>CM053151.1:52538400-57538400 GCA_028571685.1 Heterohyrax brucei | reverse complement strand
GTTCAGACATTTCAGAAGATAGCATATGATCAAGAGCTGGTGATACTAAGGGAAGAAGTCCAGGCTGCAACGAAGGCACAGGTGAAAACCAGGGCTCCAAGACTTGACAGAGTCCCAGCTGAAATATTTCAACGAACAGATGCAGTGCAGGAAGTGTTCACTTATCTATGCCAAAAAAATTTGGAAGACAGTTACCTGGACAACCAACTGGAAGAGATTAATATTTATGCCTATTCCAGTTAAATGTGGAAATTATTGAACAGTATCATTAATATCATATACAAGTAAAATTTTGCTGAAGATAATTTAAAAGTAGCTGCAGTAGAATATCCACAGGGACCTGTCAAATCCTCAAGCCTGATTTAGGAGAGGACATGGAACAAAAGATATCATTGCTGATGTCAGGTGGATTCAGGCTGACAGTAGAGAATACCAGAAAGATACTTATTCGTATTTTATTAACCATGCAAAGACATTCAACTGTGGATCATAATAAATTATGGATACCACTGAGAAGAACGAAAATTCTAGAACACTTAATTGTGCTCATGAGGAACCTGGACATAGATGAGGAAGGAGCCATTTGAACAGAACAAGGAAATACTGTGTGGTTTAAAGTCAGGAAAGATGTACTTCAGGGTTGTATCCTTTCAGCATAGCTAGTCAATCTGTATGTTGACCAAATAATCCAAGAAGCTGGACTATATGAAGCAGAACTGGCATCAGGATTGGAAAAGACTCATTAGAAACCTACATTATATGGACGACACAACCTTGCTTGGTGAAAGTGCAGAGGACTTGATGTACTTATTGATGAAGGCCTTCGGTATGGACTACATCTCAACACCAAGAAAACAAAATTCCTCACAGCTGGACCAGTAAGCAACATCATGATAAATGGGGAAAGACTGAAGTCATCAATTTGTCTTTCTACTTGAATCCACAATCGAAGCTCATAGAAGCTGCAGTCAAGAAGTCAAAAGACACATTGTGTTGGGCAAGTTTGCTACGTAAGTCTTCTTCAAAGTGTTGAAAACCAAAGACAGCACTTTGAAGACTAAAGGGTAGCTGATCCAAGCAAAGGTGATTTCAGTTGTCTCATATGTACGTGAATGTGGCACGATGAATAAAGAAGACTGAAGAAGAGGTGACACCTTTAACCTGTGGTGTTGGCAAAGAAGAATACTTAATCTATCTGGATTGCCAAAAGAACAAAGAAATCTGTCTTGGAAGATGTACAGAGAGAATGCTACTAAGGAATAAGGATGGCAGGAGGACTATGCTTCACATATTTTGGAAATGTTATCAGGAGGCATCAGTTCCTGGAAGAAGAGAAAGCCCCTCAGTGAGATGGATTGACACAGTAGCTGCAACAATGGGCTCAAGCATAGCAACGATTGTGAGAATGGCACCGGACTAGACAGGGTCTCTGTGAGTCTGAATGGGCTTGACAGCACCAAAAAACATGTGGGTGGCAAGTAAAAAGTATACAAGTGTCATACATTCAATAAATATTTATTGAATACCTGTATTCAGGGCTATAAGCCAGAGCAGTGACGTTTCTTCCCTTACAGAGTTAACATTCTAACAATAAAGATTTTTTTTAAAATGTGCAGTGTATTTCATTCCCATTTGTGAGAGGAAATTGAGGGTCCAGGAGACTTGTCCAAAATATAGTGTCTTACCCATTAGCACAATAGAGAATCTCAGAAAACCCATTCCTACTAGCCAAAAGCCAAGTGCTGTCAAGTCAGAGCCGACTCATGGCGACTACTAAGGTGGTACTATATATACTTTGAGAACTCAAAACATCACCTCCAAATTGTATGTTTCTAAATGACATAGAATTATCTGCCTTTGTTCTTACTTGTTGACAAATGAACTCTTGGCGAATGATTCACTGGATTTGGATTCAGGGAACCTGGCCTTGAGGTTTCTGTTTTGCTTCCTGTTCAATCCTAGATACATTAACTTATATATCTGAATCTCAGTTTCCTCATATGTAAAATATTATCTAACCCACAGAATTGTTATGAAGAGTAAATGGTGATAAGGAAAAGTAATTGGAATTTGTTTCTTCTAAATGTTTTTTCTGGCTCAAACTCAAATGCTCTAGACTTTCCCTACATCAATTTGTAGTTTTTTGTTTCATTTTGTTGTTTTAATAGACTTTACCTGCCTAAAATATCTACTCAGAGGTTCTGGGCTTATAAACACATTTGATTTTAAGGCAGAAAGTTGTTACTCTTTAGGTTCAGTAAAAAGTACACTGAAATACGATTTCTACACTCCTGTCTCTCTTCCCATCATACACACATGTTGATAGGTAACTGGGGCTAACACCCATTTCCCTTGAGAGGATTGGGGTGACAGAAGGTTGGCGTTTCCTGAGCAACAAGGTCTCCCACCAAACATATATACACTTAATACTGTCTACTGTTCTCAGCTGACAGTGCTCCCCAATAGGGCATGCACCCATAAGACTGTCCCAGCAACCGCTCATACCCTCTCATGGGTGGCTCTTACTAACAGCAGGTCCTTGTGTGGCTCCTAGAGGTGATTTCTGAGGTGTCTGCTGATCCCAATGATTGCTACATTGGTGGTGGTGAAGCAGTGGTTAAATAACACAGCTGCTAGCCAAAAGGTAAGCAGTTCAAATCTACCTGCTGCTCCTTGGAAATCCAAAGGGGCAGTTCTACCCTGTCCTATAAGGTTGTTATGGGTCAGAATTGACTTGACTACAACAGGTTTGGTGGGAGCAGCTCCTGAGCATGTGCTTTTTAGGTCCGCTTCCGAATCTGTCAATTTGTAAATTTTATTGAGTGTCTTCTTTTCACTGAATTGCAAAAGTTCTTTATTTGCTCCAGATACAAGTCCTGTATCTGAGGCATGATTTACGAATATTTTTTTCTGTGACATGACTTGCCTTTTCCAATTTCTTAATAGTCTTTTGAAGCACAAGAAGTTTTCTTCTTAATTTAGGCCAATTAATCAATTTTTTCCCCTGTGGTTTAGCTTTTGTCTTTATAGCTAAGACCTTTCTGTCTGACCCAAGTTCATAAAGATTTTTCATCCTTGATTTCTCTGTACAAATCTTAGAGTTTTAACTTTTATATTGCAGTCAGTGATTTATGTTGAGTTAATTTTTGTCTATGTTGTCAAGGAAAGGTCTTAGATCTTTTGATTGCTTGTTTGCTGGTTAATCACATCCAGTTGTCACAGCACAATATGTTGAAAAGATTATTCTTTCCACATTGACATACTTGCTACCTGTGTTAGTCATCTAATGTTGATATAACAGAGAGGCAGAGTCAAGATGGTAGACTAAATGCACATCTCCTTAAATCTCTCTGGAAACCAAGACCCGAAATGATAATGAAATCAAGTCTTCTGGACACTTAGTCAGCCCTGGGATGCAGCATAGGGCTCTTAATTTGAACTTCATACCACTGAATGCAAAACCTCCTCTCTTTCACTGACCCCACTCTCGGCAAGCACAGGCTTGCATGGACCAAAGGTAACTCACCACTTTGATTTTTTTTCCTGTCTTGGCCAGCGGGCAGAGTTGGGACTTGACTAGCTGCTGGTCTCAGATGTACTGCTGGTGGGACCGGCAAGTGTAATTGCCATGTTCTGAGAGCCTGACCTTGGACCCTGTACACCTCGGCTCCTCTGGCCTATCTTTCTGCCTCTGCCACATGGTAGCTGTACAGATGCACTTGTGCAGGATGCCATCTTGATCCACTGGGAAACGGAGAAACCCAGGCAGAGGCCCAAGCTGGACTTGGTTCCTAGGCTGGGAGGTAGTGCCTGCTGGAGGAAGAGTGCTTTTCCAGCAGGGAGGCGGTGCAGAGTCACCTGGGGCTGGGGCCCAGCAGCAGACACTGTGGACTGTGGGCATTTCAGCACTGTTGGCCTCTCTTTCCACTGGGAGTCTGGTTCTGGCCAGCTAGTAAGCTTGTATGGATGCCACTTTGTTTCACCATGAGGCAGAGTCATTCATATGGAAGCCTCAGCTGGACCTAATTCCTGGGCTGGGAGGCAGTGCCTACTCAGAAGACACCGCTTTTCCAGCAGAAAAGCAGAATTCTACACAGTATCGCTTACAGCTGGGGCCTGACAGCAGAGACCAGCAAGCCAGTAACTTTTCTGTATTTTGAGCTAGTTTATAACATCAGGTGTTCACTATAGGGTGCTTACTCTGCCAGCTGGGAAGAGGGTTGTATACAGCTGAAAACCTGACTTACTCTGGAAGTTGTCAAATACTTTTTACCTCTCATTTTAAGACGGCCTAGAGAAACAACTGTAGTCCATTTTCACAGCATCTCTGCCAGCCTCTATTGACACACATGCAGCCCCAAAAGCAACAAACTTTGGAGAAGATGGTAACCTAGAAATCACCCATGTCATCAGAAGGCTGCCAAAAGAAACCACCTCAAAACTTCCCAGACAAAGAAACTTTTCTGAAACTGTCAGAAGGTGAATACAAAAGGATTATATACAGAGCCCTCCTAGACCTTATACAAAATAAAGCAGAGCAAAATGAAAAATTAAGCAGACTGTTCAATGTGATGGAACATCAGTATTCTGAAATCCAACATATCAAGGACAAAATCAAAGACACAGAAACTTCAACTCAAAGCCAAGAAAACAGAATGGAACAAATGGAAAAGAGAATTTCTAATTTGGAAGACAGAGCCACTGACTCCAGCATCTATGAGAAGAAATCAGAAAAAAAGAAACAGGAAAAATGAAGAAGCATTAAGAAGCATGTGGGACTCTATTAAGAAGAACAATCTACGATTAACTGGAGTTCCTGAACAGTGTGAGACACCTGCAAACACAGAGAGTATTGTGGCCGAGCTAATGACAGAAAACTTCCCAGAAATAATGAAAGAAGAGAATACAGATATCCAAGATATGTATTGAACACCACTCAGTATAGATCTCAATAGAAAGACTCCCAGATATATTAAAGTCAAGCTTAATAAAATGAAACATACACAGAAACTCTTAAAGGCAACAAGACTCAAAGCAAAGCTAACATTCAGAGGGAAACCCTATAGGCTTTCATCGGATTTCTCAACAGAAATGATGCTGGCAAGGAGACAATGTCATGACACAATCAAAGCCTTGAAGGAGAAGAACTTCCAACCAATAATTATATATCCTGCAAAACTATCTTTCAAACATGAAAATGAAATTAAGACATTCACAGATAAACAGAAACTCAGAGACTTTGTAAAAACCAAACTGAAGCTACAAGAAATACTGAAAGAATATCTTGGCTTGGAAGAACAAAACTGCTAACTTTGTATTTTAGAAGGACACATTATCCAGAATCCTACTCAGTTTGGGACCGCTCCATACACAATCAAAGCTATAATAGTGAAAGAAATGATCTAGTGATAATATCATGTAAACTATAATGTCATCATATTGAAAAGATGACATTCTAGTCCTTCCAGATGGAAAGGAAGTTGACAAGACTGGTAGCAATCAAAATTGGGTTTATATACAGTTTATTAAGTGGGATCATAGGGGCAGCCGTAAAGCACAATAAAGAAGCAACATACCTTATCAAGACACGTAATACAGGAGTCTCAACAACCACAAAACCAACCCTGAAAAAGGTGAAAAATCAACTCACAAAGAAGGTCACAAAACAAATTAATAAGAACAACAGAGAAAATATCAACACAAAAATAAACATATCACAATGGCAGCACTAAACACATACCCATCAATAATTACACTGAATGCGAATGGACTGAATGCTCCAGTAAAGAGACGTCGTGTGACATCTTGGATCAAAAGACATGACCCATCTATATGTTGCCTACAAAAAACTCATCTTAGACTTAAAGATATGAACAAATTGAACATTAAACAATGGAAGAATATATAGAAAGTTAACAATGAACAAATAAGAGAAGGTGTGGCAATTCTAATCTCAGATAATATAGATTTTAATGCAAAATCCACCATTGTGGACAAGGATGGACACTATTTATTGCTGAAAGGTTCAATACACAAGCAGGACTTAACAATATTAAATATTTATGCACCTAATAATAGAGCACCTAAATATGCCAAAGAAACACTGACTACACTCAAATAAGAGATAGATCACTCCACAATAATAGTTGGAGCCTTCAACACTCCACTCTCAATACTGGACAGATCATCTAGAAAAACACTTCATAAAGACACAGAAGACCTTATTGCCACAATTAACCAAATAGACCTCACTGGCATATACAGAACTTTCTATCTATCAGCAGACTACACCTTCTTCTCCAGTGCACATGGAACCTTCTGCAGAATAGACCATGTATTAGCACATAAAGCAATTCTCAACAAAATCCATACCACTGAATTACTGCAAAGCATCTTCTCAGATTATAAAGCCATAAAAGTTGAAATCAATAGCAGAAAAAAACATAGAAAGTGGAACTCATGGAAACTGAACACCTTGTTCAAAAACTCATGGGTTATAGAAGAAATTAAGAATGAAATTAAAAAAATTTATGGATTCCAACAAGAACGAAAAAACTTGATAATGTTGCTATAACAGAAATACTAGTGGATGGCTTTAACAAAGAGAAATTCATTTATTAGTACTAAATTAGGCAAGGGTCCAAATTCAGGGTGAGCTCCAGGTGATGACTTTCTCTGTTGGCTCTGGAGGAAGGTCCTTGTTGTCAATCTTCCCCTGTACTGGGAGCTTCTGAGGTACAGGGACTCTGGGGCCAAACAATACACTTTGCTCTCTGCACTGCTTTCTTAGCGGTCTGCTTGCTTTCCTTTTCTTTATATCCCAAGAGATTGCTGCAAGGCGCAGAATAATCGTACAGACTGAGTCCTGCCTCACTAACACAACCACAGTCCATCCTCTCTCATTAACATTGCAGAGGCTGGATTTACAACACACCAGAAAGTCACACAAAACTGGGAATCATGACATAGGCAAATTGCTACCCACATTTTTAGGGGAACAGAATTCAATCCACGACACTATCTTTCTCAAAAATAAATTTACTATCAATGTAAGAGTTTATTTCTAAATTTTCAGTTCTGCTTCATTGATCAGTATACCTATGTTTACAACATTATCAAATTGTTTTGATTGCTGTGGCTTTATTACACATTTTGAAGTTGGATTGAATTTAGTCCTCCGACTTAGTTTCTGTTTTTAAAAAGTCATTTTGATTATTCTAGGTCTTTTGCATTCTCAAATAAACTGTTAAAAGTGCTTACTAATTAGTATAAAATTTTTTTCTGTTTTTTTTTCCCATGTCAATAGAGATTGCATGAACATAGAAATCACTTTGGGAAGTATTCCATCTTGTTAATTATGTTTTCCAATCCAGAAATACAGAATGTCTCTTCATTTATTTAGAGTTTTAATTTCTCCTAGCAATGCTCTACAGTTTTCAGCAATAAATGTTGTATTTCCTTTACTAAATTTATTCATACTTTATTCTTTTTGATGCTATGGTAAATAGAATGTTTTCTTAATTTCTTTGTAGTTGCTGCTAATATAAATAATTGATTTTGTATATTGACCTTGTTTCTGAAGTGTGGAGTTAACAATTAACCTTACTCAAAGAATTTGTTCTTTGTCCTTGGTTCCTGAAGAATAACCTCTAAAACTTTGGAATTTCCCCAGTAACGGAAGAGTGGCCTCTGGACTACACCTAAGGGTGTATCAGATATTTGGGGAAAAGGGTATTTAAGTAATTATTTACCACAAAGTTCTCTACTTGGAAGACTCCCAAATATACCTTTCTGTATTTTCATCGCTGTAACAGTCCGAGGACTGATGATTTAGCCTGAGAAAAACTATCTGGTAAAAAGCAGTGTCTCCAGGCTTAATCTTTAGCTTCAGGCTAAAATCGTAAATTTCCATAGAATCTCTTGTTTCAACTACTTGGGAGATGAGCAATTAGCAGGGTGAAGTCTTGCTATTTTTTGACATTTATTCCAAGAGCAAAAACAGCTTTAATGATTTTGCTGGGGTTGTAGGTGAGCCTATCTCTTTGACCAATTGATCCTTGAACATGAGGGCTAATATGGAAAATGGGAAATATTTCTAATAGTTACTTTTGTATAGCATAATAGCTATACAGCACTTATCTAGTGCTGGATGCTGTTCTTCACACATCAGCTCTGTAATATTTGTTGTTCAAAGCTTCTGCTTTAAAGGTGCTAACATTAGGCCACTAAGGCTTAACCAGTTCCTTGTTACAATTTTTCCCCCTCAGAAAATATTTCATGTCAAGTATTTCAAAGAACATAGAGGCTAAATAAAACTCCACAAACCAAACCTGTGTACTAAACTGATAAGAGAAAGAGTGCTCGGAGCGGTCAACCTGATAATTATTAAAGGTCGTTGAGAGCTAGTTAAGAGACCCAAGCTGGAAAACAGGCTCTGCTTTTATCACTAACTTGCACGATGCATTAAGTGGTTGCTGTGGTTCTAATCCAATCTGCCATAATGAAGCTGTACTGAAGCTCGCTCTTTCTGTTGAGAAAAGCCATTTCTCATTTATTCTGCCCTCTGGAAAAGGAGAAGGCACAGGAGAAAGTTTGTATCAGGAATTAAAAAATGTTCTCAATTTTCCTAAAAATTGAGGGTAGTGATTCAGCCAATCCATGAGTAACACACAGATAATATAGACGGTCAGTCCGCACGATGGGGCATGTGAGCAACCTCAAACACTGTCAAAGCTCAGTGGCACCTCGTGGAAAACGCTGGGAGGCACCCTCCATTTCTATGTGTCCCCCCAAAATACTGACAATTCCATAATACGCATGTTATATGCTCATTTCTGCTATCTTCATCTTGTCTTGCCTGCTTTCTTTATTTTTCATTGCAATTTTTTATCTTTTTGTGTTTACAATTTTTTGTGTTTTTATGAAGAATAAAGTTAATTATGCATTAATTTGCTAATATATCTTTAACAAGCAAGACTGATGGTGAACCAACTCACTGACCTAGATAGGCTGCTTATTGCCAGTATCCATTCTCTCTGTTCTGAGTGGTCAGTACCTGGGACCACGCTTTTATTATCAGTCAGCCATCTAGCCGATTAAGACTCACAGCAACCCAATACGACACAGTAGAAATGTTTCCTAGGGTTTCCTAAACTGTAATATTTATGGAAGTAAATTACCAGGTTTTTCTCTCACAGAGCCACTAGGTGGTTTCAAACCACCAACCTTTCAGTTATCACCCAAATATTTAACAATTACACCACCAACGCTCCTTCCTGGGGTCATGTTACTAGCTAAATATTTATTATGTTTTCCCTAAATGTAAGTTCACAGGCATGCACATGCAGCTAATATATGTTTTCATAACTTTTCGTTCCTTTCGGTTCTCAAAGGCTAAAACCCATGCCCATCTAGTCGGCTCTGACTCATAGCAACCCTAGAGGTCAGAGTAGAATTGCCCCGTAGAGTTTCCAAGGAGACCTGGTGGCTTTGAACTGCCGACCTTTTGATTAGCAGATCCCATTACGCCACCAGGGTCTCAAAAATTGAAAATAAGCATTTCATTTACCTTCAAACAAATACATCATACATAATGCTCCTTTTTTTAATGACCAGTAACTAAAAGCTGTGATTTTAGGTATTCAGCAAACAAATGAAGACCACTAAGAAATGGATGTTAGCTATAAAAATCTCAATAGTCACTCAAAACTAGAGGTGCTCAAAAGATGAAGATTCTGGATCTCTGAATGTGACTGTCCTTCACGATTCTCTTAGACCCAATCCATCAAGAACTTGTAGAAGTGATTTGCTCAAGCCTTTTAAGAACGAACCTTCACACTTGATTGTTGTCTTAGTTATCTAGTGCTGATATAGCCAAAATATCACAACAGGATGGCTTTAACAAAGAAAAAATTTGTACTCTCATTGTCTAGTAAACTTGATGCCTAAATTCAGAGTGCCAGCTCCAGGGGAAGGCTTTCTCTCTGTGTTAGTTCTGGACAAATTTCCTTATAATCAATCTTCCCCCAGTCAAGGAGCTACTCAGTGCAGGGATCCTGGATCCAATGGATAGTCTGTTCCTCGCTCTAGTTTCTAGGTGATATAAGGTCCTCCTGTGTCTCTGCTCGTGTCTTTATTAGATCTCAAAAGAGAATGGCTTAAGACACAACCTAGTCTTGCAGGCTGAGTCCTGTCACATCAGTCACCCAAAATGCCACTGTATGTATCTCATTAACATATTAACATAGTAGAGATTAGATTTACAACACAGGAAAATCACATGAGATGACAAAATGTTGGACAGTCACACAATACTGGGAATCACGGCCTAGCCAAGCTGACATACAACTTTTGGGGAGGAGGGGTGGAGACAGACACAATTCAATCCGTAACAATTATACTTACAGAGTTATAATAAAGTATTTGCCATAGCTGGTTTGTGGAAAACAGACATCACTTTTATAAGAAGGGAGTTAAACAAAAGAGATTGGATGCTCACAAATTGTTGAAAGAATAAGAAGAACAAGCCCTAGGCTAGACTTTAAGGAAAGGCTTCCATAAAAACTGGGAGTCAGAACTGACCTCCCAAAGGAACTGCTTTCTTTGCCACAATCAGGAAAAAGGGGAATAAAGAAGCTGTTACTGGAAATATTACCTCCAGGAATAGACTGCCTTAGCTATGCCCCACATCCTAGCTCTCAGCAACTGCAAAGCTAGTGATGGAGCACAAGAATTCCGCTATAGAAGAACTCAGTGCTTTCATGACTCTACTTTCCAAAATAAACAGTAAAACCAAAAGAAGTAGAAATACAGGCTCTAAATTCATTCAAATCTAATAGAATTGGGATCCTTAGACTAAGAGAGTCAAAAGAAATAAAATGTGTATCAATGGGGTGTATTTTTCCTAGGCAGAAAGGCGTATTAGAAGACTACTCTTCAAATTCTACACTGAAAATTACTTGCAGGTCATAAAATCTATTTATTTAATGGGGCATGAAATCAACTAATTTTTAATGAAATGGAATAGGATAGAATATATTATTGCATCCTATGTAATAAAGGAGAATCATTTTGTAAAAACAATTTTAGGGATGTGTGTGCATGTGTGCGTGTGTGTGTCTGTGTGTGTACTGGGTTATGATATGAAGTGATCATAGCCGTTTGGAGCTTTGGTGGTGAAACAATTAAGAGCTCAGCTGCTAACCAAAAGTCTGCCAGTTCAAATCTACCAGTAGCTCCTTGGTAACCCTATGGGGCAGCTTTACTCTGTCCTGTAGGCTTGCTGTGAGTCAGAATCGACTCAGTGGAAGTGGATTTGGGTGGAGCTATAAAAAATTACTGCAAATGTAGTAACTTAAAACACTATAGATTTATTATATTGTACTTCTGAAGCTCAGAAGTCCAAAATGGTCCTCAAGACATTGGGCTAAAGTAGCAAGCTGCTATCTGAGGTACACCAAGTGAGCCTAACTCAGCAGGAGCAGATGATCACCAAGGACCAAAATGACATGGAGGAAAGAGAACCAAGAAGACAGAAAGATCCATGTGAATGGGTGACTACATCAACGTGTGACCAGAAGAACCAGATGGTGCCCAGCCACCACCAGTGACAGCTGTGATGGGGCTCACAAAATTGAGTCTCAGTGGCAACATGAGGATAAAAAGGGATACACCCTGAGAACTCCACTAAAAGATGGCAACTGATGGTCCGAAGGCCTCAGGGTTCCCCTGGGAGCATGGCTCCTAGTCTTGGTGCTGCCCCTGTCTGTAAGTCATTACTGAGATCGACTCCTTGGACAGGAAAAGATTGGACTCAGTGACACAGGGTGACCATATCATGTGTGCACGTTATGGTTCTATGCATCTGTAGGATGTCATCCTGCTGGGCTCTCCCTAGAGGGGAGTGGACAGGGTAGAGAAGAGGGGACAAGAGATTGTTAAAAGGATATGACATGTATAGAACAGAAAGGCGGAGCGTGCTGTCACCAGGTAAGGAGAGCAGTAGAAGCTGCACATAGGCAGGTATGCAAATTTAGAATGGATTGTACACTTTCACTTAATCACGATAAATAAATAAAATAAAATAAAATAATTTTTTTAAAAAGATGTTGGACTACATCAAGATGTTGGCAAGGCTAAGTTCTCTTCTGTGTCCCTTTTCCCTAGGGAATAATCCATTTCCTTGTCCTTTTCAGATTCTAGAGGTCACCTAAATTCTTTGAATCATGACCCCTTTCCTCTATCTTCAAACCAGCGACATTGGGTCAAATCTTTCTCACACTGCCATCTCTCTGGTTCTTTTTTATCTTCCTTTTTTAAGGATCCTTGTGGTTACATTGGGTCAACCAGAGTAGTCTAGAAAAATCTTCCCATTTTAAGGTCATCTGGTCAGCAAACTTAACTCTCTTGGCATGCATGATGATTAAGCCTGTGTTACATTGGTTGAGCGTGATTCTCTGTGTTTTGGCAGTCATATGATGTTGAGATCACCTCCCTGTTAAAATTCCCACCCCATGATGGGGTATGCTGTGAGCAGTCAATCATTGAAAGGGAGTTTCCTGAGGCATGTGGCCTGTATTAGACATGAGTGAACATCCTGACAAGGGTTGGGGGCTTTTTGCTAATGCTGGATCCTGCAGCTGGCTACTGTTTGTCCAACCTCCAGTCCTTCAGACTTGAGCTAGCAGCTGGCTTTCAGTCTTGCCTGTTGATCTTGGGACTGATTGACCTTCACAGTCTGTCAGCAAGAACCCTGCTTGCTGACCTGTCAATCTTGGGTTTTCCAGCCCCTGCTGCTATGTGCATCAGGAAAGGTCTCTATCCTGACCCACAGACTTGGGACATCCCAGCTGCTACAACCCTACGGGCCATTTCCTTGATATAATTTTCTCTAGGTATTTATACAATTGACTGCTTTTGCTTCTCTCAAGAACCCAGCCTGAGACACTGTGCATATTCACAAGTTCTAGAAATTAGGACATCAACAAATTCAGACATATTCAGAGTACACTATTCTGACTACCATGTTAGCCAAATCAAATAAGGAGCAGTACCAGGTCTACGTGTTCTACAGAGAAGGAAGGTGGAACTGATTTCCTTCCAATGGAGAGCTCTCTCACTCCTGCTCCTGCCAGAGCAAGGCTGTATGAGGAAAATGCGTGACGTCTCTACAAGGAAATGAAGAAAATATGTATAATTTCATTAATCTCCACTTTTTTAGGATACCATCTTTTGGCTCTCTACTATGAATAATACTGAAAACATGTAGTTAACTTTTGTATCTCTCCTCTTCCTGCATAATATGCATCAAATGCGAAATAATACCATTTTATTCCAATTCAATGCTTGTATGTGGATCAACATTATAGTATACTTTACACATGTACTCCATTCTTCCCTTACTGTTTTTTAGAGTTGTACTGTATCCACATGACTAAAGCATTACCAGCATATATCCTACTGTCTCTTTTATCTCCATCATTTAGTCTTGGTTTTACAAGTAAATGTAAAGTCGAAGTTCACAGGTGAATATACAGTCAAATGCTGCCCAGTGCCTTCAGTTGCCTGAGGGTTCCTCAGGAAGCGGTGTTGGAAACAACATTCTGAGTTTCCACATGTACATAAATAAGTGTATGGCCTTTACGCCTAATGGTCAGTTTGGTTGAATATAAAATTCTGGTCTTACATTTCCTTGAATGTAGTAAATAAGCTCCTATTTCTGGCATAAAACCCTTGCTAAAAGTAAAAAAAAAAAAAAAAAAAAGTTTTCATTATGATTTTTTTCTTGTCAGTGACCTAAAAGCTTGCTTAAAACTTAAAAAAGAAGTTTCCTTTTCTTATTACTGCAGTAGTTTTATTAGAATATACTTTGGTGTTAGATATTCTGGGACAATTTTTACAAGAACATGGTATACTTTCAAGACTTTTTTTTCCTGCAAACTATTTTTGAATCATAGTTTTCAGGGTCTTTTTGAGTTTTTTTCCCTTTGATTATATTGCGTGTGTGTGTGCCCAGGAACTCACGTTATGTGCATATTGCACACTTTGGCCTACCTTAGACCTGTGTAGGTAGTCTTGGTAATGCAGAGGTTAAAGCTTTATACTGCAAACCACAATTCAAAACTAAAAGTGGCTCCACAGGCAAAAGCTGTGACAGCCCGCTTTTGAAAGATGTACAACCTTGGAAACCCTATGGGCTCATTAGGAGTCAGAATCAATGGTACTAGGTTCATTTTGCTTTGATTTTTAGATATGTGTAAATCTCTCATGGAAATTCTGGTGTTGTAGTTGTTAAGTGCTATGGCTGCTAACCAAAAGATCTGCAGTTTGAATCCCTGAAGTGTTTTTTTCCAACTGTCATTCTCCTCCTTTTCATTCTGTTTGCTTATGGTATTATCCATCTTATTACCTGCTCTTCCTTCTACTTTAATCTCTAATTTCTGAAATGATTTTTTTTCTTTCTTTACTAACTTGTTTCTTAGCGTAGTCAGTTCTCGTGCACATCTAGCTTTTGTCCAATCATTTTATTTCTTAGTGTTCCAAATCCTCATTTATGCTGTTTCTCTTTAGTTTCATTTATTTCTTACAGACTTTAAAAAAATATATTAGTTAATGCTTTTTACCTGATTATCCTTAAGAAATCATTCTGCTTAGTATTTTCTTTGTCTTACAATAAACCTATGTTGCATATAATTAAGGTCATTGGTTGTCACTCATATTTAACTGAAGTGAGCTTGCCTTTACTTTTAAGGCATAACCTTGTGTGCTAGGTCAGTGAAGGGGGCCAGAGATATTTTCATAACGTTATGACTTCAGGGCTTCCTTTATTGCTGCTATCAAGAAACATTAGTAAATATGGCTTTATACTTACTCTTTCTTTGTCACTTGTCCTACACTAGTATCTAGACTTTCTCTTTCCTTTGACCACAGAATTGGTGCCTCGCTCAATTTGGATCTTCCAACAGTTTATCCTCAGTCAAAGTCTCTTTCCATAAATGGCACTCTGGTCTCTTAATTTGAGAGTTCATAGAATCCAGACACCACCATCCAACTTCCCTGCTGATTCTTCACATTTACTGGAATGCTAGTGTTTTACAAAGCCCCCTCTCAGAGTGTGCTGCTATTCTCAGAGAAGCCTGTGGAGTCCTCCACGCTGAAGGGGAGTCCGCTGTCAGGTTTGGACGTCTCGGGCTCTCCTTTTGTCCTCCTTCAATTTCTCCCACACAGCTGCTTATTCAGCAGTCGTTGTCACTACTGTTGGTTTCACTACACCTACTCACGTATTTGAGAAGGTGCCCCGGTGGAACAACGGTTAAGTACTCTGTTGCTTATCGGAAGTTCAGCAGTTCAGACTCACCAGCCCTTCCACAGCAGAAAAGATCTGATGATTTGCTTCCATGAAAATCACAGTCGGGGAAACCCTAGGGAAAGTCTGCTCCGTTATACAGGTCCCTATAAGTCAGAATAGACTCAAAGGCAAGCAACAATAACACCTCTGTTGTAGGATCCACAGGGTATCTCCTCCCATCATTTTGGTCAATTTTTCCAAGTTATTTTTGGTTTTGGTGGTGATGATGGTAGTGTTTTTCCATCTATTTCTTGCCAATTTTTCAGGAGATTCAGAAAGATTTAAAAACTATGTCATTACCATCTTGCCTTCCCTTATTATTTGCCATTTACATGAAAGATAAAAAAAAGCAACAACAATTTTTTTCATCTGAATCTTTGATAAGATCTCAGACTTCACATATCAAACTGTATTCCAGGAAAAGGGGTAGCCACTGTTGTAAAAATATTAAATTTCAGTTTATGGTGATGAAAATTTCAGCAACAAATATCAGTGACAGTTCCACAGAATATGATTAATGTAACTGATGTCTCTAAATTGTACATGTGTAAACTGTTTAATCGGCAAATATCGTGTTATATATATTTTTGCAACCATGAAAGAAAGAATAGTATCACAAAGCTCTGATGTTCCTTCTCTAAGGAACCACTATGCAGCTCCCAGGTAGGACTCCTCCTGGATGCTCGCTCTTCACAGGCAATCCATCATCCAGCCCTATGATTCCAGCTAGCTCCTCTGTCTGCCCATTTCTCTCTATGTCTATACCTTCATCATATATGTCTTGGATATACAAGGCTTGACAACTAAGTCCACAACCTTAATTGCTCTAAGAGCTACATGCCTCATTGCGGAATATCGCCACATTGATTTTCAAAGTACTCCCTTGGGAAGCCATGCACTGATGCCAGAGACTAGTCCACTCTTTGAAACAATTTTGGAACTCTTTCCAGAATGGTCACTGCACAAGGTGACACAGTGGCAAGTTTGCGAAGTTAAAATTATATAGTTGTCTATAAGGTAGTTTTTAGCCAGTAAACAAGTAACTGTATTGGAGCACTCACCCTGCTTACCTGATCTGACCCTCAGTGACTTTTTTCTTTACCTGAAGATAAAGGAAATATGGATAAGAAGACATTTTGGTGACATTAAGGACATCAAAAGTAATATGACAACTATTCTGATGGCCATTCCAGAAAAAGAGTCCCAAAACTGCTTTGAAGGGTGGACTAGGCACTGGCGTCAGTGCATAGCTTCCCAGGAGAGGAGTACTTTGAAGGTGACCGTAGTAATATTCAGCAATGGGGTATGTAGCACTTTTTCTAGAATGGGTTCATGAACTTAATTGTCAGTGCTTGTGTATCTCCCTTCCACCAACACAAGCCAAGCCAAGCCAAGTGCCATCGAGTCACAAGCGTGTTTTAAAGTAGAGAATGTACCATGTTACCTAGTGAGAAAAAGTCCAAACTTCTTAAACAGGGTTTATAGACAAGGACTACATTATCAGGTCATGAAACTCTGGTGGCATAGTGGTTAAGAGCTAAGAACTATGGCTGCTAACCAAAAGGTGGGCAGTTCTAATCTACCAAATTCTCCTTGAAAACCTGATGGGCATCCACTCTGTCCTATAGGGTTCAGAATAGACCTGACAGCAATGGGTTGGGTTTGAGCCATGTTTCACACCACTCAGTCCTCCCTCATTTGTCATTCTCAGTGTGTTACACTCTACTGCAGACCCTGTGTGTGAGGCTGGATGCCCAGTGAATCAGGCTCTCGTGGCTTTAAAAGCCATTCATACAGCACAAGGCCGTTCATTGCTACACGTCCTCTTGTAAGACTCGGTTCTAATCTTCATTAAGTGCTTTTTGATTTGAGCTGCAAAGTCCTTAGCCATGATTCACCGGGCCTAGCAAGTACATTAATATCAAGAAAGAAGCCATAATGGGCTTTTAACAACATAATACCCCAGAAAAACAGGACATATTTCAGCCTCTGAAATGTTGGTCCTTTTAAAATGCTGTAATGAAAAGATAATTTGATATTTCAGATATTCCAATCACATTTTTCTATAATCTGCTCTCTCATCTGCTCTATAGGACTCACTCTGTCTTCAGATATTAATAACAAAAAAATAACAAAACCCTGTCCCTGAGGTTCAACTCCACATTACTTTGGCTCAGAGATTTGTTTTGCAACTTTGTGTTATTCCCTTAGGTTTTGTATTTTTTCCTTTTTTATCACCTTTCCATTATTATCAAAGTTTCCCTTTAGTGCCAATTCTTCAAGGTTAATGAGCCTCACTGAAAACAGCAAATGAATTGTGCTTCTTGGCCTCCTTATCGGCGATCTGAAGGAGATGCTACACTTTGTTTCTCAAGGACAGGAAAAAAATCTATCAGTTAAATTAAGGAACTGCTTAAAATTGCCAGGCAAACAGAAGCTTCCAAATTCAATAGTGAGCAATGGATCTCCATCTAGCATCTTTTTCAGACAACATTCCCATGGGAATGGACAGTTTAAATTCTAATCCTTTATCTGTCTCTAATTCCCCATCCTCAGAGGTTTTATCCAAGTGCAAAACTTCAAGTTCCAACTTGTGATTCTCAGCTATCTATCATCACTCCACATATTTCATCCAAGATCAATCTCAACTAAAGTTCAGATTTCCCACTTAAGAAGTTCCTGTCATTTCCATAAATACAATATGTCTAAACTATATTCCTTCCCCATTTAAGACTTCTACTTTTGGTTTGGAAATCCTGGTGACCTAGTGGTCAACTTCTACAATGGCTAATCTAAAGGCCAGCAGTTCAAATCCAATCATGTGCTCCTTGGAAACTCTACAGGGCAGTTCTAATTTGTCCTATTAGGCTGCTAAGAGTTGGAATTGACTCAACAGCAATGGGTTTTATTTTTGGTTTACAATATTGCCATTCTCACAGATACTCAGGCTCAAGTCATTCTATCAAGTACCTGATATGTTCCCCTTTGTTTTGTGCTGAGAACAAGGAATATAATATTAACCTCCAACACATTTCCAGTTCAGTAAGAAAGAGTAAAAATTCACCCAAAGAGACAATGTACGAAAGTGTAGAAATGTGATCATAATTAACTTTTACCTTGCCATCTCCCTGGGAGTCAATTTTTCACCTAGTGCTGCTCTATTTTAATCCAGTGTTTGTAGATTCATTAAAGGCACCACTTCTCCCCAATTTCAAATCTTGAAGTTTGTTTCCCTTGTTGGCCAACATTAAATGAACTCGGAGTACAGTCAGTCCCATCTTTGGTTTGTCTCACAGATCCGTCCCTCCTCCTTAGGAGGCTGCTGAGTATTGCCTCCTGTCCTTGGGTGTCTGGTATCCTCCTCTCATCACTTTTACTTGTCTCAGTCCATCTAGGACATCAGACTGAATTTCATACAGTGCCACATGCCCGAAGTCATTCCTTTACCAAGAACCTCCCGTGGCCTGGATTGTATCCACAGCAGGGTGCCTTCACAAAGTCTCCAGTCAAGGCCCAATTCAGTTTGCCAAGCTCATCTTTGACTCATCTCCAAAACCCCACACAGAAGTGACAGCGAAATCTATTTTGTGATTCTAATCAGCACCCTCACCTCTGCCAGTTCTTAATTCACTCAATTTCTGTCTTTTAAGGACAATTTCTACTTCCTTTATTGACTACTATGACTAAACCAAATTGCTCCTTCTCTGACTTCTCCTAGGATTATTCCAGATTTCCCTGGATCCCCTGATGCCCAAGAGTTGGGTTAGAAATGGCTCAGCCTTAAAAAGACAACCCAAGAATTTAGAAATTGAAGTGTTTGAAAATATCTGGTTGCTTCCTAGGTTAAAAACAGAAGCTAGCACACTCTGCCCATCTAAGCCAGCCCTTAGAAAAACTATTATATTTACGATCTCAACCTCCCCTTCTCCAGCCTCCTTTTCCCCCTCAGTTAGCTTTTCATTCCCAGCACCCTCAAATTCGTTCTCATTTTTACCAAAATTTGTTCTTACAAGCCTTCATTAACCCATTGGCATGGAGTTGATTCTGACTCATTGCAATCCTATAGGACAGAGCAGAACTCCCTAGAGTTCCCAAGAAGCTCCTGGTGGATTTGAACTAGTGACCTTTTGGTTAGCAGCCATAGCACTTAACCACTACATCACCACGGCTTCCTGACCTTTCATTAACAAGTCATTAATAGATGAGAGTGGTAGACTAAAAGTCTGAAGAGCTGTGTTCTCGTGTGGGTTTTGATAGATGGAGTCAACATCAAGAGAAGTTATCTCACATCTGTACCACAATTTATTTGTAAAATCAGAATACAGAACAACATAATTCTGTGAGATTCTGCCCAGCTCTGAAACTGTTATATACATGATACCACATATATGATCAACAAATAAGTACTAAGCTATCTCTTCTTAAAATAATTTTAACAGACTTAAAATTTTAAGAAAAAACAAACAAACAAATAAAAAAGGATCTAACAGTTTATCCAGCTCTTCTGATGAAAAAATTTAGGGTAAAGGGTAAATTCTTTATCTAGTAGATAGCGTCTTTCTCAAAGTCAGTCTGGCTTTCCACAGTTGCCACCCAATGTCAATGGTACAACCATCAAGTAAGGAATTCAAGAGATATGAATCCAGACATAGAGGAACAAGAATTCAAACAGGAGCTTCATTTCAAAGTACTCATTGGCCCAACTAGAACTTGACATTGTTTCTGGGTTCCAGAAACAGCACCAAGCTGTGACTGTATTTCAAAAAACTCTTTGAAGGCCTCCTTCCATGTCATGTGGTTGTAGGAGTTCACTACTTACTGGTACAGTGACCAGGAGGTCAGGACATTGGAAGAAAAAAAGAAAAAAAAAAAACTGAATAGAAATGTCACAGCCACTTTGTTTTTCCAAGCACTAGAAAAGGCTAAGGTAAGAAGGTATATGACCCCCGAAGAACAGCTTCAGGAGAAGTCATAACCCAAAGACTGAGCAGTCACTCCTGGAAAATGAAAGACATGGTGACCCATAGGGAGAGTAAAGATTCAACTTCCTTAGCCTAAAGGTAAAGGTCAAGGGTACTGAATATTTCATTGAAGTGACAGGCATAGCTACTGTCCAAAAAAAGCTATCTTATTGAATTAGAGCTTTCTTACATCCCTTGTGTTATAAGGGTGAGATCATAATCATAAAGGAAATTATGAAATAATATTTTCAATCAAGAAGCATCCAGTGATGCATGTAATTAAGTGAAAAACTGCTGCACAGGACAGGACGTTAGTTTAATGGTCTTATATAAATGAGAAAAGACAACGTGGTAATTAACTTAGTACAGTAGTAGACAACATAGAAAAGATACTTCTGGAAGGAGCAGGGCACCAAATATAATTTTAGGGGTGCTGAACTCTGAAGAAAAATGTTTAGAGTTGTTCAGAAGTTATTATTTAAATAATCAATGTACTTTATAAACAAGCCAAAAAAAAGAAAGAAAGCAAAGGAAAACCTTTTCCAGAGGTTGTAAAATTGACTGACCTTATTGCAAAAAACTAAACTAAGGTGTTGGGAAAGAATATTGAATATACCACAGTCTGCCAGAAAAACGAACAAATCTGTCTTGGAAGAAGTACAGCCATAATGCTGCTTAGAAGCTAGGATGGTAAACCTTCATCTCGTGTACTTCGTGCATGTTATCAGGAGGGACTGGTCCCTGGAGAAAGACATTATCCTGGTAAAGTAGAGGGTCAGCAAAAAAGATGAAGGCTCTCAAGAAGATGGACTGACACAGAGGCTCAAACATAACAATGACTGTGAAGAAGACTGAGCAGTGTTTTGTTCTGTTGGGTACAGTGTTGCTATAGGTTGGGATTCACTTGATGGCATCTACCAACAAAGAAAAAGAAGCCACAGTTCATTCTAGAAAAGTTTGAAGAAAGTTTCTTTGGACAGTCTTGTGGAATGTGATACAATATAATAACGGAGCACGTATACTTGGGAAAGACTTCAAACTTAAAACAAGTGTTCATATTCTCTCTGTCTCTTCATAAACTTCACACAAACACCTCTTTGTCTTAAAAATTAAATCCCATTAAAACTTCAAAGGTCAATGTAGCATTATTAGGAATTTCAGGAATTTTATTCTTTATCTGCAATAAATAGACCATTGACTAGAGATTGAAAATACTTCATAATATTGAACATTGCTGTAATAAGTGAAGAATTGAAAGATGTGTACTGTCAAAATTACAGAAAATAAAAAAAGATGAAGTGACATCAAACCTCAGAGCCATAATGTAATGATATCATGCAGATAGTGCACATGTGGTCAAAAGAGTTAACATGCTGTTAGCCAAAACGCTAGAGGTGCAAGTCCACCCAGAGATAGCTCAGAAAAAACACCTGTCATTCTATTTCCAGAAACACAGCCACTGAAAATCTAAGCAGCACAGTTCTATTCTGACACACACGCAGTTGTCACGAGTCAGATCAAGTCCTTGTCAGCTGGTTTTGGTATCAAGAAGAGGTCACTTTATAACCTCGTGTTCCAATGTAGGAAGCAGTACCAAAGTGGTGATGATGTCGTGAGGTGCCATTGAGTCAGTGTGAACTCGTAACAACCTGGTGGGTAACAGAACCAGACACGGCCCAGTCTTGTGCCCTCCACTGGTGTGGCTGAGCCTATAGCTACGGTCACCATGTCAATCTATCTCCTCAAGGGTCTTCCTCTTTTTCACTGACTTCCACTTCGCTAAGTATGATATTCTTCAGAGAATTAGCCTTCCTGATAATGTGCCCAAAGTATGTAAGGTGAAATCTTGCCATTTTCCTTTCTAAGAAGCATTCTGGGTATACTTCTTCCAAGATTACCAAAGTGATGAGGGCAAATTTTGGAAAATCAGCAATGGCAGAAAAGGATAAATAAGAACTGGAGCTCTGTAGGATGGGATTTCCTATCATTTCTTTTTCTCCTTCATTCAAGTTTGCTACCCCTTTTTACTTTTCTGCACCAAAATTGCCTGGTATTAGTTGTGTCAGTATTAGACTCATATGAAATACAGACTGTTACTGAAGAGACTATGGCAAGGCCCATTTATATGCTGCGTGAATCCATTTCGGAGCAAACAGTGGCAGAAAACTAACCAACTAGGACACAAGATTGCATAAGATGGAAAAAATTGCTGACTTAACTCTTTCCCTCTTCATTTTATCACCACAGTCTCTCGCTTATCTTCACAGTAGTATCAATAAAAGTAATGTTTATTCAATAAATACTCATTTTTTATTATGTGTAGATATTACAAAGATAAAATATAGTCTCCTCTAAGACAAATCACACTTTAATAAGAAAAAAGCATTTGTATTTCAATATTAAAAGTTTCCTGTATCCTTTTATCTTCTGACTTTCACAACAACACAGTCTTGTTCAGGCCTCACCTTTGTAACTGCACCGTTTTAGTTTCTTTCATTAGTGGTTTCAAACTGTTTATCCCAAGATTCCAAGTACCACCTTTTTCATACTTTATTTACCAATCTAGAATACTCAAGTCCAGGTATTTATTAAGTTCCAGTGTTTTATTTCCGATGCATTCTCAATCATCTCTTAAATATCCCAAAGACATCTCCTCAAAATACATAAAACAAAAATGATTTTTCTTTCCTCTGTATTCCTGTCTTCTTCTCTATTCTCTTAGCTTGGTTTCCTTACATAAGGATTCCAGGGCAAATAGTTTATTTGGATGATGATCCTTGGAGACATTACTAGGATACTGAAACAATGAGACCTGGAAGGAAGGCAGCCAATAAGACCTTAGTTATCCAACAAGTTACTACCATGGAAACCTTGAACTAAATCCTATCAGAGAACCCTGGGAGAAGAACATAAACTTCAGAGAATCTCACAAGAGATGCAAAGACACCAAGGTATGTACACACCAACTGCTGTCCAACAATGCTTGACAGCTGTTCCGTGAGACAGTAATACCCTTGCATATCTGTCTTCTCCATCTTTGTCACCAGAAAGAACTCTCAGACAATTGAAAGTGTACATGCTACGAGTGAAACCCCAGCACGATCTACTCTACTCTTCACTGTCTATCAAGGTTAATGGCACTTCAGCCTACCAGTGAGAACAAATAGAAACCTCAGAATCGTCCATAATTTCTCATTTTTCTTCACCAAACCACATTTACTCAGATACCAAGTTTATTAATTTTACTCAGTTAACTTTGTTTGTCCTTCTCAATGCTTAGTCCATTGCTCTAATCCGTGCTTTACAACCTTCCTAAAATGCTGCCAGGGATTCCTGTCTGTTGGCCTCCAGGCTTTTCCTGCAAGCTGCCCGCCTATCTCTCATACCGTTATTGAAGGTAGAATAAGTGTAACAACAGCCAATATATACTGAATGCTGTCCCTGTGCCGGGCCCCAGACCGAGCATATGACGTACATTATCTCATTTAATCTTGACATTAATCTATAAGATAGATAACAGTTTTTATCCTTATTCTAGCAAAGACGTCACTGTGACTTAGAGAAGTAAAGAGGTCAGAGACAACAAGGTTCGAAAGGTCCCTGGAAGATTTGCACTAGAATATTAACCTGAAGTTGAGCAGTTCAGACCTTTCCCAGAAGCACCGTGAAAACAAGGTCCCTCAATTCGCTTCCTTCTACGGAAACCTCATGCAGCACTTCTACTTTATAACACTAGGGGGCGCCACAAACTGGAATGGACTCTACAGCAAGGAGTTGGGGTTTCCTTTGGGGTTTTATTTTTAAGGGCAGAGAAGGAATTCCAACTCAGCCACTCTGACTCCAGAACTCTGATCCTTAGCAGCCATATAATATGATCACTCTACGCAGCTGTCTGTTTAAAATGCAAACCCAATTATGTCAATGCCCTGATTAAAAGCCCACTCCCATCAATGATTTGCAAACACTTAGTGATTAAAACCTTATTTGTCAAGCATGGTATGAAACCATGTGTCATGTACTGGCCTCAGGTTCCCTTTCTAGCTTATCTTTCACCACCTGCACTACGTAATGTTAGTTCATCAACATGAGCTACAAGGAACAGGATATAGGATGTTTAACTAAAACCCAGAGTACTTCGAGGAGAATAGCAGAAAACAAGCCAGCGTTCATGTCACAGAGGCCTTCTATAAATCACTAGATCAAAGAAGTCATGTATCCCTCCAAGAAGTACCCGCTTTTCCCAACCATTAACATGTCCGAAAAAGCAGTCAGATCTTTCAACATCACACTGCCAGGAATGGTCTGAGCTAGTTGGGAGGTGGACTGACCTACAAACTGAGTCCTTACAGTCAGAGACTGCCGGTGTTGCCTGGCTTCCTGCTGTGGCCGCCACCTGCCCACCCAAGCCACCGGCCCACCCAAGCCACCGGCCCACCCAAGCCCTAGCCTTCTTTCCACGGCCATTCCCGCTGCTATTTCCTTGGCCGGGCTTTGGCTGCCACCCATATCACTCTTTATCTGCTCCAAATGTGAAAAGGATTTATTGTCTGCCAGCAGCGCCTTGTATTCTTAGGAGGTCACTTCATTTGTTTTTCCATCAGAGCAGAGCCCAGGTACGTCAGAGGATAAAAGAAATCTTAACGTTTCACTGAATGCCCTTCGGCACCTAGTGTACAAGATTTGAAATAGACAGTTGAATGAGTATCAAAATTCTTTCCAAGACTCTAACATTTAAAATCCGAATTCTCTCACATTTTGAGAGCATGTTACAATGTAGTCAATTATACATATCACAGGTGAAAGAATATTCAATTCTGAAGGTCGACTCAGGACAAATTAATAATAGATATTCAGCTATATTTCAGATATGAAAGTGACCCAGTATCAGAAAAGCAAACATTGTGAAAGTTAAATATTCACAGGGCAGGCCTTTATCAGAATAAAGGGTGTTACTGGTGGTTAATATTACAGAGGACAGCTCTCTTACACCTCTAACAGGACACCAATCAGCCACCACACCCTTGCCAGTTCTTCCATCTCACCCTTCTTTATTATTTTGCAGGTTTGTACTTTGGGGATAGGCATAATGAAGCCTCTTTTCCCAACAGAGTAAAAATTCCTTAGTGGGGGCGTAGAAGGGAGGGGAAAACAGGTAGAGCAGAATAGTGGCGCCAGTTCCAAGTGTTGCATGGCAAATTGAATTGTTTATGTGTACTTAATCACTATAAAGTTCACTTTAAAAAAATTCCTTAGTAGGTAAAATAACAAAATTACATTTTGTGAAATAATTTCCCCAAAATGAAACTCTATGCAGATCGTCGTATCTTCACGCGAAGTGATTAAAACTGTCTCCACTCACAAGAGAGACAGATGTGGGATTATTACACTTCCCACAGCATTAAGTCAGTGTTTTATCACTGATGTGGCCAGGAGGATTTTGTTATGAGAGAGAGCATTTGTTTCTGATGTGAAACATTATGAGCACAGAGACAGAAGAAGTGAAAATTAACCCTCATTAAAATGAGGATGGCATTCTACGGCTCGAGAGTGAGGCAGCCACATACCCGACACAGAACTTCATGTGTTAGTAGAAGGAAGACACTCTTGGTGGTCAGCTCACAGCAGAGCACTGGGACATAACTGAATCAGCTCCGTGTTTCCTTGCCTCAAAATCTGTTTCACAGATAATCATTTCAGTGAAGGCAGCTCTGTTCCTCTGAGGTACTGCTGCTAGGATAGAAGGCAAAATCAGAAGATACACTTAGCTAACTATCATAGATGATCTCATAGTGCTTGTGTAAAGGACTGTCACAATATGCCTTGGTATGTTACATACTAACACATCTCACCATTTCAATTATCATAAAAATCCTGTGGCAAAAGTAGATTTGTCACATCTTACATACTAGGAAACTGGTGTACAAAGAAGCTAACATGACTTATTCAAAGTATGTAGCCATACCATGATCTTTAAGTTTTGTCATCTGGTTCTGAGTCAGGAAGCCAAAGAAAGATACTGGATTCCAATGTGAAAGTGCTATGAAGAAATATATGTATATTTACATCATGTTTTCCTATCATATCACACTGTTTTGTCATGTTGCTAAATGGTTAGACTCAAACATATTCTCATTTCAGTTTTGCTCATGGCCACAACTGGCCCAGTCTCACAGAGTGGAAAAGTTACTAAAATGCCTTTGCTTTAAAAAACAGACTCTTACTTCTTCTTAGAGTGAGGATTTCTATTTGCGTGTTTCCGTTCATCTATGGTAGTAATACTCTGTTGCCTCTAATTTACGCTAATTTCAAGTGTAAAAGAAAACTTGGAAAAGGCTTTTATAATTTAAAAATATAATTTTACAGCAATAATCTTAACCTCAAACTCCATAGGCTGCTCATCCAGGTAGATCATAGAAAAGCGAATTTATGAAAATTGTAAGAGTAGGGCATAGAATATGTTATCTTACTCTTTGATAGGCTGATTTCAAACACAGACTGAAAAATAGGATTTTGAAAAAACTAAAGGAAGCCACAAAACCCTTGTGGGGTAGTGGATAAGTGCTACATCTGCTAACCAAAGGCAACAATTCAAATCTGCCAGGCACTCCTTCGAAACTCAGTGGGGCAGTTCTACTCTGACCTATAGGGTCACTGAGTCAGAACTGACTCAACAGCAGTGGGTTTGGTTCTTTGGTTTAAAGGTAGCCACTGGCAGAGTTAAAAACGTGATGCATACTTTTCAAATCACTGGAGAGATTAAACAGATAATAGTTCATACACAAATTATTTAGAAACACTAGGAATATTAATTATATGAGTTATTCATTGTTATGTTCAGTCTCTCGTCTTCTTACTTTACATACAGAAACTTTGTATGAATATCTCACAAAGTATCACACTTAACATCACATTGACAATATGCTAACTGGAGAAGATCAATAAGAGACGACTAATACACTGGAGGTCTTAGTAAGGCACAGCTGCTCATGAGAGGGAAAGGTTAACCCTATGAAGATTCAGGGCCAGCCCAGTCATCTTAATAAAGCTTTTTGGAATTCATTTGTTAGAGGTGTACCTGCATATCCCTTCCAAAATAAATGACAGATTTCTGCATCTGCACCACCAATCACAAAGAAGGAAGCCTCTATTCCAGGAGACATGGAATGCTTCCAGCACTGAGTGGGTCCAGGAACAGGACAGGAAATCTACAGAAGGTTCAGGCTGTGCTGGAATAATTTTGAGTCATAAAATTTGGCAGACCCTGTGAGCCTGAAGATGTCAATGGTAGGGAAAGATGCAATGTACTATTAGGAAAATCATAACGCATGTCCCTGGATTCTATAGCAAAGCCACACCATCTGGAACAAGGAATTTGGAGCTTTTTGAAAATCAGCTCTGCGGATATCAGTGGGCCTTGATACAGATGGTATAAACGACTGTGGGACACTAACTGACCATGTGTTCAGACAGTTCCATTATGAACTGGATTCTGCTGAACCCTCCAAGCCATAAAGTCAGATGGACCTAACAGCAGTCCAGGATAAAATGGTACATATACTAGTCTGCATAAACAAAGAGCACAAATTAGTTATATGAAGAGATAACCTAGAAACCTGTGTCACCCACTGCAGTTGAGTCAACGCCCCGTCCCTACCATGAATGTGTGGTAGAGGACAGAGTCTCATAGGACCAACTGAAGGGGGAAGAAAAAGGCCTAAGCGTGATTTACGAATGGGTTGGCTTTGCATGTGAGCACAGATCAAATGTTAGTTGTGGCTGCATTACATCTACACTTGAAGGTGGACTTCAAATTGTCTGGACAAGAAAATTTTCACAGTGTGCAAAGCTATAAGCGATATACTCAGTCATCCATACTGTGTGGAAGGCTACTCCTCGACAGTAGCCAAGAGTGGCCAAGTCCCCATCAGGTGGTCAACTGTCTAGAAGGAAAAGAATGGAAAGGCCAGAGACAAGAAGGCCTTAGGTAGGTTCATATGGATAGACATATGGGAATGGCCACAGACAGTGGACATGTGTTCATTATATGTTGCTGCCACCAGAAAGCATCCACAAAGACGAGGCACTGGACAATCAAGTTGACAAAACAACTTGGCCAGTTGATATTAGACAGCATCCATCAACATTCCAGGGCTAGCACAACGGGCCTGTGGATGAAGCAGAGACACAATGGTAAAGACAGAGGATGTAAATATGATCACTTTTGTTGAAAAGTATTCAGAGGCAGCAACCAGTTTAGCTAAAAGGAGTGGCACGATCAACAAACAATTCTTTCCTAAGTGTGGAAGGTGGGATACCAGCTGGGCTCACGAACATATCCTAGAAAAAGTGCTACCTAACTCTTTGCTGAGTATCACTGAAGTCATCTTCAAAGTACTCCCCATGGGAAGCTATGCAACAATGCCAGTGCCTAGTCCACCCTTCAAAGCAATTTTGGAACCCTTTTCCTGAAATGGTCATCAGAGTTGTCATCTTACTGTCCTTGATATCCTGGATGTCATCAGAATGTCTTCCTTTCACTATCTCGCATATCTTCAGGTAAAGAAAAAAGTCATTGGGAGCCAAATCAGGAGTAAGGAGGGTGTTCCAATAAGTGATTTATCTATTGGCTAAAAACTCCCTCCCAGATAACTATACAACTAAGTTTGCAAACTTGCCAACATGCTACAGTATGCCATGGCCACTCCAGAAAGAGTTCCAAAATTGCCTTGAAGGGTGGCTAGGTGCTGGCATCAGTGCATAGCTCCCTAAGGGGAGTACTTCAAAGGTGACTGTATTGATACTCAGTAATAAGGTATGTAGCACTTAGAACAACTAAGTACTTGAACTTAATTGTCAGACCTCATATACTGAAGGTTGTACTTTGGCTCTCATGGACTTATTCTAATTTTTTTTTTAGTTTCAACTTGAACATACATATTAGCAATTGATGATCTGTTTCACAGTTGGCCCTTAACCCTATTTGGATAGATAATATTGAACTTTCTCACCATCTCTTTCCACAGATGTGGTCAATTTGATTCTGGTATGTCACATCTGACAAGGTCTTTGTGTATAGTTGTTGTTCATGTTGTTGAAAAAAGGTATTTGCAATGAAGAAGTGGGTCTTGCCAAATTCTATCATGCAATCTCCAGCATCATTCCTATTACCAAGGCCATATTTGCCAACTACTGATCCTTCTTTGTTTCCAACTTTTTCATTCCAATCATAAGTAATTATCAATGCATCTTGACTGCATTTTTTATCAATTTCAGACTGCAGAAACTGGTAAAAACTTTAATTTCTCGATCTTTGGGCTCAGTGGATGATGTATAAAATTCAGTAATAGCCATATTAACTGGTCTTCCTTGCAAGTGCATGGATACTGTCCTATTGTTGACAGCGTTGACACAAGTCAAATCATTTTCAACCAGATCGCATGCATGTGAAAGCTGGACAGGGAATAAGAAAGATCACAGAAGAAAAGACTTCTTTTAATTGCGTTGTCAAGGAATATTGAATGTATCATGGACTACCAAAAGAATGAGCAGATCTATCTTTGAACAAATACAGCCAAAGAGCTTCTTAGAGGCAAGGATGACAAGACTGCCTCTTTTGTACTCTGACAAGGTATCAGGAGGGATTAGCCTCTGGAAAAGGACCTCATGCTTGGTGAAGTACAAGGTCAGCAAAAAAGGAGGAAGCCCCTCAGTGAGGCGGATGGACACAGTGGCTGCAACAATGGGTTCAAGCATAATGACTGTGGGTATGGCACAGAACCAGGCACACTTTCATTCTGTTGCACACGGGGCGCACTACGAGTCAGAACTAACTCAAAGACACCTAACAGTACCAAGTGAGGAAGGAAAAGTATTTGTCCTTTCTGAGGTGCTGGGACAGGCAATGCACTATCAGTCAAATAGTTTTTCTGCCAATACGTTATGTGGCTTTGTGTAAAAATTGTATTTAAGCTTCTTGTTAATCCGTTATGGATCAAAAGCATTACGCTCTTACATTTATTGACAATTGATTCTGAAGCTCCTAATTACTAACTGAGAAACCCTGGTGGTGTAGTGATTAAGTACTACAGCTGCTAACCTAAAGGCTGGCAAATTGAATCTACCAGGAGCTCCTTGGAAAGACTATGGGACAGTTGTGTTCTGTCCTACAGAGTGGCTGTGAGTCAGAATCAGCTCAGTGGCGATTGGTTTGGTTTTTTGGTAATTACTGACTAATGTAGTTAAGGAGTCAGTGATATAAAATGGGAGATTATTGGCTGTAGCCCACGAATAACCTGAAAAGCATGAGTCAGATCCAACTCGATGGCACTTAGCTGGCTGGCTTGATAACTAATGAGCTGTGTTGCTAAGAAGTGATCCTTTTTATGGAGAACAAGAGTTATTCACGTACTACTAAATTTTAGTAAAAATATTTTCTGAATTTGCACAGCACAACAGTGTTTATTGTAATGTGAGTTGTCATACTACTGTCACATCGTCAGAGCTTTTTTCTATAATTCATGCTTTTGGGTTTATTTTTCTTAGCTTATTGTGATTTCAAACAAACACAACTACTACCTAGAGATACAGAATAAATGTGTTTTGTGTTCTTGTTATTCAGTACAGAATCTGGGAAGTATTAGCATACAGTCAGGACATGGTCTTCAGTGTTTCAGTGTGGAACTTGAATTAATTGATCATAATTACATAAGCACGCTTCTTCACAGTGGAGCTTCTGGTTCCTGTTTTCGCCTTCTCAATCAAAATCACTGCGCACTAGATTCTAGAAGTCTACATTTGTAACAAGCCTATCAGGTGCTTCTTATGTGCACAAATTTAAAAACCACTGATCTAAAATTTTTAGTGGATTTTGCCACTTACTCCTCCAGGGTACTCTCCTCACTAACACTGCCTCCATTACCATCATCTAAAAACACCAACAGGGAGACTTACTGATGCAACAAAAAATGCCTGCCTGCTAACCCACAGGAGGTGGTTCGAAACCGCACAGCAGCTCCAAGGGAAGGAAAAAAGGAAAAACAGCAATCTGCTTCCACAGTGATTAAAGCCTTGAAAAATCTATGGGGCAGTTGTACGTTGTCACATGGGGTTGCTATGAGTTGAAAATTATGTCGATGTTATATCTAATAACAAAAATAGCCACTGTTTCTAGATTGTTCTCTGTACCAAACCTAATTTTAGATCAGCTTCTGAGAGGCAGCCAAAAGCCAAGTGCCATCGAGTCGGTCCGAGAGGCAAGTGTATCCAAAAACCCATTGCCTTGTAGTTGATTCCAACTCATAGCGACAGAATAGAACTGCTCCATAGGATTTCCAAGGAGAAACTGGTGGATTTGAAGTACCAACCTTGCAGTCAGCAGTAAGTTTTTAAAATCACTGTGCCACCGGAGAGATCATATACTTACTCCTAACTTGATATTAACAATCCTCGCAAGCCAAGCTGTCAATATCCCGGCAGCCGGAGGGGAGGAGAACTTGGAAAAATGAGGCAGGCAGCTTTACTTAAAATCAGGGGTTCTTCGTTCTTATAGGGATGACCTAAATTTATTTTGGAGATTGAGGCACCTTTCACAATGAATGTGAAAATGGCCTCTGGTACATCTTCATTATGATGGATATAAATTATGACTAGCACCTTTTATAAATCTGGTTTGAAGAGCAGTTAGTAACACTAAGAATAGTAGTACTGGTAGATAAAATTGAACGTACTGAACACTTTCCCTATGTTAAGCCCTGTGAACTTTACCCTCAAATATCTTGGACTTGCAGGGTATACATCTGGATTGACAGACTTTTTTGAGACTTAACCCACTTCTGTCACACCACAGTGACTTACCCCAGGCAAAGCACCATCCCTTCATGTGCTGCCCTTCACCCTCACATAGTAAAAAATGTAGTAAAATATACGTTTGAAAGATGTCTTTCCCTTTAAGGGGTAGCATGTGACATATAACAAGCTTGTAATGACATTATGTCAGAAAATCCACCGGAAGATCCCTAAAAAGGATATGTTACCTAAGATGATTTATGGCACTGATTATTCTCAGCTGAGGTGGGAAAAATCCATCTAACAAGAAATGCCTAGCTAGTATCCCAGTTGCCATAACAGCAGATGCCACAGGTTCCAGGCTCCTGGCCAGTGCCAAGACTGATGCTCCCAGAGTGAATTCTGGGAGTTTACTGCTGGCCACTACATTCAGGGAAGTTTTGGTCCTTTCATGCAAAAAGAATTTTTTTTTTTAATTTAAAGTTTTGAATGTATACTAACTCTGCTGAAAGACAGATGGCTCCATAAAACATGCAAAGAAAGTAATCTCTAGGGTCTTCTACAAGTTAGAAAATGTGAGAACTCACTGTGGTGCCGTTTGCACCTCTGCAATTGTGAGTCTGTCGGTATCACAATCTCTAACTTCTGCATTTTTTAATTGTACTTCAGAAACACTAGTGTTTCATGAGAAGGAAAGTTCTGTCTTCCCCCTAAAACTGTCTTCCCCCTAAAAATAATAGCATTTCCGTGTCAAAAAAAAAAAAAAAAAAATCTTAAATAAGATAAAATGCTCCTTTTGCAATTCTTTTATTTTTTTTGCATCCAAAATTGTAGGAGGGTGGAATGTCTAACAATTTTATTTCAATTAAGAAGTCAGGAAAATATTTCACTGTTTCCATGTTTGTCTCTAACAACTCCAGTGAACAAATCCTTAACTCTGTTGGGAGTTCTGGTAGCGCCGTGGATAACAGCTTGGCTGCTAACCAATAGGTCAGCAGCTTGAATCCATTGACTGCTCCTTGGAAACCCTATGGGGCAGCTCAATTCTATCTTATACGGTCACTATGAGTTGAAATCGACTTGACAGCAATGGGATTAACTCCCTGGAGAAAAGGAGTCTGTTAAACCCGGAGTTTTCAGGCCAGAGGACAGAATTAGAGAGGGAATCATTACCTAGAATGACAATAAAGCCGGTGACACGGAGCAGACCTGGGAATCAGGAATTCTGTGTTCTGATCCTGCTACTAACAGGCCATGTGATCATAGGTGAAACCAAGGATGTATCCAACTGAAATCTGCACAGTTTTAGCTATCCAAAGGCAGAAGGCTGCTGTAGAAGCACAAACTTCCACTGGCAGTATCACCAACTGATCCATTTCTGTCCCTGATCAAACACTCACCAAACCAAAAACTCAAACCAAACTCAGTGCCGTCGAGTTGATTCTGACTCACAGTGACCCTCTAACACTGTTTAGTAATATGGTTACACTACTCTAGAGAGGGGAATAATTAAAAATTCAGGTTAAAAGAGAAAGAGAGGCAGTCAGATAGTAAATGCGATGTAAAAGAAGGTGTTGATCAGATAATGCTTGCCATTTGCTCTTGTGATGCAAGAAACTCACAGCCTTCTGCTGTTATTCCTGAGACCTATTGCACTCCTAGCAGAAGTTCTCAACTGAGGAACTGGGACACTCTACAGACATGCTTTGCCTGACGGTGCATCCCTTAAAACTGTGCATAAAATTAGGCTTATGGGCATTTTCCTGAGAAGGTCCATTGCTTCCTTAAGATTTCCACAGAAGCTCATTACCAAAAAATGTTAAATATTGAACCAGAAAAGAAAATTTCGTTAAGTCAATTCCAACTCATAGTGACCTTATAGGGCAGAGTAGAACTGTGCTATAGGATTTCAAAGGAGGAGTTGGTAGATATGAATGGCTGATATTTTGGTCCCATTATGCACTATATAAAGAGAGCTGATGTATTTGTTATCCATACCAGCCTAGAGGATGGTCCGTTCATCTTTAAATCTATAGTGCCTTGAATAAGGTATATCTGCCATATGATAGGCACTCAAAAAAAGTCTACTGAATGAAAGCGTGAATGAATGAATGAATGAATGGCAGAACAAATGTCTAACTCCCTTCAGGGATGAGTTGCTGGACACTGACACAGTGACTACCTTGAGGAGCACAGCCAGTCAGACGCCTGAGTTCCTCAAATGAGCCATGATCCCTGCTCCCCTAGAGCAATTTGTGAACATTACTTTGCTTTTCTTTCTACTAGATATAGTGCTTATTATTATTGCCCACGGCCAGTTAGCTTCAATGGAAAAATGAAATCTATCATAACATTCATTTTCTAATGGAAACGTTAGAAGCAATCTTCAAATTAGAGATGCATGATAAAGGACTTACTGGAAGATAGTAGAAAAGAAATACTACTCTTGTACCATTGTGTTTGTGTTATGTGGCTAGTACCAATCTGTCCATCAAGTCATAAGTCTAGAGATTTGAGGCTTACCTCTGTGAGGATAGATCAGTGGCCACTTATTCAAGAGTCTATTAAACAGCACCTAATTTGGTGCCTGTCAAGAACACAGGAGTTCCAGTGTCTTTGGTGCATTTACTTCAGAAGCCATTCTCATCTTGGTCCTGTTCCAACAGCAACTATGTTTTCATGCTGTTCATTGATAATGCTCCATTTTCCTGACCATGTTCCAGTCTGGCTCCACTTACAGAGCTTTCAGAGCTGGCGTTGTCATATGTCTTTCTCTCCACACTCTGCAAAAAGTCCTGAGCTAAAGATCATTGAACAAAAATTAGGGCCCTAATAAATTCAAAACCAAACCCAGTGCCATCAAGTCAAGGCAGATTCATACCAACCCTATAGGACAGAGTAGAACAGCTCCACAGAGTTTCCAAGGAGCACCTGGTGGATTTGAACTGCCTACCTTTTGGTTAGCAGCCATACCACTTATCCACTATACCATCAGGGTTTCTAGGGCCCTAATACATAGCGTAAATATAACACACACCCTAAAGAATAAGGCACAAACACCAGAAGATAAACTAGATAAGTGGGAACTTCTGAATACTAAAAACTTATGCTCATCAAAAGATTTCACTAGAAGAGAAAAAAAGAGAACCTACAGACAGGAAAAAAAAACTTTGGCATAAACGTATCCAACAAGGGTCTAATCTCTAACATCTATAGAGTACTTTCACAAATCAATAATAAAAGACAAATAATCCAATTAAGAAGTAGACAAAGGGTATAAAGAGACACTTCACCAAAGACCTTCAGGCACATAATGAACATACAAGGAAATACTTGCAACCTTTAGCCACTAGAGAAGTGCAAATCAAAACTACAATGAGATACCATCTCACTCCAATATTACTGGTACTAATCAAAAAGACAGAAAACAACAAATGTTTCAGAGTTTGTGTAGAAACTAGCAGTCTTAAGAAACGCTGTTGGGAATGCAAAATGGTACAACCATTATGAAAGACGATATGGCACTTCCTTAAAAAATTGGAAATAAAAATACCATATGATCCAGCAACCACATTCCTAAAAATATATCTTGGGCAAATAAGTCATCATACAAATAGAAAGATGTACACCCATGTTCACTGCAACGTTATTCACAATAGCAAAAAAATGGAAACAACTTAAGCCCCCATCAACACATAAATTATAACACAAATTATAATATATACATACAGTATGTATTATATACTATGTAGCAATAAAGAACAACAATCAGTCCAGCATTATGCTGGGTGAAATAAGTCAATCACAAAGAGACAAACATATGAGATCACTATTATAAAAATTCCACATGAGGTTTACACATAGAAAAGAACAATCTTTGATGGTTAGAAAGGAGAGAGAAGGGAAGGGTAGGGAGGGGAAATCACTAAGTAGGTAATACCCATCAAGCCCACTGCCGTTGAGTCGTGTCAGACTCACAGCGACCTTATAGGTCAGAGTAGAAGTGCCCCACAGAGTTTCCAAGGAGCACCTGGAAGATTAAACAACTATAAATTTGTTGACAAGAAAAGGCAACAGATAATATAGGGGAAGTCAGCACAGCATAATCAAGGCAAAGTCATAGAAGTTTCCTAGACACAACCCAACACCTTGAGGGACCAAGTTACCAGCCCAGAGAGATAGGGATCAATTGGTACAACATAGCAGCAAAAAAGAGGAAGACCCTCAGTGAGACTGATGGACAAACAGTGGCCGCAACAATGGGCTTAAGCATAAAAATGACTGTGGACATGGCACAAGACCTGGCAGTGTTTCATTCCGTTGTTCGCAGCATTGCTATGAGTCTGAACCGACTTGACAGCATCTAACAACAACAAGAGTTCATAGAGTAAATATCCTACATCCTACTTTGGTGAGTTCCATCTAGGGCCTTAAAAGCTTGTGATGGGGCCACTTGAGATACGGCTATTGGTCCCATCCTGCCATAGCAAAGGGAAATAAAGAAAATCAAAGACACAACAAAAATACTAGTCTACAGGACTATATGAACCACATTTTACACTAGCTTGAACCTAGAAAAGCCAGATGGTGCGTGGCTACCACCGTCAACTGCTCAGACAGCAATGACCATAGAGGGTCCCAGACATAGTGGGAGTAAAATGTAGAATAAGATTCAAATTCACAAGAAGAAGACCAGACTTAGTTCAAGAGAAACTGGAAGAATCCACAAGATTATGGCCACTGGATACCGTACTAATTCAGAACATAAGCCACTCCCAAAGTCCACTGTGATGGTTAGGATTATGTCTCAACTTGGCTGGACTGTGATTCTCAGTGGTTGTATATGATCATTCCCATGATTGCATCTGTTGTGAGTAGTTAATCAGTTTAAAAGGAATGTCCTTGGGTGTTTGGCCTGCACGCACATACAAGCAGACATTCTGACTTTTTGCTTGCTCTGGATGCTCTAGTTCTTGGAACTTGAGCTATCAGCTTATCTGCAGATCTTGAAATTCATCAATCTTCATAGCCTGAGAGCTGGAGCCCTGCTCTCCAACCTACCTTTGGGTTCACCTGCCACTCCAGCTACAAGAATCCAGATAAATCTCCAACCTGATACACAGGCTCAGGACGTTCCAATCGCTACAATCACATGGGCTGTTTACTTAATATAAACATATAATGCTTTACGGGTTTTGCTCTAGAGAACACAGCCTAAGACATCCACCTTTCTGCCAAAAGTTAGGCAAGGCTATAAAGCAAACAGTGACACACATGAGGGACACGCTTCTTGGCTCAGTCAAGTATGTGATACCAATGGGTCAACGCCTGACAAAAGCAAAGACGAGACGGCAGAAAGAGACAAGAAAACTGAAAGAGTGGTCACAGGGAACCAGTATGCAAAGGGAAAGGGGGAGCAGGTTGACGCAATCCAAGGATTGCAACCAAAATCGCCAAACAAGGCATATAAATTTTTGAATGAGAAATTAATTTACACTATCAATTTTCACCTAAAGCACAATAAAATTTAAAAATAAGTATTTTGTTGTATTAAAATTAAAAAATGGAAGATTAGAAAGGGTAAATAGCTTATATAAGTAGTAAACTTAATAATTCAAAATTAAAATATATGATTGTTTTGTTTTTTGAAAAACAATCCTGATGCTTCTGGCAAGCTGCTACTTTCTACCTCCCTGCCCCCAACACAGAACCACCATTAGAGTCCCACTTATAGCAGGGATGGCTCCTGCTGCTTCTGGATCAGTGGGTGGAATGCAAAACACTTCTACTTCTTTTCTGCTGCGTCTCCTCTGCATATACCACATTAGAAATGTTAAATCTCTCTTCAAGAGCAGTTGTAACTGAAAAACAAAGCTTGATCAGGGATGTTCTTTCATTCCAACAGCTCTGAAATAGGCCTCAAGAATACACCTCTTCAAGGGTCCAAGAGTGTTCAAGACTTACGGGTTCTAGCTGGTGAACTCACATCAGATTTTCAAACATCTGATTCTGTCCTTGTGACATTCAAGACTAGTCACTTTACCTGGACTAATGCTTACAGGTGGGCACATGGCTACTGACTTCAGCTCAGCTTACTCCACCTTATACTTTGTGATACATTTAACAGGAAATATTTATTTTATGCCTATATTATGCTAGGCATTATGAATATAAGTCCCTAACCAAAGGAATTCACAATCTAACAAGACAATGGTATAATTACAGTGAAAAAAAAAACAACAGAAATTCTATTACAAAAAAAGGATATGCTATTAGCTCGGATCTGACTCGACAGCACTTCTCTTGGCAATATTGTTCTAAAGATGATTAGCCATTGCCATTAAGCAAGAGAAATAAATGAGACAAAAAAATAAAAATAAAAAACAAAATTATCATTATTTAAACATGGTACAGTGAGAGACAACTAAAAAACTATTCAATACGTCATTAAAATCGCTGGTTACAAAGTTAATTTTCCCAAGTCATTTGATTTTCTATATTAAAATAATAGCTGCTAAGAAAATATACTAAAAAGATAAAATAGTTAAAATAAGTATAAGAAGTGTGCTCTGTGTGAAGAAAACTTCTGAAAATTGTATTAACAATACAAAAAATAATAAATAAAAAGATACACCTAATCTTGGAGAGGCAAATGAAATATTGTAAAAACATCAATTACCCTCAAAGTAATCTATATAATTAATGCATTATTGTAGAAAAATACCATATTTATTAGTAACTTGCAAAGCTTTAAAACACATGAAAAAAATTAAATGGGACAGGAGTAAACTGACAGAACAATGATACAAATGTCAGAGTTAAGAAATAGATCAAATGTTATTTTTTAATGTAGTGTAACCATTAAGTATTCAGCTGCTAACCAAAGGGTGGATGCTTTAAACTCACCCAGCGGCTCCACGGGAGGAAGACTTTATAATCTTCTTCCATACAGATTACAACTGCAAAACCCTAGGTGCAGTTCTCTTCTGTCATATGGTGTTGTTTTAAGCAGAAAATCAACTCAATGGCACACAACAACAAAAATATATATGTTTTTAAAAAGGGCATTTTATGTCACTAGGGAAAAGATAGATCATCCCCCAGTTGCCTGGCATTTGGACAAAAGCAAGAAATAAATTATTATCTCACTCCTACCAAAGTAAACTCAAGATGAATTAAACATTTTTTTTTAAAAAAAAAAAAAACCTACAATATTTTCGGATAAACAGAAACAGAGGTAAAAAAGAATTTCTTACAGAGGTCCACAGAGGAAGAGACCAAATGAAGTATACATGTCATGGGGGACGGAGTTGGAGGTAAGGAGGAAAAGAATGGGTGAAGTATGGTGGGACCATGTCATGCAGGATTAATAAACACAGAGCAGAGGCAAGTAGACTAAAATAAACACACCTTAAAAACACAGTGTAGACTTCCTATTTCAGCTATGACATGTAAAGATCTCAGAATTCCTCATCCCATTCTTGAAACATAAAAAGCTGAACCAACTGGAAAATAATGACTCTTTAGATCCATAGAAGAACTGAGTTTGCAGGGCAAACTACTTGCCCCAAATCTGAAGAGACAGAAGATTCCAGAGGGTCACAACCAAAATCCCCATGCTTATATCAGAAGCTGCTAAAGCCATAAACTTGTAGGAACACTTAAAAGATAACTCTGAAGAATCGGGAAGATCCTTTCATGCCTCTGACAGGAAAAAGGAAGAGTAATCCTTGCAAAAGGTGACCAGAGCCTTTGCCTAACTACAGCCTACTCTTGAGGGGAAAAGACATTGTTGGAGCTTGTTCCAGAGTACTGGAACTCAAGCTCTCTCTAGCCTTCGCATCTCATATCAGAGGGGTGAGGGAGAGGGAAGAAGCTATACAAAAACAAATACTTGTAAAGGTATCAGGGCATAGATATATCCCCACTAAAAGCCTGAAATTTAATTGGAAGATTATAGAATGTTCTCCCCACCTGCAAACCTTATCACCACACAAGTAGGGTCCCAATATAATAATAGTAGATTACCCCTGAAAGAAATGCAAAACACAGATGTTCCCTGAGAAGCCCTACTTAAGGAAATCCAAAGTCAAGAGAGGAAACAAGAAATGCACTAAAGGAACTGGAAGGATCTGACATCTTTAGCTAGAATAAACTCAGCCCAACTCTTAGCCAGATTAACACAAATCCTCACACTATTTACTTCAGTTTGTATTACTGGAGAATGTCTGTCTTTCTACAAAAACTTAAAACATGTACCAAAAGGCAAGAAAAAAGAAGTCTGAATAGAGAAAACAAACATCAAATACAACATTCACATTGAAATTATCAGATAGGACATTTATAATAACTTTAATTAATGTGTTAAATATCCTAATGGAAAAAGCAGAAAACTTGAAAGAACAGATGGGTAACATAAGCAGAAGGATGCAAATTTTCTGAAAAGATAAAAAGGAAATGCTAAAATAAAAAATAATGTAAAATAGTGGTGTAAATAAGTGATCAAATAAACAAAGTGGGGAGAATAGGTAAAGCTCTCACTCAAAACAATTCCAAATAATTTATTCAGATACTCTGCCATCAGGTAGACAGAGCATAACTCCTCACTCCTAAAGCACGTGTAGTGACCTCTTTCCAAAATACAGAGTATAGAAATGGAAAAGAGTCCAACACTGCTGGTGAGGTTGGGTTTGCCTGATCTCTTCATGCTGAGTGAGTCGCACTGAGACTATGGACTGTTGATCTGATGTGTTGAAATGATATTTATGTAATTGTCTCCCCAGATCGCATCACCTCGATCTAATCATGAGAAAAATATCAGGCAAGCCCCAACTGAAGGACATTCTACGAAATAACTGGCCAGTCCTTCTCAAAACTATCTAAATCACTGCCTTAGCTACCTAGAGCTGCCATAACAGAAACACCAAAAGTGGATGGCTTGAACAAACAGAAGTGTATTCTCTTACAGTGGAGGAGGCTAGAAGTCTGAATTCAGGGTGCCAGCTCACAGGGAGGGCTTTTTCCCTCTGCTGGTTCTGTGGGGAGAGATCCTTGTCATCAGTCTTCTGCTGGTCTGGGAGCTTCTCGGCAACAGAGACTTGCGGTCTAAACGGTGTGTTAAGCTCACAGTGCTTCTTTCTTGGTCCATCTCCTATCTCTGCTCAATTCTCTCTTTTGTGTCTCAAAGGAGGTTAACTCAAGAACCGAAATCTGTAGATTGAGTCCTGTCTCATTGACATAACTGCCTCTAATCCTGCCTCATTAACATCACAGAGGTTAAGATTTGCAACACAGTTCACAGAGTGGTAGACAACTACACAATCCTGGGAATCACGGCCTAGCCAAGTTAAGTCACATGTCTGGGGAAAGAATTCAATCCTAACATCATCATCAAAATAAGGAAAATCTGAAGAACCATCAAGACCAAGAGCAGCTTAAGGAGACGTGATGATTAAATGTGATGTGATAACCTGGGTGGAATTCCGGGACTGAAAAGGACATGAGGTGAAAACTAAAGAAATCTAGGTAAACTAGATTTTAGTTAATAACGTATCAACATTGGTTCAGTAGTTTTAAAAAATATATAGTACTAATATGTCAATACAGGAAACTGGACGAGAAGTTTATGGGAACTCTAGGTTCTCATTTTTCATTTCTGTACCTAAAATGATTGTAAAATTTTAATTATTAAAAAGCAACAAAATATATTCAGTATTGTCATGGATTGACTTGTATGCCCCCAAAAATGTGTGTATCAGTTTGGCTGTGCCATGATTCCCAGTACTGTGCTATTTGCTGTGTGTTTTAAATTCTGTTTCTATGAAATCAGTGGGGAACCCTGTTGGCATACCCTGCGGTTCTAGTCTGTGCTATTTGGTTGCTATGAGTCAGAATCAACTCAACAGTGGGCTTGGTTTTTCTGCTTTATGATGTTAATGAAGACGGACTGGCAACAGTTGTGTTAGTGAGGCAGGACTCAATCTGTGAGATGGCGTTATGACTTGAGGAAATCTTTTTGGATATAAAGGAAACAAAAGCAAGGAGAAGGTCGGGGACCTTAGACCACCAAGAGACAGTAGCAGGAGCAGAGCGCATCCTTTGGAAAGGGCCTGGTATCCCTGTGGCTCAGAAGCTCCCAGCCCGGGGGAAGACTGATGGCAAGGACCTTCCTCCATAGTCAGCATAGAAAGACTTCCCCAGGAGCTGACACCCTGAATTTGGACTTGTAACCTACTGACCTGGGACAAAATAACTTTATCTTTGTTAAAGCCTTTGAGTTGTGGTATTTCTCTTATAGCAGCACCTAATGGCACTAGTACAATGTCATCAATCATTAGAGAAATGCAAAATGAAACCACAACAAGATACCACTTACCTGAATGCTAAAATTCAAAAGACTGACTATAACATTGTCAAGAATGTGGAGCAAATGGAACATCATAACCTGCTGCTAAGAATGTAAAGTGGCACAACCCACTTAGAAAACTCTTTCACAATTAAAAAAAAAAAAAGTTATGCTTTTAGTGAAGGTTTACAATCCAAGTCAATTTGTCATACAAAAGCTTGCTCAAACACTCTGATTGCTCTCCCCACTGTGACAGCACACACCTTCTTTCCATCCTGTATTTCCCATGTCCATTCAACTAGCTCCTGTTCCCCTCTGCCTTCTCATCTCACCTCTAGACAATAGCTGCCCAGTTAGTCTCATACGTGTACTTAAACCAAGAAGCACACTCTTCACCACTATAATTTTATATTTTATTGTCCAGTTCTATCTTTGTCTGAAGAGTTGACTTTGGGACTGGTTTCAGTTCTGGGCTAATAGAGTCCAGGCACCATGTCTTCCAGGTAACCTCCAATCTGTCAAATCATCAAGTCTGGTCCTTCTAATAGAGTTTGAGTTCTGCATCTTATTTTTCTGCCATTACATTAGAAAGTTTTTGCTGTGTTGCTGTCAGAACAGTCATTGTCGGTGGCCAGGAGTTAGTTCTTCTGGTTTCATGCAAATGTAGTCTCTGAATTACTGAGCCCTTCCTGTCTCTTGGGCTCAAATTTCCTTACATGTTTGATGTCTTTCGTTCTCCTCTGCTCCAGGTGGTATGGGACTGGTGGATGCTTCTTAGATGGCCATCTGCCGGCTTTTAAAACCCAGACTCCACTCACTAAAGTGGGATGCAGAACATTTCCTTAGTAAACTTTATTATGTCAGTTGACCCAGATGTCTGCCTTTTTTGTGCATTATCGACAATTTCCTTGTTCCACTTAAGTATTTGTGATGAGTCACTTTTCTTTGTGATTTCTTTTCATGCTTTTCATTATTATTGGTTTTGTATTTGCTAAGACTTCATGTTTTTCTTCTTGTTTTTTTAATTATTATTATTATTTTGATGTATGAGATTGTTAATTTCCTTTGTGGTTGTCTTAGTGTTTATCTCTGTCTTTCTAAATTTAAAACAGTTTTTAATTTCTTGATATCACCTTGACTTGCTTTCCATATGCAAGATGTACGACTACCTTTTTGTAGGTCTTTCTTTTTTGTTTTAATATTGTCACCTTTCACATTATGATACCTCTGTTTCCCTGTTGGCAGTGTTTTGCATTTGCTTTATTTTTGTGATTTCCCTATTTTAGTTGATATCTGGTTGCTGTGTTCTGCATTCTAGGTTTGGATTATTGTCTGATGTTATTGATTTTCTGACTGAAGAAAGCTCTCTAGCATTTCTTGTGATTTTGGTTTGATTTTTGCAAATTCCCGAAATTTCTGTTTATTGAGATATGTCCTAATTTTATCATCACATTTGAGAGACAGTTTTGCTGGATATATAATTCCTGGCTGGAAATTTTTGTTCTTTGAGGCTTTGTATTTAGCATTTGATTGCCTCTTTGCCTGCATGGTTTCGGCTGGGTAGTCTGAGTTTAGTTTTATTGACTCGCTTTTGTATACTATTTTTTGTTTGTCTTTAGCCAGTTTTATAATTGTGTCCTTATCTTTAGTTCTGGTGATTATAATATGCCTTTGGTATCTTTCTTTTGGGATCTACTTTTTGTGGAGTTTGATGAGGCTTTTGGATAGATATCCTCTCATCTTTGATGATAGCACGGAAGTTTTCCATCAACAAATCTTGGACAATTCTCTCTGAACTTTCTGTCCATCCTCTCTGCACCCCATTCTGGTACTCTAGTCATTCATAGATTATTCCTCTTGATAGAGGCCCACATAATTCTTAGTGTTTCTTGATTTTTGCTTTTAATTCTTTTATCTGACTTTTCTCCAAATATGTTGGTGTCATGTGTTTTATCTTTAGTCTTGCTAATTCAGTCTTTGATTGCCTTAAATCTGCTCCCTTAAATTTCTGTTGAGTTGCCTAATTCTTAAATTTTATTATTAATCTGAATTTCTACTTCCTGTTTCTCTATGTTTTCTTGGAGCACGTTCAATTCATCATTTTGCTCTGCTGCATTTTGATTCTGCTCCTTTCTTATCTCTTGAGTAGTTTTTTTTTTTTGATGCGTTAATGGGGTATCTTTATTATTATTATTATTTTTTATTTAACATGACTGAGTGAAAATGTACATTCCTGTATAAATTTAAATACCCACCTATATGCAGCTTCCACTGCTCTCCCTGTACGGTGACAGCACACTATTCCTCTCTGCTCCATACATGTGTCATCCTGCCAGCAGCCTCCTTTCCCCTTCTCTCCACCCACTCTCCTTCCTCCAGCCAGAGGTCAGCAGGATGATATCCTATAGATGTATAGAACCATAAAGTGCAACCAATATATGGTCACTCTGCGTTGCCAAGTCCAATCCATTCCTGTCCAAAGAGTGGACCTTCGTTATAATTTATGGGTAAGGGCAGCATCAGAGCTGGGGGCCATGCTCTCAGGGGAACCCCAAAACCGCTGGACCATCAGTTGAGGTCTTTTAGTGGAGATCTCAGGATGCACCCCTTTTTATTCTTGTGTTGCCAGTGAGACTCAACCTAGTGAGCTCCATCGTGGCTATCACTGGTGGTGGCCGGGCACCATCCAGTTCTTCCAGTCCCAAGTTGATGAAAGCACCCACTCTTGTGGGTCTCTCTGTCTTCTAGGTTGTCTTTACCACATGTCATTTTGGTCTTTGGTGAGCACCCACTCCTGCTGAGTTGGGACCATTTGCTGTGTCCTCGGATGGCAGCTTAGCAGCTTTTAAGACCCCAGATGCGACTCACCAATGTGTGGTGCAGAGAGCTCTCTTAGCAAAATGCTAGTTGTGCCAGTTGGCCTCGATTTCGCCTAAGATCATAGTCCCCTGCCCCTTGCCCCCTGCCCCATCTACTCTATCCTTGCAATATTGGGTTAAGATGGAAGGAGTACTGAAGTTATGCTGAAGTCGACTTAATGTTGTTCTTGTTTCTAATGTGTACTATCACCACTTTCTCCCAACCAGATTTCTAGCAACTATCTAAACTAAACCTTCCCCCCTCACCTCCCTCCCTCCCCTCCCTTGCAGCTGTCAAAGAGTCTTTTCTTCTATACACAAGTCTGTTTTTGAGATCTTATCGTAGAGGTCTCATACAGTATTTATACTTTTGTTGCTGACTACTTTCACTCAACATAATGTCTTCCAGTTGAAACCAGGTTAGGAGATGTATCCTGGAATCATCATTATTCTTTATCATTGCATAGTGCTCCATTGAGTATATGTACCATAGTTTACCTATCCATTCTTCTGTAGTTCGGCATCTGGGTTGATTCCATCCTTTTGCTATCATGGACTCTTCTGCGATAAACATTCTGGTGTATGTGTCCATTGGTGTGAAAGGCCTTGATTCTGTAGGATATATTCCAAGCAGTGGAATTACTGGGTCAAATGGTATATCAATATCCATTTTTTTAAGGAAGCGTCAGATTGCTTTCCAAAGAGGCTGGACCATTTTGCAACCCCACCAACAGTGTAGGAGGGTTCCACTTTCTCCACAGCCTCTCCAGCATTTGTTGTTTTGTGTTTTCTGGATCATGGCCAATCTTTTTGGGGTGAGATGGTATCTCATTGTCATCTTGATTTGAATTTCTTTAATAACTAAAGATCATAAACGTGTCTGCATGTGTTTTTTGGCTGCCTGGATCTCCTCTTTAGTGAAATGTCTGTCCATCTCCTTTGCTCATCGCTTAATTGGGTGGTTTATCTTCTTCTTATTGATATTTTGTAGTATCTTATAGATTATGGAGATCAGGCATCAGTCTGACATAGAGTTGCCAAATATTTCTTCTCATTCTGTAGGTGGCCTTTTAATTCTGTTAATACAGTCTTTGGATGAGCAAAAGTGTTTGATTCTTAATAGTTCCCATTTATCTATTTTCTCTTCTGTTGATTGTGGTTTCTTTGACATATTTTGGAGTCTGTCCTCATTGTGTATTAAAACTTCCATTGTTGTTCCTACCTTTTCTTGGATGAGCTTTATCATTTTACATTTGATAGTTAGGTCTTTCATCCATTTGGAGTCGGTTTTTGTGTAAGGTGTAAGATATGGATCTTGATTCAGTTTATTGCAGATGGATAACCAGTTATGCCGGCACCATTTGTTGAAGATACTGTTTTTACCCCAGTTTAATGTCTTAGGGCCTTTGTCGGATATCAGCTGTTCATAGGCAAATGGTGTCATCTCTGGGGTCTCAATTCTGTTCCATTGATTCATCTGTCTGTTCTTGTACCAGTACTAGGCTGTTTTGACCACTGTGACCGTGTAGTATGTTCTAAGATCGGGTAATGAGAGGCCTCCCAGTGTGTTCTTCTTCTTTAGTATTACCTTACTTATCCAGGGCTTCTTCCTTTTCCAAACAAAATTGGTGATTTGTTTCTCCATCTCATTAAAAAATGACACTGGAACTTGTATTGAGATTGCATTATATAAATAAATTGCTTTGGGTAAAATAGATATTTTCACAATGTTACATCTTCCTATCCATGAGCATGGTAGGTTTTTCCATTTATCTAAGTCTCTCTTAGTTCCTTGTAGTAAGGGCTTGTAGTTCTCTTTGTAAAAGTCTGTTATTTCTCTGGTTAGGTTAATTCCTAGGTACCTTATCTTCTTAGGGACTATCATAAATGGTATTGATTTGATAGTTTCTTCCTTAGCAGTCTCGTTGTTGGTGTAAAGGAATCCTACTGATTTACTTATGTTTATCTTGTATCCTGAGACTTTGCTGAACTCTTCTATCAGTCTGAGTAGCTTACTTATAGATTCCTTGGGGTTCTCTGCATATACAATCATATCATCTGCAAACAGGGAGATTTTAACTTCCTCTTTGCCGAGGCAGATGCCCTTTGTTTCTTGGTCTTGTCTAATTCCTCTGGCTAGAACGTCTAGCACAATGTTGAATAGGAGAGGTGACAGTGGGCATCCTTGTCTAATTTCTGGTCTCAAGGGAAAGTCTTTCAGTCTCTCTCCATTCAGGATGATGTGGGCAATTGGCTTTGTAGAAATGGCCCTTATTGTGTTGAGGAATTTACCGTCTATGCCCATTTTGCTAAGAGTTTTTAGCAGGAATGGGTGTTGGACTTTATCAAATGCCTTTTCTGCGTCAATGGACAAAATCAGGTGATCCTTGTCTTTTGTGTTATTTATGTGGTTAATCACATTGTTTGTTTTTCTGATGTTGAACCAGCCTTGCATCCCTGGCATGAATCCCACTCGGTCATGATGGATTATTTTCTTGATATGTTGTTGTATTCTATTGGCAAGAATTTTCTTGAAAATTTTTGCATCTAGATTCATGAGTGATATCGGTCTGTAGTTCTCTTTCTTTGTTGGGTCTTTCCCTGGCTTAGGTATCAGGGTTATGCTGGCTTTATAAAATGAGTTTGGGAGTACTCCACCCCTTTATATACTGTGAGATAGTCTCAGTAGTATTGGAGATAACTCTTCTCTAAATGCTTGGTAGAATTCTGCCGTGAAGCCATCTGGGCCTGGACTTTTTTTGGCTGGCAGTATTTTGATGACCTTTTCAATCTCTTCCTTTGTGATGGGTTTATTAAGTTGTTCTGCTTCACGTTGTGATAATTTGCGTAGGTGGTATGAGTCAAGGAATTGGTCCATTTCCCCTAGGTTTTCAAATTTGTTACAGTACAGTTTTTCATAGTATTCTGTTATGATATTTTTGATTTCTGTTGCATCTGTGGTGACAACTCCCCTCTCATTTCTATTTTGGGTTATTTGTTTCTTTTCCTGCTTTTCTTTAGTAAGTTTAGCCAGTGGTTTGTCAATTTTGTTGATCTTTAAAAAAAAAAAAAAAAAAAAAAAACAGCTTTTGGTCTTTTCAATTTTTTCAATTGTTTTTCTGTTCTGTAATTCATTTAGCTCTGCTCTAATCTTTATGATCTCGTTTCTTCTGGTGCCCGAGGGATTCCTCTGTTGTTCTCTTTCTACTTGTTCAGGCTGCAGAGTTAGTTCCTTGATTTGGTTTCTTTCTTCCTTCCAGATGTGTGCATTTATGGAGATAAACAGACCTCTGAGCACTGCTTTGGCTGTATCCCATAGGTTCTGGTAGGAAGTGTTTTTGTTCTCATTGGAAGTCATTAATTTCTTTATTTCATCCTTGATTTCCTCTATAATCCATGTTTTTTTGAGCAAGATGTTGTTCAGCTTCCAAGAGTTCCACTTTCTATCTATGTTTTTTCTGCTATTAATTTCAACTTCTAAGGCTTTATGATCTGAGAAGATGCTTTGCAGTAATTCAATGGTATGGATTTTGTTGAGCATTGCATTATGGCCTATCACATGGTCAATTCTGGAGAATGTTCCATGTGCACTGGAGAAGAAGGTGTAGTTGTCTGCTGATGGGTGCAGAGTTCTGTATATATCAATGAGATTTAGCTGATTAACTGTGTCAATGAGGTCTTCTGTATCTTTACTGAGCTTTTTTCTAGATGATCTGTCTAGTAATGAGAGTGGGATGTTAAAGTCTCCCACTATTATTGTGGAGTCATCTACCTCTCTTTTGAGCATAGTCAGTGTTTCTTCGACATATTTAGGTGCTCTGATATTAGGTGCATAAATATTTAATATAGTTAAGTCTTGTTTGTGTACTGAACCTTTCAGCAATAAATAGTGTCCATCTTTGTCCATGATGGTGGATTTCACATTAAAATTGATTTTGTCTGAGATTAGAATTGCTACCCCTGCTCTTCTTTGTTCATTGTTAGCTTGATATATATTCTTCCATCCTTTAATTTTCAGTTTGTTCCTGTCTTTCAGTCTCAAGTGAGTTTCTTGTAGACAACATATGGATGGGTCATGTCTTTTAATTCAAGATGTCACTCAGTGTCTCTTTACTGGAGTATTGAGTCCGTTCACATTCAATGTAATTATTGATAGGTATGTGTTGACTGCTGCCATTGTGATATGTTTATTTTTATGTTGATGTTTTCTCTGTTGTTCTTACTAGTCTGTTCTGGGACATTCTTTTTTGTGAGTTGATTTTTCACCTTTTTCAGAGCTGGTTTTGTAGTTGTTGAGACTCGTGTGTTACATTTCTTGAAAAGGTATGATACATCTTTGTTGTGCTTTAGAGCTGCCCCTCTGATCCCCCTTAATAAACTATATATAAACCCATTTTTAATTACTACCAGTCTTGTCATCTTCCTCTCCATCTGGAAGGACTGTAACAACTGTAGTACATCCCTCTTTTTATTATGATGACAGTATAGTTTTCATGATGATCACTGGATTGCTTCTTTCTGTATCAAAGCTGTGACTGACTTTGGAGCCTTCCCTAACTGAGTAGAGTTTTGAGTAGTGTGTCTTTCTAAAATATAAAGTTAGTGGTTTTGTTCTTCTAAGCCAGATCCAAGAGCTTCTTTCAGTATTTCTTGTAGTTTGGGTTTGGTTTTTACAAAATCTCTGAGTTTCTGTTTATCTGGGAATGTCTTAATTTCATTTTTGTATTTGAAAGATAGTTTTGCAGGATATATAATTCTTGGTTGGAAGTTCTTCTCCTTCAAGGCTGTGAATGTGTCATGCCACTGTCTCCAGGCCAGCATGGTTTCTGCTGAGAAATCTCATAAGAGCCTACAGGGTTTCCCTCTGAATGTTAGCTTTGCTTTGAGTCTTGCTGCCTTTAAGAGTTGCTGCTTGTGTTTTATTTTGTTAAGCTTGATTATAATATGTCTTGGAGTCTTTCTTTTGAGATCTATATTGGGTGGTGTACGATATACATCTGAGATGTCTATATTTTCTTCCTTCGTGATTTCTGGGATGTTTTCTTTCAGCAGCTCAGCAACGATACTCTCTGTGTTCTCAGATGTCTCCCCCTGTTCAGGGACTCCAATTAATCGAAGGTTGTTCCTCTTAATAGAGTCCCACATGCTTCTTAATGTTTCCTCATTTTTCTTGTTTCTTTTTTCTGATTTCTGGTCATAGACGCTGGCATCATTAGCTCTGTCTTCCAAGTCAGAAATTCTTTTTTCTATTTGTTCCATTCTGTTTTCTTGGCTTTGCATGGAAGTTTCTATGTCTTTGATTTTGTTCTTGATATGTTGGATTGCAGAGTACTGGTGTTCCATCAGATCAAACAGCTTGCTTAATTTTTCTTTTTGTTCTGCTGCATTTTGTATAAGGTCTAGAAGGGCTCTGTATATAATCATTTTGTATTCACTTCCTGATGCTTTCATAAAAGTTTCTTCATCTGGAAAACTCCTTGGTTTCTTTGTTTGGGAGCCTTTTGAAGCCATGGGTGATTTCTTGTGTGCCACAATTGTCTGTTGCTTTTTGGGTCCCGTGTGAGTATATAGAGGCTGGAAGAGGTACTGTGAGGATGGATTGCAAATGTTTCTCTAGGCTGTCTTCAAATGTAAAGCAAAAAGTATCTGACCAGTTCACAAGTCAGTTAGGTTTTCAGGTGTAGAGGTCCCTCTTCTCAACTGACGAAGTAAGCGCCACTATATCTAATCCCAGATGATAACAAACTAGTTCACAATACAGCAATGCTATTGCCCTGTTGGCTTCTGCTGACAGGGCCTAGTCTTAGGTGACACTGCATTGAGTACTGCTTTTGTGATAGAAAAGCACTCTCTTGTGGGCAGGCTCTGGCTCCCAAGCTAAGAATTAGGTCCAGCTGTGGCCACTGTATCCAAGATGGCGTCCTCCAGACAGGCAGCAGACAGAGGGGCTAAAGGTACCGAGAGGTAGTCATCCCTCTACGTGTGTTGCAGGGCCTGCAACGTAGGTGGCACTGGGAAAATTACTGCTTTTCTGTTGGAGAAGCACTGTCCTGTTTGCAGGCGCTGGCTCCCAGGCTAAGAACGAGGTCCTGCTAAAATCTCGGTACCAACATGGCATCCCGCATACTGACTGCGAAGCTCCACACAAACCCCGCCAAGGCAGCTATAAAACGAAAGGCTCAAAGTGGCTAGATTAACAGAGTCCCAAGCCTGGCTCTCAGAATATGGAAATTTCGCCTGTCTATGCCCCCAGCAGTGCATCTGAGTCTAGCCGCTAGGCAGGACCCAGCTCTGCCCGCCGGTCAAGACAGAGAAAAAAAAAGTCAAAATGGTGTGTTTACCTTCCGTCCCTGAGAGCCGTGGCTAGCCAGGAGCAGGAGTCAGCGAAAGAGAGGAGGTTTTTCACTCAGTGGTATGAAGTCCCATTAACAGCCCTGTGCTGTGTCCTGAGGCTGATTAGGTGATCAGAAGGCTCTGTTTGATTATTAATTCAGTTCTTAGTTTCCAAAGGGATATAAGGAGATGTGTGCTTAGTCTGCCATCTTGACTCCGCCCCCCCTTGAGTAGTTTTAAATATTAACCTTTTGTGTCCTACCTTCGATAATTCCAGAAAGTTCCCCTCATCTGAAAAATTTTCTGATTCTTTGTGAGCTTTCTGAAGCCATCGTGGTCTGCCTCTTTAAGTGACTTGATATTTACCTTTGTCACTGAGCCATCACTATGTTGTTCATTTATTTCATGTTTGCTTACTCTTTTGTTTCATAGGCTCTTGTTTTACTTTGTTTTGCAGTGTCCAAATAGGCTGGTTATGTGTTCTAGTGTAGTTATTTGTACCTTCAAAGCTCTAATGTCCTGTTACCAGGTGGTTAGAACTGTTATAGATATGTGAGCCCAGGAGTCCATTTACTTTTCTTGTATCACTTCAGATGAAGTGTCTAGATAGTCAGTCACCAAGTGTATAGTGTAGGCTCTAGACCCTTACAGTCCTAGATGAGCAGGGGTGGTTGGTATAGGCACAGGTGTATGCCTATATATGCTGAGAAGGGCAGGGAGCTGAGAGCCATCCCTGAGTGTCTGCAATGAAGGCATGTCCTTTTATGCCTTAGCCTAGGCCAAGAAACTGCTCCTGCCCTGAGTTTCCAGCTCAGGGGAGTCAGTAGATTTTTTTTTCTTTTCTACTGTTCATTAAATTGTTCTTTCTACACGCTGCCAGCCACTTTCCTTTTGAAAATCAGAGGCCGTTTTTCACTGGTTCTGGAGGCATCATCAGGTTCTCTGCTGCTCAGTCTCTCCATCTGAAGAGAACGCCCTAGGAATACCGCTGCACCACTCACCACGCTGGCTGAGGCCAGTTCACAGCAGGTCAGTCTGGCCAGTCCTAGCTATTTGTGGGGCTATTCAGTTGCTCAGTGAGATTTCTCAACTTTCCCTTTGATGTTCAGGGTTCCTAGAATGTCATGTATGACTAATTAGCTTGTTCTCTTGAGTCTTCATTGTTAGAGGGATCACAGGAAGCATCTGACTACTCTGCCTTCTTGGTCCCACTTCCCTTGGTAAATTTTTAAATGCCAAATGTACACTTACCATTTGATTTAATCATTCCCTTTGTAGATATATATCTAAGATAAAAGAAAGCTTGTGTTCATACAGAGACTTGTACACAAATGTTCATAGAAGCATTATTTGTAATAGCCAAAAACTGGGGGTGGAGAAAGGGAGAAAAAAAACCCTCAAAGTTCATAAACATGTCAGTGGATAAATAAGTTGTAATAATATCTATAAAGATTCCTGTAGTATAATGTTTAAACACTCAGGTGCTAACCAAAAAGTCTATAGTCCAAACCCACAAGAGGCTCCACAGGAGAAAAAAATGTGAGAATTTATTGCCATAAAAATTACAACCTAGAATACTCGATGGAGCAGTTCTACTCTGTTGTCGACAATCACTATGAGTCAGGATTGACTTAATGGCAACAGCAACAATATTTATGTAACAGGATTCATCCATAGAAAGAAATGAAATGTTACTATAAAAAATGGCATGGATGAAAGTTAAAATACTTATGGCAAGTGACATGAGTCAGATGAAGAGTGCATATTGTATGATTATATTAGCATAAAATTTTATGAGATAAAATTAATATATAATAACAAAAACTAGAGTGTATGTTGCCTGGGGTTAAAAGACAGGGAATCAGGGATACACATGAAGAAGGATTTACAAAAGCACACACGCAAATTTGGAGTGCCAACGGATAGTCTCCTCATCTTAACTGTGGTGATAATTTCTTTTACAAAGAAGCGTGAGCAAATTAGGGGCAGTGATAGACACATTCACTATCTTGATTGTAGTGATGGTTTCATGGGAGTATAAAATCTCAAACCAAACTCATTGTGGAATTGATTCTGATTCACAGGGACCCTATAGGCCAGAGCAGAACTGGTCTATAGAATTTTCAAGGAGCATGTGGTGGGTTTGAACTGATGACCTTTTGGTTAACAGCCTATATACAAACGTCAAAATCTATCAAATTTTTCATTGTAAATATTTGCCGATTAGCCAAGCCAAGCCAATTACAATAACTATATATGGTGTAGCTGACATGTACGATAATATTGTGAGGCTAAAAGATTAAAAACAAATACACAGTTAAAAATATGTGAGAATTTATTGCCATAAAAATTACAACCTAGAATACTCGATGGAGCAGTTCTACTCTGTTGTCGACAGAGCTTCAAGTTTGTCGAGAGGCAAGATCATTTAAAATGTAATAATTCTCAGAATCTACAAACAAATTTTTTTAATTCAGCTATTTATGATTTCTATTTGGTATTCATTTCCTGGACATAAAAACTACCTTTGAAAAGTATACAATTTCTGTACACTTCTAAAAATGTTTATCTAATGAAAGAAACATAATATGTGAAAGCATAGTAGCCTCTCCTACTGGCCACAGAACTGTTGCAAACCCTAAAAAAAATAATCGACACTGTGTGTCTTTAAATTTACCACTGAGCCATGAACTAGAAGTTTCCACAAAATTAATTTGGTCAAACAAGAAATGTGAAAAGTATACATTTCTCCCTTATTTAATAGGAAAAGCACATTCTCATTGTAATACTTGTCTGAACCCTGGCAGCACGATAGCTAAGCACTCCTCTGCTAACCAAAAAGTTCGTGTTCAAACCCACCCAGCAGCTTCAAGCTTCATGGGAAAAAGACCCGGAGATCTGTTCTCCGAAAGTTATAGCTTAGGAAACACTAATTCCACCCTGTCACATGCAGTTGTGAGGAGCTGAAAATGGAAACAACAGCAGCAAACAACAAAAACGTAACCATTATTTGAGGGAAAAAAATAATTTAAATGTCTTAGATGCCATGAGATTCTCTGTAGAGAAAATACATCATTTATTAAACACTTTATAAAAAGATCTCAATGAATTAAAATATTTAACATTGTATGTTTATCTTAGTAAAAATAAGTCACAAAAAAGCTAGTTAAATTTCCATTGCTGCTGTGGTTTTCCTTTGTTAGATCAGTTATACTCTTGTGATAAAAATTGCCATGAATTTTTATGATTTCCTATTGATAGCCATTCTGTTTAGTGCTAATACTGTTACCCAGGTAGAATTTTAGTACATTCTGTCTCTTTCAAGGGAATGGCTCAAACTGAGCCGGAGCAAGATCTAAGTATAATCAAAGGAAAGGGAGCTCAAGAGGTAATTCAGCTCTGATATCCTACAGATCCTACTTTTAGAGTATAAGTCCCTCTGCCAGTTATTGAGCCCACTGCACTCATACTAAAATGCAAAGCCTACTTTTAGAGAAAGACAGTGTAGCAATAATAAAGATAATATAATTTTTGTTGATAATTTATTGATCATTTAGTATGTGCCAGGCAATATGGTAAACTCATGTAAGCTGGTAACAACCCTATGAGTTGTTGCTATCATTTTATGTTTTAAGAATGGAGATACAGAGAGATTAAATAACTGGCCCAAGGTCACACAGCCAGTGAGTGACAAGATTTAAGCTCAGGTGGCCCAGATCTAGGGCTCACACTATTCCATCAGTGCTCCATTTAAATTAGTAGTAAAGAGCAAACCAGACCCACATAAGGCCATTTGGTGGTGCCTAGGCAGGCACTGGAGATACACAACGCCTGAGACAGCACTCATGTCCCTAGGGAGCTCATCTTTGAGAGATGACTTGTAGGATTCCTTCTCCAATGGTAAACTCTTCACTGTGTAATGCTAAATTGTCTCTATATATCATTTCTACATAGAAACTCTACTGGCATAGTGGTTAAGAGCTTTGTCTGTTAACCAAAAGGCTAGCACTTGATATCGGCCAAGCATTCCTGGGAAACTCTATGGGGCATTTCTACTGGAAACCCTGTTGGTGTAGTGGTTAAGTGCTTTGTCTGCTAACCAAAAAGTCAGCAGTTGAAATCTACTAGATGCTCCCTGGAAACCCTATGAAGCAGTTCTACTCCATCTCTTAGGGTCACTATGAGTCCAAACTGATGTGATGGCACTGAGCTGTGTGTGTGTGTGTGTGTGTTTAGTGTTTTTACACCTGTGTGCATTTTTAACTCATCACCCTATGTGACCACTAAAATATGAAAGCTGCTGGCTCTGTTTTGCTGAGTACCTCACAAGATAGCACGGAACTCTGGATCATCTCATTGCACACTTACTCTTCTGTCTCCTGCCAACTTCACAGTCTGTGGCAACCTCCTAAGTCTGATGGAAATGTATCAGTATGCAGTACTTTCGAAGGCCAAATGGTGTAGAACATAAAATGTTTAGATAATAGGACTTATGAGCTCCAAACTCAGGGAGGTGTTTAGTGCTGTTATACAGGAAATCCACTTCCAACAAGGTCTTCTAGCAGGGATTTCAAAATATCCCACGTATCACAAGAGTGGCACTCTGGAGGAGCAAACAGCTAGGGACTTAGTTGCTAACTAAAAGGTTAGCTGGTCAAACCTATCTAGCTGGTCCAAGAGAAAAAGACCAACAGATCTCTTACCATAAGGATCACAGCCAGGAAAACCCTACTGAGCAGGTCTACCCTTTCACATGGGGTCATTATGAGTCAAAATCAACTTGATATTCGTTAACAGCAACAACATCACTAGAGAAACTGCACACCAAGTGTGATTCAGAAAGCTGGCCCCATAAACAGATATGAAGAGTCAGGATACAGACGAGGCCAACATTATGAAAACATGAACTAGCATTTTGCAGAGCATAAATGAATTTTTTTCCCATAAAAATTAACAATCACTACAAAAGGCTATATGGCAACCAAGTTCATAAAATGCATAAATTAAAGCAGAGCTGTTAGACAAAACTAAAGCGGTTTGATAAAATCTTATAAAGAGGAGAAAAGAGATTTTCCAAACCACATATCTATTGAATATTCTCTTTTGGCTGGGTAGTGTCATTCAAAAAAGAAATCTCTTACTTTGAAAGATGGATAGTACAGTTAGTTAGTGAAAATACAGTGGGTTTTTACAGTTGGCAAGACTTAGTAGGGAAACTGAAGCAATGAAAAGCATTTGTGGTTTCAGGCTGGAAGGAGACTGATCAAACAGAGGAGAAGATTCAAGTAAAACTGAAACCAGACAACAGCACTCCTTCTCATACTAATATATTAAAATTGGAAAGTGCAAATGAAGTAATTAGTAATCATGGCAGAGCACCAAATGCAACTTTGGCAAAAGGCCAGCACATGATTTAGGAGGGGCTTATATGGGAGCCCTGAGTCGGATCTGACTTGACAGCACTTGGCTTTTGGCTGTATGGGAGCCCTGGTGGTACAGTGCTTAAGACTTTGGCTGATAACCAAATGTTCAGCAGTTGAAATCTACCAGCCATCCCTCGGAAACCCTGTGGGGCAGTTCTAGTCTGTCCCACAGAGTCACTATGAGTCAAAATCAAATCAATGGCAATGGTATTTTCTTTGTGTATTATTTATTTATTTTGTTTGTATTGTATACAAAGTATGAGATCGTACAAGGACAGTCTAAGATTTTAAGAAACAGTTGGGCAGTCGTCCTATTCTGAACTCCAAAGATAGTGCAGCCGTATTAATATTGCTTCTTTTCTGAATAGGTGAAAATCATTGCGAATAAACAGAATGTTTTTGCACCTAAAGTGCCTAGGTAGTCTCATTTGACTCCGTGGAGGCCAGGAAGGAGACACTAGAAGGAACCAGGTGGGTTACACAGCAGTTCACAGGGTGATTGCTTTACTCTTAAACAGAATCCAGATTCCAACAAAATAAATGTCCAGCATTCCAAATTGGTTAAATAAATTATGGAATGTTTACACAATAGATTGACATAGAGACATTAAAATCATGTTATGAAAAAGTATTTAATTCCATTGGAATAATTTTGATTCAAGGTTTGATGAGTATCTCAAGGCAACTGTCACAGCGAGTCCTCTAGTCTTAACCAGTCCAGTAAATCTAATATTTTAAGAATTTGAGGTTGTGTTTCACTTTTTTCTACCATTCTATCAGGATCCATTTATTGTAGCCCTGATATGATAAGTAGTGGTAGCTGGACACCACCACCTAGCTCCTCTTGTCTCAGGCTAGACATGGTTCTTACAGATGATTACTCCTGTTGACTAGTTTCTTCTCTGAGTCTTGAGTTTCCTTCTTTTTTCTCTTTTCCTCTAGATGAATAGAGTCCAATAATTGTATCTTAGATGGCTGCTAACAAGGCTAGGATGTAGAACATAAACTTTATGAACTGTATTAAGGCAGATGATAAAGTTGACCAATGAAACTGTAGTCCTAAACCTGCAAACCCACAAAGCCACTCCCACAAGGCATTTGGCTCCATCTAAGAAGTATCTAATTGTACCCTCTGTGTGCTTTATTATACACATGAATATATATGCATGTACATACTTACATGAATATATATATTCTCATGTATACACACAGGAAACCCTGGCGGGATAGTAGGTGAGAGCTATGGCTGCTAAACAAAAGGTTGGCGGTTCTAATCCACCAAGAATTCCTTGGAAACCTTATGGAGCAGTCCTACTCTGTCTTTTAGGGTCGATCAGAGTTGGCATATGACTTGATGGCAACAGATTTGTTTTGCTGTTTTTTTATATACACATAATGAACCCCAGTTGGACAGTAGTTGAGCACTTGGCTGTTAACTGAGAGACTGGCAATTTGAACCTACCAGCTGTTTCATAGGAGACAGACGTGGGAGTCTGCTTCTGTAATTATCTGTATCCTTGAAAATTCTGTGGGGAAATTAAACTTTAAGGGACCATTATGAGTTAGAATTGACTTGAAGACAATGAGCTTGGATATATACACACGTATGTACTCATGTGCACACACTTATACATGTATATGCATACATACGTGTGGGCATGTATGTATATACATATATATATATACATGCCTACACATGTTTCTTTGGTTCCTGTTGCAAAATTGTTTATGCTATAAGAGTTAACAAAAGGTTGTTTTTTAATTTGTTCTTGTGTACATATTATTGATGTTATTTACCAAGGTCAAGCTGTGCACACTTCACCCACAAGCAGTATTACATTTCCCATCACCAAAAATAACAAGTGTCTATCATCTAAAGAAGGTACCCTGGTGGCCCAGTGGTTAACTGCTTAGCTGATAACTGGAAAATCAGAGATCTAAACTCACTGGCCACTCTTTGGAACAAAGATGTGGCAGCCTGCTTCTGTAACGATGGCCAAAAAAAAAAAAAAAAAAAAAACTATTGTCATTGAGTTGATTCCAACTCACAGTGACACTATAGAACAGAGTAGAACTGCCCCATAGATTCAAAGTACTGTAGCACTTAACCACTATACCACTATACTACCAGGGCTTGGAAACCCTATAGAGCAGTTCTACTTTATCCTGTTGGGTCTGTATGAGTTGGAATCAACTTGATAGCAGCAGGTACTACCTAAAGAGCAATTCCCACATCCTCTGAATTCCTAGTAATCACAACTCAATATTGGTCTCTGTATACGTACTTACTTTTTTCTTTTTATAAAAGTGAGATTGCATAATATTTGCTCTTTTCTGATTAACTCCTTTCCCTGAGTATGATGCCCTTCAGATTCATCCATGTTATATTTAGAAAATGCATCATTCTTTATGATTGCATAATATTCCACTCTATGTGTCACATTTTGTTTATTCATTTATCAGTTGATGGGCACTTAGATTGTTTCCATTTTTTTTTCTATCAAAATGCCTCTCTTCTTGCTATAAATTGTTAAGCTCTTAGGATGAGAATCGGGCTACCTATGCTCATCATGCCTGCTACATAATGAAAACTCAGCTGAGAGTTAGAGATAAAGAAGGACCCCAATAACCTTATCTTGCTTGTTTGTTTTAACTTGTGGTCATTTTAAATTTCTTTCTATTGCAAAGAAAATATGTGATAGCTGAAATACACATATCATGAGGATCTCAGCTTGTACTTATGTTCTGGTAGCATATTCAGTGATATTTCTGAGGTCAGTAGAGGTATCTGTCTGCACATGATAATATGCAGAGAAGAAAATGCGCTGCTAGGAGACAGTACAGACATGGAAGGACAGAGACAAAGGGTGCAGAAACCAGTGCAGTATTTATTCTCCAGTCTACATGCTTTCATGCTTAGGCTCTAAGTAGAGAAGGAACACTGGAAGAGTATATTCTTGTAAGACCTCTTATTATACATGACAGCCAAGCACTTCTTGGGGGCCCAGGTGCCAAAAAGAAACACAAGTGGCAGGATATGACTCTGCCGCATGAGGTCTACAGGGCACTGAGTTCATTTTGGTAGCTTAAGTTTTGCAATTTAGAAAGGACCTGAAGACAGTTTCCTAACCATAGATGTAGTGTTCTAAAGGAGGATAAAGACAACCGGGCAGCTGGAGGACTAGCACCCAAGTGAAACTGCAGAAGTGGTCTTGGAGTGTTGAGGACAAGTCTGTTTGAAAGTCTGCATGAGTCAGCCCTGGGCATGCCCAGCAAAACACGGTGAGGTATTTAGAGGGAACTCAGGTTCTTACATCAGCTGGAAGGAACACAAACTAATGAAGTTTGAGATAAGTAGATACTTTAACATCATTCACGGCAATCAAATGATGATGACTGGACAATTTTCAAATATATATCGGGACAGACAAGTGTCAAAATGTTAATAATGGCTGTTTTGGGATGATAGGCTTAGGGATGACTTGTTTTCTTCTTTGATCTTTTTTTCACTCCTCCCAAATGTTTTATAATTAGATTACACATTATAATATCATCAAATAAATACATAACAAGGTTGTCCAAAAAAGATATGCTTGTCTTTCAAGTGTATTCAAGTGCAGTGAAACCTCAAGAAATAATCTCACAACTTCAATGTCAAAATGGAATGAAGAAAACCTAAGAACTTGGAGTTCTAAGAGTTGAAGAATTCCGCTGTCCTGAAAATTCACTCTTCTTTGTTTTACATAAAAATAATCAGCAGCTAATCAGAACACTACTGAAGAAGAAGAACATACTAGGAGGCCTCTTGCTATCCAACTTTAGAAACTGGTACACTGCCACAGTAGTCAAAGCAGCCTGGTACTGGTACAAAAGGAGACATATAGACCAATGGAACAGAGATGAGACCCTAGAGATGCCTCCATCCTCTTATGAACAGTTGATATTCAACAAAGCCCCTAAGATGTTAAACTAGGGTAAAAACAATCTCTTCAACAAACGGTGCTGGCAAAATTGGATATCCATCAGCAAAAAAATGAAAGAAGACCTATGTCTTACACCTTACACAAAAACCAACTTAAACTGGATCAAAGACCCAAATATCAAACCTAAAATGATAAAGATCATCCAAGAAAAAAATAGGCTCAACAGTGGAAGTTTTAATACACAACATAGACAGACTTAAAAATCTGACAAACAAAGCATGATCAACAGAAGAGAAAATAGATAAAAGGCAACTACTGAGAATCAAACACTTTTGCTTGTCCAAAGACTTTATTAATAGAATTAAAAGGCTAACTACAGAAAAGGAAAAAATATTTTGCAACTGTATGTCAGACCAACATCTGATCTCCATAATCTGCAAGGCACTGCAAAATATCAACAACAAAAAGATAAATAACCCAATTAATGGTTAAAAGGCCTGGAGGTTCCCCCGGGAGCATGATCCCTAGACCTGATGCTGGCCCTCATCATAAATCATTACTGAGGTCAACTCTTCAGATAGGAATGGAATGGACTGAGGGACACAGAGTGACCACATCGTGTGTGCATTTTATGGTTCTATGTATCTATAGGATGTTGTCCTACTGGCCTCTTATTAGAGAGGAGTGGGGAGGAGGGAACAGGAGATTTTTGATAGGATATGACATGTGTAGAAGGGAAAGGAGGAGTGCGCTGTCACTGGGCAAGGTGAGCAGAAGGAGCTGCAGATAGGTGGGCATGCAAATTTAAACTGGATTGTACACTTTCACTCATCCACAGTAAAAAAATTCAGCAGCATCATCAGTCATCATTTTAGAAAGTCATCAGAAGATCCAAGAAAAAACTAATTGTGTTAAACTCATAGTTTTTTTAATTTAGACATGTAAAATATAATTATTATTATATCTGATGGGTTGTAATTTGAATGACTGCAAATATACAGATATTTAGCTATTGATACCAATATAGATATAAAACAAACATAATATAGACTAATCATAAAGTATGGGAAGATATTTTTCAGTGTCTTCAAAGTCATATTTGAGAATGAGTCTTATTTTGTCCTGTATGTACTCTAAGTCCTCCAATAAATCTTTTTCTATAACAGAGGTTTCCATAAACCTAATCTTAGTTTTCAGGAAAGAATTATTTTAGGCTAGTCTTCTAACTGGAAAGCCTGGTGGCTTAGTGGTTGTGTTATATCTGCTAACCAAAAGGTCAGTAGTTCAAGTCCACTAGGCACTCCTTAGAACCTCTGTGGAGCAGTTCTCCTCTGTCCTATCAGGTAGCTACGAGTGGGAATTGACTCGACAGCAGTGGGTTCTTTTTTTGTTTATTTGTTTGTTTCTTCAGTTTGGTCTCTCAACTTATGCATAAAAACAATTGGGGGCATGGTGGAGGAGCAGGCAGTGTTTCATTCTGTAGCACTTAGGGTTGCTATGAGTCGGAACTGACTCGATAGTACTTAACAACAAATCTCTTAACAACTTCCCATTTTTTTCTTTCTTAGGTTTGTTTTGCATTCAGTGTACGGAGCTGAAGGAGACTTAAGATAAAGGATAAATAGATCCTTTTTACATAATGATCATGCTACAACAACCAGAGACAAGAAAAACCCAAGATGTCATTTCACAAGCTTGTGGCACCACTCACAGCAATGCTGCACAAATGTGAACTGAAAAATTTTATAGAGATGATCAGTAATTGCTTCTTAAAAGATCGAGCAGAATAGGAAACAGCCTTTAATTTAACCTCTGGAGATATTATTTTCCCCTTTTTCCTACACCTGATGGCTTATTTTGGGTCTCATTATCTAATTGACCATTTTCTCCGGTCTTTAATAAGATTCCACTCTGTTTCTGGCAAATTATTTGTGCTAATAATTTCCGGCTCAACTTCCCTCTATAGCTTCATGTGAATGATGACTTGCTGCTTTGCTACGAGCTCATCTACTGGACTGTAATTTTGGTTTAAGAAGAATTAACATTTTGTAAAACAGATGGTGGATAATAATTCACCATACCCTGAAAGTTTCAGTGCCATGGCTTCTGCTCCTGGAATGAGAGTCAGATTCATTTGACAGGTGTTCCATTGCCACTTGCTATTATTCCAGGTGATATACAGCTTTTCTCTTCTTCATGTCTTGAATTTGTCTGCAAAATTTTTCACTATCCAAGAGGCTCTTTGAGTGGGGACAGTATATTATTGTAGGGCAAGTCTTTTAGTTTGGACACGTATCTAAAACATGTAACTGCTGGATGCATGTTTCATTTCTTAGGTTACAGAGACAGTTACATACCTTTTGCTAATTTTTTCATATATATTCCTTTCTAAATCCAATCCAAGGCTTAAAAGTACATTTCTAAAGCAGCCATTCTGACTCATAAGTTAATAACAAGACCAAAATTTTTGTTTCTGAAAAGATCAACTATGTAAATAGGTGGCTACGCCTGAAAAGTTGTTTGCAAATTCAAATCCTCAAAGCAGCTAGATTGCTTTGCTTTAAACAGACACAGATCATGTATAAATTTGACTACAAAGCTTCCCTTTGAGGTCCTATTCCCTGGACTTTCTCGAACAGCGTGTGGCACACGGTACAGACAACAGTGGTAAGAAGGGATCCAATGCACTCGGCATGTGGGCAGGGTCTAATCCAGGAGGAGAAATTTCTTCAGACTGATTCATGAAAAATGACAGCTGCAAGGGTTCAGCATTCATGGAAAGATGTAAGAGAAGACGTATGATTTGGTTTGCCTTGTTATTATCTATAAAAAAATCTCTTCCCATTACGATTTTAGAATTCAGCCATGAGGTGGTTATCATAGAGGGACAAAGTAAGCTCTAAAAATGCAAGCCACACACTCCAAGAATAAAACAAGGACAGAAGAGGGAGGGAGCGTCTATGACAAAAAGACAGGTACCGGCTCTTCAGCTCCCCTCTGTCAGGGGACAACGTTTTGAGGTGTGTTCTCCATAGTCTTCCAGAGTTCTCTGGTAGTATTGAGCCCCAGTTGCCCCCATTTGTAACCTAATCAATACCTCTTCACTGGTTTCGTCCCTTCTCTGTCATATTCCACCCCTTCTTTTTCTATCAGTGCTTTCTAGAGTTTTCTCTAAAGGAACTACGGGCACACAAATCTTTATCTTAGAAAACTCAACCTAAAACTGTATGTATGAATATGAGTCCCTTTCACCTGAAAGAATGCCCTGTTCCTCTGTATTTAACTGTGGTAGGCGACGAAGAATAAGAAGCAATAGAAAATCAGTCTGAGAACAGAAAATGGCTTTTGTCCTCTCGAAAAGGGGCTCTTAGCATAGGCAGAGGTGAACGCCGTACATGCTGCATATACCACTTTGAGAGAAAAATCAAGTCGACTTGTCCCCTTACTTCTCTCCAATGCATATACACCAAAAATTATCATAATAACGATGATGACAATGAAAATCTACTGCAGCCAAGAATAAAGCTCTCAGTGCAGTTAGGATACACAGAAAAGTGACAGCAAGCGCTTCCTGGCCCCTGCTTACATCTGTTTTTTTATTTTCTTTTGAGATTCTCATAGTCCTCTGTAGTATTTTGACTCTGACTGTGCCGTGACTGACAGTGGACCTCAATATCTCTGTTTCCTGAGAATAGTAATTATGACAAGACAGTGCCTTCGGCAGACAAGAAGAGAGTCAAACGCTCAGGCTCCCCAGTCCCTCACAGTCCCTGACCTTAGATGAATCCTGCTTTTCTTGTCTTGGAAAGCACAGACAGCCAAGAGGAAGACAGCTGTGTGCCACTTTCACTGCGAAACATCTGGCCCCTTGCAGCTGAGGGCGTCCCTTGTTAAGGCCAACCCCAGTCTCATTTTTACAAGCACTTTTGGCTTTCAAATCAAATACTCCCAGATTCTTGAGTAATTCACCAACAGATCATGGTATTTGAATCATGTATATGTATATTCGGCTTCTCAGATGCAATTTGTCTTTTGATTACTAATGAGAAGGCAATGCAAAGTGAAGGGAAATGTTATTGAACAACCAGAGCACAAGGTCCGTCAGTAATTATCTGAAAACCCAAAGATTCAACATCCTGATTAGCGCAGGCCTGGAAAAGGCAAAGAGAAAACGGGACAATTATTCTCCAACCAGAGTGCAGAAAGATTACTGTCTTCCCAGATATCCTGGGGGAGCGACACTTCAACTTCATCACTCCTTGAGCAGAAAAGTAATTTAAAAGACAAAGAAGAGCACACTTAAGGTCTATGAACATAGAATCAAAATGTTCCAGTGTAGAAGACACCACTGATTGTTTTTCAGCTTTTATCTCTTAATCAAATTAGACTCCTGTTGAACCAAAAACAAAACAAAGCAAAGCAAAGCAAAGCAAAGAAAAAAAAAAGGCAGAACTGTCTTAATTGCTTAAAAAAATACATGGAAGGGAGAAAAGATGGAAGGAAATTCAAGCAGTTACTAACAGTAGTAATTTATGAAGATAGAACTGAGTGTTTCATTATTTGCTTTTCATTATTTTTGTGTTCTTCTTGTCTTCTACAATGAGCATATGTTGTTAATATTTTAACATTAGTAGTTTAGTATATATCAAATGCTTATAAACTATACAATACTATGCTAAGAAAATTGTGCATATCACCTCATTTGATGCTGATAAAAAAAAAGTTCTGCAAGAAATATTATAGGAAACATTATTCCCATTAGGTATGGCCTACAGTGGCATAGTGGTTAAGAGCTACGGCTACTAACCAAAAGGTAGGCAGTTCAAATCCCCAGCTGTTGCTTGAAAACTCCATGAGTCGAAACCATCTCCATGGCATCTAACAACAAAAAGCATCCTTCAGCATTAGCAGCCACACCACATTCTGTGGTGGTGCCTGGAAACCAAGGTCACTACAATCCTTAGAGAAAAGCCTGAGCCTGAGTCTGCCTCTTCCCCTGACTGTCCTTGTGATCTTGTCAGTTTGCTCATTCTTTCTCAGATTCCAAGTTTTCATTTTGTCCATTTATCCGTCCATTAATTCAACTAACAGTTCTTTGGTGATGATTATACTAGGTATTACGCCAGACTCCTGAGATGAATGCAATGCGTAAAAGAGGTATGGTCTCAGTTTTCACAGAGTTCAATGCCTTGACTGCAAATAAAACTAGTAGCCTGTACTTTAACAGGGGTTATTGCAAGGACCACGTGAAAGAAAATAAAGAACCTGACACAGCACTTGACATATGGAAGGTGCTTGCCAAATACTACTTCTGAAGTAATCTCAGTTTTTCCAACTATGAAATGGATTTGATCTTATTATATTGTATGAGCTTTGAGAGCATTGATCTCTGTAATCCTTTACTGATTTATCTGTTTCTGTCCGAAGAGCATCCTAGTTTTTTAAAGATAAACAGAAGATTAGAGGACAAGATGTGAATTTAGGTGTTTTAGCTTTAGTTTATGACAGATTAAGTGCCATTTTTTTAAAAAAACAGTTTTGTTTTGACTGTAGATCTCAACACCAAATTTAAAACCCTTATCTAAAAACTGGAGCACTCTAAAAATGCTTATGTAGGCAAATTTGTATGATCTTAGCTTTCATGGTGTAAGAAGCTAAGGAAAAAGTTTGATAAGAACTATTTTAAGCAAGTTCCAACTTCTTAAAGTCATTAAGACCCTTTGAGACCTAGGTCAAAGTAAATTCCTTCCATGTTTACATTCATACTCATGTGTCAATATACATTCAATATCTTATGAGTGTGGTACCTACATGTCCTTCTTGAAAATCTAGGCTTCTATACAATAGAAAGGAAAATAAAAAACAAAACAATGGTGCCAATAAAACCCATTGCTGTGGACCCCAGCTCACAGTGACCTGTAGTCCACAGTAGAACTGTCCCATAGGATTCCCCAGTGCTGTAATCACACAGAAGCAAACTGTCGTATCTTTCCCCTGCAGAGTAGCCTGTGGGTTTGAACAGCTGACCTTTTGGTTAGCAGTTGTTTAACCACTATACCACCTGGCAACAGCAATGTTCCTGTGCCCTATTTACATGACTTACATACAATACTCTGTGATTCTAAAAGAATATTCAAGTAAAAACTAGTCCCCAAGAGCCAAGAATAATGCCCATTCTTTCTCAAGATCCCTCTAGATCTATGCAAAGAAAATTACAAGACCCTACTGCAAGAAATCAAAAGAGACTTGTATAAGGGAACAAAACTATCTTCCTCATGGGTAGGAGGACGTAACATTGTGAAAATATCCATTCTGTCCAAAGCGATCTGCATGTACATTCAACCCCAGTGCAAATGCCAATATGATGCTTTAATGAGATGCTTTTGCTCATCAGTGAGCTCCTCTGAGACCGTTTTTGCACACACTCTTCTCATGCCAAGATTTTCAGTAAAGATTTTCCTGTTTCTCTATTGATGTTTACTTGGTCTGCTGTGCTTCTCACAGTCGGCTGATGATTGGGACACACAATTCAATAAAATTTTGTAATGTTTTCACCAGTTCTGCTCATTACTGTCCACGCTGACCTCTTCGTCAGTGACACTTTCTCTCCCCTAAGAAAAACATTTCATCCATTTGGACACTGTTGTCTTCTTCACGGTATTATCCTCATAAACTCAGACTAACATGTCCCTATTTCACCTCCACTCTTAACAAGAAATTTAATGTAACAAGAAATTTAATGTTTGTTCATTGCTCTAATTTAAGCTCAGCGTTCTCACGAAGGCACGCAAAACCATGCAACAACAATAATGAATATCACTCAGCAGGACACTGCCACACGTCGACATGGACACAACCATGAGGCACATGAGATAGTGAGGTTCTGAAAGCTTACCGAGTAGTTTGTACAGTGCTGCCAACGTAAGTGCACAGTGGCAAGTTCATGAACTTGTCAGACTCCATATATCCTGCAGAAATAATGGTTGTCAAGTGAACAGATACACACACATGAACATTTATTGCATCTCTGTCTGCAATAGCAAGAAGATGGAATCTACATAGGTGCCCATCACCAGATGAATGGATAAACAACCTACGGTATATATGTACAATGGAACACTGCACAATGATAAAGAACAGTGATGATTTTAGGAAACATGTCATAACCCGGAATCAACTGGAAGACATCATGTTGAGTGACATCAGTCAGCTACAAAAGGCCAAATATTGTATGAGACCACTATTATAAGGACTTAAGACATATGCACAGAAGAAAATATACTTTGATGGCTTAAAAGGTGGAGAGGTAAGTGGGGGTTATTTATAGATTAGATACTAAATAGGAATTCATTTAGGTGAAGGGAGTGACAACACGCAGTAGAAGGTGGGTCAGCGTAACTGGACTACACATAGGCTGAGAGGTTTTCTAAGTTCAACCCAACATTTCAAAGTACAGAGTAGCAGGGACAAGTGTCTGGGCACCATGTTTTCAGGGGACATCGAGGTCAATTGGCATAATTGGTGCTTCTCTAAGGGAGTGTTCTGTACCCCATATTGGTGAGTGGTGCCTGGGATCTTAAAAGCCAGCCAGCTGCCATCTAGGGGACATCGGTTGTTACCACCCCACCTAGAACGGATGAAAACCAAGAATATCACAGACACAAGGAAAAATAAGCCCAGGAGACAGAAGGACCAATATGATTGGGAAACTACATCAGCAAGAGAGCAAGAAGAACTAGAAGGTGCCTGGCGACCACCAGAGACAGCCCTGACAGGGAACACAGTGTAGATTCCCTGATGTAGCATGACAGAAAGGGGTGTGTGTATCTAAAACTCTATTAAAATACCAGACTTGATGGTCTGACAACCTTTAGCGTCTCCTGAGAACATGACTCCTAGACTTACTGCTAGTCCAGAGCTGAAACCAGTACTGAAGCCAACACTTCAAAGAGTGAACTGGACTTGGGACACAGAGTGATGCAGGTGGCATGCAACTTATGGTTTAATATATATATATATTAACATATATATATGAGACTGTCCCACTGGTTTCTTTTTAGAGGGGAGAGAAGAGGGCGGTGAGGAGGGGACAAGTGTTGGTTGAGTTGATATGGAAAGTAAAGAATGGAAAGGAAGAGTGTTGTCACAGGATGAGAAGAGCAGATAGAGTTGCAGAGAGGCAAGTGTTTGGGGTTTTCTAGTACAGATTGACTTGGATTGTAAATTTTCACTTAACCACCATAAAAAAATTTTAAATAAAGATTACACTAGGATCTTAACTACAAAATGTCATGGACCCTCAGGACTGCACAGCAGCAGAACACAATCTATCTCAAGTAGTTACTACTAAGCATATGTAGCTACTACTATAATCATAATAACTATGCCATAACAGTGGTATAGTCTTGAACACGTTTTGAGCAATCTGTATAGATTTTCTCTGGTACTCTATATACTCTACTAAAATCAGACATTTGCTCTTTCAGAAACTTAGACCCTTACCAGCAAGATCATACTAGTGAGTATCAAGCCTAAACGCAAATTCCACCTGTCAGCTTAATTTTTTTTCTTAACACCACACTCCTACTCTAACAATAAGAACTTTATTACTGCCAAAGCAGCTCATTGTCTCTTTTCAACTCTTATATTTTATAGATTCCCTCCTTATGCTGAGCTAAGATGTGTATCTTCACTCTTGTTTCTAGATTTACACTTCAGTTAAATTAGTTGATTTAACTCCCCTTCTGCATTAGAATTTTTAAATATTCTCAAAATACCTTTCACTTCTCCCTTTGCACCAAGTTCTTTTTCTGAAAAACTAACCAGTCCTCTTTCTCGGTTCATTAGAATGCATGGTTTTGAGTCTCAACCCTCTGCCTACTCAGTTTCAATAATCACTTGCTTGCTTTCCTCTGTCACTTTTGAAATGTGATGCATAGAGCTAAAGACAGTGCCACAGGTGTTGTCTGAAGAGCACAGAGCTGAATTTCATTCCCACCACCCATGTTCTAGATATTATAATCTTGTTTCCACAGCTCAGTAGTGAATTAGCTGTGTTGTTCTAGCTATCTCATGTAGCTGACTCACATTATATTTTCTGTAATTATAAGAAGACCTTTAGGCTTTTACTGTACTTGTGCAACTAGGAATTCACATTTTCAACATCCTCCTCACATCCCTCAGGAACTTATAGTTAGATGAAGAAGCAGTTGTTTGAAGAGAACAAGCGAATCCTTTGTGGTTTAAAATCAGGAAAGGTGTGCATCAGGGTTGTATCCTTTCTCCATATTTATTCACTCAGTAATTTATTCACTCAGCAATTTAAAGTGTTAAAAATCAATGATATCACTTTAATGACTAAGGTCCCTAACTCAGGCTACAGTGTTTTCGATCACCTTATATGCATGTGAAAACTGGACAGTGTATAAGGAACACTGGAGAAGAATCAATGCCCTTGAATTATGGTGATGGTGAAGAATATTGACTATACCATGGACTGCCAGGGGAATGTGCAAATGTATCTTGGAAGTAGTGCACCAGGATGCTGCACGGAAGCGAGGATGGCCTTCATCTCGTATACTGTGGACAAGTTATTAGCAGGGATCAGCCCTCGGAAAACGACACCATGCGTGCTAGAGGGTCAGTGAGAAAGAGAAACCTCTCAACAACATAGACTGACCCAGTGGCCGCCAACAATGGACTCAACCGTAACAGTGGTTATCCCACCGGCACAGGACTGGGCAGTGTGTTTCGTTCACTTGTAAGTAAGGTCGCTATGAGTCGGGACCTACTCAATGGCACCTGACAATAACGTTCTTGTTCCTCATTTACATGACTTATATGCAATATTACACAATTTTCCACATTAAGTCCACCTCTGAGATGGGAAGGCTAAAACGATGGGCCATTTTGATTTCTGTTTCTGTTCAGTGTCTCTCCTCTCCTTCACGGTTCTATTCTGTCATCATGTGCCTCCCTAGTCATGGAGTAAAATTATTGGACAAATTAGGAAGAGATATCTGGCATTCTGCTCCCACTTTAAACACTTTTTCTGGGGTGACATTAATTAGCACATTAGCAACCTTTAGGCAGAGTCCATTTAACCATGTGCTCCTCTGTTTACTCTCAAGGATCCTGTAAGAGACATAACCAATGTTTTACTGACAACCAGAGAGTCCTTGTCTGCAGTGAGTCCTATAACTGCAACTTGATACTCCAGGCAATCTTCTGTTATAGCATATAAAAGGTCCTTAATTTCTTTTTTCTTGTTTTCTTTCTTTGCCCCCAAGGAATCACTCACCAAATGCTCATCTTGAAGCTGCTGAAGTCCTATACTCAACTGCTTCCCAGAAGGGCTGGCTTCATGAGCATGTGGCCACATTCAGATGGGTGCTGTACTTGTTTTAATGTTCTTCTGTCACTGTTAAGATTCTCAGTGATTTTTTTCTTTGCACTTGTGTTTTGGACATAAAACCCAAAGGAAGGGACAACGGAAGGTGATGTGAGCAGAAGAGGTACAAACAATACATGTTTGCCATTGCTGCCATCCCATTCACGTACAGAATGGGATGCACAAAACACTGGTGGACTGCTTATGTTCAGCAAGACTCAAAATGAGTACAAGAAAAGTTTGTTGCCTCTAAAACTGAATAACCTCAGGTGCTGAAAGCCCTGAGAAGCCATGTTCTCTGTTCAAACCAGAACTTGATTCAAACACAAAAAGAAGTCAGTGGTGTTCTAAGACACAAAAATTACTAAGAACACTATCCTCTGCTTTCTTATTCCTATTATTCCCTATATTAGCCAAGCACTTATGCTTCGAGATGATATAGAAGGAAAGAGAAAGACGAGGGGACCCAGACTTCCTTTTCCTTCAGTCCTTTCTTACTCATCAATAAGCTGAAGGTAGAGTGCATATTAAGAACTAAAAAAACAGAGCAGGTGAGTCGGGTGCCCTGCTTCCGCTCTTCCATTAATTATGATATGTGTGTCCATGTATGAGCTGTGATACATGAATTGTGTAATTTTGGTGTGAAATTTTGTCATAAAATCTTAATGCTCTGATGTGGTGTTGAACAATATAAAATTGGTAGAATTCATGTTAGTAGTTTTTAATTTTTCTTTATATGAGCCAACACTAAATAGCAATTTAAAAAAACCATGGCAAGTAGAGAAAGAGGCTGCAGAACTGTATGTTTTAGTACCTCTGACAGCGTTTTTTTGTCCTGCCTTCTGTTCCAGAGCCTCCTCATGTTCATGTTGAACTGGGCTCCAGAAATAATGTAGCCGGCACTATTTCGAGGGTTGAATATTCAAAATATTTGACAACAAGCACAGAATAAGCAAAAAAATCAAACCCATTGCCGCTGAAGAAATTGTGACTCCTAGCAACCCTACAGGTCAGAGTAGAACCCCGTCGAGTTTTCTTGGAGTGCCTGGTGAAATCAAACTGTGAACCTTTTAGTCAGGAACCACAGCTCCTAACCACTACACCACCTGTGTGGGCCACTCCTAATTAGAGCAGATGCCTAACCAATCAGCATTGGGTGCCAATCAGCATGAAGAACTGTTTCCGGAGATATAATTTCCTAAAGACCCACACCTTCGAGTTAATGCCTGCTCACAGTGACCCTGTAGGACAGAAAAGAACTACTCCAAAGAGTTTCCAAGAGGTGCCTAGTGGATTCAAACTGCTGATTTTGTGGTTAGCACACATAGCACTTAACCACTACCCCACCAGGGTTTTCAGTTTCTTAAAGAAGCAGGCGATGGCATACACTAAACTACTTGGACCTGTGCTGTCCGTACTCCCTCTGCCTGCCACCTTTGTCTCCAAACAATCATACTGCTTCAAACATCTTTCAATACATAAGCAGGGACCCTTGTTCTGGACTTGAAAATAAATAAAAATACATTATTTCCAACTAAAAAGGTAAAACCAAAAATTCTATTAAAATGTTGTGAAATTTATGGAAATCATTAGCTGATTTACCACTTCCCATAAGGACCATCCAATGTCAAATCTGTTACATTTTCATTTCTTAACTCGTATTGTAAAGCATTTCTTGTTGAAGGAACTTGGTGCACCAGATATTTTTCTGAAGACATGGAGAGAGGATGATAGTTGTAAACTTGGCCATACATCATTTTCTCTAACAAAGTCCACAGATCTTTACCCTTTTAAGGTGCTTACTGATTGCTGCTGATGTTCCTACATATAAACTTTTTGGAACTTTCAACGCACATGCAATCACGACTCCAGAATTTTATGATTCTACATCTTTCAGAGACCACCTCCCTCCATAAGAGGTTGATTATAACTTTTGTCTGCATGTCATTTGCTCAGTCACCCAGCTCCTACTTCCCAACTCCCCAGTCACATCCTAGTCCTACCCAAGTCTCAGACCATCATCACCCTGAAAACTCAGATAATCATCACTTTTTGTCTATGTCGCTTGCCTGAATTTATACCCCTATTTCTAAAATCCCCCCCCCCCCATATCTCCACACATCTTTTAAGGTTTCAGTTCAAGTTTCATTTCCTTGTGAATTTTCCTCCTCTCTCTACAAAGTCTTCTGTGTTATTTCTACATTCCTGTTTTCAAATTGTCGGTTTTGAGACCAAATATCTAAATATCTTAACAAGAACCAATGTACCTGCTACACGCTTGGCAGCACCCATAGCTCAAATGCAGTGTAGACTGACATGAGAAACTCTATACATTGACATCTGTGTCACATTTAATGTGACACAAATAACTTTGGTTTTGAGTTCAAATCCTGACTTTGCTACATTCTAACATGGGGTCTTTAGAAATCCTTCTATCTTTATGAACATGTGTGTTCATTGTGAAATGATAATGATACCAACCTCACATGGTTATTATGGAGTCTCTTTGTGGTGCAATCAACTAACACCCTCAACTCTACCCAGAGACTCTTCAAAACAAAGATCTGGCAGCCCACTTCCAAAAACACATCCACTGAAAATCCATCGAAACCATGACACACATGAGGTCATTGTAAGTCAGAATCAACTGGATAGCAATCGATTTGTTTGTAAGTGTGAAATTCTCCTTTAATATATGGCAACCAATAGTAAAAAGATGGGCACATACTAAGCACTCCCTAAATAATAGCAGTCATTGTTAGAAAGTGCTTAATCACAGCTTGCCTCATTATTCATCATTTCAATTCAATACTACAGATAGGTAGCATCTTCTGCCATCAATCAATTTTATGTAAAATTAAATATACTCATATAAAATACATATTGTTGTTAGAGACCATCAAACCCAAACCAAACCCACTGCCATCCAGTTGATTCCAATTCATAGTGACCCTACAGGACAGAGTAGATCGGCCTTATAGGGTTTCCAAAGACCACCTGGAGGATCTGACCTGCTGACCTTCTGGTTAGCACCCTGTAGTAGTTAACCATCAAGTCAGTTCCAAAGCATAGCAACCCTACATACAACAGAATGAAACACTGCTCTCTCCTGAGCCATCCTCTCAATCTTTACTATGCTGGAGCCTGTTATTGCAACACTATGTGTATCAATCTCACTGAAGATCTTATTCTTTTTTCCTGACCCTCTGCTAATCATGATGTCCTTCTCCAGGGACTGGTCCCTCCTGATTCCATATTCAAAGTAAGTGAAATGAAGTCTCACTATCCTTGTTTCTAAGGAACATTTTAGCTGTACTTCTTTTGAGACATCTGTTCATTTTATGGCAATACATGGTATACTCAGTATTCTTCACTAACACTATAACTAGGATGTCAATTCTTCTTCAGTGTCCTTTATGCATTGTCCAGTTTTTTTACGCACATGAAGCAACTGAAAACACCATGGCTTGGATCCAGCATACCTTGGACCTAAAAGTGACATTTTTGTTTTTCAACACTTTAATGAGGTCTTTCGCAGTAGATTTGCCCAAAGCAATACTGATTTCTTGAGTTCTGCTTGAATGGGCATTGATTGTGGATCCAAGTAAAATGACATCCTTGACAATTTTAGTCTTTTCTGTGTTTATCCTAGTGCTGCTTACCAGTCTAGCTGTGAAAATTTTTGTTTTCTTTATGTTGAGGTATAATTCATACTGCAAATTGTAGCCTTTGATCTTCATTGGTGAATACATCAAGTCCTCTTCACTTTCAGCAAGCAAGGTTGTGGCACGTACATATCACAGGTCATTAAAAAGTCTCCCTCCAATCCTGATGTGGCATTCTTCATCTAGTCCAGTTCACCAGATTATTTGCTCAGCATACAGACTAAGAATGGTGAAAACATACAACCCTCTTACATACCTTTCCTGACATTAAACCACACAGTATCCACATATTCTGTTTGAAAAACTGCTTCTTTGTCTGTGAACAGGTTCCTCACAGGCACAATAAGTGTTCTCGAACTCCCGTTCTCTGCAATGTTATCCATAATTTATTGTGATGTATGCAATCTCATGCCTTTGCATAGTAAACAAAATACATGGAAACATCTTTCTGGTATTCTCTGGTTTCAGCCATGATCCATCTGATATCAGCAATGATATCCCTCATTCCAAGCTGTCTTCTGATTCCAGCTTGAACTTCTCACAGTTGCCTGTCAATATACTACTACAGTCGCTTCTGAATGATCTTCAGCAAAATTTTACTTGTGTGTGATACCAGTGATATTGTTTGATAATTTTCACATTCTGTTGGATCACCTTTCTTTGGAATAGATACAAATATGGATCTTTTCAGTCAACAGGCCAGAGAGCTGTCTTTCAAATTTTTCAGCATAAATGAATGAGCATCTCCAGTGCTGCATGTGTTTGTTGAGACACCTCCATAGGCGTTTTGTCAAGCCTTGTTTTTGATCATTTCGTTAATTTTACAATGTGTGATAAAATGCACATTATGTGTGTGTGTATGTACATTCATACATGAACATATATGCAAATATATAGTCTTTAATGTTTAGGAAGGCTGCTGAGGAGTATAATATTTGTAAGTAAGACAATGGACATGTTGATGAGAACTAAAATGAAAACAGTAATTGCTCAAGAGATTAGAATCAGACATGTGAATAAGCTTAGCAGAGTCTAACATGTGCCAATATATCAAGAATGGCATCATACTTTCTTGTTCCTTGTGGCAGCAGAGAAACGAAAAGTCTACATCTCTTCAGAGGATTCCATGAGGAATATCTTCACTGCCTCATTCTTGTTGCTCAAACAGTTTAAAGTCCAACCAGTCTGGAGTAGACTAAAAATTATAGGACACAGATGAGATTTATATGACAGTTCCATGCATCATTTTTCTCACCTAAGTGGCCTTCGTCCCCAGAATGCCATTTTTTTAATAAAATGAGTGAACACTAGAGGATTTAACAGGTTGTCTTTATTTTGCTTATTTCTCTGAAATCTTACTTTACAAACTTTCTGACCTTTCAGCTACAGAAATGATTTCTCAGGATTTATAAAAGTGTCAATGTTACCCGGCAGTCTGATGATGCATGGCATACTTCTCACTAGGGTAAAGGCAATAGGAAAAGTATTGCTTTGAATCAAACACTGACACAGAGCCAAATCCTGACACCCGAGACATTCTCTGATGCAGGTGGTTATAAATGTGCAGGGAGCTGTGACGCTGTATACATGAGATCCACACCACCCATCGAGAGAGCCAAGCCAAGCTTTGAGATGAGAACTTACAGACAGACAGGCTCAGAATTGTGCTTATGTTGGCTAATTTGGAGTTTGAACTAAAATGCATAACACACATATCAGTGCATTAAGGGGTAGCAGTAGCAGAACTTGTTCCTTACTTGTTTGACTAATTTATGTTTAGCCTTCAGAGCTCAATTAAGCCATTACCTTCTTCAAGATGTTCTCTATTACCCTTACCACAATCATCAATGCCACTTCCACCACCATACCACGACTGCCACCATACCATGACCGCCACCACACCACGACCGCAACCACCTGTCTGGTCTACTACCATTCCGCCAATGCTCCCTGCTGCCTCTGCACCCAAACCCACACTGCCGTTACCACCATCGCAGCCCACTCTACTGACATTACCTAGCACGTGCCTCTTTCAGTGCCGTATCACGCCACATTTGGTTGTCACTTCTTACTCTTTCACTAGACTTATTTGTTGGAGATATGGACTGTTTTTGTTTATCTTATGTCCTCAGTGCCTAATAAAGAGCCCATCCTATAGTTGGCTCTCAATAAATATTTGATGAATGAATGAGCAAATCCAAATACCAAATTACCACTCAGAAATGTTTCCCATATGGAATTGTCTTATTTTTACTGATTATAGATAGCCTGATATTCAAACTGTGGAAATTATTCTAGGAACTTCCTTCTTTCTAGCCACTAAAGCATTCTAAAGCAAGAATTTACTGAATGATACCCTAGTGACCAGAAATGTAATGTGATTAATTTCAAAAAAGTAATTTCCAGGCAGACTATATTCACAGGAAAGCTATCTGAATATGTTCTCAGACCATAAGGTAGCAAAGCACAAAAGTAACTCAGTACACAGTGACTTTCCAGATACCTGAAAAATCTGTATATGGTCAGAGTCACCTGATGGCAGCCAGTTTTGAAAACTTGCTATAAAGAAATTCAAATCATCCCATTACCTTGACTTTTAACTTAGGTCATCTATATATGGAAATTTATGTTCAACTCTCACACAGGTTGTCAGATTACTCATATCTGATCCCAAAACAATGATGGGGTGGGGGACTAAAGTTATTCATTCATTTCAAAAGGTCATTCCTTCTGTCTGTGAAACATGCATATTTTAGAGACAAGAGACAGACAAAAGGAATGAAAAAGGAAAACGAGATAAGAAGGGAAACAGAGTTTTAAAATGTGTATCTGTATGTCCAATATCACGTCAGTCACTACTTTTGAAAGCCAACATGACCTTGGAGTCTGTGATTTCTAGTAAGATGAAGCTTTCTTGTCCTATATGGCCCTAATTCTGCTAACAATGTGACATTTAGAAAGTGACTTTAACCTTCTGTTTCCTTTGAATGACTGACATAGTACACCCAAAAGATTCCTTTTGTTCTGTGATTTCATAAACTTCTACATATCAGTATCAGATGTGACCTGTTTTCTCTCTGTTACTCTCTCAATTAGAAACTAAAGACCCATATCACGGCAAATTCCTCAATGCAATAAAGACCATTTATACAAAGCCAACTGCCTACATCACACTGAATGGAGAGAGACTGAAACAGTTTCCCTTGAGAATAAGTATTAGACAAGGATGCCCACTCTCACCTCTCCTATTCAACATTTTACTAGAAGTTCTAGCCAGAGCAATTAGACAAGACCAAGGAATAAAGGGCATCTGCAGCAGCAAAGGAGAACTAAAAGTCTCCCTATTTGCAGATGATATGATTGTATATGCAGAGAATCCCAAAGAATCCATAAGGAAACTATTCAAACTGGTAGAAGAGTTCAGCAGTCTCAGGATACCAGATAAACATAAGTAAATAAGTAGGATTCCTTTATACCAACAATGAAATTACAAAGGAAGAAATCACCAAGTCAATACCACCTACTATAGCCCCTAAGAAGATAAAGTACCTAGGAATAAATTTAACCAGAGAAATAACAGACCTTTACAAGGAGAACTACAAACTCTTACTATAAGAAACTAAGACAGACTTACATAAATGGAAAAACCTACCATGCTCATGGATAGGAAGGCTTAACTTTGTGAAAATGTCTGTTTTACCCAAAGTAATCTACTTATATAATGTAATCCCAATACAAGTTCCAGTGACATTTTTTTAATGAGATGGAGGAACAAATTACCAACGTTTTTTAGAAAGGGAAGAAGCCCCGGATAAGTAAAGCATTACTAAAGAAGAAGAACACACTGGGAGGCCTCTCATTACCCGACTTTAGAATCTATTACACTGCCACAGTAGTCAAAGCAGCCTGGTACTGGTACAAAAACAGACAGATAGATCAATGGAACAGAATCGAGACCCCAGAGATGACATCATCTATCTAGAAACGGTTGATATTTGACAAACACCCTAAGACATTAAACTAGGGTAAAAACAGTCTCTTCAACAAACGGTGCTGGCAAAATTGGATATCCATCAACACTAAATTAAAGCAAGACCCATATCTTACACCTGATACAAACCAGTTAAAAGACCTAAATATCAAATCTAAAACCATAAAGCTCATCCAAGAAAAAGTAGGAACAACAATGGAAGCTTTAATTCACAACATAGACAGACTTTAAAAACTTTCAAACAAATCACAATTATCATAAGAGAAAATAGATAAATGGGAACTACTGAGAATCAATCACTTTTGCTCATCTGAAGACTTTATTAATAGAATTAAAGGTCACCTACAGAATGGGAAAAACATTTGGCAACTATAAATCAGACTGACTCCTGATCTCCATAATCTATAAGGTACTACAAAATATCAATAAGAAAACGATAAATCATCCAATTAAGCGATGGGCAAAAGAGATGGACGTCACTTCTCTAAAGAGGAGATCCAGGCAGCCAAAAAATACATGCAGGCATGCTCACAATCATTAGCTATTAAAGAAATTCAAATCAAAAAGACAATGAGATATCATCTCACACCAACAAGGTTGGCCATGATCCAAAAAACGCAAAACAACAAATGCTGGAAAGGCTGTGGGGGAGTCTGGAACTCTCCTACACTGCTGATGGGACTGCAAAATAGTACAACCTCATTGGAAAGCAATCTGGCGCTCCCTTAAAAAAAATGGATACAGATATACCCAGTAATTCCACTTCTTGGAATATATCCTACAGAATCAAGGCCATTCACACCAACTGATACAGCACATGAATGTTTATCACAGCACAGTCCACAATAACAAAAAGATAGAATCAACCCAGATGCCCAACAACAGAGGAATAGATAGGTAAACTATGGCATATATACTCAATGGAACACTATGCAATGAGAAGAACAACGATGATAGCAGGAAACATCTTAACCTGGTTTCAGTTGCAGAACATTATACTGAGTGAGTCAGCAACAAAAGGACAAATACAGTATGAGACTCCTACTATAAGAACTTAAAAACAGACTCATGCATAGAAGAAAAGACTCTTTGATGGCTGCAAGGGTGGGGAGGGAAGGAGGGTGAGGGGGGAGGGTTTAGATTAGATAGTTAATAGGAATTTGGTTGGGTGAAATTGGTGACAGCACACATTAGAAAGAAGATAAATAACTGGACTTCAACACAGTTTCAGTACTCATCCCATCTAAACCCAATACTGTAATGACAGAGTAGCTGAGGCATGGGGCCGGGGTCCATGCTCTCACGTGAAATCAAGACCCACTGGCAGAGCTAGCATTTTGCTAATGAGGACTCTCTGTACCCCACATCGGTGAGTGGCATCTGGGGTCTTAAAAGCTGCCAAGCTGCCACCTGGGGGTACAGCAAATGGTCCCAACTGGGCAGGAATGGATGATCACTGATGACAAGAATGACATGGGGGAAAGAGAATCCAGAAGACAGAGAGACCCACATGAGTGGGTCTCTGCATCAACTTGTGACCAGAAGAGTCGGATGGTGCCTGTCCACCACTAGTGATAGCCACGATGGAGCTCACAAAATTGAGTCTCACTGGCAACATAAGAATAGATAGGGGTGCACCCTCAGATCTCCACTAAAAGGCCACAATTGACAGACCAGAGGCTTTGGGGTTCCCCTGGGAGCATGGCCCCTGGCCCTGATATTGCTCCTGTCCATAAATCATAATGAAGGTCAACTTTTCAGACAGCAATGGATTGGATTTGGTGACACAGAATGACCACATCTTGTGGGAATTTTATGGTTCTATGCATTTACAGGATGTCATCCTGCTGACCTCTTACTGGAGGAAAGTGAGTGGGTGGACAGGAGGGGATAGGAGACTGTCAGAAGGATAGGACATATAAGGAGCAGAGAGGAAGGGTGTGCTGTCACTGGACAGGGAGAGCGGTGGGAGGTGCATATAGGTGAGCATGTGAATTTATATAGGAACGTACATTTTCATTCAACCATAATTAAAAAAAAAGACCCATATCAGAGGGAAAATTTCTATAGATGAGGACAACACAATGATTTCAGTGTTTTGCTTTCCTTTTCTTTCCTTTCATCCCTTGTACTTTTTAACTTAGATAGCGAAAAAGAAGTTGCTTCCTTCTGCTGTCAAGCTCTAAGAGAATTATAGGCACAATAACTATGTTTAAATGTTAAGGCTTTCATCCATCAAAGTTCCCCAGGGCTTATTGCTTACTTGATTTCCATAATTCAAACCCTTACAACAATGAAAATAAAATAAGAACACAAACAGAGTTACATGGCTCCCCAGGCTGCTATTACCACTGATTCCTTTAGAGAAGGAAGCATTTGCCAAGGAGACAGAATCTAGTGACTTTCTACTCCATCCTTCTTTCCACTTCAAGGGAAGGAAGATACAAGAAGAAGGTAAGAGGAAATGTAGAAAGGAAGAAAGCAAAAAAATGACTTTGTTTTTGAGGTTCAGAATTGATCACCATGTGTTTTTTGTGTTGTCTTTATTTTTTTCTTATTAATATTATTTTAAAACGTTGCAGCCTATGTCAATTGACAGCTTGATCCCACAGGGGTACTGGGATCTGTGCTATATCCCAGAATTCAGGAGCGGCAGGATTGACTCAGGAAGCCAAGCTAAAGACCTGCAGATGTGAGCATTGAGTGAAATCATCCACTTGAAAAGGGACAATTTGCACACATCATCTTTGCTCTCATCCCTCTTAAGTGTCCCCCTTATATACTTGCTCCTACCATGCAGACTTTCTGCAATATGTTGAGTAACTTGAAGACCTTAGATAGATATAGATATAGACATAGACATATTTTACACATTCACCTATTTAACATTTTATCAGTAGTTGTTGTTAGCTGCTGTGAAGTCACCCCTGCACTCATGGTGACCCCATTTACAGCTTAAAGAAACACTACCCAGTTCTGCCCCCTCCCTATTATCAGTTGTGGATCAGATTATTATGATCCATAGGGTTTCCACTGGCTGATTTTCGGAAGTAGATTGCAAGGCCTTTCTTCCTATCCCATCTTAGTCTAGAAACTCCACTGAAACCTGCTCAGTAATGCTACACTAAGAGAAATGGCGTTAGGAGAGTAGATACCAAAATAGGAATACGGTATTAACAAATTCTGTTCATGTGTTCCACTGCTATTCATCAGGTTGTCACTGGCAAATTTTTTCAGGATTCAACTGCCAGATGCCTCTTCCTACTTTGTCTTAGTCTGGAAATTCCACCAAAACCTGTCTATCATGGGTGACCCAGCTGATATTTGATACAGTACCATAAAATAATCCCCTCAGGTTGGAAAGCACTCAGAAGAAGACTGTGGAAAAGCTATCTTCTCAAAGTAGATCCAGCCTTAATAGCACGGGTGGAGTGAAGCTCTGAGACCTTCATTTTCTAAAGAAATAGTTGAAAATATGCATTAATAATGAAAATGTCAAATGGACAAAGTACGAATCTAGGAACGTTGAAAGTCATCAAAAATGAAATGGAACACAGACATCGGTATCGTAGGCATTAGTGAGCAGAAATGGACTGGTGTCGGCCATTTTGAATCAGATGATCATGTGGTCAACTGTGCTGGGAATGATACATTGAAAAGAAATGGCATTGCCTTCATCATTAGAAAAAAAAAAAATTCAAGACCTACCCTGAAGTACAATGCTGTTCATTACAGGATAACATCCATATACCTAAAAGGAAGCTCACTTAATGCGACTAGTGTTCAATTTATGTACTAAAAACTAAGACCAAAGATGAAGAAACTGAAGATTTTTACCAACATCTGCAGTATGAAATTGATCAAACATGCATTTGAGATGTATTGATAATTATTGGTGATTGGATTGCAAAAACTGAAAACAAAGAACTCATAGCTGGAAAATACAGCCTCAGTGACAGAAATGACCCTGGAGATCACATGATAGAATTTTGCCAGACCAATGACTTCTGCAATGCAAATACCTTTTTTCAATAACACAAACAGTGACTATACATATGAACCTTGCCAGATAGAATGCACATAAATCAAATCAACTACATCTGTGGAAAGAGATGATGGAAAAGCTCAATATCATCATTTAGAACCAGACCAGGGCCAACTACGGAACAGACCACCAAGTGCTCTATGCAAGTTCAAGTTGAAGAAAATTAGAACACGTACACAAGAGCCAAATACAGCCTTGAGTATATCTTACCTGAATTTAGAGACCTTCTTAAGAATAGATTTGACTCACTGAACCTTAATGACCCAAGACTAGATGAGCTGTTGAAGGACATCATACATGAAGAAAGCAAGAGCTCATTATAAAGAGACTCTGAATTTTCCTCATAAATACAGAGTAGTTAAAGAAAAAGGAATAGATGATGAAGAAGAGTTGAACAGATTTCAAAGGTTGGCTTGGCAAAACAAAGTATTATAATGAAATGTGCAAAGACCTGGAGCTAGAAAACTGAAAATGGAAGAATATGCTCAGCATTTCTCAAGCTGAAAGAATTGAAGAAAAAATTCAACCTTTGAATTGCAATTTTGAAAGATTCCAAGGGGGAAACATCAGACAACGCAGGGAGCATCAAAAGAGATGGAAGAAATGCACTGAGGTACCACACAAAAAAGAACTGATTGACATTCAACTATTTCAGGAGACAACGAATGATTAAGAACCAATAGTACTGAAGGGAGAGGTCCAAGCTGCACTGAAGGCATGTGCAAAAAACAAGTCTCCAGGAATTGATGGCATACCAACTGAGATATTTCAACAAATGGATACAGAACTGGAAGCATTCACCCATCCATGCCAAGGAACTTGGAAGACACATACTTGACCAATCAACTGAAAGAGAGCCATGTTTGTATCCACTTAAAAGAATGATTATCCAACAAAATGTGGGAGTTATTGAACAGTATCATTAATACCACCTATAAGTAAAATTTTGCTGAAGATGGTTCAAAAGCAGCTATAGCAGTACATTGGCAGGGAGATGGCAGAAATTCAAGCCAGATTCAGAAGGGGTAACTTAACCAGGGATATCACTGCTAATGTCAGATGAATCATGGCTGAAAACCAAGAATACCAGGAAGATGTTTCTCTTTGTTTTATTGACTATGCAAAAGCATTTGCTTCTGTGGGCCATAACAAACCATAGATAATGTTATGAAGAATGAGAATTCAAGAATGCTTAATTGTGCTCTTGAGGAATCTGTTCACAGACGGAGAGGTAGATTTTGGAACAGAACAAGTGGATACTGGGTGGTTTTAAGTCAATAAAGGTGTGTACAATGGTTGTATCCTTCCACTATCCTTATGCGTTTTGTATGCTGAGAAAATAACCTGAGAAGCTGGACTGTATAAAGAAAAATAGGGTATCAGGATTAGAGAAAGACTCATTCAAGGTCCAACAATTACGTCTGGGAACTTAATTGTTCTAAGTGCTGCCTATCCCATTGCTGAATATCACTACAGCCACCCTCAAAGTACTCCCCTTGGAAAGCTAGGCACAGACTCCAGTACCTAGTTCACCCTTCAGAGCAATTTTGAAACCCCTTCTGGAATGGCCACTGCGTGTTAGTAAAGTGGTAAGTTTGCAAACTTGTTTAATTGTCTGTGAGGGACTTTTTAGCCAGCAAGTAAAGAACTGTCTGGGGACACTCTCCCTACTCACCTGTTCTGGCCTCCAGTGACTTTTTTCCTTCACCTGAAGATAAAGGAAATACTGAAAGGAAGACACTTTGATGACCTTCAAGACATCAAGTGTAATATGACAACAGCTCCGGTGGCCATTCCAGAACGAGCTCCAAAACTGCTTTGAAGGGTGCACTAGGCACTAGCATTAGCGCATAGCTTCCCAAGGGGAGTATGTCAAAGGTGACCACAGTGATATTCAGCAACGAGGTATGTTTGTGGACTTAACTGGTAGTCCTTGTAAACAGCCTGTGACACATAGGTGATGCAATCTTGCTTCCTGAAAGTGAAAAGTCATTGAAGCACTTATTATTGAAGATCAAAGACTTCAGCCATCTATATGGATTATACCTAAACATAAAAGAAACAAAAATCCTCACAACTGGACCACAAGAAACATCTTGATAATGAAGAAAACATCGAAACTGTAAGGGATTTATTCATTTTACTTGGATTCCCTAATCAATGCCCTTGAAAGTAGCAGTCAAGAAATCAAATGATGCATTCACTGCATTGAACAAATCTGCTGCAAAACACCTCTTCAAAGTGTTTAAAAGTGGACATAATTTTAAGGACTAAGTTGTGCCTGATCCAAGCTATGATGTTTTCAATCACCTGAGATGTATGTGAAAGCTGAGTGATGAATAAGGAAGAATTAATGACTTGAATCACAGTATTGGCTAAAAATATTGAATATAACATGGACTGCCAACAGAACAGACTAATCTGTTTTGAAAGAAGCACAGTCAGAATGCTCATTAGAAGCAGGGATACTGAGACTGTGCCTTACGTACTTTGGACATGGAGGGATTCGTACCTAGAAAAGGACATCATTCTTGGTAAAGCAGAGGAAGACTCTCAATGATATGGATTGACACAGTGGGAACAAGGACTCCAGCAAAGCAAAGACTGTGAGGATGGCACAGGACCCAGCACTGTTTCATTCTGTTGTGCAAAGGGTCACTAGGAATTGGAACTGACTCAGGGGCACGTAATGACAGCCTCCTGCTGGTATAGACCTTTCTCTGTAACAATTGTTCTGAGATGAAAAAACATATAAATCCATCTCTGATAATAGTGGAACTTCGAGTTTTCATTTTTTCAAAACAGGTATATTTTGGATTCCTATTTCCCAATATAAATGATTCCTTGAGGATTTCCATTTATCCAGCAATAAGTCTACGGAATGCTGTTATACCAACATTCATTTAAAAAGGTCCTGATTTGTAGTGTTTATCAGTTTCCATGCTGTAAATTCCCTTGTTGTTGTTGTTGGTTTTAGAGGTTCTCAAGTCAATTCTAACCCTCTGTTTGCAGAGTAGAACTGCTCCACATGATTTTGCAGGCCATGACCTTCCAGAAGTACATCCCAGGTCTTCTTCTAAGGTGCCTCTGGATAAGCCAACTTTCAGTCTATTAGTCCAGTGCTTAACATTTTGCTACATTCTGGGACTACCAATGGTTAAACAGAAAACCCTCATGGTGTAGTGGTTAAATGCAGCATCTGTAAACCAAATGGTCAGCAGTTCAAATCCCACAGGTACTTCTTGTAAACTCTATGGAGCAATTCTACTCCATCCTGTAGGTCGCTATGAGTCAGAATCAACTCAACAACAGTAGATTGGGGTTTTTTTGGTTCAATGGTTAAACAACTCACTTGCAAAATGTCTGAATATTTAGCAACTGAATTTGCCAGTAGGTACAAGCCAGATCTAGCATACCAGCATTGCATAATTAAACAATCTAAGTAAGAATGCTTCAGGAGCCCTGGTGCCACAGTGATTAAGAGTTCATCTGCTAATCAAACTATTGGCTGCCCCAACAAGCAGCACTGCCTGGGAGAAAGAGTGTCAGTCTCTTTCTGTAAAGATTACAGCCTTGAAAACCCTTTGGGAGAGTTCTCTGCTGTCCTACAGTGAGAGTCATAATCAACTCGATAGATACGAGTAAGAATTCTTCTCAGGAAGTTAATTATTTAGGTAATTAGAATAAGCCAACTAGGGTCCATAATTTCTTCTTTGTAAATTGTCAGAGACTGGTTGTCTGAAGTGAGTCCTAGTGGAGCAGTGGTCGAGGTGTCCAGCTGATAACGGAAAGACAGGTCAGTCACTCTGCAGAAGAACAATGTCATGGTATTAGTCTGCTTCTGTAAGCATAACAGCCTTGAAAACCATATGGGGCAGTTCTACTCTGTCCTATAGGGTTGCTGTGAGTCCAAGTCAACTCGATGACAACAGGTTTCATTTGCTTTGGTTTAGGCCCCCCAAACATGTCATCCATATAACCTAGTGATAAAGCAAACCTCAGCTTGTTGCTTACTCCAGTAAGGGAGATGGCTATATGACAGCATTTTAGTAGTGTCTTGGAAGAAAGCAAAGATAGGATACCTAAGAGGTTTTAGGGAACTGGCTTAAGCAGGTTTTCACAGAGAGTGAAGAAGGCTTGATTAAAATTTAGGATCAGTAGACACGTCCAGGCAAGGTTGCCACGTAAAACTAAATGAGTGAACAAACCTTTGATACTAAGAGGATTGTTTATTTTGGTGAGGATAAGTTGAGTAGTCTAGTGCTCAGACCAATAAGTTTTAGAAAAGTTCCTGACCCACGAAGCTATTTTCAGCTTCATTTTTCTTAGCAAGCATTTTCTGAAATTTTAAAAATCATGTTGATGAAATCAGTCAAATATAAAAGTCATTATAACCAACACAACTGAATAATACAGATGGTTTGGGTTCCCAGAACCAAAGCTCCACAAACATAGAGCCTTCTCTGCAGGCACGTGGTAACTCATATTTTACCCCCAAGTCATATAGACTGCCATAGCTAATAATATTCAAAGACTCTTACGGAGGGCTGATAAGTATTTTAGAGCTCTAAGATACAGAAAGACTAGCAAGGGGTAGGTAGGCTAGGCATTTGCCTGCTTGTAGTCAGAAAACTCACGAATCCTCTTACACAGAAGTACTATGAAGTACCTCTTTTGTCCTTTCTTTGTGATACTTACTCGTCTCCTTGAAGTGATAGATGTTTCTACAGAGTGCTACTAACACAATGTCTCTAATATTTTAGTGTGAATTATTAGTTTATTCATTAGTTTATCCATACTGAAATATTTATAAAGTGCCTATTCATCTTCAGATTATAAGCGATACAGTCATCAATAACAATGTAAATACTTTCTAAGTTTCTTCAAGATGTTCCCAACTTAAAGAGAAAAACAAGGGATGCATTAACGTTAACCGTCATTGATTACAGAATCTCTGTTACTGGTGAACTTTCCATTATAATACTTCTTTAATGTATGTGTAAAAAGTTAAGTACATCAACTTGGTGGTCATATGCATTCATTTCAGTATATGACATTACAATATTCATTAGCGTAATATGATTGCTGCATGTGTTGTTAATACTTCAGCTTTTAAGAGCATTGCTACCCCATCATTATTCTAAATGGCACAACCAGTTCAACTGATTCTAAAGAAGCATACAATTTTAGTAAGAGGGAAAATGTGCGGGGAAGAGAGATTCAGGGATAGAAGGGCTGTGTAGCTAAAGCATCAACGCCAATTCTAGGAGTCTTTAAATGTTTGTTTAGCAAAATGCCAAAAGTTGGTTTGAGAAATTAAAGGTGAACAAGGGTAACTCCTGCTAATAAAGTGTGTCCCACAGAAGTTCCATAGATTGGAGGCCTCTTTAAATCTGTACAACATCAAAAGGAACATAAGATTTCTGAACTCAAGTACTGTAGCTTAAAAGGAATTTCCCAAAATACTTCATAGATCATGCTGGTGGTGATGGGGTGGGGAGGGAGTGGTCTTAGGTGTCTCAACAGATGTTATGGTTTGAACTAATCAACTTAGGCTTACATCTCCTGTGGAAGAGAAATCAACAAGTTCTCACAGCTCTCCTGGTTGAGTTTAAAACCTTCTGAAACTCTACAAATGCACACACGGCCTAATGAGTGATTTTTCAGAATTCACCCCATTCTTAACATGTCCTTTATTTACTTCATAGGCTTGTCTAGGGATGACACTAACAGCAGGCACACGGATGTATGGGAAGGCTACATCAAAATATGAAGCATAGATTCTATATCAGAGAGAAACTGAAAAAAGAGAGTTTTCATGTTTCACATTTTCTTTTTTTTTTTTTTTTGGTTTTCTTTTTTTCTTTTTTTTTGATATGATTGAGTGAAAATGTACATTCCTGTATAAATTTACATGCCCACCTATATGCAGCTTCCACTGCTCTCCCTGTCCGGTGACAGCACACTATTCCTCTCTGCTCCATACATGTCTCATCCTCCCAACAGTCTCCTTTCCGCTCCTCTCCGTCCACTCCCCTTCCTCCAGCCAGAGGTCAGCAGGATGATATCCTATAGATGTATAGAACCATAAAGTGCATACAATATATGGTCACTCTGCTTTGCCAAGTCCAATCCATTCGTATTTTTGATCTTCATAAAATGAATGTTAAATAGATGTTAGTTTGAAATATTTTTTGTTTGGTATATTAAAGAAAACTCAATATTCCATGCATGCATTTTGAGGCTTGAGGTTAGCTTTTAAGTAACTCAGAAATAAATTTCTGAATAAACTTAAAATTAGACTTTCATAATCTGGCACATCGTGAATAAAATATATCATGTCCAGCTAAGCAATTTGAAAATGTTACTTCAACACAAACACACATATGCATACCCCAAAAAAGTTGAGGAAAAGCTAGGAAATTAGGTACAGATAATTTTCTCCCAACATCTAACTCTATGTCGTAAAATGAAAAATAAATACAGAGACATTAGCCTTTAGTCTTTATCTTGTTTTTACCTTTTGCAAGTGGAAGACACTGGAAACTAATTGTGTTGAAATATGCATGTGTGTATATATATACACATATGTATATAAAACAATAAGAACCTGAAGGTATTATCTCTTTATAAACAGATTTATGTTTACAAAAAAAATGTTCCTTGTATTTATATTTTAAAAACATGCACTAACAAAATGAAGGGAACCAAAATGTCAGGGGTTTCATTTTACTCGGTTCCACAATCTACATCCATGGAAACAGCAGTCAAGAAATCAAAAGACGCATCACATAGAGAAAATCTGCTGCAAAGGAACTCATTAAAGTGTTGAAAAGTAAAGATATCACCTTGAAGACTAAGGTGCACCTGACCCAAGGCATGATATTTTCAGTCACATCAGAAGCATATAAAACTGGACAACGAATTTGAACAACAGAGTTGATGCCTTTGAGTTGTGGAGTTGGAGAAGAATACTGAATGTATCATGGACTTCCAAAAGAATAAACAGATAGATTCTGGAAGACGTACAAGAGTGCTCCTTGGGAGCAAAGATGGTGAGACTGCATCTTACATACTTCGAATATGTTATCAGGAAGGATCAGTCCCTGGAGAAGGACATCATGCTGGGTAAAGCAGAGGGTCAGTGGAAAAGTGACAGCCTTTCAAAGAGATGTGTTGACACAGCGGCTGCAACAATGGGTGTAAGCATAAAAATCATTGTGGACATGACACAAGACCAGGCAGTATTTCATTCTGTTGTGCGTAGTGTTGCTATGAGTCAGAACTGACTCAACAGAACCTAACAATAATAAATCTCAGGGCCCAGAGTAAATCATGATTTATGCTTTTACAGTTATCTTTCTGGTCTCCACTCTAAAAAATGAATTCATTTTGTTTTCAGAGTTGTTTTATACATCATTTAGCATTGTACTACCTTTTCTGATCTCACTACGTAAACATAAACATCATACATGTTGGCCGCTGTTATTAAATATCATCCCACAGTATAACCATAAACGCTTACGTATTTATTTTAATGTTTTATTATACTATCATTCAACTCATGTATAATCAATAGAAATTTGGATTATTTCCAATTATTTGATATTATAAAAAGCCCTATGATGAATATCTTAAGACCTATATTATTGTCTTCTAAATGAAATAGTCCAGAAGCCAAAATGAATTTCCAAACTGCACTCCAGAAATACTGTATACTCCCAACAGCAAAATGTGAAAGTGCTTTTTTTTCAAAATATGCTCCTGAATATGGAGCATTAACATTATTTTAATCTTTTGGAATTTTATAGGTAAAAATATCAGACCCAATTACCATTTCATATATATATACATATTTCTTTGGTTAGTAGTGAGGCTATACAGTTTTATATGCTTGTTCATTATTTCTGTTTCTCCTTTTGCGACTTGATTATTTACATCCCACACTCAATTATTATCATATTTTAATTCTAAGCATACTTATAAATTAAGGAATTTAGATCACAGTGGTGGTGATGGCAGGGTGGGGTGAGGTGAGTGGTCTTGGTTGCCTCAACAAAATCTCTGTCAACTATCTGTCTAATATTTTTTTCATAGTTTGCCATCTAACTCTCAATTTTGCCTGTGAAGTATCAAAGTTTTAAGTGTTTAAGAGTTGAAATCTATCAAACTTGGTGCCCATTTTTATTTCTGTATCCAGGTTTTGCTTAGAAATTTTTTTCCATATCCCAGGATTCTTACAAATATTCACTTATTCCCTCAACACAGTTAAGCCTTTCATTTTCAAGAAATTGTTTTGATTTATAGTGTAAGTTATGATGGCTATATTCCTTCAAGTAGACAACTGATTGTCTTCCAAAAAATTATCAAAATTACTATGGTTGTGAAATACCGCTCTTATTTTACTAATGTGTTCAGTCTGTACTTGAATCTGTTGTTAAACTTTCTATTTGTTCCATTGATCTTTTAACTGTACCTGGATTGATGTTGTACTGTCTTGTTCAATAGTTATTTCATCTGTAATAATAGTGCACAGCTTTTACAGTATCTCATCAGATTTAGATATGAAAAGGTCTGTTAAATTGCTTCTATTTGATTTTCCTTGTGATGAGTGAGATATCTATGAAAGTGTTTTCTGATTTCCACATTTTTAATATTTTAGTGTATAACCTTTTATATTTCTCTTCTATTTTTATAGATTACCAATATAATGTGACTTCTAAATTGTCTACTGAATCTTTGCTTTTCAAAGTTTTGAATACTTTCTTTACAATCAAATACATGATCAGTTTTTCTACTTGTTCCATAGACAAAAGAATCATTTTGTCTGAAATGCTTGTTTTATTTAATTCTCTGTTTTTATTTCTAAAGTGAGTACTGAAACTTTCCACTGAAACAGTGTATATTCTTGATCTTCTATTTGCATTTCCAACCATTTTTATTTATTCATCTGCTGTTATTTCGTGCATAACAGTGTTTGAATAGTTACTATATTTTCTCAAATAACATCCACCTTCTGCATTTGTTGGCCAAACATGGCCCCCACCCTCCACAGTATTTTCATAAACAAGCTCCACTAAATTTTTTTTTATAGTAACAGACAATAAAAAAAGAATTGGCATAGTAGCCCTTATGAAAAAATTTTGCAAGAGCAGGGCATGGTTAGCCAACAAATGTAGAAGGTGCACATTGTTTGCATAAAAATACAGTGCATCTTCCTCATAAATTGTGCTTATTATTGTGTACTGTCAAGTCGATTCCAACTCATACAGACCTACAGGACAGAGTAGAACTTCCCTATAGAATTTCCCAGGCTGAAACCTTTACAAGAATACATCACCATGTCTTTTCTCCTGAGAAGCAGCCAGTGGGTTCATACCACCACATATCCATTAGCAGTTGAGCACTTAACCATTGCATCACCAGAGCTAATTTTCTACTTTTTTAGATTTAGTGCCTTTCATATTAAATCCTATCTTCTCCTTTGTTATTAATGTTGTTCCATTTTGCTTCTCTTTCTGTGCATTTGTCTGATCTCTATGTTCATTCTTTCCATTTCAACCATTCTACATCATTTTCCTTATGGAATGTTTCTTATAAGAATCATAGAGATGAGTTTTATTTTTTAACTCAATCTGTGAGTCGCTCTTTTAACGATAAAACATAGTTCATTTGTACTTAGTAAAGTAACTGGTATAATCGATCTTGTTCTTTCCAACTTTATGTAATAAACATGAAGTCTTACGCTTTTTCCCTTAAGCTTGCTTCTTTCTCCCATTCCTTCTTTCTGATAAAATCAAGCTTGGATTCATTACATTCTTTTATTACTTTCGAATATCTTCCATATTTTTCTTTAAGGGATAACTTCTGTTCATCTGCTCTCACAATCAGAACCTTTTTCTCTACCACTGTTTGAAACAGGATACCCACTGTGTTCCCGCACATATATTCTGCTTCCACTCTCTTTATCCCGTCATGCTCTCAGATGACATCCTTAGACTGTGTCACATGCCATCACCTCCAAATGCCATGAAACTTTTGGAATGCTTTTACTCTGCCTTCTTTAACCCAGTTCATGCTTTTGTTGATATGGTTTGCTGCTTATTAATATTTTTTATTCGACTGTTACTAGAATTTCTCTCTTAACAAATCCCTTGTATTTCAAAAGTACTGATTTAGCTCTTAGACATTTCCAGGCAGCCTATCATTTTCTATTTAATTGACAATTTAAACTACTCCTCACTGTTTCTTTTTATCTTCACTTATTTTAATTTCTGATATGGCTCATTTCTTATTTGATCAGTCTTTTGACAAGGGATTTTTCTGTGAAATGATAGATAGGGTGTACCATTAACTTGTCATATAAAGCCAAACCTTGTTTCTTGGTGGTGGGCTTGTCATACCCAATTAAATGAGAGATTTATTCTTAAATATGATATTCCAAGTAGGGGCTTGGTTGAAAAATCAATATTTCCAATTATAGGCCATTTAAAAGGAAGACAAATTTTTACCGAACCTATGCAAATAATTTCATTGGCTTTTGAGGAAGAAAACTCAGTTAGATAATTTCTGACTATGTACTTTTTATATTCAGTTTCTCTGAATAATTCTGAAGGATCAGTAAGAAGCAGATACTATAAAAATATTTTTCGTTTATAAAAAGCAAAGTCTACCAAAGTGAGGCTAGTGACAGATTAAATAAAAAGGGCTTCCTCATGTATTTTAAAATGGAATATTAAAATATACCAACATTTCAAAAAAAAATCAGAACTGAATTTCCCTTATCAGTTCACTTAGATATGTGTAATTAACTCTTTCACCACTGGATCTTGGGCCAAACTGTCCATTTTCATGAAGTGTATCAGCTTCAGGAGTGAAAAAAGTCCTGAAAATTCTAATTCAGTCCATTGGTAGAATCTAAAACTTATCTAAGCAATGAAGCATATACTTAAGTGAAAGATTTTTTTCAAGTAATAAGAGTTTAGAGTACTCAGTACAGTCATCCAAGCCACAGTCTCTGAGGCTGTCCTTCTCTATTGAAGATACTTTCACTGTTATTGTTGTTGTATGCTGATGAATCAATTTTGTCTCATAGAGACCCTATATGACAGAGCAGAAATAACCCATAGAGTTTCCTAGGTCGTGATCTTTTACAACAGCAGATCATCAGGAGTTTTCTGTATACTTTGTAGATGAGCTTTCAGGCAAACAACAGTGAAAAGCAGAATCCTGCTTAACAATAAGAGTAAATGTCTGTGGTTAATTTATTATAGTGATCAATATTATCAGACTGCAGGAAGATAAAATACTCTGGGGAAAGTATATAACTGTTTCATAATGGTTTGAACAATGTTTTTCCTGAAGTTAAGAATATTGAGCAATGACAAAGAATAATGATGAGGCCATGAAACATCATATGTTGTTAGGTGCAGTCAAGTCAGTTCCTATTGTTACAGCAGAGCAAACACTGCCTGGTCCTGCGCCATCCTCACAACCACTGTTAGGCGTGAGCCCATTGTTGCAGCCACCGTGCCAATCCAACTCGTTGAAAGTGTTCTTTTTCACTGACCCTGTAGCTTAACGAGCACCATGTCCTTCTCCAGGCACTAACCCTCCTGGTAACATGCTTAAAGAAGTCTCATCACCCTATTCTAAGGAATATTCTGGCTATCTTCGTTCCATGACAGATTTGTTCATTCTTCTGACAGTCTATGGTATATTCAACATTCTTTGCCAAAACAATGATTCATATTCTTCAATCTTCCTTGTTTACTGTCCAGCCCTTGCATGCATATGAGGCAATGGAAAACACCAAGCTTGGGTCAGGTATGCCTTAGTCCCCAAAGTGACATCTTTGCTTTTGAATACTTTAAAGAGGTCTTTGCAGCAAATTTGCACAATCAATGACTTGTTTGATTTCTTGACTGCTACTTTCATGGGCACTGACTGTGGAATCAAGTGAAACAAAATCCTTAACAACCTCAGTATTTTCTCCATTTTCTTCTTGGTCCTGTGGCGAAAATATTAGACAACACAAGGAGCATCAAAAGAAGATGGATGGAATACACACTGTCAGTGTTCCAAAAAGAATTGATCAACATTTAACTATTTCAATAGATAGCGTTTGATCAAGAACTGTTGCACTTGGCCCTCATGGACTTGTTCTAATTTTTTTCACCTTCAGTTTGAGCTCTCATATGAACAACTACGGTCTGTTCCGCAGCCAGCCCCTGTCCTTGTTCTGACTGATGTTATGGAGCTTTTCCATTGTCTCTTTCCACAGATGTAGTTGATTTTGATTCCTGTGTGTTCTGGTAAGGTCATTGTGTACAGTGGCTATTTATGTTGCTGAAAAAGGTACTTGCATTGAAAAAGTCCTTGGCCTTGCGATATTCTATCATGGGGATCTGAAGCATCATTTCCATCACCAAGGCCATATTTTCAAGTACTCATCTCTCCTGTTTGTTTCCAACTTTCGTAACCCAATTGCCAGTAATTATCACTGCATCCAGATTGCATGTTTGATCAATTTCAGACAGCAGAAGTTGTTTAAAATATTCAATTTCTTCATTATTGGCCTTAGTGGCTGATACATGCATTTGAATAATAGTTGTATGAACTGATCTTCCTTGTAAACATATCGATATTACCCTACCACTTATAGTGTTGTACTTCAGGTCAGATCTTCAACTGTTCTTTTTAATGACAAACGTAATGTCATTCTTCTTCAATTTGTCATTCCCAGTATAGTAGACCATGTGATTGTCTGATTCAAAACAGCCAAAATCAGTTCATTTCAGCTCACTAATACCTAGGATATTAACGTTTATGAGTTTCATTCTATTTTTGATGACTTTCAATTTTATTAAATTCATACTTAGTATATTCCATGTTCTGGTTATTAAATAGATGTTTGAAGCTGTTTCTTCTCATTTTGAGTTATCTGACATCAGTAACGCACTGAAAGCATTGTTGAAAAATAAGGCTCCTGAAATTGGTGAAATATCAATTGAGATATTTCAACAAACACATGCAGCACTGGAAGTGCTCACACATTTACACCAAGAAATTTGTAGGACAGCTACCTGGTCAACTGACTGCAAGAGATCCATATTTATGCCATTCTAAAGAAAGGTGATCCAGCTGAATGTGAAAATTATTGAACAATATCCTTGATATCACACACAAGTAAAATTCTGCTCAAGATCATTCAAAAGCAACTGCAACAGTATATTGACAAGAAACTGCCAGAAATTCAAGCTGGATTCAGAAGAGGATGTGGAACCAGGGATATCATTGCTGATGTCAGGTGGATCTTGGCTGAAAGCAGAGAATACCAGAAAGATATTTACCTGTGTTCCACTGACTATGCAAAGGCATTCAACTAAGTGGGTCATAACAAATTTTGACGAACACTGTCTAAAATGGGAATGCCAGAACACTCAACTGTACTCCTAATGAAGCTGTACAGGGATCAAGAGGCAGTCATGTGAACAGAACAAGGGGATACCCCATGGTTTAAAGTCAGAAAAGGTGTGCATCAGGGTTGTATCCTTTCACCATAGCTTTTCAATCTGTATGCCAAGCAAATAATTTGAGAAGCTGGAATATATGAAGAAGAACAAGGTATAGGATTGGAGAATGATTTATTAACAACCTGCATTACACCAATAACACCACCTTACTTGCTGGAAGTGAAGAAGATTTGAGACACTGATGAAAATCAAAGACCACAGCCTTCAGTATGGATTGCACCTCAACATCAAGGAAGCAAAAATCATCACAACTGGACCAGTGAGCAACATCATGATAAATGGAGAAAGGATTGAGTTTGCCAAGGATTTCATTTTACTTGGGTCCATAATCCGTACCATGGAAGCAGCAGCCAAAAAAAATCAAAAGACAGATTGCATTGGGAATATCCACTGCAAAAGCCTTCTTTAAAGTATCAAAAAGTAAAGATGTCATCTTGGAGACTAAAGTGCACCTGACCCAAGCCATGATATTTTCAGTCTCATCATATGCGTGCAAAAGCTGGACAATGAACAAGGAGAACAAATGAGGAATTAATGCCCGTGAATCACGGTATTGGAGAATATTAAATGTACCGTGGGCTGCATAAGGAACATATCTGTTCTAGAAGAAGTACAACCAGAGTGCTTCTTGGAAGCAAACATGGCAAGACTGCATCTTACGTACTTGTGACATGTTGTCAGGAGGGATCAGTCCTTGGAGAAGGACATCATGCTTGGTAGAATGGAGAGTCAGTGAGAAAGAGGAAGACCCTCAAGGAGATAGATTGACACAGTGGTCACAACAATTGGCATAAGATAAAAATGAATGTAGACATGGCACAAACCCAGGCAGTGTTTCATTCTGTTGTGCATAAAGTTGCTATGAGTCAGAATCAACTCGATGGCACTGAACAACAGTAACACATCAGTAAACGAAAGTCTGGAAGGCTTGACTCCAACCACATCATTCAGATTGACTCTTCTGAGGAGGAAGCTCTTTCCCAGTAGTATTTGAGTGCCTTCCCACCTGAGGGGCTCATCTTTCAACATTATATCAGACAACGTTCGGCTGTTATTCCTAGAATTTTCTCCACTGGGTTTTTTGAGAGGTGGACTGACAGGTCCTTCTTCCTCATCCATCTTAGTCTGGAAGCTCCACTGAAGCCTGACCACCATGGGTGGTCCTGCTGATCTTGGAAATACTGGTGACAAACTTCCATTATCTCAGCAACAAATAAGCCATTATAATATGACAAACTGACAGATAGATAAACATACCACAGTTCAATCTGGACGACGTCATGCTCTGTGAAAGCAGTCAATCACAGAAGGATAAATATTGCATGATACCACTTTTATAAAAAATCAAGAATAGATTTACACACAGAAAGCAATGTTCTCTGCTGGTTACCTAAAGGGAGAAGGAGAAGGAGAAGGAGAAGGAGAAGGAGAAGGAGAAGGAGAAGGAGAAGGAGAAGGAGAAGGAGAAGGAGAAGGAGAAGGAGAAGGAGAAGGAGAAGAAGGAGAAGGAGAAGGAGAGGGAGAGGGAATCACTCACTAGATAGTAGACACATGTTAATTCTGGTTAAGGGAACAGCAATAAGGTTAAGTCAGCACAATGCAACCAAGATCAATGAAGACACTGAGAAGAAGCAAGAATAGACAGCAACATGTAACATACACAATTCTACAACAACAGAAACCCCAAAAAAACCCTACTGCCATAGAGTTGGGTCAAGCTCATAGCTTGGGTCCGACTCATAGTGATCCTAGAGGTCAGAGTAGAACTGCCCCATAGAGTTTCCAATGAGTGCCTGGTGGATTTGAACTACCAACCTTTCGGTTAGCAGACATAGCACTTAACTCAGTGCCACCAGGGTTTCCACAGTAACAATGACCAAAATTTGTGAGTGGTTACAGAGGTAGATATGTACTGTGTATATATGCATACACATAATAGAGCACGTAGAGGATGCAGTTATGAAAGCTTTGTAGACAAATCCAAACACCTTGTGGGACTGAGTTACTGAGCTTAAAACCTAAGGACTACAGTTCCAGGGGGCGTGTTAGTCAACCGGTGTAAGATAATTCATAAAGATAATGTTCTATGTCCTAGTTTGGTGAGCAGTGGCTGATGTCTTAAAAGCTTGTGAGTGCCCATCTTATATACAACTACTGGTCTCTTCCCATCTGGAGCAAAACGACTTAGGGAAGCCTTAGTCCACAGGCCTAACAGTCCATACAAACCAGAGCCACACGAGCTAGATGGTACCTACTACCACCACTGGCCACTCTGATCAGGGACACAATAAAAGGTCCCTGTTAGGACGGAAAAAAAATGTAGAACGAAACTCTAACTTATAAAAAAAAAAAAAGACTAGACTCACTAGACCCAGCCTGGAGGAATGCATGAGGCACCATTGTAATTTGGAAATGAAGCCATTCCCATAAGGCACCTTGCAGCCAAATAATAGATCAGCCTGTAATATAAACAATAACATCTATGAGGAATGTGCTACTTAGAACAATCAACTATACTAGCCCAGAAACGCGACATTTGCCCCAGAGCAAACATAGAAGACTAGGAGAGTCAGGGAAAGTGTAGGATGAAACAGTGAAAACAGAGCAGAAATGTGGAGAGTGCTCACACAAAGCGTGGACAACAGCCCACGTCATGGAACACTTTATGTATGACTTTTGAATAGAAAACTAATTTTCTGTGTAAACTTTCACCTAAAACACAACACAATGTTCAAATACTTTTTTATCTAAAGTTGAAAAAATATATGTGTGTGTGTTTAGGTATATATACATATATATGGGTATATATATTTTTTATATATTATATATAAAGTATCATATATACACCTACATATACCTATATGTACACACCTATATATATATACCTATATATACCTGTATATATATGTATATACACCTGCATATATATATATACCTATATATACACACACACACACCAAGAGCATTGATAAATCACCAAGGCTTTCCTATAAAATGTTGTTTCTGAAATATTTATATTAGTGACCTATACATCATTATGTTAACATTAGTCATATATTATATTACTTATATTAATGACCTATACAGATTTGGCCAAGAGAAGACTGAACATGTCTCCTGATTTGACAAATGCTTTGATGTACTTGTAAAATAGAATCAAGCTAATTGTGAAAGATGGAGCACACCAAACAAATCTAATTATTTCTGGAATTTCTGTTTATAGTGTGAAATATTACATTTTTGTGATTTTCAGGGACCATTTAAAGATGTTTCAGGTATAAAATGGCAATTTTTTTTCATCTTATTTTAGCTGATGATTTTGGGAAGACAAAAGCAGAAGAGTTATCAGACATTTTGTTACTTGATTAAGATAAGATCATAGCAAAATAACAAACAAGTTCTTTTCAAGTCTATTTTGACTCATTGCAATCCCATGTGTGACAGAGTAGAACTGCTTCATAGGATTTTCTTTGCTATGATCTTTAGGGAAACAGATCACCAGGCCTTTCTTCAACTGCTGCTACTTGGTGCATTCAGACTGCTAACTTTTAGGTTAATACCTGAGCGCAAACCAGCTTGCAACCAAATACTACTTGGCTATCTATTTAATCAAAGTGTTAATAATGTATTTTAAAATAACTAGAAGAAGATAGTATGACTGTAAGAAAACAGCACTTTCATAAATGAGGAAGTTTTTATTTTTATTTTTTAATAATGTTATTTTAAAAGTCAATACAAAGAAGAGATTATTATGCTGAGATATTGAATCTCTGCTATCTTAACAGTTTTCACAGAAGGTGCAGAATAACTTTTTACTGCCCTTTATTAAGCATTCTAAAACTGATTTATCATTATAACAAAGTGAAAATATATTCTAGTATTGAATTAATGCAATATTTGTCAGTAAAATATTCACAAGTTTCTTAAGTTATCTGGTAAATAAGCCAAGCCAAGTGCCAACGAGTCGGATCCGACTCATGGCGAAATAGATACACTAAAACTTTACCGAGATTTTCATACATTCCATATCTTCTTTTCAGACTCAATTATTACAATTCAAGGCAAATAAGAATCACTGTCCTCAAACCCCTACAACTTACTCTACAGGCTTAGGCTTTGTCCTTCACCATCTTCTCCGTATTTTGGAACAAAGTGACACATTCATTCAAAGACAAAATCTCTCTCCTTTGTTCTTGAGAAACAAAAGTATCAACTCAGTTGTATTTCCCTGTCATGAATGTTCCTACTATGTTCTTAAAAACCATTATTATTTATGCTTTTTAACTATAATATTAACTTTCATTTCAAAGAGAAGTGAAAAATTATGAAATTGCTTTGTGCACTTGAAGAATTTATCCGTTTAGCCAAATTCATAAATACTAATAACGAAACTTTCTTGTACATACATTTTTTATACCTTCATAAACTGTCAGAAATAAAGTGTTCATTAACACTAATGTCCCAAAGATATAGGCACTATAACCAGCTGCATTCTAGTCAGTTAAGACTCAGCTATGCCACGTCATAGAGAGCTGCCCCATAGGGCTTCCAAGGAGCAACCGGGGGAGTCATACTGCCGACCTTTTCGTTCGCAGTCAACCTCTTAACCACGGCACTACCAGCTTTCCACAGGTATTATGTAACATATTAGAAACAAATGGAAAAGTATATAAAGTTGAAATTATGCTTAGCAATCAATGCTTCTGTATTCAATCTACTTACAAATTATCTAGGTATTTAATGATTATACTTAATGCAATGTTTAAAACTCCAAGGTTTCAACTGTAAAACAATTACTGCTTTAACAATATATTTCAGAATTATGACAAATTTGGAAAATTTGTATTTTTGTGATCTTAACATTACATACCTATAATGTTAGTGTTTTGTTTTGTTTTGTTTTTAGTCATTAAACCAATGTAAGAAGTTTTAGAATTTCATATTGACTAGTCACCTCATGAGAAAACACACTAAAATCTCATTAAAGGAAAAAAAGTACACTGTATCATATCAAACACTGCTAAATCAAGGAAAATAATTAAACCATCCCAATTTGTCCAAAGTTTTATCTTAACTTTATGTAAGTCTGGATTCTTAAAGTTTTTCTGAACTAGAAGTTTCTATAAGAAAGATTTTTTTTTTCAAAGTCTAGCATATTTAAAGAAATAAACAAAGTGGTTTATTTTCCATAAATTCTGGAAATCTAAAGCCTTTGTTTATCTCTGTAAAACAGAATAGAACTTTTGAAATTTAATACTGATTGCTATTAATACCAACTAAAAGTGAGAAAATATTTCACATTCACACGGAAGAGGTAAAGGCTTTTCTGAATTAAAAATACACAAACACATAGCTTTTAGCTTTAGTTCTAGAATTTGAACAGGTCAAAAGTAAACCCAGAAGCCAGAAAAGCAGGCTAGTTTAGATCTCAGGAGCTGTTGCCCTTTTCAATGGGCATGAAATCTTTTTTAACTGATCATGAGTCACCAGTTGGCAAACAGAAAAAGATGACCATATCAGATTGTATCGTGTCTCACCATTAGAGATGAGATCTCCATCATCCATTTGACAGAGATCACCAAACAGTCAGACTGTAAAACCGAATCCCCGATCATTGCTGCCACCAGGGGGAAGGAATTTATTGACCATGTAGGAAACAGAAAATTTAAAAAACACAAAATCAATACACAGAGAGAGAAACTAGATTAACAGAGCATCAGCGAAGTTAAAGTTCTGTTGCTGCTTATGATTTATTCCAGAACCTAAGAAAAGATGGGCTTGAGCCTCAGCAGCCCATGAGGAATTACGTCTCCAACAGCCCAGCTCCTTCAAGTGAGCCCTCTTGAGTCTTTTAATGTATGGCCTCCAAGAATATTTTCAAAACCATAAGATTATGATTTCATTGTAACATAAAATGAATACATATCAATGATTTTATTCAACTATTTAAAGAGTGAGAAAACAAGTAAGATCCTAAAAATGGTTCAAAGAGCATTCAAGAAAGCAGGTATGTACCGGTAATTTAAAGAAGAAATAATAAAACAAGATCACTGGGTTAGATACAAAGTGGTTTTATGTCTCACAGGGCAATAAACTGTATCTTTGGGGGCTATCTATTCTACAAAGCAGAGTTATTTTAATCTCTACCAGACAAAAATCTATAGGTTAATTTCTGTCACTACAAATTGATAAAAAAAAAAAAAAAAAAAAAAGCTCTGTCAGTAGAATGGAACTCAGGTCCAACTCTGCACAGGAAGAACACTCAGCAACCTCTTTGCCTGTTTCCAAGTTTGGGATATTTATCTGACAAACTTCAATAATTTTACCATACTTTGTCTTTCTTTAAATTTTCTAAAACACATTCTACTGAAATCTAGTGAACCCTTTAACATACAGATTTAGATATTTAATGGAAATTTTCTGCTAGTACTATCGACTCTCCTCCATCCATTCCTCTTGCTCCTTCTGGGACTCCTACAACGAATACAGCAGTCTTATGGAGCCAACTTGATCTTTTCACTCCAAGGTGCCACTCTTCCCTTTCAAATCAGCTACCAAACTTGTCAGTTAGAAAATCATGGTTTTCCCTAATTACAGAAAGTTTTATTTGTGCTACACTTGAATCTCCTCAAACGTTTGTGATGATTCATTTCACATTTATCAGCTTAACTAGACTACTAGTTTCCAGTGGTTTTGCCAAATACTGGACTAGTTGCTGTCTAATGTGATATAATGTAACTACCTCCCATAAGCTGTACATAATAGAGGAAAATCAAGGAATTGGCTCATGAAATTGTGGGTGCTGGATAGTCCAAAACCTATAGTTCAGGTGGTAGGCTGGAGACTTCTCCAGGCTTACCTCTTAAGATCTGTAGCTCAGGGAACATGGAGAGTGTAGTGGAGGGGAGGAGGAGAGGGAGATTTGCCTGCTCTGTACTGAAATTCGGCCAGCCAACATTAGTGTGCAGGCTTAGGGGACAACACCAAGGAGGCCTCTTAACCATTTTGTGGGTGTTAACTTGTTCGTTTGGTTTTTGTGGTGGTTAATTTTTTGTCTCAGCTACCTAGCTCTAGCTACTCAAAACTACACTTTTGTGATATATTGTGGTACAGCTTAGCTCACCAGGAGACTAAATTTGCTCTTATATTTATATTTGCTCTTTATATTCTATCCTTGCTCTAATTTCTTTCTTACAAACCCCCTACAAACAGTGGAGGGTTGGGAGATTGGTCGCTAACGATAGGCTCGTTAAGGTGATTGGCCTAGCTTTGTGAAAATGAAGAATGACACATTCTTTAAGATTATCTGAAGACAGCTCTGACAGTACCAAAAACTTTTTATGGATTCATAAAGAGGAGGCAAACTTGAAGAATTGTCAGTGTTATTAGAACCTTGAAATGGGTTCAAAGATTTTGTTCCCAATCTGATGTCCATAATTATTCACAGATGCAGTGAGAAAACAAACCCAGCTGAATATCGGGCAGAAGCTTGACTTGGCTTTTTTTTCTTTTGTGAAAGAAAACCATTGTTTGCTTTTACTTTGCTTAATTTCTGGCTCCCCCCGCCCCCACCCATTTGTAAAAATATGAAAAGCATAAGTAAGAAAACTAAAATCATCCTGATCTCACTAACGGAAACCCTGGTGGCATAGTAGTTAAGAGCTATAGCTGCTAACCAAAAGGTTGGCAGTTTGAATCCACCAGGCTCTCCTTGGAAATTCTGCGAGGCAGTTCTGCTCCATTTGTAGGGTCGCTGTGAGTTGGAATCAACACGATGGTAGTGGGTTTGGTTTTGATTTGGTCTCACTAACTAAAGGTAACCTCTGTTAGCATTTCGCTAAATTCATATTGTCTTATATATATATATGACATATTTATATACGTGCTATACACATGTCAAATGTATTCAGTCCTATCTACATATCCATTTTAACCAGTTATTTAGATAATGCAAACTCAGGGTTTACTGGATGGAATCAGCCATTTTTTAACCTAAATTTTGTTCTAATTGTAAATCTAATAGCGGTAAAATTTTCGTTTAATATTCTTTTACTTTTCAGTTCTTGCCAGTTCAACCCAGGAATGTGTGTCTAAAATATCACTGAATTACTTTTCATTCTATCTTGTGTTTATTTATTTTTTACTTTTCTATTCCATTTCAGAAACCCTGGGGGTATAGCAGTTAAGAGCTATTACTGCTAACCAAAAGGTCAGCAGTTCAAATATACCTTAGAAACTCTCTAGGCCAATATTACTTTGTCCTAGAGGGTCCCTCTGAGTCACAACTGACTTCATGGGAATGGGTTTGGTTGTCTGTTTTTAACATTCCATTTTGGTACAAATCTATAGCAGTTACTTAAGCTCAATCAACAAATGTATCTGGCATCAACACTCTCACCGCCATCCTTTAGGACCAATCTGATTTTTTATATCATTACAAGTCACCTGTTTTATTTTCTTTGCTTGAAAATTTCCAATTACTTTCATGCTAGAAATTCCAGTTTTCCCTAGCACACGCCTAGGGCTCCTCGTTTCACTCGTTTTGCCTAGAACATTTTCCTTTTCAGTCTGTAGTCTCAGGCTTCCCCCCAACCCCCACCTCTGGATTCAGAAACTTCTCATGTCTTTGATGATGCACTTAATTATAGTTTCTACTTTATTCATTTTAGTCTCATTCTCGAGGGTGCCAATTATTCACACTTCCATAGTCTGTTGCTTAAATCTATCATTTTCTTTCATATAATTTTCTCTCCTTTTTCTGCTCTCTAGACTAACTATCCCCAATGTGGATTTTAATTCTATAATGGAGTTTTTTATTTCTGTGGCTTCTTTTCTTAACATTAGCAGTTCTCTTTTGATCTTTAACAATTCTACTTTCAAATATTCTTTCAAGGATATCCTTTGTGTCTTTTAATAACTCAAAGCAGGTATCAATCTAAATTGTCTTCTTTGACCATGAGGACCTCTTACATTTCCTTGCTTTGTAACAGGAACTCTCTTTTGTATTATACAGGACTTCTAGAAATGTGTTTGGATTTTTTAGTCTTGTTTGTACCTCTCTAAACAAAGACAAATTTTAATTAGGTCTGATGATTACTAGCTATCAGGGGCATCTTTCGTTTGTTCTCAAGATAGATTCACCAATCCAACAGTGCCCCACTCTCAGCCTTACGTGGAACGTCGGTGAGCACAGTCCTGCCAGGCTTTTCTCTGGGAGACTTTATGGAGCCTGCTGTCAGTGTCAGATCCTCGACTATAAACTGCACTAACTCTCAGATAATCTGACTCTCTACAGCTCTTTGTAGATGCACGCAGAGAATAGCGGTATCTGAGTGAGTATGTGGATCTATGTATAAAATCTGTATATTGAAGGAGCATGCTCCTTGATATCCTAAAAAAAGCAACAGTGCTACATTGCCAGGAGCTCCAGTGGTGTAGAAGTTAAGAACAGCCTAACTGAAAGGGTACCAGTTCAAGTCTACCAGCTGCTTCTTCAAAACCCTATGCAATAGTTCTTCTCTGTCCTATAGGGTAACTATGAATCAGAACGGATTCAATGGCACTTAACAACAACACATTATTCTTTTTATTTTATCTGTCTATCTGTCTATCTATTGACATTTGATTTTTCACTGTTTAAACTTTACCATCTAAATATAACATACATAGAGTTTACAAAACTAAATGTGCAGCTTGATGAATTTTTACCTAATGCATAGACCCATGTCCCCACTAACCAGATGAAAAATTAAAACACCATCAGTACCCCAACTACCTCTTTTGTGCCCCCTTCCAACCATTAATTCTTCCCAAAAGACAGAATTACTTTTCTGATCTAGATCAAGTTGCCAGCCAAGCCGAGTGCCGTGGAGTCGAATCCGACTCATGGCGACCCTAGGGGCCAGGGTAGAACTGTTAAGTTTTATCTTTTTTGAACTCTATATAAGTGGAAATTCTTTTTTAATTTATCCTGCCTCAGTCCTGGACTCGACGGCACTCGGCTTAGCTTAGTCCTGGAATCACCAATTTCTCCAGAAAGCCCGATTTCCTTTGTATTGGATAACGGTATTTAGAATCGAAGACCTGGATGCCAGGTGTACTTATGGCTCCTGGGGTATCAATGGTTCCACGGTTTCTCTTCAGTTAAAGCTAGGAAGTATCTGTATACAGACTCACACGTCTATATTTATTTCTACATCCACCCAACTGTGGAGTGTGTATATACATATATGTGTATGTACGCATGTATGTGTGTATATATATATATGTATATAGATACCCAAGTAAATAGAAAATGGGTTCATACTGAAACCTCTGGTACCTCAGTCCACAATTGCTGTAACTCTCAGGCAGACACGCAGCACAGCCTCTCTGTCTTCCAGATGCAGGGAACACATTTCAAAGTCCCCGAGTGGTTCCCTTGAAACCCCCCTCTCTATCTGTGGGGTTAGAAAATGGACAACTCCTCTCCCCACTCACTCCCAGGCGAAGAGAGGGATTTATAGCATTCTTAAAGCCCAGTCCGGAGAAAGTTCTTCACTCATACCCTTGCAAAATCCTTCCTGAAGAGTCCTGAGACATGGAGCAACTTCTGGGGGCCATTTCCCCTGCAAATCTGCCTCTGAAGAGGCTCCCTCTCATAGTCACTGTGACTGTTGGAGTCAAGGAAAGTCCCAGACTGACAACTATGTACAAACTGTAGATTTTCTTCAAGGTTTTGACTGGGGGCAAAAGAACAGCTTTAAGAAATTAAAAAATAACTGTGGCACAGGACAAGAGGGAGTTTCCTGATTTCTGGTACTTGGTTAAGATGGGACAATCAGAGCAGGCAGGTTTCATCTATTACTTTCTTGCTGATAATGTACAGATTAAAGTTCCTGATCACCCACACAGAAGTTAGGGGCAATTGCCCCGCAAGGGTGCCAAGCCAAAAGATCATCTCCATATGTCCATGACATTATGTCTGTGATTCCACTATTTCTGTAAATACCTCAACAATTGAGTTAGAGGGTGAATCAAATACATACAACTAGTTGGTCATCATCAGAAGTCAGAAACCTCTGTACGTGTTCTGGAATTTCATGAAGAATTCTTAGGTTATTTTTTTAGAAACATCTTTCAGACGGAAAATAAAAAGAAGATAAAAGTAATATCAAGGTAAGCATAATTGGTTTAATTTTAGACTGTCTCAGGTCATTTCATCAAAGAAAATGTAGCTGTTTTAATTTATAAACAGTTTCTTATAACTTTTTTAATTAACGTAACAGCCAATTCATCTGATTCTACACCAAAAATTAGGGTGTAAGTCCCAACAAATATGGACAGTCACTTCTGGAGCATTTGGGATTCCCAACTCTATTTGCTGGGGCCAAGGACTGATCTTTGAACTGGACTCTTGTCTCGTGACTAAATAATCTCCCTTCCCAACAAACCATGAGAAAGGGCAGCAGAAAACATTACCAGTAATGATCACAGAGGCCAGCAATGTTAGGAAAAACAAGTTTGCTCTTCCTCTCTCCGTCACAGATTGCGCTGCTCAAGGATGAACTTGAACTTCTAACTCCTTAATTTTTATCCTGATAGACTTTCCATTCTTCTCTCTAAGCCTTCCGAGTGCCTCATAATCATCAGGAATATGTAGGATGAACAGCGTATGTCATCTGAATCAAACAAAGATGGAACATACCATGCTGCTAGTTCTATTCTTTCTTATGCATAAAAGCATGGCTACAATGTCAGAAGCTCTGGGTAGAGACGTTAAGGCATTGATGATCTGTTCACTCTCTCATGTCATCAATTATCATGACCAATAAATCAATTGCACTGATTGGCTCCCTACAGCACCACACAGTGTTCATTTCTTCATACACTGATATACTGCCATTTGTCATTACTCTTTTAATTATCATTGTATGGCCAGTTGCCAGTACCCAGAGAACCGGCGATGGTTGCACAGAAAACCAACCACTCTTGTATACATTTCTTTAATTAAATCATTCACTTAACTGACATTACCAAGGTTTACTAACCTTACTCATTCTAATAATCACTCAGACTTTATGATGATTTTATCACAGTTTCTGCTTTCATAATGAAACAAGAATAAATATCAGCTGAGCTGCTATTTTCTGCTTGTTGCACAAGAAGCACAGTTAAACGGCCTGGAAATCTAGAGGCAAAAATAATTGCTTTCATCTCAGCAATTTAAACAGGGTTTCACAGAGGAGTTATTTTCTGAGCTTGTCTCTAAGAAACAGTAGGTTTGGAACAGTTGAATTCAGAATGAAAGACAAGACACTAAAAACAGAACAGCCTGGGAAAAGGTGTAAACATCCAAAGAATGGGAAGCAGCCTGGTTTGACTGAGGTGTGGAGTACTTAAAGACGGGGATAACAGAGATGGAATTTCGGAAATGTCGCTGTGAAATAAGCCAGGGAAAAGTTTAAATGCCAAGCTAAAGCGTCTGCGTTTTCTTTTGTAATGTCTTCAGCAAATAAACAGAAACTTCAATTACTTAAAAAATTCTGACTGAAGATTCTCCAATTTTTTTGTATGAAGGAATGTCTTGTTTACCAGAAAAAAACAAAGTTTTCAAAATCTTTAGATTTAGTGCTGTACAGTACAAGCTGGGTAATTTTTAAGATGCAATCATTTGAACTCTTCAAGTTTCTCTAATACATTATATGTTAGACAGTGACACCTAATGGTCGTGTGTAATTTTACAGTCAATTCCGTGTATAAAGGAACACGGGGACAAAGAATGGAGGTAGGAGAGTCCTCCCACCAAGGAACCTGCCCATGATACAGAAAGAAGTATGAAAGGCTTAGCTAATGGCAGAAAAAGAGACGAAAAATGGCCAGGAAGGGCCCAGAATTTCCTGAGAGAATTACTAAGTCCCTCCACAGCATTAGAATCAGTGTTATGGGCTCCCCGTGCACATGTTCAGGAGCCTGGAGGCTCAGTGGTTAAGCACATGGCTGCCAGCTGAAAGGATGGTGCTTTCGATCCATCAATGACTCTGGGAGATAAAAGGCCTGGCAGTCCGCTCCTGTAAAGATTTCAGTCTAGGACATACTGCAGGGCAGTTCTACTCTGTCCTATAAGGCACTGTGAGTCAATGGCACACAACAGCAGTACATCCATGTTCCCTGCGTCTGCTAGATGAGATGCCAAAATATTTTTAATGAGGGACATAATGGGAATGAAAAATGCACATCTGGTATTTGGCTCATTCAGCAATCCAAGTACTTATGCATGTACACCAATAAGGCCAGCATCAAAGGTCCAAATGTTTGTCTAACACAGCATATAAGCAACAAAAACTTGTAAGAAATCTTGTATTTTCTTCCTGGAAAATGCCATAAAATGCCTCCATCTCTCTGATCTAGCTGTTCTGTCCCCCTCTACTTCAAAGGTCATTGGATCATCTGCCTACAGTTGACCGTGGCTTTGTGCTAGAGACTCTCTTCTCTTTCAATTACATTCTGAAGTAGGGCCAAGATGGCAAAGTAGTCAGACACTTCCCATGGTCCTTCTTACAAAAACCCTCCCCCTCAAAAACAGTGAATCGGTTTTATATGACAAACTAAGAGCCCTGGACATCAAAGGCAAAGTTGAGGAACTGGACTGAGTGGTAGGGGGAGGGAGAAACATCTCAGAAGCAGTGATGAGTTGCTAGACCCAACTTAGCAGGAACCAGTATCCTACAGGCTACATCTTCTGGCAGGAGCTCAGGAAGCAATCAGGGGCCTTTGGGACATTTTTTTCCACAACGGGAGAGCCTACTCACACCTCCAGAATCAATGAAATGCAGCATGCAATCAGCAAAGGCAAGTACGTGCATCCAATCTATTGCACGGAACAAAAAACACATCTTTGGGAAAAACCTCCCTCCCATTTTTATGCTCCCTTCCCACTACACACTGATGTGTCCCTGGACCCTTCATGTTTCCTGAGTCATTCTCCCAGTCTTGCAAAGGGAACAAATTAATAAACAGTAAAATATAATTGACCAGCTTCCCTAAACTGGAAACTCAGGGCAGAAACAGCTCCCTTGCCTGAGAGTAGATACAAGGCATGGGCACTGGATGCCTTTTACCCCTGCATAGACCTGCGTGGTTGGCCCTTATTAGCACAGTATGACGGGTATATACCTGAAGTCTAACCTCAAGTATATTAGCCATATGCAGGACAGACAGGTTCATGACATTTGATTTCACTCCCCATATTAAGCAGGGTCCTCACCTACCCAAATCAGGGGCCTGAGGACTGGTAGCTTCATCTAAGTCACCTAGGCACCCATGACGGGGCTCTAAGAATAAGTGATGCTTCTCAGACCTAGCAGTCAACAGCATTGGGTGTCCACAGTCTGGGTGCAAAACCTACCCACCTATGCCCTCTAGGGAACAGGGACACACTTTCTTCACAGACACTCAGGGGCAGCTGTCAGCCCCCATAGCTTGCTGTGTCCTACCTTCTTGACATGTGGCCCCCTACTGCAGTCTGGTCCTGTGCCACCTCTGCCTGTCTGGGACTGAAGGGGAGACCTGAACCACATATCTGGTGACCAACTACCTGGATGTCTGAGCTGAATCCACACGAGAAATAAATGGGCTCCTAGGCTCACATACCCAGTAGCAGCTCTAACCAACTGGTGACAGAATGTTACAGCTTTGAAGTTTCCAATAACCAAACTAGCTCACATGAACAGCCTATTGGGGCATATTAAAACAAAACAAAATGAAACAAGAAGTTAGGGCGCAACAAGCAAATATAAATAAATACAACAATTTATTTACAGCTGGAAGACAACGATCAATAAAAAATCCCATCCAGAGGCAGATCATGATGACTTCTGAAAAACTTAAAAAGATTGCCAGCCAAGTAAAAAGATTAGGAAGAGTATAATGACAAATTTAACAAATAGATCAAATTTATTAAAAAGAAAGAAAGTCTCTCTCCCACAATACGTACGATCACTACTGTGACAGTCAAAGCATGTGTTCGCTGGCTCACTCTTCAGTATCGGATTAAGCTCAGAAAGAAAATGTGCAGTTGATTAAATGGACAGGGAACTTAGTTTTCGCTCTTGGCCTGTGTTTGTGTGAAGACCTGTCATCACTCCAGCCATCTGAGACTCTAGGCTATAATCTAGTTTATCCTGACTTGAAGGAAAAAACCGAAAGCTAATGCAAAACACCCAGGTCATATTAGGTTTTCAATTTGTCAACAGCACAGCTTTCTACTGACATCTTCAAGCATTACAAAAAAAAGTGGGTGGGGAATTTAAGTGCTCTATATGATTCTAACTGAGTACATTGCATTTCAGCTTTTAGCTCCGTCTGTGTGATTTTAGCTCTTATTTATAACACAGACCACAGGGAGAGAAAAACCTTGTATTATATATGTGTTACGGTACAAGCTTGTAGATACAATTCATTAAATGACGTTAATGTAACACCATGTGTTGAACAGAATACATGTTAAGTGCCAGTCACAGAACCAGGTACAAGGAAAAAGCTGACAGAAAACACGTGAAGTTTGTTCGTAACATCAAATATTTTTTCCTCTAACAGGTTCATCCAAAGAAAATACTCTTATGCATATCAAGTTTACTCATATCTCTTAGTTTGACTTATGCTTGATTTATATTATATGAATAGCTAAAACGTGCTCCCAAATTTTCAGCTCCAATTCTTGTCTATATGTTAATCTTCCAGGAACATGTGAAAAGCTGGAGGACTGTAAGACTGGAGCACTAGCAGAGGAACAGAAGGATGTTCAAGTACATAAGCTTTATCCAAAGACACGCGGCCTGAATACCAAATAGCTACATAAACTGAAATATTACTGTTGCAACCAGAGGAATTCAATAGGAGTGAGTAATCAGAGTATAGGAGCCCCAAGTGCCTCTTCCTACTCCCAGAAGACTGAAGCTGGTGCCAAAGGAAAGGGCTGCTGCTTCACAACAGGGCCCTGCCTGCTGATGGGCTCTGCCAGGACAGGTCCTTTGATGAGTTGTAAAGAGAACAGCAGACAGGATCGGTATTCCCCAGGAAGCCTGCCACCCACACCAAGGGCCTTCTTCCAGCTGGTAGAAACTTGCCTCTGCAGCAAGACATGTCCCAAAGAGTCAGATTCTTTTTCCAGGTCTCCTGCTTTCCCCAGCTCTTGTTAAGTCACCAAAGAGTTGATTCCTATCCACAGCAACCCTGTAGTGCAGCCCCATAAGGTCTCCCAGGCTGTGATGTTGTAAGAGCAGATATACACCTTTAGCAGCATAACGTTCTATAGTGAGAGTTACAAAAAATGATGCCTTTTTGTCCACAACCCAGTTTGCATTTGCCTCTAAAGCCTCAATTTTACAACATTCCTTATAAAATTAGATAGCAAACACTAACAAAAAGTCCATGGTATGACCTACCAAGATGCCAAAGACAAAGCCATTGAATCAATTGCAACTCACAACAGCCCCATAGGTCAACGGAGACCTGCCCCACAGAGGTTCCAAGGAGTGCCTGGTGGATTTGAACTGCTGAACCTTTTGGTTAACAGACATAGCACTTACCCACTATGCCACCAGGGTTTCCACATGGCTTACCACATATCTGCAAGACCTTTTCAATCTCTCTTGGCCACTCAGCACTATATACCTTTCTTGTCAACTACAGGTAGTCCAACATTTTTTAATCTCAATCTCCTGCAAAGGACTTCTTCAAAGTATTCAAAAGTAAGGATGTCACCTTGAAGATTAAAACACGCCTGACCCAAGCTGTGGTATTTTCAATCACATCACACGCATGTGAAAGCTGGACAACGAACAAAGAAGACAGAAGAAGAGTTTATGCCTTCCAACTGTGGTGCTGGAGAAGAACATTGAATGTATGATGGACCGCCAAAAGAACAAACAGATCTGTTCTGGAGGAAGTCCAACCAGAATGCTCCTTGGAGGCAAAGACGGCAAGACTGTGTCTTACGTACCTTGGACACGTTGTCAGGAACGATCAGTCCCTGGAAAAGGACATCATGCTTGGTAGATTGGAGGGTCAGCGAAAAAGAGGAGACCCTCAATGATGGATGGACACAGAGGCTGCAACAATGGACTTAAGCATCGAAACAGCTGTGGACACGGCACAAGACTAGGCAGTGTTTTGTTCTGTTGTTCACAGGGTGGCTGTGAGTCAGAACTGACTCGGTGGCACCTAACAACAAAAATTTCCGTCATTTGGCTAGTGAACTTTTCCCAGTAACGTCTTAGAACGAAGAGCAGCAAAGAAACCCACAATAGTGCTGTTCAAATTATCGGTAGTTAGATGACTTTTTTTTCCTTTTTGCTTTAATTTCTAACACTTTCTGTTTTTTTAATGTCTTTTTCAGGGACTTTTTTTGATAAAATACAATGTAAATAAATTGGTACAAAAAACTGAAAAGACAAAAATATCTAAAAGCCCAAATATTTTGTTATTAGATCAATAGCCTCAAAAGCTGATTTCAATACATAAAATTAAAATAACCATAACTTAGAAAAAAGAAAATCATAGCCATATATATAATTTATTGAAAGTATGTATACAGACGATTAATATAGAGAATGCTTATTACACTGTCATCTTTTACTCATTTTACAATATTAAATGGTTTACAGATACATTTAGCAACACTCTACATATCAATGTGTAAAGTTTTTAATGCTAAAAGTAAGCTTTCTTCTTGCTTATTAACTCATCCAAACTACAAGGACTGACATCAAATAGCCGGGGTGACTTTTAACTCTTGTTTATAACACAGGCCACAGGGGAAGGGTTGAGGGGAGGAACTTGTATCATATATGTATTATAGTACAAGCCTGTAGATACAATTCATTTTCCTAAATAACATTAATTTAACACCATGTATTAAACAGATTACATGTTAAGTGCCACAGCCTTAAAACCTTTCTCAAAACAATGGTCTGGCAGCTTCTTTGTATTTAATTATAAACATAAATGGCATCTCACTTTAAACTTATGTCCCCATCCAGTGTTAGATGTCAAAGGAGTTTATGGCAAAACTGGGGTCTGATTCCATGTCCCCTGCTTCTCAGGACAGTGACCTTTCTACTGTATCACAGCACTGTGCTTATGTCCAAATATCATGCTTTATGTTTTTCCAACAAATATTCCTTTGTTCTCCAATAAGCGTCTGTGTTTTTGTCTTTTAGCATTCTTTCTTTGAATAGGTAATACATTTACAGGATTGAACAATCAAAGTAATATAAAAGTATACCCTGAGAAGTCGTGCTCTTGACCCTCACCTGTCTACTCTGTTTTTATTAGTGTCTTGTTTATCTTTCTGAGATTTCTTTGTGCAAATACAAGGAAATCAAAGACCTATTCTCATTTTCCACCCTGTCATACACAAATGGTAGCATATTATATGCAATTTCAGCACTTTTTTTTTTTTTTTCTTTTTCTGGAGACTTAGCAATGTAGCTCAGAAACAGATCTACCTCAATTCTTAGGAGATGTGTAATCCTGTTACCTTCAGTGGGCCACTCAAATGAGACCCACCTTATTTAAATAGACATGCCTTCTAATGCCATTTTCAGTCCTCTCTGGAATCAGATGCTACCATTTTGGCAGTTTGCATCACCTAAGTATCCCTTTTTTAATAAGTTTTAAGACCATCCATATTCTTCTCAAAATAAAGGTGGAGTTCTTCTATTATCCAACACATTTATATGGCCAACATTTTGTATAATAACAAACATTATTAAAACTGTTATATAAAGTTCTTTTTTGAAGAGCATTAAAATTTTTTTAAAAAAGGAAGAGAAAGATCATAGTGGAGGCCCCTAGCGGTATTAGTGACAGTTCAGCCTTTTGGAGTAGCCTAGCACAAACCTGGAGTCCTCTGATTTAATTGCAAGGAGGGATCCCTGGCTAGTTATTAGCAGACCACACACATCTGCTCCTGACACTGCTCTTGGTTTCACTGTTAGACAGCCAGACGCTGCTCTGGCTGCTGCAGCCTTGGAGACCCGCTTTGGTTCACCAACCAGAGTGTACCCACCAGGCTAGGTTGTGACTAACCAGGCCACATGCTGAGGGCTTGAACTCCATCATTTACCTTAAGTGAGCTTGCCTGCTGGTTCAGAGAAAAGTGCGGAGCATTTGGCCAGGACAGCATTCCCATAACTTCTGATCTTGATCATTTTTATGTAGGTACAATCAATTTGTGTTTCTCACTTCCTTTCAATGGCTGATAATAAAGAATTACTCCCTCCTCCCAAGAAAGCCAGCATCTCCATGAAAAAAAATAAGCACTAAGGACATTATACAAGGCAAGGAAACAGATTTAAGGATACATATCCTCTCTTCTCTCCCAACACTTCATTGGCTAGCTGAATGCACTGAATGAAAGCTAAGAAAACCAGCTTTGGTGCAGATAAAGAAAAGCAAGACCTTGTAGCTTGAATTACTGATGGCAGAGAAGTGGAGACACCACATGGAGATTGTTTTTGCCTCTTCTCTCCAGCTGCTCCCAAGAGAGAGGCCACCTGGGACCCCTGCCAGAACAGCACTGCAGGCAGCCGGCAGAGCCCAATTTGCATCCTGCTGGAACCCCGGGACCAGGCAAAAGCCTGTCTGACAGTCTAAATGCTAAACAAGAACATTAGCCTTAACAGTACAAATTAGCAATTTATTTCTTCTCCATGTAGCTGAGCGCTTAATGACCCGCATCTTAGAGACGGAGCTGCCTGAGTAATAGTTCACTGCTGAATGACCCATCTCAGCTTTCCAAGTTGCTGTCATTTTTACGTTCCCCTCAGGTGTTACCATTAGGTTGTGAGCAAGACCAATTTTCTTTATCATCTCCAGTTTCCCCAAACCTCCTTTACTAGAAGAATGTCCTCACTAGGATGCACAAATCAGGCATCTGAGATTTCACTGAATGAGTAACATCTCGAAGATCGTTTGTGGCTGCAGCAATCAGCCTCCAATTTCATCAAATTAGTGAGCAAGTTTATTTCCCTAAATCCTCACTAATATTTTTGAGTCGATGAATGCTGACGCAACCTTGATAAGGAGAATAAATGAACTTCATGAAGCCACAGCTTTTCTTTCACTCCCTTGTCGATAACTTGGCCCCATGCCACAATTACGACCTCAAGTGTCAAGACAGGATACAGAAGCATCTGTCACACAGTCAGGAGCCAAGAAAAATCCAAAGGAACCCCGGAATCTTTAAAAGTGTTTTAACTCTGGGGCAAACATCAATCCAGGAATATTGCTGCTGTTATTATGCTTACATTTTTAAACACTCAGGGACAGAGACGAATTTTGGTTGGTTGCTTATCATGAGAGTACTTAAGTATTTACTAAAGCTAATTTCTTCCAATGAATTATAGCTTATTCCCTAAAGATGTTGTTTCTCCAAGATGCTATGAAATATTTAAAAAGAATGATCATAAGATTTCATGGGCAAAAGGTAACCTGGCTAAGTAAGCCTGCTCCAGCTTGGTAAGTAAGAGCTTTTTCATCTGAGACAACACCTCAACACATGTATAATTTTAAACACACTCCAGGGTCTTGGAGCAAATGCAAAAGTGTGAATGTTAATTGGTAAGTGTGCTACATAAGCAACTATCATGGGTTGAACTGTGTCCCCCCAGGAATGCATGTGCTGATTTGACTCGGCTAGGAGTCCCAGTATGGTGTCATTGCTCCCATGTGTTGTGAATCCACCTCTGTGGTGTTGATGATGGAGAATGAGTTGCAGTTGTGTCGGTGAGGCAGGATTCAAGTTACAAGCTTGTGGAATTTGGGAGAGAAGCGAGCAGAGGAAGCTGGGAACCTCACAGCACCAAGATAGTAGCACTGAGAGCAGAGCACGTCCTTTGGACCTGAGCCTCCTGTGCCGAGATGCTGTCGCTGGATTTGAACCCAGTCTACCGGAGTGTGATAATTTCTCTTGTTGAACAGACTTGTAACTTGTTAATGGATTTGTGGCTTACCAGATGGTGACAATCAAGTTTCTCTTTAGGAAGCCTTCTACTCCCAGTATTTTCTGTTTGAGTGGTACCGGGTGACTAAAACAGCAACAGAATGGAAAGTGTCTTGATTTTCTAGTGTAGCTATAATAGAAATACCACATGTGGTATTTCTCTTTAACAAAGAAACACTTATTCTCTCTCAGAGTAGGAGGCTAGAAGTTCTGATTCTAGGTTCCAGCTCCAGGGGAAGGTCTGCTGTCTCTGTCAGCCCTGGTGGAAGGTCTTTGTCATCCATCTTCCTCTGGTCCAATAGAGAGTTTCTCCAAGCAGGAATCATTGGTCCAAAGGACAAGCTCTGCTCCTGGGGTTGGTAGCATGAGGTCTACCTGTCTTTCTGCTTGCTTCTCTCTTTTATATTTCAAAAGAGATTGATTTAAAACACAATCTAATCTTGTAGATTGAGTCCTCCCTCATGAACATAACTGCCACTGATCCTATGTGAATAGCATTGGAAAGACAGGATTCACAACACATAGGAAAATTATATGAGATTGCGAAACGGTAGACGATTACACAGCCCTGAGAACCAAGGGTTAGCCAAGTGGACACACATTGTGCGGGAACACAGTTCAATCCATGACAAGACTAGAGGAAGGTTACAGCACAAGCAGTAGAGAATGGAGAGAACTGAATAAAAAGAAGAGAGGAGAAATGAGTAGGAAAGACAAGACAAAAAAGAAGGGAAAGGTTAAAATCTACCTGCTGAGTTTGGCTTGACAAAGGATATGTGACCCTTTACACTTGCCAGGAGATTTGACTAGGAATGTACCTGGCTTTGTCCCTAATGCTCTTAATGAATGAGCTTGATCTTGGCAGGGTCAGGCTGAGCCCTGGGGACATTCATTCGACACCTTGGTTGGCTTATCAACTTCATTCTGGAGAGAAAAAAAAGAAAGCATGTTTGAGAAGCAATGAGAAAAGGGGTACTAAGCAGAAAAATGGAGAATTCTGGGCCCCATCTTCCTCAACACAAGAATATCATGCAGATCCCCTTAACCTGTGTCATACCATTTGCAGTGAAAGGGTGCAATGGACAGATTTTGAAAGCTGCTTTACGAAACTTAAAAATCATCTCGTAAATTATAGTAGTCGGCTACTCATTTTGAGACATGCAAACTTACACCATTTCCTAGGAATCTAGAAAAGCAGCTAAGCCCCTTTCTGAGGACCAGCAGTAGAGCTTATGAAGACAGATGCCAGGGGATGTTAGAGGCCCTGTCTTTTGTTGCCAGCCCCCTCTGTAAGTACAAACAGCATCCTAGTGAGAGTCTGAAGGCCTCTTTATTTTCAGCTAGCAAAGGTGAAGATCCTTAAGTGGTGGAATCAGGATCTGAGCCTGGTTGTGTCTGACGCAAGCCCACGCTTGTTTCCTGACTTCTCGGCCACGTCAGACAGTTGTTTATACTCTGATTAATTGTCAAACGTGTATTTTTTCAAACTTCACAGGTATTTGAGATGCTAAAGGAGCCAGCCACCTGGTCCCATCTTCTGCTGCTGGGCTGCCTGCCTGTGTGAAGCTGTATAGAACTTCATTTAGTGGAACTGAGGACCGTTTTGATAGCCGACATTTATTAAGCATTTACTCCATATGAGGCAGTGGTCTGAAGTGTGAACACTGCCCAGGAATCAACTCGTTTGTTGCTCACAACCTGACAGGTAGTTATCTCATTTTACAGCAAAGAATACTGAGGTATACAGAGGCTAAGTGGCCGAAGCCTCGCTACATGTAGCTAGAGGGAGACCTGGTGTCTGCAAACTATCCCTTCCTCAAGGACATCACCTGTCTGAGTTTTAACACAATTTGTTTGGCTTGCTCTCTCTCCTTTTGCTTAAGCCTACTGACAGATTTTTAAGGTCATAATCACCAAATGTTTGCTTAACAAAATGTTTTAACATATTTTTTCCTTGTTGTAATAAACTATTATTTTAATATTTTCCAAATGCTACTGTATCTTTCTAGTATTTTTTTTTCCAATTATGAAAATAGTATAATCAAACTTCACCCTAGAGATAACTGCAGTCAAAAGTCTGGTACATCTGCATCTGTTTCTGTACTTTGTATTTATTTATTGAAATACACACCCCTATTTTTTTCCTTTGACCATAAAAGGGATCATACCCCAGACATATCTTTATGACTTGCTATTTTCAGCCTACAGTAGATCTTGAGGCTATCTCAATGGCTGTGCTTATAGACAGATATAAATCATTGTTTCAGCAGACAACAAGAGTCACATGCACCTCATTCAGGCCTTCCCTGACTGATAATAAATTGCCCCCCACCCCATCAGTCATGTCACTTTCTCGCATCTTTCTTATCTTTTCCTTACTTTATTTTCTTTTTAGATTTTACCAATCCCAGGCATAGATTCTTTGTCTAGCTCCCTCCGCTAAAAGGTAAGCTCTATGAGGGCAGGACTTTGTTTTTTCTGTTATATTCCCAAGAAATGTGTTTTGAATGAGTGAGTCTTGTAAGATTATCCTTCAAAAAGGCTGTACCGACTGAGGTGACCACAACAGTGCATGCTTGCCCGTTGACCCATATTCTTGCCAACACTGCATACTATAAATCTTTGGCATTTTTGTTAATCTTATAGTTCGCTTGAAACCACATACCCTGAGAAGTTTTTGAGCACCGTACGTGTTCAGATATTTTTCTGCTTTGCAAATTAGCTTTGTTTTCTTCTGATCTATATTGGGGGACAGGGGACTCTTTATACATTCTGGGCAGTGATTCTTCGTGTATTATATAATGAAAAATACTTTATCCTGTTCTTTCTCTCATCTGCTTCTTAGGCTTGAAAACTCTGATTTCTCAGTGAGCCCCACCTCTGCCTTGAGAAGGGCTGGAGCAAAGACTTCAGACTTAAAAACTCGTTGCTTTGAGTCAATATTATAGTGATCCTGTACTACAAAGCAGAACTGGCCCCACATGACAGAGCAGAACTATTCCACACAGAGTTTTCAATGTAGAGCTGGTAGATTCAAACTGCTGACATTTAGGGTTAGGATGTAGAGGCTTAATCGTTACACACCAGGGCTCCACTGAGAAGTGGCTTGTTCCAGATGATTAGGACCTTCCAGACCAGGGGAAAAACCAGTTGACAGCTACCATTCACTGGAATTTCACTTTGAGTGAGAGCGATAGCCAAGCAGTTCCCCACAGAATATGGCTTTGAATTAAGTGCTGTCCAATAGTAATCAAAAGTCAACATTAAGACACTTGGAGAATATTGTTGGAGGACACACTGCCTATCCAAGCCTTGTTATATGTTATAGACCCTAATTATCTGGAAGCTAAATTCTTGAACTGTCTTCTCTTAGAGTTGTACTAACTGATCTCTACTTAAGCAATTTACTGGTTAACAGATATCTCCATTCTTTCTGAAAACACACTGAAGCAAATTCACCAAAAAGTCTGAAAACCAAACCAGTGCTGTTGAGACAACTGCAACTCACTGGGACCCTCTAGAGCCAGCTGAATTTTATAGCTTGGGCACTTCTGCCTCCAGCTGTTAGTTGCTTGTCAAGACATAACACGTAACTGTTTTTTTTTTTCTTAAACCTATTGATACTAATTAATTTTGTTATCATAATTTTATAATTTGGTTTCATAGTACACAAGTGATTAAAAATAAGCATCAAAAGAGATGAATTGCTCCTGTAAAAGCATAATTAATTGCTTTTGATACACTTGATAAACTGGTTGCTAAGACTAATTTCAAACTAGATTTCTATTAAAAATTTGTTGCTGTTGAGTTGTTTTCAACTCAAAGAAACCCCACTGGACAGAGTAGAATCACCCATAAGGTTTCCGAGGAGCACTTGGTAGATTCAAAGTGCTGATCTTTTGGTAAGCAGCTAAGCTCTTAGCCACTGTGTCACCAAGGCTGCAGATTTATATTAAACAATTGGGGGAAAAAAAGGAGAAAACTTCTACAAATGTAGGAATTTAGATGTATTCTTCATTCACATTTCAGTGAAAAGGCCCTGGCTGCCCATCAAAAGATTGCTGAATGAGTGCACTTTCAGTTAAATAAAGTAAACATTGTTTGCCAGTTTTTAATGATTCCCTGCTTTAATAGATTCTTCTAGTAGCTGACCCTACCACTCAAATTGTGCTCTGCAGACCAGCAGCAGCAGTGGAAGCTTGTTAGAAAAGCAGAGTCTCTGGCCTTACCCCAAACCTACTAATTCGGGATCTGTGTTTTAATAAGATACCTGAGACTACATGCACAACGAAAACCCTGTGGAACAGTAGCTAAGACCTACAACTGCTCACCTAGAAGCCAGCGGTCCAAATCTGCCTCAAGCGCCTTGGAAGCTCTGTGGGGCAGTTCTACTCTGTCCTATAGGGTTCTGTGGGTCAGAATCAAGTGGAATGCAACAGGATAGACACACTAAACTTTGGAAAGCACTAACCTGTAAAATATTTCTCACTGATTTTATAAAAACACATTAAAATCAACATTCAGTCAAAGGATTTCGTGTACACTACTCAGTCCATATCAAAGATTCATTTTAAATTTGGTATTTCTAAATACCTTTTTTTCTAGGTGGACAGTTATAACTGTTGTATCCATCTCACCGCCCTTTTACCTTTGGCCTTAAAGGAACTAATAAACAATTTTTACCCAATTATGTCTTCTCTGTTCTTCTTGTCCTCCTATTTATACTTTCCCTAGACTAATAGTTTTTTGTTTACATTTTATTGTTGCACTCTATACATTTCTTCAAATTTAATTACTTCGTTGTTTTTCCCTCGTCATTTATGGAAAGTATGGAGATGTGGGGGCCGATACTCCTCAGCGGAACAATGAAGGACTGCATCCGATCTGCACCAGACCTGCTGACCTCGGCTCCTGCCTTCTTCCCCACCCACGAGCATCGTATTCTAGCCCAACTAACCATCCTCTCCTACCACCTTTTACCCTTTTTCCTCAAATATTTTCCCTTCATCCAAACTATGCCTCCTTGTTGAGCTTTACCCTAATTTCCCTTACAGTAATAATTATATTATCAATCTTACTGGGAGGAAAGGTCCTTTTCCATCTAACTTCTGAAAAGTACTCTCTTGATAATTCCCAAATGCAAAGTCATATTCAGCCTCATATTGGTTTTATTTGCGTGCATAGCTTGTAAGAGCCCTTTGAGGACAGGGTACATGTATTATCTGGGTCACCATTAGTGACTACTGCTCAGACCATGCTTATCAATGAATGAGTCAACAAATGTGTAATAGCATGAACTAAATATAATGGTTTCATTTGGTTCAAATTTTTAAAAAATAAATTTGACACATGTAGGCAATCTGTTAAGTAAAATAACCTACAATTTTCACATGTTCTTCTTTACTCATCATACAAAGTTATTAATAACCCAGGATTTGGTTGGGCTTCTGAAGTTTGCTTAAGATCAATAAAATAAGGGTATACATACAATGTGAACTTTAGTCAAGCCAAGTGGTATTGGGATGTGGGGTAGGGCAGGTGGGGTGTCTGTATGTAGAATCTGGAATGTGACAGGAGATATTTCCATTGTCACCAGAGCCACACTGCACACCACAAGCCCTCTGGCACCATTTCTAAAGACTCACAGGCCCTCTGCCAAACCTTTTACAGCCAAAAGCTCCCCACAGACTGTCTCACAAGGATCAGCAGAGGAACGAGGTAATGTTGACTTTAGTGGCTGAGCAAAAGCGCAACCCAGCAGCAGACAGACAGCCTGGCTCACAGCCAGCCAAGAAAGTGGGACATCAGTGTGTGAGCCAAAACATGCCACTGACCTTGAGTTGAAGGGATGAGCCTCTGACAGACAGCATTAAAAGGCTCAGACCCCCCAAGGAGAGGGCAAAGTTCACATTCAAGTGCAGAGAACTGCCTGTTTGGCTTTCAGCAGCTGGGGACATGGAGCTAATTAACCAAGTCATCTATCAACACAGGGGCTATAAAACTCACCAGTTTTCCTCTAACCTTCTATCCAGATCAATACCGTCCAACAGAAAGTTAATGGAAGCTATGCATAGATGGACTACACCATAAACTAAAAGGTTTTCTAAATTCAACCCAACATTTCAAAGGATAGAGTAGTGGAACAGGGGCCTCGGAACCATATTGTCAAGGGATACTGAGGTCAATTGGCATAACTAGCCGTTTGCTAAAAGAGTTTTCCCCATATTGGTGAGTGGCATCTGGGGTCTTTAAACCAGCAAGCTGCCATCTGAGGAATGTCAAATTGTGCCAATCCACCTGCAACAGATAAAACCAAGAATATCAAAGACATGAGGAAAAATGAGCCCAGGAAACAGAAGGCACCATGTGATTGGGAAACCACATCAGCAGGAGACCAGAAGAACCAAGCGATGTCTGACCACCACCAAAGACAGCCTTGACAGGGGACACAATGTAGAACAACATGAGAAAAATAGGTGTTCAGATCAAGAACTCTGATAAAAGACTGGACTGATGGTCTGACAACCTGGAGGGTCCCCAGGAACATGGCCTGTAGATTTGCTGCTGCCCCAGACCTGAAACCAGTACTCAGGTCAACGCTTCAGACTGAGAATAGACTGTTCTCAGGAACACATGTGTATACTTCATGGTTTTATACATTTACAGAAGGCTGTCCTACTGGTTTCTTTCTACAGGGGAAAGGTGAAGGTGTGGAGGAGGGGACAGGTGTGCACTGAAAAGATACAAGAAGAGTGACAAGGAGCAGTGTGCTGTCACGGGGGGGAGAGGAGATAGAATTGTAGAGAGGGGCATATGAAAAATTGATTTAAATAGTATACTTTCACTTAATCACAATAATAAATTTTTTAAAAAGTTAATGCCAGCTACAAAAGAATTTTCAGATTTTCTAGTAGTCACATTAAAAACAACGAGAAACAGGTAAAATTAATTTGAATAATATCTTCTATTTAACCTCAAATGTCTGAAATATTGTCATCTCAAAATGTCACCAATATTTTTAAACTATTAATGAGATATTTACATTCTTACTTTCATACTAAATCTTTGGAATCCACATCTCAGTTTAGACTAGGCACATTTCAAGTGCTCAACAGTGACTGAAAAAAACTGTAATGCAATAGATTCCAATTGATACTCATAGCTACCCTGTAGGACCGAGTAGAACTCTCCCCACAGGATTTTCAAGGAGATGCTGGTGGTTTCAAATTGCTGACCTGTTGGATAGCAGCCAGATTCTCAACCATTGTGCCACAGGGGGCCCCAGATATAGCTAGTAGCAGAGGATGTCCAAAGTCTGGACACTGCAGACTTGAAAGAATGAAACAGTGAAAATGTAAAAATTGATAAACTAAGCATCTGTAAATAGTGGAGAAAGTGCTGGCTTTGTAGACCAAAGCATCTACTTTATATTGAGATCCCATAGGTTACTTAGGTGTTGATATTAGGGAGATCCTTTGACCTCTCTGAAACTCTCCTCATTAGGAAAACGTAGACAAATGATCTCTACCTTTCAGGATTGTTAGGATGAGTCTATGTAGACTATCTAGGACAATACTTGGCACATGAAGGACACTCACTAATCACAAAATATCAATAATGTATCCTCACAGAAGAGGGACTCCAGTACTAGCTGCAGTGAAAGTGAAATCTCTCTAAAGTGAATCGCTTTTGTTGTTAGCTACTTTCAAGTCAGTCCCCAACTCAGGGCAACATCATTCACAGCTGATCATACCGTAGCGGTCTTAGCGTTTCTCTTGACTGATTTTCAGAAGTTGATCAACAGGCCTTTCTTCCTCATCTGTCTTGGTCTGGAACCTCCTGTGAAACCTGCTAAGCATCACAGCAACATACAAACCTCCCCTGACAAGTGGACAGTGGCTGCACACAAAGTGCGTTGGTCGGGAATTAAATCAGAGTTTCCCACGTGGAAGGTGAGAATTCTTCCACTGAACCACCACTGCTTCCTAAAGTGAATTAGATTGCTTCATTTTTCCTGGTTCAAAAATCACAATAATAAGAGAGAAAGAGAGTGTTTTCTAATTTTATGTCATTCTAATAAACTGTATGCCTTTTAATAAAATATATAGATGGAAGAAATCCATGTTACTATTTCCTTCAAATTAAGGAGTTAAAATATTTTAAGTGTATAATAAATATATGTTTGGAGAAGTTGCAAGATAGTAAACACCTTTGAACAAGGAAACTTTTACTTCATAGTAATATCCGCACAAAATGATTTCATGATCCAGAACAAAATGATTTCATGAAAGGAAAGTGGCTGGTATCAAATAGTTAAATAGCTGGAAATGCTCCACCTTGATGGAGCACAGGTCACTACTGAATATGACATCTTATATCCTTAGTGTCCTTTTCTTTCCTGCCATTGCTGTGTAGTTGGGTCTTGGGAACCCCCTCCACGATTTTGTTATATTAAAAAGTAGCATTGAAAAATATTTCAAATGAAGGGAAGAGTGTATTTGGCATTCAGGAAGTAGGAAGCTGTCTCAGAAGCAGAGTTGCATTTGTAGATTTTAATGAGGGGGGAAAAAGATTGTTAAGAGACAAAATTGTCATGAAACAATTTCCTAACCTTGGGCAAATGGAGAAAAGAATTAATTTGACAGATGGAAGTGGGGCTTGGGGATGTAGAAAGTGACTGTCCTCCAGAAAGGTGCAAGGTTAAAATAATAACTAGAGAGTTGGAAAAGAATATAAGTTATAAAATAAAGTCAGGGTGCATAGAAGGTATCCTGAAACCACTGTGCTAGAGTGAAAAATGGATGATTTTTCATGGACAGACAGAGAAGTAAGGCCAGAATATGAAACCAGGGGGAAGATGCCACAAAGCCTTCGTGAAGGGCAAGGTTAGTTAGAAGACAATAATTCCAACTTCAGGAATAGAACCGGGACACACTAGTAAAAAGCTGGGTCCAAGTCACAGCAGTCCTTAGATCAGATGTCAGGTGTGGCTAACTACTTCTTCACGGAGTGAAAAAGGAGGGTTGGAGGTACTGGGTTTTGAGGGAACAGAATCTTCTACCTGTCTGATAGAAACCAAAGAGGAACACCAATGAGGAAAGGAATGCTTTTGGTTGGAATAATTTCTATGTTCACAACATTAACTGCTAATTATTAAACATCTTTTGAATTCCTAACTCCAACTTCTCACTCTTTTTTTATGGTTGCCACTGGCAAAAATTGAAGAAGAACTAGCTCTTGCCTCCCAAGAATGAGGAAATTCTACAGACCCAATATATCAAGTGGTTAGATTAAAAGGTACTGTGGGTGAAGGAAAAAACAGTAACACTGATGAAAAGTACCTTTTACTTAGCAAAACTGGAAATAGTATTTTCTATGATTATTCCCCACATGTTTGTTTATTTTCTTCAGGCAGATCTGAGCTGACACAAATTTTCCATAACATTTGTAAAGATTAAGTTACCCAGGTTTAGAGCAAGTTTCGCTATGTGGAGTCTTGAGGCCAAAAGCAGAAAAATGTGCTTCTTACAAAGGAATACTTCTTCACTCATGCTGCTTCTGTATATTCCTTTATTTTGTCTCTGCAGCTCTAGAGGCTAAAGCCACATAAATTCCCTCACATTCTTACTGTGCTGTGGTTTAAATTCTATGTTTATCACAGTGCCATGTGTTTCAAGGTTACCCTGGATTTTTGGCAAACTAATATGTATCAGCACATTGGTTAAGTGTTTGGCTGCTAACCAAAAGGCTAACAATTTGAATCCACTTGCTTGCAAGTCCTATGGGGCAGTTCTACTCTGTCCTATAGTGTTGCTAAGAATGAGTCAGAATAAACTCAATGGCAATTGGTTTTTTGTTTGGTTATCAGGACATGTGGAAAAGGAGAGGAGAACATCACCTAAAGCAGTGGTTTTTAAACCTTTTTTTTTTTTAACCACAACTAACACTAACAAGTAATATTGTTACAGTGATCCTACATAAAACCAAAAAAACTAAACCCAGTGCCAGTGAGTCAATGCCAACTCATAGCAAGCCTACAGTACAGAGTAGAAATGCCCCATAGAGTTTCCAAGGAGCTCCTAGCAGATTTGAACTGCTGACATTTTGGTTAGCAGCTGTAGCACTTAACCATTACATCACCAGGATTTCCATGATCCTATACATACCTAAAATACACATACAAAAAATATATATAAACTGAATTTTAAAAACTTATGAAACACCATGTTTATTATCTTTTATGCCTTCTGAAACATCAGTTCTGTATCTACATTATTAAATTTTTTAAAAAATTGTTGCTATTCACTATATTGATCAGTGCCTAGTAAGGATAAAAGACATTGGCAGAAAGATTGTGATTTGACCTTCCAACTTATTACCATGTCATGTCTATATTCTGCTGCCTGATTTGCAAGATCTTCCATCTGCCCATCCTGTAGTGATTTCCTAATACAATTTCTCTTAGCTCAGCTCTGAAAAATAGATAACAATGCCCTCCTATTATTTGACACCTGATATTCGGCAGTTTCTGTACTAGACACTCCATTTACAATACGTCTATTACTCAGAACCCTGTGATAAGGATATAGTTGAAGAAACTGAGGCTTAAAGATTCTGACCAAGTGGCTGAGCTGGAATTCTAACTAAGATGAGTATAACCTAAAGCCCATTTTCTTTCCACGAAACACATTGCCTCCAGGTGGGCAGGTCTCTTGCGCACCTCCACCGACCATGCCTACAGCCCTCCTCCTTTCGTGCTGTCTCCCACCTGGAAGGTCTGGACCCCGCTCAAACTCTGCTTCTTCCCAAGAAAACACCCAGGTGACACAGCCTGTGTTCTCTCCTTTAACTCAGAAAGACAGTAAGTCTCAGAGGTTAGAACTCTGAGAACCTGATTTCCAGATTTAAATCCCAATTTCTGACTCGACGGCACTTGGCTGTCTTGGCTTAGGCACTTAAAATCTAGTGAGCATATTACCCTCAGTAAAGTAGAGATACTGATTTTCTGTAAAACGGAAATACTACTTATCCTTTGCCCATAAGTTCTTGTTTGTATAAATGAGCCAAACACTTAACCACTGTACCACCAGGAGTCCTAAGCTGGTATGTATACATACATAGCCACTGAGTCAATTCTGACTCATAGCAACACTGTACAACAAAGTTGAACTGCCCCATAGGGTTTCCAAGGAGCCAGCCCCTGGTGGATTTGAACTGCCAGCTTTTACGATTAGCAGCTGTAGCTCTTAACCAGTATTAGCTACCAGGGTATAGGTACTTAATAAATATTATTCAGTTGTACTACAATTCATTACACTCTGTGCAGTCTTTAATTATTCTCTCAAGATGTATAGCTCCTATCTCTCCTAGTAGAATACAAGCTCTTTGTTTGCAAGACTATACCATGTTTGTAGCTATACCCCAAGGTCACACAGTACCAGCCGTGTAATATACATTTAACAATGTATATTTGTAAAATTGTAACAATTTTACTGTTACAATTCTGGCCAATGCCAGATGAAGAAACTTGTTGTTATTATTATCTTTAGCAAAGAAACAGGCAGCCTTTATGTTTCTGAAGATACATATTGATAACCTTTGGAGACGATTTTATTTTAAGAAACTCATAAGCAGTGAGAAGGGGACAGGAGCTGGCTGAATGGACAGGAAACACGAGGCACAAAGAGGGAGCCCGCTGTCATGGGCTCAGGACAGCGGTTAAGCTCACATAACAAAGTGTGCTTAAATTTTTGTATGAGAAATTGACTCAAATTGTAAACTTTCACTTAAAACACAATGGAAAAAATACAAAAAGAAAATAACAAAAAAGAAACTCACCAAGACAATCTCTACGTTTCACGCACGAAAGACTGCTCTTGGAGAGTCACTGTGATAGTGGTGCTGGTCGGGCTGCTGTTTCCTATTTGAATTGCTTCCCCTTCACCCTATTGTTAAGGGTGGGGTTCCTGTCCTGGAGCTATAGGGATGGCCCAACAATGGCCCAACGATGCTGGATCAACGAGACTGACAGCCGTCTATTAGTCATACACATTCACAGCCCATGGACGGGGCCGCCTCCCTACGGGGCTATTCAGGGGCTGCACCCATAACAGAGTGAACTGCTGTGGCTATGGGAGGCAGGTTTTGTAGTATCCAGGGGACAAGGTGGTAATTGGGATTTGATGTGATTGTGATTGGGTTGTTCTAATAATTTTGCAGGCTGGCAGGTAACTGAAACCCCGTACTCACGGACAAGCAGAAACTGTGTCTGGTCTGTTTGATGAGGAGGGTTGTTTGGCCAGTGAGCCTCATCCACAAGAGCAGGTAGTGAGCTTCGGTCTCACACACCACGTTTAGTAACTGAGCAGACTTAAGTTTTATAGATTATGTAGATGCTGAGTTATGCAAAATTGTGTATTTCTTTATTTTTTCCTAAACTAACATTGTTAGCTTCGAGCCTTAATTTATACTCAGTTTACTGTCTCTTTAAAATTAAAACCTTTCATTGTAAATATAATTCTTCCCATCCCATTCCCTCTCCTTCCACTTCTACCAGGGAAGTCTAAATTGGTAACCCCAATGGGGGACAAAAAAGTAAGAAATATGTCAAAAAGTTTTGGAGGGTTTTTTTCAATTCTGAGCTTTTAATGAAGCTGTAAACTTGGTCCTCAGAGGTAACCACCTATCCCACTTCATCCCCACCTCACTCCCATCTCCCCTCAGCAAGCACTTTACTGTAAGGAAGTGACAGGAAACACAAAGTCCTCCAGCCAGCTTTCTTTTGTCACCAGCTGCACATTTCCCCCTTGTACAGAGAAACACAAATAGCAGATACAAGCAGAACACAAATAGAAATGCCACAGGAAAAAACCTCCAAAAAATCTACAGAAAATCACATATCTTACCTTATTATATTTTCTAAGAAATGAAACAGTAAAATTCTTATATATCTGCCTTCAGGGAAAACACTGTCCATTGGTACTGTCCTTATTGACATGGATGGCAGGCATACTGGTCTCCCCTCCAGAAGTTCACCTATTCATGGTGTCTGGGATGCAGTTCTGCTGGTAGAGTGACTGGCACCAGGAAGATTAGCTGTTGAAAAGGAAATCAGAAGAGGAATGATGGCTCCCAGGAAGTAGCATTTTTATTTTAGAAAATGACTGCAATAGGCTTCAGCTGAGGGATAAATTATCCTCAAACTGCACCTGCTCAAGTCAGCTCACAGAAAGTTCCACAAGAGCCCAGGCTCTCACTCACTGCTCAGAATTCTTGGAGTTACAACCTGTCATTGTGTGATTTCATTCCCAACACCCGAGTGTGCTATACGGCATGTGCTTGTGTAGGCACAAATAGAAATGTATAAATCAGTGTGCAATCAGCCAGGTTTGAAGATTTTACAGCATCCTTTGAAATATTTGGTAGCAGACTAAAATTGCAAAATCTGATTCTTGGCCACAGCTCAAAGCAGTAGGCACTATTCTGGTCAAAATAGTGCCAGATGTGAGTTGGGAGAAATTTTTTAAAAATCACACAGCCACTTCAGTTTGTGTTCTGAAAGCAGTTCTCTCAAGCTTATTGGGACATTTGTGGAAACCTTGTTTTCTACCTCCAGTATCAAGCTCAAATGGTCAATAAGTTTAGTCCACAAATGCCAGTGCTTGGCATATGTGTGACTTACTACAGACAGTAAGTATTGCTATGTCAGTGTTACTTAAGTCAAATAAACAGGTATGTATATGTATGTTAAGGAACTCCCGGGTGGTGCAGTTAAGGTATAGGCTTCCAGATGAAAGTCTGGAAGTATACAGCCACCCAGAGGCACCTCAGATGAAACAACTGACAATCTACTTCCAAAAAATCAGAATTGGAAACCCTGTGAAACACAATTCTATTCTGAAAGCTGTGAGGTCACCTTGAGTTGGAATCAACTCCACCATAAATGATTAGTTTAGGTTAGGATATGTGTGTTAAGAAAACTTAATATATTTCTGTAAATAAATTGTTTTTTGGCAAGAACAAAATACAGAACCAAAGAAAACAAAACTTAGTTGTATAGCAAATCTTTCTGACTCTCACAAACCTTATATTGACTATTCTTTCTGCATAGTTTTGTTTTAATTTTTTGTTTTTATTTAACACAACTGAGTAAAAATGTACATTCACGTATAAATTTAGATGCCCACCTATATGCAGCTTCCACTGCAGTGGAAGGAGGGTTCCACTTTCGCCACAGCCTCTCCAGCATTTGTTGTTTTGTGTTTTCTGGATCATGGCCAATCTTGTTGGGGTGAGATGGTATCTAATTGTTGTCTTGATTTGAATTTCTTTAATAACTAAAGATAGTGAACATGTCCATATGTTCTCCTCTTTAGTGAAGAGGATCTCCTCTTTAGTGAAGTGTCTGTCCATCTCCTTTGCCCATCGCTTAATTGGATGGTTTATCTTCTTCTTATTGATATTTTGTAGTATCTTATAGATTATGGAGATCAGGCATCGATCTGACATAGAGTTGCCAAATATTTTTTCCCACTCTGTGGGTGTTCTTTTAATTCTATTAATAAAGTCTTTGGATGAGCAAAAGTGTTTGATTCTTAATAGTTCCCATTTATCTACTTTCTCTTCTGTTGATTGAGGTTTCTCTGACAGATTTTGGAGTCTGTCCTCATTGTATATTAAAACTTCCATTGTTGTTCCTACCTTTTCTTGGATGAGCTTTATCGTTTTAGGTTTGATATTTAGGTCTTTTATCCAGTTGGAGTTGGTTTTTGTGTAAGGTGTAAGATATGGATCTTGATTCAGTTTATTGCAGATGGATAACCAATTTTGCCAGCACCATTTGTTGAAGATACTGTTTTTACCCCAGTTTAATGTCTTAGGGCCTTTGTCGAACATCAACTGTTCATAGGCCGATGGTGTCATCTCTGGGGTCTCAATTCTGTTCCATTGATCCATCTGTCTGTTCTTGTACCAGTACCAGGCTATTTTGACGACTGTGGCAGTGTAGTATGTTCTAAGATTGGGTTATGAGAGGCCTCCCAGTGTGTTCTTCTTCTTCAGTACTACCTTACTTATCTGGGGCTTCTTCCCTTTCCAAACAAAATTGGTGATTTGTTTCTCCATCTCATTAAAAAATGATGCTGGAACTTGTATTGGGATTGCATTATATAAATAAATTGCTTTGGGTAAAATAGACATTTTCACAATGTTAAGTCTTCCTATCCACGAACAGGGTACGTTTTTCCATTTATCTAAATCTCTTTTAGTTTCTTGTAGTAAGGGCTTGTAGTTCTCTTTGTAAAGGTCTGTTGTTTCTCTGGTTAGATTAATTCCTAGGTACTTTATCTTCTCAGGGGCTATTGTAAATGGTATTGATTTGATAATTTCCTCCTTAACAGTCTCATTGTTGGTATAAAGGAATTCTACTGATTTACTTATGTTTATCTTGTATCCTGAGACTTTGCTGAACTCTTCTATCAGTTTGAGTAGCTAACTTATAGATTCCTTGGGGTTCTCTGCATATACAATCATATCATCTGCGAACAGGGAGATTTTAACTTCCTCTTTGCCGATGCAGATGCCCTTTATTTCTTCATCTTGTCTAATTGCTCTGGCTAGAACTTCTAGCACAATGTTGAATAGGAGAGGTGACAATGGGCATCCTTGTCTAGTTCCTGATCTCAAGGGAAAATCTTTCAGTTTCTCTCCATACAGGATGATGTGGGCAACTGGCTTTGTTATAAATGGCCCTTATTGTGTTGAGGAATTTGCCGTCTATGCCCATTTTGTTAAGAGTTTTTAGCATGAATGGGTGTTGGACTTTATCAAATGCCTTTTCTGCATCAATGGACAAAATCAGATGATCCTTGTCTTTTGTGTTATTTATGTGGTTTATCACATTAATTGTTTTCCTGGTGTTGAACCAGCCTTGCATCCCTGGTATGAATCCCACTTGGTCATGATGGATTATTTTCTTGATATGTTGTTGTATTCTGTTGGCCAGAATTTTGTTGAAGATTTTTGCATCTAGGTTCATGAGTGATATCGGTCTGTAGCTCTCTGTCTTTGTTGGATCTTTCCCTGGCTTAGGTATCAGGGTTATGCTGGCTTCATAGAACGAGTTTGGGAGTACTCCATCGGTTTCTACACTGTGAAATAGTCTCAGTAGTATTGGGGATAACTCTTCTCTAAATGCTTGGTAGAATTCTGCCGTGAAGCCATCTGGGCCCGGACTTTTTTGGGTTGGCAGTGTTTTGATGACCTTTTCAATCTCTTCCTTTGTGATGTGTTTATTAAGTTGTTCTGCTTCATGTTGTGATAATTTGCATAGGTGGTATGAGTCAAGGAATTGGTCCATTTCCCCTAGGTTTTCAAATTTGTTAGAGTACAGTCTTTCATAGTATTCTGTTATGATATTTTTGATTTCTGTTGCATCTGTGGTGACCACTCCCCTCTCATTTCGAATTTGGGTTATTTGTTTCCTTTCCTGCTTTTCTTTAGTAAGTTTAGCCAGTGGTTTATCAATTTTGTTGATCTTTTCAAAAAACCAGCTTTTGGTCTTTTCAATTTTTTCAATTGTTTTTCTATTCTCTACTTCATTTAGCTCTGCTCTAATCTTTATGATCTCCTTTCTTCTGGTGCCCGAGGGGTTCCTCTGTTGTTCTCTCTCTCCTTGTTCAAGCTGTAGAGTTAGTTCCTCGATTTGGTTTCTTTCTTCCTTCCAGATGTGTGCACTTATGGAGATAAACAGACCTCCGAGCACTGCTTTGGCTGTATCCCATAGGTTCTGGTAGGAAGTGTTTTCGTTCTCATTGGAATCCATGAATTTCTTTAATTCATCCTTGATTTCCTCTATAACCCATGTTTTTTTGAGCAAGATGTTATTGAGTTTCCAAGAGTTCCACTTCCTATCTCTGTTTTTCCTGCTATTGATTTCAACTTTTATGGCTTTATGATCTGAGAAGATGCCTTGCAGTAATTCAATGGTATGGATTTTGTTGATCATTGCATTATGGCCTATCACGTGGTCAATTCTGGAGAATGTTCCATGTGCACTGGAGAAGAAGGTGTAGTTGTCTGCTGATGGGTGGAAAGTTCTGTATATATCAATGACGTTTAGTTGGTTGATTGTGTCAATGAGGTCTTCTGTATCTTTACTGAGCTTTTTTCTAGATGATCTGTCTAGTAATGAGAGTGAAGTGCTAAAATCTCCCACTATTATTGTGGAGTCATCAAACTCTCTTTTGAGCATAGTCAGTGTTTCTTTGGCATATTTAGGTGCTCTGGCATTAGGTGCATAAATATTTAATATAGTTAAGTCTTGCTTGTGTACTGAACCTTTCAGCAATAAATAGTGACCATCTTTGTCCACGATAGTGGATTTGACATTAAAATTGATTTTGTCTGAGATTAGAATTGCCACCCCTGCTCTTCTTTGTTCATTGTTAGCTTGATATATATTCTTCCATCCTTTAATTTTCAGTTTGTTCCTGTTCTTTAGGTCTCAAGTGAGTTTCTTGTAGACAACATATGGATGGGTCATGTCTTTTGATCCAAGATGACACTCGGTGTCTCTTTACTGGAGCATTCAGTCCATTCACATTCAATGTAATTATTGATAGGTATATGTTCACTGCTGCCATTGTGATATGTTTATTTTTTTGTTGATGTTTTCTCTGTTGATCTTATTAGTCTGTTCTGGGACACTCTTTTTTGTGAGTTGATTTTTCACCTTTTTCAGAGCTGGTTTTATAGTTGTTGAGACTCGTGTGTTAGATTTCTGGAAATGGTATGATACATCTTTGTTGTGCTTTACAGCTACCCTTAGGAACCCCCTTAATAAACTAATTATAAACCCAATTTTAATTACTACCAGTCTTATCATCTTCCTCTCCATCTGGAAGGACTATAACGACTGTAGTACATCCCTCTTTTATTATGATGACACCATAGTTTTCATGATGATCACTGGATTGCTTCTTTCCGTATCAAAGCTGTGATTTACTTTGGAGCCTTCCCTAAATGAGTAGAGTATTGAGTAGTGTGTCGTTCTAAAATATAAAGTTAGTGGTTTTGTTCTTCTAAGCCAAAGCCAGAACTTCTTTCAGTCTTTCTTGTAGTTTGGGTTTGGTTTTTACAAAATCTCTGAGTTTCTGTTTATCTGGGAATGTCTTAATTTCATTTTCGTATTTGAAAGACAGTTTTGCAGGATATATAATTCTTGGTTGGAAGTTCTTCTCCTTCAAGACTTCGAATGTGTCGTGCCACTGTCTCCGTGCCAGTATGGTTTCTGCTCAGAAATCTGACAAGAGCCTACAGGGTTTCCCTCTGAATGTGAGCTTTGTCTTGAGTCTTGCTGCCTTTAAGAGTTGCTGCTTATGTTTCTTTTTGTTAAGCTTGATTATAATACGTCTTGGAGTCTTTCTTTTGAGATCTATATTGGGTGGTGTACGATATGCATCTGAGATGTCTATATTCTCTTCCTTCGTGATTTCTGGGAAGTTTTCTTTCAGCAGCTCAGCAACAATACTCTCTGTGTTCTCAGATGTCTCACCCTGTTCAGGGACTCCAATTAATCGAAGGTTGTTCCTCTTAATAGAGTCCCACATGCTTCTTAATGTTTCTTCATTTTTCTTGTTTCTTTTTTCTGATTTCTGCTCATAGACGCTGGCATCAGTAGCTCTGTCTTCCAAGTCAGAAATTCTTTTTTCCATTTGTTCCATTCTGTTTTCTTGGCTTTGCATGGAAGTTTCTATGTCTTTGATTTTCTTCTTGATCTGTTGGATTTCAGAGTACTGGTGTTCCATCAGATCGAACAACTTGTTTAATTTTTCACTTTGTTCTGCTGTATTTTGTATAAGGTCTAGAAGGGCTCTGTATATAATCAATTTATATTCACTTCCTGATGCTTTCATAAAAGTTTCTTCATCTGGAAAACTCCTTGGTTGCTTTGTTTGGGAGCCTTCTGAAGTCATGAGTGATTTCTTGTATGCCACAATTGTCTGTTGCTTTTTGGGTCCCATGTGAGTATATAGAGCCTGGAAGGGTACTGTGAGGATGGATTGCAAATGTTTCTCTAGGCTGTCTTCAAATGTAAAGCAAAACGTATCTGACCAGTTCACAAGTCAGTTAGGTTTTCAGGTGTAGAAGTCCCTCTTCTCATCTGACAAAGTAAGCACCACTATATCCAACCCCAGATGATAACAAACTAGTTCAGAATACAGCAATGCTACTGCCCTGTTGGCCTCTACTGACAGGGCCTAGCCTTATCCAACACTGCGTCGAGTACTGGTTTTGTGATAGGAAAGCGCTCTCCTGTGGGCAGACTCTGGCTCCCAAGCTAAGAATTAGGTCCAGCTGCGGCCACCGTACCCAAGATGGCGTCCTCCACACAGGCAGCAGACAGAGGGGCTAAAGGTGCCGAGAGGTAGTGATTCCTCTGATTCTGTTGCAGAGCCCCCAATGTAGGCAGCACTGTGCAAAACCACTACTTTTCTGTTGAAGAAGCGCTGTCCCGTTTGCAGGCACTGGCTCCCAGGCTAAGAATGAGGTCCCGCTAAAATCTCGGTACCAACATGGCGTCCCGCATACTGACTGCAAAGCTCCACACAAACCTCGCTGAGGCAGCTACTAAACGAAAGGCTCAAAATGGCTAGATTAAGAGAGTCCCGAGCCTGGCTCTCAGAATATGGGAATTTTCCCTGCCTATACCCTCAGAAGCGCATCCAAGTCCAGCCGCCAGGCAAGGTCCAGCTCCGCCTGCCAGCCGAGACAGAGGAAAAAAAAAGTCAAACTGGTGCGTTTACCTTCCGTCCGTGAGAGCCGGGGCTAGCCAGGAGCAGGAGTCAGCGAAAGAGAGGAGGTTTTTCACTGAGTGGTATGAAGTCCCAATTAACAGCTCTGTGCGGTGTCCTGAGGATGATTAGGTGATCAGAAGGCTCTGTTTGATTGTCAGTTCAGGTCTTGGTTTCCAGAGGGATATAAGGAGACGTGTGCTTAGTCCGCCATCTTGACTCCGCCCCCTCTGCATAGTTGTTTTTTTAAAAACAAATTTTATTTTTAATTATTACTATTGACTGCCTTCTGCTCTGCTGAAAGTTATACAATCAGAAACTCCTGCTAATCTAATAACGGAACAGATTATATGGGGCATTCTTGGAGCCCCAGTCATTACGAAGAAAGCTTGGAGATTATATTGAGCAACGGGAAGGGAAGTACATGTACAGACGTACCTAGATTTGCCATCCAGACTTAGTCTGGTTGGAATCCAGACCCCACAGGGGAACTACTACGGGCAGCACAGTGAATAGAGTGACAGGGTTCTAAGAGTATATTTCTCAATTGGGAAACTGAGCTTCCAGTCACACATGTAGAATCGCAGAGCATCATAAGATAAGTGCTTGATGACTAGTACAGCTGTAAAACATTCATTCAGGCTATACCTCTCACCCTTTCCCCAGCACTTACCCCATCCCTTCTCTGCACCGCTCTGGGGGCCAAACTGTGACACTCCACCTGGGCCAGAAGTGGGATATCTCCTGCAGACCCTGAGCTATTCTCCTTGACTTGGAAAGGGAACGATTTAATGAATAGGGAAAAAACAAAAAGGTCTGCCTCCCTCCTCCCACCTCCACCTCCCCAGGCAGGAACTGAAATCAGAAACACATCCTTTGCCAAGATGCAGACAGTTGTTGGCCCTTTTCCTTTCACAGCACACTCAGCCAGTGACCTGTGCCTATGCTAGTCTGTCTTCCCCAGCTAGAATTCTGGGAAACAGTAGGCAAGACATATTTGGTGGCTGACCATCTAGGCTCCTGAGCTGAACACATTCAAGAAAATAAACTGATGACAACTCTGACTACTTGATGACAGGATGTTACAATTTCTGAGGTTCAAATAATCAACATAGCTCACACGATGACCCTATTTGGACATTTAAAAATAAAATTAAATATATATGTATATAAGTTAGAATACAGTAAGCAAACATAAATAAATAAATCATAACAACTTTCTGACAGCTTGGAGACAACAGTCAATAGCAAACTACTTGAAGAAGTAGGCCATTATGGCTTCACGAAACTCTCTAAAAAATAATTTAAAAACTTTCCAGACAAAGAAGACTTCCTGGAATTATTGAAGGTAGAATACAAAAGATTAACGTTTAGAGCTCTTCAAGAGATCTGGAAGGCAATCAGGTAAAGTGCAGCAGAGCTTCATGAAAAATTAAACAGGCTTCAAGAAATGTTTGAACAACAATGATCTGAAATTCAGCAAATTAACAATAAAATTACAGAATTACACAATTCAATAGAAAATCAAAGAGGCAGAACTGAGGCAATGGAGCACAGAATTAGTGAGACTGAAGATAAAACAACTGATACCAACATATTGGAAGAAAAAACAGATAAAATATTTTTTAAAAAATGAAGACACTAAGAGTTATGTGGGACTCTATCAAGAGGAACAAATAATAAATGATTAGAGTACAAGAAGAGGAGGGAAAAACAAAGATTTGGAGAGAATGTTGAAGATTTGTTGACAGAAAACTTTCCTGATATCATGAAAGATAAGAAGATATCTATCCAAGATGCTCATCAAACACCACACAAGGTAGATCCCCGAAGAAGACATAATCAAACTTATCAAAACTAAAGGAGAGGATTTAAAAGCAGCTGAAGTTAAATGAAAACTAACCTACAAAGCCAAGCCAAGTGCCGTGAAGTTGGAACCTACAAATAGAGTCAATAAAACTAAGCTTGGATTACTCAGCAGAAACCAGGCAGGCAAGAAGGCAATGGAGAGACATGTACAAAGCATTAAAGGAAAAGAAGAAGCTAGCCAAGAATTATATATCTTGCAAAACTGTCTTTCAAATATGATGGTTAAAGTAGGACGTTCTCAGATAAGCAGAGGTTTAGAGAATTTGAAAAATGCAAACTGAAATCACAAGAAGCAGTGAAGACATTTCTTCAGTTAGAAAATAATATCAGATAAAAACTCAAGCTACAATACTGGACAGAACATCCAGATATCAACCCAGATAGGGAAACCACAAAAAGAAATGAAACCTAAAACACTAAAAATAGGGAAACAGAGATGTCATCATAAAACAGGACAATACTATATCAAAAAGAGGGACTAAATAACTTAGTCACATGGAGAGGAAGTTAAGGTGATACAAAAAATTAGAGACTCATTTAAATTTAGAATAATAGAGATAAGTATTAAGGTAACCACAAAGGAAAATACCAATACTACACATCAAAATCAAAAAAACAAGAAGTGTCAGCAAATACAAAACTAACAACAATGAAAAAGATGAAAAGAAAACCAGTAAAGAAAAACAACGTAGCACAGAAAATTAAGTGGAATAAAGAAACTGTTAACAACACACAAAAAAAGACACCAAAATGACAGTACTAAATTCACATCTATCAATAATTACACTGAATAAAGATGAGTTAAATGTACTAATAAAGAGAAAAAGAGTAGCAAAATGGATTTTAAAAAAACAACAGGTTTCAAGGAGTTGGCAGGACATGAACAGCTATAGACTATAATTCAGTGCTGAATGAGAGGATGTGTTAGTTATCTAGTGCTGTTATAACAGAAACACAACAAGTGGATACCTTTAACAAAAAGAAATTTATTCTTTCACAGTCTAGTGGGCTAGAAGTCTGAACACAGAGTGCCAACTCCAAAGGAAGCCTTTCTTCCTCTGTTGGCTCTAGGGGAAAGTCCTTCTCATAAATCTTCCCCTGACTGGGGAGCTTTTCAGGGCAGGAACTCCAGGGACCAAAGGATGTGCTATTCTTCTGGCTCTTGTTTCTTGGTAGTATGAAAACCACATCTCTCTGCTCACTTCTCTCTTTCATATCTCAAAAGAGACTGACTTATGACACAGCTTAATCTTGTAAATGAAGTCCTGTCTCATTAACATAATTGTCAAGTTGCTAATCCCACCTCACTGACATCATAGTTAGGATTTATTACAGTTAGGAAAATCACATCAGATGACAAAATGATGGACAATCACACAAAACTGGGAATCATGGTTCAGCCAAGTTAACACACATTTTTAAGAGACAACTGAATCCATAACAGATTGGAAGGAGGATAACTAAAGGGTCTTCCAGTCTCAATTGGTGCAGTAGAATGTGGTTTTTCTTAGATCGTGGACCTTAGCTCCCAAAGGAGAGTTTCCCACAACAGGATTGGACAAGGAGAAGGAAAGAATGAGAAGCAGATGAGTCAGCCAAGGGCTTAGAACCTGAACTTAACTGCAAAGACTGCTGTTCCCATAAATGGCAACATGTCCCAGAGGTATAGGGCCGGCTCCAATCTCTGAAGACAACATAGTTGGTAAGAACGCAGACCTGAGGACTTCCAGATAACATGGCACAACACAAAGAGGCACCATGCCATCGTTCCACAGTGAAGACCTCCAAAACTAAGTAAAACAGAGACAAATGTCAATCCTGGAACATAAAGTGTCAAGTGAAGACATCTTAGTCACCTGGTACTGGTCTAAGAGAAAATACAAGCGGAAGATTTCATGAGGAGAAGCTTTTATTGTCACAGTCCAGCAAGCTGTAAATTCATTTATAAATTGTAAGTCAACTCGGTAAGAATTTATCACAGTCCAGTAGGCTGAGTCCACATCCAGTGAGAGCACCTCGGCACAGGAAGCTCGGGTCCAAAGGATGTGCTGTGCTCTCGGCGCATCTCTGTTGGTGGTATGAGGTTCCCAACTTCCTCAGCTCACTTCTCTCCCTTATATTCCACAAGCTTGTAGCTTGGGTCCTGCCTCACCAACACAACTCCAAACCTTTTTCCATCATCAATACCACAGAGACGGGATTCCCAACCCATGGGAGGAAGGGCACCATATTGGGACTCACTGCCAAATCAAGTCGACACAGACATTTTTAGGGGTACACAATTCAACCCATGACAGAAGAGATAAAATCTTAGCCAAAAACCAAATGCAATAAGAAACTGACAGAAAACAGAATGAGAAGAGATACAAGAGAAAGTTCGCAATCACTTAACTCAGCACAGATTTGCCATCTTGGACACCTGTGGGAGAGTGGCAGACAGGGAGCACAGGAGAGCAGATTTACAGAGGTCTCAGTGGAGGGCAAAGCACCTGGTAGCATGTAAAGTATACTTACCCACCCCCTGTCTTCTCTCTACTGCTATACTCTACCTCCTGATCAGCCGTGGTGGCTAAGTCACCTGGGCAGTGCAGTATCTGTGCCACTTGGATTCCCACCACCGACACTGGAAATCAGCAGATCAACAGACAGGAATATGAGAAAGCACGTTTAGGAGTTTCCAGCAGGACACAGATCACCTGCCGGACCTGCAGTGCTGCACCACGGCTGAGCCGTCAGCCCTGCCTACTGGACAAACGGGTGAAAGATATGACCACAGACAAGCAAACAACATATCCAACATATCCAAATGAAACAAAAATTGGGTTGTAACAAACAGATCTACAATCAATCGATAAAGAAAATAACTACTGAATCTTCCAAAGACAGCAGACAATATCAAATATATATATACATACACATACATATATATTACACACACACATACCACACACACAAGAGGTCTGACAAATCTGTGAATGTAATTGTTCTAAGTGCTATAGACTTCATTGTTGAATATCACTATGGTCACCTTGAAAGTACTCAGCTTGGAAAGCTATGCACCAACACCAGCACCTTTGAGTCCACTCTTCAAAGCAATTTTGGAACTCTTTCTGGAATGGCCGTTGTGCATGGTGGCATGGTGGCAAATTTGTGAAACTTAATTGCATAGTTGTATGTGAGAGAGTTTTTAGCCAGTAAACAAATAACTGGACTGGAATATCCTAACTACTCACCTGATTTTACCCTCAATGAGTTTTTCTTTACCCAGAGATAAATGAAATTTTGAAAGGAAGACATTTTGATGACATTTAGTACATCAAGAGTAATACAACGACCACTCTGATGGTCATTCCAGGGAAAGAGTTCCAAAATTGTTTTGAAAGGTGAACTAGGCAGTGGCATCAGTGCATAGCTTCCCAAGGGCAGTACTTTGAAGATGACCATAGTGATATTCAGCAATGAGGTAGGTAGCACTTTTTCTAGTCAGCAGTCCTCATGCACACAAGTATATAAAAACAGGCAAGCTCCAGTAGGTGTCCCACATAAAATACCAGATGACTTTCCAGTAGAAGAAAAGGCACTAGAATTACCTAATAAGGAAATCATATCTCAGAGCTATCCAAGAGTTGAAGCAAAAAAGCAGACAAAAATGAGGAAAAAGAGAGAAATTCATGGAAGGATTCAGGAAAATAATACAAGAACAAAATGCTAAAATAAACTCACAACTAGAAATCATACAAAAACAATTAGAAATCCAAAAGATAAACATTTCCAGATAAATTAAGGGGATATGTAAAAAACAATCAAACTTAGAAGAATTGTTAAAGAGAGTCCTTCAGTTGCACAACAAATAATATCAGGGCACAGCCTGAATTTAGGACACAATATGTTACTACCCAGGTACCAACCTAGAAAATGAGCTCCCAAGGTACTACTCTAAACTGAAAGAATTCTAAGAGGGAACCACAGAGGTTCATCTGTAAACCACAACATCAGAAGAGGGATAAATGGTGCAGACATAGAACATTCCTATACTGTCAAAAGCAAAGCACTACCAAGTAACCACAGACTGGTTCAAAGCTAGGAAGACAAAGGTAAATTTCAAGGTAACCATAAAGAAAGTTAACAAAGATGGAAAACAAAATCTCAATAAAAACAAAATCTACAAAAACAGAAGAAATCAAGAAACCAGAAGAATTCAGCATAGGAGAGTAAGAAGAACAAAGAAAATGTCAGTACCACAAAAAAAAGCGCTACAAAATGGCAACAACAAATTCACACCTATCGACAATTACCTAAATCCAAATGGCCTAAATGCATCTGTAAAAATTCAGAGAATGACACAATGGACTTAAAAAAAGAAACAAAACACAGGAGTCATCATGCGTCAATATGCTGTTTACAAGGGACACACCTTAGATGCTTGGTACTCGTACAACAGATATATTAGCCAAAGCAGCAGAATTGAGAACCCAGATGTAAATCCATCCACCTGTGGTCACCTGACCTTCATTCAACAAGGGTCCAAAGTGCATCAAATGGGAAAAGGACAGTCTTTAGCAGATAGTGCTGGCAAAACTTGATATCATCTCATAGCATGGAGCAAACTGGAGAGGACTGGAAAAACAAAAACCAAACCTACTGCTGCTAAGTCAATTCTGGCTCGTAGCAATCATACAGGACTGAGTAAAACTGTCCCCATAGAGTTTCCAAGGAGTAACTGGTGGAATTGAACCACTGATCTTTTAGTTAGCAGATGTAGCACTTAATCACTACACCACCAGGGTTCTCTGGAGGGCATTAGGATGAATGAAATGTCAATCACAGTGGGACAGGTGTTTTGTGAGATCATTACTGTGAAAATTCGTGGAAGGGTTTACACAAAGACAGAAACAATCTCTGATGTACCAGGGAGCAGAGGGCTAGGGATGGAAAACACTAATAAATAAGTAAAAGAAAAATGAATACAGAGACTAGATCATTCCACTCTCTTGCCGTATGTACCCCAGGAGCTCCCATTGCTCTTAGGATAAATAACTGCCAGCATTCTGGGTTGTACAATCTGTACAATTCAGCTCCTCTTGCAGGACTATCCCTTCCTATCTTCATGTTCTAGCTGTATCCACTTCCCTTGCATTCCTTTTCAGCCCCTACTTCTCAGAACCTTCTCTATCTAAAATGTGCTCTCCCCCGCCCCTTCCCTCCCTTGCCACCCCAGCCTCCACTGGCTTCAATATCCTTACGTGTCAGTCTACGAGTCACTTTTTCATGAAAACCAAACCAATTCTCCATCACTCTACACTTAGTCTTTTGGCACTTGATATGACTGATGTTAAATAATAGTTTGCTTAATGGCTGCCACCTACAACAGACTGGAAGATCAATGAAATCAGGGACCACCTCTGCCTTGAATTCTCAGTACCTAACACCTCAGTCCCTGGGTGGTGCAAAAGGTTAGATGCTAAGCTGCTAATTGAAAGGCTGGAAATTTTAGTCCACTGGGAGGCACCTTGGAAGAAAGACCTGGCAATCTACTTCTGGAAAATCAGCTACTGAAAATCCTTTGCAGCACATTCTACACTGAGACACAGGGCTGCCCTGAGTGAGAATTGACTAGCAGGCAATTGAATTTGTTTGTTTGTTTGTTTAAGACAGTGCCTAGCTCCCAGAATCCAGAAACTCTGCCCGCTTAGTGGTTAAGAGTTACAGCTGCTCACCAAAACCATCGGCAATTCAAATCCATCATGTGCTCCTTGGAAATTCTATGGGGCAGTTCTACTCTGTCCTGAAGGGTCGTTATGAGTCAGAACCGATGCTGTGGCAAGGGGTTTGGTGTTTGTTTTGGTTCTTAGAAAATGCTCCATAGACCTTTGCTGACCAGATACTTGACAATGAATGGAAATGTGCAGGGTAACATAGGGACGTTTCAGTTAGTATCAAAATATATTTCTGGTACTTTGAAAATTTCCCAGACTAAAATATCAAACACTATTGAAGTTATATAGTATGAATTATTAACCAAACAGATCTTTTTTTTTTAAGTCTGTAATTATTTTAGTTTATCTTTAAAGCCAAAATGGGACATTTCTTTTATTGGGAGACATCAAGGGGGAAAGATGCAGCAGGACTCTAATACTGTCACAAGGTTCATGTGCTGTGCTAGCTGTCATTTCAGCCTCTTAACTGAGTAGGCGTTTTTTTTAGAATTTTAAATTCTAATTTATTCACAGCTTGCTGCTGTCTGACGTGTAGGCACCAGCCCTGGCAGAAATATACCAGAAAAAACTATCTGGGTCAGAATTTATCTTGACCAGGTGACAGGACTGGAACAGGATATAAGTAGCAAGTTGATAAGATTGAGCTTAATTCTTTCCACAAGTATTTGAGTTGATCTAGCAGTCCTTCTCAAACCGTACTACTAATTTGTATTTAAATGCAGCCGCTAACTCAGCAAATGCAGACTGGGGCCCAAGATCCCACATTTCTAATAAGCTTCTATGCTAAGTCTACAAGCTGGTTCAAATTCCACACGTTAAGTGGCAAGCAAGAACCTGGAACAGACAAGACTGTCAACACAAGTTGGCTCAGGTCAGAGGGCAAATGCTGTCTCTTCCTAGGAGACACCAAGTAGGTATTTTAGCCCCTGGCGCAGCCAGGCCTGAAGGGTGAGCAGCAAAGACCAACTGCTGCCAGCAGAGGGCAGCAGAGGGCAGGGTAAATTGCACTGGACTGCCCCCCCCCCCCCCCCCCGGGTTTACTCCCTTCCAAGGTATTTTCAAAAAAGCTCAAAACGTGGCAATGTCAAGAGGACAGGTGGAAAAGCAGGACATGGCAAGAATCAATAGGAAGAAGGGAAATGTGCACCTTGGCCAGAATAAATGCACAGGAGGGAATACTTTCTAACGGTAGAGGAAGTCAGGAGAGTCAAGTGTCAACTCAGGCTCTGCAGGGCCTTTGGGTCAGCCACTTGTTGACCACTGGCTTAGCTTCCTCAGCAGTAAAATGAGAGAAAATGCAAAGGACAAGCTCTAATTGGCATTTCCAACCTCAACGTTCTGTAGTCAGTGAACATTCTTGTTCATTTCTGAGAAATCTGGAAGGGATCACATTCTACAAGCAAAGGATGAGAAGTCAAAGAGAAGACTGCGTCCACAGAGAGACAGCTGGGCAAGAGTAAGGTAAGGTGCGTTAGGAAGTGTGGATGGACAGTGAATCAGTTTGGTCTGAAATTCAGCATTCAGTGGACACTTCGTGATTTTTCTTTTTCCTTCTTTTTTCTAAAATTGTAATTTGTTGTCAAAAATTACATGCAAATTGGTTTAAAAATTAAACAGAACTAGAAAGCTTACAACAATGGAAAACAACAGTCCCTTGTCTTTGTTACCTTTCTCACCCCTTCCCCCCGAAGTGATGACTTTAAACTCTTACACTTCTTCTCCATATCTCCCTCTATGTTTCTAAATAACTACAATATAATGTTACTATTTGATTCATTAGCTGTTGACTTTCTACTGTGGTAGATCAGGATGTTCATTCAATTACACCACCTTTTCTTCTTTATTACTCTCCACATATAATTTTATCTTATCTTTTAGATCATATCTGTATTCACAATTTCCCTTATTATGACTCTGGAAATACTTCTCATTAAATAAGTCAGTGTACTGTGATTATGTTTAATTTCATATACAACTTATGTTTATCCTGGAATTAATACAGAGGTATTAATTACCTCAGAGGTATTTCAGGCTTGGTTCCAGACTACTGCAATAAATAGAATATTACATTTAAGCAAGTAACACAATTTTTTTTTTATTTTCCAGTCCATGTAAAAGTTGTGTTTATACTAGTCTATGGTCTATTAAATGTGCAGCAACATTATGACTAAAAAAATGCCCAAACCTTAATTAAAAAAACATTGTTTAAAAAAAAAAAAACCACTAACCATCAGTGAGTCATACTTTTTCTTGGTTGGAGGGTCTTGCGTCTGTGTTGGTGGCTGCTGACTGATCAAGGTGGTGGTTGCTGAAATTTGAGCTTACTGTGGCAATTTCTTAAAATAAGACAACACTGAAGTCTGCATCGACTGACCCTTCCTTTTGTGAAAGCTTTCTCTGTGGTATATGATGCTATTTTATTCACAGTGGAACTTCTTTTAAAATTGGAGTCAACCCTATTGAACCCTGCTGCTACTTCATCAAGTTTATATAGTATTCTAGGTCCTTTGTTGTCGTTTCAACAAAGGTGACAGTATCTTCACCAGGAGTAGGTTCCATGGCAAGACACCATGTTCTTTACTCATCATAAGAAGCAACTCCTCATCCATTAAAATTTTATCCTGAGACCACAGCAGTTCAGTCACAGTTCTTCAGGCTCCACTTTTAATTCTCTGTCTACTTCTGCCACATCTGCTGTTATTTCCTCCACTGAAATCTTGAATCCCTCAAAGTCATCCATGAGAGTTGTGATTGACTTCTTCCAAACTTCTTTCTGTTAATGTCAATATTTTGACTTCCTCCCATGAATCATGAGTGTTCTTAATGGCACCTTAAACGATGAATCCTTTCCAGAAGACCTTCAATTTACTTTGCCCGGATCCACCCAAGGATGACCATCCATGGCAGTTATAGCCTCACAAAATGCTTTTCTTAAATAGTAAGACTTGAAAGTTGAAATTAGTCCTTGATCCATGGGCTGAAGAATGGATATGGTGCCAGCAGACATGGAAACAACGTTAATGTCCTCGTACGTCTCCATCAGAGCTGTAGGGTGACCAGTGACTGTTCATGAGCAGTAAAATTTTGAAAGAAATCCTTTCTTCTGAGCAGTAGATCTCAACAACAGGCTTAAAATATTCAGCAGACCATGTTTTGTCAAGCAGGCTTTGTTGTCCCCTTTATTGAGCACTGGTAGAACAGATACAACGTAATTCTTAAGAGCCCTAGGATTTTCAGCAGCAAGTGAGCGTTGGCTTCAGCTTAAAAATGCCAGTTGCATTGGGCCCTACAAGGAGTCAGCCCATCCTTTGAAGCTTTGAAGCCAGGCATTGGACTCGCCTCTCCAGCTGTGAAATTCCTACATGATATCTTTTTCCAATATAGGGCTGTGTCCTCTACACCGAAAATCTGTTTTTTTGTTGTAGCTTCCTTCATCAGTTACTTAGATTTTCTCAACGGCTTGCTGCAGCTTCTGCATCAGTGCTTGGTGCCTCTCATGCCTCTTTTAAGCTATAGCAACAGCTTTTTAAACCTCATGAACCAACCTCTGTGAGCTTTAACCACTGCTGCAGCTTCCTCAGTTCTCTCAGGCATAGAGAACTGAAGGGAGTTGACGTCTTGCTCTGGATTACGCTTTGGCTTAAGGGAATTTGTGGATGGTTTGATCTTCTATCCACCCCACTGAACCTTTCTCCCTGTCAGTAATAAAGTTGTTTCACTTTTTTGTCATGCTCGTGTTCACTAGAGTAGTACTTTTCAGGTCTTTCAAGAACTTTTCCTTTGTGTTTGCAATTCTGTTCCGTCTCTGGAACGTAGTCACAGCTTTCAGACTCTCTCAGTTTTTGACATGCCTTAATCAGGTCTAGCTTTTGATTTAAAGGGAGCGACATGCAGCTCTTCCTTTTCAATTGAACACTTAGAGGCTGTTGCAGGGTTATGAATTGGCCTAATTTCAATAGTGTCATATCTCAGGGAATAGGAGGCCCGAGGGGAGGGATTAAGGTGGGGGAATGGCCAGTCAGTGGAGCAGAAAGAACACACACTTTTATTAAGTTTGCCATCTTATATGGGCACAGTTTGTGGTGTCCCCAAATAATTCTAATAGTAGCATCAAAGCTCACTGATCACCAGAACAGACATAATAACAATGAAAGGTTGAGACATTTCAAAAATCACCAAAATGTGACACAGAAACATGAAAGGAGCACACGCTATTTAAGAAATGGTGCCAAAAGACCTTTGAGGCAGGGTTGCCACAAGTCTACGATTTTTAAAATACTGTATCTGGGCACAATAAAGCAAAGCACAATAATAAAATAAGTTATGCCCGTAATTACTTCATTGTTTTCACTTGCTAAGTTTTCTTCAACCATTGGACTAAGTGTTCCCCTATGCCCGGGCCTCCAACCTCTTCTCAAAGACAGTCTGCCACATAGTGGAACTTGTTGAATGATGCTTGGTTTCCTAGTTTTGTATTGGAGCGCACATTCTCCAGCAGAGTCTTCAAGAAGGGCTCGTAGGACCAATGTTCCCTAAGTCCTTGATGGTCATAACACTGTGTCCTAAGTCTTTATACTTCAAGATCCATTTGACTAGCTTATTATTCCTTAGCTAATTTTTTCCCCTTTGAGTATCTCAAACATATTATTCCATTGTTTTCTGACATAAAACATTGCTCTTGAACTATCTGATGAAATTTTTCTTTCACTACTATATGAATCACGTTTTCGCCTGAATTCCGAAAGAATTATTTTTTCTCTCTCTTTCAAGCTTATCTACTAGACTATGTCTCAGCATTGACCCCTTTGGAATAAGTTTTCTGAATATTTCCCTTTTAACATGAAGTTTTAAATAGTTTTCTCTTTTCAGAAATGTTTACTGAATTCCAGATTTGTGATTTGCTGTTTTCCTTTATTTGGTTTTCTTCTTTGAGGACTCCTGTGACATGTATAGTGGATCTTCTCTGCTAATCTTTCACATCTATCGCCTTCTCTCTTTCCTTGTTTCTTACAGATACCTTTTTTTTATTTCCATCTTCTGTTCATCTTAAGTCTATATCCACTGAGTTTTATTTTCTTTCATTTTCCTGTTACTTTTGTCTTCCTTTCTGAATTTCTTTGTAAACTTCTGTTGCAAACCCTGTTAAAGTTCATTTAAATATTTTTCCAATGACCTCATTCCTGGGTTTTTCTAATTCTGTTCTGTGTTGTAATTCCACATCAGTTTCTTAATTTCTCTTAGTTTATTTTTGAAATAACAGATTAGGTTTGTCATCTCTTTTGTGAGCGGATCTTTTTGCAATTTTCATTGAGTAGGGGACATTATTGTGCTTTTTAGTCCCCTTTTATAATAATAGCTGTGGATATTTTTACTCATGATCCTTTTCTGTTGTTCATTTTTCAGAGAAATTAATTTTACTGTCTTTCGGTCCTAGAAAATACTGAGATAGCTTCTCTAGTTTTACAGTTCTGGAGTTCCCTGTTCTATTATTTAAAGACAAAAACAAAAAACAAATACATGGCCTTAGACTTTCTGAGATATGCCTGCTCTGCTCCCCTCTTCCATCTTCACCCCAAACTTCTCATTCCTATGGTACTATCATCCCTGCTCTCAATTTTGATTCTACTCCCAGCAGTTTCTCTTTACCACAAGGACTTGGGATTTTAGTTTCCAGAGTTCACAGAACCTGGCTTACCACAGACACTCTGCTACATACTAGTCTTCAACTCAAGTCACAAATTCAACTCGGACTCAGATACTACAACTGTAAATGCAATGGTCTTTTCATCACATTTCACTGCAAGTTGGAAAAGTGTGATGCTGATTTTACGATTCTTGATAATCTGCTCTACTTCCAGAGATTTCTTGGGTGCTTTAAAAGGTAAACTTTGAAAAGATTCAAGGAAAGTGATAGTAGCACAATTTACTAATGTCCTTGAGTCCTACCCACCACCCCCCAAACTGACAGAGCAGCAATTACCCTTGAGTTCTTAGGTTTATGCCAGCATTACTCTTAAAATGTGCAACTCATTGGATCCGTGGTTTTTGGTTTTGCTATCCCATTTGCTTGGTCAGACTACCAAGTTTCAGTTGAATCTATGACCTTTGGCTTAGACGACCTACCTGGAGACACCATTTGTAAATGAGATAAAGATTATCCACCTCCCAGAAGATGTCTGGTGGCAAAGGTTAAGCACTTGACTGCTAAGCAAAAGGTTGCCAGTTCAAACCCAGCCAGTCACTCTGCTAGAGTAAGACCTAGTGATTTGTTTCTCTAAAGATCACCACCGAGAAATCTCTATAGGGAAATTCTACTTTGTCACATGTGGTGTCAAAATTGATTCAATGGCACCTAACAACAATACCTACTTCAATGAGTTACGTGTAAGTTGAAGCTCACAAAATTGCTGATATGATTAACCTTCCTTCACATTTTCAAAATCACTGATAAACTTTAAAGTGATATGACATTATTAGTTATTTTGTAAAAGATTTATAAAATTTGTGAACTCCTGTAATTTTATATTTAACCGTGTTACTTTTACCTATACTATCTATATTTGTATTTTTTCCTGTCTGTCTTTTTCTACCAGAATCTAAGTTTCACAAGAGCAGTGATTTTTGTGTGTTTCTGTTCAATACTGTATCCTCCCAGCCTAGAACAGTACTTGGGACATTTTAGACACTTAATAAGACTTTGTGACTGAGCGAATTCTGTGTCCTAATTTTTCCTTCAAGCAGATTATGCAAAGGATAAAGTAAATAGTTTAAAAAAATAAATTATTAGACTTCTGTTAGACTGGGACTGCTTTACATGCTCTGCCAACCTGTTACCTTCAGCCTTCCAGTTTTCTTTGCATCTTGGCCTGAAAATAGCATTGGCAACCCTGCTGCAGAGTGAGGACTTGGCAACACCAAGAGTGCCAGAAACAGCTACCACAGAAAATGTGGCAGTGTTGCCCTCCAAGCCTCTGTCCGCCAGTCCAAAATATAAAAAGCTCAAAACACCATGGATAATAGTTGGGCCAAAAACAAGGAACGGCACTGTCTTCCACTCACTGGTGTTTACAGAAGTCTGGCAGTTGGTTTTTAAGTAAATAGACTTGCCTTAATGGAGCAATCTATCAAAATAAGCTGGGCCGCTTTGGTGGGGAGGGAGGGTGTGCAGAGCCACTTTGCTCTCCCTCAGGAGCCATTTATTTGAGGAGGATAACAACGGACAGCGAGGCAGAAGCCTGCGGTCATGATACTCAAAGCAAGAAAAATAATAGTGTGTGGTTCAGGATGGTCTCAACTCAGTGTGTAGATGGGTTTTGTGTGTTTAAATAGCCAGGCTGTCCCATTTACATGTCAAACACACCAGAAGGAGCAGACAAAAGCAAACCCCTTACCAGAAGGCTTCCCCTTAGCGGATTTTGCAAGAACAAGGATGGTACACGGAACAGACTGATGGGCAGAAATTTAATCTTATACAAGTTTTCTCTTTCCTAAGGGAGAAAGCAAAGCACCGATTTACTTCATCCCCCTTGTTAACTGATAAATAAGTAACATATTTACATCCTAAAATCTATGTGGTAGGGACAGCCCACAGTACAAGGGAGACAGGGAGAGAAATCACCAAATACTCATAGAAGGCTCATATTTTGGACTTGACTCAATATTTGCTGCTTGTGAAACAGCACAATGAAAGGGCCAGGTGTAGTTTAACCCTTTTAGTTTGTGCCAAAAGCTTGAATTCTTTGGAAAGAAGAAAAGGGATTTAACGTAAACTACAAATGCTTTAATCAAGTGGCTTTCTTCACCATAAAAGCATTTTGAAACATTCAAGTGAAAAAAAAAAGATCCTTATTTTCTGAAACTATAACCACGCTGCCAGACCAAGTCCCATCAAGCAATGAAGAGGCACAATAAGAAGCTTAAAAAGAGTAAGTATTAAATTACATTTGTATGAATAAGCTTGTTTTGTTGTTCAGGTCCCAATCCTTAAACGATCCTAGCTTGCACACGGAAGGTGTCTCCTCATGAAACTATTCATGTGGGTACCCCTGGGACCCAAATGTCGCTAGGCCTTACCAACATTAGGAGACAAATAATTACGTCAATATCAATAATTCAGTTTTTGCTCATACACTGTTCCCACCAGCAAGGTCTTACCTTTAACTCCCAACCAGGTATTTCTGAAACTCCCTGGAAGTGTTGCACTTGTGCAGAAGAGAAGGCCACACTTGTTTGCTCCTCACTAGCACAGGCACTGCCCTGGAACCCACACTTTCTAAAGGGATGCCAATCCCAGTCTCACAAACTACAACACAGACTAGGTGCCAGAAAAGCACATCCCCTACAGGTCTCATAGGATCAGAGCCGTGCTGTTTCTACAACAGAAAAGAGAACATTCCTCACATTTTAGCACCCCAGCAAACTTTGTTCTTGGCTTGTGCTTCACATCAACAAAATCTCTCACAAAACCATATTTCTCAGCTTCTACCTTCTAGTCCTCTCTCTTCCTGTCTCATATCTAGACCAAGGCCCTAGGAATGGCATATGCACATTCCTCCTGCATTCCTCAAAAAGACACAGATTCCTCTCTGCAAGAAAAATAAAAATCCCCACACAAATTAACTCCCCAGAGATCTTTCCCACATTTTGCCAAACATGCCAGGTCACTTCTGAGCCTCAGCAAGAGGTACACAGTGTCTAATCTTGCCTTAGCGTATCCCTCACAGCCAGGAAACTAGGTCCTATAAATTTTCATCATAACACTTCACCTTGACTTTTCCTTTATTTCTCATCTACCATCATCTTAACCTCTTATCTCTTTGCTCCTGGTTGACCTCAAAATTTGCTAATTAGAGTCAGTGTTTTAATTCATCCTAGAAGCTGCTACTAAAATAATGGTATAACCTTAGACTCTGCCATGAGTCTAAGACATACATTTTTGCTTTAGTTTCTGACTTTCAATTGTTCATCAGAGTCAGCTATGTGATAGTGTAGTGGGTATTAGCCTTGTAAACAGTGAACCTGGGTTCCAATCTCACCTCTGTTCTTGAAGAACCTTTGTAACCCTAGGAACTTAATTATTTTCAGTATAAATTTTATTATCTGTAAAATGTTATATTAATATCTATCTTATTGGGCTATTGTAAGAAAAAATAATGAATCCAAAGTGTTTTTGTAAATGTGGAAATACCAATGTAAGATACAATATTATAAAAAACTAAGCACTTATCCCAAGAACTGAAGTCTTCCATGATTAGACTTTGGCCAACATAGCACCACAGACAGCAGCACCACACTGTCCCTCCACAGCAAAGGCCAAAAACGACTAAGTAAAACAGAGACAGACATCAATCCTGGAACCCAAAGTGTCAAATGGATAAAGATTTCAGCCAAACATGGAATGGAGTAAGAAACTGACCGAGAACAAAGAGCAAGAAGGCGCAGAAGTGAAAGTGCCATGTCAGCTAACCCAGCACAGATTGAGCATCTTGGATTCTTGTTGGAGATCAGCAGACAGAGAGCACAGGAAGACAAAATACCTGGTAACCAGTGATACATTCTTTCCAACCCTTCATCTTCTCTGCTGACTAGCTGAAGTGGCTCAGTCAGCCAGAAAGTAGAGTATTCATGCCACTTGGGTGTACCCTGCCCACACTGGAGATCTGTGGAACAGGGAGTCGACAAAATCCTTTTTAGGAGCTCCCAGAAGGACACAGATCACCTGACAATTCTCAATATACTCTTTCATAACCTCCCCCTCCTCCCATCCAGCTTCATCTGCTCCCCTTCTCTGCTTCTCTTGGCCAGAAGGAAACTCCTTTATTTGTACTTGCCCCACTTGTATTTGCCCACCCACACTGGCTGGCTCCCTGGGTGTCATTTATCTGTAGCCATTTTTTTTTTTTCATTTCTTCAGCTCCTCACACTATTTTCCCCTCTTTTCTTTAGAACACCTGACTCTATGTACATTCTTTGCCTCATCTTGAAAGGCTGTGAAGTAACATTCAACTGGAGGACCACTGCCCCAGCCCATGATGCCATGCTAGTGGCATCCTTGGACCTTTTTTCTTTCTTTGCTTTGTTTTGTCTGTTTTCTTTTTCTTTTTGCAGCTTGGAAATCCCCTCTAGCTGGGCTGCACTGCATGGCTTAGGACCCAAGTCCCCTCAGTCTGCACACTGCATCAGTAGGATTCCTAGGAGCAGTTCTTTATTTCCCTTCTTTTTTTCTTCTTCTTTCTTCCTTTCCTCATTCCCTTCTTTCCTTCCTTCCTTCTTTCCTACCTTTCTTCTTGCCTTCTTCCCTGCCTTTCTTCTTTTTCTTTTTTCTCTTTTTTGATTCCTGTTTTTCTTGATTTCTTAGTTCTCATCTCTGTATGCTTATTTTATTTTCCTATTTCCTAAATACCTGTGTGACACCTATACCACTTCTAGCCAGGATATTCTTTGCAGCCTGGGAGACACTTTCCTGGACCTCACAACACCACCAGTGGGGCCTCTGGGGATTTTGTTTTCTTTTCTAAATTTTTATCTAGTTTTTTTTTTTTCCTTTTTGTTTTCCTCCATTTCTCAGGTTCTCATCTCTGCGCTCCAACAGCAAGATCCCTTAGCACTTCTTTGTTTGTTTGTTTTTGGCTCCTATTTCTCTCTCCCTGCTCCCTTCTTTCCCATATCCATCTTAACTCCACATGCCACAGCACCCCCCTCCCCTCAGTTATGCCTACCTGCACCATGTGCTGAACATCATATCAAAAGCAGCACAAGCATGGTCTACAGAAACCTGTCCAGCACCAATTCCTGGCCTGGCCTGTCAGCCCTAATATGTACCACAAACAACACATTCCAGCCTCCGCCTTTACCTGGACCTGTCCTGGTACAAGACAGCTGAGTTACTGGCCCTGTCTATTGGAAAAGGAGGTGAAAAAATATTATAACCACAGACAAGCAAACAATGAATGCACAGCCCAGCTGCTCTGACATAACCAAATAAAATGGAAGAGAAAGATGAAAGAGATCTACAATCAATAAACAAAGAAAATAACTACCAAATGGCCTGAAGACAGCAGACAATATCAAAATTGTATTTGTTGTTGTTGTCATCTTAAAAAAAAGACAGAAAAGCTCCAGCAGGTGTCCAACATAACAACATCATGTAACTTTCCAGCAAAAGATACTGCAATTACATAACAGAGAAATAAAATCTCTAATATTCAGACCTATCCAGGAGTTAAAGTAAAAACTGAACAAAAATGAGGCAAAAATTAACAAATTCATGGAAATGACAGACAAAGTCATGGAAAATTTCAGGAAAATAATACAGGAACAAATTGTCAAAATAAATTCACAACTAAAAATCACACAAAAACAACAATTATAAGTCCAAAAGATCAACAGCAGGATTTCAGAAATGGACAGTGTCAGAGAAGGGCTGAGAGCAGGTTTGAAATGAGAGTACACAGAATCAGTGACATTGAAGTCAAATACAAGTCTCTGAGAAAAAAAGATAAAAAAGAAAAATCCTTGAGAGTTATGTCGGATACACCCCAAAGCAAAAATGTACAAGTTATTGAAATCCTAGAATAGGTAGCAGATGGAAAACACGGAGAGGATCATTGAAGAATTGCTGATGGAAAACTTCCCCAATTTATGAAATATGAAGAGCTGATTCCAGAAGCTCAGCAAATCCCATATAGGGTAGACCCTAAAAGAAAGTCACTAAATCACTAAAGCATATCATAATGACACTAAAGGCAAAGACAAAGGAAAAGTTCTGAGAGCAGCTCAAGAAAAATAAAGAATCACGCACAGAGGAGAAACAATAAGACTAAGTTAAGCCCTGATTATTTAGCAGAAACCATACAGGCAAGAAGACTATTGGATGATATATGTATAAACATTCAAAGAAAAAAATTGCCAAGCAAGAATAATGTACCCTACAAAACTCTGTTCAGACATGATGGTGAAATTAGGACATTTCCAGAAATTACAGGAATATGTAAAAATGAAACCAGACTTACAAGTATTACTAAAGAGACTCAGTCAGAGAACAAACAACATCAGACCACCAGCCCAGGAAATGAACTCCCATGAGCTATCCAAAACTAGAAGAATTACAGCAAGGAACCAAAGATGTTACTCTGCAAATGACAACAATGTCAGAACAATAAAAGATATAAACAGTGTAGGCAGAGAACTTTCTAATTAGGGAAGGCAAGGTAATATCAAGTAATAATAGACTGCTTGAAACCTAGAAAGATATGTATAATTTTCAAAGTAACCACAAAGAATGTTAACAAATCCACTCATCAGAATAAAGAAGGGAAACAAAGTCTGAATAAAAACAAAAGAAATTCACAAACAAAAGAAATTCAGCACATGACAGTAAGAGGAATAAAGAAAATATCAGCACCACAAAAAAACAAAAGCAAAAACAGCACTACAAAACAATAGCAATTAACTGATGCATATCAATAATTATACTTAATGTGAACGACCTAAATGTACCCATAATGAGACAGAGAATGACAAATGGAGTAAAAAACAGAATCCATCAATATGCTTTTTATAAGAGATGTATCTTAGAAACAAAGAAGACATATGTTTACTAAAAATCAAAGGATTGAAAAAATATATATCAACAAACAGTTATCAAAAAGAACAGGAGTGGCAATACTAATTTCAGATAAAATAGATTTTAAAACAAAATCCACCATAAAAAACAAATACAACACTATATAATGATTAAAGTGATGATCCATCATGAACACTTAACCATAATAGACATCTACATACCCAGTGATGGGGCTCCAGAATATATAAAACAAAACTTAACACTGAAAAGGTGAAATCATCACTTTTGGTAAAGGACAGAACATCTAGAAAGAAATTCAACAAAGATACAGAAAAGCTAAAGGGCACAATCAGCCTAATTGACCTCATAGACATATATAGAATACTCCACCCAACAGCTGCAAAATACATATCCTTTTCCGATGCATGTGGAACGGTCTACAGACTATAATAGACTACATCTTTGGCCACAAAGCAGCCCTCAACAAAATCCAAAACATTGAGATAATACAAAGTGTCTTCTCTGACAACAATGCCACCAAAGTAGAAATTAACAATAGGAAGCTCAAAGCAAAAAAATCAATTACACCCTGCTTAAAAACCACCATGAAGAAATCAAAAATAGAATTTAAAAATTCCTGGAATCACATGAGAATGAAATCACATCATACTAAAACCTTTGGGACACAGCAAAGGCAGTCCTCAGGGGTTAATTTAGAGCAATAGATGCACACAGCAAAAAAAAAAAAAAAAAAAAAGGAGGGAGACAAAATCAAAACATTAGCTACACAATTTGAACAAATAGAAAGAGAACAGCAAAAGAAACCCACAGCCACCAGAAGAGAGGAAACAAGATCAGAGCAGAAATAAATGAAGTAGAGAATAGAAAAACAACAGAAAGGATCAACAAAACTGAAAGTTGGTTCTTTGCAAGAATCAACAAAATCAAGAAACCACTGGCCAAACTGACAAAAGAAAAACAAAAGAAGACTCAAATATCCCAAATAAGAAATGACATGGGGGACATTACAACAGACTGAACTGAAATAAAAAAGATACCAGAGTTTTACAATAAATTACACTTCAACAAATTTGAAAACCTAGAGGAAATAGACAAATTTCTAGAAACATACTACCTACTTAAACTAACATAAAATGATTTTGAAAGTCTGACCAGACTCACAACAAGAGAAGGGATTTAAAAAGTATTTACAAAGAAAAAAATACCACCGGCAACAACAACAAAAAAGAAAGCTCTGGCCCATATGATTTCACTGGCGAAATCATTTAGAGAAGACCCTACACCAGTACTACAAAAACAATTTCAGAACATAGAAAAGGAAAGGATACTTCCAAATTCACTGTATGTAGCCAGGGTAACCCAGGTACCTAACCCAGAAGAAGACACCACCAAAAAAATAAAATTGCAGACCAATATTTCTCATGAATATAGACCAAAAAGATATAGCCAAAAGAAAGTAGCAGCATATGATGTCATCAGTAATCTGGGCACCACCTGCTTTTCCAAGCTCTTCTCCAATTACTCTCACTTCCAACCGCCCCTCCTAGACTGACAAATCTGCTTCTTGCCATTCAAATACACAGTCTGCCAATTAAGTCTGCAAATGGAATTCTTCTAAGTGCTACATACCTCATGGTTGAAGATCAAGATGGTCTTGGAAAACTACACACTGACGCCAGCACCCAGGCCACCCATCAAAGCAATTTTGGAACTCTTTTTCTGAAAGGGTCATCAGAGCTGTTGTCGTATTACCCTTATGTCCTGAATATCATCAAAGTGTCTTCCTTTCAATAGTCCTTTATCTTTGAGGAAAGAAAAATGTCATTGGGAGTCAAATCAGGTGAGCAGGAAGGGCGTTCCAGTACAGTTATTTGCTTACTGGCTAAAATCTCCCTCACAGACAACTATGCAGTTAAGTGCACAAACTTGCCAGCTTGCCATTCCAGAAAGAATCCTAAAATTGCTTCCAAGGGTGAATTAGGCACTGGCATTGGTGTCCAGCTTCCTCAGGGGAGACTTCAAAGGTGACTACAGTAATATTCATCAATGAGGTATGTAGCACTAACAACAGTTATTAATTTAAGTCGTCTTCACTTTCAGCAAGTAGGTTTTTGTCACCAGCTTAATGCAAGTTGTTAACGAGTCTTCCTCCAGTCCTAATGCTCCATTCTTTTTCAAACAGTCCAGCTTCTCAGATTATCTGTTTAGCATATAGATTGACTAGGTCTGGAGAAAGGATACAACCCTAACACACACCTTTCCTGATTTTAAACTATTCAGTGTCCCTTTGTTCTGTTCAAACAACTGCCTGTTGATCCATATGCAGATTCTTCATGAGCATAACTAAGTGGTCTTGAATTTCCATTCTCCATAATGCTATCCATGACTTATTATGATGTACACAATCAGATTCCTTTGCATAGTCAATGAAACACAAATAAACACATTTTTGGTATCCCCTGCTTTCAGCTAAGATCTAGCTACCATAAGTAATGATATCCCTGATTCTTCATACTCTTCTGAATCTGGCCTCAATTTCTGGTAGTTCTCTGATACGCTTCTTCAGTCACTTTTGAATGATGTTCAGCAAAATTTTACCTATGTGTGATATTAATGACACCATTTGACAATTTCTGCATTGGAAATTGTTGGATCACCTTTCCTGGGAATAGCCATAAATTTAAATCTCTTCCAGATGATTGGCCATGTAGCTGTCTTCCAAATTTCTTGGCATACATGAGTGAGCACTTTCAGTATTGCATTTGTTGAAACATCTTGACTGATAGCTCATCAATTCTTGAAGCCATATTTTTCACCAATGTCTCCAAAGTAGCTTCGACTCCTTTCTTCAGTACCGTTGATTTCTGATCATATGCAACTTCAAAATGGTTCAGTGTTGAACAATTCTTTTTGGTATAATGAGTCTGTGTATTCCGTTCATCTTCTTTTGATGATTCCTGCATCATTTAATATTTTCCCTGAAGAATCTTTCTTTATTACAATTCAAGACTTGAATTTTTCCTTCAGTTCTTTCAGTTTGAGAAATTCAAAGCTTGTTCTTCCCCTTTGGTTTTCTATCTCCAGCTCTGCACATGTCATCATACTTGGTCTTGTCAGGTGCCCTTTGAAATCTTCTATTTATTTCTTTTACTTGATAGTTTCTTCCTTTTGCTTTAGCCACTTGACATTCAAGAACAAGTTTCAGAGTCTCTTCTGACATCTAATTTGGTCTTTGCTTTCTTTCTTGCCTTTTTAATGGCCTCTTGTTTCCTTTGTGGGTGTCCTTGATGCCATTCTACACTTGTCTGGTCTTCAGTCACAACAGAATGATGACAGGATGATGCTGTGAGATTTCTAAAACATGGGCCTGCAGTTCCCCTCCACATCTCTTGAAATGCTCATTCTTAGGTTACTCCTTCCAGAAATCCAACTGCTGTTTTAAAATACTCAAAAATCATGGAGAAGTCCATGTTTAGACACCCTGGTTGACAGCCCCAGCTGTGTTTTCAACCAATAAGCATCAAATACCATGTCAGTGAGTCACCTTGTATATCCACTCCAGTAACGTCTTCAGGTGACACCAGCCTCCCCCATCACTTTACTGCAATTATATGAGAAATATTGAGTAAGAACTGCTAAGTTGAGCCCCATCAAGTCTAAGACTCATGAGACATAAAAAGAAATTCTGTCATAAGCTACTGAGTTTTGGAATGGTTTGTTACATAGCAACAGATACATGCAATGACATAACTTGTGGTGGCTAACTTTTCAGCATGTCCACCAAGTAGATTTTCTCAGTACATGGGTTTCTTAGTCAAAGCAACAAAAATCTAGTCTTTTTATCTAATAACTTGAATGTCATAGTTTTCCTTCCCTCTTTTCTGTTCTTACTCACAAACTAGACTACAAGGACTACCAGTACAGACTATTCTTCTTGTGTATTTCATACCCGGAGTAGAGTTACTTGCACATAATACTCAATACTAAAAAATTCCCTCAATCTTTTTAAATGAACTAATGATTAACTGAATTATTGTTGCTAGTCACCATCATAATGAGTTAGGTTGCCCCTAACTCATGGTCATCCCATGCACAACAGAACAACACATGGCCCATTCCTGTGCCATCTCCATGATCAGTTGCAGATTGGACTATTTGGGTCCATAGGGTTTTTACTGGCTGATAGTTAAGTCTCTAGGTCTTTTGTACTATTGAACTCTAAAAAGTATGTCTTAAAATGTTTCACAGATTCTTAGAAATAGGTTTAGTTGACAATTCAACCACATAATGAAAATGGCTTTTGTTACTTAATAAGTGTAGACTGTGTGGCAGCTGCTACATTTGTAATCGTTTTAACACTCACAATAACCCTGTGAGATAGAAAGGGTCTTCCAATAAATGTCCTATCTTTGAACTTGAATAAAACAGGTGTAAATGATACCATTTTAATTGTTCTCCTATTCTGGAGTGCATCTGATGACTTTGAATAAATTTCCATTGTGGCAACTCCCAAATGGGGTGAAAACTAATCAGTTATAATTGCCCAATATCTTTCAGCACTGACAGTCACAGCCTCTCCTCATTCATGTTGGGAAAATAAGGGCCAGTGATTCCACTGTACCAAAATCCATACCAAATCATAACTTTCAGGGCTACAGTGGGTGTTCTTGAATATCCATTAGAGTCTTATTGCTCCAAATGTGACAGTTTTGTTTGTTAACTAAACCACTCACCCCAAAATGGACCTCATCACCGAAGATGATTTTTTGGCCAAAAACAGGGCCAATTTTCACTTGCTTCAGAGCCCAGTCAACAAATACAGCACAATATATGGACACTGGGCTTCAGTTCTTGAGTTAAAACAGTTTTGTAATGGTAAAGCTTCAAGTCCAGATGCAAAATCAGCCAAACTGCGGTTGACAAAAGGCCCAGTTCCTATGTTCAGGGAGAAATTGACTGAGATGGATTCTCGCTTATATTCTGACAAAACGGTGGCAATGCTTTCACTGGAATGTGTGGTTTACTGACATACAGGCATTGTCTGATTAGCAACAGACCTGGTTATCTCACAGTTTTTGATTAAACATCAAATTGTTCTTTCAGTGGGATGATCATGTGTATTGTAAATTTCATGTAATGCATAGAATGTTTATAATACACATTTTGAAAATAAACTTTAATAATTTCTATGTGTTGTCAAATTGTGTAACTTTTCATGGCTATTTGTCAAGTCTAATCAGAAACACATGATAAATATGGCAACTATAGCCTCTATTCTGGGTATGAAAATATCTCTACTGGAGCTTTCAAAAGTAGGGCATCCTTATTGGAAGACTCTTTACAGATTAGCCACTTTTGACAAAAAGAGTAAACCAAGGTTGAGAGAAAAGTTGAATTCCTTGCCCAATATCACAGAGTTTGAGACATCAACAGCTAGGACTATAACCCAGATTCTGTAAACCCCATTCCTTATTTCTCTTGGCAAGCTCTGCTTCTTTATATGTTCCTTCAATGGAATGCCCATTTCTGCAATTTTTTGGTAGCTCTATGGTGACTGGAGTAGATACCAAAATTATTATTTGGGGAAAGGAAAAAAAAAATAAGTCTCAGGCCAAAACCTTGACAATGTTTTCTCTCCTTTGCCATCTTTAGTTTTTGCCAAAACAGTAAACAGATCAGACAATGCGGAGAGGGTGGCATACTATGACTGCTTTTTCCTTGGATTCTACAGGTACCTACCTGCAGAACAGAGGTCCTCAACCCTGGCTGCACTTTCCAATCACCTATGGAGCTTTTAAAATAATTTACTCAGGGGGATCCAACCCAGGCCAATTTATTTGTAAGTTTTGGGGGTAGATACAGATGCTAGTGTATTTTAAAGCTCTTGAGCAATTCACAAATGCAGCCAGGTATGACCTACCACCGCAGGAGTCCTTGCAGTCAATTTACGATGCCCACTGTCTGTCAGAAAATGATCTAAATATGCGATGCTACCAAAAACCTTCACTTTAAGTAATAAATTCAGCTCTTGATTACATGACAGTGCATACTGCATCTTTTGGTTGAAAATGGCTGGGATGCAAAGTCAGGTCTTAAATATCAATCTGAAAGCCCAGAACCATGGATTTGGGAAAAACTTGACTTCTGATTTCCCCAAATATCTAAAGTCTCTTCAGTTGTTAAGAGTGGAATTTATGCTGGCTTATAGCCAATGATCCATGATAAGGGGTGGGTAATATCAGCTGTATTAATAGCAGTAATTAAATATTTAAGGTAGCAAGTTTGGAAATAATTAAAAATGTTAAAAAAAAAAAAGGTCTGTCCACTTTCTATTGTACTCATTAGTCAGAAACAAAGTTGGTGAAATCCATTAAGAGATGGCAACATTCATACTAGTCACTCTAACGCCTGTTCTTCATTGCTCTTGCAGACAGATGAACAGCTCTGCGACAAACATAGCAATATAGTTTCGAGATAGAAGAAGAAAAAGGTACTGTATTCAACAGTAATTGAATTCTCACAGAAACTTAACGTATGAAAAACAAAAGTTACCCAAATTCCTAAAACCCATCTGTAACTGTGAAATAGCTTCCCCTTTCCTCTTCTCCACCTATGAACTCTTCAGATTCTTCTGTCTTGGGATAAGTTGGTGACCACTGAGTGTTGGCCGTTATATTCTCATCATTGTTTTGTTGTCACTGCTGTTACTTGTTGTCAAGTTGATTCTAACTTACAGCAAACCTATGTGCATCAGAATAGAACTATTCCATAGTGTTCAAGGCTGCGTCCTTTCGTGAACTGATCACCAAGCCTGTCTTCTGAGGCATCTTTGGGTGATTTTGAACCACCCATGCTTTTGGCTAGTAGTTGAACACTTAACTGGTTGTGTCACCCATGGAGGTCTCACAGGACAACTCGGAAATTTCTCCTCTATGATCCTCAGAGCATCCCTGAAGTCTCGAGGTCATTGCTTTCCCTCCAGTCCAAGTAGCCCAGCAGGACAGCCTCCTTGTTCTGTGGTCTAGAAGAGTTGGCTCAGCCCATCCTTTTGAACAAAGCTCACTTCTTGTTCCGCTGTTAACAGCACAAATGGCATAAAAGAAAGGCTCCTTCACAATTATTCATGCAGCTCAGCCTCTGCCCCATTGACATTCCTAAGTAAATGTGCAAGTGCCCAAAGACAATTAAATTATGATTCATCCTCCAGAACTCCTGCTAAGGCAGGCTGCCTGGCTGTGAGTGGAAACATATTTTAGCAGTAGCTGATCTTTCCCTTTGGTTGAGGACCAAGTCCGACTAGGCATGGCTTTGAAGTTATTTCTGTCTCGCTGGATTAGAAGTATCAAAAGAAACAGCTCCACAAACCTTTTAACAAATATTTACAGTTCTGTACTGAACAGCCTCCACTGTACCTTAACCTTTATTGCCTTGTGAAAGCCTGCCAACCTCCCTGCCAAAATCATGACCTCTCCAAGGTGGAAGACAGGCAGCCGCTCAGAGAAACTGATGAGTCCACACCACTAAGGCATCCACTCTCTTTGTCACAGAGGAGAAGGCAGACCTGTTACACAAACCTGGCTGAGGTGTGGATTCCCCTATACACACCCCCCCCACATGCACACTCCAGATACGTCTCTGTCTCTGAGTGATCGCAACCTGATCAACTGATAGTGCTGGAGGGACACATTTCACATCCATCTCCATATAGTCTTGGTGCCACTCTGGTGCCAAAATTTCCACAAGTGCCCAAAGTGCAGGAAGGACACAAAGCAACACATTCAAAACACAAAGGAGAGCTCGGTCATGAGAAATCTGTTTTTTCATTGACTAAATATTGCAATACTTTATATAGTTTATAAGGCTCCCTTATGGGAGATTTTCAAATGAGCATGGTTATCACAGAATCCTTTGGTTGCTTGTTAACTGCTGTAGGATTATATAAGTGGTTGCACTGATGTCTTCTCTATTTTCCAAGACTCCGTACTGTGAGTACAGAGATCTTATAGGGGAAATAGAATGAAGAGGTAGATGAAAGAAGCCAGAAGGAGGCTACCATAGTTGAAGGAGTGGAGGCCCTCACCTATCCAGGTTCAGCTGTCTAAGAGGCATGGCTGCTTAGGACACTAAAAGGAGGGATGAGCATGGATGTGATCCTCTAAGCAGCTTTAATTGGCCCCAGATGCCTCTACCAGAAAAATCACTGGAGGACAGCAAAGCTTTAGAGTAACAGATGTCAGTTGCTGACATAATAGCTCCATGAATGCCCGTGGCATGGTACTCAGAGATCCCTAGAACTCACTATGAGACCAGAAGAGACTCAGAAGCCCAGCAGAAATGATAGAGGCAAGAGCCAAAAATATGTCACACTGTTAACAGGACCACCAGCTGTTACCTCAACAAATGCAAATTAGAAGCAAATCAATTCAGATTATTGGTGGTGAAGATTGAGGCCAGTCATTTTACTCATTTATTCAACTAATATTTATATTTCAAGGCACAGAGCTGTGTTTTACAAAAACAAATTATAGATACTGCCCTCTAAAAGTTTGCATTAATCACTAATACAAGCCCTTAGCACTGAGTCAGTTCCAGTTCACAGAAAACCTACAGGACAGAATAGAACTGGACTGGCACACATGGACCTCTGTTTCTTGACTAACCCACTTTTCTGACTAATTTCCCACTACAGTTTTTTTTTTCATGCACATCACTATCTAATCAAATCCATTGCTTTGCTTTTTTAAAAAACATTGCAAGCTTTCCTTCCTCACCACTGTTATTCACACCATTTCTCCTTGACAATGCCTTCACCACCACCTTGTTTCCATGAGCAAATTTTATCTCAATCCTGTACTCTTCCACAAAACTTCTCCTCCTTCCAACAGGGAGACAGACCATCACTCTCTCACCCTTAAACCAACACAGTATGACAGATGTTAATATACTTCTATATTAGTTATTGGAAATCCTGGTGGTATAATGGTTAAGTGCTACATCTGCTAATTCAAAAGTCTGAATCCATCAGGTGCTCCTTGGAAATCCTATCGGGCAGTTCTACTCTCTCCTAGAGGGGTACCATGAGTCAAAATTGACGTGACAGCAGCACGTTTGGTTTTGCTTTTTGTTTTTGGTCTGCTGTAGGGAGGGGCAGACAAAATACAGTGAATAATTCATTACTACAAAATGATTGTCATCTATACGTATGAAGCAGGGCACATCCTCTGGGGAGCCTCTCTAATTGTCCCAAGATGCCACGGCACCACAGTACACTGAGGCCTTCTTTTATAGCCCAAAACCACTCACATACTTTCTCAATTTCTTCAAATAGCTTACCAAAGTTCTTAATGCATAACTTCATTCCTGAAAATCAGTACAAATATCCTTTTCTACAGAAAAAATTTTCCTTGTTTATTTCCTTGCAATAAAAATAATAACACATAGGCATTTCAAGTCTCGCTTTGGTGCATGAAACATACAATAAGCTCAATACACTCTATTTCACAGTTTTTAAGATGAAACAGGAATGATGGTCATCACTATATGAAATCTAGCCAACACCTGTACTTGAACTTGATAACCTATTTATAGAAAATGCTCCCATTACACTTATTGCAGCTCATGAATGTTTGCTTTTAATTTCAGAATTGCTTTATAGTATCTTAAGAGGGACTCCAAACATTACGTGTAATTTTTTTTCTTTTTCAAAAACATAGATGACACATCTTTATTAGACAAAACTTTCTAAAAATACATGAGCAAAATGAAGAAAAATAAACACAGTATCACCAAAGATAGTGAGCTTTAATATCTTGTTATATATTTCCTTCTAGAAACTAATGTAAACAGGATCATGCTTACATACTGTTATGCAGTCAGCTTGTTTTCTTGAATAACAAATTGTGAATATTTTTCTATCAATAACTATTCATCTGATTACAGTATTATTTAATAGAAAAGTATTTTTATTATATGAGTATATCATAGTCATTTAACCAACACAGTTTTGTACATTCAGAGTATTTCCAATATTTCAGTTTTAAAAAGCATACTGATGAGGGTACCAATATCTAAATATTTGCTTACCGTTGCAATCATTTCCTTAGGCGAAATTTATGGAAGTCTAAGTTCTGGGTCAAAAGGTAAGCATATTTTAAAAGGGTCCAGATTGAATAAAAGTCTTCCAGAAATCTTAACCAGTTGCTATCAACTCATTGCTGACTCACAGTGACCCAGTGTGTGTCATAGTGGAACTACTGTCCACTGGACTTTCTTTTTTTTTATTTTTATTATTTTATTTTTATTTAACATAACTGAGTGAAAATGTACATTCACGTATAAATTTACATGCCCACCTATATGCAGCTGCCACTGCTCTCCCTGTCCAGTGACAGCACACTATTCCTCTCTGCTCCACACATGTCTCATCCTCCCAACAGCCTCCTTTCCCCTCCTCTCCGTCCACTCTCCTTCCTCCAGCCAGAGGTCAGCAAGATGATATCCTATAGATGTATAGAACCATAAAGTGCTTCCAATATATGGTCACTCTGCATTGCCAAGTCCAATCCATTCCTGTCCAAAGAGTGGACCTTTGTCATAATTTATGAGAAAGGGCAGCATCAGGGCAGGGGGCCATGCTCTCAGAGGAACCCCAAAACTGCTGGACCATCAGTTGAGGTCTTTAAGTGGAGATCTCATGATGCACCCCTTTTTATTCTCATGTTGCCAGTGAGACTCCTCTCTGTGAGCTCCATCTTGGCTATCACTGCTGGTGGCCGGGCACCATCCAGGTTTTCTGGTCCCAAGTAGATGTAGGCACCCACTCTTGTGGGTCTCTCTGTCTTCTTGGTTGTCTTTACCGCATGTCATATTGATCCTCGGTGAGCATCCATTCCTGCTGAGTTGGGACCATTTGCTGTGTCCTCAGATGGCAGCTTGGCAGCTTTTAAGACCCCAAACACCACTCACCAATGTGGGGTGCAGAGAGCTCTCTTAGCAAAACCCTAGTTGTGCCAATTGGCCTGGAATTCACCTAAGAGCATGGTCCCCCACCCCCTGCACCAGCTACTCCATCCTTGCAGTATTGAGTTAAGATGGAAGGAGTACTCAAGTTATGCTGAAGTCCACTTAATGTTCTTCTTATTTCTAATGTGTGCTATCACCGCTTTCTCCCAACTAGATTTCTAGTAACTATCTAAACTAAACCTTCCCCCCTCACCTCCCTCCCTCCCCTCCCTTGCAGCTGTCAAAGAGTCTTTTCTTCTATACACAAGTCTGTTTTTGAGATCTTATCGTAGAGGTCTCATACAGTATTTGTCGCTGACTACTTTCACTCAACATAATGTCTTCCAGTTGAAACCAGGTTAGGAGATGTTTCCTGGAATCATCGTTATTCTTTATCATTGTGTAATGCTCCATTGAGTACATGTACCATAGTTTACCTATCCATTCTTCTATTGTTGGGCATCTGGGTTGATTCCATCTTTTTGCTATCATGGACTGTGCTGCGGTAAACAGTCTGGTGCATGTGTCCATTGGTGTGAAAGGCCTTCATTCTGTAGGATATATTCCAAGTAGTGGAATTACTGGGTAAAATGGCATATTGATATCCATTTTTTTAAGGAAGCGCCAGATTGCCTTCCAAAGAGGCTGGACCATTTTGCAACACCACCAACAGTGTAGGAGGGTTCCACTTTCTCCACAGCCTCTCCGGCATTTGTTGTTTTGTGTTTTCTGGATCATGGCCAATCTTGTTGGGGTGAGATGGTATCTCACTGTTATCTTGATTTGAATTTCTTTAATAACTAAAGATCATGAACATGTCAGCACGTGTTTTTTGGCTGCCTGGATCTCCTCTTTAGTGAAGTGTCTGTCCATCTCCTTTGCCCATCGCTTAATTGGATGATTTATCTTCTTCTTCTTGATATTTTGTAGTATCTTATAGATTATGGAGATCAGGCGTCGGTCTGACATAGAGTTGCCAAATATTTTTTCCCATTCTGTGAGTGTTCTTTTAATTCTATTAATAAAGTCTTTGGATGAGCAGAAGTGTTTCATTCTTAATAGTTCCCATTTATCTATTTTCTCTTCTGTTGATTGAGGTTTCTTTGACAGATTTTGGAGTCTGTCCTCATTGTGTATTAAAACTTCCATTGTTGTTCCTACCTTTTTTTGGATGAGCTTTATGGTTTTAGGTTTGATGTTTAGGTCTTTTATCCAGTTGGAGTTGGTTTTTGTATAAGGTGTAAGATACGGATCTTGATTCAGTTTATTGCAGATGGATAACCAATTTTGCCAGCACCATTTGTTGAAGATACTGTTTTTATACCAGTTTAATGTCTTAGGGCTTTTGTCAAATATCAGCTGTTCATAGGAAGATGGTGTCATCTCTGGGGTCTCAATTCTGTTCCATTGATCGATCTGTCTGTTCTTGTACAGTACCAGGCTGTTTTGACCACTGTGGCAGTGTAGTATGTTCTAAGGTCGGGTAATGAGAGGCCTACCAGTGTGTTCTTCTCCTTTAGTAGTACCTTACTTGTCTGGGGCTTCTTCCCTTTCCAAACAAAATTGATGATTTGTTTCTCCATCTCATTAAAAAATGATGCTGAAACTTGTGTTGGGGTTGCATTATATAAATAAATTGCTTTGGGTAAAATAGATATTTTTACAATGTTAAGTCGTCCTATCCGTGAGCAGGGTAGGTTTTTCCATTTATCTAAGTCTCTCTTAGTTTCTTGTAGTAAGGGCTTGTAGTTCTCTTTGTAAAGGTCTGTTGTTTCTCTGGTTAGATTAATTCCTAAGTACTTTATCTTCTTAGGGGCTATCGTAAATGGTATTGATTTGATAATTTCTCCATTGACAGTCTCATTGTTGGTGTAAAGGAATCCTACTGATTTACTTATGTTTATCTTGTATCCTGAGACTTTGCTGAACTCTTCTATCAGTTTGAGTAGCTTACTTATAGATTTCTTGGGATTCTCTGCATATACAATCATATCATATGCAAACAGGGAGATTTTAACTTCCTCTTTGCCGATCCAGATGCCTTTATTTCTTCGTCTTGTCGAATTGCTCTGGCTAGAACTTCTAGCACAATATTGAAAAGGAGAGGTGAGAGTGGGCATCCTTGTCTAGCTCCTGATCTCAAGGGAAAGTCTTTCAGTCTCTCTCCATTCTGGATGATGTGGGCAACTGGCTTTGTATAAATGGCCCTTATTGTGTTGAGGAATTTGCCGTCTATGCCCATTTTGCTAAGAGTTTTTAGCATGAATGGGTGTTGGACTTTATCAAATCCGTTTTCTACATCAATGGGCAAAATCAGGTGATCCTTGTCTTTTGTGTTTGTTATGTGGTTTATCACAATTGTTTTCCTGATGCTGAACCAGCCTTGCATCCCTGGTATGAATCCCACTTGGTCATGATGGATTATTTTCTTGATAGGTTGTTGTATTCTGTTGGCCAGAATTTTGTTGAAGATTTTTGCATCTAGGTTCATGAGTGATATTGGTCTGTATTTCTCTGTCTTTGTTGGATCTTTCCCTGGCTTAGGTATCAGGGTGGCTGGCTTCATAGAATGAGGTTGGGAGTACTCCATCCCTTTCTATACTGTGAAATAGTCTCAGTAGTATTGGGGATAACTCTTCTCTAAATGCTTGGTAGAATTCTGCCGTGAAGCCATCTGGGCCCGGACTTTTTTGGGTTGGCAGTGTTTTGATGACCTTTTCAATCTCTTCCTTTGTGATGGGTTTATTAAGTTGTTCCGCTTCACGTTGTGATAATTTGCATAGGTGGTATGAGTCAAGGAATTGGTCCATTTCCCCTAGGTTTTCAAATTTGTTAGAGTACAGTCTTTCACAGTATTCTGTTATGGTGTTTTTGATTTCTGTTGCATCTGTGGTGACCACTCCCCTCTCATTTCGAATTTGGGTTATTTGTTTCCTTTCCTGCTTTTCTTTAGTAACTTTAGCCAGTGGTTTATCAATTTTGTTGATCTTTTCAAAAAACCAGCTTTTGGTGTTTTCAATTTTTTCAGTTGTTTTTCTATTCTCTAATTCATTTAGCTCTGCTCTACCTTTATGATCTGGTTTCTTCTGGTGCCTGAGGGGTTCCTTTGTTGTTCTCTCTCTCCTTGTTCAAGCTGTAGGATTAGTTCCTGGATTTGAATTCTTTCTTCCTTCCAGATGTGTGCATTTATGGAGATAAACAGACCTCTGAGCACTGCTTTGGCTGTATCCCATAGGTTCTGGTAGGAAGTGTTTTCGTTCTCATTGGAATCCATGAATTTCTTTAATTCATCCTTGATTTCCTCTATAACCCATGATTTTTTGAGCAAAATGTTGTTCAGTTTCCAAGAGTTCCATTTTCTATCTATGTTTTTTCTGCTATCGATTTCAACTTTTATGACTTTATGATCTGAGAAGATGCTTTGCAGTAATTCAATGGTATGGATTTTGTTGAGCATTGCATTATAGCCTATCACGTGGTCAATTCTGGAGAATGTTCCATGTGCACTGGAGAAGAAGGTGTAGTTGTCTGCTGAGGGGTGGAAAGTTCTGTATATATCAATGATGTTTAGTTGGTTAATTGTGTCAATGAGGTCTTCTGTATCTTTACTGAGCTTTTTTCTAGATGATCTGTCTAGTAATGAGAGTGAAGTTCTAAAGTCTCCCACTATTATTGTGGAGTCATCTAACTCTCTTTTGAGCATAGTCAGTGTTTCTTTGACATATTTAGGTGCTCTGACATTAGGTGCATAAATATTTAATATAGTTGAGTCTTGCTTGTGTACTGAACCTTTCAGCAATAAATAATATCCATCTTTGTCCATGATGGTGGATTTGACATAAAAATTGATTTTGTCTGAGATTAGAATTGCCACCCCTCCTCTTCTTTGTTCATTGTTAGCTTGATATACATTCTTCCATCCTTTAATTTTCAGTTTGTCCCTGCCTTTAGGTCTCAAGTGAGTTTCTTGTAGACAACATATGGATAGGTTGTGTCTTTTGATCCAAGATGACACTCAGTGTCTCTTTACTGGAGCATTAAGTCCATTCACATTCAATGTAATTATTGATAGGTATGTGTTCACTGCTGCCACTTTGATATGTTTATTTTTATGTTGATGTTTTCACTGTTGTTCTTTCTAGTCTGTTCTGGGCCACTGTTTTTTGTGAGTTGATTTTTCATCTTTTTCAGAGCTGGTTTTATAGTTGTTGAGACTCCTGTGTTAGATTTCTTGAAATGATATGATACATCTTTGTTGTGCTTTACAGCTGCCCCTATCATCCCCCTTAATAAACTATTTATAAACCCAATTTTAATTACTACCAGTCTTGTCATCCTCCTCTCCATCTTGAAGGACTATAATGAGTGTAGTACATCGCTCTTTTTATTATGATGACACCATAGTTTTCATGATGATCACTGGATTGCTTCTTTCCATATCAAAGCTGTGACTTACTTTGGAGCCTTCCCTAAATGAGTAGAGTATTGAGTAGTGTGTCGTTCTAAAATATAAAGTTAGTGGTTTTGTTCTTCTAAGCCAGAGCCAAGAACTTCTTTCAGTATTTCTTGTAGTTTGGGTTTGGTTTTTACAAAGTCTCTGAGTTTCTGTTTATCTGGGAATGTCTTAATTTCATTTTCGTATTTGAAAGATAGTTTTGCAGGATATATAATTCTTGGTTGGAAGTTCTTCTCCTTCAATACTTTGAATGTGTCATGCCACTGTCTCCGTGCCAGCATGGTTTCTGCTCAGAAATCTGACGAGAGCCTACCGGGTTTCCCTCTGAATGTTAGCTTTGCCTTGACTCTTGCTGCCTTTAAGAATTGCTGCTTATGTTTCATTTTGTTAAGCTTGATTATAATATGTCTTGGAGTCTTTCTTTGGAGATCTATATTGGGTGGTGTACGATATGCATCTGAGATGTCTATATTCTCTTCCTTCATGATTTCTGGGAGTTTTTCTGTCAGCAGCTCAGCAACAATACTCTGTGTTCTCAGATGTCTCACCCTGTTCAGGGACTCCAATTAATCGAAGGTTGTTCCTCTTAATAGAGTCCCACATGCTTCTTAATGTTTCTTCATTTTTCTTATTTCTTTTTTCTGATTTCTGCTCATAGACGCTGGCATCAGTAGCTTTGTCTTCCAAGTCAGAAGTTCTTTTTTCCATTTGTTCCATTCTGTTTTCTTGGCTTTGCATGGAAGTTTCTATGTCTTTGATTTTCTTCTCGATCTGTTGGATTTCAGAGTACTGGTGTTCCATCAGATCGAACAACTTGCTTAATTTTTCATTTTATTCTGCTGCATTTTGTATAAGGTCTAGAAGGGCTCTGTATATAATCATTTTGTATTCACTTCCTGATGCTTTCATAAAAGTTTCTTCATCTGGAAAACTCCTTGGTTGCTTTGTTTGTGAGCCTTCTGAAGTCATGAGTGATTGCTTGTATGCCACAACTGTCTGTTGCTTTTTGGGTCCCATGTGAGTATATAGAGGCTGGAAGAGGTACTGTGAGGATGGATTGCAAATGTTTCTCTAGGCTGTCTTCAAATGTAAATCAAAAGGTATCTGACCAGTTCACAAGTCAGTTAGGTTTTCAGGTGTAGAGGTCCCTCTTCTCATCTGACAAAGTAAGCACCACTATATCCAACCCCAGATGATAACAAACTAGTTCAGAATACAGCAATGCTACTGCCCTGTTGGCCTCTGCTGACAGGGCCTAGCCTTAGCCAACACTGCGTGGAGTACTGGTTTTGTGATAGAAAATCACTCTCCTGTGGGCAGGCTCTGGCTCCCAGGCTAAGAACGAGGTAACACTAAAATCTCGGTACCAACATGGCGTCCCGCACCCTGACCATGGAGCTTCGCACAAACCCCACTGAGGCAGCTACAAAACGAAAGGCTTATTGTGGCTAGATTAACAGAGTCCTGAGCCTGGCTCTCAGAATACAGGAATTTCGCCTGCCTATCCCCTCAGCAGCGTGTCTGAGTCCAGCCACCAGGCAAGACCCAGCTCCGCTCGCCAGCGGAGACAGAGGGAAAAAAAAGTCAAACTGGTGCATTTACCTTCTGTCCGTGAGAGCCAGGGCTAGCCAGGAGCCGGATTCAGCAAAAGAGAGGAGGTTTTTCCACTGAGTGGTATGAAGTCCCAATTAACAGCTCTGTGCCGTGTCCTGAGGCTGATTAGTTGATTAGAAGGCTCTGCGTGATTGTCAGTTCAGGTCTTGCTTTCCAGAGGGATTTAAGGAGACGTGGGCTTAGTCCGCCATCCACTGGACTTTCAATGACTGATTTTTCAGAAATAGGTTAGCTGGCTTTTCTTCCAAAGTGCTTCTGAGTAGATTCAAAGAGCCCACCTTTCAGCTAGTGACCAAGTCTTTAACAGTTTCTGCCACCCACTTCCAGGAATCTTACAATGATTTAATCTCCCTCCTGATGGTTTAATACTTACCCCTCCCCCAAAACTACCTACAATAAAAAAAAAGACTTTTTTCATTCTCTTAAATGTATTTATACCATGATGCATTTATTACTGTTGCATTACACATGCAAGTTTATTCCTCTTGCTGTCAGGTGCCATTGAGTCAGTGACTCATCACAACACTAAATACAACAGAACAAACTGCCCAATAGTGCATCATCTCACAATTGTTGCTATCTTTGAGCTCATTGTTGCAGCCACTCTGTCAATTGTAGCCTTGTTAAAGGTCTTACTCTTTTTTGATGACTTTTGTCAAGCATGATGTCTTTCTCTAATTCCTCCTGACAGCATGTCCCAAGTATATGAGACAAAGTCTTGCCATCCTTATTTCCAAAGAGCATTCTGGCTGTGCTTCTTCCAATGCAGATTTGGTCATCATTCTAGCAGTCCATGATATATTAAATATTCTTCACCAACATCATCGTGCAAAAGCATTAATTCTCCTCAAGCTTCCTTATTCATTACCCAGCTTTCGTATGCACACGAGGCAGTTGAAAATACCATGGCTGCGGTGAGGTGCACCTCAGTCCTTAGAGTGATATCTTTGTTTTCCTAAACTTTGTTTTTTTTTTTTTGCCTGAAAAACATTTTAAATCCAGATAGCAAGAGGGCAGGGTGCCCAGCCTGTGTCTCCTACCCAAGCTTTTCAAGCCTTTGCTTCCAGTCGTCTAAGAGGTAAGCACGACATAGCTGAGGTTTCCTGCCCCTCCATAGTCCCAGTCAACCACAGCCAGGAATTTGGTGTTCCTCCATCAGTGACAGGTAGTGTTGTATGTCATTTAAACTGAGGCCAGTGGCATCAGAGAGTTCATATTATTCTGAAGCTTTAGGCTCTGTGTCTTCGATGTCTAAGAGCAAATAGAGAACTTCTAAACATCCTCTCACCTGCCAGTAGGTTGAGTATCCTCACTCCCACTGCTAGGCTTCCAGGTTTTCCATGTTTACCGTCTTAGCAAACCTGCAGATGCCTCTTTGCTCACTGCCTTGTGGCCACATGTGCAGGAATCTCTCCAGAAAATGTTCCCATCCCAGGAGCGGAATTGTGGGTTTCCAACATGAATACATCAATAGACTGGATGTTGCCCACCCCCTTCCAAAGAGGCAAGGTGCAGAGATCCCTCTGCATGTGTGGGAATGCCACAGTGCACCTCTATACCAGCATCAACATGACAAACTTCTTTGTTGCATTTCCTTGATTGTTAGCTCATGAAATATTTTCCACATGTTTATTAGCCATTTGGGATTCTGTGAGTTGCCGACTTTTTGATTGGGTCACTGATTTTTTCTATTATTGGTTGTGTACTTATCTTTCTGCTTTGTTTATGCTGTCTAATGATGCACAGAATTTTTTAATTTCTTTTTTTTTATTATGACTGAGTGAAAATGTACATTCCCATATAAATCTACATGCCCACCTATATGCAGCTTCCACTGCTCTCCTTGCCAGGTGACATCACACTATTCCTCTCTGCTCCATATGTCTCATCCTCCCAACAGTCTCCTTTCCCCTCCTTTCCACCCACTCTTCTTCCTCCAGCAAGAGGTCAGCAGGATGATATCCTATAGATGCATAGAACCATAAAGTGCATCCAATATATGGTCACTTTGCATCCCCAAGTCCAATCCTTTCGTGTCTGAAGAGTGGACCTTCATTATGACTTATGGGCAAGGGCAGCATCAGGGCCAGGGCCCATGCTCCCAGGGGAACCCCGAAGCCACTGGACCATCAGTTGAAGTCTTTTAGTGGAGATCTCAAGGTGCACCCCTTTTTATTCTTGTGTTGCCAGTGAAACTCAGTGAGCTCCTCATGGCTATCACTGGTGGTGGTCAGGCACCATCTGGTTCTTCTAGTCCCAAATCTATGTAGGCACCCAGTCATGTGGGTCTCTCTATCTTCTGAGTTGTCTTTACCCCCATGTCATTTTGGTCTTCGGTCAGCATCCGTTCCTGCTGAGTTGGGACCATTTTCTGTGCCCTCAGACGGCAGCTTTTAAGACCCTAGACGCCACTCACCAATGCGGGATGCAGAGAGCCCTATTAGCAAAGTGCTAGTTGTGCGAGTTGGCCTTGATTTTGCCTAAGAGCATGGTCTCCTGTCCCCTGCCCCAGCTACTGTGTTCTTGCAATATTGGGTTAAGATGAAAGGAGTATTCAAGTTATGCTGAAGTCCACTTAATATTGTTCTTGTTTCTAATGTGTGCTATCACTGATTTCACCCAACCAAATTTCTACCAACTATCTAACCTAAACCCTCCCCACCCCCAAGCCCTCCCTCCCTCACTTTCCTTGCAGATGTCAAAGAGTCTTTTCTTCTATACATAAGTCTGGTTTTGAGATCTTATCATAGGGGTCTCAGACAATATTTGTCCTTTTGTCGCTGACTACTTTCACTCAACATAACGTCTTCCAGTTGAAACCAGGTTATGAGATGTTTCCTGGAATCATCATTATTCTTTATCATTGCATAGTGCTCCATTGAGAATATATACCATAGTTTACCTATCCATTCCTCTGCTGTTGGGCATCTGGGTTGATTCCATCTTTTTGTAATCATGGACTGTGCTGTGATAAACATTCTTGTGCATGTGTCCATTGGTGTGAAAGGCCTTTATTCTGTAGGATATATTCCAAGTAATGGAATTACTAGGTCAAATGCTATATCTATATCCCTTTTTTTAAGAAAGCGCCAGATTGCTTTCCAGAGGCTGGACCATTTTGCAACTCCAACAGTTTAGGAGAGTTCCACTTTCTCTACAGCCTATCCAGCAATTGGTGTTTTCTGTTTTTTGGATCATGGCCAACCTTGTTGGGGTGAGATGGTATCTCATTGTCGTCTTGATTTGAATTTCTTTAATAACTGAAGATCATGAACACGTCTGCATGTGTTTTTTGGCTGCTTGGATCACCTCTTCGCTTAATTGGATGATTTATCTTCTTCTTATTGATATTTTGTAGTGTCTTATAGATTATGGAGATCAGGTGTCGGTCTGACACAGAGTTGCCAAATATTTTTCCCATTCTGTAGGTGGCCTTTTAATTCTATTAATAAAGTCTTTGGATGAGCAAAAGTGCGTGATTCTTTATAGTTTCCATTTATCTGTTTTCTCTTGTGTTGATTGTGATTTGTTTGACAGATTTTCAAGTCTGTCTATGTTGTGTATTAAAACTTCCATTATTCCTACCTTTTCCTGCATGAGTTTTATCGTTTTAGGTTTGATATTTAGGTCTTTTATCCAGTTGGAGTTGGTTTTTGTGTAAGGTGTAAGATATGGATCTTGTTTCAGTTTATTGCAGATGGATATCCAATTCTGCCAGCACCATTTGTTGAAGATACTGTTTTTATCCCAGTTTAATATCTTAGGGCCTTTGTCAAATATCAATTGTTTATAGGCAGATGGTGTCATCTCTGGGGTCTCAATTCTGTTCCATTGATCGATCTGTCTGTTCTTGTACCAGTACCAGGCTGTTTTGAACACTGTGGCAGTGTAGTATGTTCTAAAGTCAGGTAATGAGAGGCCCCCCAGTGTGTTTTTCTTCTTTAGTAGTACCTTACTTGTCCGGGGCTTCTAGCCTTTCCAAGCAGAATTGGCTTTGTTTCTCCATATCATTAAAAAATGACACTGGAACTTGTATTGGGATTGCATTATATAAGTAGATTGCTTGGGCAAAATAGACATTTCATTTTCACAATGTTAAGTCTTCCTATCCATGAGCAGGGTAGGTTTTTCCACTTATCTAAGTCTCTCGTAGTTTCTTGTAGTAAGGGCTTGTAGTTCTCTTTGTAAAGGTCTGTTGTTTCTCTGGTTAGATTAATTCCTAGGTACTTTATCTTCTTAGGGGCTATAGTAAATGGTATTGATTTGACGATTTCTCCATTAACAGTCTCAGTGTTGGTGTAAAGAAATCCTACTGATTTACTTATATTTATCTTGTATCCTGAGACTTTGCTGAACTCTGCTATCAGTTTGAGTAGTTTACTTATAGATTCTTTGGGATTCTCTGCATACACAATCATATTATATGCAAACAGGGAGATTTTGACTTCTTCTTTGCCAGTGCAGATGCCCTTTATCTTGGTCTTGTCTAATTGCTCTGACTAGAACTTCTAGTACAATGTTGAATAGGAGAGGTGACAGTGGGCATCCTTGTCTAATTCCTGTTCTCAAGGGAAAGTCTTTCAGTCTCTCTCCATTCAGGACGACGTAGGCAGTTGGCTTTGTATAAATGGCCCTTACGCGTTGAAGAATTTTCTGTCTATGCCTAGTTTGCTAAGAGTTTTTACCATGAATGGGTGTTGAACTTTATCACCTGCCTTTTCTGCATCAATGGACAAAATCGGGTGATTCTTGTCTTTTGTGCTATTTATGTGGTTAATCACATTAATTGTTTTTCTGATGCTAAGCCAGCCTTGCATCCCTGGTGGGAATCCAACTTGGTCATGATGGATTATTTTTTAGATATGTTGTTGTATTCTATTGGCAAGAATTTTGTTGAAGATTTTTGCATCTAGATTCATGAGTGATATCGGTCTGTAGTTCTCCTTCTTTGTTGGGTCGTTTCCTGGCTTTGGTATCAGGGTTATGCTGGCTTCATAGAATGAGTTTGGGAGTATTCCATACCTTTCTATACTGTGAAATAGTCTCAGTAGTATTGGAGGTAACTATTCACTAAAAGCTCGGTAGAATTCTGTGGTGAAGCCATCTGGGCCTGGGCTTTTTTTTGGTTGGCAGTTTTTGATGACATTTTCAATCTCTTCCTTTGTGATGGGTTTATTAAGCTGTTCTGTTTCACGTTGTGATAATTTGCGTAGGTGGTATGAATCAAGGTATTTGTCCATTTCCTCTAGGTTTTCAAATTTGTTAGAGTACAGTCTTTCATAGTATTCTGTTATGATATTTTTGATTTCTGTTGCATCTGTGGTAACCACCTCCCTCTCATTTCGAATTTGGGTTATTTGTTTCCTTTCCTGCTTTTCTTTAGTAAGTTTAGCGAGTGGTTTGTCAATTTTGTTGATCTTTTCAAAAAACCAGCTTTTGGTCTTTTCAGTTTTTTCAGTTGTTTTTCTATTCTCTAATTCATTTAGCTCTGCTCTATCTTTATGATCTGGTTTCTTCTGGTGCCTAAGGGGTTCCTCTGTTGTTCTCTCTCTACTTGTTCAAGCTGTAGGATTAGTTCCTGGATTTGAATTCATTTATGGAGATAAACAGACCTCTGAGCACTGCTTTGGCTGTATTCCATAGGTTCTGGTAGGAAGTGTTTTCGTTCTCATTGGAATCCATGAATTTCTTCATTTCATCCTTTATTTCTTCTACAACCCATGGTTTTTTGAGCAAGATGTTGTTCAGTTTCCAAGAGTTCCACTTTCTATCTATGTTTTTTCTGCTATTGATTTTGACTTTTATGGCTTTATGATCTGAGAAGATGCTTTGCAGTAATCCAATGGTATGGATTTTGTTGAGAATTACATTATGGCCTATCACATGGTCAATTCTGGAGAATGTTCCATGTTCACTGGAGAAGAAGGTGTAGTTGTCCATTGATGGGTACAAAGTTCTGTATATATCGATGAGGTTTAATTGGTTAATTGTGGCAATAAGATCTTCTGTATCTTTACTGAGCTTTTTCCTAGATGATCTGTCCAGTATTGAGAGTGGAGTGTTGAAGTCTCCCACTATTATTGTGGAGTAATCTAACTCTTTTTTGAGTGTAGCTCATGTTTCTTCGACATATTTAGGTGCTCTGATATTAGGTGCATAATATTTAATATAGTTAAGTCTTGCTTCTGTAGTGAACCTTTCAGCAATAAATAGTGTCCATCTTTGTCCACATTGGTGAATTTTACATTAAAACTGATTTTTCCTGGGATTAGAATTGCCACATCTGTTCTTTTTGGTTCATTATTAGCTTGATATATATTCTTCCATCCTTTAATTTTCAGTTTGTTCCTATCTTTAAGTCTCAAGTGAGTTTCTTGTAGACAGCATAAGGGTGGGTCATGTCTTTTGGTCCAAGATGTCACTTGATGTCTCTTTACTGTAGCGTTCAGTCCATTCACATTCAATGTAATTATTGATAGGTATGTGTTCACTGCTGCCATTGTGATGTTTACTTTTGTGTTGATGTTTCCTGTGTTGTTCTTATTAGTCAGTTCTTGTTTTCCTAAACTTTAAAGAATTATTTTGAAGATTTTCCTTATATTCTTTATCATTTTTTAAACTTTTCATAATTTATACTGTGTATATTCTTATGCATATCTTTTGCTGTTGTATGTTGTGTTTGTGAAGTTTGTGCAACTGATATACGCAGTTCCAGTTGTTTCATTTATAATGCTGCATAATATTCTGTTGTAGCAATGGAATGTATCAGTTTAGTTACACGTTCTTTTGTAAATGAACTTTTATGTGGTTTCTTTCATTGTGAACATTCTTGTTCCTGTCTCCATATGGACAAATAGGAATTTCTCTAACATGCTATTTGGGAGTAAAATGATTGGGTTGTGTTGAATGTGTACATCTTCAGCTTTATACCTCCTGTTGTCAATTGCTTTCAAGAGTGAGTGAGCTTTACTTTCCTGGAAGCTGAGTATAAGACTTTTTATCACTCCACATCTTTACCAGCTCCCACTGTTTTCAAGCTTTTAAACTTCTGCCAATCTGATCCTTGTTTTCTTCCTGATGAATTGTAGAATCATGCTATCAATTTCTGAAACACATAATCCCTGTAGATTGTTAACAGAATGTTTTACTTCATATCCTGGTAGCATAGTAGTTAAGTGCTGTGGCTGCTAACCAAAAGGTCAGCAGTTCAAATCTGCCGGGCACTCCTTGAAAACTATGAGGAATTTCTACCCCGCTCCACAACATTGACTCCATGGCAATGGGTTTGGTTTGGGTTTTGTATTAATTTGGAAAGAATTAGTACTTTTATAATATGGCTTCTTCCCTTCTCAGAATATAATCATCCTTTCCAAATTCTTTCTTATGCCTCTTAGTAAATAAAGTTTTGCACTTTCTTCCCATAGATCTTACATATTTCTTAATTTTTCTGGATTGCATGTTTTCTTGCTATTGTGAATAAACTATTTTTTTCAAAATGGTGATTTTTTTTAAAAGCACAAATTTTACTTTACTCTTTTGTTGACTTTGAATTTAAGTAGATTAGTACCCTCCTAAAAGATGAAAAATATGTTAAGAACAAATAGCTGAGCACATCCATAGCATTATCTAAAATGTCAAACAAAAGGTCAGTATTGAAATTAAATTTCCAGTACTATTATAAACACTGCTGGTCCCCTTCATGTGATTAGCTCTATCCCCCAGTTTTGAAAAGTCGCTTTTCAACGGATCCTCCTAACAGACTGGTGTAAGTATGAGGTGGTCCAGAATTTATCAAACACAAGAGTGGGCAGAGAGTGGATAGCTCACTTGGGATTCCTCTCCCCCGGCACCAGCTTGCAACACTTTGCCAAGTTTCCGTGGCATTTGTGATAACAGTCCTTAACCCCTGACTTAAACCATTATCTCCAGACTCAAGGACGTAAGAGAGGGTGGGAGTAGGAATAAGGGTTCGTGTCTCAGTTTTTCCCTGAGCACCCACCTCTTCATCAGTAGGAGTCCGCAAGCACCTACTAAGGGACCAGGATTGTGTAGATGCTGTAGGGTAAGAGAGCTAATGGAAAAAGAGCCCAAGACTTTTCAAGCGTACTCTTCTTTCCCATACTACTGTCAGCTGCAACCAATATTTGAAGTATAGTGGTTCTTTTTTTGTTTCTGTCGCTCTTTGAATTGGAACAATGGAAAGTGACTTCTTAAAGACGCTGCTGGATAGAGCATCTAATATACACTGCTGTGTCTCAACAGTGACAGCCAGCCAAACCCAAACAAAAGCAAACCCAGTGCCATCGAGTCAATGCTGATTCATAACGACTCTGGTGGTGTTACGTGCTACAGCTGCTAACCCAAAGGTCAGCAGTTCAAATCCACCAGGTGCTCCTTGGAAACTAAGAAGCAGTTCTGTTTGGTCTGCAGGGTTGCTATGAGTTGGCCAGGTACAAAGGGTGCCACTATTTACCTTTGGGCTCTGAGGGAATCTCTGCGGCAACCACCTGCCCTCACTTGTTACTGGGTTCCAGGCTGTGGGTTGCTCGGGACCACAGCACTTCCTTCCCCAAAGATACTTTGTTGAGTTCCCAGTTCTGTTTAAATAATCCCAACTGTGAAACAGTAAACTGCTTCTCAGAACTCGGACATGGGTAGAAAAGAAAGTCCAGGACCCTGTGTACTTGAGATTAATTTTACCCCTGCTTTCAGAAAGAACAACTCCTCCCCAGCCTGACTGCTTTAGAATGACACTTGGAGTCACATCCAGTGAGAGCGGGATTAGTCTCTTCACATGCCTTGCACTGTGGTACACATCATTAAAGATCTAAATACAAAAGATATACACACAATCTTGGAGATTAAAAGTAAATTGCAAGCTATTTTGATTCTTCAGAGGGAATTAATAGTATCATATTCCTTAATCTTTTTTGTAAAGGGTTTTACAAAGTAGTCTCATAAATATGATCTCCTTTAATTCCCACAACAACTCGGTCGGGTAGGTTGAGCAGGTAATATTCCTGTCAAATCCATGAAATTGAAGGCTAGAAGGGACTTGAAGACCTAACCTGCAGATAAGAAAACAAGTTCAGAGCAGCTACCTGAGGTCACACACAGTGGCAGAGGCGGAACTAGAAAACCTACTTCTGACTCCCAGACCTGTTCCCCTTCTACCACACCTTGGTGCCACCTGCATTCAAGTAATGAAAGTTCGAAGTGGCAGCTTATTCTGCAGATAACCACAAGGGAGGGAAGGGTTAGGAGAGGTACCCAAATATTTCACCAGTAAAAGTTTTTGTGTTAGAACGACATCAGCTGAGACTCCCACACTCAAAGTCACGGGAGTGTGAGGTTTTTTGTTTTTGTTTTTGTTTTTAATTTTTTTTTTTATTTAATATGACTGAGTGAAAATGTACATTCCCATACAAATTTACATGCCCACCTATATGCAGCTTCCACTGCTCTCCCTGTCCGGTGACAGCACACTATTGCCTCTCTGCTCCATACATGTCTCATCCTCCCAACAGCCTCCTTTCCCCTCTCCACCCCCTCTCCTTCCTCCAGCAAGAGGTCAGCAGGATGATATCCTATAGATGCATAGAACCATAAAGTGCATCTAATATATAGTCACTCTGCATTGCCAAGTCCAATCCATTCGTGTCCAAAGAGTGGACCTTCATTATGATTTATGGGCAAGGGCAGCAACAGGGCCAGGGGCCATGCTCCCAGGAGAACCCCAAAACCACTGGACCATCAGTTGAGGTCTTTTAGTGGAGATCTCAGGATGCACCTCTTTTTATTCTTGTGTTGCCAGTGAGAAGTGTGAGGTTTGTGTGTTGAAGTTATTTTTGACGGAGAACCGAAAATCCCTCCCTGGAGCCTGGCCTTTCTCAGGGGCTGCTCTGAATATCTAGAATGCCAGAATCTCTGAGGGAGAAAGGTCAGCCCCAAGGCTGACTTGTTCTTAAGGGCCATGCTTCCTCCAAAAATCTTGGATCTCTTAGAAGAAATTTCCACCAGGAATAACAACAAATTTTACAATATTTTTCTTTTACCCCCAAATCAAAGCCAAGGTCAATTTCTAGAGCAAGGATAACTCAGCAGCAGCTTCTGTCCCCTCCATCTGGCCCTTGTCTGAGCTGACAAGGCTGGACAAGGTAAGCTAGGCCAGGAAAGGAGCAAGGGGACAATTTATGTTATCAGGCAACTTCTGCGTCCACTGCCACATTAGACACCTGACATTGGAGGGACAAAAATGAGGCAGGCTCTTCAAGGATTCTGCCCCAACATCTCTCTGCCTGGGTGAAGGCAGGATGGTTTGTGGCAACCTAGCTAAGCTCTTTACTTGGCAAGCCACCAACCATTTGGGACAGACAACTGGGTCACCATGTCCCTGTGACATCAACACTGTTCAGACACCGGAGCGACAGGAATTTGATCCAAAGATTGGTTTTGGAGAACCACACTCAGACTGGAAGGCTGAGCCCCTGAAAAAGATCTGTCTCGCCAGCTGGCCAAAATAAATACATTCAAAAATAAAATAAAAGAGGAGAAAAGCAGCTTATGAAGTTTTCCAGACATGCAATTCTAAACCTACGTCCAGATAAGCACTTTAGGAAAAAAAAAAAAAAAACACACACACACAAAAACATGCCCTAGTCTCTTGAGCTATTTCATCTGTAGAAACAGCCTCCTTTTACTGTTAATTTGCTTTGATTCAGAAAACTCTAGTAGAGTGAGATCAGGAAATTTAGATGCATTTATTTAGAAGTATTCAGAGCATTAAAGCACTTTAATACAAGACTGAAATGCATGCCAGCTGATTATTACTGGTTAAAACATGGATAGCTATCTTCTATATACCAGTGGCTAGCACTGACTTTTTGTTGTGAATTACTGAAATCCATGTCCACGTTTTAAGTTCTGCTTTTCTTTCTGAGAGACCAAATTTTACTCCAAATATTAAGTTCACTTATTTAACTAAACATGTCAAATGCCTTCTACGTGTTGAGCACTCCATTATGGATTCAGGGCTTCTTGTTTTCATGTTGCAGAGAGGAAGAAGAAGAGAAAGAAAGTGAAATTTCTGGTCGGAAAAACTAAAGCTAACAAGATAGTTGTTTACTGTGCTGATCTTCATGTCACTGAGACAGGTGGACATCAAATTGGAGAAGTTTTAATACTTTTAAAAAGTGATGGATATTATTTTGTTTTTGTTTATAATGAAAAGAGTTGTCTTCACATATTATAAAATGATAGTGTTCATTTGGTTGTTTTTCAATCCCATAGTCTGGAAGACTACATTGGTGAGGCAAAGTTATTATAAATAATAAATTCTTATGTGCTAGAAGTTTAATCACAATGATGCAAGCAGACCATTTAAAAATAAAGTCTTCCACAGTAAAAAAAAAAAAATAGTATTTCAACTAAATACCATAATGTTATGTTAAATGGGAAAGGTATTCTTATAATTAACTGCTACATTCAAAGGTTCTTAAACCTTCTGTGCCTAAGGAGAGCAGACTGTTTATAGCATGTATTAACATTCGTATCCTAAGTAGCTTTTTAATGACACTGTTCTTCTTTGGCTAAATTATGCCACATAAAACCTCCCAGAGAAATGAAAGGGAACACAATAACTAACAAGACATATAAAGTTTCCAAACTCCTTCAACAGCCTTTTGAACTCATTTACCCCATTACTAAATGCAATTTCAAAGCAGCCAAACTGACCTTTCTAATGAGTAGCTGTCATAAAAGGAAAGAAATCTTATTAACCAGAAAAGTTCATATGCCATGTAAGCCTTACACATTAAATATTGCATACACTGTTCAGTAGGAAGTAGGAAAGATCAATATTCTCAGTACAGTAATCTCAAATAAGCTTAATGTTTCATATCTGGTAATAATGATGTACTCTGAACCCTAAATTATGAGAGTAAATATTTTAATACAAAGCTTATAAACACTTTCTCTTGTTTTTGACAATTTATTTATAACTTTTAATTATGCCTTTGATGACTGACCCATTTATACATGAGCTATGATATAAATGAAAATCAAAGAGGAGATGCCTTTATTCTGGTACTGTATAACTGATTTTCCATGTCAAAGGATATTTACTCTTCCTCATTACAAATTGCTGGAGACTTGGGAGATACTCAGGAATATTAACCAGTCTAGGTCACTGCCTAATACCAAATTTCTGCACCCAAACAGCTAAAAAGAATTTTATTTTGAAAACTTTCAAAGCAACAAAATATGGATTACAGGGAATGGCTAATACATGAAAATTTCCAAAACAAATTCACTCTGGTATTGGACACTGCATCTATATCCTCCATATGTTTAATTATGTTTAAATATGAGCTTTATCCACATCAATGCTGTCAGGTTTTGTGGCAAAGCTCAGATTATCTAAGTTTCTTTAATAGCGTCTAGCACAATATGATGCCTGTTTAATACGAACCTTTGATGATGGTTACAAACTCCTAGCAGAACTTTCAGTTACCACAAGGTAGCTTGCAAGAAAAAAAAATAAAATAAATAAAACAAACATAATCACCAATAGCAAAGATTCCAGTACTGACTTGTCACTATTTTTACGTACTGTCTTTCAGTCAAAAGGAAACTTTTGAGTAGTGCAGCACTTCTCAAACTTCAGTCATACACAGAACACCTGCAGGGTCTGATTCAAAAGGTCTTGGGTGGGGCCCAAGAGCTTGCATTTTTAGCAAGCCACCAGGTGAGGCAGCTGCTACCTGTCTGGGCTCACACTTTGTACAGCCGGGGAATACAGCTAGTATTTCTAGGGAATCAACTAGAAGCCTCAGCATCTTAATGGCATCTTTCCTGGATTTTAAAAGGTGCCAAACACCAGCTACCTTTTCAGCTAAACTCAGTAAAGAATGGTCATCACGACTGTGAACACAGAGCCTTCAAATGGAATATGAAGCACTATCTAGCTCTATTAAAGGAATTCAATTTGCCCTTTATCCACTCAAGCATTCATTAGTTAAACCTCTGTAAAAATAAAAAGAATCTTTAAAAAGCACAAATCTTGTGTCTTAGTTATCCAGTATTGCTATAACCGAAGCACATCAGTGGATGGCTTTATCAAACAAAGTTATTCTTTCACAGTCTAGGAGGCTAGAAGTCCAACTTCAGCACACTCATTTTAGAAGGCTTTCTCTCTCTATTGGCTCAGGATGAAGGTCCTTGTCATCATTTTTCCCTGATCTGGAAGATTCTCTACACAGGAACTCCAAATCCAAAGGCTGTACTCTTATCCTGGTGCTGTGTTCTTGTTAGTATAAGATCCCCACATCTGTCTGCTTACTTCAGTCTTTTATATCTCAAAAGAGATTGCCTCATCAACACAGCTGCTGTTAATCCCAGCTCATCAGCATCATAGAGACAGGATTTCCTCATCAGATGACAAAATGACAGACAATCACACTTCTGGAAATCATGGGCTAGACAGACTAACGCACATACTTTCGGGAGACAATTAAATCCACAACACCTCATATTTAAAGAGTTTGGAATATGGTAGCAAAGATAAAATATCTTGCTATCTAGTTAATTCTGACTCATACTTGACCCAGTGTGACAGATTAGAACTGCCACCCAGGGTTTCCTAGCCTGTCATCTTTCCAAAGCAGATTGTTTCAGGTTGCTGCTGGTGGGTTCCAACTCTCAGACTTTCCGTTAGCAGCCCAGTGCTTAACCATTACACTACCAGGGCTCCTTTTCAGACTAGAGTAGTGGTCTTCAAAGTGCAGTTCAAAACCTTAGTGTCAGCATCAACCAGAAAAGCATTATGAATGCAAATTCTTGGGCCCCAACCCAGACCTACTGAATCAGAAACTCTAGCAGCAGGGCCTAGAAATTTGTTTTAACAAATCTTTCATGAAAATTTTTGAAGGCATAAGATTAGTCTTTCTTGGACTTCAGGAAACCCTGGTGGCATAGGGGTCAAGTGCTACGGCAGCTAACCAAAGGTTGGCAGTTAGAATCTGCCAGGTGCTTCTTAGAAACTCTATGGGGCAGTTCTACTCTGACCTATAGGGCTGCTATGAATGGGAATTGACTCTACTGCAGTGGATTTGGGTTTTGGGGGGGACTTCAGAATGTAGTGTAGATAAGAACCTTCTCAAGAGTCTATGTAAATACAGTTTTCTGGATTCTACCAAGGAATTCTGGCTTAATTCAGTTAAGGTAAGGCTTAACATTTGCATTTATTAATACAAGCATCCCAACTAATTTTGACATAGACCACAGATTTCACTTTGAGAAACAGTGAATAGGAGATGGAATAGTGGAATAGGAGATGAAGGAAACAAATAGGGATGGGAAGACAGTCAATGAACACAGTCAGGAAAGTGCGGAAGAGAAATATAGCTCTATGTTTCTAAGCATGAAAACAGCCAGTAAGGGAAGAGTTAGATTCTGAATGCTCCGGAAGGAAAATTAGATCCCGAAAGCCAATACCTAAGTAACTCACACATTTCATAAAGTTTGATGGACAGTTCCACAAAGATTTTTCAATAGCCATAAACAATTCCTCTTTTATAACCAGGGTCTCTGAGTATGACTTCTCTTGACATTACAAGTGTAGAGAAATTGTGGAATTTCTTCCTCACTTGACACCCAAGAATTCGATAAGCCATTGCCATTTTTAAGAGACTGCCATTTATTGCTTGTGGATCACAGGGGAGCTTAATCACAGAAATTACGCTTGAAGCCTGGTCCTGTTTAGAAAGCTAGGTCAGCGTTAGCCAATGCCTCTTAGGGTCTCCTTTCTTTTTTTCCAATAAATTTTCAGGGATGAATCTCTCAGAGACTTAGTACCCAGGAAATAAACTTCCTGCCCAGTAAAGCTGCAACTTGATAACACAGTAAGGCTAATTATGAAGTTTTGTTGTAAATTTTTGCATCAAATCTTTCTCATTTTGAAACAAAACTGGATTGCCCACTATGAGGCTAGAAAATTCCAAATGGAAGTTAAAACATGGAGTTGCTCGAGTCACCAAGGAGTGTTACAATTTCAGGGACTGATAGGGTAAAGAGCTTTCTTTCTAGAGGAGCTGCTTGGCAACCTGTGAGGGTGGAGGGAGAGACTTGCTTTTCCTCCTTAGGAAGTTTAGAATCATTTCAAAGAGCAGAGGCTTTGGGTCAGAATGCTCTACCCCTTACAAAACCAAACCAACCCACTGCCATCAAGTCGATTCTGACTCACAGCAACCCTATAGACAGAGTAGAACTGCCTCAGAGTTTCCAAGGAGCGCCGGAAGGATTTCAACTGCCAAACTTTTGCTTAGCAGCCATAGCTCTTAACCAGTACAACACCAGGGTTTCCAACCCCTTACTAGAAGTGTGAATTTAATTATCGAATCTCTCTATGCTTCAGTTTTGCCGTCTACAAAATGCAGATATTAATCAGAATATTCAGCTGCTATCCACAAGCTTTTCATTGACTCTTTTTTTCCCCATAAGTAGATCATCAAATCTTCCTTCCTAGTCTATCTGAGTCTGAAAGCTCTGCTGAAACCTGTCCACCTGGGGTGACCCTGCTGGTATGTGAAGCATCCTTGACATAGCTTCCAGCATCACAGCACTGTAACAAAAGGACAGATAAGTGTATTGACACAGCGGCTGCAACAATGTGCTTAAACAAATTTACTATTGCAAGGAGAGTGCAGGACCTGGGAACATGTTGTTCTGTTATACATAGGGTATCTCTATGAATCAGAACTGACTGCATAGCACTGAACAGCAGCCATCATAGCAACTTCATGGAGTTGTTGTAGTAACTAAATAGATAATACATATATAAAACTTTTAGAGAGGGTCTTGACACTTGTTAGATGCAGTTAAACCAAACCAAACGCACTGCCATGAAGTTGATTCCAACTCATAGAGACGTGATAGGACAGAGTAGATATGCCCCATAGAGTTCCCAAGGAGTGTCTGGAGGGTTTGAACTGCTGACCTTTTGGTTAGAAGGCATAGCACTTAACACTATGCCACCAAGCATTTAATAACTTTTTTTTATTGTTGTCTATATTTTACATAGCATAAAGTGGATCTAAGTAAATATGAAAATTTTACCTGAAATGTTAAATAAAAATGTTTTATCAAAGTACTTAGAGAAATTAATTATTCTGTGTCTCGTCAGTCAGGAAGACACTAGTTTAGATTCCTAAAAATTCTCAAATTTCAAAGAAAGCTTTTTCTTTTATTTATGTATTTAGTTATTTTTATTATAATTGAATGAAAATGTACATTCCACATAAATTTGCATGCCCACCTATTTGCAGCTCCCACTGCTCTCCCTGCCCAGTGACAGCACACTATTCCTCTCTGCTTCATACTTGTCTCATCCTCCCAAAAATCTCCTATTCCCTCCTCTCTACCCACTCCCCTTCCTCCAGTAAGAGATCAGCAGATGATCTCTTATGATTTATGGACAGGGGCAGCATCCGGGACAGGGGCCATGCTCCCAAGGGAACTCCAAGGCCCCTGGACCATCAACTGTGGTCTTTTAATGGAGATCTCAGGGTGCACCCCTTTTTATTCTTGTGTTGCCAGTGGGACTCAACTTTGTGAGCTCCATCACAGCTATCACTGGTGGTGACTGGGCACCATCCATTTCTTCCGGTCACAAGTCAATGTAGTCACCCACTCACGTGGGTCCATCTGTCTTCTGGGTTCTCTTTCCCCCATGTCGTTTTGGTCCTTGGTGATCATCTGTTCCTGTTGAGTTGGGACCATTCACTGTACCCTGAGATGGCAGCTTGGCAGCTTTTAAGACCCCAGATGCCACTCACCAATGTGGGGTGCAGAGGGCTGTCTTAGCTAGTTGTGCTAGTTGGCCTCAATTTCCCCTGACAGCGTGGTCCCTGGCCCCCTGCCTCAGGTACTCTATGCTTGAATTATTGGATTAAGATGGGAGAAGTAATCATGTTATGTTGAAGTCCAGTTCATATTGGTCTTCTTTCTAATGTGTGCTGTCACAGATTTCACCCAACCAAATTTCTATCAACTATCTAAACCCTCTCCCCTTCAACCTCCCTCCCTCTCCACCCTTGCAGCTTTCAAAGAATTCTTTTCTTCTATGCATGAGTCTGTTTTTAAGCTCTTATCATAGGGGTCTCATACAGTATTTGTCCATTTGTCACTGACTACTTTCACTCAGTATAATGACCTCCAATTGAAACCAGGTTATGAGATGTTTCCTAAAATCATCGTTGTTCTTTATCATCGCATAGTGTTCCATTGAGTATATGCCATAGTTTACCTATCCATTTCTCTGTTGTTGGGCATCTGGGTTGATTCCATCGTTTTGCTATTGTGGACTGTGTTGCGATAAACATTTGTGTGCATGTATCAGTTGGTGTTAATGGCCTTAATTCTGTAGGATACATTCTGAGCACTGGAATTACTAGGTCAAATGGTGTATCTATTTCCAGCTTTTTAAGGAAGCATCAGATTGCTTTCCAAAGAGGTTGTACCATTTTGCAATCCCACCAAACAGCATAGGAGAGTTCCAATTTCTCTACAGCCTCTCCAGCATTTGTTGTTTTGAGTTTTTTGGATCATGACCAACCTTGTTGGGGTGAGATGGTATCTCATTGTCATTTTGATTTGAATTTCTTTATAGCTAATGATCGTGAACATGTCTGCTTGTGTTTTTTGGCTGCCTGGATCTCCTCTTTAGGGAAACATCTGTTCATCTCCTTTGGCCATCACTTAACTGGATGATTCATCTTCTTCTTATTGTTGTTTTGTAGTACCTTATAGATTATGGAGATAAGGCATTGGTCTGACATATAGTTGCCAGATGTTTTTTCCCATTCTGTAGGTGGACTTTTAATTCTATTAATGAAGTCTTTGAATGAGCAAAAGTATTTGATTCTTAATAGTTCCCATTTATCTGTTTTCTGTTGTTTGTGGTTTGTTTGACAGATTTTGAAGTCTGTCTATGTTGTGTATTAAAACTTCCATTGTTGTTCCTACTTTTTCTTGGATGAGCTTTATTATTTTAGATTTGATATTTGGGGTCTTTTGTTCAATTTGAGTTGGTTTTTGTATAAGGTGTAAGATATGGATCTTGTTTCAGTTTATTGCAGATGGATATCCAACTTTGCCAGCACCATTTGTTGAAGAGATTGTTTTTACCCCAGTTTAACATTGTAGGGCCTTTGTCAAATATCAATTGTTCATAGGAAGATGGTGTCATCTCTGGCATCTCAATTCTGTTCCATTGATCTATCTGTCTCTTTTTGTACCAGTACCAGACTGTTTTGACTACTGTCGCAGTGTAATAGGTTCTAAAGTCAGGTGAGAGGCCTCCCAGTTTATTCTTCTTCTTTAGTAGTGCTTTACTTATTCGGGGCTTCTTCCCTTTTCAAACAAAGTTAGTGATTTGTTTCTCCCTCTCACTAAAAAATGTCCCTGTAATTTGTATTGAGATTGCATTATATAAATATACTGCTTTGGGCAAAATATTTTCACAATGTTAAGTCTTCCTATCCATGAGCAGGGTAAAGGCTTTTTCTTGATTTCTAAAGTAAAACACTTACATTAGGCTTTTTTCCCCCCTTTTCCTGCTTTATTTGGACCTCCAAGCCCAAGTGATCCTGAAATGGCATTTCTCAAATTTCTTAGATTGCCTGGATTTGTATTCTGGCTCCACATTTAAATGTAAGACCTCAAAAAAACTTTCTCACCTGTAAAACATGATAAAAACTCCTTGCAAAGATTCCGTGAACCCCTGCTACAAAGGGCATCTTAGGGAACAGTGTTGCTACTCTGGTGGTGGTTGTAGATGCTGCTGATGTCTCTTGGTCTCAGCAGTGGAGGCAGGTGAGATCTCTGTGAATCCGTGGCACATCCGAAAGCACCCAACAAAAAAGGAGACACGTCCTCAAAATTTTGTGTTTTATCACTAAGATCCATATGGTTAGATTATTTTTATTCTATGGCACAGCTGTATCTTTTATGTAAAAATATTTTAAATTGATCTCCAGTTAAATAAATTAAATTTCTCCTACCTTCTTCTCCAGTACTCCCTCTACCAACTCTCCCCCCAACACTCTTGAAGTAAAATTGGTACTCCTCTTCCCCTAGGGATAGACACACCAGTTTTAGAAGGCCTAGAGGAAATTCAATGTGAAAAATTACATCACATTTTCTGTAGGACAGAACTTCAAAATCCTCATGGAATTCAGACCTTTTGGAGCCACTGAAGTTGAATGACAATGCCTCCCAAAACTAATATCCTGAAATAATCTTTAAACGTTAAACCCAAACCATCCCCTGCAGCTGTCTTTAAATCAAATAACAGTTTAGTGCAATTAGAAAAGGATGGCTGTCTTCAGCACTGTGTTCTTTTAAAGGGTCATCTCGACGGCACTTGGCTTGGCAAATTATATGAGACGAAAGTGACTATAGCAAGTCAAAAGGTTAGATAAAAAGTTTAGGAGGCAGTAAGTTTGTATGGCTGATGCCAAAACAATTCAAGCAAAGATATCAATACAGGGGGCACAACTTGAAGAAAATTACCATTGGTTAAACTGATACTTGTTTTGCTAGGTATATCATAACTAGAAAAAATATCATACTTTCACAACCCAACTATAATGAAAAGTGTACTGTATTTCCTATATTCTCAAAGGTTTTCACCTCTCAAACTTTCTTCACCTACTTTGTCCACTCAACCACTTATAAGTTAATAAACCACTATAAGTCCACTCAGCCACCAAAGATCCGATATAAAAAACCACACAACATAGCAATTGAAAGCATCAGATTCAATACAAGAAAAGCCAGTGCTCTGTGAAGATGAGAATGTTCTGCAGAGCTATTACACAGCTCATACATTATTCAGTGTAAATTACACGTAGGAAAGCTGTGTGGGGATGTCTCCCGCAATTACAAAGGCACAATGCAAACCAGTACAACCTTTTTGGAAAGCAATTTGGCTCTTCCTTAAAAAGCTAGAACTAGAAATACTGTATGATCCAGCAATTCCACTGCTCAGAATATATCCTACAGAAACAAAGGTGGTCACATGAACAGATAGATGCTCACGAATGTTTATTGCAGCACTGCCAAAAAAAATGGAAACAACCATCAACAGATGAATGAATAAACAAACTATGGTATGTGTACTCAATGGAACACTATCAATGATAAAGAACATTGATGATTTCAGGAAGCATCCTGTAACCCAGTTTCAACTGGAAGACTTTATGCTGAGCGAAATCAGTCAGCAGCAAAAGGACAAGTATTGTATGAAACCTCAGCAATAAGGACTTAAAAATAGACTTATATACAGAAGAAAAGATTCTGATGGCTACAAGTGTGGGGAGGAAGGGAGAGAACTGGTCATAAATTAGGTAGTCGATAGTAATCTGGTTAGGTGAAAGTAGTGACAGCACGCGGTCGAGGGCGGATCAACGTAACTGGACTACACCATAAACTGAAAGGTTTTCTAAACTCAACCTAATATTTGAAAGGATAGAGTAGTAGGGATGGGGATTTGGGGACCACGTTTTCAGGGACACTGAGGTCAATTGGCATAACTAGTCTTTTGCTAAGAAACTCTTCTTCACTCCATATTGGAGTGAAGCAAACTGCCAACTGAGGTATACCAAATGGTTCCAACCCATCTGGAACATACAATGACCAAGAACACCAAAGACATGAGGGACCCATATGAATGAGAGACTGTATCAAGATGAAACCTGAAGAACCAGATGGTGCCAAGACACCACCAAAGGCAGCCATGATGAGGAACAACACAAAATGGCACAACCTTTTTGGAAAGCAATTTGGCATTTCCTTAAAAAGCTAGAAATAGAAATGTAGAGTCCCTGAGCCAACACAAGAAAAAGAGGGTTACAATTCAAGAACTGTACTAAAAGACCAAAACTGATGGTCCAAAAGCCTAGAGGGTCTCCTGGAAAAATAGACCCTAGACATGCTGCAGGCCTTGATGAGAAACCAGTACTGAGGTCAACTCTTCAGACAAGAATGGACTGGACTCAGGCACACAGTATGATCATATGGTGTGTACTTCATGGTTTTATACCCTTATAGGAGGCTGTCCTATTGGTTTCTCACGAAATGGGAGAGACGAAGTTAGAGAGGAGGGGACAGGTGTTTGTTAAGTGGACACTAGAAGTGTAAAGTGAAAGGAAGGAATGTATTGTCACTGGATGAGGAGAGCAGATGGAGCTGCAGACAGGCGGGAATGCAAAATTGATTTGGATTGTATACTTCCACTTAACCACAATAAAAAAAAAGAATTTGTCAAGTTTCTTAATAGGCCACAGAAAGCCTAATAAAGTCACTGCTATACTATTTTTTAAGGAAAGAAGTCCTCATCTTTAGTTGTCACGTAGTAAAACACCTAACTGAGTTAAGAATACATACACACACAGAAAGGAAAGTTCTTTTATGATTACCAGGGATGGGAGGGGGAAAAAAGGGGAATCACTTTGTAGATAATAGACACTAATTTTGGTGATGGGAAAAGCAATTCAAATTATGGCTTAAACAAGCACAACTTGACCAAGGTGAATAAAGACACTAAGAATCACATGAGAAAAAAAGACAAAGAAAGTTGTTTTTTGTTTTTTATTTTCCTGGTTTATAAATCAAATGTACACAAATGGTGGTATTCAAGTCTATTAAATTCAGAATATCATGATTTATAACAAGGCTTAAGAAAACTTATTACTGAGTAACAGTCAGAATTCCATAAAATATTCTTTAAGTTAAACTACCAATTACTTTTTATTTCTCTATACAATTGAAACTAACTTATTTATAGACTTATATAGGTCCCTAAAGAATGATTTATAGAAAAATAAATCTTTCAGGCAACACAATTAAAGATCTCTCCCTTTGGTCCTAGAACTATGTAAGAATTGTACTTGTATCAAATGATAAAAGAATACACCAAAAAAGAAAAAAACTCAAACCCATTACCATCAATTCTGATGTGTAGCAATCCTACAGAAAAGAGTAGAACTGCCCCACAGAGTTTCCAAGAAGCACCTGGTAGATTTGAACTACCAAATTTTCAGTTAGTAGCCATAGTTCTTAACCACTACTCCACCAGGGTTTGCTGTTGCTAGGTGCAATCAAGTTGGTTTCAACTCATAGAGAGCCTATGAAATTAACAGAACGAAACACTGCCTGGTCTTGTACCATGTCTACAATCATTTTTATGCTTAAGCCCATCGTTGTGGCCACAGTGTCAATCCATCTCGTCCAGTGTCTTCCTCTTTGTCGCTGACCCTCCACTCTACTAAGCATGATGTCCTTTTCCAGGAACTGATCTTTCCTGGCAACATGTCCAAAGCATGTAAGATGCAATCTTGCTATCTTTGCTTCCAAGGAGCACTCTTGTTATACCTCTTCCAGAACAGGTCTGTTTTTTTTAGCGGTCCTTGGTACATTCAAAATTCTTCTCCAACACCACAATTCAAAGGCATCAATTCTTCTGTCTTCTTTGTTCATGGTCTAGCTTTCGCATGCATATGATGCGACTGAAAATACCATGGCTTGGGTCAGGCATGTTTTAGTCTTCAAAGTGACATCCTTACTTTTGAATATGTTGAAGTGGTCCTTTGCAGCAGATTTTCCCAATGCACTGCATCTTTTGATTTTTTGACTGCTGCTTCCAAGGGCATTCATTGTGGACCCAGGTAAAATGAAATTCTTGACAACTTCAATCCAATGGAGAACATTTACAACAATGTTGTTTACTGGCCCAGCCATGAGGATTTTTCTTTTCCTGATGTTGAGGTGCATTCCATACTAAAGACTGTGGTCCCTGATCTTCATCAGTAAATACCTCAAATTTTCTTCATTTCCAGCAAGTAAGGTGGTGTTGTCTGTGTAACACAGGTTGTTAATGAGTGGTCCTCCAATACTGATGCCTCCTTCTTCTTCATATAATCCGAACAATACCATTGATATCATACATAAGTAAAACTCTGCTCAAGATCATTCAAAAGTGACTACCATAATATATTGACAAGGAACTGCCAGAAATTCAAGTTGGGTTCAGAAGAGGATGTGGAACTGGGGATACCATTGCTGATGTCAGGTGGATCTTGGCTGGAAGCAAAGAATACCAGCAATATGTTTACTTGTGTTTCACTGACTGGGCAAAAGCATTCAACTGTGTGGATCATACTAAATTATGGCTAAAACTGTGGAGAATGGGAATTCCAGAATACCTAATTGTGCTCTTAAGGAATCTGTATATGGAGCAAGAGGCAGTCATGTTAACAAAACAAGGACACTGCATGGTTTAAAGTTAGGAAAGGCGTGCATCAGGATTGTATTCTTTCTCCATACCTTTTTAATCTGTATGCTGAGCAAATAATTCGAGAAGTCGGATTATGCAAAAGAAGAATGAGGCATCAGTATTGGAGAACCACCAGAGTTTACCCCCCCAAAATATATATGTATATGGCACTTGGCTTGGCTGGTGATATCCTATTAACCAACTGAATTAAGATTAAGGAGCATTTTCATATTTGGAATGTGAATGTTTTTTTTTTACTTAGTCATTTATCACTTACAAGTGATGTGTATAAAACTACAAATGTCATTAGCATAATAACCACTAACCTCTTAAGATTCCTTTCTCTTCAAACTCATGTCAAAAGATTGGTAGGTGTGTTAAAGCAAAGCTTTCAAAGATTATATACTTTTTCTTTTTCTCATAGGCTTTGGAGATCTTCATACTTATTTCTCTGAGAAGGACTCAGGGAAGTAAGAACTTCACACTTTTATACTTGCAGAGAAGTAAGAACTGTAGTACAGCAAAATCACATGACTAGATGTAAATGAACATCTTCCCGCTTTTGCAAATAAACAAAGGGAAGACTCTACTTAGACAGAACTTTTTGTAATTTCCCTGGAAATTCAAATGACCACAGTTATTATCCTGTGTATTTTGGGAAAAGATTTTCTTCCCAAAGTTTTCCCTAAGGGATGACTACAGTACACAGACACACCTGAGGTGCTTTCTAGTCAGGATCTGCTTGAACTAATTCAAACCCTGGCAGCGGGGGAGATAGTTTTATTAATGCACAACCAAGACATACTCAGTTTATTTTTAAAAAATAAATCAGAGAAGGCAGTAATGTCAAATGTAAAAAGTCAAACTGCAGTTCCTTAAGCTTCCCACATAACCGTCACCAACAAACCACACGTTTATTATTAATCCCTTTCTTCTCGGATGCTCACTCTTAAAAATTGTTCTTGTTAGGTGCCATTGACTTGGTTCCAACCCAGAGTAACCCTATGCAAAACAATCTGAAACACTGCCCAGACCTGCACAGTATACGAATATCATTTAACACTTATTATGCACCACACATCTGCCAATTTGTGGTACTATTGTGGCTTGCGTGTGGTGTGACACTGGTATTTATGCTACTAGTATTTCAAATACCAGCAGGGTCACCATGATGGACAGGTTTCAGCACAGCTTCCAGACTAAGACCAGCTAAAAACAAGAACCCGGCAGTTTAACATTTGAAAAAAATGACCAATGAAAACCTTATGAATGGCATAATGATGCAATGTTAGAGGATGAGCACCTCAGGTTAGAAGACACTCAAAACAGGACTGAGGAAAGGCTGCCTCCTCAAAGCAGAGTTGATATTAATGACATGAGTGAAGTTTTCCCTCCTTTCATTTGCTGATGTGGCCTGACTCAAAATGAGAAGAAACAGCTGCAAACACCTATTAATGATCAGAACGTGGAATGTATGAAGTATGAATCTAGAAAAATATGAAGCTGTCAAAAGTGAAATAAAATGAAAACTGATACCCTAGGCATTAGTGAACTGAAATGGAATGTTACTGGCCATTCTGAGTCAGAAAATTACATAGTCTACTAACCCAGGAATGACAAATTAAAGAGGAATGGTATGACACTCATCATCAAAAAGAACATTTTGAGATTCATCCTGATGTACAATGCTGTCAGTGATAGGATAACATCCATATGCCCATAAAGAAGACAATTTAATATCATTACTACTCAAAATTATACAGAACACTTAGCTCATGCAGAACCTATACACAGATGAAGAAGCAATCCTTTGAACACAACAGGGGGACACTGCGTGCATGGTTTAAAGTCAGGAAAGGTGTATGTCAGAGCTGTATACCATCACCATACTTATTTAATCTGTATGCAGAGCAAATAATAGAAGAAACTACATCAACAATAACATGGCATCAGGATAGGAGGAAGACTCAGTGATAACCTGAGATATATATATGACGCAACCTTTTTTTGCTGAAAATGAAGAGGACTTAAAACACCTGCTAATGAAGATCAAATGCTACAGGCCTTCAGTGTGCATTACACCTCAACATAAAGAAAACAAAAATCCTCACAACTGGATCAATCAGAAACATCATGATAAACAGAGAAAATACTGAAATTGTTAAGGATTTTATTTTACTTGGCTCCACATTCAATGCCCCCAAAATCAAACAACATACTGTATAGGCAAATCTTTTGCAAAAGATCTCTTTCAAGTGCTCAAAAACAAAGACATCACCTTCAGGACTATGCCTGACCCAAGCCATGATATTTCAGTAGCCTCCTGTGCATGCTAGAAGAAATGATGCACTTGAATTATGCTGTTGGGAAGAATATAACGTATACTATGGACTTCCAGAAGAATAAGTCTGTCTTAGAAGAATGACAACTAGGATACTCCTTGGAAACGAGGATGGTGAGACTTTGTCTCATGTACTTTGGACATGTTATAAGGAGGGACCAGTTTGTGGAAGAGGACATCATGCTTGGTAAGGTAGAGGGTCTGCAAAAATGAGAAACACCCTCAATGAGATGGATCTACACTGTGTCTGGAATACTGGCTTCAGACACAGTAATGACTGTGAGGATGGTGCGGGGCCCAGCACTGTTTCCTTCCATTGCACATGAGGGGTGGGAATGAAATGGATGGCAACTAACAACAATAATAATGCAGGTGCTATAGATAAAATGTGTGTGCAAATCATTTTATTTTACAATAACATGTAATCTTTTACCTGTCAGTTCCTATTCATGACAACCCATGTGCAACAGCATAGAACCAAGGGCTATATTTTTTCGTGGCTATACTTTTTAGAGAAGTAGATTGCCAGGCCTTTCTTCTGTGGCCCTGCTGGACAGGTTGGAATCACCAACTTTTCGGTTAGTGATGCAACCCATCTGTGCCACCCATGAACCTTTAATATACATGTTATTCTTTAAGTACATATTCAAAACTAAATTATAATTACAAGTTTCCTTGCATGGAATTAGAGAGAAAATAATTAGTTGAATGGCCTTAATGATTAATTGGATTCAAGCTACAGCAAAAAGGTATTCCACACATACTATGAAATTTACCAAATACTGAGAAAACAAAAGTTTGAAATGCTCCTGCCTCGGCTTAAAGCACCGCTTCAACAGCCAGAGTTGGGAATATACATATAATACACACTATGCCCCTCTGATTAGAGCAAGCTTCCTTAAGAAAAGGTAGGCATTTTTGTTATAGCCTCTTATTCACTGTTCTTGACGGGTTTGCAATTTTTATGCTATAGCATCATTCAATTACAAAAACTATAATGACTAGCTTGAAATATATCATTATTTCAGATATTACACCCTCGCCAACTTGACAAAGCTCTGCTTTCAGTCACTTGCTTTCTTAAAACTGTGATTAAGTGAAAGTATACAATCTGAATCAATTTTGCATGCCCGCCTATCTGCAGCTCCTTCTGCTCTCCTTGCCCAGTGACAGCACCCTCCTCCTTTTCATTCTGTACTTCTGGTATCCTCCTAAGAGGCTCCTGTCCCCTCCTCTCCACCTTATTCTCTCCCATCTAGACAGAGACCAGTAGGACAGCCTCCTATAAATGCATAGAACTATAAAGTACACACACCATGTGTCAAACTGTGTCCTCAAGTCCAATCTGTTCTTGTCCGAAGAGTTGACCACAGTATTGTTTTCTGTTAGGAGGCAGCAGTGGGTCTAGGGGCCATGTTTCCAGGGGATCCTCCAGGCCACTGGGCCATCAGTTCTTGTCTTAGCAGAGTTCTTGAACTGGACTTCTCCTTTTCTCATGTTACCTCAAGGTCTCTACATTGTCAGTCACCTGTTTTGTGACTAATCTTTAGGGTAGGTCATTTTTACACGAGATTGTTATCATCTATTACATTTTGATTTTTCCTCATTTCATTTTCTAAAGTTAATCTTTTGTGGTTCAAAGGATGCTATATGTCTGTGTCTGTGTCTGTGTGTCTGTGCATGTATGTGTATGTGTGCAAGTTAGGCAATGTGAAAGCTGTGTGGATGTTAAGGATGCCTCTATTTGCAGAAAATCTTAGAAAACACAAAGGACGCATGCTGTCACTGCTTTAACGTTTGAAGATTCTCCACTTCCCAAGAATCTCACACGATGCTCACTTTACTGCAGAAAAGAATAGCAAAAGTATACATTCCTAGTGTATTGGGTCATAATGTAACAAGACTTACTGTTTAAATAAATTCGCTAAATATGTATGAAGTACCTGCTATGTGACAAGTACTGGGGGGCTTGGAGGAGGCAGAGTCAACATTGCACTATAGACAGAAGCACCACATCATCTTTCTACAGCAAAGGAGAAAAAAGGTAAGTAAAACAGAGACAGAAGTCAATCATGAAACCCCAAGCATCAGATGAAGAAGTAAAGAACTCAACCAAGCATTGAATGGAATAAGAAACAGAGAACAGAGAGTAAAGACAGATACAGAACAGAGGTCTCCATAAAACAGCACAGATTCACCATTTGGGATTCCTGCTGGAAATCAGCAGGCAGGGAGTACTGCAAAGTCTCTTCACAAAATTCCCAGCAGGAGATAGAGCACCCACTGGACTTGCCCTGCTACACCATAACTGAGTAACTGGCCCTGCCAATTGGACAAGGTGGTGAAAAATATCATGCTCACATACCAGAAGACAACAAAAAACACAAATCTCACTTACTCAGACATAACCAAACAAAAAAGCAGGGCAAAACAAACAAATCTACAGTCTTTAAAGGAAGAAAATAACTATTGAATGTTCTGAAGACAGCAGATAATATCAAAACATATAACTAAAAAATAAAAAAAAAAAAACAGGACAGAATGGTTCCAGTAGGCTTCCAGAATAAATCATAAGATGACTTTCTAGTTGAAGAAAAGTCAATGGAACTACCTGATAGGGAATTCAAATCTCAACCGTGGTGGTGTAATGGTTAAGTGCTTTGTCTGCTAATTAAAAGGTCAGTAGTTGAAATCCACCAGGTGCTCCTTGGGAACACTATGGGGCAGTTATACTCTGTCCTATAGGGTCACTAGAAGTAGAATCAACTTGACAGCAGTGGATTACAATACTCAGAGCTATCCAAGAGTTGAAGAAAAAGCATACAAAAATGAGGAAAAAATAGACAAAAATCATGCAAAAGACAGATATAACAATAGAATAATTCAGGAAAATAATACAGGAATAAATTAAATAAATTCATAACTAAAGATCATACAAAAACAGCAATTAGAAATCTAAAAGTTAAAGATTTCATGAATAGACAGTGTCATAGAAGGTCTGAAAAGCAGGTTTCAAACAATGGAAGACAGAGTCAGCAAAACTGAAGACAAATCGTTGGCTACCACCCTGAAGAAAAATCAGAGAAACAAACAAAGAAAACCAAAGAAACCCTGTGTCAAGTCCAGCACTCCAGTGAACAGCACTGGAAAAGGCCCAGGTCCCAGGGAGACAAGAAAGGGGATGGGAAAACTCGCTCACACAAGAAACACATCACACAGATTATCAGGTGAGGCTGGGTGGGACCAGAGCCTCTATACGAAACTTTATTTATAGGGCTACAATCAGGAAGTTGGCAGGGCAGTCTGTTCTGCCAAAAATGGTTACCATGGTGTCGGGGCATTTCATGACTGGCTGACCCATATGCAGAAGTATCAGCAAGGCACAAGGTAAGAGGAGAGAGAAAGAGGCAAAGGTCAGGCATTCCCAGAGGCTCTGCCATACCTGAGAAAGGCCTAGACTTGTATGCGGAAGTATCAGCATAGCAGCAGGTGGGACAGCACATTCTTAGCAGCCCACAGCAACCCCGAAAATCATGTGGAACACCATAAAAAGCAAAAATCTGTGAGTGATCCAAATTCCAAAACATAGGGAGAAAACAGAAAACATGGAGGATCATTGAAAAATTACTGACAGAAAATTTCCTAACATTAAAGATGAAAAATTAACCATCAAACAAGCTCAACAAACCCCATATAGGACAGACCCCAAAAGAAAATCACCAAGGCATAGCACAATCACACTTGCTAAAACCAAAGCAAAAGACAGAATCCTGAGAGCAGCTCAAGAAAAATGAAAAGACACACAGAGTGGAAAAACTAAGACTAAGCTCGAATTACTCACCAGAAGCGAGGTAGGTAAGAAAGCAGTGTGATGACATACACAAAGCCTTGAAAGAAAACAAAAATTGCCAGCCAAGAATAACATATTCTGCAAAATTCTTGGCAAGTATGATGGAATTTGGACATTTCCAAATAAACAGAAATTAAAGGAATATGTAAAAAAAAAAAAAAAAGATTAAATTTAAGAGAATTATTAAAGAGAGTCCTTTGGTTTGAAAACAAATGACATCAGACAACAACCTGAATCTAGGACACGGGACTGCACCAGCCAGATATCAACCTGGGAAGTGAACTCTCGAGGACTGCTCAAAACTAAAGGTTTGACAACAGTTAACCAGAGAAGTTAATCTATAAATAACAATAATGTCAGAATAATAAGATGGGGAATAAATGCTACAGTTGTGAACAAGATAGATGTAAACCTTGCCCTGGTACATTTCCAGTCTAATGAGAAGGATAGCACATAAACAAGGTTATAGGTGTGAAAAGAGTTTCAAAAGCTTAGGTAATAGTGCTATGGAAGTAGCTACACGCAAGTAGATCTAAGCCCATCTCTTGAATAAAAAAGAATGCTTTCATCATAATAAATAACATCAGGCAAAGATCAGTGGGAGAGGAAGAGATGTTGAATATTGTCTGGGATCTTGTTTTTTCATTAGGTTCCGTCATGCCACTTCCAACTCATAGCGTGACCCTATGTACAACAGAACAAAACACTGCCTAGTCATGCACCATCCTCACGTTCATTGCTATGCTGGTATCTTGGTCATTCACTCTCCTGATACTTCTGGAAGTCAATGATTCATAACTAAAAACTAAATTTGTAGCTAAAAAATCATACAAAAACACCAGTTAGAAATCTAAAAGTTAAACAAAGATTTCATGAATAGACAGTGTATGGAAGGTCTGAAATCAATGATTCAAAGATATAGACTAATGAAACATTTTTGTGATATTGGAGAACCTCTCAGAATAAGATCTTACCTTTTTAACATGCTAAGAATGTGGATTGAGAATTCAAAGCTCAAGATTTCTGCTTCAGACTTCAACCTGACTGTCCACGTGCCAACCAACTCACACTTCTTGCTCATTGTTGGAAGATCCTCTCTCCCTCATCCACAGCAGCTAGCACTGTATATATTTCTCTCCCTTATTCTGACTCTTCTTCCAACTGCACCCATTAAGCAATGCTATGAAATACATCATTCCTCAAAATGTACTATGTGTGTCATCAGGAGAAAAAGAGAGGACTTGAAGTAGATCAAGGGAAAAAAATCTTAATCATTAGGCATCTACTTTTACAAATTCATTCTTTTTAAATAAATTCAATCAATTCTAGTGAGTCAATGTGAAGAAATACTTTGAGTAAATAAAAGTTTAAGTGGAACCCTGTATCACTGAGTAACAGTAAGGTCCAAGGTAAGACAATTTGACTAAATTTGCAACAAATTCAATCATACTTCTCTGCATGTTTTTACCAAAAATACTTGAAAGCCCAAATACAGGAGCAAAAAGATTGCAAGTAACAACTGCCTAGAATTTGACTGAAGGACGAAAAGAAGAAATCTGATTGGTTATCAGAAAGGAAGCTATTAAAGAAGCTGACCATGGGCCTGTATGGACAGGCAGGCAACTAGGACCTCAAAGGGGAGGCATCTGGCAATATTCTGTCATAAATGTGTCAACCACTGTGAAATTTTAAGTTTCATCTTTCAATGATGAGTTATTTTTCTCCTTATTGTAATGTTACCCAATATTAAATTTACTCCTTTTTGAAAAAAAATTGAAATAAAGTTTAAAGGATATTACTAGTTACACCTTGCTTTTCATAATCCCCTATCATATTATTATAAAAATATTTCAAACCTAATTACACACATGATCAAAGGAAATTGATATTTCATTTATGAGGAAATAGGATGACTGATCATCATATGGAAAATGGACAACTCATGCAAGATATGTCTGAAAAAATAAAATAAATGAAAATGGTAAAATATAAAGTTATCTATTAGAATCAAGGTGGAGCTTCTCAGTGTGAATGTTCAGCTAAATGATAACAATAAAATTTGTAAACTACCTAGCTGAACAACTACTATGTGATATATCTGACCTCAAAAGCTGCCTATGAGTTACTACTAAATTTTATTTTAAATAGGTGCAGAGAAAGAACATTATGTACAGAATTTCCAAAAACAGAAACGTGTGTATGGGGTGTGTGTGTGTGTGTGTGTGTGTGTGTGTGTACAAGAGAAAGAGAAAGATGGAGAAGGCCTTCTATCCTCTTCACTCTGTTTCCCTCCATTCTCTCACTAGTGAAATGGGAATAATTCAGCAATACCATATAAAAACTGGACATAAGAAAACTGATGAATGCTATTCAGGAAAAGGTTTGCTCTGTTTTATATGTGTTCCACTCTGTATAATGATTAAAAAGAGCCAAAGCAGATAAGTAAGATCCATGACAGGGTGAGGCATAATGGTGAAAGGACAGAGATTAGAGAAAGTGACTTTCAGGAGCTATATCAGGCACTGATGACCCCGGGGAGAAGGGAGAGACATGCCCAGATTCCAAGTTTCGGTTTGCTTTATGTAAGCGCTGCTCCTTTGAGCTGACAAGCTGAACCAATATATCTCCCATCACTGAAGGACTTTTTGGCTGAGTTCATATATATAGTCTCTCTCTCTCTCTCTCTCTCTCTCTCTCTCTCTCTCTCTCTCTCTCTCTCTATCTCCACACAGACACACACAGACACACATACACATATATATAAGACGCACATGAGCGGGAGACTTGCTGATGGTTACCTCTGGGAGGTAACACTGACCAGGGAAAAGGAAGTGGGAGATTTTTTTGTTTTTCTACACATGAAGCTGTTAGAAGAGTTACAGAATAAGAGATGGCTTTCACTCTTGATTATACTTTCACTCTTGATTATACACATTTCTGTAATTACAGGTTTTCTGTAACGAACATGTGTTTCTTTTGTACTAAGAAAGAAAAAGTAGATTACTAGCTGTTTTAGCCTGGGTTCCCCCAGAACCTGAGGCAAATATTTATTCCAAGTACTCCATCAACAAGTATAATCTGAGGAAAGTAAGAGTAGTGAAAAAAGATAGGAGGAGGTAGGGAAAACAAGGGCATCAATTATGAGGTATATTTTGAAGCTGGCTGCAAGTAAGTGCAATTGATGGCTTAATCCCCCAGACCATTCTCCAGGAGATTATATAAACTGAGTATTTCAGGGCATTCTCCCCAGAGATATAAGGGAAAAGCATTTTTCTACCAGTTTCTTTCTTCTATCTGGCAATGATTTACGTGACAGCAATATAGTTCTCCTGCAGATCTGTGGTATGCATAGTGGGTACTAAGGGAATCCCATAGCACCTAATGCCACCATGTCGACAGAAAAGCCCCAGGGCGGCAGGGGGAGAGTGTGGTGTGGACTGGAGATACATGGCTCTCTGGTAGTACGAGAGGATGTTCTGAATGTCATCTGCAACTGGGGCTAGGACCAAATGGCCTGGAGACAAGGTAGTATAAAGGATGAAAGAGGCTCATAAAATGTATATTTACCAACTGAAACAACTCAGTGGATGATGACTTAATCCTCACATGGCCCTAGATATCACACCAAGAAACTACCCTGAAATAGTTTGAAGTACTCTACAGTGGTTTACACATTAAAATCAACTTTCTACTGCAAAAAGATGATTCAGTGAACTAAACGTCAAGGAATCTAGGTGGATAGAAGCACAACATTTTCTTCCCAAATGCCTGTCCAAGTGGAAACAGATCTCTCAGGATATGAAGGGGTACTAGAAGAATAAAACTAAGAAGGAAAATAAACTGAGTGAAAGCAGTCTAGAATTAAAGCCCTAAATCTACATTCACGGATGTCTCAAGAGTATTCCGTAAAGAATAAAAACAAAAACAAACTCACTGTTGTGGCATTGATTCTGAGTCATGGAGACGTGCTATGTTGCAGAGGAGAACTGCATTCCATTGAGTTTTCAAGGCTGTGACCCTTCAGAAGCAGACAATCACATATTTCTTTGGAAGAGTCTCTGTGTGGCCTAGTAGGTAAGCAAGCATCTTTGAAAAGTCAGAAGAGAAAGACCTAAAGAGGTGTTAGAAGAGACTCAGAAACTTGCTGTCAAATGCCAAGTAACTAAAGCAAATGGAAAAAATGATCAAAGAAATGAATGAAAGATTTCCAAGGGCAGCTTAGGAAGGCAAAGTGAAGTATTATAAAGACATGTGCAAAGACCTGGAGGTAGAAAACCAAAAGGGAAGAACACACTTAGCATTCCTCAAGCTGCAAGAACTGAAGAAAAAAGGCAAGCCTTATTTGCAATGCTGAAGGATTCTCTGGAGAAAAATACTAAATGACACAGAAACATCAAAAGAAAATGGAAGGAATACACAGAGTCACCACACCAAAAACAATTGTTCAATTGTCAACCATTTCAGGAGGTAGCATACAGTCAGAAACCGGTGGTGCTGAAGGAAGAGCTCCAAACGGCACTGAAGGAGCTGGCCAAAAAAATGCAAGGCTCCAGAAATTGGTGGGACAGCAATAGAGACATTACAACAAACGGATGCAGCGCTAGAAATTCTGCTTTGTCTGTGCCAAGAAATTTGGAAGATTGCTAGCTACCCGGTCAACTGACTGGAAGAGATCCACATCTGTGCCTGTTCTCAAGAAAAGTGCCTCAACCAAATGCAGAAATTATTGAACAATATCACTGATATTATATGTCAGCAAACTTTTACTGAAAACCATTGAACAGCTGCTACAGCAGTATATTAACAGGAAACTGCCATAAATTCAAGCAGGATTTAGAAAAGGACATAAAACTAGTGATATCACTGCTGATGTCAGTTGAATCTTGGTTGAAAACAGAGAATACCAGAAAGATGTTTACCTGTTTTATTAACTATAGTAGGGCATTTGACTGTGTGGATCATGGAAAATTACGGATAACACTGCAAAGAATGAGAATTCTGGAACACTTATCTGTGCTCGTGAGGAATGTGTACATGGATCAAGAAACAGCTGTTCAAAAGAGTACAATGGGATATGACATGATTTAAAGTCAGGAAAGGTGTGTGTCACAGCTGTGTCTTTTCACCACATCTGTTCATTGCGTATGCAAAGCATATAATCCAACAGGCTGGACTATACAAGAAGGAAGGGGGCACAGGATTGGAGAAAGACTCTCTTAACAATCTGCGTTATGCAGATGACAAGACACAGTTTGCTGAAATTGAGGAAGACCACAGCCTTCAGTATGGATTCAGCCTCCACAAAAACAAAACAGAAATCCTCACAACTGGATCTATAAGCAATATATCAAGAAATCTATTTATATACCTACAAACGGAGAAAAGATTGAGGTTGTCAAGGATTTCACTTTCCTTGGATCCAAAATCAATGCCCATGGAAGCAGCAGTTAAGAAGAACTCAAAAGGGGCATTGCATTGGACAAATAGGCTAAAAGATCTCTTTAAAGTGCTGAAGAGCAAAGATGCCACCTTGATGATTAAGGTGCACCTGACCCAAGCTATGGTCTTTTCAGTCACCTTACATGGGTGTAAAAGCTAGACTGTGAGTAACAACTCCTTTGAACTGTGTGGCGCTAGTGAAGAATATTGAATACACAGTGGACTACCAAAAGAACAAAGTCTGTCATGAAAGAAGTGCAACCAGAGTGCTACTTAGAAGCAAGGATGGCAAGACTATGAACATGTTATAAGATGGGATCAGTCCCTGGAGAAGGACACCATGCTTGGTAAAGTGGAGGGTCAGTGAAAAAAGAGGAAGACGCTCTGAGATGGACTGACACAGTGCCTGCAACAATAGCCTCAAGCATAACAACAGTTGTGAGAATGATGCAGGATCCAGCAGTGTTTCGTTCTGTTGTACACAGGGTCGCTGTGATGTGCAACCGACTCAACAGCACCTAACAACATGTAAGCACTTAACCATCTGCACTACCCAGGAACTCCTAAAAATGTGTACAGGTTTGTATACGTGTTTCTAAAATTTATATTAAGGAAACTAGAGGGAATGATCTCAAAGAAATGGGATCATCGAAATCTTCTTAACTTTATCTTGAACAAAAGGCAGTGTATAAAGAGTAACACATTTCATCTGTTAGATGAATACGGGTACCAGGAAGAATACAGGCTTGTATACACACTGTTTAAAGGCGAAGGAAGGCAATGCACTAAACGTCAGTATCTTTACAGTCAACAGCTCTATGCTTATTTTATTTTAATCTGTATATTACTGAACAAATTGAGCAGATTGATAAATAATAAGTAGATGAGACATTTTCTACATTCATACAGTATTCTGTCACAGGAAATTACTTTCATTTCAAGAAAATACTTTAAGTGTTAATCATCCTTAAGAAACATTCCATTCCACATAAATTCTGCACAATGAAGAAATTCAATTTTTGAGGTATCCTAAATATGCATAAAATGATCTTAAAGTTTTATAATTAATATGTAATAAATGTTTTGTTTCAGTGAATTAAAAGGTCATGCAGAAGACTGAGCATAATGAACACAAAGAAGAAGACAGTGCAATCTTTAAACAACAGGTATGTTTCAATTTCAGAGAGAACAGCTGTGAAAGCTACTGCAGAAACAACAGTCTGTGTAATCATGTAACTGAGGCAACTTCTTGAAGACCAAGAGCTTGGTTATAGTCAGCCATAGCTTCCTCAATCAAACCTATTTTACCACGAGCTTCTGCTCTAAAATTGTATGCTAGAATGTCATCTGGCTTCAAAGACAGAGCTGCAAAAGAAGAAAACAAATATCAAACATGTTTTAGCCTGGCATTCCAAAATAGCTTCATTTTTGAAAAACAAACACTGCACAATATAAAATTGTAATACTGCTTATTTGAAAAGTTTTTTCTTCCAACATAACTAATTATTTAGTTAAGTCAACAATGTTGAATCTTTCTAATAAAAGTAACTTGAGGAAATAGAACAAATTCTCTTTGAGAAAAGTGCTGCCACATTGCGACAAGTGCATTCTATGTCACAGAACAGTTTGTGTAGAAACTACTGAGTGGAAAACTAATTTGCTCTGCCAATGTTCACCTAAAGCACAGTAACTTTAAAAAAGATTATAAATATTACTGTTGTTATATTACTAGGCAACAAATGTCTGATATTGTTTACATATTTAAAAAACCCACACCTGTTGCCATTAAGTCAATTCTGACTCATAGTTACACTACAGGACAGAGTAGAACTGCTCCACAGGGTTTCTAAGGAGCACCTGGTAGATTTGAACTGCTGACCCTTTGGTTAACAGCCACAGCTCTTAACCACTACACCACCAGTGTTTCCTGTTTGTGCATGGCTTCCTAATAATTCTCTATATTCCAGCTTAAAGCAAAAAAACAAGCATTCGTCACTGAGTCAATTCTGATTCACACCAACCTTGTAAGACAGAATAGAACTGCCCCATGTTGTTTCCAAGGAGTGGAGATGGTGGATTCAAACTCTTGATCTTTTGATTCGCAGTCTAGCTCTTAACAGTGCTGCATGACTAGAATTTAGCCTACCAAAGCTTTAAATTAGGATATTGCCTAAAGGAATCTACACCGATTACATTAAAGACATGATACCCCCAAACTGTAATTCTTACGTGTTTACCAAAGCAAACAGACCTGTTAGTTTTCCTCTGTCATAATCTAAAAACATATCAACAAATTTAATCTTAGTAGGAAATTATAAAACAATATACCTTTACTAAGATCTGCTTCAGCTATTTCATATTGTTTTAAAGTGTAGTAGAAGTTTGCTCTGTTAAAATATACTGCAGCCCAAGAGGGACAACTATCAACCACATTGGCAAAATCTTCTTTTGCTTCTTCATATTTCTCCAATATTGTATTTGTAATGGCTCGATTCATGAGAGCACCCTCATCTTCTGGATCAAACTGTAGAGCCTTTGAGAAGTAGTCACAGGCCTATAAAATACCACAGTAATAATAATTTGGATATGTTTTAATTGGTAGCTCTACAAGAATTTAAAACACTTTTAATTCAAAATCAAGGCCAGCTGTATACCAAGAGGGGCAGTGAAAGCATTCCAGTGCAGACAATATGATGATACACTGTCTACGCAGAAAGTAAACAACAATAAAAAACCAACTAAAAGTATGTTTGCTTTTTGTTATCACCATATGTCAGCAATTCTAAACTTTATCAGCGATAAACCACTCAGGGGTGAAACGCTCCTACCACCCATCTCTCCCACATTCCTGTTCACCACTAGAAGCTGTTGTTGGTACGTGCCATAGAGTCAGTACTAGTAAGTACCCTAGGTACAACAGAACAAGACACGCTGACAGGTCTTGCACCATCCACACAATCTGTACTGTACTTGAGCCCGCTGTTGCAGCCCTGGTATCCATCCATCTTCTTCAAGGTCTTCCTCTCTTTTTCTGACATTTTTTCTTTACCAAGCATGGTGTCTGTCTCCAGGGACTGGTCCCTTTAGAGAACATGTACAAAATAAGTGAAATGAAGCCTTCACATACTAGCTTCTAAGGAACATTCTGGCTATATTTCTAAGACAAATATGTTCCTTCTTCTGGCAATCCATGGTATAGTCAATATTCTTCATCAACACCATAATTCAAAGACATCGATTCTTCTGCAGTCTTCCTTATTCATTGTCCACATTTCACATGCATATGAGGCTCTTGAAAATATTATGACTTGGGTCAGGCACACCTCAGTTCTCATGGTAATATCTTTGATTCTTAACACTTTAAAGAAGTCTTGATTTTTTGACTGCTACTTCCATGGGCACTGAATTCCTTGATAACTTCAGTATTTTCTTGCGTTATCAAGATGTTGCTCATCGGTGCAATAGTGAGGATTTTTATTTCCTTTATGTTGAAGTGTAATCCACACTGAAAGCTGTAGTCTTTGGTCTTCATCAGTAAGTGCTTGAAGTCCTTTTCATTTTCAGCAAGCAAGACTGCATCACCTGCCTATCACAGATTGTTAACAAGTCTTCCTCCAATTCTAGTGCACCATTCTTCTTCATATAGTCCAGCTTCTTGGATTATTTGCTGAGCATACAGATTGAATAAAAGGATACACCCATGATGCACATCTTTCCAAACTTTAAACCATCAGTATCTTCTTATTCTGTTTGAAGGACTGCCTCTTAGACTCTGTACGTGTTCCTTGTGAATACAGCTAAGTGTTGTGAATACCCATTTGTTACAATGTTGTCCATAATTTGTTTAATGCAATTACGTGATCAATAAAACAGATAAACATCTTCCTGGTATTTTCCGCTTTCCAGTCAAGCTCCATCTGACATCAGTGGTATTAGTGACAGCAGTGATAATCCTCATTCCATGTCCTATTCTACATTCACCTTGATACATTCTACATTCACCATATTGATATCAGGCTGCAACTATTTTTTAATTATTTTCAGCAAAATTTTACTTGTGTGTGACATTAATGATACTGTTCTACAGACGATAAAACACAAATTAGAAAAGAAGGCCACAAGAAGATAAAAGATAAGTTAGAAAAATAAAATTTAGCATAAAAAACAGAGTGTTTATAAGCTAAAGGGACAAATGAATTTTCAAAATAAGATTCTAAACCATATCAAAAGGGAGAAAAGCTCAGTTATACAATGAAAAGTTACAAGGAAAGAAGGGTGGACAGGACAGAATCAAATTATCAAGAATATCAAAGATTCTAGATTATCCACGATTTATCATCAGCCGAGAATGGCCCCTCATGGTGTGTTCTGCAGACCAGGTGTGAGGTGTTGGCCTGAGGACCACTTGCTACAGGTCTGCAAAGAAGTAAACACAGAGATGGAGATTAAATGAATGGTAACTTGTATAGCATTTGACATTGCCCCGACATCCAAGTATAATATAATTTTTCTAGTAACTTGTTTTTGTTTTATTTTAGTAATGCATTGATAAACAATAAATTGGAAAAGTAAAAACAAAAAAACTGGCCATTCCCTAAAAGTAATCTGAGATGCTGACTAGACATTTTATTGCCCCAAACAGGTATCTTTTCAGTGGATCAAAACCTAGTTCCTACTTTAAAACTTGCCTTAAAAGAAAAGTCATTTCTAGCAACTCAGCTTGCTCTGTCCCATCTGTTACTACTCAGTCATCATTGTTTTCCAGTGTCTAGAAATGAAGACACAATAGCATTCAGGCAATACTTCATAAATTTGGTTGCTTCTCTGACATTTCAGAGGCAGCAAGACCAATGCAGTATTTCCCCTCTTATCTTTAGAAGGCAGATTCTTTGTTAAGAGCAGTTAAGTGTAGTTTAAGGATCCCCTGACATGGGACCAAAACTGACATGAGTCTGTAAAGAGCTTAAAGAGAATTCACTCCTGGGCAGTGATGGACTCCAGACCAATCAGAAATGAAGCAAGAGAGGGGTTCAAGGCAGGGCCAAAACTTTCTTCTGTAAATAATTTAGGCTTTTTGAAGTTCATCAACAAATTATAATAAAAGCTATATAATTCCACACCAAAAAAAAAAAAAACAAACACAAAAAAAACCCCACAATTTCAATCAGGTAGGAGCAGATGCTTACCTCTGTTAAGAGAAAAGAACTCACCAAAACATCACTAGTGTGCCTAACCTTGAGCAATGAAATTTTCATTACAGCTTTCAAAATACATTAGTTAGAAAATGAAAACCAATAAATTCAACTGATATTACTTGAAGTATAAGAGTATTAACTAGAGGCCAATTATTGGCCAAAGGCATCTACCACAAGGAATGGCCATGAGTTATTTACACTTGGTCTAACATCCTTATTTCTGTAATTAATTAGGAAGCGTATCTTATTATTTTTAAAAGTCACCTCAAGTTCATGATAATAAACCACAGCATCTGCATATAAATGGACATTTATCCTCTTGTCTGACAGTGGGAAGCATGAAGCGCATCTAAATGTGGTTTCAAGTCATTAAGTCACAAATTAAAGATAAAAGAAAGCAGAACCCAAATCACTGTTTTTAATCCTTTAGAAATTATTATTAGGTCTACTGACAGTTCCTTCATCAATACACTCAAGAAAAGAGTAAGACAGTCTCAGGAAATGACAACTTTCAGTGTAGTCACTGAGACAGGCATGTCATGTGCTGCCCATGCTAATTTTAATCTGGATTTCTAGACTAACAGTCATGTTTCTTGAGAAAAACCAGTTTTCTCTTGGTGGTCAAAACCAGAATGAGAAACTAGATGTCCCAAGGGGTATTAACCAAGTGACTATATGCACCTCTCAAAATAAATGTACTTATGGAGAGTGTTGTCTGAATGCCACTGACAGGAAGGTATTCTTTTTCTTTTTGCAAGGCACACGAAACTATACATAAGCATCTTTTGACCATGCGGTAGGCATCCTGTGAAACTATGTGTGATCTGCACTATTAATATCGGTAACTGATCAGAGTATAATTATTACAGCATTTACTGATTTTCCTGTAATTGCCCTTTTTCTAGTTTGGTCTTTCTTTTTACCCCCAAAAGTATACTTGTATAATGAAACCGTCTCACGAGTACTTGGCTCCATGTTCAATGGGCTACTTAGTTCTGCAATTGAAACTGTTTTAAACCCTTAATAAACCTCTCTGTTTCCACTCGAAATGGTGTTCAAATTTTTCTCTACAACATAATGTAAAATAGACAGGACTTAATGACTAATTAGATGAAAGATTTGAGGAAGAAAGACACATGGTTGACGCTTACGTGTTTACTGAGGTGACTTTATGGAAAATGGTATCTTGAATTGACAGAAGGTTTAAATGAAGAAGAGCTGGTTTAGAAGTATGGGATATGGAGATCAATTCAAGTTTGACTTTAATTCATTTGTAAAGTATCAAGTTTTAGCAGCTGATGATAAATGGGGTTTAGAAGCTTAAAAGAGAGGTGGAGGCTGACAAGTAGTGCTGTCGTTGTTAGGTGCCATACAGTTGCTTCCCATTCACAGTGGCTCTACCTACAAAAAAGAACCAAATACTATGTGATCTAGTGCCCTCTTCACAGTTGATGCTATGCTTTGGCTATCACTGCAGCCACTGTGTCAACCCGTCTTGTTGAGGGTCTTCTTCCTTTCACTTTACCAAGCATGATGTCCTTCTGCAGGGACTGTTTCCCCTGATGAAATGTCACCACCCTCTCTTCTAAGGAGCATTTTGGCTCCTTACTTCTTCCAAAACACATTTGTTCCGGCAGTCCATGATATATTCAGTATTCTTCACCAGCACCATAATTCGAAGGCACCAATTCTTCTTCAGTCTTCCTTAATTCCTTGTCCAGCTTTCACATGCATATGAAGCAACCACGACACCCCGGCTTGGGTTAGGTGTACTTTGGTCCACAAAGTGACTAGTGTAAGCTGTGAGAACCACCAGTTTTCTGAGTAAGGAAATGTTGGGAGATGAGGGCAGAGTATGAGTCTCACCCCTAACAACTTTACTGCCTAATTGGAGTGAGGAGGTAAGTGATGAATCCACAAAAACAGTTGTAGAGTGGTACAAAGCAGTATTAAATCTGTATAGCAACAAAGCAGTTTAGAATCAGGATCTCATTTAAAATTCATAACTACAAACCTTAAATTAGAACTCAATGTTGTCTGGTAATCTAGTACATTCACCCTCCTACTCCCCTACATAATTATTTTATACCTTCTCTTTTCTCTTCAAAACTACCAGCTTTTTGTCCTCTTTCTTCACTTTCAGTCTTAACTGGTGACTGATACATATATTGCATGGAGAAACTATAATCAATAGACAGGAATGCCTCCTACCAAAGCCTCCTTATCTATATTACTTAATGGTGCCAAATCGTTTTCCTTTCTTCATAATGGAGAATATATTCTTCTCCTATCAAAGGTCATCTCTGCAATGTTTATACGCTAACAGCACAAAATTTTCAAAAGATTTTTCTAATTATTCCCACCATTCTTTCTTACAACAATTTCTTGCTTTCTAATAGATACTTCTAAATAGCATAGGAACATTAATCTGTGTCACTCATCTTTAAAGAGAATAATACTAACTCTTAATGCCACAGTTCACTCTAGCTACCAGCTCTATTTCATACTTTGCTACATGACAGAAGTTCTTAAACCAGTTGTCTATAATCACTTTCTGTAACTCTTGAACACATTCTCTCTGCAATTCTTTCCATTCAAGCCTTCACTGTTCCTCTGACATATTCTTGCCAAAGTCACCAGTGACTTCCTCTCTCCTGCTCTTACTTGATCTATCAGCTGAATTTGACACAGGTAATGCTTTTACCTTTTCAAAGCAACTTACTCTCCAAGTATCTCCAGCATATTTCCTGCTTTCCTTCCTATTATCCTGACTAGGTACTCCCTTCTCAGTCTGCTTTCTGGCACCTCCTCTTAGCTCCACTTCTAAATATTGGTGTTACCCTAGAGTTTGTTCCTTAAATGCCCTCTTCTTCTCCATTTATACTCTCTGCCCAGGTAATCTCTTATTGTTAGGTGACATAGAGTCAATTCCAACTCAGAGCAATCCAACATGACAGGGTACAACTGTCTCATAGTTTGCTAGGCTGTAATCTTTAAGGAAGATCTCTAGGTTTTTCTTCTACAGAGCCAAAGGGTGGACTTGAACCACCAACCTACATATTTTATGGAGCCCTGGTCTCACACTGGTTCAGCTCTTGGCTGTTAGAAAGTCTTCCCTTAGAGTCGGTGCTTTTAATCTGGACTTTCAGCATTATAAACTATGAGAAAACAAATTTCTGTTTGTTAAAGTCATCTACTTGTGACAGCTGTGTTATAATAGTACTAAATGACTAAGACACTAGGCTAGAGAAGCCATATTTCAAAGCAGAGGAAGCCTGACTTGGAATATCACCGCAGCTCATCATGCTATTTACCCTAAGAATCTGGGCTACTAACCCAGAAAAAAATTTCTCACTGAAATATGAATAACAGAAAGGTAAGGTGCCTATTATTACTGTAAAAATGAGGATGAAAATAGCCTGCTTAATTTTTTCTCTAGAAAACAGTATTATCATAATGTAGATAACAGTTATAACATTTCAAAATTAACTAGAAATTTTTATTTAACTTAGTTTAAAAGAAAAATAAATCATTAATAAAGGATCTCACAAAAGAGGTGACCAGGAAGAAATGACAGGAGATGGAAATATGAAATGAAAAAATAGGTATATGAAATCTAAATAAAAAGCCCACATACATATCTCAGAAAGTAAAGTAAGGGTTTAAAAGAGAGATGGAGAAAAGTAATGAAACAAAAATTAAAAGATAAAAAGCATTTGAGAGAAATTAAGAGGTATATGGAGTTCCTGGGTAGTGCAGGCAGAGAATGTACTTGGTTGCCAACTGAAAAGTTGGTGACTTAAGTCTACCCAGAGGCATCTTGAAAGACAGTGATCTATTTCTTAAAATTCAGCCACCAAAAACCCAATGAAGCACAGTTCTACTCTGACACTCATGGAGTCACCATGATTTGTAATCAATTCAATGGTAACTGGTTAAACCAAAACTCCAACAAACCCACTGCCATCCACTTGATTCTGATTCACAGAGACTGTATAGGACAGGGCAGAAATGCAAGCATAGTTTCCGAGGAGCACCTGGTGGATTCAAACTGCTGACCTTTTAGTTAGCAACCACAGCACTTAACCACTACCAGAGTTTCCTGCTAGTGAGTAGGTACATAGAAGTCCAAGGACATTGAACACACTTATAATTAGTGCTCTCAGCAAAAAGCAAAAACTAAAACAATGAAATATTAAAATTATATATATATATAATTCAAAAAACTTTCCTAAAATCTACATATAGAAAACACACATTGTGTATTTGCCAAAACTGACTCTGAATGGTCGATTCTAAGACATTATCTTGGTCAACTTTTTTTTTAACTGAAAAAAGACTATGATTCTGGCTAAAAGAATACATTTTTTTAAAAGAGAAAATAAAGGTCAGTTTTGAATCAGGCTTCATGACAACAATACCAGAAAACAGTGGAGCAATACTTAAGATACATAGGAAAAGAAAAAGTGAGCCAAGAACATTAAAGACAAACTTTCAGTCTTTAAGGCAAAAAGCCTACAGACAAAGAGATATGAACACACAAAAATTCAAGAAATATTGTTCTCAAAGCCTTTCATCAAGACCCCTAGAGGACTAATTTCAGGAAACCAAGAAACAATTTGAAGGGAAGAGAAACTTTGACATAAAGCCTGCTAATGAGGATGAATATATTTATAGCTGGAGAACTAAGACTAAAAGTTTCAACAAAGACAACAGAATAGTGTGTATTCAATCCTCTGGCCATCTGAGAATAACAAAACTCACAACAGAATGGAAAACATGGAGAGAACATGGAAACTAAGCTGACATCAAAAATTAATACAATGAACTCAAACACATTTAAAATACAACAAAAAGTTTAAGCAAAACTATTATTTTATGAATAACAGTGGATGAAATGGAATTTGAAGTACAGATAAGACAAAGAAAGTGAATAATGAATGAAAGGAAGAAATAAGAGAAAAGGAGGTTAGATGGTAATTTTATTGCTGTTCATAGTAGAGAATTCTCAATTGTGCTCATGAGAAACCTGTGCATGGATCAAGAGGCTGTCATTTTAACAGAACAAGGGGACACTGTGTGGTTTTAAGTCAGTAAAAGGGTACATCAGGGTCGTTCCTTTCACCTCACCTATTCAATCGATATGCTGGGCAAATAATCTGTGAAGCTGGACTATATGAAGAAGAATAGGACATCAAGATTGGAGGAAGAAGCATTAACAACCAGCTTTATACAGATGACAAAGCCTATTTTGCTGGAAGTGATAAGAACTTGAAATATTCACTGAAGATCAAAACTCATAGCCTTAAGTATGGAATACACCCCCATATCAAAAATCCTCACAACTGGACCAATAAGCGACATCATGATAAATGGGAAGAAGATTCAGGTTGTCAAGGATTTCATTTTACTTGGTTCCACAATCAACATCCATTGAAGAAACAGTTAAGAAATCAGAAGATGCACTGCACTGGAAAAATCTGCTGCAAAAGATCTCTTCAAATTGTTGAAAAGTTAAGATGTCACCTTGAAGACTGAGGTGCAGCTTACCTAAGCCATGGTATTTGCAATTACACCATATGCATGTAAAGCTAGACAATGAATAAGGAAGACAGAAGAAGAACTGATGCCTTTGAATCATGGTATTGGAGAAGAAAATTGAAGAAACCATAGACTGCTAAGAGAACAAATATCTACCTTGAAAGAAGTACAACCAGCAGGGCCAAGATGGCAAACTGGTCACATGTCTCTTTGATTTCCTCTGAGAACTAAGACCTAAAAACAACTGAATGGAGCAGAGTGGACATTTTAGGAGTCCCAAGATCAGGTGGAAAATTGTGAGAAGAGACTGTATGACAAGAAGGGGAAAACAACCTTTGTTGGAGGCAGGATGGCAGCTCAAAGTGTCCTGCTTTTGCTGGCATGGTGGCAGAGAGGTTTACAGGTACTGACATCATCTTTGCCAACTGGGACACTGGGACTGGGGCTGCTGCACCTGAGAGACTGGCTGGGTCAGTTGCCACGGTGGGCAGCAGTGCCTGAGTGGACAGTGTCTCTCACAGCAGAGAGGCTGTGCTTAAGACAGCCACATCTAGAAAACCCAGCAGCAGTTGGTGGCCAAGTGCAAAAGTGCCCTTCCCTGCTCTTCTCTGATCTATGCCATAGATTCTGCTGGGACAGCATAGCAGCGGTATCACAGGTAGGACACCACCTTAGTCAACTCAGAGATGGAGTAAGCTATGCCTAAGGGACCGGCTGGGGCTGGCTGCCATGCTGAGCAGGAGTGTCTGACTGGACACTGCCTCTCTTAGGAGAAAAGCTGTTTTAAAGATGACTGCACCCAGAAAACACAGCAGTGGCTGGTGGCCAAGTGTGGCAATGACCTTTCCCCCTTCCTTCTATGAACCATACCATAGCAACTGCTGGTGTGACTCCAGAGAGACTCCACAAGTAGGTCACCATCCTATCAGCCAGGACACAGAGTCTGCTGAGCTTGAGGGCCCAGCTAGAACTGAGTGCCACTGGACAGCATCTCTGTCAGCAGAGAAGTTGTTCCTAAGAGAGCTGCACCTAGAGAAAGCAACTACAGCTGACAGCCAAGTGTGGCAGCATCTTTCACTCCCTTCTCTGATCTACACCACAGTGTCTGCTGGAATAACTCCAGAGAGTCTGCAAAGTAGGTTGCCATCTTTGACAACCAAGACATGCAGCCTGCCACCTGAGGACCCAGCTGGGGCTTGTTATCAAGCTAAGCAGCACTGCCTACCTTGACAACATCTTTCTCAGTAGAGAAGCTGTACTTTAGACAGCCACACCTAGAGACTGCAGTGGTGGTTGGCAGCCAAGCACAGCAGTGCCCTTCCCCATTCCGTTCTCTGAGCTACATCATAGCTTCTGCTGGCATGACACTGGAGAGGCTGAACAGCTTTCCGATGACTCTAAGACAACAATAAAAATCTAACCATTTAAAGAAGCAGACCACCTTGGCTCTGGAAAACTCTCAAAACAAAGAATCAAAAAACTTCCCAGAGGAAGAAGTCTTCCTGAAATTATCTGAGGTAGAGTACAAAAAAATTACGTATAGAGTGCTTTTAGATCTTAGGACAGAGTTTAGACAAAGTGCAGAAAAATAAAATGAAAAAATAAACAAGCTATATCAACTGCTAGAACAACAATCTGAAATTCAGCAGATCAAAAATAAAATTACAGAGTCAGACAATTCAATCAAAAATCAAAAGAACAGGATTGAGGAAATGGAATGCATAATTAGCAAGATTGAAGATAATACAACTGACACCAGCATCTATGAGGAGAAATTAGGTAAAAGAATCAAGAAAAATGAAGAATCATTAAGAAGCATGTGGGACTCTATCAAGAGGAATAATTTATGTGTAATTGGAGTTCCAGAACAGGAAAGTATAGTAGAAAATACAGACACAATTGTTGAATAGTTGCTGACAGAAAACTTCTCTGACATCATGAAAGAAGAGAAATAGCCATTCAAGATGCTCATCAAACTCCACAAAAGGTAGACCCCAAAAGAAAGACACCAAGACATTATAATCAAGCTTAATAAAATGAAAGACAAAGAAAGGCTCTTAAAGGCAGCTGAGCTTAAACCAAAACTAATGTACAACGGGAAGTCTTTTAGATTGACTTCCAACTTTTCAGCTGAAACCATGTTGGCAAGAAGGGAATGTGATGACACATATAAAGCCTTGAAGGAAAAAACTTCCAACCAAAAATTATATATCCTACAAAATTGGCTCTAAAATACAACAGTAAAATTAGGACATTCTGAGATAAAAGAAGCTTAGAGATCTTGCAAAAAACAAACCAAAATTACAAGAAATACTGAAGGAAGTTCTTTGATTAGAAAATCAGTAGCACCAGATATATGTTCAAGGACGCAATGCAAGACACAGCATCCAGAGTCCTACTTAGTTAGGGAAGTCACAAAGCTCAACAAAACCTAAAATATTAAAATTAGTGAAACAGAAATCTCAACATATAATTATGAGAACATTACACTATAAACAGGGACATATTACAGTATTCATAGACCTTTCAGATGGAAAGGAAGTTAAGGAGATATAAATAAGCTAAACACTGGTTTAAACTTAGAACATTAGAGGAGAACACAAGGGTAGCCACAGAGCAAACTAACACTACATATCAAAACAAGAAACACAATACAGAAGTCTCAACAGACACAAAGTCAACAATGATATGGATGAAAACAAAACCCATAAAGAAAAATGACCCAGAACAGACTATTAAGTAGAACAAAGAAAATGTCAAGAACACAAAAATAAAGGTAACAAAATGACAGCACTAGATACACATCTATCAATAATTACACTGAATGTAAATAGATTGAATGCTCCAATAAAGAGACAGAGAGTAACAGGTTGAATCCAAACATACAATTCATCTATATGCTGCTTACAAGACTCACCTCAGAACCAAAGATACGAATAAACTGAAAATCAAAGGATGGAAAAAATATACATCAAGCTAACAACATGCAAAGGAGAGCAAAAGTGGCAACTTTACTTTCAGAGAAAATAGATTTTAAAGTAAGATCCACCATTTTGGACAAGGATGGTCACTACTTGTTGCTGAAAGATTCATGACATAAAGAGGATATAAAAATATTAAATATTTATCCACCAAATATCAGAGCTCTAAATATATTGAACGAATGCTGACATCATTGAAAGATGAGATAGATCATTCCACATTAATAGTAGGAGAATTCAACACTCCACTTTCAGTAAAGGACAGATCATTCAGAAAAAAGCTCAATAAAGATACAGAAGATCTTATCGTGACAATCAACCAATTCAACCTCACAGATACATACAGAACTTTTTACCTAACAACAGGTAAGTACACCTTCTTTTCCAATGCACTGGGAACATTCTCCAGAATAGACCACATATTAAGTCATAAAGCAAGTCTCAAAAAAATCCAAACCATTGCATTACTGCAAAACATCTTCTCAGACTATAAAGCCATAAAAGTTGAAATCAATAGCAGAAAAAAGATGGGCAGAGGGGTGATATCTGTGGAAACTGAAAAACACTTAGCTCAAAAATTCATGGGTTATAGAAGAAATCAATGATGCAATAAAGAAAATTCATGGAATTCAATGAGAATGATAACACATCCTACCAGAAATGTGGGATACAGCAAAAGCACTGGTCAGAGGTCAGTTTACCTCTATAAATGCACACATACAGAATGACAAAAGGCCCCAAACCAAAGAATGTACCCTACGACCTGAACAAGTAGAAAGAGAACAACAAAAGAACCCCTTAGACAGCAGAAGAAAACATAATAATAATTAGAGGAGAACTAAATGAATCTGAGAATGGGAAAACAACAAAACCAAAAGCTGCTTTTTGAAAAGATCAACAAAACTGGCAAACCATTGGTTAAATTCACAAAACAAAAATGGGACAGGAAACAAATAACCCAAATAAGAACGAGATGAGAGATGAAAAGTATTGTAACAGAATACTGTGAAAAACTGTACTCTAACAGACTTGAAAATCTAGAAGAAATGGATAAATTTCTAGATATACATCACCTACCAAAATTATCACAAAAAAAAGTAGAACAACATAATAAACTCATCACAAAAGAAGAGATTGAAAAAGTAATCAAGGAACTACCAATCAAAAAACATCCAGGCCCAGATAGCTTCACTGAAGAAGTCTACCACGCTTTTACAGAGGAGGTAATTCCAGTACTACTGAAGCTTTTTCACAACATAGAAAAGGACAAAACATTCCCAAATTCATTCTATGAAGCCAGCATAACCCAGATACCAAAGCCAGGTGAAGATCCCACGAGAAAAAGAAAACTACAGACCAATATCATTCATGAACCTAGATGCAAAAATCTTTGACAAAATCGTAGCCAGTAGAATTTTAAAAAATATCAAAAAATAATAATAATAATTCACCATGAGCACATACGATTCACACCAGGGATGCAGGATTGGTTCAGCATCAGAAAAGCAATTAATGTGATCAACCACACAAATAACACAAAGGATAAGACTCACTTAATTTTATCAGTTAATGCAGAAAAGGGATGTGACAAAGTCCAACATACATTCATGTTAAAAACTCTCAGTAAAATAGGGATAGAAGGGAAATTCTTCAACACAATAAGGGGCATCTATGCAAAGACAACCACCAACGTCATCCTGAATGGAGAGAGACTGAAAGAATGCCCACTGAAAACAGGAACTAGACTAGTATGCCCACTCTCACCACTTGTATTCAACATTGTGCTAGAGGTCCTGTCCAGAGCAACTAGATAAGACAAAGAAATAAAGGGCATCCATGTACATAAAGAAGTAAAAGTATCTCTATATACAGATGATACGGTCACATACACAGAAAACACCAAAGAAGCCATAAATAAACTACTGGAACTAAGAGAAGAGTTCAGCAAAGTATCAGGATATAAGATGAATATAAATAAATCAGTAGGATTCCTTTACACCAACAAAGAGATCATCAAAGAGGAAATCACCAAATCAATACTATTTACAATAGTCCCCCAAAAGACAAAATACCTAGGAAGAAATACAACCAGTGATGTAAAAGATCTTTACAGAGAATACTATAAGACCCTACTGCAAGAAACCAAAAGAGATCTATATAAGTGGAGAAACCTACCTTGTTCACAGAGGAAGAATTAACACTGTGAAAACATCTGCTCTACCCAAATCAATCTACATATACAATGCAATCCCAATACAAATTCCAATGTCATTTTTTAATGAGATGGAGAAACAAATCACCAACTTTGTTTGGAAAGGAAAGAAACTCTGGTAAGTGAAATACTACTGAAGGAGAGGAGCACAGTGGAAGCCCTCAAACCATCCAAATTCAGAATCTATTACACTGCTACAGTAGTCAAAATGGCCTGGTATTGGTGCAAAAAGAGACACATAGACAAACAGAACAGAGTTGAGACCCAAGAAATGCCACTACCGTCTTGCAAACAGTTGATATTCAACAAAGGCCCTAAGATTGTAAACTAGGGTAAAAACAGTCTCTTTAACAAAAATTTGATATTTTTTTGCAAAATTAGATATATTTGCAAAATTATATTTTGCAAAATATTTGCAAAATTAGATATACATCTGCAAAAAACTGAAACAAGATCCATATCTCACACCTTACAAAAAAGACCTAAATTAAAGACCTAAATATCAAATCTAAAATGATAAATATTATGGAAGAAAAAATAGGGACAACAATGGAAGTTCTGATATACGACTTAGAGAGACTACAAAATCTTATCAACAATGCACAAACAACAGGAGAGAAAATAGACAAATAGAACTACTAAAAATCAAACATTTATGCTCATCCAAAGACTTTATCAAAGACTGCCTATAGAACCGAAAAAAGACTTTATCCAAAGACTAACTATAGAATGGAAAAAAATATTTGGGAACTATGTATTGGATTGAGGTCTAATTTCCATAAGCTACAAGGTATTGCAAAATATCAACAAGAAAAAGACTAATAACCCAATTAAACAATGGTCAAAAAACATGATCAGACACTTCACCAAACAAGACATCCAGGGAGCCAAAAGACACATGAGGAAATGCTCACAATCATTAGCTATTAGAGGAATCCAAACCAAAACTACAATGAGATACCACCTCACTCCAAAAGGTCAGCAGTTTGAATCCACCAGACACTCTTTGGAAACTCTATGGGCCAACTCTAGTCTGTCCTCTAGGGTTGCTATGAGTTAGAATTGACTCAACAGCAATATGTTAATGGCTAAGAACATGAGCATCTTTTCACACATTTGTTAGTCACTTGAATGTCCTCATCAGTGAGGTGTCTCTTCACTACCTTTGCTCATTTTTTTATTGTATTGTTTGTCTTTATGTTGTTGAATCATTGACTTTTTCTACATATTTTATACATTAGCCTCTTATCAGATAGGATGTTGCCAGAGATTTTTTTCCCAGGCTTTAGGTTCTGTTCTCGTTCTGTTATCAAAGTCTTTTAATGAGTATAACTATTTAATTTTTAGGAGGTCCCAAATACCTAATTTATCTTCTGTTGCTCATGTATTTTTAGTTTTGTTTGATAGGCTGTTTGTGTCAAAGTAGCCTTGACCCTATTTTATCTTCTGATAACTTCATAGTTCTAGCTTTAACATTTTAGGTTTCTGATCCATTCTGAGTTAGTTCTTTGCATGATGTAAGGTACAGTTCCTGATTCACTTTCTGCATATAGATATCCAGTTTTGCCAAGGCATGAGACCTTCTAATTTGTTTTTATTCTTCCACAATAATTTAGCTGTTGGAGGCCTCCTTTCTCTTCACATAAGCTGGAAGATTTGTTTTTCCATTTCACTAATGAATGTTGGGATTTGGATCAGGAATACATTGAATCTATAGATTACTTTTGGTAGTACTGACATTTCCACAATGTTAAGTTTTTAAGTTATTGTATGGAATGTTTTCCATTTATGTAGATCTCTTTTAGTTTCTTTCAACAATATTTTATAGTTTTCCTTGCATAAATCTATTACTTACCTAGGTAGGTTTACTCCTAGAAATGTTGTTCTTTTGGGTGCTATTGTAAATGGTATTGCTTTCTTGATTTCCTTTTCTGAGTCCTCCTTGTTAGAGTAAAAAGTCCTCCCTGTTAGCATAGAGGAACCCAACTAATTTTTGTATGCTGATCTTGTACTCCGCCGCTTTGCCGAATCCTTCTATTAGTCCAGTAACTTTCCTGTGGAATCTCTGAGATTTTCTACTTAAAGGATCATGTCATCTACAAATAAGGAGAGTTTTACTTCTTCCTTTCCAAATTGGATACGTGTTCTTTCCTTTTCTTGCTTTATTGGTCTCGCTAGGATTTCCAGCATAACACTGAATAAGACTGGTGATAAAGATCATTGATATCTCATTCCCATTCTCTAGAGAAAAGTTCTCAATCTTTCTCCACTGAGAATAAGGTTGCCTATTGGTTTTGCACATATGCTAATTATGTTGAGAAATTTCTGTTCCATTCTTGAATTTCACTTGATCCTGACTTTTTTATATACATGCTACTGGATTCTGTTGGCTGGAATTTTGTTAAAAAAAATTTTTTTATATATACATTGATGAAAAACATTGGTCTGTAATTTTCTTTTTCAGTTGTATCTTTGCCCAACTTTGGTGTCATCAAGGTTGGGCCAGCTCCACAGAATGAATTAGGTGTAGTCTTTCCTTTATTTTTTATTATGTTCCAGAGGCATCTGAGTAGAATAGGTGTCAACTCTTTTCTCAAAGTCTGGTAGATTTCTTCAAAGAAGCATCTAAGCATATTAACTTATTCTTGAGTCAAAGATGAAATTCAAGTTGCAGACCAGAAATTCAGACAAAACATTAATAGTAAAAACATTACCACTCTAAGTATATTAAATACTGCTAAGACAGTACTTAGCAAAAAGACAAACCTTAATAACCGATCACAATAAAAATGAAAAGGTGACAATGAATGAACTAAGTTTCTGTGTCAAAAAGTAGACAGAGAATAAGATAATATGAAGTACAACAAAAGACTGAATGTAGAAAAAGAGTAGAAATTAAAAAGTTAAAAATTGTATCATGTGAATCTATTACCAAGTCAAATAAAATAAATAGAAAATAGAAGATATCATTAATAACCCTGCATTCAACTGAGGTCCAAAGAGGCTAAGGAGTTACATAAAACCGGAATTAACATGTAGGCCTCATTATTTCCACTAACCAAACAAAAAAAGCTTGTTGTCATAGAGTTGATTTCAGCTCAAAGCAATGCTATAGGACAGAGCAGAATTGTTCTGTTGGGTTTCCAAGGAGCAGCTGGTGGAGGTCACCAGCTGAGCTCTTAACCACTGCACCACCAAGGTTCCCTATTCCCATTAGGTTCACACAAAACTAAGTTAAAATTCAGTACTTTTTATTCCCAGGCAAGCACTCATGCAACTGATATTTTAAAAAGGAAGAAATGAAGGTAATCACATTACAAAAGAAGGTCTTAAAGGAAGGCTGAGATTTAGCTAAGTGGAGGAAAGGAAAGAAAGACTCATTGCTGAAAAGCTGGTAACAAGGGATAGACTGAGGAAGTCCAACAGAATGTTGACTGGAAAAAAACAGAAAAGTCAATGATAATGTGTGCAATAAATCCGTAGAAGTGTAAAAATGTAAGCAATAATTATAAACATACAAGAGCTAATGAATGATTAGTCTACTGGGACGTAAGCATTGTATTTTGAAACTATATATAACAAAGAAAGCATTTTGTGTTAAACTGAAAATGTTAAGGCAAACTCACTTTACCTGCAAAAATTGCCTGTGGTGAAAGTAGATATTTCCTGCATTAAAGTAAGCCAGTGCATACTGGGGGTTTAGAGAAATTGCTGCTTGATAGTCTCTCATTGCATTCTGTTGTTGACCCATAAACTCATGAATCACACCACGATTTGTTAGGAATTCTGCTGTAGTATTGATCTGCAATATAATAGTAAGAGTATTTAGTATCTGGGAATAGCACTTATCTCTGATTTCACATCTGCAAAAAAAAAATGATCATTATGAAATCTACCTTGTGGGAAAGCAGTAATTTTATAGTGCAGGTACAACCCCATTAGAACAAATAAGTTGAGAAAGGACTCTATATAAGTGTCAACACTTTGTTGATTTACTTGCAATAAGACAAATAATCTTAATGCTTTATTTAGTTCCTTTCTAAGAAAGACACAGGGAGGGAAAAAAACCTTATCCATTTAGCTATGTTAAACCAAAGAAGAAATTAAATTGAATGCTTAATGTTTGTTTGCCTGAAGTAGTAGCAATTATCTTACAGGTTTCTCCCCCCAGACCCCCCATCTCAGACATTACAACATCTACCCAAATCAACTGACACAAAACACAAAATACAAATTCTGGAAGAAAAGAGGAAGATTTCCTGTAACTATATTCAAAGCTTGAAAATTTGTATTCACCTTTTCACTACAAGAAGAATCCAGAAATACATCCTTCTTCCTTTAGTTGCTTCAAACATAAAACATTATTCAATATCGTACATTTGGCTTGTACTATAAAATGTTATTGATGTTTCATGAAACTATAAACTACATTTATTGAAAGGAATCAATGTCAATTCAGAATTTGATTTTTAAATTTTAAACGCATTAGGTTATAAAATTGACAAGCCATAGTAAATTTTTCCCTAGGAATCATTTCAAAAAGAAAAATTATTTTCTGTTCAACCTATTCTAAAAAAACTTTGTCAAAGGAGTAAAATGAGAACGTATAGATTGGGGAAAAAAACTTGGACAACAACATATTTGATAAGGGCTAATCTCTAAAATACACAGAAAACTTCATCAATTCAACAATAAAAATATAAATAATCCAATCAAAAACCACTTTAAACTTGGAACTGGACCCACTCCCAGAGGTCATCTTCCAAGCCAAATAATCAACTGGCTTATAAAATAAACAATATTTCCCATGAGTACTATTCCTCCCCAGCATGTCTGTAACTTTGCTGTACTGTGTAGTCTTTCTGCAATGCCTTGATGGTAGAAGCTATGCCACATGTATTCAGATAATAACAGGGTAACTCACAGTGAACAGGTTTCAGTGGAGCTTTCAGACTAAGACAGGCTAGGAAGAAGGACCCAGTAGTCTACTTCTGAAAAGAATTAGCCAATGAAACCCTTGTGAATAGCAGTGGAACCTTGTCTGATATAGCCAGACTAGTTAATAGGACTATTATTCAAATTGAAGATTTTTTTTTACCAGCTTCTGTGTCTGAAATTTATCAAACATGCAGTTAAGATGCACTGAGAATTGCTGGTGATTGGAATGAAAAAGTTGGAAACAAAGGATAGGTAGTTGGCAAATATGACCTTGGTAATAGAAACAATGCTGGAAATCCCATGAATTTTTCAAGATCAATGACTTCTTCTTTCCAAATAACCTGTTTTTTAGCAACATAAATGTCAACTATACAAGTGAACCTCACCACATGGAATACACAGGAATCAAGTCTACTACATCTGGAGAAAGACAACGTAAAAGCTCAATATTTTCGGTTGGAATAAAGCCAGGGGCCAAATGTGGAACACGTCATCAACTGCACACATGCAAGTTCACCTTGAAAGTGAAGAAAATTAAAACAAACTGATGAGAGCAAAACTGTGGCCCGGAGTACACCCCGACTGAATTTAGAGACCACCTCAAGAAAAATTCGATGCTTTGAACACTTAAGACCAAAGACCAAAAGAGTCATGGAATGACATCAAGGACACTATGCATGAAGGAAGCAAGAGGTCATTAAAAAGACAGAAAAGAGCAAACTCAATGTCAGACGAGGCTCTGAAACTTGCTCTTGAACACCAAGTAGCTAAAGCAAAAGGAAGAAATGACAAAGTAAAAGGACTGAAGATTTCAAATGGTATCTTGAGAAGACAAAGCAAAGTACTATGACGACATCCATGTGTGAAGATCTGTAGACAGAAAGCTCAAAGGGAAGAACATACTCAGCATTTCTCAAGCTCAAAGAACTGATGAAAACATTGAAGCCCTGACTTGCAGTTGTGAAGGATTCTATAGAGAAAACATTAAATGATACAGAAAGCATCAAAAGAAGATGAAAGGAATACACAATCATTATACCAGAAAGAACTGATTGACATTCATCCACTTCAAGAAGTAACATATCATTAGAAACCAATGGTACTGAAGAAAAGAGTCCAAGCTGCCCTGAAGGCAGTGGCAAAAAACAAGGCCCCAGGAATTGACAGATATCAATTTAGATGCTTCAACAAATTGCTGCAGTGCTGAAGTGCTCACTTCTTTATGCCAAGAAGTTTGGAAGACAGCTACCTTGCCAATAGACTGGAGCCAGCCAAGCCAAGTGCTGCCAAGTTGGATCTGACTCATAAGAGATCCTTGTTTACACCTACTGCCAAGAACGGTGATCCGATCAAATGAGGAAATTATTGAACAATGTCATTAACATCCCATGCAAGTAAAATTTTGCTGAAGATCTGTCAAAAGCAACTGCTGTAGCATCTCAACAGGGAACTACCAGAAATGCAGTTTGGATTCAGAAGAGAATGTAGAACCAGGGATATCACTGGCAATGCCAGACGAACCCTGTCTGAAAGCAGACTGAAAGATGTTTATTTGTGTTTAATTGACTATGCCAAGGAATTCAATTGTGTGGATCATAACAAATTGTGGATAACACTGTGATGAAAGGAAATTCCAGAGCACTTAATTATGCTCATGGGGAACCTACACATAGATCAAGAAAGCAGAACTTCTGGGACTTGATCTGTTTGAACAGAACAAGAGGACACTGAAATGGTTTAAGTCAGGAAAGGTGTGTGCCAAGGTTGAATCCTTTTATCATACATATTCAATCTATATGTCAAGCAAATAATCTGACCAAATAATCCAAGAATCTGGACCATATGAGGAAGAAAGATGCACCAGGACAGGAGTAAGACTCATTAACAGTCTGTGTTTCACATATGACACAACCTTGCTTGCTGAAAGTGAAGAGGACTTGAAACACTTACCTGTGAAGATCAAAGACTACAGCTTTCAGTATGGATTATACCTCAACATCAGGAAAATGAAAATTCTCACAACGGGGGCAAAAAGTAACATCATGATAATATGAAGAAAAGATTGACGTTATTTTACTTGGATTCACAATCAGCACTCAGGGAGGCAGCAGTCAAGAAATAAAAAGAGCAAAATTGGTTATCCATCTGCAATAAACTGAATCAAGATCCGTATCTTACACCTTATACAAAAGCCAACTCCAACTGGATAAAAGACCTAAATATCAAATCTAAAACGATAAAGCTCATCCAAGAAAAGGAAGGAACAACAATGGAGGTTTTAATACACAATGAGGACAGACTCTAAAATCTGTCAAAGAAACCTCAATCAACAGAAGAGAAAATAGATAAATGGGAACTATTAAGAATCAAACACTTTTGCTCACCCAAAGACTTTATTAATAGAATTAAAAGAACACCCACAGAATGGGAAAAAATATTTGGCAACTCTATGTCAGACTGACGCCTGATCTCCATAATCTGTAAGATACTACAAATATCAAGAAGAAGAAGATAAACCATCCAATTAAATGATGGGCAAAGGAGATGGACAGACACTTCACTAAAGAGGAGATCCAGGCAGCCAAAAAACACATGCGGACATGTTCATGATCTTTAGTTATTAAAGAAATTCAAATCAAGACAACAATGAGATACCATCTCACCCCAACAAGATTGGTCATGATCCAGAAAACACAAAACAACAAATGCTGGAGAGGCTGTGGAGAAAGTGGAACCCTCCTACACTGTTGGTGGGGTTGCAAAATGGTCCAGCCTCTTTGGAAGGCAATCTGGCACTTCCTTAAAAAAATGGATATTGATATACCATTTGACCCAGTAATTCCACTACTTGGAATATATCCTACAGATTCAAGGCCTTTCACACCAACGGACACATGCACCAGAATGTTTATTGCAGCACAGTCCATGATAGCAAAAAGATGGAATCAACCCAGATGACCAACAATAGAAGAATGGATAGGTAAACTGTGGTACATATACTCAATGGAGCACTACGCAATGATAAAGAATAACGATGATTCCAGGAAACATCTCCTAACCTGGTTTTAACTGGAAGACATTACGTTGAGTGAAAGTAGTCAGCGACAAAAGGATAAATACTGTATGAGACCTCTATGATAAGATCTCAAAAACAGACTTGTGTATAGAAGAAAAGACTCTGACAGCTGCAAGGGAGGGGAGGGAGGGAGGTGGGGGGGGGTTTAGTTTAGATAGTTACTAGAAATCTAGTTGGGAGAAAGCGGTGACAGCACACATTAGGAACAAGAACAACATTAAGTGGACTTCAGAATAACTTGAGTACTCCTTCCATCTTAACTCCATACTGCAAGGATAGAGTAGCTGGGGTGGGGGGCGGGGAACCATGCTCTTAGGCGAATTCTAGGCCAATTGGCACAACTAGCGTTTTGCTAAGAGAGCTCTCTGCACCCCACATTGGTGAGTGGCATCTGGGGTCTTAAAAGCTGCCAAGCTGCCATCCGAGGACACAGCAAATGGTCCCAACTCAACAGGAACGGATGCTCACTGAGGACCAAAATGACATGCGGTAAAGACCGAGAAGACAGAGAGAACTACAAGAGTGGGTGCCTACATCAACTTGGGACCGGAAGAACCAGATGGTGCCCGGCCACCACCAGTGATAGCCACGATGGAGTCTCACTGGCAACACAAGAATAAAGAAGGGCATCATGAGATCTCCACTAAAAGACCTCAATTGATGGTCCAGCGGTTTTGGGGTTCCTCTGAGAGCATGGCCCCCTGCCCTGATGCTGCCCTTTCCCATAAATTATAACAAAGGTCCACTCTTTGGACAGGAATGGATTGGACTTGGCAAGGCAGAGTGACCATATATTGGAAGCACTTTATGGTTCTATACATCTATAGGATATCATCTTGCTGACCTCTGGCTGGAGGAAGGGGAGTGGACGGACAGGAGGGGAAAGGAGACTGTTGGGAGGATGAGACATGTATGGAGCAGAGAGGAATAGTGTGCAGTCACCGGACAGGGAGAGCAATGGAAGCTGCATATAGGGGGGCATATAAATTTATATGTGAATGTACATTTTCACTCAGTTATGTTAAATAAAAATTTAAAAAAAAAAAAGAAATAAAAAGATACACTGCATTGGGCAAACCTGCTGCAAAATACCTCTTTATAGTGTTATAAAGCAAAGATGTCACCTTGAAGATTAAGGTGCCCCTGACTGAAGCCAAGGTATTTTCAATCGCCTCATGCAAAAGCTGGAGAATGAATGAGGAAAACTGAAGAAGAACTGATACTTTTTAATTATGGTGTAGGCAGAGAATACTGACCATACCACAGACTGCCAAAAGAACAAAAAAATCTATCTTGGAATAAGTAGAATTGGAATGCTCCTTAGAGAAAAGGATAATAAGACTGCATCTCACGTACTTTGGACATGTCAAGAAGGACCAGTCACTGGAGAAGGACATCATGCTTGGAAAAGCACAGAGTCTACCTTCAACAGGATGGATTGACACAGTAGCTCTAACAATGGGCTCAAACATAAGAATGTGCGTATGGAGCAGGACAGGGCAGAGTTTTGTTCAGTGACACAGAGGACCACTAGCAGTTGGAGCATACCAGACAGGCTCCTAACAACACTGCACTAGCTAAGTAATCATCTATATGTGACAAAATGGTCACTATTTACCATAAAGCAAAAATGAGAAGGTAAAGAGAAATAGAGATGAAGGGAATGTTAACACATGAAAAATGTGACCAATTTCATTGAACAATTTATGTAAACATTGTTAAATCGAAACTTATTTTGTTCTGTCAACTTTTATCAAAAGAACAAAAAAAAAAGGAGAGAGAGATATTAGAGAACTTCTTACTTGAACCTATTCATTGATGGTGTTAATTGATGCTAATGATGACATAATCTAAGTGGATTTTTACCTTTATGGCAGCGTTAATATCCTGAATTGCAGCAAAATTATTACTCATCTGAAGACATACCACAGCTCTTCCTTCATAGGCTAGGTGGCTCTTTGGATCAATTTCCAAGGCAATGGTAAAGTGATTCCAAGCTTTCTGGAATTTTCCTTGGGCCTAAAATAATTTTTCATTTATACAAAATAGGAAATAGTCCATAACACAGCAAATGTTTATGAGTCTAACTCAATGAAATAAAACTTTTAGTAAGAATATATTTATATTGTACTAAATCTAAGCTATGTTAAACAAGAAAGCAGACAATATGACGAGTGCATTAAGGGGCACCTTAATCTTCAAGTACTTTTATGACATTTCAATTAATTAAAAAAATTTAAATGTCAGTGTATCCTTTATACCAATCTTAGACAATATAAAGTCACAGACAGCATGTGAAACACCAATGTTTCTGACAATGGTCACAAAGTTTCTACTAAGTTCCGCATATTACAGGCAGGAGTTTCATTTATCTTAATTGGCAGTGAATCTTCACTGTTTGTCACATAATAAAATAAACATATGTCAAATAAATAAATGAAGTAATTGCCTAACACATATTTTGATAAACTGTACGAGCATCTGCAATTTTAGGGTCACTATACATATTCTGAGGAGCCCTGGTGGCACAGTGGTCAAGTACTCTACTGCTAACCAAAAGGTGGGTGGTTGGAACACACTAGCCACCCCGCAGAAGAAAGATATGAGAGTCCACTCCTGTAGAGATTCAGAACTTTGGAAACCATGTAGGACAATACTGCTGTGTCCTATAGGGTTGCTATGAGTCAGAACTTACTTGATGGCAATAAGTTGTTTTGTTTCATACATATGGTTTGAAAAATGCATGCTAATCTACCAAGCATCTATTTATACCAAACTTAGCACCAACCAGAAAAGAGAGGAAAAAAGTCAAGAGAGGGAAAGTAACCATCAAACGATGGTGCAGCCAAAGTATTTCCCGCAGAAAACAAGCTAGCAACTGAGTGCACCACCACAGGATGGAACCGAGTTGATAAACTGAGCATACTATAGATTCTGTTCTTTAGTCTTATGGGCTCAAAAACCCACCTTGCTAGACACTAAAGCTGACTCACTTTAACTAAGATGAGCCCAGAGATATTCACATAAGACTAGTGAAAAACAGAATGAGAAAGGAATCTATACTACTCTGACTAGCAAACCTTCTCTTTCTAGGTTAATAATGCTAACATCCTGTCATCATCATGTGTTCATTCCATAACCAAAGAACCAAGCAAACAGAGACTATGTTATTGGACTATTCAGCTGCAAACAGCCTCACAGTAGGATTCTATTTGTCATCTGTGCCAACAATGTCTGTTTTGCTCATTTTTATACCCCTAGTGCTAGGCACGTACCAGGGGAATCTATAAATGCTTATTGAAGAAATGGTCACTCTTTCCGACTCGATGGCACTTGGCTTATACTGGATAACATTTGGATGGCATTCTGTAAATTTTCCTTTTCAGTCTTTCTTTCCATGATTCAATCTTTCTTCTAATTGATGTGTTTTTCACTTTTCTTTTAAATTAATGTCTATCCAGGGAGATGCTCATAAAATGCAAATCAGATATCTGTGATTAAAGTTATTCACATTTTTAACTAGTTTACAGGGCCTTCAATTTCAGTGCTTACTCAGTTATCGAGTCTCATCCCACATCACTCTCCCTTAGCTCATAATGTTCCAACCTCTCTGGCTTTCTGTGCTCTTTTATACAGGACATAGACAGTGTTCTAGCCCCAACCACTTCTCCTAACTAATTGCTGGTCTTTCAAGCCTCAGCTTAAATGTTACCTTCTCAAGGAGCCCTCTCTACCCTTCAGACAACTCTAAGCCCCCTTATTATAAGTTTTTATAGCATCCATTCTTTTCCTTTCTTGCATTTATAATGATTGTAATTGAATCATTATTTGTATGATGGCTTGATGCTCATTCCAACTCCTGAACACACAGTAAACTCTACAAGGACAGGAGGCCTACAGATGTGCCTACTGTCTAGTGGGTGTGCAGTAAATAGTTGTTGAATGCAGTGAATGAAGACAACATATTCTACTACATTACTGTTGGCTCCAGCTTCTCTGGGAAGCATCCCACCTCTTTACGCTAATATTGCAAATTTTTATCATGATCTGCAACAACTAATTTGATGTTTAAGTTTCAAAAGGCTGCCTTGTTTCTCTTAACAACAAGTTTTCAGAACTATATCACTACAACCACCAATCTCAACAACTACCTCCATTACTAGTATCAGATCAGCACTCACTTATTTTTGAATAACATCAGATTCTTATACATGAAATTCATCAGCCAATTCTATAGGTCATTTGCAAATGTAGGGGAGAGATAGGAAAGGATACAGATATTAAGGAAACTCAGATTCAAAGGATCTTCATCTGACTAGCATACTAGGTCCTCAGGCTTATCCAGGCAGGCTCTCTGTAATTAACTGAACCCCTGTTTCTCATTCATACTCTACATAGTAAAAATAAACAAAAGGTAAATTGCTCATAGCCAAAGTAACAAAACTAACCCCCTTCTCCAGTAAGGAGTCAAACATATAGTTTCTCTTGTCTAAAAGGTGCTTCTATTGTCCAAAATATTATATAATATTACCTGCAAATTATAGCCTAAACTAACTCTGGCTTTTGTGTATGTTGGGTTGAAATGCAAAGCTCTCAGAAAGTCCTTCTGTGCTTGCTTGATGGCTTCCTCATGACCGTATTCCATGTAAGAATTTCCCCGACCAACATAGGCATCCACGAAACTTGAATTAATTTTAAGAGCCCAGGTGAAGAAATAGACAGCATCTTCAAACTCTTTAATCCTGAAAATAAATGAAGGTATTTATGTTTACAGGTGAATTATCTGTTTTCCTATGTATGACTTTTCATAGATGTGTGAAATCTTTTCATCTTTCTCAACCACCACAGTTGGTAAATAAAATGAGGAAGGCAAGAGCCATTTTTATAGCAAATTGTGTTGGAATGCTGCTTTGCAATTGTTTTTCAGAGTTTTAAAAGTTTGAGTGTCATTTCTGAACCTGTTTTTCATAGTTATCAGTTGTTATATAGAATTACACATAACATGTTGCTAAGAGTCAGAATTGACTCAACAGCGGTGAGTTTGGATTACTGGTAGACTACATTATTTATACTAAATTAAAATTTTATCTCTATGTGTTACTCTTATATAATAAATGTCATCGGATTTTCATCAGATGGGGTTCTTAAAGTCAGATTTTCATCTATTAAAGCAGTCCACTTAATTGTAGACACCAGGAGAGGATGGGAGAGAAAGAAGTAAAATATATTTAACTCACTAACTTTCAAAATATATGGCTAAATCATAACTCTTTCTATCTTCCATAAGTATTCTTTTGTTATGAGATTGGGGCTGCTGAAGGAATTAAATAAAACAACTGACATCAGCATTCATGAAGAGAAGTCACATAAAAGAAAGAAGAAAAATGAAGAAGAATTAAGAAGCATGTGGGACTCTATGAAAAAGAATAATCTACAAATAATTGGAAATATTGAACAGGAAGTAATAATAGAAAATGCAGAAAGGATTGCTGAACATTGCTAACAGAAAACTTCCCTGAAATCCCTAAAGAACATAAACATTCAAGATACTTATCAAACACCACAAAAACGAGACCCCAAAAGAAAGACATCAAGACATATTATAATCAGGCTTAATAAAATGAAGCATAAAGAGAGGCTCTTAAAGGCAGCAAAGCTTAAAGCAAAGGTAACGCACAAAGGGAAGCCCTGTAGGCTTTTGTCTGACTTCTAGGCAGCAGCCATGCTGGCAAGAAGATAGTGAGACGACATATACAAAGTCTTGAAGGAAAAAAACTTCCAAACAAGAATTGCAAATCCTGCAAAACAGTCTCTCAAATATGATGGTGCAATTAAGACATTTTCAGATAAACAGAAGCTTAGAGACTTTACAAAAACCAAGCCAAAACCAAGAAATACTGAAAGAAGCTCTTTCTTTAGAAAAACAATAACATCAAATGTATATGTAAGGATGTAATGGAGAATGCAGCAACCAGAGGCGTTGTTTCTTGTATGTAATGTGGAGACAGATCATGTTTTTTGATCCACACTGTTACTTTGACTCTTTAATGGAGTGTTCAATGCATTTACATTCACTGTAATCATTGATAGATATTTGTTTAGTGCTGTCATTTTGATGCGTACTTAGCTAGGGAAGTCACTAAGCTTAATCAAAGCCAAAGTATTAAAATTAGGGAACCAGCAATCTTAACACAAAAACTATGACATCGTCACACTATAAAGAGGGATATAGTACAGTACATATAACCCTTTCAGATCAAGAGGAAATTAAGAAGATATACAGAAGTTAAAGACTGATTTAAACTTACAACATTAAGGGGGATCAAATGGGTAGTCTCAAAGCAACATATCAAAGCAAGAAACATAACATAGGAATCTCAACAAACATAAAACCAACACTGAAAAAGATGAAAAATAGACCCTTAAAGAAAAATAACACAGAGCAGAATATTAAGAGGAACAAAGAATACATCAACACAAAAATAAAGGTATCAAAATGACAGCACTAAACAAATATCTATCAATGATTACAGTGAATGTAAATGCATTGAACACTCCATTAAAGAGTCAGAGTAACAGTGTGGATCAAAAAACATGATCCGTCTCCACATTACATACAAGAAACAATACCTTAAACTCAAAGGTGTGAACAAACTGGAAAATCAAAGAATGGAAAAACATATACCAAGCTAACAGCATACAAAGAAGAGCAGGAGTGACAATACCAAGCTTAGATAAAATAGATTTTAATGTAAAATCCACCATCATGAACAAGGATGGTCACTATTTACTGCTGAAAGGTTCAATACATAAGTAGAATATAACAATATTAAATATTTATTCACCAAATACTACAGCATCTAAATACATCAATCAAACGCTGACATCATTAAACAATGAAGGAGCTGTCACTGAGTATTCGCTTATTTAGCAGGTACTAAGAGCTTTCGACTCGACGGCACTTGGCTGGCAAGAGCTTTATGGAAACCCTGGTAGCATAGTGGTTAAGGGCTATGGAAGTATGAATCTGTCAGGTGCTCCTTGGAAACTCTGTGGAGCAATTCTACTCTGTTCTATAGGGTTGCTATGAGTCAGAATAGACTCAATGGTAGTGGTTTTTTTATTGTTGTTGTTTTTTAAGTGCTTTATAAAAACCGTGGTTACACAGAGATTAAGTACTATGGCTACTAAGTAAAATGTTGTCAGTTCAAATCTCAGGTGTTCCCTGGAAACTCTATGATGTTGTTCTACCCTGTCCTATAGGGTCACTGTGAGTAGGAATCAACTGAATGGCAATGAACATGTTATGTTTTGGGTTTTTTGTAAGAGTTATACATGTACTATTTCACATAAACCTCCTAACAATTCTGTAAGCTCATCACAGTTATCATTTTACAGATGAAAAGAAAAATCAAGTCTCAGAAAAGATCATACATAGCAAATGGCAAAGTAAAGACCATGTTAAGTTTTCACAGAGCAAATAATGTGGAATTCAAACTCAGTAAACAGCTGGAATTCAAACCTAACTTCAAAATCCATGCTTTTCCACACAATCACCCCATCACACTTTCCTCACCTTTAACACACCTGCTGCTGTGCAGGAGAGCCAGTGAGATGGTACCTCAAAAATGTCGACAGGAGGGCTTGGAATTTATGCCTGAGCCCAAACACATAAACAATACTAAGTCTGCAAGGCTGTTGCGAGAATCAAAGGAAAACACATGAAAAACACCTAGCACAGGGACTCTTACCCAGTAAATATTACTCTCTTCTATAGGGTCACTATGAGGTAGAATTGCCTTGTGGCAGTGGGGTTTTTTGTTGTGTTGTTTGTTTATTTTTTGTTTTGGTTCTGTTTTTTTCTTTTTTTCATTACTCTTCAAATGGTTTAAAAACTCTTGCATATTTTTCCTTTATAAAATACAAGGAATGTCTGTGCTGTACAAATTACAAGAACCTAGTTATTACTAAGATGTATCCCTTGAAACAGCATTTTCCAAACTTTAGCCCTCCTTCATGCCAGCTACCATATTCTCTACCTGCACTACCATTTACTGAATATTTTTCTTCAAATCAACTAACAACTTTTACATAGTAAATTTATTTTAGAACAATTTGTCTTAAAGCACAACTTAGTATCCCTTCCTGGGTGGTTCAAATAGTTGACCCACTCTGCCACTAACAGAAAAGTGGGAGATTGGGGTTCACCCAGAGGTACCTCAGAAGACAGACTTGGTGGCCTTTTGTCAAAAAACCAGCCACTGCAAACTCTATGCAGTCACACATGGGGTCATCATGAGTAGGAATCACATAAGGTGACAACTGGGTTAATATCATGCCATAAATAGAAAATCAGTGACTAGATGGTAACCCTAAAAATACATTAAAAGTATAGTTGTATACTATAATCTGCAGAAAACTCTAAACCTGACAGTTGCTCCATCTATTACAAGCCAAGCCAAGCCAAGTGCCATCGAGTCGGATCCGACTCATGGCAACCCTAGGGGCCAAGGTAGACAAAGGAAGGATTAAAATTGTTAGCAAATGTTAGAAAGATGCTGAAGACTAAATCTCAGCAACCCCGTCTCCTTGATGCAATAAAAAGGTTTGAGAAATAATTCAATTTGAAACTGCAAAGGAATTCAGTTTCTCACAGTGTGATTCAGTATTTTTTTAATGCTTGTCCACGCCCCATGAAAAATTGAAACGGTAATGATACAATGTCCACATTTTGCCAACATTATCCAAAAGTGGTGCATCAAGCGTTTTGCTAGAATTGCACACAAGAATCAACAGTGAAGCACTAGCTGAGCTCTGCTGTTGACATTACAGACTGGCAAGGGTTAATAGTCATACAAAGAAGTCACTCAGTATTTTCTGAGCTCACTCTGTGGGTTGTTACTAGGAAAACACAGGCTCACTTCCCGTTAGTAGTTTATAGTGAAACTGCTCTCGTCTTTCCTGACAGCTGGCACGACCAGAGAAGTAAAAAGTCATCAGTATTGGGTGACAATGCCTTCTACCTTCTCACTGCATCACACAAATAGTTCTAGCACAACAAATTCTATAGCAAGAATAATTAACTCCTAGTCATTTTTTAGGAACTGCATTTAGCTGTTGGGTTTGATTGTGGTCAGTATCCCCATATACAGGTAGTGAAATATCTGCACATGCCGCACACTTACAGAGACCATGTAACTTAGGATTTCCAGTACAATCCTAGTGTTTTCATACTTTCTCCACAATCAATGAAATGCTCTGAGTATAATGACATCCAAATTGTGTCACACATACTGTCCTCTCCGACCCAGAAGACAATTAAAAATCTTTTGTGAATCCAAGACCTGACGCATGGTTTATAAGGTGTTAACTGTGCCCTTCGTAAAGTCTAACCAGTTGAAAAAACTGAGGTGGTGGATTGCAGCTCACCACGTTGTTTGAGTTGTGACTGAAGCTATTTTCTCTATCTGCTTAGTTAGAGAGCTCTGGTGGTGCAGTAGTTAACGTGCTCGGCTGTTAGCTGAAAGGTTAGTGATTCAAACCTACCAGCTGCTCTTCAAAAGCAAGACGTGGCAGTCATCCACTTCCATAAAGATTTACAGCCTTGGAAAAACCCTTTGGAGCAGTTCTACTCTGTCTTACAGGGTTGGAATGGACTCAACGGCAGTGGTTTTTATTGGTTGATCTAGTTATCAGCATGAATGTTTAACAGGCATCTAGTCATTTCAGACCAAGTAAATAATCATTAAACCTTAAACCTGGCAAACCAGCTGCCCTGGAGTTGATTATGACTCGTGCTGACCCCCTGCACGTCAGAGTTGACCACGTTCTCGCTGAGTGTTCAGTGGCTGAGACCCTCACTTGACTACTGATGACTCAAATCCAGCCCTGAGGAGGACAGTGGGCCGAAGGCAGAGACTGTCCAGACCCTTGCGCCAGCAGATACCACTGCAGAAACAGCAGTGTCACTCTGCTGAGGAAGAATTATGCTGAAGGTTGAAGTGCCTGTGAAGTGACTCCACAGCAGCTAGCCAACGGAATGTGTGGCAGGTATACGTGTTACACCAAGGTACATGCTCACTGAGACATAAATTATTAAGCATCAGTTACCACAAACATGAAAGCTCCTGAATGCAATTTTTTAAACTAGCACATTTGCATAAATCTAAAGTAATGCATTCACTGACTGAAGGTGCTTGATTCTCATCACAATGTCTTCTTAGCACTGGACTGTGCGCTGACCTGGCGGGCCAGGCCACATACACAGCGGCACACTGAATTTCCCAAATTGATTACCTGTGTGACCAGATGTGCCCTACTCAGTTGTACAAATAAATCACAAATACATCCCCAAACTGAAGAATGTGGCTTGTAGAGTCAAAGATTCAAAACTATTTTCACAAACATAACAACAGTAAAATAGTAAATGTGCTGAAATAAAAAGCGGATATATAACGGAGTAATCAAGCTCTTTTATGATGTATTTAAAAATATGCATACTAAGTTGTTCTCCCCACCCCCCACCCAAAGACACCTAACATTCAACTCCAGTATAACACTACTGGAGCTGTGTGTAGGATATTCAGCCTAAGGAATGCTGTCTCCTAGCAACCACAAGAGTGAGAACCAGAGACACACAAAGGCATACCTCAAAAGTCTGCAACTCCAAGAGTTCAAAGATCAAAGCCCTAAAACGTAAAGGTTTTTTTCCTTTTTTAAATAATTTTCCAAATGGAAAAATTTTACTTTCCTCACTGTAAGACACCAACAGTATCTCACTAAGCTTACAGAACCGTATCGCCGTGTAGAAATATGTTATCTGTTACTAATCTGGAAAAGCAAGATTATTCTTTCCTGAAATAATTATGACCAATCACTGAACATTCCTTATTACTAAATAACAGTTTTAAAACTCAAAACACATGAAATTTGGATTGTGAGCTATCCAGGCTTTACTGTTGATTTAAATTCTACTCTTATTAAAGGGACAATAGAGAGTCTAGCTGGCTGAAGAAAGCTGGTTATTTGGTATTGCAAAGCAGCAACAGCTTGGAAGAAATTCTGCCATATAAACCCAGTGATTACATTTCATAAAAGAGCTTGTGATATGACATCCAGAGAACTTTGCTGACTCTAACAGCTGCTAAACACAGGAATGAGGTTGAGGGAAATTTTGGAGTCTGTTTTCAATTTCAAGAGAATGCAACTGCCTCAGACATCTTTGGTCTGCACTCACCCACCAAAGCAAACACATCAGTCATGTTATGTTGTCTCTTCCGCAGAACGACAATGACTTAATGTGACGGGTTATACAAAGGTTGTTGGACAAAAGCAGACAATGGTGTCTCTATGGCTCTCTGTATAACATTAAAGTTCTGAGACCAGCTTAAGCCTTTTAACCCGAAAGCATCTTCACAAGTTCAGGTCATTATATTGTACATGCAAACATGTATCATATGTCCTAAACATGAAAAGAGGCATGTTAATTTCCTAAATAATACAAACTATGTTCTAGTCCCTAAACTGGATATGTGCTCAGTATAGTATAGAGAATTTATGAACTATGTCAACTTCCTCTTCCAATGAACTACACTTTTATTATTGTTTTTTACATGAAAAATAATGCTTTAAACTACTGCTTGATCAAATACTTTGTCTCTTTTAAAAACCCTTAAGTGCTGAATGTCTACGCTTTTAAAAGCAAAAGGACCAAAAATTAATTTCAGATGCCAAACACATACATGGAAATGTAACTATTGGTAAAGTTTATCCAGTACTCTTAATTATCTCAGAGTATATTTTAAGCTACTCATCTTTTGTATTTTAGTCTCTATGATGGTTCTTTTCCCTTCTTCTGTAACTTCATTCTTTGTATGATGATCCCAGAAACAGGTACTAATGCTGTTAAGCACATTTTTATGTAGATTTTAATGTATTTTGTAGGTATTAATTATTAATGTTTTAATTAGTTTTGGATGTAGAACTACATTCTTTTTAATGTGAAATTGTCTTAAAAATATATTCCTTTATAAAAATCACTCTCATCCAGTAAATAGACATTTAAAGGGTTGGTTCTATTTTAGGAGCAAAGAAATAACTTGATTTCATTCTTAGATACTTCAAGCTCAGTGTAATTTTCTTCTGTATGTTAATGAAGTCCTTTCCCAGTGTATACGCTATTCCCTTGAATCAGACACTTTCAGTGCCATGAAGCTGGTGTATGCTTGTTGACTTGGAAACAATTTATTCAAAGGAAGAAGGGTGTTAATGCCACACATAGCTGCGGTCTCCAGTTCTATACAGGGAATTCTAGACATCACTTTGTGTTTCTCATCATTGTACTTGGTAGCTTCCATGACATTTTTCAGTTTTGTGTTATTGTTTCTTGGCTTACTTACAGGTTTATAATTAGATAAACTTGATAAACTTTCACTTCAACATAAATTGCACTCCATACCTGTGATGACACATGGCAGATGCATGGCAAAGATTCACGTTAGTTGGGTTCATCACTGTCGCTTGTTTGAAATCCTGAAACAATTCAATAACTTTTTGTTAATTTCACAATATTTTTTGTGTGCTTTTGAAAAATCCCTTCAAATTTTGATTCTACATGAATATAGTTAACACAAACAGTAAAATGAACATCTTTTCTGAAAACTTCACTTTTTCAGCAGTGCCACATCAGGTAAGAACTAACGGAGCACAGGAAATTCATTACTATAAATACATTCAGAATCTATGCTGACAGTTTCCACTTAAAGAACAAGGACTTTCCCTATAGTTTTGTCCCTTGATGTGTAATGGAGTACCTCATTTACTTCCTTTTTATTCTTGTCTCCCAGTGCACATGCCAAAGACACCCACATCTAGACTAGCCAAAACCAAACTTGCTGCTGAGGAGTCAATTACTACCCTCAGTGACCCTACAGGACACAGTAGAACTGCCCCACACCATTCCAAGGCTCTAAATCTTTACAGAGGCAGACTGCCACGTCTTGGAAATTCAACTTGAGAGAAACTAGGACACTGAGCACCCAGGCATACCTGAGCCTTCTATGTGGATTAGCTAAGGCTATTGCTCCCCTGGAATCCACAGCTGGGGGCTGGAGTAGGGGAGTGTATCATTTTGCCCAGGGAATTAAAAGGCCTCCTAAGAGGAGGAATGAGGAATGAACTTTCTAATTCCAAAATTTAATGTTACAGAAGTGTTCTAAGATGGAATCAATGGCCCTCAGGAAGTGGCTGTTTAAGAGAATTAAAAGAGCCAAGCCTGCACCACTGTGGCTCAAAATTCTATTCTCTATTAGGCACCAGAGGTACCCTGTCTGAAGCCTGCATGCTTTCAAAGCCCCTATAAAGATATTTGAGACCTAAAACAAAATAATAAAAACACTGCCAAATTGAAATTAATAAAATATTGAACTAAATTTATCTACCCATTGCCATAGAGTCAATTCTGACTCACAGTGACCCTACAGGATAGAGTAGAAGTGCCCCATAGCGTTTCCAAGGAGTGACGATGGATCGAGACTGCAGACCTTTTGGTTAGCATCCAAGCTCTTAGCCACTGTGCCACCAGGGCTCCAAATAAATCTCTACAAATCAATGTATTGTGTCAACTTCAACTCTATACACACACAGATGATGTGGAATGTAGACTGATTTTAGTATTTGATATTTTGTATTTTAGTATTATAATGTAGGAAGGGGGCCTTTCTGAAAGTAAAAGAGTCCAGAGACCATAAACGGATAAAAATGGCCTGCTTTCTCCCAGAGGAATTCTTAAGCAGGATCTTCATGGGCAGTTTTAACTGTGACCTCACTTGACCAAACTAAACTGTGGGCGGCACAGCAACTTCCCCTGGAACGGCAAAAGCAAACGATTCCTGGCTCCTTTCCTGGACATTAGCCCTCCACAGCCTTAAAAAGCATACCTCAGAATCAGGACACAGAATAATTCCCTTCTGGTTTCCACCTGACTGGAGAGGAGCTAACCATAACAGACAGCACTCCTTCTCCCGTTCTTCCACAAACCTCTGTCTCTTTGCCTCCCACAAATGCTCCCTGGTGAAATTAGAAGCTGGAGGCTGTCTTGGGGAGTTTTCAGCTATTACTGCGAGCAGAAGACAAAATACTGGGGTCAAGCGGAGCACTCTTGCGATTCTACTGGAAGAGGAGTCATTAGTCACAGCCGAATGGATCACTGCAGACTCCCTATTGAGATTCACAAGCATATTTTGATACTAAATGGCACTATTTTAAATAAAACAATATATTACCTAATCAAGTATACTGCCAGGTATCTGTGCTAGGAGGACATTTTGCTAAAATGGAGGCAAAATTCTAAGTGTAAGTGAGACTTATTGCCATTAGCTACAGGCATTGTAAATAGGGATCAGTAACTTAAAAGACTGAGAATACCAAGTTTAGTATGCAACAGGATAAAACTTTAATATTAAAGTCAGCCTGGTTCATTAAATTGCATGTGTAATCACTACTATGCTAAATGGTAATTAGGTGTTAATTATCAGCTGTAGACATAAATGATGGTCTCTCAAAATAAACCTAACTGCTGTTTCAATAATTTTTCTCTTTTTTCACTCTATAAGAACCATAAATTTAAAAAACTAATTCAAATTGCTTGTATACTGTGCAGATTTCCTCTACTTCATTTTCTCCTTCAGCTTCTTCGTAATCACTCTGCACACTGTCTCCTTTTCTGTCTCAGAGGATGAGCTCTTGACCTCAGTGTCTCTCATCTCCTCCACTACATGCCTCCAATTTTCCCTCAGCCCTCTCTGACCAGCAAACTACACACGGCCATGTCTTTCTAGTTCCTGTCACTATCAGCATCTTTGAGAGCATATTCAACACTCATTCTCTCCATGTCACCAAATTCCATCAACTTATTATTTTTTCCATAATGTTTTTAATACTCTTGGTCTACTCTTCTTGTGACTCCGTCTTAAATTCCTTCAATGTTTTTTCTCTACTACACCTATTTTTTTCCTTTAAGTTTTAAATTAACATGTTACTTTACCTATCTGACTTGACGGCACTTGGCTTTGGCTTACCTAGAGTAAAGCCCCTTTTTTTTTTCCTGGTTTACAGTCTGGGAGTTTTAACTAACATAAACACCACCAGAATCAGGATACAGAATAATTTCCTTCTACTCTGACCCTCTAATTCCCGGCAACTAATTTCTATAGTTTGTCATGTTTCAGGGTGTCATATAAATGGAATCACAGAGTGTATGCAGCCTTTTTGAATCTAGCATAGCATGATGCATTTGAAGACTCATTCCTATTGTTGCATATATCAATAATACTGAGCAGCCTCCCTTTGTACGGCTATACCACAGTTTATCCATTCACATATTGAAGGACACTTGGGCTGTTTCCAGTTACTGGCAAATATAAACAATGCTGCTATAAACATTCACATATAGACTTTTGTGTAAACAAAACAAAACAGCTTTATTTATCTAGGGTACAGATGTAGGAGTGGGGTTAGCAGGCCACATGGAGAAACCTGTGTTTGGTGGCAAGATGGATCAGAGAAATAAGCACCAGTCCGATCACACAGGATCTTGGTTGATCATAGCTAAGAGTTCAGTTTTTTCAAACTGTGATGGGAAGCCACTGGTGGGTGGTTTTGAGTGGAGACATGACTTGATCCACTTTATATTTTTAAGAGATCTCTCTGGAAGACGTATAGAGAACAGAACATAGAAGGATAAAAACGGAAGCAGAGAGGCCCGGGAGGAAGATACTGAAGTAGCCCAAGGAAGAGAAAGTTGAGACTTGAATTACGGGGATAGCAGTGGCAATTACGAGAAACTGTTGAATTCAAAATACCCTCAACGGTAGAACTGACTGGACTTTCTAATGGATCGGATGTACGGTGTGAGATAGAGAGGGGTCAAAAACGATTTCCACCCAACCATGAGCTCCTCAAGGACTAAAACTTGGTCTGCTGTTTCTCCAAATACTACCAATGCCAGTGCCTTGTCTGAAAGAACATCGAATTTGGAATCAATTAAGATTGGAATTCAAATCTTGCCCCCGTACTTACTGATTGAAAGACCTTATTTAACCTCTTTACCAGTTTCCTCATCTGTAAGCTACAATTACAAATTGTGCAGGATTGCTGACACCCCGGTACGACCAACTACTCTATAAATACAGTTCATGTTGTTGTTAAGTACGAAGTTAACTATTTACTTAACAGATAACACAGACTTGCATTTAACTGCATTTAATTCTCTAACCGCTCAGGTTCTTTAACCATCTTCCTTACTTTCTCCACCCTGACACTTGCCCAGGGTTCCACAGCCCTCTTGCCTATTCCAAAAAAAGAAGTTCTTTAGCTCTCCTGCCCAAGGGGACCGCTAATGGTGTGCATCACAAATACATATTTTTGCTGTATCAAAAAGCTTAACCTCAAATGCTGAAATTATATTTCATCATAGTGTAACTTACTGAGAATAAGGTTGCTCAGGTACTACCTTAAAAATAAGTGATTCTGTTGGTCAGAGTTTCAAAAGACGACCCAGAGATAGAAAAACAGACTAAAGATCTAGAGGTGAAAAGAACAGGAAACATTCTACTACATAAGTATGCTGCAGATCCTCAAAAACAAAGCAGCAAAACTATTTTTAACTGCTAACCTCAAACTGCTATAGAATTTTTACTTATGTCTTTATCTTAATTCCAAAGTTACCTTACAATGTGCAGTAAACAACAATAATGAGAACAATGAACTGTGTTTAATTATTCTATAATGAAATGCATTTTAAGCCACCTGCTTCTCTCCAAAAATAATGCACCTGCTATCTTCCATTGCAATTCTGAATGCCTATTCCCACTATTTTAAAAGCTTGTTTCTGAAAGCCGATTTTGAACAGCTGTTTTCTGTCCTGTTTAAAGCAGATTCACACTGATAATTTTTAATGGTTAATGAGGAGAATTGTGAACGAGAGTTAACATAGAACAGCAGAATAAATGGCACATAAATCATGTTATCTGCCAAATAATTGAGTTTTGGGTACAGGAAAGATACTCCCTAGGGGAATGTGATAGTTTTGATAACGCGTTTCATCAAATTGGAAACCTTTTAATATATTGGTTATTTATCTGTAATCAAAACAAAGAAAACACAGACTTCTTTTTTGCAAACTTCTATTAGTCATTAGAAGTACTTCAATACAATCCTTGCCAAAGTTGAACTATCACTCATTAATACTGCCACACAATAGTAAGAAAAACTTGTTTACAATTTTCAGAAATAGACATATTAAATGAAATAAGTTGGTTTTTACATGCAAGCAGGAAGATTTACCTCTAATGCGAAGCCATACTGCTCTAGTTCTGAATAGATAAGTCCACGGTTAATGAAGGTATTTAACACTACAGCTTCTCCAGCATCAAGAAGGAGCACAACTCCGTAATCTATCAATGCCTAAAAACGAAATAATCACTTGAAGCTTAGATTCGATTCTTTAGCATTTTACCACGTTATTCGCAGACAAACGTGTTTATGCTGTGCTAGCAACTTACAGTTAGTTTTTCATTTGACTTACATTTTATAGTCAAAATAACTAAAAGGGTCTCCTTAGCTCAATAATGTGGATGATGCTACTTTTTAATAAGTGGGCATGTTATGGTTGTAGGTCACATATTATGTGTGACGCACCAATATTTTTGTGTTGGAAGGCAAAGGATGAAAAAACCTCCCAGTAGTTTCATCCAATGACTGCCGACATTAAAGAAAAATACTTATTACTATTTGAAACTTAATTTCTTCTTAGTGCTCTATTGTTTCCCCCTCAGTGCGGCAGATATTATCCATTTTGTTCACCACGACCACACCTGTGTATAATAGACACTTGAAAAATGAATCACAAGTCAGTTAAAAAAATGGACTGTAAAAATACCGGCAAACAAAAACTTGTTGGAAAATTACTTCAAAATATTTAGATTGGCATACTCATTTCAAAGATACTAATCTAACCTGAGATGCCATCAACTCAATTTATTGCTATTATTGTTTACATTTTTATTTTGTTTTTTTAATTCTCTGAACAAACAAATTTTTACTGGTCATCTGTCTGCACAAGGAACCAGAAACATCCCAAATCTCGGTTGAAACTGATTATCTTAAAGCATTTTGCTACTGAATACTTTGTCCAAACAAACCATAAGGCTTGATTACAAGAGATCCAAACCTCACATGCTGTGTTGTTATGAGACGTTGAGTTTCATATAGGGTCCAACTCTTAGAGACCCTGTAGGACAAAGCAGAACTGCCCCATGGAGTTTCCAAGCAGCAGCCTGTCAATTAGAACTGCCAACTTTTGGTTAGCATGCTGACCTCTTAACCATTTTGCTACAAGTGTTCCTTATATGCTTGTAGCTGAAAACGGCAAATAAACAGCATTTTACCATTTTCACACTTCTAGTGTTTCATGATTGGGCATTCAAATGTCTGAAATAATTATGCTATTAAAGATCCTATAGGTATATTATGGCAAGATTATAAATAAGCATTGCCAGTGTGGTAAAAATATTGGCTAAAAAAAGAAGAATACTAGCCTGAAAGTTACCTAAATTTTTCTTTGACAGGATCAAAACCTGTAAGACCCCTGAGGGGTCCACTAACTAGTTGTGGTTCAGCTGAATCCAACTACAGCTACTTCGTGTAGCCCCATATGTGACATAAGATGAAACAAAAGCTAGGAAATGATAAAGAGGTGTGTCAAAGCCTTGGTCTATTCTTGTTTTTGTATCATGCCTCTATTATTAGTAACTTTGAGGTCTTAAGAAACTAACTTAAGACTGAGCCTTAGTTTCTTCATCTGTAAAATAGAATATTCATAATTCATCACATTGTCATGAGGGTCTACTCAAAAATATTTTAATTGCATATTAGTAAACATTTAGCCAAGTATCTGTCACATAACATAGCCTAATTAAGTGGTACATATTACCACTTTTATTAACATAAAGTGATAAAAACCAAACCAAACCCTGTGCCATTTGAGGAGTGATAGAACCCAGAATTCACCTTGCTTAATTTTTGTGAAACTATAATTTAGGAGAATATTTAAGTTTATTTTCTGCAGCCTAGTGACAGTAGGAATGCTGAGAAACAGGTGATGAAGAGAGACCAAAAAGAGAAGGTGACATGGTATCTAGCATCCAGGGCACATACTGGAGGTCAGATAGTTTTAGAAAGTCACCTAAAAGCTGTATTGACTCAGAAGCAAGTAAGCTTGAGAACACCTAAATATAGGTTTCTAGCTTCACAAGTGACTTAAACGAGCTTTCTAACCTCTCAGTTTTCATTTCCTCGTCTGCAAAATGAGCAGTTGGATGAAACACTTTGGTTTCCTGGCAGCTCCAAAATCATCAATTTTTATTTTTATTCTTATCTAGTCTCATGGGAGAAAGATGTGGTAGTCTGCTTCTATAAAGATTTACAGCCTTGGAAACACTATGGGACAGTTCTATTCTGTCCTACAAGGCTGTCGTGAGTCAGAATCTACTTGATGTCAATGGTTAATGGATTTTAATTCGGTCTCTCTATATTTGGATGGGAAACTCTGGTGGCCTAGTGGTTAAGAGCTACTGCTGCTAACCAAGAGATAAAGAGTTCAAATTCGCCAGGTGCTCCTTGGAAACCCTGTGAGGCACTTCTACTCTGTCCTACAGGGTCAATGTGAGTTGGAATCTACTCACAGGGAATGGGTTTGGTTTTAGGTTTTATTATTTGCATAGTTATGCATTTTCTTTATTAATGGGTCACTGAATCTTTTACATATTTTAGATAACAAAAATGGGAATTATTTCCTTCTCCCTGCCCCAGGCAGCCCATTGTTTGCAGCTTCAGTTACCCAAGAAATGCAGGGGTTGGGGGGGAATGGAGTCCTTAAAGACACCTGCTAGTGGGTCACCTCGATAAATGATGCTTAAATGAGCTCCAAATATCTTAAGAACTCTTTTGTTTTGGGAAGACGAAAGAAAAGAAGAGTTACTCATTTGTCAACATTTCTAGAAGAAACCTGACAGTCTGGTTACCAGAAAGTCTACATCCTCTTAGGTAGAAACGAGGTTTCTTAACTTCTTCTGCTCTATAGCTGGAAAATCTCTAAAATTCTAGGTGTTTTAAACCTACTCAAACTGTCCAAGTTTCAAGGAGATTGGAGCATGATGCTACATAGAATAGCAGAAATGTGAGATGTGGGAAATGTCTTGGAAAAGAGTGCTTCATTTACCCTGAAGTCTTGTAGAAAGTAGGCAGAGACAACCGGTAACAGAGATTATAGGCTACCTGCTACCCCAGAAAGGAATCTTGATTGAAGAGAACTAAACCAACAAGAAGGAAGAAAGGCAGGGGGTAATAATAAAACTAAAAAACCAAACCCACTGCAGATGCATTGATTCCAACTCATAGACACCATATAGAACAGTACAGAACCGGTTCCAAGGAGCACCTTGTGGGTTCAAACTGCTGACCTTTTGGATAGCAGGTATAGTGCTTAACCCACTATGCCGCCAGGGTTCTAAGAGACAACAAAAGAGGGTTGTACAGGTAGAAACTGAATCAAGACAAATGGAGAAAACCATTCGCTGCAGATGTTGTGCAGGCAGTCACAATACACGAGCAAGTCCTGGTCACTGGTCCTCAGAGCTGGAGACCAGTCCACACTGTTAGGTGTGCCTGCGCTCTGGCCATTGTATGAAAAACACCCCTCCAGACCATTCTAGCTAATGTTGGATTTTGAAGAAACAGTATTGTGGATGATCATTGCTTTAAATACCTTTTCCCAGTGTATCAGTAGAAGCACGTACTCAGTTCAGCATTAAAGATGTAACACATTTAAAATTATATTTGCCTATAAATGCTTATGTAAGGACTGTAAAATTAAATTTTCATGTGACTTATTGCAGAGACTGTATACTAAAATTTGGTGAACACTAACAAATAAATAGTCTTTGAAATGGTTCTTTGGTTTCTTAAGTCTTTTTGTGTGTATTTCTATAACCACAAAGCAAATCCACTGCCATCGAGTTGATTCCAGCTCACAGCAACACTATAGGATGTAATACTCCATAGAGTTTCCAAGGAGCACCTGGAGAATTCAAACTGCCAGCCTTTTGGTTAGCAGACGTAGCACTTAACCACTATGCCACCAGGGTTTCTGTGTATTTCTATAGTAATTATAATAGAAACAACGGGAAAATGCTTTACATATAATTTTAACAGAAACTCATTCAACCATAAAAGATGCTAATTGGTAGAGTATGTCGTTTAAATAATAAAATTATATAAATGTGGGTTTTTTTTTTATTACATTGATAATCTTACCCTTTGAAGTTGATTTACTTTGGTATAACATATTGCTCTGTTATAAAATGCTATATAGCTGTTTTTGTCCATGTTGATAGCTACAGTTAAATCTCTAATTGCTAGATTGTATGCCTACAAAGAAAAAAAATAATTAGATGAGAAGGACAAATCATAATGGACTGAAATTTAATTTTAAAATAAATTCTTGATTCTGTCAGTTTTTAGAACACTCATTTAACTAGTTTGTGTATCACTTGTGAAATTAAGACAATCAAGCTAATTTTTCACCTATTAAGAGAACCTCGTAGTAGGAATTATAGTAGCTTCTTGTACCTGCAAATGAAATTAAATATATAAACAAATTTAACTTAAACAATTATTGCCAATGTTGCAATGCGACAAGGAGAGACTTTGCTTTCTTGCTGGTAAAGGAGAAGCAAGCCAAGTTCATCTGGAAAACAGGCACCAAAGCCTACTTCTTGTGTCACTCATGCTGTCCTATCACATAATCATGTTTTCTACCCACGTTCTCTTTTGCTTCCTGTTTGATTCTTCTCTGACACCTTATGTCATCCATTTCTATAGATAGTAATTTTCATGGAATTAACATGTAATGCAAGGTCTTACTTTTGCTTTAAGGTATTATTTGCAAAATATTTCATATGAAATAGCTACAAAGAAAGGTCAGGAAGAGAAAAGTAGAGAGAAACAAAGTATTCCTGGCAATATCAGATGTGAATGGTGCTGCTCAGTATTGTTTGATCCAGTCATTCCCATTGAAGAGACAGTCATAAACTCAAGTGATCATTTTGTAGTCAGCTGTCCGTAACTGCATTGTTTTCAATAGTTAAATAACAAAAAATTGAAAGCAACCCTAATGTCTGACAACAAAGCTGTTTTTACACTTCATCTTTGAAGGTAATCATTTTTAATGACTGGCATAATAATCTGCTATAACATTTAAGAGATAATAAATTAAATAGTCTTTAATGACTGGCATAATAATCTGCTATAACATTTAAGAGATAATAAATTAAATAGTCTTCAATGACTGGCATAATAATCTGCTATAACATTAGCAGCAGATTATTATGCCAGTCATTAAAAACAGTTACCTTCAAAGATTAAATGCAGAAAAAATCAGGACACAACACAAAATTATGTAAATAGCATAACTCCAGTTTTGGAATACATATATCATGAATTATTGGAGAAAAAAACTAAATGCAAATATACAAAATGATCTCATTTGATGGTGTGTTAGGTAATTTTAATCTCCTTTATTCTTTTCCACACTTTCCAAATTCTCTATAATGAACATATAAAACTGACTTAAAAATAAATTATGAATGTTATTTAGAAGTTATATGTGACTATTTTGTGAAAAATTGTGAACTTAAATCTCTCATGGAGCACTGCAAACGTGTGAAGTGTTTTCTGTAGCTCATTCCTTCATACTAGGATGCTTCTCTGACCACAGAAAACAAAATGAAATCTGTCCTTCGCATCCTGAGAACCTGCAAGGTCTAAAACCTCAGTAGACAGGGTGCAAAATGGTCCCACCTTATTGTAGAATTTCAGAACTCCTCTGTAGAGGTAGGCACGCGTACTATCAGGATAAATTCTGATGGCCTCGTTACAATTCAAGATTGCTTTGGAGTATCTGCCTTTCAATCCATAGTAGGCTACTCGGCTTAAATATGCCTTTTTTAGAGAAAGAGAAGAAGAAAGCTGGAGGGACTTTTGTACTAACAGCATCAATTTTATCAAAATACATGGTACTTTGAATAAACAAATCTATGCCATCCACAGATATTATAAAAGTCTTTTTTTCAATTCTCTTAAATTACAAAAAATTCAAACATACAGAATAACTGAAAGAATGGTACCATGGATGCATGCACTCACCACTTAGATTTAATAACTTTTAGCATTTTGTCCTATTTGTTCTGTCTATTTTGGGGTGAAAATAAGTTGTAGACATCATAAATGCTCCATCCCAAACCCTCCAACATGCATCTCCTGCAAAGAACAACATTCTCCCACATAAACACAACGCCATTATGTATCTAAGAAAATTAATAGCAATTCCCCAAATTGCCTAATATTTAGACCATATTTAACATTTCCCCATTACGAACAATAAAGGTGTTTTATAGACTTTTAAAACGAAGACCCAGTCAAGTTTTATCTGTCAGATTTTGTGTTGTCTCTGTTGCCTCTATTGAAAGGGAAGGATCAATATGACAACAAATTAAATAACAGCATAAAATTATAATTATTAATACATACAATTAAATACAACACTATTTATGTAAGTCACAGCTTCCAAAGCACTTTTATATAATTTCCTATTTTAAGTGTTTAAATTCCTTGTTTCACCTAATTCCTTGCTGAAAATATCCTCTTAGTTCAAAGGGAAAATACTGATACATGGTTTATCAAAATACAGTTGGTTGAAAAGTAAGTAAAAGTAATCAGTTGTTACTATCTAATAACAATGGCAACAGTTTAATAATTTTAGTCAAGCTAACTCACTCTCCATTCACTGAATTTGTTCATTAAATACCTGGTAATGATTTGGATCGAGGGTAACCGCACGATTAAAATCCAAGATGGAGCTATCGTTTCGAAGTTTTGCTTTACAAAGGCCTCGTTGATAAAAACCCTCTGCAAAATCAGGATTTGTTTTGACAGCTTTCGTAAAAGCATCAAAAGCCTAGAAGAGCACAGCATTAAAGAGCTGTGAGTAGAATTTGGTGAGTAGAATACATTGTTTCAAAATGCTAATAAATTACAGTATACAACTATTTTTGAAACGTTTTCACTCTACTGTTTGGTCTTTTTAAGTGCATTTCTTCCAATGATTCTGGGGAGCAAACAAAAGTCATATTTATGAAGAAAAAAATCACATTTACTATTATAATTTACTGGCTTCCTTATTCCCAGACTAATGTCTACATAATTCATATTGGTAGATTACACTACTTTTGGGGACGTAACTTTACCCATTGTTGTTCAGATTTGTATCTTCAAATAAATCACAACCAACACAATTCTTTTCTATAAGGTTCCAAGAACTACAATAAATCCATAGATACAGATTTTCAGAACAACCCATAAAACCAAACCTGTTGCCATCAAGTCAATTCTGACTCATAGCAACCCTACAGGACACAGTAGAAACAAGTAGGGCCAAAGTAGGGTTTCCAAGGAGTGGCTAGTAGATTGGAACTACTGATCTTTTGGTCACAGCTCTTAACCACTGCACCACCAGAGTTTCCTGGGAACGATAAAAAACCCAGTGCTGTCAAGTTGATTCTGACTCATAGTGACCCTCTAGGACAGAGTAGGACAACCCCCCCAGAGTTCCCAAGAAGCGCCTGGTGGATCTGAACTGCCAACATTTTGGTTTGCAGCCACAGCACTAAACCATCATGCCACCAGGGTTTCCTTCAGAACAACAGAACTCCAAAATTACTCCCATCTTTATAAAGTAAAGCCAGATTTGTTATGGTTATCTGAAAACATGGAAAAGATTTGTAGCTATTCTTACACTTACTAGATGTCTTTTCAAATTTTTTTCTTGTACATTAGATGAAGAAACTAGTTTCTCATTAAACAATTAATACACATATTGTTTTGTCACAGGACTTGCCAGTTCTACGACATGTCAACACTCTCCTTTTCAAATTGGGTTCTCCACTGCTAGCTTTTTCTGTCCCCTCCTGGCTTCTCATACTTGCCCGTGAGCTGGTGTGCCCATTTGGTCTCCTTTTGCTTTATGGACTGGTCCAATTTTCAGCTAAACGATAAACCTCAGGAGTGACTCTAAGGCTGTCCAAGTGCCCATACTCTCATCTCAGTATTTCTTCAACCTCTGTCAGACCAGAATTAGACTTTTGTTTGGTGTTTGTCTCTATCTACGTCTGGGACCCTCCACTGTAATCTCTGTCAGTAAACTTGGTGGTGGTACCAGGCACTATTTATTTGTGCTGGATTCAGCCTGGTGGAGGCGGTGGCTGTCCTCTGGACCAATCTTTCCTTTGTGTGTTTAGTTATTTACTGGATTTCTTAATGGAGTATCTAATCAAGTGCACTTCTTTTTCAAGAGTACGTACATGTAGTTTTAGAACACCATACTGAATATTTTTTGTGCACACTCATGTGCAGAGATGGAATTGTGAATTGTCCAGCACTAGCCATTGGAAAATGTTAATTATTGTACAGATCTCTGATATCATCAACAATTTTAAAGTGAGATATTATATAAAATGGCCAAAGAATGGTTAGATGCATAATAATTGAATCAACTGGTTTTCAGTGAAACCGGCCATCCTACTAACCAGTTTCAACCTGATTTGAGTTTTTGTTCAATTGCTTAGTCAGTAAGAGAAGCCAAAGAGATCCTAATCATTTTCCACTTACTTTACATTACATTGCAACAGTCCATTTGAAGTACTTATTGATTTAATAAATTCATACTGCTGTGATGAAATTATTTTGCTATGTTTTCTACAGTTAGGTTTATTTCTTAGTGGGAAACACACATTAGTTTTTAATCTATTGTTAATAAACAAGAATCAAAACAATAGCATCAAGGAACTGATTAAATGAAACAATATATTAGGAGTTGCAGGGTGCAGACCAGCTATAACAAGTTAATACTATGAACACTGTGAAGCTTTGAGCTAATCACTGCATAGATGCAGCCCTGGTGACTCAGTGGCTAAGAGTCCAGCTGCCAATTAGAAAAGTCCAAAAGTTCAAAACTACCTAAGGAGCCTTGCTCCTTAGAAACCTCGTAAGGCAGTTTTACCCTGTCCTACAGGGTCACTATGAGTCCGGATTGACTTGATGGCAGTGGGTTAAATAGTCTTCAGAAACAGAGCTGAACATGAGCAAACAGTCTCTCAAATCACAAAACAGCCTATGTTCCATAGGCCTAAATATACAAGATACCATCTGTAAATTGCCTTCTTCCATGTAACAAAGGCCCAAATGGTACAGGCAGTCTGCTGAAGCCACCATAGCACTTTGTCCTTTATCGGGGTGAACAAAGACATCCAATGCCCTTTTAAATGTTCTCACAGCTTCCTGTAATGATAAAAAAGAAAGGCAGGTGGAAATTTCTTTCTAATATCTCTTTAGCATCACAGCCTTAAATGTTAGAGGGAACTCTGAGCACACAGCCGTATTCTTGTTTAAAACAAGAACATGAAGATCTGGAAAGACCAAAGATCTTGTAAATAGATAGCTGGAAGAAGACCTATCCAGAGGTCTGATCTAAACAAGTTCCAGCCAGGTGCCCATCCTGCAAGCTGGCTCTTAAGCAGGTTTGTGCTCAGAGATTTTGGGAACTACAATTTCTAATTTTAAGTTCTCTTTTGTTATAAAGTTAGATACTAATGTCTCATTTATGACCAATTTCCTGGTAATCTTACGGAATGGAATATTGCGAAACTGCTTGCATCAGATATAATTTTAATCGACTTTTATTTTGTCCTCTGTGCTCTTAACGGAATTTCATTAGCACCAGAAAAATAAACTAACATCAAAATCCACCTATTTAAATTATACAGTTAAAATACTTAAAACTCTTTAATGAAAAAAAAATTGCAAATACAAATGCCATTTGATAATCAACTAATCATTACATGTATTCTTATAAAAATTTAAATGTTTGTTACTATTTAGGCCATATTCTTAATTGCATTAAATTGCCAGACACACAATGAGATTAATTTGCATATGCTAATCTTCTCTTTAGCAGCTAACCCACATGTTTACAACCAGGACTCTGAAGTGGTTTGTTCCTGTTTCAACCTCTGCTGAGAATTTGCATATCCATCCCAGATACACTGAATCAGAATCTACATTTTAACACGATCCCCTGGTGATTCTTACATATAATAAATTTTGAGAGCTACTGTTCTGCTAGGTATTCTCAGAAGTGATCCCTAACAACCAGTATGAGCATTGCCTGGGAACTTGTTAGAAACGCACATTTTTAGCAGGGATTCAGATTTGGAAGAAGGGGTTCAAAGTCCTGTTTTTAACCCCTCGATATCCATCCCCCTGTCCTGCTCACAGCATACAGCTTTGCCATGCAGAAAATTCATCACATTCTCAATTTCTCTTATTCTTACTTTTCATATCTAAATCCTCATTTCTGCCTTTTTTCTCTTCAGTCTTTGAATGGGAGCAACTCTGGTTGTATGGCGGTTAAAGGGCTCAGTTGCTAACTAAAAAGTCGATGGTTCAAATCCACCGACCGTTCTGTGGGAGAAAGGTGCGGCTGGCAATCTGCTTCCAAAAAGATTGATAGCCTCTAAAATCATACAGGCTGTGCTGCTCTGTCCTACAGGCCACTATGAGTCAGAAGTGACTCCACCACAATGATTCTTTGGGGGAGTCGGATTTGAAAGGCTTCCTTTCTTCTCCTTTTCAGAGTTAACCCCTCCGTCTGTGTCCTTGACCTCATCTCTTCCCGCCCTTCCTGAGCTCAGTCTGTTACAGGAAATAACTTATTTCCTTCCTGTTTGGGGTTTCTGTCCCTTCACAGTCGACTTGAGTTCATAAACCTACTCACATCTTGCATCCCACTTCAGTTCAAGCTAACAAGTCTTTATTTCCTTCCGCGTTCACTTCCAGCCTGTCCTCTTCCCCTTAGGAACTCTAAGAAAAGTCTCCCGACCGAGACAAGGCTGAGAAGTGAAATGAACGTACATTCTGAAACCAGCACTGTAGCTGCTGGGTGTATAAAAACTTGGAGGACTACAATACTGCTGCTATAACGTGAGCAAAACAAAATTATGTTCTGAACTGGGATAAGGACCACAGAAACAGAAGAACGCAGTGGACGTGGGAGACATGCCCAAGGCTCGACAATTAAGGCCATGAACTTAATTCTTAGCTGTCCTGCATACCTCATTGCTAAATGTCACTACGGTCACCTTTGAAGAACTCCCCTTGGGAAGCTGTTGTGTGTGGTGGCACCGTGGCCAGTCCATAGAACTAATTGTAGAGATGTCTGTGAGGGAGTTTTTAGCCAATAAACAAATAATTGTATTGGAACACCCTCGCTACTCGCCTGATCTGGCCCCCAGTAACTTTTTCTTTACCCGAAGATAAAGGTAATATTGAAAAGAAGACATTTTGATGACATTCAGGACATCAAGTGTAATATGACAACAGCTCTGATGACCATTCCAGAAAACAAGAGTTTCAAAATTGTTTTGAAGTGTAGATTAGGGGCTGGCATCAGTGCATAGCTTCCCAAGGGAAGTACTTGAAGCTGACTGTAGTGATATTCAGCAATGAGGTAGGTAGCAGTTAGCACAATTAAGTTCACAGACTTAACTGTCAGACCTCATATCAAGTAGAAAGAAGAGAACTTTATTATTGATTTGGAAGGAGAAAGGAAGTCAAAGGTAACCCCAGGTTTCTGGCTAGAGGATTCCATAGGGTTTCTAGAAGTTAGGGGAGGAGATAAAGCAAGTATAAAACAGCATTGCCAAAAAGATAGAGACCAATAATTTTAAAAGTGGGAGAAAAGAAGACAAAAGTACATACTGAAGAAAGACCACTAAATTCCAATAAATAAGTCATTACTGAACCTTACAAGAATAATTCATTCCAAATCAGGAGTACATTTATTTTCTAATACGAAAAGTCAAATTTCCACACTTACTAGCTTAAAGCAACACATATTTGTTATCTTACAGTTTCCACAGATCAAAAGTCCAGACATGGCTCAGCTTGGTCTTCTGCATGGCTTAGATTCTCTGTTCTGGATCTCCCAAGGGTGCAATCAAGGCTGATAGCTGAGCTGTGTTATCACCTGGAAGCTCCACTGTTGACAGTCTGCTCTGAAGCTCATTCAGGTTATTGGCAAAAATCTTTTTTTTTTTTTTGTAGCTGTGTTACTGAAATTCTACCTTCTTGCTGACTGTTGGCCAGAGGTCACCCTCAGATCCAGAGGTTACCTGTAGTTCCCTGCCATACAGCCTTCACAAGCTGTTACAGCAATTTGCTTCTTTCAAGCAGAGGAAGAATCTCTCTAGGCTGCTAAGAGAGTGTTTAAAATAATCTAACACAATGAAAAGAGTGACATCCCATCAACATTGCCACATTCTGTTGATTAGAAGCAAGTCATAGCTCCTGCCCACACTCAGGAATACACAGAGCATGATTCAGTGAGGGGTACCTTAGAATAGGTCCACTACAGTGCACCCATTGGCACCCAGTGATTCACAGGCACCCCATATGCAAAACACATTCTTCTATTCTAAGATCCTCAAAACTCTTATCCCATTACTGCTTCTGCTGAAAGCCCAAAATCTCATCATCTAAATCAGGTGCAAGAGTACACAAATCATTTGGGTACTGGGGCATACTTTGCTCCATCTGTGGGCCTGTAAATTAAAGAGACAAGTGATTTGTCCCCAAATCAGCCACATACAGAAGTGAGACAGGCAAAGGACAACAGCTATAGACATTTAAGTTCAAACAGGCCAACAGAAGTCCTCAAATCCAGCCAGGCAAAAATGTCCAGGGTCTGTTGATTAGATTTTAAGGCCTAAGAATAATTCTCCACTGACTCTTAGCTCTGCTCTTTGGGTTCTTTGTTCCACCCTCTGAATCATCCTTGCTTTTTACACAAGTCACGTGGGCCTGCTGCTAAGTCGTCTTCTCAGCATACTTCCTGCCAGTATCATTTTAAAGATGTGACAGTCCTCTTTCATCTTGTGCTTTATCTGTCACTCTTAGCCCAAACCAGCAGTATTTCTGATGAAACAATTTTCTCAAAAAGTTTGGGGACTTTCTGTGGATTTCACAGGGGCTTATTCCAATGGAAAAAAGCCACATCCACTAATCCCTTCTCTATGATGGTCTCTTGCTGAAGTGAAGGAGAACTGTTCAGTAAACAATACTGGAACATTTTCATATGCCTGCTGGAGACACAGCCCTTAATCTTCAGGAGGTCCTCTGGTTTGGATGAGAAGATCTGTGAGGCATCTTCTTTATTTCTTGAAAAGATTTTAACATGACTGAATGCTTTAACGTTATCTTTCTGAGATCTTAGCAAATGGTTGTACAGACACACTTTGACCTTTTTTCTAAAACATGCTTTCCTAACAGAGAATATCTTGAATTTTGCATTTTTTACCATCTGGAGAAGCAGAAAATTTTTACCATCAGGTCTTGGTTTCTTTTCCTTTAGTGTTTCTTAACTCATTTTCTCTCTCCTCTAGAATTTTACTTTCAACAGCAACAAAACCAGGCAGCATCTTCAACACCTGCTTAGATATCTTTCCTTTGTATAAACCAGCAGTGAATAGAATTTTTTAGAGATACCAATTACAACAGAAACAAAAATGGTAAGAATACCTAGAAATATATCTAGCAAGAGATGTGTAAAATCTATTTTAAAAAAAAGGTGACATAAATGAGAAGACGTATCATCATGTCCATAAACAATTTAATATCATAAATGTGTCAACTGTTCCTAAAATAATCTAAAGATTCAATATCATTTCAGTTGAAATCCAAAGTGTTTTCAATGGACAGTAAACAAGCTTAATTAAAAATGTATATGGAAGAGTAGAGGCCTAAGAATAACCAGGAATTTCCTTGGGAAGCATATAGTATGCAGATCTTTCTCTACAGGATATCAGAACTTATAATACAGATAAAGAGATTAAAACATTATATTAACTTGGCCAAAGTGATCAACTGACCAAGAGAAAAGACTGGAGAGCCCAGAATCAGATCCACATGTAAATGAAAACTTGAATGACAGACGTACTACTGTCGATTTCGGGTAAAGGAGAACTGCTCAATAAACAATACTGGGGAACATTGACATACACCTGCTGGGAAAACTGAAATCTGTCACTGTTTTACACACAAAAAAACACCATTTTATGATAAAGTAAGGTCTTAAAAGAAAACGGCAAACTTTTACACTTGTCAAAGTCTATGTTTGTGACCTTGGTGTAGGGAAGAATTTCTTAAACAAATTTTAAGTCCCTGACAAGAAAAGATAGATACATTCCACTGCATTACAAAGGACCTCTGGTAATGAAACAAACACCATAAGGAAAAAGAATGATTCACTATAAATGAATCACAATGATTAATAATGAAGTCACAGTTATAAGTAGCCACTGTGGCACACAAGGAGCGTTGGTGGCACATGCTTCAAGTATTCGATTGCTCACCAAAAGGCTGGAGGTTTGACCCCACCAGCTGCTCCATGGGGTAAAGATGGGGCACTCTGCCTCCACCAGGTTTACAGCTTAGGAACCCCTGTGAGGCAGCTCCGTTCCGTCCCGTGTGGTTACAATAAGTTGGAATTGACCGGATGGCAGTAGGTTTGGGGTTTTTTTGTTCATTTATTTGTCTTTGATGTGCTACACATATAATCAACCAAGGCTTACTATACAGAATTTACTTTCTAAGTGGTTACAAATCAACCAGAAAAAGACAAACAAGGTAGGTATAAGCAGTTGGCAGAAATGGAAATATGACTGAAAACTGAACATATGAAAGTGGCCCGATCTGATGTTCAAACTGAGAAATGTTAATTAAGATCACAATGAGACAGCAATTTTTATCAAGTTCTATTTTTCTCAGGTGATTCTGACTCATAGTGACCCCACACGATCAAGTAGAACTTACCCCCTAGTGTTTTCTTAGCTGTAACTTTAGGAAAGCAGATTGCCAGGTTTTTCTTCTAAGGAGATCTTTCTGCACCCCAAGCTCCTTTTTAATCCAGTAGATTGGCAAAAATGACAATACCAATCATCATACAGGATACACAGGTCAGCAGGAAAGCTTATAGGAAACACTCACGCAGCAGGTGGAAGAAAAAGTGAACACAACGGAGTGCAACGATGTGTCATTGCCTTCAACCTTGAACACTCACATTCTCTCCATACCAGCAATTCCACTCCTATGAATATATGCTGGAAAACTCCACTAACAGAAGCCACGAAAAAGAGCATCCAGATCAGCCACATTCTTAAAAGCTAACAAAACAAATGGAGACAACCCACACTATAGTGGAAGAATAAATCAATAGTATGATTTAGTTTTATAAAGAGTGTTTAAACAGTCAGAATAAGAGTAATGTATCAATTCCAATATTGTTATGTCAGGTTTAACTAAACATTATCCAGAAGACTTTTCACCTTGTTTCTCTTGGCCTTCATTTGGGCTTTTCCTAATAGAGCATACATGGTTATGTCAGGCTTACTCGTGCTGACCGCGTGTAAGACCTGAATGGCTTTGTCGTGGTTTTCACAAAACGAATAAATGAGTGCCTGCTGTACAGGACTCAACTCAATAAGGCCTAAAAGAAAGGGACAGGTTCATTAGTGATTTGTGGCATCTCTGTCAGGTATCAAGACTTTAGAATATAATTACCAAGCAATTCAAAAATCTTCCTATATAAAATGAATTAACAAATCAATAGTTACATTAAAATGTATTCACTACCAGAAAATCATAAGGTGCTACAATTATAAAGAAGTAAAACTATAATCCTGTTATTTCCTGTGTCTGTCATGAAAGTCACTATGTTACAAATCATTATTTTACTGATTATGCAAGTTTTCAATTTTCAAAATCTAACTTTACTTTTAAGTGAATCTTTCACACTACCTGTTACTGACAGCTTCCATTGAGGCAGCCCTGACAAACAGCAACCCCAGGTACCACTGAACTGAACTCTGCCAGGTCCTGTGCCATCCCATGATCAGTTGAAGATCAGACCATCGTGATCCCTGAGGTTTGCACTGGCTGATTTTGGAAGCAGATTTCTCGGTCTTTCTGCCTATTCTATCTTTATGTAGAAGTTCCACTGAAACCGGTTCAGCATCACAGCAACTCACAAACCTTCTCTGACAGACAGGAGATGGCTGGGCACTTGGTTCGCTGACCTGGAACCAAGCTCAGGTATCCCATACAAGAGGTGAGAATTCTACCATGGAACCACCAATACTTTCCCATATTATCTGCAGATAGCTGCTAGGAATAATCTAACGTTTTTACAGAGATATTCTTTTAAAGATCATTATAATTGGGGCCTGAATTATATTTACCTTTGTTCATTTCTTCTACTTGATAAATTGTGAACTTGGCAAGATCAAATCGTTTCATTTTAAGAAGATACTGTCCTCTGTAAGAAATAATAGCTTTCTGATTCTAATCATTTAAAATAATTCTTTTAAATCAAAATTTCTTACATAGGTAGTTCATGACTTAAGAAGGGGTTCTATTCCAATGAAGCCATAGGAATTTGGTTCTGACATAAGGCAAACTTTTTTTCTGTTTAGTTTTCATTGTTGTCAGTAATTTCATAAATCTGATCTTTGTCTTTAGTGGTTGGAAACATGACATATAGAATTACAAATATAAATACATAGAACATACACAAAATCACTTAAAAAGAGCTGTCATAAGTATGATTTGTACAACTTGAATACATCCTAAGTCAGGGAGTTACTGTAAGTAGTAACTTAAAATGTCACCAGCGTAATAGAATCACTAATACACACATATATACGCACATAAAAACAATGTGAAGTTTATACACATTTTATATAGTTTAATTAGATCAGTTAGCATGGACATGCAATAAGAAACCAAGAAAATGTGATATTAAAGGTAAAATACTCAAATATATTTTTTGCTATTATCTGTATTTAAAATATCATACTGTCACTAAAAGGTAGACAAAGTTCAAGAGACATGAAAGGGGGAAAAGAATTTATACAAACAACCAAAATGTGGTTTAAGAATTAAAAGACATAATATTAAAAGACAATCAGAGAAAGCACTGTTCTATAACATTTTCCCAAGTTTATAAATCCTGAGAAGTTACATTTTGGTAATGACAAACCATAACTAGAAAAGATTCCCTTTACAGCAAGCTGCAAATACTGCATGTGAAATACAATTAAGATGTATTTTTTTCCCCTCACTTAATTACCTGAGGCTTATGTTTGAATTATCTGAAGTTTATGTTTGAATTACCACAAGTTCTGTTTACCTTTTTTTGTGGACACAATCAAAACAACTCTTGAAATGTCTTACCTTATTCTTACATGTTAACTGTATGTGTTCACTATAAAACTGGTAATCTACAAAGGTTTCAAGTTACTTAAATACTAGACAGTTAAGTTTTCATGCACAGATAGAGCAAAGGAAAACATTTGATTATCTTATGTAATAAATTATCTCCAAGTTTAGCAAACCTGAGAATTACATCTGGCACAGTGATTGGGAGATTGCAACTGCCAGAAGACTAAGTGTAAAACAAGGAAACTAGAAGAATCGAAACCCCCAGTTATTTAATGAGAGACTTAAAGATTCCAGCCATCAGCTTGAAGGTAAAGTTATCCCAAGAAGAATTGTATTTCTATGTTCATACCTTATTATGTATAACTGGATTCCATCTGGCTGAAGGTGGATAGCATAAGATAAATCTCTTACTGAGCTTTTCAATTTATGCAACTGTTGAGTAACAAACAGAAACTTAGCTCCTAATAATACTGATTTCTTCCCTTACAACATGTATTCTCAACTACCTTTCACTACAGAAATTTTACAGTAACGTCCCTAATACATGTTTTTCTTAAGAGTCAGCAAAACAAGTGGGTTAAAGACAACTAAAAAACATTTTTTGTACAAAGTCTATTTTAACCCTTTACCTTTAATGGTTAAGCATGATGATATATACCTACATTATATTTAATTTTAGCTAAATGTAATTGCATCATAATTCTGGTATAGAACGGTCATGGATTTCTTTTCTTTTTCTTTTCGGTTTGTTTGATGTTCCAGTCTCTCTCCCTCAACCATATAGCTCTCTTCACCTAACTTCACTGTATTAATAAACTAGCATGTGAAGGAAGAATAAAATAAAATGTAGTAATCAATGCCACTTAAAAATGAGAAAAATATATTTGCATTAAATTAATGAGTAAACGAATAAAAGAATCCACTAACAAGATACAAGAGTGTAAAGGACACCTGTATAGCACCAATATGTAATAAAAAGTAAACATTGATTCTTTCTGTAATACTGGCCACATAAACTGTGTGTCTTCTCCTTTCTGAATGAGAGTGTGCATTATGACTTGTCCTGGATTGAATTATGTCCTCCCAAAAATGTGTGTATCATTTTGGCTGGGCCATGATTCCCGCTGTTGTGTGGTTGTCTTCCATCCTGTGATTTTTCTATGTTGTAAATCCTAATCTCTGCCTGTTTAATAGGGTAAGATTGGATTATGTTAAAGAGGATTAGGGTGGGACTATAACACCTTTACTAAGGTCTCTTCACTGATCCAATGTAAAGGAAGTTTCCCTGGGATGTGGTTTTCACCACCTCTTATCCTAAAAAGATAAAAGGAAAAGGAAGCAAGTAGAGAGCTGGGGACTTCATATTGCCAAGAAAGAAATGCCTGGAGCAGAGTGTGTCCTTTGGACTTCCGGTTCCTGGGCTGAGATGCTCCCAGACCAAGGGAAGACTGACGCATCACCAAACATGTCCTCCAGAGCTAACAGACAGAGAAAACTTTCCTTTGGAGCTGACATACTGAATTTGTAGCCTGCTGGACTACGAGAATAAACTTCTCTTTGTTAAAGGCATCCACTGTGGTATTCCTGTTATAGCATCACTAGATGGCCCAGACATGACTATTCTGAAAGGCACATCTAAGCCTGGAATAGAGGTACCACTCAGAGATCCAGGTCTCTGAAATGGACCAGGCATCAGATTAACATTGTAGGTCATTAATCTTGTGTAGAAAGCAAGTGCATTTTGCTTATGGCAGAGAAAATGAACCAAAGATTCGATGAATCATGATTGTCATCAGTACTGTTCAAAAAATATGTACAGCTGTCTTTCAAGCACTTGATAAGGCTGCTTTTTTCCTGGCCCCCAAGGGCAGAAGCATGTGTCATTTCTGAGCCAGAGTTTTTAACTACAGGTGAAAACACCTTCCAGAGGCCTCCTCCTCTACTGTGACAATTCACAGTATTCCAACAGCTGGCTCCTTCATCAGGCTGGGTCCTAAAATTAGGACAGTGGAGAGCAAAGTCTCCAGTCAACCATCAACAGGCATGCAGCGTGAGCAAGAATTATATCTTTGTTATTTTTAACACAGATTTTGATACCACTTTTTACCACAACACAACATAGCCTATCCTGACTGCAGCCAGTACGACCAGAGCAGTGTGAGCGAGAAGCTTTGTAGGAGATGAGGCAGAAGGTTAAGGAGGAGCCAGCTCATGTCAGGTCCTGCTTGCTTTTGGAAGGATTTGACTTATATTCCGACTGCAAAGAGAAACTACTGAAGGGTTTTGAGCAAAGACATGAAATAACTTGACTCATGTTTTAACAGGATCACTGTGACTCCTGACTTGAAAATTTATTGAAAAGGAGTGACAAAACACAAGTGAAAAAGACCAGGAGGTACTGCAATAATCCTGTTGAGAAACGGCTGTGTCTTAGACAGGGTGCTTAGTGGCTGTCCTAAGTCACCTAGGACTGCTCTAACAGAAATACCATGAGTGGATGGCTTTCAAAAGACAAATTTTACTTTGTCCCAGTCCAGGAGGCTAAAAGTCCAGATTCAGGGTGTCAGCTCCAAGGGGAACGCTTTCTCTGCTGGCTCTGGAGCAGAATGTATCAGTCCTCCATGTACTAGAAGCTTCTGAGACGCAGGGACCCGGGTCCTTTCCAAACAATGTGCTCAGCTTCCAGCACTGTTTTCTTGGTGGTACGGTGTCCCCCCATCTCTCCGTTAGCTTCTTTCCTTTATATCTCAGAAGACTGTCTCAAGACACAAAACAATCTTACACATGGAGTCCTGCCACACAAACACAACCGCCACCCCATCCACTCTCATTAACATCATAGAGGCAGGGTCCACAGCATGGAGGAACATCACACAACACCAGGATCCAGGCCCAGCCAAATTTCTACACACGTTTTTTTGGGCACACAAATCAACCCACGACAGTGGTGAAGCGGTGAAAATGGGTATCTATTCTGAAAGGCAGAGCTGATGGCTAACAGTAGTTATTTCTGAGGAGTCAGGTTTGATTGGCACTGGGAGGAACTTTTACTGTTTATTGTATTGTTTCAATTTGTTACACTAAGAATATATTACATTTATATTTTTTAATTTAAGTAACTTTCAGTAACTTCTTAAAACTAAATAACTGTTAAAAATTAAAGAAAATTTAAAAGAAAGTGTGAGCAGTTGAGATCCTATTTTATGCATGTACCCACCACTACTCACCCACACGATTACACATGCACACACACATACAAACCATTGAGCCAACAGACACCAAAATGCTAACAGTAATTATCTCTAGAGAATGAAATTATAGATGGTCTTAGTTTGTTCTTGTTTGTGTGTGTGCGTGTATGCGTGTGTGTGTGTAACTACAATAATACTGCTTTTGTAATAAGGAAAAAGCAGGTTTTATTAAAAAAAAGAAAATGAAAGACATAAAAATACACACCTAATAAACAGAAGCTCTGTTAAGTGTGCAATTATAGTTAACTATACTGTTTAACATTTTACTTCAAATGCATTAGCCTCTGCAATTAGCTAAAGATAAGACTACATTAATATACTAAAAGCTAAACAAGTATTCAGAAAATTTAAACTTTTTTAGAAGTCACGATTCTCAAAACTTAAATACCTTATGATAGCCTTCGGCTCGACAGACATAACTTTGAATATATAAAGGATCAATTTTAATAGCTTCAGAAAAACGCCGGATGGCTTCAACATAGTTATCCAACTGTAGCAGATTAATGATGCCAATATTTATATAAGCCAAAGAAATAGTTCTTAAAAAAAAAGTAAAATCTTATCAGACATTTTTAATTACTCTAAATGAATAATTCAGAATAATTATTTCCTATTGTGAATGAACCTAATGAAATACACATTAATATGTATCAGGGTTTACTTCATGCTTTACTAAAGCAAATTAACTGGTCTCTATTAAAACTTATAAACATTTTTATACAGTGCCTGATAAGGAGTTAATATTTGTAAAGTCTCCTTTGCTTTTCTTTGATTTAATCGTGAGTTTCTTTTACTGTTCTTTGACTTAATCATGAGTTATCTTGAATTTCAAGGTTAGTTTTCCCATCTCGAAAATTTTTGTCTCAGGCTGAGATTTGCCTCCCCGTGACTCACTGCCCTGAAACCAATCCAGAAACAATAACATGGTAGGGCTTGGTCGCTTGGAGTTAAAAGTCCTCTCCACACAGGTATTAACTCAGCTGCGTTTCTGTATCATATGGATAGTTTTTCTCTGGAATCAAACAATCTTCAGTTTAGAAATGATCTCAGTGCCTCAATGCCTCCGTTTTAAAATGAGGGGACTACAAACGTTACAGCCCAACTTTATGGGGCCTGGCCCTTTGCCTGCAAAATATCTAAGTTCCTGCTGTCTACTTTCTGACTCTTTGCCACTGAAACTCTTTCCTTTCTGATCCTGGCTCAAAAGTGTCTGAAAGAAAACTGTGGTCATTATGAAGCCAGGTTCAGTGACTTTCTTGAGTCAAGTTCAAAATTTACCTTCGATAAGATCAGTAAACAGTTTTCTTGTTGGCATGGAATTGGGTCATTCCACGATTTATTCCACTTTATGACACTTTCCATTTTAATGAATGCTTCATTAGAAAGAATAAAAGTCATTTAATTAAATTCTGTGTTCTATAGCTGCACTTTCTGAGAGCAGGAGTGTGCGTGATTTTCAGCTTGTGTTTTTTCCTGAACCTATATTGTGAATAATACTCAGTTTTTTCTCTTGGCTTTTTCTCTTGTGTTTTTTTTCCTTGAAGTAAGATGTCCTAAAGAAAAGGTTCCTCCTACTGATGTTCTGTCATTATTTTAAAATTTGATGATGGTTTTCCCTAAAGCTAAATGCAAAAACATTAACCAGGGCATCCCCAAACAGCTTTTAATCCTTTGTTGATTTATTATCCATGGATTTAGCTAATTCCTCTCAGGCCCATTTAACCTCTAAAACATCCAGAAGCGTTTGAGACAAACAGATTTCAAAAAGACATTTTAGTTGAAAAATAGCATTATTTTTAATGCAGTATTCTAATTCCAGGATAACTTTAAAATGGCTGATTGTCTACAAGGTGACAAAAAGGAGGGAAAGGTTTTCTTTCATTTGAGTTTTTCCTTAATTCTATACCAAAGTGCTGATGTTAACTATAAAAAAGAAAACATACCTTTCCAGAGAAATAACAGTTTCAAAGTCACAAATAGCCAACCACCACTGTCTTAGATCTGCATAGAGTATGCCCCGATGTAGAAAGGAATTTAGATTCTCATAGCCATCATGTAAGAGAACTTAAAAAACAAAAGTACATAGCTTACTCAGGCGCTGAACAACCATATCAGAAATGTATTTCAGTATATAGAGCCTTCCTACTGCTTATTTTCATTTTTAACCTTACACTAAATAAAACACGTTTAGAGTGACTGACTGCATTTGATGAGTGCCAAGTAGTATTGTACTGCCTCATAGCAACCCTATAGGCCAGAGTAGCACTGTCCCATAGAGTTTCCAAGGAGTGTCTGGTAGATGTGAACTGCAAAACTTTTGGTTAGCAGTCATAGCTCTGAACCACTATGCCATCATAAGCACTAACCATACAGATTACTAAGCACTTGAAAGCAATCGACTACTGAATTCCAAGTATGACTGACCTCCACTGTTGTTAGTTGCCATTGAGTCAATTCCAACTCACAGTGACCTGATATACAACAGGGAACCCCTAGTGGTGCAGCGGGTAAGTTCTACAGCCACTAACCTAACCAAAAGTTGAGCAGTTCAAATCCACTAGGTGCTCCCTGGAAACTATTGCGTGGTTCTACTCTGTCCTACAGGGTCGTTATGAGTCACAATTAACTTGAGGGCAACAGGTTTACACTTTTGGTTTTTATATACAACAAAAAGGGAACACTGCCCAGTACTGTCACCTTGCTTATGATTGTTGCTGTGTTTGAGTTCACTGTCGCAGCCCCTGTGTGGCTGGCTAGCAAGTAAAAAGTCGACTATAGTTTTGGTGAGCAGCTCTAGAAGAAAGAGAATATTCTTCTTAAAAAAAAAAAAAAAAAGAATTGTTTAATCATTCAGTGTCTGTTTTCTCATCAGTAAAATGGGGACAGTATTCTGAGTATTAGTTGAGATACTTCATGTGTAAACTTAGAACTGTGTCTGGCAAGTAGTAAAGTGCCCAGTAGATACCAGGTGTTTTTACTACTGGCTTAGAAAAATATCTTGAGGGTCATATTTGATTGTGGGAGATAAAACTCACTAGGCAAGCTTGGAAGAAAGGACTGAGGCAAAAATCAAACTGATTTTCTTCAAAAATTAAATAACACACACTTCAAATTATTATGAAGAGAGGGGTATAGAGCCTCCAGCTGGGGCAAGAGGGCAACACGAGAAACAGGCCTTGATGGAAAGCTAGCGAGGAAAGGGCCCACTTCACAGCAGACTGACAGGGCTGACAGAACCAGAGGAACTTACGGAGATACAGGTATTTGATCTTAAGTTTTAAAATGTGTGTTCTACAAGCTACCCTTACCCTCAGAACTCTAAAAAGTTTGGGAACAGACAATACATAACATCTGACAATTAAGTAGACAAAATTATTCTAAGTACTACATACTTCATTGCTGAATATCACTACAGTCACCTCCAAAGTATACCCCTTGTGAGGCTATGTGCCAATGCCAGTGCCTAGCCCAAGCTTCAAAGAAATTTTGGAACTCTTTCTGGAATGCCCATTGTACACAATGGCAAGGTGGCAGGTTTGCAAACTTATCACCCCAACAAGGTTGGTCATGATCCAAAACACACAAAACAACAAATGCGGGAGAGGCTGTGGAGAAACTGGAACTCACCTACACTGCTAGTAGGGTTGCAAAATCATACAGCCTCTTTGGAAAGCAACCTGGTGCTTCCTTAAAAAGCTGGAAATGGATATACCATTTGACCCAGTGATTCCACTGCCTGGAATATATCCTACAGAAGCAAGGGTTTTCACATGAACAGATACGTGCACACAAATGTTTACTGCAGCACGGTCCACAATAGCAAAACGATGGAATCAACTCAGATCCCCAACAACAGATGAATGGATAAATAAACTATGGCATATACACTCAATGGAACACTATGCAATGATAAAGAACAATAATGATTTTAGGAAGCATCTCGTAATGTGGTTTCTATTAGAAGACATTACATTGAGTGAAATTAGTCAGCAACACAGGACAAATATTGTATGAGACCCCTACAACAAAATCTTAAAAACAGACTCATGTATAGAAGAAAAGACTTTGACAGCTGCAAGGGAGGGGAGGAAGGGAAGGAGAGTGCTGGTTGTAGATTAGATAGTTGATAGAAACTTGGTTGGGTGAAATCAGTGACAGCACATGTTAGAATGAAGATCAGTTTAACTGGACTTCAACATAACCGAATGCTCTTCCAATCTTAACCCAATACTGCAAGGACAGAGTTTCAGGGGTAGGGATCTGGGGACCATGCTCTCAGAGGACATCAAGGCCAATTGGCATAACTAGCTTATTGCTAAGAGAGTCTTTTGCACCCAATATTGGTGAGTGGCATCTGGGGTCTTAACAGCTAGCAAGCTGCCATCTGAGGTACACCAAGTGGTCCCCACTCAGCTGGAACAGATGACCACCAAGGACCAAAATGACATGGGGGAAAGAGAACCCAGAAGACAGACTCACATGAATGGGTGACTACATCAACATGTGACCAGAAGAACCAGATGGTGCCCGGCCACCAGCAGTGATAACCATGATGGGGCTCACAAAGTTGAGTCTCAGTGGCAACACGAGAATAAAAATGGGTGCACCCTGAGAACTCCACTAAAATTAGACTGCAACTGATGGTCTGAAGTCCTCGGGGTTCCCCTGGGAGCATGGCCCCTAGTCCTATGCTGCCCCTGTCCATATGTCATTACTGAGGTCAACTCCTTGGACAGGAATAGACTGGACTCGGCAACACAGAGTGACCATATCATGTATGCGCTTTATGGTTCTATGCATCTATAAGATGTTGTCCAACTGGCCACTTACTAGAGGGGAGTGGAGAGGGTGAAGAAGAAGGGACAGGAGGTTGTTAAGAGGATATGGCATGTATAGAACAGAAAGGAGGAGTGTGCTGTCACCAGGCCAGGAGAGCAGTAGGAGCTGCACATAGGCAAGCATGCAAATTTAAACAGGATTGTACACTTTCACTCAATCACAATTAAATAAATTAAATATTTTTTTAAAAAAAGTTTGCAAACTTAATTGTATAGTTGTCTGTGAGGGAGTTTTTAGCTAGTAAACAAATAAGTGTATTGGAACACCCTCCCTGCTTACCTGACCTGACCCCGATGACTTTTTTTTTACCCGAAGATAAAGGAAATATCAAAACGAAGACAGTTTGATGACAACAGTTCTGATGGCCATTCCAGAAAGAGCTGCAAAATTGCTTTGAAGCATGGACTGTGGACTGGCATAGATGCATAGCTTCCCAAGGAGAGTATTTCAAAGACGATCATAGTGATATTCAGTAACGAGATACACAGAACTTTTCCTAGGGTGAGTTCAAAAACTTAATTGTCATACCTTGTACTTGTGTTGCCACACTGGAGAATGTAGGGAAGACTCCAGGGAAGAGTAAAGCATAGAGAACAGTAACCATAAGAAGAGAGTGGATGAGCAAAGATAACCAACTGGAGATCAGAAGTTAGACAAAAAGAACACAAGAGAATTTAATAGTAATCCCTAGAAATAAGGGAGGCACTGAATTCTTCAAATCAGATAGGAAATTATTTTATTAGAACCTGAAAGGGAAAAGTGACCTCAGAAGGCAACTGGACTTAGCTATATTCAAGTAGTGATTATCTGAGATCTTCTCCTCCCTAGAGCTGTTTATTATTCTCTTGTGACAGACTAGTTATCTCCTGATCATGTGATAGTGCCTCATCCAGGATGATGAGATCCTAGCACTTTGCACCCAGGTGAACACAGCTGATTAAAGTGCTGAGCTTTGGTTGAAATTTTTCAGTTAGAATGGACTCATTCACTCGCTGGTAATTGTTCACTGAACACAGTGATCAAGCTGATTTCTGTGCTAAGCGTACTTACACCAGGACTTCATGGAGGGTAAGATACAACTGGCCACTTTTAGCCATGGATATAATCTATATACTCAACATCTGTTGTTAATTTAAAGGTTAAAAGATATGCATTTGACTAAAACTGGAGCTGGGCCTATGAAGTAAGATATCACTCACCAGTGCTATACTCTTCCATTTTAGCAAGTGGACTAAGAAGTAGATCTGGTTTCCCAGAAAGATTCTCAGAACTCAATATATAGAGATCTCCTTGATATAATATTCTCTTCTTGCTTTAGTTACACACACAAACATATACACATATACTCACACACACGAAGAAGTGTACATTAGAAACACTCTTACCTAAACCATGGTATTTTATATTAGATTACAGAGGTATATACATATAAATATGTTATTACTATATAATAATACACATATTACATTACTATTCCATTCCATGAAAAAGTTATTGAAACTCAGATCACATTCCTAAGTGTAACTGAAGATAAAGTACCTGAAACACTATAATCCTGTAGTGCTCTCAGACGGTTACTCTTTCTAAATAAGCAGCCTCGATAATACAGTGCTAACCAGTTATTAGGATTTAAGTGAATTGCAACAGAAAGGTCTTGAGTTGCTTCTTTATAGAGGCGTCGTTTGAAATAAGCTCTACCACGGCACATCCTACAGAAAAGAAAAAAAATCATTTTGATGTGTATTGAAAAAAAACTTACATTTTCTCTTCTGTTAAATCTATACAGCTAACTTAATTTTTGAAAAACAATATCTGATTATTTCTCCTAGCTTCTCAGAGAGTTTAGATATGATATTATCAGCCAAAAGAACATGAGTCCTTATATTTTACATTTCATTTATTGATGTAGACAAAAAGTTATGAAACTAGATAATCATTATTTCTTGTGGAAATAAATATCGAGAAGTGGTGAAACAAATTATGTTGCATTCACAAGATAAAACATGAGAGATCCAATGAAGTCACAGTTTTCATCTGTACATTAAGACCACCATTGTCAGCTTGTCATACCGCTGTCTCTTGCATGTTATTGTGATGCTAGAAGTGATGGTCACCAGTAATTCAAATACTATCAGGGTTGCCCTGGGGAACAGTTTCAAAAGAACTTCCAGACTAAGACTGATTAAGAAAGAGGACTTGGTGATCTACTGCTAAAAACAATCAGTCAGTGAAAACTTTATGAATAGCAATAGAACACTATCTGATTTAGTGTCAGAAGAAGATAAGCCCCTCAGGGTGTAAGGCATTCAAAACACAGCTGAGGAAAAGCTGCCTCCTCAAATACAGTCAATCTTAGTGATGTAGATGGAGTAAGTCTTTTAGGAAATTAATTTGGTGATGTGTTGTTAGGTGCCGTTGAGTCTGTTCCAACTCATAGCAACCTATGAACAACAAAACGAACACTGCCTGGTCTTGCGCCATGTGCACAATCGTTTTTATGCTTAAGCCCACTGTTGCGGCCACTGTGTCAATCCATCTTGTAGAAGGTCTTCCTCTTTTTCACTGCTTGTTGCTGTAATGCAGGAAGCTATGCCACTGGTGTTTAGGTATCAGCAAGGTCACCCATGGTAGACAAGTTTCAGCAAAGCTTCCAGATAAGACAGATTAGGAAGGACCCAGCAGTCTACCTCTGAAAGGGATTAGCCAGTGAAACCTTATGATAGCAGCTGAACATTGTCAGATATGATGCCAGGAAGTGAGCGACCCAGGGTGGAAGGCACTCGGAAGAGGACTGCGGAAGAGCTGCCTCCTCGGAGTTGAGTCAACCTTAACAACATGGATGAAGCAAGGCCTCCAGGATCTTCGTTCACTAATGTGGCATGACTCAAAACGGGAAGAAAGGGCTGCAAACATCCGTTAATAACTGGGACATGGAAAGTATGAGGTATGAATCTAGGAAAACAGGAAATTGTTAAAAATGAAATGGAATGCATAAACATTGACATCATAGGCATTAGTGAGCTGAAATGGACCAGTTTGGGCCACTTTGAATCCAACAATCATACAGTCTACTGTGCTGGGAATGAAAACTTGAAGAGGAATGGTGTTGTGCTCATCATCAAAAAGAACACTTCAAGGTCTGTCCTGAAGTACAGTGCTATCAGTGATAGGATAATATCCATATGACTACAAGTAAGGCCAGTTAATATGACTATTATTCAGATTTACACACCAGTCACTAAGGCCAAAGATGAAGAAGCTGAAGATTTTTACCAGCTTCTGCAGTCTGAAATTGATAGAACATCCATTCAGGATTCATTGATAATTACTGGTGACTGGAATGCAAAAGTTGGAAACAAAGAAGAAAGATTGGTAGTTGGAAAATAAGGCCTTGGTTATAGAACTAATGCTGGAGATCACTTGATAGAATTTGGCAAGACTAACAACTTTTTCATTGCAAATACCTTTTTTAACCAACACAAATGACAACTGTACACATGGACCTCACCAGATGGCATACACAGGAACCAAACTGAATATCTCTGTGGAAAAAGACAACGGGAAATCTCCATATCAGCAGTCTGAACAAGACCAGGTGCTAACTGCGGCACAGATCATCAACTGCTCATATGCAAATTCAAACTGAAACTGAAGAAAATTAGAATAAGTCCACAAGAGCCAAACTATGACCTTGAGTATATCCATCTCAAGAACAGATTTGATGTCACTAATGACTGAAGACCAGATGAATTGTGGAATGACATCAAAGACATCATCCATGAAGAGCGAGAGGTCATTAAAAAGACAGGAAAGAAAGAAAAGACCAAACTGGATGTCAGAAGAGACTCTGAAACTTGCTTTTGAATGTCAAGCATCTAAAGCTAAAGGAAGGAATGGCAAAGTAAAAGACCTAAAGAGAAGATTTCAAAGAGCAGCTCAAGAAGACAAAAAAAAGTATTAGAATGACATGTACAAAGAACTGGAAATAGAAAACCAGAATGGATGAACATGTTTTGCTGATGTGACATGACTCAAAATTAGAAGCAACAGCTGCAAACATTTACTAGTGACTAGAATGTGCGAAGTACAAGGTATGAATTAAGAAAAATTAGAAGTTGTCAAAATGAAATGGCACAGTTGAATGGAACAGGTTTAGTAAGCTAAGCTGGACCAGTATCGGCCACTTTGAATTGAACAATAATATGATCTAACAGGGCAGAAGGACAAACTGAAGAGGAATGGTGTCACATTCATCAGCATCACCACGATCTACCCTTATCCATGACTACAAGAAAGAGCAGTTAATATGACGATCATTCAGATTTATGCACAACTAAGGCAAACATGCAATCAAGGTGCACTGATAAATTACTGGTGATTGGAATGAAAAAATTGGAAACAAGAAAGATCAGTAGCTGAAATATGTGGCATCGGTGATAGAAACAATGCTGAATATCACATAATAGAAATTTGCGTGACTAACCACTTATTCATTGCAAACATCTTTTTTTCAAAAAAAAATAAATGTCAGCTATGTATGTGGACCTCACCAGATAGAATACACAGGAATCAAATATGCTGTATCTATGGAAAAAGACAAAGAATAAGCTCAGCACCATCAGTTAAAGGCAGACTGTTTGTTCATATGCAAGTTCATATGCAAGTTCATATGCAAGTTCAAAATAAAGCTGAAGAAAATTAGAGCAAGTCCACAGAAGCCAAGGTGCAACCTTGAGTTTATCTCACCTGAATTTAGAAACCTTTTCAAGGTTTACTGAAGACCAGGTGAGTTGTGGGATGACATCAAGGACATCACACACAAAGAAAGCAAAAGGTTGTTAAAAAGTGAGGAAAGATCAAAATGGATGTCAGAGGAGACTCTGACCTAGACCTACTGCTGGTCCTGACCTGAAACTAGTACTGAGGTCAACTCTTCAGACAAGAATGGACTGGACTCAGGAACATAGTGTGACCATATGGTGTGTGTACTTTCTGATTGTACACAGTTATGGGAGGCTGTCCTTATTGGTTTCTTTCTACATAGGAGAGCAGAGGACAGAGAGAAGTGGACAGGTACTCATTAAGAGGATACTAGAAATATACAGTGAAAAGCAGGAGAGAAGTTGGTGAGGAGAGAAGACGGAGCTGCAGATAAGTGGACATGTAAAACTGATTTGGATTGTATCTTTCACTTAATCACAATTAAAAGAGAAAAAGAAGGGACTGAAATTTTCTTTTGAACATAGAGTAGCTAGGTACAAAAAAAATAAAAGATACCAAAGTGTGGCTTGAAAAGGTAAACTATTATAATGAAATGTGCAAAGACCAAAAGCTAAGAACTGAAGAAAAAATTCGAACCTTGAATGACAGAAAAAAAAAGTTCAGTCAGGTCTGATTCATAGCGACCCTAGAGGTCAGAGTAGAACTGCTCCATAGAGTTTCCAAGGAGCACCTGTTGGATTTGAACTGCTGACTTTTTGATTCGCAGATGTGCCACTTAACCCGCCATGCCACCAGGGTTTCCTTGAATGACAGAGCAAGCATCAAAAGAAGACAGAAAGAACGCACAGAATCACTGTACCAAAAATAAATAACTAAGTAGATTGGTCAACACTCAGCCACTGCAGGAGGCAGCATACGATCAAGGACTGACAGTAGTGAAGGTAGAAGTCCAAGCTGCACTGAAGTCAGTGGAGAAAAACAAGGCTCCAGGAATTGAGAGAATACCAACTGAGATCTTTCAACAAACAAACGGAGTGCCAAAACCTTTACCTACAATTCAGGAACAACTCATTCATCTATGCCAAGAAATTTAGAAGACAACTACTTGGTCAACTAACTGGATGTGATTTACATATGTTCCTTCTCCAAAGAAAGGTGATCCAGTAGAAAACAGAAACTATCCATCAGTAAAAGCACACACAAGTAAAATTTTCTTGAATTTAAAAAAAAAAAAAAAAAACAGTTGTAGCAGTGTATTCACAGGAAACTTCCAGAAATTCAAGCCAGATTCAGAAGAGGACACGGAATGAGGGCTATTGGTGATGTCAGGTGGATCTTGATTAAAGCAGAGACTACCAGAAAGATGTTCACCTGTGTTTTATTGACTATGCAAGGCATTCAACTGTGTGGAGCACAACAAATTATGGATAATATTTTGTAGAACGGGAATTCCAGAACATTTAATTGTGTACATGAGGAATTGAACACAGACGACAAGGTAGTTGTTCAAACATAAAAAGGGAATAGTGTGGCGTGGTTTAAAGTCAGGAAGGGTGTGACTCAAGATCGTATCTTTTCACCATACTTATTCAATGTGTGTGGCTAGAGAAAAATCAGAGAAACTGAACTATAGGATGAAGAACCAGTATCAGAATTCGAGGAAGACTCACTGATACGCAGATGACACAAGCTTGCCTGCTGAAAGTAAAGAGGATTTGAAGCACTTATCATGAAGATCAAAAACTACAGCTGAAATCCTCACAAAAGGAGAAATAAGTAACATCATGATAAACATAGAAAATATTAAAGTTGTCAAGGATTTGATTTTAATTGAACCTACACTCCATGTCCATGGAAGCAGCAGTCCAGAAATCAGTGTATTGCATGGGACAAATCTGTTGCAAAAGAGCTCGTTCAAGTGTTAAAAAGCCACGGTGTCACTTTGAGGACTGAGGCGCACCTGACCTAAGCCATGGTATTTTCAGTCACTAATATATATGCAAACGCTAGACAAAAAACAAGACAAGGAAGAGTTACAGTAGAAGAACATGTTGAGTTGTAATACTCACAAAGAATACTGAATACACTCTGCCAAAAGAAAGAACAAATCTGTCTTAGAAGAAGTACAGCCAGAATGTTCCCCAGAAATGAGCAAGGCAAAGTTTCGTCTCACTTTGTTTGGATGTGTCATCAGGAGGGTGCAGAGCCTATAAAAAGACATCATGCTTGGTAAAGTAGAGGGTCAGTGAAAAAGAGAAAGGCCCGAAATGAGATGGACTGAGACAGGGGCTACAACAATGGGCTCAGACATAGCAATTGTGAGGACGGAACAGGCCTGACCAGTGGGAGTAGAGAGGGAGTGTTTCACTCCATCACACACAGGGTGAACCACGAGTTGGAATTCACTCAACACTGCTGAACAACAACAAGTATTGAGAAAACAACAATAAAAGAAAACTTATGATTTTTTAATTTCTTATTTATTCTTTCATATATTTTTCACACATTACTCATGGCAACATTTAGAAACATTTATAATGAAGGACCAACTTCCAGTTTTCAGAAGTTAAATGAAAGGGAAAAAGAAAAATTCCGTTATTATTCCAAACCTGAAGGTAAAAATTGATTTTTATCATTAAAGCAAGAGAAAGCATAATGAATGAAGATTTCTGATTCAAGGGATGGAAGACTAGACAATTCAAACCAAGTTTTCTGATATTTGCAACTACCAAAGACACACAAAAGATAAAAAAGAGACCTGGTGAAAAATATTGGAGAGCTGCAAAAAGTGAAGATTTATCAAGAAAGGATGTGGGGAGAAGTGAGATCAAGTAAGGGAAGTCAAGCTAGCAGTCAAGGTTCACTGCTTACCGTCCACTTGTACCTTCTTTGGTACAGCCACCGCGAGCTAATTGCCTAGCTTGTAGTTGGCAGGTGAGAAGCTTGGTACCGACAGCTTCACCGGACTAATGGATATGCATTAAAACTCTGAGCTCACTCAGAGGGACAGGCCTTGATGAACTTCTGCTCCTTTCAGGCTGAAATTCTAAGGGGCAACACCAGATAGAAACAGACATGTCCTTATGGAGCTGCAGCTTAACTTTAAATCTTCTCAGCCCAAAAGAACGTATTCAGGAGAACCTGCATTTCTAGTGCTCCTGGTCCCTGTGAAAAACAAGCTTAAGTCCTCTCTGGATGGATATAACACCCTTTTAAGACTCAAATTATTTCAAAAAGGAATTTTTCAAATACAATGTTGAACACAAAAAAAACAGCCAAGCACACAAGGAGCAAGAAGAACCTACATGAATGAAATCTAGCAAAAACAAAACAATAGAAATCAACTCACACCGATTATAAAATAACTGTGTTTGGCCCCTAAAAGAACATTATCAAGAAAATGAAAAAACAACTGAAAGAATGGGATACAATGTTTAAAAATCATTTATCTAATAAAGTTTAATATCTAGAATTGATAAAGAACTCTTAAAACTTGACAACAAAAAGACAAACAGCTCAATTTAAAAAATCAGCAAAGGATTTGAATGCACATTTTTTCAATGAAGATTTACAAATGGCCAATTAGTATATGATAAAACTCTCAATATCATCAGTCATTAGAGTAATGAAAATCAAAACCACAATGAGGTATGACTTCACACTCTTCAGAATCTCTGTTACAGAGGAGAAGAGAAAAGAAGAATAAAATAACAAGGGTTGGCAAAGATGTGGAGAAACTGGAACCTTTGTCCACTGCTGGTGAAAATGTAAAATAGTGCAGTCACTGCGGAAAACAGTTTGGCAAATCCTCAAAAAGTTAAATTTAGAGTTATTATATGATCCAGCAATCCCACTCTTGGGTGTACACTCAGAAAAATTAAAAGCAAGGACTCAAACAAACACTTGCACATTAATATTCACTGCAACATCATTCACAATAGCCAAAATGTTGAAGGAATCCAAATGGCTATCAACAGATATATGGATAAACAAACATGGTACACACACACACACACACATAACTATTATACAGCTATGAGGAGAAACAAAGTTATAATACACGCTGCAACATGGGTCAACTTTGGAAACGTTATGCTAAGTGAAATAAACCAGACCAAAAAGAGCAGATATTGAATGAGCCCGTTTATACAAAACATCAAAAACAGACAAGTGCACACAGACAGAAAATTGACTGGTTATTATGGTTATTATGGGCTGTGAGAGAGGAGTAGAAAAAGCTGTTGCTTAATGGGTACAGAGTTAATGGGTACAGATCATGAAAAAAGTGTGGAATACATAGTGGTGGTGTTTGCACAACACTGTGTGAAATTAATGTCACTGAATTTTACACTCCAAAATGGTTACAGTGTAATTATTAACTTGTATATTCTTTACCACAATAAAAAATAAAAGGAGGGTGGCTTACTCTGTTGAAGGACATGTAAAAACAAAATTGAGAACTTTGGCAAGTAACTGGAATCTTTGGGGAAACCAGACTCAATCTCTAAACACAGACTAATTATAAAGTCATACTTGTGCCTAACGTGACGCAACTAATGTGCACAACCAAAAATGTGCTAGCCCTGCCTATGTCTTGTGTTGTATCATTGGAGAAAACAAATTTGATGCACACACAGACGGAAGAAATATTCATGACAATTACAGTCCCCATTTCTGCAATTGATGACATGGTCATAGCTGGTATCTATAGCCAGCTTCTTCCACTACCCATTTCATATTCCCTATATCCTCAGCAAGTACCTCAGCTGGTCATAGCTCTTTTCTGGGTACAGTGTGACTCAAACCTTCAATCCTGAAGGAATCAGGCCATTAGTAGTCATGTTGGAATTGAGTTTCTATAATGTTCCATTAACTTTAATCACAGGGTATGGTAGAACAAAAGGACATCCTAAAGGATTCTGTGTATTCCAGGCATATCCATCTTTACCTCCATTCCACGGTATTGATTCGGTTTCCTCCTGGTAATCAGAATCAACCACACCAGCCAACACAGTATCTACCTTCTTTGATGGTTGATTCAGAGGCATGAGAAGCTCAAAGTAATGGGAGAGCATCATTAAGTTCCAGTTCAGTGGAAATCAGTGTTGTGTCTTCTGGTGGGAGCACCCTTCCCTATGGAAATAAGACCTCTAGATCCACAGAGCATAGGGTTACAGGGACAGGAAGCAAAAATTTTATGAATGGGTCACTATGGGTAATAGTAAGTGATGCCACTCCCATTTCCATTCCTTGATTCTTGGACTCATGAGTCTTGGCTTTGGGAGAAACAGCATTTTATACTGATGCTGATTTTAGAACATACACAGCCTACTGGAGAACACTGCTCCAAACCTGCATGGTATTGTCAGCTAGCTGGAACCACAATTGAGTCTGTAGACGCACATTTTATCAAGCCAGCAACTTCAGGCCTACAGAGAACATGGTAAAAGAAGTGAATTCTATGAACATGGTCCCAATGCTACACTTCATTTCCCAGTGAAGTAAATCCCTTGATCTAAGGCAATGATGTGTGGGATACCATGATAGTTGATAAGGCATTCTCTAAGTCCACCAATGCCAGTTTTGGCAGGAGAACTGTGTGCAGGGAAGGCAAATCCACAGCCAGGGTAGGTGGCTTCTCCAGTAAGAACAAAGTATCCCCCTTTGCATGAAAGATGTTGCCAATGTAATCAACTGGCCACCAGATTGCCAGCTAATTATCTCAAGGATTAGTGCTATATCAGGAACTGCAAATCCCTCCAGGAATATGATGTCCTGATTCAACTAGAGCCGTTCCCACTGTCAAATCTGAATTACATAACAATCACAACAGTCTTCAAGGATGTTAGGACTCCCTTCACAATTTTTTTCTCACCATCATAGTAAAGGTTCATTCTCTGGCACTCCAAGTGTAGGTCTAACCTGGCAAGTCCCCTGTTACATGTCAGTTTATCTAAGCCTTTGAATTTCTTCTTCTGCAGTATATCAAGGCAGGTCTGGCACTTCAGCTTAATTTAGTGTGGGCCTCCACGTCATCCATGCTCCAGCAAGCCAACTAAATAATCTGTTGGATCCTTGGCTAACCTCAATAAATTCAGACTGATCCAACTTAATGTTCCTTACACTGTTATCCCATACCCTTCATAGTCATTCCCACACATATTCCCCAGGTTTGTACATATTAGAAAAGTCAACCAGTTCTTTTGGAATGTGGCATTCTCCTCCTGGGTCATGCTTTGTACTTCACCTTTTGAGACTTGTAGGAACTTAGGTTTAGTTACAGGCCTAGAAGCAAAATGGGTGGCAAGGATATGTTCTGAGAACATTGAGCAATGTGTTGTAAGGCATCTCCCTCAGGCAATACCCCAGGAGATAATTCAGACACCTCTCCTGGAAATGACCCAGACAAAGGCTTGCCTCTCACTAATACTTGACACACTCTTCACTTGTTTTGCTTCTCTAGAGAACCCAGCATAAGACATTTGGTACTGAGAGTCATTCTAGAGGAACAAAATTGCAAGCATGAGTTTTCTAAATTGATCCTCAAGTCTGGTTAATCTTAAAGATGTTGGCGACTTCTTCCAAGCAGTTAAAAGGGCACTGCTAATCCACAGCATGGAGTGGTAAGAGATGTATGCAGACTATCACTACCAGTGATCAAGTATTAGTGAGAGGTGAGCCTTTGAATTATCACATATCTAATACCTTTCTACAGTTTTGTCAGAATTAAAAGGTATGAGAAAGCTGGTTGGTTTGTCTTACTTTCCATAGACAAAGTGGTAAAAGAAAGAGATGCTCTCAGAGCACTGGATTCAAAGCTCAAGTGCCACATAAAGGACTTCAAAGTTTCCACTTGTTCCTTAAAGAAAGCCTTATTTTTTTGTAGTAACACTGCTGATAATGCTGAAAGCCAAGTGCAGAGTCTTATCATCAGAGTGACTGAATTAAGTACCACCTGATTTCCCAACGTTGGAGTGTGTCTGAAGTTAAAGGGAAGAAATTTGATTGGGAAGAAATGAAATCCTAAAACTTGGGATGGGTATATACTCATGGATAATCAGTAAGCCCAGGACACTGAGCCCTAAATTTCCATTCAGTCATCCCGGCCAACAGAACCAGCCCTCTTACTCCCTTCTGAAGAGTTTACTTTGTCTGCTAAGCCACCCTCCCCAGTAAAACCATTACCCCACCACCCTCATCTGAGGCTGTTAACACAGTTGTGCTTAAAGAGCCTTTGTCTGGGTCATTTCCAGGAGAGGTGTCTGAATTATGTCCCGGGGTATTGCCTGAGGGAGATACCTTACAACACATTGCTCCATGTTCTCAGAACATATGCTTGCCACCCATTTTACTTCTAGGACTATAACTAAACCTAAGTGCGTGTGTGCGTGTCTGTCTGTCTGTCTGTCTGTGGTGCGTGCGTGTGTGTGTGTGTGTGTGTGTGTGTGTGTGTACATGAGGAGTGCCAATTATGTTCACAAACTCATCCTAGAAAAAGTGCCGCATATCTTACTGTGTAACATCACTACAGTCACCTTTGAAGTACTTCCCTTGGGAAGTTGTGCACTGACATCAGCACCTAGACCAACCTTCAAAGCAACTTTGGAACTCTTTTTCTGGAATAACCATGAGAACTGCTGTCATCAGACCTGAATGTCATCAAAATGTTTTCCTTTCAATATTTCCTTTATCTTTGGGTAAAGAAAAAAATCACTGGGGGCCAGATCAGGTGAGTAGGGAGAATGTTCCAATACGTGTATTTGTTTACAAGCTAAAAACTCTCTTATAGACAACTATACAATTAAGTTTGAGAACTTTCCACTGTGCCACCATGCATGATGGCTTTTCCAGAAAGAGTTCCTAAATTTCTTTGAACAGTAGACTAGGCACTGGCATCAGTGTACAGCTTCACAAGGTGAGTACTTTGAAAGTAAACATAGTGATATTCAGCAATCAGGTAAGTAGCACTTACAACAAGGTTGCATCATTTCACCATAACTTTTCAATCTGTATGCTAAGCAAACAATCCAAGAAGCTAGACTATATGAAGAATAAGGCATCATTAACAAGCTGCATTATGCAGATGAGACAACCCTCCCTGCTGGAAGTGAAGAGGATTTGAAACACTGATGAAGATCAAAGACCACAGCCTTCAGTATGGATTATACCTCAATATCAAGAAAACAAAAATCTTCACAACTGGGCCAGTAAGCAACATCTTGATTAAACAGAGAAAGGATTGAGGTTGTCAAGGATGTCATTGTCCTTGATTTCACAATCAACACCCATAGAAACAGCAATAGAAAAGTCAAAGGGCACACTGCATTGGGGAAATCTGCTACAAAGAACTTCTTTAAAGTGTTAAAAAGTAATTACATCACCTTGAAGACTGTGGTGTTCCTGACCCAAGCCATGGTATTTTCTTTTCTTTTTTTTATTAAATAAAAAAATGAAAGTGTACATACTCTGTGCTTACAATATTAGGTTAAGAGAGGAGGAGTACACAAGTTGTGTCGAAGTCTCATTAATATTGATCTTCTTACTAATGTGAATTGTCATCAATTTCACCTTACCAAATTTCTAACAATTATCTAATCTAAACCCTCACCCCTTGCCTTCCCACCCTCCCACCTTCCCCACCCTTGTAGCCGTCAAAGAGTCTTTTCTATTATGTATGAGTATGCTTTTTTAAGTTTTTATCGTAGGGGTCTCATATAATAATTGTCCTTCTGTCGCTGACTAGTTTCACTCAATATAATGTCCTCCAGTTGAGACCAAATTGAGAGATGTTTCCTGCTATCATTGTTGTTCTTTATCAGTGTATAGTACTCCATGGAGTATATATACCAAAGTTTACCTATCCATCCCTCTGCTGTTGGGCATCTGGGTTGACTCCAACTTTTTGCTATCATGGACTGTGCTGCAATGAACATTCGTGTGCATGTAGCAGTCAGTGTGAATGGCCTTGATTTTGTACGATATATTCCGAGCAGAGGAATAACTGGGTCAAATGGTATATCTGTATTCATTATTTTAAAGTAATGCCAAATTGCTTTCCAAAGAGGTTGCACCACTCTGCAATCCCACGAACAGTGAAGGAGAGTTCCAATCTCTCCACAGCCTCTCCAACATTTATTGTTTTGTATTTTTTTGGATCATGGCCAATCTTGTTGGGGTGAGGTGGTATCTCATTGTTGTTTTGATTGGAATTTCTTTAATAATTAATGATCATGAACATGTCTGCATGTGTTTTTTGACTGCCTGGATCTCCTCTTTAGAGAAGTGTCTGTCCATCTCCTTTGCCCATCGCTTAATTGGATGATTTGTCTCTTTCTTACTGATATTTTGTAGAACTTTATAGATTATGGAGATCAGGCGTCGGTCTGACATAGAGTTGCCAAATATTTTTTCCCATTCTATAGGTGGTCTTTTAATTTTTTTGATGAAGTCTTTGGATGAGCAGAAGTGTTTGATTCTTATTAATTCCCATTTATCTATTTTCTCTTCTGATGAATGTGTTTTGTTTGTCAGATTTTGAAGTCTGTCTATATTGCATATTAAAACGTTCACTGTTGACCCTATCTTATCTTGGATGAGCTTTATCATTTTAGCTTTTATATTCAGGTCTTTTATCCAATTTGAGTTGATTTTTGTGTAAGGTGTGAGATACGGGTCTTGTTTCAATTTTTTGCAGCTAGATATCCAATTATGCCAGCACCATTTGTTAAAGAGACTGTTTGTACCCCAGTTTAAAATCTTAGGACCTTTGTCAAATATCAGCTGTTCATAAGAGGATGGTGGCATATCTGGGGTCTCTACTTTGTTCCATTGGTCTATATGTCTCTTTTTGTACCAATACCAGGCTGTTTTGACTACTGTGGCAGTGTAATAGGTTTTAAAGTCAGGTAGTGAGAGGCCTCCCAGTATGTTCTTCTTTTTCAGTTGTGTTTTACTTATTCGGGGTTTCTTCCCTTTCCAAATAAAGCTAATAATTTGTTTCTCCATCTCATTAAAAAATGTTGTTGGAATTTGTATTGGGATTGCATTACATAAGTAGAGTGCTTTGGGCAAAATAGACATTTTCACAATATTGAGTCTTCCTATCCATGAGGAGGGCAGATTATTCCACTTATGTAAGTCCCTCCTAGTTTCTTGTAGCAATGTCTTGTAGTTTTCTCTGTAAAGATCTCTTATTTCTCTAGTTAGATTTATTCCTTGGTATTTTATCTTTTGGGGGGCTATAGTAAATGGAACTGATTTGGTGATTTCTTCATTAATAATTTCATTGTTGGTATAAAGGAATCCTACCGATTTAGTTATGTTTATCTTGTATCCCGATACTTTGCTGAATTTTTCTATTAGCTCTAATAGTTTACTTATGGATTTCTTTGGATTCTCTGTATAAACAATCATATCATCTGCAAAGAGGGAAATCTTTACTTCTTCAGTGCCAATACGGATGTCTTTTATTTCTTTGTCTTGTCTAATTGCTCTGGCTAGAACTTCTAGCACAATGTTGAATAGAAGTGGTGAGAGCAGGCATCCTTGTCTAGTTCCCATTCTCAAAAGGAATTCTTTCAGTCTTTCACCATTCAGGATGATAAAAGCAGTTGGCTTTGCATAGATGCTATTGATTATATTGAGGAATTTCCCTTTTATTCCTATTTTTCTGAGAGTTTTAAGCATGAATGGATGTTGAACTTTGTCAAATGCCTTTTCTGCATCAACGAAAAAATCAGGTGATTTTTATCTTTTGTGTTATTAATATGGTTGATTACATTAATTGTTTTTCTGATGTTGAACCAGCCTTGCATCTCTGGAATGAAACCAACTTGATCATGATGAATGATTGTTTTTTATGTGCTGTTGAATTCTATTGGCTAGAATTTTATTGAAGATTTTTGCATCTAGATTCATGAGTGATATTGGTCGGTTTGTCAAACACCGCAAAAGTTAGATCCAAAAAGAAGAACGCCAAGGCATATTATAATTAAACTTAATAAACTAAAACACAAAGAGATGCTTCTGAAGGCAACAAGGCTCAAGTCAAAACTAACATTCCAAGGAAAACCCTGTAGACTTTCATCTGACTTTTCTGCTGAAACAATGCTGGCCAGAAAACAATGGGCAGACACGTTCAAAGTCCTGAATGAAAAAAACTTCCATCCCAGAATAATCTATCCCACTAAATTGTCTATCAAATATAATGATGAAATTAAGACTTTTGAAAATAAAGAGAAATTTAAAGATTTCATAAAAACTAAATCCAAATTACATGAAATATTGAAAGAAACTCTTCCCTAAATATATGTTTTAGATGATAATTTAAGGCACTTCATTCAAATTTCTAATCAGCTAAGGAAGGCACAAAACTTCAGCAAACCAAGCCAAAAACTACAATATTATAATAAGGGAATTCATGGTCATATCATGACAACTATAATATCACATTAAAAGAGGGATACACTACAATAGTTACAGTTGTTTCTTGATGCAGTGACAGTTTCTGACTTCTAAAATAATTAAAATTGATTTCAATAATTATACGTTATGTTAAGGGGGATTAGGTATGTAGCCATAGAACTAATTAACAATAAACCATTTGAAATAAAAAATCACAATACAGGAGTCTCAATAAATATAAAATCAAAACTCTCACCATCCATAAAGAAGAATGTTCCAGGACAGATTAATAAGAACAACAGAGAAAACACCAACATGAAAATAAACATATTGCAATGACATCACTAAATGTATATGTATCAGCAATCACATTGAATGTAAATGGACTGAACGCTCCAGTAAAGAGACAGTGAGTGATATCGTGGATCAAAAGACATGACCCATCTGTATGTTGCTTACAAGAAACACATCTTAGACTTAAGGATAAGAACCAGTTGAGAATTAAAGGTTGGAATAATATATATCAAGCTAATAATACATGAAAAAGAGCAGGTGTGGCAATATTAATCTCTGATAAAATAGATTTTAATGTAAAGTCCACTATTATGGACAAGGATGGTCACTATTTATTGCTGAAAGGTTCAGTACTCAAGCAAGACTTAACAATATTAAATATTTACGCACCCAACACCAAAGCACCTAAACACATTGAACAAATACTGACAACATTGAAAAATGAGATTGATCATTCCACAATAATAGTTAGGGACTTTAACACTCCCCTTTCAGTTAAGGATAGATCATTCAGAAAAAAGCTCAGTAAAGATACAGAAGATCTTATTACAACAATTAACCAACTTCACCTTATTGACATATACAGATCTTTTCATCCATCAACAGATAAATATACCTTCTTCTCCAAAGCACATGGAACATTCTCCAGAATAGACCACATGTTAGGTCATAAAACTATTCTCCATAAAATCCAAAACATTGATTTATTGCAAAGTACCTTCTCGGACCACAGAGCTATAAAAGTTGAAATCAATAACAGAAAAATCATAGCTAAAAATTCCAACTTGTGGAAACTGAACAACACTTTACTCATAAAGCCTTGGGTTACAAAAGAAATTAAAGACATATTAAAGAAATTTATGGATTCAAATGAGAATGAAAACACACCCTACCAGAATTTATGGGATACAGCAAAAGCAGTGCTCAGAGGTCAGTTTATCTCTATATATGCACACTTCCGGAAAGAAGAACGAACACAAATTAAAGAATTAACCTCACAGCTTGAACAAGTAGAAAGAGAGCAACAAAGAAACCCCTCAGGCACCGAAGAAAACAGGTTATAAAAATTAGAGCAGAACTAAATGAATTAGAGAATAGAAAAACAATTGAAAAAATCAACAAAACCAAAAGTTGGTTATTCGAAAAGATCAACAAAATTGATAAACCATTGGCTAAACTTAAACAAAAGAAAAACAACAGAAGATACAAATAACCCAATTAAGAAATGAGTTGGGAGATATTACAACAGACCCATCTGAAATAAAATATATCATAACAGAATACTATGAAAAGCTATACTCTGACAAGTTTGAAAACCTGGGGGAAATGGACAAATTTCTAGATTCATATGATTCACCAAGCCTATCACAAGGAGAAATAGATCAACTTAATAAATCTATCACAAAGAAAGAGATTGAGGAAGTCATCAAAAATCTACCAACCAAAAAAAAGTCCTGGCCCAGACAGCTTCACCAGAGAATTCTACCAAACTTTTAGAGAAGGATTAACTCCAATACTAATGAGGCTATTTCACACCATAGAAAGAGATGAAATACTTCCAAATTCCTTCTATGAAGCCAGCATAACCCTGATACCAAAACCAAGGAAAGATCCCACAAAAAAAGAAAATTACAGACCAAGCCATGGTATTTTCAATCACATCATATGCATATGAAAGCCAAATAGTGAATAAGGAAGACAGAGAATTGATGTCTTTGCATTATGGGTTAGAGAAGAATACTGAACATAATACCATGGACTGCTAAAAGAACAAGCAGATCTGTTGTGGAAGAAGTACAACCAGAGTGCTCCTTGGAAGTGAAGATGGCGAGACCACATCTTAAATACTTTGGAAATGTTGTCAGGATATCAGTCCCCAGAGAAGGACATCATGCTTGATAGAATGGAGGGTCTGAAAAAAGAGGGAGACCCTCAACAAGATGGATTGACACAGTGCCTGCAACAACAAGCTTAAGCGTAAAAACAGTTGTAGGCACGGCACAGGACTAGCAATGTTTCCTTGTGCTGTGCCTAAGGTCCGTATGAGTCAGAACGCACTCGATAGCATTTAACAACAACAAATATACAGGTATATAAATGGGTGCAAAAGCTGGACAATGAACAAAGAAGACAGAAGAAGAATTCATGCCTTTGAATGGTGTTGCTGGAGAAGGATGTTGAATGTATGATAGACCGCCAATAGAACCAACAGATCTGTTCTGGAACAAGTACAACTGGAGTGCCCTTTGGAAGCAAAGATGGCAAGACTGTGTCTTACATACTTTGGACATGTTGTCAGGAAGGATAAGTCCCTGGAGAAGGACATCATGCTTGGTAGACTAGAAAGTCAGTGAAAAAGGAGAAGACCCTCAACAAGATGGATTGACACCACAGCCACAACAATGGTCTTAAATATAAATGCAAATATCGGTAGATAAGGCAGCAGGCCACTGGCTCACAGGCTGTGGAGGCCGGCACATTCCAAAATTGGTGAGTAAGCTGCTAGCTCAAGTCCCAAGAATTGTAAGTCAGATGAGGATCCAAAGTGAGGAAAAAAAACAATAGCTTTGCCAGAAAGTCTACCTATATTGGATGTAGGCCACATTCCCAAGGAAATTCTCTTTCAGTCAATTGGCTGCTCATAACAGATGTCATCATGGAGGTCACTATATTATAACAGATTTCATTATAAATTAATTACTTCACCATATAGCTGCCAGAATACATCATAACTGCCAAGCCACTGGGAATCACAGTCCAGCACAGCTGACACACAGCCTTAACTACCACAGTACGATTTCTAAGAATTTAGAAAGAAGAACACAGAAACAAAACAGAGGGAAAAGAAAGGACAGTGAGAAATCTAAGGATACAGTGAGTGAGAAATCTAAAGATACACTGAGAAGGTATAATCTGTAAACAGTCTCAGAAGAAAAGGAAATAATGTTTCAGAAGTAATATTTGATGAAGACACAAAGCCACAATTAAAACACAAATAAATCTATGAATATTTGAATAAACTTAGTCATTAAAAATGAAAACCACTCCTAAGCATAACATAGCAAATCCATTAAAGCCCAAAGACAATGACAACTTAAAAGTAAAAGGAAAAAGACACATTACCTCCAAAGGCACTAACCACTAATTTCTCTACCAAAAAACAATCAATGAAATGAATCTAGATGTCACTGTACTGACATTTCAAAGTCTAAAATATAATAGTTGTCAATCTAGAATTGCATATCAGACAGAAATAATCTTTCAAGAACAAAGGCAAAACAAAGATACTTCCAGTCAAACAAAAAATCAAGATGATTTTAACTGGTAAACCAGCTCTAAAAGAAAGGCATATGCAGAAAATTATTCTAAATAGAGCATTTAGGATACAGAGAAGAAAACAAAAATGAAAAGGCAAATAGTGGACAAATATAAATAAATTCATTATAAACTATGTAATGCCTTCAGAGTTAAATGTAAGTGTGAAAATAGTATCATATAAGTGAGAAGATGTATTAAAAAATAACGACCTCTTGCTAGAGGGGAATGGAGAATGTGTAGAGGAGGGACAGGAGATTGTTAAGAGGATACGACATGCATGAGGACAGTGCTGTCACCGGGCAAGGAGAGCAGAAGGAGTTGCACATAGGCAGGCACACAAATTTAAACTAGTTTGTACTCTTCCACTTAATCAAATAAATAAAATAAATTATTATAATAATTATGTTACAACAGTCCTCGATTTTTTTTTCCATGAAAAGGTCCACAGTACCAGGTAACATATTTTGATAAGTTAAGGATGTGTGCAATAGTCTCTAGGATTAATCTAAAAGAATAATAGAAAAGCATGTAATTTCCAGACTAATAAAAGAAAAATGGAATCATTAAACATCCTTAAGCAATTGAAAAGTTGGAAAGTTTCTTAGTCATCTAGTGCTGTTTTAACAGAAATACTACAAGTGAGTGGCTTTAACAAAGAGAAATTTGTCTTTTCATAAGAAAGTAGACTAAAAGCGCAAATTCGGGGCATCAGCTCCGGAGGAAGTCTTTTCTCTGTTGGCTCTGGAGGAAGGTCCTTGTTGTCTATCTTCCGCTGGACTGGGAACTTGTAAGGCTCACGGACCCCAGGGTCCAAAGGAGGAGCTCTGCTCTCAGCACTGCTTCCTTCCGGATGGTATGAGGTCCCCAGCTGTCCGCTTGCTTCCCTTTCCTTTATAGCCCCAGAGATTGCCCCAAGGCACAATACAAACATGTAGATGGAGTTCTGCCTCACTAACACATCCACTGCTTATTCTTTCTCATTAACATCCAAGAGGCAGGATATACAGCATATAGGAGATTCACAATACCAGGAATCATGGCCCAGCCAAACTGATACAAACATTTTTGGGGGGTGGGGTGGGGGTGGGAACATAATTCAATTCATGATAGCAAGAAAGGAAAAAAATTAACATAGGGTAGACAGCAGCAATAGAAAGCACTTAGTAAGGTGGCATACAAGCGCATATATAAATTCAATATAAACAGACCAAATGTTACAATTAAAAGATAAATATTGTCAAATGGTTAAAAAGGAAATTTCCGCTATATGCTGTTTTAAAGAGACAATTAAATAAACAGAAATACACAAAAATAAAAGATGGAAAAACATAATACGCAAATGTTAACTGTAGGTCAGTTAACCACGGTATTTAGTACTGAAATGCTGACATCTTTCACTTTGAAAGTGTGAACAACACAAGGATACCTGCTAACACTATTTTTGTTAAATATTACAGTAAGACAAGAAAAAATACAGTGTAAAAGGTATAAACATTAGAGGCAAAACTGATATTATTTGCAGAAGACATAACTGCACAGGAAGCAAATCCAAAATAACTCACAAATAAATTATTAGATTTTATAACATTAACTAGATTGCTAAATGACAAGTTCCACATACACATGTCAATTGCACTTATATACTAACAACAAAAAGTTAAAAGTAAAATACTAAAGTAGTACTTAAACTAGCACCAATAAATACCAAAATCTAAGACTAAATCAAGCAAAACATGTACACAAAGAATACTATGTACACATAGAAATTATTGTGCAAAAACAAACGTAAATGTAAAGAACAGGTAGTCTGTACCACCTGCATGGATGGAAAGACTCGATATTGTAAACATGCAGATTTCCCTTCTACTAGTTTATAGATTTGGAGCCTTGGTTGCAGTGTTTAAGAGGTTGGCAGTTTGAATCCACCAGCTGCTCCTTGGAAACCCTGTGGTGCAGTTCTACTCTGTCCTATGGGGTTACTATGAGGTGGAACCAACTCAGTGGCATTGGATTGGGTTAGGTTGAGTTTTTTGTTCTCTAGATTTATTATACCCTGAATCAAAACACAAAGAGGTTACTGTGGAAATCACCAGGCCAATTCTGTCAGATTAAGCCATGTGAAATTCTTAATTTTTACTATTTTGCCCTATTAAAAAGCTATTTTTTATTGTGTTTAGAGGATGGTTTAAAGAGCAAATTAGTTTCTCTTTGGCAATATACACATTGTTTTGTGACATCAGTTGCCAGCCTTTCAATGTGTCAACCATCTCCCCTTCTTAACCTTGGACTCCCCATTGACACTCATCCAGCTTACCCTGTCCCCTCCTACCTTCTCATTCTTGCCTCTGGGCTGGTGTGCTCCTTTAGTCTCATAATCATGGTTGAGCTACATGTATTATTGTTTTATGGGTTCATCTAATATTTGACTAAAGGATGAACCTCAGAAATGACTTCAGTACTGACTTAAAATGATGTCCAGGGGCCGAACTCTTGAGATTTCCCCAGTCTCTACAAGAGTAGTAACTCTGGTCTTAAAAAGCCAATTTCTACATAATTCAATGTTACAAAACATATTTGTAAATGCAAAAAGCCAAGGAAAACTCTGATAATCTTAAAAAGATCAAACCACTTATTCTGGATGTCAAAACTTATGAAACTACCATAATTAAGACATAATGTTGATATGCCAAGCCAAGTGCCATCGAGTCGCATCCGACTCATAGTGACCCTAGGGGCCAGGGTAGAACTGACCCCCAGAGTAATGTTGATATAGGGATCACTAAAAAAAGACCAGAGAAATAGAAAAAATGACTCAAAAATAGATTCATCTTGGCTTGGCATATATGGCTTTTGATTTCTACAAAGCTAGCACTGAAGAGCATAAAGGTAAAGAAACAGTCTTTACTTCAATGTTGCTAAGAAAAGTGGATATGCATATAGTGAAAATGAAATTTAATTTCTACTTCATACCATACACAAGAATTGCCTATGGATATATCACAAATCTACATTTGAGAGGCAAAACAATAAACTTTCTAGAAATTCATACAACCCCAACCCCCTGCCAATAGGACCAGTAGGACATGGCAGAACCACTCTATAAAGTTTCCAAGGACTGCCTGGTGGATTCGAACTGCTGACCTTTTGGTTAGCAGCTGCAGCACTTAACCACTACTCCTCCAGGGTTTCCGGAAGACCACATGAAGAGCTGTTAAATTAGGCTACCTTACATTTAAGAATTCTGTCTATCAAACGAAAATAGTGAAATGACAATTTAGAATGGGGGTAAAAAAAAAAAAAAAAAACTTGCCACAAATACAACCAACTAATGATCCATATCAAAAATGTGCAAGAACTCATACAGATTAAGAAGATAAACACCCCCAACAGATGTAAATTCCAAAAAAGGAAATACAAATGCTTAATAAACATATGAAAAATCCACAACCTTGTTAGTAATGAATAAAATGAAAATAAAAACCCAGTGAGAAACTACTACACACCCAGGTGTTGGCATGGAAACAGCATACACTACTCATAGCACAATTACTCTGAAAAATCAATTGCAGCCTATAAAGTTGAACACTTGCGTGCCCTATGAGCTAGATATACCACATCTAGTTAAATCTTCAACAGGCACACACGCATGTGTGCATCAGGAAATCTACGAGAATGTTCACGGAAATGGTACTCACAAATAATCAAAAACAAGGAATACTCAAAGTCCAGCAAAAGTAGAATGGTTACATTTTCCCATATTCATGCAGTCAAATATTATACCAAAAAAAAGAAAACACTAGAGCCACATGTAGTTGTACATAAAATTCAGTAAAAAAATTTAAAGTTGAAAGAATACCTTCAATATATTTTATTACATAAAATTAAAAAACAGGTAAAACTAAGAATGTCTAAGGACATATGCTTATGTGTGATGAAGCTATACAATGAGGTGACTAAAATAGAAGTCAGGACAGTGGTTACCTTTTGGGAGGAGGCAATAGCCCAAGCAGGGTTGGTAGGGTCCTGGGAAATGTTGTTTCTTGATGGCTACACTGTGATAAATCATTAAGCTATATGTGCCTATTTTGCCTTTTCCTAGATATATGTTTTATTATGCCATCAAATGGTTTAAAACAAAACAAAAATTGTAAGTGATAAGATGGGCAGTTATGACTATATACACCTTTTAAACTTCATAGATTAAAAGGCAAGCAATAAAGTGAGAAATGTATTATGCACAATAAAGTTTGCAGAACAAAGTATAATACTCAAATTATGAAAACATAATATAGAAACAGCTCTCTCTACTCAGTGAATACAAAGGATATGAAAAAAGAAATTCAAGGAAGAAAAAACATAGGTAGTAGGCCAATGCTTTAAAAACTGACAACATAACTAGAATTTATGAAATTCAGATGAAACAACTCTGAGATGTCATTTTATGTCTGTTAAAATGAATTACCCACAGTTATTAACAGACAGGTAAGGACTTTCATTCACTAGTGGCACTGATAATTGATTCATTATTTTTAAAGGGCTACCTAATATATTTTAACAATTCACTTTTCTGAGAATAATTTCAAAATACACATTTAAAATAATCCTTACCATGCATTTGAATTTTGGTGGTCTATACTTAACAAGGCTGTGAAATCCTGTATGGCTGCAATCCAATTTTCATTTTCATAGTAAAACATCCCACGTTTTAATAGTGCATCTGTTCTTGTGGGATCATACAAAATACACTACATGGGGAGAACACATGTCACACAATAATAATTAAAAAAGCTATATAATCCTGTATCAAGTTAGAAAGACTAAAACTGTTTTTAACTTCACATTATATAATAGTAAACCACTTTAAGATCCCCAAACCTACAGCTTTGCAACTAATCAACACCAGGCGTTTAGGGAATTCATTACTCATCAAATTGTAGAAAAGAGAAGTTTTTCTGAAGTAAACCCAAAACAACCCTACTGCCGTAGAGTCAGTTCCAACTCATAGTAACCCTATAGTATGGAGTAGAGCTGCTCCACAGAGTTTCCAAGGAGCACCTGGCAGATTTGAACTGCTGGCCTTTGGTTAGCAGGCATAGTGGCCCTTAACCACTACACTACCAGGGTTTCCTTTTTTGAGATAGGGGGGAAAAAAAAAAAGCCCAGTACATACAAGAAAACAAGTGTTTTGCCCACTTACTAAAAATCAAAAGTGAATTGTTCAACATATTGAATGCATTACAGCTTTTTTATAGTAACTGAAAATGACACATATTAAACCACATCAAGGCTGACTGAATCAAGTCAAATAAAGATTTATTTAGTTCCTACAACAGTAAAAAGAAATGAGTTAGCATAAGTGTAGTTCATTCATTTCTCATTTACATACAAGGCAACAGAATGAACAAACTAAATTATTGTATAAACCTATTACCCAGCTGAGTTGATTCCAACTCATAGCAACCCTATTTTCAGTTGTAAAACTCATCAATTGATTGTAGAAAAGAACTAAAACATAAATTACCAAGCAGTTTTTTAAATAAAACAAATAAGCAAAACACCAAACTAACAATATTGAAACTTAGTTAACCTCAATGTGCTGCATTAATCTATTTTAAACTATTGGTGCCAGATGACAAAAACAAACAGAATGGAAAATCTAGAAGATATTTTAAAAGAGATTTCTGGTCACTTTTAGACCAGAAGTTAGCAAATTTACAAATACTCTCCTCAGACAGAAGAATCTCAAAGATGTGGCTCACCATCATGGATTAAAAAAACAGAGAAGCTGGGAATATGGAAAAATAAACTATTTAAATAATACCTTTTAAATTCTCAACTGAACTAAGAGTTTACAGGTGAGAGCAGGAAACCAAGCTTCCAACTCTGCTGCAATGAAGGGAATATTCTGCCCTGACTCTGTCCTCTAGTCCAAGTCTGCTAAAAATTCACTTTCTCAAGGAGCAGTCCTTGACAGCCCTCAGTGATGGGTAAATCATCCCCTCCCCACCTCTCATCCCTTCACAGCCATCACCATGATGATAATTATGCATCTATGTGTGTGCTGGTTTCCTTAGTATCTGTTCTTTCCTTTAATTCAGGTAATCAGGAAACACGTCTGTTTGCACTACCATTTATCCACTAAGGAACAGCAACTTAGTCAAAAAAAAAAATATTTGTCAACAACTGACGGAATAAATTCACAAACCAGTCAATGAACACAGCTTCTGTCAGAGCAGAGAGGTTCAGTGCAGAAGAGAACCAACGCTGTTTCAAGTTAAAAAGCGGAAAATAAAATTCCGTATTGTTTGAAGGGAAGAAGTCCCTTCCAAACATTTCTTCAACCACTGGAAAATTCAGGCCCCCTGAGAGCTGTTTCAACATCCCCCACCTCTGTGCACAAAGCTTTGATGTGAATACACGTATTTACTGGTACTTACAAAAAAAAAAAAAAAATCATTGATAGAGTGTTAGTACCAATTCCAGAAGAAAAATTTCTAGCTCCTAAGCTATAAGAAATTAATTTTGACTATATAAACTATAAGAAAAGACTTCAAAAACTTATATTATTAGCATGAGAAACTTCAAGAATATGAAATGTATAATTGTCTGTATTATATGTGCTAAAGCTTACCTTAGAAAAGTCATCAATGGCCAGCACATGGTTTGATATTTCATACATCTCACCCCTCCTGAAATATGTATCAGCAACTGTGGGCTTACATTTAATTGCCTGGGTATAGTTTAGAACTGCCAAAGTAATGTCATTTTTCTGCCTGAAAATTTCAGCTTTTGACAAATACGCCTCTAAAGAATATCAAAAAAAGGTGACTTTTAATCTTATGAACCTTTTTAGCATGAAAAATTTCAAAACATTAATCTCCCTCCCTCCAAAACTGTAGTTTTTCAGAATACTTTTTTCTCTGTTTTATTTTCTTAAACATTTAAATTTATTCTTTTAATTTCAACATATTGCCAAATTTGTTCTCAATAAAACCCACTACCATCAAGGTGGGTATCTACTCACCTCTGGTTAAAAGTATTCTCATTTTAAAGAGACAAAAATTACCTTTTCCTTTCTACAGATCTGATTTGTCTCAGAATCTTGTTTTAACTTTTAACATTTTTTACTGTGATAAAACATACATCACATAAAATGGAGCACGTCAAGCAAATTAAGCATGCAATTTAGTGGCATTAAATACATTAACAATGTTGTGTAACCATCACCACTATCTTCAAAGACAAATTTTGCACTCATTAAATAGCAATGCCACATTTCGAATTATTGTTAACAACATCCTGTTTTCTCTTCATGTTTGCCTACTCTAGACACCTCATATAAGTTGAGTAGTACAACATTTGTCCTTTTGTATCTGCCATATTTCATTTTGCATAGGGTTTTCAAGGTTCACCTATGTTGTAGCATACATCAGAATTAGATCATTTTTTATGGCTGAATAATATTCCATTGTATGCATGTACACATTTTGTTCATCCATTCAGCCCCTGATGGGCGTTTAGGTTATTTCCACCTTTTGGCTTTTGTGAATAATGCTATGGACCCTTGTGTGCAATTATCTGTTTGATTTTTGTTTTCAAAACTGGTCTCTATGTATGTTGTCTGCTTCTTCAAATGAGGCTTGAGTCTATTATCCAAAAGACCTACTCAGTGTTTTACACATCCAATTGCTTAACAAAAAAAAAAGAAAGTCCAATAAGACCACATAAAAATAAGGATTTTAAGCCAGTTAGAGCCCAACTGCTTTTGCATGCCCTGCATTTTCCTTTTAGACAGTCATGGCCAGTTACAGTTTCCAGGCAATGGCTGTCACGTTTCGGTTCTCTATGAGCTGTGACACAGGACGAACAGAAACGCGTGCCTTGCATCAGTCCCTTAAGCAGCACCCAGACAAGTCAGAAGAGATGCAAATACACAATAATTTTCAAAGTCTACTCTGTTCCCTCTGCAACCAGAGACCAGGGTTACCAGACCCTAAAAGCACAAGCTACCACAGTTGTAAGTAAGGCATCAAATGGGATGATAAGGAAGACACAGAGAACACCAGATCTTTCCTATCATTTTAAAGTAGGCTCTATTCTTGATTCAGCATTCACTTAGTTGCTGTAAATCTCTGGCTGGTGTCCAGAGTTTGGGCAAAGTTGGTTCTATCAGTTTCTGCTTATTTTTTGGTGCTTCTGATGAAACAGATGGGAATAAGAAGCTGCTTATATTGTTATCTTCTAATTGTTCCCCTTTAACTTTCTGTAACTAAAAATTTTTTGAATATTTTATTGTGCTGTAAGTAAAGCTTTACAATCCAAATCAATTTGCCATATAAAACCCTGAACACACACCTCTATGCAACACTACCTGCTTTCCCCACCCCCACCTTGCATATGCCTTCCTTCCACCCTGTACTTCCCACATCCATTCAACCAACTCCTGTCCCCCTCCACCCTCTTATCTTGTCTCTAGAGAGGAGCTGCTCAGGCAGACTCATGTATATTTAAGCAAAGAAGCATATTCCTTGCCAGCATCACTCTTATGTCTCGTAGTCCAGTCCAATCTTTATCTGAAGAGTTCGCTTCAGTACTGGTCTCGGCTCTGGGTTAACAGTGTCCAGGGGCCATGTCTCCAGGAGACTCTCCAGTCTGACAGACCACCAAGTGTGGTCTTTTAATAAAGTTCTAATTCTATAGATCCATTTTTCTCTTGCTACATCAGGGACTTTATGCTGTGTTCCCTGTCAGAGCAGTCACTGGCACCACCTAGCTTTTCTTGTTTCATGCTGATGTAATCTCTGCATCACATGCCCATTCTGTCTGCTGGGCTCCTAGTTTCCTCATGTCGTTTATGTCCTTCATTCTCCTATGTTCCAAATGGATCAAGACCAATTGATCCTACTGAGATGGTAGCTTGCCAGCTTTTAAGACCACAGATGCCACTCACTAAAGGGGTATGCAAAATATCTTCTTAAAAAAAAATAAAAAAACTTAGTTATGTCAATTAGCCTAGAAGTCTCCTAAAACCATGGTCCCCAATCCCTTGTCCTTGTTATTCTGTCTTTCAAAATGTTGAGCTGTATTTACAAAGTCTTTTAGCTTTTGGTGTGGTTCAGTGGTGCTAATCTCTCTTCTAGTGCATGCTGTCACTGCCTTCACCTAACCTAATTGCTATTTACTGTCTAATCTGTGAATACCTGTCTCCCACCCTCCTCACACTTGTAACATCAAAGATTATTCTCCTCTATGCTTAAACCTTCTCCTAAGTTCTTATAGTAACAGTTTTGTACAATATTTGTATCTGACTAATTTCACCCAGCATAACGTCTTCCAGATGTCCTCGTGTTATGGTTCTTAAAATCAATGCTGTTCTTTATTACTGCGTAGTATTCCATTGTGGGAATACACCATTGTTTGTTTATCCATTCAGCTGTTGATGGGCACCTTCTGTAACTAAAATTTTTAAGTTCATATTCCTCTTTTGAGATGAGCAGTGAGGAATCAATTTACTGCAGTGTATATCAATGAAGTATTTCAGACCATGATGAGTTTTCTGAAAACAATGTAGTATCTTATGAGTCTTGAATTTATAATATCAAAAATTTAAGAAAAAATTAATTTAGGAAGTCACAATCTCTTTAGGGCTTATATATACATTGATTTATTTATCATTAAAATACTGGCAAAAGGCAAATGGTTACACAAATATACAGAAAATACAATTATGTCCATAGGCAACCTACCTGCATTATTTTTATTATATTTATTTATAAAATTCAAGTCATCCAAAGCTTCACTAATTTTGTCTTGGAAAAGATAAATGAAATGTCGGTGCCAGTAGGCATTGAGAAACAATGGCTCCAATGATATGGCCTAGATAATATATATATAAATTCAGTTAGAGTCTATTTGTTTAAAAAAATGAAATTTTCAAACATTATTGATCTCAGTGGTTTGTAAGTACATAAAACAAAACAAAACCCATTGCCATAAAGTTGATACCAACTCATAAGGGCCCCATAGGCCAGTGTAGAACTGTCCCATAGGGTTTCTAAGGAGTGGCTGGTAGATGTGAACTGCAGACCTTTTGGTCAGCTGCTGTGTCTCTTAACTACAGCACCACCAGAGCTCCAATAAGTGTATAGTATAACACATTACCTCCCAGTCTGACAAAATCTAGTATTTTTAAATTTAATTAATTATTTGAAAATGCCAGTAATCATATGTATTTACACATCCCTTATCCACTGTTTACCATTATGGTAAAAAAAAGTAACCTAACGCACAGCGAGTGTAAGTATGGATATTATTATTATGATTAGAGAAAACTTACTGCCTGCAGATCACTCATGGCACTCTTTAACTTGCCCAGTTTCCTGTAAAGAGCTCCACGTCTACAATATGAAAATGCAGGAAATTTTTTCTTATTATTTATTTCTTCAGTCAAAATCTTCACTTCAGATTCATAGTATTTAATGACCTCTGGAGGAAGATCAGTCTCCAAAGAATCACTTAATCGTATTTTTAGAGGTTCTTTCACTTCAGGCTTGTTTTCTGGAAGAGATACTCTAACAACCTTCATTTGTGTGACTTTAGGCTGAGGTTTACACTTCATCCATAAATTAATAGCCCATGTTCGAGCATCAGTATTTTCTGGAATTCCTCCCTTGCTTTGAACAAACTTTTCAAAATCTAAACATGAAGGTTGGCTGGGACACCGAAACTGACGTTCATACAGAGGAACTTTGAGCAGATACTTCTTCTCTTCATGAAGCATTCCATGAGACAATGATCTAGGTTTAAAAAGAGTGATTTTTTTATTACAGAAATATAATTACTCTTACAATCCCTAAATCAACTGAACCACACACAAAATTATAATTTTTCTGTTATTATACAAATAAAATTACATTCTTCTTTTATGCAAACCAACCCTCCTTTTCACTGTATGAAGAAGCTTTGTAGGGTTTACAAAAGCAAAAGAAGCTGTTTTTTCAGTGCTGAGGTCAACTCTTCAAAGGTTGGGCTGGACTATAAGACACAGAGTGATTCTGGCGAACAGTGTGTTCCTGGACTTAGAATACATAATGAGGCTGTCTGAGCAGCTCTTGTCCAGAGGTGAGATAAGAGGGTGGAAGGGGACAGAGGTTAGTTGAATGGATACAGGAGGTAGAGGGTGGAAAGAAGGAATATGCTGTCCCAGGATGAGGAGAGCAGCTAGAGCTGCATAGTTGTGCATGTGCAGGAATTTTATGTGGCAAACCAACTTGGATTATGAACTGTCACTTAAAGCACAACAAAATATCAAAAAAGAAAGAAGAAAGAGGCTGTTTTTAAAGGCGTAGTCGCCCTAGAGTACTGATAATACGGGATCAATGCTCCCTTCAGATTTAATGTACAGCCTCACCAACAAAAAGAATAACAATGAAGTATGAAAGAGATAAACTTTGATGTGAGAAAGGAAATGGCATCCAAGAAGTGGGAAAGGACATGAACTTGAAGGCTTTAACTAGATGCACAGCAAGCTACCCAACAGATATCACAGGCTTCATCCTTCTATTGCAGGATTAAATCAGGTAAAACCTAATACCTAATATGCTTTCAGATGCTACAGTTCTGGGACTGCCTCCTCAAATTCTCCATTTGCAACACAATTTTCATTCAGCAACACTTGTTGGAGGGCTGATATTTACTAGCACAGGAAATAGATGGATAAATATATTCTTCTGGGGGAAAAAAAGCCTGAAAGATTTTTCCCTTAAGCACTGAGGAGTTACCTCTGCCCTCAGAGGGTACATTACTTTTGTTCAGGTTGATATTTCCTGGGTAAGCCATAAATACCTAGACTTTGATATATTTTTATCTGATTTGGGGCTGCAGCCTGCCTGTGATTGATGTGTACCTTGAAAGGATTGGCAGATACCAAAAGCCAAAAACCAAACCCACTGCCATCAAGTCGGGCCTACTCATAGCGACCTTAGAGGTCAAAGCAGAACTGCCCCATAGAGTTTCTAAGGAGCACCTGAACTGCCGACCTTTGGTTAGCAGATGTAGCACTTAACCCACTGTGTCATCAGTGTTTCCAAGAATTGGCCAATAGACTACATACATAAGATGTGTTATAGTCCAGCCATGTCTGTTATGCAAATGAAGTGTCTGTAGCCTACCAAGAAGAGACTGGTCAACTCATGATCCTAATGGCAGTGCCGTGCCTTAAAACCGACAAGGAGTTTGTGTATATACACAGTATCCCACAGAGGTTTTCCAGACAGAAAGAACAAAAAAGGAGAAGCAGGGAAAAGCAGAAAGAGAGAGAGGACACAAGGCACTTTCTAAAAGAACTGCAGCACTAGTCTCACTGAAAACAATAAGAAGATTAGAAGGGCTCCAGAAGCAGAGCTAGAAGTGATCAACAGCGGGGTCAAGGCTGTCTTCAGGGGGACAAGAATCTATACTATAGGGGCCAAGAGACACCTGTACTCAGGGGTCTAAAAGGAGGCCTGCTAGTTAAGAGAAGCCGAGAGAGCTGTCCTCTACTGAAGAAGGAAGACTCTGCACAATTCCTGATCCTGAGTCATAGTTGGTTGATCCTGACCCTGAGCTGTACCCTTGTCCTTAATAAACCACTTAACTGTAAGTATGGTCTGTATAGCTCCTCATGACCACTGCATGGGTTATCAAACATAGAAAAGAAATACAGAGTACAGTGGAAGGGACAGCCAGTGTCAGAATCGGTAAAAAAGGTTACAGAGTGGAAGTATGCCTGCCTCCCACCTCATAGGGATCAGCCCAATTTGCATTATCACCCTTCTTTGTTTTATATCTCAAGAGACTGCCCCAAGGCAATCTAATATAATCTTACACACTGAGTCCTGACTCACAAACACAAGTGCCACCCATCCCTCTTCATTAACATCGCAGAAGCAGGATTTACAGCACATAGGAATATCACACAATACTGAGAATCATGGTGCAGCCAAACTGGTACACCTCATAGGGTGAGCTCAATTTGCATTGTCCCCCTCCTGGAAGTTAGACAGCTACTGACACTACTACTACAACCACCCCCCACCACCACTGTCTTAGAGGCCAAACTGGGAGCCCATAACTTCTTATCCCCCTGTCAGACCTAACTCATTTCTCGGACCCAAATCTCTCACTTGACAAGGACAGACTAGATCTGATGAAGAAAAAATCTTGCAAGGTAGCCTAGGTGTGTGCAGTCAGTTTTCTCCCGAATGCTCAAATGGCCTAAAGATTATTAGACATTAGATCTAAACTTATGCTGATTCCCAAAGAGTCACTTTAGATGCCCAGCACACCACAAAATGATAAAAGACAAGCAACAAAGAATCTTGGTCAGAGTCTATCTAACACTGAATCCAATAAGATATGGACCAACCTATGATAATCTACTTAGTCCTAGAAGGTACAGTGAGAGTGAATAAACTTAGTAACTGGTTCTCTGACTGAGGGAGATAGTGGTCGTAAGGGCCAAGTGGCAATTTCCAGAACTATGCTACCCCATCTACCAAGATAGTTAACCAAAAGCAGCACCAACACACTGAGAAAATTACAAAGTAGCACAGCACCAACAGAAACTTGAGAATTTCGGGTGGCAATTCATATCATATCTCCATTTACTTGGTCACTTGCAAAAATCAGAAAACTTGTAGAAAATGACAATGTTTGTAGGCGATAGAAGAACTTCGGATTCTTAAGCATGTGTCATGGATTGCACTGTACCCCCCTGAAAAATGTGTGTACCAATTTGGCTGCACCATGATTCTCAGTATTGCGTGTATTCCTATGTGCTGTAAATCCTGCTTCTGCGATGTTAATGAAGAGGGATGGGTGGCACTTGTGTTTGTGAGTCAGGACTCAGTATGTAAGATTATATTAGATTGCCTTGGGGCAATCTCTTGAGATATAAAACAAAGAAGCTAGGAGACAGATCTTGGGACTTCATGCCACCATAAAAGCAGTACCAGGAGCAGAGTGCATCCCTTGGAAAGCTCCCAGTCTAGGGAAAGGTTGATAACAAGGACCTTTACCGAGAGCCAACAGAGAAAGACTTCTGGAGCTGGTGCCCTGAATCTTCACTTGTAGCCTGCACTTGGCTTGGACTGTGGTAGAATAAAATTACTCTTTTCAAAGCCATCCACTTATGGTATCTCTGTTGTAGTAGCACTAGATGACTAAGATAGTGTGAAAGGAAATACTGGAGGTTGACAGTAAGAATTCCTAAGGTATGACTTATGGAAGGAAACTACAGTTGGGATTGCTATCACCCTGATTAATTATCAGAAAATTATTCAGGTGGTGATAGCAATCACAACTGCAATTCCAGACATGATATATTTATCAAAGCAATGAACACAGCTCCTGGGACCCGGCTTACAGCTATTAACTTGAAATGCTCTCTTTTCTGTTCCCATAATTTAGGATAATCAGATGAAGTTTACAGTTACATAGCAGGGTCAACAACATATATCTTTACTGTCTTGCCCAGTGCTGTTAACTATCCTGCAACGTCCTCATGATTTGAATAGCTAGGGTGAAATCTAATCCAATCAGATTTTTGCCTATTCTGTGCCACAAAGGAGCCCTGGTGTTGCAGCTGTTAACCAAAAGGTCAGCAGTTCCAACTTCCCAGTCACTCCTTAGAAATCCTGTAGAGAAGTTCTTCTCGGCCCTACAGGGTCACAGTGAGCCATAATCAACCTCACAGCAACAGGTTTGGTTTGGATATGTCACAAAGACCACTGCTGTCATGACTACCTCCTCCTTGAGCAGTTTGCTCCATCTCACTAAACCTTCTTGTTTTTTCCATCAGTCCAGCAAAAACCGTTGGAGTCATTCTTGATTTCTTTCTCTCCACATACCACATCTAACCCATGAGCAAATGCTGTCATCTCTACCTTCAAAATATATCCTGAATCTGATCAATTCTCACCACTTTGACTGCTGTCATGCCTTAAATCCTACCGTACGTATTCCTTACGCTCAAACTCCAATGCTTTCTTTCACACTTAGAATCCAAAGTTCCTACCATTTCCTATAAATATCATTCTTATTCTTATTCTCAAATTTCAAAATAGTGTCCCTGCTCTTAAGAATAATTTCAAACACACTCCTTTACCACAACCTATAAGGCACTATACAGTCTTACCCCTGACACCTTCTTCAGCCTCACTCCCTACGCTACACTACATGTACCCCACCTACATCGAACTCTATGCTGACTCTCATAAACCACAGGCATAGTTCCATCTCAGGAATTTTGCACTCCCTCATCCACACCCTCATTCCATTCAAGTCTATGCTCAAATATCATGATCTTATGGAGGGTTTTCTGGCCGTTCTGTCTAAAATAGTAATCCCCATGAGACTGTTTTATTTCTCTTGGTAACATATGTCAATGTTTATCATCACAGTATACGTTAATCTCTTTACCAGAACTCCTACTAGAATAAAAGCTTTACAGGACAGAAAATCTGCCCATCTTATTTATTGCCAGATGCTTATTATCTGAAATAGTGCCTGGTATATAGTAAGTGCTAAGTGAATTTATGCTGGAAAGATAATTAAAGCCCATTCAACTCTCAGAATTGTTTCTGAATTCCTGTTATGTGGCATTACTTAATAACAGAAGTTACATTAAGCTATATTCCCCCAAACTCTTAACTCCCAGCTGAAAATATAGATGCTATCTGACTTGAAAAGCTCCCCTATTTTTTAAAAAATCAAAACTACAAACACAGTTATACCTCTACAAATCTTCCCTCCGTTAACAATGATAAGGTGCCCTCTTTCATTGGAAGTTCCCTTCCATCACTTACTTCCTGTATCCTACCCAGTCTTTTCTTGCCAAGGATTTCACTCTTTCAATAATTTCTGTCTTTTTAATACCATTTTTCCATCTTCACCATATAATTTCTGTCATATAAGTATGCTGTATTATCTTCCATTAAAAACATATTCAAAACACAGAATTCTGACTCTATTATGATGATGTGAGTCTTATAAAGGATACCTCTTCCACTGAAAAGACTGACAAACTCTGGAGAAAATATTTAAAAACAGCTACCTAAATTTTGTATGTACTTTATGGTTGAATATATATATGAGGCTGTCCAACTGGTTTCCTTTTTCAGAGGGGAGAGGAGAGGGTGGAGAAGAAGGGACAAGTGCTGATTGAGTGGGTGCTGGAAGTAAAGAGTGGAAAAGAAGAGTGTGCTATCAGAAGGACGGAGGTAAGCAAACAGAGCTGCAGAGAGGTGGGTACTAGCGTTTTATATGGAAAATTGACTTGGATTGTAAATTTTCACTTAATCACAATAAAAAAATTTTTAAAAAAAGAACTACCAAAAGATTCTGAAGAGTAACCAAAAGTAGGCAGACTATGGATGAGACCCAAAACTTCAAAAGGCAGAGAGGCAGAGCCAACATGGCTGTACCTCTGCAGCAAAGCAGAATTAAGTTCAAACAGACATAGACATCAATCCTAAAATCCTAAGCATCAATGAAGGGATAAAGAGATAAATCAAACACAGAATGGAAGAAGAAACTGAAAGAAAACAGAGAACGAGGAGACATATCGAGTGCAGGTCCCCAGCCAACTAACGTAGCACATCTTGGAACACAGCAAGCAACGAATGAGGAAAGGCAATATGGGAAGGCAAGTTCACAAAGCAGTGCTTACAGCTCCAGTAAGCAGAGAAACATGCTTTCTCACCATTCATCCTTCTGGTGAGCAGCATCAAGAATCCCTCCAACCAGCAACCCCCACCTCTGTGGTCCACAATACCAGTCTAACCCCACCTCTGAGTTTACTCAGCCCCCTCCCACCACATGGCATTTTTTCCCCCTTCTCTTTCTTCTTTATCTTTTTCCCTCCCACCTAGACTTGTACCTCACCTCCCCTGGTTCCTGTGACCCCCACCATACTGCCATGACCAGACAACCACCAGTCCTCCGTCACCCCATGCACACTCCACATTTACCACAGCTCCCACTACATCTTTTTGTTTTCTTTCTTTTTCCTTTCTCTTTTTTCTTTCTTCCTCCCACCAAGGCCCATAACTACCTTCCACCACCTACTGCCAAACCCCGACCACACCAGAACATCTAGAGAGCCACCATCCCACTACTGCCAATCCACCAAAAGGACATAACCCTAACAGACATCTATGCATACAGCAACAGGGCTCCAAGATGCATTAAAAAAAAAAAAAAAACTCTGCCAGCACTGAAAAGAAAAATAGACTGTCCACAGTAATAGCAAAAGACTTCAACATACCACTCTCAGAAAAGGACAGAACACCAAAAAAGGAACTCAACAAAAACATAGACTATCTAAAGGCCATGATCAACCAACCTGCTGTCAGACATACATAGAACACTCCACTCACGAGTGGAAAAGTATGCATTCTTTTCCAATGCATATGGAACATTCTCCAGCATAGACCACACTTTAGGCCACAGAGCAACCCAAAATCTAAAATGCTGAAATAATGCAAAGCATTCTCTCTAATCATAACACCATAAAAATAGAAATCAATAAAAGGAAAATCAAAGAAGATAAATCTAATACATGGAAACTAAAAACCTTGCTTAAACACAACTGGGTAATAGAATAAAATCTGGGAAAGAATTTTAAAAATTCAAAGAATAAAACGAAGAAACACATCATACCAAAACTTGGCAACACAGCAAAAGTGGTGTCAGAGGGCAATTTACAGCAATAAATGCACACATCAAAATAGAAGAATGAGCCAAATCAAAAAATTTGCCCTGAAACGCAAATAAATAGAAAGACAGCAACAAAAGAAGCCCACAGCCACCAGAAGAAAGGAAGTAAGAAAAACCAATAACAAATAAAATCAAGAACAGAACTACAATAGAATCCACAAGATCAAAAGTTGGCTATTTGAAAATATCAACAAAATTAACAAACCATTGGCCAAACTCACAAAAAAGAAAAACAGAAGAGGAAGCAAATAACTCAAATAAGAACTAAGGTGAGGTACGTAACAATGAACCCAACTGAAATAAAAGGGATCATAAGAGAAGGCTAGAAAAATTTTACCTGAACAAATTTGAGGACTTACAGGAAATGGATACATTTTTAGAAACATACTACCTAAACTAACACAAACTGAAACAAAAAAATCTCAACATTCTCATAGCAAGAGAAGAGACTAATGAAGTAATTAAAAAACAATAATAACAAAAAAGCCCCTGCCTGGAAGGATTCACCGGAGAATTCTACCAAACATTCACCAAGAGTTCACCAGTACTACTCAAACTATTTCTGAGCACAGAAAAGAACAGAATACTCTTCAGTTCACTCTGTGAAACCAGCATAACACTGATACCAAAGCTAGGCAAAAAAAAAAAAACAACCTACAAACAAACAACAACAACAAAAAGAAACCTCACTGTTGTCGAATTGATTCCACCTCACAGCTACTCTACAGGACAGAGTAGAACTGCTCCATGTGGTTTCCAAGGAGTGCCTGGTGGGTTCAAACTGCTGAATTTTGGGTCAGCAGCTGTAGCTCTTACTGAGAACACCACCTGGGTTTCCAAAGACAAGCAAAGACTCAACAACAACAACAACAAAATTACAGACCAATATCCCTCATGAATATAGATGTCAAAATTCTAACCAGTAGAACTCACCATCATATAAAAAAATAATACACCTTGACCAAATGGGACTCATACTAGGTATGCCAGGTTGGTTTAACATTAGAAAATTAATAAACATACCATATAAATAAAGCAAAGGAAGCATATGATACCTAAATCAAGGCATCTGATAAAGTCCAACACCCATTCCCCATTAAAAAAAAAAAAATCTCAAAAGTAGGAAATTCTTCAACATAATAAAAGAGTATCAGTGCAAAACCAAAGCTACCACCATTCTTAAAAGAGAGGTTGAAAACATTCCCCTTGGGAACTAGAATAAGACAAGGATGTCTATTAACACTACTCCCATTTAGCATTCTGCTGGAAGTCCTAGTTAGAGGAATAAAGCAAGAAAAAAGAAACAAAGGGCATCCAAATGGGAAAGGAAGAAGTAAAATTCCCTATTCTAACACTGTATGACCTATACATACAAGTCAAAGTTTTATTTGATGTATGACAACATATGCAGTCAGCTTTAACCAACAAAGGAGTCAGCCAAGAATGGGTGTGATGAACCAAGTTTAAATGCTGAACTTAAAATAGTGGGAAAGATATTTCTGAATTACCAAGTTAAGGTTAGTGAAAAAGACCTAAAACTATACCCTAGGGATAAAATTATTTTAAAATTTGCTCCATAAATTTGTTTCAAAGCAACAATTAATTTCATATTTACATTTACATGTTTGGTTAGTTTAAATAAGAGTTGTTAACATCTTTTTTATTACTATTATTGTACTTTAAATCAAAGCTTACAAAACAAACTAGCTGTCATTAAACCATACACATATTGTTTAGTGACACTGGTTAAGAGCCCCGGAAGATGTCAACACTCTGCTTTCTGGATCTTGGGTTCCCTACTGCCAGCTTTTCTGTCCTCTCCTGCCTTCTAGCCCTTGTCCCTGGTCTGACATGCCCCTTTAGTCTCATTTTGTTTTATGGGCTCGTCTAATCTTTTGTTAAAGGGTAAACCTTAGGAGGGCCTTCATACTGAGCTGTAACTGTGTCTGGGGACCATATTCACAGAGTTTCTCCAATCTTTGTCAGGCCAGTAAGTCTGCTCTTTTTTGTGTGAGTTAGTTTAAGAACTCTTCTTTAGATCTGAAGACAGATGTAGAATAAATTTCCAAATAAGAACTTTTTAACTAACGTAGATTTGATTCTGACTCATAGTGACCCTGTAGAACAGAGTATGACTGCCCCATAGGTCTCCTGGCAGTGGCTGATGGATTCAAACTACCAATCTTTTGATTGGCATCTGAGCTGTTAACCATTGCGCCACCAGAGTTTCAAGAATGTTTAAAAAAACATAGAAAAACCACGCTAAAATATTCTTTTAGACAATACTTGCAGTTTGTTTTCCCACCCCAACCAAAGGCCCAGTTACACCTGTTGGTGGCATACACAAGTTAAAAAGTCAGTTACTAAAAGGCAAATAAAAACCCCCAACTTTAAAGCCAAAATAATAAAGGGTCAGTAAGTAGTCCAGTGGAAACCCTGGTGGCACAGTGGTTAAGATCTAACCAAAAGGTTACCAGTCCAAATCCACCAGTGCTTCTTAGAAACCCTATGGGCAGTTCTATAAAGTCAGTGTGAGTCAGAATTGACTCAACAGCAACATTACAGTTTGGGGGCAGTCTCATACTTCACAAAAGCAATGTTTCATCCGCTTACATCCTTAAAAAGATAGAAGTCATGTAGATCATGGCCAGAATGGTGCTACATGTATTAACATTGGAACTTTCTAGGACTGGGAAGATTTGTGACACTTTGAAATTAGCAAATATATTAACAATGCATAAATAAATTTTGGGTTCTGATCTGAAACATTTGTCAACTTAGAAAATCTTCTAAAACATAAATTATTTCTGTGCGATGATTCCTGAGAAGGGTTTTCACCGCATACAAAAGTAGGTTGCCTATGTAGCTTTCTTTAAAATTTGAAAACAGTTACTCCATCAGCAATGCATTTCACTCTTTGAATGGGTAGTGTCTGTTTGGAGCAGGGGTTGTCTGTTTGGTACTGCATAACTTGATAGATTTTTATGTCTTCTTCCCGCAAGCCCGCCTGGCCACTAGTCTTACATCATGTTCTCAAATCAGCCCCATCTTTAGATTACAGTTTTAGTGATTCATCTACTTATACCATTAAATATTCAGCTAAAAGTTCAGCGTATTTCCCATGTTGAATAAAATAATAACTTTGATGGGTAAAATTATAAAATGAAGGCCTAAACTGAAATACATTCCTTAAAATATAATAATAACTGATTACATAAAACCTTTCAAGAGTTCTTGGAGGCTTGGATAACTCTTCATATATGACTGCAAATCTCTCAGGGCTCAATCGTTTCTTCCCGGTCACTTTCTTTTTCTTAGGATACACAATGTAAGTGATGCCAGCTCGTCTGGATGCTTCAACGAGGGAGAGAGGCAGAGTTTTCAAACTTTGTTTTCTCTGAAAACTGTCTAGGATGGTATCTGTACTTCTCTTTGCAGTGACAGTTTCATCAAGCTTAGTTTTCTCATTCATCTGACGCTCGATCTCCTTTGCTTTCTGAAACATCACCACTTTTAAACTGTTTTGTGTATCGTCATGTATATTTAAGGGAGCTGTGGTCTTCTCCTTGCTCAGATCAATTGCAGATTTTGTTCTCTTAAGAGGACATAAAGAGATAGAAAAATATACAATCAGTTGCTGTCCATCTAAATTAACTCATTTATAAAACTACCATTAATGTGTTTCAATACCTTACTGAAAAATTGAAATCAACACATTCTTGAGATTATTCAAAAAGTCAGCTTATAAAGTTAATGGGTTACTTAAAGCAAAGTTCATTAATGTGATAGTCTGCTTCTTTAAAGACTAGCCTTGGCAATCCTATGGGGCAGTTCTACTCATAGGGTCATTATGAGTCGGAATCACATCAAAGGCAAGGGGTGTTATTAAGATGTGCTTAAGTATGACAGGAGAACATACTGACCTTCCATGACTTACTATACTTCTGTCTATCTCAAGAAACTATGTGGTTCAAAGCAAAACTAGAAGAGATTAGATAAATACACAGGATATTACTAGAACGAATCAGAAAAAAACATGGAAAATCCTTTTAAAAGCCTATTCCTAGGCCTGTTTTCCAACGTATCTATGGGTGGATTAAAACCACCAAACTTTTGGCTCGTAGTGAAGTACTTAACCATGTGTACTACCCAGGGGTAAATGCACAGACTTTAGAAAATGTGTGTATGCATAGATTTAAAAAAATCCATTGCCATTCAGTTGATTCCAACTCATAGTGACCCTATAAAACCAACTATACCCATCTCTGTCAAGTCAATTCTGATTCATTGCCACCAGATAGGACAGAGTAGCACTAGTCCATTGAGTTTCCAAGGAGTGCCTTGTGGATTTGAACTCCTAACCTTTTGCTTAACAATGTAGCACTTAACCACTATGCCACCAAGGTTTCCCACATAAACACACACACACACACACTATGTACATTACATGAAATTATACAACATAATATACATATGCGTATTTATCTACATACAAGACCCTGGTTGCTCAGTGGTTAAAGAGCTTGGCTGCTAACCAAAAGGTCGGTAGTCTGAACCTCCCAGCTGCTCCTTCGAAACACTGCTCTGTCCCATGTTATCATTTTGGTTGGAACTGACTCAACAACAAGTTTTTAATATATATGTGTGTGTGTGTGTGTGTGTGTGTATACATACGTATGTATCAAGAAAAGTTACGTGCCAGCAAAAAAGTAGAATGCAAGATACCCATGTTCGCACTCTGCTGATTAGATATGAAGTATGCAGAGAAGCAGTATATCACACTTTTACATGAAAATGCGTATGTCATATGACTTTTTTGCCAACCATGCCCTCCCTCCTCCCTAGGTATTAGATTAAATGCACTGTCATGGATTGAATTTTAGCCTCCAAAAACCATGTATAGAAATTTGGCTAGGTTCTGATTACCAGTATTGTGTAATTACCTTCCATTTGTGATTTTTCTATACTATATGTTAAAGAGGATCAGTGTGGGACTGTAAATCCCTTTCTAAGGTCACTACCCCTCTACTACAAGAGATAAAAGGTACAGAAAGCAAGCAGAGAGTTGGGAACCTCACACCATCAAGAAAGCAGCATCAGGAGCAGAGCACGTCCTTCAGACCTGGGGTTCCTACGCCAAGATGCTCCCTGAACAAAGACTGATGCAACAGACTTTCCTCCAGAGCCAAAACAGGGAAAGCCTGCCCCTGGAACAAACACCCTTAATTCGGACTTGTAGCTCACTGGACTACGCAAGAACAAATTTTCCTTTGTTAAAGCCATTCATTGTGGTATTTAGTCAGCAGCACTAGCTGACTAAAACATGCACCATGCCAATTTTCATTACATTAATAAACGTAAAAAGAAATTAGCATAGCATGCTTACAAAAATACGTCATGGGGGGAGGGCGTAGTTGGCAAAAATATATATATAACACATGTGCTATATGTATAAAAATATGGTAGAGTACTACAGAACACTGGAGAAGAAATCATTGACAGAATTTTGTAACTATAAAGCGATCTAAATGGCACTTCCTGACTACTGATGATAAAGCTGCACTTTTAGCAAGCCAGGTTTTCTGCAACTCCCTTTCCATCTCTTAGAATGAACACATACCCTTTACTTCCCTCCTACACATCTGGTTCACGTCATTGCCCTGTTCGTCCCTCCTGTTACTTTCCATGCAGAACCTCTTTGGCCACAGCCACGCCTTCATGGATGACATTTGTATCTGAAAAGTGCCACTTGCCAGCCTTCAGCAACCCACAACTCACAAAAAACACAGAAAAAAACTTCAAAACAGTATGAAATGACCCAAGTAACTGTAGTTTCAGAAATTCCCATAACACACAAAAGCTGAGTAGGTGAGGTGGGTAGAGGAAATGAGGCTTGGGGCAAAAAGTCCACAGGACAATGTCAACGTAAAAGGGTAAAAACACAGGCTCTAAAAGTCAATAAAAAGGGAGAAGCTGGTGCAAGGTTGGAAATGCAAAAGCAAGGAGGCTAAAATTAAGCAGGTAAATGGAGGAAGGAAGAAGTCAACTTCAGGTTTCCAAAAAAGAAAAAAGCTGAGAGCTGGATGCCCACAGCACCGAATGAGTAAGAACCAGCTACTCAGATAAGAGTGTGCCTCTTTGGTGCCCGGGACAGCACATCACACTTGGCAAGAGAAGGTGTCGGCTTAAATGCCAGTCAGCAGGTCTATCATTTTCTGATCTTTGTTTTTTCACATATAAAGAATAAAAAAGGATAGTACCTTTCTTGCTTTCCTCCCAGGGACATTGTAAGGCTTGAGATCAAGCTGGAATGGGCCCCATGAAAACACTTTAAAACTGTGAGTCTTTTGCAAATTGGGATCAATGTTATGAGTGACTTGTTTTCTAATCTATTAGGTAAAGTTAAACTGTGAGTATAAGAGAAATTCTCAACAACTGTTGAAAACATTGAATTGGTATAGCCAACCCCAACCTTATAGGAGCCACCAAATACAAACTTTAACTTGTAGTCAATTCTGGGTGAATCAACTGACTTTACTATTTTAGGAAGACATACAAAGTATAAAAGTGATTATTATTGCTAGAAACATAAACCTTTCTTTTGGATAATAAAAACTGATATTGTTGTTAATACCCTTAATCCTGGAGACCGTGAACTTTTGACACTTTGTCGGATATCTGGAAGCGATGCAGTCATTCTTTGTAACGAAAACTGTAAAATAAACACAATGATAAATACACATTGACCACAGACACTATTTGGCAAACTAAAACATCATGTGACAGTTTGCTGATGACAATTGCTTAAGTAAATTAATGGAATCTAGAACTATTAATTGAAATATAGATTCTCACTGATTTTGAATATCACCAATGTGATAAAGAGGAGCAAAGATTAAAATCCATCAATTAAATTACAAAAATAATAGGAATAACCTGAGGCTGTCCTAATGAAACCATTTCTTTGATGTAATCCTGCCTATAAATATATTTATATGTTTTACTGGTTTTGTTTCTCTGAGAACCCAGCCTGAGACAGTAGAGTTATTAAGTGTTGTTGAGAGATGAGTGATACAAGCATATGCATGCTTTAGGAAGTAGCAGGGAGTAGGAGAGAACATCAACTGGAAGAAGTAGCTACTAGAAATGGGAGCACCTGATAGGTAGGGTTAATTAGTGCTACTACAAGAGTCTAAAAAAATATAAATGGCATTCCAAACCAGAAAATTGGCATTTGCTGATTCAATTATTTTTATGTGTCAGCTACTATACTAGTGGCTTTGGGGAAAAAAATGAGCAAGAACAACATGACTTCAGGCTGCTGAGGCATAATAACATCATACGTAATAAAAGGACATATATTTCACAAATGCTTATAAAAGAAGTAGCAAAAGTGACATTAGAAATATTATCTCCCCCAAAAGTATTACCTGATGAGACGGGAGACAAAGGAGGGAGGCCCAGGGATGTATTTAACCCGGTGAACTGACAAGAATGGGAGCTAGATTTGTTCCAGAGCCCTGAGACCCTTTACCATATGGCACTCAGCACCCCAGCATATCATCAAAGGTAGTGCATGACTGAAGGCACCAATGAGTGAAAAGGAAAACCATTTCCCATTTGTCCCTAATACAGTCAGGGACATTTATTAGATGGCTTATATGTATTTCATAACTCTTATCTTCTATAACTACTTTTTTATCAACTTAACACTTATCAGCTTTTATCAATTGAATTTTATCACTTGATTGGCTTATGTGATTACACTGCAGTAATGATAAAGTCATGAGTATGAGTCTAAACAACATGCAAGCCAATCAGCTTTACTCTGTTTTATGACCATAAACACCTTCTCGTTTTTGGTCAAACAACTCATAAACATGTTCCTTTGATAATTTTAGTTACAGGCAAGAAGTGTGAGATGAGCAAAAGTGGAAATACTCAAGGTTTTACATAAATTCCCAGTGGATATCCTGCTATTCATTAGTGAAGAACATCTGAGTGACACAAGACAACATTTTTGCAAGATAAGGAAATATTTCCCCAGCAGGTACTATCAAATAGTCTGAGTCAACTCCAAGAATAATGAAGCACCAAAAAATAATTCCTGAAATAAACAGAAATAATTTCATGCAGATAAATCAATGAACCCACAATTCAGAACAAAAAGTTATACATACCCCAAAAGGTTTTCCAGAATGTTGATTTAAATGAATGACGTAGTCCTTGCTACCAGATAAATGTTTCTCAAACAAAATTCTGTTTGTTTGAGCACTCTGTGATAAAAAGATAATATTTTAAATTACTTTGCAGACTACTTTTAAAAGCCTATGATCATAGCTAATTCCTAGTACAACATCATTACCATCAGAGAAAACATATGGAGGGTAAAGGATTCTAGGAAGCACTTAACACAGATGCATCAAAGTCTAGACATAGTCTTAGTAAACTCACTGCCATCGAGTCACATCTGACTCACAGTGGCCCTATAGGTCAGAGTAGAACTGCCCCATAGAGTTTCCAAGGATTGTCTAGCGGATTTGAATTGCCAACCTTTTGGTTAGTAGAGATAGCACTTAACCCACCACGCCACCAGAATTTCTCACAATCTTGGTAGTCGGTCAAAATTCACATTTTGGCTTCAACCTTGGCCTTTAGCTAGATGGAAACTTCAATAGTGTCTTCTTGCATCCTTAACCTAGTAGTAATCACTGATCCTATGATCTCATAGATTAGCATTGAATCTATTTAGCATATTCACATTTAGGTGTGGACAAACAATCCATTGAATGTATTGGCAACAGTTTACTACTTGCATTCAAATAAAAGTAAGCTTTTCAAGTGTAAATTAGACTGAGAATTTCCTTAGATGCTTTATAATTCAAATTCTATCAATCAAGTTCCATGCCTATATTTATTGTTGCAAAGGCAAACTGATGATTATTAACTATTAAATGTACTACTTCTCTATCCTGTAATCAGTCACTTGGATATGCAGAAACAGCTAGGAGATGTAAGTTTTACAGCCTGGCGAATTCATGATGAATTCAATCATGGTGCTGTTTCACCTGTTTGCCAAATTTGTCAGTCTCAACTAGAACTGAAGAAGTATTTTCAATGAATGAAAAACAAAGTTTTTGAAAATATCTTGCAACTGTCATTGACAGATGGACAGATATGGAGGAGAATGATGTGGATAGTTTACGTATCACAAACATTGAACTATCTGTCCACTCCCTTCTGCTGCATCTTCAGAAAGTAGCTATACCACAATGTAATAGAATTATTGGACATAGCAGAAAGATACTTGGTCTCTTTCATCACTAATCTTCAAAGACTAACTACATGATACACAAGTGATTTTGGAACTATTCTGTCATGTTCTTACACAGAATATTCAAATAAGATATACTGGAATCTATTACATCTTTTTAAAAATGCTTAGCAACAATGAAGAAACCAATACCGTATTTTACAGATATCAAGTGAGAAGACTAACAATCCATGGTCTCTTTTAAAAAAAGGAAAGAGTTTCATATGTGGGAAACCGTCCCATAATTGCCCAAACTAAGGTGACTTTAGAGGGCAATTATACGATTCTTTACTGGACTACTCCAAGGACATTGCTGAAATTAGTATGCATGCAATAAAAGCTGAAATACAGATAGAAATGGGAACAAATTTGATACCTTGAGAGTCAATTACAACTTCTGCTTCTAGCTAGGTGGGCTAGGGATTTCTACAGAGGGCAGCTAAGAAAGCTCCAGGTCACTGGAAACACATAACTTTCAAAGTATCAAAGAGCTAACAAGCTCATGAAGAAACACTAGGCCAAAAGCTAAGAAAAGGCAAAAACCAGGACATGTAAGCCCAGTATTCGAAGATGCTTTGTTGCTTGGGATATTTGCCAGAAGTGCTGGTGGTGTAGTGGCTATCAATACTGCTACAAGTCTAAGCTGCCCCAATTTGGTAACTTCTTGGAGCAACCCAGAGGCTCCCTAAGGTAGAGAGCCTAATTTTATTTATAAATATATGTATATATATCTCATTGGGATAGCACAGGATTACACCTTCAGATTAAGATTAAATGGATATAGATCAGCTTCTGCAGGGACTTACTTGTACCCTGAGCTGTCACAAGGGTGGTCAGAGACACACAGGCTCAATGTCAGATTAAAGCTGTCTCTGAATGGTAAAGCTCTCAAGTTTTGATAGTTTTCTCTAGAGGGAGAAACTGTCATTCTAGGTCTCAAATGTTTCCTAAAAATAGCATTTTAAATACATAATAACCAAACATTTAAAAATAGCCGGGTACACACACACACACAACATCAGGAAGAACACAAACACTAAAAAATTGAAGGAAGAGACCTCCATAGGTCTTCAGACACTGAAATTATCAAACACACGCTTTAAGATAATTGTGCTCACTATCCTTCAAGAATTAATAGGCTTTTATATTTGCCATGAACAAGAAACAATAAAACTTACATAACAGACTGAAAAAAATAGAAATTCTAAAGCATAAAAATATGAGGAAAATTAAAAACACAGTAGCCAAATTTAACAGTATATTAGTATATTTAGCAGTGTATTAAACACAGTTGAAGTTAGCAAATCTTGAGTATAAATTAGAAGACATTATCCAGAATCCATCCCCCAAAACTGTAATTATGTGTAATTAAAGTCCCAGAAAATGAGACAGAGAATACTTTTAAGAGACAATGACTAAAAAATTTCCAGAACTGATGAATGATATCAAACCACTGATTCAAAAAGTCCAGTGATTTGAAAGCATGACAAAGAAAAAAGAAATCTATACCTAGCACTTTATAGTGAAACTGCACACAGAAAAAGAAACATAATTTTTAAAGTAGCTAGTTCTGGTGGGCCGTGAATAACTGATTACTTTCAAAAGACTTACAGTTAAGATCCAGTTCTCATCAGCAGTAGTAGAAGCCATAAAATAGTGGAATAATTCCATGAACAGCAGCAAATATAGATTGAATGTCTTTGTGTTAATCTTATCTCTGGCTTTATTACTCTAATATCTTTGCTTTCTTTTCTCTACTATTTCTTTAATATCTTTTATTTTTTACTTTCATGACATGTGTTTGTTAATTACATAAAATCTTGTGTCAATAAAATGATTCTAATGTTATTAAAAATGTATGCACTGTAATGTTTATCACGGAATTATTTTAAGAATAAAAAAAAGAGACAAGTGAAAAGAAAAGGAGACTAAAAAGGAAGGATTTTTAAAAATAAGGAACCCAAAATCAAATTCACTGCCACTAAGTCAATTCTGACTCATACCAACCCTACAGAACAGAGTAGAACCGCCCCATAGAGTTTCCAAGGAGCAGATTCAAACTCCCAACTTTTGGTTACCAGATGTAGCACCTAACCACTACACCACCAGGGTTTCTGATGGGACAAGAAGTGGGCACTAATTCTCTTGGAAGGAGCCCTGGTGGCACAGCGGTTAAGCAATCAGCATCTAACCAAAACTTCAACCATCTGAACCCACCAGCTGCTCTGCAGGAGAAAGATGAGGCCAACTGCTTCTGTAAAGATTTACAGCCTTGGAAACCTTAGAGGGCAGTTTTAGTCTATCACTATGAGTCAGAATACACTAGACAGCAAAAGGTTTGGTTTGGAGTTGTCTTGGGGTAGATGAACAAAAGATGAATTTTATTGTCTTCCCTTGATTTTTCTAATTTTTAAAATAAGTGGTATAACAAAGTGAGTGAAAGCAACCAAACATTCCTTAGCAGAAGAAGATTAATAATTGGATTTATGTGGGGTGAAACTTTAGATCTCACTATTATACTTGCTTCTCTAACTAAAAAGAAAAACTTGTGGAAGCAAGTGAAAATACTCCAAGATCTTCTTTACAATCTCAAGTGGCTTTACACCTTGGAACTTTAGTCAAATAAAATATCCTTTCACAAAGAAAATAGGATAGAATATTCTTGGTTAGCCAAATCTACAGGGATAAGTACATTTTTTTTAAGAAGTATGTACTCATTGCAGTCAAGTCAATCCCAACTCACAGCAACCCTATAGGGCACAGTAGAACTGCTAGAAGGGTTTGTAAAACTGCCACCAGAGACCCTTCCAAGACAACTAATGCCCACTTCTTGCGCCATTTTCCTTATTCTTAATAATTCTTCTCCCTCTTTATTCTCCTTTTCTTTCCATTTTTCTCCTTACATATTTTTATTCTTCAAAATAATTCTGTGATAACTCCATAGAGTTTACAAGACTATATGCATCAGAATCAACACAATGATAATGAGTTTGGTTTGAGGATTTTTCTTTTTTTCATCTTTAAGGAAGCTGACTGCCATATCCTGCTCCAAGAGACTGGCTGATGATTCAAGGTGCCCACCTTTCATCTGCTACCACGACTCCTTCATAGATGTGCATGCTGTTGTTGCATATTGTCCAGTTGATTCACACTCATAATGGCCCTGTATTACAAGCAGAACTGCTCCCACAGGGTTTTCTTGGTTGTAGTCACTACAGATGGACCCCTGGTGATGCAGTGGTTATGAGCTACAGATGCTAACCAAAAGGTGGGCAGTTTGGATGCAACAGTCACTCCTTGGAAACCCTGTGGGATAGTTCAACTCTGCACAGTAGGGTTGCTATGTGTCAGAATTGATTCTACAACAGGACTGGACTTTAATCTTTACAGGAACAGACTGCCAGGTCTTTTCTCCTACAGACCCACTAATGGATTAGAACCATTGGACTCTCAGGATAGCAGCCAAGCTCTTAGCAACTGTTCCACTAGGGTTCCTTACATAGGTACCTACATACAATGATACACAGTCAGTCCCCAGGTTATGAATGTCTGACTTACAGACAACTCATACTTAAGAATAGACTACCATAAATTCTATTGCATGAAAAATTTGAGTTACGTACAGTGGTTTGTGTAACAAACACACACATTACTTTGTGATACTCATGAAAGCACTGCATGGCTTAGAAGTGTTTCTCAAGTGTTTTAAATGCACAGGAAGGTAAAATAGATAGTATATACCAAGACAAGAATTTGACTAACTGATCCTAATAAGAACTGCACGTACCTGTTCTCGGTTACCTACAAATACAACTTAAAGATCAACAGGCATGGATCTCCTTCATAACCCAAACAGGACTGCCTGTTTGTGTTTACATAAGTGCCAGGAGCCCTGGTGGCACAAATGGTTAAGCACTCAGTTGCTAACTGGAAGGTTGATGGTTCAAAGCCATCCAGCAGCTCTGAAGGAGAAAGACCTGGAGAGCTGCTTCCATGATGATTACAGCCACAAAAAATCTTATGCAGAAGTTCCTAGTCTATCACATGGCAATGCTAACTTGAAAATGACTCCAAGGCACCCAGCAACAGCCACGTATAAATTCATAAAATGTCTATAGTGCTCTCTGATCACTGCTAATCATAACAGTTTAGTTGTTGTCTGACAATTTAACTGTCCAGTAAAATTTGATGCCATAATTGGTTATACAATTTAATCGTTAAACAGTAATAAAAGACAAAAATCATTTAGGACATCACCTCATATTTGGGATATAGGGTTTCCTTTACGACAGATACTGGCATAGAGAATTTGGGTGCAGCTGGATTCCAAAATAACTTGGTAAGTCCTGAGTAGGCAGACACCTTTGAAAACAACATAAAAGGTTATCAGAACTGTATCCAATGATCCTCTAGAGTATACCAACCCAAGTTTATATCAAAATTGCTCCTAATTTTTCAGAAAGTGATCTGATTGGCTCCACAGCTTCTTAAAGTCAGAGAAAAAACAGCTTTCTAGAGAAAAATGTGAAGTTTCTTTTTTATGTGAAAATGTAGTAGCAATATAAACCAAAAGTCAAAAATCCAAAGCCGGCACTGTTGAGTCTATGCCAACTCATAGCAACCGTATGGAACAGAGTAGAACTGCCCCATAGAGTTTCCAAGGAGCACCTGCTGGATTTGAACTGCTGACCTTTTGGTTAGCAGCCATAGCATTTAATAATTATACCACCAGGGTGGGGGAAATAAGTAGAACTACAATGGGAAACAGACTGGTCCCTTCTAGTAACACAGGACATATGCATGCTGTGTGATCCTGCAATTTCACTTCTCGCTGTATATTTCACCAAAACACAATTTATGTATATATAATATACCTACTTTCTATATATATATTGAAAATATGCATAATATATATAGTATATACATATACACTTTCTACATATATATATATGATATACATAATATTTTAGTGAAAGTTTACACAGCAAATTAGGTTCCCATACAACAATTTCAGTATATATCGTTCAGTAGTGACATTGCTTATATTTTTCTCAATGAGTCAGCAATCTTGTTGTTTCTGCTTTGGTTGTTTCCATTAATCTAGCTTCCCTACTCCCCTTACCCTCTCATCTTTGATTTAGGTCAAATACTGACTATTTGGTCTCATACAGATGGCTACTTTAAAGGAGCACAGTACTCATGGGTCATACTGTTCATTTTATGAGCCAATCTTTTATTTGAAAAGTGACCTCCAGGAGTGACTTCTGTTCCAAGTTTAAAGGGGTTCCTCTAGTCTCTATGTCCGGTAAGTCTGATCTTTGTTTAAGAAACTGAGTTTTGTTCTGTATTTTTCTCCTATTCTATCAGGGACCATCTATTGTATCCCTATCAGAACAGTCTGTAGCGGTAGGCGGGCATCATCTAGTTCTTACGGTCTCCAGACAGACGAAGCTGTGGTTTGTACGGGCTATTAGTTCCATAGCCTAATTTCTTTTTTTAGCCTTTGGTTTCCTTCTTTCTCTTTTGCTTCAGAGGAGCAGGGACCAATATTTGTCCTTTAGATGGCCACGCACAGACTTTTAAGACCCCAGATGTTACTCTTCTAGGGAAAGTCTTACACGTGTACATGAAGAGATATATATGAGATGTTCATACAGTAGATGAAGCAGCGCTAAACAAAGTCAAATTACACAGGGAAACAGATTAAAAAGTTTGCTACTCTCAAATAATTAAACACTATAAAGCTGTTAAAACATAAGAATTATGCCCCACAAACTGATCTTAGAAATATGAGAATAAAATAAACAAGCTTTAAAAAGACTCATTCAAAACGGAGTCATTTATATAGATGTATTTGGAAGATACAAAACTATACCATTTATTTTTCAAAGGTCACGAGAATATCTAGTAAGTGACAAAATCATAGCCTGGAAAGACTACATTGTTAACATTAACTGCACTTGGGTAACGCGGAACAGAAATGAAATTAGGAAAAGTGCAAGAGGACACAATTGACTTCTTAGAATTGGTTTCATTGTAGTAAAATCTGAAACAAGTTAATGTCAAATTGCTAACCTTTACAAATTCTTGATTACATGCACCCAGATGTTTGTTGGTTTGGTTTATACACTTCTTCTATGTAAAATTTTCCAAATAAAAATTAATCAGGCATAGGGAAATTTTTTAGGGAGCTACTAGATAAGTGCCACAGCTGCTAATAAAAGGCAAGCAGTTCAAATCCACCAGGTGTTCCTTAAAACTCTATGGGGCAGTTTTACTCTGTATACGGTGTCTATGAGTCAGAACTGACTCAATGGCAACAGGCTTACTGCAGTTGTGGATATATGACATACATTTGTCAAAATCTATTGCTCTTTAAGCACAAAGAACGAACCTCTGTATGCAAAATTTAAAAAATTATTTAAGAGATCTGGAAAAATAAGGGATGGATTGAACAATGTTATAAAACAACCTAAGTTATTTCAAAAGTTTTAAACAACCAAGAGGCAATCACGTGAACAGAATAAGGGTACACTTCACAGCTTAAAGTCAGGAAAAGAGTATGTCATGATTGTATCTTTTCACCGTATCTTTTGAATGTGTATGCCAAGCAAATAATCTGAGAAGTTGGATTATATAAAGAAGGAGGAGGCATCAGGATTGGAGGGTGACTCATTAACAACCTGCATTATGCAGACGATATGATCTCACCTGCTGGAAGTGAAGAAGATTTGAAACACTTACTGATGAAGATCAAGGACCACAGCTTTCAGTATGGATTGCACCTCAACATCAAAAAAACAAAAATCCTCACAACTGGGCCAGTAAGCAACATCATCATAAATGGAGAAAAGACTGAAATTCTCAAGGATTTCATTTTACTGGGGTCCACAATCAACATCCAAGGAAGCAGCAGTTAAGAAATCAAAAGACATATTGCATTGGGAAAATATGCTGCAAAGGATCTCTTTAGAGTATTGAAAAGTAAAGATGTCACCTTGAAGACTAAAGTGCACCTGACCCAAGCAACAGTATTCTCAATCACATCATATGCACATGAAAGCTAGACAATGAACAAAGAAGACGAAAGAGTTGATGCCTTTGAATTGTGATGCTGGACAAGACGGCTGAATGTACCATGGACCACCAAAAGAACAAACAGATCTGTTCTGGAAGAAGTACAAGCAGAGTGCTCCTTGGAAACAAAGATGGCAAGACTGCATCTTACATACTATGGACGTGTTGTCAGGAAAGATCAGCTCCCGGAGAAGGACATCATGCTTGGTAGAGGGGAGGGTTAGGGAAAAAGACGAAGACCCTTGACAAGATGGATTGACACACTGGCCACAACAGTGGGCTTAAGCATGAAAAGGATTGTGGACATGGCACAAGACCAGGCAGTGTTTCATTTTGTTGTGTATAGGGTCACTATGAGTCAGAGCTGACTCGATGGCACCCTAACAACAACACATTGAAGGTGATGGGGGAGAGGTCTTGAGTTTAGTAACACCAGAAATGAGTGGAGTCTGTAAAACTAACGGCAAAGGACACTGTACAAACCACTGTAGTTGATAATGCCATACCCGGTGGAACTACTGGTCAACACTTCTGATACTTCTATGTACATAGACTGGAATTAAGTAATTAAGTAAACGGATGAAAGATGATGGCAGCCAGGTTTCCCACTGCTATGATCTAGAAGCAACAGCATCTTACATCTCTACTTCTAATACTACTCCCTAATAATGGGAAATGGAACCCTTTGTAGAAATGGCCAACTCTAGCTTTGGGACAAGAAACATACAACATGGTCCTAGAGCATCTTTTCATCCTAGAAATTAAGGAAATACTCAAAATATCCTACAAAGACCCCAAGAGTATGGTCCCCAGAAACCCTTGAACTCTGGTATTGAAGTCATTCATAAGATTCACCCTTCAGTCAAAGATTTGATAGCCAGCCAGCCAAGGGCCATTGAGTCAGATCCTATAAAAAAAAAAATAACACATGTAGTTCAGCCATGCATACCAGACTAAATGGGCATACCAGCCCAGAGACAAGGGTGAGAAGACAGGAGGGAATAGGAAAACTGGACAAATGGAAATGGGGAACCCAAGGTCAGGAGGACAACAGTGTTGACATATCATGGAGCTGGCAACCAATGTCACAAAACACTATGTGTATTAATTGATTAATGAGAAACTAATTTGATCTGTAAATCTTCACCTAAAGCACTATATATACATATATACATACACATATATATGTATATATACATATGTATACACACACACATACACATATATATCCCCCACAAAGATTGGGGTATGTAAAAAAGGACATAGAAGTTAACTGAAAAATCTCCCAGTGATCAAAGTTGGAACAATGAGAACCCCAAAATAAATATCAAAGTATTGGATAATACACCAAAGTATAACATATTCGTGAATTCATACCAATATATAAATGATTGACTAAATTAATAAGGAAGAATTGGCAAATCTCCTGCACAAACCAATTTCAATTTTCATATATACCCTACCCTCAAGGAAATACAGCATAATTCTCTACTCCTGAAATGTGTTTGCACATAAGGACATCCTTCCAAAGAGTCAAGTATGGAAAGGGGGGGATAAGTAACTTTGAAGTGGAGAAATCTGAAAACACTACATTGGCAAGGTAATCAAGGTTAATATCAACAACAATGATTTTCAAACACTAAATTAGCCTTGCATTCTTAGAAACAACAACAACAAAAAAAAAAAACATTTAGCCATGGTGTATAATTCTTTTTATATATGTTTGTTCTATTTTCTAATATATGTTAAAAATTTTTACACCTACATTGATGAAGGCTATTAGTCTGTATTTCTCTCTCTCTCTCTCTCTCTCTCTCTCTCTCTCTCTCTGGTTTTGGTACCAGAGTAATTCTAGATTCATAAAATGAAATGGTGTCTTGACGTTAGCCTCTCTTTTACTTTCTGGAAGAGACTGTGAATAATTGAAGTTAATTTTTCTTTAAATGTTTGTTATGATTCTCCAGAAAAATCACCTAGACCTAGAGATTTGGAGGAGATGTGGCTTTTAAATTAAAAATTCAATTTCCTTGATAGTTATACCCACTGTAGTTGAGTCGATCTCAACTCATAGCAACCTTATAGGACAGAGTAGAACTGCCCCACAGTGTTTCCAAGGAGCACCTAGTGGATTTGAATTGCTGACCTTTTGGTTAGCAGCCACAGTACTTAACCACTATTCCACTGGTGTTTCCTCAGTAGTTATAGAGCTATTCCAGTTATCTGTTTCATATTGGATGAGTTATGGTGGTTTTTGTTTTTCAAAGAATTCGTCTCTTTCATCTCAGTTACCAAATTCATGTCTGTAGACATTATTCTTTTATCCTTTTAATGTCTGCAGGATCTGTTACAATGTCTCCTGTTTCATTCCTAATATTGCTAATTTGTGTCCTTTTCACTTGTCAATCTTGCTAAAGGTTTGCCAATTTTCTAGTTCTTTTTTAAGAACCACTCTGCTTCAGTAATTTTTCTCTATTTTTTTTCTGTCTTCGGTGTTACTGATGTCTGCTCTTTTTCTAGGTTCTTGCAATGGAAATTTAGATTACTGACTTAAGACATTTTCTCTTTTCTAACATACGTACCATAAATTCTCTTCTCGATCACTGTTTCAGCTGTTGTACAAATTTTGACATGTTGTACTCTCCTTTTTATTCAGTTCAATGTGCTTTTCAAATTTCTGTGAGACTGCCTCTTTGACCCACAGATTATTTACAACTGTACTGCTTAAATTTCAAGTGTTTGGAGATTTACCTGTTACCTTTCTCTTACAGATTTCTTGATTGTTTCCACTGTGGACTGGATCCACATTCTTAAATAGTCCATGTTGTTGCCAGTTGTTCCTAGGTGCCATTGAGTAGGTTCCACCTCACAGTGACCCTAAGAAGAACAGAAGGAAACACTGCCTGGTCTGTGTCATGTCCACAATCCTTTGTATGCGTAAACCCATTGTTGTGGCCACTGTGTTAATCCATCTTGTTCAGGGTCTTCCACTTTTTCGCTGACCCTCCACTCTACCAAGTATGATGTCCTTCTCCAGGGACTGATCCATGCTGACAACATGTCCAAAGTATGTAAGACGCAGTCTTGCCATCTTTGCTTCCGAGGAGTACTCTCATTGTACTTCTTCTGGAACAGATCTGTTTGTTCTTTTGGCAGTCTGTGGGATAGTCAATATTATTCTCCAAGACCACAATTCAAAAGCATTACTTCTTCTGTCTTCTTTGTTCACTGTCCAGCTTTCTCATGCGATGCAACTGAAAATACCATAGCTTGGATCAGGCACACTTTAGTCTTCAAGGTGACATCTTTACTTTTGAATACTTTAAAGAGGTCCTTTGCAGCAAATTTTCCCAATGCAATGTGTCTTTTGATTTCTTGACTGCTGCTTCCAGGGGAACTTTAAATGAATGTTTGCTCTTGCTAGCACAATGTTCCATAAATTTCAATCTGATTCAGTTGGTTGATGGAGTTGTCGAGTTGTTCTAGATCTTGGTTGATTTTCCATCTGGCTGTTCTATCTGTTGCTTAGAGATGGGTGTTGAAGTTTCTAACTATCATTGTGGGATTATATATTTCTCCTTCCAGTTCTATAATTTTTGCTTAACATATTTTGGAGCTCTCCTCCTTGGTTCACATATTTTAAAATTGCTAGTATTCTTGATGAATTGATCTTTTTATCATAATATATCTTTCTTTGCAACTTGATTTACTTGACAGTCTACTTTACCTGATTTTTAACATAACCACTCCTCCTTTTCTTTGACGTTTGCATGATATATCTGTTTCTATCCTTTTACTTTCAACCTATCTATACTTTTATCCGAAATGCTGGTGGCATAGCGGGTTAAGTGCTATGTCTGGCAACCAAAAGGGTGGCAGGAGCAATCCACTGGGTGTTCCTTGGAAACTCTATGGGGCAGTTCTACTCTGACATCTAGGGTCACTATGAGTTGGATCTGACTCTATGGCAGTGGGCTGGGCATACTGTTACCAGGAGCCTAGTCATACAGTGGTTAAGCACTTGGCTGCTAACAAAAAGTTTGGAGATTAGACTCCACCAGCTGCCTCACTAGAAAAGTTGTGGAAGTCTTCTCCCATAAAGACTTTAGCCTTGGAAATCCTTTGAGGCAGTTGTCACTGTCAATGGAAATTGACAGTGATGAGTTTGACAGAAATGAGTTTCTTCAAATATAGTTGGGTCATGTTTTTTAATTCATTTTGCTAATCTCTGCCTTTTAATTGGTGTATTTAGATCATTTACACTTAAGTTAGGACTTAAGCCTGCCATTTTCCTTTGTTATTGTCTGTGCTTTCTGGATTGTTATCACTGTTGCTGCTGTCTTTCTGTTGTTGTTTTTCCACCTTATGGATTACTTAGTAGTGGGTTAAGCGCTGCTCTGCCAACCAAAAGGTCAGCGTTTCAAATCCACCAGGTGCTCCTTGGAAATTCTATGGGGCAGTTGTACTCTGACTTCTAGGGTCGCTATGAGTCAGATCTGATTCTATGGCAGTGGGTTTTTTTTTTAAATAGATTTTTGAAATTCCATTTACGTTTATGTGTAATGTTTTTAAGGGCAGCTCTTTACATAGCATTTTTAGTCATTGTTCTAGGTATTATATTATTTACACACAGCATATTACAATGTAATTATTTTACCAGATGTGTATACACCTTCACTGTGAGTCAGAATCATCTTGATGGCAATGAGTTTTATGGGTTATAAATCTTAACTCTCTTAAGTCTCTTTATCCTTCCCCATTTTTAATTAATTGTTTTAAGTAGTTCCTTTATGTATTTACAAGCACATCAGAGAAGTATTTTCTGTTTCAACCAACAAACATAATTTAGAAAACTCAAAAGGAGAAGGACAGCCTATTGAATGTATCCATATTTTTGGTTTACATTTCCTTTCTTCTAGATATTCCAAGATTCTTTCTTTTATCACTTTCTGTTTAAAGAACTTCCTCTAGGCCTTTTTAATAGTAAATCTGTTGGTAATAAATATTCTGTTTTCTTTTATCTGAGAGTGTCATGATTCTCTTTATCCCTAAAGGAAACATTCTCCAGATACAAGATTCTGTGTTCACAGCTCTTTTCTTTTGGCACTTAAAAACTGTTGTTGCCTTGTTCTTCTAGCATCCATGGTTTCTAACAGAAAATTCATACTCATTCAAATTGTTTTTTTCTCTGTTGGTAAAATGTAGTTTCTTTTTTGCTGCTGTTAAGATTTTTTCTTTGTTTTCAGTTTTCATAAGCTTGATACTGTTCATCCTAGTGTGGATGTCTTTCATTTTTTTCTTGTTTAGGGTTCACTCAGCATTTTGAATCTGTATCTTTTGTCAATTTAAAAACTTTTCAACCATTAGTTCTTTGAGTACTTTTTTAGTCTCTCCTCCTCTTTTATTTTCCTTTTCCAAGATGCCAATGACATGAATATTAAATCTTTCGTTGCAATCCCACAGGTCCTTGAGGCTCTATTATACCTTTTCAGTGTATTTTCTCTGTGTTGTTTGGATTGGGTGATTTCTACTGTACTATCTTGAAGTTTATTCAGACTTTCCTGTCTCCTCCATTCACTGTTGAGCTTATCCCTTCAGGCATTTTATTTCAGTTGTTGTATTTTTCAATTTTAAAATTTCCATTTTTTTTCTGTTTCTTTTTACTGATCTTTCTTTCTATTTACTTGTTAAATATTTATGTTTTAATGTTTTATTGTGATTAAAAATATATATAACAAAATACTTGGCAACTTAACACTTTACATGTACAATTCAGTGTCACTGATTACATGTATCACGTTAAAAACTATCACTACTATCCATTTCTAAATTATTACACCGCCATTAACAGAAACTCAGTGTCTCTCTGAGCAATGACTTCTCCCTTCCACCTCTCTGCCTCTCCTAGAAATGGTAATAAACTTTGATCTCTATACATTTGCATCTTCTAGGTATTTTGTATAAGTGGAATCATACAATATTTGTGCTTTTCCATCTGACTTATTTCATTCAGCATAATGTTTTCAAGGTTCATCCATATCATAGCATTTATGAAGACTTCATTTTCTCTCAGGTTGTTGCTGCTGTTAGGTACTGTCAAGTCAGTTCCAAGTCATAGTAACTCTGTAGGACACAGTAGAACTGCCCCCATAGGGTTTCCAAGGAGTGGCTGGTAGATTTGAACCACAGACCTTTTGATTAACAGCCATAGCTTTCAATCACTGCACCACTAGGACTCCATGGTGTAACATTCCATAGTGTGTACATAACATACTTTGTGTATCTATTCATCTTATGATGAGCATTCAGTTTGGCTATTGTGAAAAGTGCCGCAATGAACACCGGTATGCCTATATCTGTTCACATTCTTGATTTCAATTTCTGAGGTTGTACACTGAGATTCTGGTTCACATAATTCTATTTTTAACTTTTTGAGGATGTGCTGTTTTCCATAGTGGCAGTACCATTTTACATTTCCACCAGCAAGTATGAGGATTCTAATTTCTCTACATCCTCACCAGCACTTATTATTTTCCCTTTCTTTCAAAAAAAAAAAAGAATCATCATCATCCAAGGAGAGTAAAATGGTATCTCATCATAGTTTCAATTTGTATTCTCTAATGATTTTAGGGTCACTGTGAGTTGGAGATCAGTTCAACAGCAATGAGTTTGGTTTTAGTTTTGGTTAATGATTGACACTGAATATTTTTTCATATGACTATTGGCCATTTGAATTCCTACTTTGGTAAAATTGCCTATTCAAGTCATTATATTTTTTAATTTGATATAGTTGTGTTTATAAATGCTCAGTGAAGACTTTATGATGGTGGCTTTCTAATCATTGTTAAATAGTTCCAACATCTTTATCATCTCATGGTTGGCATCCACTGATTGTCTTTCTTCATTTAATTTGAGATTTTTCTAGTTCTTGGTATGATTGGTGATTTTTTTATTCAAATCTAGATACAGTATTAGGTTACGAGACTCTGGATCTTACTTAAACCTTCTGTTTTAGCTGGTATGCTGTGACACCATTCCAGAAAGGAATGGTAGGATGTCACCTTGCTACTTCCAGATGGGAACAGAAGTCCAGTTCCTGGACTCAGCCCCCTCCAACACCGAAAGTGTGGAAGTACATCTCATTACTGCTGGGTAGGTAGGAGGTTCTGGCTGCCCACTAGACCTCTGCTGATACTCCCTAGCTAGAAGGGGTAGGGATGCCTCATCACTGCTCCCCATGTGGCCTTGACTAACACCACAGGTGAGCGAGTGGTCACTTTACAGCTAGATGGTGATGAAAGTCCTGAATCTTCAGTAAGTCTCCTCTGAAAGCACCACGGTGGTGAAGTGAAGGGACATCTCATTAATGCTAACTGAGGGCAGAAGTAGAGGATCCCTACATTGTCACTACTAATACCATGATGGATAGAAATCCTCACTACTATCCTAACGGGAAAGTCCATGCTCCACACTCAGCCTTCATTGACACTACTCCAGCACAACGGTTAAGGTGCTTCATTAAATATTTCAAGGGTTGAAGTCTAGGCTTCCCACTAGGCATTTCTTGCTGTGGGTAGGGTAGAAACAGAATATTTTCTGTGCTATTTAGTTGGAATAGAGCAGTTATTTGCTAGGATATCCCTTCCCTGGTCCTTTGGCTAAAGAGAACAGACTTTTATAGTGATTTTTTTTTTTTTTTTTTGGTCTTTACTTGTTAGCATTTCAGATTATCAGCTTCTTTGGCTCCAAGTCTGTGACACCTGAAATAGAAAGCAAGCCCAGGGAACTCATCGTCATATCATTGTTGGGGTTCTGAGACTCCTAGTCAATGTGCCTCCTTCTTTCCACAACTTGGAGTCACTTTGTTGTTTGTAAAGTCCAGGGTTTTTAGTTGTGCTTAGCTGGAAAACTAGAGGAAAGTACTTCCAGTCTGTCTTCCCCAGAAGTAGAAGTCTTACACTGAAGTTTCAAGAGACCTACTTGTTAAGTTTTGGTGTATCGTCAAAGAAGAATACCCATGGTTATGTAAAAAGCTATTAAAATGAACTTCCAATCTGTGTGAAGCCAGATATTTTACATCTATTTCAGTCAAAAAAAAAATCATAAAATTGAACACAGAAGCAGATAGGAAGATCTGTCTATCTTCTATTAAGACAGATATTAAACAGATTTGCAAAATAAGACAATCCTAATTTTCTCACTAAAATTTTTGTTTTCAAAAATAGAATTATGTTTTATAAAAATGTTATTTATGTTGACACATAAGGCTTTATTGCTGTTATTTTAATTAGTACATAGAAAATTTTTTGTTTTTAATTTCTAATATTAAAAATGTCTATTTATATAACTTACATAAATAAAAATTCTTTGAGATCCTCAATAACTTTTAAGGAGGTAAAGTGTTCTCAGATCAAAAAAATCTAGGAATCTCTACGGTAGAGAAAACTAACATTAAATAAAATTCTTACTTCCTCTCCCAAGAGTTGCAGGTCTGGTTTGCGAATATGCTGTCTAGTTTCTTGAGTCAGTTCAGGTGGTGTTTCTGGCACTGTCGAAGGAACAGGGACTTTTTCGTGGGTGCCACCCATAACAGGAACTCCAAACAGTAATCTACAACGTGATTTTTAAAAAATACACTTTTTAAAATAATTATAGATAATGTAAAAGATACTAGCTCTAGTGTCACAGCTCTCCCAAAATAACCACACTGATATTTGATAGTTGTGCTAAACAGAGAATGTATAAAAGTCAGATAGTCTAAAGTGGGGAATAATCCAAAAGCAGTTTATGTTTGGTTCTGAATACATTTCAGTAGTAACCTTTGATTGTTTTGATTTACTACAGTGAAACAATAAATCCACCTTAGGAAAGACTGATTACAAAAGAGCTAACAAGTTCTCCATCTTCTGAACACTAGCCGGCTGCCCACTTCAAGGTCAGAGAAAACAGTTACACTTCTTAGACTGGGGCAGACCACAAGCCTAAGCAGAAACTTCCTCCTTGCATGAAGGTATTCTCTTCTTGAGTCATCTTTCTGAGATGAACAGAAAACCCTTTTGGTATCACATCTTCCCTTCTAGGCTGCAAGAAGACATATATATATGTATACATATGTATGTGCAACCAAAAAAAAATGCTGTTAAGTCAATTTTGGCTCACAGTAATTCTATAGGAGAGGATAGAATTGCCCTATAGGGCTTCCAAGTAGTGGCTATGGATTTGAACTACCAACCTTTTAGTTAGCAGTCATAGCTCTTAACCACTGTACCATCAAGGCTCGAAGACTATATACAGAATATATAAACATACCAACAAAAACTTTAGCTAATCCAAAGCAATCATGATGCAAAACAAAATTTGAAGGCAAACTGGTCATTAATGATTGTCTGCAAATGCATAAATTTTCAATTGCCACATTTATTTTGTAAAAGATGTCTAAAATGAATAAAAAGTGGGTCTTACAGAAATAGTTGCATCAATTTCACATGGCAGTAATTAGTACCAATGTTCCTCTATCTTTTGTGTGTGTAGCAAAATATATATAGCATAAAATGTGCCATTTTAATGATTTTTAAGTGTACAATACAGTGGCACTAATAAAACTTGCAATGTTGTGGAACCATTACCACTATCTGCTTCCAAAACTTTTTCATCACTCCAAATAGAAGCTCTGTACCCATTAAGCAATAACTCTTCATTCCTCCATTCTTTCAGCTTATAGTAACTACTAAATCTCCTTTCTGTCTCTATGCATTTGTCTATTCTAGAAATTTCATATAAATGTGATCATGTAATATTTGTCCTTTTGTGCCTGGCTTATTTTACTTATCTTCGAGGATCATCCACATCATAGCAAATATTAGAACTTCCTCTACAGCAGATTATTCCATTCTATGTCTACACCATATTTTGTCTGTCCATTCTTTTTTGACTGACAGGCGGGTTGTGTCTATATTTTGTAAACTGTAAATAATACTCCCTTGTATCATTAGTATAGAAGTATCTGTATGCCCTCTAGCTTTCTTATATACCAATATATAAAAGGAAAGTTACATTTTATGAGCCACCAAGTATGAAGAATACGAATACAGAATCCCTACTGAATTCAGTTAGTTAAAGAGTATGTTGAAACCTCAGATATTAGCATCTTGGCTCTTAAGAAGCTAGCCACCTGAGCTAGGCTGGAGAAGATAGGTCTTGCCAAAGTAGGGTCTTAAAAAAAAATATGAGTTTCCTATCTCACCTAGTAAAATATTTGTTTTAGAAGACAGATTAAAGCTCACATCCCAGGATGATGAATATGGTAGACTGACACTCAATATCCATCCATTCTTCTAGTGTGCTTTCCTGAACTTCAGATGATAGAGAGAGAAAAACCATCCTGCAGCTGGGGTTCTAGCTGTAATGCTGGATCCTCTAGTCAGAGGCATTCACCCTTAACTTGGAAGGGAGAAATTTCTGATGTTTCTGTTGGCATGCATTGTAACAGCAATGTTGAATTCTTCTGTAGCGTGTTCCAGTTCCTTCTTTTGTGCGTTGTTTTGTTTTTTTATTATTATTTTTTTTTTTTACTTTTTTCTGTTTGCCAGTGAGCACATCAAACAGACACGATGTGGTTCCAGAGTCAACAGCTGTGACAGTACTGGCCACCTGATCTCCTGAATGTCAACTAAGGGGGCATGTCGCCAGTATTGACTTCCAGATTTCCTGCCTTCCTGACTATGTCAGAAGGAGTAACTCCCTTAGCTTCTATTTAAGCATGTTATAAGAACTATCACTTGAAGCCCTATCTGCTTACATTTCATTTTTTCAAGACTTTCATTAACTTTATGGAAACCCCATTGGAAGAGCCGTTAACTGTTATGGCTGCTAACCAAAAGGTCAGCAGTTCGAATCTGCCAGGCACCCCTGGGAAACTCTCTGTGGGACAGTTTTACTCTGTTTTGTAGGGTCACTGTGAATCAAAATTGACTCAAGGAAAATGGGTTGATTTCATTGATTTTCTAAGCACTAAATTCTCTTCATTAAATTGCTTAAGATAGCTGAAGATGCCTATTTTTCCAAATGAATTCTGATTGATACAGTCAAAAAAAAAAAAACAAAGATCAAGATACGGCTTAAGGGATAGGAGACAGGTCAAGAGAGAACACACATGCATACACCAAGATCAGAAAAGTATGTCTGAGATAAGGTGGGGGCATTCTGAGGTGATGGGTGTCTTAACAAGACACCTTGAGGCACTTCTGTACTTCCCTCTGGTCCTGTGCCAAAAATAGAGCATTTATTCGCATCTTAGTGAATTTTCCCCTTTCTCATTCTAAAATTGTACTAGAAATAGAAATTTTGGTTGATTGTAAGGAAAAGGGAAAAGAGCCATTGAACATTTTAGAATCTATAGTTCTGGCTGACGTGAATGGGAGGCCTAAGTGGAAAGTTAACTTAAGACTAACAACTGTTCTTGATAGCACAGAGATGAATCACTGATTTTGAAACTTCTCTCCAGATTTGTCCTGCTTTCTTAGTTCTTTCCAGGAAAAAAAAAAAAAAAAAAAAAAAACTTTTTCTAGAGCTCTTAGCTTTGGAAAACATCAGCTTCTCAGTGGTTCTGACTAAAAATCTCTTCACTGCCAACTTCTCACTTCCCACTGTAATTATCATTCCTGTTCACCCTCTGTCCACTGTGTCTCTCCTGTCCATTGCATTTTTTCTCACCTGAGTCCTTGCTGAAATCCTGGTTCATTACCTCTAGACTCTCCCTAATCCAACCCATTCTATACACTCCTGCCAGAGTTGTCATCTTTGACCCTTCTCTCCAAACATTAACATGACTACACACACAGAATAAAATTAAACATCCTCAGCCTGGCAGTCAGGGTTCTCCACAGTTTGGACACTGTCCTCCTTCCCACTTCCTATCATAAAGTCCATGCAGGCCAACTTACATTCACAATGTAAAAGGTGCTCAGATGCTGCAATTACTACACAGGTTTAAGGAAGACAATCAAACCAACAAAAACTTATAGTATAGGGTAAGAAGCCAAGTTGGCAGACTAGACACTTGTCTTCTCAATTCCCTCTGAAAAACTAAGACCTAGGTTGATAATTGAATGGAACATTCTGTATACACAGGGAGCGCTAGGATACACCATAGAATTGTCAGACTGTACTACATGCCACTAAATGGGAAACTACCTCTTTCTGACAAGGCAGAGCATGCTGAGCCCCACTCCCGCTGACTCACCCCTTGGGTGGACTGCAGGTGCTGTTTCTTTTTTCTTTTTCTTTTTCTTTTTCCTTATCCAGGAGGAGGGGCATGGCATGATTCAGCAAATATACTGAACTGCAGTGCTAAAGTAAACAGCATATAGAGCACCAGAGACATAGTGCATGGGATAGCCACATTTTGATAGCCTGGTTCCTGATGGAGGGCACCACTGCATGTCCCCACCGCTTGCCCATTTTCTAAGTTCCACCATAGATTCTACTGTTTTGCAACAGGAAGGTCACCTCAGCTGGGATGCCATCTTGGTCAGCTAGGAGGCAGAGTTACCCAACAGAGGCCTGAGCAGAGAATAACTCCCAAGCTGAGAAGCAGTGCCAGTCTGAAAAGCACTTTTCCAGAAGAAAGGCTGTGTTTAGTATGTATTACCTTATGGGTAGGGCCTGGCTGAGGATGGCAGCAAGGCCGTAACTTCTCCATACTTTGAACTACATGATAGCATCTGGGGACAGCTGAAGAGGTGCTTCCATTGTCAGCTGGAGAGTGGGGTGCCACACCTGACAGCCTGACTGATTCTGGTAGCTGTCAGATAGCACCTAAATTTTTAAAATAAGACTGCCTGGAGAAATAACTCCTGAGCGGCCCAGCAGCATCTCTTCCAGTCTTTACTGACCCACAACATAGGATCAGTTGATGGCCCCCCTGTGATTCCATAAGTAGGGTACTGTCTTTGCCAGACAGGAGACAGAATTTGCCACTCCAAAGAGTCCACCAGTCACTAGAGTACACAGAAGCAGCTGGTGATCGACTCCCTTTCAGAACGAGGCCTCAGCTCCTGTTGAGGTAACACCAAAGAAACTAAACAGCCTCTAGATGACCAAAGGCAAAAATCCATCTCTCACCATTTAAAGAAAAAGCCCAACATGGCTTTGGGAAACTCCCAAAATAAAGAATCAAAACAGCTCCCAGATGAAGAAGGCTTTCTGAAACTATCAGAGGTTGAGTACAAAAGAATTATATACAGAACCCTCTTAGAAATTAAACAGAATGCAGCAGAGCAGAACAAAAAATTACGCAAGCTATTTGAACCAATGGAACATCAACAATCTGAAATCCAGCAGATCAATAACAAAATGACAGAATTAGACAATTCAACCAAAGCCAAAAGAGCAGAATTTAGAAGACACAAGTGGGACTTAGGGACCTTGAAGACAGAGCAACTGACATCAGCATTTATGAGAAGGTGTCACAGAAAAGAAATATCCAAAATGAAGAAGCACTAACAAACATGTGGGACTCTATTAAGGGGAATAATTTACGATTAATTGGAGTTCCTGAACATGGAAGGATAGCTGGAAACACAGAGTGCTGTTGTTGAGGTGCTGACAGAAAACTTCCCTGAAATTATGAAAGGAGAATATAGATATCCAAGACATGTATCAAATGCTGCAAAAACTAGACCCCAAAAGAAAGACACCAAGACACATGCTTGGCAATAAAATGAAACATAAACAGATTGTCTTAAAGGCAATGAGGCTCAAAGCAAAACTAACATTCAGAGGAAAACTATATAGGATTTCATCTGACTTCTCAGCAGAAATGATGTTAGCAAGGAGGCAGTAGGATGACATATGCAAAGTCTTGAAGGAAAAAACCTCCAACAAAGAATTATACACCCTGCAAAACTGTATCCCAAATGTGAAGATGAAATTAAGACATTTGCATAAACAGAAACTTAGAGACTTTGTAAAAACCAAACCAAGACTACAAGAAATAGTGAAAGAAGCTCTTTGCTTAGAAGAACAAAACCATTAACTGTATGTTTAAGGAGGCAATGTAGGACACAACATCCAGAAATCTACTCAGGAAAGTCACAAAACTCAAAGCTACAATATTAAAAGAAGGAAATCAGTGATCATATGATGAAAACTATGACACTATCACATTAAAAAGAAGGATATACTACAGTAGTTACAGTCCTTTCAGATGGAGAGGAAGTTAAAAAGATACGCAGAAGTCAAAGCTGCGTTTAACTTTAGAGTATTAAGGGAGATCGCAGGGGTAGCCACAAAACACAATAACAATGCAACATATCAACACAAGAAACATACAGAAGTCTCAACAACCACAAAATCAACACTGAAAAAGATGAAACATCCACCCATAAAGAACGACCCAGAACAGAAAATTAAGAACATAGAAAACACCAACACAAAAATAAACACATCAAAGTGATAGCACTAAACACATATCTATAGATAATTTCTCTGAATGTAAACAGACTGAAAGCTCCAATACAAGGACAATGAGTGACATCCTGGATCAAAAGATACAGCCTGTCTACATGTTGCTTAAAAGGAACATACCTTAGACTCAACAATATGAACAAACTGAAAATTAAAGGATGGAATAATATATACCAGGCTAACAATATACAAAGAAGAGCAAGTGTGGCAATACTAATCTCAAATAAAATAGACTTTAATGTAAAATCCACCATCATGGACAACGATGGTCACTATTTATTGCTGAAAGTTGCAGTACACAAGCAGGATTTAACAATGTTGAATACTTACGCATCCAATACCAGAGTATCTACATACATCAAAGAAACACTGACTACATTGAAAAATGAGATAGATCAACTGTACCAATAGTGGGAAGCTCCAACTCTCCACTTTCAGTAATGGACAGATCATCCAGAAAAAAGCTCAGGGAAGAGATAGAATATCTTATTGTTGGCAATTAAACAACTAGACCTCATCGACATATGCAGAACTTTATCCATCAACAGATACGTACACCTTCTTCCCCAATGCACATGAAATATTTTCCAGAATAGACCACGTGTCATGACATAAAGCAAATCACAACAAAATCCAAACCATTGAATTATTGCAAAGAATCCTCTTGGGCCATAAAGCCAAAAATGTCTAAATCAATAGCAGGAAAAGCACAGATAGAAATTGGAATTCATGAAAACTGAACAACATCTTAATCAAAATTTGATGGATTACAGAAGAAATCAAGAACAAAATAAAAAAATTTATGGAATCAAACAAGAAGGAAAACACATCCTACCAGAACCTATGGGATACAACCAAAACTGGTCAGAGGTCAATTTATAAATGCACACATCCAGAAGCAAGAAAGGACCCCAATCAAAGAATTAAACCTACAGCTTGAACAAGAGCAACAGAGAAAGACTTCAGTCAACACAAGAAAACAGATCATAAAGATTAGAGCGGATCTAGATGAATTACAGAATAGAAGAACAATTGAAAAAAACTGATAAGACCAAAAGCTGATTTTTTGAAGAGATCAACAATGTTGATAAAGCACTGGCTAAATGCGATGGGAGATGTCAGAACATATCCAACTGAAACTAAAAGTATCATAACAGAATACTATGAAAGACTGAACTCTAATGGATTTGCAAACCTAGAGAAAATGCACAATTATCTAGCTTCATATCACTTACCAAAATTATCACAAGGAGACATAGGACAACTTAATAAACCCATCACAGAGGAAGAGGTTGAAAGTCTCCAAAAAACTACCAAAAAAAAAACAAAAATCCTGGCCCAGATGGCTTCATCAGAGAATTCTACCAAACTTTTAGAGAAGAGTTAGCTCCAATACTACTGAGACTATTTCACAGCACAGAAAGGGATGGAATACTCCTAAATTCATTCTATGAAGCCAGCCAGCATAACCCTGATACCAGAGGCAGGGAAAGACCCCACAAAAAAGGAAAATTACAGACCAATATCACTCAAGAACCTAAATGCAAAAAATCTTCAACAAAATCCCAGCTAATAGAATTCAACAACATATCAAAAAAAATAATTCATCACGACCAAGTTGGATTCATACCAGAGATGGAAGGCTGGTTCAACATCAGAAAAACTATTAATATGACCAACCACATAAATAGCACAAAAGACAAGAATCACCTGATTTTGTCTGTTGATGCAGAAAAGCCATTTGACAAAGTCCAGCACTGATTCATCCTAAAAACTGTCAGCAAAGTAGGAACAGAAGGCAAATTCCTCAACACAATAAGGGGCTGCTATGCAAAGTCAACCACCTGCATCATCCTGAATAGAGACAATCTGAAAGAATTCTCCTTGAGAACGGGAACTAGACAGGAAACCCACTCTCACCACTTCTATTTAACATTGTACTAGAAGTTCTGGCCAGAGCAATTAGATATAAAGAAATAAAGAGCATCTACATCAGCAAAGTAGAAGTAAAACTCTCTCTATTTGGAGATGATATGATTGTGCACGCAAAGAATCCTAAAGAATCCATAAGTAAACTGCTAGAACTAATAGAAGAGTTCAACAAATTATCAGGATATAAGATAAACATAAGTAAGTCAGTAGATTCCTTTATACCAAAAAATAGGTCATCAAAGAAGAACTCACCAAATGAATACCATTTACTACAGCCACTGTTTTAGTCAGTTAGGGCTGCTCTAATAGAAATACCACAGAGTGGATGGCTTAACAAAGGAATATTTATTCTTGCACAGTCCAGTACACTACAAGTCCATACTCAGGGTGTCTGCTCCAGGGAAAGGCTTTCCCCTTGTTGGCTCTGGAGGAAAGTCCAGTATTGCACCAGTCTTTGTTCAGGGAGCACCTTAGCGCGGGAACCTCGGTTGAAGGACACGCTCTTTTCCCGGTACTGCTTTCTTAATGGTACGAGGTTTTCAATTCTAAGCCTGTCTCCCTTTCCTTTTATCTCTTGCAGGCTGAAAGGATTAAGGGTGGGTCAAGCCATACTCCAGGGAAATTCCCTTTACAGTGGAGCAGGGAGGTGATCTTATAAAGGGATTTACAGTCCCACCCTAATCCTTTAACATACAGCATAGGAAAACCACAGAATGGAGAACAGTCACAAGACACTGGGAATCATGGCCCAGCCACGTGGCTACACCTATTTTGCAGGGGGCAGAATTCAATCCACGACAGCCACAAAGATAAAATACCTAGGAATAAATCTAACTATAGAAATAAGAGACCTATACAAACAGAACTGTAAGACCTTACTGCAAGAAACCAAGAGAGACTTACATAAATGGAGAAACATACCCTGCTCATGGATAGGAAGACTTAATATTGTGAAAATCGTATTGTATCCTAAGTGATCTATATGTACTGTGCTATCCCAATACAAATTCCAGTGACTTTTTTTTTAATGAGATGGAGAAACAAATCACCAACTTTGATTGGGAAGGGAAGAAACCCCAGATAAGTAAAGCAATACTGAAGAGAAGGAAGACAGTGAGAGACCTCACTCAACTCAACCTTAGAATCTATTACACTGCCACAGTAGCCAAAACAGCCTTGTACTGGAACAAAAAGAGATACACAGACCAATGGTACAGAATTGAGATCCCAGAGATGCCATCAATCTCTTCTGAACAGTTGATATTCAACAAAGACCCTAAGATTGTAAACTGGGGTAAAAACAGTCTCTTTAACACAAGGTGCTGGTAAAATTGTATATCCATTTGCAAAAAATTGAAATAAGATCTATATTTCACATCTTACACAAAAACTAACTCAAAATGGATCAAAGACCCAAATATCAACCCTAAAACTGTAAAGATCACAGAGGAAAAAATAAGGTCAACAATGGAAGCTTTAACACACAGTTTAGACAGACTTCAAAAGCATGATCAACAAGAGAGAAAATAGATAAAAGGGAACTACTGAGAATTAAACACTTTTGCTCATCCAAAAACTTTATCAAAAGAATTAAAATAGCACCTATAGAATAGGAAAACATATTTGGCAACTACATGTGAGACTGATGTCTCATCTCCATAACCTACAAGGTAGTGAAAACATGAGCAAGAAAAAGGTAAATAACCAAATTAAGTGATGAAAAAAGGAGATGGACAGACACTTTACCAAAGAGGACATCCAAGCAGCCAAAAGACACATGAGGAAATGCTCACAATCATTAACTACCAGAGAAATCCAAATTAAAACTACAGTGAGATACCATCTCACCAAAACCAGGTTGGCCATGATCCAAAAAACACAAAACAACAAATGCTGGAGAGGCTGTGGAGAGACTGGAACTCTCCTACACTCCTGGTGGGACTGCAAAATGTTACAACCTCTTTGGAAAGCTATCTGGCACTTCCTTAAAAAGCTGGAAATACATATACCATTTAATCCAGTTCTCCCACTGCTCAGGATATATGTGACAGAATCAAGGGAAGTCACAGAAACAGACACACGCACAGGAATGTTTACTGCAGCACAGTCCCCCCCCGCCCCCAAAAAAACCAGTGCTGTCAAGTTGGGTCTGAATCATGGCAACCCTAGGGGCCACAGTAGAACTGCCCCACAGAGCTGCCTCGGAGCACCTGGTGGATTTGAACTGCCAACCATTTGGTTAGCAGACGCAGCACTTAACCCATTACATCACCAGGGTTTCCCTGCAGCACAGTCTACAATAACTAAAAGATGGAACCAACCCAGATGCTCAACAACAGATGAATAGACAAACTATGGTACTTATACTCAATGGAACACTATGCAAAGATAAAGAACAACGATGATTTTAGGTAGCATCTCATGGTCTGGTTTCAGTTGGAAAACATTATGCTCAGTGAAATCAGTCAGTGTCACAAGGACAAATATTGTATGAGACTCCGACTATAAGGACTTAGAGTCATGTATAGAAGAAAAGACTCTTTGATGGTTGCAGGGGATAGAAGGGAGGGAAAGGGCTGGTTATAGATTAGATAGTTGAAGAAGGAAATTTGGTTAGGTGAAAGTAGTGACAGTACACAACAGAAAGAAGATCAACTTAACTGGACTTCAACATAAACTGAAAACTCTTCTAATTCTAACCCATTATTGCAAGGATAGAGTAACAGGGGTGGGGATCTGAAGGCCATGCTCTCAGGGGACATTGAGGCCAAACTAGCATAACCTACCTATTGCTAAAAGAGTCTTATGCACTGTATATTGGTGAATGCCATCTGGGGTCTTGAAAGCTAGCACGCTGTGATCTGAGGTACACCAAATGGTCCCAATTCATCCAGAACAGACAATCACCAAGAACAACAAACACATTAGAGAAAAAGATCCCAGGAGACATAAGGACTGTTTCAACTTGTGACTAGAAGAACCAGACGGTGCCCAGCCACCACCAAAGACAGCCATGATGGGGCACATAATGTCAAGTCCCAGTGGCAACACGAGAAGAAGAGGGATCCACCTCAAGAACTCCACTAAAAGACCACAACTGATGGTCAAGGGACCTGGGAGTTGCCTTGGGAGCATGGCCTCTATACCTGCTGCTGCTTCTGACCAAAAACCACTACTAAGGTCAATTCTTTGGACAGGAATGGACTGGACTCAGGGATACAAAGTGACTATATGGTGTGTGTACTTTATGGTTCTATGCTTCTATAAGATGCTGTCCTATTGGCCTCTTACTAGAAGGGAGAAGAGAGAGTAGAAAGGAGGGGACAGGAGATTGTTAACAGGATATGAGATATATAAAACAAAAAGAAGGAGTGTGTTGCCACTGGGCAGGGAGAGCAGAAGGAGCTGCAGATGGGTGGGCATGTAAATTTCATTTGGATTGTATACTTCTGCTTAATCACAATAAAAACAATTGTAGGAAGGGCAGAGTCAAGATGGCAGACTAAACACACATCTCCCTAAATCCCTCTGGAAACCAAGACCTGAAGTGATAATTAAATGGAGCCTTCTGGACCCCTAGAGAGCCCTAGGACATGGCATAGGACTGTTAATTTGGACTTCATACCACTGAATGGAAAGCTTCTTCTCTTTCACTGACCCCTGCTCTTGGTGTGCGCTGGCTTTCACGGACATTTTAACTTTTTTTTCTCTGTCTTGGTCAACAGGCAGAGCTGGGACTTGATGGGTGGCTGGTCTCGTATGCACTGCTGGTGGGATTGGAGGGCGAGAACGCCATATTTTGAGAGCCGAGTTTGAACTCTATGCATCTTGGCGCTTTTGGCCTCTCTTTCTGCCTCCGCCATTGACTGGCCTGTGCTGGGGAAGGTGGGAAGCTTGTGTGGGATGTCATCTTGTTCCACTGGTAGGTAGAGATATCCATACAGAGGACTCAGAGGGACCTAATTCATAAGCTGGGAGGCAGCACCTTCCTGGAGAAGAGTGCTTTTCCAGCAGTAAAACAACATTCTACACAGCATCACCTACAGCTAAGGCCCAACAGCAGGAGCCAGCAGGGCAGTAGCCTTTCTGTATTTTGAGCTAGTTTACAACATCTGGGGTTCAATACAGAGGTGTTTACCTAGCCAGCTGGGAAGAGGGACCTGTACACCTAAAACCTGGCTGACTTTGAAAGCTGCCAGAAACCTTTTACTTTTCATTTTAGGACAGCCTAAAGAAACTGCAGTGCCTCCTCACAGCAGCTCTCACAGCCTCTACTGATTCACATGATGACCCAAAAGCAACAGACTCTGGATAAAAGCATAACCAAGAATTCACCAAAGGTTTCAGAAGGCCCCCAAAACAAACAACCAAATAACTTCCCAGACAAAAGGATTATATAGAGAGCCCTCCTAGACATTCTACAAAATGTAGCAGAGCAAAATGAAAAATTAAGCAAGCTGTTCCATCTGATGGAACACCAGTACTCTGAAATTTAACAGTTCAAGAACAAAATCAAAGACACAGAAATTCAAAGCAAAGAAAACAGAGTGGAGCAAATGGAAAAGAGACTTTCTGACTTGGAAGACAGAGCTACTGAATCCAGCATCTATGAGGAGAAATCATAAAAAAGAAACAAGAAAAATGAAGAACTATTAAGAAATATGTGGGACTCTATAAGGAGGAACAATCTACGATTAATTGGAGTTCCAGAACAGGGAAAGACACCTGAGAACACAGAAAGTACTGTGGCTGAGCTGATGACAGTAAACCTCCCAGAAATTATGAAAGAAGGGAATATAGATATCCAAGATGCATATCAAATGCCATTCAATATAGATCTCAAAAGAAAGACTCCAAGACACATCATAATCAAGCTTAACAAAAAGAAACATAAGCAGAAACTCTTAAAGGCAACAAGACTCAAAGCATAGCTGTAATTCAGAGGGAAACCCTGCAGGCTTTCATAGGATTTCTCAGCAGAAATCATGCTGGCACACAGACAATGGCATGAGACAGTCAAAGCCTTGAAGGAGAAGAACTTCCAACCAAGAAATATATATCTTGCAAAACTATCTTTCAAATATGTATGAAAATGAAATTAAGACATTCACAGATAAACAGAAACTCAGAGACTTTGTAAAAACCAAACCAAAGCTACAAGAAACACTGAAAGAATTTCTTGGCCTAGAAAAACAAAACCACTGCCTTTACATTTTACAAGCAAATACAGGACACATTACCCAGAAACTTAGTTAGGGAAGGCTCCAAGCTCAATCAAAGCTATAATACTGAAAGAAATGATCGAGTGATCATATCATGAAAACTAGGATGTCATCATATTAAAAGGAGGGATGCACTACAGGTGTTACAGTCCTGTCAGCTGTAGAGAAAGTTAATAAGACTGGCAGTAATTAAAATAAGGCTTATACATAGTTTATTAAGGGAGATCACATGGGGCAGCCATAAAGTACAATAAAGATGCAACATATCAAATCAAGAAATGTAATACAGGAGTCTCAATAACCACAAAACCAATCCCCAAAAAGGTGAAAAAAGCAACTTACAAAGAAAAATGTCCCAGAAGAGATTAATAAGAATGACAGAGAAAACATCAACACAAAAATAAACATACCACAATGAGAGCACTAAACATATACCTATCAGTAATTACACTGAATGTCAATGGACTGAATGCTCCAATAAAGAGACATCAAGTGACATCTTGGATCAAAAGACATGACCCATCCATGTGTTGCCTACAAGAAACTTACCTTAGACTTAAAGATAGGAACAAACTGAAAATTAAAAGATGGAAGAATATCTATCAAGCCAAAAATGAACAAACAAGAGCAGGTATGGCAATACTAATCTCAGATAAAATAGATTTTAATGTAAAATCCACTATCGTGGACAAGGATGGACACTACTTATTGCTGAAATGTTCAATACACAAGCAGGACATAACAATATTAAATATTTTTGCACCCAATACTAAATACCTCAAAGAAACACTGACTATGCTCAAAAATGAGATAGATCACTCCATAGTAATAGTCAGGGACTTCAACACTCCACTCTCCATAGTGGACAAATCATCTACAAAAAAACTCAGTAAAGACACAGAAGACCTTATTGTGACAATGAATCAACTAGACCTCATCGACATATACAGAACTTTCTATCCATCAGCAGACAACTACACCTTCTTCTCCAGTGCACATGGAACATTCTCAGGAATACACCATGTGTTAGGACATAAAGCAATTCTGAACAAAATCCATACCATTGAATTAATGCAAAGCATCTTCTCAGACCATAAAGCCATAAAAGTCTAAATCAATAGCAGAAAAAAGCATAGACAGAAAGTGGAACTCATGGAAACAGAAGAACATCTTGCTCAAAAAAACATAGGTTATAGAAGAAATCAAGGACGAAATGAACAAATTTATGGATTCCAACAACAATGAAAACACTTCTTACCAGAACCTATGGGATACAGTCAAAGCAGTGCTCAGAGGTCAGTTTATCTCTATAAATGCACACAACCGGAAGCAAGAAGGATCCCAAACCAATGATCTAACCCTACAGCTGAAACAAGTAGAGAGAGAGCAACAGAGAAATCCCTCAAGCACCAAAAGAAAACAGATCATAAAGATTAGAGCAGAAACTAGACGAATTAGAGAACAAAAGAACAATTGAAAAACTAAAAGCTGGTTTTCTGAAAAGATCAACAAAACTGACACCTTTGGCTAAACTTACTAAAGAAAAACAGGAAAGGAAACAAATAACCCAAATTACAAATGAGAGGGGAGTTGTCACAACAGATCCAACAGAAATCAAAAATATCATAACAGAATAATACGAAAGACTCTAACAAATTTCAAAACCTAGAGGAAATGATGGACAAATTCCTTGACTCATATCACCTACCAAAATTATCATAAGCTGAAGCAGAACAACTTAATAAACCCATCACAAAGGAAGAGATTGAACGAACCATCAAAAACTGCCGACAAAAAAAAAGCCCTGACGCAGCTGGCTTCACTGCAGAATTCTCCCAAGCTTTCAGAGAAGAGTTATCTCCAATACTACTGAGACTATTTCACAGTACAGAATGGGATGGAGTACTCCCAAATTCATTCTATTAAGCCAGCATAACCCCAATACCAAAGCCAGGGAAAGACCCAACAAAAATGGAGAACTACAGACCCATATCACTCATGAATCTAGATGCAAAAATGTTCAACAAAATTCTTGCCAATAGAATACAACAACATATCAAAAAAAATAATCCATCATGACAAAGTGGGATTCATACCAGGGATGCAAGCCTGGTTCAGCATCAGAAAAAACAATTAATGTAATCAACCACATAAATAACACAAAAGACAAGAATCACCTGATTCTGTCTATTGATGCAGAAAAGTCATTTGATAAAGTCCAACACGCATTTATGCTAAAAACTCTCAGCAAAATAGGAATAGACAGAAAATTCCTCAGTGCAATTAAGGGCCACTTATACAAAGCCAAATGCCTATGTCACCCTGAATGGAGACAGACTGAAACAATTTCTCTTGAGAACAGAAATTAGACAAAGATGCCCACTCTCACCTCTCCTATTCAACCTTGTACTAGAATTTCTAGCCAGAGCAGTTAGACAAGACCAAGAAATAAAAGGCATCTGCATCAGCAAAGAAGTAAAAATCTCCCTGTTTGCAGATGATGTGATTGTATAAGCAGAGAATCCTAAAAAATCCATACATAAACTGCTCAAACTGATAGAAGAGTTCAGCAAAGTCTCAAGACACAAGATAAACAGAAGTAAATCAGTAGGATTCCTGTATACCAACAATGAGATTTTTAATGAAGAAATCACCAAATCAGTACCATTTACTATAGCTTCCAAGAAAATAAAGTACCTAGGAATAAATCCCACCAGAGAAATAACAGACCTTTACCAAGAGAACTACAAGTCCTTACTACAAGAAACTAAGAGAGACTTACATAAATGGAGAAACCTAACCTTGCTCATGGATAGGAAGATTTAACATTATGAAAATGTCTATTTTACCCAAAGCAAATTACTTATATAATGCAATCCCAACATAAATTCCAGTGACATTTTGTAATGAAATGGAGAAACAAATTACCAACTTTGTTTAGAAAGGGAAGAAGCCTTGGATAAATAAAGCGCTACTAAAGAAGAAGAACATACTGGGAGGTCTCTCACTACCCAACTTTAGAACCTATTACACTGCCATAGTCGTCACAACAGCCTGATACTAGTACAAAAACAGACACATAGATCAGTGGAACAGACTCAAGATCCCAGAGATGACATGATCTGCCTATGAACAGTTGATATTCAACAAAGGCCCCAAGACACTAAACTGGGGTAAAAGCAATCTCTTCAACAAATGGTGCTGGTAAAATGGGATATCCATCTGCAGTAAATTGAAATAAGACCCATATCTTACACCTTATACAAAAACCCACTTAAACTGGATAAAAGACCTAAATATGAAATCGAAGACAATAAAGCTTGTCCAGGAAAAGTAGGAACAATGGAAATTTTAACACACAATGCAAACAGACTTCAAATCTGTCAAACCACAAACAACAGAAGAGAAAACAGATAAATAGGAACTATTAAGAATCATACACTTTTGCTCGTCCAAAGACTTTATTAGCAGAATTAAAAGGCTAACTACAGAATGTGAAAAAATATTTGGTACCTATATGTCAGACCAATGCCTGATCTCCATAATCTGTAAGATACTACAAAATATCAACAAGAAAAAGGTAAATAATCCAATTAAGCAATGGAAAAAGGAGATGGACAGACACTTCTTTAAAGAGGAGATCCAGGTAGCCAAAAAACATGCGGACAAGGTCACAATCATTAGCTATTAAAGAAATTCAAATCAAAACTACAGAGAGATAACATCTGACCCCAACAAGGTTGGCCATGATCCAAAAATGCAAAACAACAAATGCTGGACAGGTTGTGAAGAAATGGGGACTCTTCTACAGTGCTGGTGGGACTGCAAAATGGTACAACCTCTCTGTAAAGCAATCTGGCACTTCCTTAAAAAGCTAGAAATAGATACACCATTTGACCCAGTAATTCCACTGCTCGGAATATATCCTACAGAATCATGGCCATTCACACCAATGAATACATGCACATGAATGTTTATCACAGCACAGCCCACAATAGCAAAAAATGGAATCAACCCAAATGCCCAACAACAGTGGAATAGATAGGTAAACTACAGCACACATACTCAGTGGAACTATGGAATGATAAAGAACAACGATGATTTTAGGAAACATCTCATAACCTTGTTTCAATTGGAGGACATTATGCTGAGTGAAAGCAGTGACAAAAGGAAAAATATTGTCTGAGACCCCTACAATAAGAACTTAAAAACAGACTCATGCATAGAAGAAAAGACTCTTTGACAGCAGCAAGAGTGAGGAGGGAGAGAGGGTGAGGGGAGCAGGGTTTAGATTAGATAGAAACTGGGTTGGGTGAAATCTGTGACAGCACACATTAGAAAGAACATCAATACGCACTGGACTTCAACACAATTTGAGTACTCCTCCCATCTTAATCCAATATTGCAAGGACAGAGTAGCTTGGGTGAGGGGCCAGGGACCATGCTCTCAGGGGAAATCGAGACCGATTGGCACAGGTAGCATTTAGCTAAGAGAGCCTTCTGCACCCCACATTGGTGAGTGGTGTATGGGGTCTTAAAAGCTGCCAAGCTGCCATCTGAGGATACAGCAAATGGTCCCAACTCAGCAGGAATGGGTGATCACTGAGGAACAAAACAACATGGGGGAAAGAAAACCCAGAAGACAAAGAGACCCACGTGAGTGGGTGACTACATCAACTTGTGATCGGAAGAATCGGATGGTGCCCAGCTACCACCAGTGATAGCCATGATGGAGCTCACAAAGTTGAGTCTCACTGGCAACACAAGAATAAAAAGGGGTGCACCCTGAGATCTCCACTGAAAGACCACACTTGCTGGTCCAGGAGCCTCGGAGTTGCCCTTCTAGCATGGTTCCTGGTCCTGATGCTGCCCCTATCCATAAATCATAATGGAGGTCAACTCTTCAGACAGGAATGGATTGGACTTGGCAACACAGAGTGACCATATCATGTGTCCACTTTATTGTTTTAGACATCTATAGGATGTCATCCATAGCATATCATCCTGCTGACCTCTAACTGGAGGAAAGGGAGTGGGTAGAGAAGAGGGAATAGGAGATTGTTGGGAGGATAAGACATGTATGGAGCAGAGAGGAAGACTGAGCTGTCACAGGGCAGGGAGAGTATTGGGAGCTGCATGTAGGTGGGCATGCAAATTTATACGGCAATGTACATTTTCATTCAATCATTGTTTTAGTCAGCTAGGGCTGCTCTAACAGAAATACCCCAGAGTGGATGGCTTAACAAAGGAACGTTTATCCTTACACAGTCCAGTTGGCTGCAAGTCCAAATTCAGGATGTCCACTCAAGGGGAAGGCTTTAGCCTTGTCAGCTCTGGAGGAAAGTCCAGTATTGCATCAGTCTTTTGTCCAGGGAGCATCTTGGTGTAGGAACCTCAGGTCTGAAGGATGCGCTCTTTTCCTGGTGCTTCTTTCTTGATGGTAGGAGGTTCCCAGTTCTTCACCTGTTTCCCTTTCCTTTTATCTCTTGCAGGCTGAAAGGATTAAGGGTGGGGCAAGCCATACTCCGGGGAAACTCCCTTTACAGTGGAGCAGGGAGGTCATCTTATAAAGGGATTTACAGTACCATCCTAATAGTTTAACACATAGCATAGGAAAGCCACAAAATTGAGGACAGTCACAAGATATTGGGAATCATGGCCCAGCCACATGGCTACACATATTTTGGGGGGGACACAATTCAACCCATGACAATCGTAATAAAAAAGAAAGAAAACTGTCATAGTACAATATGGTGAGTGCTATGACAGTGGTGATCACAAGATACCAATCAAATATCAGCTCCTCTGTGACACCTTCACAAACGCCCCTCACCCCACTCAAAATTCATCTTTGTCTCCCTATTTTCCTGCTGCATTTGACTTGCCCTTTCATTATAAGTATGCTGCATTCTATTCTGTATATCTTTTTCACAGTAAACATAGGCTGTTTGTGGGGCAGGGCTGTGATTCTTATTCATGTTCTGTCTCTCATGGATTTAAATATAGAATAAATGTTGAATTTTGTCTGAGAGAGAAAAGTCCCACCGTCAAAAACCACCCCAGATCCTGCTCTGAGAAACTAAGAATCCTAGACCAGCATGATATGACATGTTGTCCTCCAAATGTGTCCCCCAGCATCATACAGAAACTTGTTAGAAATACAAACTCTTGAGCCTCGCCACAGACCTAGTGAATCAGAACCTCTAGGGGTGCAGCTCAATCGTGTGTATTTTCATCAGCCTTGCAGGTGATTCTGATGCATGCTGAAGCACAAGAACCACTCAGGTATTACCATCTTTCCTAAAACAACTTCATCAGAAGAATAACCCGGAATGCTTACACACTCCTCCTCCAGGGATCCTTATTCAGCAAGTTGGGATGGAACCTGGAAATTATTACACATATCAGACACCCCAGGTTGTCTTTATGGTTTGGGAGGCTTCAAAATCACTGATACAGTGAGAGGAGTCAGATTTTGAATGAGGATAAAAAGCAAGGATTTGGGCTCCAGTTTGTCCATGTCATGTGCTACGTTGGGGAAGGTTTTTGTCCTTACTAAGTTTCAGTTTTCCCATCCGTGAATGGCAACAGTGATTAACTTTCAGGGTCTAATGATGGGGGGAAAAAAAAATCAAGAGCTTTGCACATGCTACGTATTTAGTAAGTGGTTGATATTACAACCATTGTGTTAGTAACTCTGGGGGATTTAAATCAAGAAACAGGACACACCGCACTCAAAGGGAAAGTTAAACCCTCCCAGGCTGTATCAGTCTCCCTGGGGACCAGTGTTACACAATGTATTACTGTAAATTGCTGTCACAGAAGTTTGGAAAACATTTCCACTAAGCCTTCAGCACTCCTCAAATATCTCTGTACACATCTTCCGTGGGTTATATAAAAATGACTGTCACCTCCCTCCTGTGCAGCATGGAAGACTCTACCTCCAGCAACCTTCCTCCCACCTTGATATGACTCTAATAGAAATGTTCCTCCATCACACCTTTGCTATCTCTTCCTCAGTAAATTTATCTTGCTATTTAAGGGGTACAAAAGTCTGGGAGAGGCTTCACAGGTCAAAGTCAGCAGTAACTTTTACATAACTCATAAATGCGTGTGTACAGAAATATTTTTAGAGTACTCATTGCCTACAGTAAAGACGCCTTTGGCAAGAACCCATAATAAGAAACACCTTTTATATGATGAACCATCACATATAAGCATCTCACATGTAAGCATACTTACCAAAGTAATACTTATATGCAATAGGGTGCTCTCTTCTAGACGACAGTATCTTTTAAAGTACTGGTGAGAATCTACCAAATCGATTTCACAACACATTTATTCAGTCACAATTCATAGTTTGGGAAAAAGTAGCTTACAGGAAACGCTGCTTTAAAAGGAGGCTCTCATTTCCTTTTGAAGTTGCTAATCCACAAAAAGGTTTCTTACTTTTTGTTTCATTCTTGTACTTTTTTCTTTAAAATCAGCAGCAGAGACATATGAATAGCTCGTGTGATTTAAAAAATTCAGTGATTACAGATGTTATGAAATAACAAGTTTGTGTAAGGGTAAGAATATAACTATATAGATTTTTTTTTACAAAATATGACCAGGGAGGGGGGATTTTATTTTTAATCATTGTAACACCATTGCAACATGCAAACAGTGACATCTGGTGGAACTGCATTGCTTTGCTTTAAAAAAAATTCTAGCATTCACATATTGGCAATTATATCAGACAAATTGCCAAATACTTGGCTCTTCCCTTAGAGTTTTCATTTTAAAACAAAAGTACACATTATCTTAATATATTAGGAAACACTGGTAGTTCATACTGAAAGGACTTTTGTCATTACAACCTTTTTTTTTTGTTTTCTTTCTTTTTTTTTAATGCTTAGGCTTACTTAGGTATAGGGACTATTGATTAAAATGGATATAATAGAAACCTATTGAGTTACTTTTGATCTAGTTCCAACACTACCACTAACTGTGATTTGGTGTATAAGATTCTGACTCAGTTTGAGAGGCTTAGGCTAGGAAAATACTAAGGTCACTTCCAGCTCTGATACATGTGCCTCTGCAGCACTTCTCTCACCAGACAGATCTCAAGCAAGGAATGCAGTCTTACGCTCCTTGGCACAATAACTTAGATCACTGCAGTGATCATGCAGCAAAGAATAAGACCAAGTAAGGGGTGGAGCTGAGACAATGAACTAAACCTGACCGTTAAGATATGGCAGAGAATTCAAGAGACTGGCAAGGAGAGGGTTGAGGGAACCAGGTCCGGGTACCCACACTGGAAGAAAATACAAAACAGAAGACAGATTCCAGTCACAATGTGACAGGCCACAGGCACTGGTGCAATACAGCAACCAGCATCAGAAAGGTCTGGGATAGGATAGTGGCACATTCTAGTGGCAGGAAACCAACGACGGGAACTTAAAAACTAGGCAATATTCAGAGATTTGAAGCCTTGCAGGAACTAACCAATGTCAAAGTCATCTCCCACAGTTAGCAAGGTCCCAGGCCTGCAGCAGAACTCAGGAAAAAAGATTCTAATTTCTAGGAAGCAACAAGCGATAGTAAGACCCAACACTCGCTTCCAAAACTAGAGTACAGTAGGTAAAATCAAACAATGAGGTATGACTAAAATATGCTTATCTCAGATTATGCGACTAGAGTTCCTAAGAGTTCTAGCTTAGGTAGGAACTTGTCTTGAAAATAGGATGTGGAATAGTTCACAAAAAGGCAAGAAGAAAAGCATTTTAAATGAGATTGCCTTTTGTAAGTTCACAAAGCAGTGGAATAGAATGGAAATTACATTTCTAATCAGAGACACCTACCTTTGAATCTTTGCTTTTTCCAGCCATGTAAATTTGGGCTAGTTACATAATCTGTCTAAATTTCACTTTGTGTGTTTGGAAAATGGAATGATTTTAGTTATTTTGCAGTGTTGTTGTTAATGCCAAATAACATAGTAAATGTAATGAACCGAGGGCATCATCTGTTAGATCGTTTTCTGTTTTTGTATATAATAGTCACTATTCTATTTGCTATGAGTTGGAATCAACTCAACAGCAATGGCCTGAATTTCCTGTTTTTCTACCTTAACATCCAAAAGGCCTCCAATATGAATAGTAAAAAAATGACAGGTGAATCAATCTAATATTACCTTTGGACACCAAAATACAACCTTTCTTCATTCAGAACTGAATAACCAGAAAAATTCAATATGACTTATAGAAAGTCAGTCTTCAAAGTATAAGAAAAAAGAAGTACAGCATTTAAAGAGTTACATACAGAATACTTTTTTGAAAAGATTGAATATAGGAATCAAAAAGTACTTTGGAAAAGGTCTATTACATATTGTCATGGAGATTTTTTTAATGTTTTCATGGAACACATAATAAAATTTCAGATTTTTCTTGATACTTACAAAATTTAAGAAAAATAATGCCATAGCAATGCTAAAATGAGAATTTAATGGAATTTTTTTAAAATTTACACCACAGAAAATGAAACTGGTGATATGAAACAAAGGTTTGAAAGACAAATATAATCAAAGAGATGATAAATATAGAAGACAGATAATAAAGCTCCAACATATACCTGAGAGTTCTAAAAAAATGTTCTAAATAAACAGACTGCCTATGACTCTTTAAAAAAAAGTCCTAAACTGAAGAGCTGTATTTTCCTATCTAAAGCACTTTGCATGTACCTAAGAAAAAATTAGAAAGTATCCTACTCCCAAACATATGTCAGTGAAATTATTTAATTTAGAGGAAAATACAAAATGTGAAATAAAAATGGACTGGTTTCATACTTCTGAGCCACAATATCAGATATCATAAAATGATGCAAACCAACAAAAAGCACACAGGCAAACTTTGGCAAATACAACAAATGATAACAAACAAGAAAGAAATAAAAAAAGAGAGAGAATATAAAATAAGGTGACAAGACTAAATACATTTCTTATGCCAATAAATACACTGTTGTTCTTGGGTGCCATCAACGTGGTTCCTACTAATAGTAACCCTCAATCGCTGTTTTGCTTCAGTCCGTTTTCGCAGTCACTGTGTCTATCTACGTCATTAGGTCTTTCTCTTTTTCCCTGACTCTCCAGTTTAACAGCCATAATGTCCTCCAGGGACTGTCTCTCTCCTAACAACATGTCCAAAGTCTGTGAGATCAAGTATCTTCATCCTTGCTTCTAAGGAGCAGGAAACATATTCATATATGCAAAAATATAGAAGGAAAATGATTTCTCATTGTTTTGATTCTCAGGTCTTTAATTATGAGTAAGCTTAGGCACCCTTACGTGCATCAGTCATTAGTATTTCTTTTCCTATAAACTGTTCATATCCTTTACCCATTTTTCAATTAGGTTGCTTTTATCTCACTACCTTCTATGAGTCTTTTGTAAATAACAAAAACTAGTCCTCTGTAGCTTAACTATACTGAAAATATATGTTCCTGATTTGAAGGTGAAGAAAAGGAAGAGAACAGAGCAGCTCACATGTTACAAAAATGTTGTTGTTAGGTGCTGTTCAGTCCTGATCCTATGCACAACAGAACGAAACACTTCCTGGTTCTGCATCATGTCTACAATTGTCTTTATGCTGAAGCCCATTTCTGCAGCCACTGTGTCAATCCATCTTGTTGGGGGCTTTCATCTTTTTTGCTGACCCTCCACCTACCAAAATTGACATCCTCCTCCAGGGACTGATCCATTCGAACAACATGTCCAAAGTATGTGAGACACACAGTCTTACTATCAAAGAGCACTCTGGTTGTACTTCTTCCAGAACAGATCTGTTTGTTCTTTGACAGTCCATGGCAAATTCAGTATTCTTGTCCAACACCATGATTCATAGCCATCAATTCTTCTTCTGTCTTCTTTGTCCTTTGTCCAGTTTTCACATGCGTATGATGCAACTGAAAATACCATGGCTCAGGTCAGGTATATCTGAGTAGTCAAGGTGAAATCTTTATTTGTCAACATTTTAAAGAGATCCTTTACAGCAGATATTCCAAATGCAATGCATCTTTCGATTTCTTGACCAGTGCTTCCACGGACATTGATTGTGGAACCAAGTAAAACAAAATCTTCGACAACCTAAATCCTCTCTCCATTTATCATGATGTTGTTTACTGGTCTAGTTGTGAGGATATTTTTTCCTGATGTTGACATGCAATCCATACTAAAGAATGAAGTCTCTGAGCTTCATCAGTAAGTGTTTCAAAGCCTCTTCATTCCAGGATTGTGTCATCCACATAAAGCAGTTTGTTAATGAGTCTTCTTCCAATCCTGATGTCTCATTCCTCTTCATATCATCCTGCTTCTCAGATTATTTGCTCAGCATAAAGATTGAAAATGTGTGGTGAGCAGATACAACCCTGACACATACCTTTCCAGACTTTAAACCATGCAGTGTTCCCTTGTTCTGTTCACGCGACTGTATCTTGATCCACATACAGACTCTTTAAGAGCCCAATTCTTCCAGTTGCTTGGCCAGGTAGCTGTCTGCCAAATTTCTTGGCATAGACAAGTGAGCACTTCCAGTGCTGCATCTGTTAAGTGAAACATCTCAGTTGATACTATTCCATCAATTCTGAAGCCTTGTTTTCATCCACGCCTTCAATGCAGCTTCGACTTCTTTCAGTACTATCAGCTCTTGATCGCATGCTACCTCTTGAAATGGTTGAATGCTGACCAGTTCTTTCCAGTAAAATGACTGTGTATTGCTTTCTTCTTCTTTTGATGCTTTCTGAGTCATTTAATATTTTCTCTGTGGAATCTTCCACTATTGCAACTCAAATATTTTTATGGTGTAAAAATAGTAACATAAAAACAGATATGTAAGTACATAAATTACATATATGTATATATGTGTATACCTGCAAGATAATGTCTTGTGTGACTACCTTTGGAAGTATGGTTAAGAGTTTCTTTCATGGTTCTTTATGTACCTTCCATCTTTTTCTTTTTTTTAGAGGAAGAAGGTTTATTAGGAGGTCTGATACCACTGGAGACTCAACAGCAACACAGGCTGTTCTCCATGGAGTCTCAAAAGGACCATTTTTACACCAGAGTTTATATATCATTTCAACAACAAATACTTCATACTTCTAAACATGTAGCCCACAGATAACCATATACATCACAAAGCAGGCAAAGACAAAACTTATGAGAAAATTCTATATACCTTTCTTCTTGTTAAATATTTGGACTCTTTCACTGTGATGCTTTCTTTTGTAGTAGTAAGGCTCATGCGAGCCTTACCTGTTATTGGGTTTTCTCTTTGTGGCTTTCCATCTTTTTAAAAGAATGAATTGAAAGAATAAATAAAAAATAAAAGAAGTAATAAATGTTACTGCAAGTTAAATATGTCATAAGCCACTTAAGTTTAAAGATACAGAGATGTGTGTTCTGCCACTCATCTGTCAGTTTGTCACACTGTGATGGCTTACATGTTACTGTGATGCTGGAGGCTGTGTCACTAATATTTCAAATACCAGCAGGGTCATCCATGGTGGGCAGGTTGCAATAGAGTTTCCACAGAAAGACAGACTAGTAAGAAAGAACTGGGTATTTACACCCACAAATACTGGCCAGAGAAAACCTTAACAACAGCAGAACACTGTCTGATGTAGTGCTGGAAGGTGAGCCTCTCAGGATGGATTTGCTGGTAAGGTATGGCTCCAGATGAGAAGAGACAGTTGCAAACATCCATTAATAATTGGAACATGTTGTTGTTGTTAGGTGCCATGGAATCAGTTCTGATTCCGAGCGACACCATGCACGGCAGAAGGAAACTTCGTCCATTCTTGCACCACGCACACAATTCTTTTTATGCTTAAGCCCACTGTGTCAATCCCTCTCATTGAGGTCTTCCTCTTTTTCACTGACCCTCTACTTTACCAAGCAACTGGAATATGGAACATACAACATATGAATCTGAGAATATTGGAAGTCATTAAAAATGAAATGCAACATATGAAGATCAGTATCCTAGGTACTTGTGGGCTGAAATAAACTACTATTGGTCATTTTGAACTAGTCTTGCATATGGTCTACTATCCCAGGAAAGACAAACTGAAGAGGAATAGTGTCAAATTCATCATCAAAAAGAACATTTTGACATCTATCCTGAAGTACAGTGCTGTCAATGACAGGATAATATCTACAAGCCTACCAGTAAGACCAGTTAATATGACTATTATTCAAATTGACACACCAAACAATGCCAAAGAAGAGAAAATTGAAGATTTTTACCAACTTCTGCAGCACGACACTGATCAAATATGCAGACAAGGTGCACTGATAATTACTTGTAGTCGGAACGTGAAAGTTGGAAACAAAGAAGGATATGTGGTTGGAAAATATGGCCTTGGTGATACAAATGATGCCAGAGACTGCATTACAAAATGGTGCAAGACAAAGGCTTATTCATTACAAGCACCTTTTTTCAACAACATACACTCTAACTATACATGTGGATGTCACTAGACAGAATGCACAAGAATCAAATTGACTACATATGTGGAAAGAGACAATGGAAAAGCTCAATTATCATCACACAGAATAAAGCCAGGTGTAACAGACCATAAACTGCTCCTATGCAAGTTCAAATTGAAGATCAAATTAGAAAAAGCCAATGAGAGCCAAAATACAACTGACAATATACCAGCTGAATTTAGAGACCATCTTAAGAATAGATTTGACACATTGAACACTAATGGCAGATGACCAGATGAACAGTGGAATGACATTAAAGGTATCAGACACGAAGAAAGCAAGAGGCCATTAAATAGACATGAAAAAAGAAAAGACCAAACTGAATATCAGCAGAGACTCAAACTTTCTCTTGAATGTAGAATAGCTAAAGCCAAAGAAAGGATAAAGCAAAAGAACTGAAGATTTCAAAGGGTGGCTTAAGAAGACAAAGTAAAGTATTATAATGAAATGCCCAAAGACCTCAACTTAGAAAACCAAAAGGTAAGAACATGCTCAGTTCTCAAGCTGAAAGAACTGGAGAAAAAAATTCAAATCTTGAGTTGCAATATTGAAGGATTCTACAGAGAAAAGATTGAAGGACACAAGGAGTATCAAAATAAGGTGGAAGGAACATGTGTTGTCACTGTACCAAAAAGAACTGGTAAAAATTCAATCACTTTAGAAGGTAGCAAATGATCAGCAACCTATGGCATTGAAGGAAGACGCCCAACCTACACTATAGGTACTGGGCAAAAACAAGGCTCTGGAAATTGATGGAATACCAATAGAGATGTTTCAACACTTGAATACAATGCCAGAAGTGCTTACCGCACTATGCCAAGTAATTCAGAAGACAGCTTCCTGACCAGCCCACTGGGAGAGATCCATATCGGTGCCCATTCCAAAAAAAGGTGACTGAACGGAATGTGTAAATTATCAAATGCTATTATCAATATCACATGTAAGTAAAATTTTGCTGAAGAGAATTCAAAGCAGTTGCAGCAGTACATCAATAGGGAATTGCAAGAAAAGTTAAGCCAGATTCCAAAGACTCAGGGAGACACCATAGCTGATAAAAACAGATCATGGCTGAAAGCAAAGAGTATCAGAAAAATGTTTACTTATGTTTAATTATCAATGCAAGGGCGTCTGACTGTGTGGATAATAACAGATTATGGATAACACTGTGAATAACGGGAATTCCAAAACATTTAACTATGCTCATGCAAAATGTATACATAGACCAAGAGGCAGTTACTCAAACAGAATAAGGGGATACTGAGTGGCTTAAAGCCAGAAAAAGTACACATCAGGGTTGTGTCCTTTCATTATATATCTTTAATCTGTATGCTGAGCAAATAATTCAAGAAGCTAGTCTATATGAAGAACACAGCATCAGGACTGAAGGAAGACTCATTAACAACCTGCTGTATACAGATGATACAATCTTGCTTGCTGAAAACAAAGGGAACTTGAAGCACTTGGTAACAAAGACCAAAGACTATATAGCCTTCAATACAGACTACATGTCAACAAGAAGAAAATAGAAGTCTTCCCAACTGGCTAACTGGGCAGTTACCATCCAGAGGACAGATGAGAGGGTAGAAGGGACAGGAGCTAACTGAATGGACTTGGAAACTACAGAGTGGAAAGGAAGAGTGCAAGTTACTGAGTAGGAAGAGCAGCTAGAGTTACACAGCAGTCTGTGTATGTAAGTTCTGTGTGACACACTGACTTGAATTGTAAACCCCCACTTGGAGCACAATAATTTTTTTTTTAAATCTTCAAAACTGGGCCAATAAGCAACATCATGATAAACAGAGAAAATATTGAAGTTTGTCAAGAATATCATTTTACTTGGATCCATACTCATTGCCAATGGAAGCAACAGTCAAGAAATCGCATAATATATTGCATTAGGCAAATCTACTACAAAGGACCTTTTTAAAGTGTTAAAAAGTAAAGACATCACTTGGAGGACTCAGGATGTACCTGACCCAAGCCATGGTATTTTTAATCACCTAATATACATACAAAAGCTGGACAATGAATATAGGAGACTAAGAAGAATTGATGCTTTTGAAATACAATGTTGGTAAAGAATACTGAACGTACTGTGGACTGCAAAAAGAACAAACAAGTCTGTCTTTGAAGATGTGTTCCTTGAAAGTAAGGATGACAAGACTTCTTCCCACATACTCTGGACATGCTATCAGGAGAGACCAGTCCCCGGTCCTTGGAAAAAAGGAGGATCCTCAAGAAGAAGGGTTGACACAGTAGCTGCAACAATGGGACCAATATTACAATGATTGTGAAGATGCAGTATTTCATTTTGTTATATATAGAACCAACTTGATGGTACCCAACAACAACAACATACGTGTGTTTGTGTGGGTATGCTCATATTAAGAAAGCCACAAGAAAAGAAATGAATAAACGAAAGAAATATCAATTCCATACAGGAAAAGTCAGTGTCATACAGATGTCCATTCATACAAACACAATGTGATCTCAGTCAGTATTGATTCTAGAGGAACTGATGCATGGTAACAGAAGGAAAAAGCCTTCTCTCCAACAACTACTCCTTGCCCTCCAAACTGCTTGCTAGTTATACCTGTACACCACCCCATGAAAAATCAAGTCTAAGTGTGAATATGATTCACTTCTCTCCGTCTTCCTTATATACCACCCCATGAACAATCAAGCTTAAGTCTGAACATTATCCACTTCTCTCCAATTTCGCTACCACTACTCTACACCATTCATATTTCCTGTATAGATTATGAAATGGCTTCTTTTTATTTTTAATTACTCTTTGAACCCAATTTATATACATGATAGAATTAAAATCAATTATTCTTTCTTGGTTCCCTGGGAATTCATCACCCCTGCAGGCAACCAGGGTACCAGTTTCTCACATACTCTTTTAGGAATATCCCAAGCCTTTAAAATATTCTCTCTTTTATTCTTACTCTTATTCTCTCTCTCCTCACACATACACATCTACATATTTGTAGCTATATACTCATACCTATACACATAAGTGGAAACCGTGGTGGCATAGTTGTTAAGTGCTACATCTGCTAACCAGAAGGTCAGTAGGTCAAATCCACCATGTGCTCCCTGGAAACTCTATGGAGCAGTTCTACTCTGTTCTATAAGGTCACTATGAAAATTCACTTGACAGCAGTGGGTTTCATTTTTTATACACTAGAAGAACTAGAAGAACAAATGTGTAACATTTTTTCATGCCACCAGTACTGTACAATATACACCAGTTTACCCTTGTTTTTTCCATTATCAATATGTCTTGACAATCTAAGTTTACCTAGCAGTCTTATTCTCTATGCCACCATCTGTCTGCCAGTTTATCACACTCTGGTGATTTGTATGTTGCTCCAATGCTAGAAGTAACACCACCTGTATATCAAATGCCACAAGGGTCACCCACAGTGGACAGGTTTCAAAGAAGCTTCCAGAATAAAACTCACTGAAAGAAGGGCTTGGCCATCTACTTCTGAAAATTAGCCAGTGAAAATCTTTTGGAAAAGAATAAATAAAACCATACAGATAACACAGGACATTGTCTGACATAGGGCTGGAAGCTGAATCCCTCAGGTTAGAAGGCACTCAAAATAAAACTGGAGAAGGGTTGCTTCCTCAAAGTAGAGTCAGCCTTAACGACACGAATAAAGCTTTCAAGACCTTCGATTGCTGATGCTGCACCACCCAAAATGAATATTAACAGCTGCCTCAATGACATGTACTGGCACAGAGGCTTCAACAATCTGTCAAACGTAGAAATGACCACGAGGATGGCTCAGGCCTGGGCAAGGTGTGTTCTGTTACACACAAAGTCACCATGAGTCAGAGCCCATGCAACAGCAACAATTCTCCCTAATATCTACACAATGTCCTATTGTATAAATAACCATTTATATACCCAGTCCCCTACTGAGACCATTCAGATTTTTTAAAGATTTTTAAGTAATTTCCTAGTTTCTATATTGTTCATCTCCAACCCATTACCTACTCTGTAGCCAGTTATTCACTAATTTAGTAAATTTTTGTTGAGTGACTAATACAAAGCAGAAATTCTTCCAGGGACTGGGGTTACAGTGCTGAACAATCAAAGTTCCTGCTCACTTAGAGCTTACATTCTAGGTGGAGGAGACAGATTGTAACAACAAATAAACACAGAATGATGTGACATGTGGGGATGGAGGTTGGGTACCGTAAGGGAAAGTTTGAAAAGAAATCTGTTCCAGGCAGAGAAAACAGCAGGTACAAAGGTTCAATGATGGGAATGTGCATTCAGGATAGAAAGGAAGCCGGTGGGACTAGGGTGCACTGAATGGAGGCAAGAGTGGTAGGTGATTATATTAAAGAAGTAGCAGGGAAGCCAGACCACTTGGGAAATTTCAGAACTTCGTAAGGACCTTGGACTTGACCCTGGGTAGCCTGGGAAGTCCTGAGAGAGCTGGAAGCAGAAATGCGACATGATTTAATGTTTTTAAAGGATAATTCCGGTGGCTGTACTAAGAATAGACTATTGAGGGATGAGCATGGAAACAGAAAACCAGTTAGAAGGCTCACTCAGTAATCTAAAGGAGAGATGATTTTAACGTGACCAGGTGGAAGTAGTATAATTGGCCATATTTAATATGCTTCTTATATTTCAAAGGTAAAGCAGAGAAGCAAAATGAAGGACAGGAACTTGGGCCACTGAAATAGCTATGGAGCACCTCACCAACCCGTATGGCTCAAATCTTAATAATATTAGGCAAGGGAGAAGTGAACTTCTATTTCATTTAAGCCACTGTGATCTGCAGTGTATCACCGCAGCTTAGTTTATATTTTCACTAGCATACGCATGTCTATTGGCCTTAACATTTCTGGAAGTTAAAGGATTGGTCCGAACTGAAAGATATTTAATGGGAGTCACAGCATATAGATAACATTTAAAGACATGGTCCTGAATAATCAGATCACTGTAGGAGAAGAAAAGAGGTCCCAGAATAATTTAGCGGTCTAAGACAGGAGACACCAGAAACAGAGTTGTCCAGGGCAAGACCTCTCAAACTTCAATGCTCATGTGAATCACTTGATTCATCTGATCTGAGGAGAGCCTTGAGATCCTGCCTGTTTAAACAGTTCTCATGTCATACTGATGATGCTCCTCTGTGGACAACACTTTCAGTAGTAAGGACTTAAAACAGAGTTTCCCCTCTTTCTAGCTACTCATTCTTTGGGTTTCAATTTAACTGTAACTATCTCAAACCTCCCCATACAAGACCAGGAACCCTTCATATGTATTTCAATAACACCTTGCCCATCTCTATAAAATTCATCACAGGCACAATAATTAGTTCACTACTTCCCTTCTCATCTCCACATATTCCGAGGGCAGAAATTATGTACCTATTATTTGCAGATGCTTTCCTAGTTTCTAACTCCACTCCTACCACATAGCTGATACATAAATACATGTGTGTGTGAATAATCATACAAATGATTATTCACAACTATATTTCATGACATGGAAAGACGTTTATAACACAATAAGTAAAAAATCAGGTAATGAAACAATACATATATAACCCTATGTTAGTTGTTCAACATGATTTATTTGCACAGGTAAAATTTGAAAAGGGGATGTTTAAGAGGATTTAACAGCATTATCTCTGAGGTGGTAGGATTTTGAGTAACTGGAGGTTTTTTTTCATATTTCTATATTCTAAAGTAGAATTATTACTATTATTATGACACAAAATAATAAAAAATAAAATGGAACATTGAATTATGACACTTAATCTTTGGTTTTCCAATTGTTGCTATTGGTGTTTTAGTGTAAGGAAATGTGGTCTGTCCATATTTTTTCTAAATTTAATTAGGCATTCCTTTTGCAATTTAAAGCTAAGTCAACGGTTAGGATCTATAGTCTTAGGATCTACAGCCTAAGTACTGCTTAACCCATGAATCAGGTCATAAGGGATACCTGACTTGGTAAAGTCAACCAATGTTTGTACAGCAGAATTTCTCCCATTGACTGTCTACTAATGGTGAATCAACAAAGTACGTGGGCAGTTTTACACAGACAAATCAGTGAAGCCAAAGCCAAGTGCCATCGAATCAGTGAACCAGGACAAAAATCCATATGTATATTAAATAAAACATTAGTATTTAAGGTATAAAAAGCTGGCAATTTAAATCAATAGGGAAGAAAGAATTTATGAAATAATGTTGTGTGGCTGGTTAGCTTTTGGAAAAAAATGACAAAGCTTTTTCCTCTTATCAAAATAAGTTACAGATGGATCAAATATTTAATTTTTGAAAAGAAGCTATAAAGTTACTAGAAGAACATGTGAGATAATACATTTAAAACCTAAGGCAGAAAAAGCCTTTAACATGACGTCAAGACAAGAACATACAAAGAAACAACTGCTAGTGTAAAAACTAAAAATTCTATCAGCAAAAATATGATAAACAAAAGTGAAGAATGAGCAACAAAGTGAAAAAAGTCTACAAAATACATTAAAAATGACTAAAACCTTTACTATAAAATGATTACTTACAAATCAATAAAAGATGAAAGAAAAATCAAAAGAATTATCAGAATAGCCAGGAGACATCTAAAAATATATTCAATGTACTAGAAATTAATAAAATAAGAAAAAGTTACTTATCCTCATCAGATTACAAAGGATTGAAAAATGACCATTAGTAGTTTGGCAAAGATGTAAAGAAATGAATATTGTCATAAGTTGTTACTAAGAATATACATTAATAAAACTTGCCTAAAGAGAAATCCAACATTGTGCATTAATATTTTGAATCCATAATTCTACTCTTAGGAACTTTCCTACATTACAGCTTGACTAAATTTGCAAATATCATGAAATAATCCAAATGTTAACACATACACTGAATGGAAAAATATAGAATGCCATTCATGGTTTAAACACACACACATACAAAGATGTCTGCAAGTCTGTTTATCAAACTATTAACATCGATAAAATTTAATGACACCTATTAATGATTTCACCTGTTATAAAGCCCAAAGGCAGAAGTGCCACATCAAGAGTCCTAGCTAAATAATATTTATAAACTTAACAATTCATCTGACTCAACAGCACTTGGCAACAATTCATAAGCTACTTTTAAAAAGCAAAACTGTAGTCAATGTGGAATATTTTTATAGTTCTCATCGAAATTGCTGTTTAGCAAAATAAGGAGAAATTTAAACAGTTAATTGCTACTTCAAATAAACTGAAGCATGTACACTTACTATTCCACTAAAATATTCTTCGGGTTTCCCACAAACAGCAATCACTAGGGGGTGGAGTCATGATGGTGGACTAATCACACATCTCCCTAAATCCCTCTGGAAGCCCAAACTTGAACTGACAATTGAATGGAGCCTTCTGGATATCTAGTGAGCCCTAGGATGCAGCATAGGGCTGTTAATTTGGACTTCATACCACTGCACAGAAAACCTCTTCTCCTCGCTGACCCCACTCTTGGTGAGCACAGTGTAGCATGTACTGAAGGTAATTCACCATTTTAATTTTTTTTTCTCTGTCTTAGCTGGCAGGCAGAGCTGGGACTTGACTGACCACAAATCTGAGATACACTGCAGGTGGGATTGGCAAGCGAAACTGCCATATTTTGAGAGCCTGGCTTTGGACTCTGTGCATCTCGGCACCTTTGGCCTCTCTTTCCACCTCCATCATAGAGTAGACTAGACCCAGCCAGGTGGCGAGCTTGTATGGGACGCCATTTTGATCTATTGGGAGGCAAAGACATCCACACGGAAGCCCCAGCTGGACTTAGCTCCTAGGCTGGGAGGCAGTGGCTGCCTGAGAGAGAGTGCTTTTCTGTCAGAAAAGTGGTATTTTACACAGTGTCACCTATGGCTGGGGCCTGGCAACAGAGGCTGTGGACTCTGCATACCAGAACCTTTGGCCTCTCTCCACCTCCACCATAGAGGAGCCTGGACCCAGCCAGGCAGCAAGCTTGTGCAGGACACCATCTTGTTCCACTGGGAGGTATTCATACAGAAGCCTCAGCTGGACCTAATTCCTGGGCTGGGAGGCAGCGACTGACAAGAGGAGAGTGCTTTTCCAGCAGAAAAGCAGTATTCTACACGGTGTTACCTACAGCTGGGGCCTGACAGCAGAGCCAAGCAAGGCAGTAACCTTTCTGTAATTTGAGCTAGTTTATAACATCTGGGGTTTGATATAGAGTTGCTTACTTTGCCAGGTGTGAAGACAGACCTATACATCTGAAAATCTGAGTGACTTAGGAAGTTGTCAGATGCTTTTTTACCTCTAAAAGCAACAAACTCTGGATAAAAGCATAACCAAGAATTCACCCATGGCTTAAGAAGACCCCCAAAACAAACAACCAAAAAACTTCCCAGACAAAGAAACCTTTCTGAAACTATAGGAGGGTGAATACAAAAGGATGATATAGAGAGCACTCCTAGACCTTATAAAAAATGCAGCAGAGCAAAATTAAAAATTAAGCAAGCAGTTCCATCTGATGCAATACCAGTACTCTGAAATCCAATAGATCAAGAACAAAATCAAAGACACAGAAACTTCAATTCAAAGCAAAGAAAACACAATGGAACAAATGGAAAAGAGACTTTCGGACTTGGAAGACAGAGCTACTTACTCAGCATCTATGAGGAGAAATCAGAAAAAAGAAACAAGAAAAATAAAGAAGCATTAAGAAGCATGTGGGACTCTATTAAGAGGAACAATGTACAATTAAATGGAGTTCCAGAACAGGGAAAGACACCTGAGAACACACACAGTATTTTTGCTGTGCTGCTTACAGAAAGCTTCCTAGAAATCATGAAAGAAGAGAATATAGATATCCAAGATACATATCAAATGTCACTCAATATAGATCTCAAATAAAGACTCCAAGACATATCATAAACAAGCTCAACAAAATGAAACCTAAGCAGAAACTCTTAAAGGCAGCAAGACTCAAAGCACAGCTAAACTTCAGAGGGAAACGCAGCAAAACCATGCTGGCATGGAGACAGTGGCATGACACATTCAATGCCCTGAAGGAGAAGAACTTCCAATCAAGAATTATAGATCCTGCAAAACTATCTGTCAAATATGAAAATGAAATTAAGACACTTGCAGAGAAACAGAAGCTCACAGACTTCATAAAAACCAACCCAAAGCTACAAGAAATATTGAAAGAATCTCTTGGCTTAGATGAACAAAACCACTAACTTTATACTTTAGAAGAAAATACAGGACAGATTAGCCAGAATCCTACTCAGAGAAGGCACCAAACTCAATCAAATCCAAAATAGTGAAAGAAATAATCTAGTGATCATATCATGAAAACTAGGGTGTTATCATATTAAAAAGAGGGATGTACTACAGTCATTATAGTCATTCCAGATGGAGATGAAGATGATAAGAATGATAGTAATTGAAATTGGGTTTATACATAGTTTATTAAGGGGGGTCAAGGGGCAGCAATAAAGCACAATAAAGATGTAAAATATCAAATCAAGAAATGTAATACAGGAGTCTCAACAATGATAAAACCAACCCTGAAAAAGGTGAAAAATCAACTCAAAAAGAATGTCCCAGAACAGATTAATAAGAACAACAGAGAAAACATCAACACAAAAATAAACATATCACAATGGCAACACTCAACACATATCTATCAATAATCACACTGAATGTGAATGGACTGAGCACTCTAGTAAAAAGATATCCAGTGACATCTTGGATCAAAAGACATGACCCATTCATATGCTGCCTACAAGAAACTCACCTTAAACTTAAACATAGGAACAAACTGAAAATGAGAAGATGGAAGAATATGTATCAAGTGAACAATGAATAAAGAAGAGCAGGTGTGGCAATTCTAATCTCAGATAAAATCAATTTTAATGTAAAACTCACTATCATGGACAAGGATGAACACTATTTATTGCTGAAAGGTTTAATACACAAGCAGGACTTAACAATATCAAATATTTATGCACCTAATATTAGAGAACCTAAATACATTGAAGAAACTGTGACTATCCTCAAAAATGAGATAGATCACTCCACAATAATAGTGGGAGACTTCAACATTTCACTCTCAATACTGGACAGGTAGTGTAGAAAAAAGCTCAGTAAAGACACAGAAGACCCTATTGCCACAATGCACCAACTAGACTTCATCGACATATATAGAGAACTTTCTATCCATCAGCCGACAACTACACTGTCTTCTCCAGTGCACTTGGAACATACTCCAGAATAGACCATGTGTTAGGACATAATGCAATTCTACAAAATCCATCGAATTTGCAGATGATATGATTGTATATGCAGAGAATCCTAAGAATCCATAAGTAAACTACTCAAACTGATAGAAGAGTTCAACAAAGTCCAGAAGTAAATCAGTAGTATTCCTTTATGCCAACAATGAAATTATTAAAGAAGAAATCACCAAATTAATACCATTTACTATAATTCCTAAGAAGATAAAGTATCTAGGAATAAATTTAACCAGAGCAATATCAGATCTTTACAAAGAGAATTACAAGTCCTTACTACAAGAAACTAAGAGAGACTTACATAAACGGAGAAACCTACTCTGCTCATGAATAGGAAGACTTAACATTGTGAAAATATCTATTTTGCCCAAAGCAATCTACTTACATAACACAATCCAATACAAATTCCAGTGACATATTTTAATTAGATGGAGAAACAAATCACCAAATTTGTTTGGAAAGGAAAGAGGTCCCAGTTAAGGAAAGCACTTCTAAAGAAGAAGAACACACTGGGAGGCCTTTCACTACCCAACTTTAGAACCTATTACACTGCCACAGTAGTCAAAACAGCCTGGTACTGGTACAAAAAGAGAAAGATAGAGCAATGGAACAGAATGAAGACCCAAGAGATGACACCATCTACCTATGAACAGCTGATATTCAACGAAGGCCCTAAAACATTAAACTTGGGAAAAAACTATCTTTTCAACAAACGGTGCTGGCAAAATTGGATATCCATCTGCAATAAACTGAAACAAGACCCATATCTTACAGCTTATACAAAAACTCACTCAAACTGGATAAAAGACGTAAATATCAAATCTAAAACAATAAAGCTCATTGAAGAAAAAGTAGGAACAACAATGGAAGTTTTAATACACAGCATAGACAGACTTCAAAATCTGACAAACAAACCACAAACAACAGAACAGAAAACAGATAGGTGGGAACTATTAAGACTCAAACCCTTTTGCCCATTCAAAGACTTTAATAATAGAATTAAAACGACATCTACAGAATGGGAAAAAATATTTGGCACCTATGTCAGAATGACGCCTGATCTCCATAATCTATAAGGTACTACAAAATATCAATAAGAGAAAGATAAATCATCCAATTAAGTGATGAGCAAAGGAGATGGACAGACACATCTCTAAAGAGGAGTCACATGCTCATGATCATTAGCTATTAAAGAAATTCAAATCAAAACTGCAATGAGATACCATCTCACCCCAACAAGGATGGCCATAATCCAAAAAACACAAAACAACAAATGCTGGAGAGGCTGTGGAGAAACTGGAACTCTCATAAATTGTTGGTGGGACTGCAAAATGGTGCAGCCTCTTTGGAAAGCAATCTGGCACTTCCTTCAAAAGCTGGATCTAGATGTACCATTTCACCCAGTAATTCCACTACTTGGAATATATCCTACAGAATCAAGGCCATTCACATCAACTTATACATACACATGAATGTTTACTGTGGCACAGTCCACAGTAGCAAAAAGACGGAATCAAGCCAGATGCCCAACAAGAGATGAATGGATAGGTAATCTTTGGTATATTTACTCAGTGGAAAATTATGCAATGTAAAGAACAACGATGATTTTAGGAAACATCTCATAACCTGGTTTCAATTGGAGGACATTATGCTGAGTGAAAGTAGTCAGTGACAAAAGGACAAATATTGTATGAGACCCCTATGATAAGAACTTAAAAACAGACTCATGCATAGAAGAAAAGACTCTTTGATGGCTGCAAGGCTGGGAAAGGAGGGAGGGTAACAGGGGGAGGGTTTAGATTCGATAATTAATAGAAACTGGGTTGGGTGAAATCTGTGACAGCACACATTAGAAAGATCAATATGAACTGGAATTCAGCATAACATTATTACTCCTCCCATCTTAACCCAATATTGCAAGGACAGAGTAGCTGGGGGTGGGAGCACGGACCACACTCTCAGAGGAAATTGAGGCCAATTTGCACAACTAGTGTTTTACTAAGAGAGCTCTCTGCACCCACAGTGGTGAGTGGCATCTCGGGTCTTAAAAGCTGCCAACCTGCATTCTGAGGTACACCAGATGGTCCCAACTCAGCAGGAACAGATGATCTACAAGTACCAAAATGACATGGGGAAAAAAGCACTCAGAAGACAGACAGACTCATGTGAGTGGGTCACTATATCGACTTGTGACCAGAAAAACTGGATAATGCCTGGCCACCACCGTGATAGCTATGATGGAGCTCACAAAATTGTGTCTCACTGGCAACACAAGAAGAAAAAAGGGTGCACCCTGAGATCTCCACTAAAATACCACAATCGATGGTCCAGGGGCCTTGAGATTCCCCTGGGATCATGGCCCCTGTCCCAGATTCTGCCCCTGTCCATAAATCAGAATGGAGGTCAGCTCTCGGACAGGAATGGATTAGACTTGGTGACACAGAGTGATCATGTCATATGTGCACTTTATGGTTCTACACAACTATAGGATGTCGTCGTACTGACCTCTTACTGGAGGAAGGGGAGTGGGTGGACAGGAGGGGATAGGAGATTGTTGGGAGGATAAGACATGTATGGACCAGAGAGGAATAGTGTGCTATCACCAGGCGGGGAGAGAAGTGGGAGCTGCATATAGCTCGGCATGCAAATTTATATGAGAATGTACATTTTCATTCAATCATAATAAAAAAAATCACTAAACGCAGGATTAGGAAAGCACTGAAACAACATAACCACAAATATTATTATGCTTTGGAGTTAATGGCTCATTGCACACAAAAAACAAAAAGTCACCAAACAAAAGAGTATCCGTTTTATATTTACAATTATCTTTCTTGAGAACACTTATTAGTGCAGAAAAAATTATACATTTCTCTGAACTTGCAGGCTCAAGAGATAGATATATTTTGAAAAGGTTAAGCTATGTTTAGCAAGGTAATCCTCAAGAGATGAATACTAGAGAATTAAATATTCAGTACTTAAATTAACTTCTTATTTGGTACTCAAGAACAAATTGCCAAGAATTATCATCATCAAATAGAACTTTTATTGACTTTCTTAGAAAAAAAAAAAAATACAATCTACTCTAAAAAAAAAAAAAATTAGAATTTGAAACAAACCAGCATTTTTAACACTTTACATGAATAATAAAAGCTTTAAGTCCTCAAAACAATACCTGGCTTGCAAAGTGGTAACAAAAACGGCTCAAAACTTCATTTCATAACTAGTAGATTTTCTAATCCCAGCTTCAGCTTTTAAAAGACATTGCAGAGGATATTATTTGGAACAATTTTTTCCTATTACAGATACTGAATCAGTGTCAAAATTTCCAAATTCTTCACATAAAATTGTTTTACACAAGTTTAGCAAAAACTGACTTAACAAATTCAAATGAAAATACTCTGTTGTTGTTAGACGTCATCAAGTCAGTTTTGACTCAAACAGAAACTCACTGTGATTACTAAACACTAGGTAATCATGTGAGTTTAAACCATAAAGAATGTAGTATTCTAATTTTTACTAAATATCCAATTTAAGGAAATGGGTTCAGAATACCATAAAAATGTGGATAAATCACTAATAATTTTGTGATACTCAGGGTAATATTACATAGTTTTAAAGTCTCACAAAGTTAAAATATTGAAAAAGTTTCTATTTAAATTAAATTCAATATTCCTAAGGCTCTCAAAGCCTGGTAGTAGATTTCTCATCTGAAAACCAATAGCCTTAGGAGCATTCATTCTCAATGAGGAGGTGAAATATCTCCTAAAAATGTGAATATTGGGTTCTAGGGGTTAAAAAGTATATAGCCATGCATCTTTCAATGTGTATGATATGTACTATAAAACAGGACTTTATGTGATTTGAATGTTGAGCAAACATCATACTATATACTCAGCAAAGCTGTATGAGATTCTGTAATGTACGTGTATGGACTAAACAGCCAAAATACTGTACACATACATACTGTATTTCAGCTAATGTGTCCGGCAGTACATGAGGTTGGATGCTGCTGCCTATAAGTCAACACATTGTTATATGGTAAACTTTATTTGTAAGCAGAACAACATACATACTTATTTTTGATATCAAGACACGTATTACAGGTTACATATGTATTATATCACTATATGCCGTGCAGCACAATCACTTTGCATACAAGACATGAAATACAGCTGTTGCATGTGGGAAACATCACATTTGCTATGCTTAGTTGCATATGCTATGTTCTGTCCTCCAATCAGGATTTCTGAAGGTTATAATCCTTACAGGACTATGCAAGCATATGCAGCCTGACTCTGCCTGAATGGATGTTCTCAACCACATGACTGCACTCTTTCTATGTGTAAGGCACAGATGTACACACAGTACAGACACAGACTTGCTGTATATCTGTGATATTAAAATTTCTTGGGGAGAGGCCATTAGAGGAAAAAAATATTGTTTAAAAATCCCATTAAGGAAGTAATACTGAAGAAAAGGTTGTGAAAAATCAAAGTAAACAAATCTGTATTCTGATCACTACCTGAAGACGGAACAGGTTTCCTGATCTTATGAAGACTCATTTTTCTTTCATAAACAAAAATTGTTACTTCTCCCTTAAACAGTTGAAGATACAGTAGGAAACATACAAAGCACAACACAAGGCTTATAACATAGTGACTGTTAATGTTACTTCCTTTCCTGTAAATCGTATACTCTCCCATGAAAGAATTATCAGATTCTAAAAGACAGTGAGATACAAGGAGAAATGAAAGAGACCTCCAAGAGGCAATGACTTTCACACATGATACCTGGACCCATGCTTGCTCAACAAGGGTGAAATCTGGTTTAAAAGATTAAATTCCCAAATCTGTAACTTTCTTAGTTGTGTAAGCCTGGCTAAACTGCTTTACTTTTATGTGCCTCAGTTTCCAAATCTCTACTCCACAAAGCTGTTAGGAAGAACAAATGAGATCATGTACATGACACTGGCTGGAAACTATAAACCAGTATACAAGGTTGGTTAGCGATGGGCTGTGGTTCAAGACAATAATGGCAGGAAATGGAGATACTACCTTATCTGTGTGACACTGGAAAAGGAATTGAAAAGGATGAAAACCGTTCCTTTCTAGTGTCCTAGAACAGGGTTTTCTTTAAATTTTAAACCTCAAAGACAAAATTTCTTTGACAGCCTATAGTTTAAAACAAAATTACCTGTGGTAATTACTATTTCTTGACTCTTCACCTGCAGAGTGATCATCTGAGAAAGACAGTCCAAGCCCTTCAAGTAGAGTATTGTGGCCCTTTTTGTCAGCAGTATGATACACCCGAGAAGCCAGGCACAAATCAATGGGCAGCCCGTGGGTTGGCATAGTAGTGCACAGGGTGTGAAAGCTAGGACTAAGATGGTCTTGTGGAATTCTGCAAAGGAGAAAAGGAAGAGAGGTTTTATTTTTTGTGGTCTTTAGACACAAAACACTACATTTTAGACTGACAGTTTAGGTCAAGCTCTAAAGAAAGCAAAAGAAAAAAAAGCCACACCTGTCGCCATTGAGTCAAGTCCAACTATAAGAACTCTATATCATAAAGTAGAGCTGACCTATAGGGTTTCCAAGGAGTGGTTGGTGGATTCATACTGCTGATCTTTTGGTTAGCAGTGGAGCTCTTAATCAATGCACCACCAGGGCTCTAAGCTCTAAAAAGGATGTCTAAATGTAGGAGACGAGATTTAGAACTATAGTAATGGTTTATAATGGATTGGCTGCCACAGTCCAAAACCATTGACTCCAATTCATAAGCCCAACTTCCCTGATAAACATTTCAACCAACTTGTCTCACAGACACTTCAGAATCAACAAGTCTAAAATAAAGTCACTATCTTTATATCCCAAACTTCATAGTCTCCTGAATTCTGTAACTCAGCTGGAGACACCATAACCAGACCTCCTACTTACTCTCCCACTCCTCTGCTCAAATGCTGATATTCCCGAAGGAGAGCAATTATTCACCATCCAGTAGTCTCAATGGGCCTGTGACACCCTAAATCAGTTATGCCATCCCCTCTCCCATTGTACCATAGCTTGTCTCTCTCTTACTTTTCCAAAATAGAGAAGAGGACCTGAAGAACTGCTTTCTTAATTCCCTGTGCCACTTGCCATGTAATCGACACATACCTACTGAGAACGTAGCCCTGTGCTCAATACTTTACAGATTTTCTCCTGACTCTCACAATGAAACTATATAAAAGTATCCTTATTTTTGATAGGTCATAAAATTAATGAGTGACTACTAGGACCCAAACTCAATGTTGTGGATGATAAGACAAATATCTTTCCTATCATTGCCTATTAATAACTCTCGAGATTATTCACTATAGTCCTTACTCACTCCCCTGCTTAACTATATACTCTTACATTAACCAAAAGACCTTTTTTCACCATTTCACAGACCATATTCTCTGTGACCTCCAAGCCACAGCTAATAATGTTGACTTTTTAAATTATTCTTCTAGCATGTGTTTATTCCCAAGCTTTTACTACTCCAGCTTTCCATCTACTTCTCAAACTAATCATAATTTAACTTTGTAATTGAATTTTTCTTCTCCAGTTTCTAAATTAGGTTTGGCTTCCAAGCCTCAACCTTGTCGTAAACATTGGAAAATCTTCATTGCTTCAGCTATTCCCGCTGTGCTGACAGCATTCACATCTCATCAACAGTATCACAATCTCTCCTAGATTCCTTGTCTTCAAGGTATAAAACGCTGAAGTCACCAATCAACATCCAGCATTGCTCAGGTATGCTACTTCTCCGTCTTCATTGCAGTCATACCTCAGCCAAGGTCATCCTTCAGCCTGCATCAGTAAGGTTCTGCCAACTGGACTGGATATTCCATTCTCTGTCTCTTCCTCTCTTTAACTTATCTTGCAAGCTTCTACCAAACTGTTGTTGTTGTTAGGTACTCTCAGTCCAGTTCCAATTCATAGTGACCCCCCGTACAACAAATTAAAACACCATCTGGTCCTGTGAAATCCTCACAATCACTGTTATCTTCAAGCCCACTGTTGTAGCACACTGAGGATCTTCCACTTTCTCGCTGACGCCCTAGCTTACCAAGCAAGATGTTCTTCTCCAAAAACTGGTCCCTCCTGATAACATGCCCAACTTACATGAGCCAAAGTCTCACCATCGTCACATCTAAGGAGCAGTCTGACAGTACTTCTTCCAAGACAGATGTGTTCATTCTTCTGACAGTCCATGCTATATTCAATATTCTTCACCAGCACCAGATTTCAGAGCCATCAATGTTTCTTTGGTCTTCCTTACTCACAGTACAGCTTTCATATGCATATGAGGTTACTGAAAATACCTTGGCTTGGATCAAACACACTGTAGTCCTTAAAGTTACTTCTTAGCTTGTTTAAAACTTTAAAGAGGTGTTTTGCAGCAGATTTCTCCAGTGAAATATATACATTATTTGATTTCTTAACTGCTGTTTCCATGAGTGTTGAGTATGAATCTAAGTAAAATGAAATACTCGCTAACTTCAGTCCAGTCTCCATTTATTATGATGCTATTTATTGGTCCAGCTGTTAATAAGTTTTCATCCAGTCTTAACGCTGTGTTCTTCTTCAGACAGCCTAACTTATCAAATTACATACTCAGCATACAGATTGAATAAACATGGTGAAAGAATACAGGCCTGATGCACATCTTTCCTGACTTTAAACCACATAGCATTCCTTTTTCTGTTCAAATGACTACCTTTTGGTCTTTGTGCAGGTTCCTTATAAGCACAATTGAGTGTTCTGGAACTTTCATTCTTTAAAGTGTCACCTATAATTTGTTAAGATCCACACAGCTGAATGCCTTTCCATAGTCATAAAACACGGATAAACATCTTTCTGGTATTCTCTGCTTTCAACCAAGATCCATTTGACATCAGTAGTGCTGTGTCTCATTCCACATTCTCCTCTGAATTGAACTTAAATTCTAGCAGTCCCCTGTGGATGTACCACTGCAACTGCTTTTGAATAATCTTCAGCAAAATTTATTTGTGTGTGATACTAATGATATTATTCAATAATTTCCTCATTTTGTTGGATCACCTTTCTTTGGAAAGGGCACAGATAATGTATTCCTTCCAGTCAATGGCCAGGAAGCTGTCTTCCAAATTTCTTGACACAGATGAGTGAGCACCTCTATTGCTGCATCTGTCTGTTGAAACATCTCAATCAGTATTTTGTCAATTCCTGGAGCCTTGTTTTTCACCATTCCCTTCAGTACAGCTTTATCATGTGCTACCTCCTGCAATGGTTGAATGTTGACCAGTTCTTTTTGGTACAGTGACTATGTGCATTCTTTTCATCTTCATTCAGCGCTTCCTGAGTCCTTCAGTATTTTCCCTGTAGAATCCTTCAGTATTGCAGATTAAGGTTTCAATTTTTTCTTTGGTTCTTTCAACTTGAGACGAGTGAACTGTTATTCCGTTTGGGTTTTCTTACTCTAGTTCTTCTCACATTTCATTATAATACTTTACTTTGTCTTGTCAAGCCATCCTTTGTAATCTGTCAGCTTTTATAATTCTTTTCATTCATTCTTTTAAATTCATCATTTCTTCCATTAGCTTTGGCTATTCAACATTCAAGAACAAGTTCCAAAATCTCATCTGACATTCATTTTGGTCTTTTCTTTCTTTCTTGTCTTTTGATGATCTGTTGCTTTTGCTTTCACTTTCTTTTTGTGTGGTGTCCTTGATGCCATCCCACAACTCATCTAGTCTTTGGTAACTAGTATTCAATTAGTCAAATCTACTCTTTAGATGGTCTCTAAATTCATGTCATATTTTGGCTATCATGGACTTGCTCTAATTTTCTTCAATTTGATACTGCATATGAGAAACTGCTGGTCTGTTTCACAGGCAGCCCTTGCCTTGTTCCAATTGATTATATTGAGTTTCTCCATCATCTCTTTCAAGATTTAGTCCATTTGATTCCTGCGTACTTCATCCAGAGAGGTCCACTGCATATGGCTTTGAAAAGTGTATTTGCAATGAATAAAGCTTTGGTCTTGTAAAATTCTACCACGCAGTCTCACATCATTTCTGTCAGCAAGGCCATGTTTTCCAACTCTGGATTCTTCATTTTCAAATTTCATGCTCCAAACACCAGTAATTATCAGTGTATCTTGATTTCATGTTTGATCAATTTCATACTGCAGAAGTTGGTAAAAAAAAAAACACTTAAATTTCCTCATCTTTCGTATTAGTATTTGGTGTATAAATTTTAATAATAGCTGTGTATCTGGTCTTCTTGTAGGCACACGGATATCGACCCTATCAGTGACAGCACTGTACTTCAAGATAGATCTTGACTATTCTTTTTGACAATGAATGCGATGCCCTTCTTCTTCAAGTTGTTATTCCCAGCATAACAGACTATACGATTACCCAACTCAAAATGGCCAATATCAGTCCATTTCAGCTCAATAATGCCTAGGACACCTATGTGTTCCATTTCATCTTTGATGACTTCTAAACTTTCTATGTTCATATTTTGTACATTCCACGTTCTGATTATTAATGGATGTTTGCAGCTGTTCTGTCTCATGTTTCGTCATGCCACATCAGCAAATGAAGGTCCCAAAAGCTTTACTCCATCTACATTATTAGGGTCAACTCTACTTTGAGGAGGTAGCTCTTCCTCCATCTCTTCTCTTCTTTTATAAATCTAGTTAGTGTCTTTCCCTCCCCACCCCTCTCCTCCCTCATAATTACCAAATTCTTTCTGTCCGTGTGGAAATACTTTCACGTTTTTAAAAAAGTGGTCTCATACAGCTATTTGTCCTTCTGTGGTTGACTTATTTCACTCAGCATGCCTTCCAAATTCATCCATATGGTGAGACGTTTCATAGATTTATTGTTTTTTATCATTGTGTAGTATTCCATTGTGTCGAAGTTCCATAGTTTATCCATTCATTTGTTGATAGACATCTAGGTTGTCTCCATCTTTTTAATATCATGAAGAATGTTGCAATGAACATGGGTGTTCATACGTATCTGGGTGACTGCTCTTATTTCTCTAGGGTCTATTCCTAGGACTAAAATTGTTGGATCATGCTATATATCCACTTCCAGCTTTTCAAGGAAGTGCCATATTATTTTTCAAAATGATTGTACCATTTTTCATTCCCACCAGCAATGCTTAAGAGTTCCAGCCTCCTTGCAGGTTTTTTTTTTCTTTTTTCTTTTTGATCTGCACCAGTAATGTCAGGATGAGACAGTATCTCACTGTTGCTTTGATTTGCATTTCTCTAATTACTAGTGATCATATTTTCCCATGTTTCTGTTAGCCACCTAAACATCTTCTTAGGGGAGGCAGCTTTTCCTCAATTCTAGTTTGAGTGCCTTCCAACCCAAGGGGTTCATCTTCCAGCACTATACCAGACAACATTCTGCTGCTATTAATAAGATTTTCACAGCCCATTTTTTAAATGGACCACCAAGTCTTTCTTTCTAGTTTGTCTTAGTATGGAAGCTCTGCTGAAATGTGTCCAGCATGGGTGACACTCCTGGTGTTTGAAATACTGGTGGCACAACTTCCAGATTCACAGCCACAGGCAAGCCACCACAGTACAACGAATTGACAGATGCATTCTGCCATGTTATCTTCTTTAAATACTCCTTTACATAGCACAATGGTTCTATTTTACTTACTGCATCCATTTAACTTGCCCTCTCTAAGCTGCAAGGTTCCTAGCATCTAGACTTACTTCTAACATAATGAAAAGAGTATGGACTTCGGAGTCAACCTGCCTAGATTCAAATCCTGGTTCAAGTCTTCTCTTAGTCATAAGCAAGTTAATTAATTTCTGCATACCTCAGTTACTTCTCCAGTAGGTTGGAAATAACAACATTAGTGCATATGAAGCTGCTTTAAAAAAGAAAGCTGTGAATGAATTTGCAACTGTGTCTCTTGCATGGCATATGGTAGCAGTTATTGTTCACAGGACACTCACAGGACCGGTAAGACTTGCCAGTTTCTTTCAGTTATGGGTAGAATGCTGCCAATCCTTATGTCTATGTCTAAGTATCCTTCAAATACTATCTCATGGGTAGTCTTCTCTGATAATTTTTCCTTTTGTTTCTTCTTCTATAGATGTTCATTTCGTTATGTTCTCCTGTTCTTGTGCCACTCATATTGGTCCTTTATCCAATGGGTAACACTGATCTGTTCACTGACTGTTCCAGGTGTTGTGTGCTATTTGAGGGAGCAGTGTAGTATAAAGCATATAGAGTTTGCAGCAAGCTGGACCTGGATTAGAATCTTGGTTCTAAAATTTGAAACCTGTATTTATGAGCCTCTCTAAATGTTTTCTATAAAACAAAAATACAAGTCTCTAACTCTTGCATTTGTAAGAATGGATAAAAATGGTAGATATATCGTAATTGGTCCCTAGAAATCACTCACAGAATGGCTGTTTTATTTTTATTGCTATTGTTACTAATATGTACTGCAAAGCACCTAACTCATTACTAAGCACAATATGTACATTACAGAAGTGTTTATACAGTTTCTAAAGCAAAATAGGGCACAAGAACAAGGCATGAAATTTACACATTTTCATGTGAGGGAGAAAAACACAGGTAGATCTAAAACATTTAAAAATGCCTAAGGCAAAAAGACCTGACTCGGAGGGTTGTGTAAAGGGGTGTCCAAGCAGCTGGGACACCCTGGTACACTGTGTTTTTAAGACTAAAAAATAAAAACAAATAAGGAGAGAAGAAAGTGACCTCAGATGTCAAGCTCATCTACATCGTCATTCTGCCTGGGACAGGTCTTAGCTACGGAATGTGCTTGAGACTACATCTCAGATTTTTATTTTTTCTTTAGAAAAATCCCACAACTAATCTAAATTTTTATGCTCCCCAACACATCCCAATAATATAAATCAGCAAGTGAATCTCCCTTGGCTATTGAGCTAAACAGAAATATGTTTTCAACGGATGCCTGGATTCTCAATAAAACAAGTTAATTTGGGGGCTAGTCTCTTATGAGAAAAATTAGGTAAAACAATAGGTTAAAGACAAAAAGTAACAATAGATTTTCAGAAACATTTTTCCAAAATTCTCTTTTACTGTATTATTTTCTGAATATCAGACTTTTTTATTCTGCATATCATTCTTATTTCTAATGGAAATTCCTGGTTCTATTTTTAATGAACTAAAACTGTACTGTCAAGAAGATCTACAAATATTTTTGGCATCCTCAAGAAAGGCTGTGTGTTTTCATAGCACACTCTCCTTAAACAGGACTATTTGTCATTCTTTGAAACACTAAGACATAAAAAAGAAAAGACTCTGACTCTGTGTGTGGTCATACTACCCTGCTTAATGCACTAAAATGCAAGGGGTTTTAGGGAAAAAAAATCAAGAACTTTCTGCACCATTGATAATCTGACAGTAACTATTTATTGAAGGTAAAATACTTGTTGTCTGCTGTCACTATTTGTTTTAATACATAACCTCGCTAACTAAATGAGCTTAAAGCAATGTAGATAAGCAATGGCATGTACAGAGTCACTTAAATGCCAATTTGATGGTTTCATAAACTTTGGAATTCTTTTCCCATGAGTCTATTCTCAGCTACTTAATTGTGAGTAATATCCATTTACAAACTTTAAGTTGGCCATAAAAGGGTTGCCTTCCATGTCCACTGCACATTTCAGTGCCCTAAGCAACAACAAAGCTAATAGCTAGAGCTTCTTTAAACCTCCATAAACAGTTAAATGAAGAAGAATCTAGAATAAACTAAGCCATAAAAACCTATTGGTAAAATAAGAAGAAAATCAGAGTTTCAACAAGGTGGATGGTATAAGGTAAACCATAATCTGAATTGTAACCACACACTATTATTGTGTGCAATAAGCAATTCTGATAAAAACATGAAGCAAAAATGAAACACGAAGTAACAGCAGAGGAACATAAAGCCATCTGAATTTCCAAACTGATTATTCTACAGTCATTTTGTGTTGGGTTCTCACTCATCAGTTCAAAATTAATCAGTAACAGTTAATCCAAATCAGACAGTACAGTAACCAAAAATACTGAATCTTACGTGCCAATATTTAATTTCCTTTAGTCTACTCTTATTCTAGTTATGGTTGCATCATCAAAGTAAAAATACTGATCAAAAACAGAAATGTGGAGTACAGTCTATGTATCTTAACAGCAAAACTCAGATCTCAAACACAAATTTCTGAATCAATTAGTTTTCCTTTAAAAAAAAAAAAACCGTTTCATTTGTCAATGTTACTGAAAAACTTCTCTTTAGATAGTAAAATTTGTAAATTTAAAGAAATTACCTTTTGGCTAGTTTTTCATCCCTTGGGAATTTTAAAATTTTTCTTGGTCCCTGTTGTTGAAATTTGAATTTACTTTTTCTCATTCGCTTGACTTCTTTTCCTTTGATTTGCAAGAATTCTGATGATGATACCTTTAAAAAAATATATAAAGTGTACCATTAATGGAAGTTATGAGACTTATAAATCTGTCCATCTAATAGACTTCAAATTTCTATGGATATTTTATAACAGAATTTAAATCCTAAAGGTAAATTGATACCATTGTTGCTAACTGCCATTGAGTCAATTTTGACTCATGGCAGCCACATGTATGCACAATACAAAGGCTCCATAGGGTTTTCAAGGCTGTGATCTTTCAGAAGCAGGTCACCAGACCTATGTTCCAAGGTGCCACTGGGTGAGTTTGAACCTCCACTTTTTTGGTTAATGCCCAGAGACTCTTTGATAAGCTGATCATTTCCTCTAAATACATTCCTAAATTTTTACATATACAGCTCCATAACAATAAAAATATTAGCACCATGTGTATTTACAAAAAGTTTATTTATTGCCTTAAAATAATGAGAAAAGGAAACAATATTTTCCCTCTAAAAATCTCCTCTTGATTAGTACTTTAATAGAGCTTACCTTTAGTCTCCTGAGGTTTGGCATGACTGGTGGTTGCAAGCATAAGCTGAAATGAACTTTAATGCTTTACACAGCTATTTTGAACACTTATCCATTTGTACTTCTTATATTTCTATTATATTCTATTACTGCCCTTTGGGAAAAAAACAAATAAATCTCTGTCTCATAAGTAACTGCCTTTTTATCAATATAGGCATCTGTAATACCATTTTCCTAGAAAATTTGCTGAATTCCTAGTAATGGCTCATCCGAGGATACTCTTCTCTGTGGGTTGCACTGTGTTTTCTAAGACTAGATGACAAGAGATAAGCAGAGAGGCTTTCCTTAGGAAAAACCAGGAGATGCACTTGAATAAGTATAGGAAGCCACATGAAACAGGTTCTCAGAAATTAGGTAGTGAGTTTGGGCTTGACCATGAGAGATCTACCGTAACTTCTACTTAGTAAAGAGAATTCAAATATTAACTGGATGGTTACATGGGATGCTCTGTATTTCTGTCACTTCTTTACCCAAGAAGTTGCAATGGTTCTCTCATTGTCAAGCCCAAACTCCACCAAGTAGTTATCCAGACTGGCTTGAATACAGCCAAGAACACAGAAATTGGATATATCCAGAGGCAGTCCACTAACTCTTTGAAATGCTTCTAGAATTTCTTGTTCTTTATTATGGGGCCTAACAACTTTCATCCACCAATCTCAATTCAAACCTCAGTAACCATGTGGCATAATCTAGCTCTTCCCTTTGGCAAACAATGAAGTGTCTGAATATAGTTGATTCCCCTAGATCTGCTTTTCCCCCAGATAAGCATTCTCAGTCCCTTCAATTCTGCTTCACATGACACAGTTTTGAAGTATTAAGCTTGGTCATCTTGAACGCTCTCTTCCAAGTACTCCGCAGTTTGTCAGAACACCCAGATCTGAATACAATATTTGAGGTGTGATGTGATCAGATCAGCCAGGAGAAAGATTACTCTTTTTTATGGCATTCATCAATCAGCATAAACCATTACTGTATCTATCTTCCTATCTGAAAACTACATTATAACCTGGAACCCGGAAGTCCCTTGGCCTTACTGCTGTGCCATCTCGTATCTATGCACTTAATTGGTGGACCCAAAGGCAGAACCACATATACATTTGTCCCAACTAAATTTCATCTCAGGTTTGACCTAACAAATCTTACCCATCAAATTTTGGATGTTATCTGCAAATCCAGTCAACGACTCTTCCATATTCTGATCCAAATTATTGGAAAGTATACTGAATCACGACACAGTCCTATAACACTCCACTAGCAACTTTCATCCACCAATATTCATCCTTATTACAAATCTACTTACTTGTTCATCTGACCACAATTTTGTCTCCCAAACTGTCACTGCGAAGCTTTCATAAGTGGATGACTGAAGTCTCGGTTACAATAACCAATGCTTCTTGAGTTTTCTTGTATGCCAGACATTGTTCTAAGTGCTTTATACCATAAGATCACATATAATTCTCACAATAACAACACAAGATAGACACTGTGATGATTCCCTTTTTACATATAAGGACAGATATAATAAGTTCAGTAAACAGTTAAAGTGAGTATTCCATCTCTGGCTTGGTGGCCCAAAGTCTGCGCTCTTCACCATGATACTCTTACATTGGACACTAGATCTAACTAACATCTTTCTGACATTCATTCTCGTAACTTGAAGAAATGATGCTGATCTTCTATGACTTGTCCTAGGAAACTCATGCTGGCTCCAAGTGATAAATGATTCTTTTTTTAAGGATTCAAGCACATTATCCATTTAATGATTTATTTAAATCATTCTAGGGTTTAGTCCAAGACCAATGAATAGACTGCTGAAACCACAACCCATACTCTTGAAAAAATGAGATCTACAGTTGCTGGTCCCCAGGGTTCTGGCACGTCTCCCATAGCAGTGGCTCAGCAAAGCCCCTGCTGACATGCAACAACCCCACTTGCAGGAATCAGAGTGCCTGTGACAACAGGCTTAAACATACCCAGGTTAATTCTTAAAGTCTTTTACCAATCTGGGGCTTCAAATTTCTTTTATAAATTCTTCTTCTGTTATTCCTAAACTAAAAATCATTCTCTTTGTCATGTTTAAGGGAAACAAAGTAGGAGTTTATCAGCTTCCTTTTCTGTTTGTCGTATTTTCTGTTTATTTAGAAATTCAGCTGTGTTCAGAAAATAAGCTAAAGCACCTCTGCCATCTGCTCTCATCACACAGTTCATCTGCAGTGACAGGGTTATCCTGCCTTTTTTCCTCACTTTGCTCCAAAACTAACACAAAAAATACTATTTTGTTCTAAACATCATTAACAGGCCTCAACTCATTCTGAATCTTAGCCTTTTACTATTCTTGTTACAGCCACATGCCACTTTTGTATTTATCTATGGATATATATTTCTTCTTTCATCTTTTTTATGTTTTAAAACTCTGAATGTGATAGATACTCATAATTGTTTTGTGAGAATTTGGGAGGTTTAGAGCTTCCCACAACTCAAACTTCCTTTCATTTTAGAATCTCAGGTCAAGTAATCTATCTAAATTTTTGCAGGCTTTTACTGATACTTTCCCTCTTAAAATATTCAATAATCCTCTCATTGGCTATTACATCAGCCATTTCTTCACACACACACAAAAAAAAAAAAAAAAAAAAAACACTGCCATCAATTCCAGCTCATGGCGACCTTATAGGAAAGGGTAGGTCTGCCCCACAGAGTCTCCAAGGAGCACCTGGTTAGCAGCCATAGCTCCTACTACACCACTAGGGTTTTTGCATTTCTTCACAGGTCACCGTTACTTCTATCTAATTAATTGTCCCTTTTCTTTGGTCATGATTTAGACCACAATACTAAATGTGCTTTATTGTACTCATAAACTCCTGAGAGTAGAAAGGTCTATAAATGTAAGAATTTATCAAATTCTGTACCTTTTTGTGAAATGAGAGCTTCTGACATATATGTCTAAGAGGTTGAAACATGCACCGCTTCCCTTCCACAGCTTTGTGTTAGTTCCATTAGTTACGGCAAAGGAGGTCTTTTCCCTCCAATCTCACCAGACTTGTTGGAATAAATTGCTCCTGATTCCTGTGCCAGAGATGCTAGCGACTAACTTCATGACCTTGAATACCCACTTACAGCGTAAAGTTCTTAGATAATAATTGATCTTGATATGTTAAACATATAGATAAATACAATACGCTTGGTGAGGACTTGGTGGAATGAGTCACGGAAATACTTCTAGTGCTGTTTTTTATGAGATTATAATGTGTATCACAATACCCCACAATAAACCATAACGGCTTCTCAGTCTCTCCTCCTCCTCAGAGTCATCTGAATCCTTTCTCTGAGTCTCTCTGCTTGAACCATTCGTGCTAGATCTGTGAAAGACACTCTAGTCACTTTTGCAGCAGAATTTGTGTTTTGTACTTAACCAGACACCCACTAGTTGTTGCTACAAAACGGCAGCACTGTGAAGCGGCAATGAGTGAAAGCTCCAGAACTAACCTCAGTTCAAGTCCTCCTTCTGCAACTTAACTAGATGTTTGTCTTGTCATTTCTCTAACTCAGTACTTTTAGCTGTACAGTAAGGGTAATAATAAGTAGTATTAGGAATAATTAAGATAACGTAAGTAAAATATTTATTAAAGTGGATAGCACGTGGTAAACACTCAATAATAGGAAAGGATGGCCTGTTTTTAACCAAAAATAAATAATTTTGCATAATTTCTTAATAATATTTACTATTAGCCACAACAAGCCAAAAGACCTAATGTTATGGAATTTTCCTACTGGAGAATTTGAAACTCCTGACGGGTCATCATATTTAAGCCACTGTACAGAAAATCCACTTTAGTCTTTGAGCCTCTCAGCAGTTAACCAGTTGCCTCTTGTGTCCACCTTTTACTTTCAAAGTCCCAGTGGTTCAAATAAAGGAAAAGATAAAAACACCATCTGTGCACACAAGCCTAACTCTTTTTCACCAAGATATTATAGTCCTTAAAGGCACTTTCTAGGTGTCTGCATGTAGAAGGTGTCAGCCCAATGCACGGGATTCACCTGGAATAGTCAGCAATGAGTGGCTTCTCTTGGTCTTGGCAGGCTACATGCCCTAAGCGCAAGCTTCAGGTGACAGCTTGCCTTCTGATGGGGCTGGTCACCAATCAAAATAAATCCTTCCTCACTGGCAGCGGTGGTAGATTCCTATGACTGCTTGCGGTTCTTCCATATTACCTATTATTCCTGGAAGATCAATATGCTAGCGCCATGCAGAATGAACCTAAGAAGGCTGTTGTTCTTGTTGGGTGTTGTTGAGTCGGTTCTGACTCAGAGCAACTCTATGCACAACAAAATGAAGGTAGAACCTCAGTAATAAAGAAGACCAAGAAGTAATTGCACTAATCCAGACATAAGGTTACTAGACCCCAGACTAGCAGGGGAAAACCAGAAAAAAGACAAACAAAATGTAAGCAGTGATGTTTGGGTAGAACCTGGGCCCTGAAGACTGATTATCCATAAAAGACAAAGGGAGAGAATGGGTATAGATAAATCCAAGGTTTCAGAGCTGGAGGTTTTGGCCCAAAATCAAAGAACTGTTAATAGCCACCTGACTTGGATGAATCTTGGGAGGGATACAGTGATGGGTGGAGAGAGGGAGGCCAGGAGAGAGAAAGACTGATCAGGAAAGTTATTTATCAACCAGAGAGGGAACCCCTGAGCATAGATAATGTGCTGTGGTAAAGCAAAAAGAGTTTTCTTAATCCTAATAATGTCTCTATCTTGAAATAAATTTATTTAAGTAAGAATTAAAGTAGTCAGCAAATAACACTAAGGTGACACACAGACATGTTAAAAATATTAAAAGATACATGAACTGAATCTGGGGCATACTCTCACATTAAGAAAAGACTTAGGGCCTAAGGTAATCTTAAAAGGAGGAAAATGATAAAGCTATGAAGTTCATTCAGTTCCAGGCCCTGAGCTACAGAGTTCCCGATTCTCCCAAAACAGTAACCAGAAGACTGTCAGTCTTTCTCTAAGCTCGGAGGCTCCTTCTCCCTCCTCAGGGCTGTAACTAGATTTGAGACTTAAAACCCCTTAAAAATTAAGTGTTTCCTTTTCCCAAATAGGCAGTTGGCACTGCTGAGGCCCACTTTTTCAGGGTGACAGTCCCTCCATGCTTCTGCCTAAACCATTTCCTCATGCCTGTGTGTTGTGAACTCTCATGACTCGAAGCGTTTCCAACATAAACTTCTGGGTTTTCTTACCTTTACAGACAGTCGCTTGGCTGCTTTTGAATCACCTGTGGGCTGTTCAATTCTTGAAAGTTTACGTGATTCCTCTGCTGGCTGAACTTCTGAAGTTTCCTGAGTTTTAAATGCTGTGCTACCTGTTTCTGAGGCTCCCCATTCCAACATATCCTCTTGTTCAATCTGAAAAATGCTTGATACAGCTTCAGGAACTTCTTCTAGGTGATATTGCTGGAAAAGGTAGACATAAAAGGATGCCCATTTTATGGGCCATGTCAAAGTTTTAGGTAATTCAATGACTTCTTGCTGGCAACAAAATATGTACGAAAAGGCATGTTTGAAATTAAGCAGAAGTGATAAATTTCCTCTGAAATTTTAGAAAGAGAAATTCAAACTTATAGAAAATGGTGACTGGCCAAGTATTGTACTCAACCCTCATCCTAAAAAGAGATAGCTCTCCCAGAGTTATTGTTAAGCCAGCCAGCCAAGTGCTGAGTTATTATTACAAATCCTAAATATATAGACAAGACTATGATCTTACCCTGACTCTACCTCATACTTACAGAGTCAGGAGCTAGTACACATTTAACAAAAAGGCATTGCTGGCCAGTTTTCATTTCGTTATTATCCATCCATCCCCCAGCCTAAGATGTCCAACTTTGCTTTTGGATCAGCCTTGGATCCGCTGAGACACCCAAGCTCAAACTGAAGTTCTTTGGGTGTGAGAAATGAGATGCTCTTCCTGCAGAAACCTGACTCATTTCCTCAGCGAAGACTTAAATACTGACTAAGAGGCCTTGGGAAGACTACCAGGACACCCCAGCTCTATCTCAAGGCCAAGTGAAAGTTTCTCATAAACTCTCATCCCTATGCTTGTTTTGTGTGTTCAAAAATGTCTCTTTGACTTAGAACTGTATCTTGCCAGATCTTAATAAAAGTATCTCTGTGGCCATATTTGGGTATTAGCCAATTCAAACCAAGATTATGTGGGATTATGGAGTATAGGCAGTTAAAACCTCACTGCTTCAAATTAGAAAATAATGAAAATCAATGCGACTTACATAAAAATCTGAATTCTACAGCAGGACTGTGAAATGTAATTGTATCTCTCTTTTTTGGGGGGGGTTGCTACTAAGTGTATAAAGGATAAAGATGATGTATGGGACCAAATAGTATACAAGCACAGTAGTTTGTCAGTATACAAGAATGTATTGCTAGATCAAGAAATCTAAAGCTTGTAAAATATTTTTATAAAGCCACTGGATAGTCTTGGAGAAAGACTAGGAGCTTTGCAATCAGACCGCTGAAGTCCAATCCTGGAATTCAGTCTATTAATAGATACATGATAATGTTGATTTAACTTCTTTTAGCCTCCTTTTCCCCTTTGGTTAAAAAGGAGCTAATAAAACTCTTAGGATAAGATGGCACAGCAGACACACTGTCACAACAACATTATAGGGCCCGGCACCTACACCATCTACCCACCACTGAGTCATTGTATGTCCCACGGCTTTTGATCACTCTCTTTCTGTTGACTTCCTTTTGCTCCTGGCTTCCTCAACACACTCTGCCAAGTTCTGGTTTGAAAGAGAAACTGAATAGATGAAGATACCACCCACCCTTCGAAACAGAAAATGACCGGAAGAAAACCAGTAGGGTATGTTTTTAATGTTGTTTTATGACCGAGGAAATTGAGACTTAGAAAAGTTAAATAACAATCCCATGGCCACACTAAGGTTAAGTAGCAGAGCTGTGTTTGAACCCCTTTGCCAAATAGACTAATAGTTCTCTAGGTGTGGTCTTCAGACCCTTGGGAGTTCTCAAGGCCCTCTCAGGGTTCTGCAATGTCGAAATCATGTTCATAACAATACTAAAACATCATGTGCCCTTTTTCACTGTGTAGACATTTACACTAATAATGGAAAAGCAATGTTGAGTAAAAGAGTAAACAGGTACTTGTTTCAAGAGGTTATGAAGCTATGAATGGATAAAAAAGACCCATTCAAAGTGCAATGTAGAGTAATGAATTTTAACGTAATTGTATACAAATAGCTCGTTTATCTGATTTCAGATGCTACATTGCAACTAACCTTTAAGAAACTACCACTTGTCGAATTTTTGTGTATTATCAAGGAAGAGTATCCATAATCACGTGAAAATATTATTAAAATACAATTCCCTTTCTAACCCTGAGTGAAGTCAGAATTACTCAATATACTTCAGCCAAAACAACGTACTACAAAAGACTGAACACAGATGCAGATATGGGAATCTAGCTCTCCACTACACCAGATACTAAAGTGATTTGCCAAAAATGGAAGACCGTCCTACTCTTCAAGCTAATTTTATGTATGCTGGAAAATAATGATTTCTTTAATTAATAATACTATATTGACATGTAATTGGCATTCTTAAAGGAAAGAATAAGTATTTTAAATTTTGTTCTAATTTCTAACATGGTAGATATTGGTAAAAATCCACACAGACAAAAATTCCTTTGTCTTTAAACTAATATTTTTAGTATAAAGGGATCCTGACACCAAAAAGTTGGAGAACTTATTACATTTGAAGTATCTCAGTTATCTTTTATATCTCAAACTCTTGGCACAGTATGGACCCTCTGCAATTATTTATGGATGAGTGAATGAATAAATAATATTATTTCATTTTTTTCTGTTATGTAATTAATCACTTTTAGACTGTTCACTACACATTACTGTGATTTGTCAGTTCATATATATATGTCAACCCTATGTAATGAGCTCTTCAAGGGCAAAAACTGCTGTAGTAAAACCTGTGAAACTCAGAACCTGGGTAAGGCAGAAACTCATCAGAGAAGAAAAACTGCTTTCCCATACAATAAACAACAGAAAACTAAGACTGAACCCTGCAAAAACGAGGGAAACTTTCAAGACTCAGGAAAACCAGGCAGCCCTCTTGAGTTCTGGCTCTCACAGGCTTCACTCTATATCTTTGCATCAACCATGTCTAAAAAATGCCTGGCAATAATAGGGGAAAGGAGGATGAAATAAATATCTTGTGTTAATTGTTTTGTATGAGTGGAAACACTCTGTGTAATGATTCTGTGTATTCAAAATGGTGAGTACTTGAAAAGAGGTTCTATTCAGAACATTCCTTTTCTTTAACCTTAGGGAGGAGTTCATGTTATGTGAAACAATTCAGAAAGGAGGACAAGAATGGCTGAAAAACTAAAAAACTGTAAATCAATTTGTCAGTCACTAAACTGAAGAGGTAGAAATAGCTGAACTGGCATATGTTTTCTGTTTATATTCTCGCTGTATTCTCAGCAACTACAACAAAATAAAAAGAAAGGAAGGTTCTGTTTCAAAAAGGAAATAAATTTTATGAAAGCACTAAGAGAGCTCTGTCCTGCGGCACGGAGATGTTCACACTGAAGACACCCCGCTCCGAAGGCATTGCTCAGGAAGAGCTGGGCTTCCTGAACAGGAGCCCATTGACCAGGGCTGCCCAAAGAAATCTCAGCCCAGGAACTGCCAAGGGCAATTTCTCGGGCAGTCTCTGGGGCAGTTAGGACAGACAGAGTTCTACAGTCTGACATGGAAGAGGCCCCAAAAAGTGTGTCTGGTGTGAATGATACTGCAAAGAAGCATTTCTACCACAGCCAGGTAAATGGGTATTTTACCTATGAATTAGCGAGCTTCCTCATCAAAAGCCAATGGCCAATATGTGACTGCTTGTAAATGTGGAAGCTGAGAGTATGGTTTCTTTCACATTACAAAGAAATGGATACATATTTAGTTTAAATAATCAAGATGATATCTAAGCCAGGTACTTAATAGTTGGCCTCTTTCACAGTTTCCTTCAAATGGTTATCTTTTTTCTTACTTTGCATGAATATGTAGCTGATGGTATTATGTCGGGTTTATTCTATCAATGAAGATTTCTATTTTTCTAAACTTGTGTTTTCAACTTAATATACTTATTAGAGATAATTAATGATCAGGTGGGATTTTAGTTGTTGCTGTTTGTTTCTTTAAACATACTTGGAAATGACACAACTAGATGCAGCTACACCCTAGATATCAGTTACAAGCACACAGCATATGTAGTGAGGCTACATAATCCATTTACCCACATACATTTGTTGGGACCTAGGCAGAATATGGGACTACAGAATGGAAAAAGACATGTCTCAATCCAAAAGGATCTTAAACTCAAGTAGTTTGGCATTTACAAGAATTCTTATACCAGAGCATCCACAGCTGTTGTGAAAAGGTTCTGCATTCATTCTTAGCATGATGTTTTCCTTAACACGAAGAATGCTCTGAATTTTTATGTATGTGGGATCACATTCTCAGGAACTAAAGGAGCTTGCTATTTAATGATATCATTTCTGAAATCCTTTGTAAAGGAACTGATCATCGTGTATCATTTGCTTAATGTAAATGTGGGTTTTTAAACACAAACACTTCCCACTCACAAAGAGTATGTTCTAGATTCCTCTGGCTACCACAAGTATTTTGCCAATTATGTATGAAAAGGGAGTTTTATTTCTGAAATAAACTTGTCAGTAACTATCCATTTTCCTTACAAAATTCTCCCCTACTCAATACTTTCAATAATACTTTTAACTAAATACACCCACTCCTCACTCACTGACATGGTTGGGTTACAAAGACCAGGCTGTTAGGCAAGAATTGGCATTATGCAAAAGTGAAGGCCATGCCCCATGTTTGGTGCTAGTGTCTCCATCGCCCTTCATGCACACTGGATGGGCACCCCCAAGTGCTTCTCAGAGTGCTGATGGCATGGGGGGCCTCCCTTCCTGACCACCACAGAGCCTGTGGGAGTTGTGGGGTGGGGCTGGTAATGGTGTCTACCGTATATGGAGCAGCAGGGGCCCACCATCACCTGAACACCCTACAGGCCTCCAAGCAGACCCCTGCTGGACTCATCTCTCTGCTTTCTTCCTCAGCCTGGAGACAGCCCTCAGTGGTGAGCAGCTCCCAAGCCTACCTGCAGGTGAGGCTGGGGAGGTGGCAGAAAGGCCTCTTTGGAAGAAGAAATTTCCGAGTCCCCACCTGACTCCCGAAGTCTTGGTCCTGCAGTCTCCTCACAGACCCACAGGCCCCCTGCCCCGTGCTCACCGACCAGGGGCCCACATGGCCTCAGTCCCTCTCACAAACTTCTTCTTCCTCCTCCCCCTCTCACCTTGGCTTCTCATTAATGCATGGAATAGTTGGACAGTATAGTTTATTTCTATTGTCATAAATGCAAAATATCCACAAACAAAACAGTAAAAGAGGAGTAGGTGTAAAGGGTAAGGTGATGCTCTCTTATAAGCTGATTATGTTTTAATAATACTCCATTTCCTACAGCTGAATGTCTTTAGACCAAAGGGCTGTTCATTTTTCCCTCTTGAAAAGAATTTTGAGCTTCAGATCAGAAAGTCTAGAGGCAGGCATCAGCTGAAAGTCAGAGAGCTAGGATCGCCCAAATGATACTGCACTAAATATGCTTGGAGTTAAACACACCTCTAAAATAAATCAGAGGAATTTTTTTAACATACTCTCTAGATAAACATTCAAACAGTAAGAGGCAGGCTATTATTATAATATCCAAAAAAAAAAGCTAGTTACCGTCTAACAGATTCTGACTCATGGCAACCCCATGTGTTTCAAAGTAAAACTGTGCTTCATAGGGTTTTAAATAGCTGGGACCTTTCAAAAGCAAATTGTCACAGCTTTCTTCCCAAGCGCCTCTGGGTGGACTCAGACTACCAACCTTTCAGTTAGTAGCTCAGTGTTTAACCACTTGTACATCTAGAAACTCCATTCTAACGCACGCAAGGAAGAATTTTATTCAAGACTTTACCGTTTCAGATTCCTCGGCATTTATCTGTAATCTTTGCTCAGATTTTGACTGAGATATGTTGTGGCACTGTGTTTTTCTCATTAAAGAAACATCCTGGAAGGTAGAAAAAGAAAACAATTAAAGCCAATTTTAAAAATCAATGAGACACATTATTCAGTGTAACAAAAATCTAGCCAATACAGTGCAGTAACTGAGACAAATGAGAAATAAAATTTAGTCAATGCACTAAATGAGAAATATAGACCAAAAGATATAATTAAAAAAAAATTTCCACCTACAGACAGGAAAAAAATACTTGGCAACTATATGTCAGACCAATGTCTGATCTCCATAATAAGGTACTATAAAATATCAATAAGAAAAGGATAAATAATCCAATTAAGCAACAGGCGAAGGAGATGGACAGACATTTCTCTACAGAGGATATCCAGGCAGCCAAAAGACACATGTGGAATTGCTCATGATCAATAGCTATTAAAGAAATTTAAATGAAAACTGCAATGAGATATCATCTCACCCCAACAAGGTTGGCCATGATCCAAAAATCACAAAACAACAAATGCTAGAGAGACTGTGGAGAAACTGGAACTCGCCTACACTGCTGGCGGGATTGCAAAATTGTACAATCTCTTTGGAAAGCAATCTGGTGCTTCCTTAAAAAGCTGGAAATACATATACCATCTGACTCAGTAATCCCACTGCTTAGAATATATCCTATAGAAGCAAGGGCATTCACACGAACAGATACATGCAACAAATGTTTATTGCAGTATGGCCCACAACAGCAAAACAATGGAATCAATCCAGATGCCCAACAACAGATGAATGGATAAATAAACTATGGTATATACATTCAATGGAACACTGTGCAATGATGAATAACAATGATGATTTTAGGAAGCATCTCATAACTTGGTTTCAAGTAGAAAACATTACATTGAGTGAAATTAGTCAGCGGCATAAGGACAAATATTGTATGAGACTCCTACCACAAGGTCTTAAAAACAGACTCATATACAGAAGGAAAGACTATTTGACAGCTGCAAGGGAGGGGAGGGAGAGAGGGAGAGGGTTGGTTATAGATTAGAGAGTTGATAGAAATTTGGTTGGGTGAAATCAGTGACAGCACATATTAGAAAGAAGATCAGTTTAACTGGACTTCAGCATAACATGAATATTCTTCCAGTCTTAACCCAAAGTTGTAAGGACAGAATAGCAAGGGTGGCAGTCCATGCTCTCAGGGGACATCGAGACCAACTAGCACAACCAACATATTGCTAAGACAGTCTTCTGCTCCCCACATTGGTGATGGCGTCTGGAGTCTTAAAAGCTAGCAAGCTGCCACCTGAGGTACACCAAATGGTCCAAACTCAGCAGAAACAGATGATCACCAAGGACCAAAACAACATGGGGAAAAGAGAAGGCAGAAGACAGAAAGACCCACATGAGTGGGTGACTACATCAACATGTGACCAGAAGAACCAGATGGTGCCTGGACACACAATTGATGGTCCAGGGGCCTTGGGAGCATGACCCCTAGACCTGATGCTGCCCCTGACCACAAATCATTACTGAGGTCAACTCCTTGGACAGGAATAGACTGGACACGGTGACACAGAGTGACCATATCGTGTATGCACTTTATGGTTCCATGCATCCATAGGATGTCATCCTACTGGACTCTTACTAGAGGGGAGGGAGAGGGTGAAGGGGACAGTAGATTGTTAAGAGGATATGACATGTACAGAACAGAAAGGAGGAGTGTGCTGTCACCAGGCAAGGAGAGCAGTAAGAGCTGCACACTGGCAGGCATGCAAATTTAAACTGGATTGTACACTTTCACTCAATCACAATAAATAAATTTTAAAAAATATGTTTTTCTCATTTCACGTTCATGACTTTTTTAAATGTTGATCTCCAGAGACATATCAACAAATTTAAAATCACAAACACGTAATACCAATTAGGTACTCTGAAATAGTGTGCAGAATCATTTTGGAATGGAAGGATTACATCGCTAAGATGATATAGCAGTATACACTAACAACAGAGCTTCATTAAAGAAAAACTGGCCAAATTGAAAAGAGAAATAGGCAAATCAACAGTTATACTTAGAAATTTCAAATCAAGACTATCAGGCTTTTAATAATATACACTTAATAACTATACTAATACATAGTAAATATACTACTTAGATGCTAAATGTGAAAGTCAATAAATCTTTACATTCTTAATACATCACTGAGGTATAAACACATAATGATAAACACAAAATTCAGGATATTGTTCTGCTCTCAGGAGGGAAGGAAACATTAAGAAGAGATATAAAAGTTGCCTTAACTCCACATGCAATGTGTTATTTATTTAAGCAGCTGCAAGTAAACGTGGCAAAATATTAAATTTTGATAAATCTTAATGATGAGTACTTGTTCTGCAGTTGAAATATTTCATAATAAAATACTTTTAAAAATTTCTCAATGTAGTCCATGTAGATTATGTAATGATGTCAATGATGAATTAAAAATACTTCAAGAAAGAAAGCTATAGCTTATTTCACTTATGAATATAAAGGTGAAATTTCCAAATAATGTATTTAAAAACCAAGCAGTATATTTAGAAATTATACAACTTGAGCAATGTTTTTCCCAGGACTACATAGATAATTACTAATTTATTAGATTAGCAAACTAACATGGAAATACAATCACCTCAACAAATGCTGTGAAAATTTGTCAGTACAATTCAGCATCCATTTCTGATAGAAAAAAAGTGAGCAGAACTAGAAAAAAATCTTCCCTAACTCCAAAAGAAACCCCTGCACCAAAAAGTGTACTTTATAATAAGACATTATAGAGATTGGAGTCGATGCAAAAAACAAAAAATAATATGCAATATAAATAGCACAAAGGAGAAAACCAAAATGTCACTATTGATTAACTTTATGACCACACATCTGAAAAAAAATAAAACAACAAAGTCGACCGGAAAACTATTGGACCAAATTAGAGGTAAGAAGCATATCTAAGAAACTCAACAAATAAAACTCCACAGCAGCAATAACAAGCGCAATTCGCATTCTCAATATAACAATGACATACTACCAATTTAAGCAACAAATTAATCGCCAAAACATTATGCTGAACATTTTTTTTAAATGTTATGTTGAGCAAAAGAAGTTAGCTTAAAGAAGCATCAGAATAATGAATACAGTCTCTGCCTAACTGCTCAGTAAAGTACCTATGGAGGTAACAAATAAATGAAAAGCCACAACACCGATCAAGTCCTTGTCTAGTAAGTCCAACATCTGGGCTTCCTCAAGGACAGTTTCTGTTCATGTTTTTGTTTTTTGTTGTTCTGTTTTTTTTACCCCCTGCATATGAACTATACTTTCTTGTTTGTTTGTTGCATAATTTTTTGTTGAAAGACATTTAACAACCTGGGGAGTGTTTATTAATGAAAAAGAACTGAATCCTACTATGTTTAGCAAACTTGGTGGCATTTTAACTTGTACTAGTCCATCCCCTGTCCAGCTATGTCAAAGGAAAAAAAAAAAACCTCATTGCCTTTGACTAGATTCTGACTCTTAGTAACGCTGCAAGACAGAGCAGAACTTCTCCAAGCGATTCCCGAGGATGTAAATCACGACACAAGCAGACTGCCACATCTTTTTCCTGTAAAGCACCTGGTGGGTTCAAACTGCCAGTCTTTCAGTTAGCAGCTGAATGCACCGCCATGGCTTCTCCTGCTGCATGATAGCCTTAAAAATTACCAGCCTGCATTTTCAGTGCAGCCTGGCAGTGACTGGAGGGGTAAGAATCAAGCTTAAGCTCTTTAAATCTAATTCTCAAAAATTGGTCATTATTTGACCTGTCTATGAGTTCCCAGGAAAACCTCACTTACAAAGCTGTTTTTATTTGACTTGATTTACAGCTTATCCACTGCGAAAAAAGCCTTTTCCCAGCGGATGTAGAAAACAATTACAGGTAAGTATTTTAACATCATGACTGTCTGAGGTAGAGGATAACAGAGGAAACAACAGAGCAAAAAGATTAAAACAAAAATCTGGGAAATAAAATATCCACATAGGTTTGGACATTTGTCTGGTAATCTAGAAGACCTCATGAATCCCTGTGTGCACTGCATGTCTGGGAAATACATGCATAGATCCTATGATTTCACCTCTGGTTGACCTTAAGGCTATCTGCAAGCTGGAAATAAATGCTAAAGCAGAGTTGTAAACCACATATCTGAATTCAGTCAAAATGGATTAAAGAAGGATTAGGAAGAGGTGAAAGAGATTTAACGAACAAGTTACACTACTTGAGCTTGTCTTTTGTGGTGTTAGTCACCATGACCAATGTTCCATGGAATTGCCACCTCTAGTTCTAAGAAATATTCTCCAAGTTTCTCAGAATTACATTCCTCTCCTGCCTAAGAAATACCCTAGGGGTCTTCAAAATGAATTTCCCCAAGCTCCACTCTTAAATATTCTAACACAGCAAGTTTGGAATGCAGTGAGAAAAATCCTCACTTTTAACAGCAGCTTGAGTTGATTCTGATGCAAGTCATCAGCAGCCTACACTTTGAGAAGCGCTGATAGATATGACGTTTGACAATTCTGTCTGCAACCTTAATTGTTCAAGTGCTACATACCTCATTGTTGAATATCACCATGATCACCTTTGAAGTCTTCCCTTTGGGAAGATACGCACAGACACCAGCACCTAGTCCACCCTTCAAAGCAATTTCGGAACTCTTTCTTGAATGGCCATTTCACAGGTTGTCATGGTGGTAAGTTTGCAAACTTAATTGTATAGTTGTCTGTGAGGGAGTTTTTAGCCAGTAAACAAGTAATTGTGTTGGAACACCCTACCTACTTGCTCTATTGGGCCCCAGTGACATTTTTCTTTAACTGGGGATAAAGGAAATATTAAAAGAAAGACATTTTGATGACATTCAGGACATCAAGGGTAATGTGACAACGGCTCTGATGGCCATTCTAGAAAAAGAGTTTCAAAATTGGTTTGAAGGGTGGACTAGGTGCTGGCACTGGCACCTAGCTTCCCAAGGGGAGTACTTCACAGGTGATTCTAGTGATACTCAGCAGTGAGTTACGTAGCACTTTTTCTAGGATGAGTTTGAGAACTTAACCGGCAGTCCTCATATTCTACCTTCTATGCAAGAAATAGAGCACTATTCATGAATTGTCTCATTGGTCATACCACTTCTCTTAATCAGATATCTAGAAATAATTCTGTATAAGATTATTTGTTTTAATTATGTTTCATGAGTTTTATATACAGTTATCTAAAGCAAATTGGTTACCACCAGTCACAGGATGCCCATGAAGCCAGGTGCCAAGAGGTAAAGTGATCAACATTTACTAGTTGGCTGCCATGGACCTAAAGAAGAAACCAAAACAAGAAGGGACTAATGGGGTTAGCAAATGGGTACAGCCAGCTTGGGAAATGAAATAGGAAGAAATAGAACAGAGATTAAGGAAGGAAAAAAATCAAAAAGCATGTTTGAAGAAATAAAATTAGTATGTTATTTAACACAAACTAATTACATTTTCTCTCCTGAATTCAATTTGAGTAAGTAGTACATTTCTACATCTTCTACAGAGTCTGGCACAGGGCTGAGCAGATTTTAACTACCGCATAAATACTTACAAAGCTGTGGGCAGCCCAGCTTCAAAATCCTAAACACATTTTTCATGTGTTTCACAGAGCACCATCTACCTGTGACATAATTTAGAATCCAAAATTTCAGAGCTGGAAGGAACTTGAAAGAACAGTAAAGTCTGAAGGAAACTGGAATTTCACAGACATTGAAACCTAAGCTTTGAGCACCAAAGTGTGCTGTGCAGTACTCAAAACAAACAGAGCACACGGTCGTTCCTCTAAATGGCTTCAAGCAGATGGACCAGCAACAGAAGTGGCAGTGTTTCCCGGTCTGTGAGGCAGACCCAGTATTTTTTCCATCATCACTAAAAAAGGAGGTGGGGAGAGCAAATTTCCCCCACCCCTTCATGCAACCCAGGCTCTCCTCAAATGACACTGGCCAAAACAGCATTTCTAACTTGTACCCTTTCATGGTTGCATCAGCATTTACTATGAAGTTCAAGTTTCAGAGAGAAGAAAAGAAAAGGCATTTGTAGCCATAAACAAATACTTGTCCATGCACGTTACCTTCTTGAGAAACTGCCCTGATTTGCATTGACTTTCTCTAGCTTCCCACAGGCAAAACCCTGCTGGCACTGGCCTGTAAAATCCTGCTTAAAGGTACAAAAATGTGTCAGGGCTGCTTTGCATTCATTCTAACCACATTTGATTATTTTTTTTTTTTACCAAACAATTTATATAACTGTTCTTGGTAGTTGGAGTACCCTGTGTTCAACGGAACTGTCAGTTCTGAAAAGAGTGATCTGGAAAGAAATTTTTCAATAAGGTGATTTGCAAATAACTTGAATGGCTGCCATATGAATTTAAACATCAAAATTGCTACAGGTACCATCTACACTGATATACATGTGGCATCTTTTTTCACAAAGTGCTAACACAATGTAGTCCATTATTTAAGGCTTTTCAAAAAATAAAATATTTCTATAATCGTTATAAGGACTAAGATGCCTGGCCCAGGACTCAGTGTTTTCAATCACCTCATATGCGTGTGAAAGCTGGACAATGAATAAAGGAGACAGAAGATGAATTGCTGCTTTTGAGTTATGGTGTTAATGTATACCATGCGTCGCCAGAAGAACAAGCAAGTGTGTGTTGCAAGTACAACCAGAATGTTCACAAGAAGCAAAGATAGTGAGGCTTTAAATCCAATACTCTGGACATATTATCAGGAGGAACTAGTTCCTGGAGAAGAACACCATGCTTAGTACAGCAGAGAGTCAGCAAAAACAAAACAAAATCCCTCAACAGGATGAACTAACACAGTGGCTGCAAAAATAGGCTTAAAAACAATAACAACTGTGATGGTGACCCAGGACCCAGCAGTGTTTCACTCTGTTGCAGTGAGTCAAAATCACCTAGACGGCACCTAACAACAACAGTAGAATCACTGAGTATCCGGTATGATTTCTACTTTTTGTAATGTTATTCCTCTGACAGGTACCCTATACCATAAAGCTATACAGTGTTTACAGAAACAAACAAACAAAACATTATTGAGACATTTGTGAAATGCTTGTATATGCCGGGTCATCTAAAGCACTAAAGCAGATGTGATCAGAAAAAACACCTTCAGAGCACAATCAAGGTTATGGTGGGGCAATGCAGCATTCTTTACTTCTTGATATTTATATTAGAGCAGACAACACAAAATTCAGGCTTTCCCTTTCAAAAGCATACAGAGAAATTTAGGTTAATATGCCTGCTTCTAGGTTATAGTATTTGTTGCATCAGGTAATATTTCTATGAGTTAGGAACCAGTATTTATTTAGTTATGACTACTCATGTAAGCAGTACTGTGCTCAAGTGCTTCAAGGCTAGGAATCCAAGAGAAATACAAAGCAAGATTCTGTCCCTCAAGAAGCTTAAAACCTAGTCAAAGAAACAAAAATAACAAATTTGTCATGTTTTTGAAGCTACAACACAGCATATTCAATCAAGTATATTATTATGCATAGGCTCCAAGTTCAAAAGGCATCCAATTTACAAAAAGAAATATGGCTAAGAGTATAAATATCACAAAACGTACAAATTCAAATTATGGGGCTACAAAATCAATTTGGGGAGAGCTGGGCCCTTGGAGGTAAGAAAGGGTAGTTTGTATTTCATATCCTAAGATAACACTGCTTAGAAATAATTGTGTGCCTGTGTCAATTAATTTAAAAAGGTCTTATACCACTTTTGTTTAGTCAACAGGAATCTATAAAACTAAACCTTTTTGCAAAAACACTTGTTTTTGCAAATGACATTAATTTGAAAAACTTTTTCAGTTGTTGTAGTCCCTGAATCAAATCCAAACAAACTGGATTTTCTAAATGTTCTCTATTATAAACCTATTCAAAATATTTAGCTTAAATAGAACTTAGCAAGTGAATACACAGCTTATCTTTAAGTTCAACAAAAACATTTGTACCTCCATCTTCAGATATTATTATAAAAATGCCCTGGTTACCAGCACCTAAGATAACCACTATCTTAGTCATTCAGTGCAGCTCTAACAGAAATACCATAAGTGGACAGCTTTAACAAAGAGAATTTTATTCTCTCAGAGTCCAGTAAGTTACAATTCCAAATTCAGGGTGTCACCTCCATGGGACAGCTTTTTGTCAGTTCTGGAGGAAAGTCCTGGTCATCAATCTTCCCTGGTTGTTGAAGAGTTTCTCTGCATAGGAGCCCCAGGTTCAAAGGACATGCCCTGCTCTCAGCACCCCTTTCTTGCTGATATGAGGTCCCCAATTCTCTGCTTGACTCCTCCAGCACTGAGGGGGCTGACCAGTGTAATCAGTAAAAAAAAATACCAAATCCACCACTATTGAGTCAATTCTGATTTATAGTGACCCTACTGGTCAGGGTAGAAGTGCCCCATAGGGTTTCCAAGGAGCACCTGGTGGACAGGAACTGCTGGCCTTTTGGTTAGCAGATGTAGTACTTAACCACTAAGCCGCAGGGTTTCCATGTGATCAATAGGAGAAAACAAAAATGGTGTGTGTGATTAGATCTGCCTTGCTCTCTTTCAGATCCCTCTGTCTGGAGAAAGGACACTCAAGCAGTCCTATCGGGAGCTCCAGACGGTGAAGAACTAGGGTGTCCAGCCAATAGCCACCGCCACATCCCACACATTGTGAATGAGCCATTTGGCAGCAATTCCTCCAGCCCCATTCAGTCCTTCAACTGACTGCAGATCCAGACAAAATCTTGACCACAAGCTCATCAGAGACCCTGAATCAGTTAAGTTGCTACTATATTCGTCACCTACAAAAACTATGTGAGAAAATAAATGTTCATTGTTTTAAGTCACTAAGAATTGAGTGGGCTTTTTGTACAGAAATAATTAAAATAGGCATTAAAGGCAAAACTAGCCTTTCAGACATTACATGGCATTTCTTAGAAAATCTAACACATAGCTCTTGAATTCATGTAACATTCATTTAGGCAAGCATGCACTTTCTTCCTTATTACTTACTATTGCATAATTTCTCATAGTCTTTTACCAAAACAAAAAATTGTTTAAGAAAATCCATTGAAAAATTAAGTATTTTGTGTTAGATCCTTGAGCAAACCAAGAAGTATGTGCAACATATATTGGGTGACACTTAATACTCCCTTCTTTGCCCTGGGTAATTATCACACACATCATGAAATATTATCATCTAATATTTCACCACATTTGTCAACAGCTTTAAAAGAAGCATTCCACGCACTACTGCCACAGTATTTGTGAAAACTACAAAATCACTGCAAAGTAAAGAGCTTACTAAAAGCAAAAGGTGTCATAATCCTATCCCCAAGAACATGGTTCTTTGTCTTATTACTAAACAAAGCCAGTGAAGGAAATCCTGTGAGTTCCTTCAGATCTATATGTAATTGCATTTAATCTATGTTTATAATCTTATGCAATGTGTACATCATTTTTAATTTAGATTAAGAATGAAACTGATTAATATCATCTATAAGAGAGTATCAATAATCAGCCTTTGGTTATCTCTTCTTCCTATTTCAGCTCTGCTAAACTTTTCTCATATGGGTCTAGTAGTAGAAATGATAAATCGAAGGCAGACTTCATAAGAATATTTTTGAAGTCTAACCTCAAACATGATTTAATAACATAAATAAATACTTCCACAATAAAATATGGGCTTCAAGGGTAAGCATAATTTTATTGACATGCTTTAACAAATATTTATAGAGTGACTACTAAGTTAGTCCAAAGTGATATGAGGGATAAAAAGGCAGAAGATAAATAACCTCGTCTTCAGGTTGTTTATGATCTTATCAGAGAAATTCAACAGTCATTTGATCTACCCTCTAAAAATATATAGAAAAAGAATTGATTCTGATCACTTAGGTATTCAAAGTCTAGATGAAAACATACTTGGCTGTGTAGATAAATACTAATAGCCCACATCACAAGACAGACACAACATAAATGTGTGCCAAGGTTGAGGCCAGGAAACAGCAGATTAAATACTTAGGGCAGGAGGCAGCATTCCCTGTACAGAAAGGTAGGAACTCAAGATGTCCAGTGGACACAAAGATGATTTCAAGTAGAGAAAGACTCCTTGGGCCAATTTTCAGGTCCTTTTTCTATCTCTGGGTCAGGCATACACGTACCACTATTGTAGATAAGAAGCACTGGAAAGGAAAGTATCTTCATAGTGGTTCCCTTCCTCCCTCCCTCCAGGTCTCTTTCCAAGGGATGGTGATGAGCCCCGTGATTGCACGTGATCACCTGATTCTCTAAAATGGTTGTGCTGGCAGCTATGAGTCAGAATCAACTTGACAGCTGTGGGTTTTTGTTATTGTTGTTGTTGTTTACCTTGCTAATGGAAAACCTAGTAGTTTGGTGAGTTTGGCTGGTCAGCAGTTTGAATCTTCTAGGCACTCCTTGGAAACTCTGTGAGGCAGTTCTGTTCTGTCCTATAGGATCATTACACGTCAGAACTGACTTGATGGCAAAAAATTTAGTTGTTTGGGGGTTTACCTTGCTAATAATCACAAACAAACAAATATCTGGACAGGAAATTAATCATCTTTTGCTACCCCTTGGAAGAAGTATTTTCAAGTAATCAGTTAATTCAGAGTTCTCGCTTGAACCCTAAAGTAAACTACTGGAACTAATAGATTCGGCAAAGTAGCCAGATACAAGACAAACATACAAAAGTCAGTAGGATTCCTATTCACTAATAAATAGAACTAAGAAAAGGAATTCATAAAATTAATACCGTTTCCAATCACCCATAAAAAGATCAAAATACTTAGGAACAAATCTAACCAGGAATATAAAAGACCTACACTAAGAAAACTACAAAACACTATTACAAGAAACCAAACAGACCCAAATAAATGAAAAAACATAGCATGTACATACATAAGAACTCAGCATTGCAAAAATGTCAGTTCTACAAAAAGCCAAAGTATGTATGACTTTGAGTATATCATATTTGACTTCAGAGACCATCCCAAAAACAGATTTGATGCATTGAACACTAATGACTGAAGACCAGATGAGGTGTGGAATGACATCAAAGACATCATCCTTGAAGAAAGCAAGAAGTCATTAAAAAGAGAGGGAAGAAAGGAAAGACCAAATTGGATGTCAGAAAAGACTCTAAAACTTGCTCTTGAACACTGAGTAGCTTACGCAAAAGGAAGAAATGATGGCATGAAAAAAGCAAAGATTTCAAAGAGGAGCTCAAGAAGACAGTATTATAATGACACGTGCAAAGAGCTGGAGATAAAAAACCAAAAGGGAAGAAAACACTCTGCACTTCTCAAGCTGAAAGAACTGAAGAAAAAAACTCAAGCCTCAAGTTGCAATAGTAAAGAGTTCTACAGGAAAAATACTAAATGATTCAAGAAGCATCTAAAGAAGATGGAAGGAATGCACAGAGTCATTACACCAGAAAGAACTGGTCAATGTTCAATCATTTCAAGAGGTAGCATATGATCAGGAACCAATGGAACTAAAGGAAGAAGTCAAAATTACATTGAAGACATTGGTGAAAAACAAGGCTCCAGGAAGTGATGAAACAGCAATTGAGACGTTTCAAAAAAAAAGAAAAAGATGTAGCACTGGAAGTGTTCGGTCATCTATGGCAAGAAATTTGGAGGACAGCTGCCCTTGCAGTTGACTGGAAGAAGTCCACATTTATGCCTATTCCCAAGAAAGGTCATCCAACTGACTGTGGAAATTCTTGCAAAACACCATTAGTATCACATGCAAGTAAAATCTTGCTTGAGATTATTCAAAAGTGACAGCAACAGTATATTGACAGAGAAATGCCAGAAACTCAAGCTGGATTCAGAAGAGGACATGGAACCAGGGATATCACTGCTGATGTTAGATGGATCTTGGCTGAAAGCAGATAATACCAGAAAGATGTTCACCTGTGTTGCATTGACTATGCAGAGGCATTCAAGTCTGTAGATCATAACAAATTATGGCTAACATTGCAGAAAATGGGAATTCCAAATAATTTAATTGTGCTCTTGAGGAATCTGTACGCGAAACAAGAGGCAGTTGTGCAAACAGAACAAGGGGACACTGCATGGTTTAAAATCAAGAAAGGTGTGTATCAGTGTTGTATCCTTTTCACCACACCTTTTCAGTCTGTATGCCAAACAAATAACCGAAGAAGTTGGACTATAAGAAGAGGAACAAGGCATCAGGATTGGAAGACAACTCATTAACAACCTGTGTTGTATAGATGACACAACCCTGCTTCCTGAAAGTGAAGAGGATTTGAAACTGATGAAGATCAAAGACAACAGGCTTCAGTACGGATTGCATCTTAACATCAAGAAAACAAAATTGCACTGGGAAAATCTGCTGCAAAAGACCTCTTTAAAGTGTTGAAAAGTAAAGATGTCATCTTGAAGAAGTAGGTATGCCTCACCCAAGCCATAGTATTTTCAGTTGCATCATATACATGCAAAAGAGGGACAATGAATTATGAAGGCAGAAGAAGGATTGACATCTTCGAATTGTGGTGTTGGAGAAGAATACTGAATATGCCAGCAACTGCCAAAAGAACAAACAGATCTGTCCTGGAAGAAGTACAACCAGAGTACTCTTTGGAAGCAAAGAAGGCAAGATGGCATCTTAAAAACTTTGGACATGTTGTTAGGCAGGATCAGGCCCTGGAGAAGGACATCATGCTTGGTACAGTGGAGGGTCAGCAGAAAAGAAGATCCTCAATGAGATGGATTGACACAGCGGTTGCACAATGGTCTTCCGCATAAAAATGATTGTGAGCACGGTGCAAGACAGTATTTAGTTCTGCTGTTCACAGGGTCACCATGAGTTGGAAATGGCTCAATAGCGCCTAACAATTACAACAACACTCAAAGCTATCTATAAATACAATGTAATCCCAATACAAATATCAACAGCATTCCTCATACAGAAAGAATAGTGAGGCCAGATAGGTATGGCCTTGTTGAAGATGAATAGAATATGAGGCCTTGCATTACCTGACATTAGAACCTACCATACAGTTACAGTAGTCAACACAGTCTGGTACTGACATAATAGCAGACATACTGACAAGTGCAACAGAATCAAGAACCTAGGTGTAAATCCATCTATCTACAGTCATCTTATCTTCAATAAAGGCCCAACATCCATTAAGTTGGGAAAAGACAGTCCTTTTAACAAATGTTAGCAAAATTGAATGTCTATCTGTAAAAAAAAAAAAGAAAGAAAAGAAAAGAAAAGCAACAGGACTCACACCTCATACCATCCACAAAAACTAATTCAAAGTGGATCCAAGACCTACACATACAATCACAAACTATAAGATCCTGGAGGAAAAAACAGCAGCAACATTCCAAAAATCAAACCAAACCTGTTGCTGTCAAGTCGATTCTGACTCAGAGTGGCCCTATAGAATAGAGTACCACTGCCCCACAGAGTTTCCAAGTAGCTCCTGGTAGGTTCAAACTGTTAACCTTTTGGTTAGCAGCCACAGCACTTAACAATTACACCAAGAGGGTTTCCAGGGTCAACGTAAGAGACCCTGATATATCACACAAACAGGCTATAAACCATAATTAACAATACATAAACACCAGAAGATAAGCCATGTAAATGGGATCTTCTAAAACTTTAACACTTATGCTCATGAAATGAGTAAAAACAAAAGCTACAAACTGGGGGAAAAATGAGCTATGATATACCTAACAAAGGTCTAATCTCCAAAATCTATAGAAAAATCTAAATAATGCAAAAGACAAGAATCACCTGACTTTGTCTATTGATGCAGAAAAGGCAGTTGATAAAGTCCAACACTGATTCATGCTAAAAACTCTCAGCAAAATAGGAATAGATGGCAAATTCCTCGACGCAATAAGGGCCATTTATACAAAACCAACTGCTTACATCATCCTGAATGGAAAGAGACTGAAACAATTCCCCCTGAGAACAGGAACTAAACAGGGATGCCCATTCTTACCTTTCCTATTCAACATTGTACTAGAAGTTCTAATCAGAGTAATTAGACAAGACCAAGAAATAAAGGGCATCTGCACTGGCAAAGAGGAAGTAAAAATCTCCCCATTTGCAGATGGTGTGATTGTATATGCAGAGAATCCTAACGAATCCATAAGTAAGCTTCTCAAATTAATAAAAGAGTTCAGCAAAGTCTCAAGATAGGCATAAGTAAATCAGTAGGATTCCTTTACACCAACAAACACATTATTAAAGAAGAAATTACCAAATCAATACCATTTACTATTGCCCCCAATAAGATAAAATACATAGGAATAAATCTAACGAGAGAAATAACAGACCTTTACAAAGAGAACTATAACACCTTACCACAAGACACTAAGAGAGACATACATAAATGGAGAAACCTACCCTGCTCATGGATAGGAAGACTTAACACGGTGAAAGTGTCTATTTTACCAAAGCAATTTACTTACATAATGCAATCCCAATACAAATTCCAGTGACATTTTTTAATGAGATGGAGAAACAAATCACTGACTTTGTTTGGAAAGGGAAGAAGCCCTGGATAAGCAGATCACTACTGAAGAAGAAAAACACAGTGGGAAGCCTTTCACTACCCGACTTTCAAACCTATTACACTGCCACAGTAGTCAAAACAGCCTGATACTGGTATAAAAGGAGACATGTAGATCAATGGCACAGAATCGAGACCCCAGAGATCACGCCATCCTTCTACAAACAGTTGATATTCAACAAAGGCCCTAAGACATTAAGCTGGGGTAAAAGCAATCTCTTCAACAAATGGTGCTGGCAAAATCGGATATCCATCTGCAATAAATCAAAACAAGACGCATATCTCACACCTTATACAAAAATCAACTCAAACTGGATAAAAGACCTAAATATCAAATTTAAAATGATAAAGCTCATCTAAGAAAAATTAGGATCAACAGTGGAAGTTTTAATACACAGCATAGACATACTTCAAAATCTGACAAACTACAATCAACAGAAAATACGTAAGTGGGAACTACTAAGAATCAAACACTTTTGCTCATCCAAAGACTTTATCAATAGAATTAAAAGACCACCTACAGAATGGGAAAAAACATTTGGCAACTATATGTCAGACTGACGTCTGATCTCCATAATCTATAAGGTACTACAAAATATCAATAAGAAAAAGATAAATAATCCAGTTAAGCGATGGGCAAAGGTGATGGACAGACAATTCTCTAAAGAGGAGATCCAGGCAGCCAAAAAACACATGTGAACATGCTCACAATCATTAGCTATTATTGATTACCTAGTTGATAGAAATTTGGTTGGGTGAAATCTGTGACTGCACACATTAGAAAGAAGGTCAACTATAACTGGACTTCAACATAACATGGTTATTCCTCCCATCTTAACACAATATTGCAAAGAGTAGCTGGATTAGGGGTCTGGGGACCATGCTCTCAGGGTACCTCAAGGCCAATTGGCATAACTAGCATTTTGCTAAGAGAGTCATCAGCACCCCACATTGGTGAGTGGCATCTGGGGTCTTAAAAGCTGCCAAGCTGCCATCTGAGGTAAACCAAATGGTCCCAACTCAGCAGGAATAGATGATCTCCAAGGACCAAAATGACATGGGACAAAGAGATACCAGAAGACAGAGACACCCATGTGAGCAGATGACTACATTGACATGTGACCAGAAGAACTGGATGGTGCCCAGCCACCACCAGTGATAGCCGTGATGGGGCTCACAAAGTTGAGTCTCACTGACAACACAAAAATAAAAAGGGGCACACCCTGAGATCTCCACTAATGGTCAGGGGGCCTCGAAATTCCCCTGGGAGCATGGCCCCTGGCCCTGATGTTGCCGCTGTCCACAAATCAGAATGGAGGTCAACTCTTCAGAAAGGAATGAATTGGACTTGGTGATACAGAGTGACCATATCACGTGTGCACTTTATGGTTCTGTGCATCTGTAGGATGTCACGTGGCTGACCTCTTACTGGACACGAGGGAGAGGGTAGAAAGGGGAGGATAGGCGATTGTTAGGAGGATATGACATGTACAGAATGGAGAGGAGGAGGATGCTCTCACCAGAAAGGGGGAGCAGTGGGAGACGCTCGTTGGTGGGTATGCAGATTTATATAGGATTGTGTATTTTCACTCAATCCTAATAAAAAAAAAAAATTAATTCTCAGTTGGGGCACCAGACCCAGACTTCTGTCACCTAGAGAGTGCTGAAGTACTACCAGGATTCACAAAATCAGTGGGATAGGACACCAAAGAAGTCACAGAACTAAGAAGCAGGATGCATCACAACAGTTTTAGCAAAAATACACTGGCCAGGCCTCCTCAGGCCACAATGGCTGAGAATGAATTCTTACCATACCCTTCCATGAATACACATGGTTTGTTCAAGAAATTTTAAAAGTGGAGTGAATGGATGGTATGGAAAATTATATTAATTCTTCTCTCAACTCTACATCTCTCACTCCATTGACACTGTCTGTCACGTGACTTTACAGTTTTTCCTATTAAGAGGGAAAGCATATTTTCTTGCCTATTGGCTTTGGATTCATCCATGAGACTTGGTTTGGTCAATAAAATGAGGCAGAAATAATGGTTTACCAGTTCAGATCCCAGACTCCAGAGATCTTGCATGTTTCCACTTGCTCTCTTGATCTTCTGCTATTCCTCTGAGGAAGGCAGGCCTGGTCTAGCCACTGGTTCCAGGGGGAAACTATTCATGGATTTGCCTGGTCTGACTGTTGGTCCTAGAGAGAAGGCACATGAAGCAGAGCTGCCCCAGTTAAAGTCTCCAGACAGCAAAGAGTCATCAGCTGACCCACTGATGCATTAGCAACCCAACTGACTGACTTACAGACATATGCGCAAGTCCAGCATGTACCAACTGATCCCCCAGACAATCCACAGATATGGGGGCCAAAATAATACTGTTTCAAGCCACAGAATCATTTGTTACACAGTATTAGCTCACTGATACAGCTGATAAATGACATTAGTTGGCAAAGAAAAGGATGAGGCTAATATGTTCAAATTAAGGCCCTCTATTGCTATGGTTGGCCAGATTTTACAGTTAGAAAATACAATACAAGTATCTGGTAAATAAACTAAGGAGCAGTGGTAAGAACGGGGAGCAAGAAATTGGTCCTGAAATGCTACAATCCAGGTGAAAAGTGATGAAGACCTAAATGAAGGCATATTTGCTGGGGGAAAAAAAAAAGAATATTCCTTCTTAATCCTCCACCATTTTTTAAGGACACTTACAAAGATCAAGGAAAAGATTAATAAAAGTAACCCTCAGCTTTTAAAATGTATAACACCATGCTATTGTTGTTGTTGTTAGGTGCCATTGAGTTGATTCCGACTCATAGGAATCCTATAACAACAGAACAAAACACTGCCCAGTCTTGCAGCATGTCCACAATTGTTTTTATGCTTAAGCCCCTTGTTACAGCCACTGTGTCAATTCATCTTCTTGAGGGTCTTCCTCTTTTTTGCTGACCCTCCACCACTCTGCCATGTATGATGTCCTTCTCCAGCGACTGATCCTTCCTGACATGCCCAAATTATGTAAGACTCGCCATCTTTGCTTCCAAGGAGCACTCTGGTTGTACTACTTTGAGAACACATCTGTTTGTTCTTTTGGTAGTCCATGGTACATTCAACATTCTACTCCAATGCCACAATTCAAAAGTATCAATTCTTCTGTCTTCTTTGTTCATTGCCCAGCTTTTGCATGCATACAGCATGACTGAAAATGTCATGGCTTGGGTCAGGCACACCTTAGTCTTCAAGGTGACATCTTTACATTTCAAAGAACACCGTAGAATACCATACTGACTTTAAATGGGATACAGATAGGTCTGGGCATACCTGAAATATCAGAAAGGACAGACTTCACCAAAATCTCATGTTCGTGGATATAGAGTCACTGGGGGCAATATTCCAAAGAATGAAAGAAGCAGGCATAATGAGCAGAGTACCACAGGAAAGCCTTGGTCATCTGAGAGCAGTAATTCTGTCTCATAGATGTCTCCTAATCTACCACCATGGGATTCATGCCTGATTCACTGTGGATATGAGCTGGGGGGTAGGGGGGCCTAGAAAATGCAGACACAGGGGTTACAAGTAAAACCTGAGAAGACTGTTTCACTTAACCCTCTCCTATAAAAAACAGGAAAGTTTTCCCTCACTCCAATCTTCCTGCCTTAACCAGGTCTGACATATTCAGTAGACTCAGTAGACACAGTGCTTAAGATCCATGATACTTTAACACCCAAATATATACATACATATATTTTTTATTATTATTTATTTTAAAACCAGAAGAGAAAAATATGATAATCAACATATGATAACAAATCCAGCCTGGATACTATCTTTCTACCCGTGAAGTCATATGGTAGAAGGGGCCCATGAAGGCAAAGCTGCCTTGGGCCCATGACCATGACATTCAGTACTGATCCTAACCTACAGTACAATTTTGGAACCATGAGAACCCCAAGCTATGGCGGACACTGCCAGGGCGGTGGTCAGATAATTTCCTTCCTCCACCTATGACCTCAGAGCACATGGGTAGTAAACAACAGAGGAGCTTTCCTTTATTCAGACTGAGAGCAAACAAGTTAAATGAGATATTTTTCCTTGCTTCCTCTCGACAGATACACCACCCAGTGAAACTGATGAAAATTGTTTTAAAACCAGCCACTTGTAATATCTGGAAATGGTCCTAATGACTTAACAGAAATGAAGAAAAGCTACAAAAATTCCATAAGAAAAGTCAGATTCTGTGGTATGTGAATCAAGACTACTGCTTTCTCTCCCCTCAGATCAGTGAGATGGAAACTCCACGCTGGACTGGTGCAGCCGAGAACACAGGACTTCCTCTACTGCTGACTTGTGATAGGAGGGCTTTCTCCCAGGAAGAACATTTCTCATCCTGTTCTCTAGTTACTGTGGCTAACTTTCAGGAGAGTAGAGTCAAGAGAGGTAGCAGCTCCTTTCTTTCATCCAACCTCAAGTTGTAGAATGAAGGCTTGGCTTGCTGCTTTTCTGAAGACCGGAATCTCAGTGGATCTTGCCCTGGCTTATAAAGCACTGGTTCCATCCACATCAAGAGGCAAGCCACGACGGCAATGTCCTCCCACCTCTCACTGAGCTCTCAGCTCTTAAAGCAAGAACTGACTCAGAGAAAAGTGAATCATTATCCCCACCTCCAATTTCAGAGCCCTGACTCAGAGACATTGCCAGGAGGAGAAGTGGACCTTGAAACAGATCACTCCCGATCTCTTCCCAGTGGAAGTGACTTCATCTGCAGCAGAGCATAGACACAGCCAAGCCTCAGTGGAGGTTGTAAACGGTCATTGGGTGGAGATTCACAGACTGAAGGAACGTACAGGTTGAACTGTAGGCCAGATGGGGAAGGAGACAGATGAGACAATTCCTCCTGGGCCCAGAATAAATATTAGTAACCTGGGGAACTATTTCTTTAAAGGAGCCCAAATTTGACAGCATTAATTTGTAGAGCAAGTTACTCCCCAGGGCTTTGCTGAAACTACCTAGGAAAATGCCTAGATTTTAGATCAGATTTCACAGAACAAGACTTCAAAGTCCTGATTTTTTAGCCTAATTCCCTCATAAAATGAAACTCTAGAGCTTGATATTCACAGCAATTCTCTGACTTTCCAAGTCAGAAACAGTGGCACAAATGCCAATGTTTTCTTAAATCTTTTATATTGTGAATGGTATGTCTGAAATCACTAACATAATTAAAGAAATTTAAAAGTTTGGATCTGATGATATTTGTAGGCTAATTAAAAGTTACGTTAATACTTCTAATCCACTTATAAAGTTTGGTAACTAATCATCGTATAATTCATATTTCAAAGAAAATTAAATTTGAACTATGGTACACAACGAGTATCGTTTTGTAAAACTAAGACTCAAATTTTAGAATGGAAGCACAGATACAGTCTTTAAATGTCATTAAGTTTCCGGTCATCTCATCTTACACATCTTTCAAAAGTAAAGGTAAAATAAAGACCTTTTAAGACATTTTATATATCCAGAGTATTATGAATTGATTGTGCCTTCCAAGAAGATATGTTGAAGTTCTAATTCCTGGTACCTATGAATGTGACCTTTTTTGAAAACTAATCTTTGAAGATGTTAGTAGTTAACCCAGCGTCACACCAGAGTAGGATGGGTCTGAATTCATTCGTAGTCCTATCCTTACAGAAACGAGAAGAAGGGTGGAAACAGGGAAAAGACAGCCCTGTGAGGATGCTCTCTATAGCACAGAATACCCGGGGCTACCAGAAACTGGCAGAGACAAGCAAAGAAGCATGGCCCTGCCTGTGCCCTAAATTCATATTCTGAGTCTCCAGCACAATAATTTTCTTTGGTGGTGTTTTATTACAGAAACCCTCGGAAATCAATAAACAGGTGTTTTCTAAAAACAAAGGACCAAACACAAAACGCTCCCACCTGAGTCTCCACCTACACGTCAGGATCAACTCAACAGCAACATGCTTGGGTTTTTTGGTTTTGGAATCTCCACCATCACACACATACTTTCAAGTAACAGTGACCACTGTCCTCATATTCTCTCCATTTGCAAAAGAGAAAAACCTGATCACATAAAACAGTTCGACAGACTCATTCATAATATAATGTAAAACGGGGGTCAGTGAGCAACGGTCCTGGGACCAGATCCATTTTACCATCTGGTTTTGTCTGTTTTGTGTTTTTAAGTGGTGGGGAAAATATTCAAAGAAGCATGTATCATGAAAATTATATGAAATTCAAATTTTGGTGCACATTAGTAGAGTTTTTAATTTCATCTGTAATTGTTGGACTTGTTTTTTCTCTTGTAATGAAAGTACCCAACATTCTTGATTTTTGCCTCTTGTCCCATAAAACTTTGACTAACGTCCTTGGGTCACACAAATAGTTTGTGTTCAATTACTAACCTAAAGGTTGGCAGTTCAAACCTCCTTAATAGCACCACAGAAGAAAGGTCTGGCAATTTACTTCCATAAAGATTACAGCCAAGAAAACACAATAAAGCAGTTCTACTCTGTAAAACATGGATTTGCCATGAGTGAAAATCAACTATATGCCAGTGGGTTTGGATTTTGGTTTATACTTACTTGTGAAATGTTTGGAAGTGCCAACAGTTAGCCATCCATGAAAGAAAGTTTGCATTTCCTATCAGAATGATTTTACTCCAATCAAAATGTTCACCCACTTTATTACTAAGATATTGCTCTGAATGACGTATTATCATTTGTAAAAAACACAACCTACACCCAAAAGTCAGATATTTGACAAGGGATAAGGGAAAGAATGTACTGTGGGCTGTGAAAGCTAATTACTGAGTCCTCATAGTGCTTCAGGCATTTGTGGATATTGTACAAACATTATTCCACTTAGTTCTCATCAGAAACCCGTGTGGCAGTTGCCATTATTGTTATTCCAATTTTATAGGCCAAAAAACAAAACTAAAGTTAAAAGAGGTTTTTAAGAGTTTCATTGTAATTGGTTAAAAAAAAGAAAGCCATTGTATCAATTCTGACTCATAGTGACCCTAGCTACCCTATACGGAGGAAAGAACTGCCCTATAGGGTTTCCAAGGAGTGTAAGGTAAATGCGAACTGCTGGCCTCTTGGATACCAGCTGTAGCACTTAACCACTAATGCCACTGGGTTTCTGTGTGATTTGGTGGTCCCTTATTAATGCTTATTAATGAAATGTCAGATGTTGGTAGCGTCAAATTAGTGCTTCCGATTGTCTTTGCGTGTGTTGGGACTCCTCGGTCCTATTTTATTATTCTCTGTTGATCCCTCTTCAAAGTATTTGGGGCCCGTTCACAATGCAGTCATGCTGAATTAGCTTGGGAAAGGCTTCTAGGAAAATAAAAAATGTAGAACAAAAATATCAGATGCCTTCATTATAGACATAAAGGTGAAGGGAAAAGAAAGTTACTTCAAATGGACCTGAAAGGGGTTCTGAGATGAGAGATTAAGTCATGTTTGCTGTTCTTTCTCTATAAACTCAAGATTTGTGGTTCATACCAGAAGCATGGCAGCAAAATAGCACTAATATAGAAATTAAAACATGGAGTTTTATTTTGAAACTGCTAGAAATAGCTCAACTGTAGAAGGTTAAAGTGGAAGAGCTAAGATGAGAAACCATTTTTATTTAGAATTTTTTTCTTTTTTCATCATCTAGGCATCAGTTTATTTGTTTAGATAAACATCTTTATTAATTTACATTTTTATTGTAAATATTTCCTTTTTTCATATTAAAATTCAAGGTTGGTATACCCTGGCCCCTAGGGTCACCATGAGCCGGATCCCACTCGACGGCACTTGGCTTGGCCATTTGGTCACAATTCTTGGTTTTCCAGTCTTTATGCTGAAATTCTGTGACTTGTGACACTAGGCAAGTAATTTAACCAGCTAAGACTGAGGATTAGTAGCAGTGACTGTAACATGACTGTAACATAGACACCAAGAACAGCCAAAACAACTCACAGCATTTCCAAACCCACTCACAGGGAAATGAAATCCTACCATTTGGTCAATATGAATTTAAAAATTATTTAAGGAACAAGTTGATAAATGACAAAGCATAATCTCCAGGTTAACATTAGCAGATTGCAGTTAACTATAAAGTCTAGCTTTATTCCCTCCAGATTTGAAACACAATTTTTCAGTGACTCAAGCAACTGATTTACCCATCTTTGTGGAAGCAATAGTATTTAAATCAGTTAAACTTTTGTCAGGATAGCAACTGTCTTAGTTACCTCAAGCTGCCATAACAGAAATACCACAAGAAGGTGGCCTTAAAGAACAAAAATTTATTTTCTCACAGCTGAGGAGGCTAGAAGTTTGAATCCAAGGCATGGATCTAGGGGAAGGTCTTTATTTGTCTGTTTTACCTTCTAGGACCTGCCAGCAATCCTTGATATTCTAGGGCTTGTACATACATCTAACTCCATCATCTGGCTTCCTCTGCCACCCCCTCCCCCTCCATGTGTGTGTCTTTTCTCTTCTTCATAACTTAAAAGTCATTAGGTTTAGAATCTACTCTACACTTGTATGACATGACACAAGAAAACTCTATTTCTAAATAAGACTACATTTATAGATATAGAGGCCAGGACTTCAACACATATTTGGGGGGTATGTGTGTCAGCCCACAAAATCAACCATAAATTTTCTGTGAAATTCATGAGACTAAATGAAAAAAAAGAAAAAATGATACCTGAGCTGCTTTACCCTCCAAGTGACAGTTGTGTCAGGTAGTGCTGCTATAACAGAAATACCATAAGTGGATAGCTCTAAAAAGAAAAAAATTATTTTGTCACAGTCCGTTAGGTTAAAAGTCCAAATTCAGGGTGTCAGCTCCAGGAGAAGGCTTTTTCTGCTTGCTCTGGAGAAAAGTCCTTATCAATCTTTGCCTGGACTGGAAGCTTCTGAGTTTCAGGGACCCTGGTCCTCTCCAACTGATATGCATGTTCGTAGGCTCCTAGCACTGCTTTCTTGGTAATATGAGGTCCCCAAACTCTCTGCTAACTTCTTTCCTTTATACCTCTAGAGCCTGCCTCAAGACACAAAATAATCTTAGACACTGGTCCTGCCCCACCAACACAACAGCCACCCATCATAGCAACAGGATTCACAACGTGGAAGAACGTCACACAATATGAGGAATCACAGCCCAGTCAAAGAACCACATTTTTGGAGAAACACAATTCAGTCCATTGACACTCCTTTACAGAAAGGATTTTCAGAAAGTATCTACAGAAAAAAAAATTCTTAGACAAGCATTAACTACAGGAAGACAGCTTTGGATAAACACTCTTTCTAAGTGAGAACAAATACATTAGAGGAAATTTATTTTGGACACAACTTAATAGACTGTAAGAACCTCAAAGCACATTCTACAGGATGGTTATTTGTTTTTGTGTCTTACTATTGCAGTGCATATAGTAATTGCCAGTGAATAAATTAAGTACATATTAATAAACAATAAACATTGATAAACTGTCTTGTAAATATTTTCTTATTAATTTATCAACAACTCTCCATGAAGTGTAACTACATTTTATAAAACTGAAAGCCCAGAAGTAAAGTAATTCATACTACAGAAACTCAGAAAGGTTAAAGAATTGGAAGCAGTAACCACCCAAATTGAGGGTACAAGCAACGCTGAAACTGGACTCCCTCAATCCCCCTACATACAGTCAAAGCTGTCTTTCTCACACCAAAATAGAAAACAGCAACTGTTGAAAATCAAATAGGCTAACAGGAATGAATACTTCATTACAAAAGTAAGACAATGAAATTGAGAAAATTCTCCCAGAGCAGTGAAGAGACAATGAGGAGGAAAATAAAAGAAAATACATATAACATAAGAGAATCATTCCAGGGGTCCAACATCCAACTAAAAGGAGTTCCACAAAGAGAATTTTTAAAAATAAACATATAAAAACAGGAAGTGATATTTAAAAAAAAAAATTTTCCCTGATCTGGAAGATATGATTTCTTAGAAAGAAAGGGCCACTGAGAGCTTAACACACATGAATGAAGAAAGACAGATGTCAAGGGATATCATTGTGGAACATGGGATAAAAAAGCTTTTAAAAGCAGGCAAAAAGATTACTAAACAGGAACAAGCATGAGAACATCATTAGATTTCTCATCTGCAACCACAGATGTTATAACAAGATGGAACAATGCTTCCAAAATTATGAGTAAAATGATTTCCAACCTAGAAACCTACTACCAATCCAACTATTGTTTTATGTGGCAGTAAAATAACAAAATCTTCAGGCATGCAAGGTGTCAAAAATACATTTATTTCTTGGCTTGGCTTTTCCCAGTATGATTTCTTGACAAACTACTAAACCAATTGCTGTTGAGTCAGTTTCAAATCTTGGCAACCCTATGTGTGCCAGAACAGAACTGTGTTCCAGAGAATTTTTAGCAGTTGAGTTTTAGAAGCACAGGTAGTCCCCAGTTTACAACAGTGTTCCCACTCCATTGTAAATTCGTCTGGCATAAGTCCAACACCTCATTTTTTTTTTTTTCAGTTTTTACTACTGCCTCTTATTATCAATATCTTTTATAAGTTTGATCTTTGTCTTTTGGGGCTTGGGGGCATTACATATAAATTTACAGATATATTTTAAAATATACATGAAATAAATCATAAACATTCACTGTGAAGATGAAGAATTAGATGACATTGCAGTGATAACACCACTTGTGGAAAGTTCTGGATCGTCTCGATCATCCCTAGGAATGATGGCTTTTCTAGTCATTAAATTAGTGAAAGTTGTCTGTATGGTTCTTTCTTTTTGTTCTTACATATATTTTGCAGTAACATCTCACTGCTTCCGGAACCCGTCTATCAAGTTTAGTGAAACAATTAACATTTGAGTTCATGTTTTCAAGCAACTGAAGACCCTAAATCTGTACATCAGTGTTTGGACAGTAAATCATAAAATTGCACATCTTCTAGTGATTATCTGAGAATGATAATACCAGCAAATTACACACTACAACATTGTATGTAGTACGTTTTACTAATGATGAGCCAAACACCAAAAAAAAGATGGTCATAGGTGTGGTTCATCATAACTTGAATACATGCAAGGACTACCTGCAGTTTACCAGGGGCTTCTTCCAGGGTACCTCTTGGTAGACTTGAATTTCCAAAATTTTGTGGGGCAGTTGAGCTCTTTAACCATTTGCATCACCCAGGACTCCTGAGAAGCTACTCAAAGGAAAGAGGAAGATATAAAACCTAATCAACATAAGATGATGGTAAACACCAGGGTCACAGCTAAGTAGCAAGCTCAAAGACCAGTTAGTATTAAATGTACTCAGGGACCAAAGGGCTCCAAGAGAAATATTTAAAACAGAGAGAGAAAGAAAGAATACTAGACGCTACTTGATATGTCTGAAGTATTCAGAAGAGATTTATACTTGTATCAGAAAGTTAAGAGATCAGTTAGTAATGTCTACAAAGGAAATTTGGGAATCCCAAGGTGACAGAAATGGTTAAGCACTTGACTACTAGCCTAAATGTTGGTGGAACAAACCCATTCACAGATGCCTCAGAAAACAGGCCTGGTGATCTCCTTCCAAGATGTCACAGCCTTGAAAACCTTACAAAGAAGTTCTCCTCTGCACACATGAGATCACAATGAATCAGAACTGACCTGATGGCAACTAACCATAACAATACATGAAATTAAGTAACTTTTAAAAATCCTTGTAATCATTAACTCTAGGAAAAAGTAATTACTCAAGAAAGGAAATGTTGCACATGATATTTATCCTAAACATAATATTGCACAGTACCAAAAATTATGATTAACTATATTGGGAGGAAGGAAAAGGAAAACTAAGTGGTTGAGTGTAACCTATCACACTTGGATCTGAATCTTTCTTTTGATGTTTTCCTGTCTCCTTTCTCCTGATGTTCCCCCTTCTCTGAACCACACCTGGCCCTGGAGCCTGATGCCATTAATGGAGCCAGAAGTTTTACTTTGCAAGTCCACCCTGAGGATCCTCCCCCTCCCTTCTCTGCACTGTGCCTGGCTCTAGAGTCTGATGCCATTAATTGAGCCAGAAGTAGGGCTCCTTCAGCCTTCCCTGAGCTACTCAGGGGAAGAACCAGTTTATCACATTTGGGGAATAGTAGGAAAAAGAAAAAAAGAAGAATTCTGCCAACTCTCCTAAATCAGAAAATCAGGGCATAAACTGTTCCTTAACCTAAATTCAGGTATTACTGGATAAGCAAGCTTCACAGACACTCAAGGACAGGTGCTAGCCCCAGCCTTTCTCAGCAACTACAACCAGACACCTATACCCATAACAATCACCCCTGCCTACTTAGGACAGTAGGCGAGAGTCTGCACCACACACTTGGTGATGGGACAGTGGGACACCTGGACATCTGAGCTCCATTCACAAATACAACCTACTGATGGCTTAGAAACAGCAGTCTATATCAAAGCACTTAAAGGGGAGGACCATGATCTCTTCAGAAAGCTTGCAAAACAAAGAACCAAATCTTCCAGAGGAAGAGAACTTCCTGGAAGTATCAGAAGTAAATTATAAAAGACTGATATTCAGAACGCTTCAAGGGATGAAGGAGATGAGGCAAAATGCAGTAAAGCATTATGACAAACTGAACAAACTGCAAGAAAGCGGGGAGCAGCAACAATTAGAAATTAATCAAATTACAGAATTAGATAACTCAGCAGAAAGTCAGAGGAGCAGAACTGAGTCCATGGAAGCCCGAATTAGCCAGACTGAAGATAAAATATGTGATATAACATACTTGAGGAAAAATAAGGCAAAAGAATTTTGAAAAAAATCAATAAACACTAAAAATTATGTGGGACACTAGGAAGAAGAATATTTACAAGCAACTGGAGTACCAGAATGGGGCAAATAACTGAAAATACAGAGAGAATTGCCACATTTGCTAGCAGAAAACTTCCTTAATATCATGGAAGATGAGAAGATACCCACCCACGATGCTCATCAAACTCCACACAAGGTAGATTCCAAAAGAAAAACACCAAGAAATATTACAATCAAACCTGCTAAAGCTAAAGATAAGGAAAAACTTTTAAAAATGGCTAGAGATAAAAGAAAAATAACCTATGAAGGAGAATCAATAAGGCTGAGCTCAGATTATTCACCAGAAGCCAGGTAAGAAAGAAGGCAGTGGAATGACATATGCAAAGCCTTGAAGGAAAATAATGGCCAGCCAAGAATTACACATCCAGCAAAACTGTCGCTCATATATGATTGTGAAGTTAGGACATTTCCAGATAAACAGAAATTTAGGGAATCTGCAAAAACCAAACCAAAATTACAAGAAATCTTAAAGGGAGTCTACTGGTTAAAAAACCAGTAATATCAGGTAAAAACCCAAGACCAGAACATGAAACTCAGCAGCTGGATATCAACCCAAAAAGGGGGATCATAAAATTAAATCATGGGCAAAACACCGAAAACAGGGAAACACACATGTCATTATGTAAACATTATAACAAAAAAGAGAGACCCAAAGAAAAATGTAATCATAGCTCTTCTAAATAGACAGCAAGTCAAGGTGATAAAAAGAAACTAAAGACTGGTTTAAATTTCGAAAAACAAGGGCAAATATTAAGGTGATCACAAAAGAAACTATCAATCCTATGCATCAAAATGAAAAACAAGAAAAACATGAAATCTCAGCAAATACAAAATAACCAACATTGAAAGAGATGAAAACACACACACAAAAAAGCACTCAGCATAGAAAATTAAATTAAACTAAGGAATTGTCTACAATACACACCAAAAAAAAGATATCAAAAAGGTTGCACTAAGCTCATACCTATAGAAATAAGGGCTGTCACATGAACAGCTACATGCACGCCAATTTTTATTGCAGCACAGTCCACAATGGCAAAAAGATGGAATCAACCTGGGTGCCCATCAACAAATGAATGAATAAACAAACTATGGTACAGTCACACAACAGAATGCTAAGCAACAGTAAAGAACAATGATTTTAGAAAACATGGAGTCATCTGGAAGACATTATGCTGAGTGAAACTAGTTGCAGGGGACTCCTAAGCTTATTGGCATAACTAAGTTTTGGGTTTTTTTTAAAGAAAATGTTCGGCATACCACTTTGGTGAGTGGTATCTGGAGTCTTAAAAGATAGCAAGCAGCCATCTAAATAGCATCAACTGGTCCCAGTCCATTTGGAGCAGAGAAAAATGAACAACATCAAAGACATGATCAAAATACAAGCACAGCAGAAAGAAGGTACCAGTGGGTCAGCACAGGCCCAGAAGAACTAGATGGTGCCTGGCCACCACCAATGACTACCTTGACAGGGAACATAATGTAAAGTCCCTAGTGTAGCAAGAGAAAAACTGCTCTGAGGAACTAGAACTCTATTAAAAGATGATATTGAGGGTCTGTCAGACTGCAGGGTCCACTGAGGACATGGCCCTTGGAGGGCCCTTGGACATGGCCCAGAGCTGAAACCAGTTCCGAAGTCAACTCTTCAGAAAAAGATTGGACTGTACTATAAACACAGATTGATGCTGGTGAAGAATATGCTTCTGGGCTTAAATACATGCACGAGGCTGTCTGAGCAGCTCCTGTGCAGAGGTAAGGTGAAGGTGGAGGGGACGGAAATTGGTTGAACGGATGCAGGAAGTACAGGGTGGAAAGGAGGAAGGCGCTGTCATGGGTGGGGAGTAGTTAGAGTTGTACAGGGGTGTGGGTGCAGGGTTGCACATGGCAAATTGATTTGGAACTGTAAGCTTTCACTTAAAGCACAATAAATTTAACAACAAAAAAAGTTCCACGATGGACTGTTGTCAAAAGCCTAGTAGTACTATATGACTTTTTAAACTGTTTATTTATTACTTTAACCAAAATAAGAATTAAATTAAAAATAAATCACAAACAATTAAAGCAATAAATTTTAATGTTAAACCTGTCATGAATTAAATTGTGTTCCCAAAAAAATCTGTGTAGCAATTTAGCTAGGGCATGATTCCTTGTACTGGGTGATGTTCCTCCACGTTGCAAATTTTGCTCACGTGATGTGAATGAGGTGGATGGGCAGCATTTAAGTTGATGAGGCAGAGCTTAACATTTAAGATTATTTTATGCCTTGAAGCAGTCTCTCCAGATATAAAGGAGAAGGTAGCAGAGATATTTGGAGACTTTATACCCTCAAGAAAGAAAGCAGTGGTACATCTTTGTGAAAGGACCAGGATCCCTCCACCTCAGAAGTGCCCCATCCAAAGGAAGACTGACAAGGACTTTCCTTCAAATTTAGCAAAGAAAAGCCTTTCTCTGGAGCTGACAGCCAGAATTTGGCCTTTTAGCTAATTGGATGGACTGTGACAAATAAAATTTCTCTTTTTAAAATCATCCACTGGTGTTATTTCTGTTAAAGCAGCACTAGATGACAAAGACAAAATCCATTTCTTCTTCTTCTCCTACCTTCAACTTCTCCTTCTCCAGTAGGTCTTTTTCTTCAGTTTCTAAATATCTTTTCAAAGAAAAATTCCTACAGGCCCTTTCATTAACGGCCCAATTTCTTTCCTTCACAGGCCCCTACCATCACTCCTCAACCTGCTGCCAGTAGAACCAAACCATTGGAAACTGCTGATTTGATCATCTGTTACCTATAAAAACAGTAATTTCACAGGGTTCAACCTAATGGCTGTTATCCACACCACCAAATTCTGAGTCTGTCACCTAGATGTTTCTTGCTATCTATTTAATTTGTGCCCTGTTGTAATGTTCCTATCTTAACTGAGACATTCTTCATTTGTTTCCAGAGTATTGCTTCAGCCTCCTAACTCTTCACATGTTGATATTTCTGCTGGAATGACCTTTTTAAAAACAATTATATCACATCACTCCCCTGCAAAATTCTTCAGTGGTACCACAATGCCATTACAATCAAACTCAAAATCTTTCACATGGACTCAAGCTGGCCACTTTCTGCCTTTCAGCTTCATCCCTTTGCTATCTCTGCACTCTGTCCTATAGGTTGACTCCAACCTTGCATTCTATTCTGAGTCATACTGAACATCTCACATGCATGAATGTTCCTTTTATTTGTCTATATTAAAAAGTATATATACGGGATATGCACATATATTAATCGCCCTAGTGTTTGGCGAGAATACTCTAGAAGCCTGGTGACAAGACTTCCTCTTGCTTACTGGGTCGTCGGGAAAAACCAAAAGCTAGAAACGACATTATGGGTGGTAGAGTATCAGAGAAAATGACACTTTCGATGAGATAGGTCGACACAATAGCCAAAACAATGGACTCAAATATATCATCAAGCGTGAAGATGATGCAGGGCTGTGTGACTTTCGTCCTGTTCCACAGAGGTCTCTGTGAGTCAGAGTCCACTTACTGGCAACTAAAAACAAGAAGTATTTGGCACTTTGAAGGCACTCAATGAATATTTATGAAAGGAAAGTTCAATGTTTTCATAAATAACCAAAAAGTGAATCATGGATGAAAAAGTAGAAAAAGATTCAATTTCTTCCATGGGTCAAGTGAAAACTAAAAAGAGTGACTATGTTTCATTTAAATATTCAAATGGACAGTGGCAGGGAACTAACAACAACTTATAAATTGCACTGAGAGGGAGAGAGAGAGAAAGAGAGAGTGAGCAGGAGAAGAAAAGAAGAAAGGGGAAGAGTCTGGAAAACAGTTCCACCTCAACTTTATAATAAAATTAATTGAAGAAGACTTGCAAACACTACAATTAGTGTTTGTAGTGTAAACTGCTCTTCATCTTTCAAAAAACAAAAATGAAACTAAGACTCTATACTTAGAAGTAAAGAATATACACACTAGGTATTAATACTTCTATTCGTTTCCTGGTGAAGAACTGCAACCGACATGAAGTTTTAAAAGCTGTCCAACCAGTTCTCAAACAAGCATCCAATCCAACAAAAGTTTAATTAGGTTTGGAGTTTTGTTTAAACTGACAGCTGTGGTTCAAAAGCCCCCAAGGTCAGGGTTAGAGTTTGCATCTTAAATAATCAAACTGCCCAAAGGTATTCTATTGTTCTATGGTTGTCATTTTTTATTCTGATCTGTAACATATCTAGTTAATAACTCTATACTAAGAATATGGCTTATTCAAATGTAAAAATATTTTTACAGTATCTCTGAATCAACAAAAGAGAAAAGAAAGGCCAAAAGCAGTTAACCCTCATGTCTTCACTGTGCAGATATCCAGCAACTTCAAGGATCTAATAGAGGCAGGAAGCAGAACGTAAGCCAAAAAGGCTCCAGTGCAGGCAAAAGAGATGTCAGCGAAGGCCTCTGTGGGGAAGCTACACACTTTCCCATAGGAAAGCCTTTGAGGTCCTCCCTTGGAGGCTATTTACTCTCACTTTACAAACAGTATTACCAGGCTTATTTATCTAGTTTCTAAGCCCACGGCAGAATAGTAATAAAATATTAGAAAGACAGCTGTGGGAGAAGGGCTGCTTATGGCATACTGATATACTCGCTGAGAAACAGAGACAGCTCTCGGGCCAACGGAAAGGAGGAAGCAAGCACTCAGAATAGAGCTGAATGCAGGGTGTGGAGCAAACTTTTCACCCATCTCATGAGACCTTGGAATATCCCTGTATTACAACATAGCATAAAGAATCCACATTCAAAATGATGTTTTTTGTCTTCAGAAAAATGATCAATTTAGTACCACCTTCACTAGGCCATGGAAACTCTGGTGGCATAATGGTTAAGTGCTACATCTGCTAACCAAAAGGCCAGCAATTCAAACTTGCCAGCTGCTTTAGGCTGTTCTACTCTGCTCTATAAGGTCTCTATGAGTTAAAATAGACTAATAGCACTGGGTTTGGTCTTTTGGTTCACTACAACATACCCACCCCCCCAAAAGGTAAACCAGTTGTCATAAAGCTGACTGACTCACGGCAACCCCCATGTGTGCCAGAGTAGAACTGTCCTCCAGAGAGTTTGCAATGGCTGATTTCCAAGAGTAGATCACCAGGCCTTTCTTCCAAGGTGGACTCTGGGTGGACTGGAACTGTCAACTCTTGGTTAGCAGACAACCATGGTAATACTCTGAATCACCCCATGTCATGGGTTGAATTGTGTCTAACATACCAATGCATGTATCGATTTGGCTGGGCCATGATCCCTACTATCATGTGGTTATCCTCTCTTTTGTGATTTTTGTATGTTATAAATCTTAATCTCTGCCTGTGGTTAATAGGGCAAGATTGGTTTGTGTTGAAGAACATTAGGGTAGGATTAACACCCTTACCCAGGTCTCCTCCCCAATCCATTGTAAAGAGAGTTTCCCTGGGGTGTGGCTTGCATTGCCTCTTACCCTTTTATCCCACAAGAAATAAAAGAAAAGGAAAGCATGAGAGATGTGGTGACCTCATTCCATCAAGAAAATAGTGCTAGGAGCATAGTATGTCCTTCAAACCTGAGGTTCCCGTGCTGAGAGTCTCCCAGATCAAAGAAAGACTGATGCCACACAAGGACCTTCTTCCAGAGCTGACAGAAAGTGGGTTGCTCTGGAGCCAACACCCCAAACGCTTCCTGGACTGTAAGATGATAAACTTTTCTTTGTTAAAAGCCATCCACTTGTGGTATTTTTGTTATAGCAGCACTAGATGACTACGACACCCAGGTACTTACTAGGTAGTGGGAATTCAAGTAGGAACAAGTTACACTAGCTTTTACAAACGAAAAACAGTATAACTGATTTTAGAAAATGTTTCATCTGAAATTATAAACAAAGAAGGTATATCTATTCTTAATGAACTGAACCCTTAATTATCAAGGAAGTTTGGCATCTAAAATGGCACTTACTTATGATGGCATTTACAACATATTTTAAAATACAGTTAAAATACATATTGAGTTACAGAACCTAAATTCCATAAGTGTTTCAAATAACTGGACAGCAATATATAACATCAAAGAACAAGAGAAGGAAGTCTGGGTATCTGGAATATGGTCTCTGATTCACCACTAATAGTATGTGGCCTTGCCAAATCTGTTAGTCTCTGAAACCCTGTTTCCTCATCTGTCTAATGAAAGCTTGGGGAGACTGAATTATCTGTAGGTATTTTCCTCCAACCCACACACCCAATATTCTGCCCTTTGGTCATCTGAGGCCCATGCCCTTAATAAAAGGTAAAAGGTACTACAGCAGAACATAAAGTGATAAAACAAGCATCTTTCTATGGCTTTCAATTTCCAAGAACCTATTCTTTTTATAGAACACAAAGAGTATAGGGCAATGGAAATAGATTTGGAAGAAAGCAAGATGAGTTTGTTTGAATAAGATTTCCTCCCTCTGCTGCTAGAAAGCATTTAATTCCTTGGCCAGGGGAATCTGGCAAGGAAGAGATGAAGACAGTGTTGGGTCCCAGGGATTAGATGGTGGTTTGCCTTAGGTCCCCAGGGCTAAGGCCAAGGTAGAAAAGGAAGAGATGTGTTTGTGTGAATGAAGAGCAGAAAAGAATTACAACCGCTTCCCATGTAGATTCCAAAACGTAGCAAGATACCAGAGAAAAATGGCCAGGTGGGAATGTCAAGGGATATGGAGTGTTACATATTCTGACAGAGTTCACCAGACCACAGAATGACTTGAGAATAGCAAAATGATCTATATGTGCCCATGAGTGTCAGTCAAGAGTGGCAGAGCTGGGGAAACTGAAGAAACCCTGGATACAAGAATGAGAGACAACTTAGCAGGGGTCTTAAGGGACTGACGACTGAAGGAGGATCTAAACAGATCACTAGATGGACATACGGATGTCTCGGCAGAAGTCAGCATGAAAATATCCCAGGGATGAGAAGGGAAATCTTCAAATCACCTAACACTAAGTATCTGTGGTCCTTATGGAAAGGAGACTCTAAAAAAGACTAAACAGAATACAGAATACAGAATACAGAAAAATAAATGCGTTTCTTGCGCCTCTGTATTTGAGGATGAAGATTTATACCTGCCACATACTGGGGCAGACTCCACAGCTATTAAATCAACAGGCTAAGACACAACGTTCTACATATTAATTTGACAAGCAGTGCCTAAAGTCTTAAGCTTGCAAGCAGCTATGTAAGATAAAATTATTGGTCTTTACTCATCCACAGCGAAAAGTAATAAGAAGGAAACCATATATGCTGTATACAGCATATAAGAAACTAGTTTATGGGACTAACAGTGTACACAAACCACAGCCTCATCTACCCTGAGACAAAAAAACTGAATGATGCTCAGCTGCCACTACCAACCACTTTGATCACAGCCAAAACAGAGGGATACTGATAAAATGGAACACAAATCTGGAACAGAACCTGTAATTCTTAAAAAAAAATCCAGACTTACTAAATGAGTTGAGGCTGGAGGGCACCCTGAGACTATCGCTCTGAGATACTCTTTAAACCTTCACCTGAAACTAGCCCAAGGTCAACTTTTAGCTGGGCAACAGACTGGCACACAAAATAGAGTATCACCCACAGTAATGGAGTTCTTATAAAAAATCATCTATATAAGACCAAATGGTCAGTAAGTATGTTAAAACAAAGATGAAAATATAAGGGCAAAGGGAAACTAGGTTAATAGAAACAGAAAAATCAAAATAGAATGTCTTTGTCATACAGTGCTGCTATTACAGAAATACCACAAGGGGACAGGTGTAACAAAAAGTTAATTTTCTCACAGTCCAGTAGGCTAGAAGTCCAAAAATTTAGGGTGACAGCACCAGGAGAATGTACCGTCTGTTCAGATCCTAAAGTATGCTCTGCTCTCAACATTGCTTCTTTCCAGATTGTGTGAAGTCCCCAACTCTCTGTTTGCTTTCCTTTATAACCCAAGAGAATGCTTCAAGGCACTATATAATTTATAGACTGAGACATGCCTCATTAACACAATCAATGCCCATCCTTCCTCATTATCATCCTAGAGGCAGGGTTTACAGCATATGGGAATATCACACAATAGCAGGAATCATGGCCTGCCCAAATTGTTACATATATTTTGGGGGAGATACACAATTTAATCCATGACATTCCACCTCTCGCCCCCCCAAATCGCATCCTTGCAACATGTAGAATATATTTATATTATAGCAGAAGTCTTAACTTCATGTCCAAAATCCAAAAATTCTTCTTTATCTGGGAAATCTAGAATACAAATTATCTGCTCCCGAAGGTACAAAGGCAGAACAGGCGTGAGTCACACATTTCTGTTACAAATGAGAGAAACTGAATGAAAGTAAAGGATAATGGGCAAGAAGCAAGACAGCAGAACACATTATTACATTAGCTCTCAAGGTTTGGAAAATAATCCTCCATTTTCCGAGATGTTTTACACAATGGCCCCGTCTTCTAGGCTCTAGGTATTGGCCATACTCTCCAGGTTCTGAGTGGAGGCCCCTTGGACTGGGGCTAGAGTTCCGCTTTCCAGGTGCACTGGGACAGCAACTGTGCACCCCCACCTTTAGGCACACCATTTTCCCAGTTCACCTGCGTGGAAACTCCATCCTTAGAAACAGCAGAGGCAATCACTCCACCCTTTGATACGCCTGTGGTCATGGCTATACCTTTTGAGACTGAGGCAGCTTAGCTTCTTGTGCTACTTGTCTCCCAGCTCAGCTCATATCCACATCTTCCCTGCTGGAGCAAGAGTTCCAAAGCTCTATAAGTCCACTGATTAGTACCCAGAGACACCCTACTCCACTAAGAAGCCTCCTGCAAAACAGGCACTGAGCTCTCTCACTCCGTGGGTCAGTTTCAGGGCAATCTGGTGCTGGTCTCCTAGTTCAGCACTGCTGGTTCACTGCTGGTCCTCTCCTGCCTCATTTCTCACCATCTGCACCTTCCTTAGTGTTAACAGCTCTCCTCAGCTCCTTCTGAGTCTTCTACCCATTCACAGTTCCAAAACTACTTCCACATTTCAGATATCTGTTAGAGCAGCACCCCACTTTCTCAGTACCAAATTCTGCTTTCGTCATCTAGTGCTGCTATAATAGAAATATCGCAAGAGGATGGCTTTAACCAAGAAAAGTTTACTTACTCTCTCACAGTCTAGTAGGCTAGAAGTCTGAATTCAGGGTGCTGACTCCATGAGAATATACTCTATTGGCTCTGGAAGAAGGTCCTTGTCATCAATCTTACCCTGAGACTAGGAGCTTCTGAGGCACAGGGACCTGGGTCCAAAGGACACACTGTACTCTCTGTAATGCTTTTTTCCTGATGGTATAAGGTCCCGAACTTTCGGCTTACTTCCTTTTCCTTTACATCCCAAGACAGCCTCAAGGCACAATACAGTCTTACAGATTGAGTCATGCCTAACTAACACAACCACTACCCATCCTCCCACATAATATCATAGAGAGATTTACAACATACAGAAACATCACAATATATGAATCAAGTCCTTGACAAACTGCTACACACATTTTTAGAGGTACGCACTTCATCCATGGCACAGAAATAATGAGGATGCTCATGCACTGTAAAGAATCTAATCAGTGTCTCTGGCAATTTGTGTAGAAACTGTTGATTGATGATCTACTGAAAATATAATATTTATTTAAAAACACAACAAAACAAAAAGGGTGGAGCCAACACAGTGCAAAAGACAAATCTGCCACACCATCCCTCCACAGGAAAGACCCCCAAAACTAATTAAAAACAGACTAATGTCAATCCTGCAAACCATAAGCATCAAACGAAGAGATAAAAAACTCAACCAATCGTGAATGCAGTAAGAAACTGACAGAAAACAGAGTAATACAACATTTCTCTCTTTCTCCACATTTCAAATGCCTTTAATTAGTTTTGGCATACATCCCTACTTGACTTAAAGTTATTTTCCATTTTCTGCTATCACATACATATAAACATAGTCTGCTATTACTTTTCTTAATATGTGTTCTGAAACCCTAGCGGTGTGGTAGTTACAAGCTACAGCTGCTAACCAAAAGATTGGCAGTTCGAATCTACCAGGCACTGCTTGGAAGCCATATGGGGCAGCTCTGCTCTGTCCTGTGGGGTCACTATGAGTCAGAATAGATTCAACAGCAGCAGGCTAATATGTACTCTAGTGCTGCCTCGTTTTCCTGCCCCTCTTGTACATTATACATTATGGTTCTTGATCTTCTCATTCAAAACACATTCACTATCAGTAGGTAAAAGCAGCTAACAAATTCATTGTATCTTCATTATACATTATGGTTCTTGATCTTCTCATTCAAAACACATTCACTATCAGTAGGTAAAAGCAGCTAACAAATTCATTGTATCTTCCAATGTAGTCATTTATATTTTGATTATAAATTACCAAAATTTTTCCTGTATGTTATAAACAAGGCGTTATTAATTTTTGACATTATATACGTAAGAATTGATAATTTATACATTTCAGGATTGTAAAGAAGGCAAAATACAAGATCTGACAATTGAGTCTACGTACTTAGTTATTCTGCTACACACCTCTTTGCTGAATATCACTGTGGTCAGCTTTGAAGTACTCCCCTTGGGAAGCTATGCACCAGAGCCAGCACCTAGTCCACCCTTCAAAGGAATTTTGGAACTCTTTCTAGAATGGCCATTGTGCATGGTGGCAAGTTTGTAAACTTAATTGTATAGTTGTCTGTAAGGGAGTTTTTAGCCAGTAGCACTTTTTCTAGGATGAGCTCATGAACTTACTTGTCATATGTCATACATATGGATCTTATGCAATAAGAAGGCAGTGTTGGTTCTTGCAGTATTGGAATCATTGCCCTGACTGTGTCCCCAGTCAAGGCTGTCTTTGATGGTAGCCTGGCACCTTCTGGTTCTTCTGGCCTAATGCTGATGAACCTACGCACTCATGTGTCTTTCTGTCTCCTGGGCTCATTTTTCCTTTTGTCTTTGATGTTCTTGATCTGCATCTTTTCCAGGTGGATTGGGACCAACTGATGTTCCTCAGATGGCAGCTTGCTGGCTGTTAAAACCCCTGATGCCACTCACCAATATGGAGTGCAGGAGACTCTCTTAGCAAAAGACTGGTTATGCAAGTTGTCCTTGATGTCCTCTGAAAACATGGTCCCCAAACCCCTTGTCCCTGCTACTCTATCCTTGGAAATGTGTTGAATTGAGAAAACCTTTTAGTTTACAATGTAGTCCAGTTATGCTGACCTGCCCTCTACTGAGTGCTGTCACACTGTTCACCTAACCAAATTCCTACCAACTGTCTAATCTATGAACAACCCTGTCCCTCCCTCCCCACCCTGGTACCCGCTAGAGTCATTTTCTTGTGTGCATAAGTCCTTTTTTAAGTCCTGATTTAATAACGGACTTGTCCTGTAGCAGCCGACTGGTTTCACTCAGTATGATGTCTTCTAGTTGACATCAGCTTTTGAGACACTTCCTAAAATTATTCTTGTTCTTTATTATTGCACAGTATTCCACTGTGTACATATACCACAGTTTGTTCATCCTTTCATCAGTTGATGGGCACCTAGGTTGACCCCACCTATTTGCTATTGTGGACTGAGCTGCAATAAACATTCATATGTATATAACTGTTCATGTGACAGACCTTATTTCTGTGAGACATATTCCAAGCAGTAAGATTGCTGGGTCATATGGTATTTCTATTTCTAGCTTTTTAAGAAAGCACCAAATTGTTTCCAAAGCAGCTGTACCATCTTGCATTACCACCAGCAGTGAAAGAGAGTTCCAGTCCCTCCACTGCTAATCTCAATGCGGTGAGATGTTATCTCATTGTAGTTTTGCTTTGGATTTCTCTAAAAGTTAATGACCATAAGCATTTCCTCGTGTGTCTTTTGGCTACCTGAATGTATTGTAAAGTGTCTGTCCATGTCTATTTTAGTCCACTGGTGTTGCTCTAACAGAAACACCATGTACAGATGGCTTTAACAAAGAAAATTTATTTCTTACACAGTCCAGTAGGCTACAAAAACGAACACAGGGTGTCCGCTCCAGAAGAAGACTTTCCCTCTTTGTCAGCTCTGGAAGAAGGTCATTGTATTGCATCAGTCTTTGGTCAGGGAGCATCTCGGCAAATGAAGCCCATGTCTGAAGGATGTGGTCTACTCCCAATGCTGCTGGCTCAATGATGTGAGCTTCCCAACTCTCTGTCCACATCCTCTAGGTTTTCAAATCTGTTAGAGTACAATTTTTCCTAGTATTCTGTTATGATATTTTTAATTTTGGTTGGGTCTGTTATGACATCTCCAGTTTCATTTATTCTTTGGGTTATTTGTCTCCTCTCTCATTTTAATTTTCTGAATTTAGCCAATGGTTTATCAATTTTATTGATATTTTCAGAGAACCAGCTTTTAGCTTTGCTAATTCTTTTCATTGTATATTTGAAGAAAGGTTTCTACACCTGAACAGTACTGGAGAGCCACTGGCTTATTATCAAATATTCAAAACAATAAGATTGCAGACACTGGTGAGGATGTAGAGAAACAAACTGGTACTTGCTACTAGTGGCAATGTAAGTAGTTCAGCTTTGCTGGGAATCAATGTGACAGTGGGTACTAAGAGCCATTATGAAGTGCATGTCAATACATGTAATATGTGTTATTTTATTTTCACATCATTGTAAGGTAGGTATTATTAACTCCATTGCACAAGTGAAAGAATGAGATGCCAACAATTTAAGGAACAAATAAACTACAAAACAAGGAACCCAGCTTAGGTCATCTAACTCCAAGCATGAGTTCTCTCCACCATTTTCCGTTGTCTACCAGTTCCTGCGTTAGGCTACCTAACTCCTTAAAGCTAAAGCTGTGCCACATATAAAGTCTTTCAATGATTAGTTCAGGTGCTTCATAACCTTTGCTACAAGAGTGAACAACTCTTTCAGCTCCCTACAGTCCATGACAGAAACTTTGATAATTATTTCTTCAGCCCTCTTCCACAGCAATAGAACATTGCCTCGGCACACACTACCCAGAAAAGTGACTTCATTTTTCTTCCTCTTGTAGATATATGTGGTCATGTAGCTAATGAGTTATAAGCAGAAGTGATGGGCCACTCTGGGCATGCTCTTTCCTTGTTTAAAATCTTCCTGCTGACTGGAATGCAGATGTGATTGGAGTTGCTGTGTTTACCCTTGATATTTGACCCTGGGAATGATGACCACAGTCAGCGGAACAAGAAGACAGAAGATTGCTGGATCACTGACATAGCTGAGCAACTGTTTCAGTCCAAAATTACATTTACATGACTTTTTACAAGAGAGAAATAAACTTCCATCTTATCTAAACTAAATCACTGCTGGGAAGTTTATTCTGACTCATACTGATCCTACAGAACAGCACAAAATTGCCCCATAGGGTTTCCAAGGACGTAAATCTTCACAGAAGCAGGCTTTGATATCTTTCTCCCAGGGAGCTGCTGATGATTTCAAACTGGCAACCTTTCACTTAGCAGCTGAGCACTTTAACCACTGCTCTACCAAGATTCCTACATCCTATCCAAAACACTATTATTTTGGGTTTTCCGGTCCATTAACTGCCCAGAACTGGTTCTGTTAGGACTGTCACTTACTCCCATTTCCTTGTTACTTGATACTTGGTTAAACCGATCTGGCTTTGTACTAGTGACAGTCTATATGAATTATGCATTCCATTTAGCATTTTCAAAGATTCCATTGTAAATGGATATTTAATAAGCTTTTTCATTTAACCCTAAAGAGCAACAGAACAAAGTCACCTATAAAAAGCATAATTCAGTAAACTGCTTAATAACCACTTTCCAGAGTAATAATTGAGTGTCAAAGACTGTACGACTAGGCAGGTCTCAACTACATAATGAAATCAGAACAATGAAAAGCATCTCAGCTGTCTTAGTCTTTCATTTCTTTCTAACTCCATTTCCAAAGATTAAGAAATGAAGAATTTGAGACTGAAGATGTGCTTTGAGGGAAAATCTGGCTGACATGATGAGATCTGGCTTTATCATAATCTACTCCTGAGTGCCTAATAAATTTGTATTAAACCACACAAAGAACAAGAATTTTACTTACTGTATTATCCGACTCGACGGCACTTGGCTGGCTAATTATCTGTGATGTATAAAGAGGTGCAAGACTATCTCTTAAAAGCTAAATTACCTCTTACAAAAGTGAAGAAGTGGAGACTTCAGGAGATTTTACTTATCGAGAATGAATAAAGCTGATGACCATTATGCTGATTCATGGTCTACCCCATGATCACAGCAATCTTGAAACCCTACCTAGATGATATCCAAAGCATTAACTCTTGCCCATGGCTTTTGGGAATTCCTATTAAGGCCACTGACATACTATGTTCTATCAAGTTTCAGATTCTCAGCAAGTCTCTAACCCAGTAACAACAACCAGAAGAAAACAAATCAGTTACCATCAAGTTAATTCCAACTTAAGGCATCCCATGTGTGCAGAGTAGAACTGCACTCCATAGGGTTTTCTTCCTTTGGAAGACGATCATTACAACTTTCTTCTGAAGCACTTCTGGTTGAGTTCAAACTGCCAACTTTTTGATTATTAGTCATGGACTTCACAGTTTGGCTACCCAGAGACTAACTGCAGCTAATAAGGTCTTAAGAATGTCAAAAGTAGTTCTTCTTCCCAAAAAGGAAAGGGATTAATAATTCATGGCCATAGGGCTAAGAAGAGAAACTTCTTTCAGATATTTCTTTTCTTTGAGAATGTCTCACATTTCAAAATAAAAATGAAGCTAATAAAATAAAATAGAAGTGGGTCAAACTGCTACTCTGCTTTTGAGATGAGAAATGACAGATAACCAAAATTGTATCTTTTACTCATATTAACAGCCACCTAAGGAGAGCAATGGAAACTCTCATGGTGTAGCGGTTAAGTGCTATGTCTGCTAGCCAAAAGGTCAGCAGTTCAAATCCAACAGGTACTCTTTGGAACTCTATGGGACAGAACTACTCTGTCCTATAGGGTTGCTGGGAGTCAGAATTGACTCAACAGCAGTGGAATTTGGTATGAAGGGTAGTAATGGTTCAGTAGCAGGATTCTTGCCATCCATACAAGCGACCTGGGTTCCATTCCCAGCCAATGCTCCTAAAGCACAGGCACCACCTGTCTGTTATTGGAGGCTTGTATGCTGCCATGACACTGAACAGATTTCAGCAGAGCTTCCAGACTAAGACAGACTAGGCAGACAGGCCTGGTGATATAATGCTGAAAACTCAGTTAATGAAAACCTTATATTGATCACAAGGGTTTTATCCCATTGTCTGTAAAGGTACAGTCATCATAGTCAAGAGTCAACTCAATGGAAGCTAACAACAACAAGTTGGTGGAAACAGTGGTATTTAAATTAATGTAACTGGTCAATGGTGATACAACCACCTACTACAGAGTTGCTATTAGATGGAACTGACTTGATGGCAACAGGTTTGGTTTTGAGGTTTGGTCATGTCACCTCTACCTATAATTTATCCCACCTATATCTTCTTGTGGTAGTGGGTTTGGTTGCTTTGTTTTTTATATCTTCTCACCTTGATGACAAAATCTGGTATCTTAGGTGCTTGTCAGTGTCCCACCCAGGCCCAGTATCTCTAGCAGTACCACAGGGTTCTGTGAGCAAAACATTCCTGCTTCTTGCTGACCTTTCCCAGGCCCTGATGTACTAGGCTTGAAAATCACCAGCCAAGAGACTATAGGTAACCATCTCGGTTTGGGGAATCGTGATAACTCACACACTAATGCACAGTTATCACATTAAAATCTAAGAGTGGAGAGATATGATGTGCAGTTCTAGACACCAGGAGTCTAGATCTTAGGGCAGCAAGAAAAAAAAAAAAAGACAAGGAAGATGGGAGAAAAAGTGAAAGGGAAGTGCCAGACGTGTGCATGACGTCGTCCAAATAAAAATAACTCTGCACTGGCTGCCAGAAGAACGCCTATGGACTGTGTTCCCCTCAAAAAGGATATGTTTAAGTCCTAATCCCTGTACCTGTGAATGTGACCCTTTTTGGGAAAATATGGTCTTTCTCTGAAGATACCATAAGTTAACTCATATTGGTACATGGTGGGGCCTAATCCTAATCCATTCTGCATGGTGTTTATAAAAGGAGAAGAGACAGGGAGACAGGGTCACATACAGAGAGGAAGACATCCTGTGAGGTGAGGATGGTCTGCAAGCCAAGAAATGACCAGGGATTCCTGGAAGCTGAAAGGAGCAGGTAAGGACCTTCCGCTAGACCCAACTAAAGAATACGGTCATGCCAAAGCCCAGAATTTGAACTTTCTCAGGATCCCAAAGTGTGAGGAAAAATATTTCTATTCTTTAAAGCCATCCACTTTTGTTATGACGGTCCTAGGAGACTAAGAAAAGAACTAAACGAGTTCTAGTCTCACCTATGCTAGTTACCTATATGGGCTTATAAAAATCACTTACTCTCATTAAATCTCAGTCTTGTTAGCAAACAGTTAACTAACTTACCTTCTAGTTCTGTGACACTACTTTAATGAAAAGTAAAGTATGAGGAAATGTACTACCAGGATTCTCAAAGCTTACTGCTGTGTAAGCAGAAAGCAAAGTAAAATCTTCAAAGAAAATATGTATAAACAAAAATACAGTATTTGTAGTTTCAATGCAATGGATTAAGAATTTAAACTTCGTTATACCATGCCAACAAAAAACCTCATAATCGTAAATATAATAAATATGGCTAATTTTGTCAACTGTTTTAGTCATCCAGTGCTGCTTTAACAGAAATACCACAAATGAATGGCCTTGACAAAGAGAAATTTCATTTTGTCGCAGTCCAAAAGGCTACAAGTCCAAATTTAGTGCATCAGCTCCAGGATAAGGCTTCCTCTATTCTGGAGGAAGGTCCTTATCAAACTTTCTCTGGACGGGGAGCTCACGAGGCACAGGGACCATGTGGTCTTTTCAAGGACACATTCTGCTCCTGGCATTACTTCTTTCTTGGTGATATGAGGTTCACAGCTTGCTTCCCTTTTCTTTATGTACCAAGACATTGCCTTAAGAAACAATACAATCTTCCACGTTGAGTTTTGCCCCACTAACACAACTGCTCATTAACACAGCTCATTAACATCAGAGAGGCAGGATTTACAACACATCACACAAGAAGGAGAAAGTTTCCCTAGTCAAATTGCTACAAACATTTTGGGGGAACACAATTCAATCTATGACACCAACCTTCTTCACCATGAAGGCCAATAATTAGCACATTTTGCAGTGAAGAAAACCAAGCTAAAAAATCTGTTGCCATCAATTCTGACTAATAGAAAACCAGGTACATATAAAAGAATATTAATGCAACATGTCCCATACAACTAGATAATGTGCTCTGCAGTCTATCAGACTGCTTTTATTTGGCATAAGTGATGCATAAACATGATTGTGGTTGGCTGGTCCTCAAGATTTTGATTTTACTGTCAAAACTGTTTATCTAACTATCCTTAAAACCCACGTGCTTACTTCTTCTGCCCTGTAAAGAATAGAGAGCTGCCTAGCTTCAGGCTGTTTACAGCTGAATGACTGGCTTAAATCGCAACCAAATACTGTACACTTTAAGTGATAAAAAATAAACAGCTTCCCACATACAATAGGGCAGTGTGTAATCTAATTGGTATATTCAGTTAGCTCAATTCGCTGTCATTATAACCATGTTATTCTAAGCCCTGATACTGACTTTACATTTTTAAAAAGTCTTTTAAATTCTATAGACTCTTTCCTCTAATTTTTAAGTAAAAATCAAGATTTAAAGACATCACAAAAATGGCCCTTAAAGTGGACTGTTGTTGAGTGCCTTTGAGTTGATTCTGACACATAGAGACCAAATAGGACACAACAGAGGGTTTCTCCTCTACAGCAGCAGTTCGCCAGGTCTTTTCTCCTGTGGAGCCACTGGTGGATTCAGATCTCCAACCTCTCGGTTAGCAGCTAAGCTCTTAACCACCACACCACGAAGGCTCCTGCACAGTGTTAATGTGCAGTTAGTAATGCATCTTAATTGTACAGTTTATCAGTTAATACCTTGCCCTATCTCACCCATAGAAGCAGATTCTAAGGCCTCAGACTAACTCTTAAGATTTAAGAGAATTAAAAAGGCCAAAGTGGAAATTAAGTACCAAAATAACAATCCACAGGATGGAAAATGCTTTTATGTTAAATATCCAAAGAACTGTACCTGAAATAGGAAAAGCAATTATTTTGCTAAAATTTTCTAATTCTTTACACCCATGTACAGATCATGGTTAACTGTAGTACATGTGAAAAGAGATCCATTTCAAGACTCAAATGTACCTGGCCTTTGCCCTTTGTGGAATACCCTGGTGTCATACAAGTTAGGTATTACAGCTGACGTAATACAGAGAGGTCTGTATGTGTACCCTGCACCCAATCTTCCTGAGTGGTTAACTCTTGCAGAACTGCAGCACAGTATCACAATCAGAATGGTAACGCTGATACAGAACACGCCCCTCACCATAAGGATTCCTCCTGTGATAAAGCCATGTCCACTTCTCTCCTGTCCTCCTCACACCCTTCACTAGGCTGTCCTTTACCACCACCACCTCCTACAGCCCGGCAACCACAGATTTGTTCTCCATTCCTAAAACTGTGTAGTTTGTTTTGTAAATGAATTCATACAGTATGTAACTTTGGGAGACTATGTCTTTTGGTTTCTAGGTTGGTTTGTTTTGCCCTACCATAATTTTTCTGAGTTTCACTGAGGTTTTTGTGGGTATCAATATTTCACTTCTTTTTATTATTGAGAAATATAACCACTTACCCACTGAAGGACATCTGATTTGTTTTCAGTTTGGGGTTATTAAACAAAAACTGCCCTAAAACTGCTATGAACATTGTATTCTGTGTACTTAAGTTTCATTTCTCTGGGATAAATATATAGGAGTACAATTGCTGGACTGTATGGTTGAAGCATGCTTTACTTTTCTTTTAAGAAACTGGCAGAATGTCTTCCAGAGTGACTGTACCATTTTACATTCCCACCAGCAATGTGTGAGTTATCCAGTTTCTCCACATCCTCAGTAGCATTTGATGTTGTCTTTATTTTTCACTTGAGCTATTCTGATTGTGGCTCAGATTTGCCTTTTCCTAACGACTAGGATGTTAAACATCTTTTCATATGCTAATTTGCCATATGTATCTCCTCATCAGTGAAGTGTCTGTGGCTTTTATCCAGTTTTCTAACAAGGTTTTTTTTTTAGTGTTGACTTTTGAGAGTTCTTTAAAATTCTAGATACTAATCCTTTGAAGAGGAAACCCTGGTTGAGTAGTGGGTTAAGTGTTATGTCTGCTAACCAAAAAGTCAGCAGTTCAAATCCACTAGGTGCTCCTTGGAAATTTTGTGGGGCAGTTCTACTCTGATCTTTAGAGTCGCTATGAGTCGGGCCTGACTCGATGGCCATGGGTGGGTTTAACCCTTCAAAAGTGCCCTGGTATCACAAATGGCTAAGCAATTGGCTAGTTACTCCAAGGTCAGTGCTTAGAACCTACCAGTGGCTCCTGGAGAAAAAAGATCTGATAATCTGCTCCTATAAAGACTGCAGTTTAGGAAGCCCTTCAGGGCAGTTCTACTCTGTCCTAGAGTTGTTATGGTGCACACACATTTAGGATTTCTATGTCATCTTGGTCAACTGACCCTTTTATCATAATAGAATGCCACTCTCTGCCTCTGGTAACTTTCTTTGTGCTATGAAGTCTACTTTTTCTGATATTAATATAGTCACTCTTTCTTTCTTTTAGTATTTGTTATTTCCTCAGAATCACATCATATGCTGTTAAAATTTTTGCTTCAGCTGTCAAACATAATTTAGAAAACCCATTAGAAGAACTCGTGGCAACCCCAGGGTTGCCATGAGTCAGATCCTACTTGATGGCACTTGGCATTAGAAGAAAAGTCTATTGTATTTAGCCATATCTTTTTCTCTGTTGGGTTCTTTCTTCCTGGTACTCCAACAGTCCTTTTCTTTTAATCGTTTCCACTGTATTTAGAGAACTTCCTCTAGCCACTCTTTCAGGGTTGGACTACCACAACAAATTCTCTTGGCTTTCTTTTCTTTGAGAATGCTTGAGTTTCTTTTCATTTTTAAAGGACAGTTTGACTGAACATAGAATTCTGGGCTCACAATTCTTTCTTTCAGCACTTGAACAATGTCATGCCACTTCCTTCTGGCCTCTCTGATATCTGATGAGACATCTACTGTTACTCAAATCATTTTCTCCTACAAGTAACAAGCTTCTCTCTTGCTGCATTCAAGATTTTTCTTTACATTTGTTGTAAGGTGCCGTTGAGTCAATTCCAACTCACAGTGACCACATGCATAACAGAATACTGCCCAGTCTTGCACCACGTCCACAATCATTTCTATGATTAAGCCTATCATTGCAGCCACTGTGTCATTCCATCTCACTGGGGGGGTCTTCCTGTGTTTTGCTAACCCTCCACTCTACCAAGCATGATGGCCTTCTCCAGGGACTGATCTCTCCTGACACGTCCAAGTGCTGACCTTGCAGTAACTAGCCCATTGCTTAGCCATTTGTGATACCGGCGCAATTTTGAAGGGTTAAACCCACCCATGGCCATTGAATTTCACCATCTTTGCTTCCAAGGAATATTCTAGTTGTCCTTCTTCCAGAACAGATCTGTTTATTCTCTTGGTAGTCCACAGTACATTCAATATTCTTTTCCAACACAACAATTTAAAGGTGTCAATTTTTCTTCTGTCTTGTTGTTGTTCGGCTTTTGCACGCATATAATGTGACTGAAAAATACCATGGCTTGGGTCAGGCACACCACAGTATTCAAGGAGATATCTTTATGTTTCAGTACTTTAAGGAGGTCCCTTGTAGTAGATTTTCTCCATACAATGTGTCTTTTAATTTCTTGACTGCTGCTTCCATGGGCGTTGATTGTGGAACCAAGTAAAATGAAAAGTTTGACAACGTCAATCCTTTCTTCATTTATGACAGTGTGGCTTACTGGACCGGTTGTGAGGATTTTTGTTTTCTTGCTATTGAGGTGCAATCAGTACTGAAGGCTATGGTCTTTGAGCTTCGTCAGTAAATGTTTCAAATCTTCTTCACTTCCAGCAATCAAGGTTACATCACCTGCATAAAACAGTAACAACTGTGTTATGAGTCTTCCTCCAGTCCTCATGCTTCATTCTTCCGTATATAGCCCAGGTTCTTGGATTATTTGCTTGACATATAGATTGAAAAGATACAGTGAAAAGGATACAATCCTGATGCACACCTTTCCTGACTTTAAATCATGTTGTGTCCCCTTTTTCTGTTTGCACAAGGGCCTCTTGATCTACGTACAGATTCCTTAAGAGCACAGTTAGGTGTTCTGGAATTCCCATTCTCTGCAACATTAGCCATAATTTAGTATGATCCACACAGTCCAATGCTTTTGCATAGTCAGTGCAACCCAGGTAAACATCTTTCTGATATTCTCTGCTTTCAGCCAAGATCCATCTGACATCAGCAACGAAATCTTTAGTTCCACATCCTCTTCTGAATCTAGCTTGAATTTATGGCAGTTTGTTGTGAACACAGTGTTGCAGTCACTTTTGAGCAAAATTTTACTTGTGTGTGATATTAACAATACTATTCAGCAATTTCCACATCCCTTTGGATAGCCTTTCTTGGAAATAAGCATAAATACAGATGTCTTCCAGTCAGTTGGCCAAGTAGCTGTCCTCTAAATTTCTTGGCATAGATGAGTAAGCATTTCCAGCACTGCCTTCATTTGTTGAAATATCTCAGTTGATGTTCCATCCATTCCTGGAGGCTTGTTTCCACCAATGCCTTCAGTTCAGCTTGACCTTCCTCCGTCAGTACCATCAATTTCTGATCACATGTTACCTCTTCAAAGGGCTGAACATCAACCAGTTCCTTCTGGCATAATGACTCTGTATTCTTCCCATTTTCTTTTGATGCTCTCCATGTCTTCTAACATTTTCTTCAGAGAATCTTTCAGTATTTCAAATCAAAGCTTGAATTTTTTCTTCAGTTCTTTCAGTTTGAGAAACACAGAACATGTTCTGTTTTGTGTTTCCATTTCTAGCTCTTTGCACATTATAATACTTTATTTTGTCTTCTCAAGCTGCCCTTTGAAATCTTCTGTGTAATTCTTTTACTTCATCATTACTTCCTTTTGCTTTAGCTGCTTGATGTTCAAAAGCAAGTTTCAGTCTCTTCTGACACTCAAGTTGGCCTTTACTTTCTTTCCTGTCTTTTTAATGACCTCTTGCTTTCTTCATGGACAATGTCTGTGATGTCATTCCACTATCCAAAGACCAGACAAATTGTGGAATGACATCAAAGACATCATCTGTCTTTACCTTTAGTTGTCAGAAATTTTATTATGTGCCTTGATGTGAATTTCTTTAGGTTTGTTTAGCCTGGAGTTTGCTCAGCTTTTTAAAATCTGTAGGTGTATGTCTCTTGACAAATGTGAGAAGTTTGAGTACTTTTTTCAGTCTTGTCTTCTTTGTCTTCTCCTTCCAGGACTGTGATAACACTAATGTAAGCTCTTTCTGTGCAGTCCCATGAGTCCCTGAGGTGTCATTCTTTCTTTTTATTTTCTCTCTGATTTTTAGATATTTTCAGTTATTCTATCCTCAAGTTCACTGATTCTTCATTCCCTCCATTCAGCTGTTGGAATCATCTATTGAGTTTTTAAGTTCTTCTATTTTTCAGATCTAAAAACCCCTATGGCTTCCATTTATGTCTTGTGTTTCTTTACTGAGACTTTTTATTTTTCTGCTAAAGACTTTTTGTTTTTTCATCTGCTCCAAGTGTGTTCATAATTACTTGTTGATGCATTTTTATGATGGTTACATTAAAATCTTTTTTTTTTAATTTTTATTTAACATAACTGAGTGAAAATGTACATTCACATATAAATTTACATGCCCCCCTATATGCAGCTTCCACTGCTCTCCCTGTCCGGTGACAGCACACTATTCCTCTCTGCTCCATACATGTCTCATCCTCCCAACAGTCTCCTTTCCTCTTCTCTCCATCCACTCCCCTTCCTCCAGCCAGAGGTCAGCAAGATGATATCCTATAGATGTATAGAACCATAAAGTGCTTCCAATATATGGTTACTCTGCATTGCCAATTCCAATCCATTCCTGTCCAAAGAGTGGACCTTTGTTATAATTTATGGGAAAGGGCAGCATCAGGGCAGGGGGTCATGCTCTCAGAGGAAACCCAAAACCGCTGGACCATCACCTGAGGTCTTTTAGTGGAGATCTCATGATGCACCTCTTCTTATTCTTGTGTTGCCAGTGAGGCTTCTCTCTGTGAGCTCCATCGTGCCTATCACTGGTGGTGGCCGGGCACCATCTGGTTCTTCCGGTCCCAAGTCAATTTAGGCACCCACTCTTGTGGGTCTCTCTGTTTTCTCAGTTGTCTTTACCGCATGCCATTTTGGCCCTCGGTGAGCATCCGTTCCTGCTGAGTTGGGACCATTTGCTGTGTCCTCGGATAGCAGCTTGGCAGCTTTTGAGACCCCAGACGCCACTCACCAATGTGGGGTGCAGAGAGCTCTCTTAGCAAAACGCTAGTTGTGCCAATTGGCCTGGAATTTGCCTAAGAGCATGGTCCCCCGCCTCCCGCCCCAGCTACTCTATCCTTGCAGTATTGAGTTAAGATGGAAGGAGTACTCAAGTTATGCTGAAGTCCACTTAATGTTGTTCTTGTTCCTAATGTGTGCTGTCACCGCTTTCTCCCAACTAGATTTCTAGTAACTATCTAAACTAAACCCTCCCCCCCACCCTCCCTCCCTTCCCTCCCTTGCAGTTGTCAAAGAGTCTTTTCTTCTATACACAAGTCTGTTTTTGAGATCTTATCGTAGAGGTCTCATACAGTATTTGTCCTTTTGTCACTGACTACTTTCACTCAACATAATGTCTTCCAGTTGAAACCAGGTTAGGAGATGTTTCCTGGAATCATCGTTATTCTTTATCATTGCATAGTGCTCCATTGAGTGTATGTACCACAGTTTACCTATCCATTCTTCTATTGTTGGGCATCTGGGTTGATTCCATCTTTTTGCTACTGTGGACTGTGCTGCGATAAACATTCTGGTGTATGTGTCCGTTGGTGTGAAAGGCCTTGAATCTGTAGGATATATTCCAAGTAGTGGAATTACTGGGTCAAATGGTATATCAATATCCATTTTTTTAAGGAAGTGCCAGATTGCCTTCCAAAGAGGCTGGACGATTTTGCAACCCCACCAACAGTGTAGGAGGCTTCCACTTTCTCCACAGCCTCTCCAGCATTTGTTGTTTTGTGTTTTCTGGATCATGGCCAATCTTGTTGGGGTGAGATGGTATCTCATTGTTGTCTTGATTTGAATTTCTTTAATAACTAAAGATCGTGAACATGTCCGCATATGTTTTTTGGCCGCCTGGATCTCCTCTTTAGTGAAGTGTCTGTCCATCTCTTTTGCCCATTGCTTAATTGGATGGTTTATCTTCTTCTTCTTGATATTTTGTAGTATCTTATAGATTATGGAGATCAGGCGTTGGTCTGACATAGAGTTGCCAAATATTTTTTCCCATTCTGTGGGTGTTCTTTTAATTCTATTAATAAAGTCTTTGGGTGAGCAAAAGTGTTTGATTCTTAATAGTTCCCATTTATCTATTTTCTTTTCTGTTGATTGAGGTTTCTATGACAGATTTTGGAGTCTGTCCTCATTGTGTATTAAAACTTCCATTGTTGTTCCTACCTTTTCTTGGATGAGCTTTACGGTTTTAGGTTTGATATTTAGGTCTTTTATCCAGTTGGAGTTGGTTTTTGTATAAGGTGTAAGATATGGATCTTGATTAAGTTTATTGCAGATGGATAACCAATTTTGCCAGCACCATTTGTTGAAGATACTGTTTTTACCCCAGTTGAATGTCTTAGGGCCTTTGTCGAATATCAACTGTTCATAGGCAGATGGTGTCATCTCTGGGGTCTCAATTCTGTTCCATTGATCCATCTGTCTGTTCTTGTACCAGTACCAGGCTGTTTTGACCACTGTGGCAGTGTACTATGTTCTAAGGTTGGGTAATGAGAGGCCTCCCAGTGTGTTCTTCTTCTTTAGTAGTACCTTACTTATCCGGGGCTTCTTCCCTTTCCAAACAAAATTGGTGATTTGTTTCTCCATCTCATTAAAAAATGATGCTGGAACTTGTATTGGGATTGCATTACATAAATAAATTGCTTTGGGTAAAATAGACATTTTCACAATGTTAAGTCTTCCTATCCATGAGCAGGGTAGGTTTTTCCATTTATCTAAGTCTCTCTTAGTTTCTTGTAGTAAGGGCTTGTAGTTCTCTTTGTAAAGGTCTGTTGTTTCTCTGGTTAGATTAATTCCTAGGTACTTTATCTTCTTAGGGGCTATCGTAAATGGTATTGATTTAATAATTTCCTCCTTAAGTCTCGTTGATAGTATAAAGGATACCTACTGATTCACTTATGTTTATCTTCTATCCTGAAACTTTGCTGAACTCTTCTATCAGTCTGAATAGCTTACTTATAGATTCCTTGGGGTTCTCTGCATATACAATCATATCGTCTGCGAACAAGGAGATTTTAACTTCCTCTTTGCCGATACAGATGCCCTTTATTTCTTCATCTTGTCTAATTGCTCTGGTTAGAACTTCTAGCACAATGTTGAATAGGAGAGGTGACAGTGGGCATCCTTGCCTAGTTCTTGATCTCAGGGGAAAGTCTTTCAGTCTCTCTCCATTCAGGATGATGTGGGCAATTGGCTTTGTATAAATGGCCCTTATTGTGTTGAGGAATTTGCCGTCTATGCCCATTTTGCTAAGAGTTTTTAGCAGGAATGGGTGTTGGACTTTATCAAATGCCTTTTCGGCATCAATGGACAAAATCAGGTGATCTTTGTCTTTTGTGTTATTTATGCGGTTAATCACATTAATTGTTTTCCTGATGTTGAACCAGCCTTGCATCCCTGGTATGAATCCCACTTGGTCATGATGGATTATTTTCTTGATAGGTTGCTGTATTCTGTTGGCAAGAATTTTGTTGAAGATTTTTGCATCTAGGTTCATGAGTGATATCGGTCTGTAGTTCTCTGTCTTTGTTGGATCTTTCCCTGGCTTAGGTATCAGGGTTATGCTGGCTTCGTAGAATGAGTTTGGGAGTACTCCATCCCTTTCTATACTGTGGAATAGTTTCAATAGTATTGGGGATAACTCTTCTGTAAATGCTTGGTAGAATTCTGCTGTGAAGCTATCTGGGCCTGGACTTTTTTTTTGGTTGGCAGTGTTTTGATGACCTTTTCAATCTCTTCCTTTGTGATGGGTTTATTAAGTTGTTCTGTTTCACGTTGTGATAATTTGGGTAGGTGGTATGAGTCAAGGAATTGGTCCATTTCCCCTAGGTTTTCAAATTTGTTAGAGTACAGTCTTTCATAGTATTCTGTTATGATATTTTTGATTTCTGTTGCATCTGTGGTGACAACTCCCCTCTCATTTCTAATTTGGGTTATTTGTTTCCTTTCTTGCTTTTCTTTAGTAAGTTTAGCCAGTGGTTTATCAATTTTGTCGATCTTTTCAAAAAACCAGCTTTTGGTCTTTTCAATTTTTTCAGTTGTTTTTCTATTCTCTACTTCATTTAGCTCTGCTCTAATCTTTATGATCTCATTTCTTCTGGTGCCCAAGGGGTTCCTCTGTTGTTCTCTTTCTGCTTGTTCAAGCTGTAGAGTTAGTTCCTTGACTTGGTTTCTTTCTTCCTTCCAGATGTGTGCATTTATGGAGATAAACAGACCTCTGAGCACTGCTTTGGCTGTATCCCATAGGTTCTCGTAGGAAATGTTTTCATTCTCATTGGAATCCATGAATTTCTTTAATTCATCCCTGATTTCCTCTATAACCCATGTTTTTTTGAGCACGATGTAGTTCAGTTTCCAAGAGTTCCACTTTCTATCTCTGTTTTTTCTGCTATTGATTTCGACTTTTATGGCTTTATGATCTGAGAAGATGCTTTGCAGTAATTCAACAGTATTGATTTTGTTGAACATTGCATTATGTCCTATCACGTGGTCAATTCTGGAGAATGTTCCATGTGCACTGGAGAAGAAGGTGTAGTTGTCTGCTGATGGGTGGAAAGTTCTGTATATATCAATGAGGTTTAGTTGGTTAATTGTGTCAGTGAGGTCTTCTGTATCTTTATTGAGCTTTTTTCTAGATGATCTGTCTAGTAGTGAAAGTGGAGTGTTAAAGTCTCCCACTATTATTGTGGAGTCATCTAACTCTCTTTTGAGCATAGTCAGTGTTCTTCGACATATTTAGATGCTCTGACATTAGGTGCATAAATGTTTAATATAGTTAAGTCTTGCTTGTGTACTGAACCTTTCAGCAATAAATAGTGACCATCTTTGTCCACGATGGTGGATTTGACATTAAAATTGATTTTGTCTGAGATTAGAATTGCCACCCCTGCTCTTCTTTGTTCATTGTTAGCTTGATATATATTTTTCCATCCTTTAATTTTCAGTTTGTTCCTGTCTTTAGGTCTCAAGTGAGTTTCTTGTAGACAACATATGGATGGGTCATGTCTTTTGATCCAAGATGACACTTGGTGTCTCTTTACTGGAGCATTCAGTCCATTCACATTCAATGTAATTATTGATAGGTATGTGCTCACTGCTGCCATTGTGATATGTTTATTTTTGTGTTGATGTTTTCTCTGTTGTTCTTATTAGTCTGTTCTGGGACACTCTTTTTTGTGAGTTGATTTTTCACCTTTTTCAGAGCTGGTTTTATAGTTGTCGAGACTCGTGTGTTAGATTTCTTGAAATGGTATGATACATCTTTGTTGTGCTTTACAGCTGCCCCTATGAACCCCCTTAATAAACTATTTATAAACCCAATTTTAATTACTACCAGTCTTGTCATCTTCCTCTCCATCTGGAAGGACTATAACGACTGTAGTACATCCCTCTTTTTATTATGATGACACCATAGTTTTCATGATGATCACTGGATTGCTTCTTTCCAAATCCAAGCTGTGATTTACTTTGGAGCCTTCCCTAAATGAGTATTGAGTAGTGTGTCGTTCTAAAATATAAAGTTAGTGGTTTCGTTCTTCTAAGCCAAAGCCAAGAACTTCTTTCAGTATTTCTTGTAGTTTGGGTTTGGTTTTTACAAAGTCTCTGAGTTTCTGTTTATCTGGGAATGTCTTAATTTCATTTTCATATTTGAAAGATAGTTTTGCAGGATATATAATTCTTGGTTGGAAGTTCTTCTCCTTCAAGACTTTGAATGTGTCGTGCCACTGTCTCTGTGCCAACATGGTTTCTGCTGAGAAATCTGACGAGAGCCTACAGGGTTTCCCTCTGAATGTTAGCTTTGCCTTGAGTCTTGCTTACTTTAAGAGTTGCTGCTTATGTTTCATTTTGTTAAGCTTGATTATAATATGTCTTGGAGTCTTTCTTTTGAGATCTATATTGGGTGGTGTATGATATGCATCTGAGATGTCTATATTCTCTTCTTTCATGATTTCTGAGATGTTTTCTTTCAGCAGCTCAGCAACAATACTCTCTGTGTTCTCAGATGTCTCACCCTGTTCAGGGACTCCAATTAATCAAAGGTTGTTCCTCTTAATAGAATCCCACATGCTTCTTAGTGTTTCTTCATTTTTCTTGTTTCTTTTTTCTGATTTCTGCTCATACACACTGGCATCAGTAGCTCTGTTTTCCAAGTCAGAAATTCTTTTTTCCATTTGTTCCATTCTGTTTTCTTGGCTTTGCATGGAAGCTTCTATGTCTTTGATTTTCTTCTCGATCTGTTGGATTTCAGAGTACTGGTGTTCCATCAGATCGAACAACTTGCTTAATTTTTCACTTTGTTCTGCTGCCTTTTGTATAAGGTCTAGAAGGGCTCTGTATATAATCAATTTGTATTCACTTCCTGATGCTTTCATAAAAGTTTCTTCATCTGGAAAACTCCTTGGTTGCTTTGTTTGTGAGCCTTCTGAAGCCATGAGTGATTGCTTGTATGCCACAGTTGTCTGTTGCTTTTTGAGTCCCATGTGAGTATATAGAGGCTGGAAGAGGTACTGTGAGGATGGATTGCAAATGTTTCTCTAGGCTGTCTTCAAGTGTAAAGCAAAAGGTATCTGACCAGTTCACAAGTCAGTTAAGTATTCAGGTGTAGAGGTCCCTCTTCTCATCTGACAAAGTAAGCACCACTATATCCAACCCCAGATGATAACAAACTAGTTCAGAATACCGCAATGCTACTGCCCTGGTGGCCTCTGCTGACAGGGCCTAGCCTTAGCCAACACTGCGTCGAGTACTGGTTTTGTGATAGAAAAGCGCTCTCCTGTGGGCAGGCTCTGGCTCCCAAGCTAAGAATTAGGGCCAGCTGCGGCCACCGTACCCAAGATGGCGTCCTCCACACAGGCAGCTGACAGAAGGGCTAAAGGTGCCGAGAGGCAGAGATTCCTCTGCTTCTGTTGCAGGGCCCCCAACGTAGGCAGCACTGTGCAAAATCACTACTTTTCTGATGGAGAAACGCTGTCCCGTTTGCAGGCTCTGGCCCCCAGGCTAAGAACGAGGTCCCGCTAAAATCTCGGTACCCACATGGCGTCCCGCACCCTGACCACGGAGCTCCGCACAAACCCCACTGAGGCAGCTACAAAACGAAAGGCTCAAAGTGTCTAGATTAACAGAGTCCCGAGCCTGGCTCTCAGAATATGGGAATTTCTCCTGCCTATCCCCCCAGCAGGGCATCCGAGTCCAGCCGCCGGGCAAGGCCCAGTTCCGCCTGCCAGCCGAGACAGAGGGAAAAAAAAAGTCAAAATGGTGCGTTTACCTTCCGTCCGTGAGAGCCGGGGCTAGCCAGGAGTCAGGGAAAGAGAGGAAGTTTTTCGCTGAGTGGTATGAAGTCGCAATTAACAGCTCTGTGCAGTGTCCTGAGGCTGATTAGGTGATCAGAAGGCTCTGTTTGATTGTCAGTTCAGGTCTTGGTTTCCAGAGGGATAGAAGGAGAGGTGGGCTTAGTCCGCCACCTTGACTCCGCCCCTCCCACTTTAAAATCTTTTTTAGGAAATTCTAACATTTCTCACATCTCAGTGTTGGCATGTAAAGGTTGTCTTGCTTTATTTTCTTTCACGTTGAGATGTTCCCACTTTTGGTATTACTAGTGATTTTTAACTGAAGTCTGGATATTTGGGGTATTATGTTATGGGAACCTGGTGTTAAACTTTTCTATTTTAGCTGCTCCCATAGAGGAAGGAAAGTGTGGATATTGCCTCACTACTGCTACGCAGGGGTTGTTACCTTTAGGTGCCATCAAGTTGTTTCCAACTCATAGTGACCCTATGTACAGTAGAGCAAAACTCTGCGTGTCCTCATAATCACTGTTACACTGGAGCCCATTACTGCAATCACTAGAAGATTCCCTCTTATTGAAAGTTTTCCTCTTCTTCACTGACCTTCTACTTTACCAAGCATGACATCCTTGCCCAAGGATTGATCCCTCCAGATAACATGTCTGAAGTATGTGAGACACAGTCTCACCACCCCTGCTTCTAAGGAGCATTCTGGTTATACTTTTTCCAAAGCATATTTACTTGTTCTATTGGCAATCCATGGTATATTCAATATTCTTTAGCAACACCACAATTCAAAGGTGTCAGTTCTTCATCTTTTGATTTCTTCACTGCTGTTTCCATGGTTGTTGACTGTAGATTAAAGTAAAACGAAATCTTTGACAAGTTCAATCTTTCCTCCAATTATCATGATGCTGCTTGTTGGCCTAGTTGTTAGGATTTTTGTTTTCTTTACGGTGAAATATAACTCATAGTGAAGACTATGGTCTTTTATCTTCATCAGTAAGTGCCTCAAGTTCTCCTCACTTTCAGCAAGCAAGCCTGTGTCATCTGCATAACGTAAGTTGCTAATGAGTCTTCCTCCAATCCTGATACCCTGTTCTTCTTCATATAGTTCAGCTTCTCAGATATTTGCTCAGCATACACAGAATAGGCATAGTGAAAGGATACAACCCTGGTGTACATCTTTCCTGTCTTTAAACTACACAGTATCTCATTGTTCTGTTTCAACAGCTGCTTCTTGATTTATTACGTACCAGTTCCTCATGAGTACAATTAAGTGTTCTGGAATTCCAGTCTTCACAATGTTAGCCACAATTTATTATGATCCACATAGTTAAATGCCTTTGTCTAGTCAATAAAACACAGATAAACATCTTTTGGTGTTCTTTGCTTTCAGTCAGGATCCATCTGACATCAGCTATGATATCCCTGCTTCCCCACCCTCTTCTGAATTTGGTTAAATTTCCAGTAGTTTCCTGCCAGTGTACTGGTGCAGGTGCTTTCAAATAATCTTCAGCAAAATTTTACTTGAGCAGGATAGTAGTGATGTTGTTCAATAATTTTCATATTCAGTTGAATCACCTTTAATGGGAATAGATACAAATATGCATTTCTCCTAGTTGATTGGCCAGGTAGCTATCTTCCAAATTTCTTGACATAGGTAGGGGTAGAAGTCCCCATTCACCACTCAGCCTCCACAACACTTGTGTAGAGGAGGGGGCTCTTGTTACTACTGGATGAGAGTGGGAATTCTGACTTCCCACTAGTATCAACCCAATTGCAAAGAGTAGGAATGTGTCATTACTATTCCCACATGGCTATCACTGACACCATCGGGAAGGAAAAAGTATAGCCTCTTTACCATGTTGGACAAGGATAAAAGCCCTGTTTCTCCTGTGACACCATTACAAAAGGTGACACCACTCCAGTAAAGAAGGGTTTGCATGTATCATTACAGGCTTGTGTGACTAGAAATCTGGGCTCTCCCTTAGCCTTTGCTAGTTGTGTTAGGGTTACAGTTTTTCTTGCAATGTTTTACTGGATTAGAGAAGTTATTATTTCAAGTCTTCTCTTTTGCTATAATGCCCTTTTCTGACACTTTGGTTAGAGAGTAGACTTTGTTGGGGCATATTCTGTTCACGCTCACTGGTATTTCTAAGTTGCCAACTTCTTTAACTACAAGTCTCAAATATATAAAGGAAAAAGAAAACCCAAGACACTCACCACTGTGCCCTTCTTTGCATCCCAAGGTCCTTGCCTTCTTCTCTCCACCTTTCAGTCTTTTTATGTGTCTTTTACTTATGCTATCCAGGGTTTTTCAGTTGCAGTCAACAGCAGAAAAAGAGAAAAGCTCAGCTACTTCATCTTTCCCAAATTAGACGTATGAATAACTTTACAGCATAACACTTATCATATGAAGTATACATTATTTCCTATAAGACACTTTGGAACACAAATTCTCTCTCAGGTAGTGTTGAGTCATTTTCTCATTTAGCTATATAACAAAAACAACCACAAAAAAACAGTTAACTCCTTCATCCTCAGTAAACATTTCGAAGGTAATATGTGAACTCCAGCCTCATATAACTAGAGCACATTTTATAAGTGTCATGGATTGAACACTTTCCTAAAAAAGTGTGTAACAATTTGGCCTTGCAGTAAGTCCCAGTATTGTGTGATGCTGGAATTCCTGCCTCTATGATGTTAATAAGGGTGGATGAGCAGCCGCTGTGTTGGTAGAGCCAGATTCAATGTGTACATTTGTTTTGTGCCTTGAGGCAGTCTTTAAGCTATAAAGAGAAAAATCTGGCAGAGACATTTGGGAAGCTCACACCATGGAGAAAGCAGCGCTGGAAGAAGAGCGCATCCTTCAGACCTGAGGTTCCTGCACCAAGACGCTCACTGAACAAAGACTAAACCAGCACAAGGACTTTCCTCCAGAGCCGACAGAGGGAAAGCCTTCCCCTGGAGCAGACATCCTGAATTTGGACTTACAGCTTACTGGACTGTGTAAGAATAAACACTTTTCTTTTAAAGCCATCCACTTTGCAGTATTTCTGTTAGAGTAGCACTAGCTCACTAGAACAATAATCATACTGACATCCTCAGTTAAAAAAAAATAGGTCCATATATTTTTATCCCTCTTGCCAAGGTGTGTATGCATTCTGTTTACACCATTGGTGATCAACTGGGAAGGGGGCGATTTTGCCCCCGAGGAGCTCTTTTGGCAATTATGTGCAGACATTTATGATTGTCAGGATTGAAGACGGGAGAGCACGACTATTATCTAGTGGGTAGTGGCCAGAGATGAAGTTCAACATCCTATAACACACAGGATAGCCACCCATAACAAAGAATCATCCAACTCAAAATGTTAACAGTGCCAAGGCTGAGAAGAACTGGTTTAGATGTCTGACCTAAATTTGACAGCCAAGTTTTATCATCAGGTATTCTGTGTAGTTCTTGGCCCATGTAAATTGTTCATGGAACTCCAAATGCTGGGGCTATGATGACCTTGCCCAAGCTATAAACAGAGACAATGCAGCTTGCCAAGACTGTCTCACCTTTGGCTCTCCCTCTAAAGATTTTCTAAGCTAAGATTTGTAGACTAAGAACTATATTCTTTGTTTTTCCTGGAAAGAACATTGTTTATTATATAAACTCCAACTATTTCTTACAAACGTCCTTATTCTAATTTTCTTAAGAGTTTTAAAAATCACAATTTAGACACAATTTTCAGACATGCATTTTTATTATTGCTCACCTACCCTCCTACTCCCATTTCAACAAATTCTCTATTGTTCCCTTCTTACCCTATTAAAATTTCTGAAACCAATTTAAATCAAAATAATGCCAAGCTCAGTCATCTAGAATTGTTGGGGGAGGGAAAGACAAAACTAAAATAGTAAGAATAAAACCCAGGCCGCACTACAGATCAAGGTAATGGATGACAGGGATAAGACTGGGGCAGTTGTTGACACGGCCAAGTCTTGTACCACAGGGCTCAGGTCCCTAGCTCCTGATTCTAGTGCTGTCACACTCCATGTTCCACCCTGCACTCCTGCAGAAATGATGCAGCTAACTGAAGCACCAAAAGAGATGCACAAGAGACTCGGAATACCAGACAAAACAGAAGTCACTGTTCTGTTGTTCATTCTTTCCTAGGTCCCTTATGTCCCTTTTCTTACATCCTTAATCCTATCTGAGCCTTTCAGAGCCTTCGTCTTTTCCGAGCCACTGCCCTAATTTTCCACAATTTTCTAGTTTTCCCCAGTTTCTAACGCCAGTCCTTCTTCATGTCAACAACCCTGATTATGTCCGAGGAGGCCTTTTCATAGGACATAGAGGCCTTTCATCTCTCTGCTAAGGTATTTTAATAGAGATCCCTGACTCCTTTTCCTATTAGGTCAACAGAACACTGAACTAGAATTAGGAGGCGTGGGTCTTAAATCAGAACTTCTGCCCCACTCTGTCTACAAATATTAGGTCAAAGACAACACTAAGCGCACTCTTGTTCATACACGTTTTTGTTCCCTTGATGGGCTTTATGATCACATTCCTTAAGTCACAGCCAAGAGTGTACCTGGGGACTGAAATGGCGTTAGTTCCACAGCCAAGAATAGTAATAAAATCTCCTTCCCTCTTAACACTGTCACTCTCAAAAAACAACTATCTTTTTTTTCTTTCTCCCTCCCTCCTTTCCTTCCTTCCTTTCACTTGAAGTTCAGTTTCCTTCTTTAATGTTTTTCCTTTGAATGTCTCTGCCAGAGTGAAGTCTATATAATAGACAAAACATCAGAAGCTATGATTCTTTCTGAGCATTGCTTCTTGCCAGTGACATATCATCATCAACAATTCAGAGACCTAAGCACAGCTTCAGCCCAGTCTCTAGGGTGTGACTACCTGAGGTGGAACCCCAGCTCTGCCATGCATTACTTGTGGGAAACTGGGGCAATCCTTTAATCCCGCTAAATCCAGGGGGTCTCCAGTACAAAATGAAGCTTTTATGGTATCCACTTGATGGGGTTTTGGGTTGGATAACATGCGTATGAAAACTGGATAATAATGAATAAGTAAGATGGAAGAAGTGCTGCCTCCGAGTTGTGGTGTTGGGATAGAATATTGAGTATGCATTGGACTGCCAAAAGAACAAACAAATCTATCTTGGAAGAAGTACAACAGAGAGCTTATTACAAGCAAGAATGGCAAGACTATATGTCATATAATTTGGACAGGTTATCAGGAGAGACGTCATGTTTGGTAAAGTAGAGGGTCAGTGAAAAAGAGGAAGACCCTCAACAAGAAGGACTGACACAGTGCCTGCAACAACAGGTTCAAGCATCACAACGACTGTGAGGATAGCACAGGATCAGACAGAGTTTTGTTCTGTTGTACATACGATTGCTATGAGTGGCAACTGACTCAGTGGCACCCGACAATTGTGCTAGGGTGCTTGGCACACAAGAAGCACTTGAAAATCTCTGTAATTTGAAAGGCTTAGACAGTAAAGACAAAAACAAAAATGTCTCAACAGAATAGTTTTCACTGAAAACATTACAGATTTCTTATAAACTCAACTTCTCAGTGGCCATATTTTCTTCCTAGGATATAACTGCACTTTCACACTTTCACTGTCATGTACTAGAAAAAATGCTAAACTGCAACAGTAAAAGTTAGCTTTTCTTGTATGGACAGACCGACTGAAAGAAAGCACATGCCCTTGTGACTCAGTGGTTAAAGCCTTCAGCTGCAAACTGAAAGGTCTGTGATTTAAAGTCCTAATTGGGCCAACAGCAATGAGTTTGAGGCTTTATAGTTTACATATATATATTTATACGAGGTTGTCCACAAACTTAGTTGTTCTAAGTACTACATATCTCATTGCTGAATATCACTACTGTAACCTGTAAAGTATTCTCCTTGGGAAGCTATGCACCAACGCCAGCACTCAGTACACCCTTCAAAGCAGTTTTGGAACTCTTTTTGGAATGGCCATTGTGCACAGTGGCATGGTGGCAAGTTCACAAACCTAACTGGATAGTCCTCTATGAAGGAGTTTTTAGCCGGTAGACAAATAGCTGTATTGGAACATCCTCCCTACTCACCTGATCTGGCCCCCAATGACTTTTTTCTTTACCTGAAGATAAAGGAAATATTGAAAGGAAGACATTCAGTGACATTCAGGACATCAAGCTCCGATGGCCATTCCAGAAAAAAACTTCCAAAATTGCTCTGAAGGGTGGACTAGGTGCTGGTGTTGGTGCACAGACTCCCAAGGAGAATACCTTGAAGATGACTGTAGTAATATTCAGCAATGAGGTATGTAGCATTTTTTTTGTAAGATGAGTTCAAAAACTTAACTGGCAGGCCTCATAATATATGTTGGGGGGAGGGAGAGTAGGCATAGCTTGCCTAAAGTACCATTTACCCAGAAGAAATAGTACTGGAATTCTGGTTCACCTACTTCCATTTTAATGTTGTAGTTCTGGCCAAGGACACTTTGGATGAGCTCTTCAATGGCCTGGTCACTGGCCAGCTGGGCCTCTGACTGCAGCGAGGCGATGATCTCCTCTATAGACGTGGGGATCACTCGCACCGGCAGGTGGCCCACATTGCTCTCAGAGAAGCTATCTCGGTCTGTTTTGAAAACCTGGGACCTGGCCACCTGGGTCATGTTGTGGGCGAAGCCCTCCTGCAATGGCTGGCTGCGAATCCGCACTCTCCTCTTCCTGTGCCACCCCTCAGCGTCGCTGTTCCAGCTGGACTTGTAGCTGGCCTTCCGCTCTTTGGTCTTGCAAACCTCGGCCAATGCAGTTGTCCCCTGGGTCGCGTCCTTCTCCCTGGTCAGGTCGAGGGCCGGCCGGGAGGTCTCCAGGTCCTGGCGCGCTCTGGGCTTCTGTGGTGGCGTGGGTGGTGGCAGCAGGATCGCCGGCCTTGATGTGCCAGCCACTGAGGCGATGACCGGCAGCTGCTTTAGGAGCCGGTGCCGATGGTAGGCCGAGCTCCTCATATAAAAATCCTGGGGGCAAAACGGTGGGGTCTTCCTGGGGCTGACAGCCTGGCTTGGGCTCAGGGGCACCCCCTGCCAGAGGGCCGCCGAGGCGGTCACAGGGCCTTTAGCCGGAGGGATCCCACCTGGCTTCTGGCTGGAAAGGGACCTCCTTTTCCTAGAGGTGCTGGGACCCAGATCCTGGGGGCCAGGGACCTCATCTTTCCCTACTGCCGGCTTCTTGGCCAATCTCTGCTTGAATTGGAGAAATTCGGTTTTAACATCCTTGCGAACCTTCTCAAGCTCTTTAAACATATGCGATTCTTCTTTGTATTTTAGCCCAAAGTGCTTCGAGATTGTGGACATCTTGACGAATGTGACCTGTAGAATGACAAAAATGTTACATTTATGTATTTTGTTTATAATTATGGATATGGGCGTGAGTGGTTAAAGCACTGAATTAGTAACTGAAACGTTGGCCATCGGAACCTACTAGCTGCTCACTGAGCAGGAGAAAAATGCTCTTGGGGAGCAAGACGTGGCAGCTGGGTTCAGAAACCCTATGAGGCTGTTCTAGTCTGCTCTATCAGGTTATATGGAGTTGGAACAGATTTCATGTCAGTGAGCTTTGTTTAGTTGTGTGTGTATGTTTGTGTATCTACATATACACACATATATATACAGCATGTATCTTAAAAAAATATATGGCTGAGTCAATTCCAACTCATTGCAACCTTATAGAGCAGAGCAGAACTGCCCCATGGGGTTTCCGAGAAGTAGCTGTTGGATTCAAACTCCTGGTTAGCAGTTATAGCTCTTAACCACTGAATCACCAGGGCTTCTCTGTGTGTGTATGTGTGTATGTGTACACAAATATAAAACAAAATTTCTGTTCATAAATAAAATTCCAGTTTATCAAAGCTTCTCATGCAAAAATGCTGTGTCCCCTGAGTCATTAAGTTACAGTTTTATATATATATCTATACTATATATATATATATATATCACTATATTTTATATATATCTAACCACTGGTCTTTTCAGAAGACCCACAAAAAATCTTAAAAGCAATAACTTCTAGTCAGTCAGACCTTCCCAAAATCACTATTTGAGTTATTTTAAAACTTCTTTAGGCTATATGCAGTGTCCCACTTCCAAGCAAGAGACCAACAGGCATAGACAGGAAATCTAACAGTCCTGTGCAAAGGCAATAGAGGTCACTGGCTGTAGCCTATGGCCTATAGCCTGGATCCAGCCCACAGACATTATTAGTTCATGGCTGTCACAGACTGAATTGAACAATTTGGCTCAGCCATGATGTCTGATATTGTGTGATCTTCCTACATGTTGTAAATCCCGCCTCTATCTATGATGTTAATGAGGGAGGATGGGCTGTGATTGTGTTACTGAGGCAGGACTCAACCTATAAGATTATATTGTGCCTTAAGGCAATGTCTTGGGATATAAAGGAATGGGAAGCAAGCAGAGAGTTGGGGACAACATGCTACCAAGAAAGCAGTGCCCAGAGTAGACCACCATCATTTGGACCCAGGGTCCCTGCACTTCAGAAGCCCCCAGTCCAGGGGAAGGGTGATGACACAGACCTTCCTCCAGAGCCAACAGAGAAAGGCTACTCCTGGATCTAATGCCCTGAATTTGGACTCTTATCCTACTTTACTGTCAGGAAACAAATTTATTTTTGTTAAAGCCATCCGCTTGTGGTATTTCAGTTATAGCAGCACTAGATGAGTAGGACAAAAGCTATCAATTACAAAGTGGAAGCTTTTCATATAAAAGTCCAGACTTGAAGTTTCTCTTGAAGACAATAAGGCCTCCAACAATGTAAGGACCAAATTCCTGCCTCTATGGCTGGATAACAACTGTTCTTCCTACCAAAAACAAAATAACCCAGCACTGTTGAGTTAATGCAGACTCATGGGGAACCTACAGGACTGCATAGAACTGCTCCATAGAGTTTCCAAGAGCTCCTGGCACTCTCTACTCTCCAGTTAATCCCAGATGTCTCCATCCCCTACCCAGCCAGCTTCCCTCAATGTGTCCTCTAAGCTAGAAGGAAGGAGGAAGTCGATCACAAGGGTAGGGTAGGCTGCAGCCACATCATGGGGCCCTGAATTTCATGTGTTTGTATGTGGCTTTTCTGTGGGCTGTGGAAACCACTTGAGAGGAATCTGTGCACAGGGAATATTAATTAATGCTGAATAAAAGAAAGAAGAAAAGCAAGGAGAGCAAATGGAATCTCTGTAGCTTGAGCCTGGGACCTGGCCTTTGTAATGGATTACAGGGAAAAATCCTGGAGACATAAGAAGGTATAACAGATAGGACCTAGCCAATGATTAGAAATAAAAAGGAGAAATTAAAGAACATAGTTAATGTGAATCATGTTGGCGAAGTTTTGGCAGAGTATAGCAGGGCCTCTCATCTGAGATCGTAAGCTACTTTTGTCTTGAGAGCTCTGAGGTCATTACCAAAAGTCAAAAGAACTCAAAACCCACTGCTGTTCAGTTGAATCTGACTCATAAAGTCAGGCTAACAGGAAATACAGACAAAATGCCAATGAGATTCCATGGCATACTTACCTGTGGGAGGAGAGAGGTGATCCAAGAGTTAGGAAATGAGAAGTAAGTTTTTTGTTGTTGTTTTTAAGGGCAATAGGAAGGAGCCCTGTTTGCACAATGGTTAGACCCTCAGTTCCTAACCAAAAGGTCCATGGTTCAAATCCACCAGCAGCTCTGTGTCAGAGAAGACTTAACAACCTTCTCCCATAAAGAACACAGCCTATGGAAACCATCTAGGTCAATTCTACTCTGTCCCATAGGGTCCTTATGCGTCAGACTCAATGTGACAGCACTCAACAACCATGGGCAATATGGAGGCCCTGGGATGTGCCAATGGTTACACACTCAATACTAGCCAAGAGGTTGGTGGTCTGAACCCACCAAGAGGCATCTTGGAAGAGGGACCAGGCAACTCACTTCTGAAAGGTCACAGCTTTGGAAGCCATATGGCACAGTTCTCCTCTGCACACATCAGAACCACCTTGACAACAACTAGCAACAACAGAGACAACACACAAGTCCAATGTGGCACAGGTGGTAATACATGCATACTGACACCATCTGAATTTCTTCTAACAAAAGGCTAAAAGGTAGTAAGTGGAACAGAGCACACCCTAGAAGTACATTAATAACTAATGAGAAACTAACTTGACTCTTCCTACTGCACTCACTTCTCTTTTATTTCTTTGTTCTTGCTTTGCATTCCCTTCCCAACTTCTCCCAGGCCCCTGGTTTGCTATTGAAGTTTAACAAGTACCCATTGTTGACCTTTTGTCAGTACATTCCTCTGAGTTCTTAACAGAAAAAGTTGCTCTTTGTATCTAAAAATAAACCAACAGGAAATAGACCTTCTGATTTTGACATGCTCTTCTATTGTGTTTTCAAGGCAGGTGGTGTCTTGAGCCAGTCCATCAATGCTTGGCGTCTTTATTCCCCCACCACCCCTGAGTACTACAAAGTAATGCAAAATGATTTTTATACATCCAATCTGATGGGACAATATAACATGTTTTCATTTTCTTGACAATAATTTTACTAAAAGGAAGAGACTAATTCAAGGATAAGTAATATAGCTGTCCTCAAAAGAGAAAGTATTCATCTACATCAGGTGTCAGGTTTGCTACTCACAATCCAGTTATGTTTACAGCATACATTAAAATGGAACAACAGATTTGAAATCTTAGCAGTCTTAACACTAATTTGACTCTTTTCTTTTCAAATTATTGGAACTCTGTGCCTTTTTATTCTTTTATACAGAGGCTTGTAGCTCTGGTCATGCAGAGCTTGAGTGCTATAGCTATTAATCAATAGGTTGGCAGTTTGAATCCACCAGGCGCTCATTAGAAACTCTATGGGGTAATTTTACTTTGCCCTATAAGTTGCTATGAGTCAGAATCAACTCAACAGCAGTGAGTTGGTTTTTGGTTTTACCTTTAGGCTCAAGGCCTGAGCAGTGAGGTAGTCAGAAATGTCAAGAGCCAGCTTTCTTTCCTCTCCCACAAGGCCTCATCAGACATCAGGAATAAGTTCCTTGGCCAAAAATATCTAAAGTCCAGAGAGGGCTACCTTTGTAATTCTCTAGACACTGGGGAAGGCTCCCTTGCCAATTTCTTTATTTGGTCTTTGGTTGCTGTATTTGTGGCTGCTCCTCCCATTAGAGAGAAAATTGGGGGGGGTGGAGTCAAGATGGTGGACTAAACACATGTCTGTTTAGTCTCTCTGGAAACCAAGGCCATAAATGATAATTAAACAGAACCTTCTGGACTCCTAGTGAGCCCTAGGACACAACATATGGCTGTCTAGTTGGTCTACATACCACTGAGCCAGAAACTTCTCTTTCACCGATGCTCACCCTCCTTGAGTGCCAGCTCCTGCGGACTGAAGGTAAATCGCCATTTTAACTTCTTTTTCTCTCTCTTAGCCAGCGGGAAGGGCTGAGATCTCACTGGCAGCAAGGCTCCAATGCACCGCTGATGAAATCGGCAAGTGGAGTCACCACATTTTGAGAGCCTGGCCTTTGAATCTGTGCAACTCAGCACCTCTGACCTCTCTTTCTCAGAATCTCGAAATCTCCACCATTGAATAGCTTTTTCCAATGCGGGCGGGGGAGCTTGTGTGGGATGCCATCTTGATTCACTGGGAGGTGGAGTTTCCTATATGGAGGTCTCAGCTGGACCTAATTCCCAAGCTGGGGGGCAGTACCTGCCCAGAGAGTGCTTTTCCAGCAGTAAAGCAGTCTTTGATATAGAAGTGCTTACTTTGCTAGCTGGAAAGAAGGACTTGTACACCTAAAAGCCTGACTAATTTTGTAAGCTGTCAGATGCCTTTTACTTTTCAGTAGAGAAATAATTGCAGTGGATCCAGATGGCATCTCTTCCAGCCTTTACTGTCTCACATTATAGGGTCAGCTGACAGCTCCACAGTGACTCTATAAGTTGGGCTATGTCTTTGTCAATCAGGAGGTGGAGCTTGCTACCCCAGAGATTCTACTGAGCCCAGTCACTGGAGTACATAGAGGTGTCTGGTGATCAACTTCCTTTTGAGACTCCACTTTAGATCCCGTTAAGGTAACACTAGAGAAACAAAAAACTCCAGATGCCCAAAAAGCACCAAACTTCAGACCAGAACATTAAGAAAAATTTACCTATGGCTTCAGAAGGCCCACAAAAAAAAGATCCAAAGAACTTCCAAGACAAAGAAGCCTTTCTGAAACTATCAGAGGGTGAGCAGAAAAGGATTATATAGAGAGCCCTCCTAGACTTTATACAAAATGCAGCAGAGCAAAATAAAAAATTAAGCAAGCTGTTCGAGCTGATGGAACACCAGTACTCTGAAATCCAACAGATCAAGAACAAAATCAAAGACATAGAAACTTCAATTCAAAGCCAAGAAAACACAATTGAACAAGTGGAAAATAGACTTTCTGACTTGGAAGACAGAGCTGCTGACTCCAGCAGCTATGAAGAGAAAAAGAAGCAAGAAAAATTAAGAAGCATTAAAAAGCATGTGGGCTCTATTAAGAAGAACAATCTATGATTAATTGGCATTGCTGAACAGGGTGGGACACCTGAGAACCCAGAGAGTATTTTGGCTGAGCTGCTGACAGAAAGCTTCCCAGAAGTTATGAAAGAAGAGAATATAGATACCCAGGTGCACATTGAACGCCACTCAATATAGATCCCTAAAGAAAGACTCCAAGACATATCATGATCAAGCTTAACAAAATGAAACACAAGCAGAAACACTTAAAGGCAGCAAGACTCAAAGCAAAGCTAACATTCAGAGGGAAACCCTGTTGGCTTTCATCTAATTTATAAGCAGAAATGATGTTGGCACAGAAACAATGGGAAGACACATTCAAAGCCTTGAAGGAGAAGAACTTCCAACAAGAATTATATTTCCTGCAGAACTATCTTTCAAATATGAAAATGAAATCATGAAAAAATGCAGAGACTTTGTAAAAACTAAACCAAAGCTACAAGAAATACTGAGAGAAGCTCCTGGCTTAGAAGAACAAAACCATTAGCTCTATAATTTAGGAGGCAATACAGGACACATCATCCAGAAACCTACTCAGTTAGAGGAGGCTCCAAACTCAATCAAAGCTGTAATATTAAAAGAAGTGATCCAGTGATCATATCATGAAAACTATGATGTCATCATATTAAAAAGAGGGATGTACTACACTCATTATAGTCCTTTCAGATGCAGAAGTTAATAAGATTTGTACCAGTTAAAATTGGGTTTAAACATAGACTATCAAGGGGGATTACAGTGGCAGCTGCAAAGCACAAAAAAGATGTGACACATTAGATCAAGAAATCTAATACAGGAGCCTTGACAGCTACAAAACCAACACTGAAAAAGGTGGAAAATCAACGCATAAAGAAGAATGTCCCAGAACAGAATAATATAAACAGAGAAAACATCAACACAAAAATAAACATATCACAATGACAACACTAAACACATACCTATCAATAATTACATTGAGTGTGAATGGAATGATCACTCCAGTAAAGAGACAATGAGTGGCATCTTGGATCAAAAGACAAGACCCTTCCATACGTTGCTTAAAAGAAAGTCACCTTAGACATAAAGATATGAACAAACTGAAAATTAAAGGATGGAGGACTATATATCAAGCTAACAATACACAAAGAAGAACAGGTGTGGCAATACTAATCTCAGATAAAATAATTTCAATGCAAAATCCACCATCATGGACATGCTGAAAGGTTCAATACACAAGCAGGACTTAACAATATTAAATATTTATGCACCCAATACTAGAGCATCTAAATACATTGAAGAAATACTGACTACACTCAAAAGTGAGATAGATCACTCCACAATAATAGTGGGAGACCTCAACATTCCAATCTCAACATTGGGCAAATTGTCTAGAAAAAGCTCAATAAAGACACAGAAGACCTTATTGCCACAATTAACCAACTAGAGCTCATCTACATATACAGAACTTTCTATCCATCAGCAGGCAACTACACCTTCTTCTCTAGCGCACATGGAACATTTTCCAGAATAGACCATGTGTTAGGATATAAAGCAAATCTCAACAAAATTCATAGCATTGAATTATTGCAAAGCATCTTCTCAGACCACAAAGTCATTAAAGTTATAACCAATAGCAGAAAAAAACAGATAAAAGTGGAACTCTTGGAAACTGAACATCTTGCTAAAAAGCCATGGGTTATAGAAGAAATCAAGGATAAAATAAAGAAATTTATGGATTCCAATGAGAATGAAAACACTTCTTACCAGAACCTACAGGATACAGCCAAAGCAGTGCTCAGAGGTCAGTTTATCTATAAATGCACACATCTGGAAGCAAGAAAGAACCCAAACCAAGATGTAACCCTTCAGCTGGAACAAGTAGAGAGAGAGCAACAGAGGAACCCCTCGGTCACCAGAAGAAAACAGATCATAAAGATCAGAGCAGAACTAAACGAATTAGAAAACAGAAGAACAATTGAAAAAGTTGAAAGAGAAAAAGCTGGTTTTTTGAAGAGATCAATGAGATTGACAAACCAACAGCTAAACTTACTAAAGAAAAACAGGAGAGGAAACAAATAACCCAAATAAGAAATGAGAGGGGAGTTGTCACAACAGATACATCAGAAATCAAAAATGTCATAAAGAATACCAAAAGAGTCTGAACTCTAACAAATTTGAAAACCTACAGGAAATGGACAAATTCTCAGATTCATATCACCTACCAAAATTATCACAAGGTAAAGCAGAACAACTTAATAAACCTCTTACAAAGGAAGAGATTGAAAAAGTCATCCAAAAAGCCCTGGCTCAGAGGGCTTCTACAATCTTGGATTCTACCAAGCTTTTAGAAAAGAGTTATCTCCAGTACTGCTGATACTGTGTCACAGCATAGAAAGGGATGAAAGACTCCCAAATTCATTCTATAAAGCCAGCATAACCCTGATACCAAAGCCAGGGAAAGATCGAACAATAAAGGAGAACTACAGACCAGTTTCACTCATGAATCTAAATGCAAAAATCTTCAACAAAATTCTTGCCAGTAGAATACAACAACATATCAAAAAAAAAAAAAAAAATTCATCACAACCAAGTTGGAGTCTTACCAGGGATGCAAGGCTGGTTCAACATCAGAAAAACAATTAATGTGATCAGCCACATAAATAATGCAAAAGATAAGAATCACCTGATTTTTTCTATCACTGCTGAAAAGGCATTTGATAAAGTCCAACACCATTCATACTAAAAACTCTCAGCAAAATAGGAATAGAGGGCAATTTCCTCAATGCAATAAGAGCCATTTAAACAAGCCAACTGCCTACATCATCCTGAATGGACACAGACTGAAACAATTCACCCTGAGAACAGGAACTAGACAAGAATGCTGACTCTCACCTCTCCTATTCAACATTGTACTAGAAAGTTCCAGCCAGAGCAATTAGACAAGACCAAGAAATAAAGGGCATCTGCACTGGCAAAGAGGAAGTAAAAATCTCCCTATTTGCAGATGATAGGGTTGCATATGCAGAGAATCCTAAAGAATCCATTACTAAGCTGCTCAAATTCATAGAAGAGTTCAGCAAAGTGTCAGGACACAAGACAGGCATAAGTAAATCAGTAGGATTCCTTTATACCAACAAAAAGGTTATTAAATAAAAAACCACCAAATCAATATCATTTACTATAGCTGTCAAGAAGATAAAATACCTAGGAATAAATCTAACGAGAGAAATAACAGACCTTTACAGAGAGAACTACAAGCCCTTACTACAAGAAACTAAGACAGACTTACATACATGGAGAAACCAACCCTGCTCATGGATAGGAAGACTTAACATGGTGAAAATATCTATTTTACCCAAAGCAATCTACTCATATAGTGCAATCCCAACAAACACTGGTGACATTTTTTTAATCAAATAGAGAAACAAATCATTAACTTTGTTTGGAAAGGGAAGAAGCCCTGGATAAGCAAAGCAATACTGAAGAAGAACACACTGGGACACCTTTCGCTACCTGACTTGAGAACCTATTACACTGCCATAGTGGTCAAAACAGCCTGGTACTGGTACAAAAAGAGACAGATAGATCAATGGAACAGAATTGAGATCCCAGAGACAACACCATCCTCCTGTGAACAGTTGCTATTTGACAAAGGCCCTAAGACATTAAACTAGGGTAAACGCAATCTCTTCAACAAATGGTGCTGGCAAAATTTGGATATCCATCTGCAATAAACTGAAACAAGACACATGTCTCACACCTTATACAAAAACCCACTCAAGTTGGATAAGAGACATAAATATCAAATCTAAAACAATAAAGCTTATCCAAGAAAAATTAGGATCAACAGTGGAAGTTTTAATACACAACATAGACAGACTTCAAAATCTGTCAAACCAACCACAATCAACAGAAGAGAAAACAGATAAGTGGGAACTACTAAGAATCAAACACTTTTGCTCATCCAAAGACTTTATCAATAGAATTAAAAGACCACCTACAGAATGGGAAAAAATATTTGGCAACTATATGTCAGACTGACATCTGATCTCCATAATCTATAAGGTACTACAAAATATCAATAAGAAAAAGATAAATAATCGAATTAAGTGATGGCCAAAGGAGATGGACAGACACTTCTCTAAAGAGGAGATCCAGGCAGCCAAAAAACACATGCAGACATGCTCACAATCATTAGCTGTTAAAGAAATTCAAATCAAAACTACAACGAGATAGCATCTCACCCCAACAAGGTTGGCCATGATCTGAAAAAATGCAAAACAACAAATGCTGGAGATGCTGTGGAGCAATTGGAACTCTCCTACATTGTTGGTAGGATTGCAAAATGGTGCAACCTCTTTGGAAAGCAATCTGGCACTTCCTTCAGAAGCTGGAAATAGATATATCATTTGACCCAGTGATTTCACTGCTTGGAATATACCCTACAGAATCAAGGCCCTTCATAGAAATTGATACATGCATAAGAGTGTTTATTGAAGCACTATCCACAATAGCAAAAAGATGGAATCAACCCAGATGCCCCACAACAGAGGAATGGATAAATAAACTATGGTATATATACTCAATGGAACACTATGCAATGATAAAAAATAATGATGGTTTTAGGAAGCTTCTCATAACCTGGTTTCAACTGGAAGACATTATGTTCAGTGAAAGCAGTCAGCAACAAAAGGACAAATATTGTATGAGACTCCTATGATAAAAACTTAAAAACAGACTCATACATAGAAGAAAAGACTCTTTGATGGCTACGAGGGTGGAGATGGAGGGAGGGAGAAGGTGAGGTATTGATTAGATAGTTGATAGAAATTTGGTTGGGTGAAATCTGTGACAAAAGACATTGCCAGCAACAGACATTAGAAAGAAGATTAATTTTAGCTGGATTTCAACATAACAAGACTACTCCTCCCATCTTAACCTAATATTGCAAGTAAAGAGTAGCCAGGATGAAGGTCTGACGACCATGCTCTCGGGGACATCAACGCCAATTAGCATAACCAGCACTTTGCTAGGAGAGTCTTCTGTATCCCACATTGGTGAGTGACACCTGGGGTCTTAAAAGCTGCCAAGCTGCCATCTGAGGTACACCAGATGGTCCCAACTCAACAGAAACAGATGATCTCCAAGGACCAAAATGACACAGGGCATAGAGGATCCAGAAGACAGAGAGGCCCACGTGAGTAGGTGACTACGTCAACTTGTGACTGGAGGAACCGAATGGGGCCCGGCCATCACCAGTGGCAGCTGTGATGGGGCTCACAAAGTTGAGTCTCACTGGCAACACGAAAATAAAAAGAGGTGCACCCTGAGGTCTCCACTAAAAGACCACAACTGATGGTTCAGGGGCCTCAGGGTTCCCCTGGGAGTATGGTCCCAGCCCTGATGCTGCCCCTGCCCATATATCATAAATGGGGGTCAACTGTTTGGACAGAAATGGATTGGACTTGGTGACACAAGGTGGCCATAACACGTGTGCACTTTATGGTTCTGTACATCTGTAGTATGTCATCCAGCTGATGTCTTACTGAACAGAGGGGAGAGGGTGGAGAGGAGGGGATAGAACACTGTTAGGAGGATATGACGTGTACAGAATGGAGAGGAGGAGTGTGCTGTCACTGGGCAGGGAGAGCAGTGGGAACTGCTTATTGGTGGTATGCAAATTTACAGGGGAGTGTATATTTTCACTCAATCATAATAAGAAAAATAAAGAATATTGAAAAAAAAAGAACAGAAAATCAAAAAAACTTTGCTCTAGCCATCTAAACAGTTCTGCTCTCCTTACTCCCCCTTCGGGAACAAGGAAGAACGAAGAAGACTAGGACACAAGGGAAAGATTAATCCTAAGGACTAATAACGAACCGCAGGTATCACAGCCTCCACCACACTGAGTCCAGCACACCTAGATGACACCTGGCTACCACCACTGACTACTCTGCCAAGGATCACAATAGAGGGTCCCGGGTAGAGCTGGAGAGAAATGGCCAAGACCATTCTAACTCACAAAAAAATGACCAGGCTTACTGGCCTTACATACTGGAGAAACCAAGAGAGTATGGCCCCCAGATACTCTTAGTTGAGTAAAGAAGTCACTCTCAAGGTTCACCTTCAGCTGAAGGCTAGACAGGCCCATAAAATAGTATGAGACTAAAGGGGTACAGTGGCCCAGGGGCAAAGTTTAGAAGGCAGGAGGGGATAGGAAAGCTGGGAACGCAGGATCAAGAAGGGATAATTTTAACATGTCATGGGGTTGTAGCCAATACCATAAAACAATATGTGTATTAACTATTTAATGGGAAACTAGTTTGTTCTCTTAACCTTCATCTGAAGTATAAATAATAATAAAGAAAAACCTCATTCTTGATTCTATGTAAAGCAGAAATAAATAGAACTACGGGTGCTAACCAAAAGATCAGCAGTTCGAATTCGCCAGCCGTTCCTTTGCAATCCTACAGGACAGTTCTCCTCTGACTTACAGTCACCATGAATCACGATCAACTTGACAGCAACAAAAGTGGTTGTGGGTTTTTTTAGATGCCTTGGCTCCTGGAAAAGGAGTATTTAACATGTTAGGCCATCAGAGTGCTACACACTTGGAATGAGGGCCAAAGCCTCAGCTGGTAAGATGAATTATGTGGCCTTAACCTCTTCCTATATACAGTCTCAGCCACTTCAGTGGAGGGATGAAGAGTGGGAATAAAGACATTCATTAAGGCCAGGATCTGGCTTCTCTTGGATCCCTGAGCAAATATTGCCTTGATTTATTTCCTAAATTTCATGCCAACCAACATCAACTTCTAATGCACAGCATTAAAGCTTCAACAGTAACAACTAAGGCAAGAACAGGCTACCTCATCTAGTTAAATCTTCAGTATTGCTGCAGGGAAAATAAAACTATTCTGAAAACAGCACTTCTTTTTGAAAACATCAGTGGTAGAATCTAGATTTATTTGTACCCAGCTTACAATCTGTAGAAAAGCTCAGAAGGAAATATAAAACATTTAAACAATTTTAAAGAATAAAATAACAGTGATTTTTTTCCCCTATTTGCCCACACTTTCTGTAATACTTCTCTTATTGCCTTCAATTCTAATAACTAATAATAGAAACTAACTCTTCTATTTGTAGCCCTGGTGGTACAATGTTTAAGGCACTCAAACAGCTACCAAAAGGCTTGCTATTAAAACCACCAGTGGGAGCACAGGAGAAAGATGTGGTATACTATTCTGTAGAGATTTACAGCCTCGGAAACCCTATGGAGTTGCTATGAGTCAGAACTGAATCAATGGCAGTGGAGTTTTTCAGGTTGTTGTTTTGGTTTGGGTTTGATTAACACATTGCATTGATTAAAAAGGGCACATACAATACAGAAAAGTTGTTTGAAGCTCAGAATAGGCTTTTTTCAAAACTATCAATCCACAGAAATTGCAGTGACTACAAATACTTAATCATTGCTGTATAGCCATTATCCATTATTCATATCCCTTGTGACTATGAGTACATACATTCATACATAACAGCTAATGGAATAACAAAACACTCTCCCTGCCTTTTCCTTCTCCCCATTCTCTATCCTTCTTTCTGGGATTTCATTCTTCATCTAAGTGATTAAAGTCAAAATAGGAAAGTTAAGATTTTTTTATTGTTATTATTAAGCTTTCAAAGTGTTAAATATCACACGTTCTCAACTTCAAAAGAAATTTATTCAGGTTCTGCATCTGTATTTTCCAAGCCAATCCCTCATTAATAACAACTTTAAAACTCTGAGCAAAATCAAAATAGAACTACCCAAAAATTTTTAGAAGTAAACAGAATCAGGCGGGTCATGGAACAGAATTAATACTTATGGAAACAACCAGGCTTGAACTGAGTTTGAGATTTCTTGTGGTTTTGCCCTAAAAGTAGTCTGTAGTTGCAAAACAGCATACTGCCAAAATCAAACCAAACACACCGCCATTCAATCAATTTCAGCTCACAGCAACCCTAAAGGGACAGAGTGCAACTGCCCCATAAAGTTTCCATGGCTGTCCGTTTTTACAGAAAAAGACTGCTATGTCTTTTTCCCACAGTGCTGTTGGTGGGTTCAAACAACCAATCATTTCGTAAGTAAGTAGCTCAGCACTTAACAACTGTGCCAGCATGAATCCTCAACATAGTGCAAAAAAATTCAATAGAAAGCCCTTCATTACTCTGACCATAAAATCAGGGAAAGGAGCCAAAGCACTAAGCATCACTGGAGAGTGAAGAAGAAAGCCAGAGAAAGTAATCCTCTAATTCTGTGTCTAAACATGAGTTTCAGACTGACCTCTGAATCTCTGTATGTGACACAACCACAAAGCAGCACAGTAAAGGCTTAAAGAGCTGAACTGGGGCTTGAACCCCCAACCATAGAGAATGATAAACGTCCTGCTAAAAGGTAAACAACATTCTTGTGCAGAACCCAGGGTCTATACAACAAATCATTCACAGCGTCTAAGATAAAACCCAACTCACTGCCATTGAGTTGATTCTGACTCAGCAACCCTAGAAAACAGAGTAGAACTGCCCTACCTAGTTTCCAAGGAGCACCTGGCAGATTCAAACTGGTGACCTTTTGGCTGGCAGAGGTTTTAGTCATCTGGTACTGCTCTAATAGAAATACCACAAGTGGATGACTTTAACAAAGGAAAGTTTATTCTTACACAGCCAGTAGTTTACAAGTGCAAATTCAGGGTGTCCACTCCAGGAGGAGGGCTTTCCTCTGTCAGCTCTGGAGGAAAGTCCTTTTGTTGCACCAGTCTTTGGTCAGGGAACATATTTGCACAGGAACCACAGGTCTGAAGGACATGCTGTACTCTTGTTACTGCTTCCTTGATGGTATGAGGTTGCCAATTCTCTGTTCACTTCCCTCTCCTTTTACATCTTCTAGGATAAAAGATGGTGCAGGCCACACTTAACAGAAACTTCCTTTACAGTGCAGCAGAGAGGTGACCTTGGGAAGGGATTTACAGTCCACCCTACTCCTCTCTAATCCACTTCACAGGCAGAGATTAGGATATACAGCATAAGAAAATCATAAAATAGAGGGCAATCACAGATTATAGGGAATCCTGACCCAGCTGAATCACTACACATATTGCAGGGGGGACAAAATTCAATCCATGACAGCAGAGGTAACACTTACCCACTATACCACCAGAGGTTTCGTGTTCAGGATATAACTCAAAAATACGTGGGAGGCAGAGCCAACATGGCATTACAGACAGAAGCACCATGCCATCCCTCCACAGCAAAGACCCCAACTACTAAGTAAAACAGGGACAAACATCAATCCTGGAATCCTAAGCATCAGATGAAAAGATACAGAATTCAGTCAAGCACTGAACAGAATAAGAAACTGACAAAGAGCAGAGAGTCAGAGAGAAGAGGTATGAGCAGAAGTGCACTGTCAGCTAACACAGCACAGTTGCCTTCTTGGACTCCTCTTGGAGAGCGGTGGATAAAAAGTAAGGAAAAGCAGTTCCAAATAGCTTCCAGCAAGAGACAGAGCACCAAGTTACCAATAACACATGCTTTCCGATCCTCCAACTTTCTTCTCCCAGCTTGGCCTCTGCCACTTCCTAGCAGGCCATGGTCACTCAGCCAGCAGGTAGCAGCTCTGTGTCACTGGGATTCACCTCATCAACATCAGTCAGCTCTTTCAGGGCCATTTCTTTGTTGCTGGTGTTGCTTTTTTCAGCTTCTTCTGGTTTCTTCCCCGAATTTTCTCCCCTTCCTTTCTCTAGAAAAAATGGCATTGTGTGCCATTTTTGCTCCTTCTTGACAGGCAATGAAGCACAACAAGACTGGGGAACTGCCTCTCTGGTCTGTGCCACCAGGCTGGTGGGATCCCTGGGGCCTTTTTGTTTTACTGTTTTCTTTTTTGCATTTTGTTTTTCTTCATTTCTGAGTTTCTCATTTCCCTATATTTATTTACCCTCTTTATCTATGTCCTGAATACTTGGCATTGTGTGTCTTCTCTACCCCTTCTAGCCAGGCCGTACTACATGACTTGAGATCTACTTTCTTGTTCCGCATAGCCACCCTCGTGGAACACCTAGGGGCATTTCTTTTTTTGTTTTGTTTCCTTTTTCCCTTTCTTCATTTCTCAGTTTCTCATATCTCTCTACTTACCTTTTCCTGTCTCCTGAATACCTGGTATTGTGTGCCATCTCCTTCTTTTCTAGCTGGGCTCTTCTGCAAGGCTTGGTAACCACTTCTCCAGTCTAAGCAACTATATCAGTTGGACACCTGAGGTCCTTCTCTTTCTTCCTTTTTTTTTCCCCCCCTTTGATTTCTGAGTTTCTCATATTCCTCTGCTTTCCTTCTTTTCCTGTCTCCTGACTACTTGATCCTCTATGACATCACAGCCCCTTCTGGACAGACTATGCCCCAATGCCTGGGAGCCACTTCCCTGGCTGCCAGTGGGGTATCTGGGAGCATTCCTTTCTTTTGTTTTATCATTTTTATTTATTTGTTTTTTACTTTGTTTCTCCCTTTTGTTTTTCTTCACTTCTCAGTTTCTCGTCTCTCTACTTTAATGGCAAATTCACTCAGTACATTTTTCCTTTTTGACTCCTGCTTCTCTCCCCTTTCTCTTTTCCATACCCAGCTTAGCATGACATATCACAACTTCCCCTCTCTCTCCTGCTTACCTGCACTGTGCATTGAACATTTCACCCTTGAGCAGCACAGGCAGTGCCTATTGTAACATGATCTGCACTGATCCCTGGCTTGCCTTGGAAATTACATGCCATAAAAAATCCATCCCAGCCTCTCCTCATCAGCTGTACCTGTCCTGATGCAACACAGCTGAGTGAGTAACTGGCCCTGCCCATCACACAAGGAGGTGATAAAGATCCTGACCACAGATGAGGAAGCAACAAAGAACACACCATTTGCCTGCTCTGGCATAACCAAATAAAACAAAAAGCCAGGATGAAACTAATAATCTACAATGAATAAACAAAGAAAAGAATGTGAAATGCCCTGAGGACAAAAGGTAATATCAGGACATATTAAAAAATAAAGTAGGACAGGATGATCCCAACAGACAACCAAAATAAAACACTGGGTGACTTTCCACTTGAATTAAAGGCACTGGAACTACCTGATGGGGAATTCAAATCTCTAGCATTCAAAGCTATACAAGAGTTCAAGCAAAAAAAGCAGACAAAAATAAGGAAACAGTGCACAAATTCAGGGAAAAGGCAGAAAAATTCATAGAAAACACAGACAAAATAACAATTCAGGAAAGTAATATAAGAACAAAATGTCAAAGTGAATTCACAAACACAAATCATACAAAAACAGCAATTATAAATCCCAAAGATAAACAAAAATTTAAGGAATTGACAGTATCATAGGAAGTCTAAGGAGTAGGTTTCAAACAATGGAAGACAAGATGACCTAAGCTGAAGACACATACTTGGATACCACTTGTTTGAAGAATTGCATTAGTCTTTGTCCAGGGAGCATCGTGGTACAGGAATCTCAGGTCTGAAGGACATGCTCTTCTCCTGGTGCTGCTTGCTTGATGGTATGAGGTTCCCAATTCTCAGCCTGCTTCCCTTTCCTTTGATTTCTTGCAGGATGAAAGGATTAAGGGTGGGGCAAGCCATACTCCAGGGAAACACCCTCTACAGTGGAGCAGGGAGGTGATCTTCTGAAGGGATATACAGTCCCACTCTAGTCCTTTAACATACAGCACAGTAAAATCACAAAATGGAGGACAATAATAGAATATGGGGAATCATGGTCACACGGCTACACCTAAATAGCAACCATTTTTTAAAAAGCAAAAAAAGAAAATATAAAGTCACAATATTAGCTACTCAACTTGAATGAACAGAAAGGGAATAGTAAGATAACTGGATGTGTCCAAGATGGTGGACTAGACACACATCTCCTCAATTCCCTCTGAGAACTAAGCCCTGGAATGATAATTGAACACAGCAGCGTGGACATCTGGGGAGCCCTAGGATCTGGCATAGGGTTGTCAGATTGAACAGAGCACCATTAAATGGGAAGCTACCCCTTTCTAACATAAGCCAGCCTCACACTGAAGCCTGCTTCTGCTGACTCACCATTTGGGAGGATTGCAGGTGTGACTCCTTCTTTGTTTTCCAGGAGGTGAGGTCTGGGCATGAGCTGCCAAATACACTGAACTACAGTGCTTAAGTAAACAGCGTATAGTGCAGCAGACAGACTGTGCTTGGGCTAGCTGTATTTTGAGAGCCCAGCAGCTGACTGAGGGCACCACTGCCCTCCACCCTCTCGTTTCTGAGCTGCACCATAGATTCTGTCATTTCATGATAGGAAGGGCGGGTCAGGTGGGATGCCATCTTGGTCGGCTGGGAGTCGGAGTCACCTACCCAGTGTCCTTAGCTGGGGCTAATAATATTCATGCTGAGAAGCAGGGCCTGTCTGGAAAGAGATTCTCTGGTAGAAAAACTGTGTTTAGAACAGTGGAGACCTGAGTTACAGGTGGGGCCTTGCGGAGGATGGCAGCAAGGCTGTAACCCCTCCCTACTTTGAACCACATTATAGCATCTGGAAGTGGCCTATGAGGTACTTCCGTTGTCAGCTGGAAGGTAGGGCTTGCCACACCTAAGAGCCTGACTGATTTCAGCAGCTGCTGGACAGCTCCTCATTTAGCAAGTGAAGTACCTTTTTAAAATAAGACCACCTGGCGAACTGACAGCCTGACAGCATCTCCTCTACCCTTCACTGATCCACATCATAGGATCAGCTGATGGACCCCCCAGGGATTCCATAAGTAGGATGCCCTCTTTGCTTGTCAGGAAGCAGTGGCTGCCACCCCAGAGAGTCCACCTGGGGCTAGTCAATAGAGTACACAGAGGCACTGGTGACCAACTCTCCTCTTGAACTATGCCTCAGCTCATTTTGACATAACGTAAGAGAAACTGAGCAGCTTCTAGATGGTGAGAAGGCTATAATTAAGAGCTAACCATTTAAAGAAACAGTCCACTATGGTGCTAAAAAACTCCCAAAATAAAGAATCAAAAAACTTCCCAGATGAAGAAGCCTTTATGAAACTATCAGAGGTCAAGTACAAAAGAATTACATATAAAGCCCTCCTAGAAATTAAACAAACTGCAGCAGAACAAAATGAGAAATTACCTAAGCTATTTGAACAGATGAAACATCAATGATCTGAAATCCAGCAGATCAATAATAAAATTACAGAATTAGACAATTTGATGCAAAGCCAAAAGAGCAGAATTGAGGATATAGAAGCAAGAGTTAGTGAGCTTGAGGATAGAGCAACTGACACGAGCATTTATGAGGAGAAATCAGAGACAAGAAACAAGAAAAATGAAGAAGCATTAAGAAACTTGTGACATTCTATTGAAAGAAATAATCTAGGACTAACTGAAGTTCCTGAATTGGAGGGATAGCTGAAAATACAGAGAGTATTGTTGTAGAGTTGTGACAGAAAACTTTCCCGAAATTATGAAAGAAGAGAACATAGATATCCAAGATGCTTATCATATGCCACAAAAACTAGACCCCAAAAGAAAGACACCAAGACATATTGTAGTCTAGTTTAATAAAATGAAACATAAACAAATTCTCTTACAGGCAGAAAGGCTTAAAGCTAAGCAGAAGGTAGCCTTGTAGACTTTTGTCTGACTTCTGGGTAGAAACAATGTTACCAGGAAGGCGGTGGGAAAGCCCTGAAGAAGAAAAACTTCCAACCAAGAATTATATATCTTGCAAAATTGTCTCTCGAATATGATGGCAACATTTAGACATCTGCAGATAAACAGAAGCTTAGAGACTGTGAAAACCAAACCCAAACTACAAGAAACACTGAAAGAAGCTCTTTGCTTAGAAAAAACATCAAGAGTATACTTAAGGAGGTAATGCAGGACCCCACACCCAGAATCCTACTCAATTATGGAAGTCACTAACCTCAATCAAAGCTACAATGTTAAAAGAAGGGAACCAGGTATCAGAATGCAAAAAAACATGACATCAAATTAAAAACATATGCAAAAGTTAAAATTTGTTTTAAACTTAGAATAGTAAGGGGATCACACAGGTAGTTGTGAAGCAAAATAACAATGTGACATATCAAAACAATAAGCATAACACAGGAGTCTCAACAAACACAAAACAACACTGAAAAAGATGAAACACCAACTCACTGCCATTGAGTCGATTGCAACTCATAGAAACCCTGTAGGACACTGTAGAATTGCCCCATAGAGTTTCCAAGGGGTGTTTGTTTGATTTACACTGCCACCTTTTGGTCAGCAGTTGTAGTACCTAACCACTAAACCACCAGAGTTTCCATGCTCGGCAAAAGATTTTGCAAAATAGTGAAAAGATAACTTACCAACCAGGGAAAGAAATCTGGCTATTACAAATCTGAGGTCTAATCTCTAAAACCTACAGAAAAATCCAACACCTCTACAACAAAAAGACAAGTAATCCAATTTAAAAAATGTGTAAAGGAAATGAACAGGCATGCCACCAAAGAAGACATTCACGCAGCTACTAGAAACATGAAGAAATGTTCGTGATTTCTAGCCATTGTAGAAATACAAATCAAAATCACAATGAGACACCATCGCACCCCAATATTATTGCACCAAAAGGAAAAAAATCAGAAAACAACTAATGTTGAAGTGGCCATAGGAAGATCTGAATTCTTAAACACTGCCTGTGGGAGTGCAAAATGATTCAACCATTTTTAAAAAATGAAATGTCACTTTCTTAGAAAGCTAGAAATGGAAAGAGCATATGATTCAGCCTACTCCTAGCAATATCCTAGAGAAGAAAAAGCCATCACACCAATAGACATATGCACACCCATGTTCATTGCAGTATTGTTCATAATGGCAAGAAGATAGAAACAACCTAGATGTCCATCAACAGATGAATGGATAAACAAACTACAGTACATACACACAATGAAGTAATACACACAATAAAGAACAATGATGAATCCACCAAGCATCTCACAACATGGTTGAATCTGGAGGGTATTACATTGAGTGAAATAAGTCCATCACAAAAGGGCTCAGTACAACTAGATAATGCTGAGCTAACTGTTCTGACAGGGATCACATCACTGGGTCCTGCACAGAGCCGTAGGGAAAGGTAGAACAAAATCCAACTCACCAAAAAAAAAAAAAAAAGATCAGGCTTGGTATCATGAGACTTGAGAAACCCCAAGATTATGATCCCATGACACCTTTTTAGCTCAGTAATGAAGCCATTCCTGAGGGTCACACTTCAGGCAAAGATTAGACAAGCCCACAAAAGAAAATGTGACTAAAGGAGCACCCCAGCTTAGATGCAAGGATGAAAAGCAGGAACCTAAGGTCAAGAAGAGACAGTGTTGACGTGTCATGGGGTTGTTAATCAACATCAAAGAAATAGAGTACTAACTGTTAAGTGAAAAGCTAGCTTGTTCTGTAAGCCTTCATCTAAACTACAATTAAAAAGAAAAATATATATTTGGCATAAAATGGCCCAGGACAGAGCAACCCATTCTCAAGGGCAAAAATAATCAGTAGATACCAGTTTAGAGATGGCACAGATATTGAAAATTAGTAGACAGAAACTAGAAGGTAGTCACTATATCTAAGCTCAATGAGCCAAGCCAAGTGCTGTCGAGTCAGATTTGGCTCATGGTGACCCTAGGAGTCAGGGTAGAACTGACCCCCAGAGTATTCAAGGGAAAATATGCAAAAGGGTAATAAAAAGAAAACCTCAGCAGAGAGATAGAAAATAGATACAAATAGTAATTTCATACTTGAAAAATACAATATTTTCAACAAAAACTTCATTTCTTTAAGAGCAGAATAGAGATGTCAAAGAATCTGCCAGCAACAGAAACTATCTAAAATAAGGAAAGGGAAAAAACTTTAAGGAAAAAAAGAGAGAGAGAGAGACTTAGAGACCCATAGGGCAATATCAAAGGATCTAACATATGGATAACTGGTGCTGCAGAAGGAAAGATGAGAATGGAGCAGAAAAACTATTTGAAGAAATAACATCCAAGAACTTCTTAAATTTGAAGAAAGACAAATTGATGGATTAAACAAGCTCTGTGTATCCTATGCAGGATAAACTCAAGGAAATTGCAAGTATACACATCATAGATGTTGAAAACCAAAGATAATGATAAAATCCTGAAAGCCAAAGAAAGCAGTAAATTATTTACAGAAAAATAATTCAAATGACCATGAACTTCCCATCAGAGACCACTCAGATCAAAAAACAATGAAACTAAATTTCATAAATGACACAAATTGTCAAATAAAATTCTATATCTAGCAAATACATTCGTAAAGGAAAAAAAAGTCAAAAGGAAGACATAGAAAAGGAAAACTAAGAGATTACTTACAAGCAGAGCAGAACAAGAAGAAATGCTTAAGAAACTTCTTCAAGCTGAAAGGAAATTATACCAGAGGGAAATTAGGATCTTAGGCAATACATGACGAGAGTGAGAAATAGCAAATACATGGAGTAAACGTAAAAGGCCATTTTTTTCTTCTGAAAGTTTTAAAATCCTATGAAAAATTATAACATTGTTTTATGGGGTGTTCGTATGTGTAGATATAATACATAGACAACAACCCAAAAGATCAAGATGGGAGTGGATAAAGGAACTATTTGGTTGCAAAGTTTTTGCCTTTTATGTGAACTAATTCAATATTAACTCTAAGTAAACTGTAAATTTGTTAAAGATGTATACTGTAATTCCTAAATAAATGATTTTAAAAATACAAGGACCTGTAACTAAAAAAATAACAGATAATAAAATGGAATATTTAAAAAAATCAGAAAATATTTTAGACTGCATAATAAAAATACAACATATCAGAATGTGTGGAATGCAGTTAAAGTAGTAATTAGAAGGAAGTTCATACCTTAAATACATTGTAATAAGAAAAAATTCTAAAATCAACAGCCTAAAAGTTCCACCTTAAGAATCTAGGAAAAGAAAAGGAAAGTCAAAATTAATAGAAAGGAAATAATAAGTAAAAGGACATAAAACACTGAAATGGAAAACAGAAAAATGGAGAAAACTAAAAAAGCCAGGACTGGTTCTTTAAGAAATCGACTTAATAGAAAAACGCCTAACAAGACTTAAAGAACAAAAGGGAGAGAACAAAATTCAACAATATCAGGGAAGAACAAGGAGTTTTCCTTACGGATTCTAAATTTATTAAAGAATACTAAGAGGATATGAGGAAACCCTGGTGATGTAGTGTTTAAGTGTTACATCTACTTAACCAAAAGGTCGGCCGTTCAAATCCACCAGGCACTAATTGGAAACTCTAAGGAGCAGTCCTGCTCTGACCTATAGGGTCACTATGAATCACAATCGAGTCAATGGCAGTCGGTTTCGTTTGGGTAAGAGAACTGATAAACAACTTTATGACAACAAAACCAACTATTTAAATGAAACGGACAAATACCTTGAAAATTACAACTTACCGAAATTAACACAAGAACTGGAAAATCTGAGTAGCCCTCTATTAAAAAAACTGAATTCACAATGTAAAGTCTTACCACAAAGAAATTTCACGGGTCACATAGTTCTCTCAAATATTAAAGAAAGAACTTCGGTGTTACACAAATGTTTTCAGAAAATAAAGGAATGCTTAATCTATGGAATCTGCATAAATCTATTATAAAACTTAATAAAGGCATTTTTAAAAAAGAAAATTATATACAGTAGACCTCATGAACACAGATGCAAAAATCCTTAATACATTATTGGCAAATCAAATCCAAAAATTAAAAAAAGAAAAAGGTTAAAAACTTCTGACCATTTCAGTTTTGTCTAGGGCTGACAAATTAGAAGGAAGACAAAAATGCCTGGATTCTTATCATGTCTTCAAACTGAATGTCTTAAATATATGCAACTCCTTGCATGTAAAATTATACCTCTAAAAATTTGTAAACAGGAAAATAAAAGCAATTTATTAAAGTTTTATATGTGCCTCTTTAAAAAAATAATAAACTATTGATCATACTGTAAACTCCTGAAATGGTAGGCTACAATTGTTTCATTGTGTCTGTGATCTTCAAGAATCCTTGCATTAAGCCTCCAGTATCTCACGGCCCACTAAAGAGTTCCTTCAGTTTTAGGGCCAAAGTCACTGAACAGCTCCCCATTTTAGAATTAAGACATATTAATACGAGTGTGGGAGGTCATCAATGATCTTTCAAGTTTGCCAGAACAGCCTGCCCCTGCCAAGGCAGAACATAGGTGGTCAGGGACACGAAGTCTCTCCACCGTGGCCTCCTCCGTTCTCGTGGTCTGTCCCTCTGACTTCTCCAACTGCCTTCAAACTTCTTCTCTCCTTCCCCAAAGGTTTGGTCTCCTAGTCTCTCGTCTTCTACCAGATTTTCACTCCCCCAGCTCTGGGTCACAACTGCTCCTTTTCCCAAGAAAGCTAGCCCTTGACGCCAGCTCCAGCCCCTTATCCCACCCTGGTCCTGTCTTCAGCTCTAATTTTTGCGGAGGCTACAGAACAATTCGATTCAGTTACAGACGCAGGACCCAGGAAAAAACTGCTCCACCCCAAAGTCACAGCCTTGCTTCCCGCCGCCTCCCAGACGAAGTCACTATAGCACCCGTCCACGTCCGGAGCCGTGGCTCTCACCCCGCTCCGGGGATGCCTCTTCTGCCCTCATTCAGGTGGCGAGGTGGTCGGCAGGATCTCCAACGGGCCTTTAGAGGCCAGGGGCCCCGAGAGGAGGGGGCGTTTTAAGTTGCTTAGTAGAAAGGAGGAAGGGGTTCTGTCACCTAGCAACAAGCCCCGCGCTCTGCGCCTTGCCCCTGGCGGTGTCTCCTCGAACCTAGACTCCTTGGGTGCCCACCTCGCGCTCCTCTGCCTCGCGGGCCTCCACCTCGCGCCTTGTGCTCCAGCATAGCCTCAGCCTGGGACAGTAAACCGAGGCCCAAAGGCCTCCCTTGTCTTCGCGAAGACACTGGTCGAGAAGACCCTACTGGAGCCTTCTGTATTGGCAGTTTTTGCATAGATAAACCAACTGCATTCTTAGGACTGTCGTTTTTTAAGCTTAAACGAATAATGCTGGACTCTAAGATGTAAATAAAGCCTTTTTCTTTTTCAGGAAGACTTTTTCTTTTTTCTTAACTGTGTCTACCTTACACGCCAGCAAAGTTTGTGTCTCCACGCTCTTCCCCTGAGCGCAATTTATAAAACGAATCTTGAAATCAAGGGCATAAGATTCAGGCTCCTTAAGAAGCTGGGTTCAACAGTCATATTCAGAGTTTCTGATATGGCAAGATAAAGGGTATAGGAACCAATGATTGACATTATCAGAATTAAATGTACTCTTATGACCCAGTAATTCCACTTCTAAACGATATACATGTATGTACATGTGCATTAAGAAACCTGTCCACCAATACTGATAGCAGTTTCATTCAAAATAGCAACAGCAACAAAAAAAAGTCTAATGTCACTCAAAAATAGGAGACATAAATTGTAGTATATTAAAATCCAACCGTACATATCAAGGAAATGAAAGACCTTAGCTTCGGGGAGTAACATAGATGAATCATTCACAAATACACTATTGAGCAAAGAAGTCAGTCCCAAAGGACTGGGTGCATACTGTATGATTCCATTCATATAAAGTTCAAAAACCTGATAAGACTAGATTTTAAAAAGGGAGAAAGGGTAGACCTTCAAATTCTTAAAGATCCTGACTCACTGGCCCTTTAGGGCTGAAGAAGTCACTGAGACAAATGACTGGGTTGCTCTTCCATCCTTGAAAGGAAACTATCCTTTGAAATTAGCTTTAAAGAACAGTTTAGCCAAAAGAATATCACAATTGAGTATTGCATATAAAAAATTCAAAAAATTACATTAGACCAAAGGGTCAACAGCCATTTTAAAATATAGTTGACAAGATTGCAAAGCAAGGGTATTAAACAAATGGACGCAAAACAACCGGAACAGAAGTGAAGAGAATGTGGACACAACGTGAAGAATGAAGTGAATGTCATTGATCATTATACCTAGAAATTGTGGTATGTGAGGGAGTTTTGCTGTGTGTACCTTCACCATAAATAAAATAGGACTTTAAAAAACACAAGCATAAACTGTAGTGTTTCGGGATGCATGTATAGCTGATATAACCAAAGTCAAGAAAGTCAAGATAGTCAACTTGGGAGGAAGGATGGCCAGTGGGAGGACAGCCAAAGTGGAGTCCAGGGGCGCTGGCAGTATTTTGTTTTTTCATCTGGGAGATAACTCCTTGGGTTTTCTCTTTGTGAATTGATTTCTGATTTTATTCATTTTCCAGTATTGAATTTCATCATTTTTTTAAAGAAAAAAGTATAAAATAAAGACCAATTTACATGAAATAGAGTAAGTGAAAGTGCTTTGCTCAGTGTTTGACACTCAGTAGACCCTCAAATGTTTATTTTATTTCCCTCTGAAACCCTGGTGATACAGTGTTTAAGTGCTACAGCTGCTAACCAAAAGGTTGGCAGTTTGAATTCACCAGGTGCTCCTTGGAAACTCTATGGAGTAGTTCTACTCTGTCCTATAGGGTCACTATGAGTCACAATCAACTTGATGGCAGTGGGTTTGGGTTCTTGGTACTCCTCACTAGAGTCCACAGGTGGTACAAACCATTAAGTACTCAACAACTAGCTGAAGGATTGGTGGTTCAAGCCTACCCAGATGCACTTTGGAAGATAGACCTGGTGATCTACTTGCAGAAGAGCACAGGCTTGAAAACTCTATGGAGCACACAGGAGGTTGCCATCAGTGGGAACTGACTTGACAACAGCTAACAACAGTAACTTCTCCTGACCAACTCTTCTCTCTCCAAATACCCAGGAAACTAACAGACGAAGCCAGGGAAGTGGCAGATGAAACAGTTTGGACAACTTTTCTAAGAGATTGTTAAAATGGCATGCTGTTCCTAGAAGAGCAAGATAAAAGAATGACCTGCAGCAGTCCCACTGTGGAGACTGACACCCTCAGCCGTCCACAGGCCTCCCAGAGGGAAGCTCTTGCTGTATGGCAGGTGTGACAGCCGGTAACTCTCAGCCCTGCTGCTTGGGCAGGCCACTTCCCCTCTCTGGATTTCTACATCCTGATCTGTAAAATGGAGATAGCAACAACCTAACCTTACAGAGTTCACCACCTAACAGATTGTGAAAATAGTTGCTGAATGCCCATAGGATGAGAGAGATCTACAGAGAAGGACTTCCCACCCCAAGGTGTCATTGCACCCACATCAGTCCCACTGCTCTATGGATGCTCTTTGAGAATAGCTTCAGTGCTAGGGAGGAGTAACTCATTTGGGCCATGAGTAAATTACTTTTCTGTGCTAGTAGTAAGAAAATCACCAAAGTGCCTATTAAGCGGCTGTTTGGGGCACCATCCTGGATGCTGCAAAAAATAACAGAGATGTACCATTTCTAAACGGGACATTTTCTTAAATTTATTCTAGTCTTCAAATACATCTGTCTTGGATTGAATTGTGGCCGTCAAAAAATGTGTGCAGTGATTTGGCTGGGCTGTGATTCCTGGTATTGTGTCATGTCCCTCCATGCTGCAAACCCTGCATCTGTGATGTCAATGAGGGGACAGTGGGCAGCTGCTATGTTGGTGGTGTAGGACTCAAAGTACAAGATTGTATTGTGCCTTGAGGCAATCTCTTGAGATGTAAAGACAATAACAAAGAGATTTGGGGACCTCATGCCACCAAGAAAGCAGTGCTGGAGCAAAGTTCATCCTTTGGAAAGGATCCTGCGTCTCTTCTACCTTGGAAGCTCCCAGTCCAAGGCAAGATTGTAGACAAGGACCTTCCTCTAGAGCCAACAGAAAAAGCCTTTCCAGAGCTGATGCCTTGAATTTGGGTTTGTAGCTTACTGGATTATGAGAGAATAAAATTTCTCTTTTCGGACTCATCCAATTGTGGTAATTCTGTTATAGCAGCACTGGATGACTAAGACAATGTCTGTCATGTAAGAAATAATTAAAGTGGAAAACAAATATTGCTCATTAACAGATTGTATAATCAAAAATTAGTAACTTGGTATTCAGGTGTCCACATCATAGGATAACTTCTAGCATTTGCTGAGCACTTGTTGTGTGCTGGGTGGTTTGCATTCATTATTGCATTCCTTAGAAATACTCCATAAGCTAAATTGTTATTATTTTACCCATACAACAGTGATGTTCAAAGAGGTTAAGTACTTTACTGGGGGGCAGTTTTAATATTTGGGAAAGTTAACAAAGTTTTATATTTGCTTCACATTATTCATCAAAATAAATTTCAATTGGATAAATAATTCTGTTATAAAAATGAAACTGAATTGTTGTTGCTATTACATGCCATCAAGTCAGTTCAGACTCATAGCAACCCTATGTACAACAGAACAAAAGATTACCCAGTCCTGCACCATCCTCAAAATCGGCCCCATTTCAGCTCATTGTTACAGCCTCTGTATCAATTTATTTCATTGGAAGTCTTCTTTTTTGCTGATTCTCTACTTTACCAAGTATGTCTTTCTCCAGGGACTGTCCTTCCTAACAACATGTCCAAGGTACATGAGACAAATCTTCTAAGGAGCATTATGGCTGTACTTCTTCCAAGACAGACCTGTCCATTCTTCTGCCAGTCCATGGGATATTATTCAGCATTCTTCCTAGCAGGTGTATGCATATAAGACTTAGAAGCAGTGAACCATAAAAGGCAGACACTACAAACAAAAAATTAATATTTCAAAACTACTATGCATTAAAAAAATAAAATTATAAATCAAAACTAGTGAAAATTTTTACATTTGTGGCAGACATAAAATCAATATTCTTTTGATGAGAAACAGGTACACACTCAGACTTTAAAACTGGATAAAGAAGGTATGAACAGGAAAGTTACCAAATGAAAAATATTCATGATTAATAGAAACGTTATTCAGCTTCATTAGTAGTCTCAGAAATGCAAATTAAAACAGTGACTTGCAATTTTAACCAATCCAATCACAAAAGTAGAGCTCATTCAAGAGATTGAGTGAACAGGATCACTCACAGATTTCTGTTTGTAATATAAATTGGTTGCATCTCCCTAGGTAGCAAAACATTTCAAAAGCTTTAAACACTTGCATGTCTTTTGACCCAGAAATTCCACTTTTATGAACTTCTCATAATCATAAAACTCACTAAACCAAACCTGTTGCCTCTGAGTCAATTCTGACTTGCAGTGATCCCATAGGACTGCCCCATACTATTTCCAGCAAGTGCTTGCTGATTCAAACTGATGATCTTTTGGTTGGTAGCCATAGTTCTTAACCACTGTCCCACCAGTGTTTCTTAATTGTAGAGAGACACAATATTTAATAATGACACTGTGGAAGCATAGTTTATCATTGGAAGACAGGAATCTTATTTTCATTTAGGATCCTCAGTATCTGCCACCCAGAGGGTGCATATACACCTTATTGATGTTACTGAAGTATCATGTGAGGACTCAGGTTGATATGAGAACTTAGGTGGAGAGAACAGAGCTCTAAACTTAACATTCCAAAGATATATAAGCCAAAGATGCTCAGGTCTTCGAGAACATACAGGAACATCTCCCACAAGCCCTGTAGTCACTGCACCCAGGTCAGCATCTGGCTACTAGCACTTCCAGTTGAGTTCATGAATCCATCCTAGAAAAAGTACTACTTATCTCTTTGCTGACTATCACTACATTCGCCTTTAAAATACTCCTCTTTGGAAGCTATGCACCATCACCAGCACCTGGTCCATCCTTCAAAGCAATTTTCAGACTCTTTGGAATGGCCATCAGAGCTGTCATCATACTATCCTTGATGTCGTGAATATCAACAAAATGTTTTCCTTTCAATATCTCCTTTATATTCAAGTAAAGAAAATATCACTAGAGGCCAGAGTGGGTAAGTAGGGTGGGTGTTCCAATACAATTATTTATTAACTGGCTAAAAACTCCCCCATAAACAACTAGACAATTAAGTTTGCAGACTTGCCACCTTGCCACCATACACAAGGGCCATTCCAGAAAGACTTTCAAAATTGCTTTGAAGGGTGGACTAGGTGCTAGCACTGATGCATAGCTTCCTAAGGAGAGTACTTTGAAGGTGGCCATAGTTATATTCAGCACTTAGAACAATAAGTTCATGGACTTCATTGTCAGACCTCGTACATTAACACAGGTCACCACTAACAAAGTCTCAGTCAGAGTAACGAACAGCTTGGCTATGCCATAATTCCTGGTATTGTGTGATGTTCCTGCATGTTGGATCTCCTGCCTCTATGATGTTAATAAGAGTGGATGGGCAGCAACTGTGTTGGTAGAGCAAAATTCAGTACGTAAGTTTGCCTTGTGCCTTGAGGCAGTCTCTTGAGCTATAAAGGGAAAATCTAGCAGAGAGATTTGGAAATCTCACACAGTCAGGAAAGCAGCACCCAGAGTAGAGCGTGTTTCCTGCACAAAGATGCTTCCTGAACAAAAACTGATACAATACAAGGACTTTCCTCCAGAGCCAACAGTGAGAAAAGTCTTCCCCTGGAGCAGATATCCTGAATTTGGACTTATAACCTACCAGACTGTGTAAGAACAAACTTGACTTTGTTAAAGCCATCCATTCTGTGGTATTTCTGTTGGAGCAGTACCAGCTGACTAAAACAGAATATGGTACCATATATCCGTAACGGTACACATATCTAAAATGTGGAAGCCATGAATGGATGTGTAAACTGTGAATGGATAGAAGATACAGAAGGAACTAAAGAGAACTATTTATACTGAAGAAGACCCAGATGGTGAGTAACATCAGCAAAGGACCAGAAGCAGTGGCAGCAGCAGAACCAGAGGCAGTGCGGGAGCAGACCCACGGTGCTAGAGAGCTGAGTGCCTGTGTACAGATGCTTCCTGGCAGAGCATGGTGCCTCCAGGCCCATGAATCAGTGGAGCTAGCCTTGCTGACCCATGGAACAAGAGAGATGAGTACCTGCACACAGAATGGGGTGCCTTTGGTCATTTGAATCAGTGGAGCTACAGAGCTTTGGAACACTTGCCCCAGCGGGGCAGATGTGGCCTGAGGCCCGGGCCATGAGGCCATAGGAAGCAGAAGCTGAAGAGGACTAAAACTGTAAGAAGCTGAGGTGCCTCAGTCTCAAAAGATATGGCCGTGAACTAAGGGGTTTGTAAGTGTGGAATTGCCACTCAGTAGGGTGTACCTATAGCCAATGGGGCAGAGTTGTCCAAGTGGGCCTAGCAGGCAGAGTTGTAGCATAGGGCCAGAGGTCTCCACTCGGAATTCAGAAAGTGAGGCCAATACCTAGAGTCTGGAGGGCAAAGCTAGTGTGTAAAATGTCTCAGAGAACTGAACATTATTTTCAAAGCTCTGAGGGTTCATGTAATGTGTTCTGCTGACTTGCTTATTCCCTATGCCTTGCTAATGCCTTCTTTCCTATGGTTTCGCCTATTCGTAGTAGAAATATCTTTAACTTGTACCTGCATTATAGATTAGAAGCAGATAATTCATGTTCTAGATTTTACAGCTAAAGAGGAATTTCTGGATTTTGGACTTGGACTTCAAGGCTTTTGCTGCAATGCAGTGAATATGTTTTATATGTTGCAAAGATGTGACTTTATTTACCCCTTTTTTTTTTTAAGAGAACGAAGGGTGGGATGTCATGGATTGAATGTGTTCCCTAAAAAATCTGTAGCAATTTGGCTGTGCCATATTCCTGGTATTGTGTGATGTTCCTCCATGTTGGACTTCCTGCCTTTATGATGTTAATCAGGGTAGATGGGCAGGAGTTGTGTCGGTAGAACAACATTCAACATGTAAGTTTGTTTTGTGCCTTGAGGCAGTCTCTTGAGCTGTAAAGGAAAAATCCAGAGATTTGGGAACCTCCCACCACCAAGAAAGCAGCACTGGGAGTACAGTATTTCCTTCACGCCTGAGGTTCCTGAACCAAGATGCTCCCTGAACAAAGACTGATGCAACAAGGACTTTCCTCCAGAGCCAACAGTGAGGGAAAGCCTTCCCCTGGAGCAGACATCCTGAATTTGGATCTGGAGCAGACATCCTGAATTTGGATTTGTAGGCTATTGGACTGTGTAAGAATAAACTTTTCTTTGCTAAAGCCATCCACTTTGTAGTATTTCTTTTGGAGAGTATCACTAGATAACTAAAACAGTCAGTTTACCAAAGACTAAATAAGTAAATAGAAACTTGGATTTTGTCAAAATTTGTTTTCAGTACCACTTACTGTAATAAGGGTATCAAATCCAAATCAGTAAATCCAAGTGGTGAGTTTAAAGTGAATAAACCTCAGATTTGGTCCTCTGCTACACCCAGAGACAGCCTTGCCTGCAGAAAGCAGCCATCACAGAAATCTCAGAGTCTTCACAGATGGTCTCCAAGGTGGTGATGGAGTACAGTCTTTCAATCTGTCACAGTGTAAGAATGACATGGGGAGGAACTGAAGACATCATCTTTTGCTTACATGAGCCTTCACTCCTGTCTGTATCAGTCAGGTGCCCAAAGGAAACAAACAACTTGCTCAAAAGGGTTTCACTGGAAAGGAAAGAATAAAGAGTTAAGGCACTAAGTACATAAATGTGAATGGGGTTAAGGGGAACTAACAAGAAATAGTCACCCAAGGTCTAGCAGCAATAATGTAATACCATCCTTGATCTGGAGGGGCAAGAAGGGTGGGGAGGAGGTGTTAGTAAAGCTTGGTAAGAGCTGGAGCCCTGGAAGAATGGGTGCCTGACTGCTGAAGACAGGAGTGAAGGACAAAACTATCATGATGCAGGGGCGACACTAGAGGAACAGCTCCTACAGCCCTGTCATCATGCCCTCGTGCTTGCCTTCTATTGGCCAAACAAAGCTGAAAGCCAAAAGGCAAGGAAGTTTCTGTGGTGTGCCTCCCGGGACAGAGTAGAGCTCAAAAGGGAGCTAGAGTGAATAACAGAGAACAGCCAGCATTGGTCTCCACGAACAGTTACCTGCGTTGCCATTTATCCACAGACTAATGTCCTGAGACAGCTTCTCCTGCCTCAGGGTCTTGGGTCTTCCCCTGACATTGGTTACACTCAGCCCTTTTCCATGATGTGCACTCACCCAACTGTCTTCAAACCCACTGCCAACAAATCAATTCCAACCCATAGCGACGCTATAGACAGAATAGAATTGCCCCATAAAGTTTCCAAGGAGTGCCTGGAGGATTTGAACAGCCAGTCTTCTGGTTAGCAGCCATAGCACTTAACCACTACACCACCAAGGTTTCCCCAACCCTTTCAGAAGAGACCTAATTAACATGTGTTAGGCTTCCGTCTTGCCCTCAACTCCAAAAGGATTCTAGCTTCTGAGTTTACAGACATTTCAGGAATGGACCCACCAAGATCTATCCCTGGGGGCCTCAGAAATCTGGCGCCTTGTCTGATTTCAGGGTGCTTAAAGTAAGATAAAAATAGCAAGCACTCAGCAGAAAGAAAACCCTGTGAGTAAAACTAGCTATTTGAAAAGAAAAGATTCAACTAACACTAATAAGTCTGGTCCAAAGCAGGTGTACCTGGCTGAGAATTAAGAATTTATTTTTCTTGGAGGCAGTGGCAGGTCTTTAGCATTCCAGTTACACTTTACACTTGCAATGGCTTTGCTTAGGTGTTTTCCAAGCACTGGAGGTTTTGCTGAGTTTGAGGTCAGAACCATCCCTTTTCTAAAGGTAGGTATGTAAGACAGTTGTATGTGCTTTGTAGCCTAAACATTCACGTTTAGAGAACCAAAGCCCGGTTTATGCTTAGAAAAACTAACAGCTCTCCCTAAGTAAGCTGTAAAAACAGAAGCTGCATTTAGCCAGAGATGGCTGCCTGAGACTTCTGTGTACCAGCCCACTTCCCACTTCACACCTCCCCCAACACCAAGGCCTGGAAAATTAATATGCTTGAAGACGTGCTGTTTCTCTGTTCACCAGTGGAGGAAATGTTTTATTATTTTATCTCCCTGTAAGCTGATTACTAAGTGAAGCAGCATTCACAGATCAATTAGATCCTTGTACAACAGGACCATCTTAGCCCGTCCAAGACCTGTCTGAAACCCGTAAAGTACTTTTCACGCAAGCCTCTGGATCCTGGGCCAATTCCTGCCTTCCCAGGCCTCAGGAGGGGAAGTTAATCAATCTACTGATGAATTTTCACCTCAGCAGACTGATCTATAACTAGCAAAACGCTTTTGTGATGTGGTCTTTTCAAATACCGAATTATTGTTTTGTCTAAATTAAGCCTCAGTTCAACATCGGACTAAGCTATTTTGCATATGAAAGGTAATATTTGGAATCTTTAATCTCTGAAGGACTCACTTAAGCCAAGAGTGTGCTCCTCCATTTTGATGGACTTGAACTACCTGGAAGAATTTTTTAAAGGGAATCTAAATAAAATAATTCTAACAGCAACTAAAGTTATCTTGGTGTGATATCATCTTGGGTTTTGATGAATTCATAAAGTCTAAGGGGATACTTCTCCCAAAGAGCCTTAAACGGTTCCTTCTACCTCTACCCAGGAGAAAGAGAGGTGGGAGGGGTGGAGGAGAGGAGAACGTGTTTGTGTGAAATCAAGGGTTCTGCTTTCTCTCCTCAGTGCTTCCTGTGTGCAGGTACTGCAGACTGAAAGGCTACCAGCAAGTCCAATCTTAACTTTCTTTTCCTTCTTCCCCCCATGGGGTGGGGGGTGGAGGGCCCCTTGGATCCAGGCCCTGGTGCCAGTTTGCCTGAGGTTATCACAGCCAAGGGGACAGTAGGAGCCAAGGCTGGTCCAAGTGTCCTGAGATCTGCAGGTCCAGTGAGTGAGCCCAGGGCTGCAGGAGAAGCATGTGTGGTCTCCCGGGGCAGGAACTCTCTCCCTTCATGAAAGGTGGGGATGGACAATTTCTCCTGCAGTCCTGGTCCTGTCTCTAACTGTTCAGACTGCAGAGCCCTCAAGATCTCTCCTTCCTTTATTCCTTGAGCTTCTTGTCCTCAAAAAGACTTAACTCGCCTGATGCAGGCTCCCAACTCATTTCCAGTGGCACTTCTCTGCGGTTGCAAAATCAGCAAAGACAGGTCCCCAGTGCCAGGAGTGCAGAGAGGGAGTTACTTGCAGGTGCTGAAGAGAACACAGTTAGGAGAGGGGGAACTCAACACACCCCAGGGCATCTAGGTAGCTGGCCTGGAGAAGCCAAAAAACATCAAAAGACTGGGGCCCTGATCTGCTGCTACTTTTCCGGGTTATCCAACACCCCCAGGTTCCCAGAGTTCTGTGGAGGCTATTCTTGTTATCCTTTGCTGTGTGCTTACTCTGCATTCAGCTGGTGTGGGATGCATACTAATATCATGCCCATTTTATAGTTAAGAGAATAGGCTCAAAGAGGCAAGTCTCCTGCAGAATCAGAATTTGAAACCAAGTCAAATACCACAGTCCCACTCTCTCACACACATTGCCTATTGTCATCCCTGTTGATTTTTTAAAGTGCGCTGCTGATGGATGTCTAGTGACAGAGCCTAAATCTCAGAGAGCAGGACGATCTTGCCAAACTAACCATACCTGAGGAGTGCTCAGAGGCCTTCCTAAAGAGGCTTTGCCTGGGAGTGGACAAGGAGGGGACACGTTCTGTTCGGTCTCCTGCTGCCGCTTGCTGTCATTGCAGATTCTGGAAGGGGGAAAATGAACTGACTTTTGCCCAAAATTTACTTAGGAAACACACTACAAAGCTAGATATTTAGCAAAGAGGAGGGAACTGTTCTTCGGTGTACCCCAGAGTCCTTGTCCCTTTCTTGAGATTCGTTGGCCACTCTAGGAAATGCATTCATCCATCCGGAGGCGAAGCTAAGGGATGCAGAGAGGGCTGCTTGCTCCGGAGAGCAAGTCCAAGCGGGCGCCTATGGAGGCTTGGAATGACATTCCGAGGCGCCACAAATCTGAAAGGTGAGTGACAAACGGGTAAGCGTTTTTGCTGAGGAGTGGTGGTACTATCAACTGTTCATCTGGACACGGAGGAGGGGCTGCAATTCAGAGGCTGCGCCCGGATCGGATCCTCACTACTGTCGCTGCTCTCCTGGTTCACCTCCTCCCTCCTCACCAACACCACAACGACACAGCCACGAGCCTGGCTCACTAGTATCCTCGGTCCCCTGGGCGGTGTCATCAGGCCTCATTCTGTTGGTACCCTTTAAGCCTTGTCCGTGAGACAAGCGCCGGCCGTTCCAGCTTTCGCTCCTGCAGTGCAGGCTGCCAGATCCAGCCCCGGGACGGAGTTCTTCCTTTGGCAGTGAAGGAAACCGCCGAGGCCTGGAGGACTTGCTCGGGCTCCCCAGCATGTACGAAGTCGGTAGGACCGAGGCCCAGCTCCTGACCATTCTCTCACCCGAAGTTCTGTCTACATCTCCTCACAGCCTCTTTCACCCTCACTCCCTCCCGCTCTCATCTCTTGAGTCAGTGACCTGGCTGATTCCCATTCCAGCACCTGCAGGAGTTTCAGAAGCTCCTGTCCCAGTGTAAACTGACCTTCAACCCGAGCCCAGCGCTTTATTTATTGAAACCACTTCTCCTGGCGGGTATGTGGGGGGAGGGGTTCGAGAAGGTCAGAGGAGGGTGAAGATTCACAGCGGACGCTGTTTGGGGCGGGAGGAGGCCAGTGGGGTGAGAAAAGCAGGACCCACCGCACCGACTCATCCTAGAATGCATTCGAAAGAAAATAAACCTACACGACAGCTGCTAGAACTCGGGTCTTGGGCCTCCAAGGAGCTTCGTCCTCTAACCAGTTCCTAGGCTCCTAGACCTAGGTCGTGGTGGGTGTAGCCTCTTGTGAGTTAGAACGCCGGCTAGCGCCCACCGCTCTAACAGATGAGCCCCGGTCCAGGGACTGAGCTCCATACCTGCCAGGAGCAGAGGGTGGCTCGCTGAGGACCCAAGACACAGCTAGGGGACCGCCCAGCCTAGCAGCTTCCAGGGCCACTCTTTGCCCTAAGAGAAGAAGACAGACGTGCTTCGCCTCACTAGTGAATCCCCCAACGCCTGTTTTTGTGACAAAATCTCAGGAGTTGACAGGAGAGGTCTCTAGCTAATACCCCGAAACAACACGACAAGTTTTGAGAGGGCTTGATAGTCCTTCAGGGTAATCACTGCATTACACAGGAAAGACGTGTGGAATAAAACACATTGTTTCTGAAAGATAAACCCTGGTGGCTTAGTGGTCAACTGCTATAGCTACTAATCAAAAGGTCAGCAGTTGAAATCTGTCCGGTGCTCCTTGGAAAATCTATGGGGCACTTCTACTCTGTCTATAGGATCCCTATGAGTCAGAATTGACTCGATGGTAGTGGGTTTATCCTAAAGATGAGAGGTAATTAAAGCCAGTGCGTTCTGCTATAGTTAAGTGGCAAAAGCCAGCCTCTCCCTCTGAGAATCATACAGGTGGTGCAAACTTGGCCTCACAAGCGATCCTGGGCTCAAGCAACCCCCAGCACTGGGGCGGGGATGGAGAGCCCACTCCACAGAATTCCAGGTGAGCAACCTAGGACCAACAGAAAACTCAGTGGCAGAGTTTTTCCTTGTCACTGTGTGGGCTAGGCTTCATTGCTTGCCAATTTAAACACCTACATTTCCTTTACAGCTGTGAATGAAACACTTCACTTGATGGAAAGTTGATGGTGTTCTTTAACTTTTAATCAATACCTGCAATAAACACATGGATTTGCTGTGTGTGTGTGTGTGTGTGTGTGTGTGTGTCTGTGTACGTCTGTGCACGTGTAAGTATGGGGGGTAGGAGAGGGGGCAGAGGAGGGAGAGAGAATGATAAGAGCCAGGAAAGAATCCAGAGCATGATGAGGGCTGTCCTGGAGAGGGCAGGACTAGGTCAGGTGGGGAGGTTGGCAAAGGCCTCACCAGGAACCAGGCAGTCTGTGTGCAGGACTTGCCACTACAGGTAATAACTGATGGTGACAGCTGGCAGGCCACAGGATTTCCTTACTGTGATCCATTTATAGTGGGTGGCAGGGAGGAAACATTCAGAATGTGACCCAAGTTCCTGCAAATCTAATATCCTTGCAGGCAAATGCTGCCAAGAAGGCCTGCCTGTTCATAGTGTTTCTGTTCTGAAGCAAATTCACTGCAATGTGAGCTAAGCGCTGGTTCTGCCCTGTGGCCCAAGGGATCAAGAAAAGCAAACTTCAAACAAATGTACTGTTTTTAAAACAAAAATTTCCTCGTACTTTAGCTCTGGAGTAGCTGAACAAACCTCAGAAGCAGTCACCCTACAGAGCTCTCCAATCGAAGTTTAATTTTAAATCGACAGTGTACGCTGTCTCTGGACATATCAATAAGTTAATATTTTTACCAGTCCAAAGAACAATTTTTAAATTATGGGGGGAATCGGAAACCCAACAGAAGACAAAATACCAGACAGAATGCATTTGGTTTATTTTATTTTTTTCCAAGTGTAGGATACGACTTCTATGATTACAAACGCAGCTATTATTTCAAGCTGTGCAGATGTGAGGGCAATCACATTTGAACAGCCAAAGTTAAACTACTAGAGATGACTAAGACAAAGGGGCAGTGTGAAGGCTCCTGGGTGTGTGGGGTAGAGGGGGTGGGAGGGGTGGCAGTGAAGAGTGCAGAATGGGTGAGGTTATTCACTCTGCAGTGGCTCAGGAAAAATTTGGGTTTAAGTTACTAGTCTCGAGGCAAGAGATGAAATTCGTTGGCTTTTCCGAAGTCCTCGGGTTACATCACCTTTAAATATTAGGGCGGGATTCTACCCATAAGGAGGTATCGAGGGACTAACCAACTCTCTTGGGGCTTGCAGCCTCCCAGCTCTAGCAAGCCGAAGCAGCTGGTAGGGAAAAGCTAAGATAGCAAAACGCCCCGCCCACTCTGTGGCACACAGTAGGGCCTCGGTTACTAGTTCCTTTCTGCGCTAACTCAGACTAAAAAGGTGGCGTAGTTCCCCCTAATTTTCCAACTCTGTGTGTAAAGGGTGCGTTTCCAGTCTCTCCGCAAGACCACAACCCAGTAGGTTTCAGGTGGGCGGAAATCGCCCAGGAGAGTGTGTGGACCACGGAGGGCAGCAGATCCTACTGGGAAACCGGAGCAAGGAGGGTCCCTCTGAAACTGGGCGTGTCGTCGAGCTGGCGCTGGCTGAGGTGAATAAAACAGCCAGTAACTCGGAGGACAGAGGAGCGACAGCGGAGGGGGGTGGGGGATCCAAGGCAGGAGGAGAAAGCGGGGGAGGGGAAGGGAGACGCAGCGTCTGCCCCTTAGGCTCAGGGAGGTTCCGTTCCCTACGGGAACGGCTCAAGACATTCCTTCCTTCCAAGCCTTGTGACTATCCCGGAGGGGAAGTCGTCCTCGAGCCCTTCCCAACCTTACTCATTTGAATACATGAAAATGAGAATTGATTTTGGCAAAGCGTCTCTAGCTCTCAGCCAGCGAAACGGTTTTGTCGCCCGCGGGCGAGGTCGGGTGGGGCGCAGCTCCGGCTCGGAGATCCGGCTTCAGGAGAGCCCGGTGCGCGCCCAGAGTCGCGCAGAAACCCGGCAGCGGCTCCAGCAGCAGCTGTGGGAGGGACGAACCCAAGGACGACGAATTGGGATTAAAATAATTCCCCAGTAAACGAAATCCGTGGGTGCGTAGGAGAGGGTACCCTACCTCCCACCCATTTCTACCGCCAAGGTCGCGCCCACAACCAGAGTCTCCCCACGACACCGGTGGTACTGGGCCCCCCTGCTACTGGGGTCAGACCACTAGTGAGCTGTGAGTTAATTCACTAATTAATGATTTAATAATGCAAAGAAAGCGCCGAGGAGGAAGGCAGGAAGAACAAAAGAAAAGTGAAGATTAATGAAAGGTTGAGGAAAGAGGCAGAAGAGGAACAGGAGTTTGAACGCTGGCGCAGCCCCAGGCGTCAGCCCTGGCAAAACCTCCGCGGGTCTCAGGCTAGGTGCAGCCAGCGAAGGGCTCAGCAACCGTGGGCCGCCTTGCCTCTGGCGGTTGTGGGCGGGAAGCTGAAGCCAGGCGCTGGGGTCCGCCCTCTCGCTGCACCCGGGCTCCTTCCCCAGTCTGGGAACACAACTCAGTACTCGAAAGCTGGGAACGCACAAGTGCCAGCTGCTGCTTCCAGTGTCCCAAGATCTTCGTGAGTCCTAAACTAACCCGGCTCCCAGTCGGGGTCGCCTTTGAACCGCGATAAAGGCAACAGGTCTTAGCTTTCTATTCTCCCAGGCAGATGGAGGATTATTTAGGCTTCTTATCTGGGTGGGAATTGGGGACCCCTGGGAGAGCTCAGACTACCCCACACGTGACTCGGCCCCAGCCGCCAAGACCTAGCCACAGCCCAGTCGAGCAGGGCCGGAGGAGAAAGAAGATATATTGGGGGAGCCAGAGAGGTAAGCTCCCAGGAATCTCCAGGTGACAGTGCAGAGCCCCCATCGCTCCCAGGTCACCCTGCTCTCTGCCCATCACGAGGTCTGGCTAAGCGGGAAGAGCCCCTGGCGCCACCAGAGGCCGCCTCGAGGCGCAACCCTCGCAGTCATCACCCTCTGCGTCCCCCTGCCCCAGTGACAGACTGTGAAATGAGCTCCCAGCGGGGTGACGCTAGGTAAGAGACGCAGAGTCGACAGTGTGGTAGGTGTTGGGCCCACCGACCCTTCCTTGGGCGGGACTTTTGTAGGGAGCAGTCCCTTAGGGCTCCGCAGGCACAGCTTCCGGGAGGCGGAGCCGCTTCCCTGCTCCTGGCTCCTGGGGTACCGCACATCATGGTCCTCAGCCTCCCCGGCTCCCACTGCCGCGGCAAACCACCGTCTCTCGTACCTAAGCTGTCCCATACCCTGCAGACAGGTCCTCTCCCTAGCAAGTTTGTCCAGGGAGGCTCCAGGAGCTGCCACGTGGCTCCCTCGTGGCTTCTCTGTCCCGAATCCATCCAGCCTCCTGGCCGACATTTCTGTAGTTCCCCCGGAAAGAGTAAAGTGTAAAGACAGGGCCTGTCTGGTGAGAGAGGTTGGAAAAGAGCAAATTTGGGGCAGCCAGGCACTTCAACCTGCTGTAAACTGACCAACAACCCCAAAGCAGTAGCTTGCGTTTAGGTTTTCCAGCTCCCAAGCCCAACATAGGCCTAGTGATGAGCTTTTAACCTCGGGAAAATTGGCTGGTGTCTGGATACACCAGAACTTCACTTCCTAGGTACTGGGTGTCTTGAGGGGCTCCCCTCCCTGAGATGGAGAACAGCCCGCGTTTCCTTCTAGGCCCCAGGCACTCAAGTGTAAGAACTGAAATCCTTAGCTGCGGAAAACGTACAGGGTTCAAGCATGTCTCTCTTCGCGGTGCTCGCAGGGGGGGCCTACCGGAGGATTCAGAGCCCCAGCCCACGACAGGAGGCGCTGTGATCGTCGGAATCCCGTTCCCGCTCCTTGGCCGAGGTGAACCAAGACCTTACGGCTGGCGGATCGCGAGAGTTCGCTCTGCACCCTCGGTCTTAGGCCCTGACGAGGTCAGCAGAAACTTCACTTTGGTAATAGGACTACGAACAACAGCTTTTTTTTTCTTTTGTTAAATTTAAAAAAAAAAAAAAAGATGAGACCTAGTAGTTTGAAGAAATGGGTTAAAAGACCAAGAGTATTTGATATTTCAGTTGATTCTCCTTTATGTAACAGCGTTTCTTTTTCTGTTTTTTCCTCCATAAGTCTACTACTAAGCTGTTAATACCCACAGAAAATACCCTAGTCATGCTTGACGTTGTTGCAGGGTCAACAAGGTGTAGAAGAATCATCGTGTGAAGCCACAAGGAAGATCATTAGCAACGATCATCCCCTCAGGAGGAGACTGAAGAAGCCAAGCATCCTGTACTTTACAAATGAAAACTGAGGTCCTGAGTACACACATACTTAGCTGATGGGAACTTTGCACAAAAGAATTAGTTTGTCAGAAGATACATTATCCGCGTCACAGACACATTGACACAAATTGATGGGACAACAGGCAGTCACAGGGGGAGGCTGTGATGGGGAAGGCTGGTGCTCTCCTAAATTCCAGGTGGTTTTAATTTCACTCCCATTCTTTTCCTTACAATGTGACGTATCCACCTTTCCTGGTTTATTTATTTACTTATTAAGGAACTGTCATCCAATGCTTTTATCTTTTCTTATTTCCTTAACTGCACATCTTCACCCTCTCATGGTCCCCTGCTGATTTAAGAGGTTTGTTTGGTTCAAGGATTTAACGTGATTCTCTTGCCAGATATCAAGGAAGAGCGACATAAAATAACAAAGAGCAGGAAAAAAATGTCTGTTCAGAGGACAAGTTAAAACACATTTCTCGCAATGAGATTAATAACATTTTAAAAACTTTGCAAAACAGGACTTTTTGGCAGATTCTTAGTCACTTAAAATATGTGACTTAGTCAATTAAAATGTTATTTTTTTGCTACTTAAAGAAATCTAGTGGCACCACAGGCAGTACAACGCACACAGTCATACACACCCTCAAACACACACGCACACGTGCACCGTCTCCCAGCCATCACCAACTCGTGATATCACTCAGTCACACTCACTGACCCTTCTCTCCAGGACTCCTGGGCAGTATGCTTGCTACCCAGGACCTCATGGGGCCAAGAGGCTTTGGCGTGGGGGAAAAACTTCCCACCGATATCCAGACAGTGCTTGGTGTCTAAGACGTGACCTCCCGGTCAGAGACCAGACCTGGCACCTCCATGGACCACCGCTGGCTCCAGCCTGGCACCTCTTTCGCGTGACAGATGCGTGCCTGCACCCGCGCCTCGGCTTTCCCAGCTAATGTGCGTGTTTAGGGAGCCCTCTTCCTGACCTTTCCCTATCAGAAACCAGACGGTCGCCTCCAGCTCAGTCCCCAAGGCTGCAGGAAGGGGGGCAGGAGGAGGAGCCGGGCAGAGGGAGGAGAAGGAGGAATGCCCGATTCAAGCCCGTCTGCCCTATCACACGGACATCTGCTCTCAGTTTCTTCCTCTTTATGATCGCTGCAGATGACAAGGGGAGTGGAGCGGACCGAGGCGGAAAAAAACTAAGTTATGTCATAAAGATATAAAACGGTGCCGTGACTCACCTGCTCTTAGCCGCAGGTACGGGTTTCATGGCAGGGCCTCTGCTCTGCTAGCCGGCAACCCGGTTCAGCCTAACGTCATTAGGTCGGGCTGACTCAGTTAGCTGGACTTCTAGTGGTAGGGCAAGAGTGGGGCCTTTCCGCTTTTCTAGCTCTTAGTTCAGAAAGGCGGGAGGGGGTGGGGAGGGAAGCTTGGACTCTTTCCAGTCGCAGAGGGTTGAACTTTGGGTCTGGAATTAGGAGGGTGGGGGCGAGGGTGGGCAGAAATGCAAGAAGGTAGCAGGATCCCGCCGTAGCTCAAGCCTCCGGAGGGAGGTGGTGTCTCCGGGGAGGGACCCCGGAGTCATGGAGCTGACACGGCCCTGCAATTGGGAGCTCCGAAGCCCCCGCCCGCAACCCTCCTCCAGCTGCGCGTTTCCTATCTAGAGCCTTCCCCAGATCGTCGGACCACGCCTATTTTTCGTTTTTTAACCTCTTCCAAAGGGTGTTACACCCCGCTCTATTTCCCTCTTCCCCCAGCCAATTACACCGCTTTACCACAAAGTGCGAGACGGGTTTGGGGGAGGGGATACAGTGGGAGGGGGCACCGGGGCGCGCACGGTGGCGGCGCGGCGGGGCGGGAGGCGCGGCGGCTGAACTGGCGGGCAGCCGCCTTGCAGGTGCACCTCGGGCTTTGTAGGTGCGAGCGTCTTTGTGCCGCGGACAAATGGGGAGAGGACGAGGAGGTGGGCACTTGGGCGACGTAAGATCCACATCAGCTCAACTGCACTCGCTTCGCAGAGGCCGCCCGCTCACTTCCCGCGGAGGCGCTCCCCGGCGCCGCGCTCCGCGGCCGCCGCCTGCCCCCGGCGCTGCCCCCGCCCGCCGCGCCGCCGCCGCCGCCGCCGCGCACGCCGCGCCCCGCAGCGCCCGGCTTCCTCCTTGCCGGGGTGGCGTTGGGCCCGCGCGGGCGCTCGGGTGACTGCCGCTGCTGCCCAGCTACTCTCCTCGGCCGCGCGGCTGCCCGTCGCTTCGCACAGGGCTGGATGGTTGCATTGGGCAGGGTGACTCCAGGATGTTAGGGACTGTGAAGATGGAAGGGCATGAGAGCAGCGACTGGAACAGCTACTATACGGACACACAGGAGGTGAGGAGCGTGCGGGCGCGAGGTGTTCCTGGAGCCTCCCGGGGGAATCCAGGAAAAGGCGGACGCTGGGCTGGGCGGGTTAGGGGAGCCTCCTCGGAGCCACCGCTACGCGCCCAGTGAGGTTTGGCCTCCCCGCGGCAGGCAGGGTTTTAGGAAACTCCGGGCTTTGAAAGCACCGGCTCTGGGAAGCACTAGCCTCTTTCCATCCAGGAGCAGGAGCCACATCCGGGCCTGGGGTGCCCCAGGTTGGCGGGAGGACGCCGGCAGGAGTTGCAAGTAACTCTGTAAAAGCCAGCGTGTGTCTGCAGGGTGGCCTCCCTGTCCTGCCCTTTAATTCATTCGCACATGTCTACTGATGAAAACGCTCACCCGCTAACTTGGGCTTCTTGATGATGAAATAATTCCGAAATTGTATATAAAACTTGTTCTTCTTCAAAAGCCCTCTTTGGGGAGAAGTGTGCACATTCTGCTGGAGAGCCACTGGGTGTCGCTAGTGTGAGCTGAATCTTCCTTCCGCACTCGGGGCCGAGAACCTGTTTCTCTTCATTGTCCCCTTAGTGGCACGTTCAAGGGGTTTATTTTACAACGTGCACAAAAGGATTATGAGAAAAACTAGGTACAGGCAGGACCACTATCTCGTAAAAGCAATCCTCTGGAAACAGTTGGTGATTACTTTGAAACCGTTTAATTACTGTTACTGAAAATACTTATTGAAACTGGCTTGGCTTGGGTAATATTAGGGGAAGAGGAATAAACACCAAAGTAAAATATACTTTAAGACGTGGTAAGAAAAATAGAGAATCAGAAAACATGTTCATGGCTAATTTATTTAGATTTTTATGTTTATATATTTACAAACTTATGTGAGTTTCTTTGCATACCGTAGCATACAGCCTATTCCTATTTAAATCTATTTGTTCACCTTTTCTGTTTCAAATATTGGCTGAAGAAAATAAATATGAAGACATCATTATTCTTTATTAAATCACTAGAGAAGTAGCTTTTATATTTCTGGATCCTGTATATATTTTTAAGACTCGAACAATCCCAAATTGTTACTAAGAAGAGTTTTTGGTGTTGATGATTTTAAAGAGGGCTCAGAACTCTTTCACAGGTTTAATATGATTCAGTCGTTTCTCCTCACCAGTCAGTTAAGTCTCCTGGAGAAAGAGCTTTCTTACAGTTTAAAGCTGAGGTTTAGGACTTAGCATAGCATTAAGAACAGAAATAAGTAGAGTTTAGTTTTGGAATTTGAAAGTATTGTAAACTACTCGTATAGTTTGAAAGGCCAGGCTTTGAAATGATCAGCGGTAACCTATAAGTATGTGAAAAAACATAATTATTTTGACAAACGGTAACCATTTTTTTCAAACATCAGGGAACTGGAAATAGGTAATGGCTTGCAGAGGGGTATACATATAGGCATGCTAAAGTTGAATGTGTACGATGTATTAGTATTATGTATAATACACTCCTCACTGTCCCTTCTCTGTTGCAGGTTTATTTTTCATTTTATATTTCCAAATCTCATTTAATTTCCGAGTTTGTTTCCGTCTTAATATTACAGTTACTGCAAGTAGGTGGAAAACATCAGTTCTAAATATAATAAACCACTAAAAGTCAACATTTAGAGAAAACCCCTAAGACAATAAAACCAGTTGTCGAGAAATTAGTGATTCAGGGTCCTGATTTGCTTTATTAAAGCGAGTGCACTAAACAGTCACTCTGCGCAGCTGAGGCTGTTTTGCGGTCCCCCAAGGCTCTCCAGCAAGGTGGTCACTGGAGCTGATGCCTTATTTTCTGCCCCTTGGGGCTGCGCAGGCAGGCACACCGCACCCTTGAGGTGAAATAAAAGAGCAGAGAGATGGAGAATAACTCTATTTTCGGGGTTTTGAAGACTGATTGCCTCCAAAGGGCGCTTTGCTGAGGTTGGTGTGTGGTGCATGGCATGGATGGAGGAGATGGAGGGGCTTTGGAAGCCGGCTTCTCAGCGTGGTGTGTAAGGCGATTACACGTCTTCCTGAGGACATATTTTCTGCTAGTACTCGTCTTTTTTGCCTGCTGCGTTAGAGTTTTGCCCCTGCGGTGCAGAACCTCTCTTTGCTCATCTGGGAAGGGCGCCTGACAGTTTGCCCCAGGTTGGGAGCCCGTGGTTGGGAGAAATGCTGCCCTTTTGCCCTCGAGTTTGCTCTGAGCCAGTGGCCCACTGGAGATCACCACTAACCCTGCCCTTCTGGGCCTTTCCCTTCGCTGTCTTCGCTCCAGGCCTACTCCTCCGTCCCGGTCAGCAATATGAACTCGGGCCTGGGCTCCATGAACTCAATGAACACTTACATGACCATGAACACCATGACCACGAGTGGCAACATGACCCCGGCCTCGTTCAACATGTCCTACGCCAACCCGGGCCTGGGTGCCGGCCTGAGCCCCGGCGCCGTGGCGGGTATGCCAGGGGGCTCGGCGGGCGCCATGAACAGCATGACAGCAGCGGGCGTAACGGCTATGGGGGCGGCGCTGAGCCCCGGTGGCATGGGAGCCATGGGCGCGCAGCCGGCGGCCTCCATGAACGGCCTGGGCCCCTACGCGGCTGCCATGAACCCGTGCATGAGCCCCATGGCGTACGCACCGTCCAACCTGGGCCGCAGCCGGGCCGGAGGCGGCGAGGCCAAGACCTTCAAGCGCAGCTACCCGCATGCCAAGCCGCCCTACTCGTACATTTCGCTCATCACCATGGCCATCCAGCAGGCGCCCAGCAAGATGCTGACGCTGAGCGAGATCTACCAATGGATCATGGACCTCTTCCCCTACTACCGGCAAAACCAGCAGCGCTGGCAGAACTCCATCCGACACTCGCTGTCCTTCAACGACTGCTTCGTCAAAGTGGCGCGCTCCCCGGACAAACCGGGGAAGGGCTCCTACTGGACGCTGCACCCGGACTCCGGCAACATGTTCGAGAACGGCTGCTACCTGCGCCGCCAGAAGCGCTTCAAGTGTGAGAAGCAACCCGGGGCCGGGGGCGGGGGTGGCAGCGGGGGCGGCAGCTCCAAGGGCGGCTCAGAGAGCCGCAAGGACCCCTCGGGGGCTGCCAACCCCAATGCCGACTCCCCTCTTCTCCGGGGCGTGCACGGCAAGGCTGGCCAGCTAGAGGGCGCGCCGGCCCCGGGACCCGCCTCTAGCCCCCAGACTCTGGACCACAGCGGGGCGGTGGTGACAGGGGGCGCCTCAGAGCTGAAGACTCCAGCTTCGTCGGCTGCGCCTTCCATCAGCTCCGGGCCTGGGGCGCTTGCCTCTGTTCCTCCCTCCCACCCGGCACACGGCCTCGCACCCCACGAGTCCCAGCTGCACCTGAAGGGGGATCCCCACTATTCCTTCAACCACCCCTTCTCCATCAACAACCTCATGTCCTCATCGGAGCAGCAGCACAAGCTGGACTTCAAGGCATATGAGCAGGCACTTCAGTACTCTCCCTACGGCGCTGCGTTGCCCGCCAGCCTACCGCTCAGCAGCGCCTCAGTGGCCACCAGGAGCCCAATCGAGCCCTCAGCCCTGGAGCCAGCCTATTACCAAGGTGTGTATTCCAGACCCGTCCTAAACACTTCCTAGCTCTCGGGACTGGGGGTCAGTCTGACGTGGCCATGCTGGTAGCAGGAGAGGAGAAAAAATCAGCAGCAAACAAAACCACACATACCAAACCGACAACACAATAAAATCCCAGCAACTATTTTTATTTCATTTTTTCTTGTGCACAATCTTTTCCCTAGTGCAAAGGACTGTTACTTTGTTATTGTATTCAAAAAACGCGTTGTGTATATTATTACAAAGACAGCCAACCCTCAACCAACCTTTTTTTCCCCCCTGGAAAGTTTAATGTCCCAGCATTGTATATATAAAATCCTCGTCCTTCCTTGCTCCTTTCCCTTACTTACCTTTTTCCCCTCCAGACACATTCTCGTCTGTGCAGGGTGTATTTAAAAAAGAAAATGGTCAAGCTTGTAAAATATTTGTTTTGTGCTTTTTTCCCTCCTTACCTAACCCTCACAAGTTTACAGGTCTGTGGCAATACTCTTAACCTAAAGAACCGAAACGGCAAAGAAACAAGTAGACACTAGAGGCTCTTAAAAGTATTGAAGGACAATACTTCTGTTATACAGCAAAATCTAAACAGATTATAAACATCAGAGCCATTTTTTTCAGCTTATTTTTCTGATACATTCAGGTAGCAGATGTCTTAAGTGAAATACATATACATCGTGTATGGATTTAATTATAAACATGCTTACATATGTAGACATCCTCCATATAGATGAAATACAGAGGAAACACAGGGATGATGTATATGCTACATTTTTCAAGAGTTGCCTGACCAAGAAGTTGTAAAGACCACCCCCAACCTTGTCCCCTCCATCCACATAGGGCTTTTGAGGATCAGTTACTCAAAAATTGCCTCCCTCAAGAATTCTGCTCCTTGCTTTGCAAAGTCCCACGGTCATGTCATTCTGAGGTCATATAACATGTAGCATCTATGTATGTATACCATTTCCAGAATTTTGTTTACCAGAATATGACCATGTTGGAGAAGAGATGTTATGGGGAGCTGTATTTCAAAATTTGCCCAAGATTCCAAAATCCAATTGATTGTAGCCATTCTAATAATTGCCATCGTGTGCTTGTTTCATCCAGTGTTAATGCACTTTCCACAGTTGGACATGGTGTTAGTATAGCCAGACGGGTTTCATTATAATTCTTCTTTCCTTTTTCAATGTTCTTAATTTATTGCATGGTTTATTCTCTTTTTTTTTTTCTGTGCAGCTGAGATTGCTTTAAATGATGGTTAAAATGACAGATTAAAATGTTAATTTTATCAATGTGATTGTAATTAAAGTATTTTGATTTAAATAACGAAAATGAAAACAGATTTAAGCCGTGAAATATGTTCTTGATCATTTGAGTTAAGGACTTGAAATAAAACAAATGTTAACAACAACAACAACAACAAAATTGTTATCCTGTTTCACTGAATTAAATCCAAAATAGATATTCTGAATCTAATACTTTTTGAAGTTTGGAATGGAATATAAATGACAAAAGATAACCTAAAACAAAACTGTCATTGTTCTAGTTATACTTATTACATGAAAATAGTTAGTAAAAAGCAGTTGAGAAAACTCAGTAAGAATAGGTAGATAAATGGATTACTTTGTATCTACCTAGTGAATAGTTGATTATTCAGTTTGAGTAAATAGGTAATTATTACAAGAATTGAGGTTTATTTTTATTTTTATCATTTTTTAAGGTTCTTTATTCACCGGTAACTTGTACTTCAATTTTTTTTTTCACGTGGGTTTAAGCCTTCTGTGTTTCCTTTGAATCTTTCCACAGTGAAATCAAATATTGTAAATTTAACTACCTTCCTCCCTGTGTGTGTCATTTCCCTTTATCTAAGAACTATTCAAGTGAGAATAAAATACAAACTGTGTTGTCTGCAGCAGAGAATCTTGAACCCTTTTCTCCTTAAAAGAGAAACGAAGCTTAATCAGAACAGCTTTAGAGGGAATGGCAGGAGGGAAGTTAATTCACTCTTGCAGGAGAAAGCATTGGGTCACATTCCAGCATAGCCGGTACCTTGTATTTTATGAAGATATTTTCAAAACATATTTGCCTCTAAAAATATTGTTCCTAGAACATCACAGCTGATGATTTGTTTGACTTCTAAGAAACTTTAAAATGCAACTTCACACCCCACGGCTGCTTGGGATCAGAAAATCATTAATCTCCTTTGATAGCAGGCTCACTTTTCAGTCCACCTATTTCTTTATAAGTCGTGTTCGGATTGACACGGGCAATAACAACACCAGCTCACCCGGAGGCTGGCCTCCCTGAGCCCCTGTGTGCGGACTCCATTCTCCACGGGGCTTGAACTTGGACAGCCTTTACTTTGATCGCTCTGCTCTACACCACGGACAAGATAAAAAGAGCTGTGTGAATCTCTTAATGATTGTCTAATTGCCTCCCCAGATGAGAGAAGGGGTGCCATGTAGCACTTGAAAAAAATCCAGGAATCCTCCACCCCCCCAACCTCTTCAGCTAATGAAAAGAGGAGAGGGAAATTACTGGTTTGAGTACTTTGAAAATTTCGTTTGTAGGTCTCGGAGAGACGTTTAAAACAAAAGCAAGAAACAACTAAAAGAAAAAGCTTTGCATCTCAAAAGTTGCTCGTATGGCGGGTAAACAGTGGCAAATGTGAATTCAAGCCGTAATATAAGGGCCTGAATTTGAGCCTGGGAATTTTACCTGGCCTCATTGAATCTAAAGAGTCTCACTTTTGTGTTGTTACCCCTACCCGTGCTACTTCTCCTTTTCTTTAATATATAAGCAATATCAGTATCTTGTTTTCACCCCACCTGGCATAAGTGGCCGTAGTCTTGCTCTCTTATTTGTCGGAAACTTTTCTGGGTTTGCGAAGGGTGAAGTCCCCACCGCCGCCGGCTTACAGTGGAGGCCACTTTGGAAACCGGCCTGGGCATCTAGGATGGTCAGTCTTTGGAGCAGTGCTCTCATCTTGACGCAAGTTTGTCCTGCAGGCCTAGCTCTCGCCTAATGTGTCTCAAGCGATTTTGCGATCGCGCGCTCTGCCTCCTATAGCGGAGCAGCGACCCGCGCGTTAAAGCGCGCGCGGATAGGGAGCTGGTGCAGCCGGCTGCCGGGAAGGGGGGCAGAGGAGGACCACAAGTGTCTCGAGGTGACAAGTGCAGTTAGTTCTCCATTGTTTGGGCATTTTCCCCTCCTAGCGAATAAATCTTCTGTTGAGTCCGAGACCTAAAAGTCAACAAAGAAGGCCAGGCGCCTCGTTACCGCTTCTGTGGCCCCACCGGCCAGAGTTGCCGCGGCTGCTCCCGCTGCGTAATCCCTTCCTCGGAAACCCCAACACACAAGCGCCGGAACGCCGGGGGGCTGGAGCGCCGCGCTCCAGGGCCAGGAGAAAAACATCTGTGGTTCCCAGGAAGTGCCAGGACCTTCCCGCCACCTCCCCACCCCCTTTGAATCTCCGTGCTACTATGTATCTTCACCTCAGATGATTCAGCGGACGAGTGCTGGAAAGGGGATCTTCCCCGGCCCAGTGGGCTCCCTTTATTTAGGAATTTCTCCCGAAGTGGAGGAGGGGTTTGTGGAGTGGGGGGAGGGAGCGAGGAGGGAAAACCTTCCCACTGACCGAAGTGTAAAGCTCCCGAGGCCCTCCGAGTCCATCTACAACGCCACCGTGCACTTAACAAACAAACAAAAACAAAAACAAAAGGGGAAATGATTTTGGGGGAGTGACTGCATGGTGTTTGGGGGGGAGCTTCAAATGTTACTTTCACCTTGCCGTTAGGAAAAGCAACCTGAAATATTTTGACACACTAAAAAAAGAGAAGAAAACCAGAGAGAAGATGAAAAAGTCACCGATTTTATTGAGCCAAAGCTAAATAGCTCAAAAGCATTCCCAAGCAGTAGGCAGCTCTGTTAGTTTTCTACATAATAGCTAATACAGTATAAATTAAAGATAAAATTTAATTTTGCCATTGCTCTCACTTCATCTGTCCCATTGCAGAACACACTGATGAGAGTTATGAGAGGAGGGATTAAAACAAGCAAAATCCTATTAAAGTTCTTCTGTTTTCATTGTCTGAAGGCTAGATACCAGGACTGATTTCACGGAAAGTGTTTAAAAAACAAAAGACCCCCCCTTCCCCTTCAGGTTTCTAACAAATCTGAATGAGCCACAACAGAAAATAATTCCTGGAGTAATAAATTTTAAAAACCTTGTTATGGCATTTAAAAAAATTGATCTCAATTTCCATGAGAATGCTTATTAAACTTTGCAAAAAACTTCCACAATCAATACAAATTCCTTTCAGTGCAGACCAATGTAGGAGACCTATAGTTCAATTTAATTAACCTTTCCTCAAGATCAATTGGTTTTCTGTTGACTTAGCAGTAATATTGTAGAACATATAACTACAGTGTATTTTAATGTGGTATACCTTCATACATCAAGAAGGAAAACTCACTGAAATATAAAATTGCTTAAAACTATTTAACAGTTATTAAGAGTGATCATCTGCTTTCACAACAAATTTTAATTGTTTATGTGAATTATACGAAATAATGTATTTTACAACCATGTAAGTTAAGAGACTAATTTCTTCAAGATAATTATGTGCAAAAAAAGGTGATGATTGTTTTTAAACTACCTTTGGTTGAATCGGTAAGTGTATAAATAAGATTTTTCCTAAATTAAAAGAATCATTAACATCAATAGATAAACACAAAAATGAGACTGTGAGAAAAGAAAACAACTTGGAAGACTTTACAACTGTCTATGTTTAGATATTGAATCCATTTTGTGTGGAACACAGTTGTTTTTCTAATGAGCCGTTTATTGATGCAAATTTTAAATTTTAGTGTATCAAAATACCATTTAACAATAGATTAAATATTCTGCTTTTCTATATTTCAGATAGCGAAGTTTAGGGTCACAATGGTTCCACTGGTTTCTCCTTTTTAGCTCCGTGTCAGTGTGGGTTCTTGAACTTTGATCAGCCAGGACCGCAGCCCTCAGGTACATAATTTTAATTTTGAAACAGCTAAGAGGCAATATGAGGGTGAAAAAATACTCATGCAGGACAATTTTAAGCTGTACAACATGCATTTTTCTATCACAAGCCACTTTCTAAAACTTGCTAAAGGGTAAATCCTCCCCCTGAACAGTTTTTCCTATGTGATTTTCTCTTTCTTCTGACTGCGGTGGCTGGTGGCTGTAACTTCACAGTACAAGAGCAGAGCTGCTGGTGGAGGCAAGCTCCTTGCCCCTCGCACTTCCCTGGAGTGAGAAGCTTCGTTTCTTCTAGATATCACCTCATCATATCTTGGGGTTCACTATACGGGTTCTAGTTAACTTGGAGTACATAAGACAGAACATTCTTCCCAAAATCCGGGAAAAGAAGGTCTTAAAGATGTTTCAGGACCTCCAAACCCAGGTGAGCTGCTGGTCAAGTCATGTAAGGATCCTATTCAGAACCAGGCTAGCGCCATGGAACCACAGACCTCATAGTGCTGCGCACCATGTTGTCTTGACTTCCTACTTCTCTCTTCCTCTTAAGATTAAACTTCTGGAACTTCCTCATTTTTTTGATTTCTTAAACAAAGAAAACCCAATCCCAAACCAAGAAAAAGCCAAGCCAAGCCAAGTGCCGTCGAGTCGAAAAGCAGCCTGGAAATCCCCCCAAAACCATAGCGTCGAAATGGGGAACAATGAGCTCAACTGGAAATCTTGTTCATTTTCCCCAGTCTCCTATGAGATTGCAGTGGCTCCTTTACGTGTCTAATCATGTCCTAGGTCAGTTTTTTTCCTTCTGTGTTGAACGAGGTAGCTGTGATCTTTAAACACAGACAATTAAATGAGAAGAATGAAAGGGGCTTTGCGGTGATTTGTTTTGCTTAGGTATTTAATTTTTAAGGTCCCGTTAATGCATAAAGTAGGAAGTGGGCACCCTTTTAGTGCTGAACTCTACGCTGGAGGCCTCGAGTTCACCGGTTCCAGCGGCAGTAAGCCGTGTTGCTGCGCGCAGGACGTCGTCCAGTTTTCCTTGCCTCTCTCTGGAATCACACTGCCTTCAGCTGACACGCGCTTCCTTTGTGCTGCTCCTGCCTGCTGTATTAGTGGGAAGGATAACCCGGATCCCTCGAGAAAGGGAGGAGAGAATTCCGGGTGGGGAGGGTGGGGAAGAAAACCGGAGAACTCTGGTTGCTGACCTTTGGGCTAAAGTTCTCCTAAGCGTGCCAGAGGAAGCCAATGGAACTGGGGCCGGTCAAGTTTGAGGTGCTGAAAAGAAAATTTAAACGCCTGCAACAAGTTTGTCTGTTTTTTTTTTTAAAGTGACTTGATACTAATGCTTTGTCCTGGGCTTAGAACTGCGCGACGGGAAGCACTGGGCAATGGAGAAACTGCTTGGCTGGCTGCGCACCTCGTGCGGAGTGAAGGCTTCCCCTGGACCCCAGCCCAGGAGGGGCTGCGCTGTCCAATGTCCTCGAGTCACAGATGAAAAATCCTGACTGTGTTGTGTACACCTTCACAGAGCCATCGTGCTCTAGCTAAGCCAACCACCTTAGCTGCTGCGTCCCAGTGGTTAAAACTAAAGACTTTCAAGCACCCTGGCCCGCTGCCCTCAGAGACCTTTGTTGTCCTCACCCTCACCCCCAAAAGGCTTGTCTGGCCTCCCAGTCGGAGTTCTTGATGGATCCACCACAGGTAGAACCCCGCCTACCCCACTAGATTGGCGCGCCGAACCTCTATCCGGCCCCCATCCCAAGATCTGGGTCTCGAGGGGTCCTCGCCGCAGGGTGCTGGCCCCCTCACTGGCTACCGTCTCTACGGGTTCGAGCGCAGGGCTGAGCCCCCAGAGACCCCGATATATGCTGCCCGCAGGCCGCGAGGCCCGACGTGGTGCTCATGGCTCAGGCGGTTCTCAGCCCATCAAAAGCCCGAGCTTTCTACAGACGTTTGGGCCGCGAGGTGAACAACAATGCCCGGGCTCCTTCACTTCAAAAGCGGCGATCAGGGGAAAGGCCCCCTCGCAGAACATTTTTTTTTTTATCCTCAGCCTTTCATTCTTTCTTTCTTTCTTTCTTTTTTTTTTAAAGGCAGCAGAAACTCCAGGGCCGGGGCGAGCCTAATGCCCTTTGATGGGGATTGAATTCATTATCTCCAATAACACAATTGTGCTTGGCCAACGAAAAGAGCAAAGCTGGGCTCCATTCCGCCTGAGGGGCCCGGCCGGGCGGCGCGGGCGGGTGGGAGCGGCTGGCTCCTGGGACCGGCCCCGAGGCGCAGCAGGTCGCGGGGGTCGCGAGCCAGCCCCGAGGCTGCGGGACCCGTGGCGCCGCCTGGCAAGGGTGCGCGGGGAAAGAGGCGTGGCCGCTCACTCATCGGATTTGTTTTTCCGTTTCCCCTCTGCAACCCTCTCCGCAGGGCCAGTAGTCTAGGTGTTTACTCAGCTCTCTCCTGGCCTCCTGCGAGCTAGGCAGAAGGGTTGACCTGCACTCCTGTCTGGGTGCTCTGGGCTCACAATATCCAGGTCGCGCCACCCAGTCCCAGCGCCCTCGGCTCAGAGCCAGCTGTACTCAACAACAACCTAGCATCAATAAACCTAGGTTTGAACTAAGCGTTCCTCCTGTTGCAGTCCCCTCGGCTCAGACTCCACTCTTCTCCATCACACCCATCTGCACTGGAACCCCGAGGGCTGGGACCAGGACCACCCAGGCACCACATCGAATACCAGGGTGCTGGGGTCTGGGCACGGGGTTAGCTGCACTGTCGCATCCCTTTCCTCACCTGCATACCCTGCTGTGGGCTGCCAGCCCCACATGACAGCCCTCCACCCCTCCCAGCCCTCCCAGCGGTGTTCTGCCACTATCCTGCCCTCTCAGCCACCCTAGACTGGCTTTCTGTTCCTGACGGTAGAGAAGAAAACCGAAAACACGCAGGAGGCAAAGTCACCTGCCTTGACCGCGTGTGTGACACACACACACACACACACACACACACAGATTTCCTAAGAATTGTGATGGAAAAAGACTTCCCTATAGGTTGGAGTCTGAAATGTGTGTTTAAGCCATCACTGGGCACACTTCCTACATTGCCCCATTCCAATCCACCCACCCACCCCCATTACAAGGAAGGGTTTGTATTGCCCTTTTATTTCAGTCAGATAAAAAATAAACAGAAATGCTGAGTCTAATGTATTTATTTTTGTAAGAATACTTAGAGAATTTTCTCTCAAATTAGTCAAGGTTAGCCTAAGCTTCAAACCATGTATTCTTCACCTTTCTCTTCAGAGAAGTAGGGTCAGCACACAAGACTTTCTCCAAAGCAAGAAAGCAGTAATTTAAAGTGATCCTGTTTTAGGGTAACCATCAACAAAAAGCATTTCAAATTTAAGACTTTCCAGCTAGGAATTATTTGTATCAGGAGATACTGTGGTTTACTTATTTAATTTCCTTCAGTATTCAGCAGAATAACCTTTACAAATTCAGATCATGGAATTCTCACCAAACTCTTCAATTTTTAAGCCTAGGCACTTGTGTGGAAAAAAAGAAAAACAACAAAAAATTCCACTGTAGTAGTTAACATCAGATAGAAAGACCTCAGGGTTTTCTTCCTTGTCCCTTTTTCTTTTTTCTGTTTTATACAGTAGCATCCTGAGTATCACCATGAGTCGGATCTGACTCGACAGCACTTGGCTATCCTGAGTATAATTTACATTAAAACAGATTTACTTTTATGAAGTCTTCATGTAAGACACTTACCTTGAAGATTCTCGGTGTCTTTAATGAAGAAGTTTAAGGATATTTCTGTTCTTTAGATGAGTTGTTAACTCCAGGTTCTAACTACAAGTTATCAAAGATTAAATGCCTTCTTTTTTGGACTCTTACTGCACTTTTTATTAACTTATTGACAAATAGGTTTGAATGCCGGTGACCAGTTCATTTTGAGTGTAGTGATTTACCTCAGTCACCTTTCATACAATCCCTTTTACAATATTGAATGGAGGTTCAATGTCATAACTTGCAGCATACATATATATTCTATACCTGGTGGACTACCCTGCTTTTCTTGCATATTACCACATGCTTACAGATTCAGAGCAAAGAAAAGCATGCATACAGAGTAAAGATAGCAGTGGTTTAGATTTTACATCTATTTCCCAATTTAGAGTTTAACATAACACAGATAGGCAGAATAAGTGATGTGCAGGTATAGCTATTTGGAAATTAAAATGTTGAGGAGTTCAGAGTACCTACACTGTGCACTCACTACAACAACTATTCCCTGAATAACATTACGCTCATAACAGCAACCCAAAAAGATTTACATCTGACATAGATCCTCCAAACCACAGAAGCTACATGGCAGACCTAAAGTTTGACATAAATAACCTTAGTGCCCACTCAGATGTAAACAATTAACGTGACTTCAGGTAAGCAAGGCACCACAGGTGGGTGATTTGCTCAACCTGATAGCATGATTTCCATGTGGATTTCTAGCCACAAAACAGAATTGGGGGGGGGGGTTATAAAACATTTCAGTAGAAAGGATAATTCAGTGTTATCTAAAGTGCAATCCTAAACCACACTTTAGCCTTGAGGTTCACTGAATAATAGAACTGTAGAAAATGGGGTGATTGAGAAGATCTGTTATGTCCTCTAGTTTACTCACCTACAATATTAACCAGCTGACATCGAGTCACCTCTGCCTCGTCGTGAATGCGTGAGTGTCGTGGTAGAACTGTACTCCATAGGATTTTCAATGTGGAGTTTTTTGGAAGTAGACACTTGGTCTTCCTTCTAAGATGTCTCTGAGTGGATTTGAACCTCCAGCCCTAACTGAGCATTAACTGTTTGCACTATCCGGGAACTTCCCTGAAAGATTAGTACAGATTCTTCCCATCAGAATATTTCCAAACTAGGACCAGAATAGATTTAAATGGTAAGAACTGAAGGGCTCCCAGTTCACAGCTGCAAAATATTATGCCTACTGAATATTTTCTCTGATATTAAGATAAAATTGGCTTGCATTTTAAGTATGCCTCTTTGAGGGATCCATTTTTATTAGGTCTTACATCTTCCAGATAGCCAAATGCTGGTCTCTTTCATTGTGCATTTAGCTAATATATACACATTTATTTTCTTTAGTTCCCACCAAACTAAATAATTTGGATCACTTTATTTGATCAAAATAAAGTACCCCATTTTTAACAATGATGTGAGAATATAAAGTTAAACCTCAATAATTCCTTTGAATGATACCACCATTATAAACAGCAGACTTGGTCATTTTGTGAGAAGTGATCCAAACACTGAGTTGTGCAGCCTCTTTACCATTTTAGAAAATCATGTTATATTTGTTAAATGTTTTGAGTATGACTTATGATAAAATGTCACAAGATTGCAGCTTCTTAAAATGTGGTAAATTATTAAATGTTAAAATAGAACTTAGAAAGCAGGTAAGGAGAAGGGTAGGCTGGGGCTTGGCTAATTTAAAAGAAACACTATTCCTTATACTGAAGAGATTTCAGAGTATGTGTTACTAATTGCCCAGATTTACACAAGGTCCATCAGAGAAAGAGACAGTTCATTATATTGCTTCTGAAGGCAGGTAAACCTTTATTATTTCAATCGCAGAGATACAGAAGCTGGAGCTGGAAAGCTGATGATTTCAGAGTTAGTTTCAGATTCAGAACTATAGTCTCTTCAAGATTCACACACTCTGTGTAAAGTGATCATTGGGCCATGCCATGTCGTAAGTGAATACTCTAGATACCCTTGCCTCCCAAATTATAATGTCTCTACTGAGTCACGCAATTAGAAAGGAAATTGTTATTTAATCTGACGAATAATTCACACTTTGGAAGTATAATCGTAGTGAGCACAGATTGTGAGTTAAGCAATGATGGCAAATGTGAAATACTGAGAATTATCTTCTTGTGTCCCAGTTATCTATCTATTATTATAAAGTAGAGCCAGGTGAAAGAGAAAATTGGATGGTGAGAATTAGAATTGTAATCAAGATTAAAATTTGAAAGATCACTGATGACTCCTTAAAAGTAATAGTAAGATTAATACTTTTAATAATACAGTTTGTATACCATGACAGTATATGGTACTACATAAGTCCTGGTAGTAATGAATACAATGTAAAAAATATTTGAAAAGCCTTCTTAAATAAAATAAAGTCTGATTTTTTATTTGTATTAAACAAATATTTTAAAGTGTTTTAATTGTTACCAGACATCGCGTTTACTTACAGTCTGAGATTTTAATAATAAGGACAACTTTATAGAGTAAAACACAGCCCTTTCTATTTTAGCCTTAGCCTCACTAATAGAGTGTAGCCAGTAGTGTTCAATCTGAAAAATAAATATAAAATAAAAAATGTGTTAACATAGAGACATGCTTCTAGAGCACACCAAAAAATATATTTACCATCAAGAGTAAAAAATGATTACCAAGCTGTGACAACACAAATAAAAATGTAAAAAACGTTTTTGAGTTTCTTTCTTTCATTTTTTTTTTTAAACTCAGGAGGGCAAACTTGTTCTTGAGAGGAACAAGAAGAAAAGATTTCCAGGGAAATGTAAGGGACAGAAAAGATACGGGAAATGGACGGAGGATGAAGTACCACAGCAGAGGGAGGAAGATAGTGCTGGGTCACAGACAGACACACAGACCAAGGGCATGAAGGAGCCTCAGAGCGATAGGACAGAGACAAATTTAGGGCTGGAGAGAGCTTGACAGAGTACGCTGAGGAAGGGCCAGCCGTGAAAAGATTTGGTGTCGTCATGGCAACGGACTGGGCCTTGCTCCCCCTGAAGCCCATTCAGATGTGAGCTGCCGGAACACGTTTTTAATTAAAGCGTATAAAAGTTGTTTTGTAAGGACTTCTCCTCATCCGATAGATTTCAAAATGGTTAATCAGGCTTCATCTCCTTTTGATGCTCACGAGAGCATGGGCTACAAGCATGCACGGGACTGCTGCTGCCGCTGCTGCTAAGTTATCTCTCAATCACACCCAATAACGCCAACGAGGGGGCAGCTAGTTGTTTAGATACACATAAACAGGGAATTCAAGTGGGAGTCGGGAGTCCCTTTTTATGACTTCAGGTGGAAAAACTAATTTTATTTGCTCCGGATACTATGGAACATATTCTTTTGGGTGGCTAGTGTCCCTGAATGGTGCTCTACTTAGCTTTGGAAAATTACATTTCTTTCCTTTGGGACACACGGTTCAAAATCCAAAATGAAGGTTCCAAATTATTTGTATGTATTATTATTTACCACCGTTTGTCTGTCAGTCTGTCTTACTGTGGTGGCTTGCATTTTGCTACGGTTCTGGAATCGATGTCACCGACACTTGAGTTGCCAGCTGGGTCGCCTACTGTAGACAAGCTTTACTGGAGCTTCCAGACTAAGCCAGACTGGGAAAAAGGACCTGGCAATCTACTTCTAAAAATACTTCTAAAAATCTTATGAACAGCAGTGGAACATTGTCTGATAAAGTGCTAGAAGATAAGCACCTCAGAATGCCCCTGGGGAAGAGTCATCTTTTCAATGTAGAGTCAACCTGCATGATGACGATGGAGTAAAGCTTTCAGCACCTTCATTTGCTGATGTGGCATGACTCAAAATGAGCTGCCAAATTCCATTAACAATCAGAATGTGAAACATATGAAGTAATAAGCTAAGACAATTAGAAGTTATCGAAAATGAAATGGAATGCTTGAAACAGCTACTGTAAGTGTTAGTGAGCTGAAATGGCCTGGTACTGGCCAGCCTGAATTCGACAATCATATCATTTACTATACTGGCAATGACAAATTGAAGAGGAGCAGCATCACATTCACTGTCAAAAAGAATATTTCAAGATCTGTCCTGAAGTATAATGCTGTCAGTGATAGGGTAATATGCATATGCCTACAAGGAAGACCAGTTAATATGACTGTTATTCACATGCACAAACCGTGGTGGCAGAATGGTTAAGACTCTGTCTGCTAACCAAAATGTTGGCAGCTGAAATCCACCAGGTACTCCTTGGAAACTCTAAGGGACAGTTCTACCATGACCTATGTGTTTGCTATGAGTCAGAAAGAACTTGATGGCAGCGGGATTTGGGGTTTCTGTATGAATCACTCAGGCCAAAGATGAAGAAACTGAAGATTTATATCAACTTCCACATCTGAAATTGATCAAACATTTAATTAAGATGCATTGATAGTCATTGGTAATTGGAATCAAAAGTAAGGAAGAAAGTAGTACCATAGTTGGAAAATAAGGCCTTGGTGAGAGAAATAGTGCCGAAGATTGCATGATAAAATTTTGTTAAGACCAGCAATCTATTCATTGGAAATACCACTTTCAACAACATGTGGATCTTGCCAGATGGAGTACACAGGAATCAAATCAACTACATCTATGGAACTGAGATGATGAAGATGCTCAGTATCATTACTCAGAAGAAGGGCAGGGACCAAGCGTGGAAAAGATTGTCAATTGTCCATAAGCAAACTCAAGCTGAAGAAAATTAAAGGAAGCCTATGAGAGGCAAAGTATGTCCTGAATTATATCCTATCTGAATTTAGAGACCATCTCAAAAATAGAGTTGACACACTGAATGTGAATAATGGAAGAGCAGACAGACTGCAGGGCAACGACACTGAAGATATCGTAATTAATAAAGCAAAAGGTCATTAAAAAGAAAGACCTAAATGGATGACAGAAGAGACTCTGAAAGTTGTTCTTGAAGGAAGAGTAGCTAAAGTAAATGGAAGAAACGATGAAGTAAAAGAGCAGAACAGAAGATTTTAAAAGGTGGCTTGGGAATACAAAGTAAAGTATTATAGGGAAATGTGTAAAGATCTGAAATTAGGAAACCAAAAGGGAAGAACATGCTCAGCTTTTCTCAAGCTGAAAAAACAAGAAAAAAATTCAAGCTTCACGTTGCAATACTGAAGGATTCTATGGACAAAATACTGAATGATACAGGAAACACCAAAAGAAGACGGAAGCAAAGCACAGAAGCACTGTACAGAAAAGGATTGGTTAATTTTCAACTATTTCAGAAAGTAATATATTATCAACAAAAGACAGTACTGAAGAAGGAAATCCAAGCTGCACTGAAGGCATTGGCATAAAATAAGCCTCTAGGAATTGATAATATCAATTGTGACAAAATTTTAATAAACGTACACAAAGCCAGAAGAGTTCACTTGTCTATGCCAAGACATTTGGAAGACAGCTACCTGGCCAACTGACTGGAAGAGATTTATTATTTCTGCCTATTCCAAAGAAAGGGGATCCAACAAAATGAAAGAATTATCAAACAATATCATTAATATCACGTGAAAGTAAAGTTTTGGCTGAAGATAATTCAGAAGTGGTTGCAGCAGTACAACAACAGAGATTTACGCCAGATTCGGAAGAGGACATGAGTGAGGGATATCGTTGTTGATGTCAGGGGGATCTTGGCTGAAAGCATAGAATACTAGACAGCTGTTTACCTGTGTTTTACTGACTGTGCAAGGGCATTGGCCTGTATGAATCATAACAAATTACGGATAATGATGAGAAGAGTGAGGATTCCAGAACATTTAATTGTGCTCATATACAACCTGCATATAGAGCAAGAAGCAGTTGTTCAAGCAGAACAAGTGGATGCTGTATGGTTTAAAATCAGGAAAAGTGTGAGTCAGGATTATATCTGTTCACTATACTTACTTAATCTGTATGCTTGAGCAAATAATTGAATCAGCTAAACTATATGAAGAATAGTGGGATATCAAGACTGGAAGAAGACTTAGAAACAACTTGGGATAAGGAGATGACACAATCTCATGTGTTGCAAGGGAAGAAGGCTTGAACCACTTGCTGATGAAGATCAAAGACTACAGCCTTCAGTGTGGATTATACCTCAATATAAAAGAAACAAAAATCCTCACAACTGGACTAATCAGCCATGTTATGAAAAAAGACTGAAGTTGTCAAGTATGTCACAATCGACACTCAACAGAAGCAGCAGTCAAGAAATCAAATAGCATATTGCACTGGGCAAGTCTGCTGCAAAAGATTTCTTTAGAGTGTTAAAAAGCAAAGATGTCACTTGGAGGACAAAGATGAGCATGACTTAAGTCATGGTATTTTCAACCACCACATGTACATGAGAAGACTGACAGTGAAAAAGAAAGACCAAAGAATTCATGCCTTTGAATTTGGGTGCTGGTGAAAAACACTGAATATTCTTCAAACTGTCAGAAAAACAAACAAATCTGCCTTGGAAGAAGTACAGCCAGATTGCTCCTTGGAACTGAGGATGGGAAGACTTTGGACATTCATCAGGAAGGATCAGATCCTGGAAAGGCTCAGTAAAAAAGAGGAAGACTTTCAATGAGATGGATTGACACAGTGGCTACAATTGGCTCAAGCACAGGACCAGGCAGTGTTTTGTTCTGTTGCACATAGGATTACAATGAGTTGGAATCAACTCTATGAACCCTAACAACAACAATTTTAATCTAGCATGGGTAGTCCAAGAAGAAAGTTTTGTTTGTACTACTCTCATATAATCAGATGGCAATCCACCCCACTTTCCTTGAGAGAATAAAAGGATTCTCACTCCTCAGTTCTCCACAACTTCACGATACATAGCTGATTTCTGGTTTCTAAACATTATTTTTTTAAAAAAAAAACTAACAGGTAATTTAATAGAAAACACTTATCTTTTGTCGATTTACTGAACACCTTCTAAGATGACTTAAACCTTTTGCAGGCTTCCTCACCTCCCTTTCTCCTAAATCTAGGTGGCTGGCCTCTCTTCTCGCTTCACTGGACTGATGGGGAGAGAAGACAATTTTATCTGCCATGCATTCCTACCTCTACCCCCTATTTAAACTCAATGATTCTGTTTCTATCCCGGTGCACTCTTCCTTATATCTGGGAGGGATCTTGCCTCTCCTCTGGGATAAACATCTCCACCAGTGTTCTCAATCTCAGACCATCTTTGTTGATCGCTGCTCTGCGGGCGTTCACCACTGTTGCAGTTCCTACAGGCTCCTTCTCGTCAGGCTTCAAACATGTAAAGATCACCTCTGTTTCTGGGGCAGTCAAAGCCTCCTTAAATTGGCTCAATGACATCTTTTATGTAACCTCCCTTGTTCTCCTACTCATCACTAAACTTTTCAAATGAGTGGTCTTCACTGACATTCTCTACTTCTCTCACCCTTGTGGTCTGACCAGTGACTCTTTAAACCTCTTTTCTGAAGATCATTAGTGATTCTTGGTTCAATGATCTTTTTACTCAGCTTTTCTCCCCACCATGTCTCAAACAGTCTTAAGTGTTTGGAATAACTGATGTTAAACATATGTGATGTAAATCACCTTCCTAACTTAGGACCTCTTTGTACCAGCTTAATCTTCACCCTTCACGAACCCCTGGCTGCTTTTCTGTAACTGTCTTCTCTTTTTACTTCAATCTCCACCATACTTTCCCAAGGCTAAGTCTGTGAACTTGAAGAAGAAAAAAACTGCTCCTGACATCTAGAAACTGGCTTGAGACTTACAGTAAAGCTCTAGTGTTTTTAGGAGCTGGTATGGCACTGTCAGTGTAAACAATCTTATGGAAGAACACCAACGTTTACACAAGGCCACTCTAACTATGAAGAAGTTAGACAAAAACAGGACCGGTTCAAAATTTTGTTTAAGCACAGATAAAAACAGGCTCAGTGCACAATCCACACAAATACCAAACATTCTCCTCTCCTGGGTAAAATGAATAAGTGTGGCCTCTTCGCAAATTACAGCTTTAACCATGCTCTAGTCTTCCCTTCTAGATAAGATTTATTGAGATACCCAATCACAGAATTACCCCTGCCTCCTGAGAGTTTCAGTTCAAAGTCCTGTTTTCTTGAGCCCTCTCTAAAACCACCTAATACAATCCCAGACCTATAAACCCTTTCTACCACTCTCTTATTGAAATGCCCCACAGTTTCCTATGGTATGCAGTCTCCCTTATTTGCAACACATAATAAAATCATCTTGGTCAGCTACAGGTATGTCCCTGGTGGTCTTTGGTTAAAGGATATCAAATAATCCTGTACCAAACTAAAAGTCTACTTTGGTTAATCAATAAGAACTCTCATCTTATAGCTATACCTGCCCACAAAGTATTTCCATTAATAGTCAATATATTTAAATTAAAGAAAGTATTTTTCTCCACAGAGCTCTGTGGTGCAGTAGTTAAGAGGTTGGCTGCCAATGAAAAGTTCACCACTTCGAATCTACCAGTTGCCCTTTGGAAAGAAATCCTACAGGGCAATTCTGTCCTATACAGTTATTATGAGCTGGAATTGACTCAATAGTAACAGTCCTTTTGTTTGTTTTGGTTTTTCTCAGTAGCAAGGCACCCATCCTGACTTCCATATTTTTCTCCTTCTCTTAGTCACTAAGGCTTGAAAAGTCCATTATTATCACTGAACTACCCCTCTTATTGTCCACATATCTGCTACAGTTAATTGATATGCTGTACAATACCCTTATGGCTCAGTGGTTAAGTGCACAGCTGCTAACCAAAAGGTTGGCAGTTTGAATCCACCAGCCACTCCATGGGAAAAAACATACGGCAGTCTGCTTCCATAAAGAATTACAGTTCTCTTGGAAACCCTGTGGGGCAGTTCTACTTTGTCCCATAGCATCACTATGAGTCACAACTGAGTTGCTGGCAATGTATTTGGTTTGGATTGATCAACACTCCTCCCCCTCCAATACTTCCTTTTCTTCCTTTAACATTTCTAAGTTCACAATTTTAGTTCACACTGTCATCTGTTATCTGCTGAGATAGCCTCCAGCTCTCTCTGGTCAATTCTTGCCCCGTATCTGTGGAGTCAGCTCTGACTCACGGCCACACTGTGGACACAGCAGAACTGCCCCACCGGGTTCCAAGGCTGTAATCTTCATGGAAGCAGACTGTCACATCTTTCTCCCATGGAACAGCTGGTGACCTTTCAGTTAGCAACTGAATGCTTAACCACTGCACTACCAGGACTCCTTGGTCAAGTCTTGCCTGTATACTATTCCTAGCTGATATTCTTGAAAAAAATAGTTTCCAGTGAACTCAGATTAAGTCCTCCTCTCTTAAGGCCATAGCACTTAAGTAGTAAAAGTAGGAATTATATATGAATAAATGATTTTCTACCTACCTTTTGAGAAATAATGTCATGTTAGGCTGCACATACAGAATGGGGAAAAATAAGAATGCATTGATTAATACAGTATCAGGTTTCAAGTTATGATCTTTGAGAAATACAGAGAAAGGGCATTAAAATCTTCATTTAGAAGACTGAACATAAGTGAGGATCAAAGCATATATTGTGAAGGCTGGTTTAAATGGGGATGTTTCATTACAGAATAAAACAAATCTGTTGCAATTGGAGGATATTACAGTTATTTTCAAGCACACATGACAGAGATTAGGATTACTTATTGCTTGTGATTGTAGAGGAAGAATTAGGGCCAGATGGTAGATACCAGAGGATGGCAGATTACAGCTCAGTGTAATTATGGTAGTATTTATTTTTCTGTAAACTTTGACTGACTGACTGAAAAGATCATCTGGTTACATACCACAATTCTGAAAGAACTGAAGATCTCAGCACTACTTGATCTAGAACATTTGTCTTACCTAAAGGGCAGAAAACCACAGATTAATACCATCAGGATGAGTGAACCTTTATGCGTAGACTACAGATCAATGTGCACAATTCTTATTGCAGTTTACAAAGTTTGTGTTAGATAATATCATTAACAGAAGACTCTTGCAGACAAGTTGGACGAATACACACTCAATTCCAATTAATACAGTTGAACAATATGTAGAAAATAAGTGCAGTGGTAAAGAAATCTAGGTCAATCAAAAAACTCTCCTAAAAATGGATTTTAGCCTGGGTTCTAGAATGCTAGAGTGATAATAATCCATGCTGGTAGAAGAAGAAGAAGGTCCTAGAGATAAAGGGCATTCTATGCTGAAGATTATCTGTAAACAGTAGAATAGAAGTTTAGGGAAGCGGTAGAAGTATGTTAGTATTAAACAGTTGTATAATGTCTAAGAAAGTTAGCAATGGAAGGGGAGTAATTTGAAATCTGAGTCTGAGTCTGTTCAAAGCTAACACATGTAAGACTGATTGAAAAAGGGGTGTGACAAGAGGTGGGTGCACTTTTGCAGAAGGTAGTTATGCTCATCAGCTAAGCGTGGTGGTAATAGATGGAAAGCGGACCTGATTAACAGTATAACTTGCAGCCACTACCTGTCTGTCAGTCTGTTGCACTGTCATGACGTGTGTTTCGCTGTGGTGCTAGAAGCTATCTCACCGACTGCAGGGTCATCCATGGTGGACAGGTGTTGGTGTTGCTTCCATACTAAGACTAGAAAGAGAGGCCTAGTGATCTACTTACAACAGTAGGTGAATAAAAACCTATAGAACACAACAGATTAAAAACCAAAATGGATGCCAGAAGAGACTCTGGAAATTGCTAAGCGTTCAACAAATTTCAAAGGGTGGCTCAAGAAGATAAAGTATTAAAATAAAATGACCAAAGGTCACAGTCAGAAAACAAAAAGAGAAGAACACGATCAACATTTCTCAAGCTGTAAGAAGTAAATAGAAAATGCAAGCCTTGAGTTGCCTGACTGAAGGATTCTGTAAGCAAAAAATTGAATGGTGCACAGAAAGAATCAGAAGGTAAAGGACTGTGTTAAAAGAATTGGTCAACATTCAGCCCCATCAGAAGGTAGCACATGATCAAGACCTGATGGTACTGAAGAAGCTCAAACTGAAGGCAATAATGAAAATCAAGGCTCCAGGAATCCACAGACTACCAACCGAGATGTTTCAACAAACAGTTGCAACGCTGGAAGTGCTCACTCATCCTTTTCAAGAAATTCGGGAGACAGCCTTTGGCCAAACAACTGTAAGAGATTCATATTTATGTTCATTCCAATAAAAGGTGAGCAAGCAGAATTTAGAAATTATTGAATAATATTAAAATCACATTCTACCAATGTCCTGCTGAAGACCATTCAGGAATTACTGCAGCTGTATGTCAACTGGGAACTATCAGAAGTTCAAACTGAATTAAGAAGAGGACATGGAATGAGGGATGTCGTTGCTGATGTTAAATAGATCTTCACCACAAGCAGAGAACACCGGAAAGATGTTTGTGTCTTATTGACTATGCAAAGGCATTTACTGTCATTCATTTACCATAACAAATTATGGATAACATTGTGAAGAATGAGTATTCAAGAACACTTAATTATGCTCATGAACACTTAATTATGCTCATGTGGAATCTGTATATGGATCAAGAGACAGTTATTTGAACACAGGAGAGAGATATTCTGCGTTGAGAATTGGGAAGAAGGTGTAGCAGGACTGTATCTTTTCAACTTATTCATTCAGTCTATATGCTGAAGAAATAATTCCAGAAGCTGAACTATCTGAAGAAGAGCATACAAGACTGGAAGAAGACTTATTAACAACCTGTGATATGCAAAAGACACAACCTTGCCTTGCCAAAAATGAAGAGAACTCAGAGCACTTATTGGTGAATGTAGAAGATCACAGCTTTCAGTACGGATTACACCTGAATATAAAGAAAACAAAGTCCTCACAACTGGACAACTAGACTGATAACAACATCATGATAAATGGAGAAAAACTCAGTTTGTTTAGGATTCTGCTTGGATTAATGGTTAATACTCAGAAATCAGCAGTCACGATATCAAATCACATCTTGGATAAGACAAATCAGCTGCAAAGTCTTCATTAAAGTTCTGAGAAGCTCTCCAGAGCAGAGATGCCACTTTGATAACTAGCACTGCACCTGACCGGATCCAAGCCATGGTCCTTTTTAATGACTGACAAGTGTGCTATGCAAAAAGAAGACAGAAGAATTGATGCATCTGAATTGTGGTGCTGGTGAAGAATACTGAACATGCGAACTCCCAGGAGAACAGGCCAATCAACCTTAGAAGAAATACAACTGGAATGCTCCTCAGGAGTGTGGACGATAAAACTGTTTTGCTGATTTTGGTCATATCATATCCTCAGGGAAGACTAGTTGTTGGAAAAAGACATGTTTGGTAGAGGGCCAGTAAGGACAAGGAAAATCCTTTATGAGATGGGCTGACACAGTAACTTCAAGTCATCGGCTGAAACATACCAAAGATCGTGGAGGTGACAGAGGACTGAGCAATGTTTTGCTCTGTCGTACACAAGACCCCATGAGTCAGAGCCGACTTGCAGGCAAGTAACCGAATAAGAACCACAGAAACAGATACGACTCTCCTTCCAGTGCTAAGGCTCTTACTGGAAATATCTGTTATTGACAGGTACAAGTGGGATGCAGCTTATTCACTAACACCCACCAATAGCAATTCATTGCCAGCATTAGCTCTTTATTTTGGTAGATGACCCACAACCCCCTACCAAATCTCTCTGGAGGCAGCAAGAAAGAGCAGTTAAAAGGCAACTGGGAAAAAGTAGTCGATACTTATTGTCTCCATTTCCACATCTTCCATTCACCTCTTACTGCACTGCAATCTGACTTCTGTTCTCATTTCAGTAGAAACTGCTTTTATTAAGGTCACCAAGAATTCCTTAACTGCCAATTTCAATGACACCTAACTTAAACACCATCCCTAGAAAGCCTACCTTAATCTCACCGACAGGGCTAGGTGTCCTTTGCCCTGTTCTTCTGCAGCAGTCTGAGCCTACCTCTGTTATGGTACTTATCATACTGTATAATAACCATTTGCAGCTGTGCAATTGCCTCTGAGCTGTTATTTCCATGAGGGCAGAGACCATGTTGTACGCATCTTTGTGTTCTTGGTATCTGGTATGGTGTTGCCTGAGTTACTGATCTAAAAACAAACAAACTCACTTCTAATATCTCTTTCAATCCTCTTTTCAAGATACATTTATTAGTCTTCCTGTCTGCTAACTTTCACCTGATTGCTACCCTGCTGCTGTGGTTTATTATCCACACTTCTTACAACTCCATTGTACTATGATTTCATTAGGTAAAGCCTATATCGATTTAACACAAGCATTTTTGACTATCTAATTAGTGTTGGAGATTTGGAGATAAATAAAAATAGATCAATAAAAATACATTCTCTTCATGGAAACACATTATTTCTAATTTTATCCAACATAGTTCTGTCTAGTAATACAATTCATGTCTAAGTAATACTGACGATACTTAATAAAGATGCTCAGTATTTAATTACTTTGTTTTGCTACATTTTTAAAAAGTAAACAGGAAGAGAAGTTCTTCTCTTATGTCTGTGTTTTCATGAACACACACATGCACACACACACAACTTCTTGTATTCTAATTTTGCAAATACTTTGGGACTTACCAATATTGATACACTTGGCAGTTTGGAGTTACCTTTGGTTCTTCTCCCTTTTGCCCCTTTATTTCAATTATTGCCAATTGGTTTCTTCCACAGGTTTGAATTTATTTTGTGATTTTCCTTAATGTATAAAATATCAATAAAGGAAAATCCTCTGGATGATGACAAGTTTGCTGGTAGATGCTATTAAAAAAAAAAACTTTAAGCATTCATACAGAATATTTTTTTAATATCACATTAAATTGTTTTCTTTTTAAAATATTTCCCTTAATGCTTAGCTGCTTGGTTATTGCAACAATGGAACTTTACTTTTGAAAATGAAAGTTAGGGCAGCTACAGATTCAAATACACAGGAAGCATTACAAACACGGCAAAGAGAGATGGGGAACTGGTCTTTCAAATAGTACCTAGGAGCCCTGGTAGTACAGTGATTAAAAGCTCAGATGCTAACCAAGAAGACTGGGGCAATTCAAATCCACCAGGCTCTCCTTGGAAACGCAGTGGAGGGGCAGTTCTACACTGTCAGAATCGACTCAACGGCAGTGGGTTTTTTAATAGTGCATAATCTACAGCTTTATGAGTCACAATTGACTTGACGGCAGTGGCTTTCTTTTTTTGGATTACTCTATAGTTGCTAACTAAAAGGTTGCCAGTTCAAATCCACCAGGTGCTCCTTGGAAACTCTAAGGGACAGTTCTACTCTGTCTATAGGGTTGCTATGAGTTGGAATAGAAGATGGCACAGAGTTTTTTTGTTGTTGCTACATCATTCCTAATGTAAAACTTTCTTTTAATTATTCTTCTAGTAAAGTACAAATTATGAGGCTTTACGACAATATTTGCTAATAAGAAAATTTCAGAGAAGATTTTCAGGAAATTACATTTTTAGGAAATACAATATTCTTTATGATATACCATTTGTTAAACCAATAAAATGAACAAAGATGTGTAAGTATAAATTGGTTATAGTTGTACTGAATTGTAAAGAAATTAAAATTAATATATTACATGAAACCACTCATTCTCAAAAGCACAGTATAATTATTTGCCACAATTATTTTCATATACTTTTCTTGTGAGATAGCCAACTCAGGAAAATTGAATTTGGAGTTGGAAGAGTTAAAAAACATGAAGCAACAGTAACTCCATTTAGATAAGGGGCTGGAGGGGTGGAGCAAGGAAACAATACACTAAAGTGCTTTTCTTTCACAGATCTTGGTTCAAATTAAGGTTAAATTCCAAAGGAGGATGTGTTTTCCCCATACGGAGTCTTAAAGGACATGCCTTTGTTTCCAGCTTCCCAGAGAAGATATATGTTAACACAAACAAAGCATTTCATAATAAATTTAACTTTTATAGAGTGACTAATGCCCTGTGGAGATAAGGCATACTCTCAGTTACCTGTGTTTGATCGAGGCTGAAGAAATTATGCCAAGGGCACACTGACAAAACTTTATTCATTTGGAGAGCGTGGCAGTAACTCAGCAGGGAGTAGCAAGGGTCTTGGTTTTAACAGTCTCTTTCGAATGACTCTCCCTTCCTCACCGTGAACACAGGTTAGCATTTATGTACTTTGGAAGAACAAAGAGGTGAGGTAAGCCTGCCAAAATGTGAACCTTCATTTCTGGGAACCTGTTAGTAGGTCAACTGTTACAAACGTAAGAGGAGAAACTGCAGACGAATGGTGGGTGCTAGAATTCGAGAGCTAGCCTACAGGTACCTGAGGCAACACAGCATAATGGAAAAGTTAAAACGAACACAGAACAGTAATCAACAGCAATGTTACTTAATCAAAACAGGCTTTGCTGGGAGTTGGTGAGGACTAGGGAATGGGTACAGCATCAAAAGACAACTCATTTCTGTTAGAAACATTATTTTTACAGTTAACAGAGAAGTATACCTTTAAACAATTTACTTGGAGTTTTGTTGACAGCAATTTACTAATCTGTCTCTTCCTTCTAAGACAAATACTTTCGTTATATAGGTAGAACTTTTCTTTCCCTTTTAAAAATCTTTGTATAATTCTTTAACTAAGGACTAAGTCTTAAGTTCTTATTACTGCAAAACGGCTCTGAATTTGAATTTGTGGATAGGTAACTTTACTCACTCAACACATATACTGCTTTTCCATGTGTAAATTCTACTGATTTCAACTGATGGAAAATGAGTCCTATGGCATGTGAAAGAAGGAATTCTTTTTTAAGACAAGGAAACACAAACCTATTTGTGTCAATCATTTCAAATATATCTAACAATACACTATAAAAGATTTATTTATTTATTTATTACATTTGCAAACTCTTCCTTGATGAAAACTTAGGAAACAATCAAAATTAAATAAGATGGAATACCTTTCTACGTCACCTGGGCTAACTGAAAAGGAGGCACTGACATAAAATAAATGACTTTAAATTGCTTTACAAGAATTTTTTTTTTTTTTAAAAAAAAGACGGGTCACTAACACAACTCTAGACAAAATTAAGTATCGTCTCATCATTCATTCTAAGCTCTTAATTATGGTGTTCAATTTCCTTCTTGTGGTCAAAATTAAACAAAAAGATAAACTCCTTCTATCTTTTTATGTCATCCAATGACCAACAGGAAAAAAAACTTTTCTGACTACATTGGTAGACAAGGTAATAAAGTCTTTCTTCTTAGACTATGTAATAACTAATCCAAATTTCACAAATCAATGAACTATTAAGAAACAGGCACCACCAGGGGGCAGGTGAACCCAGGTGAGGTTCAGGTGAAAGGGTCTCAATATTGGAAATTCTAGTCCAAGGAGGGGAAGCGATGAAGTGAGAATCAGAAACAACTGGATCATGCAAGTGAAATTTTATTTAGAACATATGTGATTCATTACAGCATATCAAGACAATAAATGAAAAAAATCAATCCAGTGTAAATAGTCCAACATTGAAAGAGCTTACTATATTTAAGAAGACCAACAGTATAATTTTACTGAGCAAGACTGTAACTGAGAAAAATACAAAATTTACTATACAACTGTCAAAGTATGCTTTGAAAACAAAGGCAAAGTATTAAATCATTAAAAAGAAATATGAGAAGATATCTGTGTTTCAAAACGAGGTTTATAACCAACAGTTTTATTACAGAGGCACAAACTTTAAATGATACTACAATGTACCAAGTTTTTTTCCTATAGAAAAATTGAGAAGGCAATTTCAGGCATTTTATCTCAATAAAAGCTGCTGCTTAAAAAGGTTACTTAAAAAATATTTAATGAGTTTGTTTCAATTTCATTATAAGTTAAACAGCCTACCAACAGGAGGCAAAAACTCATATTTAAAGATTAGTTCTCCTAAACAAATATTTTAAAATTGGCACCTGTGAGAATGCCAGTGACAGGATCCTCAATAGCCAACACATATACACACATCCTACGCAAAGTAGCCAGGATTAATTCTATTTGGCAAAGCTGGAAATTATTGCCAGCTTCCTTCTATACCTTCCTAAAGAAATACATTTCATTATTTGATGTAGATACACAGTTTGATATAGGTACACAGTGCATGTATATACACATACATACACTCACAGACAGCATTTTATAGATTAATAAAATGAAATACACAGAATAGTACAGGCCAATATGGTAAACACTTTTTTTTTTTGTCTTTTACAGGTGGTGTTCATTTAGTCTGTAATAGTAATCAGAATCTTCAAATAAACCTTTAAGTGGCTTTTCTTATTTACGATAAAGTTAACTTCTTAGAGTCATTAGCAACTGTAGAAGTCACTTCTTTTATAATTATTTTATTGACTGGTGAGGTCATCCTATAATAGATTTCAGGGAAAAACCAGGTCTTCGATTCCAAGCTGAGTGATTTTCATACCATACATCTATCATAATATATATACATTTTGGTCTTTTGTAGTTCCATAGGGTTTACCATCAGTCAATTATTCGGTCCGTGTTTAAAGGAAATCTCTGGAACTGGACTCAGACGTGAATGTCTATTCCTCTACTGCTTAACAAAGCCCATGTCTCTCAAATTCACTTATTCTTCTCTGCATGTGTACACAGAGACATACTATTCACTCACACACATAAACCCATACACACAAATACATGCACATACCTATACACACATGATGCAATCGATTGGTGATATTTTAGGTTACTCTTTCTCTTCTTTCTACTCTGTGACTTAATCTTCCCTTCCTTGTCTTTCTGTATCCCAGGTAATCATGGGATCCTCATATTCCCTGTCTCCTTAAGGTCTGCAGAAATAGCTTGAGCAATGCTTGAAATAATAATGCCTTTGCTTATTTGTTACTGTGAAAAGCCGGATGGCTTTTAAAAGCTGACCAGTCCAGAGCTATTTGCACATTGTAGACATTCAATAAATATTTGTCGATTTGATTTATTCTAGGGTAAAGAAATGGGTAACAACTCTTTTTTTCTTCAGTGATTGCTATGGTTGGGCCTGTGTACAAATGCATTTATGAATGAATATTAATAGTCATGGTCATTGAAGATATTTTTGAGGAAAAAAATCTAGATCTGCAGCTTGTTACAAATAGCAATGACTGGGAGTATGTTTAACAAAATAAGTAGCTATAAAATAATAGATGACAGGCACCACAAAACAGGATCTAATTGGAGAGCATTCTGATCAACTATTTGGAAACCAGGTGGCTATTCCATGTTTTCAGAGTCACTTGTTGATGGTTTGTTCCAAATCCTAAGGCAAAAATGAAGGATTATTTTTTAGTTATAAAATTTAGTAAGCATATTAGGCATACAGAGTCCCCTTGGTATATTATCCCTTTCAATAGCCACAGTGTTTATTATGGTTTTATTGACAATTCAGAGGCCTTGAACATAGAGAATAAGAATTTATCCCAAATTTCAAGTAATAGATAACTTTTAAAGCGTTAAGTTGTATACCCCTATCATTCAAAAGGCCATAATTGATTTATTTCCTTTTCTGATCACCAACAGTAAAAACTGTTACTGAGTTTACAACATGTTAAATTTTGGCTCAGAGCAGGTTTACAATAGTAAGGTTTATGATAAAATCTGTCAAAACATTAACCACGATGGCACAAGCTGTAGCTTTTAACAGCACCAGAGAGGGAAGCAGCGTGGCTGATAAACTAAAGAGCTAAGGGATGGATACACATTTGTACTTCCAGCTTTAAAAGTGCCTGCCTATGTCACATTAGTCAAGTTCTCCAGTTCTCATTTCAGCAAAATGTGAAAGGCATAAGAAAACTGTGTGTTTTAACTACCTGATTACACAGAAACTGAAAATCCTAGGATGAATGATGTAATTCTAAATAAAAAAAAGTTAGCTAAGAAAAATTTAGATCCTTAAAACAAAAGCTAAGAATCCACAGCATTTTTGTTTCTTATCTCATGTACCTGATGAAAAATTAGGTCTGAACATAGTGTCTTCATCTCTTTGCTACCTCAAGACAAAGATGATGATTCATTTGATCATGTGCCAGCATCTGAGCCATATTCATGAAGGTGATTTTACTTTTTCAATATGGCAGACAATGTTGGCAGTTTGGGTTTGCAGTTGCTTCATGAGTAAAACAGCCACATTTCCCAGAAAATTACAAATAAAAAAATAGTGATTGCAAGTGAATCACTCTGCCAGTAGTCAGTTATAACCTAGATGTTAACTGTGTATGAAATACATACTAGAAACCATTTCAGGGACAGATATATTATGTTGAAAACATAATTTGATTTGACACAGCCAGGACAGATTTCTAAAGAAACTCTCCTTTAAGAACCTGAGAGCCTTCATGGTGTTAAAGTCATGGTCATACAAGTAAAATGCAGTGATTATTATATACTAGGAATTTTCAGAAAGGCTTTGATAGAACTGGCCTACCTACTGAAAAATGGCATATGAGTTTTAAACTTTATAATTTTTGTTCAACAACTTACATGACAGAAATTGGTAGAAACTGAAGCAGAAGTAACAGAACATTAGCAACTAAACAGTAATTTTTGACTCCTCAGAATGGGACAAATTTATAAGCTGTGGCCAGTGGTTAATGTTTGTGTGTGATTTAATTTTGTTCTCATGTACCTTAAAATACAGCTCAAGTAATAGAAGAAGACTAGAAACCCAGAAAGTAAAATAGCAAGAAAGCATATCCAAGTATTCAGAATTTATAAAAATTTGGTTAATTTGGGAAATTGGGGGGAGGCACTGAATTCGAAATCATGGCTTAATTAGGTACTTTGCAGCAACATCCGACAGCATCCAAGTACATCACTGGTTTGTGCAGTGCTTACATTATCCTTTCTCTGCCTCAGTTTAGATATGTTTGGTAACAAAAAGTAATTTAATTATTACCATTCCTCAAAAAAATTTAATATCCTATTTTATGGTTTGGAAATTTTGCATAACTATCATCGTCAAAAAGAACAAAAACATGACTTCACTTTACTATAAAGTGCAATTTAAAACCTTGGACTATATGGGGCCACAATTCAACAGCTACACAAAAAATCCTGATTAAAAAAAGATAAACCCTGAAACTGAAAACTCCTCTATTTTAAGTTCATTGTGGATGAAGAGCTAAGTCTTCAGGTAAACACAAATGTTTCAACTGGAAATGCTAGCATAAGTTGACATAACAGTAATATATTTTAATGTCATTGTTCTAGGAAATGATGCTTAACACTTTAATCGAAAACTACATAGTTTTTAAAAGATGGGTCATAAACTCTATGTAAAATAAAATTATAATTTGAAGAATTAGGATTCCTCATTAAGTAACGACGACTCATCAAGTGTTTACCTTGTGCAGAGCAATACAGACAAGTCCGAATCTCTGACCTCCAGAAGTTTGCGTCCTAACGTCGCAGGGGTACTGAAACAGCGGAAGTGCAATAACTGCCATAATGGGGAGATGAAGAAAGAACCAGATGAGAGATTAACTCCAGCTTGGCGGTAGGGTGATAGTACAGAATTAGGAAAAGCCCCATGTAGGGACAGCAAATAATTGTTCTTGAAGGATGAATTAGATTTAAAAAAGTGAAGGTGGATTTGATTGAGTAGGGGATTAAAAATGGCAAGTGAATTAAAGAATGAAAGTTCAGGGTAGGAACTGAAAAAAGAGCGTGTGTTTGGAGTACAGGGTCTAAGGTATTGGTAAGCTACAAGTGAGTCACTTTTTTCATTTTCTTGCCATCCATAAGAAAACAAAAAAAAAAGGTGGCACAGAACCTAAATAACTGATTTGAGCAACCAGCTGTGTAAAAAAAAAGAAACACGGGCCCAGATAAATGTTATATGCAACTTGAAGCAGACAGCTTTTCTAAAATTTAAAATAAGTATACGCACACACAAACACACATATGCACCATTCTTTGATACTCAACATGATAAAGACTGCTGTATCTTCCTATGGTTTATATACAATAACAGCTAGAATACTTAAATGTTTAGTTCATAAAATGTAGTTATATTTCTTAAAATTGTTGCAATTTTTATAAAAGCAAAAAACGAAGTGATTGTTGATATATATCTGAGATTTTAATGAAACTTCTGATACCAGGTTTCTCCTCACTTGTATTTGACAAACCAGATTGCACAGTCACATTCCTACAGGATACCTAAATAAAAGTACACCATTACTCTTTACTGGCTGTATGATCAGTCTGTTAAAACAAGATGCAAGCACAAAGTTTGCAAAATGATAGGACTTTGTAGTAATGCCAAGCCAAATAGGGCATCTTATAACTTATTATTAAATATGTATATCAGTAACAAATACACATATTTAAGTAAAGTATAATTCTTACATAACTTTGAGATGTTTTATGCCAAATTAATATGAAATAGTTCAAGCTATATTTGAACTGTCTTCCAAAAAATTGTCTTCAGAGCTAGTCTGGGTTAGAAAAGAAATCCAGTCTTCTAACTTGTAGTCACCTGACTTTAGATCAAAAACAGTATCTTCAGAAGCAAAACTAAGCTCGAAGATTTTAAATCAAAACTTGCCTTTGGCAAACCAATACGTACGTAATGTATAAGGGTTTGAGAAACATACCTTGTGACTTACCAAGAGGAGCTCTCCAAACAACAAAAACATTGGCATGGAAGAAAAGGCCATGTGAGACAAAGTATACTTAACTGGTGACTTTGGCAGCCCTTCTCTGCTCAAATGTTACATAGTGTCATGTCCTCTTATTTTAGATTAAGTTCCTAAATTTTAAAAAAGGTATGCTTTTGAAAGTTTCTGCTACAGTAAGTAAAATTTTTAGAAACAAAATACTGATTTTCCACTTAAGAAATTAAAACCTCAATTTGAGAAAAATCTCAATTTAAACTGTCTTAATTGTATGTATCTTGGTTTATTTATTATTCTTCAGACATATCCTGAAGGCTGCTTTTTGAGGAGCAAAAGCATCTTACTTGTCTAAAGACATACAAATAAAATGGTTTTAGTTATGCAATAACAACAAAAATGTTGGTTGCTGCTGTTTTCTAAGTCTTGCCTTACATAGAGTCGGCATTAAAAAAAGAGTTCGTTAGCTAGAGCTTAACAACACAATGGCTGAAGGAATGGAGTAACCACACAAGTGTTTAAATTCCATGCCATATCCTTAGCTACAACAGGAGAGGAAAGTTCAAACAACAAAAAGAGTTGCAAGGTCTGACTTGTGTGTCACGGATACCTCTAACTCATCCCCAGGCAGCTCTGATTCAGGGCAGCCAGGCCCTCCCAAGCAACATGGTTACATGAATAAGGATTTCAAACCTTTTGGCTACAGATAAACCAAAATGGCACATGGCTCATAACTCAAATATTTCATTTTAGGCAGCTGTTAGTTTTCTTGCCCGGGCTAATGTGGATTATTCAATCACTTTCCTTTCTATAATGAAAAATGGCTTGTATTTACTGGCGGGGACAACAATCTGCAATTACGGATGCAATTCCCATTTTGGAAAATATACTCAGTCTCCACTCATTTTCATCATGTATACAAGTACTATTAAATTCAGAAGTAAACTTAGGACATTTCATAGTGTAAGTAAATTTAATAAAATTCAACTCTGATTACTGCTTCCTGCTACAATGGACCTGGAATACTGAGAAGTAAACAACTAAAAACTCTGGATAGTAAATAACAAATATCTTTTCAAAAGCATCAGTATGTTGACAAGACAATATAAAATATTCAGAAGCCAAAACTTATGTGAAACTGGGAACTCTCAATGATGAGCAAAGCACAAAAAGCAGTTTTCAGCTTGAATGCATTTCCTTATGGTGGAAGTAAAGTTGAGCTTTGTTTTTATGACCTAGCTCTAGAGCAAGGGATAGAGGACAAAGCCCAGGGCCCATCCAAGGACAGAAATCTTGAATTTAGGTTATAAATGCAGAAGAAAGAAAATATTTCCCTAGGGAATTTGTAACAAGAAGCCAGATTGCCTGTGGGCTTTCAAACCAAACTTACAGTACCTAATGTGGCAGAATAAAATTTGAGTTAAGACTTTAAAGTGATACAAAGCCTATACATGTTCCCAGGTAAGTGCCAGATGCAAATGCCAAGCCTCTATGGTGGACCTCAGAGTTAGCTCAAACCTTGAAAATTTCAGTACAGAATAATTCAAAGACATACAAATTCACAGTAAAACTAAAACCCCCAAACCCACTGCTGCTGAGTCAATTCTGACTCATAGCTACCCTACAGGGCAGAGTTGAAGCTTCATAAAGTTTCCAAGGAATACCTGATGGATTCAAACTGCCAATCGTTTGGTTAGCAGCTGTAGCACTTAACTACTTAAGAGTTTCTACTCACAGTAAAGAATCAACAAATATCCAAATAAATAAAGCAATAACATGTAGTTAGCAGAAATAATAGAAAACAAAATCAAAGCTTCAAATACTTGAGATACTGAATTATCAGAAACATAGAAAAAGTGTGTTTAAAATACACATGAAAGTAAAAAATATATTGAAAATATGAGATAGGAACAAGATACCAAGAAAAGAGCCAGACTTGGGAATGAACAAACTAGTAACTTTCAGAAGCATAAACTATTATTAGCCAAGCCAAGTGCTGTCGAGTCGGATTACAGAAACTAAAAAGTCATTCCTTGGATTTCTGCCTCTAGACAGAGCAAAACAGTGTGGGATAGACCAATGTTCCTGCTAAGAATAACCATAAAAAATGGATAGCATGAAAAAAAAATCTGTTTAAAAGGCTCACAGACGGACTGAAACAAAGACAACTAAAGAGACTAAGATTCCGGAAAGGACAAAACAGAGAAATAAACTTTTGATGTGTACCCACTTTTCTCTTGGAGGCATTTGTTAGTTCTGGGTGAAGCTGAAAAAATCATAATCTGAGTTTTGTCTTAGCAGAGGTCTGCTGCTAGGGACAGAGCAACAAGCAGAACTTTTGAGAAGCTTACAGGGTTGGAGTGACTGAAGAGACTCAAAGAGCCTGAAGATAATGCATTTTCCTTTGAAGACAATGTGTCAAATTGTGAGGTATCCTGAGTGGGACAGGCAGAGAATACTTAAAAGGGCCCCAGTGAAGACAACTCTTTCACCAATGAAAGCCCCGCTGAACTGTGTTTGGAAAAGAAGTAAGCCAGAGATAACTGAGCCATACCTAAACTGCACAGCCTAGCTGCTAATCATCACTGTACTTGGCTCAGTAAAGATCAGCAACTTTCACTCTGTCTACTCAGAAGAGGAAAGAATGAATACTCTTTGGAGAAAGATAAAATCACCTGGAAGCTCAAAACACCTGATATTCAGTAAAAAATAAACAGGCAGACCAAAAAATAGGGCCATGGATCTAGACATCAAGAAGCAAAACATACACTACAGGAAGATCCACAGGTGATCCACATATTACAGTTAGCAGATAAGACTTTTAAGTAATTATGCTTAATATGTTCAAGGAAATAAAAACAAAATAGATTTATTATACGGGAATGTACATTTTCACTCAGTCATATTAAATAAAAAAATAAAATAAAATAGATTTAGAAAGACAAGTGTTTTACCTGAAAGTTGGAATATACCCCTCCACCAAAGAAGGAAAGTAGAAAACCTTAGAATGGAAAAATACAGTATCTGAAATCAAAAATTGAATAAACGAGTTTAACATCAGATGACAGGATTAATAAAATGAAAGACTGGTAATTAAAAAGATTCCAAAATGACGTGTGTGCACACACCCACACACATCCACAGAGGAAAAAAATAGAAAATACACAAGAGGGTAAAAGAGCTAAGTTACACAGTGGAAAACGTAACATGCAGGTAAGTGGAGTCTGAGAAATTGAGAGTCTGAGAAATATTGATTAATGATTTCCTAAAACTGACACAGGATATCAAGTCAGACATTGTAGGTCTACGAACTCTGGTGGCACAGTGATTATGAGCTAGGTTGCTAACCCAAAGGTTGGCAGTTCAAACTCACAAGCCATTCCTTGAAAACCCTATGCGGCAGTTCTATTCTGTCTCATAGGGTTAGTAGGAACTGATGTGACGGCATCCGACAACAACAAAAACAAGAACTCATGCAAGGAGTACACAAAAATGGATACATCTGGGCACATAATAAAGTGACTGAAAAAAAAAAGGAAATAAATATAAAAAGCAGTCAGAAAACAAAGGCACTTTACATTTGAGACAAAAACAATATGTCTTAACAGCTATATCTCAAGAGGAAAGAAGGAAGCTAGATATCAACAGAACATTTTGAAAGACTTATAGAAGGACTTTCACTTTGGCCATGACAGAGCAACAGAGACCAGCTATTCCCTCTAATATCAAACAACTGAAAACAAAAACAAAATCCAACCAAAAGATGTGAATTTTTTTTTTTTTTTTAGTCTTTGGATAACAGGCAGCACAGGATAATGATCCCGGAGAAGGAAAAAAAATGCGTCCTGTGATTACTTTGTTTTAAGGCCTGAAGACTTTCCAGGACACAGTGCAGGAAGGAGGGACCAAAACAGAGTTTGGATGTCTCCTGAAATGGAGAAGATAAAATCAAGAGTGTGGGAAGGCCTGGCTACTGGAATCTGCAGGGTGGAGTATTGAAGAGGAGAGATTCTGCACAAAGTGCAGAGGGCTGCCCAGAGACAGAGTTCTTGGAAGAGCGGTAGAACGTTCCTCTGGAGTCTTCAACTGATGACATACTTGTGAGTAGACTACCAAGGACAGGGTAAGAACCATCAGAAAGGAGAAGGCAGGACAATAACACACATGACTAAGAATAGTTCTTATAGCAACTAGGCAGACTAGAAAAATCTCATAATACATAAGGCATCAGGTAACGTATGCAGAAGCGGACAGACTCAGTATTGGGAAAAATCAGCCCTAGACCAAAGACAGCTGTGATATTGCCTAGTGAAGCTTAAAAATAGCCTTAAAAAAAAAAATCAAAAAACTCCCCAAACAAAAAATCTTGTTGCTGTCAATTCAGACACACAGTGACCCTACAGGACACAGTAAAACTGTCTCATAGGATTCCCAAGAACCAGTTGGTTGTATTTGACCTGCCAACCTTTTGGTTAGCAGCCATGGCTCTTAACCACTATGCTACCAGGGTTTCCAAAACACAGGCTTAAAAGGATCAAATTGTTTCCAAGCAACAAAACTGCATCCCTGATACAAGATTAAAAAAAAAAAATTACCTTCCACCAAGGTAAAATTCACAATAACTGGTATCTAATTAAAAGCTATCAGGAATGCAAAGTTCTGATGCAGGAAAATTCAATTCATAACAGGAAAAAATAAAGAAAAGAAATCAATAAAAACATGAAGAAATCAGAGGATAGACTTAATAATTAATAGACAACTACATTAAGACAGTTAATACAATTTTTATGTTCCACAAGGTAGTGTAAAGCAAGTACAAGTTAAGGAAAGACATGGAAGAGATTAAAAGACCCAATTCTAAGACTTAAGGATGGAAAAATAAACTTTCTGAGAGAAAAAAGACTTTGGATAGGATTAACAGCAGATTAGACACTGTCAAAGAAAAGATCAGTAAACTTAAAGACAAAAAAATTAGAAACACTTCAAAAGGAAACATACTGAGAAAAAAACGGGGGTGGGTGGGAAACAAAGCATCAGTGACCTGTAGGGCAACTTCAAGGTGAGTAGTAGAAGGGAATAGTAGTTTCAAAAAGAAAGACAGTAGTGGGGCAAGAAAAGAAGCAAACAAATACTGGAAAAATACTGGAAGAAAATTTTCTAAATTTGATAAAGACTATAAATCCACAGATTCAAGAAGCTCAATAAACTGCAAATACAGAAACATGCAGAAGTCTATACGAAATTACATCATAAACAAATTTGTTAAAACAACTGACAAAGGGAAAATCTTTAAAGCATACGTACAGAGAACAAAGATTAAGAATGACAGTAGATTTCTTATCGGGAACAAAGTAAACTGTGGATGATGGAGCAACATCTTCAAAAAGCTAAAAAGAAACAAAACATCAAGTTCTATATCCAGAAACTAACAAGGACAAAACACGAAGGCAAAATAAAGCCCTTCCCCAATACATAAAGGTGGAAGAATTCATTACCAACAGCCTGGTGCTATTACAAACAATGACAAACAAAACCAAAAACTTTAGGCAGAGGGAAAATGCTAACAGATGGAAACTTGGATCTAAAAATGCAAAAAAAGCACACTGGAAACAGTCACCATGTGGATAAACATAAATTTTTCTTCTTTGTTTTGTTTTTAAAATCTCCTTAAAAGCTAGTTGATCATTTAAAGCAAAAACAGTAACAATGCTATTACTGTGCACATATGTAGAAGTAAAATGCATAACAACATCACAAAGGTGATTCATATATAGAATATACATACTGAGACAACACATTTTTTATACAGTAGTGACAGTTTAGAAACTACCAGTACATATAGTCTTTGCTACAAATATTCCTACTGTCTACTCTTCCTCTGAATCCTCTGTACCCTAAGCTTTAAACTCTAAGTATACTACAGAAGACAGTGTTTCATAATCTGTTTATTTTAATGAATAATCACATGCAAAAACAGCAATGTTTTTAGATTTCTGAAAACAGTTGCAGCAACATTCCGCATACGCATTGCAATGTGGGAAACCCTCACGGTGCAGTGGTTATGTTCTCTGTCTGCTAACCAAAAGGTTGACAGTTTGAATCCTTGGAAAGTCTATGGAGCAGTTCTACCATGCCCTATGGGGTCCTATATGAGTCACAATGGACTCAACAGCAGTGGGTTTGGTTTTTTGGTTTTATTGCAACATTAGTACAGATACTTTGCAGATTTGGTCTATTATTTTTTAAATAAGACAATCTGATCTTTCTTGTTTTTTTCTGACCATACTTACCCCAAAATAGCATTCACCTTCATATTTATTTAAAACAATTTTATTTTATATCTAAATAGTTTTAAAAGGTACCTGAGGTACTTAACGAAAGTGTTCATATGGACTTTAATCTTTATTAAATTTGTTAAGCAGGTCAGACATGGTTTGAGGCGAACTTAATTTGTTTTCCTACTGCAATATATTTTATAACGCATATCCAAGACAATGTCTTCATGATTGCACACTTGATTTGACAAAGATCAATGTATAAGAACTGCATTGAAAACTGTGGAGAATTTGTAATAGGAAATTTTATGCGACTGAAAACATATTTCTTAAATAGTTGAGGTTGTGTGTTAAAATGCACCTTTGTTGTTAATCAGATATTCAAGAAACTGGTGGCTTTCCAAAGCACCTCTCCAAAACTATATTTGTAAACCAATAATAAGAATATTAACACATTAAGGAATGATTAATAATGTGCAGTATTTTAATAATTATCAAAACAAGTTTAATTATAAAATTCTACTTATGAAGTCACACATTAAAACAATAGCTTTAACTTGAACTAATTTATTTCCATTTACATTAAAATATATCATAAAAAAAGACAACTTTTTCAAAAAGTCCTTCTAATAAAAGGATTACAAGAAGTTTGGTAACTTGAGATACTGTTTTGGAAAGCATGCTACTAGTTCAAATGTGCAAGCTCCAACTTAACAAATGTTTAAAATATTTGAGTTTTTTAAAAGACTGCCAAAATAAACCACATCTTTTCTAGAGATGACATATTTAACTAAGCATGAGCAATATAAATCTTTCAACTATTCTATGTATTTGTTTAAAAGCCTCAGAAACCACATGCATTGCCAATAAAAAATGAACAGAACATTGAAAGCACTGGAGTCTAACAGTGGACTTACAAACCAATTTTTAGAAAAAGTAAATGTATTCTTTTTGGTGTGTATATGTCTTTGTGTGTATATAGAGAGATAGGTAGATAGATAAATATGTAGTATTTAAAAAAAACACTATTGCCATTGAGTCAATTCCTACTCATGTTCTTTTTAGGACAGAGTAGAACTGCTTCATAGAGTTTCCAAAAGTGCCTCACACATTGGAATTGCTGACATTTTTGGTTAGCATAAGTAACAATCAACCACCACGCCACCAAGGATTCAGACATGGTGTAAAAACCAAAAAACCAAACCCACTGCTGCTGAGTAGGTGCCAACTCATTGTGACCCTGTAGGACAGAGTAGAAATGCCCCATAGTGTTTTCAAGGAATGGCTGATGGATTCAAAGTGCTGACCTTTTGGTTAGCAGTAGTAGCACTTAATCACTAGGCAACCAGGGTTTCCAGATATAGTTTATTGATCTGTAAATAGATATGGATAGATATATAAAAAATTGGTATGTTAATAATAAATAATAATTATTAACAACAGAGTAATATATGTAAAAAAGTAATATCCTAAATATGGTTATATGCAAACTATACATATAAGGACAAAATGTGTAAGCTATGGCTATTTTATCATGTTATGCTTCATTAAACATGACTATCTGAAAACAGAAAATATAAAAAATAATACATATAAAAACGCTTTTCTCTGTAACTACATGCAATATTAAAAAAACTATAAAACTAATATTCTATTATTTTGTACGTGAAATAAACCTATTCTGTCAGTAGGTGACCTGATGAGTCCCCAGTTTATCTGAATGAGAAGATATACAAAGGATCAATTGTGCAATTTTAAAAAGCAAAATATTTCATTATGTATTGAAATATTTTAAATAGGAAAAAATTTAATGACATTTGTAAAAGAAAAATGAAAAACAAAAAACAAAAAATACACTTTAATAATTAGTAACTCTTCTATAATTACTTATACCTTATAATTAAAAACCCTGCCTATGACTTGGTGATAAATGGTTTTATATGTAACAATTGCTCTAAGAGACAAAGTTAGCCTTGAAGTTTAAATTGCCATTTTATAAAACTATACCATCAAGTTTTTTTTTTTTTTTTTTTTTTGAGAATCACAGGTTTCTTCCATCAAGTCAGACTTTAAACAGGCTTGCAAAAGCTTAGAACAATGTCATTCTGCTTGCCAATTAAGAAACAAGATATTTTTCAGAAGAATATATTATTTATAGTAACAGGTATTTCAGTCATCTGATAACTGCTGTGACAGAAATACCACAAGTGGAAGGCCTTAGCAAAGAAAAGTTGATTCTTACAGAGTCCAGTAGGCTACAAGTCCAAATTCAGGGTATCCGCTCCAGCAAAAGGCTTTTCCTCCTTGTCTGCTCTGGAGGAAAGTCCTTGAATTGCTTCAGTCTTTCATCAGGGAGCATCTTGATGCAGGAACCTTGGGTCTGAAGGACTCACTCTACTCCTGGTGCTGCTTTTTTGTATACTATCAAGTTTTAACATCAAGCCAAATTAAAAATCACACAAGGCAATTCACTGTCATTTTTTATTAGCAACAAATTTTTATAATATTTATAATCACCGATGGCAAGAGAAAGCATGCTGCTAGTAAAATACTAAAGAGAGTGTATGATGCTGTTTACACCTAAGTCTAGCCAATTGGCAAGTTCCTAGTCTCTGGGAGTCTGTTTCCTCATCTGTGAAGTGGACGTAATAATACTACTAAAGTTACCATTACATCATCATCATTACACAAGCAGTGTCGAATACTTCTGAAGTTGCATTATCACTGAAAGTATAGAGGACCAGTCTTTAGTGAGCAAGATTATTTCTCCATACAAAAAATAGACTATTCTAAAATACTGTTGGTGGACATTTTTAAGTACAGGAAACCAATTAAAGATAATATTAGGTTGTAATACCTTGCATTTGTAAGTAATTCATTTTCAAGAAAATGTATTTTTGGTAGATTACTAGATTGAGTGATAGACAGCAGATGTTAGAATTGTTTTGTGAAGTTAACTTTACAGTATCAAATTCAGTAATCATTACTGTGGAAAACAACTATAAGAATCAATGGCTTTAATTTGATTATTTAAGTACAGAAAAAATATGCTCGAAAATTGTGAAACATTTTTACATAGTATTTTGTGTTTCTCAAAGCCTAAAGCAAAGAAACTCAGGAGAGATCCGTACATTCTTCAGGACTAAACTGAAAATATAAGTTTACCTGGGACATCTTTAGAAGGGTTCAGAAATGGACTCATATTCTGTATTTTCTGAAAAGTATGTTTTTTCTACTTTTCTGCATATTCTAGATGACCTCATGTAGGCTGTTACAGGTTTCAGTCAGAGCCCAGAGAGGAGACCACACATGTGACCAAATTCCATATAATTATAAAGGACTTTCTGTTATCCAATTATCATAGTTTACAAAATCATTCAAAGAAAGGCAACATGAGTAAATCCCAAATTTAAAACTCAGTAGGATGGTTCCAACTGCCAGTTAATTTAGCGGATACACATTTAACAAGAACAAAATAGCATTATGATTCTTTTGTTACCTGTGAGAAAGCACCTTAACACTTTTAACTCCTGTAGAGTTAAAAAAAAAATTCAGATGAATAATCTCAGTGGTTGATGAAAGAATGGTAGAGTGAATCACTCTATCTTTGTCCTGAAATTGGGCAATGGCACATAATTTAGCTCAGTCTTATAGATGAATTTAAAAAATCATGAACTCAGAAAATTTTGGAATGGCCTACAAAATTTTCATTGTTTCAGTCTCTATTCATCTGTCTCATCCTGTTCTACGCACAGTCATTTGCTACTCACCTAATCAGCCTAAAGAAAGAAAACAAGGCTATCTTTTTCCTATAGGCAAACTAGTAAAAACCTGTTTTATTCAGAACTTCATGTGATTCTTAAATAAAAGAAAAAGTAGTAATCTGAATTAAGTTGCAGGTCCTTTTTTCTAAGTCCTTGTATCTTCACATTCTAATTGGATTCTTCTCTTATACAACAAATAAAAACACTGACTATATAAATTTCTATATTAATAATATCCTCTTTTTATTGAAAATAGCCTGGCATTATTCACAATGAAACAAAAATTGAAACAAAAATCATGCCTTGATCAAGGTACTAAAGTAAATTACATTGGATTCTTCTCTTCTACAACAAAAATTCAAACAATCATCTAAGCAATGATAATCAAAAAGCATACTTACCTGTTCTGATGACCTCTGATCTCTCAGGAGAGAGGCACGCTAACTTTCAAGAAAACATGTCATGGCCTACCAGACAGAGACCCGGCAATTTTTAACAGGTTATATAGAGTTTTGGTGATTATCCCAACACTAGAAAATAAAAACACTGACTATATAAATTTCTATATTAATAATATCCTCTTTTTATTGAAAATAGCCTGGCATTATTCACAATGAAACAGAAATTGAAACAAAAATCATGCCTTGATCAAGTTACTAAAGTAAATTATACATTTAACTTTCAGCATCCATACTTACTGTTCTTTAATAATAACAAAGATTACATGTGTGCCTTGAAGGAAGGTTATATACATTCTCATATCTGAGTCTCTCTCATTGCTTAAGAAATATGTTTTATATTAAAATATGCATATACTTGAAATTCTGACCAACACAGTGGCATAAAGTTTAGACAAAAATTTATTTTGTTGCATTTTGATTCCAAAAGGGCCATGTGTGAAGATACGATCCTGACCAACTTCACCATGTTTCTATAATGAGCTCTCAATCAAAAGATCTATCTGAAAATATACTGAGAGATGAAATAGCTACAGAATAAGCTGCAAACTTACAGGTACCATTGGTAAAAAGTCTGTAGTTAATACATTTGGAGAAATAACTCCAGTCAGCAGTAAAGTGGTTAAACATTTGTGATTTGATTTTATCTCAGCTTGGAATGTGGTTGGAGTGTCCCACTTCTAACAACTGTTTGCTAAGTTAAGGCTTTGGTGTTTACACAGTGTTGAATGAAGCAGCCTGGTCACCAGATGTGACTGCTTCCCCAGACTGTCGCTGTTTCAGTCAGATCACAGTTCTAATGACTCCTGTTCCAACTTTCTTCCTCAAGACGTCCACCAGTCTCTCCAATCTAAGTTGAGGGTAGGATGTTACAGGAGGGAAAAAAAGAAAGAAAAAAAAAGTATGATCATTGTTAGGACTGTTTCAGCTAAAGAACAGTATTTGCCTGAGACCAAACAGTTCTGGAAGACATCATAAGAAACAAAGTGTTACTGTAGGAGAGAGAAACTGGTACAGAGTGCCAAGTATCTGAGGTTAAAACAACAACCAAAAAAACTCCTCTAACCCAGATCCTTAGATTACATCAACATTAGATGCCACAGAAGATCCTCCTAAGATAACTTGTTTTAATATACTTAACTACTTGCACTAAAGTTGTGAATGAATCATTTACTATACAATGGCAGGATAGTATATTAAACATTGAGCAATTTCAAACTATTTTCTTTTTTTTAACTAAAAGAATCACGTTATTTCAAAACCAAAACAGTAGCAATATTAACACCTGTTACTTAGCTCAGCAGCACTTTGGTTGGTGTATTGTATAACCTTTATGTATTAAATTTTGTCTCTATAAAGTCATCTGGATAAAATAAAGAAAGAATTAGGTGCTAGCAGGGAAAAACTTTATGTCCAAGTAGCATGTAAATTATTTAAAGATGTACAAATGACACCAATAAAGTCAGACTTTCTGCAGTACATTTAAAAAGAAGCTTCTATTACACAGAGTGTTATAAACAGGCTAAATAGGCTAGGAATGATTTAAATTCTTTAGGCTTGTTAGTCAAAGGAAAGTGATTTTTACAGTTGATTAAAAATCCACCAGTTAAACTAAAAAGAGAGTCAAAAGTTTAGAAGCCCATTTTCAGTGTTCACAGGCCTTACGATTCTCCATGGGAGGGAGTTCAACCAGAAACCTTGCTTGATTCACACACACAGAAATCTTCCTTGTAAGTGAAAATCATACTTGAGAGCACTTTTCATATACACAGTTTTCCCTCCTCAAAGACTCTTAAGCAGCAGCATCTAGCCTGCTCGACAGTTTGTTGCATTTATGTGGACCCATGCATGACAGTCCTTTGTAAATAAACACATCACAGAGCAAGATACTGAAGGCATGAGAGTATTGTTAGTTTCATACACAATAGTTTGGCAGCCTGGAAGTTGTAACCAATTGCATACAACACTGAAAAGTAACTCAAGTTTATTGGATGCTTCTGTGTACACCAAAAGTTCTGTTAACAGAAAGCAGGATAGGAAACAAAGTAATTTAATGCATCCAACTCCTTGTGTTGGGAAATGTAGCAATGATCTTAGAGTAAAAAGATGAATCTTGCATAAGGTTATTACAATAAGTTGCTCAACTGTAAATTATGCATAAGTGTTATACATCCATTAAAACAGTATCAGGTTAGTGGTACAAAAACTTCAAATAACTAGATGATTCACTGTATTTACAGGTTAGTCTGGAGTTTCCCTAGTAATAAAACTAGGGCTTTTTTACACACTCACAATATGACGATTTATTTAAAAAACCTAAACTCAAACCCAAACTGCTTGCTGTCAAGTTGATTTTGACTCAAAGCGACCCTATAGGATAGAGCAGAACTGCCCCATAGGGTTTCCAAGGAGTGCCTGGTGGATTCATACTGACACACTTCTGGTTACTAGTGTATAAATAGCTCTTAATCACTACACCACCAGGGTTTCCTTTTGATTCATAGGACTACATAAATCCTTTAAATGAAAATTTCACAAATTCGAGTGGAGTGGGGACTGTGAACTAGAGAACTACAATCTAAACTACAGTCTGAACTGCAGTTTACTGTTAAAGTGTGAGAATAACTTAAATGAACTGTTAAGAGATACCTCCCAGTAGAAGTCTCCTGCATATATTGTGTTAAATGCCAGAAATTACTTGCTATCAAGTTGATTAAATTTTCCAACAGTATCATTTACATTATTAATTATTAAAATGAAAACTCCCTCATAATGTAAAAGTAAGCTTGACTGTACAGTTATTATCATTACAAAATTTGAGTCAGTGTGATCCCAACCTACTGAGACAGAATTACATTGTCCTTCTTTTGGCTTTTATTTAACAGACAGATTTATCTTTATTTTGTTTCCTTTTCATACATTACAGCACCTTTCAATTTAGAATTCTTACATCTAGCTAGGATAGGAGGTTAGGAGGAAATACTTAAATAGCATGTTTTGCACTGCCTCCACTATATTTCAACAATTACTAGACCAACCACATTCTGTTTATCCAGACTGAATGAATTATGAAAATCTGATCTCAGAAATGAAAAAAATGTCAATTACTTAGTTTGGCAAAAGCTTACTGACTTCAGAAACACAATGAAGCACCTATTCCTTCCTGTAAGGAATGGAATACACCTGCCAAACACGGGATGTGCCAACAGGAAGGTAGGTGTGTGTGTCTGTTAAAGCACCTTGCAGGATTTGCCTGCAGGCTAGTCTTTACTGTCCAGATCAATAATATCCTCTAGATCACCAAAGTAGGCTCCAATTGTTTTATGTATTACTCAGTGATATCTTCCTCAGCCATCATGAAGGGTTAGGGCTGGATCACAGATACTTCATTTCAGATACAGTGAAACTGAAGCACAGACAAGTAAACCCTGAAACAGGATTGTGAGGTAAGACAGAAATCTAGGCCTAGTTTCTTTGTTTCTACTTCACAGCCATTTATATTAGGATTTGGGTTACAGAGACTTAGAGGTTTCAGATTATTGCTTAACGGATTATTTGTATTAACATCTTTATTATATTTTAATTCTCAAATTCTTACAAAAGTTAAATTGGTAGAGTATTTGCTAGTGTACTTCATCTGTCCCCCATGCGTCTCTCAGTTTGCCATACTGTGGGGACTTTGGTGTTGCTGTGATGCTGGAAGCTACGCCAGCAGTGTTCAAATACCAGCAGGTTAACTCATGGTGAACGGGTGTCAGCTGAACTTCTAGGCTAAGACAGGTTAGGAAGGACCTGCAGATCTACTTCTGAAAAGAATTACTCAATGAAAAATTGATAAATAGCAGGTGGAACACTGCCTTAAGATGAGCCCCTTAGGTTGGAAGGTACTCAAAAATGTGACTGGGAAGAACAGAGTACATTCAGTCTTAATGATGTGGATGGAGTCAAGCTTTCAGGACCTTTATCTCCTGATGTTGCAGGACTCAAAATGAGAAGAAACAGGTACAAACATCCATTAATAATCAGAACATGGAATGTACGGAATATGTATATAGGAAAATTGGAATCAGTCATAAATGAAATGGAATACACAAACATCTATATCCTATGCATTAGTGAACTGAAATGGACGGGTACTGGCCATTCTGAATTGGAGAATCATGCAGTCTATTATGCTGGGAATGACACGCTAAAAAGAAATGGCACTGCATTCATTGTCAAAAAGAACATTTCAAGTTCTATCCCTAAGTACAATGTTGTCAGTGACAATATCCACATGTCTACAAGGAAGACCAGTTAATACATCTATTATTCAAATTTACTCACTAGCCAGTAAGACCAAAAGTGAAGAAATTGACTTTTATCAATTTATGCAGACGAAAATTGAACAGACACACAAAAAGAATGCATTGATAATTACTGGTGATTAGAAGGTACAAGCTGGAAGCAAAGGAGGAGCCAAAAAAACCAAAAAAAGTCACACACACTGTCGTCCATCGATTCTGACTCATAGTGACCCCATAGGAAAGAGAGAACTGAGTGGAAAAAATATGGTCTTTGTGACAGAAAGTATGCTGGAGGTGGTATGACAGAATTTGGCACGACCAACAACTTCTTCATTGCAAATTTCTTTTTTCAACAACATAAACAGAGTGACTGTAAACATGGATCTCATCAGATGGACTCATGAATCAAGAATCCAATCAACTGCATGTGTGGGAAACCAAGGTGGAAAAGATCACTATCATCAGTCAGAACAAGGCCAGGGGCTGACTGTGAAACAGACCATCCGTTGCCCACAGCTGAAGCTGAAGAAAATTAGAACAAGTCCATGAGAACCAAAGTATGACCTTAAGCATATCCCACGTGAATTGAGAGACTGTCTTCAGAAGAGATTCGATGCACTGAACACTAATGACTGAGACCAGAGGAGCTGGGGAACGATGGCAGGGCCATCATACATCAAGAAGGCAAGAGTTTATTAAGAAAAAACAAGAAAACAGAAAATACCAAAATGGAAGTCAGAAGAGACTCTGAAAAGCCCTCTTAAACATTAAGTAGCTAAAATGAAAGGAAGAAATGCTGCCATAAAAGACCTGATTGTATCTTTTCACCATATTAATTCAACTTGTATGCTGAGCAAACAATCTGAGATGCTGAACTACATGAAGAAGAATGGGGCGCCAAGACTGGAGGAAGGCTCACAGACAATAACCTTGCTTGCTGAAAGTTAGGAGGGTTTGAAACCTTTACTGATGACGACCAAGGCTACAGCCTTTAGTACAGATTACAGTTCAGTATAAAGAAAACAAAAATCCTCACAAAGGCACCAATGAGCAAAGTGATGATAAATATCAAGGGCTTTGTTTTCCTTGGATCCACAACCAACACCCGTGGAAGCATCAGTCAGGAAGTCAAGAGACTGCACTGCACTGCAACAATGCGCTGTAAAAAACCTCTTTAAAGAATTAAAAGCAAAGCAGTTACCCTAAAGGCTAAGGTGTGCCTGACCCAAGCAGCGGTGTTTTCAGTTTCCTCACATGCTTGTGAAAGCTGGAGAATGAATAATGAAGACTGAAGAACTGATCCCTTTGAAATGCAGTGTATGGGAAGAATACGGAATATACTACAGAATGCTAAAAGAACAAACATCTCTGTCTTGGAAGAAGCACAGCTGGAACGCTGCCTAGAAGAAAGGATGGTGAGACTACATCTCACATACTTGGGACATGTTATCAGGTACCAGTCCCTGGAGAAAGACACATGCTTGCTAAAGCAGAGGGCCAGCGGAAAAGAAGACTCAGGGAGGACTGACACACCGGCTGCAACAGTGGGCCCAAGCATAGCAGTGACAGTGAGCATGGCGCAGGGCTGGGCAGCGTTTCTTGTTGTACATGGGTTCGCTATGAGTCAGTACCTAACAGGAAAAACTCTATTTTCTACTTTAGTGGTAACATAATTAGGAGGTAAATTCACATTATACACAAGTAAGAAGTTATTTATAATTTATTATTTGCTTTAATACAACTCTAGATAAATTACAAAATAAGTTTGGTGATATCTTAGAGTCCTTTAGCCTCTTTTTTAAACTATATATTTTCTGAATGAATATATAATTACATAACATATGTACACCCTAATGGAATGTATATCAAGAAGATGAACCATAAGTTATTTATCAATTTTTCCATTTGATTTCTATTTTTCCTCTTAATAAAATCATGGTACATTTTGAACATCAAGTGATAATGAGTATTCACTATGTGTCAGGAACTACAAGAAATAATTTAAACACACATCTAATTTCATTATAACTCTATGAAGGAGATAATACTGTCAGACAACAAAACTAAAACATACAGAGGGTAATTTGATCAAAGCATGCATCTTGTAAGTTTTGGAGCTGGGTTGTGATCCTAGTGCTACCTATTCAAGTTTCTGATCTCTCGAACATACCTAAAAAACCACTGCCTGATATCCAGTTGATTGTGACAGATAGCGACCCTATAGGACAGAGCAGAATAGTCCCATAGAGTTTCCAAGGAGCGCCTGGTGGATTTGAACTGCCAGTCTTTTGGACAGCAGCCACTGCACTTAGCCACTATGCCACCACAGTTTCCCCAACATACTACACTATTTCCAAAAGTACTGTTACTTTTAGGGCATATTTCTAAGATTTTATGGGACTGACTGAATTATTCTTACTAGTTAGGTGATTCTGAAATAGATTTCCTAACAGGAAGTAGTAAAAAACAGATTCCTTATCATCCAATGAACTGTACCAAAGTAAAACTCATGTAGATTCCACTTTTGAAAATATTTTTTGTACCTGTCAATTTGGGCTTAGGAGAATTCTTACTGACTGGGCAATTTTCTGTCCAGAAAAACCATTCCTGCTCTCTTCCACTGAAGCAATGAAGTTACTCCATCAAACATATTTCCCCTCCCCCATAGAGAAAGAACTAGAAAGATATGAGAGACAGGTAGCAATCATTCCCTCAATGAAGGTAATGAGAAAGGCACTGAAAAGGACAAAAACAAGGAAACAGTAGTCAAACTCTTAGATACAACTCTACAACATCATAAAGTGTTATTTCCATTTAACTGGCTATTCTTTGACCTGTGCAGTCATTTCTTGGTCTTATCCATAAAGATATCTTTAGACCATTTGTGAAATGACTACTGAAATACAGATAGTCTAGATTTCTATTAGTCATCCTTTTCTACCAGCTATTAGAGGTTAACCTCTGAGGTTCAATATATATTAACTAAATAAGTCTGAAACTAAGGTAACTGCACTGGCTATAGGGTGCCACCTAAAAGCACCATTAATCATGTCAACTGAAGTACCTGAAGGGCTTATTTGAACTTATATTAAACTCACTGCTGTGGAGCTGATTCCAGCTTATGATGACCCCACCCTGACATACTTCAGAGTAAAACTGTACTTTATAGGGTTTTCAGTGGCTATAACCTGCTTTACCTGCTAAAGTAACTAATAAACTTGAGTTTATCTTTGAAAAGAAAATAAAAGATTTTTGTACATGTATATTCAACTGTGCATAGATTAGATATGGGGCATGCCTTATCCAATGTCACTCATATCCAAAGTAGACAAGACACTGATACATTAACTATATTTTAAACAAGCAATAACAGTTGCTAGCTTTTATGCAATCTTTTTTTTTTGGTTATTATTATTATTTTTTATTTAACATAACTGAGTGAAAATGTACATTCACATATAAATTTACATGCCCACCTATATGCAGCTTCTACTGCTCTCCCTGTCCGGTGACTGAACACTATTCCTCTCTGCTCCATATATGTCTCATCCTCCCAACAACCTCCTTTCCCCTCCTCTCTGTCCACTCCCCTTCCTCCAGCCAGAGCTTTTATGCAATCTTGAAAAAATGAGGCTCACTAATCACTACTGATTAATATCAACTTAGATGAGTAACAGAAAAGACTCAGAACAACTAAAATATGCAGAACTTTTGTTTCATCCTATTTAAATATTAGGACAGAGAACAGAAAAGGATTAAAGTTATATTTTCCTTTTTTAATATCATCTTTAAGGAAGTTTTATTTAAAAGTTTTAGATTTTATGGTAGTAACTTATGTGTAATTTTAACCAGAGTTTAATTAAGACTTTTTTAGTAAGTCAGATACCCCGACAGCCTGCTGAATTCCAACTGGTTTATGGCAACACTAACCCAAACCCAAGCCAACCCAACCTGACCCGACCCAAACCAAACCAAACCAAACCCACTACCATCGAGTCAATTTCTGCTCACAGTGACCGTTGAGGGCAGAGCGGGACTGCTCCATAGGGTTTGCAATGCTGTGAGTCTTTATGGAAACTGACTGCCGCATCACTGTCCTGTGAACTACTAGTGGGTTTGAACTGCTGACCTTTCGGTTAGCAGCCAAGTGCTTTCCCAGTCTGCCGCCAGAGCTACCCATGGAAACATTAGGAAAGTACTTAGGGAAAAAAAAAAAGAAAAGAAGTTATTTTGTTTAAGCCCTTAACTTACTATCAGAAAGTGATTGAGATAATAGATGAACTAGAATCAGTGGCAATTTTATCTGGCCCTTTTACTTTGTCTCTCAGAGGACATTTATATCGTATGTAAGATTCTCATGAAAACTCAATACCAACAAGTCCATGAGGCTCTAATGAGGGCAGGGACAATGTATGTTCTGTCCACCACTGTTTACTTAGTAATTGGCAAAAGGACTCGATAGAATATTGCTTATGAATAAACATACATACACACAAATATGCTGGAAAAAGGCAGCAAAGCAATTTCAGTTACCTACTCAAGGCTAAAGTAGTAGACTGAAATTTTGATGATCAGTTCCACAAAGCAGGTTCCGAGAATAAAAAGAATGACTCCACGTGGAGATTTGCAGCACATATTTAATTTACCTTGGGGCCTTTGTGGAAGCACAAAAAAAGTGATAAAGTAACTATCTGAAAAGAACAAATTATTCCCACTTTAAGTGAAAGTGGTCTGGGGTGCCTTCTGGGAGACGTTAAATGCAATTTCACCCTAAATTGTACCTTACTACACTTATTTTATATACAGCTTTAAATTTTTATGTGAATGGGAGAATCCATTCTTACCAAACCATCAAAATTTAGTTAAGTAATGTAATCATGAAAAGACAGACTGCTTGAAAAAGTTCATGAAGCACGCTAATGATAGAACATACCTTATTTAGAGCTGGCATCACAACATAAAAAGGTAATATTATAAAGTCTATGCCACATATATAAAAAAATGGAAGAGGTTTATGTTTCCATTTCTCTAAAAAGTAGTATGCATTCCAAACGGATATGCATTTTATGTTCTTTACAGATAAGGCATTCTGGTACACAGAAAGACTATTTCTGACTGAATTTCATTTCTTTCTGATTTCTGATTTTTTTTAATGCCACTTGAAAATGTGATTTCCATTATTTAATATCCATTCACTTTCCAGTTAATACTTTACAAGCACCACAGAAGACTGGAAATTAAATTACACACCCTTTTTGTGTCAAAGTGCCAGTATTAAGGATTGATGGGTTTTATTCTCAGCACCTAGATTATTTCTTGGTAGTTATTTAGTAATACTGGGACAGATAAACTCTTCAGAGCTGACAGGACACTACTTAGTAATATACATCAAAACTAGTTGTAATGATAGTAAGCATAAATTCTACTTATGTGCAAATTTATTTACAGTGTGTAATTTATTCATGGAGAGATGGATTTTTCACTTTTCTTTAGAATTACAGTATTTAACAGTGAGTGGCATGTATGATCTCTATGGAGCTCTGTGGGCACAGTGGTTAAGAGTCCAAACTGCTAACGAAAAGGTAGGGAGTCTGAATCTACCAGGCACTCTGTGAAAACCCTATTGGGCAATGTCCCCTAGGGTCACTATGAGAAGAGCCCTCTCGATGCCAACGGGTTACAAGTTACATACCTTTATATTCTAGAAACTACTATGAATTTGGTAATAGTTTATAATGATTTAATTATGATTTTCAGTGTGTTTAAGAGCAATCCAGAAGCCCTGGTGGTGTAGCGTTGAAAGCAGTGGGCTGCTATCCGACACGTGTGCTGGGTGAACCCATGAGCAGGATATAGCAGTCTCTTTCTGTAAAGATTTATAGTCTGAGAAACTCTATGGCACAGTTCTACTCTGTCCTATAGGGTCGCTGTTAGTTGGAATTGACCTGATGGCAGTGAGTTTTTTGGTCAAAAGGCTGTCTGTGAGTTTTATCATAATTAGTAAAATAATTTCCCATCTGAGTACAAAAAGTATAGCCTCAAAGCTTTCTTCTGCTAAAACTGATAAAATCTCCAAGGAAGCTTCAACACTCTATAAAGCATAATATATGCAAATTGGAATTTATTGCTAGCTTTCTTTCGATTAGACTGGGTTCAGTCAATATGGCATTGTTATGTGTTTAATATGTAAATTTGGCAGAAATGTCTCATTTTGAGTAAACAATCGGAGCCATATTAATCACTATCAAAACGAACAAACCCATTGCTATGAAGTTGATTCCAGCTCACAGTGATCCTATAATAGTTGTTATAAATTTTTGCTAACAACCCATCCTCATCTTGCATCTTTTTAGATGAAATAATTACCAAGATTCTTTTACATCTGCTCCTCATGTCTGAACCTTTAAATATTCACCCACCAGGCGAGTTTAGATAATTCCTCCCAATGTGAATGACATCACCTCAGGAAATGATCTGCTATTTGCCCAGTAGAGGAGTTACATATTGCCTTCTGAAGACTAGCACCTCAAGCTAAAGCCTTCTTTACATCTGGCCAATCTTAGGAGATATAGGTCTTAAGAATAATCTTTATCATTCAAAATAACTTTGGACAATCTGGCTTTTGGCACTGAATTACACAGAAAGAGTTTAATTACGTGGGAAACAGGGTTATATAATCTAAACTGCTATCATTATAAAGAAATTCTCACAGGTATTTCTATTATTTCCAGGTAAGAATCCTCAGAAGTCCTTCACTTCCTTTGCTTTTCAGTTTCCTGAAGCCAATTTTGATGAGTTTTATATCTGCTACCTGACACACTGCTCTTAAATTCAACTTAATATTTTTTTTACAAGTTCATAAGTCAGGGTCATATAAAAAGAAAATGAAATGAGCTCTTAGCATGGAACTAAGACATTCTACTAATGGTACTATTTTTTTCTCTCAGGCAGAAAAGCTTTACAACATTGATTTATTTACCCTTCACATCTTAGTCACCAAATTGTATCATTGTTTTATGCAGTGTAATTAGTCCTTACACTTAATTATGAAATTAATCCTTTTTTTTCCCATTCTCACAGCTACCAGCCTGGAATAAAACACTGTCTATATAATTATATTGTTATAATTGATTCATAGCTGGCACTATTATCTCTAACCCGCTTCAATTCATCTTATGCAATGTTAAATGAGAGATTACCATGAGTAAGATGCTATTTTCTTTACATAACTGTTGCTGCTTAAAATAACTACAATGGGTTCTTGCCTCCTATCAAATGAAATCTAAATGCCTTTGCCTACTTTTGAAAGCTCTCAGTAATTGAGCCTCACCGCAGGAAACTCAGCTCCTGCCAAACTGACCTCTGTACTGCCTCCTTGCCTAGATTAAAATCCACACTTACACCTTGTCTTAGGCTAGGTTCTTCAGAGAAGCGAAGCCAGTAAAGCATATAAACATGTATATAGAGAGATTTATATCAAGGAAATGGCTTACGTGGTTGGAGAGACCGGAACAGCCCAAGTCCATGGGTCAAGCTGGAGGCTTCTCCTGACTTACACAGTTGAAGGGACTGGTGAACACAAGATCATCAGGTCAAAGAGCAGCAGGGCTCTTGCTCACAGGTTGGGAAGATGCATGAATTCCAAGATTGGCAGGTAAGGATGCAGTTAAGCTACTAGCTCAAGTCCCAAGAACCGGAGGCCCAACAGACACGATCCAGCTGTAGGATCCAGAGTGAGTAAAGGCCACAAGACTTGCCAGAATGTTTGCTTATGTTCGACACAGGCCACACACCCAAACTAGCTCCCTTTTCTGCGGTGAGGCTGAATTACTGAGAGCTTTCAAAAGTAGGCAAAGGCATTTAGATTTCATTTGATAGGAGGCAAGAACCCATTGTAGTTATTTTAAGCAGCAACAGTTATGTAAAGAAAATAGCATCTTACTCATGGTAATCTCTCATTTAACATTGCATAAGATGAACTGAAGCGGGTTAGAGATAATAGTGCCACAGCAAATCTCATTACGAGGGTTATCACATTATATGAAATTGCAACATGGACGTGGTAACATTATCACATGACTGCCACGAGTCGGATACTTGGCTGGCTGGCCAAAGCGCTGGGAAACATGGCCCAGCTTACCATCACATATTTTTACTTTTCTTGTCCTGCTTCTCTCAACTACAGTATTTTCTCTCTGCTCATTCACATCCCACCCACTGTGCAGGTTCAAGTTCAATTTCCTTGAAGCCTTCTTCCTTCTCTAGGCACAACCTGCACTGGAACAATTAATGAGTTTCAATACCTTTCTATTCTATGGAATAATAACTGAACAGACACAATATATATTAATGTATTGCTAATTTTATATTCAACTAAAAGATGTCAAGATCCTCTTCAACTCAGTAATTTCACTTCTAGGAATTTGTACCCACTCCAGTAATTGCAGATAGCTGCAAATATTTATCTAAGAATATGAACACTGCAGCAGTTATTTGAAAACAACAGAATACCAATGTCATAAATTTGTTGTAGGAAGGGCTATACAGTATATATTTTTAAAATCCATTTAATGATATTTATTACAGTGTTAACTACATGATATAACTATTTTTGATGCATCTGACTCGACAGAACTTGGCTTTTGGCTGTCTTTCTATATCTCTTGTAATGACAGTACAGACATGAAAATAAAATCCAAATTTGTTGCTCTTTTTTTCCTACTCTGGTCCACTTTTCCCACTAAAATTCCTTTATCTTTTCAAAAGTGATAAAATATTTTTACTTGCAATACATAAAGTAAGTAGCCAGACTAATAAGAAACTTTTTGCACTAGTACAATGAAGCAGCAGGAAGAAAAGATATCACCCAACTGTAAAGGAACAGGGTGAGAGAGTTTATCCTGTTCATAACAGTTACCTTTGGCCAAAAAGTTTTCATAGCCATCCTGATTTCAACACTTGGTACTTACGTAGCCTTAACTCACTCACTTGATCTTATCGAAAGCACTGGCCCACTATTTTAACCTGCTTGATGAAAACTGTCAGAACAGTCCATCACCTGCTCATCTGCAAGCTTAAGTTGAAACTGAAGAAAATAAGAACATGTTCCCAAAAGCCAAAGTATAACCTTGAGCATATCACACCTGAATTTGGAGACCATCTCAAGAGTAGATTAGGTGTGTTGAACACCAATGAATGTAGATAAGGCCAGTTGTGGAATAATATGCAACGAAAGCAGAACATCATGAAAAAGAAGAGGGAAGACCAAAATAGATGTCAGAAGAGACTGTAAAATGTGCTCTTGAAGGATGAGTAGCTGCGGTGAAAGGAAACAATGATGAAGTAAAAGAGCTGAACAGAAGATTTCAAGGGGAAGCTAGAGAAGACAAAGTAAAGCATTACAGTGACATGTGCAAAGACCTAGAGGTAGAAAACCAAAAAAGGAGAACACGGCTGGCATTTCTTAAGCTGAAAACATTGAAGAAAAAATTCAAGCACTGAGTTGCAATATTGATGGGTTCTAGGGGAAAGTATCAAATGACTCAGGAAACATTAAAAAAAAGATGGAAGGAAAACATAGTCACTATACCAAAAAGAATTAGTGGATATTCAAGTATTTCAAGAGGCATCATATTATCAGGAACCAACGGTACTGGAGGAAGACATTCAAGCTGCACTGAAGACATCGGTGAAAAACGAGATTCTGGGAATTGATGCCATACCAACTGAGATATTTCAACAAATGGATGCAACCCTGGAAAATGTTCATTTGTCTATGCCAAGAAATCTGAAAACAGGTACCCGGGCCATAGACCAGAAGAGATCTGTATTTATGCCCATTCCCCCAAAAGGTGATCCAACCAAATACAGAAACGATTGCACAATATCATTAAACAAGTTGAAGATCATTCAGAAGTGACTGAAGCAGGATATTGACAGGGAATTATGAAAAATTCAGTTAGGATTCTGAAGATGACAGAGAACCAGGAATATCACTGTTGATGTCAAATGGAACCTAGCTGAAAGCAGAGAATATCAGAATGATGTTTACCTGTATTTTATTGACTACATAAAGGCATACAACTATGTAAATCATGTGGCACCTGTACACAGATCAAGAGGTAGCCATTCAAAGAGACGACAGGAATATTGAGTGGCTTAAAGTCAGGAGAGGTGTGTGTCAGAGTTATAACTTCTCATAATACTTATTCAGTTTGTGTGTTGTACAAATAATCTGAGAATATGGACTGTATGAAGAAGAATGGGACACCAGAATTGGAGGAAGGCTCATTAATAACCAGTGATATGCACATGACACAATCTGGCTTGCTGAAAATGAAGAGGACTTGAAGCACTTACTGATGAAGATTAAAGACACAGCCTTCAGTATGGATTATGCTTCAACATAAAGGATACAAAAATTCTCACAACTGGACCAATATAAGCCACATCATGATAAACAGAGAAAAAATTTGAAATTATCAAGGATTTCATTTTACTTGGATCCATAATCAACATCCATGGAAGCAGCAGCCAAGAAATCAAGAGACACATTGCACTGGGTAAATCTGCTGCCAGAGACCTCTTTAAAGTGTTCGAAAGCAAAGATGTCACTTTGAAGACTAAAGCGTGCCTGACTCATGGTAATTTCAGTTGCCTCATGCATGCAAAAACTGAACAATCAATACGGAAGATCAAGGAAAGCTGACACCTTGGAATTGTGTTGCTGGTGAAGACTAACAAATACACCATGGATTGCCAGAAGAATGAAGACATCTGTCTTGGAAGAAGTAAAATGAAAATGCCCCATAGAAGCAGGAATGGTTCAGTCCCTAGAGAAGTATGTTAGGTTTGGTAATATCGAGGGACAGCAAAAAAGAGGAAGACCCCAAACAAGATGAACTAACACAGTGGCTGCAGCAATGGGCTCAAACATAATGCTTGTGATGATGATGTGGGACTGGACAGTGTTTAATTCTGTTGACACATGGTCAAGGTCAGTTAGAACTAACTTGATGGCACCTAATAACAACAACTGAAAACAGGGAATGATCTACTACCCTCAAAAGCAAGTTATTAACTCCTGTCTAATAAACTTTTTCCTTCTATTGGGAATAGTATGGGAGACTATACAGAGTACCTTTTCCATTTTCACCTCATTTTGATCTATTATTTGCCAAGTGCCTTTGAGGAGCATATCCAAAAAGTACATTAGAAATATTGAACAAAAAATTTCTCAGTACTGGTAGTGTAAAAAGTACATTCAAATTAAATCCCAGTTGTCACTATATATCCATATATCTGTGTATCTATATCATTAGCAATTTAGTTCATTCACACAATAGAAAAAGGAGCCACAGTGGCACAGTGGTTTAACTGCTTATTTCCCAACCAAAAGACTGACAGTTCAAATCCACCAGCTACTTCTTGCCAAGCCACCAAGTGCCGTCGAGTCGGATCCGACTCAAGCTACTTCTTAAGAGAGAGATATGTCAGTCTGCTTCTGTAAAGATCAAGCCTAACCAAGCTGATGCCACTGAGTCAGCTGGATACAACCTCAGAAATTCTATGGAGGAGCTCTACTCTGGCCCCCAGGGTTGCTGTAAGTTGGGATTTATTCAACAGCAACAGGTTTGGTTTGGGGTTTGGTATCACAGAAATAACTTAGTATATTTAGTAATTAGAAGGTAAGATGAAATGCATCTAATTGCTATAAACATACTATAAACATATGCACCATATTTCTCACTTTTCCATACCTGAAGGGATTTAAAAAATTTTGGTTCCACAGTGTTATCCCTATAAATAGCCTGGAGCTTTCTAATCAATAGAAACTTTTTCTAACAATTCTAAATATTCCTTAACTTCACAAATGCATTCCCAGTGATTTGTTTCCCTTGCAGTAATCATGCTGGTGTTGGTTGCCATTGAGTTGGCCCTCGCCTCATAGCGATCTCATGTGTTACTGAACAGAGTTGTGCCATAGGGTTTTCTTGGCTATAATGTTGATGGAAATAGATGATTATGTCTTTCCTCTGCAGAGCCACTGAGTGTGTTTGAATCACCAATCTTTTGACTAGCAGCGATAGTGGATTGCTGATTCATGCAAATATTTAGCTACAGCTTTGTCCAGTGCAGTGGTACTTTAAAACAAGAAAACGGCAACAATGATGAATTCATTTTATTAATAAATTAAAAAAAAACAGCAACAATAATGAATTCATTTTATTTATTTAATGAATTCATTATTGTTGCCGTTTTTTTTAAATTTATTTATTATGGCACAATTACTGAATAGTCTTAAAACCATTTAAAGGATTATATATAAAAGGTTATATATAATGATAATTGAAAGTTACAATATATTAAGTGAAATAGGTTATAAAATAATACATACTATATGAAAATACTTTGTAAAAATGAAGTTGTTTAGGTATATGCTATAATTTCTCTAAAATGGACGTGTACGGCTTTAGCAATTTACACAAAAAAATTACTGTGGATAAACAATAAGCATTTTATATGTACTTCACCTCTCAAGGAGCCCTAGTGGTATAGTGGTTAAGAGCTAAGACTGTTAACCAAAAGGTCAGCAGTTCAAATCCACCAGCCAATCCTTAGAAACTCTATGGAGCAGTTATACTCTGCCCTGTAGGGTTGTTATGAGACATAATCAACTTGATGGCAATGGATTTTTGTTTGTGATTAAGCACAAGTACACAATCCAAATCAGTTTTGCATGCCCACCTATCTGCAGCTCCCTACGCTCTCCCCACCCAGTGACATTACACTCCTCCTTTTCACTCTATATATCTAGTATCCTCTTAACAAGCATCTGTCTCCCCACCCTCTTTTCTCCCATCTAGAAACAGACCAGTGGGACAGCCTCCTGTAAATACATAGAACCATAAAATACCCATACAATATGGTCACACCATATCTATTTCTCTTGATCCAGATGGATACATGCACATTTCTAGGGGAAATAAGAGGGTATTTAAAAGAAAAAATATAATCCTTTCTCTTCACATTCTCACTCATCTTGCAGAATTGTACACAAGGTTGAGGATCCTACCAGGCTGACAGAGATCATCAGCCTTAAAGTTACATGTGGTTTCCAAAGTTTTCCATCATCCCTAATGGAAGCTCAGTCTTCCCTAGGTAAAAAGCCCCCCTTCCCCTTCCTTCCTACTTGCCCCTGATAACTAACTTTGGTCTCATATACATTTGCCTATTGTAAATACTTTACACAAGTGGGGCCATATAGTATTTGTGACAGACATTTAATAATGTTTTCAAGGTTTTCCATGCTGTCGCATATATCAGGACTTCATTTCTCTTTATGGCTGAGGGACATTCCTTTTGTGTAAGCACTACATTTTGTTTATCCATTCATTTGCTGAGGGGACATTTAAAGCTGTTTCCACCTTTTGGCTATTATCAATAGTGCTGAAATGAACAACGGTGTACAAGTATCTTTCTTGTGTTATTCTTTTCTATTCTTTTGGGTATACACATAGCAGTGTAATTGCTAGATCATACAATAATTCATTTAACTTTCTGAGGAACTGCCAGACTCTTGTCCACAGCAGCTTTTACCCTTCTACAATCTTCGTATCAAAGGACAATGGTTTCAATTTCTCGACATTCTCACCAACACCTGTTGTTTTCTCTTTTTAATCATAGCCATTCTAGTGGGACGAGGTAGTATCTCACCGTGGTTTTCATTTGTTCGTCTCCTTCATGGCTAAAGCCACTGGGCATCTTTTCAGGTGCTTGTTGGCCATTTGTATTTCTTATTTGGTGAAATACGTATTCAAGTTCTTAACCCACTTTTTGATTGGGTTGCTTCTCTTTTTGTTGTCACAAAGCACATTTAACACTGGTTATCTTTAGAGTGAGAATCCCAACAGAAGGGGAAAACATTTACTTTTTATCCTATATTCTTTGGCATTCTTTAATTGTTAGCCACAGGTAGGTATTTCTTGCATAAGTTAAAAAAGAAAAGTCAGGAGAAAAAGATATGATTTGTAAAACTAACAGTATTTTCTCATTTATTAATGAAAGCTATATGGACAATTTTGAATGCCATATGTTAAAGAGAAGGATGTGTAAATAAAAGGTATCTTCATAAACATCTTCTCTTTCTATTAAATATATATGCAAGTAGGTGAAGATCTAGTTCAGCAACTTTAGTATTTTTGAAAGTTGTTCTGGGTTAAAGATGAGTAAATCTCTGACTCTTTTCACAAAGCACTTTCAATCCAATCTAGAAAAAAATACATGTGTATTTCAAAGACTCAACTTACCATTTTATGATGACTAGTATTGTTGTGAAATTGACAACCAGTACCTACAGTTTTGAGAATCTATGAGGTAGCTAATAGTTTTTAAGAGACTGAAGTTTAAAATTTACTTTTTTGGCACCCTCACAACCACATACAATTGCCTTTCTCTTTCTTGGGCACATCACTACAAGTTTTTATTCATGAACAGTCAAAATGCTTTGTTCAAAAGACTAATCGCAGGATTGTAAATAATGACGTAGTGAGCAGGGGTCAAATACTTTCCATTTGGGTTCCAATGAGGCACTCTAAAACAATTTTAATTGTTTCTACAGCTTGTCCTTCAATAGCCCATCCCTCAAATGCTAGTCGGAGCCCATAAAAAAAAGAACACCTTTCCAGAGAAAATTACAAATTCTTCTTCCAAAATAACTTTGATGTACAGCATTTGATTTTTTTCTTTTTACTTAACTCAAGAAATACATGGTTATGTATTTCACTAAATATAAAGCTTAACTGACTTGTGAGACTCCAGCGAAAACCTTTAACAACAGGATCAAGTTTTGAGAACATACTGAAACATAAAAAGCTCCCACTTGTGACAAATTCCTTACAATGAATTCAGCTCAGTCATTTGTTACTAGTATTATACAGCAGCATACAAATAACAATTGCCCTAATGGAAGGTTTGACATAAGCTTGGAGATGCCAGCATTTAAGCAGTTTATTAAAAATTATATGTTAAAAGAGACATACTGTTTTTGTGATTTTCTGTCTCTACAACCTAAAAAACTTTTGATATGCCATAATCTCCCAGAAATACTATGATACAGAAGTATTTAGGATTATCCTCTACTTTTTTCCATTGATACTCCTTATAGTCGATATGCAATGAACCATCATGGAAGAATGGATTTAACTGAAATCTTTTCATTTCAGTGGTTGACATTATGCTATTGTTTGGTGCTGCTGAGTTGACTTTTGACTCACAGCAACCCTACGTGACAGTGAAGAACTGCCTCATAGGATTTTCTTTCTTTTTTTTCTTTTTATTGAGAATTAAGAACAAGGTTACAGTCTCTGTCATGTTGTCATGTAACACCCAGAACTTTCACCTCTGTTCTGTTCTAGCTGCCTTGCTGCCTGCCCACATGACAGCACACTTTCCCTTTTGTATAGAACTTCTTATGACCTCTTGTTAGGTCTGGCCTTCCCACCCATCAACTCGGCTCCAGCAGAGTCCCTCAGACAACCCCATGTACATTTTTACAGGTTTGTTCACCTCCAGTATCACTCTATGTTTTGTATGGTTCAGGTCAGTCTTTGTCTGGGGAGTGGGCCCCCAGTGCTGGATGGAGTTTGGGATTAGAAAGTCTGGGGGTCACGCTCTCAGGGGGCCCTCCATTCAGAAGGACCATCAAGTGTGGTCTTTTGATACAGTTCTAGCTTTGCCCTCTACTCCATCACCTGCTCTGTCCCAAGCTCCGTTCTGTGTACTCCATCTGGGCTGTCACTGATGGTGGCCAGGCACCATCTAGTTCTTCTGGTCTCATGTTGAAGCAAGCTATGGCTCATATGGCCCCTTGTATCCGGTGGGCTCATATTTTTCTCCTGTCCTTGATGTCCTCTATTTGCCCCAGGTCCAGGTGGATTGGGACCATTTGGTGTTATTTAGATGGCAGTTTGCTAGCTTTTAAGACCCCAGACACCACTCACCCAGGTGCTAGATGGAGTTATATCTTGAGAGAGGGAGAGAAAAAAATCTTGGGTATCCCACTTAGTCTGGATGTCCCCTAAGAGCATGGGTCTCCCCAATCCCATACCCCACTTATCTCTTCTTCCAAAGAGGTGGTCCTATTAAGGGGACAATTTGGTTTCCAAGTTAAGTTGCTAGGGGTACCCCACTTCTCGTGTATGCTGTCATATCCTGTATCCATCCCTAATCCTAACCACTATCTAATTTGTAAAACATCCCTCTCCCTCTCTGGCCCCCTCCCACATTACCATCAAATACTGATTTCTACTGTGCTTAAATGATTAGTTGCATCCTTACAGCAATGGACTCATACAAAATTTGTCCTTTTGTGTCTGGGTAATTTCACTCAGCATAATTTCCTCTAGATGATCCCATGTTGACAGCTATTTCTCTAAGCCATCGTTGTTTCTTATCATTGCATAGTATTCTATTGTATGAATATATCACAGTTGGTTTAGCCATTCGTCTCTTGATGGGCATCTAGGTTGTCTCCAGCTTTTTGCTATTGTGGAGAGAGCTGCAATAAACATTGGTGTGCAAATATCTGTTTGAGTGGTATTCATTATTTTTTTTGGATATATTCCAAGGAGTGGGATTGCTGGATCATATGGTATTTTTATTTCTATTTTTTTAAGAAAGTGCCAAATCAATTTCCATAGTGGTTAAACCATTTTATAGTTTCACCAACAGGGTAGAAGAGTTCCAATCTCTCCACATCTTCTCCAGCATTTATTATTCTGTGTTTTTTGGATTATTGTGCTTTGTTGGGGTGAGATGGTATCTCATTGTGGTTTTGATTTGGATCTCTCTGATGGCTAATGATCATGAACATTTCCTCATGTATCTGTTGGCAACCTGTATGTCTTATTTGGTGAAGTGCCTGTTCATGTTATTTGCCCATTTTTTAACTCAGTTGTTTGTCTTTTTCTTGTTGAGTTTTTGTAGTATCTTCTAGATTACAGTGATTAGGCAGCGGTCAGAAGTGTGGTGGGCAAATATTTGCTCCCACTCTGTATGTAGTCTTTTAACTCTTTTGATGAGGGCTTTGGATGACTGTAAGTGTTTAATTTTTAAGAGATCCCAGTTATTTTCATTTCTGATGGTTGAAGGTTTTTGGTGGGTCTTGGTAGACTCTTGATGCCATGGATTAGCACTTTCACTGTCTCCCCAATTACTGCTTCCAAGAATTTTATTGTTTTAGTTTTTGTGCATAGTGTGAGATAAGGGTCTTGTTTCAAGTTTTTGGCAGGTGGATATCCAATTATGCCAACCCTATTTGTTGAAGAGACTGCCTTTATCCCAGTTCACTCTCTTTGGGCCTTTAGCAAATATAGCTGTTCACAAATGGATGAAGTAGGATTTTTGATTCTGTTCTATTGGTCTATGCTTCTGTTTTTGTGCCAGTGCCAGTCTGTCTTGACTACTGTTGCAGTGTAGTAGGTTTTAAGGTCAGGAAGGGTGAAGACTTCCACTTCGTTCCTCTTCTTCAGTAATACTTTACTTATCCGTGGCTCCCTTTCTTTCCATATGAACTCGCTGATTTGTTTCTCCATCTCATTAAAAAATGTCAGTTGAATTGGGATTGCATTGTATGTATTGATTGCTTTGGGTAGTACAGGCATTTTCACAATGTTAAGTCTTCCTACCCAGGAGCAAGACAGATTTCTCCATTTGGTTAAGTCATTTTTTGTTTCTTGCAGTAGGGACTTGTAGTTTTCTTTGTAAAGGTCTTTTACATCTCTTGTGGGATTCATCCCGAGGCACTTTATTGTATTGGGGGCTGTAGTAAATGGTAATGATATAGTGATGTCCTCTTTGGTTGTCTTTTTGTTGGTGTATAGGAATCCTACTGACTTACATATGTTTACCTTGTATTCTGATGCTATGCTGAGGTCTTCTATTAAATGCAGTAGTTTCTTGGTGGATTTTTAAGAATTTTCAGTGTATAAGATCATATCATCCACAAATAGCAATACTTTGACTTCTTTGTCAATTTGAGGCCACCTATTTCTTTATCATGTCTAATTGCTCTGGTTTGGATCCCTAAAATAATGTTGAATAGAAGTGGTGACAATGGGCATCCTTGTCTAGTACCTGTTCTTAAGGGGAATGTTTTCAACTTGTCTCCATTAAGTATGATGTTAGCTGTTGCTTTAGTGTAGATGGCCTTGATTATGTTGACAAATTTCCCTTCTATTCCTGTTTTGCTGAGAGCTTTGAACATGAATGAGTGTTGTACTTTACCAAATGTCTTTTCTGCATCAATTTGTAGAATCAGCTGGTTCTTGTATTTTATTTTATGTGGTTGATTACATTAATTGTTTTCCTTATGTTAAACCATTCCTGCACCCCTGGTATGAATTCTGCTTGGTTGTGCTGAACTATTTCTTTGGATGCATTGCTGAATTCTGTTAGCTAGGATTTTGTTAAGAACTTTTGTGTCTAAGTTCATGAGAGATGTTGGTCTATAATTTTCCTTTCTTGTGCTGTCGTTACCTGGTTAACAGGGTTATACTAGTTTCACAGAATGAATTTGGAAGTATTCCATCCTTTTCTATATTCTGAAATACCGTTAGCAGTAGTGGTGTTACTCTTTTCTGAATGTTTGATAGAATTCTGCAGTGAAGCCAGCCGGCCATTTCTTTTTTTGGATGGAAGTTTTTAAATTATCTTTTCAGTTTCTTTTGTAATGGTTTGTTTAGTTGTTCTATCTCTGATTTTACTAGTTTAGGTAGGTGGTATTTTTTCCAGAAAGTTATCCATTTCTTCTAGGTTTTCAAATTTACTAGAGTATAATTTATTGTAGTACTCTTTTATGATTCTTTTAATTTCAGCAGGGTCCATTGTATATCATCCATCTCATTCTAATTTGGATTAGTTGTTTCTTCTCATGTTTTCCTTCTGTCAGTTTGGTCAATGGCTTATCAATTTTGTTGCTCTTTTTGAAAAACCAACTTTTGGCCTTGTCTACTCTTTCAATCATTTTTCTACTATTTCATTTACTTCTTCTTGAATTTTAATAATTTGCTTTTTTCTGGTTTCTTTTGCTGAGATATTTCTAGCTGTTCTAGTTGATGAGTTAATTCTTTGATTTTTGCCCATTCTTCTTTTTGGATGTGTGTGTTTATTGAGATGAACTGACTTCTGAGCACTGCTTTTGCTGTGTCCCATAGGTTTTGGTAGGATGTGTCTTCATTCTTGTTTGATTCTATAAAATTCTTTATTGTATCTTTGATTTCTCCTTTTACCTAGTAGTTCTTGAGCAAAATGTTATTCAGTCTCCATGTTTTTTTTTTTAATTTAATTTGCATCTTTTTTCTGTTATTGATTTCTAGTTTTATGGCTTTGTGATCTGAGAATAAGTATTGTATTATTTCAATATTTTGAATTTTGTTGAGTATTGCTCTGTGATCTAATATGTGGTCAATTCTGGAGAACATTCCATGAGTGCTGGAAAAGAAAGTATATTTGGCTTCAGTTGGATGAAGTGTTCTGCATGTCTGCAAGGTCAAGTTAGTTGACTGTTGCATTTAGATCTTCCGTGTGTTTACTATGCTTTTTGGGGGGATGCTGTATCCTTAACTGAGAGTGGGATGCTGAGGTCTCCCACTATTATCGAGGAGCTATCTATTTCTGTTTTCAGTGCAAACAGTGCTTGTTTTACGTAGTTTGGAGCCTTGTCATTGGGTTTGTAGATATTTAGTATGGTTATGTCCTCTTGTTGAATTGATCTTTTAGCCATTAGATAGTGACCCTCTTTATCTTGTACGGTGGATTTAACTTTAATGTCTATTTTGTCAGAGATTAGTATTGCCACTCCTGCTCTTTTTAGAATGTTATTAGCTTGATATACATTTTTCCAACTTTTGAGTTGTAGTTTGTTTGCATCTTTGAGTCTATGGTATGTCTCCTGTAAGCAGCATACAGATGGGTCATGTTTTTAATACAATCTGCTACTCTCCTTCTCTTTACTGGTGCATTTAGTCCATTTACATTCAGTGTGATTACTGATAAATATGATGTTAGTGTTGTCCTTTTGAAGACAGTTTCTCTGATGCATTTTGTTTTCTGTGCTGAGTCTTTTTTCTTTATGTATTTTCTTTTAGTGGCTTTCACTGTTTTCTTGAAATTGTGATTGTATATGTTGCTTTTGACATGTAGAATTATAAGTTTCTTTTGCAGTTACTCTTTTAGTCCCTTTTATTAATCTAAAAGTAGTTTGAATTTCAGTGTTTCAGTGTCTGTGTATCTCTTTGTCTTTTTCCACATCTGGAAGGTCTATGCATACTTTTCTTTGACCCTCTTTTTCATGTAATATAGTTGTCAGTTATATCTCGAGATCTCTGAATTTCTATTTTTTGTGACTGGGTTTTAGTTATCGTTTTTGGATTTCCTTTCCTGATGTTATGCAGATGCTCTGCTAAGTGCTGGATGTTTAAATAATACCTAATGTTATCAATTTTCTAATCTACAAACTTTCTTTACAATTTCTTGTAATTTTGGTTCAGTTCTTACAAATTCTCTAACTTTCTGTTGATACGTGAAAGTCTTAATTTCACCTTCACATTTGAAAGACAATTTTGCAGGATATATTATTCTGTGTTGACAGCTTTTTTCCTTCAGGGCTTTGTCTATGTTATCTGACTGTCTTCTGGCCAGCATAATTTCCACTGATAATCTGAGCTTAATCTTTACCATTTTTCTTTTTACAGGTTATTTTTTGCTTATTTCTGGATGTCCTCAGTAGTCTCTCTTGTCTCTAGTTGTTTTTGAGCTTGATTATGATATACCATTGTGTATTTCTTTTGGGATCTATCTTTATTGGGGTTTCATGAGCATCCTGAATGGAGATCTTCTCATCTTTCATGATGTCAGGGAAGTTTTCTGTGGTAGGTCTTCAACTATTCACTCTATATTTTCAGCTACCCCACCTTGTTCTGGTACTCTGATCACACAGATATTATTTCTCTTAATAGAATCCCACATCCCCCTTAGAAATTCTTCACTCTTACTGAGTCTTTTATCTGATTTTCCTTCATGTATGCTGGTGCCGTTTACTTTGTCTTCAAGTTCCCTAATTCTACCTGCCATGTCCTCAGTCCTGTTCCTTTGACTTTCTTCAGAGAATTTATTGTTAATCTGTTGAATTTAAGATCATTGCTGCTCAAGCATTTCTTGAAGCTTATTTTTCAGTGTGCTCTGCTGCATTTTGCCTGATCTCTCTCCTGATATCTTGCACAGTGTGTATGTCAATCTTCTGTATTCTGTCTCTGATAGTCGTAGGAACTCTTCTTAATCTGGGAAGTCCACTGATGCTTTATTTTGGAACTTTCTGGAAGCTATGGTAGTCTGCTTCTTCAGGTGTTTAGAGATTGATTGTAGTCTCCGAGCCATAGGGAAGTCGTTGCAGTGAAAGACACTTAATAGTTTGGTTGGCTTAACTGGCGTCTCTCTGTTGGGGCTCGGTGGTAGATTCTCCATGCAGTCTGACTGTTTTCTGTTGCTTGCTCCTACTGTCCTGTACTGGTCTGCTGCTGCTGCTTACACAGCTCCTGGGTGGGGCAGCTGCACCTGCTTTCAGCAGCAGCACAACCACCACTTCTGTCTGTGGGCTGGGGGGAGGGCCACTTGTGAAGGTGCACTGAGCCTTCACAGCCACTCCAAGGTAGACAGGACTCAAGTGCTGCTGCTGCAATTGTCTCTGATTTGGGCAGATCTCTCAAGGATGCTCAGCCTTGGACTCAAGGGTAGGGAGAAGGAGTGGTTGCTCGCTTGTGCCTCTGGCTGCGTAGCTCCCAGGATAATCACTCCCCCTCCCATGGGTCACTGAGCCCAGTTCTCCCTGATGCATGTGGCTCCAATGGCTGTCTGGCTGCTGGGGCAATCTTTCCCCTCCTCCTGGTTCACTTGAGCTCAAGCATTCCAGGTGCATGTAGCACTAATGGCTGTCTAGCCACTGGTGCTCACTGCCCTGCCCCCACTGTCCCCTGAGCCCAGATCTCCCCAGAAAGCACAGCTCCAATGGCTGGCCGGGTGCTAGGGTGGTAACTTCATTCCCCCGGGTCACCTGAGCTCAAACTGCCCTGGTGCAATCGGCTCTAATGGCTGCCTAGCCCACTGGGACTCACTGCCCTCCCCCCATGGTCACCTTCTCAGGCATGCACGGTTGTAATGGCTGCCCAGCTGCTGTGAGGATCACTCCAGACCTGCCTGGTTGCCTGAGCCCAAGCCTCACTGGCCCATGCAGCTCCAATCCTCTCCCAACTGGAGGTGTGCTCTCTTAGCCTTCCAACCCCCCAGGCTGCAGGAGCTCAGAGCTTCCTGGCCCACTGGTTCCAAGGCCAGTCCCAGGTCTGTCAGCAGGAGGGCCATTCACTCTGTCCTCCTGCCCTCCATTCCCACAATCTCCAGCTCCATAGCTGTGCAGTGCCTGGGAGCAGGCCTCCCTGACCAACACAGGACTAAGGCCTGCTGTGTGGAGTGCACTTGCATGTTCCCCCCAGCTCTGCCTTCTGCCCTATTGCCCTGGGACAATGGGGGTCCTGGCCTCCTGTCCCTGTGATCCCTGCCCTGCCTCCCTGATCCTCCAGCCAAGGCCTCCAGGCCCCTTGCCACTCTCAGTCAGTGTCTGGCCACCTGGCTGCCTGGCCTTGTCCCAGAGTGTTTTAACCTGCATGGGGGTCTTCAGGTCTGGACTGCGGCTGTGAAGCTTAGGCTGGGAGAGGTCTCTGTAGTCAAATTCAAGGTTGCTCCAGCTCTTGTTTCTCAGTGCCACTTGCTTGCTGAGATTTGCTGGGGGCAGGTTTTCTCTCTGCCTTGGTTGCCTTTAGTTCACAGACAATCACCGCCCAGGCTATGTTGTTTTATCTGATGTGGTTCAGGGCTCCTAAGATCTTCCTTTGGCTCCCTTTGTACTCAGGGCTCTCCAAGCACAGGTTAGGCCTTTTAGATTGCTGTATTTGGTGGATTTCATTAATTTTGAGGTTCTTAGTTGTTTGAGGGTTTAGCAGGGACATGGTGTTATTCTGACATCTTGGCTCCACCTCCCCCATTGGATTTTCTAGGCTGTGATCTTTATGCGGGCAGATCGCCAGGTCTTTTACCTGCAGAGCCACTAGGTGGGTTTCAAATGTCAGTCTTTTGGGGACCAGCTCAGTGCTTAACTGTCAAGCCACTAGAGCTCCAGTTCATATTAAGGACAAAAAAACAATGTAAAATCTTCACTGACTGTATTTACTGTTAATTTATCAGGTACAATTGACTTTTTTTAAGATGAGTAGGGTGTAGATATTCACAATAATTTAATATATAATTTGAAAATCCAGAAATCTTTGAAAAACCAGAAGTGCTTTGGTAAGCGTCCTGCAAACTCATATAGCAGCAAAATTTGATTTGATTTAGGGTGACAATTCATATATTTCATGGAAGAAATAGTCATATGTTTACTTATAGGGTGTTTCTCTACAACTGAAGGTGTTACATAATAGAGAGACTATGCAATCTCTATATTCCTTTATAAAATTAGAAAAATTCTGAATTCTAAAACACATTAGTCCCAAGGGCTTTACATGAGGGATTATGGAGTTGATTAAGTTCTATGTTATTTCTTTAGTAGATGAACAATATTGTACATAGTATGTTGTAGCAAACTCAATATTTTAAAATTATATTTCTAGGGCTGAATATTCTTCAACATTTGACTCCTTTTCTATAGTACACTAATAGATTAAATGCCTGACTATGTAGCCCAGATAGTTAATGGAACATAGATATGTTTTTATTACTATAACATCTTCCCTAGTCTACCTGTTTGAAATAGGTACTCTCATTACCCATATTAAAATTATACCCATATTAAAATTACTATTTATTTGTCCCATCTCTTGCTAGATTGTAAAGTCAGTGATGGCAGGAGCTGCTATCTTTATCTATCAGTGATTCCCTGTGTCTGTCTCAGTGGGTGATGCATAGCAGATGGTGATTAATAACATGATTGAACTGAATTAGAAGAAATTAGTAAGATTCAAAGAATTTCCTAAGTACCTTCAATAATAGAAGGTACTTAGAAAAAGGCACTAATCCCATTAATTGTCAACTACCCCTTTCATTATTTACAGCTACTTTTAGTCCTATTTCATCAAGATATTTTAGTAGCTGTCCATTCACTACATTTCTCCTGCAGTGATAATCAATCTTATTGTTATTTCAAATTGTCTTTTGATAATTTTTCATGTTAATGTTTACCCTTCTTTTTCTTTCAAAAATAAATTGCTGTCTTTAAGCATTGACATTTTATTAAATTTTCAATAAGTTTACATTGACATTAAATTTTAAAACAAATTATGTTTATAATTGTTAACATCATTGGTATTATCACCAATAACACGCAAATATGAAATACCAATAAAATCGGCAAGCTTAGTGTAAATTCAGATAATACTGACTGGCATTTTATACTACCACAGCTGAACAATTTAAACAAAATTAGTTTGTTTTTCCCGTTTTTTTCTAGTATGGCTTGCTTCATTATTTAGATTCTCTCTGTAATCATCTTCATTTCAAAGAGGTAAAAATCCAACCCCTTCTGCCTTGTTGCCTACTAGCTAGCCATATTTTGATTTTAAAAATTGAAATTTCCAAGTAGGAAGCTGGATGGAGCTGATAGTACCATAGATTAATCCTTCCAACTATTTATGACATACTAGTTTCTAAATCTTCATGATTGCTGGCACTTAACTTTGGCTTAAGATTTAGTTTCTTTAGACAATTCTGACCCTACTATGACTTATGATCTTTCTGACAAGATCCTGTAGATTTTTAGGAGTCTGATGATACCCTAAAGTCAGACTGTGATTGTGTATATTCCCAAAATCTTCACTGCTTGTGGTGCAATGTGATTAACAATGTTTTACAGATCGCTAATTCTCAGCTACCCAAAGCCCAACAAAAGTAACCTTTCTTTAAGTCTTGTAGGAGGCAGCTTCTGACACAGTTTCAAATGATTCTTGCCTCCTCATATTCACATTATTGAGTATCCACTCTTCCTCGAGTGAACCCTGTGACATGCTCCTAATAAACAAAACAAAAAATGATGGGATATCACTTGTGTAACTAGGTTACAAAAGACTGTGACTTCCGTTCTGCCAGCTGTCTGTTTCTGGCTCTGGCTCTGGCTCTGGCTCTGGCTTTCTCTCTGTCCGTCTGTCTCTTTCCTTCTTGCTTTCTCTTTTCGATGAAACTCGTTGCCTTTTTGTAAGATACTCTATGGAAAAGCCCACTTAGTAAGGAACTAAGGGAAGCCCTGAGGCCACAAGGAACTGGAGCCCTAGTCTTAACAGCTAACCAGCAGCTGAATCTTGCCAATAACCATGTGAATCATCAGGAAGGGATCTTTCCCAGTCAGGCTTTGAGAAGACCAAGGCCTAGATAGAGAGCCAGAGGCACAGGACCCAAAGTTTTGGTAAGATCTCAGATGTACCAAAAATGTAAAATAATAAATGTTATTGTTTTAAGTCACCAAGTTTGGGGAAAATTTGTTACAAGGCAATAGATGACTAAAATAAACCTTAAAAGCAGAACATAATGTCCTGAAGCAAAACAATGCAAAATATGTTTTCAGTTGATACACGGGTGGTATTCATTATATCTTTTAAAGTTTTTTGAGCTTATTATTGCCAAGAAATACATCTAAGAAAGAGGAGTTCTGGCCAAAAGTAACTGACACATATGTGTCAGTGACAGGATTTTAAAACTTAACCTGGTTTTTGACAAGACGTCTCAATTAAAATATTTGAATAAAATCAGGCAGTCTATTGTAAGGAGAAATACATAAACTAAGTAGTGTTTTGAGGTCATGCCTGGTATTACAGATGCCAAAATACCACAGGATGTTATATGGCCAATTCACTTATCTAATGATAAGATTATCGGGAAAAAGGACTACAAACTCCAGGTTATAACACTTCACTACAAAATTTCACAGTAAGTACAGTCATGCACTGTATAACATCCCTTTGGGCAATGGCTGTCTGCATGTATATCTGTGGTCCCATAAGATTGTAACACAGTTCAGAAATCCCCACTGGGGACATAGATGTACCAGATATAATGGAATGTAGTGGATGTAACAACTTCTTGCACTTATCAAGTGTATTTGATGTTTCTCGCACACAAAGCAATTGTGCTTCCAGTTGTATAATGTTACACTGCATACTAGAACACATGTCTTGGAAGTCATAATAAAAACCTATATTGCCAACTTATATATGTACTATATTTTCTATTGTTACTTTAATTGTGACCTTTCCTTACTTAACAAATAAAAAGTTTACTGCAAAACAGTATATGCTTTGACCCATAAGCAGGAGTAACCAATCTCATGTACCAGACATCTCTTGAGAGTTGAAACATTATCCTTGTTTAATTTTCTTTCAAAAATATTACTGTGAAGTGCATCATGGTTCTTAAACAGAGTAAAGCCAGTACCAGTGACAGCAGCAGCAAGACATAAAGGAGAATATTAATTTGGAAGTGAAACAAAAGATATCTCACATAGCTTCCCTAAGTATGTAATATGAGCTCATATTTTCCTCACTCTCCTCCGCTCCATGTGGATTAGGACCAATTGATGTGACTTAGATGGCTGCTTACTAGCTTCTAAGACCACAGATGCCACTCACTAAAGTGGTATGCAGGGTGATTTCTTAAGAAAAAGAAGAAAAAAGCTTAGTTATGCCAACTGCTCTAGACGTCCCATGATACCATGGATCCCCCCAGGCCCCTGCCCCTCTACTCTGTTACTCAAAACAATGGGCTGTATTCAGGAAACCTCTTAGCTTTTGGTATAGTCTAGCTATGTTAATCTGTCTTCTACTGCGTGCTGTCACTCCTGTTACCTAACCCAGTTCCAATCTACTATCTACTCTATGAATAGCCTTCTCCTTCCTGTCCCATCCTGTAACCACCAAAGATTACCTTCTTCTCTGCTTAAACCTGCTCTTGAGTCCTTATAATAGTGGTCTCAAACAGTATGTCCTTTTGCAACTGACTAATTTCACTTAGCGTAATATCTTCTAGATGACTTCATGTTATGTTTCCTAAGATCATCATTGTTCTTTATCATTGCACATTATTCCATCATGTGAATATGCCATGGGTTACTTATCCATTGTCATGGACTGCACTACGTCCCCTCAAAAAATGTGTGTATCAATGAAGTGACTCAGGGAGCCTCAAAAGAAGATGGAAGGAATACACAAAGTCATTATAACAGAATGAAGTGGTCAATATTCAGCCATTTGAAGAGGTACCATATGACCAGGAACCAATGGTACTGAAAGAAGTTGAAGCTGCATTGAAGGCACGGGCAAAAAACAGGGCTCCAGGAATTGACAGAATATCAATTGAGGTACCTCAACAAACACATGTAGCACTGGAAATGCTCACTTGTCTATGCCAAGAAATTTGGTGAACTACCTGGTGAACTGACTGGAAGAGATCCATATTTATGCCCATTCCAAAGAAAGGGGATCCAGTTGAATGTGGAAATTACTGAACAATATCATTAATATCATACGCAAGTAAAATTTTGCTCAAGATCATTCAAAAATGACTGCAACATTAGATTGAGAAGGAACTGCCAGCAATTCAAGCTGGATATAGAAGACGATGTGCAACCCGGGATATCACTGCTTATGTCAGATGGGTCTTGGCTGAAAGCAGAGAATACCAGAAAGAAGCCTACCTGTGTTGCATTGACTATGCAAAGGCATCTGTAACAATTTATGGCTAACACTGTACAAAACGGGAATTGAAGAACACTTAATTGTGCTCTTGAGGAATCTGTACATGGATCAAAAGGCAGTTGTGCAAAAAAAACAACAAGATACTGCATGGTTTCCAGTCAGGAAAGGTGTACATCTGGGTTATATCCTTTCACCACACCTTCAGTGTGTATGCTGAGCAAATATTCTGAGAAGCTGGATTATACGAAGAACAAGGCATCAGGATTGGAGGATGACTCATTAATACTGTGCATTATGCAGATAACACCATCTTACTCGCTGAAAGTGAAGAAGATTTGGAACATTTACTGATGAAAATCAAAGACCACAGCCTGTAGTATGGATTGCACCTCAACATCATGAAAAACAAAATCTTCACAACTGAACCAGTAAGCAATATTGTCATAAATGGAGAATGGATTGAGGTTGTTGAGGATTTCATTTTATTTGGGTCTACCATGGATGCACTAGTCAGGAAATCAAAAGATGCATTGCATTGGGAAAATCTGCTGCAAAGGACATCTTTAAAGTATAGAAAAATAAAGATGTGACAAGGATGGACACTATTTATTGCTGAAAGGTTTAATACACAAGCAGGACGTAACAATATTAAATATTCATGCACCTAATGTTAGAGCATCTAAATACGTCAAAGAAACACTGACTACACTCAAAAAGGAGACAGATCACTCCACAGTAATAGTAGGAGACTTCAACACTCCACCCTCAATATTGGACAGACTGTCTAGAAAAAAAGCTCAACAAAGACACAGAAGACCTTAGAGCCATAATTAACCAACTACACCTCATCAGCATATACAGAACTTTCTGTCCATCAGCGGACAACTATACCTTCTCCTATGCACATGGAACATTCTCTAGAATAGACCATGTGTTAGGCCATAATGCAATTCTCAACAAAATCCATACCACTGAATTAATGCAAAGCATCTTCTCAGATCATAAAGCCATAAAAGTTGAAATCAATAGCAGAAAAAACACAGACAGAAAGTGGAACTCATGGAAACTGAACAATACATTGCTCAAAAAACCATTGGTGATAGAAGAAATCAAGGATGAAATAAAGAAATTTGTGCCTTCCAATGAAAACAAAAACATTTCCTACCAGAACCTACAGGATACAGCCAAAGCAGTGCTCAGAGGTCAGTTTATCTCCATAAATGCACACATTGGGAAGGAAGAAAGAAATCAAACCAAAGAACTGACCCTACAGCTTGAACAGGTAGAGCAAGAACAATAGAGGAACCCCTCAGGCATCAGAAGAAAACAGATCCTAAAGATTAGAGCAGAACTAAATGAATTACAGAACAGAAGAACAACTGAAAAAACTGAAAAGACTAAAAGCTGGTTTTTTTAAAAGATCAACAAAATTGACAAACCATTGGCTAAACTTACTAAAGAAAAATGGAGAAGGAAACAAATAATCCAAATAATAAATGAGAGGGGAGTTGTCACCACAGATCCAACAGAAATAAAAAATATCATACCTGAATACTATGAAAGACTATATTCTAACAAATTTGAAAACCTAGAGGAAATGGACGAATTCCTTGATTCATATCACCTACCAAAATTATCACAAGGTGAAGCAGAACAACTTAATAAACTCATCACAAAGGAAGAGATTGAAAACGTCATAAAAAAAACCGCCAACCATAAAAAGCCTGGGCCCAGATGGTTCACTTCAGAATTCTACCAAGCTTTTAGAGGAGAGTTATGTCCAATACTACTAAGACTATTTCACATTATAGAAAGGGATGGAACACTCCCAAATTCATTCTATGAAGCCAGCATAACCCTGACATCAAAGCCAGGGTAAGACCCAACAAAAATGGAGAACTACAGATATCACTTATGAATCTAGATGCAAAAATCTTCAACAAAATTCTTGTCAATAGAATACAACAACATATCCAAAAAATAATCCATCATGACCGAGTTGGCTTCATACCAGGGATGCAAGGCTGGTTCAACATCGGAAAAACAATGTGATCGACCACATAAATATCACAAAAGACAAGTATCACCTGATCTCTGTTGATGCAGAAAAGGTAGGTGATAAAGTGCAACACCCATTCTTGCTAAAAACTCTCAGCAAAATAGGAATAGATGGCAAATCCCTCCATGCAATAAGGGCCATTTATACAAAGCTAACTGCCTACTTCATCCTGAGTAGAGACTGAAAGAGCTTCCCTTGAGAACAGGAACTAGACAAAGATTCCCACTCTCACCTCTCCTATTCAACATGGTACTAGAAGTTCTAGCCAGAGCAATTAGATAAGACCAAGGAAGAAAGAAATAAAGGGCATCTGCAACAGCAAAGAAGAACTAAAAATTTCCCTATTTGCAGAAGATACGATTGTATATGCACAGAATCCCAAAGAATCCATAAGGAAACTATTCAAACTGATAGAAGATTTTGGCAAAGTCTCGGGATACAAGATAAATATAAGTAAATTGGTAGGATTCGTTTTACACCAACAATGAGATTATTAAGTATGAAATCACCAAATCAATACCATTTACTATACCCCTTAAGAAGACAAAGTACGTAGGAATAAATCTAACCACAGAAATAACAGACCTAAATTTAAACAAGAATGACATGTGGAAAAGAGAACCCAGAAGACAGAGATCCATGTGAGTGGGTCTCTACATCGGCTCGTCACCAGAAAGAACTACAAATCCTTACTACAAGAAACCAAGAGAGACTTACATAAACGGAGAAAACTACCCCACTCATGGATAGGAAGACTTAACATTGTGAAAATGTCTATTTTACCCAAAGCAATCTACTTATATATTGTAATCCCATTAAAAGTTCCAGTGACATTTTCTAAAGAGATGGAGGAACAAATTACCAACGTTGTCTGGAAAGGGAAGAAGCCTTGGATAAGTAAAGCATTGCTAAAGAAGAACAACACACTGGGAGGCCTCTCATTACCCGACCTTAGAACCTATTACGCTGCCACAGTAGTCAAAATAGCCTGGTACTGGTACAAATACAGACAGACAGATCAGTGGAACAGAATCAAGACCTCAGAGATGACATCATCTGCCTATGAACAGCTGATATTCGACAAAGGCCCTAAGACGTTAAACTGGAGTAAAAACAATCTCTTCAACAAGTGGTGCTGGCAAATTGGATATCCATCTGCACTAAATTTAAACAAGACCCATATCTTACACCTTATACAAAAACCAACTCCAACTGGATAAAAGACCTAAATACCAAATCTAAAACCACAAAGCTCATCCAAGAAAAAGTAGGAACAACAATGGAAGGTTCAATACACAGCGTAGACAGACTTCAAAATCTGTCAAACAAACCACAATCATCAGAAGAGAAAATAGATAAACGGGAACTGCTAAGAATCAAACACTTTTACTCATCCAAAGACTTTATTAATAGAATTAAAAGGCCACCTACAGAATGGGAAAAATATTTGGTAACTCTATGTTAGACCGATTCCTGATCTCCATAATCTATAAGGTGCCACAAAATATCAATAAGAAAAAGATAAATCATCCATTTAAGTGATGGGCAAAGGAGATGGACAGACACTTCTCTAAGGAGGAAATCCAGGCAGACAAAAAAACACTTGCAAACATGCTCACAATCATTAGCTTTTAAAGAAATTCAAATCAAAATGACAATGAGACAACATCTCACCCCAACAAGGTTTGCCATCATCCCCAAAGTGCAAAACAAGAAATGGTGGAGAGGCTGTGGAAAGACTGGAACTCTCCTACACTGTTGGTGGGATTGCAAAATGGTGCAACCTCTTTGGAAAGCAATCTGGTGCTTCCTTAGAAAGCTGGTTCTAGATACACCATTTCATTCAGTAATTCCACTGCTTGGAATTCATCTTAAAGAATCAAGACCATTCACACCAACTGATCCATTCACACGAATGTTCATCGCAGCACAGTCCACAATAGCAAAAAGATGGAATCAACCCAGATGTCCAACAACAGAGGAATAGATAGGTAAACTATGGTATATATACTCAATGGAACACTATGCAATAATAAATAACAATGGTGATTGCAGGAAACATCTCTTAATCTGGTTTCAACTGGAGGACATTATGCTGTGTGAAAGTAGTCAGAGACATAAGGACAAATATTGTATAAGACCCCTACAATTAGAACTTAAAAACAGACTCACACATAGAAGAAAAGACTCTTTGATGGCTGCAAGGGTGGGGAGGGAAGAAGGGTTGGGGGAAGGGTGTAGATTAGACAGTTAATAGAAATTTGGTGGGGTGAAATCGGTGACATCAGATGTCAGAAAGAAGATCAATAATAACTGGACTTCAACAGAATTTGAATACTCCTTTCCTCTTAACCCAATATCGCAAGGACAGAGTAGCTGGGGCAGGGGGCTGGATACAATGCTCTCAGGCAAAACTGAGGCCAATTGGCCCAGCTAGTGTTTTGCTAATGAGGACGCACTGCACTCCACACTGGTGAGTGGCGTCTGGGGTCTTAAAAGCTTCCAAGCTGCCATCTGAGGGTACAGTAAATGGTCCCAACTTAAGAGGAACGGATTATCACTGAAGACAAGAATGACATGTGGAAAAGAGAACCCAGAAGACAGAGATCCATGTGAGTGGGTCTCTACATCGACTCATCACCAGAAGAACCAGGTGGTGCCCGGCCACCACCAGTGATAGTCACGATGGAGCTCACAAAGTTGAGTCTCACTGGCAACAAGAGAACAAATACGGGTGCACCCTGAGATCTCCAATAAAAGACTGCAATTGATGGTCTGGGGGCTTCATGGTTCCCCTGAGAGCATGCCCCTGGTCCTGATGCTGCCCCTGTCCATAAATCATAATGAAGGTCAACTTCTCGGACAGCAACGGTTTGAACTTGGCGATGTAGAGTGACCGTATCTTGTGGGAATTTTATGGTTCTATCCATCTATAGGATGTCATCCTGCTCACCTCTTGCTGGAGAAGGGGGAATGAGTGGAACGGAGGAGATAGGAGACTGTTGGGAGGACAGGACACGTATGGAGCAGACAGGAGGGGTGTACTGTCACCAGGAAGGGAGAGCAGTGGGAACTGCATATAGGTTATATGGGAATGTACATCTTCATTCTATCATAATAAAAAATAAAAATAAATGAAAAAGAGAAAAAAAAGAAAAAGAAAGATGTGACCTTGAAGACTGAAGTGTGCCTGACCCATCCCATGGTATTTTCAAATGCATCACATGCATGCAAAAGCTGGGCAATTAACAAGGAAGACTGAAGGACTGAATTCTTTGAATTGCACTGGAGAAGACCGTTGAATGTACCATGGACTGCCAAAAGAACAAAGAGATCTGCATCTTACATAGTTTGGATATGTTGTTAGGAAAGAGTCATCCCTGGAGAAAGACATCATGCTTGGTAGGTGGAGGGACAGTGAAAAAGAGGAAGACCCTTGATAAGATGGATTGACACACTGGTTGCAAAAATGGGCTTCAGCGTAAAAATGATCGTGGACATGGTGCAAGACTCGGTGATACCAAGTGCTGTTGTACACAGTGTTGCTGTGTGTCGGAACTGACTCAACGGCACCTAACAACAATAACACAGTTTGGCTAGGCCGTGTTTCCCAGTATTGTGTGATGTTCCTCCATGTTGTAAATCTTGCCTCTATCATGCTAATGATGTAGGATGGGTGGCAGTTGTGTTGGTGGCACAGGACTTAATATGTAAGACTGTATTGTGCCTTTCGGTGTTCTTTTGGGATATAAAGGAAACGGAAGCAAGTAGAGAGTTGGGGAACCTCATATGACCACAAAGCAGTGCCACGAGTGAGGACATCTTTTGCAAAAGACCTTGGGCCCCTAGTATCAGAGACTTCCAGTGCATGGTAAAATTCACAAGGACTGTCCTCCAGAGTTAGCAGAGAAAACCTTCCCCTGGAGCTGACACCCTGAATTTGGACCTTCGGCCTACTGGACTGTGACAAAATAAAATTTCTCTTTTAAAAACCATCCACTTATGGTATTTCTGTTTTAGCAGCACTAGATGGTTAAGACTGCCATTCACCTGTTGATGGGCACCTAAGTTTATTCCATCTTTTTGCTATTGTGGACAGTGCTGCAATGAACATTGATATACATGTGTCTCTTCATGTGACAGCCCTTATTTTTCTAGGATATATCCCAAGAAGTGAGATTGCTGATCATATTTCTATTTTTAGCTTTTTAAGAGAGCACCAAATTGATTTCTGAAGTGGGATGACACATTGAAAGCCCTGAAAGAGAAAAACTTCCAACCAAAAATTACATATGAAATTGTCTCTCAAATATGCCATTGAAATTAAGATATTTGCAGATAAACCAAAGCTTAGAGACTTTGTAAAAACCAAACCAAAAGTACAAGAAATATGGAAAGAAGCTCTTTCCTTAGAAAAACAAAAACATCAAATGTATACTTAAGGAGGCAATGCAGGACACAGCACCCAGAATCCTACTCAGTTAGGGAAGTCACAAAGCTCAATCAAAGCTAAAATACTGAAAGAAGGGAACCAGTGATCATAACATGGAAACTATGACACCATTACACTAAAAAAGAGGGATACATTACAGCAGTTATAGTCCTTTCAGATGGAGAGGAAATTAAGAAGAATATGCTGAAGTTAAAGCCTGGTTTAAATTTAGAATAGTAAGGGGGATCATAGAGGTAACCACAAAGCAAAATAACTATGCAACAGATCAAAATAAGAAAATACAAGAGTCTCAACAAACACAAAAACCATAAAGAAGAATGATACAGAACAGAATATTAAGAGCAACAGAGAAAACACCAACACAAAAATAAATACATTAAAATGACAGCACTAAACGCATACCTGTCAGTAATTACACTGAATGGAAATGGACTTACTATTCCAATAAACAGACAGCAAGTGATATCCTGGAGAAAAAGACACAATCCATCTACATGCTGCTTACAAGAAACATACCTTAGACTCTAAGATATGAATTGAAAATCAAAGGATGGAAAAATATGTACCAAGCCAACAACATACAAAGAAGAGCAGGAGTGGCAATACTAATCTCAGATAAAACAGACTTTAATGTAAAATCCACCAGTCGTGGACAAGGATGGTTACTACTTATGGCTGAAAGGTTCAACACATTAGGAGGTCATAACAACATTAAACATTTATGCACCCTATACCAGAGCCTCTAAATACATCAAACAAACACTGGCAACACTGAAAAATAAGATAGATCACTCCACAGTAATAGTTGGAGACTTCAATACTCCACTTTCAGCAATGGATAGACCATTCAGAAAAAAGCTCAGTCAAGAGACAGAAGGTCTTATTGTGACAATTAACCAACTAGACTTTATTGACATATACAGAACTTTTTACCCCCCAAAAGATAAGTACACCTTCTTCTCCAATGCACATGGAACATGCTCCAGAATAGATCATGTGTTAGGACATAAAGCAAGTCTCAAAAAAATCCAAACCACTGAATTATTGCAAGGCATCTTCTTGGAAAGCCATGAAAGTTGAAATCAACAGCAGAAAAAACATAAGTAGAAATTTGAACTCACATTTAATTCTGCTCTAATTATTATTTTATTAGCTTTCTTCTGGTTTCTGAGGGGTTCTTTTACTTCTCTACTTCTACTTCTTCAAGTTGCAGGGTTCGTTTCATCTTTTCGGATGTGTGCATTTATTGAGATAAACTGACCTTTGAGTGCTGCTTTGGCTGTAGCCCACGTAAGTTCTGTCCTTTATCCTGTCCTTGATTTCTTCTATAACCTAGTAATTTTAGAGCAAAGTATTGTGCAGTTTCCATGTGTTTTTTATTTCCTTTTTTTCTGTCATTGATTCCTACTTTTATGTCTTTATGGTCTGAAAAGTTGCTTTGTAATATTTCAATACTTAGAATTTTGTTAAGGATTGCTTTGTCACCTACTATGTGGTCAATTGTGGAGAATGTTCTACTTGGCTGTTGTTGCGTGGAGTGTTCTGTATAAGTCTGTGAGGTCAAGTTGGTTGATTGAGGCATTTAGTTTTTTTGTGTCTTACTAAGCTTTTTTTCTAGATATTCTGTCCTTCACTGACAGTGGTGTGTTGAAGTCTCTTACTATTATTGTGGAGTTATTTCTGTTTTCAATGCACTTTAGTGTTTATTTTACATATTTTGGAACCCTGTCATTGATTGCATAGATCTTTAATATGGTTATGTTCTCCCTGAGTATTGATCCTTTAATCATTATGTAGCATCCTTCCTTATCCAATGTGGTGGATTTTACTTTAAAGTCTATTTTACTGGAGATTAATATTGCCACTCCTGCTCTTTTTGAATGTTGCCAGCTTGATGTATTTTTCCCATCCTTTCAGTTTTGGTTTGTTCATGTCTTTGAATGTAAGGTGTGTCTCCTGTAGGCAGAATATAGATGGCTCATGTTTCTTTTTAATCCAGTCTGCCACTCCCCTCCTCTTTATTGGTGCATTTAATATTTACATTCAGCCTGATTACTGCACTTGGCCTGGCTTGGCTGATTACTGATAGATATGAGTTTAGTGTCATCCTTTTTAGTGCATTGTAGACAATTCCTTTGCTCCATTTAATCTTCTGTGCTGTGCTTTTTTTCTTTATGTATTTTTTTTTCATCTTTTTAAAAATTGATGGCTTTGTATTGGCTGGAACTTCATGTTTTTCTTTTTGGTTATCTTAATATTTATACCTATTTTTCTAACTTTAAACCAGTCCTTAATGTCTTTATATCACCTTACTTCTTTTCTCCATATGAAAGATCGATGACTACATTTCTTTTGGGTCCCTCTTCTTTGTCATAAAGTTTACACAATGGCATCTCTGTTTCACTATTTTTAGTGTTTTACCTTTATTTTTGTGAGTCCTATATTTTAGTTGATAATCCAGTTCCTGTGTTCTGTGTTCTAGTCTTGGGTTCTTATCTGATGTTACTGATCTTCTATTAATATTTCTTGTAATTTTTTTTTTTTGGTTTTTGCAAATTCTGTCAATCTGTTTACCTGGAAATGTACTAACTTTACCATCACCTTTGAGGGACAGTTTTGGTGGACATATAATTCTTGGCTGGCAATTGTTTTCCTTCCAGTCTTTGTATACATCATCCCATTACCTTTTAGCCTTCATGGTTTCTGCTGAGCAGTCTTTGATTAATGTTACTGATTTTCATTTGTAGGTTATTTTTCATTTGTCCCTAGTCACTTTTAAAATTGTCCCCCTATCTTTAGTTTTTTGGTTATCTTTAGTTTCAGCAAGTTTGATTATAATGTGTGTTGGTGTCTTTCGGGGGGGATCTACTTTGTGAGGAGTTCAATGAGTGCCTTGGATTGGTATCTTCTCATCTTTTGTGACATCAGGAAAGCTTTCAACAAATTTTCAACAATTCTCTCTGTATTTTCTGTTATCCCCCCTCTTCTGGTACTCCAATCATTTGTAGATTATTCTTGCTTATATACCCTGCATAATTCTTAATGTTTCTTTATTGTTAAAAAATTCTTTTATCTGAATTTGCCACAAATATGTTGATGTCACATGTTTACCTTCAATCTCACTAATTCAGCCTTCCATTGCCTTGATTCTGCCCTTTGGCTTTCTATTGTGTTGTCTAATTCTCTAATTTTATTATTTATTTTCTGAATTTCCAATTCTTGCGGCTCTATGCGCTCTTGTAGTCTGTCCTATTTGTCATTATGCTCTGCTGCATTTTGCTTCATCTCTGTCCTGATCTCTTAAAGAGCTCTAAGTATTATTCTTTTATATTCTATCACTGATAATTCCAGGAAGTTATCTTCCTCTGGAAAGTCTGAATCTTTGTTTTGGGAGCTCTCTGAAGTCCTAATGGTCTATATCCCTAAGTGATTTGATACTATTGTCTCCAAGCCATCAGTAAGTTGCCTGTATTTATTTTACATTTGCCTACTGTGTTCTAGTTTCTTACTTGTTTTAAAATGTCCAAGTAGGTTGTTTGTTTGTGATAATTTATGTTTGCCTCTGAAACTCTGTTGTCCTGTCACCAGGTGGTTAGAACTGTTATTAGATATGTGAGTCCAAGAGTCCTGTCACTTTTCTTGTATAGATTCAGCTCTGGCATCCAGCTAGACAGTCAATGAGCATATGGTGCAGCCTCTCACCTATTGTCCTAGATGGGCAGCGGCGACTGCTGTAGGTACAAGTATCTACCTGCAGCTACTGACAAAGGCAGGGAGCTAACAGCCATCCCTAAGTGTCTGTGAGGATGGTGTGTCCACTTATGCCTGGATCTAGATGAAGAAACAGTTTCTACCCTGAATTTCTTGGTCAGAATTTTTTTTCTTACTGCCCTCCCTGTTAAATTGTTCCTTCTCCAAGTCTTGAAGAATGGCTGAGAGTAAGCTTAAGAAGTCCTACTTCTGGCTCAGTTAATTGTATCAGATTCTACAGTCTGTTGAAGTGCAGAGAAGGGAGTGGGAAGCACTGGGAGAAGGGAGAGAGGTTTATCACAGGAGAAAGACCTAGACTTGTGCACATAGTAGATTACATGCAGAAACTTTGCTACTGATGATCTCATGCTGTTTTTCACCGGCTCTTGAGGTGCAAGTGGAGTCTCTGGTCAGTTTGTCCTGCTGAAGCAGATGTTCTCCAACCACCACACTAAGCTCACAATGTTGGATGCAGCCATTTCCTGCTAGGTCAGATCTGGCAAATTCTACTCTCCCTTCCCTGTTGTTCAGTCCTATTTTTCAACTTTACCACTGATGTTTTGGGCTCCTGGGATGTCATATGTAAAGGATTCATTTGTTCTTTTGGGTCTCTGTTGTTAGAGGGGTTAAGCAAGCATCTGACTACTCTGCCGTCTTGGCCCCACCTCACAACTTTCTTATTGCTCCTAGGATTTTTTCCTAATTACATTAAACATAATTAATTTGCATATTTAATATCATGAGTTCAAGACAGTTTTATTTTGTTCATCAGTGTTTAACACAATGCCTGACACACAGTTGATATTTAAAAAATGTTTTTTCAATAAATACATAAATAAAAATGATCCTAATTGTTTTAATTGTAACTGGGAAAAATTTTAACAGTATGGCCTCTGTTGAATGACAACAGAAATATACATTAAATATTCTTTCATTTTTTTTAATTTAGAAGGAAACACATTCATTAGTGATTATTTATGCTTACATTTTCATTTCACAATAATTAGGACATCTACATCAATCAATGATAAATACAATCAACCATTTGTTAACAGTCAAAAGGGGAATTTCTGTAAGAGACATAAAATTTATCAGAAAACCAGTATCAATGCGAAGTTCATCATGGAAGTAAGGTCTCATTAAGGAGTGAGGCAGCCAAACAGGTTAGTTTTTGAAAATTTGATCAAATTCTCGTCAGTAATAGAACTTGTTCATTAAGTGGTAATTGTTTTAAAACGAGCAAGATGACATAAGCTGAAGTAAATTCTTCAATGTATTTATTTTATTCACTTCTAAACACATGTGTTTAAACTTCTACTTAAAATAATTTTAAAATTGTACTGCATTTTTCTATCGTAATATGCTATAGAAAATGTACGAAACCAATATAAAGTTCCACTGATAAGGATTTAAAAAATTATTAACAGGTCTCAGTTTCACTCCTGAACAAGAAATTTGATTCAAATCCACCAGGCGTTCCTTGAATACTCTGGGGGTCAGTTTTACCCTGGCCCCTAGCGTCGCTATGGGTCGTATCTGGCTCGACGGCACTTGGCTGGCTGGCATCTAGTAATTTGCTCAAAGATAGCACTAACATGTAGCTTTTCAGAATGATTACTTAAAAATTGTATTCCTAGGAGATAAACATTTTTATTGTTTTACTACTCACTGGTTTCAGTACACAAAAAATTATGAGCAATACAACCAATTTCTACTACACATAAAATGATGTATTCTATGAAACTCAAATGTTTTCAGAGTCAATATAATCACAACATATTTTTTTGACCCATGAGTTCACTGACAGTTTGCTTATAACTACTTCAGAGAGATGGAAGTTTATAAGTTACAACAAGGTTTTATTGATTTATCAGTTACAGAGTATACTAAGCATAGAAAGTAAACTGGAAAAGCTAGCTCTGGGGCTACTATCATATAACAAAAACTTGTAGAATACTCAGAGCAAAATCAGAATGCTGGCAGAGGAAAGATAAAGGGTGTAAACTGTACTAGCAAAGGCTAATATTTATTAAGTCCACTAACACAAACAAATTAGGTCCTAGAATTGTACACTTGGTCCAGGATGAAAGACATATTTACTTAGCATTTAAGACATACAGTCATTCTATAATAAACTATTAAATTTCCCTTTAAAAATGCTTTTGTTAATTTGAAGACAAAGAAATGCTCAACCTTTTTTAATATGATGCAACAGTTAATTTCTCCAGAAAAGGATACTTTTGTCTCAGAAACTTTTATTGTTATTTAACTAATTCTGGTAACTTACTGGGTTGTAATATATATTTGTATTACTTTATCAGGTAATGAAAATAAGCATATTTTTGAAAAAACTAAGTTTATTAAACAATAATGTGTTTGACAAAAAGTAAACAAGTTTTACATAACTATCTACTGAAATGCTCGGAAGCACTGTTTTTTTATTTTGCAATTTAAAAATTCATAGGAGACCACACAGCTAAAGGAGATAATATCAGTTCTGAGATCTATTTTTGAAGCTCAAGTATAAAATTAATGAACTTTTCTTTTACTTAAAATGGTACACTATGACAACCTCTGTATGCACAGGAATGAGCCAAGTGGAGGCTAAATGAAGATGAGCAGAGCAGGCCCATGTCACAGTCCCACAGATGATGTCACTGAGCTGAAGGCAGCTTGCCAGCACTGATTCTGAACGTTATTGTTTTCATTCTCAGTCCCAAAGTGTTTAATTTCTACTGTTATGGACCACTGACAACTTAAGAGGAAGCAAAAGTACAGTGACACTGAAATACAAACTAATAATGGGCATAAAATAATTTTGTAAATTCACCTCAAGATGATAAACTATTCAGTTGATCAAACTTTTCCCATTGCCTCTTAAGCAGCTACAGCTTATAAAGCAAAGGTAAATACCTTCGGAAATGGAGGCCCTTATTATTTCATTTTTAAAGTAAAAATGTTAAGAATTCTAAATATTATCACACAAGCAGCTATTTAATTTACTTTCTTATATATTCAGTCCCTAAACCAAAGTTAATGTACCATTATAAAATTTAACAAATTATGCTTTTTCTTACATAGCTGAAATAAATGAGATGCCACATGGTATTATAAGTTACTAATGTTATAGATTGTATTTAAATAAAAGTTAGGTAGCAATCAACATAGACTATTTTTTTTATACCACTGTTAGAAAAGGATGTTTTAAATACTACCTAGTGAGAATATATATAACTATTAAGGAGATCAAGAATCAAGAAAGGTCAGGAAATGTTGTTCTAACATTGCTAAGATTCTCGATCAATTTAAACCAAGAAAAGTTTCAATTAATGATGGAGGAAGTGAATCACTGGTTTTTATACTGCCATGTGAAATGCTGCAAGCAAGAATAACTGGTTAGTTTTATTAAGGTATCTTATTAAGATGGCTTATTAAGCTACTCACTATTGTTTTCATAGGGCTTTAGACTAATACCAAACTTTAAAAAGTGGATTCTTTTCTTCCTAACTTTTATAAAAGCCATATATAATTAGCACTGAATGAAATTTTCTAATGTCAACATTTCAAATTTTGATTTACAGGGAATACAAATCAACCTTATTCAAGTTTAATTCAAAAGACTGGCAACATCTTTGTGGAGACTAGAAGAGATAATATATCAATGCAACTTCAAACTTCAGACTAAGCCATGGGCCTACCAAGTAGAAATAATATTTTACTTATTAAGTAGTCATCATCACAGTCATTTCCTCTACATGATTTATCTTTGATTCATAAAACCATATACAGGTAGTCCCCAGCTTATGAATGAGATCTGCTCCTGAGTATGCCTTGAAGTTGCATTTTTTGGTAGTTTGAAACAGGTGTACACAATTCTTATTTAGCTTTCAGTGCAATAGAGGACTCTAAGACTGTTCAGTGATTTTTAAAAGGTGTATATGCAGCAAATGAAGGCAACTGTGATGAATTTGTTGCAATCATGGGTTGGTTCAATCATTTCAAAGTGAGGGCAAATTTACGTCACATTAAAGGACAAGTACTAGTTGTCAGAAAGTCAGAGGTTTGTAATTTGGGGACTGCTTGTATTCTCAAACTCTAAGAAAGTTTTTAAGGGTTAGGATGCAACCAAGAGCCCGCTACTGATAGATCTGGTAAATAATCTACAGAGTGTGAAAGTAACTGAAATAATGACAAAGCAACAATGGAGATAGGTGTTGCTGATGCTTACTATGAAGGGACAAGCAGGAATTGAAACAGTGCAGGCTTTGTCAGTATGTAACTAAAACCTGGCCAAATTTCATAACTCTGGAAGAGTTATTGTTCAAATTGTTCAAATCCATAATACCACTGTCACTTTTTAATAAGAAACACCTTTTTGTAGAAATCAATGAAGCTAGGGTACACAGTAACTCATAACTATTAATATTTTTTGTAAAAGGATAAATGGGGAATATATATATGTATATATATTGCCCCCAGCAATGTCTTATCTTTTGTAGAGTACTGAAGGCCAAGATGAGGGTGAGGTATATGAGGCATTCCTCCTGAGTATAAAATTTAAGAGGGGGAAGTGCGTAAAAAAAAAACCCTTAGTAATCAAGATAAATGTGACAATACAAAAAACTTACAGTAAACTAAATATCAAAATAAGGAAAGGATTAATACCTAGCCTAGTGCCATAGAGTCACCTATGAATTGGAACTGACTTCATGGCAGTGGGTTTGGTTTTTTACTAATGCTGATAAAGTCTCTAAGGCAAAGCTTTTTAGTAAACATCTTTAAAAGATGAATTCTGATAAAAGGTTGAATGGTTTAGGCCTGTTAGCATTTACATAAGAACAGAATATTTTAGTTGCAAGAAATTTCTACAGTGAATTTTAATAAATTCCTAAATATTGTTTGAAGGCACTTAACAGTATAAATCACTGTGTCTAAGTCCCCTCCAAATACTAAGCCTCTAAATTACCTGGAATACATTAAGTAAGTTATTTCCAACTATTTAGACTGACTAATTCTAGCCCAAAGTAGCATCTTTTAATTCATTACATGGCTGATTGGTGGTTCTTGCTTGAATTAATTTAGCTGGGGTTACAATCTGGTGAATTTCTAGCATTTATTACCTGGCTTTCCTATGTACAAAAGGGACTTCTTCCCCTCCATCCTCCACTTCTCTCTCCTTTTTTACTATCTTTAAGGACTTCTGTTAAAAATTTAAGCATGTTATAATCACATACAGTTCTTTTGATTCACAAATTGTCCCAAATTTGGTCAGTGGGAGTCTTTTCAAGCTGGCTGCTGTGTCCCTTTGACATGATCCCACTAGTCTTTGAGTACTTGTCTTGATTTCTAGCACAAAAAAATATCCCAGAGTCTCTTTGTACTCTCCCTGCTCTAGACCCAAAAATCAGCCATTTCTCCAAGGAGCTTTGCTATCTTTTTAATAACCAGAAAATCCATTACAACTGAGTTGACTGAGACTCATAGTAACCCTATGAGACAGAGCAGAACTGCCCCACAGTGTTTCCAAGGAGTATCTGGTGGATCTGAACTGATGAGCTTCTGGCTAGAAGCCATAGCTCTTAAACACTGCACCCCCAAGACTTTATCTTTTAATAGGAAATTTTACTTAGAAACTAAAATCAGAGTGCCATGTGTACTCATTGCTTCCAAGGCTTTTTCAGTTTATCCTGTTTCCCACTGCTGTCAAGTCAATTCTGACTCACAGTTACCCTATCAGACAGAATACAACTACCCTACAGAGTTTCCAAGAAGTACTTGGTAGGGCTGAGCTGCCGACATTTTGGTTAGCAGATGTAGGACTTAATCACTACACCACCACGGTTTCCTTTCAGCTTATATACCTAGGAAATATTTATATTTTTAAATCATGATTTCATGTTGATATTTTCAATTCCAATTTAATACAACAGTTTCTTAATGCCATTTATTTTTCAGTGAAAAAGCTTCATAAGAACTAAGAACATACTGAACAAAGTTTCAGGCTGCCTTGTTTTTTGTGTTGTCTTTAGAATATATGCCACTGTAAGTTAGAACACTCAGGGCACACAAAAACCAGAAGGATGTACAGTCAGAGCACAATGATCAAAAGATACTTGAGTAACTATATTTTTCCCTCTATGGATTTTTTATCAATTTGATATGTAGTTAGGCACATTTCAACCTGTACCTTTTAGAGTTTCTTTTTTATCTTATTTTATTTTCTGAATATGCAAAACATTTACATGGTTCAAAAGACAAATTACAAAAAGGTGTAGCCAGAAAAGTTGCATTCTTATTCCTATGTCTATATCTTCTTCCTGTCTGCCTCCAAAGGTAACCATTTTCATTAGTTTCTGGTTTAAGCTTTCTGCTCCTTTTATTCTTATTTCTTACATAAAAAGATAGCATATTATATACACAAGTCAACAACCATCACCATTGAGTTGATTCTGACACATACTGATACTATAGGACGCAGGAGAAGTGACCTCATCGAGTTTCCAAGGAGCACCTCGTGGATTCAAAAGGTCAACTTCTGGGTTAGTAGTTATGTCATCAGGGTTTCCAGTTATGTGCATGCGTGCGTGTACACACACACACGCACGCACACACACACACACGCACACACAGGTGTATATATTTCAGTTAACAATATGTCTAGGAAATCAGTATCAATTTATATATACCTTCCTTCATCCTTTCTCAATGGATGCATCATACTACACTGTGCCATTCAATTAATCTCCTACTGACAAATATTTGGATTGTTTCTGTTTGCTTTACAAATAATACTGCAATTCTTACGCTGTTTCAAATTCATGGAGGCATATATTCAGGATACATTCCAGAAGTGATCAAAGACAAATGCATATGTAATTTTGTTAGATATCACCAAACTCTCTCCCACAGGAGTTTTACCATTTGGCATGCATCCACCTGGAATGCATGAGAACTCACAGAACAATTTTTTACTTCCAGTTTCCAGATATATGTGAAGAATCTCTTTTTCAAAAGTTACATGGGGGCGGAATCAAGATGGTGTACTAAATGTACGTCTCCCTAAATCCCTCTGGAAACCAAGACCTGAAACGATAATTAAACAGAGACTTCTGGACACCTAGTAAGCCCTGGGGTGCAGCATAGGGCTGTTAATTTGGACTTCATACTACTGAATGCAAAACCTCCTCTCTTTCACTGAGCCCACTCTTGGTGAGCACAGGCTTTCACAGACCAAAGATAGCCTAGAGAAACAACTGTGGTCCATCTTCACAGCATCTCTCCCACCTCTATTGACCCACTTGAAGCCCCAAAAGCAACAAATGTTGGAGAAGATGGTAACCCAGAAATCACCTGTGGCATTAGAAGGCCCCCAAAAGAAACCACCTCAAACTTCCCAGATGAAGAAGGTTTTCTGAAACTATCAGAAGGTGAATACAAAAGGGTTATATAAAGAGCCCTCCTAGATCTTATACAAAATGCAGCAGAGCAAAATGAAAAATTAAGCAGCTGTTCGATCTGATGGAGCATTAGTCCTCAGAAATCCAACAGATCAAGAACAAAATCAAAGACATAGAAACTTCACTTCAAAGCCAAGAAAACAGAATGCAACAGATGGAAAAGAGAATTTCTGATTTGGAAGACAGAGCTACTGATGCAGCATCTATGAGGAGAAATCAGAAAAAAGAAACAAGAAAAATGAAGACGTATTAAGAAGCATGTGGGACTCTATTAAGAAGAACAATCTATGATTAATTGGAGTTCCTGAACAGGGCGAGACACCTGAGAACACAGAGAGCATTGTTGCTGAGCGGCTGAAAGAAAACTTCCCAGAAATTATGAAAGAAGAGAATACAGATATCCAAGACACATATCAAACACCACTCAATATAGATCTCAGCAGAAAGACTCCAAGACATATCATAATTAAACAGAAACAGAAACTCTTAAAGACAGCATGACTCAAAGCAAAGCTAACATTCAGAGGGAAACCCTGAAGGCTTTTGACAGATTTCTCAGCAGAAACAATGCTGGCACGGAGACATTGCCATGACATATTCAAAGCCTTGAAAGAGAAGAACTTCCAATCAAGAATTATATATCCTACAAAACTATCTTTCAAATATGAAAATGAAATGAAGACATTGGCAGATAAACAGAAACTCACACACTTTGTAAAAACCAAACCAAAGCTACAAGAAATACTGAAAGAATTTCTTGGCTTGGAAGAACAAAACTGCTAACTTTGTATTTTAGAAGGACACATTATCCAGAATCCTACTTAGTTAGGGAAAGCTACAAACACAATCAAAGCTATAATAGTGACAGAAACGACATAGTGATCATATCATGTAACCTATGATATCATTATATTAAGATGTACTACATGTACATGTACTACATGTACTACACTTGTTATAGTCCTTCCAGATGGAGAGGAAGTTGACAAGACTAGCAGCAATCAAAATTGGGTTTATATATAATTTAGTAAGAGGGATCATAGGGACAGCCGTAAAGCACAATAAAAAACGATGTAGCGTATCAAGTAATGTAACACAGGAGTCTCAACAACCACAAAACCAACCCTGAAAAAAGTGAAAAATCAACTCACAAAGAAGGTCACAGAACAGATTAATAAGAACAACAGAGAAAACATCAACACAAAAATAAACATATCACAATGGCAGCACTGAACACATACCTATCAATAATTACATTGAATGTGAATGGATTGAATGCTCCAGTAAAGAGACATTGAGTGACATCTTTGATCAAAACACATGACCCATTTATATGTTGCCTACAAGAAACTCAACTTAGACTTAAAGATAGGAACAAACTGAAAGTTAAAGGATGGAAGAATATACATCAAGCTAACAATGAACAAAGAAGAGCACGTGTGGCAATTCTAATCTCAGATAAAACTGATTTTAATGTAAAATCCACCATCGTGGACAAGGATGGTCACTATTTATTGCAGAAAGGTTCAATACACAAGCAGGACTTAATATTAAATACTTATGCACCTAATATTGCCAAGTGCCGTCGAGTTTGATCCTAATATTAGAGCACGTAAATATGTCAAAGAAACACTGACTACACTCAAAAAGGAGATAGACCACTCCACAATAATAGTAGGAGACTTCAACACTCCACTCTCAATACTGGACAGATCGTCTAGAAAAAAGCTCAACAAAGACACAGAAGGGCTTATTGCCACAATTAACCAACTAGACCTGATCGACACATACAGAACTTCCTATCTGTCAGCGGACATCTACACCTTCTTCTCCAATATGCATGGAATATTCTCCAGAATAGACCATGTTTTAGGACATAAAGCAATTCTCAACAAAATCCATACCACTGAATTAACGCAAAGCATCTTCTCAGATCATAAAGCCATAAAAGCCAAAATCAATAGCAGAAAAAAAATAGATAGAAAGTGGAACTCATGGAAACTGAACAACACCTTGCTCAAAAAATCATGGGTTATAGAAGAAATCAAGGATGAAATTAAGAAATTTATGGGTTCCAATGAGAACGAAAACACTTCTATCAGAATCTATGGGATACAGCCAAAGCAGTGCTCGGAGGTCAGTTTATTTCCATAAATGCACACATTGGGAAGGAAGAAAGAAACCAAAGAATGGACCCTATAGCTTGAACAAGTAGAGAGAGAACAACAGAGGAACACCTCAGGTATCAGAAGAAAACAGATCCTAAAGATTAGAGCAGAACTAAATGAATTAGAGAACAGAAGAACAACTGAAAAAATTCAAAAGACCAAAAGCTGGTTTTTTGAAAAGATCAACAAAATTGACAAACCATTAGCTAAACTTACTAAAGAAAAATGGGGAAGGAAACAAATAACCCAAATAATAAACAAGAGGGGAGTTGTCACTACATATCCAACAGAAATCAAAAATATCATAGCCAAATACTATGAAAGACTGTATTCTAACAAATTTGAAAACAGAGGAAATGGACAAATTCCTTGATTCATATCACCTACCAAAATTACGACAAGGTGAGGAAGAACAGCTTAATAAACTCATCACAAAGGAAGAAATTGAAAAGGTCATCAAAAAACTGCCAACAAAAAAAGCCCTGGCCTAGATGGCTTCACTGCACAATTCTACCAAGCTTTTAGAGGAGAGTTGTCTCCAACACTACTGAAACTATTTCACAGTATAGAAAGGGATGGAATACTTCCAAATTCATTCTATGAAGCCAGCATAACCCTGATGCCAAACTCAGGGAAAGACCCAACCAAAAAGGAGAACTACAGACCAGTATTACTCATGAATCTAGATGCAAAAATCTTCAACAAATTCTTGCCAACAGAATACAACATATCCAAAAAATAATCCAACATGACCAAGTTGGATTCATACCAGGGATGCAAGGCTGGTTCAACATCAGAAAAACAATTAATGTGATTAACCACATAAATAGCACAAAAGACAAGAATTACTTGATTTTGTCCATTGATGTAGAAAAGGCAGGTGATAAAGTCCAACACCCATTCATGCTATAAAAACTCTCAGCAAAATAGGAATAGGCTGCCAATTCCTCCATGCAATAAGGACCATTTATACAAAGCCAACTGTCTACGTCATCCTGAGTGGAGACAGACTGAAACAGCTTCCTCTGAGAACAGGAAGTAGACAACGATGCCCACTCTCACCTCTCCTATTCAAAATGGTACTAGAAGTTCGAGCCAGAGCAATTAGGCAAGGACAAGAAATAAATAGGGCATCTGTATCGGCAAAGAAGAACTAAAAATCTCCCTACTTGCAGATGATATGATTCTACATGCACAGAATCCCAAAGAATCCATAAGGAACCTATTCAAACTGATAGAAGAGTTCGGCAAAGCCTCAGGATACAAGATAAACATAAGTAAATTGGTAGGATTCTTTTACACCAATGAGATTATTAAGGAAGAAATCACAAAGTCAATACCATTTACTATAGCCCCTAAGAAGATAAAGTATCTAGGAATAAATCTAACCAGAGAAATTAAAGAACTTACAAACAGAATTACAAACCCTTACTACAAGAAACCAAGAGAGACTTACATAAATGGAGAAACCTACCATGCTCATGGGTAGGAAGACTTAACATTGTGAAAATGTCTATTTTACCCAAAGCAATCTACTTATATAATGCAATCTTAGTACAACTTCCAGTGACATTTTTAATGAGATGGAGGAACAAATTACTAACTTTGTCTGGAAACGCAAGAAGTCCCAGATAAGTAAAGCATTTCTAAAGAATAAGAACACACTGGGAAGCCTCTCATTATCTGACCTTAGAAAATATTACACTGCCACAGTTGTCAAAACAGCCTGGTACTGGTACAAAAACTGACAGACAGCTCAGTGGAACAGAATCGAGACCCCGAAGATGACATCATCTGTCTATCTATGAACAGCTGATATTCGATAAAGGCCCTGAGACATTAAACTGGGGTGATAATGATCTCTTCAGCAAATGGTGCTAGCAAAATTGGATATCCACCTGCACTAAATTAAAACAAGACCCATATCTTACACCTTATACAAAAACCAACTCCAACTGGGTAAAAGACCTAAATATCAAATCTAAAACCATAAAGCTCAACCAATACAAAGGAGGAACAACAATGGAAGGTTTAATACACAACACAGACAGACTTCAAAATCTGTCAAACAAACCACAATCGTCAGAAGAGAAAATGGGAACTGCTAAGAATCAATCACTTTTGCTTATCCGAAGACTTTATTAATAGAATTACAAGGCCACCTACAGAATGGGAAAAGATATTTGGCAACTCTGTCAGACTGACACCTGATCTCTATAATCTATAAGGTATTACAAAATATCAATAAGAAAAAGATAAATCAGCCAATTAAGTGATGGGCAAAGGAGATGGACAGACACTTCTGTAAAGAAGAGATCCAGACAGCCAAAAAACACATGTGAACATTCTCACAATCATTAGCTATTAAAGAAATTTAAATCAAAAGGACAATAAGATACCATCTCACCCCAACAAGGTTGGCCATGATCCAAAAAATGCAGAACAAGAAATGCTGGAGAGGCTGTGGAGAGATTGGAACTCTCCTATTCTGTGGGATTGCAAAATGGTGCAACCTCTTTGGAAATCAATCTGGTGCTCCCTTCAAAAAATGGATATAGATATACCATTTGACCCAGTAAGTCCACTGCTTGGAATATATCCTACAGAATCAAGGCATTCACAGGAACTGATACATGCCCACGAATGTTCATCGCAGCACAATCCACAATAGCAAAAAGATGGAATCAACCAAGATGCCCAACATCAGAGGAATGGATAGGTAAACTATGGTATATATACTCAAAGGAACACTATGCAATGATAAGGAACAACAATGACTGCAAGAAGCATCTCTTAACCTGAGTTCAACTGGAGAACATTATGCTGAGTGAAAGTAGTCAGAGAAAAAAGGACAAATATTGTATGAGACTCCTACAATTAGAACTTAAACAGACTCATGCATAAAAGAAAAGACTCTTTGATGGCTGCAAGGGTGGGGAGGGAGGAAGGGGGAGAGGATTTAGATTAGATAGTTAATAGAAATTTGTTTAGGTGAAATCAGTGACAGCATACATCAATAATAACTGGACTTCAACAGAATTTGAGTACTCCTTCCATCTTAACCCAATATTGCAAGGACAGAGTAGCTGGGGCGGGGGTTCTGGGGACTATGCTCTCAGGCGAAATCAATCCCAATTGGCACAGCTAGCATTTTGTTAATGAGGACTCTCTGCATCCCTCATCGGTGAGTGGCGTCTAGGGTCCTAAAAGCTGCCAAGCTGCCATCTGAGGGTCCAGCAAACGGTCCCAACTCAACAGGAACAGATGATCACCAAGGACAAGAACGACATGGGAAAAAGAGAACCCACAGAGACCCACGAGTGGGTCTCTACATCGACTCGTGACCAGAAGAACCAGATGGTACAGGCCACCACCAGTGGTAGCCACAACGGATCTCACAAAGTGGTGTCTCACTGGCAACAAGATAATAGGGGTACACCCTGAGATCTCCAATAAAAGACCGCAACTGATGGTACAAGGGCTTTGGAGTTCTGCTGGGAGCATAGCCCCTGGCCCTGATGCTGTCCCTGTCCATAAATCATAGTGAAGGTCAACTTTTTGGACAGCAATGGATTGCACTTGGTGATGCAGAGTGACCGTATCTTGTGGGAATTTTACGGTTCTGTGTATCTATAGGATGTCATCCTGCTGACCTCTTGCTGGAGGAAGGGGAGTGGGTGGAGAGGAGGGGATAGGAGATTGTTGGGAGGATAGGACATGTATGTAGCAGAGAGGTGGGGTGTGCTGTCACCAGGCAGGGAAAGCAGTGGGAGCTGCATATATGTGAGCACGCGAATTTATATGGGAATGTACATTCTCATTCAGTCATAATAATAATAAAAGAAGTTACACGGCACTTATGTTTCAGGCTAAAATATTATTTTTCTCTTTCACTATTTCTGGTTCCAAAGCAGTGATTATAATTTTTTATTTTAAAATTCATTTTCTTCAATCAGTGGCTTACATTTATAGAGAACATTATACTTTTCAAAACACTTTTATGTAATGCATCTTACTTGATCCCCACAGTCATGTGTTAAAGTGGGTAGGGCAAGGAGTATTAGATGAAGAAACTTAACTTGCACATACTCAGCAACAGTGAAGGCTCCTGTTATCTTAGTGATATTTCTACTAGATACTAAGTAGCTTCTTTACCTTTCAGTTTGAGTTTCAACTCACTACACATTTACAGTCACTAGCCATATAAAAATATTAGGAATACAGATTTGCTCATTGTATTTACATAACAAACAGCAGAAGCAAAATTTATATTAAGTTATTTTAGGCACATATTTTAAGGCAAAGTGAATATTTATTTTGTATAATAAACCTTCATTTGTTCAAGTTTAGCTCAAGGATTTTATAAATTATTAAGTGGTAACCAAGTCTAAAATACAGTTTATTCAGGAAAAAATACCATATTTTCAATTAAAGTAAGACTCAGTTGTATAAATGTAATAAGTTGGATACAGCAAATTATCTTTTAATATATAAACAATTATTATGAATTTCTAGTATCTTAGAAAAGCAAAAAAAAAAGTAGCAAAATTATAGTTTCAAAACAATAAATATTCAAAGCCTTTTGGCTTGGCTTCTACTACCCAATGTCTCTTTGCATTCTCTAAAGAAAACAGTCCTACTCCAAGTATAAATGTTTTGGTCTAAGTTCTTAATTAGTTTCATTCATCCCTGAGAATGGCAACATATATTTATCCTCTCAAGTCAGTTGCAAGAAAATATTAAAGGATGACATTAACAAATACTATAAACTCACAATCCTCAAACAGGAGCCACAAATCCATGAACATAAATATAAACCCTAATTTTGGTCTCTTTTTCATAATGTAAACTGTTCTCCATAAAACACAATCTGAACATTAAAGACATCATTTGCTTTTGAAGTTGAAAAATAACAAAAAGACTTTAGACCCACATATAAAAGGTACTCTTTTCATCCTTTTCTGAGACACTGACCTGTATACTCATTTAAAAATGAACACCACATCTTTACGTTATTAAATCTTTGTTTTGATCCATTAGTATTCACCAAAGTACCATTTTATAAAACCCCTTACTGAATAGACAAGGCTGGAGGTGACCATCTGCAGCTTTAGAGTCTGCATTTGAATTGATGAAAAGAGCTTTGTGTTTTCATTGCCAAGTTTGATTCTTCCAGTCATTAGGCATTCCCCTCAGATCGCATCAATGAAGCCTGTACTCTCTTACACCCATGTGTTAAATTCTCTTCTCCTCATGGTTTCTTTTGCCAGCTCTACTCAAGAATGACTATTGGGTCTTAGCTACATTCTTCTCACAGCTATGTTAAAAAAAGAGCATCAGAGAGTCTTCCTAAAACCCATATGTGTCTCTGGTCAGTCCTCTCTCTCAGGGTCACCTCACATTGTGGTGTGATTATACAGAGATTCATTCTTGTTCTTGAACTGTGCTACTCCCATCCTTTGGGAAAGATTAGGCCCTCCAGTCAGTAGTAGGGAGTGTCTTGGAACACAGATATGAAATACACACAACACAGCTTAGAGGGTGGATTAATTTAAGGGAGAGTATTACAGGACAGTAAGTATGTTTATATGTTATTTTTATCATTATGTAACTTTTTATACAGTAAATGGTAGCACAATGAGAAATGATGTATATATTTACATTCTTTTAGCATATTCTTGTGTGCAGCAAAGGAAAAAGATAATGGCAGTAATAGTTCCAGAACTATTAGTTTTCATGCTATAAATGGCAGGATAATTAAAAAATTAAAATTAGAAAGTTGAGTAATTTCTAAAACAGAATTCACTCTGTAATTGCTGAAATCTTATTTCTTACTTCTAAAAATTTTTCTACAGAAATTCTTGAGAAAGAAATCTACAATAAGTAACTATTTTTTTGGTTAAGGATAACTGACTATACTAGTTCTGTTCTTAGATTAAGAACTGAAGAAAAAACAGCTTGTTTTGTTATTCAAGAATAATGGAACAACAGAAAGAAGAAAGACTTCAACTACTACTCTATATATATTTCCTTTAAATGTAAATGACCAAAAATAAAAGTTTGTGTACGAACAATGTATATAATTTCACCATCAGACACAATTACACTGAAATAAGCAAAGTACTTTTTCATCTACAATTTTTTTAAGGGCCTAATAACATGCACATTAGGGAAACATCTGACCCAGTGGGAAAAAATAATCAATTATGGAATCTTAGAATGCAAGTGAAATGTACATTTCTACTTGCTTTGGGTTCAACTGAGTTTTTCCCCCAATTAAATTTTGAGAATAAAATCCATACTTAGTATGTTAGTTTTAACTAACTTTTAGCCTGATTAGGTTAACTCTGTAACTGTGACTGATGAATGAATATACTTCATATAAATATATTGATGATTTAATAAAAAACAAAAAGAAACAAAAAAACTCAGATCCTTCACATAAGAATATAAATACAGTATTTGCAACTGTGTGTTTGAGGACAAATAGCAGGGGGACAATCTGAGTGAGATGTATAACACAATGTGGCTGAGCACCACCCAAACAGGAATGATGAACGCTCCTAATAATCTAACTCCTACCATAGCCTCCCTTTTCCCTTAACTACTATAAAATTATGGTAAAGGATATCAGCCATCACTGAGTTGCCTTTTACTAGGAAGTCTAAATACCTCTACTAATCTTACTTTATTCCTAAACTATTTTCAGGTAAAATGAATTCTCCTACCTCTACAGAAGTACCCAGAAGTCATGGAACCTGGTGGATATTAAATAGCAAAAAAGCTTATGACCAGAGCTAAGCACAAAACTAAGAAAAGACACACTTATTCAGTCATATAGCTACTCTAAGGAACTTACAGTATACACACAAACATACGTGGAAAAATCACATTTGAATATCTCTGAGGTGTTTAAGAACTCCTGTGGTATTTTTAATACAGTTTCAAATTAAAGTGTACACGATGATGGTTAAGTAGATTCTGTAATTTCTTTAAAATGACAGGAACTCTATTCATTGTAGGACCTGGATTAATGAAAAAAATCACAGTAACAAAAAACTGGATTTTATTTAGTCTTAAACTGAAACAGTATAGTTCTCTTATTTGTTACACTTTTGTTCTTTTTCTTTCTTTTCTGGTTTGCTCATCTAAAACATCTTTCACCTCTACTAGAATGTAGACATGTACACTAGCCCAGATCCAGATCATCTACTGGGAGATAGCTTCTGAAATAAAGACATAATTAACTGCAAGAAGTCTGGCTGTAATTTAACTTTTCCGTCCCTACTTTAATGCTTTTTATGATTCTCTAAGGATAACTATAAAAGGGATCGTTATCAGGGAATGCACAGATTTTTAGGTTTCGAGAGCCCCCTTTCTTCTTTTGCTTAGATCCTTCACTTTCTGCTCCATTGGAGTTTCTCAAATTCTGGGTTAAGCATCAATCCTAATAATCCTACATTAATCCTTTCCCGGAAGCAAGGCATGAGCTAGATAATTGAAGTTATGCTTCTTGTTCAGTCAAAGTAAGATGTTGACTAAAAATAAAGGTATAAACCTAAGTTCTTTCATTTTTTTCAATATCAGTTGAATTGTTAATTAATCCATTGTCTTCTCCTGTTAGCTCTGACATGAAAGTGCGCACACAGATTGTGTCTCTCACATAGACTTGGGTCAGACTCACACATCTCTCAGATGGCTTCCCTAACACCAAACCTTGCTCAACCCTGATTTTCTTCCTTTCCCAAAACTAAAGCACTGGGTCTTAATCTACTCTTAGTTCTCTCCTCCCTCCAGCTTTTGAAAATTGCGATACACAACATTTTACCATTTTAATCATTTTTAAATGTATAGTCCAGGGGCATTAAGGATTTACAAAACATCGTGTAACCATCTGAACATTTGTTTTAAGTAAATAAATGTCAAATATGTTAGCTATATCTATATATAAAAGAAAGAGGCTCCAATGAAATCTGAAGAGTCCGGTGGAGCAACGGTTGAACACTTGGTGGCTAGCCGAAAGGTCAGCAGGTTCAAACCGACGAGTTGCTCCACAGGAGAAAAGATGGGGCGATCTGAGCTCACAGAGATTTAAGCCTAGGAAACCGTTGAGGCAATTTTACTCTGTTCCATAGGGTCATTAAGAGTTGGAATTGACTCCACTGCATATAACAACAACAAAACAACAAAGAAACCTACTTTATATACTCAATGGGCAAGGAAGATGATTCACTAAGCAAATTATGGGATTGGTAATTTTTATAAAATGCCTACTTACTAGATGAAGTACCATAAGACTTGTATTTCATAAGTTAACATGCGTTTAGTTACTTTAAAAACATTTTGTGGTTCTGGAATCCAGAATATTAAATTGTTAAAAAGTGTAGCACTTATCCAAGAACACAAATTACACATATGAGATACACACCTTACAATGATTGTTCAGGAGTCATCCGAGTCCATCGTCTACATACAAATGATAGTAAAGTTACACCTAACTAAATCTAGATTTAGAAAGTGGAGAGGACATTTCCTGATAAACCCACAAACAAATAAATTTAACTATTGGACATATTGCTTAATGAAGTAGATGTCTTATTTTACCAGGCCTCTAAATCTCACACACAAAAAACATTCTGAAGATTAAATTCTAGAAAAAGTTTTCAATCTGCCCACTAATTAATAGAACTAATAAATCAAAGCCAGTTTTAAACATTACATTAAATATTGATTTAAACCTTATTCAAAGGCTAAAAAAATCTCTTACTTTTAATTTAACCAGTAAGTATTTACAAAACATTTAGGCATGTGTAATGCTGCCCTAGACTTTCTAGTCCAACCAAGATATTATAAAAAAGACAGGTAAAGTTGGCACAAAGAAGAATAATTTTAATGTAAATACAATGCGATTATAAAAAAATTCACCAATTTTTCTTCCATATTCCACTTCCTAAGAATATTTTATCACAATTATCTTTTGTTAGTCTTAAAATTCTGGAGCCAGAAACAAAACTTCACTGAAAAGGTTGAGTGAAATCTCTTGATAGGAAACAGTAAGCTTTTAAAGAATGACAGGAGCAGGTATTTTTTATTCTTTTTTAATCAAGAAACTGGAAATGCTCTGTTCCCCTTCCCAGCTCCAAGAGTCATTTACTCCATTTTATAATTCAGCCTTCAAATAGATTAAGCAGCTGAGTTTGTGAAAAGCATGTTTGTTTTACACTAAGAACCTTTGTGTGACATTGTGGTGACTCTTTTGACACCTCCAAGAGAACTACGGACAGTTCCACTCATCAACAGGAAAACCAGGCTGAGCATTCACAACTTCTTTGTAACCTCAGCTTCTTCATAGAAATCAGTATTTGGTAAAGAGGCAGGAAAGATTCTGTTAGTTTTCTATGTTCTTTTTCTGTCAATACCACCCAACAGATGTAGGCAGCCCCACGGCAGCTATTTGCTACTTTAAAATCTATCAACTGGAAGAATTTACATTGATTCGATATTTTAATTATGCTATAAAAACTTTAAGTAAGCAGAAGTAAGATAAATTGGAAGTATTTTTTAAAAATGAAAGTAAGGAAAGAAAAACTTCTAAATTGTCAATACATCTTTTACCATAAAATAGGTTTAAAAGTTTATAATTTTTTTCCTGTATCTATTTGTTTAAGCTGTTCACCTTGTAAAAACCCAAAGCCCAAACTCACTGCCATTGTGTCTATTCTAGCTAATAGTGACCCTACAGAACAGTGCAGAGTTGCCCCTTACTGTTTACTGTAGTAAATTTCTATAGAAGCAAACTACCACATTGTTTTCCCACGCAGCAGCTGGTAGGTTTGAACTGCCAAAATTTCAGTTAGCAGCTGAGCACTGTAACCTCTGTGTCACCAGGACCCAATTACTATTCACTAGATAGCTCCGGTATGTGAGGCAATTTGAAACATATCAGTGTAAATCTGGCTGATTTTTTTCAATATAAAAATTATTTTTGTATAATGAATAATATTGTTGGAATCATTTAGCATGCAGCAATGGTTAGAACCAAGGTTAGCATTTAAAAGGTAACTTACCAATTATCATTGAATATAAAATGTTATTTAGTGAAGAAGAGTGCCCTGCTGTTTTCTGTCTCCACTGAGATAGACAGCACTGTATGAATTTAAGTCAGGGAGAATTTACTAATTATAAGTAAAGTATACTAGTACAGGGTCATTAAATGTAGTCAGTGACTGACTTTTCTGAGAAAAGTTTTTATCTAGTATACCTTGTAATCTGTAATAGTTCCAGCACAGTTCTGAGAAGAGATAGGGGAACTATGTTAAAAGATCTTTGAAATAACTTTTAACACTAAAAGTATGGCTGTAATTATATTTATTTTATGAAATTATGTGTAGCTTAGGGATGTTAATAAAATGTATTTAAAAAATCCTTTGGAAAACTTCTTTCCAGGTGGCAAGAAGCATACCAGTACATAGAGAGTGTTATGGGTTGAATTGTGCCTCCAGAAAACTATGTTGAAGTCCTAACCCTAGTACCTGTAAATATGACCTTGTTTTGAAATAAAGTTTTCTTTTGTTATGTTAATGAGGCCATACTGGAGTAGGATGGGGCCTAAACACAATCATCTCTTAGTAGTGTCTTAGAAAAAGGGTAGAACAAATACAGACACACAGGAGAGATGCCATGTGACTGTGGAAGCAGATGTAGCTATCCATAAGGAGCAAAGCAATGTCAAAGACTGCCAAAAGTCACCAGAAACTAGGAGGCAGTCCATAGAGGGAACTGACATGGCCAAGGCCATGGTTTGCTCTTCCAGCCTCCAGAATGTTGGGAAAATAAATTTGTTCTTTTAAGCCACTCACTTGTATCATTTTTTGACACACTAAACCCCAAACTGAAACCCATTACCATTGTGTTGATATGAACTCACAGAGACCTTATAGGATATGGTAGAACTGCCCCATAGAAAATCTGTGGAGCACCTGGTAGATTCAAACTGCAGACGATTCAGTGAGTAGCAGTAGCACTTAATCCTTATACCACCAGGTTTTCCCCAGAAATCATGACAGAATTTAGTACCAGATGCTGGGTACTGTAGTAACAGATACCTAAAAATGTAGAAGGGCTGCTGGAATTGGATAATGGAATAAGGAAGAATTTGGAGGTGCTTGATTGTTCTGAAGAGACTGTTAGTAAATATATGGTGTAAAAGTGATTCTGATGAGAACTTATAAGGCACTTACATTTGTGAGGCAAGTGTTTATTGTCATGGACAGAATGCTGCTGTAAGTGTGGATGTTAAATCTGCTTCTCTTAAGGGTCTAAAAGGAAATGATGAATATGTTACTGGACACTGGAAGAACGGTAATCCTTATTAAAAGGTGGCAAAGAATTGGTCTGAATTATGTTTAAATACTAGGTGGAAAGTAGAGCTTCTAAGGGATGAATTTAGACATTTACTTGAGGAGATTTCTGGGTAAGTCTTACAGAAGCAGGTATCAAAATAAAATAAAGAGGGAAGACAGACTGAGAATTATAAAATTTTATCATAAAAATTAGGAAAGCAAAGCTTGGAAAAGATACCAAGGATGTGGACGCATAACTCTTTGCTAGAGAGGTTAGGCTTGTGACCAGTGAATCTAATTAACCAGCAGAAGACTTGTCACCTTAGACTAAAAGGGACAGAAAAAGGACAAAATGAAGGAAAGTTATCTGCTTCCTGGAATTCTACAGGAAGGAAATTGTCTAAACGAGCTACTTGATTGTATACTTCTATTGTCCTCCAACAAAAGGAAAGGATAATCCTAGGAACAGACACTATCAAGACTGTTGGAAGAAGCATAGGGGGCAAGGCCTCTACTTCCTCTGTTTCAAAGGGTGGAGCTAATATTGTATTACATGCATTATCTAATTCTCAAAATAATATTACGTAGTAAATCTAATATCATACATTTTACTGGTAATGAGCCATCAGTATGGTATTTTTAAATAAAATTTCCAAGTTCACATACCTACTCATTCTGAATCTTGTATTTTTTAAGCAGGATGCTACATTGCTGAAGACATGTGAGCATTTTTAATCATATTAAATATAATAAAACTGTAGATAAAAATTGACCATGGAATTTAGTACTATGGAAATTGCCAGTAATCTTAAGAAGAACAATTTCAGTACATGAGCTAGCCAGAGAGAAGTTAAAAACAGTTATTCAAGAAATATGGGCTGTTAAAGGAAAAGGGAAAATTTGGACATTTTGACTTCAAATATTTACTGACATTTACAAAGGAATTCAAAAGTATTTACTAATAACAGTAATTTCAGATTATATAATACTGTTGATCAAAATATGACAATTTAGTTTCCAAGAAGGTCATCCTATCAAACCGAATAAAATGTGCACCAGTGATGTCCACATTCACTATAATGAAGACTTATGCTGCTCAACTAAAGGAAAGTGAAAATAAAGCACAGTGAATTGAGTATAAAAAAGAAAGCTTGTTAATGTCTCATCTAGGTATTACTGTTGGAAATCACAAGAGTTAAAAAATTTAACATTTGGTGTATCTTTATGCAAATAAAACATGCCTTCTATGTTAGTTTGCTAACATTGCCCTTCCCCTAGGACATATTCTCCTTAGTGTCAGTATGTCAAGTTTTGGAAGGAGAGTGGTTGGACAGGAGGGGAAAGGAGACTGTTGGGAGGATGAGACATGTATGGAGCAGAGAGGAATAGTGTGCTGTCACCGGACAGGGAGAGCAGTGGAAGCTGCATATAGGTGGGCATGTAAATTTATACGAGAATGTACATTTTCACTCAGTCATATTAAATTAAAAAAAAAAATTAATATGTTGCTGTTAAAATAGAAAAAAAAATAATGCACTTACGGCTTACAGAAACACCTCAAAGAGGGAGCACAGCACTGGCAAGCAAATACAGTATGTTATTTGCATAAATATACAGTAAATTAAAATTTAACATTTAATTATTGGAAATGACATAGTTGTGCTTAAACTGTAATCCATGAATAAGTGTCAGTCCATTCAAAAGTTTTCATATGTCTTTGATTAACATGAAAAAACAAGACAATAGAGTGAGTTTTTGGTAAAGTTAATTCAATTTAAAACATTATTCCTACTTTGTGGTATACAAAAGTTATTTTTGTTTTAAAAAATTATAACAATAATTGATAGGATCTAAAAAAAATTAAGTTGACAATGTTTTCAGATTTTCTAGAACTCTTAACTGGTCATTAGGAATCACGATTACAAAGAACATATAATTCTAGCTATGTGCAGAAATTAAAGGGTTCTATAGAAATAAAATCTTGAAATCTGTAATTATTTGTAAACTTTGAGCAAACAAAACTAAATAATATCCTGTCAGTTACTGATTACAAATTACCACGAAATGAAGTATATTCTTAAAATGTTAATGTACAGTAATTACATACAAGTTTGAGGGAATGCAAAACCTAATTCTTACACCTACAAAAACTTGTTATATTTACATAAATCAAAAGTTTAAAGACACACTGGTAGTGCAGCTAAAATACACATATACAATCACAGAAGGACAAATACCATGTGAGACTACTATTATAAAAACTCATGAAGAGGTTTACACATATAAATCAAAACCTTTAATGGTGTGATAATTAAGGTTGTTTGCCAACCTGGCTGGGCCATGATTCTCAGTAGTTTGGCAGTCATATGAAGTTGTGATCACTCTCACTATGAGACATGATAGAATGTGATCACCTCCACGATGGGATTTGCTGTGAATAGCCAATCAGCTGAAAGGGAGTTTCTCTCAGTGTGTGGCCTGCATCAAACAGAAGTGGACACTTTGGCAGGGCCTGTGGGCTTTTGCTTGCTCTGGATCCTGCCTCTGTCTCCTTTTCATTTGCCCTCTGGTTCTTGGGACTAGAGCTAGCAGCTTACCTGAAGTCTTGCCTACTGATCTCAGGATTTGTCAGTTTTCACAGCTCATGAGCAAGAGCCTTGCTGTCTAACCAACCAGTCTTGGGTTCAGCAGTCCTTATGACTATGCAAAATCAGAAGCCTCTCTCCTGACCCAGGAACTTGAGATGTTCCAGCCTCATAAAAATGTTCACATATCTTCAACGAGCCATTTCCTTGATATAAATCTCTCTCTACATACTTACATCTTCCATTGGTTTTGCTTCTCTAGAAAACCAAGCCTAAGACAGATGGTTATGAGAAGGAAGGGGTGAGGAAGGAAAAACACAAATGATACAATAGCTAAGTGATAACCTTGGTGAAGCACAAGCCAGTACTGGGGAAGTCAGCACCATTTGACCCCAGAAAGATCATAAGGCTTCACAGACACATACAAATTCTGAGGGACCAAATTACTGGACTGAGGATTGGGAACAAAGGTGTTAGGGTAAAAGAGTTAAACTGGCATAACAGTTTATTAAACTGGCATAACAGTTTATAAAGAAAATATTTTACATCTTATTTTGCTGAGTAGCATCTAGAGTCTTAAAGGCTTATGAGCAGCCACTGAAGACACTTCACTGGTCTGGCCCCACCCTGGCTGGAGTTAAGGAGAACAAAAAAACCAAAGACATGAGAGAAAGATTAGTCAAAAGGATTAATGAGCCACAATCCCCAGTGTCCACCAAAATGAGTCCAGTACAACTAGAGGGTGCCTGAAGACCACCACTGATTGCTCGGACAAGGATCACAATGGAAGGCCCTGGACAGAGCTGGAGAAAAATGTAAAACAAAATTCTAACTCATCAAAGACAAACAAAGCAGAAGACCAGACTTTCTGGTCTGCCAGAGACTGGAGAAATCTTGAGTATGGAGTTAGACACACTTTTAATTCAGTACTAAAGTCACCTGAAGTTCACCCTTCAGCCAGAGATTGACAGGTCCATAAAACCAACAATAATACACATACCTCAACCATGTATATGAGACTAAGTGGGCAAACCAGCCCAAGGGCAGATGAGAAGGCAGGAGCAGATAAGACAGTTGGACAATTGGAAACAGGGAACCCCAGGTCCAGAAGAAGAGACTGCTGACATGTGATGGGGTTGGAAACCAATGTTACAAAGCCAGCCAAGTGCCGTCGAGTTGGATGCGACTCAATAGTTATATTAACTGTTTAATGAGAAACTAATCTGTTTTATAAATCTTCATTTAAATCATCGCGACGGCACTTGGCTTGGCTTGGCTAAACACAGAAAAAAACGACACCAGAAACAATCGAAGAAAAAAATACATACAACTCCTAAGTGTTTTCAAATCCTCTTGGACTACAGATTTGCCTGACCTTGAGCTAGTAATCAAATTATAATTTCAAGAATATTGGAAAAATGTTTAGGACCATTCATTTTCAAATAGACAGAGGAATTACGAAACCTTGAAGTCAACACTACTTCATAGTGTAAAACTGAAAAAAAAATCGAGGAAAAAAGTGTATCTTGGAAATTGAAGGTAACAAGTTATGTAAATCATATAATGCTGTTAACAATACATAAAGAAAGGCTCAGTTAAGATGAGAAGTTCTATTACACTAAATCTGCCCCAGAAAATTATGTTATAATGTTCACACTCATAAATTAACAAATGACATCTTTGCCTCGTATGTTACTTGTTAACACCCTGTTAGTTGTAATAAGGCTGACTGATTGTGAAGCTTTATTTAGATTATAATAAAGAGGCCAAGACTATTCAAAATAAACAAATGTAATAAATCCATTGTGAAAAAGGGTACTGAATACTTCAGAAGAACAACACACAAAAAAATAATTCAGCTGTACTGAATTCTGTGCATCTTGGGCTCTCAGACTGCAGGTTACAATGATCTCAACTCCACCTGGATCATCACAAAGCTAAAATAGTACCCGTGGCAACTAATTCAGCCAACTTTTTCCTTTGCTAATAACTTTGCCTATAAGTTGAGAGGGCAACAATGATTTTCAAATTGTGTAAGAAAAGAAAACCACTGTCATCTAGTCAGTTCTGACTCACAGCAGTGCTATAGATCACAGCAGAACTGCCCCACAGAGTTCCAAGGAGCACCTGGTGTATCTGAACTGCTAGTCTTTTGGTTAGCAGATGTAGCATTTAACCACTACATCACCAGTTTCTTTTACATTGTATGATCTTCATAAACCATTACAGATCAGTTACTAAACAAAACAGTTTCCCCTAAATAGTAACAATGATTCTCAAGAAAATAACTTTCTGACTCTAAGCATTGATAGGATAAGCAATCTAAGAAATTCAGTTGGTCCATCCTACTTTGTCTTAAGCTATCAACAGCACAGATAATAAATAATATACTGCTTGGCTTTCAAAAGAATTTTTTATTTTGCTATGTTTTATGCTTTTGAATTACTGCAAGATCACTGCACTTACTTCTGGACTTTTTCGTTGGCCACCTGGGAGGCCTCTACAGCATGCTGGAGCTGTAATTCCATGTCAGCTCGTTCTGTCTGAGCTTGCTGAAGCTGGGCAGCCAGTTCCTCATTTTGTTGGTGAGTAATGGAAATAATGTTGTCTCTGTTTTTTAAGGCTTCTTCATAGGTACCGAGGGTATGGTTAAACTGATCCTTCAGATTTTCTTCTTGGGATAAAGATTTGTGTAAACTACAAAATACAAACACAACCAATTTAAATGCAATATGTAGACTGATCAGCAATATATTTAACAAAAATCTGAATCTTCTAAAAGTCAATTCATTATTTAAATAAGTGAATAATTTAAAAACCACATTATAATTGATAATCATTCTTTCAAAAACTATTTTTTTCATGAAAATTTACATGGTAAATTAGGCTCTCATTTAACAATTTCTATGCATATTGTTAAGTGACATTGGTTACATTTTTCATAATGTATAAGCATTCTTATTATTTCCTTTAATCTCACTTCCTTGTCACCCTCTTATCTTCTCATCTTTGGTCTAGGGAAAATGTTTACTGTTTGCTCTCATTTAGGTGGATGTTTAGAGGAACACCATATTCAAGGATGATATTATATTTTATGTTCCAACCTGTCATTTGGCTGAGAGATGACCTCCGGGAGTTGTCTGAGTTTCAAGATTAAAGGCTATCTCAGAAGTTCCTCTAGCCCAGTCCAGTAAGTCTGGCTACATTTTAGAAATCTGAGATTTGTTTGACATGTTTCTTCTGTTCTGTCCAGGACCACGTTTTGTATCCTGGTGGGAATGGTCAGTTGTTGTAACTGGGCACCACTTACTTCTTCTGGTCTCAAGGTAGGTGAGGACTTGGTTGAAGCAGACAATAAGTCTTGTAGACTAGTTTTTTCTTTGAGTCTTTGGTTTAAGTCTTTCTCTTTTGCTTTGGATGATTAGAGACCAATACTTGTACATTAGATGGCTGCTAGCAAGCTTTCAGGACATCAGATACTACTGATCAAAATAGGATGCAAAACACTTTCTTATGAACTAGATTGTAGCAACTGACTGAGTTGCCCCATCAGACTATGATCCTAAGCCCTCAAATCTAGTAAACCAGTCCTGTGACATGTTTGGTTGTGTCTAGGAACTAGCATTTTATTTTATGTATGAATACATAGGCAGCACACATACACATGTATATACACTTGGCCATGGAGTACTGCTAATAGCTCAGGCTGCTAACCAAAAGGATGGCCATTCAAATCTACCAGTGGTTCCTTGGAAGCCCTAGAGAGTAGTTCTACTTTATCCTTCAAGAACACTGTGAGTCAGGATAGACTTAGTGGTAATGGGTTTGTTTTTTGGTTTATACATACAAGTCTGTATAGTCATATGTGCCTTTCTATATACATACATATGTGTGTGTGTGTGTATATGTATATATATACACAGCTATGTAACAAGGTATACATGTAATTGCTAATATTTATCTCCTTCTTGGCTCAAAGCTATCCAGACAAGTGATTATGATTACTAAAGCACAAAAAAGACACAGCAAGATGTTAATTAAGTTGATCAGTGCAAACATCATGTTCAATTTTCCTTAAAAAGAATAGCAGAGATTTGGAAAATAATTCTAGGTAAATAACAAAACAGACTAAGACAAGTGCAAAAACATGAAAGCTTAGAGAATGGCCATCATTTTTGTCACTTCAAGGTCTATTCTGCTAAGCATTTAGTGAGAATGAAGTCTGTGCAAATACCAGTCAGCCCTATACACAGCATTTGTCACAAATGAGATATACTGAATTTAAAATGAATAGAACTGCATAGAAATAACATGCATTTAGATATATTTTCTTTTTACTAATAAATCTTATGCTAAATACATGTACTCATTAAGTCACCCAGAATAAACAGCATATAAATTAAGACTGAATGCAAGAAGAAAATGCAGACAAATAGAATTCTAAAATGCTAAAGGTCAAATCTTTGATATGTCATTACACCTACCACCTGAGGTTATTGTGAAATGGCACCAAGCACTTCACTCAATTAAATAAAGACATTTGGAAAATATAAATATTTAATAAGAGAACTTTAAAATCCACACAGGAGATGTTCTTTATTTTATTAGAGTAAATCATTGCAATATATGCATACAAAGGAAGTGTTGATTGGAGACTTAAAGTAACCAAACTATATAATACAGATGGATAATGTGAACAGGAAGTAATATAATTCTTAAAACTGGAAACAATCTAGTCAGGGTACTTTGTCGTTGTTAGCAGCCATTCAGCTGGTTCGGACTCATAGCAGCCCCGTGTACAACAGTACAAAATGTGGCCAGCTCTTGAGCCAGCCTCACAGTCAGTGCTGTGTTTGAGCCCATTGTTGCAGTCACTCTGTCAACCTATCTAATTGGAGATCTCTCCTCTTTTGGGCTGAATCGCTGCTTTACCAAGTATGATGGCCTTCTCCAGAGACTGGTACCTCCTGATAACACATCCGAAGTATGAAAAACAAAGTCTTACCATCCTCACTTCTAAGGAGCATTTACAGTGTATTTCTTTCAAAGCAGATTTCTTTGTTCTCCTGACAGTTCACGGTGTGTTTAGTGTTCTTTACTAGCACCGTAATTCAAGGTGTTAATTCTTCTTAGCTCTTCTTATTCACTGTCAAACTTTCACATACATGTAAGATGTATCATGGCTTGAGTCAAACCCACCATGGTCCTGAAACTGACATCTTTGCTTATTAACACTTGAGGTTTTTTTTTTTGCAGCAGGTGTGGCCAATGCAACACATGGTTTGATTTCTTGATTGCTACTTCCATGGATACTGATTATGGATCCAAGTAAAAATGAAATCTTTCATGACTTCACTACTTCCTCCATTTACCATGGTGTTTCTTACTAGTTCAGTTGTGAGCATTTTTGTTTGATGTTGAGATGTAATCCACACTGAAGGCTGTAGTCTTTTCCTGTTCAGCATCAGAAAGTGCTTCAAGTCCTCTTTGCTTTTAGCCAGCAAGGTTGTATTGTTCACATATCACAGGCTGTTAAGGAGTCTTCCTCCAATCCTGATACCTGTTCTTCTTCATATAGCCCAGTTTCCTGTAATATTTACTCAGCATAAGGACTGAATACCACCAGTACCACTTACTGCCACTGAGTCAATCCTGACTCACAGTGACCCTACAGAGTGCAGCAAAACTGCCCCATAGTGTTTTCAAAGCATGGCTGGTGGGTCTGAACTGCTGACATTTTGGTTAGCAGAAGTACCACTTAACCACTAGGGTTTCCAGATAACTGAATAAGTATGGTGAAATGATACAACCATGACACGCACCATTTCTGACTTTAAGTAATGCAGTATCCCCTTGTTCTATTCAAATACATATCTTTGGTCTGTGAACAGGATCTGCAAGAGCACAGTTAAGTGTTATGGAACTCCCATCTTCACAGTGTTATGGATAATTTGTTACCAGCCACACAACTGAATGTCTTTCGATAGTCAATAAAGTACAGGTGATATCTGTCTGGAATTCTCAGCTTTCAGCCAATCCATCTGACATCAGCAGTAATATCTGTCATTCCACATCCTCTTCTGAATCCTGCTTGAATGTCTGTCAGTTTCCTTGCAAAGGCTGCTGTAAATATTTCTGAATTACCATCAGCAATATTTTACTTTTATGTGACATTAGTGACACTGTTTGATAATATCTGCCTTCTATTTTGTCATCTTTCTTTGGAATGGGCACAAATGTAGATCTTTCCCAGCCCAAATTTCTTGGCATAGGTGAGTGAGCAGTTAAAGCACTATATTGTTTGTTGAAACATCTCAACTGATACTCTGTTAATTCCTGGACCGTTGTGTTTTGACTGAGCCTTTAATACATACAGCTTAGACTTCTTCCTTCGATAGCACTGGTTCTGGATCACATGCTACCTCCTGAAATGGTTGAACATTAAACAATTCTATTTAGTACAGTGACTCTGTGCATTCTTTGTATCTTCTTTTGATGATTTCTGAGTCATTTAATATTTTTACCCTAGAATCAGTATTACAACTCAAGGCTTGGAATTTTTTATTCAGTTCTTTCAGCATAAGAAATGCCAAGCAAGCTTGTCCCTCTTGGTTGTCTAACTCCAGGCCTTTGCAAATTTCATTGTAATACTTCATCGTTTCAAGTCACCTTTTGCACTCTTCTGTTCACCTCTCTTACGACATCATATGTCAGAGCACAAAGAAGGATCTTTCTTTGTGGTTTTCTGTCATTATTTACATAACTAATCATGATTTTATTTTTTCTCAGTTCTTCCTCTAATTCACATGTAAAGAGGCTACTGATTCTCATCCATTTTCCCATTCCTTCTATGTCATTTCACATTTTCTGTATCTCTCCTGTTCTAAGTTCCAATTTCCTTCAGCCCACCCTGTTTCTTTGAAGGAACCAAGCAAGAAAGAAATGAAAATGAACAAAACAAAATCATACAAGGATAAGTCTACTGATGTTCATTACTACCATTTGTCTGACAGTTGGTTATACTGTGGCAGTTGGCATGTTGCTGTGATGCTGGAGTCTATGCCACCAGTATTTCAAATGCCAGCAGTGTCACCTGTGGTGGACAGGTTTCAGTGGAGCTTTTAGACTAACACAGACTAAGAAGGACCTAGTGGCCTACTTCTGAAAAAACTGGCTAGTGAGGACTTTACGAGCAGTAGCTGAGCCCATCAGGTTGCAAGGCTCTCAAAATGTTCCTGGGAAAGGTGTTTTCTCAAAGCAGAGTTGACCTCAATGATGTGGATGGAATACAGGTTTGGAGACTTTCACCTTTTGATGTGGCATGATTTAAAATGAGAATAAACAGCTGCAGACATCTGTTAATAACTGGAACATGGAATGTACAAAGTACGAATCTAGGAAAATTGGAGGTTGTGAAAAACGAAACAGATCACATAAAGACAGATACTTTAGGCATCAGTGAGATGAAATGGACTGGTGCTGGCCATTTTGAATAGGACAGCTCACCCTGCTGATTCCAATGGTAACCAAGGTAGACAATGCCTTCCATGAGCACTTCAAAAAGTACCATATAACGTATTTCCTTTCTGTAGCTGCTTCTGCCTTATTTCCAGTGTTTCCTGATGTGTTTCTTCATGTCTATGACTCTCTGTCCTGCCTCAGCTTAAAATATTTTGGTATTCCCAGGTTTATGATCTACTTACATGTTTTTCTTGCAGATATTGATGTTCTGTTTAGCTTGTGAGCCTATCTAGCTGATCAAAACCTTATTTACTGTAACACTGTACATGGATTCAACTTATTCTCGCAACTACACTTTTCCATTTATATTTAATTTGGCATTACTTTTCCTGGCTTCCTCTCTTGTCCTCTTACTCTCATTATCACAACATGCACTTCTGCTTATACTTAGTTTACTTGCAAGTACATTCTCAACACTTTATTATTTTTTTAATATACATTATTTATTGGATGAGTACCTCTAGATTAAAAGATCTAGAGATAAATTAACATACTATAGATCAACAGACCTTTAACTGGGGGTGATTTTGCATCCCAAAAGGCATTTTGCAATGTCTGATGATATTTCTGGTGTCACAACTTGGGAGGAGGTGCTGCCAGCACCTAGTGGTTATTACTAGACTCTGCTACACAACGTCAAGTGCAGAAGACAGCCCCCTTCCCCACCACCACCACAAATAATTATCCAGCTCAATATATCAAGAGCGCCAATCCTGGTGTAGATGAAAATATACCAGGTTTGGATTTAAAATTCAGTTTTGGGGGCGGAGTGAAGATGGTGGACTAAGCACACGTCTCCTTATATCCCTCTGGAAACCAAGACCTGAACTAATAATCAAATGTAGCCTTTTGGTCATCTAGTGAGCCCCAGGACATGGCACAGGGCTGTTAATTTGGACTTCATACCACTGAAAGAAAAACCTCCTCTCTCCTTCACTGACTCATGCTCATGGCTAGCCCTGTCTCTCACAACTGAAGGTAATGCACCATTTTGACTTTTTTTTCTCTGTCTTGGCAGGCAGGTGGAGCTGAGTCTTTCCTAGAGGCTAGTCTCAGATGTACTGCTGGTGGGACAGGCAGGCGAAATTGCCATATTTTGAGAGCCAGGCTTAGGTCTCTGTACATCTAGCCACTTTGGGCCTGTCTTTTTATCTCTGCCACAGCGTGGTTTGTACGGAACGGGCAGCGCCTATGTGTGGGACACCATGTTGGATATGAAGATTTTAGTGGGACCTAATTCTTAGCTTGGAAGCCAGTGCCTGTAAACAGGACAGCGCTTCTCTGACAGAAAAGCAGTAGCTTACACAGTGTCGCCTACAGAGGGTGCCTGGCAACAGAGGCGGAGGACTTACTACATCTCAGTACCTTTAGCCCCTCTATCTCTCGACCATGTGGAGGGTGCCTTCTTAGATATGGTGGCCACAGCTGGACCTAATACTTAGCTTGGGAGCCAGAGCCTGTCCACAGGAAAGTGCTTTTGTATTAGAAAAGTAGTAGTTTACACAGTGTCACCTAAGGCTGGACCCTGTCAGCAGAGACCAACAGGGCAGTAGCACTGATGTATTTTAAACTAGTTCGTATCATCTGGGGTTGGATATAGAGGTGCTTACTTTGTGAGTTGGGAAGAGGGACTTCTATACCTGAAAACCTGACTGACTTTGGAAGTGATCAGACCCCTTTTGTTTTACATTTTAAGGCAGTCTAGAGAAACATCTGCAGTCCATCCTCACAGTATCTCTCCCAGCCTTTACTTACTCACATGAAACTCCAAAAGCAACAGATGCTTGTGGCATACAAGAAATGATCCATGGCTTCAGAAGGCTCCCAAACAAAACCAAGGAGTTTTCTGGATAAAGAAACTTTTTTGAAATCATCAGAAGGTGAATATAAAAGGATTACATACAGAGCCCTTCTAGGCTTTATACAAAATGCAGCAGAACAAAATGAAAAATTAAGTAAGCTGTTTGATCTGATGGAACACCAGTACTCTGAAATCCAACAGATCAAGAACAAAATCAAAGACATAGAAACTTCCGTTTAAAGCCAAGAAAACAGAATGGAAGAAATGAGAAAAAGAATTTCTGACTTGGAAGACGGAGCTACTGTTGCTGGTGTCTATGAGCAGAAATCAGAAAAAAGAAACAAGAAAAATGAAACATTAAGAAACATGTGGGATACTATGAAGAGGAACAACCTTCGATTCATTGGAGTCCCTTAACAGGATGAGACACCTGAGAACACAGAGAGTATCGTTGCTGAGCTGTTGACAGAAAACTTCCCAGAAATCATGAAGGAAGAGAATATAGCTATCCCAGATGCTATCGTATGCCACCCAATATAGATCTCAAAACAAAGACTCCAAGACATACTATAATCAAGTTTAACAACATGAAACATAAGCAGCAACTCTTAAAGGCAGCAAGACTCAAAGCAAAGCTAACATTCAGAGGGGAACCCTATAGGCTTTCGCCAGATTTCTCAGCAGAAACCATGCTGGCATGGAGTCAGTGGCATGACACATTCAAAGTCTCGAAGGAGAAGAACTTCCAACCAAGAATTATATATCCCGCAAAACTATCTTTCAAATATGAAAATGAAATGAAGACATTCCCAGATAAACAGGAACTCAGAGACTTTGTAAAAACCACACAAAAACTACTAGAAACACTGAAAGAAGCTCTTGGCTTTGGCTTAGAAGAACAAAACCACTAACTTTATATTTTAGAATGACACATCATCCAGAATTCTACTCAGTTAGGGAAGGCTCCAAACTCAATCACAGCTTTAATACTGAAACAAACAATCCAGTGATTATCATGAAAACTATGGTGCCATAATATTAAAAAGATGGGTGTACTATAGTCGTTATAGTCCTTCCAGATGGAGAGGAAGTCAACAATACTGGTAGTAATTAAAATTGGGTTTATACATAGTTTATTAAGGGGGATCATAGGGGTAGCCATAAAGCACAACAAAGATGCAACATACCATATCAGGTCTCAACAACTACAAAGCCAGCTCTGAAAAAGGGGAAAAATCAACTCACAAAAAAGAAAGTCCCAGAACAGACTAATAAGAACAACAGAGAAAATATCAACACAAAAATAAACATATCACAATGGCAGCAGTGAACACATACCTATCAATAACTACATTGAATGTGAATGGACTCAATGCTCCAATAAAGAGACATCGAGTGACATCTTGGATCAAATGACATGACCCATCCATATGCTGTCTACAAGAAACTCACTTGAGACTTAAAGATAGGAACAAACTGAAAATTAAAGGATGGAAGAATACATATCAAGTTAACAATGAACAAAGAAGAGCAGGGGTGACAATTCTAATCTCAGACAAAATCAATTTTAGTGTAAAATCCACCATCGTGGACAAAGACGGACACTATTTATTGCTGAAAGGTTCTGTATACAAGCAAGACTTAGGTATATTAAATATTTATGCACCCAATATCAGAGCAGACAAATACGTCAAAGAAACACTGAGACTACGCTCAAAAAAGAGCTAGGCTACTCCACAATAACAGTGGGAGACTTCAACACTCAACTGTCAATACTGGACAGGTTATCTAGAAAAAAGCTCAGTAAAGATACAGAAGACCTCATTGCCACAATTAACCAACTAGAGCTCATCGATATATACAGAACTTTCTACCCATCAGTGGACAACTATACCTTCTTCTCCTGTGCACATGCAACATTCTCCAGAATTGACTATGTGTTAGGACATAATGCAATTCTCAACAAAATCCATACCACTGAATTAATGCAAAGCATCTTCTCAGATCATAAAGCTATAAAAGTCAAAATCAACAGCAGAAAAAACACAGAAAGTGGAACTCATGGCAACTGAACAACACCTTGCTCAAAAAACCATGGGTTATGGAAGAAATCAAGGATGAAATAAAGAAATTTATGGATTCCAATTAGAATGAAAACATTTCCTACCAGAACCTATGGGATACAGCCAAAGCAGTGCTCAGATGTCTGTTTATCTCCATAAATGCACACATCGGGAAGGAAGAAAGAAACCAGATCAAGGAACTAACCCTACATCTTGAACAAGTAGAGAGAGAACAACAGAGGAGCCCCTCTGGCAACAGAAGAAAACAGATCATAAATATTAGAGCATAACTAAATGAATTAGAGAATAGAAAAACAACTGAAAAAATTGAAAAGATCAAAAGCTGACTCATGAAAAGATCAACAAAATTGACAAACCACTGGCTAAGCTTACTAAAGAAAAACAGGAAAGCAAACAAATAACCCAAATTAGAAACAAGAGGGCAGCTGTCACAACAGATCTGACAGAAATAAAAAATATCATAACAGAATACTATGAAAGACTGTATTCTAACAAATTTGAAAACCTAGAGGAAATGGACAAATTCCTTGATTCATATCACCTACCCAAATTATTCACAACGTGAAACAACACAACTTAATGAACCCATCACAAAGGAAGAGATTGAAAATGTCATCAAAAACTGTCAACCAAAAAAAGCCCAGGCACTGATGGCTTCACCACAGAATTCTACCAAGCTTTTAGCGAATAGTTATCTCCAATACTACTATTTCACAGAATAGAAAGGGATGGAGTACTCCCAGACTAATTCTATGAAGCCAGGATAACCCTGATACCAAAGCCAGGGAAAGACCCAACAAAGGAGAACTACAGATCGATATCACTCATGAATCTAGATGCAAAAATCTTCAACAAAATTCTTGCTAATAGAATACAACAACATATCCAGAAAATAATCCATCATGACCAAGTGGAATTCCTACCAGGGATGCAAGACTGGTTCAGCATCACAAAAACAATTAATGTGATTAACCACATAAATAGCACAAAAGACAAGAATCACCTTATTTTGTCCATTGATGCAGAAAAGGCATTTGATAAAGTCCAACACCCATTCATGCTAAAAACTCTTAGCAAAATAGGCATAGACAGAAAATTCCTCAATGCAATAAGGGCCATTTATACAAAGTCAACTGCCTACGTCATCCTGAATGGAAAGAGATTGAAGGAGTTTCCCTTGAGAACAGGAACTAGACAAGGATGCCCACTCTCACCTCTCCTATTCAACATTGTACTAGAAGTTCTAGCCAGAGCAATTAGACAAGACCAAGAAATAAAAGTCATCTGCATCAACAAAGAAGAAGTCAAAATCTCCCTGCTTGCTGATGATATGATTGTATATGCAAAGAATCCCAAAGAATCTATAAGTAAACTACTTAAACTGATAGAAGAGTTCAACTGGGGCAGGGAGCAGGGGACCATGCTCTTAGGTGAAATTGAGGCCAATTGGTACAACTAGTGTTTTGCTAAGAGGGCTCTCTGCACCCCACATTGGTGAGTGGTGTCTGCGGTCTTAAAAGCTGCCAAGCTGCCATTTGACGGCACAGTAAATGGTCCCAACTCAGCAGGAACAGATGCTCACCGAGTACGAAGACAACATGGGGGAAAGACAATCCAGAAGACCGAGAAACCCACATGACTGGCTGCTTACACTGACTTGGGACCAGAAGAACTAGATGGTGCCAGCCACCACCAGTGATAGCCGTGATGGAGCTCACAAACTTGAGTCTCACTGGCAACACAAGAATAAAAAGGGATGCATCCTGAGATCTCCACTAAAAGACTGCAATCGATGTTCCAGCAGCTTCAAGGTTCCTCTGGGAGCATGGCCCTTGGCCCTGATGCTGCCCTTGCCCATAAATCATAATAAATGTCTACTCTTTGGACAGAAATGGATTGGACTTGATGACGCAGAGTGACCATATATTAGGTGCACTTTATGCTTCTATGCATCTATAGGATATCATCCTGCTGACCTCTGGCTGGACGAAGGGGAGTGGGTGGAGAGGAGGAGAAAGGAGACTGTTGGGAGGATGAGATATATATGGAGCAGAGAGGAATAGTGTGCTGTCACCAGGCAGGGAGAGCAGTGGAAGCTGCATATAGGTGGGCATGCAAATTTATATGGGAATGTACATTTTTATTCAATCATAATAAAAAGAAAATTCAGTTTTTTCATTGTGTGATCTTAGGTAAAATCGAGGCCAATTGGCACAACTCACGTTTTGCTAAGAGGGCTCTCTGCACCCCACACTGGTGAGTGGTGTCTGGGGTCTGAGTTTTAATTTTCTCAACTTTAAAACACTTTTTTTTTTTAAAGAAAAGAATAAAGGAAACCATGGAGTTCATAACAGAATGAAATAAAATGATTGTATGAGTCAGACATGACTCGACAGCAGTGGGTTTTACACAAGGAGTTGGCAGTTCGGAACCACCAGCTGCTCCTTGGAAACTTTCTGGAGCAGGTGCACTCTGTCCTGTAGGGTCACTATGAGACGCAATCTGCTCAATGAGTCCTGACCTCACAGAATCCAATTGACTCATATATACAAATATATGAAAACAACTTGTAAAGAATAGACATGCATACATTTACAATTTTTCAAAGAACTAATCAATGTCTACCTGTACAAAGTCTCCCATCACACTCACTTTATAAATATTTTTGTGAAGAACTATCACCTGTCCTGCAGGCTTCTCAAGAAGTGGGACACGTAAACTAGTTTCCTTCATCTTTATTGACTTTTGATAACACTCTTAAACTGTTCTTAAAACAACAACAACAACAACAAAAAAAAAACAAGCAGGTTTGATTAACTGAATTAAACAAAACTAAAAAGTGTGTACTATTTTTTTCAAAGCACAGATTTCCTAAGACAGCAGCGTCTACCTTTACTTCCTGGTTACTGTATCAATTTGCTATCACTTTCTCAAGCAAACCGTAGTTGACTTCCCTCTCTTCTGAGGAAATTACCTTATTCTTCAACATAACAGGTGCTAAGTCTGAATGGCACACGGATACAGGAAAATATACCCAGCATGATTAAGGCAGTGGTTGAGAAGATTTAATCTGCAAATCAGATGACCAAGTAGCTATTACACTGACTTGCTGTCTACTGCTTGAGTTGATTACATTTTAGGAAATAATTTATTTATTATAATGAAAGTCAACTAGCCCTGACCTTACAAAATCCAAGATATTTTTAGTGGGTAGAGTGGTTAACATATTTATTAACATCTATTGGAGGCCTTCTGTATTCTACATTTTATAATATAAACTGGTAGTCTCTAAATATTTGCTGAAATCACTCTGAAAAAAGGTAATGTAATAATCTACACATGCCTAATTCTAAGGGTTTTTTTAAATTTGTAATTATGAAAAGGACTGCAGCACTCAAAATCGTTCTAGAGTCAGTTCCTGATTATTCATGAGTGTATCACATGTTCTGGAGCCCTGGCGGCACAGCGGTTAAGAGCTACAGCTGCTAACACGAAAGTCAGCAATTCAAATCTATCAGCAAATCCTTGGAAACCCTGTGCAGCAGTTCTAGTCTGTCCTTTATGGTCATTATGAGTCAGAAGCAGCTTGACAACAGTGGGTTTTTAAAAATATTATTACTATACGCTTCATGAATTATGTCACCTTTGAAGTGGATATTAAGGGATTGTGCTTACAAACGGATTCATACCACCTCATAGAATGTAGCCAAAAAAGTCTATCTGAAATTATATAACACATAATGTTATGAGTACCATTAAAACTCTACAGAACAGCAGCCATGACTACAGACAAAATACAAATGTACGCACCCACGCACGCACATGCACACAGACACAGACACACACACACTTCTAAATTTAATAGCACGGATACTTCTGCTTCTGGACGATGGAAGAAATAGAAGATATAAAAAGGAGTGGAAATTTAGCACTGAAATATACAATAACTGAAACAAAAAGCCCAGTGGGTAGGTTGAACAGTACTACTGAAAGGATGGAGGAAATAACTAATGAACTGGAAAATCAACAATAGAAATTATCCAGTCTGAACAACAGACAAATAGACTGGAAAAAAAAATGAACCAACCAAACACAAAAAAACCAAACCCACTGATGTTGCATCGATTTTGATTCATAGCGACCCTATAGCACAAAGTAAAACTTCTCCATTGGGTTCTGACAGAACAGCTGTGGATTTGAACTGTCAACCTTTTGATTAGTAGCCATAGGCTGCTGGAGCTCTTAATCACAGAAACCTATGAAACTATGACAAAAGATGTAACACTTGTATCACTGGAGTCCTAGAAAGAGAAGAGAATTAGGGCAAAGTTAAAAAAGTGTTAACGGCTAAGAAATTTCCCAATGTGGCAAGAGATATTAACCTGTAAGAAGCTAAGCAAACCTCAAACAAGGGAAACCAAAAGAAATTCACACAAAACACATCAAAATTAAACTTCTGGAAAATAAAGGCAGAGATCAAACCTGCAAGTACCCAGAGAAAAAGACATGTTACTTATAAGCAAAAAAACACTTCAAATGACAGCACATTTCTCACCCAAAATGACAGAAGCCAGAAGAAGGTGGCATAATATTTTTCAAGGTCTGCAAGTAGTCAACCCACAATTCTATACTCACTGAAAACATACTACAAGAATGAAAAAGAAAATCAAAATATTCTCAGATGAAGAGAAACTAAGAGAATTTGTCGTGAGCAGATTACCTTAAAAGGATGCTAACAGATGCTCTTTAAAAAGAAATCAACAATAAAAGGAACCTTAGAATGTTAGGAGGGAAGAAAGAACCTGGTAAGCAAAAATCTAAAGAAACACAATAGGTTTTCCTTCTCCTTTTGAGAGTTTAAAATTATGTTTGATGGTTGAAGCAAAAATTACAACACTGTCTAACATGGTTCTTTATGAAGAAAAAATAATAAAAACAACACAAACTCACAACTCTCTAGGACAGAGTAGAACTGCCCCATATGGTTTCCCAGGAGTGTCTGGTAGATGCAAACTGCTGACCTTTTGGTTAGCAGATGTAGCTCTTAACCACTATGCGACCAGGGATTCCATATTATAAACGAAGGAGAGTAAAAGGACATAAAAGTAATTAAGGTTGTTATACTTCCACTGGGGAAACCCTGGTGGCAGAGTCAAATTCTGTGTCTGCTAACCAAGAGGTCAGCAGTTCAAAACCACCAGGCACTCCTTAGAAACTCTATGGAGCACTTCTACTCAGTCCTATAGGGTTGCTGTGACTCAGAATTGACTCAACAGCACTGGGTTTGGGTTTTGGGTTCTACTTCAATGGAAATGGTAAACTGATGACAACAGTAGGTGGTGGTAAGTTGTGCATATTTAACACAATACATAGAAACCTATACCCCATACATCAGGATGAATAATTATACAGTACTAAAAATGTGTAAAAAGAAAACAACTGTTTTTAGCTAGGGTCAGTATTCTGCAATCTTATTAATGATTTCTGGCCTGAAAGATGGGCTTCACTTGAACAGTCTGGGATTATCTCATTTAGAATGAAATTGTCAATGCCCATCTTTCCAGCTCATTTCTCACCATTACCCTATCTACCTCTACTCCAGCAGGAATGACGTGTGCTTCCATAGTGTTCACTTTTTATAACTAAATAGTGAGCACTGTGAAAAACTGGTTTTCTCATTTATTTTTCACTATTTGATCTTGAGGACCTACAACAGAGTTTAGTAAGTATTCGTGGAATTGATGAATTACAGATTCGTTTGTCTTGGTTCATGTGATTATTAATTTTTTAACCTTCTCATAGCTGACAACAATCTTTGCGATTGGTTCCACTGCCTCACAGGATACAAACAATGGATATTTAGTAGTGATCTGTGGTTTCCCAATGACGATTACAGGTTAGCTGCTTTGTGAATACTAAAAAAATTAAAAATCCTAACATAGAAGCAGGAAATAACAGAAAGAAAAGAAAGCAACGAAGGATATAATTTTCATGAGTAATCCTACTCTGGAAGGAGATTTAAAATTGACTCTCATTATTATACTACCATTGTGGATTTCAATAGTTTTCCCGGCTGGCATCAAGTGCTATTGGAGGCCCCCCTGGTGGCTGAATGAACATTTGCTTGTAGTGAAATAGTAACTTGAAATGAGGTCATTCACTCAACGAATATTTATTGAGTCCAAACTGACTCCACAACAACAGGTTATACACACTACATAAAACATAAAAAGTAGTGCTTGTGTATATGATACTGACCAGAGCAAATACAAACTACTGACACGATAGAGATTCTGCTCACTATTCTATCTTTAGTGCCTGGAAGAATACTTAATAAATACTTTAATTAGTTTGTTAATGTTTTCTAGGGTCTGCTTCCAATCTGAATCATTCCGTATTTCCTTGTGTCTTGATGGCCTTCCTTTCTAGAGATGGTTGTGCGTAGAAGATCCCACAGAAATGCAACCAGGAGAGCCGTGACAGGATTCTCCTGAAGGCACCTCTACTTGTCTTTGATTTTCCATGAGGGAAAATAACTTTTACCCATAAAGCACTTCACATCGTAAGAACCTCTGATATGATAAAGATTTTGCTCACTAGTTTACCTTTAGTGACTGGAAGATTTAACTTCAATAAGTGTTAAATGCTTAAAGCAGGCCTCTCCACAGTGAATGAAGAGGGAATTATAAGAAATTGACTTTTATCATAATTTTGTTGACAACTTTGGCTACATTAATTGCAGAGAAATGTTATTCACTAATATCAAGATGACTCCCTAATTTTAGCAAATTGTACATGTGCCCTATGCACCTTGTTTAATGAGTATCAATTTGTTACTTATTTCCTTACTTTTTCTTAAAGCAGTTTCTCTGTCCAGTAAGTGAAAACTGAAGACTTGAACAAAATCAACTCAAGCTTCTATCTAACTGCTTTATCTACAGGCTCAGGGGATTATAAAGATAAAAGTAAGGTTATTGTTTCTTTGAGAGCTAAAGTACTCAGTAAGGCATTCATTCGGGTTTCTTCAAAAGAGAATACTTGGTATATCAGCAGTCTGATAACACATCCACTTGCCTTATATCACAGAATTCTTAAAAAAAAAACGTAGCTAATAATCAAGACGAATGTCATTTACTTTTATTTGGGTCTCCAGGGAATATTATTTACTTTGCTTTAAAATTTATGTGAGTCATTTGAGTATATGCTTTTTTTAATTAGCTCGAAGGAAGCAATCACTGTGGAGAAAGCGGAAATCAATTCTGATCTGATATTGATAGCTACTGTTCTGTAAACTACATGTCTTTTCTAATTAAATGTAAACATGTGCAGTTCTAAAGTCCAGAGCAGTGACAACAATCACTAGGAAAGATTGCCCAAGCACTGCTCAACTGATTCACCCAGGCTTTATTTCTTTCACAGTTGTGCTTGTGCAATCATTGGTGGGGGAGTGCTGGTTGTAACTGACTTTTATAGGACATTTTCAGAGAAAAGATTTGACAAGAATTTGGAGCACTCTGTAATGCCTCAAGTTACTTATTAACTCTGTCCTTCTGACAGCTAATCAATGGCATTGCACAGAGTCAAATTTGTTGCACTAAACTGCCCCCTGCCCAAAGCCAAGTCTTGGTAAATATTTAATGGCAGTAAAGGTGTTTTGCTAGTTATCAAACTGATATGTTAAAGCACTCTTAAAAGCAACTTTATCTTGCCTTCCCTTCCATAAATAATTTGCTCAGCACTATAGAATGTAGGTGTAAAGCATTTGGGTTATTTCATTTTAGAGTATCTTGCACAGCAAAAGACAAAATGAGTATTAATATAAAATATTGCACATTTTGAACAGTATCATTTCACTTAAACATAAGAAGATGCAGCAAAAAAGAAAAAAAACAAAAACAAACAAACAAAAAACCCCAAGAACCAAGCAATATGCATACTTCTCTCTTGATAAAACGCCAGCTTCAGGTAGAGAATAACCCAACCCCTTCCACTGGACTGAACATCAGCTACTCACAGCCTGCTGTACAGCTGCTCTCATAAGGAAATGCTATCAAGTTTCTGTTGCTACCCAGTTGCTACATACACTGTGTCTTGGTTATTGGTGCTGCTATAACACTGATACCACAACGAACAGCTTTGATAAACAGAAATTTATTTTCGCACAGTTTAGGAAGCTAAAAGTCTAAATTCAGAGTGCCAGCTCAGGTAAGACTTTCTTTCTGTTGGCTTTGGGGGAAGGTCTTTGTCTCTTCAGCTTCTGCCTCCAAGTTCCTTGGAGATCTCCATGAATCTTGGCCATCTGTTTATCTCTCTCTTTGTTTGCTTGTTTAATCTCTTTTGTATCTCAACAGAGACTGACTCAGGATAAACCCTATACTAATCCTACCTCACTTATATAATGCAGACAACCAACTTCCAAAAAAGACTATAGCCACAGGCTTAGAGGTTAGAATTTAAAACACATAATTTGGGGGGACACAATTCAATCTATAACATTGCACCCTTTAGCCTCTCAATTTCATGTCCTTGCACCATAAAAAACACATTTACCCCATTACATCATCTCAAAAGTCTTAGACCAACTCCATGTCTAAAATCTCATTTTCTGAATCACCTAAATCAAATATGGACAAAACATTAGGGATATTCCATCATGAGACAAAATTCCTCTTCATCTGTGAATCTCTAAAAGCTAGGATATGAGGTATCTGTTTCCCAACTACAATGATGGAGCAGGCACAAGTAGACATTTCTACTACAAACGGGAGAAACTAGAGGGAAAAAACAGCTAACAGGCACCAAACAAGTCCAAACCTCAGCAGGACAAATTATATTAACTCACAAGGCTTGAAAATAATGTTCTTTTCTTTGAAAACCATATGGCAATGGCTCCACCTTTCAGTCTCTGGGTGTTGGCCATACCTTCCAAATCCAGGGTGAAGAACTGCTGGCCTGGGGCTTCAGCTCCACCTTCCAGGCCCTCTAGGATGGCTACTCTGCTCCCTGACTTTGAGATGACCTCATTCTGCTAGTTTATCTGAGTGGCGACCTCACCCCTTTGGTTCCAGCAGCCCCGGTTCTCCTGCCCTTGGGCACAGCAGCACCATCCCCTTGGCACACTTTAACAGTAGCCACACATTCGGGAGCCAAACTGCTGAAAATTCGATTCTGAGACCTAGGAGACTATGGCCCCACTATTTGAAATTGAGAAGGACCTGCTTCCCGTGTTCCTTCCAATAGCTCTGCTGATCTCTGATCTGCTCCAGGGTGGTCCTTTCGTTTTCTTGGAGGACAAGAGATGGCACTCCTTTGTTATGCTTTCTACATGTAGAATTCCGAGAGGCAGACACAATTATTTCCTAATCCTCCTACCCTGTCTCCCTCAGTCTAAGCTGATGGGTTTTTTTTTTTTTTTTTCTTTTTTGGTAAGCAGTAATTAGACTGGAAACACTGGTGGTGTAGTAGTTAAATGCTATGGCTGCTAACCAAAAGGTTAGCAGTTCAAATCTGCTAGGAGCTCCTTGGAAACTCTATGGGGCATTTCTAGTCTGTCTGACAGAGTCGCTATGAGTTGGAATCAACACAAGGGCAGTGGGTTTGGTTTGGTTTTCCAGTTGTTAGACCTACCAGTCATAGACTTAATCTGTTTAATAAGAAATTGTGCAGCTGCATTCTTGGTGAACATTCTAGGACATGGATCCTTAGTTTGTACAATAGAATTTTCCAAAATTTTAAGTTCTGTTTTCACTTGGCCCAGTTGATTTTTTTCTTACTGTGCTTTAGGTGACAGTTTACAGCCCAAGCTAATTTCTCATTCCAAAATTTATACACACATTGTTTTGTGACTGTGGTGGTCAAGATTGTGTCAACTTGGCAACTCCACGTCTGGCTGCTGTATCAAATGGCAGGACAGGGCCTGTGCTGGCTTCCCTCCCCTCAGCTCTCTTCTCTCCACCTTCTACCACCTACTGCCAGTCCGCTCACGCAGCCAGCAGCTCCTGCTCTCTTTGGCGTCCAGTTCATGGGCCTGAATTAGCAGCTGTTGGATTCATGAACCCTTACAGCCGGCAAGTGAGAGGCCTGTTCTCTGACCTGCTAATCCTGGGTTTGCCAGCCCCTGCAGATCCATGAGTCAGCAGAGACCTTGCAGTTTTGCCGCCTGCTTGGGATTGGCCAACTACACTGCCAGTGCTCTAGAACTCTGGTCTCTGACCTGCTGACCTTGGGTTCCCCAGATCCTATGGCCATGTAAAGCTTGTGACATGACTTGCGACATTCAGCTTCTACAACAGCACGAGCTGTTTCCTATAAATATGTATCTTTCTTTGTACATGTACATATTACTGGTTTTGCTTCCTTAGAAAGCCCAGCCTAAGACAGTGACACTGGTTGCAATCCTATGCAATTCATTTTTAAATTCGTTTCTTTCTTCTCACATTTAACTGTAAATGGCAATGAGGAACCACATGGCCTCTTTTACTTCTTTCCTAGAAATGTCCTCAGCCATATATTCAAGTTTATAATTTACAAGTTCTACTTTCCCCCAAACATTTGAACATAATTCATACAAGTTCTTTGCCATTGCATAAAAAGCACTGTGTTTCCTCAAATTTCTAATTACAAGTTCGTCCTTTTCTTTTAAAGCCTCACCGGAAGCATATTTAACATGCACATTGCTAGCAACATTCTGCTGCTGGTGTCACATGCATTCTCTAACAAGGCAAGACGTTCTCCACAGATTGCCTCAATTTCTTCATGGTCCTCACTAGGCTTGCCCGTGATGTCCATAATTCTACCAACTGTCTCTTCAAAGCAAGACATATTTTTTAAAAGAATTTAACATTTTCTTCCTGGCAGGAGAAATGGTTATATGTATTTAAGCCTATAAATACAACATACTTACTACTAAATTTTTCCTTATTTATATATGAATTTTAATAGCTTAATCATTCAGTGTTTTTTCAATCATTAAAAGTTACAAATTGTTTTCCTAAACATGAAATTTGAGCTGATGACTCAGAGTCTCCCACCATGAATCCCTACATCAAAACAGTTAATTTGAAAATAGAGGTAAAGTTATACTTTGAGAATGGGAAAATATTATAAATGTGACAAATCTGAGGTGATAGAATGGAATTTAGTATTAATAGGATGATCTGTTTATCTTACTTGGTGGTGATGGTCTGAAAGGAATGTTTATACACATTTTTGCCTGACATGACTGGTATAGAGAAGAGAAATAGATTCCAACTACCAGTTAACATCTGAAATTATTTTTTTAAAAATATGTTCTTGGTGTCCAATGGCTAAGAAATCAAAGTTCCTCAATTTTTCCCTAAAATCCTGTAACAGGACTTTTTGATAACACGGTGTTAGATACTTTTAAGAAAACAACGCACCAACTTTAACAGTCTCATTTTGTACACGCCAAACTCAATATGCCCAAGTTTGCAAAAGGACAAGACAGCACAAAATATGAGGCCTGGCAACTAAGTCCACGAATTTCATTGTTCTAAGTACTACATACATCATTGCTGAATATCACTGAGATCACCTTCAAAATACTCCCCTTGGGAAGCTATGCACTGATGTCAGTGGCTAGCCTGTCATAGACTGAATTGTACACCCCACAAAATGGGTATAGCCATGTGGCTGTGCCATGATTCCCTGTATTCTATGAGTGTGATTTTGCTGTGCTGTATGTTAAAGGATTCGGGTGGAAATGTAAATCCCTACAGAAGATCACCTCCCTATTCCACTGTAGAGGGAGCTTCCCCAGAGTGTAGCTTGCACCACCCTTAATCCTTTCATCCTGCAAGAGATTACAGGAAAGAGAAGCAGGCAGAGAATCAGGAACCTCACACCATCAAGAAGGCAGCACCAGGAGAAGAGCACACCCGTCAGATCTGAGTGTTCTGCACCACGATGCTCCCTCGAAAAGACTGATGCAGTACTGGAATTTCCTCCAGAGCCAAGAGGGGGGAAAGCCTTCTCCTGGAGTGGACATACTGAAGTTGGACTTGTAGCCTACTGGACTGTGTAAGAATAAACTTTCCTTTGTTAAAGCCATCTATTCTGTGGTATTTCTGTTACAGCAGCACTAGCAGACTAAAACATATTCCAACCTTCAAAGCAATTTTGGAACTATTTCTGGAATGTCCATTGCATACAGTGGAAAGGAGCCAAGTTTGTGAACTTAACTGCATAGTTGTCTGTGAGGGAGTTTTTAGCCAGTAAACAAATAACTGAATTGGAACACCCTCCCTACTCACCTGATCTGGCCCTCGATGACTTTTTTCTTTACCTCAAGATAAAGGAAATACTGAAAGAAAGACATTTTGATGATATTCAGGATATCAATGGTAATACAGTGACATTGCTGATGGCCATTCCAGAAAGAGCCCCCAAATTGCTCTGAAGGGTGGACTAGGCACTGGCATCAATGCATAGTTTCCCTAGTGGAGCATGTTGAAGGTGACCATAGTTATATTCACAAATGAAGTATGTAGCACTTTTTCTAGGATGCGTTTGGGAACTTAAGTGGCAGTCCTCACATGTATGCTTTCAAATTGGTATCTCTGGTTTATGTGAAGACATATCTACATTCTGATTTCTGTATCTAAAAATGTTATATGATATGATATTTCTCTACTTTCCAGATTTTGGCTAGAGATCCAGGTCAGATCAGAATCAGGGGCAGGATCAGCATATATATACCTGGAGCATCAATCTCAATAGGTCATCAAAACTTCACTGGACTAAACTAAAAATACGATGTCAGTTAACTCAGGTTGCACAAGAAGCCAGTAACTCATATAAATGGAAAACTACAAATTGAGTATTCTGTCATTGCTTCAACAGGTACTACAAGCAGAAATCAAAATTTATTTCCTGTCTCTGATGTACAATTAACTAACACTGTAATATGTAATGACACAGTATAAACTACACTTCACTAGTCAGATAAGTTTTGAAACCAAATGTATGATGTGATGCTCTATTTGTTTAATTTAAAACCCTTTAATGTATCTCCTCAAATATTACCTTCTTTGGAAAATTACTAAACACAATCATGCTGTGGAAGTACATAGTAAGGCCACCAAACTTATACTGAGTGACAGATTAGGGAGGGCTTCTTAAAAAACGTGATGTCTAAGCTGAGTCCTAAATAAAAATTAGAGCTATTCAACTAAGCAAGGGAAAATAAAATGTGTCTAACCAAAGGGAGTTACATGTATAGGCACAGTGGTATGATAGAACCTTTACTGGAAATATATAACTCATTACAGGCTTGTAAATACATAAAGTTCTATACAGAAACCTTGAGTTTCCTTGTAAAGTAGGGGGGGAGGAGGAGGTTGTGTTAGGATGGAAACAGTGTTCTCATTAGTTTACTTCCAAATATTTTCTGAAACTAAGAGAACTGCTTCCAATCAGATGAGTGGAACCTCTTAGGCCTATCTGTAGACATGTTCATTCTTACTGTCTGCACTTATCATTTAACAAGTATTTACAGAGCAACTACTTTCTGCCTACTCTGCACTGGAGAAAGAGGAATGAATAAAATAGCCCAAGATCCCTGTTCTCACGGAACTTTCACAATGAAGTTCATCAAACTCTAGCAAAGACCCACCTGGCAGGTGAGTTCCCTTTCTGAAGGACTCGTCCATAGGCTTAGTTCAAGAGGCTCTCACTGTTCATCTATTTTCTACTCTTCATCTAACACCAAAACTTTCAGATGCCAATTCTTTGGGTTTTATCAGTAACACTTTTTTTGTAAATTTCATATTTTTATAATGAATATTATTTCTACATTATATGGATATGGAATAAATTTTCTGAGAACAAAATACATTCTGCTTTAATGCATCATTTTTAATAGTAAATATGAGGTCTGACAAGTAAGTTCACAAACTCCTCCTGGAAAAAGCGCTATGTACCTCATTGTTGAATATCACTACACTCACCTTAGAAATACTCCCCATAGGATCCTGTGACAGTGCAGTCCACTCTTCAAAGCAATTTTGGAACTCTTCTTCTGGTATGACCATCAGAGCTGTTGTCGTATTAACCCTTGATATGCTGAATGGCATTCACATGTCTTCCTTTCAATATTTCCTTTATCTTCAGGTAAAGAAAAACTCATTGGGGGCCAGATCAAGTGAATAGGGAGGGTATTCCAACACAGTTATTTGTTTACTGGCTAAAAACTCTCTCACAGACAGTGCCACGTGAGCTGGTGCATTGTCACGATGCAAGAGCCATGAATTGCTGGCAAAAAGCTCAAGTTGTTTTAGTCTAACTTTTTAACACAGCCTCTTCAGCATTTCCAAATAGTACACCGGGTTAACAGTTTGTCCAGTTTGTATAAATCCATAATCAACAGTCTCTCTGATATAAAAAAAAGGTTAGCAAAATAGTTTAGAATCTTGATTTGGAGTGAAGGAGATTTTCTGGTGATGGAGAATTGGCTAGCATCCATTGTGTGCTTTCACACTTTGTATCAGGGTTATATTGGTACTCTCATATTTATCACTCATGAAAACATAGCCCAAAACATTGTCTTGCCTCTCAAAAAGGTCTCATCAAACTTTGTCTATCCTTTGCTTTTGTTCATCAGTGAGCTCCTTTAGGGCCATTTCTGAATACACCTTTCTCATGCCAAAATTTTCAGTTCAGATTTTTCTGGGGGTGGAGCCAAGATAGCAGCACAAGGCACACATCTCCTTGATTCCCTCTGAGAACTAAGGCCTAGGATGATAAAAGAAGGGGATCAGTGTGGACATTCTGGTGGACAGCTGTGAGACTGGACTGAGTTACAGGAAAGGGGAAACTACCTCTGTCGGAGGCAAGGTAGTATCACATTGAATCCTGCTTGTGCTGATACAGTGTTAGAAGGGAACGAAGGTAGGGACACCTTCTGTCTTATCTGGTAGGTGAGGACTGGGTCTGCCGAGCCTGTGAGCCTGGCACATTAATGTGCTGAACTGCAGTGCTTAAGTGAACACTGTATACAGCAGCAGAGAAATTGCACTCAGGACAGCCACATCTTGAGAGCCTAGCAGCTGACTGAGGGCATCAATACCCCTCCCTCTCTCTTCTCTGTGCTGCACCATAGGTTCTACTGACCCATGGCAGGAAGGGTGGCTCAGGTGGGACTCTGTCTTGGTCAGCTCAATGGCAGAGTCAGTCACACTTAAGGTCTCAGTAGGTGCTACTTCTCATGCTGAGTAACAATGCCTGTCTAGAAACTGCTTCTGTAGCAGAACAGCTGTTTTTGTGATAATCCTGTCTAGGGATCATGGTGGAGCCTGGCGACTGAGGGCAGCAGTACCCTAACCCCTCCCTTCTTTGAGCCATGTCATAATGTCTATTGATGGCCTACAAGCCACTGTCATTGTCAGCTCTCCCAAAGGGAGTATTTTGCTGTCACCCGCCACTCCTGAGGGCCTGCCTGCTCTTGGTAGCTGGTGAGTAGTGCCCCTCTCAGCAGCAAGGCAGTCTTTGAAATAAGACCAGCTGAAGAACACAGCAGTGACACATGGCTGAGTTGGTGTCATTTCTGCCACTCTTCACTGAGCCACATCATGGTGTTAGCTGAGAGATTCCATGAGTAGGGCACTGATTCTGCCAGCCAGGAGGCAGGGCCTGCTAATCCCGAAGGCCTGGCTATTCTTGGCACCTGCTGGACTGTGCCCCTCTCAGCAAAAGAAGCAGTTTTTAAGCTAAATGTATCTAGAGAGTGCAGTGCCCAGGGCTGCTGAGTGTGATGGCATCCTTCATTCCTTCCCTCCCTGAGCTACACCATAGGAATGAATGATATAACAACAGAGAGTCATCACAAGTAACTTGCCACCTTTAACAGCCAGGAGGTGTGGCCTGACACCCCTGAGATCCCAGCTGGGGCCAATCACTACAGAATGCAGAGGCAGCTGGCTACCAAACCTACTGGCACCTGTATTCCCCTCTTAGTACTACATCATAGCTCCCATTGGTATAACACTAGAGAAACTGAAGTTTCTTGATGGTTCAAAGACAATAATCAACATCTAACTATTTAAAGAAGCAGACCACTATGGCTCTGGAAAACACCCAAAAGAAAGAATCAAAAAATCTCCCAGATGAAGAAGTCTAAAATTACCAGAAGTAAAATACAAAGGAATTACATATAAAGCCCTCTTGGAGATTAAACAAGACACAACAGAACAAAATGAAAAATCAAGTAAGCTGTATGAACTGCTTTAATATCAATAATCTGAAATCCATAAGATCAATAATAAACTTACAGACTTAGACAATTCAATGCAAAGCCAAAAGAGCAGGAGAGAGGAGTAGGAAGGCAAAGTCAGTGAGTATGAGGATAAAGCGACTGACACCAGCATTTATGTGAAGAATTCACAGAAAGAAATAAGAAAAATGAAGAAGCATTAAGAAACATGTGGGACTCTATCAAGTGGAATAATCTATGAATAACTGGAGTTCCTCAACAGGAAGGACAGCCAAAAATACAGAGACAATTATTCAAGAGTTGCTGACAGAAAACTTTTCTGAAGTTACAAAACAAGAGACCATAGATATCTAAGATGCTTACTGAATGCCACAAAAACCAGACCTCAGAAGAAAGACACCAAGACATACTATAAGGAAACTTAATAAAATGAAACATAAAGAGAGGCTTTTTAAAGGCAGCAAGATTTAAAACAAAACTAATGTACAAAGAGAAGCCCTGTAGGCTTTTGTCTGACTTCTCAGTAGAAACAATGTTGGCAAGAACGCAGTGGGATGACACAAAGCCTTGAAGGAGAAAAACTTCCAACTAAGAATTATATATCCTTGAAAATTGTCTCTCAAATAATAATAATAAAAACCAAACCCACTGCCCTTGAGTCATGTCCAACTAATGACAAACCTATAGGTCAGAGTAGAACTGACCCACATAGTTTCCAAGGAGTGCACGGTGGATTTCAACTGCCAAGCTTTTGGTTAGCAGACTTAGCACTTAACCCACTATGCCACCAGGGTTCCCAGTGTCTCTTACATATGAAGGGGAAACTAAGACATTAGCAGACAAAGAGAAGCTTGCCAAGCCAAGCCAGATTTTGTAAAAACCAAACCAAAATGACAAGAAATACTGAAAGAAGCTCTGTGAACAGAAAAATTAAAACAATGGATGTGTAGCTAGGACAGTCACAAAGCTCAATCTAAGCTAGAATATTAAAAGAAGGGAACCACTGATCTTAACATGAAAACTATGACAACATCACAGTATAAAGGATATGTTACAGTAGTTATAACCCTTTCAGATGGAGAGGAAATTAAGATGATACACGAAATTTAAAGACTGGTTTAAACTTAGCATTAAGGGAATCAAAGGGGTGGACACATAGCAAACTAACAATGTCACATATCAAAACAAAAAATATAATATAGGAGTCTTAACAAACACAAAACTAACACTGACAAAGATGAAAAGTCAACCCATAATGAAAAAAGACCCACAAGAACAGAATATTAAGAGAAACAATGAAAACATCAACAACACAAAAATAAAGGCATCAAAATGACAGCACTGAACACATACCTATCTACAACTACACTGAATTAAAATGGACTAAATGCTCCAGAGTAAACAGGCAGAGAGTGACAGCCTGAGTCAAAAGACATGATCCATCTATATGTTGCTTACAAGAAGCACACCTTAGGCTCAAAGATATAAACAAAGTGAAAAATCAAAGTATGGAAAAACATCAAGCCAACAACATACAAAGTGGAATAGGAGTGACAATACTAATCTCAGATATATATTTTAATGTAAGGTCCACCATCATGGACACCAGGATGGTCATTATTTATTGCTGAAATGTTCAATACCTAAGCAGGATATCACAATACTAAATATATATGCAGCCAATTCCAGAGCATCTAAATACATTGAAAAACCCTGACAACATTGAAAAATGAGACAGAGCACTCCAAAATAATAGCAGGAGACTTCAACACTCCACTTTCAGTAATGGACAGATCATCCAGAAAATAGCTCAGTAAAGATACAGAAGATGATACTGCAACAAATCAACCAACTAGACCTCACTGACATATACAGAGCTTTTTACCCAACAACACGTAAGTACACCTTCTTTTTCACTGCACATGGGGCATTCTCCAGAATAGATCATGTATTAGTATGTATAGCAAGTCTCAACAAAATCCAACCCACTGAATTATTGTAAAGCATCTTCTCAGACCATAAAGCCATAAAAGTTGAAATCAGTAGCCGAAAAACACAGGTAGAAAACTGAACTCATGGAAACTGAACAAAACCTTGCTCAACAATCCATGGGTTATAAGAAATCAAGGACACAATGAAGACATTTATAGAATGAAATGAGAATGAAAACAAAACCTACCAGAACCTATGGGATACAGCCAAAGCAGTGTTCAGAGGTCAATTTATCTCTACAAATGCACACATCTGGAGTGAAGAAAGGGTCCAGACCAAAAAATTAACCCTAAAGCTTGAAAAATAGAAAGAGGGCAACAAAGGAACTCCTCAGGAACCAGAAGAAAATAAAGATTACAGCAGAACTCAATAAATTAGAGAATAGAAGAACAACTGAAAAAATTAACAAAACCAAAAGCTGGTTCTTTGAAAAGATCAAAAATATTGATAAACTGTTAGCTCAACTTACAAAAGAAAAACAGGAGAGGAAACAAATAATCTAAATAAGAAATAAAACAGGAGATGTCATCACAGACACAACCAAAATTAGAAGTATCATAACAGAATACTATGAAAGACTGTACTGTAACAGATTTGAAAACCTAGAAGAAATAGGCAAATTTCTAGATTCACATCACCTACCAAAATTATCACAAGGGAAAGCAGAACAACTCAGTAAATCCATAACACAAAAGAGACTGAAAAAGTAATAAAAAAAACTACCAAACAAAAAAAAGTCCTGGCCCAGATGTCTTCACTGGCAATTTCCACCAAACTTTTAAAGAGGACTTAATTCCAATATTACTGGGGTTATTTCACAGCATAAAAAAGGAAGGAATAAGCCCAAGTTCATTCTATGAAGCCAGCATAAACCTGATACAAAAACCAGGGAAAGACCCCACAAAAAAAGAAAATTGCAGACCGGTATCACTCATGAACTCAGCTGCAAAAATCTTCAGCAAAATCCTAGCCAATACACTTTAACAATTATAAAAAAAAAAATAATTAATCATGACCAATTTGGATTCATACTAGGGATGCAAGGCTGGTTCAACATCAGAAACACAGTTAATGTGATCAACCACATAAATAACTCAAAGGATGAGAATCACCTGATTTTGTCAACTGATGCAGACAAAGTCCAACACCCATTCATATTTAAAACTCTCGGCAAAATAGGATTAGAGGGGAAATTTCACAATGCAGTACGGGGCATCTATGCAAAACAAACTGCCTACATACTTCTGAATGGGGAGAGACTGAAATAATTCCCCCTGAGAATGGGAACTAGACAAGGATGTCTGCTGTCACTACTTCTGTTCAACATTGTACTAGATTTTCTAGCCAGAGCAATTAGACAAGACAAAGAAATAAAAGGCATCTGCGTTGGCAACGATGAAGTAAAAATGTCCTTATTTGCAGATGCTATGATCATATATGCACAGAATCCTGAAGAATCCATAAGTAAACTCTTAGAAGTATTAGAAGAGTTCAGCCAAGTATCAGGATATAAGATAAACACAAGTAAACTGGTAGGATTCCTTTACAACAACAAAGAGAACATCAAAGAGGCAATCACCAAATCAATACCATTTATTATAGCCCCCAAGAAGATAAAATACCTAGGAATAAATCTAACCAGCGAAACAAGAGACCTACACAGAGAGAATTACAAGACCTTACTGCAAGAAACCAAGAGACAAAAGTGGACAAATCTACCCTGCTCATGGATAGGAAGATTTAGCACTGTGAAAATGTCTATTTTACCCAAAGCGATCTACATATACAATACAATCCCAATACAGATTTCAGTGTCATTTTTTAATGAGATGGAGAAACAAATCATCAACTTGTTTGGAAAGGGAAGGAAACCCAGATTAAGTAAATAAATTACTACTGAAGAAGAGGAACACAGTGGGAGGCCTCACACTACCCGACCTTAGAACCTATTACACTGCCACAGCAGTCAAAGCAGCTTGGTACTGGTACAAAAAGAGACATATAGACCAATGGAACAGAATTGAGACCCCAGAGATGCCACCATCCTCCTATAAACAGCTGATATTCGACAAAGTCCACAAGGTCATAAACTGGGGTAAAAACAGTCTGTTTAGCAAACGGTGTTGGCAAAATTGGATGCCCATCTGCAAAAAACTGAAACAAGACCCGTATGTCACACCTTACACAAAAACAAACTCCAAATGGACCAAAGACCTAAATATCAAACCTAAAATGATAAAGATCATGCAAGAAAAAAAACAGTGTCAACAATGGAAGTTCTAGTAGAAAGATTAGACAGACTTCAAAGTCTGACAAAACATGAACATCAGAAGAGAAAATAGATAAATGGGAACTACTACGAATCACTTTTGTTCATCGAGAAGCTTTACCAAGAGCATCAAAAGACTACCTACAGAATGGGAAAAAATATTTGACAACTATATGTTGGACTGATGTCTGATCTCCATAATCTACAAGCTACTGCAAAATATCAACAAGAAAAAGGTAGATAACCCAATTAGGCACTGAGAAAAGAGAAACAGACACACTTCACCAAGGATGACATCCAGGCAGGCAAAAGACACATGAGGAAATGCTTACAATCATTTGCTATTAGAGAATCCAAATCAAAACTACAATGAGATACCTTCTCAACCCAACAAGGTTGGCAATCACTCAAAAAACACAAAACAACAAATGCTAGAGAGACTGTGGAGAGATTGAAACTCTCCTACACTTCTGGTGGGACTGCAAAACAGTACAAACTGTTTAGAAAGCTATTTGCCACTTCCTTAAAAAGCTAGAAATCAAAATGTTATTTGATCCAGTAATCTCACTGCTCAGGATGTATCTTACAGAAATAATATATCTTACAGATATAAAGACAGTTGTCCATAGCAAAAAGATGGAATCTACCTAGATGCTCATCAACAGATGAATGGATAAATAAGATATGGTACATATACTCAGTGGCTCACTACACAAGGATAAAGAATAATGAAGACTTCAGGAAGTATTCTCATAACCTGGTTTCAAACTGGAAGACACTAATACTGACTGAAATCAGCAGAAAAGGACTAATATTGTATGAGACTTCTGCTATAAGGACTTAAAAATAGACATGCACAGAAGTAAAGACTCTTTGATGGCTACAAGGGTGAGGCGGGAGGGAAAGGGTTGGTCATAGATTAGATAGTTGATAGAAATTTGGTTAGGCGAAAGCAGTGACAGCACACAGTACAGAGTAGACCAACTTAACTGGACTTCACCATAAGGTTTTCTAAACTCAACCTAATATTTCAAAGGATAAAGAAGCAGGGATGGGGTTCTGGGGACCATGTATTCAGGTGGCATTGAGGCCAAGTGGCATAACTAGTCCATTGCTAAGAGAGTGTTCTGCACCCCATATTGGTGAGTGGCATCTGGGGTCTTAAAAGCTAGCGAGCTGCCATCTGAGGTATACCAAACTGTTCCAACTCATCCAGAACATATCATCACCGAGAACAACAAAAATATAAGTAAAAAAGGGCCCAGGAGACAGAAAGACCCACATGAACGGGAGACCGTGTCAACATGAGACCAGAAGAACCAGATGGTGCCCAGCTACCACCAAAGACAGCCATAATAGGGGACACAATGTAAAGTCCCTCAGGCAACACAATAAAAAGAGGTGTGCGGCCGAAAAGCTGTACTAACAGACCTGAATTGGTGTTCCTATAGCCTGGAGGATCCCCTGGGAACATGGACCCTAGACCTGCTGCTATCCCTGACTGGAAACCAGTAATGAGTCAACTCTTCAGACAAGACTGGACTGGACTTGGGGACACAGTGTGACCATATGGTGTGTGTACTTTATGGTTCTATGCATTTATAGGAGGCTTTCCAACCGGTGTCTTTACAGATGAGACATAAGAGGGTGTGGGCAGGGAACAGATGCTTGTTAAGAGGATACTAGATATACAGAGTGAAAAGGTGGTGTGTGCCACCCCGGGTGGGGAGAGCAGTGGGAACTGCAGACAGGTGGCATGTAAAACCAATCTGGATTGTATGTTGTCACTTAATCACAATAAAAAAAAAAAAAATTTTCCTAACTCTGTTTCTTCTGATGTTTACTTGGTCTGCTCACAGTTTACTGGGCTTTTGATAGTCAGTGGATGTTTTTGACACACAATTCCATCAATTTTTGCAATATTTTCATCAGTTCTGTTCATTACAGACCACTTGTCATGAACTCTCTTTATCAGTGACACTTTCTCCGCCTTCGCAAAAGTGTTTATTCCATTTGTACACTGCCATTTCCTTCATGGTATTATACCCATAAACTGGGACTAACATATCCCTGTTTTCACTTCCATTTTTGCCAAGCTTAACTATAAATTTAATGTTTGTTCCCTGCTCTAATTCAAGCTTTGATATCCTTGTGATGGCACAAAAAACACACAATAATGAATGCCACTCAGCAAGACATTGCCACATGTTGACACAAACACAGCTGTTAGACACTGACATACCAAGGTTATGAAACCCTACTGCGTTGTCTGTACAGTGCTGCCAATGTTAAGTGCATGGTGGTAAATTCACAAACTTGTCGGCCACAGACCCCCTTGTAGAGACAGATCCTAATAGTACACCAATATCATGAAGAACATTGGTTTTCAAAACCATGCGACTATAAAAATACCTTGAAGGGAGCCAAGAAAGTGAGTTTTCATGCATTTATGCTCATTTTCCAAAATATCTGTCAGATATAAATATATTCTTATGAGAAAAATAGAAGGGTGAACTGGAATTTTTCCATATTAAGAAAAAATCTGAAATAATAAATACTAGACTTTGTAATACTTCACCTGCTTTCTGGTAATCACAGTGCCTGTAACAGGCTATCTTTTGGGAGTAAACAGTACAACTACTAGACCTCTTTGACACAAGCGTATAACAAACAAATGAACCAGTCCAATACACTAATACATAAATGATGTAGTACAGAAATTTTCATTGCCCTTGTAGTAGTCCTACAGGAGTCACTGTGTGGCGCAAACAGTTAAATGCTCAATTACTAATTGAAAGGCTGGCAGTTCAATCCTATCCAGTGGTACCTCCAATGAAAGGCCTGGTGGTCTGCTTCAGAAAGGTCATAGTCTTGAAAACCCTGTGGAGAACAGTTCTAGCCTAGGTAGAATTGCCAGGAATCAGAACCGAACCCACAACAACTTGTTCTTCTGTATTTAGCTGGTCTTGGATTGAAACAGTGGATGAGGGCAAGATAATGCTGCTGCCGAGCTTACTGTAACAAACAATGTTAGGCTCCTATCAATAAGCAAAACTGCATTCCACTTTCTACATCTGATAGATTCATAGCCTCAGTATGCTTATTTAACATTTTGTCAGTTTCTATTACGGTTATACTGTGAATTTATCCATAATACACATATAAACATGGTCCAAACTAAAATTTGCTCTTCACTTGGAGCATATATGACTAATAAGTATAATTTAAATACATTTATTTTAGTTTGGGATATGCATCTGATCTCATTCACTACTCAAGACAATATCTGCTATTTGAAAGAAAGATTCAAATACAGGCCTTTAGCTTCTTTATTCAGCAATTTGTTTTCGATACTGGTATGATCAGTTTACAGATAAAGTGCTACCAATACTAATATATAGAAGAAAAACTGTATTTTCTTCTACATGTTATTAATGACACAGAAATTCTGCAATAATGTTGTCAATGCATCCACTTTTTTTCTATAAGCTACTGAAATCCATGAAACAGACTATAATTACAAATTCTTAACACATTTTAATGAAAAATGACATGAATGGAATAAATCCAATTTGGTAAACATAAATCTACTACATTTGAGTCATTAAGGGGATTACTGACATCACAATGAAATAAAATAAAAAAACTAAAACCATGTACTGTTCACAAAGCCAAGTGCCGTCGAGTCGGATCCGACTAAATTTCTAAACGTGAATGTATTTTGAAAACTTATGAGTATCTCTAAACACATCAAACGCATTGGTGGAGCTGGTGTTATAAAAGTTGAATTAGAGGCCTGTATAAAGACAGGTAACTACAACACAATTTGGAAGCAGAAAGACGGTATACCCAATCAGGCTGCTAACCAGATGATGAGAATGGCTGCAGGTTATTCAGAAAAGAACAATTTCCGAGAAGAAAAAAGAGTGTGAGGAGAGCAGGTACAAATGCACAGTGGTGAGACGAAAACATGACAGGGATGTATCATTTAATGTCCCCACAATACCCTTTGTGAAATAACGACACAGAACATCATATGACTGTACGCTGTGCAACACTTGGGCCCACAGAGTCTGAGTCTCCCAATTCCAGTGGCTTGGGGTAGGGCGGTGTAGCTGCTGAGCAGCTCACCTCAGCAACTGCCACCGCAGAGCCCTCAGGTGAGTGATGACGTGAGTTCAGCCTGTGCTCTGCAGCCCTGGGAAGATGGTCAGGGCTGGCTGCAGGGAAGCAGCCTGGGTAACAGGGAGCCTAGACTGGCTCAGTCCCCCTCATCCATGCCTGCTGACCTTGGGTGCTTTCATGCAGGATCCAAGGTTCGGAGAATGCTGTAGGCATCCTTTGGTGAAAGGATGGGAGTTTCTACCTATTTATTTTATTCTGGGAAGTCAGTCATATATTGTTTTGGGAAGTCAGTCATATACTGTGGGGGTGGATTTGGAGTTAAGGCAACAGTTCTTTATAAAAGGAAACCGAGGGCTTTCTCTGGAATCTGGCAGGAGTCCCAGGGCACTGTCTTTGTGTCCCGATCTGGGGCATTTCTTAGGCCTTGCTGTGGCTCAGACATGGGCTGCTTTCTCTTATGTGGCTTAGTCTGGCCCTCACATGGCCCCAGGTGGGCCCCTCTGAGCCACAACTTATCTTGGGCTGCACAAGAACTGCCCTGAGGCATTGGATGCCTCCGGTCACTGCGTTGGTCTGCTCTCCAATCCATTACCCACTGCTTCTTGCATGGGGCCCAGTGGGCTATCTTCACTTGACGAGCCTGGGGAACCTGTCCTTGTCATGCTCCTCTATCACTGCCTGGCTGAAATACTTGATCTTCCCATCTTCCGGCTGGCCAGTGCCCTTGGTCTCCACATGCGCCCTCCCATACCCACTAGGTTCTTCCTGAGGGCCTCCTGCTGCTTGCACTCACACTGCACACTGTGGGCGGGTGCGGCCTCTGGGCCTCCAGCACAGCCTCTCCTTGGCCGTCAGAATGGTCTGCAGCTCCTTCTCCATTTTGTGCACAACTCTGGAGTGGGCATCCCCTAACGGGTGCAGACCCAGACCAAGGCTGTACATGCAGTCTGATGTTGTCAGAGTGGACGGTATGCTGTGCATGATGCGTATGTGCACTAAAAGCAGCATGATGCGGATGAGGCCTCAAGCGTACGACAGGAGAGGCAAGAGATGACTCTGAAGGGGAAGTCATGGGTTAGCTCATAAAGAACCTGATACTGTAACTTGAACCATGCTACACACATAGTAAAAGGTAACAGCTATAACTGTTGCTACTAGTATTTTGGTTACTCACAATTTAGATAGCTCTGGATTTGTAGGGAATGGATCTGAAGAGAATAAAATTGGTGGTAGAGAAAAAATTTTGGAAGCTATTTCCGTAGTTCAAATGAGATACAGTGAGGATCTGAACAGGTCATTGGTAATATGGATAGACAAGAGAAAACAGATCAAAGAAATATTTAACAAGTAAAACTGATAATAGTTTGTAGACTCACGGTATATCAGAAAGAAGTGCAGTTTTATAAGGGAAGTTGCTACCTTTAGTATTAGGCATTCTGAGTTACAGTGCCCACGACATATCTGAAAATGTCCAGTAGCTAGTTTCGACACATAAATTCAAAGGTAAGAGAGGTCTGGACTGCACATCTGCATTCAGGAATCATCCGCATTTTTTTTTTTTTTTTTTTTTGCTGAAAAACAAGGTTCTAGGAATTGATAGAACACTGATTAAGATGTTTCAACAAACAATGAAATGCTCGAAGTACTCACTTATCTATGCCAAGAATTTGGAAGACACCTACCTGGGTAACTGATGTAGAAATTACTGAATCATATCACTAATACCACCTGCAAGTAGAATAATGCTGAAGGTAACTGAAAAACAGTTGCAGCAATACATTGATAAGAAACTGCCAGAAATCCAACCTTGATTCAGAGGAGAACATGTGAAAGATATCACTGTGGATGTCAGATGGATGACAGATAAAATGTTTACCTCTGTTTTATAACCTACGTTTCCTTGGTTATACAAATGGACCTGATTGTATAGATCATGACAAATTGTAGACAGATTTGCAAAGAAGAGCAATTCCAAGACAAAGACCAAGACGCAGTCATTTGAGTAGAACAAGGAGACACTGTATCACTTAAAATCAAGAAACGTGTGCTTCAGGGCTTATATCCTTTCACCATACTTAACATACTTGTATGTTGAGCAAATGAACCAAAAAGCTGGGTTATATGAAGAAGAACATGGGTGGTGTTGGGATTGGAAGAAGACTCTTTAAAAACTTGTGATATGCAGATGACATACCTTGCTAGCTAACAGTAGAGAAAACTTAAAGCACTTTCTGATGAAGATCAAAAACTACAGTCTTCAGTATGGATTATACTTCAACAGAAAGAAAACAAAAATTTTCACAGCTGGCCCAATGAGCAACTTCATGATAAAGGTAGGACAGATTAAAGTTGTCAAGGATTTCATTTTACTTAAATCCACAATCAACAACCATGCAAAGAGCAGTCAAGAAACCAAGCAATACATTACATTTGGTATATGTGCTGCTGCAAAAAATAATCTCTTTGAAGTGTTAACAAGCAAAGATGTCACTTTGAGGACTAAGGCATCACTGACCCAAGCTATGGTATTTTCAGTCACTTCACATGCATGTACTGCTTGGTTCTGTTGTATGTAGAGTCCTTAGGAGTTAAAACAGACTTGGTGTCACCTAACAGCAATGACAGTATATACTGTGATTTTATGTAAGTAATGCAAGTCTCCCATGTTTGTTTGCCCTCCCAAGAGGTATTTTTGTAATTTTGATATGCTAATTTTTTATAACAACATGCATAAAAAATTACCATAGTGGAGCTTATGAGAATACCTCATGAGGGAGGGCACAATCTGGAAACAAACACAGAAGGTGTGTGTTACCTGTACAAAAAATACACAATATGAGTCTTAACAACAGAAAAGCAAGTGGAGACAGTCATGGAAAAGACTATCAGAGTTACTACCACAAACAACAGAATTATTACCACAAACCCTTTAGCAGGCTTCTTAGGGTACCACGAGTCAGACCCAACTCAACTACACTGGGTTGGGTGGTAATAGTTAGGGTAAGAAACGCTACTATAGTCACAGTAAGACTGCTTTTTTCTGGAGGCAACATCATCCTTTTTCTGGTTGTGACTGTTGTTAGGTTCTGTAGAGTTGATTCTGACTCACAGCAGAATGAAACACTGCCTAGTCCTGTGCTGTCCTCAAAATTGTTGCTGTGCTTGAGCCCATCATTGCAGCCACCCTTTCAGTCCATCTCATTGCAAGTCTTCCTCTCTTTTTCCGACCCTCTATTTCACCAAGCATGATGTCCTTCCCCAGGTACTTGCTCCAGACAACGTGTCCAAAGGAAGGGAGACAAAGTCTTCCCACCCTTGTTCTAGGGAATATTCTAGCTGTACTTCTTATAAGACAGACCTGTTCATTTTTCTGGCAGTCAATGCAATATTCAATATTCTTCAACACCACCATAATCCAAAGGTATTCATTTTTCAGTTTTTCCCATAGATATGAAACAATTGAAAATACCACAGCATAGGTCAGGTGTACCTTAGTGCTCAAAATGACATCTTTACTTTTTTTTTCTTTTGGTACTGTAAATGAAACAATGAAAAATATTTTTCAACTACCTCCAGTGTGCTCAGTAATGAGAGAAATAACAGAAATGTAAGATTTATTCGCTATTTAATACTTTGGTTATACTTCTCATATGCTTCTCCCACACAATTGTTAGAACACAGTAGAGTACTCTGCAGTAAAACCAGGCACTATCACTCTGTAGTCACCTCAGTACATTTCTGTTATCACTTGTCAGCGACATGATCATGAGCAATGCTCGAGAGGTGAAAAAGTCTACTGTAGTCAAAGGACCTGCACTCTCTCATTCACTATTTTGTGACTTGAGGCAAATCACTTAACTAAATTTTAATTTCCTCAGTGATAAAACACATAATACCCCTTACTTCACACAGTTATTATGATGATCAACTTAGATTATGAATATGAAACAACTCGGCTGAAAGAAGTAGTACATACAAGTGTTAGTTAAAACAATCACTGCATGTTCTGTGTTGGACTACTTAGATGGCATGGGAAGTGAGGGCTGAAAGATTCATACCACGGCTGGCAAAGCCAAACCTGGGGAGCAGCATGAAGCCTGTAACCTAAATGGAGTGAGAGATCTGAACCACGAGCAGTGTAGGTTAGAGACAACAGAGAGTTACCAGTATAGTCAGTAGACAATACAAGATTCCCTGGATCAGCTGATATTTATATTGGGGCAATATACCATGAGGAATGGAAATATTTATTTTAGGTCATAGATAACTAAACCTACCCTGCAGGTTCTGGTAAAGGACTGTTAAAAAAAAAAAAAAAACTTTCTTAATTGTAACAAAACTTGCTAATATCCCTTTTAAAATGACAGGATCCTTTAACTCACACAGAAAAAACCTTTGGGATTCTGGCCTAAATGACAATCGAAATCTGAATTTTGGATACAGAAAAATAAAGTGAATAAACTATTGAATAGCTGAAGTTTTCACTACTGAATAATTCTGACTACATAGCCTAGATAATTTCAATAATTAAAAGACAACATTGCATATATAAAAACACTGGATTTGGTTATGACATCTCTGACACAAACAAGTCACATTACCTTTGCTAAATTCTGTTGTGTATGTCTGTTTCCAAATCTATAAATATAATAAAAATGATGCTAACCAGTCTCAGGGTGGTGCCAATAGTTAAGCTCTCAGCCACTAGCTGAAAGGCTGGTGACTCCAACTTACTCAGCAGTGCTTCAGAAAGCAGATCTGCAGTCTGCTTCTGAAAGATCACAGCCTTGACAACTCAACTGCACAACTCTACTCTTGTGCACAAGGGGCTGACATGAGTCAAAACTGACTTGACGGTGACTAAGAGTAACAAACATTTTACGGAATGCTTTCAATGTTTTAGGCACTCAGTTGGGCATATTACATATATTATACTAATCTGTACAACTACCCTAAATGGTAGTTTTTATTTGGTTTTAAAATGAGAGAATGAAGGCTTAAGAAGCTAGGTAATTTCCCCAGCGTCATACATCAAATAAACGATTGAGCCGAGATTTCAACCACAATATAGGTGTCTTCATCCACAAGTCATAAAATTTCTGTCAATTTTTTTTTTCCTCAGGACTCTTCCACCTTTAAAGTTTTGTAGGAGCAACATTTTTGTGTGTGTGATTAAATGAAAGTTTACAATCCAAGTCAATTTTCCATACAAAACCCTGAGTATCTGCTTTTCTGCAACTCTATCTGCTCTTCTTACCCTGTGACAACACACTCCTCTTTTTTACTCTGCCAGTATTCCCTCAGCCAACACTCATCCCCTCCTTTCCACCCTCTCTTCTTCCCTCTAAAAAGAAACTAGTTGGGCAGCCTCATATACACATTACACCATAAAGTATACACACTACATGCATCACTTTGCGTCCCCAGGTCCAGTCCATTCTTTGCCTGAAGTGTTGGCTTCAGTACTGGTTTCAGTTCTGGGCTAGAAGCAAGTCTTGGAGCCATCATTTCTGGTCGTCAGGTCATGAATTCTGGTGTTTTAATAGAGTTCTTGATCTTAACACCTCTTTACCACATACTACATCAGGGACTCTACATTGTGTCCCTATTAGGGCTGTCTTTGGTGGTGGCTGGGCACCATCTAGTTCTTCTGGTCTCATGCTGATATAGTCCACCAATCATATGGGTCCTACTGTCTCCTGGGCTCATTTTTCCTTGCGTCTTTGATGTTCTTGGTTGTAATCTGTTCCAGGTGGTTTACGACCAACTGATATTCCTCAAATGGCAGCTTACTGGCTTTTAAGACCCCCAATGCCGCTCACCAATATGGGGTGCAGAAGACTCTCTTAGCAAAAGACTAGTTATGCCAATTGACTTTGATGTCCCCTCGAAACATGGTGTAAGACCAACATTTAATTAAGAAATTGTAAACTCTGTTATGCACTACATCAAAGGAAACCCTAGTGGCTTAGTAATTAAGTGCTACATCTGCTAATCAAAAGGTCAGTGGTTCAAATCTGCCAGTCACTCCTTGGGAAACTATTGGGCAGTTCTACCCTAACCTGTAGGGTCACTGTGAGTTGGAACTGACTTGATGGCAGTGGCTGGTGGACTATATCAAACATTAGTTCTGAGAACCTTAGAAAACCACTAAGCCTGTCCCTATTTTACTTTTTAAACTACCTAAATGAGGATAATAATCCATGCTATCAATTATCTCACAAGAAGTGAGAAATAAAAAGTGCTATAATCTTACTAAGACATACAGAATATCCATATTAATCTTACAAATGCGAGTCAGATATTTGAGAAAGCTTAAATAATTAAAAAAAATTATTGTGGCTTGGGTGAAAGTTTACAGAGCAAATCAGTTGCCCATCCAACTACTTATACACATTTTGTTTCATGACATCTGCTGCAATCTCCTCAATGTGACAATGCTCTATCCACTTCTTCCTTGAGTTCTCTGTTTCCATTCTTCCAACTTTCTTGCCCCTTCCTAACTTCTGGACTGGATGCCTTTTATTTCCTTTTCTTGTGTTATTGCTGTGGTCAGGGTTTTCCAGTATAATGCTGAGTAAGAATGGTAACAAAGTCTCATTGTCTGGTTCCCTCTTTTACGGGGAATGCTTTCAGTCTCTTTTCATTGAGAATAACATTGGCTGTTGGTTTTGTATGTTGTTACTAGGTGGTGTTGAGTTCATTATTGCCTGGTTTTGTACAATGTCCTTAATTATGCTGAGGAATTTCCCATCTACTTCTATTTTGCTGAGAGTTTTCTATCAGGAATGGATATTCGATTTTACTAAATGCTTTTTTTACATCAATTAAAATGATTATGGGCTTCTTTTCCTTTATTTATGTGGTGGATTACACTGATTCATTTTCTAATATTGAAGGAATTTTGCATACTTAGTACATGTCATGGATTGAACTGTGTTCTCCCAAAAATCTATATAGCAATTTGGCTAGGCTAGCATTCCTGGTATTGTGTAATGTCCTCCATATTTTAACTCCTACATTGATGACATTAATGAGGGTGGATGGGTAGCAGTTGTGTTGCTGGGGCAGGACTCAATGTATAGCATTGTTTACTACCTTGGGGCAGTCCCTTGAGATACAGAGGGGAGAAGCTAGCAGAGATATTTGGGGAATTCACATTACCAAGAAATAGTGTCAGGAGCTGAGTGTGTCCTTTGGAAAGGACTGGGTCCCTATGCCTCAGAAGCTTCCAGTCCAAGGGAAGGTTGACAACAAGGACCTTCCTCCAGTACCAGCAGAGAAAGCCTTTCCATAGAGTTGACACCCTGAATTTGGACTTTTAACCCACTGACTGTGACAAATAAAATTTCTCTTTTTAAAGCCATCCAACTGCAGTATTTCTGTTAAAGTAGAATGCTGGCATAGTGGGTTAAAGTGCTATGTCTGGTAACCAACAGGTCAGCAATCTGAATCAGCCAGGTGCCCGTTGGAAACTATGACGCCATTCTACTCTGTCCTACAGGATTGCTATGAGCCAGAACTAACTTGATCACAGCGGGTTTGGTTTTGGTTTAGATAACTAAAACAGTATGAATCATACATGGCAATGATGTATTATTATTTTCTTGTTGGATTCTACTGGCTAGGACTTAGCAATTAAAAAATGGACACAGCAGTACATCAACATCGAACTGCCAAAATTGAAGCCAGATTCACAAGAAGATGTACAATACAGAATATCACTGCTTATGTCACCTTGATCTTGGCTAAAAGCAGAGAATAGCAAAAAGAACTTTTCTTCTGTTTTGTTGACTATCCTAAGACCTTTGACTGTATGTATGATAGCAAATTATGAATAACACTCCAAAAAATGGGAATTACTGAACACTTAATTGTGTTCATGAGGATGTTGTATGTAAATCAAGAAACAGTTGTATCTTTTACCATACTTAATTCAATCTGTACACTGAGCAAATATCTGAGAAGGTGGGCTATATGAAGAACAAGGTATCAGGATTGGAGGAAGATTCATTAATAATTGGTTATGTACAGATGACATAATCTTACTTGTTGAAAGTGAAGAGGACTTGATGAAGATCAAAGACTACATCCTTCAGTATAGATTACACTGCAACATAAAGACAACAAAAATCTTCACAAGTGGGACAGTAAGCAACATCATGATAAACAGAAGAGATTGAAGTTGTCAAGGATTTCTTTTTATTTGAATACACAACCAACACCCATGAAAGCAGCAGTCAAGTAATCAAAGGATGTATTGCATGGGGCAAATGTGCTGCAAAAGACCTGTTTCAACTGTTAAAACCAAAGATGTTACTTTGAGGACTAAGGTGTACCTGACTGAAGCCACTGCATTTTCAGTCATTTCAGATGCATATGAAAGCTGGACAATCGATGCCTTTAAATTACGGTGTTGGCGAAGAATAGTGACTATACCATAGACTGTCAGAAGAATGAAAAACTCTGTCTTAGAACAGCAGAGAAAGAATGCTCCTTAAATGCAAGGGTGGCAAGACTTCCTTTCATGTACTTTGGACACGGTATCAGGAAGGACCAGTCCCTGAAAAGGACATTATGCTTGTTAAAGCAGAAGATCAGCAAAAGAGAGCACAATCATCAACAAGATGGAATGACACAGTGGCTGCAATGATGAGCTCAAGCATAGTAATTATGGTGAGGACGCTGCAGGAGTGAGGACTGTTTTGTTCTGTTCTGCATAGTATTACCAAGAGATGGGACCAACTCTGGCACCTAACAGGGTTTCACTGAGAATTTTTGCAAGTATATTCATGAAGGATATTGGGCTATAATTATCTTTTTCAATGGTCTTTACCAGGCCTTAGTATTAGGCTATGCTTCTATCCTAGAATGAATTTAGGAATATTTCACCTTTGTCTGAACCAGGGCCTTTGTTTTTGTTGCGGGGAGTGTCTTTTTTTACGCCCTCTTCAATTTCTTCATCTGCTACGGGTCTGTTCAAATATTCTACCCCAGTTTGTATCTGTTTGTGTAGTCTGTGTCCATTTAGCTTTTCAAATTTGTTGCAGTACAGTTCTTCACATTTTATACACACACACACACAGATATCTATCTAGCTATCTATCTAGCTATACCTATCTATCTAGCCATCATCTATCTATCTGTCTATTCATCTATCCGTCCATCCACCCACCCACCCACCTACCTACCTACCTACCTACCTACCTATCTATCTCACGCCTTTGAGTCAATTATATCTCACAGTGACACTACGCTTAACAGATCAAAAATACTGGCTGGTCCCGGATCATGCCCATAATTGTTTTTATGCTTAAGTCCACTGTTGAAGCCACTTGTTGAGGGTTGGATGTTGTCAATCTGTCTTGTTGAGGGTCTTCCTCTTTTTCACTGACTCTTTACCAGCATGATGCCATTCTCCAGGGACTGATTTTTCCTGACAACACATCTGTAGTATATGAGACGCAGTCTTGCTATCTTTTCTTCAATGGAGCAGTCTGCTTGTACTTTTTCCAAAACAGATCTGTTTGTTTTTTTGGCATTCCATGGGACATTCAGGATTCTTCTCCAACACCATTATTCAAAGGTGCCCATTCTTCTCTCTCCTTATTCATTGTTGAGCTTTGACATGTATATGAAGGAACTGCAAATACCATGGCTTGGGTCAGGTATACCTTAGTCTTAGTCTTAGTGACACATCTTTACTTTTCAACACTTTAAAGAGATCTCTTGCAGCAGATCTTCCCAATGCAATGTGTCTTTTGATTTCTTGTTGGCTGCTTCCATGAATGTTGATTTTGGAACCAAGTAAAATGAAAACCTTGATGAGACTTCAATGCTTTGTCCATTTATCATGATGTTGTTTCCTGGTCTAGTTGTGAGGATTTTTGTTTTCTGAATGTTGGGAAGCCTACGGTCCTTGAGAAGACCACAGTGTTTAAAATTTTCTTCACTTCCAGCAAGCAAAGTTGTGTTTTCTGCATAATGCAGGCTTCTCATCAGTGTTCCTCCAATCCTGATGCCTTCTCCTCTTCTTCACATAGCCCAGCCTCTTGGATTATTTTCCTGGCATAGACATTGAAAAATCATGGTGAAAACATACAACTTTTCTGACATTGAAAAATCATGGTGAAAACATACAACTTTTCTGACTTTAAACCATGTAGTGTCCCCTTGTTCTGTTGACATGACTGCCTCTAGATCCATGTACAGATTCCTCAGGAGCACAATTAAGTGTTCTGGAATTCCCATTCTTCAAAATGTCTTTCATTATTTGTTAAACATCTTTCTGGTGTTCTCTGCTTTCAGCCAAGATACACCTGACATCAGCAATGATATCCCTAGTTTCAAGTCCTCTTCTGAATTTGGCTTGAATTTCTGGCAGTTCCCTATCAATATACTGCTGCAGTTGCTTCTGAATGATCTTTAGCAAAATTTTACTTGGGTGTGATATTAACAATATTGTGTCATAATTTCTGCATTTGATTAGATCACCTTTCTTGTGAATATGCATAAATACGGATGTCTTCCAGGCTAATAACAGCTAGCTGTGTTCCAAAATTCTTGGCATAGATGACTGAGCACTTCCAGTACTGCACCTATTTGTTGAAATATCTCAGTTGACATCCATTAATTCTTGGAGCCTTGTTTTCTGCCAACGCCTTCAATGCACTCTTGACTTTCTCCTGCAGTATACCATCAGTTCCTGATCATATACCACCTCTTGACATGGCTGAACACTGACAAGTTTTTTTGAGATATAATGACTCTCTGTACTTCTTCCATTTTCTTTTGCTACTTCCTGAGTCATGTAATATTTTCCCTGCAGAATCCTTGAAGGCTGAAACTTGAATTTTTTCTTCAGTTCTTTCAGCTTGAGAAAGGCTGAGGGTGTAATTATCTTTTGGTTTTCTATTTCCAGTCTCTGTACTCCATTATAATACTTTGCTTCAGCTGCCCTTTGAAATCTTCTGTTTAGTTCTTTTACTTCATCATTTCTTCCTTTTGCCCAAGAGCAAGTTTCAGAGTCTCTTCGGACATCCAATTTGGTCCTTTATTTCTTGTCTTTTTAAGGACCTCTTGCTTTCTTCACAGATAACGTCTCTCATGTCATTCTACACCTTGTCTGGTCTTCTGTCATTAGCGCTCAATGCATCAAATGTATTCTTGAGGTTGTATCTAAACTCTGTTGGGATTTACTCAAGGCTGTACTTTGGCTCTTGTGGACTTGTTTTAATTTTCTTCCACTTCAATTCAATCTTGTGTATGAACAACTGTTGGTCTGTGCTGCAGTCGGCACCTGATCTTCTTCTGACTGATGATATTGAGCTCTTCCATCATCTCTTTCCACAGATACATTCAATTCGATTCCTGTGTATTCCATGTTGGAAGGCCCATGTGTATAGCCTACGTTTATGTTATTGAAGAAAGGTATTTGAAATGAAGAAGTCATTGATCTTGCAAGATTTTATCATGCCATCTCTGGCAGTGTTTCTATCACTGAGGCGCTGTATTTTCCAACTAACAATCCTTCTTCTTTGTTTCCTGCTTTAGCGTTCCAAATACCAGTAATTGCCAATGCATCATGATTGCACGTTCAATCAACTTGGGGCTGAAGAAGCTGTTAAAATCTTCAGTTTCTTCATCTTTGGCCTTTGTGGTTGGTGCATAAATTTGAATAACAGTCATATTAAGTGGCATTCCTTGCAAGCCTATGGATACTATCCCATTACTGACGGCACTGTATTTTAGGACAGATCTTGCAATGTTCTTTTTGATGGTGAAGGTAACATAATTCCTCAAGCTGTGATTCTTGGCATAGGAGACCATATGATTGTCTAATACAAAATGGCCAACGGTCCATCATAGCTCACTAATGCCTAGGAGATGGTTATTTATGCGTTCCATTTCATTTTTGATGATTTCCTAGATTGTTTGTAGATTCCTACTTCATTCCAAGTTCTGATTACTAACAGATGTTTGCATTTTGAGTCATGCCACATCAGCAAATGATGGTCCTAGAAGCTTGACTCTATGTCATTAAGGTTGACTACTTTGAGGAGGTAGCTCTCCCCCAGTCATCTTTTAAGTGCTTCTCAAACCTGGAGAGCTCATTTTCCGGCACTATATCTGACTTGCACTGCTATTCATAAGGTTTTCACTGGTTTATTCTTTTCAGAAGCAGATTATCACAAGGAAAATTAGATCAACTTAATAAATCTATCACAAAGGAAGAGACTGAAAAAGTCATCAAAAATCTACCAACCAAAAGAAGTCTGGGCCCAGATGGCTTCACTGAAGAATCCTACCAAACTTTTAGAGAAGAATTAACTCCTATACTATTAAGGCTATTTCACACCATAAAAAGGGGTGGAATATTCCTAAATTTATTCTATGAAGCCAGAATAACCCTAATACCAAAGCCAGGGAAAGATCTCATGAAAAAAGAAAATTACAGACCCATATCACTCATGAACCTAGATGCAAAAATCTTCAACAAAATTCTAGCCAACAGAATGCAGCAGCATATAAAAAAATAATTCACTAAGATCAAGTTGGTTTCATTCCAGGGAGCAAGGCCTGGTTCACCATCAGAAAAGCAATTAATGTAATCAACCACATAAAGAACACAAAAGATAAGAATCACCTGATTTTGTCAATTGATGCAGAAAAGGCACTTGACAAAGTCCAACACCCATTCATCCTTAAAACTCTCAGAGAAATAGGAATACAGGGGAAATAATTCAATGTAATCAGCAGCATCTATGCAAAGCCAACTGTCTTCATTGTCCTGAATGGTGAAAGACTGAAAGAATTCCGTCTGAGAATGGGAACAAGACAAGGATGCCCACTCTCACCACTTCTATTCAACATTGTGCTAGAAGTTCTAGCCAGAGCAATTAGACAAGACAAAGAAATAAAGGGCATTTGTATTGGCAATGAAGAAGTAAAAATCTTCATATTTGCAGATGACACAATTGTATATACACAGAATCCAAAGGAATCCATAAGTAAACTATTGGAACTAATAGGGGAGTTTAGCAAAGTACCAGAATCCAAGATAAGCAGAAGTAGATTTACTTTACACCAACAGTGAGATTATTAAAGAAGAAATCACCAAATCAATAGCATTTACTCTAGACCCCAAGAAGATAAAATACCTAGGAATAAATGTAATTAGAGAAATAAGAAACCTTTACAAAGAGAACTACAAGACCTTACTGCAAGAAACTAAGAGTGACTTACATAAATGGTGTAATCTACCCTGCTTGTGGATAGGAAGACTCAACATTGTGAAAACATCTATTTTATCCAAAGCAATCTACTTATATAATGCAATCCCAATACAAATACCAGTGACATTTTTTAATGAGATGGAAAAATAAATCATCAACTTTGTTTGGAAAAGGAAGAAACCTCAGACAAGGTACTACTGAAGAGGAAGAACACAGTAAGAGGCCTCTCAGTACCCAACTTTAGAACCTATTACACTGCCACAGTAGTCAAAACAGCCTGGTGCTGATACAAAAAGAGACATATAGACCAATGGAACAGAATGAGACCCAAGAGATGCCACCATCCTCCTAAGAACAGCTGATATTTGACAGAGGCCCTAAGATTTTAAACTGGGGTTAAAACAGTCTCTTTAACAAATGGTGCTGGCAAAACTGGATGTGCATCTGCAAAAAATTGAAACAAGACCCACATCTCGCACTTTCCACAAAAAACAACTCAAATTGGATAAACAACCTAAATATAAAATCTAAAATGATAAAGTGCATCCAAGATAAAACAGGATCAACAGTGGAAGTTTTAATACACAATGTAGACAGACTTCAAAATCTGACAAACAAAGCACAATCAACTGGAGAGAAAATAAATAAATGGGAACTACTAAGAATCAAACACTGTTCACCCAAAGAGTTCATCAAAAGAATTAAAAGGCGACCTATAGAATGTGAAAAAAAAATTTGGCAACTATATGTCAGAGCAACATCTGATCTCCATAGTCTACAAGGTACTACAAAATATCAATGAGAAGAGGATAAATAATCCAATTAAGCGATGGTCAAAGGAGATGGACAGACACTTCTCTAAAGAGGATATTCAGGCAGCCAAAAGACACATACAGAATTTCTCACAATCATTAGCTATTAAAGAGATCAAATAAAAACTACAATGACATACCATCTCACCTCAACAACGCTGGTCATGATCCAAAAAAACACAAAAGGCTGCGGAGAAACTGGAACTCTCTCACACTGCTGGGGGAATTGCAAAATGGTACAACCTTTTTGGGAAACAGTCCAGTGCTTCCTTAAAAAGCTGGAAATAGATATACCATTTGGTCCTGTAATTCCACTGCTTGGAATTTATCCTTCAGAAACAAAGGTTGTCACATGAACAGACACATGTACATGAATACTTGCTGCAGCACAGTCCACAATAGCTAAAAGATGGAATCAACCCCGATGCCCATCAACAGATGAATGGATAAGCCAATTATGGTACATATACGCAAAGGAACACTATGCTATCATAAAAAAACAATGACAATTTTAGAAAACATCTCGTAACAGTCTCATTTGGAAGAAATCATGCTGAGTGAAATCAACTAGTGTCAAAGGACAAATATTATATGAGACCCCTGTTCTAAAGGACTTAACAAGAGAATTACCCACAGAAGAAAATGACTATGTTGGCTGCAAAGGTGGGTGACAGGGTGAGAGTTTATCATAGATGAGATAACTGATAGATGTTCGAAATTTTATTCTTTCACTGTAATTAATAAATTTTAAAAAAGTAGATTGCTGGGTCCTTCTTGCTAATCTTAGTCTGGAAGTTCACCTCTCTGCCATGGGTCACACTTCTGGTATCTGAATACCAGCAGCTTAGCTTCCAGCATCACAGCAACACACAAGTATGACAACTGACAATTCTTCATAGTATTTTGTTATGATACTTTTTATCTCAGTTGGTTCTGTTGTAATGGCACCCATCTTGTGTCTATTTTGTGTTACATGTATCTTCTTTTGTCAGTTTGGCCGGTTTTATTAATCCTTTGAAAGAGCCAACTTCTAGTTTTGTTGATTCTCTCTGTTGTTTGTCTGGTTGACTAGTTTCTCCTGTAATATTTCTTTTCTTTGTTTGGTGATCGTGGGCCTTCTTTGCTGCTCTTTGTTTCTCTGTGTGGCAGCCGTCAGCATAGGGTGTTGGTTTTGATACATGTGTCTGTTGCTACAAGATTTGACAACTACGTTCGTGACCATGCCACTGTGCAGTTACTTGGGCAGCACAATGCAAACAGCTGTGTCAGGTTTTACAACCTTGGTATATCAGTGTCTCGCAGCAGTGCTGGTGTCAATCCATGGCGGTGTCTTGCTAAGTGGTGCTCATTATTGTCTGTTTTGTGTGCCCTCCTGAGAATGTCGAAGCTTTAATCAGAGCAACAAACAGACATTAAGTCTCTCATTAAACTTGGCAAAAGTGGAAGTGAAACCAAGGATACGCTAGTTCAAGTTGGTGGGGATAATGCTATGATGAAGATGGCAGTGTACAAATGTATTACATGCTTTTTTGAGGGCAGAGAAAGCGTCACTGATGAAGAGAGGTCAGGGTGGCCAGTGACAAGCAGAACTGATGAAAGCCATTTCAAAATCTGTTTGAACTGTGCATCAAAATTGTCAGCTCACTGTGAAAAGCAGAGCAGACCAAACAAACTTCAACAGAGAAACAGGAAAATCTTAACTGAAACTCTTGGCATGAGACAGGTGTGTCCAAAAATGGTCCTGAAGTAGCTCACCAATAAACAAAAGCAAAGGAGAGTCAAAGTTTGCCAAGACCTTTTGCAGAGGCAAGATGATGTTTCGGGCTGTGTTGTCACTGGTGATGAAACAAGGGTGTACCAATACAACCCTGAAGTAAAGCAATGAAGTGTGCAATGGAGATCAGCCAATTCTCCACAACCAACAAAGTTCCATCAGTCCTAATCAGGAGTCAAAAAGACGTTGCTAAGCTCTTTTGATATCAGAGGGATTGTTCATTATGAATTTATACCAGCTGCTCAAACAGTTGACCAAGTTTGCTATTTGGAAGTGCTTAAAAGGCTGAAGGAAAAAGTTAGATGAAACTGATGTGAACTTTTTGTCAACAACTCATGGCTCTTGCATCACGACAATGTACCACGACAGTGCACCCGCTTACATGGCACTGTCCATGAGGGAGTTTTTAGCCAGTAAACAAATGTATTGGAACATTCTGCTTACTTACCTTATCTGGCCCCCAGTAACTTTTTTCTTTACCGGATGATAAAGGAAATATTGAAAGGAAGACATTCTGATGACATGCAGGACATTAAAAGTAATATGACAACAGCCCTGATGGCCATTCCAGAAAGAGTTCCAAAATTGCTTTGAACGGTGGACTAGGTACTAGCATTGGCGCACAGCTTCCCAAAGGGAGTACTTCAGGGTGATGATAGAGATATTCCGCAGTGAGGTACATAGCAACTTTTGTATGACAGCTTTGAAAACTTAATTGTTGGGCTGCGTATAAAATGACCTCTGAGCACTGTGTTTGCTATGTCCCATATGTTTCGGTATACTGTCCTCTTATTCTTGTTTGATTCTAGGAATTTTTTAAACTTCATTTTTTACTTCTGTTACCCAATGGTTTTAAGAAGGATGCTATTTAGTTTTCATGTATTTTTTTCTTTGTTCTTCCTGTTATTTATTTCTAATTTCACAGTGTTGTGAACTGAGACGATGTTTTGTATCAGCTTAATGTTTTTGAATTTATTGAGGTTTGTTCTGCCATCTAGGAGATGCTTTATAGTGGAGAGTGATCCATGTGGTGTGCTGGAAAAAAATGTGTGCTGTGCTGTTGTCTAATGGAGAATTGTACATATGTCTGTGAGATCAAGTTGATTGATTTTGTTGTTTAGATCTTCTGTATCTGCTGAATTTCTTTCTAGCTGTTCTATCCTACATCAAAAGTGGTGTTTTAGTCTCCTACTATAATTGTGGAGTTGTCTATTTCTCTTTTCAATTCTGTTAAAGTTTTTTTTATGTGTTCTGGATCTCACTGTTTGGGTGCATAGATATTTATTATGATTTTACCTTCTTGTTGGATTGACTCTTAAATAGTTATCTAATGCCTTCCTTGTCTCTCACGCTGCTTCTTTCCTAACGTCTATTTGTTAGAGATTAATATTGTGACTCCTGTTTTTTTTCATTGCTGTTTGATATATTTTTTGCATGCTTTAATTTTTAGCTTATTTTAATGTTTTTGTCTGAAGTGTGTCACCTGTAGGCAGTGTTTTGGTGGGTTATATTTTCTTATGCATCTCTCCGTCTCCTGACTCGTCCAGCTAATCTACTTACATTCACTGTAATTGTCGTTAGATACGAATTTCCTGCTCTCATTTTGTTGTGCTTTTTTGTAGTGTTGATTTGTTTTGTAAATTTTTAAGTGCAGAACACTTTTTATGTATTTTAATTTGCTTCATTGGTGTAGATTTTGTGTTTACTGAGTCTTTTATGATTTTCTTCTTTTTATTTTCATGAAAAGGCTTACTGGTTTTCTTTGTGGGTATCCTGAAATTTACTTCTGTTTCGCTAAGTTTAGTCTGTATCATCCTGCTGTCACCTTCACTTCCTCTCCACATGGAAGTTTTTTTTAAACTAAACCATTTATTCCTGCTTTTTATCTTCAAGTCATTGCTGTTTACAGGGTGACATCTCTGTTCCCTGCTTTTAGTCATGCAATTATATTTTAGTTCTGAAAATTGTTTGTCTGAATTGGCATCTGGATGATATTATGTGTCTTAATCTCAGGTTGTTGTCTGATGTTGGTTCTATGACAGTCTCTGCTTAATATTTCTTATGAGGTTGGTTTAGCCTCTAACTAGTTACTGCCATTCAGTCAATTCTGACTCAGAGTAACCCTATAGATCAGAGTAGAACTGTCACATAGAGCTCTTAAGGAATACTTTTACAAATTCCCTTAATTTCTGTTTATCTTAAAATGTCTTAATTTTGTCACTGTATTTGAAAAATAGTTTTGCTGGATATATATTGCTTTTGTTAGATGTCATCAAGTTGGTTCCGACTCACAGAAACTCTCCGGACAACAGGACAAACACTGCCAGGTCCTGTGCCACCCTCACAGTCATTGTTAGGCTTCAGCCCAGTGCTGCGGCCGCAGCTACAGTGTCAATCCATCCCACGGAAAGCCTTCCTCTTTTATGCTGACTCTCCACTTTACCAAGGATGATGTCCTTCTGCAGAGACAGATCTTCTTGGTGGGCATTTTTTTTTCCTTCCAGGGTTTTAAATATATCATCCCATTGCCTTCTTGCCTGTGTGGATTCTGCCAAGAAATCAGAACTCAAGTGTTTTTCATTTTCTTTGTTGGTAACAGCTCTTTTTCCTAAGCTAACCTTCAGATTCTTTTTCTTCGATTTGGGAAAGTCTGATTATGACGTGCCTTTTGGCATCTACTCTATATGGGATTTGTTGGAGTTCTTTGATGAATATCTTCTTGTCTTTCATGATATTAGGAAGCTTTCTGCCAGGAACTCTTTAACATCTTTCTATGTCCCCCTCTCCCCTTTTTTTTTTTTTCTGTTATGGAATTCCCATCATACGTAAATTACTAATCCTGATAGAGTTCCACATAACTCTTAGGCTTTATTCATTTTTCTCCATTATTTTTTTCTGATTGTCCCTCTGACACATTAGTATCAAGGATTTATTCTCTAAGTCATTGATTCTGTCTTCTACTGATTCAAAATTCTGCACTTTTATGGTTAATCTTCTATATTTCTAATTGATGTTTCTGTATGGTTTCTAATTCTCTGTTTATGGATTTTGCTTTCCTGAATTTTTCTAGAGTTTTGTCTATGTTCTCCTTGATCTCTTTGAGGATCCCATATATAATTTTTTTGAGTTTCTTATCAGGCAGCTTAATTACTGTTCCTGCCTCAGGAAAGATTTCTGGCTCTTTATTTTGTTAACTTGCTTGAGGCATCTGTTTCTTTATATGGTTTGATATCATCTTGTCTTGGAGGTTAAGATGTTACTGTATTTATTTATTGATTGCATGTTTGTTTGTTTCATTCCAATCTCTTATTTTTTTATATCTGGACTAGACAGGCTTGTGTGGTTTGCTGCTCTTAGGTGTGGTAGCACTGGAGTGCTTACCACCTGGCTCTGCCTAAGTGGGGCTGTAGCTAGTAATGTGAGCAGGACTCTGTTTGCTGGTCATGCTAGGTGGCTGCAGGCAGTCCAGGTGGGTGTTGGCTATTGTATGGAATCTCTCCAGAGATGTGGGAGTGGACAGCTGCACTAACTGAATGGACAGGGCTACAGGTGTGATGGGTGTGGCAGCTGAGTGCAGACAGAGTTGCTGTTGATCACCAGGTGGGGAGGAGGACAGTAGAATAGGTTGGGAGACAGGTGAGTATATGCACAGGCACATGATCGATGTCACTCGTTGGGTGAGGGTGACTATAAATGATGAGTACGCAAGTGCAAGGGCATACGGTCATTGTTGCTTGGTTAGTTGGCAATGGCTGGTGCTGTGCTGGAGTGGCCAGCTGCTGCTAGGTGGGAATGGCAGGTAGGGGGTTAGTAGGATGGAGTAGAGTGTTAGTGGAGCCTGGGTGGAGACTAAGGGGGGAATTCATTGCTTGATCTTCAGTGGTCATGGCTGTCAGAATGGGAGGACTTGTACCACTAATCACCAGGAAAGTAAGGGAAGGGTGAGCACGTACCTCTGCACTGGGTGAGGGTGCCCGAACACTTCTGACTGGCTATAGCCTACATTTGGGACCTTATTTCACTCCAGAGATGTGTACACAGTTACTCTGTGTCCTTTTGGGAGGTCTATGAGGTTGCCTTCTGTGGTCCTCATCTGAGATTCCTGCTATCTGTGTCTCAAGACAGCTGTGCTGTGCCTGGTTGGCTGGCAGGATTCCTTTGCTCTGTCTCTTCTCATTTGTTGTTTTCTACCAGTTTCTTCCTCCAGTTGGTGTTTGAACCAATTCTTTATTCTTTCACTTTATGCTCAGCATTGCGGGATTGTTGTTTGCTATCTGTTTCATGTACTTTCTCAGGTTTTTGCTATAGAAGAATAATGTAGTATATCTGACTCAGCCCCGATTTTGGCTGGAAGTGAGCTCAAAACTTAAAAAAAAAAAAAATCATAGCTTTAATCCTTAAGCATGACTTAATATTCAGCATTATCAGATGGCAATTAAAAAAAGATTTCTTCCATTGATAAATAAAATGTACTCAGAAACATCATTCCTTTTGCAGTTTGTTGCTGCTGTTTCTTAATATCACTGCTTGGTTCCTTAAAGGCTACTTCGTAGCAAAGCAATTTAACCAAAAAATACCTAAGGACTAAACCTTAAGGGAGAGAGAATGAACATCCTGCTATTTGACATTAATCACATTAACTCAGTGTACCTAACAGACAGCCTTGGCATTATTCCTAACTAGACGACACTGAAATTAAAGCATAGGGTTTAAAGTTAATGGGAGTTGCACAACTAAAACACTGTATGTCAGCTTGATAATATGCCCTTAAGTTATTGTTCATGAACAGTGCCATTCCTCTGTTTAATCAAGAGTTAAAGCATGTGCAGTAACTCCCTATTTTCACAATATTCTTTCTGACAATAAAGATAACAAGTATGAGAACAGTTTTTTTTTTTTTTAAGCTGGCTAAACCTGATGTACTGGTTTTGTTAATAAAAAATTCATGACAATTAATGAAATGGATCTATTAAGATAGTCCTCCAATGTAGTACAGCTGCCCCACCCACAAATGAACTTCTCATGACCTATATTATTCAGAAAGAACTGTAGTAACTTGCACTAAAATTTGTTACCTACAAAAGATTCAAACAAAATCAAAGCATTAGCTAGAAGCTGGCAAGGTACTTCAAGGGAGGAATGCTTGATATGGCCATATTTAATCAATTTTCATTTGCTGTTCATACTCACTAGACTATTTTTGTTAATTCACAATATGCTACTACATTAAATTTTAATGACGGTAAATCTACATTTAAAAATGTTTAAGATATAAGTAAGTAACACTTGGCTGACTTCCAGATTTCATATTTTGTTATTTCAACTGCACTGAAAAGAGAGACTACTGAGTAGTCATATCTCTTTCTTTTAATCTCAAGTCCTTAATGATCAAGTGCTAGGCAAATTGAATAGACAAAAGAACTCTAAGGTTTATAATGATTTGTTGGATATGTTTTAGCATATACAGTTTAACAGAACACTTTTAATGCTTTCTCACCTTAAAAACTTTGGTTTTATCTAAGTTATCCTTTGATTATTGAAATCGGCACTTGGCATTGGTTATCAATTTTTTTCCCCTGTAAATACATTTACTTAAACAACCCTATGGCCACCATGGATGATAATCAATTCTATTCCCATGAACAAGAATCAGAGTCTGCGGTGCAGAATTCATGGTTGTAGGATGTAGAGACCTACCCAAAAGGGCAGATGAATGTACTGCCCATGAGGAATGAAGGCAACTTCTGACGAACAGTGTTTCTGAAACAAACGTGCCTCGTGTATTTGAAACTGTTTTTTGTTTAAGAAGAAAAAGCAGTAACAATCTTTTGCAAATATACACAGAGAAGAAACATGGGCTTCTTTTTTCTCTTCCACAAATGTTTGTTGAGCACCTAAACCAAGACAGCAGAGGAAAGTAGGGAGATGAATACAATACTGCTAAGGAGCTTAAATTTAATGGGAGTGAACCCCAGGTGGACAGGCAAGGAGGGTCACTGTTTGCAGGCGCTGTGCTGGAGTGCAGGGGGCTATGCCGGCAGGACGGCAGGACGTACGAAACAGGTAAGACTACTCTGGGGAAAATCTATCAAGAAGGACTCCACAGACAATATCAATCTTCATGACCAAAATGTCTGGGTATAAACTCTAGAAACAAAATTTTCTAGAGGACTTGAGTGAAGGAAACAGAGTCCAATTTATAAATCATACTCTTATCACTAAAGTAACTTTATAGATAGAGTTGTAAATCCACTTTAAAATTTTAAATGGATACAGAATTCTTAAGTTACTAGGATAAAAAGTATCTTAATAAATTTAGATGCCAAAAACTCTCTACATTTAACTACTTTTAAAATGTACTCAATGTCCATAGGATGAAAAATTTGGCTTGAAGTTTAAATTACTTTGATTCTTTTTTTTTTTTTTTTGCCTGTTGTTCACTACTTTAAAATAAAAAGCAATATTAAAAGCTACAGTGTATGGGAAACCAAAACCTTCTGTACTTGTACAAATAGTCTGATAATTTAATAGGGCAGAACTATGGATTAACTCCCCAAGTCATTAGGGCAGTTCCGGGTATTGGCACACATACAGACAGTATTACATACACTTGCCTCCCATTCATCCTGAGATCACACTGAAATAAAAACATCCAAGTTTAAAAGACACCATGAAACAGAGACCATTATAACCCATAAAAGAGATGGAGGGGGGAAGGGAGAGCAGAGGTGACAGTCACTCTTAAAAAGAAGTATTGCTCGAAGACAGCTGATGAGTGTGTCAACACATGCCATAGGCAGAGAAAGTGGCTTCCTAAAATAGACTACACAGGAACTCTGGAGTAGGTGGTGCTAATCTGTACAATGGATTACACAGATGGTTCTAGGTTCAGAGGCAACTGTCATAAAGGTGAGCAGGAGTGACAAACAAAGCCTGAAAAAGATCAACTGAAGGTTTGTAACTCTGGTGGCATAGTGGTTAAGCGCCATGTCTGTTGACTGAAAACTCAAAAGTCTGAATCCACCAGGTGCTCCTTGGAAACTCGAAGGATCAGTTCTACTCTGTCCTACAGATTCACTATGAGGTAGAAGCAACTCGATAGCAGTAGGTTTGGTTTCTTTTTTTTAATATATGCAGTCTCTACCCTGAGCAGATCACGTACGCATCTTGATGTTTACCAACAGGCAAAAAGCCTGTCATCTTTCTCTAGAGAAATCCACAGAAATTCCTAGGGAAAGCCATTAACTTGGTGAAAGCTAGTTTGGATATGTATCCCCAAGTCAACTATTCCTCATTTTGGCACTTGTAGACTTCCTTACCTCCTAGCTTAACATTAAATTGAATCAAATCATTGTACGTTCCACATTCCATCCCTCCATCTCTCTAGCGGAGTTCCCACACAGGAGAGAAACACAAGAATACAGACTTACACGATAGCTAATGAAATCTATACGAGATACTCAGCCCTTCTTTCTTAACTACAAAAGACTTATGAGGAGAATAACAGAGTTAAAAGAAATAATAAGATAAACAAACAGAAAAACAAATCTCCATAAAAATAAACAATTCAGGTAACAAAGGAGAAAAAGAGGAAAACCACACAGGGAGGTATGAGAAAATATATTAATCAGACAAGACTAGGATATAATAAAAATGGCATAAAAATAAGAAAGTTGCCATAGAGTGAAAACACCATTGACTAAGCTAAAAATTAATAGAAAAAATTTACATAAAATTGAGGAAATTGCTAAGAAGATGTATCAGAGTTAAAGATTAGGAAAATATAAAGAAAAAATATATTTAAAAAAAACAGAGCAGGAGGTACAACAACTGGAAATTAGGAAAACAGACAGCAGACATCAGAAACACAAGGAGAGGAGAAAATTTACAATCTTCAAGAGTACTTCTCAGAGTTGAGAGAGAAGAATTTTAATCAAAAGCATCCATAATGTGAAGTGCACAATAAATGAAAAACAGGTCACTCAAGGTTCACTTATGAGATTTCAGAATACTAAGAGGCAAAGATATTTTAGTATCTTCCATAAAAAATGTCCATAAGCAAAGGAAGAACAATGAGTTTTGAATCTTTCCAGAATCAGTTACTGGGAGCAAGAAAACAGTACTATCTTGAAAATCTTGAGGGGACACATAATCTTCAAATTCAAATTCTATATTCATAAAAATTATCTCCCTCTCTTTTGTTTGGAAGTTACTTGACGTGGGAATAAAGCAAGAAAGATCTGAATCCTGGACAGAGTGACAACTCTACAGAGCAGTGAACAGAAATCCTGGGGCAGCTGCATGGTAGTGCAGAGAACGAATGGCCTGAAATGTAGCAGGAAGATGGGATTTTTTTGTTAAAAAATTCATGATAATTAATGAAATGGATCTATTAACACAGTTCCCCAAGTGGTGCTACCTAAACCAGTAAGTAGAATATGGAAAAATAATTAAAAGAATTGAGACACAAGAGATAAAGACAATTTCAAGAAAGATGAAAAAACAATAAAATCATAGTCTAAGTAAGAAACACAAAACATGGTACAATTTTAAGTACGTAATGCACTATTTAAGAAATCCTTTTGTTTTGATCCAAAGAATATTCTCCTTTGACAGAAGAGTTGACAAATTAAATCCAAAGAAGAACTGTAGTTCCAGATTAGCATGGATGCTGCTCCTTCTTCATTGTCAAATCTTAGCATCAGCTTGTACCTAGAGCAATGAGAAACACGATGCAGTTGCAAGGAAAAAAAAAAGTAACTCTGACATAAAAACATAGTTCATAGATAGTGGGATGGAAAGGAGAACAGAAAGAAAAGTGGTACAATGGGTATAAAAACCAAAACCAAACTAGTTGCCAGAGAAGTCAGTTCTGACTCTTAGTAACCCTATGCATGTCAGAGCAGTACTGTGCTCCACAGAGTTTCCAATGACTGCTATTTTATAAGTAAACTGCCAGATCTTGCATCAGAGGCATCTCAGGGTGGCCTCAAACCTCCAATCTGTCAGCCAGCAGCTGAGCACATTAATTGGATGCCTTCATGAACTTGCATCAGGGCTGCCTCGCTCTTATTTACTTCACTATCATGACCACTACACTGAATCTACTGAAGGACACGTAGAAAAAGAAAAAAAAATTCAAATACCTTATCTTCAATCAATTTGTTAAATACTTTGTAGGACTATTTGGGACAACAGTTCTCTACTGAAATAGATATTTACTATTCCAATATATTCAGCATTTCTGTATTTTACTAATGTTTACACTGACAATCAAAATTACTTAAAATATAATGAGTATATGCATGCCAAATATGAGTATTTTATCAACTCTACGACTCATCTGCCAAAAATTTATTCTGTTTCTATGGGTAACATTAATCGGAGAATCTGTTAGAGAGACTAAAAGAACCTGTAATAGAGCTATTGATTCGTAGAAATGACTTGGTAGGACAAAAATTTCTGTAGCTTGTCTGTTGAAGTACTGATACATGGGATGTAAAAAATACTCCTCAGGTGACAGAAAGAAGAATGTCATCTTGCTGCTATTCTATTCTTTGTTATCATGAACCAGAAATTATTTTAAGGTGGCTCTTGGGAAAATCTTTGCAGTAAAAAGTTAGGAAATTTTACAGTGCTATGTAAAAATACCAGAAGAACTTAAACTTGATGACATAAGAGAAAGTGTTTGTCAGAAACTGAACACAGCATACGTTAATTTACAAAAATTTGCTTACTGCCCAAGCCACAAGTAAACTCCATACATATGAGAGATTCACCAAAATATTGATGTAAAATTTGAGATCCTACTGTTCTTTTAGTATAGCAACAGTATAAAGCAAGATTATTAATTTGTTAAGGTCCCTTCAAGAAGTTTTTCTTTCTTTTGCACTATTTTGTTTATCCTCATTCCACTGATATTTTAAAAAATTACAATACAGCAAGCAATGACATTAACTTCTTTGTAAAGATTTTAAGACTATTTAATATGCTAGGCAATTATTGCAAGTGAAATGCTGAAACTTCAAAAACTGCTAATATTTTTGCTAAATATGAAAACATGGTATTAACAATGATTTATCAGCAAATCGAACAAGAATAAACAAATGCAGTTTAGGCAAAGGAAAACAATTTTGCTATACATTAGCATTTATGTATAATATGCAATTAAACAAAATTTCACACCAGTGATACCCTGGGCACTTTACAAACTACTGCAGTGCTAGAACTTACAAAGATCATCTTCATGCTAAAGAGTATATTCAAGGATACCTTAACTTGCCTTCTTGTTTTGGAATGCATGGTGCCTTCTGCAATAACACTTCTCCAGCTCCCACTGGCTGTAGCTATTACTGGTATACTATAGTGCTTATGCTCCTTAAAGGAAGATTAGCAGATACTGAAGACTTACAACTTAAGATGGTATCATATCCGATTTGCAGTCCTATCATTAGAGAGGAGCCTAGTGGCACAAAATAAAGAAATTTATGCAATCAAATGAGAACAAAAACACATCCTACCAGAATCTATGGGATATAGCAAAAGTGGTGCTCAGTTTATCTCTATAACTGCATACATCCAGAAAGAAGAAAGAAACCAAATTAAAAAATTAACCTTACAGCTTGAACAAGTAGAAAGAGAGCAACAGTAGAACCCCTCAGGCATCAGAAGAAAGGAGATTATAAGGATTAGAGAAGAACTAAATGAATTAGAGAATAGAAAAATAATCGAAAAAATTAACAGAACCAAAAGCTTGTTCTTTAACAGATCAACAAAACTGATAAACTACTGGCTAAACTTACAAAAGAAAAACAGCAGAGGCTACAAATAACCCAGTTAAGAAATGAGATGGGAGTTGTTACAACAGACCCAGCTGAAATCAAAAACATCATAACAGAATGCTACGAAAGGCTGTATTCTAACAGATTTGAAAACCCAGAGAAAATGGACAAATTTCTAGATTTATATCACTCACCAAGATTATCACAAGGAGAAGTAGATCAACTTAATAAATCTATCACAAAGGAAGAGATTGAAAAAGTCATAAAAAATATACCAACCAAAAAAAGTCCAGGCCCAGATGGCTTCACTGCAGAATTCTACCAAACTTAGAGAAGAGTTAACTCTGATACTGCTGAGGCTATTTCATACCACAGAAAGGGATGGAGTACTCCCAAATTCATTCTACAGAGCCAGCATAACCCTAATACTGAAGCCAGGGATAGATCCCACAAAAAAAGAAACTTACAGACCAATATCACTCATGAAATTAGATGCAAAAAACCTTCAACAAAATTCTAGCCAACAGAATTCAACAGCATATAAAAAGAAAATAATTCATCATGATCAAGATGGTTTCATTCCAAGGATGCAAGGCTGGTTCAACATCAGAAGAACAACTAATGTAATCAACCACATTAATAACACAAAAGATAAGAATCACCTGATTTTGTCAATTGACGCAGAAAAGGCATTTGACAAAGTCCAACACCCATTCATCCTTAAAACTCTAAGAAAAATGGAAATAGAGGGGAAATTCCTCAATGCGTTCAGTAGCATCTATGCCAAGCCAACTGCCTTCATTGTCCCAAATGGTGAAAGACTGAAAGAATTCCATTTGAGAACAGGAACTAGACAAGGATGCCCACTCTCACCACTTTTAGTCAATATTGTGCTAGAAGTTCTAGCCAGAGCAATCAGACAAGACAAAGAAATAAAGGGCATCTATATTGGCAATGAATAAGTAAAAATCTCCCTATTTGCAGATGATATGACTGTTTATACAGCGAATCCTAAGAAATCCATTTAAGTAAACTATTGGAACTAATAGAGGACTTCAGCAAAGTAACAGGATCCAAGATAAACATAAGTAAATCAGTAGGATTCCTTTATACTAACAGTGAGATTATTAAAGAAGAAATCACCAAATCAATTCCATTTACTATAGCCCCCAAGAAGATAAAATACCTAGGAATAAATCTAACTAGAGAAATAAGAGACTTTTACAAAGAGAACTACAAGACCTTACTGCAAGAAATTAAGACAGACTAACATAAATAATCTACCTTGCTCATGGATAGGATGACTCGACACTGTGAAAATGTCTACTTTACCTAAAGCAATGCACTTATATAATGTAATCCTAACACAAATTCCAGAGACATTTTTTAATGAGATGGAGAAACAAATCATCATCTTTATTTGGAAAGGGAGGAAACCTCAGATAAGTAAAGCACTACTGAAGAAGAACAACACACTGGGAGGCCGCTCACTACCTGACTGTAGAAACTATTACACTGCCACAGTAGTCAAAACAGCCAGGTACTGGTACAAAAAGAGACAGATCAGTGGAACAGAGTGGAGACTCCAGAGATGACATCATCCTCCTATGAAGAGTTGATATTTGACAAAGGTCCCAAGATTTTAAAATGGGGAAAGAACAGTCTCTTTAACAAATGGTACTGGCAAAATTCGATATCCATCTGCAAAACACTGAAACAAGACCCATATCTCACACCTTACACAAAACCCAACTCAAATTGGATAGAAGACCTAAAGATAAAATAAAATGATAAAGCGAATCCAAGAAAAAGTAGGAACAACAATGGAAGTTTTAATACACAATACAGATAGACTTCAAAATCTGTCAAACAAAGCACAAGCAACAGAAAATAGATAAATGGGAACTACTAAGAATCAAACACTTTTGCTCATCCAAAGTCTTCATCAAAAGAATTAAAACGCCACCTACAGAATGGGAAAAATTATTGGGCAACTTTATGTCAGACCAAAGTCTGATTTCCATAATCTATAAAGTGTTACAAAATATCAACAAGAAAAGGATAAATCATCCAATTAACTGATGGGCAAAGGAGACGGACAGACACTTCTCTAAAGTGGGTATCCAGGTAGCCGAAAAACACATGCAGAATTGCTCACAGTCATTAGTTGTTAAAGAAATTCAAATCAAATCTACAATGATATACCATCTCACCCCAACAAGGCTGGCCATGATTCAAAAAACACAAAACAACAAATGCTAGAAAGGCTATGGAGAAATTGGAACTCTTCTACACTGCAGATGGGACTGCAAAATGGTACAACATCTTTGGAAAACAGTCTGGTGCTTCCTTAAAAAGCTGGAAATAGATATACCATTTGATCCTGTAATTCCACTGCTTGGAATTTATCCTTCAGAAACAAAGGTTGTCACATGAACAGGCACATGTACATAAATACTTGTTGCAGCACAGTCCACAATAAAAAAAAGTTGGAATCAACCCCGATGCCCATCAACAGATGAATGGATAAGCAAATTATGGTACATGTACTCAAAGAAACACTATGCTATGATGAAAAACAATGACAATTTTAGAAAACATCTCATAACATGGTCTCATTTGGGAGAAATCACGCTGCGTGAAATCAATCAGTGTCAAAAGGAGAAGTATTATATGAGATTCGTGTTACAAGGACTTAACAAGAGAATTATCCAAAGAAGAAAATGACTGTGTTGGCTGCATGAGTGGGTGGTGGGGCTGAGGGTTTTATGGGATAAGTGATAGATGTTAGAAATTTTATTCTTTTGCTGTAATTAATAAGAAAATAAATAATAAAAAAAAGGTTAGCAGCATCATTTTGATTCTTGATTTGGACTGACAGATTTTTTTGGTCATAGAGAATTGGCTGACTTCCATTGTGCACTTTGATGCTTTGTTTCAGGGTTATATTGGCATACCCATGTTTCACCACCAGTGATAACGCCACCCCAAACATTGTCCTGTCTCTCCAAAAGGTCTTGGCAAATTCAAACTTGCCGTCACATTTTGCTCATCAGAGCTCATCAGAGCTCCTTCGAGACCAGTCTGGCACACACGTTTCTCATGTCAAGATTTTCAGTTAAGATTTTCCTAACTGTTTACATGGTCTCTTATGCTTCTCAGTCAGCTGATAACTGTGACACACAATTCTACCAATTTTTGCAATGTTTTCATCAGTTCTGCTCATTATTGGTTACTCTGACCTTTCTTCATCAGTGATGTTTCTCTCCCCTCCAAGAGATGTTTAATCCATTTGTACACTACCATTTTCTTCAAGGCATTACCCTCATAAACTTGGACTAATATGTCCCTGATTTCACTTTAAATCTTGCCAAGTTTAACAAGAAATTTAATGTTTATTCATTGCTCTAATTTCAAAACACACAACAATAACGAATGTCACTCAGCAAGACACTGCCACACATTGACACGAATACAGATGTGAGACCCAGATACACCAAGGTTATGAAACCATACCAAGTTGTTTGTACACTGCTACCAACATAAGTGTACAGTAGCAAGTTTTTGAAGTTAATTGTAGTATTCAACCGAAGCAAAAACATAAAAAGTTTGTATAAAATGAATCCTGTGGCTGTTGACTCAATTATGATTCAGTGTGGCCCGACAGGATGGAACAGAACTGCTCCACAGATAAGCCAAGGACTAGATGGTAGCTCTGAACTGCTGACCTCTGGATTAGTAGCTAAGCTGTTGGGCACTATGCCATCAAGTCTCCTAAGTTTGTATATAAAAAAAAAAAAAAAAAAAAGGTAACCGCATTGCCATCAAGTCAATTCTGACTCATAGCAACATTACAGGACAAAGTGGAACCATCCCATAGAGTTTCCAAGGACTGTTCATTGGATGTGAACAGGTGACTGTTTGGTTAGCAGGCATGGCACTTAATTACTATGCCACCAAGGTTTCCCTAGTTCATAGAGGCCTCTAAAAAGTGTGATAAGTATCACCCAGGTTGGAGTCAGAAACAGAACGAGAGCCTAGCGTTTATTCTTTACACAAATAAATATTTGGTGTCTACTATCAGCTGGACAGGACTGGGCAGTGTTTTGTTCTGTTGTACACAGGGTCGCTATGAGTCAGAACTGACTTGGTAGCACCTATCATCATCATCATGACAGTATATTAGGAACAAGAACACAAAATCAATTAAGACAATGTCTCTGTTCAAAAGGCTTTTTACTTTAAAGCTATGAACTATTTCAAGGTAATTTTTGTAGAAAATTTAAGATTTGGGCCAAAGTTAACTTTTTACGTACAATTATCCATTTGTCCCAACATCATCCATTGAATTGATTTTTTTTTCCCCTATGAATTACCTGTCTTCAAAGATGAAAATAAATTGACCATAAACGTGTGGGATCCTTTATTCCAGTGATTTATGTCCATTCTTTCACTGGATGCTACATTATCCTGATAATTGTGACTTTACAGTATTTTGTGAAATCAGGCAGCATAATTCCTTCAACTGTGTCTTCTACAAGACTGCTTTAGCTATTCTAAATAAACTGCATATTCATGTAAATTTTAGAATTAGTTTGTCAATATCTACAATAAAAACTACTGGAATTCTCATTAGGATCATGTTGAATCTACTGAACATTTTATATAGAATTGGTATCTTAGTAACACTGAGTCTTCCCATCTAGAAACAACGCATTTTTCTCAATTTCCTTAGGTTTTCTTTGTTTTCAACTATCTAGAAGTTTTTGAGTGACCAAATTGTGCACCTGCTTGGTTAAATTTATTCCTAAATATCTTATTATTGTTGATGTTACTGTAATGGAATTGTTTCTTATTTTGATTTTCAGGTTGTTCACTGATAATGTACACAACCAGTTCTGTGTATCTTTTTTTTTTACAACTTTACTAAATTCTTAGTTTTAATAGTTTTGTGTGTGCATGTGTGGATTCCTTAAGATTTTCTGCATAAAAGATTATGATACTTTTTTAATTTTTCACTACGAGTTCTATTTTTTTTTCTTCTGTAGTTGCCTTTCCTAGAACCTTGAGTATCATTTGAACAGAAGTGCTGAGATTGGGCATCCTCATCTTCTTCCAAAATGCAGGAAGGCATCCAAACTTTCAACATTAAATACGATGATAGCTGAGGATTTTTGTGGATGCCTATGAGTTGGATCTGACTCGACGGCACTTGGCTTGGCATTATCAGGCTGAGGAACTTGTACTCCTAGTTTGTTGAGCATTTTATCATGAAAGGGTGCTGCATGTTGTCATATACTTTTTCTGTATCAACCGAGATGATCTTTTTTTTAATTCTATTGCTACAGTGTAATACATTTATTGATAACTGATGTTGACTCAACCTTGCATTACTTGAATAAATCCAGTTGCTTATGGTGTATAATTCTTTTATATGTTGTTAAACTCACTTTGCTAGTATTATGTTGGGATTCCCTGGGTGGTGAAAAATGCTTAAGAACTTGATTACTGGCTTCAAGTTTGGCAGTTCAGATCCACGCAGCAGCATCTGGGAAGTCAGTCCTGGTGATCTGCTTCTAAATAGTCACAGCCTTGAAAAACCTGTGAGGCAGTTTAATCTGCAAAAGTGGACTCAACAGTATGATAACAATTAACAACAACAGAACTGTGTTGAGGATTTCTTCATTTATATTAGTAAGAGATACTGGTCTGTAGTTTCCTTATAATGTCTTTGGTTTTTGTATCAGGGAAATACTGGTTTCACAGAATAAGTTGGGAAGTTTCCCTCTTCTGTTTACGGAAGAGTTAGTGAAGAACTGGTATTAATTCTTTAAGCGCTTGGTAGAAATCAGTGGTGAACCCATATGCATCTGGGCTTTTCTTTGGGGGTAGTTTGATTATTAATTTTTCACTTGTTATAGGTCTATCTGCATTGTCTTGTTCCTTGAGTCAGATTTAGTAGATTATGTCTTTCTAAGAAATTTTCCATTTCACCTATGTTATATAATCTATCAGTCCAGGTTTCAGACAAATAAATATTGTTAAGCTTCTGTCATTAACAGGTTAGTTCCTCTCTCTGCTTGAGCTTCCTCATTTGTAATATCACACAAAGATGCTGATGGTATTAAAGAAGACAAAAGTGTACTGAACATGAAGATACATGCAAGAAAGAATTAGAAATCCATTTTAATTATTTTTTGAAGTAAATTTTTAATGGAAAACATTGTGGAAATAGTATATTTAGAATGTGTACTCTAAGGAAAAAATACATTTATAACAGGTTAGAAGAAAAATGATAAAAATTATTAATCTCTGACAATATATTTTCTTAACATTAAAAATATTTCTGTGTGAATAAGCTTTGCAAAATACTGTTAACAAAAACAGCCAAATCTAAGTTTAAACATGTCATTTTTGACTAAATATTTTTGAAGTGTCATTTAATAATAACAAAATTAAACCTTCCCAACTCCAATGAATGCCTTTTTCCCCAAAGAAAAACCTGTCTGTGTGTGTGTGTGTGTGTGTGTGTGTATACACAAACAGAATCCCTTTGAAGAAAACCTAACGATGACTCAATGTAAACTCAATGTAGGATTTATAATAACAATGGTTCACGCTTATTAAATACCTAACTCTGTACCCAGGAACTGTACAAAGCATGTGACAAGCATTATTTAATTTGATTTTTTCCCAACAACAATATGAGGCAGGAATCATTGTAACTCATATTTCATAGGTCAGGAAATTGGGGCTTAGGTTAATTGCTTGTCAAGATCACTCAGCTAAAAAGTCAGAATTTGTGCCATCTGTCTTACCTATAGTGTTAGCTATAGTGTTAGCTCTGAATTAAAATACTGTATTACAACAAAAGTATGAATACAAAATAATAATCTTACAAACAAAAAGCTCCCAAACTCAAATAAAACAGATTTTGAACTTATAACAAGCTTCCTTCATTATGAATTTTAATTTAAGCCTATTTATGTCACCTTTTAATCATGTCATTAATTATAAGCCAAAGGGAAATTGTTATTACAAATCAAAGGTCAGGGCACAAAACTCTGATACTTGAATCCTTGGTTTCACCTTATTTTTCAGTTAACAAAACAGAATGAACAGTTATTTGAACTCTGAGTCATACGTAAAAAGAAAGCAAAACAAAATAACAACAAACAAAACTAAATCAAAAGTCAGCAAACATAAACACCTCAATTATGAGTCAATGCTGTCTGATTTTCTAGAACTCAGTCTTGATTCTCATCTTTTTTTCATATGATAAATACCAGTTCTCACGTTCTTCATATAATTGATATATCACAAAATTTTCATTCACATTTATAATGCAAACAGCTAATCAAGCTTGATAGGATAGCTAAACTTTCCATGGGCTAAAGTAAACTCAAATCTTAGATACACAAATTTCTAACAAAAGTACACTAAAATAAAAAAATATCTACGATTTTGAATTTTCAGATTGCTTCACATAGTAACTCAGTATGGTTCATGTCTGATTCAATCAAAACCAGGAAATTGTAGCTGATATTTTGGGAAATAATTGAAACTATACTGACAGAATACTGACAGTCTTATATAAGTCCTAAGGGAACAAGACATACAAAACTGAATGACTGAACACAATAGTTAATTAAATCCTAATACAGTCATAAGTTTCATTAAAAGTCTTGTCTTTGGAGTAGTTAGCACCGTACAATATTTTTGTATTTACCCGAGTTTATAAAACAACCTTTTTTGAAATTACAGGGAAAACAATCAATCAAGACTGTTTTGCACTTTGCAATCTTTTAGAACATCAATTTAAACCTCAGAGAACAACTACTGCATGATTTAAAGAACGAAAACTCTCGCTACTTCACATATAATCGAGTCCAGAGTATTTACACATTTAAATATCTAACTGTAGGTAAACATTTATCCTTTTGGGAGAGGCCCAGCTGGAAGGGCCCCATGGCAATATAACAATGTTAAGTCCCGGATATCTGACTGTACTGCCAGTGTCATCAGTCTTAAAAATACTGCTGGATCATCATCATCAGTCAATATTTACTAAGCTTTTTATGACAGTAATGGCATTAAAGGTTTACAGAAATCAAGAGTAGCTGAAAGACTTCAATTTATTACATCTTGTCTGTATGCTAACATTGTTACTCACTGTTTCTGTAGTTAAAGAATCAGAATGTCCATGAACAGTGCTTTCAATTATTAGCTATTATTTTCATTTGTTATAGATTTTAAAGTAAATTAAATGTGACAATCTTGAAAACATTTAGCAATGTACACAGCAAGGTACAGCAAGGAAAGATAAAACATTTATAATTCAAATATCCTAAATAAATCTAATTCAAATGAGTGAACCAAAAAGCTAAACCCCCTGCGCCAACTCGTAGAGACTTTATAGCAGAGGAGCACTGCCCCATAGAGTCTCCAAGGAATGTCTGGCAGATTTGAACTGTCGCCTTTACAGTTAGCAGGCATAGCATTTAATGACTACACCACTAGGATTGCTAACTGAGTGAAGTCTCTTGAAATATGAAGAAAATCTCTCCTCTTACTGGTATTTCTGGCTGCCGTGGATTGAGTTTGTTCCCCTCAAAAAAAGTGTGTAACAATTTGGCTAGGCCATGATTTCTGGTATTGTGTAATGTTCCTATATGCTGTAAATCCTGCCTCTATGATGTTATTGAGGGATAGGCAGCAGTTGTGTTGGACTCAACACATAAGGCTATATTATGCCTTGAGACAATCTCTTGGGAAATAACGGAAAGGGAAGCAAGCAGAGAGTTGAGGGACCTCATACCATTGAGAAGAATGCCAGGAGCAGGGAGTTCTTTGGAAAGGACACCGGGTTCTTGTGCCTCAGAAGCTCTCAATCCAGAAGTCTGATGACAGGGACTTTCCTCCAGAGCCAACAGAGAAAGACTTCCCATGGGGCTGATGCCCTGAATTTGGACTTTTAGCCCTATCTGTGAGCAAATAAAGGCTGCTTTTTAAAGCCATCTACTTGTTGTATTTCTGTTATAGCAGCACTAGATGACTAACACATTGGCCATACTAATGTTCATAGGACTGAATTTTTGAAAGACATTTTTTTTGATTAACCTATCATGGGCCCCAGTGTCTACTAAGTGGTAGAAGAATTTTATGTTAATATTTCCCTATAAGTCAGTATTTTCTTAACATCAATATTTTTTTAATTTTAAATAAGTACTTCAATTTATAAAAAAGGAAAGTACTTTAAAAATAGCTTGGAAACTATTTGTGATATAATTTCTGTGGTGTATATTTTACCACAATAAAAATAGAATTTAAAATATTTGGAAAACCTAAAACCTAAGTGAGGTTAGCATTTATTGTATCATTTTCATAATGTTGTTAGTTGAACTACATTCAGATTTTAATTCCCTTATATTTCTTGTTTTTCATAAAGCACATGGCTGATAAAATGTATTAATGAACATAAACTGCAATGTCATACATATACATACATATGTGTGTGCATACATATATTTATATACCAAAGCACATACATGTTGGTATTACAGAATTATTTTTCATAACATGACTATTTATTTTTAGGTTACCAAACTTAACTTTTGCAAGTTATTATGCATGATGGTATTTAAAAATCTTCTAACTTCATCTTTATTATTACATTAATGCATACACATCAAAAAACAAAACCCAACCTGCTGCATCAAGTTGATTCTAACTTACAATGACTCTACAGGACAAGGCAGAAAAACATCACAGGTTGCCAAGGCTATGATGTTTAAGAAAGCAGACTGCCACATCACATCTTTTTCTTGTGGAGCAGTTGGTGGGTCTGAGTCACTGACTTTTCTTATTAGCAGCTGAAGTCTAGCCACTGTGCCACAAAGGCAGGCACATAAAAAACATTCAAATACTTTATTAACGTATCTGAAGAAATTTAAAATCTCTCTTCCTACTGCCATATGTGAGGTCTGAGAATTACGTTTACAAACTTACCACTGTGCACTTATGTTGGCAGCACTGTACAAACAACTCAGTAAGGTTTTATAACCTTGGTATATCAGTGTTTCACAGTTGTGTTTGTGTTGACGTGTGGCAGTGTCTTGCTGAGTGTCATTCATCATTGTGGCATGTTTTTGTGTGTCACTGTGAGAATATCAGAGCTTGAATTACAGCAATGAACAAACATTAAGTTTCTTGTTAAATGTGATGAGGGTGGAAGTGAAATCAGGAACACGTTAGTCCAATTTTATGGGGCTAATGCCATGAAGGAGAACGGCAGTGCACAATAGATTAAACATTCTTCTGAGGGGAGAGAAAGTGTCACTGAGGAAAAAAGGTCAGGGTGGCCAACAATGAGCATAAGTGAAGAAAGCGTCACAAAACTTGGTCAAATTGTGCATCAAAATCGTTGGCTGACCATGAGAAGCATGGCAGATCAAGTAAATAGTGATAGAGAAACAGCTGAGAAAATCTTAACTGAAAATCTTGGCCTGTGAAAGGTGTGTGCAAAAAATGTCCCAAAAGAGCTCACTGATGAACAAAAGCAAAGGAGAGTCCAAGTTTAGCAAGACCTTTTGGAGAGGCAAGATGATGTTTTGGGTTGTGTCATCACTGGTGATGAAACATGGGTGTACTAACACGATCCTGCATCAAAGACACGACCCTGTGTCAAAGTGCACAATGGGAGTCAGTCAATTTTCCATGACTAAAAAAATTCCGTCGGTGCAAATCAAGAGCCAAAGTGATGTTGCTAAATTTTTCTGATTTAGAGCGATTATTCATTATGAATTTGTACCACCTGGACAAACTATTAATCAAGTTTACTATTTGAAAGTGCTAAGAAGGCTGTGTTAAACAATTTGACAAAAAAGACCTGAAATTTCTGCCAACAATTCACGGCTGTTGCATCACGATAATGCACCAGCTCACATGACACTGTCTCTGAGAAAGTTTTTAGCCAGTAAACAACTGTATGGAACACCCTCCCTACTCACCGGATCTAGTCCTCAGTGACTTTTTTCTTTACCCAAAGATAAAGGAAACATTGGAAGAAAGACATTTTGATGATATTCAGGACATCGAGGGTAATATCATGCCAACTCTGATGGCCATTCCAGAAAAAGAGTTCCAAGCTTTCCAAGAGGTGTACTTTGAAGGTGACCACAGTGATATTCAACAGGGAGGTATGTCGCACTTTTTCTAGGATGAGTTTGCGAACTTAAACTGTCACACATGCACACACACACAAATCTGACTGCTAAACAGAGTCTCATTTCACAGATACCCCACTATGTTTCTGATATAATGTTTAAACATACAGAAGCAGTGCTTGGCTGGCACAGTTAAGCACTCAACTACTAGTTGAAAAGCTGGATATTCAAACCTACCCAGAGACACCTTAAAAAGTCAGTCCTAGCTGCCAAAAGGTCTCACTCAGCCCTGCAAACTCTGTGGAGCACTCTACTCTTTACACATGAATTAGAATGCACTACACAACAACAACAACCACAAACATAAATACATATATTCATCCATTCAATAAATTTTCATTGTGCATCAGAGATGTGGCAAGTCTGTGTTAGACGTAAGACGTAGTGATAAGCAAAATATAGTCTCTGTCCTTGCAAAGGACAATCAACAAATAAATACCCATAGTAACAGGTAGGTATACATATTATACAGAAAAATAAAGGAAGGTAAAAAAAAATAAAAGTGATATACAGAGGAGATGGGCTATTTTATAAAGAATGGTGAGGGTTACTGAAGCAGAAAGCCAAATGAAGTGAAGGAACAAACTTATGACATTCTACGGGAAGAACATTCCAGGAAGTGGAAACAACTGTCATGCTACCTGAGATGGGAACATGCTTCAGATGTGTATAAGAATAAACACCAAGCTGGCTAGGCTGGCTGGAGTCAAGCCAGAGAGAATCATTTTAAGAAATGAGGTTAGAAAGGCAGCCAGGGACCAGGATATATACACATGTCTGTAAAGAGATAAGATCACAACATACCTTTGGGGTCTCAGACTTCACGCCTCTGGGGGTTCAGGTGGATGATTTTAAGGTAAGAAGTAAGTAGGACGGGCAATGTGGTGAAATGGGCAGCGCATGTCCCCTTAGAGGAAATAGATTCTACTCAGCCTCAGCCAAGTGTTGAAATAAACATGCCCTGCCATAATCCAGACAGTCATAGTTGGTGACACTTGTTTTTATTTTTCCAATTAACTTCATTTTTTAAAATACTGTGTTGACAAAGGAAAACAATCATGGAAAAGATTCTTTTTTTTTTTTTTCCACTATAAGAAATAACACTGTAATGAACACTGGACAATGATCTTGCTATTTTGTGTTTCTTTAAAAAAAAATATTCTAAATCTCAAGTAATATAAACTCTAAACAAACATATCTGATGATGACTTCTAAAAGTGGCCACTACATAGCTGGAAAAAAAAGAAACTCTGCTGGCAGGTTATAAACTTGTTTTACTATATGAAGACCCCACTTTGCTCTCTCACTTGCAAATTATTAACCTACCTGTTTTCTCCAATCTCACTTATTCATGCATTTATGACTAAGCTCTTATTATATACACTGCTCATATTATCCTTTTACAGAAAAGCCCTTTAATATGAAGAAACTCTCAACCTATTGTTAAAATCAATTGTTCATTTACTGCTTTGACAAACATTTACCAAAGGTCTGCTATATACGAAGAACAGAAATCTCAGTAGGGGAATTCAGACTTCCAAGACAATGCCTTCAACACTCACTGCTCAGGACTGACGGCTTCACCTATGATATCTTAAACAGTAATATCCTATTTTTAATTACAATCTTCTTTTCTTTGTTAAATTTTTTTCTTCAACTACATTTATTCTATGACGTAAAAATGTATGGCTGCTGGATTCCTCCTTTATCTTTCAATGTACCTGTCCTGTCAACTTTATTTCCCGTCCTTTTTAGGCTATCTTCTTACACATCATCTTATTAACTCTTTTCCTAGACCTTCAATTTCTGTTCTTTGATTAATATGTTACAATATCATATACTTAATAACATAAATTAATATTCCAACAAAGAAAGAGAGGTAGGTATTATGAGACAGCTACTGTGTAAAACCGATGGTGGAAATGGAGGTAGACTGAGAGTACTTCTAGTTTACCAAAGAACAAAACTTGTGGCCATCCAATTGATTCCAACTCATAAGGACACAGCAGAACCGCCACATAGTTTCCAAGAAGGGTCTGGTGGATTACAACTGTTGACCTTTTGGTTAGTAGCCATAGCACTTAACCAGTACACCACTGACTGGCACCAGTGACAGAAATATGAATGAAGCTGGGGACCACATAGATGACTAGCAAAAAATTAAATCAGCAGTAGCGGCAGTATCAAGGGAGATCAGGTCTGTTAGGTTAAAGAGTTGAGAATTGACTGCACAGGTAACATGCTACTGGAGCCCCTGGGTGGTGCAAACAGTTAAGTACTTGACTGCTAACCATAAATGTCAGTGCTAAGAATCTACCAAGAGATGCCTCAGAAAAAAGGCCTGATATTCTGCTTCCAAAAGGTCACAGCCTTGAAAACCCTACAGACCACTGTTCTCCTCTGCAACACATGGGTTGTCATCAGCCTAACGGAAACTGGTGTGGTTTGGTTTTGGTTTTAATATGGTGTTATTATGTACTGTTCTGGCTGCCTGAGCAGCTGAAAATAATGCCTCAGGATACTTACGGAATTACTACAAGTAAGGAACAGAGACAAGATGACACTGTCACAAGACAAAATTGGGTATAAAATTAAACAGCACTGGCCTAAGGTTGGAGCTTTATAAAACAAGAAGGGTAAACTGACAGGAAAAGAATCTAGCTAAACTGGGTGACTGATGAAATTTGAGAAAGGGGACAAATCAAAGATTATCTATGAAGGATGCAACTGCTATCTGTGGAACTCTAATAATAATGATTTTGAGTGCCAAGACAATGGAAAACACTACTTTTTCAATATAATAAACTGTAAAGTTAAAATTTTGCAAGCTGATATAAATAATGTTATTAAATGGCAAGCCCCAGAATCTAAATTAGCAAACCCATTTTTTGTACTAACTCTGGAGTCCTTTGCGAAACACAGCAATTAAACAGTCAAGTATTTTGTTAAATCCTCTTGAAAGAACTGAACCAGTTGCCATCAAATCAATTGAGCCTGAAAGCGCCCCTACAGGACTGAGCAGAACCGCCCCACAAGGCTTCCAAGGAGCAGCTGGTATATTCGAACTGCCGACCTTTTGTTTAGCAGTTGTAGCTCTTAACTGCACCATACCAGGGCTCCAAAAGAGGCGAGTCTATTTTAGAAACTAACAAACAGCAGCTCAGGGCTGATTTTTAGTTTGATTCTTTTAACGTACTATGTAGAATAAGACACAGAAAATACTGAAACCCAGTAACACAAAAAATGTCTTCTGGATACAAAGGCATAGAAGATAAAATATTCAGTGGCAACACACTATCTACTAATTTAATCTGTTGTCATATTTCTGCATAAAGTAGAAATGGTTAAGTAATTCTATCAATAATAATTTACTTCCCATGTATACTGTCTTACAGTTTTCAAAAATCATATAAGTATGTCATCTCACTGCTTTTTATAAGCAGGACAATATCACCTTTGTTTACAGGGAAAGTGACTGACATTCAGAAGCTAAGTAAATTAATGTCACATTCTGTAAACTGAGAGGATGAAAACAGGAAGCGTTAATAAATATATTCCTAATGACTAGACATACAGAAAATGCAAGCTATGAATATTAATTTTTTTAACTTTGTTTAAACTATCCTCTGACTTTCCATCCCAGAGCCACCAATAAATAGTGACATGAACAATAAAAACTGACACCAGCTATACATTAAAAAGGACTTGAATTTCCAAAAATAGGTGCAACTTAATGGCATTAAGACAGTTCTTGATTCTAAACATAAACATTTTGTCTACCTCATGTGAAGGGGTAGTGATTTCATAAAAGCTAGAAGAAAACTCTAATGTTGCAGTTAAAGAAACTGTAACACAGAAAGGCTGTAATTTATGTATATTTAAAAAACAGCAACCATGATTGATGGCAGAAATGGAAGTAGAATTCAGACTTTGTTGTTTTCTGTTACTGCTTTTGCAGAATGGTATATCACAGTCCCACAGATAGTTAATTCTTGTGGAAAATACAGACATGACAAAATTTTTATGTCATTGGGTAGGCAAATTAGCACTGTTAATGAGGTTAGCAGTAAGTATTCAGTTCTACTCTAGATAAAAGATTTGCATTGACAGAAGTGTTGCTTTATGGTTACAGTTTGCATGCTATAATATAATCACTGCCTACTGTCTTAGAAATGCAGGTGTTGACTGAGAGCATGTAATTCAATGAAAAAACTATTGCTACCATTAAAAAAAAGCCAGGGCTTAATGACAATAACATTTCTGATTTTAGTAGCATATACATATCCATATAAATATATAAATATAAATATATATATTTTGTCTATATATAGACAAAAATGTATATACGAAAAGAATCATGGAATAAAATTTATTTCAAAAGTAGGAAAAAATTAAGAATTTCATTCTTTCTGAGTATATTTCACATGGTTGCTATCTTTATAGCTTCTGTTACTCTGAAATATTTTGCAGTTTTCTCTATATCAAACATACATTTTATTTAAATATTTCAAAATAAATACTTGTACAATAATAGGAAACACACTACTTTAAAATACGGAGCATTCTCAAGATTTCTGGTCTAAAATGTGACAGTTACCATGGTCGGAATGAAATCACAATTTATGCATATAATCTCACCAAATATACTAAAAATTTACAACATCATCTGCTGTTACGGTAATTAAGCAACAGTATTCTACTGGTAACAAACACTTGTCTAAATACTTTACACTTTCTTTCTAGCAAAAGGAAATATAAGGCAGTACTATAAAATGAGCAAACACTGAAATTTAGGCATTCCCTAGATTAGAAGAGTGTGTCATTATTATGCCTCTTGAACTTAGGAACGCAGCACTACTGGTTTACAACAGGAAAAAGCATAACTAAATACAAACCTAACCCCTACAAGTTCAAGACACTTCCCCGATGAAACTGTTCAGAATTTAACTAATGAAGCTGTTGCAAATACATTTAGCATTAGACACAGAGATAAGGAGGTACTAAAACTTTATTAATAGCACTTTGGAAACAAATGCAGTTTAAGTCTTTCTATTATTCCTCTCCTGCTACACCTTCTTCTGTGACAGGAAAGAGGTGCCAGTTACAAATGTGAGTTTAACACACCTTTCCAGCCACCTTACAAGACCCTCCCTCTAATTCTGCCAAAGGAAACAAAAGGCCAGTATTTCCTATTTTTCTTTTTACACTGCAAAGTTCTCTAAAGTTTAAAAGAAACAGACAAAACTAAGAAATTCTAAAAAACAAAAATCAATCAGATGTTCCATGAAAGGAAAGGAGTGTTTATAGCAACAGCAACTCTTAGACTAACAAAGCAAAAGAAAATGATTTGGGGGATGGAAAACAGAGAATAAAGTCATCACCAGTAATTGGTAAATTAAGCTGCTATAATTAAAGTCAAAGGTAGAATGAACGTGGCCAGAATATTTTCATCAACCTCCAAAATGAGTAACATTACACATCCTCCTCTGCCATAGGAAACTGAGGGCCAGACTTGAAGCTTACGTCTTGCTGCTTCACCATGAGGGACATCACTGCTGATGCCAGAAGGATCTTGGCTGAAGGCAGAGACACCATGATGATGTTTACCGGTTTTTACTGACTATGTAAAGACATTCGACTATGTGAATCATAACAAATTATAACAATTACAACATTTGCCTTAGTCATTTGGTACTGCTTTAACAGAAAGACCACAAAGTGAATGGCTTTAATGAACAAAAGTTTATTTTTATACAATCCAGTAGGCTAGAAGTCCAAATTCAGGGTGTCCACTTCAGGGGAAGGCCTTCCCTCTTCGTCGGCCCTTTGTGTTGCATCAGTTTTTGGTCAGGAAGTATCTTGGTGCAAGAACCTCCCGTCTGAAGGATGTACTCTGCTCCCGGTGCTGCTTTCTTGATTGTAAGAGGTTCACAAGTCTCTGCTTGCTTCCCTTTCCTTCTATCTCTTGTAGGATAAAAGGTGGTGCAAGCCACACTCCAGAGAAACTCTCATTACAGCACAGAGGTGATCTTGGGAGGGTTTTACAAATCCTTCTTAACATAAATCCAGTCTACTAATCATAGGCATAGATTATGATTTACAACATCAGAAAATCACAAAATGGAGGGCAGACACACAACACTGGGAATTACTGGCCCAGCCAAATTACTGGGCACATTTTTGAGGGCACAAAATTCAATCTATCACAACACTGCAAAGAACTGGAATTCCAGAACACTTAATGGGCTCTTGAAGAACTTGTACATAGATTAAGAGACAGTCATTTAGAGAGAACAAGGGGATACCATACGACTTAAAATGAGGAAAGGTATGTGTCAGGGTTGTATCTTTTCACTGTACTTACTCAATGCTAAAAAAATAATATGAGAAGCTGGATTACATGAAGAAGAATGTTACATCATGGTTGGAGGAAGACTCATCAACAACCTCCAGTGTGCAGATAACAGAACCCTATTTTATGAAAGTGAAGAGGACTTGAAGCATTTACTGATGAAGATCAAAGAACACAGCCTTCAGTATGGATTACACCTCAACATCAGAAAACAAAAATCCTCACAAATGGACCCATAAGGAACATCATGATAGACGAGGAAAAGACTGAAGTTGTCAAGGATTTCTTTTTACCTGGATCCACAGTCAATATACATGGAAGCAGTAGTCGAGAAATCAAAAGATGCATTACATTGGCCAAATCCACTGCAAAAGACCTCTTTGAAGTGGTATAATACAAAGATGTCACTTTGAGGACCATGATGTGTCTGACCCAAGCCATGGTATTTTCAATCACCTCATCTGCATGCAAAGGTTGTACAATGAATAAGGAAGACTGAGGGTGAACTAAAGTCTTTGAAATATGGTGCTGGCAAAGAATATTGAATACACCACGGACTGCCAGAGAAATTAACAAATTTGTCTTGAAGAAATATGGCCAGAATGCTCTTTAGACAGAAGGATGGCAAGACTTCATCTCACACACTTGGGACACATTATCAAGACGGAGGACTAGGTAAAAGGAGAGGGTCAGAAAAGTGAGGATGACCCTCAACAAGGGGGACTGACACAGTGGCTGCAACAAGCTCAAGTACAGCCACAGTTGTGAAGATGGCACAGGACCAGGCAGCATTTTGTTTTGTTCAACACAGAGGTCCTTATAAGTTGAAGACAGGAGCCATTGATTGAATTATGTGTCCCCCAATATATGTGTATCAGTCTGGCTGAGCCATGATTCTCACTATTGTATAACTGCTTCTCAATTTGAGACGTGACAGGATTTTCCTATGTGTTGTAAATTCCGTTATTATGATTTAATAAGACAGATTAGCAGCAGTTATACTGATGCAGTTTACAAGACTGGACAGTATCTTAAGCCAATCTCTTATTAGATATAAAAAGACAGAAACAAGCAAAGAGACATGGGCACGTCATACCAACAAGAAAATTCTGTTTGGAGCAGTGTGTCCGTTGGACCTGGGGTCTCTGTGAGGAGAAGCTCTCAGACTATGAGAAGATACGGGCCTTCCTCCAGAGCTGACAGAGAAAGCCCGCCCGTGGAAGCAGTGCCCTGGGGTCAGACTTCCAGCTCACTGCACTGTGACAGAACAAACTCCTGTTCGTTACAGCCATCCACTTGCGGTATTTCTGTTACAGCAGCCTACCGAACCACGTAAGAATAAACTTTTCTTTGTTAAAGCCATCCACTTTCAGGTATTTCTGTCCCAGCAGCACAAGCTGACTAAAACAAAGGGCAATTTTGTACTTTGTGATTTCAACCTTCTCTCTTAAATTTCCTTATTCTGTTACACTCTATGATCTTCTAAAAATCTATGATTTCCGGAGTTCTCATTTCATGTCAATATATCTGTCCCTGCAACTTTATTTCCTGTCCTCGTTAGCCTATCTTACCATTTACTATTTCATCAACTCTTCTGCTAGTCCCACAGCTTCCCTATTCTTTGTCATTTCAGTCCTGAAAATATATAATCCTGTATCATTTCAATCTTTTCCCTTTAGTGCTGCTGCAGTTGAACATACTAAAGAAACAAATGTGTGGCATCCATTCCCAGCCAAGTCCTCAGGATCACTTGATTTTGTTCTTTCCATGAGAAACCCCAGTGGCATAGTGGTTAACTGTAGTATCTGCTAACCAAAACGTCAGCAGTTCAAATCCATCATACAGAGTCACTATGAGTCGAAATCTACTTGAAGGCAGTGGGTATTTTCCTTTTTCAGTTCTCTCTCCCATTCCTTTCAGCAGCTACTTTATTCCATTAAAAGGGGCCTGCTTTCTCATTTCTAGGACACTACACTGACTACTATCTTACAGAATAAAAATAATGAAATTATTAATTGTGGATCCAATTTATTTATGCTCACTGTCCTTCTCTACTCCTGTCTGTGAGCACAAGGTGATCATCTTCCTGCTCAGTTCAAACTCTTCCATAAGCGCTCTACAGTCCATTTCTTCCTACTTCCTCTGGAATCTTGGTCTATCAAACAATCTTTTCTGCACAGGCTACTTTCATGTAGTCCATAAACACTTGCAAGTATCTTCCATTGTGGAAAAGCCAACAAGCAAAAATCCTTCAACTTACCTTCTTCTCTTTTCAGCTCTAACTGCCATGTTTCTTATTCAAGTTTCTTTAAAGATCACCCCATAGTCTAAATGGCTATGCTTCTTTACATCTTGATTATGCTTTAATTTACAGAAAACTGGTTTCTATATTTAATCCTCTACTGACAGTACTCTTCTGGAAGACACCAATGACCACCTAATTATAAACATAAAAATGATACTTTTAGTCCTTATCTTAATCTGCAAACAACATTTGATTTTTTTTTCTTTTTGGAAATCTTTCTTGGCTTCAGTGATAACTGGCTTCTTGTTATCTTAATCTGCAAACAACATTTGATTTTTTTTTCTTTTTGGAAATCTTTCTTGGCTTCAGTGATAACAGACTTCTTGTCTTCAGATTAAATTTATCATAATATTCATTGACCACCAACATAAGCCAAATGCGTGCCAAGAGCTGTAAATACTTAAAACATCTCTTTGATATAGCTACTAATATCCCTATTTTACAGAAATGGAATAGACTCAGTAAAGTTCACTGATATAAAGTCATATATGACATGGTTGTCTAAATGTGAACCCAAATATCTTTAAGTGGTATGGAAACCCTGGTAGCATAGTGGTTAAAAGTTATGGCTGCTAACCAGAAGGTCAACAGTTCAAATCCCCAGATATTCCTTGGAAACTCTCAGGGGGCAGTTCTAAGAGTTAGAACTGACTCAGCAGCAACAGGTTTAGTTTTAATTTTAACTACTATATTGCCAGCAATTTAAATAGCCATGACAAGGGTACTTCAGAAACCTATATTTGAGCTAGTGATTGCTAACACTTTTTTTAGACGACATCATGAGTCGGATCCGACTCTTCGGCACTTGGCTGGTTTGGCGTATAATGTCATTAGGTTTATATAGGAGGAAATAAGATCTTTGAAAAAGAAATAGTTTGGCTTTAAAATTTTCAAAAATCTTTCAATAACCTATTACATCACTTAGTGAATTCTTACATTTCAAACTTGAGGTTTTTTTAATCATGGTAATAAAAAAAAATACACAGGCACTATACACCAGTGTTTTCAAACATTTTTATTTTTGCCACGATCTACATACAACCTGATATACAATCTCACTTTTGTCTCCCTTTCTCCCTTTCCATGTAAAAACCCAAAACAAACCTACTGCTGTTAAGTAAATTCCGACTCACAGCAAACCTATATACACAACGCAAAATTGAAGCGGAAGTATCACGTAGTTTACCTTTCCTACATGATACATTCTGACATGTTTTCTTTTACTCCATTTCTTTCATTAAAACACAATAGTTATGACCTCCTGGACTGATTTTACAACTACTACAGCAACACAAATTAAGCCTATTAAAAGTCCTTTAGGACATTCCTTTAGAATCTTTTCATACTGCATCACAGCAGGTGAAAGGTTGTTGTCACTGACATTCATATACTATTATAAATACACAAGTCATTTCAGAGGTAGTGCTCAGACAGGCAAATAGTTCAACAGGTAACTGAGTTCCATTTAGACAATGGATAGGGTTACATAAATTGTGTGATTCTGATGGCAGTGCAGACTTACCAAACATAAGAAGGAAAAGAGAATGAGTATTTTATGCCTGAATTATTTTAAAATTAGAAAAATGTGCCTTATTTAATTTAATTGAGGTATTAACTCATTCATCACTGTGAAATTGTGTGAAAAATACTTGCCAAACAAACTATATTGCATTAGAGGCTAAAAATAATTTTACCTGTAGTAAATTCGAAGTGTCTGGATTTCTTCCTCCAGTTTTTTGTATTGTTCAACTGCAGTTTCTTTGGCTTGTTGCATAGATATTAACTTTGCCTGAAAATAATATTTTAAGAAAACTTAATATTGGTTTTAGTGTGTTCAAACACAGCACTACAGTATGAAGTTTTAAATCTTAAGTTTCTGGTAGTTTTAAAATGTATTCAAGTTTTTTTTTTTTTTTAGTAGTGTCTCATAATTTACCACAAAAGAGTGAAATTGTATCAATCATAGAAACACTGAAAACATGAATATATTAACCCACTTTGCTCATTACTAAACTTCAGTCTTATTTATCTGTATCATCAGTTATGTTTATATGCCCTTCTGCAATGTTTAACTTTATACACAGCATTCAGAATGTAGAGCATGGGTTCAGAGTAATATCTAGAGTAGAGATAAGCACAATGGCTGCTTCACATACAAATTTAATGTGGCTCCACTGCTTAATCACACTAGATTTTCTTTTAACTTTATTAATAGTAGAACTCAGAAAATTCTAAATATGTTGCCAGCCCATCTTCTATATTTCATATAAAAAATTCTCAAGACTATACGCTGATTCTTATAGATATGATTTAACCTTTTCAATTCCTTTCCTGCTGAGACAAAAAAAGAAAAAAGACTCCTATGGGAATAATGTTGGACACCTGAAAGCTTGTGATATTTTACCTAAGGGATAGTATTCTCTCTCCTTGACTATAATACTCATGTCCTAAACAGCCTATCAATATTTTTTGATGTGGTTCACATTAGTTGTATTGGTCTAAAGAACAAAAAATTACTTTTTCATGGTTTGGGCTGATAAAGCTCCAAATCAGGATCTCAGCCTCACTGAGTCCTTCCTTGTCAGCAGCCCTGGATTCCTTGGTTCTTTGCCATTCCTTGGCATCCACATTACACGTTGTCTCTTTGCTCCATGCATGCCTCTTTGTCTATTCTGGGCTTTTTATAACTCAGAAGTAAGCTTCAGATCCGTCTTACACTGGTATAACCTCATTAACCCAACAAAAGAAAACCCCTATTTCCAAACAGAATCATATCTACAGGCACAAGGACCAGAAATTAAACATACCATTTTGCGGGCAGGGGTACAATTCAATACATAATGCTACCAATTTAAAACACTTGGCACTTCTCACTCTCATTCAGAACTTCTAAATTATGGTAGTGGTATGTTAGGTTTCAGTATTGTCTGTTCCTAGTTTGCATCATATGATTCTCAATACAGTATTAAAAAAATGGCTGCACTAATACATTGATAGGAAACTGCTTGAAATTCAAGCTGGATTCAGAAAAAGATGTGGACTCAACTGGATGATTCCAGATGGATCTTGTCACATGGTTCTTGGTTAAAAGCAGTGAACACAAGAAAAATGTTTACCTGTGGCTTTTACTGACTATGCAGAGGCATTCCACTGTGTGGATTGTAACAAATTATGAATAACACTGTAATGATTTGGAATTCCAGAACACTTAATTGTGTTCATGAGAAACCTGCTGATAGGCCAAGAGGCAGTCATTTGAATTGAACAAGGGGAAAGCTGTGTAGTTTAAAGTCAGGAAAGGTGTGATCAGGGTTGTACCCTTTTACTATACTTATACTATCTGCATATTGAGTAAATAATTTGAGAAGCTAGGAGAACAAGGCATCAAGATTGGAGTACGATTCAGGAACGACTGGCAATACGCAGATGACACAGCCTTGCTGGCTGACAGTGAAGGGGACTTGAAACACTTACTGCTGAAGATCAAAGACTAAGTGAGCATTAAGTAATGCTACTCTTCTATTTTAATAATGGAGAATTACAAAAGCACATAGTAATTTGTGTATTTGCATATTGTTCAGTCACCAAATACATTAATTTGCTCACTCTCTGGGTTACACAAATTGTAACAAAGAGCTACTTCATAATCAAATTTTAGACTGCTTAAATAAGTGCTTTAACATGCTATTTTCCCATAATTATGGATGAAACAGTCTCAAAAATTAGTGAAAAACATTTAGAATACAAGAAGATGGCTGTTTTTTTATGATAATCATTAATAGCTGAACCAATTTTCACTATACTTTAAAATATGACTGAAATACTAACTGAAAGACACATACCCATTGCCATTGATGGCAAGTCAAAAAAAAGCACATAAGAAAAGGATGTAACACATTTAATTTTCAAAATGTTCCCTTTATTTAAGGACTTTAAAATATAGCCTAGGTTAAAAGAAAATTAGCTCAGTAAATCTATGCCAATGTTAGATACCTTGGATGATTCTTTGAATTTTACTACCTTGTATCTCTGCAGAAAGAAAACCAATGTTCTAACAGAAAAATCCCCAAATGAAGATTTTTGCCTATGAAATTTCGAGTAACTACGGGATTGTGAGCACTTTAAATTCCTTTGCTTCAGGGAATACCGATTGTTTCATTTTCTTCTCCCACCTTTAGATGGCTATGGCCTTTGGGTGTTACATCATAGAAATCTGCTCAGTTTCTTAATTGAGAAGAGGTCTTGGAACCAGAAATATCACTGTTGAGGTCAGACAGATCCTGGCTGAAAGCAAAGAACCCCAGAAGGTTGTTTGCCTGTCTTTTATTGACTATGCAAAGGCATTCAACTGTGTGAATCCTAACAAATTATTGATAGCATTGTGAAGAACAGAATTCCACAATACTTAACTGTGCTCATCAGGAAGTTACCTAGATCAAGAGACAATTGTTCAAACAGAATCAGAGGATAACATGCAGTTTCAAGTTAGGAAAAGTGTGTGTCAAGGTCATATCCTGTCATCACACCTATTCAATACATACACTAAGCAAATAATCTGGAAACTGGACTCTGTGAAGCAAAACGGGGCATCAGGACTGGAGGAAGACTACAACCAGAATGGTCCTTAAAAGCAAAGGTGGCAAGACTGTATCTCAGTCACTTTGGCCAGGTTGTTACAAGGGATTAGTCCCTGGAGGAGGACATCATGCTTGGTGAAGCAGAGGGTCAGAGAGAAAGAAGACCCTCAATCAGATGGACTGACACAGAGGCTGCAACAATGGGCGCAAGCATCACAATGATTGTGAGGGTGGTGCAGGATTGGGTAGTGTTTCCTTCTGTTGTACACAGGGTTGCTATGAGTTGGAAATGACTCAGTGGCACTAGCAACAAATGAAGACAACTTTTTCTTAATTTCCATTGTCTAATCTTTGGTCAGGCCATTATAAACTTTCTGGCTTCAAAACCTCCATCCTTTCCTGTAGCAGATAAATGCTCGAATGACCAGCATTTCTTCTTTGTGGAAACAATCCAACGCTATTCCACAGTGACAGTGATTCTGCTCAGCTCAAACTGCCAGGATGAATTTTTTCCCCTACCACCTCAGTACCAGAAGTAGGTACATAAGTTGTCTAACTTGAACATTCCATCTAGCCTCAGAGACTGGCTTAGTGCTGAACAGAGGAAAACAGAATTCTAATGATATCAGTTGTACTCCTGGATCCAGATAGGCCAGAAGACAGATCCAGATTCACCTTTTGGACTTCTTAATGGATGAGTCCTCCTCTTTTTTTCCCCCTGGCTTAAGCTAGTTGGATTAAATTGTGTCCCCCCAATACATGTGCTAGAATCTAAACCCTTATATCACTGGATGCAATCCAAAGCAATGTAATCATCTTCCACAAAGCAACCTAATGTAATGTAATCAGTCAGTAAGTTGAGGTCTTCCTAGTGCAGGATGAATTCTAAACCTTACCATCTCTGAGGTATATAAAAAGCTGTACAGACAAAGGGATACATGCACACACCGGGCAAGACAGAATGACACACGATGATCGCAAAGGAAACATGGCGCTCATGACAGGGAAGGAATGCATACGGTCAAGACCCTGATATGAACTTTTAGCCTCCAAAACTGTGAGAAAGTCAAATTCTGTTCTTTTTCAGTCAACGAATTATAATTTATATGTTTTAGTAACACAAAGAAACCAAGAGAGCTAGTTTGAGTTGGATGCTGGTTATCTGCAATGTCAAAGTATATAACTAATTGAAAAGTTCTGCTTATTTCTATTAATGCTATTGTATTTCCTATATTTATTAATCTATATTTCCATCATTCTATACATCAAAAATAAACTTCATATAAAAAAAAAATGAATGAAATTAGCCAACAAGGCATTTCTCCTATTTCCCTGGCACCCTATTTCCCATATTCCTGGTCACTATTTTTGTAAAATTACATGTATTTGATTATGTGTATTCATAAAATAAATGTATCAATTTTTAAAAAGCTAATTAATATCAAACAGTGTAAAAGAATATACAATGAAATCACTCACTTCTAACCCTCAGGACCAACAACTTCCTCTCATAACATTACTTAATTATCTATTTATTGTATATATTTTCAGAGGCAGTCTATGCAACTATAAGCACCTACTTTAAAACTAACACAATTCTATAGTTATAAAATTTGCTTTAAATTTAAACATATTTTGCTTCATAGTAGAAAATAAAACAAAAAACCACCGTTTACCTCAACCCATGTATCACAATCACTAGTTCTAATCCTTCCATCTTTTCTAACTCAAAAGTAAACTACTTCCATGAATTTGAATTCATCATTTTCAAGAATATTTTATAGTATAAGAACATCTTACATGAATACTGAATACTACATTCACTATTAAAAAAACCAAACTAATTTCTGTTGAATTGATTCCAACGCACAGTAACCCTACAGGAAAGAGAAAAACTGCCCTGTAGGGTTTCCATGAAGCAGCTGGTAGATTTGAACTGTTGGCCTTTTGGTTAGCAGCCAAGCTCTCAACCAGTGCACCATCCTCTATTTCATAAATATTTTACTTTACAACTACATACTTAAAGATAACACCTCATCTTGTAGAAGTTTTTTTAACTTGATGTAAATAATGTCTTACATATTTCACAGACAACTGCTTTCTTAGTATTATACTTGTCATACTTAGTCATGTTGATTCATGTATCCATTCTGATTAAGATTTACTTCTATACAGGTATATTATAATTACAGGTATACATGGATTTATTTCTACATGCTATTTCCTGTGTTATGCTTAATGTCCTTTTTCCTTACTTTCCTGATTTACATGGGATTAAGTTTTCTATTATTTCCCCTTTTCCTGTACTGTACAGAAACTATCTTACAGTTTCTTACAGTCTATCTTATAATCTTTGATAAATATAAAAAATACATTTTTGAGAAAAGCCTACAGTTAGTCAGGATTTCTGCATCTGGCCATAGATTTATGTAAACATTTTATATAAATATAGCACTTTTTCTACTTACAGACACATTTTTAGGAAAATGTTATCAAAGGAAAGCATGCATGCACAAAATAGTAGCAGTAATAGAAGTATATACATGAAAAAATATTTTTAAAGTCAGGCTTACTGAATTGTAATTTACACAAAGTGAAAATATAGCCATTCATCCATTTACATATAGATGAATTATCTTCATGGCCAGGCTTACTGAGTTATAATGTACGCACAGAAAACATCAGTTTTGTAAATTCCAACACAAGCATACAACTATGTAATCACCATCACAGTCAAGTTACCGGGTATTTCCATTACACCAAAGTGTTCCCTTGTACGCCACTGCAGGACATGTCCTTCACGTCACAGTTAGCATCAGGCAACCACTGATGTGTTTTCTGTGACTGTAATTTTGCCTTTTGTAGACTGTAACATAAATAGAATCATACAGTATCCAGCTTTTAAGTCTGATTTCTTTCACTTAGCATATTAACTTTGAGATTCATCTATATTATTGAAAACTATCAATAGTTCATTCCTTTATATCATCAAGTAGTATTCTATGAAACATACCACAATCTGTATACCCACTGACTAGCTGATGGACGTTTGAACTGATTTCAGTTTGGGCAACTATTAATAGCTGCTAATAACTGTTACCTGGCCAATTGACTGGAAGTGATCCATATTTATGCCCACTCCAAAGAAATGTGATCCAACCACATGTGGAAATTACCAAACAATATAATTAATATCATATGCAAGTGAAATTTTGCTCAAGGTCATTTAAAAGTGAGTGTAACAGTATACTGACAAGGAACTGCCAGAAATCGAAGCTACATTCAGGACAGGATATGGAATCACGGCTATCATTGCTGATGTCAGATGGATCTTGGCTGAAAGCAGAGAATACCAGAAAGATGTTTACTTGTGTTTCATTACTATGCAAAGGCATTTGTCTGTGTGCATCATAATAAATTATGGCTAACATTGTGTAAAATGGGAATTCCAGAACACTTAATTGTGCTCTGAAGGAATCTGTACAGGGATCAAGAGGCAGTTGTGCAATAGAACAAGGGGACATTCTACGGTTTAAAGTCTGGAAAGGTGTGTGTCAGGGTTGTATCCTTTCATCACAATTTTTCAATCTGTATACTGAGCAAATAATCTGAAAGTCTGGATTATACGAAGAAGAACAGGGTATCAGGACTGGAGGATGACTCATTAACAACCTGCATTATACAGAAGACACCACCTTACTTGCTGGAAGTGAAGAAGATTTGAAAGATTTACTGATGAAGGTCAAGGACCACAATCTTCAGTACGGATTGCACCTCAACATCAAGAAAACAAAAATCCTCACAACTTGACCAGTAAGCAACATTGTCATAAATGGAGAAAGGATTGAGGTTCTCAAGGATTTCATTTACTTGGTCCACAGTCAACATTCACGGAAGCAGCAGTAAAGAAATCAAAAGATGCACTGCACTGGGAAAATCTGCTGCCGAGGATCTCTTTAAAGTATTGAAAAGTAAAGATGCCACCTTGAAGACTAAAGTGTGCCTGACCCAAGCCATGCAAAAGCTGGACAATGAACAAGGAAGATGAACTGATGCTTCCGAATGATGGTGCTGGAAAAGAATACTGAATGCACCACAGACTGCCAAAAGAACAAGAGATCTGTTCTGGAAGAAGTACAACCAAAATGCTCCTTGGAAGAAAAGGTGGCAAGACTGTATCTTATGTAGTTTGGACATGCTGTCAGGAGGGATCACATCCTGGAGAATTTCATGCTCGGTAGAGTGCAGGGTCACTGAAAAAGAGGAAGACCCTTGATGAGATGGATTGACACAGTGGCCGCAATGATAGCCTTACGCATAAACACCACTGTGGACATTGTGCAAGACAGGGTAGTGTTTCATTCTGTTGTGCATAGCATTGCTGCGAGAACTGACTCAACAGCACCTAACAACATAAATACATACAGCCCACTGAGTGGAACTACAGCCTCACTACTTGTGGTTAAATATTTAGGAGTGGGATTGATGGGTCCTGTAGTAGGTGTCTGATTTTATAAAAACTTGCCAAACTTGTTGCCTAAACTGAAATAACCTTCAAACATCTGTGCTTAAGTATAACAGCAATGTCATTTGTTGAATGCCTACCATGTATTGGATATTGTATATTGCTATGGTCTATCCACACAATCAGTCTATGAAATTGTTTCTATTATTTCTATTTTATAGGTGACAAAACCAATGTCCACAGAGGTTAAAGGTAACAACAGTCAGTGACTGATGAAACAAATACAAATTTAGATCCATCTGGTCCAAAATACGTTATTTTCTCCTTATTATCACATTAATTCCCCACAATATCCTGGGCATTAAAAAAAAAGAGGAGGGCTCTATTTTGTTCTCAAGAAACTATAACAGGCAACAAAAGATTCTAGTAAGCAGATGGAGAAGATGCAGATGTGTAGGTTCACGAATTCTTTGCTTATAAATGTCACAGACACAACTGCAGATACAGACAAACAGATACAGACCAAACAGTCTTCAGTATTTAGGTTTTTATTACCCATGGTCTTCCATATATTATTTCAATTTCTGTTCTTTATTCAAACTCCTCCTGAACTCCATCTCTACCCCTCTCCTGAAAGACACAAATGGAAGAAACTTGTTGCTGTAATTCTGGTAGTTATCTGTATCCTTTCATTTGTTTTTGATCCATATCCATATAATGTTACTAGCATGAAGTCATGACTGTACTCAGCCTTAGCTGGGTCTTCTGCTTACCAATGTCATATTCAAATTGGGCTCCCAGTTCACCTCTCTTTATCAGCAATTCAGATATTCTTTTGCTTCCTCTATGAAAATTTGCCTACAAAACATTTATCTTCTTGACTAAGATATGTTCTTCTCAAGCCACTAATTTTATTTCAGTAACAACAAAAATTTCTAAGTATAATCACAATTAGACTTTCACAAACTCTCTAAATGAATATATTTTAAAAATTATTGACAAATATCATCAAATCTAAGATATTACATTTTATACAGAAAAAAGTGTCACTATACTTGCATCTACCGTAACAAGGAATGTTACATTGTTAAAATGGGAAAATACATGCACCTTAGCTTACATGAAGTGACATTCTTAACCTAGTATATTTCTCTTCTCCAAAGCAATAAAATTTTCTTCTGAGCAATAACAAATATTGTCCGTCTGTACAATGTGTTTAAAGTTTTCCTCTCTCTCCACCTTGTCCACAACAAAAACCCTACCTTGTTTTTTTCTCATGAATAATATATTTTATTAAATAAAGAACTTCAAATTATTGATCCTTTTGTTTTGCTTCATTTTGTACTTAAGGAGTCCCTCAACTTTTGATTGCTGTCTACAAGGGTAGATAATAACATCATGTGCCTTTTAGCTATGTACATAGTCTCATTCTCTCTAACATGGAATAGGTGTTGCTTAAACACCTAGAAGGAGTAGCTGAGTTAATTCTGGGTAAAACATTGATAACCATTATACAGTAAAAGGTAACAGCAGTGAAGTTTAAATAATAATTAAAGTGTGCTTTACATCTACAGTATCCTTACTAAAACTGATTTTGAAAAAAAAGTTCGTTAACTGATGCTAGGTATTATAGTTAAATGCTTACTCTTAAAATATGCCCATATTAAGCAAAGTCAATGAAATACGATAACCACATGTGTGGCTACTGTGAGAGAAATGAATTGCACTGCTTTCCTTGAGTTTACCTAGTACCTTAGAAGGCTTGACAAAGACTACATTGTTCACATCGGTGAGCACAATTCGTTATCAGTATTTTGGAGAAACCACTTTTGTCTCATTTAAAAATTTTGTTATATTTGGTTTAAATGTGTCTTTAATAGTTACAGTCTAATACAGTTAGGACTTCCTTTGGTAATTCTAAGACTATTAAGGAAGATCTGCTCTTATCAGAGAACAAAGACCTTTTATATTACGTATACTGTCTGCTAAACAATCATACAGTACAAATTAAATCAGAATCAAAAATCTGAAACCAGGAAAGGATCTTAGAGGTAATATAGTCCTGTACTTTCATAGATGAGTCAATTGTTCTAAGACAACATGCTCAAGGAAACAGAAATCAGCCAAAGTTTCAGAGTAAGAGTTAGAATACAAACAGCCAGAAAACACTGCTTATTCTACCATTTGAGAACAGACTAATTGACAGCAGTGCAGTTTAAAGAATAATCAGTGTTTTACAGCGTCAGTACCCTTTTCCTATACCTTAACTTGTTGAAAAAAAAGTTTTCACTTTTCAACATGTTATAATTTGATATGTATATAGTTTTGATAGAATTTTTTACAGAATAACTATAAATTCATATAATTGTATTAAACACATCTATCTTATTGTTATGTGCTGTTGAGTCAGTTCCAACTCATAATGAACTCAAAAGACAGAGCAGTACTGCCCTGTAAGGTTTCCAAGGAGCACGTGGTAGACTTGAACTGCTGACCTTTTGGTTAGCAGTCACATGCCTACAAGATACCTAATTAGACATCTTCAACCAAGGACGGATTATCTAACATATAAGGTACACATGGGCTTACTTGTACTTACTCACTAATCTGTAGTACACATTTCATCCATTTTCAATGTGGTTAAAAACAGGGAAACTGTGTATTACGGATCAGTGAGCACAAGTAAGTCCTTCCATGCACTGCTTATTGGGTGATCTGCCCCGTCTTCAATAATACGTCTAATTAGAAATTTTTAAAAAAATATGGCTATAACCATCCTAGTATCTTCAATTTTAATTTCAAAGGCAAGTTAAGTACTTAGTAGAAAAGAAACATAACTAATATATTGTAAAAGGATATCTAAAATATTATAAGCTAATTTAACAAGGATAAAATTGACTAGATGGCAATTATGTCCCTCTAAATTACACCCCCAAACCCTAGAAAGACCTGGATTGTTTACCATGTTGTGCTGCTCTTCAGAGTTGATTTCTTGGCTGTTGTTATGTTTCCCCTCATGTCAGGCCTGCTAGTTTACCAGACAAGGGATGACACTCAAAAGTGGTCACGTATGAACTGTCTAGTAATCTGTGAAGTGGTATGACCTGAGAGAGGGAAGAAGAGAGCTTCCAATGGAAACAGATATCAAAACATTCATAAGCAGCAAATGATTCATGGACAGTGAGCAGCAGCCATGAAACAGAGAAACGGAGAACAGACAGAAGTATGCCAGAAAGACAGCTCAGTGCAGTGGTTAGGAGAATGAACTATGGAACTAGAATGACTGAGGTTATATCCTGGCTTCATTGATTACAAGCTGTATGACCTTAGCATGTTTACAGGTAGAAACCGAAACATTTCCCATTACTACATTTAACAATGTCAAGTACTTAGGAAAAAAATTCCTCAGCAAATTAAAAAGCAGAAATTGAACACATTTCCTAGTATTCTGGTTAACAGTATGAAACCTTTAGGGGGGAAATAAATCCACAGAGTTGAAGGATCACTGGTTAGGAAACGATGATGTATTTATTTAAGGCTTCCCTGTAAGGTTATAAAGTCAGTTGTAGAGTCAGAATCTTAACCCATAACTCTTGATTACCAGCTCAGTAAATAACACAAGCTTGTGCATTAACTACTTCACCAGCCTCTTCCCCGTCTTCAAACACGTCATTCTATCACACAGTGATGGTTCTAGAGGTGACACAGCTGACTCCAATTTTTAGCTATTTACACTCACTGTTAGACATTTTAAAATCTTCTCTTATTTGTTCATTTTTTCTCTTATTTTCTCTCCTAATATCTCATATCACATACCACTTAATCCATAGGTAACTTAACAGCTTTGTCTTGAACTATTTCTTTGCCCATTGCTTTCAATTGAGAAGGCTTAAGCTGAATGAATCCTCTTTCAGGAGATATTATCAATTTCTTAAATTGGCTGCTAGTTAGATGACAGTTAAATATCTGACCCTGAGACTTTCTGATTATATCCTTGGAAGTTATTTATGCTGATATGTACAAAACCACTGACCATCTCCCTGGTCTCCCTAATGTCCATCTGCCCTTTAACAAGATTTCTTTCATTTTCTCCATGAAACAAGTTAATCATGTAGTATTTTATGGGTTCTCAGAAAATATCTATTAAATGATTTAATTACTCTGTCTATTCTTGAGATCATTTCAGAAGAAAAAATAATTATATAACCCAAACACATGCACACATTAAAAAGCATCAGCTGGAATGTGGGTTCCCCCAAAAAGTCCATGCTCCTTTCTCATGGCAGGATACATTCCTTTCACTAAGCTTGCTTTCTCTAGTTCTACCTAAGAACATGAGCACACAGAGAAAATTAAATTCTTATTTAAACTGAAGAAGCAAACACTTCCCAAAATGACAATATTCCCCTCCATTATACTTGAGTCGTAAACATTTCTCTACATGCCAGTGCCCTTCTGTTTAGTCAGAATTTTAGCCGGTAGTACTTTGTTTATTTGTTCAGGATCGTATATATATATTTTTTAAACTGGACCTATAGTAAGTAAACTTCATCACCTGAACACCTGCTCAACTGAACTTGTCTTGCCAGAAACAAATTTTTAAATTATGCAATCTGTAATTCAGTCTATGGCAAGCACTTGGGTAGAATTTCTTCTATACCTTTCAGCATACCTAACAGACAATTAAAGAACTGCCTGCATAGACATATTGCCAACTGGAAAGCCTGTGAAGCAAGTTTAATCAAGTACACTTGACTAATGATCTAGCTACGAACTTTTTGTACATTGATGCTAAATAAGTACATAATCATTAATCTTAACATTACTCTAAAATTTTATAAATGTATTCAAAGGAAAACCAGCATGTTTATGTGCCCTCCAGTTAATAAACTGTCATTCATCAAAAAGTTTTTATAGATATAAGCTATAAAGAAAATGTATGAGACCACAGAAAGGGCTACTGGAAAATCAACCAAGGTAACTGAAAACAATACATTCTGTTAATGAAAGGAAAATAAAATTAAGTTGTATTTCACACAACACTTTTTAAAAGAGGAAACAAATAAGCAGAAGCTTTTGGATATGGACATAGTAACAACAAGCAGCAAAAACTTATAACTACAAAAAGCCTAAGGGTTTATAACCAAGATTATAAGAAAGATATCTTTACTGAGACAGTTCATAATGAAATAAAAGTATGGAAAGGATTCAGATAAAATAAATTAATTCATAAGCTGAATTAATTCATTTGCTAAACAGTTATATTCAGGTCTCTAAAACCAAGCCAGCAAATTTTCTGTTCATTTATTATAAAAATCAACAAGAAATGATTAAAATTACCTAAATTTATGGCAACTCAAAAAAAGGCTAAATCATGTGTTTGAAAAAAATAGACCAAGCAAGAATTCATGCATATACTAAAAGTATCCTTAAATACTTTAAATTGTCATAATAGCACTAAAATAGGTGAACTAAAACTTTTAAGAGAAGACAATCTGAATTTTTTAAAATCAAAGTAACAGGGCTTGGTAAGGCCCAACTTCATTTATTTCACTCAATATATATGCAGTAATTTAAACAAAAATCTTGTATATGAATAATATTCCTAAATGTAGAAACTGTTTGGGAGTTGTGCCTAAGCATGTGAAAAACTTAAAAGAGAAAAGAATTGTGCTTCCTTTTGGGTGCTGTAGACAACAGCAACACAGCCTAGGGCACACTGCTGAGGATTTTAACTGTTGTATGCAACTGCTCAAAATGCTTTTGATCCATTTTATCTAGCAAGTTAGCAAAGAAATGTTGCAATAAGAAACACCAACAAAGATCTGAAAAAGTTAAGCTCTGGATTACCATATTGTGTTCTCCTGCCATTCAGTGCTTCATACAAAGGCAGTGGTATTCACAGTAAAAAAAAAAAAGGAGGGGGGACGGACAGAGAAAAAAGAGAAACTGGTCTCAGAAAGTGCAAAGCACAAAGTAAATAATATTCTTCTACATCCCTTCTCTTTCACAGACTGGATGTTAAAAGAGTTGCAGCAATTAGGCTTTTGTTAATTACCAGCTGTTGAAACAGATGTGTTGACTATCGTTATTAGTCAACAGCTGGGTGAGAAGAACAATTGATGCTCCCTAAAACCAACAGCCAGCTGCTCTGCAGTAATTACCTCCAATTAATAATACAGGTGATAAAGGCAAAGAGCTCCCATCCCTCAGTTTCAATAACTTTTGCAGTTTCAATAACTTCGCCTTTACCATTACACATTAAGAGAGGATACATTTATTACAAGTAACGTTGATATATGAGAGAGTAGCATTAACTCTATAGTAGTTTCCATTATGCAATTTCTGGAGGAAAAATCAGACAAATGCTAAGTGGAGAATCAGACATTCTGTAGGCTTTTATTTATCGTATTTCAAATGTCACTGCCAACTTACCTCTCTAGTACTAACAATAATAGCTAAGCACTTAAGTTCTTTGAAAAAGAGAAGCATAACTAAAATCTATTCTTTTTATTTCCAGGTGTTTTTGCTGATCATGTTTTATATTCAGTTCACTGAAGCAATATATTTCCTCTTGGTGTGTCTAAATATTAGTGTCTTGTTCCGTAGCTTATATTTCCTAGGTGACTGACAGAAGCAATTTTACCAAACCCAAAAAGAATTTATTTCATGCCAGTAAACATTATTTTATGTATACAAAGAGATCAGTAAAACAGGTGAGTACAGAAACAGAGCAAAATTAAAAAAAAAAAAACACACACATTTATTTTGCAGACACTATTCTATGGTATAAAGTATTTGAGCTTCTAATTATGTCGATTCAAAAATCACAATGGATCATACCAAACAGTAATAGTTACATGCTTTAATTGCTCTTTACTACCTTCTACATTTCAGATGCTCTTATTAAAATTTCATTAAAAAAGCAATATAAAACAAAGATTGCAGCAAGCCAGGCAATCCATCGCTGTCCTACAAAAGAGGTGTCTAGAAGAATTTACAACCATATCTATTCACTAATTAGAGAACACTTAAAGACACTGCCTCTCTGAAAACAGGGATTAGAGCTGGATGAATACATGCCTTTCACAAACCTTCCTCATAGTTCTGTTGGGTCATCATAAGCAGCTTGTCCCTCCAGCATTATACAGAAAAGCCTACTGATTATCACTTCTGAATGCCTATGTTAGACATTGGGACGATTAACAGGGACAGAACCTTTAAATAACACATAAATAAATCATTTCACCAAAAGAAGTTATAATTAAAAAAACCAAAACTCTGCAAACTTCTTAAAGCAATATAATTTAGGTTTCCACCTGGACACTACGGATTCCCGATAGCAAAAAAAATGCGAGCTAGGAAACTCTGGCCACTATGTAAATCATGTTTCCTAAAATAGAAACTTCAGCATTTGGGTAATTACAAAACAAAGATAAACATTACAAAAACATCCTACTAGAACTTGTAATATTTAAGATTTTATAATTTATAGGGAATCCCTTGATACATGGAAGCTAACAACATGTGCAAATAGAGAAACTGTTAAATTTTATGCTTGACAATCTTTATTAGGCCATTCTGTGATTTCTCAATTCTAAGAAAAGACCTACTTTCTCAACACAGTAGCAGCAAAAGCAAATATCTTCTACCCTTACACTGGATCAGCCCTCCTTTTCCTTGGTACTAGGCAGGAATATTTGAAAAGAAAAGTGATACAGCTACCTATCACACACTTCTCCTCTATGGCAAGACACAGGTTGTGATGACCACACCTGTAAATTCACATCTTATCAATCATACAGTATGCCACGGCTGCTTCTGAAGCAACAGAACTGCTCTTTTATCATTATATCCTAAGTGACCTAAATAGGAAGGGCAGGAGTGAAACCCATGCTAAAGCCACAGGAGTCCTGGTGACGCAGCAGTTAAGAACTTGGCTGCTATCCAAAAGGTCAGCAGTTCAAATGCACCAGCTGCTCCTTGGAAACCATATGGGGTGGTTCTACTGTGTCCTATTGAGTTGCTATGAGTCACAATCAAGGCAATGGCAATGATTTTATTCCCCCCTGGTTTGGTTCCTAAGCTCACAGCTGTTTAAAAATATGCCAGGAGACTTACATCCTTTCTCCTCTGCAAAACACTAACAGCACAATATGTAGCGAACATCTGATTGCTGGACACAACTTCTCTAAGTGTTGCCTTTTTTTTTTTAACACTTAAAAATATCTAGACATTAATTCAGAGTAAAATTCAAGTATTCAGAGCTGTTTTCAACAGAGGGTACTCAAGACATCTCATTTTCACACCAATTTAGATAAGGATTTCACTCTATGGTTAAATTATCTAAAATAAACACTTACATTTTCTCATCTATAACATGTGTTTCCACTGTTCAGCATGTCTTTCCCACCTTGGCTCATTGCAGACTTTCATACTTCCTCACAGTTAAGTCTTTCACATCTTCTCCTCAAAGATTTGTTGTTATCGTGAGCCTCTGAGTTGGCCCCCAATTTGTGGCAAACCCACGCACAATGCAACAAAATGCTGTTCGGTCATGCACCATTTCCACAGTAAGTTGTAGACTGAACCACTGTGATTCATAGTGCTTTCACTGGCTGAGTTTTGGAAGTAGCTCACCAAGGCCTTCCTTCCCAGCCTGTCTTAGTGAAACTCTATGGCGCAGTTCTACTTTGTCCTTTACGGTAGCTATGAGTTGGAACTGACTTGATGGCAATATTTTTAAGGGAGTATAAACCCATAAAATCAAACCCACTGTCAGCAAGTTGAGTCCAACTCACAGCAACACTGTATCTACTATAGCATCCATCTAATTTCATCCGCATTTTTCTGCATTTACCTCCTGAACAGATGCCATTCTTTTCCTTTTTATATTCCAAGTATGTAGCATATATTAGGAATCTCTGGGGACATACAGGTTAAGTGCTAAGTCTGAATCTACCAGGTGCTCCTTCAAAACCTGATGAGGCAGAGATCTCATTAAACATTTCCAAAGAGTAAGTAACATAAAAATGCAGGTACCTTTGTCTACTAATTGCTAAAGAAGGTAAAAATTTTATGAATATTAATCCTATCATAAAAAATATAATTTATTTCATCTAGGTTAATTTAGGATGCACACCAAAAAAACCCACTGTCAGTAAATCAACTTGGCTTTGCTGAATCTCATATCAAGACACTAATTTCAGTTTTTCATCATCTCATAATTGATGTACTTAATAAGTGAAGGAAAAAACTGCAAAGCAGAAATAAGATCTTTAGCATCTTCCTCATTTACTGCCCCATCCTTATCTGTTACTTCTGTTTTAAAAAAAAAATTTCCCATTGAGTAGAAACTGCCGCATAGAGTTTCCAGAAATTTCTTGGTGGATTCAAAGTGCCAACCTTGTGGTTAACAGCCAAATTCTTAACCACTAAGCCACGAGGGTTTCTCTTACTCCTACAGTGTGCTTTGAACAGTTTAAACTAGTTTCATGCCATCTATAACTTTTTTTTATTACTGTAATTAAATCATGTTTTGAAAATTCTTTCTAAATACATAGCACAAGTAAGATTATCACTAGGTTTAGGCTTACCTGTACACTTTTTAAGATATACTAGCTTCCACTGATTCTTCCCTCTCTTGAGATGTTTTAATTTTCTTTTGGCTATAATACTTCAGGGCATCTGAAAACTGTATATTTGAAACAGTGTTGACGAGCAAGAGTGAGTTGTCACCAGTCTCTTCATCAGGAAGGTTGTCAAGCTTCACTTAGGACACAATTATTAACCAGATGGGGGTAGCTATTTTCCAAAATCTAAGTGGTCCTACCAGGGCTCAAGTGGTCATGATACCAATTACCTTCATTTGACTGCTCGTTTGTGTATTATTAATTTACACGTTTTAAAGTCACATTTGTATTGATTCTGTAAAAGTGGCAAATAGCCCTTTTGGATGCTGATATCAATTTCATAGGGAATTAGTAAGGCTCTCCCAGTGTTCACCCAGCTTTGGCCTGTTTTTATCAATGAGCTTTAGTCCAAGTATCAACCACCAACTATACATCTTTCTTACATTTCAAAGTCATTACTTTCTGAAACTAAACTTGCCTATCAGCAATCAAATCAACTTCCAAACTGCATAGTCTTTTTTGGTGACATCACCGTTTCCCTAATTACTCAGTTTTGGAAACTTGAAGTTATCTTAAGCCTCTCCTTCAATCCCACATAAAGTGGGAATCAAGTGAGTGATTGAAGTCTTGCTACATACTTCAAAACGCCTCACATAATCTTTCCTATTTATTCCTGCTATTGTTCAGAGAGTCAAAATCTTTTTTACTTCATTTATGAAGCACTATAATAGCATTGGAAACCCTGGTGGCATAGTGGTTAAGAGCCACATCTGCTGACCAAAGGCTGGCAGTTCAAATCTGCCAGGTGTACCTTGGAAACTCTATGGGAGAAGTTCTACACTGTCCTATAGGGTAGCTATGAGTCAGAATTGAATATAACAGCAGCCATATTAGTCTTTGGAGTTTTACCTTTCCTTTATTCCTATGAATGCCCTAATTAATTCCATTACAACCTGTACAATTATTTTCCTCCAAATTCTATATTATCAAATCATACATTTTACCACTCTATCACGAAAAAAAAAGTCAATGTTTCTCTAGTTTCTACTTCACAAAGGATGATCTCCCTTGCTCTGCTATCAAGAGACCACTCTAATTTACAACATCGGAGGTGTTCACGGGGAGACCAACCTTTCCAGGAAACCTCTCCATGGGATGTAAAGAGTCATAGCTCTTGGTGATGGGTGCTTATATCCTCCTCTAACTACTCATCCTGGCAACTATGATTTATGGTTCCCAAGAAGGGATTATCTACTGTTACATCACTCTACATGTGTTGTAATCATGACAGTTAACAGCCCAATTGTCTTTGACCTTCTCTGTGCAGGAACTATTGTGCTATATACCAAGACAGGATTAGTTTAGTTTTAACACTGCAGATATAAAGGCTAGAATCAGCCAGTCAAGACAAAAAAAGAAAGCAAAATAACTATTTTCAGAACAGACAGAAGGACACATATAATTGTATTAGGAGGCGAAATAACCAAAATGGAACATACTGCACAATATGACTAAAAGAATTTGGAATCAGCCATGCTTGGGGAGATATGAAAACACATATGGAGACTGAATCTCAAAAGTTTGGAATGAGACAAGCAAGTATTTCTAAATCAATAGAAAAACTTTGGCTCCCCAACTGTCACCAATAATGCTGTTGTTAGGTGCCATTGAGCTGGTTCCTACTCTTAGCAACCTGGTCCTGTTAAATCTTCACAATAGTTGTTATATCTGACCTCATCATTACAGACACTGTGTCAGTTCATGTTGTTGAGGCCCATCTTCTCTTTTGCCGGCCCCTGCTTTACCAGAGGCCAGACACTGGCTCCTGCTGACGACACGTCCAAAGTACATGAGATGAATTTCTTACCATTCTCATCTCTAAGAAATATTCTTCCACATTTCTTCAAGACAGACTTGCTTGTTCTTCTGACAGTCCACAGTATATTCAATATTCTCTGCCAACACTATAATGCAAAGGTGGCAATTCATGTTTGTTCTTCCTTAGTCATTGTCCATCTGTCACATGCATACAAGGTGACTAAAAATATATTGTGTTATGGGTCAGTCACACCTTAGTCCTCAAAGTGACAACTTTCTTTTTTAACACTTCAAAGAGTGTCTTTTACAGAAGATTTGTCCAGTGTAATACATCATTTGACTTCTTGACTGCTGCATCTGCGGACATTGATTGTGGATCTAAATTCAGTGAAATCCCTGATAACTTAATCATTTTCTCCATTTATCATGATGCTGCTTACTGGTCCAGTTGTGAGCGGTTCTATTTTCTTTACGTTGAGGTATAATCCAAACTGAAGGCTGTACTGTTTGTTCTTCATCAGTAAGCACTTCAAATCCTCTTTCTGCAAGCAAGTCTGTATTATCCACATATTGCAGGTTGTTAATGAGTCTACCTTCCATTCTGATGCTGTGTTCTTCATACAGTCCTGTTTTCTGGATCATTTGCTCAGCATGCAGACTGAATACATACAGTGAAATGAATACAACCCTGCTGCAAACATTCCCTGACTTTAAACTATGCAATACCACTTTGTTCTGTTGAATGACTGCCTCTTGGTCTATGTACAGGTTATTCCTTAGAACAATTAAGTGTTCCGGAATCCTCATTCTTTGCAATGTTATCCACAGTTTGTTATGATACATGTTGTTGAATATAGCCCTTAAATTAGTTTGAGCACACCACATGAACAAACACACTTTATCATATCATTTCCTAGATTGCTCTATAAAACTCAGTAAAGTTACATTCCCTAACTCAGAAGTTGTTAAAGAAAATGCCCCATGGGCAAACAAAAGAGGAAATTTTGACTAAGAAAGATGTCAGTTCCTTATAATACTGATTCTGTCAATACTTAATAGCAAGCATATTTTCTATAGCATATCAAGTAATATGTTGAATTACAGCGACAAAAAATGTTCCCTCTCACTCTAAGCTAGTTTCATTTAAAACATGAGATTTCATTGTCTCTCCGGTTTTTATAAAGATTCTAATAAAATGCACAAAACATAACAGATTACTGATAACTCATCCAAATACAAAGAATTTTCATTTATCTATCTGCCTGATGATGCAGATAAAAGTTTTGGTAAATTTCACAGTCTACAAACAATTACAGAAAAAAATGAAAAGATCCCACCTGCACAACTGGTACACAATGCTGCTAAAAGCAGGCGTGATTTCCTTACCAGTAACATCGAGTGTTTCACAATGAAAGTTTTTGCTCACTTTTCAGTTCCTTAAACAATGCAAAACCACTTAATCAGCTTTTTCACATTTTAGAAATGGAGGAAGATGACCTAATTAGACACATGCCTGTAGGATGGCAATCACTTTGTCAGAGAAAAGATGTTAAAATGCTGGCCTGCCCTAAAATCTCGAAGTATGGGGAAAAAAGAATGTAATTTGAAACACACTGAGCAAAAGAATGGAGAGAAGGATTATAAACAAAAATTTGTGTTTTCTCTCTAACTCTTTGATAATCTTTGAAAAGGCCATAAAGAGCCTAGAAAAGGATGGACCACCTAAGTTCTTTGATGTTATGTGAAAGTTGTGACAAAAACTCGAATCACAAAAAAAAAAAACACAAAAACTATATTCAGAACTCAAAAAATGTCACCAGAACAGAGCTGCCAAGTTAGAGACTTTCTCAATTTCTCTACTAAAAAGTATAAACTATTGAGAATTGAGTTTCAGCTTTACAGATTCAAATTACCTCTGTGCTTTAGAACAATTTCCCTTAGAAAGAGGTAAAACTTATGATGACATCCAATGCTCTCCAGAAAGAGGATAGCCTTTATAATGAATTTACAGATACAAAGGACCTGATTGATGTACAGCTGATATACTAAAACAAGCCTAAAGATACAAAGTGGATGGACGTTTTTGGCGAGCTGAAAATTAATTCTGAGAAGTCTAAAAACTGATATTATTAGCATGTAAAATCCTAAGCACACTACGCACAAATGCTTTCGTTAAGAAGATATTTAGCTTGATGACACTAGGTATCAGTGTAATGCGAGCTTGTTAAAAGCACAGCAGCAAATCAAAGTGAATCTTACATTTGACTGTATTCAATTTTATGACTACATAAAAAAGATATCTTAAAGGTAGTGAGCAGTTCAGAGAGATAATATTAGAAAAGAAACAAAGAATAAAGATATCCTACTATATAATAGGACAGAAAAAATATTATTATTTTTTACTAAATACAGGTAGTGTGCTTCATTAGCCTTACTGTTCCTACATTCACCTGCTAAAAAGTATATATATTTTATTAACACATGAAAATACAGTCTATGAAAGCTAAATATGTAATGCAAAGAATTAGAATAAAATGCTACATCAAAGGACAGAAAAAATCCAACACATTCTCATGTTTTTCTCATGTATTATTTAATTACATCTATAGTTAGTTGCTACTAACTGCTGCTGCTGACCTGTCCTATTGTTGCTTTGTTTAAATAATGCTATTAATGAAACAGAAAAGTAAGTAATATAGAATAAATACTCCTTGAATACTCTGGGGGTCAGTTCTACCCTGGCACCTAGGGTCACCATGAGTCGGATCCCACTTGACTGCACTTGGCTTTGGCTTGGCAACCTCAATACCTACGTTTAGTATTTTTAGGTTAAACTAACAATATGTAAGTATATTATTATTTATTATTTTTTTCCGGTACGATTGGTCCAGATTGGATATGTATAAAACATTTGGTCATCTTTTTTACTATAAGTAGTATATCACGATCATTTCTCCCTATTATATTACTCATGCTGCTTCTTTGTTTGCCCAAATCCTACTCATCTATAAAGGTATATTCATAGAGTCTTCATTCAATAAATGTTTGCTGAATGCTTACTATATGCTAGGAACTGTACTAGACTCTGAGGCTCGGCTCAACCCTCCTCTTCACAAAGTGACTGTTTTAAATACTAGTTTCTCAATAGTTTGAGTCTCAGGCCTTCATTGCTTCTTATATACTGACTTCTCTGTCTGTTCCTTACATTTCTATGATTTCTACAATCCCAATTAACTAAGGGTATCTAACCTTTATATACAATTCTAATCCCTCTCCTAAGCATTTGATATTTATTCTTAATCATCTATTGGACATCTCTCTCAGAAAATGGTACCCGAAAATCAATACTCAGCTGAATATTAAAACCAGTTCCAACTCACTGTGACCCTGTATAGAATTACAGAGCACATCGTAGAAGTGTGTTCCATAAGATTTTAAATGGCTAACTTTCTGGAAGTAATCACCAGGCTTTTCTTTCAAGACATCTCTGGGTAGACTTGAATCTGCAATCTTTTGGTAAGCAGCTAAATACATTAACTGTTTTACTACCCAGGGACTCCAACTAAACATTATCTTAAAGCCTCATCTTCATTCTATTATTTCAACTTCGTTAAAAGGATTACTTTTAGCTCTCTTGTTAAGATTCAAACGTTGGAGGTTACCTCAATTCCTTATCCTCTACCTCTTGTTTTCAAACACAACCAATTTGTATTGACTTCAGTTAGGCATTACTTCCACTTCTAAAAATTCTGGTCACTAACCTCATCCTTTCTCATGTGGATTCAAGTAGGAAAAAAAATCTTTTTAACATGGGTAAAACTTGAACTTCACTTTATAGGTTTGAAAAAGCCATGAGAGTGAAAATCTGTAACTTTCAGAGAAAGGAAATTATAACTGATGCATTGGGTTCCAGTTTCAAGTAATATGGAGCTAGTCCACTCCATGCTGCTTCTCCCACTGAATGTAGGTATAAAACCTGGACAGAATGAATGAAGCAGCAATTTCAGAACTGTGAAAAATAAATAGTGGGCAAATGGAAAACAAAGGCAGAATCTGGAGTAGCAACAAACCAGCACTGATTTTCCCATTCTTTTCTATCGGGGTTACTCAACCACTTGACCCCATATTTGGAGGTAGCGATCAGAAATACACAACATAGTATGGTAAATAAAACCTCAGTTTTTTGGCTGAAGAACTTTCTCAAAGGGGATCCTTAGACAATTGGAAAGTATTGAGGAGGTCGCAAAGAGAATGGAGCTTGGGAAAGTGACCCAATAAAGCTGTTTATAAACTCCTGGGTCACCCCTGAGCTGTGTAAGCATGAATCTAATCCTAAACAGCATGACAATGAATTTGAGAATTGAATTAACAGATAGACCACTGTCTACATCCCAGAATGATAGCAGGTGGTGAACAAAAATTAAAACAGCACTGCAGAAACTCTGAAAAGTGAACCGACATTACGACCAGAGCCTACAAGAGACAGGTGGTCATAATTGCAACTTGATGTGCTAAAACAAAACATCAATATTCTCCATGTGTTTTAAACAAGACCCTGAGTCTCATAACACAAAAGGTGAAATATCTAAGATAGAATTCAGAATTACTCGGCATATGAAGAACAAAAAGAACAAAAAACCAATCACACAATCAACAAAAACCAATACCAAGATGACAGAGATGTTGGAGGTCTCTAAAAAGACTCTGAAGACAAATGAAAAAAATTTTGAAGAATATTAGTAAATAAAGCTCAACAATATATAAAAAAGATCAAGTGAAGCTTATACCAAGAACACAGAGCTAGTTCATTATTAATAATCAAAATAAAACTACACATGACTTTATCAATCAGTGATGAAAAAGCATTTGACAGTTCAAAATCCATTCATGATAAAAAAAAAAACAAACAAACAACAACAAAACTCTCAGCAAAGTAGAGACCAGAACTTCCTCATCTTGATAAAGGGTATCTACAAAACCTCACACCTAACATTACCTGAATGTGAAAAACTGAGCATTGAAAGGATTTCGTTCTACTTAAATCAACAGTAAATGCTCATGGAAGCCTCAGTCAAGAAATCAAATGACGCATTGCACTGAGAAAATCTGTTGCAAAAGACCGTTTTTAAAGTATTAATAAGCAATGATGTCACCTTGAAGACTAAGATACTTCATACAAGCCATGGTTTCTTCTATCACTGTATATGCACGAGAAAGCTGGACAAACAAAAAGGCACATCAGAGGAGAACTGACACATATGAATTGCAGTGTTCACAAGGAATACTGAACATACCATCGAACAGCCAGCATGCTCCTTTGAAGTCAAGATGGTGAAACTTTCCCTTGTTTAATTTAGACATGTTGTCTAAGGCTGGGTTTCTAGAGAAGCAAAACTAGTAAACTGTATAAAGATATATTTATATTCTATCTCTGTATTTATCTCTGTATCTACCTATCCATCTACCTATATGTAGAGAGAGAAAGAGAGAGAGAGATTTCTATCAAGGAAATGGCTCCTGCGGTTGTAGAGGCTGGAATGTGGGTCTGGCTAGACGTTGTTCTGATTCACGAAAACACAGGGGTGGGTGAACTCAAGACTGGCAAGTCAGATAGCAGGAGTCTTCTTGCTCCCCGGCTGTGAAGAATGATGAACCCAAGATCCCAAGATGAGCAAGCAAAATTTCAGGTAAGCTGCTAAGTCAAGTCTGAAGAACCAGAGATAAGACAAACAGGAGCCAGTTGCAAGATCCAGAGTAAGCAAGCTCATGAATCTTGCCAGAAAGTTCACTTATATTCACCACAGGTCACACACCCAAGGAAATTCCCTTTCAAATGATTTGTTACTCACAGTAGATCCCATCATAGGGGTCATCACATTACAGCAAATCTCATCATGCAAGTGATCACATCATTATATGAGTATCAAACTATATCACTAGCTGACAAACCACAGAGAATCACGGTCCAGCCAAGCTAAAGCACAACCTTTAAGATTACACATTTCTTCATGAAACTCCAATTGCTAAAAAAAAGATTTCATCTCTGGCTAGAAGGTCAGCAAAAATGATTTTAAAATTTATACAGGCATGCGATGGTACCTATGCAATGATGAAGAACAATGATGATTTTAGGAAGCATAACACAGAGTCATCTGGAAGGCATCATGCTAACTGAAATTAGTCAGTTACAAAAGGACAAACGTTGTATGAGATCATTATTACAAAGACTTAATAAAAGGTTTAAACACAGAAGAAAATAATCTTTAATGTTACAAGGGTGGGGACGGAGAAAGGGAGTATTCGTAGATTAGATAAACCACTGCCATCGAGTCTGGTCCGACTCACAGATTAGATAGTAGATAGGAATTGGCTTAGGTGAAGGGTGTGATGGCATATAGTAGAAGGGAGGTTAGCACAAGTGGACTACACCATAAGCTAAAAGATTTTCTAAATACAACCCAACATTTTGAAGGGCAGAGTAGCAGAACAGGGGTCCAGAGACCATGGTTTCAGGGGCTATCTAGGCTAATTGCCATAATTAAGTTTTTTAAGCAAAATGTTCTGCACTCCACTTTGCTGAGTGGCATCTGGGGTCTTAAATGCTAGCAAATGGCCATCTCAGTTATCATCAATTGGTCCCAATCCACATGAAGTAGAGGAGAATGAAGGGCTTTGAAGACATGATGAAAGTGTAAGCCCAGCAGAAAAAATGAGCCACATGATCCAGAGACTGTATCAGCACGAGACCAGAACTAGATGGTGCTTGGCTACCACCAAAGACTGCCCTGACAGGAAACACAGCATCAAGTTCCTGATGTAGTGGGGGAAAAAAAAAAGAGTGTGCAGAACTATATTAAAAGATCACAAATGATGGTCCAGCAGACTGGAGGGTCCCCTGAGGACACGGCCACCAGACTTCCTGTTAACCCAGAGCTGAAACCAGTACTGAAGCCAACTCTTCAGACAAAGACTGGACTGGACTATAAGACATACAGTAACACTGGTGAAGAATATGCTTCTTGCCTTAAATATATACACGAGGCTGTCTGAGCAGGTCTTGTCTAGAGGTGAGACGTGAGAGTAGAAGGGGACAGGAATTGGTTGAATGGACGCAGAAGCACGGAGAAGGGTGCTGCCACAGGAGGGTGTGGAAGGAGAGAGCAGTTAAGAGTTTCACAGTGGTGTGTATGTGCAGGGTTCTACACGGCAGGTTGATTTAGATTATAAATTTTCACTTAAAGAACAGTAAAATATTTTTTAAAATTTACACAGAAAGGCACAGAAACCATAAAAGCTAAAAAAAAACTGACAAGAGCAGAGTAACCACACTATCCAATTTTTTAATGTATTAATCATGTAGTTGTTGTTAGGTGTCATCAAGTTATCCTGGCTCATAGCAACACTATGTACAACAGTAAAACAGTTGCCCAGTCCTGTGCCAGCCTCACAGTTCTTGAACACACTGTCACAGTCCATGTGTAAATCCATCTCTCTAGGGGTCTTTCTCTTTTTCGCTGACCCTCTACTCTACCAAGCCTGATGTCTTCCTCTAGGGGTCTGAATTCTCCTGATAACATGCCCTAAGTACGTGAGACACAGCCTTCCATCCCTGCTTCTAGGGAGCATCTGGCTGTACTTCTTCCAAGACAGATTTATTCATTCTTTCAGCAGTCCATGGCATATTCAATATTCTTTGTCAACATGATCACTCAAAGGCATCAATTCTTCTTCAGTCTTCCTGTGTTAGTTCTTACATGCATCTGAGGTGACTGAAAAATGCTACGGCTTGTGTAAGGGTCACCTTCATCAAGGCGATGTTTCTGTTTTTTAACACTTTAAAGAGGTCTTTTGCAGCACATGTGTCCAACGAAATGGGTAGCTTGATTTCCTGACTGCTGTTTCCACAGGCATTAATTGTGGATCCAAGTAAAATGAAATATATGACAACTTCAATCTCTTTTCCATTTACTATGGTATGCTCATTGGTGCAGTTGTGAGATTTTTGTTTTCTTTATGTTAAGGTGTGATCCATATTGAAGGCTGTGGTCTTTGATCTTCATCAGTAAGTGCTTCAAGTCCTTTTCACTTTCAGCAAGCAAGGTTGTACTGTCTGAATAATGCCAGCTGTAAATGACTTTTCCTCCAACCCTGGTGCCCTGTTATTCTTTACACAGTCCAACTTCTCTCATTTGGTCAGCATACAGATTAAATAATCATGGTGAAAGGGTACAACCTGGACTCACACCTTTAATCATATGTATATGATTAGTACTCATTAGTTAGCTAATGAAAAGTACTCATTATTATTTCAATCTCATATTCTGTGAAGCCCCCAGGTGTCCCAAGGGTACTACTGGGTATGTGACTGTCTTAGCTTAGGTTCTCTAGTGAAACAAAACCAGTAACATGTACAACACGTACAGAGAAAGATTAATATAAAGGTAACAGTTCACACAATTGTAGAAGCTGAAATCTCCCGGGTCCTGGATCAGAGTATTTACGCCTCAGATAGCTGTGGAAGTTGGTGAACCCAAGGTTGACAGGTCAGAGATTAGAGTTCCAGATTACAACATGTGAAGGTTGGTGAATCTTCAAATGGTGATCGAGACTACAAGGTTTCTGCTGATTCATCAAGCTGTAGGGGCTGGCAAACCTAGGATTGGTAGATCAGGGAACAGGACTCTTACCTGCAGGCTGTGAGGGTTGATGAATCTCATGAGCTGCCAGTTCAAGTCCCAGGAACCAGATGTAAAAAGAGAGCAGGAGCTGCTGGCAATGTGACCAGACAGAACTAGGCAATGGAAGGTGGGAGGCAGGGAGATGTAGGCTGAGAGGCTGGGGAGTTGCCACAGACCCTGCCCCTGCCATTTTATACAGCTGCCAAAACATTGAGAATCATAGCCCAGCCAAGTTGACACACAGTCCTAACCATCACAGTGATCAATGCTCCCCTCACCCCCACCCCCATAAATTTGGAGTTTTTCTGTACTCCTGCAATAGCCTGAGATAAGTTAGAATTTGCATATTGCTACCTGCAGATGATCCGCAGACGTCTAGGAGCTAGAAGTGTCTACAGTACTCAGGTTATCTTTCAGTTTCTCCATTTTATTCTATTAATCCCTCCAGGTCTCATCATTGCAACAGCTCTATGATGTCCTCAAATAAATGACTTAAAAAAATTATCCTTACCAGGAATGCTGGTCAACTATAAACCATTCCATCTCATCTGGCAGTAGAACTAAAATGCAAAGTCTTTCCTTTTGAAAGCACACCTTTGTTGTGAATAAAAATACTGCCAAAAATCAAAAAGCAAGATTCAGAAAGCAGCAAGACATAGAATATATGCTATAAAAATAGAAAAGAGAATAAACAAGGATCCAAATTACTTAAGGGTCTATGAATTTAGTTTGAAAACAATACATCTACTCTAGGTAAAACATGCCTTTAGCCACAATATATATATATGCATGATATAAATATATACATATATATGATGTACAAACCAAAAACACAAAGCCTGTTGCCATCAAGTCTATTCTGAATGCATAGCAACCCTATGAGACAGAGTAGAACTGCCCCAGAGAGTATCCAAGGAGCAGCTGGTGAATGCAAACTGCCAGCATTTTGGTTAGCAGCCAAACTTTTACTCACTATGCCAATACATATATAAAGACACCAACTTTGTGAATTTTCCTTAAGAATTGGAAAGATAAATCCAGTTTTATTACATACCAGCATAGATTTTTTTTTAGCAGTAAAAAGACCTATTATTAGTGCCTTATTAAAACATTTTGGTTTGTTTGTTGTAACCATCACCAGTGTTTATTTCCAGAATGTTTTCATCACCCTAAACTGTTCTTAGCATGTTTCATATTTTCTTAATTTTTCTGGCAAAACAGTACCTCAAATTTATTTGGAAAACCATCCTTCCTTCACTCTCAACTAAACTTTAGGGATGAACTAGATTGTCCTATGCCAAGCCAGCCAAGTGCCGTCAAGTCAGATAGATTGTCCTATGGGAGTCAGTATATTTCATTCCACTGGTCACAGAAATTAGCTCAGAGAAAAGGGAATATGCACATCATCCACAGCAAACCAATCCAAGTTGTTCAGACTTAATTCCAGGATCTCCATTTGTATTTTTGATAAATTAGTTGTTTTTTGCTTCTGGACTTCAACTGGGAAGCCTGTAGATCAAATCTTTCATCTCCACATAACTGTATGCTGACCAAACAATCTGAGAAGCTGGACTATCTGAAGAACATGGCATCAGGATGGAAGACTCACTCACAACCTGCAATATGCAGATGACACAATCTTGCTTGCAGATAGTCAAGAGGACTTGAAGCACTGATGAAGACTACAGTATTAAGTACGAACTGTACCTCCACGTAAAAAAAAATCTCACTACTAGAACAACAGTCACCACCATAACAAATGGAGAAGAGACTGAGGTTGTCAAGGACTTGATTTTAGTTGGGTCTATAATCAACACCCATGGAAACAGTAGCTAAAAAACTAAATGATACACTGCCAGGTAAATCTGCTGGAAAAGAGCTCTTTAAAGTGTTAAAAGAAAGATGTCACTTGGAGGACTAAGGTATTTTCTATAAGCTCATATACAGGTAAAAGTTAGACAATGAATAAGAAAGACTGATGACGAATTGTCTGAATTACAGTGCTGGTGAAGAACACTAAACATACCGTGGACTTCTAGAAGAACAAACAAATCTGTCTTGGAAGAAGTACAGTCAGTATGTTCTGTTCCTCGAAAAGGAAATCATGCTTGGTAAATACAGGATCTGTGGACAAGATGATGATCCTCAGTGAAACAGACTGATACAGTGGTTGCAACAATAAGCTCAAGCGTAGCAGTGATTGTGTGGGTGGTACCAAACTAGGCAGTGTATGGTTTTGTTGTACACACCGTGTTGCTATGATTACAACTGACTTGATGGCATCTAACGACAATGCAGAGGGGGCCCACAAAACTCAGAGATAAAACCAAATATCTGGAGTTTAAGTAAGACTCATTAGTTATACAAACATCACAGGTGAATTTCAAAGTCATCACGCTGAATGAAGGCAGACACAAAAAAGCACGTATGTATAATATTCTGGAAAATACAAACTAGTCAACACTGACATAAATCAGACCGGTAGTTGCCAAGGGCTAGGACAGAGACAGGGATAGGCTAAAGAAAACAGTACAAACAATCTTCTGGTAAGTAGAATTATGTTGTATTTTTATTGGGGTAGTGGTTTCACAGGCGCACATGCATCAACTGTATACATTAAACAGACATAATTAACTGCAGGCAAATTATCACTAAATGAATTTTATCTAAAAAAGAAATAACAAGAAAACGTTAAAAAACCAAATCCACTGCCATCGAATCTGGTCCTACTCATAGTGACCCTAAAAGTCAGAGTAGAACTGCCCCATAGAGTTTACAAGGTGTGCCTGGTGGATTTGAAATGCTGACCTTTTGGTTAGCAGATGAAGCACTTAACCCACTACATCACCAGGGTTTCCAAGGAACTTTCATAAGTTAGCCAAATCCATGGTCTTTTCAGTTACATGAAGAAGTGGTTTCATTTTTGCTGAAGAAGTCTTGCTGGTCATTTTCTGACCCTCGCAACAGACAAATACTATCTGATAATATTCAGTTTAGAAAATTTAGTATGGCAAGAAACAGTAATACATTTTTGAAAGATAGTTAATATTGGCTGAGACAAAAAAGCTTACAGGTGCTTAGTAACTCAGGTTCCTTTTAAACAAAAGATAAGGTTTTCCAACAATGTTTATTAACTCAAGCTTTATTTCTAATACTTTCTGAGAGTCCATCAATGTTTCTTAAACTATAACATAATTTATGAATTCTTATATAATTCTTCCTAATGTTTGGTTTATATTTTTTTCCTATTCTCGCTACTGAATAAGAATTAAAATGTATTTCTCCAAATAATCGTTACCAACTAGTTTCCTAGTTCCAAGTCATATAGTTAGCTTTCTTTCCTCTTGGCTGAGTCATCATAATTTCTATCTCAAGTGTTATTTTTAAGAGTATCTTCTGAATCTTAAACTGCTTTCATTTCTCCTTTAGAATCGCATAGGAAAACAGCAGCTTTACAGAATCGTATTTTTTTTTTATTTATTGTAATAGAATGAAAGTATATAATCCAGTATAAATTTTCACATATGCCTATGTGCAGCTTCTGCTGCCCTCCCTGCCCAGCGACAGCACACTCCTCCTATTCATTCTATACATGTCATATCCTCCTAACAATCTCCTGTCCCCTCCACTCCACCCTCTTCACCCCCTCCAGTAAGAGACCAGCAGGACGACATCCTATAGATGCTTAGAACCATAGGTACACAGACAATATGGTAACTCTGTGTCATGAAGCCCATTCATTCCTGTTCGAAAAGTTCACCTCAGTAATGATTTATGGACAGCGGCAGCATCAGGACCTGGGGCCAAGTTCCCACGGGAACCCCAAGGTCCCTAGACCACCAGTTGTGGTCTTTTTGGTGGAGTTGTCAGGGTGTACCCCTTTTTATTCTCATGTTTCCAGTGAGACTCAACTCTCTGAGCCCCATCATGGCTATTGCTGGTGGTGGCCAGCCACCATCAGGTTCCTCCAGTCACAAGGTGATGTAGTCACCCACTCATGTGGGTCTCTCTGTCTTCTGGGGAGAATCATAAATTTTAAAACACTTAATACTCCATAGTAAATATATCCCAAAGATAGGACTAACAGGCTCAACATTGAGGAAACTTGCCGTATATTCATAGAGAATTAAAGATTTATAATGAGGGAATTTAAAAATGCACTTGGAGATATGCACATTAAATTTTTGTTATAGAATTATAAATTTAACATAACAAGAGAGTGAATATACATGAATCAGACTGAAGCAAAGGTCATAAATATACACTTACAACCTGATGGGAATTGCCAGCAGGGCAAAACTGACACACCCAATGGAAATACTGATCAGGTTTCATGATTTAAGTTAAGCAATTTGAGAGTTTCTGGAAACAAATGTAGTAACAGCACTAAGAAATTCTTTTCTCCCTTTTACTTCCTTATTGTATCAGTAATCACAGAAAAGAACAAAAAATGGAAGACTTAAAATTATCTTTTTAGCAGTTTCATTTGACTAAAATAGTTCTAATTTATATTAAACTGTATACCTTATGGTATTGTTAGAAAATTTAATCTATTTCAGTTATTTTTATAGAACCTATACCACCTAAAATAATTTCTTTGCTTTTACTAAGTTTATAAAACCTTTATCTTTTTCTGAATGTTTGAATGAAATTAATAAATTGTTTTAAGACTTAATTACTACAAGGTTTCATTAGGAGCCCTGGTGGCACAAAGGTTAAACATTTGGCTGTTAACTGAAAGGTTGTCAGTTCTCATCTACTCGGTGGTTCTGTGGGAGAGAGTCAATATGAATCTGTATCAACTTGATGGCACCTAGCAACAAGTGTTATTATCATCATTAAATTCTGTAGGCAGTGTCTGCAGCTGAGTATTCTCCATCTAGATGGATGACTATGTTATAAAGGATTCATTTTTTTTTATTGGAATTCCATTTCTTAAAAGCTTTTACATAATGTTCTTTGAACTTACATTTTAACAATATAACAGGTATATTTTCACAGGCCTATTTAGAAAAATTGAGAAAATTATAATATATATTTTAAACTCTTTGAGGTTCTGGGATTAGGACACAGTATGTGTGTGTGTGTGTGTGTGTGTGTGTGTGTGTGTATTCATATCATGGAATATAAGCTTTACAGTTAAAAGACTATTTATAAAAAAAAAAAAAAAAACCCAGTGCCATCAAGTTGATTCTGACTCACAGTGACCCTATAGGACACAGCAGAACTGCTCCATAGAATTTCCAATGAGTGCCTGGTGTATGTGAACTGGTGACCTTTTGGTTAGCAGTCATAGCGTCTAAACACTATGCCACAAGGAAGTCTTATAAATATTCTTTATATTGTTCAGTATCAAGCATGGGGACATGTGGCAACTAAGCACTTTATCAGTACCTTTATTTATTTAACTTGATGCTGTCTTTGTGATGTACCATGTTAACAGCTACCTAAAAAACAAAATAATTAAAAAAAATGAAACCTGTCCAGAGAATTAACAACTATCTTATTAAATGAGACCCAGAAAGGGGTTCTTAATCTGGTTTCAGAGCTTGGTTTGGGAAGACACTAAACTTGAAATTATATAAGTTTTTCTAGAAAGGAGACTCAAAGATTGCATTGGCTTCTCAAAAGGATTTCTAACACCCAAAATGTTAAAAATCAGTTATACGGAGAATTAAGGAACATTAACCTCTTGTCAAAAAATACAATCATACCTTTTACACATCAACTAATTTCATGGGACTATCTTTCTACTATAATAATAAATATGAAGGCCTAAAGATGTTCTGCATCACAGAATATACATCGTTGGGCTTGTACCTACTGTGATATGTAATTGAAAGGTCTGAATATGAAAAAGTATACACTAAATGACTAACAATGTATTTTATTAAACTAGCCATAGCTAAGAAAAACTCCATATGAAAAATAATAAACTTTGACATGTATCATCTGACTGACATAAAAATAATAATTAAAAAATTATTGAATAAGTAAATGTCGAAAAATTGGAAACATTAATCAGCTATGTAATAATAGATAAATGGAAACCTTAACTCAAATCATTAGGTAAACCACTGAGGGAAGAGACACACCTTACTAACCTAAAATGAAAATTAGCACCCTGGTAGCACGGGATGAAAAGCTCAGATGCTAACCAGATGATCAAGTGCAGATTTTTTTTAAATACTTTAAAAATAGTTCCTATAAAACAAAAAATGTAAAAGTAAAAAGGGGGACTGGGATTTCAATAAAGGCTTAAAAAGTAATAAAAGAAGTCAAGTCATATTTGGTTCATGTATCTTTGTTTAATGTCTCCCTCAAAAGGCATATGAATTCTCATTTTAGGTTTTTCCCAAACTTCTTTAAATTATAAATGGAAATACAATAAAACCACAGTTTTCACCACCTTTTTTCTACTCAGTGAACAGAAAGCAGAGATTAATGAAAGGAGATAGTTAAAAAAATGAATGGCTACTTAACACGTTTATCTATAGATTACCTAAAACATGCACTACCTTCTGCACACACGTAAGCATCTGCATGGGTAATATGCATAAAATGAGCGATGGGACTAAACGTTAGCAACAGAGAACAAAAGTGTAAAGTTTAGCTATTTTTCCATAGTATAAAAAACCCAGCCATCATGCAGGCCTGTGCCATTCTTAGCCACTTTCAGGCAGAGTCTGAAAAGCTGGTAAGTAAACACAGGTGTTTTAAAAGTAGAGCTGCTGTCAGGGACAACCACAAACACCCCAACTCTGCTGTGGCAACGCCTCTTTCCCGCCCTCTGCTTTTTAAAGCAAGGCACTAAAAGAAAATGTCAAATGTTTCACCTTTCAACACCTCAAAATAAGTAAGAGCTTAAAGTATTGTTTCTCAAATCTCCAGCAAACAGATTACATTTTTGACTACTTTTAAATGTAGCCAATTAAGTACAAATTGCATAAAATAAAAAGTAGAGTTTCTCCAAGAATTACCTTTACCCCAACATTACACTCCCCTCTCCCACATGTCATATACCATGTTAGTTCCTTTAAAAAACTCAGCGTCCTAAATAAAGGTAGAAATAAACTTTTACAGAGGAAAATAGAAAACAGAAAGCAATTTCCAAACTGCTATAAAACGTGACACACACATTCATAAATGGAATTTTCTTTCAAATACTCAAAGTTTAATTTAGTCCCTATGCCTGTATCAGCAGCTCTGGTGGCTCAGTAGTTAAAGTACCAGGGCTGATAATTGAAAGGCTGGTTGTCTGAACCACCAGCTGGCAGTCAGCTTCCATAAAGATTTATAGCCTTGGGAACCTTATGGGGCATTTCTAGGCAGTTCTACTCTGTCTTACAGGGTCACTATGAGGCAGAATCACTCAAAAGCAGTGGGTTTGGTTTGGTTTTACCTCTATCAGGCAGCCTGAAAAAAGTCAGGGTAAAATTTATTAAGAATCAGTGAGCTACTATACCACATGAATATAAGTATGAATTATTTGAAAGTAGAATGAAGTTCTTGCTTTTTACCATTAACATCAAGAAACAGGTGCTGTTAAGAGAATGGTCAAATATTTATCAGTTCTCAAATTGCTCATCTTGGAGGTTATTTTAGAAGGTTTGGTCCTCAGAATTCTGCAAATGCATCCTTAATGTAAGTGATGTAAAAAATGCTCTGGAAAATTATAGTTGTATATTTGACTATTTACAGTAAAATACAAGTACAGCTTCTCTTCATTCTGTTTTCTATAAATAGATACATCTTTCAAAATTGAAAAACACAATCAAGAGAAATAAACATTAAGACTAAATAAAATTTTCATATCATTATCTACATTCTTCCAAAATTTAACTCATATTAGGTAATCTTATTTTTTATCTTACTTTTTTTTTAAAATGTAAAGAACTAATATCAAAGCCACATGATAGTTGGCTTATCAGAGGCAATCAACTGTAAAAGAGAGGAAGGCAAATAAACTTTTAACATCTTATTCAGATCTACCCACGCAATGCTTCATATCACATGTCAAGGATATTCTGTAACATTAAAGGACAAAATAATAATGTTAAGTTGTGACATAAACCAATAAAGTAAGGAAATTTAGAATTAAGTTTGAAATTCTTTCCTCAGTCCACTGTACGCTGGTATTACAACACATACATGATGTCCACAGAGGCACAAAAGACCAAGGAAAGGGCAGTGTGTCAGCCTCAGAAGTTAATTTCCTTGCTTTTGTTGGTTTATATTACCATCTAATATTACATAAACAATCCGTTTCTAGGCAATTTATTTTCTCCTCTGCCATGATAAGCTGAGTTCACTTGTACACTAAGTATTTCCCAGCATATAAAAATCCAGTTTAGCAACAACAAAAAACCCATAAAGGAATCCTATTTAAAAATCAAATTTAGAAAATATATGATCTACAACACTTGCTTAATTGCAAAGAATGCTGTAATTTATACTTTAATACATCTCAAAAGTTGAAGGTAATTAAACCAACATAATTTATTAAAAACAAATGGTTTACCCTTGAGTATTTGGTATTTTTAATATTCTGTTTTTCTAAAAATATAATTCCCTGAAAACTTATGAATCTACACACAAATTGATATAAATGACAGACACAAGTTAGATTCCAAAAACTATTCAGAATAAACAAATGCATTTTCCAAGAGTCACCTCAGGGTTAAAAACTGACCATCATATATAGTGGAGCAAAAACAGAGTGAACCTTTGGATCACTGTGATTATAATTTAATTTCATTACCCTCTAGTTCCAATGGAAAGGAAGAGTTGTTTCGGTATTTTAAATTGACAATTTGTGTAATAAAATAGCATTTTAAAAACCTTAACATTTTAAGAAAAAAGAAAGCAATGCACATAGATCTTAAGAGTATAAAATGCACAAAAGTGATTTGGCACTTAAAACAGAAGTATCAAAAGGAAGTGAAGACTTAATTAAAATGTCATAAAACACAGATGACACTGGAAAATGAATTATGCCAGAAACATCTTAAAAGAATACATATGATGTGAAATTGCTAAGGAAATAGAAACATAAGATAATAAAAATACCATTCATATATAACTATGGCTGTGCAAGACTCAGCATTTCTTAAAGGGCTGTAAGTTATCAAAACTCCCAGATGCTGTTACTCACATGGAGAATACAGTGTTTTCTTCAAGGATGTTGAAATGCATTCTAAAATACATATTTAACATAAATATAAAATAATAAATATGTTGGTATTATGTTTTTCTGTACTGAACTTTGAACACTAAGCAATAAATCATAGGATCTTTAAAAAGTCACTAGACAAGAGTGATTTTTCAAGCTGCCTTTCTTTTTGTTTCAGTTAAAATTAAAATCCATGCTGTCTAATCCTTGGAGTCAATTTGTAATTAAGGGGATTTGATGAGAGACCAGGAGCTGAATTAATGATAAAATTTAATATCTGTTTTAATGCATCAACATAACAGAAAAACTAACCAATACTGAACAACACAATAAACTCATTTTGATATAGAGGGCATACTGTAGCTAGGTCAATTAGTGAATGTTACTTTTTTTGTTAATAAATGCCATGCTCAAGTTCTGATAGATGTGATGCTACAACACTAGGTATCTGAAAATCAACAGCTAAGTCAGAAAGACTACTAGAATAAGGATTTGTTTGGCATCAGAAACTAAATTTGTAAATTTGGCTTCTTTTACTGAGAATTATATGTAATCTCTAAAGAAGAGCAGTTGCTTTCCCCTTTCTCGTTATGTCTCAAGATAGAAACATTTTACTTAGTAGCTACAGTAAATTACTTGTATTTGACAGTTTTAAGTTTGCTTTTTAATATACATACAAATACATTTTTAGATTGTAAAGGACACAGAATTAAAAAAAAATCCAAGGAATGAAATTTCGTCTTTCAAGAAGGCATCTGAATTCTGCACTTTGCTTTTCGGAGCATCACTACACTACATGAGATTTAATAAGTCGTTTGTCCCAAATCACTTCAGGGGCACAAACTGTGTAAAATTTGGTCACTGAAAATGGCTAAAACTGAAAAGGAGAAAAATTGCATTTGACCAGCATTCTGTTTTGCCTCTTTCACTCACTCCCAAAATATCAGGGAAAATACTTAAAAAAAAAAAAGAAAGACATATAACTGATAATGCCACCCAAATACTGGCATCAGCTACCATGGAGATGGAGTAGAGAACTAAACTAACAGAAATGAAACTGAAAAGCACAACTGGTGGAAAACAAACACATGTTTTAAAAAACAGAAAAGGAAAACCAGTAGGCCTAGAAGAAGGTTAGAGAAATATTTAGCCTCTACACCTCGTGGCAGGCTCAGATTTATTATTTTAAAACATTCCTGTGAAGATTCTGATACATGTCTCCTTTAAGAACCATTAATCTATACTCATTACTTAACAACCCATCCACTGGACTTCCATTAGATGTTGCTTTTAAAGGTACGAAGGGTACCGTCGCAAACAATTTAATGTGGACACCTGCTCTTCTACGTCTTCTTGGCCACTTTAACTCAAATATCAGTAGGGCAGAGGGAAGGGAGATGAGACAGTACGGTGCGAGCACAGGACAAGGAGGGAGATGGGACTGAGGGTACAATATCAATGCGGGCAGAGAGAGGAGAATTCTGAAAGGGAGGCCTGGGAGCACTGACAGTTTCTCGACTATTCCATTTCTTTGCAGATGAGTTCCTTTTGTTATTGAAACAATTCAATAACGAAGTCTTCTGTTTGGCACGGAGATGAGCACTGTGGACAAACTGAAAACAAATGATCAGTAGGCATCAGCTGCACAAAGGGAGTAGAGCAACAGGCAACATCGGGAATTTCAGAGGAAATACCAGGAAACACCACGTTACACAGTGACTGGGAAAATGGTTCTAGGACCTAAGTGAAGCAAGTGCACACAATGAGAAATCTTCTGTTGTTAGGTGCTGTCAAGTTGGATCCAACTCACAGTGACCCAGTGCACAACAGCACAAACAGCTGCCCGGTCCTGTGCCACGCCCACAATTGTTTTTATGCTTAAGCCCACCGTTCCAGTGTAAATCTATCTTGTTGAAGGTCTTCCTCTTTTTTGCTGACTTTCCACTCCATCAAGCATGATGTCCTTCTCTGGGGACTGATCCCTCCTGACAACATGTCCAAAGTATATGAGATGCAATTTGGCCATCTTTGCTTCCAAGGGGCAATCTGCTTATACTTCTTCCACAACAGATCTGTTTCTTCTTTTGGCAGTCCATGGCATATTCAATATTCTCCAACACCACAATTCAAAGACATCAATTCTTCTGTCTCCCTTACTCATTGTTAAGTTTTCGCATTGCATGTGATCCAACTGAAAATACCATGGCTTGAACCACGCACACCTTAGTCTTCAAGGTGGTATCTTTACTTTTCAACTTTAAGAGGTCCTTTGCAGCAGATTTTCCCAATGCAATACATCTTTTGATTTCTTGACTGTTGCTTCCAAGAGTGTTGACTATGGAACCAGGTAAAATGAAATCCTTGACAACCTCAATCCTTCCTCCCTTTATCATGATTTTGCTTACTGGTTCAGTGGTGAGGATTTTTGTTGTCTTGATTTTGAGGTGCAATCCATACCGAAAGCAGTGGTCTTTGATCTTTATCAGTAACTGTTTCAAATCCTCTTTACTTCTGGCAAGCAGAGTTGTGTCATCTACATAACACAGGCTGTTAATGAGTCTCCCTCCAATCCCGATGTCTTGCTCTTCATATAGTCCAGCTTCTTGGATTATTTGCTGAGCACAGAGATTGAAAATGTTTGGTGAAAGGATACAACCCTGACACACACCTTTCTTGACTTTAAACCATGCTGTATACCCTTGTTTTGATCACAAGACTGCCTCTGGATTCATACATAGATTCTTCATGAGTACAATTAAGTGTTCTCCAATTCCCGTTCTCTGAAGTGATCTATAATTTGTTATGATCCACACAGTCGAATGCCTTTGCATGTCTGTAAGTTTGTTGTACTGTGGGGACTTGCATGTTGGGTGTGACACCGGAAGCTATGCCAGCGGTATTCAGATACCAGCAGGGTCACCTATGGTGGACACGTGGCAGCTGAGCTTCCAGAGGAAGACAGACTAGGAAGAAGGACCTGGCAGTCTACCCCTGGAAAGAATTAGCCAGTGAAAACCTTACGAATAGTAGCAGAAATATGTAAATCTACCCGGTGGGCCTAAAATTCAGCCTCTTACTAAAAAGGTATGATTTTTTTTGAAATGGAATCCCTGGTAGCTTAGTGATTAAGTGGTACAGCTGCTAACCAGAAGGCTGGCAGTTCAAATCTACCTGGTGCGCCTTTGAAACTCAATGGAGCAGTTCTACTCTGCCTGTAGGGTCGCTATCAGTCAGAACTGACTCAGTGGCAGTGACTTTTTCTTCGGTGGTTTGGGTTGTTCAAATATTCATTTTGAGTAATTTTTTGGCATTTTATGAGAAGTATGAAACAGTTCCTGTAGGCGACCTTGAGGAAACCTTGGTGGCATAGTGGTTAAGTGCTACAGCCACTAACCAACAGGTTAGTAGTTCAAATCCACTGGATGCTCCTTGGAAACTCTATGGGCAGTTCTACGCTGACCTCTAGGGTTGTCATGAGTCAGATCCAACTTGATGGCACATAGAACAACAGGGGAACTTGCAGTATAATTTACAGTCCTATCATTAGTTATCAAATTAAATCTCAAATTCATAAAACAATGCTGGTTATGAAACCCCAAATTTGGAAAACATCATTAGTAACCAATGTTAAGGGTAATTAGATGCAAGCATTCACAAGTATCACATTTTTGGTTTGCCAGTGATAATTTTCACAGAAGTTTCTAATAGTAATTTGTTATTCCTTCTATAACATAGTTTGTAGTTGTTCCATCTGAACTTCATTCAGTTTTTATTGGGTCTTGATGGGCTTGATGAGCTTGCAACAGTTTTGATGAGTTGGGTATCCCTGGTGCTGTAATTCATGGAGACACCCTTCAGTGTAATTCACTTCAGAGCTTATAACAAATGCTGCCGTAATGGTTCCCCATCTGGTACGAAGATTGTAAACCTCCTATAGCTGAGACTCTTGCTTCTAAAGAAAGCCACTCTCTCAAGGAAAAGGAAAAAAAAACCTACTGTGAGGAAAACAAGGTCTAGCACAGGAACCTAACACTGTTAAGAGTCAAGGCAGGCTCTCTCTCCATCTCCCTGTTCAGAGATAACCACGTGTATACTTTTAAGCACTGAATCCTTTTTCTTCTCACTTCCAAATGCTGCTTCCTAACTTCACACAGCCTGTCACTCCCAGACCTGATCTGACTCCATGTCTATCTACTGGTCATTAGGCTCAGCATTCAAACCCAGCTGGCCCACTACCTCTCAGTTTACCAGGTTCAAATTATTAAAGGAGTAATCTTGATTTGTCAGTCTCTGAGTCAGGCCACACAGATCAAGGCCAAAACTAGCTTTGGGTCAGATAGCCATGCATTAGGTTTCTTCTAGAGAGAGGATTGGTGAGAGATAGTCATCAAATTTCTTTTTTTTTCCACTGTGCTTTAGGTGAAGTTCACAGCATAAGTTATTTTCTCATTAAAAAATTTACATACCTATTTTGTATCACTCACTGAAATCCTCACAATGTAACAACATGCTTCCCTTTCCATCCTGGGCTCCTTGTGGTCTGTTTTTCCAGTTAATGTCCCTTTCTGCTTTCTCATTCTGCTTTTGGACAAGAGTTGCACATTTGGTCTCATATATTTGACTGAATTTCTTATCACATGGGTTATTTTTGTTTCATAAAAAACCAAAATCCAAACCAAAAAAAACCATTACTGTCCAGCTGATTCCAACTCACAGCAACTCACAGACAGAGCAGAACTGTCCCACAGGGTTTCCAAGGAGTGCCTAGTGGATTCAAACGCAACCTTCTGGTTAGCAGCCATAGATAGCCTTAACAACTACATCTCCAGGGTTGCCTTTTGTTTATAGCCCTCTCTAATCTTTGTCTCAAACGTGGGCTTCATGAATGGCTTCAGTCCTGGGTTAGCAGTGTTGGCTATACTTTTGGGGGTTCCTCCAGTTTCTGTCAGATCAGTAAGTCTGGTCTTCTTCTGTGAATCTTAATTCTGTTGTACATTTTTCTCCTGGTTTGTCTGAGAATCTGTTGTGATCCCTGTCAGAGCAGTCACTGGTGGTAGGTAGAGTTCTTCTGGTCTCAGCCTGGGAGAATTTCCGTTTCATGTGGTCCTTTAATTCCTTTGGGCTAGTAGTGTCCATGTGCCTTTGGATTTCTTTATTCTCCTTTGTCCCAGATGGGATGGGGCCAATAGATACATTTTAGGTGCTTGCAAGCTTTTAATACTCTAGATGCAACCCAACCAAAGCGAGATGTAGAATACTGGTTTTATAAAGTATGTTATGCCAATTGACATAAATGTCCCCAGGGACTATGGTTCTAGACCCTGACTCCTGCTACTTGGTCCCTACAAAGTGTTTAGACATGTCGAGGAAGGTTTTACACCTTAGGTGTGGTCCAGTTGTACTGACTTCCCCTACATTGCATGCTGCTGTTCCATTTGCCAAAGATGACACTCATTTACTCTCTAGTTAATGATTTTCCCTTCCACCGATTCTTCCATCCTGGTAAGCAAAAACAACAAAAACCAAAATGCTTTTTCCTGTGCATAAGCCTTCTCGTGAGTTCTTATAATAGTGGTCCTATACAGTATTTGTCCTTTTATGACTCACTTATTTTACTAAGCATAACACCCTCCAACACTGCAATCCAAAGGCATCAATTCTTCTTCTGTTCACTGTCCAGCTTTTGCATGTGTATGATATGACTGAAAATATCACGGGTTGGGTCAGGTGCACTTTAGTCTTCAAGGTTGGAGAGAAATGTTGAATGTGCCATGGAATGGCAAAAGAACAAAGATCTGTTCTGGAAGAAGTCCAACCACAGTGCTCCCTGGATGCAAAGATGGCAAGACTGCGTCTTACATACTTTGGATGCGTTGTTGGGAAGGATCGGTCCTTGGAGAAGGACATCATGCTTGGTAGCATGGAGCGTCAGTAAAAAAGAGGAAGCCCTTCAATGAGATGGATTGACACAGTGGCTCCAACAATGGGCTTAAGCATAAAAATGATTGTGGACATGATGCAAGACTGGGCAGTGTTTCATTCCTTTGTGCACAGTGTTGCTATGAGTTGGAACTCACTTGATGGTACCTAACAACAACAACAGCACCCTCTAGATTCATCTATGTTATTATATTTTGCGGATTTATCATTGTTCTTGACCACTGCATAGTATTTCACTGTGTGTATGTACCATAGTTTGTTTATCCGTTTGTCTGTTGGTGGGCGTTTTTGGTTGTTTCCATCTTTTTGCTACTGTGAACAGCGCTGTCATGAACACAGGTGTGCATACATCTATTTGTGTGGCAGTTCTTAGTTCTCTAGGATACATTTCTAGGAGTGGGAAGGATAGATCCCATTACATTTCTATTTGTAGCTTTTTAGAGAAGCATCATTTTCCAGAGTGGTTGCACCATTTTACATTCCCACTAGCAGTGCATAAGAGTTCTGATCTCCTTACAATTTCTCCACCATTTGTTATTTTGTGTTTTTTGGATTAGCATCAACACTGGAAGGGTGAATTGGTATCTCAGCATAGTTTTGATTTGCATTTCTGTAATGGCTAGTGATCGCAAGCATTTCCCTACATGTCTGTTAGCTGCCTGAATGTCTTCTTTGGTTAAGTGTCTGTTCATACCCTTTGCTGATTTTTAAATTGGATTATTTGTCTTTTTGTTGTTGAAGTATTGCTGTATCTTATAAATTTTAAATATTAGACATTTGTTCAATATGTAGTAGCCACAAATTTTTTCTCAGTTTGTCAGTTCTCTTTTTACTCTTTGGTGAAGTTTTTTTTTAACTATGTTTAAGTCAAAGTTTACAATTACAGTCAGTTTCTTGTACAAAAACGTGTACACACTTTGCTATGTGATACTAACTACTCTCCTAATGCTGAGAGAGCATGCTCCTCCCTTCTAACCCACATTCCTCATGTTCATTTTAGTGAAGCCTTTTGATAAGTGTGTTTAATTTTCAGAAACTTCTGGCTATCTAGTTTTTCTTCTGGTTTCTCTGTGTTGTTAAGGTTTGTCTCCTATTTATACTATATATTACGGCTTCTAGTGTTGTCCCTCATGATTTTTATTCTTTCAGGTTTTATATTTAGGTCTTTGATCCATTTTGAGCTAGTTTTTATGTATATTATGTGGTATGAATCTTGTTTCATTTTTTTGACCAATGGACATCCAGCTATGCCAGCATTATTTGTTAAAGAGAGTGTCTTTTCCTAATTTAATGGACTATGGCTCTTTGTCAAGTATCAGCTGCTCATAGATAGATGCATTTGTCTGGGTTCTGAATTCCGTTTCATTTGATTTATGTGTGAATGAATTCGAGTTGACAATGAACAATGTCTGCTACACTCCCTTATTTAACAACAAATCTTCTTCAGTGATACTGTCATGTTACACTCTAGCTCTTGTACTTTTTCTTGATAACCGAGATCCTCAAAAAATAATCTTTGTTTTTTTTACTTTTAAACTTTCCATTTACTCTCCAGTTCTCTAGATTGAAAGCTTCATCATGACCATTCCACTGAAACTTCAAGGACAAAATTATCACTTGCTCTTCCAGTTCTGAAATCAAATGGACACTTTCAATATTTGACTTCTCTGCAGCATTGGACACTGTTAGTCACTCCCTTCATAAAATTTTATCCTATTCTGTGTTAACCCAACCTCTTGGTCAACTTCCTATATTTGACTACCCTTCTCAGTCTCTTTTATCAGCAATTTATGTGTGTGTGGGTACCACTTAAATACTGTAATTTACTCTTCTTCCCTGCTTCTCTTATCTCTCTTCCTCTAAATCTGATCTTTGAATATTTTCAAAGACTTCCATGGTCTAACCTACAACTTGTATAAGATCTGATGTATTCTCCCCCTCCCAACCTAATTTCCTGCAACTATAGTTCCCACTGTATGAAAGATGCATTTACAACATATTTATCAAAGTTCTGTTTACAATATTGAAAAATTATATGTAATCAAAACACTCTAACTTACTGATGTGTAATTTACCTGTTGTGTATCTATGCATGTGATCCTACACAGTCACTAATATGATGATACAGATCTCTATTTATAGATACAGAAAGATCTTCATGACAGTCATCTGGCTAAGCAACTCCACTTTTCTTTAAAACACATTTGTAACTATATATTTAAAAAAATGGCTGGGATCACTGGCTTCAGCTGGTATAACATCAGGGCTGTTGAGTCAACTGCAAGTCACAGTGACCCTATAGGATACAGAAGTGCCCCCACAGAGTTTCCAAGGAGCAGCTGGTGGATTTGAACCATCAATCCTTTGGTTAATAGTCATAGCACTTAACCACTATTCCATCCGGGTTTCCTCAGTGGGCATATGTAACCCTTTCTAAAAAAATCATTGCAGCCAAGATAATCTGACATTGACATTGGTTAAGTCTGAGACCACAGTGGCATCATCTCCACTCAAAACACATTTGAGGGTAGGTTGATTTCTTACAGGAAAACCAAGGCTACAAAATCTGATGATGGATAAATTCTGAGCTGCAAAAATTTACTGCTGAGCAGAATTATTAAATTAGTAAATGAAAACAAAAACAAAGCTGTGCTGATACATGTAAGAGAAAAAGTAGATTTTAAGGTGTAATGCATTAAATATTCCCGGGAGGAATACTGTGAAACGATGGAATCTATAACCCAAGAAGATACAATAGTCATAAACATTTATGCGGCAAACAGAAGGGCAGTTAGATATTTAAAGTGAACAATTCCAGCACTATGAGAAAGTGACAAAAACATAACGATAGCAAGAGGCTTCAATATTCTTTCAGAGTCTGACAAATCAATAAAAATCAATAAAAAACAATAAAGATATGAGGTATCTCAACAATGTGAGTTTAACTTAGAATACACTGAGACTCAAACTAAAAAAATGTAGTATTTTCTTAAATCATTAAAACTTTAAAAATTGGATTTATTTGGCAGAAACAAAAACATTAATCCACTTTAAAATATAAGAAACTAAACCACATTCTCTAAAATATCCTTGATCAAACACAAAATCAAAAGAGAAAGAAACTATTTAATAAAATAACTGGAAAAAATTCAACACTTGATCCTCCTCCTCCCTCAAACTAAAAGACACAGCTAGAATTACACATACGGTAAAAATGTAGCCTTATAACTACTATTTTTTAAAAAGACTAATTAACTTAAAAAAATTTAATAACAGTGTAAACAAAAAAGTAACAGAGAATAAGGCCAAAAGGGAAATAGGAATTCTAAGGAACTGAAAAGATAAATAAAATAAAAATTTATTATTAAAAGAAATAAAATGGGGTAAACCAAAAGAAGACTGAACACAGAAAAAAAGAGTAAGCAAATACACGTAATAGTACAGATGTGATACAGTAACACAGAGACATAGAAGAAATTAGAAAAAATAAGATTACCTATATGACTCCATGATTCTAAGCTTAATAAATAAGAAATGGGAGTGATTTTCATTTAGATGAATAAGACTGGCTAAAGAAGTGGAAAAACTAGATGAATATACTGAAACAAGTGAAAAGAATTTAGAATTCACTGTTATAAAAGGCATTAAGACTATACTGGTATAAAACTAGACTAATACTTAAGGCAAGATAATTCTAAAACTATTGAAACTTATCTAGAAAATTATGTCATTCATTAAGCTAGCAACTTTAATATCAAAACTGACAGTCAAAAAAATCTTGAAAAAGAAGAATAGTGTAGGACTTGTAGGTTTCAATTCCAATACTTACCACAAAACTATGATAATCAAGAGAATGTGGTATATACTATATATACTATACTGGCATAAAAATAGATAAACAGGTTAACAAAACAGGTTAACAGAACTGAAGAGTACTGAACTTAACCTCACCTTTATGGTCAATTTTTAAAAAATGTTTTTTGGTGTGTGTGTGATTTAGGTGACAGTTTACAGAGCAAATTAGTTTCGTGCTCAAAAATTTATACATGCATTGTTTTGTGACTTCGGCTGCAATTCTGCATATGTCAGTGCTCTGCCCTTTCCTTGTCTACCCTGGGCTTACCATGTCTATTCATACAGTTTTCCTGTCCCCTCCTGCCTTCTCATCTTTGTTCCTGAGCAAGTGTTGCCCACATGGCCTTATATACTTGATAAATCTAAGAAGCATGTTCCTAATGCGTTACTGTCATACAGACCTGCCTGATATTTGGCTAGAGACTGTGATGGTCATGGTTAAGAGCTACAACTGCTAACCAAAAAGTCTGCAGTTTCAATCCACCAGGCACTTACTGGAAACTCGCATAAAAGCAGTTCTTCACTGTTCTATATGGTCATTATGAGTTGACAGCAACTCGATGGCAGAGTCTGGTTTGGTTTATCTTGGGATAAAAGGTGAACTTTAGGAGTGGCTTGAATTCTGAGTTAGAATGGTCCCTGGAGCCACAGTCTCTGGGGTTCCTTCAGTTTTTGGTTAAGACCAGAAAGTGTGATCTTTTTTTGCAAATCTGATCATTTGTTCTATATTTTTATCCCACTCCGGGTCAAAGCATCCAGTAGTGGTAGCTGGGCACTAACTAGTTCTTCTGGTCTCAGGGTCATGTAGGCTATGGTTCATGTAGACCATTTGTCCACTGGACTAATCACTCCCTTGGGTCCTTACTTTTATCCCTCTCCTTTGCTCCGGAGTAGAAGAGACAGGTAGTTGTATCTTAATTGGTGGTTCAAAAGCTTTTAAGACCCCAGATGCTACCCACAAAGTGGGTTGTAAAAGAATCTTTACAAGCTATGTTGTGCCAACTGATGTGGCTGTCCTCTCAGTGTATGGTTCTTTGCCTTTGAGCCTGAGAACTTCATCCTGTGAGATGTTTAGTTATTTCTAAGAGATTTACCCAACATGCTATTGTGTGCTCTATTGTCTATACTAATACATGAGCAGCATTTCTCAACCTGTATCTGCTGGTGGGTGTGTTCCCTTACCCTCTCCCACACCTCTTGACATGCCTGCCTGCCTGCTGGCCCACCTGCCTGCCTAATTTGCCTGCCTATTCCATTACAGACTATTGTCTATTGATTCTATTGTTGCAGAACTGTCTGTGCTATGGTAGTCATCATACGTGTCCTCTATTCCTGCATTTCTCTCAGTGTCCTTTTCTGCTTTGGTCATGTTGTGCTGACTTCTCCCATTATGTGTACTGTCTTTTTCTTCACCAATATTAACATTGTAGTACATAGTGTCTACTGTCTCTTTTTCCCCCCTCCCCTGTCCATCCCCAGTAAATGTTAGTTTTTTTGACCTGTATGTATCTTTTGTTGTTACTTTATAAAAGCAGTCCCATGCAATACCTGCTTTCCAGATTTATTTACAATGTGAGCTGTTACAGTAAAGACTACAACCCCCCCAAAAGAATACACAGGTATAGATCTCTGTAACTCTGCATTAGGCCAAGCTCCTTAGATGTGTAACAATGTATGAGCAACAAAAGAAAAAATAAATTGGATACCATCAGAATTAAAACTTTTTGTGGATCAGAAGACACAATGAAAATGAAAAGGCAACCCACAGAATGAAAAACTTATTTTTTTCCAAATCATATCCTTAATGAGGGACTTGTATCCAGAATATATAAAGACTACTAAAGCCAAGCCAAAGTCAACAATAAAAAGGCAACCATCTAAAAAAGGGTTTGAATGCACACTTCTCCAAAAGACCAACAAACACACAAGATGCTTGATATGATTTAGTTATTAGGGAAATGCAAATCAAGCCCACACGAACGATCACTCAACACCCACCAAAACGGCGATGGCAAAAATGATGGAAAACCGTAAGTGTTAACGAGGATGTGAAGAAATTTGGAACCGTCACACATTGCCAGTGAGAATACAAAATGGTAGTCACTTTGGAAAACAGCTTGACAGTTCTTCAAAAGGTTAAACAGAGACACCACATAACCCAGTACTTCTACTCTTAGGTACACACTCAAGAAAAATGATATGTCTACATTAAAACTTGTACATGAATGTTCATAGCAGTATTCTTCATAATAGATAAAAGTGGAAGCAACCTAATGTTCATCACATGATGAATCCATAAACAAAATATACTACAGCAATACAATAGATATGATGTATGAATAAAAATGACAATGCTACAACATGCTATGTGCTACAACATGGATGAACCTTGAAAACATATGTGATTCCAAAAACAGAAATGAATTGGTAAATCCATAGTGATATAAAGCAGAGGAGTGGTTCCTTTAGAGTAAGGGAGTCGGAGGTGAATGCTATTGTGTATGAGATTTCTTTTCGGGGGTGTTAAAGATGTTCTAAAATTAGATTGTGGTAATGGGTGAACAACCCTGTAAGTATACTAAAAACCACTAAATGATACACTTCAAAATAGGTGAGTTTCATGTAACATAACATATATCTTATGAAAGCTATACAATAACATTTAAAAAATCATGAGACAAAAGACAAAAAAAAAAAGAAAGAAAAGAAAACCAGTGAAAAAACATGAGCACACAGCCATATTCCTTGAGCACATGGAAAAAAAAATTAAACTCACTCACAGTTACTGAAACAAACCAACCCTTGACACAGCACAAACAAACAAACAAACAAAAAAACACCTCTACATCAATTTCACTTATGCTCAGTAGTGTGAACTTTGAAGTCAGACTTACTGGACTGTCTGTGTTCAGATCTGGGTTCAGCCATAACACTCATCAAGTTAGTTATCCCACGCTACTCAGTTTATTTATTTATGACATGGAAATAGCTGTACCATCTATCTCATAGGGTCAATTTGAAGTTTAAATGATTTAATATACGAAGAACATTTAAGAGTGTCTGACACTCAGTAAGTGCTATGTGAGGGCAGGCTACTCTAGCTACAATACAAAAAAACCTAAGGAAAATAATGACAAATCAAGTCTGATAGTGTATTTAAAAAAAAATTAATACACCTAAATGGATACAATTTCTTCAAAGAATTTTCAACATCAAGAACTCAATATAATTTTTTATATTCACTCATAAAATCAGAAAACAGTTTTAGAAGGAAACTACTTATACGTGACAGCAGATTTTTATCAAAATCCACGAGTAGTTCTGCTTCTGAAGCTGAAACAAGTGACTTCTACTTTAACACTAAGAAAAGCCTAACACACTACAAAGTCTAACTTCTGAAGCCCATTAGATTGTTAAAGTCACAGGGCTACCACGTAGTCCGCATTTCAAGAGGAGATTAGCCTGCTGATGGTTAAATGGAGTGCACAGACTAGCTTACCTAGGACAGAGCTGGGAGCAAGTCAGGTAAGAAATCAGCAAAGATTTAAAGAAACTGCCCAGGCCAAGCGTGTCCTAGTGTGGCAGTAAAGAACTGTGTGAACCCTTGACACAAGGAGAACTGACACTAGCTCAGAGGCTCTTTTTCACAGATCTCTACCTGGTAAAAGCAAGAAATACTAAGGGCAGGGTAAGGGGTCAGGAACAGCTTTGTTCACTGGTAAAGGTGTATTGGATGCAGGAATGGCTGCTGCTGTGGGAAAGCAGCAAAATCCTCACCACAACTGTCCAGACCCTTCTGTAAATAGAAACAAATACCTACATGAGTGGGAGAGGGGTAGCAAAACCCCCACAGCACAGAAAAAACACACTGCAGCTTGGGGAACAGTACTTGTTGTCACTGAGTCTATTCCAAAACTGTTTCATAGGCTTTTCTTGGCTGTAATCTTCATGAAAGCAGTTCACCAAACCTTTCTCTTACACAGTGACTAGATAAGTTCAAGTCATAAACCACTTGTGCTGTTCAGCCTCCTTAGAAACAACCCTCTATCCTTGGGTGAGTGGCAGGCAACAGGCCTGGGTCCTGGGTCCTATTTCAACACCACTGGATACACTCAACAACCAGGGGCTGCTGTTGTTAGGTGCCGTCCAGTTGGTTCTGACTCATAGTCACCCCCCACACAACAGAAAAGAACACTGCTCACCACTGGGGAAGGGACGGGAAAATCTCTCCTGAACATGAATTGCCACAGATACAAGGCAGATTATGGCCATATGGGAAGGAATGTAGACAAAAGCCCACTGCTAAGAAACAATCACCTACTGAAGGAGCCTATGACTGAAGAATAAAATTTTCTGCACCTCAACGTAGCCTATAGAGCAGCTCTATGGCTGGGAAAATGGCAAAGCTGTAAAGGCATAAGAATGCAGAGTGAATTTAAAGCCACAAATGAGCCACAAACAATGAGAAAAATCCTCTAGCACCTGAGCTTCTACTCTAAGCTTAAGGCACCAACAAACTGTTACCAGAGCAATTTGAGACCTACCATGCACTGATAATAATCTTTGCAACATTTGGCTCCACTTCTGAATGGATCAACTTACTGTTCACACAAATGGTCCGAAAGAACTACCATCCTACTTACAATAAGAATCTATGAGACACACACACACACACACATAGAAATCACACTCAGAAATGTCGAGTCAGTTCTGACTCATAGCAACTCTAGAGGACAGGGTAGACCTGTTCCACAGGTCTAGTGGATCTGAACTTTCATCCTCTTGGTTAGCAGATGTGGCACTTAACCACTATGCCACAAAGTAGCAGCCAAAATCCAAACCTCCAAAATGGTCAAAACACAAAGCAGTAACAAAACCAGACTCAGAGACGACGCAGATCAAACTGAGGTTTTAAAAATGGGAACGTAAGTATAAAATCCCATGGTAAATGTCAAACTAACTGGTGAGATGTTGAATCCATGCCCACTAAAATCTGGTTAAAGACATGGATACCTACTCTTGTAGTTCCTATTCAGTTCCTATTCAGGTACGTCATAATGAGAGAGAAAGAAGGATATGAAATGTTTATAATCTTAGCACTTTTAGGTTTGGTTTGGTTTTTTTACAGTGAATATGTACACATTTTAAAATACATTTTAGCTTTGAAGTAATTGAAAAACTTGTAAGAACTAGCAAAAATAGTACAGAGTTACTACGTGGCCATTGCCGATCTTTTCCCAAAGTTGATGTATTATGTACCAGAGAACAGAGCCAAAACAATGAAATTCACAGTGGTACAGTAGTATTTACTCAGGTAAAAATGCTATTTTGATTTCACCTGTTTTTATACGCAAACTTGTAATTTTGTCACTTTAAGACAGCTATATGAATGGAACTTTGTCATATGTATTACAGGTTACAAATAGATTTTGCAACTGGAATCTAGCAACATCCCTGCTCTCATCATTTTACAGATGTGAACAATGATACTCAGAGAAGTGAAGTGATTTTCTCAAGGCCACACATCTAGTAAATGTCAAAATTCTTAACTCCAAATCTATTTCCAGAATTATCTATTAGTAAATAACCTAAAGTCTACCCCAATGATGCAGAAGGGTGGTATTACCCAGACTTATCAAAGTCAGTGCATCAACAGGGTTCCTACAGAATAAAGGCTAATAATTCATTTCAATAGGTGATTTTACTATAAAAAATGATACATTTTTATCAGTATAAGTAATAATTGATATTTATCCAATTTTTTTAAAAAGAGTTTATCCCCTAGTGACCTCTGAGCAGCAAACAACATTAACCAACAAAAAGATTTTCAATAAATATTTTTAGGCCAATAGTGAAAAACTAGAACATTGTTCAACTCATGATCCAGTAAACTTTAGCACAAATGTGAAAACCTTCTAGAGAGCTTTAGCTGGGCACAGGAATTGGTTATTTTTTTCATGTATGAATTAAATTAAAAAAAAATTTTTTTTTTGTTTGTATGGTGGTTTTCCATTAATGGACTTCACAGTGAATCACTCTGTCTGAATTTTTGGTAAGATAAAATTAGAATAATATTTGAATATTATTATATGGGGCACATATGTCCCTCTGGACTATGCTTCACATTCTCGATCCTTTAACAGGGCATACAATGTATGGCACCTAAATATGAGGAATATGGAATCACCACGAGAACTACAAATTCCAAACAACAGACGGATCTTGGGAATATACTTGCAAAGTTTTTCTCACAGCACAAAAGCCACAAGAGACAAAATTTTGCATACTCATACCCCCAAGATACAACTCATACAACATCCTGTAAAACCAGTAATTGGTTGTACATGCTCATGTTTTTCTATTTCAAAGAGTTAAACATGTTCCTGTATGTTTGCAGCATGCAATAAAACGACAAAGCAACTTCCCAACAAACCTGAGAGATGGAAAATGTACGTGGGTGAATATAAATTCCATTATTGAGGGAAACATTTGAAGACAATATTATATTGAATAACTTCATGTCCTCTGAGTCTTGAATATACTCAATAAATACTTGTTAACTTCAATTAGGGTAGATTAAAATTTTTTTTTTACTTTAACGAATTACACATTGTGTGTTACTATTTCAACAATATGCTAAAATTTGAAAGGAAAAGAGAGATGAAAAAGCTACTATCCTGATGTCTGAGAAGCTTCTAATTTAGAAAAGAAGACATGCAAACAAACAATATTCGAGACAAAACAAAAAGTAACCAATAGGTATATAAATAATATTTTGAGGGTAAATTAATAAACAGAAACAGTGAAAATCATGGAATGTTTCAGAGTGAGGAAGTCAACTTTGAAGAAAAAAGTACAGGTCAGTCTAAAATAAAGTCATAAATGAAGCAAAGATTGGAAGAAAGGAAAGAAAATGACACTTTTAAGTTATGGAGATGTCAGGGGTTGAGTTAGACAAGAGGAGAAATTCTTTTTTTTATTTTATTTTTTAAAGGCAGGCTACAACTACAGTGTGAAGTCCTAATTCCATACTTAGAAGACACAGCTGACATTCTACAGGCAACAGGAAGCAAGTGAAGATTTTTATTTATATACAATCACTTCACTCTTGCTCTTTACAGTTTTCTCTCTGTACATTTAAAATATTTTTCTCCTTATTGCTTTCAGCATATTTAAGATATTCCATTACTGTTGATGAGAAGTCAGTGGCTTAATTCTTTTACAAATAATAAGACTTTCCTATCTAGTTTCTTTAAGAGTTTTTCTTTACTATCTCTATGCCTGCATGCAGTTTAAATTATCCTATTTAAGATTCATTTGCAAATCTTAGACTTTGAGGTTTGGTGTCTTCTTGATAATTCTGAAATATTCTTGTTAATTATCTCTCTGTATCTTGTCCTCTTATTTCCTTCTGGAACTATGAGTAAATTTAGATACGTTCATTGTATCTTTTATATCTTTCAACATCTCTATTACAGTTTTCACTTCTGCTTTAGATATATCTTCCTAACACTTTCTTTAATTTGCTGCTTAACCTACTTGTTGTATATTTAATGTTAATTTATTTTTAATTTCCAGAATTTGAAGCTATTTTTTCCACATGTGTTTGTTCACTTTTAGTTTCCTTGCTCTTATGTTCAAGCCTCTCTTTTTCTTCAAATATTAAACACACTTATGTCCTGTGTATGATAATTAAAATATCTGAACTATTTGTTGAACTACACGGTCTGCTGTCTCATAGTTTATGTTTCCTTTCATTAAAGGTGTCTTTTTCCTTATGTGTTGTCTGATTGATTTTTCTGCTAGCTCAAATCTTTGAAATTTTATTTATCTGAATTATCTGAGATGTAAACTGAAGGCAATGATCCCTGATGGCACACAGTTTAAAGCACTTAGCTGTTAACTGAGTGTTGGACGTTTGAAACCACCAGCAGCTCCATGGGAGAAAGATGCAGCAGTATGGTTCCTTGAAAATCCTATAGGGCACTTCTATCTGTCTCACAGGGTCACTATGAGTTGGAATTGACTTGATGACAACAGGATTTGAGCTTTGGTGGTTGTGGGCCTTTTGCAGGAACACTTTAAACTAAATCCTTAGCTTTTAGGACCACACGAGTAGCAAAAATACAAGCCACCTGTGTGCTTCTAAATCTGCCTAAAAGCTGGCTTGTGGATTATGAACTCTCAGAGAAGATTCCTTCCACTGCACAGTCAAGAAGTTTCTGTGATACCTTCTGTTGTATGAAGGGCTTGCCTCTTCTTCACATGAACACTAATTCTGTGGCCACACAGGATACCATGTTTAGGAGAGGATCTCCCACACACTCCCTGGCTTAAACAAGCCTTGCCTCTTCGCTCTTCCTTGCCCTGCACAGCCATCAAAATGAAAGCTCAAATTCACTACGGTTTGACAAAGTCAGGATGAAAGATGGCTTCAGGCACTCACTTATTTCCCACAGTTATTTTATTTTTTCCATTTATACCTTCCTTTGGACCTTTGCAGATTCCTTATTTTTCTTTCCTACTCAGTAATTTGTTTTAAAGTAATCTTAAAATATAAGTTTTAGTTATTTTGTTCCTTAGTGTTCTGACTACCGTGGTCATTCAGGATATCTACTTCTCAATACTTTCGGAAATGCAATACTTACTGAAGGTTTTTAAGCAGACTGTTATCTTTGTTTTAGAAAGACATTATGCAGTGTGATAAATTATTAGAGATGAGAAACAACTTAAAAATTAGCTAGAACAGTAGCTCATTAATCTGACATAGGGCACAGGCAGGATAATCAAATCAGGAATGAAAAAAGAAAGAAATGACAGGATTGGATACTGAATCAATGTGTGATGGGTGAAAGGGTATGAAGATTATGCCAGTTATTTTAGGTCACATGTCTAAAAGAGCAGCAACACTATTAATATACTTATCTGATCAATTTGCTGCAAATAATAGAAAGTTACTAAGAAAAACTTAAGAAGATGAGTTCTACATTTCTCACCAGAAGTCACGATACTCATTCACCTTCTAGGTGCTCAGTGATGGGGCTTGTTTCTCTATGCTTCTCTTGGGCTTTTCATTACAATTGCTGCACCTTGAGGCAGCAGGTAAGTGTTCAATGTAGCAAAAAGGGGAGAAGGAATGGTGTCTGCTGAATTAGCCCTTTTCTCAGGAAAACAAAAACTCTTCCAGACATCTTTATTCCTTACCCTGCTACTATAGATTTCTCATGTTTCACTGTCAAAAAGAAAAGTCAAGAACATACTTAACTTTTTCAGCTTCTATAGCAAAGGCATCACAAAGGCATGCAAAACCTGGACAACAAATAAGGAAGACTTGCAAAATTGATACATTTGAATTACACTGTTGGCAGAGAATACTGAATGGACTGCCGGAAAAACGAACAAATCTATCTCTGAAGCACTACAGTCAGAGTGCTCCTTAGAACCAAGGATGGAGAGACTTTGTTTCACATACTTTGGAAATGTTATCAGCAGTGACCAGTGCCTGGAGGATATCATGCTTGGTAAAGTAGAGGGCCAGTGAAAGACAGGAAGACCTTCAGTGAGATGGACTCGCACAGAGGCTGCAACGATGAGCTCAAGCATGGCAGAGATTGGGAAGATGGAAGAAGACTGAGCGGGATTTTGTTCTGTAGTACGTATGTTGTTAGTATGAATCAGGAATGACTCAACAGCACCTAACAACAAACACAACAAAGCAAAAGAAAGCAAAGGAACAGATAACTGGGGAAAAGAGTTGAATTATATAGTCAGTAGTGTCTACCTTAGTTTACTACTTCTTCCTAGGCAGAAAACAAGACTTAGGGAGTAAAATTAGTGGTTTGGTTTTAAGTTTGCTGAAGTCAACAACACATTAAGATAAACAAGTGGAGGGACAGACACGGCGGTTACTAGGACCTAAATGATAAAGGATGTCACAAGAATAGATGAGATTCGAAACTGAGAATCTTAGAACAGAAGAAAAAAGGATTAATCACCTAGTTCAGGTAAGCCTATTTTAGGGAGAGGTAGGAAAGGAGGCATCAGCAATCAAGAATAAAGAACAATCAAAGAAGAGAAGAAGGATTAGGATGTGGCAATACAGAATTATACAAAAGTGTTTCAAAAGGGAGAGCTCCAATAAGATCACAAAGTGTTATCATTAGGCTGACTGTGCTCCTGGGTAGGTTGATGCATGATAGGTTTTACAGGTTTCACCATCAAAGGTTGCTCATAATCTAAGACAGAACAGCTTACAATGGAATGCCAGTAGAAAAGTCTGATTACAGGAGGTTACAGATAGTGTGATAACGAAGGTAAATGAATAAATATTATAAAATACATATGACAAAAATCTTGGGGCGACATCTACTAAACATGAACCTTTACTGGTCATACTAGCAGACCAAGAGTCTCAACCTCTAGATACTAACTATACCCAAGAACTCTCACACATATATCAAAGCTCAAAGTCACTGTATATTAAACTTCTTATTATCTAAAAATTATTTTCTTCAAAAAAACAAACTTCTTAAAATAACAAGATAAAATTTATCTTAAACAAAAAGTAGTAGTTTCCTTTTTATTAAGTAACTCTCAGGGTATATACTGTTGTCAGCCTAAATTCAGTCTCTCATGCATACCACTGTATCTTACTTGTCACTGTAGAAAACTGTGAACACATAAAGGTTATGAAAACAGTGTTATGCCTGGCAAATTTACAATTTCATCCTACTACAAAAAACAGGATTAAACACACAACAAAAATGCCACAATGACCATGCAGTTTTGTTAAATACATATTTAACAAACTGGATTTTTCCTAGAATTTTTACGTAGGCCACAATTTAAATGTAAAGTGCCATATAACACAGAGCACATGAAATGTGTTCCCTACTGCTGATAATAAATTGTTACACATTATAGAAACTGCTTTTCCAAGTATACATTTAAAAAAATTCTTATACTGAATTTTATTCATAAAATAGTGGAATTCATGGGTATAATTTAAAAATAATTACAGCAATTCACAGCTCTTTCTCATTTACTGTTGGATCTATTTTAAAACCAAGAGAAAAGGAGGTATATTAAATAACAATAAGAAATTTAGTATAAGCTCACCACTGCAAATTTCAAAATGAAACTAAACACATTTTATGAGGGAAAAAAAACTCCCAAACTTGATTTCCACCAAACCTCACACTCTTTGGATCAAAAAAAGATTTTCAACATCTGAATTATCACCATTTTCCTCAACTTTGAAAAGCATAACTCTAGCTTAGGAAATTATACTGCCCATTCCATGATTGTCCTCTGCAACCTGTAGCAAAAAAATAATTTAAGACCACAAAGTACAATGCAGTCTCTTTGGTAACACATCTTTTCTCACTGTATAATAACAATAATAAGGAATTATTTTGTGTTCCTACAGGGATATGTGTGTGACACACAAATACATTTGACTAGTGAGAATGTAAGCTCCTTAAGGGCAGAGACCACGTGTAATGTTGCTTTTTTTCTTTTTCCTTAGTGATTAACAAATAAGAAAATTAAATTCCTTGTCAAATTAAAACTGAATTACATGCAACAATCTGGACTCATTGGCAGGATATTTAAGTTACAATCACACATAATACAGATTGTGAGAACTGAAAGGGAGTGGAAGTATAAATATTCGAAGAATTGCAAAGAAAAAAAAAAGTCAACAATGACTAGTCTCCACAGCAAAGATTTAAGACAGAAAGGGGTAAAAGTAATCAGAGTTATGCAGGTTGCGTTCACAAGGAACTTTATAGGTTATACTGGCAGGTTTAGATTTTATTTTGTGTGATGACAGAAAGTTATGGAGGTTTTGAAAAGATACAAGCTGATCTTAAAATATACCTTTGTCTGCTCTGTGGAGCTACAGACCTGGCTAGTACCAAGACTAGAAACATCAACGCCATGCCGGGAGCTACTGCAGTAGTTGAGGTGGGAATGTAGCAATACAAAATACACTGGTGGCTTGGGTTAGGAATGTAGCTACACAGAATGCAATGTGGTGGCTTAGGCTAAGAATGTAGCAATACAAAAAACGGAAACGTGATTGAAACCAAGATATGTTTTAAAGGTAAGCGTTAATAGGACTTGATGATACGGGGTTTGAGGAAAAACAAGGATCAAGAATGATATATTTTCTAAAATGAAAAAGACCAGGTGAGAGACCAAATCAAGAGGCCAAGAATTACAAAAAACAAGGATCAAAAGTTCTGTTCCAGAACTGTTAAGTATGAGATATCTTTTAAATATTCAAATGGAAATGATAAATAACCAATTCGATATACAAATCTGAAGCTCAGCGGAGAGACTAAGATTAGAAACTTGACAGCAGCATAGAGATGGTATTAACACACAAAACTGGTTGAAATCACCTAGACGTGATTTCAGAATTAGAGAAATTTAACTAGAGAAATTAAAAGGTACAGTTGTAACCTCATCTTTTGTAGTTAAAAAAGTCTGATTACTAACAAAAGTTCTACAGTATCATTTGTATTACTATTTGTATATTATTATTATTGTTCTAGATATTAATCATGAAAATATTTCACACAAATAAACTTTATTATGCATCATCTTCAGACTGTATCAACTATACGGTAAAGTTTTCTCATAAATGTTAGTTTAGCAAGATTTTGGGAGAAGTTAGAATGTAATTTGAAAGGTTTATATTGTAATGATATTGTAATGTACACTATAGCTCTTCCACTTCAATGGCAAATGCTCTATCAAATAAAAATACTGTGAAATATTTAACATTTAAAACTGATTCTGAAGCCTACGGAGATACACAATTTGTGATTTTGCTGGGGCTGTAAGTTGTAATGGGCCTTGTCAATAAACATGGATTTCTTTTCTATTCTTCATGACTTAGGCAATAACTTGCATGAAGAAAAAATTATGAATAACAAATACACATCAAGTGACTGAAAAACCTCAGTGAAAGTTGAAAATCTAGCTAACTCACAATGTACATAATAAGGCTCTGAGGAAAAATGTGATTCAAATAATCAACACATCATTCTTTTGAATATTAATATTCCGTATTTTTATGCAAATAACGTGTGCCTTCTGCAGCTTGTTTCCAGGCCACACCTCCAGGAGGTATTTTCATAAGCATATTACACTCATGTTTTCTTTTACAGCAACATGTGGAAGAAGACTGGCACAGCAGCTCTTGTGAGGGTGCCTCATGGGGGGAGGATGCGGCCAGCAAACAAACCCAGACAGTGCGTATTATTTGCATAAAAATACGGTATTTGAAATTGGGAATCAAAAAGATCTTAGGGTAAATGCCTTGTAAAAGTCAAGAGTCAGAGAATGTAAGAAATAGCCATGACACTTCAAATTATATTTTTTTGTAAAATAATTTCAACTCAGCATAACTGTTATTAGTACTGACATTTTAGCATAGTTACTACCAATAATAATTTATTGGAAGGTTCAATAAAATGTTCATCATGTTCTGGCAATCAAAATGTATTTTTTCAGTTATTCTCCAAATAATTAAACTAAAATCGATTTAGTTTTCAAAGACTGAGGCGACAGATGTCCAAAATTTCTCATTTACTTGTAACTTCAATTTACCTGTATTTTTGTTCATTCTATGTAAAACAACCAAGACATACTTTTAGGGCATATCATTCGGATGGACAATTTTATATCTCTGTTTATTAAATGAACTAAAGACACATTACTGTCTTCAAGTATATAATTTTCTCGAAAAGAACACAGGCTTTCATAAAATCAGTTTTTTATTAGGGAAAATTACACCTTTATTATCCTTTCCAGCCCTATTTAAGGAATTAAAATGACTTCACTCAATAAAAACAATTAGAAATAAATAAAACAAGAAGGAGCAAACAAGAATATTGGATTTTACAACGATATTCACTCAGGCATGCGCTTACCATCTCAGGATTCACTAAGTATCTACTATGTCCCAGGAGCTATGCTAGGAACTGAGGTGAACACCAGTGCACACCAACAGGATAAACAAAAAGTCAAAAGCATCTTAGAAACACAATTTAAAAATCAGAATCATTTCCTTTTGTGTGTGTGTGCATTTCTGGATCTTTATTACGATGACATGTAATTTCTTGCTATGAATGTAAACACCATTCTTGCAAGCTCTAGTAGAATATATTATCTTTTATAATGTATTTTGCACTCCTTCAAATCATATATTCTTTTCAAGGAGTATCAATTCTGGGGATTACTGACAGTACAAGTCATTTTTTAAATAACTGTAAAAAACACTGCAAAGAAAAAGTCCATTTTTTTTTTCTTCTTTAAGGGTGGTCATTTTTAACGAACTCTAAAAGGTAATAATATATCATAAAAACAAAAATTGAATGACCATATACCAAATCATGGATCCACTATTCAAGATTCAGAAATATGTTGTTTTCATGTACACATACACGAAATAAAATAATACGATAACAGAAGGGTGCTGTATCTGTGTTTAAAGAAGGAGTTGTTGGCAAACACCACAGCTCACTTCTGCTGAAATGTACACAACTGATATATGCAGCACAGAAAGCTGGCACCAAGGGCTTACAACCTTAATTTGCCTGCAAGAAGGAACGGAGATTTACCTTCAGAGCACGTTCCTGATTGTTTTCAGCAGTCAGATGTCTCATGTTGTTTGCTGAAGTCTGGTTCTGCTCTTTCAGATGATGAAGCTCCTGCTCCAGCCGTTTGCACTGCCACAGGGGAAGAATCCCATTAAGTAACGGAGTTGGAGCATTTTTTCCCCCACTGAGCCACATGAATTAACGCAAATAATACCATTGTATTCTCTAAAAGACAAAGTATTTTTTGTAACAAAATATTAAGTTAAAAATAATGCTGAATACAACTAAAATAAAAATATATTACTCCAAGTAATGTAGTATTCTGGGAACTCAGACACAATTTTTAGCTACTCTTTTATTGAGGCAAGCATTATTAGACAAGTAACAAAATACCTATTTAATAAATCAAGGTCAACAGAGATTTAGAATTATTTTCTCCTGTAACTAGTTTTCACTGTATATCTGTTGTCTAACTAAAAGATTGTTTTTAATCACATCTGAATTACATGAGTTTTAAATAAACTACAATATGATATTCTATAAAGTTTCTTTTTTGTAGTTAAAAGTGATAAAATACATTAAAACTTTGTCAGGGTTTTAAAAATATCTAAAGAAACAATTTGGTAGGCAAAAACAGAGTAAAGGCCACAGAGTGCTACAAGACATGGGAACAAATAAGGAAATGAATGTTTTTAATTTGTTCTGTTTTGAGTAAATCTCATTTTTAAGTAGAAAAAGTAGCAACAAACATGTAAAAATGACATTTTTACCCCCCTGGAATATAAGACAGTAACAGTAAAAATAAATTTGAAAACAAGGATGTGCTACTAGATGCATTTGTGTTAAAAAAATTGAAATATACAATTTGAATATGTCTACATGACTATATTAATTTCAATATACACATATAAAACATTCTGCATGATGATTATGCAGGACATAACATGATCTGAAGTAATGCAGGATCACATGAAGACATATGGGGAACTGGTCAAGGACAAGTAAACCCATCTTTCAGAGAAAGTTAAAAATCACCCTTAATTTACTGAGTCTCAAAAATTGGGATGTTTAAATGTCAAACAATAAGTAAATATAATGATTTAAGATCTAAACAATGTTCTTTCTAGATTACTTCAGGAATGGCCACTTGTCATACTGAATAAAAAAGGATTACTTATGATAATACAATCAAGAAGCAGCCATAATCCAAACTATTACCTCTTACTACTCTAATACCGATCTCTTCTACTTTGACCTCTAAATATCATAGGATCTATATCACTATTTTGCAGCCTTGAATAAAATACAAAACTTTTCCAAAGAAAAATCCTTATCACACTCATGAAATTGACTTAAATTATGTTACCGTTGTTTCTATACAAATATAAAACCAGGTATACACTCTTCTCATGCATATACACTAACACTATAAAGCCATAGCATATTTATAAAATAAGTACAAAAATCAAGGCATTTCAAAACAATTTTACAGCAAGTAGAGTTTTCTTGAAACTAAATTCTGAAAATATGATATAGCACTGACGGATACAGTGGCAGGCCCTTTCTCAATGCAGTGTCATTTTACCATGTACTGTGTGACAACTTAATTCACCTACCATGTTTTTCTTTTTTGAATCATGTTAAATCTCTGACTTTTATTTGAGGGAGACAAATGATTTACATATTAGTTCTTTCTGTTCTTTTTTTAGCCACTAACAATTAAACTATGTGGTCACATTCACTCAAGACGCTAATGTGTTTAGTAATGAAAATGAGTAAGATCTAGCAGAAACGCTGCATTTATACCCTTGATGTTCTCAACTAGAATAGTCGTCTACATTTTCATTAATATGACATTATTAAGACAAGTATTAAAATGACTGGAAAGCACAAAGGTGGGGTACATAACATCTTACAGGCTAAAAGACTGGAAAGATTACATTTCAGTTGGGCTTGAGGCAAATGTGTAATTTTAGAAGCTGAAACTAGAGAAAGAAGGAAAAATAAAGACAGAAGAACAGGAATGAAGGTGGAAACAGCAGTAGTATATCTGAAGAAAATAGGCTCAAGAATTGTCTGACCACCTATCCACTGTATCCCCAAGTAAAGGAGAAATGATTTCATCCCCATCTACACCCAGAACTCAAAATGAGTAAATCAAGGATCATCTCTGAACTACATTAAAAAAATATCTATTTTTTTGTCAAAATACACATTTATAATTTATAAGGTTTTTTAAAAATTTACTCAATCCATATATTGTTTCTTTCTTTGATGTTATGCTTGGAAAGCCCAATACACTTCCCCAAACTGTGTATTTATAAATAGTTTCTTCTGGTTTCTTTTCTATTTTATTAAACTCTATAATTTTGAAACAAAAAGATTTCATTGATTATTTATGAGCTATAATGTATTTACCATACATTGTACATATACTACCAGCCAACACACTGTCATGTTGATATTGTATTTATTACATACTGTACATAACTATGCATTGCATATTATATATTGTACATAATAACCAGCCAACCAACTCACTGTCATCAAGTTGGTTCCAACTTACAGCAGTCCTTATAAGACAGGGTAGAATAGCCCAATAGGGCTTCCAAGGAGTGGCTGGTGAATCTGAAGCACAAACCTTTTGGTTAGCAGTCATAGCTCTTAACCACTGCACCACCAGGGCTCTGTAAATATACTATACTACATTTATTGTAACCACCTTAAAATTTCATACAATATTTGATAGTAAAGATCCCACTTTATATACTATGCTGTATATTTCTTAACATTCTCACCAATCGATTCTTTATGCATGTTTATTTTAAACTTTAAACTTTCAATTACTATTTAAAATACAGAGAAACAGGGGATAATGTAACAGAAACTAGCACAGCCACCACTAATATTTCCCCAAATGTAAATGGACTAGTCACATTAAAATGAAAATATATATATATTGGAACTATATAACAAATTTCTCTTTCTCCTAATCCTGTTATCATCTTTATCTTTCCCGAAGAACCACTATTCTGAAGTGCACTGTCATTAAAAGAATATTTATTAAGCATTTACTATGTATTAGGTACAACTACAGACAATGGGAATACAGCACTTTATTAAATAGATAAAAATCCCTGACCACATGGAGCTCATATTCTAATTCAGAGACATGATAAATCAATGAAACAGCATGATTGTAAAAAAAAAAATGTTATAAAAAAAGGGATTATAGATACTTTGTTATTAGGTGCAGCTGAAATACCCTGACTCATAGTGACCTTATGTACAAGAGACTGAGACACTGCCAGCTCCTGCACCGTCCTCACGATTGTTACGCTTCAGCCATGGTGCAGCCACTGTATCAATCCATCTCTTTGAGGGTCTTCTTTTTCACTAACTCTCCTCAAGTTCTGAGAATTTCTGTCTTACTGTCTGTTAGATGTAATCCATAATGAAGACTGTAGTTGATTTCATCATTAAGTGCTTCAAGATCTCTTTGCTTCTAGCAAATAAGATTGTGTCATCTGCATATCTGAGGTTGTTAATAAATCTTCCCCTGATTCTGATGCCAAATTCTTCTCAGATTATTTGCTCAGCATACAGACTGAACAAGTATGGTGAAAGAATACAACCCCATGCTCACCTTTTCTAATTAGGATCCCATTGTTCTGTTTTGATGGCTGCCTCTTAGTCTATGTACAGGTTCCTCATGAGTGCAATTAAGTGTTCTGGAATTTCCATTCTCTGCTATGTTAGCCATAATTTGTTTTGATCTACAAAGTTGAATGCCATTGCATAGTCTAAATAAATAAATAGGTAAACATCTTTCTAGTATTCTTGGGTTTTAAGCAAGATCCATCTGACATCCTTGGTTTCAAGTCCTCTTCTAAATCTGTCTGGAATTTACGGCAGTTCCCTGGTGATGTGCTGCTCTAACTGCTTTTGGATTATCTACAGTAAAATTTTATTTGCACGTAATATTAATGACACTGGTTCATAATTTCTACCTCCTGTTGGATCATTTCTCATTGCAATAGACAGAAATATGGCTCTCTTCCAGTTGGTTGGCCAAGTAGCTGTCATGAAATTTCTTGGTATAGTTAAGTGAGTGCTTCTAGCTTTATATACATTTTTTGAAATGTGCCAGCTGGTATTCTGTTAATTCCTGGAGCCTTATTTCTTGCCAGTGTGGCTAGGACTTCCTTCAGTACCATCAGTTCCTGATCATATGCTACCTCTTGAAATGGTTGAATATTCACCAATTCTATCGAGTACAGTGACGCCATGTATGTCTTTCTTCTTTTGATACTTCCTGTGCCATTTAATGTTTTGCCCTTAGAATCCTTCAAAATTGTCTCTCAAAGCTTGAAGGTTTTCTTCAGTTCTTTCAGCTTGAAAGTTCATTAACCTCAATTTTCTCTCTCATCTTAGGGTTCTCTGATTCACCACATCATCCCACAGAACTCATGAACTATGGGAAGGAAACCGCCCATGTAGCTATGGAGCACACTCATCCCAAAACCACGGGTCAGGGGTAGGCTCTCCTGACCCCTGTGGTCAGCAGTTCAAACCACAGCTTCATGAGGCTATATGAGCTGGCCAATTAGGTCAGACGACAGGCTGCCAGCTCACGGTGCTGTGGAGGCTGGTAAATCCCCGGATCTACAGACCAGACAGCATGCTCAGGTCCCAAGAACCGGAGGTCAATTGATTACAAACCAGGCATGGGAATCCCGATATTGAGAGAATCTTGCTAGGGCATCCAAATGTACCTTAGATGCTGGCCATACCCCAGGAAAGAGTGCAGCCTGAGTAAGCGTGGGACTCGAGTTACGCCCTCCTGTAAGGCTGTAACCCAAATCACATCCCACACCAATCCTGCTTCATCAAAACCTAGATGTCAGGATCCACAGCACATAAAATCAAGGGCAACCATACAACAGTGGGAATCACAGCCCAGCCAAGCTGATATATAACCCCAGCCACCACAGATTCCATATGCCTTATTTGTATAGTCCCAACCAATTCTTATGTGTAAATCACAAAGACCAGGCTAGAAGGGTCATATCAAGTAATCTACTACACCACAGGGTTATACCCTCAGAAGTTTTAAAACTTCTACATACTTGAGTGAACAAAAAATAACAAGACAAATGCTAGAGAATCTATGTCTCTAAACAGGTAATACACTATATATTTTCTTCTATGGCTTTTGACAGTCTCCTTTTGAACTAAGAGAATTAAAAAATTACACAATGTATCCTTCATTCATATTCTGTAAATATTAACTTTTAAAAATGTTCTAATGCATGAATAAAGAACCTAGGTATGTCTTATATCCTTCATATTTAAAAAATTTAATACTCAAATTAAACTTAAGTAACTGACACTCATATTAACCTAGTCATGATAAAATATGAGCTCTTGATGAAAAATAACAATTTCAAAAATACTGCTGTCTTAGTAAACAAGTGATGAATTTCTCAACCTTATGTGAATAACACTACTTTAACATTTTTCATTTTTATATTATCTCCCATATGTTTTATCTTATAATATACATTTGAGTGTTACAATAGTCAGAAAGGGAACTTTAATTGTTAATGTTCACTGTATATTTTAAGCACCTTGAACACTCTCTGGCATGTACTGGGCTGTCAAACATTTCTGAATAAGCAAGTGCATAAAAGTCAGTATCATATCTCTACATCAAACTGTACTCAAGAATAAATTCCAAACATAGTAAACACCCAAAAGCAAAATTTAAAACTATCAGAAGATAATACCTTTATGACCCTAGGGAAGAACAAACTAACTACAAACTAAAACCCATAAACTATAAACAGAAAAATTAGTGAATCTGAGTACAGTTTTGTGTTGTTTAATGCCCATAATATATTCTGTTACATACAACGCTACATGATTTAAATGTTGTAAGAACACCATTATTTTATACTGTACAGAGTTCATCTCCAAGCGTGGCTGGGGAAAGCTCTACCTTCAATATTGCTGGTAAGCACATTCCACACACTGAGTATGTATCATAGAACACTCTCCATATGAGTCAGTTGGACCCTAAAGGTGAGGCTAAGATTTTGATATTTGGGTGGTGTTATAACCAGAAGGATGTAACCAAGATGATCATGAACTTGATCACCACCAGAGGGCAAGTGCAATGTTCAGAGACGTGCCTGCCTAGGATGCTAGGATGCAGTGGACTGTAGATGTTGCTCTAGAGGCCAGCACCCAACTGCAGGACAGCACCAAAGGACACTGCACAGGCTTGGATTACCAAGCCTTGAAGGTGGTTCATGCCCTAGAATGGAAGCCATGCAGGGGTTAAAGTGGACACCCTGTCTTGAACTCTGTTCTTATAATTCCTCCTCTTACCTCCTAGGTTAAGAATGATAGGGTGAGGGTTTTTTTCCCCCTCCTTTCCCTGTATTAAATATTTGCAAAGATGAATTTAAAGAGTTCTAATAAACAACTGCACATTGCCCAAAATGATGTTATACTATACAATGACTACATCAAAAATGCAACTCTGATATAGAAAACACAGCATCAAAAATAAAATAAAACCCTGCTGTAACTGAATTAATTTTGGCTCACAGCTACTCTATAGGACAGAGCACAACTGTCCCAAAGCTTTGCTCTTTACACAAACTCAGTGTCACATCTTTCTCCCACTGCGTGGCTGGCAGTTTTTAGCTGCTAATCTTTCGGTTGCCACTGTGCCACAAGGATCCTTAAAAGACAGTAATAGAGTGAAAATACAAGTAGTAGTCTAGAAGAAAATATTTTTCTGCATGTTTTACAAATTGTGATAAATACATGTCATGAAATTGCTTGGAATTCCAACATTCTTAATACATACAATTTAGTGATAATGTTGTTCAACCATTATCATCATCTCTTTCCAAGTTTTCCCATTACTCTTAACAGAAGCTCAGAGATCCCTAATTGATTCCTCCATCCCATATGCTCTCTGTAAGCACTGGTCTCTAGAAAGCTTTGGTCTCTAGAAATTTGCCTACCCTAGATATTTCATGTAAGTGGAATCATACAATATTTACCCCTTTGATACTGACTTATTTCATTCAGCATAATGTTTTCAAGAGTCATCCAGGTCATAGCATGTATCAGGATTTCATTTCTCTATATGGCTAAGTAATACTCCTCTGTATGTATGTGGCACACTTTATCCATTCAGCTGCTGACTGACATTTAAGCCATTTCTACCTTGGAAGAAAATACTTCTAACACATATATCAGAAGACCTAAATAACTTCAAGAAGTCACCAGGGCAAAGATAATAAACTCCATAAAAAAAAGAACTAAGTCAAAGACCTAGAGCCCAAAATGATAAAGGTCAGGAAAGGAAAAATAGGGGAAATGTTGGGATCCTTAATATATAGCATAAAGAGTACCCAAACTATAATTAACAACACACAAAACCAGAAGGGAAACTACATGACTGGGAGCTCCTAAAAATTACCGATACCAAACAGACACTTCAACAAAATGGTAAAAAGAGAACCTACTGACTGGGAAAAGAACTCTAGTTACCACATATCCTATAAAGGGTCTAATTTCTAAAATCTACAAGATACTGCAACACTTCAAAAACAAATGACAAACAATCCAGTTAAGAAATGGACAATGATATGAACAGACAGTTCACTAAAGAGGACATCCAGGCAGCAGAAAAACACAAATCAAAACTACATCGAGATACCATCTCCTTCTAGTATTTCCAGCATGAATAATAATAATAACAATAATAAATCAGAAAATAACAAATGCTGTTGATGTCGTACGGGGACTTAAGCACTGCTGGAGGGAATGTAAAATCATCCAACTACTTTGGAAACAATATAGCACTTCTTTAAAAAACTGGTGAAAGAAATCCCATATGATCCAGCCATCCTTTTCTTAGGAATACATTCTATAGACTTGAGAACATCATATGAATAGACATATGTATGCCCATGATCACTGCAGCACTATCTCACAACAGCAAAAAGATGGACGCAAGTTAAATACTCATCAACAGATGAACAGAGAAATTACCGTGCATACACACAATGAAATACTATGCAACCATAAAGAACAAAAATCAATCTGTGAAACATGTCACAATATGAATGAATTTGGAGGGCGTTATGTGGAGTGAAATACGTCAGTCACAAATGGACAAATATTGTATGAGATCACTATTATAAGAACTCAAGAAAAGATTTACAGACAGAAAAAAGAATTTTTTTTGTTGGTTACAAGAGTGGGGAAGGGGTATGGAGGGAAATGACTATATAGTAGTCCAGAGTTAACTTTGGTGAATAGGAAGGATAATACACAATATAAGGGAAATCAGCAGAGCTGGACCAAAGCAAAAGCATAGAAGCTTCCTACACATATCCAAAAGTATGTTGAAGGATGGGGTTAGGACCTGGAAACTGTTGTCTTGGAGGACCTCTAGGTCAGTTGGCATAATTTATACAGAAAATGTTCTGTACACATCCCAATTTCATGAGTAGTATCTAGATCTTAAAAGCTTGTGAGTGGCCATCTAAAACACTATTGGGACCAATCTATTGGTCCCAGCCCACTAGAAGCAAAGATAAATGAAGAAAACCAAACAGCAAATACTAGCTCAAAAGACTAAAGAACCACATGAACCAGACTCCAACAGTCATACAGCAAAAGAAACAGATTGTGTCTAGCTATGACCAGTGAAAGCCCTAACAAGGAATATAAAGAGAGTCCCCAGCAGAACAAGAGAAAAAAGTACAACAGAATTCAAATTCATGAAAACAGACCAGAATTACTGGTCTGAGACAAACTGGAAAAACTCCCAAAACTATGGTTCCTGGATGCTCTGCTAACCCAGAAATGCAACTATTTCCTAGGTTTGCTTTTCAAACAAACACTACACAGGCCTATAAAACAAAAAATTAACACATGAGAGATGTGCTTCTTAGTTCAATTGAATATACACGACCAAACGGGCAGCTCCTGTCAAAAAGCAAGATGAGAAGGCAGAAAGGGACAGGAACTGGATGAAGGGATACAGGGAATTTGAAGGGGAAATGGGAAACATGCTGTCACATTCTGGGGATTGCAACCAATGTTACAAAACAGTATTTGTACAAATTTGTGAATGAGAAATTAACTTGAACTGTAAACTTTCCTCTAAAGCACAATGAAAAATAAATGAAGAAAATCAAAGACAAGGAAAAGATTAGTTGCAAGGACTAATGGGCCACAACTACCACAGCCTCCATCAGACTGCGTCCAGCACAACTATATGGTGTCCAGCTACCACTACTGATTGCTTTGGCAGGAATCACAACAGAGACAGAGACTGGAGAAACTCTGAGACGATGGACCAGGGACCCCCTTTAACTCACTCCTGAGGCTCACCTTCAGCCAAGGGTCCATAAAACAAAATGAAAGTAAATGGGCATACCAACCTATAGGCAAGCACAAGAATGCAGGAGGAGACATAAAAATTAGTAATGGAGAATCCAAGCTCAAAAGTGGAGTGTGTTGACATGTAGTGGGGTTGGTAATCAATGTCATAAAAAAAAATGTGAATTGCCAAATGAGAAACTTGCTTTGTAAACATTCATGTAAAGTACAGTTTTAAAAAAAGAACTGATGCTTGACAAAGGGGAAATATAAATATGAAAACATTCACCCCAACTAGTTTTCAGATTAACATAAAGTGATGAGACCAGCTTTCTACCACCTACTTGCAAAATATCAAGATTTAACCATGTTAAATGTTATATACTCTCCTTTAACTACAGATGAAAGTGTAGTCTGCAGCACCAGTGGCAATTAGACAACTAAGCCACATATATTCTCTGATTCATCAATTCCACTTCTGAGTAATTACTTTAGAGAAGCACACTGCAATGTATGCAAAAGAACTCATATAAACAGGTATACTGCAACACTGCTCAAAGACTGGGAGAAAAATGAGGAAAATAAAAGTGGAATAAATAAAATATCGTATGTTAACAATATTAACCATCCAGCAATCAAAAGGTACAAACTAAATCTTCAGATCTCAGGCTTATAAATACTAATTGCGAATGGAGAGAAAAATTCAGTAAAACTATACATATAAAAATAATGGATTTTCTATACACGTACGTTCCTGGAAATATAAACAGCAAATTCCTATCTTCTAGAAGGGAAGAGGAGATCAGGGTAGTAAAGATGAGCTTTTAAAAAGGAGGTTCTCAATCATTAATCTTAGAATTAAAAAATGTAAATCAAATAAATGGAATAAAAATGAAAAAGGGTAAAAACTAAAAAAATATTCATGAAAGATGTACAATCATACTGTGATTTATCAAAATGTGAAAGAAAAAATATGAAAGAAAAACAGTTTGTTCAAGTTTTGGGATGCTGCTTTTTAAAATAGTTAAAGAGAAATTGTCTTATTTTTCACCGGCAGATATATAATAAAGCAAACAGGATTGTAAGATCAAAATCTATAGACAACATATACTACAAAATGAGGTGACAAAGTACCCTCACAAATTCTGAAACATGAAAAAAAACAAAAACCCAAACAAACTCATTGACATCAAGTTGATCCTGACTCACAGTGGCCCTATAGGTCCCTAAAGGACAGAGCAGAACTGCTCCATAGCGTTTCCAAGGAGTATATGAGATTCAAACTGCCAACCTTTCAGTTATCAGTCTAGCTCTTAACCACTGTACTGCCAAAAAAATCCAAAACCAAACCCGTTGCCATCAAGTTGATTCCAACCCATAGAGAGCCTATAGGACACAATACGACTGCCTTGTGAGTTTCCAAGGAGAGTCTCGTAGATTTGAACTGAGAATCTTTTGTTTAGCAGCCACAGCACTCAACTACTATACCACCAGGATTTTCCTACCAGGGCTTCCTAAAATATGAAGAGTGAGGATAATTGAACAACAACTACAGAAACATGAGGTATTATTACCTGTGTAGACAGAAGCAAAGAGAAACAAATGGGCATGAAGACAGGAGAATCCCCCAATTGCCAAAAGGTTCTGATTAGGAAATACAGCAGTCAATTTGGGAACTGGAGCTAAAACTGGGAGTGGTTATCACACGGAAAGAAACAGACAAGTCTTGGACCCTGTCAGTTCTCAAAACTGAGCACATAAATCTCTCTTCTGGTACCAGCCCTGCAGTGGTGAGAAACTGTGGGGAGTAGAATCCAAACTGACAAAAGAAATATAAAGGCAAAGAAATGAAATGGTCTACAGAAAAGTATAGTGGTAATATAAAGACAGGTAATATGGAAGACATAAGGTCATATTTTTAAAATACTTCATGAAGCAAAACAACCTTGTCTTTGCACTACAGTCTATCCTGATCCATGCTCCATATCCTCCTAAAAGTTATGAAAAAGGGATTTAATATAAAAAAATAATAGAAAAAAATTACTCTTAAATGCCAGATGATAATTGATAGATACACTAGATCTGATCAAGTGTCCAGATCCAAATGTCGTATTTATAGGAAAAGAGTGTTCAGAGAAACTTAATCAATAGAACCAGTAAACTCTGCAAAGCTGACCCCATTTGTTTAAATAAATAAATTGCAAAAGGAAAATCTATACAGTAAAAGAAATCTAGGACCCAATTCTATCAACTGCAACATAAGAATCTTATTTAAGTCCATATGAAAAACTAATACGGAAAACTATGATGTTTAAGAGACCACTGGAACTTCAAAACACACTAGAAGTTTTGCATTATTAAGGAGTTATTGTTAACATATTTGTTGTGAGAATAGTTCTTCAGTTATATATTTAATAACAGTCTGTAATATATTAAGATACATAATCTAAAAGTTATCAATGAAACAAGACACTATGTCTGGGATTTTTCTTGAAAATAATGTTTTGTTTTCATTTTCTTTAAAATAATATGAGAAGACGTAGATGAGTAGAGTGTAGAGAAAACTGATAGATAGCCAAGCCACTGAAACTAATTAACACAGGTTCACAATATTATAAACTCACTTGATACTAAACTCACTGATAAGAAAACTAAATTCTCCACTGCTACCAAGTAACAAAAACTAATTCTACAGTGATGGCAATCTAAATATAACAAAACATAAATAAATGCTGTAAATGTTTATCAAATAAACCTGGCCTGTTTTTACTACGATATTTGCTTTCACCAGTAATTTCCTTTTACTCTTCGTTGTGAATTCTGAAGAATTATACTAAGCATATAATACTGTTATGATCCTGTCTTACTTTGTTTCCTTTACTTTCTGAATGATCAACATCCACAAAGTTTCTTCATTTTTCTTGCTTCTTTTTTTCTGATTTCTCCTCATAGATGCTGGAGTCAGTGGCTCTGTCTTCCAAATCAGGAGCTCTCTTTTCCATTGGTTCCGTTCTGTTTTCTTGGCTTTCAATGGAAGTTTCTGTCTTTGATTTTGAACTTGATCTGTTGGATTTCAGAGTGCTGATGTTCCAACAGATCAAACAGCTTACTTAATTTTTCATTTTGCTCTGATCCATTTTGTATAAGGTCTAGGAGGGCTGTAAATATAATCCTTCTGTATTCACCTTCTGATAGTTTCAGAAAAGCTTCTTCGTCTGGGAAGTTTTGAGGTGGTTTCTTTTGGGGGCTTTCTGATGCCCTGGGTGACTTCCAGGTTACCATCTTCTCCAACGTTTGTTGCTTTTTGGGCTGCATGTGGATCAACAGAGGCTGGGAGAGATGCTGTGAAGATGGACCACAGTTGTTTCTCTAGGCCATCTTAAAATGAGAAGTAACAAGTATTTGACAACTTCCAAAGTCAGTCAGGTTTTCAGGTGTATATGTCCCTCTTTCTAGCTGGCAAAGTAGCCAGCCAAGCCAAGTGCTGTCGAGTCGGATCTGACTCATGGTGACCCTGAGGATATTGAACCCCAGATGTTATAAACCAACTTAAAATACAGAAAGGCTACTGGCCTGCTGGTCTCTGCTGTCAGGCCCCAGCTGTAGGCGATACTGTGTAGAATTCTGCTTTTCTGTTGGACAAGCAGTCTCTTCTGGGTAGGCGCTGCCTCTCAGCCCAGGAATTAGGTCCAATTGAGGCTTCCATATGGATGACCCCCACCTTCTAGTGAAACAAGATGGCGTCCTGCACAGGCTCGCCAGCTGGCCAGGACCAGGCTCCCAGCAGAAAGAGAGGCCAGGAGTGCTGAAATGCCCAGAGTCCACAGCCTCTGCCACTGGGCCCCAGCCCCAGGCAACACTATGCAAAACACCACCTCCCCACTAGAAAGGCTCTCTCCCCATGGCAGGAGCCACCTCCCAGCCTAAGAACCAAGTCCGGCTGGGGCCTCTGCCTGGGTTTCTCCATTTCCTGATAGGCCAGAGGAGCCAACATGTACAGAGTCCAAAGCCAGGCTCTCAGAACCTGGCAATTAGGCTTGCCAGTTCCACCAGCAGTGCGTCCAAGATCAGCAGCTAGTCAAATCCCAGTTCTGCCTGCCAGCCAAGACAGAGGAAAAAAAAAATTGAAATGATGAGCTACCTTCAGTCTGTGCAAGCCTGTGCTCACCAAGAGTGGGGTCAGTGAAAGAGAGGAGGTTTTGTGTTCAGTGGTAGGAAGTCCAAATTAACAGCCCTATGCCACATCCCAGGGCTCACTTGGTGTCTAGAAGGCTCTGTTTAATGATCATTTCATGTCTTGGTTTCCAGAGGGATTTAGGGAGATGTCTGTTTAGTCCACCATCTTGACTCCACCCCCAACATCCACAAAGTTTCTAACAAAAAGTTTCGTAATGCTGCCTAAGATTTTAACAACATCCTATTGTACAATCTGCTTTTAGTCACAAACCATCTTGATCTCATTATAGTCAGAGATCTTCCCACTTGGACACTATGACACTGTTTCCTTTGCAGACAGAAATAATACTGGATTCCTCTAGATAAAACAGAACTTTGGTGCCAATGTGAATTAAGTACTTTGATCTATAAATGTTTGGAAGTACTAGAATTGTATAAGTAAGTAGAATTGTATAAGTAAGCTTTCATTTCTTTATACTGAGAAGAATTTTAAAAAAGCCACTTTTTAGTTTAAAAAAACAATTGGAGTGTTTTCATACACAGAATAATTTGCAATAACAGTTTTTAAATTCTAAGAGGTAACTTCCGTCTTCAAAGTGCTGATGTAACATCAACAATTTAGTTTGAGTGAATACACAATAGTCAGAGGTCTAATGCTACTAAGGATTAAAAAAGAAAAGCAATAATTATGTGAAAGAATCTCTGAAACTACATACATTGCAGCTGAACTACATATACATACATACAAGTATGTAAAATGCAAGCAAATTATTCAATACATTTTCATTAAGCATTTCAAGGCCTGGAATCACCTTGTAGAAAGTCATCTAGCCTTTGTTCTTTGTTCTTTCATGCTGTACAACATGTGAGGCTAATGAACATAGACTCTCCAGACCAAGAGGAAAAACCTGGAGACCTGATGCTGATGAAGCCTCAGGAGGTATATATAATCTATCATGAATACATAATGAGCCAAAAAAGGCCTTACAAGATGGAAGATCAAAGAGCTTCCTGGTTGGTGACCACACATGGGAGAAAGCAGTGCAACTCTTTCTGAAGTTCTGCACTGTAGTCCTTCCTAGACCTCAACCTATGTATCTGTTTGTATCTGGGATTCATCTATAGTAAGTACAGTAATCAATCTATAGTTAAGTATAGCACACTCTCCAAGAATTCTGTAAATTATTCCAGCAAATTATCAGACCCAAAAGAGCAAGAGGACTAAAATGAACAGGGAAGAGAAGCTGAGATTTCCGTAACATGAAGCTGGAGAATAAAGCACGATGTTATCCACCATACATCCTGGTGTCAGACATGGGTTATCTTAGTCTCCCTGGACTGTTTACACAATTGGTGTAGTGGGTAGGATTCAGTGAGTGGGACCGTGATGTTCTAAGCATCCATTTGTCCATTGTCTGTATGTACTCATTAGGCAAAATACAAAGCAATGCCATGTTGATGTGTGTGTGTTAACTACATATGTTGTTAGCTGCTACAGTGTAAATTATGACTCATAGTGAAGTGTAGACAGAGGAGAATTGCCCCCCTGGGAAGCCCTGGTGGCACAGGAGTTAAGAGGTTGGCTGCTAACCAAAGGTCAGCAGTTTGAATCCACCAGCTGCTCCTAGGAAACTCTATGGGGCAGTTCTACTCTGTCTTATAGGGTTACTACTAGTTGGATTTAATTTGGCAGCCAAGAATTTCTGGTAAGCTTTACACGAACAGATCACCAAGTCTTTCTTCTGGAGAGCTGCTGGGTAGGTGCAAACCATCAGCCTTTCAATTAGTAACCAATTACCTATTTTGTTACCAGGTTTCCTTCAACCACTTGTCATGGACTGCAGTGCATCCCCACAACATATGTGCCAACTTGGGTGGGCCATGATTCCCACTATTGTGTGATTGTTCACCATTCTGTCATCTGACGTGATTTTGCCATGTGTTGTAAACCTTATCTCTATGATGCTGATGATGTAGGATTACAGCAAGTTGTGTTAATGATGAAGAACTCATTCTCCAAAATTAGACATACAATACAATAGATAAATGGGCAGAGAGACACGGGGACTTTAAGTCACCAAGAAACAAGACCAGGAGACTAGTGTGACTTTTGGACCCTGGGTCACTGTGTTTCTCACTGTGGTGAGAAACCCCTTGACTGGGAATATTGATGTCAAGGACCCTCCCTCAGAGCCAACAAAGAAAGCCTTGCTTTGGAGCTGGCACCCAGAATAAGGAATTCTGGTCTCCGGATCCGACTCAACGGCACTTGGCTTGGCAGACTGTAACAGAATAAATTCCCTTTGTTAAAGCCATCCACTTGTGGTGTTTCTGTTATGGCAGCACTAGATAAGTATAACATTACACATAAATTAAAGAACAAATAAACAAAAACCAAACACTTTGCCAGTAATTCCAACCCACAACGACCTTATGCGACGGAGCAGAACTGCCCTACAGGGTTTCCAAGGAGCAAACTGCAGACCTTTTGGTTAGCAGCTGAACTATTAATCATTGCGCTACATACCTAAAATAGCATATGAAATTAACTAACTAGTAATACTGCTATGAAATGGAATTAGCATCACCAGATTTGGTTTTTTTGATTCCAACTCACTGCAACACTATAGGACAGAGTAGAACTGTCCCAAAGAGTTACCAAGGAGCTCCTCATGAAGTCAAACTGCTGACCTTTTGGTTAGCAGCTGTAGCACTTAGCCACCACACCAGCAGGGCTTTCCTTCTTAAATTGTAATGTACATATATATTATTAAGTATCAGATTTATCAGCAAAGATAAGTTTCAAGAAGTATTTTAAATCACAAAGTAAAATGCTCAGTAAATGTTATTGTTAGCTACTGTTAAGTCAGCTCCTACTCAGCAACGTTATGGACAGAGAATAAAATGCTGCCTGGTCTGTGTTATCTACATGAATGCTGCTAGGATTAAGTTCATTGCCTTCACTACTGTGTCACTCCCATTTAATGAGGTGTTCCTTGGTTTTGCTGATGCTCTCTCAACTAGGACGTCCTTTTGTAGCCACTGGTTTTTCCTGACACCGTGTCCAAGGTAAGCAAACTGAAATCTTGTCATCCTAGCTTTTAAGAAGCATCTTGCTTATATTTCTTCTAAAACTGATTCATTTGTTCTCCTAAAAGTACATAGTATATTCAATATTTATTGTTAACACCACAATTCAAATGTGTGAATTCTGTAGTCTTCATTTTTCATTGTTCAGCACTCACATGCACATGAGGCAGCTGAAAACACCATGGTTTGTTTCAGGTGCCTCTTAATAAAGTGACATCTTGCTTCTGTAGACTTTAAAAAAGTCTTCTGCGGCAGATCTTTGAAGAAAACACACTATTAGATTTCCTGATTGCTGCTTTCATGGACACTGATTCTCAATTCAAGTAGATGAAAATCACTGATAATTTCAATTGCTTCTTTATTCACCATAAAGTTATTTATTGCTCCAGTTGTTAGGATCTTTGTTTTCTTCAGGATCAGATATAATCCATACTGAAGGCCACAGTGTTTGACCTTCATCAGTAAGTGCTTCAAATTATCATTTTTTCAAAGCAAGGTTGTGTCACCTGTGTATTACAGATCATTAAAGAGTTTTCCTCCAATCCTGATGCCATATTCCGTATACAGTCCAACTTTTTGGACTATCTACTCAGCATATGGACTTAATTAGGTGAAAGGACACAACACTGCCACCCATCCTTTCTGAATGTGAAAGAGTGTGACCTATGTGGATGAATGTTCCTGGATCCATGTATTGGTTTGGCGTGAACCAAACGAGTGTTCTGGAATTCTCTATGAATAACAACTGCTATCTATAATTTGTGATGCTCTACAGTCAAAGGACCACAGCCTTCAGTGTGGATTGCACCTCAACAACAAGAAAACAAAAATCCTCACAATAGGACCAGTAGGCAACATCATCATAAAGGGAGAACGGACTGAGGTTGTTGAGGATTTCACTTTACTTGGGTCCACAATCAACATCCATGGAAGCAGCAGTCAAGAAATCAAAAGACACACTGCACTGGGAAAATCTGCTGCAAAGGCTCTCGTTAAAGTATTCAAAAGTAAAGATGTTACCTTGCAGACTAAAGTGTGCCTGACCCAAGCCATAGTATTTTCAATCACATCGTATTGTATGTATGCAAAAGCTGGTCAATGAACAAATACAGAAGAATTGATGCCTTTGAATTGTGGTGCTGGAGAAGAATGTTGAATGTACATGGGCTGCTAAAAAAATAAACAGGTATGTTCTAGAAGAAGTACAACCAGAGTGCTCCTTGGAAGCAAAGATGGCAAGAGTGCACCCTACATACTTTGGACATGTCTAGTCCCTGGAGAAGGACATCATGCTTGGAAGAGTGGTGGGTCAGTGAAAAACAGGAAGATCTTCAATGAGATGGGCTAACACAGTGGCTGCAATAGTGGGCGTAAGCATAAAAACAATTGTGGACATGGCACAATACTGGACAGTGCTTCATTCTGTTGTTCATAGGGTCGCTGTGAGTTGGAACTGAGTCAATGGCACCAAACAACAGTCAAATATCTTTGTACAGCCAACAGAAACAGTAAACATTGGTCTAGTATCTCTGCTTTCAGCCAAAATCCAACTAAAATCAATGATATCCCTCATTATGTACCCTCTTCTGAGCTTCTGCCAGTTTCTTTATGGCTGCAATTATTTGAATTATTGTCACAAAAGATTGGGTAGCATGTCTGATAATTTCCACATTCCATGGAATGCATGCAGACATGGACCTCTTCCAACTAGCTGGTCATGTAGCTACCTTGTAAATTTTAGCAAAGATGAGTAAGTACCTCCAGTGTTGCACCTGTTTGTTGAAACATCTCAATATGTATTTTATCAATTTCTGGAGCCTTCCTTTTTGCCAAAACCTTCAGCACAGCTTGAACTTCCTCCTTCAGTGCAGCAGTTCTTATTCATATGCTACCTCCTAAAATGGTTGTATGTCAGCCAAATCTTTTTGCCAGAGTCAATCATATAGTCTTTGCACCTTCTTTTGATGCTTTCTGTGTCCATTTTTTTTGCCAATGGATTCCTTCTGTATTGCAACTCAAGGCTTGAATTTCTTTTTTCTAATTGTGATTGAGTGATACGGTCATATCTGGTTAACAATCTCCTATCCCTTCCTCTCCACCCTCCAACTGAAGGCCAGGGGGACAGCATCCCGTAGATACACAGAACCATAAAGTGGACTCACCATATGGTCACTTGTGTCCCCAAGTCCAATCCATTCCTGTCCAGAGTTGACCTCAATAATGATTAACAATCATGGGCAGCAGCAGGTCTAGAGGCCATACTTCCAGGGGAAGTCCCGGGCTATGGGACCATCTATTGCGTTCTTTTAGTGGAGTTCTTGACGTGCACTTCTCTTTTTTTGTGCTGCCACTGCAACCCGACATCGTGTGCCCCATCACGGCTGTCACTGGTGGTGGCCAGGCACCATTTGTTCTTCTGATTACATGCTGATACAGTCATCCATACATGTGGGTCCTTCTGTCCTCTGGTCTCTTTTTCTCTTATATCTTTGTTGTCCTTGATGATCAGCTCATCCCCCTGAGATGGGATCATTTGGTATACCTCAGACAGCAGCTTGCTAGCTTTTAAGACCCCAGATGCCACTCACCAATATGGGGTGCAGAAAACTCTCTTAGCAATTGGCTAGTTATGCCAATTGGCCTCAACTGTCCCCTGAGAGCATGGTCTCCAGGCCCCCACCCCTTCTACTCTATCCTTGGGACATTGCCAAGCCAGCAAAGTGCCGTCGAGTCAGATCCGACTCATGGCGTGGGCACATTAGGCTAGGAATAAAAGTTTTCAGTTTATGTTAAAGTCCTGTTAAGATGATCTTCTTTCTAGTGTGTGCTAACATTGCTTTCACTCAACCAAATTTCTATCAGCTATCTAATCTCTAAGCATCTCTCTCCCTTCCTCCCTCCCCTCTCTTGTAGCCACCAAAGAGTACTTTTTTCTGTACATGTGTCTGTTTTTAAGTCTTTATAGTAAGGGTCTCACAATATTTGTCCTTGCGCTGCTGATGGATTTCACTCAACATAAAGTCTTCCAGTTGAAACCAGGTTATGAGATGCTTCCTGAAATCATCACTATTCTTTATTAAGGCTTGAGTTTTCAGTTCATTCAGTTTCAGAAATGCTGATCCTATTCTTCCTTTTTGCTTTTCTAATTTCTTTGCATATTTCACTATAACACATCATCTGTCTTTTTAGGCCTCCCTTTGAATTTCAGTGAAATCTGTGAGAGCAGGAACTTGACAGGACTGCTTGTTTTTCCACATTTAACAGGGTGCAGTCTTACTATCTTTCCATTGCTTGCTATTAGTGGCAAATATTTGAGTTTTCCTTCTCCGACAGGTTTCCACCTTACAGTGGTGTCCGCTTTCATATATTTCACTGAATTCTATTCAGTTCTTACAATTTTCTTCTGCTTGCTTTAGTTACTCTGTGCTGAAGACAAAGTTTTTCTTCCAACATCCACTTTGATCTTTTTCTTCTTACTTTCTTCATGTATGATGTCTTGGGTATCTTTCCATGACTCTTCTGGTCTTTGGTCATTAGTGTTCAGGACATCAAATGTATTGCTGAGATGCCCTCTAAACTCAGGCAGGATGTATTTACAGTTGTACTTTGGCTCTTGTGAACTTCCTTTAATTTTCTTCAACTTGCACATGAGCAACTGATGATCTCTTCTGCAGTTGGATCCTGGCTTTGTCTTGACAGTGGATACTGACATTCTTTCTTGCTTTTTTCATGATTGGTGTGTAAATCTGAATAACACTTATAGTAACTAGTTGTCACTGTAAGCGTATGAATATTAACCTATCACTGATCACACTGTACTTCAGGATAGATCTTGAAATATTTTTCCTAATGATGAATGTAACATTATTCCTTCTCAATTTGTTGTTCCCAGCATAGTAGACCCTCTGACTGTTGAATTGAAAATGGGCAATACCCATACAGTTCAGTTCACTAGTGTCTGGAAGGAAACCCTGGTGGTGTAGTCATTCAGTGCTACAGCTACTAACAAAAAGGCTGGCAGTCTGAATCTACTAGGTGCTTCCCGGAAACTCTATGGAGCAGTTCTACTCTGTACTATGGGGTCTCTATGAGTTGGAATCCACTTGATAGCAACACAGGTTTGCTTTTTTGGCTTAGTGCCTGGGTATTTGTCATGGATTGAATTGCCTTGTGCCCTCAAAATTGGGTGCATCAATTTGGCTGGGCCATGGCTCCCAGTACTGTGCAGGTGGCCACCATTCTGTCATATGATGTAATTTTCCTATGTGTTGTAACTCCTGCTTCTATGATGTTTATGGGGGTGGCAGCTGTGTTAATGAGGCTGGATTCAATCTACAGGATTGGATTGTGTCTTCAGCAGATTTCCTTTGGGATATACAAGACAGAATAGATCTCAGGATGCACCCCTTTTTATTCTTGTGTTGCCAGTGAGACTCCACTTAGTGAGCTCCATCGCAGCTATCACTGGTGGTGGCTAGGCACCATCCAGTTCTTTTGGTCCCAAGTCAATGTAGGCACCCACTCATGTGGGTCTTTCTATCTTCTGGGTTGTCTTTACCCCCTGTCATTTTGGTCCTCGGTGAGCATCTGTTCCTGCTGAGTTGGGACCATTTGCTGTGCCCTCCGACGGCAGCTTCACAGCTTTTAAGACCCCAGACATCACTCACCAATGTGGGGTGCAGAGCGCCACCAATGTGGGGTGCAGAGCGCCACAAATGATGGTCCAGCGGTTTCGGGGTTCCCCTGGGAGCATGGCCCCTGGCCCTGACGTTGCCCTTGCGCATAAATCATAATGAAAGTCCACTCTTCTGACATGAATGGATTGGACTTGGCGATGCAGAGTGACCATATATTGGATGCCTTTTATGGTTCTATACATACATATATAGAATATCATCCTGCTGACCTCTGGCTGGAGGAAGGAAAATGGGTGGAGAGGAGGGGAAAGGAGACTGTTGGGAGGATGAGACATGTATGGAGCAGAGAGGAATAGTGTGCTGTCACCGGAAAGGGAGAGCAGTGGAAGTTGCATACAGGTGGGCATGTAAATTTATACGGGAATGTACATTTTCACTCAGTCATAATAAATAAAAAAAGAAAAAAAAAAGAAAACAAAAGACAGAAGAGAGCAGAGAAACAGGAGGACCTCGTAACACCAAGAAAACAGTGCTGAGAGCAAAGCATAGTCTTTGGACCTGGGATTCTGGCACAGAGAAGCTTTGGGACCAGTGGAAGTTTGATGAGAAAGACCTCCAGAGCCAACCGAGACAGCCTTCCTCTGGAGCTCACATTTTGGATTTGGACTTTTAGTCTACTCTGTTGCAAGGAAATAAATTTCTCTTTGTTAAAGCCATTCACCTGTGGTATTTGTTATAGCAACACTAGACGACTAAGACAATATTGATATTCAAGCATTATTTTTGACATCTTCCATTTTTCCTTGATTTACACTTTGTACACCCATTGCTTATGCATGTCTGCAGTTATTAATTCTTATTGTAAGTCACATCACACTGCAGATGAAGGGTTTTCTTTTTACAACTTATTTTGGGACTTGTTTGCTCATCTTTTCCATATTTCTTTAGATGCTTAAATCCTTGGTTTTTGATATTTTTTCCTTTCCTAATATAAGCAAGGAAGTCCTGGTGGTGTAGCGGTTAAGAGCTACAGCTACTAACCAAAGGTCTTCAGCTCAAATCTGCAGGGTGTTCCTTGGAAACTCTATGGGGGCAGTTCTACTCTGTCCTACAGGGTTTCTGTGAGTTAGAAGAGACTTAAGAGCCACAATTTTTTTTTTTTTTAAATGACAACAATTAAAGTTACAAAATTTTCTCTGGAAACATTGTGTTAGCAACAATCCACAAATTGGTATGTGTATTCTGTAAATTCAAGTTCGTAGTTAATTTTCTAATATGTCTTGTTACTTTGCCTCTGACTTCAAAAAATTTACAAATATATAGGGATTTTCTAGATATTTTATGCTTCCTAATTTCTCATTTATTCATCTTGTGGAAAAAACATACTCCTATGATTTCAATCTTTCAAAATGTACTTTTACTTCTTTTATAGTCCAGCATAGTCTATCTTTCCAATGTTCTATGTAAATGTGAAAAGAATGCATATTCTGCAATTGTAAATGAATTTCCTATAAACATCATTTAGGACAAGATGATTGAAAAGTAAATTCTTCTATAATCTTAAATTTTGTTTAGATGTTCTATCAGTTACAGAGAAAACATCTCCGACTATGATTGTTGAATTTTTCAATTGTGTATTTTTCTTAATTCTGTCAGTTATTGCTTCATGTATTTTGAAGATGTTATTATGCATATCAACATTTAAGATTTCTACATCATTACTTCCATTCACTTTAGCTACTGTGCACCTAAAAGTAAGCTTCAGAGTTTCTCCTTACACCCACTTGGTCTATTCCTTCTTTCCTGTCTTTTTAACGACCTATTACTTTCTTCCATAGGGTCACTGAGTTAGAATCGACTTGACAGCAATGGATTTGATTTTCGTTTTATTACTTTCTTCATGGATGTTGTCTTTGACATCATCCCACAACTCTGCTAGTTTCTTGTCATTAGTGTACACTGCATCAAACCTATTCTTGATATGGTTTCTAAATTCAGGTGGGATGTATTCAAGATTGTACTTCGGCTCTTGTGAACTTGCTTTAATTTTCTTCAATTTGAATTTGTACATGAGCAACTGATGGTCTGTTTTGCAGTAAGCTCCTGGCTTTGCCTTGACTGATGATTTTTTCTCCTCCACTAATGTAGCCAATTTGATTCCTGTCTAATTTATCCAGTAAGATCCACATGCGTAGTTGTTGGTTGTACTGTTGAAAAAAAGTATTTCCAATGAATAAGCTGTTGGTTTTTCAGAATTGTATCATGCACTCTCCAGTGAAATTTCTATCATCAAGGCCATACTTTCCAACTACTGATCCTTCCTGTTTACAGCTTATGCATTCTAGTCATCAGCAATTATTGAACATCTTCATTGCACATTTCAGCCAATTTCAGACTGCAGTCAATTTCAGACTGCAGCAGTTTGTAAAAATCTTCAATTTCTTCCTTTTTGCCTCAGTGGCTGGTATGTAAATTTCAATAATCGTCATATTAACTCATTTTCCTTTTAGGCATAGGAATATTATCACTGACGACACTGTAAAAACACTCTTTTTAGCTGTTCAACTTGTCATTCTCAGAATAGCAGGTCACATGATTGTTGGATTAAAAACAGCTAATATCACTTAATATATATTTGAGGCTATCCAACTGGCTCCTCTCTAGAAGGGAGAAGGGAGGGTGGACAGAAGTGGACAAGTGTTGGAAGTACAGGGTAGAAAGGAGGAGTGCGCTGTCACACAGGGTGAGGAGGGCAGACAGAGTTGCATAGAAGAGTGTGTTCAGGGTTTTATATGGCAAATTGACATGGATTGTAAATTTTCACTTAATCACAGTAAAAATTAAAAAAAATAACCTGAAAGTTCTGTAAAAATAACAATTATACTAGTTCCTCTACTGTTTTCCTGCTACACCAGAACTGGCTGATTTCAATCAACTCTCATGTATTTTATTACCGCATCTTCAAACATGTCTTCTCCATCAATGTAACTGATTTCTTTAATGCATGAACTTTTAAGAATTCAAATAACTGGGACTAGGATTTACAGCAAATAGATTTAAGATTATATATACACATGCACCTGCATAAAATGTCTGTAAAAGGAGCCATATGTAAAGAAACTGAGAAAAGTAGCTACCTATGGCAAGAGGAATTCAATACTTGTCACACAGTAATAAGGAAACTTAAGTATTACTGTATATGTTTTTGTATCTTCTGAATTTTGTACTCTGAAAAATAATCAAAAGAATATATTCTGTAAAATAAAAGAAACAGATAATTAAAAAAATAGCTAATATCAGTCCATTTGAGCTAACTACTGGGATATCAATCTCTAATCAATCTAGTTCACTTTTTATGACTGTCCACATCCTGTGATTCATATTCTGTACATTCCACACTTTAATAATTAATGATTGTTACTTATGACTTTGAGTCACGGGGCTGTATAATATACAAAATGAAAATCCTCTCAACTGAATTAAGAAGCAATATTACGATAAATAAATGAATAAAAAAATTGAAGTTGTTACAGATTTCATTCTACTTGGATCAACAACCAGTACCCATGGAAGCAGCAGTCAAAAAACACTGCACAAGAGAAATCTGCTGCAAAAGACTTCTTTAAAGCTCTAAAAAGCAAAGATGTCACGTTCATAACTAAAGTGTGCTGACCCCATGGTCTCTTCAATCACCCCCATAGAAGCAAAAGTTGGACAACAGAAAAGACATAAGAACTAGTATATTTCAATTGTAGTGTGAGCAAAAAATACTGAACATACTAGATGGATGGACAAATCAGTCTTGGAACAAATAAAATGAGAATGCTCCCTAGAAGTGAAGATGGTGAAATTTTAATCTTGATTACTTGGGTCATGTCATGAGGAAAGACCAATCTCTAGAAATAAACAAGATGTTTGGTAAGATGAGAGTCAGAAAAGCGAGGGAAACTCTAATGACATGGATTGATATAAGAACTACAGTAGGCTCCAACATACCAAAGATCACAGAAATGTGTAAGACTATTCAGTGTTTCATTCTGTTATACATAAGGTTGCTGTGAATCAGCACCAACTCCATCACAACTAACAACTTATTTACACGACAATGTAATTAATAAAGCTGAATTTAGGTCTATCATCTTGTTACTTGCTATTTAACTGTCCCACTTTTGTTGTTATTGCTCTGTTCTTCCTTTCCTACCTTTTTTGGGTTGAGTATACTTTTGGTATTCCATTTGAATTCCTGCATCATTTTCTCAGCTCTGCCACGTTGTATTAGTCTGTCAGTGGTGGCTCTGGTAGGTAAATTATACATCTTTATTACAGTCCTCTTAGATTTAATGTTTTACCACTTCATTTAAAATGTAAAAACAGTAAAGTTTTATTTACTTTGCCCATTGTTGTGATATATTTTACAGCTATTATGCTTCCCAACAATCTGTTATCTAAGAAAAGTCTTTTATAATACGCTTATTTCCCATTTTCTAGGCTCTGCATTCTTTCATGCAGATTTACAATTTATGCCTGCAGTTATTTCCCAGAACTTTGAATAACTCATTTTAGCACTGTATTCATGTAGTATACATGTGTTGTGTGCCACTGAGTTGACTCTGACGCCTAACAACCCTATGTGACAGAGAAGAACTGACCCATAAACTTTCTAGGCTGTAATCATTACGGGAGCAGTTCACCAGGTCTTTTATTACTCACAGCCATGGATGGGCTAGAGCCACTAACCTTTTAGTTAGCTGCTGGGCCTCACCTGTTGCATCATCATGCAGATCTACCAGAGTTTAATTCTTTTAGCACTAATTTACCTGATAATGTTCAGTTAATCTTAATTTCATAGAACACTTTAACTTCATAGAATGCTGAGTTGATACTTTTTGGGTTTTTTTTTTTCACCCTTTCTCTTCTACTCAAGATTTGGCCACTGTCTTTCCACTTTCAATGTTTTTAAAGAGAAGTCTGACACCATTCACAGAACATTCCCTGTATCTATCTGTCTTATCCCTTTGGGCAACCTCAAAATTTTCTTTTTAGATCTGGTTTTAATTAGTTTGACTATGAAGAGCTTGGGTGGAATTTCATTTGTATTTATCCTTCATGGCGTTTTCAAAGCTTCTTGATTTATCAGTTCATTTTCACTAAATTTGAAAAAGTTTCAGATGTTCTTTTCTCAAATATTTATCCCATCCCATCCTTCATTTCTTCTTCTGAGACTTCAGGTAGACACTTGTTAGACTGGTTGACATTGTCCCATAGATCACTGACATTTTGTTCGTTTAGTGTTATTTATTATTCTCTTTTCTGCAGATCAAACAGTTCCTATTGCTATCTTCAAGTTCACTTAATATTTCATTATATACAGTCCAAACTGCTGCCAAGCTTGTGTAGTAAATTTTTCATTTCAGATGTACGTCCAGTTCTGTAATTTCCAATAGGAACTTTTTTAGAATTTTAATTTCTTTGAGGTTCTCCATTTACTTATTATGACCATCTTATTTTTAAAGTTCTTGAAGAAATTTACAAGGGCTGCTTTACAGTAGTTTTCTATAAATTCTGACATACTGATGTAACTCAAGATTTGTTTTTACTGACTTTTTTATTTGTGACATATTCCTGCTATATGTATCTAGTAATTTTAAATTATATACTGGGCATTTTGAATGGTACATCACAAGGCATCTAGATTACGCTATCTTCCTTTAAAGAGTAATAAATTTTGCTCCAGCAGGCAGTTAATTCTGGATTCCCTTAGTTCTCTCAGATTTACTTTTAAATTTGCTTGGGAAGGTATATTCCAATTCTGAACTTAGTCCTAGAGCCCAGCCTTTACTGTAGGATGTGTTTGATACGGTAGCAGTGAAATCTTATGGCCACTGAAATTTAAATGTGTATTAATTAAAATGAAATAAATTCTATTGGACAGGACTGCTCTAGGACTTGGTCCTTACTTTAAGGAAAAGTCTCTCAAATGTTTAAGATGCTCAGTAAGCTCTGTCTACTCTCTGCTCTGTGGTTAGACCAGAACTCTAACTTGTCCATTTTAACTCATACCCCTGTAGCAGAGAATCTGTTTTATACCAAATGCATGCAAAACCAGCACGTGCATAATACTACCCTTGGCCAAGGGCTGAAAGTGAATCACCACACGGATTTGCTCCATAGCTTCCAATCTTTAGTATGGACTACTGCAAATTTCATCTGCTTCGAACGTTTGACTTAAATTTTGCCTTCCTTAATTCAGCAACACAGCTGCTCTGCCGGGCCCCCACCTCCCAGAGTCAGCAAGATACCACCCACATGCGCAGTACCAGAGCAATCCTTAAGTTCATCTCTGTGCTTTCCCATGTGGCCTGTGGTTGGTAACATATTTTACCGCCTTTATAGTACTTTTTAGCAGGATGGAAAGTCTGGTGTCAGTTATTCTGCCATTTTGAGAAGTCTCTGCTGTTTCTCAAATGACCCAAAGCAATTTTTCATTATCATGGGAAAGCTTCCTGCAGCACAAAAACTGCTTATCTAATTGGTCACAGTTTTTTCATTTGCTTCAAACTGGCTTCATATTGAATGCAAATTTCTTCCTGTCTTATTAGATATAAAAGTCAAGTCCCAAGTGGTACAAAGGTTTAACATGTTTGGCTGTAACCAAAAGGTTGGTGGCTCACATTCAGTCAGAGGTGCCTCAGAGGAAGAGTCTGGCAACCTACAGCCAAAAAATCATCTACCAAAAACCCTATAGAGCTACAGTGCTACTATGACACACATGTGGCCACTAGGAATCAGAATCGACTTGATAACTGGTTTTAAATAGCTAAAACTTTCAATGAATGTTTCCTAATACCTCTAATGTTGGTGATTTTCTTGAGTAATATTTAATAAACCAAACCCAGTGCTGTCAATTCTGATTCATAGAAAATGAAATGACGTACAGAAACATCTCAACACTTCCTTTGCAATGCATTTTTTCCCAGGGATTGCCACAGCAGGTAAACTGATAATCATCAGTAAATTACAAGGTGGAACTTCTATTAATAATTTTTAATTAACATCTATCCATTTAATTAAGTGCTCCATCTGCTAACCAACAGGTTGGCAGTTCAAATCCACCAGGTGCTCCTTGGAAACTCTATAGGGCACTTCTCCTCTGACTTCTAGCGTCGCTGAGTCAGACCCGACTAGACAGCAGTGGGTTGAATCCACTTAATTAACATGTATTTAATCAGCATCTCTCCTTGCTGTAGTATCCTAATCCCCTGGCTGTGTGTTCTAACTGGCTGTTAATTTTGGCACCTTGCTTTAAGTGTAAAAGAAAGGAAGGGCAAGATGGTAAGCTGAGGATATAAACTGAATACACTGCCAAAAAGCGGAGGAGGAACAAAACTCTAAAACATAGAGACTGATAATCTACTCACAGAGACACAGAACAGAGGCACTTACTTGAAGGGCACAAATCCAAGGGGGTGCCAGATGAGTTATGGAAAGACACTGCAAGGTACTACAAACGCAAAAGACAACTGAGGCAGTCCCACTGTCAGCATTTATTCATCTTGAAATTGGGCAGGGAGACACAATTCAGACATTACCCTGGGCATGCATTACCCTACCTAAATCTCTGCCTACCAAATATGGTTACTGAGACTAACAAAGTAGTTAAGTTATAAATTACCATCTTTTCTGCATTTTAATCAGTATACAATTAGGAACAATTTCAAACATTTAACTAGTAAATACGTTAAGGAATTAAAAGAGATAAAAATCAATATATGGCAGATATTTCCTTCATCTTGACTATATAAATACAACTAATCCTTCTGTGAACACAAAAGCCAGCCAAAATTAACTTATCTAACTTACTCATCTCTAGTCTCCTTTCCTTGCATCTTAGTTCTCTGGCTGTATACCTTGTTCTACAGGTAAAAGAAAAGGAGGGCAGGAAAGTCTAAGGAGATAGTTTCAACAGGGTACCAAAAATGGAAGAGGTCTACAACTTAGACGCTCCATAGTCCCCTGATTTCAGCAGTATCTGCCATTCTGAGAAGAAATATTCCACCATCCCCAGTTTCTTATATATTAATTTGCTGAGACAGCAGTAGGTCTATCAAAAATGACAATCCCAATATCAAGTCTATTATATCTTTCTCATCTAGTTTACAACTTAGTAATTATCCCAATAATTGCCAATTATTAATGATACTTAATACATTAAACTTAGGAAAAGTGTGTATAAAAGTGAAGAACACTAGGCTGATATTTTTCTAGTTCTTATATGTCATTGGGAAACCCTGATGGAGTAGTGGGTTAAGTGCTACATCTGTTAATCCAAAGTTCAGCAGTTCAAATCCACCAGGTGCTCCTTAGAAACCCTACTGGTCAGTTCTACCTTGATCTATAGGGTCATCATGAGTCGGACCCTACTCGGCAGCATTGGGTTTTTTTTTTTTTTTTTTGGTTTTACATGTTATTCTTTAAGGTAGTCATCTAAAACAGCTTTTTGGGTTAAAGAGACATGAGAGCACAATTTTAGTATCTGAATTAAAAGTCAAAATTCACTGACAGTACTTTCCCTCCAAATTCAATAATAAAAGTGAAATACTTAAAACATGAATATTTTGATATGAAGTTTACCAAAAAGTACTTCATTTCTGTGGTTTAATATGAATTACCAGAAATATAATGCAATGTATTATAATTGGTATGGTTAATATAAAGATGCTTACCAAATTATCACATAAAAGCAGTCTGATCTAGCTCATTCATTTTCTATAATCTCTTTACCGCTGCAAGGGCTTTTATTTCTCAAATGATAATTTTAATGCTCTGGCTAGTGCAACTACTAGGATGTGGTATGTTGATCCTTTTTGTATAGTTATAACCTTGTAATGCTGAACCCTGTAGGCAGCTGATGGTCAGGAAAGCAAAATTCAGTAAATAATACCATTGTAATGAGTTGGTTCTTAAGTAAACTTGAACGGATTTTCTTAAAATCCATAAACAAACAACAGCATAACCTAAATGTTACGTTGGCAGTTATTGCACAAAAGGACAGAGATGCTGCTTATGCCATTTTAAAACACAAAGCAGAGTTCAAGAAATGGTATTAGTACTAACTGGATGATAGCCACAATTTAATAGTTTATGAAAGCTCTTATAAAGTTGTTGTATTTCGGGAAACACAGATGCTTCCTCTCAGTATGCAAACTTTGTATGTTTGCCATTATAAATGTTGCAATCGCTATAGAGATGTCAATTACTTAAGTGCTCATTCTTAATTTTCTAGCTGTATAATGTGTGCTCCCCAAACTATGCGAAATCCCAACAGAAGCCACTCTAACTTCTAAGATTACAACAGGAGAAAAATTGAAAAATTAAAGGACAAATCAAAGTTTCAACAGGTAGAATATTATATAAAAATCATTCTCTTTAAGGGGTAAGGCTTCAGTTATTCTTGAATGTATAATTACTAGTGTTCTGCACTGGAAGCCAATAAACACCTGTGTATTGGGTTACTGGCTACTGAAACAAAAACTGTGGAAACTTGGGGCATTTCTCAGGATACTTGCTAGCTCTTTATTGAAGTCAATCATTTACCTCTAGCTTCTTTTTTTTAATGTTCTTCAAATTGTTTTATTGGTATGTATATGTAAGGGCAGGGAGTAATCCAAACCATGTAGCATTCATTAACCTAAAAGCACCCTGCAATTCAATGAAAAATAATCTACAATATAGTTAACCCTGTCAAGCCAATTACCTCCTTCAAACTCTAATTTTTCTCTGGCTTAGCTCTCCCTTTATCTCTCTTCCTTGTAGTATTGTCATCTGTGGCCTTTGGAAATTCTGCTTTCATTGAAAATTACTGCCATATGTTCATAACCTTGGAAACCCCAGTGGCATAGTGGTTAGATGCTAACCTCTCTAACCAAAAGGCTGGCAGTTCGAATCTGCCAGACAGTCCTTGGAAACTCTGTGGAGCAGCTCTACTCTGTCCTACAGGGTTGCTATGAGTTGTAACTGATTCATTGGCAACTGGCTTGGTTTGGTTTGGATTCTTAACCTTAACCTCTTTATCTCCTCCGCTCAATAGAAAACCACCACAACTGCAAAGACACTTCGCTCTGAACCCCTTCTAGGAAAGTGGGATCCATCCTTCACATACTGTTACTGCAGACAGAAAAAAAGAACTTGAATTTTCTGGTTCCTAACTTTCATTTCCAGTGTACATTTTCCTTGTTAAACAACTCCCCCACTTTTAAAGTTACTGCTATCCATTTAGAGCACAGAATGGACAACACTGCTGCTCCATGTTTGTTGTCTAGGGACTAATAATGTTCTTAATTACATGAAGTTTTACAGATGTTGAAAGTTACCAACTAGAAATATTTGAGGAATTTGATGCAGCAATATTAAATCTGCTGAACCCAATAATAAGTGTGTTTAAAATTTATAAGTCAATATTCTTTAAATTATTTCATTCATCTGGCACTTCATTTTTATTAAGTATTATAAAAGTTGTCTTTAATAATACATTGGAAAATATTTAAGTGTTCCTTCACCACAGACACATTAGGAACTAGGGATTCGGAAAACTTAAGTCTTACCTGTGCCACTGTTCTCTACTGACAACTAAGGCTACTTTCCTATATTTTTAAAGACAATTTTTGTCAACATTCATTTCTTGATTCTTTTATTCTAATAAAACTTACCTTCAAACAACTTCAAAAGTCAGTATATTGTTGTTGCTGTTAGGTGCCATAAAATTCATCCGGACTCTCAGGGACACCACGTAAAGCAGAATGAAACATTTGGTCCTGCATCATCCTCACAATCCTTGCAATGTTCAAGCTCACTGTTGAAATCATTGTGTTAATCCATCTCACGGAATGTTTTCTTGTTTTTCGCTGACCATCTACTTTACCAAGCATGGTGTCCTTCTCCAGGGACTACAAATCCCTCCTGATAGTATGTCCAAAGTATGTGAGATGAAGTGCCACAATCCTCACTTCTAAGGAGCATTCTGGTCATACTTCCTTCAAGATAAACCTGTTTGTTGTTCTGGCAGTCTGTAGTATATTCAGTACTGCCATGGATTGAATTGTGTCCCCCCAAAAATGTGTGTGTTGATTTGATTTGGCTATGAATCCTAATATGGTGCCCTTCCTCCCATGTGTTGTGACTCCTGCCTCTGTGAGACTGATGTTGGAGAATGGGTAACAGTTGTGTCAGCGAGGCAGAACTCAAGCTACATGCGTGTGGGTTTTAAGGGAGAGAAGTGTGGTGAGGAAGCTGAGAACCTCACACCACCGAGAGAGAAGCACCAAGAGCAGAGCACGTCCTTTGGACCTGAGGTTCCTGTGCTGAGATGCTCTCACTGGATGTGGACTTAGCCTATCAGACTGTGATGATTTCTCATACTGAATGGACTTACAATTTATAAATGGATTTGTGGTTTACCAGACTGTGTCAATAAAGCTTCTCTTCATGAAACCTTCCATTCATGGTATTTTCTGTTGGAGCAGTACCAGGTTACTAAGACAAATACTCTTCATCAACACAATAATTCAAACACACAAATTCTTCTTCAGGCTTCCTTATTCACTACCCAGCTTTCACATGAAGTGACAGAAAATACTACTATGGCTTGGATCAGCCATAACTTAGTCTTCAAAGTGACAGCTTTGCTTGTTAACATTTTAAAGAGGGCTTTTGCAGCAGATTTAGCAGATACAGTATGTCGTTTAATGTCTTGACTGCTGCTTTCACAAGCATTGATTATAGATTTAAGTAAAATGAAATCCCTGACAAATACAACATTTTCTCTGTTCATGACAATGCTGCTTATTAGCCAAGTTACGAAGATTTGGGGTTTTTTTCATGTTGAGATGTCATCCATAGCGAAGGCTGTAGTCTTTGATCCTAATCACTGCATGCCTTCAACTCCTCTTCACTTTCAGCAAGCAAGATTACATCATCTGCATACCGTAGGTTGTTAAGCTTCCTAATTCTGAAGCCATGTACATCTTCATATATTCCAGCTTCTCAGATTATTTATTCAGATTCGGTTAAGTACAGTGAAAGGATGCAAGGATACAACCCTGATACATACTTTTACAGATTTTAAACCACTCAGCATCCCCTTGTTCTGTTCAAACAACTGCTTCTTGGTCTATGTACAGGTTTTGCATGAGCTCAATTAAGTGTTCTGGAATCCCTAATTTTATCTAATGTTATCCATAATTTGTTATGATACACACAGCTGAATGTTTTTGCATAGTCAAGAAAAAACATGTAAACATCTTTCTGGTTATTCTCTGCTTTCAGGTAAGATCCATCTGACATAAGTAATGACATCCCTAGTTTAAAGTTCTCTTCTGGATCTGGCTTGAATTTCTAGCAGTTCCTAGTCAATTTACTGTTGCAAGCATTAAATTGTCTACAGCAAACTGATACTGGTGTGTTATATTAATGATATTGTTCAGTAACTTCTACATTCTGTTGGATCATCTTTCTTTGAAATAAACATGAATATGGACATCTTTTAGTCAGTTGGCGAGTCTTCTCATTTTCTTGGCACAGATGTGCTTCAAGCACTACATCCATTTGTTGAAACATCTAAACTAGTATTCCACCAATTTGTGAAGCCTTCATTTTTGTCAATGACTTCAGTGCAGTTTGGACTTCTTTCTTCGTTTGGTACCATCAGTCCTTGATCATACGCTACCTCCTGACAAAGCTAAACACCCACCAATTCTTTTCAGTACGTGATTTTTTTGTATTCTTTCTATCTGCTTTTGATGCTTCCTGTGTTGTTCAATGCTTTGCCTGTAAAACCCTAAACAGGAAGGATCAGAGTTGCTGTCCCAGTGGGCCTTGAAGGCAGTGCTGGAGACAAGAGCTGAGGGGCATCTACTCAGAATCCAAAGAGTACAACCAATACCCAGAGTCTAGAGGGCAGGGTTATTGTGTTAACGGCCCCAGAGAACACAGGATTATTTTCAAAGCCTTGATGGCTAATGAAATATGTTCTGATGACTTGCTTGGTGCCTATTATGTTGTTTTCCTCCAACGTTTCCTGTTTATAACGGAAATGTTTAGCTCATGCATGTTTTGTTACTGTACTTTGGAAGCAGATAACTTGTATTCTAGATGCCCCAGATGAAGACGAGGAATTTTTGCATTTTAGACTCAGACTTAACAGTTTTCCTATGATGTGACTGGGTCAGCGTGTCTCATATGTAACAGGGACATGAATTCTGGGGGGGCTAAAGGATGGAATGTCATGGATTGAATTGTGATCTAACCAAATGCAGAAATTCTTGAACAATTATCATTAGTATCACACACAAGTAAAATTTTGCTAAAGATCATTCAAAAGTGACTGCAACAGTATAATGACCAGGAACTGCGAGAAATTTAAGCCAGATTCAGAAGAGGACATGGAATTAGGGATATCATTGCTGATGTCAGATAGATTTTAAGCTGAAAGCAGGAAATATCAGAAAGTTGTCTGCCTATGTTTCGGTGACTATGCAAAGGCATTTGACTCTGTAGATAATTACAAATTATGGCTGACACTGTGGAGCACGCGAATTCCAGAATATCTAATTGTGCTCATACGGAATCACTAAAAAGATCAAGAGGCAGTCATGCGAAGAGAAAGTGGGGACACTGAATGGTTTAAAGTCAGGAAAGGTGTGCACTCAGGTTGTATCCTTTCACCATATCTTTTTAATTTGTATGCTGAGCATACAGGCATCAGGATTGGAGGAAAACTCATTAACAACTTGCATTATGCAGATGATATGACACTGCTTGCTGGAAGTGAAGAGGATCTGAAACACTGATGAAGATCAAAGACCACAGCTTTCAGTATGGATTGCACCTCAACATCAAGAAAACAAAAATCCTCACATCTGGATCCATAAGGAACATCATCATAAATAAAGGACTGAGGTTGTCAAGGATTACATTTTACTTGGTTCCATAATCAACACTCAAGGAAGCAGCAGCCAAGAAAACAAAAGATGCATTGCATTAGGAGTATCTCCTGCAAGGGACTTCTTTCAAGTGCTGAAAATTAAACACATCACATTGAAGACTAAGGTACACCTGACTCAAGCCATGGTATTTTCAGTCACATCATATGCATGCAAAAGCTGGACAATGAATAAGGAAGACAGAAGAAGAAATGATGCCTTTGAATTGTGGTGTTGGAGAAGAATACTGAATATACCACGGACTGCCAAAAGAACAAACAGATCTGTTCCGCAAGAAGTACAACTAGAGTGCTCCTTGGAAGCAAAGATGGCAAGACTGCATCTTACATACTTTGGACATTTTTTCAGGAGGGATCAGTCCCTGGAGAAGGACATCACACTTGGTAAACTAGTGAGTCAGTGAAAAGGGGGAAGACCCTCAACACGATGGACTGACACAGTGGCCTTAACAACGGGTTTAAGCATAAAAACAATTGTGGGCATGGAACAGGATCAGGCAGTGTTTTGTTTTGCTGCACATAGTGTTGCTATGAGTCAGAACCAATTCAACAGCACTTAACAACAACAATAAAAGGGTGTTATTTCATGGATTGAACTGTAGCCTTTCAAATTATGCATCGATTTGATTAGCCCATTATTCCCAGTATTGTGTTGTTGTCCTCCACTTAGTGATTATAATTTTGTGTTAAGGTGCATCTGGGTAGGACTGTTAACGCCCTACTAAGGTCACACCCTTGATCGATTGTAAAGGGAATTTTCTTCAAGTATAGCCTACACTACCTTTTATCTTACAACAGATAAAAAGAAAGGAAAATAAGCAGAGAGGTGGACCTCACATCACCAAAAAAATAGTGTCAAGGGCAGAGTGCATCTTTTGGACCTGGGTTCCTGGGCAGAGAAACTCCTGGTCCAGAGGAAGAGTGTTCAGAACGACCTTCTTTCAGAGCCATCAGAAAGAAAAAGCCTCCTCCTGGAGCTGATGCTCTGAATTTTTTTTTACTAAAGCCAACTGGACTGTGAGAAAGTAAATTTATCTTTCTTAAAGCCATCTACTTGTGGTATTTCTACTATAGCAGCACTAGAAGATTAAGCATGTTTTCTTCCATTCTTTCAGCTTGAGAAATGCTGAGTGTGCTCTTCCCTTCTGGCTTTCTAACATCAAGTCTTTCTACATTTCATTATAATACTTTTTCTTCTCGGGCCACTCTTTGAAATCTTCTGTTTAGTTCTTCATTTTTTCCATTCACTTTAGCTATTCTACATTCAAGTGCAAGTATCAAAATCTCTTCTGAATCCATTTTGGTCTTTTTTTCCTTTTCTGTCTTTTTACTGACCTTTTGTTTCTTCCTATATGTCTGTCTTAGTCATCTAGCGCTGCTATAACAAAAATACAACACACGGATGGCTTTAACTATGAGAAATTTACTTTCCCACAGGAAAATACACTAAAAACCTAAACTCAGGGGCATCACCTCCAGGGGACCGCCATCTCTGTCTCTATCAGCTCTAGAGCAAGGCCTTTTGCGTCAATCTTTCCCAGACTGGGAGCTTCTGAGTTGCTGGGATGCTGAGTCTAAAGGAGGTGATCTGTTCCTGGTACTTATTTTCGTGGTATGAGGTCCCTCTGTTTCTCTGCTCATATCTTTCTCTTATATCCCAAGAAACTGCTTCAATATAATCCAAGCTTGTAGACTGAGTTGAGCAGCACTAACACAAGTGCTGTCCATCCTCCCTCATTATCATCACAGAGGCAGGATTTCCAACACATGGGAAAAAGAAACAGAGAAAACTGATACACATTTTGGGGGGAAAGGGGGATTCAACCCACAGAAATGTCTTTGATGTCATCCCACAACTTGTCTGGTCTTCAGTCATTAATGTTCAGTGCATCAGGGCTATTCCTGAGATGATCTCTAAATTCAGGTGGGATACACTCAAGGTTGTACTTTGCCTCTAGTGGACTTGTTTTAACTTTTTTTTCCACATTAACTTGAACTTGCATGTTCTGTCCCACAGCATGCTCCTGGGCTTGTTCTGACTGTTAACACTGAACTTATTTACTATTTCCTGTCTTAAGTGTTACCTGTTATAACCAAAAGCTTGGCAGTTCACGTCCACCATGTGCTCCTTGGAAACCCTCTGGAGCAGTCCTACTCTGTTCTATAGGTTTCTATGAGTAGGAATTGACTCAACAGCAGTGGGCTTTCATTATCTCTTTCAAGAGATGTAGCCAATTTGATTACTGTGTATTTCATCTAGCGAGGTCCATGTGTACAGTTGCCAGTTATATTGTTGGAAAAAGGTATCTGCAATGAATGGTTGGTCTTGCACAATTTTATCAAGTGTCCTCCCACACAGTTCCTAACTCCAATGACCTATTTCCCAACTAGTGATCTGGCACTTTGTTCTTAGGTCTCTTTAATCCTTAACTATGATACTCTACGCCAATTATGATTTGTTAATCTTCTACGTTCTTAGTACAACTGCTCTTTAACAAAAGTACAATCTTTATTAGTTTCTTTCAAGATTTCTTTTTGTCTTTGCTAGACTATTCAGTTCCCTATTTCAATGACATTTTCATTGCATCTTCAACTTCTTTACAGCAGAGAACTTGCCAATTTTCAACTCAAGATAAACATCTTGTAATGTTAAAAGTCAGAGTGGCTTCTCTGAGGATTTTGTCAAGTATCCATTTCCCCACATTTCCATTCTGCTTCAATCTATTATTAACAATTTCACCTGAAATGCTTCATGCTGACACGTTCACTTATTCTTACCCTGATATCTTCTCTATACTCCAAAGAAGTTTAACTCATCCCAAGAACCCAAATGCTGCCCTCTATTTCCTAATTCCAACAAACTGTATACATCAAGTAAAAAATGGAGGGCAGTAGCGTAAGTTTCTCTCACACTGCCAAATGCCTTCAATCTGTTTTGCCTTTCTTACTTTTTCTTTTTTGCAGGACTATAAAATCTACTCAGGCTACACTTGTACAAAGATGGTAGGAAAAAACCAAGCCCACTACCACTGAGTCAATTCTGACTCACAGTGACCCTGCAGGACAGAACAGAACTGCTCTATATGGTTTCCAAGGAGCCTATGATGGATTCAAATCACTGACCTTTTGGTTTTCAGCCACAGTTCTTAACCACTACACCACTATGCCATCAGGGTTTCCACAAAGGGGACAGAGTGTTCAATTTCTGTATAACTTACCACCTCTTTAGACCTTTACCTTAATCACAAAATTTAGTTGCAAGATAATTTACATTTAAGGTTAAATATTCATATCTGAACACTGAATATATATATTCCATGTGAATATTCAACCAAAACGTGGCCTCAGTAAAGGAGGATTTTGATAGTCAAGCAGATAGGATGATCTATTTTATGGATACCAGGCTGCCTCTTCCCTCAGTCACTCTTGGCACTGCTCAATGAGCTCATGAAAAAGTAGGCAGGTACAGGTATGGAAATTATAAACATGGACTTCCATGTACCAAGGCTGACCTGGATACAGCTACCCTGGCTGTGCTTTGTGCAGGCAATGGAGACCAATAATGAGGCCCTGATATGGTACCATTTCCAGAGGGATCATCTTGGAGGATGGTGACAAGTTGATTATAGCAGAACATTTCCATCTGGGAAGGTCTATTCATTTTCCAGGGCTACTGTCACAGATTACCACAAACTGGATGACTTAAGAGAACATAAAAAGTTATTCTCACATTTCTGGATGTCAGTAGTCCAAATTCAAGATGTCAACAGGGCCACCATCTCTTTGAAGTTTCTAGGAGTGAATTCCTTCTTGCCTCTTGTAGTTTCTGATGGCTCTAAATATTCCTTGGCTTGTTGGCTGCATAACCCCAGTCTCCAGCTCAGTCTTCACAGTGTTTTCTCCTCTTTTTTTTTTTTATCTCAAATCTCCCTTTGCCTTTCTCTTATAAAGATTAAGTGTCAGTGGATTTAGGGTGCAACTGAATAATCCAGAATGATCCAAAATAGTTACATCTGCAAACAACCTTTTGCCAGAAAGGCTCAGGTGCACAGATTCCAGGGATTAAAATACAGATGTAACTTCTGGAGGCTACCATTTAACCCACTATAGGAGGGGCAGTTCTCTGTTCAGACTGGGAAAGACACTTCCTCTGGATATAGATTTTCCTTCTTGCTTCTGTCAAAACTATCATCTACGGACTTATAAACTGCCTTATTCACCACCATGGTCTTCTATACAGTATTTCTTCTGATCAAGGAACTTAGTTCACAGCAAATGAAGTATGGCAATAATAGGCCCATGTTCATGGAATTCATGGGTCTTACCATGTTCCCCAGTAGAGTGAAGCAGCTGGTTTGACAGAATGGTAGCACCATCATTTGAACACTTGGTTACAGCACGAGCGAGGTGGCGATACCTTGTTGGTCTACAGCAAAGTATTTCAGGAAGCTGTATGTGCCCTAAATCAGCATCTAGTATATGATGATGTTTCTCCCACATCCAGGGCTCATGAGTTCAGGAATTACAGGGTGTAAATTGGAGTGATTCCACTCATGATTAACCCTAGCAATCCACTAGCAAATTTTGCATCCTGTCCCTGTGACCTTAGGTTCTACTGGTGTCGAGGTCATAATTCCAAAGGGAGAAACGTCTATGCATCACTGATGAGATAATAATGACTCTTTAAACTGGAAGCTTAGACTGCCTCCTAGATATTCTGGCCTTCTCAAGTATCTGAATCTACAGGCAAAGATGGAGGTTACAGTACTGGCTGGGACGAATGTTTCTAATTGCCAAGGAGAAAATGGATTGCTATCACACAATAAGGGTAAAGAGTATCTCTGGAATACAAATGTACTAGGGTGTCTCTTAGCAGTCTCATGTCCTTTGTCCTTTGATTAAATTTAATGGTCAATGTAAAACTACAACACTAACTCAGACAACACTGCTAATGATCCAGACCTTTGAGGAATAAATGTTTGAACTACCTCCTCACGTACAGAATCATGACCAGCTGAGGTTCTAACTGAGGGTAAAAGTAATATGGAATGAATATGGAGATATAGATACAGATATACATACACACATTATATATAGACATACACATATGCACACACATTTTTTTCTTCCCTCTCTTATCCTCTTATGATCTAACATGCTAATTATAGTTAACTTTGTCTGTCAGTAATTAAGCTACAAAATATCAAAAGAGAAGAATAAATATCACCCAGGGACTCTGTATCCGCTATGGAGCAAAGGGTTAGAAAGAATCTTGAATAATGGAAACAACCTTTCAGAGGAATTAAGTTGGGGGCCGTTCACTGCCTGACTTGAAAACTTGCAGCAATTAATGCATTGTGGCACTAGTATCTGTACAAACAGAACATCAGACTTAAGCATCATGTTCACAAACAGACACACACATGTTGAATTAAGTTTCAAAAAATGTCATCAAAGCCAATCAAACTGGGAAAAACTTTTTTTTCCCAACAAATAATGCTCAAATAACTGGACATTCATCTGGTTTTGGTTTTTGCCTTTTTTTTTTTTTTAAACAAAACAAAAACAGAATTCAATTCTTACCTTTTACCATACACATATATTAAAGTTAAATCACAGATTTTAAGTAAAAACTAAAACAATTAAGCTCATTGAAGGAAACACAGAACAATGTATTCACAAACTTGGGGTAAGGAAAGATTAAAAAACAGATAAATTTGACTTCATCAAAATTCAAAACTTCTCCCAATCAAAAGATATAATTAAGAAAATGAATAAACCACACACTGAAAGAAAATATTTGCAGCACACTTACCTGACTTTATCTGGAATATATAAAGAACTCCTTTAAATCACTAATAAAAGACTAAATTATACCTAACCAATAGTAAAAGAAAAGAAAAAGACAAAGATTAGAACAGATATTTCAGAAGAAAGATACATGAATGGCCAATAAGTAAATTAAAAGTGAGTCTCACTGACAACACAAGAATAAAAAGGGGTGCACCCTGAGATCCCCACTAAAAGACCGCCATTGATGGTCCAGCAGCTTCGAGGTTCTCCTGGGAGCATAGCCCCTGGCCCTGATGCTGCCCTTGCCCTTGAATCATAACGAAGGTCCACTCTTCAGAAATGAATGGATTGGACTTGGTGATGCAGAGTGACCATATGCACTTTATGGTTCTATGCATCTATAGGATATCATCCTGCTGACCTCTGGCTGGAGGAAGGAGAGTGGGTGGAGAGGAAGGGAAAGGAGACTGTTGGGAGGATGAGACATGTATGGAGCAGAGAGGAATAGTGTGCTGTCACCAGGCAGGGAGAGCAGTGGAAGCTGCATATAGGTGGGCATGTAAATTTATATGTGAATGTACATTTTCACTCAGTCATAATTAAAAAAAAGTTTTCAATATCCTTAATCATCTTGAAATGCAAATTAAAATCCAAGTGAAATAGCACTATATATCTATTCAAAATGGCTAAAATTAAAAACAACGGCAACACTAAGTGATGACAAGAATTTAGAGTAATGAAGACACCCCTAAATAGCTTTGGAGAGTGTAAAATTATACAACCACATCGATAGACAATTTGTATTTACCCAAGAGAAATAAAAGGGCATATCCACAAAAGACTTACAGAAGAATGCCCATATCAACCCTACTCATAGTGGACAAAAAATAAAAAAATCCAAAAGTCTCTCAACAGGAGAATGAGTAGCAAACATACTATCACACAATGGAATACTGCTTATCAGGAAAACAGAAGAAACTGCTGAGCCAGAGAGCAACCTAAATGAATCTCACAAATAGTTTGCTAAGCAAAAGAAGACAGACATTATTATTTTACTGATGTGAATAATCAAAATAAATCTGTGGTCAAAAATAACCATAAAAGTTGCAGTATGAGTGGAGCATGGAGGATTTATAGGAGAGGTACATGAATAAAGTAACTTTCTTGGGTGATAGAAATGCTCTATATCTTTACACACATGTGGCTTCACGGATGTATGCATTTGCCAACACTCATCAAATTTCACATTTAGTATCTGTGCAAGCAAACTTTATCTGAAATCAAAATTCTAAACAAAAGTGACATTAACAGTGAAGAAATCTCTTGATTTTCAATTATCATGAAAACCAAAATAAACACTCATGAAAATCTATAATACACTTATTTATACAAATATTTCTTGAAGGGTCCGAAATAAATTACAACTTAGAAATATATTCTATGCATATTTTAACCTACTTATAGAACTATTGCAAACTTTATCACAATGTACTAAATAATATTAGTAATGAGTTAATATGCCAGCCAAGTGCCATCGAGTCGGAGCCGACTCATGGCGAAGCCACGAGGTAATATATACCAGTGAAATTGTTTTTCCACCACTATGATACTGAAACAGCCTATTAGTAAAAATAGTAACATTTATGCCGGGACATTTTCAAGATTTTTACATTAAATATTTAAATTAATTCTAGAAAGTGGTTTGGGAGTCTGATCTTTTGTGATCCCAGAGCTTAGCGCTATGATAAGATGAGTCAAGTAGCAATTAATCAAACAAACCTGTATGCAAATATACAAGCACAGCCACTGAGCCACTTCTGAAAGAAAAATGGTGGCTCTGATGCATTGAGAATGAAGTTTTAAAGTATCCTGATTCTTTGGACACTAGACAAGCACTTTGATACACATAGTATTTTCACAGTCTTCCTGAAACAGTTGTGTAACTATAGCAGGTAATTTTCTTAGCTACTTAGTAGGATGTAATTGTGTTTCTAAAGTTAAAATTTAGTGTAAATATAATCTACTGATCTGCACCTGAAAATTTTCCTTATGAAATCACAGATGCAATAGAAGAACCACAGAAACTCAAATGTTTGCACCCAAAGGACAATTTATAAATCTAGTCAAATGCTATCTAAGTTTTTACTGTCTAGTAAAAACTATCTAAGGGTACTATTACACAATCTGAATACTCTTTATAAAGACTAATCTTCAGAGTAAGCCAAGTGCTGTCTGTTTATATCAAAAAGTATATAATAAATGTTCCATAATATGTAAAGACTTCTATTTATTAACAATTGTGTTCATAATGAGTTCATGGCACAAACAAATACTTCTTGCAATCTTACCTAAGTTGTTACCGGAAGAATGCTATCTTTTTTAGAAACCTAAGGATAGGTTTACTGTAACAATATATAAGAAACACATTCAAAAGAGAATAGTACTATGAACCCAAATAGTGTATTATACATAAAAAAGCAGCATTTGTGCCACTGGTAAAAGACTGATTTTCAGGGGAAAAAATTTCAGTTATTTATACCTTAAAACCTTAAGAAAACAAGGTTGTAAGTGAAGGTTTAGGAGTGATATCCTGAAATGTATAACATTATTCCAACTGAATTATCTACAGGAATTTGTACAGAAAAAGAGTAGCAGAAAATTTAGACCTATTTCACAAAATGAAGAATATCTTTTTTTTTTAAAAAAAAAAAAAAGTACCCAGAGAGCATCATCAGGCTCCAGGTCAAAATCCTGTGTGTCATCTTTCCAATCTAACCAGTGACAACTGCAAGTCTTTGCCTGGAAGGCTTCACGGGAGGGGGCTGCTCTCTCCACACCAGATTTATTGCAGTCAGTGCACTGCAGCTTTCCACAGGGAGCTGGCAGTCAAGGGCTCTGCCCGTCCAAGGCAGCCACTCTCATCGGCTTATCTGCATTTGCAGACCAGGTGCACCCATTCAGAAGCCACTTTATTGGCGACATCATTTTTTTTAGAACTTCCCAGATGTTTCTGCCAAGACTTCTTTATTAGGGAACTTGGCCGAGGAACAATTCTGCACTCTGACTAGTACTTTTCCACTTCTAGCCAGTCTCTCTTTCCTCCAGTCCCACAGGTTCACCAAAAGGAGAGTCTTTTGCTCAGGACTCCCTACATCTGTACAGCATCCACCTAACCCTGACCAGCGGCTGTTTCATGAGAAAAAACACAGCGGCGGGGAGCTGCTGCCTCTTTTGCTCTCTTGCTTTCACCACTGCACTAAGTGAACCAAAGCTTGGTTGTTACTTTAGGTTTGACTGGCTGTCCTAATTAATCACTTCAACAGCTGAGTGCATGGCAGAAACAAGTTCAGAAAACACACATTTCTTACACACACATGAATAAAACACAACACACAAACGAATGTGATCATTCCAGATCTATAGAGATACCAAACATAAGACTTTCCAGAAAACATAGAACTAACTTGTGGTATCAAAAAAAAAAATAAGATCAGTGCTTGTCATTAGATGTCAACAGTGTGCACTGACTGGGAAGTACCCGAGGAAACTGGGATGATGGTAGTATTCTACACTTTGGAAATGTTCTATGTCCAGACTGTGGTCGTGACACAGGTGTATGCATCTGACAAAACTCAGAGAATGCACACTTACTAATAATTTCAATGTACACGAATTTTGAAACAAAATAAAAAAATTGTAACAACACTAAATTCTAGTTAATGATATGTGACAATGAGGTTATGTAGGGGACAACACACTGACCCTTGCATTGACTAGAAATTCATCAAATCAGTGAGATAAACTGTTAAGTAGAGGGAAGAATAGAAAAATTACTATATGTGTGAAAAATCAGGTTTAGCAAAACATCAAAAGCAATATTTTCTTGATTTTAATACTTTTAAAACCTAAAATACCTAAAGGAATACAGAAGAATCACAAGAAAGCTAGACTTTAAAATGCCACAAATCAAGGCTTACTCTAATATTACAGTAATTAAAACTGTGTTAACTAGTACAGGGATAAAAAAAAATAACTACAGCAATGGCCTAGAAAAGAATCCAGAAATGGACGTATATGTACACAGCTACCAGATTTATGACAAGACCACCACTGCAACTCACTGAAGAGAGAGGGTGGGAAACAAGGAGGGGCTGGTTTTATATATACATAAAATCTACAAATAATGCATTGGATCAGTAAGTGTATCTATGATGTTTGCTGTATATAAACAATATTAAACTGAACTTCTATACATCAAGAACCAGTTATACACTATAATTTAAAAATATTCCATTTTAATAGGAATAAACAAAAAAATACACAATGTACATAGTACTTAATCCAACATAAGAGGTGATTATAGATATATATTATTTCATATAAAGAATAGTAAATACATATTTATAGTAAATATGTTTACTATGCTTTACATAAATGTACACAAAGAAAATTAGTTTTTCATTAAACAATTAATAAACATAGTGTTTTGTGACATCAGGTGCCAACCCCATGTTGTGTCAAGACCCTCCCCTTCTTGACCTTGGATTTTCCTTTATCAGTTTTCCTGGCCCCTCCTGCCTTCTCATCCTAGCCCCTGGGTTGGTGTACCCATTTAGTGATGGTTTGTTTTACAGACCTGTTTAATCTTTGGCTGAAGGATGAACTTCAGGAGTGACTTCAGTGCTGAGGTAAAAGAGTGTCTCTAAGCCATACTCATGGGGATACTCTAGTCTCTGTCAGATAGGCAGGTCTGATCTTTTTTGTAAATTAGAATTTTGTTCTACATTTATTGCCAGCTCTGTCCCAAACTGTCTATTGTGATACCTAGCAGAGCGGCTGATGGTAATAGTCAGGCACCATATAGTTGTGCTGGACTCAGTCTGGTAGAGACTGTGGTAATTGTGGTTCATTATGCCTTTGGACTAATTTTCCCTTATGTCTTTGGTTTTCTTCATTCTTCCTTGCTCCAGATGGGGTGGGACCAGTAGAGTATCTTAGATGGCTAATTACAAGTTTTTAAGACCCCAGACACGTAAAATAGGATGTAAACCATTTCCTTCATGAGCTATTTTATGCCATTTTAGACAGGTGTCCTCCAAGGAGATAATCTTTTAGTATATGATGTCAGGTCAAGTCAACTGGACATCCATACAGAGGAAATGTGGCTTGAGCCTTTTTATTTTGTTGCCATCAAGTCAACTAAAACTTACAGTGCCCCTATATGACACAGTAGAATGGCACCATGGGGTTTCCAAGGAGTGGCTGGTAGATTAAAACTACTTTTTGGTTAGCAGCCATAGTTCTTAACAACCATGCCACCAGGGCTTGTCCACAAAAATTAATTTTAAACAGAGCACAGACCTAGATATAACAGCTAAAATAATCAAGTGTCTAGATGAAAATATAGCAGAACATCTTTATTACTGTGAAATGGCAAGGGTTTCTCAAACAAGATACAGAACACATCAGCCATAAAGGAATAACTTTGATTTCTTCAAAATTCAGAAATTTCATTATCAAACTAAACCCAACCCATTGCCGTCAAGTCTATTTTAACTCATAGTGATCCTGTGGGAAGGGACAGAACTGCCCTCCCTAGGGTTTCCAAGGAGTGCCTGACAGATATGAACTGTCGTCATTTTGGTTAGCAGCCATAGCTATTAACCATTATGCCACCAGGGTTTCCTTGTTACCAAAAGAAAAGACCCAAACCAAGCCCGTGACTGTCAAGTTGATTCCAACTTATGGTAAGCTTACAGGATAGGGTAGAACTGCCTCATAAAGTTTCCAAAGAGCAGCTGGTGGATCTGACCTTCCAGCTTTCTGGTTAACAGCCATAACACTTAACCACTATGCCACCAGGGTTTCCTTGTTACCAGAAGACATACTAAATGAGTCAGTTTGTGAGGTGGAGTCAATATGACACTACAGATAGAAGCATCATAACGTTCCTCTGCAACAAAGAGCTTACAAACTAACAAAACCAGATACAAATGTCAGTCCTGGAACCCTAAACATCAAATAAAGTCATAAAGGCAGTGTGCAGAAAGAAAGGGACAAAATAAAAATACTAGTCTTAGAACTCAAACAAACAGAAACCCACTGCAATTGAATTGGGTACAACTCATAGCAACCCTAGAGGTCAGAAAAGAGTACAGCAAAAGAAGCCCAGAGGAACTACAAGAAAGAAAATAAGAAAGATTAGAGCAGAAATAAATGAAACTGAGAACACAAAACACTTGAAAGGATCAATGAAACTAAAAATTGGTTTTGAAAAGATCAGCAAAACAGACAACCTACTGGCCAAAATGACACCTGCTAAAGCCAAAGACAAAAAAATTTCTAAGATCAATCTGAGAAAAACAAAAAGTCACATATAGAGGAGAAACAATTAAGACTAAGCTTTGATTATGTGGCACAAACCAAAGAGGCAAGAAGGTAAAAGGATGATATATATAAAACCTCAAAAAGAAAAAAAATTGCCAGATTTACACATTTTGTAAAACTTTTATTCAAGTATGATACTGAAATTAGAGCATTTCCAGATAAAGTGAAATTAAAAGAATATTTAAAAATCAAACTGAGCTTCCAAGAATTATTAAAGGTAATCCTTTGCTCTTAGAATAAATATCTTCAGACCACAGCTTGAATCTCGGATGCAGGTTGTACCAGTCAGATACCAGCACATGAAATGAACTCTCAAGGACTATTCAAAACCAAAATAATTACAACAGGGCATGAGTGAGGATAATCTGTAAATGACAACACTGTCAGAACAATAAAAGTGGGAATAAATAGTGTAGGTATAGACCTTTCTAATGGAATGGAAGACAAGAAAACATCAATTAATTACAGACTAGTTCAAACCTAGAAAGATAGGGTAAAATTCAAAATAGCTAAAAAGAAAGGCAACAAACCTACACATTAAAATAAAGAGGAAAAACACAAAATGCAAAAAAAAGCAAGAAGAAGAAGAAATTCACAAACAAAAGGAATTTCACACAGGAGAAGAATGTGTACTTTGCTGCTGTTGGGGAGAGTGTTCTATAAATGTCCATGAGGTCAAGTTGGCTGATGGTGCCCTTTAGCTCCTTTGTATCTTTGGAAACCCTGATGATCAGACTTGCTAGTTTAACAGACTGGAGAAACCCTGAGAGTATGGCCCCCGGACACCCTTTCAGCTCAGTAATGAAGTCACTCCTGAGGTTCACAGTTTAGCCAAAGACTAGACAGGCCCATAAAACAAAATACGACTCAAGGGGCATACCAGCCCAGGGGCAAAGACTAGAGGGCAGGCTGTCACTGTTAGGGGACATCAAGTTGGTTCTGACTCATAGTGACTCTATACATGACAGAATGAAACACTGCCTGGTCCCGTGCCAGGCCCACAATCGTTTTTATGCTTAAGCCCATTGTTGCAGCCACTGTGTCAATCTATCTTGTTGAGGGTCTTCCTCTTTTTTGCTGACCCTCTACTTTACCAAGCATGTATCACTTCTCCTAGAATTGCTCCCTCCAGGCAGGAGAGGACAAGAAAGCTGGTAATAGGGAACTCAAAGTTGAGATAGGGGAGTGTTGACCTGTTGTGGAGTTGTTAACCAGTGTCACAAAACAATATGTGTACTCTTTAATGAGAAGCTAGTTTGTTGTGCAAACTTGCATCTAAAGTACCATTTAAAAGCCAAAAATTTATGAAACGAAAAAACTTTTCCAATTAACATGGATGCAAATAAAAATTTAGCTACCAAAAAAAAAAACCAGAAAAATACACAAACACCACCAAATGGCAAATGACTCCAGCAAATCTTAGTAATATCTACATTATAAAATTATAACACCATCTGACAAAATATACTATCCTTTAGTGAAAAATCAGGTTACAAAATAGTACCTAGGATGTAATATACACCAAAACAATGCAGAGTCTACATATGATTATTTTCTAAGACATGAGTTTATGATCATTTTTTCTTCTTTTTGCTTATCTATACTTCCCAAAGCATACACTATCCACACTTTCACAAAGTTATAAAATGTTTGTAATGAGAAAAAAGAGAAGTTATTAGCACAGATGAAACAGGAACAATATTTTGAGAAAGATAGACTGGTAAAACACACACATATGCAAATAACTATGACAGACAGAGAAGCAAATTAACAAACTGACAGGGGAAAAAACTAATAAAAACTTTACAGTTACTATAATAAAGAATGTTAAACATGTTTCCTACTTCTACTGAACAATGAAACTCTAAATGTTATCCTTTATTTTGTTTTGGAGTATGAACTTTCTGCTCATGAACTTCTAAGCATTTAATAAACCACTGTTTTGTATCTATTATAGGCTAGGTACTATGCTAATTAGGAGAGACATAACGTTCAGGTAACAATACAGGGAAGGCTAAGAAATCAGGTTATTGAATCATTTTCATTCTCTGCTGAAGTGGATAGGTTTAACTCTGATGGTTATATCACTAGCTGAACTTTTGGGGTTATACTTCACGTGGCTTGTTAGTTATGCTTAATCTCTACATACTTTTTAACAGTGAAGAAAGGTCTGAGGATTTATTTCTGAAAAATCAGCCACTGAAAGGCAATGATACAGTTCTGCTCTAACGGACATGGGGGTGCCATGAGTCAGAATCAAGTGAACAGCAATTGGGTATTCATTGGCTTTGATCACACAGAACAGCAAATGAAAAACTCATTACCAACCTGGGAGTGCTCTAGGACTTACTTCAGGACCTTGAAATAAAAATATCATAAATTATTTATCTTATCAGTTTTTAATTTCTGTATGGGGTACACTGAAGACAGAGAATTCTATGTTTTAAATTACTTGCACCTTTTCCTCAAATGTGTTCCCCCTTTTTCACTACTTCTGAGTCTGGCTTGCTAACTGTCTTGTCAAACACCCATCATTCAGTTAGCTTGTTTTCTTCCCAAATATACACTGAAACGTCTATCAAAAAACATCTGGAATATGTTGACCCTAATTATTGTAAAACCTTCAAAAGCTTTATTTCAAGTATCTTTTTTCCTCTTAATACAACACATTACAGCACTCTAAGACAATTATTTGATGAACCTAAACAGCCAGTCTATGAGTCAGCCTAGCTTTTACTCTCCAGCATGCGGCCATCAGTGACAGCACATTCTCCTCAGTTAACTTCTAACTCACTCATTAGCCATCTCTTTCCCTTCACCCAGAGGAGAGTCTACGGTCCATCACTATAGTCATTCCCTGATCCCTCATCCATCAGAATCCTAACCCTAGTTAAAATCAATTATCACAACACCATATATTATCCAAGATCTCAGTGTTGCTAGAAGCAATCATATAACCTTCCTGACAGCTTTCCCTTTAAATTCATTACCCTAATTCTCAAATAAACATTCAGATCAGCCTGTCAATCATGCCTTTCCCTAGTTCACCAAGATAACTATTTCAAAGGGTCTCCCCTTTTTAAAAATACAGCACCATTCATTAACCCATCATACTGAGTATTTAAAGTAACCTGAGAATTAATGCCCCTGCCCCGATCTTCCCATCACTGAACTAATCAGCTTGTACCCCTCTGTAGCCACAAAAGTGATTTCTTTGTTCCTAACAAAGGTACTTTCTCCACTTACATTCTGGATCACTTGTAATGAGCTGTCCAGTTAATTTCAACCCATAATGGCCTCATACGACTAAGTAGGACCTCCCTAGAGAACCTTTTAGAATGTAACTGTTAGAGGACTGCACTGCCAGTTCTTTCTTTCATAGATCCTCCAGGTGGGTTGAACTGCCAAACTTTTGGATAACAGCTGAAAATCAACCAATGCACCACAGGGCTCCTTTCTTGGCTGTTGCTCATTTCCACTTTCAGGGGCTAGGACCATCTCTAGTGCTTCAAGTACCAACTGGGAGCGTATCAGTGAAAATCTCTACAATTTTATTTTACCAACTGCAAGTGCCCAAAGCCTGCCTGCTGCCAGGCTCTACCCAGGCCTGCAAGTCCTTGGAAATAAAAAATAGGCTATAGTTATTCTAACTTTGACACATCCTCTAGGGATGGTAATTTGAATTACTGCAGCTTTTACAAGGTCAGTTCTCAAAGCTAATACACCCCACAAACTTGGCTAGTTCCAAGAGTCTCCTGCTCCTTACAGGTGTATAATCTGGATCTAGCTGTACCTCTAAGACTAGCTAGCCTAAAAAATTCGGTTACCATCTAAATGCTATGAGACTAATAATAGTAACAGCAGTTAGAGAGTTAAGGAAAGATGAGTATTTAGCTACCCTGAAAATTAACCATAGGTAAGATTCCTCAAATTAGTGCATAACAAAACTAGGCAGTCTCGAGGGGAAAGGAGACTGTTGGGAGGATGAGACATGTATGGAATGTATGGAGCAGAGAGGAATAGTGTGCTGTCACTGGGCAGGGTGAGCAGTGGAAGCTGCACATAGGTGGGCATGTAAATTTATATGGGAATGTACATTTTCACTCAGTCATAATAAAAAAAATTCTATATTCTATAAAATGCTTCCATTTACAGTTCTATTTTATTCGTACAAAACAAAAAACAGAAAGATCTAAGAAAAAGAAGGTAGTGAAGAAACAGAAATTTCCAGCTTTATCCTCTGCTTCCAGGTATTTTTATGATCTGAATATAATACTCAAGTACGGGTGGGGCAAATAAATTACAAAGATAACAGAATGATAAAGTCATTGGCTAAGACAATTGTTTGATCAAACATATGCTAATTATAAAATTTTCAGTGTATCCTAGGAAAAACTTTAAAGCTTTCAGTTCTCAGTTTGGGACAGAAGAGATACAGGAGAAGAATTTAGAATAAATAAGAGCATCAAGACTCATCTGAAAGAGCTATTTTTAAGTAGGCCATTTCAGTAAATAAATTATTTTAGCTTGATTGGAAAAATCAAGTAAGCTAAATGTAACAAAACCAAGAAGTTCTCAGTGAACCTGCAGATTTTTAATAGCTACAGAAGGGGACTAAAGTTATAAGGGTCACTTACAGTCCTGGCACTATATAGAAGCCAAGCCAGCCAAGTGCAGAAGATATAGCATAACTATAAAATATCTGATGTTTAACAGTAGCTTCAAGGAGAAACTTTCGCAGTATTCGTTCTAAAAGCTCAGGCTGATCATGAGAAACACCTGTTGCCATTGAGTCAATTCCAATTTACAGCAACACTATAGGACAGAATAGTACTGCACCACAGAGTTTCCAAGGAATGGCTGGTAGATGCAAACTGCTGATCTCTTGGGCAGCTGCGCTCTTAACAAGCGTGCCCCTAGGGCTCCAAGAAAAATATCAGACAAGCTCAGATTCAGAGACCTTCTACAGAATACCGGAACAGTATGCCTCAAAACCGTCAAGGTCATAGGGGGAGGGGAAGGGAGACTACTGTCAAATGTCACAACCAGAGAACACTGGAGCGGCATAACAGAACTGTGGATGGGACTGTATAAAAAAAGTGGCATCAATAAAGAACATGCAAAATATAAATAAAGTCTAGAATGAAATTAGTAATAATGTAGAATGCTGGTTTCTAAGTTTTGATACATACACCACAGAAATGTAACTGATAAACATAGGGGAAACTGAAACTGGGTAAGGGCTGTATGGGAACTCTCTGTACTATACTATCTTTGAAACTTTTCTATAATTCTAAAACTATTTCAAAATATGTTTATTTAAAAAAAATCAAGGTCAAAAAAGTGTCCACTCAGAACAATAAAATTATAAGTATATAATGACTATAATGAAAACAAAAATGAACACTATTAGAGCCAAGGGACTTGGCTAATGTACAAATAAAAATAATTAAAACAAACATCTACTTCTGCTTCTTCATAAAACAGAACCATAAATATACTGCAGTGGTAGAGAAATCAATTTACAAATAAGAACATAATGACATATATTACCAAATGTTCTATTGTTTTATTTGTTTATCTTTTTTATACCATGAAAGGCACAGGGCAAAGGAATGAGAGGAAGAGGAAACAGGAGCAGTACATATTTAGTTATTCTTCATGTATTCATTCTTATTTAACTTGAGAAAATAAGTGATAAAAATATCAAATATTTGAGTTTATGCTGTAATATGTTTCCGAACAATCAAAAATAGGGTTGGCTATCTCTTTATGAATCTAACAAATAACCTAAGATTGAATATACACAGGGAAGCACAATATTAAAAAAACACTTGCCTATTTTAAAACCCTAGAGAGCTTTTCCAATTCTGCTCTAAAGATGGCAGACCTCCGTCTAGAGAGGAGAGGATCATTTATGGCACACTAACACTCCACCCAAGAACAAGAGTAGCCAGATTAAATACAAAAAGCATCTGTTTAAAGGTAGCAGACAGCCACTGTTGCCACAATGACTGGAGTGTCTAACTTCTGAAAAGGGGTTAACTGGAGAGGGTGATCGAAGGATCTGCAGTCATTCCCCTTCCTCTGCAAGTTCTGCAGATTCTAGGCATGACTGAGAAACCAGTCAATCTTTTGCCAGCACTAAAAAGGACAAAACTGTAGATGTGAGACTGATTTCCCTCTCAAATCATTTTCCGAATTCTAAACCTGTGCAGGGCGGCAAGTTACAAAGGTAAGGCCGAAGCCAAAGAGCAAGGGGAACTTTCTACAGTCTTCCAGTGTGCTCAGGAGACAAAAAAAGATCTGCCAGGTATAGCAGTGGGTACTCAGCCCTCAGGTGACAGCCCAGAGGCATCACCCAAAGTAGGATGAAGCAAGAGTGGACCAAGACTTAACAAAACTTCCACCCAGCTTCCATGAGAGACAGTGAAAGAAATGCATCAACAGGAAATATTTTATGAAGTAGGAGAAAGAACAGACAACTGGTTAAATGATAAACTTGAGCAGACAAAAAAAAAAAAAAGATATGAAGCAGTACAGAAGCAGTGAGGTTGTCCTTAAGTAGAAGTATAGGACACAGGAGCAAATTAATGCAAGTAGGGTGGCAGATGAAACTGTGGAGACATGCAGGAGTTCTCTGTTTTAGAGGCTGATGAGATAGCGGAGAAGAAAGGAAAAGATATAAAATAGTACTCTACAGTAGACAGTTATGAACCTAACCAATGGCAAGAAGATGGTGAGGTAACACTAACCAAAACACCAAACCCACTGCTATCAAGTTGATCCAGACTCATAGCAACCCTACGGACAGAGGAGAACTGCCCCTTAGGGTTCCCAAGGAGCATGTGGCAGATTTGAACTGCCAACCTTTCGGTTAGCAGCTGTAGTAAGTACTTAATCACCATCACACCAGAGTTTAGGTAACTCTTAAGTTCTACTTAAAGATTACAGTTATAAATTTAAGGTAAGTTTATAGGTAGCAAATCTGTGTGATGTTCTCCCAGCCAAGCTGTTATCATGTAGAATAGGCAGAGGTGAATTTAACTAGGCTTGGGTTTTACTAGGTGAGTAGGAGAATGAGAGACAGGACAAAAGAACTGAGGTTACATTATAGGCAAGTTGGCAATATGCAAAGAAGAGAAATGAGGACATAATCTGATGAACAGGAGAATGGCAGTGAGTAGAAAATATTCTATAGGTGCCAGTGGAACAGAAAAAAATCATGGAGTTTGCATTGTAGAGTGAAGGAGCTGAAAAGATAGTAGGTGGCTGTCAGAAAGCAGGGTACTTAAAACTGAGATCCACAATGGCAAAGAATAAGCTGTGACCATGGAGTGTGTGGTGGAGGTAGTAGAAAACACACAATCACTGTGGAAGAGGAAACAAAGGAACTCAGAGGCCAGAATATTTGACAAATCATCTAAACAGATATTTAAATCAACAGTAAGTATGGCAGGAGCAGGCTGACAAAAGATCCAGTGAAAGACTCTAAGACCTTTAAGAAATGAGGGGAACATGACATAGGATTGCGTAGACGATTGCCACAGGAGTGTTTACTGGTGGTGTAGCCTGATGTGTAAGCTTCAAAGATGCAGGTGTTTACGGAGTGAAAAAGAAACACTGGTCTAAGTGCACTGATGAGAAATAAGCCTCCAAGCCAAGTAGTGTAACTGGTATGAAAAAGAGCACAGCTACTACTCACGATGAGCACAGCAGAATCAGTATCCTCAGGGAAGAAACCAGGTTTCACTTACAGCAGGTAATGATCAGAGAACAATATACTAATAGTTTGATTCATTTATCAGTGTTGACTAAAAGGCACAAAATTAGGTACTAGTAATAAAACAGTAATGAAGATATAATCTCAGCCCATAAAAAAGGAGATTTCAATATGATGTTTTCTATAACAGCCATTTAAAAAATATAAATAAATACTTTTATAATAAGTTAACCATTTTATTAGGAAATAAAAATGCTTATATTTGAACAGTAGTGTAACAAAATATGCAATTATTTCCATCTGTTTAATCATTGTGGAATTGCTTATATATTAACAAGTAATGTGAACTGAGTATGTCTGGGTAAAAGTAATCTTTAAGGGAGTGGGGGAGTAGTTTAAGCATATGCTTTCACAGATGCACGCAGTTACCTGAGACAAAGCAGCATCCCGTTCTTTTATCACCGCATTCATTTCTTCGGCAGTTATTCTCTTTTTACATTCCTTGGTCTTGTAGATTCTATCCACAATTATAGCTCCATTCTTCTCAATAGCTATCCCTGTGTCTGCATTGTTTATTCTGTTCAGTAATTCCTGTAATGTCTACCAACACCATTATATGTTAGTCAGACATGAAGCTTTAATATATTTTATTTAATATAGGGTTTTAATTAATAGGCACATGTGAATTGTAAATTGACTGAGTCAAGTTATTGAATTTTCATATTGCAGCAAAGATGTACATTATTAGTGTGTCAATTCTTCTTTTTCCCACATCTTAGTTCTTGAAACCCACTCAATTGAACTTAAGCCTCTAAGATATAAGACTGACATCAAGAAATCTCCTCAGAGAATGGCTTACCATGTCATTTTCGTCAGGGTTAATATTTTCTAGCCTAGAAAAAAGGGACACAGAAAGCCTCATCAGTAGCATTTCCTTAGTGCAGCAAAATGAGTTCGCTTTTTAAATCTTTAGAACCTCAAGTAATTTCATTCGACTAGTCTTTAGAGTCAACCATGACACTGAACATATTAAAGTGCCACCTGCTCAACTCCATCTTTCAATAATGCTCCATATCTTCTGCACTGAATTCAGACTGTTAAGTTATTAATGTTTACTGCTATATATGACTACAAGGATCAATTGTTCATATGTGCTTAGATGAAGAAAGTTCCCCAGTGATAGACGCATTCATTCTCATCATTATATTTATTCCTGGACTTTGAATTCTTATCAGAAACTGTCTTTCCTCTCTCTTTTGGACACTAACATAAATAAAACAAGGCAAGTATTTTTATTACAAAGTTTAACTGTGTTCCCTCAAAAGCAATGACAAATAATTACTACCAAATTTGATCTGAAAATCTCTTGTTGCTTCCTACTTGTTAAAACACACCATATAGAAAGGCTGACCAAAACTGAACCACATTTTTAAACAGCTAACATTATACTTTACCTTTTTTCATAATCTGTATATAATTACTTAAATTTAAAGTGGTCCCCCCAATAAGCGCATTTTGTCTTTCAAGAGCTACAGAGCTTGCTGAAATGTTTGTTGATGTTGGTGAACTAAGGAAATACAGCCAAGGAAGGAATTTCTTATGTTACTTAACAAATATTCTGAAACTTAAGAATATAAATAATCTACGCAATAATTAAATTGGGTACACTGAAACAAAATCTGTAGTGGGTATTAGTGAAATGATTCTACCAATGTTCTCAATTATTTTGAAATTGTACTAAAAAATTGAGTCACACACATTCCTGTTTTCTCAGTTCTATTTTTCAGTTTCTGTGTCCCAATGATTTAACCTCCCCTCCTGACTCGACGGCACTTGGCTTTGGCCCCACAAAAGGATACTAGAAAGAAATGACAGAACAAACTCAATAAATACATCACAAAACAATTCCAAACTCTACAATCCAACGAAATCTCTGTAGTGGGAAAGCATAAATTTTATAAGGTAAAATTTTAACAAAAAATAAAAAAACAAATTTCTTCACACATTTAAGTAGTATAAGTTAATGGTAAGACATAATAATTTTAAATTATACACATCAGGCAAGTACCCTCACTTGTTACCATTTTTCTCCTCAAATAAATCAGCTGTTTTCAAAAACAGTGCTTTACCAAAGGATGTCTTATAAGAACTGTGAAGATAACCACTTCTTTTTTGCTCAGTTAAGGAGCATAGCAGAAATGTATAATAAAATTCTTACAGTTTTATTTACAATTGCAGTAAAAGCACATGAAGAACATCAGGAATAATATACTACCCATTTTACTGGTTGGGTCAATATTATTTTTAAAGAAGCCATATGTGGTAAGGAATATTTAATGTTATTCTCTTAACCCTGGTGGTGTAGTGGGTTAAGTGCTACCACTCCTAATCACAAGGTCGGCAGTTCAAATCCACCAGGTGCTCCGTGAATACTCTGGGGTCAGTTCTGCCCTGGCCCCTAGGGTCACCATGAGTCGGATCCAACTCGATGGCACTTGGCTTGGCTAAGAGTCAATTAGGGAAGTTTTAAATAAAATTCAATTTTTTAATAAATTTCACAATTACATTATTAAACTTCATAATCTAAAACATGACAGCCCACAAGATAACTGAACACTTAAGTTGGTAGATTCCTGGGAACAACTATGAAAGAAATAAATTTCAAGGTTATAAATTTCTATGTTCAGTTTCAAATAATTATGTATGACCAGAAGAAAATAACAGTGGAGGTAGACTACCCAATTTGTATATCCTAAATCATCAATATGACAAGAAACATTTTGAATTTCTATGTCATATTGATAATCTGTCTTCAGGCACCGTAATGTGAAGACCTACAACTTTAAGGAGAGGCAGACAAAGAGCTTAAATGTTTTAAGTTAATACTTTTCAATGAGATATCTACCCAAATATTAAAATTCCTTGGCAACAACTAAAATTAAAAAGAAATCAGATTTTATTAGGAAGGTCCACTTATACTGTAGTAAATTAACGAAAGAAATAGTGTATCTTTGACATGTGAATTTCCATTCATACTTTAAATAAGTCATGTGATTACCCCGGAAGATGCATAATATGTAGTGATGTATCATTTTGCTAATGTATGAATTTGAACCACGTTTTGTGGTGAGCCTAGTGTTCCAGTTCTAGCGCTCTGGACATGAATCAGCTAAGTCAATAATTTAGTATTTGGATCTCAGCTTTATTATCACTACTTACAACTGATGTAAAATACAGTAGTGAATGGCTATCAAGAGAAAAATAAAACCTTACTGGTTAATTTGGGATTTGAAAATGTACACAGGAGTTAAGTAACTTTCAACAGAACCAAGCACCTGGGAAGAGAAAAGGCTGATGCTTATATTTCTTTATTTGTAGCTCTTTAAAATTCTCAAGGAGGATTAATTACTTTCTAATTTAGTCTCTACTACATATCCACTGGAGCAGAAGTCAGTAAACTTTTTTCTGCCAAGTATCAGATAGCGAAAATTTTAGGCTTTGCCATATGTTCTGCCACACTAAGTGCTAAAGCATTCATATACAAGAGTAAATAAACAGGTGTGGCTTTGCTCCAACAAAACATTCATAAAAAGAGGTGGCAGGCTAGAGTGACACCTCGGTCCTCAGCTTGCCAGTCCCTGGTACAGCAAACCAAAACCCAGTGCCATCGAGAAGATCCTGATTCATAGCAACCCTATGCTGTACTGAAAACTGGGACCAAATTCTTGATGTTAATACCATGTAAGTGCCAATTCAGTCTATCTGATTTACGTTCCTGAGCTGGATCACTCCGTATTTAAAGATTAAGAAATCAACAAAAGTAGTTTTTAGAAAATTAATTTCAAGCTTAAAAGAGACACATAACTTCATGTACCACATCAGACAACACAAATACTAAACAAAAAAAAAAAAACTTGAAAAAAAAAAGATAACTAAAGGTAAGCTATAAAATGCATTTAAATTTTCTACATAAAATGATTTTGATTGGTACTAAGGTTTACTACCAGCCTGTACAACACATAAAGCCTTATGTTGGTTTAAATAAAGAAATGAAGTAATAATTAGTATTATATGAAACTGACAATAAAGTATAACTAATTTGAAATTTATAGTTATGCAAAATATCTCAGACTTTTTCAAATCTAAATGAAGCTTATAACATTCTAATGTGACATAGTCATGATAATCAGTAAGAATTTTGCTGAAGTAAATGTCCATGGGCTCAAGTTTCAATTGATTTCCTATACCATGCAAATTGTGACTGACAACCTTGCACTCTCAGTGAAAAGACCCATACATGAAATGTCACATTTCTTGATTTATCCCTAAATCAGTCAATATCAGCTTTTCCCTTTCTGAATTCAGTCCTTCACCTTGTTCGGTGCTAAGAAGCAAAACTCTGACCTCAACTGATAAAATGAATTAGTGATTCACTTGAGTCAGAAAATTCCCTTTGGAAGATAGGAGACTGCTGGGAAAATAAGTCATGTATGGAGCAGAGAGGGAGTGTTGTCACTGTGCAGGGAGAGCAGTGGGAGCTGCATGTAGGTCGCATGCAAATTTATATGGGAATGTACATTTTCATTCAATCATAATTAAAAAAAAGTCACAACAACAACAACAAAAAAAGAAAATTCTCTTTGTGTGCAGTTACTCTCAAAGTCAGATCTGTCACCCTTAAAATGATTTTCTAAAAAAATTAACAATAAAGAAGATGAAAAAGATATTATAAACTCAAATTTGGAATACACATACACAACCCTGTGTATATTAGTTTGTACAACTTGAGTCCTTTCTACTCTTTTTCTAGTTTTAGATAGAGGAGCAAAAAGGAAGGGAAAAAAACAGAAGAACAAAAAAGGCAATGAACATTAAAGCCACCTATGAGAAGGTAGAGAAGCAGGAGAATAATAAGACAAGTCAGCCACTGTAATAGAAACAAACTAGGGAGGAACTAGCAGGGAAGATGAGAGAAAAAAGCATTTTAAAGATTGAAGGAGGTAAGAAATAGGGAATTAAAAGAGGATATGAAACAGCTCATAGTTTTATCCTACACTGAATGCCTCCAAATATGCCTTTAAGCTAAGCAAAATTTAGTGATGAATTGGTTCTATCTTAAGAAAGATTTATTCTAAAATATGCTCTTAAAGGCTGAAAACTTACAGATTCAGCCAAGGAGGAGAAAGGCACCTAAACAGTATCATCTACAACTAAGTAGACATGTTACTCTTTTTATTGTTGTTCTTGCTTCGCATTTGGTGTCTTTTTGGATTTCTACCTGAACCTCCTAATGACACATTAGGAGTCCCTCTTATAAATTGTTCTTAAACCCTGCTAATGTTGAGTCAATTCTGACTTATACTAACCCTACAAGACAGAGTAGTACTGCTCCATAGTTTCCAGGAAGCAACTGGTGAATTCAAACTGCTGACCTTTTGGTTAGCAGCCACGACCTTAACCACTGTACCACCAAAGCTCTAAAACTGTTCCAGGAACCAGTAATTCTTCATACCAATGTATACTAAGCAATCATGCAATTGTTTACTTAAGGTGCATATTCTTCCTATAATGCTGTGTCCCCAGTAATAAGCACTGTGCCTGACACAAAATACCTATTCAATAAATATCTGCTGAATGGATTAATTAGTTAAAAGACTGGGGTTGAGACTGAGTGGTTTCCTTTTCTCCTTTTCCCATTCCTCCCTTAAAGCTAATGTTACAAACAACAACCATTTAAAAAAGCTCTGCCTCAGGAACTATAAAGAAACAATTTTAATACACTGTCATAAAAACTATAACGAATATACATACAAAGAAAAGCAGAAAGAAAAGGGAGTTAAAAATACAAGAAAGATGGACAGGCAAAAGCTGTATCAGCTGAAGACAAAGAATGAACAAAATCAAGAGCCCAATTTAATATGGATTCCAAGGAAGAAGTTTTGGCTTGGATATACAGGCAGATGGTTGTGCCACTGATCAAGACACAGGAGGATTAAGGAGATGGGTGAGATTTTAAGAATGAACTAGTAAGTTTCATTTTGGACATGCCAAATTTGAATTGCCCATATAAATTGAAGTAGGCAATTGGGCAAATGATTGATTTTAGGCATCTTTGGGAAAGTGGGGAAACCCTGAGGGCATAGCGGGTTAAGTGCTAACTCTGCTCACCAAAAGGTCAGCAGCTCAAATTGGCCAGGCGATCCTTGGACACTCTAGGGGGCAGTTCTACTCTGACCTATAGGGTCACCATGACTCAGACCTGACTTGATGGCAATGGGTTTTTTGGGGGGGTAGGCAAATAGTGGGTAACTGTAGGAGTCTCTGGTCACACAGTGAGGCTCCCTAATGGTGCAGAGGTTAAAGCATTTGTCTACTAACCAAAAATGTCAGGGGGTCAAATCCCTCAGCCATTTTGTGGGGAAAAAAATGTGGCAGTGTTTCCCTAAAGATACACAGGCTTAGCAACCCTATAGAGTAGTGGTCACCTGTCCTTGAGAGCTGTGGTTTGTTTTCTGGGGGAGTGAGAGGGGTGGGGAGACGGCATGTAGTCAACTGCTCTAAGATTTCCGATGTATAAAACATAAATGTCGCCTACTTACAAATTACTGTATTAAAAAAATGATTTGCTGTCTTTTGACAGTGAATTTTTATTTTTGAAAAGCATAAAAACCCACTTAGAGCCAAGTGTTATAAATAAAACAGAATTTAGGGCAAAAGAATTTAAGGCCATAAATTAAAGATAAATACAATGTAACATTGATCAGTAGCTAATAAACTAAATGTAACAGTTACTTGTAAATCGCAAATAAGAATTCTAAACTTGTAATGGCTGGAGTCAGAAACCTTGGTGGCACAGTGCTTAAGAGTTATGGCTGTTAACCAAAAGGTCAGTAGTTTGAATCTGCCAGGTGCTCCTTGGAAACTATGAGGCATCTACCCTGTCCTATAGGGTCACTATGAGTCAGAATCAACTCGACAGCAATGAGTTTGTTTTTTTAACAGCTGGAATACGGAAATAAATAAAAAGGTATCTACGGTGAAGAAAAATATCTTTAAAAGCATTTGGTTACAGCAAGCTTTTTTGTAGATACAACCAAACAGATTCTAAAAATGTATCTGGAAATGCAAAAGTACTAAAATACCCAAAGCAGATTCCCTGAAAGAAAAGTTGGAGGACCAACATTATCTGATTTCAAGACTTGCTACAAAATTTCAGTAATCAAGACTATGTCATGTATTAGCAGAGGAACAGACATACAGGTCAAGGAACAGAATAGAGAGGCCAGAAATTGACTCATGCAAATAAAGTGAACAGATTTTCTTTAAAGGTAACAAAAGAAATTCACTGGAGAAATGATAGCCTTTTCAACAAATGGCGCTTTAATAACTAAAATCCATATGCAAAAAAAGAGAGAGAACTCCCATACATACCCATATATGTACATGTATACATATATATATACCCTACACCTGCCACAATAACTCAAAAATGGACCATAGACCTGAATGTAAAACATAAAAGTTATAACTTCTAAAAGAAAACATAAGATAAAAATCTTTGTGGCCTTGGAATTGGTAATGAGTTTTGAGATTCAAAATAAAAAAGGAATAAAGTGGGTTTTACCAAAATTTCAAACTTTTGCTCTACCAAACCCACTGTTAAGAGAATGCTAAGACAAGACACGGGCTGGAAGAAAATATTGGAAAACATTTTTAATAAAGGGCTTGTATCCATAATACATAAAGAATTCTTAAAATTCAGTAATAAGTTGTCTGCTGCAACTACCACCTCATCTATCAACCCTGAGTCCAGAAGAGCCAGATGGTATCCAGCTACCACTACTGACCATTCTGATCAGGAACACAATCAATCCTGAGAGAATGTGAGCAAAATGTGGAACAGACTCAAACTCTCTGGAAGCCCAGACCTGTTGGGACAAGAGGACTACCCAAGACTATTGCCCTGAGATACTACTTAAATCTTGAATCACAACTCTTCCACAAAGTCACCGTTTAGCTAAATAATAGACTGGCTCATAAAATAAACAATACCACCTGTGAGTTTTGTGCTCCTCTATAAAATTTTAAATGAGATTCACTCTAAAGCAAAGAAGAGAAGGTATGACGTACAGAAACAAAATTGATGGAAACAAGCAGAGCAACTGGAATGGAAATAACAACAAAAGTTGGCACACTGTGTAAAATGCAACCACTGTCAGTGAACAAACTGTGCAGAACTTGTTAAATGAGAACCTAAATTGACTGTGTAAACTTTAACCAAAAGCACAATAAAATTCTTCAAAAAAACCAAAACGAACACAAGAAAACAAATAACCTGATTTGAAAAGTGACCAAACAGATAAGCAGACAGGTCACCAAAAAAGATACACAGATGGCAAATAATCCTAGAAGCTGGACTTTATGAAGAAGAATGGGGTATCAGGGTTGGATGAAGACTCATTATCAACCTGTACTATGCAAATGATACAACCTTGCTTGCTGTAAGTGAAGAGGACTTGAAACAATGAAGATGATCAAAGACCACAGCCTCCAGCATGGATTACACCTCAACATGAAGAAAACAGAATTCCTCACAACTGGATCAATAAGCATTATGATAAACAAAGAAAAGACTGAAGTTGTCAAAGATTTCATTTTACTTTGATTCACAATCAATGCTGACAGAGGCAGCGGTCAAGAAATCAAAAGGTGAACTGCACTGGGAAAATCTGCTGCAGAAGACCTCTTTAAAGTGCTGAAAAGTAAAGATGTCACCTTGAAGACAAAGGTGCACCTGACCCAAGCTATGGTATTTTCAACTGCATCATATGCAAAAGCTGGACAATGTAAAAGAATTGATGCCTCTGAATTATGGTGTTGGAGAAGAATACTGAATATACCACAGACTGTCAAAAGAACAAGTATGCTCTTGTTTAGAAACACAAGAGCTTGGCAGAAATACAACCGGAGTGCTCCTGAGAAGCAAGGATGGTAAGACTATGTCTTACATACCTTGGATATGTTGTCACAAGGGATCAGTTCCAGCAGAAGGACATAACACTTGGTGAAACAGAGGATCAGCAGACAGGAGGAAGACCCTCAATGAGAGGGACTGACACCGTGGCTGCCAAGAACAGGCTCAAGCATAACAACAATTATGGGCAAGCTGCAGAACTCAGAACTGTTTTGTTCTGTTGTACACAGAGATGGTCTGAGCTGGAACCAACCTGATGGCACCTAACAACAACAACAAACATACAACACAGTAATCACATTACTAGTTTTAACCAATTGATTTGAAAATGTATGTCCTTATAAAAACCTGCTTGTAAACACTAATAATCATTTTATATACAATCACCAGAAAATACAGGCAACTAAGATAACTTATATATAGATGAGCAATAATACACAACGGTACATCCATACAATGGAATACTATTTGGCAATAGAAAGATATTATGGTTGTTAGCTGTTGTCCAGTCTGACTTAACTCCTGGTGGCTCCATGCACAATGGAACAAATGCTGGCTTGTTCTACACCATCCCCAACACCAGCTGCCAGGGCTTTCAGGCAGGGGGATTAGCCCACTAGAAGAAAAACGGGATTTTTAGAGTGGTGGAACCAGTTTGGATATGTGAGTCTATGCATTTCCCAAAACCAATAGAAATTTACAGCATTAACAGTGAACCTCAATTATACAAAAACAGGCAAACTTGACAAGGAGGTCAGAAGATTCCAGGATACAATGGAGACTGTGACAAAAGAACCTAACTATGCTACAAATACATGACATGACCTCAACTGAGGTAGGAGGGATAAAAAGAGCCAACCTAAACCATTTCAGAAACCCTGGTGGTGTAGTGGTTAAGTATTATGTCTGCTAACCAAAAAGTAAGCAGCTCAAATCTGCCAGGTGCTCCTTGGAAATTCTATGGAGCAGTTCTACTGTGTCCCACAGGGTTGCTATGAATCGACATTGATTTGATGGCAGTGGGTTGAAAGTAACTTTGGAAACACTGTTTTGATTGGAAACTGTAAGATTAAAAACCGAAGGAACTGTATATATAAACACTGTACTCTAGCTGGTAAAGTTGCTTCTCTGGTATATGGGTATAGATCAATAATTCTAAACAAGTTATACTGAGGTTGATTGAAAAAGGGAATAGATGGTGGATGACCGAAACCAGGCTTCTCACTGTTGGGAGAGGAAAACTGCAAACACACAAGGTGGACATGCACGCATGTGTAGCTTAAAATTGATAGAGATGGATAAATATACAAATAAGAATGGATTTAAAAAAAAAAACAACTGCTGCCACTGACTCAATTCCAACTCATAGCGATTGCAGATGATAGAGCAGAACTGTTTGACAGGATTTCCAACGAGTGGCTGATGGAGTCAAATCGTCAATCTTCTCTCCAGCAGCCAAGGTCTTCAGTGATGTGCCACCAGGGCTCCATATAAATTGGTTAGCACATACATGCAGGTATTTTCTAGCTCTGTGTGCTGAGTCGAGGAGTTATACACCAGTAACCAGTGAAAACACTCAGTACCCAGATCTTGGTTTTTAATACCATTCTTCAAGGATTCTTGAAAAAATGGTTGATTCTAGGGGTGGTTCAGGGAATATAAATTTATAAAACAGACCTTAAGTATCTACTTGTAAAGTCAGAAAAGCAGTGTTTTAAAAAAAAAAAAGATGGAAGCATGTCAAAGGGATACAGGTGTCAACTTGAGAGAGTTTTCAGTAGCCAGAGCCAGAACAATTTGAGCAGCAAAATAAATAATGTAGCTATTAGATTATATCCCAAACTATTAAATAAATACCCACAAATCCATACAGACATAAATAAATGGCTGAATAAATAAATGAGGGGAAAAAAAACAAATCCCCTGTACAGAAGAATCACAGATTATTTACATAGACACTCTCTTCTCCAGGACTGACAACTTATCTACCTATCACCCCATCCTTGACTGTACTTAAGTGATCTGCTTCAAGAGCATGGGTAGGAAGATGGGAGGAAGTAACCTTATAGAGGAGAAATCCAGCAAATACTACTTTGGCTTGGTGATCAGAATTAAAATCATTGGTGCTAAGTCATGTTGACAGTGTGTGCTTCTGAAAGGATGTGATAAGAATGGCACTTCACCTCTGTGGTCTCCATCCCCCAAACCCATAAACCTAGTCTAACCATGATAAAAACTTCAGACAAACCCAAAATGAAAGACATTCTATAAAACACCTGAGTAATACTCCTTAAAAGTGTCAAACCAAAAAACCCATTGCTGTTGACTCAATTCCAACTAGTAGTTACTCTACAGTAACCCTGTAGCAACCAGCAGAACTGCCCCATAGTTTCCAAGGAGCATCTGGTAGATTCAAACTGCTAACTTGTTTGGTTAGCAGCCATATCTCGCAAGCACTACTTCACCAGGTCAGCAGTCACAGAGACCCCATGTGTTACACAGTATAACTTCTCCATAGAGTTTTATGACTGTAATTTTTATGAAAGCAATTCACCAGGCCTTTCTTCCACGGAGCTGCCATCAAAAACAAAAAAGTCTAAGAACTCTCACAACTTGAACAAAACCATTGTTAGTATCATTTAATAACATTCAGTTTTGTCTGCTTAATGAACCTTGCTTTAATTAGCACTTTACTCTCACCCCCCATGCAGTACAACACAGCACTGGGTAGAGAGCAAATCTATGCTTAGTATATTGACTGATGATTATTAAGTACTAAACAACCACATTCTGTCTTTACAGGTGACATATTTCTTGATGCTGTAAGGCCTTTGTACCAAAAGCCTCTTCCTAAACTAGCAGTATTTTCATCATCTGAAATTCCCTAAGAAATGCAAAACCTCAAGGCCCAGCCCAGACCCACTGCATCAGAATCTGCATTTTTAAAAGATCCCCAGGTGATTAACATGTGCATTAAAATTTGAGAAGTACTTATTTCTAGGGCATTGGTTTCTAAGTTTAATTACCTATATCAGCACTGCTAATTAAACAATGTAGACTCTTATGCTCCTTTTTTTTTTTGCATATATCTATAAAGTTTAAGAGCTAAAAGCAAAAGAACAGCTAATAAAAATAAAAAAAGTAGAGGGAAAGTCACAAAAGAAGGCAGAGTATGACATCAACAACAGAACTATGAAGAACTGGAGAAAAGAAAGCAACTGTACTAAAAGCCAAGTGCCGTCGAGTACTGTACTAAAAGTGATGCACAATTTTTCTTAGTGACTGTTACCCCTGACACGTATACTACTAGTATAATGCTAAAGGTTTTAGAAAAGACTGAAATTTCCTAGTGTAATATTCAAGAATCAGTAGTGTTTTTGAATAATGAAACCACACATACTACCCACACTTTATATATGCTACTAACATCTATATAAACTGTACATTAGTTCCAAATGTGTACATACACTTTTAGAGACATTTCCATATGCCTGGCTCGTGCAACTGCTTCATCTCTCTCTTTATTGGCTAATTGCAGTCTGGACATAATAGCTTCATCCCGTTCCTTCTGGGCACAATATACTTCTTCAATCAGAGCTATAAAAATACATAATCCATAATTAATTGGAGAAAACAAGGTAAAAATAAAAAGCAAGCATTTGCTATACTTCAGGAAGGTTTATTTCAATTGAGTGCTTTGAAAGATAACAACAGCTTCAGGCAATATTAACAGCTACTGGAAACTGAGATACTATTTGACACTCATAGGAAAGAAAAATTAAAATTCTAGTAACAATAAATGTTTTCTAATAATAACAAATGTGAAGTTGTAGGACAAAGGAAACTCTCACATATACTGCTGACCGCAGGTTTTGTCGACTACTGCTGAGGTGGTCCCTGACTTGCAGAGACCGCATGTGTCACACACTGTAACTTCTCCATAAGGTTTTATAACCATAATTTTTAAGAAAACAATTTACCAGGCCTTTCTTCCACAAGCTGCTGAGTGGATAAGAACCAGTAGCCACTTGCACCACCCAGGCTCTTTCTATGCCGCCGAGATTGTTGTTAGGTGCCTTCAAGTGGATTCTGACCTATAGCAACATTAAGCACAACAGAAAAAAACACTGGTCCTGTGTCATGCCCACATTTGTTTTCATGCTTAAGCTCATTGCTGCAGCCACTGTGTCAATCCACCTTACTGACGGTCTTCCTCCTTTGTTGACCCTGCACTTTTACTACCCATGCTGTCCTTCTCCAGGGACTGATCCCACCTGAAAACACGTCCAAAGTATGGAAAACGCAGTCTCACCATCTTTGCTTACAAGGAGTAGCATTCTGGCTGTGCTTCTTCCAGAACGTATCTGTTCGTTCTTTTGGCAGTCCATGATACACTCAACATTCTGTGCCAACACCAGAATTCAGAGGCATCAGTTCTTCTGTTGTCCTTATTCACTGTCCAGCTTTCTCATGCGTATCACATCACCGAAAATACCACAGGTTGGGTCAGAGGTGTCTTCAATTTAACACGCTTACTTTTTAACACTATAAAGAGGTTCTTTGCAGCAGATTTTCCCAAAGCATCTTTTGACTTCCTGACTCCTCCATGGGCATTGATTATGAATCAAGTAAAATGAAATCCCTGGTAACCTGAATCCGTTCTTCATTTTTCACAATGCAGCTTACTGGTCCAATTGTGGGTATTTTTGTTTGCTTGATGTGATGTACCATCTATGATGAAGGCTGTGGTCTTTGGTCTTCATCAGTGTTTCAAATACTCGTCTCTTTCAGTAAGCAAGGTTATGTCATCTGTATAACGCAGGTAGTTAGAGTCGTCCTCCAGTCCTAATACACTGTTCTCCTTACAGTTCAGTTTCTTAGGTTATTTGCTTCGCATACAGATTGAAAAGGTATAGCGAAAAGATACAAGCCTGAGGCACACCTCTCCTGACTTTAAACCACACGGTGTCCTCTTGTTCTGTTTGCAAAACTGTCACTAGATCCATATATAGATTCTTCATGAGAACAATTAAGTGCTGATACTGCTGATAGAATTGTATGTTTTCATAATGATCTGAAGAACAATATGGTTTTATTTAGTAAAGTGGCAGATGTTTCTAACCTACAGATGGCTGCCATCAAGTCAGTTCTGACACACAATAGCCCTATAGGATGTTGTAGAAATACCCTGCAGGGTTTCCAAGGCTGTCAATCTGACGAAGCAGACTTCCACATCTCTCTTCCACAGATGGACTGATGTTTCAACTGCTGACCTTTCAGTACAACCTAGCAATTTTCCTCTTTGATACGTAGTCTAGAGAAATTCTTGTACATGAGTACAGGAAACATTAAAATGCTTACTGTAACATTTGTATAATAAAAATTTAGAAATAACCCAAATGTCCATCAATACGAACAGGAATAAACTGATGCATTCAGAGTGGAGTCTATCAAGCAATTAAAATGAATGATCCAGAGCAACAGCTGTTTTTGAACAAATCTCAAAAATGGTGGTAAAAATAAGAGCTTAAAGCAAACAACTTCCACATATTACTTATGGATATACACAATTAGGACAAATATAAAAACTTGCATGAAAACAATAAACATCAAATTTAGGATAGCAGTTACCTCAGTGGGATGGGGAGAGGAAAAGAAATGGGATGAAGGTAGTGAGTTCACAGAGGCACAGCTGTACTGGTTATACATGGCACACTCTCGGGGCACAACATCTATATACGTGACAATACATGTGACATGCTTTAGATTTGAGCACTGATGTCTTAAAGGGCCTCGTTGTTACATGAAATCATCATTTCTTAAGCATGACCTCTATTTTGCACACCTGAAACCTTATATAACTTTTAAAATTATGCTTCTATTTCAGATATACTGGGACTTAAATTACCTGGATCAGTAAATCAAATTTCATTTATGCTGACAAATCACAAGCAATAACACTTCAGCACAAAGTAAATTTAGGAACAACCTTTGACATGTTTTTTAGTTTATAAAATACTGGTGTCCTGTAATATTTGCCATAATTAATGCAAACTTAGTTAAAAGAGTTATCATTGTAGTTACTTAAATTATGCACAGTGGAAAAGAAACAAACTGAGAATAAATAATTTTTTTTTCCCATGCCAAGCCAAGTGCCGTCGAGTCGGATCCGACTACCTGCTGGTTGCAACGTACTATGGTAGGTGCAGCCAAAATGGAAAACAGCTTGGCAGATTCTTAAAAAAGTTAACGATATACCTACCATATGATTTAGTTACTATACTCATATCTATCCAAGAAAAAATTAAAGCATATGCCCATATAAAAGTTGAACATAAATATTCTTAGCATCTTTATAACACCAAAACTAGAAGCAACTGAAATTTTCATCAGCAGGGATACAGGTAAACAAACTATATTAGAAACTGCAGTGGAACAACTAGATACACATATGTATAACATTAAATGCTTCTGGCAATTTAGATAAGTTTAATTAACAAACTGTTTCATGTAACGAACATCTTTTTTGGAAGTACCAGTATTTCTCACCACAATTTCCATGGTTTGCTTTTTTTTCCTTTAGTATTATTACTTCTATTTGGTTGTCTACGGCTGTACTACATAGTCTGCTACCATAAATCAATTCATCACACTGATTTGAAAGAAACTTCTGTCCAGAATGAAGTACACTATGAGTTCTATTCATCTCTATTATTTCTATACCACCTCCTCCTGGGAAGAACTGTCATAACAGCTGGGAGAAAGCAGCATGATGCAGCAGGACAAATATGGGCCTTAATCCAGATCCAAGGTGTAACATATTAAAGTTAGGCAGCCCTGATTTTTTTTTTAATTTTTTACATTATTTTAGTCACAGTTCAGCAGGAAAGAATACATATGTATGGTTGTTAGGGAAAATAAGATAATATATACATATAAGGTCCTTGGTGAAATAAAATAAACTGAATTTTCAATAAATGTTAGCTCTATTTCACAAGCCTCAATCTATACACTCACATTTTACCTCTATTCCTGGCCACTTTAAACATGTGATTTTGCTCAATCTGGGCCATTTGTTTTAAAAAAAGACTCTGTTCAAAATGTTTATTTTCTTTTCTTTACATTTCTCATTGGTCTACAAAAATTATAAAGAGAAACTAAAAGAAAATCTTTCCCAGTAACTATTCTACACATGTACCACACAATATAATGATTCCATAATTTATACACAACACTGACATATTCTAAGATGTTTCAAATTTTTTACATTAAAAAATACTTTCAATTTGTAAAGCAGATAGAATGGACAAAATGAATATAAACAGCGGTCAAAGTACAGATTAACATGTATATTACATTGCCCTAAACTATTCTGGTATATTCAAAGGTTAAAATGCTAATCACTAAACTTTAAATGCCAATCAGCTTTCTGTCACTTCTCAACAGTGTGATGAGATCTTTATAAACTGACATTTAAAATAGGCTGTGTTCCACGTTATATACAACAGTACCTGATGAAAGAGGTAAGACTAGCAGTATCGAGGGCTTTACTAGTTATCTCTACGTTTAAAGGTAAATGATTTACACAGAGGGCTTATTTGGTCCTATGTGATCAAGAGAAAACATGTTTTTTCCCTACTAGTGTTCTTTCAAATCCAAAGATGTACATGTGTACTTAACAGAGATTACCTTCTGAGAATTCTAAGGTTAAATTTTAAAATGCCAGACAAAAATTATGTATATCTCTACATTTTAGAAATAATGAGGAAAGGTTTATAAAATTAAAAGTATTTCTAAATGCATTACAAATAAACATGCATTTGGTTATATGTGAAAAATTTTGGTTATGAAAAAACCTGATTCTTTCTAGAATTTGGTATTTTTAAAGGGTCAATATGCAACTCTCAAACATTTTAAGTACAGAAAACTTAATTGTAAACACTGAGCTTTTCCTAGGTAGATGACTATTACAAAGTTCACTAGAAAATCAATATAGCATTTTAGTTGGAATTTGCTCATTAAACACCCACAGCTCTAATGCAAATTATGATGGAATGAATAAAGCAAATACGCATGCTTCTTTCTTTTTATTAAATGTAAAATCTACTGTTAATTGCATCTCGTATGTCATACAAACTTTTCTCCTTAACTATTAAATAGAAGCTTTAACAAAAGTCATTAGAGATTCTCTTTCTTTGACTTGAATAAATTTCAATATTTGTTCAGTAAAGGTTCACAGCAGTTAAATTACATTAACAAATATTATTAGCTACTATGTAAGCCAACCAAGTAAAATACTTATATTGCAGGTAAAACAAATCATTGGGTGTTTACAATAATATTTGGATATCTCCATTTTTAAACATGGCTATCAAATATCCCGTAATTCTTAGTCAAATGAGAAAGACTCAGAGAGGATCTCCTCCACTCCACACCAAATACTCAAATTTGTTTAGTAAGCTAATTGTTTTCTAATATGGGCAAGAGTAAATATGAAGAAGCTGAACCATACTAAGTATGAATTTACTGAGTCAAGACAGAGTACATATTTTCTTAGTAGAACCTGAGTGTATTGACAAATCCACATTCTACACTTTCCAAACTACTACAATTTACTAGAAAAGAGACAACATATTAGAAACCATTCTGGCTTAAATAGATCATGGGTCTCTAAATAACATAATTTAGAGGATACATATTATTCAGGAAAGAGAAATCTGTTAATATCCTTAAAGCAGTTATATAAATAGAAAAGGGAAAAATGGAAAAAATTAACATTTAAAACTTATCAAATAAATCACTACTACAATGCACAAGAATTCTCATATATACATAAAAGTTTTATAAAAGACAGGCCTTTGTTATATATGAAAGAATCTCAGATTATATGAATATCTACATTTATTGTTTGGACATGAAAATTAGCCATTGTGGGGGACTTATATTAAAATATGAAATATTATAGTACTGTTTTATGAAACCACTATGCATACACTCCAGAATCACAACATTAGTCTTTCTTGCTTTCTATTTTTAATGTCATTAAAAATTATAAATTTTAACACAGGTACTAAATGCCCTACACCAATAAAAACTTAACCAAACCTAATGCAAGTAATTTTATGCTGCTTTTTGGAATCACAACACTAGATGAGCTTATTATTCCAGAACTTTTTTCACAAATCATACTTTTATGTTCTTTCTAAAACTAGGTTTGACTCTTTTATTCTTTTACACAAAAATTTATAATAACCCTTCCTGATTAAAAAGTAACATAGGGCTCATTGTAAAAATCTGGAGAAGACAGGAATGGTTTACACAGTTCTGTAAATTTCTGTAAATTTTTAAAATATACAAAATATATTTCCATATTCTTCAAAAGATATAAAGTTCATCGAATTTTATCATTTGAATAACCCATTTTTAACCAACTAAAGTGCTCCTAATTTTAGATTTGACACTGCCCACTCATTCACTATCCAAATAATATTGTAATAAACATCTATGTATACAAAGCTCTGTGTAAATATATTTAAATACTCAAGAAAATTCCTCTAACTGTTACTAGATTGAAAGATAGCTTTTAAGCCCTGCTATATGCTGTCAAACTTTTCTCTGTAAAGGTGCTATTAACTTATAATCATCAATACATAGAAATTGTTAAGGATTAATTAGAAAATTATACAAAACATGAAGTTTAAATTTCTGAAGTATAAAAGATTTTTTAAAAACAAAACTCTGAACTATTTTATACATATTTTAGAAAAGGTAACTCTAAGACTACATAAGAACACTTTGTAAAAATCTGCTGTGTATTTCCATTTGAATATTTAACACAGATACCAGAGCTACAATTTTTAATGTAAAATAGATGTTTATCCCCAAAGTATTAAAATATGCACCAGTTATTTGGATATTTTTAAGTACTACAGATTTTTCTATTTATCTGTATTTATTACTGCACAGATATTTATCTGTATTAAAATTCAAAAGATTTCAATATGAAAATACTGTGAAAAATAACTGCTCCCTAAAGTCTTTCCAAGATTATTTCCTCTACAGAATCAATGAACCATTTGGAAAAGTCTTAAAATCATTTTCTGAAAAGTTTTCTGTTGTTTTTATTTTAAATGTCATAATTACATCACATGCTCTCAAACACTTGTTGCCACGCTACAGTCCATAATAAACCATTCCTAATAAAATAGTTTTTAAGTGTTGGTCATAATCATACATAATAGCTTCTTTATCCAAGGAGAAGAAAATTTTTTTTTAATGGAGGAAGGACACAAAATTGGCCAGTCTACCCTCAAACATTATTTCACCTGAAACTCACTGTCATTAATACTGATTCATAGCCATAGGATTTTCCACCTAAAGACAGTAGTGTAATAAACATTCTACATACCAATATTTCTAGCTGCTATATTTCAGAGAGAGGGTTCTTTTTGTTTTTACCTGAAATTATAGACCATATTCTTGAAAACTTTTTCCTTCCAAGTTAAACAGTGTGTGTGTGTGTAGTTAATGTTCCATTATAATTTAATTAAGGGCTTCAAGTATTAAACCAAAATCTATCACATTTTATTAATGCCCACTACATAAGCAGAAAGACGCGATTCCTATGTGTATTTCTTAAAAGTGGATTTACTATATTTTTCTTTTGCTGCTATATAGAGCTGACTTTAGTTCTCCTTAATCATTTCAGGTTAATGCCACCTGAGATACTGTATGCATCTCTTCACAAGAGTACAATGTAAACACTGTTTACTGTACAACTGTTTTTCTTCACATTAATTATCTGTAGTGTCTTAATATGTTTCTTGTGATGGTATATTACAAATATACATATTTAAGATTTTAACCTGAATAGAAAATCTTACACTACAAATTTCATAAAATTTATGCTTCAATCCTTTAGACAAGCAGTCACAAGTGAACTCTACCCCTACCTTTCAAGGGCAAAATAACAGACTATGTAATAAAAAGGGCTTGGCAATATTTTTATTTACAAAACATTAGACTAAATTTGAGTGCACAGAAAAGAGTATGTTTAATGAGGAAGAAAAAAGATTAAATGCTCACATCATCAGTGAAATACACTAGAAAAACTAATTATATAAGTTGGATTATACATTGTTAAAATACAGTTCAGATAGATAACAGATACATGATAGATAGTTGGACAGACAGATCAATCGATAGATAGATAGATTTATAAACACACTATTTAGGAGCTAAAGGAGTTCTTTTGGCTAAAACCCAATATTGGCCTTATTTTAGTTTAATTGGAAGAGGATCTCAAATTCATCTTCTCCATGAGATATCAGGAACCCGGATTTCTCTTTGTACCAAAGGTTAATAAGAAATGTGTCTGCAAAAGTCAAACAGCATTAAATACCAAAAACTGATTATTATTCTACAGGAGTTGTTCTGTCATTCATAATCTCTCCATGCTCCAACCTTCCACAGCTAATCTTTAATGGATGACATGCAAGAAAGGAAAATAACTAATATATAAAGGAGAGGCTCCAAAGTGAGCTTTAAGAAATAGAAAAGTAAGGCTTTTAAAGAAACATAAATATTTTAAATATCACAAAAATAACTCATAAGAAAAACTATTTAAATAGATACTCACGTAAAATTTAAGCATCAACCATACACAGAAAATGCAACAGAATAATAAAAATTAAAGAGAATTACACTAAACACCAATTTCCACTAAGATTGTTTAGGAAAAATTAAAGGTTTAAGTTATATTTAAAGGTTATAATCGAATCACTTATCTCAGAGGAAATTAATGCATCAGATCAGATCATACAATATTATCTCTTATTTTTAGAACCAATTTAACTTAAAAAATTTTTTGAAATGCATATGGTTTTATCATTTGGTTTACGTGAAAAAGATAAACAGCTAAAGGACAAAGATTCAATGTTTCTGCCATGCTTCTCTAAAATATCCCTAATATTTTAAGGTCATACACGTTAACAATTATCACACACTATTATCCATACATGTAATTCAATGAGTCAAAACAAAGCAAGAAGTCCTAAACAACCATACAAGGATAATACTTTTCCAACATTAACAGATACGGAGTCAGCTGGACATTTCAGCTTTTTCTAAGACTAAATAAAACATACCTTTTTCCTTTATCTCTTTCCTATAAAGATGAAATAGTTTTCATATTTTTAAGCTTTCCAAAAATCACAGAAAAATAATATAGGATCAAGTGAAATAATAAAGATGTTTTATACACTAATTTTTAAAAAAGACACATTCTTTGCAAAATATAATCAAATATAAGTAAATATACTCATTGCCATCAAGTCACCTGGAACTCACAGTGACCCTACAGGGTTTTCAAAGCTGTAAATCTTTACTGAAGCAAACTACCCCATCTTCCTCCCACAGAGTCACTGCTGATTTTGAACTGTCGACTTTTTTTGGTAAGTAGTCACACGTTTTAACAACTGTGGCACCTGGGCTCCTTTAAGGGTACTAAAAACCAAACCAAACCCAGTACCATCAAGTTGATACCGACTCACAGGACCCTGTAGGACACAGTAAGGTCCTATACGGTTTCTAAAGAGCAGCTGGGAGATTTGACTGTCATGCCTACCTTTCAGCTAGCAGGTGACCTTTTAGTTAGTAGGTGAGCTCTTAAGCACCACGGCATCAGGACTCTGCTTAAATAACTGTAAGACATTATTTACATAACTAAACAATTATTAGGAACACACTGAATATGTTCCCTATTATATCAAGAAGTCTGACAAAATAAGACAGTACACTATCATCAACATCTTGATATCATAAATACCACTCATTGAGTGCGTCCTACAGGTTAAGCACTTCACACACATTATTTCACTTAACCTTCACAGCAACCCATAAAGTAGACTTTAACCAAGACTTAGTAAGGCTGTCATTTATACCTAATAAATGCTGAAGAGCAGAACAAAGGTCTCAATCCAAAGTCTGAGCTGTAATCACTACCTGGTACACTCACCACACAGGACCTCTGGAAGTGCTGCTTCAGAGCTTGGCTGCTAACCAAAAAGTTGGTGCTTCAAAACCATAGCATAAGAAAGATGTGGCAGTCTGTTTCTGCAAAGTTTATAGCCTTGGAAAATCTATGGGGTAGTTCTACTTTGTCCTATAGGGTCACCATGAGTCAACTCAACCGCAACAGGTTTGTTTTTTTGTTTTAGTGTATTATACTAGTGCAGTATGACTGGGAAGTGACTGTAACCAAACACTTGAAATCCCCAGTATGTCTTAATGCATATTCAGTGACTATCCCAAGGCCTACTGTATAACCAAAGCCAAAAGAAACCAAACCTGTTACTGTGGAGTTGACTCTTACCCATAGTGACCCTGTAGACAGAACATGGTTTGGAAGGAGCTGCTGGGAGATTCTAACTCCCAACTTTTTGGTCAGCAGCTATATTATTGAACCACTGCACCACCAGGGATCTCAGTATGTAACAGGTCCCTAATCAATAATTCTTCGTTGATGTGCAAAGCAGTTAGCATAGTTCCCACAATTATTAAGTGCTGATAAGCAGTGTCTGTGGTAATGATGAAGATGACAGTTATGGTGATACAAGACATGTAGAGGAAGGTGAAAGGTCAGCCATCTGAGATTTTAACATGATAGAGGAAGCAAATGAATACCAAACCCCAATAAGATTATATTACAATGGCAGTACTAACATTAGGTAACATCATTATGTGACACCAGGAACTACAATGACAGTAGTAACATTATGTATCACCATTATGTAACATCAGGAACATAGGAAGGTTACCACACGTACACAATGAGTTAACGCCCAAGTCCTTTGTAGATCATTTCCTTCACATGATTCATATTTTAATAAAAGGTATCACTAAGAAATTTGGCATTTTAATAAAAGATCCATATTTTAATAAAATATATCACTAAGAAATTTCCTCATCATCTAATCCTTTATTTTATTTTCATGTTAAAAATCTATGAATGGTAAATTGCTAATTTTTACTGAAAATCTAAACAGAATAAAACTCTATGGTTTCTGGCAAAACATTATCAAAGGTTTAAGAATTTCCTAAGAGTAAGAATAAGAAAACAACATAATATTAGTTACAACTTACCAAGTACCAGTTACATACTAGATACTTACATATAGTATCTCTCATTCTTAAAATAATTTTATAGATAAGTATATTATTTAAATTTCACATGTGAGAAAATACACTCAGAGATGCTAACTTGCCTAAAGGCACAGAATCAGCATCAGCCTACCTTAGCTACCTTGTGCTGCTGTAACAGAAATGCTACCAGTGGACAGCTTTAACAAAAGAGTTTTATACTCTCATAGTCTATGAGGCTAGAGGTCTCAATTCAGAGCGCCAATTCCAGCAGAAAGCTTTCTCGCTCTCTTGGCTCTGGGAGAAGTTCCTTGTCATCAATTATCACCATTTCAGGAGCTGCTCAACACAGGGATCTCAGGTCCTTTGGCGGTCACACTATTCCCTGGCTCTTATTTCTTGGTGTTATGAGTTTCCTATGCATCTCCAATCACTTCTCTTTTTTGTATTTTCAAAGAGACTGATTTTTAAGACAAATCCTAATCTTGTAGACTGAATTCTGCCTCATTAACATAACAGTTGCTAATACCACTTCATTAACATAATAGAGGTAGGATCTACAACTCATAGGAAAATCACATCAGATCCCCAAATTGTGGACAATGACACAATACTAGGAATCATAACCAAGACAAGATAACATACATTTTGGGAGCACAAATTTAACACGTAACAGTGTCAAAGCTGTGATTTACACTTCGGTCAAGCTGAGTCCAAGGCTTTTGGTCTTTCCATTACTTCAGACTCCCTCTCAGAACTGGGTATCTTTTGTTTTATATGGCTTTTATGACACTAGATTCTTATTCTTAGAAATTATACAATCAGGTAGGAGGATAAAATGGACTAGAACATACATAATGCAAGTTATGTAGTACACATGAAAGTAAAAATAATTAAGAGTATTTGAAAAATAAGAAAAATGCTAAGGGTAAAATGGCAAGATTGTGTCATGGTCATCCTGTGGATTTCATAAATGTTGGTTTACGTGGTCTTTGTGTTTCAAACCCATCACAGGAATTATGTGAAGAGAAAGCCAGTTGCTGCCAAGTCTACTTAGACTCACAGTGACCCCACACATGTCAGGGTAAAACTACCCTGCATAAGGTTTTCAATGGCTGTGATCTTTTGAAGTAGAGTGTCCAGCCTTTTCTTCCAAGGTTTCTCTGCGTAGACTGAAACAGCCAACCTTCTGGTTAATAGTTGAGATCTTAATCATTTCCACTATCCAAGGACTCCTATATTATCATTATTAATTGCTGTTGAGTGCCGTCAAGTCGATTCTGACTCAATGTAACAAAACAGAGCTGTCCCAGGATTTTCTTGGCAGTAATCTTTACGGGAATAAATTGCCAGTCCTTTCTGCTGCAGAGCTGCTGAGTGAATACGGACCATCAATCTTCTGCTTAGAAGCCAAGTGCTTAACCTTTGCACCACCTTGGCTCCTTATATGAAGATTAGAGAAGAAATAACTAAAACAACAATATTCCATCTTTAAAAGCAATGCTTCCTCTTTCTACTTCTAATCCATGCTCATTGTGCAAAACCTTTTCGAAACTGGTAGAAAACTGTCACGATATTAACAAAACCCAAACCATCCACACGAGTTTCTGCCGAGTTTGTTTCCAGCCCTGGGACCCCACACACACAAAGTGCAGTTCACTGAGTTCTCAAGGCTGAGGTGTTCTGGGCTTTCTTCCACAGCACCCAACTGTCAGCTGTTATTCAAGTGCTCAACTGTCTGCATCACCTAGGGACTCCTAAGACATTCACACCTCCACTTAAAGACCATCACAATTTGTTTCTCATTTTATAAATACATATGTATGTACCTTCTTTTTTAAAAAGTTGTGTCATACATACATTTTCGTCTACTTTCACTTAATACTGAGTCATGAAGATTTTCTCATATCATCAAACATTCTTCAGAAATGCTTTTTAAGCATTGCCAATACCTCATAGTATAAATGTACAAATTATTGAACCATGGTGGCACAATGGTGGCAAGCGCTCAGTAGCTAACAGAAAGGCAGGCAGCTTGAACCCACCAGCAGTTCCACAGGACAAAGGTGTGGCAGCCAGCTTCTATAAAGATTTATAGCCCTGGAAACCTTATGGGGCAGTTCCACTCTATTCTATTGGGTATTTGCAGTTGGAATTGACTTGATAGCAATAGGTTGGTCTATGTTAGACCAGTTTTAGTCTTCTTGCTATTATAACCAATACTTGGATTAATATCCTTAAAAATATAAATCAGGAAACTCTGGTGGCATAGTGGTTAAGTACTACAGCTGTTAACCAAAAAGTCTGGCAGTTCAAATCCGCCAGGCACCCCTTGGAAATACTCCATGTGGCAGTTCTACTCTTAGGGTCACTATGAGTCAAAATTGACTCAATGGCAATACAGTCGATTTTTAAATATAAAACACTTGTTCTTTTTTTCCTTATAAATATCTCATATTTTAGTTAATATTTTACTTTAAAAACTATAGACACATGTTTAGGACACCATAAAATGTACCAAACATCTTTCAAACATTTAACATTTACTACGATAGTATTTTGTCATTCATGAGAAATACTTTAATAACAAGTATATAAAAGAATGAGTTTTACATCATACTTCTCTTTTTACATATGCATGATTCAAATTATTGTCAAAGAGAATCCTTAAATATGCCAATCAATAAATATTTGAAGAATATATTTAACTATATTACAGAAGGGGTTAAGGAAAAGAGTATTATCACTAGATTTTCCCCTCCAAAAGATAAAAGAACTATGTAAACATATTAATTTATGACTTTCAGTAAATCATGAGGGACTAAATTTATTACATTACTTCTGCAAAACATAGTCAAAGTTAAATTGCCATGCAAACAACTAAAAACAAATTTCTTTAGTAATACAAACCTAGCAATTAGGATACATGTACATACATATGGCTATAAAAAAGTCAACGAACTTTCAAACTGTTTTAAATTTATACCTAAATTATTAACTTTCAATGTACTGTTAGTTTTACTTAAAATATACAATTCACCTATTTCACATTTAAAAAAAAAAATCTTGATTGTTTAACATTTAACAGAAAAGCAAACATTTGGTATTTAGCAACTGTATTTACTTATGGTTATTTTGGTTATATTTTCATTATAATGTTTAGTTCTATTTTCCATAGTAATATTTTGACAACAGTCTATACCCCTTAATCATATCACTTACGTAGAACATCAGAATTCTTCATACATGCAGCCAAGTTAAGTGGCTTCTGAAGTCTGTTTATAATGTCAGATTAATCACAAAATATAACGGTTTCTTAACCATTTTAAGTGAAACAAGTGTTAATAAAAGTGCTCTCTAAAATGCCTCTGAATCCTAATATCTTATTCTTTTGAAATTCCTATTTCCTTAACACATTAAAACAGTCTGAGGGAAAACAAAGTAACACGCATATAGAAATCATAGATTACTGTGAATCATTCGGTCATACCTGCAATATATCTCACAGACACTTACAAAAATTTCTCCTTGAAAAGACCTGAGTAAAAACAGACCCCCAAACATATTTAAGGCAGCCATTTACAATGTTAAACTTTGGAAAACTTTCAATTTAAGCTTCCTAGGAAAAACATGATCCCTAGAACCATCTACATTTTCAGATAAAAATTTTATTAATCGTACAAATTAGATTTATGAATCAAATGCAGGTTTGCATTGGCAATGGATATATATTACTGTCTTCATACACAGGAGAAGTATTTCCTCCCAACGAACTAAAACAATAAGTGGTATTTGAACTGCCAGTTGAAAGGTAGAGGCACTGGTAATCATTATTTCCCCTTGTTTGTTCAGGCCCTTCCAACAAAACAAACAACCTTTTTGTGATTGGATTGACATGGTGTTAACAATGCATTTAAAGCCCAAATCAGAATGAATACAGGTAAAGCTCTCACTAATACCAGTACCAGGATGTTAAAGCCACCTATTTTCTAAGCAGCCAAAAAAAAAGACAGAGAGAGAGAGAGAGATCATCCCCTCCTTTGGCAAATAAGCTCGTAGTCATCAAGCCACATCACACAACAGTGCTGGGTATGCTTCTTAAGGCAATGCATTAATACCCATCTATGGTACCTGCAGCCTTTTCAGCAATTTTAGCTTCTGCTGCTTTCTCTTGGAGGTCCAACCTAAGCCTTAGTTTTTCCTGCTCCTTATCTTCTTCAGCCAGTTTTTCTTGAAGCTGAAACACATTAACACATGGAATAAAACAGATTATCTGACAAATACATAACCAAAGGAAAGTTATTTCTTTTCTAAACTTACATCTTACTGCCAAAATATATAAATAAAAAACAGAATATTTTAAGATTCTAAATATTTTATAGAGTAAAAATCATCCAGACTGACAAAGAAATTACAGTCACATTTTAATAGGCAATGAATTTCTGTCAAGGACAACTGAAATTAAAGGGAACATGATTAAAAATAACTACAACAAAGAGCCTCCTCATCAGTTCTTTTAAAGTGGAAGACTTGTTAAGAGACTATCCTAACAAAATAATGGACAGCACAGCTTTACATCCTTACTTAGTAATTTCAATATTTTAAAACAATGTTAACTAGGATAATGATCTTGATGCCTGATACATACCTTCCATTGAGAATGCTATTTTATCATATCCCATTGTAACTAGCATTGGTAACTGACTCATAATAACACATGATAAATAACTACTAAGTGAAAGAACACAAAATATCTCATGCTCTCACATAGAATCTCTACTACTTTTTCTTTTTTAAATTCTTCTCTAAGCTTCATTCATTTGTCTTATTTTCCATCAGATAGCTCAACATTACTAATTATGCTTCCGGCTGATTCAGCCAAACAAACAGAATATTAAACTCAGAAAAAAAATCAGGAGGCAGAGTCAAGATGGTGGACTAAGCACACATCTCCTTATATCCCTCTGGAAACCAAGACCTGAATTGATAATCAAAAGGAGCCGTCTGGTCACCTAATCAGTCCTAGGACATGGCACAGGGCTGTTACTTTGGACTTCATATTACTGAGCGAAAAACCTCCTCTCTTATGCTGACTCCCATCTGGCTAGCCCTGGCTCTCACGGACTGAAGGTAAAAGCACCATTTTGACTTTTTTTTGCCTCTGTCTTGGCCGGCAGGCTGAGAAGGGTCTTGTCTAGCGGCTAGACTCAGACACACTGCTGGGGGGACAGGCAGGCGAAATTCCCATATTTTGAGAGCCAGGCTTGGGACTCTTTTAATTTAGCCACTTTGAGCCTTTCCCTTTATATCTGCCTCAGCGGGGTTTGTACGGAATTTCGCAGCCAGTGTGCGGGACACCATGTTGGATACAGAGATCCCAGCGGGACCTAATTCTTAGCCTGGGAGCCAGCGCCTGCAAACAGGATAGTGCTTCTCTGACAGAAAAGTAGTAATTTACCTACAGCCATCTGCTTTGGGGCTCCTGCAACAGAAGCAGAGGAATCACTACCTCTCGGCACGTTTAGCCCCTCTGTCTGCTGCCTGTGTGGAGGGTGCCATCTTGGACACGGTGGCTGCAGCTAGACCTAATTCTTAGCTTGGAAGCCAGAGCCTGCCCACAGGAGAGCGCTTTTCTATCAGAAAAGGAATACTCTATGCAGTGTCGTCTAAGGCTAGGCCCTGTCAGCAGAGGCCAACAGGGCAGTAGCACTGCTGTATTCTGAACTAGTTTGTATCATCTGGGGTTAGATATACTGGCACTTACTTTGCCAATTGAGAAGAGGGACCTCTACACCTGAAAACGTAACTGACTTGTGAAGTGGTCATATATCGTTTGCTTTACATTTTAAGACAGCCTAGAGAAACATCTGCAGTCCATCCTCACAGTACCTCTTCCAGCCTCTACATACTCACATGGGTCCCAAAAAGTAACAGTCACTTGTGGCACACAAGAAATCAGCCAAGGCTTCAGAACGCTCCCAAACAAAGCAACCAAGGAGTTTTCCAGATGAAGAAACTTTTATGAAAGCATCAGAAAGTGAATACAGAATGATTATATACAGAGCCCTTCTAGACCTTATACAAAATGTAGGAGAACCAAGTGAAAAATTAAGCAAGATGTTTGATCTGATAGAACATCAGTACTCTGCAATCCAACAGATCAAGAAGAAAATCAAAGACATAGAAACTTCCATGCAAAGCCAAGAAAACAGAATGGAACAAATGGAAAAAAGAATTTCTGACTTGGAAGACAGAGCTACTGATACCAGCATCTATGAGCAGAAATCAGAAAAAAGAAACAAGAAAAATGAAGAAACACTAAGAAGCATGTGGGACTCTATTAAGAGGAACAACCTTCGATTAATTGGAGTCTGTGACCAGGGTGAGACATCTGAGAACACAGAGAGTATCGCTGCTGAACTGCTGAAAGAAAACTTCCCAGAAAAATCATGAAAGAAGAGAATACAGACATCTCAGATGCATATCGTACGCCACTCAATATAGATCTCAAAAGAAAGACTCCAAGACATATTATAATCAAGCTCAACAAAAATGAAACATAAGCAGCAACTCTTAAAGGCAGCAAGAAACAAAGTAAAGCTAACATTCAGAGGGAAACCCTGTAGGCTCTCTTCAGATTTCTCAGCATAAACCATGCTGGCACGGAGACAGTGGCATGACACATTCAAAGCCTTGAAGGAGAAGAACTTCCAATCAAGAATTATATATCCTGCAAAACTATGAAATATGAAAATGAAATTAAGACATTCCCAGCTAAACAGAAACTCAGAGACTTTGTAAAAAAAAACCAAAACTACAAGAAATATTCATAGAAGTTCTTGGCTCTGGCTTAGAAGAACAAAACCACTAACTTTATATTTTAGAACGACTTTACTACTGAAAACTCTACTCAGTTAGGGAAGTCTCCAAAGCCAATCACAGCTTTGATAAGGAAAGAAGCAATCCAGAGATCATCATGAAAACTATGGTGTCATCATATTAAAAAGAGGGATGTACTACAGTTGTTATAGTCCTTCCAGATGGAGAGGAAAGATGACAAGACTGGCAGTAATTAAAATTGGGTTTATACATAGTTTATTAAGGGGGACCATAGGGACAGCTGTAAAGCAGCACAAAGATGTATCATATCATTTCAAGAAATGTAACACAGGAGTCTCAACAACCACAAAACCAGCTCTGAAAAAGGTAAAAAATCAACTCACAAAAAAAAAGGCACAGAACAGACTAATAAGAACAACAGAGAAAACATCAACATAAAAATAAACATCACAATGGCAGCAGTGAACACATAACCTATCAATAATTACATTGAATGTGAATGGACTGAATGCTCCAGTAAACAGACATCGAGTGACACCTTGAATCAAAAGACATGACCCATCCATATGTTGTCTACAAGAAACTCACTTGAGACCTAAAGATTAGAACAAACTGAAAATTAAAGGTTGGAAGAATATATATCAATCTAACAATGAACAAAGAAAAGCAGGGGTGGCAATTCTAATCTCAGACAAAATCTGTTTTAATGTCAAATCCACCATCGTGGACAAAGATGGACACTATTTATTGCTGAAAGGTTCAGTACAAAAGCAAGAATTAACTATATTAAATATTTATGCACCTAATACCAGAGCACCTAAATTACGTCGAAGAACCACTGACTACACTCAAAAGAGAGTTAGATGACTCCACCATAATAGTGGGAGACTTCAACACTCCACTCTCAATACTAGACAGATAATCTAGAAAAAAACTCAGTAAAGATACAGAAGACCTCATTGCCACAATTAAACAACTAAACCTCATTGATATACACAGAAATTTCCACCCATCAGCAGACAACTACACCTTCTTCTCCAGTGCACATGGAACATTCTCCAGAATTGAGCATGTGATAGGCCATAATGCAATGCTAAACAAAATACATACCACTGAATTACTGCAAAGCATCTTCTCAGACCATAAAGCCATAAAACTTGAAATCAACAGCAGAAAAAACATACATAGAAAGTAGAACTCTTGGAAACTGAACAATATCTTGCTCAAAAAAACATGGGGTATAGAGGCAATCAAGGATGAATTGAAGAAATTCATGGATTCCAACGAGAACGAAAACACTTCCTACCAGAACCTATGGGATACAGCCAAAGCAGTGCTCAGAGGTCTGTTTATCTCCATAAATGCACATATCTGGAAGGAAGAAAGAAACCAAATCAAGGAACTAACACAACAGCTTGAACAAGTAGAAAGAGAACAACAGAGGAACCCCTCAGGCACCAGAAGAAACGAGATCATAAAGATTAGAGTAGAGCTAAATGAATTAGAGAATAGAAAAACAACTGAAAAATTGAAAAGACCAAAAGTTATTTTTTTATTATATTTTTATTTTTATTCAACATGATTGAGTGAAAATGTACATTCACGTATAAATTTACATGCCCACCTACAAGCAGCTTCCACTGCTCTCCCTGTCCGGTGACTGCACACTATTCCTCTCTGCTCCATACATGTCTCATCCTCCCAACAGTCTCCTTTCTCCACCTCTCCGTCCACTCCCCTTCCTCCAGGCAGAGGTCAGCAAGATGATATCCTATAGATGTATAGAACCATAAAGTGCTTGCAATATATGGTCACTCTGCATTGTCAAGTCCAATCCATTCCTGTCCAAAGAGTGGACTTTTGTCATCATTTATGGGAAAGGGCAGCATCAGGGCCGGGGGCCTTGCTCTCAGAGGAACCCCAAAACCGCTGGAGCATCAACTGAGGTCCTTTAGTGGCGATCTCATGATGTATCCTGTTTTTATTCTTGTGTTGCCAGTGAGACTCCTCTCTGTGAGCTCCATCGTGGCTATCACTGGTGGTGACCGGGCACCATCTGGTTCTTCCGGTCCCAAGTCGATGTAGGCACCCACTCTTGTGGGTCTCTCGGTCTTCTCAGTTGTCTTTCCCCCATGTCATTTTGGTCCTCGGTGAGCATCCATTCCTGCTGAGTTGGGACCATTTGCTGTGTCCTTGGATGGCAGTTTGCCAGCTTTTAAGACCCCAGACGCCACTCACCAATGTGGGGTGCAGAGAGCTCTCTTAGCAAAACGCTAGTTGTGCCAATTGGCCTGGAATTCGCCTAAGAGCATGGTTCCCTGAGTTAAGATGGAAGGAGTACTCAAGTTATGCTGAAGTCCACTTAATGATGTTCTTGTTTCCAATGTGTGCTATCACCGCTTTATCCCAACTAGATTTCTAGTAAGTATCTAAATTAAACCTTCCCCCCCATAACCCTTCCTCCCTCCCCTCCCTTGCAGCTGTCAAAGAGTCTTTTCTTCTATACACAAGTCTGTTTTTGAGATCTTATCGTAGAGGTCTCATATAGTATTTGTCCCTTTGTCGCTGACTACTTTCACTCAACATAATATCTTCCAGTTGAAACCAGGTTAGGAGATGTTTCCTGGAATCACTGTTATTCTTTATCATTGCGTAGTGCTCCACTGAGTATATGTACCACAGTTTACCTATCCATTCTTCTGTTGTTGGGCATCTGGGTGGATTCCATCTTTTTGCTATTGTGGACTGTGCTGCGACAAACATTCTGGTGCATGTGTCCGTTGCTGTGAAAGGCCTTGATTCTGTAGGATATATTCCAAGTAGTGGAATTACTGGGTCAGATGGTGTATCAATATCCATTTTTTTAAGGAAACGCCAGATTGCTTTCCAAAGAGGCTGGACCATTTTGCAACCCCTCCAACAGTGTAGGAAGGTTCCACTTTCTCTACAGCCTCTCCAGCATTTGTTGTTTTGTGTTTTCTGGATCATGGCCAATCTTGTTGGGGTGAGATGGTATCTCATTGTCATCTTGATTTGAATTTCTTTAATAACTAAAGATCGCGAACATGTCCGCATGTGTTTTTTTGGCTGCCTGGATCTCCTCTTTAGTGAAGTGTCTGTCCATCTCCTTTGCCCATCACTTAATTGGATGGTTTAACTTCTTCTTACTGATATTTTGTACTATCCTATAGATTACAGAGATCAGGCGTCGGTCTGACATAGAGTTGCCAAATATTTTTTCCCATTCTGTGGGTGTTCTTTTAATTCTATTAATAAAGTCTTTGGATGAGCAAAAGTGTTTGATTCTTAATAGTTCCCATTTATCTATTTTCTCTTCTGTCGATTGTGGTTTCTTTGACAGATTTTGGAGTCTGTCCGCATTGTGTATTAAAACTTCCATTGTTGTTCCTACCTTTTCTTGGATGAGCTTTATGGTTTTAGGTTTGATATTTAGGTCTTTTACCCATTTGGAGTTGGTTTTTGTACAAGGTGTAATACATGGATCTTGATTCAGTTTATTGCAGATGGATAACCCAAAAGCTGGTTTTTTGAGACGATCAACAAAATTGACAAACCACTGGCTAAATTTACTAAAGAAAAGCACGAAAGGAAACAAATAACCCAAATTAGAAATGAGAGGGGGGTTGTCACCACAGATGCAACAGAAATCAAAAATATCATAACAGAATACTATGAAAGACTGTACTCTAACAAATTTGAAATCCTACGGGAAACAGACCAATTCCTTGACTCATACCACCTACCTAAATTATCACAACGTGAAGCAGAACAACTTAATAAATCCATTACAAAGGAAGAGATTCAAAAGGTCATCAAAACACTGCCAACCAAAAAAAGTCCGGGCCCACATGGCTTGACGGCAGAATTCTACCAAGCATTTAGAGAAGAGTTATCTCCAATACTACTGAAACTATTTCACAGTATAGAAAGGGATGGAGTACTCCCAAACTCATTCTATGAAGCCAGCATGACCCTGATACCTAAGCCAGGGGAAGACCCAACAAAGAAAGAGAACTACAGACCGATATCACTCATGAATCTAGATGCAAAAATCTTCAACAAAATTCTTGCAAATAGAATACAACAACATATGAAGAAAATAATCGATGATGAACAAGTGGGATTCATACCAGGGATGCAAGGCTGGTTCAACATCAAAAAACAATTAATGTGATTAACCACATAAATAACACAAAAACAAAAGACAAGGATCACCTGATTTTGTCCACTGATGAAGAAAAGGCATTTGATAAAGTCCAATACCCATTCATGCTAAAAATTTTTAGCAAAATGGGCATAGACGGCAAATTCCTCAACACAATAAGGGCCATTTCTATAAAGCCAATTGCCCACGTCATCCTGAATGGAGAGAGACTGAAAGACTTTCCCCTGAGATTAGGAACTAGACAAGGATGCCCACTCTCACTTCTTCTATTCAACACTGTGCTAGAAGTTTTAGCCAGAGCAATTAAACAAGACCAAGAAATAAAGGTCATCTGCACTGGTAAAGAGGAAGTTAAAATCTCCCTGTTTGCAGATTATATGGCTGTATATGCAGAGAGTCCCAAGGAATCTATACGTAAACTACTTAAACTGATGGAAGAGTTCAGAAAAGTCTCAGGATACAAGATAAACATAAGTAAATCAGTAAGATTCCTTTATACCAACAACGAGACTGTTAAGGAAGAAATTATCAAATCAATACCATTTACGATAGCCCCTAAGAAGATAAAGTACCTAGGAATTAATCTAACCAGAGAAATAACAGACCTTTACAAAGAGAACTACAAGCCCTTAATACAAGAAACTAAGAGAGACTTAGATAAATAGAAAAACCTACCCTGCTCATGGATAGGAAGACTTAACATTGTGAAAATGTCTATTTTACCCAAAGCAATCTATTTATATATTGCAATCCCAATACAAGTTCCAGTGACATTTTTTAATGAGATGGAGAAACAAATGACCAATTTTGTTTGGAAAGGGAAGAAGCCCCGGTTAAGCAAGGTACTACTAAAGAAGAGAAAAACACACTGGAAGGCCTCTCATTACCTGACTTTAGAACATATTACACTGTCACAGTGTTCAAAACAGCCTGGTACTGGTATAAGAACAGACAGATCGATCAGTGGAACAGAAGTGAGACCCCAGAGATGACACCATCTGCCTATGAACAACTGATATTCGACAAAGGCCCTAAGACATTAAACTGGGGTAAAAACAGTATCTTCAACAAATGGTGCTGGCAAAATTGGATACCCACCTGCAAGAAACTGAAACAGGATCCATATCTTACACCTTATACAAAAACCAACTCCAACTGGATAAAAGACCTAAATATCAAACCTAAAACGATAAAGCTCATCCAAGAAAAGGTAGGAACAACAATGGAAGTTTTAATACACAATATGGACAGACTCCAAAATCTGTCAAACAAACCGCAATCATCAGAAGAGAAAATAGGTAAATGGGATCTATTAAGAATTAAACACTTTTCCTCATCTGAAGACTGTATTAATAGAATTAAAAGAACACCTACAGAACGGGAAAAAATATTTGGAAACTCTATGTTAGACCGACGCCTGATTTCCATCATCTATAAGATACTACAAAAAATCAACAAGAAGAAGATAGATCATCCAATTAAGCGATGGGCAAAGGAGACGGACAGACATTTCACTAAAGAAGAGATCCAGGTAGCCAAAAAAACACATGCGGACATGTTCATGATCTTCAGTTATTAAAGAAATTCAAATCAAGAGGACAATGAGATACCATCTCACCCCAACAAGGTTGGCCATGATCCAGAAAACACAAAACAACAAATGCTGGAGAGGCTGTGGAGAAAGTGGAACCCTCCTACATTGTTGGTGGGGTTGCAAAATGGTCCAGCCTCTTTGGAAAGCAACCTGGCGCTTCCTTAAAAAAATGGATATTGATATACCATCTGACCCAGTAATTCCACTACTTGGAATATATCCTACAGAATCAAGGCCTTTCACACTAACAGACACATGCACCAGAATGTTTATCGCAGCACAGTCCACGACAGCAAAAAGATGGAATCAACCCAGATGTCCAACAACAGAAGACTGGATAGGTAAACTGTGGTACATATACTCAATGGAGCACTACGCAATGATAAAGAATAACAATGAGTCCAGGAAACATCTCATGACCTGGTTTCAACTGGAAGACATTATGTTGAGTGAAGGTAGTCAGCGACAAAAGGACAAACATTGTATGAGACCTCTACGATAAGATCTCAAAAACAGACTTGTGTATAGAAGAAAAGACTCTCTGACAGCTGCAAGAGAGCGGACAGAGGTACGGAGGCGGGGAGCTTAGATTAGATAGTTGCTAGGTACCTGGTTGGGTGAAATCGGTGATAGCACACATTAGAAACAAGAACAATATTAAGTGGACTTAAACATAACATGAGTACTCCTTCCATCTTAACCCAATATTGCAAGGATAGAGTAGCTGGGTCAGGGGGTAGAAGACCATGCTCTTAGGCAAAATCGAGGCCAACTGGCACAACTAGTATTTTGCTAAGAGGGCTCTCTGCACCCCACGTTGGTGAGTGGCGTCTGGGGTCTTAAAAGCTGCCAAGCTGCCATCCGAGGGCACAGAAAATGGCCCCAACTCAGCAGGAAGGGATGCTCACCAAGGAACAAAATGACACAGGGGAAAGACAACCGAGAAGACAAAGAGAACCACATGAATGGGTGCCTACATCGACTTGGGACCGGAAGAACCGGATGGTGCCCTGCCACCACCAGTGATAGCTGTGATGGAGCTCATTAAGTTGAGTCTCACTGGCAGCACAAGAATAAAAAGGGGTGCACCCTGAGATCCCCACTAAAAGACCTCAATTGATGGTCCAGTGGTTTTGGGTTCCCCTGGGAGCATGGCCCCTCGCCCTGATGCTGCCCTTGATCATAAATCGTAACGAAGGTCCACGCTTCGGACAGGAATGGATTGGACTTGGCAATGCAGTTACCATATACTGGATGCACTTTATGGTTCTATACATCTATAGGATATCATCTTGCTGACCTCTGGCTGGAGGAAGAAGAGTGGGTGGAGAGGAGGGAAAAAAGAGACTGTTGGGATAATGAGACATGTATGGAGCAGAGAGGAATAGTGTGCTGTCACTGGGCAGGGAGAGCAGTGGAAGCTGCATATAGGTGGGTATGTAAATTTATACGGGAATGTACATTTTCATTCAGTTATATTAAATAAAAAATTTAAAAAAGAAAAAAATCAGAAAAGTAGAGGTTACAAAAAAAAAAAAGATACCGTAAATGAACATGAAAGGTAGTTATGCTCAAAGGAATACATGTAGAAAATGAGCCAGAAAAGAAGATAAAACATGACATGACAAACCTGAACTGGATTAGACAAATGAAACAAAACAACACAAGGTAAAGGAAAATAACTGTCATATCTTGCTACTTTAAAGTTTAATTACATATATTACTGAAGTGAAATACACTGCACAGATACTAATAAAAAAATTTAAAAGCAAGTAACATGAGACCAATGCATTATATTTTCCATTCCCCATAATTTTAAAGGAACTATACAGTGAAACTCTTTTTTTTTTTTTAATGTACCTTCCCAAGGTGCCACAGATTTATGAAGCATGAAGTGACATCAGAGGTCAGCAAGTCAGGAAACCAAACAAATTGTTTCACACTGCCAACTCTTCAATTGAACCACACCTTTACAGAACATTTGGAAGTGATATAAAGCTACTTGTAACTCTTAAAAACAAACCAACCAAAAACCCATTGCCGTTAAGTCAACCCAACTTGTAGGACCCTGTAAGTTCAAGTACATGATAAAATTGTGTTATGACAGACAACAAAGCAAATTTAGAAAGTCAGCAGCTAAAACCTTACTGTACAAGTAGCATGTTTCTTATATTTTACCTTTTGGTTGCTTGCTCTGAGAATGTCCAATTCTTTTAGAAGAGATGCTATTGTTTTCTCTTTGCTTAAGTCTGAAATAGCTTCACAATGCGAATCATTACTTCCATGGTCCAAAATTCTGTAAAGAAAGAAAATTATTAAACAACAGATTCATATGATCTATAACTTTTATAGCTAATTCTAAATTGCTCATTATGTCCAGTTAAGAAAATATGGACAAAAGGACTAACTGTATCAGTTTGACAGAGATACTAATCTACACAAACTGAGAGAACTAAATTAGTGAACACTAGGGTCGCCATGAGTCGGATCCGACTTGACAGCACTTGGCTTGGCTTATGGAGGGTTAAGTGCTACATCTGCAAACCAAAAGGTCAGCAGTTCAAATCTGCCAGGTGATCTTGGGAAGCTCCATGGGGCAGTTCTACTTTGATCTATAGGCTCACTATGAGTTGGATCTGACTGGACAACAGCGAGTTTGGCTTAGGGCTCAGTTATGTTAAATAAAGAATTCAAATTTCAGTGGCTGTGAATATTAACCCAGTTTCTACTTATACTTAAGACTTTAGATAAGTTTCTTTTTAAAAAAATGGGAACAATAAAGGATTGCCTCTTCCTGTCACACCTAAGGGTAAATTAAAACAAAAATTATTTTTGATATTGTAGATCCTATTTGAGAACACTGTCAGCTTGTGAGAAGGTAGTATAAGGGAATGCAGGAAAAAGATACAGATTCTTGTTGTTGTTGGAAGGCATTATATCAAATTTGTATGGATAGGTTAATCTCAAACTTACTAAAATAAAGTAGTGCGGTCAGGAAGATTCAGTGCAGCTCCACCTACCATGTACATCTCTTGGCACAATTACGCTCGATATTGCAGACCTTGGCATTAGCCCAAACTCTATAATTTATTTTTCTAATCTGGTTATAAAATGTTTATGCCTCTTCATTCAGTTTTGTCTCTGTCCTACAAAATGTATTCCAATCCACAGTTCAGTAAAAACCTAACTTATTTCAAAGTGGTGGGAATATAAGAGGTCTGACAATTAGGTTCACAAACTCATCCTAGAAAAAGTGCTATACACCTCACTGCAGAATATCACTACAGTCACCACTGAAGTATTTCCCTCGGTAAGCTATGCACTGATGACAGTGCCTAATCCATCCTTCAAAGCAATTTGGAATTCTTTTTCTGGAAAGGCCATCAGAGCTGTTGTGGTATTACTCTAGACGACCATCACTCTAGATGACCCTGAATGTCATCAAAATGTCTTCCTTTCAACATTTCCTTTATCTTTGGGTAAAGAACAAACTCACTGGGGACCAGATCAGGTGAGTAGGGCAGTGTTCCAACACAGTTATTTGTTTACTGGCTAAAAACTCCCTCACAGACAACTATATAATTAAGTTCGCGAACTTGCCGCCTGCACAGTGGCCATTCCAGAAAGAGTTACAAAATTCCTTTCAAGGGTGGACTCGGTGCTGGTATTGGTGCTTAGCTTCCCAAGGGGAGTACTTCAAAGGTAACCGTAGTGATATTCAGCAATGAGGTATGTAACACTTAGAATAACTAAGTTCACAGACCTAACTGTTGGACCTCATATTAATGTATATATTTTAAGATCTTTATGCTAATTAAAAAGATTAATGAAGATAGAATAATTTGAAAATAAATAAAAATAGCTGTTTCTATGCAAAACACAAAATAGCATTCTATAAAATATACCCTCTGTCTGTACTGAAAACATAATTATATTAATCATCAAGATTTTTTTAATTTGATATTTTCAAAGAACAGGGCTAATTCTCAAAGTACCTTAATTCCATAGGTAAAAGTCCCAAGTGTTACAAAGTCAAATCCCTTCATGGGATAGGAGTGCATATCCATAGCCACTGCCATCTACTCAATTCCAACTCAGAGTGACCCTATAAAACAGAGTAGAACTGCCTCATCCAGTTTCCAAGGAGCACCTGGTAGGATAGGTAGCTAAGGTAAACAGGCAAAAGCTACAGAATATAACTACCTGGGAAAGAAAATAGAAGAGCATGAGTTCTTCTAAAGGCATTCAAATTAATTTAAAAGAGAAATTGTGCTAACCAAAACTGAAACACATCATTAGTTTAATTTGTCCCAGGGATGCCAGCTTTAAAACACTGACGAATGTATCACATTTATGTCAATCTAGAAGTACTTGCACAATCATAGTGAAAGGTCACAGAAAATAATAGCCACCTAGAAATTAATAAAACCTCATGGACTCCATTCACTTACCTTGTGCTTTCTTACCCACCTACCTAAACTCATTACAGCAACGTAATGATAACAGCAGGAAAAACCTGGCACATTCCCCAATTCTAATATGTTACTATGTCAAATTCAGCCCACACCAAAAGAAGGAAATTCAAAACAAACAAAAAAATAATGTTCTCACAACTCTTCCTTTCTAAATGTAAGGCTGCTAGCACTCACTTGGAATTTTCAGTAGTGCAGGAAGCTATCTCATCATCTGAATAAGGACTGATGACCTGAAAATTTCTTAAGCTTGGCTCTGACAGTTCTGTGTCCTCATATGTCGCTTCACAGACTAAGTCGTTGGATTTCTGATGTACACTTTCCACAGAATTCATAGTCAATTTGTCATCGGGTGCAATACCTTTATTTTTTCCATGGGTCTCTTGTTCAAGATAGCTATGTAGTATATCTGCATTTAAAAAAAAAAAAACATATGAAGGCATAGCTATATATTCAATCACTCAATCAAAGGAATATTTTGTGGGTAAACTGAATTTGGATCAAGAGGCAGTCATTTGAACAGAACACTGAATGGTTTCAAGTCAAGAAAGGTGTGTGTCAGGGGTGTATCCTTTCACCATGCTTATTCAATCTGTATGCTGAGCAAATAATCTGAGGCACTGTACTGTAAGAACAAGACATCAAGATTGGAATACGACACATTAACCACCTCCATTATGCAGATGACACAACCTTGCTGATGAAAGTGGACTTGAAGCACTTATTGATGAAGATCAAAGACCACAGCCCTCAGTATGGATTATATCTTAATATAAAGAAGATACAAATCCTCACAACTGGGCCAATAAAAGCAACATCATGATAAACAAAGATTGAGGTTCTTAAGGATTTCATTTTATTTGATCCAAATCAACACCTATGGAAGTGGCAGTCAAGAAATCAGAAGATGCATTGAACTTGGCACCTTTGCTGCAAAAGACCTCTTTAAAGTGTTGAAAAGCAAAGATGTCACCTTGAAGACTAACGTATGCCTGACTCAAGCCATGGTGGTTTCAAGTGCATCATGTGCATGTGAAAGCTGGACAATGAATAAGGAAGACAGAAAAGGAAATAACACCTTTGAACTGTGGTTTTAGAGAATACTGAATATACTATGGACTGCCAAAACAACAAACAGGTCTGTCTTGGGAGAAGTACCACCAGAGTGCTCCATATAAGCAAGGATGATGAGACTACATCTCACATACTTTGGGCATTTTGTGAGGAGGAACCAGTTCCTGGAGGTGGACATCATGATTGGTGAAGTAGGGGGTCAGTGAAAAAGAGGAAGACTCAGTCAGACAGACTGACACAGTGGCTTCAACAACGGGCTCATGTACAGTGCCAACTGTGAGCATGGTGCAGAATGGGGTAGTGTTTTGTTCTGCTGCACACAGAGTTGCGGAGAGTCAGAGATGATTCAACAGCAACCTAACAACAACAGAAGGTTTCCAAGAAGTGGCTAGCAAATTCCAACTTTTGCTGAGCAGCCATACTTTTAACCACTGCACCACCAGGGTTCCAGGTAAAGCTGGGGATAAACTGCAAGTCCTGGACATTATTCTTTATGGTGGCTATAAACTAGATTAGAAACCATTTGTTTCTGGTAAGTAATTCTTGATTTCATTTGGTTTAAGGGAAAGAAAAGATGTGTTATTAATTATGTAATGAGAGATATATAAGAACTTTTGACATTCAGTCTTCACTTAATCTTTAATAATTATAGAGAAATATCACTTGTTCTTGCCATCTCAAAACTCTTGTTTTATGTTAGATGTACAGCATAGTATCTTTCTAGAATTGGCTGGTATTAATAAATAACATAAAAAAACCAAACCCACTGCAGTCCAGTCATTTCTTATTTGTAGTGACTCCATTAGGATACAGTAGAATTGTCCCATAGGATTTCCAAGGCTGTAAGTTCTTAAGGAAGCAAATTACCACATCTCTCATCCACAGAGCAGCTGCTGAGTTTAAACTGCTCAACTTTCAGTTTGCAGCTAGACACTTAACCAATATGCTACTGGTGCTCCTTGTACGAATAAACACTTCTAATACTTGTGACCACTGAGTCCACTCTGATTCATAGCGACCTTGTTAAGACAGAATAGGTCTGCCCCACAGTTTCCAAGGAGCAGCTGGTGGATTCAAAACTGCAGACCCTTTGGTTAGCACTGCAGCTCTTAACCACCATTTATTAGTAAATAGGATTCCCAAAATCTGAATGAGGGACTTTCATAAGTGAACATGAAGAAATATCTCTTTATCATTAACACACCATGCTAACACTAACAACAGAAGTAATTCAAATGAAGAAAATAAAAATGATAAAAAGCTGCCCCCAGGAACACTATCAACGTTTATACTATTGTTGTTCACGAGGTATCAAGGTGTCTCATCTCAGGAAAGGATGATCCACGAGTACTATTAGCTATGTTGTTGTTAGGCGCCATCGAGTAGCTTCGAACTCATAGCAATTCTTCAGAACAGAAAAGAACTGCCCTACAGGGTTTCCAAGGAGTGGTGGGTGGATGTGAACTGCCACCCTGCTGGTCAGCAGCCAAGTTCTCACACTGTGCCACCAGGGCTGTATACAGTTAGCTGTAAAAACCTCCAAGTACCCACAAATCACACCAAGTGCTTCAGACTCTCTGTTTGAGACTAAATACAGTATCAACTAAGTTTTATTGCTTGTTTTTACCTGTTTCTTAGTCATCTTTCTCCTTTCAGCTCTTGATTCCTAACTCCTGGTGTTTACTTCACCCAGTCTCTGATATCCACACTTGTTACCTGTTTACTTGTTTTATTTCTCTTCCTTATTTCAGTTTTTACCTAAAGTCAAATTTTGTGATCCCTTCTTCTTGGTACATCATGGTCATTTCAACTATAACTGCTATCTTCCCCAAACTGTTAACAGCAGATACAGGAGCTTGCCAGTAAGAAGATGGTTTTGCTGATCCCTCCTGGATCTTAGTAATTATAACACCATAAACCCCAGTGCTGTCGAGTCAGATGACACCATAAAGTACTATTTAAATAAACCCCTCAAATTCTGACATGCTAAATTCATCATATCTAGTATTTGTAAAGACTGTGCTCTGTGTGATTTGGCTCTGATTGTATCTGGATGTTTCAAATCTTGGTCTGCAATAAAAGTTTCTAAATTCTTAAAAGCATTTACTAGACATTTAAAGTCTGCTAATACAGACCAAGAGAACCCTGGTGGCAAGCTGGCACTCCATGGAAGCTCTATGGGGCAGTTCTACCCTGACCTATAGGGTCGCTATGAGTTGGAATCGACTTGATGACACTGGGTTTGGTGTATACGGACCCAACTATCCATCTTCTTATGCTGAAAATTTTACTTTGGTATAAAGAAAGGCTGATTTTTAACACTTTACTTCACACCGGCCTTTTTGTTTTTTTTCCTACCAACATGGACAAACATTGATCTAAGCAATTTATTGCTTCAAGCCTCTGAATTGCTCTCAATACTTTTATACTTTGTCATAGTGTGCTATCCTATATCAGAATCCAATCATTTGTATAAAGTTGGACTACTCTAATTTATCTTAATATTCATTTATGGAGGATCTACAGTGTTATGTCCTGTGAAGGAACCTGGGAATACAAAAAAAAACTCTCTCCCATCAAGGATTCTATTATACAAGGAAGGGAAACAGTCTAACCATATGAACACAATGTAACAAGGACTATGCTAGGGGCTATAAAGACCACATACACATATGCTAGGCATACTAATGCTCAACTGGAAGACTGAAGATTTCACAAAAGCACCTGTTCTAAAAAAGGACAAGCCAGCCAAAGCCAAGTGCCGTCGAGTCAGATCCCAACTGTCAAATAGTCTGAGTTCAGTGAAGAAGCCCTAGTGGCTCAGTGATTGCCTACTTGGATGCTAAGCGAAAGGTGGTCACTTTGAAGTTGCTCTGTGAAGAAAGACGTAGCAGTCCACTTTCATAAAGACTGCAGCCTTAGAAACACTGTGGGGAAATTCTATTCTGTCCAACACAGGTTGCTATGAGTTAGAATTGACTCAATAGCAAAGACATATGATTTTGGTTGAATTGGTTCAAGAAAAGAAAAAGCTGACTATAGAAGAGAACAGAGAGAGGTACAAAAGAGAGGAAAAGATTTAAGAACAGAAACAGAGACATTTCTTGTATTAACATGTTCAGGTGTCACAGTTAAGAAGTGAACAACATCTAAAGACGAAGCCTAAGATGTGTTTATCTAGGAGTGGATTAGTGAATCAGATTGATGATGAGGGTACTTGGGCATGAGAAAAACAAGGAATTTGGGAGCTCAAAGTGTTACACTGGAAGACCTGGAGTCATCCAAAAAATGGAAAAAGAAGACAACAAATAAAGCAAAATGCACACTTCATTGACTGGAGAAAAAAACAGACAGGAAGAAGCCAACAAGAAATGATGCTGAGAGAGCAGAGTGTTTTTTTAAAAAAAAATTATTTTGAAAGTCTTAAAATTGCAAAATATAATACAAAGAAATCCTGTATACCCTCCAAATTTCCCTAATGTTAACACTGCACTACACTTGCTTTATTATTTATTCTTTCCATATTTATCTACTTACATATCTGTATGTATATCGTTTTCTGAAACATTTTAACGTTGGATGCATGATGCACCTTTCACCATTTACTCAAATTTTAAAATATGGCTCCATCATATTGCATTTTGCCAAAATTTCATTTTCTTTAGTCAAAGCCCATCTTACATTCAATTTCTGAGTTAGTGCCTTCTTGAGTCAAACAAAGAAGATGGCATTTAGTGACTCTACATCCAGTTTTCATTTGTTTTCCCTAAACTGTCCAGACCAGCAGAAAGATCTCTATGAAGTGATTACAGAATGAAGCTACTGAAAGCTTTAGCTAAGCTGTTTGTATCGCCCCATCACTTGAGAAAAGAACTGAATCTAGAAATATAAACATATAAGCTAGTAAAATGCTACAAAAAGGGAGAAGCAAATAGTTAACTGCTCACCTAAAAACTGAAAGGTTGGAGGTTCAAGTTCACCCAAGGCACATCAGACGAAAGGGCTAGCAAACTACTTCTGAAAAATGATTTACTGAAAACTCTATAGGGTGCAGTTTACACACTTGGAGTTGCCATCTATTGGAGTGGCCTCAGTGGTAAAGGGGCACAGAATGGAGGTGGGGAGCTTAAAATCGGGAAGTACCTAGTGATCTTTTCCAAATTGTAAAACCACCAACTTTACCCAGTGATTCTCCTCAACAACCTCCTAAAGAATCTGACAACAAAGGGTTTGCATCATTTATTTTTGTTGAGTCTGTTTAGCACACAACTCAATTAAAAACCAAAATAGAAATATTGAACAAAAAGACAGATATTCATTTCTAATTCAAACATTTAGCTCTAAACAGATGAACGTTTAAATATAAAACCATCTTATTCTCTTTGTGTAAGCTGATTTGAAGTGGAAACTTGAAAACCTTTTTTGGTCATCTGCTTCAGTGTTTAACAATACTTAGCTATTTTATCCCTCCATAGTATTTACATTCCTTTTTTCATGTGGACTTAGAGAATAAATTATCAATCTCTTCTTCATTTGTAAGTCTATGAAGTCTAATGTTTTCTCAAAGCAAAACAGGACTTCTATTTTTTGCATTTTCTTTTTATTATGATTAAGTATACAGACCAAATCAATTCTGCATGCTCACCTACCTGCAGCTCTATCTGCTCTCCTCGCCCTGTGATGGCACATTCCTCCCTTTCGCTCTATACTTTCAGTATCCCCTTAAAGGAGCACCTGTCCCCTCCTGTCTAGCCTCTCCTCTCCCAACCAGAAACTATGAATGTATATAAATTTATTAAAACAATAAAGTACACGCACCACTTACTCAAACCACAAGTATAAAACCAGTATAGAACAATCATGATTCCAGAAAGCATCTCATAGCTTGGTTTCAATTAGAAGACATTACGCTGAGTGAAGTCAGTCAGCTGCAAAAGGACAAGTATTGTATGAGACCTTTGCTGTAAGGACTTAAAAACGGACTTAAATAGAAAAGATTCTTTGATTGCTACAAGGGTGGGAAGAGTGGGAGAAGGATGTTCATAGATAGTCGACAGGAATCTGGTTAGGTGAAGGGACTGACAAAACGCAGTAGAGGGCAGATCAGCATAACTGGACTACGAATCTATAAATGTATAAAACCTAAGTACACACACCATATACACTGTGTCCCTGAGTCCAGCCCACTCTTCTCTGAAGAGTTGATGTCATTACTGGTTTCAGGCCAGGGCCAGCAGCAAGTCTAGGGGCCATATTTCCTAGGAACCCTCCAGGCTGTCAGACCATTAATTCTGGTCTTTTAAAAGAATTCCTGAACTGCACACTTTTACTCATGTTCCCTCAGTGACTCTGCACTGTGTCCCCATCACAGCTGCCTTTGGTGATGGCCAGGCACCATCTGGCTCTTCTGGTCTCATGCTGATGCAGTCTCCCATTCATATGGGTCCTTCTGTTTCCTGGGCTCATTTTTCCTCATGTTTTTGATGTTCTCAGCCGTCATCTGTTCCAGGTGGCTTGGGACCATTTGGTATACTTCCAATGGCAGCCTGCTAGCTGTTAAGACCCCAGATGACACTCATCAATGTGGGGTGCAGAAAACTCTCTTAGCTAAAGACTAGCTATGCCAACTAACCTCGATAGCCCCTGGAAACGTAGTCCCCAAAGCCCCGTCCCTGCTACTCTATCCTTTGAAATATTGGGTGGAGTTAGCAAACCTTTCAGTTTATTGTGTAGTCCAGTTATGCTGACCTCCTCTCCACTGTGTGCTATCCATCCCTTCACCTATCCAAACTCCTACCAACTATCTAATCTATGAACACCCGTCTCCCTCCCTCCCCACCCTCGTAGCTGTCAGAACCTTTTCTTCTTTCTGTACTTAAGTCCATTTTTAAGTCCTTATAGCAGAGGCCTCACACAATATTTGTACTTTTGCAGATGACTGATTTCACTCACCTTAATGTCTTCTAGCTGTAACCGGGTTATACGATGCTTCCTAAAATCATCATTGTTCTTTAGATTGCATAATGTTTCCTTGTGTATATGTACCATAGTTATTTCATTTATCTGTTGATGGGCATGTAGGTTGATTCCATTTTTTTGCTATTGTGGAGAGTGCCGCAATAAACATTTGTGTGCATGTACCTGTTCATGCAAGGAGGGTAACACCATTGGGTAAGCAGGGTAACAGCACCAGGTCAGGAAGGTAAAGATAGAGTGAGCAGCTTCCACTCGTCTGTCAGTGGAGGCTTGCTTGTTGCTGTGATGCGGGAAACTATGCCATTGGTCTTTAGGTACTAGCAGGGTCAACCACTGTAGACAAGGTTCAGACAAAAGAAAGTGTTCCAGAGTAAGACTAAGAAGAAAGATGTGGCAGTCTACTTCTGAAAAGAATTAGCCAAGGGCAAACCTCATGAATAGCAGCCGAACACTGTCAGATATGGTGCCAGAAAGTGAGCCCCCAGACTGGAAGGCACTCAGAAGACAAATCGTGAAGAGCTGCCTCCTCAAAGTACAGTGAACTTGAACGACATGGATGGAGTAAAGCCTCCAGGATCTTCGTTCACTGGTGTGGCACAAATCAAAATGAGAATATACAGCTGCAAACACCCACTAATAATTAGGACACAGAATGTACAAAGTATGAATCCAGGAAACTGGAATTGTCCGAAACAAAACGGATCACATAAACATTGACATCCCAGGCATCAGTGAGCTGAAATGGGCTGGTTTTCCCATTTTCAATCCAACAGTCATTTAGTCTACTATGCCGGGAACAAAAGCTTGAAGAGGAATGGTGTTGCGTTCATCATCAAAAAGAACATTTCAACATCTGTCCTAACGTACAATGCTATCAGTGATAGGATAATATCCTTATGCCTACAAATAAGGCCAGTTAATACGACTTGGCCAGCTGGCTGGCATTCAAATTTACACACCAACCATTAAAGTTAAGGATGAAGAGGTTGAAGATTTTTACCAGCTTTTGCAGCTTGAAATTGATCGAACATTCAATCAGGATGCACTGATAATTACCAGTGATGGAAAGCAGAAGCTGGAAACAAAGAAGAAGGGTCAGTAGTTGGAAAATATGGCCTTGGTGATAGAAATAATGCTGGAGATTGCACGACAGAATTTTTCAAGACTAACAACTTCGTCATTGCAAATACCTTTTTTAACCAGCACAAACGGTTACTCTACACATGGACCTCACCAGATGCAATACACAGGAACCAAATCGGCTACATCTGTGGAAAAAAGACGATGGAAAAGCTCCATATCAGCAGTCAGAACAAGACCAGGTGCTGACTGTGGCACAGATGATCAACTGCTCCTATGCAAATTGAAACTGAAGAAAATTAGAACAAGTCTCATGAGAGCCACAGTATGACCTTGAGGATATCGCTCCTGAGTTTAAAGACCATCTCAAGACCAGATCTGATGTGCTGATCACTAATGACCGAAGACCATACAAACTGTGCAATGACTTCAGAGACATCATCCACAAAGAGAGCAAGAGATCATTAAAGACAGGAAAGACCAAATCGGATGTCAGAAGAGACTCTGAAATTTGAACGTCAAGCAGCTAAAGCAAAAGAATGGCAAAGCAAAAGACCTAAACAGAAGATTTAAAAGAGCAGCTCGAGAAGACGAAAGAAAGTATTATAATCACATGCGCAGTAGAGCTGGAAATAGAAAACCAGAAGGGAAGAACATGTTCTGTATTTCCCAAGCTGAAACAACTGAAGAAAAAATTAAAGCCTTGAGTTGCAGTAGTGAAGGATTCTGCACGGAAACTATTAAGTGACTCAGGGAGCATCGAAACAAGATGGAAGGAATCCACAGAGTCACTATACCAGAAAGAACTGGTCGATGTGCAGCCATTTCAAGAGGTATCAAATGATCAGGAACCAGTAATGCTGAAGGGAGAAGTCAAAGCTACATTGAAGGCATGAGCAAAAAACAAGGCTCCAAGAATTGATGGACTATCAAATAAGATATTCCAATAAACTGATGTGCTGCTGGAAGTGCTCACTCATCTATGCCAACAAATTTGGAGGACAGCTACTTGGCCAACTGACTGGAAGAGATCCATATTTATGCCCATTCCAAAGAAAGGTAATCCAACTGAATGGGTAAATTACCGAACAATACTGTTGATATCACACACAAGTAAAATTCTGCTCCAGATCATTCAAAAGCAACTACAATGGTATATTGACAAGGAACTGCTGAAAGTCAAGCTGGATTCAGAAGAGGACATGGAACCAGAGATCATCGCTGAAGTCAGAGGTATCTTGGCTGAAAGCAACGAATACCAGCAAGATGTTTACTTGTGTTTCACCGACTATGTAACATCAACTGAACATACTGTATTCATGATAAATTATGGCTAACGTTGTGGAGAATGGGAATTCCAGAACACCTACTTGTCCTCTTTAGGGATCTGTATATAGAACAACAGGCAGTTGTGTGAACAGAACAAGTGGACACTGCATGGTTTAAAGTGAGGAAAAGTGTGCATCAGAGTATCCTTTCACCATACCTTTTTAATCTGTATACTGAGGAAATAATCCAAGGAGCTGGATTCTATGAAGAAGAACAAGAATTAGTATCAGAAGACGACTTATTAACAACCTGCATTATATAGATGACACCACCTTACTTGCTGGAAATGAAGATTCGAGACACTTACTATTGAAGATCAATGACCACAGCCTTCAGTATGGATTGCACCTCAGTATCAGGAAAACAAAAAATTCTCACAATTGGACCAGTAAGCAATATGGTCACAAATGGACAAAGGATTGAAGTTGTCAAGGATTTCATTTTACTTGGGTCCACAATCAACGCCCATGGAAGAAGGACCTCTTCAAAGTATTCAAAAGTAAGGATGTCACCTTAAAGACTAAAATGTGCCTGACCCAAGCCAAGATATTTTCAATAGCATCCTATGCATGTGAAAGCTGGGCCATGAACAAAGACAGAAGAACTGATGTCTTTGAATTATGATATTGAAGAAGAATGTTGAAAGCGCAATGGTCTGCCAAAAGGACAAACAGATCCTGTTCTGGAAGAAGTACAACCAGAGTGTTCGCTCCTCGGAAGCAAAGATGGCAAGACTGCATCTTACATACTTTGGACATATCAGGAAAGATCAGTCCCTGTAGAAGGACATCATGCTTAGTTGAGTGAAGGGTCAGTGAAAAAGAGGAAGACCCTTGATGAGATGGAATGATGCAGTGGCCGCAATAATGGACTTAAGCATAAAAACAATTGTGAACATGGCACAAGACTGGGAAATGTTTCGCTCTGTTGTTCATAGAGTTGCTATGAGTCAGAACTAGACAGCACCTAACAACAACCTGTTCATGTGACACCTTTTATTTCTGTAGGATATAGTCTGAGCAGTGGGAATGCTGGATCATATGGCATTTCTATTTCTAGTTTTTTAAGGAAGTACCAAATTGCTCTCCAAAGAGGTTGTACCATTTTGCATACCCAACAGCAATATAGGCAAGTTCCAATCTCTCCACAGCCTCTCCAGCATGTGTTTTCAGGATTATTTGGGTGGGAAACATCATTGGGGTGAGAAACCCTGGTGGCATGGTGGGTTAAGTGCTACAAATACTAACCAAAAGGTTAACAGTTCAAATACAGCAAGCGCTCCTCGGAAACTCTATGGGGCAGTTCTACCTTGACCTCTAGGTTCACTGAGTTGGACCCAACTTGACAGCAGTAGGTTTGGTTTGTTTTTTGGTTTGTTGGGGTAAGATGGTATCATACTGCAGTTTTAATTTGGGTTTTTCTAACAGCTAATGATCATGAGCATTTTCTCATGTGTCTTTTGACTACCTGGATGTTTTCTTTGGTAAAGGGTCTGTCCATCTCCTTTGCCCACTGCTTAACTGGGTTATTTACCTTTTTCTTGTTGATCGTTTGCAGTACGTTGAAGATTATGGAAATCAGACATCAATCCAACATGTAGTTGCCGAATATGTTTCCGCATTCTGTAGGCAGTCTTTTGGATGAGCCTAAGTGTTTGATCTTTAGTAGTTTCTATTTACCTATTTTTATGCACTGTTGGTCAGATTTTGTAGTCTAAGCCATGTATCAGGAGTTCTGTAGTTGTCCCTATTCTTTCTTGCATGATCTCTATCATTTTAGATTTGATATTTAGATCTTTGATCCATTTTGAGTAAAGTTTTTCTGTAAGGTGTGAGATATGAGTTTTGTTTCAGTTTTTTGCATTTGGATATCCAATTTTGCCAACATCATGTTACAGACTGTTTTTATCCCAGTTTAGAATCTTAAGGCGTTTGTCCAGTATCAATGGTTCATAACACCATGGTGATGTTTCTAGGCTTTCATTTCTGTTCCATTAGTCTGTATTCTGTATGTCTCTTTTTATACCAGTACCAGGCTGTTATGACTACCGTGACAGGTTTAACAGGTTCTAAGGTCAGGTAGTATGAGGTCTCCCACCATGTTCCTCTTCTTCAGTAGTGCTTTACTTATCCAGGATTTCTTCCCTTTCCAAAGTTGGTGATTTGTTTCTCATTAAGAAGTAACACCAGAATTTGTATTGGCAAATTGTATATTGCATTGTGTATGTAGATCATTTGGGTTAAAAACAGATGTTTTCACAACGTTAAGTCTTCCCTTCCATGAGCAAAACATGTTTCTTCATTTGGGTAAGTCTCTTTTGGTTTCGTGCAGTAGGGTCTTCTAATTTTCTCTGTATGGGTCTCCTACTTTTCTGGTTAGATTTGTTCATAGGTATTTTATCTTCCTGGGGCCTATAGCAAACAGTTTTGATTTCGTGATTTCCTCTTTCTCTCCTCATTGGTGTAAAGGAATCCTACTGATTCACTTGTTTATCTATATCCTGATACTTTGCTGAATTCAGGTAATTTTTTTAGGATATCACTTTATTTACTCTTCTGTGGACACAGTGTTTCGTATGGACGTAAAAATTCAACCAGTTCAAAGATACTTCTCAAATTCTGCGGTTCCTATCCCATGCTCTCATGCAATCCCTGCCATGTAAACTTATTCTGCAATTTTTTGAAAGTGATGCTACACAAATAATGCATTTGTTCATTTGTTTGGCAACCATACCTTGTCCATTCCCCTCTCCCAGGTATTTTCATAAGCACCACTGTCCCTTTTTTTTTTTTTTCTTTTTAACACATGGCTATAAAACAATGTAGCACAGCAGGGTTACGATAACACATCATGGGAGGCGGGCTGTGGAAGGCAAGCAAATGTGAAAGGCATGCATTATTTGCATGAAAATGCATTACTACCAGGTAGGACGACAGAATGCCTCTTGATGATTTATTCACTTGGGTATACTGGGTATAATTAAGGTTTTTTTTTTTGTTTTTTTTTTTTTTACTCTTAATACTAAATACATGTACCTAGGTCTGGTACATTATGTTTTGAAAACTCAACCTCCCTCTCCTATTTTCAATGGATCCTTTTGATGATTTAACAAATTCTATCCTTACTTGTGGAAGTGTCATTGCTATCTATCTCCATTTCACTGCTGCTGTTATAATTTCAATTCCTCAGTCCATAAAATGAACAGTATTATAATACAATTTTCCATCTCCAAAAAGACAACTTTGGGACCTTCTCTGAGTTCAATTCTCCAGACAACTATATATTAATTAATGTAGTCAGTTGGAGTAATGTTATCCAAAAAAATCACGACTCATGGCCAAAAATAACTACTTCCTTCTACAACTTCTATAAAAGGTGGTGATGTACAATCAAACAAGGATTCTTAGGAGCTGGGAAATTCTGTTCTGCCTGGCTTTGTAAATAGTTTGTGACAACTGTTGATGGCCCCCTGGAGGGGGTTGTCAATACTGTTTACAGAGCTGCTTCTTCAGAGTGGTTCAGCTAGAATTGTCTCTAGGGATCATACTGAGGTTACTCAAAATAGCAACATCCCAGCTACCTGAGAGCTGAGGAATAGAAGATAAAAATGGATAGAAGTACAACAGGCAAGTATATTCAAATAAATGGCTCCCCCACCTTTAAGATGAGAGTGTTACTTACAGGTACTGAACCTTAATGGAGGCAGTTTGTTAAAGTGCTGACATTTGCTACCACAAATGTCACTGCTTTAAACTGTTATTTTCTTCATGTAAGTTTATTATTTATACCTCAGCATCTGATTTTACAAGTAACAAACACATCATGTTTATTGCTTTTTTCTATACTGTCTGTCACATTATATAAGGATATATAAATATTGTAACGTTCTTTTGCTATTAATTCAAACGTGTAAATTCTTCTTAGGTCTTCTTTATTCATCGTCCAGCTTTCACAAGCATATGAAAACCGAAACACCAAACCCATGCCACTGAGTCAGGTCCAACTCACAGAGACCCTAGCGGTCAAAGCAGAACTGCCCCACAGAGTTACCAAGAAGCACCTAGCAGATTTGAGCTGCCAACCTTTTGGTTAGCAGATGTAGCACTTAAACCCACTATGCTACTGGGGTTTCCAAAAGTGTTATCAGGCAACTGACAGCATGATGGCTTGGTTCATGATCATCTCAGTTTTCACAGTGACATATGTGCTTTTTAATACTTGAGAAAGGTTTTCTGCAGATTTGTCCTATGCAATGCATCTTTTGATTTCCTGACTGCTGCTTCCATGCACACTGACTGCAGGTCGAAGTAAAATGAAATTCTAGACAATACCAATCTTTTGTGTTTATCATAATGTTCAAAATCCATCCATAAGGATTTTTGCTTTCTTTGTGTTGAGGTGAAATCTACACTGAAGGATACTGTCTTTGATTTTCATCATTAAGTGCTTCAAGTCCTCACCATCTTCAGCAAGCAACTCCGGTTGCTCAACTGCATATCACTGACCAACAAGTCAGTCATCCTCCACTCCTGATGCCATGTTGTCCTTTTTCATATAGTCTAGCTTCTTTGATTATTTGTTCAGCATACAGATTGAAAAAGTATGGTGACCCGGATAAGTAAGGTACTATCAAAGAAGAACACACTGGGAGGCCTCTCATTACCCAACCTTAGAACATACTACGCTGCCACAGTGGTCAAAACAGCCTGGTACTGGTACAAGAACAGACAGATGGATCAGTGGAACAGAATTGAGACCCGAGAGATGACACCATCTGCCTATGAACAATTGATATTCAACAAAGGCCTTAAGACATTAAGCTGGGGTAAAAACAGTACCTTCAACAAATGGTGCTGGCAAAATTGGATATCCATCTGCAAGAAACTGAATCAAGATCCATATCTTACACCTTATACAAAAACCAACTCCAACTGGATAAAAGACCTAAATATCAAACCTAAAACAATAAAGCTCATCCAAGAAAAGGTAGGAACAACAATGAAGTTTTAATACACAATGAGGACAGACTCCAAAATCTGTCGAAGAAACCACAATCAACAGAAAATAGATAAATGGGAACTATTAAGAATCAAACACTTTTGCTCATCCAAAGACTTTATTAATAGAATTAAAAGGACACCCACAGAATGGGAAAAAATATTTGGCAACTCTATGTCAGACCGACACCTGATCTCCATAATCTATAAGATACAACCAAATATCAATAAAAAGAAGATAAGTCATCCAATTAAGCGATGGGCAAATGAGATGGACAGACACTTCACTAAAGAGGAGATCCAGGCAGCCAAAAAAATAAAGCAGACATGTTCACGATCTTTAGTTATTAAAGAAATTCAAATCAAGAGGACAATGAGATATCATCTCACCCCAACAAGATTGGCCATGATCCAGAAAACACAAAACAACAAATGCTGGAGAAGCTGTAGAGAAAGTGGAACCCTCCTACACTGTTAGTGGGGTTGCAAAATGGTCCAGCCTCTTTGGAAGGCAATCTGGAGTTTCCTTAAAAAAAAAATGGATATCGATATACCATTTGACCCAGTAATTCCACTACTTGGAATATATCCTACAGAATCAAGGCCTTTCACACCAACAGACACATGCACCAGAATGTTTATCACAGCACAGTCCATGATAGCAAAAAGATGGAATCAACCCAGATGCCCAACAACAGAAGAATGGATAGGTAAACTATGGTACATATACTCAATGGAGCACGATGATTCCAGGAAACATCTCATCACCTGGTTTCAACTGGAAGGCATTATGTTGAGTGAAAGTAATCAGCGACAAAAGGACAAATATTGTACGAGTCCTCTATGATAAGATCTCAAAAACAGACTTCTGTATAGAAGACTCTTTGAGAGCTGCAAGGGAGGGGAAGGAAGTACGGAGGGGGGAGTGTTTAGACAGTTGCTAGGTATCTGGTTGGGTGAAATCGGTGATAGCACACATCAGAAACAAAAACACCACTAGGTGGACTTCAGGATAACTTGAGTACCCCTTCTATCTTAACCTAATATTGCAAGGATAGAGCAGCTGGGGCAGGGGGTAGAAGACCATGCTCTTAGGCAAAATCGAGGCCAACTGGCACAACTAGCATTTTGCTAAGAGGGCTCTCTGCACCCCACATTGGTGAGTGGCGTCTGGGGTCTTAAAAGCTGCCAAGCTACCATCTGAAGACACAGCAAATGGTCCCAACTCAGCAGGAATGGATGCTCACCGAGGACCAAAATGACATGGGGGAAAGACACCTCAGAAGATAGACTCACATGAGTGGGTGCCTACATCGACTTGGGACTGGAAGAACCAGATGGTGCCTGGCCACCACCAGTGATAGCCGCGATGGAGCTCACTAGGTTGAGTCTCACTGGCAACTCAAGAATAAAAAGGGGTGCATCCTGAGATCTCCACTAAAAGACCTCAATTGATGGTCCAGCGGTTTGGGGGTTCTCAATTAATGGTCCAGCAGTTTTGGGGTTCCCCTGAGAGCATGGCCCCTGGTCCTGATGCTGCCCTTGCCCATAAATCATAACGAAGGTCCACTCTTTGGACAGGAATGGATTCGACTTGGCAATGCAGAGTGACGATATACTGGATGCACTTTATGGTTCTGTACATCTATAGGATATCATCCTGCTGACCTCTCGCTGGAGGAAGGAGAGTAGGTGGAGAGGAGGGGAAAGAAGGATGTTGGGAGGATGAGACATGTATGGAGCAGAGAGGAATAATGTCCTGTCACCGGACAGGGAGAGCAGTGGAAGCTGAATATAGGTGGGCATGTAAATTTATATGGGAATGTACATTTTCACTCAGTTATATTAAATAAAAAAAAATTAAAGTGAAAGGACACAACCCTGACACATATTTTTCCTAGCTTTAAACCATGCAGCATCCCCTTGCTTTGTTTGAATGACCACCTGTTGATCTATGTACAGGTTACTCTAGAGCATAATTAAGTGTTCTGGAATTCCTTTTCTTTACAATGATATTCATAATTTTTTATGAGTTAGAGTCAATAAAACCAAAAACCCACTGCCACTGAGTCAATTCTGACTCACAGTGACCCTACAGGATAGAGCAGACCTGCTCCATAGAGTTTCCAAGGACAGTCTAGCAAATCTGAAGTGTCAGCCTTTTGGTTGGCAGTCATAGCTCTTAACTACTGTGCCAGCAGGGTCTCCACAAAATTAATAGAACACAGGCAAACATCTTTCTGGTACTCTCTGCTTTCAACCAAGATTTCTCTCTCATCAGTAATGATATCCCTTTTCCTCATCCTCTTCTGAATCCAGCTTGAATTTCTGACAGTTCCTGTCACTGCAATGCTACAACCATTTTTAATGTCTTCAGCAAAATTTTGCTGATGTGTGATATAAATAATATTGTTTGATCATTTTCTCATTCTGCTGGATCACCTTTCTCTGGAATGGGGACAAATATGGATCTCTTGCAGTCTGGCTAGCCAGGTAGTTGTCTTCCAAATTTCTTAGAACAGATGGGTTACCACTTCTAGCACCACATCCATTTGCTGAAACCTATCATTCGATGATCAGTTTCTGGAGCCTGTTTTCCACCAGTGCCTTCAGTGCAGCTTGGACTTCCTCCTTCAGGACCATTAATTCTTGATCATATGCTATCTCTTAACACGGCTGAATACTGACTAGTTCTTTTTGTACAGTGGCTGTGTGCATTCCTTCTATCTTCTTTTGATGCTTCTTATGTTGTTCAATATTTTGTCCACAGAATCCTTCAATATTGCAATGTAAAGCTTGAATTCTTTTCTTCAGTTTTTTTCAGCTTGAGAAATGCCAAGTGTGTTTTCTCCAGCGGGTTTTCTAATTCCAGGTCTTTGCACATTTCCTTATAATACTTCACTTTGTCTTCCTGAGCTGTCCTTTGAAATCTCTTCTGGTCTTTTACTGTATCAAATCTTCCATTCACTTTAGCTTCTCTATGTTCATGCTTTGCAAATTTCAGAAGAAAGATAAATAAAAAAGTGCATCTGCTATCAGGAGAAGTAACAATATAACTGGGAAGAGAGGCAACACGAGTAATCCTTGTCAAAAAAAAAAAAAAGTGGATGGTGGAACAAGATAGTTCAATCACACAGATCATACAGATCAGTCAAGCCACTTATGTAATTAAAAATTTTCTAGCAGCTACACTGTAAAATAAGAAACAAGTAAAATTAATTTTAATATATTTCTTTAACTCAATATGTCAAAACATTATGTCAATATGTATCAATGTAATTATTGATAACTTTATAAATTTTACATTCTTTTTTGTACTAACAAGACATCTTAATTTGAACTCTCCACATTTTAAGGACGCAATAGTCTCATGAAGCCAATGGCTACCAAACTGGATGTAGTTTTTTATAGAGCTCTAATAAGGAGCCACACACATACAAATGAAGACAAAGTAAAAAGTACGCAGGGGGTTAGAGACTAGATGCAGTTGTAAGATTTGAAATAAGGTTTTATAAGGCCAAATAAATCTGTCACTACACAAAAAAATCATAAAACTTGTTAATATTACATGATGCATTTATTTGGACCCTAGGATTAGACATCCCAAATAAACTACAACCCTTATACTATATATAGAATTGGAGATAAAACGCACACGCCAAAAAGAAGTGGTGGTGTTATTTTAACTTTATGACAATTCACTAACTTTGTATATGACACTTTAAATTATGAACTGGCTATTCATGAAATTTTGCTACTTTTTTACAGCTATTTAAAGTGGTGCTATAAGGCCACATTTTTGAAGTTTTTTGGTTCTTTCATCAACTCTGAAACAGTCATGTTCATCAGTATTCACCCTTCTAGAGAAATATTCACATTTCTATGTAAAAACTAAAGTATATAAGCATTTGTAAAGTTTTGTCACACTGTTTAAGCATTTAAATCTCTACATCCTTCTGAAGGCCACGGGCACAGTATAATAATCTCCTAAAATTCAGGCTATTTAACTAACTATAAAACATGGCTTTGTAAAATGTATACTACTCGATTTAAAACATTATAAACACTATTTAGGCTGAAACTATTGAAAGCTATGGTAAAACGTCATTAACTCATAACAGTAATTTCTACCCCCCTCAGCCCCCATGATATGAGCTATTTGGCTACTTACTATACATTTTTTTAATCCTTCTGAAATTTTATTATAACAATAGTTTATATGAGGCAATTAAAAACATGAATGAGCTGGGTAAGTTTTCAATTTCCACAACTTCAAGTAAAGCAGCCTTAATACTCAAATTTTGTATTTGTCTAGTCTGAATACAGGCCGACTGTGAATTCAACAGCTTCACAAATCATTTATGGAATACAATTTTGGTAACAATAACTATAAAGGAGAAAAACAGGTTTTCTTTATATGAGCCTCTCATTTTATTCAAGAACATCTTTAGATTGTGAAAACATCAAAATAGAAAAATCACCAGATACTAAGTGGGAATCACTGAAACACAATGTTAGTTCTAATGGATGGCTGATTGTGTTTGGTCTTTTGAAACTTTGAAGTATAGGTAAGTCTTGATCACACAAATTAATAAATCCTAAAGCTGGAGTTAACAATAACCATTACACCCCAATTCTACAGCTCAGCCCAGCCAATCTTTCTAAAGGTCAGGTTGTGAACTGGAGAAGATCCGGGAGGTCCGCCGCATCGCTTTGTTGCCAGGCATCTCTCCTCTGGATTGTTGCAGGCATTGATTAGTATTCGTCAGCAGACTCAACAAAGCAAACAAGAAACTCAAGCACGAATAATAAAATGAAATGCTGCTATATAACCCTTTGTCATTCAGCAAATATGGGACTTTTTAGCTACATTGTTCCTAAACCTGGGTTACTACTTTAATTTTTCTCCACAGTGCTGACTGAATAAGTATGCATGTGTGTTAAATGCAGAGCTCCCCTAACAACTGCAGGACTGCCATTTAATCTGTTGGTAGATGGACCATTTCCTGTGGGAACTCTAGCTATGATTTCCAGATCCACCAAATAAATCTCAGATTAAGATTCCAAATGAAACCTGCCTTTGGCAGATAAAAAATGTCAAGATGGATATAAACAGTAAAATTATAAATTATCTAGGTGTTGCATGACAAACCAATGTTCAATTTTTTTGTTGTTGATGTGTGCCCAGATACCAAAACTATATGAGACATTCATCAAATGTCACACTTTCATAATATTGGAAGCATCATTAAAACTGTTTGACTAAGAACCTCAAAGTGTTTAAGCAGTAGCTCAAAAGTATATTTGTGCAAAGTAGAAGAATAAATTTACATATCAGCAGCAGCTCATAAGGGATGGGTAAATATTCTGTTTATCTCTCATTGTAATTCAGGTTACTTTAAATACAAGGTTTTAGGAAATCACTATACTGTATATGTCATCATTACATAACTTTCTATGCAAATAAGGTGTGATTTATTCAAATTCACCATTTGCTTCTCCAAAAGGAGGAAAAAAGCATAAAAGAAAAAGGTAGGGGCTCCCATTTTGCTAATCAACTGTGATAGTGCCTTCCTAGCCAGTGACACTACAGCATCCCAGTCCTTTGCTTGTCAGAACTTTGAACTTAAAAAAAAAAGTATTAAATACATGAGACTTTAAAAAAGCCTGAGAGAGTTTGCTTTTTAAGTTCATTTTGAAATTTTTTTAAAAGGCAGTAGAGGGCCAAGAGGGAACATCAGAGAGAGCAAGTGACCTGCTAAAATGCAGAGGAAGTCTCCAGTGCTAGTCTCCACTGCATTCTTAGGAGACCTAGAGCTGCTTTTTTAAAGAAAAACTTCTGTTTTGTCTTGACTCATCCTACCCGGACTAATACCACCTTTTCTTGGTCTTATTTCTATACTGATTGATTATAAATAAAGGATATGACGGTTTCTGAAGAGGAAACTACCAGATTGGCTGAACTCTAATTACCACTTTTTAACTCTGAACCTTTAAAAGCAATTGAGTAACAGGCTTCCAGTGACTCTAAATTTTGCAACATCTTTTCTTTTTTTAAAATCTACAAACCTTCCATTCTGCTTTAAATAGAAATTTTTTTCAAAATTATAAATTCTTTACATTTACATTAATCTGCAGAAAGGCTATAGAATACATTCCATTTCCAAATCTTAGAATTTGTAGACAAGCCCACACCCAATGTCTCCAAAAATTTTGTTGGTTCAGGTAAACTAACATCAGATAAATCTTGACCTATCTTAATCTATTTAATCTAAAATTTTTAAAAAGTAGGGGGACACGTAGGTGGGAAGATAGATGAATGGGGGAAATAATGAATTCCACGCTTCTTTCTGATCATGTTTCTATACAAAAAAAATACTTAAATCTATGAACATGTTAGCTAATTTTTGAGTATATCAAATTACCTTCACTATAGCTATATTTTATAAACTTAAAGAATAAACTTACTAAAAGATTCTGTTACTTTTAAAATAATTAACAATTAGGAAAAACATATTCAGCTTCTAGGCAACAGGTATAATTTTATCAATATGCACAGATCAGTTCTAACTCCTCACACACTGGCATACTAATTTTAAAGTAACAAAATGTAATGACATGAAAACTAGAATTTAAAATATAAAAAATAAAAATTTTAAAGTAATTATTTTTCACCCTACATCTTACCAGTGTAACTTTATCTTATGGTAAAGGATTATCAATATTATTTGAAAGCTACAGATTAGGTATTTTTCAATTCAATCATTTACACTATAAAATAATCTATACACCACTTTGAAAACACTGAAGTCTGATTTGGTTTAAGTTTGTTTTTTTCATATTCCCTAATGGGGGAGGGGAAGCAAAGTGAAACAAGTGTATTTGCAACCTCTTTCCCCCAAATAATGTCCTACATGAGAGGTTGTCTTGATGCAAGACATTTAAAAATTGAGCATTTGATAGCTCTCCAATTTTTTTTATCCAATTATTACAGATTTATTCTAAACAAAAAGTACTAAGTGCATGTAAAATATATAATTTTGTTATGTGAGGAAATAAAGTATGTATCTTTAAATGCAGGAAGCCACATCAGTTCTATTCCACACACAGCCAGTCAACCTAGACCAACTCTGTTAATGACCTCAAATTCACTTGTATACACCAATGCGTTTTGATTCAGATCTCCAAAATCAACAAAATGTCAATGCACACACAGAACTTTACAGTAATCATACTAAAAGGAATATAACCACTATAGAGATCACAATAGTCATTTTAAATGTGATAAACTGAATTCTAAAAGAGTTAGTGATATTAGCATTAGTGTTCATGGATACATATTCTAAGAGCTGTTTTGGCATGGTAAGGCCATAACCAGAAATGAACGAAGATTTCCACTGGAAAGCTCAGCATTTTAGGGACAGACTATTGAACTGAAAATGAAACAGTTTTTTAAAAATTTAAGTTTTCTCCACTAAAAGTAATCATTTCATATTTTCATGGCCACAAATAAATGTCAAAGAACTTGCACATTAAAAGTTCAGCTAGCATTTCCTTAAACCAAAGGAGTCACAAATTCTACAAAGAAAGGATTTTTACCAAAGGTACAGGAATAAGAAAGGGGTTCTATAAAAAATAAATTTACCATTTCTATATGGCCATTTTTCGAAGTAATTATCTTTTAATGAAGGACCAAAGACGTAGTAAGAATTCCACGAGAAGAGTACAGCCCAAGCTCATTCAAAACACTCAGTAAATTTACTCAAAAAAAAAAGTTCCTTATTATCTCATAAACTTTTTCCTTATTAAGACTTTATGGCATAAATTTAATAATGTAAATTATTCCAATGAATTACTCATCACAAATGATAAATCTCAAAACACAGCTCTTAACTAATTGTATAACCAGTTAGAAAACTACATTGCCTTGTAGACATTTTTTGTTTTATCATTCTGTTTGTCTCTACTGAGGGTAATAATAGTAGTAGAATCATCCATATCAAGGTAAAAAAAAAAACTGGAAATCTCATTTTTTAATATAAACTATGTAAAATAATAGAAATTTATTTCTTTACAAGAGTATTACATCAGTCATTCTTCCAAATTGCCTCAACCTTTCTTCTGGAAGTAAACCAATCCTCATTGGCCAGCCGCCAGTGGTCCTAAACCACTATCTGAAGTATTCTAGATGTCATGTGAGAAGCTACTAGCATTCCATTAAGCCAGGTTCTGTAAGGAAAAACTGTAAATTTAATCATACCACAAACATGTTCTTTGTTAACCCCTCTGTGACATATGAAAAATAAAAAGTGCACTCCTTAAATTCACACCTGATCCCCCGTGCCCCAAAAGAAGGCACATGAAGTATTTTGTGATGCCATTAGTCTGAAGACTTTTATTGATATTGGAATTTAAATACAGACAAAATTAGATTTTACCCTCAATAAATATTTCTGATTCTATGTTACATTCTATCAAATATACTAAATACAAGTTATACCATTTGGCAAAACCACATTTCTAATGATACTTATTTATATCTAAAAGAACAGAAAGCTTATGAAACTAACAATAACTATTTCATATATTGTTGTTTCTGTCTTTTAATACTTATAAAACTTTTAGTACCGATTACCACCATTAATTAAAAAAATAAAAACCCTTTTCATTGAGCCAGTTGTGACTCATAGCTACCCTAAACTACAGCAGAACTGCCCCACAGGGCTTCCAAGCAGCAGCTGGTGGATTCAAACTGCTGACATTTTAGCTAGCAGCAGAGCTCTTAACTACTGTGCCACCAGGGCCCCACCATTTATTTAGGCCCTGTAAATTATGACTTTTTACTTTTTTATACTTCAAAAACCACCACTAGCACATCAACAAAAAGAATTACACTACACTGCTATATAAAATGCATACTAAATAAATTCTCATCTTAGGCATTGTATTAGGATCTTTACATACACTTACCATAATCTTCACAACAGTCTTAAAGAAATTATCTTCTTATTTCATATATAAGAAAGCTCAGGCTTATAAAAGTTAAGAGGCTTGTATTCAAGGCCAGGTAGGTAGTAAGAGAAATATTAAAGGATTAGAACCCAAGTCTATCCAGCTCCCAAACTTGTGTCTTCTATTCTATAACTTTTTTTTAAACTATTACATGTATTCACTTGTTTTCAGTGCAATTTACCTTCTGCTTTAAAATACTGGCAATGAGCTAAAAAGCAAATAATCTATTTAGGAAAAATGTTTCATTAGTTATTAGAAAACCAACGACTAAATACAACTTTAACACAGAATAATGAGTTATCCTGATATTTTCAAACCTTGAATTTTAAGGATCCTACTGCATACAGGCTAGCTCACTCCAAAACGGATCTCCACTCAAAGCAACTTGCCAGTTCCCTCCTCTTTCAAGTTTATGAAAATGACACAAAATTCTGCAATTATTTTAGTAGTCATGATCGAAGGCATTACAAACAACACCAATTTTTTTCCTATAGTGTTTCTCTAGATGTCAATTCATACACAATACTTATAAATCACACAATAGTTTTAGATATAATTCAATTTGAGTAACAGATGGACAAAAGGTAATCATAAAAAAACATGTACTTTGTGGAAAGAGAAATGAATGAACCAACAGCAGCTGCAGTAATAAAAGTGACTGACAGTGGCAGATGGGTTCAAAACTAACAAGAAAATATAAACAGCATTTTTGACTCAGTAAGAAATTAATAACTACTTTCAAGTTACCTTTTGATAGGTTTTGGTTCTATTTATTCTGCTTTATAGACAGACCATGGGAATCATGGCTACAGAACATAATTCCCAGTCCAATTCTACAATAGAAGATTTTTTTTAACTTACATTCAACAAGATTTTAAAATTATTTGCTAGTCTCTGAAAAAAGGCAATATATAAGGATGCTATTAACACAGGCAATTCTAGAAATCGTTTTCCTCTCAAGTTTCAGATGAAGACAACTTTTGATTTAGAAGTACGGTCACTTTTTAAGCTCAAAAGAAAATCAGCCTAAAAATACATGATACATATGTAAATACAGAAGATACATAACTAAAAATAACTACTATGTGTAAAACACATATAAATAAGTATGATTTCCTAAAACAGTAAAACAAAGGGGGGGAAAAAACAAAGGAACTCATAAACTTAAAAGGTTTAAAAAAAATCAAAAGGTTTATATAAACCTTCTTCAAGCTATGTGATTCCTGATATTTCTTACCTTTCAATTGGCAAGAAAATATTTAAAGTACAGCAGACTTTGTATTTAATTTTGATCGGTAGGAACAATAACCTTTTTGTAACCTTTCTTAGGGAACACTGACCCCTAAAGGTTCTAAATTTAAGTAAGTTTCACAATTTTCTAAATTTATCAGATATCTGAATCTCCTTTCACCTATATTATTTTACGTATGTATACTTTATCATAGATATGTTTATCCTTAAATAGTAAGTGAATTACTTACAGTGGATCGTTATGTACCAGAAAATAGATCACGTTTCTGCCAATTTAATAAAAGCCACCGAAATTTATATACTATTAACACTATGTAAAATAATTACTTGTAAGAGATTTCTGCCATATATGCCTTTTTTTATATAGTTAAGTATTAAACAATAAACAAATGTTACAAAACACTAAGTAGTCATATCAATTCATTTTCCCCTAAGGGATGATTTTACAGTAATATAAACTTTTTGGATAGTCTACTTTTCCCCTAAAAAAGCAGATTAAAAGAAATACAAACACACTCACACACCAAACACAGAAAGTTTTCACAAAAGGGCAAAGCATTATTTACTTCCTAAAAGGCAAAAAGCTGTGACTGATTCTCATTCGGCAATATATTCATTCAGGTAGTGCTTCCACTGATTTGAAAATTACATTCATTCAGGTTGTTTAACCACATAAGGCAAACTTTAGAAGCTTTGTAGATGTCTTCTTTACTTATCCTCCCTATCAAGCACAACTTTATATTTTCCAAATTGTCTGTAACAAAAACAAACGGTTATGTTTGTTACATTATACATCACATCAGTTCTTTGGATTACAATAATTCAGCCATGTTACAACAATACAGCTAGGAAAACTTGTAAGACAATTTAAAGGCCTATCTCTGTATTGCAAGTTTTTAATTAGCCCAAACTCTTCAAAAAAAAAAAAAAAAGTAACATAGTATTAAAGTTTCCTAAAAACAACACCAATTTTTTTCTATAGTGTTTCTCTAGATGTCAATCCATATACAGTACTTATACAATGAAAGGTTTTCTTTATTAAAGGAAAATCTTTAGGGGTTTTCCAGAACAGACTAGGAACATTAGTATAAGGCAGAGCTTTGAAGCAATTATGCTTTAAGATAAACCCCATTAACAGCAGTATCAATGGGATGACCATGTGAGACTCTACTATTTCAACACAGCAGCTACCACACAACTTGACAGTACATTTACCTGTTTAATTTTATTCCTTAACAAAGTTTCTTGAACAGGCCCTTAAATAAAGGAACGTTTTATTCCTACTTGCCATATGAAAAAATGCCTGCAGAAATGCAAATTTTCTTGATGATCTCTTCAGTCATCTCTCTTCAGGTCTGTGCCTGCTGCAAATTCCGTAAGGCATCTCCAGCTTCAGTCCTAAAACCTTCTTCTCCCTACATGTTCTATGGGTACCAGGATCCCCCTCGACATCTTTTCTGGTCCTCTATACTTATGAGAAGTATTTCCTCCACAGCGTCTAGCGCTTGTGAAAATAGTTCCTTTGGCTCCTTAAAGATCCTTTTGTTCTTAATTGGGACAACATGACTTTCACAGCAATGTGATCTCTGACCAGTGAACATAAGCAACAGAGGCATCATTATTTAATTCCTCTGTTGTTATTTCAATACATGAACTGAATCAAAACACTGTGAGCCCTTCAAGAAAGGACAGTGTTGGTTTACTGGAATATGAATAAATGAATAAAAATGGCTACAACAAATAAGTTCCCGGCTTCACACCTTTAGACATTCTTATCATAAACTTGAATACAAAGTGAGTAAACCACAATTAGGTGTCTCAAAGTCTATACATAAAAACTATTAACTTTAAATTGAAAACCTTTAACTGCCTTACTCAGATGTTTACTATTGCTTTATGCACAATTCAGTGTTACCTGGATTCTAAAGTCACAGGAAGCAGTTCAGGGTCACATATGAGAAAGGCTGTTAACAGTAGGCACAAACAGAATGAACACAAAAACAAATACAAAAATATAAAAAGGTAGATGGAAAGTACATCAACTCTCAAAAGAAGGTGCAGTTATTAGCTTTTTCCTCGAGTGGTCTTGTTAACCTGCTCGGCAAGAAGCCTCCTTGAGAGGCAGAACCCAAAGACGGCAAGATGCCTGTAATATGTCTTAGCAGACATCGTGTTTCTGAAATCACATGACTTCGAATAGACAAGATTTGAACCCACAATTATATGTGCTATTATATTCAGAGTAATTTCCCAAGGTTCCGGATTTAAAACTTTTGACTGTAACAGTCTTCAAAACAAAACCCAACTTTATTTAAAATCTCTCTCTTTATCTCAAAGCCCTCGTAGTGCAGTGGTTAAGAGCTTGGCTACTAACCTAAAGAACAGCAGCAAGAATCTACAAGTAGCTTCCTGGAAATGCTATTGGGCAGTTCTACTCTGTCCTATAGGGTCCTTACGAATCCACTCTACGTAAGGAGTTTAGCTGTTTTCGTTTTCTCTGTATCACTCTCCCTTTTCCTCCCCCTCCCCTTCTCAACTGTCCCTTTATCTCTTGTTTTCTCTCTTGCGTGCACCAGGTCACTCTATCTATCCACATCTTTATCTTTTTTATCAGAGTATCTCTTCATCTGTCTCTTTCAAATTGTCTTTCAAATTGTTTTCTGACTTTTTTCTGCCTGCCAGGTTGTGTTGTCTTGCCTGTGCACATTCGCATGCACCCTTTTTCTCTCTGTGGCTCTTTTCATGCCTGTCTCTGTCTGCACGTCTGTCTCTGAGTGTGCCCGCATCTGCACATCTCTGCATACTCTGTCTCTGTATGTATGTCTTGGGCTGTGTCGCTCTCATTTTAAGAGTATTCCTGTCTGTGTGTCTCTCAGTATGCCATGTGTCTCCACCATATAAATCTTAGTACGTGCACCTCTGTGGCCATGTGTCTCTCAGTACCAATGCTAGGTCTATTTTTTTTGTGTGTGTGTATATGTATGTGTGTCTTCATCTACATTTCTTTTTTCTGTCTCCATGCATACGTCTGTCTCTCTCATTCGCTGTATCTTTCCCTCTTGGATCTACATGTCCGTCTCTCTATGTCTTTCTATTTCAGCCTTTCTCATTCTTGTATCTCTCTTCCTGCCTGTACATTTGTATATCTTCTCTGTCTCTTTCATTGTGGTATCTCTTATCTCTCCGTGTGTCTGTGTTTGTGTGTAGGCCTGTACCTTAGTGTATTTCATCTGTCTTCCGCATTCCATGTCTCTTTTTCTCACTGTCTCTCTAACTCTAGTATCTGTCTCTGTATACATATGTTCTACTCTGTATGTGTGTCATCCTCTTTAAGTATCTTCTTTCCTATGTCTTTCTCTCTGTGCATCTCTCTTTCTCTCTGAGTATACCTCTCTCTCTCTCTCTCTGTGTGTGTGTGTGTCCCTCTCTGTCACCCTTAGTCTCCTCTCTGTCTCTCTGTGTATATCTGTGCATTTCTTTCTCTCTCCCTAGTAATCCTTTTTTCCTCTTCTTCTCTCAATGTCTCTTTCTCTGTGTGCATGTCTCTTTTTCAGCACATAGGTCTCTTTGTGTCTCTCTTTCATTGTGTGTCTATGTCTGCATGTGTGTTTGTCTGCCTCTAATATACTGGTTAGAATAAACACACTTCTTTCAATGCCTTGAACTAGCACACCACTTCAGGTTGGTATTAATACATTAAAAATCCTTACCTTTTGACCAGTCCTCCATTCGTACTTCTGTTCTTATTTGTTCTGGCCGCGTCTCTGGTTTTTGCTCCAAGATTTGAAGCTAAAATAAAGTCAGCTCTAGATAAATAAACTTAAAACAATATATGAGAACACACCTACACTTTACCTTTGTTTAACAGACAAATGGCTTTCTAAAACATTTATAATAGGACAATTAATTGCATATTTCAACAGGTGAAATTTAATCTTTTTCTCAGAAAGAGGTTCTTCTTTTCACACCTACATTTCAGAAAGTATAGTTAAGGTGAAACTTCTAAACAGCCTCATTGTTTGGGTTAGAGAACCATTTAATTGATACAATTTAAGTCTCCTCCAATTACAACTCCAAGCATTTAAGAAAAATAAAATTTTCATTACATTTGCCATGAATTTTATACTGAAAATTTCAAACTTATTGGACTGATTTGTATTTACTATATATAACTTCACATAAAACATTTTACACTAGTAAAAATAACAACTCCATTCTAATATAAAAAATAAATAACACCATTTATCAGCAGAATGATTGTTTTTCTTTTACATTTGTTTTCATATTACACATAATAAAAAAATGCATATTTTCACATGGTTTTTAGAAGAAAATTAGATTTACCTCACAGCTAGAACTTTGCATTCTTTAAAAAGCCCTCAGATAAGCTGTAGTAAGCTTCTCCTTTTCTGGTTCTCTCTAATACGTTGGAGTTGGCAATCTTTTTCTAAGTTTCTCATTTACCTTTGGATTAGCTGAAAATATAGGAAGTTATTAATATCAAAGAAATATGTTCCAGTCAATGAAGCCATTTCCCTACATATTACCCAAAAAGGTTAATAATAATTGCAGTCTTTTAATAAGAGATTCATATAGCAAGACATGTAGAAAATACAGTCTTTAATAACCTCTGGAGTATTTTAAAGCATGTCTTACAGGCCTAATGCGCCTAGTAATATACTATTTAAAACTATAATTTTATCCCTCTGCAATACACAGTCACTCTTTCTCATCATTTACTCAGCTAATGAATGCCGGCAATTAGTAAAATGTAATCCCATTGCACAATCATTTTAATGCTTTTAGCACTCAGAAAAGTAAACACAAAATTAATACTGCTCAAGCCATATCAGATCCTAGTTGGAAGCAAGCAATTATAGTTCAGCTCCTCAGGTGTAATTAAATGATTGGAATGATTTAGTTCCATAAATGCAAGTTAATTCATAAGCAAGCAACAAATATACTGGGAGTAATTACAAGAAACATTGACAGCCTAAGCAGGGCAAATTCTTTCAGGAGCCTGACATAGTAAAATGCTGCCCTCTCCTGGGCACGTGCATGAATAGCTGAGAGTCCAAAAAAAAAAAAAAAAAACACCCTGAAATAAAACACTTCTGACAGCTTACTAGAAAGAAAAATAGTAACTAATATATCAATTAGATTTAATTCCCTATACAAACATTTGAGTATATGTCTGCAAAAAGGGCCAAACTGACTGCCATCGAGTTGATGCCGACTCACAGCAACCCTGCAGGACAGAGTAGAATGCCCCACAGGTTTCCAGGAGCACCTGGTGAATTCAAACTGCTAATAACCTCCTGCTTAGCAGCCCTAGCTGTTACCCACTATGCCACCAGGGTTTCCAGTATATATTTTATGTTACCATAATTTCTAAAATCAGATAACTAACACTTCTGGTTTAAACTCCAAAACGTACCAGACAATTCATATACTTCTAATGACAGACAGACAATGGTAAGAGAAAGAGCTAGTATGCATCGGAGGTGCCAGGCCAGTGTTTATGTTCTCTCATTACAAAGTCTAACTGAATTGTTACAAATCACCAAACTAGGCTTCTATAAATAACAAAATCCATACAGAAAAATAAACCTCGAAAAAATGAAACAGAATTCTTAGTGACACTACCGTGGTTCTGCAAAACGGTCTAAAATTGCTTCTAACGTGCTTCAATAATAAAAACAAAAAAACCTGAACACTGTGGTATAACCATTTTTATAAATATATTTTTTTAAATGTAGTGAGTAACAGGCGCTATATAAAATAAAATGTACCCTGGTTTTACTTAAGCCAGTCCCATATTTTCACTTTCTTTGAACTAAAAGTCAGTATGAATTCACTTATACATTATTCAGGGGGTTCTTGACTAATCTTTTCAAACTGAACTTTTACAAATTTATGTATTAAACTTTCAAGTTATGCTTTAAGTAAAATCAACATGCCTGTGCTATAAATGAACGTATTTCTTGCACTACATCCAATCAGTATGATCCTTTGGTCTTTAGCAGAACCGACAACATTAGCTGATAAAATACAGTCAACCACACAACATGTATTTACTTTTCCTACACACGTAAACAGTACTTTCAAGGATAATGTTCAATACCACCAACTTTATGGAAGAGAGGAAAATTAAATCAATGCTTTTCTAATCTGCTTGTGTATGCATTAAAATAACCATATTCTAAAGCCATATACTGTGCTAACTATAAAAATAAAATAAATCAAAATAATAAAAAGTCCTGCCACTAAGTTTAAAATGTACAGCACATTTGCTTTGACCTTTGATGTCACAGTCTTATTTCTCAATTCATATCTTGTACACTGTAAGTTAATTGCTTTTGGAAAGTACTTATTATTCATGTAAAAATTAATGTGCCAATGTATTTAAATCCTCTTAAATGACCATTCATGCATCCTTCTTCTTTAAGTACCAGTGAAATCTGTCAAAAGACATCAATGCAAAATGGTCTTAAAGAAAGTTCTAATAGAGATTTTTTTTTTCTGCTAACACAAGATTTTCATATTCACCAACTTTACTTAAATTCCATTAATTTTTTAAGCTACTTTTAATAAATTCACCAAGTAAAATTTTTAGGCCCCATAGTCTGTCATTTGTGTTCCAGCTGACATTATGAATATTAATAACAGTGTTATCCTGATTAAATAGGCTTCATATGAAATCCCTGTGAATCCTATAGCTCAGACATCTCATTTTTCCAACTCTTTATGAATTTGGATTCAGACATTAAACTGGAAAAATCTTTAAAAACAGATTTAATGGAACATTTGCATATTCTTAAGTAAAAATTAGATGTTCTAAAGATTTAAAAAATTAACTTATGTATCTACATACTGTAATAGGAATACAAGATTTCTGTAAACATGCAACATATTTTATACTTCTATCCTTTTTAGGAAACAGAGTTGAAATTAATAAAATATACATTCCTGCCTTTCAATTACTTGAAAAAACTGATATCAAGAACTTGTTTTCAATTCTAAAATTATACATTCACATTAAAACTAGTGGAATGATATGGTATACAACCAAATGAACTACATTTCTTAATAAAAAGACTAACATATTACATCATAAACATACTGTAAATTAACAGCTTTATTACTGCAATCTACACCAGTTTACAGAAGGAAACTAAAATCAACTTCAAACCAAAGCTTATGTGTTTCTAACTGTGCTGGGAAAAATTAACCATGCAAAGAAAAAAAGAAAGAAAAACTCTAATAATAATGAACAGAACATATTTTTTCAGAAAAATATCATTTTTCACTACAAATTTCTAAAATCATCCATTACATTTCATTCTCAAAGGAAGTTACAATCAGTGAAGAAAAGCTAAACAATAAAGGAAAGTGTATGCCCTCCTCTCTGTCAAAATGTCCTCTATTCACCCCATCAAAAAGTGTAGACTGAAAAAAAATACACATCCCTGTATGACCAAATGGGACTTGACTCTCCCTGCTTACTCAGCACTCAAACACTCCATGAAACAGAATTTGTTCTTTTACCAGGCTGAAGTTTTTAATCTACCTAAGAAATTACAAAAAATTCTAACATTTATTCTTTAAAGATAACTAATGCCTTTTTCCTAGAGAAACATAAAAAAAAAAATCAGAGTCCATTTCCTAACGTAACAGTATCCAGGGTTTTTAAAGTTTTAAGTAAATGAAACCCTTCCTGCCTCTTTCCACAGAAGCTACATTCTGGTAAAGGTTTTTGGCTGACTTTGATGACTTTCTTTTCTTCATTCCCACAATTATTCCTTAATCATAAATTTCTATAAATTGTATTCAACACTGTAAAATTAGGAAACATAATGCTGCATTAATACAACTCTGAAATTTCTATGTCCTAGATTGAGAAATGCTGGTCATTTCTACACTCAAATAGCTTCAATAAATAGCCAAAGGAGAGCGCTTTATTTCTGAGCATTGAATATTTGATCACATATACACACACAACATATACAACGAAAGCATACACACTACTGCTGGCTTTTCATCTTACTATATAAAAGTCTCTCAAATATTCACAGCCCCTAGCACATCTCCCAAAAAACAGTGCTTCAGATGACATGTAGCCCTACTAAGTTTCAGACAACTGAAGTTCCTAAGACCCAGTAAGCAAGAGGCATATGTGAATGTTAGGGAGCAAGGATAAGGGATAGCAGTGGCCCTGAATCACAGGTATCAAAATTAAGGGAGGCATAAACTTTTTGACTCCTCAGTTATACTATCAAGAATATTTTCAAAAATATGCAAAACATTTCTCATGTACAAAGATATCCACTAAAACAGTAATTACTTATAAGTGAAAAAGCTTACTGATGCTCCAGTTATACTGGGCTTCATTCCACTCCTTGAACACAGCAAGCTTATTTTTGCCTCAGTGTTTTCATACCTGCTATTTCCTTTGCCCAGAATTCTCTTCTTTAGAAGCTTAAAGAGTTTTTCTCATCATTCAGGCCTTGCTTAAAAGTTATCTTATAAAATAAAGGTTTTGAAGAAATTTTACCTGGCCATTCTGTCTCAAGTTGAAATTCATCTCTCACCACATTATCTAATGCCATTGCCTTCATGGAAACAATCTGTCTAGGTGTTATTTCAGTGTTTCTGGCCTATTAAAGACATATACAAGAACAAAGCAGTCACCATCAAGTAGGCTCTGACGCACGGTGGCTCCATGTGCATCAGAGTAGAGCTGTGATCTGTAACACTTTCAGTGGCTGACTTTTCAGATCATCAAGCCCTTCTTCCACAGAGACACTGGGTGGACTTTAATCTCCAACCTTTCAATTAGTGATCAAGTACATTAAGCAGTTACACCACCCAAGAACTCTGTATACATAGACACACGTATATACACACCGCCCCACACATTCATACATATAAATGTTGCATGCAGCAGAGATAGTGATTTTCTCTGTTATCTCTATATCCCTTGAAGACCTCAGCATATATTTTATGGGCAAACAGGCAAATGGAGACGCAGATGTATGACTACCAAAACAAAATAATGTGAATGTTCATCAATAGATAATTGTGAAAATAAACTGTGTAAGCTATACACAGAATCATACGGTTTCTATCACAAATACAAAAAGTCTGTATCTTAATACTGTGGGGGGTGATTATTTTAACAAACATTTGTTAAACACCTACATACTTAAATGGGACACTGTGTTAGCAGTTACAGATAAAATGATGAATGAGACAAATTTCTTACCCAAAATATATCTGTAGCTCAAACAACAATGTACAGTACATTAACCCATTGCCATCAAGTCAATTCTGACTCAGTAATGTATGTAACATGGATAAATTAAAGAAAAATGGTAAAAGCATACTGTCATATACATGTGCGCATATTCAAGTATGTATATGTATGTAAGTATACTTTTACCATTTTTCTTTAATTTACAAACAGGAAGCAATTACCAGTGGTTACTTTGAAGAAAGGACCTATGTATCAGGGTAAGAGGATTGAGAGAATAAGGGAAAGAAGCATTTATATTTCATTTTACATATTTATGTATAATTTCAATTTTTGTCATATGCATATATTACTTTTATTTTAATAAATGCTTATTAATAATCTTCTAATTTAATAGGAAACTGTAAAGGAAGTCACATGACACTGAGATCCAAGGTGAATACAAAGAAAGCAATCTTTATGACTTCCTTGAAACTGTGAAAAATTGTCTAATTAACCCTTTAATTACACTTTGGTGGGCTTGACTGCTTGTCGCATTGCTTTTTTAAGCAAAATGTTCAAATTAAATCAACATATTAAAGAAATACTGTAGAAGCAATAAGCTTGAAACACCTCCAGCTTTTTTGCAACACAACAGTTCAAAATGTCTGGAAGAGTTTCCTGAGAATTAAGCAATTATTTCTTAAAATAATCACTCTGCTTTGTTCAATTAAAGACTATTCAATATAAACTTTAAAAAGTTCCTAATGAAAATAAATTGTTCTACATGAAATGACTGTCCTTGATAGCCCTCTTGTGGTAAGTGGTTTACTAATCAAAAACTAATTAATCAAAAAAGACTATTTCTCATCACTGAAGATGATGGAAAGACACTGAAGAGGAAATAATAACTGAGTATTTAAAATATGTAACCTTCACATTTTAAATTTGGGGGACAAAACCATAATACACCCGTTGCAATACTGCAGTAGTCTTCAATACCAGTTGGAAATGATGCTTAAAAACTGGGTATGGCACTGCACATTCTACTGATACAAAACTTCAAAACTACATAGTATTAGTACTTTCAGAGGGCTAATCACACACAGGATTTTCTAAAAGATCCTGAAACGTTTTGCCCTAGGCCAAACTAAACTAAATCACTTAATCTAGCATGGTACACCATAGAAAAACAAAGTCAGCTTATGGAATAGTTTCTCCAGGGAACAAACAGCCTGTTTTCTTAAGACTCATGCGGGTGCCAAGTTCTGATGCAATGACATACTCCTTCACACAAAGGCTTATTACATTTCCACACAACCAACTGAATTTCTTGGCAAATCAGAAATAGAAAAGTATTAGAGCAAGTTAAATCAAACTTTAATGGCAATTAGTATGAGTAGCCACATGAAAACAAATAAAATAGACATTACAGATGTCTTTACACAGCCGTGATAGGGCTCACAATGTTGAGTCCCAGTGGCAACATGGAAAAAAAAGGAAGTCTACCCTAAGAACTCCACTAAAAGATTGCAATTGATGGTCCAGAGGCCTGGGAGCATGGCCTCTAGATGCTGCCCCTGATCACAGATCATTAGTGAGGTCACCTCTTCAAACAGCAATGGATTGGACTCAGGGACACAGAGTGACCCTATCTTGTGTACACTTTACGATTCTATGCATCTGTAGGATGTCGTCCTACTGGCCTATTACTAGAGTGGAGTAGAGAGAGTAGAGAGGAGGGGACAGGAGACTGTTAAGAGGACATGACATGTGTGGAATGGAGAAGAGGAAGTGTGCTGTCACCAGACAAGGAAAGCAGAGGGAGCTGCAGATACGCAGGGCATGCTGGTTTGAATAGTAAACTTTCACTCAGTCACACCAAAAAAAGAAATGTCTTCATAAAATAAAGTAAAATTAATCACAAAATGAAAAAAACCCATTGTCGTAAAGTCAGGTCCAACTCAATGGCCCTAGAGGTCAGAGCAGAACTGCCCCACAGAGTTTCCAAGGAGCACTTGACATATTTGAACTGCTGACCTTTTGGTTAGCAGATGTAGCACTTAACTCACTACACCAACAGGGTTTCCAAATTAATCATACCCAGTGCCATCGAGTCAATTCCAATTCACAGCGATCCTACAGGATAGAGTAAAACTTCTCCATAGAGTTTCTGAGGAGTGCCTGGTGGATCTGAACTGCTTGACCTTTTGGTGAGCAGAAGTAACACTTATCCACCATGCCACCAGCGTTTCCAAATAAATCATACAAGGTCTTAATTTCGTCATCACATACCACAGTGCTTATCAATAGGTTTTATAAAATTGAACAAAAGTGATTTAATAATTCTCTGTAGTTTATATGGTTTAGTAACAGGCACTAAGGAAGAAGGAAATGGCCCGTGTCTGACAATAAACATATTGTACTTTGAGCTTTAAACACTTGATAGCCATTTTAGGGTTAATACTGCATCCAATCATTCCCAAGGGACAACAATGATGCAAGGAAGTAGGCCTCCCCTTCTTAGAACTGTGACAGTCAACAAACTTCTAGGTTATAGGATACAATGACTTTAACCAGGTTTTTAAAGATAGTAAAATAAATTCCAGATTTATACTTCTAATTTCTTGTTCAATACCAAGTCATAGCTACCTCTACTCATTTTTCTTAGAAACTACAGAAACTAATGCAATTTCATAAGTCAGTCTTAATGTTTTTTAATGAAAAGTATATAAGATAATGATCCTAAATTAGATACTCTATAGTTAATTCATGTAGAAGAAAAAATGACACTGAACTATGATACAAAAATTTCCTTCAATAAACAACTACTTGTATTTCTCTCGCAACTTAAAAAAATTACAATTTCAAGTACAGGTTATATGTAAACGCCCTATTACCTTTTTAAACCACACTATATAGTTTCTTGGAGTCCTGGGCACAAATGGTTAAGTATTTGCCTGAGTTACCTAGTACTGCGCTATGACAGAAATACAAGTGGATGCCTTTAGGAGCCCTGTGGCACAGTGGTTAAGTGCTATGGCTGCTAACCAAAAGCTCGTCAGTTGGCAGTCACCAGGAGCTAACACGAATCTCATGTGGCAGTTCTGCTCTGTCCTACACAGTTGCTAGGAGTCGGAATTGACTAGATGACAAAGGGTTTTTTGTCTGTTTGTTTGATGCCTTTAACAAAGTGAAATTAGTCTAGAAGCCTAGACATTCAAAATAAGGGAAAGCTTTCCCTCTCTCTTAGTTCTGAGGGAAAGAAAAATCTTTCTTGTCTAAAAGGTTCTCCGTATAGGGGTCCGGGGTCCAAAGGAGGTTCCTGCTCTCAAATCTTTTTCTTGATGGCATGAGGTCACTCTGTATCTCTGCTTGCTTCTCTCTTTTATATTTCAAAAGAGATTTATTCAAGATACAACCTAATCATGTAGGTTAAGTCCTGCCTCATGAACATAACTGCCTGTATTCCTGCGTAACGTCACAGAGGCAGGATTTACTACACATACAGTGAGACAATGGTGGACAATGCTGCGATAACGGCCTGGCCAAGCTGGCACACATTTTCAGGGGACATTGTTCAATGCATAATAGCATACTAGACTACCAGTCAAAAGGCTGGCTGTTTGAACATGCCTGAAGGCACCTTGGAAGATAGATCTGGTGATCTATTTCCAAAAGGTCAAAGCCCTGAAAAATCCTGTCAGACAGTTCAACTCTGCACACATGGGTCATCACGTGTCAGAACTAACTCGATGGCAGCTAACATCAACAACAACAATACTTTCTTAGGACATAAAAGTACGCATTCATTATAAAACTGTTTCAGAAAACATTTTTAAAAACTCAAAATGGCAAATCAATTGAATGAAATGTATTTCCTATAAAATCTATAGTAACCTCAGAGAATTTCAACTCATTAAATAATGTGTGCTGTTGCACTACTGTAAAAAAAAAGACATTGACTTTTTTTTCATTAACAGAAAAAGAAATTCCTTCTTTCAAGAACACTGTATCTCTATGATGTGTGTATTCATGTAATACAATCACGATTACAGGAAAGCAGCTATATGAGTGACCTGACATTTTACACTATTAAGTCTACAAGAAAACCCTTTATAAAACACAAACGGAAACAAAAAACTGAACACTATTCTATGATTAATTTTAAAACTATTACAAAATAACAACCAAACATTACATGTCTCCTGATAAAAGTACATAACATTAACTAATAAGTATTAACTGGGGCAGGAGAGGGGAAGAAGGGAGGGTTCACACGTAGGCTGAATATGGGAGTATACACAAAACAAGATTAACCAACATGGACCATGATGATAACCACTGAAGTTTGGCAATGGGTACATAGGGTTTCATTACTCTGTCTTTCTTGTGTATGTCTGAAATTTTCCACAAGTTTACAATATCTATTATAAAATGAAAATATACAGAATTTCCTTTCTGACAAATCTAATAATCTTTCATAGAACTAGCAATGGATATTTAATTGTATAGAGTAATACAAAAATTAAAGGCCTTCATTTTATATTACAGTATTATCAGAGCCCCAGCAATCTCATACCTGATATACACACACCCATGCAAAAAATACTGCACAGTATGCACGACAAACACACAGTCCTGACATGAACTCCACAGTGTATGTCATTTATTCAGAAGTCTACACATTTCACTTCAGCATGTAGAAACTGAAAAGAAAATATTTTCAGCTGAGGGGTATGTACTTTATTTATTAAAATGCTTTAGAATTACTCCCTGATCTTACATACAATGACTTTCTAAAGCCAAAATCTTACGTCACCTGTCATATAAGGGAAACAAGGTTAACATTTTTCTTTAAGGAAACCCTGGTGGCGTTGTGGTTAAGTGCTATAGCTGCTAACCAAAAGGTCAGCAGTTCAAACCCACTAGATGCTCCTAGAAACTATGGCACAGCTCTACTCTGTCCTGTAGGGTCACTAAGGAGTTGGAATTGACTTAATGGCAAGGTTTTTTGTTTTTTAAGTCTATTTACAGGCTAACTGCTATGCCCTAAAGTAACACAGAAGTCAGTTATTGCTAGTGACTTGATGCACAACTAATCAAGTTTACTGCTCATTACAGTCCTAAGTACATGAACCTAAAATAAGTCCCAATTTTATTTTAAAAGGCATTCCCACTGGTCGAATGCTTTTTAATTGAAGAACAATCATTTTGCGTGTGTGTAAGCACAATGGTATTTTTCTTTTTTTTATTGTGATTGAGTGAAAGTATACAATCCAAATTAAATTTCCATGCCTGCCTATCTGCAGCTCCTTCTGCTCTCCTTGTCCAGTGACAGCATAATCCTCCTTTCCATTCTACACATGTCATATCCTCTTAACAATTTCCTGTCCTCCCATCTACACCCTCTCCTCTCCCCTCTAGTAAGAGGCCAGTAGGATGACATCCTATAGCTGCAAAGAACCACAAAGCACACACATGATATGGTCACTCTGTGTCCCCGAGTCCAAACCATTCCTGTTCGAAGAATTGACCTCAGCAGTCATTTACGGTCGGGGCAGCATCACAAGTCTAGGGGTCATGACCCCGGGGAAACCTCCAGGCCTTCAGACCATCAGTTGCGGTCTTTTAGTGGAGTTCTCATGTGGTTTTTTCTCGTGTTGCCACTGGGACTCAACATTGTTAGCCCTATCACGGCTGTCATTGGTGGTGACCAGGCACCAACTTGTTCTTCTGGTCACATGTTGATACAGGCACCCATTCACGTGGGTCTTTCTGTCTGCTGGGTCCTCTTTCCCCCATGTCATTGCTGTCCTTGGTGATAATCTGTTCCAGCTGAGATGAGATCATATGGTGCACCTCAGAAGTCTGGTTGCTGGCTTTTAAGATACCAGACATCACTCACCAATATATGATGCAGAAGACTCTCTTAGCAATATGTTACTTATGCCAATTGGCCTCAATGTTCCAGGAGAGCACAGTTTCCAGATCCCCACTCCTGCTACTCTGTCCTTGCAATAGACAGTCTTCAGGTTATGTTCAAGTCCAGTTAAACTCATCTTCTTCCTAATGTGTGCTGTCACTGATTTTATCCAACCAAACTGGTATCAACCATGTAATCTATAACCAATGCCCTCCCTCCCACCCTCTCCTTCCTTGCAGTCATCAGAGTCTTTTCTTCTGTACCTGAGTTTGTTTTAAGTCCTTATAGTAGGGGTCTCATACAATATTTATCCTTGTGCTGCTGACTGATTTCACTCAACATAATGTCTTCCAATTGAAACGAGGTTACGAGATGCTTCCGAAAATCATCCTTGATCTTTATCATTGCACAGTGTTCCACTGAGTATATGTACCATAGTTTGTTTACCCATTCACTTGTTGTTGGGTTGATTCCATCTTCTAGCTATTGCAGACTGTGCTGCAATAAACATTCATGTGCATGTATCTGTTTGTGTGACTGCCCTTGCTTCTGTAAGATGTATTCTGAGCAGTGGGATTACTGGATCAAACGCCATATCTATCTCCAGCTTTTTAAGGAAATGCTAGATTGCTTTCCAAAGAGGTTGTACCATTTTGCAATCCCACCAGCAGTGTAGGACAGTTCCAATTTCTTCACAGCCTTTCTAGCATTTGTTGTTTTGTGTTTTTTGGATCATGACCCACATTGTTGGGGTGAGATGGTATCTCATTGTAGTTTTGATTTGGATTTCTTTAATAACTAATGATCGTGAGCATTTCCTCATGTGTCTTTTGGTAACATGGATATCCTCTTTAGAGAAGTGTCTGTCCATCTTCTTTGCCCAGTGCTTAAATTGGTTATTCATCCTTTTCTTGCTGATATTTTGCAGTACCTTACATATAGTTGCCAAATATTTTTATCCATTCTATAGGTGGTCTTTTAATTCTTCTGATAAAATCTTCAGATGAGCAAAAGTGTTTGACTCTTAGTAGCTCCCATTTATCTATTTTCTGTTGATCATGCTTTGTCAGATTTTGAATTCTATCTATGCTGTGAATTAAAACTTCCATTGTTGATCCTATTTTTTCTTACATAATCTTTATTGTTTCAGGTTTGATATTTAGGTCTTCAATCCAGTTTGAGTTGTTTTTTGTGTAAGGTGTGAGATACGGGTCTTATTTCAGTTTCTTTACAGATGGACATCCAATTTTGCCAACACCACTTGCTAAACAGACTGTTTTGACACCAGTTTACAATCTTAGGGCCTTTGTTGAATATTAACTCTTCATAAGAGGATGATGGCATCTCTGGCATCTCAACTATATTCCATTCATCAGTATGTCTCTTTTTGTACCAGTACCAGGCTGTTTTGACTACTGTGGCAAGTGTAATATGTTCTAAGGTCGGGTGGTATAATGCCTCCCACTGTGTTCTTCAGTAGTGCTTTGTTTCTCCATCTCATTAAAAAATGTCACTGGAATTTGTATTGGGATTACACTGTATATGTAGATCACTTTGGGTAAAATAGACATTTTCACAATGTTAAGTCTTCCTGTCCATGAGCAGGGGAGGTTTCTCCATTTATGTAAGTCTCTCTTAGTTTCCTGCAGTAAGGTCTTGTAGTTCATTTTGTATAAGTCTCTTATTTCTCAGATTTATTCCTAGGTATTTTATCTTCTTTGAGGCTATATTAAATGCCAAGCCAAGTGCTGTCGAGTCGGATCCGACTCAAAATGGTATAGACAATATTTGTTAATTAACAAAGATTGTGACTGTTACTGGTGACTCATAAGCAAATATAGCATTAATGACTATGTCATTGTATCTCTAAATGCCAGCACTTTTTACCATTTAAATAGGTGTCAAATACATACTTGAATCAATAAATTTAAGTAAATTTTATAATGTGTCACAGTTTTTCAATAAGATTATTTTAATAAATAATAACTCCATGTACTAAAAAAAGAAATGTGCACATATGTAATTTTTCACCAAGGTAAAATGACAGCTCATCATAAGCTATGTCTCACATTCAGCTAAATTCTTTTCTGACTGTTTAAAGGACTGCAAACTCAAATCCCATTAAAGCTGAAATAATTAAGCATTCGTGAGAAAGGCCCAGTCATTTACCATGCCAACGCTTGAAATGTGGACAAATATTTTAAAATATATTTTTGTAAATAAAGTTCAACAGGGGACATCTAGGTCAACCAGCACAACAGAGTTTATTAAGAAAATGTTCTGCATCCCACTTCAGTGAGTGGTGTCTGGGGTCTTAACAGCTGGCAAGCAGTGATCTAAGATGCATCAAATTGGTCCCAACCCTTCTAGAACAAAGACAAAGAATACTAATTAGTATAGAAAACATATCCCATGAAAAAGAGTAAGTAAAACAGTTTTAATACACAGGATCAGCATAATTTCTATGAAAATGCATTATTAGCATCACATTCTGGCAAAGCTCTTTCATTTTCTTCCAATTCTTTCAAATTGTGGCACGTATCAATTGTTAGCTACAAATCATACAGTGACACACACAATCTCCTTAAAAATGATGTTAAACCTTTTAGCCAACTTGGACAAAAATGTCTGCCAGAAATAAATATAAACCACAGACTACAACACCACATTTAAAAGATGAAAACATACAGCACAGTCTTGGTTCTCAATAGCTGAGAAAATATAACACTCAGATCACAGAAAATACATATTAATCATCTTCCTTACAGTACTTCTTTATATACTGCTGTTGTTAGGTACCATGGAATCGTTCCCAAACTCATGGAGATGCCATCCACGATGGAAGAAAGTGCTGTCAGGTACCGCACTATCCCTATGATAGGCGTGGGATCAGACTGTTGTGATCCAGAGGGGTTTTCACTGGCTAATTTCACCAGGCCTTTGTTTGTAGTCCATTTAACCCTAGAAGCTCCAGTGAAACCTGTTCAGCATCGCAGCATCATGCAAGCCTCCACTGACAGGTGTCTATGCGTGATGCACAACTGGTCAGGAATCTCGTATGGATCTCCTACATGGAACGCAAGATTCGACCACTAACTCACCACTGCACATTATGTATTTATATGTAGAAGTAACTCAGACTCAATAAAAAAACAAACCTAAATGGCATCTCACCTCAGCCCTTATCCATTCTCAGAAAGCTGGTAGAGGATATGTTCTACCAAAATGAGGAAATAAAGCAAGAAAGGAAAGACACTGGTTTTAAAAAGAACAGGATATGTCACAAGACAGAGGGAAAAGGAATATCCAAGGTCATATTGACCAAATACACCTGCGATCAAGTTGAATCTGACTCACAGCAATCATACAGGGCACAGCATAAGTGCCCCATAGGGTTTCCAAGGAGCAGTTTGTAGATTTGAACTGCCAACCTTTGGGTAAGCAGCCGAACGCTTATTAACCCATGTGCCATGAGGGTTCCTAAGCAAGCACAGAGGGAAATTATCCCAAGTTGGAAGTAGTAAGAAAGCTCCAGGAGGAATATATTTAGAAAAGAGAGGCTGAGGAGAGTAAAACTGATAGTTACTAACAATAATATAAAAAGAAAGCTAAGCAACAAGCAGGACAACAAAAACCTGTATGGGAAAGGAAGACTAGGGAAAATGATAAAGATGTGTTACATGTCATCAGCTGTGACTAGCACAGTAATGGAAAAACAGTTCCATAATAAATGAAAAACTTTTTCTAGAAGAAGTCACAATAAAACTACACTGGAAGGATGCGAAAACGAAAGTGTATACTTGTATATAAAAGCTATATTCTCAAATATACTTGGGTTGGTTCTCCTGGTTTTCATGTTTTTCTTCTATCTGGAAGAGTTGGACAGCTAAAAATTATATTTTTCAGTCTTCTTTTTAGGTCAAGTTCTGAATGCAAAATAGTTTCTACCAAGCAGATACACTCCAGCAACTTGTGGAAGGACAAAGGAAGACTGAGGCAATCTGTCTGCTTTCATCAGGTAGGTAATACAGACATGAGTGCTTCTTGTGGCTGAGATTCTGCAGTTCAGCGTCTAGACACCAGCTTCCTAGATATGACAGGCAACTGTGGCAGCAGCAGCAACATCGTTCTGACCTGCATGCTGTACCAATAAGATCACAACCGTGGCCCACAGACAGCCTCTGACTTCTCTTGCAGGATTTGGAATAATTCTGTAAGCTCTTAATTTCGTATATAAAGAACCCACCTGCTTGAAATATCCATAAAAAAACAAAAAACCAAGCCCACTGCCGTCAAGTTGGGTCTGACTCATAGTGGTCCTACAGGTCAAAGGAAACTGCCTCAGGGTTACCGAGGATTGCCTGGCGTATCTGAACTGCTGATTAGCAGAAGCATTTAACTCACTGCGCCACTAGAGTTTCCTGAAATACCTACAGTGGTTTCTGTCATCTGTCCTCTGATAGGACTGATAGATTTTTTCCATCTTCTATAGCTGCCAATCAATGAATTACGCCCAAAACTGGGCAGAAAACTCAAGATGCTGTAATATAAGTCTGCTACTAATGGAAATACAGAGGCACATATCAAAATAACTGCCCAGGTATGCCATAACAAGTCTTAACAGAAATCTGACTCTCTTAATAAACAAAATAAAACACTGAAAAAGATTTTTTAATACACAAGAGCTTTACTGCTTCGTGCCACTTTACTGCTTTGTGCCACTGCCAAACAAAAGGTGAGAGGTTCAAACTCCTCAGCTGCTTCATGGGAAACAAGCTTTCCTTACCTGTTTCTCTAAAAATTACAGCAGAGGAAATCCCATGGGGCAGTTCTACTCTGTCCAAAACAGCCACTACAAGTCAGAATCAACAGCACGTAACAGTACCAATCATGATTCCTTCTACTATCTTTTTCCTTTTCAGCTGCTTGGATGACATCATGCACAGGACATAACTTGAACCAACCTACACAGATTCACAGTCTATATTCACACTACAGTTCTGTTCACTGTTTTAGTAAAAACTATGAGTTATGCTAAACACATTAAAAATATTTAATACATTAGTATTTTATCATATTTAGGATTCAACTAAACTAGGTCTATTTACTTTTAAAATCAACTCATATATAAAGTACATTAAGTAAATACATCCACTTTAAGGGTACACTGTATGACTTTTGTCAATTGTTCCTTCATCTCCCTTTCCATTAATAAATCTATATGGTCCTCCAATCCCAGGTAACCACTAATCTGTGTTCTTTTGCAATATAAATAAATGTCACTTCTAGAGTTCCACATAAATGGATCATACAGTACATAATGTATGATCAAATTGTTTCACACAACACAAAGTTTCTGAGATTCATTCATGTTCATGTACATAACAGTAGTTGTTTCTCTCTGCTGCTCAGTAATATTCATCTCATTGTGTAATTATACTGCAATTTTAGCAACTATTCACCTGTTGATAAATATTTGGACTGTTTTCAGTTGTTGACTTTTATCAATAAAACAGCACTAAGTCTATTAGTACAAGTCTTTTTATGGACATATACCTCCCATTCTCTTAGATACACACCTGAAGGAAAACTGCTGGCAAATTTTTTCTAAACATTTCAAAGATATACCTGCTTAAAGAGAACTCCACATTCCCATTAACACTTGGTACGCCAAGTCTTTTTAATTTCAACTGTTCTATTGTACATGCATTGTGTCTCCTTGTATATGTAAACCCGATTAGCGATCTTATGTATCTTTTTAAGTGCATAATGGCCATTCATGTATCTTTAGTAAAGTGTCCAATTTTTCTGGATACAAGCTGAAGGAAACAGAAATAGACTAGTAGAATACAGTATCCAGAAAACTACTCCCTCTCCCCCTCTGTGTGTGTGTGTATACACCAACACACATGCGTGCGCGCACACACACACACGTGCACACACACACACACACACACACACACAGTCACCTGATTTACGGCAAAAATCCACAGCAACTCGGAGGAAAAGGTAGTTTTTTCAATAAATGACACAGGTCAGCTGAATGTCCATCTGGGAAAAAAAAAAATTATCCTTGACACATACCACATACAATACCAAAAAAGTAATGAGAGTTAAATCACACACATAAAACTAACACAATCAAGCTTCTAGAAGAAAACAAAGATGATTATCTTACTTGACCTTGACACAGATTTCCTAAACAGGATACAAAAAGTAATAATTATAAAAGAACTGATTGACAAACTGGACTGCATTAAAATTAGTTCTGTTAATTAAAAAAAAATACTATTAAAAGAATAAAAATGCAAGCAACAGACTGGGAGAGATACTTAACTGAGACAGGACTAAAATTATATTTACATGTATGTATAGACATTTTACACTCCAAGTCAATATTACAGACAACACTTTTTTTAAATGGGCAAATAAATTGAACTGCCATTTGACAAAAGAATACATAAAAAACGGTCAATGAACATGTAGATGGCGCCCAGCATCAACGCTTACCACAGAAATACAAACTAAAGCCATAATGAGATGTCATGACTATACTATAGACATACACCGATGTTGTTATAACAGACGCTCTGACACGGAAAAGACGAGAAACAGCTGGAAATCTTTTGAATTCTGTACCACTCATTTCACATAAAAGTTGATTAATGAAATCTATCTAAAATTCAAGGCCTGGCCAATCTATGAAAATTAAATAACATGAGCCAGGAAACAGCAAGAAAACTCTCAAACTCTGAAGAAATAATTTAGAACCACTAACTGAACTTTTCCTAATCAGGATGCCCAGAGACTAGTGGAACTACTGAGGTTCTGACAAAGCCACATCTCCCCCTTAAGGATACTGCTAAGTCCACACATAAAGTCAGAAGAAAAAAAATCTGAATGTGAATTGGGTCCTAGTTCAGAACAATTATTAAAATTTTACAGAGGACATCTCCCAGGCAGTGCCTCTGGATGCCTGAGTCTAGGACACTCTGACCTCAGTATTCAAACTGTTTTAGAAGTATCTTCAATGCTGATACATGAAGACTAGAGCCTTCAGCAGAAATCGATCACTACACCTCAGGATTTGACAAGATTCTGAGAGAATCTCAGCAAAGACTGGAAAGCTAACTTGTTTCTGGGCATTAGCAGAAGTCTTATCTATGATCAAAGGTCACCAAATAACCCTGAGGTAAAAAACATTCACCACATTCTGAATGATATCCAAGAATCCTTCAAATAAGGAGAAGGCAGCTCAGCAGAGACCACTGATAAAATGGAAATAATATACACAAGAGTATGTTCTAGGGGTGAATTCAGGAGAAGTTTTGGACAATGAATAAGGAAGACTGACAAACTGGTGCCTTTGGATTATGGTGTTGGTGAAGAATATTAAATACACCATGGACCCCCAGAAACACAAACACATCTGTCTTGGAAGGAGTACAGGCAGAGTGCTTCTTAGAAGTGAGGATGGTGAGACTCTGTCTCATGTACTTTGGACATGCCATCAGGACGGACTAGTTCCTAGAGAAGGCCATTGTGCTTGGTAAGGCAGAGGATCAGTGAAAAAGAGGAAGACCCTCAAAGGATGGACTGACACAGTAGCTGTAACAGTGGGCTCAAACACAGAAAATACTGTGAGGGTGGTACACAATTGGGCTGTGTTTCTTTCTGTTGTTCACAGGGTTGCTACGAGCTGGAACCAACTCAGCAACATCTAACGACAATATCATTATATTTATAAACAAGTCATGCCTTAGCTAATCCAGTGCTGCAGAAACACAGGTAGGTAACTTTAAGAAAGAGGAATTTATTCTTTCACAGTTTAGGAGTCCAAATTCAGGGTGCTAGTTCCAGGGGAAGCTTTCTCTCTCTTGCCTCTTGGGGAAGGTCCTTGTCATACATCTTTCCCTGGTCCAGGAGCTTCTCATCACAAGGATCCCAGGTCCAAAGGGTGTGCTCCCTTTCTGTTTCTTCATGCCTGATGGTAGGAGGTTCCTATGTCTCTCCTTGCTTCTCTCTCCTTTTATCTCTTGTAGGAAAAGATGATGCAGGCCACACCTCAGAGAAACTCCCCTCTCACTGAATCAGTGCTGTGACCTAAATCAGGGTGTTGCATTCCACCCTAATCTGCTTTAACATAATCTAATCTTGTCTCATTAACTGCAGGTAGAGATTAGGATTTATCACAGATAGGAAAATTTACATCAAAACACAAAATGGACGACAACCATACACTGTCAAAACAAGTTGACGGTATTTGGGGAGGGAGGTAACTATTCAATTCATGATAGGCCATTTCATCACCTTGGAAGCCACTGGTAAAATGCTCCCTCAGGGCGTCTCATTTTGGATTGCTGTATGATCTTAACTCAGCTAAGGCGAAACAGGCCACTTGGGGCACCAGCTTGCCATTTTCTGCCTCTTCCCAATCAGTGGTAGCATGTTTTTAGTTTGAAATTGTCTACTGTGGGAGTATTTACACCACGAAAAATGACAAATGCTAAAAACTCAGGTGCTTTTTTCTCCCAGAGAGCCACTTACCAGCCTACCACTGTCAAAATGAGAGCTGTGATGTTTTTGGAAATTAGCCATATACATAACACAACAGCAAAACTGTGGTGGAAGATAATAAATCTGCACAATAGGACACAATGACTGAGAACTGTGTATCCCCAGGGTGTAAGAGAAATCAGGCTTTGGAGAAAGGCTTGGGTGCTAACAAAACTTTGGGTCATTCAAGTATGGACAGGCAAATAGGTTCTAGATGACTATGCGATAAAAACACTCCAGATGGAATACATACTCATAGAAATCCCTGTGGGAATTTTATAAAGAAATAGAAGTGTTGGATCAGAAAGAGGCTGGAATTCTAAGGCAAATGCCTTAGGCAGACCTCTAGAATTAGCCTTCTGGGTTCATGGAATGAATGAGCACAGGGATGTCTCAAACAAAGCAAAAAAAAAAAGTAATTCATTGCTGTCAAGTTGATTCCAGCTCACGGCAACTCTATAGGAGAGAACAGAATTGCCACACAGAGTTTCCAAAGAGTGCCTGTTGGATACGAACTGCAACCTCTTGGTTAGCAGCCACAGCAAACAATACAAAGCTAGGATATATGACAATATAATTTCCTTGTACTAATATAATATAAAAAACCCATTGCCATGAAGTTGACTCTGATTCATGGCAATTTTATAGGACAAAGTAGAACTGCCCTACAGGGTTTCCAAAGATCACCTGGTGGATGTGAACTGTTGATCTTTTGGTTAGTAGCTGATCTCTTAACCAGTATGTCAACAGGGTTTCCAATACAGTACAGGATTGTATTAAGAGACAGTAGGAATGACACAGTGATGGTTTTAGGTTTATGGTACCCAGACTGTGTGCCATAGCATCTCGGAGGACTGCAAAAAAATAAAAGCACAGGGTTGCCACTGGGTATTTTAAAATTTCAAAGGAAACACCGTCAACTTCTGCTGAGTACCACATGAACTATTAGTTCAAAGAAGTTCACTGCTATGGCACTGTGTCTCCCACATTCTTTGTGGGTCTGTCATAACTTTGCAAATCTGAGTTTTTAGTAGTTGCAGGGATAATGGGCAAGTACCATACAAAAATCAGTGTGAGACAGAAAAGAAGGGTAGCTTAAAGGCAATGTGAAAATATTACTTAGACACTAAGGGTGTTATGAAAAAAAGTTTAGAATTTCTGCTTCATGAAGTTGGTAAATGGACATATTACAGCTCTCCCAGTAACATTCCCTCAACTTGTGGGGAGAAGAGACCAATCTGTTGCTATCAAACCTACTCCAACTTATGGTGACTTCACGTGTTTTCAAGATTCTGGCCTTTTGGAGGTAATCAGTAGGTGTTTCTTCATATATACCTCTGGGTGGATTTCAACTGCCAAACTTTCAGTTAATAGTTAAGTACTTAACTATTGTGTCACCAGGGAATCCTTTATCAGTAGCACAGGGAACTAAAAAGGAGTAGTGACTGTAATTGACACCTATTATATTCTAGGCTTTGCTTTTCATATAACAAAAGCAACCGCCAGGAATTTAATTAAAGATCTAGAACAGAGAACTGCTTATCAGCTGGGTACACCTGGACACCTTTCCTCTGACTGCTACCTATGTAGAAGGACAGGCAAAAAAACAGAAGATTACATGGACACAGTATATTCCTTATCCCACTTAAAGTAGTGCTTTCACTGAAAATTGGAATGGTCGATTAAAATGAGAGGAGATTAGGGCATCAAGACTTGGCTAGCTTACTTGGCCACTGTGTTCTTAGATAAAATATGGGAAGAAACAAAAAGGGGACTCCAATGGGAAGGATTCTAGGACCTGGAGGTGGCAATGAGGCAATAGGGAGGAAGTAATTCACAACTATTATGTTTCTCCCACATCACAACACTTTTCTGTGATCCGGCCCGACCCAGTTGTAACACAACCAAGATAGCACACAACCAAGATAGCACTTACTTGTTCCAGTAGATGGAGACATTGCTGCACAAGACACATTATACACAGCACTGAGTTAGACTGTACATTCTCCTAAGGGAACTCTAGAGGGGTTCGTATCTTCACCCATATTGCTATCCAGAGATCACTTATAAATCTGCTACAATATCAGGCAACAGACAGCCATTTAATCCTTTACCTGTCAAACCTACAGTATCTTCTTGGGAATAAACAAAAGCAGACGCCCTGTTCAAGCCTTCTGCAACTGCCTGTCCAATAGACAGGTATTTCACAGTCAAACCACAGCATCCCCCTGAGTTAAAATGGATAACAGATAGAAAAGGGAAAAGGCAATGGTCAGCAACACAAGAAGAGACACAGGTTATGTTACCAGAAAAGAATGTTAATTATTCTATCCTCACAAGAGAACAACTAAGAAATTGCTACAGAAAGAAAACTGAACCAATGCCAATCTGTGACAACTATCCAAAGATTTTACCTGAGTGAAAACAAATCATTAAAGAACATCCTTTTAATGACTCATCTAAATGGTGCAAGGTTAGAATTGTCAGTTGAGTCACATTTTTCTTGGTTATTTTTAACGCTTTATATAGGTTCCTTTATAATGCTTAACAAAGATTCTACCATTGAACTGAGTGGGACAGAATGTCATATGTAGTACATAAGTGGTGTACTGTGTTGCCAGCAATCAAAACGACTCCTTTCTGAGAAAACAACTGTGGTGTGCAGGCAAAAAGTATTACTGAAGCTCACTATGTTAAATCCTGCTTTGTTCTTTTGATTACACAAAGTATAAATGCAAATGAATCACCTTCTTGGATAGAATTGGATTAGGATGGTCTCCAAAAGAATGAATAAATGAATATAGTACAACACAGTGGCTACGTAGCATGTAGTGACTCACACCCAGAATTCAGAAAACGGCGGCTGTGAGAAAACCTTGTATTATGTATGGACCGAACACATTATTTGAAAGCAAAATACTCATACCATATTTTTTGAAAGCAATGCAGCTATGTAAACAGCATGCCCAGAAATACAATGTACATAGCACACATGGGAAAATAATGCACAAGGCAACTGTGGAGCTGACAAAAAACAGTCACATTATTTGTATAAAACTACAGTAATTGACAATTTCTTGGGGCACTGAATTTGGGAATATATATTATATTTAAACTGTATGCATGTCACAAGTACTCAAAGCTAACAGTATAAGCACTAAACCAAACAGCCAGAGGAGCCTTAGGGACACACTAGTAATATGGTACCGAGCCCAAACAGCATACCTAAAATAATAAATAAAACCAAACCATTGCCACTGAGCCAACTGTGATTTGCAGCAACCATATAGGTCAGAGTAGCAGAACAGACTCACAGTTTCCAAGAAGTGCCAGGTGGATTCAAACTGTCAAGCTTTAGTGAGCAGCTGTGGCACTTAACCACTAGGCTACCAGAGTTTCCAACAGTATACCTAAAGTCTCTTATTTTATGATTAAAACCTACTTGTTACTCAAAATAGGGACACTAGTGGTCTCTTTCAGAAGAACGCCCAGCGCTAGCAGTCAATTTAGAAAGATGACGAAGTTATACGTTCTGATGATTAAGTTCACGAACTCATCCTAGAAAAAGTGCTACATACCCTCACTGCTGAATATCACTAACATCACCTTTGAAGTACTCCCCTTGGGAAGCTATGCACCAGTACCAGCTCCTAGTCCACCCTTCAAACCAATTTTGGGACTCTTTATCTGGAATGCCCAACAGAACTGTCATTGTATTACCCTTGATGTCTTGAATATCATCAAAATGTCTTCCTTTCAATGTTTCCTTTATCTTCAGGTAAAGAAAAAAGACACGGGGGGCCAGATCAGGTGAGCAAGGAGGGTGTTCCAATACAGTTATTTGTTTACTCGCTAAAAACACCTTCAAAGACAGTGCTATATGAGCTGGTGCACTGTCACGATGAAAGAGCCATCAGCTGTTGGCAAAACGTTCAGGTAGTTTTAGTCTTTTTCATGCAGCCTTTTCAGTACTTCCAAATAGTAACTTTGGTTAACTGTTTGTCCAGTTGGTACAAATTCATAATGAATAATCCCTAAGATATCAAAACAGGTTAGCAACATCATACTGACTCTTGATTTGGACTGATGGAACTTTTCCAGTTGTGAAGAACTGGCCGACTTCCATCACACTCCGACGCTTTGCTCCAGGGTCACACTGGAACATCCATGTTTCATTAGCAGTGATAACGTGACCCAAAACATAAATCTTGCCTCTCCAAAAGGTCTTGGCAAACTTCAACTCTCTTTTACTTTTGTTAATCAGCGAGTTCCTTTGGGACCATCTTTGTACTCCCCTTTCTTATGCCAAAATATTCCATTCAGATTTTCCTGTTTCTTTGTAGATGTTTACTGGGTCTGCTACGCTTCTCACAGTCAGCTGACAATACTGATGCACAATTCAATTTTGGCAATGTCTTCATCACTTCTGCTCATTACTAGCTGCCCTGACCTCTCTTCATCAATGATGCTTTCTTTCTGCTCAGAAAGATGTTTAACCCATTTGTACACTGCCATTTTTCTCAAGACATTATCCCCCAAAATGTGGACTAACATGTTCCCGATTTCATTTCCACTCTTGCCAAGTTTTACAAGACATTAAGTGTTTGTTCATTGCTCTACTTCAAGCTCCAATGTTCCTGTGAAGGCACATAAAAACACGCAACATAATGAATGCCACTTAGCAACACACCACCACATGTCGACACCAACACAGCTTTGAGACACTGATTCATCAAGGTTATGAAACCTTACCAAGCTGTTTGTGCAACGCTGCCAACGTAAGTGCACAGTGGCAAGTTTGTGAACTTAATCGTCAGACTTTGTGCATGTGAGTAGATGGGGTGTGCCAGTAAGCTGATGAAACCCATTAATTACACTGGAAAAGGCCTGTATGCTCACTTAGGAAGTACTACTGAATATTTTAATCATTGTGGAATCTGAGAGTTTTTAACTGGCCAGGAGATTTTAATTATCTTTGCCATGACAATATAACTATGGGTATAAAGGTTCACTAACAGAGTTAAAAAAAAAAAAATCAAACTTATTTAATCTCCAGGGTTAGAAAATAATTTGAGCAGCTGATTTAAAGGCCATCAAATGACATGACTGACTAAAGAACTGAATTTCACCTTATATAAGTTACACACACTTCTACTAACAGATACAAAAAGGTAAATACTACATATTGTATCTGTGGATGAAGAAGGAAAAATAAAACAGTATATGGTATGGCTTTTGAAATCATACAGTTGTCAATTAACATATGTTGCAGAGGGTGCTCCACTTCCCATGATGTTTCTGTCAGGTGTTGTTGAGCTGGTTCCAACCCATAGTGACCCTAAGCACAACAGAACAAACACTGCCTGGCCCTGTGCGACACCCACAATCATTTTTAATGTGTAAGCCCATCATTGCAGCCACTGCATCAATCCATCTTGCTGAGGGTCTTCCTCTTTTACACTGACTCTTCACTCTACCAAGCACAATGTCCTTCTCCAAGGATTGATCTCTCCTGACATCATGTCCAAAGCATGGGAGACGCAGTCTTGCTATCTTTGTTTCCAAGAAGCACTCTGGTTGAACTTCTTCCAGAACAGATCCGTTTGTTCATTTGGCAGTCCATGATACAGTCAGTATTCTTCTTCAACATCACAACTCGAAGGCCTCAATTCTTTTGTCTTCATCATTCCAGCTTTCACATGCGTATGAGGTGATGCAAATGACCATGGCTTGCAACAGGCACACCTTAGACTTCAAAGTGACATCTTTAGTCTTCAGCACTTTAAAGGAATTCTTTATAGCAGATTTTCTCAATGCAATGCATCTTTTGATTTCCCGACTGCTGCTTCCAGGGGTGTAGATTGAGGAACCAAGTATAATGAAATCTTTAACATCCTCAATCCTTTCTCCATTTATCATGACACTGCTTACTGGTCTAGTTGTGAGGATGTTGGTTTTCTTGATTTTGAGGCACAACCTGTACTGAATGTGGTAGTCTTTGATCATCATTAGTGTTTCAAATTCTCTTCACTTCTAGCAAGCAGGGTTATGTCAAATGCATAACACAGGTTATTAATGAGTCTTCTTCCAATCCTTAACACCTCTTTCTTCTTCATATAGTCCAGCTTCTCAGATTATTTGCTCAACATACAGATTAAAAAGGCATGATGGAAGGACACAACCCCAACACATACCCTCCCTGACTTTAAACCATGCAGTGTCCCCTTGCTCTGTTTGTATAACTGGCTTTTAATCCATGTACAGATTGCTCATGAGCACAATTAAGTGCTCTGGAATTCCCATTCTCCACAATGTTACCCACAATTTGTTCAGTTCTTTTACTTTGTCATTTCTTCTTTTTACTTTAGCTTCTTGACATTCAAGAGCAAGTTTTAAGAGCCGCTTCTGACATTCAATTTGGTTTTTTCTTTCTCTCCTATCTTTTTAATGACCTCTTGCTTTCTTCATGAATGATGTCTGATGTCATTCCACAACTCATCTGGTCTTTAGTCCTCAGTGTGCAATGCGTCACATCTGTTCTTGAGATAGTTTTTAAACTCATGTGGGATAGACTCAAGGTCATCCGCTGGCTCTCTTGGACTTGTTCTAATTTTCTTCAGTTTTAATTTGATCCTGCACATAGATGATATGTGCCACAGTCAGCATCTGGCTTTGTTCTGACTATTGATATTCAGCTTTTTTACCATCTCTTTCCATGGATGTAGTCAATTTGATTCCTGTGTATGCAGTCTGACAAGGTCCATTTATATAGCTGCTGTTTATGTTGGTAAAAAAAGGTATTTGCATTGAAGAAGTTGTTAGTCTTGCAAAATTCTATCACTCGATCTCTAGCACCATTTCTGTCACACAGGCCATATCTTCTAATCATGGATCCTTCTTCATTTCCCCCACTTGTTTGTCAGTTTGTCGTACTCAGGGGGCTTATGTGTTACTGTGATAATGGAATTTATGACACTGGTATTTATACACCAGCAGGGTCACCCATGGTGGACAGTTGGGCTTCCAGACTAAGACACACTAGGAAGAAGGACTCAGCAGTCTACTTTGGCAAAAAATTAGCCAGTAAAAACTTCACGAATAAAACCAGAACACTGCCAGATACAGTGCTGGAAAATGAGCCCCCAGGTTGGAATGCACTCGAAAGATGACTAGAAAAAGAGCTGCCTCCTCAAAAGACAATCAACCTTAATGACATGGATCGATGTAGTAAAGCCCTTTGGACCTTCATTTGCTGATACGGCAAGAATCAAAACAAAAGAAACAGTTGCAAATACCCATTAATTATCAGACTGTAGAATGCACAAAGTACAGATCCAGGAAAATTGGAAATTGTCAAAAATGAAATGAAATGTATAAACATTGATATCCTAGGCATTAGTGAGCTGAAGTGAACTGGTATTTGTTACCCATTGTGACTGAGACAATCACATGGTCTACTGTGCCGAGAATGAAAACTTGAAGAGGAATGGTGTTGCACTCATAGTCAAAAAGAACATTTTAAGATCTGTCCTGAAGCATTTGATAAAGTCCAACACTCATTCATGCTAAACACTCTTAGCAAAATGGGCATAGACGGCAAATTCCTAAACACAATAAGGGCCATTTATACAAAGCCAATTGCCCGCATCATCCTGAATGGAGAGAGATTGAAAGACTTTACCTTGAGAACAGTAACCAGACAAGGATGCCCACTCTCACCTCTCCTATTCAACATTGTATTAGAAGTTCTAGCCAGAGCAATTAGACAAGACCAAGAAATAAAGGGTATCTGCATCGGCAAAGAAGAAGTTAAAATCTCCCTGTTTGCAGATGATATGATTGTATATGCAGAGAACTCCAAGGAACCTATAAGTAAGCTACTCAAACTGATATCAGAGTTCAGCAAAGTCTCAGGATGCAAGATAAACATAAGTAAATCAGTAGGATTCCTTTATACCAACAAGGAGACTGTTAAGGAAGAAATTATCAAATTCAATACCACTTACGATAGCCCTTAAGAAGATAAGGTACCTAGGAATTAATCTAACCAGAGAAACAATAGACCTTTACAAAGAGAACTACAAGCCCTTACTACAAGAAACTAAGAAAGACTTAGATAAATGGAAAAACCTACCCTGCTCATGGATAGGAAGACTTAACATTGTGAAAATGTCTATTTTACCCAAAGCAATTTATTTATATAATGCAATCCCAATACAAGTTCTAGTGTCATTTTTTAATGAGATGGAGAAACAAATCACCAATTTTGTTTGGAAAGGGAAGAAGCCCCGGATAAGTAAGGTACTACTAAAGAAGAAGAACACACTGGGAGGCCTCTCATTACCCGACTTTAGAACATACTGCACCGCCACAGTGGTCATAACAGCCTGGTAATAGTACAAGAACAGACAGATGGATCAATGGAACAGAATTGAGACCCCAGAGATGACACCATCTGCCTATGAACAGTTGATATTCGACAAAGGCCCTAAGACATTAAACTGGGGTAAAAACAGTATCTTCAAATGGTGCTGGCAAAATTGGATATCCATCTGCAATACACTGAATCAAGATCCGTATCTTACACCTTACACAAAAACCAACTCCAACTGGATAAAAGACCTAAATATCAAATCTAAAACGATAAAGCTCATCCAAGAAAAGGTAGGAACAACAATGGAAGTTTTAATACACAATGCGGACAGACTCCAAAATCTGTCAAGGAAACCACAATCAACAGAAGAGAAAATAGGTAAATGGGAACTATTAAGAATCAAACACTTTTGCTTATCCAAAGACCTTATTAATAGAATTAAAAGAACACCCACAGAATGGGAAAAAACTATTTGGCAACTCTATGTCAGACTGACACCTGATCTCCATACTCTATAAGATACTACAAAATATCAACAAGAAGAAGATAAACCATCCAATTAAGCTATGGGCAAAGGAGATGGACACACATTTCACTAAAGAGGAGAGCCAGGCAGCCAAAAAACACATGCGGACATGTTCACCATCTTTAGTTATTAAAGAAACTGAAATCAAGACAACAATGAGATACCATCTCACCCCAACAAGATTGGCCATGATCCAGAAAACACAAAACAACAAATGCTGGAGAGGCTGTGGAGAAAGAGGTACCCTCCTACACTGCTGGTGGGGTTGCAAAATGGTCCAGCCTCTTTGGAAAGCAATCTGGCACTTCCTTACAAAAATGGATATCAATATACCATTTGACCCAGTAATTCCACTACTTGGAATATATCCTACAGAATCAAGGCCTTTCACACCAACAGACACATGCATGAGAATGTTTATCGCTGCACAGTCCACGATAGCAAAAAGATAGAATCAACCCAGATGCCCAACAACAGAAGAATGGATAGGGTAAACTATGGTACATATACTCAATGGAGCACTACACAATGATAAAGAATAATTATGAGTGCAGGAAACATCTCCTAACCTGGTTTCAACTGGAAGACATCATGATGAGTGAAAGTAGTCAGTGACAAAAGGACAAATACTGTATGAGACCTCTATGATAAGATAGAAGACAAGACTCTTTGACAGCTGCAAGGGAGGGGAGGGAGGGAGCATGAAGACGGGAGGGTTTAGTAGATAGTTGCTAGAAATCTGGTTGGGAGAAAGTGATGATAGCACACATTAGAAACAAGAACAACATTAAGTGGACTTCAGCATAACTTGAGTACTCCTTCCATCTTAACCCAATATTGCAAGGATAGAGTAGCTGCGGCAGGGGGCAGGGGGCCATGCTCTTAGGAAATCGAGGCCAATTGGTACAACTAGCGTTTTGCTAAGAGAGCTCTCTGCACCCCACATTGGTGAGTGGCGTCTGGGGTCTTAAAAGCTGCCAAACTGCCATACAAGGACACGCAAATGGGCCCAACTCAGCAGGAACGGGTGCTCACCGAGGACCAAAATGACATGCAGTAAAGACAACCTAGAAGACAGAGAGACCCGCAAGAGTGGGTGCCTTCATTGACTTGGGACCGGAAGAACCAGATGGTGCCCGGCCACCACCAGTGACAGCCTCAATGGAGCTCACTAGCTTGAGTCTCACTGGTAACACAAGAATAAAAAGGGGTGCATCCTGAGATCTCCACTAAAAGACCTCAATTGATAGTCCAGCGGTTTCGGGGTTCCCCTGAGAGCATGGTCCCCGGCCCTGATGCTGCCCTTACCCATAAATTGTAACGAAGGTCCACTCTTTGGACAGGAATGGATTGGACTTGGCAATGCAGAGTGACCATATATTGGTTGCACTTTATGGTTCTATACATCTATAGGATATTACCCTGCTGACCTCTGGCTGGAGGAAGGAGAGTGGGTGGAGAGGAGTGGAAAGGAGGCTGTTAGGAGGATGAGACATGTATGGAGCAGAGAGGAACAGTGTGCTGTCACCAGACAGGGAGAGCAGTGGAAGCTGCATATAGGTGGGCATGTAAATTTATATGGAAATGTACATTTTCACTCAGTCATGTTAAATAAAAAAATAAAAAGATACTTATGAAGTTATCCATAATCTTTATCAAATGTCCTTCTACCAACCCAAATTTTTAGAAATGTAAAAATTACTTCAAGGACCCTTTAATTATTGTTAAGGATTAAACTGTGTCTCCCCCACCCCAAAAAGAAATGTGGAAGTCTTAAACCCTGTAACTTGCAAATAAGCTCTTATTTGGAAACAGAGTTTTTCTCTTGTTATATCATTACAGTCATACCAGAATAGGTCAGGTCCTCAATCTAATCACCTTTGAATAGTATCTTATTAAACTTTATGGTGCTGTGCATCTATAGGATGTTGTCCTACTGGCCTCTTACTAGAGGAGAGTGGAGAAGAGGAGACAGAAGATTGTTAAGAGGATATGACATGTATAGAACAGAAAGGAGGAGTGTGCTGTCACTGGGCAAGGAGAGCAGTAGGAGCTGCACATAGGTGGGCATAAGAATGTAAAGTGGATTGTACACTTTCACTCAATTGTAATTAAAAAAAAAAAAATACAGCCTAGACACACAGCAGTGGGAGACAGATACCATGTTATAACAAAGCAGATACATCTATAAACCCCATAATGCCAAAGATGGCTGGCAGCTACAAGTGAGCTCTTCCACTAAAGCTATGCCCTGAATTCAGATTTCTAGCTTTCTGAACTGTGAGAAAAAACCCTGGTAGTACAGTGGTTAAATGCTACAGCTGCTAACCACAAAGCTGGCAGTTCAAACCCTCCAGATGCTCCTTGGAAACAATATGCAGCAGCTCTCTGGCTGAGTCAGAATCAATTTGATGGCAATGGATTTGGTTTGGGTTTGGGAATACAAGAAAATCAATTTTTGTTCTTTAAAACCTGTTGTTCTTTATATACCTGTGGTATTTTTTTTTTTTTATTAAGGAAGCATCAGATAACTAAAGCAGTATCCTGGGTTGCATTTGTGTCCCCTCAAAAATGTTATGCATTGATTTCGACTTGGCTATGAGTCCTAGTATGGTGCAATTCCTCCCATGTGTTGCGAATCCTGCCTCTGTGTGCTGACCAGGCAGTACTCAGGTTACCAGCTGTGAGATGTAAGGGAGAGATGTGAACAGAGGAAGTTGGAAACCTCATACCATCAAGACTGAGAGCAGAGCATGTCCTCTGGACCTGAGGTTCTTGTGCTGAGATGTTCTACTGGAACTTGGACTCAGCCTACTGGACTGTGACAATTTCTCCTACTGAAGGGACTTGTAACTCATAAATGGATTTGTGGCTTACTGGACTGTGTCAATCAAGTTTTTTTTCTTAAAACCATCCACTCATGGTGTTTTCTGTTAGAGCAGTACCAGATTACCAAAACAGAGTTACTGATAATTTATGTAAAGGATCTGTGACTGATTTAAAAAAAACAAAACAAAAACCTTCAGAAATAACCAGATTCTAAAGATTGGAGTGTAAAATAAGAAACTATCCACAAAATCACTTTATAATAATATTAACAGAACTACAGTCAGTATTTTTTGAGGGCTTAATATAAGCTGGAAATGCTGGTGGTGTATTAGTTAAGCTCCACAGCTGCTACCCAAAAGGTCAGCAGTTCAAATCCACCAGGCAGTCTTTCAAAACTCAATGGGGCAGTTCAGCCATGTCCCGTGGGGTCACTATGAGTTGGGATCGACTCGATGGCAGTGGACTTGTTTAATTACATACTAGGCAATGTACTAAGCACTTAAAACATACTGAAAGCCAATAACCAAATGAGGTATATCAATAAGAACTGACAAAAAGATATCCACAATATATTTAGAAATGAAGTATCACACCAGGATGCACAGGATGGCTGAGTCTATGGTTCTTTAAAACATAAGGCTATGCATATATATTGATATTTGCATGTCTATTTGTATAAATAAGTGCTTTGAAACAGGTCTGGTACAATAAATGGCTTACTTTCAGCAGTGATTAACACAGAAAGAAAAATGGGATTGGGAGCAGTGTAAAATGGCAAGACATTTAAGATCTTACAAGTCTGCATAGCTCAATACAGGCAGAATATTCTCTGTACTTCTCTGTATAATTTATACATTTCATAATCCCAAACAAGATGCTACTAACAATACAAGGATACAAATGCATCATCAAAAAACAGTAATTCTTAAATTTTGCAAAAGCCAAAATAAACTTTTCTAAGGTGCTTGAAATCCAGTGGAAAAGAAAAATGCTGATACCTTCACCTCATCCTTACCTCCTCACAATGTCTCAGAGGCTCAAGTAAAAATAGAAAATTGGAAACAATACTGCTAAACAAAGTAAAAACAAACAAAATACCAAACTGATAAGACACAGCAGAACCACCCCAAAGGATTTCCAAGAATGCGTTGGTGAATTTGAACTGCTGACCTTTTGGCTAGTGGGTGAATGCTTAAGCACTGTGCTAACAGGACTCCAAAACAAGGTTTACACACAGGAAAAATACAATCTTTGACGGTTAGAAGGGAAGGGAAAGGTGGGAAGGGGGAAACTGCTAACCAGGTAACAGGCAAGTTAACTTCAGTGAAGGAAAAGACAACACACCAGTGTAGGGACAGGCAGTACAATTTGACTAAGGCAAAGTCATAGAAGCTTCCTGACACATCCAAACAACGTAAGGGACTGAGTTACTGGGCCTGAGGGCTGCAGACCTTGGTCTCTGGGGACATCTAGGTCAAATGGCACTATACAGTGCATAAAGAAGCATCAGAGTGGGCTTCCCCTTTTGTCACACTGGCCGGAAATGGTTCACATGGCCGTCTTAGATATAAGAGAAGCAAAACATAAAAGATTGAGCATCTCCAACTTGTATAGTGTCATATGGAGCCCTAGTGGTGCAGTGGTTAACAGATATACACCAACTGACTTACTGTGTTATGCCAACTGCCTCTAGTGATGCAACGGTTAAGAGTACAGCTGATAACCAACAGGTCATCAGCTGGAATCCACCAGAGCCATTCTGGTACAGAATTATGCTATGCCGATTGCCCTACTTTGGTGAATAGTATCTGGGGTCCTTAAAAGCTTGTGAGCAACAATCTAAGATACATCTACTGGTACCATCACATTTGGAGCAAAGAAGAAAACCAAGACACAGCAGAAAGATTCATCCAAAGAACGAATGGACCACAACCACCATGGCCTCCACCAGCCTGAGCCCAGAACAACTAGGTGGTGCTCAGATATAACCATCAACTGCTTACAGGGAATGCAATAGAGGGTCCCAGACAGGGGGAGAAAAAGGAAGAACAAAATTCAAATTCACTCACAAAAAACTCCAGACTTACTGGTCAGACAAAGGCGGGAGGAACCACCAAGACTACAGCCCCCGGGCACCCTGCTAACTCAGAACCAAAGTCATTCCAAAAGTCCACCTTTCAGCCAACGACTAGAGGGGCTTCTTCGTTCAATCAACTATGCAAGACCGAACTTGTTTAAAAGCAAAGACAACAAGGCAAAACGGAACAAGGAAGCTGGACAAACGGACATAGATAACCCAGGTGGAAAGGGAAAGGGGCAGAGGGCTGACATACTACGAGACTGCAAAAAATTAATCTGTACTGTCAATGTTCATCTAAAACAAACAAACAAAAAAAGCTTAAGGAACAACAAACAAGCAACCAAAAGAAAAAAGACGGAATTCAGGTCTGGGAGATACCCCAGGATATTCTCTTCTCCTGAAGGGGCTTTTTGTCTGAGGAAACTCCTCAGCCCCCACAGTTGTGTCAACAGAACACTGCTCACATGCTCACACTCTTGCTGCCTCAGACAGGAGGACTATGAGTTCAGGACTAGAAGGGCAAATGGAAATGCAACAGAAGACACTGAACTGCAAGACACTCACGGAAATGATGAGAACCAAGTATGAGTATAAACTCAGCCCACATCCCTGGCTAAATGTGAAACTGTGCATTATCAGGGAAAAACCCAGAGTGTCCTAAGCTCCTGCCAGAAAAAGGAAAAGGAAAAAAAAAAAAGGATTCCAGAAGGTTATCTAGCCTTTAAAGACAAAGCTGCACCAGGTAAGACTTGGGTCTGCTGCTTTCTTATTTGAGATGCTCAGACAGCAGAAAGCTGAAGCACGAGGGGTCAGAGGGCCGAGCCTAAGATGCGGCGGGGTGCTGGGAAATGAAAGAGAAGACTCAGCCCCAAACCTGATGACAAACACTGTCTAAATCCTTGGCTGAAAACCAAACTATACAGGCATCCCACACACACGCACACACACACGCACACACACACACACAAAATAAAATCAGAGACCAAGATAAGAAAAGCAATATGTGAAAGATAAAGAACCACTCAGTGAGAGCAGCTAGAACACAATGCCAGAAAGTCAGGAGTTTGTACTTTGTGCCCAAATAAGTCAGCTGCCTCTTAAGAAAAAATATAAATAAAACAACTTTCTTTTAAAAGAATATAATTAGAATTATTTTACATACAAAGAAACAGTACCTAAGACATGTAAAAACTGTAAACTCACAGACTCAAGAAGCAAAACAGACTAAAGTTTGAAGAAAACTGTATCATGGCACATGATAATCAAGTTGCTCAAATCCAGTGTAGAGACAAAATCTTAAAACCAGTTAAAGAAAACAGATGTTACAGACAGAGAAACTGCCATAAGGGTAAAATCATAACAGTGCAAGCAAAAATACATTTTTAAAATACTCAAATAGAAAACTGTCCATCTAGAACTCCAAGGCACAAAAATATCTTTCATAATCCATCATATCAATAATCTGAACAAAAATGATAATTATCAGAAGATGTAGAAAAAGCACATGCTAGAATGTACCATTCATTCATGATGAAAATCCCCAGCAAACTAGGAAAAAAAGAGACTATCTCGACTTGATGAATGGCACCTATAAAAACTGTAAAGCTAACATCATCCTCGACAGTGACAGACCAAATGCTTTCTCCCTGCAATTAGGAACAAGGTAAGGATGTCCACTCTCATCTTTTCAGAGTACCGGGAGTTCTAGCCAGAGCAAGAGGGCAGAAAGGCATAGAATTTGGAAAGGAAATAATAAAGTTGTTCATAGTCAGAGATAACAAGATTATCTATGCAGAAAATTCCAGAGAACCTTCCTAAAAAGAAAAACATCCCAGGTCTAAATAAGTGAATTTTGCAAGACTAAAGGGTATGCTGAAACCCTGGTAGCATAGTAGGTTCAGGACCAGAACAGCTAATCCAAAGGTCACCAGTTGGAACCCACTAGGAGCTCCTTGGAAACTCTGGCGCAGTTTTACTCTGTCCTATAGGGTCACTATCAGTTGACACTGACTTACGGCAGTGGTTTTTGTTTTTTTTTTTTTTTTTGGTATAGGATACACTAAGGAGCCTTTGTGGTGCAGGGGTTAAGTACTTGTCTCGTAACCTAAATATGGGTATTCCCCCCAGTGTCTGTCAGGCAGTCATGCTGTGGGGGCTTGCATGTTCAAATCCATCAGCCACTCTTTCAAAATCCTACTGGACATTTCTATCATGTCCTATAGGGGCACTATGAATCGAATCAACTCTACAGCAATGGGTTTGATTTTTAGTGAGATGTTCAAGGTGAGGCCAGGTTGCACAGCGCTCACTTGCTAACCAAAAGGCCAGAGTTTGAACCCAACAGATGCTCTGTAGCAGAAACACACGGCAGTCTGCTTCTATAAAAAGTTAAAGCCTTGGAAACCATATGGGGCAGTTCTACCGAATTCTATAGAGTTGCTTTGAGTTGGAACTCACTTGATGGCAGTTGGTTTGGTTTTGTTTGGTGGGTAAGATACTAAGTCAACACAAAAGAATCAACCATATTTCTATACATAAGCAATGAACAATTTGAAAAGGAACATAGCATTTACAACAGCTCCAAAAATAAATAAACTACTTAGGTAGTACAAATCTGTACACTGGAAACTACAAAATGCTGATGAAAGAATCAAAACCTAATGGAAAGAAATAAGTGTTCAAGGAGAAAGAACAACACAGTAAAGATGTCAGTTCTCCCTCAAGTGATTCCTAGTCCTGCAGTCTTTCCACAAAAATGGGAAAAACATTCGGCTGTTTAAAATAACAAAATGGCCCTCACTGGATTATAGTTGGCTACCAGAGCAGACAGGGTTTCTTGGGGCACAGTGGTTCAGTGTTAGGCTGCTAACTGAAAGGTCCCTGGTTTGAACCCACCGGCTGCTCTGTGAGAGAAAGATGTCGCAATCTGCTTTCTTAACAAGGCTCAATTATGTTCTGCACTGGGTATTATTTGATACCATGTGTTTTCATTAATGGAAACATGCTGAGTTATGGAGTGTATTTAAATTTGGGTTTGGTAACATGGATTTTCCCCCATGTGTCTGTCAGGCTGTCATACCGTGGGCGTTTGCACATTGCTGTGAAGCTGGAAACTATACCACTAGTATTCAAACACCATCAGGGTCACCTGTAGTGGACAAGTTTCAGCAGAACTTCCAGATTACCACAGACTAGGAAGAAGGACTTGGCAGTCTACTTCTGAAAAAAGTCAGCCAGCGAAAACCTTATTAATAGTAGCAGAACACTGTCTGATATACTGCCAGAAGACGAGCACCTCAGGCTGAAAGGCTTTCAAAATAGCCTTGGGAAGAGCCATCTCCTCAAAGCAGAGTTGACCCTACTGATGTCAGCAGAGTCAAGCTTACAGAACCCTCATTTGTTGATGTAGAATGACTTGAAATGAAACAGCACAAACATCCATTAATAATCTGAACATGCTGTATATGAAGTATGAATCTAGGAAAGCTGGAAATCATCAAAAATGAAACAGATTACACGCACATTATCACAAGCACTAGTGAGTGAGGTAAAATAGGCCATTTTGAATCAGAAACTTACATGATACACTATGCCAGGAATGACACATGGAACAGCAATGCATTCACGATCAAAAAATTAAAAAAATAAATATCTATTATAGAGTACAATGCTGTCAGTAATAGGTTAATATTCATATACCAAAGAGGATAGGTTAACCTAACTATTATTCAAATGTATGCACCAATCATTGACACCAAAGACGAAACTGAAGATTTTTGCCAACTTTTGCAGTCCAATATTGATCAAATATGCACTTAAAACGCATTGATAACTACTGGTGACTGAAATGTGAAAGTCAGAAACAAAGAACAAGGACTAGTAGTTCAAAAATATGGTCTTGGTGACAGAAACAATGTCAGTGATTGCACGATAGAATTTTGTAAGACCAGCAACTTCTTCATTTATTATTTTTTTTAACAGCATAAAGGACAGCCATATACCTGGATCTCACAGGATGGAATATACAGCAACCAAATGGAATCTACCTATGGAAAGATGACAGAGAAGCTCAACACCACCAGGCAGAACAAGGCTAGAGCTAGACAGTAAAAGAGACCATCAATCACTTCACAAGCAAGTTCAAGCTAAAGCTGAGGAAAATCAGAACAAGTCCACGAGAGCAAAAGTACAAACTTGAGTAATATCGCCTTCTAATTTAGAGACCGTTTCAAGATTAGAATAGACACACTGAACACTAATGACTGAAGACCAGATGAGCTATGGAATGACATCAAGGGTGTCACACTTGAAGAAAGCGAGACATTAGCAAAAAGACAGAAAAGAATAAAAGACCAAAACAGATGTTAGTACAGATTCTAAACTTGCTCTTGAACACTAACTAAAACGAAAGAAAGAAATGATGGAGTAAAAGAGCTAAACAAAAGGGTGGCTCAAAAAGACAAAGTATAATAGTGAAACATGCAAAGAACTAGAGCTAGAAAACCAAAAGGAAAGAGTATATTAAGCAGCATTTTTAAATTGTGATTAAGAGCAAGAATACGTTCCAAATCAATTTTGCATCCATGTCTATCTACAGCTCTTCTGCTCTCCTTGCCCCATGACAGCACACTCCTTCTTTCCATTTTATACTTGTCGTATCCCCTTAACAAGCTCCTGCCCCCTCCTCTCCACCCTCTTCTCTCCCATCAGGAAAGATGTTAATAGGACAGCCTCCTATAAACGCATAGAATCACAAAGTACACACTCCATATTGGTCATATGATAGTCCCCGAGTCTAGTCCATTTCTGTTTGAAGAGTTGACCTCAGTACTGTTTTCTGGTCAGGACAGCAGCAGGTCTAGGGGCCACGCTCCAAGGGAATCCCCTGGGCCATCGGACCATCAGTTATGCTCTTTTAGCAGAGTTCTTGAGCTGTACCCCTCTTTTTCTCATGTTGACACAGGGACTCAACATTGTATACCCCACCACATCTGTCTTTGACGGTGGCCAGGCACCATCTGGTTCTTTTGGTCACATATAGACAGAGTCCTCCATTACATGGGTCCTTCTGTCTCCTGGGCTCTTTTTGCTTTATGTCTTTGGTGTTCTCAGTGATCATCTGTTACGGCTGAGCTGTGACAATTTGGTGTATCTCATATGGCAGCTTGCTAGCTTTTAAGACCCCAGATGCCACTCACCAATATGGGGTGCACAGGACTCTCTTAGCAATCCACTAGTTATGCCAAATGACTTAGATGTCCCCCAAGAGCATGGTCCCCAGAATCTGCCCCTGTTACTCTATCCTTGCCATACTGGGTTGAGATTAGAAGAGCTTTCAGTTTATGGCAAAGTCCAGTTAAGTTGATATACTTTCTACTGTCTACTATTACTGCCTTCATTTAACCAAATTTCTATCAACTATCTAACCTATGACCAACCTTGCCCCCATTCTGCCACTGTAGCCTTCAGTCTTTTCTTCTGTACATAAGTCTATTTTCAAGTCCTCATAGTAGGGGGTCTCAAACAATATTTGTCCTTTTGCCGCTGACTGATTTCACTCAGCATGTCTTCCAGTTGAAATAGAGTGAAATCAGATGCTTCCTAAAATCATTATTGTTCTTTATCATTGCATAGTGTTCCACTGAGTATATGTACCACAGTTTATTTATCCATTCATCTGTTGATGGGCATCTAGGCTGATTCCATCCTTTTGGTCCTCTGGATTGTGCTGCAATAAACATTCATATGCATGTATCTGTTCATGTGACAATCTTTGTTTTTGTAAGACAAATTCCAAGCAGTGGAATACTGGATCAAATGGTGTATCTATTTCCAGCTTTTTAAGGAAGCACCAGACTGCTTTCCAAAGAGGTTGAACCATTTTGCAATACCACCAGTAGGGTAAGAGAGTTCCAATCTCTCTGCAGCCTTTCCAGCATTTGTTATTTTATGTGTTTTTTTTTTTTTTTTCATGGCCGACCTTGTTGGGGTGAAATGGTATCTCATTGTAGTTTGGATTTGGATTTCTCTAATAGCTAGTGATCATGAGCATCTCCCCATGTGTCTTTTAGTAGCCTGGATGTCCTCTCTAGTGAAGTGTTGACCCATCTCCTTTGTCCATCACTTAATTGAGTTATTTGCCTTTTTCTTGTTGATATTTTGCAATACCTTGCAGATTACAGAGATCAGATATCAGTCCAACATGTAGTTGTCAAATATTTTCCCCATTCTGTATGTGGTCTTTTAGTTCTCTCGATAACATCTTTGGATGAGCAAAAGTGTTTTATTCATAGTAGTTCCCATTTATTTATTTTCTGTAAATCATGTTTTGTCAGATGAAGTATGTCTAAGCTGTGAATGAAAACTTCCACACTGTTGACCCTATTTTCTGTCACATGATCTTTATCATTTTAGGTTTCATATTTAGGTCTTATACAATTTGAGTTGGGTTTTGTACAAGGTGTGAGTTATGGGTCGTTTCAAATTTTTGCAGATGGATATCCAATTTTGCAAACACACTTGCTAAACAGACTGTTTTGACCCCAGTTTACAATCTTAACACCTTTGTCGGATATCAAGTGTTCAGAGGAGGATGCTGGCATCTCTGAGGTCTCAACTCTGTTCCACTGATTTATATGTCTCTTTTTGCACCAGTACCAACTCGACGGCACTTGGCTGGCTTGGCTTTTGTACCAGTACCAGGCTGTTTTGACAACTGTGGCAGTGTAATAGGTTCTAACGGTGGGCTGTGTGATACTTCTCACTGTCTTCCTCTTCTTCAGCAGTGCTTTGCTTATCTGGCGTTTCTTCCCTTTCCCAACAAAGCTGATGGTTTGTTTCTCCATCTCATTAAAAAAATGACACTGGAATTTGTATTGGGATTGCATTGTATACATACATTGCTTTGGGTAAAACAGACATTTTCACAATGTTAAGTCTTCCTAGCTATGAGCAGGTTAGGTTTCTCCATTTATGAAAGTCTCTTTTTGTTTCTTACAATAAGGTCTTGTAGTTCTCTCTGCATAGGTCTCTTATTTCTCTAGTTGGATGTATTCCTAGGTATTTTATTTTATTGGGGGCTATACTAAAGCCAAGTGCTGTCGAGTCAGATCCGACTCATGGCAACCCTAGGGGCCAAGGTAAAACTACTAAGTGGTATTGATTTTGTGATTTCTTCTTTGATGATCTCTTCGTTGGTATAAAGGAATCCTACTGCTCTATTTATGTTTATCTTATATCCTGACGCTTTCCTGAACTCTTTATTAGTTCCAGTAGTTTACTTACAGATTTTTTAGGATTCTCTGTACATACTACCATATCATCTGCAGATAGGGAGATTTTTACTTCTTCTTTGCAAATGTGAATATCCTTTATTTCTCTATCTTGTCTAATTGCTCCAGTTAGAACCTTTAGTACAATGCTGAATAGAAGTGGTGAGAGTGGGCATCCTTGTTTACTTCCTATTCTCACAGGGAATTTTTTCAGTCTCTCACAATTCGGGATGACTTTGTATAAAGTTGACTTTGTATAAATGCCTCTTGCTGTGTTGAAGAATTTCCCCTATATTCCTCTTTTGCTGTGAGTTTTCAGCATGAATTGGTGTTGGACTGTCAAACGCCTTTTCTGTGTCAACTGACAAAATCAGGGGACTCTTATCCTTTGTGCTATTTATGTAGTCAATCACATTAATTGTTCTTCCGATGTTCAACCAGCCTTTATCCTTGGTATGAATACAACTTGGTCATGGTGAATAATTTTTGTCATATGCTGTTAGACTCTATTGGCAAAGATTTTTTTTTAAAGATTTTTACATTCCGGTTCCTGAGTGATGTTGTTCTGTAACTTTCTTTTTTTTGGTGGGATCTTACCCTGGCTTTGGTATCATGGTTATGCTGGCTTCATAGCAGCACCTAACAATATCACAAACAACAACATGGACTTGGGAAATATTATCTGGTACTACATGGATGCCAAGGAACTTTTAACCTGTGAGAGCCACCATACCTTGGGACCTTTGTAGCACATGTTCTTTGTGAAGCCTTCTATTAGATCACATGGGGGGAACTTCTGGTTTTCCAAATGTGACACATAGCAAAAAAAAAAAAAAAAAAACCCTAAACCCACCTGGGCTCCATAACTATCACAAAGAAAACCATAAATATGCTTGCAACGCTTATCTAGGGGTTACAAAAGCCAAAGGGGATAACACTTTTACCCACTTACACTTCCTGATGGCACTACCTTACTGGAAAGCCTCATACTCCAGGTATTTTACTTCAACAGAAGTCTTCAAGTTGCACCATTACTCAAGTTCCCACTGAAGGGCAGAAAATACTTTCAGTGGTAAAAGTATATTACCAAAGAACCCAAGAGCCACAAAAAGTGGCTGGTAGGTACACCACATGTAACATGGGTCATGAAAAAGTTGAAGATTACAATTTTGGAAACCTTTTGGGACAGTTCTACTCTGTCTTATAGGGTTGCTACTGATTTGGAATCAAGATGAAGGCAATGGGTTTGATTTTTTTGGTATACCAGGGCACAGAAGATGAAACCACTACTGAACTGAAGCACTAAGAATTATGTAGGACTCTAAGAAGAGGAGTAATCTAGAGTATCATAAAGACAGGTAGGGAATAACAGAAAATATAGACAGAATTGTCAAAGATTTGTTGATAGAAAATTTTCCCGGTATCATGAAAAATGAGAAGATGTCTACACAAGATGCTTATGGACCTCCACACAAAGTAGATCCCAAAACAAAGATGCCAAAACATACTATAATCAAACTTCCAAAATTAAAGATAAGGAGACAATTTTACAAGTGGCTATGGATGAACGAATAATAGCCTACAAAGGAGAATCAAAGCTTAGACTACTCAGGAGAAACCATGCAGGCAAGAAGGCAATGGGAAGGCACACACAAACATTTGAAGGACAATAACTAATAGCCAAGAATTATATATTCAGCAAAACTGTCTCTCAAATATGATGGTAAAATCAGGACATTTCCAGAAAAAGAGAAATTTAGGAAATTTGCAAAAGCCAAACCAAAATTACAAGAAATATTAAAGGGAGTCCTGTGGTTAGAGAATCAACAATACTGAGAAATGACGTGAGACTAGAATACAGAACAGAACACCTGGATATCGATTGAAATAGGGGAATAAGCAAAAATAAATCAAGGGCAGAACACTGAAAATAAGGAAACACAAATATCATTACATAAACATTATTTTTTAAAAAAGAGGGACTTAAAAAAATGCAGCCATAGATCTTCCATACAGAGAGGAAGGAGGAAGTCACAGCAATTCAAATAAATTAAAGACTGGTTTAAATTTAGAAAAATAGGTATAAATATTAAGGTAACCATAAAGTATGCAATCAAAATAAAAAGCAAGGAAAATGCATATGTCTCAACAAATATAAATCCACTAACACTGAAGATGAAAAGAAAACATAAAAAATACTCAGCATAGAAAATTAAATGAAACAAAGGAAATGTGCATAATGCACACAAAAGAGACATGAAAATGACAGCAGTCTCATACCTATCAATAATCTTGCTGAATGTAAACAGATGAAATGCACCAATAAAGAGACAAGGAATAGTAGATTTGATTTAAAAAAAAACACACGCAATCCATCTACATGCTACTCACAGGAGACATACCTCAGACTTAAAGACATGAACACACTAAAACTCAAATGGTGGAAAAAATGCACTAAGCATGACAGTAGTAATCCCTAATAAAATAGACTAAAGTGAAATCCACCATATTGGATAAGAAGGACGCTATACAAAGATTAAAAGCTCAACACTCCAGGAGCAAATAACTATATTAAATATCTATGCACCCAACAACAGAGCTTCAAAACACATAAAACTCTAATTGCACTGAAAACAGGGATAGGTCCACAACAGTAGCAGAAAATTTGAACACACCATTTTAAGTGAAGGACAGAACATCCAGAAAAAAGTTCAATAAGGACACAGAAGATCTAAAAGCCACAATCAACCAACTTGACCTCATAAACGTAATACAGAACATTCGACTCAATGGCAGCCAAGGATACCCTCTTTTACAACACACATGGAACATTTTTCAGAAATGGCCACATATTAAGCTCCAAAACAATGCTTAACAAATTTTGAAGTACTGAAAAATTAGAAAGCACCTTTTTAGACCATAAGGCCATGAAAGTAAAAGCAGCAACAGAAAAGGGAAGGGGGGGGGAAATCAAACACATGGGAACTGAACAACAGCTTGCTGAAAAATAACTAGATCATAGAAGAAATCAAGGACGAAAGAAAGACATTCATAGAATTAAATAAGAATGAAAACATATCCCATATCCTTCCAGAAGCATTGAGACACAGCAAAAACAGTGCTCAGAGGTCCATTTATTTCAATAAATGCACACATCCAAAAAGAAGAGGGGGTCCAAATCAACAAATTAACCCTACAACTTGAAAAAGTAAAAGTAGAGTAGTTAAAAAAAAATAAAAAATAAACCTCAGGCTTTAGAAGCAGGCAAAGAATAAAAATTAGAGCAGAACAAAATGAATTACAAAACAGAAAAAAAATTAAAGAGTTAGCAAGACCAAAAGCTGCTCTTTCGAAAAGATCAACAAAACAGACAAATCTGTGACCAAACTAACAAAAATAGGAGAGCAAGCAAATAACTCCAAAAAATGAGATGAGCAATATAGCAACAGACCCAAATGAAATTAAAAGAATCATAACAGAGTACTATGAAAAATTGTACTCTAATACATTTCAAATACTAGAAGAAATGGACAAACTTCCACAAGCACACTACCTACCCAATGTGACACAAACAAAAATAGAACTAAATAAACCCATCACAAAATAAAAGATTGAAAAGATAATTAAGACTTCCCTATCAAAAAAACACCTTGGCCCTGACTCCTTCACTGGAGAATTCTACCCAAGTTTTAGAAAAGAACTACCACCATTATTAAAGGTATCTCAGAGCATAGAAACCCATTTCTGTCAAATTGATTCTGACTCATAGCAACATGGTAGGATAGAGTGGAAACTGCCGCATACAGGCTCCAAGGAGCACCTGGTGGATTCAAACTGCCAACTTTTTGACTAGCAGCTGTAGCATTTAATACTATGCCACCAATGTTTCAAGTACAGACAGAATACTTCCAAATTAACTCTATGAAGCCAGTATAACCCTAATACCAAAACCAGGCAAAGACACCACAAAAAACAAAAATTATAGACCAGTATCTGTCATGGAGTTAGATACAAAAATTCTCAACAAAGTTCTAGCCAACAGAATTCAGCAATATATCAAAAAAATAACTCAACATGATCAAGTGGGATTCATATCAGGGGTGCAGGGATGCTTCAGCATTAGAAAAACAATGTAATCAACCACAAAGGTAAAATAAAAGACAAGAACCACTTGATTGTATCAACTGCCACTGCAAAAAAAAAAAAAAGGCATTTCATAAAGTTCAATACCTATTCATGTCCAAAACTCTCAGTAAAATAACAAAGAGAAGAGAAATCCCTCAACATAGTAACAGGCATCTATGCAAAGCCAACAACCAACATTACCCTAAATGGAGACAGTCTGAAAGCATTCGTGTTGAGAACAGGTACCATAAAAGGATGCTCACTGCCACCACTCTTATTCAAATTGTCTTGGAAGTACTAGCCAGAGCAATTATGCAAGATAAAGAAATAAAGGGCATTCAAATTAGTAAGGAAGAAGTAAAAGTACCACTATTTGCAGATGACATAACTTATTAACAGAAAACACTACAGAATACATTTAAAAAAAAAAAAAAAAACCCACTGGAACTAACAGAAGAGTTCAGCAAGGTATCAGCTGGATTCCTCTACATCAGCAAAGAGAACATCAGATGAAATCACGAGATCAACACCATTTAAAGCAGCCCTGAACAAGATAAAATACTTAGGAATACATCTAATCAGAGACGTAAAAGAGTCTACTGCAAGAAACCAAAAGATACCTACTGTTTTAGTCATCTAACACTAACAGAAATACCACAAGTGGTCAGCTTTAAAAAGAGAAATTTCATTTTGTCACAATCCAGTGTGCTGAAAGTCCAAATTCAGGGTTTAGGTGCCAGCAGAAGGCTTTCTCTACTGGTTCTTAAGGAAGTTCCATGTCATCGGTCTTCCCCTGGACTGGGAGATTCTCAGGTGCAGGGACCCCAGTTCCTTTCCAAAGGATGAGCTCAGCTACCTGCACCGCTTCTTGTGGTATGACATCCCCAACTTTCTGCTTGCTTCCTTTTCCTTTATGTGCCAACAGACTGCCTCAAGGCACAACATAATCTTAAACACTGAGTCCTGCCCCACCAATACAACTGCTTCCCATCCTCCCTCATCAACATCACAGACGCAGGATTTGTAACATGGAGGAATTTCACACAACATTGGGAATCAGGACCTAGCCAAATTGCTACACACATGTTTGGGGGGGCTCTATTTCAATTCCTAACATTCTACTGTCACCCCAAAAATGACAGCCTTGAAACATGCAAAACACACTCATATAATAGCAAAAGTCTTAAGTCCAAGTCCAACATCCAGAAATTGCTCTTCAGCTGTGAAATCTAGAACACAGATTTTCGGCTTCCAAAATATATGACAGAACAGGCAGACACAAACTATACATTTCCATTACAAATAGGAGAAATTGCAGGTAAAGACATAATAGGCACCAAGAAAATTAATAGAACACAATACATTATCAGTCATAGCTTGAAAATAATCCTCCAGTTTCTCAGAAATTTTACACAATAGCCCTGCCTTCCAGATTCTAGCTACTGGCCACTCTATCCAGATTCTGAGTAGAGGCCCCTCGGCCCTGGGCTACAGCTCTGTCTTCCAGGCCTACAAGGGAAAGCAATTCTGCTCCCTGTGCTTTAGGAACACCATTTTCCCAGTCCATTTTTGTGGCAACTCCGCCCTTATAAATACCTGAGGTCAGAGCCATCTTTTGAGACTGAGACAGCTTAGCTTCCCATGCTCCTTGTCTCTTCAGCTTCTGTTTCCTGTGGCCTTATGGTCTGGGCCTCAAACCTGCATCTGCCCTGATGGGGCAAGTGTTCCAAAGTTCTGTAGCTTCACCATTTAAGTGTCCAGAAGCATTTCCCTACACTAAGAGGCCTCCTGCACACAGGAACTCTCTGCCAAGGGTTTAACTCCAGCACTGTCTGACACTGCTCGGGTTCTGCTGCTGCTCTGCCCACCTGTTGCTGCTGTTGGTCCTCTGCTGCTTATTTCTCATCATCTCAGCTTTCTTCAGTGTTAACAGTTCTCCTTGGTTCCTTTTGAGTCTTCTATCCACTCACAATCTCAAAAGTGCTTCCACTTTTTAGGTATCTGTTAGAGCAGCACCCCACTCTCCTGGTACAAAATTCTGTTTTAGTCATCTAATACTACTCTAATAGAAATACGACAAGTGGATGGTTTTAAAAAGAGAGATTTTATTTTGTCACAGTCTAGTAGGCTAAAAGAACAGATTCAGGCAATCAGCTCCAGGGGAAGACTTTTTCTGATGGCTCAGGAAGAAGATCTTTGTCATCAATCTTCCTGGGGCCTTCTGAGGGTGCAGGCAACCCAAGTCCTTTCCAAACGATGCCCTCAGCTCCTGCCACTGCTTCTTGGAGGTATAAGGTTTGCAACTCTCTGTTTGCTTCTCTTTCCTTTATATATCAAAAGAATGTCTCAAGAGACAATACAGTCTTATACATTGAGCCCTGCCCCACCAACATATGTCTGCTGTCCTCCCTCATTAATATCACAGAGGCAGGATTTATAGCATGGAGGAACTGCACACAACAGCAGGAATCAGGGCCCACACATATTTTTAGGGGAAACAATTCAATCCATGACACTTCCAGAAGTGAGAACTCAACCTTGCTCATGTATTGAAAAGACTCAGCATCGTGAAAATGTCTTGTATTCAAAGAGATCTACAGATACAATGCAATCCCAATTCCAATGGTATCTTTTAATGAGATGGAGAAACAAATCACCAATTTCATATGGAAAGTGAAAAAGCCATGGATAAGTAAAGCAGTACTGAAGAAGAACAAAGTGAGAGGTCTCACACTCCCTGACGTTAGAACCTATTATACTGCCACAGTAGTCAAAATGCCCTGGTACTGGCACAAAAACAGACAGACCAGTGGCACATAATTGAGAATCCAGCTGCAACATTATCCATCTATGCACAGTTGACATATTTGACAAACATCCAAAGTCTATAAACTGGGGAAAAGAGAGCCTCTTTAACAAATAGTTCTGGCATACATATACATGGATATCCATTTGCAAAAAAAATGAAATTAGACCCATTATCTCACACGATGCACAAAACTAACACAAAATGGATCAAAGACCTAAATATAAAATCTGTAACAATAAAAATCATGGAAGAAGAAATAGAGGCAAAACTGGGAGCCCTAATACATGGCATAAACAGATCACAAGACATTAGTAACCGTGCACAAACACCAGAAGAGAAAACAGATAACTGGAAACTCCTAATTATCAAACATGTATAGCACATCCAAAGACTAAAACATTAAAGAGACAACCTACAGACTGGGAAAAATTTTTGGCTGCCACGAATCCAGTCAGCATCTGTTCTTCATGCTCTACAAGATACTCTAAAACCTGAATAAGAAAAAGATAAATAACCCAAATAAAAAACAGGTAAAGCATGTGAACAGACATCCATGCAGCTAACAGCCATTACAGAAATCCAAATTAAAACTACAATGAGATACTATCTCACCCCAGCAAGGCTGGCATTAATCCAAAAAAACACAAAATAATGAATGGTGGAGACACTGGAACTCTTCTACACTGCTGGTAGGAATGCAAAATGGTACTACTACTTTGGAAATTGATTTGGTGCTTTCTTAAAAAGCTAGAAATAAAAATACCACACAATTCAGCAATCCACCTTCTTCTTCTTTTTTTATTAAATAAAAAAATGAAAGTGTACATATTCTGTGCTTACAATATTGGGTTAAGAGAGGAGGAGTACACAAGTTGTGTCAAAGGCCCATTAATACTGATCTTCTTACTAATGTGTATTGTCACCAATTTCACCCTACCAAATTTCTAACAATTATCTAATCTAAACCCTCGCCCCTTGCTTTCCCACCCTCCCACCTTCCCCACCCTCGTAGCTATCAAAGAGTCTTCTCTATTATGTATGAGTATGCTTTTAAGTTTTTATCGTAGGGGTCTCATATAATAATTGTCCTGCTGCTGCTGACTAGTTTCACTCAACATAATGTCCTCCAGTTGAGACCAAATAGAGAGATGTTTCCTGCTATCATCATTGTCCTGTATCAGTGTATAGTACTCCATGGAGTATATATACCACAAGTTTACCCATCCATTCTTCTGTTGTTGGGCATCTGGGTTGATTCCAACTTTTTGCTATTGTGGACTGCGCTGCAATGAACATTCGTGTGCATGTAGCAGTTGGTGTGAATGGCCTTGATTTTGTAGGATATATTCCAAGCAGAGGAATTACTGGGTCAAATGGTCTATCTATATCCATTATTTTAAGGTAATTCCAAATTGCTTTCCAAAGAGGTTACACCATTCTACAATCCCACCAACAGTGAAGGAGAGTTCCAATCTCTCCACAGCCTCTCCAACATTTATTGTTTTGTGCTTTCTGGATCATGGCCAATCTTGTTGGGGTGAAGTGGTTTCTCATTGTTGTTTTGATTTGAATTTCTTTAATAATTAATGATCGTGAACATGTCTGCATGTGTTTTTTGGCTGCCTGGATCTCCTCTTTAGAGAAGTGTCTGTCCATCTCCTTTGCCCATTGCTTAATTGGATGATTTGTCTTTTTCTTACTGATATTTTGTAGAACCTTATAGACTATGGAGATCAGGCATCAGTCTGACATAGAGTTGCCAAATATTTTTTCCCATTCTGTACGTGGTCTTTCAATTCTTTTGATGAAGTCTTTGGATGAGCAGAAGTGTTTGATTCTTATTAATTCCCATTTATCTATTTTCTCTTCTGATGAATGTGTTTTGTTTGTCAGATTTTGAAGTCTGTCTATATTGCATATTAAAACATCCATTGTTGCCCCTCTCTTATCTTGGATGAGCTTTATCGCTTTAGCTTTTATATTCAGGTCTTTTATCCAATTTGAGTTGATTTTTGTATAAGGTGTGAGATATGGGTCTTGTTTCAATTTTTTGCAGATGGATATCCAATTATGCCAGCACCAATAGATAAACGCATACAAACGCTGACTGCAATACTGTCCACAACAGCAGAAAGACAGAATCAACCTATGTGCCCATCAACAGACAAACACATTAACAAACCATGCTATATTCATACAATTAAATACTATATAACAATAAAGAACAGTGATGATCCTTGGAAACACAACACGGAGTCATGTGGAAGACATTATGCTCAGTGAAATCTGTCAGTTGCAAAAGGAGAAATACTATATGAGCCCACGTTTACAAGGCCTTAAGAAAGTGTTTAAAGACAGAAGAAAGTCTTTGATGGTTACAAGGGGGGGTATAGGGAGGGAGAAGGGTATTTACTGTTTAGATAGTAGATAGGAATCAGGTTCGGTGTGTGTGGAATGGAGTCCGGCACAGTAGAATGGAGGTCAGCACAAATGGACTAAACCAAAAGCTAAGGAAAACAAAGCAAACAAAAAACCACTGCTGTCAAGACAATTCTGACTTATAGCAACCAGTGGTTAAGTGAGACGGCTGCTAATCAAAAGACAGGCAGTTCTAATCCACCAGGCACTCCTTTGGAACTCTATGCAGTAGTTCTACTCTGTCCTTCAGGGTCACTATGAGTACGATAAAAAGCTGAGAGGTTTCTTAAATATAACCCAAGACTCCGAAAGACAGAGTAGCAGGGGCAGGAGACTGTGGACAATGGTTTCAGGAGACATCTAGGTCCAGTGGCTTAATAGAGTTTCTTTTAAGAACATGTTCAGCATCTCACTTTGGTGAGAGGCATCTGGGGTCTTAAAAGCTAGCAAGTAGCCATCTAAGTAGCATCAAACTGGTCCCAATCTACCTTAAGCAAAAGAAATTTAAAGACATAAGGAAAACATGAGTGCAAGACACAGAAAGGGCCATATAATCCAGAGACTTCATCAATATGAGACCAGAAGAACTACAGGGTGCCCATCTAACACCAATGAGTCCCCTGACAAGGAACATAACATAGAGTCCTGCACATACCGGGGGAAAAATGGGTGTCCAGAACTAAAACTCTATAAAAGACCACACTTGAAGGTCTGACAGACTGGAAGGTCCCCAGAAGACATGGCCCCGGATGTTCTGTTAGCCTAGAGCTAAAACCAGCCCTGAAGGCAACTCCTCAGACGAATAGTGCATTAGACGATAAGATGTAAAATGATACTGGCAAAGGGTGTGTTTCTTGATTAAGTGAATATATCAGGCTAACTGTCCAGTTTCTGTCCAGCGATGAGGTCAGAGGGTAGTATAAGAGACGAGCTCATTGAACAGACATGGGAAATACACAGTGGAAAGGAGCGTCTTGTCACCTACAGGTACCAAGCAGTGTGCGTGCAAGGTTTTAAATGACAAACTGACTTGGATTGTAAATTTTCACTTAAAGTACACGAAAATATTTTAAAAAATAAAATAAAGCCACCATAAGTAATGTTAAGGGAAAAACAAAATTTGAAAATGTTAATTACCTAAGTAAAACTTTCAACTTTAAAGTAACTTTCATTTAGGATATTCATTTTTAGTATTTTCAAGTAAACTGTCCAAGAGTTATCTGTCAATCATAAATACTTACATGTGACTCTTACACTTTTAAATAAAAGGATCACTGTACACAATCTTAAACACTTTCTGCCCCCATAAGCAAGTAAATAATTTTTCTAGTTTTTTTTCCAGTCTTGCACAGCTTTCTCACTCATACTCATTTTTTTGAAATTCACCTTTTACTGAGTGTTCCAAAACTTCCAACTATTTTCATAGAAAGAATGTATTTTCTAACATTTCTATTAGTTTATTCAGGTTTGATTAAATTACATGACTATGATCACAGACATAACTAAAATTAAAAGTTTGGGAACAAATAGAACTGACTCTTGGCAAGTATATAATGCCATGTCTGCTAACCAAAAGGCCAGCAATTTGAATCTACCAGGAGCTCCCTGGAAACCACATGAAGCAGTTCTACTCTGTCCTACAGGGCAGCTATGAGCTGCAATCGACTCAAAGGCAATGGGTTAGAGTTTTTTGTTAATCGGAGGAAAACACCTCAGTCGACTACTGTTGATCATTAAACATATCACAGCATCAGTCAATTTTGACACCAAAGAGAATGCAAAACTTGAGTTATTCTGACAAATTATTAAGTGGATGCTAATTTAAGGTAATTTCAACTGCATACTGAAAATTTTTGATTTATTTATGTTTGGCCATCCGACTCGACAGCACTTGGCTTATTATGATACTAGTTCAAGTATAAGGACAGACCAACAGAAATTTACATCTCTACCAAAAAAATCAACTGGACACATTTCCCAGAGGTACCTGGTAAATAACATTTTATATATAAGAGATACTTTACTTGTAGTTGCAAACCCTGGTAGAATAGTGGATTAAGTGCTATGTCTGCTAATCAAAAGGTTGGCAGTTCAAATCTGCCAAGCACTCCTTGAAAACTCTACAGGGCAGTTCTACTTTGACCTATAGGGTCGCTATGAGTCAGACCTGACTCGACAGCAGTGGGTTTTACATTTAATTAGACCACCAAAGGAACACATATTAATATGTGTACCATGTATATTAATGCATTTAACATATTAATAGTATCAATGTATTGGTTTACAAAGTTTAACCTTAGTTTTATCTCATCAGAAACCCTGGTTGCACAGTGGTTAAAGCACTCTACTTTTAACCAAAAGGTCAGCAGTTCACATCAACCAGCTGCTCTTCACGAGATAAACAGAGCAGCCTGTCTCCATAAAGATTACAGCTTTGGAAGCCCTAAGGGGCAGTTCTAATCTATTCTATAAGAGTCACTATGAGTCAGAACTCACGCAACACCAATGGGTATGGAAAACCATAAACTGTATAAACCAGTAATCTGTCAAAAAAGGAAACTAGTATCTTCCACTAAAAGGAGTGATAGAAAGTGGTAAGACCGCACCCTGTCAACGGTGGAAAACTTGCCAGATAGGGAAAAACAAGGCAGTCTTGTCAAGTTTCACGTTTCACAGGTTTCACTGTATTCCTTTATCAAATAAATGCTATTGTTGCTATTTTGTTGTTGTTCTGTGCCTCTGAGTAGATTCCAACACACAGTGATCCTGAAGAACAAAGTAGAACTACCCTAAAGAACAAAGCAGAACTGCCCTACTGGGTTTCCAAGGAGTGCCTGATGGATTCAAACTACCCATCTTTAGGTTAGCCACCTGAGCTCTTAACACTTTAACATCAGAGCTCCACTGCTGCTATAAGAAATACAAAACTCAATGCTGTTGAGTCAATTCTGACTCACAGAAACCCGAAAGGGCAGAGTAGACCTGCCCTACAGGCTTTCCAGATAGGGGCTGGTGGATTCCAACTGCCCACCACTAAGCAACCAGGACACTTGCTGTTCCTATACATAATAAAAAAGAAAAAGAAAAGCCACTGCTGTCAATTCCTGCTCATAACAACCCTATAAGACAGAACAGAACTGCCCCATAAGGTTTCCAAGCAGCGCCTGGCAGATTTGAACTGCCGACCTTTTGGTTAGCGGACTAGCACTTAACCACTATGTCACCAGGATTTCCACTGTTCCTACACAGCAACAGAATTAGCATACGGCTCCATCTAGTGGAGAAATAGACACATATTTTTAGAGTTTTTTACTATTTGGGCATCAAATCTAACAAAACTTACTTTAAAAAAAAATCCAGATTTACATTCATAACATGTAGTTAGCTATATTCTTCCTAATTAATATTTTCATAAATACATTTCATTTTTTAATATTTTTGAACACATATTGTTTTCCTAAACATCTTTAAGCAAATTTTCCACTTGAAATGGAAAAAGAGACATGTTTCCAGATACTCTCTTGTGAACTGACCAAAAATGTTATAATAAGCCAAAAGAGAAAACTCAGAAATTTAAGTACACACAAATACGTTAAAAATTGACAGCACTATCACCAGTACTCAGTTAATACTTAAAAGATTAAATTTCTCATTAACTTAACCCTGTCTGAAACACAAATACCTTACTTCACACACAGCATAATATACTAAAACTAAAAAGGGCAATTTCCTTCCACATTAATTGAATTTTTTCCCCCCAGTAAGAAAAAAAGAACAGGGGCGGTTGAGTTTGCAAAGAAGTAGGTAGCATTCACTGGTCCTCTGAGGAAGAGGATAAAACACAGAAAAGTTACTCTATAAGCATAAAGGTATGCAGCAGATGACCTTGTAAAATTCTCCTCAAAGTTTTTACGTTCATAGTGACAAACAACTAAGGTACAGTAAAAAATTAACACAATTTCTAAACAACTGCTTCACTTTTTCCCAATAAAATTATCAACATAATGAAGTATTTTTATATTTTGTTAAACTTTGATAAAATTTTCCAATTTAACTTAAATGATTACATAATGTTACTAAAAAATACTCCTGTAGTGATTGCTTTAAAATACATATATTTCTAAAACAATGCAAATATATTCTGATCATTAATATAACTCAACTTTTCAAGTCAAGCTTGATTATTTTTTGAACCGGGATACAAATTTAAATTTACAGGTGTAAATTTAACTCAGTGAAAGCCCACTAAAATTAACTACCACTGTGAGTAAGTGGGAAACCCTGGTGGAGCAGTGGGTTAAGTGCTATATCTGCTAACTGATAGGTCAGCAACGCAAATCCATCATACTCCCCATGGAAACTCTATGGGTCAGTTCTACTCTGACCTCTAGAGTCGCCATACAGTTAGTAGGTTTTTTTAAGTTTATGAGTGAGTAAGTGCACAGGAAACCCTAGTGACACAGTGATTAAGTGCCTTGTCTGCTAACCAAAATGACAACAGTTCAGATCTGTCAGACATTTCTTGGAAACTCTACGGGGCAGTTTTCCTCTGCCCTATAGTGTTGCTATGAGTTGGAATCGACCAGAGAGCAGCAGGTTTGGTTTTTTTGATGGTAAGTACAACTCCTGTGGCGTGCAAATGCTCAGCTGCCAGCAGAAAGATTTTAAGTTCAAGTTCACTGAAAGACATCTTAGAAGAAGGGCCTGGCAATTTACATTTGCAATATAAGCCATTAAAAACCCTATGGAGCACAGTTCTACTCTGACACATATAAGGTTGCCATGACTCAGAGCTGACTTGACAGCAGTCAGTCTTCATTAAGAGATATGCAATCAGCAGTAATATTAATGATATTTTTCCTCTCATATTTCTTTTTTCAATTATACTTTTTTAATACGTCACAAACTAGTAAAATTGACAACACAGTAATTATTACCAGTTTTTATAAAAACTTAAAAGGAAAAACAAAGCACTTAACCACTATGCCACTAGGGTTTCCTGTGCACGTACCCACTCATAAACTTAAAAAAACCTACTGTCATGGAGTCGGGTCCGACTCATGGTGATCCTAGAGGTCAGAGTAGAACTGACTCATATAGTTTCCAAGGAGTGCCTGGAGAATTTGAACTGTCGACCTGTCGGTTGGCAAAAAACTTAAAAGGAAAAAAGCAACAACCAGCCTTTCCAAAAAAAAAAAAATTTTAGCAGGACATTCCTTCCAAAAGGACAAATTTTAAACTAAATAAACTTAGTTATATAAATAAGCCACATGTATTCTGGAAAGATTGTGACAGATGTAACACAGCTTTTGAATCTCTTCTAAAACTCTCCTATAAATACACACAAAATGACCAGGATACTAAAGCTAAAATACCACGAGCAAAACGCATGCCACACACTAGGTAAACTCCAACTTATAACACCAACAAGTACAAGGGCTGCATGATATCCAGCATTTGTGCAAGAAAAATATAAGGGAGCAGAAAGAAGCACAGTAGTATCTGAGCAGCATGAGAACTCCAATAACAATATGCTCACAGGAGGCTAAATACACAGCTGAAGAGTCCTCAGTGAGGTCTGAAGTGAAGACACAAAACGGTCTAAGCTTTATGAACTGGCAAAATGTTTGATCAGAAGTTCTGTGCATACTAAGGAAAGCCGGGAAACAGGATTCAAATTAAGTAGGCAAGGCACAATAAAGACAGGCAGGAAATGTAACAACATAGGAAAACAATTTTCCAAATAAATAATTTTACTTCTTTCATAAACAACTCATTTGGGTGACTTAAAGGGCATAAAAAAACATTTCATTTTATTTTATTCAACAAATACACTGGTTGTAGTCTGTAATCATTACAGTTGTTGTTAGTGCTATTAAGATGATTTCAACTTATAGCAGCCCTCTAGAACAACAGAACTGCCCTACTGGGGTTTCCAGGCTGTAGTATTTCCTGAAGCAGATCAGCAGGCCTTTTTCCCACGGAGCTGCTAGGTGAGCTCAAACTATCAACCTCTAGGTTAGCGGCCATGAACTTCACCACTGTGCCACCAAGGGAAGTCTAAGCATATCCAATAGTAAATTCAATGATGCTGTATACGGGATATTTTGAGATATTACCAATAATAACAAAAACAAAACTTATAAGAGTCCACTTCTAGCAACTACCTAAGGACTATCCTGTTATCTGTTGCTGTTGAGTCAATTCCAACTCACAATGACCCTACAGGATAGTGTAGAATTGTCTTTACAGAAGCACATGACTACATCTTTCTCCCAAGTTTGAACAACCAGCCCTTCAGTTAGCAGCCAGGCTCTTATAGGCTCCTGACTAAATGTCTGTATCTTAAATAGTCCAAAACATACAGAAACAAAAGTAGAAAGAAAGAGAAAACAAAATTATTTCTTTCATTCACCACCAAAATATAAATACTCCTAAAATCTTCATGCATTTCCTTTGGCATTTTTGTTTTACATATTTACATAAACACCCATTAATCTCTATACAGAATGGAGATACTTAAAATTTTCACCACATCACATCACATCAATCCCCACAACACATCACATCACATCACATCGTCACGTCACGTCACGTCACATCACATCATCACATCACAGGAAACCCTGGTACTGTAGTGGTTAAATGCTACATCTGGGGGTAGAGTCAATATGGCGTACTAAGCACACATCTCCTTATATCCTTCTGGAAACTAAGACCTGACTTGATAATCAAACAGTCTTCTGATCACCTAATCAGCCCCAGGACACGGCACAGGGCTGTTAATTTGGACTTCACACCACTGAGTGAAAAACCTCCTCTCTTTCACTGACTCCTGCTCCTGGCTAGCCCTGGCTCTCACGGACGGAAGGTAAATGCACCATTTTGAATTTTTTTTCCTCTGTCTTGGCTGGTGGGCGGAGCTGGGTCTTACCTAGTGGCTAGACTCAGACGCACTGCTGGGGGGATAGGCAGGTGAAATATCCATATGTTGAGAGCTAGGCTTAGGACTCTGTTAATCTACCCACTTTGGGCATGTCTTTTTATCTCTGCCACAGCGGGGTTTGTATGGAATTTCACTGAAAGTGTGTGGGACTCCATGCTGGGTACGGAGATTTTAGCAGGACCTAATTCTTAACCTGGGAGCCAGCGCCTCTAAACAGGACAGCGCTTCTCCGACAGAAAAGCAGTAATTAACACAGTGTCGCCTATGTTCGCGGCCCAGCAACAGAAGCAGAAGAATCACTACCTCTCGGTACCTCTAGTTACTCTATCTGCTGCCTGCGTGGAGGGTGCCATCTTGCATACAGTGGCCACAGCTGACCTAATTCTTAGCTTGGGAGCCAGAGCCTGACTACAGGAGAGCGCTTTTCTACCAGAAAAGCAGTACTCTACACAGTGTAGCCTAAGGTTGGACCCTGTCAGCAGAAGCCAACAGGGCAGTAGCATTGCTGTATTTTGAACTAGTTTGTGCCGTCTGTGGTTGGATACAGAGGTGCTTACTTTGCCAGTTGGGAAGAAGGACATCTACACCTAAAAAACCTGACTGTGTTGGGAAGTGGTCAGATACCTTTTGCTTTACATTTTAAGATACACTAGAGAAACATCTGTGGTCCATCCTGACAGTATCTCTTCCACCCTCAACTTACTCACATGGGACTCCAAAAGCAACAGACAACTGTGGAAAACAAGAAATCATCCATGGCTTCAGAAGGCTCCAAAACAAAGCAACCAAGGAGTTTTCCAGATGAAGAAACTTCTATGAAATCATCAGAAGGTGAATACAAAATGATTACATACATAGCCCTTCTAGACTTTATACAAAATGCAGCAAAATAAAAGGAAAAACTAAACAAGTTGTTCAATCTGACAGAACACCAGTACTCTGAAATCCAACAGATCAAGAACAAAATCAAAGACATAGAAACTTCCATGCAAAGCCAAGAAAACAGAATGGAACAAATGGAAAAAAGAATTTCTGACGTGGAAGACAGAGCTACTGATGCCACCATCTATGAGCAGAAATCAGAAAAAGAAACAAGAAAAATGAAGAAGGATGTGGGACTCTATTAAGAGAAACAACCTTCAATTAATTGGAGACCCTGAACAGGGTGAGACATCAGAGAACACACAGAGTATTGTTGCTCAGCTGCTGACAGAAAACTTCCAAGAAATCATGAAGGAAGAGAATAGACATCTCAGATGCATATTGTATGCCATCCAATACAGATCTCAAAATAAAGACTCCAAGACATATAATCAAGCTTAACAAAATGAAACATAAGCAGCAACTCTTAAAGGCAGCAAGACTCAAAGCAAAGCTAACATTCAGAGGAAAACCCTGTAGGCTTTCCTCAGATCTCTCAGCAGAAACTATGCTGTCACAGAGACAGTGACATGACACATTAAAAGCCTGGAAGGAAAAGAACTTCCAACCAAGAATATCCTGCAAAACTATCTTTCAAATAGAAATGAAACTAAGACATTCCCAGATAAACAGAAACTCAGAGACTTTGTAAAAACCAAACTGAAACTACAAGAAATACTGAAAGAAGTTCTTGGCTCTGGCTTAGAAGAACGGAACTACTAACATCATATTTTAGAACAACAAATTACTCAAAACTCTACTCAGTTAGGGAAGGCTCCAAAGTCAATCACAGCTTTAATATGGAAAGAAGCAATACAGTCATCATCACGAAAACTATGGTGCCATCATATTAAAAACAGGGACGTACTACAGTCATTATAGTCCTTCCACATAGAGAGGAAGATGACAAGACTGGTAGTAATTGAAATTGGGTTCATATATAGTTTATTAAGCAGGACCATAGGGGCAGCTGTAAAGCACAACAAAGATGTATCATACCATCTCAAGAAACGTCAGAGGAGTCTCAATAACTACAAAAACCAGTTCTGAAAAACGTGAAAAATCAACTCACAAAAAAGAATGTCCCAGAACAGACTAATGAGAACAACTGAGAAAACATCAACACAAAAATAAACATATCACAATGGCAGCAGTGAACACATACCTATCAATAATAACATTGAATGTGAATGGCCTAAATGCTCTAGTAGAGATATCGAGTGACATCTTGGGTCAAAAGACATGACCCACCCATATATTGTCTACAAGAAACTCACCTGAGACCTAAAGATAGGAACAAACTGAAAATTCAAGGATGGAAGAGTACGTATCAAGCTAGCAATGAACAAAGAAGAGCAGAGGTAGTAATTCTAATCTCAGACAAAATCAATTTTAATGTAAAATCCACCACTGTGCACAAAGATGGACACTATTTATTGCTGAAAGGTTCAGTACAAAAGCAAGACTTAACTATATTAAACATTTATGCACCTAATATCAGGGCACCTAAATACGTCGAAGAAACACTGACTACACTCAAAAGAGAGTTAGATGACTCCACCATAATAGTGGGAGACTTCAACACTCCACTCTCAATACTGGACAGATCATCTAGAGAAAACCTCAGTAAAGATACAGAAGACTTCATTGCCACTATTAACCAACTAAACCTCACTGATGTATACAGAACTTTCCACCCATCAGCGGACAACTACACCTTCTTCTCCACGGCACATGGAACATTCTCCAGAATTGACCATGTGTTAGGACATAATGCAATGCTGAACAAAACCCATACCACTGAATCACTGCAAAGCATTTTCTCAAATCATAAAGCCATAAAAGTTGTAATCAATAGCAGAAAAAACAGAAAGTGGAAATCTTGGAAACTGAAAATCATCTTGCTCAAAAAAACATGGGTTATAGAAGAAATCAAGTATGAAATAAAGAAATTCACGGACTCCAATGAGAACAAAAACACTTCCTACCAGAACCAATGGGATAGAGCCAAAACACTGCTCAGAGGTCTGTTTATCTCTATAAATGAACACATCTGGAAGGAAGAAAGTAACCAAAGCAAGGAACTAACCCTACAGCTTGAACAAGTACAGAGAGAACAACAGAGGAACCCCGCAGGCACCAGAAAAAAACAGATCATAAAGATTAGAGCAGAGCTAAATGAATTAGAGAACAGAAAAACAACTGAAGAAACTGAAAAGACCAAAAGCTGGTTTTTGGAAAAGATCAACAAAATTGACAAACCACTGGCTAAACTTACTAAAGAAAAGCAGGAAAGGAAAGAAATAACCCAAGCTAGAAATGAGAGGGGAGTGGTCACCACAGATCCAACAGAACTCAAAAATATCATAACAGAATACTATGACAGACTGCACTCTAACAAATTTGAAAACCCAGAGGAAATGGACAAATTCCTTGACTCATACCACCTACCCAAATTATCACAACATGAAGTAGAACAACTTAATAAACCTATCACAAAGGAAGAGATTGAAAATGTCATCAAAACACTGCCAACCAAAAAAATTCCAGGCCCAGATGGCTTCACTGTAGAATTCTACCAAGCATTTAGAGAACAGTTATCTCCAATACTACTGAGACTATTTCACAGTATAGAAAGGGATGGAGTACTGCCAAACTCATTCTATGAAGCCAGCATAACCCTGATACCAAAGCCAGGGAAAGACCCAACCAAAAAGGAGATCTACAGACCAATATCACTCATGAATCTAGATGCAAAAATCTTCAACAAAACTCTTGCCAATAGAATACAACAAAATATCAAGAAAATAATCCATCATGACCAAGTGGGATTCATGCCAGGGATGCAAGGCTGGTTCAACATCAGAAAAACAATTAATGTGATTAACCACATAAATAACACAAAAGACAAGAATCACTTGATTTTGTCCGTTAATGGAGAAAAGGCATTTGATAAAGTCCAACACCCATTCATGCTAAAAACTTCTTAGCAAAATAGACATACACAGCAAATTCCTCAACACAATAAGGGCCATTTATACAAAGTCAATTACCCATGTCATCCTGCATGGAGACAATTTCCTTTGAGAACAGGAACTAAACAAGGATGCTCACTCTCACGTCTCCTATTCAATACTGTACTAGGAGTTCTAGCCAGAGCAATTAGACAAGACCAAGAAATAAAGGGCATCTGCATCGGCAAAGAAGAAGTTAAAATTTCCCTATTTGCAAATGAAATGATTGTATATGCAGAGAATCCCAAAGAATCTATAAGTAAATTACTCAAACTGATAGACGAGTTCAATAAAGTCTCAGGATACAAGATAAACATACATAAACCACTAGGATTCCTTTATACCAACAACAAGACTGTTAATGAAGAAATGATCAAATCAATACCATTTACTACAGCCCCTAAGAAGCTAAAGTATCTAGGAATTAATCTAACCAGAGAAATAATAGACCTTTACAAAGAGAACTACAAGCCCTCACTACAAGAAACTAAGAGAGACTTAGATAAATGGAAAAACCTATCCTGCTCATGGATAGGAAGACTTAACATTGTGAGAATGTCTATTTTACCCAAAGCAATCTACTAACATAATGCAATCCCAATACAAGTTCCAGCATCGTTTTTTAATGAGACGGAGAAACAAATCACCAATTTTGTTTGGAAAGGGAAGAAGCCCCGGATAAGTAAGGTACTACTAAAGAAGAAGAACACACTGGGAGGCCTCTCATTACCTGACCTTAGAACATACTACACTGCCACAGTGGTCAAAACAGCCTGGTACTGGTACAAGAACAGACAGATGGATCAATGGAACAGAACTGAGACCCCAGAGATGACACCATCTGCCTATGAACAGTTGATATTCGACAAAAGCCCTAAGACATTAAACTGGGGTAAAAACAGTATCTTCAACAAATAGTGCTGGCAAAATTGGATATCCATCTGCAATAAACCGAAATAAGATCCATATCTTACACCTTATACAAAAACCAACTCCAACTGGATAAAAGACCTAAATAACAAACGTAAAACGATAAAGCTCATCCAAGAAAAGGTAGGAACAATGGAAGTTTTAATACACAATGTGGACAGACTCCAAAATGTGTCAAACAAACCACAATCAACAGAAGAGAAAATAGATAAATCGGAACTATTAAGAATCAAACAACTTTGCTCATCCAAAGACTTTATTAATAGAATTAAAAGAACACCTACAGAACGGGAAAAAATATTTGGAAACCCTATGTCAGACTGATGCCTGGTCTCCATAATCTATAAGACACTACAAAATATCCATAACAAAATGGTAAATCATCCAATTAAGCAATGGGCAAAGGAGATGGACAGACATTTCTCTAAAGAGGAGATCCAGGCAGCCAAAAAACACATGCGGACATGTCCACGATCTTTAGTTATTAAAGAAATTCAAATCAAGATGACAATGAGATACCATCTCACCCCAACAAGACTGGCCATGATCCAGAAAACACAAAACAACAAATGCTGGAGAGGCTGTGGAGAAAGTGGAACCCTCCTATACTGTTGGTGGGGTTGCAAAATGGTCCAGCCTCTTTGGAAAGCAATGTGGTGCTTCCTTAAAAAAAATGGATATAGATATACCATTTGACCCAGTCATTCCACTATTTAGACTATATCCTACAGAATCAAGGCCTTTCACACCAATGGACACATGCACCAGAATGTTTATCGCAGCACAGTCCACAACAGCAAAAAGATGGAATCAACCCAGATGCCCAACAACAGAAGAATGGATAGGTAAACTACAGTACATATACTCAATGGAGCACTATGCAATGATAAAGAATAACAATGATTCTAGGAAACATCTCATAACCTGGTTTTAACTGGAAGACATTATGTTGAGTGAAAGTAGTCAGTGACAAAAGGACAAATATAGTATGAGACCTCTCAAAAACAGACTTGTGTATAGAAGCAAAGACTTTTTGACAGCTTCAAGGGAAGGGAGGGAGGGAGGACGATGGGGGGAGGGCTTAGATTACATAGACACTAGAAATCTAGTTTAGTGAAATCAGTGATAGCACACATTAGAAACAAGAAAAACATTAAGTGGACTTCAGCATAACTTGAGTACTCCTTTCATCTTAACCCAATATTGTAAGGATAGAGCAGCTGGGGCAGGGGGCAGGGGACCATGCTCTTAGGCAAAATCGAGGCCAACTGGCACAACTAGCATTTTGTTAAGAGGGCTCTCTGCACCCCACATTGGTGAGTAGCATCTGGGGTCTTAAAAGCTGCCAAGCTGCCATCCGAGGACACAGCAGATGGTCCCAACTCAGCAGGAACAGATGCTCACCGAGGACCAAAATGACATGGGGTGAAGACAACTCAGAAGATAGAGAGACCCACATGAGTGGGTGCCTACATCGATTTGGGACCAGAAGAACCAGATGGTGCCTGGCCAACATCAGTGATAGTCACGATGGAGCTCACTAAGTTGAGTCTCACTGGCAACACAAGAATAAAAAGCGGTGCATCCCGAGATCTCCACTAAAAGACCTCAATTGATGGTCCAGCGGTTTCGGGGTTCCCCTGGGTTCATGGCCCCTGGTCCTCATGCTGCCCTTTCCCATAAATCATAACGAAAGTCCACTCTTTGGACACAAATGGACTGGACTTGGAGATGCAGAGTGACCATTATCTTGGATGCACTTTATGGTTCTATACATCTACAGGATATCACCCTGCTGACCTCTGGTTGGAGGAAGGAGAGTGGGTGGAGAGGAGGGGAATGGAGGCTGTTGGGAGGATGAGACATGTATGGAGCAGAGAGGAATAGTGTGGTGTCACCAGACAGTGAGTAGTGGAAGCTGCATATAGGTGGGCATGTAAATTTATACGGGAATGTACATTTTCACTCAGTCATATTAAATTAAAAAAATATATATATGCTACATCTGCTAACCTTACAGCAGGCAATTTGATTTGCCAGGCACTCCCTGGAAACTCTATGGAGCAGTTCTATTCTGTCCTATAAAATCACTACGAGTCAGAATCAACTTGATGGCAGTGGGTCTTATCACATAATAAACATTTTTCTTCAATTTATCACCTCAGTGGTTAATATTCCACTGGATAGCAACATCATTTTCTGTTATGAATAACGCTACAATGAACGTCTTTGTGCTACCTTTTAGAACACTTACTAATAATAAATGTCCTGTATGTTAAAAACAGTCTAAACCTTCACCCACTGATAGATCAGTAACACAGTTTGTCTGTTTTTCATGAGTACTTCCTAAAATTAAAAACATCACAGGAAAAAGAAAAAAACTATTCTAAGAAACTACAACAAAGCAATAATTTCTCTAATTTTTAAAGTACACTTACATCTAAACCTTGAGTTTCCACAACTAGTTAGTATCCATGTAACAAAATATTTTTTGAATACTGTCAGTCCAAATGTCAACAACAGAAAGAAATCACAGGCATTTAGAATATGAGGTCTGACAATTAAGTCTGAGAACTTAACGGTTCTAAGTACTATATATCTCATTGCTGAATATCACTACAGACACCTTTATGTACTCCCCTTGGGAAGCCAAAAGCACCAAGTCTATCCTTCAAAGCAATTTGGTAACTCTTTCTGGAATGGCCATTGCACACAGTGGCAAGTCTACAAAATTAATTGTATAGTTGTCTATGAGGATGTTTTAAGCCAATAAACAAGTAACTGTATTGGAACACCTTCCCTACTTACCTGATCTGGCCCCCAGTGACTTTTTGCTTTACCTGAAGATAAAGGAACTGTTGAAATGAAGACATCTTGGTGGCATTCAGGACATAAAGGGTAACACGATGACAGCTCTGATGGCCATTTCAGAAAGAGAGTTCCAAAATTGCTTTGAAGGGTAGACTAGGCAGTGGCATTTGTACATAGTTTCCCAAGGGGGTACTCTGAAGGTGACCACAGTGATAGTCAGCAGTGAAGCAGGTAGCACTTTTTCTAGCATGAGTGCGTGAACTTAACTGTTAGACGTCATAGATACATACCTGTGTTCAAGGAGTGGAAGAATTAGTATTGTCAAGATGTCAGCACTACTGCAAGGTGACCTATGGATTCAATGCAATCCCTGTTGAAATTCCAACAGCAGCCATTAAAAAAATTGAAAAGTCAATCTTCAAATTTATACGCAATTGCAAGAGACTCTGAACTGTCAGAGCCCTGATTAGCCAAAGCAAAAGAACAAAGTAGGAGGACTTGTATTTCCCAATTTCAAAACATATTTTAAAGCTGTAGTAATCCAAACAGTATGGTACTCACATAAGAATAAACACAAAGATTCACAGACTAATAGAACTGGGAGTCCAGAAGTAAAATGATAAATCCCTGGTCACCTTTCTCTGAATGGGGGTGCAAAGTTCATTCAATGGAGAAAGAACAGTCCCTTCAATACATAGTGCTGGGACAACTAGATCCCTACATGCAAAAGAATGAAGCTTGATTCACACCTCATACCATCTACAAAGGTTAAAATGAATCAGCAACCTAAATTTACTAATTAAGCCATAAAATTTTTCAAACAAAGCATAGGGGTAATACTTCAGGGACCAACTTTCAACAATAGAGTCAAACACATGACACCAAGAAACACAAGCTTTAACAAAAGATAAAACATAGAAAATGAAATACAAACTTCATCAAAATTAAAAACTTTCGTGTACCAAAGAACTTCATCAACAAAGTGAAGTGACAAGTGGGAAAAATATTTGGGCATTATGTATCTAAACTCATAAACCAAATCCACCACCAATGAATGGATTTCAACCTACACCAGTAGGACACAGCAAAACAGCCCCACAGGGTTTCCTAAGTTGTAAATAATTACAAAAGCAGACTGCCACATCTGTCTCCCGTGGAGTAGCTGCTGGATTTCAACTGCTGACTTTTGCTTAGTAGTGGAGTGCTTTAACCACTATACCACCAGGGCTCCCTCTATCTGGTAGAGTTTAAAATCCAAATATACAAAGGGTCACTTTGAGTCGGAAATGACTTCATGGCAACAGATTTTTTTTTTTTTTTTTTGTATAACTCAACAACAAAAAGACAAAAGAATCCAATCCAAAGATAAGCAAAAGACCTGACAAGATACTTTACAAAAGAGATATACATATGACCAATAAATACATGAAAAGATGTTTGGCTTTATTAGTCAGTATAGAAATGTGAATCAAAAACCACAATACCATTTTACCTCCATTAAAAGGGTTATTACCAGAAAAAAAGGAAAATAACAAGTGTTAGTGAGGATGTGGATAAATTGGAACCCTCATCCACTGTTGGTATTGTAAAATGGTGTAGGGACAGGGAAGAAGTTTCACATTTCCCCAAAAAGTTAAGTACAGAATTACCATATGGACCTAGCACTTCCATTCCAAGGTATATAGCCAGAAGACTTGAAAGCAGAGACTTAGGCAAATATCTTTATATTAATATTCATTTCATTTTATTTACAATAACCACAAGGTGGAAACAATACAAGTACCCATCAAGACATAAATGAAGAAATAAAATGTGGTATATACATACAATGGAATGTCATCCAGTAATAAAAAGAAATGAAGTTCTGATACATGCTACAACACAGATGAGGCATTAAAATGTTATGATGAATGAAATAAATCAGATACACAAGGACAAATATAATACCACTTATACAAACTATCTAGAAAAAAATGCATAAAGAAATTTTATTAATGGTCATAAAAAAAGGGGGTAAAGGGAAATTAGGAGATATTAAATAAGGGCTACTAAATTCCTGATTAGGGTGATGAAAAACATTTGCAAACAGCAGTGATGGTTATACAACACAGTAAATATAACCAATGTCACTGAATTATATCCTTACAAATGGTTAAAATGGCAAATGTTGTTAGATGTTTTACTATCACAACTTTTTAAAATAGGTTTTTGAAGACATGAACATAGATTTTTCACTTCAAATACGGTGAAAATCGATGTCTGCATGAAATAAAGACAAAAGAAATTAGGACAAAGGAATCCTAAGCAGTTTCTAACCAATAAAGAAGAGCAAAGAAAGCCAAATAATGTTTTTTTTTAATATGAACTTCCTAAGCTGAAGTTCACTTACCAAAATGAATTAGGATAATCTTGCCCACTGTGCCAGCTCATGCCACTGAATAAAATGCTCTACTTTGGGATATCATAAGCTATAACACACAGTATCTGCAGCTCCCATGCTGTCAATAAGCTGTTGGACATAAATTAAAGACAGCAGCATCAATTTACATTAAATTTACATGATAATAAGAGTATTAAAGGACTAATTAGTATCAAGACGTACATAAAGAAGTCATCAGCCATACTTCAGATAATACTTCAACAGAAAGGAATTTAAATGTTGAAATGAATTTTGCTACATATACATATATATATATACCCCCACACACACAGACGACACAATGCAAAACAGCATTCCAACATGAAAATTAAAATATCTCTAAGGAAGTACTGTTCAAGTTTCATCAAAGAACTAATAAAACTCAAAAAAATTCTATGTGATGAACACTAATGTCCTCAAATCTTAGTATAAAACTACATGGTCTTGTTGCTAGCTGACACCAAGTTGGCCTCTGTCTTTGTCATCTGGTGCTATTCTAACAGAAATACTACAAGTGGATGGCTTTAAAAAAAAATTTATTTTGTCACACCCAGTAAGCTGAAAGTTCAAATTCAGGGTGTCAGGCAGCTCCAGAGGAAGGCTTTTTCTGTTGGCTCTGGAGGAAGGTCTTTGTCATCAATCTTCTCCTGGCATGGGAGCTTTTGAGGAACAGGGATCCCAGATCCTTTCCAAAAGGCCTTTCCCATATGAGGTCCACAAATCTCTGCTTGCTTCCCTTTCCTTCATATATCAAGAGATTACCTCTAGGCACAATACAATCTTACATATGGATTCCTGCTCCACCAACAGGAGGATGTGCCCATCCTCCCTCATTAACATCACAGAGGCAGGATTTGTAGCATGTAGGAATGTCACACAATGCCAGGAATCACAGGCTAGCCAAATTGTTACACACATTTTTGGAAGGCTTCAATTCAATCCATAACAGCCTCCAACTCATGGTGATTCCATGTGAGGAAGTGTTCCATACAGTTTTCTTGGTTTTAAGCTTTACAGAAACAGTTCTCTAAGGCCTTTCTTCCACGGCATCACTGGGTAGGTTGGAACCACCAATTGTTAAGTTATCAACCTACAATAAAGTGCTTGCCTAAGATTTTAAGTCACACTATAAATTATGGAATACTATAAATTTGATGGCTTAGAAGAAAACAACAAATTTCTTGATAAAAATAATCTGCCAAAGGTAATTCAATACGAAATAACCACAGTTATCCTACACGTTTAAAGGAATTAAATCCAGTTTTAAAACCACTCAAAAGAAAAAAAAATATTAAAATTCCAGGATGCTATGTAAAAACTAAACCAGATGCCACTGAGTTGATCCTGACTCATGGTGACCCTATTGTGTTCCACAGAGTTTTCAATGACCATGATCCTTCAAAAGCACAATTACCAGGCCTTTCATCTGAGATGCTTTTGAACTGTGCACTTTTTGGTTAGTAGACAAGTATGTAACAGTTTTCACCCCCCAGGGACTCATCCAACAGAATGTTATATTATGGCATATAAAAAAAAATCCTGAAAACAGTCAGAAAAAAAAAATGAGACCAGAGAAAAAATAATCAGACTGAAAACTACCTTCTTGACATGAAAAGATATTAGGATATCAACCAGAGAAGGATACCTTTAAAATGCTGTAGGGACAAAACTACCAACTTCCAAACAAAAATTTTAAACTTAGTAAAATATCCTTCAAAAATGAAGCTAAAACCAACAACAAAAACCTGTTATGGACTGATTTGTGTCCCCCTTTCCCTGATATATGTTAGAATTTTGACCCCTATATCTGTAGATATAATCCCATTTGGAAATAGAGTTTTCTTTGCCACATTACTGAGGCCACATCAATGAAGAGTGTGTCTTATACCCCTGTTGAGATATAAAAAAAGCAGAATAGGCACAGAAAAAAGAAAGATAAACTGGGAAGGCAGATGACAGTTGGATACCTCCAAGGAAACAAGGAACAGACGATGAAACAAACAACTTCCTCTAGTGTGGAAAGAGCCCTCCCCTTGAGCTGCACCCTGAATTCTGACTTCTAGCCTCCTAAACTGTAAGAAAAGAAATTTATGTTCACTAAAGTCATTCTCTTTTGGTATTTATGTTATAGCAGTACTAGGAAACTAAGACATAACCTAATTAAAAGTGAGCAAAGGACTTAAATATACATTTGAAGACATAAAAATGGCCAATAAGCTCATGAAAAGATGCTCACTACATTCATCACCAGAGAAATGAAAATCAAAACCACTATGATACACATTTTTAAACCTATTAAGATTACTGTCGGTTAGGTGGCATGGAATCATTTCCAACTCATGGTAACTCCATGTGCACAGAGTAGAGATGCTTCACAGAGTTTTCAAGACTGTGACCTTTTGAAAGCAGATCACCAGCAGGCCTGTCTTCTAAAGCACCCTTAGGTAGTTTTCAACTGACAACTTGTTAGCTAATAGTTGAGTCCTTGAACAGTCTCATCATGTAAGGACTCCTTCCCACCATGCTAACCATGGTAAAAAAAAAAAAAATCAGAGAAACAAAAACCAAACAGAAAATAATGAGTGTTGGCAAGGACGTGGAAAAGACAGAAGACTTGTACATTTCTGGTGCAAAAGAGCTTGGAGTTTCCTTGAAAAGTTAGATACTGAGTTATCATACGTCTCAGAAACTCTACTCCTGGTATATAATCAAATGAGCTAAATATAAGATGTTCAAACAGAAACTTGAGCGCAAATGTTCAACAGAAAGAGAACTCCCTGGAATTATCAGAGGTAGAACACAAAAGATTAATACTTAGAACTATTCAAGAGATGACAAAGATGATGCAAAATGTGCCAGAGCTTAATGACAAGTTGAACAAGATGCAAGAAAGCACTGAGCAGCAAGAAGCACAAATTCAGAATATTAATAACAAAATTAGAGAATCAGATAACAGAAAGTCAAGCAGCAGAATTAAGGCAATGGAAGCCAGAATTAACGAGACTGAAGATAAAGTACATGGTATCACCATATTTGAGGAAAAATCAGGCAAAAGAATTAAAAAACATCAAGAAACACCAATAATTATGTGGCCCTCCATGAAAGGGAATAATCTACAAGTGATTGGAGTACCAGAACTGGTTGGGGGGAGGAGGAAAAGTAGAGGGGGGCTAGTGGGGGGGATACCTGAAAAATAGAGAGAACTATCACAGATTTGTTGACAGAAAGCTTCCCCGAATCATGAAAGATGAGAAGATACCTATCCAAGATCCTGATCAAACTCTATATAAGAGAGATCCCCAAAGAAAGACACCAAGGTGTATTATAACCAAACTTGCCAAAACTAAAGATAAGGAGACACTTTTAAAACTAGCTACAGATGAATGAAAACTAACTTACAAAGGAGAGTCAATTAGACTAAGCCCAGATTACTCAGCAGAAACCAAACAGGCAAGAACGCAATGGGATGGCACATAGAAAGCCTTGATGGAAAATAATTGCCAGCCAATATTGACATATCCAGCAATATTGTCTCTCAACTATGATGGTGAAATTAGGGCATTTCCAGATGAAGGGAAATTTAGGGAATCTGCCAAAACCAAACCAAAATTAAAATACTAAAGAGTTAGAAAATCACTAATGCTGGGTAAAAGCCCAAGACTGAAACATACAACAGAGGAACTAGGTCAATCTAAATAAGGGAACTGTCAATATAAACCACAGGCAAAACACTGAAAATAGAAAAGCAGAGATGTCATTATGTAAATATTTTATTAAAGGAACACAAAAGAAAACACAGTTACAGATTTTTCATACTGAGAGGAAGTCAAGAAGGTATAAAGAAATTAAACACTGGCTTAAATTCAGAGAAACATGGCTAAGTGTGAAGATAATCACAAATGAAACTATCAATCCTATGCATCAAAAGAAAAAACAAGAAAAAAATGAAGTCTCAGCAAATACAAACACAACCATTGAAAAATATGAAAAGAAAATACACAAAGAAAAGACTCAGCACAAAAAATTAAATGAATAAAGGAATTATCTACCCCCACTCACACATAAAACCATCAAAATGACAGCACTAAGCTGTCAACAATCTGACTGAATGCAAACAGAATCAGTGCACCAATACAGCGACACAGAGTGGCAGATCTGATTTTTTAAAAAAGTGACTCTTCTATATGCTCATCGACTCGACGGCACTTGGCTGGCTTCTATATGCTGTCTAAAGAAGACACATCTTCGACAAGACATGAACAAACTACAGCTCAAAGGACAAAAAAGTATATCAGGCTAATAAATACTCAAAAAAGACCAGGAGTGGAAATATTAATCTCTGATAAAACAGACGTTAAAGTAAAGTCCACTCCATTAGATAAATACTTTTTATAATGGTTAATGTCTCAAAACATAGCCATATTAAATATCTATGTACCCAACAACAGGGCTCCAAAATACATAAAACAAATACTATCTAAATTGAAAGCAGAAATAGATGGCTCCACAATAATTGTATGAGACTTCAACACACCATTAACACAGGAGGAGAAAAAAGCTCAGGGAAAATCTAAATGCCATCCATAATCAACCAACTTGACCTCACAGACATATACTGAACACTTTATCCAACAGCAGCAAAGTATACTTTCTTTTCCAATGCACATGCAACATTCTCCAGAATAGACCACGTATTACACCACAGAGCAATCTTTAATAAAATTCAAAGTACTGAAATAATACAAAGTATCTTTTCACACCATAAAGCCATAAAAACAGAAATCAACAACAGAAAAAGATGGAAACAATTAAAAACTTGGAAACCGAACATCTTGTTCAAAAACGGGAGTAACAGAAGAAATCAAGAACAGAATAAAGAAATTCACAGAAGCAGATGAGAAGGAAAATACATTCTACCAGAATCTATGCAGTGCTCAGAGGTCAATTTATATAAATAAATTCACATATCAAAAAAGAAAGGCTCCCAGTGAAAGAACTTTGAAGTTCACACAAGTGGAAACAGAGCAGCAAAAGAACCCTTTGGACATCAGAAGAAAACAAATAATGAAAATTAGAGCAGAACTAAATGAACTAGTATTTAGAAAAAAATGAAAGAGTTAACAAGACCAAAGCTGCTTTTTGAAAAGATCAACAAAATTGATAAATCACTGGCAAAAGAAAAGCAACACAGGAAGCAAATAACCTGAATAAGAAACGAGACAGGCAATATCACAATAGACCCATTGGAAATTAAAAGAATGATAACACAATACTATGAAAAACTGTATTCTAATAAATTTGAAAACCTAGAGGAAACAGACAAATTTCTAGAAATACACTGTCTACCAAAACTAGCAAAAATAGAAGCAGAACAACTATATAAACCCATTACAACACTAAACAGTCCCAACTGACATGGAACGGATAATCAGAGAGAACAACAAAGACACAAGGAAAAAAGAGCTCAGGAGATAGAATGACCTCTGTGAGTGGGAGACTGTATCAACATGAGAGCTGAAGAACCAGACGGTGCCCAGCCACCACCAGAGACAGCCATGAAAGGGCACACAATATTGAGTCCCTGTGGCAACACGAGAAAAAGAGAGGTGCAGCTCAAGAATTCTACCAAAAGACCACAGTTGATGGTCTGATGGCCTGAGGGTACCCTGGGAGCACAGCCCCTAGATCTGTTGCTGCCCTTAACCAGAAAACACTACTGAGGTCCACTCTTCAGACAAAATGTTACCAGACTCACAGACACAATGTGACCACACAGTGTGTGTACTTTACGGTTCTATACATTTATAGGATGCTGTCCTACTGGTCAGCATCTCTTTCTAGATAAGATAGAAGAGGGTGGATGGGAGGGGACACGAGCTTGTTAAGAGGATATGACAAGTTTAGAATGAAAAGGAGGAGAGTGCTGTCACCAGGCAAGGACAACTGAAGGAGCTGCAGACAGGCAGGCATGCAAAAATTAACTTGGACTGTATATTTTCACTTAATCACAATTAAAAAGAAAATTACAAAAGAAGAGGCTGAGAAGGTACTTAAAGAACAACCAGCTACAAAAAGCCCTGGCCTGACAGCTTCACTGGAGAATTTTACCAAATGTTCAGAGAAGAGTTAACACCACTATTAATAACGGTTTCCCAGAGCATAGGAAAAGGATGGAATATTCCCAAATTCATTCTATGAAACCAACAGAACTCTGATACCAGCTAGAGATGCCACAAAAAAGGAAAATTACAGACCAATATCTCTCATAGATGCAAAAATCCTCAACAAAACTCTAGCCAAAAGAACTCAGCGACGTATCGAAAAAGTAACTGTCCAAGGAAAACTTGGCCAAGTGCTTCAACATTAGAAAAACAATGTAATCAACCACATAAATACAACAAAAGAACCACTCGATTTTATTAATTGATGCAAAAAAGGTGTTTCATAAAGTCCCATATCTACAAGGTCTGACAGTTAAGTTCACAAACTCATCCTAGAAACAGTGCTTTATACCTCACTGCTAAATATCACTATGGTCACCTCTAAAGTACTCCCCCTGGGAAGCAGTACACTGATGCCAGCACCTAGTTCACCCTTCAAAGCAATTTTGGAACTATTTTTCTGGAATGGCCATCAGAGCTGTTGTTGTATTATCCTTGATGTCCTGAATGTCATTCAAATGTCTACCTTTCAATATTTTCCTTATCTTGAGTAAAGAAAAAAGTCACCTGGGGCCAGATCAGGTGAATAGGGAGGATACGCCAATACAGTTATTTCTTTACTAGCTAAAAATTCCCCCACAGCCAATTATACAATTAAGTTTGTTAACTTGCCACCATGCCAGCATGTGTAATGGCCATTCCAGAAAGAGCTCCAAAATTGCTCTGAAGGGTAAACAAGGCAAGGGTAAACTAGGAAGCTAAGCATAGCTTCCCAAGGGGAGTACTCTGAAGGTGACCATAGTAATATTCAGTAATGAGGTATGCAGCACACAGAACAATTAAGTTTGTGGAATTAATTGTCAGACATCATATTCATGTTAAAAACTCTCAGCAAAATAGGAACAGAAGGGAAATTCCTCAACATAGTAAGACGTAGGTATGCACAACAAACAGCCAACATCATCATAAATGGAGAGAGCTGGAAACATTCCTCTTGAGAACAGGTACCAGACAAGGGTGCTTGTTATCAACACTTTTATTCCACACTGTCTTAGACGTTCTGGCCCGAGCAACCAGGTAAGATAAAAGAAATAACAGACACTCACATTTGTAAGCAAGAAGTAGAAGTATCTATTTGCAGATGACATGACACAGAAAACCTAAAGAATCTACAAAAAAACTACTGCACTGCAAAATATCAACAAGGAAAAGACAAATAGCCCAATTAAAAATTGACAAAGGATATGAACAGCAACTTCACTAAAGAAGACATCCAGGACACTAAAAGATATAGGAGGAAATGCTCATACTCATTAGCCATCAGAGAAATCCAAATCAAAACTACAATGACATAACATCTTATCCCAACAAGGCTGGCATTAATAATTAAAAAAAACACACAAAATAGTAACTATTAGAGTTTGTGGAGAAACTGGAAGTTGCTGGTGGGGATGTAAAGTTGCCTTGCTAGTGGGAATATAAAATTGCCTTGAGACATTCTCTTGAGATATGAAGGAAAAGGAAGCAAGCAAAAAACTAGGGACATTATAGCACCAAGAAGCAGTGTTGGGAACAGAGGGCATCCTTTGGAAAGGCCCTGGGATTTGTGCACCTCAAAAGCTCTCAGTTCAGGGAAAGACTGATGACAAGAACTTTCCTCCAAAGCCAAGAAAGAAAGACATGTCATGGAGCTGATGCACTGAATTTGGACTTTTAGCCTACTGGACTGTGGCAAAATAAATTTATCTTTTTAAAGCCATTCACTTGTGGTATTTCTGTTACAGCAGCCCTGGATGGCTAACAGAATTTGGTACTAAGAGAATGGGGTACTACTCTACAGACACCTAAAATGTGGAAGTGATTTTGAATCTGAGAATGGATAGAACACTCAAAAAAGCAAGGAAAACTGCTAACACTGGAGGAGACGCAGATAGTGAGAAGCAGAAGCAGTAGTGTAGATCCAGACCAGAGCACGGCACAGATGGAGCCGATCAAAGAGTTAGAGAGCTGACTGCCCGTGCACAGGAGTCTTCCAGGCAGAGTGGGGTGCCTCCAGGTACTTAAACAGGTACAGCTATAGAGCTTTAAAATCCTTGACCCAGCATGGCAGATGCAGGGCTGAGGACCTACCTGGCCATGAGACTATAGGAAGCAGAAGCTGAAGGGACAACAAGCACAGACCTGTAGTTTCAAAAGGCATGGCCTCAAGGGTTTCTAAGGGTGGAGCCATGACCTTTGGTGTTTCTAAGGGTGGAGGTGCCACACAATTGGACTAGGAAAATACTGTTCCTAAAACAGAGGGAGCAGAGTTGCTGACACAGCAGACCTGGAAGAAGGTAGAGCTGCAGCCGAGGGCCAAGGCAGTAGCACCCACTTGTCTGTTAGTAGAGGGCTTGCTTGTTGCTGTGATGCTGAAAGCTATGCCACTGGTATTTAGGTGTCAGCAGGGTCATCCATGGTACACAGGTTTCAGCGGAGTTTACAGACTAACACAGACTTAGAAGAAAGACCTGGCAGTTTACTTCTAAAAAGAATTAGCCAGGGAAAACCTTACAAATAGAAGTGGAACACTGTCAAATACAGTGCTGGAAAGTGAGCCTCCCAGGTTGGAAGGTACTCAGAAAATGACTGGGAATGAGCTGCCTTCTCAAAGTAAAGGCGAACTTAGCGCCGTGGTTGGAGTAAAACCTTCGGGATCTTTGCGGATGTGGCACAACTCAAAATGAGAACAGCTGCAAACATCCATCAATAATCAGAATATGAATATATGAAGTATGAGTCTAGGAAAATTGGAAATTGTTAAAAATGAAATGGACCCCATAAACATGGATATCCTAGGCATTAGTGAGCTGAATGGACTGGTTTGGTCCATTCTGAATCTGACAGTAATATGGTCTACTATGCTAGGAACAAAATCTTGAAGAGGAACAGTGTTGCATTCACAACCAAAAAGAACATTTGAAAATCTCTCTCGAAGTACAATGCTGTCAGTGATAGGATAATATCCATAAGCCTACAAAGAAGGCAAGTTAATATGACTACTATCCAAATTTATGCACCAACCACTAAGGTCAAAGATGAAGAGACTGAAGATTTTTCTGCAGTCTGAAATTGATCAATCATGCACAGATGCATGGATAATTACTAGTGACTGGAAGGCAAAGTTGAAAACAAAGACGTATTGGTATTTTGAAAATACAACCCAGGTGACAGAAATAATGCTGGAGATTGCATGATAGAATTTTGCAAGACTAATGACTTCTTCACTGCAAATACCTCTTTTAACTAACACCAACAGTGACTGTGCCCATGGATCTCACCGGATGGAATACAGAGGAACCAAATCAACTGCATCTGTGGAAAAAGACAATTGAAAAGCTCCATATCAGCAGTCAGAACAAGACCAGGTGCCGACTGCGGCACAGATCATCAATTGCTCACACACAAATTCAAAGTGAAACTGAAGAAAATCAGAACCAGTCCATAAGAGCCACAGTATGACCCTGAGTATATCCTTCCTGGGTTTAAAGAACATCTTAACATCACTAGTGGCTGAAGACCAGATGAACTGTGGAATGACATCAAGGATATCATCCATGAAGAGAACAAAGGGTCATTAAAAAGACAGACAGATGGAAGGAAAGAAGCAGGGAGGAAGGACCAAATTAGATGTCAGAAGATACTCTGAAACTTGCTCTCAAATGTCGAGCAGCTAAACCAAAAGGAAGGAATGGCAAAGTAAAAGATTTAAACAGGAGCTTTGAAAGGGCAGCTTGAGATGACAAAAAGACAGTATATAATGATATGTGCAAAGAGCTGGAAATGGAAAACCAGAAGGGAAGAACATGTTCTGCACTTTGTCTCACGCTCAAAGAACTGAAGAAAAAATTCAAGTTGCAACAGTGAAGGATACTACAGAGGAAACATGAAATGACTCAGGCAGCATCAAAAGAAGATAGAAGGAATACACAGAGGCATTATACCAGAAAGAACTAGTCGATGTTTGGCCATTTGAAAAGGTAGCATATGATTAGGAACCGATGGTACTGAAGGAAGAAGTCAATGCTACATTGAGGGCAGTGGCAAAAAACAAGGCTCCAGGAACTGATGGAGTATCAACTGAGATATTTCAACAAACAGATGCAGCACTGGAAGCACTCACTCGTCTATGCCAACAAATTTAGAGGAAGCTACCTGGCCAACTGACTGGAAGGGATCCATATTTATGCCAATTTCAAAGAAAGGTGATACAATCGAATGCAAAAATTACCAAACGATAACGTTAATATCACATGCAAGCAAAATCTCGCTCAAGATCATTGAAAAGCACTGCAATAGTAAGTATATTGACAAGGAACTGCCAGAAATTCAAGCTAGATTCAGAAGAGGATGTGGAACCAGGGATATCATTGGTGATATCACAGGTATCTTGGTTGAAAGTAAAGGATACCAGACAGATGTTTATCTGTGTTTCATTGGCTATTCAAAAGCATTGAACTGTATGGATCATAACAAATTATGGTTAACACTGCACAAAACGAGAATTCCAGAACACTTAATTGTGCTCTTAAGGAATCTGTATACGGATTAAGAGGCAGTCATGTGAACAGAACAAGGGGACACTGCATGGTTTAAAGTCAGGAAAGGTGTACATCAAGGTTGTATCCTTTCACCACACCTTTTCAATCTCTACGCCAAGCAATAATCCAAAAAGCTGGATTATACGAAGAACGAGGCATCAGGATTGGAGGATGACTCATTAACAACCTACGATGACACCACCTTACTTGCTGGAAGTGAAGAAGATTAGAAACACTTACTAATGAAGATCAAGGACCACAGCCTTCAGTATGGATTGCACCTCAACATCAGGAAAACAATAATCCTCATAACTGGACCAGTAAGCAACATCATCAAAAATGGAGAAAGGCTTGAGGCTGTCAAGAATTTCATTTTACTTGGGTCCACAATAATGCCCAGGAAGCAGTAGTCAAGAAATCAAAGATGTAGTGCATTGGGAAAATCTGTGGCAAGGTCTCTGTAAAGTATTCAAAAGTAAAGAGGTCACCTTGAAGACTAAAGTGTGTACGACTCAAGCCGTAATATTTTCAATTGTACAATATCCATGCAAAAGCTAAACAATGAACAAGCAAGAGAGAAGAATTAATGCCTTTGAATTGTGGTGTTGGAGAAGATGCTGAATGTACCGTGGACTGCCAAAAGAACAAACAGATCTGTTCTAGAGGAAGTACAACCAGAGTTCTCCTTGGAAGCAAAGATGACATGATTGCGTCTTACATACTTTGGACATGTTGCGAGGAAGGTTCAATCCCTGGATAAGGACATCATGGTTGGCACGGTGCAGAGTCAGCAAAAAAGAGGAAGACTCTCAATGAGATGAACTGACACAGTGGCCACAACAATGGGCTTAGCATAAAAACGACTGTGAACATGGCTAAAGACCAGGTACTGTTTTGTTCTGTTGTGCATATGGTCACTATGCATAGGAACTGACAGGACCTAAGCACATAACAAAGGTGGAGGTGCCAGTCAGTCGGACTAGCAAAATAGTGTTCCTAAAGCAGAGGGTGCATAGTTGCGGACACAGCAGGGCTGGAAGGCAGAGCTGTGGCACTAGGCTAAGATACCTCCACTGAGAATCTGAAGAGTGTGGTCTACATGGAGAGTCTGGAGGGCAGGGCCATTGTGTAGAACGTCTCAAAGAATGCAAGACAGTTTTCAAAGCCTTGAAGGCTAATGTAATGTGTTCTGCTTATTTCCCTCCTTTCCCTGAGGTTTCTTCCATTTGCAATGAAATGTCTGCCTTGTTCCAGCCTCCTCTGCCATAGTATTTTGGAAACAGTAACTGGTGTTCTAGATTTCACAGGTGAGGAGGAATTTCTGGATTTTCTACTTGGATTTAAGACTTTTGCTTAAGGGTCAATATGTTTTACATGTTGCAAGGAAATAATTTGAGGGCAACCAAAGGATGGCATGTCATAGATTGAAATGTGTTCCCCCAGAATTTGTACAGCAATTCAGCTGGGCCAGGATTCCTAGTATTGTGTGATGTTCCTCCACATTATAAACCCTGACTCTATGATGCTGATGAGGGAGGATGGGCAGCAACTGTATTGGGAGGCAGGACTCAGCATATAAGACTGTATTGTGTCATGTGGAAATCTCCTAGGACATAGAAGGAAGTGAAGCAAGCGAAAAGGGAGGGACCTCATACCTTCTGGAAGGAAGCAGTGCCTGTCACAGAGCATGTCTTTTGGAAAGGACCTGGGGTGTCTATGCCTCCAAAGCTCTCAACCCAGGGAAAGACTGAACACAAGGACCTCTCTCAGGAGCCAACAGAGAAAAGAGAAAGCCTTCCCTGAACATGATGCCCTGAAATTGGACTCTCAGCTTACCAGACTAACAGAATAAAATTTTTCTTTTTAAAGCCATCTACTTCTGGTATTTCTGTTATCACAGCACTAGGTGACTAAAACAGAAGGCATCCATGTTGGAAAAGGAGAAACACTCTCTATCAACAGACGAAATGACCTTGCATTTATAAAAATCTAAGGAATTCAATAAAAACCTATCAGAACTAATAGATGAGTTCGGCAAGGCTGCAGAATACAAACTGAATATACAAAGCCAATTAATTGTATGCCTATGCACATACAATGAATAATTCAGAAATTATACTAAGGAATCAATTCCATTTACAAAAGCAACAAAAAGAATAAAATATTTAGGAATAAGTTTAACAATATCCATGTCAGTCAGGTTATCACACTGTGGGAGGCTTCCATGTTGCTGTGATGCTAGAAGCTATGCCACTGATATTTAGCTACTAGCAGTATCACCCATGGTAGACAGGTTTCAGCTGAGCTTCCAGTCTAAGACAGACTAAGAAGAAAGACCCAGCAGTCTACTTCTGAAAAGAATTAGCCAGTACCACTGAAGACCTTAGGAAGTCCAGTAGAACATATACAATGCTGAAACATGAACCCCCCAAGTTGGAAGCCACTCAGAAGATGACCAGGGAAGAGCTACCTCTCAAAAGCATGATTGACATGGATGGTACCAAGTTTTCAAGACATTCATTTGTTGATGTAGCAAGACTTAAAATAAGAAGAAACAGCTGGAAATATCCATTAACAATTGAATGAGAAATGTATGAAGAATGAAGAATGAATCTAAAAAACTTGTAATCATCAAAAATGAAAAGGAACGCATAAACACTGATATCCTAGGCACTAGTGAGGTGAAATGGACCGCTACTGGCCACTGTGAATTGGATGATCACATGGTTGACTATACCAGGAAAAAAAATTACAAGAAAAACCATGTTGCATTCATCATCAAAAAGAATATTTCAAGATCTCTCCTGAAGTACAATTCTGTCAATGATAGAATAATATCCACACACCTAAAAGGACAGTCACTTAATACAACTATTATTCAAATTTATGCACCAACCACTAAGGTCAAGATGAAGAAATTAAAGATTTATATCAGCTTTGGCAGTCCAAACTTGATCAAACACACAATATGGATATAATGATAATTACAGGTAATTAGAATTCAACAGTTGGAAACAAAGAAGAAGGATCAGTAGTTGACTACTACAGCCTTGGAGACAGAAATGATGCCAGCCATCACATGACAAATTTTGCAAAACCAACTTCTTCATCACAAATATCTTTTATCACAAACATAAACAGCAACTATATACGAGGAACTTGCCTGATGGGATACACAGAAGTCAAATCAACTCCATCTGTACAAAGATGTTGGGAAAGTTCCATACCAGCAGTTACAATAAGACCAGGCGCTTACTACAACAAAGATCATCAAGTGCTCATATGCAAGATCAAATTTCAACTGAAGAAAATTAGAACAAGTTCATGTGAGCCAAAGCATGACCTTGAATATATCCCACCTGAGTTTAGAGACCACCTCAAGAACAAATTTGATGTATGGAACACAAATGACTGAACAGAAGAGTTGTCAAACGACTTCAAAGGCATCATCCATGAACAAAGCAAGAGGTTATTAAAAAGACAAGAAAGAGGAGGCAGAGTCAGAATGGCAGGCTAAATACACGTTTCCCTACATCCCTTTGGAAACCAAGAACTAAATGGATAATTAAACGGAGCCTTCTGGATACCTAGTGAGCCCTAGGACATGGCATAGGGCTGTTAGTTTTGACTTCACATGACTGAGCAGAACACTTTCTCTCTTTCACTGACCCCCACTATTAGTGAATGCTGGCTTTCACGGACAACGGGTAACTGACCATTTTAACGTTTTTCCTCTGTCATGGCCAACGAGAAGAGCTGGGACTTGACTGGAGGCTGGTCTCGGACGCTCTGTCAGCAGGATCAGCAGGTGAGATTGCCATATTTTGAGAGCCTGGCTTTGGACTCTGTGTATTTCAGGGACTTTAGCCTCTATATCTTCCTCCACCATTGACTGGCCTGTGCCAGGGTAGGCAGGGGGCTTGTGTGGGACGCCATATTGTTCCACTGGGAGGACAACATACCCATACAGAGGCCTCAGTGGGACCTAATTTATAGGCTGAGAGGCAGCGCCTTCCCAAAGGACAGCACTTTTCCAGCAGTAAACCAGTATTCTACACAGTGTTGCCTAAGTCTACAGCCTGACAGCAGAGGCCAGAAGGACAGTAGCCTTTCTGTATTTTGAACTAGTTTATAACATCTGGGTACAATACAGCAGTGCTTATTTTGCCAGCTGGGAGGACGGACCTGTATACCTAAAACCTGACTGATTCTGGAAGCTGTCAGATACCTTTTACCTTTCACTTCAAGACGGCCTAGAGAAACAACTGTTGTCCATCCTGACAGCATCTCTCCCAGCCTCTATGGACTCACAAGACGTCCAAAAAGCAACAAACTCTGGATAAAAGCATAACCAAGAAATCACCCATGGCTTCAGAAGGCTCCCAAAATAAACCACCAAAGAACTTCCCAGATGAAGAAAGCTTTCAGAAACTATCAGAAGATGAATACAAAAGGATCATACAGTCCTCCTAGACCTCATAAAAATGCAGAAGAGCAAAATGAAAAATTAAGCAAGCTGTTTGATCTGATCGAACACCAGTACTCTGAAATCCAACAGATCAAGAACACAATCAACGACAGAGATACTTCAACTCAAAGCCAAGAAAACAGAATGGAACAAATGGAAGACAGACTTTCTGATTTGGAAAACAGAGCTACTGATTCCCGCATCTATGATGAAAAATCAGAAAAAAGAAACAAGAAAAATGAAGAAGCATTAAGATGCACGTGGGACTCTATTAACAGGAGCAATCTACAATTAATTGGAGTTCCTGAACAGGGCAAGAGAACACAGAGAGTGTTACTGCTGAGATGTTGACAGAAAACTTCCCAGAAATTACAAAAGACGAGAACATAGATATCCAAGATGCATAATGAGTGTGACTCAATACAGATGTCAAAAGACTCAAGGCATACTTAAATCAAGCTTAACAAAATGAAACATAAGCAGAAACTCTTAAAGGCAGCAAGACTCAAAGCAAAGCTAGTACTCAGAGGGAAACCTTGTAGGCTTTCGTTGGATTTCTCAGCAGAAACAACGCTGACATGGAGACAGTGGCATGAAACATTAAAAGACTGGAAGGAGAAGAACTTCCAACCAAGAATTATAGATCCTTCAAAACTACCTTTCAAACATGAAAATGGAATTAACACATTCTCAGATAAACAGAAACTCAGAGACTTTGTAAAAACCAAACCAAAGCTAAAGAAATAATGAAAGAATCTCTTGGCTTGGAAGAATGAAACTACTAACTTTATATTTTAGAAGCAAATATAGGACACATCACTCAGAAACCAACACAGTTAGGGAAGGCTCAAACTTCAATCAAAACTATAACAGTGCAAGAAATGATCCAGTGATCATATCATGAAAACCATGAGGTTATCATATTAAAAAGAGAGATGTACTACAGTTGTTATAGTCCTTTCAGATGTTAGTAGAGTTAGTAAGTTAGTAAGTTAGTAAGACTGGTAGTGATTAAAATTGAGTTTATACATAGTTTGTTAAGGGGATCAGAGGGGGAGCCGTAAAGCACAATAAAAAAGCAACATACAGTATCAAGAAACATAATACAGGAGTCTCAACAACCACCAAACTAACCCTGAAAAAAGGTGAAAAGTCGACTTACAAAGAAGAATCTCCCAGAAAAGATTAATAAGAACAACAGAGAAAACATCAACACAAAAATAAACATATCACATTAAACACATACCTATCAATAATTACATTCAATGTGAATGAACTGAATGCCCCAGTAAAGAGACATCAGTGACATCTTGGATCAAAAGACACAACCCATCCATATGTTGTCCACAAGAGACTCACCCTAGACTTAAAGATAGGAACAAACTGAAAATTAAAGGATGGAATAAGATGTATCAAGCTAACAATGACCAAGAAGAGCAGGTGTGGCAATTCTAATCTCATATAAAATCGATTTTAATGTAAAATCCACCACCAAGGACAAACATGGACACTACTTATTGCTAAAGGTTCAAAGCACAAGCAGGACTTAACAATATTAAATACTGATGCACCTAATACTACAGCACCTAAATACCTCAAAGAAACACTGATTACACTCAAAAATGAGACAGATCACTCCACTATAATCGTGAGAGACTTCAATACTCCACTCTCAACACTGGACAGATCATTTAGAAAAAAGGTCAAGAAAGACACAGAAGACCTTATTGCCACAATTAACCAACTAGACCTCATTGAAATACACAGTGGACAACTACACCTTCTTCTCCAGTGCATATGGAACACTCTCCAGAACAGACCATGTGTTAGGACATAAAGCAATTCTCAACAAAATTCATACCACTGAATTAAAGCAAAGCATTTTCTCACACCATAAAGTCATAAAAGTCTAAATCAACAACAGAAAAAACACAGATAGAAAGTGGAACTCATGGAAGTTGAACAACATCTTGCACAAAAACCCATGAGTTATAGAAGAAATCAAGAATGAAATAAAGAAATTTATGGATTCCAATGAGAATGAAAATACTTCCTACCAGAACCTATGGGATACAGCCAAAGCAGTGCTCAGAGGTCAGTTTATCTCCATAAATGTACACATCTGGAAGGAAGAAAGCAACCAAATCAAGGAACTAACCCTACAGCTTGAACAAGTAGAGAGAACAATAGAGGAACCCCTCAGGCAACAGAAGAAAACAGATCATAAAGACAAGAGCAGAACTAAACAAATTAGAAACAAACTAAACAAAATAGAAGAACAATTGAAAAACAACAATAAGACCAAAAGCTGGTTTTGGGGAAAGATCAACAAAATTGACAAACCATTGGCTAAACTTACTAAAGAAAAACAGGAAAGGAAACAAATGACCCAAATAAGAAATGAGAAGGGAGTTGTCATAACAGGTCCAACAGAAATCAAAAATATCATAACAGAATACTATGAAAGACTGTACTCTAACAAATTTGAAAACCTAGAGGAAATGGACAAATTCCTTGACTCATACCACCTACCCAAATTATCACAAGATGAAGCATAACAACTTAATAAATCCATCACAGTGGAAGAGATTGAAAAAGTCATAAAAAAGCTATGAACCAAAAAAAAGCCCGGGCCCAGATGGCTTCACCACAGAACTCTACCAAGCTTTTAGAGAACAGTTATCTCCAATACCACTGAGACTATTTCACAGTGCAGAAAGGGATAGAATGCTCCCAAATTGATTCTATGAAGCCAGCATAACCCTGGTATCAAAGCCAGGGAACGACCTAACCAAAAAGAGAACTACAGACCGTCATCACTCATGAATCTAGATACAGAAATCTCCAACAAAATTCTTGCCAATACAATTTAACGTATCAAAAAAAAAAAAAAATCCATCATGACTAAGTTGGACTGACACCAGGGATGTAAGGCTGGTTCAAAATCAGAAGAACAATAAATGTAATCAACCACATAAATAACACAAAAGACAAGAATCACCTGATTTTGTCTACTGACACAGAAAAGGCATTTGATAAAGTCCAACTCGCATTCATGATAAAAACTCTCAGCAAAATAGGAATAGATGGCAAATTCTTCAATGCAATACGGGCCATTTATACAAAACCAATCGCCTATGTCATCCTGAATGGAGAGAGACTGAAACAATTTCCCTTGAGAACGGGAACTAGACAAGGATGCCCACTCTCACCTCTCCTATTCAACATTGTACTAGAAATTCTAGCCAGAGCAATTAGACAAGACCAAGAAATAAAGGGCATCTGCATCAGCAAAGAAGAATTAAAAATCTCCCTATTAGCAGATGATGTGACTGTAAATGCAGAGAATCCTAAAGAATCTATAAGTAAACTACTCAAACTGATACAAGAGTTCAGCAAGTCTCAGGATACAAGATAAACATAAGTAAATCAGTAGAATTCCTTTATACCAACAATGAGATCATTAATGAAGAAATCACCAAACCAATACCATTTACTATAGACCCCAAGAAGATAAAGTACCTAAGAATACATCTAGCGAGAGAAATAACAGATCTTTACAAAGAGAGCTACAAGTCCTTACTACAAGAAACTGAGACTTACATAAATGGAGAAACCTACCCTGCTGATGGACACAGACTTAACATTGTGAAAATGGAAAATGTCTATTTTACCCAAAGCAATCTACTTACATAATGCAATCCCAATACAAGTTTCAGTGAGTTTTTTTTTTAATGAGATGGAGAAATAAATCATCAACTTTGTTTGGAAAGGGAAGAAGCCCCAGATAAGCAAAGCACTACTCAAGAAGAACACACTGGGAGGACTCTCACTACCCGACTTTAGAACCTATTACACTGCCTCAGTAGTCAAAACAGCCTGGTAGTAGTACCAAAAGAGACAGACAGATCAATGGAACAGAATGGAGACGCCAGAGATGATACCATCTTCCTATGAACAGTTGATATTCAACAAAGGCCCTAAGACATTAAACTGAGGAAAAACAATGTCTTCAACAAATGGTGCTGGCAAAATTAGATACCTATCTGCAATAAACTGACTGTCCTGGATTGACTTGTGTCCCCCAAAAATGTGTAGCCATGTGGCTGGGCCATGATTCCCAGTATCTTGTGACTGTCCTCCATTTTGTGGTTTTCCTATGCTGTATGTTAAAGGATTAGGGTGGGACTGTAAACCCCTTTATAAGATCACTTCCCTGCTCCACTGTAAAGGGAGTTTCCCTGGAGCACGGCTTGCCCACCCTTAATCCTTTCAGCCTGCAAGAGATAAAAAGAGAAGCAAGCAGAGATTTGGGAACCCTCCACCATCAAAAAAGCAGCACCGGGAAAAAAGCATGTCCTTCAGACATGAGGTTCCTGCGCCAAGATGCTCCCTGGACAAAGACTGATGTGATACCGGACTTGCCTCCAGAGCCGACAAGAGGAAAGCCTTCCCCTGGAGCGGACACCCTGAATATGGACTTGTAGCCTACCAGATTGTGTAGGAATAAACCTTCCTCTGTTAAAGCCATCCACTATGTGGTATTTCTGTTATATGAGCACCAGCTGACTAAAACAAAGACTTGTATCTTACACCTTATACAAAAACCAACTCAAACGGGATAAAAGACCTAAATATCAAATCTAAAACAAGTTCATCCAATGAAAAGTAGGAACAACAATGGAAGTTTGAACACACATAGACAGACTTCAAAATCTGTCAAACAAACCACAAACAGAAGAGAAAATAGATAAATGGGAACTACTACAAATCAAACACTTTTGCTCATCCAAAGACTTTATTAATAGAATTAAAAGGCCACCTACAGAATGGGAAAAAAATATTTGGCAACTCTATCTCAGACCAACACCTGATCTCCATTATCTATAAGGTACTACAAAATATCAATAATAAAATGGTAAATCATCCAATTAAGCGATGGGGAAAGGAGATGGACAGACACTTCTCTAAATAGGAGATCCTGGCAGCCAAAAAACACATGCAGACATGTCATGATCATTAGCTATTAAAGAAATTCAAATCGAAACTACAATGAGATACCATCCACCCCAACAAGGTTGGCCATGATCCAAAAAACACAAAACACCTAGTGCTGGAGAGGCTGTGGAGAAATCGGAACTCTCCTACACTGCTGGTAGGATTGCAAAATGGTACCACCTCTTTGGAAAGCAGTCTGGCACTTTTGAAAAAGCTGGATATAGATATACTATTTCATCCAGTAATTCCACTGCTTGGAATACAACCTACAGAATCAGGGCCATTCATACCAACTGATACATGCACATGAATGTTTATCACAGCACAGTCAGCAATAGCCAAAGATGGAATCAACCCAGATGCCCAACCACACGGGAATGGATAGGTAAACTATGGTATACATACTCAACGGAACACTACAGAATGATAAAGAACAACAATTTTAGGAGACATCTCATAACCTGGTTTCAGTAGGAGGACATTATGCTGAGTGAAAGCAGTCAGGACGAAAGGACAAATACTGTATGTATAATACCCCTATGATAAGAACTTAGAAACAAACTTATGCATAGAAGAAAAGACTCTTTCGAGGGGGGAGGGTTTAGATTAGATAGCTGACAGAAATTTGTTTGGGTGAAATCTGCGACAGCACACATTAGAAAGAAGATCAGTGTTAACTGGACTTCAGCATAACATGTGTACTCCTCCCATCTTAACCCAATACTGCAAGGACAGAGTAGCTGGGTAGGAGGGCCAGGGACCACACTCTCAGGGGAAATTGAAGTCAACTGGAATAACTAGCGTTTTGCTAAGAGAGCCCTCTGCACCCCACACTGGTGAGTGGTGTCTGGGGTCTTAAAAGCTGCCAAGCTGCCATCTGAGTTACACCAAATGGTCCCAACTCAGCAGGAATGGGTGATCACCAAAGACCAAAACAACAAGAAGGAAAGAGAACCTAGAAGACAGAGAGACCCACATGAGTGGGTGATTGCACTGACTTGTGTCTGGAAAAACTAGATGGTGCCCGGCCACCACCAGTGATAGCCATGATGGAGCTCACTAAGTTGAGTCTCACTGGCAATGCAAGAATAAAAAGGGGTGCACCCTGAGACCTCCACTAAAAGAGAGCAATTGATGGCCCAAGGGCCTCGCAGTTCCCCTGGGACCATGGACCCTGGCCCTGATGCTGCCCCTGTCCATAAATCATAATGGAGGTCAACTCTTTGGACAGGAATGGATAGGACTTGGTGACACACAGTGACCATACCATGTGTGCACTTTATGGTTCTATGTATCTATAGGATGTTGTTCTGCTGATCTCTTACTGGAGGCAGGGGAGTGGGTGGAGAGAAGGGGATAGAAGATTGTTGGGAGGATAAGACACAAATGGAGTGGAAAGGAAGAGTGTGCTGTCACCGGGCAGGGAGAGCAGTGGGAGCTGCATATAGGTGAGCATGCAAATTTGTACGGGAATGTGCATTTTCATTCAGTCATAATAATAATATAAAGACAAGAAAGAAAACAGCAAATTAGATGTCCGAAGAGACTCTGAAACTTGCTCTTGAATGTCAACTAGCTAAAGCAAAAGCAAAGAATGATGAAGTAAAAGCACTGAAGATTTCAAAGGGTAGCTCAAGAAGACAAAAGTATTATAAAGATATGTCCAAAGATTTGGAGACAGAAAATCAAAAGGGAAGCTGAGAGCTGAAGAAAAGATTCAAGCCTCAAGTAGCAATAGGAAAGGATTCTATAGGGCAAATACTAAATGACTCAGGAAGCATCAAAGAAAAACATGGAAGGAATACAGAGTTATTACACCAGAAAGAAATGGTCAACATTCAGTCATTTCAGGAAGTAAAATATGATCAGGAACCTACGGTACCGAAGGCAGAAGTCAAAGAAGCTGTGTTGAAGGCACTGGCAAAGAACAAGGCTCCAGGAATTGATGGAATATCAATTGAGATGTTTCAACAAATGGATGCAGTGCTGGCAGTGCTCAACCATCTAGGCCAAGAAATCTGAAAGACAGCTACCTGGCCACCGACTGGAGGAGATCCAAATTTATGCCATTCCCAAGAAAAGTGATACAACCAAATGCAGAAATTATTGAACAATACCATTAATATCACACGCAAGTAAAATTTTGCTCAAAATCATTCAAAAATCAGCAAGAGCAGTATACTGACAACGAATTGCCTAAAATTCAAGCCAGATTCAGAAGAGGAAGTGGATCTTGGCTGAAAGCCAAAGATGTCAGATGAATCTTGGCTGAAAGCTGAGACTACCAGAAAGATGTCTGTCTATGTTTTACAGTCTATGCAAAGGCACTTGACTGTGTAGATCATAACAAATTATGGATAACATTGAGGAGAATGGGAATTCCAGAACACCTAATTGTACTCATAAGGAATCTGTATATGGATCAAGAGGCAGTTGTGCAAACAGAATAAGGGGACACTGCACAATTTAAAGTTCAAAAAGGTGTCTGTCAACGTTGTATCTGGGATTAGAGGAAGACACATTAACAACTTGAATTATACAGATGAGACAACCTTGCTTGCTAAAAGTGAAGAGGATTTGAAGCAGTTACTGATAAAGATCAAAGACCATGGTCTTCAGTATGGATTGCACCTCAGCATTCAGAAAACAAAAATCCTGATAACTGGATCAGTAAGGAACATCATGAAAAATGCAGAAAGGACTGAGGTTGTCAAGGATCTCATTTTACTTGGGTCCACAATCAATGTCCATGGAAGGAGCAGTCAAGAAATCAAAAGACACACTGCATTGGAAAAATCTGCTGCAAAAGATGTGTTTAAAGTGTTAAAAAGTAAAGACGTCACCCTGAAGACGGAGGGATGCATGATTCAAGCCATGGTATTCTCAACTGGATCATACGCATGTGAAAGCTGGACAATGAACAACAAAGACAGAAGAATTGATGCCTCTGAATTGCGGTGCTGGAACAGAATACTGAATGTACATGGACTGCCAAAAGAACAGGTCTGTTCTGGAAGAAGTACAACCAGAGAGTTCCTTGGAAGCAAAGATGATGAGACTGTATCTTACACACTTCGGACGTGTTTTCAGGAGGGATCATTCCCCAGAGGACATCATGCTTGCTAAAATAGAGGGTCAGTGAAAAAGTGGAACACCTTCAACAAGACTGACCCTGTGGCTGCAACAATAGGCTTAAGCATTAAAACAATCATGGGCATGGTACAGGACCAGACAGTGTTTTCTTCTATTGTGCATAGGGTCTTTGCCATGGATCGAATTGTGTCCCCCACAAAATATGTGTAGCCACGTGGCTGAGCCATAATTCCCAGTATCTTGTGACTGTCCTCCACTTTGTGGTTTTCGTATGCTGTATGTTAAAGGCTTAGGGTGGGACTGTAAACCCCTTTATAAGATCACTTCCCTGCTCCACTGTAAAGGGAGTTTCCCTGGAGCACGGCTTGCCCACCCTTAATCCTTTCAGCCTGCAAGAGATAAAAAGAGAAGCAAGCAGAGATTTGGGAACCCTCCACCATCAAGAAAGCAGCACAACGAAAAGGGTGTGTCCTTCAGACTTGAGGTTCCTGCGCCAAGATGCTCCCTGGAAAAAGACTGATGTGATACCAGACTTTCCTCCACAGCGGACAAGGGGGAAAGCCTTCCCCTGGAGCGGACACCCTGAATACGGACTTGTAGCCTACCAGACAATGTTAAAGCCATCCATTCTGTGGTAGTTCTGTTAGAGCGGCCCTAGCTGACTAAAACAGTCTTCAGGAGTTGGAACCAACTCAAAAGCACCTAACAACAAGAAGTTTAACAAAAGCAATATATAACTTATACTGTGAAAGCTTTAAGACACTGTTGAAAGAAATTAGACTTAAATAAATGAAAATACTCCCACATTCCTGGATCAGAAGGCTTACCATTGCTAAGATGTTAATACTTCCTCAAACGAACTATACACTCAATGCAATTCCTATCAGAATCTCAAATGACTTATTTGTAGAAATTGACAAGCTGATTCTAAAATTCACATGGACTTGCAAGCGGATCAGAATAGTCAAAACAATCTTACAAAAGACGAACCAAGTGGAAACATTCACACATTAAAATTTCAAAACTTAGAACAAAAGTCATTAAAACAGTGTGGTACTGGTAAAAAAAGAAATAGACACATCAATGGACTAGAATTACAAGGCCAGAAAGAAACCCAAATATCTATCACCAACTGATTTTCCACACGGTAGCTAAAGCTGTTCAAGGGTGAAAGGCACCAATAAATTGTTCTGGAATAACTGGAATAACCACACATAAAAGAATGCACTTACACCCCTAACTCACACTACATATAAAAATTAACTCAGAATGGATTGATGCTAAGCCTATAAATCTCTTAGGAAAAAAAATAGGTGTAAATCTTCATGATCTCAGATTTGACAAGAGATTCTTAGATATGACAATAAGAGCATGAGCACCAAAAGGAAAAAAAAAATAGAAAAATTAGGCTTTGTAAAAATTAAAAAACTTTTCAGCTTCCAAGAATATTATCAAGAATGTGGCAACAAATGTGCAGAATGACAAAATATTTGTGGATACAAATCATATACCCGATAAGGACTTAATATCCAGAATATATAAAGAACTCTCACAACTCAACAACAAAAAAGGTAAACCGTTCAATTAAAAAACACTCAAAGGGAGATTTCTCCAAAGACACACAAATCACTAATAAGCACATGGAATGATGTTCAACATTATTAGTTACTCAAGAAATGAAAACCACAGTGAGACATCATTTCAAACTCACTAAGATGGTTTAAAGCAGCCTTGATGGTGCAGTGGTTAAAGCACTCAGCAGCTAGTTAAAAGGTGGTAGCTCAAACCCACCAGTGCTCTAGAGGCAGTTTGCTTTTGTAAAGACTGCAGCCATAAAAATTTTATGAGGCAGGTCCACTCCATTCTCTAAGAGTCACTATCAGTCAGAACTGCCTCAATGGAAATGGCTTTAGGATAGCTTTAGGGACACTCGTGACTGAAGGGTAGAACATGTGCTTTTCATGTGGGAGAAGTCGGTTCAATTCCCATGCCACGCACTCCATGTGCAGATAGTGCTCATCTGTCTGTGGAAGTTTGCATATTGTTACAACACTGAAGAGATTTCAGTGGAATGTCCAGACTTTAGAATTAGACAAAGGCCTGGCAATCTACTTACAAAAAATCACTCCATAAGAATCATACGAATCACAGTAGTCTGATCTGTGACTGATTATTGGGAAGGTGCAAGACCAGGCAATTTCATTTTGTTATACACAGGGCCACCATGAGTCAGAGACCAACTCAACAGCTAACAACAGTAACAGGATAGTTCTAATCAAGAAAACGGAAAACAGTAAGTGTTGGTAAAAATGTCAAGAAATAGGAACTCTTATAAATTTTTAGCATGAATGTAAAATGGTGCAGACACTAGAAAGCTAGGCATTTTCTCAAAAAGTTAAACATATAATGACCATACCAAAAAAAGAAACCATTGCTACTGAGCAGGTTCTGATTCACAGTGACCATACAGGACAGGGTACAATTGTCCCAGAAGGTTTTCAAGGCTATAAATCTTTATGAAAATAGGGTGCTACATCCTTCTTCTATGGAGCAGCTGGTGGGTTCGAATTGCTGACTTTCTGGTTAGCAGCTAAGCATTTTAACTGCTGTTCTACCAGGGCTCCATAGACTGCCTACCTGACTCAGCAGTTTCACCAAAGTGAAAATACGTATTCAAACAAAAACTTATATACAAATGTTTACAGCAATATTATTCATAATGACCAAAAGACAGAAGCAATCTAAATGTCCATCAATGTATGCATGGATAAACAAAACCGCAGTATAGCTGTCCCTCCGTATCTGCAGGGGATTGGTTACAGGATTCCCCACAGACACAAGTTTGATTCTTGTGGTAACTGTTTTGTGTGGCAATTATGAAGAAAAGGGGTGTCTGCATTAGTCAAAATGTATACGCATGTGTGTTGGTAAAGATATAGTTATAAAAAGCAAAAAAAAATCAAACCCAAAGACATCAAGTTGATGATGACTCTTAGCAACCCTACAGGATAGAGCAGAAATGCCCCATAGGGTTTCCAAGAAGCACCTGATAGATCTAAACTGTCTACCTCTTGGTTAGCAGCTGTAGTTTTTACCCATTATTCCACCAGGGTTTCCAGGTTTAAGTACAGACAGACATAAAACCACATACATATACATTTATACATAGTACTAAATCCAGAATTTTTATATAATAAGTGCTTAAAGATAACGATGGATTGGAAGTAAAAGGGGGCACCTAATGGCTCATCTTTGGAAACCCTGGTGGCATAGTGGTCTGCTAACCAAAAGGTTTGCAGTGTGAATTCACCAGGCACTCCCTGGAAACTCTGTGGCATAGTTCTACTCTGTCCTAGGGGTCACTACGAGTTAGAATTACCTCTAACGCATTGGATTTGGTTTGGTTTGTCTTAATGGCTTATCTTAGAGCTGACGTTGTGGAACACATTAAAACCAAATCCTTAGCCAGCAGCTGATTCCAATGCACAGGGACCCTGGAGGACAAAACAGAACAGCCCCACAGGGTTTCCCAGGAGCAGCTCGCAAATTCAAACTGCTGACTTTTCAGTTAGCAGCTGAGCTCTTAACCGCTGCACCACTAGGGCTCCTATAACATTTCAAGCAAAACTGAAAAAAAAATTATCCATCTCAAAGAAAGGGTCACATTGATGGTGATTGCCCCCAGCCACTCAGTATACGCATATACATAAGTATATACCTAAATTTACTTGTATAAACCACCTAGATAGAATAAGAACCAACCAGTTGCCACAGGGTAGAATCCAACTCACGGTGACCCCATACGTGTCAGAACAAAACTGTGCTCCATAGCATTTTTAATAGCTAACTTTTTGAGAGTAGATCAACCAATCTTTCTTCTGAGGAACCTCTGAAGGAACTTGAACCTTTTGGTTTATAGCTGACCACTCAATTGTCTACTACTACACAGGCACTCAAGCATGAGAAATCGTTAGGTAAAAATGTTAACATCAGTGGTAGGCTGAGGTAGTACTCAAGGAAATTTTCTGATGGTACTGAGTGAAAAACAGAGGGCTAGAATAAAAGAGGATGAGTTAGCCCAATGGGACTTTTAAGGCAAAGAGGATCTCCATCCAGGGTAGGAAATCCACTGTTGAGTTTCTTGGCCCAACTCACTGGCTAGTACCTCCCATGTCACAGCTATATTCAATCAAGTAGATAAATCAGGACATCCCAAGATGGAATAGCTCAACAGATGTACGCATCTCCAAGGTTTGCAAAGTACTTTTTAGTCCACTTACTCAAAGTAACCAGAACTGTCTGGATATTTGCCATTACAGAAATCCTTCTCTTAGCCTTTTACCCATTATCATAGGAGAGGTGTATTTCCTCCCTCTTTTCACCTCTTAGCTCTCTTTTTTCCTTCAGATTTAAAGGGATTAGGAAAAGAACAGTAAGAACAGTTCTGAGAAGTCTCAGATAGCTATCTAATTAGTCTTATGGTAAAACTAATACAAAGCTAAGAAAGTTTAAAGATCTGAAATTCAACTCCAAAACACTGCTATTTAATACTACTAAGTATTTACACTTTTCCTGTATAGCACATGTCAGTGTATAATCTCACCACTAACCAACGAGCAAAAAATTGACCAGATACCTTTCATCAGACCAGGGGTCTGCAAACCACCATGGCTATAATCCAAATTCAGCCCATGATCTACTTTTATATATATGCTAAGAATGGTTTTTACATCTTTCTTACATTTTTAAAAGTATTCAAAATTTAAGGAAAATTCTGGTGGTGTAGTAGTTAAGTGCTACGGCTGCTAACCAAAATGTCAGCAGTTTGAATGCACCAGGTACTCCTCAGAAACTCTGTGGGGTGATTCTAGTCTGTCCTACTTTGTCCTATAGGGTTACTATGAATCAAAATCGATGGCAGCGGGCTTGGCTTGGGTTTTTGTTAAGGGAGAAAAAAAGGAGGAGGAGGAAAGAATAGATGACAGAGATTTACATGACACGCAAAGCCTAAAATACAGACAGTTCTAGCTTTATACAAAACTGTTAGTGAAACTCATACAAAATGAGGACTACTTGCGTTTACTATCTGGTCCTTTTCAGATAAGTTTGTTGAATCCTGCAACACAGGATATATACATATATATATATATATGTATATGTATATGTATGTATATATATAGCCAGTAAACATATGAAGAGGTGATCAATATCATTAGTCATTATAAAAATTTAAATTAAAGCGCCAATGCAATGTCACTATATTCTCACCAGAATGTCTTAAATGAAAAAGACAGTATAGAGTATGGCAAAGATTTGCAATGGTAGTAGTACTATAGTAGTGTAAACTGACACAACCAAGTTGAAAAATTTTTTGGTAGTATATAATAGAACTACACACACCCTATAATACATCTGTGGGAAGAGATGACAGAAAAGTTCGGTAAAATCAGTCAGAACAAGGCCAGGCACCAATTGTGGAACAGACTTTCAATTGCTCATATGCAAATTCAAATTGAAACTGAAGAAACTTACAACAAGTCAACCAGAGCCAAAGTGCAACCTTAAGCATAAGCCACCTGAATCTACAGATTTTCTTAAGAACAGATCTGACACATTGAACACTAATGACTAAATACTAGAGGACCTATGGAATGATACCAAGGGTATGATACATAAAGAAAGCAAGAGGTCATTAAAAAGACAGGAAAGAACAAAAACAGCCAAATGGATGTCAGAAGAGACTCTGAAACTTACTTTTGAACATCAAGTAGCTAAAATGAACAGATGAAACGATGAAGTAAAACAGCTAGGAGATTTCAAAGGGTAGCTTGGAATGACTAAATAAAGTATTCTAATAACATGTGCTAAGACTTGGAAGATGGAAAACCAAAAAGGATGAACATGCTCCACATTTCTCAACCTGAAAGAAATGAAAAAAAATTCAAGCCTTGAGTTGTGATATTGAAGGAGTCTATGGGAAAAATACTAATTGAATAAGGAAGCATCAGAAGAAGATGCAAGGAATACACCAGTCAATATACCAAAAAGAACTGGTTGATGTTTAACCACCTCAGGAGGTACCATATGAGCAGAAACCAACAGTAATGAAGGAAGAAGTCTAAGCTGCACTGAAGGCACTAGTGACAAACAAGGTTCCAAGAACTGACAAAATACCAACAAAATGTTGCAACAAATGAATAAAGTGCTCTAAGTATTCGTTTGCCCATGTCAAGAAATCTGGAAGACAGCTATCTGGCCAACCAACTGGAAGAGATCTATACTTATGCCATTTCCCAAGAAAGGTGATCCCACCAAAAGTGAAAATTATCAAACAACATCATTAATATCACATGTAAGTAAAAATGTGCTGAGGATCACTCAAAAGCAGCTGCAGCACTGTATCAACAGGAAACTTTGAGAAATTCAAGCCAGATTCCAAAAGGCACATGGAACCAGGGATATTACTGCTGATGTCAGATCTTCGCTGAAAGCAGAGAACAACAGAAAAATGTTTGCCTGTATTTTACTGATGATAGAATGGCACTTAAATGTGTTGATCCTAACAAATTATAGATAACACTGCAAAGAATGGGAATTCCAGAACACTGAACTGTGCTCACAAGGCACTTGTACATAGATCAGTCATTTGAACAGAACAAGAGGATACTGAGCAGTTTAAAGTAAGAAAGGTGTGAGTCAGGGTTGTATTTTTTCACTGTACCTATTCAATCTGTATGCAGAACAAATTAATCTGAGAGGCTGTATGACACGAAGAAAAATGGGTTATCAGGACAGCAGGAGGACTTATTAACAAGTAAGCTTGTTCAACCCTGCAACAGAGAATATACACATAGGCACATATCATATACACAGAATTTCCCTAATGACTAATGATATACATACAGTGTTATACAGATGACAATGTTGTCTGCTGAAAGTGAAGAGGACTTGAAGCACTTATTGATGAAGATCAAAGGCTGGATCTACAATGAACACCTACAGAAGCAGCAATCAAGAAATCAAAAGACGCACTACATTGGGCACTACATTGGCTGCGAAAAACCTCACTGAAGTGTTCAGAAGCAAAGATGTCACCTTGAAGACTAAGGTGTACCAGACCCAAGCCATGGTGTTTTCAACTGACTCCTATGCACGTGAAAGTTGGACAATGAATTAAGAAGACTGACGAACTGACTCCTCTGAATTGTGGTGTTGGAGAATACTGAATACATCATGTACTGCCAAAAGAAGAGTCAAATCTGTTTTAGATCTACAACCAGAATGTTACTGAGAAGCAAGGATAGAGAAACTACATGTCATATGTTTTAAGCATGTTGTCAGGAAAGATCAGTCCCTGGAGAAAGACATCATGTTTGGTGGAGTGTCAGCAAACAAGAGAAAGACCATCACTGAGATGGACTAACACATTGCCTACAACAACAATTGTGAGGATGATGCAAGACTGGACAGTGTTTCCTTCTGCTGTACACAGGGTTGCCACATGTCATAACCGACTCTACAGCACTTAATAACAATATAGTCACTTCCCCCAACAGAAATCTATACATATATTCAACAAAACACAAAAATGTTCACAGCAGCCCTATTGGTAATAGCCAAAAACTGATGATAAGAATAAACTATAGCCCAAAACTGGAAAGAATAAATTACTGACATATGACATAACTTGCATGAATCTGACAAATACAACATTGAGCAAAAGCAGCTAGACACAAAGGATTGTATGACTGCACTTATCGAGAGTAAATAAAAGGTAAAATTCATGGATAATGCTAGCAGTTGGGTAACAGTTATCTTTAGAAAGAGATCAGGAATGGACATTCTAGGACATAAGTAAGGTTCTCTTTTTAACTAAATGCCAGTTACAGGTGTATGTGTATACTTTATGAACATTCAGTCACTTGCACAATTTGACTCACACACTTTTCTGTACATGAACATAAACACAAAATCAGTTGTCTCTAAGTGGATTCCAACTCATGGTGATACCATATGCTTCAGAGTAGAACTATGCTCCATAAAGCTTTCAAGGCTGTGACCTTTCAGAGGCAGATCACCAGGGCTTTCTTCCACAGTGCTTCTGGGTGGGTTTGAACCTCTAATCTTTCAGTTAGAGTAAAGCACTTAATTGTTTGTATCACCCAGGGACTCTTCTGTATAGATCTTGGGGGGAAAAAAAGTTACCAGACTCCTTTGTATTACATACTTCAATTTAAAAATAATGCATTAAAATAGACTTGTATAAACTCTGTGTCTCTGAGTGGAAAATTGTCTACATCTCTCTATTCATCTTCCTTATCTGATATATTATCTCTCACCAATGAGAGATCTTAATTCTTATTACCTTACTTAGAAAGTTAGCTTTGTTTTAGTTTTACTGGTGTATTACTGTACAGGAATTGACTCTACAGCAGCTGGTTTGGTGTTCGGTTTTTGACCTCACTGCACACTCAAATTACTATGTAAATGTCATTTTAGGTTAGCTTCATCTCGAATCCCAAAGAGAAATCCTGAAAAGCTATGCACTATGATAAAGTTATTGGGGGTTGGAGGAGAAGCTAAGAAGGGAAGATACTCCTCAGAACATAGTTTTGTTTGGGCCTTTGTTTTGACTTAACTTCGTCTACTATATCTATGAGTTAATTTGCATAAAACGCTCAGAGAAGCTTTTCTCTAATAGACTTGGTTGCGGGAACTTGTTTTTTCTATTATCTTTGTCTAATAATGTCTCTATCTTACGCTTACCCAGTCCCTTTTTCCATTCGTGGAGCTCAAAGTACCTCACAAACACTGCTGGATGGTGTCACCTTTCAGTCAGAAATTCGGGCCCGCGGATCTTATGAACCGAAGAAACCAACATCTTTGTACCGCTCGGCTCACGTGCCTGAAGAAGCACCATTTTCCTCGCACCACCTCAAGCGTTAAGAACTGAAATATAAAATGAGTAAGCAACTCCTTCAAGGGCACAGAGTCAATCAGAAGTTGGTGCCAACACCGGAACCCTCTAACTCCAATTTAAAGAACACAAACAAAAACTGTACTTTTAAATAAGTGCTCAGTTCCTGAAACTGGAGAAGGTGCCGAAATCGCGCCCAGAAAAAGAGCTGTCTCGCATCTTCACACAGACACACACCCGCCCCATCACCCGGTGCCGCGCGCGATCAACAAACATCTGCAGATTCTCAGAAGTCTCTTCTCTTTCTTCAAAAAGACTGCGGCTACAAATACCAACGGTGGTCTACCTCCACCTCCACCCTTCTCTGGAGCGCCGCAAGTTCGGCCGAACCACTTACCTGCGGTGCGCCCACCGCCTCCCCGGGAGCCGGACTCGCCTGGAGTTTCTCAGGCCGGACGAGCAAGTACTGCGTCAGCCAATCGGCTTGCTGAGAGCTTCCGCTAGACAGCCGCTCGCGGAAGGCGTTGCGCGTGCCTGGGGGAGTGGGCGAGGCGTGGAGGGCGAGAGATCCCGAGCGCTGGAGGGCCCACTGCTAGGTACGGAGGGGGCGGGCGGCGTGGGAGGGGGCAGGCTGTGCATACCAGGCATGCGCGGGCCGAGCCGCCGGGCCGCGGGGCGGGGCTTCTGGAAGACGGAGAAGATCCAAACCGAACTGGTTATGTTTGAGCGCTTCCGAATCCTGGCAACCGTGTAGGGCGGGGTAGAACTGTTCGGTAGGGTTTCTAGGGCTGTTATCTTTATGGAAGCAGAGTGCTGCAGACTGCTACATCTTTCTGTTGTGAAGTAGGTGGTGGGTTCCCACTGCCAACCTTTGGTTCGCATCTGGGAGCTTAACCACTGCACCACCAGGGTTCTTGAAAAGGGAGAGAGGTTGGACAGTCCTGTTTCACTAACTACTACTCTAGCTAGGTTGGATGGTTGTCGTGTCAGAGACGACGGTGCCTTCTGGGAGAATAGGTACCGTGTGGAAAAAGTCTGATCTAGTTAGCGGAGGAAACACGCGTGGTTCAAAATGCATCTTGTGGCCTCAATCTTAACTTTGTGGTGTCTGCGGGAGCTGGCAGTATTCTGTTTCCGTGAACAGCGGGTGGGGAAGGGAGAAGGGAATAGGAGAGTAGGGGAGGGGCGGGAGAGCGTGTTGTTAAGATAAAACGAAAAGAACGCTAGGTCTGGCGCCGCTTGAATAAGCAAGAAATACAGCCAGCTTCTGGCCAGAGAGTGTTTCAGATGAAAACATCGGAGTTGGTGGAGTGACCTTTATTAACTATCAGTTGAAAAACTATTTTTAACTTAAACTTTTTTAACTATCAATGCTGGAAAAAGCCCTGGATTCTTGCCTTCAGTATTGTCACTGTTTAAAACCAAATGTTGAAACTTCCAGAATTTAAACGAGCCCTCATTGCGTTCCGGTTGAAACAGATGGACTTGAATAATTAGCTTTTAGTAATTCAAATGTTTTCCTATTCTACAGAGCAGTATTACTTTTTATAAATGTCACTTCAGCTTCATTTAGTCATTAGTCATTGTGCCAAGTCCTCCTCTAGGCAATGATGAATTATGATAATGATATCTTACATATCCTCGGAGAACAGGCATAATATGAAGTGTTGACGCGTTCTCAAGTTAGTGCACAGATAAAAGTTAATGAAAGGAATGTACGCTTGAGTGTTACAGAATGAGAAATAAAGGCATGAAAAATTAGATGTAAATTAGTTTGAAGAAAACAGACCATAATATTCACAAGATTTGGGCTGTTGCTTATGCAGTAATTAAGTGTTCTGAGGGGAGTTTGTCACAGAATTAGCTTTGAAGTGCTTTTTTTTTTTCCTTTTCGAACTTCAATCAGGATTTGAATCAGGTATTTATGAACACAAAGAATAAAAAAATATGACACAAAAAGTGGGGTAGCATAGTTCCTTAACATTTGGTGGACACTTCCAACTAGAAAGAATGGCTTGTGCAAAGGTTTAAGACCAAATTAAATTATGTGTAAAACAGAGAAGGTCAAGTTACTTTTCCTAGCTAGGAAAAAACAAGGAATAAGGAGGCACAGTGATTGAAACACTGGAACACTTTAAAGCAAATAATATACAAAAAGTAAATTTAAAGAAAGTGGTTGTATTATTTTTCCTTAGGTAAAGAACCTCAGCCCTGGTGTTTTAAAGCTTATTATCTGGGTGGTGAAAATCTCTAGTGTAGAGATGACACCCGTGTTTTCTTCCTTTCACTTGTTTAACCTTTTGTTTCTGCAATGAGTTCCAATATTAGGCTTTGTACTCCCTGATCCTTCCTCCTGGTTACCTTGCTGTTGTTAGGTGCTGTCTAATCTGTTCCAACTCATAGTGGCAGGGAAAGAGAGCTATTGAAGTAATATTTATACAGAGACCTGATGGGAGTCAAGAAGCAAGCCACAGGAGTATCTGGGAAAAGAACATTATTGATAAGGAAAAGCAAATGCAAAAATGGTAGCATGCTTGAAGTGTTTAAAGCAACACTAAGAAAATCAATGTAGGAAGAACACAGTGGAAGAGTGTTAGAAAATGAATCTGGAGAAATAAACAATAAATAATATAGGACATCTTGGGCAATGACTACAACTTTGGATTCTGTCTTAGAGGTGACATTAGCCACTAGATAATATAGGACAGGTGGATAATATGATCTGAAATCTACTTTGAAAGGACTACTCTGGATACCCTCCACATATCTGTCAATTTGTCCTTCTGTAGTGGCTCCATGTTGCTATGATTCTGGAACCTATGTATTTCGAACAACAGGAGGGTCACACATTGTAAACACGTTTCAGCTGAACTTCCAGACTAAAACGAACTAGGAAGAATAACCTGACAGTCTACTTCTGAAAGAAAAAAAATTAGTTGGTGAAAACCTTATGAATAGCAGCAGAACATTGTCTGATATAGTGCCAGAAGATGCACCCCTCAGGTTGGACTGAAAAAAAAAAAAAAGACAACTCACAACTGTTGCCATCAAGTCAATTCTAACTCATAGTGATCCTATAGGATGGAGTAGAACTGCCTAGTATGATTTCCAAGGAGCAGCTGGTGATTAGAACTGCCCACTTTTGGACTAGCAGATGTAGCTCTTAACCACCATGCCACCAAGATTTCCTGTTAGGTTAGAAGGCACTCAAAATATGACTAGTAAAGAGCTGCCTCCACAAGGCAGTTGCCTTTAATGACATGGGTGGGGTCAAGTATTCTGAACATTCATTCACTAATGTGGTATGACTCCAGAAGCAGCAGCTTCAAGCATCCATTAATAATTGGAAAGGGGCATGTACAAATTACAAATCTAGAAAAACTGGAAATTGTCGAAAATAAAGTGGACTACATAAACATTGATATCACAGGCATGATATCATTAGTGACCTGAAATGGACTGGTTTTGGCCATTTTGAATTGGACAGTCATGCTGTGTACTATGCCAAGAATGACAAGTTGAAGAGGAATGACATTATAATCAACAAAAAGAACATTTCAGCATCTAACCTGAAATACCACTATTATCAGTGATAAAAATATCTACACCTACAAAGAAGACAAAAATGACTATTATTTACATTTACCCACCAAACATAGGCCATATATATAGAAAATGAAGATTTTTACTGAGGTCTGCAGTCTGAAATTGATCAAAGGTGCAATAAAGATGCACCAATAGCTAATGGTGATTGGAATGGGAAAGTTGGAAATAAAACAGAAGCAACAGTAGTTGGAAAGTATGGCCGTGGTGATAGAATGATAGAATTTCATAAGACCTAAGAGTTCTTCACGGTAAAGACCTTTTTCCAACAATATAAACAGAGATGATACCTGTGGGCCTCGACAGGCGGAATTCACAGGAACCACATTAACTACATCTGTGGAAAGAGACAATGGAGAGGCTCAGTATCATCAGTCAAAACAAGTCCAGGGCCAACTGTGAAACAGACCATCAATTGCTCATATACAGATTTAAATCGAAGCTTAAGAAAATTAAAACACGAATGGTCTCAACTCATCTGGAACAGATGATCACTGAGAACAAGAAAGATATGAGGCGGAGAGAAGTCCAGGAGACAGAAGGACCTAGATGAATGGAAGACTGTATCAACATGAGACTAGAAGAACCAGATGGTGCCTGGCCACCACTAAAGTCAGCCGTGATAGGGGGCACAATGTAAAGTTCTTGAGGCAATATGAGAAATAGAGGTTTGTAGCCTAAGAACTCTACCAAAAGACCTGAACTGATGGTTCAACAGCCTGGAGGATCCCTTGGGAACATGGTCCCTGTACCTGGTGCTATCCCTGACCGAAAACCAGTTATGCGATTAGCTCTTCAGACAAGGATAGACTGGACTCAGAGACACAGTGGGACTATGTGGTGTTACTACTTTACGGTTATAGCATTTATAGGAGGCTGTCCTACTGGTCTCTTTCTAGATGAAAGAGCAGTGGGGGGGGGGGCAGGACAGACGCTTGTTTAGAGGATACTAGATATATAGAGTGAAAAGGAAGAGTATGCTGTCACCATATGTGGAGAGCAGAGGCAGCTATAGATAGGCAGACATTCAAAACCACTTTGGATTGTATACTTTCACTTAATCACAATAAAAAAAGAATTAAAACAAGTACACAAGAGCCAAACTATGACTTTGAGTATATCCAGCATGAATGTAGAGAACATCTCAAGAATAGATTTGAGGCACTGAACACTGATGGAGGACAAAAAAAAAAAAGACAAGTTGTGGAATATCTATCAAGGATATCATATCTAAAACAAGAGGTGATTAAAAAGAAAAGAACAAAACTGATGTTGGGAGAGACCATGAAAGTTGCTCTTGAATGTACAGTCACTAAACCCAAAGGAAGAAATGATGGCATAAAGAAGCTGAGTAGAAGATTTCAAAGGGTGCAAGAGGACAACGTATTATAATGCAACACACACAGACTTGGAGTTAGAAAACCAAAAGAGAATAACATGCCAGGCTTCTCTCAAGCCAAAAGACCTGAAGAAATAATTCCAGCCTCAACTTGTAGTACTCAAGAATTCTACAGGAAAAGTATAAAATCATGCAGGAAGCATAAAAAAAAAATGGAAGGAATATAGAGTTACTGTATAAAAAAGAATTGGTTGACATTCAGCCATTGCACGAGGTAGCATATGATTAAGAACCAATAGTGTGAAGTTCCAGATGCATTGAAGGCATTGGCAAAAACAAGGTTCCAAGGAATTGACTGAATGCCAGTTGAATTGTGTTGACAAACAGATGCAGTACTGGAGGTGTTCATTTGTCTGTGTCAAGAAATTTGGAAGACTGGCCAACCAACTGAAAGGGGTCCTTGTTTTTGCCCCTTGGAAGGAAAAGTGACCCTACAAGATGTGGAAATTATGAAACAATATTATTAATGTAATATACACACGAAGTGGTTGCAGCAGTGCATGGACAGGGAAATGTCAGAGATTCTAGCTGGATTCAGAAGAGGATGTGGAATGAGAGATATCATTAGTGATACCAGATGGATCTTGGCTGAAAGTAGAGAATACCAGAAAGAGGTTTACCAGTGTTGTATTGACTATGGGAAGGCATTCAACTGTGTGGATCATAACAAATTATGTATAACACTAGGAAGAATGGGAATTCCATAACACTTAATTATGCACATGAAGACCCTCTACATAGACCAAGAGGCAGTTTCCAGCAAGTAAGGTGGTGTCATTGCAGGTTGTTACTGAGTCTCCTTCCAACCTTGATGCCTGATTCTTCTTGGATTATTTAGTTGGCATACAGACTGAAAAGGTATGGTGAAAGGATATAACTCTGACACACACCTTTCTTGACTTCAAACCACGCAGTGTTCATTTTTTCTCTTTGCACAACTGCTTCTTGATCCATGTACAGATTCTTCATGAGCACAATTAAGTGTTCTGGAATTCCCATTTTACACAGTGTTAGACATAACTTATTATGATCCACACAAATGCCTTTGCATAGTCAATAAAACATATGCAAACATCTTCCTGGTATTCTCTTGCTTTCAGCCAAGATCCATCTGATATCACAATGACATCCCTAATTCTACATCCTCTTCTAAATCCAGTTTGAATTTCTGGCAGTTCCTTGTCGGTATACTGTTGCAGTCACTTTTCAATAATCTTTAGCAAAATTTTACATGTGTGTGATATTAATGATATTGTTCAACAGTTTCCACATTTGGTTGGATCACCTTCCTTGGGAATATGCATCAGTATGGGTCCCACACTTGTCTTTCAGTTTGTCCTACCATAGAGACTTGTGTGTTGCTGTGGTTCTGGAAGCTATGCCACTGGCATTCAGATATCAGCACAGTTGTCTATGGCAGACAGGCTTCAGCTGAGCTTCCAGACTAAGACAGACTAGACTAGATAGAACCTGGCAGTCTACTTCTGAAAAGATTAGCCAGTGAAAACCTAATGAGCATCATCAGATATATTGCTGGAAAGTGAACTCCCATGTTGGAAGGCACTCAAAAAATAACTGGAGAAGAGGTGCCTACTCAAAGTGTAGTAAGTAGTTATATGCTATTAGATCAGTTTGGCCTTACATAAAACAAATCACCTTCTATAACGAAGATGTTGGCTGTTAAATGCTGTAGATTTAGTTCCGACTCACACTGACTTTATATACAATGGAATGAAACACTGTTCAGTCCTGTGCCATCTTCACAATTGTTATATTTCAGCCCGTCATTGCAGCCACTGTGTCAGTCCATCTTGTTGGAGGTCTTTCTATTTTTTGCTTACCCTTCTCCTTGGAAAGGTTCCTTATAACAAATCCAAAGTATGTGAATTGAAGTCTTGTCATCCTCACTTCCAAGACAGATTTGTTCCTTATTCTGGCAGTACATAGTTGTCCCAGTCATCTGGTACTGCTCTAACAGAAATTCCACAAGTGGATAGCTTTAACAAAGAGAAGTTTATTCTTACACAGTCCAGTAGGCTACAAGTCCAGATTTAGGGTGTCTTCCCCAATGGAAAGCTTTCCCACTTTGTTGACTCTGGAGGGATGTCTTTGTGTTGCATCAGTCTTTCTTTGGTCTGGGAGCATCTTGGCACAGGAACCTCAGGTCTAAAGGACACATTATACTCCAAGTGCTGCTTTCTTGATGGTATGAGATTCCCAACTCTCTGCTTGCTTCCCTTTCCTTTTATCTCTGGTAGGATAAAAGAATAAAAGGTGGCACAAGCTACAATGCAGGGAAATTCCTTTAGTAAGGGTGTTACAGCCCCCCCAATCATCTTTTAACATAATCCTTCCTATGTATTAACTGCAGACAGAGAGTAGGATTTACTGCATAGGAAAATCAAAAATGGAGGGAAATCATACAGTTTTGGGAATCATATCCCAGCCAAATTGCTATATGAATTTTTTGCCAGACACACTTCAATTCATGACAATAGCATATTAAATATTCTTCACCACTAACTTTCATATACATGTGATGCAACTGAAAATATCATGGCACACCTGAGTCCTCAAAGTGACATCTCTGCTGTTGAACATTTTTGAAGAGGTCTTTTGCAGCAGATTTGCCCAGTGCAATACATTATTTGATTTCTTGGCTGCTGTTTCCATGAGTGTTGATTGTCAAATCAAGTAAAATGAAATCCTTGGCAACTTCATTTGTCATGGTGCTGCTTATTGGTCAGTTTTGAGGATTTTTGTTTTTTTGATGTTGAGGTGTGATCCATATTGAAAGTTGTTGTCTTTGAACTTCCTCAATCAGTGCTTTAAGTCCAGTTCACTTTCAGCAAGCAATGTTGCACCATCTTCATATTTCAGATTGTTAATAAGTTTTCCACCAAGCCTTGTACCATGTTTCTCTTCAGATGTCTAGTTTCTTGGATTATTTGTTCAGCATACAGATCAAATAAAACCAAACCAAACTACTGCTGGTGAGTTCATTCCAATTCATAGTGACCCTGTAGGAAAAGGGAGATCTGTCACTCAAGGTTTCCATGGAGCAGCTGGATTATTCCAATTGCTGAACTTTTTGTTAGCAGCTAGCCTCTTAACCACTGTGCCACTAAGGATCCACAGGTTGAATAAATGTGGTGAAAGGATACAAGTCTAAAGCACACCTTTCCTGACTTAAAACTTTGCAGTAATCACTTGTTCTGTTCCAAAGATTTCCTCTTTGCCTATGTACAGTTTCCACATGAAGACAATTAAATGTTCTGTAATTCCTATTCTTCCCAATGTTACCAATAATTTGTTATGATCCACAAAATTGAATGCTTTTGTATAGTCAGTAAAGCACAGGTAAACATCTTTCTGGTATTCTCTTTCAGCCAGGATCCATCTGACATCAACAATGATGTCCCTAGTTCCATATCCTCTTCTGAATCCAGCTTGAATTTCTCGATATTCATTGTTGATGTAATGCTGCAACCATTTTTGAACGATCTTTAGCAAAATTTTACTAGTGTGTGACATCTATGATATTGTTCAATAACTTTGGTATCTTGTTGGATCACCTTTCTTTGGAATTGATGTGAATATGGATCTCTTCTGGTTGGTTGGTCAGGTAGCTGTCTTCCAAATTTCTTGCCATAGACGCGTGAGTGCTTCCAGCATAGCATCCATTTGTTGAAATATCTCAATTAATATTCCATCAATTAATGGAGCCTTGTTTTTTGCCTGTGCCTTCAGTGCAGCTTGGCCTTATTCCTTCAATAGCATTGGTTGCATGTTGTATATAACATGGGTGGTCCTCTTTTAATAATTTGAAGCTTTAAGAGGAAAAAGTGTTTCCTCATGTTTATTCTGCCTCCAGAGTGTAAGTAGACATTTTTCTACATCTCCTCCAATCTTTACTCTTCTTGTCACCTGACCTATGGATTTTGGGATACCAGAGTGCAGGAATCTGTAGCCTGTCACCTAACCTACAGACTTTGGACTTGCCAGCCCCTATAAATCTTCCCATAAATGAGAGCCAGTTCCTAAATCTTAAAATCTCTCTCTCTCTCATACCTCGGAAAGAGGGTTCCTAAGATACAGATACTGACATTCACATAATACCCCCAGCCAAAGGACCTAATGTAACTTTGGGGAAGTTACTTGTCCTCTGTGACACAGTTTATCACTTGTAAAATGGGAATTAGAATATCTCTGTCACAGGGATATTGACAATTAGTTACAAAACGTTTAGCTCAGTGTCTGGCATAAAATATGTTGTTATTATGGCAATTTGCTTAAGGAGACTGAATTTGGCTTCAGGTTTGCAGATTGTTCTTCGCTTTTCTAGAACCTGTCTCATTGTCTTTTAATTTGTTCTTTCTAATCTGCTGTGAACATAGGAATTATATATTTACCCTACCAGCCTTTAAAAGTTGGATCTAAAGTTACTTTTAAGTGAGAATCTGGGAAGCTCCTATGGGGAAGGAAAGTACATGTTTTTTTTCAAGTTGACTGCTCGGAGGCCTTCTTTGTTCTAGATTCCCAGCTGTGTCCCAAACACCAGAACTTTGTCACATGAATGAACTCTTAATGTTGTTCCTATTATATCACAATAATTGAAAAACCTTTGCTGTAAATTATTTTATTTAGGCTGCCTAGTAGAATCCCTTGGAATTTAGAGATACTCTGTTAGGTGATAACTGAATACAATGGAGCCAAAGATTTTTTCCTTAATAAGAACATGATGCCTTGGTATTTGTAAATTGTAAGTAACTCAGAGTTTAGAGCAGTGATGCTCAGAACAGGCTTTTATCATGTTCATTTAGGTTTGAACTCCTGCTAAGAATGTGCATCCTTAACAAGTTCCCAGGTGATGTTTATCCTGCTGTTTAGGGACCAAGTTTTTCTGATGATTAGATGATTCTGTTAAATACTAGCTTGTGTTTTCTTATAACAGAAGTGGTTTATCATAGAAAATTTAGAAAATCCAGAAATGCAAATAACCATAATTTACACTTTGATGTATGTCCTTTCAATCTTTTTGGTTTTGCTCTTCATACATGTGTATTAAATACATACAGATGTACACAAAAATATTTCTTGGATCCAATTCGATGGCACTTGGCTTGGCAAAGGAGAAAAATTGGGATCACATTTATATTCAGTTCTATGACACTAGTTGTCACTTAATTTTTTTAATCCTTTTCTGATGCAAGTATTCTTCAAATCATAATTTTTAATCATTACATCGTATTTTACCTTATGGTTATAATCAGAATAATTTGTTTTATTAGTTTCTGTATGGGCATGGGTCACAGTTTAGCTTTTGACTCCTGTTTTAAATGATGCTGCAGTGAACATCCCCTTACATAAAACATTGCTTATTTTCTGAGGATAATGTCCTAAGAACAGAATTTTGGGGTCAAAGAATATATACCTTTAAAATTTTATTTATTTATTTTATTGTACTTAAGGTTTACAAACGTACTGTTTCGTGATAGTGGTTGGCAACCCCATGACATGTCAACCCTCTCGCTTTTTGACTTTGGCTTCTCCGTTTCCAGCTTTCCTGGCCCATCCTGCCTTCTCTTCCTTGCCGCTGGGTTGGTATGCCTGCTCAGTATCATTTTGTTTTGTGGGCCAGTCTAATTTTTGGCTGAAGTCTGAGCCTCAAGATTGACTTCAGTATGGAGTTAAAAGCATGTCCAGGAACCATACTCTCAGGGTTTCTCCAGTGTCTATCAGACCAGTAAGGCTAGTCTTTTTTTTTGTGAGTTAGAACTGCATTTTACATTTTTTTCTGACTCTGTCTGGGACTCTCTCTTGTGATCCCTGTCAGAGCAGTTGTTAGTGGTAGCCAGACATCTAGTTATGCTGGTTAGGGACCAATTCTAAGCACAACTTACAGAACATTTGTTCTCAACATTTATTATGCTTAAGAATCACCTGAGTATCTTGGTAAAATGCTGATTCTGATTTACTATAGAAAAACCAAATGAAATCAATGGCCATGGAGTAAGTTGTAACTCAGCAACCTGACTAGATAGAGTAGAACTGCCCATAGAGTTTCTAAGAAGTGGCTGGTGGGTTTGGACAGCAGACATTTTGGTTAAAGGCTGAAATATTAACTACTGCGCCACCAGAACTCTGATTAACTGGGGTGGAAATGCAAATTATCAGCAAGGGTTTAAACCAGAATGAACTGGTTCAAGGCCCTGGCTCAGACTCACAGGTTATAAAGTATATACGAGTCTTTCACATGCAAGTACTCCTAGTATTTCTCCTTAAGAATATTACAGAAAAAGAAATCTTTTGAGTAGTTCAGTAATAGGTGATTTCTTCCACTGGTTACATTTTCTTAATCCAGCACAGACCATGCTCCCTAACTCCCCACCACTTGGATGTCTACCAAATTCCATGTCAAGGTGTGTGGAGTGCGCATGCACATTTGACATTTGAAAGAGAACCTTTCGGACTACAGTAGCCAAGTATCTTTCAGTGAATGGTATTTTAAATGTAGTATGAACTATAGTACAATGAATACCATGGGATTAGATTGCATTTTCTTAAACACTGATTAAGATACACTGCAGACTCGAGGAAAACAAGATATTTCAAAATGAGCAAATATAATTGTAAAACACAGTTCTTTATTCTTAAATTTTCTTCCAAACTATGACAGACATTGCTCGTTGTTTCTATGTTCTTCCTTCTTCCACAATGGTATTCTCCCCTCCACACACACATTGTCACCCAGCAAATACTACATTTATCAACTTTCCTTGTACCTAAGAGCATCCCTCTGGTCAAGCTCTAGCCAATCGGGCATATACAATTTCCAGGGCTTTTTTTTTTTGCCATGGCACAGGGGATAAATTAAGGGCTTGGCTGCTAACCAAAACATAGGTGGTTGTCTTAGCTATTCTGGCTGGTGCTTTACTATGACTTACAGTTGGATTGTGCCATGAGGGGTAAATAAATTTCTATCTTGTTTAAGCCACTATGATTTTGGCCTTGAATATTAGTTGATCCAATGGTCCAATACAAAAACCTCATTCCAGAATGGCATTGAAGAAACTGACAGACATTTAATTCACTGGATATTTTAAAGTTCCTGAAAGTTTCGCTGTCAACCACTTTGTAAACTGATAAACAGTGCTGCAGTTTTCAACCAGGACCAGCTAAATAAATAAAACATTTCTAAAAATTTACACTTGATATTTCAGCAGTTTTGCTATAACACTATTTCAAATAATAAATTACAGAGACAGCAATGTGATTGAGTAAGTCTAAGAAATGTGAAATGATAGCAGGTCATGTAGAATTTACCATTCTATTTGTCACTGCTAGATCTTCCAGCACTCCTGTACTGGTCAAGGGCAACTTCAGCTGCAGATGAAATATCCCATAATCAGAGATGTTAACACCGTGGGTACTTGTTGTTGATGCTGGCTGACTCCCATACTCTAGTATGTTCTTATGCCTAGGCTTATTTGCAGCTGTTCTAGAGATACTAAGACTGCATTACATGTGATTTCTGGACTTTTTTTGTTTTTCACTCAACAAATTCTATTCTAGTCCACACAGGTTAAAAGGAGGAAGCACTTTTCTAACAAGGCATTTGAAGGGATAGCTGAATCTTTCTACTAAATCCATAAGGCTCTTGAGAGGTTTGGCCTTTATAAGACTATAAGTCTCTTCCTACCTCTTCAGGATGATATCTTCAGAGGTTATAAAATACTACCTGACATAATCGAAAATCTACTGTCACTGAGTCAGTCCTGACTCATAGGGACCCCTCAGGGTTTCCAAGGCTATAAATCTCTGTGGGAGCAGACTGCCACATGCTTCTCCTGCAGAGCAACTGGTGGCTTCGAACCACCAACCTTTCAGTTAGATTGGATTGGTTTAATTGCACCACGAGGGCTCCCTTATGGATATAAGAGGTGATGTCAAAAGGCCATTTTAAAATTGTGACTTGAATTAATCTAAGGGAGGCAAAAATTTGCTTCCATTGCAAGATGCTAAGGCCTTCCACACTAGATTACATGCTCCATAAGAAAGATTTTTGGTTGTTTTATTTACTGTTACATGGTTAATATCTAGAAATGTGTTAATGCTTAGTAAGCTTTCAATGTACATACATAGAAACTTGACCTAGTATATACCTTAGGGTTTAATAATTATGACCAATTTTTTAAAAAACTTACTTATATGGAAAACCTGGTGGCATAGTGATTAAGTGCTACATCTGCTAATTAAAAGATCGGTAGTCAAATCTGCCAGGCTCTCCTTGGAAATTCTATGGGACAGTTCTACTCTGACCTATTGGGTTGCTGTGAGTCAGAATGGACATGACGGCAGTGGGTTTGTTTTTTTGCTTATACACAAACAAATGACTTAATTTGGGGGGTCATTTAATTATTTTACACTTCTAGGGGACAGAATGGACTTCAGGCTGTGGTTGACATTAAAATCCATTAAAATCAGGGGTGTGGCAAGTCTTTCTTCTGAAGTTTCAGATTCTTGTGTCTCTTCTACATAATATTTGTGACTTGGGTTTCAAAATACTACAAATTAGTATTTTTTATTTCGCCCACTATCCTAAGGAACTAGTATCAATAATGATCCTTAAAACACACTGGGAGTTCCTTAATGTTCCCTAATTACTTTAGGACAGTGTTTCTCAAACTTTAATATACATAAGAATCACCTGGGGAACTTACTAAAACACATTTTTCAGGGCCTCAGGGATTCTGATGAGGCTGTTTACTCTGTCCTATAAGGTGGTCATGAGTTGGAATGAACTTGACCACACACAGTGGGTCATAGTGGAGTCCATGAAGTTTTTAATATGCTCTTGTGTGATTCTGATGCTGCTGGTCCAAAGAACACTTGAGATGCACTGACCTGAGGTACAACGAAACAAGCAAATCTGTTGACAGAGTAGATTCTGACTCATAGTGACCCTATAGGACTGAGCAGAGCTGCCCAATAGTGTTTCCAAGGAGAGAGTGGTGGACTCGAGCTGCCAACCTTTTGGTTATTAGCCAAGTTCTTAACCAACTCCATCTAAACCGAAAGAAGCCATTGCTGTGGAATCCAGAACGACTCATAGCAACCCTTTAAAACAGATACTCTTTAAAACAGAGTAGAACTGCCTGCGTAGAATTTCCAAGGAACGCCTGGTGGATTCAGACTGCAGCATTTCTGGTTAGCAGCCTAAGCACTTAATCATTATGTCACCAGGGTTTCCATGTGTAAAACCAAAAAAACCAAACCCACTGCCATACAGTCGTTTCAGACTCATAATGACCCTACAAAACAGAGCAGAACTGCTCCATAGAGTTTCCAAGGAATGCCTGTCGGATTTGAAGTGGCAACCTTTTGGTTAGCACTTAACCACTAAGCCAGCAGGGTTTCCTTACCTGTGTAAGACAGATTTATTTGTAACCAGCCCTCATCTTTTCGTAAATAAAATTCAAGTTGCTGAGATGCAGGATAGATTTCCTTAAAAACAAAACTACTTCTTGGTAAAGTATTACACATTAGCTTAACTATAACTGTAACTTGTGTTTGCTTTGACTTAACTGCCGCAGCCCAGAATTTCAGGGCAAATAACTCGAAAGAATTTATTCACCTGCCTCATCTTTAGAACTGCACTATGTTTTGACTTGCCAGGAGGGACAAAGGTTCCTCCAGCCCTGCCGTTGCAGCTACAGGCTAGGATCACTCCTGTTTTCATTATCTGAGGTAGCATGTCCAATCTGTCAAACCCTGCAGGAGGCTGCAGATACGGAAGGGCGTGGGGCGCCAATCTACGAGACCAAGCCTGATCCACTGTGGCCGGCCACCTCATCTGTGTCTCTTCCTCTCCAGGGACCCTCCGAGAGTCAAGGGAGCCGAGAGGGTACCTCTGAAGAAGCACAGCCGACAGGTTTGGGTGCGCCAGAAATCACGCGCGGAGGCTCCCCCTGGAACAGCCGCCTGCGAGCAGTCGTTGGCTTGCTGCCCCAGAGAGAGCGACTCCCCGGAGGGCCAGTCTAGCCCCAGCTCTCTCTGTCCCGAGAAGCTCTGCGGGCCGGCGCTCAAGCTGGGAGACTGTCCACCAATCTCAGCCCACTGCCCCGACTCCGGGCCTGCGAAGATGTCCGCCAAGCCTGAGGGCAGCTTTGTGCGCGAAGCTTCTCGGCAGATCCTGGCTGGAGGTTCCGCAGGTAAGGCCGCCCTCAGCCGCCGGAAGCTAGTGGTCTTCCTTACCCTGCGACCTCAGAACGTTTCCCAGAACCTGTCTCAACTCAGGTTTTGGCTCTTCCGTCTAAATCCACCCCCTGTCCGTGCAGAACGAGAGCCCCTGCGCCCTCAGAACGAGGGAGAGCAAAGCCGACCGGGAGGGGGCGGCCGGTGCCTGTGCTCCGGGTAAAGTCGCCGAGGCGCCCGCGCCAGCCGCTCTCGGGTTCCTGGCCTTCTCTGTTCCTAGACTTAGAAGTGAAGGAGGCAACCTTAGGGCCCGAACTTTGAGGGAGACTTTTTGCTGAGCTGACCGTTTTACCTGAAATTGATTAGTTTGTTCTGATTTAATGTTGTGTGCTCTTCTAAACCCGTAAAACTTGTAAACTCTTAAGTAAATTCTACCTCCTTTATTAAAGTAGATACTTCTGGACTCGGTCGTATTGCCGACTGTATTTGCTTGGAATTGCTGGTGCCTTAAATAAACCCACAGCCGTCAAGTCGGGTGCGACTCATAGGGACCCTAGAACTCATAGACCTAGGCCCATAGAACTGCCCCATAGAGTTTCCAAGGAGCGCCGGACAAATTTGAACTGCCGACCTTTTGGTAGGTGTATTAGAATTAAATGCGTACGTTAACGACGGCACTTGGCTTTGGCAACACATATAAACACCTTTGTTGTAACAGACTAGTTAATTTATAAAGTTACGCTGTGGTGAAAAGAAAGAAAAGATCTCTTACAACTGATGTTGAAAATACTACTGTTACCTGTGGCTGGAGAAACGGACTGAATTAGTTAAACCGATTGTGCACTTCAGATTAGTAAGTAAACACAATTAAGCCTGTGCATACCTTGCTTGGAAACCCTGGTGGTGCAGTGGTTGCGAGTTATGGCTGCTAATCAAAAGGTCAATGGTTCACATCCACCAGGGACTCCTGGGAAACTCTAAGAGGCAGTTCTACTCTGTCCTGTAGGTTCGCTACGGGTGGCAATCGAATTCATGGCAGTGCATTTGGTTTTTAGTTTTGTTTTGTACTTTGCTTACTGGCTCTTCCGCTTGTACTACTTATGAGGACGTGTTACCTACACTTAGGTTATTATGAGTTTGCTGACAATTAATTTTATGTACTGTAATGAATTTTTTACAAGGAGCACCTGTGGCGGATTTGAAAACATTCCTTACAGTATATAAAATTAATTCTCAGCTCCTTGGAAACTCTGTGGGGCAGTTCTGCTCTGACTTCTAGGATCGCTATGAGTCGGACCCGACTCGACAGGCTAATGAGTTTTTTATCTTCAATGCATATTTACAATATTATCATAATTGACTCATTACCATAAAACGTTTCTATAATGTAGGCTCATAGTAGCTGTAATAAGTCATATTAAGGCAATGACTAGATGTCTAATATTTAACTTTGATTCTTAAAATATACGTTATTTTGAAATGCATTTCATAATTTAAAAGTAAATGGGCTTTTCATAAGGGACTGCTACATAGTAGGCCTAGTTATCATTACATCATGAAGTACTTACACCTCAGGGGTGCCACAAGCAGGCAGGTGTGTCACTTACTGTCTGTACACTTTCCTAAAGATGGTAATTCATGAGCAATAAGGCATTAAATTCTTGCAAGTAATTGCTCTATGTCCCTTCATTGTTACGATGTTTGCTCTTTCTCTGTGTATTTTTTGAGTTGTTTCTCAGCAGGAATGATGAATGATCACTGATTTAGTCGCCACTAGTTTTGGTCAAATTCCGCCATGTGCAAGGCTCTGTCAGTTGTCCCTGACTGGCTTAATCTAGAGTCTGTGACCCTGAGCAAAGAAAACTCAGTTGGCCCAATACAGAAGTGAGGCTAGTTGATGAACATCTTAACCTAATACTGTGATTCACATGTATCTGTATATTGGCCATACTGTATTTGTAGTTACTGTATATTAGATATTAGATGTAGCTAAGCCCAAGGGATGTTAAAAATGGATCAAACTGTAACCTGACTTTCTTTGTTTTACTGAATAATAAATATTTACCATAGATACATATTCTTCCAATTCTAATAATGAAAATTATTACAGTTATAATTCAAATTATAATTATGACATAGCGGACATATAGTTAGTAATATGAAGTCACAGATACTCATAATGATGAGAGTAACTTACAATTTTATCACAGTGAAGAAGTCATATTTTCTTCTACATTTTCACAAAACTGTATTTATTGGACTATAATAAATGCCAGCTAATCCTATTACATGTCAGTTAATGGTTCAGAAAAAAATCAATATGTGAAAGAAGCAAAAGTTTAATAAAAGCAGAGAATGTGATCATATCTCTAGTGCTGGAGTTGATTACTGACACTGTAAGCAAATACACCAACTTGGTGTTTATAATGTGATAGTTTGGTTGTTGACTTAGTCATACGGTACTACTTTAGCAGAAATACCACAAGTGGATGGCTTTAACCAAAAAAAGTTTACTCTTACACAGTCCAGTAGATTACAGGTCTGAACTTAGGGTGTCCACTCCTTAAGAAGGCTGGAGATCCCTCTTTGTTGGCTCTGAAGGAAGTCCTTACGTTGCATCAGTCTTCCGTTGACCTGAGATCATCTTGGCACAGGAACCTCAGGACTGAAGGATGCATTCTGTTTGCTCTTGGTTCTCCTTTCTTGATGGTATAAGGTCCCCAGATCTCTGCTTACTTCCCTTTCCTTTAACTCTAACAGGATGAAAGGATAAAAGGTGATGCAAACCACACTCCAGGGAAACTGCTTTTACATTGGAGCAGGGAGGTGACCTTAGGAAGGGTCTTAGGATTCCACCCTGATCTTCTTTAACATAATCCACTCCATTAACCACAGTCAGTTATTGGGATTTACAGTACAGGAATATCACAGAATGAAGGGGAATCACTTAATACTGGGAATCATGACCCAACCAAATTTACTACACTTTTTGGGGGGGATATGGTTTGGCCCATGGCAGTTGTAAAGGTCAAAAATATGTTGTGGTTTTCCTTAGGGAGATAAAAAGGATACTAGGGGATTTTTTTTTTGGAGAGATACCAGGATATCTCATTGAATGCAAGGGCTGGGATGCGTCATGGAGCATACTGGAGTCAAGGGCTGGAACACTAGGGAACCCCAGGGAGTGAACTCTCACCATGTCCTCCTTCTCTCTCAAATGGTTGAACATTCCCAAGACAGCCATGTGGTGGCTAACAGGACCACAAGTATTGCCTACCACTGAGCTGTTAGGTTGGCTTAACACGCTTTCATAAATACGCCAGGTGAAAAGATGCCCAGTTGGATTCAGTTTACCATTTGCACGGGTAGCCATCATGGTGTCAGTTCTCTGCATCACCAAACCAGATGATACATGGTCAGTCTGCTGTTGATGGGCCACCTCTACACCTGGTCAAGCAGTGACTTTCAGAGACTTACATGAAACCTGCAGCTGTATTCTAAGTGGGGTGAGGTAGAAATTCCTGTGTTCAGCTGAAGCTAGGGAGAAGGTTGAGAAGTACCCTTGTATCCGTCTTCTCCAGGATAGCAATGAGAAACTCCCTTGCAGCAGACTCCTCACCAGGCTGCTTATCTTCTCTTTCATTAGGGGGAATCACAGGGCATTCTGCCAAGACTCCGGTCAGACTGTGGTCAAGCCTGGCCTGTGTGCTGTGTGTGGAGAGATTCAGAATTATCAGGGTCCATGAAGAGGAGCTGTTCCTCTGTGTTCTCCTGGTATCTTTACCAAGTGTTCTTCCTCACAGTTGACTGCTGTTTTCTACTCTTCAGTTTAAATGACAGAACATGGTTCCCAGCAGCTCCTGAGTTTGTGTTCCTTTAAGTTCTTTTCCTGAGAGACGGACAGTCAGACACTGACTTGCTTTGTTCTAATTCTAATTAATTCTAATCCCAGATCTTGGGACTCAAAATAATCGAGCACTGATGAAGTACACAGGCGTCTCTGCACTAATATACTGTAGTCAACCCTATGTGTGTAGGTGGGGGTGTGGAAGTTTCAGGGCAGATTATTTTCCAGACAAGAGAGACACATCATGAGATGAGCAGCAGGTGCCTACTATAGTCATACGTGCTTATCTTTTATTAAAAATAGTTTGTAATACTTGTATCTAAAAAACTAAAGAGGTTAATGTACTGACAGTTATTTGGACAATATATATCTAAAGACTGGCTTTTAGTTTGTAACTAAAGACGTTAATAAATATCTCGTGACTGATGGCAGATTCATCTCCTGTGAGGAAGGCTGTGCTCAAGGCCAGCTAAGATGTGCTAGATTTTTACAGAGCCAACTTCTAGCCCGTTGGTACGCTCAGCTCATGTAATGGGATAAGATGCAGGCGAGAGAGTCTAGAAGCCAATGAAGAAAGCTGCAGGAAGACCAGCAAGGCAAAGGTTGCAGAGGGGGATAAAGGGGAGGATAAGAAGAGGTCACTAGATTACAGGCTCCACTCTAGACTCCCATATCAAAGTCTGCATTTTGAAGCAGTCCTCATTGACATTAATTTGCACTAAAAGATCTCTGAGGAAAAAAATAAAGATTCCATAGAGTGGGAAGGCCAAATCCAGACTGCATTGGGTTGCAAGTGAAATCTTTCTTGGTTTTTCGTTGTTGACAATTTAACTTTCAGACTTATTTTCACACCTATCGTGTACATTCCAAATGTTTCTGTTAAATAGGTCTGCTTGTCATTTTTTAATGTTGCCTACACCTTTGTACCTTTATTCTTGTACCTGGAATGTTTTCCCCTTACTTTCTCCACCTATTGAAATCCTATCCATTTTCCAAGGTCCAGCCTGAAAACTATTTCCTGTATAAATGTTTCCCAGATGGCCTCTACAGCCTCATCCTATTTTAACTTTCTCACTGCCATGGAAATGGCACAAATAGTAATAATAGCAAACACTTATTGTATAAGTACTATATGCCAGACTGGTTCTAATCGCTACATGCATTAACATTTTTAATGCTCACCACAGCTCCATGAAGAAGGCACTGTTACAATCTTCATTTACAGATGAGGAAACTGACCGATGAAGGGGTGTCGGGTGGGGAGAGTACCCGGACAAACAGGGTCAGAGATGGGGGCGACATTGAGATTAAGGAAACACACAGACACAAAAAAGTGGGATAAGGGGGCTAACAGTCATCACAGCCGAGCGCCCAGAACTGAGCCTTATTAGAGTATTTATAGTGAGGGGAGGTCAATCTCTTTAATGTTAAAGAGTTAAAGACGTGCAGATCTGTTTAATTCGTTATGTGAAAGGGAGCAGTTTTCCGCGCCCTTTGTTTTCTCACAGTTTTCTATGATTTCTCTCTTTGATCTGGATGTACTCTTAGGTTACTTCTAGGTTAAAGGACTCAAGATGTTAATATTATGTCCCCTAGTGCAAAAGGTTGGGCAGAGTTGTGATAAATAGCTTATGGTGGCTCAAAATGGCTGTGGTCATGTTAAGAGTGTGTAATTCCCACATCTTCCCCCCTCTTTTCACTTGATAAATATTAATCTTCTTTCTTTAAGTGTCCTCCCATCGCTGCCTCAGACTGAAAAGATAATATTAAACATGTAAACTAGAGTCAGTGACTTTCATATAAGTTTTCATTAAAATAGGTACTAAACAACAAATAAGGAGCTGCACATCCACTAGTAACCATAGTAGGGCAATAAATGGCTCAGTATTAGGAAACCAAGAGGTAAACCAACTGCTCCAGGGCTTCCAGTGAGGGTCAGGTTGAGTTTGATTGACTGTACATTGAATTTGATTTAGACTAACTTCTGCTTCACCAGAGGTATTAATCCAGGTACAACAAGTTTTATTAATGAGTACACAAATGCCCCCCATCTTGGCCGATAGAAAGTCTAACGCCATTCTGTTGTCTAAGACAACCTCAACTAAAGAGTTTAAAGAAGTCTGTTGTGCTTTTAGAGCCTTTTCGGTATTGGATGCCAATAGATGGATGGTGTCAGATAAATTATGTATTGCCATATCAAGTTCACATGGCATATGATCATTCCTAGCCCAGGAATGATGGTTCTTAGAAGCCACCAATTCAATCCAGTATGTTCCATACAGGGATTTGAAGTGGCATATCTTTTAGTTACTTTAAGGGGGATGGATGATACATTCTGATGAACATATAAGGGAAAGACAAGGACTTCGGTGGTACATTGGCGTGTGTAACTGATATGCGATAAGCATTGTAGGGCCCATGAGCAGGGTGTCGTGGTGCCACCACGAAGAAAAGTTAAGCCGGGCGGTACACTGAAGTAAGGGTTTTGTAAGTTTTGCTTAGGTAGTTCCCTGAGCAGTGAGGCATTAGTCCTAGATCTTTAGATTGTGAGAAGTCCCACCAAGCTTATACATTGTATAGTATGTTCATAGGTGACTCTTTGAGCCCTTAGGGGCAGACGGTCATTGTCACTTTTATAGACATGATGAAAGGTATGATTATTTAGGGGAACTGCCAGCAGATGTAGAGATGCCCCTAATTTAGGAACATGATGACAAATCCGCAACTCTTCAATCCAGCCTCTAGCTACTGATTGAGAGGCAGTCACCAGACCATTTGAGGCCCAATCCCAAGGATCGGCTGGCAGTATGATTGACAGTTGAACTCCACCTCCTGTCATGTAAATCTGATCATATGAGCTAGACTTTTGATACTTTACACAAAAATAGGTGCCCTCCTCATCTTTGTTTAAGAAATCTATAATTATCAAAAAGTCTACATTATCAGGAGTTGTTTGATCCCATAAAGGAGTGAGTATTCCCAAATTACTGTTTCATTATGATTAACGTTTTTGAGCCACTTTACTGGTCCTGGGGGCCATAGTCCTTATATCTTACAATGCAGGACAATTGACTACCAAGAGTCCCTCTGTTTGTGACAGTCAACAGGGGGCCTGGGGCATACACTGTACTGTGGGTGATAAAGGTGCTGAGGGCCATACATACAGTTAGGTTGACAACTGTGACTTTGGTAAGGAATAGGGAAATGGGAGAGTGAGGAGAGGTGGTACTATGAAGTAGGTTCTCTGCCTCCTGCACCATCTTCTTTAGTTGTCCCCAAGTCGGCAGACGAGCTTCTTGTGTGTGGGAGGTCAGTGCCGGAGTCCTCTTCAGTGTCATCCTTGCCATCTGTTCTGCTGGAGGCTCCAAGTGTCTCTTCTTTTGCGGGGGTTCCAGATCTTGGGTGAATCCTTTGTGATGGGACCCAAATAGGGTCAATCCCAGGACCTGGAGAAACACAAGCAAAACTTTTTCCCCAGGTAATTATTTCCCCCTTATGCCAGGTAGTAGTAGATATATCTTTCCACCATATAGGTTGCCTTGGAATCTTTTGAGAATTATACGTATGAGACCAATGAGCCTCAGCAGCTGAACTTGTGGAGGCTTTTGGGAGTATACAATGTCTGTTGGAGGATTGTTGCAGAAGGGTAGGTGTCTCCCCTCTTTTTATTTAAATTTTTAATGTGTGTTTTGAGAGTCACATGAGTGTGCTCTATGATGACTTGGCCTTGAGGATTATATGGAATACCTGTAACGTGATGAATTTGCCACTGAGCAAAGAAGGTTTGTATAGAGTTGCTTATATATGTAGGAGCATTGTCTGTTTTGACTTGTGATGGTTTACCCATCACCACAAAATAGGAGAGGAGATGTTGTTTTACCTGTTTGGTGGATTACCTGCTCTGTGAAGTTGCCCAAATAAAGTTAGAGAACATGCCTATCCAGACATGAACATAGGAAGGTTTACCAAAAGAAGGCACATAGGTAACATCCATTTGCCATAAACTGTTGGGCATGTCTCCTCTTGGGTTTTGCCCTGAGGGAAAATGAGTAGTTGCGAATTGTTGCCAAATTGGGCAAGAAGCAACTGTATCTTTAGCTTGTTGATTAGAAATGGCAAATTGTTTCTTTAGGCCTTTAGAATTAACATGAGTAAAAGAATGGAATTCTTGAGCATCTTGGAAAACAGAGGCCACCAAGGAGTTAATAGTTGCATTTTCCCTTGATAATGGCCCTGGAAGGCCAGTATGTGCTCTTATATGCATAATAAAAAAAGAATAAGATTGGCTTCAATACAGTCTTGCAAACAAATGGAGTAGCAAGTTCAGTATCTTTTATATCAAGAAACAGGGGTACTGTCTCAATAATCATTGTAGCTTTTACTACACATTGTGAATCAGATATCAAGAGAGAAAGACTCATCATGTAGTAGCTGGATCATGGCTTCTAATTCAGCCTTTTGTACAGATGAATCACGTGTTTGCCACACTTTATCGCGTTTACCATGGTACCCAGCTTTCCCACTTTTACTTGCATCAGTGAAATAAGTGGCAGCATCAGCAATAGGTTCGGGGCGAGTAACGCTGGGAATTATCTAAGATGTCTGTTTTAGGAATTGAAAAAGTTTGTTTGGGGAAGGTATTATGCAGCTGACTGAGGAAATCAGACAATCCTAGTTGCCATTCCAGGTTATTAAAGTATGCCTTTCATATTTGATCCTTATTTAAGGGTAAAATAATTTCAGAGGCATCTGAGGCAGCAAGGGTTTGCAATCTTTCTGGCTGCAGAAATTAGTTTCCCCATCTTATCTAGGTATATAGTTAATATTTTGGTTTCAGTATTGGACAAAAAGACCCATTCTACAATCTTATGTTGTACTATAACTCCAGTAGGGGCTGTGGAGTGAGTAAGATTAAAATTTGATAAGGTTACATAGGGTCAGTCCTGTCTAAGTGAGCTTCATGGATTCTTTGTTCCATGAATTGAAGCTCCTTTTCAGCCTCTTTGGTTAATAGTCTTGGGCTATGGAGCTGAGGATCTACTTTGAGTGTCTAAAAGAGGTGAGTCAATTGGTAAGTTGGAATGCCCAAGGTACAGCACAGCCAATTAATGTCTCCCAGTAATTTTTGAAAATCATTTAAGGTTCTTAAATTGTCTCTCCAGATCTGTACCTTCTGAGGGAGTATGTTAGTCTCAAGTAGCTTATGCCCGAGATAGGAATTGGAGTAGACAATTGTACTTTATCTGGAGCGATGATTACCCCAGCTTTTTGCATAAACATTTGCAACTAAGCGTAAACCGACTGTAGTACCTGCTGGTTGGGAGAGGCACCAAGAATGTCATCCATATAATGGAAGATACAACATTGTGGAAAAGATTCTCTGGCAGGAAATAGAGCTGTACTAACAAAGGTCTGGCAAATTGTGGGACAAAACTTTCCAACGGTATCTTTTAGTGGGTTCCTGATTATTTACTGAAGGAACAGTAAAAGCGAATTTCTCATAATCAGAAGGATGGTGAGGAATTGTAAAAAAGCAGTATTGGGGATCTACAAAGAGTGATGGCTGATTTGATGGTAAGACCGTCAGACTAGGTATTCCAGGCTGCAAAGCCCCCATAGGCTGAATAACGGCATTGACACCTTGAAGTTCCATCAACATTCTCCATTTACCAGATTTTTTTTTGTGGGGGGGGGATTCTGAGGACTAAAGGAGAGTGCAATATGCCCGCCCTTGTTTTAATTGTTCAAGCATGAGGTTCTGTAGGGCTGACAGTTTTTCCTTAGTAAGAGACAACAGCCCTACCCACACTGGCTTTGTTGTCAGCCGTTTCAGCGGTACGGGTGAAGTAAAGTTTTGATCAGCTGTGGCCCTCATGATGAATTTGGGTAACCTAGTCCTTGTTTTCCTCTATTAGGTCTCAACTCTACAGGATGCTTAACACCTTGTTCGTTTTTTCCTAGGCCCTTACCAGGAGTATAACCCATAGCCAGCATGATTTGATAAGCCTTGTCACGATCTACAGGGGATGACATTTCTGGAATAGTAAGAGTTTCTCCCCATTGTTCCAACAAATCTCTATCCTACAAGTTATTTGGGATGTTTGTTGTGTAGGGACAAATTGTCGGAGGTTGGTCTTCTGGTCCTTCACATGGTAAAATGTGAAGGCTCTGATGAACATAAGGGGTCTGACCCATGCCTTGCAATTGTGTTTGCACAGCTTTGGAGAGCCATTGAGATGGCCAGTGTTGTTCACCTGTAGTAGAAATATCATCTCCAGTGTCTAATCGTCCTATAAAAGGTTTTCCTGAAATTTCGATGGTGCATTGAGCTCTATCCCTAGAAATAGACTACTGTAAAAATACTGCACATGAGGTGCCTTCAAACCCCTCCACGCATTTTTTATTGGGATGACCAATCATGATATAAAGAAGCAGGAGGAATTGAGCTATTTGCTGACCCTCTTGAATTTGGAGAGGACCTGACCATTAATTCTCTGGTATAATCACGGTCAATAACTCCTGTATGGACTTGAACACCTTGAGTATTAACGCTGCTTTTGCTTAGGACCAAACCCACCGTATTTCTAGGCAGGGGCCCGGAGACCCCTGTAGGAACTTTACAAGGTAGTTGATTGGGGTATGGAGAGATGGAAACATGGGAGGAAAGATATACAGCTGCACTCCCAGCTGTGGCTGGGGTGAGGGAGAGGATGGGCTGGAGAATTGAACAGGATGAATCCCCTGATTGAACCAGGCCCAGGGACAGCCCCGCTTCTCATTTCCCACTGGCAAGGGTTGACATTCCTTGTCCAATTTGGTTTTGTATTGGTTCGCCCAGTGATTCCCTTTTCTACATCTGGGACACAGCCCTGGTACCTTTTCCTCCATTCCAGGTTAGAACACAGTACTAGTTTTTTTAGCAGACCTTTCTTATGTGGCCTGGCTTGCCACAGCCAAAGCAGTGATTAACCTTCATATTTAATGCTGCCATGGCCTCTGCCAGGGCAGTAGCCTTAAAAGTCTCAGTTCCAACCTCTTGACAAGTTCTAATATAGTCTTCCAAAGTCCCCCACCCTTTAATGGGGTGAAGAGCTTTCGCAGTCTGGGTTGGCGTTATCAAATGCCAAAATTTGTAGAATCGTATCCCTGGCCTCTGGATTCTCAATAGTCTTCTGCAAGGCAACCCTGAGTGTCGCCAGGAAATTAACGTAAGCCTCGTTAGCTCCCTGCCTCACAGAGCTAAATGTGGGGTCTCTTGTCCCATCCAATTGATTCTTTCCCAAGCCTTTAGACAAACAAACCTCACTTGGGATATGACTTGATCATTCATTGTCAACTGAGCTTGGACGCCAGCCCAGGTTCCTGCTTCTAGCAGCTGTTCTGCAGAAACATTAATTTGAGCTGGGACGTTCCTCTGGTCCTGTTGCTGGGCAGTGTTGTACCACCATGTCTGGAACTGCAAAAATTCTGCGGCGGATAAGTATGTCCATCCTAGCGCGTCCCAGTCATGAGGAATGAGATGTTCCCCTTCTGCTAATTCTTTTATTAATCCCATTGTGAAAGGTGCAGGAAGACCATACTGGTTGACAGATTTTTTTAAATTTCTTTTAAGATAGGGAAAGAAATAGGGTGATGGTCAAAGTGGTAGACTCCATCAGGATTTTCCCCTAGGGTCACCATGAGTCGGATCCGACTTGACAGCACTTGGCTTGGCGACCCAGGAGGAGTAATCTCTGTGACCATTACTGGGAGCAGATATGCATCTGGCTGTGCCGAAGCTGTGGCTCCCTTAATACCTTCCGCAATTGCAGAGAAGAGTTGTGGACTTGGCTTCAAGTTCTTAGAAATGGTAGGAGAAGGCAGAGGTGACAGCAGGAGCCATGCCTTTTCAAGTATGGCAGAAGGGGGCCCCAAGGAGAGAGCAGCCTTTTTTATAGAGGGGCTACTTGGCTTCTCTGGCCTTCTTTGCCGTCTTTTACAGAGGGTCTACTTGGCTTCTCTGGCCTTCGTCACCCTCTTCACCCTCTACTTCCCCCTCTGGCTGCAGAGGTTCTAAAGCTACAGAAATGAGGTTACACAAAGACCAGGTATAGACTGGAATAGCTTCTCCTTGTCAATGTGCCCACTTAAGGCAAAACACAACCCTATGCCAGACCTGGATGTCTAGCGTCCCTTCCTCTGGCAACCAGGGACAATGTTGATGGACAAGATTAAAGAGAGATAAGACGCGAAGAGCTAACTTTTACCCCTCCTGAGTGTAATAGGTTTTTAAAAGCTTAGAAGTCTCAAAGTGAGACTGATTCTTTCCCATTGTTACCCTGATAGCTACTTCCAAAGCATGCAGTAACCTCTCCTTAGAATGTGATCCCCAGGCCTGGGGTCTTCTCGGGATCTCAGCGAAGTTGCTTCACTTCTGGTCCCGTCAGCACGATTCTTCCCTCTCTGGTAAGAACTCTAGGGTGAGTTCCCCAACAAACAGAATCAGAGATGGGGGTGACATCGTGATTAAGGGAGAAGACAGACACGAAAAAGTGGGATCGAGGGCCAGCGGTCATCACAGTCCAGAGCCCAGAACTGAGCTTTATTAGAGTATTGATAGCTTGTACTAGGGGAGGTTAATCTCTTTAACATTAAAGAGTTAAAGACATCCAGATCTGTTTAATTCCTTATGTGAAAGGGAGCGGTTTTCTGTGCCCTTTGTTTTCTCATGATTTTCTGTGATTTATCTCTTTGATCTGGATGTTCTCTTAGGTCACTTCTAGGTTAAAGGGCTCAAGATGTTAATATTATGTACTCTAGTGCAAAAGGTTAGGCAGAGCTGTGATAAATAGCTTATGGTGGCTCAAAATGGCCGTGGTTGTGTTAACAGTGTATAATTCCCACAAAGGGGCTAATTAACTTGTTCATTGTTGCATAGCCATCAAGCCATTTCTATAGAAAGTAGGAGATGGAATAGGAGAATGTTATCGCCAATGGCAGACATTTTTTTTAATAAGGTGGAGAGCTCATATCTACTATCTCTTATTATCTCTGTATCTCTTATTGGCTTTCATTACTTAAAAGAACCCTTTTACCTACAATTCTTGCAGTTGTTCCACTAAACAATATGTATCTTGCTCACTGAATAATTTCATCTGTATGGGCACAAGATTAGCTTTTCGACCAAAGAAAAGGTAGTTATTTTAGTTCTCAGTCCACCCAGGGCCTGTACATTTAGTTGGGTAAATTGCGGACTGAAAAATGGCTCTGGCCAAGGAATCAAGTGGGAGCTGAAGTACAACCCATGCTTGCTCCGTAGTCTACACATCCTGGAACAGAGCTGTGTATCCACCTGGAGGAAGGAATGCCCTTCCTTAGGTCTCAAAGACACCGTATGGATTAGTAGCAAAATGGCCAGCAACTTTGACCGAATCCCCCTAAACTTGGCTAGAGGTTTCTAGGGCCCTGGGCTTCAGCGTCACTCAGGCCCCACATCATTCCCTAGCTGCACATAAGGAAGACTTCAGGCTTTTCCCCTTTTCTGTATGTCTCGTCCTCAGATCCTTCTCTTTTCTCTGATGACCAGTTTGGGCTCATGTGTTTCCAAACCCCATGACATCATTTTCATTCTCCAGGTAGGGTAGGGACCTCCTAGTCCCATTTAATGGTTGTTCTCCCCAAGCTTTAAAGGGACTTTTGCACCCAACCTTATAACCTTCCAGGGTCTCTGATGCTCTCGCTGGCTCCTGCCAAGCTCCTCTCTGAGGTCATGTCTCAGTCCTCTCCATCATGACCATCCTTTCATAATGACGTCTCTCACACCTCACTCCTCCGGGTTCTCAGATTCTATATCATGTTTCTTGGAGTCTCCAAGTCACACTGATAATGCTTCCTAGAGCCTTTGTGCCCCCTGCACCTTATTTACATGATCACTGTGCTGGTGGACACTGATTTGTTTTCTCTAATTTCCAGACTGTTGTTTGTGCCTCTCCAGCTCCCCCCTAGCCCTCTCTGCTCCTTCCAGGCACACACCCCACCACGTCTCCTTCAAATCACTGTCCTTTTCCCTTGTGCCTTTCATTGGAATTAAATGTTTTAGTCAAAGTCCAGAGGGGTCAGTCCCCCTGGAGAAGGATATCATGCTTGGTAAAGTAGAAACCAAACCAAATCCACTGCCATCAAGTTGATTCTGACTCGTAGCCACTTTATAGGGCAGAGTAGATCTACTCTGTGGAGTTTCGAAGGAGCTCCTGGTGGATTTGAACTGCCAACCTTTTAGCTAGCAGATGTAGCACTTAACCACTATGCCACCAGGGCTCTTTGGTAAAATAGAGAGTTAGCAAAAATGAAGAAGACTCTCAGGATGGGTTGACACAGTGGCTGTAGCAATAGACTTGAAAACAATTGTGGGCAAGGCACAGGGGCGGGCAGTGTTTCGTTGTGTTGTGTGTAGTCAGATTACTATGAGACAGAACCAACTCAAGGGCACCTACCACCACCGCTACCACTACCACTCTGGAAACAAAACTTTTTCAGTTTTGCATTTCACATTGTTCAAGTACATTGTACAGTTTATCTCATTAATTGCCTTCAGAGATAACAATTTTTACAAATGAGAAACTGAAATAACGGAACTTTTTCAGGGAAGGAAAACATTTTACATGTTTATAGCAGGGAGTTTAAAGGTAGGATTCACAGAGAAGATGAGAGAGTATGTGGAAAATGTACATTGTTCTGATGGGGAGAGAGACGGAGCTTTTCAACCTAAAAGGATTAATGGAAAGGTATAGGATAATTTCAGATCTTCATTGTTCCCAAATCTATAGCTTGTTATCTTCATTTTTCATATGCTGTTCACCTGTTTGTACCCTAACCCATGATAGTTAAAATAGAGTTAAAAGAACTGCTTTAACAGGCGCTGTGTATACTAATAATTCTCTGCATTTTAATTTGGCCTATGTAGTAAAGGGGTGGATTCACCAGGGGGTAATCAAGGTTAAAATTCTGATGAAGGAAATTCTTTTTTTCAGAATAGGTGCAGAAGGGACGCACATGTGATTTGGATAAATGGCACCTTTGGAAATTCAGGATTTGGGAAAAGGCAATTGTTTGATAATAAATAGCAGGTTGTAGTGAAACAGGTGAGCCTTTATGACACATCAAAGGGAGGCTGGAATCCATTATCTGGGTAATTAGGGAGGAAAAATCTCTGTTATTTCAACCACATAGGAGGAAGCAACTCTGCTGCTCAAATTAATTATAAAATACCTTTAAAGGATGTGTTTTAATTAAAATGTGGTCTTACTCTTTAAGAAAATCCTTGTTCACTGAAAGTCTGGTTCTCAAAAGTATGAATTTAACAACAAATAAAATATGACCCACATAAACACTTTTCAAAGGATTTCTTAGCTTTCTCTCCTTTACTAAGACAGTTTTTTTGAAGTAAAAGCACCCATAGTATGTCGGTACATGATTCAGCTGACATAAAAACATGAAACAAGCCCATCTGCTCTCTCACTTCAGTGTTCGCGATGTGTAGATGACTCCCAGTAGATGTCTACCTCCAGCTGCTCTGGTCCTGCTAACTTGTACAGTAGAAATAACCTGGGAATTGCAATCAGGTGGAACCTAATGCTTTCTACAATTGTTTCAGAGAAAGAGATGTTGAAACTGACAGTAGATCTTCAGGTGCCGTTTTCTCTTTGTTGTGTAGTTGCACTCATCCCTGTGTTTAGCCATCTGCCTCGCTCATTCTTTTTATCATCAGAAGTCACAAATGAACCTGTCTGGGTATTTGTTTGGATTGAATGGATCCTGTGTAATTCTCATAGCCAGTAGTCACAATAAATGTCTTTTTTTTTGAGTACCAACCTTTATTGAGTGCTTGCTACATACAAAATACCATGCTTTGCTTGAATCATCTATAAAGATGTGAGCCTCAGAGAAATTGACACAGTGTGGACTCAGACTCTGCTCTCTTCGCTTTCAAATATTATGTTCGGAACCACTACACCACTCTGTTAATGTATACAGCGAGAAATCGGTAGGTAGCCTGATACAGTATATTGCCTCAGTGAGTCTTCTTTTCTGTCTAGTTGGACTGAACATTGTAGCTGCCCTGGAAACTTGAGTACTGATAAACAGAATTGGCCTCTGGAGCAAAGGGCCAGTTTTGCTGGCTATTTAAATGCTTGTCATAGCTCACCAAACCCAAACCAAGCTCAATTCTTAGAGTTGGTTCCAACTCATAGCAGCCCTATAGGACAGAGTAGACCTGCTTCTTGGAGTTTCCAAGTCTCTAAATCTTTATGGAAGCACACTGTTAGATCTTTCTCCCATGAAGTGGCTAGTGGATTTGAACCGCTGACCTTTGACTTACCAGAGTGCTTAACCACTGCACCACAGGTGTAAAATTGTTGCTACTACCCTGCAGGGCGCTCTATCTTCATCTCCGGCACCTTCTCTTTTCTGTCAGCCCTCATAGGCAATTGGTTAGGAATGAACCCAGCCTCAACTCTCATCCAGCTGTTAACTGAACCCTTACACAACTAGCTAAAACACAGGACTTTAATGAGTGAAAGTAACCTTAGAGCAAGCAGAAGTTTGTCTATTAAAAAAGGAGGTATGTTAATTTATATGAACTAGAGTTGTCTTGAAAGAAACGAAAGAAAAGGAAAATGAGACAAAAAGATCAGACATGATTAACACCCTAATGTTTCTTTAAAACTTGCAATGTGTGTAGATCACCAATTATACTATTATCATAGTAATGTCCTTGTGGGAAACACTGATTCATGATGTTGCTGTGGCTGCTGTTATTCTTATCATTATTGTTTTCGAGAATGATTACAGAGATAGACTAAAGCACTTTGAAATGAACTGCACTATGCTTTTCAGAGACTGGAGAATGATGTGAGTTATTCTGGAGCTTCCTTCTAAGATAGAGCATTTGTTCAGCTAGTGTTATCACTGTGAGCCTTGTAAGAACACCACCCTGTACTTATATAGACCAATAGATGGTGCTGTTTACCTATATTTTTGGTGATTTCCTAATAAATAAAAAAAAAAAACAAGGTTTTGGTGGACATAACTAGAAACATATTAATTTCTAATTTGAGTCTGCCATTGCAGAAGCATTTAGATCATGGAGAACTATATATCTGGGAAATACAGAGGTCTGTACTTTTGGAATCAAGTTTCCCATTTAATTATGATTTTCAGCTATGTATGGAAAAAATAAGTTTATGTATATGTAAATGAGAAAAAGATGGAATAAACTATTTCTGTTTCCTATAATACTTATTTTCTCTGTGGTCATCTTGCTTTGGAATTATAAGTAGAGTCAAGTAAGTAGGATCAAACCAAACTTGTTGCTGTGAAACAGACAAGTCTTAAACAATGTCTTGTAAAAATGAAATTCCTATATTCCATAATTTTGTTTCTCTAAATCTTGGGCTAGAGTGTGCGTTAGTTAAACAACAGTGGATTATGAGCTTCTGTGAACAAGAGCTGTAATGTCAAATACGTGGTTATTTATATTTATCTATCTAAAGCAGTCACTCAAAATGTCACTTGTTTTAATCTAATGGCTATTACCATAAGAAAGTGGAAGTATCTTCTGAATAATACATATTTTTTAAGTGTAAGTCCCAAATAGCCAATTGTTTTATAGACTAATATATACTGTATAGAGGAAACTCTGGTGGCACAGTGGTTAAGTGATATGACTGCTAACCAGAAGGTTGGCAGTTCGGATCTACTGGGTGCTCCTTGGAAACTCTATGGGGCAGTTCTGCTCTGTCCTCTAGGGTTGCTGTGAGTCAGAATTGACCCCATGACAGTGGGTGGGCTTGGTGGCTTTTTGGTACTGGGAATTTAGTGTGTTTATTGAAGAGAGAGCAGTAGTGCTAGCCACTGTAAATGAACTTTTCATCACAAGATGGCAGTATAACATTTCTGTGTCTTTTAAACCAGCTTGACTCACTGCTGTGGTGGAGTCAGCTCTATCTCCTAGCCAGTCCAGAGGTCAGAGTAGAACTGCCCCATAGAGTTTCCAAGGAGCACCTGGTGGATTGGAACTGCCGACCTCTTGGTTAGCAGACATAGCACTTAACCCATGACACCACCAGGGTTTCCCTAAACCACGTTTAGTTAAATGATTATTAAACAATTATTTATTTTTCTCTTCATGAGAAACATATGCAGTTATGAAATTTTAGGCAAATTATAAATGAGATGAGTATTGAAAGTACGTTGTAAAGAATAGAAGAAGTACTAAAGTGTAATGAGACCCTCAAGGAAACAGACTGACAGTGGCTGCGACAGTGGGCTCAAGCATAACGCTGATTGTGAGGACGGTGCCGGACCAGGCCGTGTTTCATTCTGTTGTACGTAGAGCTGGACTCAACGCCACCTAGCAACAACAACGATGACAACCAAGAGTAATGATTTTTTTAAAAAAAAACCAACAGGCAATTCTAGTTGTACTACAAAAACATTTATTTTACCTTCTTTCAAGTTGAAAGTAGAAGTGGATAACATCAAAATTGTAAAGCGTATCTGCATGTTCTTTTGCAGAGCCATGTGGTTTCACTGCGTTTGCCTGATCAAGCATCAAGAAATGATAAGTTTTTCTGTCTCTTTCATGTTTTCATGGGGATCCACATTGGCTGGTACCTTCTGTTCTTTCCAGCACACCTATGCTGAAAATTAGAAGTCCGGCAGAGGATCAAGAAGAGAAAAATAGAGACACTGGCATCTAAGAAAAACAAAACAAAACATACGAAAAGACTCAAGGCAGTCTCATGTACCATAGGACAAATGTTGTCTGATCCTGCACCGTCTTCACAATCATCACCGTGTCCTGGTTCACCATTGTAGCCAATGTGTGCTCTGCCTGACTTCCAGCCTAGGGGCTCGCCGGCCATTGTTATCAGATAATGTTCTCTTGTGCTCCATCAAGTTTTCATTGGCTAATTTTGGGAAGCAGATTGTTGGGCTTTTCTCTCTAGTCTGTCTTAGTCTGGGAGTTCTGCTGAAACTTGTGTACAATGAGTGACTCTGCTGGTATTTGAAATACCAGTGGCATAGTTTCCAGCATCACGGCAATATGCCAGTTGCCACATTCTGACAAACTGACGGATGGATGGAAGAATGTTAAAAATTTTAGTGTTCTATTTTTTGTTTTTTAAGTCTTAGTAAGAGTGAATTCCTTTTAGGTAGGGTCAAGGTCTTGTTTGTCTTTGTATTTCCAGGAATAGCATAGTGCTTGGAATACAGTGACCACTCAATAAATATATCGTTAGTCGAATAGTATTTGTTTTAAGCAGTAAAATTCTTTTGAGACCTATTTTTCTCCTATGTCTCTGCCTACTCTGGTGTAAATGTGGCAGAGATAAAATACTTTCTAATTTAGATGCCAAATGCTTTTAACTGTAGTATCTTATTTTGCTGACAGTAGAGGGAATATTCTTGTAGGAGTGATAGTTTTCAGGATAGTACTGAATATAAAGCTTATTTTTTGACTTAGGGCTTATCTTCATGAAAATGGACTTATACTAACCCATGATTTCCTTACTTTTGTGGCAGATCTGACATACCATTGACATAAGCTGTCTAGTTGCTACTTGTGTGCAAATGTATATAGAAATATTATATATCTAAACTCAAAAGGAGTTGCTTTCAATTATTTATGGAAGTTAGAATAAATAACATGGTTTCATAAAGTTACTTTTGTGGATAAGTTGAATTAGAAAAAAACTCATAGTTATCATGTATGGGGAAAATGTAAGAAAAAAGAAAGAAATACAGTTCCCATGTATAGAAACTAATATTGTTTCAGGTTGTGTCCCAAGTCTGTAGATAATGTTCCATGAATTAGTAGTTTCAGATTAAAGGTGTTTGAAATTAAAGTGCATTTTCCCAAAGAATAATATTATATTATTCATGGACAAAGGCATCGTTTTTTTGTTTTTTTTTTTAACCTGTAGTATGGGGATTCTGTAATGAGTGAAATACTAAAAATAGGAACACTGAGTCCTAGGGTGTTTAGGACCCCTAAGTCCAAATACAGGGTCCTGTACACCACTATGGAAACCCTGGTGGCATAGTAGTTAACTGCTATGTCTGCTAACTAAAAGATCAGCAGTTCGAATCCTCCAGGTGCTCCTGAGGCTCTATGGAGCAGTTGTATTCTGTCCCATAGAGTTGCTATAAGTTGGAATCAACTCTGTATCATTGGGTTTGGATTTAGTTTTGGTATACTCCTGAGGTTACTTCCCTGTAAGTAGTGGGGAATAGGGTAGAGACATTCATATGTAGTCTGGTGTGTCTCCTTGGCAATGAGATAAGAAGGTGCCATTGGTAAAGATGGAAAGGGTGTCAGGTAGGAACAGGAAGGCCACTTGAATGGGGCCTCACATTCATGGGACTAGCGATACTTCTCATAGTTTTGAACTCGACGTTATTTCAAATAAGGCTAGACACAAAGTCATTGCCTTTGTCATTGTAAATGTGTGTGCATTAAAAGCATTGATATGTGAAATGTAAGCATTTACTTTTTAATACGTCAAGAATTATAAAAAATAGAAAGTCTTAGATATCGTTCAAACTCTTGGAGGCCCTGGTCCCATATGACAAAGATAAATGAGTTCTGGAGGTTCTCATTCCGATGGTTCTCAGTGTATATTTGTACAATGGACAAATGGATGGATGGACAGCGGAGGAAGACAAAAGAGGAGTGCAGACCAAAGACCTAGGTATAAAACAAACATTGTAATTGGAGAAAATGGGGGCTCTAGTGGTCACTGGAATGTATAGGTTATTAGCAAAGAAACAATTTCTAGTGCTTTGATATTTACCGTTAACATGATTCTAGGTATTCTTGCATTTGATAAACATAGGGAAGTCACACCTTTTTAATATATTAATATCATACTGCTGACAAAATGACCATATATTGAAAGAAAATTTAATATCCTGCTTGTAACATCTTAATAACCTGTAAGTAGTATTGGCATGTTTGTTTACGTGTAGGAATGCATAATAGTAATTGTTAAGTGAACTTGATGCAGAATAATGGCAGATATTGAAACATGTGCTTTTTATCCTTATCTAGTACTAGACTGTCAGCTGCCCGAGGGTAAGGTGAGCTGTTTGGCACTCTGCTATATCCCCAGTGCCTAAGAGAACCTGACGCAGAATAGGTACTCAATAAACAATTTTTGGATGAATGGATGAATGAATGGGTGAATTTTTTATCTTTATTAATTAATTTAAAAAAATTCTAAACTTATAATTAGGAAACTAGAGGACCTATTGCTTCCTAAATCATCTGGAAGAGTAGGTGAGGTTTCCTATGTGCCCAGTGTGGTGGTGAGAAGAATCATTGCTGCTCTCCTCGCACCAAATTCAGAAACCATGTACTATCCAAGACACACTGTTCCATTTGATTTCTAACAGCAGCAAAGGAAGAAAAAGCAAATTCTGCAGTTTTCCTGTTCTAATTCTCCAAATAGGAGTCAATGTTGGAGAGACTTTAATTCCAAGTACTGGCAGTTGCATTCATTCTCCGAACCTGGGTTATTTGTCTTCCTAGCTCTTTACTGTGTATGCATGTAGACTTGTTTCTTCCCGACACTTGGCTTCCTGGAAATGGTTGTAAGAAATATAGAGATGTGGTTGTTAAGTTACTCATTGTTTGGAGGTAGGCTTATTTTCTTAAGGTCAAAGCCCACTGTGTCAGTTGTATTTTCTTTTTTCCCCTGCTTTTTCTTTTTTCTTTTTTCCTTCTGCTTGCCCCGCAATTCCTCAGGGATAGCCCAGTTACTTCCTCACGTGTGACAGACACAGAGGGAAGCATATAATTATATGACAAGGGACTACTTTAAAGAGGTCAGAGCCATCTAATCTCTTAAATTTTCTCTTCCGGTCTATTAAATTCACATTATGCACATTATGGTGTCCAAAGAGTTTGTGAGTGTGCATGTGTGGGTGCTTATGTGTGTGAGGGGGGCAGGTATATGTGTGTGTTTGTGTGTCTGTTTATGTCTGTAAATAGTTAATCTGTCTTTGGAAACCCAGGTGGCGTAGTGGTTTAGTGTTGGTCTGCTAACCAAAAGGTTGCCAGTTCAAATCTTGTAGCTACTCCTTAGAAATGCTATGGAGCAGTTCTACTCTGTCCTGTAGGGTTGCTATGAGTCAGAATCAACTTGATGGCAGTGAGTTTGGTTTTATCTTTACCCTCTGATCCTTTTTTGTAATTATACAGTTTTCTAAAAACAGTTACATAGTTGACAAAAATGTCAAGTATTCTGTGGGTGGTAAGCAATGGAATAGGGAGAATTGAGATCAACACAGAAGAAGAAATTAGGGTACATGATCAAATGGCAGGAAAACCTGCTGGCATAGTGGTTAAGTACTATGTCTGCTAACCAAAAGGTCAGCAATTTGAATTTCATAGGTGCTCTTTGGAAACTCTATGGAGCAGTTCTACTCTGTCCTATAGGATTGCTATGAGTCAGAGTTGACTTGACAAGCAGTGATTTTTTTTTTTTTTTGGTTTATCAAGTGGCATCTGAGTTTTAGTGGTAACATTTATAATACAGAGAGCATGGAGGTAATACAAGAAGATTCTGATGCTGTGCTGCCTGATTTCAGATACCAACTCGGCTACTCACTTGTTGTGTTACTTGGGCAGGAGATTTAATATGTCTGTCTGTCATTCATAAAATTGAGATATAGTGCTATCTGCTCCATAGGGTTTAATTAAGTAAGGCTCAAATAGGCTGATGCATGTAAAGTACTTACAACTGTGCCTGACATGTCATGAGCACTCAGTAAATGTTATAATTAAACTCTAGGAAAAATGTACAGATATTTAGGCAGTTTCTATTGTGTTGTTACAGAGCATAAAAAGAATCCTACTTCCTATATGATGGTAATACCACACCAAACCTATTGCCATCAAGTTGATTCAAACTCATAGCCATAGTATGCTCACTACAATTGTTCTGTAATTTGTAATGTAAACTGTGTTTTTCTGTTTACAGTCTAGAGATCTAATATTTTTGCTTAACTCTACTGATTTGAGACAGTAGAGGTTTATTTTATTCTCAAACATGGATATCACTAACTTAGTCTTTTTCACCAGATGAAGTAGTCTTTTTATTACCAAAATGGCATTACTGTAGGTTGCTTTTGGAAATTTCTTCCCCAGTGTTCCAGAATAAGTCTATAGGAGTGATTTTCAACTCATACTTTTTATCCCTCTGGTCACCCTGTTAAATAATTTGCATCACTCACTTCCCCTGGGGCCTACTTTTTACCTGTTTCTAGGCATTTTATTATTATATATCATTTATAATAAATTTCAAGGATGTTGAAATTGTGTAGGTTTTTTTTTTAGAGCAAATTTTATCTACAATTATTAGCTGTTATAATAAGGACCTTGTCGTTAATGTAAATAATTGGGATATCTTCTCCCAGTAGTAAAGAGACTTTGTCACTGACAACTATCAATTTGTAATTAATTAGAATCTATCAGCCCTTTTCCCAAAATTGGAAGGTAGAATTTACCCAAGTTTGTAACTAACTGGTTCTCTTTTTCTTGTTAGTTTACGTTGGTTTCTCCAGTTCGTCAACCCTGAGGTTCAGTGCACTCACTCAGAGCTTGCTCTGTGATTCCCACCAAGACCGCTCATGCTCTTCTGACTCTCATTAATAGCTACTTAGTCTGACATTTTACAAGCTCTGATTTTATTTTAGGAAACCAACCAATCAGTTGCTGTTGGGTCGATTCTAATTCAAGATGACCTCATGTGTGTCAGAGTAGAACTGTGCTCTACAAGTTTTCAGTGGCTGATTTTTCAGAAGCAGATATTCAGGCCTTTCTTCAGAGATACCACAGAGTGAACTCAAGCTTCCAACCTTTTGGTTGGTAGCCAAGTGTGTTAGCTGCTTGTACCACTCAGGGACTACCTTTTAGGAAAACAGTAGCTAAATTGATAACCTTAGTCCATTTACTTTGTTCCATGGGGGATAAAGTGTTAAATGTTCCCACTCCAACTCAATCCCTTTGATAGATTCCAAAGACTGACTTTTCTGCAGAAAAAATTTAAGCCATGCAAGACCAGTAGGGAAAAAGATATTTTAAAGAACTCTGTCTGCTTATTGGCCCAAATGCTAGAGAAAGGACACTGGTACCTTTCATGGAATCATGAGTATCTGCTCCATGCTGCTCATGGTTATGGAGTAGATACACAAATGCCTTCTCTCTGCATCGTGGTTCCTTCACACATGCGCACACACACATGCACACACACATGCTGCTCCCCAACACAAATAAACAAGCACATTGAAATACTTTCTAGCTGGACTTCAAGCAGCTGTCCTATTATTTATATGTGGATGTAATTATTATGTTATTGTTTATGTAACACACTTTGAAAAGTATTTTTTAAATTAGTTACCCCCAATGTCTATGTATTCATTCAGAAAACATTTCTTGAATGTCCTATATGTGCCAGGCCCTATGACAGCAGGTACTGCATTGGCGTTCTGATTTTAACCATGAGGAATGTGCCTGCAGAGAGTGGTAACAGTTAGCTGAGCCTGTTTGCCAGAAAGTGGGGATTTAGTTCACCCAGCTTCACTAACATTTGATACTTTGCTTTCCTAAGCTGGTTAGAAGCATTGCATGAAAATATTGCCAAATCTTATCCCTTTTTGTCCAAACTTTTTAACTTGAAAAAGGAATCACAGTGTGTAAAACTTTCCATCATAAGGCCACCTGTAAACTTAAAACAGCCAAACTGTTTTTTCAGCTGCCTTCAGCCCTATTTCTCAACTGACTAACACTGACAGATAAAGATGGCTTTCCCCAGAGGAGGATCATTTTGTTTGTGGTTATTCTGTCACTACCAGGAGGGACAGCTCCCTTGATCCTTAGGGAATACAGAGATGCAGTTTACAGACAGAATCATATGCTGACTAGCAACTGAAAAATAATAGTCAAATAATGATTTCATTGTTCCTTCCCCATGTCCATGACAACTGAGAGCTATGCAGCTAGACAGGACAGTGCCTGGGACTGTTCTTTGCCTCTGATACCACTAGTCTGAGAGAGTTCAGATTTACTCTGACAATCAGGGGAAGAAGAAAAATAGAGATTTCCAACATATGGCTAATTTCACGGTTTGTAGCATCCCTAAAGGTAGTTCTTTGGTCATTTCTTCTATTCACTAGTTCTATGATTTTCTCCTTTATGGAAAGTTTTCTGCCTTGATGGTAGTCAGGGATGAGGAGTTCTCGTTCTAGTTAGACAAGGATGTGCATAAGTCTGTTTCAGTAATTAGTAGTGTGTGTGTGTGTATGTGTGTTGGCTGGCTGATCTTGAATGAGTGAGTCTCTTTAATCTTCTTGTCCGTATCCATAAAATAGTGAAATAATAGAATCTTTCCCATAGGGTTGTTGTAGATTCACTGAGATAATCCACATAAAGTGCTTAGCTCACTGCTTGGTGCAAGGAAAACAAACAACAAAAGAAAAAAGAAAAAGCATCAAATGAATTGTCATTCATTCTATTCCTACTTATAGCAACTCTACAGGACAGAGTAGAATTGTCCCATAGGATTTCCAAGGGCTGGCTAGCAGATTCATGCTGTGGACCTTTTTGTTAGCAGCCAAGCTCCTGATCACTGTGCCAGCAGGGATTCTGGTACAAGTAAGCATACTATAAATTGGTGATCTGTTTATATTATTAGTATCACCTGGCAGTGAAGAGGAAACTCTGGTGGTGCAGTGTTTAAGTGCTGCAGCTGACACCCAGATGGTCCTCAGTTCAAATCCCTCAGGCACTCCTTGGAAACTCTTTGGGGCAGTTCTGAGCTGTCCTATCAGGTTGCTATGAGTTGGAATCAACTCAATGGCAGTAGTTTTGGTTTTGGGTTTTACTGATGGTGACAATCTGTTTTGGTTAAGAATATACACAAGAAAACCCTGTGGAGCAGTTGTGCTTTGTAGTTGCCATGAGTCAGAATCAACTTGATGGCAACTAAGTACTGCTGACAACCGCTAATGACAGCAAGACTGTGAGGTCCCAGAGCAATGGTACTCAGTCTTGGTTGTACATTAGAATCACTTGGGTAATAAAAAAATGCTGATGCACAGGTCACCTCAGACTAACTGAATCAGAATCTCTGGGAATGGAACCTAGAATTCAGTGTTTGAAAGATTGCTCCAGATAATTCCTTGTGCAGCCAAGTTTGACAGTTATGGGCCTTAAAGATGAGCCTAGAGCATCTGAAAGCACTCAGATAAAAATGTGTGAAATCCTTACAAAAGTGGGTATTTGGGAAAATAAAAAGCCACAGCATGCTCTAGGAAAATATAAAAACTGATACATGGTACTTTGTGTATTATGTTTCAGGTATTGTAACTGAACACGGAAAAACCAAATTAAGTGATTTTTTTCCAAAGGACCAGTTATTGCCAACTTTAAAATAGAGCAAATCTACAAGGAAAGAAATGAAAAATCATAAAATAGATGGTAGCCCAAATTTTGAGTGAATAAGATCAAGTTACATATGTGGAAATTATAGTAAAACAAAGCTACCTGTGCATTTTAATGTTTTTTTTTTTAAACTGAGTTAATTGACAGACAGACAATTAAACACAATTCTGTGATATTTTAACACACGTATCTATAAATTCAGATACTTCTCATGGAGAGCATATCTTTGTTTATTTAAGCCTTGAGGAAAAACACTTGAAGCATAAGAATACAGGCTTATACATTACTTATGCTGAATCAGCATCTTTAGACATCTAGTATTAAAAATTTTGGAATGGAAAGGCTAAGATCCAGGATAAACGAAGTGTATTAATTATATAAGAAGGCTTGAATTTCTTTCTGGTAATCCAAAAGACATGAATTATTATGTTCCTAAGATCTTATATATATAAAGATATTATCAGATTTAGCTTTATCAAGAAAATTTCTTTACCTAGATTCTTTAGGTATATTTTCAAAAGAGAGTTTCTCTGTATTTCAATGTATCTCATCATTGTGGTCAACAAAGTTATTTAAATTTTAAGCTTCTTAAAGACAATATTTTTAAAGTAAATATTTTACCTCACAGAGTATTTCTTTATGTATACAATTTTAACAAAAATATGTTGTTGGTAATTATCACAGTAATACTTGTTACACTTGTTTACTACTTCTAAGGACCCATGGGTTACAAGTGGCTAAGTGCTCAACTCTTAGATGAAGGGTTGGCAATTTGAACCTACCACTGCCCTATGGGAGAAAAATATGACAATCTGCTTCTGTAAAGATTTATGGCCTTGGAAAACATATGGGACAGTTCTACTCTGCCCCACAGGGTCGCTATAGGTTGGATCTACTCAATAGCAATGTTGTGTGTGTGTGTGTGTGTGTGTGTGTGTGTGTGTGTGTGTGTGTGTGTGTGTGAGAAAAACCAAGAAGCAACCAAACAAACAAAAAACCTTGCTGAAAGTGAAGATGACTTGCAACACTTATTGATGAAAATCAAAGACCACATCCTTCAGTGTGGATTCCACCTCAACACTGAGAAAACAAAAATCCTCACAACTCGACCACTAAGCAATAGCATGATAAATGGAGAAATGATTGAGGTTGTCAAAGATTTCAGTTTACTTGATCCACAATCAGCACTAATGGAAGTGGCAGTCGGTAAATCAAAAGATGCTTTGCACTGGGCAAATGTACTGCAAAGGGCTTCTTTAAAGTGTTGGAAAGCAAAGATGTCACCATGGAGATTAAGGTGCGCCTGACTTAAGCCATGACACTTTCAACTGCACCTTTTGCATTCGAAAGCTGTGCCTTTGAATTGTACTGGAGAAGAGTATTGAATATACTGTGGACTGTCAAAAGAATGAACAGATCTGCCTTGGAAGATGTGCAAACATCCTTAGGAGCAAGGGTGGTGAAACAACAGCTTACATACTTTGAACATGTCATCAGGAGGGATCAATCCCTGGAGAAGGGTATCATGCTTAATGAAGTAGAGGGTCAGCAAAAAAGAGGAAGACCCTTAACAAGGACTAACAATTGCTGCAACAATGGGCTCTAGCATAATGATTGTAGCACACTGGAGGACTGGGCAGTGTTTCTTTCCATTGTGGGTAGAGTTGCTATGTGTCAGAACTGAGTACATGCCACCCAACCAGAACTTTTAGTTTTCCAGTCTTTTTGTATGTATATTCTCATTCAGTTCCCATAATACCTCAGTGAGGATGCAGGTCAAAAATTAACATCACGGCAAATAGAAAACTAAGGCAGTTTATTAACAGGCAGTTTCAACAGAACCAGGATGAAAATTCTTGATTTTTAGTCAGATCTTCTTTCCATTAACTTACTTACTATTTCTCAAGCGTTATCAAGCCACAGATATACTTTAGATATCATTGTAGGCAATGGACATCACAGACCTTGCCCTTTAGAATTTTCAAGTACAGTTCTGTGAATGTACTTTAAAATCCTTTGCCTGTGTCTACCAAGGCAGAATCCATGACCTGAAATTTCTATGGGTAAAGCTATCAACCCTTCTGCAACATAGGCAGGAAGAGGAAAAGAATTAAGACGGTTAAGAAAACTATAAAGACCACCTTCTGCAGTTATACTTTGTGACAGCCAAGTATACACAAGACCAACCTGGACAATAACAGTCCTTGCAGCTGGATTCTCTGGTGATTTCTGCAGTGTTGAGGGAAAGTGCCGGTGTTTTTCTAAGACCATATTATTCTTTTATTTTTTTTTTTTCTCCAGCTTTTCAACTGCTAATGTTCATTTCAGTTTTGGCAGAAACTGTTTCGATGATTAAGCATTTGGGTGTATTTTTAAAGTTAATTCATCTCCAATATTTAGTTGGTTGCTAAAGTAATTCTGTTGCTGGATTTAAACAAGATTACTTACTAGACACAAATTAAACTCTACAATGTGATGCACATTTAAGTTTTAATAAAACTCCCTTTAAAATATATCAGTGTTTTTTACTGATTGTGAAGTCTTAGAGTGAAGGTATTACCGTAACTATCTTCTATAATTAGCTGTATTCTTTTTATTCTAAAGCATGAAGCAGGAGCCAATTAAATGGATAGAGTGATTTAAGTTCTTTTTGAGGATTCATAGTTGCACTAAAGGAAGGAAATTTCAGAAAGAACATTATTATTAGTTTTTCACTTACCAAGTAGAAACATTTTATAATGTCTTGAAACTTTTCCTTGATTATTTTAAGATTAAAAATGTATGGAGATATAAAGGAATCAATGATTTTGTGAGGAAAAAGTTAGGCTATCAAGTCAAAAAGTTTAAAAACATAAACATTGTTAGGCAACAAATAACTGAAATCTATCTCTTATTCTTTAGTATAAAACTATTTTAACTTAATGTCAATAAAGTTTAAATTAGTTCAGACTTTTCTTATTAGAATAAATGTTTCCTTTTAAAATGCACGATAATCATAATCAAGACGAAATTTGTCCTGTTATTTATTTTCAAAATGATTGTACATGTTTAGCAGACTTTTGATTTAAATCCCCAGTGATATATTGGAGACAGATGTTTAGATGACCTCATGTTTAACGTAATGTTATATTTGGACACAAGATTAAATTTTCCTTAAAATCTTTCCTTATAAGTTAAACTGTGGTGGTATACAGAAACTAATCAATGATTTGCAGTGGATTAATGCAATTCCCGTATTTTAAATAAAATTTTCTATCTTTTATGGAATTCCACATAGTACAAAAGAGCTGATTATGAAACAGCTGTTTACAAATGAAAATATTGTTTTTGGCTGGCCAGCTAAATGGGAAACAGATTTGAAAAGTTCCATGAATTTGAATGCAAATTTACCATATCATTTATACTGGACCAAAGAACATTGGTAAAAAACTGCAGCATAGATTACCAAAAAATTCAGTTGAAGACTATTTTGTAAGATATGATGTAAACATTGAAAATAATTTTTCCTTTATGAAAACCTAGGGTCGCCATGAGTCAGATCCGACTCGACGGCACTTGGCTTATGAAAACCTAACTTATCTTTGTGAAAATCAACATAATTAACAGATGCGTGTCGTTAGAATATTTGGAAAGTTTGTCAGAAGCTCATAAACACTATTTAAATTTGAATGAAGAGAAATTAGCAGGTGGGGTTCTGAGAAATGTAGGGACAGCTGAGTGGGGTGAAATAGAGAAAAGATAAGGGACGTTGTGCTATGATAATAAGTGAATATTTTAAGGCAGAGTATGTAGATAGTGGCCTGCTCTTGTTTTCATCACCAGCTAGAATACTGTGCTGAAAATCATACTGCTGTGGAAATTTTCATTTGAAAAACACTGTCTACCACAAATCCTTCAGATTTTATTCTGGAATTTTATACAGTAATTAAGAATTATTTATTTAGGAAATTAGTCTGTGCCAAAACAAATAATAGTACCTAGCCCTATCTTATCTGACTTTTTGACTGCTTAGAGTACTAACTTAGCTGAAGTAGCTCATGAGCTAAAACTTTTGAGAGAAAAATTATTACTTTCTTTTTCTTCATCCTTTTCATTGTATTTCTTGCCTCAGTTTTTGGGAAGTGGGACCATGTGTTTCTTCAGTAGCTTTTTTCCCTCCCATCCATGCAGGAATAAATGCCTTTTTTTAGGGATGAGATATTTCATCTGGTTCTGTTGTCACCATCTAACATTAAATGGTTGATGATCGCTCAAGAAAGAAGCAAGTGGGATATCTACAAAATAAGAAGCAAGATTTGGGGAAAAAAATGAAGGATAAAAGATTCTAGAATGGCAAGCAACATAAGTAAAAATGCTTTAATACAAATACTTTATAGACATCAATGAATAGTGTTTTTAATGGATAAACCACTTTTAGCATACTTGATGTTTTTTGTCGCTATTTCATTGAATGTCACTAGATAATCACTACCTATAAAACAGATTCATTGATATGTGGGTATGCAAAATGGTAGTATACCATACGTTTTAAGAATTAGTTTATGCCTAATGCTTTTTTAATGACTTTATTTTGGAGAACAGCAGAGATAATAGTTGCTCACTATGTGGTAGTGATAGCTTATACCACATTATCCACATTTCTTTTTGGCTTTACTCATGATCCTTAACTGTAGCAGTGCATAGAAATCAAGCAAGTAGGACAAGTGAGAGTACACTTGAGGGTTACTAAAGGTTTCCTTATTCACATTTCAGCTTAATATATTCACATACATCTTATAAACACTCAAGAAGTTTGTTATGAAAATTAGCTGATGTTTTATGCTTCTGATGTGAAATTAAAAGTGGAATTTTTACACACTGGGAAAAATTGTGAACAGAAGGGTAACTGACACAAGTGAAAAATAGTATTTAAACATAAATGTAACATTTTAATACCAATTTTTAAAAATTGTTGCCATGCATTTGAGCCTCTGTTAGGACTGGAAACCCTAGTGGCATAGTGGTTAAGTGCTACATTTGCTAACCAAAGGCTAGCAGTTTGAATCTGCCAGATGCTCCTTGGAAATTCTAGGGGGAGTTCCTCTCTGTCTTATAGGATCACTATGAGTTGGAATTGACTGGATGGCAGCAGGTTTGGTTTTTGGTGTGCTGAGGTTGGAAACACTGGTAGCATAGTGGTTAAGAGTTTGGTTAGTAACCAATGTGTTGGCAGTGTGAATCCAGCAGGGTTTTTTTTAGAAGACCTATAGGGCAGTTCTACTCTGTTCTGTAGGGTTGCTATTAGTTGGAATTGACTAGATGGCAGTGGGCCTGGTTTGTTTTTTTTTTTTTTTTTGGATATTGTGGTTTTTATAGCACTTTGGTCACAAACCCCAAAACCAAGCCCAGTGCTGTTAATTAATTAATTATTTCATTGTGATTGAAAGTGTACAGTCCAAGTTAAATTTGCATGCCCGCCCATCTGCAGCTCCTTCTGCTCTCCTCCGCCATGACAGAACACTCCTCCTTTTTGTTCCATACATTTCATATCCTCTTAACAGTCTCTGGTCCCCTTGTCTCCACTCTCTCCTCTCCCTTCTAGTAAGAGGCCAGTAGGACAGCATCCTATAGATGCATAGAACCATAAAGTAGCACACACCATGTGATTACATTGTGTCCCTGAGTCCAGTCTTTTCCTGTCCAAAGAGTTGACCTCAGTAATGTTTTCTGATCGGGGGTAGCAGGGGACATGGCTAGGGGACATGCTCCCACAGGAACCTTCAGGCTTTTGGACCATCTTTTAGTGGAGTTCTTGAGGTGCACCCCTCTTTTTTGTATGTTGCCACTGGGACTCGACGTTGTGTGCCCCATCATAGTTGTCTTTGGTGGTAGCTGGGCACCGTCTGATTCTTCTGGTCACATGTTGATACAGTCACCCATTCATGTGGGTCATTCTGTCTTCTGGGCTCTTTTTGCCTGATGTCTTTGTTGTCCTTGGTGATCATCTCTTCTGGCTGAGTTGGGACCATCTGGTGGATCTCAGTTGCCAGCTTGCTAGCTTTTAAGACCCACTCACCAATATGGGGTGCAGAAGACTCTCTTAGAAATAGGCCAGTTGTGCTAATTGGCCTCAGTCTCTCTTGAGAGCATGCTCCCCAAACCTCCACCCCAGCTACTCTATCCTTGTAATATTGGGTTAAGATTAGAAGAGTTTTCAGTTTATGTTGAAGTCCCGTTAAGCTGATCGTCTTTGTAGTGTGCTCTTACTGCTTTCACCCAACCAAATTTCTATCAATTATCTAATGTATGACCACCCTGTTCTTCCCTCCCCTCTGCAGCTGTCAAAGAGTCTTTTCTTCTGCATATGACTCTGTTTTTAAGTCCTTATAGTAGGGGTCTCATATAATATTTGTCCTTGTGCTGCTGACTGATTTCTCTCAGCATAATGTCTTCCAGTTGAAACCAGGTTATGAGATGCTTCCTCAAATCATCATTGTTCTTTACCATTGCATAGTGTTCCATTGTGTATATATACCATAGTTTGTTTATCCATTCATGTGTTGGACATCTGGATTGATTCCATCTTTTAGGTATTGTGGACTACGCTGCAGTAAACATTGGTGTACATCTATCTGTTCATGTGACTGCTCTTGATTCTGTAGGATATATTCTGAGTAGTGGGATTGCTGGATCAAATGGTGGATCTATTCCAGCTTTTTAAGGAAATGCCAGATTTGTTTCCAAAGAGCTTGTACCATTTTGCAACTCCATCAGCAGTGTAGGAGAGTTCCAGTCTCTCCACAGCCTCTCCAGCGTTTGTTGTGTTGTCTTTTTTGGATAATGGCCAAACTTCCTTGTGAGATGTTATCTCATTGTAGTCTTGATTTGGATTTCTCTAATAGCTAATGATCATGAGCATTTCCTTGTGTGTCTTTTGGCTGCCTGGATGTCCTCTTTAGAGAAGTGTCTGTCCATCTCCTTTGCCCATTGCTTAATTGGGCTACTTATCTTTTTCTTGTTGATATTTTGCTGTACTTTGTAGATTATGGAGATCAGACGTCTATCTGACATATAGTTGCCAAATATGTTTTCCCATTCTACAGGTGGTCTTTTAATTCTTTTGATAAAGTCTTTGGATAAGCAAAAGTGTTTGATTCTTAGTAGTTCCTATTTATCCATTTCCTCTTCTATTGATCGTGCTTTGTTTGTCAGATTTTGAAGTCTGTCTAAGCTGTGTATTAAAACTTCCATTAACTGTATTTTTTCTTGCATGATCTTTATCATTTTAGGTTTGATATTTAGGTCTTTTATCCAATTTGAGTTAGTTATTGTATAAGGTGTGAAATATGGGTCTTGTTTCAATTTTTTGCAAATGGATACCCAGTTTTGCCAGCACCATTTATTAAAGAGACTGTTTTTACCCCAGTTTACAGTCTTAGGGCCTTTGTCGAATATCAACTGTCCATGACAAGATGGTGGCATCTCTGGGGTCTCAACCTTGTTCCATTGGTCTATATATCTCTTTCTGTACCAGTACCAAGCTATGTTGCTACTGTGGCAGTGCAATAGGTTCTAAGGGTGGGTAGTGTGAGGCCTCCCACTGCATTTCTGTTCTTCATTAGTCCTTTACTTATCCGAGGTTTCTTCCCTTTGCCAACAAAGTTGGTGATTTCTTTCTCCATTTCATTAAAAAATGTTGCTGGAATTTGTATTGGGATTGCATTATATAAGTAGATTGGTTTGGGTAAAATAGACATTTTCACAGTGTTAAGTCTTCCTGTCCTTGAGAAGGGTAGGTTTCTCCATTTATGTAAGTCTGTTTTAGTTTCTTGCAGTAGGATTTTATAGTTCTCTTTGTGTAGGTCTCTTATTTTTCTAGTTAGATTTATTCCTAGATATTTTATCTTCTTGGGGGCTATAGTAAATGGTATTTATTTGGTGATTTCTTCTTTAACGATCTCTTTGTTGGTATAAAGGACTCCTACTGATTTACTTATGTTTGTCTTATATCTTGATACTTCACTAAGGTTTTCTATTAATTCAAGTAGTTTATTCATGGATTCTTTAGGATTTTTTGCATATACAGTCATATCATCTGCATCAAGGGAGATTTTTACTTCTTTGCCAATGTAGATGCCCTTTATTTCTTGTCTTGTGTAATTGCTCTGGCCAGAACTTCTAGTACTATGTTGAATAGAAGTAGCGAGATTGGGCATCCTTGTCTAGTTCCTGTTCTCAAGGGGAATTCTTTCAGTCTGTCTCCATTCAGGATGATGTAGGAGGTTGGCTCTGCATAGATGCCCCATATCACATTGAGGAATTTTTCTTCTGTTCCTATTTTGCTAAGACTTTTTTTTAGCATGAATGGATATTGGACTTTGTCAAATGCCTTTTCTGCATCAAATGACAAAATCAGGTGACTCCTATCTTGTGTGTTATTTATGTGGTTGATCACATTAATTGTTTTTCTGATGTTGAACCAGCCTTGCATCCCTGGCATGAATCTCACTTGGGCATGATGAATTGTGTTTTTGATATGTTGTTGAATTGTGTGGGCAAGGATTTTGTTGAAGATCTTTGCATCTAGGTTCATGAGTAGTATTGGTCTGTAATATTCCTGTTTTGTGGGATCTTTCCTTGGCTTTGATATCAGGGTTATGCTGGTTTCATTAGAATGAATTTGGGATTATTCCATCCCTTTCTATGCTGGGAAATAGTCTTAGTAGAGTTGGAGTTAACTCTTCTCTAAAAGCTTGGTAGAATTCTGCAGGGACGCCATCTTGGCCAGGGCTTTTTTTGCTTGGTAGTTTTTTGAATGACTTTTTCAATCTCTTGCTTTGTTATGGGTTTATTAAGCTGTTATACTTTTCCTTGTGATAATCTTGGTAGGTGGTATGAATCTTGGAATTTTTCCATTTCCTCTAGGTTTTCAAATCTGTTAGAGTAGGGTCTTTCAGAGTATTCTGTTATGATACTTTTGATTTCAGTTGGGTTTGTTGTGACATTTCCCATCTCATTTCTTATTCGGGTTATTTATTTTCTCTCTTTTTTTGTTTTATAAGTTTAGCCATCGTTTGTCAATTTTGTTGATCTTTTCAAAAAACCAGCTTTTTGTTTTGTAAGTTTTTTCATTAGTTTTTCTGTTTTATAATTCATTTAGTTCTGCTCTAATCTTTATTACTTGTTTTGTTCTGGTGCCTGAGGGGTTCTTCTGTTGCTCTCTTTCTACTTGTCCAAGCTGTAGGGTTATTTCTTTAGCTTGTGTCTTTTCTTCCTTCCAGATGTGTGCATGTATAGACATAAATTTTCCTCTGAGCACTGCTTTGACTGTATCCTATAGGTTCTGATGGGTTTTCATTCTCATTTGAATCTATAAATTTATTTGTTTTATGCTTTATTTTTGCTATAACTCATGGCTTTTTGAGCAATGTGTTGTTCAGTTTCCATGAGTTCCAATTTCTATCTATGTTTTCTTTGCTATTGATTTTAACTTTTATGGCTTTATGATCCAAGAAGGTGCTTTGCAATGTAATTCAGTGGTTTGGATTTGGCTGAGATTTGCTTTATGTTGTAGCACATGGTCTATTCTGGAAAATGTTACATGTGCATTGGAGAAGAAGGTCTACTTATCTGTTGATGGATAAAAAGTTCTGTGTATAACTATGAGGTCTGATTGGTTTATTGTCATAATAAGATCTTCTGTGCTATTACTGAGCTTTTTCCTAGATGATCTGTCCATTATCGAAAGTGGAATGTTGAAGTCTCCAACTATTATGTGGAGTGATCTATCTCATTTTTGAATATAGTCAGTGGTTTTTGATGTATTCAGATGCTCTAGTATTAGGTGCATAAGTATTTAATATTGTTAAGTCCTGCTTGTGTATTGAACCTTTTAGTAATAAATAGTGACCATCCTCGTCCACAGTGGTGGATTTTACATTAAAAACTATTTCATCTGAGATTAGTATTGCCATACCTGCTCTTCTTTGTATATTAGTGTGGTATATATTCTTCCATCCTTTAGCTTTCAGTTTGTTCATATCTTTAAGTCTAAGGTTAGTTTCTTATAAGCAACATATAGATGGGTTGTGTCTTTTGATCCAAGATGTCACTCAGTGTCTCTTTATTGGAGTGTTCAGTCCATTTACATTCAGTGTAATTATTGATAGGTATGCGTTTAGTGCTGTCATTTTGATGTATTTATTTGGAGTCGTGTTTTCTTTGTTGCTCTTAATATTCTGTTCTGGGACATTCTTTTTGTGAGTTGACTTTTCATCTTTTTCAGTGTTGGTTTTGTGTTGAGACTCGTATGTTACATTTCTTGTTTTGATATGTTGCATTGTTATTGTGCTTTGTGCCTACCCCAGTGATCTCCCTTAATATTCTATTAACTTCTGCATATCTTTTTAACTTCCTCTCCATCAGAAAGGACTATAACTGCTGTAGTATTTCCCTTTTTAGTGTGATGTTATCATAGTTTTCATAATATTATTTATCACTGGTTCCCTTCTTTTGAAATTGTAGCTTTGGTTGAGTCTTATGCCTTCCCTAACTGTGTAAAAATTCTGGATGTTGTGTCCTGCATTGCCTCCTTAAATATACGCTTAATGGTTTTGCTTTTCTAAACAAAGAGCTTCTTTCAGTATTTCTTGTAGTTTTGGTTTGGTTTTTACAAGGTCTGTAAGCTTCTGTTTATCCATGAATGTCTTAATTTCATCTTCATATTTGAAAGACAGTTTTGTGGGATATATAATTCTTGATTGGAAGTTTTTTTCCTTCAAGACTTTGAATGTGTCATCTTACTGCCTCCTTGCTAATGTCATTTCTGCTGAGAAGTCAGATGAAGGTCGACAAGGCTTCCCTCTGAATATTAGTTTTGCTTTGGGTCTCGCTGCCTTTAAGAGTTTCTGCTTATGTTTCATTTTATTAAGCTTGATTATAACATGTCTTGGTGTCTTTCTTTGGGGTCTAGTTTTTGTGGTGTTTGATAGATGTCTTGAATATCTGTATTCTCTTCTTCCCTAATTTCAGGGAAATTCTCTCTCAGCAACTCAGCAGCAGTACTGTCTGTGTTTTCAAGTATCCTTCCCTCTTCTATTTTGTGCTTTTAATTGTAGATTATTATAATTAATTGTAGATTATTCCTCTTGATAGAGTCTCACATGTTTCTTAATGCTTCTTCATTTTTTCATATTTCTTTTCTATGATTTCTCCTCGTAAATACTGGTGTCCATTGCTCTATCTTCAAGGTCACTGAGTCTGACTTTTGTCTCCTCAGTTCTGCTCTTTTGGCTTTGGATTGAATTTTGTAATTTTGTTAGTGATCTGCTAGATTTCAGAAGTTTGGTGTTCCATCAGTCTGAATAGCTTACTTTATTTTTCATTTTTCTCTGCTGCATTTTATGTAATGTCTAGGAAGGCTCTTATATAATTCTTTTGTACTTGACCTCCAGTAGTTTCAGAAAGTCTTCTTCATCTGAGAAGCTTTTTGATTTTTTATTTTGGGAGTTTTCAGGAGCCACGGTGAGCTATTTCTTTAAATGATTAGTGATGGCTTGTTGCCTTCAGGCCATCTAGAGGCTGTTTAGTTTCCCTGGTGTTACCTCAACAGGAGCTGAATCATAGTTCTGAGAAGGGAGTTATCACCAGCTACCTCTGTGTACTCTTGTAACTGGCCCCAGTGGACTCTCTGGAGTGGCATACTCCACCTCCTGGGTGGTGAAGATACCACCCTACTTATGGAGTCAGAGGGAGACCATCAACTGACCCTATTACGTGGATCGGTAAAGGCTAGAAGAGATGCCATTGGGCTGCTCAGCAGATATTTCTCCAAGCAGTCTTATTTTAAAAAGTTGAAAGCTATCTGACAGCTTCCAGAATCAGTCAGGCTGTCAGGTGTGGCAGGCCCTGCCTTCTGGCTGACAATGGAAGCAGCTTTTCAGCTGTTAGCAGATGCTATGATGTTGTTCCAAGTAAGGAGGGGCTACGGCCCTGCTGCCATCATCAGCTGGACCCTACCTGTAAGGCAGCCTTTCTATTGGAGAATTTCCCCCTAGACTGGAATTGCCTTCCAGCCCGGGAGTTAGCACCTACTGAGGCCTCTGGTTGGGTGACTCCACCTCCCAGCTAACCAAGATGGCATCCCTGTCAAGCTACCCCTCCTGCCATGGAACAGCAGAGGGTGGAGGGGCTGTAATACCCTCAGTCCACTGCTGTGCTCTCAAAACGTGCTTATCCCACACTGTCTCTCCACAGCACCACATGCTGTTCACTTCAGCTCTGTGGCTAAGTGTATCTGCCTGCTCATGTCACAACTAGCAGCCAACAAAAACAAAAAAAATTAAAAATGCCAATACCTGCAGTTTGTGCAAATGGTGAGTCAGCAGGAGTGGGCTCAGTGAGAGAGAGGATGTTTCCCATTTAGTGGAATGTAGTCCAGTCTGACAACCCTATATTGTGTCCTAAGGTTCACAGGTGTCCAGAATGCTCTGTTCTGTTATCGATCCAGGCCTTAGGTTTTGGAAGGAATTAAGGAGACATGCGTCTAGTCTACTATCTTGGCTCCACCCTCCCCCTTGAGTTAATTCTGACTCACAGCAACCCTATAGGGCAGAGTGAAACTGCCTCATAGAGTTTCTAAGGAATGTCTAGCAGATTTGAACTACTGACCTTTTGATAAGCAGACATAGCACTTAAGCACTATGCCACCAGGGTATCCACTTTGGAAATAGAAGATTTTAATTTCTGTTGTTTCTTTGGATACCCTAGTGATGTAGTGGCTAAGTGCAAAGCTACCAAAGCCAGGGTTAGCAGTTTGAATCTGCCAGGTTCTTCTTGAAAACTCTATTGGGCCTTTCTACTCTGTCCTACTGGGTAGCTATGAATGGGAATCAGCAACAATGGGTTTGGTTTTGGTTTTTATCAATACTGTGAAATATTTTTAAATGAACTTAATGGTCACATGTTTTCTGGTATATAGGAATATGACATTTTCAGTTAATAATAGAAGAGGCAAAATTTTATTTCCTAGATTCATACAGTTCAATTTTGGAATAAACAAGTATTTTCTTTCTGCTTCTTCATCTGTACAGAGTCATACTTTGGTATGAAAGCCTATTCAATGTTTATTTGTGATGAGATTTCAAGGTGAGATAAGACTGTAATTTGATAAGACCTTTAGAACAGTTGAGGATGGGTCATTTTAAAGACAGTGGAGAACATAGCATGTAGTAAGACGACTACTGGAGTATAGTCAGGGGATTGGTATCTCCCTAGGTATGCTGAATGTTTTTTATCTAAGTTGTAGTAGGTTTTAGTTTTTTGCTAAGTGTCATTCAGACCTTTTGATGAGATGTACATCCTTTCACCCCTTGAACAACTGAAGTATTTCAGAAATATATATCTAAGAGGCTATGTAATTATCACAACTATAGAAATGATAATAATGATTATTATTATTATGGTGAACATTTATTAAGCACTTACTCTGTGCAGGTCATATTCTAAGATTAGGGAAGAAGAGCATTTGTGGGACCTGTCAACAACTTTATTTTACAAATAAAGAAATTGAAGAAGAGAAACATTAAGTAACTCTTGCTCAAAGTTTCACATGTTATAAGTAGCAGTCCAGAAATTCATTCCCAGATAGTCTGGCTGCAGAGCCCTTACTTGAAACCATAAAACTCTGCTGTTTCACTTAGTCAATGAAATTATCATTTCACTTATTAAGTGAAATTGTTAAGTTATATGTAGGGAGAGAGTCAAATACACTTTTATGATCAATAAAGACCCTATGATTCAAACTTAGAGAAGACTTGACAATAGGATGGGTACGATCCAATAAAAGTGACACTGAATATTGCCAATGGACAAAAGCAAAAAAAGGTAGAGGGAGAATGATGCATAAAAGACACAGAATGTGAACATGAAGCTCCCATTCAAGGAAATTCATCTGGTAACTCCTTGTCTTTAGAATTTTTTTTTCCTCCTGGAATATTTAGTTTTCAAATTCAGAACATGAAATTTAATCTAAAGAGGCAGTATTATCCAGTGGAAAAAGTTTTTAATGTCAGGATGCTTGGTTTCTAGTAATGGTTCTTTCATTAATTATGTGAATTAAAGCTGGATTTGTTACATAAAAGAACCCATTCATGAGGAATAGCTTATTTCATCTTCTTAATTTCTCTAGTCTTCCTCATGAACTGTCAACCTCCAAATCTCCCAAGCACAAAAACCGTGGGTTTTTCTGATCTTTAATCTATTTTGTCTCTTTTATCAAAACTTTCACTAATCTCTTTGGCCTACCTCTTTTAATTTTGACCACCATTATTTTGCTTTCTTACAGTTTCTTGGCTAGGTGACTTTATGACTGGCTTCTAGGGCTAAGTTTGTCAGCTCTTCCTTTATCTGACATCGAGAGCAACTAAGGAAGCAAACAATTGAGAGGGTTATTGAGTAGGAGTTTTCAGAGTGAACAGGGATATTCTAGGTAGAGGTGGTAGCACTTGCCATGGCATGGGAAGCATGAAAGCTTAAAGCTGGTTCATAGAAGGAAGTGTTTAGTGTGACTGAATTACAGGGTTTGGGGGAAGGAGTGAAGACAAGGAATAGTGAAAGATTAAGTTACGGAGTGGATTGGGAGAGATATTGGAGGCTCTTTTATGTCACAGGAGGTTTTGCACTTATCATGTAGGCATCAGGGTGCCCGTGAAAAATGTTTACAAGGGGAAATGTGTACAGATTCTATTTAGGAAAGTAAATTGGGATAATACAGAGGCTAAGGAGCTATGACTTGAAGGTAAGTGGTTCAAAGCCAGGTCATTTGAACCCACCAGCCAACTCTGGAGAAAAGACCGGGCAATTTGTTCCTGTAAGTATTAACGGTAAAAAGTCATTGACTTGGGACTTAACAGTGACCCTGTAGGACAGAGCAGAACTGCCCCATAGGGCTTCCAAGGCTGTAATCCCTATGCAACTACAGTGCCTTTTCTTTCTGTCCTGGAGCACTTGGTGAGTTTGAACTGCAAAACTTCTGGTTAGGAGCCAAGCATTACAGTGTGCCACCAGAACTCCTTTTCATAAAGATTACAAGACTAGGGGACCCTAGAGATAGTTCTATTCTGTTTGCTATGAGTCACAATTGTCTCATTGACACACAACAACAGCAACAACAATGTAGAGGCTTAACTGAATTAATGTACAGGGACTTGCATCGGGGACCAGTTGGGAAGTTATCATAGGTACTGAGTAGAGGAAGGATGAGAACTTAGATTAGGGTATTGACAGTGAGAAAGACAAGGAGGGCTGGTTTTGAAGAAGAGACAGTTAGATTAGGTGGGGAGTTGTGTCTATGATGTTGACTGAGGAAGAATGCTTGCATGGAGACTGGGACAAAGCCTAATGCCATTAAACCTGATAAGGGGTATCAGAAGAGGGGCCAGGGAATACTGAATTATATTTTATGTTTATGAGGTTTGAATTAACTAGTCAGTAGTTAGGAAATAGGTGAGCTTCATAAGAAGGTTTGGGAGCAGGGAATACTGAATTATATTTTATGTATATAATGTTTCTGTTAGCTAGTAGGTGGTTAGAAAACAGGTGAACTTCAGATGAAGATTTGGGAGTCACTGTCTCTGTGTATCTCTGTGTGTGTATTTGTTGAGGTGGGGTGTGTGTATCAGGATCACCTGAGTGGATTTTAAAAGCTATGTCACTGCATAAGATACTTAAACATTCCCTTGTTCTCACTCTGTCTGGTCGTGTTAAAAACTACAGCTACAGAGAAACCAGAAGAACAGAAGAGAAACACAAGGAGAAGGAGGATGACAGTGAAGAAATCTGAAAAGGAATTCTCAGGGAGGTGGAAAGAGCATCAGAAGAGAACAATGCCCAGAAAGCTAAAGGACAGTTCAAGAAGTCAGTGATGTTGAATGCTCTTCCAATCTACCCACAACAGTTGGCTGAGAAATCTTCCATGCCATTCTACCCCATATATACAGCTGTCACCACTGAGTTAAAATTTCTTGTGTTGATATGTAAGTTTTCCACCTTCAAATTTGTACCTTTCACCCTTGCTGTTCCCTCCCAGCTTGCCTGTGACTATAGTGATTTTGTGGCTCTAGAACCAGACTGCCTAGTTTTGAATCCCAGCTCCTTCACTTATTAATAGGTGACCATGGCCAAATTCACCATCGTTATAGTTCCTGCATTTGGGGTTTAATAAAAGTACCAATCTCATAGGATTGCTGTGAGGGTTATGTGAGTTAATGTAACTAATATATCTAACACATAGTAAGCACTCAATTATCTTTATGTGTCAAAACTGAAAACACCAGCAGTACAGTATTGTTATAAGTACCTTTAACATGTTTCAGAGTGCTTTACCAAGAACATAATACCTTTAGTATCTCTATCTTCAGGGTGGGAAAGAGAGTATAATGGCTATTCTAGAATAAAGAAATTATTATTCTCTCTCTTAAAAAAATTACAGAAGTCAGTCAGTCAAAGTAATAGCTAAGATCAGGACAAATGATACTGAATTTCCAAGTGGACATTTCAAACAAACAAAAATGAATTATTATTTTTTGTTATGCTGGGGTGGAAACTGCCATAGATTTTGGCAACTACTATCTAACTTGATCTCTCAGTATAAACCATTACCATTAATTGAATATGCTGGCTTTTCTTATGCATTAACACCTTTCTATTCTTTTTCTTCCCAGCGATATTCTCACCTGAAATGGCTTTGCTAAGGGTTGTTGACCTAAGTCCTAACCTAAACAGTAAATCTCATCTTTGTCTGCACATTAAAATCATCTAGAAAATTTTTAAAAATCCCGATGACCAGGTAATGACCCAAAGTAATTAAATCGGTATCGCTAGGGGATGCTAGCTAGATTATACGAAGAAGAACGAGGCATCAGGATTGGAGGATGACTCATTAACAACCTGTGTTATGCAGATGACACCACCTTACTTGCTGGAAATGAAGAAGATTTGAGGCATTTACTGATGAAGATCAAGGACCACAGCTTTCAGTATGGATTGTACCTCAACATCAGAAAAACAAAAATGCTCACAACTGGACCAGTAAGCAACAGTGTCATAAAGGGAGAAAGGATTGAGGTTGTCAAAGATTTCATTTTACTTGGGTCCACAATCATTGCCCTTGAAAGCAGCAGTCAAGAAATCAAAAGATGCATTGCACTGGGAAAATCTGCTGCAAAAGACCTCTTCAAAGTGTTCAAAACTAAAGATGTCACCTTGAAGATTAAAACGTGCCTTACCCAAACCATGGTATTTTCAGTCACATCATATGCATGTGAAAGCTGGACCATGAACACAGAAGACAGAAGAATTGATGCCTTTGAATTGTGGTGTTGCAGAAGAATGTTGATGGTACCATGGACCACCAAAAGAACCAACAGATCTGTTCTGGAAGGAATACAACCATAGTGCCTTGGAAACAAAGGTGGAAAGACTGTGTCTTACATACTTTGGACATGTTGTCAGGAAAGATCAGTCCCTAGAGAAAGAAATCATGCTTGGTAGAATGGAGGGTCAGCGAAAAAGAGAAAGACCCTGGATGAGATGGCTCGACACAGTAACCGTGACAATGGACTTAAGCATAAAAACAATTGTGGACATGGTGCAAGACCGGGCAGTGTTTTGTTCTGTTGTTCATATGGTCACTACGAGTCGGAACCAACTCAACAACATAACAACAACAACAAAGGGGGTGGAAAATCTCAAGCAACAGTATTTGTAAACCTCCCCAGGTGGTTCCACTGTGAAGCCAAGTTTAGATCACTGCCGTAAGCCTGGTTATTTATTCTTGAAGACTCTCTTGGATTAAAGTGATCTAGATAGTCCTACTTTCTTTAGCACTTAAACCATTAGTGTGAATTGTGTTATTTTTAACTTGGTGATATTGTGCTTATGGAAAACAAAACATGAGTCATTTTTATTTATTTCACTGTGAGCTGAATGCTTTTCTTGCCACAATGGCCAGTGCAGACAGTGAATCTGTGAGGCACTCCACATATGTCTGCTAGCTGTCAGTCAGTCCGGCTGGCTAATACCAAAGAGTCAAACATAAAACGTCTTGTTGAATATGAAGCAATGAGCTTGGACTAACGCCACACCAAAATGTTCACGAAGGGACCTCATGAGATGAAATATCACAACATGAATCTGACTCAATGATATGCCCTAGTGTTACATTAAACAAATTCCTTTTTGTTGCTTCTTTGACAGAAACCCACAAAGACCCTGAGGTTAGTCTGTATGACTCTGTTTTGAGGAGGGGGGCATTTAACTTCTTTAAAAAAATTGGAAAGTATAGCATACATCCACAAAAGTACACGAATTCTAAGAGTACCACTTGATGAATTATTCAAAGTGTATGAACTTGTACAGCCATTACCAGAGTCAAGAAATAGTGTGTTATCAGCAGCACTTCTTATATCTCCTTTAGATTGTTTCCTTCTCTCTCTTTCCCACAGGTAGGGCACTTAACTTGAACTTTTTGTTTTTAATGACCAGATCCCCTCTAATTTTTTTTCCAATGAGTTATATTTTGCTTGCCCATTAGGAGAACCCTTTTACAATCCAGCCAAAGCCAGCAGCTCCTTTTCTCTACTTATTTTCCCCATCTGTTTAGAATTCACATCCACATTGTGTTGTTGCCTCATCTAATCAAGCAGGGGAATGTCTCAAGACTATGTACTCCATAAACCACTTAATTTTCTGAAATACTCACTGCCAGGGGCTTAATGAGAAACCACCAAATCTTCTTTGGCTATAAGTCCCTCTAAGGGCCCGTGTTTCTCAAAGAGCCTGCAGTGGGTATGAGATCTTGAGAATTTTTAAAAATAGCCTTCTTTAATTTTTGGTTAGATCAGAGTTCCTATCATATTTGTATCTTTAGTAATGTACTTCATTGTTTTTCTTTATGTTTATGCTTTAAGAATTTTAACATGGCATGTACAATTGTTACAAGTAGAAAAGTTAACAATATTCAGAAGACAGATCCCAATTTACAAGTTAACTCAGAGCAGACGTTTCTTACAGCCATCTTCAGGAATGTATGTCCTGATTGCTGTCTTGACTCACACTAGCCACAGCTTTCTTTTAGCAGACAGAGTCAAGCACATAATGAATCTAGGCTGTCTTAACAGCAGGACTTAGCTTTATTTTTATTCTTTGTCATTCTTACAGGATACTGTGGACATTGTGTAAAATGTTCTGGCTTTTTAGAAGCCAATGCCACTGCCATTAAGTTGAGTCTGGCTCATTGTGACCTATAGGTCAGAATTGAACTACCCCATAGGTTTCCAAGGAGCACCTGGCAGATTTGAACTTCCAACCTTTTGGTTAGCAGATGTAGCACTGAACCACTACACCACTAGGGTTTCCATTAGTTTTTAAGAAAGTTCTTTTAAAAGCTGTTAGTTAATGCCAAAGTCATATGTCTTAAGAAAAATTACTAAAATCATTTTCAGATTGTCTCAGAGACTTGAATTCAGGCCAGAAATAAATATACCCAGTGCTGTCGAGTCAATAGATTACTAAATTTTATTTATGAAGACTTTGAAGCCCTGTGATGCGATTAGAAAATGTCCTAAGACTACTTTGAGGGCTTAAGTACCCTTTAAGATTTCTAGATAGTTCAAACAATTTGTGCTTGACTGCTAACCTAGAGGTTGGCTGCTGGAACCTACCAAGTGGTACCACTGAAGAAAGGCCTGGCGGTATTCTGCCATAAAGATTACAGCTCAACACAAACCACTGTAGTGCAATTCTGTTCTGTAGCACAGGATGTTGCTATGGGTCAGAATTGACTCAGTGACAACTAACAGCAACAAACATACAATACTCATTGACTGTTTGCCTTCTAGGTAGGCTGACTTGAGAGTGCCTAGGAGTTCTCTTTCAAGGAGAGAATGTGAAGCCTCGGGCAAATCACAGCTTTCTTCTTCCACAGTCAGTGCATTTGTTATCTCAATTAATCATGGTTGTTTGAAAAGTGTAGGATTACTGCTGGTAGAAGATGTAAAATAGTCACTTAGGAACAATGCTGAAAGAAATGCTGGGTAAGTCTGAGTTATTGCTGGATGGGGAACATCCTGTTTCCCATATTCTCACCATACCTGTATTCTAACCCAGACAAATCGAACTGTACAAGGTAACCATTGCCAATAGAAAGGTCAGGATGATAGCCTCTCCACACTTGATGCTGACGTGCCACTGTGCACAATAAAGTGATCATTAGATATCTCTAGCTTGTAAGTATGGGAAAGTGATGTTTATGAGACCATGGAGTATGGCCGCTGTCATGTAAGTGTCATGAAATCAGTGTTGAATGAGTAAGCTGTGAATTTTTAAATAGAAGCAGTGTTTGTATCAGAGGTTCTGTAGTCTGTATCTCATCTTTCTAGGCCAGCCTGGTACAATAAAACTTTCTGATTGATGAAAATGTTCTGTATCTGTGTTGTCTAATACAGTAGCTACCAGCCACGTGTACCTGTTGGGCACTTAAAATGTATCCGGTAGAACTGAGGAAATGGACTTTGCATTTTATTTAATTTTTATTAATTTAAATTTTAATAGCCACATGTGGCTGTGGCTTTGTATTAGCATACCCAAATAACATAATTTGATCTAATTCATGAGATTTACTTTAAGAGATAAAATTCTTGGTTAGCAAGGTAACTTAAAAAAAATTAATAAGGTGGGTGTTTTTAAAGACAAAATGCTTATTGACTTGGAAATGATTTAGAAAATTATATTAGAATCATTATTCCTTGTCCTTGAGCATAGAGAATGTGACACACCTGTAGCTAGAGTCATGATGACTCAGCTGGGCCATGAGGTACAAAGGTAGTAGCTAAGATAATCTTGGAAAATATCTTTTAGGGAATCTTTCACATAAGTCAATCAAACAGAACACAAAACATTTCCACTTTTATCTTTTTTCTGTTAGCAATTGGTGATTAGAAAATTTGTTGGCCCAATGAAGACCCTCTTGACTGTGCGAAGGGTTGTTAAGGAAGACAATTCAGAATGTAGGATCACAGTTTCTGGCCAGTTGGTGAAAAGATGAAGCTTTCAGTGATTTTACCCACTTTACAATGTTAGTATATAGTGAACACTCTGTGAGTTTCTTGGACTCAGCAGGCAGACGTGGCTCTGACAATATGCTGATCCACTTTCCTAGTCTTGCGTAGTTTGTGGACTTGGACTTGGACAGACACGGCTCTAGCAGTATGCTCATCTGTTTTCCAACTTTTGTCTATTATGTAATATTTCCTTTGTCTCAGGCAGACAAGGCTTTGGCCTTGTGCTTGTCCAGTTTCTTGTTTTTGCATCTTTGATATACACTGAATGAAACTTTCTTTTTACTTATTAAATTTTTTTCCCCTCTACAACGGAAATAAAGAGATGAGAAACAGGCATTTCTGCATTTGCCACTGCCGTAGAGTAGATTCTGATTCTTAGCAACCTGATAGGTCAGAGTAGAACCATCCCATAGAGTTTCTAAGGAGCTCCTGGCAGATTTGAACTGCTGACCTTTTGGTTAGCAGACATAGCACTTAACAACTGTGACACTGGGGTTACCTGTATTTAGCACAAAATGAATCAGAAAACTTACCTCCAACAGTTTGACTATAGATTATAGCACGACTTTTCTCTTGCAGATTTGCTTGTTGAATTCTTAGGCCCCATATGCTTCTCTAATGATAGTAAAATACTGTGTTTTCTCTTATTCCTTCTGTTTTTAATAGTTGTTCTTCCTTGTGACAACTTAATATGATCTTTACTGAGGATCAACCCATCCAATCTTTACCAAAAATATTCCATCACCATCATAAACTAGGATATGAAATTACATTGGTTTAATCAATAGCTAAGAAGTTTTCTAAATATAGCCAAACAGAGTAGTATGGACAGAAGTCTCAGGACCATGGTTTCAGGGGACATCTAGGTCAACTGGCATAACAAAGTTTGTTAAGAATATTCTGCATCCTACTTTGGTGAGTGGCTTCTGGGTCTTAAAAGCTAGCAACTGGCCACCGAAGAAATATTAATTGATCTCAGCCCACCTGGAATAAAAGAGAGTGAGAACTTCAAAGACGTAAGGAAAATAGAAGCACAAGAGACAGAAAGTGCCACATAAACCAGAGGCTGTATCAGCAGGAGACCGGAAAAACTAGATGGTGCCTGGCTACTACCAATAACTCTTCTTACAGGGAACTCAGCAAAATGTCTCTTGTGGAGCAGGAGAAATGTGGAATGCAGAACTGAAAAAGACTGGGTTGGATAGTCTGATGGACTGGAGGGTCCCTGGAAAACATTTGGCTCCCGACTGTCTGTTAGGCCAGAACTGAAATCACTCCAGAAGCCAACTCTTCAGACAAAGGTAGAACTGATATATAAGACTTAAAATGATACTGATGAAGAACATGCTTTTTGCTTTAAGTAGATACAAGAGACTAACTCGACAGCTCCTCTCCAGAGGCAAGATAAGAAGACAGAAGGGGACAGGATCTGGTTGAATGGACATAGGAAATGGGGACAGAGGAAGGAGTATGCTGTCACAGTGTGGGGAGAGCACCTGGGGTCACATAACAAAGTATGTGTAAGTTTTTGTATGAGGAACTTTCACTTAAAACATAATAAAAATACTAATTAAAAATAAAAGAAAGAAATGATGTCAGTTAAGTCCATTTCCACTTCCTGACAGGATTTTTAGGTTTGAGATTCCCATATGCCAGCTTGTCTTAGTTGAGAAAGGCAGTTGAGTGCACCAGCCAGCTAGAGGGCTGATCTTTGTGCTCTTGAAGCCAGATGTTGCATTTGATCGATGTAGGTGTTGGATTTTAGATTTATACACTCAGGGCCATGTGAAAAGAACAATGTGAGATCCATTCTGATTTTGTGCCAATAGTTAATAATTGTCACAGCCTCTTTCAAACTTTTCACCATCGAGGGAAGAAAATGGAGGGGAAAAGGAAAAAGTACCAGTAGGAGAATTAAACAAACAAATTAAAAATAAGGATATGGTTATGGAGGAGGCAAAAACAGAGAGGGCTCTAGAAATGCACTGTGTAAAGTCAAAGACATTTTTTAAAGCCCCCCCCCAAAAGAAAAAGAAATGGTAGGTGTCCATGTAGGTATCCATTCTCTCTATGTACAGGCAGCTGCTAAGTGGAAGTATGCGATCTTGGGCATTAGACATTCCACGATTAGAATTCTATTACTGCTACAGCATGGCTGTGTCACTTCAGGTGAATTTCCTAAGCATTTTGAGCCTCAGTTTCCTCATTTGTAAAGTGAGGAAATGACCACCTTTGCAGGGTTAAATAGGATAGTATTTGTAATGTTCCTAGGACTTGGTTGACATTCAGTAATTGCTGTTTGTTATTATTGATCCTCCCTGCTGACCTGTAGTTAGTTGCCATGGAGTCCTTCTCACTCATGGCAGCCTCGGTGTACAGAATAGAACAGATCTATAGGCTTTTCAAGGTCTTGACCTTTAGGAAGCAAATCACCAAGCGTATCTTCAGATGTGTCTCTGGGTGGATTCAAACTAGCAATCTTTTAGCAGGCAGTCAAGCGCTTAACCATTTGTGCCACCTAGGGAGTCCTCCTTCCTGGCTTAGCATTGTATTATAATACTAGTTTTACCTCTGTCACTGTCTTGTTTTTCTTTTATCTGAGTGAAAACCTGGTGTTCTTAGAATGCCAGGGATGGGGGTAGGAGGGAGCAAGGAAAATTCGTATGTGTCTCAGTTTCCTGCAGACCCTGGCTATTTCCACTCAAATAAGATCGGGTGGATGGTTTTCTTCTCAAACACAGGCCCGTACAACTCATTAACTTATAGAAAAAACTCTTGCTAGGAACTCCATAAAAAGAACGAACCGTTGGCATTCAAGGGTTTTATTATGCATGAGAGGCTGTTTAATCATTTAAAATGCCCTTGTAAGCTCCTTGATAGAAGAAGGGAGGTGATTAAGGAATGTCACTGAATGTTCATTAATGCCCGTATCTGTGAGGACTCGCTAAATTGAATTAAACTGACATATTCTAGTAATTTTTCTTTTGTTGTTATAATTGAACTACAGATGGTTAAATCTGTGAAAATAAATATGGTGACAAATAGGCTCTAATTTTTATGGCTCATTGCCTGTTACATACTTTTGTCAAAAATATAAAATTAAACACATGTACATTTTTCATTGTTACTAATTCTTTTCACTGTTTCAAGACTGTATGACACATACAAGTTGCATTGGTTATCTGATATCACAAATATTTCAGAACCTGAAGGATAAATACTATGTGTTAATAAATAAATTTTGCAAGAGGGTTTCCCCTAATTAGGTGTAAAATGATAAAGCACTGATATGAATCAAATTCCATTTCAGTGGCTCTGGTAAAGCACGATTGTTGTTAAGCCTTGACTGATGATTTTGCCGTGGTGTCTTTTTGATCTAATGTTGCTGCACTGCCACTTCTGTGACAGTCAGCACAACTAGTTAGTGCTCATCCTAAAACAAACAGACAAACAAACAAAAAAAATGAGTTAGTCGATCCAACTCACAGCAGCCCCATAGGACAGAAGAGAACTGCCCCATAGGGTTTCTAAAGAGCCCGTGGTAGATTCAAACTGCTGACCTTTTGGCTAGCAGCTGTAGCTCTTAACCACTACACCACAGGATTTTTGCCTAGTTCTTGTTAATGATAGTTAATTCAGCTTCTGATTGCGGTGGACATATAGCATGTATGCAGGAAGAAATATCATTGCCCACAGTGAGTACAGTGGACAGTACTCTACCTTATGATTAAAATAGAAGTATAGGTGGTATTTGTAGCCTAAGTTATGTATAGGACAGGAAAACTTTGGGACCAAGTCCTTATATATTATTCATGTTTTTGAAAATTATTACATTACTGGATGGTCAGACTATAGGTCAAAAATCACGATTGCTAACAATTTGTATGGGCAAAAAATGATTCATAGTCCGAGTTCCTTTGGACACTTAATACTGTGTGATCCTGCAGCTAGGTGCTGTGGTATGTGTACAGCCTCAAACAATGCTGAAGTGCTGTGTAGCCCAGGAGACTCCTTAGTGTGCTAATAATGGATGTTGAATGAATCTTTTGAAAAGGAATTTCTAAACACTGGAATCCACCATTGTGGACTGCCTTCTGTTATTTTGTTGTTGTGAAATCGGCAACCCTACAGCCAGATTAGAACTGCCCCATAGGGTTTCCAAGGAATTGGTGATGGATTTGAACTGCTGCCTTTTTGGTTAACAGTTAACCTGTTAACGACTATGCCACCAGGGCTCCATGTCTGTTGCTACCCAACCCACTGCCATTGAATCAATTCTGATTCATAGTGACCCTATAGGACAGAGTTTCCAAGGAGTATCTGGTAGGTTTGAACTGCCAACCTTTTGGTTAGCAGCTGTAACACTTAACTAATATGCCACCAGGGTTTCTATGCTTGCTGCTAGTCCCTCCTATTAAAAAAAAAAAAAAACCTACTTGCCAGAAAGTGTGTTAGATTGCCCCTACTTTCTGGAGCTAATTATTACACATAAAAGAATTCTCATCATTCAAACAGTTGGTTTGCTGCCTCCTAATCATAATTGCTTTTTTTTTTTAAGTAAGAATTGTTATCCTATCATAAACTGGAGTTCAATAGTTACCTCCACTTATCCCTTCACCAAATCACAAAACTAACAAAAATCCAACCTAGTGTCATAACAAGGAATTTTGTGTTTATTTCAGTTCTTTTTGCCTGGTTTCCCTTGTTTCATCTAGGCTCATATCTGAATTCCAGAGCACAGAATTCTGGATTAGAAGGGGATTTAGAGCTCATTTGCAATCCCAGCGTGGTGGAAACATCATGTGCTCATCTGCTAACTAAAAGTTTGGGAGCTCTGGTCAACCCAAAGGCACCTTGAAAGAAAGACCTGGCAGTTCCAAAAAAGCAGTCACTGAAAACCCTATGGAGCACATTTCTACTCTGATACATGTGGCATCAGAGTTGACTCTGTGGCAGCTGTTATTTTTAGAGTTCATCTTGTCTACCTTGTTTTACAGTGGATTAAGGAGATCAAATGATTGTCAGACAATTAAATAGCCAGCTACTGAAAGGCTACAGATTTCTGAATATTTGGAAAATATTTTACAGCATGTCACATTTTTCACACCTGACTCTTCTTCATTTATGCATTTGTAGATGTCATTCCTTCTCTGTAGAGGGCTTAGACATAATCAGCAAGTGGGGTTAAATCTTTTGCCCAGCATGAGTGGACTGGAATTGGAAAGTGACTTTGAAATGACACACAGCCATCTTTAATACGCCCTTTGAGCATTTATTCACATAACTTAAGGTTAAATGGTCTTTTTTTTCCAGGAAATGCTTATTTGACTCTTTTATTACCTCCAAACTGTCCTCATTTAGCAGGTGACTTCAATATTATGACACCTACAACAGCTCTCTCCATTTTCCTCTTAAAAGAGTAAGTGACAGAAGGATGTGGCTGACAGTGATTATGTCAGGTTATACTATTCTTACTTTTCAAGGTGTATTATCTATATATATATGTGTGTGTGTGTGTATACATACGTACATATATATACATTTAGCTAATATGTATGTGGAGAAACCTCTGTGTAGTTCTGTCAGTGCTGAGGCTGCCAGTGGAGCTAATGCCAAAAGGAGGGCACAAGACAAAACACCCCAGCTCTGAATGTTGTCCCTCAACAAACTTTTTCCCTGCAGTTGCACCAACCTGCTAGTAATGGAACTGTGAGAGTGGCAGCCAGATTTGCAGTGTCTTTTTGTTTAAGTGACCCAGATGAAGTTGTTCAGTCTGACGTTCAATTGTAGCTCATCACTAGCCTCGCCCTCCCTCTGCACCACAGAGCTTGGCAGCTGTGCTTGGTGTCCTCTTTTCTAACTCTGAATATAATGTCCCACCCATACCCACTGCCACTGAGTCAATTTTGACTCATTGTAGCCTTATAGGACAGAGGAGAACTGCCCCATAGGTCGCAGAGGTTGTAGAGCTTTATGGAAGCAGACGGTCACATCTTTCTCCCATGGAGATGCTAACTTTTTGGTGACCAGCTAAGCTCTTTAACCACTGTGCCACCGGGCCTCCTTGGATAAAAGGTAGAGAGGATGTAATGATGGCATTGGTTTCTTAGGGAACTGAGGTGAGTGTTGATGAACATGAAGTAAATCCCCTCTGGTCATTTTAAAAAATGTCATTTTACCCTTTTCAACACGTTTTATAGTCACTTTAAGTCATATTCTTTCAGGTGACACTGAATGCATGTAGAACATTCATTCTTCATATATTTTGATGTTTGTCTAAAGCTAAAACATTCAAATCTTATGTTGATTGAGTTTGAAAGTGGTAGACGAGGATATAAATTGCTCCCATGATTTTATATCAAGGGTCTTAGTTATCAGAGGAAGGAGAAATTTTTCTTATGCCTTCTTTGATTTCATAACCATTTTATTTAAAGGGAAACTTTCTTGATGTTTTAAATTATTAAATATAGGAAGGACAAGAACATTGTTTTATTTCTGTGGTTAAATTTTAGTTTAATTCTTGTGGACTTTGTGAAGTATATTCCTTTGGCAGAGTCACAGAAATGTTTCTGTCTTATTTTTCATCTCTAAAATCTGAATACTGAATCTCCATCCATCTCTCATGTTGTCAGAGCTTTGGCTTCTTTATAGGTGGCCATATCCTCCTCTTCCCCATGAGTTAAGGACACTTTATGATTTTGAACTTTACATTTCAAGGTTTGGGGTTTTTGTGCATCAGGCCAGGAACAGAGCTGTTCAGTCAGTGATGAACCTCTCCAACAGTCAGCACTAAAACCACTTCGAGGGTTCACTGACATGACTGCATGTACTAGGGGCAGAAACGCCACTTTGCCAAGCTGGGCAGGAGTGTTTGTGGTACAACAGTACCTGCAGGAGCCTCTGGTTCTCTCTGTCTGCTTCTGCAGGTGTAACTCCAGGCTTTGGATCTGACAAATCACTGCAGTGATAGTTAGCTATTCAGTCTGGAAATAAGAGATTTTAGTTTAGCGTTTTTATTCTTTGGATAAGTGTAAACTGTGCAAGAATTTGATGTTTCTATGTGTTTTAATATTATCAATTAAGATTGTGCTGCATTTCGTATGCCACACTGTTTTGCCTCTTTGTCGCTCTATGCTGCAATTAAGTCCCACAAATGTGTCGCCTGTGTTGCACATGAAGGTTGCCTTAAAGACTGTCTCTGGATCCCAAGCAGCCACCACTCACCTGGAGTAAGAAACTCACCCAGTGGTGTCGACAACACTTTAAGCGCTGTGTCCATCCACTGTGATTGAGCTGTGCACACAAAGTGTCATTAAATGAAAGCTGTTATTATTCATAGAAAGTGGACAGTAAAGAGCGTGAACACATTTATGGGAAGCTGGTAGGCCTTCACACACATGTCCCGCTATGTATCATGGGAGAGGGGTTTCATGTCTCAAAAGGGACCTGCTTATTCTCCTCTCCCCTAAAAAAGGGAATTAACCCCCCCCCCCAAAAAAACCAGTATCTGTTCTTATGTCACCAGCATGGCACACCATGGCTAAAGTGTCTTCAGGTACACTGGTTCTGGTGCTGAGTTCATAGCACCACATGGGGTCAGGTGTGGTATGACTACTCCCTCTGTCTCTTCACAGCTCCTTCCCTTGCTCCTTTACTGACTTGTTCCACTCTCACTCAGTAACCTCAGGACAATCCTGTGCCTGTGTGTGTCACAACAGTTCTCCAAGTGGAATTGCTCCATGGGCAATGTGCACGGGGTCTCCCAGGCCTCTGCTGTAGACCCCTGCACAGGGTCTCTCAGGCCTCTATTGGTGACTCCTGTGCTGGGTCTCCCAAGTGTGAGAGCTCTCAGCTCAGCCAGGGCTTCTGCAGCTGCCTTTTGGTTGGCCTCCTCTGGCCATGTGCAGCCTTCTGCTGCCAGCTGGTTTTCACCTTGCATTCTCTGCTGTTTTGGTTCTCTGGGCCCAGGAGATGTCCACTCCTCTGCTGGCTCTTGTGCTTTCTGCCTGGCTGTGCTAGTGTTGTGCTAGTGTTTGGCCTTGCAGCTGCTGCTCTGTCACTCAGCTCTCCGTGATAATCTTTGGCCTCTGTGCTGCTGCCCTGACCGCTACCGTTTCTCTTAGTCTTCAGTGTTGTTAACTCACTGTTACCAGGTCAGTAGGGTATAGGAAAGCCACAGTGTGGGGACCCTATTCCTGAAGGATATGCTCCCCTCTAGGTTCTTGTTGATCAGGAGATTTTCCCAAACCTCTGCAGGATCACCTGTTTATATAGGAAAACTCCTTGTCAGTTTCAAAGCAGGATGTGGCGGAGGTTTCCCTAGTGGGATCACAGCTCACCAGTCCTCTTTGGCAGACTGCAAACTGACCAGTCTTGTTTTCACCAAACTAAACCAAACCCCTTGCTGTTGAATCTATTTCGACAGTGATCCTTAGGACAGAGTAGAACTGCTTCATAGGGTTTCCAGTGCTGTAATCTTTATGGAAACACATTGTCACATCTTTCTCCCACAGAGTGAGTGAGTTTGAACTGCTGACCTTCCTGTCAAGGTGGATTTCAAACCCAAGGCCAGAAAGGTCATATAGAGGAATCCATTGTACGTCATTAACTCCCTGAGAAGCACTCCTCAGCACAACCTTCCCTGTTCTACTTCTTACCCTCAACCTCTTTTTGCCACAATCATCTTCTCTTTCCTGCTAAACCCTACTCTCAAGAAAAGACCTAAGGCTAGGGTAATCATATAATTTACCAAGATCGAAGGGGGAGTTTTTAATAATTGCTTTGGGAAAACACACAAACTGGGTCTATCCTTGACTTTACTGTCACTCTACTTGATAACGGTGCACGGTTAGATCAGCGGCTGGTCGCTAATACATTACAGATTTACCTGTCTGTGCGCCATTTGCATTGTTATAGGGCTCAAAGCCTTAAGTTAAAGAAACAAGTATTCTAAGGGTGAATTGTCAGGCATCAATTACTAGATAAGGAAACTATTTGAGCTAGAGAATGAATACAAAAGTGCTAAAACAAAAATAGTGAATTACTCTGCTCAAATTTAAGGCTGACTTTAACCATTGCCTGAATAGTCGCTTCAATCCTTGAGTATCTTAAAAATAAGAAAAATAAGTCAGATAATTATCAAAAATAAGCCAAAGAATAGTATGAACAAATTAGCTGTATATCTTCTTTATTGTGCTTTAGGTAAAAGTTTACAGAGCAAATTGGTTTCTCATTCAGCAGTTGATACACACATTGTTTTGTGACTACAAGGTTTTAGCACTCTGTCCTTCTCTTCCTCTGGATGTCCTATTTCCATTAGTCCTGTTTTCCTGTCCCTTCATGTCTTCTCATCTTTGCTTTTGGGCAGCTGTGCCCATTTGGTTTCATAAACGTGATTAAACTAAGAAACTCATCACGTGTATTATTGTTTCTTTTATAGATCTTTCTAATCTCTGGCTGACAGGTGGATTTTAGGAGTATCCTCAGTTCTAAGTGTCCAAGGCCCGTAGTCTCAAGGGTTCCCCTAGTCTCTGTTAAACCACCAAGTCTGGTCTTTTGTGTGTGTGTGTGAAATTGAATTTTATTGTACATTTTTCTTCTCTGTCTGGGACCCTTTAATGGAGCTGTTGGTGGTGGTGGCCGGGCACCATCCAGTTGTTCTGGGCTCAAGCTGGGGAAGCTGTGATACTTGTGGCCTTCCTTCCCTTGTGTCTTTGGTCTCCTTTACTCTTCTCTGCTCTGGATCTGATGAGACTTGTAAATGATCACAGAAGATGCTCGTAAGCTTTTAACACCCCAGATATTAAGGGAGGGGAAAATCTACCAAAAAATAAAAATAAAAAATTAGTCATTTGGTAGTTGAAAAATACTTGTTAATTTAGTAAAAATTATATGCTGTTTGGACCTTATCTCCAAAATGTCAAATATAAAAATATTGTGTGTTGGGAATTTTGTGTCCAGTAGCTACTTCTTTTTGCTTTGTTATCTTGAACTTCTATCCTGCGATTATTTCTTGTATTTTACCTTTTAAGAAGGAGATGGCAGTATTGAGCCTCAGCTGTGACTTGATGCTATTTGAAGGAGCTTGGAATTCATCATAGAGAAATACCACTTTAGCTAAGTTCAGTGTCAAAAACAAAGAAAAAAAAAGGAAAAACCAAGCTGTTGTCATCTTCTCGATTCTGGCTCTTAACAACCTAATAAGACAGAGTAGAACTGCCCTATGGGGTTTCCAGAGAGTGGCTGGTGGATCTGAACTGCTGACCTTTTGATTAGCAGCTGGACTCTTAACCACTGTAACACAAGGTTTCCAGTTTAGACTCATCTCTTAGGATTTCATTTTATATGCTGTCCCCCTTTTACAATCCCATGCAGAGAATGAAAGCATGCTCTGATATATATTGTATTAGATGTACCATACAAAGTTACTGTTAAATTATTCCCATTTCTGCACATCTAGGAACCCTGATTTGTGGGACACATAGAAACAACCCTCTCCTAAAGGAAAACAAGGGCCAGCTCTAAAATGCAAAGGTATGTTTATTATGTGGCTGTTTTCCTAAGGCTTTGACAGGAAGAATTAACTTTACATTTCCAGAACACAGAATATTTTACTGAACCACATCTTATGATAAATAAACTGCCCTCTGGGAATAATTTTTTAGTGTCTTTTTTGTTTGTTTGTTCTTTGTGAGGAGGGAAGTGACTTTCTTCAAGGCTGATGTTCTAAAATCAGACTATAGATGAGGAGAGAACTTATTTAGGCTCCATTCACATCCACTATTTTGTGTGGATTCCAAGTCTCAAAAGGATGATTCATGTTCGTTTTAGGTCTATGTTGGAAAATTAAATGAGTAACAGTGCCCTTTGTCAGTATCAAAAGCAATTTAACACCACATTTTTAGGTTATAAACTATGGGAAAAATAGAACACTAGCGTGTAAAGTTGTCTTTAAGATGTTTTTAAAAAGTATTAGCCAAGATTAGCAAACTAAACTGCCATGTCAAAGGATCTGAATCGGCAGTTGGAATGGTACCCAATACTACAAGTTATGTTTTGAAAAACTGTCCTGCTGTGCTGAAAATATGTAAAAGAAATATTTTAACACGTGAGATTGTGTGGTTTTCTTTGAAATCTGGGCAATTAAACCTCATGCAAAAAGATGTACAATTGTTTAGTGTGATTGTCATTGATGGTGGGATTTTCTTTTGTAGCTTAATTTTTATGAGTTTTAAATTATCATTGAAATGTTATGTGACGAATAATTTATAGATTTAATGAAGCCAGCAAGCCTATTTGGTTTCCGTTATAAGTGAGGGACCCAACAACAACATCTTCATTTCATATTGTTCCGATAAATTTAATGACATGATTTTTTTTAAAACCAAAAGGAAATTTCTTCTCAGCTGGATTCTTTCACTGTAGGTTTTAATCGCAAACTTTGAAAATGAGAACATAGCTATTATTTTTTATTAAAAGGATATGTTCTGGTTAGTTTGGAAAGGTCTGCCTAGTAAAGGCTTCCAATAGTGTGTCCATGGGTTTAAAATGTAATGCTGAAGTTAAAGAAAGTAACTTAAACGCTTTCTCAGTAGACGTGTAAGTGTTGTAAGATTCTTGCACTGTGCATGTGTAGACAGTACCGAGGACTTCTTATCTCTCTTAAAAATCTCTAATCAAAGTGTAAGCTACTTAAAGATTAGTTACCCTGGGTAGGACTTAGGTTGTACACATTCAGACCAAGTGGATCCCAGGAGGCAGGGAGAAATAGGATATTGTATATTGTGTGCCATGATGCTTGAAGCATGATGTCTTACACATAACCTGTGCTGACAGCCGATTTAAGTTTTTCTGACTGTTCTTGCCCAGTAATTTATGTTTTTTTTTTTTTAACATGTAGTCATCCTCTAAAACTCTCCTTGAATTTTTTTTTTTTTTTTTTTAATCCTTTTTGTTAGAGCAGGATTGTTCTGCTGGACAAGTTTGATTTTACACAAATAAATCTACAATGTGAATTTCTTTCAAGTATATTTTTATTACATTATTATTTGTATTTTAATTACAATTTGTTTTTAGGTAGAATAAACACTTGGAATCTTTAGATACTTCAGCTGAAGTGCTGAATAATATAATTATAGTATCTGAAGCATTGGTTGGTTTTCAGCTCAGTTGAGATGCTTTAGACTGGCTGTGGAAATCTTAGACTAGTGCAGAATGAAGCAGTTCATTACGCTTCAGTTCCACGTTAGTTGTCTCACTGGTATTTTAGTCTTTTAAATGTGTTTGAGGCTGAATGCTTTTATCAGCAAAATGTCCTTCTCAGCAGCTTGAGCAAGCACAAAATCAAAACCAAATATACTCTCTAGGCCCTAGATAGAGTTCTAGGAGGAACAGACACTATTAGGAATATGCTGTGCACTTGTGTGGTTAGTGTTTGTACATAAAGTAAATAAGTCCTGAGGAGAACCTTTGAGTACTTTAGAGTTATACAGTAATGAGATTAAAAAATTATCGAGTTTACTCTCTTCCCTAGCACTGTTTCTTGTGTCTTCCATGGAGGGTTTCTCTGGTGATGTGTGATCCTTGTGGAAAAGCATTTCCTCTTGATGTTTATTCATTCAGATTGTTCATCTGACTCTTCCACAAGCCAGTGGTGCAGAGGAGGAGAGCTGAAAAGGGCCCTGTCCTATTTTCAATATTCTGTAGCATCAATTCTTGGCAAGCTTCATTGGGCCCTTGGCAGAGATACCCTCCTGGACCTCTGCTCCATTATGGTGTGTAAAGAGCCACCTCTCTTAGCCAGCCTCGTGAGGATACAGCCCAAGGGAAAAGACGCCAGAGAGTCTAGGACACTTGGTCTTTAAGAAACTCTCCTTGATTGAGTGGTCAGGGCATGTATGTTAGCCAAAGACTTGATGATGTACTGGTATCTGGCCATCCCACATTTGAAGCAGAATATTATTCTGAATAGAAACATCACTGTTTCAATCTCCTTATAGCTGGAACCATCATTGTCTTTGGCTGAAATGTCTACTGGGTCTAAATGTGCACCCGAGAGGAATGACATGGCATAATTTTACCTAAAATGTCTCAGAATGCAATAGAAACTTGATTTGAATATAAAGGAGAAAACATTTAAGATTCACATTTTATGAAAAACAAAGTGAAAACTAACAATATCCTCTCCATAAAATGACACTTTTCTAAGTTGGCCTGCACTTCCTGACAGCTACTTCCACCTATAGGCTGCTGATTAGAAGCAAACTCTGTGACATATTGATAATGTAAAATTAAAAACATTGTTTGCTCACTCTTAAAAACTGACATGTTTTAATAGAACAACCTCAGATAGCCATTAAAGAAAATGATTTAAGTATTGCACAGCAACAAATAATAGTGGCTAGTAAAATTGGATTTTTTTTTTAAACCTTAAAAGTTTGTAATATATTTGGTCTATTTACAAAACAAATGCATTTAATTGTTTCCATCTCTTAGCTGTGTCTAGTTAATTCAAATTTTAGTTGCTGTACAAATAAATTGGTCTTAGTTACATTGCTTTCTTTCAAACATCATTTTAAATTAGGGCTTAATGTGGTTTGAACATTTGGCCAGAATAGTCATCCTACTTTTGTCCGAGGGTGGTTGATTATATCTATCTTTTCCAGCTTACAAATGCCAATATATTCAGAGGAATGCAAACCCAGCCCTGAGACCATTTGTCATTACACGTTGATTGTAACTCTATGTTTTATTATTGTACGTAGGAGGAAAAGCAAACAATTAAAATCTGAAGAAAAATGGAATGTCGGGACATGCAAAATGTGTTTATTGCATCACAATGTTTAACCTACTTTTCTCTACCACTTTTAAGACTTAATTACCTGGATTATTAAAATATATGTAAATCCTTTTTCATGTGGACTTAAAAAATGGCTCAAACATCTTAGCAGCAAATATTCAAGCAGGTATAAAATATAAGAAATGGATAAGAGAAGTTTTGCATTATTATTCCAAAGTGTAAGTTTTAATAATTGCATGTGGTCTTCTCCAACTAATTAGAGAAAAGACTCTAATGTAACAAAGCAATCCCAGTGATAAAGTATAACTGCTCTGTGTCTTCGTATATTATCATGTGTTCATGGTCTGAATGAAGTTCTTGTCTGCTTTGTTTACACAGTCTTCACAATCGACTGTATCATAATCTCCTTGAAAACCCTGGTGGAGTAGTGGTTCAAAGCTATGGGGCAATTCTCTTCTGTTCTGTAGCGTCACTATGAATTGATGGCAATGGTTTTGATTTGGGGGGGTTATCACTATTTTACTGCTATAAGGAAAGGAATCAAGGAGTAAAGAGATTAAGGTATTTCATATTTGACCAATTCCACTCTAAATCCATCCCCCTAGACAAACTGACACTGTTTGTGAGATGGGAAAAAAAAAATTGGTTGTAAGCTCTATGTAATAGCAAACTAGCAGACAGCCATAGCTAGCTTGTGATGAGGGCAAATTCTTTCAACCTCCTGCTGAAAATCCTTTTGGCTAGTTGAAATCTGACCTACCAAAAGTGTCCATGGAAATCCTCAGAATCACTTTATAAAGCTTTCTTAGTGTAACTTAACACTGTAAGAATTGAGCTATTCCTGGAGATTTTAACCCCCATAACACAGGGGCTCTGGTGGTACAATAGTTACAAGCTCAGATGCTAACTGAACAGTTAGAGATTCAAACCCACCCAGTGGCTCTGTGGGAAAAGGATGGTGATCTCCCTATTAAGATCACAGCCTAGAAAACAACATGAGATAATTTTACTCTGTCACATGGGGTCACTGTGAGTCAAAACTGACCAGACAGCACGCAACAACATAGGGGAAGAGACAGGTATTGAGTGCCATCTGTTTGCATCTGTCTCTATATTTTTTCTACCATTTCTTTCAGTCATTAGTAAGGTAGAAGAAATTTATGTTAATTGAGACACATTTGCTGTGACAACAAAAAATCAAAACCGATTGCTATTAAATCGATTCCAGTAGTACAGAGTAGAAGTCCCCTTAGGGTTTCCAAGGAGCACCTGGTGGATCGCAGCTGCTAGCCTTATGGTTAGCAGGTGAACTCTTGACCACTACACCCCCCAGGGTTTCCAAGAAATTCTAAAATACACTGGCTCAAAAAAGAAAGGCATATGGGAGTTTCTGTTCTGCGAGGTCAAGCAATCCACATTGTTTCTGCTTTTCCCTGCTCTCTCTAGAATGTGATCCTGGATGATACAGATGTATGACTACCGCTACATCCTCATTCCAGCCTGAATTGTTTGTGAGGGTTGGCCATAAGAAGGGTGGAGAAACAGCTTTGCATAGCTATCTAGAAATTGTATACATCACTTGTTTTCCCATCTCATTGCCTGGATCTTAATCACATGGCCACACCTAGCTGCAAAGGGCTCTAGGAAATGTATTGTGGAGGTAAGTGTTGGCTAAAAGTAGATGGTAGTAGTGGGGTATTTCATTACTAAAGACAAAGAAAGGGATATGGGTATTGGAGGACACTCAGTGGTCTCTGCTGTAATTAAAATTTCTGAATTTTCTTGTTTCCTCTCTCTCTTCATCTTTATTCCACTTATTGCTTCCTCTCTGTTCTTTCACATTACAGAAAAGACAACATGAATTAATTTAAATAGCTGGCATTCACCAGTTGTACCTTATGAAAGGGGCTGTAGTAGCTCTTTGGCTTGCTAACTGTAGCTTAATCTTTTTATTCTATGGAATGTTTTGCCCTGTGACCTTTAATCCATTCTGGAGCAAGTTGAAGTATAGAAAAGGAAGGACAGAAAGAACTAGACAGAAAAAAAAGGAAGGAGGGAAAGAAATGAAATGAGAGTAGAGCCTTATGAAGTAAGGGATTTATTTATTTAATTGTATTTTAGATAAAGGTTTATACAACAAATTAGCTTCTCATTAAATAGTGTATGTACTGTGTTTTGACTTTGGTTAACAACCCCACCCCGTGTCAAGACTCTCCTTCCTTGAACTTGGTTCTTTATTACCGGCTTTCCTGGCCTCTCCTGCCTTCTAGCCCTTCCTTGCCGTGGGGCTGGTATGTCCCTTCAGTCACATTTTGTTTTATGGGACTGACTAATCTTTGTTTAAAGGGTGAACCTCAGAAGTGAGTGCATTACTGAGCTGAAAGGGGTCCAGGGGCCATACGCTTGGGTCTCTCCCAGGCTCTGTTAGGCCAGTAAGTCTGGTCTTCTTTTGTGAGCAGTCAGTGGTGGTATCAGTCTGGTGGAGGCCATGGTAGTTGTGGTCTGTTAGTCCTTTCGATTAATCTTTCCCTAGGGCCGCCATGAGTCGGATCCGACTCGACGGCACTTGGCTTGGCTAGTGTTTTTAGTTTTCCTCATTCTCACTTGCTTCAGATGGAATGAGACCAGTGGAGAATCTTAGATGGACACTCACAAGCTTTTAAAACCCTAGAAGCTACTCACCAAAGTAGAGTGTAGAACATTTTCTTTATAAGCTATAATGGCATTTGAGCTAGATGTTCCCCAAGACCATGGTCCCTATAGCCCTCCGCCCAGTAATTCAGTTCCTCAGGGAGTTTGGATATGTTTATGGAGCTTCCATGATTTTGCGTCAGGCGAGTTGCGTTGGCTTCCCCAGTATTGTGTACCATGTTACCCTGAAGGAAGGGATTTTGTTTTTTTTTTAAATTCATCGCTCTATTGAGTCGGGTCCGACTCGACGGCACTTGGCTATCTCAAAAACCTAGAATATTGCTTGGTTCTTTAACGATGGTCAGTAATATTTGTTAAATGAATGAGTGAATAGTATTTCAATTTTCCATCCCACTTTTTGTCCTCAACTTTGTTTTAACCCACATCTCATCGAGTATACTAGTTTTTCATTAGAAAATTATTTTTTTCTTGAATTCATAATAGTAGACTACCTACAAATTAGCTTCATATTGATTCCACTTACTAATGATAACACTTATTTTTGTTTTAGTTTGAATTTTTTCTTTCAATAAGATTATAATTTGTTCTTTTTCTAAGGGATATTTGACTTAGATTATGTAAAAGAGAAAATGTTCTGATAGCAAGCTGCACCTTAAGCATAATCTACCTGTTCTTTGAAGGTGAGTGAACTGGTACAGCCAAGGAATATGACATTTATTACAATAAAACTATTCATTCCAATTGGCTTTATTATTTGACTGCTTTGGCTTTTCAGACCAAAAGTGAGTGATGGAGAGAAAAAATGAAACAAAACAAAACAAATCTGTTGTCGTTGAATCAATTCTGACTCATAGCAACCTGATAGGAGTAGAGCTGCCCCATACAGGTTCCAAGTTTTGGCTGGTGCATTTGAACTGCTAACTTTTGGCTGACAGCAGAGCTTCTAGCCAGTATACCACCAGAGCTCCAGCAAGAGGGAAGAGTTCTCTAAAAAAAGGCCCCCAGAAGCCAGCATCTAGAACTATTGATCGATGGCCTTCAGGTTTTTCTCTTCCTGTCGTACTTCTAAATAACCTCTGTTTTTGAGTCTCAGATAGCTCAGTAGGAGTCTTTAGAAGCTGGCTTCGATTTTATTTAAGGTGATGTCCTGAAGGAAATGAGTTAGGAGTGAGCCCTGTAACCTATCTCCTGTGCTCTTCAGTCCAATCAAACCATGCCTTTATTGTGTCTTATCTTTATCATAACTCGTCTGTACATACTGATACTTTTTTGGTTCTGAAAAATCAGAGCAAGTGAAATTTTATTCATGCTTAAAAGACCCTGTGTATTCCATATTTTAAGTGGAGCGCATTCCAGAATGGAAAGATACTCACCTGTACTCTGAAAGCTGATTAGGTCATTTTGGAAAATCTACAAGTTGCTTTCATCCGCCTATTCAGAATCTTAGTTTGCCTTTAATAATGTAGTAAGTGCTCTAGGGACTAGTTTTCTGGCTAACTAATGCCTTTACAGAACAATGTACTCTCTTAACGTAAAACATAAGTAATAGAAGTTCAGAGGAAATGAGCTCTTGGACTCCCTGGAGCATGATTAGAAAGTCTAAAGCAGTGCTCACAAGCTATTGTTTTCCAGCAATTCATGCAATTTTTTTTCACAAGTATGAAAATGTTCTCCATGGACAGTACAGGTCAACTTAAAGTCAGAAGCTCTGATGCTTGAAATACTATAATGTTATAAAGAATAATCATAAAATATTTTAATAATACTGTAACAGTTTACTTTTTAAAAAATAACAGTGTGTTTTCAATGACGATTTGCATAGCAGTGTAGGTTTCCATTCAACAACTGCTATACAAGTTGTTTGGTGTCGTTGGTTATGTTCTTCACAATGCTTGAACACTCTCATCATTTCACTTGTTTGTTCCATTTCCATTAATCTAATTTCCCTATCCCCTTACATTTTCATCTTTGTTTTGAAGTAATTTTTGACTGTTTGGTCTCATGTGGGTGATTATTATATTCATGGGTGCTGTGATTTGGCCTTAGACATGCCTTGTTATTAATCTCACATTTCTGTGAGGTAGACAACTGGCAAACATTACTTGTTAGGTGATTTTTTTTTCCTTTTACATTATCTATAGAAAAGAACTAGTCAACTATATGACAATTTTACAGTATCAAAAAGTTCCTTTCTTCCTCCTTTCCTCATTTCTTTCTGTTTGGTGGGAGATTTATTACTTAATTAAAGTGGGAATGTTTGTTGATGCTGTCTTCTTCAGAACAACAACAACAAAACAACCATTCACACCACTGGAACTTCCATTTTTATCTCAATCTGTAGCCTTTATTTGGCACTCCATTCACATGATATGTTGTTACATTTTCTAAAACACGATCACTGAGATCAATTAATAGAACCTTTCCACTTAATAGGTGAAAGAACTGTGCCCTGAACTCTACTACTGCAGAGTAGGACTGAATTCAAGACAAAAAATGAATACAATGAATGTATTTAGATTTCTTCCCTTACTTTCATTTGAAGAGATGGTATTATATTTAGAGACAATAAATTAACAGAAGAGTAAAGGAAGTGATTGTAGTAAAATTGCAAATATAATGTCAGAAGCTCGAGTAGGTGAGTGACTAGAAACTAGGGACTAGGAAATTGAAAACTGAGAAAAGATACAAAAAAGATAAAGGTATGATACCTTTATATATTTTGAATGTCGTTTCTTCTCCTGTTTTTTTGTTTTTGTTTTTGTTTTTTCCTATAAATATCCAGAGAGTAAAGCAAAACACAAAGGGGTTGAGTTTAACCTAAAAAAATTCCCCCCAAAAACAAACAAAGAAGAAAACCAGACATATACCTTCCGTGATAAAACTCACAACTTGTAATTTCCGAAATGTGTTAGTCACTTTTCCCCATTATCAGTTCATTACTCTACTAGTTCATTGCTCTAGTGCTATACTTTTTTTTGTAAAATGAATGTACAGCTTTTCTTTTTGACATACTTATTAATAGTGACCCTTTTATCTGTATTTTAATGACAGTTTATTCTTTTTATTCTGCTCATTTTTCTTGTTTAAGTGGAAATAATGAGTCAAGCATAAAGTGGAATTTATATAATGAATTTAGCAAAGCTTTCAAGTTTCTTGGCATAATTTCTGGTTTCGTAATAATGGTTGAAAGTGACATGATGAGTTGCTTGTTTGTACTCTATCCTGACACCGCAAAATGTTTATTTTGTAAGAATAAAAAGTCACTATATACTCATGGGCAAATGAGTGTATTAACTAATGTGAAGCATCTCACTTGATATGCTGCATTTGGTGAGAACTCAGTAGCTACAATTTGACATTTGTAACATTTTACAATACTTTATATACTTCTGTATTTTGGCTGCAAACCAAGAGGGTAGCAGTTGGAATCCACCAGCTGTTCCTTGGAAAATCTATGGGGCAGTTCTACTTTGTCCTGTAGGATTGCCATGAGTTGGAGTTGCCTCAAAGGCAGTGAACTTCCTTTGAATTGATTCCCAACTCATGTCTGGTCATGTACCAACACCATGATCAGTTTGGGATAGTACAGCAGTGATCCGTAGCATTTTCACTGGCTGATTTTCAGAAGTAGATTACCAGGCCTTTCCTTGGAAGCTTCACTGGGTGGACTCCAGAGGTCGACTGAGCAGCAACTGAGCCTATTAACAGTTTGGACCTCACAGGGACTCTGAACCACCATATGTATGTCTATATAAAACTGTAGTAATATCATCGGAGGATACAGGAAGGGAACAAATATTAGTATTTCTATTTTGCAGCCACAGAAATTATAGGTAACAAAGCTTCAGGGCCTTGCCCATGATAGAGTGTTGTTGTTGTTAGGTGCCATCAAGTTGGTTCTGACTCATGATACAATAGGATCTCTCAAACAGGTTGACTCTACTACAAACTTGGACACTAGTGACAGTGACCAGGGATACTTTTAATAATTACACTGGTTCAACAGGCATAAGCTGGTACTGTCCCAGTTGAATTGGGACCATTTTCACTTCTCTGTGGTTCTGAGACTTCTCTTGTGCTCTTACTGAGTATGTACAAATGTAGGTATTCTTTAGAGGAGAGAGAATGGCTGAGTTTGAGTCCTGGCTCCTTCACTTACAGACTGTGAGTCTTGGTAATTTACTTGACCCTTCTCAGTGCTTCAGTTTCTTTCTCAGTGAAATGAAGATGATAATAATATTATCTACATTATAGGATTGTTATAAAGATTGAATGGACAAAATATTTGGTATTGCCTAGTACTTCATAGCCATTATTGCACTTGATAAATATGAATGCTGACCCTGAAAATGTTCATCCCCCCCACTGGAAAATGTGAAAAACCACATAGCTAAGAAGATACTTTTATTCTAAGAGCACTTGTCTAAATCGTTTCTTGGAAAATTGTCTACTTTTTGGCATACTTTGAATATCTATACCTGAAGTTACTATTGTGTTTGCTAGTGCTAGGAAACCTTGATGTCATAGTAGTTAAGTGCTATGGCTCCTGATCAAGGGGTTGATGGTTCAAATCTACCAGGTGCTCCTTGGAAACCCTATGGGGACACTGCTACTCTGTCTGTAGGGCTGCCGTGCATTGGAATCAACTCTATAGCAATGGATTTGGTTTGGTTTTTGGTTTTGCTAGTGCTATTGAGTGACACAGTTTTATCATTGTCTTAGTAGGTAGCATTGTTAAAATCTACATGGTAAAGATAATATTAGCAAACTGATGTTCATCTTGGAGCATTTTGTCTGTGTGATGAAATGATAGACTTCATAATAATCTGCCATTTTATGAATTCTACTAGTAGAATTCTATTCTGTTCTTTTCTACTAACTGAATTTTATATCTTTCTTCTTTGTAAGTAATTGGTGTTATGTTGGAAGTCATTTGGTTTCTTCATTTAAATAATTCAAGATGTCCAGTTTTGCCTTTTGAATGGGTAACCTTCATTTAGAGAGGAGTCCTCATGATGCAGTGGTTAAGTGCTTGGCTGCTCACTATAAGGTTGGCAGTTTGAACACACGAGCTACTTTGTAGGAGAAAGATGTGGCAGGATGCTTCCATAAAGATGACACCCTTGGAAGTTCTGCAGTTCTACACCATCTATGGGTAGTTTTATTGTGTCAATAGAGTGTCTGTGTCAGAATTGACTGGATGGCAGTAGGTTTCGTTTTTTGGTTTAACCTTGGATTTGACCTAACACTGATCCTCCTCTTTTTTCTTAAAATTAAAAATAAAATAAAAATGTAGTCTAAAATGTGATGCACACAGAAAGTCATTTCCCCTGCAATTTGCACTGTAATGATTTGGCCCTGAGATGAAGCGCCCACTTCTTGTACCCTACTGGTACACTTCAGGCTTCTGTTACATGTTCAGGATTGGACATCTCCCCGGTTTTTAGCTCTTTTGCCTTACCCTTCTTCGTTTAGTCTTCTACATTCACTGATTTGATGTCTAATGCACCAAAATGTCCATTATCCCTTTTATCTGTTATATGGGTGATTCCAAACCCAACTCTTTCTTTTGCCCCAGGGTTTGATTTCCTTTTTCCTTTTTCACCTCTGTCACTTTCCTTGGCCTCATTACTTACCTGCATTGATCCTCAGATAAAAAGCCTTGTTTAGGTTGAAAAGTTAATCTCCAGCCATAGTGTGCTTTCATTTTGGTTTGATCATTTTCTTCTCTGGCTTCTAGTATCATCTTATTCTAATATTCTAGAATACTAATATTATATTTCAAAGTGTATAAAACTTGGTTATATGAGAATATAAAGCAAAGTAGATTGAATAAGTACCTCTGGAAATGCTTGTGGATCACAACAGTTACCTGAATCTGACTCTTACCTGTATATTCATTTAACTAATAGATACAGAGAATGTGTACCTGCTGTGTCCCAGAGCCTGTGCTAATGTGCAGGAGATCACAGGTGAGCAAGATGGGCAGAACTTTGCCTTTGTGGGATTCCTAGAACCCTAGGACTCAGTACAGCAGTAATGGTTGAGTGAGCTTTGAGCTTAGCTCCAGTCTGGATAGACTATGGGTAGGGCCACTTCCTACTCCTGTGATCTTGAACAAGACAATTTAGTTCTCTAAGCCTTAGTTTCCTTATCTTTTCATACACATTTAGTGAAATAGTTCAAATAAAGCCCTTATCACAGTACTAGCACATGGTATGGGCTAAGTGTACTATCAGTAGTGGTAATAAGAACATACAGCTATGTTCATATTATTTTGGTTAGAAAATTGTGCCTGTCAATGGGGTTAGCTTTTGATAAAAATAGTGTGACTTTAATAATCTACTTGTTAGTTTAAACATTTATCACATTTTTAAAACAGATTAAGTGCTCATGTCAGAGAATGTTCTCTAAATAAAAAACGGGTTTACTTAAAATTTCAAACATTAATATATGTTTTTAATAGACACTTAATGTATGTTAGGGTTATGATTTGATAGCGGAATTAAATTATTTCAGAATATTCTCTGTGGCTCATTTCTGAGGGCAGGCAGGCTTCTCATTTGGTATTAATCTGTTATGTAGCTCACCCTGACTCCAGTGAGAGTAGGGCATGGAATGTAGAAAGTGCAGAAATGATCTTTCTTTCTACACATATCTGATTTCTCTCCCAGCTAGACATCCAACTTTTAAGTTGGTGCTCTGAAAAGGAACAGTTGTGGTTTGCCTGGTAAGCTTATGAGTGGGGGACAAATACTTGAGTATATTCTCACATATACTAAGTACTCAATAAGTGCTTTCTGAGTGATGTGATAAAAGTTGCTTCTCTGCCGTATTTGCACATCTTTGTATAATCCTGCTGAGTATCTGAGTGCAACCTTTACCTCTTCAGTTGAGAGCTATCATTCAAATAGTCAAAGGAGAGTGACACTTTTACATCCCAAACTGTGTGTTGTTGGTTGTCCTTAGGTGCTATCAGTTCTGACTCTGAGTGACCCTACGTACAACAGAACCAAACACTGCCAGTCCTGCCCCGTCCTCACAGTTACTGTGTGCTTTAATGCATTGTGGCAGCTGCTGTGCCAAACCGTCTGGTTGAGGGTCTTCGTCTTTTTTACTGGCCTCTACTTTGTGAAGCACGATGTCATTCTCCAGGGACTTGTCCCTCCTGATAACATGTCCAGAGAACATGAGAAAAAAATTCTTGCCATCCTTGTTTCTAAGTAGCCCTTTGGCTGTATTTCTTCCGAGGCAGGTTTGTTTATTCCTCTGGCAGTCCATACTATATTTAATATTCTTGGCCAATACTGTAATTCAAAGACATCAATTCTTCTTCAGTCTTCCTGATTCATTGTCCAGCTTTTCTGTGCATGTGAGGACACTGAAAATATCATGACTTGGGTCAGGCACACCTAGTCTTTAAAGTGACAGCTTTGCTTTTTAACACTTTCAAGAGGTCTTTGGTTATTTTATCAAGTCAGATTTAATTATCAGAATGTCATCCATACTTCTTTCCCTTACTAATACCAAAAATTAACTCATAAATAATTGGAGTTTTATTTGAAGTTAGAAGGGATGGGGTTGTTTAATACTGGAAGTTGTTGTATTTTAAGATTTGGATGGAACATTTGAGTAGTCATATTGACATAAAGACCAGGGTTGGTTGTCTAGTCAATGAGAGAAGGCCCAAGTTGTGAAACAGGGGGAAAAAAAGACACAGTGGGAAGTACTTAGTCTCTGGAAGGATTTGAATACTAGCTCTGCCTCCTGTGAGTTCTGTGATGTTGGATAATTTCTAAAATATAGGAAAATGGTGTCAACTTGGTGAAAGTTAAATGAAGTAACAGTTATACAAAGCATGGAACTTAATCATTGCTCCCTGAAGACTATTTTTATTCTGAAACCAAAGCTAAAACCATACTGTGTAAATCCTGACAGAAGCTTCTGTGGTATTCAGAATCCTCAATAGGTTAAGAGATCAGGACCTGGTTGGAAGCCAACTTTAGCTCTATAGTTTAAAATAATTTCTCCTTTCTGGAGAGATATGCATCTCTCACTCTACCTCTTCCTTTCCTATATACTGACAGTTAGAAGAGGATTAAAATATTACTTATAGTATATTGTTTCTCATGATGTCTTAAACACTTTCCTTCCTAATGAGGATGCTCTGTTTTACCTGGAAGAAGTCATTTTCATTTAAATTCTAGACATTACATTGTTGGAATTAATATGATAATAACCTTTACATGTTATGAAGTATCATTTGACTCTGACTAACTCACTTTCTGAAAGACTAAATTTCTATATAATGAGGGAACTCAACTATAATGTCTTTCCCAGTCCATTTTTGCTACAAAAGAAGTTTGGTTTCCAAGATAATATCACGAGTTATCTTCTAGAAGATGGCCAGGATGGTGGACCAGAGTAGTTAAAATGGGGGCATTTCACTATAAATTTTTTATTTGATCTTTTTTTTTAATATTTTGCATTAAACTACCACCCTTCTTCATATTTCCTCAGCCTTCCCATTACTGACAGTGCCACCAGTAGGAGAGAGAAAAGAGCAAGAAATCCTAAGGAACTGAGTGAAATCTCAGAAGGAAGAGTCACATATACTTATTACCATAAAATTTATTTAATAAAAAAATTTCTGTCTTGATTGCTGCAATTCTTCATGTAGCAATTATTTTTAATAATCTAATATTTAAACGTTACAATTTAAATATTTTCATGTCTATTATTTCATCTGATGTAGTTCATAATACTTGTGAACAAGGTATTCTTAATATCTCCATTTTATAGATGAGAAAACTGAAACAAGATGGTATGGTAATTAAGAGCTATGGTGAGCCATGGCTGTTAACCAAAAAGTCAGCGCTTTGAATCGACCAAGCCAGTCCTTGGAAACCTGTGGGGCATTTCTACTCTGCCTTACAGGATGACTGTGAGAATCAACTTGATGGCAACAGGTTTGAAATAAGAGTAAACAGTCAATAAAATTCAAAACAGGTGCTATGAATGGTAAATAAAAATAAAGAAAAAAATAAAAATTACCCATAATTTACTCCATACCCTGACATAACCACTGCTAACATTTTAGTATGCTTTCTTTTGCTGTTCAGTGGGTTAAGTCTTATGTCGCTAACCAAAAGGTCAGCAGTTTGAATCTGCCAGTTGCTCCTTGGAAACTCTGTGGGGCAGTTCTTCTCTGATCTCTAGGGTCGCTATGAGTCAGACCTGACTCAATGGTAGTGGATATTTTTTTATTGTATGTGAGTGTTTACATAAACATATTTAAATATGTACTATATATACGATTCTGTATTTTGCTTTTTAAGTTAAATCATTATGTTGTTACTGTCATAGAAATCTTTGTAAACCATAATTTAAAAATTCATTTCATGAATACAAAGCTTATTAAGCTATTCTCTTATTACTGCAAGTTTAGTCCCCCTAATCTCTAATAACTAAAAAATTATGATGACTGTCTTTGCAATGTTAATATTTTGTATTTAATTATTATAATACATGCTTGGGTCTTTAAAGCATGAGACATTTTCCCTCACCAACTGGAATTTCTTGGGATAATTAGTTTTCATTGTAATATTGGCCAAGATTATGGGTATATTCTGCAGCCATGAAGCAAAGAACTGTCTGACTTCTGCTGGGATTTTTTTTTTTTTTAACCTTGGCCTCATAACCATGTGTGTGCTCACACAGCCAGACAAATAGTTGTAGAAGATGTAAGAAAAATACAAAGAAAAATACAGAGAAAAATACAAACAGAGCTTAAGTATGAAAAGTTTTAGAGGTAGAATAGTCGTGCCTGTGTTGGGAGAAATTGCAGAAGTGAGAAAGTAGTATCTCATCAATGAATAATTCTGTTTTGTATAAAAATTATTATGCCTGGTTGGCCTAGGCATCTTAGGTAAGATTTCACATGATGAAACCCTTTTATAAGGGAAGCATTTTTTGAAGTGATCATAGTAGGTCATTTTATTTAACTTTTTAGTTTGTAATGGGTAATTAAGTTGGCTTAATTCAAAGGTTTAGAACCTTCAGATAGGCATGTTAACACGAAGACCATATTAACAGTGAAACACAAACAAACAGTCTGGGGGATACAGAAAATGATAATAAGAGCTAATGTTTACTGAGCTCTAACTAGGTTTCAGACAAGAAATTTTTATACAAAACATAATTATTCATTGATGAGATACTACTCTCTCTCTTCTGTAGTGTCTCCCAACACAGGCATGACTCTTCTACCTCTAAAACTTTTCATACTTAAGCTCTGTTTTTATTTTTTGTTTTTCTAAGTTTGTGTGTAATGTCTATAATATAAATCACATTTATACTCTGCCAATCTGTGCTCCAGAGAATCTATAAAGACAATCTGTAATAAATGGAGAGGTAGACCACCTGAATGGTTTTGGGTTTGGGTAGTAATCTGTTCCTTTTCAGTTGCTGTATCCCTCATGCATTTAATGAACAATGCCATCAATGAATGGCATTTCTACCTCAGTTTTAGAAAAGAGATACTCAGTTGGACACATATCTCTTAAGGATCTATCTTGAGCTGGGCTCCAGGAAGACATAGATTAATAAGACATAAACCCTGAACTGAAGAAGCATACAGTGTAAAAGGAAAACAAATGAACGTAAGATTATATTACGGTGTAATAAGTGTAACAAAGAAGGACATAAAAGATAGCAAAGAAGAGGGAAGGCTTCAGAGAAGAGGTGACATTTGACCTGGAATAAATAGACACTAGCAGAAGACAAGGGTTGGGGAACCTGCTAGTAAGGCTTCTAGTCACAAAGTGGAGCACTGCCTGCTGTTTGTTTGTTTTGAATTTAGGAAGAATATGCATAATATTTGGAGTTAGTCATGTCTAGGTTCTTACCGGCTATGTGATTTTAGGCATATCATTTAGCCTTTCAGAGCTTCAGGTTCTGAAGAAATAGAGAAAAAAAAAAGCTGTACTTGCCTCAATGTGAAGGTTAAAAGAAGATACATAGGAAGTTAGGAAGTTTCTAATACAACCCTGCTATTGTGGTGCACCATAGGTAACTATTAATAGGTAACTATTAATTCCCATATTTTGTAACTAAGGAAAAGTAGAAAACAATTTAGAACCTAGACAGTCTTCTCTTAAAAAACAAACAAACAAACAAAAGAAAAAAACAGGCTGGTAAGGTCTAACAAATGAGTGAGAAATAATGAGGACAAAGAAGACATGCTTCTGGAGTTCAAATTCCATTTATGACTGCTAAACTGAGACTGCTAAGAATGAAAAGCCTTAAAAAGACTCAAGAGGTTTCCTGGGACAACAAATGACTGTTACAACTGAATATTTTGAAGTGTTAAGTGTAAATTACTCAGAAGCATATGGATTAAATTTCCTTTCAGCAATGCCTGATTTGCACTTTAAGAGGAAGGAGATGTGAGAGTAGGGCCCTGGTTGGTTAGTGGCCCTCTGATGTTTGCCCCAGGAGGGTTTTAGGTAGACACACAGAGAAAAGGCTGAGAAATGCCCCTTGGGGAAGGAGAGGGTAGGGAGTAGAAGGAGCAGGGAAAGGATATCTCTCCCTTGGCCCCATCTCTGGGGAAGTCCAAATGATCATAATTCAACATGACCTCAACTCCAAATGTTTAACAAATATGTTATGTCCTATTAGGAAATCAATTAGTAAGTCATTAACCCAGGAAATGGTAAAAGTCATCGTTCTTCATGTGAATAATAAAATTCAGAAGAACTCTTCCTGTTAAAGGAGGTATAATCTTGGAAACTAAACTTCTTTTGTAGCAAAAATCGACTGGGAAAGAGATCATAGTTGAGTTTCCTCATTCCATAGACAAGAGACTTAAGGCTCAGGATGGTGAAATGACCTCTCTAACATCCCCCAGTGATTTAGTGGCAGTACTTGGACTTAGTGTTTTGACAGTTATAATAGTAGTTTGACAGTTGTATAATGATGTGATCACTTCCATGATGGGGTTCGATAATAGGATCTGCTGTGAGTAGCCAATCAGTTGATGAGTTCCTCTGGGGATGTGGCCTGTATCCAATGAAAGTGGACTTTCTAAAAGGCTTATAGGTTTTTGCTTACTGTGGATCCTGAAGCTGGCTCCTGTTCATCTGACCTTTACTTCTTGGGACTTCAGCTAGTAACTTACAGTAACATACTGGGATTCAACAGTCAGTTTTAATGGCCTGTGAGCAAGAGCCCTGCTGTCTGATCTGCTAACCTTGGGTTCTCCAGCCCCTGTGGCACCATGATCAAGAGAAAGCCTCCAGCCTGATGGGTGGACTTGGGATGTTCTGGTCTTTACAACCACATGAGCCATTTCCTTAAAATAAATCTGTCTCTCTCTCTACTTAAGCTCTTTATTGGTTTTGCTTCTCTAGAAAGCCTGAGACAGCCACTTTGTTAGTGGAGTGGGTACTGACGTGATTTCACTCAAGTTCTGTCTAACATACTTGCTAGGACTCCACACTGCTGTTTTAAATGTTAGTCATTTTAATTACAAAAGTAACATATAGTCATGTTAACTTACAGTAGTAGGAGAGGGTGTTAAATGAAAACTGAGTTGTCCTCCCTCTCAAAAATATACCCCCCTCAAGTCCTTCATTTCCTTTCCCTAGATGGGGACATTTTTTTGATGTTTACTTCCACAAATTGTGTGTCTGTGTCTCTCTTTATAAAAATTGTTTATTTGAAAAAAGTTCAATTTCCATAAAAGTTGCAATAGTTATACAAAGAACCTCTTCTCTAGATCCACTGTGTGTATAATATTTTGCCCCATTTGCTTTATCATTTGTTCTCTGTTGAGCAAATCTCTATGTATCCATCCACCTACCCACTGATGCACCCACCCACTGATGCACCCACCCACTGATGCACCCACCCACCGATCCACCCACCGATCCACCCACCCACCCATCCATCCACCCACCGATCCACCCACCCACCCATCCATCCACCCACCCACTCACCCACCCACCTCCCTTACCCTCTGACCCATCTATCATTTGATATTGTTTTTGTCTAATTTAATTAAAAGTAAGTTTCAAACATAGTAGCGTTTTAAGTGTGCGTTTTCTAAAATAAGGATGTTTATAACCACAACAAAAGCTTCAATAAATTTATCATTGATTGAATACTTTTATAAGACTGGTCCAGGAATTTTCTTTATAGTATTCCCCCAGTGGCCCTCATTACAGGGTCTAGTCTAGCACTGCTCTTTACTCTTAACTGTCATGTTTCATTAGGCCCTGTTAATCTGAAAGAGTTCCTCAGCCTTTCTTTATCATTTATAATATTGACTTTTTTTGAAGAGTATTTAATAGGGTGTTTTGATTTGGGATTTGCCTGATATTTCTTCATGATTAACTCCTGACTGTACACTCTTGCATAGAATGCCATTAAGTGATGCTGTGTAATACTATTTTCATCTCAGAATATTATAACCACAAATACATCATTTCCGTAAGCTCCTCGTTTGTGGTGCTAATTTTGATCACCTGACGAAAGTGTCATTCATATATATCTTTTTTACTCATGCCTTTTCTGAAATTTGTTTTTACTGAAAAACATAGTCATTTCAACTCAACAAATATTTGAGTACATATTTGCCAAACACTATTCTAGACCCTGGTGTTATAGTAGTGATCAAAATAGACAAAATACCAACTCTAGCTCTACTTTGTACATATATTTCCTATTCTTATATATATTAAAAACATCCTTTGGTGTCGAGTCAATTCCAACTCACAGAAACCCTATAGGACAGAGTAGAACTATCCCATAGCATTTCCAAGAAGTGTCTGGTAGATTTGAACTGCCAGCCTTTTGGTTAGCAGCTGAGCTCTTAGCTAGTGTGCAACCAGTGCCTCCTGTAGACACATACTTTATTTGAAAAGAACCGTGAATTTAGTGTTCTACTTCATTGCATCTCTGTGTCATAGTCTATTCAACCAGTCATGTCTAATGCACATTTAGCTTGTTTCAACTCCCCCCCTTTTTTTTTATTACTATGCATGCTGCAGTGAGCACCCTGGAATGTGATGTAATCACCTAGATGCATGTATCTGTGTGTGTGTGTGTCTACATGTGAGTATGAGTATTTTTGTGCATATGTGAATGTTTTTGTAGGTATGTATATATGTGAGTATAGATTTGTTTATTTGCTGAATTTATTCTCTAGAAGAGAAATGTATGGATCATACAAATTTGATTTCTACATTTTGACAGCTATTTCCAAATTTCCCTCTAACGTTTGTCCTGAGCTCAGTTTATGAGAATGGGCATTGTCAAATATTTTAATGTCTTCCATACTAATAAGCATTATCTTAACTAAGTATGAAAATGCCAACTGTTTAAAAATTTGATATGTAAGGTTACTTTTCTTGTTTGATTATTGCAGTGCTAGTAGGCTCTTCCTCAAAGAGAGCTGATGAGCAGACAGACTGTATAGAAAGTGTCTACCCAGATCTTTTGAGAAGTTGCTTAGCTCTTAATTAAAGTCTGTGATTTAAAAAAAAAAAAAAAAAAAAGCAACTTTAAAATGTAAATTCCACACATGACCACATTACTGTAATGTGGGAATGTTATCTAGGACTTAGAGACATTTTAGTAGGAAGCTAATGAAATAGAATAACCAGAGATAAATAACTGGAAAAAAAAAAGGACCTTCAGACCTGGCCACTTTATGCTAGTTGCTATGTGTTATGAGGAATGGGATATGGAGTAGCACACAAATAAAAATAAAATGGGGATTCACGGCAGATGACCTTAAAATTGTTAAAAATATTTAGCCAGATGATCTGATCTCTTTTAAAGGTTGTTACTGAGGTCTTACTCTGTTTTGGGGGAGGTTGTCAGGTAGAACTCTACCAGCTTGGAAGGGAAATTTAGATTAAATGACTTACTTGTTGAAGAAGCTATTAACTTTTCCATGTGTCCCTTATCCCTTCCTCCTTGCTCACCCTACCCCTCCCCCCACCCCCACAATTCTTTTCCTGTAGGTCTTCCCCACCTCCACCCTCCAAAATGAAGGTGTGGATATTTTGAAAAGGAAGCCTCTTTCCTACAGGCAATGAATTTTGCCCACAATGGGCTAATTGCCAAATCAGTTGGCCACCTGTGGGAGTAATTAGTCACTTGTCAGTTGTTCTGAGGTTAGTCAATTGCCGTTGCAATTTATTATACACACAGTTTTGCATCCACAAATAATCATAGCTGTTAAAACCACCCATAGAGAAAGAAAAGGCTGAGCAGAAACTTTAAAAACTTGACATTTTGTTTGCACTTATAAATGAAGCTTGAATAACATTCACCTGTATTCCTTTTATCCCAATACAGAGATATTAGAGTTAGAGATACTGAAGAAAAAGTATTCCCAAATTATATACTGCTGTGTAGGGTAAGCAGGAGACAGGATCATGCTGTCTTTGTAATTTCACTTGTTACCCTAAGAAATGATTCTCTATAGGTTATATCATAATTTTAGTCTTCTGCAGTAAAGAGATGGTACACTGGTGGTACAGTGGTCAAGAGCTGTGGCTGCTACCCAAAGGTTGATAGTTTGGCTCCACCAGCTGCTCCTCAGAAACCATACAGGACAGTTCTACTCTACCCTGTGTGGTCATGATGAATTGGAATCGACTTGATGGCAATGGGATTTTTATGATGCCAAACCAAGCCAAATCCATTGCCCTTGAGTCAACTCCAACTCATGGTGACCCTACAGGATAGAGTAGAACAGCCCCGTAGAGTTTCCAAGGAGTGCCTGGTGGATTTGAACTGCTGACCTTTGGTTCATAGATGTAGCACTTAACTACTACACCACCAGGATTCCTTGTATGGTAAAAAGGTATACAAAATAATATTTAATATTTAATTATAACAAGAACTTTGTTCTCATGAATGTCTAGCAATATGATAGCAGCCATCTTGGTTAACCATTCTGTCCTAATTAACATGGTATATTGTTTATGAGTACATCCATAGAAAGTGTTCTACATTCTACAAGTCCAAGTCCATATATTTACCAAGGACTTCTGGTGGCTACAACTGCTAACCAGAGGGTCAGCAGTTCAAATATGCCAGGTGTTCCTTGGAAACTCTATGGAGCAGTTTTACACCAACTATAGGGTCACTATGAGTCAGAATTGACTCGATGGCAGTGGGTTTGGTTTATGCCTTGGAAACCCTGATGGTGTAGTGGTTAAGTCCTATAGCTGCTAACTAGAAGATCAGCAGTTCAAATCTGCCAGGTGTTCCTTGGAAACTCTATGGGGCTGTTCTACTGTGTGTATAGGGTTACTATGAGTCAGAATCGACTGGATGGCAGTGGGTTTGGCAGCAGGTCTATGCATAAGTCATGATGCCAGGAAGTAAAGAGTATATACAAATAAAACATTGATAAAAATCTAATTCTGGGAATCAAAGATCCAATACTTATGTGTGTATGATGAGGAGCCAGGGTTGAATTCTAAAACTAGCATATAAAGATATCACTATTCTCTTGGGTACAAGAAAAACAGAATTTCTCCCAAGTTGCCTTAAATGATGACTATTCTTTGTTAACTATGTAACTGAAAAATCAAAAATTGGATGAGGTAAACATGAGACTTTGTCCAGTAGCTCAATAATATCACCAAGCACCCAACTTCTTTATATGTCTCACTTCTGCTTTTCCGTAGTGCTTGTTTCGTGCTGAGATTAGCTCCCAACATGGCTTTCCCAGAGAGGAGCCTTTGTATCAGAGTGCTCAGCAAATATCTCTTCATGTGTCCTTAGCCCAGACTGAGTTATGTACTCGTCCCTAAGGAATCACTGTGGCTAAGGGAATGGTGTGCACAAATTGGTTTAAAATCCAGTGGCGCACCTCTAACACCAACCCAACCGAACCTGCGTGAGTGGGAATTCTGAGACCTAGATAGATAAAGGGAGGGAGGAGGTGGTTATTAGCAAAAATAACTCTCTCGTATAGCAGATAACAGTAACTCAAGTGCTGCAATAAGGTAAAGACACAGTACTGTTTAGAGTGGTTTGGTTGTGGGTTCATGCAATTACTGTGGTAGTTATAGGTGCCACTAGGGTTCATGTTTCTAGGATGCTAAAGAACAAGAACAGATTTCAAGGGCTTTATGGTTTACCCAGATACCAAGAGGTTTTATGATAGCATCTTATCAGTTAGCTTGTGAGGGCTTTGCTTACTTTTTAGGTTAGGACCCATGCTTTACTGAGAGAAATAACTCAGAGGCCTTTAGTGGAAAATCTGAGTAAAGAGAAAACATTACACACACACACACACATATATGTGTGCATATGTATATATATGACTGCATTTAAAGAAGTGAGAGAAAAATTATCTTGGTCCAAAATCAAGGCCAGGATTAAACTGCAGAGTTGTCATGTATAAAGTGGTAGACAGTCTGCTTTTATTCCTCTTAGTTGAAAGGGAAGATTCCAGAGTACTTAGAAGTAGTTCATTTGGGGTGACACGATCTATCTGTTGGAAAGCTATGTGTCTCTCCTTCTGTACTCTTACAAGTGCTTCCTTTCCAGTTTCTTGCCTGAAAGGATAGACTAAAATTTGCAGGCTTCAACCAATATTGAGAGGAAAGACACTCCTTATAGCATGCATTGAAAAATAATACATGATGAAATCCATAGTCTTGTCACAGATCACGTTTGTTATCTTCTCTTGCCCCAAAACCAAACAAAGCAAAACTTGGAGCTGCCATAGGAGATCTCAAGAGTTGAGAACCACTAAGTCAAGTCATGATGGGTAGTGTAGGGAAGGGCTCTTGGCATCCAGGGCTCTACTGCATCATTGCCTTTGACTTGCGATTCACTCAGGTTTGGGACTGTGTTGCCAGCAGCAAGTATGCTGACTGAGAACTGTCACAACAGCGATCATTACAATCCAGGAGTTGAGTTTGACTGGAACATATGTCTTCAATTTTTATAGCTCAGCTTCCCAGATGCCCTAAAGGAGAATATTGCCTGAGAAGGAGCTTTTCATGTAAGAATAATTTGTGTTAAGTAGCTCAGTGATCTGTTTGTTAGGTTAGAGCTGACAGTTTGTTTATATTTCTAAAGGGGTATGATGAATGGGGGAGAAGTTGATGCTAATTAGCCTAAATTGTTCCTAAGAATGTAGTGGGCTTTGCCAGTTTCATTGTTTCTGTTTCTTTGCACATTTTAAATAATTGAATGGAGCTCGGACCATTCATCATAATTTCAGGCAAGATGGAAATAAATGAATTTAGCACAGGTCTGCATGTGTGATGGAAGATGTCACTTTAAAGGGCAATTAGATAAGACATCAATTTGGGACTAATGCAGACTATTCTAACCATTTGCATAAAAATATCAAACGCAAACATTTTCATTTACTCCATTAATTATCTCTGCCATCACAGGAGGATGTAGCCCTACTTTTTGAAACCCTCTTATCTCCCTTGAAAAAATGGTGCCCTGTTGTAACATTGGGTCCATTGACTTCTGGACAAAAGATCCATGACCATTCTCTAACAAAGCTCCTTGCCCTCCCTGATTCCATCCAATGCAAACCTGCTGGAGGTTGATGGGCTCAGCACCTGCCCAGGTAAATAGTGAGTAAGGCAGCAGAGACACGTTGTCAAAAGCTGGCAGTCATATAGTGTCATGAATTCCACAGTAAATGCTAAGGTGCCACTTGGGGCATAGTTTAGGTATTTCTAAGCTGTTCTCGTGTATTTATTTTTCATATATGCTGGGTTACACAGTGATACAATGCAAAGGCTAGGAAATAACTTCCTATCTGAATCCATCCAACACTCCATCTAGGTAATAAGAGTAACATGAGTGGATTATTTCACAAGAGTATAAGACAAATATACATTTTGTTAACACGTATTTTGAAAGTTAAAATAAGAAAAATGTAGCTAAATTTAGAAACGCCTATGATTTCTTTTTCAACCTTTTAATCCTCATTGGAGGCCATTCTTTTTTAATTTATGCACATAAAATACCACAGGAAGAGATGGTATAAATTTGTGGACTGTGGAGAATGAGTGAACATTTTTGAATCAGGATCTTTAAAAGGGGTGAAATTTGAGTATGATTAAGTTAGGAAAAAGCCTCGCTTAGGGCGGAAGTCGGAGACTCTGTATACATTATGGGCATGTCATGGCTTTTAAAAAGTTATGTTAGACTTCTATACAAATTGTGAAGGAATTTGTATAACCTCAAACAAAAATCTGTGTGGTTCTGAACTTTTCCAAAGTTGAAAAAGAGAGGGAGAGAAATAATGCTGGTTAGTATTCTGATCGGGAGAAAACCTTACTGTCGGGTGGGCTGGTCGATTGCACTGCCTGGGTGTTTTCTTGGTCACTAATTTTCTCGGAAGGAAATGATCCTATGGCTTATGCTAGCCACGTTTGTGCATATATGCCCTATAATTGGCATTTATTAAGGAGACCCTCAGCTTGATGGATGACTGTCAGGATTGAGCCTGCTTGCTTTCGAGAGAGTTGCCTTTGCTTGCATTGTGTTACATTAACTCATTATAACTCTGCACTGCTTCAGCCAGCTTTTTGTTTACTTTCTTATAATTAAGATTTTTGAACACTGATTTTCAGAGACTTGGCAGGGATCCGTTCCCAACTTGGAGACTGCCTGACAGAAAAGTATGCAATGGAACAAATATTCATAATAAGAACCTGTAACTATAAAAACTAAGATTTTTGAGGTCTCTTTAAATTAGCTGCCCAGTTAATGAATTTCTTTTAAGTGCAAAACAATGCATTAGTTATCTTTAGTTCATTTCGTTAGCTGCCTTACTCCTCAACTTTTTTTAAAAAAAAAGTAAATCCTACAAAAGCTGTAGTTAACAGAAATATTTCCAAATCAAGTTATTTAAAATCAGAGTTTATATGTATTATGATACATTACCAGCAACATACACAAATAAGACTATCTAAAGACACATTTTTATAATCAATAAATGAGTTTTATTTTTAGTTATGAAAACTCTCAAAGCTGTGGTAGACATTGAAAGTTAAATGTGTATTTCATGTCGTCTTATAAACATCCCAAAGGAAGTGTGAATGGGAATGCTGAAAATGCAATCTCCTTTCCCAATATTCAGGGGTGAGATGGACCATCTTTCTAGTTAGACTTGCTGTACCTCTTACCCACCACTTGAAGAGCTACAGAATGATGACGTTGTATTTGATGTGTGTGTTTCTGGAAATGTTTTCCACTGATCTCTATGAAAACCTAAAACTTTGAGGAGATACGATGCTTTTCTATAAAAAGTAAACAGGAGTGGAAAGCAAACATGTATCAAGATTACAGACTAAGTGACAATAGTCTCTATTTTAACCCGTTGTAGCTAGCTGGTAAGTTTATTATCTGTGAAATCTATTTACCAAAGTTGGTAGCTTGATAAGTAGATGCATTCACTGTGAAGTCTCAATACATAGATGAATGAGAAAGGATAAGAAAATAAAGAATGAATGAGACAAGAAAAATAAACAGCATACATTTATGAAAATGAATGAAGACTATGCTGAGTCCTTGTTTAGAGTCACAGCTCTAAGCAGTAAGTTCTTAAGATCACTTGATGGGCAGTACTATAATAGAACCGTATGTTAGATCACTTGACTGACTAACCTTCACTAAAAATGAGAGAATGAAACCCAGTTGATTTCAGCACTCAGATAACTCCCTACTATCTAAAAGGAATTAGTATTGCCAGAACAGTATTTAGACTTTTTTTAACCAATGAAGACAACTTTTTAAACACGATGTTGAAATTGATTCATTCATACTTCATTTAAATGGTGGAAAATACAGTTAATTGACTCCTCCTTTGACCCGTGATGCTCAGTTAATATAGTCAAAGTTATTACTAGATTAAAAAAAAATACATTTCTGGGTCAGAACTTCTTTTATTGTGGGAGGAACTGGCCATCACCCAAAAGTCCATTAAATACAGTTTAATGAAGAAATATGTGACTGTTTAAGAAGAGTATCTAGTCTAAACTTAGCAGGAGGCCCATGGACCTTTTTTTTTCCTCTCCTTGGTTGCAACAGTATAACAAAATAATTTTGCAATATTAGGCTTCTGCATAAAATTATACTTCAGAAAGTGATTACTTTGGTGGCTGCATCAATAAAATACAATTACGTATGAAAACCAGAAGCTAAAATATTTCTACTGATTTTATATTAACATTCATGAGATTGTGTCTTTTTATTTTTAATTGGTGTATTAGTGGTAACTAAAAATTTAATAGTAAATTTCTTTTTCCTTTAGTCTAAAACAGTGGTTAGTACTTGGTAGTGTCCTATGTTAACAAATACTGTGCTAATAAGTGCTCCACATGTATTAACCCATCTAATCATCACAGCCTCATTATATGGATGCTACCATTATCTTCACTGGAAAGGTGATGAAACCAAGGCATAGAGAGGGTAAGTAAGTAACTTGCCCAAGGTCGAGCAGCTAGTTAGTGGTAGACTGGGGAGTTTGAACAAAGGCATTTTGACTCCAGAATCATAGCTCATAACTTTTGCAATGCAGACTTTAGTTTAAATAGTTGAGGACATGTAAACAAATATGTAAATTCATGAAATTTATTATTCAAAAGACTTTTTGGAGCAGTATTATGACAAAATAATATTTCATTTTGTTAAGAAGCTTTTCTGTATGTGTATTATGTTAGCATACTCATACACATATTAACCTCTTTTCCTTAAATTGTTGTATTCCAGCACGTGACTAACACAAGGGTTATAGGCTAACGTGTGGTTGTCACAATTTGGAAGGGCCAGGATTTGACCTTTGGCTTACCAAAATTGTTGTAATATTGAGCCATATTATAACAGAGTTCTGCTTTATTTTAAAAACTCAACTTTTATTTTGGAAAGGAGATAAAGTAACAACAAAAAAAATCTAGGCTCTAAGAAGATGATTCTATAAAAATTTGTCAAGTTTTCAAAGTGTTTTGAAGTCCGTTTAACAAAGTCCAGCAGTAAAGGAGGCTGGTTTTTCTCTTTAGACTGGATGCAGTGAATTCTGAAATAACCTAAGCTTGGTTAGCCTTAAATTTTTTTTTTTTTTTGGTAACTTTAAGGAAAACCAAAAGCCACTGCCATTGCGTTGATTCAACTTTAAGAGTCATTCAAAGTTGAGGAAATTATGGCTTATAAAGCTTATAGAAGATTGTGCAAAGGTATATAATATCATACATAATGCTTTGGATTTCAAATTCCTGGATTTAGACTGACCAGACCTCTTGAAAGTATCCAGCAGAATACAGTGTCCATGGAGTGAACATTCTAATGAGGAGGAGGGGTTGAGAATCAGTGTTTTCCCCTCAAGGAAAAAAAAAACAGAGAAACTATATGGAAGGATAAAGTAGGCAGCCTTTTAGGTGAAGACATTCAATCGGTAAGTATAATTTTCAGTGTTTATCCTCCCGAAATTTATTGAATATGTACTGTGCACACGGAGACCTGGTATCATGATGGTTAAGAGATACAGCTGTTAAACAAATAGCCAGCAGTGCACATCCACCAGCTGTTGTTGTTGCTAGATTCCGTTGAATTGTTTCCAACTAATAGCGACCCTATGAACAACAGAACAAAACGCTGCTCTGTCTTGTGCCGTGTCCACAATTGTTTTTATGCTTAAGCCCATTGTTGCAGCCACTGTGTCAGTCCATCTCGCTGAGGGTCTTCTTTTTCACTGACCCTCCCTCCACTCTACCAAGCATGATGTCCTTCTCCAGGGGCTGATCCTTCCTGACAGCATGTCCAAAGTATGTAAGACACATTCTTGCCATCTTTGCTTCCAAGGAACAGCCTGGTTGTACTTCTTCCAGAACAGATCTGTTATTTTAGCGGTCCATGGTGCATTCAATATTCTCCAGTGCCGCAATTTAAAGGCATCAATTCTTCTTCTGTCTTCTTTGTTTATTGGCCAGCTTTCACATGAATGTGATGTGGTTGAAAATATCGTGGCTTGGATCAGGCACTCTTTAGTATTCAAGGTGACATCTTTACTTTTGAATATTTTAAAGAGATCCTTTGTAGCAGATTTTCCCAGTGCAATGCATCTTTTGATTTCATGACTGCTTCCATGGGCGTTGAGTGTGTACGCAAATAAAATGAAGTCTTTGACCAGCTCATTCCTTTTTCCATTTATGACAATGTTTCTTACCAGTCCAGTTGTGAGGATTTTTGTTTTCTTGATGTTGAGGTGCAATCCATACGAAAGGCTGTGGTCCTTGATCTTCATCAGTGTTTCAAACCTTCTTCACTTCCAGCAAGTTAGATGGTGTCATTTATGTAATGTAAGTTGTTAATGAGTCGTTCTCCAATCTTAATGCCTCATTCTTCTTCATAGAATCTAGCTTTTAAGATTATTTGCTCCACATAGAGATTAGAAAGGTATGGAGAAAGGATACAACCCTGATGCACACCTTTCCTGGCTTTAAACCATGCAGTATCCTCTTGTTCTGTTTGCATGACTGCCTCTTGATCCATATACAGATTCCTTAAGAGCACAATTAGGTGTTCTGGAATTCCTATTCTCTGCAACATTTGCCATGATTTATTATGATCCACACAGTCGAATGCCTTTGCACAGTCAATGAAACACAAGTAAACATCTTTCTGGTATTCTGTGCTTTCAGCCAAGATCCATCTAACATCAACGAAGATATCCCTGGTTCCACATCCTCTTCTGAATCCAGCTGGAATTTCTGGCAGTTCCTTGTCAATATACCATTGCAGTCACTTTTGAATGATCTTGAGCAAATTTTACTTTTGTGTGATATTAACAATATTTTTTGGTGATTCCCACATTCGGTTAGATCATCTGTCTTTGGAATGGAACTCTTCCAGTCAGTTGGCCAGGTAGCTGTCCTCCCAATTTCTTAGCATAGATGAGTGAGCACTTCCAGCGCTGCGTGTGTTTGTTGAAATATCTCAATCATTATTCCAGCATTGCTGGAACCTTGTCTTTTGCCAGTACCTTCAATGCAGCTTTGATTTCTTCCTTCAGTACATTGGTTCCTGATCATATGCTACCTCCTCAAGTGGCTGAACATCCACCCATATTCCATCTATCCTTTGATGCTCCCTGAGTTATTTAATAGTTTTCCTATAGAATCCTTCACTACTGCAACTCAAGATTTGAATTTTTTCTTTAGTTCTTTCAGCTTGAGAAATGCAGAACGTGTTCTTCCCTTTTTGCACATGTCATTATAATACTCTCTTTTGTCTTCTTGAGCTGCTCTTTGAAATCTTCTGTTTAGATCTTTTACTTTGCCATTCCTTCCTTTTGCTTTAGCTGCTCAGTGTTCCAGTGCAAGTCTAAGAGTGTCTTCTGACATCCAATTTGATCTTGTCTGTCTTTCTTTCCTATCTTTTTAGTGACCTCTTGCGCTCTTCATGGATAATGTCTTCTATGTCATTCCACAATTCGTCTGGTGTTTGGTCATTAGTGATCAATGTATCAAATCTGTTCTTGAGATGGTCTTTAAATTCAGGAGGGATATACTCAAGGCTGTACTTTGGCTCGTGTGAATTTGTTCTAATTTTCTTCAGTTTCAACTTGAATTGAGCAATTGATGGTCTCTGCCACAGGCAGCACCTGGCCTTGTTTTGATTGTTGATATGGAGTTTTTCCATTGTCTTTTTCCACAGATGTAGTCGATTTAGTTCCTGTGTATTCCACTGGTGAGGTCCGTGTGTACAGTCACATTTGTGTTGGTTAAAAAAGGTATTTGCAATGAAGAAGTTGTTAGTTTTGCAAAATTTATCGTAAAATCTTCAGCATTATTTCTAACACCAAGGCTATATTTTCCAATTACAGATTCCTCTTCTTTGTTTCCAACTTTTGCATTCCAGTCACCAGTAATTATCAGTGTGTCCTGATTGCATGCTCGATCAACTTCATACTGCAGAAGCTAGTAAAAATCTTAGTCTCTTCAACTTTGGCCTTAGGGGTTGGTGCACAAATTTGAATAATGTTTGTATTAACTGGCCTTCCTTGTAGGCATAAGGATATTATCCTATCACTGACGTCATTGTACTTCAGCACAGATCTTGGAATGTTCTTTTTGATGATGAACACAGCACTGTTCCTCTTCAAGTTTTCATCCCCAGCATAGTAGACCATAGGATTGTCAGATTAGAAATGGCCAAAACCGGTCCATTTCAGCTCGCTAATTCCTAGGATATCAATGTTCGTGTGTTCCATTTCGTTTTTGATGATTTCCAATTTTCCTAGATTCATACTTTGTTGCAACTGTTTCGAGTCATGCCACATCAGCCTTACTCCACCTACATCATTAAGGCTGACTCTGCTTTGAGGCAGCAGCTCTTCCCCAGTCATCTTCTGAGTGCCGTCGACATGGGGGCTCACTTTCTGGCACCATATCTGACAGTGTTCAGCTACTGTTCATAAAGTTTTCCCTGGTTAATTCCTTTCAGAAGTAGACTCCTGGGTCCTTCTTTCTAGACTGCCTTAGCTGAAACTTGTCTACCGTGCTGGTAGGGTACCTGTTGGTACCTTGTATAGCAGTGGCATAGCTTCCAGCATCACAGCAACAAGCAAGCCTCCACTGCCAGACAAGTGCAGGCTGCTCACTCTATCTTTACCGTCCTTACCTGATCTGTTACCCTGCTTACCTGATGATGTTACCCTTTTACTTGATGGTGTCACCTGCCCTACCTAATGGTGCTCCTCTGATACCCTATGGGTGCAGTTCTACTCTGTCCCATAGGGTCACTATAGGTCAGAATCAACTTGATGGCAATGTTTTCAGTTTTTTGGCTTATTCTATACTTGAAGAATACAAGGATGAGCAAGACAGAAACCTTTTATCGAACTAACCTTCCAGTGAAGAAGAGAAATAAATGAAACAAATACCAGATAATCATCAGTGTTGAAGAAAAATCTGGGTTAAGGAGTTAAAGTGAAATTCAAGGGGACAAAGCGATGTCTGTATTAAATGAATAGTTAGGGAAGGCCCTTCTGGAGGTACAATCTAAGTTATCATGAGGAGCAGTGGCATTCTTTCTGTTTTTGCTACCTCAAATGGATCATTCTCCCTCTAAAATTATTTTTAGTAATAATCATGCAACAAAATGATTAACAATAATGAACAGAAAAAAAATATGTTGAACTTAATGGGTTCAATTATCATACCAGTAAAAAATAAAGTGAACATTGTCATACAAAACCCCTAAAAGATTAATACTTAGAAATTATATTTTTTTATCTAAAATAGGAAAAATAACTCATACATACATGCATACTTCACAGTTTGCATTTTCTCTGTTTTGAGTCTTTTTATAACAGATTTATTGAAGTATGATTTACGTACCATACAGTTTACCTGTTTGAAGGGTACACTTCAATGGTTTTTACTATATTAACAGACTTGTGTAACCGTCATCACAAATCAATACTGGAGCGTATCTATCACCCTAAAAAGAAACCAAATACCCTTTAGCATCCCACAGCCTCTTCTTTCCAGCTTGAGGCAACCATTAATCCACTTTACATTTCTATAGATTTGCCTGTTCTGACTTCTCAAATAAATGTAATCATATAATTTATGATCTTTTGTGAATGCCATTTTTTCACTTAGTGTAATAGTTTCAAGATTCATCTATGTTGTAGCATGTACTTGTGTTTCATTTATTTTAATTGTGAAATAACATTCCATTATGAGGAGACCTGGTGGTGCAGTGGTTAAAACCTTGGCAGCTAACCAACAAGTTGGCACTTCGAGTCCACCAGGGACTCCTTGGAAACTCTATGGGGCTGTTCTACACTGTCCTCCAGGACTGCTTTGAGTTAGAGTTGACTCAACTGCAGTGGGATTGACTGTGGATATGAGTATAACTCATTTTTTTTACGCATTCTTCAGTTGGTGGACATTTGGTTTCTTTCCACTTTTTGGCTGTTACTGTGAGCATTCACGTGTAAGTTTCTATGTGGACCTATGTTTTCATTTCTTTTGGACACATGCCTATTAGTAGGATTGCTCTGTTTGACCTTTTGAGGAACTGCCGTATCATTTTTTTTTAAAGCAGCTGCACCGTTTTACATTCTCACCTGTGTACGAAGTTTCCAGTTTCTCCACATCCTAGCCAACACTTGTTATTATCTGTCTTTTTTATTATATCTATTCTAGTGGATGTGAAGTGGTAATCATTCTGATTTGATTTGTGTTTCCTTGATGACTAATGTTGAATATCTTTTTGAGTACTTGCTGACCTTCATATATCTTACTAGAAGACATGTGAATTACGATTCCTTTCCCATTTTTACATTGTATTATTTTCCTTTTCATTGTGGAGCTGTAAGCATTCTTTATATATTCTAGTTATAAATCTCTTGTCGGATATATGCTTTACAAACATTTCTTTATTATCTGTGGGTTGTTTTTTTCAATTTCTTGATGGTGTCCTTTGAAAATGAGTTATTTTATTTAGTTTAAGTCCAATTTACGTGTTACTCTTTCCTTTTGTTGCTTTTATTTTTGGTGACATATCTGATAAAGCATTGCTCACCCTAAGGCTGCAAAGATTTCCACTTACATTTTCTTCTCAGAGCTCTGGATTTTACATTTATGTCTTTGATTCAGTTTGAATTAGTTTTGTATGTGGTGTGAGGTCCAACTTCATTCCTTTGCAGGCAGATATTCAGTTGTCCCAATATCATTTGTTGAAAAGACTATTCTTTCCCCCATTGAATTGTGTTGACACTCTTGTAAAAAATCAGTTGAACATAAGCATGAGAGTTTATTTCTGAATGCTCAGTTTTATCCCATTAATCAATATGTGTGTATTGATACCAGAACCACATTGTCCTGATTACTGTAACTTTGTAGGTAAATTTTGAAATTGGGAAGTGTGAGTCCTCTAACTTTGTTCTTTTTCAAGATTATACTGACTATTCAAGGCCCCTTGAATTTGCATGTTTCCAATCTTCAATGCAAATCAAAACTCCAAGAAATCACACAGAATAACAGATTTGAAGTGACTGAGATTCTGTTTCTTCCTTGTTATGTTTAATATACTACCACTGTTCGTTTCAGATCTATTGTTTAAACTCTGTAAAATATTGTAACGTAGAGGTTGGAGACACAAACTGCACCTGGGAGTAGCTGTGTCTATGTCCCTTGGGAACCATTTACATGAGTGGGAATTCCCTGCAAATTAACTTCCATGTTGAGTACAATGTTTATTAAAGGACAACTAATAGAAATGTGCTAATCTGAACTTTAACAAGAGTTTTGGGAAAAACAATATTTTACTAGTAACATTATTTAAAATTGTCACTGTATGGTGATAAGTTCAAAGTAGACTGATTTTTCGTTGCTTTTACTGTTGTTTCAAAATTCTCTACTGGCAACATACCTTGGAATTTCTTGTATACAAGGATGAGTGCTCTCACAACTCTGCCCCTGAGAGGTCCCCGAGGAAGAGCAAGTTGTTCAAATACCTAGGAGAAGAGCGTTCCAGGAGAAGAGAACAGAATTGTAAGTCTTCGAGTCACAACTGAGTTTGATATTTTCAATGACCTGAAAGAAGGCCATTATAGCTAGGGCATCTAAGTGGGAAAGACATGAGATTGGAGAGACTGGCACTGTAACTAAGGCCATCATATGATTTATGGTTCTAACAGTGGCACTTCTGAAAGACATCAGGGCACTATTAACAATTGTGCTGTGATAACATGCTTTAACAGGACTTTTCCAGGAAAATTAGGATGAATACTCATAGCCATCTGGATTAAGACTATTGTACAGAGTTGCATTTTATTTATAATAGCTCCCCACCAAAAGGACAACTGGAATTTAATTCTTACATGTAAGTGAGTAGTGGTATGACCCAACATCATTAGTAATTTATTAATTGCCAAGCCAAGTGCCGTCAAGTCAGATTCAACTCATTTATTAATTGGGAAGGCTTTATAGCATGTACAGTGTAGTGGTTTAGAGCAATGGTTATCAAACTTTACCATGCATAACAATCATTTGGAAAGCTTGTTAAGATACAGATGGCTGGACTTCGCTCCCACAAATTCTGGTTTCATATTTATATATTTCTACCAGTATCTGTTGATGCTGCCAGTTCATGAAGACCACATTTTGGATAGCACTGATTAAGTTTTAGAGAATGAACTGTAGAGTCAGACAGACTTCCATTAAATTTCAGTTTGCTTGCTTACTGATTTGGCAGCCCTGGACAAGTTACATATGCTTTGCACGTCTCTTGTCTTTGTCTGATGAAATGAAGTTTACAATAATCTCTTTCTTACATGATCACTGAGTCAGAATTGACTCAGAGGCAGTGGGTTTGGTTTTTTAAATTTTTTTTTCCTACGTGAATGTTAAAAGGGGCAGATGATATAAAGCATTTGGAATTGTGTCTGGCATTGTTATAGGCTCTCAACAGTATTATTATTATTATTGTTAAAAGAAAGAAAAAAGTCATGGTATAACATACTCAGCAGATAGAACTAAAAACGTGTTAGATACTGTTCTGGAAATCAACTCTAGAAGTATGTAGCTGCCACTACGTACCCTATCAGTTCCTGACACATGAAACAAAAAAACCAAACCCACTGCTGTTCAGTTCTCACTTATAGCTACTCTACAGGACAAAGCAGAACTGCTCCATAGAGTGTCTTTTTTTCCTTTCTATTGTGAATTAAGAACAATTTTACAATCTATGTCATGTTGTCATATAACACCCAGAACTTTCACCTCTATCCTATTCTTGATGCCTCCTCTCCCCACTACCACCCACATGACAGCACACTTCCTCTTTTGTTGGGAACTTCCCATGACCTTTTCACCCAATAACTCAGCTCCAGCAAAGTGTCCCGCAGACAACCCCATGTACTTTTTTAAAGGTTTGTTCACCTCCAGTGTCACTCTATGTTATGTATGGTCCAGGTCAGTCTTTGTCTAGGGAGCTGGCCCCAGTGCTGGATGCAGTTTGGGGTTAGAGAACCCAGGGTCCTTGCTCCCAGGGGGCCCTCCATTCAGAAGGACCATCAGGTATGGTCTTTTGGTAGAGTTCTAGACCTCTACTGTATCACCTGCTGTGTCTGGACCCCTGTTCTGTGTACCCCCTCTGGGCTGTCATTGGTGGTGGCCAGGCACCATCTAGTTCTTCTGGTCCCATGCTGAAGCAGGCTATGGGTGATATGACCTGGTGGGCTCATATTTTTCTCCTGTCATCAATGTCCTCCATTTGCCCCAGGTCCGGGTGGATCAGGACCTGTTAGTGCTATTTAGGTGGCAGCTTGCTAGCTTTTAATACCCCAGTCACCACTCACTCAAGGGATATATGGATCAGTATCTTGAGAGAGGGAGAGAGAAAAACTACAGGTATTCCAGTTAGTCTGGATGTCTCCTGAGAACATGGACCCTGATCTCAAACCCCATTTTTCTGTTCTTCCAAAGAGGTAGTTCCATAAAGTTTTCAAGGAAATGCCTGGGAGATTCAAACTGACAGCCTTTTGGTTAACAGACATTGCATTTAACCACAACACCACCAGGGTTTCTGCCTAACACGTAGTAGGACCTTAATTAATTCTTGCTGACTGAATTAAACAAACTTGTGAATTTCCTTAATAGTAATGTGTAGACCCAAAGAATTGACTCCCATCTTATTTTACCTCGTTTACCCTTACCCTGTTGTATTTTTTATTCTTTTACCTTCATGCTGATAATCATTGGAAAGTAGAGGATACCACTACCAGCCTTCTCAGCTAAACATTTAGATATATTAAGCCAGTTAGAGTATATTTAAACTTGAAAATACAAGGCAATTAGTTTGTGAATTTTCTGGTATTTGGGTATTCTGTCTTAGAATAGCAGAAGGTAGTTGTAGAAATATCTAACTGAAGGAATTAGTTTTATGTAGATTCCTGTATTGAATTAGAGCTATGCTCTCTACAAACTTAAAAAATGCTGCTTATTCATTATTACTGAAGAAACACTTAAAATACAACAATCTTGATATCTATAGGAAAAGGAATATACCAAACTACTGTGAAGATAGGCCTATGGGATAGGTCTTTCAAGTATCAATTCTAAATGGTTTCTGTTTTGCCCGGTGGCTGTGTGATACCCATGGGCTAAATTAGGCACTTGAGGGTGGGTGGGGAAAGGAAGAAGGAAGTGCCGAGTACTTTGCCACGTGATCGGTGATTTGTGTATATTATCTAATTCAGTCCCCACAACTATCATGCAAGATAGGTATTATTAAAAACCAAAAGACCCACTGCCATCACGTCAGTTGCAACTCACAGCAAGCCTGTAGACAGAGCAGAACTGCCCCATAGATTTTCCAGGGATTGCCTGGTGGATTTGAACAGCGAACCTCATGGTTACTTGCTGTAGGACTGTATTTATTTCCTGTTTATTTCTGAGGGATTGTAACTTTAAGGAGACAAAAGGAGAAATGGGTGGAATCAATGTTCCAGTCAAGTTCTTCAGATCCTGAGTTATTTTTGACTACCATTGAAAATGAGTTTCTTTTAGAAAGTCACTGTCATAGGTGTCCTCCCCCAAATGTGTGCATCAATTTGACTAAGCCATGATTCCCACTACTGTATAATTTTCTTGCATGCTATAGGTCCTGCCTCTGTGATGTTAATGAGGGAGGACTGGCCACAGTTGTGCTGGTGAGGCAGGACTGTAAGGTGAGAATGTATTCTGTCTTGAGGCAATTTCTTGAGACATAAAAGAAGTGAGCAGAGAGACAGGGAGGACCTCATATCACTAAGAAAACAGTGCTAGGAGCAGGGCATCTCCTTTGGCCTTGGGGTCCCTGTGCAGAGAAGCTCCTAGTCTTAGAGAAGTCTGACAGAAAAAGCCTTCCCCTGGAGCTGATACCTTGAATTGGGACTTTTAACCTACTTTACTGTAAAGAAATAAATTCATCTTTGTTAAAATCATCTACTTGTGGTATTTCTGTTATAGCAGTACTTGATGACTAACTGTAGCTTCTTAAATATCACCATATATCTCTCCAAACTATGTGTCAGGATCTAGAAGAGTAGACAGAGGCCAAAACCAAAAACCCAAACCAAACCCCCTGCTGTCGAGTAGATGCTGACTCACGGTGACCCTATAGGACAGAGTAGAACTGCTCCATAGAGTTTCTAAGGCAGATTTGAAATGCTAATGTTTTGGTTAGCAGATGTAGCACTTATCCACTATACCACCAGGGTTTCCTAGATAGAGGCAGTAATTAAAAAAAAAAAAAATCCAATTGCTGTTGGGTGGATTCCAACTTGTAGTGACCCTATAGGTCAGAGTAGAACTTCCTCATAGAGTTTCCAAGGAGTGCCTGATGGATCGAATTACTGACCCTTTGGCTGGCAGACATAGCACTTAACCACTACACTGCCAGGGTTGTAAGTAAGCACTAAATTAACTTACTTTACCTATCACTTGGATTAGCAAAAGACAAGCATGCCTTTCAGTGTGGCTTAGACTGTTCTTCCTGATACCATCCCATTAACTTGGCAGAATCTGGGGGAGTTGATGCCTGTGAATTCAATGAGATGTCTTGATAATGTAACATCCCGAATCTTAAATTCTACCTGGGATGATTCACACTTCCTCTGTGATGAGTACTCCAGTCACTGATAAGTGTACAACAGATCAAGAGACTCCACTGTGCTAGGGAAGGAAGAAATATCTAAATAAATACATTCATTTACTCAACGAATATTTATTAAGCACCTAACAAGTATCGGGTGCTAAACCGTGCTAAGACAAATGTGGTTCCCGCCCTCGTGGAGCTTCCAGTAGAATGGAGGAGACACTGCACGAAAACTAGCGTGATGAGTCGTATGCAGAAGTTAGGGTAGTTGGTGAGCATAACTGGAGGCTTTATTCTAGTTTAAGGTGGTTTAAGAAAGGCATTCTTATGAAACCGCCATTTGGATTGGGGACAGGCAGTGAAAACAGCATGTTCCAGCTGAGTAAAGAATGATGGGTTTTAGGAGCTGAAAGAAGTTCTCTAACTTGTAGGAGAAATGAAAGCTCAGCAGTGGGGCTCAGTAAAACAGAGTTAATGATGGAGCAGGGTGGTGACAGTGGAGATGGAGACAACTTGAAAGTCATATTGAGGAGGCAGAGTGATAAGATTTAGAAACTAATTGGATGAGACTAGGCACACATTAGATAGTAATAATCTGTAAGTCATGTTAAGGTATTTAGACCAGCCAGGTGATACAACTCGGATCCGACTCCATGGCACTTGGCTTGGCTGGCTTAGGTGATACAAATGGTTAGGCGCTTGCCTACTAACCAAAAGGTTGACGGTTCAAGTACACCATAGATATCTGGGAGGAAAGACCTAAAAATGTACTTCCAAAAGATCACAGCCACTGAAAACCCTGTGGCTTGTGATTTTATATTGGTACATGTGGGCTCATCATGAGTCTGAATCAATGGCAACTGGTACAGGTACTGGTATTTAGATTTAATCAGTAGACTGTGGGAAATTACTGAAGGATTTTAAGTTGGCTGTCATGCTTTATCTTTTATGAGGATCCCATCAAGCAAGGATTACTTTGAGGGGCTGTGTGGAGGGAAAATAGGTCGGAGGGAAGACAGATTAGTGGCAAGGAGACTGATTAGGATGCTGCTTCTGTAAAACAGTTAATGATGGGGTACGATGGTGACAGTGGAGATGGAGACACATGAACTTTAAAGTAATATTGAGGATGCAGATTGACAGGATTCAGAAACTAATTGGATGAGACAGAAAGGAAACTCAAAGAGGATCGTTGAGTTAATGGTTTGGGCTCTCTGGGTGAACAGTAAAGAAAGAAAACATAGGAAGAAAGCTGGGGTGAGAAGATGGGTAGAGGAGAAGAATCATGTTCAGTTCTGAACAACATATGTTGGAGGGCATATGAGACATCAAGTAGGCAGGTCTGAAGATCAACAGATGGGGGCTGGAGATAAAAATGTGAGGGTGATTAGTATGTGGACGGTAACTGAAGCTGTGGAATTCAATGCGGTTACCCACACAAAGTGTGTAGAGTGAGAAAAATAGAGCATTTACGAACTGAGCCCTCAGAGGAGCATTGGCATTTCAGGAATCTTTTTTAAAGAGATGATTTAAAGATAATATTAGACGAAAGCATCTTTAAAATGTTTTTAATGAAAAGTAGAAGGCTCTGAAAGTGTTCTTTCTTTTCCGGAACTGATTTCCAGCTTACTTCTACCTCAAGTGAAGTCATACAGATTCCAAATCGCAGTCTCTTCGGTTGTGGTTAATTCTTGAAAGCAAACCATTTTTAAACATGTACTGAGAAAAATGGAGAATAAAGGAAAACCAAAGCATCAAATTATCCGTGGCTAAACTTTGTGAATTTAGCAAATAATCAAAGCAACCATAGAGGGGTGTGTTGCCGTCATTCAGTGAAGAAGGACTTTGCCTCTTCCCCACTTTATGCCCCTGACTTTCAATAGTTTTCCCATTTTTAAAAACCGCTGGAGATATGGATCTTTGTGTTCTGTCTTCCGTCTTGATCTCAGAGGTGTGTGGCACAAACCAAGGATAATGACTCCCAACTTGCTGGGTTTTTTTTTTTTAGCTACTTGTAAAGACCCTTTCTCTGAATGGCAAAGCCACTCATCTTTTTTATATGGACAATCTCATGCCCACAAAACTGTGATTTGTTGGTGTGATTGGAGAGGGACTCTCCCTTCTTCTTACACACGTGGTGGACCTCTTCCTTATCCTGACAGTTCATCCAACTTTGTTTCTGTTTTTCCCTCTGGGGAGGATAATGTGGTTTACATTCTTTTAGAAGTTTTGGACACCAAGAATTTTGAGGTCAGCCCAACTGGGGAAGTGAAGGAAAGAATGTTAGCTAACCCAGCGGTGAAACCTCAGGAGTGTGCTCCTTAAAGTCCATTTTCTCCCTGTTTTTCTTCTTTCCTTTTTGTGTATAAACCAAAAATAACCCACAGACTTTAAACCAGCTTTGCAAGAAGCAATGAACAAATTTTTAAAACAGCTCAACAAAGTTTCCAAGAAAGTCCTGAATAGCGTTGTATTTGTATGATGACCAATATATCTTTACTCTTTTTATTTTTTACCCATTGTCTCTTGTGGATGCACAATTAACTGAAATTTTAAATTTTGAGACTGTAGCTGAATCACTGGTGGGGTTTCTTTCAAGCAACTTATTTAAAGTGAAGTAAATATAATACTCAATCAGACAGGGAAAGGTCAAGAGATGAAAGATTTCCATGCCCTCTATAGTAAATGTTTTATGGGGAAATTGTACCAAGCTTTATAGAAAAAGATATTAGAGAAATATCCATCTTTATTTATTTATTTAAGAAATGTCTTTAGTTTTAAGTGCTTGATTTGGGAAGAATGGTAGCAAATACCCCACAGAGCAGAGCAAGTTAACATTTCGACTTTGAGGATGTTGTTCCCAGCAGAGTGTATGATTTTTTTGCCCAAACCCGGGACTTTACTAAGTAATAATACTAATACTCTGATTTGTTTTGGACAGCATACACAATCATACATACACTGTATGCATATGAAAGGGCCTTTCCTTTGGAGACTCTGGTAGTATAGTGGTTAAGTGCTACAGCTGCTAACGAAAAGATGAGCAGTTGGAGTCCAAGGTGCTCCTTGGAAGCTCTATGGGGCACATCTATTCTGCCCTATAGGGTCGATATGAGTCTGAATTGACTTGAGAGCAACAGGTTTTCTTTTCCTTTAGGAACTATATTTTTTAATATTTATAATATTTAACATCCAGCTAAAATTGTGAATGACATGTAAACAACTCAGTGTTGGATGACACAAGAGGTAACATGATTTTGTGTATTTTTCTTGAGGGGTCTGCTTCGTATATACTTGGCTTTTCATTTGATGCATCTTTCCCCATGTCTTGTGTCCTGTGTTCTAAACTTATTTTGTCATACATGCCATAGAGATTTTCACGTGGTCCTTCGTTGTGTCTGGGTGTCTAAGTTAGTGTGAAGTTAGTCAAGTAAAGGAAGAGACAAAGGGAGAGCAAAGTAATTCACTTGAAACCCAGAGAATTTTACAATGCTGAAAAAGTAAGTAAAAGCAGATGTTGTGGAGTTTAGAAAATCAAGACATTATTTTCCTGTTTCCATTGAATTTTTTTCTAAGCACATTATAAATAAGCTTTGAAGTAATACAAAGCTTTCTGTTTGTTTTGCTGATAGTATCTTTGGTAAAAAACTATCAGTGCTTGTTTAAGTTACAGACCAACCTATATCTCAATGTGGTGAAAGAACTGACTGTATCTGCTGACAAATATACTGTTATGATGCTGAAATTACTTACAGTGTCTGAGTCACTTAAATATCTACTTGATTAGATCTTTGGGGTTGAATGTTAAACAGCTCAAATATTTTATGCTATCAGAGTATAAACATTGAATCCCAATATTTTATTATTAGCATGCTTTACATCTAATTTATATTTTATGGAGACTTTATATTCCTCTGCAGCAGAGAAAACATGCTGTATCAGTCTTTGTAATTGTGGTGAAGAAGACAGTCTAAGAATTTGAAAAGAAGGCTGTTTTCATGTTGTGCCCTCTTCTTATTCCTGTATTCTAACCCAGACACATGTTGAACTTTAAAAGCCTTACAGTGTGGTCTCTAGGTAAGAAGTGTATTGCAAATGATCTGCTGTTCAATAGGTTTGCTTCTAAAACTTATTGTCTAAACAAGCTTAGGAGAGATTATATTGCCAGAGCAAGGTGTTTGGTAATTCAGGAAAGTGTAGGGCTTGGCTCTGGGGCAGGTGCCTGTCCTCATGCTGTCCTGCTAGCCCTCATCATTTGGAGTTACCGAATAGCTTCCAGCTGTTTGAGAATGGCCCAGGCTTAAAACTGCATCCCTGCTGAGGATATTTTCAGAGTCTAAGCCAATTCTGTAACTGACTGGCTGCTAAAATATGAAATGTAGGAAATTGATTCATATTGATGACATAAACCATCATCTGTTATTATGTTCATTCAGTAGTCACATATGACTTGATAATCAAATTACCACCCTATGTATCTTAAATCCTCATGGTCATGTGACCACCCTGTGGACATGGGAAAACAAAGATAATTTAGAATGTCTTCAGTTTATTCCTTCTTTTGAATGTATCTTTTTCTCTGCTTGGATTAGTAAAAATGCTTGTAAAATTTTGAACATCATAAATACAGAAAGTTGAAGTCCCTAGTGAGCTCCCTCCCCCTCTTCACTTACCTACACTGTTAACAGTTTGTGTGTATCAAATACTTCTTAATCATTAATGAAATTTTCTGTTATTAAAACTGTGCCAACATAGTTATCCAAAACAAACCAAACTCACTGCCATTGAGTGAATTCCAACTCACAGTGACCCTATAGGACAGAGTAGAACCATGGGTTTTCTAAGATTTGAACAGCTGCTTTTTTTGGTTAGCAGACATAGCACTTATCCATTACACCACCAGGGTTTCCAGCATAATTATAGCCCTTTAAAATTAATTATGTCAGTATAAAAATATTAAGTGTATGAAATGTAAGTGGAAAAGAAGCCAATGTGCTCTTTGTTACTTATGCTTTAGTTTCTTTCAAGCAACTTTGGAAAAGCATACAAAGTGAAAATACGACCATGAACATTTTCTGAAGTATAAAAGAGAGAAAGAGAAAATGACCTGAGAAGAGGGGAAATGTTATATCAAGAAGTTCTTTCATCCAATTAAGTGATGGGCAAAGGAGATGGACAGATACTTCTCTACAGAAGCGATCCAGGCAGCCAAAAAACACATGCAGACATGCTCATAATCATTAGCTATTAAAGAAATTCAAATCAGGATGATAATGAGGTACCATCTCACCCCAATGAGGTTGGCCGTGATCTGAAAAAGGCAAAACAACAAATGCTGGAGAGGCTATGGAGAAATTGGAACTCTCCTACACTGCTGGTGGGATAGTAAAATGGTACATCTTTGGAAAGCAATCTGGCACTCCCTTAAAAAAATGTGTATAGATATACCATTTGACTCAGTAATTCTACTGCTTGGAATATATCCTACAGAATCAAGGCCATTCACATGAACTGATACATGTACATGAGTGTTCATTGCAGCACTGTCCACAATAGCCAAAAGATGAAATCAACCCAACAACAGAGGGATGGATAAGTAAACTATGGGACATATACTCAGTGGAACCCTATGCTATGATAGAGAACAATGATGACAGCAAGAAACATCTCTGAACCTGGTTTCAACTGGAGGACATTATGCTGAGTGAAAGTACACAGCAACAGAAGGACAAATATTGTGTGAGACCCCTATGATAAGGACTTAAAAGCAGACTCCAGCATAACAGAAAAGACTCTGACAGCTGCAAGGGTGGGGAGGGTGGGAGGACGAGGGAGGGAGGCTTTAGATTAGATAGTTGTTGGAAATTTGGTTGGGTGAAATCGGTGACAGCACACATTAGTAAGAAGATCAATATTAACTGGACTTCAACACAACTTGCGTACTCCAAACAGCTTAACCCAATATTGCAAGAACAGAGTAACCTGGCCAGAGGGCTGTTCTCAGAGGAAGTTGAGGCCAATTGGCACAACTAGCATTTTGCTAATGAGGACTCTCCACACCCCACATTGGTGAGTGGCATCTGGGGTCTTAAAAGTTGCCAAGCTGACATCTGAGGGTACAGCAAATGGTCCCAACTCAGCAGGAACGGATGATCACCGAGGTCATAACGCCATGGGGGAAAGAGAACCCAGAAGCCAGAGAGACCACATGAGTGGGTGTCTGTCTACATTGAACTGTGACCGGAAAAACCAGATGGTGCCCGGCCACTACCAGTGATAACCACGATGGAGCTCACAAAGTTGAGTCTCACTGGCAACACAAGAAGAAATAGGGGTGCACCCTGAGATCTCCACTAAGAGACCACAATTGATGGTCCAGGGGCTTTGTGGTTCCCCTGGGAGAATAGCCCCTGGCCCTGATGCTGCCCCTGTCCATAAATCATAATGAAGGACAACTTTTCAGACGGTGATGGATTGGACTTGGTGATGCAGAGTAACCATATTTTGTGGGCACTTTATGATTCTAGGCATCTATAGGATGTCATCCTGCTGACCTCATACTGGAGGAAGGGGAGTGGGTGGAGAAGAGAAGATAGGAGACTGTTAGGAGGATAGGACATGTATGGAGCAGAGAGGAAGAGTGTGCTGTTACCGTGCACAGAGAGCAGTGGAAGCTGCATATAGGTGGGCATGCAAATTTATATGGGAATGTACATTTTCATTCAATCATAATAAGAAAAAATAGGAAAAAAAAAGTTCTTGTGGAGGAAGCCTCCACCATTTGATACAAAACATAGCTTAAAATATTTCAAAGTATCTTCATAATTCTTACTGAGATGTGAAAGGAAACAGGCTCCTTTGAGAAGAATTTGCACTGGAAACTTCCATTAAAGGTCAACACATGACCCTTGCAAGGTCCTCATAATGAAAAATGTGGCCTATAGACATTGAGTGAAAGCCCAGGGGAAGGGTATCTAACACAGAGCAGGAAGATGGGAGAATTGCAGCCTTTTACAAGTGACACAGTTCTACAGTTGCGTACACAGTGAAGTGGATGAAATAAGTAGCTTCTTTATGGTCTCACCTAAATCAAGGATGACATTGGGAGTAGACAGTAGTTGACCATATTGTACCTGTATTGTATCTACTACTAGTAGCTGACAGATAAAATCCTCTTGAATATCAGATGTGTCAGGAATGATTTGACAGTAGCAGAATGGCAGACAATTTAAAATAGATGCTACTAGCAAATATCTGAGGAAGAAGTATCCTTTCAGTCTGAAGACTGAGAAGATATCCACAGCAGGCATTGTTGTTACTATTATCAGCTGCCCTAAATTCAGCCCCCAATTCATGGTGACCCCATGCTCAATGGAAGAAAAGGCTACCCTTTTTTGTGCCATCTCCATAAGTAGCATTTATTATTGTAAAGTCTAGTGTATCAATCAGGTCCAAGCAGGAAGCAGATGGCACAGTGAAAAGGCATACATGTAGACAAGGGCTAAGCAGGGTTAGGAAACCAACAACGGAGGGTGAAGCAGCAATGGGAAGTCATTATCATCCCTGGCCGTAGCTGAGACAGGAGAAGAAGGCTGCCTTACTGATGCCATTGCCTTTGTGTTGATTCCAACTCATAGCGACCCTACAGAACAGAGTAGAACTGCCCCACATGGTTTGCACGGAGCTTCTGGTGGGTTCAGACTGCCAGCCTTTTGGTTAGCAGCTATAACTCTTAGCTACTACTCCATGAGAGTTTGGAACAGAATTCAAAACCATGCATGGAAAGGAGAAAGCTGGCAAAATAAATACTCAACCCTGTCTCCCTTCCTGCCTTTAGAATTCTTGCAGGTGCTTCCCACTGGCTGAACTCAACTGGAAGCTGGAGGACAAAGGAACTCGCTGATAAAGTCCTTAGAAATCAGCCTCCTGGGAACAAAATGGGGTGAAAAGTATGAGAAGTGTGGATCTGGAGGGGCAAAGGAAGAATATCTAGCATAGCTGAGAATCCTTGTTTCTGATTCCATCAATGGAGAGCTATCCTATTTCATTCAATAATGTATAGAAATTATGTGCTTTAAAACATCATTTTTAACCCTAGAAAACTGTTGTAGGAAAACACCATTTTTCTTTCACATAATTTGAGATATTTTAATCCTTGGATCTTGCAAATGGTTAAGCAACTACTAGCTGAGAAATTGGCACTTCAAATCTACCGGACATGCCCTGGAAGAAAGTCTTGGTGATCTGTTTCCAGAAGGTCATAGCCTCGAAAACTACATCAAGTACAGTTGTACTCTGCAACACATGAGGTCTCCGTGACTACAAATTGATTCCACAGCAGCTGGTTTGGCTTTATCACCAATGTTACAGAAAGGGTTGAAGATAGTTTTCTATTTGTATTAGGTTGTGTGCATGGAATTACATTTCTTTCGTATTTCCTAAAGTATAAAGTAAGATTGCCCGTTGTCAGGTTCTGTGAGCTGGTTCTGGTTCATAGTGACCCTGTGTACAACAAAATGAAACACTGCCTGGTTCTGCATCACTCTCGCATTTCTTCTTATGTTTGAATTCATTGTTGCCAATGTGTCAGTCTATCTTGTTGAAGGTCTTCCTCTTTTTTGCTGACCCTGTACTTGACCAAACAAGATGGCTTTCTCCAGGGACTGATACCTCCTGACATGTTCAAAGTTGTAAGATGACACCTGATGGATTTTTGACATACAAAAAAAAAAAAAACAAAAAACCCCACTGCCATCGAGTTGGTCTGACTCATAGCGAACCTAGAGGTCATAGCAGAACTGCCCCATAGAGTTTCTAGGGAGTGCCTGGCAGATTTGAACTGCTGACCTTTTGGTTAGGAGATGTAGCACTTAACTCACTATGCCAGCAGGGTTTCTGGATTTTGGCATAGATGGATATGTTACCCCAACTGGAGAGGCAAGGACTGGTTTTAGAGAGGACTGAGGAAATTGATTTGTAGACCTTTTTATCTCATAAGTGCAAAGGGATACATTTTGCTGTAGAAGAAAGGCATGAGGTGGTTTGACACCACAAGTATGTTCCAAGAGAAAAGAAGTCTGGAGAAATGATTAAGCTCCATGGTCAATCAAGAAGCAGTGGCATAACAACAGGCCACCCTGGCTCATGCCCAAATAAGACAGATCCGTGCTTTATCTTGGACTGATGCCAGAGTAGGCTGTTGTAGGACATTTAACTTGAACATGGAGGGAGCCTGTTGACTTCAGGAATGATGCCAGGAGAGAGCCTTTATAGCTAGGGCAGATGGGACTGACTGAACTGGGAACCAAGCTTTAAAAGTGACATCTTGCCCCAGGACCGGTGTGTCACATAAATGTATAGGATTGCTGTTGGTGGCAGTTTTGTTTCTGTTTGTTTTGTATTTAAAACTGAGATCTCTGATGGTGACTGTGTTATCTATGCATACATGTGTGGATCAGAGGACCACTTCATCACCAGGGGTACTTTTAAGCCTGCTAGATTGTTTTTGAATCTCTGGTTTGAGTGACATTTTCATAAACTGTTTTATTTATGACTCTTTTTCTTTGACTTGTAGTTAATAAGAAACCTTACCACAAAAAAGAACCCTTCCTTACCCCTTCTAACCTTACCTCAAACAAGATCCTACATCCCCCACTTTTGAGTGAGTGTGGGAGGCTACCTGCAAGTGCTGTAGAAGTACTATGGTTTCAAAACAAAACAAAACAAAACAAAATCCCAAACCTGCTGCTGTTGAGTCAGTTCTGACTTATAACAACACTATAGGACAGAGTGGAAATGCCCCATAGAGTTTCCAATGAACACCGGGTGCTAGTCTTTTGGTTAGCAGCTGTAGCACTTAACCACTTATGACATAATTTGAAGCTGCCTTAAAAGTACTCTGAGACTGTGGAAATGAGAGCATAGGTGCCTTGCTAAAGAGTGCTCTCAGAACCTGGGAATGATGTGAGAAAAATACAGTGAGAATTTAAATACTAATTTCAAGATATAGTTTTCCTCGCATTGTAATATCTCTGAAACCAGGTATATTTTACAGTTGTAGCCTTAAAATTAATTATCCATATTTTCCTTCTTTAGTGGCACATTCAAAACATGAATGCATTTTATGGTTGATGGGATCTTACAGTCTATGAAATAAAAAGCTGAACCTTGAAAGGGTATCCCTCTTCTGCTCTGTAGTCTGTCCTAAGTGACCAGAACTTAACTCTGGAAGTGAACTATCAATCAAGAGAGAGCAAATCTAAGTAATTGTATTCTGACCAAAATATTTGCCAAATAGATTCTGTTTGGTTTCTGTTAGGTTTGATTTGTAGTGATTATCAAAAATTTTGTGTCAAGAAACATTCTGAATCTGTGTTTTGGCTCAGGACTGGTTCCATTTACAAGGTCTTTAGTGTACACACAAGCCAGGCATTTGTCTTCCCTCCTGTGAAGTAATTGAAAAAGAGTAGTCTACACGGAGTTTATATAAAACAGGGGATTGTAAATTGATAATTTATAATTGTTTATCTAGTTTTGCCCAGATCCCAGAAAGAGTATCTAATGGATACAGGTTGTCTGGTAATAAGACCTATATGATGTATTCTGCAGTAGGCTTAATTTAGCATTCTTTTTCATTTTCATCAATATCATGTAAACATCTTTGTCTTGATTCTATACTTGCCAACAAACCTTCTGAGTTAGCTTTCCAGGGGATTTATGCCCTTAAAGATCTATTGGATGTTTTATAAATGTGTAATCACCTTGGAATGTGGCTTAATGTGAGCACCAGCGGACAATATCTTAGTGCCTTCCTTTTTCCCGTTTTGTGTGGTCACTGTACTTGAGCTCGTCCTGAGAAGCTATTCGAAATTCTGTTTTCAAACAAACTTTTGGTATTTTAGGGCCTTTGTGGAGAGGTCTAATCCTGGAAAAAAACTGATGTGACAGTTCCATCCGTGAGGAAGGCAGCCCCAGGGTTGAGAGGAGGTGAACCTGACTAGAACAGACTGCTTCTCACCTCTACACCCTGTCTTCACTGACAAGCGCCATTTCACCCAAAGCCCTTCTGGATTCCAGTGTATATGGTGATTCCACAAGTATCTTAATCATTTCCAGGCCTGCTTGCACGTTGCTTTAGAATAAACAGAGTCTATCTTTGTACCTCGTTGTGCGCTATACCAGGGACATGGTGTGCAGTTCTGGTCAGCAATCCTCAGCGAAGACATGATTAAAGTGAGACGGTCCAGGGAAAGCTAACTAACATAAGCAAAATAATAGGGTGCTTTTATTAGTCAAAGAGCTTAAATTAGTGAATTAATGACATGGTTTTTTCTGTGTGTAGGAAAAAAAGTGCTCTACTTACAAAGGAAAAAGCTAAGAAAGAAGGGATATGATTAAGATCTGTAAAATTATGAAAACTATGTTTTCTTATTTTCTGAATCCTACTACATCAGGATTTGGGGCACTCGGACCTTAAAGAGGTCTGTGATGAACAGAAACTTGTGGAACGCATTAGCCCAGGATGTGGTACAGATTGAAGTATAAATAACTTCATAAAAAGTTTAGATAAGCACATGGGTAACAGATTAAGGAGACAATGACGTTCTGGGGTATGTCCACAACATTTGAAGGAAATTAGACATATCCAATCATACATCCCTTGGTATCAAAGAAAAAAAGACACGGCAAATAAGCCATAGGTAAGATACATGGTAGTGTCTAAATAGGCAGGTGAGACAGTTGAAAAGTGTGTGAGAAGCTGGATGCATTGTATTATCCAGGTACCAAAGACAAATCAGTAAAATAACTGCCTATGATTCTAGGAAACTGGTGATTGAGAGACCTCTGTGAAAGTACTTCCTTGTATACTCGGAGTAGCTTATCTTTGTTATCAGAGGAACAGACAATACTGTCCACATGTTGAACACAGGTAGAAATGGGGACCATGTAGACCTCTCTTTTAAGACCACCGTGTTGCTTGTATCAAGCCTTTTTATTATTATTCTTTTTTTGTGCAGAAAGGAAGGTTGTTATCTGCAAAGTAATACATAATAAATAAGACCGAGCCATACATATATCTACATTTTATATATATGGTTCCTTTAAATTATACCCTTTAAAAATATTCCTGGAGAAGGGCTGCTTTTCTTTTATTTAAAACAAAACTTGAAATGTGGTAGAAATATTTTCGTAGTAATTTTTCTTTCACAAATAAATTTTATTGGCATTCTTTGTTGTCTCTCCCAATATGAATTAGTTCCTTGCATCATTTACTTCTGTTTTCAACGAAGAGGGCTGAAACTAGTTTAAATTAAAACAGCCTTCAGTTCTGTTAGGATGCATGTGGTACTGTTTCTCACCTCCTATCTTTATTGATGATAATAATATATTTTCTCTTTCACCAATATGCTGGCATGTTTTTAAAGGACATCTCCACATGTGTTCACAAGCACACATAACGAATAGAGACATATAAAAAAATCATGAGAGGATAATCTATTATTGCCACATACTCTATTCTATGTCATGACCAAGTTAGGCTTTCAGCACTTTATCTTAGGAGGTGGTGAATGCAGCTGGGTGCTTTTAAAAACCATGCCCCTGAATTAGAAAGGATCAACTAATATGATTATACATTCAAGTATCATGAAGGGTAGTAAGAAAAGTATCTTAGTTTTGTTTTTCTGTTTTAAATTTGAATTGCTTTATTCAATGTTCATTGCTTTTAGAGTCTCAAGGATTATAAGAAAACATGATTGTGCTTATCGATCTTTTTCTGCTATATTAAGTCTTTGGGATCATGATTTTATTGCTGCCCTTTCTATTCTGAGATACGTATGTCAGGTTTAGTGAAATGTCAATGCTTGCACAATATATTCTCCAATTGAGCACAATTTTTTGTAACTGAACAGGGAAAGAAGTTGCACTAAATATTAGCATCTAACAGTTTTTTTATGGGACAATAACTAAAATAGGTTTAAAGGATTATACAAATAAAACATACCTAAAATCTAATACTGTGATTTGCCTATAGTTATATGATAGAACCATACAAAATGAATTGATATCAAAGAAGACAACAAAAAAATGAGATAGAAAAACCTATATTACTGATTCTAAAACATTATTTTAATGACTGTCTATTGCAAAAAATATCACCATACCTAAAATTGTCATAGGGATGTATAACTAATTGCCATTGAGTCTATTCTGACTCATAGCAACCTTACAGGACAGAATGGAACTACCTCATAGGATTTCCAAGGAGCACCTGATAAATTCAACCTATAGACCTTTTGTTAGCAGCTAAACTGTTAACCAGTGCACATCCAGAGTTTCCATACCGATATAAAAAAACAAAAACCTGTACCATCAAATCAATTGCAACTCAGAGTGACCCCATAGGGCGGAATAGAACTGCCCCATAAGATTTCTGAAGAGCCTTGGTGGATTTGGACTGTCAACTTTTTGGCTAACAGCCATAGCTCTTAACCACTACCCCACCAGGATTTCAATAGTAATGTAGTGTGTGGAGAGAGAGAGAGAGAGAGAGAGAGAGAGAGCACGCAAATAAAGTTATGTGAGGTAGTGCAATAGTTTCATCTCACATACTGCTGTATTGCATTGTGTCAGATGACTCGGTAATGTCCTTTCTGGCAGTTTTTTTCTTCTAGTACTGGAGTCACAAACATTTGAATGGTTGCAGAAAACTTTATCTACGTACAGGTTCAGCATAAGAACAATTAAGTGTCTTAGAATTCACATTATTTGCAATGTTATCTACAATTTGTTATGATCCACACAATCAAATGCCTTTGCATAATCAATACAACCCAGATAAATATCTTTCTGATATTCTCTGCTTTCAGCCAAGACCCATCTGACATCAGCAGGGGTATCCTTTTTCCCATCTCCTTTTCCGAATCTAGCCTGAGTTGCTGGCGGTTCCTTGTTGATGTACTGCTGCAGAGGTTTTGAATTATCTTCAGCAATAATTTACTTGTGATGTTAATGATACTGTTTTCTAAATTTTGACAATCTATTGGGTCACCTTTCTTTGGTATGTACACAAAGATGGATCTCTTCTCCTTGGTTGTCCAGGTAACTGTCTTCAAATTTCTTGGCATAGACGAGTGAACATGTCCAGTGCTACATCTGTTTGTTGCAACATCTCAGTGAATTTTCTTTCAATTCCTGGAAGCTTGTTTTTCACCAGCACTTTCAATGCAGCTTGGATTTAGTCCTTCAGTATAATTGGTTCTTGATCATATACTAGCTGCTGACTCTGTGACTCTGCATTTTTTCTATCTTCTTTTGATGCTTCTTGTGTCATGGAATACTTCAAAACTGAAATTCAAAGCTTGAATTTTTTCTTCGGTTCTTTCAGCTTGAGAAATGTCAAGCATGTTTTTCCCTTTTGGTTTTCTAACTCTAGTTGTTTACACATTTCATTATAATACTTTGTCTTCTTGAGCTGCCCTTTACAATCTTTTGTTCAGCTTTTTACTTAATCATTTCTTCCTTTGCTTTAGCTACTCTGTGTTCAACAACAAGTTTCAGAGTCTCTTCTGACATCCATTTTGGTCATTTCTTTCTTTCTTTTTTTTAAGTGACCTTTTGGTTTCTTCATATATGGTATCCTTGATGTCATCGTACAACTAATCTGATTGTCAATTATTCATGTTCAGTGCCTCTAATCCTTTCTTGAGATGGTGTCTGAATTCTGGTGGGATCATCTCAAGGTAATACTTCGGCTGTTTTCAAGTTTTTATTTTTCCTTCAGCTTCAACTTGAACTTACATATAAATAATTGGTGGTCTGTTTCACAGTTGTCCCCAGTCTTGTTCTGATTGATGTTACTGAGCTTTCCTATTGTCTATTTCCACAGAGGTAGTAGATTTAATTTTGGTGCATTCCATTCACTGAGGTCTACGTATGTGGTAGCCATTTATGTTGTAAAAAGTATTTGCAGTGAAGAAGTAGTTGATCTTGCAACAGAAGAAGGGGACACTGCATGGTTTAAAATCCAGAAAGATGTATGTCAGTATTGTATCCTTTCACTATACTTATTCAATCTGTATGCTGAACAAATAATTCAAAAGACTGGGTTGTAAAAAGAAAAGTGTGGCAGCTTGGCAGCTTTTAAGACCCCAGATGCCACTCACTGGCAACACAAGAATAAAAAGGGGTACACCCTGAGATCTCCACTAAAAGACCTCAATTGATGGTCCAGCAGTTTTGGGGTTCCCCTGGGAGCATGGCCCCTGGCCCTGATGCTGCCCTTGCCCATAAGTCATAACGAAGGTCCACTCTTTGGACACGAATGGATTGGACTTGGCAAAGCAGAGTGACCATATATTGGATGCACTTTATGGTTCTATACGTTTATAGGATATCATCCTGCTGACCTCTGGCTGGAGGAAGGAGCATGGGTGGAGAGGAGGGGAAAGGAGACTGTTGGGAGGATGAGACATGTATGGAGCAGAGAGGAATAGTGTGCTGTAGCCGGGCGGGGAGAGCAGTGGAAGCTGCATATAGGTGGGCATGTAAATTTATATGGGAATGTACATTTTCACTCAGTCATATTAAATAAAATTTTTTTTTAAAAAGTGTGGCATCAATATTGGAAGAAGACTAATTAACAACCTGTGATATGTGAATGACAGAACTTTACTGAAAGAGAGTAGGACTTGAAGCACTCACTGATGAAGATCAAAGACTACAGCCTTCAATATGGATCACACTTCGACATCAAGAAAACAAAATCCTCACAACTGGACCAATAAGCAACGTCATGGTAAATGAAGGAAATATTGAAGTTCTCAAGGATTTCATTTTCCTGGAGTCTATATTCAACTCCCATGGAAGCAGCAGCCAAGAAATCAAATGACATATTGCTTTGGGGGAATCTGCTGCAAAAGACCTCTTTGGAATGCTGAAAAGCAAAAGTGTAACTGACACAAGCCATACTATTTGCAGTTGCCTCACATCCATACAAAAGCTAAAGAATGAATAAGGAAGACCAAAGAAAAAATGATGCCTTTGAATTATGGTGTTGTCAGACAACACTGAATATACCATGGACTGCCAGAAAAACTAGCAAATCTCTGTTGGACAAAGTACAGCCAGAATGCTCCTTGGAAGCTAGGATGCGGAGACATGTTCTTTGGACATGTTATTTGGAGGGACTTGTTCCTGGAGAAAGACTTCATGCATGGTAAAATCAAGAGTCAGTGAAAAGAGGAAGATTGTTAATGAGGTGAACTGGCACAGTGACTAAAACAACGGGCTCCAACATAGCAATGATTGTGAGGATGGCACCGAATCAGATAGTGTTTCATTCTCTTGTACATAGGGTTGTTGTGAATTGAATCTGGCTCTACAGCACCTAACAACAACTTAACAACAGCAATACTGAAGTCAAGTATTGCATGTAATTGTCCTGTTTCTGAAGGCTCTTTTCATGTAGAATGGTTCCATATGTTCTTTGTCTTTTAAGGCATTTGTGTTCTAGAAGACTGACTATATCCTCTCCCCTCCTTTTAAAAATAAAATGTTCCTAATTTAGGATTTCTGTGATATTTAGTGGAGGTTATGCCTTTTTGTTAAAAATTTTATGTAATTGATACTATACCTTTCTCAGGCTATCATACCTTGGCTGGTGGTGATATTAATTTGACCAATCGGTCAAATTGTCTGATTTTTCTGCTGCATGATTTCTGCTTTCTCTCTAATTAATAATGAGTTTATGGGATAACACTTTAAGATAATATAAATATTCTGCTTCTTATCAGAATCTCTCCCTAGAGAGAGTCCTCTCTTCTGATTCTGTCTTGATCTAATTTTTATTATAATTGTTGCCCAAAATCATCCATTTGAAATTAAATTGATTTTATTTTTCCATTTTAAAAGACCTAATCAATACTTTACAAATATGCTGGGACACATTTTAGTTTTTCTCCACCTATTCTGCCTTTCACATACCTGCTTAGCTTTGAAATCTCTGTTCAGTGTTTCCACCTTTATAAAGGAAGGGTACAGTGGATGCTTCCCTCACTCCATCTGGCCTCAGTTTCTTCCTCCTTGCTCCCTTCCCTCACTCCTTCTCTTTCTCTTTGTCTTCTTTTATACATCTTTCTGTATATGTATGTATTACTTTATTGTGTTTTGGTTTGCTTTACTTTCTTTCCAGTCTCTTGCAAATAAGACCATATGTCCTTTGAGAGAGGGTATCATATTTTATTCGTTTTGTATCCCTAAGGCCTAGTGGCGTGTAGGCCCTTGACGAATGTGTGTTGACTGAATGAATTAAAGCTAAATCCAACTTCCCAATTGTCATGGATTGAATTATGTTTCCACTAAATTGCATTTAGCAATTTGGCTATGGGATAATTCCTGGTGTTGTGTGATGTTCCTGTGTGTTGTAGATCCTGCCTCTATGATGTTAATGAAGTAGGGTGGGTGGTGTTTGTGTTAGTGAGTCAGGACTCAATCTATAAGAATGTAGTGGGCCTTGAGGCAATCTCTTGGGATGCAAAGGAAAGGGAAGCAAGCAGAGAATTGAGTTGGGTACCTCATACTACTAGGGTGAAAGCAGAGCATATCCTTTGGACCCATGTTCCCTGTGCCTTAATATCTCCCAGTCCAGGGGAAGCTTGATGACAAGGACCTTCCTCCGGAGCCAGCAGAAAAAGTCTTTCCCTAGAGCTGATGTCTTGAGTATGGACTTTTAGCCTACTTTTCTGTGGAAAAATAAATTTTTCTTTATTAAAGCCATCCACTTACTGTATTTCTGTTATAGCAGCACTAGGTGACTAAGGCACCAATGGATTGTACTCTTTGAAGACTGTGTATTTTATTTGTCTTGTATCTTTAGCATTTAGCATAGTGTCTGTCACAAGTAGGTATTGAGTAACTGTCTCTTAATAATTTTTTTTTTTTTTTGGTCAATCCAGAGTCAGCACAGGCCAAGAGATTAGTGTAGTATGTGGACCAGGAGGTACAAGTGGGTTAGTTCATAAAGGGGTGTGTTGGAGATGCTAGTAGTGTTATTGTAAGTTTTGAAGGTGTAAAATCAGGTTTCTCTAGCCAAATAAGCAAAATTTGGAATGTTTGAAAATTTGCAATTCATGATTATTCAGAGATCCAGACAGGGAAGAAGTATCTAAATAGAGGTGAACCAACCCCAGAGCTGGAAGAGATAGACAATACATTCAGTGGCACAAATGGGGGTGATTTCAGGAAAGGCCTCTTTGCCTTACATCCTGTTCTTAAGAACTGGTTTTTTATGTGGGATTTTTGTGTTGTGGACATAGCAAGGGTGGGTTGTGCCTGAGAGAAAAGTCAGCTTCTCTTTGGTTAGGTGTTTAATTGAGGCCTAAATTCTCTGAAGAGATATCTTACTTCCACTAGGCTTTCTTTCAAGACTACAGAATTTCACTTCTTCAAACCCAGTTCACTTGACTGCCTTTTCCCAGTAAGTGCCAGTTAATGGAGTTTGCACAAATCCATGATGATTGCTGTCCCTCGTCCACAACATGTTGTCCAATTTGTGCCTCTCTTCGTCATTTAGTGCTGCTATAACAGAAATACCCAAAATAGCTAGCTTTATCAAGAGAAATTTATTCCTTCACAGTCTAGTAGACTACAAGTTCAAATTCAGTGTGCCAGCTCCAGGAGAAGGCTCTTTCACTTTCTGTCAGCTCTGGGGGATGGTCCTTGTAATTCATAAGTCTACTCTCAGTCTAGGAGTATCTCAAGCACAGGAACATGAGGTCCAAAAGATGCATTCTGCTCCTGGCATTGCTTTCTTCGTGGTATGAGATCTCCTCTGCTTGCCTCTCTCTTTGGTATCTCAAAGAGAGATTGGCTTAAGATGCTATCCAGTATTATAGATCTCATCAATGTAACTGCTGTTAATCCATCTTATTAAATCATAGTGATAGAATTTGTAACACATAGAAAATCTCATAAAATGCTGAACAGTCACAGAGTACTGGGAATCATGGCCCAGCTAAAGTCATACAAATATTTTGCAGGGGATGGAATTCAGTCCATAACAGTACCTCTGCTTTAGTGTTATTCCATTCCAGGTATGTCTTGTTCTGTGTCACCTCTAGGTTTAAGCCAGCCAAGTGCCGTCAAGTCCGATCCTACTCATGGCTAAGTTTAAGGCCTAACTAAAATTCTACCTGTGCTGAGATACTTCCCTATTACCTAGCTCATTGGTTAGACTCCTGTAGCTTACCTGAACCCTCCATGCTTTGTACGTGATCTTATCCAATCCTGTCAGACTTCTTAGTTATTTCTTGAGATTCATTCCTCTTTTTCAACTTTGATGGCTTCTTAAAAACTAATGCCTAGAACTTTTTCTGTGTTCATCTTAGTACCTCCTGTGGCACAAATTTTACACTTAAGAAATACTTGTTGACCTGTTCCACGCATAAAAAGGCATTCATCACACCTTTCATATCTTCAGCTCATTTGGTTCGGTATGGTATAAAGCCTCAGGGCACCCTAGGAGTAAGATTTGATGCTGCTGTTGTGTGGCTGTCACATCGGTTCTAAATCAGAGTAACATTATAGATCAAAGTAGAACTGCCTCATAGGGTTTCCAAGGCTGTAATCTTGGTGGGTGCAGATTGCCAGGTCTTTACTTGCATGGAATGCTGGTGGGTGTGATATGCTGACCTATCGGTCAGTAGCTGAGCATTTAAACAGTGTGCCACCACAACTCCTTTTGAATTGAATAGGGGGTCTCTTTTGTTCGACGGCACTTGGGCTTGGCTTTGTTTCATTCAGTATTTTGTTTTGTAAATATAAGAGGAGAGGTCCTGTGGATTTCTCAGCCTTAAGAATTTAGAGTTGAGTTTGTGAGTGACCCAGCCAGAAGTCAAGCATGATGACTGCAGTTTAGGACTCACTCTTTAGACCAAGGCTCTTCTGTGAGAACACAGGCATAGCATCATGTATCATATAATAGGTAATATACCATGGAAATACGGTGTTGTTTTTCTTTCCTACCTCCCAACGCCTGTAGAATTTGGTTTAGATCAACACATTGGTGAAAGTTACACCAACTGGATTTGTTTAATCCATATGTAGTTATAATGAAAGAATCACCAAAACAAAGTATTTCATTACTTTTCGTCTGTTTACAGGTTTTTTTCAGTGTTTTATTTAGACTGTCACAGCTACTCTGCACACAGCAGAACTCCTCCGCGGAATATGGAACATAGAGTTTCTAGAGGGGGCCACAGTGCTCTGACCATTTTCCCATGGAAAGTTCTGCCAGCCCTTGCAGTGCCTTAGTGTTTTAAGTCTACTTTTGGAGGTGGCTTCCCTGAGGCGATCTTTCTGAAAAGCCTTTCAAAAACCTGAACTGTTGCCATTGGAGCATTTCCCAGAAGGGAAATTGAACCACAGTTTTTTGAAGTGTGGGGAACTCTCTACCAGGAGTATGTCATGTGTCTAGACATATTCTGATGTGTTTTTCATTACAATAATGCAATAATATGAGCTGTACCAAACGATAGGGTAAATTCGTTAAGACTGCTTTCTTGTCCATTTCTTCCACAACATCTACTGAAAAGGACACTATGAACTACTTTTGACATCTTCCTTTGTTTCATTTCCCCTCTAATCTCTTTGTACCTGATTAATTTTTTCTTCTCTGCTATTTTGTTCCTTATTTTCCTCTAAATAGAATAGAAAAATAAGTTTATCAATTCTACCCTATTTCTCAGCTGATTAGAGAGAGAGAAAAAAAAAAAAAAAAAAACCACCCCAGACTGACTAATAGAGAACAAGGGAATTACAAAATAAATCAGCAGCTGCAAAAGTGAGAGAATGAAATTTAACTAAGGAAATTGGGGCTTCTGCTGCCATGAGGAAAATAAATGAGACAATGTAGAGTCATTACAAGAGGACTGGGTGGTCTACAAGTAAGAGGGAGGATTGTGCAGAGTGACGTTTGAGGCATCAGTCTGAGCACTGTTGCTTCGGACTCATGCTGTTGGTTGGTGTAACAGCAAAATGTGCTTTATTCATGGAACTCTTGAGGAACCCTGGCAGACAAGGGTGGCTCTGATATAGAAAGGCTTAAATTCCTCATTTCTGAACTATACCTCCTGTTTAGAATGGACAGTTTAGGTACCCTTAGCATCAGAATCTCTCTGGAATCCCAGCTGGCCTGTCCTTTTTCCAGCTGGGATTAGAGCACATCTGCAGGGGTGGGCCTTTTCTGTCAGCTACTGATGTTCACTTCCTGATGAGAAATGTGGCTCTAGGGATCGCTACCACCCACTGCCAGCTTCAGATCACAGCAAGAAGTACTGACACACTACAATAAAGCCTCCCGTGGTTCAGGCTGCTCTCCATCGCTTGGGTTTCTAATATCATTATTTTAATCAACTGAACTTCCAGAATTCTGGGCACACTTCTGCTTTTACCTTTGGATCTTTTTACTTCTCACCTTGTCCAACTTCCTAAATTCTATTCCCTGCTTTTTTTTCAGACCACAAATAAGCAGGTTTATTCCTGTAGTTGTTTCCTGCTTTCTAAATGCTGTGGAACTTGAGGTGGCTGTTCTGAGGCTGTAAACCAGTGGGTTGTAGGCCAAATCTGACCAGCAGATGTATTTGGTTTGGCACATCTCAGGTCTTTCTGCATTGTGTTTATTATTATTATTGACTTGTTGATATTTTTTAGAACTGGAAGATTTCACATAAATCTGGATTTCTGACTTTCCTTGAAAGATTGAAATATTTGGCAGCCCATGCCTGGAATAGTGTGCCAGCTTTTTCCTTTAGTTCACAATTTCCACTATGCCCTATGCCTGTCTGATGCAGTAATGTAGTGGTTACACAACTTTTTTATAGTAGGGTTAAGAGGGAGATGTTCTTTCATTCTAGTCTTTATAAATTTTTCCAACAGTATGTCCTTCAGTCTTGTTACATGCCAGATCCTCTTAGACCTCACTACTTAGACCTTGCTGGAGTAGAACTTGCTAGTTGTAGATTCTGGATTTGAATCTAGAACTGTTGCTTGCTACTCCTCTTGTTTTGATATCTACTCTACCAGTGTCCTCAGTCTGACCATTCCAGAGCAGCTAATGACCATACCTTGAGGTGACACTATTTGAAAGGTGGCATGTCACATGCCAGATTATAGGCATACAGCACCTCGTTTATGCTTTCAACTCTATGAGGACTTTTATTATAGAAGTTGAGGCTGTCTGTACACTGTGGTCATTTTCTCTTGGTGGTAAACACCACAGAATCTGTTTGTCATTTTATTATTTTCAGTTAACCTCTCAAAAATAATTATATATATTTTTTCAAAAACAGTTCTGCTTCATTGTTGCTAGGTGCTGTTGAGTCAATTTTGACTGATAGCAACTCCATGTAACAGAGCAGAAATGCTCCATAAGAGTTTTTTTTTTTTTTTTTGGCTGTAATCTTTATGGAAGTGGATTGCCAGGCCTTCTTCCCATCAAGCTGCAGGTTGGTTTTGAACTTCCACACTTTCAGTTAGCAGGAGAGTGCTAACTGGAGCTTCTTTTCTACTTCATAGAACTCCGTATATCAACTGAAGGCCCAGACTGGAAAAAATGTGCCTTGTCTTAGGAGATGTAGAAGAATAATTTGAGACACAGAATCCTATAGTGGCACAGTGGTTAAGAGCCCAGCTGCCTTCAAAGGCCAGTGGTTGGAATTCGCTAACCACTCACTGAAAGCCCCGTATGTCTGTTCTACTCTGTCCTTTAGGATCTCTGTGAGTTGAAATCGATTCAACAGCAATAGGCTTGGGGTTTTGGTTTGATATGGTATAGTAGCATAGTGAAAGGTTGTTGTTGTTAAGTGCTGCCAAGTTGGTTCCATAGCAACCCTATCCACAACAGAACAAAATATTGCCTGATCTTGTATCATGCCCAGAGTCATTTTTATGCTTAAACCCATTGTTGCAACCACTGTGTCAATCTATCTTGTTGGCAATCCATCATCCTCTTTTTCACTGACCCTCTACTCTCCCAAGCAATTAAAGGTGACTTATTATTTGCGTAATAATTAACAATTACATACAAATTGTTAATGTAGACTCTGGAAATAAAGTCTTTGGGTTCGTATTTCTGCTCTGTTATTTACTCTCTGAGTGTAATCTTGGAAAAGTTACTTGGAAAAGTTACTTAACCTTGTGACTCGGTTTCTTCATCTGTAAAATGATGATGATGCCAATAATTGTACATGTTTCATAGAATTGGTGTGAAGGTTAAAAGTTAATATTTATGAAGTGTAGGGTAACTATGAGTCAGAATCAACCCAACAGTAGTGGGTTTTTATAATCTGATGTCATTGGACATGACATAAAACAAAGATTACCACTGATGATCTGCTTAAAAGTTGCACATACAGGTTGGTCAGCTGAGTTCTTCACCAATTTAAAGCCTACCAAAAGACAGAGGGTCACCCTAGTGGTAGAAAGATAGCGTAAGGGCTTTGCAGAGTGTGGCCTGTTTTTTCATCACCCTGTCCTGCTGCTGTTATTGTTAGTTGCTGTTGGGCTGGAGATCTCACATATATCAGAATAAAACATTGATCCTGTACTATCTTCATGGTGCTTGGTGTGTTCAAGTCCATTGTTGTGACTGGGTTTTGAGTGCCCTCCAAACTAGGTGGCTCATCTTTCAGCACTGTATTGGGCAGTGTTCTGCTGTGATTCATAGGGTTTATGGAGCAAATTTTCAGAAGTAGACAAAAAGGTCATTCCTACTGGTATTACTAGTGTTTAATAAATACTCGCTGAATTTATTTCAGTAGATGTGATTGAAATGTGTGAATATCTGAGTAGATGTGATGAGTAATTTGTCGTTGTTATACTTTCTAATTCTGAAAGTTTTAAAGAAGGTGACGTAGTTCTGTGATTTGAGTTTGGGAAATTGCTAGCTAGATGATCTCATGAATGTATTCCATATGAACAAAAAAGCTGTACCACTGTGATCAATGATATGATTATTGCCCTGAGAGTAGAAATCTATTCATATGCCAAAATGTAAATTGTGCCAGGCACTGTGAGGTCTGGCCTAAAGGTTTATTTATGCAATCTGTATGGGTTATCAGAGTTCTAGATGTTAATTTGTTAAGATGTTCATGTCATAAGTACAAGTATGTTGTTAAGATGGAAAATGCCCCCCGCCATACCTAAAGGAGGCATCCATTGGACAAGATAGAATTAAAAATCCAGGGTAAAATGTTTTACCAAGGGAAAACTTTTATCTGTGTGAATACTAAAGGTAACATAGAATAATAAAAAATGACAACATTTTAATTCATCAGTCAGAAAAGAAAGAAAGAAAACCAGGAAAATAAATTTGAATTTACTTCCAGCTATACATTCAGGGTTGCTATGAGTCGGAATTGACTCGATGTTACTAGGTTTGGGTTTTTCTTTTTTAATTTTTTTTTGTAATACGTATAACCAGTCAGTGCTGTCAGTCTTTTATTTTTTAAAGGATTGGAAGGTTCTGTGTTACTATTGCTAAGTGTTTGTTGATGTAACTGGTAGAGTTTCACAAGATTTTTAGATCCAGTAACTCTTTAGCTGAGCACATAAAAAGGGACTGAGAAAAAAATCATGGAAATTGCATAATTCACCATGAAAATCCTTCATTTATAACAATTCATTTGTTCTGTAGGTCAGCTTGCTAAAATTTTTCAGACTTACATTGATGATAAAATTGATTGGCTAGAGAAAGAAAATATGTAAAAATGACAAGCAACTCAAGACCCACCTGCAATACTGCCTTAGGTTCCAGCTGGCATTGTATCATAGATGAAAAGAGAACAAGACTGCTTCAGTCAAGTGTGTAGGGCTGAGGAACGGTGTGACTGAAAAACCTAAAAATAGTCATGGAGACTAACTTCAAGAGGTTATTATACACGTTTGAAAGTTCTGAATCCAAAGGGAAGAAAATAGTACTGCATCCCTTTAGAAATAATGGTAAACAATTAGAGCAGCATTTACATTAAATCTCAATGTTAAGAAATCTGTAAACTCTAATATGGTATTTGACTTTCTCTTAAGATGAAGGTAAAGAAAGAAAATAAAAATAAAAAAACTTTTTAGTGTGTAGAAGCTTATTTAAATATTTCCAGGAGAAAAATAAAGTTTTAAAGGGTTTCTGGTCTTTACAGATGTAGGGTTAAACTCAATACCAGGTCCAGGTAAAGATTTTCAGACGTTTGTATGGAAGAAAGAAAAGCCTGATGGTTTGGAAAGGTGTGATCAATATGGATGAATGCTTGCTGCTTGTATGGAAAAATAAATTATCTTTCAGTGTTGACTACAGACTTTGAGACTGTGTGTAGTTGGAGGTTACTTCCCCGCAGGGTGGCCAGAAATGTGTGCAAGAAAGCTGTAGCAGGCCCGTCATGTGTGAACCTTGTGGGGGAGAGGTGGTGAGTCATTTCATTGACTTAGAGGATGGGTAAATTATGGAGATGTGTGTCATTTTATGGATCTACACAGGGGGTATGTTGTTTTATAGACTTTATAATACTTGTGAAACTTCCCGGTGGCTTCCTTGGACTGTATCATTTTTTGAAGCAGAGTAAGATGGGAATCATTGCTTCCAGTCCATTGCTTACCTTCCCAAGGTAAAGGAGTTTCCAAGTTCTTTTCTACTCTCTCGTTACCTGTACGGTCTTTCTGTGTTTCAAAGCAATTGAGAGCAATGGCCACAAAATCACCCAACTTCTCTATGCCTCAAAATCTTGTCTTTGGTTTTTACTCTCTTCCTGTTGTTTATTCTTTCTGTAGAAGGCTAATCTCATTAATCTGTGCTTTTGATTACATTTCCCCTGCACCTTTTTCAGGATTTTCTTGCTTGTGTGTTTAGTCTTTTCCTCTCTATTGATACCTTCTGTTTTCCCATCAAATGTTCTCATATATATCGTCTTGTAAACGTGAGTTGCTTCATATTTCACTGCTGTCTCATATAAGCCTCCATTCTCCCCCACCCATCACACTTCAACTTTTTGGCAAGAATAAATCATGCTTACTTTTCCTTAACAGACACTGAAGAAATATGTTTAAGTAAGAATTATCGAGAGTGGTTAAGGTTAGGAATTTGCATTTTGGATAAGACTGCCTAGGAGATTTTGATTACTGTTTGCTCAGGACTTCAGTTTAGAAACATGGTCTCTAAATTTTGACATTTTCCCAAGAGCCACCTAATGCTATTTTGAATGTTATCAGCAACCTCATCACTAATCTCTGTACCACTAAATGAGTTTGGCTAATCTACCATTTGGAAAACATGTTGGTTTCTGTGATTCAACATTAGTATTAGTATTTTTTGTCCTTTTTCAAATCACCTTTGAAATTATAGAATAAAACATAAAGTAAATTGCAATAAAGGTATTATCACCACCCTTGTCATACAGTCATAAACCCCTTTGTTCTGGCTTTCACATAATCATGAAATTGAATATGTTTATCATTTATTACTCAGTACTGTGACAGATGCTTTCTAGTCTGTCAGACCATCAAATCTGGCCTTTTGACTAGAGTTTGAGTTCTGTACTCTACATATCACCCATTCCATCTGGGACTCTTTCTTTGTTGAGTTCCCTGTAAGGGCAGTCATTGGTAGTATCCAGGTGCTGTCTAGTTCTTCTGGTCTCATGCTAATGCATTCTCTGTTTTATGTGGCCCTTTCTGTCTCTTGGGCTCATATTTTCCCTAAATCTTTGATACTCTTCATTCTCCTTTGCTCCAGGTGGGTTGAGACCAGTTGCTGCTTCTTAGGTGGCCGCTGGCTGGTATTTAAGACCCCAGGGACCACTTAGCAAAGTGGGATGTGGAATGTTTTCTTAATAACCTTAATAACATAAATTGACCTAGAAGTCCCCAGTAACCATGGTCCTCAGACACTGCTACTCTGACCCTTGAAGTATTTGGTTATATTTAGGAAACTTTGCTTTTGGTTTAGTCCAGTTGTGCTGACTTCTCTCCTGTCGTGTGTAATCCCTCCCTTCAGCTAAAATGAATCTTGTCTACTGTCTAGTTAGTGAATACCTTCTCCTCTGCTCTCCACCCTCTTGACCATCAAAGACTGTTTTCTTCTCCTGTGTTTAAAACTTTGCTTTAGTCCCTATAATACTGATCTCATACAATATATGTCCTTTTGTAACTGACTAATTTCACTCAGTGCAATGAATTCCAGATTCCTCCATGTAATGAGTTGTTTTCCATCATCGTACCTTATCATTACATAATATTCCATTGCATGAATATACCATGGTTTGTTTATCTATTCATCTGTTGATGGACACCTAGGTTGATTCTGTCTTTTTGCTGTTGTGGACAGTGCTGCGATGAACATTGGTGTGTGTGTATCTATCTGTATGGCCGCTCTTATTTCTCTAAGATATACTCCAAGAAGTGGGATTGCTAGATCATGGGGTATTTCTATGTCTAGCTTTTTAAGAAAGGGCCAAATCTATTTCCAAAGTGGTTATACCCTTTCACATTCCCACCAGCAGTATGTAAGTGTTTCAATCTCTCCCCAGCCTCTCAAACATTTATTATTTTATGTTTTTTTAATTTTTTTTTTTTAATTATGCCAGCCTTGTTGGGATGAGATGATATCTTATTGTAGTTTTGCTGCGGATTTCTCTAATGCCTAATAATCATGAACATTTCCTCATATATCTGACAGCCACCTGAATGTCTTATTTAGTGAAGTGTGTTCACATCCTTTGCCAATTTTTTACTTGGGTTATTTGTCTTTTTTGTTGTTGAGGCTTTGTAGTACTTTATCGATTTTAGAGATTAGACACTGATCTGATTTGTTGTAGGCAATTTTCCCCCATTCAATAGGTTATCTTTATACTCTTCAGGTGAATTCTTTGGATGAGTAAGTGCTTGATTTTTAGGAGTTCCCAGTAATCTGTCTTCTGGTATTTGTGCATTGTTAGTAATGTCTTGTATTCTGTTTATGCCATGTATTAGGACTCCTACCACTGTCACTATTTTTTCTTTCATGATATCTGTCATTTTATATTTGGTATTTAGGTCTTTGAACAGTTTTGAGCTGGTTTTTGTGCATGGTGTAAGATATGGGTCTTGTTTCAGTTACTCCAACACTTGTTAAAGAGACTATCATTTCCCCAGTTTGTGGATTTTGGGGCTTTGTCAAATGAGGTGTTCATAGGTGGATGATTTTATGTCTGGATTTTCAGTTCTTTTCTGTTGGTCTATGTGTCTGTTGTTGTACGAGTACCAGGCTGTTTTGACTATCATTGCACTATAATAAGTTCTAAAGTCAGGCTGAGGCCTTCTACTTTCTTCTTCTTCCTCAATAATGCTTTACTTATCTGAGACTTCTTCCCTTTCCATATGAAGTTGGTGATTTGTTTCTCCATCTCATTAAAAAATGTCACAGGAATTTGGATTGGGATTGCATTGTATCCATATATTGCTTTGGGTAGAATAGACATTTTTACAATGTTAAGTATTCCAATCAATGAGCAAGGTAGGTTTCTCTACTTATATAGATCTCGTTTGATGTCTTGCAGTAGTGTCTTACAGTTTTCTTTGTATAGGTCTTTTATGTCTCTAGATAGATTTTTTCCTGAGCATTTTATCTTCCTGAGGGCTACTGAAAATGGTGTTAGGTTGGTGATTTCCTCTCTGATATTCTCTTTGTTCGTGTAGAGATAGCCAGCTGAATTTTGTGTTTATCTTTACTAAGCTCCTCTATTAGTTTCATTTTGTGTGTGTGTGTGTCTGTGTGTGTGTGTGTGTGTGTGTGTATTCTTTCAGGTTTTCTGTGTATAAAACATACCGTATGTGAAAATACATACTTCCACTTGTTTACCAATGTGGATGCCCTTTATATCTTTGTCTAGCTTGGTTGCTGTGGCTAGAACCTTCAAAACAATGTTAAAGTGGTGACAAAGCTCATTCTTCTCTGGTTCCCATTCTCAAGGGGAATGATTTCAGACTTTCTCCATTGAAGATGATGTTGGATTTTGGCTTTGTATAAACGCTCTTTATTTTACTGAGGAATTTCCCTTCTACTATTTTACTAAGAGTTTGTAACATGAATAGGTGTTGGTTTTAAACAAATAACTTTTCTGCATAAACTGATAAAAATCACATGGTTCTTGTCTTTTATTTATGTGGTTGATTACATTGATTGTTCTAATGTTGAATCATCCCTGCGCATTGTTGTTGTTAGGTGCTGTCAAGTTGGCTCCAATTCATAGTGACCCTATGTACAACAGAAAAAAATGCTGCCTGTTCTTACACCATGTCCACAATTCTCTTTATGTGTAGGCCCATTGTTGCAGCCACTGTGCCAAATCTGTCTCATCGAGGGTCTTCCTCTTTCTTGCTGACCCTCCACTCTACCATGCATGGCATCCTTCCTCAGGGACTGATCCCTCCTGACAACACGTCCAAAGTATGTAAGACATTGTCTCACCATCTTTGTCTCCAAGGAGCACTCTGGTTGTACTGCTTCTAGAATATTCAGTGTGCTTCTCCAACACCATAATTCAAAGGTGTCATTTTTTGCCTGTCTTCCTTATTCACTGTCCAGCTTTTGTATAGTATGATGCAACTGAAAATACCATGGCTTGGGTCAGGCACACTTTAGTCTTCAAGGTGACATTTTTTTTTCATGATGGAATGAAAATGTACATTCCCGTATAAATTTGCATGCCCAACTGTATGAAGCTCCTGCTACTCTCCCTGCCTAGTGACAGCACATTCTTCCTCTCAGCTCCATACAGAACTTATCCTTCCAACAATCTCCTATCCTCTCCTCTCCACCCATTCTACTTCCTCCAGTAAGAGATCAGCAGGACAACATCCTGTGAATGCATGGAACCATAAAGTGCACACATGATATGGTCACTCTATGTCACCAAGTCCAATCTACTCCTGTCTGAGAGTTGACCTCCATTATGATTTATGGACAGGGGCAGCATCAAGGCCAGGGCCATGCTCCCAGGGGGACTCCGAGGCCCCTGGACCATCTCTTTATTTCTTGTGTTGCCGCTGAGACTCAACTTTGTGAGCTCCATAGTAGCGATCACTGGTGGTGGCCGGGCATCATCTGGTTCTTCCAGTCATGAGTCAATGTAGTCACCCACTCACGTGAGTCTCTCTGTCTTCTGGGTTCTCTTTCCCCCATATTGTTTTGGTCTGTGGCAATCATCCATTCTTGCTAAGTTGGAACCATCTGCTGTACCCTCAGATGTCACCTTGGTAGCTTTTAAGACCCCAGAGGCCACTCACCAATGTGGGGTGCAGAGGGCTCTCATAGCAAAATGCTAGTTATGCCAATTGGCCTCGATTTCCCCTCAGAGCATGGTCCCCGGCCCCACACCCCAGCTACTCTGTCCTTGTAATGTTGGATTAAGATGGGAGGAGTAATCATGTTATGTTGAAGCCCAGTTCAAATTGATCTTCTTTCTAATGTGTGCTGTCACAGATTTCACCCAAACAAATTTCCGTCAACTATCTAAATTTCCCCCCACCCCCTCCCGCCTCCCCCTTCCCCTTCCCCACCCTTACAGCCATCAAAGAGTGTTTTCTTCTATGCATCAGTCTGTTTTTAGTTCTTGTCATAGGGTCTCATATAATATTTGTCCTTTGTCGCTGACTACTTTAACTCAGCATAATGTCCTTCAAGTGAAACCAGGTTGTAAGATGTTTATAGAACTCATTGTTGTTCTTTATCATTGCACAGTGTTCCATTGAGTATATATACCACAGTTTAACTATCCATTCCTCTATTGTTGGGCATCTGGGTTGATTCCATCTTTTTGATATTGTGGACTGTACTGTGATAAACATTTGTGTGCATGTATCAGTTGGTGTGAATGGCCTTGATTTTGTAGGATATATTTCGAGCAGTGGAGTTACTGGGTCAAATGGTATATCTAGATCCAGCTTTTTAAGGAAGCACCAGATTGCTTTCCAAAGACATTGTACCATTTTGCAATCCCACTAACAGTATAGGAGAGTTCCACTTTCTCCACAGCCTCTCCAGCATTTGCTGTTTTGCATTTTTTGGATCATGGTCAACCTTGTTGGGGTGAAATGGTATCTCATTGTCATTTTGATTTGAATTTCTTTAATAGCTAAAGATCATGAGGATGTCTGCATGTGTTTTTTGGCTGCCTGGATCTCCTCTTTAGAGAAGTGTCCATCCGCTTTGCTCATCGCTTAACTGGATGATTTAACTTTTTCTCATTGATATTTTGTAGTACCTTATAGATTACAGAGAACAGATGTCAGTCTGACATATAGTTGCCAAATATTTTTTCCCATTCTGTAGGTGACCTTTTAATTTTATTAATAAAGTCATTGGATGAGCAAAAGTTTTTGATTCTTAGTAGTTCCTATTTATCTGTTTTCTCTTCTGTTGTTTGTGGTTCGTTTGACAGATTTTGATGTCTGTCTACCCTGTGTACTAAAACTTCCATCGTTGTTCCTACTTTTTCTTGGATGAGCTTAATCGTTTTAAATTAGATATTTAGGTCTTTTATCCAGTTTGAGTTGATTTTTGTATAAGGTGTAAGATACGGGTCTTGTTTCAATTTATTGCAGACGGATATCCAATTTTGACAGCACCATTTGTTGAAGAGATTGTTATTTCCCCAGTTTAATGTCTTTTAAGGCCTTTGTTGAATATCAGCTGTTCCATTGATGTATCTGTCTTTTTTTGTACCAGTATTAGGCTGTTTTGACTACCGTGGCAGTGTAATAGTTTCTAAAGTCGGCAATGAGAGGCCTCCCAGTGTGTTCTTCTTCAGTAGTGCTTTGCTTGTCCACAGTTTCTTCCCTTTCCAAACAAAGTTGGTAATTTGTTTCTCCATCTCATTAAAAAATGTCACAGGAATTTGTATTGGGATCACATTATGTAAGTAGATTGCTTTGGGGAAAATTGAGATTTTCACAATGTTAGCTCTTCTCATCCATAAGCAGGGTAGGTTTCTCCATTTATGTAAGTCTCTTTTAGTTTCTTGTGGTAAGGACTTGTAGTTCTCTTTGTAAAGGTCTGTTATTTCTCCCCTAGGTACTTTATCTTCTTAAGGGCTATAGTAAATGGTATTGATTTGGTGATTTCTTCCTTAATAATCTTGTTGTTGGTATAAAGGAATCCTACTAAATTAGTTATGTTTATCTTGTATCCTGACACTTTGCTGAACTCTTCTATCAGTTTGAGTAGTTCACTTATGGATTCTTTAGGATTCTATGCATATACAATCAGATCATCTGCAAATGGGGAGAATTTTACTTCTTCTGTGCCAATGCAGATACCCTTGATTTCTTGGTCTTGTCTAATTCCTCTGGCTAGAAATTCTAGTACAATGTTGAATAGGAGAGGTAAGAGTGGGCATCCTTGTCTAGTTCCCATTCTCAAGGCGATTGTTTCACTGTTTCTCAATTCAGGATGATGTAGGTAGTTGGCTTTGTATAAATGGCCCTTATTGCATTGAGGAATTTGCTGTCTATTCCTATTTTGTTGAGAGTTTTTAGCATGAATGGGTGTTAGACTTTATCAAATGCCTTTTCTGCATTAATAGAGAAAATCAGGTGATTCTTGTCTTTTGTGTTATTTATGTGGTTGATCACGTTAACTGTTTTTCTGATGTTGAACCAGCCTTGCATCCCTGGTATGAATCCAACTTGGTCATGATGGATTATTGTTTTGATATGTTGTTGTATTCAATTGGCAAGAGTTTTGAAGATTTTTGCATCTAGATTCATGAGTGGTATTGGTGTGTAGTTCTCCTTTTTGGTTGGGTCTTTTCCTGACTTTGGTACCAGCGTTATGCTGACTTCGTTCCTTTCTATACTGTGAAATAGTTTCAGTAGCATTGGAGATAACTTTTCTCTAAAAGCTTGGTAGAATTCTGTGGTGAAGTCATCTGGGCCTGGGATTTGTTTTTTTTTTTTTTTGGTAATTTTTAGATGACTTTTTCAGTCTCTTCCTTTGCGATGGGCTTATTAAGTTGTTCTGCTTCACCTTGTGATAATTTGGGTAGGTAATATGAATCAAGGAATTTGTCTATTTCCTCTAGGTTTTCACATTTGTTAGAGTACAATCTTTCATACTATTGTGTTACAATATTTTTGATTTCTGTTCTATCTGTTATGACAACTCCCCTCTCATTTCCTATTTGGGTTATTTGTTTCCTGTTTTTCTTTAGTAAGTTTAGCCAATGGTTTGTCAATTTTGTTGATTTTTTCAAAAAACCAGCTTTTGGTCTTTTCAATTTTTTCAATTGTTCTTCTGTTCTGTAATTTATTTAGTTCTGCTCTAATCTTTATGATCTGTTTTCTTCTGGTACCTGAGGAGTTCCTCTGTTGTTCTGTCTCTACTTGTTCAAGCTGTAGGGTTAGTTCTTTGATTTGGTTTCTTTCTTCCTTCCAGATGTGTGCATTTGTGGAGATAAACTGACCTCTGAGCACTGCTTTAGCTGTATCCCATAGATTCTGGTAGGAAGCATTTTCATTCTCATTGGAATCCATAAACTTCTTTATTTCATCCTTGATTTCTTCTTTAACTCATGGCTTTTTGAGCAAGACGTTGTTCAGTTTCCATGAGTTCTACTTTCTATCTGTGTTTTTTCTGCTATTGATTTCAACTTTTATGGCTTTATGATCTGAGAAGGTACTTTGCTTTAGTTCAATGGTACAGATTTTGTTGAGATTTGCTTTATGTGCTAACACATGGTCTATGCTGGAGAATGTTCCCTGTGCACTGGAGAAGAAGATGTAGCTGTCCACTGATAGACAGAATGTTCTGTATATTGCAGTGAGCTCTAGTTGGTTAATTGTGGCAATAAGGTCTTCTGTGTCTTTGTTGAATTTTTTCTAGACGATCTGTCCAATACTGAGCATGGAGTGTTGAAGTCTGTCACTATTATTGTGGAGTGATCTATCTCCTTGTTGAGTGTAGTCAGTGTTTCTTTGATGTATTTAGGTGCTCTAATATTCGATGCATACATGTTTAACATTGTTAAGTCCTGTTTGTGTATTGAACCTTTCAGCAATAAATAAGGTCCATTCTTGTTCACGATGGTGGATTTTACATTAAAATTGACTTTATCTGAGATTAGAATTGCCACTCCTGCTCTTCTTCATTGTTAGCTTGATATATATTCTTCCATCCTTTCAGTTTGTTCATATCTTTAAGTCTAAGATGAGTTTCTTGTAGGCAACATGTGGATGGGTCATGTCTTATGATCCAAGATGTCATTTGATGTCTCTTTACTGGAGTGTTCAGTCCATTCACATTCACTGTGATTATTGATAGGTATGTGTTCAGTGCTGCCATTGTGATATGTTTATTTTTGTGTTAATATTTTATCTGTTGTTCTTATTAATCTGTCTGGGACATTCTTCTCCATGAGTTGATTTTTCACCTTTTTCAGGGTTAGTTTTGTGGTTGTGGTGACTCCTGTATTACATTTCTTGATTTGACATTTTACATCTTTATCGTGTGTTATGACTCCTTCTCTGATCCTACTTAATGAACTATGTATAAACCCAATTTCAGTTACTAGCATTTTTATCAACTTTCTCTCCATCTGGAAGGACTATAACAACTGTAGCACATCCATCTTTTTATTATGATGACATCATAGTTTTCATGATATGATCACTGGGTTATTTCTTTCACTATTACAACTTTGATTGAGTTTGGAGCCTTCCCTAACTGAGTAGGATTCTGCATTTGCTTCTAAAATATAAAGTTAGTGATTTTGTTCTTCTAAGCCAAGAGGTTTTTTCAGTATTTCTTGTAGCTTTGGTTTGGTTTTTTACAAATTCTCTGAGTTTCTGTTTATCTGCCAATGTCTTAATTTCATTTTCGTATTTGAAAGATAGTTTTGCAGAATATATTCTTGGTTAGTTGTTGTTCTCCTTCAAGGCTTTGAATACATCATGCCATTGTATCTCTGCCAGCATTGTTTCAGCTGAGAAGTCTGATGAAAGCCTATAAGGTTTTCCTCTGAATGTTAGCTTTGCTTTGAGTCTTGCTGCCATTAAGAGTTTCTGCTTGTGTTTCCTTTTATTAAGCTTGGTTATAATATGTCTTAGAGTCTTTCTTTTGAGATCTATACTGAGTGGCGTTTCATATGTGTCTTGGAGACATATATTCTTGTCTTTCATAATTTCTGGGAAGTTTTCTGTCAGCAGCTCAGCAACAATACTCTCTGTTCTCAGGTGTCTCACCCTGTTCAGGAACTCCAATTAATCATAGATTGTTCCTCTTCATAGAGTCCCACATGCTTCTTCATGCTTCTTCATTTTTCTTGTTTCTTTTTTCTGATTTATCCTCATAATGCTGGAATCAGTAGCTCTGTCTTCCAAATCCGAAAGTCTCTTTTCCATTTGTTCCGTTCTATTTTCTTGGCTTTGAATTGAAGTTTCTATATCTTTGATTTTGTTCTTGATCTGTTCAGAGTACTGGTGTTCCATCAGCTTGAACAGCTTGCTTAATTTTTAATTTTTCTCTGCTGTATTTTATATAATTTCTAGGAGGGCTCTCTATATAATCCTGTTGTACTTGCCCTCCAATAGTTTCAGAAAGGCTTCTTTGTCTGGGAAGTTCTTTGGTTCTTTCTTTTGGGGACCCTCTGGAGACACAGGTGAATTTTTCTTTACATTTCTGTCCAAAGTTTGTTGCTTTTTGGGCATCTGGAGGTTGTTTTGTTTTTCTGATGTTACCTCAAAGGGATCTAAAGCTCAGTCTGAAATGGATGGTGATCACCAGTCACCGCTATGTACTCCAGTGACTGGGTACAGTGGAATCTCTGTGATAGCAGGCTCCACCTCTTGGTTGGCCAAGACATGGCTCTACTTATAGAGTCACTGGGGGGCCACCAGCTGACCCTATGATGTAAGTCAGTAAAGGCTGGAAGAGATGCCTTCAGGATACACCACAGTTATTTCTTTAGGCAGTCTTATATTGAAAGGTAGAAGGTATCTGAAAGCTTCCAAGATTAGCTAGGCTTTAAGGTGTGCAAGTCTCTCTTCCCAGCTGACAAAGTAAGCACCTCTGTATCTAACCCCAGATACTATAAACTAGTTGAAAATACAAAAAGGCTCCTGTTCTGCTGTCATTTGCTGCCGAGCCACACCCATAAGGCCACACCGTGAAAAACACTGCTTTTCTGCTGGAAAAGTGCTCTCTGGGCAGGCACTGCCTCCCAGCCTCCAAATTAGGTCCTGCTGGGGCCTCCATTTGGGTAACTCCGCCTTCCAGTGGAACAAGACTGCATCCTGCTCAGGCTGTCCCTCTGTGGAATAGGTGATTCAATTGCAGAGGTTCAGAAAGAGAGGGTGGAGGGAACTGTGTGCTCAGAGTCCAGAGCTGGACTCTCAAAATGTGGCTGTTCCATCTGCCAATCCCATCACCTGTGCATCTGAGCCTTGCTGCCAGTTAAGCTCCAGCCCCACCAGCAGGCTAAGACAGAGGGAAAATTGTTAAAATGGCAAGTTACTTTCAGACCATGAGAGCTGGCACTCAGCAAGGGCAGAGATCAGCAAAAGAGAAGAAGTTTCCCCTTCAGTGGTATGTAGTCCAAACTGACAGCTCTATACCATGTCTTAGGGCTCGCTAGGTGTCCAGAAAGCTCTGTTTAGTTATCAATTCAGGCCTTGGTTGCCAGAAGGAATTATGGAGCCATGTATTTAGTTGCCAGAGGGAATTATGGAGACATGTGTTTAGTCCACCATTTTGACTCTGCCTCCTCAATCATTTTTCTATTCTCTAATTAATTTACTTTGACTCTAATTATTTGCTTTCTGTTGGTGCCTGAGGGCTTCTTTTGCTGCTGTCTTTCTATTTGTTTCAGTTGTATGGTTAATTCTTTGATATGAGCCATTTCTTCCTTTTTGGATGTATGCATTTATTGAAGTAAATTGACCTCTGAACACTGCTCTTGCTGTGTCCCAAAGCTTCTGGTAGGATGTCTTTTCATTCCTGAGTCTGTGAATTTCCTTATTCTGTCTTGATTTCTGCTCCAACTCACTAGTTACTGAGCAAGGTCTTGTTCAGTTTCCATATGTTTGATTTTCTTCCTTTTTTTTTCTGTTACTGGTTTCTACTTTAGTGGCTTCATGTGCAGAAAAAATGCTCTGCAATATTTCAACACTGAATTTTGTTAAGGCTTGCTTTAGGGCCTAATTGTGTGGTCAGTTCTGGAAAATATTTCATGCGCAGTGGAAAAGAAAATATACTTAGCTGCTGTTAGATGGAGTGTTTGTATATGCATATGAGATCAGGTTCGTTGATTGCCACATTTAGATCTTCTGCATATTTACTGAGTTTCTTTCTGGTGTGTTGAAGTCTCTTACTGTTATTGTGGAGCTATTTCTCTTTTCAGTGGTAACAGAGTTTGTTTGATGTATTTAGGAGCCCTGTCATTAGGTGCATAAATGTTTAATATGATTATGTCCTCCTGGTAAATCGTTTGTTTAATCATTATATAGTGTCCTTCCTTGTCCATTTTGGTGAATTTTACTCTAAGATCTATTTAATCAAAATTTAATAATGCCACATCTGTTCTTTTCTGAATGTTGTTTACTTGGTTTATTTTTCCCATCTTTTGAGTTTTAGCTTGTTTGTTTCTTTAAGTCTAAGGTGTGTCATTTCTCTTGTAGGCAGCATAAAGATGGATCATTTTTAAATACATTCTGCTACTTTGTACCTTGTTATTTGTACATTTAATCCATTTACATTCAGTATAATTATTGATAGGTAAGAATTTTATGCTGTCGTTTTGATACCTTTTTGTGCATTGTTGACAGCATCTTTGTTCCATTTAATTCTCTGTCCTGAGATTTTTCTTCCTTTGTTTTCTTTTTGTCATCTTTGTTGTTATCGGTTTTGTATTCACTAAGACGTCATGTTTGGTTTTCCTTTTCATATGTAGGATTGTTAATTTCTTTTGTGGTTATCTTAATGTTTACTTTTCTAAACTCAAACCAGACTTTCATTTCTTTGTATCAGTTGACTTGCTTTCCATATGAAATGTCTGTGACTACATTATTTTAGTCTCTCTTTTTGTTATAATGTTGTCATTTTTACTTATTGACATCTCTGTTTCCTTATTTTCAGCGTTTTAACATTAGTTTAGTTTTCCAATTTTCCTGTTTGGGTTCATATCTGATGCTCTGTCCTCCATTGTAGTCTTGGATTATTATTTGATGTTATTGATTTTCTAACCAAAGGACTCCCATTAGCATTTTTGTAATTGGAGTTTGATTTTCACAATTTCCCTAAGTTTCTGTTTGTTTGGAAATGTCTTAATTTCACCATCATATTTGAGAAACAGTTTTGCTGGATATATAATTTAGCTGGCAATTTGTTTCTCCTTGTGCACATCATCCCATTGCCTTCTTTCTTGCATTATTTCTACTGAATAGTTTAAGCTTTGTCTTTTTGATTCTTCTTTGTAGATTACTTTTTGTTTATCCTTAGCCACTTTTAAAATTCTCTCCTCTTTAGTTTTGGTAAGTTTGATTATAATATATATTGGTGTCTTTCTTCTGGAATCTACCTTTTGTTGAGTTTGATGAGCATCATGGGTAAATACCTTCTCATCTTTCATGACACTAGGAAATTTTTCTGTCAACAAATCTTCAAAAATTCTCCATACTTTTTGCTATTATCCGCTGTTTTGGTACTCCAATCCTTTGTGATTTATTCCTCTTGGTAGAGTCCTACATAATTCTTAGGACTTCTGCATTTTTTAAAATTCTTTTATCTGATTTTTCTTTAAATATGTTGGTGTCCCACACTTTACCTTCAGTCTCACTAATTTGGCCTTCCGTTGCCTCAGTTCTGTTCCTTTCACTTTCTTGTCTAATTCTGTAATTTTGTTATTAGTCTTGAATGTCTGCATGTCATCTCTTTGTGGTTTCTTCCAGCCTGTCTAATTTGTCATTATGCACTGCAGCATTTTATCTGATCTCCTTCCTTATCTCTTGAAGAGTTCTAAATATTAATCTTTTGTATTCTATCCCCAAGAATTCCAGGAAGCTTGCATCATCTGTAGAATTTCTTGACTCTTTGTTTTGGGAGCTTTCTGAAGTCATTGTGGTTTGCCTGTGTATGTGATTTCATATTGATTATTGTCTCTGAGCCATCAGTAAGTCGTTGTATTCATATATTTTATGTTAGCTTACTGTGTTCCAGCTTCTTTTGTTTTGTTTTGAAATGCCCAGGTAGGCTGCATATGTGAGGTAATTTGATTATTGGCATCTTTGAGGCTCTAGCAGCCTGTAACCAGGTGCTTAGAGCTGTTACTAAGCATGTGAACGTGGGAGTCTATTTCCTTTTCTCATGTGTATTTAGCTCAGGTGTCCAGGTAGTTGGTCAACGAATGTGTGGTACAGGCTCTCACCTGCAGTCCTAGATGGCAGAGGCCATTGGCATGGGCTCAGGTACCTGGCTGCATACACTGAAAAAGACAGTGGGCTGGTAGTTCTTCCTGAGTGTCTGTGAAGGAAGCATGTCTTTATTCCTTAAAGAACATAGGTGAATAGTATTTACAGCTAGACTATAGGTGCTTTATGCAGAGGTCAGAGGCATTCAGGGTCCTAGAACCCCTTATGTTTGTACTTAGGCAAAGGAACTATTTCTGCCCTGAGTTCCCAGCTTATAGGAGCTGGCAGAATTGTTTTATCCTCTCATTTCTTCCCTCTCCAAAGTTGGGAGAGTGGCTCAGTATGCACATAAGGTATCCTGTTACTTGCCCAGGGGTACATCAGGCTCTGGATCCAACTCAGGTTCCATGAAGAGAAGGGAAGGGGAATCACCAGTAAAAAGGAGAAAGGTTTATCCTGAAGGAAAGTTTTAGATTCATGTATGGTAAGTTATGTGCAAGCTATTTAGCTTTTGATAATAGAATGCCATTGTAGCTGATTCTAGAAGTGTGAGTGCTCTCCACCACTCAGTCTCTCCCACTGTGTAAGATACTTTCTAAACTCCACTCACCATGTTCATCTATGCTGAGCAGCCTGTGGGGTGCTGATTCCCATCAGGTTGCTTCTGGCCAGTCTTGGGTAAATTACTTCTGGACCCACTGTTTCTTTCCAGTCGTGTAGTCTTATTTCTTAATTTCCCCTTTGATGTCTGTAGCTCTTAAAATGCCATGTATAATCAATTCATTTGTTGTTTGGGGTCTTTGTTGTTAGGGAGATCACAGAAAGTGACAATCCAGCCTGCCCCCTCTTAAATTTCTTGCTATTAGAGGATGTAGGTTAATATTTTCCTAGGAAGCTACCTTGGCTCTGAGAAGTGCTTGGCTGCCATTTCCAGGTTTGACATTGTTGAATATTACAAAGGGAAGATGACTTTGGCTTGGAAGATGTGGAGGATGAATGAATGAATTTTAATAAAGCTCCCTGTGTTTCTAAGACACAGGACAACCACTAAAATATTTGTTACTGTTTTATTACATTGCAAAAATGTATTCCTCTAGGCTAAGGAATTTAAGCCCTGATGGCACAGTGCTTAAGAGCTCAGGGTGCTAACCAAAAAGATCAGCAGTTTGAATCCACCAGATGTTCCTTGGAAACCCCATGGGGAGTTCTCCTCTGCCTCATGGGATTGCTAAATGACACTGGGTTTGGCTCTGTTTGTTTGTTTTGGAAGCTAGTCAATTAGAAGAGGAATGCAAGGCACCCTACTTGGTAAGCAGAGGGAGAGCAGTATTTCACCCTACTTTCCTTCTTGGTTGGGAGTCTTTGTGCTGTGTAAAAGCTGTTCAGCTGTATGTGCTGCATGCCCAGATAATTATATGACTTCTCCTGTTGACTGGAGTTGCTGAAGAGATATGTGAGTATACATGAATGATTTCTGATTTCCTATCAGAAGTGGTTTCTTGCATTACTACATGTTCTTCAAAGTGCTACATGGAATATGCACAGATACATGAACTTTTACATATATATTCATGTATTTAGGATTCTATTAAATATTTGATGTACTCTCAAGTTTATTCACTCAAGTGAATAACTGGACTTTAAAGGACACTATTTTTTAAAAAGCTTCATTCAAGGTACATTTTAATTTCCTTCATTTATACATTTTTGCACTAATATTATAACTAATTTGTAACACACTTTAAAGATAAAATAGTCTTGTCCAGTAGCTCTTACATTGCCTTTATTACTTCACATGGCAGCCAACCTATATTACAATCATTGAGGTATGAAATTTTATATTAGTTTAGCATGTTCAGGCTTCATGAAACAAATGGGATCATGTACTATATTTGTAGCCACAGATATATATTGCAGGCTGGTGCTATGCTGTTCAATATTGTAGTCACTATGCACATGTCATATTGTGGTGACTTGTCTGTTGTTGTGATACTGGAAGATATGCCATTTGTATTTCAAGTACCACTGGAGCTTCCAGACTAAGATAAACTAGGAAGAAGGACTTGGCAATCTATTTCTAAAAAAATTGGCCAGTGTAAAACTTATAAATAGCAGCAGAATATCATCTGATATAGTGCCATAAGATGAGAACAGTAGCTGTAAATATCCATTGATAATCAAAATGTGAAATACAACAAAGAATGAATGTAAGAAAATTGGACATTTTCAAAAGTGAAATAGAATGCTTGAAGGTAGATGTCCTAGGCCTTAGTGAGCTGAAATTGACTGGTGTTTTTCATTTTGAATCAGGTGATCATGTGGTTTACTATGCCAGGATTGACAAATTAAAGAGAAATGGTGCTATATTCATTCAAAAAGAATATTTCAAGATATATCCTGAAGTTAAAACACTGTCAGTGATAGGGAAATATCCATACACCTATAATAAGACCAGTTAATACAATTATGATTCAGATTTATGCACCAACAACTAATGCCACAGATGAAAAAAGTGATTATTTTTACAAACCTCTACAGTCTGAAATTGATCAAACACGCAATAAAAATATATCGATTATTATTGGGGCTTGGAGTGGGAAAATTGTGAACAAAGTAGAAGGATCAATAATGGAAAAATATGGCCTTGCTGATAAAAATGATACTGGACATTACATGATAAAATTTTGCAAGATCAACAACTTATTCTTTGCAAACCTTTTTTCAACAACATAAACTATGGCTATACATATGAACCTCAACAGATGGAATATCAGGAGTCAAATCAACTATATCTGTGGAAAGAAACCATGGAGGAGTACAATATTATCAGTCAGAGCAAAGCTGGAGGGCTGTAGAACAGACTATCAATTGTTCATTTGCGATTTAAACTGAAGCTAAAGAAAATTAAAAAGAAGTCCATGAGAGCCAAAGTACATCCTTTCTGAACTTAGAAACTATCTCGAGAACAGATCTGATGCATTGAACACTAATGGTCAAAGACCAGACCAGCTGTGCAATGACATCAAGGACATCATACATGAAGAAACCAAGAAGTCATTTAAAAAAAGGAAATAAATCACCAAAATGGATTTCAGAAGAGACCAAAACTTGCTTTTGAATGTAGAGTAGCTAATGTGAATGGAAGAAATAATGAAATTAAAAAGCTGAAGAGAAGATTTCAAAGGGTCTTCTCAGTTTCTGTGTGGAGATACTCTCCTTGAATTTGGACTTAGCCTACAGGAGTGTGATAACTTCTCGTATTGAGTGAACTTGTAACTTGTTAATGGATTTGTGGCTTACCTGACTGGACAATGAAGATTCTTTTCATGAAGGCTTCCATTTATGATGTGACTAAAACAGTGTGCATAGTGCTTATTTAACAACATGCTAGGCAGATAGTCCTAGGATCTAGACTATATGAAGAACATACAGTATCAAAATTTGAAGAAGATTCATTGACAACCTTTGTAACAACCTATAATATGCAGATAGCTCAACATTGCTTTCAGAAAACTAAGGGGACTTACTATACTTAGTGATGGAAATCAAAGACTACAGCCTTCACTATGGGTTATACCTCAATATCAAGAAAACAAAAATCCTCAAAAGTGGACCAATAAGCAATGTCATGGTAAATGGAGAAAATGCTGGTGTTGTAAAGGATTTAGTTTTACTTGTATCCACAGTTAACACCCATGGAAGCAACAGTCAAGAACTCAAAAGATAGATTGAGTTGGGCAAATCTGCTGTAAAAGATCTCTTTAAAATTTTGCAAGCAAAGATATCACTTTGAGGACTATAGTGTACCTGCCCCAAGCCATGGTATTTTCAGTTATCTCATATGCATGTGAAGGTTGGACAATGGGTATGGAAGACTGAAAAACTGATGCCTTTGAATTATGGTGTTGGTCAGCAATATTGAATATACCATGGAGTTCCGGAAGAACAAACAAATCTGTCTTGGAAGAAGTACAGTTGGAATGCTCCTTGGAGGCAAATATGGTGAGTCTTCATCCCACTTGCTTTGGACGTGTTATCAGTAGGGACCAGTCCCTGGAGAAGGAAATCATGCTTGGTGAAGTAGAGGGTCAGCAAAGAAGAGAAGACCATCAGTGAGATGGATTGACACAGTGGCTACAACAATGGGCTGAGACATAGCAAGGATTGTGGGGCTGGTATAGGACTGGGAAATGTTTCATTCTGTTGTATGTTGAGTTGCTACAAGTTGGAACTGACTCAACACCATCCAACAACAATCCACATGCGGCCCATAGAAGATAGCAAATATGGCTGGTTGAGTTGAGATGTGCTTAAGTTTAAAATACTCATCATATTTTGTAGACTTGGTATTAAAATAAAAGTGTAAAACATCTCACTAATATTTTTTGTATTGATTACTTGTTGATAATTGCAAAATGATAATAAAAGGATATATTGGGTTAAAAAAACATATTACTAAAATTAATTTCACTTGTTTCTTGCCTTTTTTACATGTGGCTGGTAGACTTTAGTATAGAGTCACTTTTGTAGCTCTCGTTATTTACCTGTTGGACGGAATTGGTTTAAAGCATGTGTCTTTTCTATCATTGCTTCAGTGCTTCTTTGGTATGTGCAAAACTGGCTTGGGGGCAGTGTCTGACCTCTTCTTTGTGAAGAGGAAGGAGAATGAAGATTAACAGTTCAAAGCTGCTGCCTGTGAGGTGGGGTTCAGACGTGTCTCCTGTCCCTACCATTTTAATTAATTCTGACACCAATCATCTTTCCCATAGAACTCTCTGTTGAGTTTGTTATTTAGTTGCAGTGGCCACATAGAAATCATAGACCATAGTCACAATCTGGGGGGTTATTAGGGAGTAACAGTTAAAATTTAGGCTCTGAAACACTCAAGATAAACAGTTCTTCCATCAGAACAACTTCTTCCCAACTGTACTCAAAAGCACACCTCTCCCTGACCCTGGGCCTCTTCCCGAGGACTTTCATCTTTCTCACAATGTGGGCTGTGAAGCACACACCACACTGTCTCACGCTGCTGGGTCTCTGCTGCTACTGCTTCTCATCATCTTTAGGGTTACAGTTTATTCTGTTTCTCAGTCTTCTGCTTCCAGGAGCTTCTCAGCACAGGGATTCTGGGTCTAAATTAAGCACTCTCTGCCCCTGGCTGTTCTTGCTTGGTGGTGGTAGGACTCTCCTCTCTGCTCTGGAATTGGCTGTCTTTTAAGACAGAACTGACCAGTCATTTTGGTGGTCCACTATTACCCTGTCACACAGTTCTGCCCAGTCACCTGGCTGGGAGTTACAAGACCATGGCTAGAAAGACCGCATACAAAAGTAATCAGTCATACTGTAGGATGCCATTCTGAATCTGTGATGACTTTCCATCTTTTCTCATTCACGGTTTTTTTTTCTTTGCTAACACTGACTTGATTTATTCAGTTACTATATGTCAGAATACTGGAATTTCAAGAATATTTGACAGTAGTTTTTAACCCTGGTGACGTCATAATCTGTAGAGATTCAAAATAAAGATCATCTCAGTCCCAGCTATGGAATTTCTGATTCAGTGAGTCTTCAGGTAGATAGGGGGTGAAGTGGTCATTCATATGTGTTTAAAAACAAACCCACACAGGTGTATTAAGTTCAGTAATAACTAGTTTATGAGGCTACGACAAGGCATACTATTTAAAGTTAAATTGGCCTTAGTGAAGCCAGATGTGGTTGCTCTAATTATTGACTTGAGTGCTAAAGCCAAAGCTCCCCGTGACATTCCTGTTAGCCAAAGTTTGGGTGCTAACCACAGAGAAACTCACTTGATCTTCTTCACAGCTGTGAGATAGACCTACCTACCCACATTTAACAGAGGAGGAAGCCAAGGCTTAAAGAGTTTAGGTAGATACATTTCACACCAAACTAATACTAGAGTGAAACTGTGGAACTTTCTGCAAAGATTTGTGATATAGATACTTCCCAGGTGTCAGATGTCGTAGACAAGCTGCCTGCTATATCTCTGTGGTTACAGGCAAGCTTTCCATTTTTGAGTGCCACTTGCTCCTTAAAGTATAGAGGTACACTTTCCACTGCAAAACCAGGAAGATGTAGGGATTTAATATTGTCTCTTCCCATTTCTCCCATTCTATAGCTTTCTTGGTAGTAGCTGATTGAGATACATGATCCAGTTAATGATGACAGTAATTTCCTACATATGTGTTATTAGGAAATGTGGCTAACATGAAAAATGAAATGCCCATTGGGAAATATGTATTTGTATGGTCTTTCTTAATCTCACAAAATCTAAATGTGTTACTGTTCTTCTAAATTCTCAGGAGACAGCTTTTTTTTTTTTTTCCTTGGAGGATTTCCTTGGCTTGCTTTCACCTAACTTTGGAGACACAGGCGTGAGAGTAGTGGTCGTTTTTCGTAAGAGCCTAAATAGGTACACAAACATTGTAAACAATGAAAGAACTTTGTGAGTGGACTTGGAAAGGAGTTCTTAAAGAATAATGTTCTGTATAAGATATGAATAGAGTGTTTGTTCTTCAGGTAATTGTGATGAGTTCTACATTAAGTTAAAATTTGCTTTTTATTTCTCCTAAAAATTTGACCAAACCAATATACACACACATGTATATGTAATATAAATTTCTTTTAGGAGTGATATGAAATCCAATCATTGAAAACAACATCTACTGTGCAGGAAATTCAAGAAAGGTCTTGCTTTCAAGAGTTTGCTGTCACTGCATGTGGATATTGATAAAGCACATTGTTTATGAGAGCAAAAGAAATTAAAAGCACCAAGACTGCATTTTGGTTTTTAATCAATGGTATTTTTGTTTGTTTGTTTTACTGTTTCTTTCAAAACCTGCTGGGACTGATTTAATAGTTCTTGTTATGTTACATATTTTCTGTGTTTCTGGAATGATCATACTATGTGATAATTATTCAGCATTTTTTCATTTACTTTTGCGTTACCATCTGGGTTTGGTGAAACCCAGAGCTTCCTGCCTTTGCCTTTTAGCAACGTTCCATCAATGGATCATAGTCTGCTCTCCGCTACCTTGCCACTTCAGGTCATGGTTATCTTACTGCTCCTATACCTCCAATTTTGTTTTGGTCTCACATCAGATGATTAGTATTGGTTATCCTTGTGTTAATGCACACAATGCGTATTTTAAAACATGCCTCAGTCACCCCAGACAAAGTGCCTTATTTGCATTATATAAGGTTCTGAACTTGACACTCAGGTCTTGTTTCCTCTAGACTGCTGTTGCTCTGCTAAATCTCGTGTGATTTGAGTTCCAGATTGATTTGGGGTTAACAAAGCCCTACCAAGGGTGCATTTCCTTAGCCTCAGTGCCTTTTCAAACCCTCTGACTCATTTTTACTTGCAAGAGTTATTGGAAAGAAGACTCCACTTAAATTATTTTCATAGTTCCTATGAGAAAGATTTCTTTGTGATTAGAGCAACTCAGTAGTTGCTTAGAGGCTTTTGAACTGTAACATCTTAAAACAAACTACAGTAAAGCCAAATGTTCCAGATACCATTGCCTTCTTTGGCTCCTACTGAAGACAGACCCAAAGGATCTTTTGGGAGTAAGGACCCAGAGGAGCTGTGTGGGGCAAAAACAGTTCAACATTTGCAGCTGCATTCAGCAGTCCTATACAATTTTAATTGTTTTCTTTATCCTGTTGGGAGCTGAGAATATCCTCTCTCCTTTACCAACTGTTGGTAGAACTTCTAATTAATAAAAGGAAACCTAAACCCACTGCCATCGAGTCAGGTCCAACTCATAGCAACTCTATAAGGAAGAAAAATAAAGTTAGAGCAAAGCATAATCATGAAAGTATACAGACTTTAGAAACCAAACCAACATCTGCTTTGTGGAAACTTAACTAGAAAATGCTCTACAACAGGTCTCATTTTACATGCTGTCATCTTGTTGGCACATTCATATTAATTGCTACATATCAGTAAAAGAAAATTCACTATTTCCTATTATTATTAACAGTTATCTAGAGAGTAACATTTAACAAAATATTCAAATGCCGTCTTATTCTAAATAAGTATGTCCTAAGAGATCATCTAATTCAGTTAAAAATGCGATTCTGAAACTGTTTAAGATGCTTCCCTCTCCCCAACTACCTATATCCCACAAAGTAATCACATCCTTCTTTGAAAGGGAAAAAAAAAAGTAGTATAATGCTAGTTTATGTCACAATCCATGACCATCTGAGAGCAAACCTAGTTAATCTGACTTGACAAGCAATTAAGACATCGCATTTACTGTAGCCTTCCTGTTTCTTCCGTTTACAGTGCTAGATCTGGTGAAGCTTGACAGCTTCTGTGGTGAGAGAATGTTGCAGCTTGGTGAAGAGCGAGGGTTCGGGAGCAAGGCTGCCTGTATTGGGGTTCTGGCTCTGCCACTTGCTGGGGACTTTGGGCCAGTTACCTAACTTCTTTGTGACTTTGGCACCTCATTTGTAAAATGAGGTTAATAATGTACCTAGTGAATAGGGTTATGATGAGGATTAAACAATTTAAATGAAGGATGTTAATATATGTTAATATATGCCAAGCACTTAGAACAGCTTCTGGCCTAGCATAGTCCCTCAGTAAAAGTGATAATGGTTGTTGTTGATTTTAGGTATGGAAACTAAAACCATTGGTGCTGTATCATCATAACCGTCTTTTGCATGGTGGCAGAGTGGCTAAGCGCTCAGCTGCTAACCAAAGGTTGCTGGCTCAACCTCACCAGCCGCTCCATGGGGTACAGACGTAGCAGTCGGCTTCTGTAAAGATTTACAGCCTTGGAAACCCTATGCAGCAGTTCTACGCTGTCCTCTAGACTATTAGTTGGACTTGGTTCGAAGACAGTAGGTTTTTATTTTGGAGAGAGACAGCATAATCCTCACAATTCCTCCATTATCCGTAGGTTACTCTAGACTCCAAAAGTTGTGACTCTTCAAAACCCCTTACTGAGTAAATCACAGAATTAGAGAAACCAGGTTTTCTAATTCCTAGTCAGGAATTGGCTGCTAACCAAAAGGTTGGTAGTTTGAATCCACCAGCTGCCCCTTGGAAGGAAACCCTATGGGCAGCGCTACTCTGTCCTGGAGGGTTGCTATGGGTGCGAATTGACTCAACAGCAACTGTGTTTTTTTTAGAGTCAGGTGCTGGACCATGATTAGGATGAATGATGCTGAACAATGGCTTTGCTGTGCAGAGCCTGACCTTCCCAGGTCCAAATGGAGACTCCAAAACAAACAAACATGAATTCTTGTTTTTGTTACCCTGGGGTGGAAACTGCTTGAGACTTTGGGGAATTAAGGTCATTATTTGGAGTCTCTGAATGTCATGAGGTTTTTTGAAACTGAGTTCCTGTCATTATTTTGCAGTTTCCAATGAAACTCACTCTTTTTGCTTTCCAATTTTGAAATACTAATGAGTTTTTTTCCCCAGCATTCAATTATACATGCTTTCATAGGCCCCTTTAAATGACTGAAAGTGATAAACGTTTTTTTAAAAGAATAATTACAGATACATTATGGAATCTATTAATTCTATGATAATAATGCCAAGAGACCTCTTCTTAATAACCTTAGTTATTTAGAACACACCTCTATTGTGTCACACACTTTTCATGTTCCCTGGACAGTCCTAGTATAGAGATTTGATTATTTTGTTTTCTCTTCTCTAGACAACTGCCTACACAGATACTTTTGTATATTATAGAATCATGTAATTTCTGTTTTTAAAGGGCTTTGGGGGATGTCACAAACACATGGACTTAAAATGGCAGTCCATGGAATTCTTTGCTCCTCAGGAAGTGAGGTAGGGAACCAGTGTCTCCCTTTTTCCTCTTCACCTAAGAGACATGTTTTATATGTCTTGTATTTTGTCCATCCCCATAATGTTCACTTTGAAAAATGAAAAGGTTTTATAGTTGAAATAATGTACAAGAAACATTGGTCTAACTAGATTTTCTCATTGTACAATGGAGGAAACAAATGACAGGTAAATACGTTCATCTTCAGATTTGGAGGCTCTTCCACAAAATTTAAAAACAAAAAATTTGGGGATCAATTCTTTAAGTCAAGATAGGATTAAGACATCCTTCACTTTGTAGTTTCCTAATTTACTTTTCCTTTCATAAAGACCTGAAGGCTCTTGGTTTTCAATGTGCCGTGACTGTATCCTACCTTAAGAAAGCCCAATACTGCATATCGAAATTCAAGTTTCCAGAACTAAAGGGAATGAGTAGTCATTTATGCAAAACAGTGTTTCTGTAATAAGTCAGAAGTTCCAATGGTATATCAAAATTGATATTAATTTTTCCAATTTGCTTGTCTGTGATCTTTCAAGATCTCATTTCTGGTACATATCAAAGTGTACTTGCATGGAGATGTCTGCAGATAGGTAAGTGTGGTTTAGCTTCAGTTGTTGCAGTTGTCATTGAGTCAGTTCTGACTCATAGCAGCCCTGTGTACAGAAGGGTTGTACACAGTCCTGTGCTCTCCTCACAGTCTTTGTTATGCTTGAGCCCATTGTTGCAGACACTGTATCAATCCATTCTTGAGAGTTCCCTTCATTTTCACCAACCTTTTACTTTAGGAAGTTTGATGTCCTTCTCCACGGACAGATCACTTCTGATAACATGAGCAAAGCATGTGAGACGAGGTCTGGCCATCCTTATTTCTAAGGAGCATTCTGATTGTACTTCTTCCAAGGCAGATGTATTGAGTCTTTTCGCGGCTTTATTTTAGTCCTCAAAGTGACGTCTCTGCTTTTTAATGCTTCAGAGAGGTATTTTGCACAGATTTGCTGAATGCAGTGTGTTCTTTGATTTCCTTACTGCTGCTTCCATACGTGTTGACTGTGGATCCAAGTAAAATGGAATCATTGGGAAACTTCAATATTTTCTTCATTTTTCATGGTATTAGTTTAAATTGTCAACTGTTAGTTTTCAGAGGAAAAAATATGCTTAAGTGTGTCTTTAAATAAGAAAAGTAAAATCCCAAATGCAAACACTTTGCTGTCAAGGCAATTCTGACTCATAGCAACCCCGTAGGACAGAGTAGAATTGCTCCACAGGGTTTTCTAGGCTATAAAACTTTATGGAAGTCAACTGCTGCATCTTTCTTTCTCAGAGTGGCTAGCACGGGCTAGAACCATCCACCTGTCAGTTAGGGGCCAAATGCTTAACTACTGTGCCTCTAGGGCTACAAGAAAAGTAAACATTTTGCATTTTTAATCATTGTATGTGCTTGGAAACTAAAGTTATAAAGCTATAGAAAGGAAAACCAAACACATTAAGAGCTAAAAAATACTCGTAATAACAAAATGGAAACACACACAAAAACCCTTAATCCTTGGCTTATGTTTTCCTACATACTCTTACCATTCATTTATCTGTTTACTAAACTGTGTACTAAGCTTTGTTTTTAGTGCTGAAGATGCAATGGAAAGCAAGGCCTAGTACCTGGCCTCATGAAGCTTGCAGTCCAGGAGACACATGCAGATGAACAAGCAATTATGATCAAGGGCGGTCAGTACTGCAATCTGGGAAATACGGAACGCTCCCAGAGCACCAAGGAGGGTGTTGTCTTCTAGCTTTAGGGATGGGGACTAGTCAGGAGAGGCTTTGTGGAAGAGTTATGTCCTGAAACGAGACATCAAAGACAAGTAAGCAAAGGCAACTGGGAAAGAGTTCAGGAAGGTGACCAGCTCATCCTAGGCAGGATAAATGGTACCTGCAAAGACTCACTTACAGAGCCTGAAGGTACCTCTGCAGGGTAGGAGCTCTGACTGGAAAGCAGGGAGGAGTAGAAAGAAGACTCCGAAGTGTCTTTTATGCCATGCTACGGAGTTAGACCTTTAATAGGGGAATGACTACTTAGATGTACAGTTTTGAAAGATCACTGGCTGTGATATGGGAGATGGACTAGAGAAGGGTTCAGTTGGAGACAGCTGGGCATTTTTATGGGGGAATAATGTTGGTTTGAATTAAGGTGAAAAGCAGAGGAGAGAACTGGATGTAGTGAAGTAACAATAAGAAGGTAGAAACAAATTCCTCTAAAATTTTTGGACATCTTTGGGAGATGATAAAATTAAGTTTGCTGTTTTTATTTTATTGATATTTGTGTGTGTGGTTAAAGATGAGGAGAGTTGAGAACATCTCCCCAGTCTTGACTTGAGACACCAGTGGGTAGTTGAGCAGTTCCTGAAATAAGGGATTGGAGGGAGAGAAGGGTTGATGGTGTGGAGTGATGGCACTCAGTCCTACATGTGTTGGAGTCTCATTTCCATGGGCAAAGCAAGTGGAGACGTCCCATCATAATTGAATGTATTGTTCTGGAGTACAGGAAAAATATCTGACCTGGTGTTAGAGAATTGGTAGGCTTTGACTTGCTAGTATGAAATTGAATATTTTGTAGAGGAAAATAGGAGCGAATGGTAGTCTGGGTGGTGTGGACCCATTGTTATAGAAAATTCACCCATGCCTTGGTTTATGTAATAAATGTGCTTCCCCAAAGGATTATGTAAAGAAATTAGTTTTTAAATTTAAAAAAATTAAAGTTTAAAAAAAGTTTACTAAAGAGATTAGTATTTTAATGAATCTTACAATGTGAAGAATTCCTTATAGTGCAGTTAATATCCCCCTTAAAGCATATACATATTAGATTTTTCTTTCAAATTATGTCTCAACAATATTTCTGTAGTCAATAAATATGTTTGGACCCTGAACTGCATTTTCTATTTGGAAAAAAAAAAAAAAACTTCAAAAATGGGACAATCTAAGAAATTCCTTTGAAAATTGTTATACAACTTTTAGAGATAGTAAAATTAAGTTTGTTATTTTTAATTCACTTACTGAGTTCTCTGTCTAGAAGAAATTGGAGTGGGTTTTGGAAACAACAGTTTGATGATATCAAGAATAAGAATTTCTCTTTCAACATAACAATATTTTTGCCGTTCTTGGAAATCTAAATAGACAGTCTGCTATGTCCTGAACTCAGCTTTCAGCTAGCCATGTGGCAGCTGAAACAAAAAATTTCACATTCTGCCCTCTGTTTGCTCACCGGCTTTAAAAACATATCAACAAGCCGAGAGTATCGAATTCACATGTCTGTTTTTCTATGGCAAGTAAAGGTTACCCCTTAATGTATTATGGGAGAGAGGCCGTGGAGGAAAACTACATGGGAAGCGCTTTCCCTAGCATTTCCCTTAAATCATAGCTTCCTCACATAATATGGTGAGAAAAATGAAGACTAATTGACTGGCATTGTCCTGTTCTCCTTACACTCATTTTCCTCAAATTAATCTGGTTTAGAGGTAGAATAAGAGGCCCTGGTGGTGCAGTGGTTAAGTGCTTGTCTGCTAACTCAAAGAATGGCTGCTGGAACTCACCAGCTGCTCTATGGAAGAAAGATGTGGCAGTCTGCTTCTGTAGAGAGTACAGCCTTGGAAGCCCTTTGGGCAGTTGTACTCTGTGCTGCAGAGTGAAGGGATTTGGTTTTGGTTTTTAAAGATGCAATAATATTTACGATTTTTACATTTAATTTTGATTAGGAAGGATTTACCAGTTTTTATGGGGGTACTATTTAGAAAATTGGTGTTCTTAATCTTTTAAACAAAAATGTGTCCAATTTGCCATCTGCTACATCCAAAGTAAACTGAAAAGAAAAAGGCAAAACTTTTGGTCACTGTTCTGAGTTTTTATTTAGCTATACATAAATGCTACAGCTGCTAACCAAAAGATTAGCATTTCAGATCTGCCAGGTGCTCATTAGAAACCCTGTGGGGAAGTTCTACTCTTGTCCTATAGGGCCACTGTGAGTCGGAATCAACACAACAGCAGTGTTTTGGTATATGAAAGGAGCCTCGGTGGTGCAGTGGTTAAAACAATTCACAGCTAACCAAAAGCCTAACAATTCAAAACCACCAGCTGCTCTGAGGGAGAAAGATGTGGTGGTCTGTTTCTGCAGAGATTTATAGACTGGAAACTCTATGGGGTCACTGTGAATGAGAATCAACTCCATGGTAGTGAGTTTTTGGTTATACGTATATGTGAGTCAACTGCTAGACTTGACTCTCATAGAATCTGCTAACATCCAGATTTGAAATTGGAAGCACTTTCTCTTTTTACATGTTTAGTTAAAAATCAGAAAATCTATAACTACCAGTTGTGTCCTCCACTAAAGAGAAATAGATCCTGTCTGTGTACTGGCACTAAGTCATTCCCTAGCACTCCTGAAACAATTATTTTGGAATTTTTATAATCCACATGGATCAATTTCACAGAGACTCAGATGGACCAGATCCAATTTGAATATGCAAATAAAGGATTTGTTGTGTACAACTTCTCAGTTAGAGTTGCTAAGTCACTGGAGTTTTAAGCCAAGACCCTTTTCTTCTAGAATTGACAAACTAATTGTGGACCAAGATAAATATATGAAAAGATACATGAACTTTTTTTTTCTACAAGGATGGTATTTCCAAGAACTCCATGTAAGCCTCTTGCTCTTTTTTCATTTTCTTTCCTCTTCCTCCTCCAATTCTTTAAATATGAGTTAAAGTATATCTCCATCTCTAGACTCTTCCAAGGTCCAAACCTGTATTTACATCTGTCTACTTTCTGGACTACTTCTTGTGAATGTCCCAAGAACTTTCAACTCAAAGTGTTAGAACACATCTGTTATCTTTCTTGACCCTTCTTTCACTTCTTAATCGACTGTCAATTCACCTAGTTGTTCAAATGCAAATATGAGAATCCTCCTATTCTTCACTCTCTCTTATTCACACATTTAATCAAGTGTCAAGTACTTAAAACTCAATTTCCAGTGTCTTCATCAGAAACCCTGGTGGCAAAGTGGTTAAGTGCTATGCCTGCTAACCAAGAGGATGCCTTCAATAAGTCTCATATTATAACTTAAACTTCTTACCTAGTGTATAGGATCCTGCTCACTAGCTTCGTCTGCCTATGTTCCTTCACCATGCCAATAATTTTTAGCCAGCTATGTTTCTTTGAGCCTGTTTTACCAAATTTCTGCTCACCCCTCCAAACCCACCTCAAGCATCATTTCCTCTAAGAGGCCTTCCTGAACCTCCTCCCAAGTCTAATTTACATGCTCTTTGATAAAACTCCAAACATCCTGTGATTAGGTCCATTGTAGCATAGATCAAACTTTCCTATAATCATATTTAGTTACCACCCTCTGCATTAGACACCAAATAAGATCCTCAATGGCTAGTACCTAGCATGGTTCCTGTAACATAGGAAGAATTCATTACCTCTCAGATAGCCAAATTCATACAATGGAAGACTACTCAGTGACAAAAATGAACAAACAGTGATACATACAACAACATGGATTAATCTAAATATAATTTAGAAATAATCCAGAACAACAAACATGAGTATGTACTGTATAATTCCAAGTAAGTAAAATTCTAGAAAACACAAATTAATGTCTAATGACAGAAAGCAGGTCAATGGTTCCTGTGTACAAACAAGGACAGAAGGGAGGGTAAAGCATGAGGACAATTTTAGAGGTGATGGATGTATTGGTTAGTCCAGTATCTTGAATTTTGATGACGGTAAAATGATCAAACTGTGTAGTTTAAATATGTGTAATTTGTTGTATATTAATTATACTTCAGTTAAAAACAATGTCTATCAGATAAAGGAATGAATGCATCAATGAATGCCTTTAAACTTTTTTGTGCAGTCCATCAGAGTGTTGGGCAAAGAAGCAGGATTGTGTCTACTCATAACCATGGTTCTTTGACAGTAGAATCCCATATAGTGTGCTTGAGCTGCCGGTCTCTGTCCCTCACGTTACCGTCCTTGTTCCTCACATGATGGCTACTTAACAGTTTGTCCCTGCCTCTAAGGTTGTGTCAGATTCAAGTGTTTGAAATACTAGAAGCCACTAAAACTTTGGATCATGAGATTATGATTTATATTCTAGAAGAAGGTAAAAAGGGGTTGGGACAGGCATACCCCCTTTGACCGTGTGGTGTAGTAGTGGTGGAGTGACGGAAGTATATGACAATGATACTAAGAGACCTAAGCCAGACTTGGGGGTATAGGACTACTGGCATCTGTGAATCTTTGGGCATGGGAATCTTAGTATTAAGGAAGGTAGAAAGGGAGATACTATGCTAGACCCTCATTCAGAAAAGCACTTCAAACAACTAAAGCAAGTCCACTCTATGGTCTATGAGACTAGATTTAAATATAGCATGATTTTAGGACTAAGAAGATGACTGTTCTACCTCCACACCATTCTTCTTGCTTGCTCAATGTTTCTTAACTTCCTCTTTCAGGAGACAGATTTTATTCCATAATAGGAAACAAGCCTCAAAATGAAAAATTCCTAGAAAAGCAAGTTAGTACTAACTAATTTCATTTAAAGTATAATATTCCATTTTGCTGGTTTTATGTAGAAATTTAGAAATTAAGAAGGTACAAATCTAAGTTTGGAAAAGTTCAGAGACTGTTACAATTGCTGAAAGGGCCAAAAAAGAAATTATGCATTTGGTAAAATTTTGCCAGTCCTAACCCTGGTGAGAAAATCCTAGTAGCAGAGTGATTAAGTGCTATGTCTACTGACCAAAAGGTTGGCAGTTCAAATCCACCTTGGAAACTCTGTGGGGCAGTTCTGCTCTGTCCTTTGGGGTCTTTGTGAGTCAGAATCAACTTGACAGCAGTGGGTTTGGTTTTTTTCTTGGTTTTAACCCTGGTGGCTTAGTGGTTAAGTGCTAAGGGTGCTAACCAAATGGCTGGCAGTTTGAAGCTGCCAGACGCCCCTTAGAAACTCTATGGGGCAGTTCTACTGTGTCCTGTTGGATCACTATCAGTCAGAATTGACTCAGAGGCAGTGGGTTTGGCTTTTTTTTTCAGTTATAACTTTCATTTCTGTGCAGACAAATGGGAGGTGCCCTATGGTACCAATGAATATGAGCAATATTCCTAGATAAAAACAAAGGACAATGAATGGTAGTCTAAGGCATGCTTACCTCTCATTGACCATAACGGCTGACAGCCAGAAAAATAATTTCAGACATGAGTTGTCTACCAGCCGTATTTCTTTCTTTCTGTCTGTCTTTTTAAAATTGTGCTTTAGATGAAGGTTTACAAAACAAATTAGTTTCTTATCAAACAATACACATATGTTTTTGTAACATTGGTTGCCAACCTCACAAGTCAGCAACTCTCCCTTCTTGACCTTGGGTCCCCCATTCCCATGGCCCAGCCATCTTTTTCCCTTTTGCCTTCTCTCCCTTGCCCTTGGGCTGGTGTGACCATTTATTCTCATATACATAGTTGAACTATGTGTGTCAAGTGTTTTATAGGCCTCTCTAACCTTTGGTTGAAGGGTGCACCTCGAGAGTAACTTCAGTACTGAATAGGGTGTCCAGGAACCCTACTCTCGCGATTTTTCCAATCCCTGTCAGACTAGTAAGTCTTGTCTTTTTTTTTTTTTTTTTTTTGTGGGTGAATTGTGTTCTACATTTTTCTTCTATGTACTTAGTGATGAGTGAATTGAGTTTTTAGAGCTCAAAAAAGTATTTTAGCATAAGATCATTTCCATGCCCACAATGAACTTTAAGTTTAAATAAGGACAAGAAGATACCTGCAAATGAAAGTATAAAAGAGCAGCAGCAGAGGAGTCATATATCAACATCTGCAGAATATAGCAGCATCTTCCTAAGCTACTTCTCCTGTACAGTGTGCAAACAGGATCGTTGAAATGATTCAGTAGACCAGAACCATATGAAGTTCATTTGGAGATGATTCCTGGCAACATTCTGGAGGAGGAGTGTGATGCGACTTGACATAGATGATCTGTGAAGACTTTGGGGCAAGGGGAATGTAGCGGTAAGGACAAGAAATTCTAACGTGCTCCAAAAACATGAACTAGAACGAGAATCAGATAAGTCTGACATGTTTAAGCTAGAAATGTGTCACAGAGGACAGGGTCAGAATGTGAAAGAAGAAACAGAAAAAGAATCACAAAAATAAGCCAATGAAATTTGGTCAAAAAAAAGTGTTAAGTCGTAGGACAAAAGGAAAGGATGCATGTCATATTTGAGTGTAAATAGCATGAGAAGGGAGGGATAAAAAGGAAATAGGACTCTAGCTTTAAGTGCCGGCTTCTCACTGAGAAGGCTAGGGTACATCCAAAGCAATGCTAGTGTTTTTAGGCTTTTCTTTTACAGAATAGGATTCAGGGGAATCTCAGAATCAAGGTAACTGCTTCACCCCAACCCCCACCAAGGTCACCCATTTGTAGCAAAACTAAACTCACGGTGATCTTTCCCAACTCGCTGAATATTGAAAAGGATCTTCTGAAAAATTTAAATCAGCTGTGCTACAACAATAATAGCCAGAGCTCGTAAATCACCTTAGAAATTCTGCCGAAGATAGAGGCTAGAAAGGGAAAGCAGGCCCAGTGAAAGAGCAAAATGACTTATTTTTTTAGGAAAACTTATTAAAATTGTAAAATAATTTTGTTTCTCCAAGAACTTTGAAGGAAAGTTCCTTGCCACCTCCAACTCTTGCCACTACCTTCCTGACCCTGCTTTATTTGAGATTGTCTTCCGCTTCCAACTTGTCATGATGCATACAGCAGGGCACATTGTAAAATAATTTGGTGTTCATTAATGGAGAAAGAAAACATTTCCTAAATCTTCTTTCCAGGCCACCTGTAAACCAGTGACAGGGGTAGCTAAGTCAACAGGAAAGCCGGTATCCTCTGCTTCAGAAACCAAACACACGAGGGCTGATTGTCTGGGTAGGTGAGTCAGTAATGACCCACATCTGAACATCTGCTTTCTCAGCCTTTCCTGTCCTTTCGTCCTTTTCATGTACAGGGTCCTTGACTTTATTCATGTGTATGTTGGGTCGGGAGGAGTTCCATTTGTTAATAATGGAATGGAAGAAGATTTACCACATTTAAGTGAATTGAGCTTCAAACTTTGGAGCGTACAAGAAAACATCCAGGTCTATTGGTTACAGAGCACGCAAAGGGAAACATTATGAAGAGTTACGCATTTTGATTGTCTATAAGCTTTGAAAGTATTCCATATTGTTGGTAAACCTTGGGTATGTGTGATAAAGGAATTAACAGAGCAGGTGTGTGTGTCTGTCTGTCTGTCTGTGTCTGTTTCAACTGCCTGCAGCAAGCTGATGCTACTCTATGGAAGAGTCAGCTTGAACCCCTCGATCTCACTTCGTATTTTCGGCCCACAGTTACTTTTTGATTATAGCAGCACAGCCTTGGCAGAAGAATCCAACTTGCTAACAGTGTTCAAAAGAAAAAAAAATCTCTGGCATTTCCTGTTGGTTGAGAGCTGTTTCACTTTCTGCATGAGTATTTAGTGTTATCATTGGCCAAGCACCTTTGCTGGGTAGAAAAATACTGGTGTAAATTTTACTGCTGAGGTGGGAGTAGAAGCCATAAAAATTCTCAATTTCCCTTTTAAAAACTTAACTCATTTGTCCAAGAGGAATGAATACAGAAGGACAAGAGATTTTAAACTTCCCGTACATCTGGGTACAGTGGTGTATTTTGACTCCAAGCACAATAAAACAACCTTACTTGCTGGTGGTATATGACATAATGACCTAAATATGTTTTTAAAAAATCATTTATTGCTGTACATAAACAGCAAAGTTAGCACAAGGGATGATAAAATAACACGGGTAATTCTTCCTTTAGCTGGGAACCATTGGCGGCCCATTAGGATTCCAGATGTAGCTGTGTGTGCTATTCCATTTGTTTTCCAATGTCTAGTGCGTATGCCCTTGGTACCTTGATGCTGGTTGTCAGGCATGTTGGCTTTTCAGCTTGAGGTCTTCCTTGGAGAAACACACTGATCAGGCTCTGGGCTATAAAGCACACTATTGTCTTGGGTCCAGTTTGTTGAGAATATAAGACCCAGGGCAGCCTCCTGCCAAAGGTCAAATACCAGCTTGACCGAAGTTACTCAAGTCAACACTGGACCTCCCCAGACAAGAGACACTGCAACTCTTCCTGAAGAAAAAGTGTTTTTGTATTTTATCATTCCATAGTAACAGGGATTGTTATAGCACAAATAACTTAAATGCATTTCAATGAACTATTAGAGTTCCTCTCATGAAAAACAGCGTGAAGAGCAGAACCTTGCAGTTCAGTTATTCAAAAATAAAATTCTATTCAAATGTTTTGGGCATTTTAAAAAGAAGAAAACTCCAATGTTTCCCAGTTTAAGGACAGTCCAGTAAGTGGTAGTAGAGGGTAGAGTCGAAGAACTGTATAGACAGAATGATTGTATTTTAGGCAGAAAAAGAAAGTGGCTAAAAATAGAACCATAGCTAATTTAGTGAGCACCCTGACTGCCAAAAATGCATGTCTGAAATCAGATGGGTGTTCCTTTATGAGTCACTTAGCCAAATGTAAAATTTATAGCCCAACCATATGCAGACTCGAGCAAAGATTCAGAGCATCACTTTATTACAGGGCTACTATTAAGGATGCTTAAAATTTCCCAGCTTTACACTCGTCACCCCAGGGGTCTAGCCTGAGCTAGTTATGGTTGGGCCTGGCCCAAATGCTCCTATTAGGCAGGGATTTAAGTAACAACAATACAGTTAGGCTTCTTCTGCAGAGCTCAATGCTCTTTCTCCTGGGGAGCTCAACTCACCCCTCTTGTGTCCAACAACAGCAACTTCCCATTTGTTCGTTACCACTTTTCATCTGTGCCCTGGCTTAGCAAATCGAAGGAAATAATGCTTAAAGAAAACAAAATAAATAGCAGATGGTTGAATGCACTCTGGGATGAATAAATTATGATTGTGAAGGAGAAAAGTGAGTCAGTAGATGCACACGGGTATATTTGTCGCTGACATACAGGATGCTCAGCATGCTGATCTCAACATGTACCAGGTCTACCACCATCAATCACTCCCCATAATCTAAACCAGAAATCTAATGAGCCCAAGGGCGCAGGAACTCTTTGGAGTAGTAGTGGAAATTTAGAGAAGGAGAAGCAAACTACAAAAATGGCTCCAGATTAGATGGTAGTGGCTTCTCAGCATCCAAGAAACTCAAGTGATTTGTATGGGCTTTATCCCATTGTTGAATCAGATGGAGAACAATCATCTGAAGAGCTGCTTCCTCTTCAGCAGGTTCCTTCTAATAAGTAGTAAAGTAATTATCCCCCCAGGGTATCAGAGTGCAACTGGGGAAACTTGTGTAAATTGCTAAATGGAAGGCAAGTGCTCTGCTTATTAGCCATCAAGTGGTTTATCAAATCCACCATCAAAAGAACCCACGAAATACCTTGAAACATCTAGTTTCCTTCTGCATATTTGGGTTTTAAGAGTAATTTTGAGTAATCAGACTTTTTTTCTAATCTGAAAAGTTGGAACTCTATCCGTTCATATGCATCCAGCATACCTTGTGCCCAGTCAAAACATTCCCGTCTTTTGTGACTATCTCCCTAGGTTATGGGGATAAAAAAATATTTGTATCCGTGAAAGTCCTTTGAATTGTTCCGTCAAGGAAGAACACCAAAATAAAGAAAGTTAGGAAAGAAATGTAAATATACAATAAATTGGATTTCTTACAGACCTGCCTGATCTTTATTAGGTATTTCCAGTGTCTTATAAGCCCTGGGATAATGGATAGCAAGCTGAGAACAGTTGGTGGATAGACTTTTCTCCAGTTATGAAAGCTGAGTTGTTGTTGTTGTTTTTCCTCACAGTATCTTGTACCTTAAGCTTCCTGAGAAAATATATTTAGATGAAGACTTTGGTTGCATTACCCTTTACCTGTTTTCCAGTGATTACAACAGTCCACTCGTATATATTGGGAACCAGGAAACTGTTTAAATTCTCCAGAAAGGCAGTACATGCATTGATTTTTAATTTTATTATGAAAAATGCCAAACACTCACTAAATAGAAGAGTATAATCAGCCCCTCATAAATCCATTTTGTAACCATTTTAATCATTTGCCAATCTTGCTTATTCTATTAACCTACCTCTCTTTTGCAGTATGTTAAACCACTGAATGGATTAGTTCTTAATTACGGCTTATGCACGTTTTCTCAATACTTAGAATGCATTGTTTAATGATTTTGTCACATTAAAATAATATTTATGATTTAGACGTAGCATTTTTCATAAAACCTTAATTTGCTGAAATAGAAAATGGAGATAGCAATATAGGAGAAAGCCTATGACTAAGGGAATAAAAATATTGAATGAAAATGAACATACTTGTATGACTGAATTTGGTACTGGTTATGAAATGCTAGAAAGTAAAGAAGTAAAATGCTTAATTTGGGGAATTTGGAGTTCCCCAAGGAACACATTATTGTCTCTTCTGGAAAAATGTGAGATTAAATTCCTTTTAAAAATGTGATTACTTTACCACTACTGCCTGGAAAAGAAGGGGGAGCTAGTCTGGGCTCTTCCACTGAAGATGTGACTCTGGGTGAGTCCCTTCTCTTTCAGAGCCTTGATTTCCATACCCATAAAATGATGACATCCGAAAGAATAATTGAAAAGCCCCTTTCCGGTTCAAGAATCTGATGATTTGATAATAGGAGTGAATATTGTACTATAAAAGATGTGAAAAGTTTGCATCTGTGTCTGAAGTTATTAGAAGTCCTTAGCCCTCAATATCGTCACTGCGAACCAGTGCAGAATATGAAAGTTGAGCCACTGTCTCACACTGCAGCCGACGTCAAGAGCAGAATTACCTGTGATGCCAGGTCACCTGTAAATTGGTGTACAACAGCTGCCTGAAAAGCTTTCTGTCTTCTGCTGAAAGTTTTATACCAACGGGTATAGTAGGTAGTATTTTGTATTTTATGCCTATTTTATAGTCTGTATTTTTTAAATTTATCATAAAAATAATATTTCATGAAATAATTTGAACTAAAAGCTACTTGGTTACTTTGAGCAAAGGACTTTGTTTTTTAAAGAGAAACGTCTTCATTTGAGGATTTAAGGGGAAAAGGATATTGGTGGAAAATGTTCTTTGAAATGGTTGACTGAAAGATTGTAAAGTATATGACTGTGAAAAACATTGTTCATTTTCCAAGTGCAAATATTCTTTAGAACAGGCTTTACATGTCACCTAGCCCTTCTCATTTTACTTCTATACAAAGTGTCGTGGCACTCGAATAAGCAAGTGAAAAGAGGCTTGCTGTTTTGCAAGGCTCTGGGTAGTTTTACTATGGCTCTGTGTTAGGCTCCTGAGCAGAATGGGAAAGAAGGCATAAAAAGGACTTAAAGAATGCCCATCTCTGGAAATTTCAGGTCCCTTGGAACAGTGACCTGATCATTCTCAGAATAAAAGTAAATGACGCAAAGAAACAAAGGGAGTCTAAGAAAGGATCATTTAGGGTGGGGTGGAGAGTGCCTACTCTCAGGATGTTCACTGGTTAAGTAGGTTTTTCAAAATAAACTTGAGTCAAGTCCCCATTTCTAGATAACCATTTAGAATTGTTGTGTATTTGATCCTGAACCGGCTTGGGCTGCATAGTGCCAAACTGAACCACTGAACTTTAGGACTCTTGACCAAAGCTGGAAAACCTGAAACCATGGTCTGTATTCAACCTGGCCACCTAGGTGTTTCAGTGGATGCAGAAAGAGTTCCCAATAAATTGACAATGAAGGTAGAGAGAAAGAAAAAAAATGTTATTAGTTGCTGTTGTATTGGCTGTAACTCACAGTGACCTTATGAATAAAGGGAGGACGTGGTGCCCTGTCCTGAGCCATCTTCATGACTGTTGACATGTTTGGGACCGTCACTACAGCTATCACACTGTAGCTTCCAGATGAGGGGGCTCATCTTCTGGTGCTGCACTAGACAATATTCTCTTGTGAATCACAAGGTTTTCATTGGACAGTTTTGAGAAGTAGATCACCAGACTTTTCTTCCGGGTGTGTCTTAGTCTGGAAGCTCTGCTGAAGCCTGTTCACCATGGAGGACCCTGCTTGTTTTTGAAATACCCCGTGCCATAGCTTCCTTCGTTGCAGTAATATGCAAGCTGCCACAGTGTAACACACTGATAGACAGGTGGTGGCCAGGAAAAATAGAAAAGCTGTGACAGTGCGGATTCATTTCTTCTCAAGATGAAATTGATGAAGATGTGGCAACTAATGGATTATGTAAAGGAATGATATCCCCGATGGAGGAGTACCAGGACTAACTGAGGAGTAGAGCAGATCAAAGACTCCAAAGATCAAGCATTCCAAAGTGAGGAAAGCAATTTTCAGGAAAGAGCATTCTCCTTCAGCATACAGATTCTTTCTGTAAGTACTATTCTCATACTACTGAAGTAAACATGTTTACAGAGAAATGGATGGAGTTCATCTTTTTGGCATTTTGTCTCCCTTAGCATCTAAAGATGCAGAATTTAAGTAGCTCTGGCTACATCCTGCTTTCTTCATTTATGAATTTGAGTGGTTAATAACGTTTGTCTGTTATGTGTAACAGCAGCAGGCTTTGTACTTCTGACAAAAATAAAAATAAAATAAAATAAAACACTGGTTATGCAAAGTGGTGGGACCATTTCTCTGTTACCCACCTCGAATTGCAGACAGCTAGGAATGTAAACTGAAATTTTTGTGCCTTATCATTTTTGGAGATCTCAGTAAGTAGAATTTATATTAACTGTCTGAAAGGGAAAAGTTAAAACTTCCTTTTAAATACTTCTTTTCTTTGACTGCCTCTCTAATCCTTAGGTAAATTATACATTGTTGACCTAGTTCCACAAGACAATTTCTGAATGGAAACCCTGAACATGATATCTTCTGCTGTGTAAAGAACACTGACTCCCAATGAAAGATCATAATGCGGAAACATTTGGAAGAAATACCACGTGCAGCTCTGTTGTTTCTGTTATTCTGATATGCTGACAACCACTAATTAAAATAATTGATGAAACTAGTAAGAAATACTAATTAGATTGGAAAAGCTACAAATCTATATCCCAATGGAAAGGTAAACATGGCATGTTTGGTGCCCATTAGCAATAATTATAACAAGAGCATCTGAGACCTGGACTTTACCTAAGTAATTTTCTTCAAACTATTAATTTTGTGAGGTAGTCAATCTCTCCCTTTGGTTGGGAACTGAGTTGAATATACTCAAGTGAAATAAATGCTCTAAAGATGTTAGTTTATTGTTGAAATGTTATCATATGATTAAAATATTTTTTAGTGTTAGAATATATCTGTGTGCATATATATTCCGTGTATATATATGCATACACACACACACACACACACACACACACAGTCTATATACTGTTGAGCTGATTCTGACTCACAGCAACAGGAGCAGACTGACATATCTTTTTCCCTTGAGTGCTTGATGGGTTCAAACTGCCAAACATTCTGTCAGCAGCCAAGTACCTCACCACTGTGTAACCAGAGTGTCTTTCTTTCTGTGTGTATGTGTGAGTATGCACATATTTTTTTTCTTTTCTTTCTTTCCGTGGCTGTGATCCTGTGGATGTAGATTGGCAGACATTTTTTCCATAGTATCAGTGGGTAGATTTGAACTGTCAATATTTCAGTTAGTAGTTAAGCACAAGCTGCTGCACTACTCAGGGACCTCAGAATATATTTCAATACTATTGTTTATTCATAATTTAATTATACATTCAGTGATGTAAAGGGGGTTGACTTAAAAATTAACAGCCAATCTTGATTTCTTCAATAATTGAACATCTTGTAACAGATAACATTTTTAGTTTGTTTTTTTTCTGTTTAAAAATAATTAAAGCATCATTAAAAAATAACAGCAACATATATTGATTTGTTCTTTATTATCATAGGTGAATTTAAATGAGAGGAATAACACTATAGATGATGCTAGAGAAATTAAAAATAAAGGCCACAAACAAGAAATGGAATTTGAAATTTAAAATGAGTAACTTATTTTCCTCAGAACAGTATTTGCTCAGAACAGAAACCTCTTCCCAAACATGTCCCTTTGCTGTACAAGATACTTCAAGTGTTTTTCTTCCTATCCACTCTTGGTATACCATGACTGAATTTTAAAAAAAAAAGAAAGATTTACATGGTTAAAAGAGGCTTGAGACTTAAGAAATAGCTTTTCATTGATTGCTCTTCAGAAAAAGACTCTACACACACACACACACACACACTCACAATGAGCTTTTCATTTACATGGGAATTGGGATATAATATATCACTTGAGTAAAAATTGAAAAAAACAACGTTGTAAAGTTAATATATTAAAATATTTTCTCAACATAGATACTAAAGGTTATTACTATAATGCAATTATGATTGTATAATTATGTCTTGAAAGATTTAATCAATTGTTATTTGAAAAGGTTTGTAGGTAAGTTTTTAGAAGATTACGTTTCTGGAATTTTTTTATACAGTGGAATTTCTGATGCTACAGTAAATTAAAAAGTTGGATGATTTTCATATGCTATCCTATTTCACTAATACAGAACAACCTTGAACTACGCTAGAGCAATAATTACTTAACCTAAATCAGAGACCAAGCCAGGCCAGACAGCTGTTTTCATTTTGTTAGGAGATCCATTTGATTTACTCTTTTAGTCAGCTTTCATTAGTGTAGAAGACAAAACTTCGCTTGAGTTTTTAACCCTGAATTCTCTGCCTTGTTTGCCGCCTGCTATAAAATTGCATGGTTGAGCTGCCGCAGCCGCCGAGTAGGCTCGGAGCTACTGTAGTGCTGTGGGAGGTAGCGCCTCAGCTCCGGAGAGGACAAAGAGAGAAAATCTACCGTTCTTCCCACTGCCCTTGAAGAAAAAGGCTGCCCACCATTTTTCTGATGACATAAAGTCTCATCTCAGGTGAACACGCCACTTAAGTTCCTGTAGTAGCCAAAACAGTCACTTAATAGTTGTCAACAGCTGTTCAGCCGTCTTGGAAACTAGTTTTGGAAACTAGAAAGTAGGAATTTAGGCGAGTTACCTGCTGTCTTGGAGTTGATTCCAACTGATAGAGACCATGTAAGACAGAACAGAACTGCCCCATAGGGTTTCCAAGGAGCAGCTGGTGGATTCGAACTGCTAACCCCTCGGTTACCAACCACAGCTCTCAACCACTACACCACGAAACCCACGGCTGTCCAGTGAATTCCAACTGATAGCAGGGCTCCATAAATATGAGTTGCTGGTACCTAAAACCACCTAAAACCAAGAAACTGAAACTCTTCGGGGTGGATTCTGACTTATAGTGACTCTATAGGACAGAGTAGGTTTCCAAGGAGCAGATGGTAGATTTTAAACTACTGATCTGTTGGTTAGTAGCTAGAGCTTAGCTACTGTGCCACCAGGGCTCTTACTGGTATACGTGTGTGTACAGTATGAGTTACTGGTACCTAGATATGTAAGGGAAACCCTGGTGATGTAGTGGGTTAAGTGCTATGTCTGCTAACAGTGAGACTGGAAGTTCAAATCCAGCAGGCACTCCTTGGAAACTATATGTGGCAGTTCTACTCTGACCTATAGGGTCTCTATGAGTCAGAATCAACTCAATAGAAGTGGGTTTCGTTTGTTTTTTTAGGTACATACATACATATATTTGACTTTAAATATGAGCTACTGGTACTCAGATACATAACAGCACGCGTTCATTTAAATTGTGAACCAGTTTTCCTGGAATTAGTAGAAATGAGAATGCACTAATATTTTGTGGTTTGTAGCATGGCCCTTCTAATTCCATAAATGCATTGCCCTCCCTACCACCACTGAAAATAAGACAAAATCATATTGGGACCTTGTGACTTCATGGATAAGATAAACCATTTCCTAAAATAGCTGTCTCTTGGGAAGAAAAAATGGGGAGGATTGTTGGAACTGATTCATTCTGTTTTTCTCCTCCTTCAGTATATACATATATATGTATATCCCATATATATACATATAAAGGAATATATATGTTTCTTAAATAAACAGAGCCTGCAGCAGCATACAACTGCGTAGGTTCTCTATGACCATGTGAATTGGCTAACTGGAGTAAATCATGCAAAGATAACTCTGTTAGATGGGCATATGAATTCTTGAGCATATTCCTGCCAGACCATAGACCAACATTTCCCAACCACACCTCTAGATATGCTGTTCTTTCAGACTTTTATAGTTTCCTGACAAATGGTTTCATGGTCAAATAAATTTTGTAAACATTTTCTTAGGAAAGTGTCACAGTGCATACTGTAGATCTGAGAAATTCAGTAGAACAGAAACCTGTTTAACATAATTTGTTTCCCAAACTTCTTTTTGTATGGAACTCTTTTTTATTTTCACATGATATATAGTATTTCATAAAGTAGTTTTACTTTGAATACTAGCTTGGGGGTTGGAACATAGGCCTGGGACATAGGCCATATGATATTGTGAAATCTCACTGTTTTCTCAGATGCAAAAAATATGTGCAATTTGAAGTTAGCGGAGGCTCCTTTGTTTACCGTTTTCTGGTTTTTTTTTTTTAAGAATAACAAAATAATTTGAAGTCTTGTTGCTGCTAAGAAAGACATTTGGGAGATTACCAGCTTGGCCAAGCTTCTTCATAAATAGTTTTGTTGAAGAGGAATCATTTTGACAAAGCCCAGGAAACTCAAATAGTGTCTCTACGTTGTTCTAACCAGCTCATAAGAGTGCTGGCGAAGAGTCTGATTGAAAATTATTGAGAATTAATGATATACAGAAAAAGATTATTTTCTGTGGTGCAATGGAATGTTTGCAAAAAACCATGGCTTGGAGCTTTTTAAATGGGAGAAAAAACTGCAGATGCCAGCAATCCACAAAGAGGAAAAGTTAGTTGGAAATTAGTGATTTACTGGGGAAATCTAGTCTTCAGAAAGATGCCTAACATGCTCTGGGTGCTTCCCAGCTCCTTAAGCCATGGTGAATCATGTGTGGGTTGGCCCATGACCCTCCTGGTGAAGTATAAAGGACCTCATGCCTGGTCTGGGTTTCTTGTTTTGGCTGCGGGTTCAGTGTTTACCACCTGGTTTTACCCACACCACCATGAATTTCTGTACTAGGCTATCTAACTTTTTTCCCCCTCCTTTCTCTTTTATTATTTTTTATAAGAAGCCTGGCTAGGTCGCCATGAGTCGGATCCGACTCGACGGCACTTGGCTTGGCTGGCTAGGACTTGCCAAAACTGCGTCTAAAACAAGCAAATCAAGGAAGCCCAAGAGCTGACATTCTGTATATTTGAAGCTTCTCATTTTCATCATCAATTTAATAAAATATGATTGATGTTTGATAATAGGTTTGTCTTACAAGAATGAGGAAGAAGTCAGATGAGAGAACTCCAAACCAAACCCACTGCTGTTGAGTTGATTCCAGCTTATAGCAACCCCATAGGACAGAGTAGAACTGCTCCATAGAGTTTCCAAGGAGTGTGCCTGGCAACTTGAACTGCTGACCTTTTGGTTAGCAGCCATAATGCTTAACCACTATACACCAGGATTTCCCAGATGAAAGAAGAACTCTTTAGTTTGAAGGCATGTGAGCGATAGATTTTTCCTGGCTGAACTGTAGAATGTATATGGTATTTATTATTTCTTGCTTTAAATAATATGTTATTTTTTATTTGGTGGTATAACAAGTATTTCAGCCTTGCAGGTAGCAGAAACTGAACAAAAGCTAATTTGCAATTATGACCATCTCGTTGGCTAGCAGCAAGAGTGTTAGTGATGTATCTGATGGCAAACATCGGTCTATCCCTGCCATTATTACATTACCATTGATTGTTCATAGCGGCCCTATAGGACAGGGTAGAACTGCCCCACAGGATTCCCAAGGAGGAGCTGATGGATTCAAACTGCCTACGTTTTGATTAGCAGCCATAGCACTTAACCGGTATACCATCAGGGTTTCCACAGCCACTAATCACCACCATCGAAATCCTTATGACAAAACAATACTAATGTGTTTCTCAAAATAACTACACATGTTAGATAAGGGTGGAATTATTATTCTTGGTGTTTTAGAAATGAGCAAAAGGAGGCTCAGAAAGGTTCAGAGACTTGCCCAAAGTCACAAAGTGAGTGGTGGAGCTGAGACTCAAATTAAGGTTTTTCTGATTTATAGGTTCTTTCTACTTTTTTGTGTTGTCTAAGTAGTGTAATTCTAAATATGCCTCTTTGTAACTTTTCATTAAATATTATGTTAGTCTACCATTAATTTTTTTTAAGATACACTTTTCTTTTTAAAAATTTAGGGCTTAAAGAAAATCCTATATTTCTGATAGTGTTAATTCTGAATATAGTTTTGTATCAGTGTAGCTTTTTTCCAGTTATTTGCTAACTAGCTGTTTGTAAATCAAAAAATTTAATTTACAAATGCAAAGCATTTTCTAAATACTGTGTTTTTTTATAACATACAAAAAAACTTTTCATTTCTGAAGTGAGACATATGTACATAAGGAAATTAGTCACATGAAGGATTAAAAATTAAGTATTTAAATTTCTAACCAGCTGCTCATTTGTTTCAGTAACTTTGCTTTTCCTGCTTAAATCAAGTATAAATGCGCCAGAAGAGGAAAGATACAAACAAATGTATACATGATAAGTAATAAACGGGTTGTTCTGTTCGAAATGTGACATTTTCTTCCTCTAATAATCCGTAAAATCCAGCAAGGATTTAATGTTTATCTCAAAGGGAAAATGTATTAAGAGATGTACCTTACTTTTTGTCTGAATGATTACTTAAATGTCGTGGGGAAATCATGTGCTAAAATTTGCAACTTCGTTATGCAACATGCTGGCTTTGGTATACAAAGAGACCAATGATTCAGTTAACTAGTGGGTATAGTCTTTAAGATGTGAGCCCAGTCATGGATCTCATGTAGGCATTCACACTTTACCCTCAGATGACCCTGCTAGGAACCAGTGGCACTCTCATATGACAGTTGACAGAGATTAAGATGCAGTTTCTGTTCTATGCACAACAGGAGGGTGTATTCAGCATTGATATAAAACAGATGGATGAGTCAGTTATAACAGAAAACATAGAAGAGAATAAGACTGCCTTATAGAGGTCTAATTGCCACAGCAAAGCTAAGCATTGGGATGAAATGATGGATTAGTTTGGTTACACAAAATTTGGCTTATTCATTTTGCCAATATCGGCACATTGTGAAGCCTCAGTGATATGGATAACTACTTCATTCCACTGCTGTCCTCTGTTTATGGGCTTAGCTAGTGACTACTATGGCCGAGATCAAAATTCAAGTCAACTCTTTTCTGTCCAACAAACAAGTCTACAGAGCACCTAGCAGTGCTGAGTCCCTGGGTGCTGCAGAGGGTTAACATGCTCCGCTGCTAAGAAAGGCCTTGCAGTCTACTTCCAAAACACTGTCCAGTGAAACCCCTGTGAAGCACAGTTCTTCTTTGACACGGATCACCAGGAGTCACAGTCCACTTCATGGCAGGAGGCACTGGTAGTAATGTTATGTACTATTCTATGTTTTGAAAGTCAAAGATGAATAAAATATGATCCGTGTCTTTCAGAAGTATCTCACCAACTATGCCAGCGGGGAGGAAACAAACTCATATAACTACTGTAATACAACCCGGCAAGTGCCACATGGTTGTAGTGATGAGTGTTGCATGAGAGCACACACAGAATTGTTGGTCAGAACTCAGGAAGTACTGCTTGAAGGAAGAAGGAAGGACAAGCAGGAGTGAGGAGTATTTGGAAGGACATTCTGGAGCTCGGCACTCATTATTTACCTTAAAGATTGTAAAAGCCAAATAAGTAGAGAATTGAAGCTCTTGGATATAAAGACAAAGATTCTTAGGAGAAAGTTTCTAATAAATCAATAGATTTAGGAAAGGCAGTTCATAGGTTTTATTTTACTTTTTGCTATTGCTAACTTAATGTTCTTTCTAACAGAGAAAGTAGCTATGAACTCTTGACCAAGGTGCAGGGAAATTGGATCTTTTAAACACTGACTTTTTAAAAGATCCCTCTTGAACTTTAGCAATGGAGCACCAATGTAAAACAAACACACCATTCTTAAAACAGCGAATGGGTGCCCAGTTGTGCCCTAAGGCTTTTCATCAGTTTAAAAGTTCACTCTGGATTTTTCTGGCAGCACAGAGAAGTCCCTATATAATAATCTGCAATAGAGAAAAGGTTGACATTTGGAACACTTTTGGAATGAAGATTGACAGTGAGAACCCTTCCAGAAAACCAGGCATTTTAAAATGTCGCTCAGGTTTTCACTAAAGGAGTAAAACTGTCCTGGAAACGTGGGCAGTCTGTTGATAATCACAGTAATCGGAGGTAGTGTTTAAGAACTGGGATGGTAGCCTGGAGAAATGATAGGAGATAAGGTACCAGACCCTCAATGAAATTACCTTTAATGATAATCATCTCTGTATGTCAGTTTCTACTAGGTTATTTTGTAAAATTTCTTCTAGTTTAATCATTATATGCTGTTGTTTCCATCCCAAGAAGGAATTGACAAGCAAAACCATTTTTTTGTAGTAGTAGTTTTATTTGGTAGAAGTGATTTGTCTCATTCTAATCATTCTCTGATTTCTTTATCCAAAACAATGTTAATTTTCAGAATATTTGGGCAGAGTTAAAGATTGTTTACTGAGACCACAGAACTTACTAAAGGCTAATATTTCATTTTTCAGACATCATTCACTTGTGGTTACTGAGATGTTTTAGGTGAATTAATTAGAAATTAATTAGAAATCTGTGCATAGACTGAATGGCTGGGAAAACCAAAGCAAAAAGGTAGCATAATGAAATAGTCATAACCTAGGACTAAGGTGATGAGTCCTGGCATAAGGCTGATGATAGCAGAAATGAGATTAAAAAACAAATACCAGAGGCAGGATGGGCAAGATTAGGGAACAGTTAAGCGTAAATGGAATAAGGTATAAAGAGATGTGAGAATGCTAATAACAGGAACAGACAAGTGAAGTTAAAAAGTTAAGGTGTTTTTTTATTATGATGATCACGGAGTGAAAATGTAACTTCCCATATAAATTTGCATGCCCACCAATACGAAGCTACAGCTGATCTCCCTGCCCAGTGACAGCACACTCTTCCTCTCTGCTCCATATGTCTCATCCTCCCAACAGTCTCCTTTCCCCTCCTCTCCACCCACTCCCCTGCCTCCAGTATGAGGTCAGAAGGATGACACGCTATAGATGCATAGAACCATAAAGTGCACACATGATATAGTCACTCTGCATCACAAAGTCCAATCCGTTCCTGTCCGAAGAGTTGACCTTCATTATGATTTATGTACAAGGGCAGCATCAGGGCCAGCGGCCATGCTCCGAGGCAAACCCCAAAGCCCCCAGACCATCAGTTGTGGCCTTTTAGTGGAGACCTCAGGGTGCACCCTTATTTATTCTTGTGTTGCCAGTGAGGCTCAATTTTGTGAGCTCCATCGTGGCTATCACTGGTGATGGCAGGGCACTATCCGGTTCTTCTGGTCATGAGTCAATGTAGGGACCCACTCACAGGGGTCTGTCTGTCTTCTGGGTTCCCTTTCCCCCATGTCTTTCTTGTCCTTGGTGATCATGTGTTCTTGTTGAGTTGGGACCATTTGCTGTACCCTCAGATGGCAGCTTGGCAGCTTTTAAGACCCCAGACACCACTCACCAATGTGGGGTGCAGATGCTGTCACAGATTTCATTCACCTAACCAAATTTCTATCAATTATCTAATCTAAACCCTCCCCCTCTTGCCTTCCCTTCCTCCTCACCCTTGCAGCCATCTAAGAATCTTTTCTTCTATGCATGAGTCTGTTTTCAAGTTCTTGTCATAGGGGTCTCATACAATATTTGTCCTTTTGTCACTGACTGCTTTCACTGAACATAGTGTCCTCCATTTGAAGCCAGGTTATGAGATGTTTCCTGCTATCATCATTGTTCTTTATCATTGCATGGTCTTGCACTGAGTATGTATACCATAGTTTAGCTATCCATTCCTCTATTGTTGGGTATCTGGGTTGATTCCATCTTTTTGCTGTTGTGGACTATGCTGCAATAAACATTGGTGTGCATGTATCAGTTGGTGTGAATGGCCTTGATTCTGTAGGATATATTCCGAATTAATGGGTCAAATGGTGTATCTAGATCCAGTAAGCACCACATGGCTTTCCAAAGAGGTTGCACCATTTTGCAATCCCACTAGCAGTGTAAGAGAGTTCCAATTCCTCCACAGCCTCTCCAGCATTGGTTGTTCTGCGTTTTTTGGATCATGGCCAACCTTGTTGGGGCGAGATAGTGTCTCATTGTAGTTTTGATTTGAATTTCTTTAGTGGCTAATGATCGTGAGCATGTCCGCATGTGTTTTTTGGCTGCCTGGATCTCCTCTTTAGAGAAATGTCTGTCTATCTCTTTGCCTATCTCTTAATTGGATGATTTATCTTTTTCTTACTGATTTTTTGTAGTACCTTACGGATTATGGAAATCAGGCATCAGTCTGACATATAGTTGCCAATATTTTTTTCTCACTCTGTATGTGGCCTTTTAATTCTATTAGTAAAGTCTTTGGATGAGCAAGAGTGTTTGATTCTTAGTAGTTCCCATTTATCTATTATCTCTTCTGTCGATTGTGGTTTGTTTGACAGTTATGAAGTCAGTCTGTGTTGTGTATTGAAACTTCCATTGTTGTTCCTACTTTTTCTTGGATGAGCTTTATCATTTTAGATTTGATATGTAGATCTTTTATCCAGTTGGAGTCGGTTTTTGTATAAGGTGTAAGATATGGGTCTTGTTTCAATTTATTGCAGATGGATATCCAATTTTGACAGCACCATTTGTTGAAGAGATTTTTTTCCCTAGTTTAATGTCTTAGGGCCTTTGTTGAATATCAACTCTGAATTCTGTACTGTTTATCTAGCTGTCTCTTTTTGTACCACTACCAGGCTGTTTTGACTACTGTGGCAGTGTGATAAGTTTAAAGTTGGGTAATGAGAGGCCTCCCAGTGTGTTCTTCTTCTGCAGTAGTGCTTTACTTATCCCGGGCTTCTTCCCTTTCCAAACAAAGTTGGTAATTTGTTTCTCCATCTCATTAAAAAATGTAACAGGGATTTGTATTGGGATTGCATTATATAAGTAGATTGCTTTTGGTAAAAAGGACATTTTCACAATGTTAAGTATTCCTATCCATGAGCAGGATAGGTTTCTCCATTTATGTAAGTCTCTCTTGGTTTCTTGTAGTAAGGACTTGTGGTTCTCTTTGTAAATGTCTGCTATTTCTCTGGTTAGATTTATTCCTCGGTACTTTATCTTCTTAGGGGCTATAGTAAATGGTATTGATTTGGTGATTGCTTCATTAATAATCTCATTGTTTGCATAAAGGCATCCTACTGATTTATTTATGATTATCATGTATCCTGAGACTGCTAAACTCTTCTATTAGTTTGAGTAGTTTACTTATGGATTCTTTAGGATTCTCTGCATATACAATCATATCATCTGCAAACAGGGAGATTTTTACTTCTTCTTTGCCATTGCAGATGCCCTTTATTCCTTGGTCTTGTCTAATTGCTACTGCTAGAACTTCTAGTACAATGTTCAATGGGAGAGGTGAGAGTGGGCATCTTTTTCTAGTTCCTGTTCTCAAGGGAGACTGTTTCAGTCTCTCTCTCTTCAGGATGATGTAGGCAGTTGGCTTTGTATAAATGGCCCCTATTGCATTGAGGAATTCGCTATGTATTTCTATTTTGCTGAGATTTTTTAACACAAATAGGTGTTGGACTTTATCAACTGCATTTTCTGTATCAATAGACAAAATCAGGTGATTCTTGTCTTTTGTGATATTTATGTGATTGATCACATTAATTGTTTTTCTGATGTTGAACCAGCCTTGCATCCCTGGTATGAATCTAACTTGGTCATGATGGATTATTGTTTTAATATGTTGTTGTATTTTACTGGCAAAAATTTTGTTGAAGATTTTTGCATCTAGATTCATGAGTGATATTGATATGTAGTTATCCTTTTTAGTTGGATCTTTCCCTGGCTTGGTATCAGGATTATGCTGGCTTCGTAGAATGAATTTGGGAGTATTTCATCCCTTTCTATAGTGTGAAATAGTGTCAGCAGTATTGGAGGTAACTCTTCTCTAGAAGCTTGGTAGAATTCTGCGGTGAAGCTACCTGGGCCAAGGCTTTATTTGGTTGGTAGTTTTTAGATGACTTTCTCAATCTCTTTCTTTGTGATGAGTTTGTTAAATTGTTCTGCTTCACCTTGTGATAATTTTGGTAAGTGATATGAATCAAGGAATTTGTCAGTTTCCTCTGGATTTTCAAATTTGTTAGAGTAAAGTCTTTCATAGTATTGCTATGACATTTTTTATTTCTCTTGGAACTGTTGTGCCAACTCCCCTCTCATTTCTTATTTGGATTATTTGTTTCCTTTCGTTTTTCCTTAGTAAATTTAGCCAGTGGTTTGTCATTTGGGTTGATCTTGTCAAAAAAACAGCTTTTGGTCTTTTCAATTTTTTCAGTTGTTCTTCTGTTCTCTAGTTCATTTACTGCTGCTCTAATCTTTAGGATCTGTTTTCTTCTGGTGCCTGAGGGGTTCCCCTGGGGTTCTCTACTTGTTTGAGCTGTAGGGTTAGTTCTTCGATTTGATTTGATTTCTTTCTTCCTTCCAGATGTGTGCATTTATGGAGATAAACTGACCTCTGAGCACTGCTTTGGCTGTACCCCATAGGTTCTGGTAGGAAGTGTTTTCATTCTCATTGGAATCCATGAATTTCTTTATTTCATCCTTGATTTTTTCTTTAACTTATAGCTTTTTGAGCAAGATGTTGTTCAGTTTCCATGTTTTTTCTGCTATTGATTTTGACTTTTATGGCTGTATGATCTGAGAAGATGCTTTGCATTAGTTCAATGGTATGGGTTTTGTTGAGATTTGCTTTATGTCCTATCACATGATCTATTCTGGACAATGTTCCATGCATACTGGAGAACAAGGTGTAGTTATCTGCTGATAGACAGAGAGTTCTGTATGTGTTGATGAGGTCTAATTGGTTAATTGTGTCAATAAGGTCTTGTGTGTCTTTACTGAGCTTTTTTCTAGATGATCTGGCCAATTTTGAGAGTGGAGTGTTGAAGTCTCCCCCTATTATTGTGGAGTGATCTATCTCCTTTTTGAGTGTAGTCAGTTTTTCTTCTATGTATTTAGGTGCTCTAATATTAGGTGCATAAATAGTTAATATTGTTAAGTCCTGCTTGTTTATTGAAACTTTCAGCAATAAATAGTGTCCCTTCTTGTCCTCGAAGGTGTGTTTTACATTAAAATCGATTTTATCTGAGACTAGAATTGCCACACCTGCTCTTCTTTATGTATTGTTAGCTTGATGTATATTCTTGTATTCTTTAATTTTCAGTTTGTTCATAACTTTAAGATGAGTTTCTTGTAGGCAACATATGGATCGGTCATGTCTTTTGATCCAAGAAATCACTCGATATCTTTACTGGAGCATTCAGTCCATTCACATTCAATCAGATTATTGATAGGTGTGTGTGCAGTGCTGCCATTGCGACACATTTATTTTTGTGTTGATATTTTCTTCATTAATCTTATTGATCTGTTCTGGGAGATTTTTTGTGAGTTGATTTTTCACCTTTTACAGTGTTGTTTTTGTGGTTGTTGAGACTCCTGTAGTATGTTTCTTGATTTGATATGTTGGATCTTTATAGTGCTTTATGGCTGCCCATGATCCCCCTTAATAAACTATATATAAACCCAATTTTAATTATTACCATTCTTATCGACTTCCACTCCATCTGGCAAGACTAAAACAGCTGCAGTACGTACCTCTTTTTGATATGATGACATCACAGTTTTCATGATATGATCACTGAATTATTTCTTTTATTATTGTAGCTTTGATTGAGTTTGGAGCCTTCCCTAACTAAGTACGATTCTGGGTGATGTGTCCTGTATTTGCTTCTAAAATGTAAAGTTAGTGATTTTGTCCTTCTAAGCCGAGAAATTCTTTCAGTATTTCTTGTAGCTTTGGTTTGGTTTTTACAAAGTCTCTGAGTTTCTGTTTATCTGTGACTGTCTTAATTTCATTTTCATATTTGAAAAATAGTTTTGAAGGATATATAATTCTTTGTTGGAAGTCCTTCTCCTTCAAGGCTTTCAATGTGTCTCTGTGCCAACATTGTTTCTGCTGAGAATCTGATGAAAGCCTACAGTGTTTCTCTCTGATTGTTAGCTTGAGTCTCACTGCCGTTAAGAGTTTCTGCTTCTGTTTTGCTTTGTTAGGCTTGATTATAATATGTCTTGGAGTCTTTCTTTTGAGATCTATATTGAGTGGCATTTGATATGTATCTTGGGTATCTATATTCTCTTCTTTCATAATTTGTGGGAAGTTTTCTGTCAGCAACTCAGCAACTATATTCTGTTTTCTCAGGTGTCTCGCCCTGTTCAGGAACTCCAATTAATTGTAGATTTTTCCTGTTAATAGAGTCCTACGTGTTTCTTAATACTTCTTCATCTCTCTTGTTTCTTTTTTTCTGATTTCTCCTCATAGATGCTGGAGTCAGTAGCTCTGTATTTCAAATCGGAAAGTCTCTTTTCCATTTGTTTCATTCTGTTTTCTTGGCTTTGAATTGAAGTTTCTTTGTCTTTGATTTTGTTCTTGATCTGTTGGATTTCAGAGTATTGATGTTCCATTAGATTGAAAAACTTGCTTAATTTTTCATTTTGCTCTGCTGCATTTTGTATAAGGTCTAGGAGGGCTCTATACATAATCCTTTTGTATGCACGGTCTGATAATTTCAGAGAGGTTTCTTCATCTGGGAAGTTTTATAGTGATTTCTTTTGGGGGCCTTCTGAAGCCATGGGTGATTTCTTGGTTATGGTTTTCTCCAGAGTTTTTTGCTTTTTGCGATCATGTGAGTCCATAGAGGCTGGGAGAGATGCTGTGAGGATGGACTGCCATTGTTTCTCTAGTCCATCTTAAAATGGAAGGTAAAAGGTATCTGACAACTTCCAAAGTAATTCAGGTTTTCAGGTGTATAGGTCACTCTTCACAGCTGACAAAGTGAGCACCTCTATATAGAACTCCAGATGTTATAAACTAGCTCAAAATACAGAAAGGTTACTACCCTGCTGGCCTCTGCCTGTTGGGCCCCAGCTGTAGGCGACCCTGTGTAGAATACTGCTTTTCTGCTAGAAAAGCACTCTCCTCCGGGCAGGTGCTACCTCCCAGCCCAAGAATTAGGTCCAGCTGAGGATTCCGTATGGGTATCTCTGTCTCCAGGTGGAACATTATGGTGTCCTGGACAAGTTCACCCCTACCTCGGAGCAGGCTATTCTATCTTGGAGGTGGAAAGAGGGGCCAAAGGTGCCAAAATGCACAGAGTCCACAGCCTCCGTTGCCTGGCTGCAGCCACAGGTGACACTGTAAAATACTGCTTTTCTGCCATAAAAGCGCTCTCCTCCAGGCAGGCGCTGCCTTCCAGCCTAGGAACTAGGTCCAGGTGGCACCTCCATATGGCTGTCTCCACCTCCCAGTTGAACAAGATGGTGTCCCACACAACTTCGGCTCCTGTCTCTGTACAAGCTAAGTGGAAAAAGAGGTCAAAGTGCTGAGATGCACAGAGTCCAAAGCTGGGCTGTCAAAATATGGAAATGTCCCCTGGCAATCCCACCAGCAGTGTGTCTAAAGTTAGTTACTAGTCAAGTCCCAGCTCCACCTGCAAGCTAAGACAGAGAATAAGAAAACAAAAACGTAAAAATGGTGAATTATCTTCGGTCTGTGAAAGCCAGCTCTCGCGAAGAGCAGGATCAGTGAAAGAGAGGACGTTTTCCATTCAGTGGTATGAAGTCCAAATTAACAGCCCTATGCTGTGTCTTAGGGCTCACTAGGTGTCCAGAAGGCTCTGTTTAATTATCAATTCAGGTCTTGGTTTCCAGAGGGATTTAGGGAGACATGTGTTTAGTCCACCATCTTGACTCTGCCCCCAAAGTTAAGGTGTTGTATAGGAAAAAAGAAGATAGTGAAGTATTAGTTTATGATAAATTGGGACTAGAGCTTTGTTAAGAGGTTGGTGATAGAGAGAGAGACAGGAAAAAAGAAGGAAAGGAGGAGAAATGGGAGACAGAGCCTTATATATCATAGCATTAATAATAATAATAAAGAGTAAGCTGTTAAACCCAAATGACTGAATCTTAGCGTATGAAACTACCATCAGAAATAAATTGGTCTGGTATTGAATTGCCTTCCCTGGCTGTATTCTTCCCATTGTTGTTCCATTTCAGTGACCATTTGGTTCAATTTAAACATGGTATCATTTTTCATGTTTTTGTTAGATATCGTTGAGTTCATTCTGACTCATAGCAATCCTGTGTACAACAGAACAAAACACTGCATGTTCTGGTGCCATCCTTGCAGTCTTTCTTATGCTTGAGCCCATTGTTATAGCCAGTATGTCTGTCCATCTGGTTGAAGACCTTCTTTTATTGCTGACTCTCTAATTTACTGCATGATGTTGTTCTCCAGGGACTGGTCCTTCTAATAACATGTCCAAAGTACCTGAGAGGAAGTCATACCAACCTACTTCTGAGGAACATTCCAACAGTACCTCTCCTAAAACATACTTGTTCTTTCTGCTCACTGTGGTGGTATATTCACTATTCTTCACCAGCCTCACAATTCAAAGATGTCAGTCCTTTGGTCGTCCTTTGTCATTGTTCAGTTTTCTTATGCACAAGTGGCAATTGAAAACACTATGGCTTGGGTAAGGCAAATGAGCATTAGTCCTCAATGTGACATCCTTGCTTCTTAACACCTTTTACAGGTCTTTTGCAGTAGTAGACTTGCGTAATGCAATATGTCATTTGATTTCTCTACTGCTGCTTCCGTGGGGGATGTTTATGGATCTAAGTAGAATGAAATCTTTGACAAGTGTTTCTGTTTTCTTTACATCAAAGTGTAGTCCGTACTGAAAGCTGTAGTCTTTGATCTTCATCAGTAAGTGCTTCAGGTCCTCTTCACTTTCAGGGAGCAAGATTGTGTCTTCTGCATGATACAGATGGTTAATGAGTCTTCCTCCAATCCTGATGCCACATCCTTCTTCAGGTAGCCCAGCTTCTCAGATTATTTGCTTGACATATGATTGAATGTGTGTGGTGGAAGGATACAACTCTGGCACACACCTTTCTTAATCTTAAACCACACAGTATCCTCTTCTATCTGAAATACTGCCTCTTGGCCTCTTGATCTATCTACATCTTCCATATGAGTACAATTGAGTATCCTGGAATTGCCATTCTTTAAAATGCTATCCATAATTTTTTACAATCTACACAATTGAATGATTTTGCATAGTCAATGAAACACAAGTAAACATCTTTTTGTATCCATCTGACATCAGTAGTGATGTCCCTGGTTCCATGTCCTTTTCTGAATCTGCCTTCAATTTCTGGTAGTTCTCTGTGGATATACTGGTGCAACTGCTTTTGAATGATTCTCAGATTTTAATTTTGTGTGATATTAATGTTGTAAGATAACTTCTGCATTCTGCTGGATCACCTTTCTTGGGAATGGACATAAACATGGATCTCTTCCAGTAAGTTGGTCAGGCAGCTGTCCTCCAAATTTCTTGGCGTGGATGAGTGAGCACTTGCACTGTTGCATCCATTTGTTGAAACATCTTAATTGGTATTCCATCAGTTCCTGAAACTTTGTTTTCCACCAATGCTTTCAAGGCAGCTTGGACTTCTTCTTCAGTACCATTGGTCCTTGATCTTAATGCTACCTCATGAAATTATTTTAAATGTCAACCATTTCTTTGCAGCACAGTCACTCTGTGTATTTTTTTCATCTTCTTTTGGTGCTTCCTGCATTGTTCAGTGTTTTCCCTGTAGAATCTTTCAGCGTTGAAACTTCAGGCTTGAATTTCTCCTTCAGCTCTTTCAGCTTGAGAAATGCTGATCATGTTCTACCCTTCTGGTTTTCTAACTCCAGGACTTTTCACTTTTCACTATAATATTTTACTTTGTCACTTTGAGACACCCTTTGAAATCTCCTGTTCGACTCTTTTACTTCATCATTTCTTTCATTTGCTTTAGCTATCCTATCTTCAAGAGCAAATTTCAGAGTCTCTTCTGACATTCACTTAGGTCTTTTTTTGTTTTTTCCTGTATTTTTAATGATCTCTTGCATTCTTTATGTATGATGTCCTTAATGCTATTCCATAGCTAATCTGGTCTTTGATCATTAGTATTTAATATGTCAAATATATTATTTTGATGGTCTCTAAGTTCAGGTAAGATATACACAAGGTTGCACTTTGGTTCTTGTAGACTTGCTCTAATTTTCTTCAGTTTCAACTTGAACTTAGCCGAGCCAACTGCCGTCGAGTCTTGAACTTACATAGAAGCAATTAAAAGTCTGTTCAGCTATCAGCCCTGGCCTTGTCCTTACTGATGATACTGAGCTTCTCCATATTCTCTTTCCACAGCTGTAGTTGGTTAGATTTCTGTATATTTCATCTCATGAAGTACAGTTGTATAGTCTCCATTTAGGTGATTGAGAATGCAATGAATAAATCTTTGGTCTTGTAAAATTCATGAATTTTATCTGATGTTGTTTCTGTTACCAGGGCCATATTTTCCAACTGTGGATCCTTCTCTTTTGTTTGCATTCCAATCACCAGTAATTATCAATGTATCCTGATTGAATGTTCAATAAATTTCACAATGCAGAATTTGGTTAAGAAAAAAAAAATCAATTTCTTCATCTTTGGCCTTGCTGGACGGTGCATAAATTTTGGTAATAGTCATATTAACTGGTCTTTGTTGTAGGCATATGGATATTATCCTGTCACTGACAACATTGTACCTTGGGATACATCTAGAAATGTTCCGTTTGACAATGAATGCCTTGTCCTTCTTCAATTTGTCATTGCTGTAATAGTATACCGTAGGATTTTCTCATGCAAAATGGCCAGTATCAGTCCATTTCAGCTCAGTGATGCCTAGGACATTGATCTTTATGTGTTCCATATCATTTTTTATGACTTCCATTATTCCTAGATTCATACTTCATACATTCCAGGTTCACAGGTTCCATTTATTAGTGGATGTTTATAGCTGTCTCTTCTCATTTTGAGTCCTTCCACATCAGCAAATGAATATTACAAAGGCTCGACTCCATCTACATCATTAAGGTTGACTCTACTTTTGAGGAGGCAGCTTTCCCTAGGTGGTGTTTTGAATGCTTTCTAACTTGGGGGGCTCATTTCTGGCCCTGTATATCAGACAGTGTTCCAGTGCTATTCATACGGTTTTTACTGGTCAATTTTTTAGAAGTAGACCACCAGATTGTTCTTCCTGGTCTATCTCAGTCTGGAAGCTGCTGAAACCTACCCACAAAGGTGATGCTGCTTTGAAATACTGGTAGCAAAGATCCTGTATCACAATAACACTCAGTACAGCAAAGTGACAAACTGTTTTTTATAGCAAAAAAAAAAAAGTCACATTACGTTGGGCAGTCAGTATTGGCATAGTATGTAAAAATATAATTGTAAAATAAGTTTTTACATAATTATTTGTGCTATATATTGTAGTTGTTAAAATTATTAGTCATCATTTGAAATGAGAGCTATGTTATACAAACAAATGATGGATATGTTGCAAATTCCTTCTACCTCATCAATGGATTTCTAGAGCACTTTTCATTTTTTGAGTAATAAAGGCATGTAAAGCACTTGCAGGGGGAAAAAAAATCCCTAGGAGGCGTTGAATTCTCAGAGGTTTGTTTTAGAAATAACCCCCTCCCCACCTTTGTCACACAACTTCACTCTATCTTTTCAACAGTGTTCTATCCATTTAGAAGTCTTACCTCCAAGGAGACATTCATCTAGCTTACTTTATACTTTTGATACACTCTAACAAGGTTCTTGATAGAATCCCTTGGGGATGTTCTCTGGGGAGACAATGAATCTCCTTTGGATGTACTTTTTCAATCCCTGGACAGCACCTGGCTGGCTGGCTATATCTAGACCTCTCCTGTTCTGCATCAAGGCATAATAGTTATTGGGGGAAAGTTAATAAAAATGTGAATTGTGTTATAACCTCTTTTCCTGGAACTTACAGTGGTACCAAACTCTCCTTTTTCCCCCTTCTTCTGGCCCCACCAATTTGCAAATTGTCCCCACCTGACTCAAGCAGGGATTTAAAATCTGTTAGGGAGCTCAGCCTGTTGATTTACAGAGCTGAAGTCTGCACAGAGGAATCATCTGTAATGGGATTCTTTGCTCCCTGGAGAGACATTATACAGCAGAGCTGTAAATTACTGAAGAAACAGAGGAGAGGAAAAGGAGGGAGGGGGAGTATGCTGAGTTAAAATAGGATATGCTATTTATCATACCTGTTGTCTTTTAATTTTATTTTTTCCCATGAAATTAAATGATTACCTCCAGAAAAAGAAGGGTGGCAATTAAAGAAATTGAGTGTCCTATTTACATAGCAAAAGATGTTTTGATTTGTTTTGTTTACTAATTGTCTCTCAGAAAATTCTTTTTGTCCCTACGTGGGGTTTTATTTTAAGGTACCAGTTTTCTTTATGTCTGTATAACAGCACATTTGAATATCATTTGCAGCCAGAAATCATCACAGTCAGCCCTTTGCACTTGTCTGCGTTATCACTGACTCAAACTACAATACTGACTTGAGCAAGGTAACATACAAGGTGTAGTAATAGAAAGTTCTAAGTGAAAATGTCACGACTACATTGCCAGTGCATTGCGACTAGCCAATGGGGAAGTAGATGAACTCAGGAAACGTCTGGCTTAACAAATGTATATCTTTAAATTGGAAATCTAATTATTTGCCTTAGATTTGCACTGCTGGGAACTTAATGCAAGACCATGTTAAACAAACTTATTATTTCCGTTTTTCATTTAACCTGTGGGTTGTAGTATGACCAATCTGTTTTATATCCTCAATCAACAGATGATTGTATTTGGTAATAATTTATCAAGAATAAAAATCTGTTTTTGAAACTAATCACCTCATGTTAGGTCTGCCCTTTTTCAAAACCACCATCTGATATTAATTTTGTCTGCAAGACAAACATACTGATGAAAATGCATATACCACAGGATACAGCCAGTGGAATGAAGCATTTCCACTCTTTGTATATATTTAGAACATTTTCTGTTTTCCCAACAGATGGACTAAATTTTAGTATTAAAGAAAAAAAATCAATTTTACATAGTACAAACAAATTGAACAAGTACATTGTGTATTTCTGATTACTTTGTAACAGACTGTCCAGTGGAATTTGAGGTCAAATCAGGTCATATCTAAACTCTGTGATTTGGAAAATAAGTGACTTTTTTCGTATTTGCCAGGTTGTTCTTTTCCCATATGACTGGATGAAGCCCTAAATGGGAAATACTGAGTTTTGCATATTTTCCGAGTTTTTTTTAATACATTCTTTTCAATTTAATGACTTTTGTTCATGTACCAATAACTTGAAACACTTTTGTTCTTCTGTAAATTCAGAGACTTTACTATGTAAGGTTTACCAAAGTAATACTTGGATTATAATCCTCAGAATTATTTTTCTTTTACTTTTAGGGCAAATAACTCTACTCCTACTATACTGACTGACTCTTACCTAGCACAGTTCTGACACTAGTTCCTTTGGAAAATTAGCTGAGATTCCCCAAACTATATTATTTGAGAGCTTATGTTTAAAATGTAATTGAGTTTACACTGTATGTATTTTTCTTACATAACTTTAATTCAAAATTGTACTTCCTTTATCTCTTGTTTTAGACTTACTTGTATCTTTATTGATGAGGAGAGTTGGCGCTGTAGATTTGTCTTCAAGAAGACAGCCTCTAGTGTTTTGTCATCTTAAACCCGAAACAATCTGTTGCCATTGAGTCAGTTTGCTGACCTATAGGGCAGAGTAGAACTGTCCCATAGGGTTCCCAAGAAGCAGCTGGTAGGTTTGAACTACCAATCTTTTGGCTATCAGCCAAACACTTAACCACTGTGCCATGAGGAATTTGGTTGTTTCACTGTCCTTTTAAACTTCCTGTGGCTCCTTAGTGTTTATGGGACAAGAAAGTCTCCTTAGTCTATCGTGATCTGTTCTCACCTATTTTCCCAACTTCTATCACCCCTTCCCCACTTTCCTCCATAAGTACCAAATAATTGTTAAAGTTTTTTGGAATTTGACATCCTGTTAATGCTTTTCTCCAGATTCATAAATTGTCCCTTGACCTGGAATGACCTTTCTCGTTTCTTTTCCTAACACATTCCTTTAAGCTCAGGACTTAATGCTATATTCTGAGAGGTCTTCTTGACTCCTTAGGCATGGCATACCTCCCACTATCAAGGCCTGTATTATGGCTGTGTTGCATAAAACTTCTAGAGCAATGGGGAGACAGATGGCAAACAAGTAAACAAACAATTTCAAGGAAGGAAATGGATATGCTGCAATGAGAAGGAAAAGCAGGGGTGGGCTACATACTGGCCCAGGAAAGCCTTTCTGGAAAGGTCACATTTAAGCTAAGACCCAAGGTATAAGGAGACAGCCATATGAATTATTGAGAGAAAAGTGTTTCAGGTAGAAGGGCACATGCAGTGCTCCAGGGGGAGGGAGAAATTTATGCAGCATAAACTAGAAAGGACTGAGAACCTCAGGGAAACCAGCTATTGCAATGGTCTAAGCAAGCAATAACTTCAAACTGTGCATCCTGAAATCAACCCACTGCTATTTTCAGAATATTTATTAATACTTGCATGTGGTAAACCTCTCTTTTGAAGACTAAATGGAAAATTTGAGAATAATACTACACCTACTTGGCTTGGCAATAATGCTATTGGCTGAAGAAGTAGTCAGAGCTGAGATTATGTTGGCCTTGTGGCCCAAGGAAAGAAGTGTAGGTTTCTCTAAGTGCAAAGTTAAGTCCTGAAGAGTTTTAAGCATGAAGTGACATGGCCCAAATTATGTTTTAGTAATGGGCATGGAAAATAGATTAGAAATTTGCAAGAGCAGAAGACAGGAAATGAGAAGGAGGCTATTGTAGTAGTTAGGTGAAAAATAGTGGAGATTTAGACAAGGGTGATGTCAGGCAATGGGGATAGGTGTAGACAGGGTTGAAATATGTTTAGTCTTGGACTGAAAAGAAAGATCTTGCTTCTTGAATAAGTAACTGAGTAGATAGAGGTGTCATTTACTAAGATATGGGCAGTTTTGGGGTAAGAGCATCAGTTCAGTTCAGATGTTAAATTTGAGACATATGTCCTCAATAGAGTTTTTAAATAAGCAGTTAAGTATATGAATCTGAAAACACACTTTCATTATGTAATTGCAAATTAATAAAAATCATACTTTGTTATTCTGCTCTTCCTCTTCTTCATGAAAAATTATCAAATTCATATATATTTAAAATTTATATGATAGCATAGCTATACAAAAACTGAATAATTTCCATGTATTGTGATAGTTATATATATCATTGTACAGTGTTTGCAAGTATTTCTATGGGATAGATTGCAAAAGTTGCTGGGTCTAATGATGTGCACATTTTTAATGTGGGAAGAAACTGCCACCCTAAAAGAGAAGGCCCCATTAGCCATGTATAAGAGTGTCAATTTCCCTAACAAGAGATTCTGTCAATTTATTTTGTATTTGACAATCTGAAATATAAAAATGTTATCAGAGTGTCATTTTAACTTACATTCTGCTGATCTGTGATTTTGACCATCTTTTTGCTTAGTTATTAGCCGCCCTATTTTTTAGTTGTATGTGAAAATAAGATATAAAATTATTCTAGGCATGAAGAAACAAAAAAGTGCAGATATTTAGGAGAAAGGAAGTTAGAAATTAAAAAAAAAAAGGAGGAATGTAAGAAGGCAATAGAAATGAATAAAGAAAAGAAAGAAGTAATGAAGATAAACCAGAGAGCCTAATTACTATTTATTGTGTCTGTCTTTTTGATTGTTACTGGATAACTTCTATGAATTTTGGAAATGATTGGTGGGGGGATACATATTTTACATAAGTAGTTGTATTTCTTTTTTTTCTTTTTAAAAATTGTATACCAAAAATATTTGATGTAGCATTTGGAAGACAGTTTGGAAATCAGTATTTTCATGTCTTTTTCTTACCTATGTTTTAAGGGTCCTTTGAAAATAAATTTGCAAATGCTCTAGAAACTTTGAGAATTAAAATAGAGAAAGTATTTTAACTCTCGAAGTATTTTTCTTCCTTGGAGTGGACCAGGGTGCTTTGTAGAGCAGCTGTGCTTTGCGGACTTCTGCAAAAGTCATAGCAAACCCAGTAACGGGTCACCCACAGCCGTGTGTATCCTGTTCTATTAATAACGGAAATGTCGACTATGACACTGGGGATTAGACACAACTAATTTTCCAAAATGCCATTGATTTGATCTTTATCTGTAAAGCCAACACAGACATCTGAAAGTTAGGACCTGAGCTCTGTGACTCTCAGATTTCAGTGGAATAAACCTGGTGTTTTATTTCACACCCGTGGAATAGCAGCTCTCAGTGGGGAGAAGTCTTTTAAAAAAACTTATATTTGTGGAAGTTATTATTTTCAAATACTACTCTAGATACTAGATTCTTAGAGTATACATGTTTTGAATTAAAAAGCAGTTTTATTTTTGTCTAACTAGACTCTGAGTCCTGCATTCTACCACCATCCCCGCAAGAAGTCCAGTGCTGTGTTCTCAGAGTTTTAAGTTCATGGTGGTTGGACATTGTTGGTATGTCCCCAAAGCACACAAGCTTTCTTTGGAGACTATTTATGATCAAATCAGTTTTGTACTTCTGACAGTGAGAATGACAAGTTAAATACAGCCCAGCACCATGGATTCTTTGTGGTGACCCTTTCTGCTTCAAGAGCAGTTGTTTTACACTGATTGTTCTAAGTGGTTGGTCTATTATGAAAATTCAGTCCATTTAGCCAAATAACTATTATTAAAGTTGGGACATTTGGCTGCTACACATGCTGACACTGTTCCCAAAACATTGTAATATGTGTGTTAAATAATGGAATCTTGAATTGACAAGTCAGAATTTAGCTAAAATTTACCAGAATTCTGTAGAATATTAATCTTCTTCTATTGATGTCTTAAAACTGAGGTTATCTTTTCTGTGATAATTGGAGTTATTTACTACTTTCAACTTGTACAATTTATACTATTTGAGGGCATGGTATTACTCAGACATATAATTTAGCTTTCAATTTCCTAGTTATCTAATTTTAAGAGTGTTAAAAACAGAGTTGTTGCAGTGTTAAATTTTCTTATGCCAGGTTTATTGTAAGTATGATGAAATATGTGAGTTAAATGTACAAAATACACATGTGATGCATAAAGACAACAAAAAAGAAACTTGATAGTAGTAGCTTTTAAACCTTTTTCCTAATGTTACAACTACATTCTCATTGTGCAGACTTTGTATTATGTTCTCTTCTAACTTCAGTGATACCATGTAATAATAGACCTTGTATTACTATCCTTAGTTTTGGCTTTATGGTACCAGAGTCCTGACAGGTACTAATTTGTCATTTATGCTGACTTGTGGATTTGAATTGCTTATATTGGAGAGAAGCAAACCGCTTTAGTCAGAAAGTGAGCCCAGTTGATTAACACGCAAAAATTCAAGGCAACTTGGTTGCTCCAATTTAGGCATCTCTATATTATAACTCTTATGAAGAGTAAAAATTTGGTTTGTTTGTGAGAAGTGGCCCACAAAAGAAAGCTAAGAGCTAAGTGCTGAGTATGGTATGGAGAACAAGTGCAGAGGTCTGTGAAAAGTGATGCTTATTAATTTCCCCGTGATTTGGGTCTCTGAAGTGAGTCAGTTATATGTTCTGCAGAGAAATAAGACATGGTTTGTAAACTGCATTCAAAAAGGCTCTACCATGGCAATGATTTTACCTGTCCTACCTTGGCTGTGAGCATGAACACCTGAACTAGTTGGACCACTGAAAAAATAATGTCAAGATGTTCATCTGCCCGTAGCCATCATTGAGCACTCATGGCTAGGGGATTGTTTTTACTGGAAAATAAAAAATGTTGCTTAAAGGGCAACAGATAGGTCAGAGTGTTTTCATTACATTTAGATATCACACCCTAATTCAGAGATGCTACCAAGGATGGTAAGACAACATTTAGGGACAAATGGAACACCTCCTTTTCTGTCTCCCCTCCCCCTGAACTCTTTGAATTCATGGTTTTTGTCATGGAGTCAAGCTAAATTCCATATCACTTAGTATTTCTTAGTTCCAAGGTAAAACACTGAACCTACCACTGAGATAAATGAATAGGCTCTGGGAAGCTGATGGCATGAGATTTTAAAAAAGGAAAGAGATAGAGAGGTCAAGAACCAAAAGAGAGGTTTGTTTATCCTGCTGTGTTCTTGTCTTCACCTGGACCCCAGATACCTCTCAAATGTTTTATCTCCAGGTACTACCTTCTATAATGTGTATTACTCTGCTAGAACCAAGATTTCCATTTCAATTTGGTATGGCTAGATTTTTTTTTTATGTCACAGAACACATTGTTTTAGAGGTAGCAAAATATATTTGTAGCCTTTAAAAATGTATTTTATTGTGCTTTAAGTGAAAGTTTACAATCCAAGTGAATTTGTCATACAAAAAACTTAAAGCAGGAACAGATGCTCTCCGAGGACCAAAATGACATGGGATAAAGACAACCCAGAAGATAGAAAGACTCACATGAGTGGGTGCCTACATCGACTTGGGACCAGAGGAACCAGATAGTGCCCGGCCACCACCAGTGATAGCTGCGATGGAGCTCACTAAGTTGAGTCTCACTGGCAACACAGGAATAAAAAGGGGTGCACCCTGAGATCTCCACTGAAAGACCACGGTTGATGGTCCAGCGGTTTCAGGGTTCCCCTGGGAGCAAGGCCCCTGGCCCTGATGCTGCCCTTGCGCATAAATCATAACGAAGGTCCACTCTTTGGACACGAATAGATTGGACTTGGCGATGCAGAGTGACCATATATTGGATGCACTTTATGTTTCTATGCATCTATAGGATATCATCCTGCTGACCTCTGGCTGGAGGAAGGAGAGTGGGTGGAGAGAAGGGGAAAGGAGACTGCTGGGAGGATGAGACATGTGTGGAGCAGAGAGGAATAGTGTGCAGTTACTGGATAGGGAGAGCAGTGGAAGCTGCATATAGGTGGGCGTGTAAATTTATACAGGAATGTACATTTTCACTCAATCATAATAAAAAAAAACACACACACATTGTTGTATAACTCTAGCTGCTCTCCCCACTTACACCCTGTTATTTCCTGTGTCCATTCAACTAGCTCTTGTTCCCCCCTGCCCTCTCATCTTGCCTCTGGACAGCAGGTGCCCAATTAGTCTCATGTATCTACTTAAGCCAAGAAGTACGCTGTTTGCCAGTATCACTTTGTGTCTCACACTCCAATCTAATCTTTGAAGAATTGGCTTTAGAAATGGTTTCAGGTGTGGAATAACAGAGAGTCTGGGGGCATGTCTTCTGGAGACCCTCCATCTGTCAGACTATCAAGTCCATTCTTTTCAATAGGGCTAGAGGTCAGCACTCCATTTTTGCCTGCTCTGTCAGGAGCATTTTGTTATGTTCCCTGTCAGGGCGGTCATTGTTGTGTCTGGGCACCATCTAGTTCTGTTGGTCTTATGCTGGTGTACTGTCTAGATTATGTGGCTCTTTCTGTCTCTTGGGCTCTTATTTTCCTTGTATCTTTGATGTCTTTCATTGTTCTCTGCTCCAGGTGGGTTGGGACCAATTGATGCATCTTAGATGTCTGCTTTCTCGATTTTAAGACCCCAAGCTAATGATTGTGAACATTTCTTTGTGTATCTGTTAGTCACCTGAATGTTTGCTTTTGTTCATATCCTTTGCCCATTTTTAATTGGGTTGTCTTTTTGTCGTTGAGTTTTATAAGTATCTTGAAGATTTTGGAGATGAGACATTAATTGGATTTATTAGATCCAAAAGTTTTTCTCAGCCTGTAGGTTGTCTTTTCACTCATTTTGGTGAAGTGTTTGGATGAACTTAAGTGTTTGATTTTTAGGAGTCACAGTTTTTCATTTTCTCTTCTGGTGCTTGTACTATGTTAGTAATGTTTTGTATTCTGTTTATGCTATATATTAGGGCTCCCAGTGTTGCTACTATTTTTTCTTCCATGATCTTTATTATTTTAGACTTAGGTCTTTGATCCATTTTGAGTTACCCTTTGTGCATAGTGTGAGATATATGTCTTGTTTCATTTTTTCTTTTTTTGCTGATGAATATCCAGTTATGCCAATACCATTTGTTAAAGAGACTGTCTTTCCCCTAGTTTATGGACTTTGGGTCACTGTCAGCGACTCACAAGTAGGTGATTTTATGTCTGGGTTCTTAATTCTGTTCCATTGATCTAATATAGAGTTTCCTCCCTTTCCATTTGAAGTTTATCATTTCTTTCTCCATCTCCTTTTAAAAAAACTATTGGAACTAATAGAAGAGTTCAGCAAAGTTCAGGCGGGATATAAGATAAACATAAGTAATTTAGTAGAATTCCTTTTCACCAACGAGGAGTTTATCAAATAAGAAATCACCAAATCAATACCATTTGCTATAGCCACTAAGAAGATAAAATACCTAGGAATGAATCTTACTTGAGAAATAATAGACCTATACAGAGAGAACTACAAGATCTCACTGCAAGAAACCAAAAGAGACTTACACAAGTGGAGAAACCTACCCTGCTCACGGATAGAAAGACTTAACATTGTGAAAATGTCTATTTTACCCAAAGCGATCTACATAAACAGTGCAATTCCAATGCAAATTTCAGTGTCATTTTTTAATGAAATAAAGAAACAAATAAATCATCAACTTGTTTGGAAAGGGAAGAAACCCCAGGTAAGTAAAACATTGCTGAAGAACACAGTGGGGGGCCTCACACTGCCCGACCTTAGAACCTATTACACTGCCACAGTAGTCAAAACAGCCTGGTAGTTGTACAAAGAGAGACATATGGACCAATGGAACAGAGTTGAGACCCCAGAGATGCCACCATCCTCTTATGAACAGTTGATATTTGACAAAGGCCCTAAGACTGTAAACTTGGGTAAAAACAGTCTCTTTAGTAAATGGTATTGGCAAAATTGGATAATCTGCAAAAAATTGAAACAGGACCTATATCTCACACCTTACACAAAAACTAACTGAAAATGGATAAAAGACCTGAATATCAAACCTAAAACAATAAAAGTCGTGCAAGAAAAATAAAGTCAACAGTGGAAGTTCTAATACACAGCTTAGACAGACTTGAAGAGAAAATAGATAAATGGGAACTACTAAGAATGAAACACTTTGCTCATCCAAAGACTTTATCAAAATAGTTAAAAGACCGCCTACAGAATGGGAAAAAATATTTGCCAACTAAATGTTGCACTGACATCTGGTCTCCATAATGTACAAGGTACTGCAAAGTATCAACAAGAAAAAGGTAAATAACCCAATTAAGCAATGGGCAAAGGAGATGGACAGACACTTCACCAAAGAGGACATCCAGGCAGCCAAAAGATACATGAGGAAATGCTCACAATCATTAGCTATCAGAGAAATCCAAATCAAAACTATGATGAGATACCACCCAACTCCAACAAGGTTGGCCATGATCCAAAAAACACAAAACAACAAAGGCTGTAGAGGCTGTGGAGAGATGGGAACTCTCCTACACATCTGGTGGGATTGCAAAATGGTACAACCTCTTTGAAAAGCAACATGGCAGTTCCTTAAAAAGCTGGAAATAAAGATATCATTTGATCCAGTAATCCCACTGCTTGGAATATATCCTACAGAAACAAAGGCTGTCACATGGACAGATACATGCACATAAATGTTTATTGCAACACAGTCCACAAGGCAAAAAGATGGGATCAACCCAGATGCCCATCAACAGATGAATGGATAAACTATGGAACACTATGCAATGATAAAGAATAATGATGGTTTTAGGAAGCATCTCATAACCTGGTTTCAGTTGGAAGACATTATGCTGAGTGAAATCAGTCAGTGGCAATAGAACAAATATTATGTGAGACCCTTGCTATAAGGACTTAAAAACAGACCTATGTACAGAAGAAAAGACTTTGATAGCTACAAGGCAGGGAGGGAGGAAGAGGGTTGGTCATAGATTAGATAGTTGATAGAAATTTGGTTAGGTGAAAGCAGTGACAACACACAATAGAAAATAGATCAGCTTAACTGGACTTTACCATAAACTGAAACCTCTTCTAATTTCAACCCAATATTGCAAGGGGGAATCTGAGGACCATGCTCATGGGGACATCAAGGCCAATTAGCATAATTAGCCTTTTGCTAAGAGAGTCTTCTACAGCCCATATTGGTGAGTGGTGTCGGGTCTTCACAGCTAGCGAGCTACCATCTGAGGTACACCAAGTGGTCCCAACTCATCTGGAAGAGATGATCAGAGAACAACAAAGACAGAAGTGGAAGAGAGCTCAGGAGACAGAAGGACCCATGTGAATGGGAGATTGTATCAACATGTGACCAGAAGAAACAGATGGTTCCCAGCCATCACCAAAGACAGCCATGATGGGGCCCACAATGTTGAGTCCTTATGGCAACATGAGAAAAAAAGGGGTATAGCTCAAGAACTATTAAAAGACCATAATTGGTGGTCTGATGGCCTGAGGGTTCCCTTGGAAATATGGCCCCTAGACGTGCTGCTGCCCTCAACTCGCCTGACGAAAATGGACTGGACTTGGGGACACAGTGTAACCATATGGTGTGTGTACTTCATGGTTCTATGCATTTATAGGATGCTGTTCAATTGGTCTCTTTCTAGATGGGAGAGAAGAGGGTAGAGAGGAGGGGACAGAAGCTTGTTAAGGGGATACAACAAGTATATAATGAAAAGGAGGAGTATGCTGTCACCAGACAAGGAGAGCAAAAGGATGTACAGCTAGGCAGGCATGAAAAATTAATTTGGATTGTATACTTGCACTTAATTACAATTTAAAAAAACGCCATTGGAATTTAGATCAGGGCTCCATTGTTTCCGTGGATCACTTTGGGTAGAATAGACATTTTCACTGTGTTAAGTCCTCCTGTTCATGAGCAAAGTAAGTTTCTGTACATATGTAGGTCTCTTTTGGTTTCTTGAATGTTTTAGTTTTCTTTGTATAAGTCTTTTATGTCTCTGGTAAGATTTATTACTGTTTTATCTTCTTGGAGCTATTGTAATTGGTAATGACTTGGTGAATTCCTCTTTGATGTTCTCTTTGTTGGTGTAAAGGAATCCAACTGATATTTCTGTGTTTGTCTTGTATCCTGATACTTTGCTAAGTTGTTCTACTAGTTCTAGTAGTTTTTTTGGATTCTTTAGGGTTTTCTGTGTATAAAGTTATGTTATCTGCAAACAGAGATACTTTTACTTCTTCCTTGCTTCGGAAAGGGAGAAAGTTTCATCCAAAAGGAAAATTTTAGATTCATGCACATGGTAGGTGGAATGTAAGCCACTTAGCTACTTATGATCAATTGCTGTTTTTTACTCATTCTTGCAGCATGAGTGGCCTCTCCACTGCCTTTTCTCACACTGAGGAGAGCACTCTCCCAACACAACTGCTTTGTCATACTCACTGTAGGTAGTTCCTGGAGTGTCAGGTCTAGCTAGGCCCATGTACTTTTGGACGTACTTTCCCTTCCCCATCACTCAGTCCATTTCCTCAACTTTCTCTTTGATGTTCAGGGCTTCTAGAATGTCATATATAATTGATTCATTTGTTCTTTTGGATCTTTGTTGTTAGAGGGATCACAAGAAGTATCTGATTACTATCTTGTCCCCACCTCCTCTAGCCTTTTGATATTAGATTATTTTTGTTGCAAACTTCCCATTATCTAACTTTACTTTAAAGTCATCATGACAGAAAACTTTGTGGTGAAAAAAAAACTTTACAAAAGAAATGAAAACTTTAGTATGTAATCAGAGCATCTCTACCTAATTTGTGATGGATGCTGTATTTCTTTGTTAGGTCATCTCTGCATTATAGTAGGTGGTTCAAATTATGAGGTGCACTTCCAGCAGGTGGACTGAGTGGTTGTGGTCTTCATAGAGTGTGGTTGGAAGATCAGTGCAGAGGAGGTGCTTTTGCAGCTAGAACTCACCCATTTTTATGTTCTATAGGAATACAGCAGCGGCAAGACTGTGTTTATATTTTACTTGTAATTTTTTTCACACAAAACTGGATAAAAGTATTGGAGGCAAATGTTCCACGTTCTGTTCAGTAATCCTGCAGAATAAACTCTTGTTCTGTAGTAAAGCATACATACTGATGACATTTGGTGCAACAAGAAGCCAGGTAAGTTGATTAAATAATCTCTTCCAAAAACCAGTTTCCAGCACCCTGAATATCTGTACAGTACTTTTGTCCTGAAGATTTACTTGTGGTTGGTGAGTGAAAAATTATTTTGGGAGTTTGAACAATCTTAGAGACAAATTATTTAAAATAATCAGAAATAAAAACAGAATCTTTAAGATGGTGGCAGTTTTAAATGAAATTTGGTATATTTAAAAGTGTATATATTATGTCTTTGTTGATGAATGAATATATAAGTGAATAAACTCTCAATAATTTCTTTCCTTAAAGTGTACTGGTGAAAGTCTAGATAACCAATATTCCTTTCTTATCAAGAGAATTAGATTTCCTGGGCAAGTTGTGCTGAGTAGCCTGAATGTTATGGCTTTTTAACATTAGTTTTTTAATGCCAGAGTAAGTTCCAGGCCAGTAGATGTAACTTTTAGTCTAAGCTTTTGCATAAATAGTTTCTGAAAGTGCTGCTTATAGCCTGGCCAACCTACTGTAATGGCCAATTCTTGGGATAACAATGTGCTGTAAGAGATTCCTTCTTATACTGTCAGTTTGGTAAGTAACCTAATTATTTTTTTAGTAAGTTTTTCTTTGTCTCTATTATCTGTCATTCTAATCTGTAAATTATATTTTAGTGTCTTCACATTGGCAGATGATAAGATGACATCATTAATTGACACTGTAAAATAAAATATGTTAACCACTGAGTAAATATTCCTTGGTGGAACAAATGCTTTGTGCTTGACTGCTAATTTAAGGGTTGGCAGTTTGAAACCTTTCAGCTTACTGCAGAAGAAAAGTCTTGGAGATTTGTTTCCATGAAATCTATGGAGGACGGTTTATGCCATGAAAACCCTATAGAGCACTTCCACTCTATAACATATGGGGTCGCAGTGAGTTGAACTCCACACAACAAGTAAAGATAATAATCATTGACTAGTCTTAGGATTATGCTGGCTTTTTCTTTTAGGATATTAAAGATTCCACTTCAGGTAGCATGAATAATAGCCTTTGCAAGTATTACTGGAAGAAACTGCAAGTTAAAAATATACCTAACTTTGAGTTTCCTTTGATGAGTTATACTGTAGTTCTGTGATTATAAATCCTATCATTTATCAAATCTATATCAATTTAGTACAGTTTTCTCCTCCAAGGAGAGAACTACTGTTTAAAAAAAAAATTATGCATTCTTTGTAAAATGATCCCAGTTTCAGAAACATTAAAATGTGGGATAAAAACAGCAGTCTTAGAATTAAGAAAATTGAGTTTGTAGTGTAGTGTTGTATGAGAGCAAGTGTTGACCATTTGGGACAATATGATATTTCACAAGCCATTCCCCTCTTTCAAACCATGACAGCAAAAAACTAAATGGTTATGTTAGAAGCTGCCTCTTATAAAGCCTGTTTTTTCACAATTTTGGCAAATCTTTTCACACAACTTATTTTGACAAGTTGTTTAATGAATACTGATTTTCACATATGTAATATCTTAAGGTTGGGGTAGAATTTGAGGTAAAGAGAGGAAATTAGGACTTTTTACTTGTCAAAATAAAGGAAGGAAACTGATATGAAACTTACTGAGCATTTGAAAATACTGTAAAATATTTTTTAAAAAGAAGCCAATATTCCTGCTGTATCACTAATGAGGCAACAATAGAAAAAAAGCCAATATATCATAAATGTGATGTCCATATACTCAGTAATAGGTTCATATATTTTAACATAAATACAATTTATGCTGTATTTCATGTAATAGTGTTTATTTTTTTGTGATGGCTTATATTTGTCTCTTTTTTATTATGATTAGGTGAGTATACAATCCAAGTCAATTTTGCATACCAACCTGTCTGCAAATCTGTCTGCTCTCCTCATCCTGTAACAGCACACTTCTTTTCATTCTTTACCTATCCTCTTAGTGAACACCTGTCTCCTCCTTTCCATCCTTTCTTCTCCTCTTTAGAAAGAAAACAGTAGGACAGTCTCCTATAAATATATAAAAACCACAAATTACACACACCACGTACATCACTCTGTGTCCGTGAGCCCAGTCCACTATGTCTAAAGTGTTGACCTTAGTACTGGTTTCAGGTCTGGCCAGCAGCAAGTCTAGTGGCCGTGTTCCCAGGGGACCCTCTAGGTTGTCAGACCATCAAGCCTGATCTGCACACCCCTTTTTCTCTTGCTGCACAAGAGATTCTACATCGTGTCCCTCACCTGGGCTGTCATTGGTGATGGCCATATAACATCGTCTTGTGCTGATGTAGTCTCCCAATCATATGGCTCCTTCTGTCTCCTGGGCTCTGTTTTCTTCATCTGTTTGATGTTCTTGGTCATCTTCTGTTCCAGGTGGATTGGGACTGATTGATGTTCCACAGAAGTCGGCTTCTTGACTTTTAAGACCCTAGATGCCACTCACTAATATGAGGTGCAGAAGACTTCCTTAGCAAAAGACTAGTTATGCCAACTTACCTTGATGTCCCCTGAAAACATGGTACCCAGACCCCTGTCCCTGCTACTCAATTCTTTGAAATGTTGGATTGAATTTAGAAAACCTTTTAGTTTATGGTGTAGTCCAGTTACAATGACCTGCCTTCTCCTGAGTGCTGTCATACCCTTCACCTAACCAAATTCCCATCAACTATCCAATCTGTGAGCAACTCACTTCTTCCCTTGCTACACTCATAACCAGCAAAGAGTCTTTTCATCTGTGCATAAGTACTTCTTTAAGTCCTTATAACAGTGGTCTCATATAACACATCTCCTTTTGCAACTGACTGATTTTACTTCAGCATAATGTCATCTAGTTGATACCAGGTTATGAGATGCTTCCTAAAATCATCACTGTTCTTTATCGTTACATAATGTTTCATTGTGTATATATACCAAGTTTGTTTATCCATTAATGTGTTGATGGGAACCTAGATTGATTCAATCTTTTTGCTATTGTGGACTGTGCTGCAATAAACATTTTTCTGTATGTATCTGTTTGTGTGACAGCCCTTATTTCTATAGGATATATTCCAAGCAGTGAGACTGCTGGGTTACATGGTGTTTTAATGGTGTTTATTTTTTATTAGTTATCTTTGAAAGGGTTGGTGGACTGGTGCCAAAAACTAAATTAATTTACAATTAACTTAACCACTTTTATTTTTAGAGAACTCTATTGTTATTCACCCAAGTAGACAGTGAACTTTTTTAAGAAACATCTAGAGATGTTTTTTAAGAAAAATCTAGAAATACAATCTCTGTGTATTTTGTTTTACATTCATAGGCAAGGTAATGCTTTGCACTTTATGCTATAGTTCTTTTCATATTGTGTGTAATGTGTTTTAATTCCATGTGTACTGGCTTTGTATGCATAGCTTTGAGAAACCTTACCTTTGAATCACATTATGTGTATGTGTGTATATACATATATGTATACATTCATACATATATACATGAAAGGTATATATTGATTCATAAAGGAATGTAAATTATAACAATGTACATAAAACAAATCTAGCCCATGAGTGTAGTATTTTAAAACTAAAATACATAACTAGGTAAGTGAACTCAATTCTTAACAGATGCTGTATTATATTTCACAGTTTGCAACAAACCTTCCTACCCCCACCCCCTATGTTTTGTATATCATTAGACTATCCAATTATGGCTAGTCAATAAAGTATAACGGACAAATATTGACATAGTTCTTAGACGATAAATAAGGAAAACCAAACAAGATAGTTCATTGCCCACAGATGGGAACCAAGAAACAAAAAACAAGAGAGTGTAAGTTAAGTTTGAAAAACTGCCTGAGCTTTCTGTGGGTGAAGTCAAAATGAGATTGAATGCTGAGAACTTGCTTCTGTGACCTTTGCTGTCACCAAACCCGTTGCTGTGGAGTCAATTCCAACTCATAGCAAGCCTATAGGATGGAGTACAACTGCCCCACAGAGTTTCCAAAGAGTGGCTGGTGGATTTGAACCGCCGATTTGTTAGCAGCCTTAGCACTTAACAACTACACCATCAGGGTTTCCTTGCTATCTCCAAAATTCTTTTTATCATGGTGTTATGTATGTGGTACAAGTTCATGTATGAAAGATAGCACTTAGGTGGAATGATTGGGAATGTTTTCTTTGAGAGCAGTAACAGGGGATTTGGTAATTCCAGATATGTACAGCAAATCTGGAGCCCTGTCTACTATGGAATGACTGGTGAGGACCCAGAGTCAGGGTCCATGGCATTCGTAACGAATTCTCCAGCCTTGCTCCTGTATGTTTTTGTTTGCTTATTTGTTTTTACCTCTCTCTCTTTCTGTTAGAAGGGTAAAAAAAGGTGTTTTAATATTAGGAAACAGTGTAATAGCTATGAGAATGGGCTTAAGAATTAATAAAATCTGTTTAAGTCCTAAATGTGACCCCTACCAGTGTCCCCACTGGAGAGGTGTTCAGAAGAGGTGTCTCTGGCTATGCTGAACCCTGAGGGTTGGGAGCGAGAGCGTGACTTGTCTCTCAGAGGCTCTGCAGCGGACCTCTCCTCTAGAGGCGCCGTCAGCAGGTTAATGAGTACTCAGGCCAGGAGCAGGACGTGGTTAGAGAACGGCTAGAGCACTTCTGGATTTTGTTCTTCTCAGACGTGTTTACCTGGTCATTAGCTGTTTGGTGGCACAGAAAATATTCAACCCATCCATCTTCCTGTCTAGTGGCTTTTCCAGTTACTCCATCAATTACACATTTTTCCTGACTTACCGCACAACCTTGGCCCAGGTGCCCACAAATGCAGGACTCACATGAGCTGCCTGTGTTGACTTTGCAACCATTTTTATTTCTGTCTGGGACGGGTTTCAGGTGAGCAGATAAAACATTCTTGACGTCTTAATACCCTTTATAGGGTCTTTTATAAATAACGGTTGTCAGGTGGTAGATTTTTTTTCTTTCTCCCAGCATTGATGACATTTCAGAATAGAATTTGGTAGGTGGGTGCAAGTTGTTTTTGGAAAATAAAAAACGGTTATTTACTTGCTTTACTGTCAAATACCTCTTTCATTATTTTGCCTGCTTGAAAATGTTGTCTTAATGCCCCATAGAATGTGTGGCACCAGTGAGCTAATCACAGTCAAAGGAAACACCGATTCTTAGAGTGATTTGCAGCAATAGTTTCTACTGACATTTTGCTTGCAGGAGGAAAGATTATTTAAGCGTGAACTGGCTGGGTTTCAGAGTCCTTGGCTTTGGTGGAAATGGCACACAAAGCTAAGAAACATGTGGCCTAGGTGTCAGGCTAGTGAAGAGGATCTGGGAAAAGAGGAGTGCCTTCTATTGAAGAATAACTTACAGAGAAAAGTACATATCATATGTACAGTTTGATGAATTTTTGTTGGATGAACACGTGCATGTACCTAGAGCCTAGAGTGAGAAAGATTTGACCAGCACTCCAGAAGACCTTGTTGTAACACCTTGCAGTTAATATACATCCTAAGCAACCACTATTGACTACTGATATCACACAATGATTTTGCAGTTTTAGGACTTTATTCAAATACGGTTATAGAGTATGTACTCTCTTTTGTGCCTGGCTTCTTTGCTCCACATTGTGTCTGAATTTTCTCCATGTGTTGCATGCAGCAGTGATTTGTTCATTCTAATTACTGTGTAGTATTAAGTGAAAACATTACAAATTATGTTGGTGAGCATTTGGGAAGTTTCCAGTTTTACCTCTTACAACTAGTGATGTTATAAACATTCTTATAAATGTCTTTAGTGGATATAGGAACACATTTTGTTGGTTATATACCAAGAAAGGCAAGTACTAAGAATCATGTACATATGCTCAGCTTTGGTAGATACTGCCTCACAGGTTTTTGGCTTTTTTAAATCATATATATTACAGTTTAAACATTGAAGTAATCACTGAAGCACTGTAGCTGCACCGTTGTTTCTGAATTACAGACTTAATGGGAAGAAAGCAGCAGAGTGCCATGGACTAGGCCTTTTCTCCACTAAGGGCGCATAGCTCTACGTCACCACGGGAAGACGATTCAGTAGCACTGCCACGCCCATTTTGGTTAGAAATGATGGTTGATTTAGAACAGCAGATGAATACTTTCCACTGTGTTTTCCAAAGCCTTTGCTAAGTCTGCTCCCATTTCTGTTACATTTACCAGGGAAGTGCAATGATACCCATTTAATCTTGAACTTCTCCTGGTATGGCTTTCTCTGTCTCACTGTCTTTCATTTTCGCTCACCAACAGATTTGTACTTGTTATTCACAGCTAAGCATAAAGCACTTCCGCCAGCGTGAAGCCATCCTCAGTCCTGCCTCTCCCCCGCTCTCCCTGTTAGACTGTTTTGGTCACCTGTTGAGAAAGTCAGCCACCTCTGTCCTCTGGAGTGCAGCTCTGCAAGGGCTCAGAACATGTTTTCAGTGCCTGGCACATAGCAGGGGCTCAATTAACACTGAGCTGAGCTGAATCTGAAATTGTTCCCTTTCCAAGAATTACATCATTCTGCTTTCAATTTTACAATTCATATTGGCGGGGGGGGGGCGGGGAAGTGAGGGCAGCTCTTTGCTTCATTCTCACTGTGTTTATCATCAGGGTTCCCACAACATAATCCTTCACTAACTTTGCTTTGGTTCTTGTTCTGAGAACAAATTGTCTGTGGTTCAGGGCACTGCCTGCTCTTCTACCAGGATTTGGGTGCTATCTTCCCCCTCATTCTGTTCTTTTCCATTCTAACCCTTTGAGGGGACAGGGGCCCATAACTTTGTTACTTCTTTTGTCAGTCCTAGGAAAATACTGTCTGCCTGATTTACTAATGTCTGAGGCCACACTCCCTCTTCATCTCTGTTTTCTCTTCCTTTATTCCTTCACCTAATTGTTTTGATTTCATTACTTATAAACTCTGTATCTCTTCACATAGATAGCAACCTATAGGAACTTCCAGAGAGGAAACATTCAAGGAGTATAAAAAAGAACAAATCAGAATGTATTATAGCCAATGCGATTATTCAGTAGTTTTCATTTGCTGCTCACAATCTAACAGAAAAACAAAAATCAAGCCCATTGCTGTCTAGTCTATTCAAACTCATAGAGGCCCTATAGGTCAGAGTAGATCTGCCTCATAGAGTTTCAAAGGAATGGCTGGTGGATTGGAACTGCAAACCTTTTAGTTAGCAGCCATAGCATTTAACCTTTATGCCATCAGGGTTTACAGTAGATACTATTATTATCATCCCTATTTTATAAGTGAAGAAACAGAGGCACAAAAGGTTAAGTAACTTGCCCAAGCTAGAAACTGAGAGAATCCAGGCTTTGAAAGCTGGTCATCTGGTTCTAGATCTATTACCATACAAAACAGGAAATCGTGAGTACCTGAGACCTATAGACCTGCTGAGCAGTTATAAGGACCTTACTGAGACTGGCTAGCACGATTTAGTTATTACGATCAAGTGAAGCACAGGGAAATAAGATAAGAAAGGTGTGGTGGACTGAGAATAGACAATAACTGAGTAAGAAAGCTAGATGCAAAGATTTCTAGGGTAACAATGAGGACGTAATTCAGAGAAACACAGAGGGTATGCTACATTATGAGGTCAGGAAGAGTAGCAGTTTGTTAAAGTAACAGCAGAAACAAACAGTAACTGGACAGGGACTAGAACAGTTAAGAGCTTTGGAGACATGCCTTGAAATCCAGACTTTGCCACTGAGTTTGGTCAAGTGCCGTCTCTGAACCTCGGTTTTCTTATCAGTAGAGTAATTGTAACTGTGTCATACAGTTACTGTGAAGATTGGTGTATGCATGCATATGGTAAAGAAGCCGTGGCAATGTAGTGGTTAGAGTGATTGCCAACCAAAAGGTCAGCTGCTTGAAATCAGCAGTCCCTGGCTCCACAGGACAAAAATGTGGCAGTCTGCTTCCATCAAGGTTTATAGCTTTGGTAACTCTACAGGGTTGCTAGACTTGGGATTGACTTGATGACAGTGGGTTTGGTTTTGCATGTGTGTTAAAGTAAGTGATGATTGTAATTAATTACAGTATTATGGTGACTGTAATTAGGTAGAATCTCTGCGTGGTGCAAATGATTAAAGCATGTGGCTGCTAACTAAAAGTTTGGTGGTTTGAGTCCACCCAGAGGTGCCTTAGAAAAAAGACCTGGTGAACTATTTCTAAAAAGCCAGTTGTTGAAAATCCTGTAGACCACAGTTCTGTTGACCTACATAGGGTCACCATTAGCCAGAATTGACTCAATGACAACTGGTTTGTTGTTTGGTCAGAGTGAAGCAGTGAGAGAAGTGTGAGTTAGGAAAGTTCCATCCTTAGAGAAGAAACCCGTGTTTCAAAATTTGGGCCTGTTTACCTCCCACTGGCACAAGTGATCTTACGAATGTTGCCTAAAAGGCAACAGAGAAGGTCTTTGTTACTTTAAGCTGATCACGAAACTCTAACGTCCAAGTTCTAGATGGGTCTTCAACATGCATACTGTAGATGCTGAGAAAATATACAATTCACTTGTCGAAAGCACAGAGGAAGGTGTAACTCTAGATGTCAGTGGGTGATAGCAGCAAAGATGAGAAGAGTAGACATAAATATTATATATTATATCATCTTTCATCTGTCCAATAGGGAGGAGGAAGCCCAAGGACAGAGACCTTGCTGTGGTACCCTGTCTGATGTTGAGCACAAAATGTTTGCTCAGTGTTTGTTAGTTTATTTTCTTAATGTAAATCATTTTAAAAATTACAGTTTCCCCCTAAGAATGGTATAGCACTTAACAGTGACATTTGGGAATTATAAACTTCTCTCTATGGTTGGTATCAAACTTCCTTTTGCCTACTGTGATCTTGGAGAAAATAATCTTAAGAAATAATTATTTTAAGATTATAAACCACTGCCATTGAGTCAACTCTGACTCATAGCAACCCTAGAGATTATTTAAAAAAAAACAAAAAACTCAAACCCAGTGTCGTTAAGTCAATTCTGACTCTTCATGACCCTACAAGACAGAGTAGAACTGCCCCATAGAGTTTCCAGGGAGCACCTGGCAGATTCATTTTGGTTAACAGACCTAGCACTTAAGTAGTGTGCTGCCAAGGTTATAGGCAATATTAAATTCTTCCAAATCCTAACATTACTACAGAAATACTAACTTCTACTTAAATTATTATTATTCTTCTTCTTTTAACCAATCCTAATAGCAACTGTTTAATGATTTCCATAAACTTCAGGGATACAGTATTAGCATTATCAACTTTTATGTAGTTCTTTTTTATTTTTATTTTTTGGCATGTCTAGAAAAGACCTAATTTTCTTTACTGTACTTCTAGAAAAAAATTTAGATCTTATCTTTATACATATATCTATACAGTTAGAATTTATTTGAATATCCTTTATTTTAGGCTTTGTAATTTTTTTTTTAACTAAGAAAAATGATTATCTAACCTGATCATCTAATCACTATATTCTTCAAATGGGCAGTTGCTGGCAGAAGGAAAGGAAAATTGCTCTGGTCACCTTTAATGCAAATTCTACTCTTTATTTTCAAAACAAACTCAAACTACTCTTTATTCCCTCTCTGCTATGTGTTAAACGTTGTTCAAGGTGCTTTACATATATTATGCTTAATCTTCACAACCAAAACAAAACAAAAAAGCCACTGCCATCAAGTGAATTGCAAGTCACAGTGACTCTACAGGACAGAGTAGAACTGCTCCGTAAGATTTCCGAGGAGTGCGTGGTGAATTCAAGCTGCTGACCTTTGGGTTAGCAGCTGTCAGCACTTAACCACTTCACCACCAGTGTGTCCAGTCTTCACAACAGCCCTGCGAAGGAGACATTGTCTTCATTTTACAAATCAGGAACGAGAGAGTTGAAATGCTGCAATAACTTACCTGAAGTTGCTTCTGCTCCAGTTTTACCTTAAAGTCTCCAGAGCCCTGTCCTGTTGGGCAGCAAAAGTGATTTTATACCAGTTTACCAGTAAGTGTTCAAAATGCAACTGTTTACTGTATCAGGATGTGAATGACATGTTACCTCTATCACCAGCTGCTTTCTTGAAGCTTTCTCCAAGTGTTTAGAGTGTCTACACAATTTTCTGATAAATTCAACAAATTTGAGTCAGGATTGTTAGCTAATAAAACATATTAGTTCCTAATAATTGGAAACCCTGGTGGCGCTTGGCGGTGACATAGTCTTTAAGAACTACAACTGCTAACCAAATAGGCCAGCAGTTGATTTCAACAGGCACTCCCTGGAAGCCCAAGGGGGCAGTTCTCATCTGTCCTTTAGGATCACTGTGAGTTGAAATTGACTCAATAGCAACAGGTAATGAAGGAAAAAAAATTGGGGGTACAATTTTTACTGACTAGTATGCACCCTACATAAAATTGTGTGTTCTGTATCCCTGTTAGTATTTCTGCCCCAAGTAATGCCAAATATTCTCAAAATCTGATATCCTTTCTATAGACTTCCCTTCAGTAAATAGGAATCTTTTAATGACACTGAATATATGCTTCTATTTTTTCCTTTCGCTTTAGAGCTTTGTACTCAAAGAAGTGTATGGGGTCCCTCCATATCTGATCCTTTATGATGCCAGATTACCTGGATGAAGAGAAAAGTATGAAACAGAGGTTTTTATAGTTTATATTGAACTTACAATATATGAGTTATCATTTCATATTGACTTGTTGCCTCAAATTAAAAAAGGAAACAAATTTAAAAGAAACATGCTGTAATAGTAAAACTAGATTAAGATCAGGGACAGTTGATAGTTACCAGTATGCCAACACATTACTCAAATCTCAGCTCCATGGATGAGTTCTTTAGGATGAGACCGCAAGAGATAAGAAACAGGTAACTGCCATAGGGCTCCCAGGGATAATGGGTCATGTCACCTACAGGATTTTTGGTGGCTGAGGAAGATATGCAAGATGGGGATCTGGTGGGTTTCCTTTCCCCTTCATCCTGGTACAGTGCTCACTTCACATCAGCATTCGGTAAAGATTAAAATAGCATCGGTTTGAAGGAACTGAATTATTAACCTACCTGGGTATCCAATGTTTTGGTCAGATCTGTGTACCATCAAAGGGAATAAGTAGATAAATATTAATCAGTTAATTTGAAATTGTAAAAATTCTGAAGCTAATAATTTTATTTTTTGTGATAACATACTAGGAAAGGCAGACAAGGAAACACAAGGCACAATCTGTGACTCAGGTTCTAGTCCAGATGCCATCTCTAAACAGCTGTGGGTACTTATGCTATTTATTTGAAAATTTTTAATTTCTGTTTCATTCTCTCACCTGTAATGCCTTGAGAAATCCTAATGCCAGGAATACTAAACAAATCAGTTTCTTTAATAAACCTTGAAAAAACACATCAGGTAGTGTATAAACTGTGGATAAATATATGATGATGTTATAAAAACTCATGGACTTGGTAAAGCAATTACTTTTAATGAATTCAAAACATTTATTTCTGAAAGTGATTTTGGAAAGTATTTGTTGGTATTGTTAGATGCTGCAAGTTGGTTCCAACTCATAGCCACTCTGAACAACGGAACAAAACACTTGCCCCATTCTGTGCCATCCTCACAATTGTTACTGTGTTTGAGCCCGTTGTTGCAGCCAGTGTGTCGCTCCATTTCACTGAATCTTCTTTTTCACTGACCCTCTGCTATACCAAGCATGATGCCCTTCTCCAGGGACTGAACTCTCCTACTAACGTGTCCAAATTATGAGCGAGGAAGTCTCACCATCCCTTCTTGTAAGGAGCATTCTCATTGTACTTCTTCCAAGACAGATTTGTTCATTCTTCTGGAAAAACATAGTATGTTCACTATTCTTTGCCAGTACCATAATTCAGTCATCAGTTTTTTTGTTGTTTTTCTTTTGTCATTGCCCAGCGTTCACACACTTGAGATCTGACTGTTAAGTTCGTGAACTTAATTGATCTAAGTGCTATATACCTCATTGCTGGATTTCACTATGGTTACCTTTAAATACTCCTCTTGGGAAGGTATGCACTGATGCCAGTGGCTAGTCCACCCTCCAAAGCAATTTTGGAACTCTTTCTGGAATGGCCATTGTGCATGGTGGCAAATTTGCAGACTTAATTGTTTAGTTGTCTGTGAGAGAGTTTTGAGCTAGTAAACAAATAACTGTATTGAACATCTTCCCTACTCACCTGACATGGTCCCAAGTGACTTTTTTCTTTACCCAAAGATGAAGGAAATATTGAAAGGAAAATATTTTGATAACATTCAGGACATTAAGAGTAATACCATGATAGCTTTGATGGCCATTCCAGAAAAAGAGATCCAAAACCGCTTTCAAGGGTGAACTAAGTACTGGCATCGGTGCATAGCTTCCCAAGGGGAGTACTTCGAAGGTGACTATAGTGATATTCAGCAGTGAGGTATGTGGCAGTTATTCTAGGATGAGTTCGTGAACTTAATTGGCAGACCTCATACGTCTCCTTGACTTTTCTCGTTTCTGGAGGCCTCTACTACCTTGGGTGGAACAAACAGTTGTTGCCTTTGGCTGCTAACTGATAGGTTGGAGGTTTGAGTCCCACTCAGAGATGCTTCAGAAGAAAGATCTGGTGCTCTAACTCTGAAAAATTAGCCATTGGAGTGCATGGAGTCACTGTGGGGGGTCACTGTGGGTTAGAATCCACTCAATGGAAACTTGATTTCCCACACATTCTTCAGCTGCAGTCTTCCATCCTCCGTGTCTAAAGCTAGCAAAATTGTAGCTCAGCACCTTTCTTCCCTAGTGAAGTCTTCCTCAGACACTCTTGGGAGATACTCTCTAATTTTAAGGGTTCCTGTGATTAGATTGGGCCCACCTCGATATCTAGAATACTCTCTCCCATTTTGAAATCCTCTATTTAATTGTATCTGCCTCTTGTCATGTAAGAAAATATATTCAAAGGTTTTAGACATTAGGAGGGACATCTTTGGAGGAGCTTTATTCTAGCTACCACAGTATTATTTTCTTCAAACTACCTTTTCTTCTTAGATTTCTTTCTCATCTCTTTTTTATTTCATTACCACTAGATGTATTTCTTTTCAAGACCAGTTAGATAATGGAGGAGGTGTCACTCTGTGGCCTGCTCAGTGCCTGGCCTAAGTCCTATTGTAGGATGAAGAATGAATAAATGAATGCCTGGAATATTCTGTTTCACCTAAAACTAATGGTAGGGCAGTAAAAGTAAAAATGACAGATCCATTCATTATGAAAGTGTATGTATGCATATGTGAATTCTAAAGTAATGGTTTACAACTGTGGACTCACATTTGAATCACCTAGGGAAACCTGGGAGCTAGTGGTTATGTGCTACATCTGTTAACCAAAAGTTCAGCAGTTCAAATGCACTAGGTGCTCATTGGAAACTGTGGAGCTGTTTTACGCTGACCTATAGTGTCACTGTGAGTTGGAGTTGACTTAATGGCAGTAGGTAGGGAGCTTTGAAAAGACCTGGTAGCCAGGCTTCAGTGTTTCTTAAAAGGTTCCCATTAATTCTATTATGTAGCCAGAGTTGAAGATCAATGTTTTAGAAACCTGTAGCTTTATGACTTACATTTTTAACTTGGATAATGGCAAGTGAAAAGTTTTAAACATTAGACTTTCCCTAACTAGGTGTTCTTTGTGTTGAAACACTATGGATCTGTAAATAGACTGATGAAAAACTAATGGTTTCAGTCATCAATGGCAAGCCATGATCTATAGTCAAAGACTTGAAGGTACAAATAATTAATCTGCATTTTTAGAATAATAGAGGGCAAGTTATGATTTTGTTTGCATTCCCTCTGCCAAAACATTTACTATTATAAAAACATGGAAAACATTAATGTTATAGACCACTGAAGCAAAATAGCTTACAGACCAACCAGACATTAGAATTGCATGAGACAGAAAAATAATTCACAAACGGAAAACTGAGTATTAACATACATGTAGAGTCTATAATTGTAGTGAAGAAACTGTGGGATATTTACTTTTCCTAGTGTTAAACTTCTATGATCCTAAGATTTCTCAATCACTTATTACTTTAAATTGAATAAAAAAGCACCACTTCAACACATCTTGGAATATAACAGGACATCATAAAAATAATCCCAAAAGAAGACTCAGGCCAGACTTGCCAGGGTCCTGTAGTTTAAAAGTATCATTTCAGACAAACTCAGGGAGCCATTTGACCCAGCGTCAGGGAAAACGGAAAGAGAACTTCAGTCATTTGCTTATTTAACTATTTTTAAAGACATAATTAGTTCTATTGAATTACTGCAGTGGAGGAAGGATAGAAATATGAGAACTGGTGAAAAGTAAGAGGGGAAATAAAGGCAACAGTAACTCAACTTGAAAATTTCAAGAGCTAAATAATGTTGAAAACAAGGACCACATTGGATTTAATGACTTGTTTTCTTATGCTTATTGCGGGACACAGAGCAGGAGGTTCATGGGGTGGCTGGTGTATCAAGGTGTTGCTATGTTTAATGTACCTGCCTTTCGCTAGACCCTGGTGCTGCTCAGGAGGTCTAAAAAGATTGGAGATATTGCTACTCTTCTGTGTTTGCTCTCAGACCATGATGGATTCAGCTAATAAGCTCAGGCACCTACTCTGCCTATTGTAAAGTGGGTTTATTCCTCTAGACTGTGTAAAGGAGCCCTGGTGGCACATTGGTTAAGCACTTGGCTGCTACAGAAAGATTGGAACCCACCAGCTGCTCTGGGCAAGGAAACAGCCGGCGATCTGCTCCTGTAGATATTACAGCCTAGAAAACCCTATGGAGCTGTTCTGCTCAGGCCTGTAATGTTGCTGTGTGTTAGCATTGACTCAGTGGCACACAACAATAACAGAGTATGTAAAGCTGCTTAGAGAGAGAATAGCAGGGAAGGATCAAACTACAGAATGTTTTTAGGTTCTGTTGAGTCGGCTCCGATTCCTAGTGAGCCAATGTATGATAGAAAGAAACACCTCCCGGTCCTGGGCTGTCCTCACAATCTTCGTCCTGTTTGGACTTACTGTTGTTGCCGCTGTTTCAGTCAGTCTCGCTGAAGGTCTTTCTTTTCTTCATTGACTCTCTACCGCGCATGTTGTCCTTCTCCAGGGACTGATCCCTCCCAGTAACGTGTCCGCAGTATGCTTATTCCAAGATGGATTTTTTTGTTCTTTTGTCAGTCCATGGTATATTCAGTGTTCTTTTCACGGTTCATGGTATATTCAGTATTCTTTGTCAGCACCATAATATAAAGGAATCAATTCGTCTTTGGTCTTTCTTACTCATTGGCCAACTTTCACATGCTTATAAGGCCCTTGGGAACACTATGGTTTGGATCAGCCACACCTTAGTCTTCAAGGTGACATTTTTGCTTTTCAGTACTTTAAAAAGTTTTTTAGCAGCAGATTTGCCTGATGCAATGGGTCTTTTGATGTCTTTACTGCTGTCTCCAGTTTTGTTGATTGTGGATTCAAGTAAAACAAAATCCTTGACCATTGTAATCTTTCCTCTCTTTATCATGATATTGTTCATTGGTCCAGTTGTGAGGATTTTCATTTTCTTTTTGTTGGGGTGTAATCCTTTAAAACTCTGATGCAGTAGTGGTTAAGTGCTATGTCTGCTAACCAAAAGGTCACCAGTTAGAATCCACCAGGCACTCCTTGGAAACACTGTAAAGCAGTTCTACTCTGACCTGTAGGGTCATTGTGAGTTGAAATCCACTGGTGGGAACTGGTGTTGTTTGTTTGTTTGTTTTGTTTTGCTGTGTAATCTGTGCTGAAGGCTATAATAGTCTTTGATATTTATCAGTAAGTACTCCAAGTCCTCACTTTCAGCAAGCATGGTTGTGTTACCTCCATATTGTAGGTTGTTAATGAGTCTTCCACCAATCCTGATGCTACATTCTTCTTCATGTAAACCAGCTTCTTGGAAATAGAATCCATTTCCTAGTCCTTTTGTTGAATATACTTGACAAACACACAAATTCTTAAGTAAGGATCATTGGAAGAGAATTGTCTGATTATTCTCCCATTCTCTTAAAAAAATTAATTTCTTTTCTCTATGCTTTTTTTCTTGCCCTGTTGTTCTGAACATGAGTTGGATCCGACTCGACGGCACTTGGCTTGGCGTTGTTCTGAAGAGAATAGACGAACAGAACAGAATGCTGAAACTTTGGAACTACCTTCAGGATATAATACATTTTCTTTCTTGAGACTTCTTTCCAAACTGTGGAGGAAGTAATGTAACACCTGGTTTTAGAAAACTTCCCTACCCCAAAGGTAGACCACCTAGGCTTAATTTATTAATCAGTCATCACTCAAGGTATATCTGAGATAAATCAGTTATTAGACAGTTAATTGTCTTATTTGATAGAAACTCATTATTCCTGAAGCCACTAATCATGTTTAGCTTGTTAGCCATTGCGTGTGTGTGAGAGAGAGAGAAATTATTTATACCAACACAAAGCAAAAATTCTTCTCTTCCAGCAAATGGAATGTTTTCTTTGTAAACTTATTATTTTGCAATTTTCATTGAGTGTGGCCGTTTTCTGGGTTTTTGTTAAACTTAGGTGATACGTTGTCAAGTGGTCGCATTTATGGGATTGATGAAGTGTTTCTTTCCCTCTTTATAAATTCACACCAAAGTGTACACGTTTTCCGGGAATCTTTTTCCATGTAGTGGGCTGTATTAGTCCCAGATTCGTTAACATTTTCAATGAAAATGAGGATAAAATTTATTCTCTGGAAATGAAAATATCAATCCCTCATACCCAATCTGTCTGTTGTGCTTTGGTGCAGCCTCAATCAAAATGGAGTTAATCAGGAGTGACCTCATAGGGTCACTAACTCTAAAATTAATTCTGGTTTTAATGATATATGTCTCTAATTTATACCTAAAAAGTGTGGACCACCTGTGTTGTTGACTGGTTGTGATCATCTTGAGACCTTAGGGATTTGTATCAGGAGAAAATCCAGACATGCAGGATACACATTTCTTTAAAAATTATTTTCTCAATTAAATCTGAGTGATTCACTTTTTATACTGTAAAGCCATAAAACTCATAGCTTTGAAATGATTGAATCTATGTTTGTGATTTGTTTTCACTAGTCTCTTCCCTTATTAACCTTCTCCAGTGGCACCATTCATGTAGCATAACCACAGGTCTTTTGAAAGCATATTTTACAGGCAGGGCCACATTTGGCACGGGACTGTAGTTTGCAGTGATACAATTTTATAGAAAATAACATTATTAATTAGATATATTCTGGTAAGCTGCAAGTAAATGTTTATGATTATTGTCTAAAGGCAAACAGGAAAATGTAAAAACAGTAATAAATATGTTCTCTGTCATTCCAATATACCAGCTTAGGCAAATTTTTGGCTTGAAAAGCATAAGTGAGTAATTAGATAATTGCTGCCTTGATTGAGCTTAATAGGAAACATTTCAATTAGGCTAAAACTACACAGAAAGGAAGTGGGTTTTTTACAAAGGGAAACATTCCTTGTCATGCAACTGTCAGCTTGTGCCCACACTAAGAGATGGGATTAAGTGGATCTCTGCAAAGGAAACAAAAAAGAAATGATTGCAGTAATTAGACCTATACTTAAACATTATGTCTTCTGATAGAATTTCTTGATGATTCTAGCTTCGATAACACAGCTCCTATAAATGTCTTGCCTGTAACAAATTATTGCCTTAAACGTATAGCAAAACAAGTTCCTGGCGGGGGGGAAAAAAGTTATTTTCTCATACTACAGAAAGTAATGTTCTAAAATTGCAGTCCTCTTCTCCAAGCCACCTGCACACTAACAAATAATCGGAAAAGCCATTTGGGGCTAGTTTGCATGGTTAACAGTCTCTCCTACGCATACCTGGGGTGTAGGTATCCAGTTGCTGACTCAAGAGTTTGAGCCAAATGTAAGAAGACTCTTTTCTCAAATCAGTGTCCCTGGTATGGAGCTATTATTAATATCCTGGGGGCAGAGGGGGTGGCATGTCTCGCAACCTTGTCAACCTAGGAATTTTTGTCCTTGGGGGTTACCTGCCTCCACCTATTGGCAGTTAAATTCATGGAGATAGTGTAATTATTGATGTCAATTAGTGGCCCCCCAGCAATTCGCCAAGTGTCCAACACAAGACTTTGTTGTTGCTGAGTTGGTTCAGATTCACAGGGACCGAGGTACAACAAAACAAAAATACTTCCCAGTCCTATGCCATCCTCACAGTCATTCTTATGCTTGAGCCACTGTGTCAGCTATCTCCTTAAGGGTCTTGATCTTTTTCAGGGACTCTATGCTTTACCAAATACGATGTCCTTCTCCAGGGACTGAGCCCTCTGGATAATATATCTGAAGTATATGAGGTGTAGTCTCTTCATCCTTGCTTCTAAGAGCTATCTCTTCTTCTAAGACAGATTTGCTCATTCTTTTGGCAGTTGGTGGTATGTTGAACATTCTTTACTGACACCACAATTCAAAACTGTCAGTTCTTCTTCAGTCTTCCTTTTTTATCTTCAATTTTCACATGCATGTAAGGACATGGCTTGGGCCTGCTGCACCATAGTCCCCAAGGTGACATCTTTGCTTTTTAACACTTTAAAGTCATCTTTTATAGTGGATTTGCTGGATGCAGTGCGTCTTTTCACTTCTCAATTGCTGCTTCCATGGATGTTGATTGTGGATCCAAGTAGAATGAAATCCTTGACAACTTCAATCTTTTCTCTGTTTATCATGATGTTGCTTATTGGTCAAGCTGGGAGAATTTTTGTTTTCTTTATGTGGAGCTGTAATCCATACTGACAGCTGTTGTCTTTGATCTTCATCAGTAAGTGCTTTAAATTCATTTCACTTCTAGCAAGCAAGGTTGTGTTAATCTGCATTTTGCAGTCTTCCTCCACTCCTGATGCCTCATTCTTCTTTATAGAGTGGAGAAAATGGGATGTGTCACCTAATCTCACAAGAATCTTGTGAAAAGAAATGTAGATTCCATTTGAGGTACACTGAGCCCAAGTTGTTGACATCATTCCTGGAAGCCCAAGAAGTAGCTGATTTCTTCTGTCTCTCCTGGGTATCTTTTTCTCTCAATGTGTCTACCTTGTAGGTGATATAGCCCAAACAGCCCAGTTTAGGAGCTGGTGGTGTTGAAGAGACTAGTCGCTTCCTTGTACTGTGCAGTAGTTAGGAGCATATATTCTGGAATTAGGTAGGACTCACTTTGAATTTAGAGCCTTGATGATGTGGTAGCTAATAGCGACATCTGCTAACCAAAAGCTTGGCAGCTTGCATCTACAAGCTGCTCCTTGGGAACTCCGTAAGGCAGTATTACTGTGTCCTATCCTATAGGATTGCTGCGAGTCAATGGCAACAGGTTTCGTTTTTATTTTGAGTTAAGGAGCCCTGATGGTACAGTGGTTAAGTGCTTAGCCTGTTACCAAGAGGTCAGCAATTAAAACCTACCAACCTAGACTTTCTTCTGGAGAAAGATGTGGCAGTCTGCTTCTGTAAAAATTTACAGTCTTGGAAACCTTATGGGGCAGTTCTACATAGAGTTGCTATGAGTCAGAATTGACTCAAGAGCAGTTGGGTTCTGTTGTTGTTATTGGTTTTGAATTTGGCTTCCACTGTTAGCTGTGTAGTCTTGAGCATGTTGCTTTAATTCTTCAAGCCTTAGTTTCTTCATCTTTAAAAAGGAATGGTATTACCACCGTCTCAGGTTTGGTGCAAGGAATTAATGAAGTAATGCTTATAAGGTCTTAGCATAAGGAAGTACTCATAAATTCTCGGCTACTATTATTGCTGGACGGTGCTGATCCTCCTAACAGAACCAGTGCTTAAGAAGTGCTTTTTGATGGTATCAAGGGTTTGCCTCCCTGTGCTCGTCTTTAACCAGCAGCCAAATAGAGGTTTCTAGTATTGCACGCCAAGGCTACCTTTTGTCTGCTCCGTCTGGCAGATGTGAAGCCAGTGGGAAGCTTGAGGAGCCAAAATTGAGATGAACGAGACTGCATCAAGTGGTCCTCGGTAAGAGTCTTCCCATTTCTGTTCAGTGTTGTTCAGCAGTCTGACATGTGGTCAGTCTCCCATTATGGCCACAGCTTTGTACAGAAAGCAGCTCCCTCTGCTTCCACCCAGGTGAAGCAGTTGAGCGTGTGATGTTTTTCACTGCTAATGACTAAAAATGCTCCATTTGACTATTTACATTATTAGGACTGTAACATAAAACAGGCTTCTGAAGTGTTTAACTTTTATAAAGAATCAATTTGAAGAGAAGACAGTAGGTTGTTTAGGAGAATAATTTGTACTGATCTCTTTTCCAGTGCATGGGTGTAGGGACTCCAAATCTTCTGAGCATAAATTTAAAGCCCTTGTGACATGGCTGATTTTAAAATGAGATCAATGCTTAATAGTTTATTTAGTAGCCGTGGTAATGAAGCTTTCTTTTGGGAATAAATTTATGAACATTTTATTTCCCACATACAGAATTATTTCATCTTTTCTCTTTCTCCTCAAAATCAGCTGTTGTAGGCTATACTAAAAAGGTTTTGGCTGGCTAGTACATAAGACCATAATGGGTTTTTCTTTTTTTGTGGGGACATGTGGAGAAAAGGACCTAATAAATGGAAGATGACCTATAGATTAGTTCCATGGAGAGAGCTGGGGAACAGTGCAGCTGGGGGCTGGGAAAGCTAGTGTAACTTGATGGGGCTTTACTTTCTGTGAGGCGCTGGTGGAGATTTTCATGTCAACTTCCCGTTTGTGCTTGGTCTAATTATGATCAGTCTACCTAAAGAGGAATGTATGTCAGCCTGGAATCCTAGGTGGCAGGTCCTGTTTTTATGGCCAGACTCAGTGTTGCATGTGTCCTAAAGGACAGAAAGTACTTGTTTATTCTCTTACTTTATCTTGTTTGGTTCTGCATTTAGTACAGTGTCCTTTCCCCAGGAACCCCTCTTACTGAGAGTTCTCTTTTATGACAACACCTTGACTTGCAGCCAAAGAAGCTGGAAAAGAAGAAAGTTTAGATAAATATCAGTGATGGTTTTTTTCTTAGTCACTCTCTCTTAATCTCTCTCACTTGCCTTCTCTCTCTCTCTCTCTCTTTTTTTTTTAAAGAAAAGTCATATGCTTATATCCTAACTTGTCCCAATAGAGGGTCAATTACAACCAGTTGGCTGCAGATACAATCCAAGAAAAATACTGAGAGACAGAACTGTAGCACTAGATACCAAGAGTCTACAGAATCACTATAAATGTTAAGAACATTTCAGCTGTGAACCCAGGGCCTCTAAGTAATATTTTAGGCCCCAGTGGTTCCCAACAGGGGCCCAGATGAATACAAATTAGCCAGGCATTTTTGTATGGTTAGGTATTTTTTTCCTGGAAGGCTTTTAAAGTTAAAATTGTAGTTAAAACTTTGTAAGTAACCTGATTAAAAGTTCATTAACAGGCTGTCCACAGTTTAAAAAAATAAACAGTAGAAAGTTGGTTTGGTAAAATCCTTTTCCCACCCAAGGTCTTCGACATCATCCTACCACCACTACTGTGTGCCTAAGCAATTTTCAACAGACATCTCCGCCCACTCAGTATCTAATGAAGAAACGGTGCACATTAAGAGAAGTTCTTTACAAAGTTCATGGCAATAATAATTACACTTCACAAATTTAAAAGAACATTGGGGTTGGCAGCCAGTGGATAACCTTTTGAAATCACTTACACCACAGTTGGTGTGCATTCAAACATTTTAAAAAAAAACACAAACAAACACCAGAGGACTTAATGTTCTCTAGAGGAAGACAAAGATTTTGCTCTGCAGCAACAGTCACTTCCTGGGGGAGAGAGCAAACGGCAAAGCAAGCACTTCTGGCCCTCCATCCAGGTGAGAAGTGAGATCAAATTTCCTCATCCTGCATATGCATGCAATATGAAATATGATAATATTAAAAGAAAGCAACAAAGATTCTTTGCCAAATGGCAGTAATTGCTTTCAAAAAATTGATTTTTTACTTTCTGTGAGACAACTCTGCCTTCTAGTAAGCCTGTTGAATATATTCCAGCAAAGTGCTAGAATTCTATGTTCTAGTTCTGTTATTACCAAGCAATGTAATGTTTAGCAAGTAATTGAACCTCTCTGGGTCGTAGTTCCGAATCTATAAATCAAAGGTGTTTAATTATGGGTTTAGATGACCGTTTCCAGCTCTTGCATTCCAGACACTGTGCGCCATGTCCATTAAATCTCAGCCTTGGCAGTGAATCAGAATCAGCTAGGGAGCTTTAAAAATTATAGATACCTGGGCTCCATCCCACAGAGATTCAGTAGGTGGTATGGTCAGAGCTTTTAAAAAGCTTTTATAAAGTACAAGGGAAACATCCACTGTACTGAACAATGAACTCCCTCCTTGCCCAAGACCTATTTAGACATCTCAACTTAATCAGTTAAAACATAGTGAAATAGATCTTAGAAAACTCAGCCATTTTGACTTCCCTATTCTGGATGCGCTTTTCCCTAGTCTCATCCTTTGAATGTCTCATGCTTCCACATCACAAACACGTAAACATTTATTTTGTCAACTCACTCATCAGAAAAATGGCAGGACCTGTGGAAGAAACATATGCAGCTTTACCTAGCTCATGAATTAGTGTTAAAAGTAGGGAAGACTAATAAAGAGATAAGAGAATGCCAGCCCCTTTTACAATTAATCCTTTCAACAAGATGAGCATCAGTATTCCATTATACAGATAAGGAAAAGAAGCTTCAGAAGGGCTTATTTATGTCACCCAAGATTGTACAGATGATAGGTAGTTTGTAACAGGACAGGTATGTATGTCTAACTCCAGAGCCTGTGATAGCTACACCTGGCTGTTTGACCACAAGGAAGGCAAGAGGGACCCTTTCTGTGAGCAGGACTTTCCAGATGCCCCTCTGACCAACTTTGCACAAGTCTGTCTACTTAGAAGGCTGTCTCAGTGCTTCCTGCCCCACCTCACTGTTCAAGTGCCCTTTGACTTGGAATTTCAGGAAACTAATGAAAAGGAATAATTGAAAATGGTCAAATCCATATGGAAAAATCACGTTAAGTACGTGATAAAATCAGCTTTCTTAAACCTGAATAAGGAATATGAATTGGTATTATCTTTCAGGAAAGCATTTTCACAGCATACATCGAAATTCTCAAGTGAATCACTTCTAGGAATCTGTCCTAAGGAAGCAATCATCACTGTGGTCAAATACTGATGAACAAAGATATTCTTTGGAACATTATGTATAATAGAAAAATAGAAACAGCCTAAATGCTTAGTTAAGGTGAATAGCTTGTTATACTTAAGTACATTCATATAATGAAATATTATGTAGCATCAAAAATAATGCTTATAAAGAGCTTTTAATGAGGTGAAGAAATATTAATGATATATATGTGAAAAAAGATACAAAACTATATGGTGTGATCTCAGCTATGAAAATAAAGGATGTGAGCATTAAACACATCAAAATGTTAACAGAAGTTACCTCCAGGAAGGAGGATTAATAAAGTTTGTTTTCTTTATACTCTTTGTGCGTTTAATTTTGTTTTTTTAATATAATCATGTGTTACTTTAGTAAGTGAGAAGCACATTAACAGATATTAAAAAAAAAAAAGAATCCTGGAGTTTAGTTAGAAAAAGAAGTTTGGAGAGAAATAAACCAGGGATAGTAGACCAGAGATTTGAGTTCTAAGTCTAAGCAACCTACCAAAATGCCATTTATTGTGGGAGAAATCCTTCCTCTGTATTTAGGCTGCTTTCTCCTTATGTGTCAAATTAGGGGACTGGATCAAATGAATGCTAGTTAATTTTATGTTTAAGATTCTTGAAATGACTTATTCTCCATGCAACCTTACTGTAAATACTATCTACTTTGTGGTAAGAATAAAATCAGAGGTGTTACCAAAAAATTTCTCTAGTCTTTGTCTTTTTCTTTTTTTCTAACTCAAAATAGTAACAGGCTGTAGCAGAAATTTCCGTGATGTTTTAAGGATTTGATAGTTTTGTAATACAGAGAAAGATCAATCCAGATAAGTATACAGATGCGTAAAGCCCATGTCTGGCTGATTAGATACTCTGAGAGAACCTGGATAAATTGTAAGCTTGACATTTAAAGTATTCTTGGACATGTTTTCAGGAAGAATCAGTCCCTGGAGAAGGACATCATGCTTGGTAGAGTAGAGGGTCAGCAAAAAAGAGGAAGACTCTCAGCGAGATGGATTGATACAGTGGCTGCAATAGTGGGCTTAATCATAAAAGCAATTGTGGACATGGCACAAAACCGGGCAGTATTTCATTCTGTTGTTCACAGAGTTGTTATGAGTTGGAACCAACTCCATGGCACCTAAAAACAACAGCAGGTAGGTAGGTAGGTAGGTACACAGACAAACAGGTAGATGTAGAAAGAAATACAAATGTAAAAATGTGTGTATATAGATATATGTGCATGTATATTCATGCATATATTTCATGCATCTGTTCACTAAGAGCACCTGAGAGATTCTAGTAGTGAAGAGCACACTCAATACTTAGATTTTGATTCCTGACTTACCATCTCCACCAAAAGGAACCAAGGCTCCTTGGAAAAGTGGCTGATTTCAGATTGTGAGAGTGCAAAAAAAGCTTGGAAATATGTTGTACCAGAGGGAAAGGATCTGCTTAAAGAATGACGAGGATATTTGAAAAGAACATACAAAGCATTTGAAGGGACTCCTGCTGACTGAATCTGGACAAATTGAGCAAACAGTGTTAGTAATATAGATTTTATCACATGAAATGAAACAGGAATCTATGAATTCTGAATGATATAAACACATGAAAATGGAAAGAGAAAATTCTTCTGTATAGTAGAATGCTATTAAACATAGAAAGAATGGTGTAATTAGAAAATGATAGCAATGATTGTAATAGCAATTAATTAACCCAAGAAACATCAATGCATGCTGAAATTCCTCATGTGTTACCAATATTATGCCCTGAGATCACAACATAATAGTTTTTGAATCTGAATTTAATCATCAAGAAACATAGACATTCAAATTGAGAAACATTCTATAAAATAACTGGCCTGTAATCTTAAAAAACCTGAGATCTCCACTAAAAGACCACAGTTGATGGTCCACGGGCCTCGGAGTTCCCCTGGGAGCATGGCCCCTGGCCATGATGCTGCCCCCTCCATAAATCATAATGGAGGTCAACCCTTCAGACAGGAAGGGATTGGACTTGGTGATGCAGAGTGACCATATCATGTGTGCACGTAGTGGTTCTATGCATCTATAGGATGTTGTCCTGCTGACCTCTTACTGGAGGTGGCGTGGTGGGTGGAGAGGAGGGGACAGGAGATTGTTAGGAGGATAAGACATGTATGGAGCTGAGAGGAAGAGTGTGCTGTCACCGGGCAAGGAGAGCAGTGGGAGCTGCATATAGGTGGGCAACCAACTTTATATGGAAATGTACATTTTCAGTCATCATCATCATCATCATAATAAACTGATAAGATCGTGACAATCAAAAGAGGACTAAGGAATTACTTGTGATCAAAGGAGAACAAAGGGCATAAAAACTGAGTGCAATATGGGATCCCAGATTACACTTTTGGCTATAAAGAACATCACTGAGATAGCTGGAGAAACTCTTGGGGTTTTGGGTGAAGGGTATAAGGAGATTATTTGTGCTATTCTTGCATTTCTTCTTTAAAGCAGAAATTATTTCATAAGTAAACATTTTTTTTTTAAAAAATCATTGTACAAGGGGAAACAAAAAGGTCTCCAAAAAAGGAATGAGAGTCAATAGGAAAAAACAAGAAAGGACTGGAACCTAGAAAGGTTTTGGATATGTGTTTGAATTATAAGATAAAACCGTTTCACTGTTATTTTAAAATATTCTATTATTATATTTTATAATATAAATATATTCTAACATACAATTAATATATGTGGAATTGATCATATATGTAATTAATACAATGTATACAATATAATATAAACATAACACATTGTATTATAAAATACTTAATGAAATGACTGAAATTTAAAAAGTACACAAGGAGCAAGAGATTCTAAATGACCAGTAGGCAGATTGGAAAAAAGAATCAAATTTAATTTCTGTAAAGAAAAATGTGGAAGCTACAGAGCTCAGTGTATTGGCCAAAGTTTGAATAATTATAAAGAAAATTAATGAATAGGAAGAAAGAGCTAAATTAAGTAGCAGAAATTTCCTCAAAGAGAAAAGAGGATTGACAGCGTACTTGGAAGAAATACAGAAAAGTCAAGCAAAGGTCCACTAATATATATAATAAAATGACCAAAGGGTAAAATTGAGGAACCAGTAATTTACAAAAAGGAAAAATAAAACAAGTTGTTGTTTAGAAATGGGGAAATACGTAACTGTGAATAAAGGTACAGCCACCATGTAGCAAGCAGGTAAAAAAAATCTAATAGATTTAACATAATAAAATTGCAGAACACCAAACACAAAGGGAAAAACTTAAAACAGCCAAAGAGAAAAATAATCTTAAAAAGAACCAAAGTTAGGAGGAAACGGTAAGCTTTTCAACACAACATTGTGTGCCAAGAAACAGTGAGATGCTTCTTTACAGTGCTGTCAACGTAGAATTGTGTAACTGGCAAAACTTGTCTTTTAAGAATGAGAGTGAAATAAAGATATTCTCATATGAAAACAGTTTATCACTAAAAGATCTTCCCATTTACTAAAAGAACCTTAAACACACACAGACATACACATTATGCTTCAAGAAGGAAAGTGATACCATGAACAAGTGTTGAGATGAAAGGTAGGATAGCAGGCGAAGGAACTGGTAACATTTCAACGAGCAGCGTGTATGACACTAGGAAGAATGGGTTCTGAACACAGGAGGCAGCCAGCCATGATTCAAAAACCAGACTATCTAGTTATTTCTGTTTTATTTTCTTGTCTGTCTGGTCTGTCTTTGCAGTGATACAGAGTGTTAAGGATGCTTTCGAGTTTAGCTTTTTTCTGAGTGTTAAGGGAACTACAATACCTCTGTTTAGAAAGCCACTTACACGTCGGAATTTTTCAGAGGCACCAAAGCCAGAGGTCTGAGATTCAGATACTGAGGGAGGGGTCTTTCTTAATTGCTAACCATGGCACATGTGAGTTTGATTTTCTTAAAGGCTTCTAGTTTTACTACTATTTTCTTCAATAGTGTGTCAACTTTAAACTTGTCTAACGTTTTAATGAAACAAGAACTGATAAACAGGAAAAAAAAATGATTTTAAAAGTCCCCTTTTCATTTGGTTGTTTAAGGGAACATTTTGCAGTGTGGGACTTAACTCTCTTACTTCTCTTTAAGCTTGGTTTATAGTAAGTAAGTAGGGCAATTTTCACTGCTTAATCCCACTAGGGGCAAGAAAGTCTGGTTCCTTTCAGAGTTTAAGAACTGGCATCCTCATGGGAATTGCATATTTGTCTCTTGACTGTGAAGCTGTTAAAATCCATGAGCTGCCCCAGTGAAAATCCAGAGAGGAAAGGAGGTTTGAAAATGTAACAATCTCCACCTTTTGGGATGCATAATTTTATACTTTGTCCCTTAGTCCTTGTCTTTCAAACAGTATCATAAATTACATCAGGTGCCACAGTCCTTGCCATTTTTGCTACTTAAAATAGCTTTCTTTGATAGTCAAATAAACTGGAGGACGTAATAGAGTATCCAGAATCCAATAGATTTTGGCACTATTTTGGGATTACTGGGAACTTACTACTCTTAAATATATGGTTTAACAAAGGCAGAGGTAATGTAAACTTATGAAGGTAGGGTGTTTATTTTGCTTGTTCTGTTTTACGGCTATGTACTCAAGAACCAGCTTTAATGTCTGGCATATAGTACATACCCCAAAACTTTTCGAAGTAAATCAGAACCACAGTGGCCAGGCTATGATTCCTTCTGAATACAGCTATTTTAGGTAAAAAGTAAGGGAAGAAAGAAGCATTACTGTGAAACAAAACCCAGCAATAGGAGTAATTACTGACTCTATATTCAAAAAGTATATTCAACCTAAGAGACCTCACAGGACAAGATTTGCCGACATAATTGTTTTAAGTGCTACTGTACACCGCAATGCTGAAAGTCACTGTGACCACCTTCGCATTCCTCCCCTTGGGAAGCTATATGCTGACACCAGTGTTTAGTCCACCTTCAAAGCAATTTTGAAACTGTTTCTGGAAGGGCCATTGTACACGGTGGCATCTTCATAGTTGTTTGTGAGAGAGGTTTTAGCCAGTAAACAAATAGCTGAATCGGGACATCCTGCCTACTTACCCGATCTGGCCCCCAATTATTTTTTTTTCTTTTCACAAAGATAAAGGAAATAGTGAAAAGACATTTCAATGACATTCAGGACATCAAGGGTAAAATAATGACAGCTGTGATGGCCATTCCAGAAAAAGAGTTCGAAACTTGCCTTCAAGGGTAGATGGGTACTGGTATCAGTGCACAGCTCCCAAGGGGAGTACCTTGAAGGTGACTGTAGGAGTACCTTGAAGGTGACTGTAGTAATATTCAGCAATGAGCATTTTTTCTAGAATGAGTTTGTGAATTTAATTGGTTGTCATCTTATGTCTCAGTCATGCGCTCAGATGAAGGACCAAATTTTGTATTTTGGAGCATTATTGACCACATTTCGTGATAGCTTTTACTTATTCCTTTCTTTTGAGAAAAATTCAAAATAAATTAAAATCTTTAATATGGACTTAGAACAATAGAATAATACAAACAAGTGTGCACCATAAATAAAGTATACCTGCATTAGCCATTTTTTATAAATAAATCTACTGAATAATATATAATTTTTCATCATTAAAAATTCTATTATTTATATGTTCCTGTATTTATTTCCTTATTTTTCTTTGTTTCATATATGCAAGTGCAACAGAAAGAAAATAATGTCACTGTGTTGTGATTTTTATTTTAATAAACTTACCATTTACCAATTTTGTAAATGGTAAGTTCATTAAAGAATACTCATGCTAAGAATGATACTATGAATAATATACAGTGAGTAATTCTTATTCTTAAGTGAATCACACTTTCTGTGATGATATATTTGGAAACAGTTTCCTCATGGCATAAATTTTTAAAAATGAGATAAAAGATTCTGACATCAGTTCTTTAAAGTTCAGTTTGGTGCTGAACTTTCTTTGTTGCCTACACATATAATATCACATTATGTTGCCAGTAACAGATATTCTAAATGTTCTGCAAGCATTTTCTAGAATGTTTAGCTATACAGCATCACTACAGTCACACTCCAAAGGACCCAAAAATCATAGCAAAGGCTAGCAGAAAACTGAATGTTGTTTGTATGACACTAAATAGTCATTCAGTCCAGTAAAATTGAAAGGAATGAATTCAATTCATAAATGAGGTATCTTATTGGGTATTGAGTGGATGGTTCAGTGGTTTTCTAGTAGTTGTCATTATATATAACCAAAAAAAAAAAAAAACTCATTACCATCTAGTTGATTCTGACATATAGCAACCCTAAACAACCCTGTACTAAAGTCTAAAAATCTGAAAACCAAACCTGTTACTGTTGAGTCAATTCCAATTCATAGCAATCCTGTAGGACAAAGTAGAACTGCCTTGTAAGATTTTCAACACTGTAAATCTTTACAGAAGCAAGCCATATTTTTCTACCATGAAAAGTCGGACCTTATGGCTAGCAGCTAAGCACTTTAACAAAGGCTCCACCAGCCCATACCCAGCCTATGCCTAATTAAATAAACAGAAGATGTGACGGTCTGATCCTACAAGCCAGAAAAAAAATAGTCAGTGACTGTAGGGCTATCTTACAGCTAACAAATTCTGTGACTGAGGCACTGGACTAGGCCCCAAGAATGTACTCAGCTAATACACTCACTGCCCTTTGAAAAGGCTAATAATGTTCTTGAAGGAGCCCTGGTGGCTTAGTGGTTAAGCACTTGGCTGCTAACTGAAAGTTGGTGGTTTGAACCCATTAGTGGCTCTGTGGGACAAAAATGTGGCAGTTTTCTGTCAAGATTTATAGCCCTGGAAACCCATCAGACAGTTCTACTGTGCCCTATAGGGTTGGAATTGACGTGACAGTGGGTTTTGTTTTTATTTATTTGTTTAGATTTAGTGTTCTTTAACTTCCTGTAGGGTTACTATGAGTTGGAATCCATTGGACAGCAATAGGAATATTCTTTAAAGGAGGCAAGGTGGCATTCTGGTTAAGCACTTGGGCTGCTAATTGAAAGGCTGATGGTTTAAGTCTACCTTCAGCTCCAGGGAAGAAATACCTTTGATCTGTTCTCATAAAGAATATGGCCAAGAAATGCCTACGTGGCAGTTCTGCTCTGTCACTTGGGGTTGCGATGAATTGAAATAAAGCTTTATGACACTTAACAATGGGAACAGCAGTGATTTTGGTTGGGAGAAAAGAAGAACTTTGTTGCTTATACATAATAAGATCACATTATGTTGCTAGTGACAGAGATTCTGCATGTTTTATAAACACTTTCTAGAATATTTGACGATATAGGATCACTGCAATCTCACTCCAGAGGACACAAAATCAGAGAGATGGCTAGCAGAAAATGTTCAGTGCCATTTGAATGATACTAAATATTCATTCAATTCAGTAAAATTGCAAGGAGTAAATTCAATTCATAAATCAGATATCCTGCTGGGTATTGAGTGGATGGTTCAATGGTTGTTTAGTAGTTGTTTGTCACTATATATAATAACAACAACAAAAAACCCAAATCTAGTGCCATCTAGTTGATTCTGACTTACAGCAACCCTAAAACCACCCTGTACTAAGCCTAATAAACTGAAAACCAAATGAATTGTATAACTGAAGAGGAATTACCTTTCAGGCAGGTTAGGGTATATGTTTCCTTTAATTTGGGTCTCTGTGGCCTTAGACCTTGCTTAACAATAGATCTGCAAAGACTTTGCCTGTACAGGAGATGCCTCTGTCTATACTACTTGGAGATTTATATTTGCACACACAAAATTTTAAATTGGGCTTTGATGACCTGGAGTTTTCTTCATGATTTCTTGTTTTTTGAACCAATTAAGAAGTTATCATCAGACATTGTAAATAAGCTTTTTAAAGTACTGCCTGAACTGGTTGTTTTACTTCACACTGTTCTTTATTAATTGTTTTCTAATACAGTAAGAGGGCAAATGTCCCATATTCTATTAGGTTTGAACCTTGAAGGACCATATACTTAACAAATACTTGTATTTGATGAGCAGCAGCATCGTGGATCTAACTTGTTAGAGCAGATTGTGGTCTTATGGTAAATTTTTTTTCAAAAAGACTAAACACAGCTGCTTGATAGCAGTGACCATTGTAAATTAGCTAACAGTGCAATAGTTCTAAGTGTGTCTGACATATGGTCAGTGGAATGGCTTTGGACATTGGGATCACCTGGCTCTTTGTGGAAAGGGCATTCACTTCCAGTCTAGCTGAGAATAACCAAGCCTAAATAGGCAATGGTGTAGACTCTGCAGACTCAGTCTTCCAAACCAAGTGATTATAGTATTCTCTAAAAATATGCATTCTATTTTTATGATGTAAGCTCATGTTAGAGATTATACTCTGTTCTGAGCTATGCCTATCATCGTGAAACAGAACTTACATATCCAGAAAGTATTATCCACCAAAACTACCATCTGAAAACCGTTACAGCAGTTCTACCACTGCTCGCAGTCTTTTTGTTATACACCTTTATAGCCTGTTTGAGACATGGAAGAAAACAACTCATTGCTTATATTTAAAAACAAACTAACAAAAACTGTGGCTGTTGACTTGATTATGACTCATAGCTACTCTATATGACAGGGTAGAACTTCCCCATAGAGTTTCCAAGGAGCACCTGGTAGGTTTCAACTGCTGACCTTTGGGTTGTCAGCCAAGTTCTTAAACTGTGTGCTACCAGGGCTCCGACTGCTTGCATACCCATTGCTGTCATATGGATTCCAACTCTGTAAGACAGGGTAGAAGTCCCCCAGAGGGTTTCTTGGGTGAATTCTAATTGCTGACCTTTTAATTAGCAGTTGTACCTCTAACCACTATGGCCATGATTTCTTCAAGGATTTCCAGTTGCTTGTATAGTATTTTATATCATCTTGATTTTGAGCAAATGATAACCAGTGTGATCATACTGTTGCACATGCTTGCCTCCAAATAATATTTGGATGTTTACAAAACTCAAATTAATTCTGTGAAGAATAGCTCTGAGACCACTAAGGAGAGTTGGAGGAAGAGGAGGGGAATAGAAAAAAAAAAAAAAATTGATGGCAGAACCAAAGGAGGAATTCCTAAGGTGCAATGTGAAAATAAAATACTAAAGAAATGTGTTTGACATAACAAGGTGGCACGCTCGAAGGAAACAAAATCTATTTCTGTTTTGAAAATGAAGTGATGCATTAGTCATTTCCGTCTCATTTTGAGAATAATGTGCTATGTGAGGAAACCCCAGTGGCATAGTGGGTTAAGTGCTATGTCTGCTAACCAAAAGGTCAGCAGTTCCAATCCACCAGGTGCTCCTTGGAAACTCTATGGGGCAGTCCTACTCTGACCTATAAGGTTGCTATGAGTTGGAATAGACTTGTGCGGTGGGCGGGTTTTTTGGTGCCGTGTAAATGATGGCATGATACATTATGCTGTATAATTGATAGGTTCTTAAATGTGGAAACCCTGGTGGCGTAGTGGTTAAGTGCTATAGCAGCTCGCCTAAAGGTCTTAATCCACCGGGTGCTCTTTTGAAACTCTATGGGGCAGGCTGTGTCCTAGAGGGTCGCTATGAGTCAGAATCAACTCAATGACAATGGATTTGTTTTTGTTTTAGACTTTGAAAGCAAGTATTTATTAAAGACCTCACTGGCATTAGAATGTACAGACAATGATGACGTAATGTTTTTCCGCCGAAGATTGTCTCACTGTAAGAGAGGAGAGATTTCACCCCTCATTCAGCTTTTCCAAGAGTTTGGGACAAGGTAGTGGCAGCCACTCCAGAGCTCCAGTCCCCAGTGCAGCACTGTTTGTGCTTCTATTTTTAAGAAGATTCTGAATTGCTTCTAGTAGTTTTATGATATAGCAGACATTTTGAGTAAGAATTGTCCTGAAAACCTTTCTTTATTCAAACAGTCAAGCATTCCCTCAGTTACTGTATTCCAGGTAGTCTGTTAAGCAAAGAAAATAAGCTAGAGCCCTTCCTTGGTGGTCAGTGGAAGTGCGTAGCAAAAGGAAGTGTTCATTTTGAAATGAGCCAGTGCTCCCTACCTGCCCCCACCCCCATCACCAAAGTACAAAGCGGAAATGGTGGAGGACAGATGAGACAACAGAGCATCAGAGCGGAGAACAGAGTTGGGAACAAATAATTAAATTAGAAAATTGAAAGCAAGCTAGAAAAATGTGGCATATTGAAGAGAAAATGTAAGTTGTGAAAGTTTTTGTCATCTGTATACATGAAGGGAAAACAGAGTTTTGAAAAACTTCTGAATTACTCTATAGTGTCTGTCTGAGAAAATGACTTGAGTGGCTGTAGTGATGATTTGCTGGTGGGAAATAAGACCGAAAGACTTGCATCTAACTTGAGTGTCACAAAGAGATAACTAGTGCTTTTCACGCAGGCTCTCAAAGCATAGAGTGGCAGGTGTGGCCACCGATCAAGGGGAGCACCCCTGGGGTACAAATCCTACATGAAACTTGTTTCCTTTTGAGGTGGAGCGCTGCTCTTCCGGTGATGGCTGGAAGTGACTCAGCAGTTTCCAAGAATCATGGCTTGTGTCAGCCTCACCTCTAGGGCGAGGCCCTCTTGGCTCTCCAGGTAGAAGGAGAGGTGAGATGCAAATCCTCTCACCATGACCATGACCCCACATTACACAGGCACTTTGTTTCTTGAGTTAATTACTGTTGTTGTTGTTGCTGTTGCGTGTGCAGGCCAGAGCTGCTTGTTAAGGAACTGCTAAGTGTTTAATTTCAATAATGCCTAAAAATGTGGATTAAACAAAAATCAAATGATACAGGCAACAACAGAGAGAAGTTTGAGAAATGAATGGATGGCTCAGAGCCTTCTGAAGATACTTCAAATAGGTTAGGACCTGAAAGTGCCCAGGTCCTAGGGTGGATATTCAGTCGGCCTCCTGCACAACCCACCCAGTACTGATTTCTCCTTTATATGTTTTCATATGACATATACGCATGCCCTCCCTGCCCACACTTGTTGGGGACCTGTCTGTGGTCACACTACGGGCGCATAGTGTGTTCCTTTTCTGCTGGGCTGCATGGTCAGTGGTCTGCTGTGCACTGTACAGATGTTTCTCCTTCGAAATTCCACAATTATTTTTGACTTGGCCTCTTAGTAAAGGGATAGCAGCAGGTCAACACAAGGAAACATCTGCTCTTTCCATTTTTCTAAACAAACAGCAGATGGCATTGCTGCTGTCTTTTTGATCTAGAGCCAAAAAAAAAACCCATGGCTGAGGTGTTGGTTTAGTTTGACATTGCCTGGCAAGGGACTGTCTGAGTGTTTGCCTCCCCCAACAGTAGCTACTTACAGATGGTTTCTCTGCAACTCTCATTTTTAGTTTGTTTCTTCCTGTGACTCTCCTTCTGCAGGGTGTTTTGAACTTTGATTCTTCCTCCTGTGATTATTGCTGGATCACCTCACTGATACCAACTGTAATCATCAGCTTTCCTCCCATTTGTTACAAGTGGGGGTATTATGATTGTGTCTAAGAAGGAACATTAGAACTGTCCATCTAGACCCTCTCAGGATTTAGGTACTGTGTATGTTTGTACCATGGACTAAACAAGATCGTCTGAGCAATTGTTGAACCACCAAGATTTTTCTAGTGAATTCCTCAGCCCAAAGTAGCCCTGGTGATACAGTGATAAAGCTGCTTGCTTGCTAACCAAAAGGGCCACAGTTTGAGTCCCCCAGCAGCTCTGCAGAAGAAAAATGTGGCAGTAGCTTCTATAAAGATTTGCAGCTTTGGGAACACTGTGGGGGGAGCTCGTACTGTCCTATAGGTTCCCTGTAAGTTGGAGTCAACTTGACGGCAGTGGGTTTTAGTGAGTTTCTCTAGCTAAGCAAGAGCGTCTTAAAATTGCATGTTTAAGAGTTGGATTTGTAAGACTTTAATGTATGGGCTCTTTTAAATTTGCACTCATTGAATAATTGTTATCTTTACAAATGGTGGAAACATTAAAAGAATTTCTTTTTCAACTTTATTTTGTAGATGGAATAATAGCCTACTAGAAGAAAGAAAAAAAACTTACTGACTTTTTTTTCCTTGATTTATATTGAATTTCCAATGTATATTTCATTATGATGCAATCTTTGACCATCTGCTGCACTTCCTCATTCCCTGGTATCTTTATTTTGTAGGTGTTTTCTTTTTCTGATGTCATCAGTCAAATTCTTTATGTATGTCTTTACTTCTTCTGCCTAATCTTGTACATCCTGTCAAGAGTTCAGGAAGTTTCAATTTCCTCATCTGTAAAATGGGGATAATTACAATATTTTTTCTTATAGGATTGTTGTGAGGATTAAATGAGATAATGTGTGCCTAGTACATGCTTTAAAAATAGCAGTCATCACCATCATCATCATCAGTAGGTCAAGGAGTCAGAGAATCCAGTTTGATTCATTTTCTAGCTACAGTGTTAACCACTACACTATCTCTTCTTTCTTATTCTAGGTCCGAGTTTTATTGCCTTTCATTGTACTCTTTGGTTTCTTGTTTTATGTATTCAAGCTCTGCATTTCTAATTTTTTTTTAATTTCTCATAAGAAATATCCTTAGATACTATTCTTGAAGTTTTGTTTTACTTGACACATGTGTTATTTTGGTTAACTTTGGTTTACCTGACGTATATGTTAGGCTCTTCGGCCCCCAACTTCTCAGGCTTATTTGTACTTGTGACCTGAACATGGTATAGTTACCAGGTAGTCCTTGACTTAGACATAGTCCAGTTACAATGAATCATACTTACGACCATCTTTTTGTGCTTTTCTTGAACATCTTATCTTTAATAGTATGCACTGCTTGCAATGTTGCAGCACATACTTTGCTGATGGTATCATTTTCTGAGGTTCATTCACAGATATTTAGCGTTGTGATTTGCTGTTCAGAACACTGCCACATATCAGGCAATAATGAAAACTGAAAAAATAAAAATTAAAAAAAGAGGTATTCAACTTATGTCAGAACAGATGTTACAATGGAGCCATCAAAATGTAACCCCATCATTTAAATCAGTACTACCTAATTCTATTTAAGGAATTATTCTCCTTTTTGCCTTTGATTGTTGGAAAAAGAAAATACACACACATAGCCCATTGTTAAGCTATCACAGAGAAGACTGAAATACATTTAAACATGCCGCAGGGGGCCTGGTGGCCTTTTTATATTCCCAAATTGCTCACTTTTTTCATCACAGTTCCGCTTCCTCTGAACTGTACAGCTTATGATGATACAGAATGGTAGCCTGCATGCCTACTGGGTTGCTTTCTGTGTATCAAATGGCCAGACTATGATAGCTCCATTCATTTTAAGATTTAGGTAGCTTCTGATGTCTGTTTATACTGTTGCAAAGTTAGACTTAAAAACGGCCCCTTTTTTCAGCATATGTAACTTTTCGCAGCAAAGTGTTTGGAGGCTTAGAAAATATAAGCTTTCAGAATTTTCAGCAGCTGCCTGAAGTGATTGGATACAAAAGAAATAATGCATGTGCCTACTGTATTTTAGGCAAGCCCTCAAATGCAGAAGGATTGTCAAAGTGAAGGTCTTTGTACACACCACTCTTTCAGAATTATGTTAGCAAATAAAAAAGGGAGGAGTAGAGGGGATATTTAAGAGAAAGTGTGACTCATATATTTCTAACAAGAAAAGGCAATCACCAACTTTGTATGGAAGCAATGTAGCAGCACGTCTGTTAATGTCTAAGTCATTCTAGAAGTTGAGATTACCAAGAATAAGTAAATTCTAAATATTGGTGATTAGTTTACGTAAAACTGGAAAAACAAATCTCCTTCCATCTTTCAAACAAATATTTCTGATGAGGCCATCCCAGTGTCCTTTCTTTTATTTTACTTCCACTCAACTCTTTTGGAATCTATCAAATCCTCTTAATAAAGTGTTGATCTTTTCCCTTTATATACAGCTTTAGACACTAAAATGAATGGAGCTACTCCGAAGAGAAACTTACTCAATCTTAGCTATCTTTCTTAACATCAAATTTGACTCTGTCCTTACAAATTTTTATTTCAAATTTAATTTCTCCTGTCTCTACCTCTCCTTCTGCTCTGATTAGCCTCCCAATCTTTATCCTTTTAATGCATTCTCTCATGACATTGCCTTTCTCCTTTTCCCTGTGGCCTTTCAGCTCATGTATCTATTCAACCTCCTTTCTTTGATATTTAGAACTCATTTTACAGTCCAGTTGGGTTCATTTAATTTTGTTATAATTTATTGAAATTTAAGCTTAATTTTGTTAGTGAAAACCTTTTACTAGTTATTTGTATAATGTTTTTTGAGTCAATAAATTGTTCAGTTTTCAAATCTAGGAAACTGATTCCAAAATTGGCTCTGAACTCTCTTCTGGTCCTGAATCTTTTGAATGCCCTGCTGAACATCTCTGCATTGCTGTCTGGCAAATGCTGTAAACTCATCATGTCCCGTTTCTGTTCATGAAACCACACTACCTGTGTAGTCTTCATATCCTGCCAACCTTGGCGTTTTCATACCTTCTGCTACCTCCTCTCGCTCCACATTCTCCTGGTTACCACATCCTCTTGAGTTCCAACCTCAGCTGTGATTCTCACTTCTGTTTTCTATGTTTGTGTCACTACATTCTTTCAGTTCCCACTCCCTTTTTCTCTGTTCCATTGTAACTGACTTACAACTGATCTCCCTGCCATTAGCAACATTTCTACCACCTGTAATACCCCCAGCCTTCTTGTCTCCCACCCCTTCCAATTCATCTTATGCACAACTGCCATATTTTTCTTCCTAAAATACGGCTGTAAGAAAAACCCACTGCTGTCAAACTGGTTCTAACACATAGCGACCCTATAGGACAGGGTAGAACTGCCCCACAGAGTTTCCATGGAGCAACTGGCAGATTAAAATTGTCAACTTGTTAGCAGCCGTAGCTCATATACACTGTGTCACCAGGGCACAGGCTCTAGTAGTTCATTTCTGCCCTGGATCTTTCTTGGCCTATCTACTGCATAGCCAGCCAAGTGCCGTTGAGTCGGATCCAACTCATGGTGACCCTAGGGGCCAGGGTAGAACTGACCATATGGAATCAATTTTAATACTTTCTTGATGTTCAGAATGTTCCACAGTCTAGCCCCAGTTTGTTCCCTAGTCTTCTCCACAGCCAGTCTGCATTCTCTGTACTGCAGGCCTTTTGGAGCTCTCTGAACTTGTTCTGCCCTTACGGTTCTCTCTATTGCTTTTTTTCATGTTTCTCCTGTTTTGAAGTCTCTAAACTTCTCTCCCCAGTTTCTAACTGCCAGGATACTGCTCATTGTTAATGGCTTGCTCAAACACCACTTCTCCATATATCCATTGTTAATTCCATTATCCTCATCCCTCACCCCTTGACACACACATCACGTCTCCATCCAGTTTTCACTTGTTCTGTTTCTTAGCCTGTCACCCTTTACCTCTAACCAGCATGATGCTGTATGCATGCTTACCCTTGATAAATATGTATATGTTGAAATATCAATGTATGTGTATATGTATGGAGTCCCTGGGTGTTGCAAGCATTTAAGCTCTACTAGACTAGTACTGGAAATGCTGGTGGCATACTGGTTAACTACTATGACTGCTAACCAAGAGGTTGTCAGTTTTCAGCCACTAGACATTCCTTGGAAAGTCTATGGGGCCATTCTGCTCTATCCTGTAGGGTCGCTATGAGTTGGAATTGACTCAGTGGCAGTGGGGTTTTTTTTCTGTTTAGACTACTACCATATTTTTATGCAAATGATAGATGCTTTCTACAGTTTGCCCACCACACATACCCCACAAAGTATTTTCATATGTGCTGCCATTTTTTTTTTTTTACACACTGCTATTAACAAAAATAAAATAGCGTAGTGTGCTTACAAAACTACCTCAGAAAGGGAGGGGATGGTTGGCAAACAAGCATAGAAGGTGTGCATTATTCGCATACATATATGGTAACTAAAAGGGCGGTGGTTGGAACCCACCCAAGGTCCCTTGGAAGACAGGCTAGGACTATACTTCTGATAAGTCACAGGTTTGAAAACCCTATGGAGCAGTTTTATTCTGCACACACACATGACACCGTGATTGAAACTGACTCAGCAACCAGCAGCATACATGCATATGTGCCTATGTTGTTGTTAGGTGCTGTCAAGTCAGTTCTGATTCATACCAACACTGTGTACAACAGATTGAAACACTGCCTGCCCCTGGACCATCTTCACAATTGTTGCTGTGCTTGAGCCCACTGTTGCAGCTGCTGTGTCTCTCCATTGCATTGAGAGTCATCCTGTTTTTCACTGACCCTCTCTTTTACCAAGCATAAGGTCTTTCTCTAGGAAGTGGTCCCTCACGTTAGCAAATCCAAAGTATGTGAGATGTCACCTCACCTTCCTTGCTTCTAATGAATGTTCTGGCTGTACTTCCTCCAGACACCATAATTGAAAGGCACGAGTTCTTCTTTGGTCTTCTTTATTCATTGTCGGATTTTCATAGGCATAAAAGGTATTGAAAACACCACAGCTTGAGCCAGGTGAACCTCAGTCCTTAGAGTGACATCCTTGCTTTCCAACAGTTTAAAGAGATCTCTTGCAGCAGATTTGCCCAATGAAATACAGCGTCTGATTTCTTGACTGCTGGTTCCGTAAGTATTGATTGTGGATCCAAGCAAGATGAAATTGATACATACGTGTACATATGTAAAATTAAAGGCTAATCTCTGATATCTACATTTATTTGTTTTCTTTAACATAGTATTTGCAGACAGTGTTCCTTTACTTTTGCAATGTCCCCACACCCAGAAGCTCCCTTCCCCAACTAGGACTTTTACTTGGGAGAGGAAGACAGGAAAGATTCTCTTAGAAGCCTCATTGCTGTTTCTGGTTCCATAGGGAAAATTGCTAAGAAACTTAAAAGGTTCATCTCAGTTTGTCTCACCTAGTGAGCTAACATGTTTATCTGAACTATGTGAACCTTTACGAGCATTATTTGCTTTCATATTGATCTCCTTTGTTAAGAAGTTTACAAATCTGTGTGGGCAGGAATGGACTGAATACTCTCAATATGTGAATGTTGAATATATAAATGATTACATAAGTACATACTGTATAAATGTAAAGAGGCTGGAAAATTGTAACAGGATTTTTTAAGATCTCTTCAAAGAGTGAAATATTAGTAATGTTCTTAACCTATGATAATTTGTTACTTTTACTGTAGCACAAGAAAAACTATGAAAATAGTAGGCTAAATCATGTAAAACAAATAGTATGTGACCATTTTGACAAAAAACAGGATTTAAACGTATCTTAGCCTATGTAACATGGAAAGAAGCCATCCTGAATCTATAGAAATTAATAGTCCTTAGGATCTGTGTGTGTCTGGTTTTTTTTCCTTGACCTTAATTGGTTTGTTACTTCACTTTTGACTCAGCCTGTGAACTGAGAGTGCTAATTAGCAATGCTGTTCTTTAGTCATTATAGTAATTATTGGCTTAATTCCCTGCTAATTATTTGTACATATTAGTTGTAATTAGTTGAGCTTATTATTAATTAAAGTACAAATTAATTAGGTATTTCCTTCACTTTGAAGTTGGTCTAAAGAGATATACATGCCATCTCGCGATGCTTGCTCAGTAACTTTCATGGATGTTAACACATTGTGCTCTTCAGCAGCTTCTCATCCATTATGATTCTGCACACTTGTCACACACGTATTTTGGCTATATCATCCTGAGGAACATAGGGTCCCTTACCTCAAGGAGAGTAGGTGTCAAGAACGTGGCCTATGATCTTTCCTCAATTAACGATTATAGTGATAATCATTATAATGATGGCAAACACAAGTCCAGCTGACAGGTAAACAGTCACTAATACATATAATACATGACTGTTTTTTTTTTTTTTTGGTAACTTTAAAATATGACAAAGAAAGCAAGCACAAATCAGAGGAGACGGTGTCATTCAGTAAGTGTTCATTGTGACGACTTTATAAAAATATACTTGAATCTCTGCTCAAGACAATCAGAGACCATGGAATCCAGATCTTTGGCCCTATCTCTGCTTTTCCCTTGGCCCTGAGGCTCTGGAGCCCCTGAGAGGAGTTTTACCTGTGAGAGCAAGTCTCAAAACCCATGCCACCAAAGCTCTCACACTTGCATCTGCCTCTCTTCCCCCTGGAGGATGGAAGAACTGAAGTATGAGTGTCATAAGAATTCCTTGAGCCCCAATAGTTACCCCAGTTGGTGACAGAAAAAAAGCCAGGGTGTGATTTCAGGCCCCCAACAGTCAAGTGGATTCAGTGTGATCCATGATCATAGGCTGAACCCTGACCCCCAGGCCCTCATTTCCAAAAGTCTTTAACAGCTCACCAAAGGAATAGGTGCTAAGACAGGATGGCAAGAGCCGAACAAATCTATTCTCACTCCTAGCAAAGCAGTTCAGCACATGAGAGCCATTATCAAGGGATCTGGAGCATCAACCTTCAGCATCAGAGACAACATCCCTGTTTATTTAATTTACTTGTAACTGTTTTATATATAAGAATCATATTTTCCAAAAATTTAATTACAATTGATATGAAAGTTGTTCAGAACAAAACAAATCTGAATTTGTTTTGTTAAGATGCACTTAATGTCTACACTATTTACTTGTGACACTATTCTTCGGGTTTTATGTCTCTGAAACGTCCCAATTAAAGCATTAAGTGAACTCTAAATGCCTTTTGTCTTGTTAAAATTATTAATTCTGCTTGCTTGAGAAGACCAAGCCTCTTGGCTGCATTATCTTGGGATTGGCCTGTATTTCACTGTATTTTCTTTGATATGTGTACAGTAAAATACCAGACCCTAAAGAAAATCCCTTGCTAGGCTTCTTCTCCCTGGGAAAGAATACACTTTATGGCCAGATGGAATGGCATCATGTCTCACTGTTGGGGTAGCGCAGAAAAGACAACATCACTGAACGCTTTCCATTCTCATACGGTGGGGGCTCCTTAGTTTTGTCAGGTGCTGCAACTTGGACCCAACACTGAGCTGCAGCTCAGGAGACAAAACAGTTGGAAAGCTTGGAGAAAGGCTCTGAGGGTCAGTGAAATTTACTGTGGGCAGCTGCTGCTTCAAAGCTGCTCTCTGTGCAGAAGCCTATTAAGAAGTAGTAGGTTACGTTCCTGCCGTTTCCCTCCGTGTGATGGATGGTGCTCTGAAAAGAGAAAAGACTTCCTGTTCCATGGAGGTGGCTTTCCCCTCGGCTGCCTCGCCGCATTTCTCAGGCTCTCTTTCAGTTTCTAACTGTTGAATTCGCTGCTCCACTACATTTAATAATAACCTGGGTTTGTCAGGAATGACTGACTGCGGGTAACCAGTGACTCCTTGTCAATCAGCAGGACCTCCCACTCTCAGACAGCTTTGGCTGAGCTGTCGGTCCAGGGGAAATAGGGGGCTGTGAGGGAAAAGAATCAGGTTGCACGTGGACTAATAAAAGAAGTGGCTTTAGAGTTTGCTTGACCTTCTCTTGCGTTCAGAACTGTTTCATTTTATCTCACTGAGAAGTTATTCCCTGCCAGCCTACTCTCTGGCCCTGGTATTTGCCATATTCCCTCGACAGAGCATGGCACACACTGCTCCCTCTGCTATAAGTTCTCTTCCTTCTTACATCCCCTCTTACCTGCTACCCATCTTTCCATCTAACATTTATGGAGAAGCCTGCTGGTCTCCTGGCTTAGGTCAAAACTCCCAACTCAAGGCATTTGTAAAACGGTGGCTTTTTGTGGTATTTGTTTTGGTGACCACTCGATGGATGTCTGTCACATCCTGTATCAGGGACTGTATTATACAGATACAACAGTGTACAGAGCTCCCCCACCATCCCAGCAGGACAGGGACAGTGGTTGTTAATCCTCACCCGTGTACTTGCAGTGCCCACGACTCAATTTCTGTTGTTGCTGGACATAATTGACTTTCAATTCATGTATCATTAGAAAACTGATTGGCATTCAATTTGTGTATAGTTAGGAAAGCAGAAACTTTTTATTCAGTCCTTTTTAAAGGTATAGGTAGATACACAAAGGAAGAAGTAATAGGCTGAGGTACATTTTAAGAGCAAGGCTGAGTTGCTTGCTTAGAAATAAACATCATGAACTCAGGAGCCTCTTTTCTGTGTATGCAGTGGGGTTGTTCATAATTAACAAACGGAAAATTTTTTTCAGTATTTTAACCTCAAGTAATTACATATATTTCAAATTAAATTTTCTGTTATTGAACCTGCCAAAGAATGGCCACCAGGTTCCGATGTATGTTTAGGGCCAAAAGCAAACCTCTTGCTGTCGATTGGATTCTGACTCGTAATGAGTATATAGGGCATTAGAACTCCCCCACAGACTTTCCAAGGAACACCTAGTAAATTCCAGTTGCTGAGCTTTTTGACTAGCAGCTATCACACTTAACCACTACCCCACCAAGGTTTCCATGTTAAACGGTCCTTTAGATTGCGTACAGACAACTAACATACTACTGAAAGAGCCCTGACACTTACTGTCTGAAGAAAGGACCATGACGAAAGACCAGAAAATTTTTTTTTTTTTACTTGAGAGGATGTAGGAGAGCCATAAATTTGAGGGAAAGTCTAATTCTCCCCTTATAGAGAGTCAGCTCTGTGGAATCAGGAAGGATAAAATTTTCAGTGTTGTAAAACCTGCGAAGGAGCCCTGATGTCACAGAGGTTGAGCACTCAGCTGCTAACTAAAAGGTTGGCATCCAAACCCAAGCCCACCGGCTGCTTTGTGGGAGAAAGACGTGGCGTATGCTGTTACCAGGATCACAGCTTTAGAAACCCTGTGGCTCTGCTCTGTCCTATAAGGTTGCTGTAAATAAAAGTTAACAGCCACAGTTTTTTTGTTTGTTTGTTTGTTTTAATAACCCATAAATCTTGTGATTTCACTCTACAGTTAACTCATCATTTAAAAGAAGGGGAAAAATATCAAGATTTCCTACAAGGCTGGGATGGGGGTGCATTTTGTTTAGTGTTCTGTTTAGATGGTGCTAAAGAGTAAAAGGTTTTTGAAAGAACAAAAAGCCAAATGCATTGCCATCTTGTTGATTCTGACTCATAGCAACAGTATAGAAATAAAGCAGCATAGCTATAAAACTCCATTCACTGTAGAATCCCATCAGGGGCAGCTGAAGAAGGTGGCAGGAAAGGACAAACTCAAGAGGAATGACTCCGTTCCCCCCAGTTACCCACCCAGAAAGACTCCAAATTGAAGCAGTTGTTTAGAACTTTGTTAGAAGAAAAAGTTCTTCTGCCACAATTTGCTGTCTTTCCTTTAAGATGCAGAGCTCAGGAAATATTGTACCATGAAAATGACAGAATGAGTTTGGATGTCAGAGGAGCAGAATATTAGTAATCTGTGAGGCACAGTAAAGCATGTAGAAAAGGAGAAAAGTGACAACATTTCTTGTAAAAACATCGGAGACAAAAACCAAAACCAAACCCACTGCCATCAAGTTGATTCTAACTTATAGCGACCCTAGAGGACAGAGTAGAACTGCCACCTAGAGCTCACAAGGAGCACTTGGTGGGTTCAAATTGCTGACTTTTCGGTTAGCATCTGTAGCACTTAACTACTACACCACCAGACTTTCTGACATCAGGGATAGACTTTAAGAAACAAGATCTTGACCCTGATCCACTGATCAGCTGGGATATTAGTTTAGACTGTGCTGAATCAGCTCAGAACACACAAGGACTCTTCTCTAAGATACTTGAGTTGGAGAGAGAAAAGACTAATCAATTCCTTTGACCGGGTAAGGAATTTCTTACTTGTGTGTTCTTTCTGTATGGCCCAAGTGGTATGGAGTTGTTGGGATGTCTGAGAAGTAACAGATCTCTGAGTTGATGGGAAACTCCACCCTTTCCTTTTTTTTTTTTTTTTGGATAGTTTCTTAAAATGTTTCTTTGGGGTAGTAAATGAGGCCGAAGAGACAAAGGAAAAGAGAATTCATCTCAAAAATGGATATACAACTTTTCCTCATTTCTGTGACTTGTGTCTGCCTTGGGTAGATCATATAGTGAATGCACGTGGCACTTGTGCCATTGTGTCATGTTCTGTGTAGTTCTTATCCCAAACCAAAAGTATACTTACAAATGGTCGTCAGAGAAGTGTGGGTGTCTTACCGACTGTGATTTGTTTTTATCTTTTTGTCACTATTTAATGAGAATCTGTCAGAAGGAGGGAATAAAGAATAAACCCAGAAGAAAAATATTTTTGGTTTAGTACACTCAAATATTGGACTCACTCCAGAATATTCTGCTAATATTTCTAGTAGAAATAAATAGAGATATTATAGTTCTTATTTGAAAAGTATGTGCATGTGTGGTTTCTGTATATTTGTGTACCCCCCAAAAGAAGCAGTTCAGAAAATGGAATGTTAGAAATTATCAGATTCTCTGTAAATGTCACTGTCTCATTAGATCCTTGCCTTTTATTAAAAATTAAGATATTTAAATGTCTATTGACAATTCTTAAAATAATTCAATCTGTTCTTAAACTATAAAAAATCATAACCAAGATTCACTGATCTGGTTAAGAGTTAGCGACAAAAAAAAAGATAACCTGAGATTTTACATTTAGTGTAGTGGTAAAGATGGACCATAATTATAGATTTCCAAATGTGTTATGTTTTATGGAAATATGTGGTGATGTTGATATAAAGTATGATGTCCTTTGATTAAACCATAACGATTTCATGGGTCAGGGCTGAAAAGGGAGTATGTTCAGTTTGCCTTCCATTCCATCTATATTCTGGAGATGCCAAAAGAGAAGCAAAGAACAAATAAGTTTGCAAAAAGAATCAAATTACCCATCTGCAAGGCTATGAATCCTCATCCTTTGAAAATAACCACAAACCTTTAAAACTAAACATAGGGTACATAATTGTAAGATCTAAGTAGAGTGCAACCACAACCATGATATTTCAGGTAACTTAGAAAAATTAAGTATTTATTTATAGGAGAAAAGAAATTCACTTGGAAAGGAAAAAAATAAAATCAACCTAAATTGATAAGACAGATATTAGAAAGACTTCACCTTCCTCATTGCAAAAGAAGCCCTGGGAACACATGTGGTTCAGCCTTTGGCTGCTAATAGAAAGGTTCGGGGTTCAGACTCACCCAGTGGCCCCACAGGAGAAAGATCTGGAGACGGGCTTCCTTAAACATTACAGCCCAGAAAACCCTACAGTCAGCAATATTCTGCTCTGTCACATGGGTTGTTACGACCGTACTACCACTATGAGCAAGTTTCTAGTTCTGATAGAATAAAGGTAAGCAGGTATTTTCACATCGAATAGTTGATCTGGAAATGCATAGCTAAATGGAAGTTCTGGGTCAGCGCACTGACTGGGATTATGTGCTTATACTGCAGGCATTTATTCTGCTTATATTTACAGTCAGATTTGCTGAATGCCTAAGCATAGCGTTTGAGTGTTGACAGGGTACCAATAACACTACTTGTCTTTTTACTGTGCCTCTCGCAAGAGGATTTTTAAGAGCTTTACTCATGTTAGTGTGTTATTCCCAGGATTATTCTTCCTGTTTTATAACTGAGGAAACTGCTTCCCACGGATGTAAGTAACCTGGTCAAAGGCTGGAAACCAAGTCTGTAATGTTGCTAAGAGCTGCTGCTGACTTCAGGGCTTGACTCTTCCACCATGGAGATTAACGCTTTGAAGGGGGCGTTCTGAGATGGCTCTCACCCAGAGACTGGTCATGTGGACTCTATTAAATTAAGAATTTGTGAATATACTTGAGGGATCCACTTTGTCGAATCCATAAAGAAATGGTTTGCTGTACAAACAAAGTAGCACAGAGAAAAATCGTTAACTCACTGAATGGAAAAGTTGCCAGACATTTCATCTACATTGGCTTACGCTCAATATACACCGATTACAAATGAGCTCTGAGTTTCACCAATTAGAAGGCATTTACTTTGAAACATTTTATTGATACTGGGTTTGAGTCACGAGAATTAGTACTTATGAGAAAGTTTAAAAAAAAGAAACCTACATTTAAAAATATATTTACTCATTTGGCTTTTCATGAATTCAGACTGGGAAATTATGTATGAAGGTAGAGGTCTTGGAAAATGAAGGCACTGAATAGCCTTTGCCGATATAGCAGAAGAATAGTTTCAAAAGCATGCTTCATGGGAGAGAGACGGAGGATACTGTACAGGTAGGAAAGCAGCAAACCTAAACCCTCATGGCATGGTAGTAAAGTACTACAGCTGCTAACCGAAACGTCAGCTGTTCACATCCCCCGGGTGCTCTGTGGAAACTCTATGGGGCAGTTCTACTGTGCCCTATAGTGTCACTATGAGTCAGAATCGCCTTGGTGGTGACGGGTTTTTGTTTGTTTGTTTTATTTTTCACCAAATCTTTTGAGTATGCCTCCACTTCGTTTATCAACTTTTCTTCACAAACAAACCAAACAATGTTCTGCTTATGATTCCTTTATGTTATACAAGGCACAAAAGGGTCCCTGTATTATGAAGGTAGATAAACTTCTCTGTATGAACTTCTGGCAACTCATTTTACAAGCAAAGTCAAAGGTAGTAGTCCCATTTTCCACTGCTGTTGTAGGAGCCATGGAGTTGATGCTGACTCTTAGTGATCCCACATACCACCACAGAACTGCTTGAGGGAGTTTTCTAGGCTGCAGTCTCCTTTTTTGTTTGTTTAATATTTTATTGTGTTTTTAGTGTAAGTTTACACAGCAAATTAGGTTCCCATTTAACAGTTTATACACAAATTATTCAGCGACATTCATTTCACTTTTCACAGTGTCAACATTCTTATTAATGAGGTCCTGGTTGTTATATGAGTTTTATTTTTTGTCTTCTAAATTTTATTCTGTTGTTGTTGAGAATATACACAGCAGAACATACACCAATTCAACTGTCTTTATATGTATGGTTTGTTGACATTGAATACATTCTTTGAGTTGTGCAGTCATGCTCATCCTCCTTTTTTGGGTTGTTCCACCCTCACTGACATAACCTCACTGCCCCGTAAGATTCCTGTCTAAACTTTTGAGTTGCTGTTGTCAATTTAATTTCATATAGATAGTTCTTAAAAGACCCTAGTGCTCCAGGCTGACCTTTTTTCTTCCCCTGTACTTAAGTTAAACTCTTGTTTGCTTTTAAGAAAACTTCGGAGGATATTTTTGGTTTAGGGTTTAAAGATTATCTCAAGGCAATAGTTTCAGGAGTTCATCTATCTTCCATGGTTCCAGAAAGTCTGGAGTCCATGATAATTTGAAATTCTGTTCAACTTTCTTCTCTTGTGATCAGCATTCTTTCTAGGTTGAAACTTAGTGGGAGAAGATTGCCAGTACTTTCTCCTGAAGAGCTACTGGGTACCTTCAACTACCAGCTTTTCAGTTAGCAGCCAGCTGCTTAATGGTTATGCCCCACACCTCGTGTTTACTTGTAGTGAAGCAGTAAAACATGTCTCTTACCAAGACTGCCAAGACTGAAGAATACCAGGCAGAATAGCCTATATGACTGCAGGTACCGATTGAAGTGTCAATTCTGATCACAACCCTTGCATGGTCTTGTATCTCTTTGCTGAAGGAAGATAGAACTATTAAGGTTCCTAAATGTATAATCTATTATCATAAAATATAAATTTTCCCATTACTCTGTCAGCCATAAGTACTTCTTTGCTAACCTGCTGTTCAGAATCACCATAATCTGGGGAGGGCCTTTTTATATCCTATGTTCGCATGATCTAAGTTGTGGTTTTGCATGACTGTGGGGGAATAAAACAGGAAAACGGGGGACATTTAAAAATAAAATAAGCTTAATGGTTTTTTCACTTACTGTTTGTGTACTAATCTTTGCTTGAAAGGGAGGCCTTTTTGTAACCAAAAGAAAGTGAAAATATTTTGGGAATACTTTGTCTTTTTTTCAGCCTCTTACACGACTGGAAAATATAAAATAATACAATAAAAACTCAAAGGCTGATAATTCAGGTTTCACAGTAACTTTTCTGCCTGAAGCTAAAAGTATTTCAGTTCATATTAATAGTTCTGCCTACCACCAAAATGAAAATTTCTTGCTTAGTCAGAATAATATATCGGCTACCTACACCTCTGATTCAAGAATCAAGCAAAGCAGTACAATTATAAATTATTGAAAGTGAATTTTATATATCTTTGGTTTGTCTAACCCCTGGAATAAACTGTTATCCTTAAAGAGAAGAAATGCTGTTTGGTTACGTGATCTCCTATTATCTCTAATCAAACTGGGGATTCATTTCTAAATTCTGTATGGATAACACGTAATATTTGCTACCTCTTCTGGTTATTTTCCAGATAATTCTGATGCTGATTTAAATTTAATGGTGTTTAAGTCTTTTTTAAAACATTATAGTAAGAACTAGCATAGGGGCTAACAGGCAGAAATAAAAATATTCATAATAACAAACAATTTATATATAAGAAAAGTAATTTTGGCAACAGGATAGAGAAAAGATAAGTGGCAGACAAGGGCAGAGTCAGTGGACCATCCTGAAAGCTGTTGGAATTGTCCAGATAAAAGGCGAGGAAAACTCAGACCAGGGAAGGGACTGTGAGAATAGAGTTGAGATGCTTCAAAGAGCCAGCTTGGGGCTCTAATTTCCTTTCTATCATTGTGTCTTTGGGAAGGTATATTTTAGGACATATAGGAAGAAGGGAACATGTCTTTCCTAGAGATCACTGTTACAACTGCTCCGGTTCCTGATGGGTTCAAGGAATTTAGAATATATGCATAGGGAATACTTCTTACCACTTAGGCTCTAGGGGGTACCTCTTCAGTACTGGTATAGTATTTATATGCAGAGAGTATTTGTAATTCACTGTTTTATAACTCTAGAAATGTCTATATTTCCCCAACATAAACCATGGCTTTGGGCATCTGCCGAAATGCCCAGCCTTCATCTACTTCTCACCAGCTATAAGACATGGAAGGCAGAATGCAGCCCTACTGGACAGAGTAGAAGAGCTCCCATGGGGTGCCCAAGGAGTGGCTGATGGATTCAAACTGCTGAACTTTTGGTTAGCAGCCAAACAATTAACCACTGCACCACCACAGCTCCTAGAAAAATTTTAGAGTCGTGTTTTTTAAAAAGTGGTCTTTGGGAGTCTTTTACCAAAAGCCCATGAGGAAGGCTTGAAGATTCCAGTTCTTATTCAAGAACTTCAGAATTAGACTCTCCAGGATGTATTTTAGCAAGTTTGTCCAGTTAATTCTGCACATTAGGGTTTGAGAGCCACCTTAACAGGTTATGATAAGTTTGAAAATTAAATACTCTTAGAATGACTACAAGGAGCCAACAGTTAATGAAGCATTTGGATGTTAATCTAAAGTTTGGTAGTTCACATCCACCCAGTGGATCCATGAGAGAAAAGACCTGGCACTCTGCTCACATAAAGAGTACAGCCTGGAAAACCTAGTGGGGCGGTTTTGCTTTGACACATGGAGCTGCTATGAGTCAGCATCCACCAAGAGAATGACTACAGTGTTATTGCTATCAGAATTTTATATGAGCAGTTAGGTTGTTGTGTTCTCTGCTGTGCTGATTATTGACCAAAAGGAGGAATGAAATAGAATGCTAGTGGTGGCTTGGAGAGTGAAATCACCACTGCTGTTTAGGTGGGTGTTTCCTTGGGCTCCTTGCTTGTTATGGCTGCAGCTGTGTTTGGTGCTGCTGAGTAGGGCTGTGTGTGTACCTACAGTCCGTAGCTTCACATTTCTTCCTCAGAAGGGATCTGCTGTAAAGATACGGCCAAAGAAGAAATCAGAGAATAATAGTGAGGTCCTCCTTAGGGAGAATGGATCAGAGAAGGGAGGGAAGACAAGTGCTGAGTTGGCTGGTTGGGGCATAGATAACGAACTACAAAAGAAAACTGGCAAAAACATAGTATCAGCAGGGAGTGACTGCATTATAAGATGGGAAAATGCTGCCATATGTTTAGTGAAAAAAGGCACTCTTGAGAAAACCAAAGAACTATTATGTGCAAATAGCCTACAATTTGAAAAACATGGAAGTATTCTGTTTTCCAGTATTGTCTCTAGCTTTCTCCTCCGTCTCCTCTTCACCCCTCATCACTAGGCCCAAATGTTGAAATCAAGTTCTCATATTTTTTAAAAGGCATCTTTATCATTTTGATTTTTTGTAATTAGCATATGTTGGTTTTTACTTCAAATAAGAAAAAATGAATTTAATCCTAATAAATAGATTTAATCAGGAGCTCGTCAGCTAAAAATCCTCAGATTCATTTAGGCCAGAGGCACATATGTGCAGAATTATTTACAAACATTTGTACCCACCCCCTTAAGCTAAGCCTGTTCTCCTGGGATGGGCAGTTTATTACCCTTGGGAAGAAATCAAACCAGCTGGAAGAGTGATATCCTCAGCCACAGCTGTCTTGCTTGCCTCACTGGCTGCAGTCGCTAGGAAGTGACCCACAAATGAGTAACCAGTACCTAGTTACCATCCAATTGACCCTGACTTGTGGCCACCCCATGAGTGTCAGAGTAGAACTGTGCATTGTATGGTTTTATTTTCAAAAAATTTTATTGTGTTTTAGGTGCAAGCTCACAGTGGAAATTAGTTTCTGATTCAAAAATGTATACACAAATTGTTTTAGGACATTGTTTGCAATTTCTGCAATTTGTCATTACTCTCCCCTTTTCCTCTTACATCCTGGATTCCCTGTGTCCATAGGTCCGGTTTTCTTGTCTTTTCCTCTTTGCTTTGAGCAAGTATTTCCCATTTAGTCTTGTATGCTTGATTGAATGAAGCAGCACATTCCTCATGTGTGTTCTTGGAAATTACCTCTTTGTTTCATAGAGCCTTCTAACCTTTGGCTGAAAGGTAGACTTTGGGCATAGGGAGGGTGTCGGGGGCGGCCGGGGGGCATGCACAGTTAGTTGCAGCACTTCCTCCAGTATTTGTCAGACCTGTAAGTCTATGTTTTTTTGTGTATGAATTTGGATTTTGTTCTAACATTTTTCTTCCACTCTGTCTGGGGCCACCTATTATGATTCATGTCAGAGCATCAGTGGTGGCAGCTGGGCACTGTCTAGTTCTGCTGGGCTCAGGCTGGTGGCTCTGGTTCATGTGATCCATTAGTCTCTTAGACTAATGTTTTCCTCATATCCTTCATTTGCCTTTTCCCCAGACAGGATGGAACCCATAGATATATCCTAGACAGTCACTTGCAAGCTTTTAAGACTCAGACACTACTCAGCAAAGTAGGTAATAGAACATTTTTTCTAAGAGCTGTGTTATGCCAGTTGACCTAAATGTCCTTTGAGACTGTGGTCCCCAGCCCACAGCAACATAAATGGGTCCCTCAAGGCATTTGTGTCTGGGAACTTCTACGACTCTGGCTTGGTCAATCTGTGCTGACTTGCCGTATGCTGTGTGCTGTCTTTTCCTTCATCAAAGTTAATGCTTGTCTACTACCTAGTTGGTGATTTTGCCTCACTGTTCCTCTCCTCGCTCATAACCAGCAAAGCTTGTATATATTTTTTCCCTTTGTCTAAACCTTCTTCTTGAGATTTTATAATAGTGATCACCTGCTATATGTGTCCATTTATGACTGGCTTATTTCATTTAGTGTAATGTTCTCCAGATTCATCCATGTTGTGAAACGGTCTGCAGATTCATCATTGTTCTTTATCGTTGCACAGTATTCCACTGTATGTATGTACCATACTTTGTCCATTTGTATGTTGGTGGGCAGTTATATTTTTTGCTATTGTAAGTAATGGTGCAGTGAACATGGGTGTGCATATGTCTATTTGTATGATAGCTTGCATTTCCCCAAGATATATTACTAGGAGTGGGATTGCTGGGTCATGTGGTATTTCGGTTTCTAGCTTTTAAGGAGGTGCTGTATTACTTTATAGTGATTGTACTATTTTGCATTCCTACTGGCTATTCTTGAGAGTTCCACAACTTGTCCAACATTTGTTATTTTTCTGTTACTTTGATTTGTGTCAATAATATCTGGGTGAAATGATGTCTCATTGAAGTTTTGATTTGCATTTCTCTAATGGCTAGTGATGGTGAGAATATCCATATGTGCATGGTAGCTGCCTGAATGTCTTGTTTGATGAAATGTCTGTTCATATCCTTTGCCTGTTTTTTAAATTGGATTATTTGTTTCTTTGTTGTAGAAGTGTTTAATTTTCATGTAGATTATAGAGATGAGACCTTTTGGGGGGTTGTCATAGCCAGTTTTCCCCCCAGTCTGCATTCTCTTTTACTTCTTTTGGTGAAGTCTTTTGATGAACAGAACTGATTAATTTTTAGAAGCTCTTAGTTATCTAGTTTATCTTCTGGTGTTTGTGCGTTGTTAATTATACTTTAAAATGTGTTTATGACATGTGTTAGGGCTTGTAACATTGTCCCTGTTTATTCTGCTATGATCATTATTGTTTTAGGTTTATAATTAAGTCTTTGATTGATTTTGAGTTAGTTTTTTTGTGTATCATATGGGATATGGATACCGTTTCATTTTTTTATAGATCGACATCTACTTGTGCCACCAGCATTTGCTAAAAAGACTGTCTTTTCCACCATTTAGTGGACTTCGGTCATTTGTCAAAGATTGGCTGACTATAGGTAGATGGATTTACATTTGGGTTTTAGATTATTTCATTAATCTGTATGTTTGTTGTATCAGTAGCAGACTGTTTTGACTACTGTGGCTGTATAGTAGGTTCTCAGTTCAGGTAACGTGACATTTCCGTCTTCGTTCTTTTTCTTCATTAGTGCTTTGCTTATCTGCAGCCTCTCCTTTTGGTATAAAGTTGGTGATTAGTTTTTCCACCGCATTGAAGAACGTTGTTGGTATTCAGATCAGGATTCCCTGCTATTTGTAGATTGCTTTAGGTAGGATTGTCATTTTCACTATGCTCTGTCTTCTTCTCCATGAGCATGGTATGTTTTTCCATTTATGTAGGTTTCTTTTGGTTTCTTGCAATAGTGTTTTGTTTTTCTCTGTACAGGTCATTTTACATCCCTGGTTATACTTATTCCTTTTTATGGACTGTTATAAATGTTTCCCCAATTTCCTTTTCAAAGTTCTGTTTGTTGGTGTATAGGAATCCAACTGATTTGTATATGTTGATTTTGTATCCTGCTACTCTACTGAATCTTTCTATTAGTTCCAGTAGTTTTCTTGTGGAATCTTTGGCATTCTCTCTCTATAGGATCATATTATCTGAGAATAGGGATGTTTTACTTCTTTCTTGCCAGTTTGGATACCCTTTATTTCTTTTATTTGGCTTATTGTTCCAGCTAGAATTTCCATAAAAGTGTTAAATAGGGATGTGATAAAGGGCATATTTGTCTTGTTCTCATTCTCAAGGAAAATACTTTCAGCTTCTCTTCACTGAGAATGATGTTGACTCTTGGTTTTGTATAACCCATTGAAACCCATTGCTGTCGAGTCAGTTCTGACTCAGAGTGACCCTACAGGACAGAGTAGAACTGCCCCATAGAGTTTCGAAAGAGTGCCTGGCAGACTTGAACCTTTTGGTTAGCAGACATAGTTCTTAAACACTATGCACCAGAGTTTCTTGATTTTGTATAGATGACCTCTACTATGTTGAGAAATTTCCCTTCAGTTCCTATTTTATTGACAGTTTTTATTAGGGATGCATGGTGCACTTTATCAAATGCCTTTTCTATATTGATTGAAATGGTCATGTGATTATTTGCTTTTATTCTATTTACATGGTATATTACAGTGATTGATTTTCTAATGTTGAGCCATCTTTGGATAACTAGTACGAATCCCACTTAGTCAGGGTGGATTTTTTTTTTTTTGATATGATGCAGAATTCCATTAGCTAGGATTTTATAAAGAATTTTGCATCTGTATTCATAAGACATATTGGTCTATAATTATTTTTTTTTGTATCTGTGCCTGTCATTGGTATTAGGGTTATGCTAGCTTCATGGGATGGATTATGCTAGTTTCATGGAATGGATTCCTCCCTTTCCTGTTCTCTGAAATAGTTTGAGTGGAAATGGTGTGAGTGCTTCTCTGAATGTTTGGTAGAATTCTTCAGTGAAATCATCAAGGCCAAGACTTTTTTGTTGGAAGTTCCCCCCTGCCCCATAAATTACTTTTTCAGTCTTGTTATGGATCTGTTCAAGTTTTCTGTCTCAGTTTGTGTTAGCTTAGGTAGGTAGTATGTTTCTGGAAATTTGTCTATTTTCTCTAGATTCTCAGATTTATTGGAGTACAGTTTTTCCTAGCATTCTGTTATGATCTATTTTATTTCTGCTAGGTCTGTGTAATGTCCCCCATTCTCATTTCTTTTTTGGGTTATTTACTTCTTCTCCTGTTTTTATTTTGCAGTTTGGCCAGTGGTTTGTCAACTGTGTTGATCTTTTCAAAGAACCAACTTTTGGTTTTACTCTTTCTAATGTTTTTCTGTTCTCTATTTTATTTATTTCTTCTCTGATCTTTATTATTTTCTTTCTACTGGTAACTCTGGGCTTTTTTTTGCTGTTCTTTTTCTATTTGTTCAAGCTGTAGGGCTAATGTTTGATTCTGATATACTCTTCTCTTTTGATAAATTAATTTGTTGCTAATTGACACGTGAGTACTCCTTTTGTTGTATCCCAAAAGTTTCGGCATGATATATTTTCATTCTCATTCGATTCTATGAACTTTGTGATTCCCTTTTTGATTCCTGCTATTATCTACTTGTTTTTAACAAGGTTTTATTCTGATTTCATGTAATCGATTTATTTTCTTTGCTCATCCCATTATTGATTTCTACTTTTAGGACATTATTGGTTGGAGAGAATACTTTGTATTATTCTAATGTTTTTGGATTTTATTGAGAAATGATTTGTGGACTAGAATGTAGTCTATTCCAGAGAATGTTCCTTGTAGGTTGAAAAAGAATTTATCCTGTGCAGCCACTGGATAAAGTTTTGTGTGTGTCTGTGAGGTCAATTTGCTTGACTTTGGCCTTTAGATATTATGTATCTTTGTTGAGTTTCTTTCTAGATGTTCTGTCCTTTACCAAAAGTGTTGTGTTGGTATCTCTTACTATTATTATGGAACTATTTCTCTTTTCAATGCTGTTAGAGTTTTCTTGAGCACAGGTGTTTATTAACATTATGTCTTCTTGGTAGATTGCCCTTTAATCATTGTAAAATGTTTTTCCTTGTACTTTGTGGTTGATTTTACTTTAAAGTCTCTTTTATTTGAGATTAGTTTTGCCCCTTCTACTTTTTTTTTGGTTATTGTTTGCTTAATATATGTATTTTTTATCTTTTTGTTTTAAATGTATTTGTCTTTGTGTCTAAGTTGTGTTCTTTTGTAGACAGTATACTGATGCACCTAAGTTTTTAATCCATTCTGCAACTTTCTGTCTCTTCACAGGTACATTTAAGCCATTTATATTTAGTGTGATTTTTGACAGGTGTGACTTTATTGCTGTCTTATAGCTGTGCTTTTTCTGTGTGTGTCTGTGTGTGTGTGTGTGTATGTTGCTGTATTTTCTTTGTTCCTATTACGTTCCTGTGATGAGTTCCTTTTGTTTGTGGATTTCCTTTTCTTTCCTTTTGTTATTATAGATTTTGTGTTCATACTTCTCAGTTTTATGAGAGCAAATTTTTTTTATTTTGCCTTATTCTCTATAGATACCTAAGAAATTCCAGATAGCTTCCTCAGTCACAAACTCATGTCTCTGTGTGGTCAAGTGATCAAACTAATGAAATGAGAAAAGTATAATTAGATAGGAATAAGATTCCCATGACTAAAAATAGCATGACATAATTTAGCCAGTGAAAATATGTATGAAAAGATTTAACTGTATTTTAGATTAAATGATTTCATTATAAATTTCCCCTAGAAATTAAATATAAATGAAATACTCATGGACTAATTTACCTTAGAAACCTATATTTTTTATCCCCTGATCTTATGTGATGCTCAGAACAGTCCTGAAGAGAAATATCTTTGTCCTAATTAAACAGATGGGAAATCTAACAGCCAGGAAGTTTAAGTGACTTGCTAGACATTATATGATCAGGAAATGGTAGAAGAACTCCAGTCTGTTTCTTCATGTCTCAAGTTCAGTGATCTGTACTGCAATGTGCTACTTTCTCTTTTATCCTAAAATTCCAGGAAATTTTAGTTGTTCACATGGTTATTGGTCTAATTGGGTACTGAGACATCTTGTGTTGTCTTTACCTGAACCTGACAGAGGAATTGTCATCTAAATACCCAAATCATAAACCTGTTGCTGTCCATTCTTATCCATAGCAACTCTGTAGGACAAAGTAGAACTGCTTATAAAGTTTCTGGAGCACCTAGTAGATTTGAACTGGAGGCCTTTTGGTTAGCAGCCATTGCACTTAACCGTGACACCACCAGGATTTTTATCATCTAAACAGTGGAACCTAAATTCAAGATATTCGAGCAAAGTTCTGAAGGGTAAAGTAAGCAAAACGAAAAAAAAAAGTCTTCCTTTTGTTCTGTCTACAGGAGTCTCAGATCACTTTGTGGCATGAAACCAGTGTCCCTTTCTTTTCCATTTCTTTGGTTTTTGGAGAACTTACGCTTTCTAAGAGCCCTCAGGCCCAGGGATATATGGGCAAAGGCTGGGCATGTTTGAGTTCAGAGACTATTTCTCAAGTCATAAAAGCAGGTGAAGCATCACCTCCTCCACCCGCAGTTAGGGGATTAGAAAAGATTAGAACATTTAAAGACATTCCTTGGAGTTTGTTTTTAGAAACAGCAGAGAGGAGAATCTACTGATGTGAAGGAGTAGGATCAGATACAAAGGGCTTGGGAACTAGCCGTCATACCAGTCAGTGCCACCTACCTTCACCTCATCATAGGATTCCTAATGGAGGGGAAGAAGGGAGGAGACTGGGGGATGGGCACAAGACTAGGCAGCATGTCAGTTATGTTTAGGCGGGGTGCTGCAGAAGAGTGGGACGCATTTATTCAGGCAACAACACTCACTGAAAGTGCAATTGGGCCTTGAATTCAAGCCACACACTATGGGTTCCATCAGAACATTTTCAACTGATGTTCAAAGCAACCACAAAGCACATAACAGATTTAAGAGCTACAGCTGCTAACTAAAAGATCAGCAGTTCATATCCACCAGCTGACCTTGGAAACCCTGCTGGGCCATTCTACTCTGTCCTATAAGTTTGTATGAGTCAGAATTAACAGCACTGAGTTTTTTTTTTTTTTTATGTTTGTGTATGGTAAAAACTAGTTGCTGTTGAGTCAGTTTTGACTCATGGCAACCATGTATGTGTCAGAGTAGAACTGTACATGACTGAGTTTCATTGATTTTGTTTTTACTGTTTGTTTATGACTTAGGAGACCCATGTATTACAGGGTAGAACTGTTGCATAGGGTTTTTCTTGGCTGTAATCTTTACTGAAGAAGATTACCAAGCCTATTTCTTTCTGGTTGCCGCTGAGTGGGTTAAACCAACCAACAAACAAACACAAAGAAAACCCATTGCTGTTGAGTTGATTCTGACTCACAGTGGCCTTGTAAGACAGAACACTTAATACTGTCCCATAGAGTTTCCAAGGGGCACCTGGCAGATTCTAACTGCCAACTTTTTGGTTAGCAGTTGTAGCAATTAGCTACTATGCCACCAGGGTTTCCTGTTTGGGGGTTCCCAGGTGATCTCAAACAATTTGCACAACAGAGGGACTTTCATAGAGTTTTTTTTGGAGGGGTGTAGGATTTTTTTTGAAAGGCATTTCTTTCAAGGCATTTCTGGATAGGCTTGAACCTCCAAAGTTTGGATTAACAGCTGAGTGTGTTAACCACTTTCAGCATCCAGGGACTTATACATAGCAGTGGCATTTATTTACTGGACAAATAAAGCCTAGACGCTTGTGGAGTCTTACCAGAGCATTTAAACAGACAGGCCTGTAGAAATGTGTAAAACTACCAAGAAGCTTTTTGGGAAAGACAGGTTTGGAGTAAGGTCTTGTTTTTGGACATTCCTTTCAGATGAGTTCAGCTGTGTCTACTCTGTTCTGATTCTTCTGTTGGGCAGCCTTACTGTAAGCTCTTGACAACTAAGTAGTCTCACTCGGGGTCTCCTTTCTTGCTCCTTTGCTTGCGTTCAATAGTGTACAAGGTCTGACAGTTACATCTAGGAACTTAATTGTTCTAAGTGCTACGTACCTCATTGCTGAATATCACTACTGTCACCTTCAAAGCACTCCCCTGGGAAACTATGCGCTGACACCAGAGCCGAGTCCACCCTTCTGAGCAATTTTGGAACTCTTTCTAGAATAGCCGTTGTACATGGTGGCATGGTGGCAAGTTTGTGAACTTAATTATATAGTTGTCTGTGAGGAAGTTTTTATCCAGTAAATAACTGTGTTGGAACACCCTCCCTACTGACCTAATCTGGGCCCCAGTGACTTTTTTCTGTACCCCAAAATAAAGGAAATACTGAAAGGAAGACATTTGAATGACATTCAGGAGATCACGGGCAATACCACAACAGCGCTGGTGGTTGTTCCAGAAAGAGTTCCAAAATTGCTCTGAAGGGTGGGTTTGGCACTCCTGTCAGCTCACAGCTTCCCCAGGGGAGTAGTTCGAAGGTGGCCCTTGTGATCTTCAGTGATGAGGCATGTAGTACTTTTTCTAGGATGTTTACGAACCTGTCAGTCTTCATATCTGCCTGCATGTGTTTATGTGTATCTGCACACATGCATGTATGAGCCAGACAGTATTACGTGGGAGTTGACTGCCAGTCTCCCATATCTGGGTAAGGCCCTAACACCTGGTGACAAGCAACAGTTAATATTTCTTAATGTCTGTGTAATGTCAAGAAGCTTGTCCCTGGGCTAGTGCTTGGTGTTCATTGCGTCAGGAGCCGTGATCAACCACATGCCTGCAGGAAGACTTCAAAGGACTTTAATCTTCGAGATTCCTAAAAAGGCAATTTCCTAAATGGCTTCTCAATTATGAAACTTTGTTCAAAGTCACTTAACTCTCCATTATGTGAAATAAAAGCATGCACTGATTACATAAGACAAAATACGGAATTAGGTGTTTCTGGAACTGTAGTTTTCTGTGTTTCTGAGTATTGTCTGACTTAGACAGGAAGACCCAGGGAGCTGGCTGTGGCTACTTATTTGTGCTGTAAGGTACTCACGCAGTTAGGCAACATTGGATGATGGAGCCAGCAATAGGCTTTTTGGCAGTTTGGCTGTCTGGGTAAATAAACACACCTGGAAAAAGCTGAGTTGAATAGTTGCTGTTCATGGGCATGATAAAGGCCTAGTAGCTGAGTAAAGAATTTGCCTTAAAATGTAATTTCTGAAAACGGTTTTCCTTTAGTTCATTGCTAAACTGTAGCCCAATCATGCACCATATTATATGTGTTTAGGTTAATCAGTACTCTATTTTATCACTTCCAATGGAAGGATTAGAATTTGAGCAGAGTTAGCTAGAAGGAGAAGACATGTGTAACAAAGAAACGCCAATGACTTTCATTAGGAGAGCTAGTTTGATATAAGAAAACTGTTTCTATGGCCTGGCCAGAAGTCTATACTGACACTGGTTTTTAAGATGGACACAATGGATTACTTTGAAAAATAAATCGTTTGGCAGGCACCTATTTCTCATCAGAAATGTGGCTGTTTCAATGTGATATTTATACCAGCATTTTGTGTTTGAAATCATTTTAGTCAGTGTTAAATTTTGTCTAGGCAATGTGATGGGTTTCTCAAATTGGGGAGTTCTACATCATTTTAGTTGTGATTGATAAAAAATGCTTCCTGACTGTTGATACTTATCAGGGGAAGAGGCTATAAGGTCATAGAACTGTGGAGCAGTAAAGATCTTTTATGGGTTGCTCATGCACCCTCTGCCACTTCAATCCATTTATCAACGGGGAAATTAAGATACAGATAGGTAGATTACCTTGCTCAAGATCACACAGCAGGCTAGTGAGCAAGCCAGGACTAGGACACAGGGTTCCAGCATTCAGGGTTTCAGCTATACATAACCTGTTTTGCCACCAGCCTCATAGTTGAACACTTCCCACAGGCATCCTGGTGCACCCTGACTGCTGAATAAAGCACCTCTGGCTCCCCATGGCCTTCCCAGGACTGCAGAGTTCCTGCCATGAGTCTCTGTCTTTGCCAGCAGCACCATCTTGGCCCAGGATCTAGAGGGGAGTATGAAGAGAGAGGCGAAAGAAGGAGAGGGAGATAATGACCATGGAAGAATGTTCTATGCCCCAGAAGTAACGATTTTCTTTTAAACCCACAAAGGTTGTCCGATGACCATTTCAAATAAAAGCCCAAAAATGTTTTAGACAGCCAACTAGTCATTTGAATGGGCACTCAGGCTTTCAATGTGGTGTCTTTTAAAGACAGTACAAATCTGGGTGCAAAAAGTCTGATTTGATTTCTATTTGTATGTATACATATGCAAATTAATTGTATTTATTTTTGTCTCTCTTAAACATAGTTGTTAGGTGATGAAAAGCATTTAGCACAAAAATATCATTAATCCAAATTTCAGGATTTTCCCTTTTTTTCCAGCTTCAATAGATATCCTGAGGTTAGTGACTTAGTTCTGCTGAGAACTTACAAATATTGATAAAAATGGCTTCAGATTCCGTTTATCTAATAAGGAACAATTTCTTTCCAGCTACATAAAATAGATATGTGATGAAGTGTCTATTTGTTGAAAAAAAATGAATAAAGGAGTGAGGGATAGCTAAGAATGACTAAATTAACAGAGATTCAGCTGCCACTTAGAAAAAACATTTGGCAATGTTAGCCTGATGCTATTTGGTAGACATAGTAAGGTACAGTGTGCATTACTAACCTCATTAAGTTCCAAATAAAACCCTATACTTCACACCATTTCTACAAGAGGTTTTATTAGATTTCCTTAACTGGTGTCATATTTTTTGGCTGGGGCATTTTTAACCAGCTTCACATAAATAAAGTTCTATTTTGTCACCATGTCATAGTAAAATAAACTGCTTGTACTATGCATCCCTGCCAAAGCCAGAGCAGACAGGGGAAGGATATAAATGTGTCAGTATTCAGGGAGAGAAAACACATAAATGCACATGGCGACTCTCTTAACTCCAGGGCTCAGCACGATACTAATTCATTTGGGTGACATTTAGAAAGCTACTCCCAACATAAATAATATGTATATAGTGGGGGGTATCTCTGACAGACACAAAGTTGAAAAAAATGTCCTGAAAGAATGCACATCAGATTTTACAGGTGCCCAGAACATTAATGTAAAATGATGGATGACCTTTTCGCTAAAGGTTGACATAATGTTGAATGGAATGTTTTGTTTATATCTGGTACCAAGTTTATTGACCAGCACCAAAGGGTAAGACCAAGCTGGGATTTTGAATAGTCTCTACTTTTTTTTCTTTTTGTGGAAACCATTTTCTGTGTTCCACCCCTTACAGGCAACAGTTCTTAAGCTGTTTCACAGATATCATTCCAGAAGACGGATTACTCTGTTAAAAAAGAAAGAAAGAAAGAATCTTAGGCCTAAGTACTCGTTACCAGAGGTATAAGTTTTAATGGGTAAATATGAAAAATTAAGCAGAGAAACTTTCCACCACATTTACCATTCATCTTCAAAGTTGGCTTGTCATCACTAATTTATCTATAGTTAAAATCCCTGTGATAAATGGTGAGTTGCTACTTTGAGTTCCTGTAGATAAAATCACACAGAATCCAGAAATATAAGTGACCAACAAGTCAACCCAGCCATCTGAGTAACAGTAGAGACTTGTCCCCATAATGTCCTTGTCAGTGTGAATAGAAACAAACTTATAAAGGAAAACAGGCAAAATTTTTTTAATATCAATCTAAGTGATAATTTCTTTTCATTACTAAGTAGGAAATTATCACTGTAACAAAGTAAAAATTTTTCAAGTCCTTAGCATAAATTATTTCTTTCATAATAATGTCAGCCGTTATATCCAGTTATTATAGCTTCTTGAGCAATGCTGTGTATTCTTTTTTTCTTGGTGGTTATACTTTTCAGGTTAACTGTACCATGGTTGTCTTTAGTCATTTTTAGTTTGTTTGATCATTTGTTCATTCTTTCACTTACTCACACATTCAATAAATATTTATCAAATGCCTATACTTTTCTAGCTTTTAAGGAGGATAAAAAGAAATATCAGATGAAGAACTTCCCCTCAAATGGCTTGAAGAAGAGTGGGGTCAATAAAACAGGTGTCAAAATATAAAGTATAATTAATGCCCTTAGACAGTTGTGGATATAGTTGAGAATGTACAGATGTGGAAATGATGAATAGTTTTAACTAGAGGGATGAGTAAAACTTTCTAGAAGTGACAGTATTTGAACTGTATATAGTTCAAGAGATGCTTGGATTTTGTACTCTAGAGAGCAGGATGAAGTAGAGGAAAACTAAGAACGGCAAAGAAGGGGTAAGGGACAGAGTCAGCAGATAATGAAAGATAAATTAGAGGCAGATCAGCAAGGACTTGGAAAGATCAAGCTGAAAATTTCAGGTCTTCTCTTGTCATCAGGGAGGATCTGAAAGTCTTCAGCAGAGAAGACTGTGCTAAGGAAGAGCTCTCTAGGATGGGGTTGCAGATAAAGAATCCAATCGTGAGGAGACCATTTGGGAAGATCAGTTGAGAGGCAGAGAATTCTGAAAGAGAGTGGAGGAAGAGAGAAGGGCTAGACTGGGAACATGAGGCAAAGCTCACATCAGAGGACTGGGGACAATTTTTCATTGGGGTGGGTACACTAGTGATGATCTTATATTTCAGTTGAGTGACTGGGAGAGCTAAAAATAGGAGCAGGTTTAGAAAGGATGGGAAAATGAGTTCACTTCTGACTGCCAGTTTGGTAACCTGGTTCTTCAGAAACATGTATTCATCTCTGAATACTCAGTTTCTAACACAGAGTAGGTGCTGTTATTGGGGGGAAAATTACCCTATGTAGAGATGGAAACCCTGGAGGTATAGAGGTTAAGTACAATGTCTGCTAACCAAAATGTTGGCAGTTTGAATCTGCCAGGTTCTCCTTGGAAACTGTGGGGTAGTTCTACTCTGTCCTGTAGGGTGCCTATGAATTAGAATGGACACAACAATGGTAGGTTTTTTGGGGGTTCTTTTTCTTTTTGTTTTACGTAAAGATACCAAGTAGGCAATTAGAAAATCAGCCGCTACAAAATTATTTTCTCTCTCTTCACAGGGTCTGTTGTATAGTAGGTGTTTCAGTGTTGTGTCTAATAAATTTTATTTCTTAGCCATAAGAATAGTTAAACTATGTAAATAGAAAATAAATGCTTGTATAAATTCCTCTTTTATTATGATTATACCCAAAGTGATAGATTTCTATTCTGTCACCCTAACTGGTATTAATAATAATGTTTGAAATATATAAATCTTATAGTGACAATAAAGATCCCTGGTTTCACAGTGGTTAAACACTCAGCTGTTAACCGAAAAGTCAGTGGTGTGAACCCACCAGCTGTTCCATGAGACAAAGATGTGGCAGTCTGCATCCATAAAGATTACAGCTTTGGAAACCCTGTGCGGCAGCTCTACTCTGTCCTTTGGGTTCCCGTCAGTGGCAATGGACATGATGGCAATGAATTACATTTTTTGGTTTATGCTGAGACTATTTTTCATGTGCCAAAATTAGTCTCGAATTAAACTTCCACCATTTTGTCTGCAACATGAAATAAAGACAATTGTCTAAAACTTTTGTTTCTATTAATTTTGCCATCTATTGAATGTTCATTTTCATTAAGCAAGGGCTTACATTTTTTAATTTAGAGCTAACGACTTTTAAATTGTGTCTTATTTGTTATATTCTAACGTTTCCTTTGTATTTCATACTTCTGACTTCATATGTGCTGTAAGTTTTATGACTCAGTTTTATCAGCTGTTTATGCCAGATTTGTGTAATTAACAATATGACAGGGGTTGCAAAATAGAAATATTAGTATGTTTTTGTTACTTGGCCTGCATGCCATTCACATAAACTAGCCAAAAATTACCCTGCTCTGTTTTTGTGAAATTGAAAAGCTGATGACTGAAAAAATCTTAAAATTTGCACACATTGCTGATTAGTAATAGCTTATATTATGTCTTGTTATCATTAACTAAATATTTTCTGACATTCAACCCTTGATAACCAAAAGCAGTATTTAGACATGGGCCATAATACAGGCAACTGATACTTCAAAACTTAATGGGTAAAGGCAGAGGTAGAATAGCAAAATGATAAAAATCAAATTCCACATCACCACTAAAGGATCTGGGGAACACTGAGTAGCCACAGCTTGATGACAGATAAGTAACCAGATCTAATCTTTCAGTAAATAACCAGTCATCTGAGAAAAGTTTTCTTAAGTATCCCGCTCTGCATACCTGATACATGACAACTTGGGGACCAAGGCCAAACTAGAAGTTGTGGCCTTGTGGCCTTTTTCCAAGGGCACACTCTTAGTGGGTTGGGGAAAAATGGGGACCCTTATATTTGGGGGGTTTATTGTCATGACATCAGGAATTCCTTTTTTTTATGTTTTAATTTATTTTTATCCTCAGTCTTGTAGTGCAGAATTCCAAAGAGATGTCCTACTGGACTCTATAAATGTGGAAAATGGTGAGGCTTACATAGATTTAGATTTCTTTGGTCTAGAATTTGCTTCTAGTCCTGATGTCACTCTGGATAAAAATTCTATCATTTACTTAGTGATATATGTGATGTCAGGAATAAAATTAAGAAAATGTTTTTGCTTTTTAAGAAACTTAACACAAAGCCATAGTTCTAGAGGCATATAAATATAGAAACCTTTAACAGTGAATAATAGACTCTGCTGCCCCCAAATAGAGACTGTTCTTCTTGCTTCTTCTACTGAAAGGAGACTACTTCATTTCATTGTAACCTTCTTTTTTTTTTTCTGTCCAAGAGTCATGGGTTGAATTATGTCACCCCCAAAATGTGTGTATCAATTTGGGTGGGCTTGGTTCCCTGTATTTGTGATTTTCCTGGTGTTGTAAACCCTGCTTGTGATGTTGATGAGGGAGGATAGGCAGCAGTTGTGCTAGGGAGGCAGATCTCAGTCTAATAGACTGGACTGTGTCCTGAAGCAATCTCCAGAGACATTACAAAGATCCGTGAGCAGAGAGAATTGGGGACCTCATACCACCAAGAAAACCGTGCGTGGAACAGTGTACATCCTTTGGACTTGAGGTCCCTATGCCTAAAAATCTCCCAGTCCAAGGGAAAATTGATGACGAGGCTCTTCCCCCAGAACCAATTTAGGAAACCTTCCTCTGGAGCTGATGCGCTCAATTTGGACGTCTAATTTGTTTTTCTGTGAGAAAATAAGTTTCTCTGTGTTAAAGCCATCCCCTGGTCATATTTCAGTTAGAGCACTACTAGATGACTAAGACGCCCAGTTTACCCTGTATTCATCGTTCCTGAAGCATGACTACCTGAAACATGAGCAAAAAATGATGCCATTGCAGGAGATCCCAGCCCGAGGTACTGTAACACATGAATTATTTTGTGGCATTCCAGAAGGCATCTTAGCTTTTCAGATCTCTAAGAAATTCCACTGCCGTAGAGTTGGGTCCAACTCATAGCGATCCTATTAAGTCAGAGTAGATCTGAAAAGCCTGTATCAGAAGCTCTGAAGTGATTCTGTGGAGAACCATGCTGTATTTCCACAATGGTAAACTGCAGTTGATTTCTCAGCCATATGTTTCCTTTGAAGAAATAAATTATTAGGCTTCCTCAGCTACCCATTTCCACTGTGAGAAAAGTCAGGCTACCCTATGGAATCAAGAAAGTTTAGTGTGCCAGAGTTTTATTCATTCATTCATTTCTTCGGTGATTTATTCTATCATTATTTCGTTCACTCATTTATTTATTTATTCACTTAAAAAAAAACTGCTGCAGTCAAGTGGATTCTGAGGGATAGGAACCCTCTAGGACAGAGTAGGCCTGCCCCATAAAGTTTCCAGTGAATGCCTGGTGGATTTGAACTGCTGACCTTTTGAAAAGAGAAAATTCTCTGATGAGGTAGGATTCAGGAAGGACTTGAGATTCACTGATCTCCATAGTGATTCATAAATGTTGGCCGCTAAATTTGTGCCTCCTCATAATGCCTCATTTATGCTAAATGACAAAAATAATGAATAAATTTTCATACAGTTCATTTAATGAACTACCATTGTTGAGATTTTTGTCCCTTCTACTTATGCGTTGCTAAAAATAAAAAAACAAAACAAAACAAAACCCTCTCTTTCATGAGATGATAGTGAGGGTAGGTGATGGTAACTTAAATTTTTTTCTTGGCAACACTATTGCCTTAGTCATCTAGTGCTGCTGTAACAGAAATACTACAGGTGAATGGCTTTAACAAAGATCAATTTATTTTCTCGCAGATAAGTAGGCTAGAAGTCCAAATTCAGGGTTTAGGTCCAGGAGAAGTCTTTCTCTGTTGGGTCTGGAGGAAGGTCCTTGTTTGTCAGTCTTTCCCTGGGTTGGGAGCTTCTGAGGCGCAGGGACCACAGTCTAAAGGATCCCCTCTGCTCCTTTCCTGATGGTTAAGATGTCCCTAACTCTCTGCTTGCTGTCCCTTTCCTTTATGTCTCAAGCGACTGCCTCAAGGCACGAAACAATCTTACACCTCAAGTCTGGCTCTACCCCACAACTTCGTCCCAGTCCCATTCTCCCTCATTAACATGGCAGAGGCAGGATTTACAGCATATTGGAATATAATCCAATACCAGGAATCATAGCCTACTCAAATTGCTATATACATTTGGGGGACGCCGGGAGGTCACAGTTCAATCCGTGGCAATTATGTTACTCCCAAAGATTTTTAAAAAATGACGTAAAATACTGGCCTGCGAAATCTGGACATTGATATTTGAGGTAGGTCTTTGCTTATCTTTATCTGTCTTCCAAAACCTAGCACTAGTTCAAAATACAGCTTGTTTCTTCAAAAGTTAAGACAGTTTGAAAATACGACTAAGTTTAAAGAATGTAAAGTATCCTCAGAGGTGATACAGTCAAGAGGCAAAGTCATCACCTGACTGATTTTGCGGGAGCACTCCTTTTCTTGTCCTCTTTGTGAACTCGTCAGGGCTCAATGAAAACGACTCTTTTTCAGTGTTATTGTTAAGTGCCTTTGAGTCGGTTCAGACTCATAGGGACCCTGTGTATGACAGAATGAAACACTGGTCCGCTGGCACCCTCACAGCTGTTACTATGATTGAGTCCATTGTTACAGCCACTGTGTCATTCTGTCTAGTAGTGGGTCTTCTGTTTTTCGTTGTTGCTGATCTATAACATTACAAAGCCCGCTGTCCTTTTCCAAGGACTGGTCCCTCTTGACAACATGTCCACAGTACCTAAGACAGAGACAGAATTGTGCAGCATGGACCAATGTCTGTCTCAGTAGGATACGTTTCTGCAGTAAGTAGATTTTTTGGTGCTTCTATCATAGTTATAACACAAAATGCATCTGCTTCATTGATAGCCCAGCCCAATATTGAGTAATGTTTCCTAAGATTTGCCACTCATTTAAAAAACTAAGTTTTCCCCATTGTGGTCTACATCCATGGAAGAACTCTGAAGGCATAACCTGATGGCTAAGAATCCCACATCCAGGTGGAATTTGCGTCTTAATTTTATTAGTACATTATCACATGCACATGTTCATTACACGGTCTATCCAAGTAGTTAATGCCCAGACCCAAGGGCCAGATCCCACAGTCCCAGTTCCTGTGAGTCCTGGGCAAATCCAGGAAAGAACAGAGATTAAGATCGGTAAATGTGCCGAATATAATAACTTTATTCTGTTTTGGATTAGTACCAAAGTGTGAGTTCTTACTTAATCACAAAGTATTCTGTAACAACATGAGCATGTACAGTGATGTGTACAGTGATGTGTTATTAGATGGAATCAGTTCAACAGCAGCAGTAGACAAGCACAGAAGCCCTGGTGATGCAGTGCGTAAATATCTCGCTGTTCACTGAAAAGCTGGTGGTTCAAATCTACCAGCTGCTTTGCAGGAGAAAGATGTGACAGTCTGCTTCCATAAATATTTACAGTCTGGAAACTCTATAGGGCAGTTCTACTGTGTCCTACAGGATCACTCTGAGTCAGAATTGACTGCACGGCAGTGGGTTTGGGTTTGGGGTACACAAGCACACATGGTTTATTTGTACAATCTCAGACTCTTTTCTTCCTTACAACTGGCCTTGACTCTATTTCTATCCAAAAAATAGTAGCTCACAGTTTTCGTTGTTCTGGCTTCCTTGACATCCGTGTTGTTTAATTAAAAGCTACAGCTTAACTGGATAGTGTTGCCAGTGGCTAATATTTAAGTAGCTAAAAAAAAAAAAAAATCTGTTACTGTTGAGTTAATACTGACCCGTAGTGACCCTATAGGACAGAGCAAAACTGCCCTATAGAGTTTCCAAGAGAAACCTTAATGCCACATTCTTATTCCCGTAGCCCAGACTCCCTGAGTATTTGCTCAGTGTACAAAATGAATGAGTACAGTGAAAGGATACAATCCTGCTGCACACCTTTCCTGGTTTTAAACCAGATTTCTCTGTGCCTGGTTAGCGTGTCTCTCAACTCCATGGCAAGTGTGACAAGGCTCAGGATTTTAATTCCTGGGATTCTAGGTTTGTCCAAAAACTAAGAAAGAGGTCAGAGATCCAGTTGGTCCATTTTTAAAAAGTCAGAATTCACAAAACTAATACTTTGAGTACCCATAATAATGAGAATGTAAGGTGGAAACTAGGCATGGGGTAAGGAGTTGCTGGCCCTACCCTGTCAAGTGATCGATGCATCTAATACCAGAAAGTTAACTCAGTATTTTCAGCACTGCCCTTGAACTAGAATGTAAGCTTCTAGTGGTCAGGGACTGTGTCTGCTTGCTCATCATTTGCAACATCTACAAAGGGTCATGGTAGGGGCAATAAATGTTCATTGGTTCAGTGATTGAATTAAGTAATTTCTGTTATTCAGCAATTAGTAAATATGAAAGTTTGATATGTGGTTTTATAAAGGTATTGTGAAGCAAACTCCAAGGTCAAGATTTCCATAAATATACTCTGTGATATACTAGTCTATCAAGATGCTCCATGAGAATAGGATTTACATGGTTTTAACAGGTTTGGAGAACTCTGCATACTACATCCCCTTCTTGGAGTTATGTTATACATTAACATATTAAAATTTCTGAGATACAGTTAAATAAAGAAAGCTTTTTGACTGTGCTTGGCCCAGAGATTCTCCCCACATTTTGAACAAGAGAACTTTCCCTACATTTTTAGAACTAGAAACCTATTTCTGTCCTTTGGATCCACTTTGGGAAACGCTTCAACTCATGTAAAAGGTAATATACTTAGGGCTGGGGGCATCTCTAGTTTTTCCATTTAGAATATCAACCCAGTATATTCTAGGGTCTTGGAAGACAGAACTCTAGAAGTGGACATTAATATATGAACTTAAACTTGGTATCATGACAAGTACAAGAAAAATAAAAAGTGGAAGTTGTTCCACTAAAGAAAAAATTACCTCACAGACATAGAGATTACTCTAGGAAGGATAGGCCTTAAATGTGAGAACAGGGCAGGTGGGAGGAGGAAATAAACAGGGTAGTTAGAGGGAGGATGGGAGAGGGTAGAGAATTTCAGAAGAAAAAAGTAGGGGTCATTTGAAAATGACTTAATCTTTACTGTTCTTTGAGGACAGATTTAAAGCTTGTTCTAAATTGGTTTGGTTTACAAACTTGTACATTTTTTAATTAGTAGTTAAGGAGCCCTGGTGGTACAGCACCTAAGAGTTACGTCAAGCTACAGCTGACAACCAAAAAGGTTGGCAGTTCGAACCCACCAGCTGCTCCTTGAAACCGTATGGAGCAGTTCTACCCTGTGCTATAGTGTTGCTGAGTCAGAACCAGCTCAATGGCAGCAGGTTTTTTTGGGGGGAGGGGGGCTATAGTATATGACATGAATTAAAAATCTTCATTGAAATATAAGTAACTTAGCAGTATACACAAGGTATGTGTTGGGGCAAGTGCTGTTATCAAAGTCAAGAGGAAAATGAAGACAATGTCATAGATGACTGTAAGTCAGTAACAGAAGTTCTTGTACTGAATCTCAAAAGATGAAGATAATGTTTGGAACCTGCAGACAAACTCTGCTATCACCACAAAACAGTTTCCTTTCAACACAAACTCATCAGTTATGTCATATTATCTTTGATGGATTTATAACTTACCATCACTGAGAATGATGAACTTATCTGAATCTACTTGTTTCTTTTTTTTAATTTTTTTTAACATAACTGAGTGAAAATGTACATTCACGTATAAATTTACATGCCTACCTGTATGCAGCTTCCACTGCTCTCCCTGCCCAGTGACAGCACACTGTTCCTCTCTGCTCCATACATGTCTCATCCTCCCAACAACCTCCTTTCCCCTCCTCTCCGTCCACTCCCCTTCCTCCAGCCAGAGGTCAGCAAGATGATATCCTGTAGATGTATAGAACCACAAAGTGCTTCCAATATATGGTCACTCTGCATTGCCAAGTCCAATCCATTCCTGTCCAAAGAGTGGACCTTTGTTATAATTTATGGGAAAGGGCAGCATCAGGGCCGGGGGCCACGCTCTCAGAGGAACCCCCAAACCGCTGGACCATCATTTGAGGTCTTTTAGTGGAGATCTCATGATGCACCCCTTTTCATTCTTGTGTTGCTAGTGAGACTCCTCTCTGTGAGCTCCATCGTGGCTATCACTGGTGGTGGCCGGGCACCATCCAGTTCTTCCAGTCCCAAGTCGATGTAGGCACCCAGTCTTGTGGGTCTCTCTGTCATCTTGGTTGTCTTTACCGCATGTCATTTTGGTCCTCGGTGAGCATCCGTTCCTGCTGAATTGGGACCATTTGCTGTGTCCTCAGATGGCAGCTTGGCAGCTTTTAAGACCCCAGACACCACTCACCAATGTGGGGTGCAGAGAGCTCTCTTAGCAAAACGCTAGTTGTGCCAATTGGCCTGGAATTCGCCTAAGAGCATGGTCCCCCGCCCCCCGCCCCAGCTACTCTATCCTTGCAGTATTGAGTCAAGATGGAAGGAGTACTCAAGTTATGCTGAAGTCCACTTAATGTTGTTCTTGTTTCTAATGTGTGCTATCACCGTTTTCTCCCAACTAGATTTCTAGTAAGTATCTAAACTAAACCCTCCCCCCTCCCCCTCCCTCCCCTCCCTTGCAGCTGTCAAAGAGTCTTTTCTTCTATACACAAATCTGTTTTTGAGGTCTTATCGTAGAGGTCGGATCCGACTCCACGGCACTTGGCTTGGCTATCGTAGAGGTCTCATACAGTATTTGTCCCTTTGTCGCTGGCTACTTTCACTCAACATAATGTCTTCCAGTTGAAACCAGGTTAGGAGATGTTTCCTGGAATCATCGTTATTATTTATCTTGCGTAGTGCTCCACTGAGTATATGTACCATAGTTTACCTATCCATTCTTCTATTGTTGGGCGTCTGGGTTGATTCCATCTTTTTGCTATCATGGACTGTGCTGCAGTAAACATTCTGGTGCATGTGTCCGTTGGTGTGAATATATCTGTAGGATATATTCCAAGTAGTGGAATGACTGGGTCAAATGGTATATCGATATCCATTTTTTTAAGGAAGCGCCAGATTGCCTTCCAAAGAGGCTGGACCATTTTGCAACCCCACCAACAGTGTAGGAGGGTTCCACTTTCTCCACAGCCTCTCCAGCATTTGTTGTTTTGTGTTTTCTGGATCATGGCCAATCTTGTTGGGGTGAGATGGTATCTCATTGTTGTCTTGATTTGAATTTCTTTAATAACTAAAGATCATGAACATGTCCGCATGTGTTTTTTGGCTGCCTGGATCTCCTCTTTGGTGAAGTGTCTGTCCATCTCCTTTGCCCATCTCTTAATTGGATGGTTTATCTTCTTCTTATTGATATTTTGTAGTATCTTATAGATTATGGAGATCAGGCGTCGGTCTAACATAGAGTTGCCAAATATTTTTTCCCATTCTGTGGGTGTTCTTTTAATTCTATTAATAAAGTCTTTGGATGAGCAAAAGTACTTGTTTCTTAATTTAGCATCTGAACTTATGCCACTATGAATGTCTAAAGGAAGTATAAAAATATATGCTAGTTAACTTTCAAAATGTATTGTTTTCTAACTTGTATTGTCCTGGCTAATTTGGGTAGCAAGTTAAACAAAACTGACACCTTTGACTTTATTTATATATTATGCATACCTAGGAATTTAATGCATAAAAGCTATTGTGAGTATAGTTGTGTGTGTGCATGGTGCATATTTGATGCATAATTATGTGCTTAGGAACTGGGATTTCTAAACTGATGTGTCCTAACTTCCATCAGAGGTAAAACTCCTCTTATTAATAGTATATATTTTTCTGTGCTGTTGTAATATATTCATACTTTAGATTAATGATGGTCCCTTCTTAGAGGAAAAATAAATATCTAGTTACTACCCCCAACATTCCCTGAGAAGCTTTTACTGTTTATTTCCATTTACATATCATTAAAAATAGAGTAATACCTAAAATGTGTTCTGGGGGCAATACTTCTAAGTCTTAAAAACAGTCCCTCTAAGAGGAAAAATGAGTATCAGGTTACTAACCCAATGAAACCTGAGATGCTTTTGCTATATATGTTCAGATACATACCGTTTAAAATAAAGTACCCCCTAAAATGTGTTTTGAGTGTCACATTTGAGAGGAAAAATGTGTGCAGGTGACCAAAACTCTAGTTTTAGTGACACAAAAGTAAATCAGGTCTGAAGGATCATCAGACATGTGCGTCTGTATATGAGAGAGACCGTTCTGGAACAGGCTATGTCATGGATTTCAGAGCAGTCATGGTAAATCATCATAAGCTGAGGACCACCACTGTGTAGAGTAAAAATCCAGCCTTTCTTTGCTGGATAATAAATGATTTCAGGGCTGGAAAGGAGTCAGACATTTCAGACTGGCTGAAGACAAACTATCTCTTTGAGCCCAGTCTTCTTAATTCACCTGTACACACCCCACATTATTACTCAGGTGCTAAGCAGAAATGCTTTTTGTCTTCAAGGCTGAAAGACCCTTTAGTTTAAATTATGAACCTTCTCTGGTTTTCCCTGAGAAAGTAAAATAAATGGTGTAGTGGTTCCTAGTTGTAAAAAGTTCTTAAAATACACAAGTTCTGCTCCATTTCCAGTGAAACGCTGTGACTTAAGAAAGCCTGTTTATTGTTATTTGGTGTGGAGCTCAACTATCCAGGTAGATGTAACTGAATTTTCCTCCTCATTCTTTTATGAATTTCGTTATCACTTGTGAACTGTTTCAAAGGCTAGAGTTGAAACCACCTCAGAGCAAAGTCCTAAGTAACACTGGGAAAACAGCAGAGCACATGGGATGAGATGAAGAGGGTTGGAGAATATAAGTAAGATCTCAGCACTTAAAAAAAAATTAGTAGTGATTTAAAAAAAAAGTTTCCAAAATGGAGTTGCTACAAAACAGATGGGGAAATAATATTATATTATGCCAAATAAACACAAAATATTACAACCTGGTCTGAGCACTGGTTGTGTCGTGCTAATAACTCACTTCCATTATCTGTCATGTTAGATTTCATGCCCAGGCCATGACATGCTGACAGCATAGAGGTATTACTAAGATTACATACAGGAGTAGCCATTTTTCATTGAACTGCTAGACTGTACTGTTACTGAGAAAGCTGACTGTGACTTGGATTTTAATTAAATGGACATCTGAGAATTGTGACAACATGTTTGAAGTAATGATTTATGGGAGAGAATTTTCACCAACCCTTTAGTGAGCAGGTTTTTTTCTTAATGCTAATTATACTAGGCACAAAGATTACATGTATAAAATAAAAGTAAAAGGAGCACATGGTAAGTGCCACTTGAAAGATTTAAAAACCCAAACACTAAGCTTTTGTTGGAATTACTACTGCTGTTAATTACCTCTAGGGTTATATATGTATTAGTGTCAATGACAAGTAAAATATGAGTTTATTTATGGTCTACTTAATTAAATTTAATTAATTACATTTAAAGTGACCGTGTACAATTTCTCCCCACTACAATATTAGCTATTAACTGGTAAAAATAGGAATTATTTAGAAGCAAAAGGACTTAATCCTTGAGTGAAATCCCTGAAAATGTTAAAAACTTTAAACCACTCAATTTTAATAATAAACTTTTTATTAGATTAATACAGTGTGAAAACAAAGGTGTAAATTAGCATTTACAAACTTGTTTCACATGCTGTTTAGTATTTATAAATAAGTGATAATATTCTGTTTGTTTCTTGCTCCAAATCTAATATTTTACTATTAAAAATGTCCCTGAAGTATTTGTTGTCTAATGCCTTCTTCATTTTGTCTGATCTAGAAGTACAGACATCATTCACTTCATAGATACATCATAAAACTCAAAATAATCTTGCTAGTTTATCATTTTTTTTTAACTTTTACATTGCACCTCAGAAATCCAGAGGTAGTTTTAACAGTCTGTCATGCACATCTGCTGTCCCTGATCTTTTTTCTTTTTATTGTGAATTAAGAACAATTTTACAATCTATATAATGTTGCCATATAACACCCAGAACTTTCACCTCTATCCTATTTTAGCTGCCAACCTCTTCCTACATGACAGTACACTTCCCCTTTTGTTTGGAACTTCCTGTAACCTTTTGATAAAGGTCTGGCCCTCCTCACCCAGTCAACTCAGCTCCAGCAAAGTGTCCCTCAGACAACCACATATGCATTTTTCAAGGCTTATTCACCTCCAGTGTCACTCTATGTTATGTATGGCCCAGGTCAGTCTTTGTCTAGGGAGCTGGACCCTGTGCTGGATGCAGTTTGGGGTTAGACAGTCCAGCGGCCACGCTCCCAGGGGTTCCTGCGTTCAGAAGGACCATCAAGTGTGATCTTTTGGTAGAGTTCTAGCTCTGCCCTCTGCTCTGACACCTACTGTGTCTAGAGCTGTGTTCCACATACCCTATCTGGACTGTCACTGATGGTGGCCAGGCACCATCTCTGGTCCCATGCTGAAGCAGGCTATGGCTGATATGGCCCCTTCCATCTGGTGGGCTCATATTTTTCTCCTGTCCTTGGCACCATTTGGTGCTATTTACATGGCAGCTTGCTAGCTTGTAAGACGCCAATCCCCACTTATCTAGGTGGTATGTGGAGTGATATCTTGAGAAAAAAACTTGGGGTATGCCAGTTAGTCTGGATGTTCCCTGAGAACATAACCCCCAGATCCCAGGCCCTTTTTCTCTGTTCTTCCAAAGAAGTGGTCCACATTAAGGAGATGATTTGGTTCTGAAGTTAAGTAGTTGTTGGTACCCGACCTCTAGTGCATGCTGTCACATCCTATAACCATCCCTAATCCTAACCACTATCTAATTTGTAAAAAAATTCCTCTCCTTCCCTGTCCCCCCCATAACCATCACGTATTGATTTCTACTGTCCTTAAATAATTAGTTGTGTCCTTATAATAATGGTCTCATACAAAATTTGTCATTTTGTATCTGGCTAATTTTGCTCAGCGTAATTTCCTCTAGATGATCCCACACTGACAGATATTTCCCTAAGCCATCATTGTTTCTTCTCATTGTGTAGTATTCCATTGTATGAAGGTACCACAGTTTGTTTAACCATTTGCCTATTGATGGGTGTTTAGGTTGTTTCCAACTTTTTGCTGTTGTGGAAAGAGCTGCAATAAATGTTGGTGTGCAAGTATCTGTTTGAGTGGTATTCGTTATTTCTTTGAGGTATGTTCCAAGGAGTGGGATTGCTGGGACATATGGTCTTTATATTTCTAGTTTTTTAAGAAAGCGTCAAATCAATTTCCACAGAGGTTGAACCACTTTACAGTCCCACCAAGTGTAGAATTCCAGTCTCTCCACATCCTTTCCAGCATTTATTATTATGTGTTTTTTGGATTATTGTCGTCTTTGTTGGGGTGAGATGGTACCTCATTGCGGTTTTCATTTGAATTTCTCTGATAGATAGCAATTGCAAACATTTCCCCATGTACCTGTTGGCAGTCTGTGTATCTTCTTTGGTGAAGTGCCTGTTGATGTCATTTTCCCATTTTTTAATTGGGTCATTTGTTTTTTTTCTTGTTGAGGTTTTGCAGAATCTTGTAGATTAGAGAGATTAGGTGGTAGTAGGAAGTGTAGTGGGCAAGTATTTGTTCCTGCTCTGTAGTTAGTCATTTTACTCTTTCGATGAAAGCTTTGGATGAGCATGTTTAATTTATATGAGTTCCCAATTATTTATTTTCATTTCTCATGATTGAAGGTTTGTGGTAGTTTTGGGTAGACTGTTGATGCCATGGATTAGTGCGTCCTTTTTGATCCGACTCGATGGCACTTGGCTGGCTGGCTTGCCTTCCCAGAATTTTATTGTTTTAGCTTTTATATTTAGGTTTTTGATCCATTTTGAATTAGTTTTTGTGCATGGTGTGAGATAAGAATCTTGTTTCATTTTTTTGGAGACAGATATTCAATTATGCCAACACCATTTGTTAAGAGATGGTCTTTACCCCATTTCACTCTCTTGGGCCTTTATCAAATATCAGCTTTTCATAAGTGGATGAAGTTATATTTGTATTTTCAATTCTGTTCCGTTGGTCTGTGTGTCAGTACCAGGCTGTCTTGACTACAGTGGCAGTGTAGTAGGTTTTTAAGGTCAGGAAGGGTGAGGCCTCCCACTTTGTTACTTAAGTGGTACATTTAGTCCATTTGCATTCATTGTGATCGTTGATAAGTATGTGTTAGCATTGTCATTTTGATGGATTTTTTTCAGTGTTGTGGACAATTTCTTTGTTGCATTCCATTTTTTTGTGCTGAGTCTTTTTCCTTCACATATTTTCTTTTCATGGCTTTCAGTTTTTGTTTTCTTGAACATGTGATTTTGTTTGTTGCTTTTTGACTTTGAGAATTACAGGTTTCTTTTGTGGGTACTCCCTTAATCCCTTTTATTAATCTAAAAGTAGTCCAAACTTCAGAGTCTGTGTATCTCCTTGTCTTCCTCCACATCTGGAAGGTCTATGTGCCTTTCTTTGACCTTCTTTTTCATAGAATATAGTTGTTGATTATATCCTGAGATCGCTGAATTTCTATTTTTTGTGATTTGGTTTGGTTACTGTTTTTGGATTTCCTTTCCTGATGTTATCTAGATGCTCTGTCAAGTGTTGGATGTTTAAGTGTATGTCTAATGCCATTGATGTTCTTCTCTAAGAACTTCCTTTAAAATTTCTTATAATTTTGGTTTGGTTCTTACAAATTTTCTAGATTCATGTTCATCTGTTCACCTTCATATTTGAGAGACAATTTTGCAGGATATATTATTCTCTGTTGACATTTTTTTCCTTCAGGGCTTTGTGTATGTTATCCCACTGTCTCCTGGCCAGCATCATTTCAGCTGAGTAGTCTGAGTTTAATCTTAATAATTTTCCTTTATAGGTTACTTTTTGTTTATTTCTGGCTGTCCTCAGTAATCTCTCATTGTCTCTGGTTTTATTGAGCTTGATTATAATACGGCTTGGTATATTTCTTTTGAGATATATCTTGAGTGGGGTTCAATGAGCATCCTGAATAGAGATCATCTCATCTTTCACAATATCAGGGAAGTTTTCTGTCAGTAGGTCTTCAACTATTCGCTCTGTATTTTCAGCTATCCCACCTTTTTCTGATACTCCAATCATATGGATATTATTTCTCTTAATAGAATCCCACATCACTCTTAAGGATTCTTCACTCTTATTGAATCTTTTATCTGATTTTTCTTTGTGTATGCTGGTGTTGTTTACTTTGTCTTCAAGCTCACTATTCTGCCTTGCATGTCCTGAATCCTACTCCTTTGACTTTCTTTTGAGTTATCAAGATCAGAGATTTTATTGTTGGTCTGTCAGATTTCAGATTGTTGCTGCTTAAATACTTCTTGCAGCTTATTTAATTTTTCAGTGCATTGTTGCATTTTGCCTGATCACTCTGCTGATATCTTGCATAGTTCTGTACATCAGTCTTTTATATTCTGTCTCTGATAGTTGTAGGAATTCTTCTCCTGGGAAATCCATTGATGTTTTATTTTGGGAGTTCAGAAGCCATGGTATTCTGCTTCTTCAGGGGTTTAGAGATTGATTGTTGTCACCAAGCCATCTGGAAGTCATTGCAGTGAAAGAGATTTAAAATCTGGCCTGACTGGCATCTTTCTGTTGGGGCTGGGCTGTAGATTCTCTAGGCAGTCTGATTATTTTCTGTTGCTTGCTCTTACTGTCCCGCACTGATCTGCTGCTGCTGGTGGTGCAGCTCCCAGGTGGGGAAGTCACTCCTACTTTTAGCAGCACCACCACCACTTCTGCCTCTGGGCTGGGGAGGGTCACTTGCACAGGCACGGCACTTTTGCAGCCACTCCAAGGTAAGTAGGACTCAAGTGCAGCTGCCTCTGATTTGGGCAGATCCCTCATGGAGCCTCAGCCTCTGACTTGGATGTAGGGAGAGGGAGTTGTCACACTCTTGTGCCTTCTTCCCCGAGTCACAGCAGCTACTGCTGCTGCTGTTTTTGTTGCATCTGGGTTGGGCAGGGATCTCTGGGAGTTTCATCCAATGGCTACCTAGCCAGTGGGGTGATCGCCTAACTCCTCTAGAATCACCTCAGGCTCTCCAGCACAGCTGGCTCCAGTTTTTGCCTGGCTGTTGGGCAATCGCTTCCCTTCCCCCAGGTCACCTGAGCCAAGCCCTCCCTGGCAAACATGGCATCAGTGGTTGCCTGTCTGCTGGGGTGATCACTTCACTCCCCCTGGGTCACATGAGCCCAAGTCTCCCTGGTGCACTTGCTTCCAATGGCTACCTAACCACTGAGGTGATCACTGTCCTCCGACAGGTCACCTGATCCCAAGCCTCCCGGGCATACTTGGCTCCTGTGGCTGCCCAGACCTCCCTGGCACCCTTGCCTCCAATGTCTATCTAGCCGCTGGGGCAATTTCTCTTCTCCTGATTCACCTGAGCCCAAGACTTCCCAATGCACACAGCACAATGCACTGCCTAGCTGCTGGCACTCATTGCTGTCCCCCCACGGTCACCTGAGCCCAGATCTCCCGCTGCAACTCCAGTGGCTGCCCAGCTGCTGAGGGTATCACTACCAACTTGCCTGGTGGCCTGAACTCAAGCCTCACTGGCCCAGGCCACTCCAATCCTCTCCCAACCGTGAGTGCACTGGCAGTCCCCCACCCCCTGGCTGTGGGAGCCCAGAGCCTCCTTGCCTACTACCTCCAAGGCTGATCCTAGGTCTGCCAGCAGCAAGGCTGTTCACTCCATCCCCCCAGGTCCCTCGATCTCCTACTCCATAGCTGTGGGGAGCCTAGACTGGGGCTACCAAGTCCCATGCAGGGCTGAGGACTACTGTGCAGGGTGCACTTGCATGCTCCCCCCAGTTCTGCCCTCTCCTGCTCTATTGCTGTGGACGTTGGGAGCCCCGGCCTCCTGTTCCTGTGCTCTCCACCCTGTCTCCCTGTTCCTCCAGACAAGGCCTCCTGGCCCCTTGCTGCTCTGAGTCAGCACATGGCACCTGGCCAGTGGGTCTGGCAGGGCACTGACCAACAGCCGGCCTAGTCCCGGAGTGTTCTAACCTATGTGGGGGTCTTCAGGTCTGAGCTGTGGACTGCAGCGGTGAAGTTTAGGCTGGGGCAGGTCTCTTTAGTCCAATTCAAGGTTATTCCAGCTCTTGTTTTGCAGCTCTGCTTGCTTGCTAAGATTCGCTGGAGGTGGGTTTTCTCATTGCTGGGGTTGCCTTCAGTTAGTGGAGAATGTCCGCCCAGGCTGCATTGTTTTATCTGAGGCTCCTAAGATCTTCCTTTCACTCCTTTGTACTTAGGGTTCTCTAAGCACAGGTTAGTCCTTCTAGATTGCTCTCTTTGGTGGATTTCATTAATATTGAGGTTTGTGGTTGTTGGAGGGTTTAGCAGGGACCTGTTACTGTCATTTTGGCTCTGCCCCCCTCTAATTCTAGCTTATCTTTCTAATGTTCAAAGGTTTTGAAAGGTGAAATTTGTTTCAGACAAGCCAGAAATAAGATATATTACTTGGACACATTGTATCAGTTCACATTTCCAACTCCCTTTGTGATAGATTCTTCACTTTAGTGACTCATTTGTTAAATAAAGATAGCTTTCTGACTACCCATCGGTTTTGAATGGATTATGAGAACATTTTTAGGGGATGTGGGTGACCAGCTCTACTTATACCCACAGGTAAGTCCCTAAGAACTAAAAAGAATAACTTGGGTCATGGGAGAAGCAATTTTGTTTTGTTTTAGTTTGGTTTGGAAGTTGACTGGACACTCCTAGAGAAATGAACCTGGGGAAAAGAACACAATTTGGTGTGTGTCTAGCAACTGTAATCCATTTGGGGTCAAGTCGATTCTGATTCATAGTGACCATTTAGGACAGAGTAGATCTGCCCCATAGGGTTTCCAATGAGTGGATTCAAACTGCTGACCTTTTGGTTAGCAGCTGTGCTCTTAACTACTCGGCCACCAGGGTTCCCTAGCAACTACAATAGCAATATTATGAAAAGGACAAGAAAAAAAAAGCCCAGTGTGGAAATTAGAGTGGAATCACAAACAAAAAAATAAACTTCAAGGAAGTGACTAAACTTTAAACAGTGAGCCTAATTTTAGGACACCAAGTTTTGTTTAATTGTTTTATTGGTAGAGAGAAACATGAAACTTATCATTGCTAACAAGGGCTTGTATAAATCATGTGGGCTTAGAAATACAAAATGTGTGTTCATTTTCTTGTGTATTAAGTAAGGAAGTCATACTCACCTATTCACGTCCATACCAGAGAGGGCGACTTGGGGCCCCATCCTTCAGACTGTGGGGTAGATGCCTCTCTCCTCAGACTTCCTGGAACCATCTGCGATGTTTCCTGGTCCCCAGTGTGCTCTTCTCAGGTAAACCAGCCCCAGCAAAAGTGTCAACCCTTTCAGAGTCTTCCTTCACACTCCCTCAGCCTCTACTCCAAGCTGAAGGCAGTTTCCTTCTCTCCATCCCCATAACAACCTCTCTGAACCCACTGTGGCAGTCCCATTTTTTTTTCCTACACATATGTTCCCTCCCCTACTCGCTGCACACTCTGGTGCTGGTTCGTTCTTGCCCCACAGCATGCTAGTCCCAGATCCCATGAGTGGGCCAGCTGTAGAACATGACCATGAGAATAAGCCATCCTCAGGATTCTTGCCTACCATGACTCTGGTTGCTTTTGAGCAAAATCCAATCCATTGCCATTGAGTCAATTCCAACTCATAGTGACTGTATAGGACAGAACAGAATTGCCCTATAGAATTTCCAGTGAGCACCTGGTGCGTTCAAGCTGCCAACCTTTTGGTTAGCAGCTATGCCAGTTAACCACTATGATACCAAGATTTCCCTCTTGAATGAGGTGACTTGAGAAAGTGCAGAGGCTGAGGCAGGAATACGATTCCATGATACAAGTGGATGGGGTTAGAATAGAGGTTGTATTTCTGTGGCTTTGGGATTTCAGAGGAACTGGGTATGTTTTGAAGGAAGCCATCTCTTGCCAGTGAATTAGGGCCAGTTAGTTTCCTTCCCGCCTTTTAATCCTTCTCTTATAGTGGTGATAATTTCATACCTAATATTTTAAAATTCTATTGGTGTATATATTTCTTTTGGTTAATTACTCTGTCTTGTTAAAAGAAGTATTTTACCAGGAGATTTCTAAGCCTGCTTAGGATACTTACTAAGTAGGAGGCATATTCAGGTTGTCTAAGACTCAAGTCTTGCTCTCACTGCTATGTCTTGAGAAACAATTCTGACCTGACTTTGCAGTACTCTCAGGTTAGATGCTGTGTAAGCTGCAGAACAAAAGGGGACTGCGTCACTGGGTTCCCCAGTAATTCCCTACAATTTCATAGGGACTGGAGCTACAACAAGTGGTTGATCTTGTTCTCTCAGCAGGTCAGAGATGCAAAGGGAAATAGCTCTCCAACAGTGTAATACTTGAAATGGTTTGTTCGTGTGCTCTGATGTAAACTTCCAGATGTCTTAAACACATATGAAGTGAACACAACCCTACTAGCTTTACTATCAGTGTTAAAAGCTCAATATCGTTAGATGACTCAGGATAAGCCTTAGGCACACGATTGGTGTCAGATGTTAGGTTACTACAATAGTATAAAAATAAATTTCCATGATTTAAAAAGATGAGAAAAAAGTTATTAATAGGACAAATGTGTATATGAAACTCCTTCATCATGTATTTGTTAAAAATTAAACCAGTTGCCCAAAGCCATGTAACTGATAAAGTGCAGCAAACCTACAGTAAATAATGGGACACTTGGGTTTTCACACCCTCAGTTAGTATCTGGGTATGGAAAACTTGACTCCTAACAGATTGTAAGATAATCCTTGACTTGACCTTCATGTGATTTGACCCTTGTATGTCTTCCATCATAAAATAATCACTAACCAATCCAGGAATATCAAGAAATAAGAAAATAGACATAGTTGTTGAAAAACTATGGACTAAAATCCGTCTGCCAAAGTAGAAAAATATATTTAAAACTTTTTTTCAGGAAAATTCATAGAATCTCAGAGTTGGAAGAGACCTTAGAGGTTACTTTGTAGACTTACCTGATGTGTGACTCCACCTGGAGAGTAATAGTAATTCAGCTTTTGCTTGTTTCTGTTGAGTTGGGGACTCATTCTCTTCTAAGGCAGAAGATCTTCAGAGCCATACCTTCCCTAGCCCCCAAAGATGAAGACAGGTGTTGAAATTTACCCTTCTATTGAAAAATACTGTAAAGGAAAAAAAATTTTAAAAACAAGTAAAAAAGTTGTAACTATGTACATGATATTGACATTTGAAAAGGTTGTATTTAATGGCAAGTAGATGAGAATAGTGTTTGGTGACTTATGTCCCGAGTACGGACAGATCTACACAAAGAGCCTGTCCGTTGATTTCATAAAAATTATTTGCTTGGAAGAGTATAGGCTAGTGAGAGCAGGCTTGGCAGAACATAACAAGGGAAAAGACAGTTGCACGACTCTTGTGTTTACTCTGTGACATTTTTCCCTACCCCTCCACATTTTCTTTCCACCTTTGCAAAAAATCACGATGATAACATTTTGTTGCCTAGTTAGGGTGAGTTCATTACACAGGATGCTAGTCCTTCATCTGCCTTTCGAGTATGTGCAATAGAAGGCACAGATGAAAGTGGTTAAAATGTGTTCTTTTCTCAACATCTGAGGCCCAAGGTAGATGACTCTCCTACTGCTCTCATCCACTAGGTGCCAGCACAGCTCTGCTTCCTGCTTTGGTCTTTTCTGAAGGTTTTTCTCTGTCTAGACGTCCAGCCTGCTAAGAACATGTACTTCGTCTGTATGGGTTTTTCGTTGTTTTTTGGTAATTTTGACAAAGCCACAAAAAATTCTCAGTACACTAGATTTCTAATCACTAGGAATTTCAGTTTCAAAAACAATTTAAGGTACAAATGAATCTAAGTCATTATGAGCAGCCAAAAATTTTTTTAATCCAAAGTCTTTATGCTTTGTATTAATTTCGAAAGAATGAATAGAAGCCAGAATAATCAGGAAGTAAACAAGCATGTATTTCAGTAAGTTTAAAGTGAAGGTTATGTATTTCCACAGTAATAAAAACAAAATTTTAGATTTTACCAGTTTTTTTTTATTCCAGGGTTATGTTTTTAAAATTGATAGTTATTTTGTTTTTTAAATTGATAGATAGCTATTTTGATAGTTAAAGTGACAGTAATTGATATCATTTGATGTAGCATTTGTTTTGCTTCATCTGTTTCTATTTTTAAAACTTACTCAGAAAATTCCCATATATTTCAAAATGAAGGTAATACTACAGTGTTTCCGTCTATCACTTGTTACAGTATTCTATATATCTAATATCCTTCAACATTTTTAAAATTTATTTTTTAAATAACTTGAAATTTTTAATAATCAGCAGTTAATATTTTAACTATTAATGAAAGAGTAACACATAAAATCATTCCTGGAACAAAGGTACAGTTGTAACTCATTTTGTACATTCTCAGCTACATAAGAGAACATGATACCAATATTCCATGACATAATTAAATATGAACTGGAGGCCTCCTAGCAAAATACCACCAAAATGACAATTAATGTGGAAAAGCATGTATTTAAATAGTAAGAACTATATGATGCAAAATTTATAGAAATTGTATAATATAATTTTTTAATTCATTCAATGTAATTGTCTCAACAGTGTAAGTTAAAATTATAATGAGTGTTATTGTGCAGTCATTTTGATTTTTCAAATGCCAAACATATAGTTTAAATATTTGCTTAAATTTTGTACAGCATAACAGTGTTTGAAAATGATGAAAGTGGTAAAATGTTGTCTGCTTTAGTCTGTATATTCATGCTAACAGAATGGCTTGGCTTCTAAGAACGTGGGATGATTCCTTGCCTGTTTTATGGTTTATTATGGGATAGGATGCTGGTCTCACTGATCACACACGTGGTAGAAAAAGGCCTCTGTGAGCTTCCTGAGGTTGGGTTGATACCACTTAGTGTCACTGCTTTGAATAAAGCTTTGATTATTCAAATTTCAGGAACTTTCTGGAACTATGTGGGAATAATGCCTGCTGCATAATTCTATTACTTCCACTCCCAATGTTTCTTTTAATCTGTACAATTATTTTGTGTGTGTGTTAAAAAATAAAGGAAGGAAAGCAACGAAATGCTGTTTAATCTGAAACAGAGGTTTGTAAGTTCAGTCTCAGAAGCAAGATCAAATGACCTATCCAGTTCCTCTTGTATCTGTAATTCCTTTGCAGGACTTTCCTTAGGTTTCTCAGATCAGCCCATATCCTGGTCGGAATATTGTATTCTGTGCTTTGTCGTTTTTCAGTACCAGACAATCATAATATGGTCAGGGTTCTATCTAACTTCAAAGATGGTCATCTGTAAGTTTGAAACTCTCTGTTGCTGTGCAGTTGACTAAGAAGATTTCAGCGTTGAATTCAGCCCAGACCACAGAATGATTACAGTTATTGTATTTGGTATTTTCACGATAGGTTTCTATGTAATTGAGTTGCTTGTAACTTTGCGATTTATTTTCTAAGAAAAGAAACGATCAGACTATTAACTATATATGGCAATTAACACAAAGTGGACTCTACATCCTGGCAACACATCACTTTTGTCTGTCTTTAATTTAAACATCTGTAAAGGGATATCACTCGTGCCTTTATACGTAAAATGCAGTCATTTCCATCATGGCCTTCTATTTTTAGGAGTGTTAGTTTTTAACCCAACTATTAAAAAAAAAAAGAAAAAAAAATCCCAGCTTACACTCAGAATAGTTTTTTATTTTTAAAAAAATCTGAGAGTGAATTTTACTCTGAACATGAAAAAAGTAGTTCCTTGAAATTAGGAAGAAAACAAATGGGGGGGGAAAAAAAGCCAGTGGTTTCAAATGTATTTCTGTTCTTTTTCAACTCCAAACTAGCTTATTTGGTTGGGGAAGTAATGTTTTAATGTATTAATTTAAAGGGACCGCTGATAGTAGTTTTAAAGGTGGCTGAGTTAATTCAGGATAATTGTGAAACTCCTGCCGCAAGCGTTTTTGAGTATACCATCTTAAAATTCCTTTTAGATTCCTTTTCTGTAAAAGATGGGAAAGTCAGTGTGTATGTACACAGCGCAGAGGATTTTAAAGCCTACTTCAGTATGTTTTATAGAGAATTAATGGTGATGTAGATCTCTAACAAGTTCTGAGGTGGGGGAGGACTCAGTATAAAAAAGACATGCAGAACTATAAGAAACTAGATTTTTTGATTTCTTACGGTTTGCAATCTTAGTTACTGAAATTGTTCATGCTTCTCCTTCATTGAAATTTTGCTTTTCAGTGTTGCTAATGGTGCTGGTTCTTTAGATTTTCCCATTTTTTCTGAATTGGTTTTTATTCTCATTATGTAAAACTTAAAACTATAATTAGAGCTGTATGGATGCAATTAATTATATATGTACATATAACTATTGAATACGTTTCCCTCAAAGATATTGTTGATTTTCTGATATAAGATTCATTTTATATATGAAGCCTTCTTCACACAGTATAAAAGGCAGATTGTTGTGAAGATGTGAGAAGAAAAAGTGATACTTGAGTCCAGGAGATTTGACAAAGCTCCAGGTAACTTGGAGATGATATGTCAGAAAGATTTAGATGGACATCAAGAAGATTATGGATAAGAGCAGGAGGGACGTAGACCGTGTTTACTTGACAGAACCATTTAACACAAGTGCTGTCTGACCAGGCAGTGCACATGAATATATTCTGTTCCGTCTTATGGTAGTCAAACCCCTCATGAAAGGAAATATGTAGGATGGAGAACTCATATTTACATTTCCTTCTCTCTGGTTCCAGATTTTTGGATCAGGAAAAAAACAAACTGTCCCTATTCTACTCCCCCCCCCCTTTTTTTAAAATAATGAAGCATAGCTTTCTTATGTTTTTTCCATAAATGAATCTGACCACAAATTTAGGTTTACTGAAAATGCCTACAAATTAGCTGGGAAACACAGAATTTTGCAACAAAACCTCACTTTTAAGCAAATTCGCTACATGAAATTCTACTAAAAATTGCTACAAATTAGCTGGGAAGCACAGAATTTTGCAAGAAAACCTCAGTTCTAAGCAAATTTGTTACATAAAATTCCAATTCTATATCAAAGACAAGTTTGCGGGGATTTCTTTGATTATAAATATATATGTATATAAACTTCTTTAAAAAGAACTTAAAAGTAAAATTCTTTTAATGTGTTCAAAATATGATTATGTTACAGATTTGGTTTACACAGCCTTTCAGTAGTGCAAAGTGAATGTAGTAAATCCTACTGTCTGTTATATCTGAATAGGTAGAGTGCTGTATATGATCTATTTTGGTGATACAGTGAGGGAAACAGACATCTGATGTGTTTTTTTTATAGATTTCTATCTCACTCATCATATAAGGCATACCTACATGTACACACCCCTGACTGTTTCTCATCAGGTTTCTGTTTGGAAGTTTATGAGACTGATTGCTGAGGAACCCAAATCCTTCCTGGTTGACCCTGTTTTCGTCATTAAAATGAATAAAGTAACCAGATGTTATCTTGGTGATCAAACTGGATTGCCTGTGCAATGATCCGGTTGATTGTTCGATAATCATTTGTTCTTATGTATTGAAAAACATCAAAATCAAGCAAGCAGAAGAAAGCTGATTTGATTCTCTGTGTATGAAGGTAAAAGTTGGGAAACCTGGTGTCATGGTGGTTAGGAGCTACAGCCACTAACCAAAGGCTGGCAGTTTGAACCCACCAGGGGCTCCTTGTAAACTCTGTGGGGTCAGTTCTACCCTTTCTTACAGGGTCACTGTAAGTCAGAATCAACTCCATGGCAATGAGTGCTTTTTTGGTTTGGTAAGAGAAGGCTTGCTAGGATTCAGAAAAGGGCCACACAGAGAAACCGAAGACCCCAGCCCAGCTTTTCCACTAACTGCCCACAGCTTGATAGTCTGAAGCAGCACTTAGGCCTGAACTCACTAACAGATAGTCTTGTTCTCATCCTGCTGCAAGTTATTGTTGTGAGAACTGACTCAACTCCATGTGACAGAGTATCACTTCCCCATAGGATTTTCTTAGTTGTCATCTTTTCAGAAGCGTGTCATTCGGTCTGTATCCCTTGAAGGTACTGGCTAAGTTGGAACCACCACACTTTTAGCGAGCAGGCCAGCGCTCACTCCTTTGTTCTTTGGTAAGTCCCACCTCATTAGAGTGCTGGATCAGAAGGAAGCAGCCTGTGTGCAACCGGTCTGTGCCCTGGGGAGTACTTATGTTGTCACTTGGGGGCCAGTTTAAATAGAAATGTAGTTATGGCCTGAAGAAGCTTTATCTTACAAAGAGGACCTAAAGATTCTAACACTAAGGAACGTGTACATAGCTTAAACCCTCTCTGGGTTTTTTTTGTTTGTTTGTTTAAAGAAAATAACCTAAATCAAAAGCAAAATGTCAGACCTCTTAGGCCTTCTCAGAGCATTTTCCTGAGCACCCAAAGGAAACTGAATGCCAATAACAAGGAAATTATTCTGTTCCATTATTATTCTATTTCGTCCCCACAAAAGTAAAAAAGAAAGCTGTCTTCTCTCCAGAAATTGTTTGAAATAAATCATAGATTGATTTAAAAAGCAAACCTACTCATTTAACCTGTCCTTGTTTATTACATATTTAATTTTGTTCCTTTAACGTAACGACAAAAACGGAAAACAAAACATTTTTTCAAATCTGCCCCCTGAGTTTTTACCAGCCCTGGTGGTGTGTGTAGTGGTTAATAGCTCAGCTGCTAACCAAAGATTGGCAGTTCAAATCCACCCGCCACTCCTTGGAAACCTCATGGGGCAGTTCTTCTGTAGTCTATAAGATTACTATGAGTCGGAGCCAACTCGACAGCACCAAACCGTGGCGAACATGAGTTTTTGAGAATTTTCTGTGCTTTCCTGCCTCATGGGCGTTGTGTTTGTTGTGCCTTCTGCCTGGATGACTCTCCTGTCTCATTGTTAGCTATTTCTTTCTCTGTCTGCAGATGAACCAACCTATCTGAAAGAGTGTATCCTTTTTCTACCCTGTTACTCTAGCCTGTCATTTTGTTTCCTTCACAATCCAAAATTATGTTGACATTGACCTTGTTTGTCCCTGTCTCTCCACCACTGTATTTCCTTTATCTTGGGCTGTGCTAAGCACGCAGTAGTGCCGTAAGAGGGCCAGGTGAATGAGCACTGTGACATTTACATGTCACATACTTGTTGCCAACAGGCAGTTCATGTCCAAAGGAAACCAATGCCAATCTCTACTCTGTGTCCGAACTATTATTCTCTTCCGGTTGTTGGTTTTCTAACATGGTTAAGCATCAACAAATTATGTTTCCTTTTTCTTTTACTCTTCTTAGCCTGGTGTGTTTCGGAAGGAAAAAAAGGTCAGTCAGGAAACACCTCTCCTCTCAGTTAAGCAAAACAAGAACACTGCTGGAGACTCTTCTTTACCTGTATTCTTCTTAGGAGCCCAAGACAGCATGGGACAGTGTGAGACACCCTACCTTCAACATCTGTCTGGTTTAATTAGACGCAGCAGTTTCTACACTGCAGTGACTGCAGTGGTTTATTAAGTGACAGGCTTTCAATCAATCAGCAAAAGAAAACTTAGCGGCACTCTGAAATGAAGCAAATGCTTAGCAAACCTTCACACTTTATTTTTTCTTCCCAGTCTTCTAAGCTGATTGTCATTTCTGTCCTTATGCTATGCAGAGTTGTGCTGTGTCCCGGAACCTCCAGGCGCACAATTATAAACGAACCTGAGACAGTGAATATCTATGTAGCAAGGTGAAAGGAAGGTTTCACCCTTTCCTTTCCTCTGTGTCCCTAAATAAAAATCAACGCTTAACAATTCTCCTAGATCTTTATATTTCAAGATCAAGTGATTTTCTTTGAGATAATCCAAAAGAAGAAACAGAAGAAAATAAAACTCACTCAAAGTGAGAAAAGAAAAGAAAGAAAGAAAAGTCCAATAGCATACTTATACCTACACCTATTATACTCAGTATTCTTGCCAATTAAAAAGAAGAAAAATAGGCCTTGCTTTATGATCCACACATACTCTGAACTGATCTGTGGGTGTAACCTTTAAGAAGTCATTTCCAGAGGAAGTTTGGGTGATTTCTGTGCATTCTGAGAGGTTCTGGTCTGTGATTTTAGCTCTCCTTTTACGTTGTCAACACTTCTGTCACAAATCAGTTACCAAACTCAGAAAAGTTGCTAGTGGCTTTGAAAGCTAACACGGGGTGGTGGTCATCATTTAAAGGGCTTATCTATCTGCCTTGAGCAACACAGAAACTGAGAAAAGGCAAACAGAAGAAACGGTGGTCAGGGTAAGGGAGATGGAGAGAGGATGTGGGAGGGAACACCTGAAAAGCATTCCAGTGTATTTGGTTCCTTCACAAATCCCAATGAGATAATAGCTCATCAAGGCAAGTCCATTCCTTAGTTTCAGGAAGTGCCACAGAGGTAAATGAAGAAATTATTTGAAGAGGGATCAGGATGGGTGTGGACTGTTTGTGATTCAGCTCGGAAGAAATGCAGATCCGAGTTTCCTCAGCCTGACAAGGATTGATTTCTGCTGATGGGGCTCTCTCAACTTTTGTGATTGTTGGCCTGAGGTTTGCCAAACTGATAGTGCCGATAGATTTAAAAAAAAAAAAAAAGGCAGTACCAGTCCAGTTGCTAGAGAAAATGTGGCATCACTTACCCTGGCATAATTATTCTGTTTCTTTCTTTCTTGACATTCAAATCATGTAGAACTCTAGGACTCCGTAAGGTGGTCCTTTTTCAGTAAAGAATCCAACTATCTTTGTCCTTTAAAGGGAAAGCTTTTAAAATAAAATGAAGGCGATGAAAGAAATCTGTGATTGTAATGGACGTTTTTTGGCAGAATCTCAGAGCTCAGTATAATCATTTGTCATTAACAGGGCGGGTGTCCTTCGTCAACTTTCTTTGCTAAATTTACAATTGCTCCTTCAAAAACTGTTTTGTGGGCCTTAAAGATAGACAGCATTTTATTCTGTTTCAAATATGCTATAATTTGGTACATTCAAGGGAGATAGCAGTGAAAAAAAACCCTGGAGTTAAACCATCTAACTGGTCAGATGTCAAACAGTGGTGATATTGGAATACAGTGGAACTATCCTGCTAAAGGAAATCCTCGTGGTGTAGTGACTAGGTGCTACAGCTGCTGATCAAAAGGTTGGCAGTTCAAATCTGCCAGGCACTCCTTGGAAACACTATGGGGCAGTTCCTCTCTGACCTATAGGATCGCTCCAAGTAGCAGTCAAAATTCAATAGATGGTAGCAGGTTTGGTTTGGGGTTTTATCCCATTGAAGGAAACCCTGGTGGTAAAATGGGTAAGTGCTACAGCTGCTAACCAAAAGGTCAGCAGTTCATGTCTACCAGGCACTCCTTGGAAACTCTGTGGGGCAGTTCTACTCTGCCCTATGAGTCAGAATTGACTTGATGGCAATGAGTTTCATGTATCCCACTAAAACTGTGGGTATGAAGACTGTAGGCATTTGTCAGCTTCCATATTAACCTAGCTGCTCCTAACAAATAATTTAGTCCCAGTGTTAAACTAGAGACAATCACTGTGCACAATGAAATCAACTTTCACATACTCCAGGTAAAAGAATCTCTTCAAGATAGTTGTCATATTGGAGTGGGTGTCAGAAGACAGAAGTCCTGTCAAGTCAAGCTCTGGATCAGCTCCATGACAGTCTAGAACTTGCTTCATGCCAAAATAAGTCATCTTTGACAATAGAAAAACTATGGATCATGAAGAAATTTCATTTGATTTATCCCATTAGGAGATAATCTCATTAGGAGATTCCTATGAACAATGGATGTTGAGATATATATTCTGTGTATTCTGTGGGCAATTAGAACATCAACCCCAGCTCAAAGCTTTAGGATCCCAAACAGTTGTTCTGAGGCAGCAGTGGCAGAATATGGGATTCCAACTGGATTGAGAACCCTCTGGGATCTCTTGAAAGATCTTCCCCTATGGACACTTAGAAAACCCTGGTGATATAGTGGTTAAGTGCTATGTTGGCAGTTTGAACCCAACAGGTGCTCCTTGGAAACTCTGTAGTGCAGTTCTACTCTGCTTTATATGGCCACTGTAAGTCAGAATCAACTTGATGGAAGTGAATTTGGTTTTCATTTTTGGTTTATGGATGCTTAAAATGTGATGAAAGAGTTACTGAAGCAAAAAAAAAAAAAAAAAAGATGAAGAACCACAAGGTTTTTAATGTTGAATGTGTCTGTGTGAGAGTGTGGGGACAGGGAGAGACAGGGGTAATGGATGGGAAAGCTATTTTGTGGGATGAAACTCATAAAAATGAATTAGCAGTGCTACTAAGATGGAAATACTGCCTGGAACATAGTAGCTAAAACCAAACTCATTGCCATAAAATCAATTATGACTCATAGCGACCATGTAGGTCAGGGTAGAACTACCTCATAGGGTTTCCAAGAAGCAGCTGGAAGATTCAAACTATCAGCCTTTTGGTAAATAGTCAGTTGCCTAACCGCACAGCCATGGGGGCTTCTGAAACGTAGTAGGTGCTTAATAAATGTTAGTAGATGTTTGTAGGACTCAAAGACAGAACACATATAGAAAATTTCAAAGTCTCAGCCCCTATATTGTGTGTGTACAAAATCTAATTTGAAAGCATGAATAAGAATTGAGAATTTTAACAGTTATATTTTATAAACTAAATACAGGGAGGTTGAATACTTTTTATACCATATACTGAACAATTGGAAATTAAGTGGCAAAGGTAGAGGAACTAGGCTCATTAATTTCAGTCAGTAACTGTTGGCTGATGATTTATAGCTTTAATATAAATGAAGAGTTAATTCCCAAAGGGTGACATACTCTTATTTTTTTTTAACCTCTCAAGATAAAAGTAGATACATATTAGGTGTCAGAAAGAATTTAATTCTTAGAAATGCAAGACTCTGGAATGTGCTACCAAAAAAGCTGTGTAGCCTGCTAGAATGTGTGGGTTTCCCTTTGCTTCCATACTTTGATTATCGAGATTCACCTTTTTAAAGAGATTTATTCACCTCTCAAAATTGCTATGTGGGATCACTAGGATTGTAATCAACCTGTAGTAAAAGGTATATGCTTTGCATGAGATTCAGACAATGATTCTCTACTGAAGTCCTAAGTGATTTATAATAATGTAATTTACACCTATTAGCCAAATAAACTTCATTTTAAAAACAAATTGGTTTTAAATACTGATTTTTAAAACACTATTTTGGAACTTGAAAAATGTAGTTAAAATTCAGTATTTTCCTAACTGATTTCTTTCTTTTATGCACTTACCCCGAATACTAGTTTGTAGCTATGCCCTTCCTGAAGATTTGTATTCAACTTTCAGTCATGCTTAGCATCAGGGAGCCTTATGGTGCTAAATACTTGTGGGCTGGAAATCTCCTTACCCACTTTGACTTTTCATTCCCTCTTTCTAAGGGAAAAATTGTTATGACTGAAGAAAGGAAAAAAAAAGGAAGGAAACCTCCAACCCCTAGCCTACTCTTTTATCCTCTTATCTATAGCATAGTTGTAGAACTAGCCTGGTGGTTAGCAATTGAAGTGCTTATAGCTGCTCACCAAAAGGTCGGCAGTTTGAATCTACCAGGTGCTCCTTGGAAACTATGGGGCAGGTCTACTCTATACCGTGGGGTTGCTATGAGTCAGAATTGACTTGGCAGCAGTGGGTTTGGTTTTTATGGTGCAAAACAAAAAAAAACCAACCCAGTGTCATCGAATCTATTCCAATTTATAGCAAGTGATGATGGTGGCACAGCAGCAGAAAGAAATACCATGATACTGCTCTAAGTCTGTTGTTTTCCCGATGAGGACACTTTGCATCCTGGAACTAGAGGAGAGAGATACAGAGTTTCCTGACTCCTTTAGCTTAGCCTAGAGATGGTTTTATTGTGCAAGTTGGTAGAGATTTTATTAGCTCAACATCTCAGTTGTTGTTAGTGTCTAGCTTTGAGTATCTTAGCAAGAAAAATTCCTTGAAATTATCTTCTTTGAAGGCCTAAATCTTTTACAACTGAATGTTTTGATCAAAATTTCAGCAGCTTTGAGCAGGGACAAGTGAATTTCGTTTTAATTGACCTCTCAAAGTTAAAAAAATGTTGAAGCATAACTTGGTGGTAGAAATGTCCTGTTCTGGCACTGAGAGCTGGCAGAGCTATTATAGCTTAACTGTTGGTAGAGGCATTATCCCCACCCATTAAGAGTTTCCTTCTGAAAAGTGCAACTAGATGAAGATCCACTTTTAAAAGCCAAGAGTGGTCAACTCATGTGAGGTTCACATTTAATCCAACTGTACAGATACAAACTAGGCATCTGTATTTCTTGAAATTCTCTCTTGTTTGAGGAACCATCTTCCATAATGTAACTATTAATTCCAGTTTTAAAAGTAGCTTCTAACTACATGTGATTAGGGGTGTGTTCTGATTTTAGTTACTCAGCTCATCTTGCTTTCATCTTGGGAATTAAACTTCCATTAGAATAACTGCAGCAGACTTTTGACTGTAACGTGATTTTATGTAATGCCACCAAACAACAGTGCCTAATATTTATTTAGTGCTTTATTTTGAGGCTCAAAGTATTTAATGTGCTTTTACTTATTTAATCCTAGTAATATCCTGTGAGGAATATTAAAAATAGGCCTGATTATCTGTATTTTACAGCTGAAGAAATGGAGTCACAAAGTACTCAAGGAGTTTGCCACTATTCAAGAGTTCCAAGTATGCTTGTGATGATTTTTCAGTTTTTCTGCCTTCCAAGGCAGTTATACTGCCTTGCTGTATACTATAAATACATCATACAGTATATAGTTTTACTGTTCTCAGGCCCATCAAGTTTAAGGGGGTAGCCTGGCACGGTGCCTAGAGCAGGATCATGTACATGATAAATATTTCTATAGATGATGTTGTATTTTGGCTTGAATATAGTCTATAAGTTTAAAACCTGCAACAAACGGCAGCACATCTCACTTAATTTTTGTTTCACCAGCACCAATTATGGTGGTTGGCATATAGTAGGCATTCAATAAATAGTTGTTAAACAAATGAAAACACTTCATTAAAAAGTAGCACAATCAAGAACAGAAGACCATTAAGACCAAAAAAAAGAAAAAGGAAGTACTACTTCACACAGCAGGAAGTGCTTCAACAGTGCAATCTACCTCCACCATAAATCCCTTGGTTCTTGTTGAGGATAAACCACTGACTGGGACAGAATGTAGTCCCAACCAAGTGATACAACTTGAGAACTGAAAGGGCCATTAGAAATCACTGAAGCCTTCTCTGTTTTCAATTTTTTTGTTACAGAAGGATACTGAGATTATATATCATCTTGCCTCTAGGAAACAAGAAATCACCACACTAAAATTTACCTTGAATTGTCTGGGAGACGCATGTTAGGCACTGAGTCAGCAACTCTGTATACAACAGAACAAAATACTTCAGAGTCCTGCACCATTCTCAAACTGTTATCATGCCCGAGCCCATCTTTGTAGCCCCTGTGTGCCCCTGTGATCTTCTTTACCAAACATGATATCCTTTTTAGGGACTAGTTCTTCCTGCTAACGTGTCCAAAGTATGTGATCTAGTTTTGCCATTCTTTTTTCTACAGAGCATTCTAGTTGTACTTCTTCCAAGACAAATTTGTTTGCTTTTCTGGCAGGCCATGGTGTATAGTCAGTATTTTTAACCAACACAGTAATTCTAAAAGATCAATTCTTATTCCATCTCCTTTATTCATCATCCAGCTTTCACATGGATATGAGACAATTAAAACTACCATGGCTTGGGTCAGCTGCACCTGTCTTCAAAGTGAAGTCTTGCTTTTTAATGCTTTAAAGAAGTCTTTTGCAGCAGATATCCCCAGTGCAATGCATCATTTAATTTCTTGACTACTGCTTCCATGGGTGTTGATTGTGGATCCAAGTAAAATGAAATCTTTGGCAACTTCAGTCTTTACTCCCTTTATCAGAATGTTGCCTATTGGTCCATTGTAAGGAATTTTGTTTTCTTGATGTTGAGAGTTAGTCCATAATGAAGGCTGTAGTCATTGATCTTCATCAAGTCCTCTTCACTTTCAGCAAGCAAGGTTGTGTCATCTGCATATTTCAGGCTGTTACTGAGTCTTCCTGCAGTCTTGATGTTCCCATTCTTCTGGGATTATTTGCTTAGCATGTGGATTAGACAGATATGATGAAAAGATACAACTCTGATGCACACCTTTCCTGACTTTAAACTACTCATGATCCCTTCATTCTATTCAAATGACTACTTCTTGGTCTATGTACAAGTTCTTGATGAGCAGAGTTAAGTGATCTGGAATTCCATTCTTCACAATGTTATCCACAATTTGTTATGATCCACACAGTCAAATGCTTTTGTATAGTCGATAAAACACAGACAGACACCTTTCTGGTAGTCTGTGCTTTCAGCCAAGATCCATCAGACATCAGCAGTGATATTCTTCATTCCATCTCCTCTTCTGAGTCTCGCTTGAATTTCTGGTGGTCTCGTGTTGCTGTACTCTTACAACCCTTTTTCATTGATTATCAGCAAAATTTTACTTGTGTGTGATATTGATATTGTTAATAATTTCCTTATTCTGTTCGATCACCTTTCTTTGGAATGGTCACAGAGATGGGTCTCTTCCAGTTGGCTGGCTGGCTGGCTGTCCTCCAAATTTCTTGGGATCTAAAAGTGAGCACCTCCAACATTACATCCATTTGTGTTCCATCAACTCCTGGAGGCTTCTTTTTCACCAATGCTATAAATGCAGTTTGGACTTCTTTTAACACTGTCAGTTCTTGATCGTATGCCATCTCTTGAAATGATTGAATGTCAGCAAATTATTTTTGGTACTACTGAACCCAGTGCCATCGAGTCAATTGTAACTCATAGCAACTCTGTAGGTTAGAGTAGAACTGCCTCATAGAGTTTCCAAGGAGCTTCTGAAAGATTTGAGCTGCCAACCTTCTGATTAACAGCCATGGCACTCAACCACGGTTTCTGTTTTTGGTAGTGACTCTAAATAGTCCTTCCATCTTCTTTTGATGTTTCCTGTGTCATTCATTATTTTGCCCATAGAGTCCTTCAATATTGCAACTTGAGTCTTTAATTTTTTCTTCCATTCTTTCAGCTTGAGAAATGCTATGCATGTTCTTCTCTTTTGGTTTTCTAATTCCAGGACTTTGCATATTTCAATATAATACTTTATCTTTTGGGGCTGCCTTTTGTAATCTTCAGCTCTTTTATTTCATCATTTCTTCCATTTGGTTTAGCTGCTCTACCTTCAAGAGCAAACTTCAGAATCTCTTCTGACATCCATTTTTGATCTTTTCTTTCTTTTCTGCCTTTTTAAATGATCTTAGGCTTTCTTCATGTATGATGCTGCTAATGTCATCCCACAACTTGTCTGGCCTTCACTCAGCAGTGTTCCATGCATCAACTCTTTTCTGAAGATGGTCTCTTAGTTCAAGTGGAGTATACTCAAGGTTGATCTTTGGCTGTCGTGGACTTGTTTTAATTTTCTTCAGCTTCAGCTTTAACTTGCATATGATCCCTTGATTGTCTGTTCCACAGGCAGCCCCTTGGCCTTGTTCTATCTGATGATATTGAGCTTCTCCATTGTCTCTTTCCACAGATGTAGCTCATTTGATTTCTGCGTTTTCTCTCCACTGAGGTCCACATGTATAGCTGCCTTTATGTTGTTGAAGAAAAGTATTTGCCAAGAGCAAATTTTTGGTCTTACAAAATTCTGTCATGGAATCTTCCATCTTGTTTCTATCACCAAGGCCAGATTTTTCTAACTACTGAATCTTTGTTTGTTTCCAACTTTCATATTTCAGTCATCATGGTTATCAATGCATCTTTACTATATGCTTGATCAATTTCAGACTGCAAAAGCTGGTAAAAGGTTTTCCATGCCACTGCTATAAACAGACACTTTCCAAATCCTGCTAGTTTTAATTACATGCCTTTGGATTTACCTGAATTACTGCATTTGACTCCTCTCTGCCTTCTCTTGCTCCTTTAATCAGTTTTCCATACTTAAGCTTTCCAACATGCTTAAAAAGAAAAAAAGTGCCATCAAGTCGATTCTCACTCGTAGTGACCCCATAGGACAGAGTAGAACTGCCCCATAGAGTTTCCAAGGAGCACCTGGCAGATTTGAACTGCCAACCTTTGATCAGCAGGCATAGCACTTAACCACAATGCAGACAGGGTTTCTGTCTAACATGCATGCTCTTTTGCTTACCTTCTCTTAATGGCTCTCACATCCACAGATGTTCTTCTCAGACATGCAAAATCCTCCATCATCTGCCTTTGCCTGTCATGGTAATCTCACATTTTGCTATTCTCCTCTTTACACTCTAACCAACCTGAACCATCTATGTTTCTCTCTCACCTCTACATCTTTGCAGAGACTTCTCCTTCTGTTAGGATATTTCAGCTCTCCACCACACTCTACTAAGTCTCAACTCAGCATCAATGTCTCTGAGGAGCTTCTCACTTACCTTTAATTTGTGCTGTGTGTCCCTTGTCAGATAAACCATTCCCTACTCCCATTGAAGGTAGAGGATCAGAGAACAAGGGGAAGACCTTCAACAAGATGGATTGACAACAGTGGCTGCAACAATGGGCTTAAGCATTAAAACAATTGTCGACATGGTGCAGGATCAGACAGTGTCTCCTGATGTTGGGCATAGTGTCACTGTGAGTTGGAACTGACTTGATGGCACCAAACAACAACCACTTACAGTTAACTGTTGGCGGGATATTCATGACTTTTCATTGCATAGATGAAAGCATCATGGTTTTCAATTATTCATTTATTTCTTCAAGAAGTATTTATTGAGTGCCTAGTATGTGCCAGGCAGGAGCTCAGATTCACTTCAAATATAGGGAGACAGAAAATTAATTCAAGATGCACTGGATTCCCAAATGGAAAAATCAGGAGTTCATGGGACCATAGAGGAGAGGTGTTAAAATTAGGTGAACTAGTTTAGAGAATGCTTCCTTGACAGGTTATTTTTAAGCTGAATTCTGGAGAATGAAAAGGAATTAGATAAAGCAGCAGAATGATAGGTTTTGTAAGTGGAATGAAGAGGGCTTGGGGAAACCAATCCCTGAGGTGCTTACCTCCCTTAGGTAGCTACAAGAAGTATGGTGTGATCGATGGAAGTGTGAGAGTGAATGTGAAGGAAGATGAGCCTCGTGAGGCAATGAGGGCCAGGTCAGAAGGCCCTCATATGCTGCATTAGAAGTTTGAACTTCATTTTAACAATTGTGAAGAACGATTGAAGGATTTGAGGAGAGGGGTGAGAGGCGTGAATTTTCTTAGAAAAGGTTATTATGGTAGTGGTAAGGAGAGAAAGGAGTCCCTGGGTGTTGCAACTGGCTAAGAATTGGACCAATAGCTAATTTACCCAAAGGCATCTTGGAAAATGGACCTAGCTATCTGCCTTTGAAAGGTTGCAGCTTATAAAACCTAATGGAGCAGTTTTAATCTGCACACATGGAGTCACTATGGGTTAGAATCTACTTGATGACAACTGCAACAGCAACGTCGAGGATAGATGATGGGGCAAAGGGCTTTAAGGGAGATTAGGCAGTCTGAAGAAAGAGAGTCCAGTTGTTTAAATAAGAAGTCAAAACACAGTGGTTGTGGGATAAAGAAGAGTGGATAGAATCAAGAGATATTAAGGAGGTAGATTGTGGAGAATTTGCCGATAGATTGCATAAAGGGACTGGGCAAAAGCAGAAACTAACATGACTCTCAGGTTTCTGATTTTAGCAACAGGTGAAATACTTATTGCTAATTTAGTTTTACCCTAAATTATTCTAAAATCTCACTGGTTTTAAAAATACTCAGCAATTTGGCACAATCTAGTAGTCCAAAAAATCTGACTAATATCTATTTTGCGCAGCAGTGTTCTTTAGCTCACCAGTTTCTATTGCTCAATAACAAACCACACCAAAACTGGGTGGCTTAAAATAACAATTTGTTAGTGTCTCTCCTGATCCTGGGAGTTGGTGGACTCAGCAGGGTGGTTCTCCCTTGGAGTTTCTCGTATAATGCAGTTAGGTGGAGTTGAAGCTAGAGTCTTCTGACAGCTTCTTCACTCACATGTGTGGTGTCAGATTGCAATGAATGATTGGGCATTTCTGTCGCCAGTAGGCCTCTTCACGCGTCTACTTTGGGCTTCCCTATAGCATGACATTCTAGGACTAATCAGACTGCTTATACTAAATGAGTAGTCGAAGAGGCCAGGTAGAAGCTGCAAGGTTTCTTGTTACCTATTCTTGGAAGTCATGCAATGTCCCAGTCTATGAACTAAAGCAATCACTACTAGGTCAGTCCAGATTCAGGAGGGTGAAAGTATACATTCCAGTGCTCAAAAGACGAATTGTGGCACATATGGTAAAGGAAAGAATTGATGAGAACTGGCTTGGAAACTGAGTCTTGCTAGTGCAGAGCTACAGTGGTTAAGAGCTATAGTGAATTACTGCAAACCCAAAGGGCAGCAGTTCAAATCTACCAGCTGCTCCTTAAAAACCTTGTGGGACAATAATACCCTGTCTTATAGGATTACTGAAGTTGAAACTGACTGGATAGCAATCTTGGAAACAAACTATACTGTAACCTCTTTTATGTTTGCTTTTAAGAAAATCAATATGCTCTTCACCTTTTCCTCTTAAATGTTTTTCTGTCTTCTAATGGGAAAAGAACCACAGAATCACATTTTACTTTAAAACACAGGATATTTTTCAACTCTTGAGAATATTTATACATATTTATTCTATTTAACATTATGGCCAAATCTATTTCTAACCCATGTGATTCCTGTCACTTTCCCATAATCAAACAAATAAAACCTTCTTTTGTTTAATATTCTCTGATTAGGAACAGGCTTAACTTTTAAGAAGAAAAAAATAAGTGTAGCATTTCATTTTCCTGTTCTTCTCTAAGTTAGGAAAAGCCAATGAGCTAAAGCCATGAAAATGGTGTTAAAAATATTATTAGCTAATATAAAGTATCTTTATAAAGCAAGTCTGTGACCTTGGGTATATCCTATCTGAAGACTATGTTAAGAACAGATTTGACTAACTGAATGCTAATCACCAAGGACCAGATGTGTTGTGGGATGATGTGAAAGACATTGTACATGAGGAAAGCAAAATAAATTAAAAAAAAGACATGAAAGAAAGAGAACACAACATGGGTGTCAGAACAGACCCTGCAACTTGCTCTTGAATGTAGAGTAGCTCGTCAGCTGAGTAAATTATCACATAAAAGAGCTAAACAGAGGATTTCACAGAGATTAATAAAAGATTTCAAAGAGTAGCTTAACAAGACAAAATAGTGTATCAATGAAATGTCAAAGATCTAGAATTAGAAAACCAAAAGGGAAGAACATGGTTGGCATTTCTCAAGCTGAAAAAACTCAAGAAACATCCAGGCCTTGAGGTGCAGCCACAGAAGGACTCTATGGGCAAAATTGAAACTGGATTCAAAAGAGGATGTGGAGCAAGTGATATCATTGTAGGAATCAGTGAAACCTGGCTGAAAGCAGAGAATACTAGAAAGACGTTTACCTGTGTTTCATTGACTATGCAAAGGCATTCAACTGTGTGGACTGTAACAAATTATGGTTAATACTGTGAAGAACTGGAATTCCAGAACACTGAATGTGGTCATGAGGAAATTGTACACAGACCTACGGGCAGTATTTTGAATAGGATGACGGGATACCATGTGGTTTAAAACCAGGCAGGGTTTGCATCAGGGTTGTATCCTTTCACCACACTTATTCAATCTGTATGCAAAGGATTGAGGTTGTCAAGGATTTTATTTTACTTTGTTCTGCAATCAACGCCCTGGAAGTAGTAGTCAAGAAATCAAAAGGCTCATTGCACTGGGAAAATCTGCCACAAAGGACAAGTTTAGAGTGTTGAAAAGTAAAGATGTCACCTTGAAGACTAACATGCACCTGACCCAAGCCATGGTATTTTCAGTCACACCATATGCATGCAAAAGCTGGACAATGAATAAGTAAGACAAGAAGAATGGTGCCTTTGAAATGTAGTGTTGAAGAAGAGTACTAAATGTACCACAGACTGCTGAAAAACAGATCTATTCTAGAAGAAGTATATCCAGAGTGCTTCTTGGAAGCCAAGACAGTGAGACTGTGTTTTACATACTTTGTACCTGTTGTCAGGAGGGATCAGTCCCTGGAGAAGGGCATCATGCTTAGGAAAGTAAAAGGTCAGTGAAAAAGAAGAAGACCCTCCACAAAATGGATTGACACCGTGGTGTGACAGTGGCCTTGAGTGTAAAAACAATCTGGGGAGTCAGCCATGCTTCATTCTGTTGTGCATGGGGTCCCTGTGAGTCAGAACCTACTCACTGGCACATAACAACAACCAGATAAGGAACAATTCTGTCTCGGGAAAAGTACTATCAGAGTGCACCTTAGAAGGAAGAGTGGTGAGACTCTGTCTCACATACTTCGGACGTGCTATCAGGAGTGATCCGTCTGTGGAGGAGGACATCATGCTCGGTTAAGCAGAGGGTCATTGAAAAAAAGGAAAACCTAAAGGAGAGGATTTGACACAGTGGCTGCACCAGTGAGCTGAAGCATAGCAAGGGCATGAGGAGGGAGCAGGACCAGGAAGCATTTCTTTCTGTTGTCACTATGAGCTGGAACCAACTCAGCAGCACCTAACGACGACAAAATGGGCAAAATATTGAATGATACGAGAAGCATCAAAAGGAGATGAATATACCACCATTGTACCACAAAGAACTGGTTGATGTTCAACCGTTTCAGGAGGTAGCATACGATCAGGAACCAGAGGTACTGCAGGAAGGGGTTGCTGAAGGCACTGGCAGAGTAACAAGGATCCAGGAATTGATGGGATACCAACTGAGATGTTTCAACAAATGGATGCAACTCAGAAAATACTCACTTGTATATGCCAAGAAATTTGTAAGACAGCTACCTGCCTGACCTCCTGGAAGAGATCTATATTTGTGCCGGTTCCAAAGAAAGGTAATGCAACAGAATGTAGAAATTATTCACCAATATCATTAATATCACACACAAATAAAATTTTGCTGAAGATCATGAAAAACATCTAGAGCAGTACATCATGAAAAGTGTGTGTCTTTCAACATAAGTATTCACTCTGTATGTTGGGCAAATAATCTGAGAAGCTGGACTATATGAAGAAGAACCTGGCATCGAGACTGGAGACTCGTTAAGAATCTTCAGTACACAGGTGACACAACTTTACTTGCTGAAAGCAAAGAGGACCTGAAGAACTTATTGATGACAATTAAAGACCACAGCCTTCAGTATAGATTACACCTAGACATGAAGAAAGGAAAAGTGCTCACAACTGGACCAATAAGCAACATCCTGATAAAGGGAGAAAATATTGACGTTGTCAAGGATTTCATTGTACTTCGATTCACTATAAACGCCCACAGAAGCAGCACTCAAGAAATCAAACAACATATTGTATTGTGAAAATCTGCTACCATAATAATAATAATAATAAAGTATTGAAAAACAAAGATGTCACTTTGAGGACTAAGGTACACCTGATCCAAGCTACGAGATTTTCAGTTGCCTCATATGCACTGAAAATCTGGAGAATGAATGAAGACGATGGGGGGAAATATGACACATTTGAATTGTGGTGTTGGTGAAGAATTTTCAATATGCTATGAACTTTGTAAAGAAGGAACAAGTCTGTTTTAGAAGAAGTACAACCACAAGATTCTTAGAAGTGGGAATGGTGAGACTTGGTCTCACGTGCTTGGATCAAATGATCAGTTATCAGGATGGGCCAGTCCCTGGAGAGGGACATCATGCCTGGTAAAGTAGAGGGTCACTGAGAAAGAAGACGTTCCAGAACATGGACTGACACATGGCTGCAACAATGTACTCAAACCTAGCAAAGATTCTGAGGATGATGCATGACCAGGCAGTGTTTCATTCTGTTATACATAGGGTTGCTGTAAGTCAAAACCTATTCAAATAGCAATAACAACATTAAAAAAAAAAAACCAAACCTGTTGCTGTTGAGTCAATTTCAACACATGGAAACCCTATAAGACAGAGTAGAACTGCCCCATAGGGTTTTCAGTGACTGGTGAATTCAAGCTACCAGCCCTTTCTTTAGCAGTCAAGTCCTTAACCACTGTACCACCAGGGCTCTGACAGCATGAAAGTCCCTGTTAAAAATATTTAAGGTGGGATTCCAATGCACTTTGTTTTTTTTTGTCAGGAAAAAAATGTCAGTGACCAGGATTTGGATTTCGTAGTATTCATCTGACAAGTGTTTACTACAGATGACTATGTCCTGGGCATCATGCAAAGGAAAGTAGCTTTTCTCTTTTCCATCCACTGTTCTATATGCTTTCTTGTTTAAAGCAGATTGTTTTCAATTAATTTTTATTAATGTTAGGTACTAAATTGCCTGTATTTTGAACTTTCTCTGAAGCATGATTATCTAAATTGTAGCTATCCCTTACATGTCAGTGGAGCCATAGGAAAACATTTTATGGTAACTTGGTTTTCAAATATTGCTCCAAAATAATAGATGCAGCATTTCCATTTTCTATTTGTCATTATTTCTAACAAGACTTCCATTATACAGCCTTATCAGAATGAAGGGATTCTTTCTTCACTTCCCTTTGAGTGCTATTTATATTTATAGTGTTCTTTTTTTTTCCCCCCCTGCAAATAAACTCCTTAAACAACTGGGCAAACTGTTTGCATTTCCCCAGAATGATTTTTAGCCAGGAAAATGAGGCACAGTTTAGGAAGAGGATTTTCTTTGCAGGGATTTTGTTCTGATTGAATAACCAGATGGAAAGTCACGGATTTGAAAATGTTTAGCTGAGCATTTGGGCGTTCTCTACTGGGTTCCACAGTAGGACGCCAAATAAAAATCACAATTTAAGCCGTGTTATGAATTAATGAGAGTCTACAATGCACATACCTGCTCGTTTCAACCCAGAGCTCATGTGGCTGCACTCTGGACAGGAACGTCTGAGGGTGCACAGTCCATAATGTACACCAGTAACTTCCCATTAGTTAGCTATGGTAAAGTTGGGAAAAGGACTCCCATTATTTTTGTTTGTTTGCTGAAAAATCAAGTCTCTACTTAAATGCTTAATACTACCATAAAAATTGATTGAAATCTGGCAAGAACAGAAATTAACAGTAATCAAATTAACCACATTTAATTTTAAAAAGTAAAATTATCGCTTTTAATGTTTCTAGCATTACTCGTTAAAGAACTCGGTGCTCCTTGGAATACCTGTTTGTTTTACAGATGTGGCTGTTACCGTTTTTTATACTGTGATTATTATATGGACATAGGAATCATTTCTGAGTCGTTTTTAAGATAAAGGTATCAACTTGATGCTGTCTTAATGAGCAGTGGCTAGACTGTCTTGGGGTAGCAAGTACAGGGGGGAGCCCTCCCTGGGAAAGATTAGATGTTTTAGGAAATCAGCTTTAATTCTTCTAGGTCTCCAAGGCATCGTTAAGAAATTGCTGTTTTAGGGTCCTAGCTGCTGTTGCCTCAAGTTGTATGCTAGGTACCAAGAATTCCTAATGAACCACTGCTTTATGCATGGTAAAGAGAATGGAGAGGCTCCCCCACCCCCTGCCTGGCCCCACCAGGTCGCTGCTCACACTCTATCACTGTTAGAGCTGTGATTCCAGCCATCACAGAGCAGATGGTTCATTTTTTCTTTTGCGGGATATGTACAATGCTGGACTAAACTCAGTGCAATTGGTTATCTATGGCTGGTTGCTGTTTTCATGTTTGGATTAGGCAATGGATCTGTAGATATAATGAGCTTATTTAAAAAGATACATTTTTCCTACCAAAACTCTACATTGGGCTGACTCGCTGTATTAGCAGAGCTGCCTGTTTCCTGATGATCTGAATCAAAGTGGTGTCAGCATCTAGGCTGAATGAAATAGGGCCACAATCAAAAGTTAGATACGCATACTGTTGCTGCAGACTCCCATGGGAAATGCCCAGATCTGCTGTATAGACCTATTAACATCCTTAGTGTTTGCCAGGAAAAGCAAATATGAACAAAACTCCCCTGTCCCGTCACCTTTGAGTCTTTAGAACCCCAAGCATAGAGATGATCCGTAGAAGAGAGAATAAGGAACAAAGAATAGGGTCAGGTTATCTACAGTTTGATAGAGCTAAGAATCCACTGAAATGTGTCTGAATGTCTAAAATATGGTTTTATTAGTACAAAAATTATAACTTTTTTAATCATCGATAGCATGATACAATCTCGGGAGTAACTCTAATGCAACAAATGAAGAAGTGAGACATCTTACAGGGGTTTGTTTACGTGACTTTTTAGTGACACAGAGTTATTACTATAGAAATACCCTCTTTAGATTCATTTGGAAATATAGTAGATACCAAAAGCCAAGTACTGTCGAGTCGGATCTGACTCATGGCGACCCTAAGGGCCAGAGTAGAACATGTTTACAATTAATCTTGATTCTTTTTCTTTTTTTTGGCTGCATACAAAGATCAAGTATGTATCCCAAAATATCTAAGCGCCAAAGTGATTAAGTACCCAAATTGCTGTTCTAAGTAATAATCCACTGCACAGAAGGGACTCCCATTCATAGCAACCCCATAGTATAGAATTTCCAAGGAGCATTTGGTGGATTCAAACTACTGACAGGATTTAAACTGCTAACCTTTTGGTTAGCAGACATAGCATGTAACTACTATGCCTTTGAGATTTCCATATATGTGTGTGTATATATATATATATATATATATATACATTTGTGCATACATGCATGTGTCTATGTACATACATGCGTTTATATATCTGTGATAGGTAGGTAGGTAGGTAGGTGGATAGGTGGATGGATGGATGGATGGATGGATGATAGATAGATAGATAGGTCATCTTCCAGGCAGTGTGGGTAAGAGAGAATGGGAAGGTAGATAAGTGAATAGAAAATGAAAATTTTTTGTGATGTATCCTATGAATGATAAAATGATCACCATCTAACAGTCTCCCATAAATCATTAGCTAGTCTTCATCCAAATGCTCTTTCACATACCAGTTTTACTGAATTTCATCAGAAAACCCTCTCTGCTTTCTCTTTCATCTGACTTTTTGGTTTTGCTGTTTGGTATCTTTCTATGTCACTAGTCCTATATACTTAGATAACAAAATAAATAAATAAATAAACAAAACCATTGCCATCCAGTTGATTCCAACACATAGCTACCCTGTAGGACAGGCTAGAACTGCCTTGTAGGATTTCCAAGGAGCACCTGGTAGATTTGAACTGCCAACTATTTCATTAGTAGCCAAACTCTTAACTACTATACAACCAGGGTTTCCATATCTTTATGTAGTTCTGAGAAATCGTGGTTTTTGGTCCACCTTCCTCTTTATATTTGTCTCTTCTTCCTCTTTTGAAGCCTTCTCTGTTCTTCCTCAAATACCTTTCTTTAAATTTAATCATTTTTTCCTCATGGTTATCACTTTTTGTGTTCTATCTAAAAAGTAGTTGTTCATCCCAAAGTTACAGAGTTCTTTTATACTTTCTTTTAGAAGCTTTATTGCTCTAGCTTTAGCTTTAGATCTGTAATCCATTTTCAGTTAACTTTAATATACGGTATGAGTTAAGGGTCAAGATTCACTATTGTCCCGTACAAATATTACTGTCTTCCAGAACCATCATGAATCAGTTTCCTAATTTTCTGTTCTCTTCCATTCTGTTCCATATATGGTTGTATGTTGATACCAGGACCACACAGTCTTGATTACTGCAATTTTGTCCCAAAGTCAAGGAGAAAGTCTTTGAACTTTGTTCTTCTTTTCAAAAAAATTGTTTTTCTAATCAAGATAATGAGCAATTAGTAATTTGTCAACTTTTACTAAAAAAAAGAGCCTACCAGGATGTTGGTAGAGATTTTTTTGAGACTGTAGATGAATTTAGAGAGGACTGACATCTTACAATATTAAGTCTTATACTTCTTAGCATGGCCTAGTTTGAGGATGGAAATCCTGGTGGTGTAGTGGTTAAGACCAAGGCTGCTAACCAAAAGATTGGCAGTCCAGATCTGCCATGCCCTCCTGGAAAACTCTATAGAATAATTCTCCTCGGTCTTATAGGTTCTCTATGAATTAGAAATATCTCAAGAGGAATGGGTTTGATTTTTTGTTTGTTTTTTAGTTTGAAGATATTACAAAATAAATTATGCACCTCTTTTAATGACTTTATATTCCTCTTTCTATTGAGTACGTTTCTAAGAGCTTGGCTGCTAACCAAATGTAGGTGATCTGAATCTACAAGCTGCTCCTTGGAAACCCTTTGAGGCAATTCTGCTCTGCCCTATAGGGTTGCTATGAGTTGAAATCAACAGCAACTGATTTTTTTTTTAGGTTTGTGTATAGTAGATCATGTCACACAGTTTTCCAAGTATTTTACAAATTTACAGTCCAGCAATATATTTTCCAAGTATTTTACAAATTTACAGTCCAGTTATTCCACATCCTCAGTGACGCTTGTTAATGTCCTATTTTTTCTCCGTTTTATCCTTTCTGGTGGATGTATAGTGTTACTGCATTGTGAGTTTAATCTGTGTTTTCCTAATGGGCTAATAACTTTGAGAGACTGCACTTGGCATGTGAAATATCAGTTAAGTCTTTTGCTCTTCTTTTCTGACTTTTAAAAAATATTTATTTGTGTGAGTTCTTTACATGCTCTGGATAGCCAAAGCCAAGTGCCGTCGAGTCCGACTCGATCATGGATAGGAGTTGTTTATTCATAATATGTAAAGGGTTACTATGAGTCAGAATTGACTTGACAGCTGTGGGTTTTAATATGTAGTGTAAAAATCTCTCTTTTATGGGTTTTCACTATCTTAATTGTTGCTTTGGTGACATTAAAAAAATTTATGTGGTATATTTATTTTGCTTTAGGTGAAAGTTTATAGCTCAAATTAATTTATCATTCAAAAATTTATACACATATTGTATTGTAACATTGGTTGAAATCCCTGCCATGTGACAGCATGCTCCTCCTTTCCACTCTGGTTCCCTGTGTCCATTTGTCCAGTCCTTGTCCTTTCCTGCCTTCTTGTACCAATTTTGGACAGGAGTTGCACATTTGGTCTAGTGTACTAGAGTGAACTAAGAGGTATGTTTCTCACATATTATATTTTTTATTTTACAGGCCTATCTAATCTTCAAAAAGTAGGCTGCAGGCATTGTTTCACTTCTGGGTTAGAAGAGCATCAGGGCCACTGTTTTAGGGGTTCCTCCAGTCTCTGTGAGACTAGTAAGTCTGGTCATTTTATGTGAATTTGAATTCTGTTCTGCATTTTTCTCCTGCTATTTGGGACTCTCTTTTGTAATCCCTGTAAGGTTGGTCTTGGTGGTAGCCAGGCACCATCTAGTGCTCACATGGTCAGGGTTGTGGAGTCTCTGGTTCATGTAGTCCTTTAGTCCTTTGGGTCAGTGTTTTCCTTGTGTTGTTTGTCTTCTTCATTCTTCCTTTGCTCCAGGTGGGATGGGACCAATAGATGTGTCTTAGACTGCTGCTGTCAGGCTTTTAAGACCCCAGATGCTACTCACCAAAACAGAATGTAGAGCATATTCTTTATAAACTATATTATGCCATTTGACCTCAATGTCCCCCTAGACTATGGTCCCCAGGCCAAGCCACTCAGTCCCTCAGAGTGTTCAGATGTGTCTAAAACAAAAACCCAAACCATTGCCATTGAGTTGATTCTGATTCATAGTGACCCTATGGGATAGAGCAGAACTGTCCCATTGAGTTTCCAAGGAGCACCTGGTGGATTTGAACTGCTGACCTTTTCAGTTAGCAGCTATGTCACTTAACTGCTATGTCACCAGGATTTTCTTCAATGTGCCTAGGAAACTCTTCTGCTTTGCTTTGATTGAATTGCATTGACTTTCCCAATATTGTATGCTTTCTGTCTCTTCACTAAAGTTGACGCTTGTTTACTATTTAGTTAGTGATTTCTCCTCTCTTTTCCTCTGCGCCCTTGTAACCATCAAGGAATGCTTTTGTGTATGCATAAACCTTCTCTCAAGTTCTTATAATAGTGGTCTTATACAATATTTATCCTTTTGAGACTGAATTATTTCACTCAGCATAATACTGTCCAGATTCATCAATGTTGTGAGGTGTTTCACAGATCCATCACTATTCTTTATTATTGGCTAGTATTCCATTGTGTGTATCACAGTTTGTTTATCAGTTCATCTGTGATGGGTATTTAGGTTGTTTCCATCTTTTTTCTGCAGTGAATAGTGCTTCAGTCAACATAGGTATGTGTATATCTATTTGTGCAATGGCTCTTATTTCTCTAAAAGTATATTCCTGGAGTGAGCTTGCTGGATTGGATGGTATTTCTATTTCTAGCTTTTTAAGGAAACACTATATTGTTTTCTAAAATGGATATACCATTTTGCATTTCCACCAACAGTGCACAAGAGTTCCATCTCCCCACAACCTCTCCAACAATGGTTATTTTGTGTGTTTTTTTTGATTCATGCTAGTAAGTTTGGGGTGAGATACTATCTCATTGTTGTTTTGATTTGCATCTGTCTAATGGCTAGTGATAGAGAGCATTTCCTTATGTGTTGTTTAGCTGCCTGAATGCCTTTGGTGAAGGTCTGTTGCCTATTTTATAATTGGAATTTTTTTTTTTATTGTTGAGGTGTTATATTAGCTTGTACATTTTAGAGATTAGACACTTATTGGTTATTTTTTAGCCAAAAACATTTCCCTCTTTGTAGGTTCTCTTTTCTGTCTTTTGGTGAATTCTTTTAATGTGTGTGTTTAATTTTTAGGAGCTTCCAGTTATCTAGTTTTTCTCCTGGTGTTTGTGCATTGCTAGTTATGGTTTGTATGCTATTTATGATATGTATTAGGGCTCAAGTTATCATTTTATACTTTATATAGTACTATATATGTCCTGTTCAATAAATCTTTGTCCATCTGAAGTTTGTAGGAGCCCTGATGGTACAGTGGTTAAGAGATAAGCTTTTAACTGAAATATCACCAACCACTCTTTACAGGACAGATATGAAGTCTGTTTCTGTAAAGATTACAGCCATGGAAATCCTATGGGGCAGTTCTATTCTGGCCTGTAGGGTCACTATGAATTGGAAGGAAACAGTTCCACACTGTGCTGGAGGGTGACTCTGAGTCAGAATGGGGCAGATCTACTCTGTTCTATAGGGCCACTTTGAGTTGGAACTGAGTGAATGACAACTAGTTTGGTTTTTGATCCCATGTTTGTGAAGATAGTCTTCCAAGATTTTTCCACAGTTTTAATGTACAATCCATCTGAACTTGATTTTCATGTATGGTGTGATATGAATCAAGATTCATATTTTTCTTTATGACTATCCACTTGATCCTATACTGTTTATTGAAAAGACCTTTTTTCTGTTGTTCCTCAGTGGCAACTTTATTATAAATTATGTGATTCTGTTTTCATAGATTTATTTATGGGCTTTTAAATTCTAGTCCACTCATTTTTTTTATGCAAAAGCACACTTACTTAGTTACTATAGCTTTATAATACATCTTGATATCTGGTAGTGTAAATCTTCCAACTTTGTTCTTCATCACCTTAGCTACCTGTGGCTTTTTCATTTCAATGTAAATGTTAGAATTAGCTTGTCAGTTTCCATAAACATATTCTAGATTTTTTGTGTGTTCCACTGTAATTTTTTTAAGGGCAAAGTACTCTATCTTTGCATCTCTAGGGCACAGTATGTGCTTTGCAGAAAATGCTCAGTATAAGTTGTCTTACTGAAAATATAAAATATCACACCCTATAATGGAAAAAAAGTCACAAATGCTAGTATTATCTCCTTTGAGTATGGTATAGAATGTGTATGACTAGCTGAAATTCATACAGAAACGTGGTTAGTTCACAGTCATTCTAGAGCAAAGTCGTTGGACTGCAATTTCTTGTGTGATAGGAGAGGAGTGACATTTGTGCTTAGCTAAACATTCTTAAAGTAAGATTCAATTTTTAAAAATATACAAGATTTAAAAATCTGAGTTGTTTTATGGGACAATTGAAGGCAAACAGATCTGTTGTCCATATGATTGATAATAAATTATGAATCAGTAATTATCAATGTAGTACCAATAAAGAGAACTAAGAAAAGGACCTCAGGAAAGCAATACTATTTACAATGACAATAACAATAAGCCCATTGCCGTTGAGTTGACTCCAACTTATAATGATTCTATAGGACAGAGTAGAACTGCTGCATAGTTTTCAAGGAGCACTGGGTGGATTCTAACTGCTGACTTTTTGGTTAGCAGTTATGTAGTACTTAACCACTGGGGCACCGGGGTTAATAAAGGTCCCTAAAAAAAAGCCAATAAAATAAATACTTAGAAATAAATCTAAGCAGGAACATAAAAGACCTAAACAAAGAAAACTACAGTATATTATTGTAAGAAACCTGTTATAAAAAAAATACCATGCCTATGGATAGACTCAAACTCAACATAGTAAAAGCATTAATTCTATCTAAAGCATTCTACAAATACAATGCAACCTTGATCCAAATACTAACAGCATTCTTTAAAGAGATGGAAAACTAATCATTAACTTTGTATGGAAAGAGAAGAGGCCATAGATAAGTAAAGCACTATTGAAGAAGAGGAACAAAGTAGGAGGACTCGAACTATCTGACCTCCAAAAAAAAGAAAAAGAAGATAAAGAACAAACCATCTCAATGCTGTTGCCTTGATTCTAACTCACAGTGACCCTATAGGAGAAAGCAGAGCTGGCCCGTATGGTTTCCAAGGATCACCTGTTGGATTTGAACGGCCAGCATTTTGTTTAGCAGCTGTAACTTTTTTTCTTTTTGACTGTACTTTGCCAGCCAGCCAAGTGCCGTCGAGTCGGATCCTGTACTTTAGATGAATATTTATAGAACAAACAGTTCCCTATTAAACCATCAGTACACATATTGTTTTATGACATCGCTTAACAACTCAACAACATGTAAATGCTCTCCTGTCTCAACTGTGGAGTCCTTATTACCAGTTTTCCTGTCCTCTCCTGCCTTCTAGTCTTTGCCCCTGGCCTGGTGTGCCCCTTTAGTCTCTTTTTGTTTTATGAGTCTGTCCACTCTTTGTCTGAAGAATGATTCTCAGACCTAACTTTATTACTGAACTGAAAGTATGCCAGGGGACTATACTCTCAGGATTTCTCCAGACTCTATCAGGGCAGCAAATCTGATCTTTGTGACTTAGGATTTTGCTCTACCTTTTTCTCCAGTTCTGTGTGGGACCCTCTCTTGTTAGCCCTGTCAAAGAAGTCAGTGGCACTATCTGAAGTTCTACTGGACTCAGTCTGCTGAAGGCCATCATAGATGTGGTCCATTAGTTCTTTGGACTAATCTTTCCATTTTAACTTTGGTTTTCTTCTTTCTTCCTTAAGCAGATATAGCTCTTAACCACTTCACCACTAGGGTTTCCCACCTGCCTTCAGAACCTGCTGTAGAGCTAAGGTAGTCAGTACAACCTAGTACTGGTACAATGGCAGGCACATTGACTAATGGAAAAGAATCAAGGACTCAGATGGAAATCCACCCCCCTACAGCACCTGATTTTCAACAGAGGCCCAAAGTCCATTACATGGGGAAAAGATAGCCTTTTTTTTTTTTTTCTTTTTTAAAATTGTGATTAAGTGAAACTTTACAATCCAAGTCAATTTGACATATAAAACATCAAGCACCCACTTCTGTGCAGCTCTATCTGCTCTCCTCACCCTGTGACAGCACCTTCCTTTCCACCCTGTACTTCTAATATCCACTCAACCAACACTTGTCCTTTCCTCTCTATCCTCTTCTCTCCACTCTAAAAAGAAACCAGTTGGACAGCCTTATATATAAATATATTAAACCATAAAGTATACACACCACCTGTATCACTCTGTGTCCAGTAGTCCAGTCCATTCTTTATCTGAAGTGTTGGCTTCAGTACTGGTTTCAGCTCTGAGCTAGCAGCAGGTCTAGGGGCCATGTGCTTAGGAGATCCTCCAGGTTGTCAGACCATCAAGTCTGTTTTTTAATAGAGTTCTAAATTTGCACTACCTTTTTTCTCATGTTTCATCAGGGACTCTACACTGTGTTCCCTGTTAGGGCTGTCTTTGGTGGTGGCCGGATGCCATCTAGTTGTCCTGGTCTCATGCCGATGTAGTCTCTCAATCATATGGACCTTTCTGTCTCCTGGGCTCATATTTTCCTCATGTCTTTGATGTTCTTGGTTTTCATCTGCTCCAGGTGAGTTGTGACTGATTGATGTTTTTTAGACAGCAACTTGCTGGCTATTAAGACCTGGGCACCACTCACCAATCTCTTAGAAAAAGTCTAGCTGTGCTGATTGACCTCACTGTCCCCTGAAACCATGGTTCCCAAACCTCTGGCTCTGCTTTTCTGTCCTTTAAAATGTTGGGTTGTACTTACAAAACCTTTCAGCTTATGGTGTAGTCCGGTTGTGCTGATCTTCCTTCTAATGCATACTGCCACTCCCTTCATGTAACTGAATTCCTACCGGCTACTTAATCTATAAATAACCCTCTCCCTCTCTTCCCACTTTTGTAGACATCAAAGAGTATTTTCTTCTGTGCATTAAGTCTTTTCTTAAGTCCTTATAATAGTAGTTTTATACAATATTTGACCTTTTGCAGCTGACTGATTTCACTCAGCATAATATCTTCCAGTTGATCCCTGGTTGTGAGATGTTTCATAAAATCATCACTATTCCTTATCATTACATTGTGTTCCATTGTGTAAATATACTATAGTTTGTTTATCCATTCATCTGTTGAATGACATGTAGGTTATTCCATCTTTTTGCTATTTGTAGACAGTGCAGCCGTAAACATTCATGTGCATGTATCTGTTCATGTAGCAGCCCTTATTTCTTCTGTAGGATATATTTCAAGCAGCGAGATTGCTAGATCATATGGTATTTCTATTTCTAGCTTTTAAAGAAACCACCAAATAGCTTTCCAAAGAGCTTATACCATTTTACATTCCCACCAGCATTGTGGAAGAGTTCTAATTTCTCCACAGCCTCTCCAACATTTGTATTTTGTGTTTTTTGAATTAGTGCCAGCCTTGTTGGGGCTAGATGGTATCTCATTGTAGTTTTGATTTGGATTTCTCTAACAGCTAATGATTGTCAGCATTTCCTCCTGTGTCTTTTGGCTGCCTGGATATCTTCATTGGAGAAGTGAAAAGACAGTCTTTTTAACAAATGGTGTTGACAAAATTGTCTGTCCACCTTTAAAAAAATGAAACAGAATGTGCATCTCACCCCATACATAAAAATTAATTCAAAATGGATAAAGACCTAACTATAAACCCAAAAAACATAAAAATCACAGGAGCAAAAAAATAGAGTCTACTCTGGAGGCCCTAATACATGGCACAAATAGGATATAAACCATAACTAACAACACACAAACACCGGAAGATAAGCTAGATAACTGGAATCATCTAAAAATTAAACACTTATTGCAAGATTACACCAAAAGAGTAAAAAGAGAGCCTACAGACTGGGAGAAAAATGAGGCTATTATAAATCTGACAAAGATCTAATCTCTATAATCTATAGGAAAGTCTAATGTCTCTACAAAAGAAAAAAAAAGACAAATAATCCAATAATCCAATTTAAAAAATGGTCAAAGAATATGAACAGATACTTCACCAAAGATGACATTCTGAGGTAGCTAACAGACACATGAGGAAATGCTCATGATTACTAGCCATTAGTGATACCTTGAGATACCTTCTCACCTGGCATCACCTGCATGAATCAGGAAAAAAATAAATAACAAATGTTGGAGAGGCTTCGAGGATATTAGACCTCTTATACACCACTGGTAGAAATGTAAAGTGGAATAGCTGTTTAGGAAAATAATATGGAGCACCCTTAAAAAGCTAGAAATGGAAACAACATATGATCTAGCAATCCCACTCCTAGGTATATACCCTGGAGTAATAAGAGCCATCATACCAATAGAAGTGTACACCCATATTCCATGTAGCATTATTCACAATAGCAAAAAGGTAGGAACACCCTAAATGCCTGTGGTGGTCAGGATTATGTCAACTTGGCTACTCCATGTTTGGCTGCTATATTAAGTGGCAGGACGGGGCCTGTGGTGGCTTGCCACCCCTCAGCTCTCTTCTCTCCACCTTCCACCACCTACTGTTGGTCTGATTACGTAGCCAGCAGCTCCTGCTCTCTTCTGGTGTCTGGATCCTGGACTTGAACTAGCAACTGTTGGATTCATTAACCCTTACAGCCAGAGCTTGAGAGTCCTGTTCCCTGACCTGCCAATCCTGGATTCACCAGCCTCTACAGCTCTGTCTCATTGCTGGCTTGGGATCCGCCGACCTACACAACTGATGATCTAGAACTCTGATCTCTGACCTGCTGACCTTGTATTCACCGGTTACTGTGATTATGTGAGGCTTGTGCCAGTATTTGGGACATTCAGCTTCTGTAATTGCATGAGCTGTTTCCTATATATACATATACATTTATGTATACATATATCTTTCCTTGTACATACACATGTTACTGGTTTTGCTTCCCTAGAAAACCCAGTCTAAGACAATTCGGTACCAGGGTTGTGGTTTCAAAAAACAAAATTATAAAAATAAATCCTTTCAAGTAGTTCTCAAGTCTGGCTGATAGTAACACTGTTGATAACCCTGTTGCTACCAGTAAAAAGTACCATACTAGTCCATGGACTAAAGTGGTGATACTCATCCACAAAATAAGACCACCAATAAATCAAATATTGGTAAAAGGTGATGCTCAGGGTAAAAACATGTGTGATAACTTTTCAAAATTATTTAAAAATAAAAAATATAAGAAAGTTAGTTGACTGGTCCTACTTATATTAGATAAACTAGTAAAAAAAATAAACTCAAGACTAAAATTGGGATGGAGTCAAGATGGCAGACTAGACACACATCTCCTTAACTCTGTTTAAATGCTAAGGCCAGGATTAACAATTAAACGGAGTCTTCTGGACACCCTGGTGAGTCCTAGGACATGGCATAGGGCTGTCATTTTGGATTACATGCCACTGAACAGGGAACTTCTTCTCTTTCACTGACCCTGTCCTCATTGAATGGCTGGCTCTCAAGGACTGAAGGTAACTAGCAGCTTTAACTTTTTCCTTTTTGTTAGCCTGTGGCAGTGATTGGGCTTCACTGGCAGCAAAGTTCTACTACACTGCTGACATGACCAGCGGATGGAATAGCCACACTTTGGAGCCTGGCTCTGGACTCTGAGCATCATGGCCCCTCCCCTCCTCTTTCCATTGATTCAGCTATTTCACAGTGGACGGGAGAGCCTCTGACAGAGGCCATTATGTCAGACTGGGAGGCAGATCTACCCAAATGGAGGCCTCAGCAGGGCCTAATTCCTAGGCTAGGAGGCAGTGCAAGCCTAGGAACTGTTTCTCCAGAAGAAAACCTGTGTTTAGCACAATTTACCCTCTGGGTAGGGACTGGCACCTGATGACAGCAGGGCAGTAGCCTGTCCATACTTTGAACTAGATCACAGCATCTAGGGACAAATATAGAAGTGCCTTCATTGCCAGCTGGAAAGAGGGGTTTGCACACCTGACAGCCTGACTATTTTTGAAAGCTGTCAGACAGCTTTTACCTTTCAAAATAAGACTACCTAGAGAAAAATAACTGTGGTGCAGCCTGACAGCATCTCTTCCAGTCTTAACTGACCCACAACATAGGGTCAGTTGATGGCCTCCTAGTGACTCCATAAGTAGGGCTGTGTCTTTGCCAGACAAGAGGTGGAGCCTGCTGTCACACAGTTTCCACTGGGCCAAGTCTCTGGGGTACATAGAAGTCACTGGTGATCAACTTCTACTTCAGCTCCTGTTAAGGCAACACCAGAAAAACTAGACAACCTCTAGATTCCCAAAAAACAACAGACCTTGGCCCAGTACTTAAGGAAAAATCCAAACATGGCTCCAGAAAGCTCCAAAAAGAAAGAACCAAAGCACTTCCCAGATGAAGAAGACTTTCTGAAACTTTCAGAGGTTGAGTACAAAAGAATTATATAAAGAGCCCTCCTAGATGTTATGCAAAATTTAGCAGACCAGAATGAAAAATTAAGTAAGCTGTTTGAACTGATGGAACTCCAGCATTCTGAAATCCAACAGATCAATAACAAAATTACAGAATCAGAAAACTCAATTCAAAGCCAAGAGAACAGAATTGAACAAATGGAAAATAGACTTTCTGACTTGGGAGACAGAACTACTGACACCAGCATTTATGAGGAGAAATCAGAAAAAAGAAAAATGAAAAAACATTAAGAAACATGTGTAACTCTATGAAGAGGAACAATCTATGATTAATTGGAGTTCTTGAACAGGAAGGAACACCTGAAAACACAGACAGGATTGTGGCTGAGTTGCTGACAGAAAACTTCCCTGAAATTATGAAAGAAGAAAACATAGATATCCAAGAACCATGTTGTTCACCATACAATATAGACCCCAAAAGAAAGGCTCCAAGACATATTATAATCAAGCTTAACAAAATGAAACATAAGCAGAAACTCTTAAAGCCAGTGAGACTCAAAGCAAAGTAACATTCAGAGAAACCCTATAGGCTTTCATCTCACTTCTCAGCAGAAACCACTTGGGCACGGAGGCAGTGGGATGGCTCATTCAAAGCCTTGAAGGAGAAAAACTTCCAACCAAGAATCATATATCCTGCAAAACTGTCTTCCAAATACAAAAATGAAATTAAGACCTTCGCAGATAAACAGAAACTCAGAGACTTTGTAAAAACCAAACCAAAGCTACAAGAAATACTGAAAGAAGCTCCTGGCTTAGAAGAACAAAACTATTAACTCTATATTTTAGGAAACAATACAGGATACATCATCCAGAAACCTACTCAGTCAGGGAAGGCACAAAACCCCAACCAAAGCTATAACACTAAAAGAGGTGATCCAGTAAGCATATCATGAAAACTACAATACCATCACATTAAAAAGAGGGATATATTATAGTAGTTATAGTCCGTCCAGATGGAGAGGAAGTTAATAAGATATTTAGAAGTTAAAATCGGGTGTAAACATACATTATTAAGGGGGATCAGAGGAGTAGCTGCAAAGCACAACAAAGAAGTGACATACCAAAACAAGAAACACAATACAGGAATCTCAGCAAACACAAAACCAACACTGAAAAGGAGGAAAAATCAACCCATAAAGAATGTCCCAGAATAACTGGAAGAACCGGATGGTGCCCAGCCACCACCAGTGATTATCACGATGGAGTTCACAAAGAGGAGTCTCACTGGCAACACAAGAATAAAAAGGGGTGCATCATGAGATCTCCACTAAAAGACCTCAATTGATGGTCCAGCGGTTTGGGGGTTCCTCTGAGAGCATGGCCCCTGGCCCCGATGCTGCCATTTCCCATAAATTATAACAAAGGTCCACTCTTTGGACAGGAATGGATTGGACTTGGCAATGCAGAGTGACCATATATTGGAAGCACTTTATGGTTCTATACATCTATAGGATATCATCTTGCTGACCTCTGGCTGGAGGAAGAGGAGTGGATGGAGAGGAGGGGAAAGGAGGCTGTTGGGAGAATGAGACATGTATGGAGCAGAGAGGAATAGTGTGCAGTCACCGGACAGGGAGAGCAGTGGAAGCTGCATATAGGTGGGCATGTAAATTTATACGTGAATGTACATTTTCACTCAGTTAGGTTAAATAAAAATTAAAAAAAAAAAGAATGTCCCAGAACAGAATAGTAAGAGCAACAGAGAAAACATCAACACAAAAATAAATACAGCAAAGTGACAACACTAAACACATACCTGTCAGTAATTACACTGAAGGTAGATGGACTGAATGCTTCAGTAAAGAGAGAACAAGTGACATCTTGGATCAAAAGACACAGCCCATTTATATATTGCTTATAAGAAACTCACCTTAGCCTTAAAGATATGAACAAACTGAAAATTAAAAGGTGGAATAATATATACCAAGCTAACAATATACAAAGAAGAGCAGGTATGGCAATAATAATCTCAGATAAAATATATTGTAAAAGAAAAAGCTCAGCAAAGACTCAGAAGACCTTATTGTGACAACCAACTAGACCTCATCAACATCTACAGAACTTTCTATCTATCCATCATGTTGAGTGAAATTAGTCAGTAGCACAAGGACAAATATGGTATGAGACCCCTACTTTAGGAACTTGAAAACAGACTCGTGTACAGGAGAAAAGACTCTTTGATGGCTGCAAGGGAGGGGAGGGAAGGAGGGAAAAGGCTGGTTATAGATGAGATAGTTGATAGAAATTTGGTGGGGTGAAATCATTGACAGCACACATTAGACAGAAGGTCAGTTTAACGAGACTTCAACATAACGTGAAAACTCTTGCAATCTTAACTGAATAGGTAGGGACAGAGTAGCAGGGACGGGGGTCTGGAAACCGTGCTTTCAGAGGACATCGAGGCCAATTGGTATAAGTAGCCTATTGCTAAGAGAGTCCTCTCCACCCCGTATTGGTGAGTGGCATCTGGGGTCTTAAAAGCTAGCAAGCTGCTATCTGAGGTACACCAAATGGTCTCAACTCATCCAGAACAGATGATCACCAAGGATAAAAATGACACGGGGTAAAGAGAACCCAGAACACAGAAAGACCCATGTACAGCATGGGACCAGAAGAACCAGATGGTGCCTAGACACCTCCAGTGACAGTCATGATGGGGCTCACAAAGTTGAGTCCCAGTGGCAATATGACAATAAGAAGAAGTGCATCATGAGAACTCCCCTAAAAGACCACAATTGATGGTCTGAAGGCCTAGGGATTCCCCTGGGATCATGAGCCCTAGACCTGAAGCTGCCCCTGATCATAAATCATTACTGAGGTCAACTCCTCAGACAGGAATGGATTGGACTTGGCAACACAGAGTGGCCATATCATGTGTGCACTTTATGGTTCCATGTATCTATAGGATGTCACCCAACTGGACTCTTACTAGAGGGGAGTGGGGAGGGCGGAGAAGAGGGGAAGGGGGTTTGTTTAGAGGATATGACTTGTGTAGCACAGAAAGGAGAAGTGTGCTGTTACCGGGCAAGGAGAGCAGTAAGAGTTGCACATAGGCGGGCATGCAAATTTAAACTTTCACTCAGTCACAATAAATTTAAAAAAAATTAATTTTTTTTATAATTTAATAAAAGGCTTTAAAATCAAAACTCTCATGCCATGTAAGAGACCTCAAAACTTCCACTTGTACTTTAAAAAAACCTCATTAACTGTAATAACTGAACAGATACTGTCAAAAACAAAACCCAGGTATTTATCATTAAAGTGACAAAATTACACCACCAACTCAATTATCAATCTCAAAAAATATCTAAAATTAAAGTAAAAACATTAATTAGAAAAAAATGAGACCCTAAAACTTAAAATGAAAACATATAGACAAATAATAAGGAAACTAGAGACATTGAGACCCTAACATCCAGTAAATCACTCCTGCCAACAAAACCATACCCATGTAAAGAGATTACATTGCATTTGTCTACCAGTAACGTGTGTATGTACAAGGAAAGATATATATATATATATATGCACACGTGTATATATGTACATATGTGTATATATATATTGGAAACAGCTCACACAATGGCAGAAGCTGAACATCCCAAGTCCTGGCACAAGTCTCACATGGCCACAGGAGCTGGTAAACCCAAGGTCAGCAGATCAGAGACCAGAGTTCTAGATCACCGGTTGTTAGGTCAGCGGATCCCAAGATGGCAGCGAGACGGAGCTGCACAGGCTGGTGAACCGAGGATTGGCAGGTCAGGGAACAGGACTCTCAAGCTCTGGCTGTGAGGATTGATGAATCCAACAGCTGCTAGTTCAAGTCCAGGAACCAGATGCCAGAAGAGAGCAGGAGCTGCTGGCTACGTGAGCAGACCAGCGGTAGGTGGTGGAAGGCAGATAGAAGAGAGCTGAGGGGTGGCAAACCACCACAGGCCCCATCCTGCCACTTAATACAGCAGCCAGACATGCAGTAGCCAACTTCACATAACCCTGACCACCACAGTCCACCCCTTGTCAACTTGGCATCTGCACGCATTTCACCTTAACCATCCATAGTCTCTGAAGGAATGAAATGACAAAGTCATACTTATGTCTAACATGATATACCAACACATGTACAACTGAAAATGCATTAGCCCACTTATATCTTATGTTTCATAAGTAAACAAAAATATCTGATATACACATAAAAGGCAGGAATACTCAGCAATTACAGTCCTCTTTTCTGCAACTGGCCATGTGGCCATTACTAATATTTAGAACTGCCTTCTACTACAACCCATTCTGTATTCCCTTTGCCCTCAGCAAATGCCTCAGCTGGTTGTGGTTCCTTGTCTGGTGAGATGACCCAAACCTTCATTCCTGAAGGGTCTGGGCTATTATCACTCATTTTGGAGTTGGGTTGCTGTAGTTTTCCATTGACCTTAATCACAGGACATGGTAGTACTAGGAGGCGTCCTAAGGGATCTCCTGCATTCCAAATATACTGTTCTTTACCTCTGTTGTGTAATGTCAGTCCAATTTCATCTTCATAGTCAGGATCAATGACACCAACCAGTATTGCAACTCCATTCTTTGTCTGTTGATCCAGGGGCACAAGAAGCCCAAAATGGCCTGGTGGCAATTTTAGCTTCCAATTCAGTGGAATCACTGATGTGTCTCCAGGTGGCAGCATTCCTCCCTTTGGAACTAAGACATTTAAACCTGCAGAGCATAAGGTCATGGGGACAGGGAGCAAAAGTCTTGCAAGTGGGTCACTAGGGATAACAGTGTGTGGTGCCCTTCCCATTTCTACCCCTTGTGATACACACAGTGGAATACTAGCCGATGGAATTTATCACTACAGTGATGACTCTTCGAAACACTTCACAACACTGATGAATCTAGGATGCATTATGCTGAGTAAAATAAGTCATTCACAAATGGATGAACACTTTCTGAGACAACTATTTTAACAAAACTCATGAAAAGGTTTACAAATAGAAACAATCTTTGATGGTTACAAGTGAGGAGGGGGTGACAAGGAAAAAAAGCACTAACTGGACAAAGATTACTCTAGTGAAGTGTAAGACAATGCACAGTACTGGGAAGTTAGCACAACTTGATGAAGGTAAGATCATAAAAGCTTCATAGATACACCCAGACTACCTGAGGAACCCAATTACTGGGCTGATGGCTATGTGGTCCATGATCTCAGGGTATATCTCGCTCAATTGACATAACATAGTTTATAAAGAAAATACGCTATACATGTCATTCTTTGGTGAGTAGCATCTGGGGTCTTAAAAGCCTACTAGTGGCCATCTAAGATACTTCCTTGGTCCCACCTTGTCTGGAGCAAGGGAGAATGGAGAAAATCTAAGAAACAATGCACTGATTATTCCAAAGGACTAATGCACCACAACTACCACAGCCTTCACCAAACTGAGTCCAGCACAACTGGATGGTGCCCAGCTACCACTACCAGCTGCTCTGACAGGGATTACAATGGAGAGTCTCAGACAAAGCTGGATATAAACGTAAAACAAAATCCTAACTGATAGAAAAAGACCCGACTTACTGCCCTGACAGAGACCAGAGAAACTCCAAGAGTGTGACTCCCGTACACCTTTTTAGCCCAATGATGAATTCATGCCGGGGGTTGACCTTTCAGCCAAGGATTAGACAAAAGGAGTCTTAGTGGGCGCACCAGCTCAGGGACAAGGACTAGAAGGTAGAAGGATATAGGAAAACTGGTGATGGGGACCCCAAGGTCAAGAGGAGAATGTTGACATGATGTGGTATTCACAACCAATGTCACAAATCAGCATGTGTATTAGAGGCTCAGTGAGAAACTAATTTGTTCTGTAAATCCTCATCTAAAGCACAATAACAAAATAATTGTCAATGTAATTTGTTTTCCTAGTGCATGGTATATAATCAATATTTCTTGAACAAATGAATGATGAGGGAAGTAATGTTGGTAAATTTTAGGATTTGTTTTGGATTAAATGCCATTGCGTATGCTGTGAGATCTGTAGAATTCCTAATGTTGTTTGTTTTCTGTTTTTTTGGCTTTTGCCCACTGTAACCATCTGTTAAGTCCAAACTACAAGGAGGTACAAATAATTAAACTTTTCATTCAGTTTAACATCACTGTATTAAACACCTTTATTTTCCTTCACTCCTTTTTCAAACCAATGAAGTGTCCTTTGTTCTAAGTTGATGGATATGTAGCCAGCTGGCCATCCTCTGCCTGTCTTAAACCACTGCAGGCTCAGGAAAAAAATTCAAGCCTCAAGTTGCAATACTGAAGGATTCTATAGGGGAAATATTAAATAACTCAGGGAACATCAAAAGAAGATAGAAGGAATACACAGAGTCACTATACCAGAAAGAACTGGTCGATGTTCAGTCATTTGAAGAGGTAGCACGCGATCAAGAACCGATGGTACTAAAGGAAGAAGTCTAAGCTGCACTGAAGTCATTGGCCAAAAAAAAGGCTGCAGGAACTGATGAAATATCAATCGAGGTATTTCAACAAACAGATGGAAAGCTGGAAGTGCTGATTCATCTATGCCAAGAAGTCTGGAGGAACAGCTACCTGGCCAACTGACTGGAAGAGATCCATATTTATGCCCATTCCAAAGAAAGATGATCAAACTGAACACAAAAATTACCAAACAATATCGTTAATGTCACAGGCCAGCAAAATTTTGCTCAAGATCATTCAAAAGTGACTGCAACAGTATATTGACAAGGAACTGCCAGAAATTCAAGCTAGATTCAGAAGGTGATATGGAACCAGAGATATCATTGCTAATGTCAGATGGATATTGGCTGAAAGCAGAGAATACAAAAAATATATTTACCTGTGTTTCATTGGTTATGCAAAGGTATTTGACTGTGTGGAACATAACAAATTAAGGCTAATATTGCAGAGAATGGGAATTCCAGAACATTTAATTGTGCTGTTAAAGAATCTGTACATGTGTCAGGGGTGTATCCATTCATCACTACTTTTCAGTCTGTATGGCAAGCAGATAATTCAAGAAGCTGGATTATACAAAGAAAAACAAGGCATCAGGACTGGAGGACAACTCATTAGCAGCCTGCATTACCAAATGTCACCACCTTACGTGCTGGAAGTGGGGAAGATTTGAAACACTAATGAAGATCAAAGATCACAACCTTCCATATGGATCATACCTCAACATCAAGAAAACAAAAATTCTTACAACTCAACCAGGAAGCAACATCATCATAAATGGAGAAAGGATTGAGCTTCTCAGGGATTTAATTTTACTTGGGTCTACAATCAACACCCGTGGAAGCAGCAGTCAAGAAATCAAAGACACATTGTACTGGGAGAATCTGCTGCAAAAGATCTCTTTAAGGTAGTGAAAAGTCAGGATGTTACCTTGAAGACTAAATTGTGCCTGACCCAAGACATGGTATTTTCAATCACATCATATGCATGTGAAAGCTAGACAATGAAGAAGAAAGACCGAAGAAGAATTGATGACTTCGAATTGTGCTGGAGAAGAGTGCTGAATGTATCATGGACTACCAAGAGAACAAACAGATCTATTCTGGAAGAAGTGTAACCAGAGTACTCCCTGGAAGCAAAGATGGCAAGACTGTGTGTTACATACTTTGGACATGTCAAGAAGGATCAGTCCCTGGGTAAGAACATCATGCTTGGTAGAGTGGAGGCTAAGCGAAAAAGAGGAAGACCTTTGACGAGATGCATTTGACACAGTGGCTGCAACAATGGGCTTAAGCATACAAATGATCGTGGACATGACACAAGGCTGGCAGTGTTTCATTCCGTTGTGCCTAGTCTCTATGAGTCAGAACCAACTCAACAGCTGCTAACAACAGCAACAACAACAGGGTCAGGAAGTTTTCTGGGGCAACACCGTGGTGCTGATCCTGTGGCGCTTCTCCCAGGGTGGCTTAAAGGAGGTGTGACGGTAAGTCTTTGCTTAGGAATGGCTTAAGGTTTTTAAGATACATTTACCTTGCAACATGTAGACTCCTCTCAAATAATATTTGAGTTTGTTTACAGATTCGGTTCAAGCAGCTGCTCTGACTATGAAGACTATTTAATGTTCCATGCTTTTAAAAATATTGTAAGTATAAGCATAACTGAATGGACTTGAATCCATATTTAAAATATATATATGCACATATATTTTATAACAGTCTTACTATCTGGAGTAGAACTTTAAGATCTCCTTTAGCTGCATTTTATGTGTTTGTATGTATTTGACTCATTTTCAGAGTAGAAATTAGCAATGAGAAGAGAAATGTTTGGAGAACTGACAAGACAAAATGCCTTTAGGACATCCTCACAGAGTAAGAGCTTTCATGGTAGTGTAATTTCACTTACAGAGAATGAAATTCATTGGCAAGATCTTTACTTTCATTCATCACCATTGTCTTTTTGTCTTTAAATGTGTGATATAACGGTGTGATCTGTGGTCTTTAGTAAGGAAACATTTTGATTGCAAATCAAGTGAGAGTTTAACTTTGTTTCAATAAAAATTCCTGTGTCTGTCTCTGGCCTCCTGAATAATTACCAAAAATTCAGCCCCTGGGTATTTCAAGTCTTTGGACAGAATGCATATACCTCCTATTCCATCACAGAAATATCAGGGATAAATTCAGCAATTTCAGGAGACTGAGAAATTTGACTACGCCAAAAGCCCATTGCCTTTGAGTCAATTCTGATTCATAGCAACAGTATAGGACACTGTAGAACTTCCCCATAGAGTTTCCAAGGAGTACCTAGTGGATTTGAACTACTGACCTTCTGGTTAGCAGCCCCAGCACTTAACCACTCTATCACCAGGATTTCCTGTTAGGCCATATGAAGCCCCATTAGGGAATCTTACCCTGGAGTAATATATTTTCTAATGTCAATTTTCTATACCTCTTAGTTGAAGGTTAAGACATTTACAATTAATTCAGTACCTCTAAGATGGCTTGGAAACCATAGTGGCATAGTGGTTAAGTGCTGTGGCTGCTAACCAGAACTCCCCAGTCACTTCTTGGAAATTCTATGGGGCAATTCTACTCTGTCATATAGGATTGCTATGAGTCAGAATTGGCTCAGTGGCAGTGGGTTTTTTTTTTTCATGAGAAGATAGCTCAGGAATCTTTGCCCTAAAAGATAACTCCATAAACAATTCATGTTCAAACATAGATAAAGAATCAAAATGAAGATATGAGACTTAATAAGCATTTACTTAATTGCCAACATGCAAATACCTAGTTAAATCTCATTGTGAAGCAGTTTAGAATAATTATGCTTCATACTAAGTAGATCTATTAAAGAAATTTTGGATAAAAAGGAGTTAGAGAGGAACTTAGCATTTGAAGTTACACCGTAAAACTCTTTGCCATCAAGTGAATTTGGATTTATGGAGACCCTGTAGGACCCTTCCGCAGATCCGCTGGTGGTTTCAAACTAGTGACCTTTATATTTAGCAGTCCATCACTTTAACCACTGCACTACCAGGGCTCCTTAAAGTGGTAGTTTTAAGGCACTTCAAGTTATTTCTAACTTTTTATTGAAACATAATAGACATACATATAAGAAAGAGGACCTATCAGAAGTGTATAGTCTTGTAAATTTTTCCGTATTAATGTACCTGTGTAATCAACACCTAGAGCAAGAAGTAGAACATTACCAGCAACTCAGATGGTGCACATGTGCCTATACACACACACGCATGCATACACACACACACACGCATGCATACACACACACACACACACACACACCCCATAGCTGCCTTCTAAGGTATCAGGGTAACCACTGTCCTAACTTCTAACAGTAGATAATAGTTGAGGTTGTTTTTATACTTCATGCGTATATGCTATGCAGTGTGTATTCTTTTCACCTGGCTTTGTTTATGCAACATTATGTCTGCAAGATTCATCTACATTGTTGCACACAGGACAGCGCTACCGTTCTTGTTGCAGTATACCCTTCCATTGTAAGACTCATTGCCATCTCGTAGTAACTTTACAGGATGGAGTAGAATTTAGAACTACCCCCATAGGGTTTCCAAGGAGTTGCTGGTGGATTCAAACTGCTGACTTTTTGGTTAGCAGTCAAGATCTTAACCACTGTACCACCAGGGCTCCTTTTGGGCTTACAAAAATGATAAGACTTATCTTACTTATGTTTTTGAGATAAGTGTTTCTAAGAGCAGTGAGAAAGAATGTGAACTGTCTCTTTCAGCCTCTGTTGTTGGAGTCTCTTTTTACTGTCAGTTTCTCTTAGTTTCAGTTACTATCTAGAAATTCTGACTGATCACATAAAATCTTTGTTCACAGAGAAGGGTTGTTAAGAAGAGAGGGTAAGAAAAATTTATGTGTCTTACACTTAAAAGGATCTTTTGGGCTTTACTTTTACAACTTCTCCCTCCGTCCTGCTCCCATTTGGCTTTATTTGTGAATGTTTTTCATTAGTTATTTTTAAAGGTAATAAAGATGTGTGACAAAGTTATAGCTTTTGCTTTTTTTCTGCTTTTACAGTTGTGTTGGTTTCTGATCATTTACAGTGAAAAGGCACAAAATTTATTTACATGAAATTGAAGGTGATTTCTAAAAATGGCACTAGACTTACACAATTATTGTGGATAGCATTTTCCTTGTGTGTGGTGAAATCCCTTCACAGCCTCTGTGTTGACCTTTCTCATCCTACAGTTCTGAAAACAATTCTCATTCAAGTCCAGCCGATTCCTCAGGGCCAAGTCAGGAGTTTGTAGTAAATTTTGTTTTTCAGGAAGGATTTAAATCCAATGGGAATGACAGTTTTTCAGTAAGTTGTTTAGGAAACTGGAGATATTTGAAAGAATACTTCCTTATCGTTTTGAGTTTGGTATTATGGAAGAAAACCATAGCATCTCACAAATGGTCCCTTGATCACTGTAAAGACATGTGGTTCTAAGACGGGTGACTCATGGGCCAGACTCAGTGTAGCGGGATTGTTCACGGACATCTGGGGCTCAAAATACGTTTAACATCTGCTATACTGATGCTTTGGTTTTAAAAAAAAAAAAATTCAGCTCAATCACTATAGTAGACTTAAGAAAACCCTAAGCTAAGAAATGTGTGGGGTTTTCCATTCCTGTTTCTTTTTAGATAGTATATGTCTGGATCACAGCATCAAGGAAGGAGTCTGTTCCTCAAGGTTTCAGTGACTTCGACACTATTGATACTCACTGTAGATAAGTGATGCTTAATCACGTACTCTAATCCCTGAAAACACTTGTAATCATGCAATCATAAAAAAAAAATAGGATTAGGATGCCAGTTTCAGTTCTGTAGATGAGAAAATTTAACTTGCCCTTAGGTTGTAAATTAAAACAAAATCTGCATTTCCTGAAACTTAACCATTATCTGTAAACACTTTTAGTCTTTTTTTACTTACAACTTGATAAACCATTGTTGGCAACTTGATTCTCATTCTTAAAACTGTAGTGTTTCTGAGGAGTTGCTGGTGGATTCTAACTGCCGACCTTTGATTTAGCAGCCTTAGCTCTTAACTACTACACTGCTAAATGTAAAGACCCTCCTGGCATTCTGTGTGATTTCTTACATTTGTTGTTGTTAGGTGCCATCAAGTGGCTTCTGACCCAGCCACACTATATGACAGAGAAAAACTACCCCAAAGGTTTCCCAGGAGTGGCTGGTCAGTTTGAATTGCTGACCTTTTGGTTAACAGCCAGACTCTTAAACACTACACCACCAGGGTTTCTATGTTTCTTATGGACTTAGTTTTCTTCTTCATTAAGAAACATTTCATTGGCATTTGATTAGGTACTAGTCAAACTTTAGATGTACGTAGTTTGACTGTGTTTTCTGTCATATTAATTTAACTTTGAATCTAAGAATTAAAGCATTTTTTATTTCTGTGGGGCAGTTCTACTCTATCCTATAGGATTGTTATGAATCAGAATCAATGACAACACTTTTATTATTTCTTTATGGATTCATTTATTCATTTACATGTTCAACATTATTAAATTTCCATCTATACATTCACTATACATTGTGATAGATGCTGGGGACAGAATATGAATAGTGCATGTATTCTTTTTTGAGAGCTTACAGTTTAGTGGGAAGGACACAGATACGTATAAAATAAACCTAAAAATAAGGCATAAACATAGAACTTTGGGTAAAGACCTTAATTTGACTTAGGAGTGTCTACACACAGCATTCAGAAGGTAGACAAGGAGCATAGGACATTCCAAACCGCTCATGTTCAGAGGACAAGGGTCAGACGGGATGTGTATGTGCTTTGCTGGGCCCCATGAGAAGAGGGAGGAGAGGGATGAGAGTGAAGCCCTGACAGTGAGAAGAGGGTTTGAGTGGCTTTTATCTGATGAATGATAAGCAGTCACTAAAGAACTGGAAGTAGTGAACATCAGTATCAGATATGCATGAAGAATGAGGAGACACCTGAAACAGAAGCAGCTGTAGGAGATATTATTAAACGAAGGCAAGAAACAATTAAAACTTTCAATAAACATAGTAGATCTGCAGAGGAAGGAAGAGATTTGAGGGAAGCCAAAGAGTTTCACATCCCAGGACTTAGAGAATACTTTAATGTGAGGACTAAGGATATTAAGAATAAAGCCCAAATTTCTGATTTGAATTAGTACATGTAGACTGTCTATTGTTGATGTGTGCCATTGAGTCAACTGCAATCGATTCATGCAACCCCATAGGACAGAGCAGAACTGCCTCATAGAGTTTCCCAGCCTGTGATCTTTATGGAAGCAGACTGCCACATCTTTCTCCTTTCGATAGGCTCATAGGTTCCAACTGCTGACCTTTTGGTTAGCAGCTGAGCGCTTAACCACTGTACCAACTGGTTCTGTAGAATGTACGAGGGGAATAAAGGAGGAACAGGGGGTAAGAAGAAAAATGAGCTATTCTGTTCAGGTCAGACTGAGATTCAGGTGCCCATGAGACATTCAGGTGGAGCTGTCTAGGAGGTGGTTAAAAGCTGGGTCTGGGGCTTAGTGACATCAGAGCTAGAGATGCAGATCTGGAAGTTAACAGTTTGAAGGCAGTAGTGATAGGGTAATGATAGCCTTTATGACTCCTGTATGTCTATGCTTGTTCTTTTAAATGGGTCTGTGCCCAGTCTTTAAAAATCATTTGCCCTTTAGATTTATGCTATTTACACAAAATAAGTAATTTGTGCCACTGTAGCCTACAATTTGATTTTTTATGTGCTTCAGTAAACTCTGCCAGTATTTTTGTATTATTCACTAATTAAATAATGGATTTAAATGAAGCCTCAACAAAATTAATGTTGGACATAAATTGGGTTTTGTTTGCTTTATGTGAGAAACAGTACATATCTTTGAACTACACATGTGCAGGGTAGAATTAATATTTTTATTCATTCTCCCTAGTAGTAGGGTATAAAATAAGTTAATTTTTATGAAGACAAAGACTAAATAGGCCTAATGAGAAGTGATATCCTCAAGAGACAACATCTGAGTTCCTTTTCATGTCATTTTATTATTCCCAGGATGCTGTTAGCATTGTCAGAGGTCACTTGTCTTGATGACAGTCCAGATCTCTCTGTTCTTTTGTGTGTGAAACTTTCTCATACTGCTTTAATCAATTGTGCTTAAAAAAAAAAAAAAGAAACAAAAAACTAAAGCTAAAAATCACCTTTTACTTTCTAGCTTTCTCAAATCTTACCAAAAGTTTTCAACATTTTTTTTTTTTTATTCTCATAGTCTCTTCACAGTAATCTTGACAGATTCACTTCTGATTTGAGAAAAGTTTAGGTATTCAGACTGATATCCCTCCAGTGTGAATCTTGGCTGACTTGATTCAGACCAATGATTTAGAGATTCTGATTAAGTTACAAGGGAACCATGACCTTCAGGGATTTGCCCATTATTCTATGGTTACTGGTCATTTCTTAAGGTCAACAAGCATAAGGCAGTGCTAAGAGAAGCCATCATGTGGTCTGGAACTAGGATTGAAACAGAAGGGTGCCCTCTTGTCATTAAAAGCAGGTCACAGCCAGGGCCAGTGCCTGAAAGCGTGATGATACTTCTAGGATGTAACAGCAGGACTCTCACTATTTCTTCAATTAATGTCAGATGTTCCACACGAGAAATGAACATGTCCTGTGTCACAAGCTAAAGAGCATGATCTTTCACTTTAGTGAAATGAAGAGTCTTACTCAGATGTCCACATGGTTCTTAATTAGAAGAGTTTCTACACTCATACGACAACCAGTATTATTTTCTGGCTCCATGGTAAAATGTCCATGATAGATTTCATGTGATCAGCTCGTCTTTTGGTTGTAGAATTGTCTCTAGCATCTCCTCATCTGAACCCCTCCAGCCCCATTGCTGTGCTTCTGCTGTAATGAAGTTTTGAAAGAGAAGAGAGACTGTGGGAGTTTGCCCTTGTTAAAGACAGGTTAATTCTAGACATGGATTTACATGTTGACATTTCCCAGTTAGCTCACAGCTCATAGTAGAATTCTGTTGAAACTGTGCCATGATATACTGCCAGCAAGTGGGAGTGGTGAAAAATACTAGGAAGGCTAGTGACGGCTAAAATAACACAAAATAGTACTGCTGTCATCACCTATTTTGACAACATAGACCTTACCCAAAGAGCAGCAAGAAGACCCCTACATATTTGATAGTATTTGAAGAGGAATAGTTACTGTGCATCATTCTGATCAATTTTAGGGTGAAAAAGTAGTAAAGTTTTCTGTGTTGTTTTGTTTTGTTTTGTTTTTAAAGGAAGCTAAATGATCTTATATTAAACAAGCTGGCCACCGGATGGTTTATCTACTCTATTTATTTTTATTTAAAATGCCTTGTCTCTACTATTCCTTGCAGCTTGAAATCAACTTTCAGTTTCTTTCCTTCAGGGAAAAGACAATCATTTAGTTCTTTAAAGTACTTGCTTTGTGTAATAGCCAAATTTTAGGGAGATATAAATTAAAACCACTTGCTGTGATTAAATCTGAAACTAACAAATACTTCCATGCATGCAACACAACAACTTTTTATACTGACATGATTATTTGGTGCAAGATATCCTTATTTGTAAAATGTTTGCACTTGGCTCATCATAAAAGGTGTTCTCTTTTCCTTTTTTTCTGAAAGATACCAATTAGTCCTGATTATGTGTTGTCATTCACTTTATGTTCTTTTTCCAATGCAGAGAAAAAAATAAACAAAGCACAGAAGTTGGTCTTAAATATCAAAGATCAAACAAGAAGAAGAAAAAAATCCATTACTTTATGGACTCTTAGAAATTAAAATACAAAAGTTCCCTTAAACAGCACTGCTTTATGTAACATTGCTGTGAAGCAGAGGCAGAAGTCTGTTTATATTAATCATCCTTTCCTGTAGCTTCCATTGGCAATCAACCGCTGCATTTCAGCTGTAGGAGCTTACCTTCCCAATGTTTTCTGTCACTGGGTAGTACTGGAAAATGTTTCACAGACTCCGAAGTATGCCAGATGGAGGCTATGCTGTCTCCTAAAACATTGATGATTCATTTATTAATTTTCATTATGGTGATTAAAACCACTCAGGTATAAGGGAATCTGGAAACTAATTAAACACGTGTTTATTCTAAACTGGGAGATTTTCTTAAAGTCTATCTAGTTTTTAGAAAGTTTGTATTCATTTATTAATATTCATCTTCTGCTGATGTCTATTTAGTGTTATCTGTTAGGTTGGAAGAACTACCCTCGGAAAGTCATTTGTTAAGAGAAATCCTCATATAATTGCAATTGTACCATATTATTATATGATTTATTATTACACAACATATCAATAAGCCGTATAATTGTGCATTGTAAAAGCCTGCTGTTTACTTCCTAACTTCTGTTTTTCTCCAGTTAGCAGTGGAGAAGATTACAGATATTTATTCAAACAACTCCTCCTTGTCCTTCAAAACTCAGTTCAGACTGCACTCCTTCTACCTCTACCTTAAGTTTTTCTTTTCTTTCCAGTAGATGTTTTGAATTTAGCTACTTAAGGGCTCATACTTTAGCTTTTGTATTAGAAATTTTTCTTTCTTTTTATATCATTCTCTGATCCTTAAGTCCATACTATGTAAGTTAAACGTCTTCTGAAATATAAATGGATGATTTGAAAGTAATGAAAACTGAGGTTTTCTACTGTTATGTCTTAATGGTGTAAACAAATATTCTCAGCTAATGTCAGATAGAAAGGCAATACAGTGAGTGGGTGCCAGGGACAGGAAGGAGAAATGCTAGAGGGAGGCCTGCTTCTATAAAACTCATTCTTTCATCAAAAATGCTAAGACAAAATGGGGTATATGTACTATATACATATACATATCATCAAGTGAGTGGGGGAGAAGGGGAAGGCAGATAAGTTCATAGAAAATGAGAATTCAACGTGATACATTGTATGAGTGCTAAGATGAGCACCTAACTACAGTGAATAACAGTAAGATGTCTGGATTTGCCATGCTGCCTGAGAGAGTGAGTGTTGGCATTAGCTAACCAGAAGCTTGAAATCTTTGCAAGCTAACCACACGTCTCCCTAAATCCCTCTAGAAACCAAGACCTAAATTGATGATTACAAAGAGCCTTCTGGACACCTAGAGAGCCCAAAAACATGGCTGAGGGCTGTTAATTTGGACTTCATACCACTGAATGCAAAATCTCCTCTCTTTCACTGACCCCACTCAGCAGGCACAGGCTTGCACAGACCAAAGGTAACTCACTATTTTAATTTTTTTCCCTGTCTTAGCCAACAGACAGAGCTGGGACTTGACTAGCTGCTAATCTCAGATACGCTGCTGGTGGGATTGGCAGGCACAATAGCTGTATTCTGAGAGCCTGGCTTTGGACTCTGTGCATCTCAGCACCTTTGGCCTATCTTTTTACCTCTGCCATATGGTAGCTGTATGGAGGCAGAGGCAAGCTTGTGCAGGATGCCATCTTGATCCATTGATACACCCATCAGAGGCCCCATCTGGACTCAGTTCCAGGCTGGTAGGCAGTGCCTGCCCGGGGGAGAGTGCTTTTCTGGCAGAGAGGTGGTGTTACACACAGTGTCACCTGTGGCTGGGGCCCAGCAACAGAGGCTGTGACTCTGAGCATCTCAGCACCTTTGGCCTCCCTTTCCACCTGTAGCCTGGTCCCAGCCAGGTGGTGAGCTTATGTGGGACACCATCTTGTTCCACTGGGAGACAGATATACCCACATGGAAGCCTCAGCCAGACTAATTTCTGGGCTGGGATGCAGCACCTGCCCGGCAGAGAGCACTTTTCCAGAAGAAAAGCAGAACTCTACACAGTGTCACCTACAGCTGTGGCCCGACAACAGACGCCAATGGGGCAGTAGCTTTTCTGTATTTTAAACTAGTTTACAACATCTGGGGTTTGATATACAGGTGCTTACTTTGCAAGGTGGAAAGAGGGACCCATGCACCTGAAAACCTGACTGACTTTGGAAGTTGTCAGATACTTTTTACCTCTCTTTTTTAAGACTGCCTAGAGAAACAACTGCAGTCCATTCTTACAGCATCTCTTCCAGCCTGCATTAACTCACATGAAGCCCAAAAAGCAACAGACTCGGAGAAAACCACAACCAAGAAATCACCCATGGCTTCAGAAGGCCCCCAAAAGACCTCAGAACTTCCCAGACAAGGAAGCTTTGCTGAAAGTATCAGAAGGTGAATATAAAATGATGATATAGAGAGCCCTCCTAGACCTTATACAAAATGCAGCAGAGCAAAATGAAAAATTAAGCAAGCTGTTCAATCTGATGGAACACCAGTACTCTGAAATCCACAAGAACAAAGTCAAAGACATCGAAGCTTCAATTCAAAGTCATGAAAACAGAATGGAACAAGTATAAAGTAGACTTTCTGATTTGGAAGACAGAGCTACTGCCTCCAGCATCTATGAGGAGAAATCAGAAAAGAGAAGCAAAAAAAGTGAAGAAGAATTAAGAAGCATGTGGGACTCTATTAAGAAGAGCAATCTATGATTAGTTGGAGTTCCTGAGCAAAGCGAGACACCTGAGAACACAGAGAGTATTGTGGCTGAGCCGCTGACAGAAAACTTCCCAGAAATTATGAAAGAAGAGAATATAGATATCCAAGATATTTATCTAATGCCACTCAACATAGATCTCAAGAGAAAGGCTCCAAGACCTATTATAATCAAGCTTAACAAAATGAAACATAAGCAGAAACTCTTAAAGGCAGAAAGACTCAAAGCAAAGCTAACATTCAGAGGGAAACCCTGCAGGCTTCCTTTGAATTTCTCAGCAGAAACAATGCTGGCATGGAGATAGTGGCATGACACATTCAAAGCCTTGAAGGAGAAGAACTGACAACCAAGAATCATATATCCTGCAAAACTATCTTTCAAGTGTGAAAATGAAACTAAGACAGTCACAGATAAACAGAAACTCAGAGAATTTGTAAAAACCAAACCAAAGCTACAAGAAATACTGAAAGAATCTCTTGACTTAGAAGAACAAAACCACTAACTTTATATTTTAGAACCAAATACAGGACACATCACCCAGAATCCTACTCAGTTAGGGAAGGCTCCAAACTCAATCAAAGCTATAATAGTGAAAGAAGTAATCCAGTGATCATATCATGAAAACTGTGATGTCACCATGTTAAAAATAGGGATGTACTACAGTTATAATAGTCCTTCCAGATGGAGGGGAAGATGATAAGAATGGTAGTAATTGAAACTGGGTTTATACATAGTTTATTAAGGGGGATTTTAGGGACAGCTGTAAACACAATAAAGATGCAGCATATCAAATCAAGAAACGTAATACAGGAGTCTCAACAATCACAAAACCAATCCTGAAAAAGGTGAAAAATCAGCCCACAAAGAAGAATGTCACAGAACAGATGAATAAGAACAACAGAGAAAACATCAACATAAAAATAAACATATCATAATGTCAGCACCAAACGCATACCTATCAATAATCACATTGAATGTGAATGGACTGCCAGTAAAGAGACATCGAGTGACATCTTGGATCAAAAGACACGACCCATCCATGTGCTGCCTACAACAAACTCACCTTAGACTTAAAGATATAAACAAACTGAAAATTAAAGGATGGAAGAATATATATCAAGTGAACAATACACAAAGAAGAGTAGGTATGGCAATTCTAATCTCAGATAAAATAGATTTTAATGTAAAATCCACCATTGTGGACAGAGATGGACACTATTTATTACTGAAAGTTTCAATACACAAACAGGACTTAACAATATTAAATATTTATGCACCTAGTATTAGGGCACCTAAACACAGCAAAGAAACACTGACTACACTAAAAAATGAGATAAATCACTCCACAATAATAGTGGGAGACTTCAGCTCTCTCAGTATTGGGCAGGTCATCTAGAAAAAAGCTCAGTAAAGACACAGAAGACCTTCTTGCCACAATGAACCAACTAGACCTCATTGACATATACAGAACTTTCTGTCCATCAGCGGACAAGTACACCTTCTTCTCCAGTGCACATGGAATGTTCTCTTAAAATAAGAGCAAACTTCTGCTTACAACCACAAAAATAGTATTATGAATTTCACCTTGGTTCTTCATATTTAGGGTTATTTTTCCAGATTTCAGCAGACATCAGTAAAGATCTCCTCTTTCAGCTTAGCACTCTATAGTTGTTTTAGAGAGATTGCAGGCGGCTGGACACATTGTGCTGAGATCACCCTTCCATGTGCCCGTTCTGATAGGCCTCTTTTCTACTGAGAGAAGCAGTAGAATGCCATGGCTAGCCACCTCCATGAACCGTTCCCTTGGAAGCAGTTCTACACAATTTGCACACTGCGTTAAACCTCTGTTTGCTTCTGATGGTGCACTAGTAGTTATACCATTTTTATTTATGTAATCTCAGATTTTAATGTTGACATGAATTATGTTGTATGTTAGTTTTAAAATAATCCATAGACTTGTCTTAAGAAATTAAGAATAATGGGTTTATGTAGTAAACCACACAGAGAAGACACATTTTGTAAATATAGATTTAGAACAATGAGTAGTTTTATAAACACATGGACAGTAAACTATCAGTGTTGCTGGAAGCCATTTAGACTACTCAGGATCATAGCAACATGTGACAGACTATAACTACCCTATAGTGTTTCCTTGGATGTCATCATTATGGAAATGGATTGCCAGGTCTTTCTTCCTCAGAGCCCCTGGGTGCATTTGAACTGCCACCCTCTCACTTAGCAGTCAAATGTTTAACCATGGCCCTTTAAATGGGCAATAAGTTATAGATATGATTATTTAAGGAGCTCTGGTGGCACAATGGTTAAGCACTTGGCTGCTAACTGAAAAGCTGGCAGTCAGAAGCCACCAGCCACTCTGGGAGAAAGATGTGGCATTCTGCTGCCATAAAGATTACAGCCTTGGGAATTCTGTGGGTCATTTCTTTCTCCTCTGTCCTCTACATTTGCTATGAGTCTGAATTGATTTAATGACAACTTTTTTTTCTTAATTATTATTATGATGATTATTTAGGAAATTAACTTTAGTTGAATAACACAAAATGGTTAAGAGAAGGTATTTTGGAGCCAAGTAGATTGAGTTTTGATTTTTCTACTGGTGTGCAACAAGCCACCCTAAAACTTAGTAACTTAAAACAACAACCACTGTATCATGTCTCACAATTCTGTTGGCTGACTAGGCTGACACAGGTAGGCAGCTCTGCTCTGTCAGAGTGGGGCTATCATGCAGTTACATTCAGGTGGCCAAGATGATTTCCTCACATGGCTGGCAGTTGGCATTGGCTGTTGCACAAGACCAGAGTGCTTTAGTTCTCCTCTATGTGACCTTGTCATGTGGCTGGGCTTCTCACCACTTGGCAGCTGGGTCCCAAGAAGTGTAGTAGGTGGACAGTCCCCAGTATGGAAGGTTTGTCAAGCCTCTGCCGGCACAAAACGTGCTAATGCCCCATGGACCAGAACAAGCCATGTAGCCAAGCACTACACCAGGGCGTGAATACTTGGCAGTGTGGTTTAATGGAAACCACCAAAGTAACATTCTAGCACAGGGATGGATCCCCATTCTTCTCCTTCAAAGCTGTGTGATGTTGGGCAAGTTACTGCCTGTGCCTCAATCATCTCACTAACAAAATATGAAAAATCATGGCACTCTATTCAGAGGGCTGCTTTGACTATGTTTAAGTCAGAAATGAGTTAATGAATTAATACATGTAAAATAATCATAATAGTTTCTGATATATACTAGTTACCACTTACTGTCAAATTGACTCTGACTTGTGGTAATTTCGTGTGTTACTATCAAACCGTGCTCCATAGGGTTTTCACTGGCTGATTTTTCAGGAGTAGATCGCCACGTCTTTCTTTCAAGGAGCTTCTGGGATAGACTCAAGTCTCTAACCTTTTCATTAGCAGCTGAATATGTTAACCATTTGCACTACCCATTTGCACTACTCCTTTCTGGCTTCTAAGCCTCAAACCTGTTGCTAATGAGTCCTTTCTGACTCATGGTGGCCCTGTGTGTGTGCCATGGTAGAACTGGGCTCCATAATTTTTTCAGTGGTTGATTTTTGAGAAGTAGATCACCAGCCCTTTCTTCCAAGGTGCCTCTTGGTGAATTCAAACTGCAAATCTTTTGATTTGTAGGTCAGCACTTAACAATTTATACTACCTAGGGACTTCTATTTCTGATATAGAATTAGCACCTAATAAAATGAGCCAGTTTCTGCAGGGGTGGTAGTGATGACTATAGCCAAGTGCCATCGAGTCAGATCCAACTCATGGCAACCCTATAGAATTAGAAGTAGTGGTGGCAGTATTAGTAGTAGTAGTAGAAGACATATCATCTTAGGAGCAAAGTATCCATGACAATTGCTGAGTTAATTTCACTGAACCCAAGACCAAACCCATTGCCACTGAGTCAGTTCTGACTCACAGCCCTACAGCACAGAATAGGACTGTCCCATAGGGTTTCCACGCCGCAACTGATGGATATGAACTGCTGACCTTTTGGTTAGCCGCCGTAGCTCTTAACCACTGTGCTACCAGGGTTTCCTTAATTTCTCTATTGCTTTCAAAATCTTTGGTATGTTGATTCTTAGAAAACTAGTGGGTTAGGTTCAGTTTCTTTTTCTTTCTTTTTGAGCATATTAAAAACCAGTAACATTTTTCTTATGTTCTAAGGAACTAGAAAATATTTACCGAAAGATAGCTGCAATTCATTTAGAAAACACTGATGAGAAGTTACAAAATACAACAAAAGGATCTGTGATTTAAAGAATGAATTAAAACAGCTCTTCCTGGTTCAGATGAGAATTTTACAGATCGTTAAATACTTAACGAACAGTTCAGTGAAGAAGTGACTGTCATTCTAAAAATATGCCACTAATGGAATGCTTAACACTTCCAGGATACTACTAGAAGAGTACTGCAAATAGTCTGAGAAGTGATTAATATCTTTAGAGACACCTCCTGGAGTGAAGAAACATCCCCTCAGTCCCCCCAGGTAATAACCTCAGAATTATTTCTCAATTCCCCCATGCCATTCTGGTTAATCCCTGTCTGCCCATCTGAACCACCACTTCCCAGTTGCAGGCAATAATCTTTTCCTATCCAAGTTAATATAAAATGCCTCTCACTGAGCTCACCAAATCCAGTCTCTCCACTCTAACTTGACTCCCAGAGTTCTTTCTGCAAAGGTATAGATGTGATCCTGTCGCTGCTACACCATGTCTTATTTCCCAACACCTGATGCCTCCCTCCTTCTGTTTTGTACCTGTAAAGTACAGATGGTTCATTATGATGCTCAAAGATGTCTGTATTTTGATACTTAGCCAGCCAAGTGCCCACGAGTCGGATGTTGGTGGGGTTCCTGAAATGAGAACAATGCCTAATAGTTCCTATGTTTACTCTTGTACTACCTGCTGGCTTTTAGGAATATTTAAAGTGCAACAAGCAATAGCTCAGTTAATTTGCTAGCTATGCTTCCTCCAAATAAGAGCTGTTGGCAGTCTGATACACTTAAACAATTGAAGGTAACATTGACACATCTTTATACCCCGTGCCCCAGAGTTTTCTGTAGGGGCACTTCATTTCTGTGAGGGCTATGGCTGGTGTAGTAAAACCTGTGAATAAAAGGCAGAAAACTACAGTTCCTGGAATGGGATCATCAGTATTTGTATTTAGCAAGGAAGGTTTGTATTATGAAGCCACTTGAAATATATCTGTGTATTCCCCCACTTTATGATATAACTAGCTTCCAGTGGTTTATCGATGACATATAAGATGCAGGAAAGACACTGGAGGTTTCTTTAATAATAAATCTACAGAAGAGAGAAACAGGATTTTTTTTTTTTTTTGACAGCTGTTCTAGTTTAAACTTTTTAAACCTTTTCATTGACTTTTTTTTTAAGCATGCATAGTTAACATAGTCTCTGACACTGGTAATTTTTTATATTAGATTTTACTCTGCTTTATCTGGAATTGTGTCCTGATTGTAAAACAAGAAACAACTGAATACAGAATAATGCTTCCCATCAATGTACCCTAAATTGTGGTGAGGGTGGGGCAGAAGTAGGGTGGGAATTGGAGAAGCACAAGAATTGCCTGTTTACAGAGAGCTATAGGGTGCTAAGGCTGTGAGCTTGGAGGTCTCGTGTAAAAGAGTCTCAACAAGGCTGATTAATAAGACTCGTTGCAGTATGCAAGAATTCATGTGAATCTTACTTATAAGCAAAGGGATCATGGACATGCTGGTGTTGCTGGAGGTTTTGTCCTAGGCCCCCTTTTCTCACTTTCCAGACTCCCCACGGATGGTTTCATTCCCTCCCACGGCTTCAGTAACCATCCAGATGTGGATGGTTTCCCAATGCATGTTTTCCATCCCAATCCATCCTTTTCAGTACACTCTGGTGCTAAAAAAAACCAAATAAATTGATCGTGTTAGTTACTCCCCTTCTTAATCTTTTCATTGGTTTCTCTTGTTCCTTGGAATAGATTTAATGCCCCTCAGCTGAAACAGTAGCTGGAAAATTCTGCAGGATTTAGCTGTCTCCACCCTCCTTTTACAGAGCCCTGCGCTTCATTCCTGTACTGTCTGATATGTCCACTAGCCACATGTCATCACTTACTTTAATTAACAATTAATAAAAATAAAAATCTAATTCTTCAGTTATGCTTCCCATGTGCTCAGTAGCCACATAAGGCTACTAGCTACTGTATTGGACAATATGCACTCTGAAACATTTTTTTCATCACAGAGGACATCATTGTGACAGGATAGCACTGCACGCATAGAAATCCTTTCATTTCCTAGAACTTGGCCTTCTTTTCTCATTTTTGGTCGTATATCTTTTATCTGGAATGCTTTCCAATTCTTCTTTCCTTTTATCTGCATCAATACCTTATGCTTTCTTTTTATACACCATTCTACCTCTCTGAAATTCCTTTTCTTAATGTTCTTCCAGCCATATCTTGTCTTTTCTTCAGTAGCAAATCAAATCCAAATTAAACTTTAAAGGTTTCCCCTATCTCCCTACTGTGTGATTACAAAGTGTGAATATAATGTAACCAATACTTCTTCAAATGATGAAGACATGAATTTATTCACTCAGTTGAATACTGTCCTTTAAACTAGTACCTTAGTTGAAGGTGCTGCTTTAGATCAAAATAATTTTTGGACATTCGCTTTTGGAACCCTCTCAGAAATATGAACACTGCATACAATGATCACATTCATTGTTCTGCAGCCACATCTCCTTTGGCGTCTCAGGGGTTACCATCCGGTCTGATCAACTTCTGTCTTTACCACTGTGCTTCCATTGAATGCTTCCTTCTTCTTAGACGCAGAGTCCATCTTAAAAAATGCCACTTTAAGTCGTTTAAAATTGTGTACCAGAAGCTCGAGCAAATCCTATAAAGTCCAAAAATGTTTTAAATAGTGGCAGTATCCTCAAACGTGTTTATAGATGGCCAAGATGACAACTTTTAAGGGGACAATGCCCGTTTGTGTTGATTAGTACTCATGGGTTTGTTTAAAAAAGAAATAAAGGAGCCCCAAATCTGCACCCTCTATAGTATGCCCTTAAGTACATGATAAAAACTCTGTAAGTTAGGTAGGTCCTTATTCATTTTTAGTGTCTTCCACAGCACCTCAATTACAGCTGTTCATAGTTAAGAAATAGCCATTTCTGAAGCATTCTTAGAGATATGATTCCCCGATTTCTTTATACAATCCTGTAAAGTAATGATTTTCTTCATAAACTTCAATCTCCCATTAACAGAAAGTGGAAGAAGGGGTAGAAGAATGGAAAGCACCATTCTGGCCCAACTCACTGCCATTGCATCGATTCTGACTCGTAGTCATAGGGGCCTACAGGACAGAGTAGAACTGCCCCTTAGGGCTTTCGAGGCTATAATCTTTACACAGGAGACCTGGAGGTGCAACAGTTAAGAACTTTGGCTGCTAACCGGAAGGTTGGTGGTTCAAATCCACTAACCACTCCCTGGAAACTCTACAGGGTAGCCCTACTCTTGTTATGAGTCAGAATTGACTTGATGGCAATGCATTTTTGTTTCTAATCTTTGCAGAAGCAGACTTCTGCATCTTCTTCTCACGGAGTGGTTGATGAGTTCTAACTATGGACCTTTCAGTTAGAAGCCAATGATTTAACGATTGTGCCACTGGCCTATAGCAAGTTAAGTAGCAATCAGAGATTGGAGCTATCCAATTATGTTGGAGAGGATAGACGATATCTTTTATTCATACTGGTGACACATTTGTAAGGGGTCAGTGTAGACCTTGACAACTGTTTTCCTGACACCAATACAGATTAAATGTCTGTGTAGAGTCTCATGTAGTCAACAAGTAATGGAATGCTTGACCAGCACTCAGACCACCATCATCTTAACCATCTGCAGCCGTTGTACCATGCTGTTGCACTGCTTTTTTTACAGTAGATACTCAATTACTTTTTCTCCATTTAAATAATTATCTGAACAGTATTCTCTCAGAGGCTGAGGTTTTAGAGAACCTTTTTCTTATATTTTTCTGGGATTTTGAGTTTTTAGAATGAATATGTATTGCTTTCAAAATTAGAAAATATTCCTTTTTTAATGTGAGTGATTTGCATTTTAAAAAATAGGGGCAGTTATAAATTTTTCAGAAATTCAAGTGCTGTACAAGGTGTGACAATTAAGTCCACAAACTTATTATTCCAAGTCTTCCATACTTCATTGCTGATTAATATTACTATGGTCACTGGGGAAGCTATGAACTGATAACCAATGCCTTGTCTACACTTCAAAGCAATTTTGGGACTCTTTCTGGAATGGCCATTGCACATGGTGGCAAGGTGGCAAGTTCATGAACTTAATTGTATAGTTGTCGGTGAGGGAGTTTCAACCAGTAAACAAATAACTATATTGGAACACAATCCCCCAATAACTTTTTTCTTTACCCGAAAATAAAGGAAATATTGAAAGGAACACATTTTTATGACATTCAGGACCTCAAGGGTAATATGACAACAGTTCTGATGGTCATTCCAGAAAAGAGTTCCAAAATTGCTTTGAAGGGTGAACTAGGCACTGGCATTGGTATATAGCTTCCCAAGAGGAGTACTTGAAAGGTGACTGTAGTAATATTCAGCAATGAGATATGTAGTGCTTTTTCTAGGATGAGTTTGCAAACTTAATTGGCAGTCGTTGTATACTGTAAGAGAGGAGTCACTGGTTGGCACAAACAGTTAAGCATTTGCCTACTAACTGAAAGTCTGGCAGTTCAAATTCACCAAAAGAGGCCTTGAAAGATAGACCTGTCGATCTGTTTCTGAAAGATCACAGCCTTGGAAGGCCTATGGAGCAGTTCTGTTCTGCAGACATGGAGTTGCGGTGAATCTGAATGGGCTTGACAGCCACGAACAACAACAAATAATGTAAGAGATTCTTAATTTGCTTTAAGTCATAGCTCCCAGATTTTGCCTTTTGTCGTCTGATCATCCACCCCTTTATAACAAACTTCTTTATTTTCAAGGTGGGAAAATATTTACTGCTTTTCGGTGGAAACTCCTGGAATTTCTGCATCTTCCAGGTATATCTGCTTCCATTGTGTTCTTTTTCCATGTCACTTCCTCTTTCTTAAGCTGTACCCTGAACATTGCTCCTCCTTTTTTTTTAATTTGTGTATAACTTGAGACATATCCATTTCTCAGATTTGGCGACAGTTCAGGACCAAGGGACAAGGTCATAGAGATTATAGACTGTTGAATGTGTGACAAGGCGGCTCATAAAGAATCTGGTCACATGTCCTTCATTTGCCTTTAATTAACTGCAGATGCTTTTTATGTTGCGAGCTGATCTTTGATCTGCTTTCCCCTTCAGACCTCTATGCACAAGGTAGTTAAAAAACAAACTAGGAGGCCAATTTTACAGATAAAAAAAGAAAAGAAAAAAAAAAGAGAATCACTGGGGGGTAATCAAGTGACAGTCGAAGCAGCCATAAGCTGTTAGCTTTATTCATTAGAGAACTTTAAACATGTCAAGATACAGAATAATGTCCCAGCTGTTAGATCAGCCTCAAAATGAAGATTACAATGGCTTTGGGATACATGAGTGGGCAAACATCTTGAGAAAACAAGTTTGTTTTTTTTTTTTGAGGAGCATTTTAACTGCAGGGGCAAAGAATCTAACCTACACAGTTTCATAGTGGGGATATTGGTTCAATATGCGTCCAGCAAGCGGCCCTCTAAGAATGGCAGATTTACAGTGTAACTTTGCTCTAGCCCAAGTGGCCCCTGCAATTAAGTTTAGAAAAACTTCCTATTGGCTACTCTGCTGGAATGGGCGGCCTCTTCTACACCATTCAGCATTTGTTGAAGCGTTTACTATAGTGCTTGATTTAGCATAAATTTTAGCTGGATAGTGACTGTCCAGTTGGTTCCAACTCATAGCAACCCTGTTTACAACAGAACAAAAGTCTGCCTGGTCCCACACCATTCTCACGATCCTTCCTGTCACTGTTGTAGCTGCTGTATCAGTCCATGTCACTGAAAGTCTTCCTCTTTTTTACTGACCAAGCATGATGTGTTTCTCCAGTGACTAGTCCCGTCTGATAACACAGCCCAAACACATAAGATGAAGTCTCAGCATTCTTAATTCCAAAGAGCTTTCTGACTACACTTCTACCAAGACAGATTTATTTGTGCTTCTGGCAGTCTATGATATATTCAATGTTCTTCATCAACAACATAATTCAAAAGCTTCAGTTCTTATTTAGGTTTCTTTATTGATTGGCCAGCTTTCACGTGCACGTGAGTTGATTGAAAATGTCAGGCACACTGTAGTCCCCAGAGTGGCTGTAGACCTTGGGAATTTATGTAGTCTTTATATGGATGAAAGTTCTAATGCCAATATCACAGATTTTAGAAGAATGAAGAACTTATCTTAGAGCAAATGATCTTAGGCTAGAGTTTAAAAACTGGGCTGGAAGAGAGCCTATCCTAGTCATTTAAATGGCTTTTCTGTGGCATTTTTTCTTCTTTATTGTAATTTTCAGTAGCCTACTGTTGATTGGGAAGCTCTTAATAAGATAACATTTGATTTAAGAGGAGCACAGTGAAAAACTTACCAATCTTTAATTCCAATTTCAGTTTTCATAGTGGCTCTTCCTTTTCATAAGTTCCAGGCAAAAACATCATGTAGCTTATGAAATATAAGATGAAACAAGTGCCATCATATATTTCACAATTTTCTTCTTATTAAAAGGGGCATTGTTGCTGAGGACACAAGTCAGAAGTCCTATGAGTTGCTGACTTACTTCAGGTTCTCCCAAATCATAGATGAGAAACTGATTTTTTTTTTTCTATCCCTAGTTATTTGTGCATCTTCAAATAGGAATCAGAGTCAGGACTTCCAGTTGTCTAAACTACAGTTTTTGCCCAGTCACATTGTCTGTTGTTCTTGGATCTTATGATCACGTCATGGTTCTTGTCTTTCAGTGCTCCTGTTAGGAATGTTCACTTAAAGGCAAGAATTCACTAGTAGGAAAGGCAGTATATAGGGAAACCATGGACAGCGTGTCTTCAACTGCCTGTGTGTTTGTTCTAAATATCCTATACTTCAAGTGAAAGAATGTTTTAAGAACCAAAAGAAGAGAATTTCATCTTGTTTTATATATTTATGAAGCAAAGTAGTTATACTAGGTTCAGAGTTAGAACTGATGTCTATAGGCTAGGGGCTCCTACATGGCCAATCCATTAGTTAAAAAGAAGCAGAGAGCCAGATTCTAAGGGCAGTGGGCACACACCCCTGTCACTGCTCCTGTCAGCTACTGCCTTGCAGGAAGGTGGCTCAGGGATGCCAGATACTTGAGTTTTTCAAGTAACCTGGACACCTGAATTTTTAATGTGAAAACTCTTGATTCATAAATGCTGACAGCTCATTTTTAAGGAACACTGTGTGAACTGAAGAAAACACATCTGCAGACCAGTTTCTGGATGCAGTACCTCAATCTTCTTTTCATTGCTTACTGCTTGAGCAAGCTATGACACGGCTCTCAAAAAGGAGATACAAGGTTTTGAGTTCCTTGTAGATGACGCTATGTAATCAGAAACGTTCACACTAACTGATAAAAAATAATAGCAGCAAGGCTGGTAACAGCAAACGTTTGTACAGCAGTGACTTACAATGTACTTTTATACTCTGTTTAAACTGATACTCAAGACAGCCCTGTGAGGCCAGTAGAGTAGCTATTTTTGTGTTCTCATTTTACAGAACACTGCATTGAAACTCAGTGAGTGGTTCTTAAACATTTATAGGACACAGAGTCTTTGGGAAAAATTGTTAAAACTTATAGACTCCTCTTGCCTTAAAAATGAATACTTCAAAAAATCATAGCATCTAATTTCTAGGAGTTCATGGATAACCTCCTGCTTCCAGAGTTGGACCAAATGTTGAGAAATCTTGGAGTAAATGATTTGTGAAACGTTATACTGCATTCAAACTCAACTTTTCGTAGTCTAGTTATATGTGTGTGTATGGCATTTTCTAATGAAGTTTTCCTCCTTTGACAAGGCTGCAGTTAAGACAACACCCCCAGAGTAGAGCCTGCTTAGGCAAAATAGCCATCGCCAAACCCCCGTGTGCTGCCCCTGCTGAGACAGCCGGATACTGAGGTGGGGATGAGCCTGAGGAAGATGACTTCTACCCGTCTGCTGTGCAGTAGTGGCTTGCATATCACTGTGATGCCAGAGGCTGTACCCCAGGTATTTCAAATACCAGCAGGTTCACCGATGGTGGACAGGTTTCAGTCGAGCTTCCAGACTATGACAAACTAGAAAAAAAAGGCCTGACAGTCGACTTCTGAAAGTTAGACACTGAAAACCCTATGTGTCACAACAGAACATTATCTGACACAGAAAATGAGCCCCCAGATTGGAAGGCATATCGAACACACTGTGGCCACAACAAGGAGTAGAACATGCCAGCACTTGGGAAGATGGTACAAGACGGAGCAACATTTTATTCTCTTGTGCATGGGGTTGCCAAGAGTTAGAGCCAACTTTATGGCAACCAACAACAACAAATTAGATGGTCATCCTGTATCCGAATCCGGCACTGTTAACCTGTATGTTACTCTGCTTTTCACTTCGGGATCGACAAGTGAAGTTTAGCGGAGTGCCTTAGTCATGTATTGCTGTTATAACAGAAATAGCACAAGTGGATGGCTTTAGCAAAGAGAAATTTATTTTTTCACAATCTAGTAGACTGCAAGTCCAAATTTGGGGTGTCAGCACCAGGATAGGACTGTCTCAGTTGGCTGTGGAGGAAGATCCTTCTCATCAATCTTCCCCTGGACTAGGAGGTTTCTGTGCAGGAACACCAGCTCCAAAGGACACGCTGTTCTTGGTGCTTCTTTCTTGGTATATGAGGCCCACACTCTGCTTGCTTTCCCTTCCTTTTATCTCTTGTAAGATAGAGGGTGGTGCAGGCCACACTCCAGGGAGCTCCCTTTACATCGGATCAGGGATATGAGCTTAGTAAGGGTGCTACAATCTCACTCTAACTCTTTTTGAACAAAAATTACAATCACACAATTGAAACACAGCCACATAATACTGGGAATCACAGCATAACCCAAGTTGGCACGTATTTTGAGGGGGACACAGGTCAACCCATGACAGGTAAGAACTTTTATTTTATCATTTTTGTTAAAACATATAACAATCCAAAGAAGATCCTGAAAATCAAAAGTTTTCCTTTTAAGAACACAATGATATTTTTCACAGATAACATGGATTTTTAATGTAGAATTGTGAATTTTGGAAGACAAAGGAAAAATAAAAACTTAGTTTTGCTCAGCCTGGTAGGGAATTAGCTTTAAAAAAAGTTAGTTGTTGCTAAACCCTTGTCAAGCTTCCAAAATCATTGATAGTCTGTGTCATATTCAGTGTCTTTTAAAGGCTAGTCATCTCAAATCTGTCTACAACCAAATCCAATTTTCAGTATTTGCAAACATTTGGGGGAAATAATACAGTATGGATTTACTTTCTTCATTTTTCGTTCAGAGTGTTACAAGTGTCATGTAAAATGAGATACCTTCCAAATTAAAATGAGCAGATGTCAGACGTTAACAACTTATACAAGGCAGAGAGTTAACCATATTTTCATGTGGAAAATGCCAGTACTCAAGCATATATCCCCTTAAAAGAAGTGCATAACTTTTAATGAGTTACGCAAACCCCTTCTTAAATGGCTGATCTTGGAGTTCATGGAGCTTGAATAATATGTATTACATTCACTGTGCATAGAAGATTAACTCACTATGTGAAACACACTTAAAGATAGGAACTTGAGTGTCAAGTGCAACATTTGAGTTGTTTCAAATGTTTTATTGTTTAAACGATGGAAAAATGTAAATTAAAATAATGAGAGCTTGCTTGCTTGCTTGTTTTGTTTTTGTCCCTCTATATTTTGGGAGTAATTTCTGCTTAAAATGAATTATTTATGTTTAAAAATAGGATTTTGCCTTAAAAAAGTGTGAACCCAGTTTCAGTAAAACAAACTCGATTATCTGTCATTTGTTAAACAAGCAGTACCTTTGAAACACAAAAATATAGTAAAAGTTGCGATGTTGTGCACCTTTGAAACCAGGCAAGACTATAAAAAACATGTGGTCTAATTGACTTGTGTTAGTTTTAAACATATTTTATAAAATTTTATTTAAGTGCATAATCCATATATACCATTTTTATATATGAAATTACCTTTAATAGTACATCTAATTTCCTATCCTTTCTAAATAATAGTGTTTACCATAATTCAGTTTAACTCAAAATACAGCATTTTGTTGTCTTTATCCCATGAGACTATGACATTACTAGTCTTGCTAATTATACCACTACTTTGAAAGTTTGTCAGTCTGCTGCATACTTGCTTGTTTATTTACTTGTGCTATATTCCTTTGGATTATATTAAAAGATGTCTCACCTTCATTCTTGTCCAGGGAAAACATTGCTCATAGTATCTTCCCCTCATCATAGATCTATTTCTAAGTCTTATTTCATTTCTTACCAGTGCCTCTCTTCTCCTTTCTTCCTTGCATGATAGCCCATGGCTCCTAAGTTATCCTTTGTATTTTCATCTCATGACCTAATGCTTCAGCTTCCCCCTCCCCACCCCATTGCACACAGCTGTGCTGTAATGTGTAGCACATATTGACTTTAGAATGGAAATTTCACTTCTGTAAAGTGGTTTGGGATATGCTTTTACACAAGATTCTATGCCAAATTGAGTTGTGGATTGTAATGTGTAGCCAAAGCTAGTTCTATTTGTCCCCCCAGAAAGCAGTTCACAGTGATAATAATCATGATACTCTAATTGCAATGGCTTCTAAGGTTATAATGTAAAACTCTTACATAGGGATTATGTCTTCCCTCTTTCTACACATCTTTTCTGATATGATAAACATTTTATACATGACCAGTTTGGGTGAGCCAAGGCCTTATCCACAAGTTAACATCTTATGAAATATATAAATTTTTAAAACTGGAGCTATTTCGTTTCCTTTCCAAGTTTGCTAATCTGAGAATATAGAATAATAAAACTGGAGACTGCAGCCCATAATAAGAAAGTGACTTTTGAGGTGAAGTGCAATTAATTAATTAGTCCTAAGACCTTGTCAGTGGATATTATTAGTGTGGCAGTCAATTATTTAAAATTAGTTATTTAGAGGAGGAAGTAGCAAGAGTATTGTTTAAAAATACTCTGAGTCTATTATTGTCATTTTCTAAATGCAAAGAAAGAGTTGTAATAAAGATGTTTAAAGCTCTAAACGTCATCTCCATAGTGCTCTATTCAGTAGCATACATGTAAGGAAATCTCTGCCAATCAAATCTGTCCAACCTCTTGGCCACAGTGTTTGTCTCAGGGTTCACATGTGACTGAAATGAGGCCAATGGAAGCCCTTCCAGGGAGTTTTCTGCGTCAGTTGGCAGAAAAGAGTACTTTTTGCGTCTCTCTTCTTACACATGAGAGGATGGGAGTTTGTATATCTCTCAGTATTAGGAAAGTTCTGCAGCAGGCGTGAGCAAAGACAAGCAGAAACAAGCAGACATGCATGTAGCGGACAGAAAGTCTTGCAGCCAAGCATCCCTGCCACTTCCGTCATTTCAATTACGAGCCAACAGATTCTCCTTTTGTATTTAAGCTGATTTGTGTTGAATTTCGTCTCAAACTTCCAAAGAAGTCCTGACAAATTATTTTTGTTGGAATTGACTACCTAGGTGAATAAGAAAGCATTGTTCTCTTAAACAAATTCCTTCAGCTTTCACTGGGAAAGGTAAAAGAGAAAACATGAAATATGTATTCACTCAGGAAGATGCCATATTTTTTTTTCTGTTTAACGTTTTTGGTTTTTTTTAATTTTTATTTTTATTTAACATAACTGAGTGAAAATGTACATTCACATATACAGGAAGATGCCATTTTAAAACACAAATAGGAATTTTTTAGAAGTATCAAATTGTATGAGATAAATACTGAGTACATTAAACTCTGAAATACAAGAAATCATATTGGTTAATTTTTAGACAATGGCATTTTAGACTCTGCTCGTCGTAATACTTATATCATGGCCCAACATAAGCGTGTTCCTGATCTGATCCACAGCAACTTTAATTATCTTGTTCTTACACTCATTTTGCAAGTGCTATCATCCAAAACCCAGTCCAAGACTAGGGAAGCCTTAGGTGCAACTTGAGTGAGCCTGGGGCAACTTCACCGTCCTGGTCTCTGCTTACTTCATGATGGAGGTAAGGGCTGGGTGTCAAAAGAGAACCAAACCCACTCCATCCAGTTGGGTCTGACTCAGTGACTCTAGAGGTCAGAGTAGAACTGCCCCATAGAGTTTCCAAGGAGTCTCTAGCAGATTTGAACTGCCAATCTTTAATTTAGGTCAGCAGACATAGCACTTAACCCACTACACCACCACGGTTTCTGGGGGATGAGTACGGGAAGGATAATTTCCTTTCCCACTTGGTGATAAAGTGGGTTTAATTCAAAAAAGGTGCCATTTTGCATGCCAACAGTGATAACTCTTCATCCATTTCTCTTATGTGTGAGTTCAGATTCACAATCTTCAAGAGTGAAATCCCATTTTATGTGCAAGTTTTGGCATTTATTTGTAGTTTGCCTTGGCTTATTAGATATTATGATGTGTTTTGGGCTCTTGGTTCCAGAATTTTGTGTTTGGGTGAGAACCTCTGTTTGAATACATAATATAGTTAGCACTCTGTGATGGAGCTATTTGAATTGACTTTTGTATGAGTCAGTGTAAAGCTTAATTAACTGCTCTATTAAAAGGATCCAACAATATGGTGACTTGAAGAACTAAGAAGTTTCTTTCTCTTTCATGTGACAGTTCTAATAAGAATAATCCAAGTCAGCATGGGACACGGGTTCCTTCCAATGGTTGTTCTGCCATCGTCTACCTGTGGCACTGTCTTGTCATCTGTGAGATGTAATTCAAACCTCTGCCACACTGAGGTTTCAGTTACTGGGAAATGGAAATTTGGTATGAAATTAAAAAAAAAAAATCCATTGCTGTCTTTTCAATTCCAACACATAGCAACCCTGTAGGACAGAGTAGAGCTGCCTCTGTAGAGTTTCCAAGGAGCACCTGGTGGATTTGAACTGCTGATCTTTCACTATCAGCTGTAGCACTTAACCATAACACCACCAGGGTTTCCATGGTATGAAACAGACATATCATAACCTTAGGCTTTCTGCCTCTCGTATTCAGTGAGTGAGAATTTAGTCACATGGCCACACATAAGAGATTCTGGGAAATATCATCTTGCTAGGTGTCATGGACCATGGAATAAAGGAGGAGTTGTTATTGGTGGCACCTGGTATTATAGATGCCCTTTTAGTTTCTGTCATTGTTTCATGGGAAAATGAAATTGATGCTTGTGGCATCAAATGTAGCACACGAAAAAAATAGAATTACAATAGAAATGATCTCCTTCAATTTTGACTATTCACAAATTATCTGGTAACTAAACATACTCATTGAGCAAATGAAGAAGTCTTAACTCTTCTAGCAAATCATTGATAGAAAGTCTATAAAATCTGAATAAACAGATATGGTTAATTTACTTTTTTACAGGTTGATGATTCCCTTGACATTATATTTATTCCTCTATGGTTGCAGACTTTATGGACACCCTGCTGAATTCTAGGGCAGTTGTCATAAATTTAATCTTTTTCTGTCAAAAGATTCTGTCAGTGAGAAACATTTTAAATTGCTTGACAAAACATTGGTACTGCTTTCCTTTAAAAAGATGTTTAAGTGCTTTAAAAGATACATTATATCAGTTACTCTCTGACTTTGACTAAGAATACAACTATCAATTTGTTTATTTTTGAAAACCTACTATGTACTTCAAGTCTTTCATAGAGAGATAATAGCTTTATTTTGATTATTATGAAAATAACCTATTTTTGCAGGCCTGTATTTGTTTTTATAATAGTCTTATTAAATGTTTCAACTTTTCTTCATTTCCACATGGTATAAGTTTTCTGTTAAGTATGTTAACTTCCCTGAAGCCCAGTTCTCTGACAAAGATTAAACACGTGAAGAATGTGGTTCCTAGTTTGATCAAATATGTGAGACCAAATATGTGACTCCTGCCTAAAAATAAGACAAGAAGAAAGGAAAGGACAGAAACTAGATGAATAGAGACTGGAAACCTGGAGTGAAAAGGGGAGAGTGCTGTTGTATTGCGGGGATTGAAACCAATGTTGCAAAGCCATATGTGATACATTTTTTTAATGAGAAATTAAAAGAAAAGAAATACATTAACTTAATAAAGTGTACACCTTCTGGTGATTACAGGATCTTAGTTGTAAAACCATGAGCTCCTAAGAACCCTGAACATGAAATAAAGACAAAGAGATTATTTTCTGAATCTCATTCAGGGAATTGTGAATCTGTTATCCATCAATGTAGTTGTTCTTTACATACTTGGTAATGTCCAGTTATAGGATCAAGTTTTTGTTTATTTCATATTTTTACTCATTGGAAAAGTTTGGAAACCCTGATGGTGTGATAGTTAAGTGCTATACCTGCTAACCAAAAGGTTGACAGTTTGAATCTACCAAAATGGTCCTTGGAAACTCTGTGGGGGCAGTTATTCTCAGTGCTATAGAGTCAGTCTGAGTTGGAATTGACTCAGTGGCAATGGTTTTGGTTTTTTGGAAGCAAAAGGTCAGAAGTTCAAATCCACAAGCCACTCCTTGGAAACCCTATGGGGCAGTTCTACACTGTCATCTAGGGTCACCATGAATTGCAATTAACTCGATGGCAAAGTTTTTTTTTTTTTTTCTTTGTATATAGATGGTGTGCTATACATTTTGCTAGACCCTGGGAATACACAAGAAAACATATTGGTTATTATTTATTAATAAAAATAGGACACCTGGCAGTAACTATTGTAATGTTAATTCCTCTCTTATCTTACCAGCTCTTTCCCTCTAGTATTCTAACTCTGAAAAGACCCATGCACCACTTTTCTTATCACCTTTTTCACTGTCTCATCTCTGTCATGTCCCCTTTTTCTGAAGATAAGTTCCATGATCAAGCATTATATCTCCCCAGCATCCATTCTCTGCTTCCCCTCACTTCCTCATTCTGGTTAATTCACTCATTCTGGTTAATGCCTACTCTGTCTACTCTCTACCTGCACCCATACAGCTGACTGTAGCTGCAGAAAATAGCCCACTTTAAATTCGTAACCACTAGCCTCCAGTGGATCCCTAATGCTATCATCCAGTAACTACTACATTTTCCTGGTCATCTTCTCCTTCATTATCACAGATGACTGTTTTATACCTTCTCTGTGCTCTCTCCAACACCCCCAACCTCATCTGTGGTCACTCTCAGCTGATGACCTTGATTCCTATTCCATTGCTAAAATGGCACCATGCAGAAGAACGCTTCTAGCATCCAGGACTTGGAGTTGTGCTGGAAGAACTATGCCCACAGTAGGTACTCAAATAGCACTTGTTGAATGAAAGCCTTCCTGGATGCGATGTGTGTTTATACAACAACTAGAAAACTGACATAAAACACATTTACTGTCATACAGTAGCAAAGGAACATCCCACAGTGCTTGTTGGGATGGAAGCCATGGACGCAAATATTGTTTTTAGTGAGCTAACGATTTAAGAATATCAGCCAGGATCAAACATTGATTATTATTTAGATAATGTTTCCTATCGGTAGTGATATACTACATTGCTATTACAATTAAATATTTGTGTTATGACATCTATCTGCCTTTGTGTTTATGTAATGTCTTATACTGTGGTATCCAAATATTATTCTTTGGCTGGCACTTATTTTAAATGAAGTGCAATCAGGTTCATTTTTGTGAGGTTTTTCATGTGGAAGTAAAGATTAGCTTAATCCACATTTACTAGAAATCCTTCATGATTAAATTGTGTCAGTGCCTAAGTAGCGATGGAGAAGCCCTGACACTGAGTCACTTTCTCCTTTTTTCCCCACAAGCCAGACATTGGTAAAGAATATGGTATGTGGGATTTACCAGGAATACCTGGGTCAGTGAGCTGCAGTTCATGGCAAAATGGCACAGAGGCTGGTGTGGAATACCCTTCCAAAGTGAGAAGTTGTATAGCTATGTCTCCAGGTCATTTTCTAAGCGAACACAAAATTAGAGCAAACATCTAAAGGCGAACAGTATAGTAATGTGACTAATAAGTTGCAAGAAATCTTGACTCTATGCTTATGCTGAAAAATGGTTTTAGAAGTCAGCATTTGTTGATTGAATTGAATAATATGATTGAAGGGGTAGTGAGAAAGCATGGGAAAGCATTATACTTTCATTCTTCTTTTTCTTTGATAATAATTGTTGTCAGTGACTTACAGAAAAGAAAGAGCTAGCTACTTTTGACCTATAAGACCATGGTTCTTCACTAAGCAATTTGCTGTGTATTTGCCTGACACCGTCTTCCTATTTCCAGACTTTCTAGCAAATGACTAAAGGTGGGATTGACTTTTCAGGAACATTCTGTCCTCCCCCTCTTTTGTAAGACCTTAATACCTTAAGAAGAGGGGAAAGAAGGAGCTTCTGGAGAAGTGGAAGATTGTTGCCCTCATAGCCAAACCTCTGTGTGATTAAGATAATAGAAACATTTGCACAACATTGTGGCAAATTATAGGTGTGGTTTGTTATTGGTTGGTTGGTTTGGGTTGGCTGGTTTGGGTTGGCTGGTTTGGGTTGGCTGGTTTGGGTTGGCTGGTTTGGGTTGGCTGGTTTGGGTTGGCTGGTTTGGGTTGGCTGGTTTGGGTTGGCTGGTTTGGGTTGGCTGGTTTGGGTTGGCTGGTTTGGGTTGGCTGGTTTGGGTTGGCTGGTTTGGGTTGGCTGGTTTGGGTTGGCTGGTTTGGGTTGGCTGGTTTGGGTTGGCTGGTTTGGGTTGGCTGGTTTGGGTTGGCTGGTTTGGGTTGGCTGGTTTGGGTTGGCTGGTTTGGGTTGGCTGGTTTGGGTTGGCTGGTTTGGGTTGGCTGGTTTGGGTTGGCTGGTTTGGGTTGGCTGGTTTGGGTTGGCTGGTTTGGGTTGGCTGGTTTGGGTTGGCTGGTTTGGGTTGGCTGGTTTGGGTTGGCTGGTTTGGGTTGGCTGGTTTGGGTTGGCTGGTTTGGGTTGGCTGGTTTGGGTTGGCTGGTTTGGGTTGGCTGGTTTGGGTTGGCTGGTTTGGGTTGGCTGGTTTGGGTTGGCTGGTTTGGGTTGGCTGGTTTGGGTTGGCTGGTTTGGGTTGGCTGGTTTGGGTTGGCTGGTTTGGGTTGGCTGGTTTGGGTTGGCTGGTTTGGGTTGGCTGGTTTGGGTTGGCTGGTTTGGGTTGGCTGGTTTGGGTTGGTTGGTTGGTTGGTTGGTTGGTTGGTTGGTTGGTTGGTTGGTTGGTTGGTTGGTTGGTTGGTTGGTTGGTTGGTTGGTTGGTTGGTTGGTTGGTTTTCTGGAATATCAGTTTCTAAAAATGTTTTAAAATTCTGAGATAAGATGGAATATCAGTTTCTAAAAATGTTTTCAAATTCTGAGATAAGATCAAGTTTTTTAATTATTTGATTGTGATGAAAAGAGAAGATAAACTAAAGATGAACTTACAGAATCTTTTGAAATCTGTGACAAGCAATGTTGAAGAATCACTGGAAATTAAAAAGAAAAAAACCTCCTTATACTATAACTTTAAAACTATTTGAACCTCATAGTGTGAGCAGCAAAATTTGTGTTTTAGATTTGGGAAGTAGTCTGCTGGTAAATGTTTGACAGCTGGTTCTCTGTGAAAAACAAAAACAAAATTAAAACCCTAATTGTTCATATTTGCCACTTTCCCTAGTGTAAATACTGATACCCTGATGGAGTTTACCAAAATGATGCCAAAAAAACAAACCAAACCCATAGTGACCCTGTAGGACAGAGTAGAACTTCCCTAGTAGAGTTTCCAAGAAGCACCTGGCAGATTTGAACTGCTAACTTTTGGTTAGCAGATGTAGCAGTTAACCACTGTGCTACCAGGGTTACCAAAATAATGCCACAGAACTCAAAATTAGTAAGTGACGCATACCCTCTGGTGAGCAAGAGTCAGCTTCAACACATCACATGGGGCTCAGGAAAGACTAAGTTCTGTTCCTGACTCTTGTGACAAATTGAGGACTCTTGGAGCTGGAATTGACTGGACGGCAAGGGGTTTAGGTTTTGTTTTAGTTTCTTTCTAGTCAATTCAATAAAAGAATGAAGGACCAGTGTTGTAGTGGTTGTGAGTGAGATGGAAAAATCTCTGAGACAGATCAAAAGACTTTTATTGTCTTTCTGGTTGGAAGAGAAGAAAACAGAGACCTCAGGTCTGGGCAACCCTTTGGTAAAGTCAAAACAGAGCTCCTAGAACTCTGTGAGTCCTCCTTGTACCCTCTGCCATGGAGTCTTTACCCCTTATGCAGCATAAGTATTGTCTTTCTGGATTTTGACAGTTTCCCAGTGCTAAAATACTGGCCAGCTTGAACATTTTTTAACTTTGATAAGCCTACTCTAACACAAACTTGTTCTGGAAAAAAAGATTTTTACACACCTAAATGTTTATATTTTGTAAAAGAAATAGAACCTCTATTTCTGTTTCTCACATTTCTTTCTCTTTAACAACATTTCCTGTTCTTGTATAAAGCAATTTCTTTTTTAGTCTGATAATTTAATTCATAACTTATTTTCCTCCTTGCATTACTGACCATGCTATGGCCCATACAAAGCAGTTAACTTTCCATGAGGGACCAACACATCTGCAAATTGGCCCACTTATGCAAGTGCACATGGAGCTGACTTATTTGTCCTCTAAAATAGAGCTAGATAACAAAAAGCATAAACAAACAAGTAAGTTCTATTGACTTTAAATGTCAAACAACTTTTTAAAACACTATATTTGTTTAACAAAAATAATCCAAAAACTTTGTTTATAAGTGTCTTAGCCATCTAGTATGCTATAACAGATATGCCACAACTGGATAGCTTCAACAAACAGAAATTTATTCTTTCACAGTCCAGTAGGCTGCAAGTCCAAATTCAGGATGCCAGCTCCAGGGGAGGGCTTTGTGTCTCTGTCAACTCAGGAGGAAGGTCCTTGTCATCAATCTTCCCTTGATCTGGGACCATCTCAGCATAGAAATCTCAGATCCAAAAGGTGTGCTCTGCTCCTGGCACTGTTTTCTTGATGGTATGAGGCCCCTAAGTCTCTGATAATATCCCTTTCTTTTTATCTTTTTAGAGTTAAAGTTAGTATAAATCACACCCCAGGGCAACTCCCTTTACATTGGATCAGGCATGTAACCTTAACAAGGGTGTTACAGTCTCACCCTAATCCTCTTTAACATAGTCTAATCTTGCACCATTAACTACAGACAGAGATTAGGATTTACAGCATGTACAAAAATTATAATCACAAAATAGAGGATAACCACACAATATTGCGAATCATGGCCCAACCAAATTGCTACACACATTTTACCCAGGACACCAAATTAAATTTTCATCAGTTTAATAGTTTTCAACCTATCTTTGTATTCCAAGTTTGAATTAAAAAAAAAAATTATTTTAAAATTCCCTCTCAACTTTTCTCCCTCATTTGGACATGCTCCATCTAGACTACAATGTGTGCATATGTTTATGCCTCTGAGACATATTTCTATAAATGTTTAAGTCAATTAGATAGTGAACTCTATGTGCACAGGACATATACACTGAAGAGATTACTATACTCCCTGTAGACATGTGCTGACTGCTATTGCTTAGTATTTTATTTTTTTAAAAAAGTTAATGGAAAACTTATTTGAAAGTGTTTCCTTAAAGTTTTTCAAGAAAGTCTATGGCTTGCCAAAAATATAAATTTTTAGCAGTATCTTTCAAACCTGCCAAATCATATTACCTTTTTGGCCAATTCAATGTGCATAATATTAATTTACTGTGCCACAAAGGTAGTGCAACTTAACTGTTATTAGGGGAAAGCATAATATATTTTATTTCCCTTTATGAGTCTCACATTGCTTATAATGTAGTAGGGCTACCACATTTTCTGGGCAGGCTATCAAATAGGATGTTGTAATGATTTGCTTGACTGGCAGAGTCAATGAAAAAATATCAGTTCTGTCTGTAACTGTTCAGTTTTTGAATTTGAAATCTGCACAGTTTGAAACCATTTCTCTGTGGCCCTCTTTAGAAAATAAGATTCTTTGACATTTAAAAGAGTTAAACATGCCACACAAAATTAATTACAGTAATGGCTGGAATTTAAAGTAGGGTGAACTTCACAAAACCGAAGAGAAATCTTATATTTAATTTGAAAATGCCAAGGAGGAGTAGCAGTAAGTGCAGAATTTTTGGCCTGATAAGAGGGAAATAGGTCTTGTAAGTAACATCTTATGATCCTTAAATTCTTTAGTTCTTTGTCTGCACTGCTATCCCTTTATAGTTCATGGAGCTGTTGAGAGGTTTTTTGCTTCATAAAATGCTACCCACTGTCATGGATCGAATTGTGTCCCCCAAAAAATATGTGTAGCCATGTGGCTGGGCCATGATTCCCAGTATCTTGTGACTGTCCTCTATTTTGTGGTTTTCCTATGCTGTATGTTAAAGGCTTAGGGTGGGACTGTAAATCTCTTTATAAGATCACCTCCCTGCTCCACTGTAAAGGGAGTTTCCCTGGAGTATGGCTTGCCCCACCCTTAATCCTTTCAGCCTGCAAGAGATGAAAGGAGACAGAAGCAGAGATTTGGGAACCTAATACCATCAAGAAAGCAGCACCGGGAGAAGAGCGCATCCTTCAGACCTGAGGTTCCTGCACCAAGATGCTCCATGGACAGAGACTGATGTAATATCAGACTTGCCTCCAGAGCCGAACAAGGGGAAAGCCTTCCCCTGGAGCAAACACCCTGAATATGGACTTACAACCTACCAGACTGTGTAAGAATAAATCTTCCTTTGTTAAAGCCATCCACTCTGTGGTATTTCTGTTAGAGCAGCCCTAGCTGGCTAAAACACCCACCAAAATTATTTTTAGAGTAGCCCATTCTACACAGCAGACAGATATTGACTCAAAGCCTATCAGTACCTGCTTCTTATTTTGGATGTTACCACGGATTCGTTGAATGACCCTGAGTAAATTCTCTTTCTATATACTAACAACTTCATCTTCTAGATATCCACAGAAAAGAAATAATTATCTCATTGTTGGAACAGATTTTGTATATATAATGCATGCATGTATTTCAGTTTATTTATTCAACAAATATTTATTGATCGTCTACCAGACGTCAGGCAAGTCTTGGTGCTTAGCACACGTCAGTGTTCAGTAGTAGGTAATCGTCTGTCCCGGTGAAGCTTAAATTCTGTGGTGTGGGAAAATGAAAAAGCAGAGCATCTGGAAGAGGTTTAGTAGTGCTGAGGTTAGGAGGGGCAGATCTCTGGGTTCAGGGGTACTCACTGACTGTGTGTTAACCAAGTGAAATATGGGGGAAGAACATTCTGGGTAGAGGAGGAATCACTAGAGCAAAGGCCCGAAAGCTGAAACACTGCTGGCAAGTTTGGAAAAGAGTGAAGAGGCCAGCACTGCTGGAGCAGCGCACCGGAAGAAGGGGGTCGTAAGAGATGAGATCAGGGCAGTAATAGAGACCCAGATCGTGCATGGCTTTTCTCAGAGTGAAATGGGGAGCCATTGCTGACCAGAGAAATGAAGTAAACCGATTTACATTTTAAAAGAGTAATTCAGGCTGGGAACAGATGGAAGAGATCAAAGGTGGGTGGAGGCAGACGGGTTAAGAGGCTGCTTGTGTTAATCAAATGATAATCACAACTCTGAAAGGAGTCAGAGCTAGAGAGTGAGTGAGAGATGCATATATTTTAAAGGAAAGCCAACAGGATTTCCAAGTCAGAAGGGGGTTGTAAGAGAATGAGAAGAGTCTAGGTTGACTCTAAGGTAGAGCAGCTTTTTTGCAGTTTGTTTGTTTTCAGAGTGGGGTGGAGGTAAGGAAGGTCAGGATACCAGTTTCAGAGAGATAATTTTGAGACGACTATTAGATATCCAAGAGGAGATATCAATTTGGTAATAGGATGTTTACATCTAGACTTTGAAAGAGAAGTCTGGACTGGAAATCTAAATCAGAGAGTTGTCAGCACATACATGGTAATTAAAACCATGAGTTGGAATAAGATTCCCTGAGGGAGGGAGTGTAGATAGAGAATTTCTTGAGTGAACTGCATGTGTTTGATATTATTTGCACAGTGGGTATATACAGATAAATAAGCCCTCTTCTCAAGGAGCTCTTGAGGTGACACAGGTTGTGCACTGGCCAGAGGTTGCCACTCATATAGACTACAATGTCTGGAGGTGTGTACCCTGATGGCCAGTGAGAGGGAGAGGGGCACAATGGGAAGAGAAAAACACTTAACATATTTCTATATATTACTAGACATAGTATGGTAGGCTACATGTAACTTTGCTATATGTAATGGAATTCTAATGAAATATAACTAATGAATTTAATGGAATTGTAGAGAAAGGAATGGTGAATTGATTTAATGATGAGAAGGCCAAGTACATTTAGAAGATCTTGTTCTCAAATAATGCCTCTTAGAACAAATCAATTTGTAATGCGGTATAAACATTGTGTATAGTTAAAATAAAAATTTAGACCTTAATTGGAGGTTCACTCAATATCATCCCCTAATAAAATATTTTTAAGCCTATTTTCAGGTACCTAGTTGATCTTCCACATTCTCTCATAATATTGCAAAAATGGTTCCTGAAGCCTGTTCCAGCACTGATCCTGGGTGAAGACAGAGGTGGAGAGGAAAGGAAGACACAGGATGACATGTGAATTTCTGATTCTATAGTTGACACCTGAATTCTATACTTTAGGGTCCCGGCAGAGGCTAGCAGGAATGGTCATGACTCACAGTAAATCAGCCTATGAAGGCAGTCACACATTCTCCATTGTCTCTTTTTTGTGTCCCTGACTGAAAGAAAGAGCTAAAATGTGAGTCTTCTGCTGTTGGGGTTGGGCAAACTGTTGGTGGTTTGAATACACCCAGTGGTGCCTTGGAAGAAAGGCCTGGTGATGTACTTCCAAAAAAATCAGCTGCTGAAACCCTGTGGAATGCAGTTCTGCTCTGACACACAGGGGGTCATCATGAGTCAAAATCAATGGGCTGGCAACTGGATTTGTTTTGGCCTCGTCTTGTAAACATTCTAAAACTCCAGAATGAAAAAGAATAGCCCCATCACTTCTGGGAAGTGATGCTTTTGATGTGGTTTTTTCACTGCTAGCTCCAAGGAAAAACAATATTGTTGAGTTATAAGATATCTGCCAGTGGTCTTTGGCAAAGTGAGTGAGAATTGTAGGAACTACTTCCTGGTAAATATCGTATATAATTTACAGAGAGTTTTATGTCTCACAGAAGTCAGCCTCGTGCTTGTGATTTAGGACAAGTTGTCCCAACTATAAAGAAAACCCAAGCCACAGAAAAGTTAAAGTTTTAATTTAAAAAATTGAAATATTGATGCATATTTTCAGTCATTAGTTTATAAGAATCATAACATAGTTCCTCCAGCAAGGTTTACAGTTGGGGTAAAAATAAACTGTTATAGATGACTAGACAATGTTTCACACTGCATATACAAAAGAAACCTGTTGTCGCTGAGTCAGGTAACCCTGTGGGACAGAGTAAACCCTGTTGGGGTTTCGAATGTTGTAATCTTTATGGAAGGAGACCGCCACATCTTTCTGTCACAGAGTGGCTGTTGGTTCCAGCTGCTGATATTGTAAATAATGCTAACCATTGGACCTCAAACATAGTTTTTTGCGTGTTGAAATTCTCTGCTCACTGTCTTCCTTTTATATGTAAGCCCTTTCTCGGTGCGTACTTCCGTACCTACCATTGAAACCCTTCAGCCTTCTGGACACCATTGACAGTGCTTCGGGCTTTGTTCCCTCAGCAGCTAGCACAGTGTACAAATACAGCTCTCTATTAAAATTTGTCAGTCTTTTCAGTGCTGATTAACTGGTTGCTTTCTCTCATTTACACAGTAGCTCAACATCTGGATATGCAGTTGACAGTATTGCAGTTCCATATTCAAGTAGCTGTTGTGCTTTATTTCATAATATTTTAATGAACATTTCTCTGTCCTTATCTGCTTATGTGTATAAAGCTCAAACTAATGAATTAAATGCACAACAGATCGCTGCCAATGCAACTTTTTTTTTTTTAATTTTTAAGGAGAAATAGCTGACATCACAGCATATGCTGAAACCCTAATCAGTATTCATTTATTTGTACAACAAATATTTACCGAGCTCACTGAGTACCAACCACTGTGCAAAGTGATGCGGATGAAAAGCGAGTCAGACAGATGGAGGCTCTATCCTCACGGAGCTTTCATATGAGACGTGAGACGGTGCTGTGTAATAACAGAAGTCCAGGGTACAGTGGAAGCGCTTGGAAGGACCCCTTTATCAGTTAGAATGAGTTTCCACTGCAAGTGGCAGAAAACTGAAGTAGCGGTAGTTTAAAGGAGATAAAAATTTATTTTTCTCTAACCTAAATACCTGGAAGTAGACAAAAGCACATCACAACATTAGTAATGACTTCTGTCTTGTTGCTCGGCTGTGTATGGCCTCCATGCCCAAAGTCACCTCATTGTCCAAGAAGGCTGCCCCAGCCGTTTGCCTGCCTTCTACCAGCCCGGAAAGAGGGAGAGGGAGGAGTTAAAGTATTTCTCAGAAAGTGCGCAAAGTACTTTCACTTATTTCCTATTGGCCAGAATTTAATCACATGGTAATGCCTAGCAGCACAGGAGTCTGGGAATCCACCCCCCAAACAGCAAGGAAGAAGAAAGGTAAATGCCTAGGGATAGCTGATAGTTTCCACAGGTTTTCTTGGGGAAATGGTTGCATAAATTGAGATCAGAAGGATAAAAGGATTCTCTGATGAAGTGCGTGTGTGTATGTGTTTGTGTCTGTCCTCACAGGAGGACACAATTCTGGTAAAAGAGCCCATGGAATTGAACTCTGAGAAGAAACTGTTCTTTCACCCATGTGATCATTATATGATAGTGTTTGTGTCATTAGAAACACGTTAGGTTATGTTAGAGAGAGGGAGGTAGGTGAAGTTAATGTTCCATGAAGTTTTGTGATTAAACTGGCGAGGACACCTTCTCAGAAAAGATGGAGGCTTGGAGAAGGATTTATCATAGGTGATTTTTACCCTTTTACCCTTTTCTGGCAATATTGGTTCTGTGAAGACATGCACTTGAGCCAAGACAAAAAGAAGCATTCAGGGAAAACCCAAGATGTAGGTTCAGGGCATCTCCCATGCCTTTCTGTGCCATAACTATAGTAGAATCCCATGGCCAATGGATTTGAATCCTGGAGAAATAGGCAATCTCACTGTTATGGATTAAATTGTGTCCTCCCCAAATCTATTTCTATATCAACATCTATATCTGTATCTATCTATATACCTTTATCTATATCTATATCTGTATCTATGCTGTAAATCCTAATCTCTGTAAATCCTGTAGAGGAGTCCTGGGGTACAGTGGTTAAGAACTCACCTGCTAGCTGAAAGATCAGCAGTTCTAATCCACCACCCACTCCTTGGAAACCCTATAGGGCCGTTCTACTCTGCCCGATAGAACCACTGAGTTGGAATTCACAATGGGTTTTTGTTTTATGCCTATAGATTTATCCTGTTTGGGAGCAGGATTTTCTTTATTGTGTTAGTAACACAGGTATCGGTGTAGACTGTTTTATTTATTTATGTAAAGATTTTCTTGTGCTTTAAGTGAAAGTTCACATTCCAAATCAGTTTGTCATACAGAAACTTGCGTAAACACGGCTCTGTGGCGCTAGATGCCCTACCTACTCTGTGGCTGCGTAGTCCTCTTCTCATTCCCCATGTCCATTCAGCTAGCTCCTGTCTCTTTTTGCCCTCTCGTCTCACCTCTGGACAAGAGCTGCCCACTTAGCCTGCTATATCTACTTAAGCCAAGAAGCACACTCTTCACCAGCATCATTTTATGTCTCAATAGTCCAGTCCAATCTTTGTCTGAAGAATTGGCTTCAGGAATGGTTTCAACTCTGGGCTAACAGAGAGTCTAAGGGTCATGTCTACTGGAGATTCTACTGGAATCTCCATGACTGCAGTCTCTTGGGCCAATGAGTCTAGTCATTTTAATAGGACTTGAGTTCTGCACCCCACTTTTCTCCCACTTCATCAGGGACTCTGTTGTCTTCCCTGTCAAGGCAGTCATTGTTGGTATCCAGGCACCATCTAGTTCTTCTGGTCTCATGCTGATGTAGACTGTGGATTATGTAGCCCTTTCTGTCTCTTGGGTAGAATATGTTTTAAATCAACAGCTTTGAGATGCAAAATTGAGGGCTGGGCACAGAAGAAGACAGACACAGGGGGAAGGCCTACACTCTCTGTGAACTGTGGAGGTGGACCAGCCTACGAACTCAGAAAGCCCAACAATGACCCACTAGAAAATCTGGGATAAGAATTTTCCTCCACACCAGACAGACAGAGTCTTCCCCTATAGCCAGTGCCCTGAATTCAGACTTCTAGCCTACTAACTACGAGAAAACAAATTTCTGTTTTTAAAAAACCACCCACTTGTGGTACCAATATGTAAGAACATAGAAAATATTTACAATACGATAAGTTCATAATGGAGTGCTGGTGGCAAAGTGGTTAAGACCTCAGGCTGCTCACCCAAATGTTGGTGGTTAGAATGTATCAGCTGCTCTTTGGAAATCACATAGGGTGGTTCTACTTTGTTCTCTAGGGCTGCTGTGAGACAACTCTACTCTGTCCCATGCAATTGCTATGAGTCAGAATATACTGGGTGGCATACAATAACAACAATTTCACAACATCATTCTGCTTTGAGGCTTCCTTAATTTTTGTAAGATCTATCCATAGTCTCTGTGTAATTTAAACAAATCTAATAGCACTTCTTGTTTGCTTATTATTATGATAAATCAGCAGTTGCCTCAGATGAAAATAACAAATGGAACTTTTGAACTTCCTTATGTACAGTATGTTTCTTGAGGGAAATGTGTATTTTAAAATATTTTCCTAATTACTTTCATACTGTAGTTTGGTTAAGTTTTGATTCTGCTTTTTATTCACAAAGTGACTGAAAGATACAAATAGCCCAAGCCATAAAAATAAGCAAACCTTGAAGATACTTTATCTTTAAAGTGAATGTCTGTTGTTTTGGTTTTAAGATCAAACACAAATTTAAATTTAAGATTAGCTAATGAGTGTAAAGGAAAGCACTGGTCTAATCTATAAGGATGTAGATTTTCATGTGTTTTTTTGATATTCCTTTGTAAATACCATGACTTTATAATTTTTTTTTAAAGTAAGTGGTTCTATGGTTGATGGTGGGTAATACAATTTTTACATTATGCATGGGTAGAGGATAATTAACCATTCTATGTGTGACCATCTGTGTTAGTAAGTTTAATAAATGCCAATTTGGTGACACAAAATTTCCAGGTCTTATTTGTTTTGATATTCATGTGCTTTGAATTGGCAATGAAGATGGGTTATCAAATAAACCCCAAACCAAACCTATTACCATCAAGTCCATTCTGCCTCATAGTGGCCCTATATAGGACAGAGTGATCTTTACAGAAGCAAACTACCACATCTTTCTCCCACAAAGCTACTGGTGGGTTCACATAACCAACATTTTGGTTTGCAGTTGAGCACTTTAGTCGCTGCATTACAAAATATGCTTCTGCATTACAAAATACCAAACCAATCCACTGCCAGCGAGTTGACATAGAGAACCTATAGGACAGAGTAGAACTGCTCTACAGAGTTTCCAAGGAGCACCTGGCAGGTACAAACTGCCTACCTTTTGGTTTGCAGACATAGCGCTTAACCACTACACCACCAGGGTTTCTGGATTACAAAACAGACCTGATGTTTCAAACTCAGGTTCTTTCTTATGTGAGATATTCAACTTCACAAGAGAAATTATTAAATTATGAAAATCTATGTTAAAAAAAGATATTTTCCTGATTAGTGCCACCTGCATGTGTTTCAGAGTAAAGCTGTGCTCCATAGAGTTCTCACGGGCTGTGATTTTTTTTTTTTAAAGTGGATCACCAAGCATTGCTTCCAAGGACCTCTAGGCAGACTCAAACTGTCAAGCTTTTGGATAGTTGCCAAGAGTTAAACTGCTTGTGCCACCACCTAGGACTTCTAATCTCTATTAACTGACCCATTATTTAGTTTGTGACTTCATATTAGATAATAAAACTACCCAAAAGTACACAATCCATTCATTTCCTTGAGTTCACTCCTAGCCCTATGCTAACATGTTTCATCTGATTCATTTTTATGATTGTCTTCATAAATAATAATCAGAGTTTCACAGTATTCAGTGGAGGACAGCAAACATCCATTCCCAAACTAAGAAAATACAGATTTACCTCTAAACTCTTATCTATCATGAAAACCTCCATATCATTTCCAACATAGCTGTTCTCTCTGCTTATATTTTGTTGCCACCTTGAATTCTAAAATGATATTTGTTTTGAGTAGAAATAACACTGAGTTAATAACAGACAGATTCTGAACTTACGTCACAACATTTGACAATTTAAGTCACATTTTCCTGTTGACTGATGGACATTGATACTTTCTGACTTGTAGAGGTACCTGTGATTCATCAGATCTGCAGCACATCCATGTTGCAACAAGAGATGGTGCTTTTACTGATAACCGAAGGGCAGGAGGCAAGGCACTGATGCTCATGGGTTTGCACGTGAGCACATGTGACTGGGAGCAGTGGGAGGACTGAGTGGACAGATCATTAGATCAGAGGGAGAACATATTAACAGAGATTAAAATCATTCTTGTGCTTATAATCCCTCAAAACTTTCCCAGTATCCCTCAAAACTTTCCCCGTGAACATGGTGTCCATAGGTAATGAGGAAAAACAACCAATGAGCAATAAAAAAAAATTAAAAAAAAACACCCAAATCCTTCATTGACTTCTTGTAGCCTGTGAGATAAATTTCAAATGCCTGAACATGACCTCAACCCTGGCCTTCCTATCTTCCAACCTCACCTGTTGCTATGTCCTGCCTTTAATGCGGGGCTATCACAATGCTCAAGTGTTTCCTTACTCTTCCATTTATTTACGTCTTTTTGTGCAATATGCCTTTCCTCCACGCCTTACACTTAGGCTAGCCTCTTTCTGCCTGGAGTCCTTTCCCCTACCTATCTACCTGTCTCATCTCTCACTCCATCTGTGGCTGGGTCAGGGTCCTCTTTCTAATGTGCTCTGATAAACTCTGAGCATTGTACTCTTCCCGTGCATTATTGTATATAATGCCAGACATATAGAAGGCACCTAATGAAAGTTTGTTGAATGAAAAATGAATGTTTCAGCATATACTAGAAGTTAGAAAATAATTTTAAGTAACCATAAAACAACAGTGACTCACTCTAGTATTTTGTATTACCAGAAATGCCCTTTTCCACACAGGAAAGTACAATTTTGCAAATAGGCAAACTGTTGTTGTTGTTAGGTGTCATCAAGTTGGTTCCAGCTCATAGTGACCCTATAGGACAGAGTTGGAAGCAGCTAATAGATTTGCCAACTTTTTGGGTAGTAGCTGAGCTCCTAACCTATAGGCCATAGACAAATAGATTTATTGTATAAACGTAAATGAATCCTCCATGTCCTGCTTTTAGCAGTTGAGGTTGTTGGGGTTGCCAGTTCTTTTGGTAAACTTTTGTTTTAACTATAGTGATATTTCAGTGTTTAATGTTTTACCCTCTGTGTGACACCAAGTCACGGGGAGAAGCTTTGTGTACTTGCGTAATGGTTTTGAGGGTCGTGTTCCTTTATGCTCATGAGATGTCAGAAGCATACCTGGTAGACAGCTGCTGTAGTGCTTGGTGAGAAGGCAATTTTTAAAAATCTGATTTTCTGGGGTAAAATTTGTTTATAGTATTAGGGTTTTTACTCCATCTAGCTAACATAGTGAAGTTTAAGAACTGGCATCAAGAAATGAAAAACAGAGACACAGAATTGTTATTCATGTCTGTGACCCCAAGCACAATGGAACTAGATGCCCAGTCCTGGGCCATCCATATGATGGGTTGCAGATAGGGTCATCGTGATCGCTATGATCCGCAGGGTTTTCTTTGGCTGATTTTCAGCAGCCAACCACCAGACCTTTCCTCCTGATATGTCTTATTCTGGAAGCTATGCTGAAACACGCTCAGCATCAGAGCCCCACAGAAGCCTCTGCTGACAGACGGTGGTGGCTGTGCTTAGGTGCACTGGCTGGAAACAGAACCAGAGGCTCCCTCGTGGAAGGCAGGAGTTCTACCACTGACCCATCAAGCTCTCGCCATTGAACTCTCACCTTTACAGATAGATAAATGAATTGATGCCCACGGCGGGGTTTAATTACCATTCCCTTAAAGACACCAGGATCTCTATGAGTTGGAATCGACTCCATGGCAATGAGTAGAGAGAGACACCAGGACAAAACCATGATCATGTGATTCTTACTTTCACATGAGGGAATTTTCAAGCAAAGGAAAATGTACTGAGGTTAGAAGAAAGAGACCCACCCTGACAAAAGGGCTTCATAATAAGGTTAAAAGTGGACTAAGAAGCTTTGCTCTGGTGGCCACCATTCAAGTGCCCTCTCCTCTGTGCCTTTCGCCACCTATCTTGAGCAATGAGACCCCGGTTGGGTCAGGGACATGGCTGCCAAGCACTAAGTACAGTTTCTTCTTGGAAGCCTTCACACAGACATCAGTATTGGATCCTGTCAGTTTCAGCCAAAGTAGGACAGTTGTTTTGGTCAATGCCCAAGATGTTGCAAACTGCAGCAGGCTCAGGCAGGAAGAGCTTCCTAAAACTTCCGCAGAAACAAAGCAGGCCTTTGGGAAGGCACAGGTGTTTTGAATTTCTGGACCTAACTGGTATGGAGAATAAAAGACATTTATGTTTATAAATGGGAAATGGGGAAGATGAACTAAATCTGAAAATGGAAAGAGCGATGAATGCTTCTTTGATTTAAAAAAAAAATATATGGCCCTGTGGGCTTGGGCAAGTCAGTTAAACTCTCTTAGCCTTAGTTTGGTTAATCTTCAATTGAAGACGTTTTAATAATGTCTAAATTACCCAGTAGTGGAAACCCTGTTGCATAGTCGTTAAGCGTTACAACAGCTAACCAAAAGGTCGGCAGTTCAAATCCACCAGGCACTCTTTGGAAACCCTATGGGGAAGTCCTACTCCATCCTAGGATTTGGAATTGGCTCTAACAGTGACAAGTTTGGGCTTTGGTTTTGCCCAGTAGTTGTACATATCAGTGCTGACGTATGTTAACCAACCATCATTCTCAGAGGGCTCCATGTGAGACAGTGGTTACGATTATTGCTACTATAATATGACAACAATGATTACTAAAATTGCAACACTAGCATAAACTTCTATAACATGTCAGTAGTTTGTAGTGATTGAACCATCTTTCCACAGTTAGACAATGGGAGGCAGGGCTCAGTTAGACAGCTGGAGGGAGGGCTTTACAATTGATTTGCCAGATGCTATAAAAGTTCATTCATACTGGGCACTAATTAAGATCATGAAGTGTGTGGGTTAAGGAATTAAGACAACTTCCTCGCTGTGAGATCTTAGGCACGTTTTTAACTTTTGTGCCTCAATTATCTCATCTTTAAAATGGGAATAAGGTTATCTCCTATCATACAGAGTTCTTGTGAGGATTAAATGAGATAATCTGAGCGGTCCTTAGAACAATGTCTGACACATAGTAAGGAGCCAGGAAGTATTCTATATTTAACTATTAATGCATTGATATGTATCACCAAAAAGAAACAAAAAACAAAAAACAAGCCAAACCCATTGCCGTTGAGTCAAGTCCAACTCATAACAACCCTACAAGAGAGAGTAGAACTGCCCTGTAGAGTTTCCAAGGAGCACCTGGTGGATTTGAACTGCCAACCTTTTGTTTAGCAGCTGTAAACCTTAACCACGACACCATCAGGGTTTCCATTGATATGTACTGGACCCCTATAATATAATTACCTTGTGAGATAAGAGATGTTCTTTTCTTTCTTTCATGGGTACTGAAACTGAGGTTCGTGATTTGCCATATTAGTAAATTAGGGGAGTCTTGAAAGATCCTTCCTTCCTTCTTTTTCTCCTTCCCTCCACATTTACTTAATTAATGAGCTGTACTAAGATTCAATAATTCCTGTCCCGTCAGTTGGGATTTAGGGCATCTAGTTGCATTTACTTTTCCCTACAATCCCACTTCCCTGCTTGTGCCAGAGCGCTTTAAAGGATGTGCTCACTCACATATCTCGCTGCCGTTGAAATAAAATCATATCATACTTTTGGTTTTTGCCATTAGTCTGCTGCTATTAGCTGTCATATCCAAAGTCCTAAATTCTTTAATTGAGTTTTCATCAGGAAAAATCAATAAAGCCAAGGAAATAAGAACCAGTGTTTACATAAGTGTTTATTGGTCTTTTCTTTATCATCTTTCAGGTCTTGTGGAAATCTGCTTGATGCATCCTCTCGATGTGGTGAAAACCAGGTAAGGTTCTGCATGAACAAGTTTTATTGACTTTGGCTGATATCCAAGTTCAGATCTGTCAGAGCACTAAATGCTAGAACTTGTCCCAGACTGGTAGCTTCTCCCTATAATGGCATTTATATTTACTTCTTAAAGAAAATACTATTTGACAGATAAAATGTGAACAGTGAAAAGCATTTCTGGAGCGAGGTCATCTGAAGGTATGTAATATTTTATTGCCTTCACATGAAAACCATGCAGTGTGATTTGTGGCCATGCTGGTAAACGAGCTAAATTTATCAAAATGATGTAAGGACTAAACTTTACTCAGTGAATTATGACAGTGGACTTTCATTTGGCATTGTGTATGACAGATTGCTATTTAATAGTCAGCATTTTGATGTGAGACTCCAAAATTTCAAGTAACCTTCTTAAATGGTGCTTAAAGAATTTATTCCTACAACTGTTTGACAATGCAAAATACCATATCCCCAGGAACATGAGTTTTCTCTTAAAGAGAGATACTAACCACGGCAAATAACCTTGTGGATTTTAGTATGATCATGAACAATTAAAAAAGGTTAAACCTGTGGCGAAATTATAGAACTCTCTTTTAAATAGAGTATGGTGAAAGTTTCCATTTCTTTACACTGTATATAAAAACTGAGTACCATGTCTAGGTTAGTTTGAGTTTAATAGCAAACGGTGCCATGTAACAATGGTGTCAGACAAAGCCAGAATGCCAAAATTTGGAAACAGCTGATGAGTCAGTCTGATCACTGGGTGGGCAATGTGGCTTAATCTACCTCTTAGAGTGGTTGCTGAAAGCAGGGGAAAATGACTGTAACCTGCAAATAATACTACATTTCTAGTAAAAAAAAAAAAGTTCTGGTGCCACTGGAAACCCTAGTGACATAGTGGTTAAGTGCTATGTCTGCTAACTAAAAGGTCAACAGTTCATATCTGCCAGCCGCTCCTTGGACACTCTATGGGGCAGTTCTACTCTGTTCTGTGAGGTTGCTATGAGTCAGAAGTGGCTTGACAGCACAGGGTTTGGTTTGGGTTTTGGTCTGGTGCCACTAGGCTGCTTACCAAAAGGTTGGTAAGCACCCGCCTGGCTGCTCTTTGGGGAAAGACCTGGTGATCTGTTTCTCTGAAAATCATAGCCAAGAAAACCCTATGAGACAGTTCTACTCTATGACATGAGGTCACTATGGGTCAGAATTGACAAGAAAGCACCCAATAATAACAGAGGTATAGAAGATGGGAATTTGACCTTAAGTCGTAAGAGTCAGTCAGAGAGAAGAAACCCACAAAATAGATTCACATGCATGACGTGTTCACCGCTGCAGCTGTCTTTTTATAGGATTAACAATAGATTAACATTGCTTCTTTAGAGTCTGTGTTACCCTGCTTGAAAAGCCAGCGTATTGTTGCTAACGTAACTGAGGAATAAATTGTTGTTGTTTTCATTTTCAAGTAGTTTGTGAATTAATAATGCATCCAAATGAGAACATAGAAGAAATAAAAATGATTTAAAGAAGACAGTAAACCGAAATTATAGCCATTCCTTCAATTCTTCATTTATCCATTTAGCAAATATTTATTTATTCAGTGTCTGGTGTATAATTGGCTCTAGGTTAGCCCTGCCATCGAAGAGTTCACACTGAGATGAACTAACAGGATTCTTGTTAATGAACTTCAAAGACAGTTACCATTTCACTGTGCTGAAATCAAATAGAGGATTTCATGGAAAGGATGTGCCAAGTTGCTGGCACTTTACATCATCTGCATTATATAGATATTTCCATTGAAAATGACATTTGTCGGTTGGAATTAGTCACATGCTGTTGCCTAACTTCAAGGGGAGGTAGGGAATACAGTCCTTCTTGGAGCCCTGAAGGAGGGGGAGCCTACATATTGAATGGTATTTGACATACAGTAAAAGGAATGTGAATGAAGACCTGCAATTGTAAACTGAAAGCTTAGAGTAGGTGTAACTGACTTTGTACCAGAAGTAGAATATGCAAGATTGGTGGGATCTGATCACCTGGGTACTAATACGGTAGTGCTACAGAGTGGACAGCAGCAGACTTAAATGCTGAAATCTTGTCACTGTTAATTATTCAGCGCCTGGCTATATTTCTAAATAGAAATTCATGCCCATATAACAGAAGTGATCACTTTCAGAGAGAAAAATTAATGGGAGGTGAGGGGGGGAACTGTGGCAGAAGTACTTGGAATACATCTTTAGAATTCATTGTCTTTTATTCAGCAAAGAAAATTCTCAGTATGACTATGTTTTTATCATTGTGACACTTCCCTGCCCTCCACCTGGCTTAGTGACCTCCCTTCTGGAGCTTCTCTGGTTTAATCTTTTCAGAGAACAGATTTCAAATCTGCTGTGCTGTGGGGAGCTGAGAAACAAGTATATATACAGAGGACTGTCAACCACTGTCCCTGTTTTCAGTCACATACCTCCCCACCTTCTAAGATAGGTGACGTCTTCAAGGCCTGAGGCTTTCTGGGGTTCCTGCTCATATCCCCCCCATGCAGGTACTTATGGTACGGCTCCTGTACCTCGCTGAGTCGGTTACCAACCCTCCATCCACTTCCAGCTTACAAAAGTGTGCTGACATTACACATCCCACTGTTATTTTCTGTCTCAGATATTGCTGTGGGTTTATAATTATTTATCATTGTTATTCTTTTATTGTCTGTATTAATCAGGGTATGATCAGGAAAACAAAAACCACTCAGTATTTTGAACAATGGAAAATCAATGCAAAGAATTGATTATAGAGATGATAGAATTGTGGAGGTGCCAACATAGGGTCGTGGGGCAACACAGAGATTAGCTATAGAACCAATGTCCCCAGCTAGAGGAACAAATAGAGGTGGTGCCATCACAGCTCAAGAGTCAGGGGTCCCTGGTGGAAGCTGCAAACTAGTAGCCTCAAATGAGCCCCGCTGCTACCAGATTCATACCTGAGGCAGAGAGGGAGGGGAGTGGTACTCTGCTTTCCCCCTTCTCCACACCCTTCAGACCTGCACCAGTGACTCCCACTAGCTGAACCCACCCAGCTGACATGGGAACCTGGGAAGTGCAGCCTTCCAGGGATCAGTTCACCTGAAATAAAGAGCAGAATAAGGAAAGAGCAAGGTGTGTTGTCAAGACGATCAGAACTAGGACTGACCCGCCATCAATTTAGAGCAAGCTGAAGAATGATGAGATAAACACATGCTTTCAACCTGGCATGTTTAATAGGAACTCTCTTTGTGTTTTAAAAGATTAGAAGTTATAACTGACACATTTTTTAATGGGATGATTTCAGACCCTGTGGCACTTGGTTAAAGAGCCCTGGTGGCTCAATGGTCACGGTGCTTAGCTCCTTACAAATGGCAAGGTCAGTGGTTGAAACCCCCCAGCTGCTCCAGGGGACAAAGATGTGGCTGCCTGCTTCTATAAAGATTTATAGACTTGGAAAATACGGGGCAGTTCTCCTGTGTTCTATAGGGTTACTGTGAGTTGGAATCCACTTGGCGGCAGTGAGTTTGGTGAGCTTGGGGCACTTGGCAGACCTCAAAACTCTTTACTTAGGAAACAGCTGACTCTGTTTGCTAAGTGTGTAACTCAAGGGACAGATCTTATTTGAACACAAGTCGTATGACAATTGACATATTCTCAATGTCTCCACCTGATTTTAATGAGGAGGTATAACTAATATACTATACACAGGTAGTTTTGCAGAATCAAGGTTGTCATGGATTGAACTGTGACCCCCACCCCACAATGTGTGGAGCCGTGTAACTGGACCATGATTCCCAATATTTTATGATTGTCCTCCATTTTGTGATTTTCCTATTCTGCATGCTAAAGCATTAGAGTGGGACTGTAAATCCCTTCATAGGATCACCTTCCTTCTCCACTGTAAAGGGAGTTTCCCTGGAGTATGGCTTGCACCACCCTTTAACCTTTCATCGTACAAGAGGTAAAAGAAATGGAAGAAAGCAGAGAGTTGAAAACCTGACACCGGTCAAGAAAGCTGCACCAAGAGAGAAGCATGTCCTTCAGGCCTGAGGTTCCTGCACCAAGATGCTCCCTGAACAAAGACTGATGCAACACAAGGACTTTCCTTCAGAGCCGACAAGGGGGAAAGCCTTCTCCTGTAGTGGACACCCTGAATTTGGACTGGTAGCCATCCACTCCTGATGTTTCTGTTAGAGTAGCACTTGCTGACTAAAACAGAATTTGGAACAGTATGGAAGCAGCTTTGAAACTATGAATGGCTAGAAGACTCAGAAAGAACTGAAGACAACCATTAAAACTGAAAACACAGATGGCGAGAAATAAGCAGCAGAGGACCAGTGGCAACAGCAACGACAGCAGTAGAACCAGAACAATGTGGCACAGCACTGGAGCCAACCTACAGAATAAGAGAGCCAAGTGCCTATACTCAGAAGTTTCCTGGCGGAGCGGGGTGCCTGTGGGCACTTGAATTGGTGGAGCTGGCCTTGCTGATCCACAGAGCAAGAGCTGAGTACCTGTGTGCAGGAGGCCTCCTGGCAGAGTGGAGTGCTTCTGAGCACCTGAATTGGTGGAACTGCAGAGCTTTGAACACCTGTCCCAGCAGGACAGATGCAGGCCTGAGGACTGGGCCATGAGGCCCTAGGAAGCAGAAGCTGAAGAAACAAAGAGCATGAGAAGCTGAGCTGCCTCAGTCTCAAAATGTATGCCATGATGTTAGGGGTTTGAAAGGGTGGAGCCATGGCTTCCTGTGGTTGTAAGGGTGGAATTGCCAGTCACTTGGGCTTGGGATGCACCTAGCGCAGAGGGGACAGAGTTACTGTCCAAGTGGGCCTAGAAGGCAGAGTTGTAGCACATGGCTAGGAGATTACACTCAGAATCCAAAGAGTATGGCCAATACCCAGAGTCTGGAGGGCAAGGATAATGCATAAAATGTCTCAGAAAATGCAAGATGATTTTCAGAGCTTTGAGGGCTAACGTAATGTGTTCTGCGGACTTGCTTGTTGCCTGTTAATGCCTCCTTTCCCTGCAATTTCTCCCATTTGTAGTGTGCCTGTTCTGCTATTGTACCTTTGGAAGCAGATAGCTTGTATTCTAGGTTTCACAGATGTACACGAGTTTTTATATTTTGTATCTGGAACTGATTTGAGGTGTATACTATACGGCATGGACATGTTTTTGCTATGACTTTTGCTATGATGGGATGATTGTGCTCCATGTTTTAAAGATGTGATGTAGAGTGGTCCAAAGGGTGAAGTGTCATAGACTGAGCTGTGTCCTTCCAAAATGTGTGTAGCCGTATGGCTGGGCCGTGATTTGTGGTATTTTATGATTGTCCCTCATTTTGTGATTTTCCTGTGCTGTATGTTAAAGGATTAGGATGGGACCGTAAATACCTTCATAAGATCACCTCCCTGCTCCACTGTAAAGGGAAGTTCCCTGGAGTATGGGTTGCTCCACCCTTTATCCTTTTGTCCTACAAAAGATAAAAGGAAAGGGAAGCAAGCAGAGAGTTGGGAACCTCACACCATCAAGAAAGCAGCACTGGCAGAAAAACGCATCCTTCAGACCTGCAGTTCCTGCTCCCTGAACAAAGACTGATGCAACACAAGGAATTTCCTTCAAAGCCAACAAGGGGAAGAGCCTTCCCCTGTAGTGTACACCTTGAATTTAAACTTGTAGTCTACCGGACTATGTAAGACTAAACTTTTCTTTGCTCATTCTATCCACTTCTGATGTTTCTGTAAGGCCCACTTTGAGATTCTCCCCGCAGATGCTCATTTACACCTATACAAGCAAGATTTGTATAGGATTGTGGGTGGACCCTAGGTCAAGAACTCATGGCTACAAATGACCAAAGATCCTATTTATTTGTATAACTAAGGAGATCAAAGGAAGATGATTCCTGGACTCATATTCCCATATCCTCCACTGATTCAAATTAAATAATCAGTAAATCAGGAAACTCTCCCTCTCCCCTACCTGACTTCTTCTATCCTCTCCCTCTGCTGGTCCTCCTCTTCCTTCCTGTCCTGGTTCTCTCCCCACCTCTTCCCTCCCTTCCCCTTTCCCTCTCTTCTCCTTTCTCTCTCTCTCCATCTCTCCCTCCAGCTTCCCTGTCCATTTGTCTAGGCTTCATTTGTGGTGGATTTCTTCTCTTGACCCTAAGATGATCCCAGAAGCTTCAAGCTTGCATGGTCCTTCATGTGTGGAGTCTCTCATAGTAAGACAGGTTAGCCTAGTGGTTAAGAGCTGAGTCTATAGGGTTGGATTACCTGAATTCTAGTCTTAACACCTCCTCCCTTACTTACCTGTGTGACCTCAGAAGTGTTATTTAACTTCCTTGTAGCTCAGGTTCCTCTTTGAAATGGGAACAACAATAACATCTACATCATTATGAGAAATAAGTAAGTTTATATATTTTTATATAAATAGTTTTACATTATATATCAGTATATCATATTAACATATAATATGAGATCTGACAATTAAGTCCGTAAACTTAATTGTTCTGAGTGCTGCACACCTCACTGGGGAATTTCATTTTGGTCACCTTTGAAGTACTCCCCTTGGGAAGCTATGCACCAATGCCAGAGCCTAATCCACCCTTCAAAGTAATTTTGGAATTCTTTCTGGAATGGCCGTTGTGCACAGCAGCATGGTGGCAAGTTTGCAGACTTAACTGTCTCGTTGTGTGTGAGGCAGTTTTTAGCCAGTAAACAAAGAATTGTACTGGAACATCCTCCCTACTCATCTGATCTGCCCCCCAGTGATTTTTGTTTTTACCCAAAGATAAAGGAAATATTTGAAGACATTTTGATGACATTGAAGACATCAAGGGTAATACGATGACAGGTCTGATGGCCAATCTATAAAACGAGTTCCAAAATTGCTTTGAGGAATGAATTAGGCTCTGGCATCAATGCATAGCTTCCCAAGGGGAGTACTTTGAAGGTGACCATAGTTATATTCAGCAAAGAGGTATGTAGCACTTTCTCTAGGATGAGTTCACAAACTTTACTGGCAGTCTTCATATATATATAAAGTATTTAGAACAGTGCCTGGAACTAGTAAGTGCTTAATAAATGTCAGCTGTCATTTTCTTAAGAGAAGGAGGACTCTCCCTTCCAGTAACCATATAAATTCACCAAGATAACTCTAATTTCCCCTCCTTGGGTCTTAAATCTCTATCCCTACATGATACACTATATCAGAAGAATGCTGCACCATGATGGGTCAACCAGAGTTACAAGTTCTACCCCACCCCACAGTCCAGACCATGTGTTTGACAGCTCTATGGATGGAGGAGTGCCTGAAAGGAACAGAAGAGTTACATCACCAGGAGGGAGAGCTATACTAAGCCTATAAGTACCACAGTGGCCTCTGGAGACCACGGAAATAACCTGCCACAAGATCAGGGAACCAAGGTCCTGCTTTATTCACACAGGGTCACTTTGCATGAAACGTGCAACACTAATATATAAGCACTTTTGGCCTGGTTTTTTAAATAATGGGGACACATAACATTCTGGGGAAATTTCATCTTCGGAATCTGTTGGACTTGTTGGTTTATATGTATGTAGAAAAAATAAAAACTATCATGTTTTATGTAAATCCTTGCCTTATGCCAGCTTATACTTTTGTGAATGCAGATCCCCAGATGACATTTAGACTTTCCAGACCTAATTTAACCAAGAACTCAGTGATGCACTGAGCACGCATACATTGTTGGCTACACCAGCTAACTACATCCTAGTTGTGGCCGATGTGCAATTTTATGATCACCATCAATTAATGAATATTTTAATTGCTTTGGATTACTGGCTAACACTGAACAGCAAATTTCAAGGTAATGCTAAAATGTTCACAAATCACCAATGCAAAAATTAAATGTGAGTCTCAACTATCTGGTTTGCCCTGGCATTATAACTATTACTGAGTGACATGAAGTTTTGATGGTGCCCTAATCGGAGTTCCCTAGATGCGGAGTGTGAGGTGGAGATTTGCTGTACACGATAGGAGAAACCTGTCCAGTGTGAATTTCAAAAAGGAAGAGGGAGAGCCAAACAAGGATGTGGTCTCAGGTAAAGGTTGCATTCGGGCTGATCTAGGGTGTAGGGTAGGACCTGGGAGCATGATTCACATCACACAGAGGCCCACCTTTGAAGCAGGGGTCTGGGATTTCTGTTAGTCATTAGATGTGGGATGCCCCACTGGGAGGTCATAACTTCCTGGAGAAGGAGATGTAAGGGATCGGAGCGGGTGCCATGTCATCCATGCTTAGGGTCTGGACTACATATGGGAAGTTTTTCAATACTTACTATGGGAAGTTTTTCAATACTTACTATGGGAAAAGTATGGTATTTAACATTAGGTCACCAAAAAACCCACTCTTGTTGAGTCAATTCAAACTGACAATGACCCTACAGGACAGATAGAGTTTCCAAAGAGAGCCTGTTGAATTTGAGCTACTGACCTTTCAGTTAGCAGATGTAGCACTTAACCACTATGCCACCAGGGTTTCAACCAAAAAGGACAGAAAATACAAAGACAAATGACGTTTAGAGGGTAGTCAGGGAAACAAAAGTGTGGGAGAAGGGAAATATTTAATACAGAGCCAAACAGTTTCAAGTTCCAAGCCGGAAGACTTATGTTATGTGAGCGCTCTGTTTAAATCCTTCCCCAGAAGTATGCTTGAAAGTAGAGTCCTTGTGTGCCTGAGAGCAGGGGAGCACTGGTTTAGTTTATGTGTTCCTGTTGACATCATTCCACGCATGTCATTTTAGGGCTATGTGCCGACGTTATTAGGCATCCCCTGTGGCTAGCTCAATGTCCGGCCTCCAAGAAGTGCCAGCAAATGCTGTTGAATGAATTAATGAATGAGCACTTGGTAAGAAGCAGAAATAATAGCTCTGAGAGTTCCATGGCCAAACCGGAATGGCTAGAAAGTGAATAATAGTCAGCTGTGTTGTTTTTGCTGAAAAAAATTAAGATTTTGTGAATGAGGTTGGTATTATGCATCTGCTGAAGTAAAGAAGGGGAAAACTGCTTGACAGAGTAGTGGCGAAAAACATCACAAGCCTGAAGTGGAGTTTCAGAGACTGTATTAGCGAAGAGTGAGGTGAGAGAGCTCTGAGTAGGTATGTCAAGATGATAGAGGGGTAGACAAACGGGGAAAATGTATTGAGTTTACTGAAGGAGGACACGTGACAAGCTTTGAGACACAGCAAGAGCTGACCATCATCAAGAACAGAGCTGGCTAGTAGAAATAAAATGTATTGAAAAAAAAAGTAGAAAGAAACAAGTAAATTAATTTTAATAATATGTATAATTCAACTCAATATATACAAAATATTGTCACAAGAACATGTAGTCAATATAAACAATTATTCATGAGCTACTTAACATTCGATTTTTCATACTAAAACTTTGAAATCTGGGAAACATTTTACATGTCAGCACATCTTAGTACCAATAGTCACATTTTAAATGCTCAGTAGTCACTTGTGGCTAGTGTTTAGTGTACTAGACAGCACAAACCTAGAACACACGAGAAAAAGAAGCTATTTAAGGAAGGGAGGAGAAATGCCCCAGTGACAGCTTAGTAAGAAGAATGTTCTTGCTTGGAATATGATGACAGCTAAATATGCAGGATCCTAGGTGGGGGAGAGGTCCTTTGGTGGTGTAAATGGTTTGCACTTGACGGCTAACCCTGGGGTGAGTGCTGGAACTCACACAGCAGCACTGTGGAACAAAGGTCTGATGATCGTCTGTAAAGATTACAGCCAAGACTAAGATTTTAAAAACTTGTAAGCAGCCACCTAAGATATTCCAAAGGTCTCACCCTGTTGGGAGCAAGGGAGAATGAAGAAAACTAAAGGCACAAGAGGAAGATTGGTCTAAAGGACTAATGGACCACAACCACCACAGCCTCCTCCAGCTGATTCCAGCACAACCAGGTGATGCCTGGCTGCCATCAGTGACTGCTCTGACCGGGATCATAGTAGAGGATCGTGGTCAAAGCTGGAGAAAAACGTACAGCAAAATTCTAAGTTTAAAAAAAAAAAAAAAAAAAAGACTTACTGGCCTGACAAAGCCTGGAGAAACCTTGAAGTATGGCCCCCAGACATCGTTTTAACTCTAATGAAGTCAGTCTTGAGGTTCACTCTTCAGCCCAAGATTACACAGGCCCCTAAAACAAAGCAAGACTAAAGGCCCTTGCCGGCCCAGGGTCAAGAACTAGAAGGCAGGAGGGGAGAGGGAACCCCAGGTTGAAAAGGGAGAATATTGACATATTGTGGGGTTGGTAACCAGTGTCACAAGACAATTGTGCGCTGTTTGATAAGAAGCTAGTTTGTTCTATAAACATTCATCTGAAGTACAATAATAATTTTTTAAAACTGGTCATAAAAAAGAAAGATGATAGCCAACCCTGTGGAACAGTTCTACTTTGTAACACATGGGATTGTCATGAGTTGGAATCTACTCGATGGCAAAGGGTTTAGTTTCATGATTTAGATGGGAGAGAATTTTGGCAACCATGCATTTGCGGTTTTATGTGTGTATGGAGAAATTGGCATTGAAAGGCTCCGAGTATTTATGGAAGTTACAGCCCGAAAGGGTTTTCACTTACATCTCTTCCACCGTTTTATTCTCAGGGAAGAAAATAACTCGTTGTGCTTCATTCAGGAAGAGAAACTTCTGTTTTGCCCAAAGTCATTTTTCATCATTTTTGTTTTGTTTCATTTTCGAGTGGAACATGAATCAGGTGCAACCAAAATAAATTACCAACCCTGTAAAGAGTGATCTCCTAGAAGAACTGCAGGGCCTGTTTTCCAGGGGGTGCTGGGGAAGAGAGGAGCGGGGCATCTATGCATCTCATTAAGTGCTGATAGACTGTGGTAAATGGGCAAGGGCGGTGCATACTTGGCTTTCAGCCTTCCTCCCATCAGGATTTAACTTGCACTGAAAAGTCTTATCATACTTCTCCTGAAACATATTAATCATTGTGTGCATTCTAAAGACTCATTTGGGTTGAAAATTTGACATCCATGTGTTGTTATATATGTGCTTTTGGGGCTTTTACTCATGCTATTCGGATTGATTTACACTCTCTATCGGTAGCTCCCAAATCTCAGACCCACTGAATCAGAAACTCTAAGGGCGCAGCCCACCGATATTTATCTTTAGCAGGTTGCCAGGTGATTCACATGCAGGGAGCCCAAACTGGTCACTGGGTCAGCCTTCGGGAGCCGTGGCTGAATTCTCTATAGGCAGTTCTACAAAAAGCCAAAGGTATAAAGAATTTGTTTTCAAATGTGTTAAGCATTGCTTTAACCTGAGGTTCTCCTTTGCTTCATTTATGTAAACTGCTTTATTAGCAGTGAGCGGAATTGGGAGGGTAGTGACTGAAGGCAGAGGTTCCCTTGTGGAACTCATACTGTGGTTTGTGAGAGTGATATGGAAATATATTATCTGTGGCCTGAAACAACACATTCCCTCCCACTGAGTGGGGTCACAGGGAAAAAAACCAGCACCAGGAGGTCAGAGAAGACTAAGTGTTGGTTGTCACAGAGGAAAGGTAAATGGCTTTGATGGGTAAAAATGATTTAGAGGCACTGATTTAACAAACTTTATTAAAAAGAGAAATCTGAGGACGGTCTACAGTGAGAGGCTTCTTTGTGGGAAACCTGGCAGAGAGTGGGGAGCTAAGGGCTGGGGAGCATCCTTTTAGTGGGGCGAAGGCGGCGGGGGTGGGAGGTGGTGAGAAAAACAGTGACTTTTGAAATTTCACTGTTGGGGAGGTCCAGAGGTTGGGGAAAGGATGCTGAGCAGCTTTTGTGGCCAATGGAACAGCAGGGTGGAAAAGGAATGAAGAATGCTTTTTTCCAAATAGATCCCATTTAAAAAAGAAAAGAATTATTTTAAAATGGGAAGAGAGCAGCAGGAAAAGGTTAGGATGGGATATAGAGTGGAGGCATAAAGGCTGTAAGGTTAAAAAAAATGGGAGCAGCTGGGAGGGTTATTGCCATATGTTAATGATTTGTCAGTGGTACATAACATTAAGATCCCATTCAGGGTTAGTCCATGGTTATGCCTGATTTCTCCTCATGGATAAAAATGCCGGGTTAGACCACTGGCATGGCTTTTTTCTAACCGTGGGTACAGTGCCTGCAGTAAAGCAAGCAAGGAATAGAACCACATTTTTATACAGTATGTTTTTATTGGAAACCCTGGTGGCACAGTGGTCCAGTGCTATGGCTGCTAACCAAAAAGGTTGGCAGTTTGAAGCTGCCAGGCACTCCTTGGAAATTCTATGGAGCAGTTCTACTCTGTCATATAGAGTCACTGTGAGTGGCCCAATGGCAGTGGGCCTGGTTTGCTTTTTGGGTTTTTTTGTTTGTTTGTTTGGTATTTTTATTGGGTCTTTGTTATGTAGTTGAATGAATCAGAGGCGACACGTTGCTGTTGTTAGTTGATTCTCGACCCCGTGTGTGCCGCATAGAACTGCTCCATAGGGATTTCAGCGCTGTGGTATGAAATGGTTATAGTATCCCCCGAAACACTGTGAGCAGAATTTCAACTTTGTTTTGGAAGTTGCGTAACCATGTTAGAGTTTCTCTGGGATTGCTTTTATTTAATGGAAATGTCTTTCTGTAGTTACTTAGCCAAAGGAAGAAAGTTCAGGGTGGTAGATGCACTGTATAGAGTTGCAGTACATCCAGCACCCAGAACTTTCTTCCTTTGAGTAAGTAATTGCAGAAAGACATTTCCATTAAAAAAAATGAATAAATAAAAGCTGAGTTGTCATTAAAGATTTGATGTAGTAATACAAATAAAACAATGCATAATTAGGGTAATACATTTGGAGGGTATAGAGGTGACAATTACTTATGCTGTGCTTGACGTAGCATAAGGCTGCAGGACACAGTGAATACTTATAAATAAATGTGCCTCAGAATACCATCTGCTCCCACCTGTGTGATGCACTACAAATTTAATTCATCACTGCCAATGAGTTCACAGTAGATTTTAAAAGTTTCTACATTTACAAGGAGGTTTAACTAAGAAGATGAATATAACCTAAGAATGACTCTAAAGCTAAGGGAAAATAATCCTATTGTGTACACTGGTGCGGAATGCCGCATGTCAGCATTCTAGATATGTTTGGACTTTCTGAGAGGGGAAGGGTTTGCATTAATATCACTTACAGGACTTTTACTTTGACAGTGTTCTTCCTCTCTTGTGTAGAAAGTATAGTATCCAAACTAGAAAACTCAGAAGTTTCCACAGTAGAAAGTCTTGCCCCGTCCCCTCCAGTACATTTTGGTGATCCTCCTGCAACACACAAACCCAGGCCCTAGCTGGGCTGCTTATGATGGCTATCTTAGCCACATGACGTGATCCTCTACACGTTAGCCTTGGTTGCTGCTGGCTAGTTGCATCGTTTCTCCAGTGGCCTAATAATAAGGAAGAAATAAAATGAGAGAATACCTAAGAACCTGTTGCTCTGGGACACTGGAGGGAAAAAAAAAATATCCATCCCAAAGATCTCATGCATAATAATGCTGCTATCATGGACCAAAATTATTTTTCAGCATTGTTAATAAGGAGAAAACACCCAGTCATTCCTCCACACATGAAACAATAAAGTTCTGTTACATTAAGTCAACTGTGACTCACTTTATAATCTTCAAGTATTGTTTCTAAATTTATTATAATTATTATTTTGGTAAATGGCATTACTCCCTGGAGAAACATAGTGTTTTTTCTGACTCATGTTGTGGAAACTTTGCAAAATGTTTACTCATGCCTTAATTTGTGTTTTATCTAAAATTTTAAAATAAAGATATAGTGGTTGTTTAAAGTGTGGTAGCTATTATTCCTCTACTTACTGAATCAGCTTGAAAGATAACAAAAGCTATGTTTTGTTTTGATATTTCTCTCGTCCTTCACCTGTTTAACTGCCAAGATTGCTCCTTCTTTAACTCTATCCCCATCAGAGGAAGAGAAGAAAAAGGGCCAAAACATTCTCCAGACTGTCAAGGAGGTTCTCCAAGAGTCCTTTTTCTTTTTCTTTTTTTTTTAAGCAGAAAGGTAAATACTTTTTAAATGGCTTTCTTATCTTTGTCATGGGAAAGTGAATTACTTCTAAGAATGAGCCTGAGAATGAAGACCGTTTCCTCTGTTCCTCTCCCAGGCCCCATTCAGAGTTTTGTCCCAACTCCTTTAAAATTGTCAGCAACTTCATCAATCTATTTATTTGGCCAATGCCTATCACAAGTTCCCCTTATAATGATATATTTTTCCTCAGCTGTGGCTTAGATTTCAATTTTTGCTTGTAATTTACTATGGCTATAAGACATAAGGAAACTCTGGAGGCATAGTGGATAAGTGCCACAACTGCTAACCACAAGGTCAGCAGTTCGAATACACCAAGTGTTCCTTGGAAATTCTGTGTTGCTGTTCTTAGGTGTCATTAAGTCAGTTCCGACTCATAGCGACCCTATGCACCACAGAAGAAAACACTGCCCAGTCTTCTGCCATGTTCACAATCATTTTTATGCTTATGCACACTGTTGCCACCACTGTATCAATCCATCTCGCTGAGAGTCTTCCTCTTTTTTGCTGACCCTCCACTCTACCAGGCATGATGTCCTTCTCCAGGGACTGATCCTTCCTGACAACATGTCCAAAGTATGTAAGGCACAGTCTTGCCAATTTTGCTTCCAAGGAACACTGTGGTTGTCCTTCTGGAACAGATCTGTTTGTTCTTTTGGCGGCCCGTGGTACATTCAACATTATTCTTCAACACCACAATTCAGAGTCATCAATTCTTCTTGTTGTACAGTTTTGCATGCATATGATGCAATTGAAAATGCCATGGCTTGGGTGAGGCACACTTCAGTCTTCAAGGTGACATCTGTACTTTTCACTACTTTAAAGAGATCCTTTGCAGCAGGTTTTCCCAATGCAATGTGTATTTTGATTTATTGACTGCTGCTTCCATGAGTATTGATTGTGGACTCAAGTGAAATGAAATCCTTGACAAGCTCTGTCGTTTCTCCATTTGTGATGATGTTGCTTGCTGGTCCTATTGTGAGGATTTTTGTTTTCTTGATGTTGAGGTACAGTCCGCACTGAACGTTGTGGTCCTTGATCTTCAGCAGTATTTCAAATCTTCTTCATTTCCAGCAAGCACAGTGGTGTTGTCTGTGTACTGCAGATTGTAAATGAGTTGTCCTCCAACCCTGATGCCTCATTCTTCTTTGTACAATCCAGCTTCTTGGATTATTTGCTCAGCATACAGATTGAAAGGGGATGGTGAAAGGATGCAACCCTGATTCACACCTCTCCTGAGTTTAAACCTTATAGTGTCCCCTTGTTCCGTTCACATGACTGCCTCTTGATCCATATACAGATTCCTTAACAGCACAATTAAGAGTTCTGGAATTCCCATTCTCTGCAATGTTAGCCATAATTTGATATGATCCACACAGTTGAATGCCTTTGCACGGTAAATGAAACACAGGTAAATATTTTTCTGGTATTCTCTGCTTTCAGCCAAGATCCATCTGACATCAGCAATGATATCCTGATTACACATCCTCTTCTGAACCCAGCTTGAATTTCTGGTATTTCCTTATCAATAAACTGTTACAGTTGCTTCTGAATGATCTTTAGCAAAATTTTACTTGTTTGTGTTGTTAACGATATTGTTCAGTAATTTACACAGGTGGTTGGATCACCTTTCTTCTGACTGGGCATAAATATGAATCTCTTCCAGTCAGTTAGCCAGGTAGATGTCCTCCAAATTCCTTGGCATAGATGAATGAGCACTTCCAGTGCTGCATCTGTTCTTTGAAATGTCTCAGTTGATACTCCGTCAATTCCTGGAGCCTTATTTTTTGTCCATGCCTTCAATGCAGCTTTGACTTCTTCCTTGGGTACCATCAGTTCCTGATCATATGCTACCTCTTCAAAAGGCTGACCATCGATCAGTTCTTCTGGTATAATGACTCTTTGTATTCCTTCCATCTTCTTTTTTTTTTTTTTTTTGATGCTCTCTGAGTCATTTAATATGTGCAGAGAGACTTTGGGATCTCATACCACCAGAAACTCTATGGAGAAGTTTTATTCTGTCCTATTGAGTTTCTATGAGTCAGAATTAACTCAACAGCAGTGGGGTTGGTTTTGGTTATAAAAAATAAACTGATGTGAGGCTATTTTGAATTAAAAACCATTTGGCAGGATATTTTTCTATGTGTTTTTATGCAATTATAAACTTTTTTCAGGTAGTATTTTAGGTAAAAATTTTGGAGGGAAATTAGGAAAAAATACCATGCCTATGTTCAGTTTCATTGTCTGTTCAAAAGCTAGCAGAGATAAGCTTTAGCTCTAAATTCAAATAGTGAAACAAAAGTTCATGATGTTTGATGTGTGCTTTTTACCATCGTGCTTGTTTTGAATGATTTCTTAAACTATAAGCAATCTGCCACCCTTGAAAATAAAGTTATCTTTTCAGGGGTGCTTGCTCCTCAGCTACCTTGCTAAAGAACGGGTACCTGTCTCAAAAGGACTGGAATATTTCTTAAAAGTCATCTACCATAGAGAAAACCCTTTATAATACATACTTGGGCTTTTCTTGTGGTATGAGAAAACCTGGAAGTACTGAGCAAGGGGCCGCTTGAGAAGAGAAAGCTCTAACTGTGCGCTGAACCTTAGAACCTCCAACCACACACCTGCAAAAGTTGCTTTTACATCGCGCTTATAGTAGGAATGAAACCGAAATTGTTGGGGTTCTAGCACAAGTGAAAACTATGGTTATCATGGACCTTCTAAAAGATTATTTTTCTTCTTTGTGAAACAAGAAAAAAATCACAAATTTCTTTAGACAAATGAAAATTTAAGGCTAATAATGTAATATTGTAACTGTGAACCTTGACCAAAAATTGATAAAAATGTTTAACATTCCTGGAAAATCTATTACTTCTTCGAACATTCTTGTCGAGATGACTGAAATAGTCTGTAGTGCTTTTGTTTTGCAGTTAGGGCACAGCTGAGATTTGGTTTTGACATAATGAAAAGTTTGCAAGATGATAAATAGAGCTGTATATTCTCTGGATGGAACTCTACATACTCTGGGCCAACTTCCTGCAGGATAAGTTTTTCCCTTTTGGGGGTTATTGAATAATATTTTCTCCAGTGAAACTTTTGTGAGTACTTAATAGGTTACACACTTCCCTTTTATAGCAAAAACAATCCAAAATTAAACTGAATCTCATCAGTTGTTGGTCATCAAAAGCTATCAGAGATGTGCATATCTCTTTTTTTATGAAAACACAAACACAGACATGATGTATCATGATAAACTTGTCATTTTCAGATCTAATCCAGTACTGCTAAGTACTTAAAGAAAACTGGCCTTTAGAATTCAAGTTAGCTGTATATTTGTGTCCCTTCAAATTCTTAAAAGGAACAAGTACACACTATGAAAAAAAGATTTTTTTTTTTTTGCCTTAAATGTTCTCTTAAAGTGAGGAGTGGTTAGAATTAATTCTTACCCGTTTTCATTCAGAAAATTCAAGCTAGCAGAGGTGACCCCCTTGTGGAAAGGCTGTCACTATCAAGGCAGAATGTAATTAACAGATGTCAATTCAGAGAGTCAATGGGTAACTCTGGAAGATACACTTAGGAAGACCAAGGAGATCAGTGTCCCAGCTCCACACTGTCAGCCCAGCTGTGCAAGTTGATTTGAATTGCTCCGAGATTTAATTCCTCATCTGGAAATGAAGGGTATTCCCCTAAATGATCTTGAGGGCTTCTTCCAAGTTTATATCCTGTGTTTCCTGAGCAATGTTTTCCTTCAGTGCTTAAAAATAAAGCATCTTTACTATATAGCCAGCAGTGAACTTCTCCATTCCTTGAACATGCCAAGCTCATTCTTGTCTTGGGATCTGTGCTATTGGTATCCCTTCTTTAGGAATGACTGGCTCCTTCTCAACCTTTATTCTGCTGTTGAGTTGTCAACTTAAAGAGCCTTCCCTTACCACCTCATCTAAAGCGGCCTCTGCGTCCTCTCTTTCTCCTTTCCCTATTTATCTTTGCTCCAATCCTCTGGTCTTGTCAGGTTGATTTGTGTGCTTTTGAACTGTTTGTCCACCTGCCTTGGAAGGTAGGCTTCTAAAGGCATGGACTCCTCTTTCTCTCACTCACTGATGTATCTTCGTAGTGTCTAGAAGAGGGATTAGCATAAAATAGATGCTCAGCGAACGTTTGGTGAGTGAATGAAGAGAGGTCATTTAAAATCTAGTACAGCACATGTATTTTTAACTTATGTGTTTGGAAAAACACAAACCAAACCGCTAAGCCTATTTCTTGCTGTAGTCATGGGCCAGCTAGTGTAAAGCTTAACACAGGGTCAATTTTATGGATTTTTTTTGCTGCACAAACTTTTTTTTTTTAATTAAAAAAAGTTTCCAGAACAAATTAGTTTCTCATCCAACATTTTATACATAAACTGTTTTATGACACTGGTTGTAATCACCGTGATATGTCAACATTCTCCACTTCTCTATCCCAGGTTCCCAGTTTCCAGCTACCCTGTTTCCTGTCCCTTCCTGCCATCTCCTCTTTGTTTTGGGGGCAGGTCTCATTTACATGACAGCCCTAAGAGGTGAGTTCCTCACCTGTGTTATTGTTTGTTTCATAGACCTATTGTAGTCTTTGGCTGAAGGATAAACTTCAGGAATGACTTCAGCTCTGAGTTAACAGAGTGTTCAGGGGCCGTAGTCTCAGGGTATCTCTCATCCCTGTCAGACCAGTAATTCTGATGTGTGTGTGTGTGTGTGTGTGAGAGAGAGAGAGAGAGAGAGAGAGAGAGAGAGAGAGAGAGAGAATTTGAATTTTGTTCTACATTTTTCTTGTCCTCTGTCCACAACCTTTGATTATGATCCCTCTCAGAGCAGTCAGTGGAGGTGACTGGGCACCATCTAGCTGCTCTGGGGTCAGGTCGATAGATGCTGTGATACCTATAGCCCGTTAGTCGTTTTGACTAACATTTCCTTGTGTCTTTGGTGTTCCTCATTTCCTTTGCTCCAGACGGGATAGGACCAGTAGATACATCTTACATGGCCACTCAAAAGCTTTTTAAAAACTTCAGATGCGACTCATCAAAGTCAGATATAAAACATTTTTAAGTGAACTATTTTATGCCAGTTGACCTAGAGGTGCCCTGAGACCATCTCTGCCAGACCTCAGTTCAGCAACTTGGTCCCTCAGGGTGTTTGAAGCCTTGGGGGTATAGTGGTTAAGACCTTGGCTGCTAACCAAGTGGTTGGCAATTTGAATCCACCAGCTGGTCCTTGGCAACCCTATGGAGTAATTTTGCTCTGTCCCATAGGTCTGCTGTGAATTGGTATCAACTTGACAGTGATTTTTTTTTTTTAAGGAAGCTTCTGTGGCTTGACCTTGGTCTCATTGTGTTGACTCCCACTATAATGTGTACTATCTTTCCTTTCACCAGCGTTATTACTTATCTACTATCTAATTAGTGATTTTCTATCCACATTCCTCCCTTTCCTCATAACCAACAAAGATTGTTTCTTTCTATATATAACCCTTTCCTTGAGTTTTTATAATAGTGGCCTTGTACAGTATTTGTCCTTCTGTGATTGACTTATTTCAACCAGCAGAACACCTTCCAGGTTTTATAAGATGCTTCTCAGAATCGTCACTGTTCTTTATTGCTGACTAGTATTCTGCTATATGTGTGTATCATAGATTATCCATTTATCTATTGATAAATACTTAGGTTGTTTCCATTTTTTTGCTACTGTGAATAATGTTGCAGTGAATGTTGGTGTGCATATGTCTGCTCGTGTGTTGGCTGTTGTTTCTATAGGGTACAGAAGTGAGATTGCTGCGTTATGTGGTGTTTCTCACTTTTTAAAGTCTAGTCCAGTGCTTGAATGGCCCCTTCGCCCTTGGGCTAGGAAGTGAAGAATTGACTCTACTGGGTAATGCTGGGACATGTGGTCATGCTGCTGGTGACAAATGAGCATTATGCCCAGTTGGTTCCATGAGCCCCAACTGGACCCTCCTTAATGAAGTGCTTTTAGTGCTCAAATACCTTATTTTTACTCACACAAGTCGTGAAACTAGTTGTGTTATACCAGTAATGCCAGATGGAGTAGGCAGAGCCTGCTGCACTCTTGAAGGTAGCTCTATTTGACAGTTCGTAGATTGGCCTAACTTTTAGTGAATTATAAGTTGTAGAGGTCTCTTTTTATTAGGATTTTTTTAGGTACTGTATGATTTCCTTCCTTTTTTTTTAAAAAAAAAAAAAGAATGACCATGATTTGTAGAGTGGTAGTAATAAGAAGAGCTCCAGCTTCATCTAAAAACAAAAATGTGCATTACATCCAAAAGTTTTATTTTCTAGTCTTTCTCCAGGAATCTGAGGCAAAAAAAATAGATTGAAAGAGACTTAATAGCAAAATACTGATCATTGCTCCTAAAGCTATAATCTTAAAATAATTTCCCAAGTTTTGCTAACATGTTTGGAACAAAATGATCTGACATGAGCCCTGCTGTGTCTTTCTTACGTAGTGAAAACCTGGGTAATTTATTTCCCTTTTTCAAAATTTAAAATCGGATAACTCTTAGTTTAAATAGAAAGAAGAGGGGAAAAAAAGAGTACTATGAAATTTACCCTCAGACTGAGGAATTGGGAAAGAGCTATTGTTTTCTATTTTGATTTCTCAGAGTGTGAGTGTGAGAAAACTGTCCCTGTCCAGATGCTTTCCAAGCTCTGAGAGAACATTTAAGAGAATTTGTTGGTAGGACGGGGAGATAGAGTCTTGTATGCGGGCGGGTGTTCCAGGTTTCAAACTGTAACAGGGGATCAGGAGAAAAGAAGGAAGCATTCCCAAATCAAACATAACTCTCAGGAAATTAGCCAGAACACCTGTGAGAGGTCGGGGGTCAGAGAATACAAACTCAGAGTTCAATATTTTGATCCCATTATACAAAAGAAAATGGTCATTGATAGTGGACAGAATTTATAGACAGGTCAGGAGCTAAGGACTCTGTCAACCCCAAACTGCTTTCTCCCAGGACTCTGTGACATTCCAAAATAATATTTGAAGAATTGATGCAGAAATTTTTTGGTGGTCCCTTGTAGCCTAAGCATCAGGTTGAGACATTCTTTATCTCTTTCTGCTAATTCCCAGAGGTTCTTCTGGGAACCTTCTGAACTGGATTCTTTGGCTGGTGTTTACAAGGCTCTGGAGGGTGGGGGGCAGGGGTGGTCGTCCAGCAATGGGAGATGGAGAGACATCATAGCCCTGAATCATGGGTAATTCACTTCTACCGAGAGAAAAGAGGTTTGCAAATGTTACTTCATGGGACCTCCTAGGGAAAAATAGGGTGTTTTTTTCCATCTCACTTCCCAACTCTGAATTCTCTGAAATTTGCCTGATTTTTGCCAGGTGTCAAATTATAACCCTCCTTGTCAACCACAAATGACTAATGATTAGCTTAATGACTATGCAAAGCTTGAAATTGACATTCACATTTTAACTTACTGGCTATGTTGTGTTTTCATAAATTGTGGGGGAAAAAAACTTTTTTTTACCTCCTGATAAAGCCAACGAAAACAACATTTTAGAGGCTTAACTGCAATGTTCACTTGCAATTGTTGACCCTGTAGGTGCTCAAGGAGAAAGAAAATGGGAGCTGCCGCCGCCCATCCTCAGGCCTGCACAGCCTGTGAATGACGCCAGAGCATCTCTCCTGGGGAGAGTTAAGTGATGTCAGCACCGCTGGGCAGAGCAACAGTTGACCCTTAAACGGCTCCATAGACAAGCAGCTGTTTTCCCCTTTTTACCATTCCCTGAAGGAAGCAGGAGGCCCAGAATATCTGGTACTCCTTATCCCTCTAGAAGAGCACATTGAAAAACTCTAATTGAATGAAGACTGCTCTGCTCACTGGTCAGTTACAGAGATGTAGTGAGTCTCAACAAGCCTTCAAATAATTTTCTTTTCTTTCCGTTTTGTGAAAAGGGGTCAGGGTCTCAGCAAGATTTCTTCATATTTGTTCCTGGCTCCCAATGTGTGCCTTGAGAGCTCATAAAAACAAATCTGCCTCTCAGGCCGGGCAGTTTAGTAACGGGATCTGGAGCCTTTTTGAGAGAGGTCACCTGTTTAAATAGAGACTCCTGCAGTGTTGCCTGAACAGCATTTCCATCCTAGGGTCGGGGGCTGCTCTGTGTCTTTTAGGAGGTGAGTTTCCAGGGCTGGTTCTGTTCTCTGGCAAAGGGAAACATCCACTGCAGCTGATGATGAGAAATGCTGGGAGCCCAAGCCCAGGCAGCCACAGGCCTAAAATAGAGTGTGTTTTAGATTGACTGTGAGGAATCTCCTTTAAAATAAAAATAGGACTTTATTCCATTTGGCTGGTGGTGTGCATTGCGGAGTCATCCAACAGTGGTTAAAGTGCAAAGACCTTGTGAAAATGTGAGGGCTGTAACAGCCATTCTGTAAAAAGACACCCAGAGTTGCTCACAGGAACTGAGTATCCTCTTGCACCAGTAGTGAGCTTCCTTAGACAGCACAGCTGACAAGTTTCCTCAAATCGCAAGAAAAGAAAACGAGCCACATATCCACATCTCCCACTTGTGCTCTCCATCTAGTTCGTCATTTCTACGTAGGACACACTTCTGTTGCACAGCTTTCAATTTTAGATGTCTCCTTCCTATCATGCCAACGGGGCCAGATTACCCAAAGGCAAGGTACATGGGCCCAGATGAGTCTTCCTACCAATAGGCAGTGCACAATTTTACCTATTGTGTATCACATCAAAGATGTGGTAAAACCCATGTAAAATTGCTCACCACAGATTAGCAAAATAAACACAATTTAGCCTCTTGTACCTTGCTCAGTGCAAGCCAGGGAATTCTGTATTTACCGGTGAATCCACACCTGCCTACCAAACTCAACCCAACCCAATAACACCAAGTCGATTCTGACTCCTAGCGACCCTATAGGACAGAGTGGAACTGCCCTCATAGGATTTCCAAGACTGTAAACTTTATGGAAGCAAACTACTACACCTTTCTTCTTTGGAGTGACCAGTGGATTCAAACCACCAATCTTTGGTTCGCAGCCAAGCACTTAACCATGTGCCACCAGGCCTCCTTCGCTAGCACACGAAACCAAAAAACCACTGCCATCAAGTTGATTCTGACTCACAGTGACCCTGTAAACAGAGTAGAGCTGCCCCATGGAGTTTCCAAGGAGTGTCTGACAGATTGGAACTGCTGGCCATCTGGTTAGTGGCTGTGGCATTTAACTGCTACACCATCAGGGTTTCCTCACCATCACTCTATGGAGCCCAATCCCAACCTCATTCAGATTCTGGCCAAATTAACTCAATAAAAGGCTTTATGTGTCCACCTCTTCTGTATCCTCAACTTGCCAGGGGTTGGGGGTAACAAGGTTTCCACATACCACTCGTGAGTGGCATGCGACTTGATGGCACTTGGCTATGTCTATCATAGCCCTTTCTGAGGGTACCAGTAGCCCCTTATCTAGTGGCATCCCCCAATTTAAGCGGAGAACTGTAGGTGGTAGACATAACAAGTGCTCCTGTTGTCTCTGCTTCAGCAGTTCAGTAAGGTTGTACTCCCAACCCCCGCTGTCAGAACTGGCAGTCTCCAAAATCCCTCCTCTCTCCTTACAAATGAAGCCTGAGCAGGCAGGACTTAAAGCTTGAGAGCAAGATCAGGACTGGCCCGACTGCTTTGGAATCAAAGAATGAAGTCAGGGTAGAAACAATATACAGAAAGACAAGCTCAGGAGAGGGAGAGCAAACAAAGCTGGCAGTTCCTGGTTAGGGTCATAAAGTTCCTACTTCCTTTACGGACCAACAACAAACAGAGTCAGTCACCAATCAGTAAACATTTCTCGTCACACAAGTGTGGATTTGGGTTCAAAGACACTAGAATGCACACCGACTTTCCCACCTTGCTATTTCTTCCCCCAGCTTAATAGAGATCCTAGAGAAAGTGTCTTCCTTAGTAAGGTTAACTCAGATTTCTCAGCCTTGATACTATTGGGAGAAGCTTGGAGATGCTTCCTATTTTCTGAAAGCCTGTACTGCGATAAAGATTGAGTTTATGCAGAATCTGTTTGTAGGAGAGGTACTTCTCTCTTCCCAGTAGAAGTTGAGCAAATGTTCCAGTGCTGTTAGAGCTGTGGAGACTCTGCAGAAGGTTTTTCTCTACCTCGGGACTACATATTGACATTGGGACCAGATAATTCTTTGTTGTACGGTGCTGACCTGTGCACCGTGGAATGCTTAGCAGTGTCCCCGGCCTTTACACATCAGCTGCCAGTAACTCCACTGTTGTCATAACTAAAAATGTCTTCAAACACTGACAAATGCTCTCTGAAGGACATATCACACCTGTTGAAGATCCCTGGGTTTAAGTTAAAGAACTAATCATTGATCGCGTGTATAATAGACATGAATGCTGATAAATGACAAATGCCATAAATAACAATAAATCATCAGGATATGATATAATAACTCAGATGACAAATGGTACTGCATTCAAGGAATTGCTCCGAAGATGGACTCCAGCCTGCTGTTCTCAAACTTCAGCATGTGTCAGAGTGTAGATAACTGGACCCCATCCTAGAGTAACTGATTTAGTCAGCCCAGGACAGTAATTTGCATTCTGTCAAGGTGATGCTGCTACTACTGGTCCAGAGATCATACTTTGGAAACCACTGGGCTGGACTTTTCTGGATTGGTTCATGACCTACCAGTGGTCAGTAAGCTACAGATGAGGGGAAATATATTGCTTTAAGTCTTCTCTTTCCTGTCTTTAATTTTCTTCATCTGGATTTTCTTCTTCATTGCCCACTATCCGGTATCAACTGGCCTCTTCTTCCCAGAACTCCACTGATGTGCCTCCCCCTTTAATCTGTTCTCCTTGAGAAGTGCTCCATACTTTTTCCAACTATTTATCCCCACCAAAACTTTCTGTTTGGCTGTTTGCACCATAATCCCACTCCCTTCTCCTGAATGAACCCCTGTCCAAGCATCAGGGGCCCTGGTAGCACAATGGTTAAGAGTTTAGGTGCTAACCAAAAGCTGCTCCTTGGAAACCCTATAGGATAGTTCTGTCCTATAGGGTCCTGCTACAAGTCAGAATCCAGTGGCAATAGGTTTGGTATTTTGGGTTAAGCATGAGAAGGTGCTAACAGGGTACCCACTCCTGAGCACTTCTTAGTCCTCAGATTTCACAAAATAAACAACCAAGCTCTGGCATACCAAGGGAGTGGTTTACCCAGCAAGGAAGACCATGGTTTCTTACTTGAAATGTTCAGAATTACTAGGGAATGGTGGTAATAAAAAGCAGACCAACTTTTAGCTCACTTACTATTTTTCAAAAGTTCTGCATGGATAGTGTATCATTTTATTGCCTGCCCCTTGGACAGACTTCTACCATCACTCCCCCTTGGTGGTTCTTAAGCATGGCAAATGCTTCCCTTGACTCATGCCCCAGAAAAGTATAAAAATATCAGTTAGCTTCCTTTACTGCAGATTTCTGTACATTGGCTCTCTTAGCAATTGCTTGATCGTTTTGTATGGGCATCATAGTTCCTCTTTTTTGGTAAGAAGTCTAATCTCCTTAGCATGAAATTCTGGGCCTTTCATGTAGGACCCCTAACTGTCTTTTCCAGTATCCCCCATAGCCACATACTCCAGTGCCCACACATTTATCACAGCAGTCTGTATTTCCCAAACATAACCTGTAAATACGTGTCATAGTGATAATAGTAATAAAAACATTAGTAACTATCTTATTGAACATGGACTATTACCCTATACGCCACCCTTTCTACCACCTGTCTATCAATTTGTCATCCTATGGTGGCTTGCATGTTGCTGTGATATTGTAATCTATGCCATCAGTATTCCAAATATCAACAGGATCATACCAGTTTTCAGCAGAGCCTCCAGACTAAGACAGAGTAGGAAGAAAGGCTTGGTGATCTACTTCCCAAACTTAGCTAATGAAAAAAACCTTATGAATCACTATGGAACATTATCTGACTGGCTTTCTTTGGACACATTTTCATAAGGGATCAATCACAAGAAGAGTGCATCATGTTTGGTGAAACAGGTTCAACAAGAGTGTGGGAAACCCTCAGTGAGATGAACTGGTGCAGTCGTCACGACAATGGACTAAGACATGTTAGTGACTGTGAGGATGACACAAGACTGGGCAACATTTTGTATATAAGGTTGCCAAGAATTAGAGTTGGCTGAACAGCAACCAGCAACAACCCACACACTGTTATTTACCATGGCGCCTGTTTTGTCCTTCTAACAAGTCCACAAAGAAAGCATTATTATGTTATTATCCCAGTTTTACAGGTGGGGAATTTGAAACTCAGATTAAGAAGTGAGTAGAATCTTCACCCAGACAGTTGACCACAGTACACACTACTTGTGTTTGGAATGGTTATTGTCACCCATCTTCTCCTGCTGGGGAAATTCTCTCATCCTTCCAGACACAACTCAAATATAATTACTCCTGCTCCTCTACATCTTTGGGTAGAATTAACCATTCCTTTCTCTGACACTGGATAAAACTTCATGTACATGTCTATTTGCGTCTGTGTGTGGGTACGTACATCTAACATGTATATAAAATACATCTTCATATTACAATGTCTTTGTTTTCAAATAATCCCCTCCATTGAAATGTGAGACAATGTCACATCTATGTTTTTACTTTTAGCGCCTAACATAATATCTGGCATCTGACAGGTATTATAAGTGTGTTAACTGGATGGTCGAATAGATGGATGGATGAAGGAATGCTATATTCTGTTTTTAAGTATTACTTTAAATGAACACAGGCTATATCAATCTACTAGTTGTCTATATCGCGGTGAAAGAAATATTTAAACCTATACTTCTGGTTTCTATATCTGAAGCTTTTCGCCCTGCCTACTTTGGTTTAAAAGGGTAAAAAGTAAGAGAATCTATGGACTGTGCTCTCTAATCCAAGTGGAACAAAAGCGCTACATGTATAATGCTGCAGTGTTTGTAGGAGGGTCTCAGAGGACACCTAAGGCCTCTGAATGAATAGGGTGTTGGCTGATGAAAGTCCCAGGAGTCAGACTATAAAAAGCTGTGGCATTTGTCAGTGGTCCAGCAGAACCAAGAGAAGCCAAGCTGGAGCAACCATGGCCTTGGAAATATATTTCCCAGCACAATCAACTTCTTAGTAGAGTTATATACACTGTTGAATGAATGGGTATAGAGCTTCTCAGGAGGTGGAGACCTATGAGGTAGCAGCCAGGCCATGCCCTTGAATTTGATGCTTATGGGCTGGGATCAGAATTCCTGGGAGGCAAGGCAATCGAGATGATCCTGGGGCTCACTTGGCATCTGAGGAAATGATTTCTGGAAATTAGAAGTGAATGCTCAGGTATAAGGAAAAGAAAGTGTGTCTTAGCAACACCATACGTCATGTTAACTCTTCACGTTAACATGTTAATTTTGACTCACAGTGACCCTACAGATTAGAGTAGAACTACCCTTGGGTTTGTAAGAAGCAGATGCTGGATTCGAACTGTCTACCTTGCAGTTAGCAGCCAAAGATTTACCCCCTACTCCTCCAGGGACACACCCCTCCCATTGTCTAGAAGATTGATGAAGTAGAGTAGTATAGGGAATGTGCTGAGAATTACTCAGGCAGCCCTGCTGTGAAATGCTTTCTTGAGCACAACATTGACTCAGGCAGCTTCTCAGAGTTTGCAGTGCTAAGGTTGTCCTTGAGAAACATTCATGGGAGTTTGGCTCTGCCAAAGCATTTATCTGGAATATGTGATTCATATCTTATCATTACAGTCTTCAAATGAACAATTTAATCCTACTCTTTCCCCTTGAACAATTGTTGTTTTGGTTTTAATGCCAGATTCCTTAGTAATATTCAATTTTATTTTGGCTACTGAGACAGCGTTACAGTACAAGTACTTTGCAGCATTCCTCAGTTTTCACAATACAGATGATACAATTTATTACCAGGGAGATAATGTTCTAACAGATACATGATTTTTCTGTCTCAGTTCATGGAAGCATTTTCATGTTTATGATGTTCATTATATTTAAATTCAGTGTATATGGTTTCCATGTAGAAATTTAGGAGTGTTTCCTATGTTTTCTTGCTTTCTTTTTTAATATACATATTTAATGCTGAAAATGGTCAATTGTGTGTTTGTCTTGGAAATATTAAAGTGATGATTTTCTTATCCAAGATATCGTGTTTTATGGTAGACTACCAAACAATACTGTGACTATGCCATAAGTAGACACACACATACACACACACAAAAAGAACTTAATAAATTTATAGGAAGGAACACTTGAATGTGTCTGTTTTTATGAAAGGAATATGTAATATATGAATTTTTTGTCCCTCTGAGTGAATCAAGTTCAGTTACACAATATTAGAAACTGTAATTGTGCTTTCAGCTTTTATAGCCACATAATGCATAGGAATTTCAATGACATTTTAATACGCTGTCACTTTAAGATACAACATGAAGTGTGAACAGGGCACACTTTAAGCAGGTGTGTCTAATTTTTTTTCCTCCCTAAATAGCAATGGTACAGCTAAGAAAAGATGTAGAATCCAGAGTGAGTGTTTAGATGCTAAAGCAAACTAGCCAGGTTCTGTATTGCTGCGTAGTGGAAACAGATTGGGTTATATAATTGTTAACGTTGTTGTTGTTGTTGTTGTTTGTTGTATGTGTAGGTGGTTTTGCATTTGAACTGTCTTTTTCTTGTTAGGGCTTTCCTGTCCATGCAGTAGAGGAAAGGATATAGTGCAAGTTCATTTGAATCAGCAATGAGTCTATTTCCATACTTTTGGGCGCTAAGCAAAAGTATGCAACTGCGAAAATTATCCTAAAGTGGTGGGGTGGGGGAAGTCCCACCCAAGCCAAACCCACGGCCATCTAGTTGGTTCTGACTGATAATGACTCTGCAGGGACAGAGTAGAACTTCCCCAACAGGGTTTCCAAGGCTGTAATGTAAATCCTGACAGAAGCCAACGGCCACACCTTTCTGGAAGTACCTGACAGGTTGCAACTGCACACCTTTAGGTTAACAGCCAGCCTAGCGCTTTAACTATCATGTTTCCAAGAAGTGGTGGTGCCTGGTGGCAAAGTGGTTAAGTACTGGACTGCTAACCAAAATGTTGGTGGTCTGAATCCACCAGCTGCGCCTAGTACACCCTGTGAGGCAGTTCTACTCTGTCTCAGAGGGTCGCTATGAGTTGGAATGGACTCAACAGCAACAGAGAGAAGAGGAGATCTATTTTATTGTTTTAAAAAATACGTAACTGTGTTTTCATGAACTCTTCCAAATGTTTAGTATGCTTGGTATACCTCCAGAGTACCGTGGTCATTATTTAGGAATTAAGGAAACCTTCTTAAAGTAGCCAATTTTTTTTTCTTTTTTTTTATTATGACTGGGTGAAAATGTACATTCCCATATAAATTTACATGCCCACCTATATGCAGCTTCCCCTGCTCTCCCTGTCCGGTGACAGCACACTGTTCCTCTCTGCTCCATACATGTCTCATCCTCCCAACAGTCTCCTTTCCCCTCCTCTCCACCCACTCTCCTTCCTCCAGCCAGAGGTCAGCAGGATGATATCCTATAGATGCATAGAACCATAAAGTGCATCCAATATATGATCACCCTGCATCGCCAAGTCCAATCCATTCCTGTCGGAAGAGTGGACCTTCGTTATGATTTATGGGCAAGGGCAGCATCAGGGCCAGGGGCCACACTTCCAGGGGAACCCCAAAATGGCTGGACCACCAATTGAGGTCTTTTAGTGGAGATCTCAGGGTACACCCTTTTTTATTCTTGTGTTGCCAGTGAGACTTGACATAGTGAGCTCCATCGCGGCTATCGCTGGTGGTGGCCGAGCACCATCCGGTTCTTCCGGTCCCAAGTCGATGTAGGCACCCACTGATGTGGGTCTATCTGTCTTCTGGGTTGTCTTTACACCATGTCATTTTGGTCCTCAGTGAGCATCCATTCCTGCTGAGTTGGCACCATTTGCTGTGCCCTCGGATGGCAGCTCGGCAGCTTTTAAGACCCCAGATGCCACTCACCAATATATTTTTTGACAAGTTCGTGAAAACCTGTTGGCAAAAGAGTGAACAAATGAGCAAACAAGTGTCCGCGTACATAAAACAACCCTCCACGGGGTTCTGAGAACAAACAAGCAAGTGACGATTTTTAACTGCTCATTTGGAGAATGCATATTAAAATGTAAGTCTTCATCTTTCTTTTTTTTTTCTTTATAGGTAACACCACAGTTTGAATACCCAGCTATTATTTCATTGGAAGCAATGATTTCCTAAGTTTTTCTAGTCCCCATTCTTTATGTAGTTTATCAATTTGTGTTATTAGCATCCACATTCAGCTGATTGATCCTCCTGGATAGAGCATTGTCACCTGGATAGAGCATTTTGTTACCCAGAAAGTTATCTTATTCATAAAAAGGAGTCTGTCCATCCCAATCTAACAGGTGTCCCCTGGTCCTTAAAACAATGAGGGTTAGAGCCACTGAATATTTTAGGGTGAATTGCCTTTCTGTGTTCTTAAATCCTCACTGCCTGATTATAGAAATGCATGGGTATCCACTTGTTAGCCAGGGTCTAGTTAAGGTAAAGGAATTCTGATCAATTTGCTCAGAATTGTCCCCAGCTGTGCAGGTTTCCGTCCTTTGCTGAACAGAAGCTAACCAAACTCCCCCTTAATTGCTTGCCTCTTTTTCTTCATCCGCTGAAATTAGGTGTGGTTGGGCCCTAACAAATCATGTGATGTATGCGACTCCCAGGTTATTTTGCATACTTGATTTTGTGCATGGCAAAGACTACATTTAATAAACTATTAATGGCTCCAGCATCTGTTAACTTGTTCATGATAAAATTATTTTCCTTTAAATGAAGCTGTCACCAGCTCCCTGCACAGAGCATATTTTATTTTAAAATCTCACGTCTCTTATTTAAAGAGGAGGGTAGAATGTTACAATCTTTAATCACCAATCTCAGTACTAACATTTTTAGTAGAGGGAAAAAACAGGTAGGAAACAGGGTTCTTTGTCACCTGCTGAGGTCCCTGTGTGTATTCTCTGTATTATACGTTAAGTCTGAATTTCTAGTAGTGAATGAGAGAGTCCCATGGAGAGTAATCAAGGCCAAAATACTGCTTCTTAAATAGATGAGGAATCCATGCCTTCCTTTTCAGCTGAATGGTGCTAAAATCCATCTAGAGACTTCAGTAGTGCCTGTTCTATGGCTCTATTAGATGCCTGGAGAGTACAGGGTAATATACAGAATGTAATATGTTATAACAAAGACATGAACTATCAGTCAGTTTTCCAGGGTGGTTACAGGTACCCTGGTGAGCATCATTGCCAAAGGACTGAAAGAAAAGGCAGTGAAATCTGAGTTCTGATTAAGGAGCTTTCTGGAAGTCATAAACATCATCCTAACAGAGACTACAGGCAGAACCTTTCTATCTTCTTGCCCTGCTTTCTGTAGCTGGCAAGCTAAGGTATGAAAGATTATGGTTTTAGAATGGTAAAGGTCTGGGTTTGAGTCCTGGCTCCACAGCTTACTAATGATGTGACTTGACCAATTGTTTAACTTCTGATCCCTAGTTTTCTAATCTGTAAAGTAGAGTTCTTGTTATCCACTTCATAGAATAGTTTTATTAGGTTGCTGTGATATATTTTTAACAGGCATTACAATTTCTGGCAAAGATTCAGTCATTGATAGCAATTACTACTTCTGTGCAAACATGAATTGGTATGAATGGAAGTATGCGTGAATATCCTGTTTACTTTCTGAGTGAGGGAGTCAGGATGTGGTCTGTTTGAATAAAATTCAGACTTCTTTCTGGTTGTTAAGGTTCAGCTACTCCTTGCCTTTAGGATAAAGCCCATACTCCTCAACCTTGCTTGTAGTCAGAATCTGGCCCCTGTGTAAATTTTATTCCTCCCCTTGGCTAGTCTCCCTCCCTGAACTCTGTGTTCCAAACACTGCTCTTTCCCTTGTTTACTTCTACCTTTGGCCATGCTAGTTCCTGTCCCCAGTCACTCTTTGTCCTCCACTTCACTGATTGCTCCTCCCTCTGGCTAATTTCTTATCCAATAGATCTCCACTTCCTCTGGAAGACTTCATCTTTCTCATATGCTAGGGTCAAGTTCACACCTGCTAATATGTGCCCCTCCCAACTTTCCCTTATTGCAACACTTCATATTCAAATTTTTGCCAATTACCTGTATCCACACTTGACTGAAAGTTTTGTGATTAATTTACTTAATCTCCAGGGACTGGAGAGGTATCATTTTCTGATAGTCCAGGAACATTGGATAAATTAATTAAGTAATTAACTAGTAATTGGAAGTAGATAAAATAAATTCAATTTTTTTTATCTAAGCTTTTGATTCTGAAAAAATAAAATTGAGCGCTTGATTTTGAAGAACCAACTGAGCAAAATAAAAGATCTTCACAAGTACATTATAGTCCAGAATTAGTTTTAATGGGAGAGTATCTCTGTGTAGGATCCCTGGTGGTGCAGTGGTTAAGTGCTACATCTGCTAATCGAAAGGTCAGTAGTTCGAACCTGTCAGATGCTTCTTGGAAATTCTATGGGGGCAGTTCTACTCTGTCCTTTAGGGTCACTATGAGTCAGAATAGACTCAATGGCAGTGGGTTGTTGTTGATCTCTGGGTAAATGATTTTCATGAAAAGTAGACCAACTGTCCCAAATATTAGCACAGCCCAAAGCTTTAAAAACAAAGCTATTCCTATTGTTATTTTACTTTATATCACTTACAGTTATTAGCTGAGTAGTTTGTATATAACAGGCAACCCAAAAAGCTTTATTTCATTGACTTTGTAGGAAAAAAACTAAGTTGTTATTTCTTCTAGTATAATGATAGTGATAAAATAATTTATGTTGGTTTAAATTATTCTAAGGCTGCTAGTGATAGCTTTTGCTTATTATGAGACAAAAATATATAAGCCCCTTTGATCACTGTTATTTCCTTAACATCAGATTTGTTGAATCAGGATGTCTTTTCAAAAATATGATTCATTTCCCCTGCTATCCAAAAGAGCCAAGCCAAGCCAAAGCCAAGTGCCATAGAGTCAGATCCAAACTTCAGAAATAAAAGCATTATTATAGAAGTGTTTCATAAGTCTGCCCCACATCAAGTGAAAGGGGAATCAATATAGATGGTCAGATGGAAGTAGGAAAGAATAAGAGAAGAGCTATCTAGGGATGTAGAATATCTGTCCTATAGGGTTGCTGTGAGTCAGAATCGACTCAGTGGCAATGAGTTTAGGTGGTCTACCTAGGGATGTACCTAGAGTAGTCCACAGCAAACTCAAATTTCCATATTTTCTCTTTTACATTGATTTTAATGTTATGTCACACTTCATCCTATGGAAGTCTTTGTATTTATTGGAAATCTCATAGTAAATTAAAAGCTCAAAGAATATTCACCATATTTATTTTGTGGCTTTGAAAGTCCCTTGAAAACTCAGCTGGAAAAGCACAGAATTAAGAGGATATTCTGAGGCATTTACCATAAATTAGCTGGGCTACAACTAACAGGAAGAAAAGTCGTAATTTTATCAGGTTACAAAAAATGACCCTCCCAAAATCGAAACTTAGACCAAAAAAAAAAAAAAAGAGTGGATTTTAGTCCATGAAGTTTCAGACAGCCTGATTCAATTCAGTTACACAATTGTTTATTGATCTCTTAATATATGAAAAAGAATGCAGGTTCCACTTGAAACTCCCATGTCCTGATCAACAATGAAGGAAGCCATTACCAAAGTAAGAAGTGTAATCTGAAATGTATGAGTGATTTTCTCAGGCAGAGGGCTGATATTGATTCCCTTCACAGATACCTTTTGCAAGAGAGAAATCTGTTGATCATTTGGGGATAAAATAGTTTTACCGCTTTTCTACCAGGAGTGGATGAGACCCTACTCTGGGCCAAGTTCCAGTTTGGGGAATTGCATTCCACAACCCCAAATGCTTCAACGAGTTCCATGGAGATTCTGCATCCTCTCTCTTGTCTGTCCCCATTGTGGACTGCTGCTGACAGCTGTTGGACAGCTGAGGCAATTCACCTCCAGTGTTGCATAATTTGCAAAGTGCTTTGGGATCCATTTGGTTGAAAGGTTGTTAATTACGATGATTTATGACACTGGAAACAAATCTGGAGCTTGACAGTATGGAGAATATACTTAATGTATAGTTTTTTTGCCCGTCCCCTAGAAAGTACAAGGAAAAAAAATTAATCTTACAGTCCCTTATGAACAGGCATCACAAATACAGAATATGAAAACAGAATACCATTGGCCTTTTGAATTGGGGTAATTAAAAGGAGATTGATGGATAGTGGAGGCTGACAGATAATAGATGTTGACAGATAATATTAGTTGGATGGATAGTGTTTAGCAACAATTTATGATTATATGCTATGGCTGCTGACCAAAGAGCTGGCAGTTCAAATCAGCCAGGCACTCCTTGAAAACTCTATGGGGCAGTTCTACTACATCCTACAGGGCCACTGTAAGTTGGAATCAAGTTGATGACTGTGGAGATGATTTTGAATTTTGTATGATTATCTCAATTTCAGTTTTTCCACCAGGTTCTCCCCATGCCCTCCATATCCTACTGGGTCTGCCTCAGAAGTGTCTGTCAAATCTTCCTCACTGTCCACCCCCACCAGCACCACCACCCCTCTTACCTCTCGGTTAAGGCTTTGTCTCTTAACTCTAGGGTCTGCTTGCACTGTCAGTCCATATCCACCTCTAACCTTTGCACCGCTTCCAGAATCATCTTCCTGAAAAGATAAACAAAACCTAAAGCTGAGTGTTTCACTCTGCTGTCTGAAATCATCCTGTAGAAAGTGTGTCAGCTCCTCTACAAGGCCACAGGCAGGCCTTGTGATGGCGGCCGTCTTCTCCTCCTCAGAGCTGTGTACTCCCTGGACACCTCCCGCTATCGCCACCGTAACCTTCTCACCTCTTCCTCAAACGTGCCATGCCCTCCTTAAACTCTGTGAGCCTTTGAACATGTAAATCTACCTCCTGGAGGGTCCTGCCTCACTTCTCTGCCTGGCAAACACTCCTCTTTCAACACTCCTCAGATGTCACCTCCTCTGCAAACTCTGCCAAGTTCTCTCGGGCAGAATAAGGAGATTGTGGCATTTATCACAGTGTGTGGCATTCTTCTGTTTTCGTGTCTCTATCCCCTACTGGTCTGTAGTTTGCAAAGGCAGGGACTAGGCTTTATTCATCTTAGTCTCCTCAGCAAAGTAGGTACTAGTAGGTTTTTTTTTAAGCACAAACAAGGAAATAATGGATGTTAAGACCATATACACTAGTTTCTACTTACAGACTTTACAGAAATGTGTTTTAGTGGAATTTTATGATTCACTTGAAAAAAAAATTAAAGCTCTATTTCTTCATTCATTTACCCATGCATCTACTTATTTACTACCTAATGTTAGGTATAAACCAAACTCAACCCACTGCCATTGAGTTGATTCTGACTCATGGCAACCCTAGAAACAGAGTGGAACTACCCCATAGTTTCCAAGGAGCACCTGGCAGATTTGAACTGTTTACCTTCTGGTTAGCGGCTGTAGCACTTAACTACTATACCACCAGGGTTTCCACATTAGGTATACATATCTAAATTCCCTAACTAAAACTCTTGATTTGCAGACATGTTTCAGAATGCAGAAGCTTTTTGTGTTTTATGAAAGCAATCCTATGTGTTTACTTATCATGTATATTACAAAACACTCTAACAGTGGCTTGGCTAACAGTGTCAGAAGCAGTACCCCATAATCAAACACAGTAATTCCTCAACTAAACATGTAAATGTTCACACTGAATGGAATAAAGACTATGCATACAAGTCTCACTTCTTTTCAAGTCAAGTTTTACCACCAAGTAACTTTGCCGCAAACTTAGGGGTAAAGCATGTTTTGTTTTTCCTTAGAGCTTTTGCATTGGAGGATGTGGAAAGGGATTTGGGCTTGTATATCTAGATGCCTAATCTTTACAGGAGCAGACTGGCACATCTTTCTCCTACAAGGTGGCTGGTGAGTTCAAACCACTGCCATTTCATTTAGCAGCTGAGCACTTAACCACTACATTGCCAGGGGTCCTGTGTGTACACATTAAAACTGTTGCTGTCAAATCAATCCTGACTCATAGTGACCCTATAGGACAGAGTAGAAGTGCCCCTAGTAGGGTACAGAGACATGAAAACAGAAGAATGCCACACGCTGTGATAAATGCCACAATCTCCTCATTCTGCATTCAAACTGCCAACTTTAATTATAAATTTTTGTAACAACTAGAAAATAGTAGTTAGATTTTTTTTGAGAAAGTAAAAATTCCTGTGAGAAAATTCACTCAGTTGCAGGACAGAGTCATGTGGTTTGGGGGTTTAAATGTAAACACTATCAGTCACTCTTCACTGGGGCCGTGGTTATAAAGGAGCAAATAAATATACTAATCACCATGTTTTAGAAATATATTGCCTTACACTCCAGTTTACTATCTAAGTCCAGTGCTGAACTATAAACTTTTATTTCCTCTCAAACAAACCCCAAACATTTATCACCTTACAAATGAATCATCTGTTATACTCCAACTATAAACTGAATAATAAACAGAGGTAGGAATTATGATCTCTGGAAAACTGGAGAAGTACTGGTGTATGATCACAATATCCCACCCCATAAATCTTCAAATCCATACTGACATTGACTTCCCAGACTCACCTGTCAGAGAGTGTCTAAAGTCTCAGCTAATTGTTGTGCAAGGATAGGTGAAAGCCAATAGCAAGTCCTATTTGTTGAAAAAGGAGTTTGAGGCAAGTATGAATCTCTCGGAATGCTAGTTTGGCCATCAGTTGGATCCTATTCTTCTACTGAAATTTTATTGGAGGAAGTTCAATTTGAGGCTTTTCACATGTGCAGACATTCTATGCACACCTGGAGTCCTAGTGGTTCATACATGGCTTGGCACACTTCAGATTTCTGCTGTGCGTATGAAAGCAGTCTCTTCAATACAATTTGTCTCATGGCACATCTAAGTCCATGGCTAGGTAACTGGAACATAACTTCTACTATATTTTGAAGTGAATCTCAAGACTGAAAGGGTTGCATCCATCTGCATAGAAATTGCATTAGGTCTCTACAGTTTTCTGTATGACCTTCATGCAGTCTGGCAATGCTACGTATTTTCAGAAATGACATCCATTTCTGTGTTACAATTCTAAGCAGTTACAGATTTTAAAATTAATACAGAACAAATTTATGATTGAGGCTTCAAGAAATGTGACTATCTCCAGGGCCAATTTTAGGTAAATGTTAGCATGCCTTGTATCTGGGTGCCTATAGAAAGATGAAGAAGCTACTTTGCAACCTAGCTCTATGCTATGTTACAGGACTGTAATAGGTCAAATCCGACATGGTGTTGAAAGAAAGTTCCTTTTGCAGATAATTAATGAAATGTAGCACAAAGCATGCCATCGCCTAATAAAAACATCAGCTTGTGAGAAATGTTTACTGCCCTTTTCAGAAACTTCCCCTTGGGTTTGGGCATATGGAATATTACATTTCATGTATGACTTTGGCTTCCCGTGCAGCTTTAGAGTTCTTGCTGTGTCCCAGCTAAACGAGAGGTTCTGTAAGGAAACTATTAGCCCTTGGCCAGTCTCTTAGGCTCATGATTTAAAATGGCCAGCATTCATTAAACTTTATTACTGAGCTGCGTGAAGTTTCTTTGGAGTAGGAGACAGCTTGACCCTCTGTCCAGGTTTTCAAATAGTGCTGAAGCTTTTCATTAACCTGGAAGCCTTCTATTTACATGGTTCACAGCCTGGTCTCAGCTCACTTGGAGGTAACAAACGGTGTCGGGACAGGAGGGCGGTGGGGGTCCCACTTCTCTAGGGCTTCCATCTGAATCTGATCAGGTCAACATTTTAACTCCTGCCTCATTAGGTAAAACAAAATGGAAATCACTGAGTGTCATGGGATCTCATTTCAGATTCAGCTTTGTCATCTACCTTTTGTGTATGATACAGTTTTGTGTGATGTGGCCCACTGTGTTCTGCCCTTGTGCACTGCTGGGATTACCAGTGCCCACTTGTACCCAGCTTCTAGCATGGGCTCGTGGAAGCTAACAGTGAGTGATGCTGTTGCAGCTTGATATCCGGAGCAGGAGAAATTCTCTTTGTCAGACAGTTTTTGCTCTTGTGTCTCTAACTGCAGAGGAGTTGTAAGTTAGGTAGGCTGCACTCATACTGTATGACACACAATGAATGCTGAGTAAATTATTATTTACTTAATTAATGCAGGATTAATACACTACATTAGATGCCTTGCAATAACTTCTTTTGTACTTTTTATATGCTGTAGAACATTAAAATCTGTGTCTTTGCCCATCTATGATGGGCCAGACTGACATCATGGGTCTGCTGATGCAATGCATTGGAAAGGACACATCACCTATGTGGTACTCTTTCTTTCATATACATATTTACTATTGTGATTGAGTGAAAGTGTACAATCCAGTTTAAATTTGCATGCCCGCCTATGTGCAGCTCCTACTGCTTTCCAGTGACAGCACACTTCTCCTTTCTGTTCTATACATGTCATAGCCTCATAATAATCTCCTGTCCCCTCTTCTCTACCCTCTCCACTCTCCTCTAGTAAGAGGCCAATAGGACAACATCTTACAGATGCATAGAACTATGAAGTGCACACATGATATGGACACTCTGTGTTGCCAAGTCCAATCCATTCCTGTCTGAAGAGATGACCTCAGTAATGATTTATGAACAGGGGCAGCATCAGGTCTAAGGGCCATGTTTCTCGGGGAACCCCAGACCTTAGGATGGTCAATTTGGTCTTTTAGTGGAGTTCTTGAGGTGTACCCCTTTTTATTCTTGTACTGTCACTGGGCCTCGACTTTGTAAGCCCCGTCACAGTGGTGGCTTGGCACCATCAGGTTCTTCTGGTCATATGTTGATATAGTCACCCATTCATGTGTGTCTTTCTGTCTTCTGGGTCCTCTTTCACCCATATCATTTTTGTCCTTGGTAATCATCTGTTCCTGCTGAATTGGGACCATTTGATGTACCTCAGATGGCAGCTTGCTAGCTGTTAAGACCCCAGTCACCACTCACCAGCAATAGGCTAGTTATGCCAATTGGCCTCGAAGTCCCCTGAAAGCATGGTCCCTGGTCCCCTGGCCCTGCTACTCTGTCCTTGCAATATTGGGTTAAGATTGGAAGAGTTTTCAAGTTATGTTGAAGTCCAGTTAAACTGATCATCTTTCTAAAGTGTGCTGTCACTGATTTCACCCAACCAAATTTCTATCAACTATCTAATCTATAACTAGCCCTCTCCCTTCCTCCTTCCCCTCCCCTCACCTCCCCTCTCTTATAGCCATCAAAGAGTCTTTTCTTTTGTACATGAATCTGTTTTAAAGTCCCTGTAGTAGGGGTCTCATACAATATTTTCCTTGTGCCACTGACTAATTTCACTCAACATAATGTCTTCCAGTGGAACCAGGTTATGAGATGCTTCCTAAAATCACCACTGCTCTTTATCATTGCATAGTGTTCCACTGAGTATATATACCGTAGTTTGTCTATCCATTCATCTGTTGTTGGGCATCTGGGACCTATGTAGTACTCTTGTCAAAAATGTTTCTCTTTAACCTGAAAAATTTAAATTTGGGGTCTTCTCCAAGTAACTGTCCTCTTTCAAACGATCTATGTCTTGAAAGATTAGAAGGAAAAACATGTCAGGGAGCAGTCCTAGATTAAGGGGGACGAAAGAGATACAACAGCTAGATGCAGTGTGCAGCCCTGGGAACAACAACAACAACAACAAAACTGTTACGGGTGTTCTTAGAACAACTGGAAAATATGAACTGAATGTTAGATACTATTATTGTGCCAATGCTAAATTTCATGAATGAAAGGGTATTTGGGTTATATAGGAAAAACATGCTTGTTCTTAGGACAGATGTGCTAGTGTATTTAGGGATGACGTGTCATGTGTCTTCCATGTAATAGCAAATGATTCAGCAAAAATTTACATTATCTACACTTATTAACACACACAACACACACACTTACAGAGGTAGAGAGAAAAGGAGAGGAAAAACATGTGACCGGATGTTAAAAATGGGTGACTATAGATTAGTTTTAAAAGTGAGATAATATTTATCTCACAGGTCTATTTTAATAACTGAATAAAAATAATATCCGTAAGGTGACTAGTACACTGAATGGCTAAGTGAGTAGTCGCTGGTGCTGGTGACATTAGCAGTGAAGCCCTGACAGCCCTCGTCTCACGTAGGTCAACCACGCAGTTAAAATCATTTGAGATCCTACCCTACAGGGAGCCTCAGGCTCAATCAGCAGCTACTGTGAATGTTGCTACTTGACCTGTGAATTTTTTAACCAAGGTTTTTTGGATCGTATTAGCCAAGATCCAACCCACATTGTGCTGCACATGTCCCCTGGCCATTTATTTACTATTAATATCCAAGGGCCAGCCCATCTGACAAGACTGGAATAATGAATCCCAATGTATCTAGCCTATAGTCCCACATCTCCTCACCTTCTTCAGCTCTGGTATCTACTTCTGTGGCATGTGGGTGCTTGCTTTGATATTTTGTGTCTTTCTACCCAGTTTTCAAATCTTTCCTGCTTAATTTTTGTCCTGCTTCTATCAAGAACTGTGATTTTTCTCTTCTGTCTATGCTGCGTGACAGTCAAGCCTCCTTCTTTTTTATTGGCACCAGTGTTAAGTTAGGAATTGTGTTTACCTGCCAGTAATATGGAAACCCCCCTTCTCAAATAAACTGTCTTATTTCTATACTGTCTGGAATTCAAGTTCCTTCTGTTTATAGCTTCTATCACTAAGGGTTCTGATTCTATTTCAAGGCAGAGTTTTATGGCTCTGTCACATCAAAAAGATGTGGCTTCCATCCTCTTGTGAAGTCATCTCACAGTACAATAAGGCAGCCAGAGCTTTACCTACACATCCAGCCTCCGTGTAGGTGGTAGACGGCTGTTCTAGTACTGGTTGCCAGAGTGAGTTCTGACTCATGGGGAGACTCCTTGTACATCACAGTAGGACTGTGCTCAGTAGAGTTTTCATGGATAATTTTTGAGATCACCAGGGCTTTCTTTCAATGTTCCTCTGAGCAGACTTGAACCTCCAACCTTTCTGTTAGCAGCCAAGAGCATTAACCATTTGTACCACTCAGGGACTCTAGAAGGAAGGAAGGAAAGGTAAAAAGAACTTGCCTCTCAACTGAGTCAGCTCCCTGTAAAGTGTTCTGCTGGGAGCCCTCACCTAGTGATTTCTGCCAGCGCCTCACCAAGTTGCAAGGAAGGCTAGGAAATGCAATCTTTTCCCTGAGCACATTATTTCCCCCCCCAAATAAAATCTGAGAATTTATTAGGAAGAAGGGAAGAAAGAACACTGGATAGGCAACCAGCAATCTACGTGCCCCAGCAGCTGTTAGTACTTGTGTATCGTTGAGTCGGATGTTCATCGAGCACAGATTCTCGGCCAAGGTTGGCATGGATAAAAAAATGCAACACATCGCCCACACCACCTCATCCCCTAAGAGCTAACAATTTCCTTAAAGGGGCAAAAAATATGGAAGAATTAGAAGAGAATTTGGTGCTAATCTAAACGGAACTCAGAGAAGAGAAGGAGCCAAAATTCTTATGCAAGTTTTCTGGCTTTGCATAAGATTTGGACGATAGATATGGCAAGAGAATTTTCCACGGAGACAAGACAGCATGAAAAAAAGCACAGAGCAAGAAATGAACACAGTGGTCTGGGAGTCAGTGCCTTGGTTTCATCCACCTGGACAAAAGATATGCTTTGTAGAAGGGCAGAAACTAAAAATGATGCGTGGAATGAGACTGGGTTATGAGGATATTGAAATCAAGATGTAGGTGTTTAGTCCTAATGGGCTAGGCAATAGGGAACCATTGTATGTTCTTGAGCAAAGTACTAGCCACATACAAGTGTTATGTCAGGAGATTGTTAGTAACAAATAAGAGACTGGCATTAATAAAGGAGTACAGGTATGAAGTCATACTGACCTCGTGTTAGTAAATTGTGGAAATGGAGAAAAAGGGCAAATCTGAAAGATATTTGAAATAACTCTATGGGAAATGATAATTCTAAAAAAAAAAAGCAAACTCATTGGTGTCCAATTGATTCCACCTTATGGCAACCCTATAAGACAGAGAAGAACTGCCCCACAGGGTTTTCAGGGTGCAAACTGCTGGCCTTTTGGTAGCAACCAAGGTCATGATCGCGGCACCACCAGGGAATGAAAGACAAGGAAAAAAATACAGGGTGATACTGTGGTTTGTAGTTTTTGAAACTAACGAAACCTTTGGCCAAAGGGATAGTGGTGAATTCTGGAGGCCTTTGTATGTTAGAGGAAGAACTATAAAGAGTGGATAAAATAAACGGATAAAACAAAAGTCATAAAGAATCCATACATAACTGAAAGCCCCAAAGATATTTCTTCTTAATTAATAGCTGAATTATGTTTTTGTATTTATCTATGTGTATTTTCTACTTAAAATATACCCAGCAGGGCTCTTTTTTAGAAGAATGATATCTTTATGAGAGAAGGAACTGGTATTTTTTAAATCCACGTGTGTAAAGTGTACATATAAGAGACAATTTAGGGGTATGTTGATACTTTTATAATTCAAAAAACTCAAGACTAACTGTGGAAAAAGAAATTTCATCTACTCAAATTTCCCCAAAGGAAAATAATTAGCCTTTATTTAGTACCTGCTATATGTCAAGAATATTGCCTTACATAATTTCATTCATCTTTCAGTACTTTTATTTTTAGACTCAGAGGGGCTGAGTGCTGTCCTACATTATACAGCTAAGTGGTGAAGCTGACATTCAAATCCCAAAATACTGATGTCAAAACTGCTGGTCTTTTCCATATTTGCCAGCTCATCAGGTATCAAATCTACTTCAAAATTATGCATCTATGATTTCTTCAAGTTATAACAAAAGTTTAGAAAGACTTTGAGAACCTTCTTATGTAATATTTCATAATATTAAATGAGAAAAACCTTTGGGTAGCAACACTTGCTTGTTCAGAGCCTAATCCAAGGAAACTGATATTATCAAGCCGTTTGAAGGACAATACTTTTTAAGAAAGTTTATATGAGTAAAGTCTGTCCAAAACAAACTTATTTTTCTGCTTTCATGATTGAGACTAGTAAGGAATTTTCTCAGATTACCCACTTGAAGAACTTTTTATTTTATGATGTTGAGAACACTGAAACATTTGATAGATGAAAGATAAGTCCAAGTAGGACAGCATAACAGTTATTTTGCTTGAGAAACCTTCTCATTTCAAAAGGTAAACACAAATATATTTGTGGTTGAAATAAATTCTGACTTTTGTTATCCACTGGAAAAGTCTCTTCCTTCTAGTCACACTGAGGAATTGACTCTCACAGGTTTTCCCAAATGACATTTTTAATAATAATTTTTCTTTAAAAACTCTTGCTTTTATTCTTGACTGTAAATTCACTTCTCTTCTGAGATGTGACAGTAAAGTCTATCAAAGAATATTCTAGTGAAGTTCTGTGAGCCCCAGTTTCTTCCAGAGGGTGACCTTGGTTGTGCTGCTGGGGAGGGTGTAGGGCTTTTTCTTCAAGCCGGAGTCCATCTCTCAACTTGTGACCATTTCTCATAAAGATCATTGTGGGAAGGAACTGACATTGCTGGGCCTGAAATTTCTAGGCTACAGTATCAAGAACCATTGCTGTTGAGTCCATTCTGACTCGTAGTCCTATAGGACAGAGCAGGACTGCCTCCTAGGGTTTCCAAGAAGCAGCTGGTAGATTCAGACTGCCAACCTTTTGGTCAGCAGCTGAACTTTTCACCCTCAGGGCTCTAGACTACAGTATCCGGGAGATATTGTCACATTAGCCGACACTTCTGTTCTTGGTCACAGGATACAATGATGCTTATCTTTAGGGTTCACTGGAAAGTCTTATTCATTGCTTAGTAGTCACCATAAGAAACATATCTTTCTCTTTTAATAAGCATTTTTCTTGGTTAAGTACCAACTAAAGTAAGTACCATCATCTTCCAGTCTCTTAATGGAAATTTCAAGTTGTTACATGATTAGTAATATTTGCTTTGTTCAATCTCCCACTTTATGTTGAGTGTACAATCTGCCAACAACATCTGCTAAATGAAGTTAATCTATGTAACTACTATATATATTACATTTATTATATTTTTTTCTTTGATGTTTCCTTAAAGGAGTCACTGCAAGTTTATCCAGGATCGCTTGCAAAAATTTTCCACATGAAGCTTATTAAAACTTAATTAAAATGCATTCAGTCAACCATGAGAGGCTCTCATTCACTTACACTGAGAAATTATATTACAAATCCTCATGGCCTTGACACAATTAACTCATCTCAGAAGCCAAATTTCAGGAACAGATAGCAGTTGTATTTGCATATACCAGAGGACACTTGGTAACTATTTATTCAGTATCTACTATGAAAACAAACCAACAAACCTCAAACCAAACCAGTTGTTCTAGAGTCAGCTCTGACTCACGGCAATCCTGTTAATCCATGGGCAGGTATCATCCCTAGGGAACATAGAACTAGGAATGCCAAGAACCAGTCTTGTTTCAATAATGAACTTTATATTGGCCAATAAATCACCTCTGTAACTTAAATGCTGGCCGAAGGGAACTAAATTAACTTTGCCATAATTCAATTTAGTAAAAGACCATAATGTAACACTAAATGACACTCTTTTACTCTAAAAAAAAGTTGATTTGCTATATATGAAACTAGCTCCCCGCATCTTCCCTTGAGTCCAATGAAATGGTAACAAACACAACCAAGAGAAGCTCTTATGCCAAAGGAAAAGTGTACGCCAGTTTGATGAGGTCAAATTTTAGCCATGTGAGTGTGTTATTGGAGTTCAGTGTAGAGACAGGTTACTGGACCTGAGAGAACCAAGGAGCTGAAAAGCCAGAGCATCCACTGTCACCTCCTGCTCTCTAACCCCGGGCTAGTTCAGTCCTGGGTACCCACAGACTCACTCCATCATTAGTCACTGTGATTCACTGGTCGCTTCCACCTTCTCATCAGATAGCTTCTCATCATCTCCTTTTGCCCGTCTCTCTGATACCCCTTACATCACTTCATAGGAGCTTACTGCTGCTGCTCTTCCCAGTTCACAGAAGGGGCTGACATGCTCCTCATTTGTCTCAGGGTTTTCCTTTAAGCTGGAGTCCATCTCTCACCTTGTGATCATCTCTCATAAAGATCACTGTGGGAAGCAACTTGCATTGCTGTGCCTGAAATTTCTGTTGAATCCATTCTGACTTGTAGTCCTATAGGACAGAGCAGAACTGCCTCCTAAGGTTTCCAAGAAGCAGCTGGTGGATTCAGATTGCCAACCGTTTGGTCAGCAGCTGAACTTTTCACCTTCAGGGCTCTAGACTGCAGTATCAGGGAGATATTGTCACGTTAGCTGACACTTCTGTTCTTGGTCACGTGATACGATGACGCTTATCTTTAGGATTATTGAGTGGAGGACTCTTGAGTCCTTTCTCTGATGTCATAATCAAGATTTCCACTTCACGTTTCCCACCATCTAACCTCTTGACCTCATGGTTCCTGCCCCTATGCTGGACTTCCTCCCGTGCTAGCTTCTGGCAGGATGGTGACTGAAACCACTTCTCCCTAATGTCAAAACCTGAAACTGTCCCTCCTCTGGTCTTCCACTGCCTGTCTCTCTTGTACCTCCTCTTCATCCCATTCCAGACCACCACCCCATGATTCCTTCTTATTCTCCAAGTCTTCCAGGCCCTTCCGATTTCACTCAGTTACCAATCTGGACACCCATAGTTAACCACGTCAGTCGTGTGCTTGCTCCCAGTGTCACATTCTTTGGTCCCATTTGGCAAGGCTTCTATAATTTCTTTTTGTATTCCCTTTACACTCTCTGCAACAGCTTCTCTAGGCTTCCTTCTACTCCATAAACCTCCAGTTACACATTCTTTGAACATGAACTAAGGAAGTTGTAGCCATCTAACATGATTTGCCTCAGAATTCCTCTACTCTGGCTGTTCACTCTCTTGTATTTCTTTATTCTGTAAGATCTTCTTTGCCGTAAATATTGTACAGTGTAATCAGGATATGGTCAAATGTAGACACCAATTAGATTTGATTTTGTCAATGATAGCTGAGTGTTCACTCTGAAAATATCTGATCAGACTCTGAAGAGGATCTAAAGGTGAATAAAGATGAATGCCCTGTCTTCAGAGAGCTTACAGTCAAGAAGTAGAAACAAGATAAGTTCATGAAGACCATAACTGAAGGTGTACAGTTGAGAAAAAGGGAGGACGTTCTATAGAAAGGACCATTACTATGTGGAAAGCTCCACTTTAAGCTTGAGAAGCAGCAGCCAATCCTTTGAGAATGGAGATGATCTTAAAAAATAACAGTTTAACATGTATGAACATTTTGTTGCTGCTGTTTAGTGCCATCGAATCTGTTCCTACCCAGAGCCACCTCTTGAACAACAGAAACACTGACCGGCCCTGCCTTGTCCCCACAATCCTTGCTATACACTTCCGCCACTGTTGTAGCGGTTACGAGCGTCCACTCAGTTGAGGGTCTTCCTCTACTTCAGTGACTTTCTATCTGACCAAGGATTCTACCTTTCTCCTGCTAACATGTCCAAAGAAAGACCCTCTTTTCATCCCCTCTTGTAAGGAGTAGGTATGAACATAGGAGTTGTTTAAGAAAAGCTCTACTATGGAAAGGATATTTTTATCTGAAATATCAGAAACCTCTCTGAACACTTGGTATTTTAACACATGCAATTCATTTAACTCTTATGTGGAATACATTAGGTTCCTTATGAGTTTTTTTCAACAAGTTGTGCCCCTATGTTTTCTGGAGCGTTCTTTTGCTGTGAGATTAATGTTTATGTTAAGACTCCCCCACCTCTTGGCATTGTGTCCATTTAGAGGTTTTATTATGAAAGAAATTTTTCTGCAGCGAGGCAGTGGATCTACAGAGATAAAATGCCTTGTGTTGCCCTGTAGAAGGTCTAGCTGTCTCAGATGAATTTAATAGCCATTCATGGGCTGAGAAGATCTTATCTCATGTCCTATTGGTTCAGGGTCACTTACTGGCTCACATTATGTAGAAATATGGGTAGAGAGAGGGAGTAATTTGTTAACGTTGTGTAGGATGAACTTGGTTAGAAAGGGAAGTATACCCGCTTTATAATAACACAAGTGTTTCCCTGCTAATCCCTTGGCAGGTTCATTATCTGTACAGCCTCGGGCAATGGTTAGCCTATCGTGAAAGTGAAATTTGACCCTCAGCATGAAATTAATCCTCAAAGACTTATGTCTGCTCAGTCTAGATGTAATACATTATAAGTGATTCTATAATCCCTAACTCTTTATGAATAGGTGTTAAATTGTTACCAAGATGTTATAGAGCATGGTAGAAATTGATTTTTGTTTACTTAGGAAAACTAGACATGTATGTAAATATAAAGAGATTGATTTCCTAGTTCAAGGTTGCAGTTGTGAAGTTGACATAGTAGGACAATTATTAAGCGTTAGTGGCACAAGCATTTGTTGGTGATCATACTCATATTTGTGCTGAATTTTAGCATATATACATATATATATATATGAAAAGAATTTGTTTAAAATGCCACTTCACACGGAATCACTTTTGTTAGCTTTCTCACTTTTGACGTGGAAAAACTGAGAAACACTATGAGAATGCCAGGCCAGTGTGAATGGTACCTTGTAGAGTGAGAAAACCTTTAAGAAGGATTTAAGACTAAAAGGAACTTAGGCTGTGGCCCTTTTCCTGTTCATAAGACAAGGCTTTATTTTAAGCTTTTCCTTGTATCTTTCTTTCCAAGGTGTAGGGGCAGTTAGGGAGCAAGAAAGGAGAGGATAGGATCGAGACAGACGTGAAAGGGAGCCACTATTTACTGAGATATAAAAGTGCCAGACATTTTATATATACTGCTTTATTTAATCCTCTATGCAACGGAAGGCTGGTATCACTTTTCCAGATTAAGAAACAAGTTTAAATTTCTTGCCCAAGTTCAATACAATTAGCAAGTGGTATGTGTAGTCAGGATTTGAACCCAAGCCTGTCTGTGACTACAAAGACTTTTCTATTTTCACTGTGTTCCATAAAGAAGACTTGAAAAATTAATGAGAATTTGCCTGGTTGAAATTCTATCCTTTTTTTCCCCTGGTACAAGAAATTCTTACAGTTTATCTAGTAGCAGTTTGTCATATTAGTGTTGCTCTGTGCTGATTTGTGTTTTCCTTTTGTGCGGCATGCTGACTTATTTTTGCCATCTTCTTAGGGTGCTTTTAGTTCCATACTATGTATGATTAAAAGTTACAAATATTAATAAATTAACTACAAAACTAATTACCCTGTACATTTATTTACAATGTTTTAAAAGATGGTAGTAAGAAATGCTAAAAAGCCTCAACACAGGGGTAAGTGTACACTAGCATTTACACAATTCTTTTTTCCTAGAAACTTCAAAGAAATTAAAGGTCTCCTGAATTTAGGAAATACGTTTGATTTGATGTTTTAATCCGTCAAATGCATATTTGCTAAAAGTCTTCTACTGCCATGGTTACCCTGCACAACTTTAAATAATTTTTTTCACAGGTTAAATTCGACTTTTAAAAGTACTGCAGTACCTGAGTATGTCCTTACCTTGCCAGATCCTTTACCTTATTTATATTCTAGATTTGAGTTTTCTCATACCTGGCCTATTTTAACACTCTCTTTTATCATTGCTTCCTGCTGGTTGAAGTGACCTGTCACTCTGCGTTGGAGGAAATGATATTGTTTTTGGCAGAGCTTTCTCTTCACAAAGCCAAGTGCAGCGGAAGTCAATACGCTTTCCTAAGTAGGTACAAATCAGTTACTTGATAATTTACGTCTCCTTTTTGGCCATTGTTTAGGTACTTAGCCTCCCTGCCTCAGACTGCACGTGTACCTTTTTTTCCAACTTCTAGAGCTTTCTCTTCAAACTTCAAAATTCATATGACTCTTTGTGAAAAATAGAAAAAAATAAAATAAAATTCATTAGCCTTGACCGATGATATCCATTTCTCTCCTTTTACAAACTTTCTAGTGAGGCTGTCTCCTGTGCTGGTTTAGCTTATGAAACACCCAGCTCAGTGCGCTGGAACTCATCCTTTCTAGCATCACAAATCAACTGCTTAAATAACTTTTCTCCATTTAACCCCGTCTGTCCTCCAACCCATCAGCTCAGTTTTGTATATTCCATGTCCTCTAAGCGTTTATTTTGGTGTGTGTGTGTGTGTGATTTTACTAGTGATGTATATTTGCTTTGAATTCTCTTCTCATTGCCTCTGATTTAAACTTCCTTGTGTCTAATTTTTTTGGTATCCTTAATACTTAGTATAGTTTTCTATACACTGTATAAATAGACTGAAACATTCACTTTCACAAACTTAAGTGAAAGTTTTACATCTTAATGAAATTTGTATTTCTTCTTTCTAACTTTAGGCAAAGTGAAATTATTCAAACACGGGTAAATGATAAGTATTTATTTGGATAAAATAAAAACTAAATTTGGATAAAATGTTCTTTGTCATTTGATCAGTCAAACAAACAAACTGAGTGACACTTGATTTCCTGAAGGCTGTTCGGTTATTGTGCATAGTGCCACAAGGTGCTTCTTTGAAGTGATGATTTTCACAAGGCTAGAAACAGTCATTTATAGTTTGTTTGTTTGTTTTTTTAAATAATCGTAAAAGACCAGAAAGCTGCAAACAGGCAGTAAAAGTTCATTGCAAAGTCAATGCTTTGGAATACCTGAGAATGCCTTCCTCTTGGTATTTGTTTATAATTTTGTTTTTCTAAAATTACCTCCAAGTTGTCAGCCTGCCGAAAAGGTGTGATAATCACACTTCAGATCCTTTCAGTTACTATGGAATATTATGGAAAATTGTTTTAACTCTTGAAAATCCCTTTACAACTATAAAAGTACAAATGAGATTGTCCCTGCTGTTTTAGCCAGGCCTCAGAGCCTCAAAGCAATAGGATATTTATAAGAGAATTCCAGACATAGCACTGGTGCCATGATCCATATGACCCATACTTTCCAGTTTTTGTCTCTTGTCCTGTATAAGGAAAAACAAAGGGGCATAAAATTTAATGTTGGAAGGTGTCAAATCACTGTTAGGATTCATTAGAATGAAGATACATGCAGTATATTGTGGAGCCATTGAGTTGACTTGGAAGGAAAAAAAGCTCTTGTTAATTTTCACTTCACTCTAGTGATTTTCAAGCCAGTGTCTCTTCATAAACAGCTCCAAACTCTTTCCAACACTGTACTGAGAAACGGCTATTTTGGGTTTCCAGTGGGACACTTGGTATTCTTTAAAACCATACTGACAATCCCTAATGTTTGCACGATTTTTTTTTCTTTTTTTCAGGTCAGACTAATAAAGACACAGGCATGGAAATGACCCAAGCATATCTAATCTTTCTCAGACTTTATACTTGGAACAGACAGTGCCAATATGTTCATCTGTGACTTAAATGGCTGGAAGGCAAAGCCCATTGTGTGTTTGAGTCTATTCAGTGTTCCTAATTTGGTTTAGGAATTTAATTCAATAGATTCCATTTTGGATATCTCAGAAAACATTCTTGCTAGGGTCACTATGTGTTGGAGTCAATGGCAATGGGTTTAGTTTTTTTTGGATAAGCACTGTGGCCTCATTCTAAGGGTTGCTGCAACTCATGAAAAGTTGTTTGCGGAACACCAAATGATGTTTGCAGTTTTAATTTTCAGTTTAATGTTTTCAGTTAAAAACTGGGACAATAAAAACTATCTTTTTATAGAAATCTAGTTTAAACCTGTATTAAACTACTATATTAGTAAGACAAAACTGACTCAATGGCAACTGGTTATAGCCATTCAGGAGCCCTAGCAGCACAGTGGTAAAGCCCTTGGCTGTTAGCCAAAAGGTCAGTGGTTCAAACCCACCAACTGTTCTGAAAGAAAAGGATATGGCAGTCTTCTGCTGTAAAAATTATAGCCTTGGAAATCCTATGGGGAAGTTTTATTCTATTCTATATGGTTGCTATGAGTAGGATTTGATTTGATGGAAGTGGGTTTGGTTTGGTTTATACCCAGTCCATTTTTCATCCAAGGTACCTCAAACACAGTTATCATTCATTTGTTGCAGTGTTTTGCATGTTGTTTTGATTCTAAAAAAGTTTCAGTGGAGCTTCCAGACTAAGACAGACTAGGAAGAAATGTCTGGCAATCTACTTGCAAACACCAACCAAGGAAAACCCTATGGATTGCATAGTCTGATCCTCAACTAATAAAGGGTTGGCACAGGACCTGACGACATTTTTTTTTCCATTTTCATGAAGTTACCATGAGTTAGGAGCCCATGTGACAGCAGCTAACAACAACCTCACACAATTAGTAGCAGTAGGTTTATATGAGCAGAATTGAGTTTTGAAATTTAGATTTTTCCCCCTAACTCTAAGTATTAAAGATATCCCCCTGTACATTATTTTCATAATGCTACATATATTATGGCACAATGGTATCAAGAAATCACCATTTAACCTTAAATCTCAGCATTTAAGCAAGAGCTTTCCAAAAGAAATATGATGTGAGCCAAACATACCAAAGACAAAGAGTGTGACCCAGGACCCAGCAACATTTCTTCGGTTTTACATAAAGTAACCCAGTCAGAAGCAGCTTTACAGCATCTAACAACCACAAATACATATGTGTGCATGTGTCTGTGTGTATGTGTGTAAATATAATTTTATATTTACTACTAACATTTGAAAAGTACAATGTGTACATAGTACAATATGGTATCTTATGAGACACAGTGGTGAAGGTACAATGTAGTCTCAGAAAACCAATAAAGTTATGTTTAATAGAAAATATTTTTACTATTAATCCTAAAATTTAAATATAAATGAATTAAAAGAAAAAAATTAGTCCCTCACTTGCACTAACCATAATACAGTTGCTCAGCAGTCACATGTAGCTAATGGTTACTTTAAGTGACAGTGAAGTTTCAAGTTTTTCTGGATTTTACTCAGAGCTTCAGTGCTACTGTAATGGTCTTTTTGGTATATAATTTTCAAGTAAAAGTAACATAGTAACAACAAAGATAAATTACTTTCTATAAATCTGTTAGAAACGTGAATGAATAAAATGCACTCATGCTGAACTAATTTCTAAGAGCATTTACCTCCCTGATTTTAGTTGTGTATGTGTGTGCTAGGATACTTGGGTAGGGACTATGACTTTGGATCAGCCTATGACATTTAAAAGAAAATAACTATTTCTTACTTTGTGTTCTGTCATGAACTCCTCGTAAATCTAAGCTTTTGTACATATCCTAAGTCAGGAAATTGATGAAGTGGGCAAGGAGGGGAACATACAGGTTTCCTATATATGGTGAAAGGCAGCAGTAATAGTCTTTATGAATCTATAGTTTTCAACTGAGTTTTGTAAAGAAGCAAAACCAGTGAAATGTATATACATAAATACATACAGAGAAAGATTTTTCTCAAGGAAATGTAGAGGCTGGCAAGTACGAAGTCCATCAGGCTGGAGGCTTCTCCTGACACATGTAGCTACAGGGCTGATGAACCAAGATCAGCAGTTCAGATGATAGGCTGCTGCCTCGTGGGCTGTGGAGGCTGATAGATACAAGATTGGCAGATCGGCTGTTGCTGGCTCAAAAGATGCAGAGGACATTAATCCCAAGATAAAAAAAAAAAAACAAACCGAGTGTGTCAAGTTGATTCTGACTCATAGCGACCTTATAGGTCAGAGTAGAACTGCCCCCTAGAATTTCCAAGGAGCGCCTGGTGGATTTGAACTGCTGACCTTACTGTTAGCAGTCATAGCACTTAACTACACCACTAGGGTTTACAGTTCCAAGATAGGCGGGTAAAACAGCAGGCCATGGCTCACAGGCTAGGGAAGCTGATGAATCCCAAGATTGGCTGCAGTCTGGCAGAATACTGGCTCCAGTCTCAAGCACTGGAGGTAAGATGATAACAAGCTGGGTACAAGATGCAGCCCAAGTGAGTGAGATTTTCTAGAACTTTCATATATATTAGATGCAAGCCATATCCCTAAGGAAATTCCCCTTTCAACTGGTTGGCCATTTCTATCAGATCCCCAAATGGTGGCTGATTACATAACTGTCAGAGCATTAAGAATCATGACCCAGCCAAGTTGACACAAAACCCTAACCAACAACATCTACCCCTTGTGAGCTTGGCATCTGTACATATCTCCTTAAACCATACACAGTTTCTAAACAAAGACAATTACAAAGCCATATTTACAGCTAACATGATACAACTAATATGAGTACAAGCAAAAATGAACTAGCCCATTGATGTTCTACATTTTATGTAACGGAGAGACTAAAACAAAAATATTCTGTACATAAACAGAAACATAGATTCATACAAAATATTATATATTGAAGATTATACACCTATGTATATGTGTGTGTGTCTATGGAGCCCTGTTGTGCAGTGGTCAATAGCTATGGCTGCTAAGCAAAATGTTGGCAGTTTGAATCCACCAGCTGCATAGCTATGACTGCTAACCAAAAGGTCAGCAGTACAGATCCACCAGCTGCATCTTGGAAACTGTGGAGCAATTCTATTCAGTCTTATAGGATCACTATGAGTCAAAATAAACTCGTCAGGAATGGCTTACATATATGTGTGTGTGTGTATATATATGTGTGTGTGTATGTATGTTTGTATATGTATGCATGTATATTTTAGTTGTGTATGTGTGTGCTATATATACATACATTATATGTGTATGTATATGTATATATATGTATGTTGTGTCTGTGTGTGCTATATATACATGTTTACTTGTCTGTGTGTGCTATACATGTATACATGTATGTATATGTGTGTATATATGTATATTACATATATGTAAGCCATTCTTGATGAGTATATACATATATATGTGCATACATATACACACATATGTGTGTATAATAAAACTATGAAGGAAATAGTCATAACAATTACAATCCTCATTTCTGCAACTGATCACGTGGTTGTAAATGATATTTAGACCTACAGTCTTCCATGACCCGCTCTGTAACTCCTTTCAGCCTCAGCAACAACAGCCTCAGCTGGCTGTGGCTCTGCCTAGCGGGGTGACCCCAAGCTTCATTCCTGAAGGGTCTAGGCTGTTAGTAGTTGTGTTGGAACTGGATTGCTGTAGTTTTCCACTAACTTTAAATACAGGGCGTGATAATATTAAGAGACACCATAAAGGATCTCTTGTATTCCAGATATATTCTTCTTTACCTCCGTTATGCACCACCAATCCAGTTTCCTCAGTTATCTGTCCTCTCCTGGTCTGTACTCATGGCCTCAAGGGGAGTCCCTTATGATCAGTTGACCGAGGGAAAGAAAATCATGCCTGGTTTACAAATGGTCTTGCACAATACATGGATATCACTCAGAAGTGGATAGCAGTAGCTCTAAAGCCCCTTTCTGGAACCTCCCTGAAGGATAGTAATAAAGGGAATTCCTCCCAGTAAGCAGACCTTCAGAAAGTATATCTGGTTGTTCACTTTGCTTGGAAGGCAAAATAGTCCCATGTACCATTGTGTCCTGATTCATGGGCTGTGGCCAGTGGTTTGGCTGGATGGCCAGGGACCTTGGAAGGAGCATGACTGGAAAACTGGAGACAAAGAAGTATGGGCAAGACCTATGTGGATAGGCTCCTCTGAATGGGCCAAAGAAGTGAAGTTACTTGTATCTCATGTGAAAGCTCATCAAAGGGTGACCTTTGCAGGGGAGGATTTTAACAATCAAGTGGATATCCCTTCTGTGGAAAGCAGTTATTGTCTTTTCTCAGCCACTCTCACCATTGCTCAATAAGCTCATAAACAAAATGGCCATGGCAGCAGGGATGAGGTTAGGAATGGTCTCTGCAAAAGGGACTTCCACTTACCAAGGAGGAGATGGCTACAACCACTGCTGGGTACTCTATCTGGCAGAAACGTATACCAACTCTAAGTTCCCAGTACCCCTCCTTGAGACAATCAGCCAGCAACCTCAAGTCAGGTTGATTACATTGGACTGCTTCTGTCTTATTTATCTATAACAGGAATACCACAGCATACCAACGCAAGTCTGGCTGTTCGGCTTGATTTAGTGTAGGCCACCACTCAATCCATGTTTCAGTGAACCAACCAAATAAACTATTAGATCCTTTTCTAACCTCTTTAACTGAAATACTGAATGGAGGATCTATGCTTAGTGGGCTCATACCAATAAATTAGACTGATCCAATCTTATGTTCGTTGCACCATTATCCCACAACCTTAATAGTCATTCCAACATATTCAGTTTACATGTATTACTAAAAGCAAGCAGTTCTTTTAGAGTATAGTGTGCCTCCTCCTGGGTCATATTTTGTTCTTTACCTTTTAGGGCTTGCTGGGACTTGAGTCTAGTTAAGGTCTAGAAGAAAAAATGAGTTGTAGGCATGAGTCATGGAGACATTCAGCAATGTCTTGTAAGGCATCTTCCCCAGGTGATGCGCTGGGCAATGACTCAGATGCCACCCCAAGTGATATTGCAGCCATGCAGCCATAGGCTCTTTAGATAGAGCTGGGTTAATCTCATCAGATGAGGACAGAGGGAATAATGGTTTTACTGGGGAAGGCAGCTTAGCAGACAAAGATAGGGTAATCTCTTCAGAAGGGAGTAAGAGAGCTAGTTCCATTGGCAGGAGTGATTTGTGGAATTTAGGGGCTCAGTGTCCCCAGCTTCCCGGTTATCTGCCCATATGTCCCATCTCAAGTCTCAGATTCCTGTTTCTTTCCAACCAATGCCCTCACTTTAACTTCAGACACCATTTATGGTTAGAAATTCAGTTCACGTTGTAATTCAGCCACTTAATGATAAGACTTTAAATTTGGTTTTCAGCAATATCAGCTCTGTTACTATAAGAAATAAGACTTTTTTTCAGGGTACAATGGCAACTTTGAGTTCTTTTATACAGCACTTGAGCTCATCTCTTTCTTTCACCACTTTGTCTAGTGACAGTGAGACTAACCAATTAGCTTCCCTATACTTCTTATTCTGACAAAACTATACAAAAGTACCTAGCATGCAACCACCCAGAGCCTCACTTCTCTCCAAAACTTGACCTATTCGTAAAAGCAAAGACATTGCCATTGAGTTGATTCTGACTCACAGTGACCCTATGGGACAAAGTAGAACTGCCCCATTTGGTTTCCAAGTGTATTCAAACTGCCATGCTTCTGGTAAGCAGCAGTAGCTCTTAACCACTATTAGTAGGGATGTATTAATAGTGCCACCTCATAACATGAATTAGCAGGACCCTCTTACTACAGGAGGCAGAGTCATTAGTACCTTTAAGATGAGTTAGACTTGAGAACCAATTTAGAAAACTCATCCTCATCATTTTGTTTCTCTAGAACCACTCTCAATACCAAATATCTTAGGCTGGGTTTTCTAGAGAAGCAAAATGAAGTATGTATATGTAAGTACATATAGAGAGATATTTATCACAATGGGATGGTTAACACAGATGTAGAGCCTGGCAAGTCCAAACCCTGTGGGTCAGGTGTCAGGCTGTAGGCTTCTCCTGACTCATGTAGTTGCAGGAGCTAAAGAACTCAAGACTGACAGCTTGGAGAGCAGGCTACTAGCTCACAGCCTACAAACGATGATGCATCCATGATCAGTAGGTAAGATGTCAGGCTCCTGGCTCACATGCTGTGGAGGCTAATGAATCTCAGGATCAGCAGATGATATGCCAGGTTGCTGGCTCAAGTTCCAAGAACTGGAGCTAAGATGATGACAAATCACATGCAGGATCCAGAGAAAATGAAAGAGCTTTGCCATAATGTCCATATATGTTAGATACAGGCCACACACCCAAGGAGACTCCATTTTCAGCTGATTGGCTGCTCACATCAGATCACAAACTGAAGGATAACTACATTATTGCTTATGCTGAACTATATCATTACATAACTATTAAACCATTGAAAATTATGGCCCATTTAAATTGGTACATAACCTTAACTATCACATCTATTAACCTGGAAAAATAAATATCTTACAATCTAACCTGTAGCATCACATAACAAGAAACTTTAAAACTAAATAGAGTCAAAATTTATTTTTTCTCTCATTTTTTCTTCCCTAGGGGAGGAATATGAGTGTTTTCTAGTTCTTGTTTTCCACAATAAGAAAAAGGGTACTCTTGTTATCACCAAGGACTTGCTAATGTACTGTTAAAATATTTTGAGAAAAATAAGGCCTTAAAAAATTACATATGTGGATATTCTCATAAACCATTATCATGGATTGAATTGTGTCCCCCCGAAAATATGTGTCAACTTGACTAGGCTGTAATTCCCAGTATTGCGGGATTGTCCACCATTTTTTTCATCCACTATGATTTTTCTTGTGTATTGTTAATCCTGCCTCTATGACATTAATGAGGTGAGATTAGCAGCAGTTATGTTAATGAGGCAGTACTCAATCTACAAGATTAGGTTTCAAAATATCAAGGACAGAAGTGAGCAGATAAATGTGGGGACCTCCTACCACCGAGAAACAAGAGCCAGGAGAACAGTGCACCTTTGGACCCAGGGTCTCTGCACTGAGAAGCTCCTCTACTTGGGAAGAGTGATAATAAGTACCTTCCCCTAGAAATGGTAGAGAGAGACAGCCTTTCCCTGGAGCTGGCACCCTGAATTTGGACTTCTAGGGTTGCTATGAGTCAGAATCAACTCTATGACAATGAGTTTGGTTTTCTGGTTTTAGACTGTGATAGAATAAATTTCTCTTTGTTAAAACCACCCACTTGTGGTGTTTCTGTTATAGCAGCACTGGATAACTAAGAAAACTGTCCTTATAATACTTTAAGTTAAGCCATACGCTAAACTCTCTCTGACCACATTTCACAGTAAATGGCAAGCTGTGAGCTATGTGCATAATAACTTTTCATTCATTTGGGAGTAACTCATATAACGCCTTTTGCTGAGAATTAATTAATGGCAGTAGCTGTGTGTATAATAATAACATTCTCATTCATGTGGAGTAACTTATATAACACCTTTTGCTGAGAATTAATGGCAGTCAAAAGAATGTAAATAAACTTAAGTAATATGAGAGTAAAAATGACATAAATGATTCATTCACTGGATACAAATACTGATAGTTTATGTTGTGAATGTCATTGGTACAAAGGTGTTTTTGTTTTTTCTCTAAGAAATAATCAGGTAAAACATAACAGAATACTTATTTACACTTTTTCTTCCTTTTGTTTTTAAGAAAGATTTCGATTCTTAAATGTAAAGTCTCTTGGTTTCTAAATGGTATTGTACTAGTAATAGGTGCTATTCACAATACATAACCCTGTTTAAAAAAAAGAAAAAGAAAACAATGGGCTATCTCACTGGTGAAGAAATCACTCGCATATATACACAAAAAAAGCAACGGTAGATTGGCAATCATATCGCTGAAAAGGAGTGAGAAAAAGAGGAGCAACTGGTCTACGAGTGGGCTTGACTTCTATGTTTGCACTGTAACGCCATCCCCTGGACCAGCTAACTGAGCCAGTGGAAGCCGACTGACATATGGACGACCCCAAAGGAATTTTCACTGAGGTGTGATTTTTCAGTGAGACAACCAAGAAGAATTTGACTGTGCTCTCAAATAACAGTAATTTGAAGTTGTTGTTGTTAGCTGCTGTTGAGTCAGCTCTGACTCATGACAACCTTAAATAAAACAGAGGGAAACATTGCCTAGCTCTGTACCATGCTCAGGCTGTTGGTCTGTTTGAGCTCATTGTTCGTTGCAGCTGTTGTGTCCGTGCATCCCCTGGAGGATTTTGCTTGTTTTTTCTGAGCATCTACTTTTCCAAACATGATGTCCTTTTCTAACAAGCGGTCTTTCCTAATGAATCAGGAAGATGAAGTCTCACCGTCCTTGCTTTTATGGACTAATTACAAAGCATGGGTAGGTGTAACTATACCACAGCAATAATGCAGGACCCTGGGGACTGAGAGCACAGATGTAAAACTAAGCTGAAAGGTATGAGTGTAGGGAAAAGTTTTCAAAATTTAAAAGATAGAAATCATGAAGAGAGGGCTTCTTAAAACATACAGTGATCTTCTGTCACCAGAGAAGCGAGTCTGAGGACGCACCACAGGAAGGACTCGGAGGAGTAAAGATCCTACCTACCTCCTTTCCCCTACCTACCTCCTTTCAGCTGCCAGGGCGCTTCAATGACCAAATCAAACTGGAAGGCACAGCAATCATTTGATGGAATCAGTTCAGATCAGGAAAGAAAGGATAGAAAGGAAAGGATTTGGAGGAGCAAATGGAAGATATTTGGCATAAATGGTGGCCAAAAGGAGTGGTTTGTAGTCATGTAATGCTAAGGCTGGAGTTTGTCTAGCGGCCCTGGTGGCGCAGTGGTTAAAGTGTTCAACTGCTAACCAAATGGGTGGTGATTTGAACCCACCAACCACTCTGTGGGAGAAAGATGTAGCAGTCTGCTCCTGTAAAAATGACAGCCTTGAAAACCTTGTGGTGGCAGTTCTACTCAATAGGGTCTCTGTGAGTCAGAAACAACACAGTGGCGGTGGATTTGGTTTAGGGGCAGAGGCTGGTCTGTCTGAGTCAGTGCTGTGGGGAAGCAGATAGTATGAGTAACCAGAAAGAACAGGTCTACAGAGAGGGCATGTAGAGAGGCAGAGGCAGAGTTCAGTGCTGGTCCTTGTATACGTTAAGGTAAGTCTCTCTGTAGTAACTAATAAGCCCCTGTATTTGAGTGGTTTCACCCAATAGAGTCCAGTGCAGGTGTGCTTGGAGGTAGAAGGTTTTTAGGAGTGTGTGGCGTGGGACCCGGGCTTCTTCTGTTTTGTGGCTCTGCACCCACTAGGGCTTAGAAGTCTTCTCCTTCCATCTTGCAGAGGAGACTGATAAAATGGAGAAACCTCACTGACTTCCGAAAAGTCTTGACCTGGAGGTGACATATGTGGCCTCTTCTGTTTCTATTCCATTGAAAAGACTAAGTCATAGGACTTATGGATATATGGGAACTGGGGAATGTACTACCTAGCTATTTAGGTGTTTCCCAGCATCAGCTTCATACAACAAAAGAGGTCTTAATGGAAAAGTTACCGCTTTCTGGCACAGTCCCTGATAGATTTCCATGCCCCAGTCTCAGTTCCCAGGAGAAGACCTCACTGTATACCTCCTTATTATGGGAGCTACCTTGTGCTGTGTCAGTCCTAGTCATCAGAACCCTTGACAAAACCATGCTCATTTAGAAGATGCTGTTGTGAACTAACAAAAAGTCATCTGTTTATAATTTCACATTTCAGAAATGTTTAAACTTAGGATTTTTGAAAAAAATTTTCTGTATCATATTTGAATCTAAACGTGTGGCATCTTTAGTTGCATAAACTAAAACCAGAAACCTGTTGCCTTCAAGTTGTTTCTGACTCATGGAGGCCCTAGAGACAGAGAGGAACCACCGCTCAGGGTTTCCAAGGAGCAGCTGGTGGATTTGAACTGCCTGTCTTTTTGGTTAACAGTCTTAGCTCTTAACCACTGCATCACAAGGGCTTAGGTATATATTTTTAAAAGTAGACCTGTGTCAGAAAAACACTTTCTGAAACTACATAACTGTTTAACTCTCTTGATCATCAACCCAAACTCAATGTGACACAAATAATATTACCAAATATATATATACAGAGAGAGAGAGAGATACGTATTTGAACAAATCTTCCTTGCAGAAAGTTATCTTGGCATCACACATTTGAAATTGCAAATACACTGACTTCACCACTGAAAATGCTCACTTCCCCCCTTGCTTTATTCCAAAAGTTGTCTACATTCAAAGGAGTGAAAAAAAAAGTGGGGAATGAATGCCAACTATTCTATAAATTATATCAAGTTTTTTTTTTTTCTAAAAGAGACATTTCAAAGTACAGAATTGCAGCTGTCCTGTGATTTCTGCCAGAATTTGACCTAACACATTATGAATAAGGGAGGGCTTAGCAGTTCCAAAAACATTTGCACTGAGAAGCAGAATCCTTTTGGGTGAGTTTCCACCACCACCACCCACCTTTTTCACCCTCCACAGGAGGGATGTGGCAATACCACTAGAGCCAACAGAAAACCACAGTGATTTTGTCTGAATTCTGAAAATGTATAGGTTTTTCAACATTCTCATCTTATTTTCAAATTGTCAAAATAAACATGCATCTCTAAGAGTCTAAATAACAGACACCACATCGTCCGTAATGCAGAAGTGGAAAACAAATACATGCTACACGGAAGGGCATTTTATCTGAGGAAACAAACAGAAACAGGATCCACAAAACAAATAAGAGAGCAGAATGGAGAAGGGATCATTAAGACTGGCGTCAGCTGCGCTTTCTGTATCATGATCATCATCATAATCATTGTCATCAGCATCAGCAACATAAGTTATAGATTAGTCTTTATTAAGCCTCCAAGGATGTTTTATTAAGCTCTTGGAATGGAGGAAGCCAGAAGGCATGGGACCACATGGTTGTTCCTCAAGAAGGAGAGACTTGATCGCCTAGGAGTTCTCTACCTCAGCCTGACCACCAGAGGCTGTGGGAGAGAAACCAAAAATAAAAATAAAAATAACCAAACCCATTACTGTCAAGATGATTCTGATTCATAGCGACCCTGTACGACAGAGCAGAACTGCTCCACAGGGTTCCCAAGGAACACCTGGTGGATTCAAACTGCCAACCTTTTAATTAGCAGCTGTAGCTCTTAACCACTACACTACCAGGAGAGAGAGAGAAAACCATAGCAAAATGAAGACTGTCTGACTCTTCTCTTAGCTCAGGACTGTCCATTGTTGGAGAAAGTTCAAACTCAGCTGGAGGCTACTTATCTCAGAACCTCAGATCTCTGGCACAGAACTGAGAAATGAAACACATGTAAAAATGGTCTCTGAACAGCCAAAATAGATGCTGCAAAGGCCAGGCTGTGGTTTGGACTCATAAAAGAGCCCTCAGGTCCTCATGAGAACCATTACCAATCTGAGTTATCTGCTTCTTACTCCATTGCTGGTTTTCTGTGGTGAATTAAAGGACATTGAAAGAATCTTGGAGAGAAAGATTGGGAGAAAGGGAAGAAGCTAGACAAGCAATAGTAGTTCACTGCCTAACAAGAGGGGAAAAGATGGAACAAAACTATACAGGGCACACAAAGAACCGGAAAAGTACTGTTGAGGCCATTCGTGTAGAAACTAGCCCCAAACCCTGCTAAGCCAGGGGAGATCACCGTGTGACAGTACAGTGAACAGTGAAGTAGTTCATATCCAAGTGGATGATTCCGCACTCACTACAGCCATTATGCATGTGCTGCATTCAGTCTCCTGTTCAAGAAGGCAAGCAAGAAGAAGACAGTCAGGGAAGACTTGCCAGTTATTAATGTTATCATGCTGAGTATTTGTTCCCTACTAAAATTCATGCTTCTGTAACAGAATCAATGTCTTAATTAAGCACAGTCTAATACCTATGGTGAGCCATGGTTGCTAATTGAAAAAGGCAGCAGTCAGAATCTACCTGCTGCTCCCTGGAAACTCTGTGCAGTAGTTTTACCCTGTCCTATTGAGTCGCCATGAGTTTGAATCAACTCTGCAGTACGAGGTTTAGTTTTTGCTAACATCTAGATGTGGGCATTCAATAAATGTTAGTTAGTTTGAATTTTCTGTAGAATTCACTGTTTGGGGAATTTTTTTGGGGGGGGAAATTTTTTTTTTTTTTGCTTTTTTAAGCTCAGTAGTAGGGTGTCACTTGTCAAAGGAAAGAATGAAACTCCAAATGTTTAATTCTACTGTTTGCAGTTACAGTGAATGATAATTGTTGTTGTTGTCTGCTGTCGTGTTGATGCCGACTCACAGCAACCCTACAGAGCAGCATAGAACTGCCCCATGAGATTCGCTAGGCTGTAATCTTCATGGAAGCAGACCACCAGGTCTTTCCACCATCAGAGCGGCCAGTGTAAAATGCTGACCTCTCAGCCAGCAGCTAAGCAGTTAGCCATTGTGCAACCAGGCGTTTGGGAATGGGAGTAAAATCCCCGGGTGGCACAGTTTGTGCTCAGCTGGTAACCGAAGCATTGGTGACAGCAAAGAAGAAAAGGTGATCAAATCTGCCTCCATAAAGATTACAACCAAGAACACCCTATGAAGCAGTTCTACTTAGTAACACATGGGGTCATCATGAATTGGCCTGGACTCAGCGGCATAAGACAGCAACGACAGGGAATGGGAACGAGGAGATTCCGTTGGACACAACCAGACTCATCCCAGTTTGAAGGAGGAGATTTAACCCTTATATATTTACTGTTGCTTTCTCTCTTGGGTTCCATTTTAAATGAGTATCTTATGTTTAGTCCCTAGTACGTGAGGGAAGTTACGTTACAGCAAGAATGCTCCTTAGAAGCGAGGGTGGTGAGACTGTGTCTCACAGGCTTTGAACGTGTTGTCAGGAGGGATCAGTGTCTGAAGAATACCATCGTGCTGGCTAAAGTAGAGGGTCAGTGAAAAAGAGGAAAACTCTCAATGAGGTGAGTTGACCCAGTGGCTGCAACAATAGGCTTAAACTTAACAACCACTGTGACGATAGTGCAGGACTGGGCAGATTCTGGAGATACCCAACTATTTGGATATTAATTTGTAGGAGACAGGATTACTTTTTTAAAAGGTAATTATCTTTTTTTAAAAAGTTAACATTTATGTAAGAACTGCTATTTAAAATTAGATCAACATTCTATAAAATTAGAGAACTTGAACTGTCTCATAGTGTTTTGCTGTCTGCCAAAGTACCTACCTGTAATAATGCCAAAAAATGTTAGCTGTTTTATATGAAACATTTGGTTAATTAATGAAGCCTAGTATCCTGTGCAAGTTCTGTGGGTAAGTTAGACCTGTTTCTGGGTGGGAGTCATCCAGGCATCTCTTCTGTTGTCAGTGTTATAAGTGAGTTTTAATTATTTGTAGGGTATTATTTGATGATAATGATGAAACTTCACCCTTCCACTGGGGATCTCTTGAGCTTGGCTCATGACATAATGGAAACTTCATTATTCAAAGTATTCATTGATTTAGTTGAGAGGAAGAGAGAAGAGAAAAAAAGTAAAAGTTATCCAGAGCTCAGAAGTTGATATTGGCCGTGATAATGCTCCCCAGGCACACAGTAGGCCCTTAACCATTTGGAAAAGAATACAGTAAACCCCATGGGATATATACTAGATATAGAAACAGCTTTCTTTGTTTTCACTTTCTTTTTTGTCCTTAATCAATCCATTTGGCTATAATGATGGGGCTGAAGGGGATCACATGACATCTTTTGCTCTTCAAATATGACTGTATCTAAAACTTTCTGCTAAGATCACCATCCCATCTCCCCAATGAAGAGATAAATGTCACTTGAGCCACAATCTATGTCCCTGACAGTGAGGTATCAAATTAAATACACACAGTCTTAGCATCACTGAAACTTGAGCTTCTCCAGCACAGTTGATTCAGGAAGATTCCTTTAGGGTCCCATAGTTAAACATCAAAGTCATTTGAGTGATGTACAAGCGGCATTATTTCTTTTTACAAATATGAAAGCATAGGCTCAAAGAAAGAATTTCACCAGTCATTCGCTGACCTAGAGATAATTTATAGTACCACTGACAGACTTCAGAGAAACCTACTCTAAGCTTGATACCTTTGTAGCTCCAAGCCGGTCCTCTTCCTCGCCCACCTCCCCACTGCTGCAATGGTTTTAACCTACAAATATAAGGAAACTGAAACTAAAGAGCTTCCTGAGATAAAATCATATATATAAAAATTCTCATGGAGTTAAGTGACATACAAGTAAGCAGTATTATTACCTTTTTTTTGTGTGGTCACTTTTGAGTCCTGTCTACCAAGAAAATGCTTTTGAAAACCGTATCCTCCGTTTGGAACTGATAATAACCAGTCCAAATCTTGGCGACATGTGAGGTCAATCCTAGTATAAAAATAAAAACTTCGCTTGAAAATTTCCTCAGCAACAATAAGCATATTTTCTCCTTTCTCCACATTTCTTTCTAGCATAAGCATTTAAGCTTGTAAATGCAAAGAAACCACCCATTCTTTTAATTTTTCTGTCTTTGATGCTTTGGAAAACATCCTTATCAGTACTAAATAAACCGTAAAATAGAAACATTTTATCAGTGAAAATAAGAGAGACTCAAGACTCTTATATTAGGTCTTGAGAGATTCTGTGGTCTCTAACGTTCTCCTTCGCTGGGGCCCTGGCTCACGTACAGTGCACAGTTGGTTTCCAAGAAGTGGATCAGTTCCCAGGGCCAGGCAGAGAGCTCTGGAAGATTGGACTGATGTTGAATTCCCTCTTCTGGAACTTTTTTATGGAGGCTAGAAACCAAGAACTTTGGTCTCATCTCAAGCAATGAGCTGAAGTTCCACAGGTAAGAATGGTTTTATGTGATCCTCAGTCACCAGAAGTAGATGCCATTGGTGAATGCTAGGAGAATTCATGGATACAGGAAGTAGATGGAGAAGATCAGGGAAAGGAAGAGAGTAACTGATTTTAGGGGGAGGAGGGTCAAAATTTTAAAGTGATTGTTTTGGGAGTGTTGGGGAAATTATCCTTGTCAAGATTATGATAATTTTATTATTGATATTTTGAAGCTCATGTAACTCTATCTGTTCTCATTACATTGATATATAAGTTTAACTTTTAGCCTGTGGTCCATCCTTCTGTCATTTCCCAAATACAAATTGATTTCGCCAGTTAATCACTCTAATGGCCAACTTAGATCAGTGCACTTGGGAGAATGTGAGGTCAGTTTATTGGCATTAAATAAGAAGATTGAGTAAATATGTGTATATATACACACAAATATATCCCAAAACAGCAGGACTATAATCTCATATTAAGCATAGTTTTATGATGTGACATGTATTTTATGGTGATAAGTGATTGACGGTCATGTTAGTTTATGCTTGGAGCATTTTAATTACACAGCTATGTCAATTATTCTATTTTAGTGCTAGTGATTTAACATTAGATTTTGGTTGTAATCTCTAATGATCATTCATCTCTGACTTGTTAACTAGCATATTGTCATGAAAATAAATTTTAGAATTATATTGTCAGCATACTTAGTTATTATCCTATAAGTAATATAAACAACTGGAAGAACTTGTGCCAGATGGTAGGCTAAACTCTCTTATCACAGTTCATCTTGCAATGTCAAATTTTATGTAGATTCAAAATTCTAAAAGCATCATGTCTTGTAATTATGCTAGATCTCTTTCACCACATCAACAAGAGACACACAGGAAAATGTTTATTGTAATAACACTTGCAGTTGGCAAAATGATGAGCCATTTATAGGATATTTAAATGTACTGTTAAGTGTGAATTATAAAATGTATAGTCACAGAATATCAGTCTTTAAATCTTGGCTTGTGGAAGACAGCAATTAGATGTGTCTAGGATCACAGGAAATTACTTGAAGTATAATCAGGCTATCTCAGTTGAACTTATATTTCAGAGAGATAATATTTTTTGAGGCTGTGTTCAAAAAACATGTTCAAAATTACACATCATGGAAAATTTCCCTTGCTTTTGTAGCTTTGCCAAAATTTTGTTACCATATCTGTATTAATTATCTAGGCTGACAGGGCACTCCAGGTTACATATTCCTTCCAATTACAAACTGCTTTATAATAACATAGAGAAATTTATTGGTCTCCTTTACAATATTGTAAACCCTGAGCCAAAGCCTAGTTCGACCCACCTACACCAATTAAAGATGTGCAGACTTGAAATGGGGAAGACACATCTTAATTTTCAGTGGGCATAGGTTTCAGTTTCTTTTGTAAAGAAACTCCCTAGGGAAATGGCTAAGTAACAACCTGGAAAAAAATATCTTTCTTTTCCTCAAACTTTTAGAATACTTTGATAAGCAGCCAAGTGTAAGTATGGGGACAGCTTTTGAACTTTATGTCATTGATCAGACATGTCATTGAACAATGTCAAACCCGTGACCTTGTGGGCTTGATGGCATTACATTAGAGTGAGGACTAGATTGTGAGCCCGGTCAGCAATGCTTAAATTGCTGGTGAACTGAGTTCTTACAATCTCTGTTTAACACTTATGTTCTGCTTATTTTGTAGTTAATGACGAACGTCTCTTAACACCTTGCCGCTCAAGCGTTTGGTCCTTTCTAGTGGGCAGAACCTCTGTGTTATTCACCACCGAGTCCCCCGAACTCTTAGACAAAGCCCTCTCAGAGGCAGGGATCTCAGTTACTGTCTCTAGAATAGTAAACCTCATCTTTGAACATGATAAGTGGACTCGTGGACTTTCAGCATTGTGAAAACAATATTATGTGGATTACTATATGTAACATGAAAGAAATATTGGTAGCTGACTTTTTGTCAGTTATATTCAGACCCAGCAAGTATTTAAAATTGAAACAACAGAGAGATGTATGTATGTTCATAAAAATGAATATGGATAATGTTAACTGTTAGAAAGAAACTTTTTTCCCAGCATTTGCTAAATAAAACTGAAGGAATAATCTTTTCAAAATCAGCTACCTGGTCTCTCTACCACGATATATGGTCTTGTTGCAAGATGACAATGGAAAAGCCTCACTCTCACCCTGCTAGGTGGTTATCCTTTCTTGGGAAGGTAGCATTTTTTAATCTTGGGACAGCCTAAGTGGAAGCTAGGTTTTCATAGTATAGAAAGCAAGAATAGGTAGAATTTTTCTAAAGAGACATTTTCTAAGACCTTTCTCCTAAGGGGTGAGGAAGCTGTTCATCTAAATTTCAAATCCACAAACATACTGTTTGCATGTTAGGTCTTATTTTTACCATGCTCAACCAACTGGCAAGAAAGCAAACAGTAGGAACAACATCTTATTTTGGTAAGATTAGGTTAATTACAGTAAATTAAAATCGTTAATCTTCCTCAGTTAACCTTTTAATGCATTCCTCAATGGCAAACCTTTAGTCTGTTAATCTCTGGTTCATTAGTGAGTTTCTTAAGTGTTTATTAAGGGCTACATATAACATTCTCATAATTACTAATAAGCTTTATTTACGGCATATGTACTATAACCCCTGTAGGGAGTTTCACTGGGTTCATCACCACTTTTATCATGTAAGATTTTCCTCAGTAGCTTCCTACCCCTATAAAATATGAAATATGTAGCTTTCTAAAGCAAAATGAAATACATATCCTCTCTATAGTTAATGAACTCAAATATTATGGCTCTGTGTTGCTCTCCCTCTAAAATCCGATTGTTTTCTAATATCTGCTGTTTCATTTTATTGCTCACGGGAAAGGCAAAGGGAGGTTAGATTATTAATCTTAGCAGTTTGCACTGTAGATTGTTGGCAACCCTGGAATCATAGCTGCCGACTCCCATTTGTGTCTCAGTTCTCCTAAGTGTGTTACCTCCTTTAACTTGAAGGCATAAATATTATATAGTTTTTAGAAACCCCAGTGGTGTAGTGGTTAAGAGCTGTGACTGATAACTAAAAGATCAGCAGTTGACTCCACCAGCTAATCCCTGGAAACTCTGTCCCATAGGATCACCATGAGTCAGAATTGAGCAGGCGGCAATGCCTTTTTTGTTTGTTTGTTTTGTTTGAGTGCATTATGTTGGCATAAAATGCCACTTAAGAAAAAATTCCACTCAGGGCCATCTTTCATGGTAAGGGATTTCTGCATCTCAGCCCTAAACAAAACCAAACCTTACTACCTCCTCTTTGATATATGAAATGCCTTTAACAAAGGACAAGTTCTGAGAGCTGCACGTCAAATTAAGTCACAATAAGGATGGACGATTGATGTGAATGCTTTCCAGAGAGAAGGTGAAATAGAAGAAAGTAAGAGAGAGCACAGGAACCCTGTTAAACTGGAAAATGATCCAGAGATGATCCTGGCAATAAACTTCACCTATCTCACTTTTGCTTAGGATTGGTGGCAGAGCAAAGGGGTGGCTTGGAACAGCTTTTGTCATCCCACTTAATCTCTATCAGTTCCCTTCCCCAAAGCACCACAGTCTGTGGCCTAACTGAAAAGCAGACTGCGTTCTGTACAGATGTAGCTTATCATATTTCATCACCTATCCCAATCTGAGCCTTTGCAACTCAGTTGATGCTCTTTATATGTATAAATTCAATTACTGCCATAAATATAAAAAAAAAATCCATACCCACTACCATTGAGTTCATTCTGGCTCAGAGTGACCCTATAGGGCAGAGGAGAACTGCCTTGTAGAATTTCCAAGGAGCGCCTGGTGGAATTGAACTGCTAACCTTTTAGTTAGCAGCCATAGCACTTAACTACTATACTACCAGGGTTTCCATGCACACACATGCATACATATATGTACACATACACATACACACCCAGACACACACACACATATTAAGTATATGTATGTAAAACTATCTCCAGTCAGTTCAAACCCATAGCAGCTCTATAAGACAGAGTAGAACTGGCCCATAGGGCTTCCAAGGCTGTAAGCTTAATGGAAGCAGACTACTGTCGTTCTCCCTCAGAGCAGCTGGTAGGTTTGGGCTGCCAACCTTTTGGTTAGAGCCGAGCACTTAACTACAGTCCGCCAGGACTCATGTATGTATCCTGAAGCCTCCACTCCCCAGAACAGGCTCCATAAGTATTTTTTCAGAATGAAAGAAGATGAGAGATGTAAAATTACCTTGGAAGTAAAGACATTTCATAAATTCAAGATTTTGGAATTTTCAAACTTCATCCTAAGGCCCATAAGTAGTTTTATTCCTATGGACACATCTTTCTTATAGACATAAGTTGAGAAGTGCTGAGACAAGGTAAACATTTAAAGTAGCATTTCTAACTATGCTAAAAATCAACAACAGACTAATTTGAAATTTAGTATTACTGACTGAACTTGACAGTTAAGACAGAGAGAAATGCTACGGTGATGGTTCTTGACAAGTTTAGATGAAAACATTTTAGTGAGTGAGAACATTCTTTGGCTTTAGAAAATATACTTGTGCATTTGTTTGTGAATTTTGAGAAGCCTTTTCTTGCCCCGATGGTTACCACAGTAACTGGCTTAATATTTATGGTGTGGTGAATTCTAGGGCCTTTTTCCCACCATCAGAAACCCTGGTAGTATAGTAGCTAAGTATCACGGCTGTTAACCAAAAAGTCAGCAGTTCAAATCCACCAGGCACTCCTTGGAAATGCTGCAGGGTAGTTCTGCTGTGTTCTGTCGGGTCACTATGAGTTGGAATCAGTTCAACAACAATAACTTTTGGTCTTCCCACCACCTTTTGAGTTTATAGTACTGTGTTCACGGGCCCTAATGCAAATTGGATTGCTGACTCCTGGGCAAGACAGCATGGGGTTTAAGGCACACTCTTCCTCTCATATATGATTCTGACCAAATATTAGGTACTGAGTATTCATTGCATCTTAATCCATTGTCCACTTTGCCAGTTTGGCAGCAAGTTCTTATTCTAATAAATTACTCAGATGGAGATTCCAGATGTGCAAAAAGCTACTTTTATTAGGACAATGGAAAGGTCCAATCTTTTCTTCTAAATACAATCAAGAGCAGTGTAGCTTTGCCTTTGTAATTTTTCAAAGATTTGCATTACGTAACTAGAAAATTGTCTCCCTGAGCATAGAGATAATTCGTTAGCACAAAATGCAGTTTGGAAAACACTGATGTAAAGCTTCAGTCCAAGAGAGAAGCCTTTTAAGTTGCTGAAATGTAGTGGAGGGGAAGAAGGAAATTGCTATTTTACATGATTGGCCAAAATGCACTATAATTATATCAACTTGAAACAGATTCCTTAGAAGAACTGATAACTCTGTGATCAAAATACAGCATGCGTAGTGGAACTAAGTGCTGTGTGTACTTTCTCTGTGACTTGCTGACATGCTGTACGTGAGATGCACAGTAGAAGAGGCAACGATACTTACTTGTCTTAGCTTGTTAATAGGACCTCCAGCTCCTTCAGCACAATAAAGAATGGTGGGGAGGCATTACTGAGAAATAGCTTGCATGCCTACCCATCTTTTTGCCTTGCTCATACAACTCAATTTGTGGATTGTTCTCATGTCATGGTGTTTTGATGCTGCCATGCATGTTTGTGATTAACACAGCTTCATCTCATCAGTCAGCTTCCTAATGGAGTAACTCTTGAGCACTGTGCTGACTCTTTGTTGTCTGTTCTAAAATGGGGAAGTAAAGTTGAATCACAGATATTTAGCCCAAAGATACTCTGCCATTATGTCTCCTCTTCCTTTCAGTGTCTCTACAAAGTACTGTTTTCTGTCAGCCCCATTCCATCCCTAGAGAGATCACCCACAATAACAGTGATGTTAATGTCTAGCTGTACCTGTTGCTATTGACTTGACTCTGACTCTGACAGTGTAGAACTGCCCCACAGAGTTTCCAAGGAGTACCTGATGGACTCAAACTACTAACCTTTTGGTAACCAGCTGTGACTCTTAACCATCACTTACCCAAGATTCCCAGTGTTTAGTTAGTACCAGTTAAATGCACTGTCTGACATCTGAAAGTCTAAAACACTCTTCCTAACCATTTTCCTTGGGTATAGTAATCATATCTTTGCACATCTCTTTCACCTAACTCTAAATTTCTAAAGGGAAGTGTTATGTCTTTAGTTTTAGTAACCCTTCCCCTAGATAGTGGAGTTCCTAATGCATGGTAGGTGCTTAAAAACTTTTATTGACTGAATGAATAATGAATTGTAAATATTCTGTTTGATCCTGAAATAATTACAGCTTGTGAGTAAAGTGCCTAGATTTTCAGGAGCCAAGTTAGCTAACTAGTTGTGAATGAAATAACTGCACTCGTCTTTAAAGAAGCTGACTGAAGACCCACCTTAGTATAACCTGAGCAGCAAGCAGATGTAGACGAAGCTAAGGCCTTGAACTCTGGCAGTTGCAAAAGTGCAGTTACAGATTTTGTAAGCATTATGATGCACTTTCTTTGGTCCGTCAGCTAGGTCTTTCACAGTTCCTTCTATGACTGGAGTCACACAGCTGTGAGGTGGTCTGATGAGGAGCAGAAAGAGGTCCAACACTGTCTATTGGGCCTTTATCTCACAAGCACCCTCCACTAACCAGCTCAGGTCTCCACCCACCCCAAGCAACTAAATGAGTACTGTAACATCTGGACCTGGAGGAAATGTGGGACAAACTGCTACAGTGGCAGGTCTTTTTCCCTCACTTCTCTTGACCCATTAGAAAGGACAGCTTTCCCTTAGTGGCCTTTGTTTCTGTTGTTTCTGCACCTGGAATGCTTCTTCTCCCTTGTTCTTTTGCCTCTCTGAATCCCACAAGGTCCGACTCAAATCCTGTCTCCTTCCTGAGACCCTTCCTGACCCTCCACCGAAAGCAGTAATTACTGCCCCATTGAACACCTGGGCAACTTCACACCGATGCTGCTTGACATTTTAGATATTTTCTTCCTACATGTTAATTATTTTTCTCGTTTTTCTGTCTCATGCACTTGAGAATGAGATAATGCCCTGAATTTTTTTTGCAAAACCTCAGCATTTTATGTCATATGACAAATATTTCAAAAACAAAAATACTTGGTGATTTGAGAGAAAAGAACTAGAAAGGAATTGGACTCAGGTAAATGAATTTATCAAAAGATTATCATGGATGCTATGAGAAAAATTCATGAGCATGTAGCACTTTTATAATACACAAATTATTTAAAATAATTTTCTTAAAAAGACAGTTAAAAAAGAATCCTAGACTTTTCTCACTAGTCATAAATATATGTGAATATGTTATATATTTGAAAATGCAGACGAATGATTATTTATATTTGAGGTAGAACCAAAGTCGTATTTTGGATATTGTCCTGCATGTTCCAAAGTCATTTCTTGAATGAATTTTTGTATAATTCTTCCATAGTTGTATTTCATTCTTAGTGTTAATTCATTTGAACCCAAAATACCAAGATACCTCATTCAAATGCTGTAGTCCAGAAACACACATTCAGGCGTGATGAATCTACATTATCGTCAAATCTTATTCTAGGTCTTAGACAGGAAGAACCCTTACTGTGGCTTTTATGCCAGTTGTACTCACACCAAGTGCACCTCGGGATCTGGTACAGGAAATGTGTTGGTTTACATGAGCTAGCTGTACTAGTCCAGTCTGCTGATAGTTTCTATCTAGTTCAAATTCAGGAGATGCAGTTCTTGTCCAGAAACTAACTGTCTAAAACTGAGAATGCCAACATCAGTGTTGGTCAAGCAAAACCATTATGAAGGTGCCTATGTATGACATTTTAAACTTCAGCAGCAGTAGGTGTAGAGTTGTAGAATACTACTTGCGAGGAAATAGAAAGCAAAAAGCCAAGAACCACACACTGGAAATTTCAGCATTGGAAAGCTAGAGCTCTGAGATGCAAGATCATATTTAAAAAGATGGCAAAAAAAATTGTTTTCTACAATGGGATCTCTTTATTGAGCACTAACTTTATGTAATGCACTGTGCACCTGAGAAAATGCAAGTAGCCTGAAAAACCTATAACAAGCAATTCTGTCTCATTATGGAGTGGTGACAAAAAAATATATAGTAATGTGACTCCCAACTAATGCTCCAAGAACAGAGTCCTGTCTGCCAGAATGCGGCCATATTAGCCGCTCTGTATTTTCAACCTTTGTATTAAGTTACCATCAAGCAACACTAATTAAGATAAGATATGGAGCTACTTATTTGTTTCATATGTCTTCAGAATTCTGAATTATACATTAAAATGACCTATGTCATCTGTGTATGCTTTTCACAAAAGAAAAAAAAGCATAAATGCCTCAGGATGCTTCTGGCTGGCTAAGAAACAGATGAAAAGAATTCTTTCTATAGTTTCTATTAAAATACAGAGCAATATCAGAATTTTGAAAGCTGTAGAATTAAGGTAAAGACTATATAAGGCAAATAAATCAATAAAAACTGTAACAAAGACGTAAATATTTTAAATTAATTTGTAAAAGCTGAGTCTTCTAAGGCTTTGCAAAATTAGTAAAACTATTTGGAAAATCCTTAACTTGTACTTTTTTATTTGTTTGTTTGATTTTGTTTCTAGATTCCAGATTCAGAGAGGCACAGCTGATCCAAACAATTACAAAAGCTTGGGAGACAGTTTCCGAGTGATTTTCCGAACAGAAGGGTATGTGCGCTGCTTTATACATAGATTTTGTGTTGATATAGGAGTGTGGATATGTGTGTATAAAATTATGCTTAGACTGAGGAAAGCTTGACAACTTTTTTATTTCTGGAAATAAACTTACATGCATTTTCTCACAGAAGTTTTCTACTTAGCGTATTTTCTCATTTTGAATGACTTGTTTTCCTAGTCTTTTGGGGGACGAAAACATTTAAAAAGATACCTTCCCACTTTATTGTGTTTTGTGTGATGATATGATTAAAGCCTGAATATGTATACAATGGAAGTTATCACAAAAGGATATTTTCTTTTAATAATAAGTTCAGTGATTAGAGAACAACTTCTGATTTATGTCAAGAAGGCTTTATAAAGTTCTCATAACTGGAGCTGTCTAAATTTCACAGTTCTTTATTTTGATACTTAAATATAATGCCCAACTGCTTTCCTGTTTGTACTGTGATTATGACACAGATCTGTGTCAAAGATTAACGCGTCAAATCCATTATCTTAATTAGGTACTAGATGAACAGATGTATGTACTATTTTAGTTATGTGAACTAAAATTGTCTTTGATACGTAGAGTCGGTTAAATAGTCTATCCAGAATAATTTTCCAAAAGATATTATTAGATTTGTTTTTAAAAGTTCTTTTTATAAGTGGACTGGTTAAAAATAATAATCACACAAAAGTGTTAAGAGTAATAATAATACCAAAAAAATGCAATCAAGTTAGAGCTGACTCATGTAGGGTTACTGTGAGTTAGAGTAATTAGTATATATTTAGCCTCTACAGAAACCCTGGTGGTGTAGTGGTTAGGTGCTACAGCTGCTCACCAAAAACAGCAGTTCAAATCTTCCTGGCACTCCTTGGAAACCCTATGGGGCAGTTCTTCGCTGTCATGTAGGGGCGCTGTGAGTTGCAACCAACTTGGCAACACTGGGTTTGGTCAGTGGGTTATACACTAGAATTTTCCTTATAATTCTGTGGGTAGATTTTATTAGGATCCCTCCCAATGGGACAGATGAAGAAACCTAAACTCAGAGATGTTAAGCACTGTTCTGAAGTTCGTGTAACTATTAAGTTCTGTAGCTTGGACTCAAATCGAGGTTTGTTTGATCCCAAAGCTTATGCTGTTAACTGCTGTAATTTACTACTTCTCAAGGCAGAGAAAACCTACTGCTGCTGAGTTGATTCCAACTCATAACGACCCCATGCTACAGCGTAGAACTGCCCATAAAGTTTCCAATGAGTAGCTGGTGGGTTTGAACTGCCAGCCTTTTGGTTAGCAGCCCTAGCTCTTAACCTCTTACCCATTGTAACCCCAGTGGTATAGTGATTAAGAGCTACAGCTTCTAACCAAAAGTTGGCAGCTGAAATCCACCAGACATTCCTTGGAAAACCTCAGGGGTAGGTTCTGTCCTGTTCCATAGGGTTGCTATGAGTCAGAATTGACTCAATAACAATGTGTTTTCTAGGGGGATAATAGCCCATGTCTTAACCACTGCACCACCAGGGTTCTGTTACACACAACAGACCAAAAGATGTGCTCTTTTGGCTTCGCTTCCTTGGCTGTGACTAAACTATGTAGAACCAGTTCCAAGACCAAGGACTTACAAACGATATGCACATTTTATCTTATAGATATTGCCAGACTACCTTCCAAAAACTATGTGCCAATTTTATGTCCTTATTATTTGAGTTTTCACTTCCACATGCTCTCTCAAAACACTGACATTATAAATCATTACTTGATACATCTGTCAGTCACATGCGTCTTATATTTACAGTCTGATAAAACTAAACCCACCCTTCAGTTAATTCTGACTTATAGTTACCCTACAGGACACAGTAGAACTGCCCCACAGGGTTTCCAAGGAGTGGATCATGCATTTGAACTGGCAACCTTTTGTTTAGCAGCCCAGCTCTTAAACATTGTACCACCAGGGCTCTAGAACTACCATATGTGAGCAATAAAACTGTTCTGATTGTATCCCTCTGATTGTTATGGGATTGAGCCTACTTTTATATCATTAACTATCATTTCTTTCATCAATTGCCTGTTAGTGCCCTTTGCACATTTCTTCTGGGTTATGTAGGAGCTCAGCATATATTATAGGTACTAATCTTTTGATAAAATGAACTTGGTGGTGCAATGCATAAGAGCTTGACTACTAACCCAAATGTGGACAGTTCTAGCCTACTAGTGGCTCCAAGGAGTGCCTGGTGAATTCAAACTGCCAACCTGTTGGTTCGTAGCCAGTGCTCAAACGCTTCACCACCAGAGCTCCTCATAAAGATTATTCCTTAAGGAACCCTATGGGACAGTTCTATTTCATACCGTAAAGTTGCTGTGAGTCAGAAGTGACTTGACTGCACACAATAGTAACAACAAGTCTTGTAACTGGTATGTACATTGCAAATGTTTCTCCCAGCTTGTCATTTGCCTTACAACCATAATTTACACCTTTCACAGATTTGTCATTTTTTGACGACTATTAGCTGGCTGGCTGGCTATCATTATATGATCATAACTGTCTTTTCCTTTATGATATCTGACCTTGATGTCACTTTTTTTTTTAATTTCTTACTCTCAAGATTATGGACATTTTCTTCTAGTATTTCTTTACATTTAAATCTTCAATTCAGCTGAGATTTTCTTGGTATGGTATATGAGAAGGAGCTTGGGTGGTGAAGGTGGTTAAGTGCAGGGCTGCTAACTGAAAGGTCAGTGGTTCAAACCGACCAGCAGCTCTGTGGAGAAAGATGTAGCAGTCTGCTTCCATAATGATAACAGCCTTAGAACCCTAGAGAGGGCTTCTGCTTTGTCCTATATGGTCACTATGAGTAATAATAGACTTAATGACAACAGGTTTGGTTTGGGTTGCTGATATATGGGAATGAAATTTGCTTTTCAAATAGTCAATTGTCCAGACACCAGTTGTTGAAAACTCAATCCTTTATCCACTATCAAGGACTGAATTTGTCCCCACTGCAAAAAGTATCAACTTAGCTAGACCATGATTCCCAGTATTGTGTGGCTGTCTGTCCTCTGTTTTGTAATTTGTTGTAAATAGTAGCCTCTGTGCTTGTGGTCATGGTCCCATTTGGGAGTAAGTTAGTCCCATTTGGTTAAGTTAGTGAGACATGATTAGATCATGTTAAGAAGTATTAGTGTGGATTGCAACACCCTCCCTCAGGTCACAGCCATGATGCAGTCAATGTGAGGGGTGTTTCCGTGGCATTCAGCTTGCATTACCTTTTATCTTACAAGAGATAAAAGAGAAAGAACAGAGCATAAAAAGAGGGACTTCCTACCACCAAGAAATAAAATCTTGTAGGGGGCACGTCCTTTACACCCAGAGTCTCAGGGCTGAAAACCTTCTAGACTGAGGAGAAGATTGATGCCAAAACACATGGAGGTCTTTAACAAAAAACAGGTCCACAGACATTGAAAGGAGACAAGAATCTTCCTCCAGAGCCTACAGAGAGAGAAAGCCTTCCCGTAGAACTGGCACCCTGGTTTTTGGCTTCTAGCCTCTTGAACTGTAAAAGAATAAATTTCTATTAATTAAAGTCATCCACTGTGGTCTTTCTTTTATGGCAGTACTAGATAACTAAGACACTCACTAATTTGAAATGTTACCTTTTTAGATACTAAACTTCCACGTATTCGTAAGATTTTCTATTGTATTTCTCCATTTTATATTCATCAATTTAATATATATCTATTCCAGTATGATACCATTTTAATTACTACATATTTAAAGTGTTTTGGAAATATTTGAAAATATGCCCAAGAATATGCACTCCAAAATCCTTATCATGGCGTGTAACTCTGTCCCTGATACGGCCCTCCTTTTGTCTCCAGGTTCCATGCCCCATTTACAGACCTGCTCTAGGAAGAGCAAACAGTTTGCAGTTCTCTGCTCCTTTATCCTCTCTTGCTATCTATTTGCTACTCCTGGAAGACCTAACCCCATCTTCCATTCAAGACACTACCCCTCTTCATTGAAGAATGAGCTCAAGTTTCACTTGTCCTGTCTTTTCTCTACCACATTCTGGCCGAAATACACAGACACACATGCACGCATGCTCACACACACACACACACAGAGAGAGAGAGAGAGAGATGTGCCACTCATATTTATTGTGTCTGGCACTGACTGGGGACATTAGTAAGCACACACTGAACAAATGAATGCAAGTCATCACACCACCAGAATTATGCCAAATGAATCAAGGATGATAATTTTTTGTTACAGATCACTTCTCTTGTGCTATAACAATGGTAGTTATCTGTATACCTCATGAAATACTTTGAGTTCACCTAAGTGACAGAAGGTCATCAAGTTCCCCTTGCTGTTAGTCTCGCCATGTGGCACCTAAGCATTTAACATTTGTAATATACTTGTTTCTATGACAAATGGAATCAAAATCATGTTCATGTCACCCAAAATATATACAAAGGTATAGAAATCACAGTATATTATCTAGTTAATAGAAGTATGCCTTTCCCATAATACAGTTATGACAGTATGCTCAGTTTTATAAACCTGTAACAGATCCCTGAACTGAGTTGTGGGAGTTCCTTAGCCAGGATCTTCATTTCATGTCTGTTTTATGAACAATTTGATGTTTCTGCTTTGATATCAATAATATAACAAACATACAGTATGTGTGGTCCTTGCTTAGTAAAATTGGCCTTTTCCTGTAATAGATGTGTAATTGCTTCTAGAGCAAATGATGTTCTTTCTGGACATGTTAGCTACAAGCCAGAGGTATCTAGTCTTAGAGATGAAAAGATTTGTAAAACTACGAAAGAAAATGTATCTTATTTTGAATTCAGAGTATTTCACAGTCTTAGATTAAACAGGAAAAAGGAAAAGAAATAAAAGCCTTTGAACACAACCACTACATTAAATATTTTTTCCTGGTAAAACCAATTCTTTTGGATTTTCTTATTTACTTTTATAGTACATTCTACTTTTAAAAATGTTTTTCTAACTTGGACAAAGAAACCAGACTGATCTGTAGCCTGCAAGAAGGATCAATTTTACTACTAGCATAATCAGGATTCATCATTCCTGGCTTTTTCCATCTCCTCCAGGTTTTAAATGGTAGTCCTTTTGTAGTGTTAATTTTACAAACTTCAAGTTGGTGAATAGACAGAGAATCTGTGTACATCTCCCATTTTCCTGCTCTAAGAAAGCAAAGTCTTCCCCTGACCAATGTTGGAGATACAATCACTCTCCTATTTGCCCAGATAATAGATTAAACCCCAAACCCCTTCCCACTGAGTTGATTCCAACTCCTAGCAACCCTATAGGACAAAGTAGAACTGCCCTACAGGGTATGTAAGGCTGTAAATCTTTACATAAGCCACCTATTTCTCCCTCAAAGTTGCTCATGAGTTCAAACTGTCAGCCTTGTGGTTAGCATCCTAGTGCTTAACTGTGGTGCCTCCAGGGCTCCTCGTGATAGCTCAGTTACAGGGATCCTAATTCCTCTGCTGCTTATAATATTTTTAGTATTCTTGAAAGGGTAACTATGCTGTATTTTTATTAAAGACATGGTTTTTTAACCCAAGATTACCAAGGTGAGATTAAGTTTAAAAAAAAAAATAGTCTTCCAAATTCTGAGTAGCAGTATCCACTATGATGGAATTACCGCATTTAGTTAGCTTTTACCAAGGACTCTTCTGTCGTTTTCTCTAATGGAAAAGTAAGAACTGGCAGCAAAGAAAAGGAGGAAAGGAATTTGTTACTGTTGAGAGTATCTCCCTTGTCACGACTCTCTGTCTTTCTCTGGTTTGACAAAAACAAACTTGAAGGTCCATCTAGTATAATAGAGTGAGCTCAAAAGACACAAAGATGCTGTCTCTTTGTTTTGTGCCTTTCAAACTAACAAGGTTTATAAAATCACCTGGTAAACAGCAGGTAGACTCTCTACTTACGTGTGTTTATGCGTCACTCCACACTTCCCTTTTCCTCAAAGTCTTAATGAAAGTTTTTCTAGTCTTTTTTTGTATCTGTCATTCCTTTAAAGAGAGTGATCGTAAGTATTCACAGATGGGTGATAGGTTATAGATTGTGCTTCTGTATAATCTACACATTAGCTCCTCTCAAACACTTCCTTCTCTGGAAGTGTTCTAGTAGCCGTCCTTCCTGAAATAGAAAAAAGGAACTAAAGAGAGTGCTCTGGTTAAAGAAAGATGTGAAACTAGCATTCATCTCCTACAGGGTGCTAGGGTCTGTTCTAAGGACTTTTTCAACATAGCACTGTGAAGTAGGCCTCATCATGTCCTTGTTTTGTGTGAGGTATGTCAAGGTCAGAAAAGTTAAATAAATTTGTCCAAGTTCACACAGATATTAGTCGTATACCATGACCTTTCTGTTATACCACATCACTTCTCACTGAAAACCAAACTTTATTATTTATTGAACGTAAAGTCTACAGTGTGGAAACAGTGGCTGTAAACCCCTAGTTTTTTAAATATCTCTTTAAAAACCTTTATTATTCCTGGCCTCAAATCTTACAGTGATTTAAAGCTACTGTTATCTCTCCCTTCAAGTAAAATATGAACGTTCTGGGAGCTGGTATGTGTTCAGTCAACCAAATCTTAGTGGTTCTGAGGCAGCAGCGTAACCTCTGACAACTCAAGACTCTCGATCCAGTTCCTACTCTCATCTCTTGCAGATAGCATAGTATCTTTGCTAAATTCATGGTTTTCAGTCAATCTGTTCTCATCCTGTATATTCCTTAGTGCACTTAGGAGAAAAACACTTGGGCTTTGGTTTGCCCAAGGCAAATAACTAGGAAACAACTAGGCCAGATTAAACTTCGCTTCAAATGAGAAACATGTTGATTGCTGGTGCCTTCAGAAATATGGTATTCTTCAGAAAGTATTGCTGTAGAAAATATGTGGTTGCATTTGGGGGGCATCTGAACTGTGTTTTGTTTCACGATTTGTTTTCTGTAACCACTGATGCTGCCCCAAGTATCATCTTACAATCAGACCACTTGGTGATTATAATATTTTCTAGTTAAATGACATTTAAGGCCTCGTTTTATGAGCTCCAGCATAATTGGCTAATTTGGTAAACTCCAGATGTGTGAGATAATGTGCCACTCGTTTAAGTGCCTTTCAGACGGCATAAATGGCACGGCCCCGGGAGGTATAATCACTCCCTCTTGTTTTCATTAAGAAGGGGAATGAGTGGCTTGTACACAGACAAAAGAAGTGGGGCGTCTGCAACCCTAAATCAACAACAACTTGGTAAGAGTTGATCATTTTCTTTTCATAGGTGAACCTATTCTAAGAGCTTTGGTTTAATTTGGTGTCTTATTTAATAGGCCTGCTTTTTAAAAACTGCTTTTCTTAATCCAACATGGCTAGGTAATTTTAAAGCTGTCTCTGAAAATGTCAAGCCCTGTAGAAAGCCCTCTGAGTAGACTATATGTCTGGAAACTGCCTCACCCTCCTGCAGAAGTAGGGGATAGTCCTAGGGTTGAAGAGGCACTGGCAGAGCTAACTCGTGCTCTGATTGAGAATTGTGGTTATTGGAGAAGTCGGCATTCTCACCATCTAAAACAAGTTCTCCCTTCACAGGGCCCGGTAGTTGCTGCTGATCTTTCTCTCTTCTCTCAAACCCCTACATCATCCAACAGAAACCAAATCATCTGCCCAGCATAAACAGGCAGGAGTTGGGTGAATGGGTCTTGGTATCATTCTTCCTTTGGATCCTGGAGCTGGTGCCTTTTGTCTGACCGTAGATACAGTGATGCTCACAGGCAGCTGGTTTATGAGTCTCTGTCATGGATTGAACTGTGTGTCCTAAAAATATGTGCCAACTTAGTTAAGCAAGGATTCCTAGTATTGTGTGGTTGTCTTCCATTTGTGATTTTCTTTTTTGTTATAAATCATAATCCTTGCCTCTGGTTAAAGAGGTTTAGGGTGGGATATAACACCTTTGCTCAGCCACATCCCTGATACAGTGTGAAGGGAGTTTCCCTGGAGCTAAAAGGAAAGGAAAGGAAGCAGAGAGTTGGGGATCTCATACCACCAAGAAAGAAGCACTGGGATGGCAGTGTGTCCCTTGGACCCAGGGTTCCTGCACGGAAAAGCTCCTGGTCCGAGGGAAGATTGATGAGAGGGACCTTCCTTCAGAGCCAACAGATTCCCTGGAGCTGATGCCTCAAATGTGGATTCATAGCCTACTAGACTGTGAGAGAAGATATTACTCTTTGTTAAGGCATCCACTTGTGGCATTTCTGTTATAGCAGCACTAGATGACTGAGGTAGTCTGCACATTCACTGCCGTTTAAACAACACAGGTCTCACTCAGATGAATAATTACTCACTGTACCCCAACCTCCAACCCTGGTGACTAGTCATTAAGAGCTACAGCTGCCAACCAGAAGATTAGTTTGAATCCATCAGGCACTCCTTGAAAACCCTACAGAACTGTTCTACTCTATCTCATAGGGTCTCTAAGAGTCAGAATCGACTGGAGGGTAATGGCTTTGTTTTTTTAATCTGATACCCGAACCCCAGGGCTGTAATCCATAATATGCATCAGTTGTGTGTAGAACATTGAGTGTTGATTGAGTTTACAAGTCTGATTTATCTAAGTGAATGTATTTTTTAATTGGTGCCATATGTGTACTATGACATCTATAATGAATTTCCCTGTAACTTGATTGCTTAATATCTATTTTCTCATATATTTCTTCTCTTCCTTCCTTTTTATTTTATCAAAAAGGCCCTTCTGTAGTACCCAGAAGATCTCCGTTTAGCGCCCCTTGTTTTCTGTGGTGACAGTGAGGAAAGCGGGAAGACCCAGGTGTTACTGCTCCTTTGCTATAGAGTTTGGCCCTGGATTGTCTAGGCTGTTGCAGTGGCAGCCCAACAGGCACACTCCTTAACTGGAAAAAAAGGGTTGTTTGTTTTTTTTTAAAAAAGAGCAAATTAGAGTGTGGAAAGTAAATGATAAAAAGAATGATCTGACAAATCTTATTAGGGTTATTTCCAGGTCCAGAATATGACCTGGAGTTAGAAAATCAAAAGAGAAGAACACACTCAGCATTTTTTGAGCTGAAGGAAATGAAAAAAAGAAAAAAGAAAAAAAATTAAGATTCAAGTTGCAGTTTTGAGGGTTCTATGGGTAAAATATTAAACAACACAGGAAGCATTAAAAGAAGATGAAAGGACCATATAGAGTCACTATACAAAAAATAATTGGTTGATGTTTAACCATTTCAGTATATGATCAGTGTTCAGTGCTACTGAAGGAAGACATCCAGTCTAAACTGAACGCATCGGTAAAAATCGAGGCTGTAGGAACTGAGTGAATACTAATTAAAGTGTTTCAACAAATGGATGCAGAGCTGGCAGTACTCACTCATCTGTGCCAAGAAATTTGGAAGATAGTTACATGTCCAACCAACTGGAAGAGAACCATATTTATGACTATTCCAAAGAAAGGCGATCCAACCAAATGAAGAAATTATTGAATAGTACATTAATATCACATGCAAGTAAAATCCTGCTAAAGATCGTCCAAAAGCAGCTATAGAAATACATCAACAGAAAACTGTCAGAAATTCATGTCAGATTCAGAAGAGGACATAGAAGCAGGAATATCATTGCTATTGTCATGTGAACCCTGGCTGAAATCAGAGAATAGCAGAAAGCTGTTTACCAGTGTATTACTGACTGTGCAAAGGCATTTGGCTATATGGATAATAACAAGTTAGGGATAACCTTGAAGGATGGGAATTCCAGAGCACTTAGTTGTACGCATGAGAAGCCTATATGTAGACCAAGAGGCAGTTATTCAAACAGAACAAGGAGATACTCTGTGGTATAATGTCAAGAAAAATGAGAATCAGACTGTGTAATTTCACCATACTTGTTCAGTCTGTGTGCTGAACAAATAATCCAAGAAACTGGACTATGTGGAAGAACTTGGCATCAGGATTGGAAGAAGACTCATTAACAACCTTCGTTAAGCAAATGACACAACCTTCCTTGCTGAAAGTGAAAAGGACTGGAAACAGTTACTGATGAAGACTTCTGTGTAGATTACCTCAACATAAAGAAAACAAAAATCCTCACAACTGAACCACTAAGCATGGTAAACAGAGAAAAGATTGAAGTTGTTAAGGATTTCATTTACTTGGATTCTTAATCAACAAACATGAAAGCAGCAATCAAAAAATCAAACAATGCATTACACTGGGCAAATGTCCTACAAAAGACCCCTTTAAAGCATTGAAAAGTAAAACTATCACCTTGAAGACTAAAGTGTGCATGACCAAAGCCATAGTCTTTTCAACCACCTCATATGCATGGGAAAGGTGGACAATAAATAAGGAAGATTAAAGAAGAATGATGTTCTTAGAGAATAATAACAAATATACCATAGGCTGCCAAAAGAATGACTAAATCTGTCTTGGAAGAAGTACAACCAGAATGCTCTTTAGAAGCAAAGATGGCAAGACTACATCTCACATACTTTGCACATGTTATCAGAAGGGATCATTCCCTGAAGAATGACGTCATGCTTGGCAAAGTGGAGGGTAAGTGAACATGAAGAAGACCCTCGTGAGACAGACTGACACAGTGACTTCAACAGTAGGCTTAAGTGTAACAATCAGAATGAAAATGGCAGAGGACAGGGCAATGTTTGGCTCTGTTGTACATGGGGTCCTCACAGGTCAGAACCAGCTGATGGTACCTAACAGCAAAAGGCTGAAGTACTTTTCTTCTTCCAAGTCTTCTGTTCTAAAAAGAAAGAGAAGACATGATTTTGGTTCAGGAATAGACCTGCTACCATTGTTCTTCATTGATCTGTGTACCTTTTAAAAATGGTGTATAAATGCTTTAGTATATTATAAACAGTCCCTGGGTGGCACACACAGTTAAATGCTCCACTTCTAGCTGAAAGTTGGCAGTTTAAACCTGCCTATCCAGACAGACTTTGCAATCTGCTTCCAAAAAAGGTAGAGTGAGCAGCTCCCACTTGTCTGTCAGTGGAGGCTTGCTTGTTGCTGTGATGCTGGAAGCTATGCCACTAGTGTATAGGTACCAGCAGGGTCACACATGGTAGACAAGTTTCAGCTGAGCTTCCAGACTAAGACAGACTAGAAAGAAGGACCTGGAAGTCTGCTTCTGAAAACAATTAGCCAGGGAAAACCTTATGAATAACAGCCAAACACTGTCAGATATGGTGCCGGAAAGTTGAGGCCTCCAGGTTGGAAGGCACTGGGAAGAGCTGCCCCCTCAAAGTGGAGTCAACCTTAATGACATGGATGGAGTAAGCCTCCGGGACCTTCCTCTGCTGATGGAAACAATACACAGTGTCATTATACCAGGAAGAACTGGTCGGTGGTCAGCCATCTGAAGAGGTAGCATATGATCAGGAACTGATGGTACTGAAGGAAGAGGTCAAGGCTACATTGAAGGCATTGGCAAAAAACAAGGCTCCAGGAATTGATGGAGTAGCAACTGAGATATTTCAACAAAGCACTGGAATTGCTCATTCATCCAAGCCAAGAAATTTGGAGGACAGCTACCTGTCCAGCTGAGTGGGAGAGATCCATATTTATGCCTGTTCCAAAGAAAGATGATCAAATTGAACACAGAAATTACCAAACAATATCATTAATGTGACAGGCCAGAAAACTTTTGCTCAAGATCATGCAAAAGCAACTACAACAGTATATTGACAAGGAACTTCCAGAAATTCAAACTGGATTCAGAAGAGGATGTGGAACCAGGGATATCATTGCTGATGTCAGATGGATCTTGGCCGAAAGCAGAGAGTGTTTGAAAGATGTTTATTTGTGTTTCATTGACTATGTAAATGCATTCAACTGTGGATATAATAAATTATGGCTAACACTGTGCAGAATGAGAATTCCAGAATCCCTATTTGTTCTCTTAAGGAATCTGTATAGGGAGTGAGAGGCAGTCATGTGAACAGAACAAGGGGACACTGCATGGTTTAAAGTCAGGAAAGGTGTGCATCAGGATTGTATCCTTTCACCATACCTTTTCAACCTATATGCCAAGCAAATAACCCTAGAAGCTGGATTCTACAAAGAAGAATGAGGCATCAGCATTGAAGGACAGCTCACTAACAACTGGCATTATGCAGATGACACCACCTTATTTGCTAGAAGTGAAGAAGATTTGAAACACTTACTGATGAAGATCAAGGGCCACAGTCTTCAGTACGGATTGCACCTCAGCATCAAGAAAACAAAATCCTCACAAGTGGACCAGTAAGCAACGTTGTCCTAAATGGAGAAAGGATTGAGGTTGTCAAGGATTTCATTTTACTTGGGTCCACAATCAATGCCCATAGAAGCAGCAGGCAAGAAATCAACAGGTGAACTGCGTTGGGAAAATCTGCTACAAAGGATCTCTTTAAAGTATTGAAAAGTAAAGATATTACCTTGAAAACTAAAGTGCACCTGACCCAAGTCATAGTGCTTTCAGTCACATCATATGCATGCAAAAGCTGGACAATGAACAAGGAACACAGAAGAATGCATGGCTTTGAGTTGTGATGCTGGAGAAAAATGTCGAATGTCCCATGCACTGCCAAAAGAACAACCAGATCTGTTCTGGAAGAAGTACAACCAGAGTGCTCCTTGGAAGCAAAGATGGCAAGACTGTGTCTTACATACTTTGGACATGTTGTCAGGAAGGATCAGTCCCTGGAGAAGGACATCATGCTTGGTAGATGGAGGGTCAGTGAAAAAGAAGAAGACCCTCGATGAGATGAATTGACACAGTGGCTGCAATAATGGTCTTAAGCATAAAAACAATTGCGGACATAGTGTAAGACCAGGTAGTTCTGTTGTTCTGTTGTTCGGAGTCACTATGAGTCAGATCCAACTCAACGTCACCTAACAGCAACATACCAACTTTGCAATTTGCTTCCAAAAAAGTCCCAGCATTGAAAACTCTATAGAGCAGTTGTACTCTTTGTACATGGTGTCTCTGTGAGTCAGAATAGATTTGACAGCAACTGATGTAACAACAGTTATTACACTTTTGTAAATTCTGATTAAATAAAATGTATGTAATCTCTTTTCACTGAAAGCTTATGATATATTTCTAAGACCTTTAAACTTAGATTATTTAGCAACTGAAGGTTGACAACGTAAGAATGACTGTGAGGAGAGAGAATACAAAAGAAGCATAGACAAACACTCATTTCAATATTTAAAAAAACATACATAGGCAATTGAACCATTTATATATTATCTGGACTTGTATTTTGCCAAATTATTTTATACCACTGCAAAGGCAAATAGTTGATTTAAGCCATATTGGACTGTTACAGCAGAACAGGCTGTCCCTCGTCTTCACAATCAGGGAGTAGATGAATTTTCCTAGAGTTCAGGTAGCGGGATCCTAGTGCTTCCATGTCCCAGAGTTCCATTTCCTCTTTTGCCCACAGAGTGACCTTTAAAATGGTTTCAGCTCCCAGATTTTCCTCCTGTCATCACCACAGACTGCTAGCTGACGGTCACACTCCGACTCACTCTGCCTTTCACTAGCATTACTTTCTGACTTACTGACTGGCCTTTGGCAAGGATTTAACTGCTGCCAAGGAGTAAGTAAAAACGTTTGCAGCGGTGTCAGCCCGTCAGCAAGGCCTGATTAAGAGACCAAACATAGCCTCTCTCAGCCTATGGTGCTGACAAGAAGGAAGGGAGGACTGGTTGTTTGAGTGGAAGCAGTTGTCTTTCTGGATGGTTAATGTCCTCAAATCAGAGCTTGCATGAATATTGCCCAAGTTTTTTTTTGTTTTTTTTTTTAATAGAGTGTTAATGAGGGGAGGGAGGGCAATTCCATATCCAATGGAAGCTGTCCCTTTGGAAATATTTTCAGCTCCTTATTTTAACTTACTCTGGTTTTCTGGTGTGATAGAAACATATCATCACTTTGGGAAAAAAATATTTATATGTCTTTGCCAAGAGCAAAATCCTTCTTCCAGTAGATGTTAAACCAAACATTTTTAGATGAGAATGGAAGGAAGAAAAAATCTTAAAAACACTCTTCTACCTTTGCTTGATTCTCTTAGTGTAGAAAATAACTGAGATATGGTTTGATATAGACAAGATTAAAGGAGCTAATATTTTATCTTCATCAGTGACTTCACTTAGTGTCTCTGATTCTGTAGAACTAAACTGTTCAATATAATATCTTTATGATAGAAAGTCTTCTATTACTGATCACAGTGATGTCAATCTCATTTTATTTCCCATTGGGGGAAAGGTGACACAAACTGTTAACATCCTAGAACATAGGTAGCAGATTATAAACACTGGCAAGATACATACATGAAGTGATGTACATACATGTATTTAAATTCTAATGGGGTTGTTTGTCATTTAGAGTCCTACATTTGCCTCTATAAATCACAAGTGTCAAATGCTGTGTGAGCATCCATAAGTGCAAGTTCTTCCTCAAGAATCTGGTTATTCACCCAGTTACAAAATTCCCATCACTTGTCAATGTATTTTGTGGCTAGTCTCATGACTTGACTTTACCTCTTGTCCAGATGTCTCACATGGTTTGAAACTGAAGGAAAAAAGAAGATTCAGACAGTATTGTTGGAACAGTGGTTGTATTTAAAGCCATTGTTACCTTTTGGTCCTTTACTGTTTTAGAAATGCATTATCCTACTTGATGCTCACAAGAGCCCTGGTGGATATGGAGGTGGGGAAAGTGATCTCTAGTTTTCCAGTCAAGAAACTGATAAGAGATATTAAGGAATGTCCTTAGGGTTCCACAGCTCATATCTATTGTTACTTGGATTTATCCCAGGTCTTCTCCAAAATGTATCATGCTTTTATTCTTGCATGAACTGAGTGGTGGTAACAGAAGCAACATGTGAGATTTACACCAGTCTTATTATGAGTTCAAAGAATTGTCACATATCTCATGTAAATTGACACTATAGCATCTAGAGGATGTAGGAAAAACAATGATATGATTGGTTATATTCTGTATACAAGAAAACTTCAAACTAGACAACGGATGACTGGTAACTTTGGTAACAGGTAAGACAGTACACAATACTTGGGAAGTCAGCACAACTTGACCAAGGCAAGTTCATGGAAGCGTCGCAGATACATCCCATCCTATGTGTCTGAAGTATTGGTCCTAGGGACATCTAGCTCAAAAGGCATGGGTTTGGTTGAGAATTGCTTTATGTCCTAACACACGGTCTATTCTGGAGAATGTTCCATGTGCACTGGAGAAGAAGGTGTAGATGTCTGCTGATGGATAGAAAGTTCTGTACATGTCAAAGAGGTCTAGTTGATTAATTATGGCAATAAGGTCTTCTGTGTCTTAACTGAGCTTTTTTCTAGGCGATCTGTCCAATATTGAGAGGGAAATGTTGAAGTCTCCCACTATTATTGTGGAGTTAAAGTTATCTATCTCCTTTTTGAGTGTAGTCAGGTTTCTTCGATGTATTTAGATACTCTAATATTAGGTGCATAAATATTTACTCTTCTTTGTATATTGAACCTTTCAGCAATAAATAGTGTCCATCCTTGTCCACGATGGTGATTTTACATTAAAATCTATTTTATCTGAGATTAGAATTGCCACACCTGCTCTTCTTTGTGTATTGTTCACTTGATATATATTCTTCCATCCTTTAATTTTCAGTTTATTTATATCTTTAAGTCTAAGGTTGAGTTTCTTGTAGGCAACATATTGATGGGTTGTGTCTTTTGATCCAAGATGTCACTCGATGTCTCTTTACGTGAACATTCTGTCCATTCATATTCAGCGTGATTGTCGATAGGCATATGTTCAGTGCTGCCATTGTGATATGTTTATCTTTGTGTTGATGTTTTCTCTGCTGTTCTTATTAATCTGTTCTGGACATTCTTCTTTGTGAGTCGATTTTTCACCTTTTTCAGGGTTGGTTTTGTGATTGTTGAGACTCCTGTATTATGTTTCGTGATTTGATATGTTTCACCTTTATTGTGCTTAATAAACTATGTACAACCCCAATTTCAATTACTACTATTCTTATCAACTTCCTCTCCATCTGGAAGGACTATAACGACTGTAGTACATCCCTCTTTTTAACATTGACATCATAGTTTTCATGATGTGATCACTGGATCATTTCTTTCACTGTTATAGGTTTGATTGAGTTTGGAGCCTTCCCTAACTGAGTAGGATTCTGGGTGATGTGTCCTGTATTTGCTTCTAAAATATAAAGTTAGTGGTTTTGTTCATCTGAGCCATGAGATTCTCTCAGTATTTCTTGTAACTTTGGTTTGATTTTTACAAATTCTCTGAGTTTCTGTTTATCTGCAAATGTCTTAATTTCATTGTCGTATTTGAAAGATAGTTTTGCAGGATATATAATTCTTGGTTGGAAGTTCTTCTCCTTCAAGGCTTTGAATGTGTCATGCCACTGTCTCCATGTCCGCATTGATTCTGCTGAGAAATCTGATGAAAACCTACAGGGTTTCTGTCTGAATGTCAGCTTTGCTTTGGGTCTTGCTGCCTTTAAGAGTTTCTGCTTGTGTTTCATTTTGATAAGCTTGATTAGAATATGTCTTGGAGTTTTTCTTTTGAGACCTATAGTAAGTGGTGTTTGATATGTATCTTGGATATCTACATTTTCTTCTTTCCTTAATTCTGGGAAGTTTTCTGTCAGCAGCTCAGCAACAATATTGTCTCTGTTCTCAGATGTCTTACCCTGTTGAGGAACTCCAATTAATTGTAGGTTGCTTCTCTTAATAGAGTCCCACATGCTTCTTAAATCTTCTTCATTTTTCTTGTTTCTTTTTTCTGATTTCTCCTCATAAATGCTGGAGTCAGTAACTCTGTTTTCTAAATCAGAAAGTCTATTTTCATTTGTTCCATTGTGTTTTCTTGGCTTTGAATTGAAATTTCTATCTCTTTGATTTCGTTCTTGATCTGTTGGATTTCAGAGTACTGATGTTCCATCAGATCAAACAGCTTGCTTAATTTTTCAGTTTGCTGTACTGCAGTTTTTATAAGGTCTAGGAGGGCTCTGTATATAATCCTTTTGTATTCATCTTCCAATAGTTTCAGAAAAGCTTCTCCATCTGGGAAGTTGTGAAGTGCTTTCTTTTGGGGGGCTTCTGAAGCCATGGGTGATTTCTTGGTTCTGCTTTTATCCAGAGTTTGTTGCTTTTGGGGCATCACGTGAGTCATTAGAAGCTGGGAGAGATACTGTGAGGATGGACTGCAGTTGTTTCTCTAGCCTATCTTCAAATGAGAGGTAAAAAGTATCTGACAGCTTCCAAAGTCAGTCAGGTTTTCAGGTGTATAGGTCCCTCTTCGCAGCTGGCAAATTAAGCACCTCTATATTGAACCCCATGTGTTATAAACTAGCTCAAAATACAGAAAGGCTACTGCCCTACTGGCCCCCGCTGTTGGGCCCCAGCTGTAGGTGACACTGTGTAGAAAACTGCTTTTCTACTAGAAAAGGACTCTACTCCAGGCAGGTGCTACCTCCCAGCCTAGTGATTAGGTCCAGCTGAGGCTTCCATATGGGTATATCCGCCTTCCAGTGGAACAAGATGGCGTCACGCAAAAGCTCACCACCTGGCTGGGACCAGAAGAGAGGCCAAAGGTGCCAAGATGCTCAGAGTCCACAGCCTCTGTTGCCAGGCCCCAGCCATAGGTGACACTATGTAAAATACTGCTTTTCTGCCAGAAAAGTGCTCTCCCCAGGGCAGGCACTGCCTCCCAGCCTAGGAACAAAGTCCAGCTGGGGTCTTTGTATGGGTGTATCCACCTCCCAATAGATCAAGTGGCACCCTGCAGAAGCTTGCCACCACCTCAGTACCAGCTAGTATGGCAGAGGCAGAAAGAGAGGCCAAAGGTGGAGAGATGCACAGAGTCCAAAGCTGGGCTCTCAAAATATGCCAATTTCACTTGCCAATCCCACCAACAGTGCATCTGAGATTAGCAGCCAGTAAAGTCTCAGCTCCACCTGCTGGCTAAGATAGAGAAAAAAAAATTAAAATAGTGAGTTACCTTCGGTTTGTGCAATCCCGCACTTGCTGAGAGTGGGGTCAATGAAATGGAAGAGGTTTTGTGTTCAGTGGTATGAAGTCCAAATTAACAGCCCTGTGCCACATCCTAGGGTTCACTAGGTGTCCAGAAGGCTTCATTTAATTATCAATTCAGGTCTTGGTTTCCAGAGAGATTTAGGGAGATGTGTGTGTAGTCCACCATCCTGACTCTGCCTCCTCAAATGACATAACATAGTTTGTAAAGAAAATGTTCTACATCCTACTTTGGCAGGAGGCAACTTAGATCTTAAATGCTTGTGAGTGGCCATCTAAGATACTCCACTGGACTGAATCCATCTGGGGCAAAGGAACATGAAGAAAACCAAAGACATGAGTGAAAGATTAGTCAAAGGATTAATGGTCCGCAACTACCACATCCTCCATCAGACTGAGTCCAGCACAAATAGATGGTACCTGGATAGCAGCAACAAGTGGTCTGGCAGAGATCACAGTAGAGGGTCCTGGAGAGCTGGAAAAAAAAAAACAAACATAGAGCAAAATTCAAACTCTCTCTCTCTCACACACACACACACACACACACACACAAAACCAGATTTACTGGCCTGACAGAGACTGGAAAATTCCAGGAATACTGCCCCCTGGACACTTTGCTTAAAATGTTTTTTATTATGAATTAAGAACAATTTTACACTTTCCCTTTTGTTCAGAACTTCCTGTAACCTTTTGACCAAGGTCTGGCCCTCCTCACCCAGTCAGCTTTGCTCCAGTGAAGAGCCTCTCAGACAACTCTGTGTACATGTTTAAAGGTTTGTTGGTCTCCAGTCTCACTCTATGTTTTGACCCCAGTGGTAGATGCACTTTGGGGTTAGAGAGTCCAGGGGTCATGCTCCCAGAGGGCCCTCCATTTAGAAGGACTATCAAGTGTTGTCTTTTGGTAGAGTTCTAACTCTATTCTCTACTTCATCACCCACTATATCTAGGGCTTCATTCCTTGTGCCCCCATCTGGGCTGTCACTGCTGGTGGCTGGGCACCATTTGTTCTTCTGGTCCTGTGCTGAAGCAGACTATGTCTCATATGGACCCTTCCACCTGGTGGGCTCATATTTTCTTCCTATCCTCAATGTCCACCATTTATTTCTGGTCCAGGTAGGTTGGGGCCATTTGATGCTAATTAGATGGCAGCTTGCTAGCTTTTAAGACACCAGATGCCACTCACCCAGGTGAAATGCAGAGCATTATCTAAGAGAGAGATATAAAAAGCTTAGCTATGCCAATTAGTATAGATGTCCCCTGAGAGTGTAGTCCCCCAACTCCAGACGCTGTTTCTGTGTCCTTCCAAAGAGGTGGTCCACATTAAGGGTACAACTTGGTTTTGAAGTTGAGTAGTTGTGGGTTCTCCACTTCTAGTGCAAGCTGTCACATCGTTCACCCAACCCTAATCCTAACTCCTATCTAATTTGTAAAAAATCCTCTCCCTCCCTCCCTCCCTCTCCACCCTAGTAACCACCAAAGATTGATTTCTTCTGTGCTTAATTGATTTGTTATGTCCTTACAATGAAAGTCTCATACAAAAATTGTACCTTTGTGTCTGACTAATTTCACTCAGCATAATTTCCTAGATGGTCCCTCATTGACGGGTATTTTTTAGGCCATCATTGTTTCTTATCATTGACTAGTATTCCGTTGTGTGAATATACCATAGTTTGTTTAACCATTCATCTGCTGATGGGCACCTAGGTTGCTTCCAACGTTTTGCTATTGTGGCCAAGCCAAAGCCAAGTGCTATTGTGGAGACAGCTGCAATAAACATTAGCATATCCATTATTTCCTTGGGATATATTCCAATTAGTGGGATTGCTGGATCATATGGTACTTATATTTGTAGATTTTAGGAAAGTACCAAATCAGTTTCCATAGTGGCTGAACCATTTTACAGTCCCACCAACATTGTAGAAGAGTTCCAGTCTCTCCAAATCCTCTCTAGCATTTATCGTTCTGTGTTTTTTGGATTATTGCCAGTTTGATCAGGTGACATAGTACCTCACTATGGTTTTGATTTGGATTTCTCTTATGGTTAGCAATTATGGACATTTCATCATGTATCTGTTGGCAATCTGTATGTCTTCTTTGATGAAGTGCCTGTTCATGTCTTTTGCCCATTTTTTTACTGGGTTGTCTTTTTCTTATTGAGGTTTTGTAGTATCTTGTAGATTAGAGAGATTAGGTGATGGTTGGAAACATAGTGGAGAGATATTTGTTCCTACTCTGTAGACAGTCTTTTTACTCTTTTGATGAAGGCTCTGGATGAGCATGTTTAATTTTTAAGAGTTCTCAATTATCTATTTTCATTTCTGATGATTGAGGATTGTTGGTGGGTTATGGTAGACTATTGGTGCCATGAGTTAGGGCTTGCCCCTAGACACTCTTTTAACTCAATACTGAAGTAACTGCTGAGGTTCACTCTTGAGCCATAAAACAAACCCATAAAACAAACAGTAATGCATACAGCTCAGCCATGTATAGGAGACTAAATGGGCACACCAGCCAAGGGTCAAGGATGAGAAGGTAGAAGGGGACAGGAAAGCCTGACAGATGGAAATGGGGAACCCAAGACTGAGAAGGGGAGAGTGTTGATATGTCATGGAGTTGGCAACTGATGTCACAAAACAATGTATGAATTAATGTTCAATGAGAAATCTAGTTACTCTGTAAACCTTCATCTAACAAACAATAAAATAAAATAAAAAGAAGAAGAAAGAAAGAAAATTTCACAAGTTTAGTGAAATTTCCAGAATTTAAGATTGGATCCTGAGATCCACAGTCAAAGCATTTAAAGCTTTAATTTAAAAAGAAAAGTAAAATAGTCTCTTGGGCAAATAGAACTGGACTGCAAATGTATTCTGAAGTGAGCCACAGTCAACCCATGGGACTAGCATATCATGGTCCCTAGGATAGAGCCCCATCCAGAGAGAAGTCTAGATGCATTTTGAGACTCACTGCACAAACTTAATTCAGTTACTTGTTCTCCTAGTATGTACCGAATTCTACTGGAATATTGAGTAATAACCAGAAGAACCTCAGAAAACACTAGATAAAGCATTTAATCAAAGTCCCTTGGGTAAAGATGTCAGATGCAGATGAAAATTATCACATGATTGCAATATATGTTGAAATATATGGTCATCCAAATCTAGATCAAATGCTAACCATATGCAACAGCCTTGTTCTCAAGCTAATGACCACTGTTTTCTTAAATCTCTCCATCTGGCCATAGAGAACTCGCAGGAAAACAGAGTTCTTTTGCCACAGTCGCAGTGCTGATGAAAAATGAAATAAAGTATGAGGTGAGCTTTGGAAACCCTTAAAAATAGGTTGAAAGTTTGTGTTAGATGAATACGCTGTCTACTTTCTTCATGTAAAGTCTTTTCAAAGTTAGGAGATTCGAGAGTCAAAAGGAGAGAAAACAACATGCAGTGATGTCATTACCATTTTGTATTCTTTCAGTTTTTAGTGAATGGAACAAGTGTTTCAAAGTTGCAAAAAATTCAATTCCCAAAGTTAACACTCTGGGAATCAAAATTAGAGAGTTGCAAGGTAATCCATGAAGGGGACATTGATAACTAGAGATCTGGCTTCAGGTGTAAAATGAAATATGTGTTAGGTTACAAAAATGTTTCTTCAGCTACTCAATTCTACACTCACATTTGCAAACTGCCCTCACGGGCCTCCTGTCCTTTTTATAGAATCGATGACACAGATGATTATGAGATATGCTGTTCTTTTATGTACCATTAGAAATAAGAAATACCACCAATTGAACTCACAATGAATTAACATTGGATATGGATACTGAGTGAAAAGCAGGAAGTCTGAATGACTTTCTAGTTTTTGCCATGGGTGACTGGTTATAGTAAATTTATCTCACTTTCACATCAGAAATCTTTGATGATTTTCCAGTGATCCATGTGTTAACCACTAAGATGGCCTACAATGTTCCCCACCTTCTGGTATCAATGCCTTATCAATGCTCTCCCCTTCTTGCCCACTTATCGCCTTGAGAGTGGGCTGGCCTTATTGCCTACCTTCCAGGGAAGAGAATAGGGCAGATATGATGAGACGTCACTTTTTAGGTTAGAATATAAAAGACTATGACTTCTGCCTTGGGTGCCCTTTCTCACTTTTCTTGTTCTCTGCTCGTTCACATTTTTACTTGAACAGAGGTGAGAGTCCCTACAGGGAGGCACATATGCCGGTGGGCTGAGAGAGGTATCTGACCAAAGACAGCCAGGAACTGATGCTGTTACTCCGATAACCCACGAGGAACTGACTCCTGCCAACAACTACATACATAAACTTGGAAGTAAATCTTCCAGCCTTCAAATACGACCTCAGGCCCAGCTAATAGTCTGTGTACAACCTCATGAGACACCTTAAGCCAGAGACTTCCAACTAAACCATGCCCAGGTTCCTGACCCTCAGAAATTGGTTAATAATAATAAAATGTTCTTTTAAGCCACTACATTTTGGGCTAATTTTCTACACAGGAATATATAACTAATACTCAAACCAACTCTGAAACCCTTGGATATTTATTTGGGTCCTTCCATATCTGGTTTGAACCTTTCGGACCTTCTCTTACCTGCTGGCCCCACATACGACTTATGTTCTAACCTTTCTGGACCAGTTGTAACCGCTTCAAAAGTTTTTCTGTGCCTTTGCTCATACATGTTCATCTGCTAAGATGAACTATGGAAATTCCGGTCATCTGTAAGTGCTTAGCTCACATGTTCCCTTCCCTTTGATCCTTCTCTCATCATCCAAAGTATCCATTACAGCATTTGTCTTTGGAGTCTAAGAGACCCGGATTAGAATTCCATTTGTAAGCTTCAGGACCTTGGGAAGGCTGCTTAGTCTCATTGCACTTCAGTGTCTTCATTTGTCAGATGGACATAATAATAGTGGCTACTTTCATGGGTTGCTAGAACAGAGTACAATACAGGTAGACGAGTATGCATACATTTATTCTTACCTAGTTTTATTATTTGTGTCATATATTGTAGCTAGTTATTTAGCTACTTACAGTAGTTACATGTGTGGAACATTTAAATGTATGGAATTCATATTCTTTAATATTCTGTAATATATAATGCAGTTATATATTAATATATATAATATATAGAATACAATATAAATTCTATAATGTATAACACAGTTCTTTGTATATAATCACTCAATATATGTTTGCTAAATTTAAATATTTCTGGTTTAATATACTTAGCTATTGTAGCCACATTAATATATCAAATAAATATATTCAGATCAAAACAAATGCTGACAAAAGCTTATGACTTCCCTGGTATTGTTAAGCTTGAGATTCTAACAGTGATAAATTGTCTGTGTTCAGAAGAATAACATCTTTATAACAAACACAGACAACAGAATATTTTTAATGCCATTCAGGTGTTGAAGGTGGGGGTTAGTATATGGTTTTTAATTCATATGGTACACCACTGGCAAATAATGCTGGGTAGTCTTGGGGAGCCTAAACAGGAAAACAGAGGAGACCACTGAAGAGACAAGCAAAGGGCATCCCACCTAAACCATCTACTTCGGTTGTTTAGGATGCGTTGTCTTCACTGCTGTTCCTATAACAACATTTCCTGTCTGGAGTTTAGAAAACAGGAAAAAAATTATAAAACCCAAGCCCATTGCCGTCTAATCAATTCTGTCTCACAGCGACCCTATAGGAACAAAGTAGCACCATAGGGTTCCCAAGGAGGAGCTGGTGGATTCGAACTGCCAGCTTTTAACCACTGTGCCACCAAGGTTCCATCCAAATAAGCAGATGGACTAAAAACAGTGTGTATGAAAACCAGATATTTCTGGCCAAGTAAAATGTTAATCAAAGTAAAAGCTAAAGTACATTTAAAATGTAATGAGAGGTAAATCAAGAGTTAAAATTGTAAAGCACAATGTTAAAAGATTTTGGGTTCTAACTGCAACAGAGTAGCTTGCATCAGAAAAAACCACCTACTGAAAACATTAGACAAAAATTTACAAAACTAGTATTTGAAGGCATTGGAGAGCCTCCAAAGTGGGCTGGACCCGTGATGGATTGCAAGACTTTAGGGGTGGAAGCCCACTTACATTCATCCAGCATTTTTGCCTGAAGGCCGCTTTTGCTAAATCATGTGAGAAAGTTTGGTGAGAATCAAGATCAAGTCTCTGAGGTGAGGAGAGGTATTGGAGGTTCGAGTTTAGGACTGTCAGATGGCTGCAACTTAAAGAGCAAAAATCCTGTAGAAGAAGGAAATGGCAAAGATGTGAGCCCAAAGGTCTGTCTGTATTCATTTTCCCCATGAGGAATTTGTCAACTGCGTAACTGTATGTGAGCAGGAAGAAACTGCTAGAAACTCAACCAAAAAAAAAAAAAAAATAGCAGTTGAGAAGTTAAAAAGATAGACAGAGGTTTCAGCAGCCCCACAATGCTGGCAGGGATTAGAATTCACACCCAGTCAGATAGAAGAATTCTGGTAAACATTTCAGGCCCATCTAAAGGTTAAGGTCTCTGCTCTGAAGAAGAGGACCCAACTTAAATATATTATCCCTAAACGAAGCCCAAGACCAAACCCTTTGCAGAGTGAAGGTGATCTGCCATACTCCATCAGCTTTCTGAAGGGAAGAAACGTATTCCTCTTCTAGGAACCACACCGAAGTTCTTCCTTTTTGTGTGCACAATACACTGCATTTAATTTTTAAAAATTGTGGGATCTTAGGTGACAAAGGACCAAATGACCAAATATCAAGAGACATAGTGACAACAAGTGATCCAAATTTTGCAGTTAATAGACAGGACTTTTTTCCTTTAAAAAAAGAAAAAAGCTTTGATAAATATGCTCAAGCAAGCAGCAGATGGAGAATTTCACTAGACTAAAATCTGTAAAAAAGAAAAAAGACTCAAATGGAAATCCTGAAATAAGAATAAAATAGACAGGATAGCATACATTGTCAGCAATTAACTTATTAATTGTTTGTAAGTTCTTGAAAAGCAAGGACTATGTTTTATCCTACTAGTGTTGCCAACACACACACAAGAAAACTGAGATCTAGTCAGTTCTGACTCCTAGTGACCCTATAGGACAGACTAGAATGGCTGGCCCCACAGGGTTTCCAAAGAATGCCTTGTGGATTCAAACTGTCTTTTGGTTAACAGCTGTAGCTTTTAACCACTGCACCACCAGCGTTTAATAAGTATTGTATTTAGTTGACGAAGTGATTACAGGAATAATAATAATACTGACATTTTGGTGAAATAGATTGTAAATTTAATAACAAAAAAAATTTAAGCAACAATAATCATAATACCATACCATGTGCCAGGCGTTTGGCTGACTGCTTTGCATACATTAATTCATTTAATTCTCTCAACACCACTATGAGACAGGAACCATCATTCTTTTCTTTTCGCTTATGAGTTAACCAAGGTTGAAAGTTTATATAACTTGTTCACTGTCTCATGACCAACCAGCCAGTTGCTGCTGAATCCATTCTAACTCCTGAGGACCCCGTGTGTTTCAGAGTAGAACTGTGCTCCGCAGGTTTTTCAGTGTAGATGAACACACACAGAGTTCTCAGAAGCAGATGACCTGGCCTTTCTTCTGAAGCACCTGTGAGTGGACTCAAACTTTCAGCCTTTGGTGTACCATCCAGGGTCTCCTCCAAGGTAGCTCTCACAGAGTGTAGATTTTGACCGAGGATTTGAATTCCAGGTGGGCTGGCTTCAAGTCTTAACATCAGCATTAGGGTTTTTTGCTTTTGTTTTCAGTGTACTTTAAAAAAATAGATACATGAAGTGTTCTGCTTCAGCTGAGTGGCTAGTGGCAAGTAGAAAATATGTCAAAACCTGAGAGACTAGATTGCCTGGTGGTATTCACTAGAGCACTGAACTCTTCTCATAACATGACCTTTTATGTTGTCTTCAGATGCTCGTTCAGGACGAATGGTATCACTTAATATCTTTTGGCATGGGCTCTGTTAGGCATGTTTGACACATAGGAAACATCACTGTGGTGAACAGTGTGCCGTCTTTTTCCTTAAACTACAAATTGCTCAAGGCCACAAGACACAAACCATGAGTTTAAAGCTGACACTCTCAATTTCCTCCTTTCGTGTTTATGGATCTCGTTTCAGGATGCTGACATTTAGCCTCCTCTACCTCCCTGTCCTCGCCCCTTCCTCTACCCCGTCATCTGTCTTAAGGGTTTAATCTTTTTGCTACACCTCCAAGAGTGTGATGGCTTTTGATGGCAGATCTCTTCTCCAGTGATGGGGCATTCCTTGGGGAAATCCATTGACTTTCAGCCTTGGCACATACATTTATTATATAGAACAAAGGGCACATTCATCAGGACCTTAAGATCCTCCGTGTGTTTACTTTCAGCTCTCTTTCCCTCCAACTCTTTGTTCACCTAGGTTACATCTCTGTGTGCCCCACACTTTATTTTAATCTCTTATTTTGTATCTCCTGATAGAAAAACTCTCCTTCCTTCCTTCCTTCCATCCTTCTTTTTTCCTTTCTTTCCTCCCACCCTTTCCCTTTCCTTCCTTCTCCCTCCTTCCTTCTCTTCTTCTTTCTTTCATATATATATATGTATATACACACACACACACAAAAGAGCTCTCTTTTCAGGCAGAGAATTGAAAACACAAAGAAAACTCTTTTTGTGATATTGGACAAATGCTTAATTTCTCTCAGCCGTGAAACCCAATTCCCTAACTTTTACAGAGATTTATATATATATATATATATGTATGTATGTATGTATGTATATAGGAGATGAAAGGCAAGCGATAGCATTATTCCAGATAGAAACAGAAATCTACATCTTTTCTACATTTATATCTTAGAAGAACACTTATAAGTGAGCCAACAAGTAATATTTAGTGGCTGTGCGTGTGCACACAGCCCTGGGTTAGGCAGCACGCGAAGTAAAGAAGACAGAAATTTAGTCTTCTAAAAGCTTAATTTTGCACTAAAAAATGACTATCTGAGCCAAACTCCGTTTTTCAGCCACATAATTGTATTTGCTTTCCTGGGAAAGCCCTTCCTGAAGCAGCTGCTAAAATGGCAGAGATTGAAGCAATTGGAAAATATATTTGCAGTCTAAAAGCTCTGTATCTCTTCACACCTCTTAGATAACCATTCTCAATCACAGGAAAGAAAAACAACCAAAACTATGAAGGGGCTTTCCAGACCAAAGTAAACTGTCCCCATAGGAAATAAAGATCTTCAAAGTGTCTGTTTCGTTGAAATTGCTTCTTTTCCTACAATAAATGGACACATTGGACATAAAATTTAACTGAGACACACTAAAGTAAGAGTCTGGCTTACCTGAATAGAAGTTATAGGGTCCCATTAAGGGGACACCAAGCCCTAACAATGCACCGACTGCTTTAGACAGCAATATGTTGAACTTCTAATCACCAACTGTTTGGACTATCATTTATTTAGGATTTCAACAGCCTCTTGTTAAACTCTGCTGTATGGTTCCATTTTATACGTCTTTTTCTGTGTGTTTGTTTTGATTTAAGAGCCAGGATGCATATTGACAATTCTTTGACAGCAGAGGTAAAACCACCAGGAGCATATCTGTTTATGGAGGACTGACAGCTTTATAGCTAACATAAAAATAATCTAAGCTTTATTAGGGCAAATGTTTGGACTGAGGATTAACTGAAACTACTGAATAGAGAAAACCTTTTCATCCTATTTAGACTTCTCAAATAAGATTTGAGATCAACTACCTAAAAACTTTTTGTGTTAATTTCTTTAACGATGTTCTTGCAATTCATCCCACTACTCACTCCCCTACACTTCGCTGCCCAGAATTATGTTTTATGACAGGGGTCTAAAGTAAGGGAAAATTTTGAGAAGGAAGATGTTACTGTGCAGAGGTCTATTGCTGCAGAATTTATATGGGCCATGCAAACTTTCTAGATAACACTAAAGCAATAACTCTAAACCACATGGCTGGTAATATAAATTGTCTTTTTCTACTGTTTCCTGTGGCTTATACATAATAAACATGCATGGAATTTTTTTTAAAAGTTATTGTCAGGGAAAATGTTTTAAAACCAGTTTTAAACTGTTAAGAAGTCTTTTTTTTTTTTTTTTTGTAGTATCAAAAACATTAGATGGCTGCCTTTGTTTTGACTGAGGCATTTGGAAAGTTTTAAGAAATAAATTGTATTTTTAGTAGTGGAAATATTACCCATTTGAACACAGATGAACAATGCTTGACTTTCTTTGTAATTTGGTGTTAATTATAATTACCACTAGTATCTGTTTTGCTAGCATCTTCCATGTAAAAAGTGAAGAATTTTTTACCCATCTAACTCATCATAGCAAGGTTCTGGTCAGTTACCACTGCTTCTCTCTTTACCAAACCCCACCACCCTACCCTGATGCCTCGCTCTTATTTTCCACTGAGTGAAGTAACTAGTGTTTAAAAAAAAAAAATGAGGTAACTTATTAAAAGATCACTAAGGAACTGCTGCAGAGCTAGAAATGGAAACTAGGTTTACTAGCTTAGTCCAGTACCCCAAGACAGTTAAGTGTGTTGACTCTTCCCTTGGTGAAAACTATCTCCTAACAAAGCTAATACGTGACCATTCAAATAGCTCAGTTTTCTGTGGAAGCGAATGTCTCTGTAGCTAGCGGTAGGTTTTTGTGAAAGACTGAAGAAGCAGAACGGACTCTGAAAATGCCAGGATCTTGCAGCAGCTGAGAGAGTCTAAGGTCTTTTTATAAAGCAATTTTATATCAGGTGTGTATCTAAAGCTAAGAGGCACCTGACCACTGAGCAACAGTGTGCTCCTCACGGGTCAGAATCCTGTCTTACCCATGGTGGTGCTCAGCACCTGGCTTAGTGCCTGCATCCTAGAAAGAATTCAATAAATCTTTGTTGGACTCAACTATATGGAAAATTTTTAACTCTTTAAAAACAGATTTGGTTCTTAAGAAAGACTGACTGCCTTTTTTTTTTTTTTTTTTAACTTTCAGAGGTAGACACACTATTCAGTCCTCCACAGACTCAATTTATTCTTAAGTTCTTTTTACCATCATGTCCACGATGCTGGCAGTTGCTTGCATTTTAAAGCATTGTGGGGTTTTACAATGCAGAGATTGCTTATAAAGCGGTAATGATGATGTCTGTGGAATTTTCATTTTGTTCCTAGAGTATCAACCTGTTGGCTTTTCTTGAGAGTAAAGTAATTTAGAAGCTAATCTTCTGATCTACATTGTGCAATACTTCACTTTCTGAAAAAGTGAGACAAGGCATCTCCTCCCTTGACGAGACGCCACGGCTGTCCTTCATCATGGTTCCCATGACGCTGATGCACTAGGACAACTCCTTGGCATGTAGGTTCCACTTGTTCTGATCAAGTTGGTTGCATGCTGTGTTGCAGCTGAATTCTGCACCTCTTCCCCTCCGGCTCCAGGCCAGTCTGCATGAATTGCCTGAGAGCTTTCAGGCAGGTTGGTGACAAGTATCTCAACTTGGCAAACAACTACTTCTTGTTGTCCCAAGAAAGACTGGTGGACTTTATTAGGCCTTGGAGTCCAACAGTGCTGACACCATGGATTCAACTCAGTCTCCTAACTGGCTCCCCAAGTCTCAGTATTAGAAATAAACTCTTTCTCAGTCTTGAGCATCCGTGATTGCAAATCTAGAGATTACTGTAAATACATCCTTCCTTGAAAAACAAAAATCCCTGGTGACACATTGAGTCTAAGTGATTTATGGTTCATTTGACACATTTTTTGAAGATGTCTGAACTTTTGTTAGACTCTTGAGGCAAGCAGAACTGTGGAGCCAGGTATGTGACAGCCACACCTCAAGAATCTGCACTTCAGAAGGGTTCCAAAGGGATCAAATAGTGCAGCAAGTTCTGCTTGAAGCGAAATTCTGCTCATATGGACTGATTTGCATGTAACTTAAATGTATTAAATTGACTACTTCAATTAAGATTTTTCACACCCTTACCAAAATTAAAGTTTTTCACAAATTCAAATTGTCAGACTCCTGTTGTGCAGTAAAAAAGCTTCTTTGTCATTTCCAAAGTTATTTCTAAGTTGTGAACATTATCTCCAGGTCCCCACCCATGTTTTTAGTAATTCAGTATCCCTCACTCAGACCTGGCTCCCACAATCACACAGACAGTAAGAAGAAACTTCTGTCTTGCTTCTGTAATTGAAATGTTCAAAGCAGATGATAACTGCTCCAGTTCTGTCAAATAGATGCATTAAAAATAATTTTATAAACTATATGCCACAGCAACATTATAAAGTCAGGTATTAACTGTGTTTTAAAAAAACTGCTTCCGCAAAAGCCCCTATCACAAAAACAACAATTTAAATGGATTTTTTTTTTAACCATACCTTTAAAGTTATTATAATAAGCTATGTTCATGCCAGGATGGTCTGGGAATTCTCTCATTTCCCCTGCTTCACTAAGTCATCATAAATTTTTCACTAGAATGGTCTAGTGGACCCTAATAACACCAGCATGGTATGTAGTAAAAACAAATTCAGTAAATTCATGAATGCATGCTTCAAATAAATTTGAATTACTTGAAATTTGTGAGATTTTGATAATGTTTATTTTGGCGTCAATGTCACAAATGCTCTGAGCCAATGATGTAAGCAAACCTTTAATTTTTATTTCTTGGACAAATGCTTTATTCACTAAGATGTTATGTATATCATCAATAAGCTTCTCTACAATAAGATTTTTTATTTATTATATGATTGTATTTTCTAACCTTCTTTCAGTCTGAAACAGATGCATTACATAACAATGTGTATATCTGTTACAAGATCCATTGCTAGTTATTTCATTAAATTTTTGTTAAAAGTGAGGATTAATTTTTCCCCTTTCTTCTTTGGTGGAAATAAAAATATTCTTGGAGAGAAGGAAAAAGTGAGCATCATGAACTGGGAGACACTTTCTTCCTCACTTTTACTCCACTATTACACTGCGCGCACCTGTCTGTGAGTGTTGGCGTTCATTGCCAGATGGTATTTTACCCACATTACACTGGGCCACAGACCCTTCTTTAGGCATTTGCCTTGATACCTTCTGCTTAGCAGCTTCATCTCTATTAACTATTTATTTTCCTTTGAGGTTACATCTTACTCACTTCCCAAGTCTGTATTTTTTTTTCATTGCCCAATAAAATAAATGTGTTTCATGACCTTCTTTGATTTGCTTCTTCTTGCCAAGTTTTTCTACTTCTTTACTGACCTGCACAATGAATATTTTACTGTGGGTCTCTTGAAGGTGTGTGTGAGTTGATGGAGTTCCATTGTATACATAAAACCAAGCCAAAACTTGCCATTCAAAAGATAAAGCCAGGAGAGAATAAAGGCCATATGTCAATACAAAGAACGAAGACTGACTGCAGCTATTTTTTCCCTGCTTTGTGTTTATAGTTATTTCTATGGAAACTGCACGTGGATTTCTGGGGATTGAATTTGACCCTGGGGATGTACACAAATCACTCTGAAAACATTTGGTCCATTAACATTGGCTTTATCATATACTTATGCTTGTCCTTTTTCCTTAACTCACAACTACAACTAACATGACACCTATCAGACCATCACGGCATTCATGCTAGAGAGTGTGTGTGTCTGTGTGTCTGTGTGTGTGTTTAGAGGAGAAAGGAGTAGGAGGAAAGGCTTCTTCTTATGTAGGACCTTGTGAGGTTCACAATAGCTTGTTGTTAGTGCCTCACCCACATTCCCTTAGTGCTAAATATGTGAACCTGGGAGTCTTCCATTTATTCTATGTATTTGGATTTTTTCTAATAGAGATTTTGCAAGAACCAGAAGGAATTTACCCATCTGTCTCTTCTACCCCACTCCTCCATGTCCTACCTCTGTTTCTTCTCGACGTCAGCATCTTGTGAGAAGTCATGCCTGAAAACACGTAGACAGCTTATGCAGACTGGCCTGGAGGGAGTGGAGGAAGAACCACTAGCTACATGGTGTGCGCATAACTTCCCAGCCTCCCAACAGAAAGTTGATTTAAAACTAAATCAAACAACCCACTGCCAACAAGTCTACTCTGAGTCATAGCAACCCTATAGGTCAGAGTAAGACTGCCCCTTAGAGTTGCCAAGAAGCACCTGGCAGATTTGAACTGCTGAACTTTTAGTTAGCAGATGTAGCACTTAACCACTAAACTACCAGGGTTTCTAGAGAGTTCATTAGGAGATTCCGAATTATGAGGAAATTCTCCCGTTGCATTTTCCATGCAGCAGAGAGAGATCCTTGGTCACAAGATCTTTGTCCACATCTCACTCATTTACTACCAGACATTTCAGTTTTGTTAGAGCTAAACGTGTATACATACATGTGTGCTTAAAGGTGATGTTGGTATTTTAGAACAAACAGCCAAAAAGAAAGCCAGTGTAAGATGCCATGTCTGAGGGTAAGAATGAGAGGAAGACAAGGTTTGGTAAATGAGAACCAGAGAAAGGAGTGTTAGGAAGACAGCACTGGAGAGACTAAAGGGCTGCCTTTACCACGGGCTGCGTGGGATATGCACGGAATCAGTACTCGAGGTAGAAGTAAATGACGAGTGACCTTTCTCCCTTGCTGTGACTGCTGATAGCGTTGTAGGGCACCTGAGAACCTTTCAATATGCACGCGATCAAATTTTATTCCTATAAATTGTTGTTAATTTATTAATGAGAGAGTAAATACACTGAGAAAATGGAAATAGTAGGATTTTAATGTGTGCTGATGGAATAAACTTTACAGTTTTAAATGCCAAAACTCACAGAATAAGTGTGCAGATTAAGGTTTTGTGACATAAAAGTATTCACATAATGTGTCCAGTTCTAGGTGTTTCGGGGGATTGTAAACTGGAAGACGTTCTTTCTAGCTCTGTACTTTGGACATTTCACAGTTTATTAGCAGCTCGATCACAGACCAATTTTTCTATTTATTTAATACTTGGGCCAAAATTTTGAAGAGGGAGGAGTGTGTCACAGCTCTTGACCGTGGGTTTTCAATTATCCATGTAGTCTGCCTCCCATTAACAAGCTTAATTGGGAACTGGATCACAAGATACAGAGTCAGAGCCGTCTAAGAATTCTGCTAGAAACATGAATTTTACAGGCCTCTGTTAACGAAGTCTCTTCAAAAGAATCGTGTTGGTGGAGATCTCAGATACAAGATCTCAGATGTACTCTCCTCTCACACATCTCTGTCATCCTTAAAATGTAAAATATTTTCTCATCTTTTTTTTTTTAATGTATAAATCTCTGCCAATAATATTAGAAATGCTACAAGTTCAGGGATAGGACTGCTTCTGTATCTTCATTCCTTGGTACTAAATAGTAAGTGGGTATTGACTAATAAGATTCTTCTTAAGGTCTGCTATGGGAGTTCTTGTAAGAGCCACTGGCAAAATGTTAAGTCCTCCAGCACACCAGTTCCATAGGGCACTAGTTAATGGTCCAAGCAAACCTCAGAAAAGTTGTGAAAAAGAAAGACTCTCGTCTAGTTATATCATTATTTTGTTGTTACTGCTGTTGTATTATTTCATTGAAAGGAGCCTTAGTGACACAGTGGTTAAGTGTCAGCTGCTAACAGCAAGGTTGGCAGTTCAAACCCGCCAGCCACTCCAAGAAAAAAGACGTGACGGTCGGCTTCAGTCCAGACTGTAGCCTTGGGCAGCCTGTGGGCAGCGTGACTCTCTCCTGTAGCGTCCCTATGAATCAGAATGAACTCGATGGCAATAGTTTTGTTCTGTTTTTCTTAGTTCAGATAAAAAAAGATAATACAGAATCTCTCTTGAAAACTTTGTATTGCAGGACAGCCCAACACACAACAAAGTAGATAGATGTTCAGGTATCCAGCACTCACTCAGACCAAGGAACGTAGTGTTTCCAGCTCCGAGGAGCCCCCTGCGCCTCTTTCTAATCACTGTTAAAGGCCCTAACCCCCACCAAAAAGTAGGGACCATCCTGACATTGCCTCTTTTAAATTTTCAAGTATCACATGGTTTTCTCACCAGTTTTATTGGCTGATTTTTGTGGGAGAGCAAAGGGGGGTGGTTAATCCCCTATAGCTGGCTTCTCTGCATTGTGGGATTTTCCTAGCTGTTAATTATTAACTTTTCCTTAAAATAAAACTTCCATTGTGTAAGGAGAAAAACTCCATGAGCACAGTACATGTGATATAAATCACTTTTATGTCTGTGAAACAGCTGAGTTTACATTTTTATTACATTGTTTGAAAAAGTATCTTTTCATCTGGAAAGAATCAGTTTAAAAAGTGATTGTCAACACAACGAAACCAGTTTTCTGTTTAAAATGGCTGCTGGTAGGGCTAAGAACTGTAATTAAGCCAAGTTTTTCTTCATAGACATTAGTTACTGAAACTTACAGGTTTTGACTGAGATTGTAAAAGGAAGATAAAGTGGTTTAGATTAGATGGAAGGAGTGAATAAGCAGTGAGCAAGAGTATTTTTGTAATAAGTGGAATCGTTCCCTGTGAAAAGTGACTTAATGGTGTGGTTTTAAATTAAATTAAAAGTAATATATGCATTTATGTGTTTCCTAATAAGAATACTTTTGTTTGAAAAGAATAGTTACTTATTAGTTAATTAGCAGTTTATAATGGAGCATAATTTTCTCTCATATAATATTAGATTTCTATAATGTTCTGAGATGATCCTATTAGAAATATACTACAGTTCAATTAGATTACCCAATCTAATGGAAGTCTTCTTTGAAAGTCGTTAGCAGTTTGCTTATGTTCACTATTATTTCTTCCTATTTATTTTGAAATGATTAAAACAAGAGGAGGAAGAGACCTTTGGTGGTAATTCTCGCTAAATTTAATTTTGAACACTTATTAAATGAAAATTGATATATAGCATGTGCTTTGTATGACATAAGATAGATTTAGGCCATGCACCTTCCCTTATTGCCAGTAAAATGACGTTATATGTAGTTTTGTAACAGTCCAATTTTCCCAGGTTTCTGCTTTGAACAGTTTTGTTTTCAGAACACAGGGACAGTTATCACTGCACAACTGAGTGTACTAGCTAACCTTTCATCTTCAACCAGATTTCCAAAATCCCATTATTTTGTGTCTTTCCTAACAGCATAAATATTTATAAACATTTATATTTATATTTTATATATATATCCTTGTAGGTATTACAGGCGTTTTGGAAAACAAAAATTCTCAACAATCAACAATCAAGTGAGTTATGAGAACTGTTTAAATATGGACAGACAAGTGATCATTTTGAATATTTGTGCAACATAGATTCACATGGACAGGAATTTGGGGATTTGACAATGCTGAATCCATACCTTTTATTTTTTTTGAGCTAAAGCACAGGAAACGTATCAGTCAGCATTTTACCTGGCAAGAGCAGATGTGGCCCAGCTTGGAAGGCAGAAGAGGTGATACAATGTGTACATTTAAACTGAGGCTGATACGGCAACCCTCAAAAATTAGGATTAGAAATAATCAGAAATTTTATACAGATATGAAACACTTGGCAATCTGCTCCTAAAAAGACTGCAGCCAGGAAAACCCTATGTGGCAGTTCTGTTCTGCCCTATGGGGTCTCTAGGTGTCAGAGTGAACTCAACAGCATGACACAACAACAAAGCTTGGATGGTGTTCATCTGTTTTGACTCAGATATTTTCTCTGAGCTTTTTAATTATTATGATTCTGCTTATGATTTTTGGAATGGTTCTTGAAAATATACTTACATACTAAGATGCCACTAAATTTCAGAAATAAAAGTCATCATTACAACAGCTACAAAAACTTCTGGATGCTAGACCCAGCATGCTACATGCCACTCTGTGAAGCTCATGTTAAGAGCTTCTACCCAGCACTTTGTGTTTCTTTCTCTTTTTATCACCTATTGATTTGTCTAGAATACTCTTTTCCACAAGAAAGAAAATTCTAAAATACAATTATAAGAAGAAGATAAATTTTCATATGGGGGAAAAAAATTCCTGCTTGTCTTTTAGTTTTTTCTGTATTTTTGTGTAAACCTGTTTTTATCCTACTCTGGTTACAAACGAAATCGTGCTGACCGAGAAGCATAGACTGTGGGGAATCCTGCCTCTTTTCTCGAGCAGGTCTGAGAGAATTGCAATTCTTAACGACGGGAAGCAGCCAGTAAAACAAAAGCATAATGAGCTCTTTATTTATGTATATCAAACTATCAATAGTTTTCTTAGGGAAAAAAATTTCATGTTCTTTCCGACTGTTACTCCAGTCTTTATCCTTGCTTCCCTGAAGAGATGTGTGCCTTTGTAACCCTCCCCCCATAAAAACGTCTCTGAAATACTTTAATAAAAACTAGACTGTCAGTAGCATACTTCAGAACCCCTATGACTCCTACTATTCATTTTGCTGAATTTAACTATTTATGAAAAGTTGCCATAGCAATGCAATGTTAGTATTAACTCTGAATTATCCGACTTCCTGTAAAGTTTCATTTTTTTCCTGTCATAAAATTAATATTTGTATATCTTGCACTTACCAGCCCATAAATGAACTTAAGTAGGAACCATTAACAAATCCTCAAATGTTAATACATACTTGAAATAAAATATAGAAAAACAACAAAGAAACATTAGGTAAACACATTTTTCTGGGAAGCTGAGAGAGATTTTATTTAGTTGCAAACACAGTACCAATAAATCAAACCAAATCTGCAAAAATCTTGTTTTCACCTGAAATTTTTTAGATTCGACAAGTAGTTTGAGCCGTAAACCCTCATGGATGGAAAACTGATCTTTTCTAGCTAAGTCAAATAACTAGAGAGAAAACAGTGACTTACTTTTCATGGGGGCCAAACCAGTAAGACAAGTTCAGTTCTCTGGCATATGAGGTCCCCTTCAGAAAGGAGAAGAAAGGGAGATGACAGCAAAGCACGTATTTTCGGTATCAATAGAATTCAAAGATTTCCACTACAATTTAAACATAAGTACAGACACATTCCTTTGTTGCCCAGGAAATCAAAGATGTTTAAACATTAAATATTTTGTAGTATTACGAGAGCGTGTTGGAGCTTTTTCAACACATACAAACCCGGGATACCTGTCCTCAGCTGCTGTGGTCATCCGCGATTCAGGGGTGGTATGGTGCTTGGGCTCAAGGTGATCCAGCCGGGGTGGGGGGAGGTTACTGGGAGGTGGCGCCCCCAGATGCCTACCTCAGTGGCTCAGCCTTGCGTGATGGATGCTTCTTTGTTAAGAATTATTGGCAATGGCAGTGGTTTGCAGCTTCAGATAAGAGCCTTAGTTCTCGGGTAATGCCCTCGATCAGAGCCCCGATGACAGACGGTGGAGTGCAAGTTTTTTCAGGTGCTCTGTTTGCTCAGTAATCCTTCAGTGCCAATCTCCTCCAAAGACTGAGCAAGACTCATCGGTAATGGACATCAGCCATTAAGCTCCTCGTATTTGTCATATATCAGGTTACTGCTTTGTTACACTCAAGTGATGAATCGATGTTGTTATGGTTTAAGAGAATAAAGCAGCGCTGTAAATATGTCCAACCTATAAAAGTGGCTGCTTTATTTCTTCCATTGCTTGAGAAATAAATGCAACATACTCCAGAAACGTTAGTCTTTTTCCTTTCAGAGCAGGGAAAGCAATGTGCGTGAAGTCAGCGTTTGTAGTTGCTCACATCAAACAAATTGCTCTCAGTGTGTCTATGCTGTTTTTTGCCTTCTTGGTTTGATACAGCTAAGTTTACACTTCGTACAAGCATTCTGATTAAAACAGGCATGCTTGCAAAGAACTATTCACAGAAAACATTTGTTCGTGCATGAAAAAAACCAAAAGGGGAATTTAGGTGTTAAAAATAGCATGAGACCAAAGCAATTCTTCATCTTAGTTATTCAACTAGACACGTTTCTGCCTCGCAGGAAGAAGTAATAAGTTTTTTTAAGGATTTCTTAATTTAAGTAAAGAATATATTTCTAGAAAATGATACTAAGCTTTATATTCTACACACACATCTCTTTTGTTAATGTAATTATACAGCTACTTGGAATTATATTAGTTCTGTTTAATATGATATGGACTATATATTGATTCTTCTCATCTTTCCTAACTTATGTCAATTTCATCATTCATTTTTGAAATTCTTTAAGTCTGTCCTTTATGAAAGCATCCAGAAATTAAATTCTAGAAATGGCATGCTAAGTATGTTTTAAAACGATTTGCCTTTGTTGTCAATTGTTTTTGTAAATGTTTTTAAGTCTCCTTAGATCCACTGTAAAGTAGAGAAAAATTAATTGTGACATCCCTGAAATAACACAGTAAGTGAGGACCCAGCTGGGATTACAATAAACGACTGCTCCCTCACCTCCTGCCCTAGTTTTCATGGCTCCTCAGGATATCCTGAGAAGAGTATTTTCAGACTAATTTTAAAGTGACTGCATCTCAGTGGCCTCTCTCCTCCTACCCTTCTTTTCACTGCCCTTGCCGACTGATGAAATACTTCTTCAGGTACCTGAGAGCAGGTCCCCTGGGTTCTGTGTTACTCCCACTCCCACCGGGTGAGTGTTAAACAGAACAGCTCCAGCCCCTGCCCCAACACTCTAGTTTTCATTGTCAAGACCCTTCATGTTGACTCTGCAATGCTCAAGCAAGAAAAATCTTATGGAGGACAGTGGCTATGTGTGTTTATTTCACTACCACAGGCTCATAATTGCCAGAGAGGTGAGGAGCCTCACTTCCATCAGCTCTAATTGCTGTGAGAGCCTGTGGGCCTCTACTGAGACCAACAGCATTTCCTGTACCGCACTGGGGCCTGGGATGTAGGACCATACGTCAAACTCCTATTTTAAAGTTTCCCTACCACCACTACCCTACCTCGTTTTCATTATGGTTTTCGTTTGTTTATTTGGGGCTTTAGCTTTCCTATCTGTCCCTTAGCAAAGGTGTTTTAAAGTGCAGAGTCACTTAATAGGGTGAAAAGAGCACTGATGCACAGCATCTTGTGTCCTGAGAGACAGGAATCAGAGTGATCTCAGGACTCAGAGGAGGCATTCTGCAGACAGATTGAGGAAGAGGGGTTAAACTGTCTGAGTCGAAGCCCTTTACCTGCAAAATGATGTCCTTAGAACTTTAGACAAAAATTAGAAATCTTCTAGAATTTATTTTGTGGAGATTCTGCTTACTGGCTTTCAAATAGAGCTGTGTTCTAATTGGCCTGTTATGGGTGGACCTGTCCTAGTAGCAGAAATATTGCAGGACATTTTTTTGAGCCAGTTTCCCATAGAAAACAAAATCATCTCTGAATTCTTCAACATTTGGATTCAATGTGTTCAAGTATTCAAAGATAGTCTTTTAAAAAGTCAGTGTAGCAATTGTATTTGAAGAACAATATAGATGCTTGAAACGTGCCAGATAGCAGGGAGAGGGAATAAGCTTTAATGAGTGCTACTCTGATTCTGGGTTCTTTATGCATGTGACATTAAGTGATCTTCACAACAACCTTTGAGGTGAGTTTTACTGTCCCCATTTTATAGGTGGAAACCAAGGTGCCAGAGATCCCACAGCTAATAAATAAACCCAAGCATGTCTGATTCCAGAGCCCTCCTCTTGCTGTACTCCAGGGTGCCTCCTAAGGATTAAACTCATGGGCAGGTTCTTAAATGACTAAAAATAATGTATCTGTCCCCAAGAAATAATGTTCAGTGATAACCACGTTTTTCTGTTTCATTCAAAATGCTTCACTTATCAAGCAGAATTTCAGGATCTGTTTCCAGCTGGTCTGGGGTCTCATAATCTGTACATTAAGCAGTTAATGTAGACTTGTAAGAGTCCCCCCCACTTCATTGTGGTGAGACTTTGTAATATAAACATGCGTTACAGAACTGAGAGCTCAAACATCCATCTTCCACAGGTGTTACCGTGCATGCCTATTCTTGCACCTTCATTATTCTTCTCATAGGGTGAATACATCTGGCCCCCTGAATGTGCTTTCATCCAAAGAATGCTTTAATATAGGACCTGAGCATGCAAAGACAACTAACTTCAAATTGAACTCAAATTATGCAGGATGCTGACACACTGATCTATATAACCTGCTTTCCATATTGTAGCTTTAAACCACATAACAATGGCAATGCTAATAATAATTTGTATTGCAGTAGCACCTTTTGGTGAGGAGCTCAAATAGCTTTATGGCTATTGTCTCTATAATCCTCTCACCATCCCTCTGAAGTGGGTGAGGGGGAATATATACATCTTCTTTTTTCACATACGGAAAGTCAGGCACAGTGAGGTGACTTCCAGGAAGACTAGCAGGATTGTCAGCCTATTAAATATATGTCGATGAATCCAACAAACAAAGAAAATATGTTGTGCTGGTAACCAACCAAGGTCCCATGTGCTCTACTGAATTCTGTGCTGGAAAATGCCCCAGACTACAACTTGATTTAAACATTCTTCAAACCTGGCATTAAGAGATAGTATGTGGTACCTGGACTTCTCTACCAAAGACTAATAATTTCCATCAACAAATTAACTGACACCCTGGCTAATCATTGTGTTGGTGCAGACAGACTTTCAACAAAAGACATGAAAATAACATGCAAGCCATTAAAATTTTCTTCCATATTTTATCTAGTGTTTAACCAAATAACTGGAGATTTTTGTTTTTCATCATTGTTGGTTTTTTCTAATTATTCATGCTACAAACATGATAAATTTGGGGCACCGCTTCACTAACTGGTGAAGAAGACTCTCTGGGTGAGGTAGGGTGGTACAGGACACAGGATATTCCTGACTTGCATTAATGCACACTGATGCCTTCTACAGTCTGCAGCTAGTTGTACGCTTGCTTGGGCCTCCATTTTCCAATCCATAAAATGGGGTAATGATAAAGCCCTCCCCATTCTCTTACCCCATGGCTTGAATGTGTCTTTATTGAACTTCGTCCTAATCTCAACAATTAGAGCTAGACTTTCAAGATACAAAGTGATGGTGAGCTGATTCCCACCCCAAAACTTTTGCCCAATTTGACTTAAAATAACTGAACACAGTAGAGAATGTTTCAGGCACTGAAATTGTTCTGCATCATGCCAGAGTCTAGAAAGTTGCTTAATCACTTAGTTTCTACCACAGCCATTATCAGACACCCGTACACACAGGCTGGCCCTGGAGTGTGATTTTTGTATGTGTGGGAATTTGGGTCAGCAGAGCTGCCGCAGCTGCTTAAACAATTTTTGTTTCTGGGCAAAGGTTTGTTACTGACTCTTCCTGTGAGAGCATCCTCAGATGCAAGTGTGCACCTTGAGGTGGTACCCAGAACAGAAATTCTGTCCATGCCTCTGGTAGAAAATGAGGTGGAGCCACGTGACCCCCATAGAAATGCTAGTCAGCACTGTTGTTGAAGATGCTTCAGGCAGCAGAGTGGAAACATAGCTAATGCTTTAGATACTGTTGCATTAAAAGCAGATTCTAAGCAGAGTACCACCTTTCAGTTGTCTGAGATGTTTTCAATCTGGGCGTTTTTGATGTGTATTTTGGAAATGCTACTCATGTGTTTACTTCACTTACTAGAATTCAGTTGAACTCTTTTGTAAGTTTCTTGGGAAACCTGTTAGATAAAGATATTGGTGTCTGCTTTAGAGTCTTAGTTGGTAAGGGAAAAAAAACACGCTGGCTTTGGTCTGGTGCATGGCACACCATTGTGGTGAGGAAGATACCACAATGGTTTTGACTCCTGCTTTCCTGGCTCTTCCCGATCCTAGATTCCTTAATCCATCCCTCCCCAACTCCTGGATATCTTTCTGGAACATTCTTCCACTTCACTTCCTCTCCATTTCCACTCCTACCATCGTAGCTCCTATAGCCAGCCTTTCTGTTTTCTCTCCTCTCTTTCATCTCTTCTTACCATTGTCTTTTCTGTGCTCAGAAACATGTCCTTGCCTTCTCTCCCATGTCAGTTTTGATATGACTTTACATTCCTACTGTATTAGTCAGGAATCCGGAGGGGGGGGAATTAGAACCAATAAGATAGATTTATAGAGAAGATGTAAACCGAGGTTTAAAGAACCGGCTTATGAGTTTGTGGGACCCAGCAAGTCCAAAATCTATAGACCAGGTGACAGGCTGACACTCTGGCAGGATGTCTCTTTATGGTGTTGAGACAAAATCCTTCTTCCTCAGGAAACCTCGGTTTTTGATCTTCAGGTCTTCTAAGTGATTGGATGAGCTCACCTGTATTGTGGAAGGTAATCCAGTTTACTTGAGGTATCAATTACCTGGAAATCCTTTCAGAGCAACATCCAGATTAGTGTTTAACCAAACAACTCGGCACCTATTCTGGCACTTCAAGGTGATGCATAATATTAGTCATCACATCTACATATGTTGCCCTCATCTCAAGCATGATGTATGTCTCTTCAAGTGGATCTCCATAATGTCCTCTACATTCCCACAACCAGGCCTTTGTTTGCGTTTTTCTTTTGCCTTGAATATCCTTTTACCTTTTCTAGTTATACAATTCTGCCCATACCTACAAGTCTAGATCAAGTCCCACCTTAATTGAGCCAAACAAATTCTGCCTAACGAACCTTAACCCACAAGGTAGCTTTTCAGTTACTTCCACAGCACCGGAGAGCAAGGCGTGGTGCGCACATATACTGATTGCTCAGCCCTGTCTTCAGTGTTCAAAGACTAAGGATCCTAATTTAGGATTCATAGGTCTCTAGGATACAAAACTATCAGCCCATTTTTGTGTGTACATGTGTTTTTCTTGGTAAAGTCTGTAGTCATCATCAGGTTTCAAGGAGAATCCCTGACAGGGGGAAAAATGACTGAGAACTTCTGCTATAAGGTGACATAAAAAAGGGTTAAGGTGTATTCCCTGTCCTCAGTGTTGTTGGAGTCTTGATGAGAACTACACTTAATCCCACAGGGAACAACCAAGTAAAGTCATGCTTGATTGGGTGGAGCTGAAGGTGGAACTATAGGTTTGGAGGCTTTGCAGTATCCCAGGAGTGAGGTCCATGTGCGCTGCAGTAAGCGCAGATCTCGGGGTAATGCGGGGATGGGAGGACCTGATGAAGGAACACTAGGAAGGAAGAAATTATAGGAAGCAACAGAGGGTTAGAGTAATCAAATGATCAAAGAGAAGTCAACCATCTGTGTGATCCCGGGGTTTTTACTGGGATGATGAAGACAGAGGCGGTGGCATCTAAAGGCAAAGAAGGCTTTGGTAGAAAGAGGGAACTGGATTGAGTTTGAGGAAAGGAGACACCAAAGTGAATGTATCTCCTGGGTCAGCAGAGTTATGGGACTGGAAATTAAGGGGTAGATTTAGATATTACCCACATAGTCTTGTTTCAGTCTTACCCTTCACACTAACCTTTAGACTCTTGGAAGACAAACACTTCTGCTTCTCTTGTTCTCATACTTTGGGGTTCGGTAATTCAGGTTTAAATCAGGGCTCTACCATTCAGCAGCTGCATGGCCGTAGTCATGTTTTTACTTCTAGGCTTCCATTTCTCCCTCTGAAAAATGAGGCTACCTGTCTTATGGGAAGGAGTCCCTGGGTGGCACAAAGAGTTAAGCACTCAGCTACTAACCAAAAGAGGGAGGGGTCAATGGTGTGAACTGTGGAGAGAGCTCAGTGATACTGAACGGGAGTGCTCACTAGCAGGGCTACTGGGAGACTACGAGTGACCGTGGAAATCACGCTTGCCGTGCCTCTGTCTCGGTGGCAGGCGGACTGCAGCAGGCGAAGGAGCAGGTAGGAGGTGAGAACATGTAGATAGTCTAAACTTTTCTCTGAAAGGTCTTAGGAGGACATGAAAGGAATGAAGCCACCGATAAGTAAAGAAGCTTGTGGAATGGAGAGTCAGTTTACTTTTTTAAAATAGGAGAGACTTAAGCTAGTTTTATGTAAAAAGGGGGATAACTGACAGATGAAGACCTCTAAGAAGGCATGAGCCAACAGTGTCAGTGGGGAAATACACTCTAAAAGCAGGAGACATTGCTAATTCTCAGAGACAGGACGTGTGAAGGTAAATAGATGTGAAGGTGGGGAGCTGGCTGTTGACAGATGCCTCCCTGATAATGGCTATTTGCTCTGTGAAATAGAAGACAAGATTATCTGCTAAGAGTGAAGAGGGAACTTGAGAAAAATGGTGTGAAGGTTTGAAATAGCACCTGTGAGAATGGAAAGGAGACAAGGCCAGGAACTCATAACAGAACTGTCACGAGTCTTTGAACTGACGATGGACACCGTACGTTGGAGGTGGCACCAATCTTCAGGTCATGCGATATTCTCCAATAATGCTAGGTCCTGCAGATAAGAGTAAAGAAAGCAGTCAGCGGGGAGTTTCAAGACTTCGACAAGGAACTAAACATAATTGCCCAAAACAATATACCAGGAATGTGAAAAGAGGAGAATCCAGAAGTTTAAGCAGACTGAGATGAGTAGAAGAAGCCAAGGGGGCAGGTCTCTACGAGGCTGAAAGGCACCTGCCTTCAGTGAGCTATGGCCGTAGAAGGGAGAGGGGTAAAACTAGAACAGTGAGATGCTCGCCCTGAATGTCTCAAAGTTGATACACTTCCAGGTGATGCAAAGTCCAGGACATGGCCTTGGGAATAGGCTTCTAAATTAAGTGACATACTTCTTTTTGTGAGACATTCTACTGGGAATCATTTTCTACTGAAAAAGACCAACTCTTGAATGAGGGGAATAAAATTTCATGAATGATAAGAATAATATACATGATTACTGTTGCTGTATTTATTAATGTCATTATGTTACAAGGCTGAGTAAAACAATTTGACACATCAGTACCATTGAGGTCAATTATAATTATTTTAGATTTTGTATTCTAAACAGCGGTTGTTTCCAAAACAGACAGTACCTTTTTACTTTAATTTGTAACAACTTTTGTAAATGAAATGATCAGATAATCTCTAAAATAAACTCAAACTATATTAGTAAGGTGGACATGAAGATTTTTGTTTATCTTAAAATTTGGAATCAAGAGATTTTTATTATCAAAATTTTTCTAGAAAATTGTCAGCTCTTTTCCTCTTACTTTGTCTGAAGTAATCTCAGAAAACACTGAGAAAAACCAATCCCACTGCCGTCAAGTCAATTCTGACTTGTAGCAACCCTATAGGACAGAGCAGAACTGCCCCATAGAGTTTCCAGGGAGCACCTGGCAGATTTGAACTGCTAACCTTTTGGTTAGCAGTCATAGCACTTAACAACAATGCCACCAAGATTTTCAAAGGACCACTTATTATTCTCCTTCTATAATTTATTCAAAACACAGTTTCAGATTTATAATAAGTACTCAATAGATGTGTGTTGCTTGGTCTTTTAAACTTGTGAACATATTCCCTCTGAGAGTGATGCTCATCTCAGGATGAGCCAAGCACAGAGCCTTTTTCCATCATATAATCTGATTTAACAGTTATATGCCCCTTAGGTTCTTTTGAGATGAAAGTTAGCTGATACAGCTTTGGTGACGTGGTGCATCTGATGTGCTGAGTCTTGTATCATAGCAATGTGTGGCCGGACTAACTCACAGCTGAGAAGACACTAACATTCCATATTGTTGTTCAGCCACCCAGTGGTAGATGATTTTTTTTCTTCTCAAAATCTGTCATCATGCATGCAAGCCAGACAAAATATTTTAAGTTTATTTTGAGAGAACATGAAATCCTCAAATATGCTGTTAAATGTGAGATTGTTTTTTTCTTTAGCATATCATCTCCACAATAGGGAGATCTTTAACAAACTTTTTGTCATGAACAGTGTTCAACAATCTCCCAGTTTCTTAACTCATCCAATCTGTTCATTGCCAGGCCAGTGCCAGTGAAAATAGGAGAAATTCAGTAGACAATTGGGGCATCAGTTTTTAAAAACATATTTTGCTTTTATTTTACTGTGTTTCAGTTTCAACAAACAGAATATGCAGTGAAGTGACTGTTACCATTTGCAAAAGCAACATAGGTTTCTCACCCCAAATTGTGTAACACTGAACTGCCAGAGAACTATGCAGGAGACCCTTGGTATTCACAGACTTAACACTCCAGGTTTTGAATATTTGCAATCGACCATGAAGGTTTGTGATGTGTTAATTGGAAGTTTTGGTGAGGTTCAAATTTGAATCACATGTACTTTGAAGCAAGCGTTAGAAAGTGATTGAGGAGCTAGTGAGCTAACCTAGTCCGCCTCCAGCACGCCTCTCCAATAAGATTGTTATGGTCTCTATTCCTGGAAGCAGCAGCAACTGATGGTGATTAAAAACTCAGTTTCTGTGAAAAAAAGAAAAACAGTCATCACATGCAAGATAAAACAAATACACATTGCAAAAACATTTGCTTTGTTTGAGACTATAATATGCTTTGGCAGTACACGTATCTCAAAGAAATAGTTCTTGGAAAATCCAGGAACCTTATGACTATCTCCACATTTATAGATTTGAAGAATTTTTATGTCTCAGGATTTGCCCATTCTAAATATCAATGGTTTCTCAACCTACACTTTGGAGGGTCTGGGTGAGACCTTACAATCCTAAAAATTGTCCCTTGCTTTACTGTGCAACGTGGCTGCAGAGCACCTAGCTACGTGAGTTCTCTCTCTCTTACAAAGGCTCTCAGTGACATGACTTGCTCCTGAAGGAGCCCAGGCAGCCTGTGAGTGGTGCCCTGTGGCCAAGCTGTGCCTCGAAAGTGTCGCATTCTAGGAAGGTAATGTCCTGCATTTTGGCACTCTCCAATTCCTTGGGACCAAGGAAAATGATGTTCCCCAGTTGATGCTGCTTGTGAATTCAGAACACTACCCAACATTAATCAGCACTTAGCTAACAGGCTCAAGGCCAATGGAAGCTTCACCATGCTGCATGTCACAGATTTTCCCCTGTGCACTGCAAAATGAGACCCAGTTTTTTGCAATACTGAAAGCCAGCCAAGTGCCCTCGACTGTATTTAAAGAGCTAACTTTAATTAATGTTTTTATGTTAAATATCCTTTTTAAAAAAGGATGACAATAGTAGATGGTCACATTTCTATGTTTCTTATCAAGATTAAACATTAACAACTTTATGTAAATTTCCAAGACTTGTTGAAATTTTGCATATCTCGGAAACTCAAAAGACTAGTTCTAAGATCCTAAGCAAAGGAAGAAATTTCTCTAGAGAGCACAAGTTTTGTCTCTGAGTCAGCACTAGTTACAGTATAGCCTCTGGGCGTTCAACACAGGAGCATCTGAGTCCTCAGCTCACACCTGAACCCAGTCTCTTCTGTGGCAGGGCATTTCATTGCCACTCATGCTATTGGACCAGCTGTGTTTACCTATTTTGTGTCATTCAGAGTAAGCGAACTTTGTTCTGGTTACAATGCAGGGAGTTGTACTTTGCATTCATAAGCCCCATTTAAAAAAATTCCTTCTTGGCTATCATCCCAAAATTACAATTGCAATAATAAGATTGAATCAAAGATTTATCCTGTATCATTTTTTTTAGTTGTGTTATTTCTTAAAAAAAAAAAAAAAAAAAAACTCATACAATACTTGAGGAAGGCTGAGATTTACAAATTAAGGGAAATTAAAGAAACTAGAGTCCTGCATCACTTAGCTTCCATGTTTCGTTCTACGAAACAAGACATTATGTGGTTTGGATGTTGTGCTGGATGTTGTGCGAACACCACATTATATACTTAGCAAAACTATATAAGATGCTTTTTGTTTCATCTCCTCAAACTGCTTAGCTTCTTGCAGCTTCGGTCACTACCACTGGTTTTGCTGGAGAGCTATGAGGCCCTTCACAGTAATATTTTGTAAAGAAAATTAAAGAGAGTCAGCCCTACAACACTCAAGAGACATGTGATACCTGAGATTGGCTGCTGCTAACCAGGAGTTAGCAGACACCATTACATGGTTAGCTTCTTATTTGTCAGAAGGGAAAGTTCACATTAAAATAATGATAGAAAGTATAGTACACTACATACATAAGCTAGTAATACAGGCATTTATTATGACTATGAGGACATGTATTATAGGTTATATATATGTATACTGTGGCATCATACATTTGGCAGTGCGATCACTTTGTATACAGAGACATGAGACATTTGTGTTACGTGTAGGAAGCTGTTGCACTCAATGCAGCCAGTTACATTCACTATATCCTATTCTTTGATGGGAATTTCTGAGCTTTATTGTAATGTTAAGGGCCACAGAGGTATGTGAGGTCAGACGTTGCCCAAGTGAACGTTTTGTTGCACGTGACTGTATTAGGCAATAATAATGTTAAAAAGCAGAGTAAATGTTTAAATACAGCAGTCAGGCTGAAGACCAGATGGGCTATCAGGTAACAAAACTTGATCTAACAAGAGATTGCTCTTGAAAACCTACATCTTCACTTGTTTTATCACAGTGGAATGCTGACATATCAGTTACTGACTATGGAGTCAGAACGCAGCATCTTAGATCTGATCCACAGGCAGGGCCTTTTAATTTAGACTGCCTTGATAAGGAAGAGATGTGAACTAGCATTACAAGTGAATGTAAGGTGGACATTAATGTGTAAGATAAACAGCATCTGAATAGAACAGATAAGCAGAGAATCAAAAGACTACAGGAGTAGTAGCATATTGGCAACAAATTTTTAAGGCTGATTATACACATAATTACATATGGCAAAATGAAATACAAGCAGTCTCCAAATTTACCTACTTTCCCACTAAAGGTAATGTAAGTAAAAAAGACATAAGTCAAATATGATTTCCTCATAGAAACAGTTATAATAGGGGATTATATGCTTCACCAAGAGCCTGATGCCTAACGTTTTATAGAAATCACCAGAAATCATAAATAATCAACAACAAATGCTGTGTGTACATAGTGTAATGCTTTCTGAAACAGAAATAAACCAAGCAGGGCAATCCTTCAAGTCCTAGTCTTAGAGACCAAGCTCTGTCTAGTCTGGATCCCAGTAGTTTGGATGGGGACAGAGCCTAGACAGCTCTCCAAATCTCTGTAGTTACTGCCTTCAAATATGTCAAAGTCTCTGGCCTAACGGGAAGTGTAGAGTGTTCATTCTTCATATAAAGCTCCACACTACATGCTGTGAGGATTCAACATTAAATAAAATAGAAAATACTGGTTGCTCCAAAAAGTGTAAGAGTAAGAAGTGTTAATTAAGGGAATGTAAAAATGGAAATGGCGCAGCAGTATAAGCATTTCAGTGCTACTTGAGGTTTCACAAAAATCCTGAGAGATATATTTCAGTCTTCTTGTCCTGGATACTATTCTTGTAGGAAAAATATGGACTACATATTTTTAAAAGGATTTTAAGAAACTAAGAAAAGTTAAAAATCCTAATACACCCTTGGGAGAAGATAAATGTAGACAAGGACCATGCAAAGATAAATTGCTTCCTTCTTAAGCCTTTTCTTATATGGAAGTAAATATATCAAGACAGCATATTCTCTCCAAGATTTTTTAGTAACTTAATTTTAATTCTGTTTTGTAATCACTGGTATTTTATTTTAAAATCCTTTTCCAGTACTGATAGATGAAAATGTTAAGTTCTGAACAACCTTAAAACTGATAAAATTTTAAAAACAGTAATACTGGAAGGGCTATTCCTTCAAAACAAGTTCTTCCACTCATGAGAATCCTTAAAGGCAGAGGGAAAATACATGCATGCCCCATTTTCCAGAAGTAGAAAAACGTTGCAGTTGTTGGAAATGAGAATTGTTAAAAAAAAAAAAAAGAAAAGAAAAAGAAAAAAGAAAGACAATTAGGACAAAGAAACTTGAATTACATCATCTAGAGAAGAGCTTCAAAATACACTTCCAAATTTGTTGTTAGGCTCTCTCAAGTCGCTTCAGACTCATAGAGACCCTCGTACAGCAGAATGACAGTGCCTGGTCCTGGGCTGTCCTCACAGTTGTTGCTGTGTTTCAGCCGTTGTTGCATCCACGTCTCAGTCCATCTCTTTGGGGATCTTCCTCTTTTTTGCTCACCTTCACCCCTTACCAAGCCTGTCTTTCTCTAGCAACCAGTCACTCCTGTTAGCATGTCCAAAGTACATGAGACAACGTCTACCTGTCTTTCTACATAGGGAGCATGCTAGCTGTACTTCTTCTCATACAAGGTTTGTTCATTGAAAATAACTATGGTTTGGGTCAGGTTCACTTTAGTCCTCAAAAAGACATCTTTGCTTCTCAGCACTTTAAAGAAATTTTCTGAGCCAGATTTGCCCAATGTAGTACGTTTTTTAGTGTCTTGACTGCTTCTTCCATTGTGGATCCAAGTAAAATGAAATCCATGAGAGCTTCAGTATTTTCTCAGTTTATTGTGACATTGCTTATTGCTCCAGTTGTGAGGAGAATATGTGTTTCCTGTATGTTAAGATGTAATCTATACTGAAGACTGTAATCTTTGATCTTCATCAGTAAATGCTTCAAGACATCTTTGCTTTCAGCAAGCAATGTTGTGTCCACTGCGTGTCAAAGGTTGTTAATGAATCTTCTTCTAATCCTGATGTCACATTCTTCTTCATATAGTTCTCAGGTTATTTGCTCAGTATACAGATTGAATAAGTATGGTGAAAAGATATAGCCCTAATGCACACCTTTCTTGATTTTAAGCCACACAGTAGATCCTTGTTCTGGTTGAACAACTGTCTCTTGGTCTATGAACAGGTTCCTCGTGATCACAACTGAGTGTTCTGGAGTTCCCATTCTCCACAACATTCTCTGTATAATAAAACAAGTAAACATCTTTCTGTTCCTGTGTTAGGCCAAGATCCATCTGACATCATCAAGAATATCCTTGGTTCGACATCCTCTTCTGAATCTGACTTGAGTTTCTGGCAATTACCTCTCGAGGTACTGCTACAACTGCTTTTGAATTATCTTCAGCAAACTTTTACTTGTGTGTGTGATATTAATGATACTGTTCAATAATTTCTACACTCTGTTGGATCACTTTTCTTTGGAGGATGGGCACAGATATCGAATTCTTTCAGTTGGTTGGCCAGGTAACTTTTCCCAAATTTCTTGGCATAGTACTTCCAGCATTGCATCTTTTTGTTGAAATATCTCAGTTGATATTCTGTCAATTCCTGGAGCCTTGTTTTCCTCTCATGCCTTCAGTCAGCTTGGATTCCTTCCTTCAGTACCACCAGTTCTTGATCGTATGCTAACTCCTGAAATGGATGAACGTCAACCAGTTATTTTGGGTACAGTAACACCATGTATCCTTTCCATCTTCTTTTAATGCATCCTGTATCATTCAGGATTTTTGCCCATGCTGTTGTTAGGTACTGCTGAGCCAATTCTGACCCTATGTACAATAAAATGAAACACTGCTCAGTCGTGCCATCCTCACAATTGTTACGCTTTGAGTCCATTATTCAACAGTTGTGTCATTCCATATTGTTGAGAGTCTTTGTCTTTTCCACTAGCCCTCTGTTGACCAAGCATGATCTCCTTCTCCAGGGACTCATCCCTCCTGAGAACATGTCCAAAGTATGTAAGACATAGTCTTACCATCCTTGCTTCTACCAAGCGTTCCGGTTATACAGGCAGATTGTTTGTTCTTTTGGCAGTCCCTGGTATAGTCAATATTCTTTGCCAACACCACGATTCGAAGGCCTCAGTTATTCTTTTGTCTTCCTTATTCATTGTCCTGCTTTCCCATATATATTAAGGGATTGAAAACACCATAGGTTGCAGCAGGCACACCTTAATCTTCAAGGTGATATCTTTGTTTTTCAACTTTTTAAAGAAATCTTTTAAAGCAGTTTGCCTGATGCACTCATCTTTTGATTGCTTGACTGCTGCTTCCACAGGCATTGATTGTGGAATCAATAAAATGAAATCCTTGACAACCTCAGTCTTTTCTCCATTTATCACAATGTTGCTTATTGGGCCAGTTGTGAGGATTTTGCCCATAGAATCCTTCAATATTGAAAATCAAGGCTGGATATTTCTCTTCAATTCTTTCAGCTTGATAAATGCTGAGCATGTTCTTTTTTAGTTTTCTAACTCCAGGTTGTTATGCATTTCATTATAATAGTTTATTTTGTCTTCTTGAGCCACCTTTTGAAATCTTTTGCAGCTCTTTCACCCTCCATTTGCTTTAGATATTCTCTGTTGGAGAGCAAGTTTGTGGTCTCTTCTGATGTCTATTTTGGTCTTTTCTATCTTTCCTGTCTTTTCAATGATCTTTTGCTTTCTTATGACACTTTTGATGTCATCCTACAACTCATCTGGTCTTTAGTCATTAGAGTTCAATGCTTCAAATCTGTTCTTCCAATGATCTCTAAATTCAGGTGGGCTTTACTCAGCATTAGTGAACAAGAGGAAGACCCTCAACAAGAGGGATTGACGTTATGACTACAATGGCTTCAAGGACAGCAATGATTGGGAGGCACCAGGGCTGGACAGTGGTTCGTTCTTACATACGTAGGGTCCTTGTGAGTTTGATCCAGCTCAGTGGTACCCCAAAACAACAATATATTCAAAATCATGTTTGGACTCTCATGAATGTGTTTTAATTGTCTCAGCTTCACCTTGGATTTGCATGTGAGCAGTTGATACTCTTTTCTGCAGTTGGCCTCTGGCCTTGTTTTGACAGATGATATTGAGCTTCTCCATTGTTTCTTTTCATAGATGTAGTTGTTTTGATTCCTGTGAATTCCATCCAGTGGGGTTCATGTATATAGTCACCATTTATGCTATTGAAAGAAGATATTTGCAATTAATAAGTCATCGATCTTGCAAAATTCTATCACATTATCTCCAGCGTTGTTTCTGTCTCCAAGACTATACTTTCTGACTACTAATCTTTATTTGTTTCACCTCTCATGTTCCAATCACTAGTAGTTATCAGTGTATCCTGATTACATGTTCAATTTCAGACTGCAAAGTTGGTAAAAAAATCTTCAAGTTGCTCATGTTTAGCATTAGTGGTTGGTGTATAGATTTGAATAGTAGTCATATTAATTGGTCTTTCTTGTAGGCAGATAGATATTACCTTGTCGCTTCCAAATAGTCTGTGTTAGTCTTAGATATTTTAGTAACACTCTGTAACCAATGTTCATGTTATCTTAATATGTAATACCAGATGGCGTTGTTTCTTGTGACATCTTCCTCTGTGGATGAAATATAGATTTAAGGCAGTTTAGCACATGGATTTCTATCATGTTGGGTAATTACAATAATAGTCAGCATTTTGAGTAACCAGTATTGTACACACTTTATCTCATTTAGTTGTCTGAACAACTCTAAAATACTGCTATTACTACATGATTTTACACCTGAGGAGGCTAAGATTCAGAACAGTTAAGTCACCTTCCCATTGTTATGGAATCTGGAGACATTTGAACCCTGTTCTACAAGAAAACAACTTTTGATCAACTGCAAAACACTGATGGCTGCTTGCCCCAGCCTGACTTAGTACAGGGGTAGTATAACTATGTCAGCCTCTGTGAGAGATCCTAGGCAAGCTAGAAGAGGTGACAATGGAATCAGATTAAGAGGGGCCTTCAGTGCTATAGTAGAAGTTTTTAATCTTAATGATTATTTTATTGAAAACAAAACAACTGGTAGTCATTGTCAGCTTACTGGTTTGGGTTTTCTCTGTCGTTTTAAGGCTGTCAGTACTAATAGAAAGTGACACAACTGCTTCTCACCTTGTCCATTTTGATGCTGACATTGATAGTGCGTGCATCATTCTTGCTTCCTAGTGTTCCAACTGCAGCTGGCTCTCTTCCTGGGCATGGCTCCTCCTTCTCTGATGGGTGCAATATGAAGCCCATCCAAATATATTGAAGGCATTAAGCCCAGACTATTACTAATGGGTGACTCCAGAGCCACTGAAACATGCAGAACCAATTGGAAAGCAGAAGATTCTTAGAGGAGGGAGTGGCAGGCAGCTACAGGTTTTTCAGCACCACAAAGTTCAGTGAAGCAATGCCATGGGAGTCGGCCCAGATGTGTGTCAGAATTACAACAGCCTAGTCACAGCAGTATTTGTAGCACCAGATGTCCAGTAAAAAAGGGTTAAAACTTCAGATCTGAAGCCTGTTTTGCCACCTCCTCACCAACTACCCTGGTGAGACAATCCTTTGGGATTACCTCATTATTCATCACCTCCCGGCAGATACCAGTGGGCTTGATTTGCCAGGCTAGAAATCCGTTTGGGTGTCATGTGTCAGCTAAACAGGCTTAGTTACAATAGAGCCTGATTAGTTTTCACCTTGGCCTCGTAAAATGTGGCATATGTATTAGCATAATGGATTAGGAGGAAAAGAACATTCACTACAAGAAGTGACTAAGTGCAGTCCTGGGATTTACACATTTGATCTTTGGTGTATTTGACTCACTCCAGCTTTTCAAGATTTGATGGCTTCTTTCTCTCTAAAATGACTGGTTTCAGATTCTTGCTGTTTTTTTACTTTTACACTGGCTTTCTCAGAGTACTGAGCAGAATTTATAGACTTGCTCTTCATAGGCTGTGTCTAAGGCAAATAGTAATACCACAGTCTATTTTTGACACTAAGAGCAAATACTCGCTGCTGTTGAGTTGATTCTGACTCATAGAGATGCTATGGAACAGAGTAGAACTGCTCTATCTAGTTTTCTAAGAGCACTTGGTGGATACCAACTGCCAACCCTTTGGTTAGCAGTCATAGCACTTAACCACTGTGCCAGTGGATACAGACATTGAATGGTACACATTCACCTGTTCTATGGATTCAGAGCAAAGTCAGGAAAAGTAGACTGATTAACTGTCAGTTGATTTGTGCAGGGCCCACAGATGTACAACTTTTCTCTGGCTATGATGTGTTAGCATTCTACTGTCAATCCCGTTCAATTCTTTTAAATGTTTCCTATATGAAAAGGCTTGTGTTGAGCACTTTGAGAAAGACCTAGATAGATTTAAAAAAAAAAAATCCCTTATATAGAAGCACTAAGTCAACGAAAGTATAGCAAGCACAAGAATCACTATAATATAAAGTAGAATAAAATTAGGAAAAAAAGTTAGAGTAAGGCAAGAGAAAACTATCATTTGACTGTCATCAACATTAATGTCAGAAATATTTATCCTTATGAAATACAAATGGTAGCTATAATATTATAGTTAGAAACCTGGCGGCATAGTGTTTAAATGCTATGGCTTACAAGCAGAAGGTCAGCAGTTCATATCTGCCAGGCTCTCCGTAGAAACTCTATGGGGCAGTTCTACTCTATCAGGTCAGTGTGAGTCAGAATAGACTCAACAGCCATGGGTTTCGTTTCTTTATAGCATTATAAACGTATTATTTCACAGTATTAGACATATTCAAGATACTAACTACTATTTGTAAGATACCTACTGGGTGCCATATGCTGTGCTGAATGCAACACTTGCTTTAATCTCATGTAAACTTCACAGCAGTCCTTCAAGATTTCCTTCTTAGAGATGAAGAAATTCAGTTTCTTGATTACATAATTTATCCAGCAAATCAGTGACAGAGCCTGCAGTCCGTTTCTGGCTGATTTGCCCCTAGGCCTGCGCCGCTCCACGGTGAGGTCTGTCCTGTCTCACGAGCACTGAAATGGAAGCCAGTACTTAGAGACGTCAGAAGAAGGCAGAGCAGGCAAAAGGAATAACTTCAGCCAAGAGCCAGAGGCCAGGAAGCATGGGATATGTTGAGGGGACAGACAACAGCCCATATAGGGCAGGAGCTTGTGAAGAAAAGTGGTAGGATATAAGCTAGAGAGTAGACTGGGACCAAGTCATGAGGGTCATGGGACTCCGGTTAAGAGTGGGCACTTCTTTTGGAAGACAACAGGTAGCCAACAGAGACATTTGAGCAGGAGGGTAATACGACAAGAATTGTTCTCCAGGAATATCAGTCTAATGGCAAGTACAACTGACTGACAGATTTGAACAGCCAGCCTTTTGGTTAGCAGACGTAGCGCTTAACCACCAGGCCTCCAGGGTTTCCATGTACAGCTTAGAGCAGTGTTTTTCAGCTTTTCTTTGATTATAATACAGGTTAGAAACACATTTTGCATTGTAACCCAGTACATGTATATTTAAAACATTTTTAATTGAAACAAAAATTTTACAAAATAATACCCTTACTGTATACAAAATAATGATACGCTCTATTCGATTTTTTTTTAATGTACTGGTTTGCAATTCACAGTGAGAAAAACAAGGGTTTAGATCATAGTTAGGAGACATGGGTGAGGTGGGGAAACCAATTACAGGCTATTGCAGGAGTCTAGGTCAGAATTGGAGAAACGGGAGGGGCTTACAAATATGTTTCAGAAAAGAATGAGCTGGCAACTCAAAAAGCTCCATTAACAGAAGTTGGAAAGATGGGTGGAGAAATTGGCCTTGTGTGGAAAGAGAATTTGATTCTGGACATGATGGGTTTCAGATTTCGAGAAGATAGTTCAAAGAGTTATCAAGCAGGGAGTGAGGAGCGAGAGCCTGTAGCTCAGCATGGACTTGGAAGCAAGAAGCATAAGTGGTGTGTACAGAGGGGTAACTGAAGTGGAAAAGAACAAATCATGTCCATGTGAGAGAAGAGGAAAGTCCAAAGACAGATCCTGTTGGAACAGAAGTGTTTGGGAAGTAACGGAGGAAAAGCAGAAAGGCAGGAGGAAAATCAAAGCAATGCAGCACCCGGTTTTCTTCATCCTTTCTTAATCTTCATATTTGCTAGAATAATGTGAGTTTTCCAAGGATGGCCACAGCAGACTGAAAGTAAAAGAGGAAACAATGAGGAACAATGTGGGTTTCTGTGTTCAAGCCCCTGCCTGCTAAACCGCTGCTGCTCCTACTTTTCCATGAGACCTCTGATTCTGCTCATCCTCTGCTGTATCACGAACTACCCCAAAATCTAGTTTGTTGTTATTACATCCACCCTTTCACAGATTAGGAATTTGGGAAGGGCTTGGCGTGTTACTTCCACTCTGTTCCATGTGGTCAGCTGGGGCTGCTGGAGCTGGATGATAACTTCCAAGACAGGTTTGTCACTCACACATCTGGTCCTTTGATGCTCCTTGGCCTTTTATTGTCTCCCTGTGGCATCTCATTGGGCTCTTCATCTGGCCTGCCCTCCTCAGGGCGCGATGGCTCAGGGCAGTCAGGCGACTTTCCTGGCGGTTCAGGGCACTAGCATCAAGCATTTCAAAACACAGGAAATAGAAGCTTCCAGTTGCAAAAGCCCTGGGTTTAGAAACTGGCCCAGTGTTACTTCCGCTGTATTGTGTTTGTGAAAGCAATCACAGAACCCATTTGTATTTAAACTAAAGAGACATAGACCCTCCTGTCTTCTCAACTCATTCTGGAACTTTACACAGAGGATTTCTTTTGTAAGTGCTCAAGAGCAAGGCGGTCAGTTTTTTTGTCGGCCACCACGTTTTCCCTCCTAGTGTAGGGCTTCCTCTGCAGACACATCAAGTCCATGTGGGGTGCTTTGTCGCACCTGCATGGGGACCTACCATCAAAACAACACTTTAGGAGCACTGTCTCCCATTACTATGAAAGCTCTGGTTGCTACCTCCCCTGCTGATGGAACCCTTAAGTTTGGATTATTGCCTGAGCTATTGAGATGTCTGTGTATCCCTCAGAGCCATGCTGACTCCTGAGCCAGAGGGAGGGTGTGTGCTCAATCCTGGAATCCCCCCATCTCTAAGCAATGCAGCTTGTGCTGCTGGTGTGTGAGAGAGATTTTGAAAACCACTCTTTTTTTTTTCCTTTTTATCCATTATGTCTATTTTTATCTCACAGCTGCTGTCCACCAGGACTCAGATACAGTTTCCATTGTGAGTTTAGCCAGAGGAGTAATCTCAATGAAAGGCAACAATAGCCTGACCGAGAACTGTGGCACTGTTATCAATTCAAGAGAGTGTTCCTAGATGACTTTTGTCCTGGGAGTCTATGCAGTGTCTATGGTCAGTAAACTTGATGGGTTGGCTTTGTGGTCTTCTCAGTGTGCTCCAGTGTTTCTGGTTCTTACATGAGTACTGTTTAAAATCAAGGACAGATCCCACTACATCAGTAAAATCTATTTCGAGCTCCCTCACATCCCAGTGAGAACCCTTGTGGCATAGTAGTTAAGTGCTACAGCTGTTCTCTAACAGGTCAGCAGTTCAGATCCACCAGGCATACCCTGGAAACTCTGTGGGGCAGTTCTGCTCTGTCCTGTAGGATCACTGTCAGTCAGAATTGACTCGATGGCAATGCGTTTGCTTTTTTTTTCACACCCAGATACCTGAGGTGGCTGGCTAAACATCTCAAGCAGCTTCTCCCTATTCTCCCCATAACCAGTAATGAAGTGATTACAGAGACACGTAGTGCTTTTTGAAAACGTTCATCACCTTCACAATTAATCAGTTATTTGTCATAAACATAACATCCTCTCCCTCCCCAATGAACTGGAAATCCACAGGACAAGGAAAAGGGCTACTATGATTCACCCCAGTGTTTCCAGTACAAGACACAACTTAGTACTCAATAAATACTGAATGAGTGGGCAAATAAATGAATATTCTGTGTCCTAAATCCTTCCAGAAAAAAACCCAGGTCTGGGCCCCTGTGGTACTAATTAAATCCCACCCCAAAATCACTGTATCTGTTTTTCATCTGTTGTTTGGAAGTGTATATTGAATGTAGTTTCAGTGGCATGTTTTACCCTTTTGTTAATTATCATGTTACTTTTTGAAATTCCACACCCTAATTTCTTTTCTTTGCCTGCTTTAAAGAAGACTCTTGAAGCTAGAGGAAGATAATTATGACATGGTCTTTATCTTCGTACAGTAGTTATAAACACGTACATCCACATAATTACTGGGGCTTTTACAATTTAAGTAATAGGTTTATTTTTACTAAATTGAGTTAAGTGTGTTGGATTAATTCAAGATAATAGCTTTTTGAATTGTTGTAGGAGAAACTAATTTGCTCTGTAAAATTTTATCTAAAGTACAATAAAAAAAGATAATAACATTTTAAAATGTTACAAAAATATAATAATACTGACATTTACTGAGGATTTATTATGTGCCAGGCATAGGACCAAAATCTATGCAAACATTATCTCAACTAATCCTGATATCAAATTAAGAGATGGGCATAATGTATGTCTCATTTTGTAGATAAAGAAACTAAAGTTAAGACAGATTAGATTTTACATCCAAGGTTACACAGTCATGGCTCAGTGGTTAAGACCTATGGCTGTTAACCAGAGATCAGCAGTTCAAATCCACCAGCCACTCCTTGGAAACCCTATGAGGTAGTTCTACCTGTCCTGTAGGGTTGCTGTGTATCAGAATCAACTCAATGGCAACAAGATTAGGTTTGGTTTTTTTTTTAAGTGGCAGTCACAGGATTTGAACCAGGATTCAGTTCCAACTCTAAATTATCACATTGCTAACCACTTCATACTAGAATTGATGAGAGTTTGTGTTTTCAAACTCAGATTATTTGTCATATTCATGAAAGTATGAGCCTTCTAAAAGCTCCACAATTCTGATGGTATGACTTTAATTTAAAGTCTTGCTGTATAGGTGACTTTGGGCAAGTTAGCTTTAACTCTTGTAACTGCCTTTCTCAGGGCATAGTGTTTCCACTGGGATCAGAGCTGGGGGAGCAATCTCAATAGCAGGCAACATTCAGACCCAGAATTGCCTCTCCCCTGGTTGTATACTGGTTAAATGCTACAGCTGTTAACCAAAAGGTCAGCAGTTCAAATCCACTAGATGCTACTTGGAAACTCTATGGGACAGTTCTACCCTGTTTCTAGGGTCACTATGAGTCAGAATTGACTTGATGAGAGCGGATTTGGTTTCATTTGGTTGTCTGCCGGTCTTGCTTTTGAACTCAGCCTCTTATGAAACAAATGGGATTTAAAAATCTACCTCCAGATTACTATGACAATTAGATGAGATAACACATAAAAGACTGTTAACCCAGTGCCTGATACATACGAAATAAGCACTCCAGTGTTAACTGTTATCGATGTGATCATTATGACTGTTGACATAAAAGTCTCTGAACACAAAATAGACATCTCTTGAATTATCACCAGAGGAAGAAGACTTCAGTTCTGTAAGAGGTCTAAAGCCAGCACTGGCAGTATAGACTTGGCTGTATTCGTTACTGCATGGTACTTGCTTGTATGTATGCAAATATAGCTCTTATTATTGAAATCTATGTACGAAGACTGCCAACTAAGTTCATGAACTCAATCTAGAAAAAACGCTACACACCTCACTGCTGAATATCACTATAGTCACTTTCAAAATACTCCCTCCGGGAGCTACGCACTGGCGCTAGTGCCTAGTCCACCCTTCAAAGCAATTTTGGAGCTCTTTCTGGAATGGCCATCAGAGGTGTCATCATATTGCCCTTGATGTCCAGAGTGTCATCAAAATGTCTTTCCTTAAATATTTCCTTTATCTCTGGGTAAAGAGAAAGTCACTGGGGACCAGATTAGATGAGCAGGGAGGATGCTCCAATACAGTTATTTGTTTACTGGCTAAAAACTCCCTCATAGACTACTATACAACGAAGTTCACAAATTTGCCACCTTGCCACCGTGTGCAATGGCCATTCAAGAAAGAGTTCCAAAATTGTAGAGTGGAATAGGCGCTGGCATCGGTGCATAGCTTCCATGGGGAGTACTTCGAAGGTGACTTTAGTGATATTCAGCAATGAGATATGTAGCACTTAGAACAATTAAGTTGACAGAATTGTCAGACCTCATATAATTCCCCCATGGCCATCCATAGTTTGAAAGATTTTAACAAGATAAAAAGTGAGTAAATTTGAGCTATGCGGTTTCTCTTCTTGTGTCTAATATTAAACCCAGATATGATCTATGCAAAATAAACCATCACACCTAGTAACCAAGGGAAACTATGCCCTTGAAGCTGTCTCAGCTATTATGTGTTAATAGTTGAGTTGTCTCAGCTATTATGTGTTAACCTCTTACTTGATTTGATAATTTGATTACACTTTTTTAAATGCCACACTAGCCCATACTTTTATAAGCCATTTTTTATTACCATAGACTTATTCTATGTTAATTCTTATGTAAGTTACTTCTATGCAAATATATCCTAATGTCAGGAGACCAGAGTAATGGTTCACAAAGTGAAATCTTAGTTGGCTCTTTTCCAGCTTGCTGTGTGGCCTCGAAGAAACTGGTTAAGATTATTGGTTTGTTACTTTATCTACCAAAAGCAGTATGATCCTTCATGAAAATTTGTGCAGATTAACTGACTTTTAGTAATTATTGTGAATCATTTTAAAATACTGTTTATAAGCCTCTGTGATTTGTCAAGTCAGATTTAAATGAGCCAGTTCTATCAAAACCAAACAAACGCGTGGTTGTATAGTTGATTCCAACCATAGCAACGCTACAGGACAGAATAGACAGAGTAGAGCTGCTCCATTGAGTTTCCCCGGGACAGCTGGTGGATTAGAACTGCCATCCTTTTGGTTAGCAGCCATAGATTTTAATCTCTGCGCCACCATGGCTCTTACACTTCAAAGAGTGTGGTAAATATTTCCCTGGTTTGCATCTTTTAAGACAGGGAAGCATAGCTACAACCCTTTCAAGGAAGTTCCATGAAGTGAATGCAATCCTGAAGGACATATCTGGCACAGAGCAGGACACTAACATGATAAGTGCTCAAGAAGAGAAGAAAAAGAGGATGAGGGCAAGTGGCAGTCACACCCTACAGGCTAACCATGCCAACCCAAGCGAGTGAAAAATGCTTGCAGGCTTCCGTTTGGGTGCACAAACTGAATGACTGTGTGACAAGGATAACCTTCCAGCAGCTAATGGTGAGGGCTGGAGCTGAGCGCCACAAAGGCTCAGTACGCGCGGGAATAGAGAACACTTCTGTGGCTGTAATTCAAAAGAGATGCCTTCAAGCCTAGTCTAGACACCGTGTTGGCTTTCAAGGAACCAGCTTCACAGCCTCTAAGAATCTGCTAAGAAATATGCAAGAATGAATAATAGTCATACAAACAGTAACAAGGAGCAGGAGGAGGGGGCAAAAATCTCTGTATATACTTTACTTTTTTTTCTGTCCTGGCCTTTCTCCCGTTTTCTTCTTCCTTTCTCTTCTCTCTCTCTCTCTCTGTTTAACAATATTTTGTTGTGTTTTTGGCAAAAGTTTACACAGCAATTTATGGTTCCATCTGAAAATTTCCATACAAGATGTTCAGTGACGTTGGTTACATTTTGAGATTATGTCAACATTCTCATTAACTACGTCCTGGTTGTTCCATTTCCAGTACTCTAGTTCCTCTGCCCCAATCCCATCTTTCTCCCATGATTGTCTTTCCTCCCTTTCTTTTTCCCTCTTTCCTCCCTGCACTCTTGATAGAGCATTTAGGAAGGAATCAAAGCACTCTCCTGCAGAGGAACCCTGCAAACGCGCATGCTAACATTCTATGTTACCAGTAGATAGAAAGATGTGTAAAGGAGGTTAAATGAGAGTATGTGCTGTGGCTGTTTGCTCTTAGACACCTCTGACTAAGCCCTTTCCTATAGCACAGAAATATCTTGGGTGCTTAGACAAATTCTGGGTGTGACAGCGTGATGCTGGCCATAACTTTCCTGTGATAGGTAGGGAACAGCACTTCATTTTTGTTTAATTTTTCACTGCCACTAAATTTGACAGGCCTCAGATGTTGAAATTCAGGTTCTCCTTGCCTATGTATGATAATGCAAGGAAAAAAAATTAGGGTGACTTCTGCAGATTTTGTCATCTATGCATTATTTATGTAAATATGTACATAGGCATGTGTTATCATGAACTGACATGGTAATAATATGTTGTTGTTAGTTGTTGTTGAGTTAGTTCAGACTCACAGTAACCCCAGATGTGACAGAACTAAGCGTTGCCCACCTCTGCACCAAGTTCACAGTCACTGGTAGGCTGAAGTCCAGCGTTGTAGCCACGGTTGTTTAGATTGCCTTTCAAACTTTGGGGCTCATCCATCTAGCACTGTATCAGACAGTGCTCTGTTGTGATCCATAGGGTTTTCACTGGCTAACTTTTGGAAGTAGATGGCCAAGCCCTCGGTTTTAGACAGGGAGCTCCACTGAAAGCTGCCCATCATGGGAACTCAGCTGGTGCTAGTAATAACAGTGGCATAGCTTCCAGCATCGTAACAACACACAAGGCACCTCAGTACTACAAACTGGTGGTAATAATGTAACAGGTAATTATTTAGTCATATATAGGTGGTGCAAAGAGGTTTGTGATGCTTTACCATTGTCTTGGATGATGCAAAACAAAGAAATAGTGCAAAAAGGACATCACAAGGGCTTTCCCTAAAACGACAGTGCTGAGGTCTCCTGGGCGCTCCTAGGAGCGCAAGTCCTCAGTCAGCTGGCAGAAAACAGCCAAATTCTCTCCTCACCCAGAGATAAAATATGTGCAGGAAGATGTATATTAATTCACTTATTCAGATAAAGTTAGAAAAACTGGGACTAAACAGTTTACCTTTATATTGTTTTAGTCATTATCATCTGGAGATGACAGTGTAATACCTCAAGGGTACCTTAGTTACCTAATGCTGCTATAAAAGAAGTGCTATAATGGCTTTAACAAAGAGAAATTTATTCTCTTACAATCTAAGAGACTAGAAGCCTAAATTCTGGGTGCCAGTTCCAGGGGTATCAATTCAAGTATTTCAACAAATAGGTGCAGCACTGGAAGTGTTCATTCATCTTTGCCAAGAAGTTTGGAGGACAGCTACCTGGCCAACTGACTAGAAGAGATCTATATTTATGTCCACTCCAAAGAAAGGTGATTTGACTGAATAAGAAAATTGCCAGCAATATCATTAATATGACATGCAAGCAAAATTTTGCTCAATATCATTCAAATCAACTGCAACAGTATATTGACAAGGAACCGCCAGAAAGTCAAGCTGGATTCAGAAGAGGATGTGGAACCAGGGATATCACTGCTGATGTCAGATGGATCTTGGCTGAAAGCAGAGAATACCGGAAAGATGTTTACCCTTGTTTTATTGACTAGGCAAAGGCATTCGACTGTATGAGTCAAAACAAATTATGGGTAATATTGCAGAGAATGGGAATTCCAGAACACTTAATTATGCTGTTAAGGACTCTGTATACAGATCAAGAGGCAGTCGTGCAGACAGAACAAGGGGACACTGCATGGTTTAAAGTCAGGAGAGGTATGAGTCAGGGTTGCATCCTTTCACTATTACCTTTTCAGTGTATATGCCAAGCAAATAATCCAAGAAGCTGAATTACATAAAGAAGAATGAGGCATCAGAATTGGAGGATGACTTATTAACAACCTGCTTTATGTGCGTGACACTACCTTACTTGCTGGAAGTGAAGATTTGAAACACTTACTGATAAAGGTCGAGGTCCACCACCTTCAGTGTGGATTGCACATCAACATCAAGACAACAAAAGTCCTCACAACTGGACCAATAAGCAATATCATCATAAATGGAGAAAAGATTGAGGTTGTCAAGGATTTTGCTTTACTTGGGCCCACAGTCAATGCCCATGGAAGCAGCCATCAAGAAATTAAAAGATGTGTTGCACTGGGAAAATCTTCTACGAAGGATCTGTTTAAAGTGTTGAAAAGTAAAGATATCACCTGGAAAACTAAAGTGTACCTGACCCAAGCCATGGCTTGGGTCACATCATATGCATGCAAAAGCTGGACAGTGAACAAAGAAGACAGAAAAAGAATTGACACCTTTGAATTGTCATGCTGGAGAAAAATGTTGACTATCCCATGGAACACGAAACAAATCTGTTCTAGAAGAAGTACAACCAGAGTGCTACTTGGAAACAAAGATGACAAGACTGAGTCTTACATACTTTGAACATGTCAGGAAGGATCAGTCCCTGGAGAAAGACATCATGCTTGGTAGAGCAGAGCGTCAGTGGAAAAGAGAAAGATGCTTGATGAGACAGACTGACACAGTGGCCACAACAATGGGCTTAAACATAAAAATCACTGTGGACATGGTACAAGACCAGGCAGTGTTTTGTTCTGTTGTGCATAGGGGCACTGTGAGTCAGAACCAACTCAGCAGCACCTCATAACAACAACAGCTCCAGGGGAAGGCTTTCTCTTTCTGTTGGCTTTAAGGGAAGGTCTTTGTCATCAATCTTTCCCTGGTCAAGCATATTCTCAGCATATGGACCCTGGCTCCAAATGACACGTGCTCCTGACTCTTCTTGCTTGATGATAATGAAGTCCCCCTGTCTCTCTGCTGTTTCTGAAGAAATTGACCCAAGATACAACCCAGCCTTACAGATTGAGTCATGTAGTCCTCCTTCATTAATGTCATTGAGGTGGGATTTACAATACATAGGAAGACCACATCAGATTTCAAATTAGTGGGCACTCACACAGTACTGGGAATCATGGGCTAGCCAAGTTGACACACATTTTGGGGAAACACAATTCAATCTATAACAAAGGGGAAGCAGGTCCATGTTAAGTGAATGATTCTGTGATCCTGGCCTTTCCTCTCTTGGGGACTTGGTTTGCTCCTCTCTAAGACATAAATAAGGTTATCCCAGTTCAAAAAGCAGTGAGAGAGCATGAGGTTTATGGTTTATGAGGTCTCACTTGTAACCAAACAATTGTCTCAGTAACAAAAAACAGCCAGAGCCAGCGTAGTAGGTATTTTATAAAATCAGAGAATTCATTGACAAGAGTAAGAATTTTGATATCAGCACAAAATATCCCTCATGAGAATTTTGAAGTTAAAATTATATTTACAAGGAAGAGGGTCTCCTTGTTTTCTGAGAAGGAAGCTAGACTCAAATTTAAAATTGCCTAACCCAGATTTAGATGGCATCCTTTCTACAGAAGAGACTGAGAGTGGGAAGGGTGCCCACTCAAAAGAGCATATTCAAAAGAAAAAGAAAACATTTCTGAAGGGATGTGTAAGGCAGGCCTGCTGGGGCAGGTTTCCACTCAAAGGACTCTTTGCAGGATTTAAAAAAAAAAAAGTCCTGCAGGAGTTGCGGCATCAGGGGCTGGCAGGTCACTGATGCACTGCCAAGCATTGAGCCATCTCCTTGTGTAGGCAATGCCTAGGACATAGGGTGCCACTCAGCACCCCAAATGAACATGAGATTAAAAGTGAAAACGCCCATATGGCTCTAGGTTGTTTGCCCAAACCCCTCTCTGAGCCTCCTTTGACTTGATTAATTGAATAAAGCTAGATGAGCCCTTGATGAAACTCATCAAAGTTCAAGTGTAACTTAAACTTGGTTTGTTAGCCTGGATGCTTTCACTCAGGGGTGCTCTCTTCAGTACTACTTGAAGTCCTGATAAAACCAAAGAATTAAGTTTCCTCACTGGTTCTCCCTCACCTAGTTCTCACACAAGAAGTTTTCAGGTCCTTATCAGTCTTTAGGGTCCCGAGACCACCACTCTTCTTTGCTGACGTGCAGAGGGAAGTTATCACTGGTTTTCTCCCTTCTGGGTTAACCAAACCCAAGAGGATGAACTTCACGGCATAAAGGTAGAACTTCCTTTTCTTTTTAACCTAGCTAACCCAGTAGAAAGGAAAACTCTTATTTCTGCTTGAGCAGTTTTACCTTCAAGACAAAATCTTTCCCAGTGTTTCAGTCCATGCCTGGAGACCTGACATAATTGGCTGCACTGTAGACATCTGAAATACAAACATCAGAAACACTACGCCCCTCTCCTGGGTCATGCCCTGTGCCTGGAGCAAGACTGCCAGGGCCAAGTGCTTGGGTGCATCTTGACTAGACCTGCCTGCCTGGGAGTGTGGGTTACTTACACAAAAGCTAACTGCTCCCACAATGGGCTACTTGAAACTCTAGCAACAGTGTGAAAAAAATTACGCAGGGGATCATGTAGAATTCCAAATTCTTTTCTAAACTGAAGATTAGCTACCAGGGTATCCTGCCCCTAATGCAGGCTCCCTGTGGGGCTAATGCAGGTCTGACCCCCCAGGATAGGAGCTCCGTGTCCCCCGACTCGCTGTGCTGTGCTCTCAGCTCTCGGTGACCCGCAGAGGCAGCCTGCGTTCGTTGTTGCATGTTCACTTTTCTGCTTTTAGTGGCAAAGGTGAACCCTGTTGCTACAACTATCCCTCTCCACCACCTTGCAATGGGCATGCACCCCTCTCTACTGGAGGAGTACATGCCTAATGCTGTGGGTGGTGGCAAATGATTATTCTGATCATTTCACTGGCAGTGTGACACTCAGAGAGGTCAGCAAGCTGATTTGAAATAAAAGAAACTTTGGGCTCCAAAACACTGTGCTTTTTTTTTACTTACAGTGTAGAAATTCTGGCAGGTGCTTGTGGTGACTGCAGCTTCAAAAGGTTTATAGAATTAACACCACTTCATTTCTGGAGGTCATGCCAACAAATTCTGATTAGGAGAAAAATCTAGAGAGAGGCAGAGCCAATATGGTACTGTAAGCAGAAGCACCATGCTGCCATTCTACAGCAAAGACCTGAAAAACTAAGTAAAACAGATAAAAATGTCAGTCTTGGAACACTAGCTATTAAATGAAAGGATAAAGAATTCAACTAAGCAAAGATAAAATAACACTAAGGAATTTACAGCAGGGAATCAGACAGGTCAACCAATAAATGACAGCAACATCGGAACAATAAAAGAGGGACTAAATGGTGTAGTATGGAACTTTTAAATGGAGAGGCTAACAGACACATGAGGAAATGCTCATTATCATTTGCTATTAAAGAAATGCAAATCAAAACCACAATGACATACCATCTCACCTTGACATTACTGACACACACACACACCCAAAATAATGGTTAGAGAGGCTGGAATTCTTATGCAGTCCTGGTGAGGATGCAAAATGGTATAACCATTTTGGAAAACAATATGATGCCTCTTTAAAAAGCTACAGTTATGATCCAGCAATCTCACTCCTATAACTGTAACCTAAAAAAAATAAAAGCAGTTATATAAATGACATGCATGCTCGTGTTCATTACAGCATTTTTCATAATAGCGAAAAGATGGAAACAACCTTAATGCTCATCAATGGATGAATGCATAAACAAACTATGGTATGTATACACAACAGAATACTACACAATGATAAAGAACACTACACAACAATAAAGAACAATGCTGAATCTGTGAAATATCTCATAACATGGATTAATCTGGAGAATATTATGCTAAGTGAAGTAAGTCAGTTACCAAAGTACAAATACCGTATGAGACCACTATTAAAGAACTCAAAGAACAATCATTGATAATTACTGGTAACATTCTAGGGTCACTATGAGTCAGACCCAGCTCAAGGGCAGTGGCTTTTGTTTGGTTTGGTAACACAGTGGTTAAGAGCTTGGCTATTAACCAAAAGGTTTACAGTTCAAATCTACCAGCTACTCCTTGGAAATCTATGTGGCAGTCCTACTGTGCCATGTAGGGTCACTATGAGTCAGAATCAACTTCTTGGCAAATGGTTTGATTTCCATCGAGATTTAAGGAGGGGAGGGTGAGGAGAGAAAAACACTAACTAAACGGTAACTTTGGTGAAGGGTAAGATAAGGCTTCATACTGAGGAAATCAGCACAGTTTGAACAAGGCATGATCATGGAAGCTTTGTAGACACACCCCAAACTCCCTGAGGGACCAAATTACTGGGCTGAGGACTGGGAACCACGATTTCAGGGAACATCAAGCTCAATTGACATAACAAAGTTTATAAAGAAAGTGTGCTACATTTTACTTCGGTGAGTATCTGGGGTCGTAAAAGCATAATCCTACCCTGCCTGGAGCAAGGCAGAATGAAGAAAATCGAAGACACAAGAGGAAGATTCATCCAAAGGAGTAGTGAACCGGAAGTACCACAGCCTCCACCAGCCTGAGTCCAGCACAACTGGACGATGCTCAGCCACTGCCACCAACTGCTCTGACAGCAATAAAAATAGAGTCCCAGACAGAGCTGGAGAAAAACATAGAACAATATTCCAAGTCACACACACACACACAGAAGAGCAGACGATGACCTGACAGGGACTAGAGAAGCCCCAGGAGTACAGCCTCTGGACACCTTTTTTAACTCAGGACTGAAGGCATGCTGAGGTTCACCCTCCAGCCAAAGATTAGACAGGGCCAAAAATGAAACTACATGGGCACACCAGCCTAGGGGCAAGGGCAGGAAGGCGAGAGGAGGCAGGAAAGCTGGTAATGGGAAATCCAAGTTAGAGAAGGAGACAGTGTTGACATGTGAGGGTGGCAACTACTCTCACAAAACAATGTGTGTATTAATGGTTTAATGAGAAACTGATTCGCCCCATAAGCTTTCATCTAAAGTACAATAAAGAAAGAAACATCTCGAAACTACCTGCCTGTCCAGAAATGTTGAGACTAGTTAAAAAAAATAAAATAAAATTATAGTACATCCATGCTATGGAATACCAGGCAGCCACAAACAAGTTTGATCTTTAAGGGCTAATAGAAAAGGTGTCAAAATATATTCAGTGCAAAAGGCAAGTTATAAACCAATTCATAAAATACAGTTCCTCGAGTTCTTAAAGATTTACCTTCATGTTCGTAAAAATGTAACATGTAAAGAAGTTTTTGAAAAGCTGTAGAAGGAAATGAGTAGTTACAAGTTCTAGAGAGTGCCTGGGTGGTACAAACCATTAGCATGCTCCACTGTAACTAAAAGCGTAGAGGTTCAAGTCCGCTCAAAGCTGCCTGGGAAGAAAGGCCGGGTGATCTACTTCTGAAAACTCAGCCATCGAAAACCCTGTGGATCACAGCTCTACTCTGACACACTCGGAGTTGCCATGATTCAGAACTGAAGGCAACTGATTATTACCCTCTGCCTTCAAGTCAACTCCAACTAACAGTGACCTATAGGACAGAGTAGAACTGTCTGTCCCATAGAGTTTCCAAGGAACACCTGTTGGATTTGAACTGCTGACCTTTTGTTTTACAGCCATGGCACTTAACCACTATCCCATCAGGATTTCCAACTGATTATTAGTATTGTTCAAAGTATGGTCAATAATAAGTACATAAACCAAGAGTTTATAAATGCTTGTAGCAATTTGACATCTCCCCAATATCCAACTGAAATTCTTTTAAAAAAAGAAAGTTATGTTTTGTAAGTCTTTAGATATTTGTTTGTTTGTTTTTAATTATTCTGGTAATTAATTTTTATTTTGTTTTACAAAAGCGTTGGTTCATGAGGGCTGGAAATAAGGAAATTTTTTTCCTACACCACAGATCGTTGAGAAGCACCACTGTAGGAGGGAGTGAAGAATCCCATTCACACTTTCACTTCACACTTTGCATCCCCTGGTATTGTATGAATTTTTATCCTGGATTGTACTATGTTTATGATCAAACATTTGGAAGCGCTTGCACTTGGTTCTAAGAAATTGTGTCAGGCCAGCGGTCTTACCTACCACATCCTTCCTTGGCTCATTCATCTTAAAGTTTAGGTCGCAGCATCTCATCAGCGTGCCTCGTGCTCAGAAATTGCCAACACTTCAAAAAGAAGCATTTCTTTGGGAAGAAGACCAAAGGGAGCCAAGAGAAGTGAACAAGCAGTGACCAGTCAAGAAAGACTACCCACATTTTGCAAAAAAGTTTTCTGCATCCTTGAACCTAGCTGGAGCGAGAATTCTCTCTCACAGATGAGAAAGCTAGACTCATGTCTCATTAAAATCACCTCCCTGGATTACAAATCCAAAATTCTTTAGGGAGAGTTAGGAACCACGTAATGTTTCTCGCATTGCATCTTCAATTATCCATCTTTGATTTAGCTGACAGATGTGAAGCCGTGCGCATAGCCAAGAAATCCCCTGGTGGCCACATATGTGTGGAGGGAGGCTGCAGAGCCCCGTCTTCCAGCTCCATCTGGCACCAGCTCCCAGTCATGCAGACCCTTTCTTCTCCATCCACCTCCCCTCAGCCTCCACCCTCCCCTTCCTCCTCCAGGCCCTGGCTGGATTGGCTGGAGACATCCACTTATACCTAAGCCCCTCTCCCCTTTGGAGGGACTCCCAAGGCAAATGGGAACGGTGTGCCTACCTGAGGAACCACTTCTTTTATTAAGGGAATAGCGCTACACCAGCATTCCATCAGACTTTTCAGTGTAGAAGTCAGGCCAAATTCAAGCTCTATCCTAAATGAAGACTGCCAAGACCATATAGAGAAACATCTGGCTGGACAGTTGGAAGTGCTTGGCTCTGCCATGCAGGAAATCCACTTTCAGCCCTGAATCCAAGGCTCTCATTTGCTGCCCTGGTGGAGATGCCAGGCCTGCTGCACAGAATCTTCTGAAACACAGGGGAAGGAGGAAAGTTCTAAAACCATCCCCAGGAACATGGCTATGTTGCCAGGCTTTATGAGAGTTGCACAGGAATTAATGACAGGGCACTGAGAGACGGAGGGAAGAAAATATTGTAAGGTGATTGTGTGTGTGTATGCACACATGTGTGGTTCGTAGAAGTGTTCTGTGTGCAAAAAGCTCCCTTTCTGAATACATGCAGGGTTTTTCATGGTGGTGGTTGTTAGCTACCACTGAGCCAACTCGGACTCACGGTGCCCCCACGCACAACCGAATGAGATGTGGCCTGGTCCTGTGCCATCCCTGTGAGTTGTGGCAGAGCCTACTGTTGTGATCCCTATGGTTTTTAATAACTGATTTCCAGAGGTAGATCACCAGGCCATTATTCCTAGTTCATGTTACTCTGGGAGCTCCAGGGAAACTTGTTCAGCATCCTAGCAACATGCATCCCCTCGTTTGCTGTGAGGGCTGTGCACAAGGTATATTGGCCAGGAATTGAACCCGGGTCTCCTGCACAGAAGGCAAGAATGCTGCCACTGAACCACGACTCTCTCTATTTTCATGGTGGTAGTAACTGTGAATTCTTTTCTGTTTCTTTCTTCTATAAATAAGGAAAATTCATACTTACGAATGGGTAAAAATTATTGAGTGTCAGGTTTCTAAGGTGTGATCAGTTAGCAGAGTTGCCTTCATTCATTATTATTTAATATTAATGGAAGTATGGTTTGGATGATGAATTCAAGATGAGACTAAATAGAATTTTCTGATTTATTTCCTTTGTTGTCTTTATTTTAGAAAAATAGATAGTAGTTTACGTCAGTTTCAGTTAATTTTTTGTTATTTGCCTTCATCATTTCTCTAGCTTTTATAATTCTCATGATAGATACCCATTTTAAAGTTAACAACATGATTATAGGGTATGCATTGGGCTTTTTAAATTACATTTTCTTACCACTTATCTCACCTGTGAAAATGTAATTCTTTGCTTTTTCCACATGTTGTGTTGTTAGTGTTAAGAATATGTTTCTATGAAAGCTTTTGAATATTGTAGGAAGGTAAATATAGAACAAGTACATGAATTAATATCTTTTCTGTTAAATTTCACTTTTCCTTATAGTATTGTCGTTAGCAGTGGTGGGACTGGCACTTGGCTTGGCTGGCTTATAGTATACTTTCTTCTCTGTGTTTTTTTGTTTGTTTGTTTTCACCCTTCTGGGGCAGTATCTTATATTTTCAGCCATTGCCTTGAGTTATCCTGAAACCCACTTTAGGTGCCTACATGTATATGCTATGTGGTACGACGAGGTAGACAGATCAGAGGCTTCAGGATCCGAGAGGCCTGGGTTCAATCCCAGTTCAATTACTTCTTAACTATGTAGGTGCAGACAGGTTACCTAGACTCCAGGAGTTATGTTTTTAACATCTGTAAATAAGGTAAAATAAGATAATATATTTTGAGAAATCAAAATCCTCCTTACCAGAGTGGTTAAGAGCTACAGCAAGTTACAACTGCTAACCAAAAGGTTGGCAGTTCTAATCCAGAAGCCACTCCTTGGAAACTCCTTCAAGAAATTCTGCTCTGTCCTAGAGGGTTGCTATGAGTTGGACTCAACTTTATGGCAACAGGGTTTCCCCCCACAACACACACACACTTTAATGTACTTGGAACATATTTATCCTAACTCACTCCCTACTCCCTTACCACCTCTCCTTTGTCACACCTTTAAGGAATGCAATACCAGGTTGTATGTGGGAGGTATGTAGTTGTGTGTTGTACACAGGCAACAAAAATGTGTAGATGAAACAAAGCTAGCTTGATCTTTTACCACATCAATAGTAACACAGTATTTAGCTGAGGTGTTTAGTCCATGAAAGAGAGGCGTCAAGGTGCTTAACAACTATCTTCAAATTCTGTAGTTCTTTAGAAAGAGAAAACTGGAATCAGACTTACTCTATATTGCCTGGTGGGCAGAATCAGATGAGAATCACAGGACAGTGGATCTGGACTCAAAGTAGGAGGGTTTCTCCAGCAGCAGGACCACCCCTAGATGGGTGGGCAGGATCCTAGCATCCAGATATGCTTGACCAGAAGCAGGGCCACCACTTGGTAGGGGAATATTGTAGAGAGAAATCAAACTTCAGAGGACAGAACTACAGAGATTCAAGGGTTCTACCTAGTCCAAAGAGGCCAAGATTCTGTAATATTGGCTTAGTTTCTGGTGGGTCTTACCAAATGGTTTCTTTTAAGTCTTCAATTTTATCGAAAGATGAAACTGCTGTGCATCCAGTTCTCTATAGTAAGAAGAATAAATCTAAACAACATGAAATATTTTTAAAATTAGTTTTTAGAACATTCCAAGAGACTATCTTAGGAATTGTGGTTTTTGTATCTTCCTTGAGTGAAGAACAAACCAAAAGCATGTAGACAGCTGCCCAGCAGTCTCCTAAAATATCTATAGTGACTTGTTCCTAAAACTCTTCATTTTAAAATTTCTCTCCCCTTCCAGTAGATTGCACCTTTCTAAATAAAGTCTTCTTAGCTCAATAGGTTGTCTTCTCAGGAAGGCCCTTCCCGGGGGCCTGATCTGAATTAGTAGACTCCTGCCATCCCCTATCACCAAGCCCAAGCCCACTGCCATAGAGCGCATTCATTCTTACAGCAATCCTGTAGGACAGAGTAGAACTGCCCCACAGGGTTTCCAAGAAGCACCTGTCAGATTTGAACTGCCAGCCTTTTGGTTAATAGTTATAGCTCTTACCCGCTATGCCACAAGGGTTTCCACCATTCTCTGCAGCAACCATTTCCCCTCCTGTTTTATTTTCATTGTAAGTCTTCACTGTCTGACATCACTTTTTTCACCTCTGCCTCCTCATTGCCTGGCTCCCTCAGCAGGACACAGGCTCTGGGAGCACAATGGTATCTCGTTGGTTCACCACCCATCCCTTGCCTAGAAAGCTGTGACTGGCATGTAGCAAATTCCCAACTTGTTGGATGAACGGATGACTTCACTGAAAAGAAATATTCAAAATCCAAATATTGATTCAGTTTAATCTGTCAGATCCTTTTTTGTTTTGTTTTGCCTGAGTAAAGGTAAGCTTCCCATTACTTAATAGTCCTTGAAAAAATTGAAAACATACCCACCTGCCTTTCCTGCCTCATGGAGAAACTACCAAATCAGTTAAATCAATGAAAACATTGTGGCTAGATCGCTCTAGTTTATGGACTTCCTAATTTATAAAATTCCAGCATGTTTGTTTCTTAGGTGATCACGTTAGATGTATTGTTGATAATCTGTTGTTGCTGTTAGCTGCCATTGAGTCAGCTACATCTCTGGTGTCCCCATGAGCAGTGACCAAAGCATTGTCCATAGGATTGTGATCAGACCTGTGTGCTCCACAGAGTTTCCACTGTCTGATTTTTGGAAGTAAGTTCCCAGGCCTTTTTTTCCAAGTCTGTCTTAGTCTGGCAGCTTGGCTGCCTATTCAGCATCTGAGCAACACTGAGGCCTCCAGTGACAGATGGGTAGTGGCACATAGAGTACATTACCTTTGAATCAGTATCAGGTCTCCGATAAGGAAGGCAAGAACTCTACCACTGAACCACCGCTCCGAGATGTATAGTAGGTGCTCAAGAAGTATTTGTTGATAAATAAGTTAAAGGAGCTGGAAACAAGCTAAAAATACAGATTGTGTGTAAGGGACTTAGAATTCCTTGTTCCCGAATTCCTTGGAACAAATTCCAGATAGTCAGTGGCTCCAGTGGGCAATGTAAACACCAAGATTAGTGGATAATCCACAGGTATCTTTTCTTCTAATAAGTAATCATCTTAGAAGCAAAGACTATTGCCAGACTGTCAGTGAAATGTTGCCTCTCTAAATAGCAGTCACCTGCAGAACCACCAGAGAAGCCTGACTTCTTCATTGGCTCATTCCATAAAGCGTAAGGAAAGTATTTACCTACATCCTAGTTCTGCTGGCTACTTCCTGTTGTACCTGTTCTGCAGAGTGCACAACTATTGGCAACATGAGAGAAAATCACACTCATTTAAATTTTGTTCTAGTGTTTAAAAAGTGAAAACATGCTTGGTCCCATTTAAGATTTCTACTAGTCTTAGCTGACAGAGATGGAATGAAATATTAACCTCTTTAACAAGCAGTAGGCAAGATAATCTGTTTGGGACATGTCTCAGTGTTGTTTCTAAATAAACAGCAGAGTAAACCAAGAAATAGCCCTCTGATGAAGAAAGCCCTTCCAGCCTGGTGTCTCCTTCAGTGTTAATAACTCCAAAGAAATTCTGTAGATTCCTAATCTCAGAGACCAGAGGTGATCATGTCAGAGGCATGGAGCACTCTTGCAACTAGCAGCCTGTCGCTCAAAAAAAAGTAAGGACACTCTAGATTACAAAGGAGAAAAAAGCCAGGATGGCCTCATGAAGTTTCTAGAGAAATTAATATGTTAATTGTTCCTAAGTACACTGGGCTGCTTCTTAACTGATAAGCTATCTGGATAAGAGCTCCCCAAGTCCTTAACACAGTTGTTATTTATTATCATTGAATAGATTCTGACTCAAGGTGACTGAACATCTGCAGAGTAAAACCAAACCAAACCCACTGCTGCTGAGTCAATTCCAACTCACAGAGACTCTACAGACAGAGCAGAACTTTCCTACAGAGTTTCCAAGGAGCACCTGTCAGATTTGAGCTGCCAACTTTTTGGTTAGCAGCTGTAGCATTTAACCACGTTGCCACCAAGGTTTCTGTGTGCACAGTAGAATGGCTGAAACCTACAGGTTTCAAGAAACAGGAAGCAGGTCATTGTGGCTGGGGTTTCAGAGTAAAGCAAAGGAAGAATTTTAGGAGATGAAATTGGAAGAGATAGGGAAGAATGGTAGTAGCAGACCACCTGGAGCCTTTGAAGCAACTTCATTTTTGTGTTGAGAGGGAAGGGAAGACATTGAAGGACTGGAAACACAAAAGTGATTTGATATACCATTTATTTTACTAGAACCATTCTAGCAGAGCTTTGAGAATAGGCTGTAGGGAAGCTAAGTAAGAGACTATTGCAAAGTTTCAAATGACAGATGATCGGGGCTTAGACTAGGGTAATTGAGATGAATATGAGAAAGAGGAGACTTAAGGATGATTCCCAACTTTCTGGCCTGAGTAACTGGAAGGTGACATTGCTATTAACTAATCTAGGCAATATTGTGGAAGGACAATTGGAGAGTGAGAATCAGGAGTTCATCTTCAACATGTTGATTGTGACGTGCTTATTAGGAAACCCTAGTGGTGTAGTGGTCAAGTGCTACAGCTGCTAACCAAAAGGTGAGCAGTTCAAGTTCATAGTTCAAATCCACCCGGCAATCCTTGGAAACACTATGGGGCAAATCTATTCTATCAGGTCACTATGAGTAAGAATGGACTCAATGGCAATGAGTTCTATTAGGTGGCATAGTGGTTAAGTACTATGGGGACAGCTGCTAACCAAAAGATCAGTCTTTTGAATCCCCCAGGTGCTCCTTGGACACTCTATGGGGAAGTTCTACTCTGTTGCTATGAGTCAGAATCAACTAGACAGTGATGGTTTTTGTGTTGTTTTGTTTTTAATTTTTTCATTAAACATCCACATGGAGATGTTGAGTAGGTGACTGGATGAACTGGAGATGTGAATTGCAGAATTATTAGTACGTGGATACTAATTAAAATCATAGGTCTGGATGAAATGAGAAGAAAGAAAGAAGTCCTAAAACCAAACCCTAGAGTTGTCTTCTGCCTTGTTTTTCAAGTGCCTAGAATTCTACTTAGTTTATGTAACGTGTAGTTTTTTAGGTCAATGAAGGAGTTAGGTTGGAAAATGGCTAACTTTCAATTATTAACTGAAAATACTGTAGTATGAAAGAAACACTTCAAATATCTGTGGAAGACTATGTACATCCAGAAGCCCATAAAGTACATGTAAGCTTTGACTTGTTATATGCAGAATGCTCAGTGATTATCTGTTTAACCGATACTTTAGTTCACTGAATAAAAAAAATGTGGACACTTAAAAAACATATGCAGGGTACTCTTAATGACAAATCCTGGCTTAGCTGTTCCTCCATTCAAATTTTAGACCCTGCAAGAGTCCAAAGAAAGCCTGAGCCAAAGGTCTTCACCCCCTGCTAGAGACTGAGACCAAAATAAAGCAATAGAGCCAGAAGTTAAAATGAAGCTTCCCGGTAATTTGACTCTGGCATAGTGGCTAAGAGCTCATGCCACTAACCAAAATGTCATCAGTTCAAATCCACAAGCTACTCCTTGGAAGCCCTGAGGGGCAGTTCCACTCTGTCCTGTGTAGTTGCTATGATTTGGAATAGACTTATTAGCAATAGATTTGGTTTGGTTTGGTTCTTCAGGAGAACATAGAAGTCAAAGCGTAGCATTCAAGAGCAGATACTGGAGTCATTCTAATCCTGGCTCCTTCACTTAGTAAATGTGTGGCTTATAGTCAAGTTGCTTAGCTTCTCCAAGTCTCCGTTTTCTTGCTTATAAGCTAGAGAGAATGAGATCTATGTCATATAAAAATTGAATGGAATATTAACAAAACCAAAAGTTAGTTCTTTCAAAAGATCAACAAAATCAATAAAGCACTGGCCAAACTGACAAAAGAAATACAGAAGATGAAATAAATTACCTGAATAAGAAATGAGATAGGCAATATCACAGCAGACCCAACTGAAATTTAAAAAATCATAACAGAACACTATGCAAAACTGTAAGAAATTTCAAAAGCTAGAGGAAACAGACAGGTCTCTAGAAACACATTGCCGACTTTAACTAACACAAACAGAAGTAGAACAACTAAGTAAAGCTATCAGAAACCAAGAGATTGAAAAGGTAATTTAAAACCTCCTAACCAAAAAAAGCCCTGGCCCTGACAGCTTCACTGGGGAATTCTACAAGACTTCCAGAGAAGAGTTAGCACCACTATTACTAAAAGTATTTCAGAGCATATAAACAGATTGAATACTCCCATGCTCATCCTTTGAAGCCAGCATAATCTGATACCAAAACCAGGTAAAGACAGCACAAAAAAGGAAAATTGCAGACCAATATCTTTCATGAACTTAGCTGTAAATATCTTTGACAAAATTACAGCCAATAGAATTCAACCACATATCAAAAATAATAATAATAATTCACCATGACCAAGTGGGATTCATACCAGAAATGCAAGGTGGTTAAACATTAGAAAAACAACCAATGTAATCACCATGTAAATAAAACTAAAGAATCACTTGATGTTATCAATTGATGCATAAATTCATTTGACAAAGTCCAACACCCATTCGTGTTAAAAAAAAAAATCAGAGAAATAGGAATAAAGGGAAATTCCACAGCATCATAAAGCGCATTAATACAAAACCAACAGCCAACATCATCTTAAATGGAGAGATTCTGAAAGCATTCCCCTTGATGATGGGAACCAGACAAAGACACCTATTGTCACCACTTTTTTTTTTATTATGACTGAGTGAAAATGTACATTCACATATAAATTTACATGCCCACCTATATGCATCTTCCACTGCTCTCCCTGCCCGGTGACAGCACACTATTCCTCTCTGCTCCATACATGTCTCATCCTCCCAACAGTCTCCTTTCCCCTCCTCTCCACCCACTCTCCTTCCTCCAGCCAGAGGTCAGCAGGATGATACCCTATAGATGCATAGAACCATAAAGTGCATCCGACATGGTCACTCTGTATCACCAAGTCCAATTCATTTGCGTCCAAAGAGTGGACCTTACCACAAAAAAAAAAAAAAAACAAAAACTACTGAAACTAATAAAAGAGTTGATGAAAGCCTCAGGATACAAAAATCAGTTGGAGTTCTCTACATCATCAAAGAGGAAATCACTAAATCAACGCCATTTACAATAACACCCAAGAAGATAAAATACTTAGGAATAAATCTAACCAGAGATATAAAAGACCTATACAAAGAAAACTGCAAGACATTAGTACAAGGAAGCAAAAGAGACCTACATAAGTGAATATGCTCATAGATAGGAAGACTTAACATTGGGAAAATCACTGTTCTACCCAAAATAGTCTATAGATACAATGCAATCTGTGTCCAAATTCCAATAGCATTTTTTAATGAGATGGAAAGACAAAGTATTGCCTTCATGTGAAAAGGGAAAAAAGTCTTAGACAAGCAAACCATTACGAAAGAAGAACAAAGTGGAAGACCTCACGCTTCCTGACTGTAGAACCTATCATGCTCCCACTGTAGTCAGAACAGCCTGGCACTGTTATAAAAACAGATACATAGACCAGTGGAACAAAACTGAAAATCCAGACAGAAAATCATCCACCTACGAGTGGCTGATATTTGACAAAGGCCGAAGTCCATAAACTGGGGAAAAGACGGTCTCTTTAACAAATGGTGTTGGCATAACTGGATATTCGTTTGTAAAAAAAGATGCATATCTCATATCATGCACAAAAAATAACTCAAAATGGATCAAAGACCTAAATATAAATTCTAAAATGACAGATATCATGAAAGAAAAAATAGAGACAACACTGGAAGCCGTAACATGCAGCATAAACAGAATATAAAACATTACTAACAGTACACTAACACCTGAAGAGAAAGTAGACAACTGGGAACTCCTAAAAATCAAATAAACACACTCATCCAAAGACTTCACCAAAAGAGTAAAAAGACAACCTACAGACTGTGAAAAAAAAAATTGGCTGTGACCAACTTGACCAGCGTCTGATCTGTAAAATCTATAAGATACTGTAAAACCTCAACAACAAAAAGGCAAATAATCTGTCTTAGGCTGGGTTTTCTAGGGAAGCAAAACCAGTAACACGTGTAGGTATAAGGAAAGATTTATAATATATATATATAGACAGATAGATAGATACAAATATAGGAAACAGCTCACGTAATCACAGAAGCTGAATGTCCCAAGCTCTGGCACAAGCCTCACGTGTCCACGGAAGCTGAGGAACCCAGGGTCAGCAAGTCAGAGACCAGAGTTGCAGATCACCGGTTGTGTGGGTCAGTGGATCCCAAGCTGGCGGCGAGACGATGCAACAGAGGCTGGAGGTCGGTGGATCCCAAGCTGGTGGCGAGGCGAAGTGACAGAGGCTGGAGAACCCAGGATCAGCAGGTCAGGGAGCAGGACTGAGCAGAGGCTGGCGAGCGCAGGATCGGCAGGTCAGGGAGCAGGACTCTCACGTGCCGACTGTAAGGATTGATGAGCCCAACAGCCGCTAGCTCAAGTCCCGGAACCAGACGCTGGAACAAGAGAGCAGGAGCTCCTGGCCACGTGAGCGATCAGCAGCTGTAGTCCAGGGTCAAGAGATGAGAGCCGAGGGGCAGGGAGCCACCACAAACCCCGCCCTGCCACTTAATACAGCAGCCAAATAGGTAGTAGCCAAGTTGACATAATCCTGACCACCACATAATCCATAAATAATTGACAAAGGATATGAACAGACCCTTCAGCAAAGAAGACATTCAGGCAGCTAACAGATACACAAGGAAATGCTCACAATCATCAGCCATTAGAGAAATCCAAATCCAAACTACAACAAGATACCAGGTCACCCAAAAAGGCCGACATTAATCCAAAAAAAACACAAAATAATGAATGTTGGAGATGCTGTGGAGAGAATTGGAACACAAATCAATTTAGCACTTTCTTAAAAAGTTACACATAGAAATACCATATGACCCAGCAATCCCACTTCTTGGAATATATCTTAGAGAATTAAGAGTTGCCACCAAGGTTCATCACAGCACTGTCCACAATAAGAAAAAGATGGAGTTCACTGAGGTGCCCAACAACAGATGGATGGATAAACAAGTTAGGGCATATTCACCCAATGGAATATTGCACAATGATCAAGAACAATGATGAATTTGAGAAGCATCTCACAGTTTCAAGGAATATGGAAAGCATTGCGCTGAGTGAAATTAATCAGTCACAAAAAGGCAAATATTGGATGAGACTCCTGTTATAAGGATCCAAGAAAATCTTTAGACATAGGCAAAAGCAGTCTTTGATGGTTACAGGGCTGTGGAGGGAGGGAGAGAGGTATTTACTAATTTAATACCAGACAAGAATTATTTTAGGTGAAGGGAGGGACAACACACAGTAGAGGCAAAGTCAGCACAACTGGATTAAACCAAAAGCTCAGAAATATTCTAAACGCAACAAGACACTCCAAGGGACACAGAAGAAGGGACATGCTTTCAGAGGACATCTAGGTCAACTAGCACAACAAAGTTTATTAAAAAAATATACTGCGTCCCACTCTGGTGAGTAGCATCTGGTGTCCTAAAAGCTAGCAAGCAGCTATCTACTAAGCTACAATTGGTCTCAACCTACCTGGAGCAAAAGAGAATGAAGAACTTCAAAGACGTAAGGAAAATATGAACCCAAGAGACAAAAAGGGCCACGAACCAGAGTCCACATCAACATGAGACCAGAAGAACTGGATGTTGCCTCTCTACCACCAAAGACTCCCCTTAGAGAGAATGCAACAAAGAGTCCGTGATACAGTGGGAAAAATGTCAGGTGCAGAATTCAAACTCTTTAGTAAAAAGACCAGGCTTGGTGGTCTGGTAGACTGAAAGATCCCCAGAAGACATGACTTCTAGACTCTCTGTTAGCCCAGACTGAGACCATTCCAGAAGCCAACCCTTCAGACAAAGACCAAACTGGTCTGTAGGGTACTGAATGATACTAGAGAAGAGTGTTCTTCTTGGCTTGGTTAGATACGGGAGACTAACTGGGCAGCTCTTTTCTGGAAGGCAGATGAGAAGAAAGAAGGGGACAAAAGCTGGTTGAAAAGACATGGGAAATTCTGAGTGGAGAGAAGGAGTGGTCTGTCACAGTATGGGGAGAAGAGATAGGGTCAAATAATAAAGTGCATGTAAGTTTTTGTATGAGAAACTGGCTCAAATTGTAAATTTTCACTTAAAACACGATAAAAAATAAAATAAATTGAATGGGATAATATAAAACACTTAGCACAATGACTGCTATTATGATTTTAAGCTTCCTTCAACAGTATCACTTTATTCAGAAGTCCAACCTGTTGTAGTATGATTCCTTTGGAGCTTAATTTAGTGAAATGAGAGGCTGGTAAATCAGACTGTGATTTGTCATCTATAAAATGTACTGGTCCCCCGTCTGGTTCTTTGGTAGTGTTGAAACTATTCTTGAGTTGCATTTATCTCTTCTACCACCAGGGGGCACCTCAAGAAATTGATTTTGAAATGTGCTACAGTAACTGGTAGAATTTTTTTTTGCAGTAACATGATTGAATTTTGCCAGACCAACAATTCATCCATTGTAAGGCATGTTTTTCAACAAAATAAATGGTTACTACAAACATGGACCTCATCAGGTGGAACACTTAGGATTCAAATCAACTACAACTGTGGAAAGAGTCAGAACGAGGCGAGATGCCAACAGTGGCAAAGACCATCAATTGTTCAAATGCAAGTTCAGGCTGAAACTGAAGAAAAAATAAGTCCATAAGAGCCATGGTACAATGTTGAGTACACCCCACCAGACTTCAGAGACCATCTCAAGAAAATATTTAACTCATTGAACGCTAGTGAAGCTTGATTAAAAAAAAAAAAAAAAAGACCTTCTCCCAGAACTGAGCGTTGTGCATTGACATTAGGGACACCAAACAAGAAGAAAGCGGAAGGTCATTAAAAAGATAGGAAAGAAAGAAAAAACAAAGGGTATGTCAGAGGAAACTCTGAAAATTGCCTTTGAGCATAGAGTAGCTAAAGCAGATGGAAGAAATGATGAAGTAAAAGAGCTGAACAGAAGATTTCAAAGAGTAGCACAAGAAGAAAAAGTGAAGTATTCACAATGAAGTGAAATCTAAAGGGAAGAACACAGTCGGCATTTGTCAAGTTGAAAGAATTGAGGAAAAAATTCAAGCCTTGAGTTGGTCAGAATATTAAATGACACAGGAAGCACCAAAGAAAATGGAAAGAATACACAGAGTCACTGCACTAGAAAGAAATGATTGGTGGTCAGTCATCTCAGGAGGTAGCACGTGATTAAGAACTTATGGTGCTGAAAGAAGTCCAGGCTGCCGTGAGGGCACTGGTGAAAAATAGGATCACAGAAATTGACAGAATACCAACTGAGATGTTTCAATGAACAGATGTAATACCAGAAGTGCTTACTCATTCATCTATGCCAAGAAATTTGGAACACAGCTTCCTGGCCAACTGACTGCAGGAGATCCCTATTTGTGCCCATTCAGAAGAAATGTGGTACAAGAGAATGTGAAAATCAATAAACAATGTTATTAATATCACACACAAATAAAATTTTGTTGAAGAATATTCAGAAATGTTTGCAGCAGCATATCAACAGGAAACTGCCAGAAATTCAAGCCTAATTCAAAAGAAGATATAGAACCAGGGATATCATTGTGGATGTCATATGGATCCTGGCTAAGTACAGACAATACCAGAAAGATGTTATGGATTGAATTGTGTCTCCCCAAAATGTGTATCAACTTGGTTAAGCCATGATTCCAAGTATTGTGTGATTGTCTAACATTTTGTCATCTCATGTGATTTTCCTGTGTGTTGTAAGTCCTGCCTGTATGATGTTAATGAGGCAGGATTAGAGGAAGTTGTGTGAATGAAGCAGGAATCAATCCAAGGTTGACTGTGTCTTAAGTCATCTCCTTTGAGATGTAAAAAAGAGAAGTAAGCAGAGAGACAGGAGGACGTCATACCACCACAAAAGCAATTCCAGGAGCAGAGCACATCCTTTGGACCCAAGATTCCTGCACTCAGAAGCTCTTAGACAAGGCAAAGATTGATGACAAGGACCTTCTCCCACAACTGACAGAGAGAGAGAGCGAGAGAGCCTTCCACTAGGGCGGGCATCCTAAATTTGGGCTTTCAACTTCCTAAACTGTGAGATAACAAATTTCTGTTTGTTAAAGCCACCCATTTGTGGTATTTCTGTACAGCAAGACAGATGTTTGCCTGTGTTGTACTGACTACGTGAAGGGATTTAACTGTGCGAATAATAAGAAATTATGGATAACATTGCCATAAATGGTAATCCCAGAAAACTTAACTGGGCTCAAGAGGACTGAGAAGCAGTCCTTCAGACAGAACAAGGTAATGCTGTGTGGTTTACAATCAAGAACAGCGAGCGTCAGGGTTCTATCTTTTCACCATACTTATTCAGTCCGTATCCTGAGCCAATTATCCAAGAAGATGGAGTATGTGAAGAATGTGACATGAGGACTAGAAGAAGTGTCTTGGCAATCTGCAATATGTAGATAACATAACCTTAATTGCATAAAGTGAACAAGAGAACCTGAAGCACTTACTAATGAAGGTAAAAATTACAGCCTTCAGTGTGGATTACATTTCAACATCAAGAAAACAGAAATTCTCACAAGTCAACCAACAAGCAACATCATGATAAATGGAGAAAAGGCTCACATTACCAAGAATTTCATTTTACCTGGATCCACAATTAACGCCTGTGGAAATAGCACTCAAGAAATCACTGAAGCATTGCATTGGGCAAATATGCTGCAAAAGGTCTCTTTAAATTCTTCAAAAGCAAAGATGCCACTTTGAAGACTAAGGTGCACCTGACCAAAGCCGTAGAGTTTTTAGTTGCCTCATGGGCATGCTAAAGCTGGACAGTGAATAATGAAGACCAAAGAATGAGTGGCTTTGAATTACAATAAGGGTGAAGAATTTTTAATGTACCATGGACTGACAGAAGAACGAACAAGTCTGTTTTGAAAGAAGTACAGCTACAAGATTCCTTAGAATCGAGAATGGTGAGGCTTTGCCTTACATACTTTGGACGTGTTATTAAGAAAACCCAGTCCCTGTAGAAAGAGATCATACTTGGCAAAAAGGAGGCTCTGTAACAAAAGAAGACCCTCAATGAGCTGGACTTACACAGTGGCTACAAGAGTGGGCACAAGCATAGCAACAGTTGTTCACGGGAGTCGCTCTGAGTCAGAACTGACTCAACGGAGCCTAACAACAACAAGACCAGCAACTGGTGGCCGTGACGAATTAAGGTACTTCCAAATGTGACTTATGCATAGGAGTAGGCTGATCAGTGACTTAACATTCTTAACATCTAGAGTGAGTTGATTGTAGCAGAATTCTACTACAGAGTGTATGCTCCCAACGTATTAAGTCACATACTTAAATGAGGTTCCATTGTGAAAGACATCTCTGAATTCTTAGGCCTTCTTCTCCATCCATGGTCAAATACAGCCCTACACCTAGATGAAACCATTCAGTTGGACAACTTGCAATGATGTACTAAAACATTTCTATAAACGTTTATATACAGAGATGGTGCAGAAAATCATCTCTAGTCCACCAGTAGTTCTCTAGAATTAATTTTCTCTCTCTTTATGCCAAGGGTTTGCCATACAGGATTAACAGCTAACATGTTGCTGAGCCAGAATTCAAACCCCAGGAATATAGCCCTAGAGCCAGTACTCTGCCTACTTACATCATATGGCCTTTACCGGTAGGTGACATTAAATTAACACTAAATGCCAGAGTGTGGACATAAAGAGCAGAAGTGGCCAATGTCTCTGCCCTCAAGAAGTTTATAAACTGGATGAAATATGATAATCATCTTAATAATACACTACTTCATTAAATTATATGTCATTCACACTATTCTTAATAAGGACACTGAGTCATGTCTGCCTAGGTCTATATCTGTGTATAGGGCGTCCCTGGGATGCACAGTTAGGTGCTCAACTATAAGGCAAAAGGTTGGCTGTTCAAGTCCCCCCAGAGACTGGTTCTTCAAACCTACCCAGAGGCTCCTTAAAAGACAGGCCTGGTGATCTGCTTCCCAAAGGTCACAGCCTTGGAAACTCTGTGGAGCAGTTTTGCGTCACACAGATGGGTCACCATGAGTCAGAATTGACTTGATGGCAGATAACAGCAACAACATCTGCGTGTATGTGTCTACCTATAAGTATATAAACACCCAAACCCACTGCTGTCAAGGTGATTCCAATAATAAGTATAAGCCTATATTCGTTTATACAGTATACACAGTCCCTTTAGTTGTATCTCAGTGTCTACTGTGTGCCAGGCACGCAATATGAAGCAAAAGGCAACATCCTGGTGAAGTAATTCAGGCAAGTGCAATATTAAGATTTTAGCTACCGTGTGAAAGGAGGCTTCTTAGAGAAGTGAAGGTATTGGTTGATTTGGAGACAGTGGGACTACTGTATCAACATTTGACCAAGGAAGTATATGTATTCTACTGCTTAGCACAGAACGCATTGAATGAATGAGTGAGTGAAGGAGTGAATGATAGTTGCTTCATGAATGGTAAGGACCAAAATCAAGAACTGAGGAAGTGAGAAAAACAGGGTCTGGGGGATTAACACAGAGCAAGGAATGACCACAGCAGGGCTCACAGAAGAGGCTGCTTAACTGGCAAAGCATTTTTCATGCCATGAGCGAGTTATCTTTCCTGGATTTTAGTCCTAGCTTAAGAAATAGAAGGTTGTTTTTTTTTTTGCTTTTCTTTTTTTTTAAGGTCCTGTTCTTCATAGTTGCCGTGTATGTGAGTGAAATTCTGCCTTGCATGCTTTTTATTTCCAAGTAGAATTATGTTCATCTTTATAAGCAAGTTAACCAACCAGCTGTCACTGAAAACTAAGACACCTCATGTAGTCAATTATAAGTGTCTGTTCACTCACAAATTAATGGGACAATTACCCGCATTTTACCAATATTGCTTACCACATTTTAGTTGTTTCTCAAAAATCTTCTTCCCTTTTTCTTTCCTTAGCATTTTCCATCAGGGTTCTGGTTCTTATATCACGCTAATGCCTTTCTTGGGCTGAGCTGTGCAACATGTCCAGTGCGCTGAGTGCCTGCCAACTTTCCAGGGAACAGAGCCATGGGCCTGCCTCCTAAATGATACTGACAGCTAAATTCTTTTTTTTTTTAATCATAGAAAATCAAAGTGGTAGTTTATTTGAGACACATCAACAAAGTTTAATTGTCGTGGTAAGTTCATACTGAACATTCGATTGAAAATGTGTATTCAAGAAAACTTTAAAGAATTCTTTCATGTAGTATATAACAAAAGCAGTATGATTTAGGGTGACAAATATATCCAACAACCATATGAAAAAACTTAATTAATTCTCAGTAATGAATAATAGTGACTACATTGCTTATGCCTGGAGACCTGATATGAGCTGAACAGGAAAAACTTGTCTGAGACTGTTTAACTTCAAGCATTCACTATGTTGCATTTCCTTAAAGTTTATTTGCTGCTGTAAAACAAAACAAAAACAGCAAAAAAAAAAGGGGGGGTATATCATGTACTCTTTTTGAGCTGTTTTTTCCTCCTCTTTGAAAGATAGTCTTCTCTCTCTCATTTGTGTAAATGAAATGGCACCAAAATGCGTGTAAGTCTGTAAGCTTCAGATTGCAGATTCAACATAACTGAAATAACAGAGCCATCAAATCCCATCCTTTCATTTGATTTTGTTAACTGCTGAGATTTGTGTAGTATAAGTGATGTCAGAATAATGTCTAATGGTGTAGTGTCAGGGCCTGTGCTCTTCCCTGAGATATGCAATCCAGCCAGCAACGGAAGACTTCCACTTCCAACCCAGGGCTGAATGTGCCCTCATTGTTTTAATTACTGAGCTACGGCATATGGGTTAGAAACTTGGATTTGACAGCAGTAGAAGAAAGAAGATATTGTATGCCTTCAATCAGCTCTGTATTAGGAGACCTTAAAGGAAAAATTATGTGAAAGAAGTAAGAAGAAAACAACAAACTAGCAAGATCCCTATTTCAATATAATTTGGAGAAAATGACTGATTTGGGTTGGTTACGTTGCCAGAACAGATGAGTCAAGGCTTCCAAACAAGAAATAGAAATCAGAAGGATGCCTGAAGCCTGAAAGAAGAACAAATTGTGAAGATATGATTGACTGTGAGGCTTCAAAATCAACTGTACCAAAGATAAGCTTGGATCATTGCCCAGAACAAAGCTGAATGGTGATGTTCATTTTAGGTCCTGACTGTTGAAACAAAATAAAATGTAGTAATTGTGCTCTATTAGGTACACAGACGTGTTAATGCTTTCCAATTTCCCCAACTGGGGATCTGATGTCACTTTCCCTGTCGCTCCTATTTCATGCTTCACGGGCGACTACCATTGCTGTTTTGGACGCTTGCTAGATACCAGGTTTTTGGCAAAGAATGGGCTCCAGGTGAAAGCATCCTCCTCATGCCGCATGTGAGCATGCTGCAGGTGGCTTTATAAAGAGCTTTTTCCCTGGGAAATCATTACTTTATTTGGCCTTTTCAGCCAGGAGAATATATAAATCTATCCTGTTATTCCCAATGTGACAGTTGATAAAATGTCTACATTTGGGGCACGAAAACACCTCACTTCTGTCCACTGGAAAGGCTTTGTTTCTGTAGGGAACAGATTTGTGTATTTGTCTGTTCCTCTCTTGTTGTTACTGTTAGGTCTGTCAGGTTGATTTTTCATAGTAACCCTATGTGACAGAGTAGAATTGCCCATAGGGTTTTCTTGGCTATAATCTTTGTGTCTGCAGATTGCTAGGCCTTTTCCCACAGAAGTGATGGTGACTTTAAATCATCAACCCATCTGTCAGCAGTTCAGCACTTAACCATTTTTGCCACCAAGGCTCCTCTGTTCCTCTCTTAGGTGGGAAGATATTTTATCTATGATTTCTTTATCCCCGTCTTCTTAGTCGCTTACTAGCTAGGTTATATGACAACCTTTTTATGATGGATGACAAGGCATAGCTCCTTGAAAAGGTCAGTCATAAAGCAACTACATGGTTTTGATTGGAGGTTACAAAGCAGGAAAGATTCTGTTACTACTCCTAACAGAAAACTTGCCTAATAGCCCAGCACCTGAGGAAACTGCCCAGCCTACTTGAAGAAGCAGCCCAGTTCTATCATACAGATGATTAAAAAAAAAAATTGAAATGAATTATAAAAATAACAGCAAAACCAACAGGGAGGGGGCTTAAGAGAGAAAAAAGATGCGGCAGACTTGTGATTTTTCAGTTCCTTTTTGGCTTCTTTACCTAAGTCAAATTTTGATGATGTGAGGCACTTGCCTGTCAACCCACTTGTTTATCAGAGTCTTCAGATGCCGGTAGCTAACTTCAGGCAAGTAGTTTTTAGTTTTTTGGGTTTTTCACCCATCTGGAAGGGTTAAAGACACTGCTAGGTACAACATGTTTAATGAGGGATCTGCCTGGTTTTCGTGGGTGTCTGAGGTTTGTGCCTTAAAACGTGGTAACCTAAAACGAGACTCCATTAAGGATAGTTTCCTGGGTAGCACAGTTTGCACTTGGTTGACAGTTCAAGCCCACCAGGCGCCACTTCAAAACAAAGGCCTATAGAGAGTACAGTCAAGAAAACCCCATAGAGCAGTTCTACTCTGTAACACAGGAAGTCACCATGAGTCAAAGTCCACAGGACAGTAAAGGACTTGGGGTTTTTTGTTTGAGTTTGGATTTGGATTTGGATTTGGATTTGGTTTTGAAATGAGAGACAGAAAGCAAGCTTCTTCTGAGGCTTAACTTATTGTAAGTGAACCAGCAAATCTGAATGCAAGCCGGAGTTCATAGGAAATTCCACATATCACTGCTTCTATACAAACAGTATCTTTTCACTGGTTGTTATATGACCTGGGAGCCTACCATGTGTTAAATAGTTTCACACTTTAAAAATGGCTGTTATTAGGTGCCAGTTCTGATTCATAGCAACCGTATGTATAAGAAGATGAAATGCTGCCTGGTCTTGCACCATTCTTGCAATCATTGCTGTTTGAGGTCATTGTCGCAGCCACTCTGTCAGCCCATCTCAATGACCCTCTGCTTTACCAAGCGTGATGTCCTTCTCCGGGGACTCATCTGTCTTTCTAACATGTCCAAAGTATATAAGACAAAGCTTGTCATCCTTGCTTCTGTGGAGCTCTCTGGCTGTGCTTCTTTCAAGACAGACTGTCCATTCTTCTGGCAGTCCATGGTGTAATCAGTATTCCTCAACAACACTGTAATTTAAAAGCATCAACTCTTCTTCAGTCTTCCTTATTCAGGGTCCAACTTTCCCATGCATATGCCAAGCCAAGCCAAGTGCTGTCGAGTCAGATCCGATATGAGGCAATTGAAAATACCATGACTTGGGTCAGACACACCTTAGTTATCAAGGTGACATCTTTTGCTTCTTAATGCTTTAAAGAGGTCTTTTCCAGTACATTTTTCCAATGCGACACACAGTTTAATTTCTTGACTGCTGCTCCCAGGAGTGTTGATAATATATGCAAGTTAAATGAAATCCTTGAGCACTTCATTTTTTTCCCCATTTATCATGAGGCTGCTTATTGCTCCAGTCTGGAGGATTTTTGTTTTCTTGGTGTTGAGGTATAATCCATGCTGAAGGCTGTAATCATTGATCTTCATCAGGAAGTGCTTTTTGCCTTTAGCAAGCAAGGTTGTGTCATTTGCATATTGCAGGGTATTGATTGTTAATGAAAATAATATATATATAATATAAAAGGATCACTGGTGGCACAGTGGCAGTCTGCTTCCATGGAGATTTACAGACTTCTAAACCCTGTGGGGTCCCTATGAGTCAGAATCAACTTGATAGCAGTGGCTTTGGTGGTGCAACTATATTACTTTGTTTTGTCCTCACAAGATCCCCCTTTGAAATCTCTGTTGAGCTCTTTTGCTTAATCATTTCTTCTATTCAGCTTAGCTACTCTGTGTTTAAGGACAAGTTTCAGAGTCTCCTCTGGTATCCATTTTGGTCTTTTTTTCTTTTCTGTCTTCTTAGTGACATTTTTGCTTTTTTCATATATGATACCCTTCAGATAATCCAAAAACTCATATGGTCTTTGGTCATTAGTGTTCAACATATCAGATCTGTTCTTGAGACAGTCTCTAAATTCAGGCGGAATATGCTTAAGGTCATACGTCAGCTCCTGTGAACTTGTTTTAATTTTCTCAAGCTTTAATTTAAACTTGCATAGGAGCAAGTTGATGGTCTGTTCTACAGTTGGCCCCTAGCCTTGTTCTGACTAATGATACTGAGATTCTCCATCATGTCTTTCTGCAGATGTAGTTGGTTTTATTCCTATCCTAACCAGCTAGGTTCACATGTGTAGTTGTCCTTTATGTTGCTGAATAAAGGTATTTGCACTGCATAATTTTTTGGTCTCACAAAATTCTATCATCTCTTATATTGTTTCTATCATCAAGGCTGTATTTTACAACCGCTGATCCTTGTTCTTTGTTTCCAACTTTCACATTCCAGTCACCAGCAATTATCAGTGCGTCATGACTGAAGAAGTTGGTTAGAAGTTTTCAGTTTCTTCACCTTTATATTAGTAGACAGTGCATGAATTTGAATAATAGTTGTTTTAACTGGTTTTCCTTGTAGACATACGGATATTATCACTGATGGTGTTGTATTTCAGGATAGATCTTGAAATATTCTTTTTGACAATGCCTACAGTGCCATTCCTCTTCCCATTCCATAGATGTCTACTGTTACACTGATACAATGCTAGAATCAGTGGAAACAGTGTAAGGAAACAGTTCTAGCTTTGCACCTGCCAGCAGAGACTGACTGCCTGTGGTCCTTGGGAATTTGTAGTTAAAACTGTTCATTCACTGTTGCGAAAACTCAGGATGACGCCATGGATGTGGATGGATGTGGGTGGTAGTGGGGAAGATGACTCCACACGAAAGGAGCCGAGAGGAGAGAAGACAAGCGGGGAGCATCAGGAGTGCATCGCCAACATGAAGCTGAAGGCTGTGGACCTCCCAGCTCTTTTCAGATTGGATCCTCATGGTTCTCGCAGCTGCCTCTCTCTTCCCTCCTGTCTTAGATTTTTTAATATTTTCTCCCATCACTTGTAAAAGGAATACCTTCTGTGTTGCCTACAAAACTTCAGCCCTCTTCAAGAGAATGAGTACTACACTTTTTGGCAAAAGTTTGAAGAAAGGCAGAGTTTGTCTATTTAGAACTTATTCATGTCTTTTTTTGATTAGAATAACCAAATCTGAGATTGAAATAGACCAGCCTCAAGGGTCATCTAGTCTATGCATTGCTGTGTATTTCCAGTCTATGGCATCCATGACAAGGGATCATCCAAGCTTGTTTAGCAAAGTGCCATAAAAAGAAACTTACTACTTTTTAGCAGAGTCCATTCTGTCTTTGGGAACCCTGGTGGCATAGTGGTTAAGTCTTATGTCTGCTAACCACAAAGTCGATAGTTCAAATCCACTAGGTGCTCCTTGGAAACTCAACGGGACAGCTCTACTCTGTGCTTTAGGGTCTCTATGAGACAGAATTGAACCTATGGCAGTGACCTTTAGGACCTAAAGATAGAATAGCCCACTGCTCCCACTGGACTGAAAATACACCTTTTCTTGTTTTTACCTGTTAGTCCTAGTGGTACCAACCTGAAAACAAAGGAAGAAACAAAACTAATCTCTCTCTTGCTTACCCATCCAGAAATCCAACATGTTCATTATGTCTTTCCCTGAGATCTTTTCCAGACTAAGCAACTGTTCTTTCTGTAACTGTTTTTTATGGGATTTCAGGCCCCTCTATCAACCTGAGCACTCTCTTTAAAAAGCTGTAGTGAAATGCCCTTCTACAAGTCTGAATTCAAGGTGTCTGCTCCACAGGCAGGGCTTTCCCTCTGTCAGTTTTGGAGAAAAGTCCTTGTGTTGCATCAGTCTTTAGTCGGGGAGCGTCTTTGAGCAGGAAACTCAGGTCTGAAGGACGTGCACTTCTTCTGGTGCTGCTGTCCTGATGGTGTGAGGTTCCCAGTTCTCTAATCGCTTCCCATTCCTTTTATCTCTTGCAGGGTGACAGGATAAGGGGTGGTACAAACCATACTCCAGGGAAACTCCCTTAGCAAGGGTATTGCGGTTCCCCCCCAATCCTCTTTTAACATTATCATCCTATCTATTAGCCACAGACAGAGATTAGGATTGACAGCATCAGAAAATCACAAAATAGAAGAAAATCACAGAATACAGGGAATCCTGGCCAGCCAAATTGCTACAAAGATTTTGGGGGTACACAATTCAATCCATAACAGCCCTTTTCAATTTTGTTCCCCACAACCAAGCATAATCTTCCAGATGTGGAAGAATCAGCACAGAAAAGAAAAACAGAATTATAACCTCTTTCAATATAGATATTGAATATCTACTCACAAAAGTCACTTTTACATCTTGGGAAAACCAATCCTATTCTTAGCTCACCATCATGCTGAAAAGGATAAAATACTCAATTTATACTGAAATTTAAATCATTAAAAAAGGTTGGTATTTACATTTTTTAATGGTTAGAAGAAATTAGTGTTGACAGAAGAATGTCAGGCATCAGTAGCTGAAAATTAGACTGGAAAGGAGATGGGAAGAATTTATTCCCAGAGTTCTTCCAATCACATGCCTACTTTGCTTGGTCATAAGGCTAGCACTATCTTAAGTCAGAAATAGAGGATGGAGTAAGCCCTTGTTAAAGCTTAGCCCATTTGATTCCGTTCTTCCACTTCATGAAATCCATATGCTAACACATATTTGTGTCCTGGTTGTATGCACATACACAAAAAGGCTCGGAGATAAGTGCCCTGAGGGCTTGCAGATGTGAAAAGCACCCTGGCCCTTTAGGAGCTGTAAAAGAAGCCCTTTGCTCACCTCACTGAAGGGTGCCATGTAAACCAGTGAATGCAAGGGTGAGAAAGTAGTTTCCACTCTGGGTTACATGGCACAGTGAGTGAGTCCAAATAAGATCTAACTATCTTGTCCCAAAGGCAGAACTGAAAGTAGAACACACTTTAAATGTGTTAGAGTGGAGCTTGAAGAGCTCCATAATATGTTGATATCTGAAAACAGGGCAAGCTGAGGCTTCCCTTAATCTATAGCCACTTACAAGCTCACTGGGAAAACTAATTACCCCAAAGAATAATGCAAAATATCTTCTCTTTATATATTTGCAGGTTTAAAATGAGGACATGGCATGCATGTGGAGATTTCAGAGTACAGAGTGTAATTTTGAAGATGAAAATGTAGTTAGAAATAATTTTTTAAAAAAAAGTACATTGCCGTCAAGTTGAATCTGACTCCTACAGAACAGTGTAGAACAGCTCCATAGAGTTTCCAAGCAGCAGTTGCGGATTTGAACTGCTGAATTTTTGGTTAGTAACTACCATCAGCACCCCAAATTATAAATAAGTGATAGCCTTTATAAAGACTATCATATACACATTCCCTTCATTTCTGAGTTTCCTTCCCAAAACTTCTGCATGTGTGGCCGCAGACCCTCAACACCTGCAGGAAGAGCTGCCTCCACGCCCCGTGAGAGTGCCTGTCAGGAAGGGAGTTGAATGTTTCCTTTCTTGGCGACATACATCGTCATAACCAACCCTCCCTGACCTTCTTCCTCTTCCATCAAAGAAGTCAAAATATCATGACGAATTGAGAAAAGGCTGGGAACCCAAGTACCATTACTACAGAACTTATTCGTTTCGTTTCCTTTCTTTCTTTGTTGTTTTTCTTTTTTTTAAGTACCATAAAATGCAGGATTTTGTCACTCTGTTCAGCACAGGAAGTTTTAGTCCAGTGGGCCAAGGTGTAACTGTAACCTCATCTGGTCACCACAAGGAGGTAAATGCAAGACTGAAGGTAGTTTGAGCAATACATTGGTGATTCAGTGGTAGAGTTCTCTCCTCCTGTGTGGGAAACCCAGGCTTAATTTATAGCCAATAAAAACTCCATGGATCCTGAACCATCACAGGTATGGCCCAGAGTCAGGCAGCATTTAGTTCATAGGGTAGCCATGAATTGGGGGCTAACTAAACCCAGCAGCAACAGATAGTTTGAAGCTACCTGCCACACAACTGATAAAACACATTTCTTGGTGTCAAGAAGGTCAACTTCATCTTTAAGGTGAACTCATGGTTGTGTTTAGAAACTTCTTAAAGGACTCCAGTCTCAGTATCATTTATTTGACTTCTGAAACCATAATGCAAATGATGTAGAAGTCATCATTTCTCTACCTTAGAATTAATTTTAAAAAAAAGAAAGAAATTGATGATTGCTGTGCTACACTGAATAATTAAGAACACTTTAAGATTTATTGCTTTTTCCATAAACAATGACAGAATTACTCTTACTAATCCTTGTATAGGAAACGCTGGTGCTATAGTGGTTAAGCGCTATGGCTACTTAACTAAAGGGTTGGCAGTTCAAATCCACCAGGTGCTCCTTGAAAATTCTTTGTGGCAGTTCTACCCAATCTGTAGGTCACTCTAAGTGAGAATTGACTCAACAGCAGTGGGTTTGGTTTTGGTATCCTTGTATAGAAAACTCTGGTGGCACAGTGGTTAAGAGCTAACCAAAAAGATCAGCTAACCAAAAAGATCAGCTAACCAAAAGGGTCAGAAGTTAAAATCCACCAGATGCTGCTTGGAACCCTGTGGGGGCAGTTCTGCTCTGTCCTTTAGGGTTGCTATGAGTCACAATCAACTCGATAGCAACAGATTTGTTTTACTGGATTTATCCTTGTATAGGAAAACCTGGTGCCATAGTAGTTAAGCGCTACTGCTGCTAACCAAAAGTTTTGCAGTTTCGATCCACCAGAGGCTCCTTGAAAATGCTATGGGGCAGTTCTACTGTGTCCTACTCTGTCTGACAATTAAGTCCACAAACTTAATTGTTCTAAGTGCTCTATGCCTCGTTGCTGAATATCACTATGGTCACCTTCCAAGTACTCCCCTTGGGAAGCTGTGCACTGATGCCAGCACCTACTCCACTCTTCAAAGCAATTTTGGAACGCTTTCTAGAATGGATACTGTGCATGGTGACAAGGTAGCGATGTTTGTGAATTTAATTGTACAGTTGTCTGTGAGGCAGTTTTTAGCCAGTAAACAACTGTATCGCAAGAATCCCCTCCCCCACTCTGCTGATCTAGCCCCCAGTGACTCTTTTCTTTAAAAAAGCCAAGTGCCATCAAGTCGGATAAAGGAAATATTGAAAGGAAGACATTTTGATGAAATTCAGGACATCAGGGTTAATACAATGACAGCTCTGACGGCCATTCCAGAAAAAGAGTTCCAAAATCGCTTTGAAGGGTGGGCTAGGCGCTGATGCTTGTGCATAGCTTCCCAAGCGGAGTGCTTCGAAGGTGGCCATAGTCCATAGTGCATTCAGAGAAGTGCTATGTAGCACTTTTCCTAGGACGAGTTCACAGATTTAATTGGCGGTCCTTCTACAGGGTCACTATGAGTAGAAATCACTTAGATGATTAGCGGGTTTGGTTTGCTTGGTTGGTAGGTTTTAATCCTTGTATAGAATTCTTTTATTTCTCCAACAGGCTATTTGGCTTTTACAAGGGAATTCTGCCACCCATCCTGGCTGAAACACCAAAAAGAGCAGTGAAGGTAAGTAGTGTCAACCCTCCCACCAAGTGAAAACAAGCTGCAGTCACAGTTTCAGCATTAAAACATCCCACAGCAAGCTATGGGACATTAATGTGAGTTAAACATAAGGCATTAAAATTTTTAATTCAGAAATTATAGCATACTTTTTGCTATTGTTAGACTTGGTCAATCTCTCAAATAAGCATATGCTGTGGATTTGTTTGTTTTTTCAGGTAAGGCAGTCCTTTCCTAATGGCAAATTAAACAAAAAGTATAGTGGTGAATGAAATTCATGTAATCAAATCACAGCAGCCACAAAGTAGCTTGAGTGTTTTCTCAGAGTAATTCAGAAATGTTGCTTTGGGGCAACAGCTATATTCAAAACAGAAAGGATGAAGGAGAGGTAGAAGAACCTTTCTACCGAATCATTCCCCATATCCATGAACAGAGTGATCAAATGCACTAGATTTCTTTGTACGTGATTCTCATATAACACATTTGCTTGCCAACTAACTTCCCCCTTGGTCTCCTCTCTTAAAAATCCTCTATTCTGGGGCTGACAATGTGACTACTTTTACTACTCAGATTTCCATCCTTTTGACGTCATAACCGTGGACATTTATGGATACTTGTCGGTTCAGCATCTGGATAGGAACACGGGGCTCTGGCAGGCCTCCAGGACAGAAAGCTAAACTGAATCACTTTTTTCGTATGTTTCCTCAGGCGAAAGTACTGGTAACAGTGATTCTTACCAATCTCTCCCACACCACCCACCCACTGCCATCAAGTCCGCTCCGACTCATAGTGACCCCGTAGGTCATCATAGAACCACCCCAGGGAGCCTCCAAGGAGTCCCTGGTGGATCTGAAGCGTCGACCTTTCGGTTAGCAGACGTAGCACTCAACCACTACACCTACAGGACTTCCTCCCACACCACAGACATCACCAAACATGGCTTTGTCTTCCCACAATGCTGACAACAAAGACTTAGATTAAAAGAATGCCTTTCCAACTGATAACTGTAAGCTTTCTTTCACATGCATTACTCAGTTTGTATGACCAATATTCTTAGAAGATAAAAAGGGGCAGTTTACATACTGTTACTTAAAAATTATAAAATACCCAACCTACCTACACAAACACCAAAATCTTATAATATGTCAAGGATTTGGATTTGGTTCAGATCTGGAATTCAGAAAACAGAGCTTAACAACATACTTTGTGTATAAATCTATCCTCTCTGTTGTTGTAGCTTTTGTCATTTTATATTATTACTTCAATACAAATTTCATTATAAGGCTCTGAATTGGAGGGGAGAATCTGGAAAAAGTTCACCAAAGTACACAAAAGGGCTGAATTGAATTATGTAATGCCTTCACTTGATAAAAGATTGCCCAAGTGAACAAACAGAGCGAAGTTCCTGCCCAAAAGGAAAGTCACTCTGTCTCCACCACATAATACATTCATTTGTTCAGTGTTTTACATTTATAAGTAAATTATAATTAAAGTTTGTCCTGGGATTTTTTTCCATAATAACACATATTGGAGACAATTTAAACTTTAAAAAGATTAAAGTTTATCAGTGTTGAACAGTCTTTTTTGAAAAAAAAAAGTTGAGTTTTACAAAACTGAGTTAGTCTCCACTTATAAAAAAAAAAAAGGCAACATTCCTTGCCAGAACAATGGTTAACAGATGAACTTTTGGGCAACTGGATATAGTGTATGTATCCCAGACGTCTTGTTTCAAGTCGATTTTACCTTAAAATTATTGAGACATATGGTAAGTACTTTGGCTTTTTAAGTATAACTTGGAGTTAAGTGTATCTTTGCCAGATGGATAGCTAGTTTTTCAACACAACTTATGAAAACATTCACTTTATAGATATTTATCTTAGGATTTGGGAGGAAAGAGATCACCTGATTGTAATGATTTCATACATCATAAACTGCTTCATTCTATGTCATCAAAGTTTACTTCTGGGAAAAAAACTCAGAGACTGTGTGTGTCTTCCTTGTTACCCACACTTTAGTTATAATTGTGAACTATAATTGAAAGCCATTTTAAGGTTTTTTTTGTACTTTATCCTTTGAAATGAGATACGTCATTAAAATAATAAGACTTACCAACACTTACCTTTTGCAGCTGAAGACAGGGTTAGTATTGCAGTTAGAAAAACAAAAGAAAGAGCTCAAAAACAAACCAACTGGGCCTCAGAGAGGGACATCACCATGTTCTGGTTTTCAGAGTCTCCTCCTGAGTTTTGCAGACCCAGAGACACCATTTTCCATGTTCACATTATCAAGAATTTCATAATGCTAACCAAAGTCATGAGAGAGAAGTTGTAAAGGGTTTTTTGTTGTTGTTGTTACTATGTTTCCTACAACTGTTACAGAATTTGGATGTGTGATGAGGAGGGACCAGTCCCTGGAGAAGGACAGATTGGTAACATAGAGGGTCAGTGACGGACTGACAGCATATGCAACGGGCTCAGGGTAACTACATTGTGCGCATGGCGCAGCACCAGGCAGCGTTTTGTTCTGTTGTGTATGGGGTGGCAGGTGAGACAGTGTTTTGTTTTCTTGTATGTGGGGGTGTCTGTGAGTCAGAACTGAATATACTGTACCTTAGAAACCCTGGTGGTGTAGTAAGTTAAGTACTGCATCTGTTAACCAAAAGGTCAGCAGTTCAAATCCACCAGACACTCCTTTGAACCTCTATGGGACAGTTTTACTCTGACCTCTAGAGTCACCATGAGTCAGACCCAACTCAGTGGCAGTGGGTTTGTTGTTGTTTTTTTAACACCACCTCATATCAGCTGTTCAATCCGTATTAAATGAATAAGCAAAACATATAGAGAGAGAAACAAAGAAAATTCCTTAAGTTTTAATAGATGACATTTCAGTCCTATTTCCCCAAATTTCCACATCAGAGCATCTGGAAGGCCAACGACTTATACTTCGGGCCAAGATAAAGTAAGAGGGACCAACTTACTTTCCCACTTGAAACAACAACAAAAACAAATAAAATATATGAAACAATGGTTTTCAAAACACTGGACATCAGATGACAAAGGATAATGGTATCTGAGAACTGGGAAACAATCAAGATGAGCCCTAGGATTGCCCCGCTTTAACTGCCTTGTGAGAGATTCCAAGTCCCCTGGCAGGGAAGGGGAATCGAGCTAGAAACAACCCAGCAGACTTCCTGAATCGAGACAGGGCCGAGAGTCTGACAAGAGCAAGGCCACTAAGAGTTCACAGGACAGAGCACCAGAGAGAGCGGCAAAGAGAGAGCACTCCAAAAATCTGCAGAAGGCTCCCTCAAATATTCAGCTGAGTACTGAGCAGAGCACACAGGAATGAGGAGGCTACCGAGGCCTGAGAAAGAACCTTCCAAAAGGATTAGAAAAAATGGTGCTCTGCTGTATTACAGGACTGGGAGTAGTGCTTCTTCTCACCAGCCAGACTATGAAAACTCAAAGTTCACAGGGCATTGAGAAGAGTACTCAGAACAACCCTGCCTCAGCAGTGGGAATAGTCAGCCCTAGACTGAGCACTGCTCAGGTCTAACTTACTAAAAAGCAAGACACAAATGGATCGACTGTTTCCGCACAGTTTAACAGCATCCTAGAACAGACAGACTGCCACGTTTTTCTCCTGAGTATTCTTGAGGTCAGATTAATCACAAGACGATCACTTAGTGATCACAGACTGAACACAAATGGAAACACAGTTTGGAGAGCTGGGTCACCCAGACCGTGGCAAAATGTACTGTCTTTCCCCTGCCCTACCACAATGGTATACTTCTCCAGGGACCACAATGGCCTGTCCTCCAGATCCAGCCCCCTCACTGGGGACGAATGCAACCAGACTAGCACTTTCTACATTCTACAGTAGAGGTTCCATGTAGCATAGTTAAAGAGCCCTGGTGGTGCACCAGTTAAGTGTTGGCTGCTAGCCCAAAGGTTGAAGGTTCAAATCCACGAGTCATTCCATGAGAGAAAAGACCAAGCAGTCTGCTGTCATAAAGATTACAGCCTAGAAAACCCTATAGGGTCAGTTCTACTCAGTCATATAGGATCACTAGGAATCAGAATCATCTCAACTGTACGCAATAACATAGCATAGTTAATTTGATTCTACATTTTATGTCCAAGTTAGAAAAACCTTGGTTAAATATGAATGTTTTTAAAATTCCTTGGTCACACTTTGGGTAGTAAATAGCTTAATGACATGTTGACCTTACTAACACACAAGTGTGTGTGTGTGTGTGTGTGTGGTGGGTAAATATTTTTTGCTGTAGATGGTGCTGAAAATAAGCATGAAGTTGTCTTCCTTGAGGTACTCCAGCAATTCCAGTGTCTCTGGGGCCGTCCCAGGTATCAGAGGAGGCAAGGAGATCCTTTCCTCACAGAAAAAAACTATAAGGCAAAGAATGTGTTCCCAAACCACTAAAGATCACAGTAGTGAATAAATACAGTGTACTGTAGTTTTATGTCTATTCCCAAGAAAGGTAATCCATCCAAATGTGGAAATTATCAAACAGTATCATTAGTGTCACACACAAGTAAAATTTTGCTAAAGATCATTCGAAAGTGACTGCAGCAGTACGTTAACAGGGAACTGCCAGAAATTCAAGCCAGATTCAGAGGATGGGGAAGCAGGGATATCACTGCTGATGTCAAATGGAACTTGGCTGAAAACAAAGACTACCAGAAGGATGTTTACCTGTGTTTTATGGACTATGCAAAGGCATTCAGCTGTGTGGATCATAACTAATTATAGATAATATTTCAGAGAATGAGAATTCCAGAACACCTAACTGTACTCACAAGGAATCTGTGTATGAATTAAGAGGCAGTCTTGAATACAACAAGGAGACGCTGAATGGTTTAAAGTCAAGAAAGGTTTACATCAGTGTTGTATCCTTTCATCATACCTCTTCCACCTATATGCTGAGAAAACAATCCAAGAAGCTGGACTATATGAAGAAAAACAAGGCATCAGGACTGGAGGAAGACTCATTAACAAACCTGCCTTATGCAGATAACACAACCTTGCTTGCTGAAAGTGAAGAGGATTTGAAACACTGATGAAGATCAAAGACCACAGCCTTCAGTATGGATTGCATCTCGGTATCAAGAAAACAAAAATCCTCACAAGTGGATCAGTAAGCAACATCATGATAAATGGAAAGAGGGTTGACATTGTCAAAGCTTTCATTTTACTTGGTTCCGCCCATGGAAGCCAGCTAGCCAAGCCAAGTGAGCAGCAGTCAATAAATCAAAAGACACACTGCACTGGGAAAATCTGCTGCAAAAGACCTCTTTAAAGTGTTTAAAATTAAAGATGTCACCTGAAGATTTAGGTGAGCCTGACCCAAGCCATGGCATTTTCAATCACATCATATGCATGTGAAAGTTGGACAGTGAGTAAGGAAGACAGAAGAATTGATGCCTTTGAATGGTGGCATTGTAGAAGAATATTAAATATGCCACGGACTGCTAAAAGAACAAAAATATCTGTTCTGGAAGAAGTACACCCAAAATGGTTCTTGGACGCAAGGATGGCAAGACTACATCTAACATGCTCTGGGCATGTTGTCAGGAGGGGTCACATCCTGAAGAGCTACATCATGTTCATTGCACAGGAGCAGGTGGTCTTTCACTCTGTTATGCATAGGGTCACCATGCATCCGAACCAAATCGACAGCACGTAACAACAACAGTGTAGAGTAGTGTTAGATAGATAAAGATGGATAGATGGATAAAATCTCTTGTCATAGAATCTATTTGACTCATAACAACCTCGTAGGGTTTCCAAAGAGTGGTTGGAGGATTCAAACTGCTGATCTTGTGGTTAGCAGCCAAGTTATAAAATAGTGCCCTAAGTTCCTAGTGTGTGTAATGTAATGTAGTGTAGTGTAGTGTAGTGTAGTATAGTAGTTAAGAATGTACATAAACTTCATAGTTAGAATTTGAAGGAAACCCCAGTCCTTCCACTCACTAGCTGCAGGACATACATCTACAAAATGGAAATCATGATTATACTATAACTCCTTACATGATGATGATGTTACTTAGATTAAACACAGTAGGACATGCAAAGCTCTTGCCATTGTTTCCTAGAGCGTAGAAGGCTTTCATAGGTGGTACATAAAACCAAGGCATCTATAGTTCCCTTAGCAACTAAAGTGAGGAAGGGGAATGGAAACTAAGATTTACTGAAAGTCTTCTATGTGCCAGGCATGCTAGGAAATCTTACATGAATTATCTTATTTAGAAACAACTGTAAAGAGAGACTTTTGTGTTTGAGGGAATTAGGTGACTTTCCCATGCTTTCACAGTGAGATAGTGTAGCCAGGATTCAGACCCAGGACTGCTTGTTTCAAAATCCCAAGAAGGTGACTGTCGAAGAATAGTGATGATTATGGTCGCAAGGATGGAAAAAAAATAAATTATCTTTAAAACCTAAGATGACAACACTTTTCCTTCCATGATTAATGATTTTGAGGACATATCTCATCAGAACTGTGGTGGTTCCTGGTGAGTACTATTTTAACACCAGGCTAATTTCAGGGTTATCATCTTCTGCTAGAAAGATTAAGAAGGCAGAGATTTCTTTTTGTTGTCGTTCTTTTTTTTTAATTATGATTAAGTGAAAACATATAATCCAAGTCAATTTTGCATGCCAGCCTCTCTGTAACTCCATCTGCTCTCCTCACCCTGTGACAGCACACTCCTCCTTTTCGCTCTACTTCTAGTATCCTCTTAGTGAACACCTGTCCCCTCCTCTCTACCTCCTTTTCCCTCTGGAAAGAAACCAGTAGGACAGCCCCCTATAAATGTATAAAACCATAAATTACACACACTGCATGCTCACTCTGTGTCCCTAAGTCTGGTCCATTCTTTGTCTGAAGTATTGACCTCCATACTGGTTTCAGGTCTGGGCCAGTGGCAAGTCTGGGAGCCATGTTCTTAGGGAAACTTCCAGGTTGTCAGACCATCAGTTTTGGTCTTTTAGTAGAGTTCTTGATGTTCACATCTCTTTTTCTCACGCTGTATCAGGAACTCACTGTATCCCCTGTTAAGGCTCTTTGGTGGTGGCTGGGCACCATGTGGTTCTTCTGGTCTCAGGCTGATGTAGTTTCCCAATCATACGTGTCAAGAGGGCAGAGATTTCTGTTTGTTTGTTTGTTTGTTTACTACTGCAATCCCAGTGCCTAGAACACGGGAGTCCTTGGTTGAATAAGTGAATGAATCAGTCCCTTTCTGGAAAAGTCTACATCCATTGTTGATTCAAAGAACCAAGGCACAAAAGCCATCTCTGGATCTTTAAAATCTGTCTAGTGATATGACTTTTGCTACCAAAGACTCATTACAGTTGTGTCTATAAGGAACCGCCTCCTTCTACCAACAGAGTATTATTTGGCCTCTTTATCTGTATTTCTTTCCTGCTTCATTTTACTATAAGGTAATGTTTTTGTTAGTTGTCAAGTTGATTGACTTGTAGAGACTCCATGTGTGCAGAATAAACTGTTCTATAGGATTTTCAAGGCTGCGACCTTTCAGAAACATATCACCAGACCTGTCTTCCAAGATAATGTATTCAAGTAGGAAATATTTTGTACCATTTAATCTTACGCCATTTCTGGGGACTTTAGAATCAGATCTTAGTAGGAACTACAAATAGGCTTTATCTGTGAGGTTAGCAGTTACCTGTCAGAGTGCACAGGAGTGAAACATTGTATTCAAGCAGAGTTATTACCTAAACTATAAAATACAGAGAGGGGAAAGATAAATTTTGGCCACATTACATGAGGTGATTGGTAAGATTTATCTCCATAAAGGTTAGTTTGCAGAGAAAATTATATTAAGCAACATCTGCTGAAGGAACCAATCTTGATCATACCATCAGATTTTAAAGGGAAAAATAAGCACCTCTGTTTCTTCATTTAAGTTAAAAACAGTTTTACTTTAAGGCAGAAGAGGGACTAGATGATGTTGTCAGGTCTTTCCCTCTTTATCTTGGCATCTTCATCATCATTTAGTGCTTATGAAGTCCATGGAACAGAGAGGAGACACAGAGCACTATAAATGCAAGTCAGGGCTGAAAAGTGGATGTCTTCGACAAGTGGGTCAGAAAACCGAGCATTCACTAGGAAAGCAGCTCTTAGAGAAAACATAGCAGACCAAAGATTTCAGGTCTCTACGCTTATAATTTTGAGTTACTGCCATAAAAAAGAAGTCTATTGATGTCTGGGGAAACCCAAAATGGTCATGGTAAATGGAAGCTGTATGGTTCATTTACTGCTGTAAAGGATTCCATCAGCTCTTCTGTAGGTTGTTATTGCTGCATTTGAAAATATAAATGTTAAAGTATGATCCAGTAGCAACTACCCGAGACCGGATTAAAAACTGGTAGGTTACCATCTTTTTTTTTAATGCTGGTTAATATAGTGATTTACTAAAGAAATCAGAGTCAATTAAAGAGTTTGTTGCAGGAAATTTTATAAATCTCTGGGTTTGGTTTTGTTTCACAGTTTTTCACCTTTGAGCAGTACAAGAAATTGCTGGGATATGTGTCACTGTCACCAGCATTGGTAAGTGAGAGTATTTATTATACTTAAGTGTATGTGTTATTTCATAAAGCAAAATCTGGAAACAAAAACTCTTTTGATTCCCGAAGTCCAGCTACTAAAAAGTGAATTCATTTTATTCAATGTTCAGCTACTTGTTGAAAGCTATCTTCCTAATAACTCACAATTTGGCTATTTTATAGCTCCCAGTGATGAATTTATGATAATAATGATATGTATGGAAAGGCTCATTTGAGCTATGGTCAATAATATAAAATAAATAGTACATTTATCAAAGACTCTTTTAAAGCCAAAACATGCACATGTTTACATACATACAATACATATCTATTTATGCAGAATTCAATACGCCTAAATTATTACCTAACAGTTCATTTTTCTAGCTTTTGCTCAACCTGTAGTGAAAAAGAAGTCTCTTGGACTTCAAGTTACTTGGAATAAAATCCTTCTGTGGTTAGATGAGGCTTGAAGGACTTTTTACAGAAATGTCTGTAAACAACTTAGCCAGGGAAAATAGTGCTCTTACAATGACATATCTTAACTATTACATGAAAGTGACTTGGTGATTAGAACATTTCCCTACACCACCCTCTTTCTTCTTGGTGTCTTTGCCACTTTTCACAATGCAAGTTCAATTACATTGACCAAATGGGTTCTACAAGTATGTGTGCACCAAGAGCCTCAGGGAGAGAATAAATGCTGTCTCCAAATCTGCAAAACCAGATCTGCACTGGTTCTCCAACTGGCCATGTATTTTCTAGCCTCCAGGAAAATGCCTCAGGTAGCCTGCTAAATTGTACCTTCACACTCAACCAAAAAAGCAGTGTTCTGAGCTTCAACTCTTTAATTACTTTCCCTGTAAAGGTTCATTTCAGCATGTTTACTCTGCCAAATGAGCTATCCAAAAAGTATCTTTCATTTTAAGTCATACATACAAATCCCCTTTCTAAGAAGGATTCTGACTTGTAACACTTTTCACTGTGACAAAGAAATCTCTTTTCCAGCCTTCTGCCAAAGCAAGGTGGCAGTGAGGCACAGCTCAGAGGAATCACGAAGTAGTAACATGAGACCTCAAATAATCTAAGCTTATTTATTTTTTTCTGTAGTTCCTTGGTGTCTTCCCTTATTGTCATTCCTTGGAAGCATCTTGGTGAAAAGAAGATTAAAAACTTCCCAGCAAGAGACAATAAAATATGGTCACCGAAGTGCCAGCTGGCTATTCTTGTGTTGAGCATTGGTGCATATGAGAGACTGCAGTTCTTTCAACTCTCTCAAGAATTAAAAACCAAAAAGCATTTGGCTACTAGAGCTACTACTGTAACCAAATGCATGCAAATTGTATAGTGTTTTTCTCTTTTCTCCAACTTATTTATTATAGCTTTTCTTCGATACAGCTAGACACTTAAACAGCCATTTAATGTCCCCTACTGTTCTCACATGAAAAGCCTAGGACACTGGAAACAGACAGTTAACTCTGGTCTCTGGCACAGCCTAAGTAACACGATCTGCTGATAGCTGATCGATGCTTCTGACAAGGGACTGCTGAACACCGGTCCTGACAGCAACTGTAGCTGAGTTTTATAGAATAAAAAAGTGAATTACTTGGAAGATTTCATTTAGTAAGTAATAAAATGCTGAACATCTGGATTTTAACTTTCCCAGTCAGAAGAGTTTGAGACTAGTATTTTTCCCCCAACTTTTGGCATCCATGATGGAAGTCTGAGATAAATGAATAAAATATTTGGTCTGTTACCCTATACAAATGTGTTTAAAATCATAATGAAGGAAGATGAAAGGCAAACATCATTAGTTATTATTCCTTCTCTCCTAGAATCTGTATGCAATACCATTTTTCCTCTCTGTTTTCAATGTATGGCAAGAATGTTTGTATAACGATGTTTGTATAGCACTTAGCAAAAGGATTTCACACGTATTTTTGACCCTCAAAATGTCCTTGTGAAGTAGGGCAACTGGACGTTATTATCTCCATTTTACAGATGAGCAAACTGTTGTTTAAAAAAGGTTAAATGATTTATACACAAAGCCACAGCTAGCATATATGGTGCTTTTGCAGAACTACAGAAAGTTTTCCCTTACCTCCAATTGATAGCACTCCAGCAGTCAGTTTGGGCAAGCATGGTGCAGGCAGCCTCCAAGCACCTCCATGGCTGGGTGCCTCTGCGCACAAACTACTAAGATAGATGGCAGCCCTGGGCACACATTCAATACGTGGCAAAACTGGGACCTGAACTCAGACCTTCTGGCTGTGGACCCTGCCCTCCTTCTACTCTGGCTTCTCCTAGAAGATTTTAGAACATTCCTTTCTCCTTTCTGTCATTTATTCTTCTTTTTTAAGGATAGTAAAGCCCAGTAAACCAAACCCATTGCCATCTAGTTGATTTCGATACATAGCAACTGTATAAGACAGAGTAGAACTTCCCCATAGGGTTGCCAAGAAGCACCTGGTATATTCCAACTGTGACCTTTTGGTTAGCAGCCATAGCTCTTAACCACTACACAGTTAGGGTTTCCTTAAGGATATCAGAGACCCCTAATAAGAATTATCTGCTCTTTAATTTTCGTTGGCTTTTTTCTCTGCTAGTTGTGTACAACACTACCTCTTCTCCTGGAAATTAGAGTTTTGCACTAAATGATTATTTTTTTCCCCCAGCATCTCTTTTGGAGGTTTGATTCTTTGTTTTGTTTTTCTGCTTTGTGTGTTGGTTTTGTTGCTGTGGGTGTTTTTGATACAGATTTTTTAAAAAAAAAGCGTTCTACTTAAAGTAAAATTCTAGAAAATTGTTCTTTCTTATTGAAGAAATTACTGTTGTTGTTGGGTGCCGTCAAGTCAGGGCAACTCATAACTACACTGTAGGACAGAGTAGAAGTGCCCCATAGGATTTCCAAGGCTGTAATCTTTACAAGAGAATGCTGTCACATTTTAAGAAATTCTTAGAAGTTAGTAAATAAAAACCTTATATACAGTCATCCTGCCATAAGTGCTCTAGACTTTAGTTAAGCCCTTCAGAACAACCTAGCTGTTTGTGATGTAGGCTTTTAGTTCTGATCTAGAAGGACAGGACAATCACCATTAAAAGAAAAAAATAGGGAAAGGATTAAGAAAAAATCATTTCTGTTTTTTAATAGTCTAGTGCAGTGACTTTAGGAACATGACTATACATTTAAATGTTTCCAGCTATGCTTTTTATAAACATTTTATTGTGATTCTGCTTTTCAGATTTCTTTATATGCTCCATAAATGCCTTTAAGTAGATATTTTAAATGAAGCTCTCCTTTTATAATTGAAACTCTTTTTTAATTGTGATGTGAGCAGATGTTTTAGTATACACCTTGAATCAGTAGAATAGCCTTCCCTTTTTAGTTAAGGTAAAATGTCATTACTGATGGGACTTTGACATTTTATTTTGAATTGTTAGGATGTGGTCTGTGGCTTCTGTAATTTCTTCTTCATGAGTTGTCAGCATCTAATCAAGAACTAAAGCTGTTTAGTAATGTTATATGCTGCATTTGTGTAGGTTTCTACATGCTCATCCGTACAGCCAGCTGCATGGTGTAATGACTAGAATGCTGAACCCACTACTCATGATAACTTGTTTTAAAATACTGATTGACTTACTTTCTCTAGACATTCGCCATTGCTGGACTGGGATCTGGATTAACAGAAGCCATCGTAGTTAACCCTTTCGAGGTAGTAAAAGTTGGCTTGCAAGCCAGTCGGAGCACATTTGCTGAGGTAAACGTTTAATGTTTTCCTATTGTTGAGGGAATACAAAAAATACATTTTTAAAAATATATTTTCAAGTATATACATAAAAATATAAGCCCAGCTCTTATCCACTTGTCAAATTCCTAGTAAAGTATTGTTAAGGAAGCAGCATTTTTAAAAAGTTGGATTTCTTCCACAAGGACTTAACGAAGATTCTCTGGGGTCTGACGGACAAACACACGTTTACACATTTTTATTTCTGATTTTGAATGTAGTCTATAAGGGTATATTTGGCAAAATTTCAGTTTCACATGAAACAAGAGTGGACTTGCAAGAAAAAGTGAGTTGATAACGTTGTTGTGCTTTTGTAAAAAAATTATGAAGTCATTTTAAAAATGACCTCACTCTTTTCTGCATTCCGCCCATGCCCCTCCCTCAAAGATCCTGATAATCTGTCAAGCTTGTCTTTTGGTCACATCTGAGTGAGCAAGTTACTAAAGCTGAGTGTACATCACCACTTGGACAATGATCGGTCTTGACATTTAATCGTTGGTACACGATGTTCCGTGAAGACGAGCTTCCCTTGGTGCGTGCTGCCTTCACTTCCTTCCAGTTGTTTAATAATTCCTTTTAAATCGCCAAGTCCATCCATTCTTGTTTCATTCTTTTGAGTGCCAAGCATAAGGTAGGGGGAGAAAAACAACAGGATTGGCATTCCAGGTTCTTTCTTAGCATTTTCATTTAATTCCACAACTGGGTAGCATGTGGTATGAATTGATTTGGAGTATCCGCTGATCTGAATGTTTCTGCAGAAAAGTTCCCCTGCCTACTATTGAAGCAGCTGCTAATGGGTGGAGACTCCATCACCCCCACCCCACTTCCTGCCTGCTGATACAGCCTGAGAGTTCCCTGGCAGCTGCTGGGGCAGGGGTGTGAGGAAGAAGGGGGGCCTTTACTCACCTGTAGCTGCCAAGACCTGAGGGATGGGGGCTGGGCTGCAACAGCAGATGGTGTGTCCTCAGATGAAGTCAATCCTAATACAAAGGGATTTTTTTTATTATTATTATTTCAAACAGTTGTCTTAATAGCAGTGTTACACAGCACTTCGGAAAAAGTTCAAATCTCTGTATTCCGCTAGTCTTTGTTTCTGTTTTGCTTTCTTTCTATTCTTCCTTGAATGAAGAAAAAAGATGGCAAGAATAAGAAGAAAAGAAAAACCACATTTTTCAGATGGTCTACAAACATGGAACATTTAAAACAACCCCCATGGAATCTACCCAGGAAAAACTTGGTTTATTAGACTGGGAGAATTACCAGCTAGAAGGAAATTTGGAAAGCCTTATCCAATGCCCCATTTTACCCTTTGGGAAGTTTGTCTTGGGGTAGCAATGAATGGGCAAAGGAAAAAGGCAGCCTTTAACTGCAGTCCTTTTACCAAGGCAGTGTGTAATTGTAACCACAGGGACACAAACAGGACAAAACACCAAGGAACATTCCCAAGAATGGAAATAAGAGTTACGACAGCATCTCTGCTCCTCGTCTAGTGTTCTTTTTCTCTCTTCTGCCCTCAAGGAGGTTCTACACTGAGGTCAACTAAGACTGGTAATGTTTTACATGTGCTAAGGCTTTCTTCCTAGAGCATGCTGAACACTCTTCCATACCAGCACAAGAATGTACTGCACGTGTATGTGCTCTTGGTCCATTTGTGTGAATACAGTCTGTACCAATTGTGTAGTTTCAGCCATTTTTCCTATGTGGGATAGGGAAACTTCTGTGGGAGCACCTCTTCCACATCTTCCACCAAACTGGCCGTTGTTGGACATTTACTTAGCCAAAACAAAATCTATTAGCTATGTCATAAAATCTTGCAATACTATTTCAGCTTGTCAGAGTTTAGCAAAGTCTTAAATGCGCAGATTACACACAACTCTCGGGATTCAGTGGCTGAACCAACACATGTTTTGATGTGGCACTTTATATGCAATATTGATCATATCTAAAAAGTGACTAGCAGGGAGTGGTCACCTGGCTTAAAGTAATAGGGTTATGCCTGCCGCAAAAAATGTCTGCCAGAAAGAGATGACGTGGTAAGAGTAGAAAAGTTTTGATCTACCGATTTAAAAATAACTAGTGGTCATTTCTGATAAATGCGGCTGCCTCAGGTATGTCTGTTGTCAAAAATTAACCAAACCAAATCCATTGCCATCGAGTCAGTTCTGACTCACAGCAACCCTATAGGACAAAGGAGAGCTGCCCTATAGGGTTTCCAAGGAGTACCAGGAAGATTCAAACTGCCGAACTTTTGGTTAGTAGCCTAAGAATGGTGTCTTTCTCCATTGACTAGCACATTCTTTTATCGAACATGAGGATGTCCTTTCATGTGTCTATGACTGCGTTAAATTAATCAAAAAATTAGGTGTACTCATTTCAGCATTTGTATAGGGAAGAATGATTATTGTCTCACTTACTCTGAGCCTTTGTAAGTTGCCAGTGGATACAAAAGAAACACAGAGAAATCTTCATGTCTGTTATACTTAAAGATTATATCTCCTTTTAGAAAAAAATTTAATCCAAATATAAAATAATGCATATTTGTGTTAGAAAACATCATATATTTAGGGATAAGTGTATGAAAATGCACTGAAAATGATCTAGACTCTAAATCAGGGCTATCTAATGGAAGTAATATTGAGTCAATTTTCTAGTAGCTACATTTTTAAAAAGGTAACAGAAACAAGAGGAATTAATTTAATACTATTTTTATTTAACCCTTTATATCCAAAAATGGCAATGTTCTTTACCACCTCCCCAACAATATGATCTGGAGCAAGTTACCTGCAGCTCCTTCATTAGTAAAATGTACTGGATTCAGTCCATCTACTTTACAGCAAGGCATTGCTGCATAGTGGTTAGCAGCACACGCCCTGGAAGGAGCTTTGCTATTGAGTATGTGATGGCTTCACATTTCTTATCCTGACTATACCCTAGTGTCCTTTTATGTTTGGGAAAAATAATAAAAATAGCCATATCAAACAGTGTAATGGAGATTAAATGTGACAATATAGGTAAAGGTCTCAGTACAGCATCTGGCATGCAGTGATGGTTTAATAAATGTTGGTTGTTATCATGACAACATGGTCTTTAGGAGAATTGAAGTGAGATAATGTGTATAAATGGCTTGACACAGAACCTGGTCTGTGTTTGGCACTAAATAAATGATAGTTATTTCTAGATGCAAATCAATCTTATAAATCTTGAGATGCTGAAATTTATCTTGAGATGTTGTCCCCATTGCTAGTGGGAGTCAGTCACGGCTGACTTCAGTTACTGGAGTGAAAACAGCTTACTAAGAATTGGTCAGTGTTCTGTTCACCTGAGGTCATTCTTGGCTGCTAAAGCCATCGAGTCAGCCTGCATTTTTTATTAAGACTTAAAATTTGCCAACCAAGTTACACTGACTGTTCACAAGACCTTTAAACTCGGATGCAGGTCCACTAGTTATGAGCAGTAATAGTTGGATTTCAGTTTGGGACAAAAATATGCCAAGAAGAACAGAAACTAAATTCAAAACTCAAAACACTTGAGGGCACTTTGAAAAGAACTCACTCATAATCAAGATATTCTTCCTCTTAAGTAGTTCTATAAATCTAACAGGAGTTTTTAATCAAACCTTCTTAGTGCCATCACATGGAAGGTTGTGAACTAAGCTCTTTTTCAGCCTTTTCGGTCAATTATAGCTGCCAATTGAGGAGGAACACTCAATGGATGGCCTACATGTTGAAAGGCCAAATGGCTTGACAACTATGTTTCAGGAAAACAGAATAGTTTCACTGTAAAACTCCATTGTCACCAAGTCAACTCCAACTCATAACAATGCTATAGGACCGAGTATAACTGCCTCATACGGTTCCAGGGAGCCACTAGTAGATTGACCTGCCAGTTTTGTGGTTGGCGGCCATAGCTAATAACCAACTGTGCCACCAGGGCTCCAGTTTCCCCACAGAAGGCTTATTTTGCAGGATAGCTCTTGCTATAGCTAACAGTGTGAGTTCCTCTGACAATGTTTCTACAATTCAACCCGTCTACCCCCATGCCTTAGACATGAACCACCATAGAATACTACACAGTTAATTGTGACTTCCCTGCTTCTTCAGCTTGAAAGGATAGACAAGAAAGTGGTCCTTTAAAAATGAAAATTTCCCAAGAAGTCAGTACAGCAGAGATTCTGCAGAATACAACTTAGGCCGACAGCAGTCAATATTATACTTTTACATGTAAAAGTCTGTTAGGCAATGGTATAGTGGTAAAGATGGAGCAAAAAGGAAGACTGAGATATATTGGAAGACAGTGGAGTTTAGAATCTTGCCAAAGATTTGATAGAATATCAATTGTGGTGCCCCAACAAATGGACACAGTACTGAAGATGCTCACTTATCTAAGCCAAGAAATTTGCTTGGCTACCTGGCCAGCCAACTGTAAAAGATCCATATCTGTGCAAAGGTGATCCAAAAGAATGCATAAATTATTGAACAATATCATGAATATCACATACTAGTAAAATTTTGCTGAAGATAATTCAAAAACAGTTGCAACAGTACATCAACAGAGAAATGCCAGACCTTCAAGCCAGATGTAGAAGAGAATGTGGAATGAGGATTTGCTTCCTGGTGTCAGGCGGATTTGGTTGAAACTACAGATTAACAGAAAGATATTTACCAGTGTTGTATTGACTATGCAAATGAATTCAACTATGTGGATCATAACAAACTGTGATAACATTGTGAAGCATGGGACCCAGAACACTTAACTGTATTCATGTGGAACCTGTACACAGACAAAGCAGCAGTTATTTAAACAGAACAAGGTGACACTGAGTGTTGTAAAGTTAGCAAAAGGTGTACATCAGGGTTGAATCCTTTCACCATATTTATTGAATCTGATTGCTGAGCAAATAACCTGAGAAACTGGACTATATGAAGAAGAATTTGGCATCAGAATAGGAGGAAGATTCACAACACTTTATTATGCAGATGACGCAACCTTCCTTGCTGAAATCAAAGAGGACTTGAAGCACTTACTGATGAAGATCAAACACTACAGCCTTCAGTATGGATTATACCTCAAGGTCAAGAAAACAAAAATTCTAACAACCAGACCAACACACAGTATCATGATAAACAGAAAATACTGAAGTTGTCAAGGACTTGATTTCACTTGAATCAATGCCCGTGGAAACCAAACCAAAAAACCTACTGCTGTTGAGTTGATTCTGACTCATAGCAACCCTATAGAAACAGAGAAGAACTGCTCATACAGTTTCCAAGGAGTGCATAACAGATTCAAACTGCCCACCTTTTGGTTAGCAGACATAACACTTAACCACTCCTCCACCAGGGTTTCCACTGATGGAAATAGCAGTCAAGAAATCAAACAATATGTTCTATTGGGCAAATCTGCAGCAAAAGTCCTCTTCAACATGTTAAAGAGCAAAGGTGTCCCTTTGAGGATTAAGGTGTACCTGACCCAAGCCATAGCATTTTCAGTCACTTTGTATGTATGCAAAAACTGGACCATGAATAAGGAAGACCCAAAGAATTGATGCCTTTGAATTGTGGTGTTGGGGAAGTACTGAATATGCCATGGACTGCCAGAAGAATAAACAAATCTGTCTGGGAAGCAGTACAGCCACAATACTCCCTGGAAACAAAGAAAGTAAGACTACATCTCACATACTTTGAACGTAATATCAGGAGATGTTAGTCCCTGGAAGACACTATGCTTGGTCAGTAAGGGGTCAGTGAAAAAAGGGAAGCCCCTTAATGAGCTGTACTGACACTGTGACTGCAACAGCAGGCTCAAGCGTAGTGATTGTAAGTTTGGCACAGACTGGGCAAAGCTTCTTTCTATTATACATAGGGTCGTTATGAGTTGGAAGCATTGTTATTGGTGCCTATTGCATAGTCTGCCCTCAAGGGAAAAGGCCTATATGAGTCCTGCTATACGTGAGCAGAAGGTTATTTAAAAAAGAATTCCCCAGTGCCGGGTGCACACAGTGTGATCTAGAAGGAAGTTGCATGATCTGGCTGGATGTGTCCTTGGCCCTGTAGGAAGGACATGGCTGGCAGAGGGCCAGAACAGGTCTTTTAGGAGCATGGAGTCCAGGGCTGGGGCCCTTCTTGTCAGGGACCAAGAGCAATGTTGATTGAGAGCAGAAGCAGCTTCTGTTATGGTTCTTGGTAGCCGAGTGATAGGAACTGCAGTTTGGGAGCCGAAGTGCAATAATGGCAGGTATCTGCTGGTTTCAGCTGCCCAGGTTCTCTATTCTGTGATCTAGGGCCGATTCTCTGGACAGTCACAAATATATTACCCACAAAGTATGCCTTCCTACTCAGTTTAGCCATAAACTATTCCAAAAATTTCAAGGAAATTGTGGTTATTTGGTTCCTTTTAACCTCCCCAAATCCTTCCAACCACTGTATAAATTATTTCAATAGGTGTATTTGTCTCGCCTCCACTTTTTGAATCACCTCCATATCAGTCAAAGACGATAATCCCTGCCACACTTCCTCTGATTCCAAGACCAGAATCTTGGCCAGCATCTTAAAATTCACAGTGGAAAAAGGAAACCAGTCTCTAATTTAAATATACTTTGACCTTCTGTGGGGAGCAAAGTAATTACAGCTTTGTCATGCTCTGGTTTGGTTCATTGGGTGTGAAAACATGTTCAGATAAAATAGCAATAGGCCCAAATTTCCCCCTGTCCTTCAAACTAAACCTAAGCAAAGTGTTGTACTGGCTTTGCGCTATGCTGGCACACATTCGGTTTTTCAGATTCTTCCATTATCCGTATAATGTTAGTGGTTTTATCCCATTTTATAGATAAGAATATATCTCTGTAGGATATGCTTTGTACATTCAATCTTACCAAAAAACAAAATGTGACTTTCTAGTTTGTTGACCTTGTAGGAAATTTCTCCTTTCTAACTGGGTGCATAGTTTTTTACTTATGTATTTATAAGAACTAGAAGTCCCTCTCAGTTGTGCTAAGCCAAGTGGTGCTTAGCTGACACGTTCTCTGCTGGCCTGGAAAATGTGAATTTCTCCCCAGGAGCAAAATCTTGTATGAATTGTTTTCCAGTTTTTCTCTCCACTTTGAAATATACTTCAAAGTTATTGTTTGGCTAAATGGTTATGTTTTCCTTCCCTTGAGGTCTATAGAATTTGCCTCTGATGTGTGGCTAGGGCACAGGTTTCCCTTCTGCTTTGTCATTTTGGTCTCTGCTACATATGAACATAATCAGTCTCACCCTTAAATATGAAACTAAACCTTTAGGAAATTGCAAAAGTCTGTTTTACCTCTATTTATCTTTAAAGATGTTCAGCCCAAGAAAGGAATGGTCTTCTACCTACTTGTTTTACAATTACAATTTTAAAGATCAATGAACAGACAGCAAATATGCTATTGATGGTAGAATCTTTAAAGATTATTTTTTTGCTAATTACTTCAGGGTTTGATTCTGGTTTAGGATAACACCTCTATGTATAACTCTATACACTTTATCCTGAAAGTTTAAAATGTAATAGATATCAACTAGATAATATATGCTATCACAAATCCTAGCAATTACTGGGTCTATAGGCAATCAAAAAGTATTGAACTGAACTTAATTATACTATGGAGAGTCAACACAAAATGGACAGAAGGGCTGTATTTTGTGGCCATCTCTTTCAAGAGTGAAAAGTAAGTTCTGTAGAGGGTGAACGTGCGACGCTGTTTACAGACAGTGCGAGAAGCCAGATTCACCAGCGTGTCAGTGTTCATGATGATGTAATTAAGTTCAGATTTTTCCTGCGTTACTATGTGAAATACTGCCTGGCAACTGTTCAGTACATAAATTGCTTCTTTCCAGCCTGTGATACTTGTGGGCAGAAAAGTGAATTATGTGTATGAAGCCATTCCTACAGTTATCTTTCAACAATACCTAAGACAGCAGTCAGGTTGCCTCTCTATTATCATTTAAAAAAACTGTACTTCAGTCTTTCATTCAGCTGTGCCAGGAACTCTAGATTTTTGCTTTCGGAATAAAGACTTTGAAGTAAGATAATCGCTACCATTTTTGGAACATCTACTATTCACTAGGCACCGTGTAAGATGCTTTACTTTTTTTTCTTTATTTGATCTTTTAAATTTTTAGAATATTTCTAAATTACAAAAGTAATACATATTTGTGGCACAAAGTAATACAGAGCTAGGTAAAGAAAGAGATTTCGTCAAGATGCCCCTCTACCTCACACTGCGTTGATAGCCACTGTGTAATCTTCTGCTTTCCCTTTGCTCACACACATTTAATTTTTCAAATCTTCCCATATACCTGTAAGGGTGAAGATTTATCTCCATTTCATAGATAAGGAAAATAAAACCCAATAACATCAGTAGCTCTTGTTAAGAGGATATGACATGTATAGAATGGAAAGGAGGAGTGTGCTGTCACCGAATAAGGAGAGCAGACAGTGCTACAGATAGGCTGGCATGCAAATTTGAATTATATTGCAAAGTCTCATTCAATCACAATAAAAAAAAGTTAGTAGCCCTGAGGAGCTGATCATCAAAAGATCTCTCATCTGTCACACTGCTTTCACTGGGATAAAGAAACCTGGAGAATTAAGAAGTTCAAAGGAAAAGCAAAAGAGTTTCTGGAACCGATGAAGAAACAAACGCTCCTTCATCATTTCTGGTCTCCTCTGTGCTGTAACTCCTGTGGCCTTCTGCACAATCACCTTTCTACCTGCTCTGCCAGCTGTAAATGGACAAGGTGTAGTATCAGCATCTCATCACCTGGAGAGCCCAGTGGCCCTCCAGGGATGATGGCTAAATGGTAACTTGATGTTGACATAGCCTTGTGGCCCAGCATCTCAGAAAGTTTTTTTAAAGTACATTATTCTCCACTCACCGATTGTTTAAAAATCAATCTATTTGGACTTCTAGCCAATGTGGCACCATAGACGAAAAGACCATGCTGTTCTGCCACAGTAAAGACCCAAAACACTAAGCAAAATAGAAACAAACACCAATCCTGGCACACAAAGTGTCAAGTGAAGACAGGAAGATCTCAGCCCAAAACCAACCAGAAAAAGAAACTGACAGAAAACAGAGAGTAAGAAAAAATACAAGACAAAGTTCCCTATCATCTAACCCAGCACAGATTTACCATCTGGGATGCCTGCTGGAGATTCACAGACAGGGAAGATGAGAGAGCAAAAACATAGAAGTCTTGGTGGAAGACAAAGCACCTGATGGCAGTCATGGTACATTTTCCCACCCCTCCCCTCATCTCCTCTTCTCTGTGCTACAACACCTCCTGACTACCTGCAATGGCCTGGCCAGAAAAGTGGCCTGCCTGGGAAGTGCAGTGTCTGTGCAGCTTGGGTTTGCCATACCTGCATCAGTGATCAGTAGACACAGAGTAAGCGAAAGCACTGTCAGGAGCCCCCAGCATGACATAGATCACCTGATGGACTTGCCCAGCTTCACTATAGCTGAGCAACTGGCCCTGCCTACTGGATAAGGAGGTGACAAATACCATGACCACTGACAAACAAACAACAAAGAACACACCGCCTGCCTGCTCTGATATAACCAAATAAAACAAAAAAGTAGAACAAACAGATCTAAAATAAGTAAACAAGGAAAATAACTACTGAATGGCCCAAAGAGAGCACACAATATCAAAACATATAAAAAAGCAGGACAGGAAGGTTCCAGTAGGTGTCCACACTAAAACATCAGGTGACTTTCCAGTAGAAAAGGTGCTAGATTACCTGGTAGAGAATTCAAATCTCTAATATTCAGAGCTATGCAAGAGTTGAAGCAAAAAAGCAGACAAAAATGAGGGGAAAAAGAGACACATGTATGGAAAAGGCAGATAAATTCATGGAAGAATTCATGAAAATAATATAGGAATAAAAGGCCAAAATAAATTCACAACTAGAAATCATACAAAAACAACAATTTAGAAACCCAAAAGATAATCAACAAAACTGCAGAAATGCACAGTATCACTAAAGGCCTGAGGAACAGATTTGAAATGAGGAACACAGCATCAGCAAAATTGATCATAAACACTTCCTACTAAACCTACTGCCATCGAGTCAAGTCTTTATTTGAGGAAAAATCGGAAAAAAGAACACAGAAGAAGGAAGAAATGTAGAGAACGACATGGACTGTAATCAAAAGCACAAATGTAATCACAGTTCCAGAACATGGGGAGAAAACAGGAAACACCAAGAGGATCACTGAATAATTTGCTGACAGAAAACTTCCCTAATATCATGAAAGATAAAAAGCTGACCATCCAAGGAGCCCAACAAACCCCCCATAGTGTAGACCCTAAAAGGAAATCACCAAGGCTTATCATATTTGCTAGAACCAAAGACAGGGAAAAATTTCTGAGAAAAGCTTGAGAAAAACAAAGTCACACACAGAGAATAAACAATAAGGCTGAGCTCTGATTATTCTGCAAAAACTACCAAGGCTAGAAGGCAATGGAATGATATACATAAAATGTTGAAAGAGAAAAATTGCCAACCAAAAATAATATATCTTGCAAAACTCTCATTCAAATATGATCATGAAAGGAGAACATTTCCAGATGAGCAGGAATTAAGGGAATATGTAAAAAACCAAACCTAAATTAAACAGAATACTTTGGTCTAAGACCACAGCCTGAATCTAGGACCCAAGATTGGATTTACCTGGTACCAACCCAGGAAATGAATTCTCAAGGAGTCTCGAAAGCCAAAAGAATTACAACAGGGAACCAGAGGTTTAATCTGTAAATGACAACAACGTCAGAACAATAGCAGAGGGAATAAATGGTGTCGGTGTAGAACTTCCTGATGGAAATGAAGCCTGGATGCTACCAAATAAGCAGTAGACTGATTCCAACCTAGGAAGACAGGGAAAATTTCAAGGTAACCCTTGAAAAGTAATACATCTACTCACCAAAATAAGGAAGGAAAACAAAGTTTCAGTGAAGGCAAAATTTACCAAAACAAGAGACACACTTTAGAAACAAAGACAGGTAGAACTAGTACAACTGACACATTGACTCTGTGTCAGAATTGAGAACCCGGATGTAAGTCCATCCACCAGTGAGTGCCTGATCTTTGATGAGGGCCCATAAAAGCCCATCAAAGGGGAAAAGGACAGTCTTTTTAGCAGATGGCACTGACAAAACCTGCTGTCATCTCATGACCTGGCCAAACCTGAGGGCATTCTGCTGGTGAAATGAGTCAGCCTCAGAGGGACGTTTGCTGTGTGAGACCACTGCCATGAAAACTCCTGAAAAGGTTTACAGATAGACACAGTCTTTGAAGGAGATGAAAGGTGTGGATGGAAAAAAATAAAATTGAAAACAATAATAAAATTTTAAAAATAGATTCATTCATCAAACTTAAACTCTACATAGAATATAATTACATTTGGGGTATTTTCTTTGGTCCACCACCATACCCTCTTAAAATAATGTAATGTGGATTAACAAAAGATCTAAGGTATTATAATATGGGAGCATCTGAACCTTATTTCTCTCATTTCACTTACATTTTGTTCTCAAATAAAAGGAAGATTTTTGTGCTTTTTTTTTTCAAATTTATGAAAATGCTTCAAGACCTCATTTGAGTAATGAAAAGCATAGGTGATCTTCTGTCTCCTGAGAGCAAGGCCGTTTTCCTCCCTAAATGTAGCAACTGGGTCACTTTTATAACAAAGCTGTATTTTTCTGAAGCCCTAGATATGGACACTCACTCCATTGTATAAAGGTCTTATCCGGTTTGCTTTACAGTCACGTGATGAAATCTAATACAACACACTGATTCTACTGGTTCTAAAACATAACAGAATTCACCTTGCCGTAGGAAACAGGTAAAGGAACACATGTGGAGCGTGCTTTCTTTTGACATGACGTGCTTATATTTCCACTCTGGCCTTAGAGATGGAGGAAATCCACTGACATGGCCAAAGTCTGCACCTGTTAGCCATACTCTTGATAGCTGTCTACGCAGGAAACAATGCCAGTTGCCCAGCACTTCTGCCTGTGATCTCACAAGCTAATCAGAGCCAAGTATCAGTAGCTGAATGGAAGAGCGTAAGAAAGCATAGCTCAGGCTGCTGTAAGTCATCTGGGTGATTTGTTGGTAACAGTGGGCTCTTAGAGTGAGGAATCAGTAGCCCCAGAGCGGTACCTGAAATCACTGTTTAGGTAAAGGATCTTCTCTTTTAATTAAACCACTTTTGAACTTTTTAAGCAGAAATTTGAGTCTATGTTTATTCCATATTTCATACTATCTTAGAGTATTATCATAGGCATGTATAGAAATGATCAGCATGTCTCTGCAAATTAAAGTCAAAACAAAAATATTTGTGTCTGGTGCATGAAGAAATTAGTATGGTGAATCCAGGCACCTGAAACATAGCAAGTGCTCATACGTCATACGATCTGTTATCATAGATGTTCAGACTTCATATATTTCATCTTAGTTAATTCTCTCAACAAGTCAGTGACATAGGAACTATTATCCCCATTTGACAGAGGTTGGAACTAAGGCTCAGAGGTTAAGCTAAGTAGGTATCTAGCATACTGCATGGCACCTAGTAGGCACTCAGTAGATATTTGTTGAATATATGAATATATGAAAGAACACGGAGTTCCCAACATTAGGGGTTGGCAATAGCTGAAACAAAAATTAAAGGAGACCTTGAGTTTCTTCAAATGGAAATACTTCTAGCAGGTACTGGTGAACTGAAGATTTCTGTAAAATCAATATGGAGAACAGTACAGCATTATCTATGCACTTGCGCACTGAGTCTTCCCTGCTTAACATCTCTAGTGCAGTCAATGAAAGCTACACCTGGGAAAGCTAGGCTGCAATTTGGCCCACAATTGCTAACTAAATATGAAAATTGGAGTGAATAGAATATCATAAGGAAACTGAACTGGAACCTCCCCCACCGCAGACGTGCTGGATTAGACAGCATTGGGATCATTTGGCCGCTGAAGCTTATCGGTCACCAGTTTGTTTCGAAAGGGAAGCCCAGTAATCAAATAAGTTTAGTAAAATTCCTTGTGTTTACAGAGATCTAGTCAAAAATGATTCCGTATTTTCCTACTTAAGCATCCTAGTGGAAGTCATGTTTTGCCTTTATAATTAAATATTTGTTTACAAATGTGTTACCATGTCCCTGAATGAAGCAAAAAAAAAAAAAAAAATCTCATACTTTTATAGGACTTAGAGTTTGGATTTTTCTTTATCTCAAGGCTCCAAGTTGCCAGAAAAATACATTTGTGCTGTTGTGTATCTGTTAGGTGTATTATTAGTTGGAGTATCAAACTTTGAAAATCTTACTGACTATTTAACAAGAATCAGTGTGGAAAGGACACTAGATTAGATGCAGAATTCTACCTAAGCCATGTACCAGCCTTTTTCTCTGAAAATGTCACATTAAAATCTTTAGTTTTCTCATCTGCAAAATAAGGAGACTATGTCTGCTGCCTACCTTCCAGTGCTGCTGAGGGAAACAATCAGCTAAATTGCTCTTAAGATTGCGGAACTAAACAGTATATGAAAGCATGGACTTGGAGTCAGGGGGCCTTTGTTTGAACCCTGGACCCACCACTTACTCTGATATTGGATAAGTAACTTAACCTCTGAACCTTAGTTTCCACATCTGTCAAATGAGGATAATACTTCCTACTCAGATCAATGTTGAGAAGATTGTAGCTGTGTTGTTATTAGGTGCTGATAATTCAGTTCCTACTCATAGCAAACAAAACAACTGCCCAGTCCTGCACCATCCACAAATAAGGTCCTACAGTTAAGTCTGTGAACATAATTGTTCTATGTTCTACATACCTCATTGCTGAATATCACTACGGACACCTTCACAGTACTCCCCTTGGGAAGCTATGCACCAAAGCCAGCATGTAGCCCACAGTTCAAAGCAATTTTGGAACTCTTTCTGGAATGGCCATTGTGCACAGTGGCATGGTGGCAAGTTCACAAACTTAATTGTATAATAGTCTGTGAAGACGTTTTTAGCCAGTAAATAAATAGCTGTATTGGAACACCCTCCCTACTCACCTAGTCTGGCCCCCAGTGACTTTTTTCTTTACCTGTTAATAAACGAAATATTGAAAGGAAGACATTTGGATGCCATTCCAAGGCATCAAGGGTAATATGACAACAACTCTGATGACCATTCCAGAAAAAGAGTTCCAAAATTGCTTTGAAGGATGGACATCGTACTGGTGTTGGTGCATAGCTTCCCAAGGGGAATAATTCGAAGGGGACCACAATGATATTCAACCATGAGGTATGTAGAACTTAGAAAAATGAACTCCACGGACTTAATTGTCAGATCTTGTATGCCACCTCCTGAAATGACTGAACATCATCCAACTTGCTTTGGTACACTCGCTGCGCATTCCTTCCATCTTCTTTTCATGCTTCCTGAGTCTTTCAGTATTTTGTCAATAGAATCATTCAATGTTGCAACTCAAGGCTTGAACTTTTTCTTCAGTTCTTTCAAGTTGAGAAATGCTGAGGATCCTCTTCCCTTTTGGCTTTCTAAATCCAAGTCTTTGCATATTTCGTTATAATACTTTGTCTTCTCAAACCACCCTTTAAAGTATTTTGTTCATCTCTTTTACGTGATCATTTTTTCTGTTCACTTTAGCTACTCTGTGTTCAAGAGCAAGTTTCAGAGATCCATTCTTCTGATATCCATTTTGATCTTTCTTTCTTGTCTGTTTAATGACCTTTGGCTTTCTTTATGTATGATCTCCTCGATGTCATCCCACACCTATCTGGTCTACAGTGACCAGTGTTTAAGGCACAAATCTATTCTTGAGGTGGTCTCTAAATTTAGGTGCCATACACTCAAGTTCACACTTTGGCTCTAGTAGTCTTGTTTTAAATTTTCTTCACCTTCAAGTTGAACTTGAATATAAGTAATTGGTCTGCTCTGCTGTGCTCTGATCTTTTTTCTGACTGATGATATTATGCTTCCCTATCATCTCTTCCCACAGAGTGGCCGATTTGATTCCTGTGTGCATTGGTCCTCTAGTGTTGCTAAGTGGATGGCTTAAAAGAAGGGACATTTTATTCTGTCACAGTCCAGTAGGCTACATGTCCAAATTCAGGTTATCAGCTCTAGGGGAAGGTCCTTGTTGTCAGTTTTCCCCTGGACTGGAAATTTCTGAGGTGCAGAAACCTCAGGTCCAAAAAGCACCCTCTGTTCCCAGTACTGTTTCTTTCCTTGTGGTACGAGGTCCCCATTTCTCTGATTCCTTCACTTTCCTTCATATCTCAAGAGATTGCCTCAAAGCACAATACAGTCTTGCACGTTGAGTCCTGTCCTACCAACACAACCCTGCACAACACAGAGGCAGGGTTTATAGCAAATGGGAACGTCATACAATACCAGGAATCCTGGTCCAGCTGAACTGATGCACACATTTTTGGAGGCCATTCAATCTGGACAATTCAATCTGTGACACTGTGTATTCCAGCCAGTGAGGTTCACATGTATTTTCTCTATTTGTGTTGTTGGAAAAAGATATTATCCATGAATAATTCATTGATCTCGCAAAATTCAGTCATGCAGTCTCCTGCTTAGTTTCTATCATCAAGGCTGTGTTCAACACTGATCCTTCTTCTTTGTTTCTAACTTTCACATTCCAATTACCAGTAATTATCAATGCTTCATGATTGCATGTTTGATCAATTTCAAACTCCAGAAGTTGGTAAAAATCTTTAATTTCTTCATATTTGTCATTAATGGCTGGTGCATAAATATGAATAACAGTCCTATGAACTGGTCTTCTTGATAGGCATATGGATATTATCCTATCAGTCACAGTGTTGTACTTTAGTATATTTTGAAATGTTCTTTTTGAAGATGAAAGAGGTGCCAATCTTCTTTACTCTTGTGATTCCCATCGTAATTGACCATATGATTGGCCTATTCCAAATGGCCAGCAGAAGTCCATTTCAGCTCATTAATGCCTAGGATGGAAACCCTGATGGTGTAGTGAGTTAAGTGCTACATCTGCTAACCAAAAGTTTGGCAGTTCAAATCCACGAGCCACTCGTTGGAAACTCCATAGGGCAGTTCTACTCTGGCCTCTACGGTTGCTATGAGTCGGACCCGACTCGACAGCAGTGGATTTTTTAATGCCTAAGACATCAGTCCTTACCCATCCCACTTTATTTTTGACAACTTCCAATTTTCTTAGACTCATTCTTTGTGCATTCCATATTTCAATTATTAGTGGATATCAACAGCTGTTTTTTCTCCTTTTGAATTGTGCCACATCAGCAAATGAAAGTCTCAAAAGTTCAGCTCCATCCATGTCAGTTAAGTCATCTCTGCTTTGAAGAGGCAGCTCTTCCTTGGTCATATTTCATACACTTTCCAACCAGAAAGATTTATCTGCTAGCATTATATTAAACAAATTTTATGCTTAAGGTTTTCACTGGCCAGCTTTTCAGAAGACAGTCAAATACTAGGCCCTTCTTCCTAGCCTGTCTTAGTTTGGAAGCTCTGCTGAAATCTGTCCACCCTGGGTAACCCTGCTGGTATTTGAAATATTGATGACATAGCTTCCAGCATCGCAGCAACATGCAAGCCACCACAGTATGACAAACTGTCAGACAAGTTGTTGGTTGAGAGAAATAAGATGGTATGTGTCAAGTACTGAACATCTATGATAATGGATCAGATTTATGGGTACTTACTATGTTTCAGGGACCTCATGACATGTAAGAAAGTTCTCTCCAGGCTATAGAGCTATGGAGGTGGAGCTGCAGTTTGTCAGCTCTTCCATGCCTAGCCTCTTCTCTTGTACAGACCCACTTCTATAGTCCAGAGACAGGCCAAGAGAAGGTTTCTTACTAAGGATGCTAACTTTGAGGGAGTGGCAGGAGACAAATTTGCAGTATGGTGTACTGCACACCTCGGAAACTGTGGGGCAGTTCTACTCTGTCCTTTGGGTCGCTATGAGTTGGGATTGATTAGATAGCAGTGGGTTTGCTTAGGGGTTATACTGCTATTAAAAGAAAAGCTCCTGGAATGTAAAAGGAAATCTCTAGCCCGGGGATTTAATTAGTTGGACCTCATGGGAGGCAGACCTGTTATCTTACCTTCTGGTTGTGTTTTTGGTGGACCTCACCACAAGACTTCAGGACCCTAGAAAGAAGAAATGGCAACAAGGTAGAATGGGAGGAAGGGCCTAGTTTTGCATGTTCTTCCTTGAGTCAGATCCGACTCGAAGGCACTTGGCTGGCTTGGCTCCTCTCCCTCAAGTCAGCCTCCACTTTTTGATTGCCACTGCCCTCAACTAACAACATCAAAAATATTGTCTAATTTTTTTTGTTACAGCTATTATTATTTTATTGTGCATTTATCAATAAAATTGCCATCATTATCAGTGGATAATTTATGACAAAATTAGCTTGGGCTGAGTTCTTCAACTGATTTAATCTTCATAACAATCCTATGAGGAAGATTCTGTTATTATCTTTGTTTTACAGATGAGGAAAGTGAAGATAAATCAGCAAGGATAAACTACTTGCCCAAGATAGAAAGTAGAACTGGGATTCAAACCTGGGACTATCTAGGTCTGAGTCCTTATTTTTAACCATGATGCTACTCTCTGATTTACTTCATTATGGTCAATTAGAGGACAAAGCACTTGAACTAAGAATCTGTGTCTTGTAAGTTTTTGTACCCACCCAGCGCCCAAAGCAAGATCTAGTAGAAGTCCTCTCTCTTCAAGACGATGATGATAAGATGGTAATTAATTAATTAATACTCAGTTCAGCCATCCTTATCTCTATAATTTTAGCACAGTAGGATTTTTAGACAGTAGGAGCACCTGTAGATTTTTTGTTTTGGTTTTTTAAAGGAAAACCATATGAATCTGCACTTTCTTTGAAAGCTACAAGTTCCTCTGACTGAGATGGCATCTGAGTTTCCTGTCCCTCCTGCTTTGGGGGCCTAAGAATGACGATGGAGAAGATACTTGGGTTGGATACAGGAAGCATCAGTGTTGATTAGCCTAGGAAGGGCGGCCTCACTTCTGCCCATCCTCCCATCCCCAGGAAGGCCTTTTCTTTTTAACTCTGCCCCAAAGTTGCCCTCCTCAGACAAAGAGCACTAGAGGTTCCCGGGTGGTTTGCTCAGCACTCTTGGGGTCTTTCCAGAAAAAAATGAGCTGCTGCTCAACTTGTCCTTGAGTTTGTTATGAAAACCCAAATAAATAATTAGAGTTGACAGACATTGAGCCTAAAACACAACCCCCACCCCAAAAAGAATTTTAACCATCTGAGAATTTTTATTCATCCTAAATGTAGTATCTTTTATTGTTTAAGATACCTTCTCATCTGAGTTTGTGTTACAAAAAAGAATTTTCTCAAGGTTAACACAATTAAATATAATTAATCCTCTTAAATGAAAAGATGGACTTGAATGTAGAATTGCAGCTAGTTGGTTTTTAACATTTATCAGCAAAACACTGTAGGATTCACTATATAAACAAGCTCATTTAAAGTATCATATGAGTCCAACTTGACTAGACAGCTGTGGGTTTTTTGGATTTTTTTAATCAATTAGATAGCTATAAATACAAGTTGGATGAAAGCCTTGATTGGATTTGCTCTATACTGTAATGCTAACGTAGCCTGAGTTGTACACTGGCTAATAGGAAAAGTGTATCAGTCTACCAGTACACTCCAACAACTGCTCTAGATGAAATTTCAAACAGACATCATGTCAGTGCTTGCCTCATGGGCAAAAGAATTAAAATACTGAGCATTTCCTCCTATTTACTGTTTAGTCAAAATATGAGAAGGTACAGTATCCTTTGTGCAGCTCCTCCAGAAAGGAAACAATCACTCAATCTTTAAAAAAAAAAATGAGAATTGTTGTAATTGTAATGAATTATAAACCTCAGGGCAAACTGAAGTGAGTTCTTTAACAAGTTCCAAAAGTAGCAACAGACTGGATCCAACAGTCTAGGCTTTTCAGCCTTGGGTAATCAATCAGAGGACTGGAAAGGAATAGATTAACGGTAACCTAGTACTCTCAACACCACTGATTTGTAATTTATCACAGCAAGTGATACACACATTGATTGCCCACCTTCTTGAGGAAGTGTACAATCAACTGCTATTTACCCATGACAGATATCTAACTTACCGTCCATTTACATTATTGAGGCACTAGAATCAACACTAATTGTAACATTAACTTTAGAAAAATGTAACTACAAAAGTCAGTATGCTATATTGGAAAATCAGGAGCCACATATAAATATTTTCTGAATTATGCACAGTTAGGGATTACCAGTTTATCTATATGGCGACTCCCCTTCATACAGTAGTTTGCATGGTGAACATGATGTTATTACATGACATTGGTTTCATTAATTCTGCCAAAGTTTTTTTTTTTTATTTCTCTGCTTGCTATCTTCTCTGTAAAGCCTGTTGTTATGTATGCAATTGTGCTCACTTTTAGTGTTTTCCTCATCTTTTAAAAGCACAAGTCTAGGCATGATTATTCATGTTTGGAAAGAAGTCCCTAATAATTCTGGCTGGAAGGAAAGCTAAGTCAGTAATTTACTCTGTTTCACAGTCCCAAAGATCATGTTTCTGATTCTGCTTGTCTCTTCTGCAGCAACCCTCCACTGTAGATTATGCAAGACACATCATTAAGACAGAAGGCTTGGGACTCCAGGGCCTCAATAAAGGGCTTACAGCAACTTTGGGACGCCATGGGATTTTCAACATGGTTTACTTTGGCTTCTACTTCAATGTCAAAAGCATCATTCCTGCCAATCAGGTAACTAGGTATAAAATCCCACCAATTATAGCAGCTATAGATGTCCAGTTACTGTTGAACACTTATCTAATTTGACCATCATATCAGTCTTAATGCATTGAATATTGTTGTCCCTATTTTGAATCCTGAAACTGATGTCTGGAAAGGTACAGTGAATTATCCCAGTTCACATAGTAAACAGAAAAGCAGAGACCTGAACCCAAGTCTGATGCAGAATGTATCTCATTGAAGGATGTGCCATCACACCTGAGTGCTTTCTGTTTGTCACTAGTGGAAATTTCTAGAAATCTGTTATTATTTTATCTCATAAGTATAACTTTCTCAGAAAAGTTGAAATTTTAATATTTCAAATAAAATGTCAGTTTGTGGAAATAATGTCATTTTAAAGTTTAAATTTTAGGTAGTTATGAATTTTTAAATTCACTTAGGTTAATTAGAGTAGGTGGAAACCCTGATAGCATAGTGGTTAAGTATTATGTCTGCTAACCAAAAGGTCTGAGGTTCAAATCCACCGGGTACTCCTTGGAAACTCTATGGAGCAGTTCTTCTCTGACCCACAGGATCACTATAAGTTGGCATTAACTCGCCAGCACTAGGTTTAGTTTTTCGGTTTGAATTAGGGTAGGTAGAAAATCAAGTTTTTTTGGATCATTTGCTTTTCTTTCTTTAAACAGTGTGTTTATTTCTCTACAGTCTTGTGAACACAGTATTACCAAATGTCTTTATATTATCTGCCAGTCAGAGGAAGAGGATATTGTTCATCAGTGGAGTTTTGTTTTTGTTACTGAGATTATACACAGAAAAATAGTTACCAATTCAACAGTTTCTACATGTGCAGCTCAATGACACTGATTACATTCTTCAAGTTGTGCCACCATTCTCACCCACTTTTTCTGAATTGGTCTTCCTTCATTAATATAAACTCACTGCCGTTTGTTCCCTATCAAATCTCTCATGCTGCTGTTGTCTATTTGATCCCATTAAAAAAATTAAAAAAGCACTGCCATCAAGTTGATTCTGAATCCTAGTGACCCTGTAGGTCAGAGTAGAACTGCTCTATAGAGTTTCCAAGGACCATCTGATGGGATTGAACTGCCAACCTTTTGGTTAGTAGAAGTAACATTTAACCACTGCACCATCAGGTTTTCCTGATCCCATATAGATGGTTCCTAAAAGAGCATAATGTTCAAAGTAGACAAAGACTGTGTGCTTTTCATGTAAAATAAACATAATAATGATAATTTTTTAATAGTAGCTTACAAATGCCAGCATCTCTTCAACTTCTTTAACAAGATAAAGATAGCACACGATATCCTTTAAAACTGAACTTTTCAGCTATAACGTCACAGTACTTCACCCGACTGTGTCAGACTGCTTGCTGGTAGGCCCAGTGCAATCCTGGAAAACACTGGCTGGGGAAACATTTTCATATGCAGGGATGTTCCCATAGGGACTCAATTCTTAATTTTGTTTAGTAGAACAGTATTAAATGACATTTTGTAAATCATAAAAATATTTCAAATATGACAATCACCAAACTCTTCAGAAAAGCTGGTTATACATGTCTGAGCCCAGCTCTCCTCTGTGTTACAGTAAAGGCTAGGACTTACAGCAAGTAACAGCCAAATGCAAAGTCTGTTCCGCATTAATCATCTGTTGGCATTGCCTCAGTTTCACAAATCACAGTTCTTAGCCAAGTTCCACTGTATATGGCAATCTTGTTGATTGACTAGAAGCTTATGTTTCATTGATCCAAGATCTCTGCTGATTGGCTGAAGTGCATACTGACTGACAATTCTGACTCCTGTGGCCCTCAGAGATTTCCTGCTGTCAAGCTTCTCACAGTATAAGCACTAGGGTCCTGCATGACACCAGGGAGGCCAACCCTTAAGACTTCAGATTCTTTTTAGAAAGAACCAGCTATGTAGTTTGAGGGACAAGAGGTGGACTCAAGATGGTACACTAAGCATATGTCTCCTTAAATCCCTCTGAATTAAATGGAGCCTTCTGGATACCTAGTGAGCCCTAGGACAGAGCATAGGGCTATTAATTTGGACTTAATGACACTGAATGGAAAACCGTCTCTGTTTTGCCATTCACCACTCTTGGAGAGTGCTGGCTTTTATGGACCAAAGGTAACTAGCCATTTTAACTTTTTTTTCTCTGTCTTAGCCAGCTGGAAGAGCTGGGACTTTGCTAGCAGCTAATCTCAGATGCACAACTTGTGGGATTGGCAGGTGAAATTGCCACATTTTGAGAGCCCAGCTTTGGACTGTGTGCATCTTGGCAACTTTAGCCTCTCTTTCTGCATCTGCCTTCAAGTAGCCTATATCAAAACAGGTGGAGAGCTTGTGTGGGGCACTATCTTGTTTCACCAGGAGGTGGAGTACACATATGGAGGCCTCAGCTGGACCTAATTCCTAGGCTGGGAAGAATACCTTACTGGAGGAGAGAGCTGTTTTGGCAGATAATCAGAAATTTACAGTGTTGCCTACAGCTAGGGCACGACAGCAGAGCCCAGCAGAGTAATAGCCTTTCTGTATTTTGAACTAGTTTATAACATCTGGGGTTCAATATAGAGGTGCTTACTTTGCCGGCTGAGAAGAGGGACCTGTACACCTGAAAACCTGACTGACTTTGGAAGTTGTCAAATACTTTTTATCTTTCATTTTAAGACAACCTAGAGAAACAAATGCACTCCATCCTCAGAGCATCTCTCCCAGCCTTTACTGACTCACTTGATGCCCCAAAAGCAATAAACTCTGGAGAAAAGCATAACTTAGAAATCTTCCATGGCTTCAGAAAGCCCCAAAAGAAAGAGCCACAGAACTTCCCGGATGAAGAAAGCTTTCTGAAACTATCAGAAGATGAATACAAAAGGATTATACAGAGAGCCCTCCAAGACCTTATACAAAATGCAACAGAACAAAATGAAAAATTAAGCAAGCTGTTCAATGTGATGGGACATCAGTACTTTGAAATCCAACAGATCAAGAACAAAATCAAAGACATAGAAACTTTGATTCAAAGCCAAGAAAACAGAATGGAACAAATGGAAAAGAGACTTTCTGGCTTCAAAGACAGAGCTACTGACTCCAGCATCTATGAGGAGAAATCAGAAAAAAGAAACAAGAAAAATAAAGAAGTACTAAGAAGCACACAGGACTGTATTTAGAAGAACAATCTATGCTTAATTCGAGTTCCTGAACAGAGAGAGACAACTGAGAATACAGAGAACATTGTTGCTGAGGTGCTGACAGAAAACTTCCCTGAAATTATGAAAGAAGGAAATATAGATATCAAAGATGGATATCGAACACCACTCAATATAGATTTCAAAAGAAAGACTCCGAGACATATTATAATTAAGCTTAACAAAATGAAACACAAGCAGAAATTCTTGAAGGCAGCAAGACTCAAAGCATGCTAACATTCAGAGGAAAACCCTGTAGGCTTTTGTCGAATTTTTCAGCAAAAACAATGCTGGTACAGAGACAGTGGCACGACACATTCAAAGCTTTGAAGGAGAAAGAACTTTCAATGAAGAATTGAAAAATTACCTTTCAAATATGAAAATGAAATTAAGACATTCAAAGATAAACAGAAACTGAGAGACTTTGTGAAAACCAAACCAAAGCTACAAGAAACACTGAAAGAATCCCTTGGCTTAGAAAAACCCTGGCTTAGAAAGACACTGACTTTATATTTTAGAAGCAAATGCAGCACACATCACTCAGAATCCTACTCAGTTAGAGAATGCTCCAAACTCAATCAAACCTGTAATAGTGAAAGAAATGATCCAGTGATCATATCATGAAAACTATGATGTCATCATATTGAAAAGAGGGATGTGCTGAAGTCATTAAAGTCCTTCCAGATGGAGAGAAAGTTAATAAGAATGGTAGTCATTGAAATTGGGTTTACACATAGTTTATTAAGGGGGATCATAGGGACAACCATAAAGCACAATAAAGAAACATAGTACAGGAGTTTCAACAATCATAAAACTAACCCTGAAAAAGGTGAAAAATCAACTCAGAGAGAACAGATTAATAAGAACAACAGTATATGATATGACAATAACATGCTCATGATCATTAATTATTAAAGAAATTCAAATCAAAACAACAATGACATACCATCTCACCCCAACAAGATTGGCCATGATCCAAAAACCACAAAACAATAAATGTTGGAGAGGCTGTAAAGAGATTGGAACTCTCCTACACTGTTGGTGGGATTGCAGAATGATGCAACCTCTTTGGAAAGCAATTTGGCATTACCTAAAAATAATGGATATAGATATACCATTTGACCCAGTAATTCCTCTGCTCTGAATGTATCCTACAGAATCAAGGTCATTCACAACAACTGATACATGCACACAAATGTTCATTGCAGCACAGTCCATGATAGCAAAAAGTTGGAATCAACCCAGATGCCCAACAACAGAAGAATGGATGGGTAAACTTTGGTATATGTACTCAGTTGAGTCTTATACATTGATAAAGAAAAATGATGATAGCAGGAAACATCTCTCAATTTGGTCTCAACTGGAGGATATTATGTTGAGTGAAACTAGTCAGCGATAGAAGGACAATTATTATATGAGACCCCCTACAATAAAAACTTAAGAGCATACATAATAGAAAAGACTCTTTGATGGCTACAAGGGTGAGGAGGGTGGGGGGATGGGAGGGCAAGGGGCGAGGGTTTAGATTAGACAGTTGTTAGAAATTTGGTTGGGTGAAATTGGTGACAACACACATTAGTAAGAAGATCAATATTAATGGGACTTCGACACAACTTGTGTACTCCTCCTATCTTAACCCAATATTGTAAGCACAGAATATGTACACTTTCATTTTTATTTAATAAAGAAAAACAAACAGAGAATACATCAATACAAAAATAAACATATCACAATGACAGCACTGAAACATACCTATCAATAATCACATTGAACGTGAATGGACTGAACACTACAGTAAAGAGACATCGAGTGACATCTTGGATCAAAAGACATGACCCATCCACATGTTTCCTACAAGAAACTTATCTTAGACTTAAAGAAATGTACAAACTGAAAATTAAAGGGTGAAAGAATATGTATCAAGATAACAATGAACAAAGAAGAGCAGGTGTGACAATTCTCATCTCAGATAAAATCAGTTTTAATGTAAAATCCACCATTGTGGACAAGGATGGACACTATTTATTGCTGAAAGGTTCAATACACAAGCAAGATTTAACAATATTAAATATTTATGCACCTAATATTGGAGCACTTAAATACATCAAAGAAGCACTGACTACACTCAAAAAAGAGATAGATCACTCCACAATAATAGTAGGAGATTTCAACACTCCACTCTCAGTATTGGGCAGATTGTCTAGAAAAGCTCAATAAAGACACAAGACCTTACTGCAACAATTAACTAGACCTGATGGACATATACAGAACTTTCTATCCATCAGCGGACAACTACACCTTCTTCTCCAGTGCACATGGAACATTCTCCAAAATAGACCATGTGTTAGGACATAAAGCAATTCTCAACAAAATCCGTACCATTGAATTAATGCAAAGCATCTTCTCAGATCGTAAAGCCACAGAAGTCAAAGTCAATAGCAGAAAAAAAGTAGGTAGAAAGTGGAACTCATGGAAACTGAACAACATCTTGCTCAAAAAGCCATGGGTTATAGAAGAAATCAAGGATGAAATAAAGAAACTTATGGATCCCAGGGAGAATGATAACACTTTCTACCAGAAACTATGGGATACAGCCAAAGCAGTGTTCAGAGGTCAGTTTATCTCCATAAATGCACACATCTGGAAGGAAGAAAGAAACCAAACCAAAGAACTAACCCTACAGCTTCAACAAGTAGGGAAACAAAAACAGAGGAACCCCTGAGGCACCAGAAGAAAACATATCATAAAGATAAGAGCAGAACTAAACAAATTAAAGAATAGAAGAACAATGGAAAAACATTGGAAAGACCAAAAGCTGGTTTTTTGAAAAGATCAACAGTATAGAAAAGAACTGAATACTCCTAAATTCATTCTATGAAGCCAGCGTAACCCTGACACCAAAGCCAGAGAAAGACCCGACAAAAAAGGAGAACTGCAGACCAATATCACTCATAAATCTAGATGCAAAAATCTTCAACAAAATTCTTGCCAACAGAATACAACAACATATCCAAAAAATAATCCATCATGACCAAGTTGGGTTCATACCAGATATGCAAGGCTGGTTCAACATCAGAGAAACAATGTGATCAACCACATAAATAACACGAAAGACAATGTCTTTCTATTGATACAGAAAATGCATTTGATAAAGTCCAACACCCATTAATGATAAAAACTCACAGCAAAATAGGAATAGACAGCAAATTCCTGATACAATCAGGGCCTTTTATACAAAGTCAACTGCCTACATCATCCTGAGTGGAGAGAGACTGAAACAGTTTCCCTTGAGAACAGGAACTAGACAAGGATGCCCACTCTCACCTCTCCTATACAGCATTGTACTAGAAGTTCTAGCCAGAGAATTTAGACAAGATCAAGAAATAAAGGGCATCTGTATCAGCAAAGAAGAAGTGCAGATGATATAGTTGTATATGCCCAGAATCTTAAAAAAACCATAAGTGAAATACTTTAACTGATAGAAGAGTTCAACAAAGTTTCAGGATACAAGATAAATATAAGTAAATCAGTAGGATTCCTTTACACCAACAATGAGATTGTTAATGAAGAAATCACCAAATCAATACCATTTACTACAGCCACTAAGAAGATAAAGTACCTAGGAATAAATCTAAGCAGAGAAATATCAGACCTTTACAAAGAGAACTACAAGCTCTTACGACAAGAAGCTAAGACAGACTTACATAAATTGAGAAAGCTACCCTGCTCATGGATAGGAAGAGTTAACACTTGTGAAAATCTCAATTTTCCCCAAAACAATCTACTTACATAATGCAATCCCAATACAAATTCCAGTGACATTTTTTAATGAAGTGGAGAAACAAATCACTAACTTTATTTGGAAAAGAAGATGTCCCAGATAAGAAAATCACTACTGAAGAAGAAGAACACACTGGGAGGCCACTCACTACCTGACTTAAGAATCTTTTACACTGCCACAGTAGTCAAAACAGCCTGGTACTGGTACAAAAACAGACAGATAGAGCAATGGAACAGAATCGAAACCCCAGAGATGACACCATCTTCCTATGAACAGTTGATATTCGATAAAGGCTCTAAGACATTAAACTGGGGAAAAAACAATCTCTTCAACAAATGGTGCTGGCAAAATTGAATAGCCATCTAAAATAAACTGAAACAAGGCTCATACCTTACACCTCATACAAAAACCAACTCAAACTGGATCCAAACCAAGCCAAGTGCCATCGAGTAGGATAAAAGACCTAAATATCAAATCTAAAATGATAAAGCTCATCCAAGGAAAAGTAGCAACAACGATGGAAGTTTTAATACACAATGCAGACAGACTTCAAAATCTGTCAAACAAACCACAAACAACAGAAGAGAAAATAGATAAATGGGAGCTATTAAGAATCAAACACTTTTGCTCATCCAAAGGATTTATTGATAGAATTAAAAGGCCACCTACAGAATGGGAAAAAATATTTGGCAACTCTATGTCGGACCAACATCTGATCTCCATAATCTGTAAGGTACTACAAAATATCATAAGAAAAAGACAAATCATCCAATTAAGTGATGGGCACAGGAGATGGACAGACACTTCTCTGAAGAGGAGATCCAGGCAGCCAAAAAACACGTATGGACTTGCTCACGATCATTAGCCATTAAAGAAATCCAAATAAAAACTACAATGAGATACCATCTCACCTCAACAAGGTTGGCCATGGTCCAAAAAACACAAAACAACAAATGCCGGAGAGGCTGTGGAGAGATTGGAACTCTCCTACACTGTAGGTGGGATTGCAACCTCTGTGGAAAGCAATCTGGTGCTTCCTTAAAAAGCTGGATCTAGATATACCATTTGATCCAGTAATTCCACTGCTTGGAATATATCCTACAGAATCAAGGCCAGTCACATGAACTGGTACACGCACACGAATGTTTATCGCAGCACAGTCCACAATAGCAAAAAGATAGAATCAACTCAGATGCCCAACCACAGAGGAATGTATAGGTAAACTATGGTATACATACTCAATGGAACACTATGCAATGATAAAGAACAATTATTTTTAGGAAACATCTTTTAACTCGGTTTCAATTGGAAGACATTATGATGAGTGAAAGTAGTCAGTTACAAAAGGACAAATATTGTATGAGACCCCTATGATAAGAACTTAAAAACAGGCTCATGCATAGAAGAAAGGACTCTTTGATGGCTGCAAGGGTGGGGAGGGAAGGAGGGTGGGAGGAGAGTTTAGATTAGACAGTTTATAGAAGTTTGGTTGGGTGAAATCTGTGACAGCACACATTAGAAAGAAGATCAATACTAATTGGACTTCAATATAACATGAGTACTCCTCCCATCTTAACCCAATACTGAAAGGAGTAGTGGGGCTGGGGAGCATGCTCTCAGGGGAAATCAAGGCCAAACTGGCACAACTAGCATTTTGCTAGGAGAGTCTTCTGCATCCCACATTGGTGATTGGTGTCTGGGATCTTAAAAGCTGCCAAGCTACCATCTGAGGGTACAGCAAATGATCCCAAATCAGCAGGAACCGGATGGTCACGAAGGATCAAAACAACATGGGGAAAAGAGAACCCAGAAGACAGAGAGATCCACGTGCGTGAGTGACTACATCAACTTGTGACCGGAAGAGCCAGATGGTGCCTGGCCTCCACCAGTGATAGCCATGATGGAGCTCACGAAGTTTAGTCTCACTAGGAACATGAGAATAAAAAGGGCTGCACCCTGAGATCTCCACTAAAAGACTGCAATTGATGGTCCAGGGGCCTCGGAGTTCCCCTGGGAGCATGGCCCCTGGCCCTGATGCTGCCCCTGTCCATAAATCATCATGAAGGTCAACTCTTTAGATGGAATGAATTCAACTTGGTGACACAGAGTGATCACATCATGTGTGCACTTTATGGTTTTGTGCATCCATAGGATGTCATCCTGCTGACCTCTTACTGGAGGTGGGGGAGTGGGTGGAGAGGAGCCAATAGGAGATTGTTGGGTGATAAGACATGTATGTAGTGAAGAGGAAGTGTGTCCTGTCACCAGGCAAAGAGAGCAGTGGGAGCTGCATATAGCTGGGCGTGCAAATTTATATCGGAATGTACATTTTCACTCAATAGTAAAAAAATAAAAATAAAAGAATGAACCTAGTTTAAGGAACCCAGCCCAAAAATGAAAGTGTGGGGCCTATTTTTAAATATCATTTGACATTTCAGGGCAGCAGCAGTAGTACATTAAACCCAACCTAAAACTCTTTCAAGTTCACTGCCCTGTGTGGCTACACAGTCATAGCCCATGAAGCTGGCTCTGTTTTTTAGATTCTGCAACATGCAATCCGTGTAACGTGCCTCCATTTCTCCAGCTAGGCAAAGATTTCAGGCAGACAGAAATTACACACTGTGAGATAAACTATGTACTCTTTACAGTTTGTATATTAATATGTTATAAAACCAGTTATTGAGGATGTAAACAAATAGTTAAATGCTTGACTACTAAGAACAGAAGGAAGGGAAGGGAAGGGAAGTAGAAATATTTTTTAATTTTTTCCAGAAGATACTAAAGAAATATGTTGGCATTTGATAAGGTCATCATATTAGTTGATACTAGTTTATAAAGTAGCCAGGAGAAAACATAACTGAGGGGCTTATAGCTAGAACCTCAGTGGGTCTGACCAAAAGCACAGCTCTAGAGGAAAAAGAATTAGGAATTTTAAGGTCATATATAACACAATAAGATCTTTATATTAAGAAAGTGGAATGTTTATTTGGAGATGTAATTCTGAGAATGGAGGTTTCCACATTACCAAGGTAATTTTTCCCAAGTTGCCTCACTAGACTACTAGAGAAGACACGGTTGTGAGCAGTAACTAAAACCCTGACAATGACGTTGACAGTTTAGAGAGGGTTCTACTACCCAGGAAAGCCTCTGGAGAATCCAGTAGAGTAGAAAGGTGGGACGTGAACTCTTACCCCTGTGTGTCATTATATCCAATATCTGTCCAGTTTTTGTTAATTATATTCAGTGAACTGTCAGCCAGCATTTTGCCAAAGGAATTCTGTATTAACCAATACTTCCTATATCTAGATTATGTTAGTTAAAAAAAAAGAAAAACAGTTGCTGTCGAGGATAGAGTAGAATTGCCCCATAAATTTTCGAAGGAGTGCCTGGTAGAGTTGAACTGCTGACTATTGGATTAGCAGCCATAACACTTAACAACTATGCCACCAGCGTTTCTAGTAGCTAAACCAGAAACCAAACCCATAGCCACCAAGTTGATGCCAAATCATAATGGCCCTATAAGACACAGTAGAACTGCCCCATAGAGTTTCCAATGAGTGCTTCGTGAATTTGAACTGCCAATCTTTTGGTTAGCAGCCATAGCACTTAACCACTATGCCCGCAGAGTTTCAGTAGTTAGTAAGTGATTAATGAAGTAATAGAATCATGCAGAAGACTGAAAGTATCACCGGATTCTTCAAAAAGAAGGTTTTGTTTACTATATTTTTAAAATTAATTTTTATTATGATCCTATAGTACTGAGAGCTTGTAATTAATAACACCTCATTCCTGCATCACTACCCCCACTTAAAGTATTTAAGAAGATGAAATTTAGTGAAATATCATTTGTCATTGAAAAAAGTGAAAGTTGATCGGATTCCACTGCCACTTGCTATCCTGAGACACTAGTTTAAGAAAGCCAACACTCTGCTTTCTTCATATTTGACTATTAACAATCTAACAGTGTTAAAATATGTCCTATGGCTCAGAAGGTAAGTTTCTAAGCTAGAAGAACTGTCCTTTGCATTTAATCATCTGGACACTTTGTCTCCTGTGTTGCTGGGTGGGAAGAATGCTGTACACAAAATTGGGGATCAGTAGGTCTAAGTGCAAACCCTGACTTTCAGCCATTCATTTAACATATATGTACTGAGTCTGTAACATGCGTCAAGTCCTGTGCCCGGCACCAAAGGATACACTGGTGAGAAGCTGTCTCAGAGCTTACAAGGCCATGGAGGTAATCATCAAAAACAAGCAAACAGACGAATTATAAAAGATGAAGAAAAAGTACTGAAAGGGCACAAAGTAGCAAGCCCCAATATACTTCTGGTGGTCAAGGGAAGCTTCCATCAGGAGTGATATTTAAGAATAAGTTAGAATTCAGTAATTTACAGCAGATAAGGACATGTATTCCAGACAGAAAGATCATCTTGTGCAAAGGATCCAGAGAGGGAGGGAGATGCGTGCGTGCCCATGTAGCTTAAGCAAAAATGTAGGGACAGGAATGCGGCCAGAGGGAGGCGTGGAGGTTACGTCGTACTAGCTCTTACAGGCCATGCGAAGCACTCTTATTTTTATTTAAGGAGTCTAGGAAGCCAACAAAGGTTTTTAAGGAGAAGAATTACTTGACCACATTTTTGCTTTTAAATCACTCTGACTGCAGTGCAGAGAGAGAATGGAGTAGTAGTGGTGACTAGGGGAAAGCATTGTGTATGTTCAGAAATTATTTCAGTTCCAAATTGTGAGGTCTTGGATTGTAGTGTTCATTGTGGTTTGTGGACAGATTTGAGAAATATTCAGGAGTCAAAATACACAGAATGTGTTAACAGAATATACATCTGTGTTGAGAAAAGGAAAGGAGCAAAAATGATATCTAGGTTCTCAGTGTGGACAGCTGAAAACATCATGAGGCTATTCACTGAGAAAGAAACCCACTGAAAGATAATCAAGTTTGTGCAGAATATTACAAGCTCAGCCTGGACATAACTGCATCTGGAATTCAAACTACAGATGTTGAAAAGAGATAACAGAACAGAGATAGAAGTCATCAGCATACACACTTAGATGAGACGGAAGACTGCCTCTCTCTGGCTGATTGAGCTTGACCCATTCGCTTCCTGCTCTGAGCTCCAAATTTTTTTATCTCGAAATTGGAAAGTGAAGACAAGATTATGTTGAGGATTAAAATATTATGTGAAGTAGTTGTGAATTTTAGGGTTCCTCAGAAGAGTTCAATGTGCTGGGAGAATGAGGAGACGTGGTAAGAGAGGTGGCAGGGTAGTAAAAGTGTGAGTGGTAGAAACAGTATGTGTAACCGAAGTGCCCGACTGGTGCACATATTTAAGCATTCAACTGCTGGTAAAAAGATTAGAACCCATCCAGAGGCGCCTCAGAAGATGGGCCTGGTGATCTGCTTCCACAAGATCAGAACTCTCAAAACCCTATAAAGCAGTCCTACTATGCACAGATGAGATCCCTAAGAACAAAACTGCATGAGGGATTTTTCACCAAAACTGCTCCTTTTTTCTTTCTTTTTGTCTAGAACAAAGCCATTGACTTTATGTGTTCTGTAATCTGAATCTGATTCTAAACTAGGAAACCAGTATTCTTTAAATTTAAACCATAATAAATCAATCCTTTGTGAAAGGATAAGGTATGATAATCATTAAAACATGTTGAAGAATGTCATCAAGTTGTCATAAATCATGATGAGGAGGTGGTGTTCCTTGAAGGCTTTATTCCATCTTAGCTGTAGCCTGTCTCTGACCATACGCTTTGGACAGTTTGTTTACAGTGTTATTCTCTCAATTTCCTTGCCTAGCGATTGGTCATTCTATTCTCCCAAGGGAATTTGAGATTTCATTAACTCTGACTGGTATAGGAGAAACCTAGCTTTTCTTTAATGTAATAGTGTTTAAAAATCCAGAAGTTAACGTGCAGGCTTTTCCATTTTCTAAGTTTTTAATTTTACACGAAACTGTTCATAATGATTATCTCTGGGAAATAGGAATGGGGAAGTGTGTGTGTGTGTGTGTGTCTGTGTCTGTGTCTGTGTGTGTTTGAAAGAATTCAAGACCAAGCAGCAGAGATTAAGCAAAAGTAGAAGGAACATACTTTACACTATCTAAGCTATTGGAAGCTTTTTATATGAAGCATGTGCTTAAAAATTATTATAAAATTAGCCAGAGAAAAATTTAATGTGACCTTATGAAATAGAGTGCCCAGTTTTTCTTTTTCTGTTTTACTCAATTCTACGGCTCTATCTACAAAGTGGAACTTGAAACAGTAAACCCAGGTAAGTTAGACATCCACTCCAGAGAGAAGGAAGGCTTTCTTTTTTTCTTAACTTTAACACCTCAGATCAGTGATCTCTCTTAGATACGTTTTTCAAGTTATCATAGAAATATCCTGACCATCTGTGCCCTTTTTTGCTCTTAAAAGCAGTTCTTTAGACTCTGATTTAGCCTGATCTTCCTTACAACAACTGTCATTTTCAGAGAAGGAAACAAAATGGGAAATTAAGATCCAGAGGTAAAAGATTGATGTGACTTTTCTGAGGTCACACAGCATGGGTTGGGAGAGACAGCCACTCAGAACCCTTTCATGCACCACGTACGACTGTAACTCTGCATTTTACCTTATATTTTGTCCCAACATGATATCTCTTTAAAATGGTGGCTAAAATTTAAATACGTGAATGGCCAGAATGCCCAGATAATATAACTAGATTCCTCTTCTGCCTCATCCACACTCGTAACCTCATACTCCGTTTTCACATTCTCGGTCAATAATCCATAAAAACACAGAATTATAAGACACAGCCCTGGAGTCATTGGGCATTACCAATTTGAAAATGATGCCGTGTGTTACATGCCATTCAGATTTATGTTTTGAAGCTGGCTGTTCTTACTGAATGGTGAAGAAGTGACTACAATAAGAAAAGACAGTTTGAGATATTAACTGACCATAAAATTCATGTAATAGAGGCATTCATTCACATCTTGCTGTAAGTGAAATGTCAGTGTAAAGAATTCTGTCATATCCCTAGAAAGAGGCTGTCACTTCTCAGACTAGCAACAGATATTAATTAACTTAAATGCTGACATCTTTTTCAAATATTCATGGGAATAAGATTTCATTGCAAAAACAGGTTTTTTTCATTCCTGTTCCAAGCTGGAGCTGTTCAAAGCATATTATCGGCAGTGTTGATGCAAATGAGAATTGTTCAGACTAAAGTGTTACATCTCTTTAATAAGTGTGCCTTAAATTTAATATTTACTGCTTTTTATATGTTCCAAAAGTAAAATAATAATAGAAATCTCTTCCTAAAGCATAGCTGTCAACAGTATTCAATTCTGCTTTAAGTTTGTATCCTAATTAAAGATGTTTGTGGGTTATTTTTTTGAAAAACAATAGGCATTTTGTGTTGAATTTTGCCCCAATATTAATGACATATGTGGATTAGAAATGGTCTAAGAGAGAACAATTTTTCAAATGTTCAATCCTTCTTACTTAATAAACCATTTTAGACCTGTCCCTGTGGTCCTTTTACTATAGACATCATTAAGTCAAATATATTTTACTTTCTTCTAATGTAATGTCCATAGAAGACCGCCTTCTAGCAATGCAAATGTTTTTCTTTTTGGTTTTTAAAATTTTCTGTGTTTTGTAAATCCTGTAGAACATTTCATGGTGGTGCCACACACACTTCAGTTTATCAGGAGGAATGTGGAAATAGGTTAGTTTCATGATTGAGTGCTGTTGTCTTCCCTAACGTGTGCACTGAGCTGAATGAAAAATGCACCTTTGGGTTCAAGTGGAAAACTTGGACAGAGCTGTCTGCATTTTGACGAGAAGAATCTCAGTAGAATTAGATCATAATGGAGTTAATTTATGACTGTATAGTTTTCTGATTCTCTCTTAGTCCATCATTAGTCTTACCAATCATCCAGTAATGGAAAGAGCAAGCCCATTAAAGTTTCATTAAGAACAAGTCTCGTTTCTGGTAACCACTGGAGAAGAAATGGAAAACTACATACATATATTATCTGTAAAATTCCAGGGTGTGTGACAAGACTCTGTGGTAAAAGTAGAACTGTTTGTTGACAGTTTGCAGATTCCCTGGAGTGCACATGCTGGGTAAAAATTGGGGGAAGGCAGAGACAAGGGAGACAGGGGTTCAGATGCTTTGTTAGATCAATTTCAGGCCAAAATGTTCCCGTTGGGCACCACCCAAGTGGATGAAAATGAGGTGCAAGTAGCTTTAGAGTCTCATTAGGTTCATTCTATTCATTCATTCCTAAGAGTATTCATGACACATCTACCATGTGCTGGGCACCGTCTTACTAAGTAAGCATCCTCGTTCTCCTTCCTTAGTGGGTTTACAGCTTAGGAGAGGAGACAAATGGAGAAAGTGGGAATTCAGTGGTGGAATTCTTGCTTTTCATGCAGGAGACTCAGTTTCTATTTCTTGCCAATACACCTCATGCACAGCCACTAAGGGGAAGTCTATGAGTTGCTACAGAAAGGCCTGGAGATCTGCTTCTGAAACTCAGCCAGTGAAAATCCTGCAGATCACAACCATCCGACTTTCATCTGATTATAGGAAAGACACGTGACAAAGCAGTGTTTCATTTAGTGGGTGTGGACTCATCAGAAGTCAGAGGTGGCTCCATGGCAACTGGTTTTTAAAGGAGACAGATGAGAAATCATTACAGAGGAAGCAGAATCATTGCAATTGTGATAACTTCCGTAAAAGACAACTATCAAGTTATTAGAACACATAGCCAAGGGTCATAAATTATGAGGACAGGGCCATGGGGCAGGGGTGTGTAGGAAAAGGGCTTCCTTTGAAAAGTCTGTTTAGGTTGGGGCTTCAAAGATAGTGGTTACCCAGGCCAAAATGAAGAAGAGGATGTGCAACTGCTGGAAGAAGCCTGGAGACCGGAGAGAAGACAAAGAAGGAGGGTGGCTGGCTTGTGGTAAACTAGGGGAAAAGGGGGTGCTAGAAGCTGCAAAGAGTAACTGGACCCAACTGTTTTAGATATGTAATGTTAACAGTTTACTTCCCTTAAGTTATTTAACTGAGAGTGCAGCTCTATCAAGCCTATGACATAAGTGGACTTAAATCTGTGTGGGAAAGTTTTATTTATGGAAGACGTCCAGAAATAGACTCTCATGAAATAGTCTTCTTTAGAACAATTCCTCTTCTGGATCAGCTGCCCACCTCCATATGACAGCATCTCAGTGAGTTCTTGCTCTGGCTTCTCAACCTTTAAAATTTGATTCTGGGAACCTGCATTGTTAGTTTTCCTTGGGATCAGTTCTTTTACTGGGGCAAGAATCAGCATGCCAAAACAGAAAAATCCTACTGAGTTCCCAGTACAAAATAAACCAAACCTCTTGCCATGGAGTCAATTTTTACTTATAGGAACCCTAAAGGACAGAGTAGAACTGCCCTATAGGGTTTCTAAGGAACAGCTAGTGGATTCAAACTGCCAGCCTTTAGTGCACATCTGTAGCTCACCAGAGCCCTTAACCACTGTGCCGCCAAGCCTCCAAAACCAAAGCCAAACCAAACCCACTGCGGCCAAGTCAATTCTGACTCATAGCAACCCTATAGGTCAAAGCAGAACTACCCATCGAGTTTCCAAGGAGCACCTGGTTAATTCAAACTGCTGACCTTTTGGTTAGCAGCCCTAGCACTTAATCACTATACCAGCAAGATTTCAAAGGAAATACATAAATACTTCCCTTCATTTGTATGCTAATGCTCAGTAACATAATTGATTCTCAGAAGGTATATGTATTTTCAAAATAATGAAGTGATAACTTTTATACTAACCCATTTTGCCATTGTGTTTTATAATTTTGACTAAGTGGGTAAGACTTTTGAGATTATTTTCAATTTGACAATCCTTTAAAGAATTGTTGTTGTTGCTGCTGTTGTTGTTATTAAGTGCCATTGAATCAGTTCTGACTCACAGCGACACCACGTGTGATAGAACAAAACACTGACCAGTCATGCACTGTCCTCACAATCTCTGCTGGGTTTGAGCCCATCGTTGGAACCACAGTATCAATCCGTCTCAGTGAGAGTCTTCCCCCTTTTCACTGACCCTCTCCTTTACCACGCATAATGTCCTTCTCCAGGGACTGGTCCCTCCTGATAACATGTCCAAAGAACAGCTTAGGGGGAAAAAAGGAATCTTTTCATGGCTATTTTCTGAATGGCTACATTTAGATATGGAGCTTTTCACAAGGACTTTGATTTCCTTCCAAAGCCCAGAGCCTTGCAAGGATAGCATCTTGGGAATACTCCACATTCCTTAAAGAATGCTTATCAGTTAGACCATCTCATTTTAGTTAGTGACCTTCTGTGGAGTGAGGAGCTAGCATTTCCCAAAATTATCCAACTTGAAGAGAAAACAGGCACTAACAGATTCTTCTGATAGCTGTGAAGTGGAAACAACTGTATTTTTTAATTAAGTTTTAATAGCAGGCATTTTCACTGGGGACAAAACAGCATGATGCCATGACATCTAGGGGGAAAAAAAATCTTTTGTAAAAGTGTATGAAACAAACAAAAAAGAGCCAAGATTAGAGAGAATGACTCTACCCCAACTGAATTAGAGCCACTAAAACCAACAGTATCTAAATGCAAATTTCCTCTTAAAAAAAAAAAAGTTCATTCTCACTCAAACTGCCTCCTTGTTCAGTTACCAGGAGGCAACTATAATTTTAACACACCACATCATTTTCATGACCACCATTGCCAGCTGTGAGCAAGGCAAAATGATGAGCTGGTATTATTTGCCTTGAGGTTACTACCAGGTGCTTAACTAGCATGTGTGTGCACCTCCTTTGTAATTTGCTTCTGAGACCTTGATTCTTTGTTTGTTATGTCTTTATAAAGGAGAAATAAGGCATTTATTAAATACCTGTCATGTGTCAGACCTGGTATATGAGTATATACAACAGTGAACGTGACATGGCACAACCTTGTCCTTTCGAGGCTTTTGAGGAAGACTTTTAGAGACTATAAGACTTTGGGAGTTGGAGATCGAAGGGTGCTTTGCCCGAGCCCATCTTCACTGGATCCTTTCAAAGATCTGGCCCAAGGAAACCTGACCAACTTTAATAATTGTACTGTTATTATGTACCATGAGGTCAATTTTCAACTCATAGTGGCCCCACGTGACAGAGCAGAACCGCCTCACAGGACTTCCCAGGTGGTCATCTTTATGGGAGCATATCATCACGTGTTTGACCCACCGAGCTGCTTAGTGGGTTTGCACCACCTACCTTTTTGTTAGCAGCCGTTATGCTACAGGAGTCGTAATCACTGTTCTGCTGTCCTTCAGATATGTAGATTTCTGTGCTTTGAGCCTCTCTTATGTAGTACATACCTACAGCTTCTCAGCCACTTTTCAAATGATGTGGTTTCAGGTCCTCAGTGAAGTCTGTCTCTCTCAATATAGATGGCATCAGGTTTGTCAGTGACAGTGTCAGAACTGAACACTACATTATGGTTTTGAATTGATTGGTTAAGGGTAAACTGGGAACAAACCTCCTTATGGTCTGATTCTTAATTCAGCCAACAATTGTGCAAAACTGGGTTGTTGAGGGATTTGTCAGCAGGTGGGGATAGGAGCAAATGAGAAGAGACGCTACCTTTGCATCACTGTGTTGGCATGTATAAATCTTTGTGGTCAATTAAACTTCCGAATTATATGAACTGTGGTCAAATCTCCCTCATCTTAAACTTGTGAAATTTCCTAAATTCACAAGTTTATAATCATTATGCTTAAATTTCATCTTGTGCATTTAGTCCATGCTAGAACACTCTGATGATAATTTTTAATACTGAGTACCTCATCTATCATTTTAGCTCCCCTTCCCAGCTGAAGTTATCAGCAAGCCCCATCAGCAGGACTTCCACGTCTTCACCCAGTTAAACTGCTCCTCTTCAGGCTACCACACAGACTCATCCTCCGCAGAAGAGCCTTTAGCTGAGCCAGAGGAGAATCCCTCCAGCTATGTTCTCATCCATCCTCCACTCACTGTCTTCTTAACCTAAACATCCCTGGGAAACTTTTTAATTGGCTTCCGAAGCCAAAATGCGCGGGATGATTCAAAAGAAAATACAGTTTTTAAGAACATAGTACTAGAGTAGAATTTCTGCAATGTCTTCCTTCAGGGAGCCTCTTGTTTGTATCACCTTTTGCTTACAGTGTGGAAGGACTGTATCATGACTACCATTTTAACTATTTATGGTATTACGTTGGTGGTGTTATCAAGTGAGTTCTGACTCACAGAAACCATATGTACAACAAATGAAACCCTGCTTAGTCCTGCACCATATTCACAATCGTTGCTGCATTGGAGCCCGTTGTCACAGCCGCTGCGCCAATCCATCTCATTGAGGGTCATCCTATTTTTTCGATGACCCTCTACTTTATCCAAGTATGGCGTCCTTTGCCAGGAGCTGGTCCCTCCTGATAACATGCCTAGAGTACGTGAGAAGTCTCACCAATCCTTGCTCCTAAGGAGCATTCAGGCTGTACTTCTTCCAAGACGCATGTATACTTAATATTCTTTGCTGACACTGTAATTCAAAGGCATCAATTACTTATTCATTATCCAGCTTTCCCATGCACATGAGGCAATTGAAAAGACCATGGCTTGGGTTAGGCACTTCTTAGTCCTCAAAAAGATGTATTTGTTTTTGAACACTTTAAAGATGTCTTTTGCAGGAGGTTTGCCCAGTGTAAGGCATCTTTTGATTTCTTGACTGCTGCTTCCATTGGGTGTTGATTGTCAACTCAAGTCAAATGAAATACTCGACAACTTCAGTCTTTTGTCCATTTATCATGATGTTGTTTAATGGTCTGGTTGTGAGGATTTTTTTTCTTTATGTTGTGGTGTAATCTATACTGGAAGATTTTGTTCTGTCATCTTCATTATTAAGTGCTTCAAGAGTCCTCTCTCCTTTCAGCAAGCAAGGTTGTGTCATCAGGATGTCAAGAATTGTTAATAAATCTTCCTCCAATCCTGATGGTTCATTCTTCTTCATATAGTCTGGCTTCTCAGATTATTTGCTAAGCATACATTTCTGATTTTAAACTGAAGTATAACATTTCTGATTTTAAACTACTTAATATAGTTGTTCAAACAACTACTTCTTAATCTGTGTACAGGTTCCTCATGAGCACAATTAAGTATTCTGGAATTCCTGCCCTTTGCAATATTTTCTGTAATTTGTTATGATCCACATAATTGAATGTCTTTGTATAGTCAGTAAAACACAGGTAAGCATCTTTCTGTTATTCTTTCAGCCAAGATTCATCTAACGTCAGCAAGAATATCCCTTGTTCCACGTTCTCTTCTGTGTTCAGCTTGAATTTCTGAATAGTGATGTGCTGCAAAGAACCTGGGGTGAATTACAGTTTAAAATTGACATGCGCCTTTAGTACAAATAGAACATTTGTAAGATTATGGAAACTACTCTCACAGGTTCTATTCAAATTCATTTTGACTACATGTTTGTTGTTGCAGTGGAGTTGCGTCAAGCATTTTGAACTCATAGCAACCCCATGTGACACAGCAGAGCTGCTCCATCGCTTTTTCTTGGCTGTCTGTGGAAGCAGATCACCGTGTCTTTCTCCTACTGATCCACTGTGTGTGGATTGAAACTGCTAATCTTTTGGCTAGCAGAAAAGCTTCCATGGCTCCTAGATTACGTGTCCATATACCACATAATTATTGAGTAATAAATTTATAGAATGTTAGGTTCTTTTTGAAATACTCTATTGTGGGCATAAGATTTTCTTCAACAAAATTTACTAACCCAATGAGGGCAGAGGAAGTAGAATAGAAGAAATACCTTTGTGATACCTTGGAAAATCATCAGGTTCCTCATACTAAGGTCTTTAATTTTCTTATCCAGAGGATTTTGTGGCAATCTCCCTGAATTCCTTCTAAACAATAATTTCAGTTCTTCAAATGGCAAACCTATTTTAGCAATTCTTAACAAGCACCATCAGATCCACTCTAGACTAATCCAAAGACAATCATGAACAGAGAACATTCCTATCAGTGTACTCATTTTAAGGTTGTCTGGGGAACTAGGGTGGATCAACTTCAAGTTAGGTAGTTATGGAACTCTGTTAAGTGATTTAAAGCTAAAATAAGAGAGGATGTCAGAATTGGTGTGGTACCAGGGGAATTAGAGTGAAGGAATTACAAGAAGCAAAGGAAATGTGATTTGGGCCAGCAGAAAATGGGAAGACGACTCTAGGACTAGACACACATATGTATGCTAATGCTGAGCTCGTTTAAATGAAAAGCCTAATCACTGCACACTCTGCTCAGCTTGCCTTGTAGGGAGTAATAGGCTTCCTGCCCAATCTTTTCACCCCCTCCTAGTCCTCACTAGCTAACAAATCCTGCTCCTCATCTTCTCTAACTCCCTCCATCTGTCATGTCACTGTAGAATGTCTTCTTGAAGATGCCAGACCCTAATCACAAAGGCCTGTGAGATGGGCAAAGATTCACTGTTTGTCAAACTAGCAGCCAGTTGGCCAGTCACTAAGCAGGGCATCAGAGCCCATGCCAGGGAAGGTAAAGGGAGGAACATATACTTCTTTTAATCAAGATATCTTGACTCTGTGCTTATTAACTCCTCAAGTGCCATTGCCTTAAATTACTGATTCTCTTTTTAGCTGCTTGGTATATAGTTTGGATGAGATGATTGAATTAGTTTGAGCTATATGGTGTGTTGTTTGTTAACTGTTTTGAGTCATATGATGACTTGGTGCCCTTCCTTGAACTCTTGGAGGCTGTGGAATATCACAGCCACCAGTGGTTTGTGCTCCTTTGTTAGTATCTCTTGTTAAGCCATGGAGAGTCTATAAATAATGTGGCCATTTAGGGTAACCCATTGATCTCTTTGAAGAGGGGCTGGCAAACATGTCTCTTTAGCTCTACACTCATGCAAAGACTGCATGTGGTACAAACTACCAGGCAGTTCTATTAAGAGAACCTGATGTGAATTCCTAATTCTAGCACTTACTAGTTAGCCACGTGCCCTTGGCAAGTTGTACTTTCTCTCTGTATCAGTTTTCTAATTAGTGAGAAAGTTAAATCAGCCTATAAACATTTACAGAGCAATTAAACTATAAAACAAACTATGAATATTTCATTTTGTATCATTATCCCAGAATAAGGTCAACGTCTGTAAGGTTTCTTATCAGGCTACTCAGTGCCAGTTTAGTTATAAGCCACATATCTTACAAAAACAGAAAATCTGTATAAGAATAGAACTCATCCACGTATGTGAAAATAATACATATTACATATAAATAAATATTTAAGGGGAGCTGTGTTTTTGAAGCATGAAGAAGAAAAGGCTATTTCAATAATAGTTTGTAAAATCTTGATGCAGTACATGGAGAATGGTGGCATTTGCTTGCCCTTGTCACCGAGTAAAGAACTGGAGTAAAATAATTTAAGCTTATGCATGAGGAATGCAGGCTAGGGATACGGGAGTTGTCTGATAGGTGACAGTTGGAGACAATTATGGAAAGAAGTTGGGAATGTTAAATAACAGAATAGACTTTTAATCAGTATTGGTATTCAACTGCATCATTTAGCTGTAATCCATCCCAAATATTTTTACTTAGGCTAAGTGACATCCTGAGTTCACTTCTAATCTTGTGATTCTTGGATTTCATTTTGTACTACTTTAAGTATTCTCTTGGACTCAGAGGTGATTCTTTTGATCTCCTCAGATAGTTTAAATCATAGCCCCATCCTGAGAGGAAGTGTCTCTAATTCTCCTGGTTGATAAGTGAAAGTCTCAGGGATCTGCCATGCCTTGGCTTCCGTACCTCCAAAAACATATTCTTAGCTCTCTTTTGAATAATTCGAGATTATATTCCTGTACAAGGTAGGGAATTTCTGTAAGCCTCAAAAATTTCATTGTTGTTGTTGAAGTTTAAGTACACACAAAGTGCTTAGCAGAGTGCCTGTCGTCTCATGAGTATCTTATCATTGCCATCATCACCTTGTTCCAGTTTTGAAAATAAATTAATAGAAAAAGGAAAGTGCGATTCCAAGGTCATGTGATCCTCTAGTCAGAGGGTTGACCACAGCTAATTCATGGTCGCTTCCTAAAACCTTGAAGAATGACTAAATTTAAAGAGATGAAAAAACTACATGCTATCTCACAAAACTTGGGTGGTGAAACCCCAAGTGTAATTTCCTTCTCCCTCACTCTGGGAACAGCCAAATGGTATGCTTAGGGGAGGCAAAGAGGTGAAGCGTGGCAACTGGGAATGTTTTCTTCTCTGGGAACGGGGAGTGTGTTGGAAGGTAGGGGTTTCCAAAGCAAGCACCAGAATTAACAGGATCTAAATAGAAGTGACAGTCCCTACCGCACCTTTGTTCCTGGGGCAGGTCAGCCTCAGTAGACTTTTTCCTCTTCGGCAACCAGTGTCTCAGCCTGAGCCAGGGCCCTATCCCCTCCGAGCCCACCTCACAAAAGTTCACTTGGGCTCTGTGGAATGAGTTCTGGGTGCTCCTCACTTTCTTCTCTGCTGAAGGAGGTTATGTTAAGAACTCCTTATTTCAAGGTTAGAACAACAACAACAAAAACCCCACTGCCATCACGTACATTCTGACTCACAGCAACTCTAGCAGTGGCAATCCTGGTGGTGTAGTTGTTAAGTGCCACATCTGCTAACCAAAAGGTCGGCAATTCTAATACTCCAGGTGCTCCTTGGAAACTCTGCCGATCAGTTCTGCTCTGACCTATAGGGTTGCTCTGACTCAAAGGTTAGAAAGGTAAAGGATAATTCCCAGGAGGCTTTGTTTTATACTTAATGCCACTACCTGCCTACCATTGTTGGTGATGTTGCTGCCTGCTGTCCTCTGAGCCCCTGACTCATGACCCAACCCCAAGTACAATGGGATTGGGCCATTGTAATCTATAGAGTTTTTGTTTTGTGTTCGTGTAGTTTTATTTATTTTGTTGTAGCCGTTGAAAATACACATAGCAAAACAGACCAATTCAACCATTTCTACATGTGTCATTTAGTGACACTGGCAACATTCTTGAGTTGTGTAACCATTTTCTGCCTCCTTTTCCAAGTTGCTCTTCCTCCATTAACATAAATTCACTGTCCCTTAAGGTTCCTATCTAATTTTTCAAGTAGTTGTCAATTTCATCCTACAGAGGTACTTCCTAAAAGAACATGATGGTCAAGGCAGACTTTGTTTTGCTAGTTAAATGAAACTATAAGGTTTAAAGATTATCTCAGGATGGTAGCCTCAGGGATTCATCCAACTTTCACAACTCCGTGAAGTCTGGAGTCCCGAAGAATTTGAAATTCTGGTCTATACTTCTCTCTTTTGATCAGGATTCTTCCATGGAATTTTTTATCAAAATGTTCAGTAATGGTCACAGGAACCACCCAGTTCTTCTGGTCTTATGCCAAAAGAGGCAGTTGCTCATGGAAGCAATTAGCCACACATTCTGTATCCTCTTCCTACCCCTGACTCTCCTTCATCCTGTGTTGTTCCAAGCAAATGTAGATCAACAGTTATGCCTTGGATGGTGGCTTACAGGCTTTCTACAGGCACTTCATATCAAACTAGAAGGTAGAACAGGCACCAAACATATTAGGCCAAGTAACTGGAATGTTCCATGAAACCACAACTCTTAACCTCTAAATCAAGAAACCAAATCCCATGAGGTTTTTGGTTGTACATAATCAGCCTCAGGGACTACTCTTACTTTTTGTTGTTGTTGAAAATATCATGCAACTTTTGCCAATTCAACTTTTTACACCAGTACAACTTACAGCAATTATAATAATCAGTATTACAGTCCTGCTCTTCATCATCGTGATAGTTCCGTCACTGTTAACCCTCACTTTACCTCTACCTCCCCTTCTGTTGCACGCTAGTACACTCTGTTCTCTATATACTTTTTTATTTTTTTATACATGTAAGCAAGGTCATATAATATTTGTCCTTTTGTGCTCAACTTATTTCACTCAGCATTCTATCTTCTAACTCCACACATATTGTAGTATGTATCAAGACTTCATTTTTTTCTACTGGCTGAGTAGAATTCCACTGCATGTATGTACTGCATCTTGTTTATCCATTCACCTGCTGATGGGCATTTAGGTTGCTTCCACCAAAAGGTAAAAAATGCTATAATGAACACTGGTGTTTGGGCTTCTCTTTCAAGTCTTTTGGGTATATATTTAGGAGTAGAATTGCTGGGTCATATTTTAGATCTATTTTTGGTTTTTTGAGGAACCACCACACTGTTGTCTACAACAGCTATACCAGTCTGCATTCATACCAGCAATGTATAATGGTTCCCATGTCCCACATCCTTACCATTTGTTACTTAAAATTTCTTTTTTTTTATCATAATTATCCTAGTGGGCTTGGCATCCTAGTGGGAATGAGGTAGTGTGTCCTAGTATGTCCTTGTAGTTTTGAGTTACATCTCTCTGATGGCTCATGACCCATTTTTTCATGTGTTTTGTGGCCATTTCAATGTTGTCTTTGATGAAACATCTAAGTGCTTTGCCCGTTTTGTGATTGAGTTACATGTCTTCCTGTTAAATGTAGAAGTTTTACATATATTTTCATTATTTCATTATTAGGTTCCTGATGGGTATATAGTTTCCAAAGATGTTCTCTCAGTTGGTAGGTTATCTTTTCACCTTTTTGGTAAAATCTTCTGAATAACAGAAGAGCTTAATTTTTGTGGTGTTCCATTTATTTATGTTTCCTTTATTTTCTGTGTTTTTGTTATTGTATTAGATAGCCCATTGTTCAAAGCTAGGCCGGGTAGCATCATCCCTATTTTTCCCTCTAAGAATCTTACAAGTTTTGTTTGTGTGTTTAGATCTTTAATCCATTTTGAATTTCTTTTAAGTGTGTGAGCCATGGATCCTGTTTTCACTTTTCTATATGTGGAAATCTATATTTGCAAGCACCATTTATTGAAGAGGTTTTTCTTTCTCCTTCAAATGGACTTAGCAGCTTTGTCAAAAATCAGTTCACCGTAGATGTGTGGGTTTATTCAGTTCCGAGGGACCAGAAAACTCCATCGTGCACCTTAATCTTCAAGGTGACATCTTTGGTTTTCAACAATTCTAAGAGGTCTTTTACAGCCATTGCTCTGTGCAATGCATCTTTTGATTTCTTGACTGCTGCTTCTATGAGAGTTGATTGTAGATCCCAATAAAATGAAGTCCTTGACAACTTCAGTCTTTTCTTCATTTATCAAGATGTGGCTTATTTGTCCAGTTGTGAGGATTTTTGTTTTCTTTATGTTGAGGTACAATCTTTACTGAAGGCTGTGGTCTTTGGTCTTCATCGTTAAGTGCTTGAAGTCCTCTTCACTTTCAGCAAGCAAAGTTGTGTTGTCTGCTTATTGCAGGTTGTTAACTAGTCTTCCTCCAATCCCAGTGCCCCGTTGTTCTTCATATAGTCCACTTTCTCATATTATTTGCTCAGCATTCAGATTGAGTAGGTATGGTGAAAGGATACAACATTGACACACATCTTTCATGACTACAAACCATACAGTATTTCCCTTGTTCTCTTCCAAAGACTGCCTCTTGGTCTACGTACATGTTCCTCATAACTACAACTTAGTGTTCTGAAATTCTCATTTTTTGCAATGGTAGTCGTAATTTGTTATGCATGATCCACATAGTTGAAGGTCTTTGCTTAATTGGCAAGATATGAACATCTTGCTGGTTTTCTCTGCTTTCAGCCTGGATCAATCTGACATCAGCTATGATATTCCTGGTTCCATGTCATCTTCTGAAATTCACTCTGAATTTCTGGCAGTTCCTTGTTAATATACTGCTGCAGCCACTTTGAACAATCTTCAGCAAACTTCTATTTGCATGTACCATTAATGATATTGTTTGATAATTTCCACATTCTGTCAGATCTCCTTTTTCTGGAATAGACATAAATATGAATCTCTTCCAATCAGTTGACCAGGTAGCTATCTGCCAAATTTCAAGGCACAGACAAATGAGTACTTCCATTGCTGCACTTGTTTGCTTAAACATCTCAGTTGGTATTCTATCAATCCCTAGAGCCTTAATTTTTGCCAGTGTCTTCAGTACAGCTTGTACTTCTTCCATCAGTGCCATCAGTTCCTGATGATGTGCTACCTCCTGAAATGGTTGAACATCGACCAGTTCTTTCTAGTGTGGTGACTCTGTGTATTCCTTCTGTGTTCTTTTGATGCTTTCTGTAGTCGCTTAATATACACTCGGTAGAATATTGCAACTTGAGGCTTGAATTTTTTCTTCAGTTCTTTCAGCTTTGAAAATGCCAAGTGTGTTCTCCTCTTTTGGTTTGCTGTCTCCAAGTCTTTGCTCATGTAGTTATAATACTTTGCTATCTCTTCCTGAGTCACTCTTTGAAATCTTCTGTTCAGTTTTTTTACTTTTTCCTTTATTCTGTTCAGTTTAGCTCCTTGACATTCAAAGGTAAGTTTTAGAATCTCCTCTGACATTCACTTTGGTCTTTTCTTTCTTTCTTGTCTTTTTAATGACCTTTTGTTTTTTTTTTTCATGTATGATTTCTTTGATGTCATTCTACAACTCATCCAGTCTTTGGTCATTGGTGTTCAATGCACCAAATTCATTCTTGTGATTGTTTCTAACTTCGGGTGGGATATACTTTGGCTTTCAGTAGCTTGTTGTAATTTTCTTCTGTTTCACTTTCAATTTGCATTTGAGCAATTGATGATGCATACTGCAGTCAGGACCCGGATTTGTTCTAACCGATAATACTGAGCTTTTTCATTGTCTCTTTCCACAGATGTAGTCAATTTGATTTCTGTGTATTTCTTCTGGCTAGATCCATGTATACAGTCACCATTTATATTAGTCAAAAAGGCACTCCTTGAATACTCTGGGGGTCAGTTCTACCCTGGCCCTTAGGGTCGCCATGAGTCGGATCCGACTCGACTGCACTTGGCTTGGCTAATGAAGAAGTTGTCGGTCTTGCAAAATTCTATCAAGGGATCGCCACGATTTTTTCTGTCACTCAAGCCATGTTTTCCAGCTGCCGATCTTCCTTTGTTTCCAGTCCAATCACCAGTAATTATCAAAGCAAGCTGCTTGAATGTTTGATCAATTTCAGACCGCAGAAGTTGGTAAAAATTTTTAATTTTTTTATCTTTGGCCTTAGTGGTGGGTGTGGAAATTTTAATAATCATATTAACTGGCCTTCCTTGTAGGCATATGGATATTATCGTTTGCCTGACAGCATTGTACTTCCAGATAGGTCTTAAAATGTTCTTTTTGATGATGAATGCAACACCATTCCTCTTCAAGTTGTCATTCTTGCATAGTAAACCATGTAACTGTCTGATTCAAAATGCCCAGTCCCAGTCCATTTCAGCTCACTAATGCCTGAGATATTGACATTTATGCATTCTATTTTATTTTTGACAACTTCCAATTTTCCTAAATTATAACTTTGTACATTCCAGTTTCTAATTATTAAACAGATGTTTGCAGCTGTTTCTTCTCAGTTTCATTTGTGCCACATGAACAAATGAATGTCCCAAAAACTTCACTCGATCAAGCCCCCTTAGTAGGACAAACTGACAGAGACATAGAAGTTCCATTTATTTAAATCTTCTTTAATTTCTTTTAACACAGTCTTATAGTATTCATTGTATAAGTCCTTCATATCCCTGGTTAGATTTATTCCTGGGTATTTTATTTTCTTACATGTTATTGTAAATGGAATTGTTTTCTTTTTCAGAGTTCTCATTTCCCATTATGTATAGAAACGCAGCTGATTTTTGTTTGTTGACCTCGTGGCATGCAACTTTGGTAAATTTCTTTATTAGGTCTGGAAGTTTTCTTGTGGAGTCTTTGGGATTTTCTATATATAGAATAATATCCACAAAAGGAGGAAGTTTTACTTTTTTTTTTCTTGTCTTATTGTTCTGGATAGAACTTCTAATACAATATTGTATAGAAATGATGAGCGCAGGCACTCTTCACTTGTTTCTGATTTTGAGGAGAAGGCTCTCAGGATTTCTCCTTTAAGCTAGATGTTAGCTTTTCATGTATGTCCTGAATCATGTTGAAGAATTTTCCTCCTGTTCAATCTTCTTTAGGCTTTTCATCAGGAAAGGGTATTGGATTTTATTAAATGCTTTTTCTGCATCCATTGGGATGATCATGTGATTCTTTTACTTTGTCCTAATTGATATGGTATACTACACTGATTGATATTCTAATGTTCAACGATCCCTGCATTCCTGGAATAAATCCCATTTCGTCATGGTGTGTTCTTTTGTTACACTCTTGGATTCTGTTCACTAGTATTTTGTTGAGGATTTTTGCATCTATATCCATAAGAGATATTGGCTTATAATTTCCTTTTCTTGTGGTATCTTTGCCTAGTTTGTATATTAGGGCTATATTAGCTTCACAAAATTAATTAGTATTTCTTCCTTTTCTATCTTCTAAACTGGAAGAGTTTAAACAGTGTTGGTGTCAGTTTTTCTCTAAATGTTTGGTATAATCCCCCAGTGAAGCCATGTGGTCCAGGACTTGTTGTTGTTGGGAGGTTTTTGATTACTGATTCGATCTCTTTACTTGTTATAGGTCTGTTGTGACTTTCTATTTCCTCTTCAGTAGGTTTGGGTAGGTTGTGTGCTTTAAAGAATTTGTCCATTTTATTTAGGTTATTTAGTGTGTTGCCTTATAGCTGTTCATAATATTTTGTCATAGTTCTCTTTATTTCTCTCAGGTCAGTTATAATGTTCCTGCTTTCATTTTTTATTTTGGTTATTTGCATCTTTTCTGTCCTTTGTCAGTCTAGCTAAAGATTTGTCAATTTTGTTGACATTTGCAAAGAGCCAGCTTCTGGTTTTATTGATTCTATTATTTTTCTGGTTTTGATTTTATGTATTTATGCTCTGATCTATTATTTCCTTTCTTCTGGTAGGTTTAGGCTTAATTTGCTCATTTCTTTCTGGTTCCTGGAGTGTCAAATTAGGCTGTCAATTTGAAATCTTTCATCTGTCTTCACTTAGGCGTTTATTGGCACAAGCTTCCCTCTGAGTACTGCCTTCATAGTTGTACCCCATAAGTTTTGGTATGTTGTGCTTTCATTTTCATTCAAACTTAGGAAGTTTGTGGGAAATTTTTCTTTTGATTTCTTCCTTGACCCTTTTGTAGTTTAATAGTATGATCTTTAATTTCCATATGTTTGTGTATTTTCCAAGCTCATTTCTATTTTTGAGTCTAGCTTCACCCCATTGTAGTCAGAGAAAATAGTTTGTATGATTTTAATCTTTTTAAATTTGTTAGGACTTCCTTTGTGACTAACATGTGGCCTATCCTGGAGAATGATCTGTGTGCCCTGGAGTAGAATGTAAATTGTGTTATTGTTTTTGGATGGAGCGTACTGTGTATGTCTATTAAGTCTAGTTGTTTATAGTGTCATTCAAGTCTGTTTTCTTGTTAATCTTCTTTCCAGATGTTCCCTCCATTATTGAAAGCGATGTATTGACACCTCCATCTATTGATATAGTACTGTTTCTTCCTGAAGTTCTATCAGTGTTTGTTTTATACATTTAGGTGCCCTGGTGTTAGATGTGTCTATATTTGATTGTTAAATCTTCTTGATTGATTCGTTTACCACTATATAATGGCCAGCTGTATCACTTCTAACAGATTTTGTCTTAAGGTCTAATTTTTTTTTGATATTATGATTGTCACTCACCTCTCTTTTGGTTATTATTTGCATGAAATACATTTTACATCTTTTGCCTTTCAACTTGTTTATATCCTTGGGTTTAAGATGTTCTCCTATAAATGGCACATAGTTAAATCATGTTTGTGTGCTTTTAAATCCATTCTTCCACTCTGCCTTTTGATTGGAGCATTTAGTCATGCACATTACATTATATTTCATTGTTAGTTGCTGATAAAAAGTGACTACTGTCATTTTGTTGTTTGTTTTTTGTGTGTTGTAAGCCTTCTTTGTCTTTGCACTTTACTACTGCTTGCTCTTATATTTTGTTGGTTTATTGTAGTTAGCCATTTTGGTTCCCTTCTTTTTCCCTTTTGTATGTGTTTTTAATATATTTTAAGTGATTTTTTAATGATTGAATGAAAATGTGCATTCTCATATAAATTCACGTGTGCACATACATGCAGCTCCCAGTGCTCTCCCTGCCCTGTGACAGCACACCCTCCACCCTGCTCCATAGATATCATATCCTCCCAACAGTCTCCTATCCCCTCCTCTCCACACACTCCCATTCCTCCAGCAAGAGGTCAGCAGGATGACATCCTATAGATGCATAGAACCATAAAGCTCCCAGAAGATATGGTGATTCTGTGTCACCAAGTCCAATCCATTGCTGTCCAAAACGTTGACCTTTATTATGACTTATGGACAGGAGCAGCATCAGGGCCAGGGCCCATGCTCCCAGGGGAACTCTAAAGCCCCTGGACCATCTATTGTGGTCTTTTAGCGAAGATCTCAGGGTGCACCCCTATTTATTCTCTTATTGCCAGTAAGACTCAACTTTGTGAGCTACATCATGGCTATCACTTGTGGTGGCCAGGCACCATGTGGTTCTTCTGGTCACGAGTCAATGTACAGATGTACAACCCCAGTCACATGGGTCTCTCTGTCTTCTGGGTTTTCTTTTCCCCATGTTGTTCTTGTCCTCAGTGATCATCCATTCCTGTTGAGTTAAGACCATTTGCTGTACCCTCAGATGGCAGCTTGACAGCTTTTAAGACCCCAGATGCCACTCACCGATGTGAAGTGTAGAGAGTTCTCATTAACAAAAATGCTAGCTGTGCCTGTTGGCCTCGGTTTAACATGAAAGCATGGTCCCTGGCCCCCCGCCCCAGGTGCTCTGTCTTTGCAACATTGGGTTAAGATGGGAAGAGTACTCAAATTGTGTTGAAGTCCAGTTATTATTGATCTTTCTAATGTGTGCTGTCACAGATTTCACCCAACCAAATTTCTATCAACTATCTAATCAATACTTCACCCTCTCCCTCCCTCCATCCCCACCCTTGTAGCTGTCAAAGAGTCTTTTCTTCTATGCATGAGTCTGTTTTTAAGTTCTTATTGTAGAAATCTCATACAATATTTGTCCTTTTGTCTCTGACTGCTTTCACTCAACATAATGTCCTCCAGTTGAAACCAGGTTAAGAGATGTTTTCTGCTATCACCATTGTTCCTTATCATTGCATAGTGTTCCACTGAGTATATATACCATAGTTTACCTATCCATTCCTCTGTTGATGTGCATCTGGGTTGATTCCATCTTTTTGCTATTGTGGACTGTGCTGCGATGAACATTTGTGTGCATGTATCAGTTGGTGTAAATGGCCTTGATTCTGCAGGATATATTCCAAGCAGTGGAATTACTGGGTCGAATGGTATATCTAGATCCAGCTTTTTAAGGAAACACCTTTCTATAGTGTTAAATAGTCTCAGTAGTATTGGAGATAACTCTTCTCTAAAAGCTTGGTAGAATTCTGCATTGAAGCCATTTGGGTCTGGCCGTGTTTTGGATAATTTCTTCAATCTCTTTCTTTGTAATGGGTTTATTCAGTTGTTCTGCTTCACCTTTTGGTAGGTGATGTGAATCAAGGAATTTGTCCATTTCCTTTAGGTTTTCAAATTTGTTAGAATACAGTCTTTCATAGTTTTGAGCTATGATATTTTTGATTTCTGTTGGATCTGTTGTGACAACTCCCTTCTCATTTCTTATTGGGGTTATTGTTTCCTTTCCTGTTTTTCTTCAGTAAGTTTAGCCAACGGTTTGTCAATTTTGTTGATCTTTTCCAAAAACCAGCTTTTGTTCTTTTCAATTTTTTCAATTGTTCTTCTAGTCTCTAATTCTTTTGTTCTGCTCTAATCTTTATGATCTGTTTTCTTCTGTTGCCTGAGGGGTTCCGCTGTTTTTCTCTCTCTACTTGTTCAAGCTATAGGGTCAATTCTTTGATATGGTTTCTTTCTTCCTTCCAGATGTGTTCATTTATGGAGATAAACTGACCTCTGAGCACTACTTTGGCTGTATCGCATAGATTCTGGTAGGAAGTGTTTTCGTTTTCATTGGAATCCATGAATTTCTTTATTTCATGCTTGATTTCTTCTACAACCCATGGGTTTTTGAGCAAGGTGTTGTTCAGTTTCCGTGAGTTCCACTTTCTATGTTTTTTCTGCTATTGATTTTGACTTATGGCTTTATGATCTGAGAAGATGCTTTGCATTAATTCAATGGTATGGATTTTGTTGAGAATTGCTTTGTGTCCTAACCCGTGGTCTATTCTGGAGAATATTCCATGTGCACTGAAGAAAAAGATGTAGTTGTCTGCTGATGGACAGAATGTTCTGTATGCGTCCATGAGGTCCAGTTGGTTCATCGTGGCAATAAGGTCTTCTGTGTCTTTACTGAGCTTTTTTCTAGAGTGTTGAAGTCTCCTACTATTATTGTGGAGTGATCTATCTCCTTTTTGAGTGTAGTCAGTGTTTCTTTGATGCATTTAAGTGCTCTAATATTAGGTGCATAAATATCTAATATTGTTAAGTCCTGCTTGTGTATTGAATCTTTCAGCAATAGTGTCCATCCTTGTCCATGATGGTGAATTTTGCATTAAAACTGATTTTATTTGAGATTACAGTTGCCACACCTGCACTTCTTTGTTCATTGTTAACTTGATATATATTCTTCCATCCTTTAATTTTCAGTTCATTCGTTTCTTTAAGTCTAAAGTGAGTTTCTTGTAGGCAATATATGGATGGGTAGTGTCTTTTGATCCAAGATGTCACTCGATGTCTGTTTACTGGAGCGTTCAGTCCATTCACATTCAATGTAATTATTGATAGGTATGTGTTCATTGCTGCCACTGTGATATGTTTATTTTTGTGCTGATATTTTCTCTGTTGTTCTTATTAATCTTTTCTGTGACCTTCTTCTTTGTAAGTTGATTTTTCGCCTTTCTCAGGGTTGGTTTTGTGGTTGCTGAGACTGCTGTATTACATTTCTTGGTATGGTACGTTGCTTCTTTATTGCGCTTTACGGCTGCCCCTATGATCCCACTTGATAAACTATATATAAGCCCAATTTTGATTGCTACCAGTTTTGTCAACTTCCTCTCCATCTGGAAGGACTATAACAACTGTACTACATCCCTCTTTTTAATATGACAATATCATAGTTTACATGATATGATCACTAGATCATTTCTTTCACTAATATAGCTTTGATTGTGTTTGGAGCCTTCCCTAACTGAGTAGGATTCTGAATAATGTGTCCTTCTAAAATATAAAGTTAGCAGTTTTGTTCTTCCAAGACAAGAGATCCTTTCAGTATTTCTCATAGCTTTGGTTTGGTTTTGGCAAAGTCTCTGAGTTTCCATCTATCTGTGAATGTCTTGATTTCATTTTCATATTTGAAAGATAATTTTGCAGGATTTATAATTCTTGGTTGGAAGTTCTTTTCCTTCAAGGCTTTGAATGTGTCATGCCACTGTCTCCATGCCAGCATCATTTCTACTGATGAATCCTATGAAAGCCTACAAGGTTTCCCTCTGAATGTTAGGTTTGCCTTGAGTCTTGCTGCTTTGAAGAGTTTCTGCTGATGTTTCATTTTGTTAAGCTTGATTATAATATGTCTTAGAGTCTTTCTATTGAGATCTATATTGAGTGGTGTTCAATACATATCTTGGATATCTATATTCTCTTCTTTCATAGTATCTGGGAAGTTTTCTGTCAGCAGCTCAGCCACAATACTTTCTGTGTTCTCAGGTGTCTTGCCCTGTTCAGGAACTCCAATTAATCGTAGATTGTTCTTCTTAATAGAGTCACACATGCTTCTTAATGCTTCTTCATTTTTCTTTTTTCTTTTTTCTGATTTCTCCTCATAGATGCTGGAGTCAGTAGCTCTGTCTTCCAAATCAGAAATTCTCTTTTCCATTTGTTCTATTCTGTTTTCTGGGCTTTGAATTGAAATTTCTATGTCTTTGATTTTGTTCTTGATCTGTTGGATTTCCGCATACTGATGTGCCATCAGATCAAACAGCTTGCTTAATTTTTCATTTTGTTCTGCTGCATTTTGTATAAGGTCTAGGAGGGCTCTCTACATAATCCTTTTGTATTCACCTTCTGATAGTTTCAGAAAAGCTTCTTTATCAGGGAAGTTCTGAGGTGGTTTCTTTGGGGGGCCTTCTGATGCCATGAGTTACCATCTTCTCCAAAGTTTGTTGCTTTTGGGGCTTCATGTGGGTCGATAGAGGCTGGGAGAGATTCTGTGAAGATGGACCACAGTTGTTTCTCTAGGCCATCTTAAAGTGAGAAGTAAAACGTATTTGACAACTTCCAATGTTAGGTTTTCAGGTGTATATGTCCCTCCTCCCAGCTGGCAAAGTAAGCACCTCTATATTGAGCCCCAGATGTTATAAAGTAGCTCAAAATATAGAAAGGCTACTGGCCTGCTGGCCTCTGCTGTCAGGCCCTAGCTGTAGACAGTACTGTGTAAAATTCTGCTTTTCTGCTGGAAAAGTGGTCTCTTCTGGATAGGCACTGCCTCCCAGCCCAGGAACTAAGTCCAGCTGAGGCTTTTGTATGGATGACTCCACCCCCCAGCAAAACAAGTTGTCATCCTGCACAAGGTCACCAGCTGGCCAGGGCCAGGCTCCCATCGGAAAGAGAGGCCAAGAGTGCCGAAATGCCCGGAGTCCATAGCCTTTGCCACTGGACTACAGCCCCAGATAACACTGTGCAAAACACTGCCTCCCTGCTGGAAAAGCACTCTACCCTCGCAGGCACCACCTCCCAGCCTAGGAACGAAGTCTGACTGGGGCCTCTGCCTGGGCTTCTCCATTTCCCAGTGGATCAAGATGGCTTCCTGCACAAGCGCATCTGTACTGCTACCACATGGCAGAGGCAGAAAGATAAGCCAGAGGAGCTGAGTGGTATAGAGTCCAAAGCCAGGCTCTCAGAACATGGCAATTACACTTGCTGGTCCCACCAACACCACATCTGAGACCAGCAGATAGTCAAGTCCCTGCCTGCCAGCCAAGACAGGGGGGGAAAAAAATCAAAATGGTGAGTCACCTTCGGTCTGCGAAAGCCTGGGCTCACCAAGAGTGCAGTCAGTGAAAGAGAGGAGGTTTTGCGTTCAGTGCAATAAAGTCCAAATTAACAGCCCAGTGCTCCATCTCAGGGCTCACTAGATGTCCAGAAGGCTCAATTTATTATCATTTCAGATCTTGGTTTTCAGAGGGATTTAAGGAGATTTGTGTTTACTCTCCCATCTTGACTCCGCCCCTTTAATATTTTTTTAGCGCTTACCATAAATATTACACTTTAATAGTTTGTATTGATAACACCCTAGAGTAAGTTGGTACCAACTTAACTTCAGTAACAAGCAAGAAATTCTATACTATTCTTCTCCCCTCTTTTGTTACTGTTATCACTAATTACATTTTTATATTCCCTGTGTCCTACAGCATAATTTTATCCTTGCTTTTTATATCTTTGTTATTAAAGACCATGAAGGATAAAACATTTAGAACTATCAAGCATAAATATCTTATTACCATCCCTTATACTTCCTCACATGTTTCCTTTTATTGGGGATCTTTCCTTTTTTGTATGTTTCAATTTCTTTCTATTGTGTTTTCCCTTACATCTGCAGAACTCCCATTAGGTTTTTTTGGAGGGCCAGTCTGATGGATATGAACTCTCTCAGCTTCTGCTCGTCTAGTAATGTTTTAACTTCACCCTAATTCTTGAAGGACAGTTTCACTGGGTATAGTATGCTTGGTCAACAGCGCAATTTTTTTGATTATTTTTGTTTTGTGTTGTTTTGTTCAGCACTTTGAGTTTCTAAGTAAATAACAAATACTAACCCTACCCAGAACCAAGGTTGGAACTTTCTCTTCCACACTGTCTCCACTGTCCCCAAGCTTACTGGGGCCATGGGCTGCTGACTAGGAGGTTGTCCATCCAGGGTAGTTTAGATGAACTCAGCAGTGTCTCAGGCACTAAGAAGTCTGTGTCTGTATGATTCGTGGACCAGCTATGGAATAGTCCTTCTTCTCCCAGCTTCATGACAGCAGCTGTCAAAGGAGATGCTCTTCCCCTGGCCACTCAATGCTCACCAGAATGCCAAAAAAGTGTCATTGCATAGATGGCTCCCTGGCTACAGCCACTAGTAGGGTTTATCATACCTTCTCTCTGCACAGATTCTACCTATTTTGCCTCCTTCCCCTAACCTTCTCTAAGATTATGCCTCCAAGAAAAATGAGGACTGTTTTAACAGGGCTACAAAGAGACAGGAAAAAAAAAGTAATATTCAGTGTTTTTGGTTTGTAAATTAGCCTCTTAATAATTAAAAGGGAAGTCAGCGAACTTCATTCTTCTCGGGACAGGTGGATGTCTCTTTGCCTATTAAAGGAAATGTCACGAAGTTCAAAAAATAAAAAAACAAAGATTAATATTTCAAGACTGTGCACCGTATCTATTGTATTTCTTTTGCTAAAAATCCACCACAAGTTGTCGTATCATACTATCCCCTGTAAGTCACTGAGCAGTAAGTTCTGATGTGTCCAAACCCACCACTAGATCTAAAAGTTTCAGTTCATCTACCCTGAAATAGTCCACTGTCTAAGCATCCTATCTTGTATCATGCCATGTGTTAATTCCACCTGACAGAAAGACATAAATGTTTTCCTGAAAATGTCCAGTTCTAGAAAGCACTTATTTCCAAGCTAGAAGACACTGAGTCTTGAGAAAGAGTGAATAAGGGGTAAACTTCATTCTAAATTTTTCTAAGAAAAATAAAGAAACCATCACATCAATAGGCCAATCAGCAAATATTTATTTGGCATCTACTGTAGGTAGCAGAACTGTCCCCACTGAGTTTCCAAGGAGCGCCAACACTTTGTTGTTGTTGTTGTTGTTAACAGCTATAGTACTTAACCACCATGCCACCATGGTTTCCACTGTAGGTCATCAGCCTTTTCCTGTAGGGTCAGTATGAGTCAGAATCAACTCAATAGCAGTAGGTTTGGTTTTTTAGCACAGATTACATCACACTTACTTTGGACATATTGGACACCCTGCTTAGTAAAAGAGGAAGACCCTCAGACAGATGGACTGACACAGTGGCTACAACAGTGGTCTCAAGCATAACAATTGTGGGCATGGAGCAGGACTGTGCAGTGTTTCACCCTCTTGTACATGGGGTTACTATGAGTTGAACTGATACAATGGCACATAACACCAACATACAAACTGTACAATAGATGACACAAAGAAGAGTAATACATACATCGATGCTGTATGAATATATTCCGACAGTGAATATTCCAAAAAGAAAAATCTTACTGCAGTTGAGTTGATTCCAATTTATAGTGACTCTGTAGGACTGCCCCATGAAATTTCCAAGGAGCACCTGGTAGATTCAAGCTGTTAGCCTTTTGGTTAGCAGCCGAATTCTTAACCACTACACCACAAGAGTTTCCATCAGAGAACAGATTTTTGTTGGATGCTGGTAAGTCAGTTACAACTCAGGAACCCTGTGCACAACAGAACAAAAAACTGACCCATCCTGCACCATTCTCACAATCCTTGCTCATGATCCTTTAACCAATTGCTGTAGCCTCGGTGTCAGTCTGTCTCATTAAGGGGCTTCCTCTTTTTTGCTGACCCTGTGTTTTACCAAGCATGATGTTCTTCTCCAGAGACTGATTCTTCCTGATAACTTGTCTAAAGTATGTGATATATAATCACCATCCTTGCTTTAAAGTAGTATTCTGGTTGTACTTCTTCCAGGACAGATTTGTTCATTCTTTTGGCAGTCATGATATAATCAGTATGCTTCACCAACACAATTCAAAGGTATTAATTATTCTTCCGTCTTCTTTATTCATTGCCCAGCTTTCACATGCATATGAGGCAACTGAAGACACCATGGCTTGGGTCAGGTGTACCTTAATTTCCAAGGATACATCTTTGTTTTTTAACACATTGAAGACATCTTTTGCAGCAGATTTGCCCAGTGCAGTGTGTCCTTTGATTTCTTGAACATGGCATCCACGGTGTTGACTTTGGATCCAAGTTAAGTGAAATCTTTGGCAGCTTTAATCTTTTCTCCATTTATCATAATGTTGCTTATTGGTCCAGTTGTGAGAGTTTTCCTTTTCTTTATATTGAGGTGCAAGCCATACTGAAGGCTGTAGTCTTTGATCTTGATCAGTAAATGTTTCAAGTCTTCTTCACTTTCAGCAAGCAAGGTTGTATCATCTGCATGAGACAGATTGTTAAGAAGCCTTCCTCCAAACTTCATTCCTTGTTCTTCTCCTTACAGTCCAGCTTCTCACATTATTTGTTCAGCATACAGAGTGGATAGATAACAACGATAAAAGAGTACAACCCCAACACCTTTCCTGACTGTTCTGTACAAACAACTGACTCTTCATCCATGTGCAGATTCCTAATGAGCACAATTAAGTATTCTGGAATTCTCATTGTAATGTTATCCATAGTTTGTTTTGATCCACATAGTCCAACGGCCTTACATAGTCAATAAAACACAGGTAAACATCGTTCTGGTGTTCTCCACTTTCAACCAGAGTCCATCTGACATTCAGCAAGGATATCCCATGTACCACATCTTCCTCTAAATCCAGATTGAATTTCTGGAAGTTCCCTGAGAATATACTGCTGCAATAGACCTTTAATGATCTTCAGCAAAATTTTGTTTGCATGTGATATTAATGACACGGCTTGATAAGTTCTTCATTTAGATGGATCACTTTTCTTGGTAATTAGCATAAATATAGATCACTTCCAGTTGGTTGACCAAGTAGCTAATCTTCCTAATTCCTTGGCATATACAACTTCCAGCACTGCAGCTACTTGCTGAAATGTCTCAGTTGGTATTCTGTCAGTTCCCGGAGCTTGTCCTTTGCCACTGCCTTCAGTGCAGCTTAGACCCTTTCCTGCAGCGTTATCGGTTCCTGATCATATGTTACCTCCTGAAATGGTTGAAAGTCTACCAATTCTTTTCAGTATAGTGACTGTGACTTCCTTGCACCTTATTTTGATGCTTGCTGTATCATTTAACATTTTCCCTGTAGAATCTTTCAATATTGCAACTCGAGGCTTGAATTTTTTCTTCAGTTCCTTCAGCTTGAGAAATTCTGAGCATGTTCTTCCATTTGGTGCTCGTTTGAGTCAGCTAGTGCTGCTCTAACAGAAATACCACAAAGTGGATGACTTTAACAAAAAGGAAGTTTATTCTCACACAGTCCAGAAGGCTACAAGTCTGAATTCAGTGTCCGCTCCAGGGGAAGGCTTTTCCCCTTGTCAGCTCTGGAGGAAAGTCCTTGTATAGCATCAGTGTTTGTTCAAGGAGCATCTTACTGCAGGGACGTCAGGTCTGCAAGACGCACTCTTCTTTCGTGCTGCTTGCCTGCTGGTGTGAGGTTCCAACTCTTTGCTTGCTTCCATTTCCTTTTATCTCCTGCAGGATGAAAGGATAAAGGGTGGTACATGCCACACTGCAGGGAACCTTCCCTTACAGTGGATCAGGAAAGTGATCTTATGAAGGGATATACAGTCTCACCCTGATTCTCTAACATACAGCACAGAGATATCACAAAGTGGAGAACAGTCATAAAATATTGAGAATCATAGACCAGCCACGTGGCTACACAAATTTTTAGGGGGACGCATTTCAATCCATGACAGTGTTCTATCTCCAGGTCTTTGCACATGGCATTATAATGCTTTAATATCCCCACATGTCTGTCATTTTGCCCTAATGTGGGGATTTCCTGGTTGCTGTGATTCTGGAAGCTATGGCAGCTGTACTGAAATACCAGCAGGATCACCCATGGTGGACAGCTTTCACCTGAGTTTCCAGACTAAGAAGGGCCTAGCAGTCTATTTCTAAGAAGAATTAACCAGTGAAAGCCTTCTGAATACCAGCGGGATTCTGTCTGATACAGTGCTGGAAGATGAGCCTCTCAGGTTGGAAGGCACTCAAAATAAGACTGCAGGAGAACTGCGTTCTCAAAGCAGAGTAAGCCTTAATGACATGAGTGGAACCTGTAGTGTACAAAGTATGGATCTAGGAAAATTGGAAATCGTCAAAAATGAAAAGGAATACATAAAGATTAATATTCTAGGCATTAGTGAGCTGAGATGGACTGCTGTTGACCATTTTGAATCAGACAATCATATGCTCTGCTCTTGAAGAGGAATGGCATTTCATTCATTGTCAAAAGGAACATTTCTTTTTATTTAAATTCAGATGTGATATAGTCAAAGTCATACTTCAGCTCTTGTTGACTTTTAATTTTCTTCTATTTTAACTTGAACTTGCATATAAGTAATTAGTGGTCTGATCTTCAGTTGTAGTACAACACTGTCAATAATAGGGTAATATACATACACCTACAAGGAAGACCAGTTAATACAACTATCATACAAATTTACACACTCCTCACTAAGGCCAAAGACAAAACTGAAGATTTTCACCAACTTCTGCAGTCTGAAATTGACTGAACATGCAATCAGGATGCATTGATAACTACTAATGATTGGAATGTGAAAGTTGGATAGGAAGAAGGATACATAGTTGCAAAATATGGCCTTAGAGATAGAAATGATGCCAGAGATTGCATTGTTGAATTTTACAAGACACCAGTGTCTTCATTTCAAATGCCTTTTGTTGCCAATATAAATGACAATTATGCACATGGACCTTACCATACTGAATATACAGGAATCAAATCAACTACTTCCAAGGAAAGAGACAATGAGAAAACTCAGTATCATCAGACAGAACCAAGCCAGTGACTGACTGTGGATCATACCATTAATTACTTGTATGCAAGTTCAAGTTAAAACTGAAGAAAATTAGAACAAGTCAACAAGAGCCAAAGCATGACTTTTACTGTATCATATCCAAATTTAAAGACCATCTGAGGAATAGATTTGATGCATTGAACACTAAATGTCAAACACCAGACGAGTTGTGGGATGACATCAAGTATATCACACATGAAGAAAGCACAAGATCATTAAAAAGACAGGAGATGAATGTCAGAAGAGGCCCTGAAACTTGCTTGTAAATATCAAGTAGCTGAAGCAAAGGAAAAACTGATGAAGTAGAAGATCTGAACAGAAGATTTCAAAAGGTAGCTAGAGAAGACAAAATAAAGGAAATCAGGGGACATAGATACATACAAAAATAAACCAAACACAAAGTGGGCCACAGCAAGGGCAATGACTGAGAATGTTTTGTTTCAGGAGTAAAGGGGAAAGAAAAAGAAATTTCGACAACCCATAAAAATTTCATGGAATATGTGGCAGTTAAGCTGGACCTTAAAAGAAGAGTAGGATACCAACAGATGAATATGATGGAGAATGGCATCCAAAACTGTAAGAATAATTTGAAGAAAGTCATGGAGTTGGCTAAGTGGTTGGCATATGAGGTCTGACAATTAAGTCTGCAAACTTAGTTGTTCTAAGTGCTACAAACCTCACTGGTAAATAACACTATGGTTACCTGCAAAGAACTCCCCTTAGGATGCTATACATGGATGCCAGCAACTAGTCCACCTTTCAAAGCAATTTTGGAACTCTTTCTGGAATGGCCATTGAATTTTGATGGCAAGTTTGCAAACTTAATTGTATCATTGTCTGTGAGGAAGTTTTTAGCCAGCGAACAAATAACTGTATGGGAACACCCTCCCTACTCACCTGATCTGGCCCCCAATGACTCTTTTCTTTACACACAAATAAAGGATATATTGAAGGGGATACATTTTGATAACATTCAGGACATCAAGGGTGATACAACGACAGCTCTGATGGCCATTCTAGGAGAAGAGTTCCAAAATTTCTTCGAAAGGTTGACTAGGCACTGGCATCAGCTCTTGCCTTCCCAAGGGGAGTATGTCTAAGGTGACCATAGTGATATTCAGCAATTAGATATGTAGTACTTTTTCTAGAATGAATTTGCAAAGCTAGTTGTCAGACCTCGTATTGTGGAAAACAAACCCAAAGTCAAATTGAGGAACTATGTCTTCCTTTACTCTTCATGAACTGGGAAACTACTGAGGGTCTTTGAGTAGAGAAATAATAGAACAAAGAGAATCCTGGAGCCGCCATGATACAGGATAGAAAAATGACAAGACCTGGTAAGGGTAACAAGAACTTTATCTAGAGCAAGAGAAGTGGAAAAGGCCAGGAGGGGGCATGTGGGAAACACGTTTGAGAGGCTGCATTCATTTAAGGATGGTTGGTGCAAAGAAAGCAGAAGTGAGCGGAGAGACTGGGTTGCTATCATAAAGCAGACCATGAAGTTAGGAGAAAAGATTGACTATGGACCCACAGGCCAAATAGTGAGTGAAACCCTCTTTGTCATCCAAAGAGGACTTTTCTCTTCCCCAGAGTGCCCACAGGGTCCCTGGGTAGTACCAACAGTTAATGCACTGGGCTGCTAACTGAAAGGGTGGAGGTTAGGGTCCACCCAGACATGCCTCAGAAAAAAGGCTCTGTGATCTTCTCTTGAAAAATCAACCACAGAAAGCCCTATGGCACACAGTTTTCCTCTGACACACATGGGGTTGCCATGAGTCAGAGATGACTCAGTGACAACGAGTTTCAAATGCTCACAGAGATTGCAACCGACCATCACCTTGGCTGACAAGAAGCATCGAAATCTCAGATTCTAAGACAAGAATTTTCAGCCCAGCAGCCTCAGAAGTCTTTAAGACATTTCAAAGCAAGTCCCAGGTACCTTCCCAGGATACTGTAACCCAGTAGGTCTGAGATGGCACAAATGGTTAAGAATTGGACTACTAACCCAAAGACTGGTGATTTGAACCTACCCAGAGGCTACTTGGAAGTTGTATGTGGAGATCTGCTTCCAAATTATCACAGCCTTGAAAACTCTATGGAGCACAATCCTATTCTGACTTGAATCAGAATTGACTTGATGGCAACAAAAGCGGCAGATCTGAAATAGACCCAAGCATCTGCATTTGCGAAGCTTCCCCGGAAAATTCTGACACACAAGTGGATTTGGGATCTACTGTGGGACTACTGTGTGGCCAAACACCATAAAGAAAACATGGGTTTAGCACTCATGCCTCCAGATCAACAGTCAAAGAAAGGAGTTACCATATTGACTTCTGTGATTGATTCTGACTACCAAGGGGAAATCAGATTGGTGTTGCAGGATGGAGGTCAAGAAAAGTTATGTCTGGAACACAGAAGATCCCTTAATTTACAGTGCACTGTACTTAAAGTCAATGGAAAACTACAGCAACTCCATTCCAACATGACTACAAATGGCCCAGATCCTTCAGGAATGAAGGTTTGGGTCACCCAACTAGGCAAAGGTCAAGGATCACAACCAGCTCACATGCTTAGCTGAGTGTAAAGGGAATAAGGAATGAGTGGTGGAAGAAGCTAGTTCTAAATACCAGACAACCACATGACCAGTTGCCGAAATAAGGGCTATAATTGTTATCAGTATTTCTTCTTCATTATGTGTGTACGTATGTATGCTGGTTGATCACCTTGAGAAAAGGTGCCGTATCAGAACACAGTGTTGGTCTCTGCTGCTGGCAGATTGGGTACTCAGCAGTGGCTGTAGCCAAGTTGACCTTAGGGAGTAGATGTATATATTGCTGAGCCCATGCAAAACCTTCATCTTGCCACCATGGCCACTTTGTTCATGAGCTCACTGGGTGATGATGGTAGTGGCTAGAGAAAGAGGAGGACTGGTTTCCACAAAATACATCATCCCATCCTATCCACTTGATTGTCAAAATCCTGCCCTGAGGTCACCGTTTGGTGAGTGTTCACATGAAACACAAGTATCTTCACTCTTTGGCCCATTTTAGTATTCTTGCTAGTGAACAATATGATGGATTGGAGATCTTAAGTTTTGATCTGCAACAAAGTGTCTCAAACACAAGGAGATTCATTGAAGTTCTTCATCCTGTATCCTCAATTCTGAACTTCAGCAAATACATCAGGAGATGGGAGAGGCTGACTGCCTAAAGAGAGCCCCTGAACTTCCCCCAAGTACACACACACACACATACACACACACATGCACACACACACACACACACACACAAACAGACATGCACACATACACCATCACTTTAACTCTTGTCTTCGATGGAACAGAAAGATAGCTTGGCTGTGTCACAGGGCCACCATGAGAATATTCGATAGCAGGGTGCTTTGAGTCTCTAAGAAACAGGCTACTAATGATACTTTTCTTTTTCCACCAGAACTGTACAATGTTCATAGTGCTTTTACATCTAGGATTACTTTTATTTCTCAGAATAATCATACAATACATAAGTAAGCAGGTATTAAGTACTTCCCTTCTACTTACTGGGGACACTGATGGGGTGACTCGTCTGAGATCAGACAACCAGACCTGGTCCTGAGCTCCTAGTCTTCCCGAGCGACCACATCCATAATGGAGAGAGGTAATATAAAGGCACTTGTAATATAAAGGCATTTTTCTCTCCTTGTAAAAGAGGGGGGAAAGGGGGTGGTGGGGTGGGGACTATTTAAACACATCTCACTCGTGCAGCAATCACTGCATTGTTTTTCCTGTTGAAACACCCTGTTGGTTTTTAAATCCCTTTAAACCTGCCCAGCACCTGTATGGCCTAGATCCAAGCATTATTACAGAACCCGTTGCTCTATTTAGCCACATAAGAGTGATGCAACTGGCCCTTGGTTTAGCCGAAAGTTTCAGAACTTCAAAAATGCGTTTTTACATAGAAAACAGAAGGATGAAATGCTCAGAACTGACCTGTTAAAAAAAAAGAAAAGAATCATGTAGGCATGTTTTTACCCGTTTAGTTTTCCTGCTAAATAAAGTAGTACTGTTCCTCTGCACAGATTCTGTCTGAACTATTATTGATTAAAAGATAGAGCAGAGGAAGGGGTACTTGGCATGTCCCCCCCCCCCCCCCCCGTAGAGAGGGCAGAGGAGGAAGGGTCTCAGTGAACAGCTTAGGCTATGTGATATGACCTCTCTTCAGGGCGAAAACTGAGGCTGAAAACATACTAAGAACTTCCCATCAAATTCATTATAACAGAGCATAATGTGAGCACACTGGGCATAAGAATAGGTTGAAGGAAAGTGACTCCCACATAAGACCTAATTAAATACTTTGATGTCAGAAAACAGAGCAGGGAGGGTGGAAAATTAAATCAGACCAATTTGCAGGACCTAAATTCAAATGGAAAGAAAAAATATTATTTCTCTTTCTCTGTCCTGCTCCCTCTCTCCTTTTCTTCCTTTGCCATGAAGCAAGAATAAGATGCAGAAACAATAGGTTGTAAATTCTTCAGCCAATTAGTCCAGTGACTTACTACTGTTTATAATGCACAGAATGTCACAGGCTGTTTTGCAGCCACTCCAACTTGGTTTGTTAATAACAGGAAGCTAGCACTTCTCAGTACAGTGGATCAGCTACACGTGAAAATAAATGCAAAAAACCTGGAGGGGAATAGCAGCAGACCGAGAGTAGCCTTGATTTAATTTAACATTTGGGGGTCCACACACAAATGAGCATTTTAGTAGGCTTCATGGTGGAAGTTGCTGTCATTTGTAAAATATTCTGGCCAATTAGCTAATAGTGTGCTTGGATTTCTCCTGTTTTGATACAGTAATACTAAGTACATTGTGAAGCCCAATTATACAAATCATCCCCATATGCCATACCAGTCTTTCTTTATGAACTGTGTTTATAAATCCTGTGTGAGGAAATGTGTACTTCAGCAATTTAGACCATGTGTAAAAACATAGCCAATGGGATTGTCAAGAAAACAAGTTCCAGCCTAGGAAATCCTAATGTGTTCTGCTGGAATAACAGGGGGTGCCTGGGAATGCATTGCTCTGCTTAAATACATATTGCTTTATAGTGTTTAACCTATTTAGGGGCTTCCACTTCCTCTTCTGTTATTTCGTTCTTCTTTTCTTACAGGATCCAACACTGGAGTTTTTGAGAAAATTCGGGATTGGTCTTCTCTCAGGGACAATAGCTTCGGTCATTAACATCCCTTTTGATGTGGCCAAAAGTCGGATTCAGGGTCCTCAGCCAGTTTCTGGACAGATCAAGTACAGAACCTGTTTTAAAACAATAGCAACAGTCTACCGGGAAGAAGGGTAACACATTCTTATTTAACAAATATGCAAGGCTTGGGTATCGTTAAAACTATATTGTACTTCCATTTTAATGAGAGCCATTGAGTCCTCCTAAGTTAGCTATGTGTCTAAGAAGCTCGGAGGAATGTCTGATAAACTTTGAAAGATAAAGTTAGTAATCAGATGCTGGCAAAACTAAGAGACATGATCCCACAGAATGCTGCACATTTCCCTTGGAATCTAAGGTGAACATTTAATGTGTCAGTTTTCATAACGTGCTATTGCATATTATATGCCCTATTAATTTATGGGCTAGCTGGAGACTATTTTCTGATGGTAAGTCTAATCAAAATATCGTCCAATTATTTTCTCCTGGGAATATTAAATATGAGAGTTCTGTGGAAATAGTTTTTTTTTTAAGTGTGGGCTTTATTTTTCTGATAATCTTCTTTTATTAAGTCTCTTTCTGTTTCTTCATCCCTCCACACCCACATCTTATTCACAAGTAAACAAGTAATATTTTATTATTTTGCTCTAAATTGCATCATATTTTGTAATGTGAAGATTGAGTTTGTGGCCTTTTAAATTCAATTACAAAAGTCATTTTGTCCATATACACAGCTGTCTTGAAAGTAAAAGTGTCTTGAAAGCAAAAACCATCTCACTGATGAAAGTCATGTTTCTGATTGGACAAGATCAGCATAGCTTGGGTAGTAAAGAGTTGATTAACTCTTTCCTCTCATCCAATTTGCTGCAAAGAATACTAAGCCAAATACTACCTGGTTTAGGATATGTGTGATTTCAGTTTTGTTTTTTTCCTTAATGTTGGCCAGCATCTCAGTAAGGCTGAAGTACAACTCTACTTTATTTTCAGAATAAGAATGTTGTTCTTTGACTCTGGTTGTAGGTTTTCAGCTTTGTACAAAGGTCTGATTCCCAAGATTATGAGACTTGGACCAGGTATTGATGTGTTTGTTATTTACATCTTTCTTTCTTCTTTGTTCTAACATCTCTTATTTTCTTATTTGGGTCTATCAGCCACACAATGAAAACTTACTACACTGGGCAAGATGGAAACGTAGAGGATTTAAAGTTGTCTAGAATACTCACAGTACTGAAGGCATCCACTGAAAATGTTCTACTTCATTTATAAATTGCTGTTTATGACCTGGCTGGAGACTGCTAAAAGTCAAATACTGGCTAAGTCAATAGGAAAGGAGCCTCAGCCAGCTCAAGTTTGAGAGAGTTCAGGGATACACAGTGGCTTCTTCCTCAAGGGGAGGGACAAGCCCAACAAATCTTTTCCTTGTTCTCCCAGTTCATGGATGCTCCTGCCTAACTTCACTACAAAAGGCCAGGAGGCAGGCAACTTACTTCCACGAACAGCAAGAGCCACTTGTCTTCACAGTCACTCCTGGAGAGTGTGAAGCCACAGCCTGGCTCTCACCTGTCCTGCCCCTGTGTCAGCCTCTGTGGAGGCTCCTGGCTCAGGGCCTTACCTTAAGACGCTAGCCCACCAAAAAAAAAAAAAAAAAAAAACACTGGCTGCTATTCCCACAGGGAGAGTCAGCTGCCCCTGTGTAAATAGATAAGAAAAGAACTGCTGCAGATTCAACTGCCTGGACAAATATTCTTGGATTATAACAGCCCGATGAATAAGGACAAAAGTATGCACTAAGCCACACATTTTGTTTTCGTTTTTTTTAAACCAGGCCTCACTCACCTAACTTAGACATCCTGGTAAGCTTCCCCAGCACCTTCTCCCACTCTCCTCCTCCTTCTCTTTCCCATTGTCTCCTTCACCGCCATCCTTCTCCCTTCCATACTCACACACATGAAAATTTACATTTAGAGCTCAGCAATTCCCCAGACCTCAGAAGTAGTACAGTCTGTAAACTACAGCTGGGAAACAGTTCACATGTTCGTGTATTTAGAACTCACTTCCACAATTCCCCTTCCACCAATCCTGACCTCTCTGGGCATTTAAGCATGCATTTTATTTCATATTTGAGATTCAAACCTGTCTTTTTTCAGTCATTTCCCTGAGTGTAAAAACTAACTCAGTAATGAAAATGCTAAGAATTTTGTGCATCGGCAAATATATGGCATTTTTCTTTCACCACACAATATAAACCTACCAGTAGACCTAGTATTAGAGAAAATCACAGAACTGGCCCTAAACCAGCTTTCTGAGGGGGGATAGGCCCTGAAAGGGTGGTGACCAGGAAAGTTTAGCTAAAATGGCAATTGACTGGAACCTTAATCCAAAACTCTTAAATAATCTGACCCCAAGTATTGTTGGAGGCTTGCAAATGTTTGGTTCGCTTTTTAAATGTTTTTGCATGAGGTGTCCCGAATTGCTATGGTGTTAAATCTAGTGAAAAGAATCATTGTGAACTCACTGACCAGGCTAAAGCAAACTGAATATAACTGGAAACTTCATTCAAGGACTTCATTCCAAATGTGAAAGTCCCAGCATCCTTCAAAGGAAGAAAAGCAGAAAGGCAAGACTTTTGAGTCCAAGGTAAAATTAATAAAAGACAATAAGGAAGAAAAAAAGGGTAATAATAGAATTGTTAATTTTTTGTTCTGGAAAGGCATTCGATCTAAAAACCAAACCCAGTGCCATCAAGTTGATTCTAATTTTTAGAGACCCTATAAGACAGAGTAGAACTGCCCCACAGAGTTTCCAAGGAGCACTTGGTGGGTATGAACTGCTGACCTTTTGGTTAGCGGTTAACTACTATGCCACCAGAGTTTCCGTTGAATCTAAAGTCCCCCTTAGTTTTAAACAGGTTTCTGTTTAAAATCAGGTATCTCCAACAAGAGGAGAATTTTGATGTTTGCGGTTGAAACTTCTAGTATCACTTGGCTGGAAACTAACCCCATTCTTCATGTTCTTGTCTTATATTGTGGGCAGTTAATAAAAATAAATGTAGCTGTTACACACACATTAACAGCCCCCTGTATTGTGTCCCTTGTTTCCCAGAGCTCATAAAGGGGTACGGCAACTGAGAGGAGTCTACCAGAACAGTGTCTTCACAGGATAAAAGTAAAAACTACAGACAGATAATTTTCTTAGGTATATGGTTACACAAACATGTGTAGCCTATAGATTAAAAAAAGAAGAAGCCTCTGGCAGCAGATACAGAATACTAAGATCAAAACCAAGTTCCATTTCTTCCTGTCTGAAGTCAGCCGTCTATCGATGCAGCGAGGTTTTCTCTGTGTTGTATTCAGGACATGTGTCCCACATTTTGATTTTTTTATATTTTTCACGCAGTAACACACAGGAAGATATGGTTTGTCCTAAAAGACGCAAGGCAAGTGCTATCACTGCGTTAGCTAGAACACAGAATCATCCACATATAAATGGTTCTCCCAGTGGCTATTCAGCAGCCTCGGTGCCTATTTTCCTGTATCATATTCCAGTTGACGTATCACACTGCAGGCCTCTTTGCAGCCCGTTATGTAACTCTTCTCTGTCAAGACAAATAACAGCCTCATGCCACCCAACTCTCACTACCAAATTTTGAAGTTCAGTCCATGTAGGCTGAGGCAGATAAATGAATGAAAATCAGCTTTCAACCTCCTTTTTGAAGTTTTACAGCACATTTTTTTAGTGTTCAGAAGCTGTGTGTCACATTGCAATTCAGTTTGAAGGCTGTAAAGAGAAAACCAGACTCATCTGTCAAGCAGCATTTTAGAGATTGTTTTCTTGAATGCAATTAAGACTAATTATGGACTGAAAATGCTAATTGTGGACTGAAAAAAAATAAATCCTTTCCTACATTTGAAAAATCTGAGGATTTCTGTTCAAAAGACAGCACCATGCCCTTACATGACTAAATATGTTTATATTTATTTTTAAAAATTAAAAGTGTCTGAAAAAAGAATTTGATGAGAAATGATAAACATTATAAAAACCTCTGGAGAAAACTGTGTTTGAAGACTTAAGATGGTCTTGATTTTACCCTAAGAGTTTTCCACAATAGTTTTGAAATGTGTGTATGTGTATGATATGCACGCATGTATGTATGCACATATGTACTGAAGTTCAAAAACTGTTGATTAGGTAGACTGCGTGGGGTTTCATGAATTCAAAAGCCCAAGTAGGAAAGATGTCAGTATTTCACAAGATTTACAACAAACAACTAGTCCTTTTCTTTTCCAGGTGGCGCAGTGATGCTGCTGGTTTATGAATACACCTATTCATGGCTTCAGAAGAATTGGTGATTGCCTACGAAGTGTTTTTCCTCCTTGAAATAGTGGGTGCTTGCTAAGAGGCAGCATGGAGAGGAGAGAGGATGGGTCAGTCAAGCTAGGCATACAATCATAAGGGAGATAACAGTTTAAGTGAAGAACTAAGCCTATTTTGATAATTCAAAAAAATCTTTAGACACATTAAGACCGTAGTTTTTGGCTGTAAACATAAAACTGAGAGAATAAAAACCATATGAAGCAATGAGGTATGTAAATTGAATATGGAAATCAGATATAGTTAATAAAAGTGATTCAAGTTTTATCACACATGTTCCTCTTCTGTAGCTTCACAATGAAAATTCGTTGTATTAAGAATTTTTTCCTAAGAGATCAAGAAATGTTTAAATTCTTGAAAATAAATAGTTGCTTTGCCAGTTTTAAAGAATTACTTGAAGAAAGAGTGGATTAAAAAAAAATTTAAACAGTTTTCATAAGGAATTAAATCTACCCATAAAGAATGCTTAAAGGGCACAAGGAAAATCTCTTTAAAATACAATTAAAATGGCCTTTTTTAAAATGTTTTGGGTTTTGGTATACTGTTAGAAATGTAGATTTGTTGGTTTTCTTTGATAATAAGACACATCTCAGCTGTATTTCCCATATCTATTTTACATTCAAAACTGTTGTTTAAAGTTCATATTTATAAACTATGATATTTGAAGTATTTTTTTTCACAAATATAAAGCATGAAATTATATTGAACTACTTTTGTTCACATAGTTTCCTCTGAAGGGACGTTTTATTGCTAAAATTTCTCCATGTTAAATCACAAATTGGAACCACTCCTTGGGCCCATTTGTCCTGTCTGTATTTGCATTCTAGTATCTTTGTTCAGAACCCTTACTGATGTCATTCTTACAAATACATAGAGTGAAACTATGTTTCCAGGCTCTCAGTTGTAAGTGACACCTCGTGTGTAAATTCCACTATCAGCAATGTTAAAGTATATATTATGAAGGGGAAAATGGTGTAGGACAGAAGTCCCTTCCTAGCATTTCTAAGGATTCTTACGTTAATGTGCACTCCAAAAAATATCTTCTTGGTCTTAATACAATCACAGTTCATTTTACATCTGTATCCTGAGATGATGCAACTTGAGTAGCTAAAGTCAACAAAAATATCTGTGCATTCTAGATGGCTCTGTTCTTAACTACCACTATGGGATATTTCTACTATGTAGATATTTCACTAAAGTATTTTGAAAATAAAAAGTAAAAGATAACATGGTAATTATTACTTTTTATTAATTTAGAGCATTCAAAGTATAAAAATAAAAGGCTTTTGACAAACTGTATATACACATACAGCCTTCTGTTGTACATCCTTTCCAACGTGTTTAACTTATATTTCACCTCAGTATTCATTAAGAGGGTTATTAAAAGCAGAGAAACTAAAAGGAAAGAAAAAAAAAAGAACGTGTATCTGTTGCACAACTGCATTCTGTCCTTCCAGGTACTAACGCTCCTTTATCCTGTGAGAAAGCAGACTGCCTGAACATACCAAAACCAAACCAAACCCACTGTAGCCAAGTCGATTCCAACTTATACCTGCATACAGACTCCATGAAATTGAACCTTTAACCTCTCCATGGAAGAAAAGGCTCTCTGAGGAGTGTATGTGCCAGTTTAGAAACAACACTATTACCCTCTGAGAAACAGCATTAACCAACAATAATATATTTTGTTAATTAAACAATCCCAACTCCATGTCCCATCCCATTTTCCATCTCCTATTTTTTTAAAGTGGCTTTAAATAATAATTTGCTTTGAATAGTAAATTAAATCGGGACCTTCTGTTGCCTTTTTAAACTCACTCTATCTGAACTCGCTGTTGATAAGACCTGGAGGGGGGCAACAAAAGAAACCTTGGTATCATCAGTACTAGATTTTTTAAGATACAAGAACTGGAAAAAAAATATAAATAGCATAAAGACAAGGGATATCTTAACTTAAAGAAAATAACACTTAGCTGTGTTGCTATACAAATGCTTGATTTTTTTTTTAAGACTCCTCTACCACCTAAAAACTTCAACAAGGAATAATTCTGTACCTTATGACAGTTTTTCTGACAGCAGGAGAGTCTCTGTATGTATAGCTTTAAAGTTTGCACCAAAATATTGGACTGGTACTTCTGTTCCACTCGTTTTGTAGTCTATTTTCTCACCAGCCTGGTAACTCCAGATGTCAATGGGATTTTTACAAGATCAAAGGAGGAGCATGGCCCTGAGAGTTCATCTGCTCCTTCTGCTTATTCTTCTCCTGAAGTTATAATCCTCTGTTTGTAGCACTGAATTGCAGTTGCTTTAGAAATAAATGTAGTTCAAAGCCTTCTACAAGATATCTGCTGCTTAGAGAAATCATTTCCTTGAACACAACTTGTGTGTCAGAAATCTGCTTACTGTTTATATCCTAGTGATTTGAACAACCTAGCTAATCTAGCCATCTGAGTTTGAAATAAAGCCATGAATTTGATGTGGCAGAATGGGATAGCCATGAAGGCTGTGCACGGCTCAGATAGGAGGGAATCAAAATCGCTTCACGAATGCATCTTCAACATCCATACCTAGTGACGTGTCCTTGTAGCTATTGCACAGAATTAACACCACAAAAAAAACCCACAATATATTAACAATTCCAATAGATGAATCATACCATTTTTTAAAAAGATATTTTCAAGCCTATATCGCCAAGCAAGGAAGAACTTTCTAAACAGCGAGATTAAAAAAAAAAAAAAACCTGTAGTATTATGCCCATCAAAATCAATTGTTTTTAAAATACAACACATACTCACAGACCAAATGCACAGACATGCAGACAGACACACACATGTGCACGCACACACACACACACACATCCCACAGTTCCATTATTAACATTAACAGGAACAGTAAATTGGTCTAGAAAGATTTATCAGTTAAACTGAGTCCTCTAACTCCAAAAATGAATAAGGGGAGTTTGTTAAAATTAAATAGCATTTGTATTTCTAATACCACCACCATTGCCATTGCCTATACATGAAACATGCTTCTGTACAACAATGTAAACTTCACAGCAAGCCATTTTTACATTCAGTAGAGCAGAATTCTACATTTTCCTTAAATTACAACATAATTTGGGGGTGAGATTGCTGAACACACAGGTAAGCCAACAATAACAGTACAATTTCGCTTCACAGTGGTTTTTGCAACATAAAGTTCATTTTAAGTGTCTTTGCAGAGCATTTCACATTAAACTTAAGTTTCTAAGTGACTTCCTTTAGAGCCTTCTTGTTCAGGTGTTTTCCACCCTCATGTCTTTATATGATTGGCATGTGTGTTATTTTTAATTAGGATACCAAATGGGAACCTGACTTGTTTTATCTATTTTTTTGACTCCTCTGCTGTAGGAAAAAAATAAGTCCTTCATGAGATGTTGAAACCTTCACTGCACACACAGAATTTAGGGGCAAGTCCAGGTCCAGGAGCCCGAGCAGCCCACCACCAGACAGAAAGTCACCTTTTTGAATAGAAAGAAAAATATAGAGAGAGATATATGTGGGGTGAGGGAGGGGGATGCCCCACGGAATGAAAACACAAATGCCACTCAGAGTCCATATTTACATAGTAATAGAAAATATAAACATTATTATATTAGGAACCAAGTCAAAATGCCAGGAGGTGCTAAATTCAGACACTGGGACTTTACACATATTTTTAACAAAATAGGTAATTTCTTAAACAAAGGATCACTCAAGTTCAATCATTGATTAGTCTCCTAATGATGAATTAAGGTTTACTTGGCTATGTTACTTCATCAGAGGGTGTAGCATAATTTTTTTTTCTGTATTTTCCTTTATTGATTTTGCAAAAATCTCAACAATTGCACATTTCAATAGTTCAGGTTGATTTAGAATAAATACACATGTGTGGTTTTACCAAAGACTAGTTTTAAAAAGTTCTTTAAGCCCTTTGAGGGGTGCAGGTTTCTTCACTACGTAAAACAGTATGTGGGCAACCCAAGTGTTTCATTCAATCCTTAACGTTGCATGTTTTTAAATCCTGAAGTCAGGTCAGGTTTCCTATGACAGAAGTTATGGCAAGTGTCATCAGCACAAAAGATGTGAGTCCATAAAGCCAGTTCTTGGAGGAGGCGGGAGGGTTAGGGGGCAAAGGGGTGGGATCTAAGACTTGGGAAAATGGGCAGGCTGTGCTGAGATGGGGAGACCTGGGTAAAGCTGCAGGAGACAGAATTTCCCATCAGAGCGCAGAAGCCGCGACAGAGTGACTACCTTCTCTGGCTGCCTGCATTCCCTTGAAGGCCAGCGACACAGGAATGTCACAGTTGTGGGGAGAAAGCGGGGTGCCGCTGGCATGCTGCCACCCATGTCCAGCAACGTAACCTGAAGGAGAAGCACTGTAGGTCATGTAAGGTGACACTTGGGCAGGTGTAGGATAAGGAGCCATGCTGGATGCTGACACAAAACTGCTCACAGCTGGGAGGCCATTTGGTGCCTGAGAGGAGCAGGGGAAGAGAAAAGGTAAAAAGTAATCAGATTAGGGTCGCTGACATTTCGCAGGTTTTTAGAAAAAAGGCAGAATGTAAGTTCTGACTAAGCTTACAGTATTCTGATTCTACATTGATTTCTTAGATTTGACCTTAATGATATAATCTGAAGGCATTCCTGATCTTGCTACCTAAACAAACATGTCAAAAGGCAGGATACTATTCTTTCCATAAAGGCTTCAAGGAGGTTGCTACCAGAAAGTTCACAGTATTTGCTTTTGCCCTTTGGAAATATGAAAAGGAGATGCAGGATGAGACAAGAATTAATGATGATTAAATACTCTGCAGAATCTGTCCAGCTATCTGTATGGCCTTAGTCAACATCTGCATCCTTCAGTTTTGTTTGACTCTTTTGTTGCGGCATTTGTGAAGAGCCCGGTGTAGCTTTCATTTCCAGTAAAGAAGGACACAGTACATGAGCTGTCACAGCAGAAACTCGAAATGAGCATGACCTCTGTTAAATAAAACACAGGCGGTATTTTAAAACTGTTGTGCTGAAAATGCCTGTTGGACAAAGGACATGCAAAACCAGGCTGTCTGTCTTGTAAAGGATTTTGATGAAGATTGGGTATATTTCTTCCGGAGCTGTTTTATCAGAAAGGAAACCATCTATCCAAATATAAAAGAACTGCATATGCATGGTTTGGAAATCGGAAAATTGGTTTGCAAAGTTTGGGGGCCGTGTGGTGGGGATTTTGAAAAGCCACACAAATACATCTCTCGAAGTGAATTTAAATATAAAATCTTAGTTTGCAAACAAAATGCAGCAGCTCTGCCAGGCAAGCTCCCTTAGAAACCAGTGTCGTCTTGGCATTCAATAAATTGTTGTTGGTATCATTACTATTAACAACACCAAAAACCCTGATTTCTAATCCTAGTTCTGGCAGGAACACTCAACATCCTTCTTCAAATAACTTTTCTCCTCGATTTCAGCATTATTCAGGAATAAAGTCAGTCCTGTTTCCTGTTAATGTGTATGAACTAACATCTTATTGTGTTTCCTGTGTGAAGGCAAGACCTAAGTAATACAATTATTATTATGAACAGTAATTTAATCCTTACAGTTAAATGAATCAGACATGTTAATTAGGTAATTTTCCTAATTCAGTTGCAACACACAAAGTGTTTTCTCATTTAATTCATTTCACTTTCAGTTCATTTCATTTTCACAACCACATCTATGAAAATGCCATAGTGGAGTCTTAAAAATGATTTTCTCAATTTAGAGTACATAAACATGTTACACAATAAGTACATGTGTATGATTTAACAGTCCTTATAGATTTCTGTCAAAATAAGAACCAAAGCAGATAGGCTTAGTCTGTAAGAACATATACCTTGTGATTTTCTGTTTGTCAAAGTGCCTGTGCTCTGAAGAATGGGGGAGGGAGAAGGAAACAAAGGTTTCTAGAGTATGTCATATATCCCAAAACCAACCAAAAGCCATTGTCCATTGAGTCAGTTCTGACTCAGGATGACCCCATAGGACAGAGTAGAACTTCCCCAATAAGGCTTCCAAGGAGAAGCTGGTGGATCTGAACTCCTGATCTTTTGGTTAGCAGCAGAACGCTTAAACACTGCACCACCAGCTCTCCAAGAAATATCCAACGTAGTTTACCAAACAATGAGGACAAATGAATTATAGCTCATTAGAAATGATTGAGTTTATAATAGTCATAAGATAATGTATAATGAGAAACTTCCTATCAAGTCCATTCCTCACAGGGATCCTACAGGAAAGAGCAGAACTACACCATGGGATTTCCAAGGAGCAGCTGGTGGATTCAAATTGCCTCCCTTTTGGTTAGGAGCCAAGCTCTTAACCACTGCACCACCAGGGTCCCGTATAATGAGTAGCAATATAATATTCAATTGAAATTAAAATGTATTTCAAGGGTCCCAAAGGGTTATGCTGTATTTTTTAATCATTGCATATCACTGTTGAATGCAAACGGCATTTGACACTCTTTTTATGTACAAGAATATAGACAAAGGGATTAGGCATTTACCAAAGGCCTATTAGCAAGTTGGTGGCCATGTATTAGAAGGATTTACCACCCTTGTGTGATGCAGGGTCCTATGTAGAATATCATGCTGCTTTTCTTGCACAATTAAAAGATAGATACAATTTTATCTGAAACCATAACATCTTTTGAGACTAACACTTGATTCCTTCCTCTTCTAGAACTAGATTCTCATTCTGTTTCTTAACCTCTTTTCTTTTCTTTCTTTTTTGAGAGTGGGTCATTCCTTTTTAAAGAAGAAACACTTTAAGGATCTCAGGAGGTGAGTGTCAAGATAGAAGGCTATCAAATTGCAGAAGAAATCTAATGCTACATAGAGAATACACTTCTGATCATTTTTATTTAGGATTTTACCAAGAATCTGTGAGAAAGTATCTTGAAGAGGAACTTCAAAATTTAGCAATGAAAAAGGCGTTCATATCTGTGTTCTGCCTCTTGTGCTCTAGCATTGGAAACCCTTGTAGCACAGTGGTTAAGTGCTACAGCTGCTAACCAAAAGGTCAGCAGTGCGAATCCACCAGTTTCTCCTTGGAAACTATGGAGCAGTTCTACTCTGTCCTATAGGGTCACTAGTCAGAACTGACTCAGCAGCAGTGGGTTTAGTTTTTGTTTTTTGATTCTAGAATTGATCAGGATTTTAAATTATTAACACTGTACACCAAGAATAATAAAATAAGGATAATGAGAAAATGAGAGGTTAAAATTACTTTATAAATAATGAAAGATGTTGCTCAGCATTTTACTAGCACATAAGGTTAAAAGGGAAACCCTGGTGGCACAGTGGTTAAGTGCTACAGCTGCTAACCAAAAGGTCAACAGCTTGATTCCACCAGGCACTCCTTGGAAACTGTGAGGCAGTTCTATTCTGTCCTATAGGCTCACTATGAGTAGGAATTGACTTGATGGCAGTGAGTTTGGGGGGTTTTTTGTTTGTTTTTAAGGTTAAAAGACTTAACATTATTCATGACAGCAGTGATATTCTAGTTAGCAGAGAAAATCTGTTAGTAAATTCTATTTTTATAGCTATTTAATTCTTCCTGTGCATTGCTTTTTTCTTTGTATAGTTTTTGCATCATGCAAAATTACAGTTGTCTCTGAAATACTTGCTTTATTATCTTCCTTTTCCACCTTTGCACATGGAATCTCACTGCTGCTCTTTGATTTGGGGCTGCTCAGCTATTCTGCGGCAATGTCTGAAATCCCTTTACACATGATTCTTTTGCCCAAAGGTGTTTCCCCTGGAATATGGTCCTTCAAGAAGCCAGACTGAATTGGGCTTTCATATTAGATGAAGATTCTGTAATTTGGGGGGTGGCAGAACACTGCATAGAGACCTGACTTAACTTCAAGGCCTTACTTCTTTCATGGCTACATTCAGTTGTCAGGTATAAAAAATACTACCAATTTTTCTCTATGCCCCATTTCTTATATTTAATGTTCCACACTTGCTCATATGCCTTAGTTCTTACTAGTATTCAGTATTTCAGTATTCTCTAAAATCCACAAAGTATTGCAGGGCGTTTCAGTGATGCAATCCACTCTGTGTTACAGAAAGGGAGGGTAGGAAGGGAAACTCAGAGAGGGCTGACCTTCGCATCTTGTAGAATAAGGTTAAGAGAGGCTAAAGTGTTTGCTTTAAAAAATATGTACGGAAAACTTTAAACAACATACAAATAAATCTTGGCTTCTCTTCAGGTTAAATTTTGACCTAGATATTGGGAGGGGGGCTTCTATCTTAATTTCAGTTTTTACTTTTAAAGTTCAGATACAGAAAATTGGAAAAATGGCACAACTAGGATGGGAAAACAAATGTGCTTTAGAAGTACCTGCCTCCTGCCACATTCACTATCCATTTATTCTGAGAACTCAATAAACACATCGCTTTCTCACTATTAATTTCAAAACATGGTATTAGTAAAAGATATAAATCCCTACTGGGGACAGTAATTGTTATTTATGAAGCAATCACTGTGAAAGTAAAATTTTTTACCACAAAGGATAACAACTGCAGGTAGCATTGATTTGTTTATCCTTTTCCAGTAAAAGAGTACATGACTTAAACTTCCCAAATCTGTTTAATGTTTTCAGTGAAGGGCATGTAATTAATCTGAAAAGCTAGTTAGGCTGAGTAGAGACTACCAAATGTACACCATAAATATAGTGGGGGCAAACATGCTAAATTACTCTATTTAATTGGATTGTAAATATGATTTATAAATCAACCAACATACGTAATCCCCGGGGAAGAGTAAACAAATTTTCCAAATGAAACCCCAGCAATGGGCATGTAATGGAAATCTCATTTTTGAAAATTACTTTACCTAAAGATTCCATAAATAAGGGCTCAATCCATCAACCCCTTTTTCATATGGATCTTCCATTACAGCCTGTGAGAGTTCTTACTTCTAAAGAACTGTACAAGGATCCTTGCTGAAGCTAACTGTCCTCTGAGAATGAGATTTACTGATACAAAGTAAAATACACTAGTTTGCACAGTCTGGTATAAGTAAGCTACTTGCTTTGTTGAATCATTTTTATAAAAAGACAGGTTTTATCCCACTGGCATTAAAGAAAATTGGGAAAATACATAAGATGCAATGTATTTCTAGATAAGGTTATTGTAAGAATGAATGCGAGCAGGAGTTTTCATTTGACTTGTTCTAAAATGTTAGAAATGTAGATTTGTCAGTTTTCAGAAAATAATATGAGTTGGTATGTGAACAAGCTGTTTTGGCAGAAGGCTAGATTGTAAACTGTGTGCAGACAGGGACTTGCCTTAATCATCTCAGAATCAACTCAATGGCACGCAACAACAGTCACCAGACAAGACACATCACAGGTGTTTCATAAACATTGTAAACTTAAGTTAGTGCAGTTTTGTGTATGAAAATGATGTGATACTCTTGCTTTAAAAAAAAAAAGAAAAGAAAACTAGCCACTCTTTATCATAGAACATGCACTGAACTTTAAGCAAGCAAAATTAATAAAGCTGTTGAAAAAGTAAATAAAAGTTCTAACCTAGGCATTTCATTATTTGATTTATGGTTGTTCCATTTATTCCCCCTAGAGAAAAATGGAAATGCATTAGTATCCAAACACTTGTGACCACAAAAAGAAACTGGTACGGCAACTGTCTGGCAATTAGACTAGTTTTAAACTGGCTATACATTAGTTTTCAAATCTCTGGAATTTTGTATTCAACATTTTCTTTCTTGAAGAAAAAGCAAGTAACAGCATCTGGTTCTGTATCTACAATCTTCCATCCACTCATCAGTCCTGCATGGCTCTCCCCTTATGAAAAAAATGAGTTCACCTTGACTTTATTATAGATTTAGCCACAAATAGAGATTTGCTTCACCTTGAATTTCAACCTTGATATCACAAGCAAGAAAAAGGTTTGGGTCTCAAAACAAACAAGATTTTCTCCGTTCTCTTATAAAATCACTTTTCTGACTGTCATTCTTCCTTTTTTAATTTATTATGCAATGAACTGGCAAACCAAATCTGATAAAATGCAATGACAGTTATAAACACAGTTTCAACATTCATACAAAAGGATCTTAATTATGTTTAGTTATCACACTGCAGATCTAAATGTTCCAAGGGAATGGAAAGCTACTATTTAAATTCTGTTTCTAAATTTGATGTTTCCAATTGTTTATGAAAATTGATACAACCTTGAAAATTTTTTTAATTGCCCTTTTACTGATATTTTTACTAACATATTTTATGGATATGTAATCATTAATTTTGTCTTAAAATACTACTAGATAAAAGTTAACCAGGTCAAAGTATGTTTTTCATAATGGATAACACTATGTCTTTTAAATGTTCTCTATTAGCATTTGCTTAAGATTTTCTTCATAAAATTATAAACAGCTTACAACAAAATTATTAACTTTATTTCACATGAAGGAACATTTAGTGCAACTTCATATTTTCACAAGACCAATGTATCTATAGGGACAGCCAGTTCTTAAAATAAAGCACTTGAAAAATACACTTATCATAGTAAAATACTATCATCAGCTCAAACACAATGCTCCACAAGGGCTGCAGATTAACTTTTGTCTCCAAATCCAATCATTTTTACAATTTGTTTAACTCAAAACTTACTTTTCCTTAAGTTCTGGTATGTACAGACTAGTCTCCATTTCTGACATATCAGTTTGGAGCTAAGTGCTATATTACATTTGCTGTTTGAGTTAACATATGCTATGCAAAAATTAAGTACACAAAGTGTATAAATTTATCTTTCTGTTTACGTTTGCTTGGAGTACCAGAAACGCAATACATTTTTTTCTGAGAAACTATGCGCAATTGTAGAAAACTGTTTGAGAACTATACAACTATTTATAATGATTTTTAAAAGGAGGCATGAATTTGCTAAGTAATCTTTTAAAAGGCAGGTATATTCCAACCCCTAGCTTTCTCTGTATAATGTTATTGTACTGTGGGACTGTGTTCACATGGGTTTTAGGCTTTCAACAGGAGACAGCTAGTCATCAATAGCCAGAGAACATTGTTGTCATTCAGAATTAGATTAGATGAAAGATTTCTAGCCTAATATTAAGTGTGGGAGGAAAAAAGTCAAAATAAATATTATCTTTCCTCTTCCTAAAAGGTAGACTATATGGATCTATGGACGACACTATAAAATATTGGTTGAAGACAAGTTTGAGCATTCTGAACCAATGCTCTAATTGCCAGGAATCAAGCATCTTTCTCTGCAGTTAAAGCTGAAAATGGAAACCCAAACCCTAGATTACAGTTATCAATTATACCTATAATCAGTTGTCAATTCACCCCTTTCAGTAGTTTTACAGATGTCCTCTAAGAAAATACATTCGAAGTGCTATGGCTCTGAATTCTGAATTTCCACCTTTGTATTCTAAATTGAAAGTGTATTATATAATGCTACACACTTTAATAACAACTTTAAGTGCTGTCAAAATATCATGTGCAAATATTTTAAGATTCTTTTTTAAACCAAAGACCCTCAAAGATTGTTCATAATCAAATGGAGAGGAAAAATAATGTTACCTGAGTCTGCCTTTTGGTTGAAATATACTGATAATGTTCTGAGAAATAACTTTTAAAAATAAAGCTTCCCTTTAAATATTGGCAAGAGAAATGTAAACATGAATATAACACACCTAACCTTTGCATGTTTGTCTATAAGGAACTATTAATGTATAATTTTACCCTCAAGGAAATTCATGTTTAAAATCTAAAACTACTCACAAAAATGACACAGTATAAGTTTATGTGGCCACTTAGCACACCTTCAGCACCTAGCACTGTTCCGATAATTACAATAGAGTACCTGCTGATTTGCACTGTACTTAGAAACTTTTCAGTGTTTCATATATTTATGTCCTTTCAATTATCTTCAATGCATAAAATTTGCATATTATATTTAAGAGTTTTCCAAGGCAAAAGCCAAATGCCGTCGAAAAGATAAGTCTAACATGAACTCTTTTTTTCCCCAGAAATAAAGTTAACTTGTTCTCTTAAGCACTTAGGGCAACATTTATCTGAGCACTTATTTTTCTGAATTACTGACTTGCATAAATCCAAGAATTTAGTTTTAATATTCAGTAAATAAAATGCAATCAATTTTTCATGTTCAGAGTCTATAAAGTAGATTGAAATAATGTTTTAAATTTAAGTTTTAAATATTTTGTCAATTTAGGTTTGAAGTGAAGGCATAGTCATTTCTAAACAGATTTAAAATCCAGGTCTGTAATTCAACAAAGTTCAAATGAAATAACTGTAAAATATTTTTAGGCAGTGACGCTGTTGTTACAGACTGAGTTCACCAACTGCATGTGGGAAGTCAGACTATTTTCCACTCTATGTCACAATATTATCTTAACAAATTAAAATTACTCTGTTCCTATTAAGTGCTTGCTACTATGCTAAATGCTTTAGATATGCTCTTGTTTGTAACAAAGTACCTTGACACTTTTGGACTATGAGCTCTCAGGGCAAAGAATATTCTGATTAAAAAATCCTTGTTATTAAACCTTAGCTGTCATTCATAGCCACAGATAATGTTTAATGAATGCTTACTGTGTGCCGGGTTGTTGTTTTGTGTTGATAGGTGCCTCCTAGCCACCCTATAGAAGAGAGTAGAACTGCCCCGTAGGGTTTCCCAGGAGCCCTTAGTGGACTTGAACTATCAGCCTTTTGGTTAGCAGCTGAGTTCTTACTCACTACCCCACCAGCTCGCCATATGGTTGCATTATCTCATTGCATCCTCACAACATTTCTCGAGCGTGTCATATTATTTCTCCTTTTTAAAGAAGACATTGAGGCTTTAAAAAGTTAAATAACTTCCTTATGAGGCTACGGTGCCAAGTGATTAGAGTTCATAACCAAAGTACTATACTGCTCTTGCCTGAGAACTGCTGGCCCTTTGGTTAAAGAAAATAACATGCACTCTTGTAATTTCTCGTTGGCATTCTTTTCAGTAGAAAAAGATTCAGGAAAGGGACTCTTGGCTTGATGTTATGTTTTGGAGATGGCAAATTTGCCATGGAAGAACTAGTAAGATGCATTGTGATTCCATTTTGACTAAATAAGGGAGAGAAGAGGGAGTGGGAATGGCATGTGGAAGAAAATCAGTCTTGAATTTTTTTTACAAGTGAATAAAAGCAGAAAATTTCATTTAATTTAAAAAGCTGGGTCTTGACAGATAAAGTATGAAAATTTTTAGTACTTCAAAATCATAAAGCAACAATTGGCCAATCTGAGACTTGGAAACTCGGATTTAAGATTATGAAATTTGCAGATCTACCCTAAAGAAACCTTAGGATGCCTTAACATTCATTTTTTTTTAATGTTTGGAACTCTTGCCTCTGAGATGGTGGCGAATTAGACTCAACATTCTTGGACTTTTGTAGTGGTGGTTGCTTAGCTTTTCTCATGCGGGAAAAATAATGGGTGTTTTTTTTTCCTTTAGGGAGTGAGAGAGGGAAAGAGGGAAAGAAAAATTAACCGGTCTATACCCAGACCGTCTAATTTGAGGTTTTCTCACTAACCTCCTTTGGGAAATCACGGTGTGACCTTTAATCGGAAACTAGTAACTTTTAAGTTTATCTGGTTGCCCCTTTTCCCACTATGGCAGAACAAGCAGCCACGGTTGTTCTTTTCCTGAGAGCCATGGTCACAGAAACGTCCCAGAGCGAGGCCAACACCCCGCGGTCCCCGCAGGACTCCGACCTCGGGGCGCGCGTGTTTCCGGGCACTGCCCCCGGCGCAGGTCTGGGCGCCGAGGCCGCGTGGCCACGCCTGGTGCGTCCCCATTCACTCTAGGCCCCGTGCAAACAGCGAAAAGCCCTTGAGTCGGGACCTCGTGGCTCCTCCAGAGGCCACAAAGGCCTGAAGGCGCTGCCCCGGAACCGGCCTCGAGAAGCGACCGCTCGAGTCCCCCACGCGCCAAGACCAGGGCGCTGCGCCCCCGAGGCAAGGAAGGACCGAGGCCTGGGCTCCGCCTGGAGGGTCGGGGCTTTGGTTTCGTCCCAATCAGCTGGGACTGGGCTCAAGGCAGGACCGTTGGCCGGTCTGGGCTTACCCTCGGTCGAGGCTCAGAAAGGGCCTGGGTCCACGGTCGCCCCAGGCCTGCGGGCCCCTCGCCTCCTCACCTGACCGAACTTGGCTTCCTGCTCCAGGGCTCCCTTCTCCAGCCCGTTGACTGCGTGCGGCCCGCCGGCAGGGAAGTTGTTACGGCCCAGGCTGCTCCAGTCTTCCACCTTGGGGCTGTGGTAGGGGGAGCTGTCACTCACTCCTGGGGAGGGGACAAGGCGTCAGACTGCAGCCCTACCGTCCCTGCAGAGACAGGACCTGAACCCGAGACTAGACAGAACGAGGACCCCAACCCCGGGTCAGCGCCCTGCCCTCTACCTCCCAGGGGCTCTGGGCCCAGCCGCGGCCTCCTCTGCTTCCAGGCCAGCGCCTGGGTGCATTCCTAGCTTTGCCAGGCTCTTTCATCTGGCCTGTTGGGTACGTTTCTTTCTGTTTTTTCCAAACGCTCTTTCATTTCTCCCTCCTGTCCTCACTTCCCCTGGGAAAACGCGTGAAAGAAACTGGATAGAGTTCCCAAGTCTTTTCAGTGTTTTCCCAACTCGGAAAGAGCCCTCGAACCTGGAAGCACAGTATTCGTCTTCTTGGGTACTAACCCAGGGCCGAGTGGGGATTGACAAAGATCTGAGACTGGGGCGGGCTGGAAACGCAGAGAGGAGCCTCTGGCCTGAGGGTGCCTGCCCTGGTATACGGAAATATCCAGAAAGGTGTTCACTGTACTAGTACTGTGTCAATAAATAGAACAAAAGACCCACAGATCATTGCAAACAAACGACTAGATGCTGCCTACAATACACACGCTAAGTACACGTGCATAGGTTTCTGCCTTGGGTGTGCGTAAACCCACTGTAGTAGAATACATTCTGACTCAACACATAGCGACCCTATAGAACTCAGTAAAACTGCCCCATAGGGTCTGTACAGACAAAACTTTAAAATGTCAGGTTATATGCATGTAACTCAGAAAAAAAATGTGCAATTATCACCACAAGTGGCAGTTGGCAGGGTCACATGGAGTTTTTTAATACAGGAAATAATGAAGTAAAAGGTAAAGAAACTGAAAGTACAATTGTTTAGAAAAGGAGTCAAGCCATTAGTTACTGTTTTTCTGTCCTTAATGGAAATGCAAAGAAAATTGTATGTTATGAAGTGATTATTACAATCCTGAGGGTTATGCATATGAAATCACTGGCATCTTTTTTGTGACCAAGTGTAATTTTAAAGAGAAGATACTTGAAGACTATAAAGAATGAATTTTTGTGCTTGGTACCTATGGGTAGAAGAGTGAAGTTTGACAAAGCCACTGTAATTTGATTCTAAACATTTCCATCTGACACAGTGCTTCCAAGGGATGATCTTTAAAAAAAAAAAAAAGTATTATATCACAAATTTGTCAAACACTAGGTTGTTTAAAGCTGGCATTTAGGATCAACAGAGTATCTGGAATTGAGTGGCTCCTCTCCACAGTCCAATACTTTCTCAACTGACATTTGCTCTAATTGTAGGAGTCCCTGGGGGGAAAAAGTTTTCTTTTCAACTCTGTCAGCCTTTTTTTTACCGCCCGCCCCCACCTCCAAAGAATTAGACTGTGTTTCTGTTTGCACCAGGAAACTATGTTTTGGCCCAGAGCTGCCTGTCTCTACCCTCCCAGACAAAAGGCAGTTGGTGGGCACAAGCCTGAAGTTATCTTAAGAAATTGAGATCCCCCTGTGAGCCCCCATTTCTGCTGATCTCACACTTTCCCATGAACAGGGGCTTCCTTTAGATGTCAGTGAGGTCAGTTTATCCTATAAATCAAGGGCAAATTCTCTCCAACTGAGGCTCTAACTAACTCTGAATAAGCCAAAACTGGACTCTCAGAAGGATCTTGTAAGTTCACAGAAAACAAGATGAGAACTCAAGGCCCTATTTTAAATACTTAAACAGAAGTGCCAATGTGGTGGCAACCAAAAAAGGCAGGAAATAATTAAAGAAAATATTTTCTCTCTTTCCTGTCTAATTTTTCCTTTGGCATTTTAAACTTTGGATGGAGAAGTGACGGCCATTGGCTGTCAATCTCCAAAATTCTGCATCCAGGGTATTTTGCCTTTGTTTTCTCCCTACCGAGAAAGATGTTCAAGCCTTTTTTTTTTTTTTTTTTTTAAACAACACAGTCAAAGAAAACAAACTCAGGTCTCCTTCGGAAGCCAGATTGATCAAGAAGGCTCCAGGAGTTTCTGAGCAAGCAAAAAAGACTCTGACGACTCGGCAAGGTCAGAGGTGAAAATGGAAAGGAACATAGGGTGGCATCGCTGGAAACCTTCAGGGACAACTAGATGTCCGCTTGCATTCGAAAGGACCGGCAAGGACTGGAGAAGACAGGAAAGGATAAAAGAAAGGAAAGCAAGGAATCATCCTGAGTTTTCTTGCCATCACCGCAGTGACTGGCGTCACTGCTTAAGATATAGCAACACCGAAGTTGTTTAAGGTAAAGAGAGAATGATTAGATCGAGAGAGAAAGAAGTAATAAAGCAGAAAATTAGTCCCGGAATCAGCAAGTCACTGGTAGTAACTTCTGGACCTCTATTTCCGAGGAAAATGAAGCGAAGCATAAGAATGAAACCAATTAGGTGACATTTGAACTTCCTGCCTGAGCAAATTTGGCCTGATTGCCAGAACTGGAGAAGGAGAACTCTGCAATTTCCCCGGCGTACCAGACTCCTCGCGGCCGCTTCTGCTCCGGGAGCGAGCTGCCTGCAGCGGCGTCTGCAGCCCGCGGCCCCAAGCCGGCTCCGGCTTCCCGACTGGGTCCCAAGTCCGGCCCCGAGCGCGCACTCCCAGCCAGCCAGCCGGGCTGAAGCTGCCTGCCGACGCACAGAGGCGGGGGAGGGTGGAAAATGTGAACCATGTGTTGAGGATGGGGGATGTTATGGGTCTGGAAGTTTGAGATGAGGCAGGAGACTGTGTGTGGCAAGGAAACGAGAGGCATGAATTTCAAGTTAATGAGCACAAGACAACCCCCACCCAGAGGACTCCGTTATTTCTAAAGGAAAAAGCCTCAGGTGACAGAATATACTCGGGCCGAGAGGCCTCCGATACTGAAACCTCGGCGACCAGAGGCGCTGCACACCCCTACACCCGGCTCTGGAGACTTACCTTGGTCAGTGATGGAGCGGATGCCCAGAATGTCGGTGACCGAGTGCGAGGAGGGCCAAGTGCGCGGCATAGCTACCGAGCCAGGGATGGTGGGCACCCCGGGCGGCGTCGGTACTTTGGCGGCAGCCGCCGTGATCGGACTAGGGTACGAATAGATGTGGTTGTAAGGCAGCGTGGGCTGCGGCGCCGGCTGTTGCTGCTTGTAAGATTCGTAGTGGCCCTGCTGGGCTAGGTTACCGATCTTGTTGCGCAGGATGCGGCTGATGGAGCTCACCGAAGGTACGTTGTACTTGTCGCACACGCCGTCCGCCAACAGACGGTCCCGAATCTCCCAAGCGAAGATGCCGGGGTCCCTCTGCTTGTAGGTCCGGATGTGTTTCACTACGGTGGGGGTGGTGACCCGGGGCTTGCTGCCCCCGATAGCCCCTGGCAAGATCGAGCCTGTCTCGTTGTAGCGCGCCAGGATCTTGCTGACGCAGCCGTGAGAGACCCGTAGCTGACGGCTGATGTCACAAGGTCGGATGCCCAGTTGGGCCAGTTCCACGATGCGAAGCCGGATGGCGTTGGGCAGCGGTCTCCCGTTCACAAACACTCCTCCCAACTGGTTCACCTCCCCGAAGGCTGGCTCTGCAAAATGAACACAGGGCGCGCGGGGACGCGCACCCGAAGCTTGGGACAGCCGCCTGACACTTGGCTTCCGCGCATCCGGCAGCAGGGCGAACTCATTCGCCCCGGATCAAGGGCAGGGGCTGTTCCTAAGCCATAGCTACCAAAAACCTCGTCAAACTGCCCCACGGCGCCGCGATCCAGGCGGGCCCCCCAGTCGTTTCAGAAGAGCCGGCGGCCACTATAGGCAAGTTAAATGGCGAGACTCGGGGACTCTTAGAGTGTCCAAAAGTTTCTCAAGCAGGCAGGGAAACTAGTCTTGACGCCTACAGCTGTCTCCTTTCTGCCTGCTCGGACCTAAAGTCCTCGGGCTACTTCTCCTTGATCCCAGAGCCCTGCCGGCGAACCCCGCAGTCAGACAAGGTCTAGGAGAAGTTACAGATCTTTTTCTGTTTTGTCTGCATGAGTGTGGAACAAAACTTCGTCTGTAGCTGAGGCCACAACTGTCTTCTCTTAAAAACAGCGTCAACAACTAGGCAGCCACCAGCGATCAGAAGGCACTTCTGCGCACCGCTGACCCTTCGAATGTTCCCACTACTTGTAGGAACACGAGCAAAGTCAACAAGCAGAGTGTGAGCGCTCAGGGGTGCGCGCCCTCGCGCCCGCGCCCTCCCTCCCTCCCGCTCCCGCTCGCGCTCGCTGGCTCTCTCGCTCGCTCGCTCGCTCCCTCCCTCCTCCCCGGCTCTGACAGTGTCCCCCGCCGCCACTCACCCATTGCTCCGAGCAGTACACCAGCCGGACCCCTGTCACGTTCTCCCAGAAAGGAACTTCACGCACGGCCTCGGTGGACCAGCCTATCGTTGCCCCGGGCCTCCTCCGGTGCCTCCGCTTCTCCTCGAGAGGAGGCGGCGAGAGTGCAAAAGGAAGGAGTAAAAGGAAGTCTGTGCCGGGATGAAAGAGGCTTGAGTTCTGCATTTCAATCTAAGCAGCAACGTGGGCTGGGTTCAGCAGGGCCGGGCGGCTCCGTCTATCACTCACTAGGGACACGCCCCCAAGGAGGCGGGCCCTAGGCCACTATGTGCAGTGATTGGTCCGAGACGTTGAGCGACAGCGCTGTCCAGGAAGCTCCTTCTGTTGTCTCTCAGACTGGCCCTGCACCTGGGTGACTAAATACAACGAAAATGGGTGTTTGACATCGTCCCAGGGGCAGCGTAAACAGACAGCAAAATCAGACTGGTAAAAATGCTGAATAAGCAAATGAGAGCGTTTGGGCTGAATGACTGACTCGAAGGGGGAAGGGGACATGGGGACCTCTTTAGGGATATGACATCTCAGGATTGAGGTTAAGACTCCAGGTGGGAGGTGGGCTCCAATCTGTCTTTTAGAATAGCCTGTCACACAGGCCTCAGAGGGGCTGTCAGGAGGGGAACGCTGTCACCAGCTGGTCCTGCCCCACGCCGGTCCACGCCAGGTGGCAACAGCGCAGGTGGACAAAGGTAGGCCTATTGGAGAGATGCGGGGGGGTGGCTCAAGGAGCCCACGACTCGGAGGCCACGCAAGAGGCAGGAGGCTTTCTCCATCAGATCCCCGGGACAGTTCCTTTAGTAGCTTCATCTGCTAGCTCAGGGCCAAGCACCGCCATGCAGCCTCAAGGTCGAGATGATGCGGGTACTGAGAACCGAGCTATAAGCGGCCTTGCCGCCCTGTGTAGCCTGATTGCGGGTGAGCTGTGCTTTCACCATTGGGGCCTGTGCTGCAGCACGCTCAGCAACAGGGCTGGGTCTCTGGGCCTCGCGGCCTGGGCATTTGCATTCCCACGTGAGCCACCTGAGGGGTTTTGCTCAAATCGACAGCGACGTGGTTCAGTGGTTCAAAGAAGGTGAACACCGACCCCGCACATGTATGTCGTTTCCGCATCTTCTGTGAAGCTACCAGAGGCCCTGAGGTTCTGCCTAGTTCTGCATTTTCACTTTTGTTCACTCTAAATCTAAAGTGTACAGTACACTTTTTGGATCCCAAAGTTATTTGTAACTTGAGTACGGGCTGTGGGAGAATACAAATCAAATGTGTTTTTGAAAAGATCTGGAGTTTTGTAAAAATGAATTTGTGAATTTATACTGCTTCGGATGGAGGATATTGCTACTTGACAAAGATCTTTCTTGTGCACAAAGCTGACCCACAATGACGAGGGTGCTGTGATTAGGGTCCAGAGAAAGTGACTGAGCCCAGATCCGCGGCCAGTAAGTGACAGAAACCCAGGGAAAACTAATGATATACTATGCTTCTTGAAACTAACAGTGATCTGACACGTTTAGACGGTGAAAATGCAGTCTCAGTGCAAATTCAGAGATGTGAAAGATTTGAAAGACAAAAGAAAGGTGGATAAAAAAATCTTTAATGCTTTACAATCAAGATCTTGTAAAAAGTTCCACAACTAGAAATACTACTTGATCTTATCCTTCTATTTGCCTTTTGCCCTTGAACATAGTTTTAAACATTCAAAATCTTCTCGAAATTTAACTTGATTTCGTCCTGATCTGACCCGTAGTACCTGTTGTGTAGCCCACCAGGCCCTTTACAACACGGAGGGTCTTCAGAAATCCAAGAGTTTATAAGCAGTTTTTTCTTGGGGCTAGAGTACAAATTAGCTGAGGCTTCGCGACATTTGGGGACAACTGACACTTTAGGAAGGAATGAACTTTTCCACTTCTTGATCTGGAATCCCCCCCCCAAAAAACTCCCTTGTACCCCTCACAGTGTACACAAGCTGTGAGTATTGACTCCCCTACAGACTCTGCGCGGGTGCCGCGCGCCTAGTGAGCGCCTCATGGAATCTGCGGGGCTGACATGCAGCTAAAAGGCTGTTCACCTTCGGGCTGGCAAGGCAAACAAACATCAGTGCAGTGCTGGGGGGCTGGAAGCTAGGTCAGTGCGTCAGCGGTCCTGCAACTCAAGCCCACACTGATCCTAAGACCTGTAAGACAGCTCTAGCCAGGTTGCCTAATCTAGTAATATACTCTTGTTTGTCCCGTACTGTCCTCAGTTGCGGCACATCTCCCGCGCCCTTGGAAGGTACGCTACCATCTCTCCGTTTCCACCTGCTGGTCTCGCCTGTGGCCGCTCGTGACCTCAGCCGCCGCGGACTCGCTAGGCATGCAGACGCAACTCCCATCTGTCCCTGTATGCGCCCTGCTATACCTCCTCCCCAACCCTGCAAGCCCGCTCATTCAAGTGGGTGCAGATGCCAGCGCTCTCAGCTCCTGCGGTTCTGGAGACTCCACGTGGAATCTTCGGTGCTTTGGGGCATCTTGACCTAACTCTGTGAGCAGGAGGGACCAAGGCCTCAGAGATCAGGACGAGATGGCCTGACCCATCAGAAGGGACCCATGCTAAATCCTCTGGCGGCCGCACGAATGCGGAAACCAGGTAGCCTGAGTGAGAGAGGACCTTGTCCCAAACTGCTGACTGACTGAAGGGATTAGAGTGAGATAGAGTGAACGCTGGGGGCCAGCAAGGCCAGACGGTGGGCAAAGAAGGGATGAAGGACTGTGAGGCAGCAAGGGTTGGCACCCGGTGCTTAATGCCGGCTCTGGACCCAGGAAATCATACACACAGGAGTCAGAAGAATTTTGACTAAAAGGTGAAATTTAAGAACAAAAGCAAAACACAACCAGTAAGGCCTGCAGCTGACTCAGACAGGGAGAAACCAATGTCCTCCCCTCGGTGCTGGTGAGGCCTCCTCCCAGGGGCGACCCGTTCTCTGGGTAAATATTTACTCAGCGGGAGACTGGAAGCTCGCTGGCCCAAGCATGTGAAGGAGGGGGATCCACTGAGTGGGGGAACCCGCACGCTCCGCGCTAGCGGTGACGGACCCACACACTCTTACGGGGAGCCAAGACCCCGGATTCCAGGGGCGGCTCGGCCCGGGGGCGCGGCTTGGGGAGCTGCAGCCACAGCGCGCCTCCTCCGCTGGACTCGGGCCCTGTCCAGGCCAGATGCTGTGAAGTATCCATAAATCTGTCAGTGGTCCCAGGGCCGCGGGCAGTCACCTGCGGCACCCCCCTTCTGGCCCAGCGCGGTCTGAGGGGAGATGTAGGATAGGAATAAGAATCTAGCTCCTTCCAAGGCCTCCTTCAAGAGACTCTCCAACCTGGATTCCCAGTCAGGTTGCTCCACCAGGAGCTCCCTTCGTAGGTTCTCTTGGTCCGCAGTCACTGTGGATGGGATGGTGTGGCAGCAGAGGCGTGTATGTGCGCTCCGGAAGGGCTGTCCCAGCAGCAATTCTGACGAGCAGAGGTGACACAGGAGGACAGTAACTATCTGATTCTTCCAACCTGCTGGGGACAGATAAGACCCTAGGAGACCTGCCCGCCTCCCGACCACCATGGGGTGTTCTCGGGATTCAGAATCCGCCAGAGTCAGAGCTCTAGGACGAGGGGTTTTCAAAGCAGAATGACCCTTTTCAGCGGTCTGAAGGGAAAGGCTCTAGAGGCAAGACCTCAGGTCCAGTCCCCCCACCGAGTGGACGAGTCTTCCACAGTGAGTGCCCGCTTGCGCGAGACTTACACAGCAAGAAACCCTGCTTCTCTAGACCTCGCCAAACCGTCCTGCCATATCTTGGCACTCGGGCTTGAAACCCCGGCGGCCCGCAGCCAGCCAGGCCCAGGCCTCACCTGGGTCAGCAGCCCCTTCTCCACCCACTCGGCCTCCCAGAGACTGTGACCGCACGTGGCAGCCGGAAGCACACTCCGTGCCCAAGGCCATAAGCTGTTGGCCCAGCGCAACCAGCTAGGGGAGCCCCTGGGGGGAGGGGGAGGAGGCACTGCAAAGGAACAGCCTAGCCATGCGCTGGAGTAGAGACAGTGAGGAGCCTCAACCCCAGCCAGACGTATGGGGAGCTCAACACACTGACCTGCTGGCCTGGACTTGCGGAGCTCGGAGCACCACCAGACACACCCGCCCAATGAAACAGCGCAGTGGGTCTCGGGAGCAGCAGAGAGCAGCTGGATGATGCTCCAAGGGTCGAAGAAGCATCCTTGCCTCAGCCTTCCCGCCAACAGAACGTCACGGTTCAAGAGCTTTTCTTTCCCCAGCTGCGCCAGGTAGTGAGGGCAACAGCTGACAGAGTCAGGCCCGAGCGCAAAAATTCCTTCGGGTGCACCGCCAGTCTGCAAGCCACTAGTCTCCAGCGCGCGGTCCGAGGAATAGCCGGGCGGCTGCTTAGAGTTCTTGGCCGGCTTCTCCTTTCGAGGGCAGGGGAGGGGCCTGTTGCCGCCTGAAACCCGCTTTTAATTCTCCGCCTGCCTGTTTCTGATCACCCGGGGTTGCTTTTTCTGTTTGCACACTCCTTCTGTTACAATAAAAACAATAGACATTTCTTTTCAGTTTCCCCATATTAGCGTCACTCAGTAATTGTTCTCCACCCTCGTCCCCCACCCCCCGCCCGCGTCGAAGGCGAGTGGGATTGTTGGTACCCTTGCATTGGAAGGTTTCCGATTATATAAGCAAATCGTCCCTAAAGACTTTAAAGTAAAAATAAATAACGGCCCGGGAAATTGCGGTGACCCTAACATCACTTTCTGAACGCAAATTACACCCATTTTTCAGTTTTCAACAGCGGAATTGCTTTCAGAAGGACGGCGCGGAGCGTCGTGTGATATGGTTAATTTGTTTATTAAATCTGCAAATGAAAGAGAGCACGTTTTTGCGCAGGGGGGCAAAGCTCATAGCTGTCGGAAGGCAAGAGAGTGAGCAGGATCGGATCCCGACTGGGGGGCAGGGGTAGGGAGGGGCACTAATAGGAGGTCGGGCTGAGCATCTAGCCAGAAGAAGGGAGTTTCTCTTTGAAAGACTCGAATCAACTGCAGAACTCGCACAGCTCATGACAGGAGAACATTGTCCTTGGTCACTGCAGCTTTGAGCTTCAGCGCTTCAAGAGAGTTCCAGCTGCATGCAGAAAGCAGGGGTTGCAGGTCACCTTTGGATTCTTAAGAATAGCTGCCTGCGACCCTGTCTGTCCTCTTATTTCAGGTGTCCTTGCAAGGGCGGTGGTGCTGCCTCATTCTAAAGAGCTTGCCTAAAGATTGTCTGAAAAAGACAACCCAGAACCAGGAGTCGCCTCTCAGCCCTGCTTTCAGAAAAGGTGAACGCGAAGCCCCTGAGGCCCTCACAGTGGCTCAGGTTGCGCTGAGTCCAATTCTATTTCGAGGTCCCTGTTTTATGTAGACGGAGGGCCCAGCCCTCTGTCTTCTGGCAAGAGAGCTGGGCCGTGGCACTGGTGACCCCAAACACTGGCTGGGCCTGACGCTGCTGACTCGGGGGACAACGTGTCTCAAACTTGGTTTAAGGCGTCTGAGGAGCGGGAATTAACCCAGGCCAGAGCCGTCGCGCTGCGCAATGACGTCCCTCTGCTTTTCCGGGACACATAACTTCAGATTCTCTTGATGCGATGTTTCCACGGATCGCAGGAGGGGCAGTGTCCCCACCAGTAGCTTCCTTCGCCCCTGTCCTGTGCGGACCTCGAGTCGCTGCGTGCTGGCGGTAGATAAGCCGCAAGGCCGTCGAGTACGGCGTGGTCAAGGTGCAGGTCGTCCAGATGGTAGCCTTTTCCGGACTTTCTTCACTAACCGCCAGTTCCCGCGCTGGCCTCAGGAGTGGAGACTTGTGCGGCGCTGTCCTCACCGTCACTCGGAAAACAGGAAACGGGGGCTAGGAGCAGGTCAGGGTCTGGGTCACCAAAATTTCCCGCAGTCTTGGAATTTCTGGTCCTTTCTCTACCAGTCGCCGCACCTCATCACAGCGCCACCTAGAGACAACGATTTGATTGCTCTCCCACGGTAATTTCTGTTGAAGTTGGAAAAGGCCTTTCAAAACCCGCAGACCTTCTGTAGCTGGAAAATTTCAGTTCTTCCTTCCATTTCCCCTCGCCATTCTCCACAACACAAACTGGAGCATCGTTCTTTCCAAGATTCATCGGAAGTCCATTCTTCCTCCAGGACTGAATTATCTTGAAGTCCGCAGGCTCTAGTCAGGGCCACATACTGTTTAAGGAGGCTCCAAGCTAAAGAGGGAGGTAACAGGCCCACCCTTCTGCAGCTCACCCTACCCTTTGCTGAGTTCACAACACGCTAAGCAGCCCATAACTTACCCACTCCAACCTTCACAGTAAACTTGCAGAGGAGATACGTGTTCCCGTTTCGCAGCAGAGAAAACAGAGTCTTAGATTAAACAGCACGCGAGACACTAAGATTAAACGGTAATTAAGTGGAAAGAGATGGGTCTGGTTGCCACTATGCCTTCCATGCTGTTGCTCGCGCCATTTTCCTCTGTTGCAGGAACAGCTCAGTCCTACCACAAGTCTCTGCTCTGCAAGCGGATGCCGGCACCTTCATCTCGACTCTGTGCCAAAAATAGGCAGCACCTTGTCCTCCCTGAGGGCACACAGTAGATACCCCCAAGTCGGGGTGGGGGTGGGGGTTGACTGAGCTGTGGGTGCTCAGGCCTGTCCCCTCCCTAGATCGGGTTACCCAAGGGTGTAGAGGTGGTCAACAGCCACCCCCCCACTCACATGCTGTGGCACAGCAGCAGCAAAGGCCACACCGTGAGGACTGGGAAGAATGGGGCATGCTCAGCTCTTGGCTGGAAGAGAGTTCTCAGCAAAGTGTCTGGCTGGTGTAACAGAAAATCACGTTTGTCTGGGGATTAATTCTCCTGTGTGCCTGCGTGTGTTTCTTTTTAAGACCAGTGTAGTAGGAACAAGCCAGGAGGAGACGAGATGCTATAAAATTAGAACCCTTAATTAGCACAGCTAGCTTGGAAACCCTGGCGATATAGTGGTTAAGTGCTAAGACCAAAAGGCCGGCAGTTCAAATCCGCCAGGCGCTCTTTGGAAACTTTAGGGGCATTTCTACTGTGTCCTACAGGCTCATTAGGAGTCAGAATCAACAAGATGGCAGTGTTTTTTTGTTTTTGTTTTTGTTTTTTTAAATCTGGGCCAAAGTGACACCGAAGTGCCTGATGCTCTTCCTTGCTGGAGTTCTGGCTGGAGTTGCATTTTTTTTCCCCCCTCAGGTATATTCTGGAGTCTGACACGGAGAATCCTTTCATTGTCCCTAATACAAGGGAGAAATAAATTATTTCATTTTTTAAAAAATCACAATGATAACGGGATCTCAGGGTCCCCCTGGGAGAGGTGGTAGTCAGAAGAAGATGAAAATGCAGCGAGGTTGTTAAAGGCAGTGCTTCATCTCACCGGGAAAATGTGCTCTACCGGCTGCCCACACGGAACTCATAGATTGTGCTGTAGTGTGTACTGGGCGCAGGGCTCCAGTGGTTTAGGCCCGAGGACCTGGACTAAAAACTCGGTGTTAAATTTAGGACTTACCTGTGATCTGGAGTAGGATCTCGTCGCCAGCATCTTGTCTGGGATTATCAGAATTCGGTGGGCCAGGAGAAGCCTGGGAAGCCTTGCAGCGCTCACCAGGTGTTCCCGCTGCCAGAGGCGGCGGAGCTAGCCCACAGGTCTTCTTTCGGTCTAGGTTCAGTCCACCCTGGGGGTGAGCAGGCTCCGGTAGGCCTTTCGCCCCGTAGGCGGTCAACCCCAGGAGGTCCCACTTGCTTCAGCCAAGGAGCAATCCTTCTCCTCGCTCCTGCCTGCATAGCATCCAGCCTGTCTAAAACTCCTGCCACCCCCTCCCCCGCTACCGATGAAAGAGCTGGCCTCTTAGCCCCCGCCCCAGCTGCACCATTCTTGACGAGCTGCGTGGGGACCTAGCCCGTGCGAACACAGAATACATAACCATTTTCGGCACATAGGTTAGCAGTTCTGGGAAAATTGCGGAAGGACCCAACAATGTAATTTGTAGTATACCCAAAGGCTAAGGAAGAGAGATGAAAAAAAAAAAAAAAAGGTAACTTCTCAAAAACGTTTAAATTTTCCTAGCCTAGAGAGAGAAAACACACACACCTTTGAAGAGTAAACGAATTTCACCATCAGGTACAACATGGATTGTGATGGTGGTTGCGTCTTCTTTGTTTTTGTTCTGTTTCTTAAATGAGAGGGAAGGGAAAGAATTACTGCCTTTTTTTTATTATTATTATTCAAATGAAACTTTTTAACATTAATAGGAAATAATCCAAAATTCTCCCTGGAAAAAAACCCCAAGCAAGTGCTTTTGTTTCCTTCAGCACATGTATGTCCTTTGTGCAGCCTTGAAAAAATCATTTTAAAAGGTTTGTCTATGCTGTAAGGAATTTGCACATTTGAAAGCTATTCAGTCTTCTCAAATGTGTACAGAGATGTTTAGGTTGCATATCTTAATGACTTTGGTAGTGCATTTAATAAAAATCACAGTTTTGGTAGAGCATTTAGTGTAAAAAATCATTAAATTTAAAGATGGACATAGTAGAGACAAGGTAGAAAAAAATTCCTGAGAGTCAACTTTAGAAAAATAAAGGCTTTCAGACAACAATCTTTGTGCTTTACCCTAATCCTTACAGTTTTGTATTATTACAGTTCAAACACGTGAAAGCATGGCAGTTTGTGGTTCTGTTGCTGCACCATCTCCAGACTGAAAATTTAATAGTTGCAGGGTCAAGACAGAAAACTGCAGCACCAGAGATTGGCACCAGAAATATTGGGCCAGTGTGCTATGTATAATGCCTTAACCTCAATGAGGCTGCTGTTCTTGATAGACACTCAAGATAGAAAGAGGATCAAGGGGAAGAAGGCTGGTTCCACTTCCTGCGGGATCATGATGCCAACCCAAGACAGTGGCTGACAGTAAGCCACTTCTTAGAGCTACAGAAAACCAAGGTCATGGCCATAGGGGACCATTAAAAAGCCCCCCAGCACCCTTTTGCAGGATGAGAGGCGTGAATCTGATGTTCTGGTGAGCTGGCAACACAAACTCCTTAGCAGTTTTTATTGCCTGAGCGATTCCTATCTAATTCCTTTGGGATTTCATTCTGCCGAGCCACATGGTTTTGTTCTTGGAGACGAGCCTTTTAGTGGGGGGAAAATAATGATCCCATTACCCAATGTTAAAAAAAAAAAAAACTTCAGTAATGCCAGTTTAGAGCTAAAAATTTAAAACCCTGAAAGTCAGGAAAGAAAATGTTGACATTCTTTTAGCCAAGTTAAATCGCTCTCCTTTGCAAGCTGTATAAAGCATGGGACACTTACAAGCCTCTCCAGCAAGGCCGGTCCGGCAACCAGGCACTGATTCTGCTGCGTTTAAAGGGAGAATGTTGTAGCACCACCAGAGTGAGCAGATTTTCCATTTGCAGTTTGAATGTTTCATGACAGTAGATTCCAATAATTATTTGGTAGGTTTAAGTACTGCACTGCCTATGTTGGGTGAATGGGGTTAAAACTTATGGAAAGCAAATTAATTTATAAACAAATCGTCAACTCAAAACAAGAGACACTGTAAATATTTACATACTTCCCCGGATCTTCCATATACTAAATTCAGAGAGTTTTATTATTCAAAACTATGCTTCAACTAAGGTAAAATGAAGCCCTCAAATGGTGGCTGCTGTAAGTGTATTTTCCTTATTTCTCCAATTTTTTTATTTTAAAATACTTGTATATGCCTGTAGCTTTCCAATGAGGAGTGCACATTGCAGAAAGATGTGTTATTTAAGTTCTTAAGTGCTGCAACATGAGACACCACTAAGTGCTTTATGAACTATGACTTCCAGAAAGTCTCTCCCCCAATCTTCTCTTTTAATGTAAGGGACACCAAATGCATGAGTTTTCCTTTGGAATCAAACTTGCCTATTGAGAGCTTATCTGCTAAACAAAATCACCTTAAGACTTTGTTTCTCAAGAGTTCCTTATGTCAAAGGGGGCAAAAAAAGTAAGATAAACAGAAAACACAGGGTTAACCTTGTAAAGTTGTGTGTAAGATGAGCCACAGCTCATGGCCACACATGCACATACTCCATGTGTTTCATCATGAAACTGCTAAGGCACATGAGGGGTTTGGTAGGATAAAGGTATTAGGTGCATCGGAGGTATTATTATTGCTATTACAGCAAATTAGTCTCATTGAGGAAAACATACCCTTGGGGTAAAATATACATTGACTTCTATGGAAGGAATGAATAATGTATACTTGGATGATGCTACATAAAACCTGCATTTCTTTCCCTCTTTCTTAAGGAAATTTTCCATATCAATGCAAATTATAACAGCAAAGCTACATGCATGTTACCAGAACTCAGGCATGGTTTGAGATTTCATAACACTATCACCTAGCTATTCAAAACACCTTCAGACAAATGTATCTGTAAGTCCTCCCCCCACATCATACTTCTTTTGTTCTAGTTAAGCCTTAATGAATCAGATCACCCTGGAAAGCAAGTGTGGATGAAATTTGAAGAGCACATGGTGTCTTGTGGAACATTTGCTAAGGACCTGCACATTTCTGAACAGTGGAGATTGTAAGGAAAAGAAGTGTGTGCATAATGTGCTATTTTAAAAAATGACCTTAAAACCAATTTTTGCATCCATTTATGGATGTTTTTCATTCTTCCTCCAGAACATGCATAGGGAGAAGCTCAGAAAGATGAATCCAAACTTGCTTCCCTGATAACCATAAACCTAACGTAATGTAAATATAATTTATAATGGTAAATAGAGCTGAATGGATGCCATTCTTGATCTAGGAATTTGAAGTAGTGAAAATCCATACAAAGAGTCTAAACTGACTTTTTAGATGCTAAAGAAGAATTTGAGAAGGAAGACACAGAGGAAGAGCAAAATATTTTTGTTACAGACCTTACTTTGAAAATAAATCTCTTTTCTCCCTCTTATCACCCCCTTCAGGCATATGGAAAAGCAAACAGAATGTTGAAATTAATAACAGAAGGATACAAACATTATAAATTAAATTCACTACTGTTGTTGCTACAACACATATTGCCTATAAGTTTGTGTCTGTGTATGTAAATTTAATGAACTTATTTTTATGAATATTTTGTCAGCTTTTCTCTGAAGTTAACCCACTATTTGGGGTGTTCAGAAATGTGCCATGTGCAAAGGAACTGATTTAGATCTCTTGTTTCTTTTGTCTTGTAAAGATATTGTGTTCAGCCTATGGACTTCTTTGTAGGTCCCCAGGCCTTTTGTCTCCTGTCCTTACTGGAAGCCAGTGCTAAGTTGGGAAAACACAGAATCTTTCTTTTGACGTGTGACATCAGTTGTGCCTACAAACTTGGGAGTATGAAATAACTATGAAGTGGGCAACTGTACCCATCAACTAGAGAAAGCTTTGGACAGCTAAAGAGTTTGCTTTTTAATTAATACTTTATCCTGTATTTCTGTTTTCTCCTAGTTCCAACTCCACATCACCTTTCTCTGAGTTACTACCTTTCCCTCTTAAACACACACACACCCCATGCATTCCCTAAAAGAAAGCAACATTTTACATAAGATTTTGATTTGTAAAATGTTCTTTTCTAGCTAAAATTCCATGAAATCCTCGAAATATTTTAAGGTACACCAGGAAACTAAGCATAACATTACCAAGATGAGTTCCAGTGAGGTCATAAAGCAGTTAGCTTTCTTCATATTAGATTCCTAAACCACCATAAATGCATACACTCTTGGCCCTGTCTTGAAGCTTATATTTTAAACAATCCATGAAAAGTATGTCCAGACCTTTACATGTTTTGGAGAAATTAGCATGCAGCTAGCACAAGGTTGACCTTTGCTATCTCTCCTACATGCAGTAGATTAACCTTAGGTACACAATATTAGGGAAACATGAGCATCAGCCAATCAAAAGTGGAGCTCCAGAGACTACAAGTTACTAATATTATCAGGGTTCTGTGGTGGATTCTTTTTTCTGATCCTTCTTTAAGTCCACACATAGAGTTGTACCAAAAATGATTTTCTCTACAGAGTGTGGGATAGCTTATCTCCTGCAGCTTTCTTGAAACATTAATGGAGTTCCTTTCTGCAATATGATTCTAAATGCTTATCTCAGGGCACTTGCCTTCCTTTAAACTCATTATGGCGGTAGGGGGGCCTTGAGTATTCACGTGATCTCTCAAATAGCTCTAAATACCAATTATACATTTTAAACAATTCAGTTTTCATGTTATGGGCCAAATAATGTGTGGCCATTGGTTTCTCAGACTTCTTATGCACAGTTCAAGAAGTAAATACTTTTAAAAAAAAAACAACTGTTAAAAGTATCCCAGATTTTCCAAAGAAGAACAATTTCCCATCAAAATCTGAACCCAATCACGTGCTTAAAGTGGATGATTGTACCAAAAAATAGCTATTATTATCTATTCCACAATAACACTTACAGAAAAGCACCAAATGTGAATTTTGCCACTTTATTTGCAAGGATGAAGGTGAATGTGCCAGGGTGCAGACCTTAGGTCTTCGATAATGGACTACTGTGCTTAACCTCTTTAACTTCTCTTTCCCACTTATCAGAAGGAACAAAATAAAATGTTTTGTGGAAGTTTATATTGAAATGAGGTCAGGTAAACTAATGACTGCTTGGTATTTTATGACAAGTTTTATAACCTTGGAGTTGCCATAACTTTCAAACGATCATCAATAAAGTTTTACTGCGAAAGGGTCGCATGTGTCTGAATGCTTTTACACACAGTAAAGGTCTGCTGCCCCATTGGCTTAGCTCATCAGCCCCTTTTCACCCCAGCCATAAAGCCCTCCGCTTTTTATTGAAGGTTGAAAAGTCCTCCAGTCGGTTCTCCTCCAACAGGTTGGCAATTTGAGGACTATACAGATATTATTATTTATTCACAATTCGATCATTGCATATGGTTAAATTTGCAAGATTGTATAATAAGAAGTCTAAAATTAGATTTTAAACGAACCCTTTTAATAAAATAAATGACAGAATTTCAGAGTGTGTGTGACAATAGTTTACTCCGGGAACACTTTGAATGCTAGAAAAACTGTATCTGTAAACCCCAGAGGGCTACCATTAAATAATTAGAAGCTTAAGGACACATAATGGCCCCAAAGACAAAACAATAACAAACTATTAAGCCTACTAGATATTCTTAACTATTTAGCAGGCCTCAGCTTGCATCCCACCCCCAGCTCCATTACAGGGCCGGAGAGGGTTTGATGCTGGCTCTTGCTTGGAATTTACCAGCCATTGAGTGTCTCTGGACTTCCCATTTTTCTGATTGCCCCAGAACTCTTTCCCGGGAACACTCCTCACAGCGGTAGCAAGAACGCCATGCATCCAGTTCATAGAGGCAGGTTCAGATTCAGCTTCAAGTCCATGTACGCTAGCACTTCTTTGCTGCACATCACTATGAACCTGGAAAAGAAGCAGAGGCTTTTAATGTCCCGAAATTTGAAGAGAACTGAAAGGGATTATGGTGTAGAATCGGGGGCCGGGGCGGGGGGGAGCGGGGAGCCAAACTGGTTCCCATATAGTCCATTCCAAATCACAGTGACCCTATAGGGCAGAGTAGAACTGCCCCATAGGGTTTTCAAGGAGCACCTGGTGGATTCGAACTGCTGACCTTTGGGTTAGCAGCCAAGCTCTGATCCACAGGTCCTCTCCTTTGAGCGTGTTTTCCTCAGGGACAGCACTAGTAGAGTGGCAGAGGGAATGGAAAAGGAAGACGAAAATTGGCCACGGGCACCTGTCCAGTCCCCCGACCTGTATGCGAAAGCCTGCTCCGAAGTCCAGCAGGACACTAGGTACAGAGACAGGTCCTAGGTTCCGACAGTAATCAGCCCGGAAAACCAACCACACCCAATTCACAAGATTGTTCTCTGGGTAGCAGCAGCTGAACGTTGTTCACTCTCGGATCTTGAGAAATCGCCCCGAGAGCGCTGAACGCAGTCCGGCCCAGGCTCGGCTTCCCGCGTCCTCATCCATGAAGGACCTCCCAAATCAGTGTGACGGCTCCAGCTGCGTGTCCCGTCCTCGCGAACGGAAGCTTCCTGAGCCCAGGAGCAGGGATCAGGGCCCAGAACCCACTCTTCTAGCGATGGGGCCAAAGTCCCTGCTGACGCCGTAGCCTGGCTGCAGAGATCGGTCGTAATGGTCCTTCCACAGCAATGCGCGGGGGTCGCCGAGTCTGCAGCAAGAGGGACACTCCACGGACCCTCTAGGGCTGACGAACTGCCTACTTCGGATTCCTGCGGAGCTCGGGCCAGCGGTCCCTTTATGGTGTTTAATGGTTCCCGGGAACTGGCTCAAGGGTCCACATGGCGAAGGGATGTCATGGGGTGCTGGGTTAACTCCCCAATCAGCTCATCCTTCATCTCCCACCAGTCACCAGCCGAGTCCCTGCCTGAGCGCTCCTGCTGAGGCACCAAGAGCGGTCACGGCCTAACAGACGGCGCCCAGGTTACCCCTGGGGGACGCGTGGTGGAGTCCTGCGCAGGCAGCCGAGCCCGCGCACACCTCAGAGGGCCGGGAAAGTGGCGCTGCCGCAGTCCCCCTCCGCCCTCCGGCAGCGAGCGGGCTCACTCCACCTGGCGTCTGAGCTGCCACAGCTCAGCGCGGAGAGACGCGCAGCCGCAGCGCAGGCGCGGGCTGTGGCGCCACCTCCCGGGGAAACCCTGCAGCAGGCGCCGCTCCCCGGGTGGACCTCACTGCCGCTCCATCTGGGAAGCACAAACATACCCTGTCAGCGCGATTTCCCCTAAAAGCTCCCGGAAGTGCCTACAGAGATGCCTCTGGTAGCAATTACTAAGTCTGTGTCCTGCCGAAGAACTGCAAGCCTACTCTCAGCTCCTTGGGATGAACTACACACCCACACCCCGTCCCCTTAAGTGCCCTCCTGAGGAAGGTGAGCAAGGGTTCAGTTACCAAGAGGACTTTTTCCCGGGATCCTGGACTTTGCTCATGCCTAAAAGATCCAGGTCCCAAGGCTCCAGCGGGAAGAAATGGGAGGAGGTGACTCGCGGAGCCTGTGGCCCCAAGGCAGGCTCCAGGTTGAGGTGAGAGCAAGGCTTCCGGAAGGGACTCCACTCTCGGCTCGCCCGGTCTGAGCGGAGCCAGTCTGCGGCCCCCTGCTCCTGCCCGGAGACGCACTCGGCAGCTCTCCGCACTACCACTAGAGGGGAGACAGCTTTTCACTCCTGTTTATACCAGCAAGATTAGAAGTTTATGAAAGCAATGTTTTCAATAAGAAATTAAGTCAGAGGCTGAGAACAAAACCCCCGGTCCTCTCAGAAATACAGCAAAGAACACTTTTCAGAGTCATGCTTCTGATGCTAATTACAGTTGAGCTACAGATTGGAGGTATCCCATTTCAGTCCCTGTCTCTGGCTTCACCCAGCCCTTTTTGTTTGTTTGTTTCCCTAGAGACCTGGGGCATCTCCGCGAGTGACTGCTGTTACCCTGAGCAGAAGAATAGCGGAACACCAGGTGATTTTTCCCTACCTATTGAAAGCTACTGCTAACCAGTTGCAGCAGAGTCCATCCTGACTCAAGGCTGTTCTGCATGACTTAGAGTAGAATCGTGCACTACAGGGTTTTCAATGGCTGATTTTTCAGAAGTAATCACCAGACTTTTCTTCCTAGGCCTCATAAGTGGGCTCAAAACTCCAGCCTTCTAGCTAGCCACCTAGCGGGTAACGATTTTCACCACTGAAGGGACTCCCATGGTTACTGTAAGACCACTGTATTAAATTGAGCAAAGGATAATTCCGAGGGGAGAATCTGAAGGTGAAATATAGGAGATGGATTTTTCTGGTCTGGTTATGTCTAGCGAATCATCCGGGTGTAATTATCCTACCATCTTGCTGTAATTGTCCTACCTTCTGTATGATGGTCTGGAAAGGCATTGCTACCCTTTTAAAGTTCCAAGGGAATTTACCTACCTTCTCTCATTAGTAAAGAGCAGCACACTCACTTTTTTACCACCTGTTTATTGAGTACGCACTATGTGTAAGTCATGGTGCAAGGCACTTGGAATACAACAGAGAAGACAGATATGGCTGCATAAACAGACTTGGACCCTTTGGTAAGAGACTGCTGTGTGCTTGGGTTCTCTAGAGAGCTCTCCTCCTGCCCAAACCAACTTTTCTTTTCCATTTTCAAGCATCCTCAAACACAGTTATTCTCACTGGAAGTCAAGGAGAGAGAGAATGTGCAAAAGAAGCGTGCTCTCTCATCCGTTGCTATGTGATCTTCCCTCCTAGCTTCAGTAGGACATGCTATCAAAACGCAGCAAAATGATCATCAAAGAACAAGAGGTGACCTGTAAACAGTGGCAGCTGCTGGTTCCTTGCAATAGCTCCTTGTGACAGAGCAAGTCCTGCACACACTGCTATATACTTGGCAGGTCAGGGCCACTTCCCTGTCTATCTCTCTGCTTCTCTTCCTCCCTCCTTTCTAAGGACAAATGACACCTTTCTCATTCATGTTGTGTAGGCTTTAATGGCTGACTGAAGATGTTCCACAGCCCACCCAAAGATTTACAGGAGGCCCTCTCTGGACTCTGGAAAAGCCAGAGACCAACCAAATAGGAAAGTCTGAGGTGGTGGCATCAGCTTTCCTCCAGAGCCCTCCCAACAGGGAGCCAGAGAGTTGAGGTGGATTTGGCTCCAGGCTTTATCCCTTCAGCCTTTTGGTGCCACTCTTTTCAGAGGTCATATTTCCTGCTCCTAAAAGGAAGCCACAAACCACAAACTTTTGCAAGGTTAATAAATATAATTTCCTCTTTTGATAAGGCTGCTAGGGTGAGGTAGTCATTACATCTTATGTCTACATATCTGGGTATTTCATGAAGCGCTTTTACAAGTATTGCTTCATTTGTTAGTCTTGATAAGCCTTGCCGGTCTACGTGTAGGGAACCTGAGGCACAGAGAAATAAATTACTTTTCTCAGAAATGGAAAACAGTAGAGTTGTACATCCATGGACTTGTATTTCAATTAGACATTTGACAAAATACTTGTGGCTATGAGAGAAATGCGGCTTAGGCAGTGTAATCCATTAAATGGCTCATTCGTTCATTCTTCCAAATAAACATATTTTATCTTAATCACATTCTATGTATAGCAGCCTAATTCAGTACTGAGGATACAAAGATAGATAAGCCATTGTTCTGAGGTAGCTCACAGTTAAGTGAGGAAAGAGATATGTACAAATATAGCATTAGTAAAGCAATACTATAATACTGTGATGGAGTTAGACACAAAATATTATGGGGGTCAAGAGAGAAACAGAGTGGTCTTCAGTAGCATCAGGCTGATAAAAGCTTTGTTGGCATGCTCTCTTATTTGTGGAAAATGTAACACTATAAAGGAACAAATTTGAAACAGGACACGACCAATATATAAAAATACCTTAACAAGCAGGAATAACTGACCGCAACTAACACTAATCTATATAAGAGTAAGTATAAAATTCTATACTCATACAGAACATAATTACACCAGCAAATGCAGGATTTTCAGGGAAAGTGATTGTTGTCTTTAGGTGCTATGGAATCCATTCCGAATGATAGAGACCCTGTGCACAACAGAACGAAAACACTCCCCAGTCCTGTGCCATCCTTATAATCATTCGTGTGCTTGAGTCCATTGTTACAGCCACAGTGTTAATCTCTTTGGGAGTCTTCCTCATTTATGCTGATCTTCCACTTTACCAAACATGATGTGTTTCTCCAAAGACTGATTCCTCCTGATAACATATCCAAAGTTTGTGAGACATCGTCTCACTGTCTTCACTTCTACGGAGCATTGGTTGTATTTCTTCCAAGGCAATTTGTTCATTCTTTTGGCAGTCCGTTGTATTCTCAATGTGCTTCTCCATCAGCACAATTCAAAACTGTCAATTCTTGTTTGATCTTCCTTATTCGCTTTTCAGCTTTCACATGTTTATGAGGTATTTGAAAACACCATGTCTTGGGTCTGGTGCACCTTTATCTTCAAGGTGACATCTTTCCTTTTTAACACTTTTTACCAGCAGATTTGCCTAGTGCAATACAACTTTTGATTTCTTAACTGCTGCTTCCATGGGTGTTGACTGCAGATCCAAGTAAAGTGAAATCCTTGATTTGACAACTTTAATCTTTTCTCTGCTTATCATGATGCTGCTTATTGGTCCAGTTGTGAGGATTTTTGTTTCCTTTATTTTGAAGTGTAATCCATATTAAAGGGTGTTTTCTTTTATCTTAATCATAAGTACTTCAAATCATCTTTATTTCAAGAAAGCAAGGTTGTGTCATCTGCAGAAAACTAGTGGTAATGAGCCTTCTTCCAGACCAGATGCAACCCTGATGTACACTTTTCCTGAATTTAAACCCTGTAGCAACCCCTTGTCCTGTTCAAACAACTGCCTCTTGATCTATGTACAGGTTCTTCATGAGTACGATCAAGTGTTCTGGAATTCCTGTCCTTCGCAATGTTATCTGTAATTCGTTATGATACACACAAATGCCTTTGCATAGCCAATAAAACACAGGTAAACATCTCTCTGGTACTCTCTGTTTTCATCCAGGATCCATCTGACATCAGCAATGATATCCCTGGTTCCATATACTCTTCTAAATTGGGCTTGAATTTCTGGCAGTTCCTGATCAATACACTGCTGCGGCCACTTTTGAATGATCTTCAATAGAATCTTATGTGTGACATTACTGATTTTATGTGGTACTTTCTGCATTCTGTTGGATCACCTTTCTTGGGAATAGGCATAAATATAGATCTTGTCCAGTCAGTTGGCCAGGTAGCTGTCTTCCACGTTTCTTGGCACATATGACTGAGCACTTCCAGTGCTTCACCCATTTATTGAAACTTCTCAGTTGGTATTCTGTCAATTCTTTGAGCCTTGTTATTTTCCAGAGCCTTCAGTGCAGCTTGTACTTCTTCCTTCAGTACCATTGGTTCCTGATCATACGCTACCTCTGAATGTCAACCAGCTTTTTTGTTAGAGTGACTTTGGATATTCCTTCCATCTTCTTTTAGTGCTTTCTGTGTCAGGGAATTAGGTAAATTCAATATGTGTCTAGACTGTTAACATCCTTAGCTTGTACTAACAGAAGTACAGTATCAAGCATAAGGGTTATGGCTGTTCTGCTCTACTGGTGTTGGAAAATGTCTCAGTTCTTATCTCCACACAGTAAGAAGGACATTGGCAATGAGTGTCTATGTACAAAGGAAAGCTATCAGAATGGTGAAGGACCGTTTCACAGATGAGGCAGCAGAGGGAAGAGAGGTCAAATAGCTCACCCAAATTTACACAAAAGATGAATGAGTCCTTTGACTGGAGTAGACTCAGTTGTGTATAGGAGCTTTCCTGTAGTAGCTTGGGAGACACAGTTATTAAATTTTCAGAAATTTAGTGAGCCAGTTTTTTTTAACTTAACCATTCATAACTTAAAATTACATATATTTAAAATATATGTCCCTTGCCCCCTGTCCTCCACACCCTTTCATCTCCCCTCTAGAGAGAAACCAGTAGGGTAGTCTTCTATAAATGGATAAAACCATAAAATACACGCACCACGTGCTCACTCTGTGTCCCCAAGTCCAATCCATTCTTTGTCTGAAGTGCTGACCTCAGTACTGGTTTCAAGTGTTGGCAGCAGCAAGTCTAGGGACTACATTCCCGGGGGACCCTCATTGTCGGGCTGTCAATTCTGGTCTTTTAGTAGAATTCTTGATTTTTACACCTCTATTTCTCGTGCTACACCAGGGACTCTACATTGTGTCCCCATTACTGAGGCTGTCTTTGGTGGTTTCTGGTAGTCTCCTGGGATCATTTTTCCTCATGTCTGATGTCCTAGGTTGTCATCTGTTCCACATTGGCCGGGACCTACTGATGTTCCTCAAATGGCAGCTTGCTGGCTTTTAAGACTCCAGATGCCACTCACCAATATGGGGTGAAGAAGACTCTCTTAGCAAAAGACTAGTTATGCCAAGTGACCTCAATGCCCTCTGCAAACATGGTCCCCAGAACCCTGTCTTTACTACTCTATCCTTTGAAATCCTTTTAGATTATGGCGTAGTCCAGATATGACGATGTGCCTTCTACTGAGTGCTGTCACACCCTTCACCTAACCACATTCCTTTTGACTAATCTATGAACAACATTCTCCCTTCCTACCCACCCTGTATCCCTCAAAGAATCTTTTCTTCTATGCATAAGTCCTTTTTTAAGTCCTTCTAATAGTGGTGTCATACAATACTTGTCCTTTTGCAGCTGATTGATTTTACTCAGCACAGTGTCTTCCTGTTGATACCAGATTATGAGATGCTTCCTAAAATCATCATTGTTCTTTATCATTGCATAGTGTTCCACTGTGTGTATATACCATTGTTTGTTTATCCACTCATCTGCTGATGGGCACTTAGGTTGATTCCATCTCTTCACTATTGTGCACTGTGTTATAATAAACTTGTTTATGTGACAGTGCTTATTTCTGTAGGATATATTCCAAGCAGTGGGATTGATAGATCATATTGTATTCCTATTTCTAGCTTTTAAGAAAGCCCCAAATTGCTTTCCAAAGAGGTTGTACCATTTTGCAATCCCACCAGCAGTGTAGGAGAGTTCCGGTCTCTCCAGAGCCTCTGCAGCATTTGTTGTTTTGTGTTTTTTGGATTATCGCCAACCTCATTGGAGTGAGATGGTATCTCATTGTAGTTTTGACTTGGATTTCTCTTATAGCTAATGATCGTGAATGTTTCCTCATGTATACTTTGGCTGCCTGGGTGTCTTCTTTGGAGAAGTGTCTGTCCATGGCCTTTGCCCATTGTTTAATTGGGTTGTTTGTCTTTTTCTTGTTGTTTTTTTGCAGTACCTTGTAGATTATGGAAACTAGACATTGAGCAGATATGTAGTTGCCAAATATTTTTCCCATTCTGTAGGCAGTCTTTTAAGTCTCTTGATAAAGTCTTTGGATGAACATAAGTGTTTAATTTTTAGTAGTTTTCATTTATCTATGTTACCTTCTGTTGTTTGTGCATTGTTGTTAAGATTTTGTAGCCTGTTTAAGCTGTGTATTAGAACTTCCATTCTCGTCCCTATTTTTTCTTCCATAATCTTTGTCATTTTAGGTTTGATATTTAGGTCTTTGATCCATTTTGAGTGAGTTTTTGTGTAAGATGTGAGATATGGTCTCATTTCAAATTTTTTGCAAATGGATATCCAATTTTGTCAGCAGTATTTGTTTAACAAAAAAAGCTGGTTTTGCCCCAGTTTACAACCTTTGGGTATTTGTTGACTATTGACTGTTCATAGGAGGATGGTGATACTTCTAGATTCTCTGTTCTGTTCCATTGGTCTATAAATCTGTTTTTGTACCAGTACCAGGCTATTTTGACTACAGTGACAGTGTAACAGGTTCTATGGTAGGGTAGTGTGAGGCCTCCCACTGAGTTCCTCTTCTTCAGTAGTGCTTTACTTAACTGGGGTTTCTTCCTTTTCTAAACAAAGTTGGTGATTTGCTTCTCCATCTCATTAAAAATTGACATTGGGATTTGTAGTGGGATTGCACTGTATATATAGACCGCTTTGGGTAGTATAGACATTTTCACAATGATAAGTCTTACTATCTATGAGCAAGGTAGGTTTCTCCACTTATGTAAGTCTCCTATGGTTTCTTGCAATAGGGTCTTGTAATTTTCTCTGTACAAGTCTCTTACATCTCTGATTAGATTTATTCATGTGTATTTTATCTTCCTGGGAGCTATTGTAAATGATATTGATTTGGTGATTTCCTCTTTGATGATATCTTTGTAAATGTAAAAGAATCTTACTGATTTATTTATGTCTGTCTTATATCCTGATACTTTGCTGAGCTCTTCTATTAGTTCCAGTGGATTCCTTAGGGTTTTCTGTGTATATGACCATATCATCTTCAAATAGGAATAATTTTACTTCTTCTTTACTGATGAAGATACCCTTTATTTCTTTGTCTTGTCTGATTGTGCTGGCCAGAACCTCTAACATAATGTTGAATAGAATTGGTGACAGTGGGCATCCTTGTCTAGTTCCTGTTCTCACGGGTAATTCTTTCAGTCTCTTCATTGAGGATAATGTTGGTAGTTGTCTTTGTGTAGATGCACCTTATTTCCTTGAGGATTTTCCCTTCTATTCCTATTTTGCTGAGAGTTTTTAATATGTGTTAGACTTTGTCAAATGACTTTTCCGCATTAATTGATAAAATCAAATGATTGTTATCCTTTGTGTTATTTATGTGGCTGATTACATTAATTGTTTTTCTTATGTTGAACCAACCCTGCATCCATGGTATGAAGCTACATTGGTCATGATGAATTATTTTTTGATATGTTGTTGAATTCTATTGGCTAGGATTTTTTTGAAGGTTTTTCATCTAGGTTCATGAGTGATATTGATCTCCAGATTTTCTTCTTTTGTGGGGTCTTTACCTAGCTTTGGTATCAGGGTTATGCTGGCTTCATAGTAAGATTAAAGAAGTTATTTTGAAAACAAAGGTAATAAATATTTGAAAACTTGCCACTTCTTAATTATTTACTACATGTTACTATTATCTGTGCTCTTGAGGTAATTTATGTCATCTATAATGTGGCCATGAATAGGATTCAATTTGATGGTAACTGGGTTTTGTTTACATGTTCATGGTAAAAATTCCATATAATAACATCTTTTAATATAATGGAAACTCTGGTGGCATAGTGGTTAAATGCAGTTTGAACCTACTAGGAACTTCTAGGAAACACTACAAAGTAGTTCAACTACTCGGTCCTATATGGTTGCTATGAGTTGGAATAGACTCTGTGGCAGTGGGTTTGGCTTGGTGTTACTGACACAACATACAGTGCATCTCCTAACTCCATGTTGAGTAAGATCACAATCATAGCTCTGATGGTATTTATGGTATTTATGGTATTCTATGGTATTTATACCATAGAAACCAGCAACTGCTACAAATTAGAGCTTTTTCCCTCAGGGATCCAGTTGTCACAGCATTGACCAGTACATCACTGAGTAGTCCTTCAGGTCTAGCATTCTAAGTATGGAAACTAGTGAGCTAGCAGAAAGATGAAGTGAAAAAATATTTTTAAAAGCATGTTTAAAAAGTATGGTTTCTGGAGACAAACTGCTCAGTTTCAGTCATGACTTGATCACTTATTGGCTATTAAAAACTTAATGCATTGCCTCAGTATTTTGAGTTCCTACTCTGCTGGGTACCAGGCAGAACAAAAGTTAATTTTTTTGTATTTTAAAAAGCATTTTATAACCAACAAAATGGAAAAGACTCTAGTAAAAACTACTTACAGTCTTTAGTTGCAAAATCTTTAGTAACTTACAAGGTCTGACAGTTAAGTTCATGAACTCATCCTAGAAACTGTTCTAAATACCTCATTGCTGAATGCCACTACAGTAAACTTCAAAGTACTCCCCTTGGTAAGCTATGCATGGACACCAGTGCCTAGTCCACCCTACAAAGCAATTTTGGAACTCCTTTTCTGGAATGGCCATCAGAGCTGTTGTCGTATTACCCTTGATGTCCTCAACGTTGCCAAAAGGTCTTCTTTTCAATATTTCCTTTATCTTCAGGTGAAAACACAGTCATTGAGGGCCAGATCAGGTGAGTAGACAGGGTGTTCCAATATGGTTATTTATTTACTGGCTAAAACCTCCCTCACAGACAACTATACCATTAAGTTAGTCAACTTGCCATCATGCCACTGTGCATGATGGCCATTCCAGAAAGAGTTCCAAAATTGCTTTGAAGGGTGAGCTAGGCACTGGCACTGGTGTATAGCTTCCCAAGAGGTGTACTTGGAAGGTGACCACAGTGATACTCAGCAATGAGGTATGTAGGACTTAGAACAATTATGTTTGCAGAATTAATTGTCAACCTCGTGTTGTATGAATATTTAGTGGTAAAAGCTTGAGAGTTCCACACTAAGTTGTGAGTAATGTAATTCCTTGGTAAGTACGATAGATGGGGGTGGGGTCAAGATGGCGGACTAAGCACACATCTCCCTAAATTCCACTGGAAACCAAGACCTGAATTGATAATCAAAGGGAGCCTTCTGGTCACCTAGTGAGCCCCAGGACACGACATAGGGCTGTTAATTTGGACTTCATACCACTAAATGTAAAACTTCCTCTCTTTCACTGATTCCCACTCCTGGCTAGTCCTGGCTCTCACGGACTAAAGGTAACTCACCATTTTGACTTTTTTCTCTGCCTTAGCCAGTGGGCAGAGCTGGGTCTTGCCTAGCAGCTGGTCTCAGATGCACTGCTGGTGGGATAGGCAGGCAAAATTGCCATATTTTGAGAGCCAGGCTTAAGACTCTGTACATCTTGCCACTTCTGGCCTGTTTCTCTACCTCTATCACAGTGTAGTTTGTATGGAAGTGGTGGCGCTCTTGTGCAGGGTGCCATCTTGAATACAGAAATTTTAGCTGGACCTAATTCTTAGCCTGGGAGCCAGCTCCTGCCCACAAGAGAGAGCTTTTCCAACAGAAAAGCAGTAGTTTACACAGTGTCACCTACGGCTGTGGCCCAGCAACAGAGGCTGAGAACTCACTACTTCTCAGCACTTTTGGCCCATCTTCCAGCCTCTGCCACAGGGTAGTGTGTATGGAAGTGGCAGAGACCATGTGCAGGGCACCATCTTAGATATGGTGGGTTCAGCTGGACCTAATTCTTAGCCTGGGAGCCAGCGCCTTCCCACTGGAGAGTACTTTTCTGCCAGAAAAGCAGTAGTTTACACAGTGTCACCTATGGCTGGGGCCTATCAGCAGAGACAACAGGGCTGTAGCATTGCTGTATTTTGAAATAGTTCATATCACCTGGGGTTGGATACAGAGGTGCTTACTTTGCCAGTTGGGAAGAGGGACCTCTACACCTGAAAACCTGACTGACTTGGTAAGTGGTCAGATACCTTTTAATTTTCATTTTAAGATGGCCTAGGGAAACAACTGTGGTCCATCCTCACAGTATCCCTCCCAGCCTTTATCGACTCACATGAAGCTCAAAAAGCAACAGACCCTTGAGAAAACAGTAAACAGGAAATCACCCATGGCTTCAGAAGAACCCCAAATTAAACAACCAAGGAGCTTTCCGGATGAAGAAACTTTTCTGAAATTAATGGAAGGTGAATACAAAAGGATTATATACGGGGCCCTTCTAGACCTTATACAACATGCAGCAGAGCAAAATGAAAAATGAAGCAAGCTGTTTGATCTGATGGAACACCAGTACTCTGAAATCCAGCAGATCAAGAGCAAAATCAAAGATATAGAAACTTCAATTCAGAGCCAAGAAAACAGAATGGAACAAATGGAAAAGAGACTTTCTGACTTGGAAGACAGAGCTACTGATGCCAGCATCTATGAGGACAAATCAGAAAAAGAAACAAGAAAAATGAAGAAGCATTAAGAAGCAAATGGGACTCTATTAAGAGGAACAAGCTACGATTAATTGGAGTCCCTGAACAGGGCAAGACACCTGACAGTATTGTTGATGAGCTGCTGAGAGAAAACTTCCCAGAAATCATGAGGGAAAGGAATATAGATATCCAAGATGCATGTCGAATGCCACTCAATATAGATCTCAAAAGGAGGACTCCAAAACATAATCAAGCTTAACAAAATGAAACATAAGCAGAAACTCTTAAAGGCAGCAAGAATCAAAGCAAAGCTAACATTCAGAGGGAAACCCTGTAGGCTTTCATCAGATTTCTCAGCAGAAACCACGGTGGCACAGAGACAGTGGCATGGCACATTCAAAGCCTTGAAGGAGAAGAACTTCCAGCCAAGAATTATATACCCTGCAAAACTATCTTTCAAATATGAAAATGAAATTAAGACATTCCTAGATAAACAGAAACTCAGAGACTTTGTGAAAACCAAACCAAAGCTACAAGAAACACTGAAAGAATCTCTTGGCTTTGGCTTAGAAGAACAAAACCACTAACTTTATATTTTAGAATGACACATCATCCGGAATCCTACTCAGGGAAGGCTCCAGACTCAATCAAAGCCTTAATACTGAAAGAAATAATCCAGTAATTATCATGAAAACTATGATGTCATCATATTAAAAAATAGTGATGTACTACAGTTGTTACAGTACTTCCAGATAGAGAGGAAGTTGACAAGACTGGTAGTAATTAAAATTGGGTTTATATATAGTTTATTAAGGGGAATCATAGGGCTAGCTGTAAAGCACAACAACGACGCAACATACCATATCAAGAAATGTAACACAGGAGTCTCAATAACCACAAAACCAACTCTGAAAAAGGTGAAAAATCAACTTACCAAAAAGAATGTCCCAGAACAGATTAATAAGAACAGCAGAGAAATCATCAACACAAAAATAAACATGTCACAATGGCAACACTGAACGCATACCTACCTATAATTACATTGAACATGAATGGACTGAATGCTCCAGTAAAGTGACAGGCACTTGGCTTGGCTGGATCAAAAGACATGACCCATCCATATGTTGCCCACAAGAAACTCACCTTAGACTTAAAGATAGAACAAACTGAAAATTAAAGGATGGAAGAATATATATCATGCTAACAATGAACAAAGAAGAGCAGGTGTGGCATTGTAATCTCAGATAAATCAATTTTAATGTAAAATCTATCATCATGGACAAGGATGGACACTATTTATTGCTGAAAGGTTCAGTACACAAGCAAGACTTAACTATATTAAATATTTATGCACCTAATATTAGAGTACCTAATATGTCGAGGAAACACTGACTACACTCAAAAAGGAAATAGATCACTCCACAATAACAGTGGGAGACTTCAACACTCCACTATCAATATTGGCAATCTTATTGCCACAGTTAACCAATTAAATCTCATTGACATCGACATATACAGAACTTTCTACCCATCAGCATACAACTACACCTTCTTCTCCAGTGCACGTACAACATTCTGCAGAGTAGAGCATGTGTTAGGACGTAAAGCAATTCTCAACAAAATCCGTAACATTGAATGACTGCAAAGCATCATCTCAGATCATAAAGCCACAAAAGTCTAAATCAGCAGCAGAAAAAACATAGAAAGTGGGACTCTTGGAAACTGAACAGCATCTTGCTCAAAAAACCGTGGGTAAGTACAATAGATCATCTTCTTAAAATTTAAGGAAGAGTCATTCAGAAGATCTGATTGTGCTAATTTACTCACTGATCTAATGTATACATTCTTTCTTCTAAAAGTGTTATGAGGGCAAAGGGATAAATTTCACAGATTCTTATCACCCAAGGGTTTACAAAGCTTGGGAAGGAACAACCATACAAACAACTAATTACATATAATGAAATGAGAGATGCAGAGCTCTAGAACAACAAGGAACAAAATGATTATGTTGGAGACTCCTAAACATTATGCTAAATCTTTATGTGAGAAGCTATAGGAGAATATGGTTAATTCTGACAGGCTAAAATTGAAAGCCTTTTAGTAACTTAATCTAAGGATGTTTGCATGTTTAAGTGTTGGTTGGTACAGACAATTTTTACAGAAGCACTGTCAAAGGACTAAAGGACCTGTTGTAAAGGTGGTGGTTGTTGTGTGCCCTTGCATCAATTCTAATTCACAATGACCCTAAAGGACAGAGTAGAACTATCCTATAATGTTTCCAAGGCTTTATACAGAAGCAAATTGACTGATATTTTCCCCATGGAGTGGCTGGTGGGTCTGACCTTTCAGTTAGCCACCAATTGCTTAACCACTACACCACTAAGATTCCTTATTGTGTGTGTGCATGCGTGCGTGCGTGCGTGCGTGTGTGTGTGTGTGTGTGTGTGTGTGTGTGTGTGTATTTCAGGGAGAGCTTCTGGGACTTTTGTTCATTTTTGTTTTACTTTGCTTTCCTAGGAAGAGCAGTAAATTAAGTGCAGTGTAGGATATCCTATCGATAAGTGATAGTTAATGTAAGGGGTTCTTATAAACATCTTTGGATGTGGGACTCACCAGAGCTGGATTCAGGTCTAGTTTTGGTCATCAGTTAATTTGGGAAGCCATTTGCCCTTTCTAGGTAGTCTGTACAATTTGGGGTTTATAGTAAATAATCTACAAGGATCTTTTGAGCTTTAATGACTTGAGATTGTCTCGGAAGAAAGAGAGGAAATGGAAAAAGTGCACTGAGACACATTTTCATCTTGTAATGTCTATAGACTTGACTATTTATGTTGATAACAGTGGGAAAGATGTAGATGCTGGAGATCAGGATTTCTATCCATATTGTGCATGAACTGTCCTGTTGAGTCTTACCTGGCTTTAGTTGTAATAACCTGGCTAAGGATACACCTGAATCATAGCATCAGACACACACACGCAAAAGAAAACAACCCACTTGCATAAAGTCAATTCTGACTTGTGGCAATCCTGTTACAGAGTGGAGCTGCTTCATAGGGTTTTCTTGGCTATAATCTTTATAGAAACAGTTTGCCAGGCCTCACTTCCATGGAGCCACTGCGTGGGTTTGAATTGACAGCCTTCAGGTTAGCAGCTGTACCACCCAGACCCCTATATTACAAATAATGTAAAAGAATTTTAGAATTCATTGGGTCTTAGTTCTTTGGAATTTTACATTTAGAGACGAGGGTAGGAAGCAGGAGAGCTTCTCTAAATGTGACTGTGGAAAACCTGTTGTTTTTCTGTCTACTCTCTCTCCCTGAAATATGAATCTCCTTGGCTAGTCCATGATTCCCAGTATTGTGTGATTGTTGACCATTTTGTCATCTGATCTGATTTTCCCATGTGTTGTAAATCCTGTTTTCATGATGTTAACGAGGTTGGGTTAGCAGCAGTCATGTTAATGTGGAAGGACTCAACCTATAAGACTAGGTTTTATCTTAAAACACTCTCTTTTGAGATATAAAAGATGAAAATGAGCAGAGACACAGGGGGATTTCACAACACCAAGAAATGAGAGCCAGGAGACCAGCACATCCCTTGGACCTGGGGTCCCTGTGGTGAGAAGCTCTTCCCCTGGGAAAGATTGGTGATAAGCACCTTTCACCTGTGCTAACAGAGAGTCTTCCCCTATAGCTGTCATCCTGAATTTGGACTTCTAGCCTCCAAGACCATGAGAGAATAATCTTCTCTTTGTTAAATCCACTCACTTGTGGTATTCTGTTATAGCAGTACTAGATACATACAGACATTGATCATTCTTCTTTCTTATCTGGAATGCCTATTTTTGCTTAGATGTGAGTTTTCTTAAGATACTTTATTCATTCTCACTCTTTGTTTCCTCTTTTCCTCCAGGTTCCTAACCATCCAGCTCACATCCCGCTGTTCTTTACTTACATATATTCCAAGAGGAGTCCACATTATAGAGATAACATGAATAAATTAATTTTGTTGTTTTCCCCTATCTCTTCCTACTCCTCATGTAGAACTCTCACTGGTTTCAAAGAGCTATAAATATACACTCATTCTCTGTCTCTTTTGTTAATGCCTGGGAAACAGCTGTTTCAAAAAAACGTACATTTAACATCCATGGTGTTGGAAATGCTTAAGGGTCAGAGTCAAGCTTGGGTGCCCATGTGCAGCTCAAGATGTGAAGTGATGTGAGCCTTTTACTAGAAGTCTCACACACCATTCAGAGCTATGGTTTCCATCAGCTTTTTGTCAGCAATAGCACACAGGATGTTAAAATCCATCTTCACTTGCGTGTGTTGTTATGGTTGGAGGAAAGAGTGGGCTGTGTCTTGACACCCAGACATGTGTCTCCCCTGGTGAGACCGAGAAATTAAAAACACTAGGTATGTACGTATAGTTTGTGTCTACCTGTAACAGTACAAATATAGAAAGGCTCTTAGCTGAGTGACTCATTCACCTTAATGATATAGATTAGCTATGCTTTCTAACAGTAAGACACTGGTGGACAGGAAAGAAAGCTATTGGGAGGATCCATTCTGTTGATCATGGGTTAAATGTTGCTAGAGAAAGGATGCAAAATTGCAGCAAAGCAAATCAGCACTAGAGCTCACAAAGTAAATTCTCAACAGAAACTTCATAGTTTTTGTATTGTTACAAAAGCAGCATATATGGTAGCAAATAAGAAAACAAGCATACATTTAAAGAATTAAAATATCACATTCATACCAACCAGAGACAACCACTGTTAATTTATAAACATATTCCTCTAGATCTTTTTCTATGTGTTTATGTGGGTACACATGCCTGTGCATGTTTGCTAATTGAGATCATAGCATATCTGCCTCTTTAGTCAACAGTCTCCATCAGTGCAGGATATGAAAATTTTCAGGTTTTGCTTCTTGTAAATGCTAGATCAAATTTAAGTTTCCTAGTGACCCCAATACATCCTTTATAGTATCCAAAGCAAGACCCCTCTGGAATTTGGTTGTGTCCCTTACACATCAATTTGACTCTAGTATACTTACAACATAGAGTTACTGGAGATGTGGAACTGCTGTCTGTAGACTGTTACACCTTCTGGATATGTTTGACTGTTTCCTTATTGTGTTATTTTGCCTGTCCATTTACTGTTTTAGCCTGTTATGGATTGAATTGTATCACCCCAAAATGTGTGTCAACTTGCCTGGGCCGTGACTCTCCATATTGTGTGATTATCTACCATTTTGTGATCTGATGTGATTTTCCTGCATATTGTAAATCCTGTCTCTACAATGTCAATCAGGCAGGACTAGAGGCAGTTATGTTTGTGAGGCAGGACTCATTCTACAAGATTAGGTTGTGCCTTGAGTCAATCGCTTTTGAGATACAGAAGACAGAGACAAGCAGAGAGACAAGGGGAGCTCCGTACCACTGAGAAGAAAGCACTGATAGCAGACTTCGTCCTTTGGATCCAGGGTCCCTGAACTGAGAAGCTCCTTGACCAGGGGAAGATTGATGACAAGGACCTTTCTCCAAAGCCAACAGATTGAGAAAGCCTTCTCCTAGACCTGGTACCCTGAATTTGGACTTCCAGCCTCCTAGACTGTGAGAAAATAAACTTCTCTTTGTCAAAGCTACCCACGTGTAATATTTCTAGTATAGCAGCACAAGATCACTAACATATCTCCTTAAATTGGACAATTGACTCTTGATTTGAAGGCTTAGAGTAGGAAACAACAGGTAGCTGGAGAGTTTTGTGAAGATCAAAGATGATGGCTGGTATTAAACATGATTTTGAGAGCACTATGAGTGCCAAGAGCAGAGAAGAAAACACAGCAGAAGGATCATGGTAACTGGAGCCAAAGATTGATCTCTTGTCATGTGAGAGGGATCCTTTTTGGAGTTTCCAGAAATAACTGATGCTAAGTGGGAGCTAAGTTCCTACATGACCAAATGAAAACTCTAAGTGTTGCATTTTAGGCATAAAGATGAATGTGATCTCAGTTGTATTCATTGATTGGCAACATTTGGGTTTCTCCCAGAAAGATGTTTAAGATAGATGATAGAAAGCTAATACATGGTTTTAAAAAATATACTGTATAGAGATATGCAAAATAAATAGTAAATTCTCCTTTACCTTAATCTCCACTGCCCCTTCCCTGCAATATTTTCTGCTTCTGTTAGAAAATTTGTTGCTGTAATTTAAATGTATATGTAATTACACTTCTATTTCTTATTTTCACCAAATTTGGACATTATCCATTGGCCTCCAAGGACACATGTGAAGAATTTGGAACTTGTGTGGCTTCTCATGTCTCCTTCTGCTTAACTCTTATTTTTTTAGTGCATTGTTTACAATAATTGCAAGCTGCTTAAACAATAATTGAGACTTCAGTCCTTTGTCGATAGGTTGATTGTAACAATAAAGAACCTATGTGAAACATTTATAAAATTTTAATTTGATAGTGATTGAACCCACAGAGAAGAAAATGTAACACTCAACCTTGAACATCTTGTTACTCAGAAAAGATTGGTCTGAGTACCCCTGCCTTAATGACTGCTTTTAATTTTTGTAAGCTTTTGTAAATCCTTCTAGGTAGCTACACTTTCTTGTGTCTCATACTTTCCCTTTTCTTGGCTTAATTTTAGATTTTTGCTGGGTTACTTCATAAGTAATTTCTGCTAACTGGGTATGTGCCAAGTAAAAACAAACAAACAAAAACCCAAACCCATTGCCGCTGAGTCAATTATGACTCATAGTGACCCTATAATAGGGCAGACTCAAACTGCCCCATAGAATGTCCAGTAGCTGATGGGTTAACCACAAAGTTCTTAACCACTGTGCTACCAGTGCTCCAGGTGGATAGCAAACTTGCTAAATTCTTATGTGTCTGTCAATGCTTTTCTTTAGCCCTCACACTAAATGTTGTTTGAATACAGAAAACTCAGTTCAAAATAGCCTCACTGATTTCTTGAGCTTCACAATGCTGATGTAAGGCTGCCAAACTGGGAGCCCTTTGGCAATTGCCAAAGACAGGAGGGCTTTTCCCTGCAGGTGAAGGTCTTCAGGGTTATCATGGATTACATTGTGTCCCCCCAAAACTGCATGCATTGATTTGATTTGAGGATGAGTCCCAGTATGGTGCAATTCCTCCCATGTGCTGTGAATCCTGTGTCTGTGATATTGATTGAGAATGGGCAGCAGTTGTGCTGGTGAGGCAGGACTCAAGTTACCGACTGTGGGATACACGGTAAAGAAGTGAGCACAGGGAGTTGTGAAACCTCATACACCAAGAAGCAGCACCGAGAGCAGAGCATGTCCTTTGGACCTGAAGTTCCTGTGCTGAGATGCTGTCCTTGAACTTGGACTCAGCCTACTGGACTGTGACAATTTCTCTTACTGAATGGAGCTATAACTTGTAAGTGGATTCGTGGCTAACTGGGCTGTGACAAAGTTTCTCTTCATAAAGCCTTCCACTCACGGTATTTTCTGTTAGAGCAGTACCAGATGACTGTAACAAAGGTAGCTCACTTGGGTGTCTCTGCCTCTTTTTCCGGTGCTGTTACAGGGGACCATCAGATCTGTGATGCTTTTCTCAGCTCCCAGCTCTTTCAACAGCCACCCTGCCTCCACCCCTGAGCTATTTTGGGAAGCAAATCTGCTTTACTAGTGCTGCTGTTTACAGAGGGAGGGAAATCACTTCAGATCTGGTAAACACAATTCTAACAAAATACACCAGGCTAATTTGTGTTAAGATAGAAATATGTGGGAGCTTCCTTGTAAAAGTCAGTCTTTATCTCTGGAGTTCGGACTTCTGTTACCTCTGCTATAATTTCCTCACCAGATTCTGTTTTTCCCTATTGATTGGAATCCTTCTAATGTTCTGGCTCGCGGAAGACCCGTCAGTCCTGTTTGTCACAGAATCTTAAAACCATCTTTAAAATAATAATTTCAGTTGGAGTTTTGAAGACAGAACAAGGAGGTATGTACAGAAATGCAAGGCACATTGTTAACTAAGAAAATGATTAAGTATGAACAGTGTGTACACAGAGAGAGACAGACACAGAGAGACTGAAATGAAAAGATGGCTAAAACTTGACACTAGTTATCCTGGGCAGTAGGAAAATGCTTATTTAAATTAATTTTTTTAAAAAAATGAACAAGCTTTATGTTTGTAATAACAAAGAAAACAAGACGTGTGTATGTTTTAAAGAAGGAAATAGTGCCTATATTGTGTGAAGATAGAACGCAAAGGGGTAAATCTCAACACGGATGGAGGTAACGGCTGGTTCTGTAGCTGTCCTGCTCCTCCCCTCCATCATCTAGAAACACAAACCATGTTCTTTCAAACTAACTTTACATAAGCTCTTCAGCAAAATCAAACAGAGAGTACAAGACGATTACTAAGTGCTTACTATGTGCAGTTCTATCCTGCAGTTTAAGGAGGTTGCTCCAGGTGAGGGAGGATGCTAGGAGAAGACAGCAGGAAAATGCTGCCTCTGGGCTGGAAACCCTAGGGGGCTAGCGGTGCAGAATTCAGCTGTTAACCGAGAGATCTGCATTTCAAAACCATCAGTGCTCCTCATAAAACCTAAGGGGTGGTTCTACTCTGTCCTATAGGGTCACTGTTAGTCCAACTCATTGGCAGCAGGTTTTTGAGGTTGGATCCACCCAACAACATCCAGTCTGCTTTGTACTAGAGAGTCCCCAAGAGACTGGATAAATTCTGGGACTCCTTCCAGGTGCTCTAATCTCTGAAACTATAAATGTCATGTTACCCATTTAATCGGATTCCAAAAGAGCTTCTTGGCAGAAAAATACGGGAACTACTGTGGCAAATCAACTACAAAGACAAACCAGTTTATTGATTCAGGCTTCAGAAGAAACACTAGATGAAACTAGAATTTGCTGTAAGAAAAATGTGATAAATCTAGTATTACTTAAAAGCTTCTAAGGCGATGGCAAAAAATGATAATAATAAGCTACATACCTCTTGCACATGCACAGCTTCTGTCCTGTGACTTCAAAGCAAGTTCCTTGGGTCTCGGGTGAGATGCACAGCTCTGCTGAGGAGATATTTATAGGGCTGTTTTGGCACCTAAGATTTTCCCATTATGGTACCCATTCGAATGTCCAGATTTCCGGGACTGCAGAAAACAAAAGAAGGACTTTAAAAGGGGGGTTTGCTTTTACCTGTAACACAAATGATCACATTTGCATCGTTACTTAATTTTGAACTCTTGGCATTAATTCCACTTGTAGTATGCTTCACCTATTTCAGTACAGAGAAACAGAACTGGAAAAGTCCTTAAAGCAGCCTTGAGTGGAAGAGAGGGCTAGTATTTATGTGGTTAACATAGTAGTGTAACCAGGAAAGGAAAAGCACTTAGGGCTTGCACAGTGGAGCTTGGTAGAATATGTTAAGTCTGATAACTTGGCTTGGTACAAACAAGGCCATTCCTTCAGCACATCAAGTCAGGAGATCAGAGAGGGCCATCCCTTCAATACATCAAGTGTCAGGAGATTACTAGGGTCACACTCTTTGGCTAGTGGCCAGGGAGGGACTGTCCTGCTGGGGTTGAGGAGAAGGGAGGACAATCTGCTAACACTCCAGAGGCACTGGGTGCTAAAGAAAGCTGCACTGGAGGCCAGAGCCAGTGTCAGATAGGAGACTGGAACTGATGGAACACCACCAGCAGCCGCTATTCCTCCCTTACAGGGTTCTCAGTCTGCATTCTCCCTGGTTTCTGCAGATAACATCCCTCCTGTGGCAGTAGAACTGCCCCACAGGGTTTTGTCCTGAAAAGCCACTGGGTAGATTTGAACTGTTAACATTTTGGTTAGCAGCTGAGCACTAATCTGTTGTGTCAGCAGGGCCCCTTCAGGCTGCTGAACCAGAAAACAACAAACCCTCTGTTGTTGAGTGGATTTGAACTCACAATGACCAGTTTATTGTTTGTTTGTTTTTAAAAGGCTGCTGTAGTACGTAAAAAGCCATAAGATGTAGTTTTGACCACTGCATGGGCATTTAGCAACTTGAGTAAATCAAGATCAGGGTATTTTAAGAATAGTTCTGGGCATTATAAGTTTATCAAAGACTTTAAGATGCTGTTGGTGCTGTTATCTTGTTTCTTTAAATTCTTAAAGGAGTGATACTAAAAAACAAACAAAAAGCCTACTTCCATCAAGTCAATTCCAACTCACAGAGACCCTATAGATGGTAGAATTACCCCATAGAGTTTACAAGGAGCACCTGGCAGATTCCAGCTGCTGACTTGTTTGTTGGCAGCTGTAGCACTTGAAAACTACACCAGTGACAGATTTCATAAGTAAAAGAAAGAAGCTGGGAAAGAAGTAACTAATACTCAAATGATTTGTTAGGCAAAAGATAGGAGGTTTGTCCACAATATAATATTTATGTCAGTAAGGTAAACACTTTTCTCTGTATAACTTACAAGACAAAATGTGGTTTTAAAATGATCCTGTTGCAGGTAGCTTCATTTCTCCTTGTTTTTAAGGAAGTAGAATAGTGATACGGTTCTTTGTAGTTATTCTTTTCGATGATTGCCTTAGCCTTAGAGCTCGAGACAGAACTTTTCCAACATTAATAGCCGGGTAAGTCACCTGGGGATCTCAGCAAAATGTAGATTCCGACTCAGTAAGTCTGGAGTGAGGGCAAACCGACTGCAGTTCAAACAAGATGCCAGGTGATGCCAACCGCTGTTCATCCAAGGACTACCCTTTGAGTAGGGAAGATCTAAGCCATTAAGAATTACTCATCACACTGTTTTAATAACCAGTCTGCTTCAAGTAAGTAAGTAGACATATATCAAGTTTAAATTTACAAACCAAAATAAAAACTTACTGATTTAGGTCTACTGACTCTGAAAGCATCAAACCCTTTGTGGACATGTTTGACTCTCCCTACCTCTCTCTACCTATTTCTCTCCCGTCTCCACCCTACAAACACATAAAAGCAAAGCACAGCGTCTGAAGCACCACGGGTTTCCACAGTCACCCCATTTGAATCCAGTGTCCACGAATTTAATGACACCTCATAACAGAGATATACATCTGGAAAGTTCCTTGGGTTGAGGGCCTTCCTCAACCCAAAATGAACTCCATAATTAGGGAAAACGTCTTCTCTTCAAAGAGTTAAAGGGAAAAAATGGATGGAGTAACACTTGGTCTGAGATATGGCTGTGGAAACCCTGGTGGTTAAGTACTACATCTGCTAACCAGAAGGTCAACAGTTTGAATCCAGCAGGTGCTCCTTGGAAACTCTATGGAGCAGTTCCACTCTGTCCTATAGGGTCGTTATGAGTCGGAATCAACTTGACAGCAGTGGATTTGTTTTTCTTTTTTTTTTTATTTATAGCTGTGATATGTATCTAATATGTGTGCTTCTGTCACAGGTTTCCAATTATTTTCTTTTGTCATATAATTCATCATTTATGTTTATTTAGTATTTTATTTTCTATTTCAGGTACTAGGTTACATCATGATAATAAATGTGGAACATTTTCTTACATAATTATAATGCCATTGTCATGTTTATAAAAATTGCAATAGTTACTTGGTATAATCCAAAACTCAGGCAGTATTCAAATTTCCACAGTCATCTCAAAAACATCTTTTAAAAGAGGTCATCTCGTGCTCACTTCAGCAGCACATTTACTAAAATTGGAACGATACAGAGAAGATTAGCATGGCCCCTGAGCAAGGATGGCACACAAATTCGTGAAGCGTTTCATATTTTTTTTTAGATTAGATAGTTGCTAGAAATCTGGTTTGGTGAAATAGGTGATAGCACACATTAGAAACAAGAACAACATTAAGTTGTTGTTCAGCATAACTTGAATACTCCTTCCATCTTAACCCAATATTGCAAGGATAAAGTAGCTGGGACAGGGGGCAGGGGACCATACGCTTAGGTGAAATTGAGGCCAATTGGCACAACTAGCATTTTGCTAAGAGAGCTCTCTGCACCCCACATTGGTGAGTGGTGCCTGGGGTCTTAAAAGCTGCCAAGCTGCCATCTGAGGGCATAGCAAATGGTCCCAACTCAGCAGGAACGGATGCTCACCGAGGACCAAAATGACACTGGGGAAAGACAACCCAGAAGATAGACAGACCTACATGAGTGGGTGCCTACATCGACTTGGGACTAAAAGAACCAGATGGTGCCCGGCCACCACCAGTGATAGCTGCGATGGAGCTCACTAAGTTGAGTCTCACTGGCAACACAAGAATAAAAAGCATCCTGGTATCTCGACTAAAAGACCTCAATTGATGGTCCAGCGGTTTCAGGGTTCCCCTGGGAGCATGGCCTCTGGCCCTGATGCTGCCCTTGCCCGTAAATCATAACAAAGGTCCACTCTTGGACACGAATGGATTAGACTTGGTGATGCAGAGTGACCATATATTGGATGCACTTTATAGTTCTATGCATCTATGGGATATCATCCTGCTGACCTCTGGCTGGAGGAAGGAGAGTGGGTGGAGAGGAGGGGAAAGGAGACTGTTGGGCGGATGAGACATGTATGGAGCAGAGAGGAATAGTGTGCTGTCACTGGACAGGGAGAGAAGTGGAAGCTGCATATAGGTGGGCATGTAAATTTATACAGGGATGTACATTTTCACTCAGTCGTATTAAATAAATAAATAAAATAAAAATAAAACAGGTCATCTCAATCCCAAGTTCATGCATTATTAGTTTATTATGTCTCCCAAGTGCCTTTTAACAATCTTTCTTTCTCTTCATTGTGCCACTAACTTACTGAAGAAATTAGGTCAATTGCCCTGTAGTCCGTTTTGCCAGAGGATTTTTTTTTTACTCTGCTAGATTTAGAAAGGAGGATACCTACCCACTTATTTTAAGAGAAATCTTTTGAAGCACGTAGAATCTGCTTTTTGCTGCTTAACCTTATTGATGGAAAAACAGATGCACAAAGACTTTGAGTGATGTGCTTAAAATACCCCCAAAACGGCAGAAGATCTAAAACTGAATCCCCATCTACTGGTTTCTTACCTAGTTCTTTTTCTTTGTTTTATTCTGCTTTAGGTGAAAGTTAACGTTGCAAATTAGTTTCTCATTCAAAAATTTATACACAAATTATTTTGTGACATTGGTCGCAATCACTACAATGTGTCGGCACTCTACCCCTTTACACTCCGGGTTTCCTGTGTTCATTCATCCGATTTTCACGTCCCTTCCTGCTTTCTCATTTTTGCTTTTGGGCAGGTGTTGACCACTTGGTCTCATGTGCTGGACTGAACTAAGAAGCACATTCCTCACCTGTGTTATCATCTGCTTTATAGGGCCATCTAGTCTTTGGCAGAAAGGGGGACTTCAGGAGTGGCTTCCGTTCTGAGTTAGTAGGGTGTCTAGGGGAGTTTGGGGGGTTCCTCCAGTCTCTGTCAGACCACCTCGTTATTTTTCTACTAAACTTTTGACTGCGTGTTTTTTTGTGTTAAATGTGCAAGTATGGTGGAATGTTTTAAACATGCATGGTTTCAAAAGCTGTCTTACCTATTTCACTTTGCAGATAAATTGTTAACAAACTGGATTACAAATTCCATGAGGACAAGGTTGAGTTTTGTCTTTTTCACAATAATATTGCCCAGATGTTGGTGGAGTGCAGCACAGTTTAATGTTCAAAGAATGTTTGTTGCATGAATAAGTGTTCTTTTTTTAGTAAAGTGTGATAAAACCTAGAGTTGTGATAAAGCCTTGTCCTTTTTAAATTTCTTGTGATTCTGCAACAACCGTATAACAGATATATGACAATCTCTATTTAATAGATGAGGAAATAAGATGGCAAGCATTCCTCAAAGATATGCTAGACATAAATAAAAGTATAGTTAGTTTCTAGCTTGTTTTGATTTCATCGTCAGTATAACTTTTTATACAACCTCAGTTTGACAAGGCAGTCATGTATGATGCTCACAAAGCCTTTTTGCCTATTTGGTCTCCTTAACAATCATTTAAGTTAGTATAGATTTTACGTACTTTATAGATGAGGAAACTAAGCCCAAGTCATATGACTACTATGTGGAAAAGCCTAATTTGACCCCAGGTTTTCTAACAGTTCAGTTTCTCCTATACAACTAGTTACACCCTCCCCTGGCTGTTCCTTGCCTTATCCCATTATACAGCATCAGCCCATTATACAGCATCATCTTTCCCACTTCTCTGATTACATTATGATTTATGATCTCTGTGGTAGCCATTGAAGGGCTTTGGTAGTCCAGATCTTAAAGTGCTTAACCAAAAGATTGGCAGTTCAAGTTCACCAGCTATTCTGAGGGAGAAAAATTGGCAATCTGCTTTGTAAAGATTACAGCCTTGGAAACCCTATGAACAGTTCTTTTCTGTCCTATAGGGTCTCTGAATTGGAATTGATGCAGTGGCGGTGGGTTGGGCTGGGTGATGTTAGTCATGGCGTGTCGTGGACACGTTCACATATTGTATTTTCCCCCCTGCTTACATTACACCAACCAGTTTTCTACCATTGCACTGTCATCTCATCTGATGTAGAAGTAGGGTTTTCTTCTTCACAAGCATAATCCACTGTCTTCAGCACATGAGGCCCAACAGATGTCCCTCACTGACTGAGCATTTAGCTGGTCAGAATTTTGTACATCCGTTGTTTCAGGAATCCAGAAATTAGCAGGCCAGAGATTCTTTGCTATTTCTCTGGCATGAATTATTATGCATCCAAAGTAAGTATCCTTTAGAAAGGTTGACATAAAATCATTTACATTTCCAAAGCAAATAGACTGAGGGGGGAAACTTAGCAAATGGTTGGAGAAGTGATCATTGCTTGACAGTAATAAGATGATGAAAATTTGGCCATTTGGATAAGACATCATTTGGGGTACACACACACCCCTTTTTATTTTTCCTTATCATTGGCCTTTTAAAACTTACTTTTTTCTGAGTTTGTTTAAAAGAGACTTTCTAAAGTGGGTGGACATATGTACATCTTCAATTTCATCTTGCACTCAGGTCTCAGTAATGTGAGAATATACAGTTTGTGATACCTACCCCCATTGCACTTTTGGAAAATTACTTTGAAACATTTGGAGGATTTTCATTGAAGAAAGATGGGGGGGGCGGGGAGCAGTTTTTTTAATGCATGTTCTTTTATGGGTTGTGGCCAGATATTTTCAATGTGCTATTATCCTAGGTTTTATGGAGTTCTTGGACCCTGTGGATATAAACATCTGGGAGTAAATGCCTGAGTGTGAGCAAAGCTATATGCTATTCTTCCTAAGAAGAAATACATGTGAGTTGTGTTTAAAATTTAATGAATTATTCATAAGAGAAGTAATAATTTAGTAGGTATATGAACTGTTACAAGCCAAATATGAGAGATTTGGAAAAAAAAAAAGCCCCTCTACAGGTTGTACATAAAGGTTTCAGTGGTGTTTTATCTACATGCATATGATCAAATCATACAGATTCTAGTCTTCACAGATGGCTATGTCTACCACTGGAGCATTGGTGAAGAAGGCTAATTAGAGAATGAAGGAGAGTCAGCCACTTAAGTATTGTCAGGGGTTAGGCTGAGATGGAACATGAAATTGGATTTCATGGTACTCACTTTTTAAAGGGAGAAAATCAATACAGCTAAGATGAAACCCTCTTTTGAAAGTCTTCTTGATTCTCTTCTTTTTCAGACTTTAGTACCATAATTAAATGACTCTGGAAATGTTCTTTTAGAAAAAAAGTTTTCTTCTTTTAGCCTTACTTTCTCTGCTTCTCTTTCTTTCTTCTTCCTTTCCTCAAACTCTATGTGGGAGGCTCTGACACATGGGGTAGCAAACACAATCTCCTGTATCACTGCTGATTCCTGCTTTCTCCTCATCTGAGTTCCAGCTGTGTACAGGTAGTCTGGTTTCTGAGCCAATTCTGATGCGAGTATGGACGTGATGCTATTTCACCTCTGCAGGTAGGATAATCCTTCTGGACACCACCTTACCAATTGTCCAGTGAAAAGTTGTGTTCCCACTGTATCTAAGGCAGGGCTTCTGAGACCCCATGAGGATGGAGCTGGAAGAAAGCAGCTACTCCTTTTTCTGGTGGCTACACCTCCAACAGGGAGCTATCATCAAATAATAGATCCCAGGATAACAGGAGCTCAAATACTTATGGGTGAATTGAGACTGGGTTATGTCCAGATTTGTTGATCCAAGCTGAGAAAAACAAGGAATGATAGAGGGAAGGAGAAGGAGGGAAAGGTGATGAGAAAGAAAAAGAGAACGTGAACACATGTGCATGTTCAAAACTCTAATAGGATTAGGTGAGAGCCATTGAATACCTGGTCCACTGTAACAGTAAAGCCTGCTTTCACCATCAAGAGTGGGATTTGTCATCTGGAAGTGATTTAATTCTGTGATTACCTTTGGACTGCAATGCTTGTTGGTTCTTTACTAACGAGCTAGTGCAGACCCATACCAAGCCTTTCATGCTAACAAGCAAGCAAGCTATCAGGCTGCAGATTTCAAAACCAGAGGCAGAAGGCAGATGTGAAGTGGGTCAAACTTCTGTAGATTCTCAGGGGGAAAAAATGGGGAGAAAGAGAAAAACAGTGCCTTTGTCCTCCTTAGCCCCTTCTCGATGCACACAGAAAAGCCAGCAATTATTTCCTCAATTATATGTCCACCTAAGTATTTCTAAACTTTTGGAATGCATCTAATAGTGTCTTAGGCAAGCAATACAAGACACATGACTATGCCCAACCCCAGAATATAATATGAGTGAGCAAACTGTCTGTGAGCCATCTTCCCCCTGAAATACTTGAGCCTTCCAACTTCAGTGAGCAGATCTCAGGCTGTATTTTTTCTCTCTATGCAATTCCCTTGGAATTACCAAATGTACCTAGGTAATCTTCATTATTTATTTTCACAAACCAGTCATTAAAAATGTAGACAAGGAAAACTGACTTGTATTGTAAACTTCCACTTAACTATAATAAAATATATATTTTTTAATGTGAGCAAGGAATCGAGATGAAATTTGAAAGATTGTTTTCTTTCAACTCATAACATTGAGTTCTCTGCAAAATTCCTCAATGCCCTGTTCAAATTTTAAGAAGGCTTATTTTGAAGGAAGCCAGCTACTAGCATGAATGTTTTCAAAGGCTATGATTATACTTTCCACACAGCGGCATCATCAAAGCCTTCACCAGTTTTTATGAATCCTAAGGTGAAGCACTCATGTGAACCAGATCCGACTCGACGGCACATGGCTGGCTTGGCAAGGAGAGGCAAGCCGGCCTTTAAAAAGGGAACGTATAAAAGGAAGTACATTCGATAGGCAAATAGTAGAACAATAATCATAGTGATGGGTGCTAAGTGTGTCAGGCACTATACTGGTCTTTATATACGTAACGTCTTTTATTTAATCTCTCCCAAAACTCAGTGATATGAACTTTATTGTGATGCTGGTTTACAGATGAGAAAATGGAGCTTTAGGGAAGTTTCTTGCTCAGAGGTATATGGCTAGTAAAAGACAGAACCAGAATTCAAACCTAGGGGTCACAGGAGAATGTGGTGAAAATATGCTGAATTTATGTTCTAAACTCACTCCCACAAATAAAGTATGACTTTATATATCGCATAAAGTATAATATACAAAGTATAATATAATATACAAAGTGTAATATAGTATAGTATTATACAAAGTATAATATGCAAAGTAAAAGTATAATATACTTTAATATTGTATAATAATACTATAATATACAAATCCCCAGGGTTTGTATGCAAGGAGTATGTCCACAGGTACATCAGTGTTTGACTTTCGTATCAATGTGGCTGATGTTAGGTAATTACGTGTATTCGCAGTTTACTCAAAGGGATAAGCCAGACTTATGTTCATGATGATATGGTTGTTAACTCACTGCTAGTGCTCCTGCAGGCACTATCTTACCTAGTACTGCTCTAACAGAAGTACCGCAAGTGGATGGTTTTTACAAAGAGAAATTTATTCTCTGACAGTCCAGCAGGCTACAAATCCAAATTCAAGGCATCAGTTCCAGGCGAAGGCTTTCTCTGTTGGCTCTGGAGGAAGGTCCTTGTCGTTAGTCTTTCCCTGGACTAGAAGCTTCTCTGTGCAGGAACCTTATGTCCAAAAGACATATTCTGTTGCTGATGCTGCTTTCTTGGTGATACGAGGTTCTCCATCTCTCTGCTCAATTCTGTCTTCCATATCTCAGGAGAGACTGGCTTAAGACACTGTCTAATCTTACATATCTCATCAGTATAACTGCCACCAATCTATCTCATTATGTCAAAGTGATATTATTTACAACACAAAGGTAAATCACATCAGATGATGGAATGGTAGACAGTACTGAGAATTATGACCTAGTCAAATTGACAGATACTTTGGGGGGCCACAATTCAACCCATGACAAGACTGGATTAAAACTTCCAATGTTTCCCCATCTGCTTGTGTAATTACTTCCCATAGTGACCAGCTTCTAGGTAACAGAATAAGGCAAAATTGATCAGATGTCACTACTGAGATAAGATCACAAAAAGACTCACTTTCTCACTGGTTGACTTCAAAGGAGCCAGCCAACACATTATAAACTGCCCTGTGTAGCTTATAGGGAGCTCCTTTCCCAGATAGCACTGAATTCATGTTTCTGGCCAACAGTCATTGAGGTCCTGAGCTCTACCTTGAGCCAGGGAGGTCACCATGGAAGGAGAATCTTCCCTAGCCAAGTGTTGAAATGACTCGCCTCACCAACACTTTGATTGCAGCCTCATCATGCTTCGTAAAGTAGAGGGTCAATGAAAAAGGGGAAGACCCTCCAGGAGATGGGCTGATGTAGTGGCTGCAGCAACGAACTCAAACGTATTAATGATTGTGAGAACAGCCCAGGACTGGACATTGTTTCATTCTGCTGTACATGGGCTCATTAGAAGTCAGAACTGATTTGGTAGCACCTAACAGCAACAACAACAACAAATTGGGAGCTGAGAGAAAGGGAGAGAAAACTACAAGGAGGAGTTGCCAAAGTCGGGAGGATTTTCAGAGTAACTTGAAACAGAGAGAGGAGATTTGAAAGATTTTAGTGATGTTTCTTATGCATTGAGAACAGAAATTCCCAACTGGGTGCTACCTCCAGAGACTGAATAAAGATTTGGAGTATTTTTCTTTGTTCTATGATGGCCGGTTGTGCTGTTCCAAGCTAACTCTATGTCCCTCTCCAGGGACTTGTCTCTCCCGACAACATGTCCCTAAGTATGTGAAACAAAGTCTTGCCTTCCTGACTTTTAATGAGCATTCTGGCTGTGCTTCTTCCCAAACAGATGGGTTATTACTTCTGGCAATCCTTGCTATATTCATTATTCTTTGCCAACACCATAATTCAAACGTATCAATTCTTCTTCAGTTTTCCTTGTTTATTGTCCAACTTTCACACGCATATGAGGCAATCAAAAATATCATGGCTTGGGTCAGGTACACTTTAGCCCTCAAAGTCATTTTTTTTTTAATTATGCTTTAAATGAAAGTTTACAATTCAAGCCAGTTTGTTGTACAAGAACTTACACATTGTTATGTGACCCTACTTATTCTCCCTGCAATGTGACAGCATACTCATCCTCTTCACCCTGTATTTCCCTTGTCTGTTCAGCCAGCTCCTGTTCCCTTCTGCCTTCTCATCTCACTTTTGAACAGGAGCTTCCCAATTAGTCTCAAGTATCTACTTGAGCCAGTAAGTACATTCCACACCAGTATCACTTTATGTCTTACAGTCCAGTGTAATCTTTGTGTGAACAATTGGCTTTTTAATATTTTATTGTGACTGTGTGAAAGCATACAATCCAAATTAGATTTCCATGCCTGCATATCTGCAGCTCCTTCTGCTCTCCTTGCTCGATGACAGCACACCCTTCCTGTTTGCTGTATATATGTCATATCCTCTTAATTTCCTGTCCTCTCCTCTCCACCCTCTCCTGTCCCTTCTAGTAAGAGGCCAGTAGGACGGCATCCTATAGATGCATAGAACCATAAAGTACATGCACCTTATGGTCATATTGTGTACCCACATCCAGTCCATTCCTGTCTGAAGAGCTGACCTCAATTTTTTTCTGGTCAGGGGCAGCAGCAGCTGTAGAGGCCATGCTCCCAGGGGAACCACCAGGCTGCTGGACCATCAGTTACAGTCTTTTAGTGGAGTTCTTGAGGTGCACTCCTCTTTTTCTTGTGTTGCCACTGGGACTCAACATTGTGTGCCCCATCACGGCTGTCTTTGGTGGTCGCCGGGCACCATCTAGTTCTTCCAGTCACATGTTGATACAGTTACCCATTCACATGGATCCTTCTGTCTTGTGGGCTCTTTTAACCTCGTGTCTTTGTTGTTCTTGGTGATCCTCTGTTCCAAATGAGTTGGGGCCACTTGGTGTACTCAGATGGCAGCTTGCTAGCTGTGAAGACTACAGACACCACTCACCAATATGGGGTATAGAAGACTGTCTTAGCAATAGGCTGGTTATGCCAGTTGCTCTTGATGTCCCCCGAGAACATGATCCCCAGACCCCTGCCCCTGCTACTGTATCCTTGCAATATTGGGTTAAGATTAGAAGAGTTTTCAGTTTATGTTGAAGTCCAGTTAAGTTTATCTTCTCTCTACTGTGTGCTGTCACTGCTTTCACCCAACCAACTTTCTATCACTAATCTGACCAGCCCTCCCCTGCTCCCTATCCTTGCAGCTGTTAAAGAATCGTTTCTTCTGTACATAAGTCTGTTTTTAAGTCCTTATAGTAGGGGTCTCATACAATATTTGTCCTTTGCCACTGACTGATTTCACTCAGCATAGTGGCTCCAATTGAAACCAGGTTATGAGGTGCTTCCTAAAATAATCATTGTTGTTTATCATTGCATAGTGTTCCACTATGTACCATATGTATATGGTATATGTACCATAGTTTGTTTATTCATTCATCTATTGTCGGGCATCTGGGTTGATTAGATCTTTTTGCTGTTGTGGACTGTGCCACAATAAGCATTCATGTGCATGTATCTGTGTGACTGCCCTTGATTCTGTAGGATATAGTCCAAGCAGTGGGATTAGTAGATCAAATAGCATATCTACTTCCAGATTTTTAAGGAAGGTCTAAATTGCTTTCCATAGAGGTTGTACCATTTTGCAATCCCACCAGCAGTGTAGGAGAGTTTCAGTTCCTCCACAGCCTCTCTAGCATTTGTCGTTTTGTGTTGTTTGGGTCATGGCCAACCTTGTTGTGGTGAGATGGTATCTCATTGTAGTTTTTATTTGGATTTCTCTAATAGATAATGATTGTGATCATTTCCTCATGTGTCTTTTGGCTGCCTGGATGTCCTCTTTGATGAAGTGTTTGTCCATCCCTTAATTGGGTTATTTACCTTTTCCTTGTTGATATTTCATAGTACCTTGTAGATTATGGAGATCAGACATTAGTCCAACATGTAGTTGCCAAATATTTTTTCCCATTCTGTAGGTGGTCTTTTAATTCTTTTAATAACGTCTTCGGATGAGCAAACGTGTTTGATTCTTAGTAGTTCCCATTTATCTATTTTCTCTTCTGTTGATCCTGCTTTGTTTGTCAGATTTTGAAGTCTGTTTACAGTGTGTATTAAAACAGTACTTGGCTTGGCATTGTTGACCCTATTTTTTCTTGCATGATCTTTATTGTTTTAGGCTTGACATTTAGGTCTTTTATCCAATTTGAGTTAGTTTCTATGTAAGGTGTAAGATATGGGTCTTGTTTCAATTTTTTGCAGATTGATACCCAATTTTGCCGGCACCAGTTGTTAAAGAGACTGGTTTTATCCTGGTTTACAATCCTAGGGCCTTTGTTGAGTATCAACTGTTCATAAGAGGATGGTGGCATCTCTGGGGTCTCAACTCTGTTCCATTGGTCTGTTTGTACCACTGCTAGGCTGTTGTGACTACTGTGGCATTGTAATAGATTCTAAGGTTGCATAGTGTGAGGCCTCCCTCTGTGTTCCTCTCTTCAGTAATGCTTTGCTTATCAAAGATTTCTTCCTTTTGAAACAAAGTTGGTGGATTCTGTGAATTTCTTTATTTCACTCTTGACTTCTGGATTTCTGTTTTCTATCTCTCTGTGAATTCTTACAGCCTGTTAAATCTATCATAATGCTCTTGTCTAATCTCTTTGAGTTCCTCAACTGCTATGCCTGTGTGCTTTTTGACATCTTCTACATTTTGCCTCATGTCTTGAAGCTTTCTGTATATTAAAGTTTTGTATTCTACCTCTGGTAATCCCAGGAAGTTCTCTTCATCTGGAAGCTTTCTCAGTTCTTTGTTTTGAGAGCTTTCTGATGCCATCATAATCTGCCTTTTTTTTTTTTAAATGTGATTTGATATTGACTGCTTTCTGTGTGCCATCAACATGTTTTTGTATTTATTTATTTTATGTTTCCTTACTGTGTCCTAGCTTCCCATTTTTTTTTGTTGTTGTTGTTTTGACATGCCTATTAGGCTGCTTATGTGAGCTAGTTTGATTACTGGGGCCATTGAAGATCTAACATCCTGTCACCAGTTGGTTAGAGCTGTTACTGGATTTGTGAGCCAGGAGCCCATTTACTTCTCTTGTGTGGATTCAGCTCAGGTATGTAGGTAGTCAGCCACCAGGTATGTAGTGCAGGCTCTTACCTACAGTCCTAGACAGAAATCAGTGATTGTTGTAGGCACAGGTATCTGGCTGAAGTAGTGGGGAACATGCTAAGAAAGGTAGTGGGTTGACAGCCACCCCAAGTGTCTATGAGGAAAGCAGGTCACCATTCCCTAGAATGCGTAGGTGGGTGTGTTTCAGCTGGACTATGGGTGCCCAATGCTGTCGGCTGTAAAGACTGGGAGGCACTTCGTATTCTTGGACTGGTAGCTAGGTGGCATGAGTGAACCAGCAGTTCTCAGGCCCCTGTTATGGGTAGGTGAGGATTCTGCTTAATGAGCAGAGCAGTTTCAAATGTCAGGAATCTGCCTACCCACCATATACCTGATGCAATGAAATTAGGGTTCAGACATGTGTCCTATTGTACAGTGCTAATGAAGGCCTACAGATATATTCAAAGTCCATGAGCTCCTTATACCGGAGCCTTGGCAAAGCAAGTGTTTCTGCCCTGAGTTCCTAGCTTAGAGGATTCAATCCTGCCATACACCTTTCCTGATTTTAAAACACATAGTAGCCCCCTGTTTCATTCAAATGATTGTCTCTTGCTCTGTGTACAGGTCCTAGGTGACCACAATTAAGTGTTCTGAAATTATCCTACTTCAAAATGTTATCCATAATATGTTGTGAAGCACACAGTCATATGTCTTTGCATAATTGATAAAACGTAGGAAAACATCTTTCCCTTATTCTCTGCTGTCAGTCAACATCTATCTGACATCAGCAATGACATTCTTCTTTCCACGTCTTCTTCTGAATCCGGTTTGAATGTCTGGAATTTCCCTGTCAATATACTGCTGCAATCAGTTTTGAATTATCTTCAGCAAAATTTTACTTGCACGTGACATTGTTCTATAGTTTCCTCATTCTGTTGGATCACCTTTCTTTGGAATGGGCATGAATATGTATGTCTTTTAGATGGTTGTCCAGATCTTCCAAATTTTTTGTCATAGACAAGTGACTCCTTCCAATATTGCAGCCTTCTGTTGAAAGAAAACAAAATTGATATTCTGTCACTTCCTAGAGCACTGTTTTTCACCAGTGCCTTCTGTGAAGCTTGGACTTTTTAATTCAGTCATACCCTACCTCCTGAAATGGTTGAATGTCAACCAATTCATGGTATACCTTTATCTTCTTTTGATGCTTCTTTTATCATTCCATATTTTGCCAATAAAATCCTTCAATATTGTACCTGAGGCTTTAATTTTTCTTCAGTGCTTTCAGTTTGAGTAATGCTATGTGTTCTTTCTTTTTGGTTTTCTAAATCCAGCTCTTTGCACATTTCATTGTAATATTTTACTGTCTTCTTGAACTCTTTTCTTCATAATTTCTTCCACTTACTTTAGCTACTGTACATTCAAGAGCAAGTTTCAGAGCCTATTCTGGCATTCATTTTCATATTTTCTTTCTTTCTTGACTTTTTAAAGGCCGTTTGCTTCTTTCATGCATGATATTCTCTCACAGCTCATCTGATCTTCAGTAATTAGTGCTCAGTGTGACAAATCTGTACTTGAGATGATCTCTAAATTCAAGTGGCATATACTTAAGGTCATACTTTGGCTCTCCTGGACTATTTTAATTTTTTTCAGCTTTAATGTGCATAGGAGTAACTAAGGATCTGTTCTGCTGTCAGTCCTGGTCTTGTTCTGACTAATGCTATTGAGCTTCTCCATTGTCCCTTTCCACAGATGTAGCTGATTTGATTCCTGTGTATTCCAAATGGATAAAGTCCAGATATATACTCACTGATTATGTTGTTAAAAAAAGGTGTTTACAATGAATAAGTCTTTGGTCTTGAAAAATTCTATCATATAATCTTGACTTTATTTCTTTCACCCAGGCCATATTTTCTGACTATTTTTAGCCAAGATCTGTCTGACATTAACAATGATATCTTTGGTTCCAAATCTTCTTCTGAATTCAGTTTGAATTTCTGGCAGTTCTGTGTTGAAGTAGTGCTGCAGTTTCTTTCAGTTTGGAAAACTTTTATTTGCCTCTGATATTAGTGATATTGTTTGATATTCTGCATTCTCTTGGAATACCTATCTGTGAAGGAACACAGATACGGACCTTGTCCAAGTCTTCCAAATTTCTTGATATAGACAATTGTTTGTTGAAACATCTCAATTAGTATTCTGTCAGTTCCTGAAACCTTCTTTTTCTCCATTGCCTTCAATGCAGCTTGGATTTCTTAATTCATTACCATCCATTCTTGATCATAAGCTATCTCCCAAAGTGACTGAATGTTGACCACTTTTTTTGGAACAGTGACTCTGCGTAGTCTTTCCATATTCTATAGAGGGTTCCTGAGTTGTTCACTATTTTCCCCCATAGACTCCTTCAAAATTGCAACTGGAAGCTTGACATTTTTTTTCAGTTCTTCCAGTTTGACAACTGCCAAGTCTGTTCTTGCCTTTCAGTTTTCTAACAACAGATCTTTGCACATATGATAACACTTACTTTGTTTTCCTGGACTACCCTTTGAAATGTTCTATTCAGTCTTTTATTTAATCTCTTCTTCTGTTTGCACAGCTACTCTACATTCAACAGCAGGTTTCAGAGTCTCTCCTGACATCCATTTTGGTCATTTCTTTCTTTCCTACTATTTTAATGACTTTTGCTTTGCTTTCTTTATGTGTGATGTCCTTGACGTCATCCACTACTGGTATGGTCTTTGGCCACTAGTGTTTCTTATGTCAAATCTATTTTTTTTTCTTTTTCCCTCCTTTTTTATTATACTGTAGATGAAGATTTACAGAAAAAATTAGTTTCTCATTAAATAGCACACATATTGTTTTATGACATTGGTTAACAACCCCACAACAGGTGAACACTCTCCCTTTTCAATCCTGAGCTCCTTATTACCAGCTTTCTTGTCCCCTGCTGCCTTCTGGTCCTTGTCCAGGGGCTGGCATGCCCCTTTGGTTTCATTTTGTTTTGTGGGCCTGTCCAGTCTTTGGGTGAAGGGTGAAGCTCAGTAGTGACTTCATTACCAAGCTGAAAGGTTGTCTGGGGACCATGTTCTCAGAGATTCTCCAGTTTCCAACAAGTCTGGTCTGTCTTTTTGAGTTAGAATTATGCTACATTTTCCTTCAGCTTTGTCCAGGACTGTCTGTGGTGATCCCTGTCAGAGCAATCAGTGGCGGTAGCCAGGTACCATCTAGTTATACTGGATTCAGTGTGGTAGAGATTGTGGTAGATGTGGTCCTTTAGTCCTTTGGACTAGTTTTTCCCTTGTATCTTTAGTTTTCTTCATTCTTCCTTGTTTTTGGTGGAGTGAGACCAGGAGAGCATCCTAGATGGCCACTCATGGCTTTTAATACCCAGATGCTGCTCAACAAAGTAGAATGTAGAAATTTTCTTTATAAACTATGTTATACCAACTGAGCTAGATGTTCCTTGAGACCATGGTCCCTGCAGTGTCAAATCTATTTAGATAGTTTCTAAATTCAGCTGGGATATACTCAAGGTTGTACTATGCCTCTTATGGACTTGTTTTAATCTTCTTCAGTTTCAACTTGAATTTGCATAAGAAAAATCGATGGTCTATTCTGCTCTCAGGACCTGGACTTATTCTGACTAACGATATTGAATTTCTCCATTATTTCTTTCCATTCATATAGTTGAATTTGATTCTTGTGTACTCTATTTGGTAAAGTCCTTGTGTATAGTCACCATATACGTTGTAAAAGAAAGGTATTTTCAGTGAATAGGCCATTGGCCTTGCAAAATACTCCCATGTGATCTTCAGCATCATTTCTATCACCAAGGCCATATTTTCCAACTACTGATCCTTCTTTTCCTCTTCATTTCCAACTCTTGCATTCCAATAAACAGTAATTATGAATGCATCCTGATGTTTAATCAATTTCTGACTGTAGAACTTGATAAAAATCTTCAGTTCCTCCATCTTGAGCCTTAGTGGTTGATGTGTAAGCTTGAAATAGTCCTATTAACTGGTCTTTCTTGTGAGCATATGAATATTATCCCATCATTGACAGCATTCACTTCAGGATAGATCATGAAATGTCCTTATGACAATGATTGCAGCCCCATCCCTCTTCAATGTGTCATTCCTGGCATAGTAGGCCATATGATTGTCTGATTCAAAATTGCCAGTACCAGTCCATCTTGCCTCACTAATGTCTAGGATATCTATCTTCAAAAGTTCCACTTAATTTTTGACATCTTCTCATTTTCCTAGAAACATATGTCATACATTCCATGTTTTGATGATTAATGGATGGTTGCAACTGTTTCTTCTCATTTTGAGTCATGCCACATCAGCAAATGAAGGTTCTGAAAGCTTGCCTTCCAATCTGAGGGGCATTATCTTCAGCACTAAGTCAGATAATATTCTGCTGCTATTCATAAGGTTTTCAGGTGCCAGTTTTTTTTTAGTAGATTGTTGTATTCTTCTTCCTAGCCTGTCTTAGTCAAGAACCGCCATTGAATCCTGCCCACTAGGGAACCGTGTTGGTATTTGAAATACTGGTGGTATAGCTTCCAGCAATGAAACAGTAAACAAGCAAGCCATCAGAGTACAACAAACTCACAAATTCCACTGCAACCAAAAAAAATCCTCACATCCATTGCCATGAAGTCAATTCCAATTCATAGAGACCCTATAGGCCAGGGTCCTATGGGGAACTGCTTCATAGAGTTTCTGAGGAGCATCTGGTGGACTTGAGCTGATGATCTTTTGGTTAGCAGCTGCAGCACTTAGCTGCTATACCACCAGGGTTACCAGTCCCAATTTAGCACTGTTTAAAACACAGCTTTTTGCACCTCTCTCCCCACCCCTCCACTTTCTTTTTCCCTTCCAATGTACATCATCTCACTTGGGGTCATATACTAGCAGGATGTGGGCTGTAGTGGGCCAGTGGATAGACTTAAAAATCATTAGATCTGGCCACATTGGACCTATCGTCTTGCCCACCAATAGTTGAATAGACAGAAATGAGTTCAACACTTTACCCTCTTTCACTCCATGGCCCCATACTTCTACCACTTTTACCCTCCTCCTTCACCCATGACATACCCAGGACTACCCCATAAGTGTTTTACTTTATGACTGTTATTCAAACTTCACACCATGCTCCTCTTACCAATCCCAAGATGGAGAGGAAGAGAACATACCAAGTGGACAATGACAAGATTTTCTTTAGCAGAATGGAGAGAAGAAAAGAGGCTGAGCATACACATAGAATTTTTAAAAAGTTTGTTATTGTCATACGTAAAACTATAAACTTTGACAAATGCTGTGAAGGAGAAATAAATACTCTTGCTCTGCAATTGCAAAGCCTGTGTGACCTTAATCATCAGGCCACACGGCCCTAGTGGAGGATGTTGTGGTGGCATGGGCTGAGTTTAGAGGCTGAAGGACTATTGTTATCTTCTGTGCCCATTTCAACAGTGTTAAGGGGCTTGGTGAGCTGCTCTGGTGCCACAGGGAGCCTGGAGAGAGCAGTCAGGGAGGATTTGCTCTGCACAGTGCCCCGGCTCTGCTCTGTTTAGAGAAGGAAATCAGGAATGAGCTGATGGGTTTGCTCTGGCAGCAAGTTGCAGAGGTTACTTAGGAAAGGAAGACCAGGTTTATTATGATTGGGTAAAGCCCTTAATTACCACTTTGGATGGAGCTTAGCTTTTAAATTCATAATCTGTAGCCAAAGGACCTCTTTTCATACAGAAGCACTGTAGCTAATTAGTGTCTGGGCATCTTGTAAGAAATGGCTATTTGCTCTATTTTTAGTAAAAAGTTCTTGGAATTTTCCTGACTTCTGCCCACTTTCAGTGCCCTGGCTGCCAGAGGATGTTAATAGGAGTGAGCAGGGTTAGATTTTGCTCACAGCCAGGGGCCTATTTTTTCTCCTTAAAGAGAAGATCATGGCTTCTGGCTCCTTCCAGTCTGCCTCACCTGGTGGTCCAGATGCTGTGGCAACAGTAGGATCTCAATGATGGGTCCCTTGGTTCCACCCAAAGGTCATGCCCCTTAAAGCTTTTTCCTTCCAGAGAGTAGATGCCAACAAGGAAATAAGAGGTAAATTTGTCCTTGTGCAGAGAGTTAGTGTTCAGAGAGAGACCTTAAGATTCTATGCTATTCACAGGTTGTCATACAGGTCCACTGCCCACCCTTCTCCACTCTGCTCTGGTCCTAAGGGGGCCCATCTGTTTGGATCACACTAACTGGCTCCCTGGTCCTCTGGTTTCCCTATGGGTTGGCCTGTGTGGAACAACATTTGCAAGGTAGTATCTTCATTCATTATCTCCCACCTCTGGAGTTGCAGCTCTTATCAGGACACCCTCTTTATACACCTTGATCTTCTCAAATTCTGGAAGCCATATTCTCCTCCTCCCTTCAGGCTTGGGCAGTAATAGAATCCCATTATCACAAACCCTAGAGTGTTGTCCATATATCCTGGCCACACCTTTGTTAACTCTTTATTTCCTAGTCTGAGTGTGCCATCTGTTTCCTGGAAGAATGCTGACACATTTATCCTTCCCTAAGCAACCATTCAAGCAGCTGGCCTTGGAAAATAGGATGGAATCAGCCAGAATGGGGATCCTGACTGCTATATGTAGCAAAGAACTATACTCTCTCACATTAGAGGGAAGAGATGACCTCTGTCGAACACTGGAGACATTCAATGAGCCTGGATCCCCTGTTCATGGTAGGACCTAGTTTTCTCATACTCAGATGGAAATAACTCTAGGACTGAACACTGATCTTCTGATTTGTAACCCAGTGCTCCTTACATGGCCTGAGACCCATAGCTTATGCTGGTTTGTGTGGATGACCTGCAGAATTTGGACATTTCTCAGTAAAGAGCTTTGAAATCATGTATACTTGTTGACTGCCATCTCTGCTGTTCTGTCATTATCAAGAAAGGATAAAATGGCTTTTTGTAGTACATTTTCCTCCTATAGGAATCTAGCTGAGTCCCCATATTTCCTAATAAATGTCTAACTAAAAGTTCATGAAGATATAGCCTTCTTCCCTAGTTTCTTTCTCCACCACAAAGAAGAAAGCTTGAGAGTGAAAGAAGGTAAAGTCATAGGTGTATATAGGCCCTTTCCTCTTCTGTCTGTGTGTAGAAGCTTTGTGCCATGGTATGAGACAACAGCAAAAACATGCAGACTCACTAGGCACTGGTCTATGTGTCTAATACATTTTCAAACGTATTTTATACCAGGCCCAAAAGGTTTGGGCTCACTGAAAGGTTTTTTATTTCAAGGGAAATGGCTCTTCAGTGTAACATGAGTAGATGAAGCCACAATTAGAAATCAAACAGAAAGTTTTCTTTGGCTTTACAAGTCCTTGTCTAGATTAAAGGAGTGTATTTTGGTATAATGGCCCTCCTCCTCTGGATAATATAAACAGCCATTGTCATAGAAGAGTCCCTAGGTGGCACTAATGGTTACACATTTGGCTACTAACTGAAAAGGTTGGTGGTTTGAATCTACTGAAAGGCACCTAGGAAGAAAATTCTGGTGACCTACTTCTAAAATACCATAGTCTTCAAAAACCCTGTGGAATGAGTTCTACTCTGACACACATAGGGCCACCAGAAGTCAAAATCGACTCAGTGGCACCTGGTTTGTTTCGGGTTGTCATTCTGAGTCTGACACACATGCCACTTTATGTTGGCTTCCTCAAAGGCCTAACACACCCTTCCGTATTTTATTCTTATGTCACATGCTAGTTCCTAGAAAGAAGCACAGAAACACTGGTTTCCTAGGTGTGGTCTGCTGTGGTTGAGTGACTCACTTGTTTTCAATGGGCAAGGTATGCCCCCTCTCCAGGCATTCTGCCCTTGGACAATCCTCCCAAGATAAATCTCGGCTTTCTCCCAATCAGTTGTACAGAATATTTGAGCAGTTCTTCCAATGTATACACACAGAGACCCATTTTAGGAATATTTGAACCTCTTCTATGTGTAGAAAAATTCTTTTCTTCAGCAAAGACAATTCTAAAGTACCTCAAAGAATCATATGTAAAGAAACTGAAGTGAAGGTGGAGGGTCAGAACAAAATGAATATAAATGAGTTTCAAAATGTGAGTTTCACATAAACTTGCAGGAAATAGAAGAGAACATTCCCTAAATCATTTTATAAGACCAGTGTTATCCTTATACCTAAACCAGGTAAGAGCATTCTATGAAAATTACTTGGGAGGCAAAGTCAAGATGGCAGACTAAGCACACATCTCCTTATATACCTCTGGAAACCAAGACCTGAACTGGTAATCAAATGGAGCCTTCTGCTCACCTAGTGAGCCCCAGGACACAGCACAGGGCTGTTAATTTGGACTTCTTACCACTGAACCAAAAACCCCTCTCTCTTGCTGACTCCCACACCTGGCTAGCCCTGACTCTCACAGACTGAAGGTAATGCACCATTGTGATTTTTTTTTCTCTGTCTTGGCCGGTGGGCAGAGCTGGGTCTTGCCTAGATGGCTAGCCTCAGACATACTGCTGGTGGGATAGGCAGGCAAAATCACCATATTTTGAGAGCCAGGCTTAGGATTCTGTACACCTAGCCAATTTGGGCCTCTCTTTTTATGTCTGCCACAGCATGGTTTGTATGGAATCGTGAGGCCTATGTGCGGGATACCATGTTGGATGTGGAGATTTTAGCAGGACCTAATTCTTAGCCTGGGAGCCCGCAACTGCAAACAGGACAGCGCTTCTCCAACAGAAAAGCAGTAGTTTACACGGTGTCACCTACAGTGGGGGCCCAGCAATTGAGGCTGAGGACTCACTAAGTCTCGGCACTCTTAGCCCCCTATCTGCCTACCACGTGGAGGGCTCAACCTTAGATATGGTGGCTGAAGCTGGACCTAATTCATAGGATGGGAGCCAGAGCCTGCCCACAGGAGAGCACTTTTCTACCAGAAAAACAGTAGCTTACACAGTGTCACTTAAGGCTGGGCCCTGCCAGCAGAGCCCAACAGGGCAGTAGCATTGCTGTATCTTGAACTACTTCATATCATCTGGGGTTGGATATAGAGGTGCTTACTTTGCCAGTTGGGAAGAGGGACCTCTACACCTGAAAACCTGACTGACTTGGGAAGTGGTCAGATACCTTTTGTTTTACATTTTAAGACAGCCTAGAGAAACATCTGCAGTCCATCCTCACAGTGTCTCTCCCATCCTCTACTTACTTGCATGGGACCCAAAAAGCAACAGACATTTGTGCCAAACAAGAAATCACCCAGGGCTTCAGAAGGCTCCCAAACAAAACAACCAAGGAGCTTTCCGGATGAAGAAGCTTTTCTGAAATCATTGGAAGAGGAAAACAAAAGGATTATATACAGAGCCCTCCTAGACCTTATACAAAATGCAGCAGAACAAAAGGAAAAATTAAGCAAGCTTTTGATCTGATGGAACACCAGTACTCTGAAATCCAACAGATCAAGAACAAAATCAAAGACACAGAAACTTCCATTCAAAGTCAAGAAAACAGAATGCAACAAATGGAAAAAAGAATTTCTGACTTGGAAGACAGAGCTAATGACTCCACCATCTATGAGGACAAAACAGAAAAAAGAAACAAGAAAAATGAAGAAGCATTAAGAATCATGTGTGACTCTATAAAGAGGAACAACCTTCAATTAATTGGAGTCCCTGAACAGGATGAGACACCTGAGAACACAGCAAATATTGTTGCTGAGCTGCTGACAGAAAACTTCCCAGAAATCATGAAGCAAGAGAATATAAATATCCCAGAAGCATATCGTACACCACTCAATATAGATCTCAAAAGAAAGACTCCACGACATGTTATAATCAAGTTTAACAAAATGAAATGTAAGAAGCAACTCTTAAAGGCAGCAAGACTCAAAGCAAAGCTAACATTCAGAGGGAAACCCTGTAGGCTTTCGTCAGATTTCTCAGCAGAAACCATGCTGGCGAGGAGACAGTGGCATGACACATTCAAATCCTTGAAGGAGAAGAACTTCCAGCCGAGAATTACATGTCCTGCAAAACTATCTTTCAAGTATGAAAATGAAATTAAGACTTTCGCAGATAAGCAGAAACTCAGAGACTTTGTAAAAACCAAAGCAAAACTACAAGAAATACTGAAAGAAGTTCTTGGTTTTGACTTAGAAGAACAAAACCACTAATTATATTTTAGAATGAAACATCCAGAATTCTATTCAATTAGGGAAGGCTCCAAAGTCAATCACAGCTTTAATACTGAAAGAACAATCCAGAGATTATCATGAAAACTATGGTACCATCATATTCAAATGAGGAATGTACTACAGTCGTTATAGTCCTTCCAGATGGAGAGGAAGTAAACAAGACTGGTAGTAATTAAAATTGGGTTTATATATAGTTCATTAAGGGGGATCTTAGGGGCACCTGTACAGCGCAACAAAGATGCAATATACCATATCAAGAAATGTATCACAAGAGTCTCAACAGCTACAAAACAAGCTCTGAAAAAGGTGAAAAATCAACTCACAAAAAAGAATGTGCCAGAACAGACTAATAAGAACAACAGAGAAAACATCAACACAAAAATAAACATATCACAATGGCAGCAGTGGACACATACCTATCAATAATTACATTGAATGTGAATGGACTGAATGCTCCAGTAAAGAGACATTGAGTGACATCTTGGATCAAAAGACATGACCCATCCATATGTTGTCTACAAGAAACTCATTTGAGACCTAAAGATAGGAATAAACTGAAAATTAAAGGAAGGAAGAATATATATCAAGCTAACAATGAACAAAGAAAAGCAAGTGTGGCAATTCTAATCTCAGACAAAATCAATTTTAATGTCAAATCCACCATCGTGGACAAAGATGGACACTATTTATTGCTGAAAGGTTCAGTACACAAGTAAGACTGAATTGTATTAAATATTTATGTATCTAATATTAGACCACCCAAATACGTCAAAGAAACACTGACTACACTCAAAAAAGAGCTAAATCACTCCACAATAATAATGGGAAACTTCAACATTCTACTCTCAATACTGGACAGATCATCTAGAAAAAAGCTCAGTAAAGATACAGAAGACCTCATTGACACAATTAACCAACTAAACCTCATCGACATATACAGAACTTTCTACCCATCAGCAGACAACTACACCTTCTCCAGTGCACATGGAACATTCTCCAGAATTAACCATGTCTTAGGACATAAAGCAATTCTCAACAAAATCCATACCATTGAATTAATGCAAAGCATCTTCTCAGATCATAAAGCCATAAAAGTCAAAATCAGTAGCAGAAAAAAACATAGATAGAAAGTGGAACTCTTGGAAACTGAACATCTTGCTCAAAAAACTATGGATTATAGAACAAATCAAGGATGAAATAAAGAAATTCATGGATTCCAATGAGAATGTAAACACTTCCTACCAGAACCTATGGGATACAGAGGTCTGTTTATCTCCATAAATGCACCAATCTGGAAGGAAGAAAGAAACCAAATCAAGGAACTAACCCTGCAGCTTGAAGAAGTAGAGAGAGAACAACACAGGAACCCCTCAGGCAACAGAAGAAAACAGATCATAAAGATTACAGAAGAACTAAATGAGTTAGAAAATAGGAAAACAATTGAAAAAATTGAAAAGACCAGAAGCTGGTTTTTTGAAAAGATCAACAAAATTGACAAACCACTGGCTAAACTTACTAAAGAAAAACAGGAAAGGAAACAAATAACCCAAATTAGAAATGAGAGGGGAGTGGTCACAACAGGTCCAACGGAAACAAAAAATATCATAACAGAATACCATGAAAGCCTATACTTTAACAAATTTGAAAACCTAGAGGAAATGGACAAATTCCTTGATTCATATCACCTACCCAAATTATCACAACGTGAAGCAGAACAACTTAATAAACCCATCACAAAGGAAGAGATTGAAAAAGTCACCAAAAAGCTGCCAACCAGCTCAAGCTGATAGAAGAGTTCAGCAAAGTCTCAGGATACAAGATAAACATAAGTAAATCAGTAGGATTCCTATATACCAACAGTGAGACTGTTAAGGGAGAAATCTTCAGATGGCTTCATCACAGAATTCTACCAAGCTTTTAGAGAAGAGTTATCTCCAATACTACTGAGACTATTTGACAGTATAGAAAGTGATGGAGTACTCCTAAACTCATTCTATGAAGCCAGCATAACCCCGATACCAAAACCAGGGAAAGACCCAACAAAAAAGGAGAACTACAGACCAATATCACTCATGAATCTTGATGCAAAAATCTTCAACAAGATTCTTGCCAATAGAATACAACAATATATTAAAAAGATAATTCATCATGACCAGGTTGGATTCCTAGCAGGGATGCAAGACTGGTTCAACATCAGAAAAACAATTAATGTGGTTAACCACATGAATATCACAAAATACAAGAATCACCTGATTTTGTCCATTGATTCAGAAAGAGCCAGAAAAGGCATTTGATAAAGTCCAACACCCATTCATGCTAAAAACCCTTAGCAAAATAGGCATAGACAGAAAATTCCTCAGTGCAATAAGGGCCATTTATACAAAACCAACTGCCTATATGTCATCCTGAAGGGAAAGAGACTGAAGGAGTTTTCCTTGAGAACAGCAACTAAACAAGGATACCCACTCTCACCTCTCCTATTCAACATAGCACTAGAAGTTCTAGCCAGAGCAATTAGACAAGACCAAGGAATAAAGGGCACCTGGGCTGGCATGGGCAGGTGATGATATGATTGTATATGCAGAGAATCCCAAAGAATCTATAAGTAAACTACTCAAACTGATAGAAGAGTTCAGCAAAGTCTCAGGACACAAGATAAACATAAGTAAATCTGTAGGATTCCTATAGACCAACAGTGAGACTATTGAGGGAGAAATCATCAAATCAATACCATTTACTGTAGCCCCCAAGAAGATAAAGTACCTAGGAATTAATCTAACCAGAGAAATAACAGACCTTTACAAAGAGAACTACAAGTCCTTACTAGAAGAAACGAAGAGGGACTTAGATAAATGGAAAAACCTACCCTGCTCATGGATAGGAAGACTTAACATTGTGAAAACGTCTATTTTACCCAAAGCAATCTACTTAAATAATGCAGTCCCAATACAAGTTCCAGTGTCATTCTTTAATGAGACGGAGAAACAAATCACCAATTTTGTTTGGAAAGGGAAGAAACCTCGGATCAGTAAAGTACTATTAAAGAAGAAGAACACACTGGGAGGCCTCTCATTACCTGACTTCAGAAACTATTACACTACCACAGTAGTCAAAACAGCCTGGTACTGGTACAAGAACAGACGGATAGATCAATGGAACAGAATCAAGATCCCAGAGATGACACCATCTGCCTATGAACAGTTGATATTTGACAAAGGCCTTAAGACAATTAAACTGGTGCAAAAAACAATCTCTTCAGCAAATGGTGCTGGCAAAATTGGATATCCATCTGCAATAAACTGAAACAAGATCCGTATCTCACACCTGATACAAAAAACAACTCAAACTGGATAAAAGACCTAAATGTCAAATCTAAAACGATGAGGCTCATCCAAGAAAAGGAGGAACAACAATGAAAGTTTTAATACACAACGTAGACAGACTTCAAAGTCTGTCAAACAAACCGCAATCAACAGAAGAGAAAATAGATAAATGGGAACTATTAAGAATCAAACACTTTTGCTCATGCAAAGACTTTATCACAAGAATTTAAAGACTACCTACAGAATGGCAAAAAATATTTGGCAATTCTTTGTCAGACTGATGCCTGATCTCCATAATCTACAAAGGACTACAAAATACCAAAATAAGAAGATAAATCATCCAATTAAGCAATTGGCAAAGGAGATAGACAGACATTTCTCTAAAGAGGAGATCCAGGCAGCCAAAAAACACATGCAGACATGTTCACGATCTTTAGTTATTAAAGAAATTCAAATCAAATCTACAATGAGATACCATCTCACCCCAACAAGGTTGGCCATGATCCAGAAAACACAAAACAACAAATGCTGGAGAGGCTGTGGTGAAAGTAGAATTCTCCTACACTGTTGGTGGGGTTGCAAAATGGTCCAGCCTCTTTGGAAAGCAATCTGGTGCTTCCAAACTCAGTAATTCCACTACTTGGAATATATTCTACAGAATGAAGGCCATTCACACCAATGGATATATGCACAAGAATGGTTATTGCAGCACAGTCCGTGATAGCAAAAAGATGGACTCAACCCGGATGCCCAACAACAGAGGAATGGATAGGTAAACTATGGTATATATACTCAATGGGGCACTATGCAATGATAAAGAACAATGAAGATTCCAGGAAACATCTCATAACCTGGTTTCAACTGGAAGACATTATGTTGAGTGTAAGTAGTCAGAGACAAAAGGACAAACATTGTATGAGACCTCTACAATAAGAACTCAAAAACAGACTTATGCATAGAAGAAAAGACTCTTTGACGACTGCGAAGGAAGGAAGGGAGGGTGAGGCGAGGGGACAATTTAGATTAGATAGTTGGTAGAAATTTCGTTGGGTGAAATCCGTGACAGTGCACATTAGAAACAAGAACAATATTAAGTGGACTTCAGCATAACTTGAATACTCCTCCCATCTTAACCCAATAATGCAAAGAGTAGCTGGAGCGGTGGGTAGGGGACCATGCTGTTAGGTGAAATAGATGACAATTGGCACAACTAGTGTTTTGCTAAGAGGCCTCTCTGCACCCCACATTGGTGAGTGGCATCTGGGGTCTTAAAAGCTGCCAAGCTGCCATCCAAGGGCACAGCAAATGATCCCAACTCAACAGGAGCGGATGCTCACCAAGGACCAAAATGACAACCCAGAAGACAGAGAGATCCACATGAGTGGGTGTCTACATTGACTTGCGACCGGAAGAACCGGATGGTGCCCGGCCACCACCAGTGATAGCCGCAATGGAGCTCACTAAGTTGAGTCTTACTGGCAATACAAGAATAAAAAGGGGTGCACCCTGAGATCTCCACTAAAAGATAGCAATTGGTAGTCCTGTGGCTTCGGGGTTCCCCTGGGAGTATGGCCCCTGAACCTGATGCCACCCTTGCCCGTGGATCATCATGAGGGTCCATTCTTCAGACAGCAAGAGATTGGACTTGGCGACACAGAGTGACTATATATTGGGTGCACTTTACGGTTCTATGCGTCTATAGGATACCATCCTGCTGACCTCTGGCTGGAGGGAGGAGAATGGGTGGAGAGGAGGGGAAAGGAGACTGTTGTTAGGATGAGACAAGTATGGAGCAGAGAGGAATAGTGTGCTGTTGCTGGGCAGTGGATACTGCATATAGGTGGACATGCAAATTTATATGGGAATGTACATTTTCACTCTGTCACAAAAAAAAAATAATAATAATAAAGAAAATTACTTACACAGAGCCAACACGGTGGAATAATCAGACACTTTATGTCTCCCTTACAACAACGACATGAAAAAGCAAGTAAATTGAATATATATTACAATCTCAGAATCCTAATCATCAAAGGAAAATCAATGAAGAAACAGCAGAAACAGGGAATTATGGACTAAAGAATCACTGGCATCCTGCTGGCTAAATCTGTGCATCACACACTGGCTGATGCAAGCAGCAATATCACAAAGCAAACTCATCCCATTCAGTGCATTCAAACAGCAGTGAATCTGCACACACCTTCAGAACCAAACAGGAACGACACCCAAACCCAACAAAACCCATTGCTATTGAGTAGAACTGTCCTTTAGGGTTTTTAAGGAAAACCTGATGGATTTAAACTGCTGACCTTTTGGATAGCAGACAACTTCTTAACCATTGCACCAGGGCTTCAAAGTGACACTAGACCTGCAAAATTAAGTGTAGTCTCCCAATCCATTATTCAGCCTTCTTGCACCAGAGTTCCAAGGCCAAGGAACACTCCTTCCACTCACCAAGCCCAGCTTTAGTCTCGAGACACTCAAAATTACTATGCCCCCTAAGCCTGGAGCCCACAGCTGGCTGCAGAGGCAGCAGCTCCTTTGCCCAGCTGCTTGTGTGGGTATAGGGTGTGGGAGAGGGTCTATTGACTTACAGTGCACTTCGCTCCCAACTCAAATCACCGACCTTACAAGGAAAGAGAAGCAGCCCTGGAAAAGGAGAAGCTTCACACTACTGATTTTAGAACCTATTGTACAGACACAGGTGTAAATCCATCCGTATCTGATAAAGGGCTAAAGTCGATTAAATGGACTTTCTTTAACAAATGGTGCTGGCATAACTGGATGTGCATGTGTAAAAAAATGAAGCAAAATCCATACTTCATATACCTACAAAATGACTCAAAATAGATCAAAAGCCTAAATATAAAATCTAGAGTGATTAAATATCATGAAATAAAAACTAGGCACAATTCTTTGGGCTCTGATAAACTGCATAAATAGGATAGAAATCATAACTAACAATGCATAAACACCAGGAGAGAAACTTGATAATTGAGAATTTCTAAAAATAAAACATTTATGCTCATCCAAAGACTTCACCAAAAGAGTAAAAAGACAACCTACAGACTCGGAAAAAATTTTGGCCACGACATATCCTACGAGAATCTCATCTCTAGAATCTACCAGATGCTATAATGCTTCAACAACAAAAAGAGAAACAATCCAGTAAAAAACGGGCCAAGGACACAGACACTTCACGAAAGAAGACATTTAGACAGCTGACACATGAGGAAATGCTCACCATCTTTAACCACTAGAGAAATGCAAATCAGAACTACACTGAGATACCATCTCATGCTGACAATACTGACAATAATCCAAAAAACACAAAATGGCAAATATTGGAGAGGTTGTGGGGATATTGGAACTCCTACAAACTGCTGATGGAATGCAAAGTGGAACAACTTTGGAAAACAATATGGTTCTTTCTTAAAAAGCTTGAAACAGAAATATCACACAATCTAACAATCTCACTCCAGGAATAGACTGTAAAGAAACAAGAGCCATCATGCGGATAGACATCTGTACCCCCTTATTCACTGCATCATTATTCACAGTAGCCAAAAGATGAAAAAAATAGTAGCAGCAGTACACTGACAGAGAACTGCTAGAAATTCAAGCCAGATTCAGAAGAGGACATGGAACTGGAAATATCATTGTCGATCCCAATGGATCTTGACTGAAAGCAGGGAATACCAGAAAGATGTTTACTTGTCTTTTATTTACTATGCAGAGGCATCTGACTTGTGGGGATCGTAACAAGTTATGGATAACATTTTGAAGAATAAGAATTCTAGAACACTTAATCATGCTTGTGAGAAACCTGTTCATCAATCGGGAGGTAGTCATTTGAATAGAACAAAGGAATACTGTGTGGTTTAAAGTCAGGAAAAATGTGTGCCAGGGTTATTCAATCTGTATGTTGAACAAATAATCTGAGAAGGTGGTCTATGTAAAGAAGAATTGTGTGGGAGGAAGACTCACTAACCACCTGTCTTATACAGATAACACAACATTGTTTGCTGAAAGTGAAGAGGACTTAAAGCATTTACTGATGGAGATCAAAGACCACAGCCTTCAGTATGGATCACACCTCAACATAAGGAAACAAAATTCACAACTGGACTAATAAGCAACATCATGATAAATGGAAAAAAAATTGCAATTGTCAAAGATTTCATTTTACTTGGATCTGCAGTCAACACTCATAGAAGCAGCAGTCAAGAAACGGAAAGGTGCATTGCATTGGTCAAATCTGCTGCAAATGATGTCTTTAAAGTGTTGAAAACAAAGATGCCACCTTGAAGGTTCAGGTATACCTGACATAATGACTCATATGCATGCAAAACCTGCATAATGAGTAAGAAAGACTGAAGCACATTCATTTGTAAAAGGCCTAGATCAAATGTTTACCAGCTGGTGAATGGATAAACAACTTGTTAACATATTAATATAATGGACTACTACTGAGCAGTAAAAAAGAATGAACTGCTGATACCTGCAACAACATAGCTGAATTCCAAAAGCATTGTGTTAAGTAAAAGAAAGCAGACACAAAAGACTATGTACTATATGATTTAGATGATGTTTGATAAAAGATAAAACTATGTAGTTGCCAGGACCTGGCATGGAGAAGAGAGAATTGCCTATAAAGTTGGTAAGGGAAAAGCTTGGGGGGAGGGGGGAGGAAATGATAGAAATGTTCTGCATCTTGATTGTGATGGTGGTAACATTACTGTACATATTTATCAAAACTCTTCCAACTACACACTTAAAAGAATGAATTTTATTGTAAGTAAATTATACTTAAAAGTAATAAAATGCAGGTGTACACCTGTTATTCAACTAAAATCTAGCCAGATTGGCTAAAATGAAAACATACACACAAACCTAATCCATTGCCATTGAGTTGATTTTGACCAAAGGCAACCACATGTGGTACAGAGTAGAACTTCTATATAGCATTTTCTTGGCTGCAATCTGCCCATAGTTCTTTTTTTTTTTTTTTCTTCAGCCTGGTATTGGGAATCCAGTAAAACTTTTCTCTTGAAATCTTGTCCACTTTCTTCTTCCACCTCCATCTCCATTTACCATCTAAGCACTAGCTTTTATCTCCTTCAAAGCAGGGAGCTCTGCTCACTCCCTTAGATAGACAGGACAATAATGACCTACTAAATTCCTAAGGGATCTCTCTCCTCCGGGCCCCCATCCCTAATGAAGAAAAGAACCATTGAATTTTTATTGGTACACGTCATCATATGAGCTCAACTCTACAGAATAATCACTCTTATGAATGGTAAAAGAGCTTAAGCTCATATGGTAGGCAATCTGGCACAAAGAAAGGAATAAAGGCTTTCAAGTATTCCAGTCCTGATCTATCACTTACTGATGTTGACCTTAATTATGTTGCACTTGAGCAAGTCTTTTAAACCTTCTGAACCTTGGTTTCTCTTTCTGTAAAATAAGGAAATAACACTTCCTTTAAGGAACGCTAGCAAAGATTAAATGAGATAATATATGTGAAAAATTTAGCACATAGGATCTTTCAACTAACAGTTGTTATTATCATCATCATCACTAATTATTTGACTGGTTGTGTGTCTTAGCTATATAGTGCTGCTATACAGTGCTTGTGATAAAAATATCCCAAGTAGATGAATTTATCAAACAGAATTTTATTTTTTCAGAAGTCTAAGTGGCTGAAAAGGATGTCACCTGTAAGACTAAAAGGCGCCTGCCTCAAGCTATGATATTTTCAATTGCATGACATGCATGTGAAAGCTGGACAATGAACAAAGAAGACAGAAGAACTGATGCCTTTAAATTGTGGTGTCAGAAAAGAATGTTGAATATCCCAGAGACCGCCAAAAGAACAAACAGATCTCTTTTGGAAGAACAACCAGAGTGCTCCTTGGAAGCAAAGACGGCAAGACTGTGTCTTACATACTTTGGACACACTGTCAGGAAAGATCAGTCCCTGGAGAAGAACATCATTCTTGGTAGAGTGGAGGGTCAGTGAAAAAGAGGAAAACTGTTGACAATATGGATTGACCTAGTGGCTACAACAATGGGCTTAAACATAAAAATGATTGTGGTCATGGTACAGGACCAGGCAGTGTTTTATTCTGTTTTTCCTAGTGTCACTATGAGTCAGAACCGACTTAATGGAACCTAACAGCAACGAGAGGCTAAAAGTTCCAATTCAGGATGCCAGGGCCAGGGGAAGTCTTTCTCTCACTGTTGGCTAGGATGGAAGGTCCTTATCAATTTTCCCCCGGTTGAGGAGCTTCTTAGCACAAGCACCAGGGGTCCAAAGGGTATGCTATGTTCCTGGTGCTTCTTTCTTTATGCTGTGAGATCCATTTGTCTCTCCGCTTGCTTCTCTCTTTTATATCTCAGAAGAGGTTTAGTTTAGACAAAACCTAATCTTGAAGATTGAGTCCCATGACAATAATATAGCTGCTGATAACTCTACCTTATTAACATCACAGAGGTAGGATTTACAATGCATAGGAAAATCACATCAGATGACAACATGGTGGACAATCACGAATACCAGGAATCATGGACTAGCCAAGTTGACACATGTTTTGGTGGGGCACAGTTCAACCCATGACAGTTTGATAAAGAGTGCTCTAAGATGTCAAATGAAATGTGTGGTTAGGTAAGGAGGAGGTGAAACTGGAGTTGAGGTTACTACTTCATTTTATTTATAGCCAGTTTTGCTCTGTGAAAGATTAAAGGCAACTCACAAAGTATGTATAAATAGCAGAAAAAATAAATAGTTGAAGGAGTCCCCAAGAAAGACAAACACAGGTAGAAATTAGTAATATTAGCACCAAGAGACACATATCCTGAAGTCTTGACAGTTGCTAAAGCTGAATCACAGATTTGTCCTTGAAATGTTTTGATAATTTATTATAAAGAGGAAGATAAACTGAGCTTCGAGAGCCATGCTTCCCACTGGATGAAAACAAGCTCGGTCATAAGGAGAAATATATCTTTTCTTTATACCAAAGAGACCTCATACAGAGGAAGTGCTGTTATGAAGTGGATGGTTTCTCAACCACAGTCCCATAAATCCAACAGTGAATCTCATAAAATTCTTCAATGTAGGCCAAAGCACGTATCCCCATTTCCACAAAAAGCACAAGATTCACATGGTCTGGCAAAATACTAAGGAAAAATTTTTTAAATATCTAGAGGGATGTCTGCCTGTCCTTTCAAGATAGTCAATAAATACTTCTTAAAACAGTTTTTGATAAGTGTTGGAGAGTCAAAATTTCAAAATTTTAATTTCTGACATGAATCTGAGAGTGAATATTTTGAATGGTTACTTAAGAAAAGAGACAATCACTGGTTAATATTCTTTGCAAATTAAATACTATAATAACCATATTCCACCTCTGCCTGAAGGCAAGATTAGGACTATGAGCAAAGTCTAATATACTCCTAAGAAGCCATTTTGGGGGCTGCTGTGACACATTAAGATCAGGCAGTTGAGACCCAAAGTTTTAAGTTACAGTATAAGATCACAATGATTTTAGCCTGGAAAATTTTCAGAGCAGATGTTAGCAATCACCCACCATGGGCACTGAGGGAAAAAAAAATATCTCAATAAAATATACATAGCATTTCTAATTTTAAGTACTGTAGATTCTGGTCAAACACTTCAAGGTGAATTAGTTGCGGATCCTACTCTTAGACAGTAAAATGATTTGACCAATTGTAGGGAACTCTTAGAAATAAAACACATGAAACACAGAATACGTCTGACAAAGATGATAAGTTTAGTTTAGTCTTTCTTCCTGGCAACATTTAGATAAACCAATTGCTACTGAGACTCATAGAGACCTTATAGGACAAAGGAGAACTGCCCCATAGGATTTCCAAGCAGCAGCTGGTAGATTCAAGCTGCCAACCTTTGGGTAGTAGCCATAACCATTGCACCACTAGGACTTCTGATAGCAGGGTCAGTCTGTTTTTTTTTTTTTTTTTTTAGATAACTTCTAATATATTCTGGAAATACTGGTGGCATAGAGGTTAAAAGCTACTGCTATTAACCAAAAAGTTGGCAGTTCAGATCTATGAGGTGCTCCTTGGAAACTCCATAGGGTAGTCCTACTCTGTCCTTCAGGATCACTACCAGTCTGAATCAACTGGATGGCAATGAGGTGTTTTTTTTTTTTTTTGGTCTTTTCCCTAGTATATTCTAGAAACATCTCCAGAAGGGGCTGGACTGAGTTATTTGGTCACCTGAAGTAATGAGAAGACCCAAACAGATGGGTAGACTTTAGAAACTAGGGGCTGAAAAGAAAGTTGTCAGATGGCATTAGGTGAAAAAAGTGCCACCCAAGACAGGATATTCAGTGTTGACTAGCTTCAAGAGGCCTTGTGTGAAAGAGTCAGCATTTGGAGTCAACTACACTCAGAGGGTACCTAGGTCCTATTATATACCCAGATGTGCTTTTAAACACCAAGGCACTCGTTCTCCTAGCTCGCCGTTGAGTCTTTCCTAGGACTCGCCTTTGGACAAAAGGAGTTGCCTTACTTTAGATTATGTCTACTCTCTGGAGGCAACCTGAATTCTCTTTGTAAACAATGACTAGGTCTGTGATATACCTGAAAGACCATTCTAGCTTCAGGGCTCCCCATGGGACTGGCTAAGAACTCTGTGGTAGCCACATTGCAATTCACTTTCTCCCTCTCCCCAGTCTTGCTTCTCTCACTCTTATGCAGGTGTTTCTCTGAGAACATTCCCCAGTAAAACTCTTCTGTACCCAAATCTCCATGACAGAGTCTATCTTTCCAGGACTTATGCCAACAGTCAAATAACACTTTTCCTCATCTCTTCTTTTTCTTCTGCTGTAACCCTAGAAGATCCATAAATAGGGGCTACTAAGTAGGGAAACCCTATTGGTGTAGTGGGTTAAGTGCCATGTCTGCTAACCAGAAGTTCAGTGTTCAAATCCACCAGGTGCTCCTTGAAAACTCTAGGGGAAAGTTCTACTCTGACTTCTAGGATCACTATGAGTCAGATCCGATTCAATGGCAGTGGGTTTGGCTTTCTTGGTTAAGTAGGGGAAGGGAGAGCCCTAGTGGTACAGCAGTTAAGCACCCCATCGCTAACTGCAAGTTAAGTGGCAGTTAAAACCCACCAGAGGCTGCATGGAAGAAAAGACCTGGTGGTCTTCTCCCTAAACATTATAGCCTAAACCCCATGAGACGTTTTTACTATGTCCTACAGACTCTCTGTGAGTCAGAATCGTAGTGAAGGATAAGTAGGGCAGGAGAAAGAAAGAGAGGACATAAAAAATCAACCATAATTCTCTTCCCCACTGAAGGCTTTCAAGGCTGAGGCAGGCCTGAGTTGGGCAAGGGAAGCCACTTTAATTAGAAGACCTTGTGTAGTAATGTAATTATGGTGACAGATTTTTTAATCATTAAAAATGATTGGAAAACCTATTGAATTACTTGAAATTTCAGCCATAAGCAGGGAGAAATTTGTCTATAAGTAGGAGATCTGAAATGGTAAGGGTGATAAGAGAAGAGCTGCTTTCTAACTATACCCTACCTGTTCCAGCTCCTTGAGTGGACTGGTGAGATACACCAGCTAGTGAAGGACAGACCAGCTGTGATATTGTGAGAATTCTGCAAAACCCTGAACAAGGAGAAGAAACAAATGAAGCATTCTGAAAGATCTGAAACCTGTCCAAAAGGCATGCATAGGACTGCTGTTTGTGATGAGGGAGTGTTCTTCACCCTCTAGGCATCTGCTAGAAGTGTCTTTTGGTCCCAAAAACTTTTTTTTTTTTAACTTACTACATGACAATTTTGTTTCCTCCGGTGGCGTGGGGGTACTGTCACAACTCCTTTGAGAATCTGATGAAAGCAAATTCAACAGCATGACTCACAGGATGAAATCAGAAACCAGCTTACTTTTAACACCCTCTCAGCCTTTACAGGAAATCTTGACGGCAGGTGGTTAGGTGCTATGCCTGCTGACCTAAAGGCTGGCAGTTCAAACCCACCAGACACTCCTTGGAAACTCTGTGCAGCAGTTCTACTCTGTCTGTAGGGTCACTGTGAGTTGGAATCAACTTGAGGGCAGTGAGTTTGGTTTTTGAGTTTCCGCCTTTATAACCACTCTGTAGGGCTACTTTTTCTATTGCCCCTAGATGAAAATCCAGGCAAATCTCAGCTTTTCTGGTCATGTGTAAAAAGTCCTACAGTCATTGTAAGCCACAAAACACAGTCTGAATTCCATAACTAAAATAGTCTTCTCTTGGTTTACAGTTGGAGCCTCTGCAGCTGAGGCCTAATGTCAGTGGAAAATCTGTAGTCAGGGAAGAAAATTTTGGTGGTTTCTTTCACATTTTCCCACTCATTGTTTCTACTCATCTTAAACCTTCTCACTAATTTCTGTTCACCCTTGACAAGTACTTTCATAGTGATCTAGTACTGGCATCCTCTGAACTCGGCTGGTGTTTAAAGCTACTCTTTCTCTTTGGGATGTCTATATTTGTTCCTCCTACTGACTTTTTGATAAAATTTTATTTTAAAGTAGTTTAGATTTACAGAAAAATTATGAGATACACTGTCAGTTCCATCTACCTTATATCCAGTGTTATGGATTGAATTGTGTCACCCAAAAATGCATATTGTAAATGCTAACCCCTAGTCCTATGAGATTATGATCCAAAGAAGGAATACACAGAGTCACTGCACCAAACAAAAAGAATTGGTTGACATTCAACCATTTCAGGAGGTAGCATATGATCAGCAACCCTGGTACTGAAGGAAGAAATCCAAGTTGCACTTAAGACATTGGCAAAAACAAAGCCCTAGGAATTGACAGTATACTAACTGAAGTTTTTCAACAAATGGATGCAGTTTTGGAGGTGCTTAGTTATGTACACCAAGAAATTTGGAAGACATTTTCCCAGACAACTGACTGGAAATGACCCATATTTGTGCTCTGTCCAAAAAGATGAGGTCCAGAAGAATGGGTAAATTATCAAATTATATCATTAATATCACACAGAAGTAAAAGTTTTCTTAAGATCATTAAAAAAAAAAAGAGGTTGTAGTAGTACATCGAAAGGGACTTGCCAAAAATTCAAGCCAGATTCAGAAGAGGACATGGAAAGAGGGATATCATTGTTGATGTCAGATGGATCTTAGCTGAAAGCAGAGAATGTCAGAAAGGTGTTTACTTGTGAATTGTGTTTTATTGACTGTGCAAAGACATCCAACTATGTGGATCATAGCAAAGTATAGACAGCATTTCAAAGAACAGAAATTCTATAACACTTAATTACACTCATGAGGAATCTATAAGTAGACTGGGGCAATCATTCAAACAGAACAAAGGTAAATACTGTGTGACTGAAAGTCAGGAAAGGTATCTTCAGGGTTGTATCCTTTTACCATAAATACTCAATCAGTATGTTGAGTAAATAATCTGAGAAGAAGAACTCACTCAGCACCAGGATTGAGGAAGACTCATTAATAACCTGCATTGTGCAGATGACACAACCTTACATGCTGAACATGAAAAGGACTTGAAGCATTTATTAATGAAAATCAAAGACCACAGCCATTAGTATGGGTTACACCTGGACATAAAGAAAACAAAAATCACAACTGGACTAATAGGTAACATCATGATAAATGGAGAAAAGATTGAAGTTGTCAAGGATTTTACTTTACTTGAATTCACAATCAATGCCCATGAAAGCAACAGTCAAGAAATCAAATGACATATTGTGTTGGGTAAATCTACTACATAAGACCTCTTTAAAGTATTAAAAGCAAAGATGTCATTTTGAGGACTAAAGTGCACCTGACCTCAGCTGTGGTGTTTGCAGTCACATCAAATGCATGTGAAAGCTGAACAATGAATAAGGAAGACAGAAGAAGAACTGATGCCTTTGAATTACAGTGTTGGTGTTGAATAGCAAGTATACCATGGACTGCCAAAAGAATGAACAAATTTGTCATGAAGAAGTACAGCCAGAATGCTCATCAGAAGCAAGGATGGTGAGACTTTATCTCACATACCTTAGACATGCTACCAGGAGGGACTAGTACCTGGAGAAGAATATCATGCTTGGTAAAACAGATGGTGAGTGAAAAAGAGGAAAACCCTCAATGAGATGGACTGACACAGTGGCTGCAATAATAGGCTCAAGCATAACAATTGTGAAGATGGCACAGGACTGGGCAGTGTTACCTTCTCTTCTGTCTGGGGTCTCTATGAGTTGGAGCCAACTTGATAGTATCCAACAACAACAGGTATGGTTTGCAAATATTTTGCTCCAATTTGTAAGTTGCCTTTTCAATTTCTTGATAGCAGTTGTTGATGCATTTTTAATGTTGATGAACTCTAATATGTCTTTTTTCCTTTGTTCTTATTGCTTTTGGCAAATCTAAGAAAACACTGCTAAATTCAAAATTATGAAGATATACATCTATGTCTTCTTCTAGGAATTTTGCAGTTTTAGCTCTTATAGTCAGGTTTTTGATTCATTTGGCTTGGCTGGTGCTAACTTTTCACATATGTTGTGAGATAAAGGTCCATCTTTATTCTTTTGCATGTGGATATCCAATTGGTCCTGTATCATTTTTTGAGGGAACTGGAACATGTATTTTTGAGTATACAGTAGGACAAGATTGAATACATTTAGATGTGTTCCTAAACCAAAGGTTCCCATGATGTGCTTCATATCTCAGTAATACATTTCAAGGTACTTCTAGGTCAAAAGAAATACATAACAGTTCTAGGTATTATAAGCAGTTACAGTCCAACAACTTAAGAAATATCTATGCTCTAACAACTTAGTAAGAAGCCCTACTGGCACAGTGGGTAAGCATGCAGCTGTTAACTGAAAGGTTAGTAGTTCAAACCTACCAGTTCAAACTCACAGGAGAAAGATGTGGCAGTCTGCTTCTATGAAGATTATAGCCTTGGAAACCCTATAAGGCAGTTCTACTCTTTCCTATAGGGCCACTCTGGATACCAAAAGATAAGAAAAGTGGAAGAGCCCTGGGAGTGTAAAGGTTAAGTGCTGGATTGCTAACTGAAAGGTTTACGGCTCTAATCCACCAGCTGTTCTAAGGAAGAAAATAACCTGGAGATCAGCTCCATAAAGACCAGTTAGGAAACTCTATGGGAGCATTTCTACTCTGCCATATAGGGTTGCTGTGAGTTGAAAGTGACTTGATGACATGGAACAACAACAACTTAGTAGTCAGTTGAGAAAACATAAGATGTTAATTGGAAAAAATTACAGTGTTCTAGTCTCATTCTTAACGAACCAATAACTACTTATTAATAGGATGTATGCACTGGTTGGGTACTACACATCTTCTCAAGCCCTGTATTCAGACAAGACACTGCCACCCTCAGATCTTTTTCCACAGTGATTTTCATGTCATTTTCGTGTTGATGTTTATTATAGCAATAACTGAAAACCCAGCTTTGCAAAGATATTTCATTGAAACAAATATAGTGTGACCTAATGTTGGAACTGTAAACAGTGTTGAGCTAACAGTTGGCTCCATGTCTGATGGATGTTGAATATGTCTGCTTTCCTCAGAAATTTAAATACCTTTTGGTGAGCTCGTGAGTTTGCTGTACTGTCCAGGGCACCTCAGCACGCAGTCTGGGACCACAGTCTCATAGTCGTGGAAACCTGATTTCAAAGCACAAGGCTAAAGAAGCATTGTTCCATTGCATGAAGCTCTAGAAGAAAGGTGACTTAAGAACGCTGAGAACTCTCAAAAATGCATTTTTATGTGATTCTGGTGGAGAAGACTTAATCAAAGTTTACAACAAAACCTTGATGATACTAGACTTAAAAACAACATGTACAAATGATGGAAAGTGGCAGAGGACATACAACTGAAAACAGACTTAGAAGGGTGGCACACACACGTAATGGCAAGATTAGAAAAGCTAAGTCCTAAGAAAAACAAGTGTGGCAAAAAATACTAAAGATAGCTAAAAGGGAATTTAATTTTTAGAGCAAGAAAAGTCAAGGCAGAGGCAAGCCTAATATTTGCATTATTGGTATAATGTTTATGGAAATTAGAGAGGAATGTGAACTTGTGTTTCTGTCTTTTCAATGACAGTGACCTTTGGACTGAAAGATTTTCCTTTTATAGTGGTGTGAAAGCATGTACCAGTCAGGAGAGTCTGAGTATGTTACAGTGTCAAACAACTGAATATCAGTGGCTTAAAGCAACAAAGATTTAATTCTAACTCACGTAAAGTCCTTTACCATTCCAGTTGATTGTCCATGCAGCTGCCCTTCCTAAATGATTCAACATTTAACGTACTAGTTTGATGTTGTGTATTGCTACATTAACACATGCTTCCATGATTGCTCTGACAGGGAAAGAGAGCCAAGCCAAGTGCCGTGGGCATGGAAAATTTCACCGCTCTTAAATTCTTTCAAGTACACATGATATTCTTCACTTCTCACACTTCTTTGGCCAAAGCAAGTCACAGGGTCACCTGACTTTGAAGAAATAGGAGTGGATACTTCTTCTAAGCCTTTGGAAGAATAGGAAGTGGAAATATCAGTAAGCAGCAGTACTGTCTACCACTGTCTCTATTCTGCTACAAACCTGCATTTCCTGATACTTGGGACACATTTTAAGTCATGTACACTGAAGAGATACAGTTAGCGGAGGGTGTTAATTCCACTCTTGTGAGGGGAAGAAACTATTCTGGAGCCTATGAGGTTAGATGATTCCTTTATGCCATCTTACCACAGTTGGTAGGTATGGTGTAGGTGGGGTAGAATGGAGATCATCCCCTAGGCCATGCTAGGGAACCTGAGGCTGGACTCCATGGGTCGATAGTGGGGAACATAAAAGCAAAATGTGTAGCCAGCAATAGCAGATTAATGAGAATAGACTAAGTTATTGACCAGTCTCTGTTCCCTGGGGATTTAAAGGTGCCATGCCTTGACTCCGCCACTCACTTGTCAGTTTGTCATACTGTGGTGGCTACGGAATGGGTACTTCAAAAACCAAAAGGATCACCCAAGGTGGACAAATTGCAGTAGAGCTTTCAGACCCAGACAAGCTGGGAAGAAGGCCTGGTAATGTATGTCTGAAAATTCTATGGACACTAGGGGAACATTTGATATAGTGCTAGAAAATAGGCCCCTGAGGTTGGAAGGCACTCAATACCACTGGAGTAGAGCTGCCTCCCCAAAGTAGAGTCAGCCTTAGTGACATGAATGATATTAAGCTTTGAGGACCTTCATTTGCTGATGTGGCATGACTCAAAACAGCTGGAAACATTCATTAATTATAAGAACATGGAGTGTATAGAGTATGAATCTAGGAAAGTTGAAAGTTGTAAAAATGAAATAAAACACTGGAAGATAGATATTCTAGGCACTAGTGAAATGAAATGGGTTGGTATTGGCCATTGTGAATCAATCATATCATCTCTATGCTGAAAACAACAAAATTGAAGGGAAATGGCATCACATTCATTATCAAAAAGAATGTTTCAAGATCTATTCTGAAGTGGATACTGTTAGTGATAGGATGCTATCCATACGCCTACAAGGAGGACAAGTTTATATGATTGTTATTCAAATTTATCACCAATCACTAATGCCAAAGATGAATAAAATGAAGATTCCTATCAACTTCTGCAGTCAGAAATTGATCAAACATGTGCTCATATTTGATAATTACTGGTGATTGGAATATGATATTAAGCTGATGTGGCATGACTCAAAACAGCCAGAAACATTCATTAATTATCAGAACATGGAATATGAAAGTTGAAGACAAGAAAGAAGGATCAGTAGTTGGAAAATATGACTCTGGTGATAGAAATAATTCTTGAGATCTCATGATAGTATTTTGCAATATCAGTGACATCTTTATTGGAAATACTTTTTTTCAATAGCGTAAATGGACCGTACCAGATGGAGTACACAAGAATCAAATCAACTACATCTGTGTAAAGAGATAATGAAGAAACTCAGTATCTTTAGTCAGAACAAGTCCAGTGCCCAACAGTAGAAAAGAACACCAATTGCTCATATGCATGTTTAAGTTAAAGCCAAAGAAAATTCAAACAAGTCCTTGAAAGTCACTGTATAATCTTGAGTATACCTACTAGAATTTAGAGACCATCTCAAGAATAGATTGGACACATGGAATATTAATGATCAAGGACCAGAACAGGTGTGGGATGACATCAAAGACATCAAATGTGAAGAAAGCAAAAGGTCATTAAAAAGATAAGAAAGAAAGAAGAACCAAAATGGATGTCAGAAGAGACTCTGAAACTTGCTGTTGAATGTCAAGTGGCTGAAGCAAAAGGAAGAAATAATGAAGCAAAAGTTCGACAGAAGTATTATCAAGTATTATAAAGACATGTGCAAAGATCTGCAGCTAGAAATGCCAGGCTTGGCATTTCTCAAGCTGAAAGAACTGAAGAAAAAGGTTAAGCGTCAAGTTGCAATTTTGAACAATTCTAATGGGGAAAATATTGAACGACTCACAAAGCATCGAAAGAAGATGGAAGGAATCCATAGTCACTGTACCAAAAAGAACTGTTCAACATCCAGTCATTTCAGGAAGTAGCATGTGATCAAGAATGGATGGTATTAAGAAGCCCAAGCTGCACTGAAGGCATTGGCACAAAACGAGGCTTCAAGTATTGACAGAATGCCAACTGAGATGTTTCAGCTAACGGATGTAACACTGGAAATGCTCAGTTGTTTCTCCCAAGAAATTTGGAAAACCTGGCCAACTTACTGGAAGCAGTTCATATTTGTGCTCATTTCAAAGAAAGGTAATCCAATAGAACGTGGATATTACCAACCAACATTGTTAGTGTCACGGGCAAGTAAAATTTTGCTGAAGATAATTCAAAAACAGTAGTAGCAGTACATTGGCAGGGAACTGCTAGAAATTCAAGCGAGATTCAGAAGAGGATGTGGAACCAGGGATATCACTGTTGATATCAGATGGATACTTGACTAAACGTGGAGACTCTCAGAAAGATATTTACCTGTATTTTATTGTCTCCCCAAAGACATTTGATCATGTGGATCATAACAAATTATGGCTAAGAAAACTTAATTGTGCTCATAAGGAATCTGTACATATACCAAGGGTGGTCATTCAAACAGATCAGGGGATATTATATGGTATAAAATCAGGAATGAGGGATGTCAGGTTTGTATCCTCTCACTATACTTATTCAATCTATATGTTGAACACATAACCCAAGAAGCTGGACCACATGAAAAAGAATGGGATGTCAGGATTGGAGGAAAACTCACTAACAACCTGCAATGTGCAGATGACCCAACCTTGCTTGCTAAAAGTGAAGAGAACTTGAAGTACTTACTGATGAAGATCAAAGACTACAGCAATCTATATGGATTATACATCAACAAAGAGAAAGCAAAAATGGACTAATAAGCAACATCATGATAAATGGAGAAAAGATTGAAATTCTTAAGGATTTCATTTTACTTGAATCAGTAATTAACACCTATGGAAGCAGCAGTCAAGAAGTGAAATGATGTATTGGACTGGGCAAATCTACTGCAAAAGACCTCTCTAAAAGTGTTGAAAAGCAAAAATGCTACAATAGGACTAAGGTGTGGCTGACCCAAAACATAATATTTTCAATTGAGTCATATGCAGGCAAAAGCTGGACAGTGAAAAGGCAGACCAAAAAATAATTTATGACTCTGAATTATGATATTGATGAAGGATATTGAATATACATTGGACCGCTGGAAGAACTAACATCTGTCTTGGATGAAGTACAAACAGAGTGCTCCTTGGAAGCAAGGATGTCAAGACTTATCTTGCATACTTTGAACATGTTATTAGGAGGAATCAGTCCCTAGAGAAGGACATAATGCTCCCTCTACCAAGGCTGGCATAAATAAATCAATAAATGTATATATATATATATACACATATATATATAATAATAGACTGGAGAGACTAGAATGCTTACAAACTGTTGGTGGGAATGTAAAATAGATAACCACTTTGGAAATCTATTTGGAGCTTTCTTAGAAAAGCTAGAAATAGAAATATAATATGATCCAGCAATCTCACGTCATGGAATATATCCTAGAGAAATAAGAGCTGCCACACAAATAGGGACATGAACACTAATGTTCATAACAGCACTCTTCACAATAGCAAGACAGAAAGAATCAACCTAGATGTCCATCAGTGCAAGAACAGATAAACAAACTATTGTATCTTCACAAAATGGAATATTATGCAATAATAAAGAATAGTTATGAATTTGGGAAACATCTCATAACATGGTGGAATCTGAAATGCATTATGCTGAGAGGAAATAGTCAGTTGCAAAGGGACAAGTATTTTATGAGACCACTGTATTTAGGACTCAAGAAAATGTTTAAACACAGAAAAAAACAGTCTTCCACAGTAACAAGGGTGGGAAAAGACAGACAGGGATAGTCACCAATTTGATAATAGACAAGAATTATTTTAGGTAAAGGGAGGGACAATACATAATAGGGGAGATTTTAGCACAGCTGTACTAAACCAAAAGCTAGGAAGTTTTCTAAACACAACCAAACACTTCAAGGAACATGATAGAAGCAGCAAGCGTCTGAGGACCATGGTTTGGGAGAGAAATCTAGACTAAATGGCTTGACAAAGTTTGTCAAGAGGATGTTTTGCATCCTGCTTTGGTGAGTGGTGTTTCAGGTCTTAAAAGCTAGCGAGCCGCCATCTAAGCAGCATCATCTGTTCCCAGCCCTCCTGGAGCAAAGGGAAGTGAAGAACGTCAAAGACATAAGGAAAATGAGAGCCCAAGAGACAGAATGGGCCACGCGCACCAGAGACTACATCAGCATAACAGAAGAACTAGAGGGTGCCCAGCTACCACCAGTGACTGCCCTTACAGGGAACTCAACTAACAGTCCCTGACGGAGTGGAAGAAAAGTGGCGTGCAGAACTCAAACTCTAGTAAGAAGGACCAGACCATGGTTTGACAGTCGGGAGAGTCCCTGGAAGACATGGCCCCTGGACTCTCTGTTAGCTCGGAACCGACGCTATTCCAGAAGCCAGCTCCTCAGACCAAGATTGAATTGGTATATGAGACATAAAATGATACTAGTGAAGAATGTGCTTCTTGGCTTAAGTAGATACAGAAGACTAACTGGGCAAGCTCCTGTCTAAAGGTGAGATGAGAGGGCAGGAGCTAGTTGAACAGACACAGGAAATACAGGGTGGAGGTGAGGAGTGTGCTGTTACAGCATGGAGAGAGCAGCTAGGGTTACATAGCAAAGTGCATGTAAGTTTTTGTATGAGAAACTGACTTGAAAGCTTTCATCTAAAACATAATAATAATAATAAAAGAGTGAGAAAGTGAGCAAGAGAAATAGAGAGAAAGAAAGAGGTGGAAGGAAGGAAGGAAGGAAGGAAGGAAGGAAGGAAGGGACTGGCAAAAACCACTGTTTTCTCTGAACAGTGTTACAACCCTCAGACTAGCAGGTTTGATAAATCAAAAGATGGACTACAGTTCTGAGATAATTCAGAAATGAATTATAACTCTAAGAGAGATTGAAAACAGGGCTTCTCTGCTGACTTGACTGCTGAACTTCTCAGCAGCCCTGTATTTCTCTGGAAGCTTCGGGACAGAGGTCTAGTTTTATCATACAGTCAAGGTTTCAGTGCACACTTTTCTTGGAATTGATCCCAGAAGGAGGCCTGGGATCATTGTTATAAGCAATAGCTCTAGAAATGAGAACAGATCATCATTGCTGATACCACTGTACAACTCATTCGGGGAGAACCATTTACAGAACAGAGAATCTGTTATAAAAATTGGTCTCTTCTTCCAAATAAATGGTGTAGACTTGACTTCCAAAACCCAAAAGCCAAAAACAAGAAAAGTTGGGACAGACAGTGAACAGACAATTGAATTGAACAGAATTGTATTAGGTAATGATTATAAAACAAGAGTGGAACGAATGAACAATACGTTGCTGGAGGGAAAAAAAAAAGTGTGCCTGGCACTTGTGGGGGCTGTTAGGACTCCTGGGTCTCAAGAACGAGAGTAACTGATTGAGATTTTAGTATCAAATGTGTGCAGGTTTCAGGCAGAGCTCTAGAGGGCAGCAAAGACATAGTTTCCCAGATAAAGAAGCTCAAGTTCACTGCCGCAGCACAGTTTTTGCAGTGTGCCAATTTTCTTTGACAGATGTCTGGGTTAAAATGGAGTCTGTATTATTATAGAAACACAGGAATTTAGGGTTTAGAAGCCTTGTTAATGATATCAAATTAGTTCAGTTCTTTCCTTTTACTTAAGAGGAAACAGACTCTAAGAGGTCATCCAGTTAGATGGTAGCAGTTAAGACTCATCTAGATCCCAGTCATTCTCATCTCTATCTCTCTCTTCTGTCTCTGTCCATCTCTCTCTGTCTCACGGGTATGCGGACAAACAGACAGACACACACGCACACAAACACACACACACACTTGAGAATTTCATCTTTCTCAAACTTAATCCAGACTCTAGAAACAGCCCATGTTTTTTCCATCCTAAAATCATTTGGTCATTATGGAGGCCTGAGTTCAAACATGTATTCATGTTCTGTGAAAAAGGACTGATTGGCATTCGTAAGCCTGAACCTGGTGGTTTTTAAGTGCTATAATTGAACTTGGATGGAGATGTTTTTCTGAAGAGCCAGCTCTGTGTAAATTCCTCCACCAACACTTCCTGGTTTTAGACTCTAGATGGCAACATAGGATCTTGGTTTTGCTGTCTGCGAGCGCCTGCAGTTCCGGAAGAAGTGCTAGAGAAAACTTTAAAGCAGCAGCTTGATTATTGTGGGTTATTTTGACCCTAAGAGGGCTGCTAACAGAAAGGATGCTGTTTCAAACTACAAGCTGTGCTTGGAGAAAGACATGGAAGTCTGCTTCTATAAAGATTTTACAACCTTGGAAACTGTATGGGGTAGTTCTCTCTCCTACAGGGTCACTAGGTATCTGATTCAACTCAACAGCAATGGTCTTAGTTTTCATTTTAAACTTGTGTTGAAACTCTACTCTGTTCAGCCAAATAACTGAAGAAAAATGACGGTATCTTTCTAGCACTGTTTACTTTGAGCAGGTGAACATTTTCACAATTAAACGGGAAGTTTGCAATCAGTTTCTTTAATGGAAACAGTACTCTTATAGAATTAATCTGTGCATGGCTAGGAGAAGGCAAGACTCTTGGCAATTGATTGGATTAAAGCAGCTCCTTAAAATCAGAAATACTTGGCCTCATCACCTCTGCTGGGTGATTGACAGAGGTCTTCAGACTATCATCCTTCATAGGAGCTACTTGGCACAAATTCACAATAATTTCAGAGCTTTCTGGATTGCCAAGCCCGGTCAATTAAATCCGTAAGTAGAAATGAGCTGTAAGTAGAAATGAGCCGCAAGTATCACCCCTAAAATGATATCCTAAAACCTTCACCTGGCATGCTTCTGTGTCGTGAAGGACGTACAGACAGCCCTGCAGCACTTACCAGGCACAGACGAATGTAAATACTGGGAATGATGCCCCCAGGAAGTGCTGTGCTGGCTTTTAAGTGACAAAGGAGGTGAGTGTTTTGCTCTCCCAAAAATACTAACATAGCAGAAGACACAGTCTCTGCCGTTGAGGACAATTTAACCAAATATCCTGCAGTATAGCAACACTCCAGCTCTTAGTGACCCCATGAGACAGAGTAGAATTGCCCCCATAGGGTCTCCTAGGCTATAATCTTGACACGTGCAAATCACCACGTTTTTTTCCTTTCTCACCAGTCTTTCAGCTAGCATACAAGTAATTAGCCATTGTGCCACCCAGGCTCCCTGGGCTTGCTGTGAGTTAGAATGGACTCAGCAACACTCAACAACAACAACACAACATTTCAAACAAGAAACTAGAAGCAAAATGAAATGCACTGTAGATTAAAATAAGATTGAGAAGAAATCAACAGCATATAATTTGCTACATGCAAACCTAATGTGGATAGTTCAGTTATTCATCATTTCCCTTAGAATTTCAATGCTCTTTGACTCGGAAGCTTCTAGACAATCTGAAGGGCAACTTAGTTTATAGGATTTTTATTATTTAACATCAGCTGTCTTTGGGTTTAAGGGGCGCTGGTGGCCCATTGGTTAAGTACTTGGCTGCTAACTGAAAGGTGGGCAGGGCAAAATGACCAAGCACTCCTCAGGAGAAAAATGTGGCAGTCTACTTCTGTGAAGACTTACAACCTTGGAAATCCTTTGGGGCAGTGCTACTCTGTCTTACAGGATTGCTATGAATTGGAACTGACTCAGGGACAAGGAGTTGCTTTTTGAGGGGTGGAGGGGGTTGTGATTATAGGGACAGGTGCCTTAAATGAGAGGAAACTGATCTCTTTATCTCCTCCTTCCTCCACTTCGTTCACCGGCGGGTAGGGAGGAAGAGGAAACCCTGGTGACTTGGTGGTTAAGTTCTAGGTTGCTAATCAAAAGGTTAGCAGTTCTAATCTCTTAGGCTCCCACTTGTCTGTCAGTTTGTCATGCTGTGGGGGCTTGCATGTTGCTGTGATGCTGGAACTTATGCCACTGGTATTTAGGTACCAGCAGGGTCACGCATGGTGGACAGGTTTCTGCTGAGCTTCCAGACTAAAATAGACTAGGAAGAAGGACCCAGAAGTCAACTTCTGAAAAGAATTAGCCAGTGAAAACCTTATGAATAGCAGCAGAACTTTGACTGAGATTGTGCCAGAAAATGAGCCCTCCAGGTTTGAAGGGACCCAGAAGATGGTTAGGGAAGAGCTGCCGCCTCAAAGTAGAGTCGACCTCGATAATGTGGATGCAGGAGAGCTTTCAAGACTTTCACGTGTTGATGTGCCACGGCTCAAAATGAAACAGCTGCAAATATCCATTAATAATTAGAATGTGTAATGTGTGAAGTATGAATCTAGGAGAGTTGGGAATTGTCAAAAAATGAAATGGCATGCATAAACATTAATATCCTAGGCATTAGTGAGCTAAAATAGACTGGTACTGGATATTTTGAATCAGACAGTTATAGGGTCTACCATACAGGGAACAAAAACTTGTAGAGAAATGTTGTTGCATTCATCATCCAAAAGAACATTTCAATGCTCAGTGACAGGGTGATATCCACAAGATTACAAGGAAGCCAGTTAATATGACTATTCTTCAAATTTATGCACCAACCACTAAGACCAAAAGTGAAGAAATTGAAGATCTTTACCAGCTTCTGTAGTCTGAAATTGAATGAACATACAATCGGGATATACTGATAATTACTGGTGACTGGAATGAAAAATCAGAAACAAAGAAGAAAGACCAGTATTTGGAAAACATAGCCTTCGTGATAAAAATGATGGCAGAGATCACAAACCAGTAACTTCTTTGGAATAGCTTCTTTCACCAACATAAACAAGCTAATATACACATAGACCTCATCAGACAGAATACACAGGACTCAAATTGACTACATCTGTGCAAGAGATGATGGAAAAGCTCCACATCAGCAGTCAGAACAAGGCCAGGTGCTCACTGTGGAACAAACCATCATTTGCTCACATGCAAGTTCAAACTGAAACTAAAGAAAACTAGAACAAGTCTGTGAGAGCCAAAGTATTACCCTACATTCCACCTGAATTTAGAGAGTATCTCAGGAAGACACTTGATGTATTGAACACTAGTGACTAGAGACTAGATGGATTGTAGAAAGACATCATCCATAAAGAAAGCAAGAGATTACTAAAAAGACAGGAAAGAAAGAAAAGACCAAATTGAATGTCAGAAGAGATTCTGAAACTTGCTCTGAAATGTCAAACAGATAAAGCAAAAGGAAGGAACGACAAAGTCAAAGAACAGAACAGAAGATTTCAAAGGCAGCTTAAGAAGACAGTATGAAGTATTATAATGACATGTGCAAAGAGCTGGAAATAGAAAACCAAATTACGAACATGTTCTGCATTTCTCAAACTGAAAGAAATGAAGAAAAAAATCAAGCCTTGAGTTGCAATAGTGAAGGATTCTATAGGGAAAATATTAAATGACTCAGGAAGCATCAAAAGAAGATGGAAAGAATACAGACAGTCATTATGCCAGAAAGAACTGGTCAGTGTTCAAACATTTGAAGAAGTAGTCTATGATTAGGTACTGAAGAAAGAACTCAAAGCTGCATTGAAGACACTGGCAAAAAACAAGGCTCCAGGAATTGATGGTACATCAGTTGGATGGATGCAGTACTGAAATGCTCACTTGTCTATGCCAAGAAATTTGAATGACAGCTACCTGGTCAACCAACTGGAAGAGATCCATATTTATGCCCGATCCCAAGAAAGGTTACCCAAACAAATGAGAGAGTTATTGAACAATATCATTAGTATCCCATAAAGTAAAATTTTGCAAATATCATTCAAAATCGACTGCAACAGTTGCAACAATATTGACAAGGAATTGCCAGAAATTCAAGCCAGATTCAAAAGAGGATGTAGAACCAGAGATGTCATTTCTGATGTCAGAAGGATCTTGGCTGAAATCAGAGAATGCCAGAAAGATGTTTACCTGTGCTTCACTGACTATGCAAAGACATTCAACTGTGTGAATCATAACGAGTTACGGCTGACACTGTTGAGAATGGGAATTCCAGGACACTTAACTGGGCTCTTAAGGAATCTGTATAGGGATCAAAAGGCAGTTGTGCTAACAGAACATGGGAGCACTGTACGGTTTGAAGTCAGGAAAGGTGTGTGTCAAAGTTGTATGTTTTCACCATGGCTTTTTAGTTTGTACGTTGAGCAAATAATCTGAGAAACTGGACTATATGAAGAAGAATGAGACATCAGGATTGGAGGAAGACTCATTAGTAACCTGTACTAAGTAGACTACACAACCTTACTTGCTGGAGGTGAAGAGGATTTGAAACACTTACTAGTGAAGATCAAAGACCACAGCCTTCAGTATGGATTGCACCTCAACATCAAGAAAACAAAAAGTCTCACAAGTGGGCCAATAAGCAGCATCATGACAAATGAAGACAGGATGGAAGTTATCAAGGATTTCATTTTACTTGGGTTCACAATCAATGCCATGGAAGTAGCAGTCAAGAAATCAAAAGGCAGTTCAGGGGAAATCTGGTGCAAAGAACCTCTTTGGTGTTGAAAAGTAAAGATGTCACCTTGAAGACTAAGATGTACCTGACCCAAGCCATGGTATTTCCAATCGCATCACATGCATGTGAAAGCTGGAACATGAGTAAGGAAGACAGGTGAAGAATTGATGCCTTTTAATTATGGTGTTGAAGAAGAATATTGAATGTATCATGGAAGTACAACTAGAGTGCTCCTTGGAAGCAAAGAGGATGAGACTGTCTTACATACTTAGGACATGTTGTCAGGAGCACTCATCCCTGGAGAAGGACATCATGCTTGGTAGGGTGGAGGGTCAGCAAAAAAGAACACCCTCAAATAGATGGACTGACACAGTAGCCACAATGATGGGCTTAAACATAATAATGATTGTGGACATGGTGGTTTCATTCTGTTTTGCATAGGGTCACTATGAGTCAGAACCGACTCTATGGCACCTAACAACAACAATCTACTAGGAGGCAGACATATTCCATCCTATAGTGTCACTATGAGTCAGAACCTACTTGACAACATGGATTTGAGGAGGAAGAAAAATTGGGCTTTGGGCCTTGTAGCTTTATATGGCATCATCATTTGTGACATCTGAGATTCCTCAGGGCCCTCCATGGTGTTGGGAACAGGACTGCTGTCTCCATGTCACTGAGAGGAAAGTGGGGCAGAACAGGGTGAATGGCTTGCTGGCCACCCAGCTAGACCACAGCCAAGTCAGGGTCAGGATGCAAGGCTCTTTGAATTCTCCAGGACTCCTCCCTTCTTCTTTACCCCTCTTTCATATGTTGGGCCAAGAAGCTTGCTTGCTTGTTTTCTGGTTAAAAACATTTCTTTCACTTGTGTTTAAACACAAGTCAGAAACCTACCTTTTGGCAATGTCCGGGGTGGAATTTTGTTTTCAGCCATTCACTTCTAACCTCCACAGGGGGTTAAGACGCTGGGTCTCCAGGGACTTTGTGCTGGGAGTCTGAAGGTGAAAGGTCATTTCCCTCTTCAGCCCCTGCTTGTCCTTTGGTGAGTTGTCAGGCAGCCTCTCAACCACTTATCAATCAACACAGCCAGTGACAGCTTACCACGCAGCTAGCCCTGGGTCGGTCCGAGTGGTGATCTGCCTGCCAAATCCATCTGGCTTCTGCTGTCACTGCCTTGCGTGTTCTCTCTCTTATTGTCTCCTTTCTACTCCCAGAAGGTAACAAGTTTGGTTTTTTTGGGGGGGGGTGGTTTTATTCATCATCTGATCATCACAGTTGCACAAATTCTAATCTCAGGAATTAGTCACTAACTTTTGTTGACACAGGGAGATTTCTGAGAAATCTCTTTAAGCCCTTCACCTAGTGCAGACAAATCACCCAGAAATAAGGGGGTTTGTGCATATTAGGTAGGTAGTATGCTCAGTGGCTAAAGGATATAGGCTTCTTAGAGTCCAAAGTAAATGTGTGGATCAATTGACTCAACCAATTAATTTTTACAAATGAGAGGAAACTTAGATAAAAAGAGGTCTAATGACCCTCCTGGGATTATAAAGTAGTGACACAAATACTATTATTACCCAGATCTCTGACATCCAAAGGTGCTTCTTTTCCCCCATGAAGCAGTCCACTGCCTACTTGTTAAAACTCTTGATATGTTATTTATCTAATTCCACTAATATTTTTTTGTCTGAGGTAGTGGTATATTTTTCATTTGCTTCCCTCAACTAGATTCATTTATATCAATGTATTGCAAATCACACAAGATTTAAAAAATCAATCTTTATTTTCTGTAAATATTAAGGCAATATATATTTAACGTATAAAATGTGACTCCTTGGGTGGTACAAATGGTTAGTGTGCTCTGCTGCTAACCTAAAAGTTGGAGGTTTGAGTGCCCCCAGAGGCACCTCAGAAGAAAGACCTGGTGATCTGCTTCCTAAAGACTGGTCATTGAAAATGCTATGAAGCATGCAGTTCTATTCTAAGATGTATAGAGTCCCCATAAGTTGGAGTCAGTTCCACAGCAACTAGCAGCTGGTGCAAATAGAAGATTCTGCCAAATAAAATCAAACCTGTGGTTGTCAAGTCATTTCTGACTCAAACCAACCCTGGAGGACAGAGTAGGACAGTCCCATAAGGTTTCTAAGAAGTGGCTGGTGGATTTGAGCTGCCAACCTTTTGGTTAGCATTCAAGCTCTTAATCACTACCATCAGGACTCCAAAAGACTGTAGTTGTTGTTAGGTGCTTTCGAGTTGGTTCTGACTCATGGCGACCTTGTACATGCACAACAGAGTGAAACACTGTATAAAGAAAAAGTAATTGTCAATAGCTGACTTCACCAATTAGAGATAATTCGTAAACATTTTTGTGGCTTTCCTGCTAGTTTTCACATATTTTTACATTACTGAAATCATGTTGTTTATAGAATTTTATATATGCTGAGTCTTTTTGCTTAATATGTTATCTGTGTCATTATAAATTCTCTGTATACATGGTATCAGTAGCTGCATATAGCCCATTATTTGATGGTAACTGTTACTTTAACATGTCCCAACAATGGGCATTTAGGTTGCTTCCAATTTTGCATTCTTTTAAGCAATGTTGCAGTGATCTTTTTGCATACTATTTCTATGCATTTTTTGTTTTTTTCTTGAGGTAGAGAAGTTACTTGCTAGAACTGGAATTACTTTTTCTCAAAACTATTTACATCCTTTTACAGGACATCAAGGTCAGTTGGCATAACTAGCATTTTGCAAAGGGAGTCTTCTGTACCCCATATTGGTGACCCACCTGGGGTCTTAAAAGCCAGCAAGCTGCCATCTGAGGAACATCAACTTGTCCCCATCCACCTGCAATAGACAGCGACGGAAAACATCAAAGACATGAGGAAAAATGAGCCCAGGAGACAGAAGGAGCCATGCAATTATTGACAGACTGCATCAGCATAAGACCGGAAGAACCAGATGGTGCTTGGCCACCACCAAAGACATCCTCAACTGGGGACACAATGTAGAGTCCCTGATGTAACACAAGAAAAAGAGATGTGGCATTCACGAACTCTAGAAAACAACCAGAATTGATGGTCTGACAACCTGGAGGGTCCCCTGGGAGCACTGCTGCTGCCCTTGACATGAAACCAGCACTGAGGTCAACCCTTCAGACTAAGAATGGACTGGACTCAAAGACACAGAGTGAGCATGTGGTGTGTGTGCTTTATGGTTTTATATGTTTATAGAAGCCTGTCCTACTGCTTGCTCTCTAGAGGGTAGAAGAGAGGGTGGAGAGGAGGGGACAGGTGTTCACTGGGTGGATACTAGTAGTAAAGAGTGAAAAGGAGGAATGTGCTGTCACAGGGTGGGGCAAGCAGATAGGGTAGTAGAGAGGTGGATATGCAAAACTGACTTCGGTTGTACACTTTCACTTAACCATAATTTAAAAAGGAAAAAAAAAAAACTATTTACAGCTTTAAGGTCCTTGACACATTTCACCAAGTGGCTTTCAAGGAAGGTGATGTCAACTGACACAACTACCAGCATGATTCGTAATGTTACTTAGAGTGCTTTTTTAAAAACAGTATCTCATTTTTATCATCAATTCAGGCTTGACTGGCCTATGATCTAGGAAAACAAAAAACAAAAAACTAAACCCATTGATATTCAATTCATTCAGACTCATAACAACCCTGTAGGAGAGAGTAGAACTGCCCCTTTGGGTTTTCTAGGGAGTGGCTGGTGTTTTCGAACTGTTGACATTTTGGTTAGCAGCCAGGTTCTTAACCACTGTACCACCGGGACCAAAGATCTAAAATAAAACAAAAACAAGTCAATTCCAACTCATAGGGACCCAACAGGACATAGTAGAACTGCTCTATGGGGTTTCCAAGGACCGTCTGATAGATTCAAACTGTCACTCTCTTGGTTAGTAGCCATAGCTCTTAACCACTATGACACCAGGGTTTCCATGGTCTAAAATTATTATTACCATACTGCCAAATACCAGCTCTAAATTAATATTGCAAACACAACTCACAGCTCCTTCTGTCCTATGTTTCTTTAGATTGTTGTGCTCTGTATGGTTTAGATACACCCTCACCACGGCTCCGCAAAAGGCTGGTCATGCGTCAGGAGAGAGCCCTGCCTGCTAGTATACTGACAGCTTTTTACAATGTGCATATTTGTAAATTTGCAGACTGCTTGTTTTGCTGTGTTAAACCTATTTGAGGGCTCACTAAATGGCAGATAGTGGCCATGTTGAGAAACTAAGATAAAAGAGTTTCTAACCTCAAGCTGATCTTAGTATACAGGGGGAGACAGTCCAGACAGAGAACAGCAATGAACACATGGGAGTCAGCCTATGGAGGTTCTGCAGCTTCTAAGGAGACACAGCATTTAAACTGTGGCTTAAGGATGAAGAGTATGCCACACAGCAGACCTGAGGGGACAGTGATCTACACAGACGCAGCATCCTGGAACTCTGGAGGAGACTGCTGCTTTCAGGAACTGCACGTAGTTGAGGGCAGCATCAGGTCAGCCTTAGGAGATGTGCGATCTTGCCTCAGAGCCCTCGTCTATAAAAACTTCTATAGATATAAACTTCTTCATGGGGTTGCAAGAAATAAACAAGACATACAAAGTTTGCCAATCACATTCACGAACACATCCTATAGAAGAAGATCTATAAAAAGTGCTATATACCTCATTGCTGAATATCATTGTGATCACCTTCAAAGTACTCCCCTTGGGAAGCTATGCACCCACACCAGTATCTAGTCCACCCTTCTAAGCAATTTTGGAATTCTTTTTCTGGAATGGCCATCACAGCTGTCATTGCATTATCCTTGATATCCTGAATGTCATCAAAATGTCTCCCTTTCAATATTTCCTTTATCTCTGCGTAAAGAAAAAAGTCATTGGGGGTTAGGTTAGGGGAGGAGGTAGGGTGTTTCAATACAATTGTTTGTTTACTAGCTAAAAACTCCAAAGCAGACAACTATACAATTAAGTTTGCAAACTTGCCATGGTGCTACTGGGAGCAATGGTCGTTCCAGAAAGAGTTCCAAAATTGCTTTGTAGGGTGCCCTAGATGCTGGTATGAGTGCATGGCTTTCCAAGGGGAGTACTTTAGTGACTGTAGTGATATTCAGCAATGAAGTATGTAGCACTTAGAACAACTAAGTTTACAGACTTAATTGTTGGACCCTGTATGCAAAGTGATTAGAAAACCGCGGGGTACACAGGAAGAACTCCAAAGATGTTATTTATCATCATCACCATCACAGCGGAAGCAATGAAGTCATGTAAGGAAGTGATGGGAGATGTGCCATCAACAGGAGACAGGGTTAGTTCATGGACTTTCCAGAAGATTCTGAGAAGGGTATACTTCACCTTGACATCCATGAGTCCCTTAGAAATATGTTTACAGTTTTGGAGTTACATGTCTAGAGGCAAGAGTCTGAACCAATAATCCCCTCAGATCCTTTGAAGCTCTGAGTCGTGATTCCAGCTGAGAGCAAAAAGACTCAGTCTTGGGCACACTGTATTAACTACCACAGTCCTTGCCATTTCTGCTTCATGGCAATAAGCAAAGAAGATCTTTCTTTCCCACTCTCTGAAAACTTTAACATTCACTTACTGGGAATGATTCTTTTGATTATATAAAAATATTTAGCCAGAGAATCAATTCCCAGAAGGGGAGTAAGAAAAAGACCACCAGTACACCAAAAGAATCTGAAAAAGATCCTGGGGATTTTCACCCACTGTGAGGACTGGTGTTTCTGGAACTAAGTGTGAAACGGGATGGACTGATTTCATCCAGAGAATAGAAACTCTTTCCTCATTTGCTCTTCTTTCTCTTGCAGCTTTAAATAAAGCAGCAGGGAGACCTCTATGGTCTAGCTGCCAGCTTCCGTCAGCATCTCCTGCCTCCCCAGTTGGCATTATCTCTGACTATGGTAATTTCACTGTTACCATGGCAGTATAATGGTTAAATGCTACAGCTTCTAACTAAAAATAGTTATCAGTTCAAACGCACTAGGTGTTCCTTGGAAACTGTATAAGGGTATACTACCCTGTCCTGTAGGGTCACTACGAATCAGAATTGACTCAATGGCAGCTTTGGGTTTTGGATGGCAGCTTCCAGTTTGCACACAAAGTCAGCCAGGTACTATTTCCTGGTATCTTTTTTTCCTGCCTCTCTGCTTCAACTTGTCTGGCTTTCTCTTCATCCTCCTCCACTAAGCCCAGTGTCTGTGAAGGAAAATCTGTCTGTGGAGATTCACTGTTTTCTTCTTGGACAGACAAGCTGGGAAAGAAGAGAAAGAAGTGTGGAATGGGATAATGATAGATCAGTTTGTACCAGCTGCCCTGTTACAGCTCTCCTAAAAGTCTTGTTTGGATAACAGATTATGTGCACATCTTGAGTTGCATGCCTGTTAAACACATGTCTCTCCAAAGCCACACTGGTGTTAGTTGTTAGATGCTACTGAGTTGGTTCCAATCATCAAGTCGGTTCTGATTCATAGTCAACATACGTACAATAGAACAAAACTGCTCAGTTCTGCCCAAACCCCGTAATTGTTGGCATGTTTGAACCCACTGTTGCAGCCACTGTGCCATCCACCTTGATGAGACTCTTCCTTTCTTTTCCTGACCTTCTGATTTACCAAGAGTCATTTTCTTCAACAGGAACTTGTCCTTCCTGATGACATGCCCAAATTAGGTGAGATGAAGGCTCACCATCTTCACTTCTAAGGAGCATTCTGGCTGTACTTCTTTCAGAACAGATTTGTTCTGTCTTGCCAAGCACGGGGTCATTTTTCATTAATAAGCCTCCATCACAATGTCATAGAAAAGCATCTGATAAACTGTACTCTTCATGATACCTCCTTTAAATTACAGTTCTACCTTAATAAGGGCTCTGGGATCTGAGCCTCAGTTTTTATACCTATAAAGTGGATCTAACAATACTAGCTTTGCAGAACTGTAAACAAAACATAGAAAATCATAGATTTTGCATTCTGGAAATTACAAAATACTGTAAATTTCATTTTCCAGAGCTGAACACAGCAAATTCATATGGTAAGCATTCCATAAGTGCTGTTGATTGGGTAAACAGAAAAATAAATCTGTAATACTACTACTAATAAGTTATCAGCCCCCAGTGGGAAAATAACTGGTTCTACTAAAACTGTAACATCATACAACCACCAGAACTTTGAATTACAATCCTACACTGAAGCTAATTTATAGATGAGATAGCTCACTCTCCCATTGGCTTGACGTAAGGACTGGAAAGGAAATAAATAAATCAATTAGGGCAAGTGGTAAACACAGCTGAAGCACTGCTGACCGTAACACAGGGAGGCGAGCCCCTGCCAAGCTAGCTCTTTCTCAAACCCTGGGTCTGGCAGGTGGCAAGAGAGGCAGTTGACATTACAGGGGCAGGACCTCCCCCTACCTGGTTTTCTGGTAAAGGTCATTACCTCTAGCCAGTACTTAGCCAAGGTGGTGATTCAAGGCATGTTTTGTTGATATTGGTTTAACTTGGGACCACTTTAGGACCCAAGGGAAGTTCATGGCTTAAGCCAGTGTGACTATCCCTCTGTCTGGAACACTTTTATGACCTGATTAGTCCCTATCTAATAAAAACCTAACTTAACGGCTGTCAGGTCGATTCTGACTCATAGTGACCCTGTAGGACAGAGGCGAACTGCCTCCACAGGATTTCCAAGGCTATAAATCTTTAAATAAGTAGACTGCTACATCTTTCTTCCACGGAGCCACTTGTGAGTTTAAACCACCAACTTTGTTTTTCTCAGTTAGCAGATAAATCAGTTTAAACACTGTGTCACTGAAGCTCCCATAAAACCCCTTGTTGTGGAGTTGATTTCAACTCACAGCGACTGTATAAGACAAAGCAGACCTTGGGATTAGCAGCCTAGGCTTAACCACGGTACCACTAGGGCCCCAGGGCCTCTTTAACCAAAAAAAAACACCATGATCCAGTTGATTCCAACTCATAGCAACCAAAGAAGATAAGATTTCTAAGGAACAGCTGGTGGATTCTGACTGCTTACCTTTTGATTAGCAGCTGAGCTCATAAGCACTGTGCTATGAGGGCTGCAGGACTCCTATTCCAAAAGCAAAAACCTGTTGCCATTGGGTTGATTCTGACTCAGCCTTTGGTTCAGCAGCTGTAGCTCTTTCCCGCTCCTGCTACCAGGGTTTCCAGGGCTCCCATAGCTGCCATAAAATGCTAATTGATTTTTCCCCCTGATTGAAAAGGGAAAGTTCAACTAGAAAACACAGCATTGATATGAATTTCTTTTCAGCTGGTTTTTAGAAAGTATGATTTTGGAATCACAGACATCTGACTTACATAGAAGTTCTGATTTTCAATGTCTTGACCTAAAAAGGGAAGATTCTGTCAAAGAAGTAGGAATTTCAAACTAACACTTAATACTGATGCTGTGTATTTCTCCTAACACTGAAATTGGCCCAGTCATCTGTGTGTTGTATCATCTGGGCCTCAAATAAATTACAAAACTGTAAGATTTTTTCTTGAGCCACAAAATGTTGGGGTGGGAGCAGAGCGTGTCCTTTCTTTTAGAATCAAAAGTTTTAACTTGTAAAAATTAAACTCACTAGTCAATGAGTGAATTTCTCACTCATTTGTTCTTAACAAGTGTGGCAAGGACTAGGGATTGGATAAAATCTTAGAATTCTGTGGGCACTGTTAGTAATAATGAAGACAAAAGAAGACCCTTCCTTAGATAAATGCGTTGTCTAGTTGGGCTGATAGGACACATGCATGAGAAGCCTGGTGATAACACAAAGTGGAAACGACAACCATTTAATTCCCTTGGGAAATCAAGTGAGAAGCGGAGAAGTGACTTGATAAGCCCTCCTTAGAGAAGAAAAACATCACCCAAACAAGCTGGGAGAGAATGTAATACTTCTGAGCCACGATAGTTGTAGATTTAGGCGTTAGATTTTCAGTAGTTCTTTCCTGCTTGATGGCTATCATCCATTATCCTCTGAAGTGGGACAGACCCCTAATCTGATACGTCATTTCAGTTCTGATGACCTCATCAAACGTTTTGGTCTTACTCAAGGAAGTCTATAACTGCCTCTTGTGCCTGTGCGCAGAGTTAAAAAAAAAAATAAAATAAAGAAAAACTGTTGTCAAGTCAGACTCCTAGACTCTAAAGGGCTGAACAGAACCACCCCATGGAGTTTCAGAGGAGCAACTAATAGAGTCAAATGCCAGACCTTTTGAAAGTACGTCCAAGCTCATAACCACTGTACCGTCAGGGCTCAGCTCAGAATTCAGGGCTAGTTTGTTTCCTTTGTGCTGACCTGACATTTCCTGCTTTGATTTTTTCAGAGATTCATCAATAAGAGATCTTTTAAGAGAAGACCCACACTGCTTCCTAATCAATGCGTGTCTGCAAGTTCTTAACCCAGTTGCTTGAGTGCTGTGTACTCCTACGAACTGGAAGTTGCTTATTAGAGGTGTAGCAACATGGACAACCTACAAGGACTGAAGGAGAACAGCCAGCATCCATGGGAAGGTCTGGGAGTATGAGACTAAAGAAGGCACAGTCGACAGGCAGGCAGCTGGGCAGGCAGGCAGGTATACTTTAATGTCTTCCAAAGATATTGCAAAGGTATAGGTTTTAGGGGCACATACATTTGGAGTGTGTATCCTGTTTGATTTGGGGCCCTATGAAAATGTTAGTATTTTCATCTATAAAATGAAACATTATAAACATATCTCCTAGCATTTTGAAGTCTGAATGAGTCAAATGCTTACCACTGTGGTTGGCATACAGCAGCTCCTTTCCCAGGAGCATAGAAAGAATGGCTGAAAGGAGGCAATGACTGGCTCCTTCTTTCCACCTGTAGAGACACATCATGATTAACAGCCAGTGACAGCAACAAGGGTCTTGAAGAGAAGCAGTATTATCGAGGAAAGATCGTGAGCTTTTTCTTGTCAAAAACAGCTGAAGAATGAGGTGTTTTGGAAAACTGAATAGTCTGATTAAGAGAGAATTCTCATCACATTGTTTTTCATGTAATGGAAACTGAATGAATACCTCTCAAATATGCTATATAGCTATATGATATATCATAGCCTGCAGTATGGATTATACCTCAACATAATAAAAAATAAAATTAAAAAAAATAAAAAAACTCACAACTGCACCAACAAGTAACCTCCTGATAAATGGAGAAAAGATTGAAGTTGACAAGAATTTCATTTTACTTGGATCCACAATCAACACCCATGGAAGCAGCAGTCAAGAAATCAGAAGGTGCATAGCATTGGGCAGATCTGCTACAAAAGGCTTCTTTAAAATGTTGAAAAACAAAGATGTCATCTTGAAGACTGAGGTGCTTCTTAAACAAGCCATGGTGTCTTCAATCACCTCACATGCATGCAAACCTGGACAATGAATAAGGAAAACCAAAGAAGAATTGATGCCTCTGAATTATGGTGCTGGCAAAGAATATTGAATATACTATGGATTGCCAAAAGAAAAAATAGATCTGTCTTGGAAGAAATACAGCCAGAGTGATCCACAGAGGCAAGGACAGTGAGACTGTATCTCACTTTCTTTGGACATGTTATCAGGAGGGATCAGCTCCTGGAGGACATCATGCTTCATAAAAGCAGATCATCACCAAAAAAGAAGACCCTCAGTAAGATAAAGTGACACGGCGGCTCCAACAATGGGCTCAAGCTTAACAATGATGGTGAGGACAGCGCAGGACTGGCCACTGTTTTGTTCTCTTGTACGCAGAGTTGTTATGAGTTGGAACCAACTGGATGACACCTAAACAACAACAACAACATGAGATATTGTATATGTTATTGTATGTCTTACAGTCCATTCCAAATCACAGCAACCCTATAGGACGGAGGAGAACTGCCCCATAGGTTTTCCTTGGCTGTAATCTTCACAGGAGTGGATTGCCAGGTCTTTTCTCCTGTAGAACTGCTCCTGCTAGTTTCAAATCCACCGACCTTTTTGTTAACAGCTTAGTGCTTAACCACTGTACTACCAAAACAAACAAAAATACAAAACCTGAAACCCACTGCCATCAAGTCTATTCCAACTCATAGAGACTCTATAGGACAGAGTAGAACTGCCCTGCAGTTTCCAAGGAGTGCCTGGTGGATTCGAACCACCAGCCTTTAGTTAGCCACCATCACACTTAACCACTACACCACCAGGGTTTCTGTTGTGCTACCAGGCCTCCTATATTATATATCCCTAAACCCCATTACCATCGAGTCAGGTCTGACTCATGGTGACCTAGAATATTACATATACCACTCACGAATTCCGAATTTTCCAAGTAATGTAACAGAATATTTTGCTTATAAATCATGTTAAGACCACGCAAAATAACAAATTATTCTTGTGGGAAAGATAGTATTCATATAGTATTTCAAGATTCCTCAGTGCCCAGGGATATTACTTTGCATGTTAATTCTAATTGGGCAATACCAAAGTGGAATTTTAATGTGCATTTTTATTAGTTCTCATAAAAGTAAAATGACTGTATTTTAAGGAGAAATGTTCTTTTGCACACTTAAAGCAAACATAGAAGTACAATCGTACACTTTAAAAACTAATGATATTTTATTGAAAAATTATGTGTATATACAATTATGGCACATAAAATAATATGCTGAATACTCTGAAGGAATTCACTATTAACATTCAGTTTCATTGAAAACAATTGTAAAACAATTCCTCACTCATGTAGAACATATTCAAAAGTAATATGATTTGTATTATTACTGCTCACGTAGCTACCTTGACTTTAAAACTTTTGCCCTTTTCTTATTAAATTAACGGTTATCTGAACTTGCCAGAATTGGCAAAAACTAAGTGCCATTTTGAGCAATATGTTGTTTTTTTCCTGTAAGGTTAAAACTTAGCATAAAACTCTAGGCATGAAAAAGTTCAGGTTGCCTTTTATTTACAGTCTTTATCAAGCAAATAATATTCATATTTTGAATTATGCAAATAAGCATTTACATGATAAATCGTAATTGCTCTCAGACAGCTGTTTATAATTGGGTAAATGAGACACACTTTTAAATTGTCTAAATACATACTTACCCATGTTTACATATTTATACACTAGACTGTAACTATTTGAATCAGCTGTTATCAGCTATTGTGTCTTAAACAGGTCAGAACTTTTGAGTACAAATAGTAAAATTCGTCTTAACTTGTTTTGAGATCAGAAGGATTGCTAGTTCCCTTGGATAAACAGTAATTTCTCATACCCTTGCCTGTGGCTTTCCACGATACCTCAAGGAAGAAAAGATTTTATACCACTGTAGTTGGGTGGGAAACTAATCCTGTCTCCTATTCTTATCTGTGAGTCAGAATCTACTACAATCAGTTTGGGTTGTTTTGGGCGGGGGGGGGGTGGTGGCTAGTTATTCTTATTTGATTAGATATCTGTAGCAAACAAGAAATACGTTCCTTCTAATGTAATATTTTTACTACTAAAATCCATTTGCCTTATATTTAACAACATATACTTGTCAATCAAAGACCAAAAACAAAAAAGAAAACCCCAGGTACTGGCTTTGTGGAGTGCAGAAAAAGTATAGAGCCCTATGCTTGTCCTCATGAGGCTTACAATCTAACTAGGAAGCTGAAGGAACTAGCTTAATTCTGTGCAGAATGGGAACTGTCCAGCTGCTGCAGAGCAAGTGTAAATGAGAAATGCCATGCTCACAGAATTGAGTGCACAGCCTTCTTCCCAGCACCCACCCAAACTCACCGCCTTTGAGTTGATTCCTACTCATAGTGACCCTATAGGACAGAGTAGAACTGCTCCATAGAGTTTCCAAAGTGCACCTGGCAAATTCAAAGCGCCAACCTTTTGGCTAGCAGCAATAGCCCCTAACCGCTATGCCACCAGGGTTTCCTCTTCCGACCACATTCATACCTAATCGCCAGAGAAATTTAAGAGCACTATGTAGACACAGCTTTCCCATGAAGTATGTTCTCTCAGATCCATTTTTCCTAGTAAACAAGAATTCTACCTCTTCCCTGGGGTTGTGTATCCTTTATGTTAGTCCACGTCCCTTTGCTTTCCTAAAGCAGCATGGAGGAATAGAGAAAACAATGAAGCAGCTTTTCTGGGCTCTCCAGTCACATTTCTCTTGTCCTGATCTGTTCGGTTGTTGTTGCCATCGAGTCGGTTCTGACTCATAGCAACTCTGTGTACAACAGAACGAAACACTGCCCAGTCCTGCATCATGTTCACTGTCAATGCTAAGCTGAAGCTCATTGTTGAAGCCACTGTGTCAGTCCATTTCGTTGAGAGTCTTCCTCTTTTTCACTGACCTTCTGCTTTACCCAGCATGATGTCCTTCTCTAGGCACTGGACTCTCCTGATGACATATCCAAAGTGAGTAAAACAAAGTCTCTTCCTTTTTGCTTCTAAGGACCATTCTGGCTGTACTCTTTCCAAGACCGATTTGTTTGTTCTTCTGGCAATTCATGGAATATTCAGTATTCATCGCCAACACCGTAATTCAAATGCACCAAGTCTTCTCCAGTCTTTCTTTTTCATCATCCACCTTTTTCATACATATTAGATAATGTGAAATACTGTGGCTTTGGTCAGGTGCACCTTAGTCTTAAAAGTAACATCTTTGCTTTTTAACACTCTAAAGAGGTCTTTTGCAGCTGATTTGCCTAATGCAATGCACTGTTTGATTTTGCAACTGCTGCTTCTGTGGGGTTGGAACAGTGCTGGTGAAGAGTTCTGACTGCTGTACAACAGGGTGGCAGTTTGAATTGACCAGCCATTCTTTGGAAACCCTATTGGGCAGTTCTACTCCTTACAGGGTTGCTAAGAGCCTGACTTGACAGCCGCAAGTCTATCCTGGTCCCCTTTCAGCAAATGCATTTGTTTCCAGTTCACCTGATTCTGTTCCTACATGGCATTTCGGAGAGAAATTTTACTAAAAAATGTTCTGACTGCAATGAGAGGTCTCAGATGCTATTTCGGGGATTCACACAGTGGGAAGAGTGAACCCTGATATATAGACATGGAGGGGAAGGATGGAGGCTCCCAAAGCAGCTACCAAGGTTCCTGGGAATAAAAGCATTAGGGCTCAAGAGGCCAGCTTCTATCCTTCCATTAAGTGCAATGAGAGCCTTCACACTGTCAGCAGAGTAGCTGCAAGTGGGCCTGACGCCAAAAATCTGAAACTGGAGTGTCTCGGTCATGCCGCTGAGTTTAAGGAAATTTTTTCCTGTTAGGAGAAGAAAAGCAACTTTAGCGACTAGCAGTTCTGGGTGTGTGGAAGTAGAAAGAACTCTAGTTTAGAAAGATCCAGTTTCCAGGCCAGGTTCTGTGAGATGCTGGGCAAGTCAGCCAGCCAACTCTTTGGGTGCCTTCGTGTCTTTTCCTGACAAAGGAAGAGGGTGAAGCGGATAAGGTTCTCTTCAGCTCTGTGACTAACAATTCTGAGCTTTATCCAAGGACAGCTCTCCATTGGTTATCTAGGGAAAAACTCAGTGCTACCCAAGATACATTGTTATAATATATTATAATGCATACTACCCAACATACTTTGTTACAATAAGTCACCATGATGTATTGTTGCTGTTAGTTGCCATGGAATAAATTCCAAGTTATGGCAACCCTATATGTGCAAAGTAGAACTGTTCCACAGGGTTTTCAAGATATGACCTTTTGGAAGCAGGTCACCAGGCGTGTCTTCCAAGGAGTGAGTTCAAGCTGCCAACCTTTTGGCTAGCGGTCTGGTGATTAACCATTTGCCCTACCCAGGGATTCCTGAGCACCTTCTAACTGTGGATAAGCACTGTGCCAGGCACATTGCACCAGAATATCTTGTTAATCCTCATAACACTATATCCCTATGAAATCAGCATTGTTATTTCCATCTTATAGATGAGGAAACTTGGCCCAAGTCATCAGGTCTCATTGGTACAGTCAGACTTCAAACCCAGATTTAGTCCCGTCTGTCTGGTCCCCAAATCTGGTACACACTGGAAAGAAAAATCAGATTGCTTATTCTGGGCTATTCCTTACATCTGACTAGATCAGCCTCAGTACTAGTTCAGTGCCTGGCATTCACTAGTTATGCATAACTATGTATTTGGAGATTATCATTTTCTCAAACTTATGCCTATTGATGAAAGTGCCTGCTAGTGAAAATAAGGCTGGGTGGATAGGCAATCCTGTAGGAAAGAGGTGCAGAGGGGGGTTGTGTATATTTGTGTAATGCAGCTAACTATTCAGTATTCACTCAGTCTCATTAACAGCCTTCTAGGGTGTGACTGCTGGCCAGAGAAGCCAGAGGCGAATTTTGTGCCATTGTGGTTGTACTCGGAGGAAGAAAATTGACTGTGGATACAAGCATGGTATGAACCAGGGGTAAGGCAATTCCTCCTGAGCAGGGATCTGGGTGGCTGACTGAGCCCCAGGCTCCAGGTCTCTGGCTGTCTCTAGAATTGACGCCAGTCACCTTGGGTGGTCGCTCCCAGGGCCATTATGCACGTGCAGCTTTCTGCCTATTGACTTTAGGGGATGTGCCCCCACCTTCCCTTTGTTTCATCTTCGATTTAAGACCCATTTGTTCTCACTGGCTTTTAACTGGTTTTCAATCTATGTCCATTGCTTGGGTGAGTTAACTTAAAAAAAAAAAAAAAAAAAAGCAACTTGCAAAGGGTTTCTGTGCTGTCCAATTAGCACTGTGAAAGTCTAAGCTGTTTGGAAACAAATCTAACTTCGACCAGATGAAATCACACTCTGCTGGCCACAGAGATGCTGCTAGAAAGTGAAGCACAACTCACAGGTACCTATATATCAGCTTCCATTCCCTACATGGACTTTTAAAAAGCTTAAGGTCTTCAGTCCCTTAACTGACATCTGAACAAGTCCCTCCACCCCCAGCCTTTTCTCCTCTACACATTCCAGTGTGCTGTTCCAGAGGGCATAACACCAACTCTCTGCCACTCGCCTCCCCTTTATCAGCCTCCAGCTGGCAGTAGCCACTGGCTGGATGGAAATGGGGGACCACCAAGCTAAATTAGGCCCTCACTGTCTTCTCTCTTCTTCCTCCTGTCTTGTCCCCTCTTCGCTGGGTCATACCCACCTCCACTCCCTGACAACAATCTCAGATTCAGTTTGAGGCACTTTGAGGTTTTCCTGTTACACTGCTCTTTGGGGATGCTCTTGTGATAAACAGCTAATTGGAGAATCAGGATTCTAGCCCTGCTTCTCTAGGATTTAGATAGTAAAAATTCTCAATGAGAAAAAGAGGATGGATCATGAAAAGAGATATTCTTATGTCTTTCCTCACAGTCCTATAAAAGAAATTATTAAGTGTTAGCTTATGGAAACTGGGTGATTCTTATTTCATTCTCAACATAGAAGAACGTAGAGGGCTAAATTCCCCAGGGATAGCCTGCTGAAGATATTTGTATAACCTGATTCATTATGAAATCTGAGCTTTCACAAAGTTCATCACTGCAGAGTCATTCTGATAAGTAAGAAATAGAATGTCTAACTTGAGGTGTGTATTTCTTTATTTTTCCCTTCTAAATTTGTTTTACAGCCCAATCCCTTTGCTTAAGGGGAAAAAAATTATTGTTGTTGTTTTTGTTTTGTTTATTTTTTTTAAGTAGCTAAAGCCACCAAAGGAACAGCTAAAATCCAATGTCTGGCTTTTTTCTCTCACCACAAACCACCCAAACAGATACACACTTCCAATGCCTAAGAAGTGAATTCCTATTATGTAGTGCCCACCTCCAACAAAATAAAAAAGTTTGCATGTCTTGATGGCACATCCCATTGCTGTGTCGTCAATTCTGATTCATAGTGACCCTACAGGACATAGTAAAACTGCCCCATAGAGTTTCCAAGGAGCATCTGGTGGATTCAAACTGTCGAACTTTTTGGTCAGCAGCTATAACACTTAACCACCATGCAACCAGGGTTTCCCTTGATGACATAGTCATCCAGAAATAATCAGTCTGATTTTTCTAAACTCATTTGGTGCAGCCAAGCCAAGTGGAGCTACAAATGAAACTGAGCAATGGAAACACACAGCTCACAGCCCACTGTCCCACACCATTGGACCACATGGACCATGGACAAGAGCAAAGCTGGAAAGAGATTAACTTATAACTCAGTGGGGCAGTAACCTGGGGTTGTTTGTAAACTAAATGACAGCTTGACTAACAGATGAAATTAAAAAAAAAAAATACAATGAGAATTTTGTGAAAGTGCTTTCTTAAGTTTCCTCTGTTTCATGTTGCAAAGCAAAATACTACATTTTAAAGATAAGCCAATAACAGTTTAGGGTGGAGTCTGTTAAAACTTATCCAGTTAGGAGAGTTGTTCTTTGTTTTTAGTTTTTTGTCTCATACCAAATTAAAAGGTATGTAAGCATATATTAAAGACTACTTCCTCATCTTGGGGAACTGAAGATATCATTTTCAAAAAGTCATCCATTAAAGTATAGCTTTACCACAAATAAATTGTGCTAACTATATTCTCTATATATTTTACTATCAAAGGGCATTTTCTTAATTGCCTCCTAACTTTCATTTCTTAATTGCCTCCTAACTTGAGTAAGTGTAATACATGGGCTGTAAAATTGGAGTGAGACAAAACAATACATTTCTTGAGAAATTCTAAACACCATTCTTCCTACCCTGTTGCAGAGATAAATCTAAGCCTAAAATGCTCAGTGTTGAGCTTTGTCATTTACATATTTGTCTGATGGCTCCAGAGGTAGTTTCCATGGTAAGCTCCTTGTGCACGAGAAGCAGGGTGAGTGGAATGTCTTCTTCTAATGAAGAACTTTTCACTGACAGTGATAAAGGCCAAGAACCTCCTTCACACAGATGATTGAAAAACAGAACACGAAGGACATTTTTATTTTGTTTTGTTTGTGTGGCGTGTGACTTCAATGCAAATACCCATTTAATCAAGAATACAAAGACAACCACCTTCACTGGGTAAAGGATTTCCAGAGACTGCAGTAAATATATATAGCTCTTTTACTTTTTTTTTTTTGGTGGGAAAATTCCTGTAGATTGTCATTTCATGCTTCCTGCTGTGCGCTTTCGCCTTCTCTAAAGAGAGGAAAAAGGATTGTTCCCCCAAAGGAAAATTTACAAGTAAACGAAATAGAACATTTTTAAAAAGAAAGAAAGAAAACTCGAGGCACTCAAAAAGCTGAAGTTTATCTATTGTAATGTGTGTTAGAAAAGAATATCAAAGCACCATTGGCTGGAGTTTGATGAGATCATATTTAACCTGTAGCTCTAAGATAGAGCTTTTATTTTTTCTTTTTCCCTTTTCTCATTCTTCTCTAATACCCTCTATTAGAGTGGACTTTCCTCTTTAATTCTTCTTCATTCTCCTCCCTAATTTCTTCAGTTCCTGCCACTCATACTATTGTAACATTAATGATAACATATTGTAACATTAATGATAACAAAGTCTCGCTGCTTTCAAATCTCTCCTTAAGCTTTGCATCTTCTAGAAAATCTACTCTGACTCAGGATAACATGTGAGCACACTCTGTAAACACTTTTAAGTATGGTACTGTTATTATTACTATTATTATAATTACCACAAACAGGAAAGTAGACTATTTGATTCTTCAACCATCTTAGACTGTGGTCCATGTCAGCACCAAAAATTGGCAGTTATTTTTCCAGACTAGTAACTGGTTTAGTATTCCATTCAAATTGCTGTCCAGTGAGACAGAAATAACTCATTTTAATAAAGTAACTCTTCAAAAAAATCACCAAATTTATCTCAGAACAATGTAAAGGTATTGATGGGGAAGCATTGCAATGCTTGGTTAAGTAAATAAAGAACCAGCTTGAAATAAAGTGCTGGTGCTGATAAGTACACACTGCAGGCAGCCCTATGTGAGGTACTGGGACAAGTATCATAACAGATGTTCCTACAGATGATCTATCCTGTCAGTGTCTGTATGTGAATGCCTTAGAGCCTGGATGCCTACTATACGAACATAAGTGAGGATCTTTATTTTACATAAACTGTACCTACATCAGTCAAGCAAAGGAGAATTATTACCTCAGTACTTAATTTAGAAATATACATATACAATTATACATATATATATAAGAAATTTGATTATGGACAAATAAATCTGGCAACTCCCTCCCTTAAGTTATCATATTAATTTTATTCTGAAAATTTACATTTTATGACATCACAGCTACTTTATTTTACCACTGGAAGATGGGAAAGACTAGAAATATTTAGTGAACTAGTTTAAAAAAATTTTTTTCTGGTTATTTGCCTGTTCTTTAGGAAATGGATACTTGAAATCATTAACTAAATACATTTATTTTAAAACTAATTGGCCCAATTTTGCCCCTATTTATCTTATCATGCAGATAACTAAGCAACAAGATAAACATATTAAAGGAGAAAAACATTCCCCTGGGGGGGATCAAGAACAATAACAACAAAAACAGCCAATGTAACATCAATATTTGAAGGAAATTAGGCTTGGAGCTTTCAAATCTTATCATTTTGCATAAAACAATGAAATCAGAAGGCCATTTTAAAGATGTACTAAATCCCCAGCCTGAAAGTAATGACTATTCCTTGTCCTGTGTGTATATATCAAGTAAGAAAGAATCCCAGCCAGGCCTGGACCACCGCCAAGCAATTGATTATTAGCCATTAAAAGGGAAATGTTTACTTATTCATGGCAACTAGTTTTCAGAAGGAAAGGCAAAGAGGTCTGATTTTAAATGCTGCCTTTTCTTCTCATCCTAAGGCCAATCAAGATCATCCACTTCTTGGAAGTGTCAAAAGCCCATTTTTATTTTCCTTTCACTATTTTAACTAGATACTGATAAAAAAGGGAGAGCAGTTGCTACAAGGCAAAGAAAAATGTCCTGGCTGTTGAGGGCCCTCCATCTATCAAGGGGAATTTGCAATGTTACCTCTCTTCAATACTGTATAGATTTGCAGGATTTCATGACACACTTAACCAAAATGGAAGGATTTAAAAAGAGAATGCAAGATATAGAGGCAATCATTTGGAAAAAAAAAAAAAAATCAAGACAGTTTTATTTCAGAATTTTCTAGTCTTAAATTCTTAAGCTTGCCATAGTGGTCACATCTCTCTGGATAATATTTTTGAAAGGATGGTTAATGCAGACTGTTTAAGTATCTTCACTATATACCACAGATGCCTAGAAATTAACAATTCTTATTAGGGTTGGGATGTACCACACCCAATACAAGGAAAACCAACACCAATCTATTTAAATAATAATATTCACTGGTTATGTTGAATTATAAAATAAGTGTAAGTATAAGGAACACCCAAAAATATTTGAAAGTCTAGAAAGAACATGCATTTAGATATTTATTTGTGAATCTAAACACCTCTCAAAAAATGGAGGATATATATAAAACAAATATTTATTAACCCAATATAAAAACTGTTCTGCATATTCAAGTCTGTCCAACATGAACAGACTATAAGGTATCTTTAAAAAGAATAATTTTAGCTCTTCTGCATACTTCTCCTCATTTCTTCAGAAAAATCTGTCACTGCTTAGTCAATTTCCATTCATAGTAACCCTACAGGACAGGGTAGAACCACCTGGTAGGATTTCCAGGGAGCAGCTTGTGGATTCAAACCGCCAACCTTTTGGTTAGCAGCCTGAGCTCTTAACTACTGTGCCACCAGAATTCAGTTTAAATGAAACAACCTCCTGGAGTCCTCACGCTTTAGCTTGCAGACATAATTCAGACTGGGCCCTGGAGCAGAACTGAGAATAAAGAGTGGACCACTGCACTTGAGAGAGGGAAGTTGCAACATTTTCTAGAGCCAGGAGGAGAAGGGTTTCCCTAAAATACCCAAAACAAAGACTTAGAGGCAGCAAAAGTGTTCCAAGGCCAGGGAATGTGAGGCTAGAAGTAATATTTGGAGCTAATCCCAGAACCAGTTACTCCCAGGGCACAACCGCTAGATGGGGGATGTATCTCTGCTTTGGGAGCCAAACACTAAGAGTTAAAGCAAATATTTGGTGTTGAAGAGCTCTTAAGAACTGAAGAGAGCCATTTACTTATTTCTACCAGTTAGTGTGGGCTTAGGATGTTAAATAGATTAAAAGGCTAAGAAAGGTCATTCACTGAAGAAATCACTCTTCTTCTGCTGCTGACTCCATTCTTTTTCTGAAATTGTTACCCACCCCACCCTACTCCTGTAGATGGTCCTTGGGAAAGTTAAGTGATGGGACACATCTTCTCCAAGAACATCCTGGAGAATGCACAAGCAGTCTTGTGAGTCAGGGTACAAGAACCCCAGGGACTCCAAAATCCACTAGTAAACTTTACAATAAAATTGGTTCCAGAAAAGTCCCAAAGATAACAGAATAAATGAAAATCAAAACTGGTTAGGGTCTTTAGAAATCACCCAATGCATCATTGAGAAGAGAGGCTCAGAGTGGGGAGACAGTACAGGTAATCAGGAGCGTGAGCCCACATACCCGACTCCCAGTCCAGCGGTCCTTCTACCTGACACTTGGCCTAATGCTTCCTAGGACTGTCTTTGTCGGGGTCCTATCTCTGCCTCTTGTCTGGCAGAGGTCACCAGGCATCGTCCTTTGGCAGGCAAGAAGTCCACTAGGCCCTGGGTCAGGCTGCGACCTGCCAACCCTCTAGAAACTCGGAGCTTGACAGCGCTCTGGGAGATGGGTTTCCCACCTCTGTCCTCTGTTGCTATTGCTGCCGCTGCCACCCTCACTCACCCACATTCCCTTCCGGCGGAGGACAGCCAAGTCATTTCAATTTAATCTTATTTAAAAAGACATAACTAATAACTCTGTATTGCCAGATTCGCGGAGAGACGGCCAGCAGAGTTGATCGTGCTCCCAAACCCATTGAACCCCACTGAAAACCATGACAACACGGGACAAGCTCAGATTTATCCGGGCGCACTAAAAAGCGCTTTGTGAGCTGGCGTCAATCATGCATTATTCTCAGACTGAACAAATGCAAAATCTTGACTGGAACAAATGCTTCCAACAGGTCCGGGGCGTCGAGCTCCATTTCCCCTTTGTCCAAAGCCTAGCAGTTGGCCTGTATTGGGGCAGCCTCCGCCCGACCACCCAGAGCGCCGCGGGGTGGACTGCGAAGCCCCAGGCACCCCGGGCACGCTTGATGGGGAGCCTTTCCGGGAGGGTGCACGGGGCCTGGCCAGGCCGCTATCGCCGCCCCTAAGACAAACCCGTGGTTAGCTTAGTTAGGTCCAAAACAAGCCAGAACCCAGGGTGTGGCCACCCGAATGATGCGGCCTTCAGTGAAATTTAGAGATCAAATACCCAAACTACTGACTGCTGGAGGAGACAACTCCGGGCGCGCGCTCCGTGCGCCCTAGACTGACATGCAGCGCTCTCTATACTAATCGTTTTCTTGGAGGAGGATTGTGGGGCCTAGGAGCACTTAGATAAACCCGGAGCCAACCGTCTCAGGAGTCCGCAACAGGCTTTTCTGCCCCTCTAGTCCTGTCCTAATTCTCCCAACCGGTCCTTTCCGGACCAGCCGGCCAGCGACACCGGTTCGACACCTTACTGGTAGGGGGACTGCTGCCTGAGGTCAGTTCCAATGCGGAGACCACAGTCCTGACCCCGGGCCTGAAATTAGCGCACCGGCGAAGCTAGTGCGGCTGATGGTGCTGAGGTAGCCGTCAAAACTTGCAAGGCAGCCCTGTGGAACTCTGCCACCCGTGGGTTGTGAAGTGGACCTGGCACTAGCTCTGAGGAGTGTGGCCGCTGGGCTCGGAGCCCGCGACCAGCAGTGGCAGGGCGGGTGCTGATGCGAGGAGCCAGCACTTCGGACCTGAGCAGTTTGGCTACATCCCGCTTGGTTTTGCTGGCCTGGGTAGACAGAGGGGGAGCTAGGGCTCCCCGAATGCTATCACCCCTTCCCCCACAGTCCCCAAGGCTATTGGGGACCTTCGAGGTGTGGAGAGGCTTCCGGAGGCCTTGGGAACTCGGGAGGAGGTAGTAAAAGTGCCTGCTGGGCCAGGCCGCTCTGTGGCTCCTGCCTGGAGCTTCTCGCCCCGGAATCCTTAGAGTGGCCCAACCAAAAAGAGAAAGAGAAGGCTCTGGAGTTTAAGGCCGCCTTGTAAATCACTTTTCAGAATAACTGCGGGAAACGAACACTCCAGCAAACAAGCTGGAAGAATAAAGCAAACAGGGAATAAATTCCTGGGTGCTCATAAACTCACCCTTGCCGCTCCCCCCCCTCCTGGGATCTCCAGTCCCGCCGGACAGGTGTCAACCCAGGGGAGGAGGAGAAGGAAGCTTGGGGCTGCGACTGGCGGATGGTGGTCACCGCTCGCCACCCAAGATGTTATTGAACGTAACAATCCCCATTATCTGTCCTCACTTTGGACTAATCAGACAGAATCGCTAATGCTGAGGGCTGCTTCCTGCAGCCTCTGGGAGGTAACGGGGCGCTGAAGAGGCGGGGGGCGGGGGCGGGGGGCGCGGAATGGGCTGGGCGGTGGGTGGAGGTGGCATGTTCCAGGCTGAAGGGGTTTCTGGTCCAGCCGTCTCTCAGGTACTTAACACTGCGAGACCCAGACCTCCGTTTTCAAAGCGTCCCTGGTGGGGAAAGCTGCTTATATAAACAGGGATTCGGCTGTGAACGCGCTAATATCCCGGAGGCAAGTGCATGGCGAGCGCCTCCCACGCCCACCCGTAGGAGCTGCGTCCCCAGCCGCCCCTAGTTTCCTAGAGTGCCCTGCCCCCGCCTACTTGTAGGCCATGGCCACCACTGGACGTCTCAGCTTCACCGTGCGCAGCCTCCTGGATTTACCCGAGCAGGAGTCGCAGCACTTGCGGAGGCGGGAGCCGCAGCTGCGCTCGCCCTTGCTCCTCGACCCCTGCGCTGTCTGGCTGGAGCCGGAGCGCGGCCACTACCCCTGTGAGTGAGCGGAGGGCGGTGGCGGAGGCGGGGGTGGAGAGGGAAACGGTGAACTAAGAACCTGCTCCGTGCCTCAAGATTTCTCCAGTTTGGAGCACAGTCACTGTGGAGGCTCTGTCCCGCTCAGTCCCGGGTTCCGTGCTTGCAGGTTGACGCAGCTTCAGAGTATCACTCTGCGTCCTGCACTAGCGTGGGATTCTTTGAGTTTCTGGGGACTCTTAGATACCAAAATATCGAAAACACAGTCCCGTTCCCCTGGCCTCGGTCTGGAAAGACAGCATTCGCAATCTCCTTGGATTCAGGGGTTTGCAAGCTGAAGTGCAGGCGACCTGCATTGGTGGCCCAGTTATAAATTTGTCTGCTAGTGCAGCAACCAGTGCGAATGTTGTAAAAGTTTTCCGAGCAGGTTTCTCTGGGGCGCGATCTTGGACTCGGTAATGATTGTTGTGACAGGAGTGAGGTCACTGGGTAGCTTTCAGATGTGGGCGCAGTGCAGGAGGGAAATGGCCTCGACGAGGCAGCGGTATACAAGTGGGGGGCACCGTCGGGCCAGTGTCTCCCACTCCAACGCCCTGCACCTCACCAGACCGTGTCTTCTGTCTTTCTAGCCTCGGACGAGAGCATTCCAGAGACCAACCCCCCCGACTCGTCGCAGCGGCAGTCCCTGCTACCCATGTCGCCAGGCTCAGACACTGAGAAAAGGAAGAAGCGGCGGGTGCTGTTCTCCAAGGCGCAGACCCTAGAGCTGGAGCGGCGCTTTCGGCAGCAGCGCTACTTGTCGGCGCCCGAGCGCGAGCAGTTGGCGCGCCTGCTGCGCCTCACGCCCACACAAGTCAAGATCTGGTTCCAGAACCACCGTTATAAGCTGAAACGCGCGCGTACATCAGGAGCCGCGGTGTCGCCAGACCTCACCGCCGCCACTGAGCTGCGCGCCGCGACTGGCATGCTGCGACGCGTGGTGGTGCCGGTGCTAGTGCACGATGGGCAACTGTGCGGCGGCGGCGGAGACGCAGGAATGACGGCAACACAGGACAAGTGCGGGGCCTCCCCGGCCGCAGCCGCCTGCCCTCTTCCGGTTTACCCCACTTTCAGTCCCGGCTCGGCTCTAGGCCTCTTCCCTGCCTACCAGCACTTGGCACCCTCCGCCCTGCTTTCCTGGAACTTGTGAGGCTGCTGCTACGTTGCTGGACGCGGCCACCTGGGACTATCCCGGCCCCCGGAGCGCACTGCAGCTGAATACAGCTGGAGCCGGAGACCTGAGCGTCACAAGTTGCCTGCCTGAGGGCCGCACCTGATCTAGCGTCCGCTGGCCCTCTCCAGTCAACGCGGCGGCGCATATAGAAAGAAAACTGAGCCAAGATTCCTTCTCTGTCTTTCCCTCCACCACTGGCCCTAGAGCTAGATTTTACTCCTTGAACCTTATTTGTATATTTTAAAACAGCAATTTGTATGGGAAGCAACGTATTTTCAGAGAAATAGAATTTTTTCCTCTTTACTGTGCGAGAATAAATTATACGGGGTTGAGTCCTGCGAGCGCCTGCCAGGAATGTGAGATGAGTAGCTGGAATCCTGAGACCAGAGTTCTGGGTACCCAGCCCCTCCTGACTGACTAAGTTAGGGTCCACCGCGAGTTGGGTCGAAAGGTAGATTCCAGTTCCAGCATAGCTTTAGGAAGATGGGAGAGGTCCGTGGCAAAAAGAGGGGGCAGGAGGAATTAAGGGCAACCTTAGGGTCCTGGTCAGCTCAAGGAGGTTCTACCTCTGGAGTGATGCAGTGCCCCTCTGGGATCCAGGAGCCGCTGGCTTTTCAAACACAGAGAGTCAACCCCGTTGGCCGAAACAGAGAATAATGAGGTGTTCTAGAAGGGTATTTTTGAGATATGCCCTCAGGGTTGGGTGTCTAGTGTACCACACTCGGAGCAGCCCAGGCCTGGATGTAAATCCCCAATTTCCAGGGTGCTGAAGCCAAGGACAGGAGATTCTGAGAGTACATGAAGAACTGGCAAACCCCAGTTAAGAAAGTGCCTCACCTGACAGCTGTGATTTCCTGTCTCTTGCTGGAGCAACACCAAGCCGGGGTGGCACAGAGGGCAAGGTGGTGAAGAAATCAAAGGGTGTTAGGGAACAGCTGGCTCAGGGTACTGTCTCAGAGTGGCACCAGGAAACAAACGTGGCTGTTGGCTGAGGGAGGGCCGCCTGAGGGCATGCCTGTAGGAGTGCTGGTGTCGGAATTTGGTGGGTGGGGGACTACCGACCGGCCTCATTTTATGTGCCTCAGATGCTCACCAGACTTGGTGATTCATTGCCTTACCCATCAGGTTTGAAACTGTTCCTCTCCTCAGGCATCGAGGCTTCCTTTGCAGGCGGTGCCTGCCTGGGACAAGAGGTGGTACCTCTTTCCTGCACACACTACAGGGAGATGCTCTCGGGAGAGCAATTCCGGGCCATCACGTCCTGGGTACGGAGTGAGGGCCTGATGACATCTTTGAGTAGTAACCATCAGGCCTGTTTGGGGCCCTAGCTTTCTTGCAAGAGGAGCAAAGGAAAGGAAGGATGGCCACTAAGCCTTAACACCTGGAATTTTAGGAGATGGAGGGAGTGAGAAGGGGGCAGAGGGGGAAGGGAGTGGAGTGTTTAGGTCTCAGCTGCCTGCCACATTGTCTTCCATATGGATGCCGCTATCTTAGAAGAATCTGGATCCTTAAACCTCCTTTTGTCTTGGGGAGTGAAAAGGACATTGTCAGGCCTGAAAAGGACCTAGACAAAATCCGCACTGTTTCCATTGAGGATTCTGTTTAATCAGTCCCTGGTGACAATGTAGAGGGTGTTAGGCAGGACAATGGTATCTTTTTAAACCTTGTGGCCTTCAGGAAAACAAAGGGCTTGAATTTTATGGTCTTACAACTTCAATTAGAATAGTGCCAGTGTGCATGGGAGATTATCAAATTTGTATCATAAAACCCTTTTCTAATAAATGATTGCTGAGGAGAGAGCCTTGACATTGTAAAGCATATACTGGGAACTGCCAAGGGGCTCCCCAGTCAGTGCTGCCACAGCAGCTGGGAGAAAAGGATTGCTGAAGAAAGTCAGGATGGGAGACTTGGCCTTGTAGTCTGCTGGATGGGTCCTTGGCTATTCCATGCGATTCCTCCAGAAGTAAGGTCTTTTCTCCAAGAACGTGGGTTGCGGGGAGAGGCAAAGATCTGTAGCTTATTTTCTGCTCTGGGTGATGACAAAAGCCTTCTGAATATTCCCTTGGAGAAAATGCCAAAGGAAGCACTAACTGTTCACTTCCTTGCCTTTTCTTTTCCTAGAGCTCCAGGGAAAATAGGTCTTGGGGTGTATACACTGGGTATGGACTACAGAGATATCCTCTTTCCAGGAAACTCTTTGGGAAAGTATGTCCTCAGTCAAACTCATCCTGGCCCTAAATGGAGAGCTAGAGATCTAATCAAAAAGAAAGATCATTCTCCTGATTTTCAATAAGGCAGTCAGAGCCACAGCCAGGATGTCCACCTGGAGAACCAGTGAGCGTCCTGGGCAGTAGTTTCCTATGACATCAGCATTAGGAACTGTACTGTCTAAACTGTTACCAATTTCCTTTTTCTCCTTTTTCTTTCGGCTGATAGGGTCCTTCTTTAGTGAGGAAAAGCCATGGAGGAAGATACACGCCCATCTCTACCAATCTGTTTTAGAGATACACTCTGCCATATTTCTTCTGTTCAGATCTGGAAAGTGTCAATTTCCTTTGTGATCTAAAACATTAATTCTGCCAGGCTCTATCGGGAGAAGTCACACACAGGGCCTCTCTAACAGCAGCTGTAAGAATCGTGATAATCCTCTCCCTATTTCATTCTTCAGAGGGAAACTTGTCACCCATCACCAGCATCACGAGGCATACTGGCACTCATAAACTTTTAATGAAACTACTATAAGGTCATTATGAATGGGAACTGGCTCAACAGCACTCCAGACGTTGTTCTAGGCACTTTCACATTTGCCATCACAGACACCTTATGCCATATATATAAATATATGCATGTGTGAGTATAAATATATGTGCATATATATAAATACAAGTATATATGAATATAAATATATATCTATATATAGAAACCCTGGTGGCACAGTGGTTAGGTGCTACATCAGCTAACCAAGAGATCGGCAGTTCAAATCCACCACATGGAAACTCTATGGAGCAGTTCTGCTCTGATGTATAGGGTTGCTATGAGTCAGAACTGATTCAACAGCAGTGGATTTTTGTGTGTGTGTACATATATGTATACAGAATCCTCATTTTACAGATGAGAAACTGAGACCCAGTGGTAGTGGGTCAGTGACTTAGTCATAAGTAGTGTGTGAACCTATAAGAACAAATGTTATCCTTGTCCTCGATGTAGCCCACAGCCAGTCACCCTACAGGTAAGAGCAACTGAAATCTTGATGTGGTGATCTATATCTCCGTCTCCCAACCATCATAAGCTATCTCAGAAAGAGTCTGCGGAAGAGAGAGCCTGCCAAACACACTGTACATAGCTCAGGATCACTCACAGGAGCTAATCACATGATACCAGAGATGGTTGCTAACAGTTCATATTGATGGTTTCTGTGTACCAGAAAATACTCTAAGTTCTTTTTTGATAAAAGAATATTTTAATTTATTAATTTTTAAATGTTCTTTTATCCTCACAACAACCTTACAAGATGGTACTGCTATCTCCACTGTGCAGGACCATAAAGGTTACAAGTAACTTGTCCAAGGTTACGCAGTTAGCAGGTGACAGAAGATTTGACCACAAGCAGTCTAGCTCCAGATCTCACATCTTGAACCACATTGTAGGAACTTAATTCTCATTCACTGTTACGTTTAATTTCTCCCAGTCCACGGCTCTGATCATCTTCCTCATAGATGATTTCTAAGAGACCTGTTCTGTAGCATCTTCCTACCTTCCTTCTTTCCATTCCCTTCTCCCCCCTCTCCCTCACCCTTCCCTCCTTCCTTTCCCCTAATCCACCAAACAGCCAGCTTTTGGTCACAGCCGCTGTTTCCCCAGTGTTTGTGTGCGTTCTAGTCCAGCTGTCAGTGAAACACAGCTCTTGTCTGCAGGTTGTAATATTCTTCTGTGACTATCATTCTACAATTCTTCTTCCAGAAAAACATCTGCTGCTACCTCCTTGACACCAGTTGTCTGCTCAGGGCTCTGTAGAGTTGCTGCAAAGTCTGATAAGCTTCTCTAAGTTTTTTTGAACCCCCCAGGCCTTGTAGAGCTTTAAGACTTTTTTTTTTAATGACTGTTTTTCCTAGACCTTCCCTGAGCCCTCTTTTCCTTTCTAGGTCTCCAGTTTTCTTTGTTATAAATATCATCCTTCTCATATTTTCTTGCTCTTCTTCCTTTGTAAACATTTTCACTTCATCTCACTAAATGTCTTGTGGGTAGAGAGTACAGTTTTCACTTCAATTTTCTTTCGTCATTGTTCAAAGGATCTTGTATCGTAGCACTTCTTTTATCTGACCAATTTAGCACTTTAGTATCTCAGATAATGTGCTTTAGAAGGAAGCTATTTGAGCCCAAGTTAACCAATACCTTTCCTTCTAACAATGCTGTTTAAATGTTTATAATTCTTTTGCTTTGTTGACAGAATTAATTTGCCTCTTCAAAACACACATGCACATGCTTCACTGCCTTTAAAACATTTTTGACTTGTGAGTAAAATGCCCAGGTGAGATACTGGTGGACTTGTCATGGTTAAGTAGTTTAATAAAAATGTGTATCTGTTCTTGGGTAACTAACCTAAGCAGGTTATCCATAAACATGAACAATAGACAGTCAAAGGAGCTTTTGAAATACTGGGAAAGCTATTATCCCTACCCAGAGCAGGACAGTTTCTATGAGTGTGATTGCGTAACTTGGTATTCAAAATCTGCATGAAAAATCACATTTTTCCAAGCCATGATGTGGTAGGGGATATATTAAACTTCACTTTAATTATTTTCAGAAGTCAAATTCTACACCTATTCCAAGCCCTTTCTACTAGTAACTAAGGGTGTATGGCATCTTCCTTTCACCTTTGAACCCATCCACTCATGTTACTTATCCTATAAGTTATTCATTCACCAAGAACCAAAGTGAACAACATTCCCTTCAATGCTGATCCACAGAGTGACGATTTAACATTGGAGGGAAACCAGAAGAACCAATTAGACAAACAGTTGCAAGTTCTCCTCCCACTCCAACTCCTTCAGACACCTACCTTCAAATTTCAGTCACAAGGGTTCTCATTTGTTCCAATCCTATCTAGTAGAGAACTTTTATTGTTTGTCCAGAAAAGTAGCATCATAACGCTTTAGTAGAAGACTGTTGTCTTTACAGTACTATGCCCTACGGACCAATAAAAATCGCTAAGTCTTTAGAGAGGTCGTGTAATTTCAAAAGCTGCTGTAACTTTATTATAGCTTCTGTGAATAGAGTGTCATAGAAAGAACAACCGCAGGGACCTTGGTTTTGCTTTATTTGTCCCTATATTCTGACTATGTGGTCTTTTATAAGTCAGTGGTTTTTTATTGCTTTTACTGAGATAAAAGCCCTAGAATGGACTCTCTTTTCTCTCCTCCTAATTCTGACTATTTTCTCTCTCTCTCTCTCTCTCTCTCTCTCTCTCTCTCTCTCTCTCCCCTTCCATCTTTCCCTTCCTTTTTCTTGTCTTTGGAGTTGGATAGAGCACTTTGTGGGGTTCTCTAGAAAGTAAAGTGGAGGCTGTTTGCAAACTGAACTGGAAGCCAAAGTGTCCAAAACTCTACTAGAAATGTCCTTGCACCTTTATCCAAAATGTCTTTCTGTTATACCTTCCTTCTCCACTTTTTTTAAGCTAAGTATAGTAAGTATATTTGCTTAGGTGTATTAAATAAGTTATCAGCTTAGGTTCAAATTACCTCTTGGGATGTAAACTCTCAAGCAAACGCAACCAATATTCCACTGAGTCAAAATCTCAGGGTCTGATACAGTCAGGTAAGCAAAGCATAAAGATAAGAAAGCTTTTTTTTGCAACAAAATTGAAATGCAGAGGAAGAGACACAGCACACCAGGAAAAGACAAATGAAATTTTGTATGATGAGTGAAGAAATATCTGCTGTGCTGGGGAACTCTTTTTACTGTTTAATTTTGTTGATAGGTTCAATCATTTGTCTGACCAAGTGTTCAAAGGTGCTCCTAATTTACTGGTGGGAATATTTCATATTTAGCTTAAATTAAACATAGAGGTGGTATAGAAATGTCTTATTGTGGATAAAACACTGTCTTAAACAAGGTTAGTTATTTTTACCAACTTGGGGTGCATTACTGTGTAAAATAGAGCTTCTAAAATTCAGGAAAGACCCTTTCCCCATAAACAGAATACGAACATTACTAACAATGCACATATACCAGAAGAAAAAAAATTGATAACTGGGAAATCCTAAAAATCATATATTTATGCTCACACAAAGACTTCACCAAAAGAATAAAAACACAACCTAATGAGTGGGAAAAATCTGATCAGCATCTAATCTCTATAATCTATGAGATACTGCAAAATCTCAACAGTAAAAAAACCAATAATCCAATTAAAAAATGGGCAAAGGATATGAACAGACACTTTATCAAGGAAGACATTCAGGCAGCTAACACATATATGAGAAACCACTCATGATCATTAGCCTTGGAGAAATGCAAATTAAAACTACAGTAAGATACCACCTTACCCCTCAAGGCTGACATTAATCCAAAAACCACAAAACAATAAATGTTGGAGAGGCTGTGGAGAGACTGGAACTCTTACACACTGCTGGTGGGAATGTAAAATGGTACAACCACTTTAGAAATCAATTTGGTGCTTTCTAAAAAGCTAAAAATAGAAACATCATATGATCTGGCAATCCTACCTCATGGAATATATCCTAGAGAAATAAAAGATGCCACAAAAATAGTACATGCACACCAATGTTCATGGCAGCACTCCTCACAATAGCAAAAAGATAGAATCAACCTAGAGGCCTATTGATGGAAGACTGGATAAACAAACTATGGAATAATTACACAACGGAGTATTATGCAGTAATAAAGAACAAGGCTGAATTTGAGAAACAGCTCATAAAATGGAAGAATCTCAGCAATTATGCTGAACAAAATTATTTGATAGAAAATGGACAAATATGGTATGACACCAGTATTATAAGAACTCAAGAGTTGGCGAAAACACCGAAAAAGACATTATTTGATGGTTACTGGAGTCTTGAGTGAGGAGGATGGGGTGTTCACTAATTAGATAATTGACAATAATTACTCTAGCTGAAGGGACAGACAACACATAGCAGAGGAGAAGTCACCACAAATGGATTAAGCCCAAAACTTGGAAGCATTCTAAATAAAATTAAATACTCCTAGAGACAGAGTACCAGGATAAGGGGTCTAGAGACCATGGCTTCAAGGGACATCTAGATCAGTTGGCATAAATTTTTAAGCAAATATTCTGCATAGCACTTTGATGAGTGGTATCTGGGGTCTTAGAAGCTACTTGGTGCTCCTTGGAAACTCTATGAGGTATTTCTACTCTGTCTGACAAGGTTGCTATGAAATCAGAATTGATTCAAAAGCAATGAGTTTGACTCTTTTCTTTTGGGGCTTTCTGTACATATCTATCTATCTATCTGCTTCTATGTATCATATAATATACATATAACCGGTTATGAAAAGGATATTGGAAATGAATCTTGATTTCTAATTTATTAACGAGACAGGAAAACTCTATAGTCTCACTTGTCATACCCAAGCAGGATGGCTGTTTTGTTTTTCTTGTTGTAAAATTAACATTTTCTCTATAAGACAATGTGGAAAATACGGAAATGTATAAATAAACTATGCTCTTAAATCTATTTGTTTTTATAGCAATGTTTGGTGTCTCAGTATTAGATTACTGGCATTACGAACAGAAGATTAAGTGAAATATAAAAAATGCAGGAGTGATTGTTATGTGTACTACTGTAAACTATAACCACAAAGAGAAATGTTAGAGATCCTATCTGTTTGGAAATAGCAATTCCCATTTACCATCAATTTCCTTTTCTCTAGAGCCACAGATTGTTCTTTCTACAACCGTTTCTATTATTAACAAGGTGAAAAGCAAACTACCAAGTGGAACAATTGGCTAGACAGAAGGAACTAGTTGTTTGTTTCTCACTTGGCAGAACACATGAGTTCAAGCAGGACAGTAAGGTTTTCGGGGAAGGTCTAAGTCACCAAGTGGTGGTAAATCATGGAATTCAGAAAACTCTGCTTCTAAAGTCCATGTCTGTGAAGCCTTAGAACTTAGGGAAATGATTAATGCTAAACTAAATTTAGAACATTGCCTGCAATCTCTCTGAAAAGGCTCCTTGGCAGTTTGTGTAACATAAATTTTTCCCTCTGTAGTCATCATGTAATGCCTTAACCAACCAATTTGCAGACAGCAAAGGGAAGCTGAGAGACATGTCTAAGCTTGGGAACCCAGGTACAGAGATTCAGGCTCCAAGTAAGGGTAAGAAATCTAATTTTTTTGTCATGGGTGACACCATAGTGACACGTGGTGATAAACAACTTCTCTGATCTTCCCCGTCAGACCTAGTAAGGGGCAAGAAAGCAACTCCTGTACTGATGCTACAATAGCTCATTGCCACGTGTGAGGAAGATAAAGGCCAAAATATTTGCCCTAAAATATCCATATTGTTTCTCTGTTAATTTTTAATTCCGTTGCATCTTCCCGTTGACCCTTTAACTCATAAACATGACTGGCTGTAATTGCTTTAACTGGGCCAAAATTTCCCGCTGCAGCATGTGCCCATCCTCCCATCATGGCATGTGTCCCCTTACCTATCTGCAAGGTTGGGAGATGACTGCTCTTAAAAGACATAGTTCCTACTTTCCTAGAGCTGATAGTATAAAGTATAATATAAAATAGCACACTTGTGATATTTCATCTAGAAATAAACCAGAGGTCCCCAGGCAATGGAAAATTCCACTGCAGCTTGGCCTTCCTTGCAACTTTGCATTAGACTCTCACTTTCTTTGCTAAGCTATCTCATAACTTTGCATTAGAATCTCATCTTCTTTGCTTGGTCTGCTCAGAAACATCCAGGCAATGTGTGAAATCATATTGATACTCCATTGCACATGCATAGTACAGTTACTTTGCTGATGTAACTAATGTGAACTTTCTACTTGTAAAACCCTTGGAAGTAACCTTTCCCCTTGCCCTCACTGGGCAGTCTTGGTGGCAGCAGATCCAACTGACTCCTTTCCTTGCACAGTGAAATAAAGATGCTCTTCTGTTTGCTCACCTCTGTCTTTCATTTATTAAACAATAAGAGCCATGCTGAGCTGAACCAGGGGTTTCTACCTGGTAACAGAGTTTAAAGAGCATTGAAAGTGTGTATAACGTTTCATTAAACACTTCAGAAGAACACAGAAGTGACAGATTGCATTTTTATTCAAAATATCCACTGCCTCTCACTTATCTATTGGTATTAGTTTTGAACATTTCAACTTTGTGTTTGCCATTGAAATGTGAAAAGTGACATATGCCACTTCTGATCAAACATCATGATTCTGACATGTTCTCTTTCTCCTCTGCCCTCACATTGAAATGTCATACACAAGGGGTTGTTCCTGATACCTGGGCCCCAGAACAAAAATAATATGGAACTGGATTACATAGACATTTAACATAAATAAGAAATCTTTGTAGTTAACTCACTGAAATGTGTGAGTTGTTTGTAAAACTTAGTTTAAGTTCAGCCATCTAAGACAGCAACTATTAGTCTCTGCTCATCTGGAGGAAAAAAGAAGGAAACAAAAGATTCAGAGGAGAAGCTAGTCTACAGGACAAATTGTTTAGGTGAACCACAGCCTCATCTACCCTGAGAGCTGAGGAACTAGGTGGTGCCCAGCTACCACTAACGACATTCTTTTCAGGGCCACAATAGATGAATCCAACAGAATGAAAGAAAAAATGTGGAACAAAATTCAAATTCCTTTAAAAAAAATGCCTATTGGACTAGCTAAGACAGGACTCTGAGACCATTTGAAACTTGAGATGCTATTCAAAACTTGAACTGAAACTAATCCCTCAGGTCACTTTATAGCAAAATAACACAGTAGCTCAAAAAATAGAGTATCACCTCTGCATATCATGCTCCTTTAAAAAAAATCACGTATATGGGATCAAATGGTCAAAAATTAGATTAAAACTAAGACGAGAATGTAAGGAGCAAGGAGAATAGATTAATGGAAATGGAACAAATAGAATGGAAATAATGAGAATGTCCTTACGTTAAGAATGTAACCAATGTCACAGAACAACTTGTGTAGAAATTGGTAAATGAGAACTGTGTAAACCTTCACTGAAAACACAATGAAATATTACTTAAAAATAAAATAAACTCAATCTAAGCTGCTGTACAACCAGAATGCTCCTGAGAAGCAAATGGCAATATCATGTTTCACATACTTTGGACATGGTGTCGGGAGGGATCAGTCCCTGGAAAAGGACATCATGCTTGCGAAAGTGGAGGGTCAGTGAAAAAGAGGAAGAAGCTCAGTAAGAAAGACTGACATAGTGGCTACAGTAACAGGCCCAAGCAGAGCAACAATTTAGAGGATGGTGCAAGACTGGGCAGTGTTTGTTTCTGTGTGTGTGCACAACATTGCTGTGAGTCAGAACCAGTTTGACAGTGCTTAATAACAACAAGCCATTACAATATGTTAAATAAGTTGAACATTACACTGAATAGAGAGAGAGAGAAGACCTATCAAAGTGCATTCTGTAGAATGGAGTAGGGACTACATTTACTGAGCCAACTACCAGACCCTGTTAGTGCATTTAATACTCTACTAACCATATGGGAAACCCTGGTGGCTTAGACGTTAAGTTGTTCCAACACCATTATTGAAGAACTATCCTTTCCCTTTCTATTATCTTGGCACCTTTGTTGAACATCAATTGATTAAGCCTTTGGTGACCCAATTATTTTCTCTTTTGAATTTTTGTTGATACAGTATGTTTTCACTAATGGACAGCATGTTGATTAAAGGACCAATGCAGAATTTTTGTTACAGTTCATGGATTTTGATGCCCTTTATTTGGAATCACATATGACCCAGTGAATGACGGACACAGTAAATCCTACTTAGATTAATGAATTATACAATTTTTTTAATTTAAAAAATTTCATTTCTTGGAACTGCAAAACATGAAAGCACCTGGCAGTGACAGTACACACATTTTATTCCAGTCTCCTTCCTTTTAGCCTTTTTATTATTTGTTTATGAAAATTCTCAAAACATGGTAGTATGCATTAATCCTTTCTGCAAAAGCAGTATTTGCAGCCCGAATAAGTAAAGTCAAGGGATATTTTACCACACAAAAATTACCTCTATGATGCATTCTTCATTACTTCAAAAGCAGTACTTACAGCCCAATAAATAAAACTAAAGGCATTTGAATCTCAGAAGAACTATCACTTCTATGTCCTTTTCATTGTAACAAAACTAGTACTAACAGCTAAGAAACAGAAACAGCTGCCTTGGAATACTGCAGACCTGCTCACGGTGGTGCTTCCCATCTGCTACATGTTGAAGTAATGACTGGGCTTAAATGAGAGATAAGAATAACTTACAGTAGTTTTAACCTCTTGAAAAGTACCACTGTTGTTGCTGTTAGGTGCTGTCGAGTCAGTTCCAACTCATAGAGACCCTACAAACAACAGAACGAAACTCTGCCCCATCTTGCACCATGTCCACAATCATTTCTATGCTTAAACCCATTGTTGCGGCCACTATCTCAATCCATCTTGTCGAGGATCTTCCCCTTTTCCACTGTCCCTCCACTGTACTAAGCATGATGTCCTTCTCCAGGGACTGCTCCTTCTTGACATGTCCAAAGTATGTAAGACACAGTCTTGCCGTCTTTGCTTCCAAGGAAAATTCTGGTTTTACTTCTTCCAGAACAGACCTGTTAGTTCTTTTGGCAGTCCGTGGTATTTTCAACATTCTTCTCCAGCACCACAATTCAAAGGCATCAATTCTTCTTCTGTCTTCCTTGTTCATGGTCTAGCTTTCACATGCATATAATGTGATTGAAAAGTACCACTGCAGCGCATTATTCTGTATTGCAAAGGCATTACTTACGGTTCAGACGCTAGAAGAACAGTCCTGAAAGATTGAAGAGCAAAGACTCAAAGTCGAGTGGGGAGCCAGTAACACCTGGTAGCAGTGAATGGCATCAGAGAGAAAATGACCACTGCGACGGAAAGAAGACTGGGAGTTTCTTACTCTCACGATAAGTACATTCTCACAAGAACATAGTGGCTGGGAAACAGTGAGAGAGAAGGTTTATCTGACTGAAGAAAAGGCAAACCCATCAAAAGATTAGGAAACTCAAACACCTAAGAGACATCACTTAACACAAGGCTCATTCTACACAAGAACAAGGCTCCAGCTCAGGGTTCTTGTAGTTTTACATATTTCAAAACAATCCTACATTGAGGCTAAATGCCTTAAAATCAGACTACTGCCTTCACAAAGAACTCCAAAGGCATAAAAAATGATTGGAATATCATGTGTTCCACAAGTCACCAAAGGGTTATATATTACAAGGCACTCCATTATGTTCCATTGATCTGTGTGTTGATACTTGCACAAATACTATATCCGTTTGATTACAGTCAGGTGCAGTCAAGTGGGTTCCTGTTCATAGCAACCTTATGCACAACAGAATGAAACATTGTCCAGTCATGAAATCAGATAGCGTAAATCCTAAAACTTGGTTTATCTTTTTTGAAATTGTTTTTACTATTCTAGGATATCTGCATTTTCAAATAAGTTTTAGTATTAGCTTGTCAGTTTTTACTTTAAAAAAAAAGAAGTTAGGATTTTAAATGGGGTTACTTTGAATCTACAGATCGGTTTGGGAGGAACTGATATCTTAATACCAAGTCTCCCAATTCATGAATACAGCATTTCTGTTTATTTAGGTATTCATTAATTCTCCCAGTGATGTTTGTGCTTTTCATTTTATAGTTGTTCCTGGTATTTTGTTAAATTCATCTCTAGGTTTTTCATGTTCTGATGCCATTGTAAATGGTATCTTAAAAGTGTGAACTTCTAGCTGTTCATTACTAGCATGCAAAATACAGGTGAGTTCTGTACACTGATCTTGTACTCACCAGCCTTGCTGAGCTCACCTAGAGTTCTCTTAGTTGCTTTGTAGCTATCTTAGGTTATTCTATATAATCATATTATCTGTGAGTAGGAATAAAGCCAGTTTTGCTGCTTCTTTCCCTCTATATGACTTTTACTTATTTTCTTGCTTTGTTTTATTAGTTAAAGCCTCTAGCACAATGTGGAGACGGAAAGACTGAGGATGGAATCCTTGTGAGAAAACAGTGTTTTACCATTAAATATGATGTTAGCGGTAAAGATTTTGTAGATGCATTTGTCTCACTGAAGAAGTTCTCTTTTATTCCCAGGTTGCTGTGAATGAATGTTGAATATCCTCAAATAATATTTTTCTCAAATGATTTTTCTGCATCTACCGAGAAGGTCATTTGTTTCTTATTTTAGTCCAATAACAAGGTGGATTAGGAGTCGCTGCTTGACACAAATGGTCAAGTGCTATACTATTAGCCGCAAGCTTGATAGCTCAAACCTACTCAGAGGCACCCAGGAAGACAGGCTTGATGATACGTTTCTGAAAGGTCACAGCCTTGAAAACGCTATGGAGCAGTTCTACTCTGCACACACAAGGTCTCCATAAAACAGAACTCACTCAACAGTAACTAACATGGCAGATTATCTTGATCGATTTTTATAACATTAAACCAACTTTGCATCCCTGGGATAAACTTGTTTGTGATGTATTATCCTTGTTGTATATTTCTGGATTTGATTTTCTAAAAATGTAACTAAAGAAATTCGTATTTTTCATGAGGGGTTCTGGTTTACTGGCTTTTTTTTTGAAACGTTTTTATCTGGTTTTAGTATGAGGGTAGTACTTGCCTCAAAGTCATTAGAGAATTGTTCCTTCCTGTTCTATTTTCTGAAAAAAGTTTGAGTAGAATTAGTATTGTTTCTTCCTTAAGTGTTTGTTTAGTTCAACTGACCAGTGAACCATATGGACCTGGTATTTTTTTGGTGGGAAGGTTCTAACTATAAATTATATTCTTCATAGATATAGGGCTACTCAGATCATCCATCTGTACCTGACGGGACTTTGATATGCTGTCTTTTTCAAGCAATTTGTCCGTTTCATCTATGTTGTTGATTATATGTGTCCAAAGAATATATTGGCATATATCCTTTAATAAGATTCCACAATTATCATTTTTAATGTCTTTGAATCTGTGTGATGCTCGCACTTTTATTCTTCAGCTGACTTTTTTTTCTCTTCATCAGTCTAGCTAGAATTTTATCAGTCTTTTTGAAGAATAACTTTTTGTTTCACCGATTTTTCTCTAATGTTTTTCCTCCTTTCTATGTTTTTAACCTAGTCTAAGATGACACTTCAGATTATTTCTTATTTTTAATATAAGCATGTGTTACTATGCATTTTTCTAAACACCTAACTGCATCCCACAAATTTTGATATGTTGTATTTTAATTTTTCTTCAGTTAAAAATATTTTCTAATTTTTCTTGCATTGTCTTCTTTCACCTATACTTTATTTAGAAGTACATGTTCAATTTCTAAATTTCCTGGGATTTTAAAAATGTTGTCTTCTTATTGAGTTCTACTTGAATTCCCTTGTGATTAAGTAGTATGCTCTATTATTTCAGTCCTTTTGGATTTATTGTGACTCGTTTTATAATTCAGAATACAGTCTGCATTGGTGAATACTATGTATTCTGTCACTGAGTGAGAGTTCCATGAATGTTAATTAGGTCATGTTCATTGACAGTGTTTTTCCAGTCTTCAGAATCCTTAATAACTTTTTGCTTATTTGTTTTATCAATTACTGACAGAAGATTGCTGAAATTTCTAGCTGTAATTGTAATTATCTTTTTTCCAGTTCTATCAGTTTCTGCTTTATGTATTTTGAAGCTTTATTATTAAATTAATACAGGTTTAGGATTGCTACATCTTCTTGAAGAATTGATACCTTTAACAGCATGAAATATTCTTCTTTATACCTGGAAATACTACTTGATCTGAAGTTGAATGATAGTACACCACCTCAGCTTTTTTTTCTTTTTTAAGTTTACTTGTATATTCTATATCCTTTAAATATATCTATGCATTAATTTTTAAGATGAGTTTCTGGTATTCAGCACATATTAGGTCTTGCTTTTTATCCAGTATGTTAAACTATGCCTTGTAATTGGAGTGTTTAAAACATTTACGTTTAATATATTTATTGACACAGTTGAATTTAAGTCTACCATCTTGCTCTTTACCTTATATTTGTCCCATCTATCCATTGTTCCTTTTACCTCTTTTCATACTTTCTTTGGATTAACTGAAGATTTTTTTTTTTTTTAAATGATCCTTCTTTAATCTATGTTACAGGTTTATTGGAGCCCTAGAGGCACAGTGATTAAGAGCTTGGCTACTAACCAAAAGGTCAGCAGTTTGAATCCACCAACAGCTCCTTGGAAACCTTATAGACCAGTTCTAATCTGTCCTATAGGGTCGCTGTAAGTTGGAGTCAACTCTGAGGTAACAGGCTTTTGGTTTTTTCACTACTAGTTAGTAACTACATCTGTTTGGTGTGTGGGTGTGGGGGGTGTGGGTGTGTGTATTTAGCAATGCTAGGGTTTATAGTATGTTACCTTTAACTTATTGCAGTCTACTTTCAAAACAATGTTAGCTTCTTCATGTATAATTTCAAAACTACAACAGAAAATTTCCATATTTCCCCTCCTATACTTTGTGCTCTTGTCTTCATATATTTTAATTCTAAGTATAACATGTTGCTGTTGTTAGGTATCACTGAGTCACTTTTGGCTCATAACAACCTCCAGGTAGCAGAGTAGAATTGCCTCAAGGGTCGTCTTGTTGTAATCTTCATGACAGCAGGTCTTTCTCCTGCAAAGCCACTGGGCGAGCTAGTTTCAACCGTAGTGTTTTGAAGTTCGCTGATCTTGTCTGGTATTGCTTTTTTATGTCTAGAAGTTTTATTTGGGTATTTTTAATATTTCCACTTCTCCCCTCATTGTGTTTATGTTTTTCTGGACATCCTAAATGTATTTATATGATTTATAGTACCTGCTTTTACTTGCTTTAAGGTCCTTGTCTTAAGGAATTTAACAGGTCTTAAGGATCTATGATCTCTGTCATTTCTGGGTTTATTTTCTTTCTTATTTTGTTTTATTTTATTTTTATTGTACTTTAGACGAATCTTTACAGAAGAAACTGTTAGCACATATATTGTTATACGACATCAGTTAACAACCCCACAGCATGCCAACACTCTTCTTTCTTCAACCTTGGGTTTCCTATTACCAGCTTTCCTGTTCCCTTCTGCCTTCTAATCCTTGTCCCTGTCCTGGCATGCCCCTTTATCTTGTTTTGTTTTATGAGCATGTCCAATCTTTGGTTGAAGGGTGATGCTCAGGAGTAATTTCAATACTGAGCGGAAAGAGTGTCCAGGATCATACTTTACAGGTTTCTCCAGTCTCTGTCAGTCCAGCAAGTCTGATCTCTCTTTTTGAGTTAGAACTTCATCCTACATTTTTCTCCAGCTCTGTCTGACACCCTCTGACATGACCCCTGTCAAAACTGTCAGTGGTGATAGCAGGGAACCATCTAGTTGTACCAGACTTGGTCCAGTGGAGGCTGTTGTAGATGTGGACTAACTTTTCCTGTGCATCTTTGGTTTTCTTCATTCTTCCTTGTTCCCACAGGGGCAAGACAGTGGAATATGCTAAATGACCACTGATACATTAAGAACCCAGATACTACTCACCAAAGTAGAATGTGGAACATTTTCTTTATAAATTAGGTTATGCCGATTGAGCTAGATGTTCCCCAAGATCACCATCGCCACAGTACTCAGTACAACAATTCAGTCCCTCAAGGAGTTTGGATGTATTTCTGGGGTTTTCATTACTTTGCCTTGTACAAATTATGCTGATATCCCAAGTATTGTGTACTATCTTACCCTTCACCAAAGTAACTACTTTGTCAATTTAGTGTTTTTCTGCTCCTACCCCACCCCTCCCTTGTAACCATCGAAGATTGTTTCTTTTGGTGGGTAAATATTTTTGTGAGTTTCTGTAACAGTGGTCTCATACAGTATTTGTCTTTTTGTGATTGACTTACTTTACTCATCGTAATATCCTCCAGTTTCCTCTCTTATGAGATGCTTCATAGATTCATCATTTTTTTTATTGTCGCATAATACTCCGTTGTATGTCCATACTACTGTTTATATATTCATGTGTTGATAGGCGTCTAGGTTGATTTCATCTTTTTGCTATCGTGTTCTATTCTCTATTATGTTTATTTATGCTATATTCTTTTTTTTTCTTTCTGTTGGTGGCTGTGGGCTGCTTCTGCTCTTCTTTCTATTTATTCAAGTGTGTAGCTAATGTTTTGATTTTGTCCCTTTCTTCTTTTGTGATGTATGCATCTATTCTGTAAATTGACCTCTGAAGATTTCCTTTGCTGTATCCCAGAAGTTTTAAGTATAATGTGTTCTCATTCTTGTTTGGTTCTAGAAATTCTTTTTTTTCAATTCCATCTTTGATTTCTTCTGTTATGCAGTGGTTTTTAAGTAGGGCATTATTTAGTTTCCATGTAATTGACTTTTTTTTTCCTTGTTCTCCCTGTTGTTAATTTCTACTTTGATAGTGGTGTGGTCAGAGAAGATACTTTGTATTATCTCAATGTTTTGGATTTTTGTTGAAGGTTGCTCTATCGCCTAAGAGGTGGTCTACACTGGAAAACTTTCCATTTGAGCTGGAAAAGAAAGTGTACTTTGCAGCTATTGGGTAAAGTGTTCTATTTATGTCTACGAGGTCAAATTGATTGATTGTGCCCTTTAGCTCTTCTTTACCTTTGTTAAGTTTCTTTCTATATATTCTGTTCTTTACCAAGAATGTTATGCTGAAGTCTCCTACCGTTATTGTGGCACTGTCAGTTTTGCTTTTCAGTGCTGTAAGAGTTTGCTTTACGTATTTAGGATCCCAATTATTGGGTGTTTAGATGTTTATAACGGTTAAGTCTTCATTATGGATAGTCTCTTTAACTGTTGTATGGTGTCTGTGTTTTGTGGTGAGTTTTGTCTTAAAGTCTGTTTTATCTGAGATTAACAGTGCCACTCCTGCTTTTTTGGGGTAGCTATTTGCTTGATACATTGTTTTTCCTATCTTTTGATTTTTAACAAATTTATGTCTTTCTAAGGTTTGTCTCTTGTAGATAGCATATTGATGAATCTTGTTTTTTTAATCCATTCTATCACCCTCTGTCTCTTTATCAGTGCATCTCAGTCATTTGCATTCAGTGTTATCAACAGGTGTGAGTATATTGCTGTCATTTTGTAGTGCTCGTGTATGTGCATGTGTGTGTTGTGTTGATATTTTCTTTCCTCCTCATACTCTCCTGTGCTGAATCCCTTTTGTTTATGGGTTTCTTTTTCATTTCTTTTGTTTTTGTAGATTTTGTTTTTAGTGCCAAGCCAGCCAAGTGCCGTTTTTCTTGTTTATTTTGAGAAATAGATTTGTTAAGTTTCTTTGTGGTTACACTGAAATTTACCTTTCTCTTCCTAGGTTTTAACTAGTCTGTTATTACTTGGTATTGCCTTGCCTTCTACTCCATTAGAAAGTTCTATAACTACACCATTTCTTTCTGCTTTTATTTTTCTGACATTATTGTCATTTACAGATTAACTTCTCTGTTTCCCTGTTCTAATTCTTTTGGTTTTGGATTGTCCTTGGCAATTCATTTCCTACTCTGGTATCTGTCCTGTGCAATCTTAGGTACTAGATTCAGGCTGTGGTCGGATGTCGTTGTTCTCAACCTGAAGAACTCCCTGTAATATTTCTTGTAATTCTCATTTGGTTTTTACATATTACCTTAGTGTCTGTTTATCTAGAAATGTCCTAATTTCACCATCGTATATGAATGAGAGTTTTGCAGGCTATATTATTCTTATTTGGCTTTTTTTTTTTTTTCCTTTCAAGGCTTTACATATGTCATCCTATTGCTTTATTGCCTACCTGGTTTCTGCCAAATAATCAGAACTCAGTGTTATTGTTTCTCTTCTGCATTTGACTTTTTGTCTTTCTTGAGCTGCTCTAAGAATTTTTGTCTTTGGTTTTGGTGAGTGCAATTATGACATGACTTGGAGACTTTCTTTCAGGGTCTACCCTAATGGGCTTCAATGAGCCTCTTAGGTGGTCAGCTTTTCATCTTTCATGATAATTAGAGAAGTTTTTTGCCATTAATTCTTCAATGATCTTCTCTGTATTTTCCATTTTCTCCTTGTTCTGTTTGCTTTTGATTGTATATCACACAATTCTCAGAGTTTCTTCATGTTTCTTTTTCTGATTTTTTTTTTTTCAAACACAGTTGCATCTAATGTTTGTCTTTGGTTTCATTGATCCTGTCTTCCATAATTTCAAATGTGTTCTTTAGCTGTTTCGTGACACTGTCTATTTCTGAAGTCTTCTTGTTATCTTTTGGATTTCTAATTGTTGTTTTTGTATCATTTCTAGTTGTGAATTTATTTTGGCATTTTTGTTTCTGTAATAACTTTGGAAATCCTGATGGCATAGTAGGTTGAGTGCTACATCTGCTAACTAAAAGATCAGCAGTTGAAGTCTACCAGGTGCTCCATGGAAAGCCTATGGGCAGTTCTATTCTCCTCAGGGTCACTATGACCTGACTGAACAGCAGTGGGTTAATATTTTCCTGAATTATTCCATTGATTTGTCTGCATTTTCCATTAATTTGTGTATCATTTCTTCATTTTTATCTGTTTTTTGTTTCAGCTCTTGCTGAATATTACAGATTTCAACTCCCTGTGCCTTTTCATCTATTGGAAAGTCATCTTCTGTTTTATTTTAGATGCCTGCTGGAACCATCCTGTCTTTTTAAAATAAGTTTTGATATGTCTTTAGGGCATTCAATAGTTACTGCCTCTGCTTATTGATTGGAGATATGTTGGTTTGTGCTTTATTTGGTTAAGGGAGAGCAGGTGGGCTGTGCATTCCTTACTGTTTGCTCATCTGTGGTCATGATACTTTGCACCTCCTTGTCCAGTGGGTAGTGCCAGTTGCTCAGCTATGGTGCAGCAGGGAAGGTCCTACAGCAGGGGATGGGCTGGGGTGGGTTGTTTGTGGCACATAATGGGGTTGACAGGGCAGGCTGGGAGCCAGCGCTAGGTGGGTTCCAGTAGGCCATGCCTGTGCTTCTCAGGGCTGTAACGCTCAGTTCATGGTATAGTTAGGCAGGAAGGACAGTGGGGGTTGTGATGCATGAATTAAGATGGGTGTGGGGGTGAAGAGACAGAAACAGGAAACAGAAACAAACAAACAAAAAGAGTATTAAGGGAGAGACTGAGAGATGAAAAAAACAAAGAGCAAAGGAAAAAATAGAAAATGGTAAAAAAAAAAAATACTAGATAAAAATTTGGACGAGAAAAGAAAGGTCCCCAGGGGTCCTACTGGTGCCACTGTCAAGACTAGGGAAGTATCTCCCAGGCTGCACATATTCCCTGGCTAGAAGGGTTACAGGTGTCACACAGCACTGGATATTCAGAAGACAGTGAAATAAGGTAAGTGTAGAGAGATGAGGACTGAGGAATGAAGACAGACGGAAAAAAATGCAGCATCACTAGTACTTAGACTGGGGAAGTGGGTCCTAAGCTGTACAGTGCAGCCTGGCTAGAAGGGCCTCGGAAACCATGAAAAGAGAAAGAAAAAAATACAGACAAAACAAAACAAATAAATCAGGAAAAAAAAAAAAACAAAACCCTGAGGATCCCACCAGCATGGTGTCACAGCCTGGTGAACTGATATACCATTTGAATGGTACTTCATGGCCTTTCAGAAAGAGCAAAGATGGCCCAAGGAGTCAGGTGTTGGAAAGAAAAGATGAGGAGGTGGTGGGATGCATAAAAGAAACTGAGAAAAGAAAAGGCAAAAAACAATACTAGTTACAGACAAATGGCATTCAGGAGCTATCCAGTGTTGTTGTTAGGTGCTGTAGAGTTGGTTCTGACTCATAGCAACCCTGTGCACAACAGAATACAACACTACCTGGTCTTTCACCACGTCCACAATCGTTTTTATGCTTAAACCCATTGTTGCAGCCACTGTGTCAATCCACCTCATTGAGGCTCTTCCTCTATTTTGCTGACCCTCCACTTTACCAAATATGATGTCCTTCTCCAGGGACCGATCACTCCTGACAACATGTCCAAGTATATAAAATGCACTCTTGCCATCTTTGCTTCCAAGGAGTACTCTGGTTGTACTTCTCCCAGGACAGATCTCTTTGTTCTTTAGGCAGTCCACAGTATATTCAATATTCTTCTCCAACATCGCAATTCAAAAGGCATCAATTCTTCTCCTGTCTTCTTTGTTCACTGTCCAGCTTTTGCGTGCATATGATGCAATTGAAAATGCCACGGCTTAGTTCAGGTGCACCTTAGTCTTCAAGGTGACATCTTTACTTTTCAATGCTTTAAAAAGCTTCATTGCAGCAGATTTTCTCAGTCAGATTTCCTGACTGCTGCTTCCATGGACATCGATTGTGTAGAACCAAGTAAAGCGAAATGCTTGACAACCTCATTCCTTTCTCCATTTATGACAATGTTGCTTACTGGTCCAGTTGTGAGGATTTTTGTTTCCTTGATATTGAGGGACAATCCATACTGAAGGCTCTTTGATCTTCATCAGTAAATATTTCAAATACTCTTCAATTCCAGAAGGTAAGGTGGCATCATCTGTGTAACACAGGTTATCAGTGAATTTTTATCCAATCCTGATCCTCATTCTGCTTCATGCAGTACACCTTCTCAGATTATTTGCTTAGCACACAGATTGAAAAGGTATGGTGAAAAGATACAACCCTGACGCACACCTTTCCTGACTTTAAACCATGCAGTGTCCCCTTGTTCTGTTTGCATAATTGCCCTTTGATCCATGTACAGATTTCTTAAGAGCACAATTAAGTGTTTTGGAATTCCCATTCTCTACAATGTTAGCCATAATTTATTATAATCTACACAGTCAAATGCCTTTGCATAGTCAATGAAACACAGATAAACATCTTTTTAGTATTCTTTGCTTTCAGCCAAGATTCATCTGACATCAGCAATGATATCCCTGATTCCACATCCTCTTCTGAATCTGGCATGAATTCCTGTCAGTTCCTTTTCAACATACTCTTGTGGTCAGTTTTGAATCATCTTGAGCAAAATTTTACTTTAATGTCACAGTGATGATTTTGCTCCATTATTTCCGCATTTGTTTGGATCACCTTTCTTTGCAGTGGGCATAAATATGGATCTCTTCCAGTCAGGTGGCCAAGAAGCTGTCCTCCAAATTTCTAGACATAGACGAGTGAGCACTGCGTGTGTTTGTGGAAACGGCTCAGTGGATACCCGTCAAGTCCTGGAGCCTTGTGTTTTGCCAATGCCTTCAATGCAGTTTCAACTTCTTTCTCCAGTACCGTCAGTTCCTGATCATATGCTACCTCTTCAGATGGTTGAATACTAACCCGTTCCTTCTGGTATAACGATTCTTTGTATTCCTTCCATCTTTTTTTGGTGCTTCCTGAGTTGTTTAATATTTTCCCTGTAGAATCCTTCACTATTGCAACTTAAGGCTTAATTTTTTTTTCTCCAATTCTTTCAGCTTGAGAAATGCAGAATGTGTTCTTTCTTTCTGGGTCTCTCTTTCCAGCTCTTTGCACGTCATTACAATACTTCATTTAGTCTTCCCAATCTGCCTTTGATACCTTCTGTTCCCTTCTTTTACTTTGTTGTTCTTTCCTTTTGCTTCAGCTGCCCAGCATTCAGAGTCTCTTCTGACACCCGGTTTGCTCTGTTCTTTCTGTCTTTTTAATGACCACTTGCTCTCTTCACAGATGATGTCTCTGACATCATTCCAGTTTGTCTGGTTTTTGGTCATTAGTATTCAACACATCAAATCTGTTCTTGAGATGGTCTCTAAACTCAGAAGGGGTATATTCAAGGTCACATTTTGGTTCTCGTGGTTTTGTTCTAGTTTTCTTCAGTTTCAGTTTGAATTTGAACATGAGCAATTGCTGGTCTTGTTCTGACTGCTGATATGGAGCTCTTCTATAGTCTTTTTTCCACAGATGTAGTTGATTTGATTCCTGTGTATTCCATCTGGTGAGGTTCATGTATATAATTGCCTTTTGGGTTGGTCCCAAAAGATATTTTCAATGAAGAAGTCATTAGGCTTGCAAAATTCTGTCATGCAATCTGTGACATCATTTCTTTTTACCAAGGCTGTATTTTCCAACTACCGATCCTTCTTCATTTCCAGCTTTTGCATTCCAATCACCAGTAACTATAAATGCATCCTGATTGCATGTTCTATCAATTTCAGACTGCAGAAGCTGGTAAAAATCTTTAGTTTCTTCATCTTTGGCCTTAATGGTTGGTGAGTCAATTTGAATAATAGTTATATTAACTGGCTTCCCTCTATTACGGACAACACCGCACTTATGGACAGATCTTGAAATATTCTTTTTGATGAACGCAACACTATTACTCTTCATCTTATGGTTCCTAGCATAGTAGACCAAATGATCGTCTGATTCAAAATGTCCACAACAAAATTTATATTGTCTTCAATGCACCCTACACTGGTATGATCTTATTAACAAAAGAAAATCCTACTTTTCAAACATGATCATATCCACAGTTAAAAGCTACATTGTAGAAATCTAGTATTGCTAAGAAGTAATAAAATTGTTAATGTGCAATATACATTTTGTCATATTCCTCTTTATTTTCAGTATTAGCTAGAAGCTGATAAATATTACATCCTCACTTTTCTGAACAAATCATTTAGACTGTATTTTCCAGATAAAGATAATGAAACTTACAGAAAGTTTGAGAACGAAATCTATCAAATCTAAGAAACTTTTCTATAGAGAAGGTAGTTACTTAAACATCTACAGAAGAATGAGAGATGAAGAAAGGGTATGGAGATAGTGACTAGAAGTCTGGACCAGAGCAACTGGCTTAAAATTGCAATAAGATGCATTAGGTTAGACAAAGGAAAAGTGATTAGAGGCACAGAGAAATCCGACAACAGATCACCAAATGGTACAACAAGCCTTAGGCTCAGGATAGCCTCTCTCTTCTCTCTTCCTCTATCCCCCTCCTTCTCTCTCCCTCTCAGACACATGCATACTAGCAAATCAATTTATACAGTTAGTTTAGAAGTAGCTCCAGTTTAAAGTAAAGTTGGATATACCATAACACTTCCCAATGTTACTTCAAGCAATAAGAGATTTTTTCTTTCCCTAGCAGTTCCTTTTGCAAAAGGAGAGGACCCTTTTGTTTGTTTCTCTTGTTAAGAACTTTGTTAGTATTGTTTTGTTTACATAAGGAGATGTTTTTAGAAGTTGTGAAAGAAGAGTGAAAATCACTGATAATATCCACCCCATCATCAGAAAAGCAGTCATGCTGGTATGTATACACTCTGGACAATACATTAGAAATGACAGGAAGGATGGTCACCAAGATTGGGAGTGTGGGGTTCTTTCCTGTTATTATGCATAATAGCTCAGAACTCAGGAAAGACACCTCATATCTGACTGTAACGGTTTGCTATCAAATATGTCTGCATCACCCAGAGCAAGTATTAGTGGATGTCAAGATAAAGGCTGATTTAAGTGAATGCAGTTAACTTTAGGAATTGCTAAAACTTAGAGCTGTCTTTGAAACTGGCTCCCAAATGCAAGGCTTTGTGCTTTCCAAACATTTATGTTAGAGAGTGGTAAAGTCCTTTTCAAGTGTAAGATGCTGTGACGCTACTATTCATTTATTTGTAAATTGTGTGTGTGTGTGTACATGCATACATTTACTGCACATGGTATGTAAAGTGCCAGCTGTAGCTGTTTATTGCTCTGAGAATGACTTTTCGTCTGTGTGGTCACTGTCTGTTGCACAAACTCTCTCTCCTCTAACACAGCATCTGGAGCAGCAAAAAGGGTTTTATAGCCCACCCTGACCTTTTTGTTGCTGATATTGTTTAATGTGGGATGGGGGTGAGGAGACGGGGAAAGAGAGAAGAGTCTCAGCTGGGAGTAGCCTTCAGGGAGGGAGCACATGTCCCACCTAGAAATGCCCACTGGTCTGCCATCTCACGGAGTACGAAGGACCCTAGCTGCAAGAGGCCAGAGTTTACAGCTTAAATGTGTTAGGCCATTTTTCTTAAAATCTATCCTGTGCCTCCAGTTTTGTTTTCTTTTGTAAGTTTTTTTGGACCCACTATTTCCTTCTTTACGATCTGAATTTCTCAGGTCCTGTTCCACCATACTAATTTTTATGTTTTGCTTTGTCTATAGACCATATGAGCAAAACTGAGGTTTTAGACAAATGTTGTTGTCAGATTATCACAATGTATGGTTATCATGCATTTATCAACCTATAAACACTTTAATATGTTTAAAAAAGAAAGTTGAAATTATTGTAGCAAATCAGAGAAGCATTAAAAGAGAGAGAGAGAAAATCCACACACAAAATGGCAATCAGTTATTTAAAAAGCTTAGTGATAGCCAGTTGTGTTTGTCTGGTAGCAAATAGAAAGTTAAGTGCATTGATTTTGGAATAAGGAAAACTAGGTTAAAGGTGGGAAATCCTGGTGGCATAGGTGTTAAGCACTATAGCTGCTAATCAAGAGGTTGGCAGTTTGAATTCACGAGGGGCTCATTGGCAACCCAATGGGGCAGTTCTACTCTGTGCTGTAGGGTTGCTATGAGTCAGGATCAACGGCAGTGGTTCTTGGGTTATGGGTTAAAATTGCAGTTCTACTGTTTCATGGCCCTCGATCTCTCTGGGGCCCAGAGAAGCAAAAAACAAAAAGCAAATCAGTTACCATCCAGTTGATTAAGATGGATTATGACTCGCTGCAACCTCATGTGTGGGATGGTAGATGTGCTCCCAAGGGTTATCAGCAGCTGTTTTTTTTTCAGAAGTAGACCACTAGGCTTTTCTTCTGAGGGGTCTCTGGCTGGACTTGAACCTCAAGTCTTTCGGTGAGCAGCACAGCATATTAACCATGTGAGGGTTCAATGTGCTGTACATGTGGAAGAGCCAACAGAAAGTAGTCAGCCAGTACAGATTAGGAGGCTTTTGCAGTGAATAATCAGGAATTGGGGGATGAGTGTTTCAAAAATGCCTCAGCAATTTCTCTTTGTCCCCAACCCATCTATCTCATGGCCCATACTAAATCTTTGGAAAAAAGAACATAGGGAATCTGACAAGGCTGTACTTAGGCCTTTAAATTTTTCTAAACCTCAAATATGATTAGATTAAGAATTAACCATTTTTATGAAAAATCAAACAAGTCTAAAAAATGATTTCATTCCCTAAAACAATCAAAGCTCTGGTACCTCAGAAATCCTTCTCTGTGCTGAATGTTTCAACCCCTAGAGGGCAGCATGCCCTCAAGAGAAACTAACCCAAGGGCCCAGTTAGAACCCACTAAAACAGCCCGCCACCTTCCATTGAATTATTTCCTACTGACTTCAAAACAAACTCTGAAAAATCTCATTAAGACCGCTATCAGAAATTTCAGAGAGCTGTGTCTGTAACTTACAGTGACCACCACAGAAGTGTGTGTTATTGACACCACCAGATAAACAAGATCTGAAAAATTAGGAAGGCTGGAGAGGAAACTTGGCTGAGGAGGAGACACTTGCTGGTTTCTGAGACGGAGTTACCTCCTTGGGAAGTAATCTCCTGTCATGAGCACTCCTGTGTAGCCTCTCTTCCACCCCTGGAGTGACAACTGCAGAAGTGACAGCTATCTGCTGTCCTTCTCCCACCTACCTGCCTCCTCCACCTCCCCTCTTTGGCCTCTTTAGAGTCTAGGCCCTTAAGGCACCTGAGCCTTGGCCAGTAGCCTCAGTGTCTTTGTTTCTAGGATTAACTTGCTTTCCCTCACTTACACTTCCATTACCACCTTATATGTAACATAATGAGAAGAGCTCCCACCTACCCACCCACACCTGGGCCGTGAATCCCCCCAGTGATTCAACGAAGCCTGAAGCCCAAAGCCCATTGCACACACCCATCAGACATTCTCCATCCCAGCTCCTACAGGCTCTTTGGGCTCCACCAAACCAAAATGCGTTGCCATCTAGTTGATTCTGACTCTTAACGATCCCATAGGGCTCCCAAGGCGGTGATCTCTAGGGTAGCAGGCTGCCAAATCTGTCTCCTGCAGAGCTGCAGGTGGTTTTAAAGCACTGACCTTTCAGTTAGCAGTTGATCCCTTTACCCACCACACCACCAAGGCTCCTTTTGGGCTGCAAGTGCTGGCTGGCATTTTATACTGAGTTCTTCATCTTACATCCTCAGTGTCCACTGTCTGTTGGGAAGCGTGAGAAGCACAGCCTTGTAATTCTCTGTAGCATGAAAGATGAATGCCAAACGCTTTCACCTAATGCATTCTGGAGAGCAGAGAGGACTACCGTCTCTTTGATGCTGAAGTCACCTTCAGTAAACACAATTTCTTCAATTCATACTGACATCAAGTGAAGAAGAGCCAATTCTGATTTGACTTTTGGGTTTTTGGTGACTCTTAAAGTCTTTTTTTTTTTCCACCTTGGGTACATGAAACAGTTTCATCTACAACTGGAGTGTTGACAAAACAGGACACTAGAGAAGTTTTTTTTAACGAAAAATAACTCTTCCAATATTGAAAGGCAGTATCCATTAATTCAATCGAATATTATTTTCACAAGCAGCTATGTTTGAAAAAATTAGCACGCAAATGCATAAATAAATTACCTACATTGAAAGCTGTTACTGGCAGACATGATAACATGTTTCTTGTTAACTAGTTTACATTTCCTTTGAAGTGAATATCTGGCTGACAGTGTTTATGTCACAGATGTTATCCTCACCTGCTTCATTAAGGCCTGTTTAGAATATACTTCTAATGTAGGTTTTATTCCATGTGAAGCCACCTAGAGATAATTTTAAATGATCATATCGACTAACAAACACGTAATCAAGAAGCTCTTAAAATTTTATTAAAATTCAGGTCTTTCACCATTAGCAAACCTGCTTCATTAACATATTAATAGATAACGTTCTTGCTCACAATTAGCGTGTATTTTCTTTGCATTGTTGCAGTTGAAAGAATTCAGGTGGGGCTTGATAGGAAAGTTTTTTTTTATTTTCTGCCAACAAAGCACCTGGGGAAAACAATTGAATTTCCTGACCACTATGTCCATTTTAGTCATCTGCTTCCTCCCCTAAACACACACACACACACTTTTATCTCCTTAAATTTCATTTTATCATTTATTTTCCCCTCATTCTGCCCATCATGAACTGTAGAGATGAGGTACAATGAATTACATGCAAGCGGGCAAGAACTTGGCCCACTTACTGAAGAAAGAATACTATCTACAAGGGATATTCCAGGGTCAAAATTATCTTCATCTAGAATCTGAGAAGGCACTGCCATCAAGTCGACTCACGGAGCATCTGGTAGAATCAAACTCTCAACCTTTCGGTTAGCAGCCATAGCACTTAACTGCTATGCCACCGAGATTTCCTTCTCAGGTGTAGTATAACTGCTACGTCTGCTAACTGAAAGGTCAGCTGTTCAAATCTGCCAGGTGCTCCTTGGAAACCCTATGTGGCAGTTCTACTCTGTCCTATAGGCTCGCTGTGGGTTGGAATCAACTTGATGGCAGTGGGTTTGGTTTGGTAGAGTCTGCGACAAGTCGGATCATGAAACTTGGGAAGAAGTTCATCTTTTTGTTTTAAAGTGATTGACAGCAAAACACTTGTTGAAAATGTGAGCACCTAGAACAGATAATATCGATGTGTCTATAAAAAGACACAGCTATTTCATGGAATGGTAGACTACAGAGAGAAATAATTCAGGGAACCACCTAGGGAGCTTTTGTTTTTCCTGACCACAAAACGATATCAAGTCTGTACTTGAGATCCTTGGAATAAAGCCAAAACATGTTATTTCCCCTGAAGTAATGTACTATTTGACACTTACATTAGCAAAAAAAGAAAGGTATTGTTTTTATTCCTTAAGGTACCAGTCTCTTCTTAAACAAAAGGAAAAATTACACTTATACTAAAAATGGCAATTATCTTGTAATATGCTCTAAATAGTCAGCCAACATTGTTTACCATGATTGTTCTGAAGCCAGAGTTTTCTGTGACTTTAGAGTTCATCTCTAATAACAGCAGCAGAAGCTGGCTGCACATTTGAGGCATCTTGGAAGCTCTTGCATGGGCCAGAGATGAGTTTCACTTATAAGGAAGGTACCTCATTGTCCAGGCGCACTTTGAGTATTTGAGTTTTAGGTCCTAAACAAAATTGGGTCCACTACACTCATTTTACCCGGGAGCAAAGGCAAACTCAGGTAAATTCAGCAACTCTCTCTAGGCCCCATAGCTAATTATGGCCAGTGGTAGGGCCAGAATTAAGGTCTTCTGATTTTTTTTTTTTTTTTAATCACTTGTCTCTGTTTCAGTTTGCTGGCCCTGATTTTCCCAGTGAAAGAAAAAAATAGAATGATATCTATGGACTATTTGAATAAAGTGATACAACATGCTGGCTGGGAGGAGACAGAATTGAATATGATCATAAACAACTTTTTAATCTTCTACCCAGGACATCATTGGATTGAACCCATTACCTCAAGTTAATTCCAGCTCACGGTGACCCCATAAGACAGAGTAGAACTGCCCCATAGGTTTTCCAATAAGTGGCTGGTGGGTTCCAACTGCCAACCTTTTCGTTGTCAGCTGAGCTCCTAACCACTGTGCCACCAGGGCTCCATCATGTGTGTAGGATAAACCAAACAACAACAAGAAAGAAAACCTGCTGCAGTCAAGCTAATTCCAACACATCACAACCCTATAGGACAGAGCAGAATTGCCCCCATAGAATTTCCAAGGAGCACGTGGTGCAAATATTTAGCAGCTGTAGCACTTAACCACTATACCATCTGGGTTCTCTTCAAGGGAGCCAAATACAACAGTGAAGATTTACCCCAGGAAGTCGGGAGTGGTGACTTCTCTTTGTCCTCTTAACAGTATGATCCTGACCTACAATCTCTGTGCTGCTGAATTAGACCACGGGAGTTAGTGCAGCACTGTCCGCTAGAACCTCCCTGACGACGGAGATGTTAGGTATCTGCAGTGTTCAGCTCAGGAGCCACTAGCCACATGTGGCTATCGATCACCTAAAATGTGTCTAGTGCAACTGAGGTTCTGAATTTTTTTCATTTTAGTTCATTTAAACTTGTTTAATTTTAGCTAACCACACTTGGCTAGTGGCTATTGTGTTGGACAGCACAGATTCAGTATTTAGTATTTTCCCGTTGAAGAATTAGATGCAGATGTCAGTCAGCTAGAGACCCCTGGTGGAGGGGACTGTTATCTGCAAGACACGGAGCTCAAGTTATTAGAAAAGAGGCTTTTTTTTTTTAAGATGAAGCTAATTCAGGGTTGTTACTGTATTTTGATACTAACACTATCACTAAATGTGACATGAAAGTGCTCTAGGTATTAAAGGATGAGATCATGAAGAACTCAGGGGCTAATTACTATGTTGATTAATGTTCAACGTGGTGATAGGAAGTTTCTATTATCAGCTTTTTAAAAAGACAGTTAAAACTGGTTTAAATCCTGCATTACGGTTGACTGGTATGAGTACTTGAATATCCTTTATTCAGATAGAAATGTAAGAACACAGGTGCTCAAGGTCGGGAATGCAGGTTCGAGCTTCAGGCACACCAAGTAAAGACGGAAGCTCAGCTGGTGTGGTCCTGGCAGGATTGTAGGGCAAAGGCACAGCACCACAGCACAGCGTCTCAGGCAGCAGTGAGTGGCCGGAGGCAATGGGCAAGAGACTGTGCCTCATGGGGCAGCGACCTTGTTTACAAGCTTTACCCAAAGATGGCTTGCTCCCAGATTTGAGCTCTCAAGGCCAAGGTGGGTATAGACAGAGTGTGTCACCCTGCTGAATCACTTTTCTGCGGAAGGCCTCAGTGAAATATCCTTCCATTGCTGTTCTCACAGGGAGATAATCTCAAGATGGTTTATATTAATTAAGAGATGACACTGCTTGGCCACTGAACAATAGGCTCAAAATACAGTGATTGTTAGGATAGCACAGGACTGGACAGTATTTCGTTGTGTTGTACACAAGGGTTGTTATGAGTTAGAACTAACTCAACAGCACCTAACCACAACCCACTCATGGCCATCAAGTCGATTCTGACTCATAGAAACCCTATAGGACAGGCAGAACTGCTTTGTAGAGTTTTCAACAAGCACCTGATAGATTTGAATTGCCAATCTTTTGATTAGTCAATACAGCTCTTAACCACTACACCACCAGAATTTCATCTAACGACAACAAGCTTGCACTAAATTCAAGACAACAGGTGTTCGGTCAGTTGACTATAAAAGGAAAGCCAATGCTATGTCCAGCCCTCAATGACACACAACCACACCAAGTGGACTCTAAAATGTTAAGGTGATCTCATGTCCTTACATTAGGTTTAAAATGTAGGATTTTTGCCTTCTTATCTCAAAGTATGCTCCTTAAAATGGAGTTTTCTGAGACATTTGGCGCCTTTGTGACCCCCGACCTTCCGTATTGTTTGTTTACCTCTTTGGCCATCAAAAGCTGTAATTACTCAAACCACGGTTCTTACACATTCACTCTCCAGGCACTCTGAGAGTTCCTTTTCCTTTTTCTGGTCGTTATTACTTCTTGAATGCTGTCATATGATTCCTGCCTCCATGACTGAAAAATCCCAAAATATGTCAAGCAGAGGCTGCTGGCTGATCCTAATCATTGTCAGACTAAGAGAACTCTCAATCTGTGGCTAGCATACACTGAACATTTTCCAAATTTGAACTTCTTAAAGCAGTGCTCAGTGTGTGTTGGTTGTTATTACATAGAACTTTAAGAATGTAGCTAAACCCATTATCTGGAGCCCTGGAGGCACAGTGGTTAAGATTGGCTGCTAATCCAGAGGTCAGCAGTTCTAAACCACCAGGTGCTCCTTGGAAACCCTCTGGGAGCAGTTTTACTATCTCCCATAGGATCACTGTGAGTTGGAATTGACTCCATGGCATTGGGCATAGTAGTAATAATAAATGTTATCATTTGAATTCAGTGAGAAAAAAGTAGTTTAACAAATGTTGCTGTTAAAAATGATCCCCATGTAGAAGAAAATGACATTAAATCTCTAGCTCATAGCCTGCAAAAAAAGAAAAAAAACCTGAAAATAATAGAACGCTTAAAAATTTTTCTAGGGTTATTTTATTGATTTTCAGTAAATCAATGAGAACTCCAATTTCAGTATTTTAAACTTTAATATATGGATTGCACCAATTAAGAGAGATCAGGGCTAAGGAATCCTCTGTGCCAGGTTGCTAGCTGAAACTTCCTGCAGAAAGTAGAAACGAGATTCAAAAAAACCTAAACCAGTTGCCATCAAGTCAATTCCAACTCATAGCAACTCTATAAGAAAGAATGAAACTGCCCCACAGAGTTTCCAAGGGGCAGCTGGACGAGTCAAGCTGCGAACCTTTGGGTTATCAGCCAAAAGTTTAACCATTACACCACCAGGGCTCCAGATACAAGATAGATATTAATACTTCTACTTTTTGATGGGATATTAACTTATGTCTCTGAATCACATAGAAAAATGGAGATAAAAATGAGAGTTACTATGAATAAATTCCCAGTAGCAACAGAACCCCAGATTTCAAAAATAAAAGTCTAATATTCAATTGAAAACCCTGGTAACATCATGGAAAAGTTCTATGGCTGCTCACCAAAAAGACTAGCAGTTCAAATCTACCAGGTGCTCCTTGGAAACTCTACGGGGCAGTTCTCCCCTGTCCCGTAAGGTCACTGTGAGTCAGAATGGATTTGTGGCAATGAGTTTGGTTTTTGCTTTTTTTAGCACTCAATTATGCAACACATTATTGTGAACTTTTCTATTGACCAGTTTTAGCACCCAAAGTCCCACATTCCAGGAAAACTCTCAAACCTAAATAAAGTATGGTGGTTAGTTACCAAATAAAAAAATCTTTAACATAAGACAAACCCTAAGAGTTGGGGAAAAGGGGGGCAAAATTATTGAGCCACAGTTTAGTTGAGTCTTCCAATGTAAGGAATTGTTGGATGTTCCAATACATTTTTGCTTACAGGCAGCACTATGGAAAAATACTAAATATGAATCCTTATAGAGGAAACTGAAGAAAATGTATTCATGAAATTGCCATCTTGACCAACAGGGATATCTAAAAAGTGGAAATAAAATATATAAACTAAGATAATGAGATAAATCTTTATAAATAAATCTAATCAATTTATTCATAATTTTTCCTATCTCTGTTGATGTTTATTGACAGATTTCTGGACAGTATCTAACTAACTACTAGATAAGGGCTAGACAGATCAATATATGTCAAATTATGAACCTTGAATTTCAAAAAGTATTCCATTATTTTCTCCTGTCTTTACTGTTTTTCATATACTTAGTTTTTTATCCTCTGTGTCCTCTCTCTCTCTTTCTCTCTCAAACCCAACCCACTGCTGTTGAGTTGGGCCCAAATCATAGTGACCCTATAGGTCAGAGTAGAACTCCCCCATAGAGTTTACAAGGAGCGCCTGGTGGATTTGAACTGCCAACCTCTTGGTTAGCAAACGTAGCACTTAACCCACTATGCCATCGGGGTTTCCTGATATATATACACACACACATATGCATATGTATGAATATATATACACATATATACATTTCTATATATACGTGTTCATGTGTATATATATACACAGACGCATCTCTATATGTACATATTCATGTATAAATATGTACATCACTCTATATACATATTTGTGTGTATATGTATACATATGTAGAGAGAGAGAGAGAAAGACAGTTTGGAAACCCTGGTGGTGTAGTGGTTAGGTGCTATGGCTGTTAATCAAATGGTTGGCGGTTTGAATCCAAGGGACACTCCTTGGAAACTCTATGGGGCAGTTCCACTGTGTCCTATAGGGTTGCTATGAGTCAGAATTAAATTGATGGCAACAGTTTTGGTTTCTATATCTAGTTTTGGAGCCCTGATGGCACAGTGGTTAAGATAGTATATACTATCAAATAAGATAGTATATGAAGCACTTCACAGATAGAAGAGTGACAGGAACTGGTAGCCATGATTAACAGTACAGTAAAATAGATGATCCTAGGAGGCAGTTTTCTGCTCTGCCCTATAGGGTTGCTGTGAGTGGGAATCAACCCAACAGCACTGGGTTTTGGGAAGAGGCAGTTAGAAGGAGCCCTGAAGGGTGCATTAATACTTGAATTAAAGTTGAGCTTGTCACCCACTAACCACGTGTCCTTAAACTACCCACTTAATGCCTCTGACTTTGAATGTTTTCATTTACTCATATGATATGGGAATAACATCTAGCCCTGTGAACCTCAAATGATTATTGTGAAGCTCAAATGAGATAATGTCCCTCAAATACATTGAATTCATACTGGTATGTCACAAAACCTTGTTTCATGAATTTAATAATGTGTATTAATGAAACATAAAGAAAGCTTGATTTACAGTAGGTGGTTGTATTCCTGATTTTCTTCAACTGTAAAGAGTTGAAAACGAGAAGATCTTTTGGCCTTCAAAAGATCTTAAGTAATACTATTAAGTATTATTAGTTTATTAAGTAATATTATCTTAAGTAGTATTACTACTTAAGCAATCATTTAGGTTGCCATTTTTTCACTCTTTCTACTTGGGAAATAGAATGATGAGAAAAATATTCTTATTTCAATGGATGTATAAGAACAGCAAATGGATAAAACTGTAATACTTTTTTCTTTATTTTTCTTCTGATACTAGATGTATCTTGGCCTCTCTTTTTAAATGAAGTGAGATAGAACTCGTAGTAGATTATCAGGTCAGCAAGGTGTGGTCAGTTTTTCCCAGAAAGGGCCATGTAGTAAGTATTTTCAACTTTTTAAACTACATGTGATCTCTGTTGTCTCAACTATCCATCTCTGCTATTGCAGCTTAAAAGCAAACACAGACAATAAATAAAAGTATGTGGCTGTAGTCCAACAAAAGTTTATTTACAAAAGCAGGCAGTGGAGGTTGGCTCTTGGGGCTGTAGTTTTCAAACGCTCATTGCAAGACTCATTGATCAGCTTCTGGGACCTTCACAAGTAGTAGGTGAGAATAAAGAAATAAAGGTCATTAACCATGCTTGTTAAAGCAGGAGAGACCAGGAAGGAATGGAAAATCATAGTGTTGGGGCATTGTTTACCTATAGATAAAATATGATGTTGAATTTTTAGAAATGCCAAAATGTAGGCAATGTGTCTGTATGTTCCCCAATTCACCTGAAAGTTTAGTGATCTTAAATTAAGGTAATGCAATATATGTACCACATTTTAGCTGACAAACAAAAAATGGCAGTAATAGAAAAGAGAAAATTCACTTCCTAACATGACTGTTTTTGTATTGTTTATGCATAGAAACTATGCTGAGAATTGAAGCACAAATGTTCAACCCGGAGTACTGAATGATTTCTTCATGGCCAAGAAAATCTGGGATATTTTACCACAGTGTTCCAGGAGTCATACATGTAAATCCCTGTATATCAGAGAAGACTATATCAAGAACCACACACACTGTTAAGAAAAATGAGGAATTCAGGCTGAAGAATTTCACCCTTAGTTTACTGGGATGAACTGGAGTTTTACCAGTATGTTACCACAATAGGAAACAAAGTTATTTTCCTAGCACACTGAAATATTAAAGATCAATATTGGAATGCAACAGATTGGGCATTGATGGATTTTAAAACTTTATTCTGAGTTAACATGCCATTGAAAAATGTTTTCTTTAAATATCAGTAATTTACATGATATTCTATATTGGGACCTCTCAACTTTGTGGTTATTTGGGTACTGAATTAAGAATAATTCAAATTTGTATTTGTAATTTGATTCTATTAATTGGGCTATGTAAAAGTAATCTTGAGAGTTCCTGGGTGTAGGGCTTAATTTTAAAATAAATTGAGAAATAGGTTTGTTATGTATAAATTCATTTAGCTTATTAGAGAGTAGTCAGGTAAGGAGCACAAGTAAGATCTGATGACTCTTTTTAGATCCAGAGAATCAGAATTAACAATTATGATATTAATTCAATGGTTATAGTTCCAATCTTTAAACTTCAGACCTTTATCTCTTACAAATGGTCTGAGGAGGAACACTTGACCACAGCTTGAACTCACAAGATCTTTTGTAGTTAGAGTCTGAAGTCAGTGGAGGAAGTGAACAGAATCTCAGTCCAGAGTCTCAGTCTTCATAGAAAGCCAGAGTCTAGAGGGAAATTTCATCTCCACCTTCTGAGCAGAAATTTAGGGTTTATACATGAAATTCTCAACTTGACTTCACACAGTAACAGTGTGATATCAAGACTAGTGTATTATGTTTCTCTCCAGGGTTAGAGATTAGATGAATGTCATATATTTTCTTCAAAGTTAGAGATTAGGGAGATTGTTAAGACTTACAAGGTCTGGAGGGAAGGGGTGAAGATGACAGACTAGACACACATCTCATTGATTCCCTCTGAGAACTAAGGCCTGGAATGATAATTGAACAGAGCAGCATGGGCACCCTGAGAGCCCTAGGACCTGGCATAGGGTTGTCAGATTGGACTAGGTGCCAGTAAGGGGAAAACTACCTCTCTTGAAGACAAAACAGTTGTATGCTGAGTCCTGCTTCTATTGATGCATCATTTGGAAGGACAGCAGGTACTGATGTCAGGGACTGGGCATGAGCCAGCTAATATACTGAACTACAGTGCTTAAGTAAACAGCATATAGTGCAGCAGAGAGTCTGTGCTTAGGATGACCACATATTGACAGCCTGGCTGCTGACGGAGGGCACCAGTACCCCTCTAGTCTCTCTTCTAATATGCACCATAGACCCTGCTTACTTAAGGCAGGAAGGCCAGCTTGGGAGGGACACTATCTTAGTGAACTGAGAGGCAGAGTGAGCCATGCCAAAGTCTCAGCTGGGGCTAATTCTTATGCTAAACAGTAGTTCCTGTCTTGATAGTGCTTCTCCAGCAGAAAACTTGTATCAAAGGTGATCACTATGGGTGGGGCCTGGCAGATGAGGGAGGCAAGGCCCTAACCTCTCCCTTCTTTGAACTACAACTTAGCATCTAGAGATGGCCTGTGAGGTATTCTCATTTTCAGCTGGAGGTGGGGCCTGCTGCACCTGAGGGCCTGACTGATTGCATCAGCTGACGAACAGCTCCTCACTCAGAAGTTGTTCATCAGCTTTTTAAAATAAGGCCACCTGGAGAACTGAGTGGGGTGGTAGCATCTCCACCACCCTTCACTGATCCACATTATAGCATCAGCTGCCTGCCCCCTAGTGATTCCATAAATAGGGCACTGTCTTTGACAGTTAGGAGGCAGAAACCTGCCACCCCAGAGGGCCCAGCTGCTTTTGCTGGATGCTGCACAGTGCCCCTCTCAGAAGCAATTTTTAAGCTAAACAAATATACAGAGCACAGAAGTCCCAGGCAGCTGAATGGGGTGGCATCCGTCTCTCCTCCATTCCATGAGCTATACCTTAAGCTCAACTGAAATAATGACAAAGAATCACCATAAGTAACTCCACCTTTAACAGCCAAGAGATGGAGCCTGCCCCCCAAAGAGTTCAGCTGGGGCCAGTCACTAGAGAACACAGAAGCAGCTGGTGACCAAAACTACTAGTGCCTTTACTTCCTTCTTAGAATTATGCCTCAGCTTTTGTTGGGGTAACACCAGAGAAACTGAACAGCTTCTTGATGGTACAAAGACAACAATCAATAGGTAATCATTTAAAGAAGCAGTCCACCATGGCTCCGGAAAACTCCCAAAATAAAGAACCAAGAAACTCCCCAGATGAAGAAGCCATTCTGAAATTATCAAAGGTTGAGTGCAAAAGAATTATTATAGAGCCCTCCTAGAAATTAAACAAAATGCAGCAGAACAAAATGAAACAGTAAGTAAGCTATTTGAATGGATCAACAATAAAATGACAGAATTAAACAATACAGTCCAAAGTCAAAAGAGCAGAACTGAGGAGATGAGAGCCAGAGTTAGTGAGATTGAGGATACAGCAACTGACATCAGCATTTATGAGGAGAAATAAGAGAAAAGAAATAAGAAAAACAAAGGAGCATTAAGAAACATGTGGAACTCGATTAACAAGAATAAGCTACAAATCATTGGATTTCCCTGATCAGGGAGGGATAGCCAAAAATATAGAGAGTATTGTTGTAGAGTTGCTGACAGAAAACTTCCCTGAAATTATGAAAGAAGAGAACATACGTTTCCAAGATGTATATCAAATACCACAAAAAATAGACCCCAAAAGAAAGACACCAAGACATATGGAATGGATTGAATTTTTTCCCCCAAAACTATGTGTAGCCATGTGGCTGGCCATGATTCTCAATATCCTGTGATTGCCCTTCATTTTGTGGTTTTCCTACACTGAATGTTAAAGGATTATGGTGGGACTGTAAATTCTTTCATGGGATCACCTCCGTGCTTCACTGTAAAGGGAGTTTCCCTGGACTATGGCTTGCACCACTGTCTTAGGCTGGGTTTTCTAGGGAAGCAAAACCAGTAACGCATGTAGGTACAAGGAAAGATTTATAATAGATAGATAGGTAGATAGATACAGATATAGGAAACAGCTCACGTAATCACAGAAGTTGAATGTCCCAAGTTCTGGCACAAGCCTCACATGGCCACGGAAGCTGAGGAACCTAAAGTCAGCAGGTCAGAGACCAGAGTTCTAGACCACTGGTTGTGTAGGTCAGTGGATCCCAAGCTGGTGGTGAGACAAAGCGACAGAGTCTGGCAAACCCAGGATTGGCAGGTCAAGGAGCAGGAATGGCAGAGGCTGGTGAACCCACAATCGGCAGGTCAAGGAGCAGGAGCAGCAGAGGCTGGTGAACCCAGGATCGGCTGGTCAGGGAGCAGGACTCTCAGGTGCTGACTGTAAGAACTGATTAATCCAACAGCTTCTAGTTCAAGTCCTGGAATCAGACACCAGAAAAAGAGAGCAGGAGCTCCTGGCTATGTGAGCAGACCAGCAGTAGTAGTGGAAGGTTGGGAGATGAGAGCCAAGGGGTGGGGAGACACCACAAACCCCACCCTGCCACTTAATACAGCAGCCAAATACAGAGTAGCCAAGTTGACATAATCCTGACCACCACAACCACCATTAATGCTTTTATCCTATGAGAGATAAAAGGAAAGGGAAGCAGCAGAGAATTGGGAACCATACATCATCAAGAAAGCAGCACTGAGAGAAGAGCATGTCCTTCAGACCTCAATTCCTGCGCCAAGATGCTCCCAGGACAAAGACTGATGCAACACAAGGACATTACTCCACAGATGGCAAAAGGGAAAACCTTCCCCTGGAGTGAACATCCTAAATTTGGACTTGTAGCCTACCAGACTGTGTAAGAATAAACTTCCCTTTCTTAAAACCACCCCCTTTGTGGTATTTCTGTTAGAGCAGCACTAGCTGACTAAAACACATGTTATAACCAAGCTTAATAAAATGAAACATAAAGGTTCTTAAAGGCAGTGAGGCTTAAAGCAAAGCTAACACTTAACACTCAGAGGGAAACCCTGTGGGCTTTCATCTGACTTCTCAGAAGAAATGATATTGACAAGAAGGCAGTGGAATAACACATTCAAAGCCCTGAAGGAGAAAAACTTCCAACCAAGAAAACTGTCTCTCAAATATGAAGGTGAAATTAAGACATTCTCAGATAAACAGAAGATAAGACACTTCGTAAAAACCAAATCAAAGCTAAAGAAATACTGAAAGAAGCTCTTTGTTTAGAGAAACAAAAACATCAAGTGTACACTTAAGGAGGCAATGTCCAGAATCCTACTCAGTTTGGCAAGTCACAAAGCTCAATCAAAGCTAAAATATTAAAAGAAGGGAACTAGTGATCTTAATACAAAAACTACAACATCATCACACTAAAAACAGGGATAGATTACAGTAGTTATAACCCTTTCAGCTGGAGAGCAAATTAAAAAGATATGCAAAAGTTAAAGTATGGTTTAAACTTAGAATAGTTAGGGGAATGATAAGGGTAGCCACAAAGGAAAACAACAATGCAACATATCAATACAAGAAAGGTAAGTGAGGAATCTCAGCAAACACAAAACCAACACTGAAAAAGATGAAAAGTCAACCCATGAAGAAGATTGATCCAGAATAGAAGATTAAGAGCAAGATAGAAAACATGAACAACACAAAAACAAAGGCATCAGAATGACAGCACTAAACACATACCTATCAATAATTACACCGAATATAAATGGACTGAATGCTCCAGTAAAGAGACAGGGAGTGACGTCCTGGATCAAAAGACAAGATCACTCCATACATTGCTTACAGGAAACACACCTTAGGCTCAAAGATATGAACAAACTGAAAATCAAAAATGGAAAAATGTATAACAAGCCAACAACATACAAAGAAGAACAGGAGTGACAATACTAATCTCAGATAAAATAGACTTCAATGAAAAAATTCACCATCATAGACAAGGATGGTTACTATTGCTGAGAGGGTCAATACATAAGCTGGACATAACAGTACTAAATATTTATGCACCCAATACTAGAGCATCTAAATACATCAAACAAACACTGCCTACATTGTAAAATGAGATATGTCACTCCACGAAAAGATGGACACTCTAACCCTCCACTTTCAGTAATGGACATATCATCCAGAAAAAAGCTCATTAAAGATGCAGAAGATCTTATTGCAACAATACTAGACCTCATTGACATATACAGGACTTTTTACCCCTCAACAGATAAGTACATCTTTTTCCCCAATACACATGGAACATTTTCCAGAATAGACCATATGTTAGGACACGAAGCAGGTCTCAATGAAATCCAAACCACTGAATTATTGCAAAGCATCTTCTTGGAACATAAAGCCATAAGAGTTGCAAGCAATAGCAGAAAAAAATATGTAGAAGTTTGAACTCATGGAAACTGAACAACACCTTCTCAAAAGCCCTAGGTTATAGATGAAATCAAGGACAAAATACATTTATGAAATCAAATGAGAACAAAAACACATCCTACCAGAACCTATGGGATATAACAAAAGTAGTGCTCAGAGGTCAATTTATCTCTATAAATGCGCACATCTGGAATGATGAAAGGGCCCAAACCAAAGAATTAACCCTACAGCTTGAACAAGTAGAAAGAGAGCAACAGAGAAAATCCTCAGTCACCAGAAGAAGACAGATAATAAAGATTAGAATAGAACTAGATTCATTAGAAAATAGAACAATTGAAAAAAATGGATAAAACCCAAAGCTGGTCCTTTGAAAAGATCAACAAATGGAAAAACCATTGGCTAAACTTACAAAAGAAAAACGGGAGAGGAAATAACTCGAATAAGAAATGAGATGGGAGATGTCACAACAGACCCAACTGAAATCAAAAGTATCCTAACAGAATACTACAAAAGACTGTACTCTAACAAATTTGAAAACCTAGAGGAAATGGACAAATTTCTAGATTCATATCACCTACCAAAATTATCACAAGGAGAAGCAGAACAACTTAATAAACCCATCACAAAGGAAGAGATGGAAAGTCATCAAAAAAATGCCAACTAAAAAGAGTACTGGCCCAGATAGCTTCACTGCAGAATTCTACTAAGCTTTTAGAGAAGAGTTATCTCCAATACTACTGAGACTATTTCACAGCATAGAAAGGGATGGAGTACTCCCAAATTCATTCTATGAAGCCAGCATAACCCTGATACCAAAGCCAGAGAAAGACCGTCCCACCCCAAAAAATGCAGACCAATATCACTCATGAACCTAGATGCAAAAATCTTCAACAAAATCCTAGCCAATAGAATTCAACAACATATCAAAAAAAGTAATTCATCATGATCAAATTGAATTCAGACCAGGGATGCAAGCCTGGTGCAGCATCAGAAAAACAACTAATGTGATCAACCACATAAATAGCACAAAGGATAAGTAAGAATCACCTGATTTTGTCAACTGATGCAGAAAAGGCATCTGACAAAAGTCCAACACATGTTCATGCTAAAAACTCTCAGCAAAATAGGAATAAAGGGCAAATTCCTAAATGCAGTAAGAGTCATCTACAGAAAGCCAATCACCTACATCATCCTGAATAGAGACAAAGTGAAAGAATTCCCCTTGAGTAATGGGAACTTGACATGGATACCCACTCTCACTACTCCTATTCAACATTGTACTAGAGGTTCTGGGGAAAGCAATTAGACAAGACATGGAAATAGAGTGTGTCTGCATTGACAAAGAAGAAGTAATACTCTTCTTATTTGCAGATCATATGGTCATATATGCAGAGAATCCTAAAGAATCCCTAAGTAAACTACTGGAACTAATAGAAGAATTTAGCCAAATATCAGGATATAAGATAAACATAAGTAAATTGGGAGGATTCCTTTACACCAACAAAGAGATCATCAAAGAAGAAATCACCAAATCAACACCATTTACTATAGCTCCCAAGAAGATAAAATACCTAGGAATAAATCTAGCTCGAGAAAAAGAGACCTATGCAGAGAAAATTACAAGACCTTACTGCAAGAATCCAAAAAAGACTTACAAAGTGGAGAAACCTACCCTGCCCATGAATAGGAAGACTTAAGATTGTGAAAATGTCTATTTTACCCAAAGTAATCTACATCATGCTTAGTAGAGTGGAGGGTCAGCAAAAATGAGGAATACCCTCAACAAGATGGATTGACACAGTGGCCACAACAATGCGCTTAAGCATAAAAACAATTGTGGACATGGCTCAAGACTGGGTAGTGTTTCGTTCTGCTGCTCACAGGGTCACCATGAGTCAGAACTGACTCAACAGCACCTAACAACAACAGGAATCTACATATACAACATAATCGCAATGCAAATTCCAGTGTCATTTTTGAAGGAGAAGGAGAAGCAAATCATCAGCTTTGTTTGGAAAGGTAAGAAACCCAGGATAAGTAAAGCACTACTGAAGAAGAGGAACACAGTGGGAGGCCTCACACTACCCGACCTTAGAACCTATTACAGTGTCACAGTAGTCAAATAGAATAGTCAATATAGATCAATGGAACACAGTTGAGACACCAGAGACATCACCATCCTCTTACGAACAGTTGATATTCGACAAAGGTCCTAAGACTGTAAACTGGGGTAAAAAGAGTTTCTTTAACAAACAGTTTTGGCAAAATTGGATATCTGTCTGCAAAAAGCTGAAACAAGACCCATTTCTCACATCTTAGACAAAAACTAACTCAAAATAGATAAAGACCTAAATATCAAACCAAAAATGATAAAGATCATGCAAGAAAAATTAGGGTTAACAATGGAAATTCTTGTACACGACTTAGACTTCAAACTCTAAGAAACAAAGCACAAAAAACAGAAGAGAAAGTAGATAAAGGAGAATTACTAAGAATCAAACACTTTTGCTCATCCAAAGACTTTATCAAAAGAGTTAAAAGACCACCTACGGAATGAGAAAAATATGTGGCAACTATATGTCAGACCAATGTCTCATTTCCATAGTCTACAAGGTACTACAAAATATCAACAAGAAAAGGGTAAGTAAGTCAATTAAGCCGTGGGCAAAGGAGATGAACAGACACTTCACCAAAGAGGACATCCAGGCAGCCATGAGGACATCCCCACACACTAGGAAATGCTCACGATAATTAGCTAGTAGAGAAATACAAATCAAAACTACAGTGAGACACCATCTCACCCCAACAAAGTTTGCCATGATCCAAAAAATGCAAAACAACAAATTCTGGAGAGACTGTGGAGACATTTGAACTCTCCTGCACTGCTGGTGGAATTGCAAAATGGTACAATCACTTTGGAAAGCAATTTGACACTTCCTGCAAAAGCTAGAAATAGATATACCATCTGACCCAGTAATCCTACTGCTTGGAATATATTGTACAGATACAAAGGTTGTCACACAAACAGATATGTACACATGAATGTTTATTGCAGCACAGTCTACAATAGCAAAAAGATGGAATCAAGCTAGGTACCCATCAACAGATGAATAAACAAACTACAGTATGTATACTCAGTGGAACACTACGCAATGATAAAGAACAATAACGATTTTAAGAAGCATCTATAATCTGGTTTCAACTGGAAGACATTATGCTGAGTGAAATCATTCAGCAGTAAAAGGACATTGTATGAAATGTCTGCTACAAGGACTTAAAAATAGACTTATATAAGGAAGAAAAGTCTCTGACAGCTACAAGGGTAGGGAGGGAAGGAGAGGTTTGGTCATAGACTAGATAGTTGATAGAAATTCGGCTAAGTGAAAGCAGTGATGGCACATGGTATAAAGTAGATAAATTTAATTGGATTTCATCATAAACTGAAACATCTTTTAATCTCATCCCAATATTGCAAGGATAGAGTAGCAGGCGCAGGGTCTGGGGACCATGCTTTCGGGGGACATCAAGGCCAATTGGCATAGTTTGCCTACTGCTAAGAGAGTCTTCTGCCCCCCATATTGGTCAGTGGCATCTGGGGTCTTAAAAGCTAGCCAGCTGCCATCTGAGGTACACCAAAATGGTCCCAACGCATCCAGAGCAGATGATCACCGAGAACAACAAAGACATGAGGAATAAAGAGCCCAGGAGACAGAAGGACCCATATGAATGGGAGACTGTATTAACACGTTACCAGAAGAACTAGATGGTTCCCAGCCACAACCAAAGACAGCTGTGATGAAGCACACATTGTAGGGTCCCTATGATAACACAAGAAAAAGAGGAATGCAGGTCAAGAACTCTACTAAAAGACCACAACTCGTGATCCAACAGACTGGGGGATCCCCTGGGATCATGGCCGCCACACCTGCTGCTGCCTCTCACCAGAAAACACCTCTGAATCAACTCTCTGGACAAGAATGGACTAGACACAGGGACACAGCGTGACCACCTGATGTGCATACTTTATGGTTCTACGCATTTATAGGATGCTGTCCTATTGCTCTCTTTCTAGATGGGAGAGAAGAGAGTGCTGAGGACGGGACAGGAGCTTGTTAAGAGTACATGGTAAGTATAGAATGAAAAGGAGGAGTGTGCTGTCAACAGGGAAAGAGAGCAGAAGGAGCTGCTGTTAGGTAGGTACGCAAAAGTGATTTGGATTGTACACTTTCACTTAATCACAGTAAAAAAAAACATACAATTTGTGACAATTGAGTCTGTGAACTTAATTGTTCTAAGTGCTACAGACCTCCCTGCTGAATATCACTACGGTCATCTTCGAAGTACTCCCCTTGGGAAGCTATGCACTGATGCCAGTGCCTAGTGCACCTTTCAAAGCAATTTTGAAATGAAATGCATTCGCAAAGGAAAAGACTCCTCACCATCCTTCTGGAATGGCCACTGCACACATTGAAAAGGTGACAAAGTCAAGAACTTAATTATACAGCTGTCTATGAGGGAGCTTTTAGCCAGTAAACAAATAACTGTGTTGGCACACCCTCCCTGCTCACCTGAGCTAGCCCCTGATGACTTTTTCTTTACCTGAAGATAAAGGAAATATTGAAAGGGAGACACTTTGATGACATTCAGGACATCGAGAGTAATACAACAATGGCTCTGATGGCCGTTCCAGAAAATCATTCCAAAATTCCTTTGAGGAATGGACCAGGCACTGGCGTCAGTGCACAGCTTCCTGAGGAAGTACTTCAAAGGTGTCGGTGCTGATATTCAGCAGTGAGGTCTGTAGCACTTTCTCTAGGATGAGCTCACAAACTTAATTGGCAGTCCTTGTAAGTCTCAAGGTTGGTTTACAAAGATTAACTATGTTATATTTTCCTTTATCACAGTATGCTGAGTAAAAGTCTAAGGTTATTTACATTCTTCACCTGCTTCACATGCTTCCATGTCTAAGTTCAGAAATTTTCTAAAAACTTTCTAATGACTTAGGTATTTCGAATGATGTATGGTTAATGTTACAGAATCTCACAAAGGTGGACATATTTCTATTTTCATGTTATGAGTGCTTATATATATTTTCGAAGCTTAAGAGTGACTTATACATTGGGAGGATTTGAAAGTATCAAAATAGCATACAGAGCAGTTCTCTTCCTGTGTTGTTGTTGCATGATGTTTACTGAATGAGAGGATAAACATGTGCAGAAAACATGCATGTAGACATGGGAGAACATGTACATATTCTGGGTCTCTTGAAAAATATTTTATAAGGACTTTAGCTTTTTGCTTATTTTTTAATTGCAAAAAACGAAACAAAATGTATTCTCAAAGGAAAAGACTCCTCGCCCATCTGATGCTGGGTTTCCTGGTGATGTTTACCTTCACACCATATTCAGGTCACACAGTAGCTTACCTCCATAAGTTTCGTCAGCCACACTTATCATTTATACCATCCGTGGCCTCCAAGCTTGGCCTTCACCAGGCCAGTTTGTGTCTTCCTAACCCATGAATGGCTCCCAGCCACCGGCCACATCCCTTTCCCCTTAGACAAATTCTTGCCGTGGCCTACTGCATAGTTTGTAGCTCCTAGTGCAAGGGCAAAAATGGAGACACTTTTTTCAAAAAGCAGAAGCATAGTTAAAATTGCTAAAAATATAAACTCGTCTCTTCTTCAGTCTCTTTCTCCATGTGCCACTTTTGTTTGTTAATTCAGTTAGTTGATTTATTTTAAGATATTTAATGTCTACTCTGAGGCATGAGGAGTCTGGCTGTAATTAGTTTTCAGGACAAACAGAGGCACCAGCATATTCACTGACTTCAAACTTGTGTTCTTTATTCAGAAATACCTGGGTCTTCAGTTTTTGTAACTGTGTGTCTGCAACTGCTGCTGCAAAATAGGTCAGCAAGTAATTGTTACTCGTCAAAGACTAGATGGTTTCTGTTAGGTGCCATTGAGTCAGTTCCTAGTCACAGTGGCCCCTGTGTATAACGGAGTGAAGCTCTGTCTGGTCCTGCGTTATCCTCACAACTGTTGCTGCGCATGAGCCCGTTGTTTTAGCGACTGTGTCAATCCATCTTGTTGAGAGCCTTCCTCTTTTTCACTGACCCTCTATTTTATCAAGCATGACGTCCTTCTCTAGGGAAAATGTGTCCAAACTATGTCAAACAAAATTTCGCTACCCTTGCTTCTAGAGAGCACTCTGGCTTTACTTCTCCCAAGACAGATTTGTTCCCTCTTATGGCAGTCCACGGTGTATCCAAAATTCTTCACCAGCACCACAATTCAAAGACATCAGTTCTTCTTCAGTCCTCCTTATTCACTGTCCAGCTTTCACATGCATATGAAGTGACTGAAAATATCATGGCTTGGTTCAGGCACACTTAGTCCTCAAAGTGACAACTTTATCTTTTAACACTGTCAAGAAGTCTTTTGCTGATTTCCGTGATTCAGTATGTTGTTAGATTTCTTCACTGCCGCTTCAGTGAGTATTGATTGTGGATCCAAGTAAAATGAAATCCTTGACACCTTCACTCTCTTCTCCATTTGTCATGATGTTGCTTATTGGTCTAATAGTAAGGATTTTATCATCCTATAATACCTTGTTCCTCTATCAATAAATGAAGTGATTCCATGTGATGAATCCCTGTGACATTTGATTTAGCAATAGGGTAAATCCACTCATCTGTCAGTTTACTGTACTGTGGTAGCTTGTGTTGCATTGCTGGGATACTAGAAGATTATGTTACCAGTACTGCTAAAATCAGCAGGGTCACCCATGGTGGACAGATTTCAGTGGAAATTCAGACTAAGAAAAACTAGGAAAAATATCTAACTATCTACTTTTGAATATCAGCCAATGCAAACTTTGATCACGAAGAAGAAGAAGAAGAAGAAGAAGAAACATGATCACGAAGAAGGTACAGGACCAGGCAATGTTTCTGTTATACATAAGATTGCCATGGCTGGAGTCAACCCAGCAACAACTAACAACAACCTGTTCAAGAGCACAAGTTATCAGTTCTTCAGACTTGGCAACTGAACTCTTCTCAGACTCAAAGGACTTATCAGGACATATAGCTTCAGCTGATGTGACCTGGTGGATAGCAGCCACAACTTCAGCCAGGCCGTGAACACTGGACCACCTCTTCAGGGACTCTGTTAGACATTACATGTGGCCATTGCCACCTCCCCTGACTTGTCACCACTGGAGTAGGTGGACTTCCAAGTACATAAATGAGTTTTTCTACCATCCACTTTCACCCCTGCCTCAAGGCTAAGCACTAAGCAAGCAGTGGAAACTTTTGCAAGAATGAGTTAGCACTTTTCCAAGTGGCTACTCCTCTAGCTTTCCCATTAGTTTATACAAGTGTCAAACACTGATGTCATATAACCTAATTAAATCTCTAAGTCAGAAGTTGGTCCCAGAAATAAATGGGTTACTTTGGGAGCTAGGTAAGTCATACTATCTACTCATACAATAAAATAAAACATTTTGAAGTTACATAAAAAAATGTTATATGCAAGTAAAGCCAACACAAAAGAAACCTCTTTCCTCCTCCTAAATATCTCCCTTAACTCCACTTTATGCTACCAAGATCCCAGGCATTAATGATCACCTTACAGAATTAAACATTGTCCTCTCAGATAGTAAAAGTATAAATACCTATGGGTCCAGGGAGCCCTGGTAAAGTAGAAGTCAAGAGCGCAGCTACTAATCAAAAAGGTCAGCCATTCAAATCTACCAGCCACTCCTTGGAAACCCTATGGGCAATTTTACTCTGTCCTATAGGATCTCTATGGGTTAGGATTTTTGTTTGTTTGTTTAAGTGAGTCCATGAGTACAATGTGGGGTAGAGGAGATCATTCAGTTAACACCTGGGTGATAGTGAAAAAAAAGGACCTAAGAAAAGTGATCCTCAAAGGGTAGAGAAAAGTAAGTAGTACAGAAAGAAAAAAATGAAACACAAGATTGTCCCACTGACAAACTTTGCCCATCATTTTGCCTTGCGTAGATTTTGACTAAATATTATACCCTTTTTTGATTCATTATATTTCCTTTAAGAGCCCTTGGAAACATTAGAAAAGAAGATTTCACTGTCTGGCACAGATGAGGAAGCTGTTATTGCCCTAAACTCTATTCTAACAGACCAAAGAAAACTTTCTTTCTCTACTACCTTCTCTAATAGATCCAGGTTATTTATCTGAAATACTATTAACACAAAGAAACCCTAATTACCATTCAATGATCAATTCTGCTGTCTTCTTGAAACTCTTCTTTTATTGGGGTCCTAGGAGCCCTAGTGGTACAATCACAGACTACTCAGGGACGGATTATCCAATAGGCAAAATAAATGTAGTGCTTACCTTGCTTGCCACACCCATAGTGCGCAATGTCATGTTTTTTCCACCTCATCAAAGATGCTGCTACTAGATACGGCTGGCACCTATCTCTTTCCCAAGCCCATAGCATCTTCCTACACAATCAAAGCTTCTTTTCAAATCTACAGCCCCTGACAGGGGTGACAACCCATGAGGCAAGGTAAACTATCTTGTGCTTACTAACCTGTGGTGAACAAATTTCACATGGAGTGGAACCCATGTGAACCAAAATGTTGGTGATTCAAACCCACTAGCAGCTCCAAAGGAACTGGTGGACTGCTCTGAGAAAGATTCCGGCTTAAGAAACCCTATTATGGGGCAGTACTATTTTGCCTTATTAGGGTAAATGTTAGCATCAACTCCATGGCACACAATGACAATAACAAAAATCTGTATAAAGGTTGATTTAGGCTCCCATGAAAGTGCACTTGTTTTATGAAAAACTTCCAGACAAGGGCGGGAGTCATCCCAAAGTAGGGTGGCTGGAAGGGAGTTCAAGGGCCAGAAAAGCAGAGTCCCCTGGGGTTCTCAGCCAAGAATGTTGTCTTAGTTATCTAGTGCTGCTATAATAGAAATACCACAAGTGGATGGCTTTGACAAAGACAAATTTGTTTCTTCACATTAAAGTAAGCTGGAAGTCCATATTCTGGGCATCGTCTCCAGGGGAAGACTGTTTCTGTTAGCTCTGGAGGAAGATTCTTGTTGTTGGTCTTCCCTGGACTGAGAACTTCTGAAGTGCAGGGACCCTGGTCCCAAGAACATGCTCTGCTCCTGGCACTGCTTCTTTCCTGGTGGTTGAGGTCCCCAACTCTCTGCTTGCTTCCCTTTTCTTTATATCCTAAGAGTTGCCTCAAGGCACAATACAGTCTTACACACTGGGTCCTACCCCACCAACACAACTGCTGCCCATCCTCCCTTATTAACATCACAAAGGCAGGATTTACAACTGTAGGAACTTCAAACAATACTGGGAATCATGGCCTAGTCAAATTGCTACACATTTTGGTGGGAACACAATTCAATCCATGATAGATACTGTCAATACTAAAATATTAGACACTGGCAGTCATGCAGTTACTAAACATATTATCTTCAGTAATAAGGGTTAAAAAAGAAAACAACTGGCCATTGCTATGCACCATGCACTGTGATAAGTGGCTTACAAACAATTAATCTACATAATAACTCTATGAGATGTTACTGTCTTATGACAATGAAGAAACTGAGACTCATACACGTTAAAAAGCCTGACCAAGCCTAGTCAATTGGTCTCTATGCATGTAATTTTAAGACCAAAGACCTCATATTCAGTAAAGTACACAAAAAATTGAGTGGCATCTGGGGTCTTAAAAAGCTAACAAGTTGCCATCTGAGGAACACCAGATGGTCCCAACCCATTTGAATACCCAACAGAATACAACTGAGAACATCAAAGACATGAGGAAAATGAGCCCAGGAGACAGAAGGACCCATATGAATAGGAGACTACGTTAGCATGAGACCAGAAGAACCAGGCCACCACCAAAGGCAGTCATGACAGGGCACACAATGTAGTGCCTTGAGGCAACATGAGAAAAAGAGGTGTGCAGCTCAAGAACTCTACTAAAAGACCTGAACTGATGATCCTACAACCTGAAGGGTCCTGTGGAACCATAGCCGCTAGACTTGCTCCTGGCCCTGACCTGAAACCAGTACGGAGGTTAACTCTTTCGACAAGAACAGACTGGACTCGAGGACACAGTGTGAGCCAGTGGTATGTGTGCTTTATGGTTTTATACATTTACAGAAGGCTATCCTACTGGTTTCTTTCTAGATGGGAGAGAAGAGGGTGGAAAGGAGGGGACAGGTGCTCATCAAGAGGATACTAGAAGTATAGAATGAAAAGGAGGAGAGTGCTGTCACAGGATGAAGAGAGCAGATGGAGTTGCTAATACACAGGCAAGCAAAATTGATTTGGAGTGTATACTTCCATTTAATCATATAAAAAAAAAGAATGCCAAAAAAATTACTTGTCCAGCCAAGATTCCAGGGAATGGTTGGGAACTTAGTAGACAGAAACCTGATGTTACACTTTGAAATTTTCAATTTGCATGGTATACAATTAAAATTTGTGTTCTCATTGATAAGGTAGTTTTCATTTTTCTTCTTTTGCTTCCCTCCTCCTCCCACCCCTGCAGAGATCTGAGTATCTTCCTCCAAAGTGTAAAAATGCACTTTAGAGATGTAACTCATAACAAAGGGAAAAATGTCCTATTATCACTTATTTTAAACCAATGCATGGACTTTCATGACTTGTCCACCTTTGACCAAATATTCTTCCCGAACAGGCTGATTTTATGGATTTTCCCGAGGTGCATTAAACAGCATCCCATTAGCATCAATGCAAATGAGAATTTGCGGGGTAAATTGTTCAATAAGCAGTGCAAGCATGGATTTACTTGTGGTCACTTACTAATCTATAGTGAGAAACATCAAAGTGAAACCCATGTGAAATTATTCACTACCGATTAGCAAGTAAACCCATGATTACTTTGCTTACTGAGTCACCCACCCCTGTCAGAGATTACATATTTGAAAAGAAGCTCTAGGTTCTGCAGGGAAGTGCTCTGGGGCTGGAAGAGCAACAGATGTCAGCTAGAAGGAGCATCTTTGCTGTGCTAAAAAATGTGAAATTGTACACTACAGATTGATAAGTAAATGTAAGTAAGCCCATTCTTAGGATGGCAGGTAGGACAGGTGCCTTTGGGACCACTTGAGAAAGGACACAAATTGGCAGTCTCTATTGGTCATAGCACATTCCATTGCCAGCTGTTGGAGCTTATTCAGCAACTTAAAACTAATTGTCATAGGCACTGTTTTCCATAGATAGACCTCTGCCGTGCTTACCCTTGCTTATTGGATAACCTGCCTTTGAAGAAGGGAGGAGTGAGCCTGGCACAAACATGACCTTTTATGAGTTTTTACTGTGATACTATGTTTGTCAGCACTAATTGAATGCCACAGAAATGTCATCTTTTGGTTTGTAGCCTAGCTCTTAACCACTTTCCCATCAGGGCTCCTTACACTTATATACATAGCTATTTATTAAGAAGGCTATGCTCCAATAGCCTTGATGGGGCTCACAAAGTTGAGTCTCACTGGCAACACAAAGGCTCAAAGGAGATTTTGTGGAAGGGCTATGCTACATTTTGCAGGTTCCTCGAGCCACTGGAGTAAGGAATTGAATACCACTTGTATCCATAATTAGAGGTGACTTTTTGACTTTGTAATTAAATTTTTAAAAATCACATGCAACAATTTGCTAAATTTAAACAATGTCACAAATTCTTTTTTTAAAATCAGTCAATGAAATTAGCTTCTGAACATAGCAATATGATTTTGAGGAAATACTATCCTTCACCCAAACTAGTAGGAATTATAATGGCGTAAATAAACCAACTAACACTTAACTCAGTTGAATCTCAGTGTAATGCAGCCATTAGAATCTGTGCCATTGGAGTGGGTTATGTAGGAAACAGTCACTAAACCCTTGTGTACAGAAGATTCAGAAATTTAAGTCCCCAAAAAGTAATCTTTATAGCATGGTTTCAGCACATGTTCCAAATTGTTTAGTGTTCCTTGTTGTTGTTGTTAGATGCTGTCCAGTCAATTTCAACTCATAGGGACCCTATGTGACAGAGTAAAATTATCCCATAGGATAATTCATTTATTTTTGGTGGCAATACACACAACCAAACATACTCTAGTCACAATTTCTACATGACCAGTTCAATAGCATTAGTTACATACTTCATATTGTGTCATCATTTTATATCTACCCGTATTGTCTCATCACCATTAAGGCTGTCTGCCCCTTTACGTTCTCACCTGTACTTAAGGTTAATTATCGTCAATTTACACTCGTATAAAACCCACCACTGTACAGTCAATTCCGACTCATGGCAACCCTGTAGGACAGAGTGGAACTGCCTCATATGGGAGGAGCTGGTGGATTCAGACTGCCAGTCTTTTGGTTTTTGCCTAGCTCTTAACCACTTTTCCACCAGGGCTCCTTACATTTATATACATAGTTATTTATTAAGAAGTCTATGGTCCAATAGCCTTGATGGGGCTCACAAAGTTGAGTCTCACTGGCAACACAAGAATAAAAAGGAGTGTACCTTGAGATCTCCACTAAAAGACAGCAATTGATGGTCCACGGGTCTCTGGGTTCCCCTGGAAGTATGGCCCCTAACCCTGAGGCTGCTCCTGTCCACAAATCATAATGGAGGTCAACTCTTTGGACAGTAATGGATTGGAATTGGCAACACAGAGTGACCATATCGTGTGTGCACTTTATGGTGTTGTGCATCTATAGGATGTCTTGCTGGTGACCTCTTACCAGAGGCGGGGGAGAGGGTGGTGAGGAGGGGATAGGAGATTGTTAGAAGGATGTGACATGTATAGAACGTAGAGGAAGAGTGTGCTGTCACCAGGCAGGGAGAGCAGTGAGAGCTGCACATAGGTGGCATGCAAATTTATATGGGAACATACACTTTTACTCAATCATCATTAAAAAAAAAACTTAAAAAAAAAATGCTATGCTCAAGGCAAACAGTCCTTATTAATTGGGCTAAATGTTTGTTTAGTTTAACAATGGCTTCCTGGGAGAATTTTCTTAAATTTATTGTACTTTAGATGAAAGTTCACAGAACAAACTAGCTTCTCATTAAATAGTTAATGCACATATTGTTTTACGATATCATTTAACAACCTCGTAACATACCAACACTCTTCCTTCTCAACATTGCATTCCTCATTACGAGATTCCCTGTTTTCTAGTCCTCACCCCTGGAATGATGTGCCCTTGTAATCTCATTTTATGTACCTGTCTAATCTTTGAATGAAAGGTGAACCTTAGGAGTGAGCTAAAAGGATGTCTGGAGCCACAGTATTGGGGTTTCTCCAGGCTCTGTCAGGCCAGTAAGTCTAATCTTTTCTTGAATTAAAATTTTATTCTACATTTTTCTTCACCTCTGTCTGCAACTCTCTATTACATACCTATCAGAACAGTCAGTGGTGGTTGTCGGGCACATTTTGCCTGTACTGGATTCAATCTGGTGGAAGCCGTGGTAGTTGTGATCTGTTAGTCCTCTGGACTAATCCTTCCCTTAGTCTTTTTTTTTTTTTTTTTTAATATTGAGCAGAAGTGTACAATCCAGCTTAAATTTGCATGCCTGACTATCTACAGCTCCTGCTCTCCTTGCCCAGTGACAGCACACTCCTCCTTTCTGTTCTATACATGTCATGTCCTCTTAACAATCTCCTGTCCCCTCCTCTCCACCCTCTCCACTCTCCTCTAGTAAGAGACCAGTAGGATGACATCCTATAGACACATAGAATCATGAAGTGCACACATGATGTGATCATTCTGTGTTCCTGAGTCCAGTTCATTCCTGTCCAAAGAGTGGACCTCAGTAATGATTTATGATCAGAAGTAGCATCAGGTCTAGGGACCATGTTCCCAGGGAAGCCCCCAGGCCTTTGGACCATCAATTAAGGTATTTTAGTGGAGTTCTCAGACATCACCCCTTTTATTCTCATATTGCCACTGGGACTCAACATTGTGAGCTCCATCATGGCTGTCATTGGTGGTGGCAGGGCACCGTCTTATTCTTCTGGTCACATGTTGACGTAGTCACCCATTTACGTGGGTTTTTCTGTCTTCTAGGTTCTCTTCTCCCATGTCATTGCTGTCCTTCGTGACCATCTGTTCCAGCTAGTTGGGACCTTTTGATGTACCCCAGATGGCAGTTTACCAGCTTTTAAGACCCCAGATGCCATTCACCAACATGGGGTGCAGAAGATTTTTTTAGCAATAGGCTAGTTATGCCAATTGGCCTTGATGTCCCCTGAGAACATGGTCCCCTGACCCCTGCTCCTGCTACTCTGTCCTTGCAATACTGGGTTGAGACAGGAAGAGTTTTCAGGTTATGTTGAAATCCAGTTAAATTGATCTTCTTTCTGATGTGCGCTGTCACTGATTTCACGCAACCAAATTTCTATCAGCTGTCTAATCCATAACCAACCTTCTCCCTACCTCCCTCCTCTCCCTTGTATCCATCAGAGTCTTTTCTTCTGTACATGAGTCTGTTTTTAAGTCCTTATAGTAGTGATCTCGTACATTTGGCCTTGTCCTGCTGACTAATTTCACTCAACAGAATGTCGTCCAATTGAAACCAGGTTATGAGATGCTTCCTAAAATCATCATTGTTTTTTCTCATTGCATAGTATTCCACTGAGTACATATACCATAAGTTATTTATCCATTGATCTGTTGTTGGACATCTGGGTTGATTCCATCTTTTTGCTACAGTGGACTGTGTTGCAGTAAATATTTGTGGCCGGGAGCCAGTTCCAACACTTTTCAGGGTCCCGCACAGAGGGAAGGAAGGTGCGGCGGGAAATGAATAAAGGAGACAGGAAAGAATTTTCCGGTTTAAGGCAGCCCGACCCAGAAGATTGTGTCAAGAGCTGTCCGTCTTTATTTTTTATAGGTGAGGTGATGTAGTGTTCATCCTATTTTCTTCATCATATAAACTATTGGTTAACAAGAAATTGACCCATTATTATTGGCTAACAAGAAAGTGACCCCTCATGGTCTACTTCTAATTAATTGTCAAGGCCTTTTTGGATAACGGTTTGAACCAGGTGTTTGTGGTGATAAATGTCAGGGAACACAATTAATGGTTTTATTCCTACCTCAAAGTGGAAGGTACAGAAGGGTAAACTTCTCAAGGCCTCACCTTTTGGCTGTCTCCATTTGTTTCTCTAAGTTTTTATTTATATCTTTCTGTGCAGATAGTAAGTGCCTGCCATTCCCTAATCAAGCCAGCTGCTTTAAGAAAGATGTTTCTTCAGCATTTATCAGTTTGCCATACCAACTATAAAGAACCTAGAAGTTTATTTGTTCTTTTTGCAGCAGAGAGTGAGATGCTTCTGTAGTTTTAATGGCTGTGTGGCTAATTGTCCTTGGAAAGCCCTTCAAGGGTTAGCTTGTAAACCTGTGTATGTGGAGGAAAGGGAGGGAGGAATGCAATTAGGGGGAAGCCAGTGAGGCTGGGCAGGCCTCAGTGCTATTAGGCATGCTGTATTGAAATCCATTCCTCTGATCTCTTTTTCCCAGAAGTTCCTGGTCAGATTGTCCCAATATGATCTCATAAACCGAGGGGGTTGTGAAGCCCCTCTTAGCAGGCATCTTTCTTAATCCTCATATTAGGAGGGGGTATCTTTTTAGGAAAATTTAATTAAGAAGCAAAATATTATTAGGGGTAATAGGCTAAAAACATGTCACAGGTGAGATGCTTCGGCCAGCCATTTACAGAAGCTTGTGACTTTGTCTACAAGGGCCTTACTGGATGACAGGCCATCACAATTTGTGTTCATGTATCTGTTCGTGTGACTGCCCTTGCTTCTATAAGACATATTCCAAGCACTGGGATTACTGGGTCAAATAGTATATCTATTTTCAGCTTTTTAAGGAAGTGCCAGATTGCTCTGCAAAGAGGTTGTACCATTTTGCAGTGCCACCAGTAGTGTAGGAGAGTTCCAATGTCTCCACAGTCTCTCCACCATTTGTTGTTTTGTGTCTTTTGGATCATGGCCAACTTTGTTGGGGTGAGATGGTATCTCATTGTCATTTTGACTTGGATTTCTTTAATAGCTAATTATGAGCATTACTGCATGTGTCTTTTGGCTTCCTGGGTATCCTCTTTAGAGAAGTGTCTGTGCACCTACTTTGCCCATCACTTAATTGGGTTATTTATCCTTTTCTTGTTGATACTTTGTAGTACTTTGTAGATTATGGAGATCAGACATCGGTCTGACGTATAGTTGCCAAATATTTTTTCCTATTCTGTAGGTGGTCTTTTAATTCTTTTGATAAAGTCTTTGGTGAGCAAAAGTGTTCGATTCTTAGTAGTTCCCATTTATCTGCTATCTCTCGTGTTGATCATGCTTTGTTTATCAGATTTTGAAGTCTATGTTGTATATTAAAACTTCCATTGTTAATCCTATTTTTTCTTAGATGATCTTTATCATTTTAGGTTTGATATTTAGGTCTTTTATCCAGTTTCAGTTGGTTTTGTGTAGTGTGTGAGATACGGGTCTTGTTTCAATTTTTTTCAGATGGATATCGAATTTTGCCAGCACCATTTGTTGAAGAGACTGTTTTGACCCCAGTTTGCAATCTTAGGGCCTTTGTCGAATATCAAGTATTCACAAGAGGGTGGTGGCATCTCTGGGATCTCAATTCTGTTCCTTTGGTCTATATGTCTCTTTTTGTACCAGTACCAGGCTGTTTTGACTACTGAGGCAGTGTAGCAGGTTCTAAAGTCAGATAGTGAGAGGTTTCCTAGTGTGTTCTTCTTCTCCAGTAGTGCTTTACTTATCTGGTGTTTCTTCCCCTTCCAAACAAAGTTGGTGATTTGTTTCTCCATCTCATTGAAAAATGTCACTGGAATTTGTATTAGGATTGCACTGTATATGTAGATTGCTTTTGGTAAAATAGCCATTTCACAATGTTACATCTTCCTATCTATGAGCAGGGTAGGTTTCTCCATTTACGTAAGTGTCTCTTAGTTTCCGGCAGTGCGGTCTTGTAGTTCTCTTTGTATAGGTCTCTTATTTCTCTAGTTAGATTTATTCCTAGGTACTTCATCTTCTTGAGGATTATAGTAAATGGTATTGATTTGGTGATTTTTTGTTGAATGATCTTTGTTGGTGTAAAGGAATCCTACTGATTTACTTATGTTTATTTTGTATTCTGATACTTTGCTGAACTCTTCTACTACTTTGTATAGTTTACTTATGGATTCTTTAGGATTTTCTGCATATACAATCCTATTAGCTAAAAGTAGGGATGTTTTTACTTCTTCTTTGCTGATGCAGACGCCCTTTATTTGTTTGTCTTGTCTAATTGACCTGGCCAGAACTTCTAGTACAATGTTGAATAGGAGAGGTGAGAGTGGGCATCCTTGCCTAGTTCCCATTCTCAAGGGGAATTCTTTCAATCTCTCTCCATTCAGAATGGTGTAGGTAGTTGGCATTGCATAGATGGCTCTTATTGTATTGAGGAACTTTCCCTTTATTGCTATTTTGCTGAGAGTTTTTAGCATGAACAGCTGTTGGACTTCATTAAATGCCTTTTCTGCATCAACTGATAAGACTGGGTGATTCTCATCTTTCATTTTATTTATGTGGTCAATCACATTATTTTTTTTTCCAATGTTGAACCAGGCTTGCATCCCTGGTATGAATCCAACTTTGTCATGATGAATTAGTTTTTGGATATGTTACTGACTTCTATTGGCAAGGATTTTGTTGAAGATTTTTGCATCTAGTCTCATGAGTGGTATTGGTCTGTAATTCCCCTTTATTGTTGGATCTTTCCCTGGCTTTGGTATCAGGGTTATGCTGGCTTCATAAAAAGAATTTGGGAGTATTGCATCCCTTTCTATACTGCGAAATAGTCTCAGTAGTGTTGGGGTTAACTCTTCTCTAAAAGCTTGGTAGAATTCTGTGGTGAAGCCATCTGGGCCATGGCTTTTTTTGTTGGTAGTTTTTTGATGACTTTTTAAATCTCTTCCTTTGTAATAGGTTTATTAAGTTGTTCTACTTCTCCTTGTGATAATTTTGGTAGGTGACATGAATTTAGAAATTTGTCCATTTCCTCTAGGTTTTCAAATCTGTTAGAGTACAGTCTTACAGTTTTGATTTCAGTTGGGTTTGTTGTTACATCTCCCATCTCATTTCTTCTTTGGGTTATTTGTTTGTGTTCCTGTTTTTCTTTAGTAAGTTTAGCCAGCTGTTTGTCAATTTTGTTATACTTTTCAGAAAATCAGCTTTCAGTCTTACCAATTTTTTCAATTGTTATTCTTTTTTCTAATTCATTTAGTTCTGCCTTAATCTTTATTATCTGTTTTCTTCTGGTGTCTGAGGGGTTCCTCTGTTGCTCTCTTTCTACTTGTTCAAGCTGTAGGGTTAATTCTTTGGTTTGGGTCCTTTCTTGTTTCTGCATGTGTGCACTTATAGAGGTAATTTGACCTCTGAGCACTGCTTTGGCTGTATCCCATAAGTTGTTGTAGGAAGTGTTTTCATTCTCATTTGAATCTATAAATTTCTTTATTTTGTCTTTGATTTCTTTCATAACCCATGGCTTTTTGAGTAAGATTCTCAGTTTCCATGAGGTCCTGTTTTTGTCTGTATTTTTTCAGCTATTGGTTTTGACTTTTATGGCTTTATGGTCTGAGAAGATGCTTTGCAATATATCAATCATTTAGATTTTATTTGAGATTTGCTTTATGTCCTAACACATGATCTATTCTGGAACATGTTCCATGTGTACTAGAAAAGAAGGTGTAGTTATCTATTGATAGATAAAAAGTTCTGTATACGTCAATGAGGTCTAATTGGTTAATTGTGGCAATAAGATCTGTGTCTTTACTGAGTTTTTTTCTAGAAGATCTGCCAAATACTGAAGGTGGAGTGTTGAACTCTCCAGCTATTATTGTGTATCTCATTCTTCATTGTAGTCTGTGTTTCTTTGTTTAGATGCTCTAATATTGGGTGCATAAATATCGAGTATTGTTAAGTCTTGCTTGTGTTTGAACCTCCAGCAATAAATAGCGGCCATCTTTGTCTGCAGTGGTTGATTTTACATTAAAGTCTATTTTATCTGAAATTAGTATATTTGTATATTGTTAGTTTGGTGTATATTATTCCATACTTTAGTTTTCAGTTCATTCATATCTTTAAGTCTAAGCCAAGTCAAATGCCGTCAAGTCGGCTTATAAGCAACATGTAGGTGGGTCTGTCTTTTGATCCAAGATGTCACTCGTTGTCTCTTTACTGGAGCATTCAGTCCATTTACATTCAGTGTGGCTATTGATAGGTGTGGGTTTAGTGCTGTCATTTCAATGTATTTGTTTTTGTGTTGGTGTATTCTCTGTTGCTCTTAATTTTCTGTTCTGGGTTGTTCCTTATAGGTTGATTTCTCATCCTTTTCAGTGTTAGTTTTGTGTTTGTTGAGATTCTTGTGTTGCATTTCTTCTTTTGATATGCTGCATCTTAATTTTACCTTGTGGCTAGACCTATAAACACTACTATCAAGTCAGATCCCACCATAGCAACCTTGTAGGTCAGAGTAGAACTGGTCCGCTGTAGTCTCCCTTAATACTCCACATTTAAATTCAATTTTAACTTCTACGTGTCTTACTAACTTCCACTGCATCTGAAAGGACTATAACTACTGTAGTAGACCCCTCTTTTTAATGTGATGGTATCTTAGTTTTTGTGGCATGAACACTGTTCCCTTCTTTTAATTTTGTGGCTTTGACTGAGTTTTGTGACTTCTCTAACTGAATATGTTTCTGGAGGTTGTTCTTTCCCTTAGTCTTTAGTTTTCTTAATTCTCCCTCTCTCCCAAAGGGGGGAGACCAGTGGAGTACCTTGCGTGATTGCTCACACTTCTAAGACCTCAGATGTCATTCACCATGGTAGACTGTAGAATATTTTCTTTAAAAACTGTATTACATCTATTGACTAGCTGTTCATCCATGGGATAGTTTGAGATCAAGATTTAAAGATTGTTTCCAGGCATTAAATTGAAGGATTCCCCAACTTTCAATGAATTCAGTAGGTCTGATTTCCACAAGAATTTGAAATTCTCTTCTACACTTTTCCTCATTTTGAATAGGATTAATATATTGGGTCCTTGATCAAATGTTCAGTGATTGTAGTCAGGCATCATCCTTTTCTTCTGATCTTGTGGTAATGGAGGTAGCAGTTTATGGCAGCAATTAAGCTTACAGTCCAATGCCTTCTCTGATTCCTGGGTCTCCTTTTTCCTCTGTTGTACCAGGTGGATAGGGATTAGTTGTTTTATCTTAGGTACCTGCCTGTAAGCTTTTAAAACCTCATGTACTACTCACTGAACTAGGGTATAGAGTAGAAACTCTGAAAATGTTAGGCTGTTGACTGGATAGTCTCCCAAGTTGGCCATAATCTTTGTGAAGACAGATCTCCAGATCTTTGTCTAGTAGAGCTACTCAGTGGGTTTGAGTAATCAACCTTTCGTTTAGCAGCCAAACTCTTAATCATTGCACCACTAAGGCTCCTTAAGATTGTTTAATTGAAGGTAATATTTATTGAAATGTAGTAGAACTTTCTCAATCCTTCAGAAGAAGCTGAGGTATAAACAAGAGATTCATCCAACACTGTACAGAAAAAATCAGCATCAGAACTAGTGTAAATATGAATAATTGTATTATAATACCAGTAACACTTTGTTCCCCTAAAACTGTGGCCCCTGGACACCCTGCTAACTTAACCACTCCTAAAGTCCACCTTTCAGCCAAAAATCATTGTCGTTGATGTTAGGTGCCATCAAGTTAATTCTTACTTATAGCAGAACTATGCACAATAGAATGAAACACTGCCTGCTCCTGCACCATGCCACAGTCATTGTTATGCTTGAGCCCATTGTTGCAAAGACTGTGCTAATTCATCTTGTTGAGGGTCTTCCTCTTTTTTGCTTATCCTCTGTTTTACCAGGCATGATGTTGATCTCCAGGGGTTGCTCCCTCCTGACAACATGTCCAAATAATGTAAGATGTAGTCTCAATATCCTTGCTTCTAAGAGTATTCTGGTTGTACTTCTTCCAAGCAGATCTTTTCATTCTTTTGGCAACCTATGGTGTATTCAATATTATTCTCCAGCACTGCAATTCAAAGGCATCAACTTTTCTTGTATTCCTTATTCATTGTCCAGCTTTTGAATGCATCTGATGTGATTGAAAATACCATGGCTTGAGTCAACAGCAACTTAGTCTTCAAGGTGACATCTTTGCTTTTCAACACTTTGAAAAGGTCTTCTGCAGCAGATTTACTCAGCTCAATGCTGCTTCCACGGGCATTGATTGTGGGTACAAGTAAAATGAAATCCTTGACAACTGTAATCCTTTCTCCGTTTATCATGATGTCACTTATTAGTCCTGTTGTGAACATTTTTTTTCTTGATATTGAGATACAATTCATGCTAAAGGCTGTAGTCTTTGATCCTCATCAGTAAGTGTTTCAAATTCTCTCCACTTTTCACAAGCAAGGTTGTGTAAACTGTGTAACTCAAGCTGTTAATGAGTCTTCCTCCAATCCTGATGCCTCATTCTTCTTCACATAGTCTAGCTTCTCAGATTATTTGCTTGATGTACAGACTGAAAAGGTGTGGTAAAAGCATACAACACTGACACATATCTTTCCTGACTTTAAACCATCCAGTGTTCCCTTGCTCTGTTAGCACGACTGCCTCTTAATCCAGGTACACATTCCTCGTGAGCACAGTTAAGTGTTCTGCAATTCCCGTTCTCTGCAATATTATCCATAATTTGTTATGATCTGCACAGTCAAAAGCCTTTGCATAGTTGACAAAATACAGGTAAACATCTTTCTGGTGTTCTCTGCTTTTAGCCAAGATCTATCTGATGTCAGTAATGATATCCCCGGTTCCGCATCTTCTTCTTAATACAGCTTGAATTTCTGGTAGTTTCCTGTCAACGTACTGCTGCAACTGCTTTTGAATGATCCTTAGACCTTCAAAGATTTGCTTATGAGCTCTTCATAGGACTCCCTAATGATTTTGCTGCTGTCTTTCCACAGTAATTCCGACCTAGCTTTCTCCAGTTTGAGTAATCCAAGAGAGTGGATTACCATCTTCTTACAACCTAATCTTGGAAGTGACAGTCCATCACTTCTTTGTATTCTATTCTTTAGAAGTAGGTCAACAAGCCTGACACACACTCAGGAAGAAAGGATTTAAAAAGGATATAAATATCAGAATTGGGAGAATTGTTGGAACAACTTACTAGCTGCTTATCACGTCTTCTTTCTGGTCTCCAATAGTTCACATCCGTCCCACATGCAATGAGGGCCCTAAAAGTCTCATCCCATTACAGCAGGTGTTTAAAGTTTAGGTCCAGAATCTCATCATATAAATCAGGTCCAGGTACAGATGAATCTTTTTTAGGTGTAGTTTCTTAAGTATAACTTAAGTTTCTTAAGTACAACTCTGAAATCCACCAAACATTGGAAGTTCCTGTATTAGGTTTCAAGACCTTGAAATAGTTCTCCATGGTTCCCTGTAAGTCACTGTTTCTTTATCATAAAGAATAGTGCCTATTTGCATCTGAACAGTTTCCTCAGTCTGCTTCCTACAGACAGAATTCAAAATCTTTTCTTATTCTGTACTGTCTCTGTCTCCCTCAGTCCAACCTGGCAGTATTTCTGCATGTGTAACTCTTAAGATTTTTGTGGGTCTCCTATGAATCTTTCTGGAATTCAATCCACTAGACAAAAGCCACAACCACAAATCTTTTAGGAATAAAGTCTTTTCTACCTTAGGCCCCTGCTGAGATATTAAGGGAAAGGACAATGATTTCAAGCTTCCCAAAGCCCTGTTATTTGATTGAGAGACTCTACTGGGCGTACATGAATCTTTTTAGAGAGGGTTTTTTGTTTTTGTTTTTTCTTTCTTTCTTTCTGACTGAATGGTACTCTTAGGCACCAACACTGATCTTTCTGAGGCCTTAACACAAAACTTCACAGTCACACTCTGAGCTTTATCTTTGGACCATACTTTCCTGTTGGTTTTCTAGATATTATTTTAAGTCAAAATCCTTTTCTTAATTTTAGCTTGGAGAAGCTCAGAATTTTCAAAATCATCAAGTCCTGTCTCCTCCATGTTTAACAGTTCTTCCCTCAATTTATCTCTCCAAAAACCAAAAAAAAGAAAAGAAACCAAACCTACTGTCATCAAGTTGGGTCTGACTCATATCAACCCTAGAGGTCAGAGTAGAACTGCCCCATGGGGTTTCCAAGGAGCACCTGGTGGATTTGAACTGCTGACATTTTGGTTAGTAGACATAGTACTTAACACACTATTCCCCACGGTTTCCAACTTATCTCTTAATGGGAACAAATATGAACTAGTATAATATTTTGAAAAGCAATGAATCAATACATATTAAGATCCATAACATTAATTAAATTATTTTAACCCGTGACTTCTACTTCAGAGAATCTATCCTAATGAAATAACTATTTTTAAAAATATGTAGTCATGGATATGACTATTGCAATATAATTTGTAATTATAAAATTTAAAGAGTATGGTAAAATCCAGAAAGGGATGGTTAAATACAGATTCATCTACTTTATAAAATATATACAATCATAGTTTGAAGATCAAAGAATAACAATATGAAATGTTTACAATATAATATAAATGGAAAGTGTAAAAATATAAAACTAAGTAAATTATAGTTACTACCAAGTAAAAGTATACATTAAGAAAAAAGGCAATTACTCTCAAGTGCTATGGAAACTTAAATTTGAGTTTTAGAATTATGAATGACTATTGTTTTCTTTTGACTACTGTAAACTTTTTTGAGTGATTATAATTTTATTACTACAGAAAAATTTAATTAGGTAGGAATAGATTCATCAGTATGCATGTATAGCTGGGATTATAGGAAGCAAATCCTTCAGAAAAATTATAGGTGTTTGGGGGTTGGCTGGCTGGGGGTTCAATTGTATTTTCTGTGATTTTAAGTATTTCTTAAACTATTTCATCTAATTACTTACCTGAAAAATATTAACCATACATCTATATACTGCTTTTACAGCTTTCAGAGTATTTCATAGCCACTCTTTAATTTTATTGTCACTGCCTTCTTTTATTTAATTGTAATTTTTTAATCTTTTAACTTTATTTGCCACTGCAAAGATTAGAAAATTTAGGATTAAAAAGATGAAATTGCTGGTGACATTGCTGAACAACTGGGGCTCTCACACACAGCAGATGGGAATGCAAATGGTACAACAATCACATTGGAAAACTGACAGTTTTTATAAAGTGAAACAAATATATCACATAATCCACCACGCAGTCGCATACCTAGGGATGTACCTAGAGAAATGAAAACTTAGGTTCACACAAAAATTTGCATAGGAATGCTTCAAGGAACTTTATTCATAACCACACACACACAGAAAAAAGGAAATAGTTCATACATCCTTCAGTTGGTCAATGAATAATAAACTGTCATAGATGCATACAATAAAATATTAGGCAATAAAAAGAAATTATCAATTCATGGAACAAAAATAATAAACCTCAAATATATTATGCTAGGTAAAATTTTAAAAAGCTATACAATTTCATTTATATGATGTTTTGGAAAAGGCAAAATGATAGGGAGAGAAAATAGATTCCCACTTACTATGGACAAGGGATGCAGAGAAGAGCCAACTGCAAAAGGACAGTGCCAGGGAATTCTAGGGGGGTGATGAATCTGTACTGTATATTTGTACTGGTAGTGGTTACAAGACTTTGCTTTAACAAAACTTATATAATTGTGCACCATGAAGATCGAGTTTTACCGTATATACAAAAAAAAATAAAAAGGTAAGTGATTTGCCTAAGGTTGTTAGATTAGTCTGGTATTCTTACAGTACAGAATATTTTTGGCTCTACATATTTTATCCTCACTGCTGCTGTTCATAAGACAAATATGTCTCTTGTTAAAGATGTTTCAAGGGCAGACAAACAGATTAGGGAAATCTTAACATGTACTATTTACTCCAAGACTGGCTCTGAAAAATAGTCATGTTAGTATGTTTAGAGTGCCTGGGGGAGCTGGACTGAAGTCATTTCAGTATTATCCCCTACCTATAAGCGTCTCCTGCTCTCCTAGAGACAGTGGACAGAGTGGGGACAGCATCAGAGCTCTTCCTTTGGGAAAAGAAGAGAAGCAAAACAACATTTAATTTAATTCTCACTATGGTGACAGAAGAACTGAGAATAATAGGTTTCATATGTATTTTCTTATCATAATAGCTTTTTAAACAAAGTATTATTATTCCAGTTTTATACATGTAGAAACTGAGGCTTGACATCACTAAGTAATGAAGAGTAAACTCAAGCATCTCTGGTGATGGTTAACTGGATCTTACCTTATTTGAACAGAGACAAGTGACTCATAGACTTGCTATTAACTTTTTGTCCCACGTTTCAGAGTCATGAGAATTTTCTATGCCTAGAATATGGAATTTCCACACTGGCATGAAGCTGCTTCTATCTAGAGGAGAGAGTGTTGTCTTAGGCTGAGTGTGAAACACATGACATATGGGGAGTTATACCAGGGAAATGGCTCCTGCAGCTGTCTACTTTGGAAAGTCCCAAGTCCGTGGATCAAACTAGAGGTTTATTCTGTTTCACACAGCTGCAGGAGCTGGCCAATTGAAGATCAGAAGATCAGAGAACAGGACTATTGCTCACAGGCTGTGAAGACTGAGGAATCCCAAGATCAGTAAGCAAGATTGCAGGTAAACTGTTCATTCACATCCTAAGAAGCAATGTCGGATGAACAGCAGCCAGCTGTAGGATTCAGAGTAAAAGCCCACAAGCTTTGCCAGAATGTCCATTTATATTCCACGCAAGCCACAAGTTCAAAGAAGTTCCCTTTCAACTGACTGGCTACTCACAGAAGACCCCCATCATGGGAGTGGTTACATTGTAATAAATCTTAACATGGAAGTGATTACAACATCAAAAGATTGCCAAACCACTGAGAGTCATGGCCTGCAAATGACATACAATCTTAACCATCACAAATATCTTTTTCTAATTTGTACAATAGTGCTGTCTGGGCTAGCTGTGCACCTGGTGTTTCCCCGCTGTCCTTAATTTCTCTACTACCGCTAAGCAGTCTTTTTTTTTTTATTGTGATTAAGTGGAAGTATACAATCCAAATTAATTTCACATGCCTGCCTATCTGCAGCTTTTTCTGCTGCCCTTGCCCAGTGATACCACATACCTTCTTTTTCACTCTATACTTTTAGTGTCCTCTTAACAAACTCCTGTCCCCTCCTCTCCACCCTCTTCTCTTCCGTCTAGAAAGAGACTAGTAGGACAGCACCGTATAAATGCACAGAACCATGAAGTACACACACCATATGGTCACATTTTTTTTCCCGAGTCCAGTCCATTTTTCTCTGAGAAGTTGACCTCAGTAGTGTTTTCTTGTCAGGGGCAGCAGCAGTTCTAGGGACCATGCTCCCAGGGGATCCCCCAGGCCTTCGGACCATCAGTTGTGATCTTTTGGTAGGGTTCTTGAGCTGCACCCGTCTTTTCCTCATGTTACCACAGGGACTCAACATTGTGTGCCCCATTATGGCTGTCTTTGGTGGTAGCTGGGCACCATCTGGTTCTTCTGGTCACGTGTTGATACAGACTCCCACTCACATGGCTCCTTCTGTCTCGGGAGCTCTTTTTTCACCATGTCTTTTTTTCTCGATGATCATCTGTTCTGGACAAGTTGGGAGAATCTGGCATACCTCAGATGGCCGCTTGCTAGCTTTTAAGACCCCAGACACCACTCACCAATATGGGGTGCCAAAGACTCTCTTAGCCATAGACTAGTTATGCCAATTGCTTTCCCCCAAGAGCATGGTCACCAAGCCCAGCCCCTGCTCTTCCATCCTTGCAATTTTGGGTTGAGATTAGAAGACCCTTCAGTTTATGGTAAGGTCTAGTTAAGTTGATCTACTTTCTACCGTGTGCCACCACTGCTTTCACCTAACCAAATTTCTATCAACTATCTAATCTGTGACCACTCCTCTAGCTCCTTGCCCACCCTTGTAGCCATCAAAGAGTCCTTTCTTCTGCACATAAATCTATTTTTAAGTCATTATGTGGAAATCTCACACAATATTCGTTCTTTTGCTGTTGACTGATTTCACTCAGCATAACGTCTTCCAACTGAAACCAGGTTATGAGATGCTTCCTAAAATCATCATTGTTCGTTATCACTGCATAGTGTTCCGTTGAGTAGATGTAACATAGTCTGTTTATCCATTCATCTGTTGATGGGCATTTAGGTTGATTTCATCTTTTTGCTAATTGTCGGCTGTGCTGAAATAAACATTCATGTGAATGTGTACATTTGTGTGACAGCCTTTGTTTCTGTAGGATATATTTCAAGCAGTGGGATTACAGGATCAAATGGTATATCTGTTTTCAGCTTGTTAAGGAAGTACTAAATTGCTTTCCAAAGAGGTTGTACCATTTTGCAATCCCACCAGCAGTGTAGGAGAGTTTCAATCACTCCATAGCCTCTCCAGCATTTGTCATTCTGTGTTTGCCCCTGCTAAGTAGTCTTGTTGCCTACACCATCCTCATCCTCCGGCTTCTTGGAGTAAGAGTAGCTCAGATTCTCTACAGATCGGAGAAGCAGGTATGAACGAAGATGAATAAGTCTGCAGGGCATAAGCAAAGGATAAGAAACCCAAGAGAATATAAACGATGAGGACAATGCAAATATGAAAATGAGCCACCTGGAAAATCTTTGGTTGCTCTGGCACAATTATGCATTGTGCTAAACTTTCAGTTTGCTTACCAGATCTCTACTAAATCAATCTAGGGAGTTAATATTCAGGCCAGAGTCTTTAGAGCTCATCTTCTTCCCAGACTTGTCTGTTCTGTAGTTTTTATTCTAGGAGAAAACTGGGGGCCAATGTGAAGATAAGGTTTGGTTAGTGACCAAGTGTTTGGCCTGCCATGTACAGCTTTTAGTTATTTTTACCACCACCACTCAGGCAACTGTACTGGGGTGCCACTAGCCTCTTCTACCATAACATAAATATTAACCTGCCCTGATGGAGTGGAACAGGGCCCGAATGAAACAATACCCACATGTAAATTGAAGTTCTATGCCAAAAACTACAGGAAAATGTGTCCATTATTGTGTTAGTCTTCTAGTGCTGTTTTAACAGAAATACCACAGGTGGGTGGCTTTCACAAAGAAAAATTCACTATGTCACAGTCCAGTAGGCTAAAAGTCCAGATTTAGGGCATCAACTTCAGTGGAAGGCTTTCTCTGCTGGCTTTGGAGGAAAGTTCTTATCATCAGTCTCCCCTTGGACTGGGAGCTTCAGAGGTTCAGGGATCCCAGTTCCTTTCCAAAGGATACTGTGCTCCCAGCAATGCTTTTGGATGGGATGAGGTCCTCCAAATTTCATCTGTTAGCTTCTTTCTTTTATACATCAGGAGAATGCCTCAAGGCACAGTATAATCTTAAGCATTGAACCCCACCTCACCAACACAACTGCCACCCATCTTCCCCTATTAACATCACAGAGACAGTATCTACAACATGGCAGAACTCCACACAATACCAAGAATCATAGCCTAGCTAAATTGCTACACATGTTTTTGGGTGGACACAGTTCAGTCCATGACAGCTATCATTATTTGTAAATATTGCTACACATTCCCATGCTTCTAGACAAAAGTTAGTAAGGTGCATCCTGGTTTCTTCACGGTTTTGTAAGACCACGTGTCTCATTCTGGTTTGTGAATTGTAAGCAGAAGCAAGGTGTGGCACTTTCCCCCTAGCATGAAGAGGCACAACGTTAGAGAAAAAAGTGCTGTTTTCACAACCTGGACCCTAGTGACTATAATAAGCAGAGTCCTCCTTTGTGTCATGATGGACATGCTGTTATAAACCACTGAGATTTGGGGGTTGGTTGTTACCACTGTATAACCTTACTGACTAATATAATTTTTGGCTTTACATAATGGTTGCTCTTTTTTATTTTTTTGGCAGACTAAGAGTAGTAATTGATGATCTTCTTTTTAAGCAAGGAATGCTTTCGCTGAGATATGTCAATATGAAAATAAAATTTTCCACAACAAAAAGAGAGTGTTGTGTTTGAAACTGTCCAATAAATTCTTTGGAATTCGCTTAATAAAATTCTGTAATACCAACTATCAAGCAAACTGTTTATTTCTGTCACACAAATTAAATTTTTGTATATCTTCAGTGCAATGTTCCTTTAAGAAAAACTTAGTAAGCAGAGGTAGGATGGCAGACTAGTCAAATGCACCCAGCCATCCCTCTGTAACAAACTCCTGAAACACCAAGCAGAATAGATACAGATATCAACCCTGGAACCCTGAACTTTAAGTGAAAAGATAAAGTATTAGATTGGAAGTCGCTAAGAATAAGAAACTGATTGAAAACAGTGAATGAGTAGAGATACAGATGAGATGTTCCCTGCCGACTAGTACAGCATAGCCATCTTGAGATGAAGCCCCAAACCCTGCAAAAACAGCGTAGAAAGGCACCTTCATGGAACCCCCAAAAGAAGATAGAGGAATGGTGTGAACACACACAGTAAAGCAAATTTTCATTTACTGTCTGAGGAAGTTCCCAGACAGCAGCACATGGTAACTGGAGGAGCACACTCTTACAACTCCCAGCCTTCTGGCAAGTAGTGGCAAAAACTGTCCTACCTCAGAAGCCCTAACTACTGGGGACCACAGACCAAATCTTCCTTATTGCCACCATCATCCAGACCTATCCACCTCCCCTCACGCCACCCCCCACCCCCCCCCCGTCTCTCTCCTACCAGCTACACTGCTGCTCTGCAGCTGAGCACCACAGCCTGGGCCCCTTCCTTTCCACTGCCTCTGACCCACTGACCTGCAGCTGAGCATCCTGGTCCAGCTCACTCCCTCCCTACCACTTCCACCCACTGAGCTGCAGCCAGGTGACCTGGCCTCACACCTGCACCCTCCCTGCGAGCTCCACCCTGATGAACTGCATTCAAGCAACTCAGCCCATGCCCCTCCCTCTCCACCACCTCTGCCCACTGCTCCACAGCTGAGCAACCCAACCCCATAGTCCCTCCATTCCCATTTGCTCCACTCAGCCAAATGACCCAGTCCTTTGCCCCCTCCTCCCTCAGGTGGGTTCCATTGTGACACCACTCAGCAACCCAGCCCTACATCCCTCCCTTCCCATCAGCCCTGTACAGATGCCCCACAGCTATGTACTGGACACACCTTTCTGCCGACAGCTGAGAAAACTGCCTCATCAGTCTGGAAAAGGTAGTGGGAACTATTAGGCCCACAGACAAGCGAGCAACAACTCATGCCAGGCCGACTCATCCAGGTATTCCAAAACAAATAAATAAACAAGACAAAATAAATAAAATCAATAAGCAAAGAAGATAATACCTGAATGTCTCAGAAATAACAGATAATATTAAAATATATTTTTAAAAAGCAGGAAAACACAGCTCCAACAAGTGATCAAACTAAAGAATTAGATAACCTTTGGGGACAGAAGAAAGCCAGTAGAACTACCTGATAGAGAATTTGAAAGACTAATATTTAGGGCTCTCCAACAGATTAAGAAAGAAAGCAAGGAAAACACAGACAAAACCAATGAAAATATAACCAAAATCAAGAATAACACAGACAAAGCAGTAGAAGAATTTAGGAATGTAACATGAAAACAAAATATCAAAATAAATGAACAATTAGAAATCATGCAAAAAATAGCAACTAGATATCCAAAAGATAAATAATAAAATTTCAAGGTAGACAACTCAGTAGGAGATTTTAGGAACAAATTTGAAACAATGAAAGGCAGAAATGGTGAGACTGAAAACAAATCCATGGATATCAATTATTAGAGGAAAAATCAGAGGAAAAAATGAAGAAAATCTAAGCATTAGGTGGGAGAATCAAGAACCAAAATTTGTGCATGGTTGATGTTTCAGAATAGTGGAGAAAAATGGAAAACACAGAAGACTGTTGAAAATTTGCTAGCATAAAACTTGTCACATATCATGAAAGAAGAAAAAGTAGAATTTTGAGAAGCTTGACAAACCCCTTATAGAATAGACCCCACAATAAATTCACCCAATGTATATCATACTTACACTTGCCAAAGCCTAAGAACAGCCCAAGTATAATAAAAAAAAGAAAAACTTACAAGGAGGAAACAAAAATCAATTTGATCATTTGGCAGAAACGATGCAGCCAAGAGGCAATGTGATGGCATTTATAAAACCTTGAAAGAAAAAAACTACCAACCAAGAAATATTATATCCTGCAAAATTCTCAAATATAATGGTAAACAGATAAACAGAAATTAAGAGAATTTGTAAAAATTCAAAACAAACTTATAAGAACTACTAAAGTTTATCCTTTGACTAGAGAAACAATAACATCAGACAGCTATTAGACTCCAGGACACAATACAGCATCAACCACATATCAATCTAGGAAAAGAACTCTCAGCAATAAAACAAAGCTAAAAGATTTAACACAAGAGTACCAGAGATATATTCAAAAGTAAGGATGTCACCTTGAAGACTAAAATGCATATGACCCAAGCCACGATATTTTCAATCACACAATATGCATGTAAAAGCTAGACCATGAACAAAGAATACAGAAGAAGAACTGATGCCTTTGAATTGTGGTGTTAGAGAACGTTGAATGTACCATGGACTGCCAAAAGAACAAACCGATCTGTTCTGGAATAAGTGCAACCAGAGGGTCCTTGGAAGCAAAGACGGCAAGACTGCGTCTTATGTACTTTGGACATGATGTCAGGAAGGATCAGTCCCTGAGAAGGACATCGTGCTTGGCAGAGTGGAGGGTCGGCAAAAAAGAGGAAGGCCCTCGAAGAGATGGATTGACACAGTGGCCACCACAATGGACTTAAGCATAAAAATGATTGTGGACATGGCACAAGACCGTGCATTGTTTCATTTTGTTGTTCATGCGGTCACTATGAGTCAGAACTGACTCAACGGTGCCTAATCACAACAACCAGAGAGGTCTGTCTGTAAATGATGATGTCAAAACAATAAAAAGAGGGATAAACAGTGTAGATATGGAACTTTCAAATAAGAGAAGAAATCAAGGCAACATCATATAATAAATGACTGATATAAACTTAGGAAGATCAAGTGTAAATTTCAATGGAACCACAGAGATAGTTAACAAAACTACTTGTCAAAACATAAATAAGAAAAGAAGAAAGTTATATAGACTCAATAAACACAAAATCTATAATAATAAAGGAAATGAAAAGAAATTGCACAAACAAAAGAAACTCAGCACAGAAAGGTAAGAGAAACAAAGAAAGCATCAGCACCACAAAAAGAGAAAAAGAACAAAAGCACCACAAAATGACAGAAATAAACTCATACCTATTAATAATCACACTGAATATAAATGACTTAAATGCACCTGTAAATGAGCAGAGTGGCAGGATTAAAAGGCACAACCCATCAATATACTGTTTCCAAGAGACATACTTATAAAGCCGTAAATACGTCAAAAATAAAAAGATATAAAAAAATAAATAAAAACAACCCAAAAGGACCAGAAATGGTAATATTAATCTCACATAAAATAGACTTTAAGGCAAAATTCACCATAAAAGACAAGGAAGGACATTATATAATGAACAAAGAGCAACCCACCGAGAATACGTGAGCTTAATACACATTGTGCACCCAGCTACAGGGATTGTAAGTAAATAGATAAATAAATAAAAACTCTACAAATGCTGAAAAGAGATATAACCCTTTCCACAGTGATAGCAGGAGAGTTCAAAACAACACTTTCAGTAAAAGAAAGACCATCTAAAAAAAAAAAAAAAAACTAAGAAGACCTAAAACTCACAATCAATCAAACTGACATCTTAGAGATATATATAGAACACTCCATACAACAACAGTAAAGTACATATTCTTTTCTGATGCACATGGAGCATTCTCCAGAATAGATCACACCCTAGGCCACAAAGCAACCCTCAATAAAACCCAAAATATTAAAATAATAACAAAACATCTTCTAATCACAATGCAATGAAAGCAGAAATTAATAACAGGAAAGCAAAGAAAAATAACAGCTGAATAACACCTTGCTTAAAAGCCACTGGGTAATAGAAGAACTCAAAAATGGAATTTAAAAAATTCCTACAATCAAATGAGAATGCAAATACATCATAACCAAAGTTTTGGGAACACAGTAGAGGCAGTGCTCAGAGGTCACTTAACAGCAATAAATGCACACATCAAAAAAGGAGAAAAGGCCAAAATCAACACATTAGCCCAACAACTTGAGCAAATAGAAAGAGAATAGCAAAAGAAGCCTACAGTTACTATAAGAAAGAAAATAGTAAAGGTTGGAGCAGAAACAAATGAAATAGAAAACAGAAAAACAATAGAAAGAATCAACAAAATCAAAAGTTGGGTCTTGAAAAAGATTTTAAAAATTGACAAATCACTGGCCAAACTGACAAAAGAATAACTGGAGAGGAAGCAAACAATCCAAGTAAGAAATAAGGTGAGAAATTGCAACAGATCCAAATGAAATAGGAAGGATCATAACAAAATACCTTGAAAAATTATGATCTCACAAATTTGAAAACCTAGAAATAATGGAATTGTGAGGCTGGCACAGGAATGAGCAGTGTTTTGTTCTGTTGTACATAGGTTACTATGAATCGGAACCAACTTGACAGTGCCTAACAACAACAAACACAGGTAATGCACAAATTTCTACAAATCTATTACCTACCTAAACTAATACAAACTGAGGTAGACAATCTTAACAGACTCATAATAAGTAAAAGGATTGCAAAGGTAACTTAAAAGGAAAAACTCCCAACAAAAAAAATTCCTGGCTGGGATGCCTGCACTAAAGAATCCTGCCAGACATTCAGAAAAGAGCTCACAATAGTCCTACTTTAACTATTTCAGAACACAGAAGAGGAATCGATATTCCTGAATTCACTCTGTGAAGCCAGCATAACCCTGATACCAATGCTAGGAAAAAATACTACAAAAAAGAAAGTTATAGGCCAATATCTCTCATAGATATAAGTGCAAACAATTTCAGCAAAATTCTAGCCAATAGATTTCAGAATCATATCAAAAACTAATACACCACAATCTAGTGGAATTCATACCAGGTGTGTAAGGATGATGGTTAGCATTAGAAATTAAACCAATGTAATCCACCACATAAATATAACAATCACACGATCAACTCAATCAATGCATAAAAGGCACTTGATAAAGCCTAACATCCATTCCTGACAAAAACTCTCAATGAAATAGATATGGAAGGGAAATTCTTGAACATAATAAAAGGTGTTTATATAAAACCAACAACCAATACCATCTTCAATGGAGAGGCGCTGAAAGTATCCCTCCTGAGAACAGGCACAAGACAAGGATGTCTTTTATCACCACGTTTGTATGACATTGTGTTGGAAGTCCTAGCTACAGCAAATAAGGCAAGAAAAAGAAATAAAGGGCATCCAAATTGGTAAGGAAAGATAAAGTGATCTGTAATTGCAGATAGTATGATACTATACATACAGAACCCTGAAGACTCCACAAGAAAGCTATTGGAACTAATAAAAGATTCGACAGAGTGGTAGGATACAAGGTAAATACAGAAAGTCAGTTGGATTCCTACAAACCAACAAAAAGAATTTCAAAGAGGGAATCAGGATAATAGTATGATCCATAATTGCTCCTAAAAAAAAAATAAAATACTTAGAAATAAATCTGGCCAGGAATGTAAAAGACTTACACAACGAAAACTACAAAACACCACTGCAATAAACCAGAGACCTCCATATATGGAAAAGCATACCATCATCACAGATGAGAAGTGTCAACAACATGATAATGTCAATCCTACCCCAGATGGTCTACAGATACAATGCAATCCCAATCCAAATACCAACAGCATTTTATAACAAGATGCAAAAACTAATCATTAACTTTAAGTGGAAAGGAAAGGGGTTTCAGATAAGTAAAGCATATCTGAAGAACAACGAAGTATGAGGCCTCACACTACCTCATCTCAGAACCTACTGCACAGCCACAGCCACAGTAGTCAAAACGGCATGGTATTGGTACAAGGACAGACACACAAACCAATAGAACAGAATTGAGAACCCAATTGTAAATCCATCCATCTAGGTCGATTGACGCTTGGCCAAAGGACCAAAGTCCACTACATGGGAGAAAATAGAGTCGTTTTAACAAACGGTGCTGGCAAAACTGGATGTCTACCTACAAAAAAAAAAAAAAAACATGAAACAGAATCCTTAACTTACACCATGCACAGAAACTAATTCAAAAAGAATCAAAGACCTAAATATAAAACTTTGAATAATAAATATCATGGAAGAAGAAACAGGGTCAATGCTAGGGACACTGATGTATGGCATAAATAGGATATAAATGATAACTAACAACACACAAACACCAGAAGACAAAGTAGATGACTCGGATCTCCTAGAAAATAAATACTTACACACATCAAAAGATTTCACAAAAAAAAGTTAAAAGGTAACCTACAGACTGGGGAAAAAAATTGGCTACTACATAATGTAACAAGGGTTTAATCTCTAAAATCTGTAAGATAATGGAACACAGTAACAATAAAAAGACAAATCATCCAATTAAAAAGTGGGCAAAGGATATAAACAGTTATTTTACCAAAGACAACTTTCAGACAGTTAATAAACACATAAGGATATATTTGTGTTCATTAGCTATTAGATAAATGCAAATTAAAACTATAATGAAATACCATCTTATGTCAACATTGCTGTCATGAATGAACATAAACCAGAAAAGGACAAATGTTGGAGAAGTTGTGGGGAGATTGGAACTCTTACGCACTGCTGTTGAGAAAGTAAAGTAGTCCAGTTCCTACAGAAAATAATATGATGATTTCTTAAGAAATTAGAAATAGAAATACCATATTGTTGTTGTTAGGTGCCAACGAGTTGGTTTTGACTCATAGCGACCCTGTGAACAACAGAACAAAACACTACTCAGTCTTGCACCATGTTCACAATAGTTTTTATGCTTAAATCCGTTGTTGCAGCCACAGAATCGGTCCATCTCGTCGAGGGTCTTCTTTTTCACTTACCCTCTACTCTACCAATCGTGGTATCCTTCTACAGGGACTGAGCTCTCCTGATAACATGCCCAAAGTATATAAGACGCAGTCTCAGCTTCTTTTCTTCCAATGAGCACTCTGGCTGCACTTCTTCCAGGATGGATCTGTTTGTTCTTTCGGCAGTCCACGGCACATTCAATATTCTTCTCCAATGCCATGATTCAAAGGCATCGATTCTTCTCATGTCTTCCTTGTTTATAGCCCAGCTTTCACATGCCTGTGATGCAACTGAAAATACTATAGCTTGGATCAGGTGCATCTTAGTCTTCAAGGTTTCTCTTCAATACTTTAATGAGGTCCTTTGAAGTAGATTTTCTCAATGCAATGTGTCTTTTGGTTTCTTAACTGCTACTTCCACGGGCATTGATTGTGCATCCAAGTAAAATGAACTCACTGACAACCTCAGTTCTTTTTCCATTTATCACAATGTTGCTTACTGGTCCAGTTGTGAGGATTTTTGTTCTCTGGACATTGAAGTGCAATCCGTATTGAAAGCCATGGTCCTTGATCTTCATCACTAAGTGTTTAAAATCTTCTTCACTTCCAGCAAGTAAGGTGGTGTTTTCTGGGTAACGCAGGTTGTTGATGAGTCGTGTTCAAATCCTGATGCTTCGCTCTTCTTCTTATAATCCAGTTTATCAGATTATTTGCTTGGCATACCAATTAAAAAGTTATGGTGAAAGGTTACAACCCTGACACACACCTTTCCTGACCTTCAACCATGCAGTGTCTCCTTCTTCTGCTCACACGACTGTCTCTTGATCCATGTATAGATTCCTTAAAAACACAATTAAATGTTCTGGAACTTTCATTTAACACAATGTTAGCCACAATTTGTTATGATCCACACAGTCAAATGCTTTTGCATAGTCAATGAAACACAGGTAAACATCTTGGTATTCTCTGCTTTCAGCCAAGATCCATCTGATATCAGCAATGATATCCCTGGTTCCACATCCTCTTCTGAATCTGGCTTGAATTTCTGGCAGTTCCTTACTGATATACCATTGCAGTCTCTTTTCAGTGATCTTGAGAAAAATTTTACTTGTATGTGATACTAGTGATAATGTTCAGTAGTATCTGTGTGCAGTTCAATCACCTTTTGGGGGAACAGGTATAAATATGGACCTCTTCCAGTCAGTTGGCCAGGTAGCTGTCCTCCAAATTTCTTGGCATAGATGAGTGAGCACTTTCAGCACTGCACCTGTTTATTGAAATATCTCAGTTGATTTTGTATCAATTCCTGGAGCCTTGTTTCTCACCAGTGCCTTCAGTGCAGCTTCGATTTCTTTCTTCAGTACCATTGGTCCCTGATCATATGCTACTTCTTCAAACGGCTGATTACCGACCAATCCTTCTGGTATAATGACTGTCTATATTCCTTCCATCTTCTTTTCATGCTTCCTGAGTCGTTTAGTGTTCTCCCTAGAGAATTCTTCACAATTGCAACTCAAGGCTGGATTTTTTTCTTCAGTTTTTTCAGCTTGAGAAATGCAGATTGTATTCTTCCCTTTTGGTTTTCTATTTTCAGCTCCTTGCACATGTCATTACAATACTTTATTTTGTCTTCTCGAGCTGCCCTTTAAAGTCTTTCATTCACTTCTTTTACTTCATCATTCCTTTATTTTGCTTTAGCTCCTCAACATTCAAGAGCAAGTTTCAGAGTCTTCTGACATTCAATTTGGTCCTTTCTTTCTTTTTTGCCTTTTTAATGACCTCTTGCTTTCTTTGTGGATGATGTCTTTGATGTCATTCCGCAATTCATCTGTACTTCGGTCATTAGTGTTGATGACATCAAGTCCGTTTTTGAGATAGTCTCTAAATTCAGGTGGGATACACACGGGACCTCATACTCAAGGTCATACTTTGGCTCTTGTGCACTTGTTCTGATATTCTTCAGTTTGAATTTAAACTTATGTACGAGCAATTGATGGTCTGTGTTGCTGTCAGCACCTGGTCTTGTTCTGACTGCTGATATGTATCTTTTCCATTGTCTTTTTCCACGTATTATTTGATCTGATTCCCATGTATTCCATCTGGTGAGGTCCATGTGTATAGTTGTATTTGTGTTGGTGAAGTCATTGGTCTTGCAAAACTCTATCACGAGACCTGAACAGTATTTCTATCACCAAGGCTGCATTTTCCAGCTACTCATCTGTCATCTTTGTTTCCAGCTTTTGCATTCCAATTACCAGTAATTATCAGTGTGTCTTTATTACATGTCCCATCAACTTAGGACTGCAGAAGCTGATAAAAATCTTCAATTTCTTCATCTTTTGCCTTCATGGTTGGTGTATAAAATTGAACAATAGTTGTAATAACTGGTTTTCCTTGTAAGCATAAGTATATTTTCCTATTATTGACAGCACTGTACTTCAGGACAGATCTTGAAGTGTTCTTTTTGACAATGAACACAACACTATTACTCTTCAAGTTTTTGTTCATGGCGCAGTAGACCATACGATTGGTGGAGAAATACCATAGGCTCAACCAATCCCTCTTATAAGAATTTATCCTAGAAAAATAAGAGCCATCACATGAGTAGACACATGTGCACCCATATTCGTTGCAGTTTTATTCACAGTGGCAAAAAGATGAAAATAGCCTAAGTGCTCATCAATAGATAAATGGTTAAACAAATTATGGTACAGAGACACAGTGGAACACTACCCAATGATAAAGAACAATAATGAATCTGTGAGACTTCTCACAACATGGGTGAATCTGGAGGGCACTATATTGAGCAAAATAAGTCAATCACGAAAGGACGAATAGTGTATGAGACCACTGTTACAACAACTCATGAACATGTTTACACACAGAAACAGCCTTTGACGGCTACAAGGCAGGGGAGAATTGGGGAGGGGAAATAACCAACTAAATAGTAAGCAAGTGGTAAATTTGGTGAAGGGAAATATAGTGAACATTATAGGGGAAGTCACCACAACACCAGCAAGGCAAAGTCACCGAAACTTCACAGACAGTTCCAAACACCCACAGGACCGAGTTACTGGGCCAAGGACTAAGATTATGGTTTTGGAGGCTATCTAGGTGAATGGACGTACACAGGCCACAAAGAAAATATTCTACATGCTATATTGGTGAGTAGCATCTTGGGTGTTAAAAGCTTTCAAGGAGCCTTCTAAGATACATCTACTGGTTCCATCTCCTCCAAAGCTAAGATGAAAGAAGAAAAACAAAGACACATAGGAAATGTTAGTTCAAAGGACAAATGAACAGGAAGTACCACAGCCTCCACCAGTCTGATCCTAGCACAACAAGGTGGTACCTGGCTACCACTACCTGTCTGACAGGGATCAAATCAGAGGGTCTGGGATAGAGCAGGAGGAAAATGTAGAATAGAATTCAAATTCACAGAAAAATCAGACTTTATTGGTCTTACAGAGACTGGAGAAACCCTAGGACTATGGCCCCCAGACACCCTTCTAACACAAAACTGAAGCCACCCTGAAGTTCACATTTAGCCAAGGATCGTTGTTTTTACTAGGTGGTGTTGAGTCTGTTCTGACTCATGGCTACTGTAGGCACAATAGAATAAAATCTGCCAGGTCCTACACCATCCTCACAATTGTTGCTATCCTTGAACCCGTTGTTGCAGCCACCGCATCAATCCATCTCTTTGAGGGTCTTCCTCTTTATTCACTGCCCCTCTACTTTGCCAAGCATGATGGAATTGATCTCTCCTGATAACATGTTCAAAGTACATAATAAGGTAGTTTTGCTATCCTTGCTTCTAAGGAGCACCTCTAGTTGTACTGTTTCCAAGACAGATCTGTTGTTCTTTTGAAAGTCCATGGCATATTCAATATTCTTCACCAGCACCACAATTCAAGGCATCAGTTCTTCAGTCTTCCTCAGTGTCCTGCTTCAGCATTGATATGAAGTGATAGAAAGTGATAGTCAGGTAAGTGATAGTCAGACAGAAAGATAGAAAGTGATAGTCAGGTACACCTTAGTGTTCAAGGTGGTATCTTTGATTTTAATACTTTAAAGAATCTCTTGCAGCAGATTTTCTCAATGCAATGGATCTTTTGATTTCTTGACTGCAGCTTCCATGAGTGTTGATTGTGGATCCAAGTAAAATGAAATTGTTGATAACTTCAGTCTTTTCCCCCATTATTATGATGTTGCTTATTGGTTCAGCTGTGAGTATTTTTGTTTTCTTTATGTTAAGTTATAGTCCATACTGAAGGCTGTGGTCTTTGATCTTCATCACTAAATGCTTCAAGTCTTCTTCCCTCTCAGTAAGCAAAGTTGTATCATCTGCTTGATGCACGTTGTTAATGAGTCTTCCTCCAACCCTCATGCCCTGTGTTCTTCATGTAGTCCAGCTCCTAGGATTATTCACTCAGCATAAAGATTGAATAGTTATGGTGAGAGGATACAACCTTGACACACACCTTTCCTAACTTTAAACCATGCAGTATCCCCATGTTCTGTTCAAATGACTGACTCTTGATCCATGTATAGATTCTTCATTAACACAATTAGATCTGTGGAATTCCCATTCTCTGACATGTTATTTATAATTTGCTATGATCTGCACAGTCAGATACCTTTGCATAGTCAATAAAACACAGGCTAAACATCTTTCCAATATTCTCTGCTTTCAGCCAAGATGTAACATCAACAATTACGACCCTGGTTCCATATCTTTTCCTGAATCTGGCTCGAATTTCTGTCAGTTCCCTGTCAATATATTGCTGCAGTTAATTTTGAAAAATCTTTAGCAAGATTTTACTTGAGTGTGATACTAACAGTATTGTTTGATAATTTCCACATTTTATTGGGTCATCTTTCTCAGGAATAGACATAAATATGGAACTCTTCCAGTTGGTTGGCCAGGTAACTATCTTTAAAATTTCTTGTCATAAATGAATGATCATTTACAGGGCGGCATCTATTTTTTGAACCATCTCAGTTGATGTTCCAGTAACTCCTGGATCCTTTTTTTTTTTTTTGCCAACACCTTCAGTACATCTTGGACTTCTTCCTTCAGTACTATGGGTTCTACTGATCATATGCTCCCACTTGAAATGGTTGATGTCAATCTTTTTTTTTTTTTGGTATAATGACTGCGTATTCCTTCTATGTTCTTTTGATATTTCCTGTGTCATTTAATCCGACTCGACGGCACTTGGCTTGGCTGTGTCATTTAATAATATCCCCATAGAATCTTTCACTATTGTAACTTGAGGCTTAATTTTTTTTCTCATTGATCATAGTGGGATCCAAAGTCCACCCAGATTCAAGTGGTGTGGAATAGAATACACTTCTTGATGGGAGATGCCATCAACAATTTGTGGCTATGTTAACTGTACTACCATCCATCCTTTGGCCTTGATTATTCACATTCTTCCATATGCAAAAGATGTCCTCCCCCCTAAGACTTCCATTTCCAAGACCACCACAAGTTTATACTACCATAGCGTTGAATTCAGTATTTCATTTTGTGTATCTGGTTAAGATATACATAAAATTTCTCACATGTGGCAACCATTAATCTAAACATCTATGAACTAAGGCAGGGTCAATAATTTTTTTTTCTGTAAAGAATCACATAGTAAATATTTTTGTCTTTGTAGGCTATACAGTTTTTATCATAAATACTCAACTCTGTCAATATAGTACAAGCCATAGATGATATAAAAGCAAATCTGTTTTCATCTTTCTTCTCAGCCTACTCAGTGATTTTTATTTCGGGTATTTTAATAGCTCTTTAGCTGCATAGTTTCTATTTGATCTTTTTAAATAGTGTCAATCTCTCTGACAAGTTTCCCTTGTTTTATTTAAACCCTTGAATATGTGTAATTGTCTCTTTAAGAGTTCTTTCCCGCTAATGCCAGCATCTTGGCCATCTACAGATCTGTTTCTATTGACAGCTTTTTCTTTTGATTTTGGGAATTGTGTCTTGCATTTTCATATGCCTAGTAATTTTTTGTTAAACTCTGAACATTGTCAATAATACATTTTAGAGTCTGTCTATTCTATGTCTTTGAAAAGCATTGGTTTTTGTTTTACCAGGCAGTTAAAGTACTTGCTGATCACCTTGGACTTATAAAGGCTTAGTTTTACATTTTATTATACATACCTATTTTCCTTCTTTTGGCGGGGGGGGGGGTGGGCATGAAATCTTTCCAGTCCTGGGACATAGTGTTTCCTTTAAGGTAAACTTTCTTCAGTGGAAAGACAGAGGTGTTTACTCCTGGCATTGATGAGAATCTAATTCCAAACTTTGTGTCTTCTGCTCAGCTTTTACATTGTTCCAACTTGTATTTTCTGCTGAGTTCTTTGGAACCTTCCTTGAGCATAGGCATTTCAAGAGTCAGACTAGTACCTGAGGGACATTTAAACCCAAATTTTAGCTCTCATTCCTCTATGGCTTCCTCTGCACTAGGATTTATGTATCTCAGTTTTTAAGCTGCTCTTACTACCCTAACTCTATCCTCCGACACTTTAAGCCCAGAACACTGAAGATTTTCATTTGTCTTCTCTCTGCTCTATGCTGTGTGGTCTGAGCAGTGCTCTTATATGTTTGGTTCTCACCCAATAAGTGCTTCCCTTCATGCCAGAACAAAAAGCATACCAGTTACCACTGAGTTGGTTCCAACTCATGGCAATGTAGAATTGTCATACAGAGAGGAATTGTGCTTCACAGGTTTTCAAAGACTGCTTTTCAAAAGTAGATCACCAGCTCTTTTGTCTAAGGTGTCTTGGGATAGATTTGAAACCCTAACTTTTCAGTTAGTAACTTAACACATTCACTGCACCACCCAGAGACTAGAACTCACTTTACTTTCCGTCTGTCCTTGATCGCTCTCTTCAACACCGTCAGTGAATTGTATGTGCATGTACATATGCGTATGTGTGTGTGTGAAATACATAGGTGTACATGTTTAGTCCAAAACTCAAAGCCAAACGCACTGCCACCAGGTAGATTCCAACTCATAGTACCCTCATAGGGTTTCCAAGTCTGTAAACCTTTATAGAAGCACACTATCACATCTTTCTCCTGAAGAGCTGCTAGTGGTTTTGAACCACCATGCTGTACCCTACAGTGTGGTATTGTTACATTTTCCTTGCTACAATTTATAAAACGTTTGATTCCAGTTACATAAAATTCAAGAAAATGAAAATCTGTGGTGACCAAAAGAGGATCAGTGATTGCCTCCTGATGGGGATCAGGCAAGGAGAAGCAGGAGAAAGGACTGACTTACAGAGGGGAATGAGAACATTTTGGTGTTTTAGGTGTGTTCATTATCTTTACTCTGGTCATTATTTCCTGAATGCACATATTCATCAAGAATTGTACACTGTAAATATGCAGTTTATTGTATGCCTGTTACATGAATAAATTAGAAAAAGAGGGGTGTGATAGTAATAGTGGAAGAAAAACATGTATTCTGGCTAGTGGAAAAGAGCCAAGGCACAGTAATTTAAACATGAAGGCGCGGTGTTGAGGAGATGGTGAAGAAGAGCCTGTTTGGACAAGAGTCCAAAGAGCAGGGAGCAGGGGTGCAGCAAGCCTGGCTCGGTGAATTCATACCAGAGACTGGAGGACTGGGGAGCACCTACTCTAGTGTAGCTGGTCCCCACAGTTCCCCTTCCTCCACTATTTTCTCTGTTCTTACTGCTTGAATTGAGCCCCGGTGGTGTCATTGTTAAGAGCTTGTCTGTTAACCCAAAGGCTGACAGTTTGACCTGTCCACCTGCTCCTGGACAACCCCACGGGACAGTTCTATTCTGTCCTACAGGGTCGCTGTGGGTCAGAACTGACTCTTTGGCAGTGAGTTTGTCTCTGGACTGCTTCACCAGCAATGTAGAACCCCTTTTTGTTAGGCTTCACAGCAAGTGCCCCAGCTGCTTCCTCCAGACTTTGAACTTGCAGAAAGTGCAAGCTACTCCACTGGCTACCAAAAGAGTGTCCCATGACATTAGACCTGCATAGGAAATTCCCATAAAGGCATTATTAGCAGGTTTGGGGGCATCCCAGCTGTTTCCACCGCCCTGATTTACACACGGACTCTTTCAAACAGCAGGTGCTAAGGATGGATAATCCCAATGGCCAATCAGTGGATTTAGGTGGATCTATGGAATAGCAGACCCACAGACGGGTGGGGAATACGGTGGGTAGTTACGGTGGGCGAGTGCGTGGCGAAAAGTGCAGTACAAGGCTTGCCTGCTGACCTAGAAGGAAAGCCTCCCCGAGACAGCCCTGTGGCGGCAGTTCTCGGGATGGCCGGAAGAGGGCGCGGCGGATCTCCTCAGTCCGCTGCTGTCTGAGGCCGACCTGAGGTCCGCCACCGCCGGGAGGAATCCAGCCTCGGACAGTCGCCGCAGTGCCTGAACTGTGGAGATCCACCCGAGGGGACATGGGCTTCGTACTGCAGCTACACGAAGACTTGCCTGGGCTCAGTGTTTGGAAGAAGGGTAGAGGAGAGGGGAAAAGGTAGGAGGCTGGGAAGGAAAGCAGGCACGGAAGAGGGAACCCCAGAGTCGCCGGTGAGTCTGTCTCCTGGAGACTCCGAGGGTGTAGCCAGAGTTCCAGGGAAACCCGAGCCCCAAGACGCACGCTGTTGGGGCTGTGATTTTATGGGAGTATGGAAGGCAGAGACAGCTGCAGGCTGGGGCATCTGAAGCAGCCTGCAGCTCTACTTTCGATAGGAAGTTGCATAGGTTCTGGGACCAGCAGCTGCGCCGCCAAGAGGATGCGCCCATCATTGCGGTGTCCGCAGTAGTTGTCAAACTTTGCTACAAGCTGGAAGCGCAAGACAGCACTTCCGCGGGGCTGCCCCGGCCGGTTGGGATAGGCACTACCAGTCCGTGTCCAGAGTATCTGAATGCCCACCGTCCACTCTCTCGGCAGCTTACAGGTTATAGATCTAAACAGCAATGAAGAACTGGGGAACAGGAAGAAGCAGATCCACTGGGGAGCCTGAGCTCTGCCTGAGTCTGTCTCTCCTGAGGCACCAGTCTCCATGAGTCTCTCAGTGGCTACAGGACCTCTGTCTTAGTTTCTCCGCGTTTCAAAGGGTGCTGCTAGTCAAGTTCTCCTTCTGTCTACTTCCAACCCAATCTCAAATTTGTTCCTACCCCAGAAGCGCAGATACGCCCCCGCAGACCGTGCGCCTGGAGTTGGTGGAGAGAGTAAACCAAAACACAGTAAAACGTTTGCCTTGGAGTCATTCTGACTCATAGGGACCCTATAAGACAGAATACAACTGCCCCATGAGGTTTCCACGGAGGGATTTGAACTGCCTGCCTTTTGGCTAGCAGATGTAGCGTTTAACCACTACACCACCAGGGTTTCCAGAGAGAAACTGTTCCTGTTGTTAGGTGCCATTGAGTCGGTTCCAGCTCATAGCGATTCGATGCACAACAGAGGGAAATACGGCCTGGTCTTGCACCAGGTCCATAATGGTTTTTATGCTTAAATCCATTATTGCAGCCACTGTGTCAATCCATCTCGTCCTTCAAAGATCTTTCTCTTTTCCTCTGACCCTCCACTCTACCAAGCATGATGTCCTTCTCAGGGACTGATCCTTCCTGACAACATGTCCAAAGTATGTAAGACATAGTCCTGCCATCTTTGCTTCCAAGAAGCACTCTGGCTGTAGTTCTTTCAGAATAGATCTGTTTGTTATTTGGCAGTCCACAGTACACTCACCATCGTTCTCCAACGTGACAATTCAGAGGCATCAATTCTTCTTCTGTCTTCGTTGTTCATTGTCCAGCTTTGGCATGCATATAATGTGACTGAAAATACAACGGCTTAGGGCAGGCACTCTTTAGTCTTCAAGGTGACAACTTTACTTTTCAAAGGAGAGACTGGTGGCTCTGAAATGCCAACCTTTTTGTCAGTAACCTAGTTCTCAGCCGTTGTGCCACGAGATGTTGGATGTAAAAGCTGGGAGGAGTTGAATTCAGGCTTCAAACTGAGCTACCCGGGGAAGGAACGGGTCTAAGACATCTGAGAGGGCTGGCCCTAACAAAGTAGCAGAGTCGCCCCACAGGAACTCACATCGTCACAGCCTTGCCCTCACCTCTGCGGTCCAATCCCAGAGTGCAGGGGGGAAAGGAGAGAGGGGCACGGGCACGGGAGCCGGTCTCTGATGTCCCATCGTCCTTCCCAGTCAGCCCAGAGGCTGAGACTTGAGAGAGTATCCTCAAAAGAAGGGGAGGCCCTCAAAGGTCTCAGGTAGTCAGGCTGAAGGGAGAGGGAGCTGTAGAGAGAGCTCACCTTCACGCATATCTCCGTATCTTTTCTTGCACTGTGTCAGCCTGAGAAAGCTATCTCAGGAAAGTTGCCCATTTGGTCACCCTGAGGCCTCCTGCAGACCTTTCAGTACTCCCTGGTCAGTGTTTTGGGCAAAGACTTGAAAGGTCCACTGGGAGACTCTTCACAGAGAGGGACCACAAAGACATCCATCGGGGAGACCAAGGATCACCGACCTCAGGGCCCCCTGTGCATTCCTGCCTGCCAGTCCCTGGGCTGAGTGGCCTACACAGTATAGGGAGTCAGGTGCCCTCCAGCCCCGGAGCCTGTGACTGACTGTCCTGCCATCCACCTGGGAGCCACAGCAGCCCAGGGACCCACAGTTTTTCCACAGAGGGTCAGAAACCTGGATTCAAACTCAAGAATCAAAAGTAATAACCTCTACCATTTTCTAAAACCAAGATACAAAATCAAAAGTAATAGCCCCTGCCGTTTGCCAGAGACATTTAGGATATATAAATGTCACAAATGTTACCTCATTCTTAAATATTTGGATGTCTAGCACAACCATCCTGGGAGCTACATAGGACAGGTTAGGACGATTTTTTGCAGCTCAGGAAATAAGTTCCTAAGAAGCTTTATTTCCTCATTAAACATTTCTTGGGACACTGGGAAAGTCAAGGAAAAGTAAAACCAAGTCTCACCTAGAGAAGGGTGGCAGTAAACAACACACAACTTTACTCTGGCTATGACAGGAGTGGATCCAGGGGGGAGGGAGTACCCACAAGAGGTGTACCACATAGCTGCAAACTGTCAAAGCCTGTCTCAAATCCCAGGACTTCTGACTTTTACACAGGTGCTTGTTCTGGGACCTGGAGCTTGAAGACAGAGAGGCGATGTGGAGATACATACATAAACCTTCATTGCAAGTCTCTCTGTCTTGATTGCATCCTCAAGTAATATTTGTTGCAAAGTAACATATTACTGAGTTATTGTTTTTTAAAGTGTAAGTGGATAGGAACAGCGTCTGCCTTGTTGAAGGCTGAATTTTCAAGTCTAGCACAGTGCCTGGCTGAGAGTACATGCTCAGTAAAAATGGGTAGTCTTGATGGTGATTGTGATTAAACTCGGAGCAAGATACCACCACCAAGAGACACGGCCATGGGTGCCTTTGGAGACTGTGAAGGACCATAAACGGAATTAGAAAAAGTGGCCAGGAGGGAAAACTATCAGTCTCTTCTCATCTCAGCCAAGTTGGTGATATGGCCACCAAACTAGTTTTCTGTAGAGCTTCTGTCCTAGTCTTTCAAAGAAGTGACCCTGGAGGAAAAGAGGAGCTTTTCCCTTTGCTGTGTGGGTGAGAAGCAAAGGCTGGTAGTAGTTTGGACGAGCACCTCCGCAGCAACTTGAGTCCGGGGTGAGCTGCAGACAGCAAAGCAGAGTGTGGCAGTGATCCGAGGCGGGAATGTGCTGCCTGCGCCAGGGAAAGCTGCCTGCCCAGCCCGCTGCCCCACCTCACTCACCAGGCCCACCACCCGAGGAGCGAGTTAGGTTCGGGATTAAGGAATATGTTCAGGTGATACCCAGCTCTGGAATATTCCCTGCAGCCATGCTCCCCTTGGAGAAACCGCTGGTTTAATACAGGGTCCCACTACTAAAGACGAATCCTGGAGGCGGCGGCGAGAAGGGACATACTTTCAGTTGGGACAAGTGTCGGGGCCAGCGGAGGGACGCTCGGGGCCCTCGTTTGGATGATTTCCGAAACTACCTACCCGTGTATGTGTACATGTGTATGCATGTGCCTTTTTCCTGTCAGCAGTCTTTTGGACTTGGCAGTGCACTGTGCCTGCGAAGAGTGCAGGGTGTGTATGTGTGTGTGTGTAAAGGGACAGGGCTGGGAGAGGCGCCGGGTGTCCGGGGTCAGGACGCTGCAGAAGCCTAGGTGAGAGCTGCTGGGTGCTGAAGAAGCGCGCCTGTCTGGCAGAGCTTGAAGACTGCGCCTGTTGCAGGAAAGAGGGTGGAGCAGAAGCTGCTGCCCGCCCCCGACAAAGCGCGCTCTGGCTCCTATTCTGCGCTGACACCCGCCGCCTGCTGAGTGTCTCCCTATCCTATCCCAGAGCTCGGGGTCTCGAGAGGCAGCCGAGGCTCAGGCTCTCCAGGCAGTCTGGCCGGGGAGCTGGCAGCCACAGACGACAGGGCCTACTGAGAGGCTGGAAGGCTGCCAGGCGACGGAAGTCGAAGTGGCAAAGTCCAAGGACAGCGGAGTATTCATCCAACATTTTCGTTCTCAGTCCGCGGCCCTGCAGCAAAGAGTGGAGGATATGAATAATCAGAAATCTCGAGTGCTGCAGCGAACTTAAAACATTTCAAAGCACTTTGATGTGGTCGAGCTTATTATTTGAATCTAAGAAAAACCTTGTGAAGAAGTATCTTCACTCCGAAATGACTTTGCTGTTGGGAGAGACTGTAAGGCATTCTACACGTGACATTCCTCGCACTTACCAAATATAAAATACTGGAGAGGAAGGGAGAAAGGGAAAACGAGAAACTAAGAAACCCATCCCACCTTAGCATTAAGACCCCTTTCAGGACGCAGCACCGTATAAGGTCTGCTTACTCTCCTCCTCGGTACAGTTGAGATCAGTGTCACCTTCCGAATTTGCTTCCTAGACTCAGGCACCACACTGAGCAAAGCGCAGTTGGTGAGGTCTAAATCCTTCTCGAGAGCGCACTCCAGAGAAGGAAAGGCCTGGCGTTCACCTGACTTAGTGCCCCTCTGCAGCGACAAAGCTGGAGAGAGCGTTTCTGCGTGCAAATACAGTGTTGCCAGCCCTTGAGCCGAGGTGGGAGTCTCCTGGAGACAAGAGCCAAAACGCAAGCCTGGGGTGACTGGGAGGTGCTCTTAGCTTTCTACCTCAGAAGGAATACAGGGGACGAAGACCGTGAATGCGGAACGTAGAAGTTGGCGGTGTATTGGGGGAGTGCGGAGGGCACCCCAAGCAGATGATTGAAATCTTAGAAAGTAAATAGACAACTTTCCTACTGTAATTGATATTAATGAAAAAGGCGCCTAACCTGCTGAAATAAATCGTCCAAAAATGTTTGTTTTTCACCGGGAGCTCCCTCTTACAAAGGAGGGAGGGGGGGAATAAAACGTGAAAACAAAAACCAAAATTGGAGAAACCTTCTTGAAAGGCTCCTGCGGTGTCTTGGAGACCCCTGCTCGGCCGGGGAGCGCTCCGTCCTCCAAGCCCCTAGCGAGAAGTGGAGGCTAAAACAAGCCAGTAAAAGAGGGAGAGGGAGAGGGAGGAGGGAATAAAACAAAACATTTAAAATCAAGGGGCAAAAATCTGGACTCAGTCTCAGGATCTGCGGCGCACTGCTGTCCGGTTCGTTGGTGCACTCGACCTGGGCCTGGGCCGGGATGGAGCGGAGTGGCGGACACCTGGGCCTTGAGCGGGGCGCGCAGCCCACAGCTCCCCCTTGCCAGGCACCCAAGGACCCTCAAGGCGCGGGGCTCACTCTTGAAGTCTGGGAACGCTCAGATAGGAAACCCACTTCCTCCTAAGCAGTTTCTTGCTCGCCGGTTGAGAGGCGCCCAATTGAAGCAGAATGATCCTCATCTACTAATATCCAGCGTGGTCACAAAGCAACTGGCCATTTACGCCGCCACTTTAAACAAAGATATTTGGTTATTCCCGGGAAAGCAAGTGCACTTTTGCATGGTTGAGCTCTAGGCAGAAGAGTGCCTCAACCCAGCCTTCCGCCGCTGCGCTGCGGGCGCCTCGGGATTCGTCCCCTCCAAGCTAACTGGCCAGCCAGGGTTCAGGCTGAGTTCCTTGCCGCAATAGGGGTTCAGGCACTCACCGTTCCCGGCCCTCACCCTTCTTGAAGTACCAGAGGGGACAAACGTGGCCCTGGGGCTTGGGTGCTGGAGCTGCGATGTCTTCGGAAAGTCAGCTCCAGATCTATAATCCCGCGTGTCGTTGCGATGGGCGAGGGTCAGGGACACCAGGTTTGTCTGAAGTGGGGCAACTTCACTGATGCCCCCTCCCGCTAGTACCCCCTAACCTTCCTCCCGGCAGGCCAGTAGTATGCTTGCCTCTGTAGAGTGTGGGGGCTGGGAGAAGGAGCTGCATGTGTGTTTTGGGGGGAGGGCGTGAAGCGGAGGGTGGGGAGCTGGCCCTCTGAAAAACTCCTCAGCTGCGGGGGGGGGGTGGTGGGATGCGAAGACCCGGGATAGCCTCTCGGCGACAGCCGATCCCCTGCTTAGCGCCCCCACCGCCCGCGCATATTCTCTCGGGTAGGGGAAAAGGGGGCGGGGAACAGAGGGTGTCCCTCTGACGGCTACAGAAGAGCTAGACAGACTGACAGACAAGCAGACCAACGGTGCGGCCCCAGGGTTCGTCCCCAGACTCGCTCATTTGGTGGTGGCTGGGGCTCAGCGCCGCGAAGCCAGATGTGGTCCAGAGGCAATGGGAAGGTGCGGGGCTGGGAGGCCGCGGCGGGAGGGAGGAGCAGCCCCGGCAGGCTCAGGTGAACCCCCCCACCCTATCCCTTGGCCCCCTCCTGCTTCAGGGCTTGTCCTCTCCGGGGAACCCCGACCGAATTGGAAAGTGGTTCCACTTTGGAACTCTGCAAGTTGGTTGCAAAGTAGCATACGCCTGCCTTCCTCCCCAGCATCCCTCCTCCTCGGCTACACCCCACCCCACCTCCTGCCCTCCCGGCTCTCGGTTCCCTCCTCTTTCCCCTCCCCTGCCTCCCCCCGCGCGCAGCCGGCACCCCACAAAAATTGGGGGCGGGGGTGCCCAGGGGAGGGGGGAAGAAATGCTTTGAGTTGTGTCTCTGCCTCTCTTTCTGTCTCTCTTTGAGACCTAAAAACCCTGACAAGTGAAACTTAAAGGTGTTTACCTTGTCATCAGCATGTAAGCTAATTATCCTGGGCAAGATGTAGGCTTCTATTGTCTTGTTGCTTTAGCGCTTACGCCCCGCCTCTGGTGGCTGCCTAAAACCTGGCGCCGAGCTAAAACAAACGCGAGGCAGCCCCCGAGCCTCCACTCAAGCCAATTAAGGCGGACTCGGTCCACTCCGCTACGTGTACATCCAACAAGATCGGCGTTAAGGTAACACCAGAATATTTGGCAAAGGGAGAGAAAAAAAAAGCAGCGAGGCTTCGCCTTCCCCCTCTCCCTTTTTTTTCCTCCTCTTCCTTCCTCCTCCAGCCGCCGCCGAATCATGTCGATGAGTCCAAAGCACACGACTCCGTTCTCAGTGTCTGACATCTTGAGTCCCCTGGAGGAAAGCTACAAGAAAGTGGGCATGGAGGGCGGCGGCCTCGGGGCTCCGCTGGCGGCGTACAGGCAGGGCCAGGCGGCACCGCCGGCCGCGGCCATGCAGCAGCACGCCGTGGGGCACCACGGCGCCGTCACCGCCGCCTACCACATGACGGCGGCGGGGGTGCCCCAGCTCTCTCACTCCGCCGTGGGGGGCTACTGCAACGGCAACCTGGGCAACATGAGTGAGCTGCCGCCGTACCAGGACACCATGCGGAACAGCGCCTCGGGCCCCGGATGGTACGGCGCCAACCCAGACCCGCGTTTCCCCGCCAGTAAGTGAGGCCGCTCCGCTGCGGGGTCCGCGGGCTGAGCGCTGGGGGTGTGGGGAGAGCCTGCCGGCTGCGCGCTGGGCGCCAGGGTGGGCTGCCAGGCAGCGGCGCCAGGGAGCCGAAAGCAGAAGCAGAGGATTTTTCTCTCGGCCGGGCTGAGGGTCCGGAAGAAGCAGTTGGTGGGACAGACAGGTGCTCACAGTCGGCATCTCCCAGGCGCGACAGATGGCAGCTCCGCTTGGCTCTGGAGACATCGGGTAGCCTAGGGAAGCAGTCACTCCGCGAGCGACGGGAGCAGGGGTCAACAGGGCGGGAGAGGCGCGGCCTGGCCGGGTGGGAGGCTGCCCTGCTGAGACCTGCTCTGGTGTCTGGAGAGCCTGTTCTCCAGTGGAGTCTGGGCAGGTGGGAGGGCGCGTGTCTCTGGAGGGGGCCCTGAGCAGGCCGAGCAGGTGCCCACATTAGGGCCGACAGGAGAGAGTGGACAAGTGGCAAAGTGTCTGGGGGCTTGAGCTTTCTGAAGTGAACACCCTTCTCTTTGAGAGCTGCCCCAATTGGGATCCTCCGTGGGTCCCCACCTCTCCACCTGGGCCCAGCTGGCCTCCTCTGGACAGATACCCCTGCACCTCCAGCAGAAACAGGGCACGACAGGAGCAGGAGCAGCCTTTCCCACTGGGCTTTTTGGGTCAAAGACTAAGACTGAGGGAGGGTTATGGGGGCCAGGGTTGAGGTGGGAGTGGGGGGATACCCTGTAAATTCCTAGACCGCAGGGCTTCGGGCAGGCGCTGGCAATGTCCGGTAGCTGGGCCTCTGGGGCAGAGCGCCAGGCGGCCTGGGTGAGGAGAGCGCCGTCGGGGCGGGCTGGACAGGCCAAGGGCGCGGAAGGCAGGGGTGGCCTGGCCCGGCCCGGCCCCGGCCGACGCTGTGCGTTTGTCGCTTACAGTCTCCCGCTTCATGGGCCCGGCGAGCGGCATGAACATGAGCGGCATGGGCGGCCTGGGCTCACTGGGGGACGTGAGCAAGAACATGGCCCCGCTGCCAAGCGCGCCGCGCCGAAAGCGCCGGGTGCTCTTCTCCCAAGCTCAGGTGTATGAGCTGGAGCGACGCTTCAAGCAACAGAAGTACCTGTCGGCGCCCGAGCGTGAGCACCTGGCCAGCATGATCCACCTGACACCTACGCAGGTCAAGATCTGGTTCCAAAACCACCGCTACAAGATGAAGCGCCAGGCCAAGGACAAGGCAGCACAGCAGCAACTGCAGCAGGACAGCGGGGGCGGCGGGGGCGGCGGGGGCGCAGGGTGTCCGCAGCAGCAGCAGGCGCAGCAGCAGTCGCCACGCCGCGTGGCCGTGCCGGTCCTGGTGAAAGACGGCAAACCGTGCCAGGCGGGCGCTCCAGCACCAGGCGCCGCAGGTCTGCAGGGTCACGCGCAGCAGCAGGCACAGCAGCAGGCTCAGGCTGCGGCAGCTATCTCGGTGGGCAGCGGCGGCCCGGGCCTGGGCGCACACCCGGGCCACCAGCCGGGCAGCGCGGGCCAGTCTCCGGACCTGGCGCACCACGCCGCCAGCCCCGCGGCGCTGCAGGGCCAGGTCTCCAGCCTGTCCCACCTGAACTCCTCAGGCTCGGACTATGGCACCATGTCCTGCTCCACCTTGCTATACGGTCGGACCTGGTGAGAGGACGCCGGGCCGACCCTAGGCCAGCGCGCTGTCTCACCGCTCCCTCCCGCCTCACAGACCACCATCCTTTCGCTGCTCCACGCCCTTCGACTTTTCTTAAGAACCTGTCCCCATTCAGACCAAGGGGGGAAAAAACACAAAAGCCAAACTGCTGGACGTCTTTTTTGTTGCTGTTGTTGTTTTCTACTTCTTTTTTCTTTTTAAAGAAAATAAAAGCAACAACCAAGCAAATCCAATTCTTTAAGGAGTCTTTAAACAGAAGGACACAGAGAACAGCCGTAGGGGTGTCTCTTAAGTGATTCAAATGGTTTTCCCACACCCAAGAGGGCACAGTTTGGAGAGGACTCCACCCTGCCACGGCTCTGGACTTAAAAGATCACAAACTTCACTCTGGGTACATTCTGCCAGCGAAGTGGACTCGCTGGTAAATACCAGGATGTTTTTCGCAGGAGGGACAGGGCTGGGGAGAGGAAAGACTTCAACAGAAGCCACTTGTCATTGACACAAAGGAAGCATCTCCTCTCCAGCACCCACTGGCCCCCCCAGGCTCGGCCAGGACTCCGTGGCCCCGTGGAGAATTGTTTTATGTTTGATGTGAACTCGTAGCTGTAAACGCTGTCAAAAGTTGGACTAAATGCCTAGTTTTTAGTAATCTGTATATTTTGTTGTAAAAAGAAACTCAGTCCCAGGTTCCAGTCCCTCACATTTTTTTTATGGGCATTGACAAATCTGTGTATATTATTTGGCAGTTTGGTATTTGCAGCGTCAGTCTTTTTCCGTTGTAACTTATGTAGATATTTGGCTTAAATATAGTTCGCAAGAAGCTTCTAATAAATTATACAAATTAAAAAGATTCTTTTTCTGATTAAAAAAACCTTCTTTTTGGTTTGGTTTTGATTTAGTTTTAAATGACTCCCTTTAGGTTAGGGGCCTCATCATCGGATTGATAGGATAGAATTGTTTAGGCGTTCAAAAGACTGGGAACCGACTAAGAAGGCCAGCCCCGTGGGAAGAGGGAGTTTTGTTTAGACTTGGATTTGAGTGGTACCAAACCTCCACCAGTCCTCATATGTGGCAATAGAGAGGAGAAAAGACAAACTACTTTCACCAGGAGGGAGAGAGAAGAAAGAAAGGGAAAGACCAAAGAACTCATTTTCAGAGCCAAGTTTCTGTGTTTAGAAGCCCCAGAAGTTCCTACTATGGTCTTATACAGTGAGCCAACATCTTTAAGCAGTCAGCTTGACACCCTGTTTTAAATAACCCCAATGAGCTATCATTTTTCACTGAAGGAATCACTCTGCAGATCTGAACACCAAACCTTTATTTCTAATCTATGGCAGTTAGGTGGGAGCAGAATTTTATTTCTGCTCCAAAACAACAATCCTGCTTAGGGACCTGCCACAGATCCTGGCTTCTCTGGGCCTCTCTGGTTTCTGGCAGGGTGACACTGGGCCCGCAGCCCTGGGGAGTCCCTGGGTAGGACTTTAGAGGCTGGGATTTTGCTCTTTGTTCCATTAGTTTCCATTTCTTGGCTCTGAAATCTAGTACAGAATCTCTCTCCTGTCCTCAGTAAAAAATAAATTAAACTAAAAACAACATTAATCCTTTTCTTTTAGTATTCTGGACTTTTTCAGCTCCCAGATGTGTGCAGAGGGGAGAGTTGGGAGAACTCTTAGAGATGCTGGGGAGAGAAGGGTTGCTGGTAGATAGAAGGAGAAATGGTAGTTCTGGAGGGCTATCGCCTCGTCTCCCTCACCCCTGATGAATCTCTGGAGGCAAGATTGCCCTGGTGACTGCGGAAAGACACTTCACAGCACTTTTTCTCTAAGCCTGAAAGTATTTGATTGTAGAGGATTCATTCATATTTGGCATGTGTTCCCTTCTCACCTATAATTTTAACTTTCTTTTTCTTCTCTTTCCTCTATTTTCCTTTCCCATTACATTCACTGTTTCTCTCTTTTTCTCCTCCTTCCCCCCTTCCCTCCCTTCTTCAGCTTGTAGAGCAAGTTCTCTGGCTGAAGCCCTTGCCACAACTCAGCAGCTCTTTTGTTGGCTTCTTGGGGGCTCCTTTCATTTCATACCTTAGGACTGGAGGCTTGAGTGGGATTTCTCCCCTGGAAACACGGGTCTGGTTTCTGTGATTGGGCTTCCAATATTGAGAGCTCTGAGGTCTGAGAGGATGGCTGGTTAAGGAACTCTCAGAAGGCATTGTGTTTTAGAAAGCAAAGAGAATACAGCCAAATTTTGCACCTTCGCCTTGGAACTGGCAACTGTGGTCCTAGGTCAGGGAGTGTATGTGGCTAGAGCACTCGGCTGGGGACAGGACTGGACAGGGAAAGGAGATAACACACACAGCTCCTGTGTGCCTCTGGGGTCCCCATTCCGTATGTGTGGGAGCTTGGTTCGCCAACCCCCTGTCCCCCTCTGTCGGCCCAGAGTGAACCTGGGCAGAGGTGGGGCAGGCGATGTGGTTTGCAGGTTTGCAGAAACCCTTGAGAGGTAGAAATTTAGTGAGCTGTGCACCTCTTGGCCTTATCACCCTGGCTGTGGATGGAGTTTCTAACAAATACATTCTTCTCCCCGCCGTCTGGAGTCTGCTTAGTTTGAAGTCTGTTTACTTGTGCAGGGGAAAGGTGAATTCAGCCGAATCTGCGAATGGGTCCTGAGACAAACAGGACTTCGACCGCTTCTTGCCATCAATCACGCGGAGTCCACCAGCTCCCGCTCCTGGCCAGAGGCTCTTGTCGCAGCTGCAGGAAATAGCCCAGTAACCAATCTGAAGCGTCTTGCTGGGGAAGAAGGTGCGCTCTGGGCGCGCTGGGCTCAGCGTTAGAGGGTTCTGCTGCCTGAGGACAACCTCCTCCCTCCCAGTCCAGTTTCCAGCTTCTAGGAAGCTGAACACAGTCCTTTCTGGAGTCTTCTGCCCCTTGGTCACCATAATTCCGAACCCTGATCGGTTGTGGTTTACTCTTGGAGAAATCAATCTTCTGGGGATGCCATTGCGGTTGTCGTGTCTGCAACACTTGGAAGATCTCTCACCTGTGGGGGCAGCGCGACTAGCCCTGAGACCCCAGCGAAGCTGAGGGCCTGGGCCCAATCACCCCCACCCCATCTCTAGGTTCCGGCCACTGTGAGGAGTCGGGGGAGATTTTGCAGACTGCGTCCCTTTCCTCCTTTCCTCCACCCCCACCCACCATGTAAACACGAGGACTTTCTCGAGAGTCCTGGAGAGCGGCTCTAGTGGCTTCGGGGCCTGAAACCCCAGGCTTGGCTCATTTGATGTTTAGCATCCCAAAGCAGCTTCCCACCCCCGCCCCAGCCTGGGAACGGAGCTCTAGGCCGGGAGGCAGGGAAGCAGCCCTCTCAGCTGGCTGGGGCCAGGCTTGGGCCGCACTCGAGAGGCGCGAAGAGCAGAGTGGTGATACTCTGGACAGGCGGGAAGGAACCTGGGCTGCTGGCACCCGCAGCAGGAGCACAAGCGGGTACAGCTGGAGTCCTTGAAGGCCAGAAGGCGAATGAGAACATAGAATGCCTCAACAGCGGGGACAGTGGCTGGGCTCGGGTAGGAAGTAGCATCGGGCCTGCAGGTGCAATCTGAGTCGAGCTCGAGCTCGGGACTGCTTCTCCAGCAAAGTCTTCCTCCGAGAGGCGCACACCAGCCCAGGGGACTCCCAAAAGGCAGCTCTTCTTCCCGCTGCTTAGGGCTTAACTTTTCAAAGGAAAAGACTTGTTCCAGAGCTTCTCAAGAGATTTTAGATCCTCCTGAGGCAAGACTAGAGAGCTCCAGTGATCGTGTCAAGGTTTGGCATCCGGGTCTCCTACTCTGAAGCCCGGATGAAGAATTCTGAAAACTTTAGACACCCCACCCCCTTAGAGCGCGCTCACTCCGTTTGTACGCCGGTGAGCGGCTATCCGGAGGCGCGCACAAAACGTAGCGCGAGTGAGCTTTCCAAGGCCATAAGAGGAGATGTGAACGGGGTTTTCTGACTTCCACCTTATTAGCAACCAGGTAAGGTCAATGTTTTCTCTGTTATGTCTTTATCTTAAAAGCTTGTCAATATAAGATAAGGCAGAGGAAAAAAAGATCTAGGATTTGTGTGAACCTTGCTGATAAAGACTGACCCCTTTCCTGAAATAAAAGCAAGCCCAGGCAGTCATTTTCTATAAACAAGGGAGTTGTCAGAAGCTGCCTTGAATTCTGATCGGCTGCCTCCTGTCTCTCTAGACATTGCTTTCCGGCTCCCAATTACTGAAGAGAGGGAGCCGAGTGAACAGGCGATTTAATGTGTGGAGAACTAGAAAGCCCTTTGAGTAATGTGAATCTGGTATGATGTGGCTCTTGGGCATGGTTTGCTTTCTTGTTTCAAACACTGCTTTCTTTTTAGAATGAAATGAAAGTGCCAGACATGGATATCGGGAGGAAGGGGCTAAATATTTTCCTTGCTCAGTGCTGTTAGAGGATCCTGAGACTGTCTTCCTCTGGCCTTTCCTGCCTTCTTGGCTGGTGTCTCTGTGGTTGTGCAGTGTTGTGTCCCTGTGCTTCAGGCCACCTTCTGAGAGGGCTAACTTGGGCTCCTGCCTCAACTCTGTGCACAGAAAGTTTTCTGGCACCCCATTCACTAGTGACTTCTAGTAGGAGTGTCTTATTCACAGTCACTCACTTCAGAGAACTTGTTCACCCAGGGGGCTGGAGGAGTTGGTATGGATGGGACCTACGAACTTTCCTGAAGGAAAACGAACCCCCGCCCCCCCTCCCCTACACACCATGTTGCATTTTTGAACTGTCTTGGAAAATTCTCAGAAGCACAGAGGAGGTTTAGGGCTCAGCCATTTGGCAGGACAGCTCCTGACTCATCTGAAGCCATCGCTAAAGTGGCTGTACTTCTCTCTGATGGTGACCTAATGTCTGACTTTGGAGGCCATCTAAATACAGTCCTCTGTCTCTGTCTATCTTGTTTGAAAATGTTACCTCTGTTGTTAAGAGTTGTTGCAAAGTTTTGGAGCCCTGGCAGTGCAATGGTTAAGAGCTTGGCTGCTAACCAAAAGATCAGCAGTTTGAATCCACCTTGGAAACCCAAGGAGGCAGTTCCATTCTGTCCCACAGGGTCGCTGTGAGTCAGAATTGACATGATGGCATTGGGTTTGGTTTTTTGGTTTAGCAAAGTTTTGGAAAGGAAAAGGTTGTATCTATTTTTTAGTTATTTGTAGGACACTCCAATTAAATTTATCATTACAGTGATCTGCCTAAAATGAAAATAAAATAAAAATAATTATTGCATATTATAGGCCTTGTTAAAGAGGACTCTTTTCTGCAACATAGTATTCACATCTGATTCTGCTTACTCTATATGTAGGTGTGTGTATAAGTGACTGTATACAGATGCTTATGTGTTTGTATGCAGGTGTGTATATAAGTGTATACAGATGTGTATTCATCTTGTATACATGTATCTAGCTTATATATTTATTTTATAACATAGTCAAATAGAAAAGTTTTAATGTAGATTCTCTTAGTAGGGGATCTTATAGAACCCATTATATGTGAGAAAGTTGAATGTATTCATTACCTCAATGAAGATGTCACATTAAACTAAGTTCTCCTTTAAAATATCAAATTAAAAAAAAAAGCTTCCTTTAGCTTTGCTTACTTTAAATTGAAAACTGTTATGTGGGACTCTGAAGAACTGATTATGTTTTGGAAAATATTTAATATTCAGTATTAAATAAATTGAGCTTGATGGCCAAAACACACAGCTGTGGATGAGACTTCTTGAGGCAATCTATAACAAAAATTGTTCTCATTTGCCCACACCTACATCTCCACTAATACAAATCATTAGTATGAACCCTACTGCCCAAACAACAAAGACAAATGGGAACATTTCTGTTCCTCATTTATAGCAAATGTCCACTCTGTGTCTTCACAGAGTAGTGGGAATTAGGGGACATATCTGGGTATAGTCTGGCAACAAAAATAAACTATTCCTACTCTAGTGGCCATTTTACATTTGGGGGAGTCCTGTCTTTGATTACTAGAAGGCATTGTCAGTAACAGCAGGATGTTGGCTGATAGAACTTTAAGAAGTGCATTTCTAGAGTTTTAGTGATTCTTGATAATACTTCTTTAAATTTTTCCTTACAAACTTAGTTGCTAGACCATTAAAACTATCCTGGGATACCCTTCCCCAGCCGCCATGCTCTGGAGTCATTCTGTGGAAAATCACCCAAAAGAGCTCTAAGGTGTCCAAAGCTCTAGGAAAACAAGGGCTTATTTGACCCCGTGTGCTACAGATTTACCTGATCTCCCTGGGGTGTGCATGCACATGTGAGTACACACACACACACACACACACACACACACACACACACACACACACACACACATGGCAGAGTTAGCTCTCTCAGGGATATAAACCTGAAAACCTGGGAATTACCATAATGACACAAAAAGGACTAAGACCTGGTTCCTCTGAGCTGGTAGTTCGGATCTACCCTTACCCAGGAAATCAGGCCTGCATTTTAACAAATCCAGTTATGTCTGTACATAGACTGAACCTGCAGTTGGGATCCTTGCAGCCCCCTCCCCCAGCACCAGGCTTCCAAACAGACTTGCAGCAACAGGCTTTTTCAGAGGAGACTCTGAAGCAGCAGATGATTAAGCTTCTCCGGACTGGCCACTCAGTGGTGCCTTGAGGTCTGCAAAGCCTGGGTGGGGACTAAGGAGGAGGGGCCTGGGCAGTGCAGGCTGCATCTTTTCCTCCAGTCTGCTTAAGAAAGAACTACATCTCTCGCACCTTAGGCTCACACAGAACATCCCCAACCCCAGCCAGCGCAGATAGGAGTTGTAACTAGTGCATTGCTATCTGCCAACCTGAAAGGTTAACTACCCTGCTTAAGCATAAGTTTCTATCTAGTAAGGCTTGAAAGTGACACAATATATCATACTTACAACTCACACAGAAGTTTTAAAGCTCAGATCTCTCTCCACACATCCATTGACTTCCTACTGAAACCAAATAGAGGAAACTTTTGGAAATATCATTGAACAAAAAGCCAACCCACCCACAGCTGTAATCTAGAACTGGATAGGAGATAGAGGAAACCTTTGAGATCTGTTATGGTAAAATACAGGTAGCTTCACAAATCCCAGCAGTTGGTGTTAACTTTCCTGTATGAATCGTTTTCTAATAATTATAATGCCATAGAATCATTTGTTGAAAATACTCAATCTGGCCAAACATCCTGTATGGTTGTGTGTCTGCAAAAACCAGGACTTTACTGTATATGTCCTTGCTAGTCAGAGAGATAGGAGAGAGGCATCTTGAAAGGAGTGGAGGGGAAATGAAAGGAAGAACTGCACTTGGTGAAAGTGTGTTGCCTGCTGCTGGTGTTTGTAACAGCTCAACTTTGCTGTTCATAGCTGATCTTTGGGTCACAATGTGGGGGAGTGCAATGTGTGCTGCATGTACTGTTTGGTAGGAGGGAGGACTGGGAAGCCGACTGGGAGGTGTGCCTATCACGTCTGAACCCTAAAGACAATGGCAACGTAATTATCTAGCTGTAACATGCTCAAATGGCAAAAAGTTGCAAAATAGATGGACCTCCCTGAGAAGAGAGGGAACTGGTTATAGAGGCCTGTAGCCATCATCCTTTTTTCAATACATTTTAAACAAGAGGATCTAGTGAGTGATTCCAATTCAATACACATAATCAGTTTGCAAGTCTTATTTCCATTTGAAAACAGGGCCATTTGCAATCATAAGAGCTGGACACACTAAAGGATACTGAGCAAATTCTGAGCAGATGATGGGTGACAGATCTATAGGCGAGTACTAAATGTTTTCTTCCAGCCTGGAATCCTGCACATCAGTCTTTAATCTTGATATATTTTTAACTGAATATTCCCGCTGAATGTATGACTTGGTTCGAGAAACAAGGCTTTGATCCACAGCGAGACTCCATGGTTAAGAAAACAACAACAAAACAAAAAATAAATGCCCACAGAGGTGACACACAGGCTATGTTGACTGCTCTTCTCCTTGGGATGGGTTAACAGTCATTTATTTAATTAAGAGCACACAGTGTAAACGATTTAGTGGAAAATTCGAACTCGCCTTAAAGGAAGGGCGCCAGAATTGGTTACCCAGGCTAAAATTAGCAGCCTGGGGCCCAAGAAGCCGGATCTGGGCCCCGGGGTCCAGCGGGGCGTCTGTGGGCGGAAACTCGAAGCCGAACAAACCCCCACTGTGGCAGACCAGCTGAGTCCATACAGACCCGGGGCTCCAGTAGCCACGCGGTTCTGAGGATTGTCAGGAGTCTCGGCTTGAGGACTGGGCAACCTAAACCTTGAGCCATTTTGTGATCGCTCGTGGTGGAAAGCTTTGGTTCCCAGGGCCAAGAAAAGCAGCTGGCCGCAGCCTCTTCCTTCCTGCCTGAGACTTTGTCACCCCACTCCTGCCGCCAGCCCCTCCAGCTGGTGGTGTCTCCCTCTAACTCCAGCCTAATGCCTCCAGCTCCTCCCAACCCGTGGCCTCCTCTCCAAGTCGCAGACCAAGCCTCACTCTCTCTTTCTCCACCGCCCAAACCCCACCCTGCCGTGTTTCCTCGCCCTGTCCTCCCCCCTCCCCCGCCCTCACCTCGTCCTAGCCTCCACACACCCCCACCGCTGGCTGCCCGGCTGATGGCGCTCCATCCCTTTCCTCCACCGAGCCCCCAACGACCTCGGTCTGTCAACGGGTCCCCCAACATATTTGTGTATGCCACCCCAGAAGCCTGGTAAGCCAAATAGTAGAGCCTTTCCGTGGATTTCGACTCCAGGGTACCTCCCTGGGTTACCAAGATAATCCAAACCTTGACCTGAAGTTTCCTTTAAGATTTTAAAGCATGATCTTTCTTATAAATAAAACCAAACAAAGCCAGAGAACTGCTAGTGTTTCCCCAAGAGTTTTCCTAAAGGAAAGATAATGTCTCTGCCCAGATAGCTACATCTAGTGAAATTTCTAGTAGGTTGAAAATCTAATAATAGTACGTGCTTGATAAAATGGTTGCTCACTGGTTAAGCGCTCTGGTGCTAAAAGGTTGGAGCCTGGAACTGACCAGTCTCGGAGGAAGAACTGTGAGTCTGCTTCTCTAAAGACTGCATAGCCTTTGAACCCTTGTAGAGTGGTTTTACTCTGTCCCTAGGAGCTGGAGTCCACCCAAGGCAGAGGTTTTCTTTCTTTCTTTCTTTTTTTTTTTTTAACTTTTTTAAATGTGTTTTGTGCTGATTCCATTTTTATTTTAAAAGCAGATAATTTATTAACCTCCTCAAGTTGGTGCCTGTTAGACAGGTGTCATGTTTTTTAGATGACCTGGGGAGAGCTGATAGATGGAAAGCATAAGCGTGTCAGAGTGTGATGGGGTTGAGATCTGTTCTGTGCAGTAACCAGCCCTATTTGCTCACTTTTCTGCAAAACTCATTCTAAAAGCCATGATACCTTCTTTAACCAGTGCCAAATTATAAATTATAGGAAGACCCTAAGAGAAGGACCAAGACTGCCCATTGCTGGAAGCCTCAAGCTCCCTGTGCACTGGTAGGGCACAACTCCTCCCAACTGTTGGGAAGTTAGGGTGAAGTTGGGACCTGCAGGACACAATCTGCTGGGGCCAAAGGGGGTGAGCTCCCATGCCTGAAGATACGGCCTCTGCATAGGCTTAACTGGGTCCCCGGGGTGGGGGGTGGTGGTGCCCAGGATCAGGGTACTCAGAGCAGCTGAGAAACAGGGCCGGAAGTTTCAATCACCCTACAGCTCCACAGAGATATGGCACCATTTGGTCAGCGCTGAATGGTTGGCAGTTCTAGGAGATGGATGATGTGTGCTGATCTCTTCACACCACCCTAGGCTTCCCTGAGGAACAAAGATGCATAAACTCAGACTGCTGGTTCAGGTCTTCAGGTGCAACCCAGGACAGACAGAAGACACCTCAGCCCATCTTTTCTTTCCCAGGAAGTGCTTTCCATGCCCCCCCCCCCCATGAAGACATGGTATCTATCTGCAGGAGCATCTTACTCTTGTATTTATGACTTGATACGGCTTCCATGTGTGCTTTCATTTGTCTCCTTACACTTCTGGTCTTGCATTTCTTCGTTTCCATTCTTCACACCTATGCTTTTCTTGCCTTCTTGTCCATTTCCATCCTTGTAGCTGCAGTCTTGATAGGCAATTTGCTGTCATTTTCAAAATGTCAGTACTAAACAGAAAAGCAGATAAAGTGAATAAGCTAAGACATAAGGAATGAAGGTCAGTTAAGCCCACTGGGGAGGCCGGGGTGGGGGGGGCATGTAAGAAGGCCAGCAAACAACCATGGTCAGCGGGCAGCGTATCAGAGGACTGGCCAGAAAAATGATAGAAGCAAAGAGAAGCGCAGCCGAGAGAGATCCAGTTAATGACGATAGAGAGAAAGAAAGGAGCATGGCCCCAACTTAAGGCACAAGATTGGGCAGGCACAGAGTGAAAAGTAGAGGAAGCAGATGGATGTATGGTGGTATGTCTCTGAGATGAGAGGCAAATCCAGAGACTTCTGCCTTTCCTCCTGCCCTGCTGTAAGGATGGGCACTGGCTTGTCAAAGAAAATTAAAGGGCCAAGGAGCCTCCAGCCTGACTAGTTCCAGACTTTAAGCCCTGGGAAGAAAAAAAATAATAATCGTGGGCACACAGAAGCAAGGGGTGCAGCAACAGGGAAAAGAAATTCTGGCTTTTGGAAACAAATAAGCCTCCTTTCCCACACATGCCCCACTCCTCCTCTTTGCAGTTGGGAAAAGGCACTTTGGGAAAAGGGGATCCCCTTAGCTTTTCCAGACCTTTGCAGTTGGACAGCGCCCCCTTTCCTGTTTGCGAGAGCAGCCTCTTGGGAGACGCCACGTAGAAGGCGCCCCAGTCATCTAGAAAAGTGGTGGGAACTGTTCGCTGGGATTCAGAACCAAGCCTTTCCCCCCGCATCCTCGAGCCCTGAGCCGTTTCTAAGTGGAAGGTAGACTGGAGCGAGGGATCGCTTCTCCGTGCCCAGGACAAGTCCTCAGCCGGCGGGGGAGCGGCTCGCGGGTTGGCGACACTTTTTGCTCCCCGGCTCGGCAGCCCAAGCTGGAGCCCAAAGGCCCTGCGCAGGGGAGGCTCGGCCTGCCGGGCCGCGGGTCCCGACTCAGACCCTGGGAGAAGACTGAAACGCCTCAAACTTTCCCTGTTACAGCCAAATCCCCAGCGAGCCCTTTTGGCGTCCTTTCCAAGGGTCCTGGGTCTCTTACTTTTTAAAGGGCCGCACACAACACATGAACTCTTTTAATCCCCAGCGTGACACTGTTAGTGGCCCCCGTTTGGTTGGTGGCTGCCGAAGTGCACGTAAGAGAAGCTTCCCGGCCTGGGGTTCGTAGGCCTTCCTCGGGGGCCGCAGGCCGGTGGGAAGGTCGGCACGAGATCAGGTCCAGGCGCGGGTAGCCGAGTCCTCCCCACCGTGGGCGCCTCCCGGCCCCCCGCCGGGCAGCTCCATCGTCGGGGCTCCTTCCGGACCGGACCAGCCGGGTGGCTCCCCGACCTCCTAGGAGGTTTTGTGGGCTTGAGGCCCGAGTCTGCCTCTCGGAGGTGGAAGGTGCGCGTCCTCGCTTCCCCGTGAATATTCTATAATGTCCAAGACAAAGATTTTCATCTATTATTCTATCTTTGCTCGGATGGTATTTGTTTCATCTCCCCTAAAATCAGAAACCGAGTCTTCGAAATTTTTAATGTGTGTGTTTCTTTTCGTTCTAGCATTCAAATGAATGCGAAGCCACGGATCGAATCCCGTCACTCGTTGGAGGTTAGCTTTTCCCGATATTTCACACGGAAAACAAAACTGGGTCCCTCTTATTTGTACTTGTCCTTAACCTTTGCAGCAACTGCTGTAGATGAGGCTCTGTCCATTCTCTAATAGATTTTACCAGGGGCTGGTGACAGAGAACTGATTTCTTTTCTATTAGGGTTTAGTACATCTTTGTTGAAGGCCCGCAGAATGACCAGGGATTAGATTTGCATCTCTTAGACGCCCTGTGTGGTCTTTGTGCGAAGCTTGTAACTGTTAAAAATGACTTGTTAGGAAGCGTGTGGGCTCTCATCGCTCTCCTTTTGACAGAATGATTGTGAAATTCAGATTGGCCCTGTAGGATTTAGCCCACAGAATCCACCTGAACCCTAAGCAATTAGACCCTAATCTCAATGCAATCATATTTGAGTTAGGATTTGTTGCACTTTGTTTACTTCATTTAAACGCATTGGAATAATTTTCCCCCCAGCTTTTAAAGTGAAATATCCAGGCATAAAACCTCAGGATTTCTTAGAAACTTTTCTTTCTTTCTTCTTCTTCTTCTTCTTTTTTTTTTTTAATGTGGTGATGGAGATTTCTTCCCCGTGGTTTCCAACTAGCTGTCTTCCTCCTGCCCCGGTTTAAAGAACTCTTCGTTCTTCCTCGGGTGCTGGCTAAGACTCTAGCATCTTCGCAGGGCTGGAATTCGGGCCTTTGGAGAAGAACTGCTCTGAGGAGGGTCCCAGCCGCGAGGGGCCCCAGGCTCCAGGAGTGCCCCTCCGTCGTGGAGCGTTCCCACGGGCCGCCGGCCGGCTGGTCCCGCGCGGACTCGGAAACGTGAGTGCCCGCCTGGCGTCCTTCTGGCTGAGACGCAGCGGAAGACAAGCTTCGACCGCGACTGTGACCTCCCCGCGGCCCCGCCCGCCGCCCCCAGGGGTCTCGGAGCGCGCGAGTCGGGGCGTCCGCAGGGGCAGTGTGGCAGCGTGCGTCCCAGGAAGGCCTCGCCCGCGCCACGGAGCCGTTCCCCGGGCCGCGTGTGTGCGCCAGGCGCTGAGGTGCGGCCCCGCTGCCCGCCTCGGTGACGCCCCGAGGGACTGGACTGGAGTCTAACTCCTCCGAGGCTTTCCTGGTGCTGGTGCCACCGGCGATCCTCGGGCCCTGGCCCCGGCGACCCTCCTGGCCCGGCAGCGCGGCGCCCCGGCTCTTTCCTTTTTCCTTTGCAGGCCCGTGCGCCACCTCGCCTAGGTCCTCAGGATCTCAGCCACCAATTCTCGGGGCACTTAACCTCGATGCAGTTCCCAGGGGTCGCCGGCACTTGCTATCAAGTCAGGACACCTCAGTATTATAACTGGTGTGACTTGGTCACTTTTGTTTCCTTAGAATACCTCTTCGTTTGGCAGACAGGATCATGGTTTGAGGTGACGGTCTCTTTTATTTGGATCCATCACTACTATATGCTCTTACTGAGTTTGATTTTGTATTGTAAATTACGGCTTCACCTTTCACAGTTAACAATGTGAGAACCAACGCCAGGCATAAACAAAAGGGATTTCTAGACACGAAGAACTTCAATGCCTCCCTTTTATTTTATTTTATTATTATTTTGTTGGGTTATTATTTTGGAGGCAAGAAGTGGACGCTACCTTTCCAACTATTCAGTAAACTTTTTAATAGAAAGCACTGTCAGTTTCATTTGTGTCAAGAGAAGATTAAAAAAAGAATTCTTTGTCCATAAGGATTAATGAAAGCCAGCATACGACTCAACTGTCTACATTTGTAACTAATAAATTTCGAATGAGGAGGAGGCAACTTTGCTGATCCTGAGTTCTGTATAAATGTCGAGCAACAAGAACCGGTTTTGAGAAAGCAAGTGGTGCTCACTCCCAATGGTTTCTGGTGTGGTGTCTAGTAGAAACAAGCCCGTCTCGGTGGATAATTCTTACAGCTGGTTATACTCAAATTTATTAACAATTCTTAAGGGTCCAAGGGAATAAATGAGAGCCCTTCCCTCCTGTGATTGGATGGGGGAGGTGTGAATGCAGTCTTGGGGTAGGCAGGGAGGGGGAGCATGGCTACAGTAATCTGAAATCTTGATCTATTGATTGAGGAACCCTGCTTTAAACCAATCCTTCCTTCAGTTTAGTGCAGTTTTTCTTTTGTGAACAGGAACTGTATCAAAACCCTGGTGTGACCATGACAATTGGGTAATCACACACAAGGCATCTTTGCTAATAGAGAGATTCTGTAAATATATTTCTAGTGAATACACAGATAGCAGTCACAGTGGAAGGGTCAGGTGCCGCAAATCATAGATTACTCTGCCAAGGGTTGTCAGCCACCTGAGGCATGGAAGGACATTATCTGCCTTTGCATTCTCAGAATGCTCGCCTCAGTTTGTGATTTCACTTACTTGACCCTACTTCTGTTATTAAAAAGCTGGCAGGCACGAGCAAGGACAGGCAGGTTGGCTACCTACCCCCTGGCAGCTCGCCAGTATTCCCATTTAGCTGCCAGGAGACAAGGAGAGGAATGAAGCACTCCTGTCATCCTGCGATAGCATCTAGAAAGTACCAGGAACACTTTAGTGTCAGCAGGCAGGTCCACCAATTGGCCAGGTTTCTAAGTCTTCCACCTCCTATGTGGTTTGAATTAGTCTGGGAGGGATTCACACTTGATAGTTTAACATATCCTGTTCAAAGGATGTGGAGGAGAATGATCAGAATTGCTCTTCAAGCAGCTTCCTTGGAAAGTAAGTTGTAGGTTCACCGCCTAATAGTCCCTGCTTTGAAAACTGCCGTAAGTAGAAGAAGGTTTCCGGTCACTAACAGGAAGCAAAAATCAGGAAAGCTGTTTCTTATCAGACAGCAGCAGGAAGGAAAAATCAAGAGCTCTTAATGAAACTCATGAGGATGATCATTTCTCGTCAATGGAACAAACTTCTAGTTTTAACATTTGCCTTAGAAAAATATTGCGAAATTGTGAAGATTTAGGTGCTCAGTTTTCAGAGAAATAAATTAAAACTATATAAAAAGTTTTCTTCTACTTCAAATTGAAACAAGCAGATATTTGGTGTAGAGGGACACTGTAAAAGCAAAATGTGTCTCTCAAACATTAGCATTCTCTCTCTTTTTTGAAAAAGAGGTCAAGTTTAGGAGTGTACATCAAGGTGAAAGAAGACTTTCTGGGTTCCCCTCATTAGTAGTTAAGCTCTCTCATATTATTAAATGGAAAGTGGTTTGGGACAGAGAGTGAACTGGCACCACAGGAGGTGATGCTGTAACTTTTGCCAGGAGGTACCATGAAAAGCAGACAGATGTCCATGATCTTCCTCAAGGGAGCTGCTCATCTGAGAGGACTTGTAACACTTTCTGAACAGAAAAGTACAATTCCTTGAAGTATGAGTCTTCGAGAGGGCAAGTAAAGTGTATTTTTTAGGAGACTATTATATTTTCTAATATGCTAGGAGGTCTCTAGATGTGAGGTATTAAAAGACTAATTTAATTTTTTTCAAAATTATACTATCATTACGTTAGTATATTCTTAAAGAATGGAGAGACATTAGTCATCTACATTACCAAAAGGGAAAAATATTTAAAAACCAGATGACAGATTTGTGTCTTATAATTTAAACAATACTGAATGGTGAAGCATCTTCCAAGTTCATTTAAGTGGGAATGGCAGAGAATCTGTATAACAGTGACTAAAAAGACCTATTGTACAAATATGCCTCCCTCCCTACTTCCCATTTTATTAGCTTAGAATGCAAATCATTACTTTCTTTTGTTGCTAAGAATCATTTTAATATAATGGACTCATTTCCAGACCCTTAAGAAAACCAAAGGTTGTCTTTTCATGAGTTTGTGACGAACTTTCCACAAGCCCACCCTAGCTACAGACACTTCCATTTCTGTCTTGCTTATCAAGTTGTAAAGTTGGGATTTATGCTGATGAACCCTTTCTATCTTGATTACCACTTCCTTTCAGGAAAATTTTTCTTTGCAGGCAACAGATAGCAAATTTGAAACGTATGTACAAAAACAAAACCCCTGTTGCGCTGAGCTGATTCTGACTCATGGTGACTGTACAGGGCAAAGAAGAACTGTTCTATAAAATTTCCAAGAGGCATCGGTTGGATCCGAACTGCTGATCTTTTGGCTAGCAACCATAGCTCTTAACCACTATGCCACCGAGTTTTCCAAACTTCTGTAGTGGTCACATTGCACATTCTGAAATCCAGAGCTGTAACCAACCATGTTTTCTCTGCTTCTGTGTCTGATACTATTCTTTACCTAGTGCCTCACATAGTACTTGGTAGAGCAAGCACTTGATAGTTGGTTAATAAAGATTTGCCAAATGAATGACTGTATTATGTGTTATAATCCTTTCCCTGACATCAAAATATAAAAATAAGAGTATTATTAGCATTTTCTTTCATGTTAACAAAAGCTTAGTAGAATTTTAGAGGTCACTATTAAAATGACAGAAAAGTAGCCACTAGTTAGCAATCAAAGAATCTCCTACTCGTTTTCCTGACTATTCAGGTTAGAAACTGAGGAGACACTCTCAGGTTTAAAACAAACAAACAAAAACTCCAAAACTCACATGCAACCCCAAATGGACCCTGGGAATTAATAACTTGGACATCATTAATTTATTTCTACATTCCAGACTTAAAGTTTCTAAAGCACACTCATCATTCAAAAGTCTTTATAATTCCAAAAGGAAGCTGTCTTCTGGAAGTGAAGTAGTGAGGGAACCACAAGGTCACAAAGCCCGCCAGTCCTTATGAAGTGCGGGCTGGGGCTGGGGGTAGAAATTGGCCAACATGCTCTTATCTACTGGGAGAGACTTTTAACAACCAGTGTTGATTGTTAATAATAACGGCTGCTCAGTGGAAGGTGGTCTCACAATGAAGAGGACCCATTCCACAGGAGGAACATCTACTATGACCATGCGTCTAGCTTCCATCCCTTTGTGGGTATTCCTCACATCTGAGTAGGGGCTGTAACCAAGGTACCATGGAGCCAATGGAGTGGAGTCCTGGAGGAATCAAGAGATGGAAGTTGTTTCAAAATTGAGATACACTGTGCCTTATATTGGCCCGAACAGCTGCCCAGCATCTCTTTGCTGGTCACATCACTGATATGGGGGCCAAGCTCAAGGTTATGTACGTACTAAGGGAAGAATATACTGACAAATTCCCTTATATTTTGAATGTGAAGACTTTTATCTACGAGGTTCTTATTTCAAGTAGAAAATACGTGTCTATGTACCAAAGACATCCCTGGCTTCAGCTGGGCAGGCCCCCTTGGATGAATTTGAACCTAGGCAGTGTGTACTCAGAGAGATGAGACTAGAAGACGTAGCAGTAGAACACCAAATATCAAGCAGTCTTACATTTAAATTTCATTTGTTTAAAACTAAAACTCTTTTAAAGTGCTGACTTGGCATGAAGATAGATACTAATAGTACTTTCTTTTTATATAAAAAGTAAAAGTAATTCGTTGGGATATTCTCCTAATGTGCATATAATCTTGAACCATTGACAGTAGGTTGTAGATAGTTCTTCAAGTTGTGTTCCTAATAAGAAATGGAACCCTGAAAGGAAATATTCTCTATTACTGTCTCCAGCAATCTACTCCTCACCCAAGAATTCTTCTCTTCAAAACACATAGATAGGAGTTGGTACCTCACCATGAACCTCATGCCTGAATCAACTCACTGTAGCAACAGAGCACATTAAAACTTGCGCTTGGAGAGGATAGTTGATAGAAACCAAAACCAGAGGTGCATGTAAGCCCAGCTTAAACCTTGTACAAAGGAAATAGAGGTTGTCACCCTGAGACTTAAGGATAAGAGGAAAACTTGGTAGATTGTTTATTTATTCTTTATTCAGTCAGTAAACCTTCACCAGGTGCTTACACCAAGCAACACATGAGGCATGGGGAAAAAGATGTCTCTGAACTCAAAAACAATGCCCACAGGGACACGCATGTAAACAGAAAATTGCTTAATGTAGTAAGTGTTGGAAAGTAAGGTCTGTGTAAGATGCAGGGGAATCTCAGGGGAAGAAGCATCTATGTCTGGTTGGAGAAGAGTAGTTGAGCTCATTTTTGAAAGAGGAGCAGGTTTTTTTGTTTTTGTTTTTTTAAAAAAAAATCAGGCATTCCAGGTGGAGGAAACAGCATGTGCAAAGGCTCAGAGGTTTTGAGAGGGCATATAAGGCTTAGGAAATCATAGTTTGTGCTGCTGGACCATAAAGTGTAAGAAGAATGCTGGGCGTAACACTGGAGGGGTAGATATACTTAAGACTCTTGAATGCCAGACTAAGGACTGTAAATTTTATCTCATAGGAGATGAAAAGTTATTGAAGATTTTTGAACATAATCATATGTGCGTTTTAGAAAAGCCATGTGGTCAGCAGAGTGAAGAACAGATTGGAATTGGGACAAACTAGAGACAGTGAGATTGTAGAGTGATTGTTTTTACCTGTCTGGCTGGTGTAAGAGTGTTAGAGAACCAGTTTTCATTAACTGGAAACAAATCCTCAAACTTGAGCAAGAATAAAGATGTGAAGATATTCTCCAAAAAGGCAGCTTTTTGAGGAAAATGACCACTGACACGTAGTTAAAGGTGGCTGATTAATTTTGTATGCCCTGTACATACCATTCAGGGCTGAGGGGACGCTGCTCGTTGTTTTACTTAATTGTCTGACTGGCATCCCCCCCAGGCTGTCGTTTTTGTCCCTGTGTTGAGAGACCGTGTGGTGTTGTAGAAAGACTGCTACCAAGAGTGAAGAGTCTCGCCTCTCATTCAGCGTTACAATTTCGTTTTCACAAGACTTTGGGGAAGTCATTTTACCTCTTTGAGCCTCAGTTTCCTCAACTGTAGAGTGGGGGGGCAGTGTAAATTATTTGTAATGCCATTTTATTTATATCATTCTATGACTTTCAGCTTTGTTTACACTCATTAATATCACCGAACGATTATTTCTTATTGCATTTGAATGTCATTTCACAGTGTTAAAAGGAACATGCTATTTGGAAGATAACTCCCGGATGTGTTATGTAAGGTAAAAGTCTGGTTTTGTTGCACTAAATACACTTAGCCTCCCTACTAGAAATAGCTAGTGGATTGCCAGGGGCCATTTTGACACAGCGGCCTTCCTGCTCACATAAGCCTTGTTTTATTCTCATGTGAACAAAAAGAGAGCTATTTAACTACTTTTGAGGTCTACTAGGTTAAATTAATGACTTAGCTCTAATTTTTAGGTTATGGACTTTCTTCTTCAAATAACTTTGTTTCTGAGGTTTTATTGTGTGTTCCCATAAAGCTAGTGAAGGGACATAATTGTAGCTCTTAAAATTATAGGAAGTGTGCTGCTTCTAAAAAGAAATTCTGTCCTTAAACTCTGAGTTTCCTTGGAAAATTCCTATTTTTTACTGATCTTTTTTTCACTTAAGGGTCTGTTTACGTTAGTCATCTAACTTGTAGGGCTGTGCTGGTTTCTAGGGTTTCTATCCTCAAAGCATCTCCACTACTGTTACTGTGCTTCAGAGACACAGTGCAGTTCCAGGGCAAACTGTAATGTTTTTAAATGTATGACATGTGTGAGGCTGATGAAAATTCATGACTTCTGTCTGTCTGTGCTGGGTGAGCTTAAATCATCAGAAAAAGGTGAGTGCAAAGAATTGCACTTAATACTTTTAATTCTGGAATTCTTCTTGTCTCTTGCCCATGGTCCCATGTATTAGTTCTGTGGTGGTGTGCTGTTCTATTTAGCAACCTGATTGCAAAAATTAAAAATATATATGTGTGTGTGTAAAATTAGCAGTGTACTCTAAACTGCTTTTCAAATTTCCTGCATAAACTATTCTCAGACACATAACTTTTGAAGAGGAACGGAGATGTGGTTTGAGAATGTAATCATGTACTATAGAACATGCAAGATACATGTCAAAGACTACGTGAGTACTGTTAATTTAACTGATTCTGCTTTAGAAATATTTTTGGATTTATCTTTTAAAATTGAAGAGAAAATATTGCAGGAAAATTTTAAGAGAGGGGAAAAACAAAAACCCCAGAATGTGGTGAATATTGAGATCAGCTGTTTTTAAGTAAAAATCCATTCACAGCAAAATAAAAGGCATTGTGTAGTGTGTGCTGGCTAAAACTGAGAACACAAGAGCGTTGCAGTTAATTAGAACCAATCAACAGGATGCTTTGCAACATTTCTCACATCAGTGCACCATCTGATCTTCATAATACAAATTTCCCACAGTCTTGATGAAAAAGGAAATGGAAATAAACATTTGGATCATGAAAATATATGTTGTATTTTAATTACTGTTTCCAATAATTATTTGTAAGTCATTGCCACATAAAAATAAGTTCTTGAAAGTCCCTAAATGTTGTTCTATTTGTATTTTAGAGGAATTTAAGCTCAATATATTTTTTAACATTAGTTTTGAATGAGAAAAAATGGTAGATTTTTAAAAATAAAATTTAGAATATGAAATTGAATTATTATACAATTGATGGTTGTATTTGTTAAAGATAACTGGGCTCTTCCTCAACTGTCAAGCCATTATATTATTCATGATTAATTGAGACATTACAAATAATGAAGTGCTACATTTATATCTATTTTCATATTAACAGAATACTGAACTAAGTTAACCACATTAACATCTGTATCTGTATCATACATTCTTAAAAGAATATGCAATACTTAACAGTGTTCTAATTCTACAATTCATTTAATGCCGGTCTTGCCCAGAAAGTTTGCTTCAGTTTCATTTATACTGTATCAGAAATTCTTCTGCTAGGGCAAGCATTTCACTTTTGCCATATTTTCACAAAGATCATGATCTCTTCATCATAAACAGCATTGTTTTCCTTTTTTCTACATTCTGTCTTTTTGGGGGGTATAGTCTTTGTTAATATAGTATTCTCAATTACTGGTAGAGCTAACTCTGGTCCACCGGTGTGCCTCAAACAGATTTGTAAGATGCTTTGATAAAGACATATTTACCTTGAATCAGGAATATATGAATCTTGAAAATGGCTTATAAATTCTTCCTCTCATAAAAGTGAATTTATGGGTGTCTAATAGGTGTACTTTTTAAGTACAAAAATAGGAAACTAGTGCTATTAATAATGGGACTGTCTATCAAATGAACTGAAGACTGATTCTCTTGTATTTATAAAGTGCAACTGGTTGGTGGCAGTAATTTTCTCATCCAACTCTGCAGTCATCTCTTGCCAAAAGGAAATATGCTTTAGAAAAAAAGAAATACAGTCTGGTTTTTATAATTGGTGTGTTAGCTGTGTTTTGGTCTCTGTGGTCCTCCTCCCACATCACACATAATTTTTTTTCTCCCTTTACCCCCTACAAAGACTTACTGCTAATTATTTTCTTTCTCGAGTATTCATTATGTGTTTCTGTAGAAAGAAAGAAAATGGTTTCAAGGAACTATCTTTTCTCACACTAAACTTTCCTCTTTGTCCTCTTCTTCGCACAGATTGATCTACTTCATTGCAGGAGGGTGTCTCTTAGCTAGGTTTTCTTTAGGAAATCTACTCTTTTGTATTGCTTTAAAGAGACAGCTATGATGACAAATACTTTGGAACACTTGTCTTATAAATACAAAAAATGTCTATATTGGGATGTGATTTTTTTTTCCTTACTAGGGGATTTTTTTTTTCTTGCTATATTAAAGTCATAGTAACGTTTGTGATTAAAATGGGGGGTGGTGGGGGACTAATATATTTGCTGGCCATGACTGGAGCATTAGCTACCAATGCTCCCTGGTCCGGGGAAAAGCAGTGTCAACAAGTAAGAGCCTAAAATTGGCTCTGTTGTGTCTAATTTCATTTATAGGAAGCAAAAGAGTAAAAGTGTAAAAATGCCTGTTAAAATGATTGCTTAACTCTAAAATCATTATTTCTCAAAGCAAGCAATTTAAATAGAAAAGTCATTTGACAAAAATAATTGGTTTGGGTGAAATAAGACTCATATTGTTCTGCAAGATACTAGTCTAGTGGCTTCGCTAACTTCAGGGGTAGTCCTCATTCGTCTAAAAGTCTTAAGGGAAAAAAGAGGCACATTCTTTATTTTTTAGAAAAAAATAAAGTAGAAAAATGGAACAAAACTATCAGAATTTACTAGTTATTCTATTCCTCAGATTTTTTCTTAGTGGGTAGAAATGTCATATGCTTACTTTCAGGACAAAGACACTTTAAAAACAAAGAGCTTAAAGAAAATCTGTAAAAACGTTTAATAGAAACTAGGCTAGCTAGGCTTTGAGTTGTAAAAATTATACAGATTACAAAATTAGGAAAAAAACCCTAAAATTTAATGAACTGTAGAATTAATTTTTTTTTTTTAAGACTAGAGAGTGTCTTAAAACATAAAAACAACTTTTGAAATTCACTTTGGGTAACATGGCCAGGGGACGCATTGTTTTACTACCGTTTCTTCTGTGTATAGCTGATGGAAGCACTGGGGAATTAAGAAAAAATTACGTAACATCAGAATGTTTTGAGGTAGTGACTTTATGCAGGACTAGTGGTATGTAGTTAAAACAGAAAAACAATGTTATTAACTCATTTAGCAATTATGGACTATTATTATTACTGTTATTACTTTGCTAGATAAATGGCAAACTAAATAGGTTTGGTCTCAGGGTTATCCTGGCTTTATAGAATGATTTTTGGCAGTATTAAGCTACATATAGATTTGGAATTAAAACAATTCAGGTTTTTATAATGTTATAAAGTGTTGCCATAATGCTTAGCAATTAATTTTTAGCCCATTGCATGTGACTAATTAATATTCATTTTTATATCTCAAAACATACATATTTAAATTTTACAGATTGTTAAACACTTTTAGTTAAATATTGTGTTCAGGTAAAAGGTATCTAAGAGTAAACACTCTTAATTAAATAAACACTTAGTGTTGCTTTTTAATAGACAGAAATACAGTTGCTAAATTCAACATACAGTCTTTGTTTTACTAAAGTTGCACACATTTTGTTGAATTGTTTTAGTTCTGAATGAAAACAACTTTACAGATAGTAATAACTTTTTAGTATCTTGACTATTTTCTATGCTAGACTTTTTGCATTTCTTAAAAAATATTAATATAGTTCTATTTTATTTACTTTAAAAGCAGCGAGGAAGCTCATTTAGAATTCAGATTTACTAATGAAAGAGATTAAAATCTGCAACTAGATAGTGAATTATTTAATTGGTTTCAATTGATCTCTTTTACACATAAACTAATTTGTCAGAACTAAGTAGTGAAAACTCACCAAAATCAGAAACCAAACTGAGAGAATAGTCATGAAGGAAAAAGGAAGAGTTTCAGGAAATGATATTTTCCCATCAGTGGATAGGCATGCATACATTAAAGGTATAAAAGGCGGCAGCGGGAGAAACAAAAGCTGTATGCTGAGGATCCTGCAAGTCTGAATTAACTAAATGGGGGGAAAAATGAAATCATTCTGCTTAAACTTGTTCACTAATAAAAGGAGAATCGCTTTTGTTAAATATGCTTGGTGTGATTATCAAGCAAAATTTTTTTTTTCTTCCAGGCATCTATGAATAAAACATGCATTTGAGCATTAGGTAAACAAACAACAAATGGATGAGTTCAGTTGCAACATAATAACATTTTATTTAGAAAACATATATAATCATATTTGTACTGGCAATCCAAACCTAATGACTTCTTTCAGTACGATCAAAGTGCCTCACAAATAACATCTTAGGCATAGGGATCACTTATTCTTTGACCATGTTTCCTATGTTTTCAAAGAAACAGATTTTTAAGGTGTCTGCTGAACCATTTGCAAACTAGATGAAGTATAGTTGTTCGGGGGTGGGGGGGATGCTTCTTCTGCATGAGCTTTACTTTCAGTTTACGGATGTTATAAAATAAAAATAAACATTTTCAGACAAGGGAAAACAATGTTGCCAGTCCAGCGTAGCTTAAGCTGATTTGAACAACACTGCCTGGATAGCTGAACCAGTCTTTGGCTTATTAGCCATTTCGTTAACACATCTTCTTCTGTAAAACATGAATGAGAAGAAACCGTTTACAATAAGGAAAGCAAACAACAGAATGAATTTCCTCTGTTGGTGTTTTATAAGACTGTTAAACAGAAAATGGAGGGAAGAACTCTCTTTAGACGGTATCACTTAATTAAGTAAAGCATCCTAATCAGAGTCCCCTCCAATTGTAATGACTGTAGGGAGTCAAGTACATTTCTGTCTATATTAGAGTATCTAACTGCAATGATTTATTGATATTTATTTTAGAAGTACAACACAAAAGCAATAAAACAGAGGAAGCAGGGAGAGAGGGAACCCACCACTGCTGGCTGCAGGTACAACTAGAGCACTCCAACGACATTTCTGATTTTCTTGCAGGAGGTTTTGCTTTCTAAAACCAGAGAACATCTTTAGAGGTGAATATTTCTTTCCCACATTTGAGTTTTCCAAATATTCACGGTGACATTTCTTTGTCCATTGGGTGAATCACTGATTCACTTTCTTCCCTGCAAGAATCATGAGCACCTGCTGTTTTCTGCAGTGACATTAGTGGATTGCATTCTCCACTGATTTTCATCTTAAAATACAGCTTCTCTGTATGGAAGAGAGATTTGAGGGAGGAGAATAAATATACTGTATAGGCAGACAGACATTGGCTGCCCTCCAAGCTGCACACAGTATAAACCTGTTTATCTGCCATATTTCACAAATCTCAAAAACATGTGAATAATCAGGCGAGCAACTGGATAAGTGATTCACACTAGGGAACCTAACCAATATTCTGATGAGAGTGTACTATGATGCTAAGACACTGGGGGCAAATAGGCTTGTATTGGAGAAACTGCACAAAATAAAGTTGATTAATGGTTCAATCGAGAAAACATTCTATACAAAAATGAATTTGAAGAGGTGTTTAAACCCTGTGGACTTTGGCAGGGTCTTTATGGCAAGATATCTGGAGAATTAAGTCCAAAACTTTGTTTTCACTCATACCATTCCAATAACTGGGGCCAAGGTGCATGCTAACTACACTTTAACTGTCAAGAGAATGTATTTCTGGATACCCAGACTGAGATACTGGGGCTGGTGCCTTAAAAACTCCCGATTACACCAAGACATATGTTTGAAATTAAATTACCAAAATCCTTAGAACCAATTAATCCTGAAGAAGCAAAATCTTCTTATAAGGTTACGTTCTTTTTAAAAATAATTGTCAGAGATAAATCGGTTAAACTGAATTAGGCAGGCAAGGCTATGATTATTACTAGGTCACTATTTTCTTTATTGTTCTTAGTTTCTGTTTTCCCTCATTTGATTTTTTTAAACACCCTTCCCCATTTTTTTTTGGATCCGACTCGACGGCACTTGGCTTTGGCTGGCCACATTTTTTTATGCCATTGATTATTGTACTTTAAATTCGGTTGTCAGGTGGAAGCACTCAGAGTTTGGGGGGGCTAGTCCCAAAAGCACGCTTTGGATCTGAAGATCTTTCAAAGTTGTTTATGTATTTCAGATTATTTCTGTAAATCGACCTGATTATAATCATAGCAGAGAGAGCCAAATTGCTAAAAAGTTCTTTCATACTGGGTAACTTTGTTAGATTGTAACCAAGGACTTCATCATCTTAGCAACTAGAAGTCTTAGATAAGGTAGGTGACCTGGACATTAATGTTTCAAATGAAATTTTTGCTACCGTTGAGCTTCTTGATTAAAGCCTTACCTTAAGAGGACCTATGCTAAGTCTATTGCCAATTTTATCTACCAAGTTCCTCCACTCCCTTGCCTTGATGTTTTCTCATCTTTTCACTTCTTGCCTCAGATTCTCTTTCCCCAGGATCAGGTAAAGAGATTGACTAAACGGTTCCAATTACCAGGATTTGAAAACCTAAAGTCAGATTCTACTACTATAAGTCTCTCCTGGGCAGTCTCTTCTTTAGCAGCAGGACACTTGCATAATGTGAGATTGTCTTTTTTTTCTTCATTGTTTCCTAGCCTTGTAAAATATGATTTTTAAGTCCATTGTATGAAATAGCTTGTGGGAAACACAATATAAGAACTGAAGAACATTCCTTAAAAGATGTGTTCAGGTAAGTGAAGAGTGATACTAAAATTATTGACACTTTCATCAATGGCCTGAAGGTTTAACACATTCAGTTTTGCAATCACAGGACCTCTTATTAAGCTTCTTGTATGACTCGAGTTTTGAGTACATATGTCCACAATGCTAATGTCTGTTCTGTGAACCTCCATTAAAGATCAACTATAGTTCGTTTTCCAAAGTTATTTTTGTTTCTCCAACCCCTCAATCCTATTCCCAGGTGGTAACCATTGATAACAGTTTCTATGCATTTTTATATTTTTTATTTGTATGCAAGAGTACCTTTTTAAAAATCACAGATAAGACAATACAATGTATTTACTACTCCACATATCTTGCATTTGTCCACTGAATGTATTTTTACTGTGATTCCATGCCCTATGTAGGGGTGTACCCAATTCTCCTTATAGCTGCACAGGATATTACGGTATTGAGTATCACCATTTCTATATAGATGAGTTATATAGGTTATTTTGTTTAATTCTTTTTGGTTTTCCAAATAATACTTAAGAGAACATATAATATTTTCTGTATGTTTTCACAGTGCATTAGTAGAATCAGTTCCTTGAAGTGGAGTTGCTAAATAAAAACACATTTAAAATTTTTCAGTTGTTTTGCCACATAATTAATAACACCAAAGAGGTTGTACCAATTTGGCTTTTACCAACAATGGATCAGAAGCAGTGGCTAGGACAAGGGCTGGAATGAGTTCTGTGTGTGACCCACCAGCCTGCCATGCCATCTCTTCAGACTTGGCAGTTGCGATTGTTAGCGATGACCTAGTGGAGAGCGGGCATACGCCTGTGTGTCGGCAGAGCAGCAGTGGCTGAGGGCAGCATGGGGATGGTGCGGAAATAACTAGGCAAGTGTGGCTGCTGTCCCTGTGGGACTGAGTGTTCACCAAGGCTCCTTGGCTAGCCGTCTTCTCACAAGTGTGAGAGCTACAGAGCAAAACCAGTAACCACTAACACAGGCTGTTAGGAGAATGGAAGTGAAACTAAGCTGGAGTCATCACATACTCACACTCACACTCACACACACTCACACTCACACACTCACACTCTCTCTCTCTCTCTCACACACACACACACACACTCCTTCCACTCAGATTCTAATCTAGGATGCATCTGTCTTTACTCACAGCTTGGGTCAGGCTTCTGATGAAGTGCCTGTTCTCTGTCACAGGTGGCCATTCTCCAGACTTCCTCTCCTTTTTACCAGCCAGTGTCTGTGTGTGGTTGATTCAGAAAACTTACCTGGCATTGACCTAGTTGAGGGATATGAAGAGATGTCCTCATCCTTGAATTTTTCCTTCCTTATTCAATATTTTTATCTGGTGTGGTGTTTTCATGAGGCCCATTTTCATCTTTAAATAGAAAACCACAAGTGCCTCTTAATCTATTCCCTAGATCTCAGTCTTCTAAGTTGAGGGCGACATCAGTGCTACATCAACGCTATAGTTACACCACGAAGTTCACTTTGTACTCAGCATTTACATGCTAGGTACAGTGCATGCAGAGGTGAAGGAAATGCAGTCCATTCTTTCCACAAGCTCATAGTGTTGTGAGCAGAAGGTAAGGCAGCACTGACATATGGCCTGTTCTTTGATGTGTTAAAACGGAGGTATTTAACCAAAATTTTATGAAGTTCTCCCTCTGGAAATTTATTCTACAGGTATACTTGTGTATGTTCAAAAGGACATACAAACACATTTTATTTTATGGTGGCATTATTGTATTAACAAGAGTTAGGAAACTTCCTCAATGTCCATCTATAAGGATATTCTATATCATTTAATAAATTCTATGTACAGATATGGCATGATCTCCAAGATGTATTATTACATTAAAAGAGCAAGGTATAGAACACGTGTTGACTTTTGAACTGTGTGAAAATATTATCTATTCAAAAAACATAAGATTAAAAAAATATACACAAATATTCCCCTCCCCAAGCTTTAGGAGCAGAAGTTGCATTTTCTGAGGTGTTTGGAGGTGCTTGATTACCTTTATTTGGGATACGTAACATTCCTTGGTACTGGGCAAAGAGGAGAAACCTTGCAGCTACAGCTACAGCTGCAAACCAAAAGGCTGGCAGTTCAAATCTAACACGCACTCACTGGAAACCCTGTGGGGCAGTTCTACTCTGTCCTATAGGGTTACTAAGTCAGAATCAAATCCATGGCAATAGATGTAGTCAAAGAGCCTCTGAATAGGAGATGACAAGGTTTTTCTTACCGTATTCTTAGACTCCCCTCATCTCGTGGAAATGATTAGGAGTAGACCTAAGAGGAGGAATGTAAGGAGGAATGCTATTCTCAACAAAGTTCTCAGAGATAAAATTTTCTTATAAAGAGGACACTGTGTGAGCCATTTTCTTGATGTATATATTGCAAATGGCTCACATGCTTTTAGAGACTGGCAAGTCCTAAGTCCATGGGCCGGGTACCAGGCTGGACATTTCTGACTCATGTAGCCACAGGGTTTGACAAACCCTAGATTGGCAGGTCAGATGGAATCACTAGCTCACAGGTTGCAGAGGCTGACAAATTTAAGATCAGGAGGTAAGACAGCAGGCTGCTGGTCTCCTGGCTGATGGCCAATGAATCCTAAGATTAGCAGGCAATATGACAGGCTGCTGGCTCAAAGCCAGAAAGCAATTTTCAGACAATGATGAGCCAGATGTAGGATCCAGAGCCAGCAAGTGAGCAGTGCCCAAACAGGAAGATATATATATATATATATATATATATATGTGTATATATATATATATATACACACACATATATACATGATGCAGGCCTACCCCAGAGGAGAACCCCCTTGCAACTGATTAGCTGATCACATCAGATCACAGAATGGAGGATGACTACATAGTTACATAACCAGCAAACTACATCATTACGTAACTGCTAACCTACTGACAATTGCGACCTGGCCAAGTTGATGCACAGCCTTCACCATCACAGTCCCTCACTGTCAACTTCACACCACCTGTACACATCTTCTCAAACTATACATAGTCTCTAAATAAAGACAATTACAAAATTATACTTGTGCCTAACATGATATAACTAGCATGCTTACAACCTAAAATGTACTAGCCTCATTTATATCTTATATTCTGTAAATGAAGAAAATAAAAATACTTGATGCATACATACAAAGAAGAAATACTCATAACAATTACTGTTCTCATTTCTGCTGGCCATATGGTCATAACCGGTATTTAGAATTACCTTCTTCTACCACCCATTCTATATTCCTTTGACCCCCAGCAAACACCTCAGCTGGTTGTGGTTCTTGACCTGGTGGGGTGACCCAAACCTCCATTCTTCAAGGGCCTGGGCAGTTAGTAGTCATATTGGAGCTGGTTGCTGTTTTTCCATTGCCTTTAATCAAGAGGCACGATAGTACTAAAAAATACCCTAAGGGATCTCCTGCATCCCAGACACACTCTTCTTTACTTCAGTGTGAAACATCAACCTTATTTCGCCTCAGTGGTCAGTATCAATCACATCAGCCCATATGTTAACTCCCTTCTTTATCCATTGATCCAGTGGCTGGGTGGCACTCTTAACTCCCAGTTCAGTGGAATTTGTGTTGTGTCTCCGGGTGGGAGCCTTTTTCCATTGGAAATTAAGACCTCTAGACCCACAGAACACAGGGTTGTGGAGACAGGAGGCAAAAAATTTTCAAGTGGGTCAGCAGAGACAACACTGAGACTGAGTGATGTCACTTCCACTTCTACCCTTTGATACCTTGAACCGTGAATTCTGGCTATAACAGAAAGAGTATCATACATTGGATGTTTGTTTAGAGCATATAGAGTCTGCTAGAGAATGCTCTCCAACCCGGTGAAGTGTTGCCACCTAGCTGGCTCCTTGATTGTGTCTTTATGGAGACACTTCTATGATTCTATCAAGTCAGATGCTTCAGGATGATGGGGAACATGGTCTGAGGAGTGAGTTCCATGAGCATGGGCTCACTGATGTGCTTCAATTGCTGCCAAGTGAGTCCTGTGATCAGGGGCATGCTGGGATACCGTAATGGTGGATAAGGCATTCTGCTGAATCTATGGATGGTGGTTTTGGTAAGTCAAAACTGTATCCAGAGTGTTTATTCCAGTAAGAAAGAAATACTGCCCTTTCCATGACAGGAGCAAATGACAGTTCACCTGTCTGCCAGGTTTCTAGATGATTTCCTCAGTTAATGGACTCACTATTGGTTTTTTCTGCTCGTGGATTAGGCACTCAGCAGTGGCTGTAGCCAAGTTGGCCTTGCTGAGTGGAAGTCCATGTTGCTGAGCACATGCGTAACCTCCATTCCTGCCACCATGGCCACTTTGTTCACAAGCATATTGGACAATGATGGAAGTGTCTGGGGAAAAAGGATGATTTGTTACCACCGAATGCATCATCCTATCCATGTGATTGTTAAAATCCTCCTCTGCCAAGATCACCCTATAGTCAGCATTCATGTGAGACACAAATATCTTTAGTTCTCAGGATCATTCAGAGAGTTCCATTCACAAAGCTTTTCCCCTCACCTCCTTGTCAACAATTTTCTAGTCATGTTCCATCCGAGTTCCTGACCATCCAGCCAAACCATTGACCACAGACCATGAATCAGTATACAGTTGCACATCTAGCTATTTCTCCTTCAGGCAAAGTGAAAAGATGGGTATGCTATTCAAAGTTCTGTCCATCAGGAGAATTTCCCTTCACCATTGTCCTTTAGGGAGATCCCAGAAAGGTGCTACAGATGCCATCACTGTCCACTTTCAAGTGGCACCTGTACATTGTGCAGAACCACCTATAAACCAGGAAGAGTTATCTTTTCTTCAGTCAAGGAACTCCCCAGTGGCTATAGGTGCAGACTGGGAGAGGGCTGGAAATGTAACAGGAATGAAGACTATGAGTATTTGGGCCACTTGGTCACGCAACTTACTTTTGCCCTCGGTGCCTGTTTGGGCCTGATCTCATGTATGCCACTTCCATTTAATGAAGAAGTATGGCTGTATATGTCTGATTTTACGGTTCTACGGATTGGATAACACTAAATTCATGATGGGGAGCTTAGGCCACACGGTGATCTGGTTCCCTGTGTTTAGGCATTTAATCTCTACTAATAACTGGTAACAAGGCAACAGTTGTTTCTAAAAGAAGAGTAGATGACATGGCTTTGCTACAAAATCCTAAGGGTCCAACAAAGATTCCAAACAGCATCTCTATCTGACAATGACACTTCAAGTATTATTGAATCAGCCAGATCACATGGCCTGAGTGGTAAAGCAGCTTACACAACCTGTTGCACAGCCTTCTCTTGTTCTATGTTCCACTTGAAACTAGCAGTTTTTCAAATCATTTGATAAACAGGCTGACTAGCACTCGCTGGAAGCCCTATGGGGGCAGTTCTGCTCTGTTCTGTAGGCTCGCTGTGAGTTGAAATCAATCTGGTGAATGGTTAGTTAGTTAGCACACCCAGATTGAGGGATATATTTATATTTCCCCCAAAACCCAAAGAGGCCCACAAGGCATTGTGCCTCCCTTCTGGTTGTAGGCAATTCCAGATATATGGAGTTATCCTTCACATTAGAAAAGATATCTCAAAATGCCCCTACACTACTGTACTGCTAGAAATTTCACATAAAATAGCAATCACAACAGTATTCAGGGATGCATGGTCTCCTTTCACAAGTTTATTGCTCACCATTTTGATAAAAGATGTATTCACTAGCTAGCCCATATTTGTATCTACGGACCCAACCTGCTCATTTCCCTAAACCTTTGGATGCCTTCTTCTGCAGTATATGAAGACAGATCAAATACTTCAACTTAATTTAGTGTAAGCCATCATGTAATCCATGCTTCAGCATATCTCCTCCTAGGTCACACTTTGCACTCACCTTTTGGGGCTTACTGGAACTTAAGTCGTTATAGGTCTAGAAGCAAAAATGAGTGGTGGGGATGGGTCCTGGGAACATTCAGCAATGTCTTGCAAGGCAACTAACTCAGTGATGCCTCAGGCAATGACTGAGATGCCACATAGGAGATATCCTAGACAAAGGCTTTTCAGACACAGCTGGGTTAATCTCATCAGACAGGGGTTGAGGGAATAAGGGATTTACTGGGGAAGGTAGCTTAGCAGACAAAGATGCAGAAATCTTTTCACATGGGAGTAAGAAGACAGGAGCGATTCAGTGGAACTTAGAGGCTCAGCGTTCCCAGCTTCCTGATTATCTGCTATATTTCCTCATCCCAAATTTCAGGATCCTATGTCTTTCAATCAGAGCCCTAAATTTAGACACCACTCAATATTGGAAATCCAGTTGGTGTTGTAATCCAGATACTCTTATGATATAAGACTCTGGGTTTGGTTTTCAGCAGTATCAGTTCCATTACTTCAGGAAATAAGACTTTCTTTCAGGGTATGAGTGGCAACTTTAAGGACTTTTACATGGTGCTTGAGCTCTGATTTTGAAGTCCTGAGTTCATCTGGCTTTTTTACCACTTTGTCAGATGAAAATAGGGCCAACCAACCAGCTTCCATATACTTCTCATTATGATGAAATTGTAGAAAAGTATCAAACATGTGATTACCCAAAGCCTTGCTTCTCACCAATGCTAGATCCATTGGTGGTGATAATTAGCATATTAATATTACCACCTCACACCATGGATTAGTGGTGCCATCTTTACTACTGGGGAAAGAGTCATTAGTGCCTTTAAGATTAGTTAGATATGAGAGCCAATTTAGAAAACTCATCCTGACAATTTTAATTCTCTAGAACCACTCCATACCAAATGTCTTAGGCCGGGTTCTATAGAGAAGCAAAACCAATAAAGTGTGTATATGTGTGTGTGCCCTGGTGGCACAGAGGTTAAGCATTTGGTTGCTAAACAAAAGGTCAGTAGTTCAAATTAACCAGCTGCTCTGTGGAAACTCTATGGGGCAGTTCTATTCTGTCCTATAGAGTTGTTATAAATTTCAGTCAACTCAGTGCCAGTAGGTTTGGGCTTTAGAAGTGTGTGTGTGTGTGTGTGTGTGTGTGTGTGTGTGTGTTTATCCCAAGGAAATGGCTCATGCAGTTGTAGAAACTGGAAAGTCCCAAGTCCATGGGTCAGGCATCTAGCTGGATGCTTCTCCTGGCTCTCTTGGGCATTATGGCAGGTTGCTGGATGAAGTCATGAGAACCAGAGATCGGATGATGATGAGGTGAATGTAAGACCCACAACTAGCCATCTAGCTTTGCCATATACCATATATATACTCATTTTATATACAATGGATTCAGGCCATACCTCCAAGGAAACCCCCCTTACAACTGATTGGTTGATCACGTCAGAGCACATCATACTCAAGTGACAAATTACATCACTACAACATATTAAATCATTAAATAACTGCTAAATTACATCATGAAATAATTGACAAACTACTGAGAATTTTGGCCTAGGCAAGCTGACACAGTCTTAACCATCACAGGTAAATTATACAACAATGACAGAAGAAGAAGAAGAAAAAAGAGAGTAACAACTGAGGCTGCTTATGTACAACCAAACACTTCATGGGATCTGGTTTCTTGGTTTGGAAGTTTAGGATCATGGTTTCAAGGGACACACTGGTCAGTTGGCCTAATAATGTGCTTAGTATTTCTGTTTTACCTCCTAGTTTATTGTATAGTGCCTGAGGCCTTAAAAGCTTGCAAGCTACTATCTAAGGCATTACAACTAGCCTGTATTTGAATAACAGAGGAAAACGGGGAGGCAAGAATAGGAAGAGGGGATGGAATGCATGGCTAATTGTCTCTGTGAGCAATCGCCTCGACTAGAAGAACTGGATGATGCCCATCTACCAGTGGGGAAAGGCAGAATAGAATTTTAAATTTTCATGGACTCCAAACTTTCTGGAGCCATAGGGGCTGAATGAACTTCTGAAACTATTGCTCTGAGATAATCTTTAAACCTTAAACCAAAATGTCCTCTGAAGTCTTCTTAAAACCGAACAAGGAATTTAACTAGTAAAAAAATGTCTACCTTGAGCATTATGCTTGTTTAAGAACCATCTCTGTGAGATCAAACTGGCAACAGCAACTTAAAAGATTAGACAGGAACCTTATAGGTTAATGAGTTCATTTTAATGGGAGAGGAACAACTCAGAAAAAAATGAGGATGAGAATGGATGCCTAGCTTGAATAATGTAATCAGTGTCACCAAATTGTATATGTACAGGCAGTTGAACTGGTGTGTTTTGATATGTATATTCTCAGTGACAACAACTGGTAGATGAAAGGGGCCTTATTTCCTTGTATATTTCTACACTGAGTCTCTTAACTTCTGCCACTGCCTTTCACACCTCATTTTATCCTGGATTTCAAAGCAGTTTGTTCTGTTTCAAATCCTTATGGAGATTTTGCATTTCAAACAAGATCCCTGTGGAGAATCCGCATTTCTAACTTTTTCCTGTGGAGTTATACAAAAGAATCATTAGGGATCTTGTTAAAAATGGAGATTCTGATTCAGTATCTCTGGGGATGGGGCTGCCTGTTCTCAGCAGGGAACTTGTTAGAAATTCTCAGCAGGAGGTAGAACTGGAAGGAACAGGTTCATATCCCTGATTTTAGCTGTTTTTACCCATGTGACAAGAGGAGCTCTGGTGGTACAGTGGTTAAGAGCTTGGCTGCTAACCAAAAGGCTGGCAGTTCAAATCTACCATCTGCTCCTTGGAAACCTTATGGGGCAGTTCTACTCTGTCCTGTTGGGTTGCCATGAGTCTTAATCAACTTGACAGCAACCAAGTTTTTGGTGACCCATATGACTACACCAAGACAGTAGGACCTGTTTCCAGGAAGCTAGTGGCAAGTGGCTGGAAGCATGAAGGTGACGACTCAAACTCCTTCCATTCACTTTTCTTGACCTTTCCCCTCCCCCAAATGTCACTTAGTTTCTTAGCTGATCACAAATCAGACCTATAGAAAAGTGTTTGAAAAATTGTGGTGATTTAGGAAAGAGACTTCCAGACATGATAAGGTGACCACATAATTTATCTAGCTTAAACTAGTATGGGTTTCTTTTTCAAAGTACTACTGAGTCATTATTTTGTTTTTTAATGTGATTATCATACAAATGTGAACACATTAAGCCAGCTCTTGCCAGTAATCAGAGCTACTTGTTACATAACATCAGCAAGAGGGACTCAGGTGAGAAACACTTCTGATTATAGGTATTTAGCTGAAATGTACATCAGTTGTAACTCCTTAAATATATTTCTTTTAGCAGCTAATTGAAATACTTTGTCAGTGAAAGTCTTGACACAACAGTTATACAAACATGCACATAAGAACACGGGGAAAATTAAATAAGACTTATAATGTACACCTTAACAAAACGATGGCTTAATTTGTACTCCTTTTGTAATTTTAACTAAATATTGTGGTGAATAGTTCTTACTCTAAATACTAAGTATATGGGCATTTATTATACGCAATATGAAAATACTTCAGGAGGCTTGTGATTAACACTGTGGTATGCAGGCACAGTTTATAGTGACTTTCAATCAAAACAATAGGTCCAAGAGGATGACAAAAACAAGAAAAAGTGGTATACATACAACCAAGGATTTAATTTGGACTTGCTCATATCAGCACTTGGCTTGTGAGGAATGGTCCTGGGCAAGCATTCTTTGCATCTGATGTAGGTGGTCCCCTCTGGATTAGCCCTTAGGGTAGGGTTGCCACATAAAATACAAGGTAAGTAGTTAAATTGGAAACCTTTGTGGTGTAGTGGGTTAAGTGCTACAGCCACTAACCAAAAGGCCAGTGGTTCAAATCCGCGAGGCATTCCTTGGAAACTCTATGTGACAGTTCTACTCTGACCTCTAGGGTAGGTATGAGTAGGACCGAACTTGACGGCAGTGGAGTTTTTTTGGTTTAAATTTAAATTTAATTTAATATTGTAGGAAGAATACTTATAATAAAAATGTATGTGTTGTTCACAATATAGAGCCCTCAACATGGCAGGAGAAACAAACTTGCAGAACTGGAACTCTACCAAATGACCACAATTGATGGTCCTTTGGTCTGGGGGGCCCAGTGGGAGCACGGCCCCCAGACTCTCTAACCCCAAACTGCATCCAGCAACTGATGCCATCTCCCCAGACAAAGACTGATTTGGACTACACAAGACAAGCTGTGATCCTGGCACCAAACAAAGTTTTCGGCTTAAATAAATTCAGGGGCCTGTCTGAGGAGCTCATTGCTGGCAGTGGAAAGATAGGGTGAGGGGAGACAGGTTTTGACCAAACAGGCATGAGACTTTCCGGATGAGAAGGGTGAGTATGCTGTCACGGGAGGGAGGGGAGAGCAGCTAGAGTAGTGATGTGAGTTCCAAATGTTATACGGCAAATTGAATTGGATTGTTTACTTGCACTTAAATCACAATAAAATGTATTTTTTTTAAAAAAACTGTATTGTTTATTAGAGATTCAAATGTAACTGGGTGTCCTGTAGGTTTACCCTACCCCAGGGGTGCTGAAGAATAACTGCACATCCCTTTTCCCTGCCCTTCATAGATGAACTTGGGGTCCCTGAACCATGCAGACACGTGCCTTAGCTGTTAGGGCTTATGGAAGCAAGATGCTTCACCGGGTTGAAAGTCTCAAATCTAAAATTTCAACCCAGCCAACTTTTCTGGATTTCTCATTGGAAGTTTCAAAGGCATCTTTTATTGCTTAGATTGGCTTATGAACATTTGGCTCATACTGCATATTTTCAAATAATTTTTTTAAACATTAGTGATTGGAAAGAGATATGGGCTACCTTGCTATTAACTGTAATACAGAGAAAATTCTAAGGACTTGCTTCTCTCTCTTTGCCTGAATTTAAATGCTAATTTTTATTTTCAAAGACATGTACTTAACATTTAGTGCTTTGCTTTTAAGTGGAAGATAGATGCGGAATGGGACAGAAGGGTTCCTTTCAGACAGAGTCGGACCCTACGCTGGTCTCTTGGGGTGTGGAAAAAGTAGCTACTCAAAGCTTTAAGATTTTCTAAGTCAAACCAAATGCCATCACTACAGTTGTTGCTGTGAGGTATTGTTGAGTTGGTTCCAACTCATATTGACTCTGTGTACAATAGAAAGAAACACTACCTTGTCTTGTGCCAGCCTCACAATTGTTGCTGTGCTTGAGCCCGCTGTTGCAGCCACTGTGCCAACACCTCTTGAGGGTTTTCCGCTGCTTGGCTGACTCTCTACCAAGGATGATGCCTTCTTTAGGAAATGATTCCCCCTGATAACATGTCCAAACTATGTAGGGTGAAGTCTCACCATTCTTGCTTCTAAGGAGCACTCTGGCTATACTTCTTCCAAGACATATTTGTTCATTCTTCTGGCAGTCCATGGTATATTCAGTATTCTCCACCAACACCACAATTTACATGGGTTAATTTTTCTTCAGTCTTCCTTACTCATTGCCCACTTTTGCCATGTATATGAGGTGACAAAAAATATCACAGATTGGATCCAGTGCACCTGAGTCCTTCAAGTAATATCTTTGTTTTTTAACACTTTAAAGAGGTCTTTTGCAGGCAATTTGTTCAAAGATATTGTTTGATTTCTTCACTGCTGCTTCCATGGCATTGATTATGGATCCAAGTAAAATGAAATCCTTGACAACTTCAATACTTTCTCTGCTTATCATGATGTTGCTTATTGGTCCAGCTGTCGGGATTTTTGATTTATTTGTAGTGCAGTGTAATCCATACTGAAGGCTGTGATCTTTGATATTCATCACTAAGTGCTTGAAGTGCTCTTCACTTTGAGAAAGCAAGAGTGTATTACATTCATATTGTAGATTGTTATAAAGGTGTCATGGATTGGATTGTGTTCCCCCAAACGTGTGTGTAATAGTTTGGCCACGATTCTCAGTATTTTGTAATTGTTCTCCATTTTGTGGTTTTCTTATGCTGTAAATCCTAGTTTCTGCGTGTGGCTAATAGATTGAATGATGTTAAAGAGGATTAAAGTGGGACTGTAGAACCCTTTCTAAGGTCACCTCCCTGCTCCAAAGTAAAGGGAGTCTCCCTGGAGTGTGGCTTGCACACGTTTTTATCCTTTTGTCCTACAAGAGATAAAAGGAAAGGGAAGCAAGCGGAGAGTTGGGAACCTCATGCTGTCAAGAAAGTAGCATCAGAAGCAGAGCCCATCCATCAGACCTGAAGTTTCTGTGCCAAAATGCTCCCTGACCAGAGAAAGACACAAGGATCTCCTTCCAGAGCCGACAGAAAGGGAGTGCCCTCCCTGGAGCCAGCACCCTGGATAAGGACTTCTAGCCTACTGGACTCTGTCAGAATAAACTTTTCTTTGCTAGAGCCATCCACTTGTGGTATTTCTGTTAGAGCAATACCAGATGACTAAGACAGAATTTGGTACCGATAGACTGAGGTGCTGCTCCAACAGATACCTAAATTGTGGAAGCAGTTTAGAAACTGTGAATAATAGAAGACTCTGAAGGAACTGAGGAGAACTGTTAACACCAAGGAAGGCACAGGTGGTGAGAAACAGCAGCAGCAGAGCTGCAATGCAGAACCAGATCAACACCAGACAACGCTGGAACCGACATGGAGCAAAGATGCAGAATGCCTATGTGAAGGAGGCTTCCTAGCAGAGTGGAATGCATCTGGGCACTTAAATCAGTGGAGCTACAGAGCTTTGGAACACTTGCCCCAGTAGGGCATATATGGTCATGAGGCCCAGGCCATGAGGTCATAGGAAGTAGAAGCTGAAGAGACCAGGAGCACAAGAACCTGAGCTGCCTGAATCTCAGAAGGTATGGCCACGATACCAGCGGTTTCAAATCATGGAGCCTTGGCTTCTGCTGTTCTTAAGGGTGGAATTACCACACAGTTGTGCTTAGAAAATGGTGCACCTAAAGCCAAGGGAGCCAGAGTTGCTGTCCCAGTGGAAGGCAGAGCTGTGGCCCAGGGTCAATGGGCGTCCACGCAAAATCCTGAGAGTGTGGCCAGTACCCAGAGCCTGAAGGGCAGGACCATTGTGTAAAATATCTTAGAGAACTGAAAATTATTTTCAAAACTTTGAGGGCTAATGTAACATTTTCTGCTAATTTGCTTGGTGCCTGTTATTCCCTCTTACTCTGCAATTTCTCCCACCAGTAATGGAAGTGCCTAACTCATGCCTGTTCTGCCATTGTATCTTTGGAATCAGATAATTTATATTCTAGATTTCACAGATGTAGAGGAATTCTTGTATTTGGGACTTGGAGTTGATTTAAGACTTTTGGTATGATATGATAGAGTTAATTTTTTTTTATTTGCAAAGATGTGATTTTAGGGGTGGGCAAAGGGTAGAATGTTATGTATTGTGTCCCCCTCAAGAAATGTGTGTAACAGTTTGGCTGGGCGATGATTCCTCGTATTGTGTGATTGTCCTCCATTTTGTGATTTTTTTATGCTGTGGATTGTAATCTCTGTCTGTGGTTAACAGATCAGATTACATTAAAGAGCATTAGAGTGGGGCTGTAAAAATCTTTCTAAGGTCACCTCTCTGTTTCAAAGTAAAGGGAATTTCCCTGGTGTGTTACTTGTACCACCTTTTTGTCCTACAAGAGATAAAAGAAAAGGGAAGGAAGCAGAGAGATAGGGACCTCATACCATCAAGAAAGCTGCACCAAGAGAACAGCATGTCTTTTGGACCTGAGGTTCCTGTGCCTAGATGCTCTCAGACTAAATGACTAAGAAAAAAGGTGTCTAAAATGTTCGTAGTTCCTTCTTTTGCCTCAAAAAGTGATATTTATTCAAAGAAAAAAAATGACAGGATGTCCACCGCTGTGCTTTTTTTCCCCTCCTCCCGCCCCACTTCTCAGCCCCCCAGGGCTGAACCCTGGCGATGGCTCGGTAGCAGGATAGATAGGCCCTCTCAGGGGAGGTCAGTAACGTTGAGGCTGCTCTTCTCAGGGAGGTGTTGTAGAAGATCCCAATGTCTGGAAGAATTGTTGTCTTCTTTTGTCATCATGTTAACAGCCACACTTTTATGGCCAAAACGTCCACCAAGACTGATTCTGTGTATATAGTTATCCCTGTTGGTGGGAACATCATAGCTGATGACTCCAGAAACTGTAGCATATAAAGAAACTGATGCTGCACATCAATGCTTCCAGTCAGTAGGTCAGTGGAATCAGCTCTGCTAGAACCACAATGGAACTGCTTCATGATCACATCTTGTTCCTTCTAGCCCATATCTCCATGCATGGCAGTAACAGTGAAGTCTTGGGCAAGCACCTTCTCGGTGCATCAGTCAACCTCCCTCCAGGTATCAGTGACACTAACTGTCTGGATAACGGTCAAAGTTTCATACAAATCACACAGTGTATGCAGCTTCCACTCTCGTGTTCCACATTGACATAGAATCAGCAGACACTCCCAGGGTTAATGCTTTTTTCTTGACAAGAATCTGAATGAGGTCCCTCATGAACTTGTTTGTCACTTCAAGCATATCAGAAGACACTGTAGCTGATAGCAAAACTACCTGTGCGTTGCTGTTGAGCTTCTGGAATATGCTGTAGATCTGAATCCATAGCTTAACATTACATCAACTTCATCCAATATAAACAACTTGATGTATTTGGGAGGCAGGTATCTTCAAATAAGCATATAAAGAACACAGCTGGGAGTGCCCACAATGATATGGGGAACCTCTACTTGCAGCTTCTGTATTTCAGCACACATGGTGATGCCCCCAGTGCAGCTGTGGTAGGAGGCACCCACATGATCTCCTGACATCATCACCACCTTCTGTATCTGCTGGGCCAGTTCTCTAGTGAGAACAAGGACCAAAGCTTGGGTGGCCATTAGATCTAATTCAATATTCTCAGAACTGATATGGCAAAGTGGTCATTTTCCTAGTCCTAGATTGGGCTTTAGCAATCACATCATAACTCTTGACACAAGGGAGAATGGCTTACTGCTGTATGCAGAGGGCTTCTCAAAGCCTTAGGTGTAGATGCCTACGAGCAGGAACTCTGAGAGGCTCATGGCATCAAAGCTGTCCACAATCTCATTCTAGTTACTCTTCATGACACCTTTGGGCTCCATCACATCAGGATAACCACTACTAAAATCTGGCAAATAAGGAAATGAAATAGCAACGTGGTAAAGAATAAAAATTGTAACATTGGAAGATTTGAGATAAAGTCCTGGCTCTGTAACTAAACTAGCTGTGAGATACTAGGCAAGTTATTTAGCCTTCTAGAGACTCATATTCCTCCTCAGTAAAATGATAGCAAAAGTTTCCCTGCAGGGCAAGCATAAAGAGAGGTAATACATGTAGAAATGATTTGTAAACATCTATTCCTAATCATATGTTTGTGAGGATGATGAGGAAGACGAAAGTCAAGATGTAAAGAGACATTAGAGGAAGTTAGTTATTAAACAGATATTTTAATTTAGATTCCCACATTTTTACTACCTGCTCAATCCACAAGAAGTATACAGACAAGAGTAATGGTCTTACATAGAACGAGAAAAGAAATATCCCCCCCAAATATGCTTTCATTATTTACTTACTGTGCATTAAGTGAAAATTTACAGAGCAAATTTGATTCCCATTTGAGAGTTTGCACAGAAACTGTTTTGTGACCTCGGCTTCAGTCCCCACAACGTGTCATCACTATCCCCGTCTCTGCCTGGTTTCCCTGTTTTCTTTTGTCTTGATTTTTCACCCATTCTTGCCTCCTTATCTTTGCTTTTAAGAAAATATTGTGCGTTTGATCTGTTATAGTTAGCTATTCGAAGGAAATGTTCCTCTCGAGTGTTGTTATTTATTTTATGGGTTTGTCTATTGTTTTGCTGGAAAGTGACGTCGGGAATGCCTTCAGCTCTATGTCAGAAGGGTGTTTCAAGGCCACAGTCCTGGGACTTCCTCCATTCTCTGTCAGACCAGTACCTCTAGTCTTTCTTGTGAATTTGATTTTCTGTTGTTATTGTATACTTTTCTCCCTCTTTCTCCAGAACTCTATGTTGTAATCCCCATCAGAGTGGTTGGTAGGGGTAGCTGGGCACCATCTAGTTCTGGTCTTGGGGTTGTGGAGGCTGTACACAACTGTTAAGTCATTTAGACTAATTGCTCTCTTGAGTCTTTGTTTTCAGTCTCCTTTGTTCTAGACTGGAAGAGACCAATAGTTTTGTCTTAGCTAAATGCTGGGAAACCCTGGTGGTTTAATGGTTAAGTGCTATGGTTGCTAACTGAAAGGTCGGCAGTTTGAATCCATCAGGTGCTTCTTAGAAGCTTTATGGGACAATTCTTACTCTGTCTATAGGGTTGCTATGAGTTGAAATGGGTTGCTATGGGTTTGGTTTTTTAGTTCAGATGAATGTTTACAAGTTTTTAAGATCCTCAACATTACTCATCAAAGCAGAATGTAGAACACTGTCTTGAAAAACTTTGTTGTGCCAATTGATGTGATGTTCCCTGAGTCTGTGATTCTTTGTCTTCAAGCCCAGGAACTTCATCCCACCAGGTGTTATGTCTAAGGAGTTTGCCTGTTTCTCTTGTGTGCTCTATTGCCTATACTAAAACATGAGTACCTACAGTGATGTATTTAGAAATTTTCAGCACCAAATCTGTACCTGCCAGTGGGTATGCTCCCTTACACACTCCTTCACCTCTTGGTATATCTATCTATGTATTTATCCATTCATAAATTATTATTCATTGGTATTACTGTTGCAGGATTCTCTGTGCTATAGAAGTCACCATAGTTATCTGTTAGGTATCAAACTGTGTCCCCCCAAAATATGTGACCACTTGACTAGGCCATGATTCCCACTATTGGGTGAATATCCACCATTTTTTCATCTGATGTGATTTTCCTGTGTGTTGCATGTCCTGTTTCTATGATGTGAATGAGATCAGAAGCTATTATGTTAATGAATTAGGACTCAATCTACAAAATTAGGTTTCTTAAGCAAATCTCTTTTGTGTTACCAAAGACAGAATGAGCAGAGAGACATAGGTATGCCATGCGACCAAGAAAGTAGAGACAGGAGTGCATCGTTAGGACCCAGGATTCCTGCACTGAGAAGCTCCTAGAACAGGGGAAGACTGATGACAAGGACTTTTCCCCAGAACTGATGGAGAAAGCCTTCTCCTGGAGCCACCACCCAGAATTCAGACTTGTAGCCTCCTAGACTGTGAGAGAATAAATTTCTCTTTGTTAAGCTATCCACTGGTAATATTTGTTATAGCAGCACTAGATAATCTAAGACATTGTCTTTTATTCTGCATTCCTCTCAATGTCCTCTTCCGCCTTGTTCATGTTATGCTGACTTCTTCCATACTGTGTATTGCCTTTCGCTTCACCAATATTAACACATATTTACTATTTATCTGGGGCCCTGGTAGCACAGTGGTTACAAGCTCAGGCTACTAAACAAAAGGTTATCTGTTCAAATCTACCAGCTGCTCCTTGGAAACTTCATAACGCAGTTCTACTCCATCCTACAGGGCCACTATGAGTCAGAATCCATACAACAGCAGTGTGTCTTTTGTTTGTTTGCTTTTTATTATCCATTTGGTAACTTTCTTTTACTCTCCCTCCCATTCCTGATAACTATTGACTTTTTTTCTGTGTGTAAACCTTTGCTGCTACTTTATAGTAGAGGTCTCATACAAGACTTTTCCTTTTATGGTTGACTTTTTGACTTAGCATAACATCTTTCAAATTTATCCATGTTGTGAAATGCATCATGGGTATATCATTATTTTTCACCACTGTATAGTGTTCCATTGGGTATATGTGCCACAGTTGTAAATACATCCATCTGTTGATGGGCACTTTGGTAACTTCCACCTTTTTGTATTGTGAATAATGCTGCAACGAACATGGTTGTGAATGTGTCTTGGCTCTTATTTCTTACGAATATATACTTAGGAGTAAGATGGATCATATGATATTTCTATTTCTAGCTTTTTGAGGAACTGCTGTACCATTTTACACAGTGGTTGTACCATTTTATATTCTCACCAACAATGTTAAAGAGTTCCCTCACAATCTTGCCGATATCTTTTTTAGTAGTGCCAGTAATATTGGGGTGAGATGGTATCTAATTGTAGTTTTGATTTGCATCTCTCTAATTCTTAATGTCTTCTTTGGCAAAGTGCATGTCCTATAAATTTTGGAGATAAGACTTTTGTTGAATACGTTGTAGCCAAACTTTTTTTCCCAATCTGTAGGTCTCTCTTTTTTACTCTTTTGGAAATGTCTTCTTTTGAGTACAAGTGTTTAATTTTAGGAGGTTCCCATTTATCTAGTTCACCTTCTGTGTGTACATTTTTCATTATGTTTGATATTCCTATGTTTTTAGAAGACAATTTACTAAAAGATCCTGTGTCTAAAAATGAGATGCTTAGGACAGAGTATTTTATTTATTTAGGATCATATTGAAAAAACGGGTAACAGAGAGGAACAGTGAGACACATTTTGTTTAAAGCCTTTTACTTTTATTTTTGAGAAAATACTCATTCAACATCCAGGCTATTTATTTTGTGAAAACATTAGCAAAGTCTTCTCAGACACATTATTTATGTAGTTAACACCCTGGCGTTTTCAATGCATAGAAAAAGTTTTCATGTGGTGTTGTGTATGCCCATTTGCTCAGTGATAAAGCAGAGGGAGCAATAGATAAAGCTGGACAAGATCCCTCTGGTTCCCTCTAGGCTCAAGGAGAAGGGGAGGAAAAAGCTCACCAGGCATCTCCCATGGAGGCTGTAGGGAGGACATAGCCGTCAGTGCGATGGGGCTGGATGATTGAGAAGTATTTATCTTTGCTTAGTTTTTCTTCATGTTCACTACAACTAATAGGCATGTGCTATGGAAAACTAGAGAATATATAGTCAAGCAAAAAGAAAAAGGTAACAATTATCCAGAACTGTACCTACCAGAGATTTGGAATGCTCACAAGGTGTCAAAATGTGTTACTCTGTGTCCCCCGGGTGTGCTGTGCGCTTTGGGACAGGAAGAGGGATCACCCTCAGTTTGTCTGCACTCCCCCAACAAACCCCCATGCAATGATCTGTATGACATTATTAATAAAAAAAAAAGGCACACTAATCAAGGCTTTAAAGAGTAAAATTCTAGTAATACAGTTTCTGTAATGATAGAACAAGGACAAATTTTAAGCCTCTGGGTTTTAAAATTGTATTTCTCATATCTCCTTTATTTCCTCATATAGAATTCCTTAATATTCTGAGTAAAAAAAACCTCCAGTTACTTTTCTTTCACTTCCTTTTCCCATACCTGGTCTTGAGTTCAGGTCAGGCAGAGTCTAAGCTAAATAGTGTCTATCTTTAGAATTCAGAATCATATGATCTTCTTTTAAGGAAGAGATACTTTCCCCAGTAATCAATCTCTACGTGTTGGAGCAGAGCAGCTATGACAAGTCCCTCCAGATTGGTACATTTACCCCAGGCCCAGCTGTCGCTGGACTCAGTATGGGGTCCTGGGAAAGAGAGAGGATTGTAAACAAAAAGCAGAAGACCTCCTGAACAGGCCCCATGTTCTGCTTAGTATGAGGTGAGACAGACTTAGGTTTAAATTGTGAGTCACCTGTCCTAGCTGTACGTGCTTGAATGAATTACTCAACCTTTGGGTATTCTGAATTAATTCCACAAATATGGAGCACACTAAGTAGCAGGCATTGTGCCAGGGGCTGCAGACATGTGGATGAGTGGCTCAAACATGGTCTCTGCCTACAAAGTGCTCACTGTCTGGGGCTGGGGACAGGCAACTAAAGAAGCAACTATAATACAGAGCTGTAAGGACAACAGAAGCCCGCTTATCCAACGTGGGTTGGACGGGTAGCTGATAGTTTAATTTTAAAAGTCCATAAAAGTACAGAATCATAAAAAATATTATCTGTGGACCTTAAATGTTACATTTCAACCTAAAACATATGCATATACATTAGTCAATCTTTTTGATGTATGTCCAAAGTATGTGCCTAATAATCTAAATCTCAGGTCACATTTGCTATATGAATAACACTCATAATACATTAAAAAAATTGTTTTAAATTGGAGTCAGAACTTAGATACCTGTAAATCTGTTTAGATCTGGTAGAATCTGTTTATATTTTTTCAATGATTTTTTCCATTTACGGATGTTACATCCATACCTAATGTGACAGCAATATTTAACAGCTCATGTTTATATTTTTATGCATAATTTTTCATAAAAAGAATGTTATATACTCATATTTTATGAATCCACATAGTATTTCATTGAATGATATAACAACAAGTACAACAAGCATAAAATACATCTGTAGCAAACACATCCAACTCTTGGCAGGCATGCTAGAGGGAGCAGATGTAAGTGGGTGCTGGGAAGAAGCTTATCAGTTTTGAGCATTGGTAGTCCAGGGCTTTAATAACAAAGTTTTACAAAGAAAATGATGTGAGCTAGTTAAGGTGGTTTTGAGAGCATTTACAATACAGTGGATCCCCATAAGAAGGATATCTAACCTGGACTTGGGAGTCAGAGAAGCCTTTCCAGAGGAAGTGATTATGAGCAGATACCTACCAGTTTGGAAGGTCCTAACCCAAAGAAAAGTCAAGAAATGATGTTTGAGGCACTGGAAACATGCAGAGGGAAGAGAGCATCTACAATAGAGAAACTGAAAGAAGTATTGCTGGAGTGTGGCATGTGGAAGAAAAACTGCTGCTGCTGAAACTTGAAAGAGATCTTGCAAGCCATTTAAATAAATTTAATCTCTATTTCAGGGACAAGAGAAGGTTATGGAACATTTCCTAGTAGGGGACTGACATCACCAGACCTGCATTATAGAAAGATCACTCTGCCTGCATTTCAGGGAATAGAGCAGAGATGGTGGTGGGGTAGTGAAAGGAAGCAGATTAAGAAGTTCCAGTGACCAGGAGACCAGGTGAGTGATGGTGACTGAACTGGCGTGCTGACATAGGAATAGAGAAAAATAGACATTAGGTTGGACAGTCAGAGTGCAGAATATTTCATGAATATTCTGGGAGGGTTTGGTGATCTACTGTACTCTGGGAATATACAAGAGGAAAAAAGCCTGTTTGAAGCCATTAAAGCTTTGGTGGTGGTGCCATGTACAGAAATAGAGAATATCAAAGAAAAGCAGGTTTTCAGGAAAGATATGTTCCCTCCAAAGCATGTTGAATTTGTGGTTTAAGAAAGCTGTGAGATGCTCAGTAGGTAGCTAGATGTGTGTCTATGAGACCATATCTCAGCTGTTAAAAGCAGCTAAAGTCAGGTACAATAAGGAACAAGAAGGATACAATTAATTTTATCAATGAGGAGGCTAGATGGCAGGTAGAGGTGCCAGATTGTAGTGGGTTGAGAAATGTCTGGGTACAAGAAAATGACTGTGTGTGGCTAGCCATGTAGAGAGTCTGGGATTTGAAGGGGAGGACAGAGTAGCTGGAGGAAGAGTAGGGGATGACGAAGAACATGTTTAAATATTGCTGAGATGAAGTCAGTAGAAGGGTAAAAGTTATGCATGCGAGCAAGAGAAAGAACAAAGAGTGTGTTAAATGGAGAAGCCCATGCTTGTTATGGAACACTGCTGAGAGGGATGTAAGCCCATATTAAGTACCAACCACAAAGCCTGCATATGGCTTGCTAGTTTCTTCTGGTCTTACTGTGCTGCCCCTCCCCTATTTTGCCTCATATTGTTCTTACCTACAATCTGATACGATCACTTTGGCCTGTGCCTTCTTTTATGCACATCTGTAGTTTTAAAAACTCCCCATGTAACTCTAGATGGGGATTTAGGTTTAGGAGCTAGCAGAAACTGGCCTAACAGTTTGCATGCCCGTCTTCCCACATATGTCCACAATGCATAAACCCAAACTGTGTTTCTACTCTCGTAGTCACTGTCACATTCGGCTGCTCAGCAAAGGTGAGAGATTCCTAGCTGTGCTCAGGTCATCTCCTGTGCTCACTCAGACTTCAATCAAAGTATCTTAGCCTTCCTGTCTCTCCGACTAAAGCCCAGTGCTTGCCTTTAATTATTTAAAAAACTATTAATAATGTTAAATGTTTAGTTCATTGCCTTTATGTAGTAGGTATTCTAAAAAAGGTTAAACTTTCCCTTTACTTAGCACCTTTTGACGCATCCTGTTTCTTTACTGCTCACCTCTAAGTCATTTCTCTGCCATCATTTAGGACTCATCCCTAAATACTGGCAGTGTTTTTTTTTTTACGTCTTTGTGTATTTCCAGTTTTTTTATCCTTAAAAACATATAATTGAAAACATACTGCATTTTTTTCTCACTTGCTATTTTAATGTGAGACATTCCTATCTGCTCTTAAAATGATTACATGTAAATTTTGGAAACTCTGGTGGCATCCTGGGTAAGTGCTACATCTATTAACCAAAAGGTCAACAGTTCAACAGGTGCTTCTTGGAAACTCTATGGGGCAGTTCTCAGTTCTACTCTGTCTTATAGGGTCACTATGAGTCGGAATTGACTTGACGGGTCAAGTGGGTATTTAAAAAAAAAAGATTAGTAGATGTATCATCTTATTGGATATACCAAACTTCTCATAACCCTTCTCAATATTTAGGCTTCTGGATACTTACATCTTTATACATATATCTTTGTTCACTTGGCTGATTATTTCCTTATGGTAGTGTCCTAGATGCTGGATTACAACAATAAATATTTCATGAGAAACTGGAAAGTAAGTTTCACTTAAGCATTGAGCATGATACTGCTGCTCTCTCACCACCAAGAGAACTAACTTCTCAAGTTCCATTTCTCTCATCACGAAAAGAATCAATTTTAATGTAATATTTCTTACATTATATGAACATTAACAAAAAAATTGTTTTGTAATATCTTTCTAGGTTGAATTACACTATTAGTAACAGAGCAGAAGTCTGTTTTGACTCTTCTTCTAATTACTATTTCATTCTCAAAATGTTAACATTATTGGTTCACAAATACTAATTACCATAATATTGTAGAGAAAACACTAGAAAATTTGACAAAACGAGCAACTTCAAAAAAACACTGGCAGCGGCATAATTGGTGCATACTTGTAGCGAGTGCTGATGAAGCCATTTGATTCAAAGTGTCATTGCAATCACATAAGAACAACAGATCTGACCAGAGTCCATTAGAAAGCTCAAAAAGAAAATTAGCATAGAGTTTTAGCCTTGCAGGTATATGGCCCAAATTTTTTTTTTGTTATAACTTACAGGAGGATTTTTATAAAAAGTGATACATTTCTTCTGAAACACTGCACATTTTATAGACAGTCATTGTGATGACACCGCCTTTGACAGCGTCATCTAGTGCAGTCTGCGTCCTCTCACAGCGTAGTGATGCTGCAGGTCTGCTCTTTCCAGCCTGGAAGTCTCTGTTGTAACTGTTTTTCTCCTCTCTTCCAGCGCATGTTAACAAGTGGCTGTTCCAAGAAAGGTACTGTAACCACAACCTGCTTGTTTTCCTAACTTCTCTTGTCCTTCCCTTTTGATCCACTTTTGACATGTAATGTCATACCACCTCCCTGTACCCGAGCCCTGTACCCAAGCCCTGCCCCAGGTCCTAGACTAACCATTCCTGAGACTATTTGAAGACCTTGCAGGGTATCTCATAATCAACCTGGAGCTGAGTTTGGAAACCACAGTCCTGGACTGCTGCTGAAGTTGCTCCCAGATACCACCTGCTGCCTGTCTATCACCCTCACCTTCAAGGACTCCTCATCTCCAAGGTCTGCTCACCTGGCAGGGCATCTCTTATCACCATCTCTGCAGCTGTCCCATACATGTCTGACCTCTATACAGCGACAGAGACATCTAGGTTCCAGTACCAAGCCCATGAACTGCCTGCCTCATTTCTACAGAAGATGAAAATAGCATCAATAACAACAGCAAGTAGTGAGGGCTTACTATGAACTCATTTAATTGTTAGCCTGGCTGTTTTTGGAGCCCTGGGTGGTACAGTGCTATGGCTGCCAACCAGAGGTCAGCAGTTCAAGGGCACCGTGCATTTCTTGGAAACTCTATGGGGCAGTTCTACACACTGTCTATATGGTCACTATGAGTGGGAATCAACTCAACAGCAATAGGTTTTTTTATTTTTTGGTTGTCTGTTTTTGGCTATAACAAAAGATATGCCAGAACTTACTCAAAAATGCATGTGATGACACATGATAACAAACACATTGGTCATTTTATCAAAACTGACATCCAAACTAATATTCCCTATCTACCCAGAAAAGGCAGAAGGCAGCTGGAAGAGCTGTCTTACCACCTCTGTGCTAAGCCATGGTGCTTGCTCTGCTGTACCCAGAGGCCCAGCCACACAGAAGGAGGTCTTCAAAAGCCAAGGTGTTGTCATAAAATGCTCATTAAAACGTGCTGAACTCATTCTTGAGTATATTATCTGCATTTAGAGTATCTGGTCCCTTTATGTAGTTTCCTTGTTCTTCCAAGCCTGATCTGTATCTGTTTTACTTTCTTACAGCTAGCATGGTACCAGAAGTAAATTTAAAAGAATTTTGAACAGTTTCTTTTTTTCTATGTTAACTTCATGATATCATGAACTTAGAGGCTGAAAAGAAGAGTTCTGATTATTTAGGTGCTGCAGTCATTTTTACTGGCCCTCTTAGCACTGATCGAGAGTTAATTGTTATCAAATCTCCATCAGCTTCGGTCAGTCACAAGTTATTCCAAGTGCTCAGTGAATAGTACTAACACAATTCATTGTACTGTTTAGTCTTTCACCTTATAGTAATCAGCTAGTGAAACAAAAATTGCAGATGGATACTTAAAAAATTCTGTTTGTAAGGCTCTGTCTCATCCATATTAAATTTAAGATTTTCTTTTCAATTTTATTTTACTATTTTTACTTCCTTTTCTTGAAATCACATAGCCAGGTCCTTATGGGCACTGGAAGTACTCATATGTATTTTGGAATAAGTTTTTATATACTTGGAGATGACAGCTCTACTTTCCATTTACGGTAAATAGTCTTATTTTTATCACTACTTATTCTTATTGCTTAAAAAATTATGTAACTATATTTAACAATTTTATTTAATTTTGTGATATCTCCTTTTTATCCAACTGAAATAAAATGCTTAAAGTGGGAATTAGAACCCTATTCTTCCATTAGGATTTCATTCCCCACCCATCCTTGATATCTTACAATGACATTTTCTGGCCTCCAATTCCAAGGCCCATAACTCTTCAACACACTATGGTTCACAAAGTTTAACACTTGTGTTAACACTTCACTGAGAAGTTACCTGCAGAGTCCACAGTGTACCTGTTTATCCTGTATTTACAACTCTCTCTCTCTCTCTCTTTTTTTGAAAAAAAATCCAAAGGGTCTATGGCTGACTTGACTTACACTAAGTTGGTAGCCAGGTACATTTATTTATACATTCATTCACTATGAATGAATAGTACTAGAAACAGTAGACATACTCTAAGGCAGTAATAATGATCCCTACTTCTTGTAGGCAGGGCCTGTAACTTGCTTATAACCAAAAGAATATGGCAAAAGTGATGGATTGTCACTATTGTGATAATGTTACCTAGCATAAGACTGTTTTGCTGACAAATTTCTTCTAGAGACTCTCCTTGTTGGCCTGATGAAGTAAGTGGCCATGTTGGGGAAGTGTGTGAAGGGAGGGACAGAGGGCAGCCTTCACCCAATGTCCAGGAAGAAGCCAGAGTCTTCAGTCATACAGCTACAAGGAAGTGAGTTCTGTCAAGAACCTGAGTGAACTTGGAAGAAGATTTTTCCCCATTTGAGCCACCACATGAGAACACAGACCAGCCAATACCTGATCACAGCCTTGCAAGGCTCTATGCAGAGGACCCCTCTAAACCCTGTCTGGACTCCTGATCCATGGAAACTGTAAGATAATAAATAGATATTGATTTAAGCCACTAAGTATTTGGTAATTTGTTGTATAACAATAGAAAGCTAATACATTGTATTATGCTAAATAGCATACTAACGTTATCTCCCTTAGTGCTGGAAATAACCATGTGAGCTTGATAATAATATCTTCTCTATTTTATAGGTGAAAAATCGAGGTTCAGAAATTGAACTCCAGAACATTCTACTCTTAACCATTGCACTATCATGGCATATTCCATTTTAATGTACTTCATAATTTTATAGATTCAAGTTTATCATAGTTTAGAACACATCTCCTGAAACATACAAACCCCATTTAGAAGTAGTCTCGCTCGGCATACCTAGGACACAAAGCAGGCATTTTTATAAATTTGATTTTACAAGAAAATTTCCTATAGTTCTTTTGTGCTATGTTTTCATCATATATGACAGAGAAACAATACCAGATTGGCAAATAACAGAGCTTCTCTTTTGTGTTAAAGCAGTGAGGGACTGGGAACTATTTTGAAGAGGGAAAAATTGTGAAAAGTATCAGCAACAAATGCCTGGGAATGGAAGAATTTCTATTCCAGCACACTCCTCCGCAATTAGAATGTTCAGGTAAGCTTCTAACTGTGATAGAGCTCAGATTCTGTCTCTCACTTCGGTGTATGACTCAAGTATTTCACTTTGTGTCCTAACTTTCTCACTTCTGATCAGGTGTAGGGGAAAATCAGGAAGCGGAGAGACATGAAAACACTTCATTCTAAAATCCTGTTTGGTTCAGTGTTCTGAGGAGCTAAAGTGGGATTGTGACCCTAGTACCAAGTTTGCATCTATCAGATGTTAATTATTCATACTGCATGACTGAGGACTTTGGAGTCAGAGATTCACCTGCAATATTTGGAATACCAGTGGAGGTCTACATCAACACATAATTTATACAGCAGCTGGTGCTAGTCAAAGCTAATGACGGAATTTCAATTTAATAAAAAGACCCCCAGCTGAGCATACCATCTTGAAAAAGTATACATATCAAACAGCTTTCAATCAGTTCAAGAGAGACACTTCAATTGGGAAGAGGAAGATTTTCTGAGTAGTTTGTCATCATGCCAATTCCAGATCAATAACTATCTATCTGCTCTATAGTAAACTTAAGATTTTGTTTTATATTAATTGAGCCACATCTACATTTGGATAAGGAGATCTTTGACTTCACAATGTGTAATGATACCTTTTTTAAATTCACCTGTGTGTCTTTATAATAAACAGAAGCAAAAATTAGACTTATGATTATAAAAATAGCAACTATTTTTACAAATTCTATTTTTGTAATAAGCAGTGCTTAATAAATTTTTATATTGTGAAAAATTGTTTTGTCATAATAAAATTATATGAGTACATACTTAAATTATAGTGGATTTACTATAGGAAGAGAATGCCAAGGAATGGTCACATTAATTTATATAAAATTATTTCAGCAAAGACTGCACAAGAGTAATCTAACAAGATACAAAAAGGGCTTACTTTTTGCAGAAAGGATATGGAATAATGTCACAACACAGGTGATCAAGGTCAGGAATGCAGGTTCGAGATTCAGGCAGACTAGGGGTATGCTGGTGTGGTCATGGCAGGTTCATTGATGCCAAGGCTGAGGAACAGGTACGACATTCAATGGGCAACCAGACAACGGGCAGCAGGCAGCATGTACCTGCCAGGCAGCAGTAGTGGGCAGGACCAGCACTTCATGGTGCAGTCACCTTACATCTAGTTTTACACAAAGGTGGCTGGCTGCCAGATTTGAGCCCTCAAGGCCAAGCTGGGAATAAACAGGGTATGACATAATGCTGAATCACTTATGCCGAAGGTCTGTGCAGAGTCAGAAGGCCTGAGCAAGACACCCTCCATATTGTCCCCACAAATAACAAAGAAAAAGAGGACTCAGTTATTAAAGAGCCTTAGTTTCTGTATTTGTTAAAAGGAGATATTCCTTCAAATTGGTGACTTTCAAACTCTTGGTAGATCGCTGTCTCAGTGGTGCATTAAGGTGTACTATATGGCCGAGTGGAAAGCGTGGTGGTGAAGTGGTTAAGTGCTATGTCAGCTAACCAAAAGGTCAGCAGTTCAAATCCACCAGGCGCTTCTTAGAAACTCTATGGGGCCTTTCTACTCTGTCCTATAGGGTTACTGTGAGTTGGAATTGACTTGATGGCAGTGGGTTGGCTTTGGTTTCGGGTATATGGCAGAATAGGGCAGGTGGAGGGGCAGGAGGGAAGTGAAGCTGGAGCCCAGTACAGAGGTCAAGGCAAAGCCTGAGAGTGAGGGCTCTGAGCTTTCCTTTCTCATTTCAACCAGGAGAGATCAACTCTTTTTTGTTGTTGTTGTTGTTTGTTTTAACATATCTGTGTCTCTTTGAGGAACCCTGATGGCACTGTGGTAAGACACTGGACTGCTAATGGAAACAGTCTGTGGTTGGAACTCACCAGCTGCTCTGTCTGGTTTTACTTTTGGTGTGCCTATTTGTATAGATACAAATTTAGACACAGAAATATCAAGTTTGCACATAAGATTTCTTTTAAAAAACAGGGTTCCATTCTAAAATATAGTTTGAGAACCACTGAAATAAATGGTCTTGTTCCTATAGAAAGTTCAGCCAATAGTGTACATCATTTCACTGCAAACCTTTTCCGAGGGTTGCCAGACCCCTATCAATCAGAAGAGAACCCAGAGTTAAGTCATCTTTATTTAAATTATTAACTAATAGTAACTATAATTAAGCCATTCTCCTGGTTGGTGACTGAGCCAACTGGCAAGAGCTTTCAGATCAGGTGGATAGCAGGGAATGGAAGATTATTCCTCCGACAAAGAGCCTGAAGCAGCAGAATAGGGTAGTTCTGATTGGTGTTAGGCCCAGGTACTTTGGAGTCCCATCAAACACCCAGCCAAATCCTTGCATGAAGACCTCATCTACTTTGGGGTAGCACCTACCATCATAGATTAAGTCCTGTCAACTAAAGTCTTTTCTAGTGCCTGAATCATAGCCAAGTGATATTAGTTTGGAGTATTTTTTTTATTTTTATCTGATCACAGATTTATATTTTCATTACATTAGAACTTACTGGTACACATACACTATATCTAAAGCTGTGTATTAATGAATAAATGATATAGCATGTTGGAAGTTTGGGGACAGATTTTCTTTTTTTCTTTTTGATATGACTTCTCCGTCCTCCTCATCTCTTTGTCTACTGGTCATGCTCCCATGGTAATCCATTTTATCAAATTAACATGCATCTTTCCATATTTTTAAATCCATGTTTATATTATTATGGGACTGCATATGTACATTCCTATACATATGGATTTTTGTGCCATTAAAAGATTAGGATGTATTATACATTCTTTACTTGTATTTTTCTTTTTTCATAAATAATTACCTCAGGAGAACCCCTCCAAGTCCTACCTCACTTCCTGCTTCCTTGGTGGCAGGGAGGCACCAGTGATTTACTCAGCCACTTCCTTTCAGCATTTGCTTTGTTGCCAGTTTTCTGTTAAACTGAAAGATGCTGAGATTAATTTCTTTATACAAGTGTCCCTGCATCCTGGGGCTTTTATGTTTATGGGATTGATTTGCAGAAGTGGGTCAAAGGGATGTGGCTATTTTATTTTAATAACTGTTGGCCGATAGTTTTCCCCCAAAGTGTTTTGGGGGAAATTTCCACTAGCAATAAGGAGAATACCGTTTTCCTTCTGTATCCATGCCAAAATGAATACTATTGTTCTTTCTTATTTTTGCCAGGCTGATTGGTTTAAGCCTTGTTGTTACTGTTTCATTCCCCTCAGTACTAGTGGGAGTCCTGGTGGCCCTATGCTTAAGAGCTCAGATGCCAACCAAAAAGTCTGCAGTTCAAATACACCAGCTGTTCCTTGGAAACCCTAACGAGCAATTCTACCTGTCCTATAAGGTCACTATAAGTCGTAATCAACTTAGTAACACAATGTTTAACTATAAGTGAGTTTCAATGTCTTTTCATAAATTTGTAAGCTATCTGATATTGCTCCTCTGTAGGCTGCATGCTGAAAGAGCCCACTGTATGTTAATCTTATATTTGTCATCAGTGTTACAGTATTTTTCTAAATTCATCATTTTATCATTTGAAATACGTGTTTTAATATAGTTAAATATGTGTATGCGTTCTTTAACACCTTCTAGGTTTATGGTTTTAAGACTATTTCCCCATCATATAATATTTAAGATTTTCTTGTAGGATTTTTATTCTTTTATTTTTATGTTTAAGTTTTTAACCCATGTGAAACTTTTATATAAATTCTTTTTTTCTAGTATCATTTAAAAATAACCTACATATTTCCCCATTAAATTAGGTATCACCTTTGTCATATATTAAATTCTCATGTGTACAGGAACTATGCCCGATTCAGTTTCCTGTTCTACTCATTCGTTTGTCTCTTCCTATGCAAATACCTGATTTGTTTTTAGTATTATGATATATTCTGATATTTGATAAAGCATGTCCCTCCCCAGTATTCCTCTTTCTTGAAATACTTTTAGGTGATGTTTCCAGGCATTTTTTCCTCTAAGTAATATTTAAGCTCAGTGATTACAGGCAAAAGTTACATGTGTCACCTCCTGACAAAAACACTAGAAATCAGTACGTGATTTGCCTTACCCACTTTCCCTGTCTTGGTGATGGTGGGAGAACATGTTGAGATGAAGTGTTTTCCACCTGGGTTCTGAGGAAAACCATGAGTAGAGCCACCATGACACACAGAATGTACGAGAAATAAACTTCCACTGTGTTCTGTCATAGAGATTGTGGGGGGTGACTTGTTACTAAGCACCACTTAGCTCATTCTGACTGATGGGATTTTGTGAGTTTTAGTAGGAAAATCTGTATAAAAATATGTATCACAAAGTCAGGAATCAAGTTACAGATCAATAAATATTAGCCAATATCATTAAAAGTATTAGTGAAGAGCAAGTACAGTGAAGACACTCTGTGTCTGGAGAGAGTGGTTTTGGCTCATCTGCTCCGATTTCAGGTGGTTAAGAAGGTATACATGCCAGAAAAAATGTCTGCCCTGCTTGTTCACATTGCTCCATGCTGTAGGTAAAATTACAAATCATTTCACATTGAGAAAATGTTAGTACATCAATATCATAAGGAAAGAAATCTAAAATGTATTTGAAGATAATTTTTTCTATCAGGGACCCCAAGTTATTGACACAAGGGCCTCACTCAGCCACAGGTATGTTTTCCTTTGATCAGAGTGGTTTAAGAATCAGACAAAGACATACACACACACTTCTGGCTTCTCTTGAACACACTGGAAGAACTTGCAGCTCTTGAGATCACTTTTTGCATGACCAGACTCTCTGGAGCTGAGTAACTGAATTGTCCATTTCACCAGAGACCCGCCACTCCTGTCTTTGCCCATTTACATTTCCTGTGGGTCCAGGGTTGCAAATGAATCCGTGATCCCTTGGTATTCACGATGAATGAAATTATGATTATTTCTTGAGAAGAAGGGTCCAGTGAGCCCCAGGTGCAAAGAGGACACTGCAATGCAAGGAAGAGCGAGGTGCTGACACCTAAGCCACTTGTTATTTTCTTTTTTAATAATTTATTTTGCTGTTGTTGCAAGTATGTTGTCTAGAGCACAGCAGCACATACACCAATTCTACGTGTATGATTCAGTGACACTGATGACATTCTTCAAGTAGTACAACCATTCTCACCCTCCTTTTCTGAGTTGTTCTCCCTTATTAACATAAAACCACTACCCTCTACTCCTAAGTTTCCTATCTACTCTTTCAATGTTGTTGTCAATTTTATCCCATATAGGTCTTAGGAGAGCATGATGCTCACAACACACATTCCTTATTTGTTAAACAATTGTTTGATTTTAAGATGATTTTAGGGGATATTTTTGGCTTAAGGTTTAAAGACTATCTCTGGGCAGTAATTTCAGGGGTTCACCCAGGCTTCATGGCTCTGGAAAGTCTGGAGTCTGTGAGAATTTGAAATTCTATTCCACATTTTCTCTCTTTTGATCAGGATTCCTCTATAGAATCCTTGATCAAAATACACAGTAATGGTAGCTGGGCATCATCCAGTTCTGGTCTCACGGTGAAAACGGCAGTTGTTCCTAGAGGCAATTAGCCACATATTCTACACCCTCCTCCTATTCCTGACTCTTGTTCTTACTCTTGCTCCAGGTAGGTAGAGACCTGTTGTGCTTTGGATGGCTGCTCATAAGATCTTAAGACCCCAGGCACTATGCAGTGAGTTAGGAGGTAGAACAGAAGTACTAAACACGCGTCAGGCAAATTAACTAGGATGTCTCATGAAAACATCACCCTAAATCTCCAAAAATCAAGGAACTAACTTCCATGAGGTATTTGGCTGCATATAACCATTCTCAGCAGCTACTTTTTTTGGTCATTGTTTTAAATGTATCACACATTTTTTTCCAATTCATTTTTTTTACAGGTGTACAACTTGTTGACAACTATGACAACAATCAGCTATGCCACCTTACCCTTGATCAATCAATTTTTCCATCACCATTGACCCATCTTTCCCTCTCCTTCTCATCCCTGGTAGCAACTAATACATTTTGGTCTCTATGTGTTTGCTCTTCTGTCTTTTAGTGTAAATGGAGTCTTACAATATTTGTCCTTTGGTGATTGACTTATTTCACTCATCTTAACATCTTCAAGCACCATCATCATTGTATGTAGCACATATCAAGGTTTCGTTCCTCCTGCTGGCTAAGTAGTGTCTCACTGTATGTGTGTGCCACATTTGGTTTATCCATTCCCCTGCTGATAGGCATTTAGGTTGTTTACACCTTTTTGTTTCCACTGTAAATAGTGCTGCCATAAGTGCTGGTGTGCAAGTCTGTCTTCCAAGTCTTCGGGTATATATCTAGGAGTGGAATTTCTGGGCCACATGGTAGGTCTATTTTTAGATTCTGAGGAACTGTCCCACTGTTTTCTAAAATAGCTGTATCCTTTTGCCTTCCCAGGCCTGGTATCCTCTTGACAGAAGCAGTGAGAAAAAGAGGAGACACTTATTGTTCCAGAGAAAAGAATACAAACAGATTTTCAATATCTCAGAAGCCATTTTCATCATCAAATCAGTCTCAAACCACATGCGCTAATTAATTCTTTCAGTTTCCTTATATGGTAAGAATTCCAGAAATACTATTAGTCAGAAAATAAACTCAGGGAAACATCTGAAAAATTTCTCATCACTTCAGAAGATTCTTAGGACAATACATTCAGATCAAGCTAAGCTTCCCCTGTTTTGTTCATTTATGAAAGAGGCTCTAACATAGACAAGGGATTGGAGAGAAAGGCCCATGATCTAGTTTTTCAGTGTATAATTCCTATGCAATTGCTTGAGCATTATCTAAAACTCTTCACCTTCAAATCTCTTGAAATCCCTCTTGTGTTAATCACACTCATGATTTGGGCTCCATTTTCGTTAAACGAGAAGACATCTTTCTGTTTTCTCTATCACTGTAGAGTCTGTTAACCCAGTTTTCAAATGCAGACTCTCCCAGTAAAATATGCCTCTTGTATACATACTACTGGTAAGACAAAACCAGCCCGTGCCATTTAACGTAAATTTACAGTAGATTTGCATGGGATTTATCACTATTTTACTAATCTCCTAATCTAACTGCAGGTACTGAAAACCAAAGACGTGCCAAAGGAGTGAGTATGTTTTTACTGGCAGGGAGTTTGACAGCGGGACCTCTCAGGATCTTCAATGATATACTTCTGTCTACAGATTTTTTAGATGTTATGAAGAGTTGATTGAGAAAGAAAGGATGATAGAATATCTGCTTTAAGGTTTTCCAAATTTATCTCATGAATAAAATATCACTATGGTACTACCTTTTAGCTGGATAAGAAGAGGGAGTAGCTGGAATAACCTCATGTATTGAAGAGCAAAGTTCGCAAATCAGAAACGAGAACATCTCTACCTGCATTTGTCAAAACTCAAACTTTAAGGAAATTGTCTTAGGAAACCACGTTATCATAGACAAATTTTTAAAATAACCTTTTCTTCCTCCAACATAATAAAGACCATCGTCACAGACTGGTTATTAAATACAATAGATAAATGAGAGTCTTTCTACTTTCATTCTAGTTACAGCGAAGGAATTTTTGGGTTTCTAAATGTTAATAGTTTCTTTTTTAAAAAATACTCTGGAAACCCTTCGTTAATGAAAGGACTATGTATAGTATGCAAATTCAGAATGTGCTGTCCTCATTTACCCAGTGGAATTCAAAATAAGCCCCAACTTGTGAACATATTAAAGCAGATTGAAATGGGTATTAGCAGGATTTATAAGGAGAAACACTCCAGTCAGTCAAACATGCTATAGACGAGAACTTTGATAATGCTGTTTTACTGATAATTATCTTCTGGCTGTCATCGCAAAGTGGGATTCCATGTGGGTTCCAATATTTAACTATTATACTCAGAGCCAATCCTGCAAAGACATATGAATCTGGCCATGTCTATTGTGTTTCACAATTATATACAGCTTTCTTCATTAAAACAGTGCAGTTAACTCCCTTATAATTGTGTTTGGTCTGTATGGACAGGAAAACATCAATACCATACTCCCTCTTCCCTAATCCAGAGAAGGTTCAGGCCCCTCTCACTCCCAGACTTCTGCAGACACCAGAATTACTAGAAAGCAGCACTTCTGGGCTAGTTTGCATATTTATCTGACCTCAGAAAGCAGTATCTGGGGCAACACAAACACTGTAGACTGACGTTAACTAAAGGTGGCTTAAAGGGGGAGATGTGGTCCTAGTGGGTGACTAGTGTCTGTGGGTCTCCCAGCCCTACAGGGAATTTCCTCTTCCTGTCTATGACCACCCACTCAACTCCTTCATACTGAACTCCTAATTAAATTTAGCAGTTTCAAGAGTTTAAACTGTATACCTTTCTAATTGTCTCTACTTTGTATTGGCTGATGCAGAAGTCTGAAAATGGATATTACAGCTTTTTATGATATAATATCACCCTAATTGGTGTTTCATAGGCCGTGGCTGAATTCTTTTCAATTAAGCTCTAACATACTGTAACTGTTTCCCTCTGCAAATGCTGCAAAGCCATTCACAAGAGAGGACTGGTACTGCACAATTCCAAAGTACCTTAATGTGTCAAAAATGTTTTGTGAGGAAAGCTACACTGTAAATGCAATCACCTACATTGGTGTTCCCATTGTTAACAGGGAGTGAAAGTATTGCTAATTGTCCCGCGTTTTAGCTGGGTTTTTAAAGCATTATGTAGTAAGTACACCGGAGGGTCAATTTGTGAAGTGAAATACTTAGCATGCAAAGCGTAATACAAGATGCTGTGTAATACTTGACCTCTCAGCATAATAAATGTAGCAGTGAAACGCTGTGCATTCAGCATTCACTGAATAGAGCCTCCGCAGTGGAACAAAACCAGAAAATGTTCTCTTCATTCCTTTTTTTTTTTCCACTAAGCGAAAATTATTCTTTATAATGGCCATTGCAGCAATTAGCTGGCATTTGGTAGAATAAATGTGCAGAAATAGCAATTTCTTATTTTAAATGAGATTTTGTATGGAGCCTGCAAATTACTTGAGGTATATGAATAATTGTGCCTTAGCTTTACGCTACAGAATAGGGTGTGGGTGAGTATAAAGATTTCTTATTTGCAGTTAAATGTTTAGACATTTTATTATTTTAATTTCACTCACAGTCTGCCTGGATTGACCCTGGTTTTCCATTGATCATTTTATGCGAGCCTGGAAGCAAGTGTGCAGATGGCGGGAGACTCCCAATTAGTGCACTATGTTTTTTATGAATGTGACATGTAAGTGCTATCAGGTCTCCTCCGGAGGCAGTAGTGATGTTTGGAGGTTTGGATCCTAAATCAATCCAGCATAATAACCTGCATGGAGTAAATGCTTATCAATATTCTCTGCAGTCAAATGCAACTGGAAACTTCATTAAATTTGTATCCAAAGTTCTTTACCTTATTGAAATGCATTCTTCCAAGAATTCATGATTCATCTAATTAGCTTTAAGTAGGGTATTTTTTCTCTCTCTCAAAGTGATTCAGTTAATTATGTCCATATATTCATAATTATAAGGTGGATGAGTTGGGTAAAACTCAAATTATGAAATCTGCAGAGAGTTTCTATGAGGTTTGGATTGTAGAATATAGAAAGAGATGGCTAAAAGTCAGAATAATGACATACTGTCTTTTAATCCCGCCCTCTCCCACTCCAATGGCTCCTTCACAGACTTTTATGTATTCATCTACCCAACATTTGTGATATGCCAATGCCCACTGTGTGCTTGAGGTAAGCACACAGTGAATTAAAAAACAACACAACCCAAACACTACAAATACCTAAAAAGAAAAGACTAACGCACTGAGTTATTTTTAATTAAAGCACTTAAAGGTATACGGTCATTTAAAGTCACAGTATTCAAATCATAAACAGCATTCTTTTCACCCCTGACAGCCAGTTCCCAGTTCTCCTATCACATAGTCAGTTTCTTGTGTGCTTTCCTTCCACATCTTTCTTCTTACTATAGTCATGGGCACATTTCACTTGCATATTCTAATTACAAATACTCTACATTATATCTAAGTTTCAGGAATTTTGTGTTCTTTTTCTCCAGGCAACTATTTTAGCCAAAGAATGTTTTCTGTAAAATTCTATTTTAGGGTTATTTTTAGCAGAATAAAACCAGTCTACCCTAATCTTCATTTTACCTAAGACCTAAGTATATACAACTTGTTAGCCAAACTAACTTTTTGTTCTATTATTGAAGTGATGAAAAAAATTTACAGCTAATTGCTGCAATAAGGCAACCCATTACCTAACGATTTTGCTCCTCTGTTAACTGTGTTACTACAAAATCAGAAATACCCTCAATTTGTTGTTGTTAGTCCAATCTGAGTAAAATGATGTTCTCACATAAGGCAGACACCATCTGTCACTATTCTACAAACTAGGCTTGTCAGCTTTACAGTAAGTTCCCAGGGAGGTTCTGGATTGTCCTATTACCCTCTTTGCCCCATGGCCATGTTCAAGATCTTTAGCAAATTATTGTGTAGCCACTGGCCAGGAAGCATTGATATGGTTTCTATCCCATTTAACTGCTTACACTTTTCCCCTCCTATCGACACAAATGATAAGCCACAGTCAGCGTTTTAACACTCAAAATGATTTATAAGAGACTTGGGTAGTTGACTACAAAAATAAATTTAATTTTAAAAATTATATAAATAAAATGAAAGAATGTCCTCTAGAAGTTTCCCAAAGGAGAATAATGTGGTAGACTAAAAGTAAATTTTCATCTACATCTTTTTAGGTACATGCTATCTTTTCAGGTATGTGCTACACATGTAATTGTACTGATGTGTTAAAACAGAGAAACGTCAACTGTGTTTTCATGTTGTTGTTATTAAAGAATAATATCCTGGTCATGGTGATCTCCTGGATAATGCTTTTCCTAAGTTATTTCAGTGTGATCTAATCATATCCCGAGAGGTAAAGAGAGAGTTCTAAGGATAGCTCATTAAAAAAAAAAGTAAAAATCTGTGTATTCTGAGGCATAATTCTCACTATCGTTGGAAGTTTTATGGCATGTGTGCCTTAAAATCTGATGATCATATTGTCACTTGCAACATCTAGCAAGGCACAACTTTTTGCTTTTAAAAATCAAATTGAGTGCCCCTGTAGGGGACGCTTCCTGTGATGAGTATCTATGTCAAGAGAGAACATTTCTTTTCCTCTAAAAGGAACCCTGGTGATACAGTAGTTAACCACTCAGCTGCTCATTGAAGGGTCCATGGTTCAAATTCACCATTGACTCTGCTGGAGAACGAGTAGAAGTCTGCTTCTGTCAAGGTTACAGCCTTGGAAACCCTGTGGGGCAGTTCTACCGTGTCCTACAGTGTTGCTATGAGTTGGTATTCACTAGCTGGCAATGGGTTTTGTGGTCTTAAGGAAACTCTAGGAGAATATTTCTTTTGTTTTTGTGTTTTGAGGGTTTCATTGCAGCTCACTCAAACCGAGTACCTTCCCTTGGGATGGGCCTCCTCTCTGGGAATCTTCTCATTCCCTCCCCAAATCATTCTTTTCCTTCAAGACCTATGTCAAATGTCCTCTCCTGCATTAAGCCCTCTCTTCCGTCCTTATTGGAAGGACTAAGTCCCTCTTCTAAACAATTTACCTAGATCTCCTTTCTACTTTTCTATGACTCATCCAGAGGCTCCAAGGGAGAAAGATCTGATTATCTATTCCTGTAAAGAATTACAGCCTAGAAAACCCCATTTAAAGTCACATGGGGTCACGGAGCTGCAAACACCTTGATGCCACCTGACAGTAACAAATCTCTCAGTTATTTATGTACATTCTATCACACCTGCTGGACTGTAGGCTTCTGACGAGTAGGATCCATTCTCTTATACCATTGTGGGCACACAAAACATTCTTCTTGAATGAATAAACTTTTACCAATAAGATGCTAGTCAATGATCCATTATTATATATGGTGAAGAGTTCCAGACAACAAAATAAACATTGTGAGCAGCTGGTTGTTGTTAAGTGCCCTAAAATCAGTTCTGACTCATAGTGACTTTATAGGACATAGTAGGACTGCCTAAGGAGTGGCTGGTAGGTTCGAACAGCTGACCTTTTGGTTAGCAGCTGAGCTCTTAACCACTACACCACCAAGGCTCTGTAAGCATCCCAGCATGATTTTTATCTACCTTCTAGAATATATCATAGATCTTTTTTAGTATTCCTTTAGGTTCCAGATAGCATACAATTCTTGGTGCTTTAGATTTGTCTAGATCAAAAACAAACTAATTAGCAACTCAGCTGAATTCTTTGCTACCCCAGGGCTGCTGCTGTGCAAAGCAATTTCAGCTACAACTTGGTAAACCTTCTCAAACAGACCTAAATCATGAACATCATATGGATGGATCTGTATAATCCTGAGCAAGCTATTTAATCTTGCTGAGTCTCAGTTCCACAATTGTAAATGGAGGACAATAATGCTGCCTCATGTAGTTGTTTTAAGGATTAAATGAGATGACAGTCCTTCATGTATAGAAAAATGGTACCATAATGGCAGAGCTGTCAGGAGCCACGTGTTGGCCTTGTGTTTATTAGAAAAATTCACTCCTTTCCCATCTTTCAGAAAATTATCCTAATAAATGCAAAAATCTATGATGTCTATGAAGGGAATGGTGTCCCTATAGATTGTGGTACCTTTTTGTACTTCACAACTACACATGATGGTCCAGTATTTTTATGATAATGGTGATGACAGTGATGGATCCTTCTTTTCTCTAGCTACCTCAGAAAGTTTTAACACTTCCTGTAGCTTAATTCCAGCAGGATCAAGCTATGTTTGTTAATACATATCTCTTTGTATTGTAATTATCTGAAGACACATCTGCCTTCATTACCAGGCTGTGTACAGCTAAAGGTTAGAGACCAGGCTCCTATTTATCTCTGCATTCTCAGTGCCTAGCATGAGTCTGGTGAGTAGTGAACACTCAATAAAAAGCTGGTTAAATGAATGAACAGTTAAACATGGGTTTTTGCTACACTTCGGCTACTTGTTTCAATACCTATAAAATAGAAGGGTAAGACGTGGTGTCAGAGAAGATATTACATTAATACCTGTACATACTAACACCAGAGCTCATCTATATACAACTACTCAATTTAACTTTGGATTTCTGAGAGATGGTATCATTGACAGACGTCAGTCTTCTGTTGTATGTAGAGGGTACACATTAGTGTGATAAAATATTTTAAAAATGTTTGTGGGAGGACAGGGCCACGATGGCAGACTAGACACATGTTTGCTTGATTCCCTCTGAGAACTAAGGCCTAGAACAGTAATTGAAAGGAGCAATGTGGACACTCTGGGCACTCCAAGATCAAGCATAGTGTCATGAGATTAGACAGCACAACAGGAACGTGGTAAGACTATGGCACAGTGAGTACTGGTTCTGCTGGTGCAATGCCTGGGAGAACTGCAGGTACAGACTCCTTCTTTGTTGGCCAGCAGGCTGGGACTGGGTCTACTGAAACTGTGAGCTGGCATGGCCCAACTGCTTTGCTGATCTGCAGAGCCTAAGTAAACAGTATATCCCCAGCAGAGAGACTGCTTGGGACAGCTGCCTTTGGAGAACCCAGAAGTGGCAAGCAACTGAAGGTGCAGGTGCCCTTCCCCCACTCTTCTCTGAGCAGCACCATAAATTCTGCTTAGTAACAGGCAAATGGGGTGGAACTCCAACTTGTTCAGTTGAGAGGCGGAACCAGCTGAGTAACAGTGCCTGTCTGGACAAGTAGCTCACTATTTTTGTCAGCCAGGATGTGGGCCTGACACACCTGAGGGCTCACGGGGAGGCAGCCGCCAAGCTGAGCAACACTGTGGGGCTTGACAGAATCTATACTGCCAGAGAAACTATGAATAATTCAGCTGCACCTAAAGAATGCAGTGGCAGCTAGCAACCAAATCAAGCAATCCCCTTACTCCCTTCTTGGACCTGCACCACAGCTCCTGTTGGGTGTCACACTGGAAAAACTCAACAGCTTCTGGATGGTGCAAGCAAAATGAAAAATTAAGTAAGCTGTATGAACTGCTGGAACATCAACTATCTGAAATCCAGCAGATCAATAATAAACTTACAGATTTAGACAATACAATACATAGCCAAAAGAGCAGGACTGAGGAGTTGGAAGGCAGAGTTAGTGACCTTGAAGATAAAGTGACACCAGCATTTATGAGGAGAATTCAGAGAAAAGAAATAAGAAAAATGAAGAAGCATTAGGAAATACATGGGACTCTATCAAGAGGAATAATCTCCTGAACAGGGAAGGATAGCCAAAAGTACAGAGAGAATTGCTGAAGAGTGTCACAGACTGAATTGTGTCCCCCCAAAAATGTATGTGTTAATTTGACTTGGCTGTGAGTCCAGATGTGGTGCCATTCCTCCCATGTGCTGTGAATCCTGCCTCTGTGATAACTGATGATGCAGAAAGGGCAACAGTTGTGTTGGTGAGGAAGGACTCAAGCTGCAAGCTTGTGGAATAAGGGAGAGAAGTGAGCAGAGGAAGTTGGGAACCTAATACCACCGAGAAGCACCAAGAGCAGAGCAGGTCCTTTGGACCCCAGGTTCCTGTGACAAGATGCTCTCACTGGATTTGGACTTACCCTACCAGACTGTGATGATTTCTCATATGGAATGGACTTGTCACTTGTTAATGGAATTGGCAGCTTACTGGACTGTAACAATAAAAGCTTCTCCTTGTGAAGCCTTCCACTCATGGTATTTTCTGTTAGAGTAGTATCAGGTGACCAAGACAAGAGCTTCTGACAGAAAACGTCCCTGAAATTATGAAAGAAGAGAACATAGATATCCAAGATGCTTACTGAATGCCACAAAACTAGATCCTAAGAGAAAGACACCAAGACATATTACAATTAAGCTTAGTGAAATGAAACACAAAGAGAGGCTGTTAAATTCAGTTGAGACTTTAAACTACAAAGGGAAGCTTTATAGGCTTTTGTTTGACTTCTTGGTAGAAAGCATGTTGGCAAGAAGGCAGTAGGATGACACACTTAAAGCCTCGAAGGAGAAAAACTTCCAACCAAGAATTATATATCCTGCAAAAATGTTTATGGAACAACTGCACATTCCTATCAAAGGCTATTAATCTTTGAAATGTAAATAAACAAGTCTCTATAATGCCCTGAATGGTCAAGGCTTACTTCACCCTATTCCTCAGGGGACAAGAATTCAATCACATTTTTGGCCTCCCAGTAATTTCTTTAGAGTAGATTTTCTGGTACACCATCCTAACAAGGGTTTTTTGTTTATTTTAAAATGAAAGCTGCAAAGGCATGCAATGAAGACTTTTAAAAATGGTGTCCCCACTTGGATCTATGTCCTAGGCTTTGAAGTTGTTTCACAACAGTTACCTATATTTGATTTTTTTCCTTCTCAATTTTAAAACAATAAAAAATATTTTGCTTATATTGAATCATAATATAAATTTGAAATAAAAAATTCATTCCTGATGCGATGCCTTATTGAGCTTGATCTTTTTCATGCTGTTCACCAAACCAAACACCAAACCCACTGCTGTTGTGTCAATTCTGACTCACAGACATAAAATACACATTGCCAATATGTTGATCTCATTCCTTGAGAAAAAGCCAGGTTTTAACAGCATTCCTTTTCCTACGGTATAAAAGTTTGTATCCAGTATAGGAGGAGATCATGGTGTTTCTCCCTTTGTCTGCATGCCTGGTTGGAGGTATATTAAAACAAACAAACAAACAAACAAAAAACTCATTGCTTTCCAGTTCATTCTTATTCAGTAACTCTGTGCCCCCCAAAACCAAACCTGTCACCATTGTGTCAATTCTGACTCATAGTGACCCTATAGGACAAGGTAGAGCTGCCCCATAGTGTTTCCAAGGAGACACTGGCAGATTTGAACAGCCAATTTTTTGGTTAACAGCTATAGCACTTAACCTCTACACCTCCAGAGTTTCCAAATCTAAAAAACAGCTTACCTTCTTCTTTACTGAGGTTTATTTGCCATTTTGGTCATCTGGCAGGAAAAGTCCGCTTGTTAAAAAATAACAATAATAATAAAGCGCAACTAACATTGAGGGCAGTGTAACAGGAGCTGTACCAAGTAAGGGCTTTATACACATTGTCTCACTTGATCCTCACCAAAAAAAAAAAAAAAAAAAATCACAGGAGGATGAGATTATTATTACCCCTACATGGCCATTTTACTTGGGTCCACAACCAATGCTTTTGGAAGCAGCAGTCAAGAAATCAAAAGATGCATTGCATTGGGAAAACCTGCTGCAAAGGACCTCTTCAAAGTATTCAAAAGTAAGGATGTTACATTGAAGACTAAAATGCACCTGACCCAAGCCATGATTATTTTCAATCACATCATATGCATGTGAAAGCTGGACCATGAACAAAGAAGACAGAAGAAGAATTGATGCCTTTGAATTGTGGTGTTGGAGAAGAGTGTTGAATGTACAATGGACCACCAAAAGAACCAACAGACCTGGTCTGGAAGAAGTACAACAAGATTGCTCCTTGGAAGCAAAGATGGCAAGACAGTGCTTTACATACTTTGGACATGTTGTTAGGAAAGACTGGTCCCTGGAGAAGGACATCATGCTTGGTGGGGTGGAGGGTCAGAGAAAAAGAGGAAGACCCTAGATGAGATGGATTGACACAGTGGCTGCAGGAATGGGCTTAAGCCTTAAAACGATTGTGGAGATGGTGCAAGACTGGGCCATGTTTTCTTCTGTTGTTCATAGGGTCAAGATGCGTCAGAACCAACTCGCCAACACCCAACAACAACAACATGGCCAGTGAGAAAACTGGTTTGAGAGGTTGGCTGGCATTTCCAAGTTGTCTTAAGAGTCTAGGAAAGAGCAGAATCAGGATCAAGATCTGTTTAGATCTAGAGTCTGAGCTCTTAATCCTCCTATCTTACTTATCTTCAGCTTTGAAATTTTTTTGCTCCTCTTCTTGGTTTCTCAGTGAATTTCTTATTGAATAATTTAACTGAGGAAGTGTTTGTAAATCTGTATAAGAACTGATATGGACAGCAAACCAACATCTGGGGCTAAAGGGGCTAAGGCAATGAAACATGGGTGTCCAGCAAAAAAAACCCACCATTTTTGACCAAACATAATTGACAGAGAATCCCATTTCTGCCTAATCCTGTGTTGAGTGGGTTGTGTGGGAAGTATGATGAGGGAATGAAAGGAGGCTGGAAGGAGTGGTGGCTCAGTAGTCATAAAGAATGAAGGTACTGCTTTCCTTCACTCCAGGGGCTGAGGGAGCTCTCACACAGATGAACAAGGCAGTAAAGTTCACACCAAGCAGGCAGGCCTAGGCCTGAAAGAGATGATCTCCTAGCCCACCTGGGGAGCTATGGCTGTGAATCTGAGACCCAAGGCACCCAAAAACCCAGCACATGCAAAATGAATCACTGCTAGCAGAACCTCCTCCTGGAGAAGAGAAAACGAAGGGGAGAGAAAGGAAAGAATTAGAGTTAGGAGAAAATGAAGGGGAGAGAAGGGAAAGAATGAGAACACACTTAACCCCTACACAGAATTATCCAATATGAGAGAGAGAATAAAAAGAATCAATTTACTAAAGAAACAGGTAAAAGTCCAGCTGGTAAACCCTGATTTACCATTTATATCAGCAGTTTTTAAAATTTTGCTTGCAACATAAACTGGAAAAACTTGCTTAGAATGCATACACCAAAATCCTACAAAAATCTGATTTAACTGGTTTGATGAAGGTCCTTAGAACCTATTCTTTAGACAACACCCATGAAATTCTTATATACCTCATCAGAGAAATAAGTTCAGAGAAAAATAATCACAGAGTTTGACAAGCAGAAGGTAAGCTGGCATTCTGTGGGGTTATTTAGGGTGAGACTCTATTAACAATGTTATTAATAATAATAAGGAACGAATGCTCAAATCTGGAGAGGTAGTATGATAGTTAAGGTTGTGTGTCAACTTGGCTAGGCCACTGGTGGTTTGGTAGTTACTGATTTGGCAGTTGTGTAATGATGTAAACACCTCCATGATGAAATTTGCTACAATAGCCAATCAGTTGAAAGTGAATTTCTTTAGAGGTGTGTCCTGCATTTAATATTTGCAGCCTTTCGGGCAAAGCTTGCTAGCTTTTGCTCTGCTCTGGATGCTGCATTCTACTAGTCAACATCTGACCTCTGGTTCTTTGGACTTTAGCCAGCAACCTGTCATTGTACCAGCAGATCTTGGATCCATCAGCCTTTGCAGCCCATGAGCCAGCAGCCTCCTGTCTGACTTACGGATCTTGGGTTATTCAGCCCTTCAGTTGCATGAATTAGGCCACACGAACCTCCAGCCTGATGCCTGATCCACTTGGGACTTGGGACTTGCCAGCCTCTACAGCTCTGTGAGCCATTTCTTTGAGATAACTCTCTCTCTGTCTGTCTCTCTCTCTCTCTGCTTCGCTGGTTTTACTTCTCTAGAGAAACTACGACAGCTGGCAATGGTGGACAATAGATGTAACCACTGTCAAACAGTCTTCTGTTTGACACTTACTACTAGAAAAACTTCGAGGTGGGAGTAGAGGTAGGGTGAGGGACAGAGAAACTGCTGCTGTGTAACAGAGGGTTCTCTGGTGGTGTAGCGGGTTAAGTGCTGCATCTGCTGACCAAAAGGTCAGTAGTTCAAATCTGCCAGGTGCTCCTTGGAAACTCTACAGGGCAGTTCTACTCTGTCCTATAGGGTTACTACGAGTTGGAATTGACTTAATGGTAGTGCATTTGGTTTGGTTTTGGGTAGTGTACCTTGGTGATCTTAGCTGGTCAGGCCCCAGGTAAACTTTTCAGGAGGCAGGTGGCATGTAATCCTGATCTTCAAAGGGGGTGTGTTTGGAGACAATGCTTAAAGCACCTTTTAAGTTTAGAGCAACAAACCATTCATCAATTAATTCATCTGAAAGTCATAGAGCGCCTGTTATGTATCCCCTATGTTTTATGCCCTGAGTCTTGCACAGTCTTTTCTATCTTCCTGGAAGGTTACTAAGCCCCAAGCTCATTCCTGTCAACTTGGCCTGGTTAATGAGGTTGATTTCTCCAGGAAATGCCTTCATATAAGTACTCAGTCAGGTTGTAAAATTTACATTTGTCAAGTATGATTCTTAGATTAATGCCTGTCTCCCCCACTTCACTATAAGCTTCATGAGGACAAGGACTGTTTTCAATTTCAAATTACTTAAAAGTGATTTCCTGAAATTCAACTTTTCCTGCTTATAGAAAAGATAGAAATTTCTATTAGATATAATATTTAACAGCTTTTTATAATTTCTTTAAAGGTTTAATTGGTTTAAATTTTGTCTTCATAGCATTTTAATGAATGCTCAGTTGTTAATAGCTAAGGGTCATAGGACGGTTCAATCTTTTTGAGTATTAAAAAAAACCACTGCCACTGAGTCAATTCTAACTCATAGCAACCTTATAGGACAGACTAGAAATGCCCCCATAGAATTTCCAAAGAGTACCTGGAGGATTTGAGCTTCTGGCCTTTTGATTAGCAGCCATAGTACTTAACCACTATGCCATCACAGTTTCCTTGTAGAATATAGCATACACTTAATATTTAGGAAAGGATATTTAACAATCAGAAGCCAAAACTTTATTTAAGATTGGTACCCCAATTCTGACATTCATTCTCTTAATTATGGATTCAAACTGCAGATCTTTTGGTTAGCAGCCATAGCTCCTAAGCACTACGCCACCAGAAAAATAATATTTTCAAAAAATACATTTAAAGGCTAAAAATCTTTCAAAAATGGTAAAATATGGATAAAATAAATAAACTAAGAAATGAGAAAGCAATGACATTATATACTAAATATAGCTATCAAAATCAAACTCACTGACATCCAGTCGATTCCAACTCATAGCAACACTACAGGACAGAGTAGAACTGCCCCACAGAGTGTCCAAGGAGTGCCTGGAGGATTTGAACTGCTAACTTTTTGGTTAGCAGTCATAGCACTTAACTATCATGCCACCAAGATTTCCCTATGAAGAAGAATACCATACAAACCAACCAACCCAACCAACCCACTGCCATGAAGTCAATTCCAATAGTGACCCTATAGGACAGAGTGAAACTGCTCCATTGAGTTTCTGGAAACCCTGGTGGTGTAGTGGTTAAGCGCTACATGTACTAACCAAAAGGTCAGCACTTTGAATCAACCAGGTGCCAGTTGGAAACTTTATGGGGTAGTTCTGCTCTGTCCTCTAGAGTCACTACGAGTCAGAACTGACTCCTCGGTAGCAGATTTATGGGTTTAACCTGCTGCTACAAAGTGCAAATGAACACTGGGCTACTAAAAGTATCCTATTCAATCTGTGTATTTTACAAACAGTTAAAAAAAATTTCTGCAAATCATTATATTTGGTAAATTTGGCAAATTAGTCATTCTGTTAATTATGTGATGAATTGATTTTGGGGGGTTGATTTTTGGTTGTTTGGCCAGTTTCTTTTATTTGTGAAGAGGTAGCATTTACCAAAGTTTGTTGCAGTGCCTGGTATGCAGTAGAGACTCTAATAGTTGGTGAATACAGAAGGAGTGAACCATGCTGAATGAAGGGACTATGGAGGGAAACAAGATGGTCAGAAATTCAAGCCTCGAGGAGCTTGCATTCTGGTGTAGAGTGAGTAGCAGTTGGAATATTTTTGTCACTGGCTGTATGACTATGGTGTGTCTTCATCTACATGTTGCCGTTGGATTCACAAGACCAAGCTCACTTTATGGTTACAAATTATTTGGGGGCTATTTAAATGGAGATACAACTTCATTCCACATCCCCCCTGCCAAAACCCAAACCACTGTCATCGAGTCAGTTTTGACTCTGACCCTGCAGGACAGAGCAGAACCGCCCCAGAGGGTTTCCAAAGGAGCAGCTGGTGGATTCGGACTACTGACTTCTTAGTAAGCAACCATAGCACTTAACCACCGTGCCACCAGAATTTCCTCATTCCATACAGAGGTGGAAAACACTTTAGTTAATACTAAACAGTCCAGCGCGGGGCAATGTGATACAGGATGGTTTGAGAGTAAAATTTCTCCTAAGACGATTAAAACTCTAAAAGAAAGTTCTTGTATATGTGACATTCACAAAGGACTTCATTCTGAAGTGACTGTTGAACAGATTTGCGTGAGAGAAGTAAGCAGAGAGGAAGAGCCTGATGGACACTCTCTATACCTGTGACTTGTGGAGGAAGTGCTCAAGAAGATACCATTCCAGGAAGTCACAGTTGGGCTGAACTCTTTATTTTTCCCCCTGCCTCCTCGATTCACTTCTTTGTCCATGATCAGAGTGAAAGGAAACAAGATAAAGGCTAATTCCATCCCAAGCTTCACAGAAAACATGTTCGAATAAAGAGCTGGGTACCTGGGCACACCCATGGTACTGCGAGCTCTATGGAACTGGTACAGTAAGAGCCAGAGGCTTTTCCTGTGCAGTGAGATGGAATTAAATATGCTAATTTGAGGTCTCTTTCAAGTATTTTGTTTAACTCCATTGGCCTTTAATTCCTTTATATTGCATCATTTAACGTACTGTTATTTATATATGAAGCATGTTATGCTTATTAACCAATGTGCAAAAATCTAAAGTACAGATTTTCTGTAATGGGCTAATTACAGGACTTTAAAGCCACCTACTGAGTTTTGCTGAGCTTCACAACAGGTTCACTGAACTGGATAAATTTATTCAAACGTGTGGAAATGAACCCCATTCTATGTGCAACGGTACTGGGAAAACACACAAATTATACCTCAATACCAGTTAAATGGGTCACACAGTGAACCTGAATACTGAACTTGTCTACATCTTAAAATAGTGGGGAAGCCTGTGGGAAGACAGGGAGGGGCCACTGAAGGGAGTTTCTCCTTGTTTGTAAACAGTGGCAATAAGACAATAAGCTTGTCGATTAGGAGCAAGTTCTCCACACTGAGAAAACAGAGGTGGGTTGCCTTTCAATGACCTTTGAAAATACACAACTTTCATAACGGAACCTTAGAGTGGAATGAAGGGACGAAAGCTCAGCAAACATACTTCTCAAGCGCAGCCCTTTAATCTTTCCTGTTGAGAACAAGAGGCAATTTTTCTTGTTTCATGGCTGAGGAAGAATTCAGCACAGAGTGTACAGAGTTATAAATACAAATAAGGTATAAATATGTGGTGGAATTAAATGCTGTCTTCAAATAAGCTCCTTTTCCTGAACTTCAGTAAAAACAAGAGGATTATACTGATCTTAAAAATGTTAGTATTATTTTTCAATCTTAATTAAAACACTTTTTTTTTTTTTTAATTTTACAGTTTCAGAGGACTTAACATTTACTTTCTATGGCACCATAGTTAGTAAACTATTGTCCCATCATAAAAATGCAAAGACTGGGGAGAGGGGAAACAATGGAGGCAGAGCGGTTTTAGAACCAGGTCAGAGACAAAACTGAAAGAAAAGATCCTATTTCTTTTATTTTTTTATTTTTAAGATCCTGTTTCTTATGTGGCATTATTGCCAAAAGAAGTACCATCTTCCAATTAGGTAACTTTACACATACACACACACACACATATACATGATCACTTCTCTTCCATAGATGAAGATAGACATTACTTTTATTTTTTGCCAGGTTCCTGTCTGTACTAGTGATACATTAATTTTATCATGAAAGGGACAAGAATGTCATCTCCAAGCCTGAAGAGTTCTGACCTTGTCCTCAGGGTACCTTGTTGACAGTGTACAATCCACCCAGTGGCTGTCAGTTGGCTGTTGATGACCAGATTCATGCTCATCTCTTCAGGGAGATACTGACATGCCCAGGTCTGCAAGCAGTGAAGTCTTGATTTTTAGAATGCTTTTGTAAGTGCCATGTATACCAAAAAGAAAAAAAAGAGAGTTCTTCAGGAAGTGAGGTACGATGCAACTCAGCTTCACCAAGACTCTTGGACCAAGAAATAAGAATTTAAATATGAAATACTAAAATTTCACACATGACTGAGACAAAGTAGATGGTGTACTATCGAAAGCATTTGAGGTAATTAATCAATGCCGTGTTTGTACATATCATTAAATATATTATACTCAGTTTAGATTTGATTTCTATGCTCCTTTTATAAAGAGTTAAAAGAAAATACATTTGAATTCATGCTGATATCGAAAACATGCTCCTAGCTTCTAGTTTTTTGGATTTCAAATCATTTCCATTAACAAACAGCTATTTGCCCTCTAATAAAATATGTCATTATGCTTTATTCACATCGCACAAAAGAATCACTGAAAAATCGCCCCAGTGATGGCCAATAATTACACATTTTGCTCCTGTGCTAGCGATGAAGAAATCTGTTCATTGGAGAAAGCAGGTGCTGGGGCATCAAGCTAATAGTCAGTGTGTGCCATGGTAATTAGCCACTGCGATTGCTAAAATTAACAATTAGCTAACATGCAATTCTCTTTTTTGCAGGCTGCAGTTTACTTTGTATAATCCTTGCATGTTCTTAGTAATTATTCTGACAGCTTATTATTTTTATTTTTTCTGGTTTGAACACAGCTTTAACATTTGAATCAGGCGACCCAAATGTTCAACAGGCAGGGGTGAAGCAACTGCTTGACTAGGCACTTTTCTGAGGCACACATTTGGTCGTTTTCTTAACTTTTCATTTCTGGGGAGGGGAGTAGTCAGGGCGGCAGACGTAATTCTCCCATAACTATTGTCTTGTAAGCTGGGGTCTGCTCTCTGGGCAGCACACTTGGTATCCCAAAGCTTTTAGGAGAAAGCTGCTCTGTCAGTGGCAAGGGAAACACAAGGGAACAACACCACAGATGAAGTGCCACAGTCAAGCTAGTCACAGACACCTTCCTTTCATTCTTATCCCCCAGTGTGTGTCTTGGCTTAACACCTTCCCTACCCTTGCACAACACCCTCGAACTGCCCACCCACCTTCCTCAGAAAGAAATGTAGCATCTTTAGTCAACTGTTCTTGCCACGGACTATGTACTGAGATACTACAGCCTTTCAGAGAACAGACTGAGCCCTCCGCCTACGTGTCAAAAAACCCAAACCTACTGCTGTCGATTCTACTCTGACTCACAGCCACCCTAAAGGACACAGAAGTTTCCAAAGCTGAACATTTTTTATAGAAGTCTCTTTCTCCCATGACGCAGATTTCAACTGTCACCTTACAGTTAACAGCTGAGCTCCTACTCATTGCACCATCAGGGTTCCTTCAGCCTACATGTAAAAGGAAAAAAAAAATGCAAGGGAGTAATTTGTTTCCGGAAAACATTTAGGAGGGAGAGAAGTATCAAAAGCTCTCAAACAGGTAGATTATCCAGCAGGCAAAGGAAGAATGACGCTTACCGTGCTCACTGGATTGTCTGTAGTGAAACCGCTCACCACAGGTCAGTCAACAAGCACCAAGTAAGTTAAACTGTGTTTAACTTGCTTCACGGGTCATCCACCTCTGTCAGGAATTGTAAGTTTAAAAAGAGGCTTTGACTCTATTAAGAAGGTGCTGTGGGACTTGGAGAGAAACAGCTGCCAACCACACCAAGAAGCAGAATCTCTGACATAGTTAAAAAAAAAAAAAAAGTGAAATCATTCACTACATATGATCCAGTAAGCAAGGTAAGCACTGTGTCTACCTTGCCTGTTGGACAATCTGCCTCAGGAGTCTCAAAGCATTTTAAATAAGAAATGCAATTACATGCTGAGAGTGTCTTCTGCATCCCATATTGGTGAGTGGTATCTGGGGTCTTAAAAGCTAGCACGCTGCCATCTGAGGTACACTAAATGGTCCCAATTCATCCAGAACAGACGATCACTGAGAACAAAGCACGAGGGAAAAAGAGCTGAGGAGACAGAAGAACTCATGTGAATGGGTGACGGCGTCAACATGTGACCAGAAGAAGCAGATGGTGTCCAGCTACTACCAAAGACAGCCGTGATGGGGCACACAATGTGGAGTCCCTGTGGCAACGTGACAAAAAAAGGATTGCAGCTCCAGAACTCTACTAAAAGACCACAACTGATGGTCCAATGGCCTGGGGGATGCCCTGGGAGCATGGCTGCTGCTGCTCCTGACCAGAAAACACTACTGAGGTCAACTCTTTGGACAAAAATGGACTGGACTCGGGAACACAATGTGACTATACGGTGTGTGTACTTTATGGTTCTATATGTTTATAGGATGTTTATAGGATGTTGTCCATCTCTTTCTAGATGGGAGAGAAGAGGGTAGAGAGGAGGAGACAGGAGTTTGTTAAGAAGATAACAACAAGTATAGAATGAAAAGGAGTGTACTGTCACCAGGCAAGGCGAGCAGAAGGGCTGCAGATAGATGGGCCTGCAAAATTAATTTGGGTTGCATACTTTCACTTAAACACAATAAAAAAAAAAGAAAAGAAATACAATTACAAACTGTGTTAGTGTTCTATGGCTGCTGTGACAAATTATCACAAATTTAGTGGCTGTGTTAGTGTTCTATGGCTGCTGTGACAAATTATCACAAATTTAGTGGCTTAAACAACACAGGTTTATAATCTTGCAGTTCTGGAGGCTAGATGCCTGACACGGCTCTCACTGGGCTTAAATGAAGGTATCACAGGCTGTCCGCTCTAGGGAAAAAAAATCTGTTGCTTTGCTTTTTCCAGTTTCTGGAACCTGCTTGCATTCTTTGGCTTGTGATCCCTTCCAAGCCAGCAACACTGCATCCCTCTGACCCTTCCTCATTGTCACATCTTCCTCTGTGCACAACCGAGAAAACTTCTTGAATTTTAAAGGCCTATATGACTGTACAGAAACCCTGGTGGTGTAGTTGGTTAAGAGATATAGCTGCTAACCCAAAACTTGGCAGTTTGAATCCACCAGGCACTAAGCCCTAAGGGCCAGAGCTACTCTGTCCCATAGGGTCAGTATGAGTCCGAACTGACTTGATGGAAATGGGTTTGGTTTGGTTTTTAAATATGATCACACTGGGCCCCCCTAAATAAAAAAGGATACTCTCCCAATCTCAGGGCCCTTAACTTGATCAGATCACAAAGTCCCTCTTGGCATGTAAAAAACAAAAAACAAAATTAACAACAACATAAAACCCTATTGCTGTCGAGTCAATTCCAACTCATAGTAACCCTATAGGACTGAGTAGAACTTCTGTATAGAGTTTCCAAAAAGCATCTAGTGGATTCTAACTGCTGACCTTTTGGTTAGCAGCTGTAGCACTTAACCTCTGTGCCACCAGGGTTTCTGTTGCCATGTAAGATAATAACACATTCACAGGTTCCAGGGATTAGGACATGTACATCTTTTGGGAGCTACTATTCTGTCTATCAGACAAACCGGTGAAAAATATATACACAGTAAGTTTGTGCTTCTCTAGAGTTGTCAGTTATTGCCCACTCAGCGTCAGAGAACTGTATAATTTAGGAGTGGTAGGGGTTGGGGAGGTAGTGGATTTCCATGGCTTGCATAGACAATAACTTTTAATGTCCCTCCCATGCCAAGTCTCTTAACTGACACACGGAGCCAGTATAAGACGTATTTTGTTCTATTTCTCCCCAGCTCCTGAGTTTGGAGGGCCATTTTACCCTCTAGATGAGAAGGCTGCCTTTAGAGTACAGCCTTGGACTGTGTACTGTGCTTTGTTGGGATTCTGGACTGGCTTGCAGTGTGAATGAGTGATATGGGCTGCTGTCCACAGAAACCCTGAACTTCACAAGGAAACATCATCCACTGCAGCCTTGCCTTCTACAATCCATTGACAGGGAGTCAGAATGCTGGATTCCTAAGGAGAACTGCTGAGACCTTGTCCATGTGCTGCTGTGAGCAGAATGTCAGGCTGAGAAGGGCTTCAGAAGCCACTGGTATAAGCTCAGGGTCTTGGGACACACTGCAGGCTACAGAAACTCAGGAGGTGGTGGCTCAAACAGGAAAGGTCAAGTGAGTGAGCTTTGGCAGAAGTTGGGGCCAGGCTTGCAGTGGCACAACATAGCAACACATTCTGTTTGCTTAAGTAAGAGGAAAATTGGAAGGAGCAGAGTCTGCCCAGAAGACTTAGGCAGGCAGGAGTCAAACATTTTAAGAGCTAATCACCACTGAGTTTAAATAAGGACAGACCACACAGAGTCTCAGATGTTCCTTGCCAAGCGAAAAAAAGTGATGAAGTACTGAAGCCTGCCTTGTTTTAAGAAAACCTAACCTTGGAAATAGAAATTGGGGTGATTTATGCATTTTACAAAATGACACATTGACTGTATTGTTGATCTAGTGAGCTACTGTTGTGTATTTAAAGTAAAATTCTACCTGCAAAAAGTGTACTGTCCATACCCAGTAACACATATATTATGTAAAGTGAGGCATGCACACAAGCTAAGGCTCTTGAAAAAAAAAGTGGACTGAGAGAACTTTTGGGCAGTATGGAGTTGAAGACTAAAAATTTTTGTTAAAATATCAAAGTGTGTGCCCAAGGGGTTGGCCAAGGTCTGGGGCAAATGACTGGAAAAGCCTAACTTGTCCAGTGACAAGACCAGGTCATTTCAATGATGGCACTGAACCTGGTTCATGCACCTAAGGACAAGTGTACTCCAACACGTAGACATCTTTCTAAAAGATTTTCACTATCTCAGATAAGGACAGCTGTGGTTCACACAGATGAAATGCACGGCTTAGAGCACGCACACATTTTTCTTTCTTAAAGACCTACCACTATTTCTACACTGGTGACCTTTCACCAGCATTGCAAGGTGTTGTTATTGTTATTTTTTAATGTATTTACAAATGGAGATGCCAAGATGTAGTAGACTAGAAAATAGATTGGGTTCTTGGAGACAGGCCTGGTAGCTTGGGGATAGAACCTGGAATTCTAGAACAGTGCTCTAGTTTTGGTCTTTTTGAGCTGCATGGTTACAATACAGGGGCAGGGTAAGGTGAAAAAGTTGGTGGGGACATGGGACTGAAAGGCAGTGGAGTGAGCAGTTGGGGAGTGACAGAAGGAGAGAGAGAGGCCACGAAGTATGCAAGCCAGCCAGCCAAGCCAGAGGGAACCATATATGCCACTTAAAGAGAAGGGGGCCATGCAACTCTAGACAATCACCAGCACTGAGGAAAAGTCTTACAACAGGTTTCAAGGGAAAGAAGTTAACAAACTACCCACTAGATGCTACCATGTGGGCACAGATGACTGAGAAGAAGGAAATTGTCTAAAATCAGTCTAAAAGAAATGGAAGTACAGAGGGCTAAGCTTTCAGGGAAGGGGCCACTCTATGCATTCTACATGGCTTTCCGAAGTGACTGAAATAAAAACAGTCAAGTTTATTGTGCTTGAATTACTTAACATGCCTGCCTGTTAAGTGTAGCAAAGAAAAGGTGTCATTTCCAATGTTCTCAAGCAACGGAAAACTTGCATCCAGCCTAGAACAGTTTGTGGGAGAATGTCATTCCTCACAGGCATGTACACATATTTGTTGCTCCTTCAGTCTCATTATTTCACCTCTGTACACCAGGAGACCGTTTACTAGTGGGCACACAGTATGGAATGGGAAGCTGGGATGGCCACCTGAGGGAAAGACGGCAGCATGAGTGCATTATGGACCCTTGCAGACTGAAGGTGTTCAGTCAAGGGCAGTGTACCAAGCAGAAAGAATGAGAATGCAGAGGATGTATGTGTGTGTGTGTGTGTGTGTGTGTGTACATCTGTCTCTCTCTGTGTATGTGTGTATGTTGGGGATTCTCAGAAATTCAGAAATATTTGGCCTCAATTCTTTGTAATTTTGTATCTGTCTCAGTTTTTATAGAAGCATAGTTTCCTCTGCTTCCAGCAGATTGGTCAGGCTGCATTTCCTCCTTAGTTACAGCCAGGAGGGCCAACAGTGTATTGTCTATAGATTCCAGTTTACCAAAGTTCTCTTCGCCACTTACCCCTCTCACCTTCAATCACTACGGTAGTTACAAGATACCTAGCTTCTTAAGATATCCTTAGGAAGATTCTCTACATCTTGAGACTGTCTGGGTGTGGGATCAGAGTCAGCGAGGTCACTGGGTTCTTACCAGACCAATGGTTTCTCAGTCTGTGACTGATGACTTTCTTCTAGAACATAGATTTTCCAAATATTGCTCAAGAATTCTGAGTTCAAATGAGGACGTATGAGCTTAACAGTAATGCCATATTGAAAGGGAAATCACTGAAAAATTTGACCACTGAGGAAATAAGAAATACTACTTACATCAGATCATGAGAAAACAATCTTAGAGTTAAAACTTTAGCACTGGATGCAATAATCCTACGTATCCCTATTCAGTTACTATCCCTGCTGTACTGACTGTGGGCTATCTAACCTCATCTTTGCAACAGTCAAGTCAGAAGCAAGAGTCCTGTCACACAAGACATTTTCACTGATTTTTATATCTCCCTTTTAAAACTTTAGGCAGCCAGGGTATTTTATTCAGACTTCTAAATATAGGAATCAAATTTTAAATCTTGCCATTAAATACCTCCATGCTAGTGTTTTGGGATGATTTAATGAGTGGCACCATTTATAGGACACAAGGTTATAATCTGAATTTATGAACTGTAAAGAAAGTACCAGTAGGATGACTAACTAATGAGCTTTTTAATGACGAGAAATAGATAAAGCTTAAAATGCAGAATGCTTATCAAGGACCTCAGACAATAGCAAAGTGGGGCAATTTAGAAGTACTTACCAGTGCTACTGCTGTGACAGGGAGAAGTGAACTATTTTCTTTCATTTTAAAGCACTGCTTTTCATACATGGGAGTAATTTCTATATTTTCTTAACTAAAATTAAATGCCCTGGTATAATCCTCTTTTCAGTGGTGCTCAAAATATAAATAACCTATTGATACCACTTGTGATAAAGTAAGAGAAAATGCCTCCACAAAGGGGGGAAATATCTGAATATCAACATGGGTTGCTGGGATCCAGGATTTAGATGAAGTCTCATAGTTGAGGCTTCACTCAGGGGAGCTTTTCCTTGGAGTAGCTTTAAGCATAGACATACTTTCCTGGGGAGACTGGCAGGGCTCTGGCTGGGCTGACACAGCACCAGCTCAAGTGGTTTAAAGGAAGTCTGGAATTCCAAAGACAGCGTTTTAAGTTTGCTTGTGGTTGCTTTTGGCCTTGTGCTCTGGGGCATAAAAAGAAATAATAACAACACTCCCTTGCTGTACAGGGCTCTACATCTTGGGGCTTCTAGAACATGGTACTCCAGACACCTCGATGATACAGTGCTTCTCTGGAATTGATGAGTGATTTCAAGACACACAGGTACACAGCCAGTGATTGGGATCTGAACCTACCTCCCTTGATTTTAAAACTCCAAGTCTAAATTCACTTGACCCAAGGGTAGGGGAAAAACTGAGACACACTAGCATTCCGTGACTTTGCTTTGTTGTTGTTGCTGTTGTTGAAAGAGAATTAGATCGTGCTTGTCTGTGACTTCCCAGGAAGTGAGCTTTCCAGCTGATTAACTTAATTGCTCTCCCATGGACTCTGTAAAGGCATAGAAAGTGGGGCTTTCATAGTTCTTTGACACAAAACATTAACCTACCTGTCATCACAGTTTCAGCCCTCTGACAAAAAGGAGAAGTGGCAGTGGAAGGAACGAGGAGAATTAAATTCAGAGGCAATAATTGCTGGAGAAGTAGTTAGGTACAGCAGAAAGCACAAAGCCTCGTAGAGTGTCTCAGTGCTGGACATGAATCTCAGCTCTGCAACTCCCTGCCTTAGGCAATTTAGGGAAGTTGTTCAGCCTTCTGGAGCTTTGGTTCCTTCATCTCTGGTGAGGAATAAATAGACTTGGTTTCAGCCATTTCAAACCAAGGCAGAGGTGGTGGCCAAAAGAGAGGAAGAAATCATTGAGAAAGGTCAGGTAGAGAGATGCGCCCTGGATTTTTGTCAGGATTAACTTTCTGCGCTTGTCTCCAAGGATCCTCCATTCCTCTTCCTGCCGTCTTTAGTCCTTCTCCTCACTTTACTGTCCTTTCAGTCCTCTAAGTCCTTTTTGATTTTAAAACACACCATCCAAATGAGCTACTTATGAATTTAACTGGAATTATTTGACCAGCAAAACAAATGGTTTCTCAAGTTAATCATAATCTACTCTTGATTTGTCTTATACACATTAGTTAATTTAGGATTTCCATGTAAAATACAGAAAACCCAGTTGAATCGAAATTTCAGATAAATCAAACCCACTGCCGTTCTGGCTCATAGTGATCCCACAGGACCAAGGAGAACCCTCTTGTAGGGTTTCCAAAATTGTAAATCTTCTGCCATATCTTTCTCCTGTGGATTGGGTTGTGCATTCCAACCACTGACCTTTCTGGTTAGCAGCTGAGTGCTTTAACCACTCCATCACCAGGGCTCCTTTCAGATAAAACATAATTTTTTTGCCGAAGTATGTCCCATGCAGTATTTGTTATTTTTATTTGTTAAATCTGTCAACCCTAGTTATCTAAATGTGAGGTAAGTTCTGTGATAACTAGGAACCTTGTCCCCTTTACTTTTCCACCCGTCCTGAGATATTTTATTCATTAAATTATATGTCTTCTTGCAAACTTATGTGACTCTTGTAAAAAGCCTTGTCTGATGCAAAGAGGCACAATTCATGTCCTTGTCCAATTGTGAATTTTCGTCAGCTTCTCCTCTCTCCATGTGTCCATGGTGTTTGTTGCTTGCCCTAGATGGAATGGAGTTGTATAGATGGCGGGGCACTACCAAACCTGCTGCCACTGAGTCAATTTTGACTCATAGGACAGAGTAGAACTGTCCCATAGGGTTTCCAAGGAGCTACTGATGGATTCAAACTGCCAACCTTGAGATTAGCTGCTGAACTCTTAATCACTGTGTCAGCAGGGCTCCTGGTTGGGATGGGGGGACATGTAGGAGGAGCAAAAGGCTGAAAAGGAAATCTGTGCTCCATGAGTTTAGTGCAGGCCTATGTGTGGTGGGGTCGGATCTAGGACACTCCTAGTGGGTAGCCTCTCCTGCTCATTCTCTTCTTCTTCCTCTCCCTAGAGCTATTGTGACAGGGTACCAGGCAAACAATCAGCATTGGAAGAGGCCATTATTGCAGGTGGCAAGGTCCTTTGGGTCTGTGGATAGACTTTAGAGCCTCCCTGAATTCAAATGCAAAAAAATTGTATCTTTATTTTTCACTAGCCCCTTTCAAATATGGCCACAGCAACAAAAATTGCATCATTAGCAGTACCCTTACTTTGTCACCAAGAGAAGTCACAGATTTTCTTCTTACACATTGACATTACTATAAACATGCAAAGGTCAACACACATGCATCATTCCTTCAAAATCACTAGTTATCAGATCCACCAATAGACTGTATTTAAATTAATAATGAACACATTCATTAATAATCAACAATACTTTAAAATTGCTGTGTATAAATTTGTCTGGGGGTATTTTTTTGATAATTCTTTCAATACAACTAGTTTTCTTTGGAATCTTAGATATTTTATTTTATTTTATGGGTTAAAATTATTATTCTGAGAACACTGAATATTGAATACTTACAGGAGTGCCAACTAATTCTACAGCACAGAAAAGTTTTTAAGAACTCAGAGTAAAGATCTGAGGTTACACATATAAATTTACTCTCCCAAACCAACTATACTCATATTCAAAACAAAATGTGCGGAATTATCCTCACTTTCTTTTCTAAATGCTCACTTTGAACTTCACGCTGCTCTCCCATGACTTTCCAGTTGCCTTTAATAGTCCATTTAAGATGAATTTAACCTGTTTAGAATTCTTTGGAGGGACGGTGAGATTTCTAGAGGAGAAGTATACAAGCTTTAGGAAGAACAAGGGAGTAAAGAAAAAAAGTTAAGACCAGTGCCCAAATTTATCTTCACTGCTTGACTACCTTTGCAATCAGCATCACTTTTAATATCCAGTTGCCACTGAGTTGATTCCAACTTATAGTGACCCTGTAGGCCATAGTAGAACTGCCCCACAGGGCTTCCAGGGAACAGATGGTAAATCTGAATTGCCCACCTTTTGGCTGGTACTTAACCACTGAACTCTTAACCACTGCCACCAGGATTCCTTCCAGTATACAGTGCTATAAAAATATATCCAAGCATGTTAGGAAGTTTAGCAAAATCACATTTGCTTGACTGAGATGTTAACTCCTCAGTTTTTGTTACTTTGAATCTATGTCAGTAGGAAAAAACTCTTCTCTACAATCTTGTCGATGAGGCTGGGAGCCCAGGAAAAGGTGGGCTCAGGCTTAGGAAAGCAGTAACTGATGCAGCGAAAGGGCATCTCTTGCTGCTGACATTCCTTTGTTTGTGAGTTTCCAAGAGCTCTGGGAAGCTTGTGGGGCCTAGAGATGGGACTACATGTTGGAAAAGGGGCTTCTTGCCGGGTGGGAAGTGGGGGTGCCTGATCCTGGCTTGGTTGTTGGGGGGTGGGTGGCGGAACTTGAATGAATGCCTAGGGGTTGGACTGGGAGAATAAAGCCACGTAGGGACCTGTCTCATTAAAGAATCCATTTCCCATTTTCAGCAGTTTGCTACATTAAAAAGCTGAGCGGGTGAAAGGATTAGATCCTCTTAGTGAGTGCCTGTACTGTGCACCATTGCAAAACACATTTCAGAAAGCAGTGGATTCACCTTAAATGAGTATCTGCTGGAGGAGCAAAGCCCTAGGAAAACAAAGGGGCACACCAGGGTAAGCTAATAATTCCTGCTGTGCTTTGAGGGCAATGAAATGACTGCAACCCTGAGAACTTTTTCTCCCTCCCCTGCAGTTGGTATAAACATAAGAGCCATTTTGATGATCATATCGACACCTCAGCAACAAGTGCCTCCCAGGTGCCAACGAAATGTCACTTTCGGAAGGGTTAAGCGAACCAAAAGACCTCAGCCTCAAATATTCTCTTTCTGTGCCCATTTAGTATGCATACTTATCAGACAAAACAATGGGAATATATTCGTATCCTGTCTACAAATAATCGAATGATACAAGAACAAATTTACCACCAACTGCTTCGTCCTGGGCTATGCTTTGACTGGGAGGGGAAAGCCAAGTTTTGAGCTGGGTCTGGCCTGACTCAGGCCATAACTTGTGAGTCCTGCTATTCTAACCCTTTCTCTTGATCTGCTTTTCAGCCTGTCTCTGAGCACACAGCTCAGAGCAGCAGGGAAGTTGCTTAGCAAAGGGCCACCCACTTGCCTATTATTCCTTCCTTGCCTGTGACATGACACAAGAACAAAGTAGACATTAACCGCTACATTAAACCCAGAAAGAAAGTAATCAGTAACCTGTTATTCCCTTAATAAAGGGAAACACATGCAGTGTGAAATCCAGAAGACTAATCAATAGCTGCAGACAATGCAATGTGCCAAACAAATTGCAAATCAATTAGAATCCTTGTTTTCTTAGAAATGGTTCACTGTATCTAAAGCAATTACTCCTTCATTAGACCTAATTTAACAGCATGACGGCCCCGGCGACAACTGGCAGCGTCTGGCTATCAAACGCGAGAACGGCAGCTCATTTCTGTCTGTCTGTGAGTCTTGAACCAATCAAAAAAAACCAGAATTCCTTTATATGCGAGAAAATTTTAATGAATGAGTAGATATTTGTTTCAATCAAAATAATCAATACTGGTATGAGAATTCCTCCCCTTCTCCAAGGGAAATTAAAAGAGAAAGGAAGCACAAGTAACAAATTATTTAATAAAAATCTGTAATTTAAAGAGAGCCAAATGTATTTCTTTTCTTTTTTCTATGCTATGCTAGCTAGCTTCAAATATGTAAAAACAGCATTTAAGTATGTGAGGTTCTTTCCAATTTTCAAGTCTAACACAACTCTTGGTATTGCTTTTAGGACTTTTGGAAGGAGAATCCTTCTAGTTGTTGCAGAATTTGAAATATTCTTATAAGTGATCTTTAAAAAGTACTAATTTATTTTTAAAGCTATTGAAAAACATGGTTTTATTGATGTCTAGTTTACACACAATAAAATCCACTCATTTTAAATGTACATTTAATGAAGTCTGGCAAATATGTGCAGTCATAAACACCACATCTGTTGAGATATGGGGCATTTCTATCACCCAATAAGCTCTATGCGCTCCTCCCTCCGGTCTTCTCCCCCCAGCCCTGGCCTGGGGAAAGCATGAGCCTTTCTGTCAGCTCATTTCACTTTTATGAACAGTTTCCCATCCTGTGGAGCTATGGGGCTGGGAAAATAATTTTAACATAAGGTTTTCCTGACAATTTAGGGAAGTGATTTGGTCCTTGTTAGAGGGGGTACACAATAATCTCTATAACCTACGGAAGATTAAAATGTCTTCTGAAAGTAGATATACTTAAGGAGATCAAAAGGTTTCTGGAAGCTAAAGTAAATATTTCTAAATCAGCTAAATAAATAACAGCCACAACAAAACTATTTAACCTCATAGTCTGATATGTCTACTTTCTTCTCTTTGAGGATGGTCATAGCTCCAAGAGTTTGTTTTCTTAATTTCAATTTTGTGAATTATGATTTTTGACTATAAAAGCAATGAGTTTTGATTATACAAAATTCTGACATTACAGAGCTGCAAAATACAGGGCAATCTTTACATTTCTAGTATCCCCAGTAACTTTCACAAGTACACAAATCTACATGTACAACGATGTTCTTTACAGCACTGTGGTATTAGCAAAAAATAAAAATAAAAAATAAAACAAGGGAAATGCCAGGCGTCTGAGCTTTCAATTAAGTCCCACATGTTCCTGCTTCCCCTTTCCCTTCCTTTGCTTCCCTTATAAACAGCTTTTACTCTCCCTCCCCTCCCCCTAATCCTCCCTCTTCACATCAAATGGCTTTTCATTCTCTGTATCCTTTGGCTTTCTTTTATTTTTTTCTTTAGAGCTCAGTGCAGGAAAATTCTTGCACTGAGGGTACCCGTATCTTTTGCAAGCCCACCAACCCATTTCCCATCTCCTGCTTCTCAAAAGACGATATTCTGCCAAAGCCTTCACATCCTTAATGCGAATTTGTACCCTACACTGCGCCCTCCTGCCCTCTTTAACCCTTTACTATTAACACTGTCACTCAGCCAACTTATTTTTTGTTTCTATTGGTTTGGCTGATCTTCACAATTTACTCTAGTCAATCAATCAGTTAATCAACAAGCAGTCAGCCAAGGCCTGCTTCTCCATAAGACCTGATTGGCTGCTTCTGGGAGGTGATTTGCTGCTGGAGGGGTGGCGACGGATGAGCAAAATGTGAAGTTTCTTCCAAAGCACAACTTAGTTTGGCACTTAGAGTACGCAAAAATGGAGGTGAAGGTAAGTGAGAAAAACCTTCAAGAGGAAAAAGGCTTTAGCAAGCCTGCTGCAGCTGTCCCAGTCCCAAGGGCTTGGTTGAAAAATGGAGTGGCTAATGGAAGATGCTAATAACCATCTGAAGAGTACTTTTTATTTTAACCTATAGTTATGAATGCTCTCCAAATGCATGTGTCTGTATAGAGAACGTCTGTGTAAAGATGCTATTGTCTGAATTCTTCCTGTGCACCTCCTCCCAGTGCCTTGTCATAGTTATGTAAGCACCCAACAGTTCTCAACCAACCAGAGAATAAACCTGTGGGCTGGGCCCCTGGGGTTATTAAGATGGCTAAGGTGGTAGTTGTGATAGCAAAGGAAGAAATAAGTGCTGGACTCCCGCAACAAATGGTGACTGCCACATAATTAAATACTGAATAAGTGAATGTGAGCTCTTCTAAGGAGCAGAATGACAAATTCTATTCTTCCTGAGATAAAGAAAAGGCAAGGGACTTTTGTGTTTTCAGGTAGTTTCCTGACAAAAATAAATTGAATTCAAAAAGTTCCCACTAGGGGTCTGGGCAGGAAAACTCTTCATGCATCATGTTATATGTATTGCTATATTCACTTGTTAAGTCACAGCTGGCAAACATGGAGCTTTTAGCAGTCGTTTAAATGTTTTTTGCAAAGCAATACTCTATGAAAATGAACTATTTGATGTCTTTGGTCCATATACTCCACATCGTTACTGCACATGATATGGCGACCTGATTCTAACTAATGCACAGATAAAGGCCATAACAGAAAGGGGACAGAACAAATGAAGCCGTCCTCAGAAGTAAGCACTGCCCTTTTGTTTGTTCTGCTATAGAAAAAGTGAATAGAAGAGTCTTTTGCAAAGTTTTATGTGACCAACTTTTTATCCCCTACTGCCACTCCTGGGAAAAATCATTTTATTCTATTTATTTACTTAATTTCATCTCTTACTGACCATTAATATGAGTATTTTAGCCACCAAGGATGAATGCTTAACTAATACAGTTCTTCATACAAATGCAAACTTCCTATTTTCCAGCCTCTGGTGACTCTGCATCTTGCACAGGAGTGGTATCATTCAGCTTCAGTTGCTATAGCATTTTCAAGAACCTCTTTGTTCTTGTCATAAATTATCTTTAAGTGAAAAAAGCTCAAAGGAGGTCTGCAGCAAACTGTATCAAGTAATGAATTTGCAAGCGGTGGGAGAAAACACTTATCTTCCTTATGCTCTTCTCCCATCGATTGTTCAGTGACCCTTCTTTGGGATACAGATGAGCATAACCCTGAAAAATGTTTGTGTTGTCTTTCTTTAACTGGCAGCCTGCGGGCTGCATGATCTAATAAATATTGGCAGGGCCAAATGAAATAATATAGAAGAGCTTCTCTTCTTTAAAGTCCACAGACCAAGAGACTCTTGTCACTTGTTAATATCTCCATCAAACACTGAAGTGTTAACATATGTGATACGACCACGCAATCAAGTAAGGACCGATTTGTTGACTAATTAAACCAACACAACAAGCTCTTTAGCACCTACAAGTGACAAGTTTAGAGCAGGCAAGTGGAAACTCTCAATTGACCCCCCTTTTATGAGACTATCATGCCAAATTCAATTCTGACTGAGTAGTATTTGAATGTACTTGACTTCTACCATGTGCTGACATGCTTACAATAATTCATCATGCTTGACAATAGACCAATATTAGAGATTTATGATATATACAAAACAGTTACAAATGAAATGTAGCCCTAACATGGATCTGTGTTCCTTACCCACTGCCTATTGATATTATAATTAATGGTCAATTACTTAGGGAAAAGAAAATAGAAAATAGTCATTACTGGTTTCAGTCATCATTGGATTTTTTTGGCAAATTCTAGAGGTAAATGAAACCATTCTCACAGTGTTTGGCAGTAGCTTCAAAATAATAAATGGACACAGAAACCTGGTGTTCATGACACATTTTAACAATGACAATGAGCTGATAATAACATTTGAAAGGAAACAGTGTAAATTAAGTTGGTGAGAAGTAGAGAAGTATTCCAAGATATAACTTGGTGTGAATAGATAACACATACATGTTATACATGTATGCATATATATGAGGGTATATATATATATATCAGTATATTTATATCGGCATATACATATGGGTATATATATAGGCCTATATATATATACAGGCATATATATGTGTGTGTGTATATATATATATATATATATACACCCTCTCCAACCAACACACAGATGTTTTCTATTCAGTTTTTTTGTTTGTAAAATGAAGCAGTTCCACTAGTTTACTTCTAATATTTAAAGTTCCCTGGTCTCTGATCTGCCCTCTCCATATCCAAGTTGGTAAAAAGGAAAGACAGAACCCTTTCTATTGTTTGTGGCAGCAATCAATCCCTCCCCGTCTCCTTCCTTTACAGAGTCATTTTCCTATCTTTAAGCACATGTTCATCTCTTCTGTATCCAGCACCAACCCTCTTCTGACTGACCTCTTTCTTGCCAGCTGGACAATTACATTTATGGATAACCAGGAATTGGCCAAACCAATAAAAACAAAACCTGTTGCTGTCAACTCACTTATGACTCATAGTGACTCTATAGGACAGAGTAGAACTGGCCCATAGGGTTTGCAAGAAGCAGCTGGTGGATTTGAACTGCCAACATTTTGTTCAGCAACCTAACACAGAACCACTGTGCTACCAGAGTTCTGGGTTCATACAAAGATAACACCTATACCTAGAGATACATGAATCATATTTTCTAATCTCTTTGTGTCTGAGAACAAGTGAGACCCATTCACAGATGTGGGTTCCCAAGGGCTGCCTAATTAGCAGGGGAAGCTGTAGGGGATGCTCCTTTGAGAACTGGCCTTTACCTTGGCCCCAGGTATTTTGCTTTAGACATACCCCAGTTTCTGTGCATCCTGGAGCTACAACACCCTGAATTCCAAGTACCAAATGCTCGCCTGGGCCCCACTAGTGGAGAAGCAGCTCTGGATGTAGACACTTGGCTGGGAACAAAGGTCTGAACCTAGTCAGATATCAAATAAGTTCTTAGCAAACTGTCAGGTTTGTTTATCAAGAGAACTCACTGACAAATTGCCCAATTTTGTGTGAAAGGAGTGACTGACACTGTGCTACCTCACAAATCCTCCTGTCTGCCGTCCCCAGTGCTGGATTTATGAGAGATGCATATACGGCCATCCCAGTTAAACAGGAAATCTTAGTTTCCTATAGTACTCAACCTAAATTTATTTATTTATTAAAAACAATATAGTCACATTGTTCAAAAATGAAAACAATATAAAAATATATTCACCGAGAAGACTTACGTATAGCTCCGTCTCTGTCCACCCTATTTTTCTTCTCCCCGTTTTGTAAATCCTTTCAGTTTCTTTCATATACTCCAACATTTCTTTAGGGAATTGTAAGTAAATACTTACATATATTTTTATTTTTCCCTCTTTTTCTTAGCCAAAATGTAATCTACTGTATGTTATTCTGAACCTTGCTTTTCTGGACATATTCCCATATCAGTGCAGAGACTTCTCCATTGATCATAAAACATTTATTCTCGAGCTGGGCTTCTGCTAGGAATCCACAACTTCTTCCGTCTCCAGGAACCAGTTGGAGCATCCCAGAGGGAAGGTGGACCTTCTCCCTGGAGCTCAGAGCAAGCCTGAAGAAGCTACCTCTGGTTTCTGGGCTCCAAGATCTCCAAACAGCTCTTACTGGTTCCTCCTCTCAAGACAACCTCCTTTAAGAGACCACAGAACCTTCTGCATGTTATTATAGGAGAGAATGTTGTTATGGTTGTGTGCTGTCAAGTCAATTCCAACTCTTAGCAACCCCATGTGACACAGCATAACTGCCTCATAGGGTTTCTGGAGCTGTAATTTTTATAAAAACAGATCACCAGGTCTTTTTCCCCATGAAGTAGCTGGTGGGTTGGAACCTCTGACCTTTTGGTAAGCATCCTAGTGCTTAACCATTGAGCAAACAGGGGTCCTTGCTGCAGAAATGAGCCCTAAATCAAACTTGTTTCTGCAGACTCAGTTCCAACAATAGCACAGGTTAAAGTGCTGCTAAAGGCATGATGTAAACTGAAATGGAGTCAAGTCTTTAATGTAGTCTGACATTCTTTGGAATTTCTCTACGTATGATAACCTGTCCTTTCAAAGACTTTTTTTCCTCTTGATAAATTTCACTACTTTCCAAGAGTAAAACTCACCCAGTCCTGAACTGCCTCCATTTGGTTCCTGAAACCTGGAGTCTTTCCGAGCCTCTCAGAATTCTGGTCCATCCAAATCCACCCCCCTTCTAATTTTTTATTTTACTTTACTGTGGTAAATAAGATATAACAAAACATTTACCATTTCAAACATGTTTACATGTACAATTCAATGACATTAATTACAGTCACCATATCGTGGAACCCACACCACTACCCATTTCCAAATCTTTTCATCATCCTTAACAGAAACTTAGGACCCCTTAAGCTATATCTCCCTCTTCTTTCCCACTCACCTATCCTATCCATTCACATACTTTTGTTTCTATGTATGTGCCTATTCTAGATATTTCATATAGTGGAATCATACAACATTTATCAATTTTTTTGTCTGGCTTATTTCACTTAGCATGTTTTCAATCTTCATCCATGTTGTAGCATGTATCAGAATTTCATTTCTCATTATGACAGAATCATATTCGATTTTATATGTATACCACATTTTATTCATTGATCTACTGGTAAGCATTTGGGCTGTTTTGACTATGCTGCTACAAATACTAGTGTACAAGTATTTGTTTGAACCTTTGTTTCCATCAGTTTGGGGTATATGGAATATATTTGGAATGGTAGGGTTTAACTTTTTGAGGAACCCAAAAGCTGTTTTCAATAATAGCTGCACCTTTTACAACCCAACAATGGATGAATGCTCCAACTTGTCCACGTCCTTGCTAACACTTGTTACTTTCCATTTTTCTGATAATAGCTTTCCTAATAGGGATGACCTGTTATCCTCTCGTGGGTTTGATTTGCATTTCTCTAATTACTAATGGCATTGAGTATCTTTTCATTTGCTTCTATTGGTTATTTGTATATCTTGTTTAATAAAATGTCTATTAAAATCATTTGTCTATTTTGTATTGTCTTCTGTTGTTGAGTTGTAGGAGTTCTTTATATATTCTGTATATTAAGCCCTTTTCAGATATGTGGTTCCTAGATAGCTCCTCGTATTCTGTAGGTTGTCTCTTCAGTCTGTTGATAGTCCTTTTATACACAATTTTTTTAAAGTTCTGATTAAGTTCAGTTTAATATATTTCTTCTTTTGTTGCTTGTACTTTTGGTGTTACAGCTAAGAATCTATTGTTTAAAATCAGGTCAGAAGCTTTAGCCCTGTGCTTTAAGAGTTTCATGATTTTAATTTTTATATTTTGCCAGCCAGGTACCATCAAGTCATCCATTAATATCTTTTTAAAAAAAATATACTGCTTATTTAATTTTCTTCTTCTGATTTTAAAATTACCATGGGCCTATCAATTGGAAATATGAAATGCATAGAAATGTATGAAGAGGAAAATTAATATCACTCTTATCATCAACTGAGAGGACTACTGTTAATATTTTGGCATATAGTCTTTTGGCTTTATAAAGATCATACACAACATACTGCTTTGTAATCTTTATCTTTTTACTTCACGTGTCATCAACATTTTTGCAAGACTTGTAACTTGATTTTTAAAATATTTTCATAATATTCTTATATATATATATATGTACACTGTAATCACTTTCAGATTGTTTCCCATGTTCCTCATTATAAACAATAATACAATCAACAGCTTTGTAAGTGAATCTTTGTCCAAATTTCTGATTATATCCTAGACTAGAGTCCTAGAAATAAAATGACTAAGTGTGATGTGATTAATCACTTTTTTATGTGGCCTTTTTACCATGGTCTTGTAATTCCCACCCAGCTGATTGGGCAGGAATGTGTGAAGGGTAACTGTGGCTTACCAAAGGGATTGGTCAGTTTTGCTGTCCATCTGGGCTTAAAATGAGCCACCCCAGAGGCAGGAAAGGACCCCAAATCCCTATGTTGAGAAGCTTCTGGAAGAATACACACACATACACACACACAAAAAAAAAAAAAAAGAGAGAGAGAGAGAAACTTGTAACCATGAAAACTACAAGAAGTGGTAGCAGCCCAGTTCTAGGGCCTGGGAGACGCGTGTTTGTGAACATGACTGAGAAGTTTCTGTCCTGATAAAAGAAATGTATCCTTCAGTATTCTTGAGCTTGAATTGTAACCTGTTACATCCTTAATAAAGCCCATAATTGTGAGTAATGCTTATGAGTTCTGTGTGGCCACTGCAATGAATTATCAAACCCAGCAGAGTAGAGTACTGGAGGAGGGAGGGTTGGTGTGAGAATTCTTAAGGCTAGTGGAGAAAGGAGGTATATCTGATCTTTGTCTAATCGGAGTCAGCCTTGGGCTGTTGATCTTGATTTTCCTTTTCCCTAGTAAATTTAGGTGGCACAGTGGTGAAGAGCTTCCTCTGCTAATCAGAAAGTTGGCAGTTCGCATCTGCTAGGTGCTCCTTGGAGCAGTTCTACTCTGTACTACAGGGTCATTATGAGTTGGAATTGCCTTGATAGCAGCGGGTTTGAGTTTTTTGGTTTAGCGAAGTTAGAGGAGGTTGGACATCATTCTTAGGCTATTTTTACAGTGTCAAAAGATAGGTTCCTTTTTAAGTCTTTTGATACATATTATCAAGTAAGTTTGGGTGTGTTTTAAAAGAATAAGGTAGCTCCAGAGAGTTAGAAAAGGGAGCCATTTGATTTTTTCCTGTTAGTCATCTCAAGAAAGAGAGACACTTATCCAAGTGAGTGGGAATCCCTATGTGGGGCAGTGAGAAACTAGTTAGGGAGACTTGCCAGCAGTATGCAGGACCCACTCTAGGAATATGGTCCTTTATACCAAGAACTTGGTATAGGGCTTTTGCCTAGGGGGCTGTGGATTGAACTGCAACAGCAGTGTTACAGTGGAAGACAGAGGAGAAGGCTTACCCACATAGGCCAGCTGCAAACAAGGAGACTAACGTGATGCTTGAAAGATAGTAGGAGGGACAGAAATACCTTCCTGATGCCAGCACTCCAAAGTGATACATGTGTACCACCATATTTTTGAGGCTATACTCAGAAGATATTTATTTGAACAGTTGTCTTCATTTTATTTTGCATCGGCAAAGTTAATGATTAACACATCAAACCTGTAATTTCATGGATATTAATTCTTGGATGAGTTTACTCATCTGGGGACATCTAGGTCAACTGGCATAACAAAGTTTAAGAAAACGTTCTGCATCCCAATTTGGTGAGTGGCATCTGGGGTCTTAAAAGCTAGCAAGTGGCCATCTAAGTCACATCAACTGGTCCTGACATACCTTGAGCAGAGGAGAATGAAGGACATCAAACACATGAGAAAAATATGAGCCCAAGAGACAGAAAGGGCCACATAATCCAAAGACTACATCAGCATGAGATCAGAAGAACTAGATAATGCCCAGCCACCACCAATGACTGCCCTGACAGAGAATACAACATAGAATAAAATACTTGAAATAGCAGGGGAAAATGGATGTGCAAAACTCAAGCTCTATTAATAAGACCAGACTGGATGGTCCAACAGATGGAGAGTGCCCGGAAAACGTAACCTCTGGACTCTCTGCTAGCCCACAACAGAAACCATTCCTGAAGCCAACTCTTCAGATAAAGATTGAACTGGACTGGACAACAAAAAAATGATACTAGTGAAGAGTGTACTTCTTGGCTTAAGTAAATACATCAGAGTAACTGGGCAGCTCCTGTCCAGAGGGGAGATATGAGTGCAGAGGGGAACAGGAGCTGGTTGAAGGGACATGGGAAATACAGAATGGAAAGGAGGAGTGTGCTTCCATAGGGTGGGGAGAGTGGCTAGATTTACATAGCAATGTGTGAGTTTTGTATGACAAATTGACTTGGATTGTAAACTTTCACTCAAAGCGCAATAAAATACTTAAAAAGAAAGAAAAGTGACTTGATTAAAAATTTATTTAAAGAAAACCATAAAGAAACATTGTAACAATCAATGTGCAAACATGACAGAAAGAGTGATATGCAAAGGTCTGAAGTTTGGGAAATGTTGGTCTCTACAATATTGTATTTATACAAAATACAATAAGATTGCAAATCAAGTTGCTTAAAATTCCTTAGAGATGTTCATTAATCAGAAAAACTGATGAACCCTTTTTGTAGCTTAAATTATTACCACTGTACAAATAATCCCTCTTTATTGTAAATCTCTCAAAATTTTTACATTTTATATTCAAGGTGTCTCATGAGAAGGCAATATATATATGTATCCTGGTTTTAGAATACTAACTTAACAGTTAGAAAGATATTGTTGCTGTTGTTAGGCACCACTGAGCTGGTCCTGAGTCAAAATGACCCTGTATACAACAGAATAAAACACAACCCAGTCCTGTGCCAGCCTCACAGTGGCTGCTACACTTGAGCCCACTGTTTCCATTTTGAGTTACGCCACATCAGCAAATGAAAGTCCAGGAAGCTTTGCTCTTTCCAATTCCTAAAAGATCAATTCTACTTTTCGGAGGCATCTCTTCCCTTAGTTGAATTCTGAGTGCCTTCCAACCTGAGTGGCTCGTCTTCTGGCACTGTGTCAGACCATGTTCCATAGCTATTCACAAGGTTCACTGGCAAATGTTTTCAGAAGTAGACCGCCAAGTCCTTTTTCCTAGTCTGTCTTTGTCTGGAAGCCCCACTGAAACCTGTCCACCATGGCTGACCCTGCCTGCATTTGAAATGCTGGTGGCCTAGTTTCCAGCATCACAGCCATATGCAAGCCACCACAATACGACACAATGAGAGACGTGTGTTAGAGAGATGCCTAGTGTGTTTTCTGCACATCATTAGAGTAGCAGGTACATAACTCCTTTTTTTAACAGAAGAGAAAAGTATACACTTCATTTAAAAAATATATGCAATTTGGAGAATTTCAGGTTTGTGGGCTAGTGAGGTATGCCAAAGAAAATAGTAAGTTTGAAAATATGATAATTCTTTTCAGTAAAGTAGAAAGTTCAGCGCAAGAGTGAATAGGTTTTTTATATGTACAGACACGCACACTTTCACTTTTGTTTTTAGATGCAAATTACTGGGAGAAGGGATCTTTCCGTGCTTGAAAAACTGAGAGCTTAGATTTTTAAAAAATCCATTAATTTTAGTTTCTTTCAAGGTCCAGAGGATTTTTTACAGACTGCTATTAAGATCAGACGGTCTCTAAAGAAATCAATCCAATTTCAATAGAAGAGCTATGCTGTGTTGGGATTTTTCATACAATCCAATTTCTAAATGATGTCAGGGCTACTTTAGATTTAGAAGAAAAAACACAGACAACTTACTGTTCTCAAAGCTATCCATTTTCATTGAATCAGCTGACTCAAAATCCTTCCCCAAAGAGAAAGAATGAATTTCTACAATCAAGGAAAATCAACATTAATGAAATAATATCTGTACTGATAGAAAGTGTTATTTATTTGATATCAAACATACTGCTAATGCTCTACCTGAAAGCCATGAGAGTGAGGCTGAAGCATATAAAACTTCTTCCTATCATTCCCGAATTATCACTTAAACAAAAGGTGTATCTTTAGCCTCTTGACTCAGAGGAACCCCAAGCTAAACTCTCCAGTTTTGGCAAACAGCAAGAGAATAAGACCATGAATAAAGGAGACTATCAGTACAACTCAATCTAAAAATGTGGTTTTACTGCAAAACTAGGGAAAAGCTAATACTTGCTCTTATAAATCTCCCTAAATAAAAGTTTTTAATACTTCAATCTAGCAGATGTCACCAAATCTCATTTACTTGTTTGTTAGTGCATTGTTTTGCTAGATACAAGCCAAGAACAAAAAAGAAAAGGATTTCTGTTCCCCAGGTTGCTCGGTTATAATTTCCATGAATAATTCTTCACCTCCTTCGCCTTCCTCAGCTCTTCCCTCACTCATGCTCCAATGTATTTAATCAGTCTTGTTGAGAAAAAGACACTTTCTAGAAGGTCTTGAATGATGTCTATGGTTTCCAATTTTGAAAATTTCTATATGTTTCATAAATTGGGTTTGTTGGACCTCTAGTCCTTAATGATGGTAAGGCTGATGTCCATGGGTGATGTGATCCATGACAGAAGTGTTCAATTTGAGATCCATTATGGCTAAAAGGCTCCTGTCAGACACAGAAGTTGGGATCATCTTTAGACCACCTTTTGCTAAAATTTGTCTTGTCTGGGAAGCCAAATTTGGGATGTTTGTTATAAAAAAAAAATAACTTTGCCGCATTTATGTCTTTGTCTTTAACTCTGTATCAAGCAGTAAAAACTGTACAAGCAGTACAAATGTATGACATATAGATACATTTTTAGAATAAAGCTCCTAGAATCCCACCACCTAGAAATAACTACTGTTAATATTTTTGTCTGTGTTCTTCCCATATTTTTTCCTAAGCACATGTGTGTGTATAATTACACACACAATCAAAAAATAGAATTATGTCATGGTCAGGATTTTACAGCCTAAGTTTGTTTACTCAGTGATGCTCTGTTCTTCTTCATATAGTACAGCTTCTCAGATTGTCCCCATGAGTCGGATCCGACTCGACGGCACTTGGCTTGGCTCTCAGATTGTTTGCTCAATCTACAGATTAAATAAGTACGACGAAGGACACAACCTGATGCACATCTTTCCTGACTTTAAACCATGCAGTATCCCCTCTTCTATTCAAACAACTGCCTCTTGTTCTATGCACACTTTTCACATGAGTCTTGGAATCCTCATTGTTCACAGTGTTATCCATAATTTTTTTACAGATACTGAAAGAAGAAGTTGAAGCTGCATTGAAGGCATTGGTGAAAAACAAGGCTCCACAAATTGATGGAATGTTAATTGAGATATTTTAAATTTTATGGATAACACACAGTTGAATGACTTTGCATAGTCACACAGGTAATCATGTTTCTGGTAGTCTCTGCTTTCAGCCAAGATCCACCTGACATCAACAATGATAACCCTTGTTCCAGGTCCTCTCCGAATTGATTTGAATTTCTCACAGTTTCCTGTCAATGTACTGCACTTCAATTATCTTCAGCAAAATTTTGCTTGCATGTGATATTAATAACACTGTTTGATAATCTCCACTTCCTGCTGGATCACCTTTCTTTGGAATGGGCATGTATACAGACCTCTTCCAGGCAGTTAGCCAGATAGCTATCTTCCAGATTTCTTGGTATAGATGAGCAAGCACCTACTTGGCTGTATCTGTTTGTTGACACAGCTCAGTTGATATTCCTTCAGTTCCTGAAGGTTTGTTTTTCATGAATGCATGCAGTGAAGCTAGGATTTCTTCCTTCAATACCACTGATTCTTGATCATACACTACCTCCTGAAAAGGCTCAACATTTTTGGTGTAGTGATTCTGTGTATTCCTTCCATCTTCTTTGGGTGCTTCCTGTGTGGTTCAATATTCTGCCCATAGAACCCTTCAGTATTGCAACTTGATGCTTGAAATTTTTCTTCAGTTCTGCCAGCCTGAGAAATCCCTAGTGTGTTCCTCCCTTTCAGTTTTCTAGGTTCTTTGCACAATTCATGATAATACTTTACTTTGTTTTCTTAAGCTACCCTTTGAAATCTTCTGTTCTGCTCTTTTACTTCCTTATTTCTTTCTTTCATGTTAGCTACTCTGCTTTCATGGGCAAGTTTCAGAGTCTCTTCTGACATCCATTTTGGTCTTTGTTTTTTTTCTTTCCCATCTTTTTACTGACTTCTTGCTTTCTTCATGTATGATGTCACCCCACAATTAATTTGGTCTTCAGTCACTAATGTTGAATCTATCAAACCTATTCTTGTAATGATTTCTAAATTTAGGTGGGATATACTCAAGGTCATATATTTTGGCTCTCATAAACTTGTTCTAATTTTGTTCAGTTTTAACTTGGACTTACAAACAAGCAATTGATGGTCTGTTCTTCATTTGGCCCCTAGCCTGTTCTGACTGAGGATACTGAGCTTCTCCATTGTCTCTTTCCATATATATAGTCAATTTTATTCCTGTGTATTCCATCCTGGGAAGTACATGTGTATAGTTACCATTTACATTGTTGAAAAAGAAGGTATTTACAAAAAATATCACTGGCCTTGCAAAATTGTTATGTAACCCTCAGTATCACTTCTATCATCAAGGCCATACTTTACAACTACAGATCCTTGAAACTGAAGAAAATTAGAACAAGTCCACAAGAGCTGAAGTACAACCTTGAGAACATCTCAAGAACAGATTTAATGTACTGAATACTAATGACCAAAGACCACAGGAATTGTGGAATGACATCATCCACGAAGAAAGCAAAAGGTCATTAAAGAGACAGGAAAGAAAGAAAAGACCAAATTGGATGTCAGAAGAGACTGAAACTTGCTCTACAATGTTGAGCAGCTAAAAGCAAAAGGAAAGAAGCATGAAGTAAAAGAACAGAAGATTTCTCAAGCTGAAAGAAATGAAAAAAATCAAGCCTGGAGTTTCAATAGTGAAGGATTCTATAGGAGAAAGTGTTAAATGATTCAGGGAGCATCAAAGGACAATAGAAGGAATACACAGAGTCATTATACCAGGAAGAATTGGTCTATGTTCAGCCGTTTGAAGAAGTAGCATATGATCAGGAACCAATGATACGGAAAGAAGAAGTCAAAGCTGCACTGAAGGCACTGTCAAAAAACAAGAGTCCAGGAATTGATGGAATGTTAATTGAGATATTTCAACAAATGGATGCAGTGCTGGAAGTGCTCACTTGTCTATGCCAAGGAATTTGGAGGATAGCTGTCCGGCCAACTGACTGGAAAAGATCCACATTTACGCCCATTTCAAAGAAAAGTGATTCAACTAAATGCAGTAATTATCAAACAATATCGTTAATATCACAAGTAAGTAAAATTTTGCTCAAGATCATTCAAAAGCGGCTGCAACAGAAAACTCCCAGGGAACTGCCAGAAATTCAAGGTAGATTCAGAAGAGGACATGGAACTAGGGATATCACTGCTGGTGTCAGATAAATCTTGGCCAAAAGCAGAGAATACCAAAAAGATGTTTGCCTGTGTTTCATTGACTGTGCAAAAGCATTCAACTATGTCAATCATAACAAATTATGGCTAACACTGGAGAGGATGGGAATTCCAGAACATTTAATCGTGCTCTTAAGAAATCTGTATGTGCATCAAGAGGTAGCAGAGTGAACAGAGCAAGGGGATACTGCACAGTTTAAAGCCAGGGAAGGTGTGTGTCAGGATTATTATCCTTTCATCACGCCTTTTCAATCGATATGCTTAGTAAATAATCTGACAATCTGGGTTACGCAAAAAAGAATGAAGCGTCAGGATTGGAGGAAGACTCCTTAACAATCTGCGTTATGCAGATGACACTACCTTACTTGCTGTAAGTGAAGAGGATTTGAAACACTTAGTCATGAAGATCAAAGACCACAGCCTCCAGTATGGACTGCATCTCAACATCAAGAAGACAAAAATCCTCACAACTGGACCAGTAAGCAACATCATGCTAAGCGGAGAAAGAATTGAGGTTGTCTGTTTCCAATGCTCATGGAAGCAGCAGTCAAGAAATCAAAGGCTCCATTACATTGGAAAAATGTGTTGTAAAGGACCTCTTTAAAGTATTGAAAAGCAAAAATGTTACCTTGAAGACTAAGATGTGCCTGATCCAAGCCATAGTATTTTCAGTGGCATCATATGCATGCAAAAGCTGGGCAATGAATAAGGAAGAGAGAAGAAGAAATGATGCCTTTGAATTGTGGCACTGGAGAAGAATATTGAATGTACCATGGACTGCCAAAAGAACAAACAAGATCCGTCCCAGAAGAAGTACAACCAGAGTGCTCCTTGGAAGCAAAGATGGTGTGACTGCATCTTGCATACTTGGGACATGTTGTCAGGAGGGATCAGTCCCTGGAGAAGGACATCATGCTTAGTAGATTGGAGGGGGTCAGTGAAAAAGAAGAAGAACTTCAGCAAGACGGATTGACACAGTGGCTGCAACTATGAGCTTAAGCACTAAAATAACTGGACATAGCACAAGACTGGGCAGTATTTCATTCTGTTGTGCACAGGGTCCCTATGAGTCAGAACTGACTAGATGGCACCTAACAATAGGTCCTTCTTTGTTTCCAGCTTCCATTCCAGTCACCAGTAATTATCAATACATATTGATTGCATGCTTGATCAACTTCAGACTGTAAAAGTTGGTAAAAATCGTCAATTTTTTCATCTTTGTCATTAGTGGTTGGTGCATAAACTTGAATAATAGTCATATATGTTCCATGTTCCAATTATTAATGGATTTTGCTGCTGTTTCTTCTCATTTTAAGTCATGCTACATCAACAAAGGAAGGTCCTAAAAGCTTTATTTACTCCGTGTCATTAAGATCGACTCCACTTTGAGGGCACAGCTCTTTTTCCTCACTTGTATTTTGAGTGCCTTGTAACCTGTGGGGTTCATTTTCTGGCACAGTATCAAGACAGTGTTTCAGTGCTACTCAGAAGGTTTTCACTGCCCAGTTTTTCACAAGCAGACCACCATGTCCTTCTTCCTGTGTTTTAGTTTAGAGCTCTTTGGAAACCTGTCCACTATAAGTGACCTTGCTGGTATTGGAAATATCAACAGCACAGTTTCCAGCATTATAGCAACATGTAAGCCACCATGGTATGACAAATTGACAGGCGAGTGACAGTGGCTTATACTGATTCTCAATCTTTTCTTCACTAAAGGACTCTCTTCAGACCTTACCCTTGGTACCTTACATCCTGTATAAGGATACCCTTGAAATCCCCGAGTGGTACAGCTGGTGAACACTTGTTCCAGGCCAGGATCTCTAAAGAAACAAAACCAGTAAAGTGTGTGTGTGTATGTGTGTGTGTGTGTATGTATGTACACATGTACATACATATGTGTATGTGTATATATATATATAAAATATAAATATAAAAACCCACTGCTGTTGAGTTGATTCTGACTCACAGCAACTCCACAGACAGAGTAGAACTACCTCATAGAATTTCTAAGGAGCACCTGATGGATTTGAACTGCCAATCTTTTGGTTAGCAGCTGTAGCACTTAACCACTACACCATCAAAGTTTTCAGAGAGAGAGAGATTAATATCAAAGAAATGGTTTACGCAGTTGTGGGGTCTGTAGGTGAGCCATCAGGCTGGAGGCTTCTCCTGGCTCATGCAGCTACATGATCAGCAGGTCAGACATCTGGCTGCTGGGTGGCAGCTGTGGAAGCTGACATACCGAGGACTGGCAGCTGAGACTGCAGACTGCTGGCTCACAAGCTGCAGAGGATGATGAATCCCAAGACTGGCAGGTCAGACAGCAGGCTGCTGGCTTACAGGACGTGACAACTGACAGATCCCAAGATCATCAGGCAATACAGCATGCTTTTGACTCAAATCCCATGAACTGGTGCACAGATGCTGTGGATTTAGAACAAGGAAGTGACCTTTGTCCGAACGCCCACGTATACTGGATACAGGCCACACCCAAGGAAATGCCCTTTTCAACTGATTGGCTGCTCACATCAGATCACAAAATGAAGGATCATTACATATCACACATATCATTACATAACAGCCAAATTACATCATCGTACAACTGCCACCCTACATCATTGCATACCTGCCAAATTACACCAATTACATAACTTTCAAATCACTAAGAATCACACCCCAGCCAAAATGACACACAACTGTTAATCATCACAACATGCTTGACTGCTAACCTACAGGTTGGAAGTTTGAATCTACTCAGGGTCACCTAAGAAGAAAGTCTTGAAAATCTACTTCCAAGAAAATCAGTCACTGAAAACCCTGTGCAGCACAGTTCTACTCTGACCACACATGGAGTTGCCATGAGACGCATATGAGTTACCATGAGTCAGAAATGATTCAAGGGCAACTGGTAAATGTTATGAATATCATGTTTGGAGAGTGTCATTGTACCAAATAGCAGTTAGTAAGTATTGGCAATATTTCTACTTCAACGTTGTGTCAAATTATTTTATTTTTTATTATGATTAAATGAAAGTATATAGTCCAAATCAATTTTGCATGCCCACCTATCTACAACTCCACCTGCTCTCCTCACCCTGTGATAGCACACTCCTCCTTTTCACTATTTCCAGTATCTTCTTAATGAATACCTGTACCCTCCTCTCCACCTTCTCCTCTTCCATCTAGAATCAAACCAGTAGTGCAGTCTCCTATAAATGTATAAAACCGTAAAGTATACATACCACATGCTCATACTGTGTCCCTGAATCTAGTCCATTCTCATGGGAAAAGTTCACCTCAGTACTGGTTTCAAGTCAGGGCCAGCAGCCAGTCTAGGGGACATGTCCTAAGGGGAGCCTCCAGGCTGTCAGACAATCAGTTCTGGTCTTTTAGTAGAGTTCTTGAACTGCACACTTCTTTTTTCTCATGTTGCCTCAGGGACTCTACACTATGTCCCCTATCACAGCTGTACTGGTGGTGGCCGGGCACCATCTGGTTCTTCTGGTCTCATGCTGATGCAGTCTCAACACTGGTTAAGTTTGCATCAGTAACCAATAGTTGTCAAAGTTTCACAATGATATTATAAAATTATTAATCCACAATGTGAATGTTGTTAAGAAAGTATGTTAATAATGATGTTAAGAAAGTATGCTTAAGCACTGTTTATTAAGAATGTCTCAAAATTGTGGTTACCACTGTACATTGCAGGTCCTTGTGAAATGCTCTGTAGTGTTCCTCTGAGGGCCCAACCTAATAGGTCTGATAACAGAAGCAGGCAAACCAATTACATCCCAGAAATGACTACAATGCCAACAATATTCAAGCTAAGCTTCCTATCAGTGCAGTCTAACCACAATTTCCTCAAGGAAGAGTTTATATATAATTTTAACAAGAACAAAAAATTTAATTTTTTGGTTAATTTTTCTGAAAAAGTGAAAACAGCTCACAGGCAGAAAGAAGTTCTGTCCTCTTTTACTTCCTCTAGGACAATAAGGCATCCTGGATCCCAGTTTGGAAGGATCCACTGACTACACAAACCCACTTTATAGCATTCCAGACAATCCAAAAACTGGATCCCAACTATCTCCTACATTCATTTTTAACTCATCTCCTTGAATACACCTTCCGTGTCAGCTAAATTAGGCTGGTTAATATTCTTGCATCCACCACCTGTCCCCACCACTACTAAGCACTTCCACTTCCAGGCTTTTATCTGTGGGCTTCATTCATCCACTCCCATCTGTACCTTATACTTGTACCCAAATTCCACCCATTTTAAAGATCAACTACAGTTTCCATAAATTTGAGTTAAATAACCATTGAGAATAGGCACTACAAGTATTTTTGTTTGGATACTCATAAGGCATATTACAGTATCTGGTGCTTCACAAGTATTTTTGTATAAAAATAATTTTTCCTTTTCAGGAAGGCCTGGCCACCTTCTTCCCAAAAATCAGCTATAAAAAGCCCCATGAAGCACAGTTCTACCCTTTTTATGTTTTTATTATGATTAAGTGAAAGTATATATTCCAAATCAATTTTGCATGCCTGTCTGTCTGCATCTCCATCTTCTGTCCTCACCCAGTGACAACACATTCCTCCTTTTCACTCTATACTTCTAATATTCTCTTAATGAGCACCTGTCCCCTCCTCCCCATCCTCTCCTCTCCCCTCTAGAAAGAAACCAATAGCATAGCCTTCTATAAATGTATAAAACCATAATGTGTACACATCACAGGCTCTTTCTGCATCCCAAAGTCCAGTCCATTCTTAGTCTGAAGCATTGATCACAGTACTGGTTTCAGGTCTGGGGCAGCAGCAAGTTTATGGGCCATATTCCCAAGGGACTCTCCAGGTTGTCGGACAATCAGTTATGGTCTTTTAGTAGAGTTCTTGTATCTGCATACCTCTTTTTCTCATGCCAGGGACTCTACATTGTGTCCCCTATCAAGATTGTCTTTGGCGATTGCTAGGCACCATCTGGTTCTTCTGGTCTTATACTGATGTAGTCTTCCAATTATATGAGTACTTCTGTCTCCTGGACTCATTTTTCCTCATGTCTTTGATGTTCTCGGTCATTATCTGTTCCAGGTGGATTGGAAAAAACTCATGTTCCTCAGATGGTAGCTCGCTGGCCTTTATGACCCCAAATGCCACTAACCAATATGGGGTGCAGGAGACTCTCTTAGCAAAAGATTAGTTATTCCAATTGACTTTGATGCTCCTGAAAACATGGGCCCCAGATCCCTTTCCCTGCTATTCTTTGAAATGCTGGGTTGAATTTAGAAAACCTTTTAGTTTACGGTGTAATCTATTTATGCTGATTTGCCTTCAACTGATAACACCCTTCACCTAATTGAATTCCTGTTGACTATCTAATGTATGACCAGCCACTCCCTCCCTCCCTACCCTTGTAGCTCCTAACAGTCTTTTCTTCTGTGCATAAGTCCTTTTTTAAGTCCTTATAATAGTGGTCTCATACAATACTTGTCCTTTTGCAACTGACTGATATCACTCAGCATAACGTTTTCTAGTCAATATCAGGTTATGAGATACTTCCTAAAATCATCATTGTTCTTTATCATTGCATAGTGTTCCATTGAGTATATGTACCACAGTTTGTTTACCCCTCCATCTATTGATGGGCACTTAGGTTGATTCCGTCTTTTTGCTATTGTGGACTGTGCTGCAATAAACATTCAGATACATGTATCTGTTCATGTGACAGCCCTTATTTCTGCAGAATATGTTCCAAGCAGTGTGAATGCTGGGTCTTCTGGTATTCTATTTCTAGCTTTTTAAGAAAGCACCAAATTGCTTTCCAAAGAGTCTGTACCATCTTGCATTACACACTAGCAGTGCAGGAGCATTCCAATCTCTCCACAGTGTCTCCAGCATTTGTTGTTTTCTTTTCTTTTCTTTTTTAATTACTGCCAACCTCACTGGGTTGAGATGATATCTCATTGTAGTTTTGATTAGGATTTCTCTAATGGGTAATGATCATGAGCATTTTCTCGTGTATTTTTGCTTTCTGAATGTCTTCTTTGGTAAAGTATCTGTCCATGGAATTTGCCCATTGTTTAATTGGGTTATTTGTCCTTTTCTTGTTGATATTTTGAAGTACCTTGTAGATTATGGAAATTACACATCAATTTGATCCATGCCAAGCCAGCCAAGCCAATTTGATCCATAGTTGCCAAGTATTTTTTCCCATTCTGTAGGGAGTTTTTAACTCTCTTGACAAAGTCTTCAGATGAGCAGAAGTGTTTGATTTTTAGTAGTTCCCATTTATTTTCTCTTCTGTTGTTTGTGCATTATTGGTAAGAGTTTATAGTCTGTCTAAACGGTGTATTAGAACTTGCATTGTTGACAGTTCTACACTTGACACACATGGGATCATGCTGAGTTGGAATCAACTCAAAGGCAACTGGTGGTTGATCACTAAGGCTGTAGGGGACAGAAACCCAGCTCAAGCTAGTTTAACTAAAAAAGAAGAGAATTTATGCATTCATGAAACTTGCAAGTCCAGAGGTATATCTAACTTTGGATTTGGCTCTGTCCGGGGGCTCAAATGACGTAACTGCAGCTCTATTACTCTATCTCCATTTCTTGGATACTCCACCCACTCTTAAATTAATAACTCCAGAGAACAGGATCATATTCCTTGGTATCAATTCCAGACTGCTCCCAGGTCAGGTACCCATTGTTGAACCAATTCCTTTGGCCAGGGGCAGGACTGTCCTCTTGCTGGTCAGGCTTGAGTTGTGGGCCTCTCTCTTTGGAAGGAGTTGGGGAGGAGGACTAATCCCATCTTCATCATATGGAATGAGTCTCCCTAGGAAATGAGGGTTCCGATAGTGGGAAAGTAGAGGTAATGTGCTCTAGACAGACTAAAACTCCAGATGTCCATTTATACTGTGTTAGCAGCACTATGCAACTAGCCAGAGGTGAACCCTCCTAGGTAACAGGATAGAAATACGTATCATTGATTTTCATTATGAAAGACTAGTAACAAAGCAGAAGAAATTTCACACTGAATGCAAAAGTAGGCAGAAGTGATTGCCAAGCCTGTTTCAGTTCTCTTGCCTTATTCCAGTAAGTATTTTACAAGGCAGATTTAGAATCTAGTGATGGAGGTATGGAAAAATTCACAGCATTTGTAATCCATGTCAAATAAGTAACATCTACAGCCTGGAAAAAAAGTTGAAGTGCCTCAGAAAACCCTTGTCTGAGGGAAAGAAGGGAGAAACAGGCACTCCATTTTATCAGAAAAAAATCATCATGTTTAACAAAGATTTTGTGAACAAGCTAAAATGAGAATACACAATGTCCATTATAGGGCAGAACTGAGATGAGAGAAGGGAATCAATATGCCTTGACAATACTTAAGAGATGTTTTTCATCTGGAAAATGATCTTAGGACCACTTTTGCTATTTTGAAATCCAGCCCAAGCACTTGTGAGAAGATGACCTTTTATATGTTGCATTTTACAGAGAACTATATATAGTCCAATACAATATCTTGACCTAAAGGGGAAGAATGAAATAGAGAGAAAAATGATGCTCCTGGGTTTTCAGCCAAAATAGCAGTGCATGGCAGGAGAGCAAGAGAGAGCTGCAAACTTGGCTGTATGGAACTGGCTGGCTCAAATGGCAGTATCTGAAGGATTCTAAACTCATGCATTATTTTGCATGAGTTACCATCAGTAAGTGACTTAGGGTACAGAGTGAAAAGCATTGTTTTGTTTTTTCAAATAGTTAATTTCTTAAAACCTTCTTGTCCTAATACTCAGCTTTGCATGCTTTGGGAAGTGCTGCTGATGAGAAAAGGTCACTGATTTCTGAAAGGTTAGAGGTTCTTTTTTTTTTTTTCTTTTAAAGAATAGCATTTCAGCTTGATATTATTTTAGTATTTACCACTCTGTATTGTCTTAGACCTCATCTTGGCAAAGGGCTCCTAAACAACTGCCACTTTTAGCATTGCTGCCAAAAGGCGTCCTTTCACAATAAAGCATGCTGTGCTTTGGCAGGAAATCAATAAAGTGAAAATCTGTTCTCATCATCCATACATTTACCATCACAATCAACAATCAAAGGCAAGACCTGGGTTCTTTATCCACAGGCTCCAGCCTCCCAATTTTCTGCTATGAAAGGCAGCATAAATTAGAACCCTTGGTTCCTGTTAGCTGGGCTTAATGGGTATGATTTATGAACCATTAAATGAGGTTATGTAAATTGATCCTTAGCAGAATGCTAGCGCCCAGGTGACAGGTGCAGCGTGCTCGTCCACAAGGGTTCTGCACAAATCAGATTTCAGTGACATTCAGTTTGAGGAAAGAGAAATATGTTGTCAACAAGGAAGTGATTTAAATAGTGCCCTAGGTTTGTCAGCAATTACGCCTTTCTTCTTAATTGCTGCAAACTATATAAATTCTAATAGGAAATAAATTAGTAATTTACCAGTTAATGACAAGGGGTATAAAGGAGAAGGGTTTAAATATTTTAAAAGCCATATTACCAGTGAGGCCATACACTTGGGTGATTTCACTTATGCTGTTAAAGTTGAAGAGATGCTTTAAAGCAGGAGTATAAACTTTGACATACAACAACTAAAACTACATTTACTGCAACAGAAAAACTGAATCCACACAGAAAATGCCCTTGCAGAAACGGAGATGTCACTTTTCTACTTTTCATTACCACTAACATCTGAACCTTAAAACAAATAATCTTTTTAACCCAGGTGCAAATAATTTGTTTCAGCTTTAAAAACTTTTACTCAATCAAGCAAAAAACATGCAGCTATAAATACATCATGAGAACGAAGGTGGGCGATGTGACTGATGTTGCAGGGTTTTTTCTAGTACCTGCCTTTAAACAATGGATTCCAGTAACAACAATACTTCCTGCTATGCTCTTTGCAATAAAAGAAACAGGCTTTACGTATAACGATGATCCCCTCACTTTGAGGCTCCAAACTAAAGGTTCATTAAAAACAAATGAATAAGTAAAAGATCCTTGGGGGAGCATGTATGAATTAATTCCATCAGTTTTGAAAATAGGGAAAAAAATAATCTCAAATCCATTCATCCTCATGGACTTGCTGTCTCTAATCCAGAATGTGGTGGCCTTCAGAGAAAGGTTTCTCTGGGAAAGTGAGTTCAATATCATCCCGGCTTTTGTCTGAAGCCATTAGTGTGCCTGTTTCCATGAGGCTGACCCTGGTAAGGGGACACATATGGATGTGATAGTCATGTGCCCTGGTCCCTGGCGGAGCCTATTAGAGCTCCCAATGGGGGGGTCTCTACCACTCCTTTTAATAGATATTTCTACTTCACAAGTGCAGTTGTTTATGGACAGGGGAGATGATTTGAACTACCATGGTTCTACACTAAAGAGTGCTGATGGGACAAAAGTCATATGTTCAAAGAGGGCTGTAACTGTGGCCTATTAACAAAGGCTCTTCTTAGCAAATGAAAACATCATTTGTCATTTGTGAACTTAGAAAAGAGACCTCAGAGACTACAAGTGAAGAATTCTATAACTACCAACATTTGTGGACAGTTTAGTTGTATTATCATGGCTTTAGCACCAGTGGGTAAAAATAATTTGGGAGACAGAGAATGGATATGAAGAAACAGTGCTATGACTAGTATAGGAAAAAACACTTGAAGATCCCTGAAGCAGTAAAGGCCTACCAAACAAACAAAAACTCCCCACCATCCAGTGGATTCTGATTCACAGCGATCCTACTGGGCAGAATGTGTGTGTATACATTTACATGTATGTATGTATTTGTAATCATATCCCAATAATGAGCATTTATTATCAGTACTTTCATGTATTATGTGTGTGTGTGTATGGAGAAAGCTATATATATATATCCATATATCCACATATATGTATATGGAGAGTCCTCAGTTTTCACCCCCTTAGAATCCTGAGCTACCTACTTTTTAGATGTCTCTGTCCACGTAAAGATGTCCTTCGTTACCAGATCTACACGCTCCCCTCATCCTCATGTTTCTCTTGCCTATACCTCTCTGCACCCCACGTTGGCCCTCCTTTACCTCCTGTCCTGCACCCTTGCAGGAACGGCATCGTGGCAAAGAACTGAAATACGTCACATTATAATCAGCATTCTAACTTCCCTACTTAACAGCTGTGTGACTTTAGGCAAGTTATTTCACCTCTCTGTTCTTCAATTTCCTTCCCTGTGAAATGGGGATGAAAAACAGTACCTACCACATGGAGTTGTTCTGAAGATTAAATGAGTTAACAAACAAAGTGCCAAGAACATAACCTGGCACACAGCAGATGTTGCATGCCGTTATTATTATTACTCCTATTATGTTAGACCTATGTACCTTTCTTGTATCCATGTTCAAATATTCAACTGTGTGCCTCAGATAAGGCACTAACAGTTACTGAATCCAAACTACATGCCAGATGCTGTCCATATTTGGCTAGAATCTAAAATGTGAGTCTGTCTATAGGGTCAGTATGAGTCAGAAACGACTTGATGGCACTGAGTTCTGGGTTTTGATAAAGTGGAGACTCAGTAAGATTAAATAAATTGCTCAAGATTACAGGGTACCTAAGTGTAGAGTGCACATTCAGAGCCAGGACTGTCTGATCTCCAAACCATTTTATTTTCACTGTGTCACAAGCCTCACAAATCCCAGACAAAATAGGCACAGGCACAGGCACAGGAAAGAAATACACACCTTGATCTGCTGACGAGCACTGTCTCTGGTTCCTCCCTTCTTTGAAGAGTGGTTTCTTCAGCTATGAAAATAGAGGAGTTGGACTAGAGCCTTTCGAAGCCATGCTCCCCCAAGCTCCTGGGTTTCTTCAAAGACTTCTCAGGGGACACTGTACAGATGGAAAGCCCAGAAAGCAGAGCCTAGAACCCCCACGAGAAGCTCATCCCACCTAAAGCTACAGGCTTTGAGTTGATTCCAACTCCTAGCGACATATAGAGTGAGTAGAACTACACCACAGAGTTTCCAAGGAGCACCTGGTGGATCTCAACTGCCAGCCTTTTGGTTAGCTGATGTAGCGCTTAACCCACTACGCCACCAGGGTTTCCATCCCACTTAAACAGGATTTGAATTAGGACTTTGGATAAGATATTTGACAATAACAAGATCCTTTTCAGCTCTGCTATTCTGAATGCATTTTTCAAATTATGGTGAGTGAAAATATATCTTGATGTATACAGAAATAATAGTCAACAAAATATTTCTCTGAGTCTATTACTCTACTATGTGCAAAACACCATGTTACGCATTGAATAAACAACCTGCCTGTCTGCAAAAAAGTTGTCTTACGAGAACTCCCTGCTCCACACCAAGTGCACTCTCAAGACGAATTTCTTTCAGGAACTGTGTTTTCAATTCACTTAAAAGCCAGAACGTGAAATGTTCCCCTAAAGCTCTTAACCTTTGTACTTCAGATCCCCATTTCTCTGAAGAATATTTTTAACCCTTCTTTATCTCTAAGTCTTATCTGTGTACTTTATCTTGTGTACACAGTGCTGTGTCCTGAAAAAGCCTAACATGTTGCTAATTTTTCAATAAATAATACCAAAGCGAACAGCCATTGCCCCTTGGGTGGCAAACTCCAAGACTTTCCAATGTTTTCTCTTTGTTACCAGCCTAGGCATCAGCTTTCGGGAGTCCCTCTGCACCCTTCCAGTCCTAACTAGTCCAAGAAGTTTATTCCAGGGGGAAGGCATCACTTGCTAATTGAATTAGCCTCTCTCATTGTGTTTTGATTCAATAGAGATTATCTCAGGGAGCTCAGCAGTTCCTCTGTGACTTTGTTCCTGGGAGGCTAATTCTTCCCCATAGGCTACAGAAGCAATTCCCCTCCCCTTTCTTATTTCTTGGAAGAGGGATCAACAAGGAGTATGGATCCCAGAGAATACTGCTGGGTAAAGGGCTGAATGCAAATGAAGCTTGGCTTTAAAATTAGGAGTGTATGAAAAAGAGTTTCCAGTCATCTCACAGGGCAGTGAGTGAGGTCTCATCTATGCTTAAGAAACTCCTTTTTAAGAATGCCATGGCTTTTGGGAAAAGAACTACATTGCAATAGTACTCGGGTTTAAGAAAACCTTGGAGACTGATCTTATTATGGATTGAAAAACTTAGAGATTCTGAAAGCCTATTATTCCAAGAATATTCTTGAACACTTCTGTATGTAAGAAACAAATGGGCAAGTTTGACTGACTATCCCAGAAATCTTTATATGTGCACATGTTTTTGTGTAAGACCATTTCAGCTTCACAGTCTAAGCCAATGGTTCACAATTCCAGTCATGTGCCAGAATCACTTGCAAAACCTCAAAAGATATTGTAAAAATATATACAGTTTGCCTCCATCCTTTTAAGATTCTGATTCTGGCAAGGAGCCTGCATCCCACGTCTTTGAAAAGCTCCCCAGGAGATTTAGATGCCCTCATCATAACATCTTTGGCTCCACCTGTGGTTTTGTGTCCCGCTGAGTGTCAATCAGCTGCTTGCCACGCTGTAGTGACAAGGCCTCAGACACTAGTTGACTGCACATATATAGCCATTGCTTTCTTGGGTCTGTAAATTCAGTGCTTGGGGTTTATTCCTAAAATTATGCTATTTTTGATCAAAATATTGCTAACTCCAGTAACGATAGAACTGTCTTAATTAACACAATTGATCTTTTCATGAGGGCACTTATCCCTTCTGGATAAATGTCCTCCTTTAACAGGGTTACAGAGTATGAGTAGTCATCTTAGCAAACTTCAGTCTCTATAAAAACATTTCATTTGACATAATGGAGAACACTGTGCAGCCACAATTTCAGTGTTATTCACCCTGAACTATTTCTTGAGACAAGAGATCGATAGATTGCATCAATCTTCTTCTTTTTTTAAAAAAAAAAAAAAAAACATGAAATGCTGATCCCTGTAATAGACCAGCAAGCTTAATCCTGTAGTTTAGTCTCAAATCAGCAAACACAGCACTTCTGGGCTACAGAAACAACGACTGAGCTGATGTCCACATCTATCACAGTTTCTGTGATGATTAAAATTGTGTGTCAGTTTGGCCAGGCCATGAATCTCAGTGATTCGGCAGTTACAATACAGCTTAAAGATTTGTAATGATGCAATCGCCTCTGATATAATGTGATCACTTCCGTGATGAGATCTCTTATGAGCTGCCTATAAGCTGAAAGAGGTTTCCTTGGTACGTGTGGCCTGCATCCAATTGAGATGGACTTTCTGGCAAGGCACATGGGTTTTTGCTTACTCTAAATCCTGCAGCTGGCTCCTGTCCATCTAACCTCTAGTTCTTAGGACCTGAGCTAGGAACTTAGCTGCCTGCTTATCTTAGGATTCATAAGCCTCTACAGCCTGTGAGCCAGAGACCACCTAATGGCTTTCCAGCCGGGGTCTGCTAGCACCTGTGACTATGTGAGTCAGGAGAAGCCCCAAGCTTGACCCACGAACTTGGGACTGTCCAGCCTCTACAGTAGCATGAGCTATTTCCTTGATATAAATCTCTCTGACACTGCCCTGGTTTTGCTTCTCTAAACAACCTAGCCTAAGACAATTTCCTCATCAACACACTGAACACAGTTATTATGACAGGATTCTTTAAACTCCTTTGCATGATGTCATTTGTCTCCTAAGAACTTTCAGAGGCTCCCCTGGTGTCCATCATTTCAAACTCACACTCATCTAGTCAGGCCACCCTCCTAACTGCCATAGGGACCACCTTCTTTTACTACTGTTCTATGCCATGGCAGGAAGATCCTCCAGCCCAGCCTTACCTCTGACCTTGGCAATACATATGTTGGCCCCAGGGATGTTCCCTGTGTCCAGCTGAATTCTCCATCAAAGCATGGCTCAAAATTCACATTTTCAAGGAAAAATGATCCATTTCACACCATCCTGTAGGAGCTAGTCAATTTGTACTGTTGTCATTACCTTTCCATGGCTCTAGATTGTTGTCTGTGCCATATTCCACATCACTAGCTGGACTGTAACCCCTTCAGGGAAAGTATTTTGTCTTTTGCTACTTCCGTGTCCTCCTAAATTTTGGGAGGAATAAGCTAGAATGGCTGATGCTATTGTGAGGGGAGAGCCTTGCAGCCCTGACTGGGCTCAGGCCCTGCTGGCTTCTGGATGCTCCCAGGGGTTATGAGAGTTAGGAGCCCTGCACCTCCTCCTCTAAGGTGAGGCCAAGAGAAGACAAAACCTACTGGCCAGCGTGTGGAGGGAAGCCTTCAGTAACACAGCTGTATCTGTATCCAGACATGGGTACCACTTTGGGTGGGGCTCCCATCTACTCTCTCCCCTCTCCCAGTTTCTTGGAGCCTCTTCTTTTTGATTATCCAAATCTACTTCTTATACTTGGGAAGGAAAAAAAGGGGGAGTATTTGTTATCCACAGAGGCATACACGAAGGTGAGTCTCATCAGACTTTGTGCCCATGCTCACTGGATTTGCCACACCCTTGAATTTGATAGGGTTCAAGTTTCTCTGATTCAGCAAGAGTTCTGTAGCAGTTTTCTTAGTATCAGATTTCCTGATAAGCCACAACTCAAAACCTTTTTTGGAGACTGCCTGTATTTCAAACCCAATACATCTTTATGGTACTATATAGACACATGATTCTCCTTATTTTACAGACAGACATGGGAGGTAGCAAGTAGCCATCAGGGTGTTTGTCATTGTTGTTGTTGTGAGGTGCCGTCAAGTCGGTTCCAACTCATAGCGACCTATGAACAATAGAACGAAACATTTCCTGGTCTTTTGCCATGTCCACAATCATTTTAGGGCTTAAGTCCATTGCTGTGGCCACTGTGTCAATCCATTTCCTTAAGGGTCTTCCTCTTTTTCGCTGATCCTCCACTCTACCAAGAATGATGTCCTTTTCCAGGGACTGCTCTTTTCTGACAACATGTCCAAAGTATGTAAGACATCGTCTTGCCATCTTTGCTTCCAAGGAGCACTCTGGTTGTACTTCTTCCAGAACAGATCTGTTGGTTCTTCAGTGGTCCACAGTACATTCAACATTCTTTTCCAACACCAGAATTCAGAGGCATCAATTCTTCTTCTTTCTTCTTTGTTCATGGCCCAGGTTTTGCATGCATATGATGTGACTGAAAATACCATGGCTTGGGTCTGGTGAATTTTAGTCTTCAAGGTAACATCCTTACTTTTGAGTACTTTAAAGAGGTCCTTTGCAGCAGGTTTTCCCAGTGCAATGTCTTTTGATTTCTTGACTGCTGCTTCCATGGGCATTGATTGCTGGACCCAAGTAAAGTGAAATCCTTGACAACAACAATCCTTTATTTATGACAATGTTGCTTACTGGTCCAGTTGTGAGGATTTTTGTTTTCCTGGTATTGAGGTGCAATCCATACTGAAGGCTGTAGTCCTTGATCTTCATCAGTAAGTGTCTCAAATCATCTTCATTGCCAACAAATAAGGCAGTGTCGCCTGCATAATGCAAGTTGTTAATGAGTTGTCCTCCGATCCTGATGCCTCATTCTTCTTCGTACAATCCAGTTGCTCAGATTATTCGCTCAGCATACAGATTAACAAGGTATGGTGAAAGCATACAACCCTGACTCATGCTTTTCCTGACTTTAAACTATGCAGCATCCCCTTGTTCTGTTCGCACAATTGCCCCTTGATCCATATACAGATGCCTTAAGAGCACAATGAAGTTGTTCTGGAATTCCCATTCTCTGCAATGTTTGCCACAATTCAGTATGACCCACAGAGTCGAATGCCTTTGTAAAGTCAATGAAACACAAGTAAACATCTTGCTGGCATTCTTTGCTTTCAGCCAAGATCCATCTGGCATCAGTGATGATATCCCTGGTTCCATGTCCCCTTCTGAACCCAGCCTGAATGGATAGAAGTATAGGGTGCTTGTGGGAGGATGAAAATGAGAACAGTAACATGCCTCTCATCTGTTGTACCTTCTTCATCTTCACCTTAATTTTAAAACCAAATTGTTGGTTTTGAATCTCAAACTAATCTTCAAATATTCCACTAGATGCATTCAACTTAATGAATGTTAAAAATAAGATGGAACATGTTGTATATTAATGATGTACCTTAAAAATTATTTTACTAAAAAGGCCACTGTTCAGTCCATTCTGACTGAATCAATCAGATGAACCAGAAGGCTGTGGCTTCTTAATGAAATCATGAACTTTCAATAGATTGCAAAAACATTTAATCTATACATTTCTCAATCTTGACATCCTTCTTCAACTAACTCCTTATTAACTTCCTTTCCTCATCCCTTTTCTAAAAAATTATTCTTTTAAAAAATATTTTCTTGTACTTTAAGTGAAAGTTTAAAATTCAAATCAATTTGCCATATGAAATACCACACACACCACTATGCACTTCCACAGTCCTCACCCTGTGGCCCCCATGACAGCACACTCTTTCCACCCTGTACTTCTCGTATCCATTCAAGCAACTCTTATTTCCCTCCAACCTCTCATCTCACCTCTGGACAACAGCTGCTCAGATAGCCTCATGTATCTATTTAAAACCAAGAAGCACACTCTTCACCAGCATCACTCTATGTCTTATAGTACAATCTTTGTCTTTAAAGTTGGCTTCTGTGCTGGTTTCAGCTTTGGGCTAACAGACAGTCTCACGGTCATGTGCTCAGGGGACCTCCCAGGCCATGGACTATCAAGTGGGGTCTTTTAATAGAGTTCCGGTTCTGTACACCTATTTTTCTCCTGCTACATCGGGGTCTTCACATTGTGTTCCCTGTCAGGGCTGGGTGGTGGCGGCAGGGTACCATCTAATTCTTCCAGTTTCATGCCAGTATAGTCTCTGGATCATAAGGTGCCTTCCATCTGCTGGGCTCATATTTTCCTCACGCCTTTAATATCCTGCATTTTCCTCTGCTCCAGGTAATTGGGACACATTGATGCTACTTAAATGGCTGCTTGCTAGGTGTCATGGATGCATTGTGTCCCCCCAAATGTATTTTTGCACTATGTATCATGTGCTGTGAATCCTGCTTCTGTGATAGTGATGATGGAGAATGGGCAGCAGTTGTGCTGGTGAGGCAAGATGCAAGCTACCAGCTGTGGTATATAAGGGAGAATGGGCACATGGAGAGTTGGGAAGATCATACCAAGAAGCAGCACCGAGAGCAGAGTATGTCCTTTGGACCTCAGGTTCTTGTGTCCAGATGCTCTCACTTGATTTGGATTCAGCCTACTGGACTGTGATAAATTCTCTTGCTTAATGGACTTACAATTTATAAGCGGATTTGTGGCTTGTTGAACTGTGTCAATACAATTGCTCTTCATAAAGCCTTCCACTCATGGTATTTTCTGTTAGAGCAGTACCAGGTGACTAAACTACTAGATATTAAGACTCCAGACACCCCTCTCTGAAGTATTAAGAGTTGAAATTGACTAGATGGCAGTGGGTTTGGTTTTTGGTTTCTCTAATACATGAATGGAAACCCAGGTGGTGTAGTGGTTAAGTGTTATAGTTGCTAACTAAAAAGTCAGCAGTTCAAATCTACCAGGCGCTCTTTGGAAACTCTATGGGGTAGTTCTACTCTGTCCTACAGGGTCACTATGAGTTGGAATCAACTCAGTGGCACTGGGTTTGGTTTTTATTTTACATCTATCACCATCTCTCTCCTTTTGTGCTTAAACCTTTTCTTAAGTCCTTATAATAGTGGTCTTATACAATATTTATCCTTTTGCAACTGACTAATTTCACTAAGCATAATGTCTCCCAGATGATTCCATGTTATATTTCTTAAGATCATCATTGTTCTTTAGTATTGCATAGTACTCAATTGTATGAATATACTATAGATTGTTTATCCATTCATCTGTTGATGAGCACCTAGGTTGAGTCCATCTTTATTACTATTGTGGATGATGCTGTAAAAAAACACTGGTGTACATCTATCTGTTTTTGTGAAAACCATTATTTCTCTGGGATATATTTCAAGAACTGGGACTGCTGGATCATATGGTATTTCTATTTCTAGCTTTTCAAGAAATTGCCAAATTGATTTCCAAAGTGTAGAAAAGTTCCAGGCTCTCTACAACCTCTCCAACATTTATTGTGTTTTTTGGATTAATGCCAGCCTTGTTGGGGTGTGATGGTATCTCATTGTACTTTTGATTTAGATTTCTCTAATGGCTAATGGGAAATCTTCGTAGTGTAGTGGTTAAGTGCTATGGCTACTAACCAAAAGGTTGGCTGTTTGAATCCACTAGGTGCTCCTTGGGGCAGTTCTACTTTGTTATAAGATTGCTATGAGTCAGAATTGACTTGACAGCAGTGGCTTTTTTGTTTGTTTGTTTAATGGTTACTGATAGCAAATATTTCCTTATGTATCTGTTAGAATTCTGGATGTCTTCTTTGATGAAGTGCCTGTTCAGATACTTTGCTTATTTTTTAATTGGGTTATTTGTCTTTTTCTTGTTGAGATTTTGCAGTACTTTTTAGATTATGGGTGCCAATCAGATTCATGGTAGCCAAAAATTCCTTCCCAGACTGTAGGTAGTCTTTTTACTCCTTTGATTAAGTATCTGGATGAACTTAAGTGTTTGATTTGTAAGAGTTCCCAGTTATACATTTTTCTTTCTAGTGTTTGTACATTATTAATAATATCTTGTAGTCCATTTACATTGTGTACTAGGGGTCCCAGGATTGTCCCTATTTTTTTCTTCCATGACTTTTATTGTTTCCTCATCCCTTTTTTAAAAAAAAACTTGTAGGGTGACTCCTATTAATGTAAAAAGTAAGGGTGTAGAGTTGGACTTGGATAAAATGTCTGTATTTTGAGCCAGTTAATAAGACTTCTAGAGTCTAGGGATTAAATATTGTCAAATGAAGTCCACAGAGGCCCTTAGTGTCCTCTTAGCTCCTTGAGCTCAACCAAGCAACCCATGCTGGCACAGGCTGGCAGGGAAAGAAGACGACAGAGATCTGATATCTTTCATTTTCTGTACATAAGAATAGCTGCTTAAATTACTTCCCATTGTTTTGTACTATATATAACACTATTCCATCAGTCAGTATTCTTAAACACTCTTTTAATACCTGTAAGCATTTTTCTGTCATTTCTAGCATACTGTTTCCTGGTTCTGTGATCATTTTCAGAAGACTCTACCTTCCCAGGTTTTTCACTGTCTTCAGGTCTTTAGTCCAACAGACCATGCTGAACAAAGTCCAGAATGTAAAAAACCAAACCAAACCCACTGCTGTCAAGTTGATTCTGACTTGTAGTGACCTTACAGACAGAACAGAACTGCCCCATAGTTTTTCCAAGGAGTCCTTGGCGGATTTGAACTGCTGACTTTCTGCTTAGCAGCCACAGCACTTAACTGCAATGCCACCAGGGAGAAGCACGGAGATCTTAATAGTTACCACTTTCCATTTCAAATATAATGTTTCTTCTTTCAGGATAACTGTTGAGAATATGCCACTGTGCCCCTTATAATGAGTTCTTTGTAATGGCAAAAAAAAAAAAAAAAAAAAAAAACCTTATCTGGAAAATACAGTGACAAAAAACTGAGCAAATACTTAATTTAAAGCTCTTGTACACTGGAGGGATGGTTTCAGTTGAGAGAACAAAGCCATTTATGAAATGAGCAAAAGAAAAAAAAAATCCTTTCCACCTAGTGGCTTTGTAGGAAATTGCCACTGTGGTGTCTTTAAACTTGGCCAGTTTGAGTGTTTGCTAATTCAGAATATAGCACGTGATGCTACACTGAAGACTGCACAGAAAGCGTTTGTTCTCCAGGGGTCAATGCCTACTTGTCATGAATTGAGAGCTTTGGGGTTCTGGCAGGAGAATAAAACTATTTGATTAACAGTGTCACATTTCTTTTATCCTTAGCAGGGAATGTCATTCAGAACAGTGAGAAAATTATCAATGTTTAATTCACGTACTGTATCTATTATCTATCTATATATATAAGTATTTATAAGAATACTAACTCCTGATGAACCAAATGCTGGAAGTACAAATAGGCAGCATCTACTTTTAAGTAAATTAGAAACAAAATTATGTAAATGATAGGCCTAAATTCTGGAAAGAGCTTTTTATCAACTGAGTGTGTGCATGATATGAAAATATCAACTTTTCTAATATACAAAGCAAAGCTGCATTCTGTCAAACAGCCATGGAAATGAAGACATGGAGAACTCATTACATCTACGTAGTACTCCTCTACTTTTATATCTTTTTGCCTCTACTTCCTTTGTTATTTTACTTTTTATTTTGTTACATACATACACATGTGTCTTAGTCATCTAGTGCTGCTATAACAGAAATACCAAAAGTGGATGGCTCTAACAAAGAGAAATTTATTTTCTCACTGTCTGGTAGGCTACATGTCCAAATTCAGGGTGTGGTCTCCAGGAAAAGGCTTTCTCTCTGTTGGCTCTGGAGGAAGGTTCTTGTCATCAATCTTCCACTGGTTGAGGAGCGTCTCTCTGCACAGCAACCCCAAGTCTAAAGAAGATGCTCTGTTCCCAGCATTGCATTCTTGGTAGGATGAGGTCTTTTACTCTCTTCCTGCTTCCCTTTCAAGTTTTGTAAGATAAAAAGTGGTACAGGCTGCACCCCAGGGAAACTCCCTTTACAGTGAATCAAGGATGTGACCTGAGCATGGGTGTTACATCCCACCCTAATCATCTTTAGCCACAGGCAGAGATTATGATTTATAGCACATAGAAAAATCACCAAATTGAGGACAGCCACACTGTACTGGGAATCATGGCCTAACCAAGTTGACACATATTTTGGGGGGATACTATTCAATCTATGACAACATGCACTCCCTCACATTTTTTCCTGGAGGAAGTAAGGTACAGACAAATACAATAAACAGGGTTGATACTATTAATGACTTTAGAACTAGTCTTACAGTGTTGACATTTCAGTAGGAAAATGTCTCACAAATCATGTCTGAAATTTAATACTGAAGTGGTTTCTTACCAGGAGAGTGAAGGGAAGCAGGCTTACCAGATCATGTGAGTAACCAAAGGTAGTTACTATATCATACTCTTTCATCTTGCTTGCATGTGCCATCTAGTAAAGTGTCTAACTAACACACATATTCTAATAAACCATTAATTTGCCTTTGCAGTAACTTCTGCCATTTCTGCTCAGAATCATAAACATTCTCTACTATTTTAAGGTTTTGTTTCAAGCAACTGAAATCCATGTTAGGTTAAAACACAAAAAAATGCAGGAATACAACTCTGCTGTCATGTTTTTGAAAACCAATTGCTTTAGGTGGGGCAACTTGTATAAAAATTTTGGTGAAAAGAAACTGATGTAAAGCATTATTTCACTTATAGCAGGATCTTACCATTGCCACTGAGTCATGTTCGACTCATAACAACTCTATAGGTCAGAGTAGAACTGCCCCATCCAGTTTCCAAGGAGCGCCTGGAGAATTTGAACTGCTGACCTTTTCGTTAGCAGACGTAGCACTTAACCCACTACACCACCAAGGTTTTCAGTAGGATCTTAGCCATCTGAAATTCTTCTTCCTAGTCTCTAGATTTTATCTGCAGAAGGTTGTGGTCGAAGTTGAATGTCAGAAATACTATTTGTTTCTTTTAGTACTTCAACTGGCAGTGTGAGCTTAGAATGTGGATTCAGAATTCAGAAAAATAATTCGCATTGAAATCAACACTGCAGATAAAGATTAGATTAGACTGGACTACAGGACATAAAGTGATGGAGGCATTGTAAGTACTTTACGGTTTAATATATATATATATGAGGCTGTCCAACTGGTTTCTTTCTAGAGAGGAGAGGTGAGGGTAGAGAGACACCGGAAGGAAAGAGTGGAAAAGAAGAGTGTGCTGTCACAGGGTGAAAAGAACAGACAGAGCCTCATTGTGGCAGCTGCTTTGGGTTTTATACAACAGATTGACTTGGATTGTAAACTTTCACTCAATCATAATTAAAAAAACAAAAAGACATAAAACTGAAGAAAAAAGAGGTGTGCAGCCCAAGAACTCTACTAAAAGACTTGAAATGGTGGTCTGACAGCCTGGAGGATCCCCTGGGAACATGGCCCTAGACCTGCTGCTGTCCCTGACCAGAAACCAGCAATGAGTCAACTCTTCAGAGAAGAATGGGCTGGACTCGGGCACGGTGTGACCATATGGTGTGCATACTTTATGGTACTACAAATTTATACAAGGCTGTCCTACTGGTCTCTTTCTAGATGGGAGACAAAGGGTGCGGGGACAGATGCTTGTTAAGAGGATACTAGATACACAGGGTGAAAAGGAAGAGTATGCTGTGACCAGGTGGGGAGAGTACAGGGAGTTGCAGATAGGTGGGCATGCAAAACTGATTTGGACTATATGCTTTTAGAGTGTTTTTTATTATTATTATTTTATCCCAATAAATACACAGCACTGAAAAAAGAATTAAGAAAAATACTAATTAATATTTTACACTAGGGTTGCCATGAGTCGGATCCAACTCGATGGCACTTGGCTTTTTGGCATAATTATAGATACCAATCAAACAACTCCTATGAGTCTTGAGAAACCTCCCCTGCAAAAGATAACTATAAATTTGACAGAGAGAGAGAGAGAGAGAGAATCTGATGGGCCAGCTCATGTTATTAACCTAGGACACATCATAGATCACTGTCTTACTCATCAGGTGGAAAGAACTGACCTTGCAGTTCTCACTCTTCGTCTGTTGTGAGGAGATCACAGGATTGATCTACACAGGAAAGGGTTATAGAGAGGGAAGTTTCCCCCAGAGTGGGCTGTGGGCATGGCAGGCCATTCTGGGGCTTGGTCTGTCCAAAGGGGAGGTACTTAAAATACTTATCACCTGACATTACACGGAAGGGGCTGCTGTTGTGGGGGGTAAGCTGGGAGATTTCATCAGGACAAATGAGTATGAGGTGCATTTTAGATATAAACTTTTGCCTGTCCCAGTTAAGAGAAGGGTTAAGAAGAAGTTGCTCCAGACCACATTTAACAACACTGTATGTGACTGTTTGGTCTGGACTTAATACAAATTTTACTCTGGTTTACATACGACTTCCTACATTTTCCACAGACTTAGTTTCTAAATTTAAGGCAAATATTCATTTACTCTTTCAGTGAATGTTTATTTAGCCCCTTCTATGGAAACCCTGTTGATGTGGTGGTTCAGCGCTGTCACTGCTAACCAAAGGGCTGGCAATTCAAATCTATCAGGTGCTCCTTGGAAACTGTATGGGGCAGTCCTACTTTGTCTATAGGATTCCTATGAGTCAGAATTGACTTGACAACAGTGGCTTTTTGTTTTATGGGACAAGTGGAGCCCTAGTGGCACAGTGGTTAAACACTCAGCTGCTAACTACCAAGGCTCCAGTCTACTAACTACTGGCAGTTCCAGTCTACCAGGCACTCCTTGGAAACTCTATGTGGTAGTTCTAATTGCTCATATTAGGTCACTATGAGTTAGAATCAACTTAATACCTATGGGTTTGGTCTGGTTTTATATGTAACGAATGAGAAGCCCTGGTGGTGCCGTGGTTAAGTATTCAGCTGTTAACATACATGACCTTGGGTATACCATGATTCTAATAGACCCCTGTCTGGGGTTCCTTTCTTATCTAATAAACTAGCCACCGCCGGGGAGAGAGTACAAGGAGGGAGGAGAAAAGCATAAGAAAATATACTTTAAAAATACCAACATTTAGAGAAAAGAAGGAAAAAGTAGCCAACTAAGGATGCAGAGGAGGATCTATTAGAGTGAGAAGAAGCCCAGGGTCTTGGACATCTCAGTAGAAGAGGATTTTTAAAGGTATCCTATCTTACAAAGAAGTTAGGAAAGTGAGATTGTGATGTAGCCATCATATTGAGTAATGTTACGGGTAATAGTGGAGCCCTTGTGTCACAATGTTTAAACGTTTGATTGCTAACTAAAAAGTCAGCAGTCCAAATCCATAAGCTGTTCCTCGGAAGCCCTATGAGCCAATTCTACTCTGTCTTATAGAGTTGCTATGAGTCAGAATAGACTCCACAGCAACAGGCAAGTATAATAATAACCTCCAAAGAATAGTTTCAGTCGGGTGGTGAAGAGTTAAGGATTATACAATCCAATGTGTTACGGGTATTAAGGTAGCTAAAACAACAAGTATGGACTAGCTTCTTGACAATTTGAGGAATAAAAGAAAAGTGAGCCTTAGGGTGGTACCTAAAAGGAATAACAGGGTCAGAGGAAGGTTGGTGCTGTCTAAATGACCAAATGCTTCACCCATTTACATCTCTCATCACAAGAGACTGTCAAAAAGTAGCTATGCCACGGTTGCTGGGCACTGGGATAATGTATACAGTCAACACTCCGAAATTCTTCTTAAAAGAGCACTTGAATCATAACCTAAATTTTTAGGAGGGGCAGTGATTTCTTATCCAGCATATCTTGATCAAACTTCAGATAGCCTTAACCTAATATTTGAAAAGTGAATAGTTTAAACTCATTTGTCGGGTTGTTTCTTTGCAGTGGGGCAATAGCCAAACAGTGACAACCAAACAGAGAATTTTGCAAGCAGAGCACCTCACTGGCGGCAGCAGCAGTCCATGGTGACAGCTGTTATAAATAAAAGGCATGGTTTTGACTCTAAGAGAGCTGAGGGAAGGCTCGTGGCTGAAGATGGTTCCCAGGGCAGTTAGCATAAAATGTAAAACAGTAGCTTAGGTAACAGGATAGTGGGGCCAAGAATGCCATTGACACTTTTACACACACACACACACACACACACACACACACACACACACACACACACACACACACACACACCTGGCACTACTGGTCTACTGCCATGTATGGCTAACCTCAAGCTCAGCCGTACTCTGGGATCATTTTGTTCCCAGGGAGGAAGCAGACAAGAAGCCCTGATCTGTTTTCCCAGATTTTGCACTTGGCTTCTTCTGAGGGCTTGCTGCCCAGACCTCCCCCCACCCCCCGCCCGCCTTTTCATCTACTCCTTCATTTGTTGAGTCCTGACTTCCTCTCATCACCACTAGGCTCTTACCCAACATGGAATTGCTGCTTCCACTGCTTGTCCTTTGGGCTCTCTTGCCAGTCTGACACCTCACCCATCACCTTTGTCCTGTATGCTTCCCCGTGGACCAGTGCTGGCTCAGTGGGTCAAGAACAAGCTAACTACAATGTATGTTAACTTTAGTGAGTGCTTACTATATGCTAGGCACATTTGATCATCTTATTTTATTTCATTTTTTCATGTTAACAACTCTTTGAGGCCGTAGAGGCATAGACAATTTAAGTAACTTATCTAAGGTGACAGAGCCGGGAGGTTTCAGAGCTGAAGGTCTGGCTTCAGAGCTCATGTTCTTAATCTCTGTAATACATTGCCTTATGTATAAGTTTGTGTAAAAAGGACCAGGAGCACAGACAACTGATCTATGCAAGTAGGGGTCAGATGCACGAACAGACACTGGATGTCAGAAGACTGAAAATTTAGGCCCAGAGTTTAGACAACTGGCCCAGGGCCTCAGTGATAGGGGGGAACTCCACTAAGCCAAAGCCTTTTCTGGAGACAGGTGGACAAGGATAGGAGATGAGGGAGCACCCGATAGGGTGTGGAATGCGAGGGATTAGGGCTGTATCTGCCCAGTACTATGGCTCTCATTGTCTTGCTTGGGCCCATGTTACTGGTCCTGATACCACAATCCCAACAGGCTGACCGTAGTCATCCCCTGATGAGCTCCATCAGAGTCAGGTTAAGAAGTCAGCTGTGTGTGAGGTTCAAACCAAGTTGGAAACTGGGTTTCACCCTAAAGTCCAGTTTTCTCTAGGGCTTAAGAAAAATTCTGAACTCAATCTAGTCAAAGGCATCTACACTATTCTTTGAACCAACAAAATTTTGCCACTGACATGTAAAAATAATACTCACAACCATAGGATATGTTTCTTCTAGTGGGAAGAAGACTGCCAGGTAATTAGGAGGATCCTGAATCGATCTTTATCTGAATATAAGATCTGGGCAATTCACGCACCCTCTCTGGGTCTCCTTCCTCATAGGCAAAAAGTGAACTTGTACCAATAATCCCAAAGGTAGAGTCAGAGCGTTTTTTATTATTACTATTTTATCCCAAAATATTTATATGATTGAATAAAGAATTTGTAATTTTTTCAGCATGTTCTCAGGCTCAAGCAATCATTTCACAAATCAGAAAGGACAACATTACTGCTGTCACAATGCTATGAAGTCATCTGGATAACACTCTATTTTTTTCCTATATCACTCTTTGACCTAATTTAGATTATCAGCATCTTATTACAAATTATCTGTTAAAATCCAATAAAACATTTTAATAGTATTATTAATGCAATGATTTGATACTGTTCAATACCCATAATAATCAAATAAATAAATATTCGTTTGGCAACTACCAGTGGATGTGAATTGAGAAGGCAGTGACAAGGAGGGTATAATAACCTAAGTTGGGGCCAATTTCTTGTTTGAATTATTCTTATAGTTTCAATGGAGCTTTTTCAATACTCCTGTCTAGAGCTGCTGTATCATTTTCTTCGGTATTGTCAGAATGGCTGCCTTGCTCCATCCCAGAAGAGAAAAGGTTTTACTGAACATCAAAACATTAATTTTTATCTACAAAGTCCAAGGCAGCATTTTCTCTATCATTATTGTTATCATTATTATTATTGAAAATTAAAGGTACAATATTAAATATTTTCAACAGTAGAAGCTATAGAACTTTTGTGTTTTTACAAAAGGGGGCATACAATAAAGCTCTGATTACACAGATTGTGTAGGACAACCAAGGCTTTCAGTGAAAGGACATTCTGCTGACAAGCCCTTAAAAGGTTGTATGCATGGCCCCTAGCCCTTGAGCATGGCGAGTGTTTGCCATGGGTAGCAGCCTTGAAAACCCTATGGCCTGTAACAAAAGGAGTATTTTTCCCCTTTTATGGGGTCAAACATATGTTGTGTGCTTCCCTGTCAGCCCTGGCACCACAGACAAGTTCTTTTCATATTGCAGCATACATAAAGCCTATAATTATCAGCCGCAGGTAGTGGCCACCTGCTCACGGAATACACAGAAATGGAAAAAATGTGGAAAAATGTGTAGCAAGAATGCTCCTTTTGAATTGGCCTGAGAGACTTTGCCTCTAAGGGTTTTAGAATAGATATGACTTTTAATCAGCCTCCTTTTGCTTACTAAACTGGCAATTTCAGAGTCAGAAGGTAATCATACACAGACAATTATGGCTACAAGAACTTTCCTAACATATTCAGCCAGGGCACAGTTCCATCAAATTTCATATTACCATATTCTCTGAGCTAACTGCATGCTACTTTCAGAGCTGTGGTGCATTTGTTTGGTATTCATTGATGTGTTTTATTATGTACTGGAGATGCGTTATGACCAGTCCTCGTAGAACCCAGGCACTTATTCGCCCAGCTACCAGCAATGCTGCCTGCTGAAGATCCATAGGTTATCTTTCCCCAGAAATTGCCTTCAGCCTAAGGGAGCTGCCTCACCCAAGGTTGTAGTCTCTTTCTGGAGTAGCCCACATCCAGTCTGTGCAGGGGTAGAAAGCTGCAATTTCCTCGTCTCAATTCTGAACACCTCTGTAGGGACATCTCAGCTTCAGAGCTCCCCAGGGGATCAACGGAGGTCTCTGTTGTGCCTGAATAGTTCCAATAGTTCAACTGCTCTTTCTTTCCCACCCTGCCTCACTTGTTCCGTCATGGGTTTTGTTACTGACAGCATGCAACCAAGAAAGACTCAGAAGAAATTTATGCTAAAACTTCTGCATATAAAAACAAATGTAATAAATTCAAAGTAGTGACTTTTTGACTCCCTCAGATTTAGGCCCCTGAGCTAAAAGGAGCCAATTTTTCATTGCCAGCCTCCTGTGTGATACTAGACTGGAATGACTTGGGACTCACTGAGTCTATTAGACTTTGCCTATAACTGTGAGGGTTCAGAAAGACTAAAAGACAGCTTTACTATCCATATTTTTCTTGTTTTTAGTCACTCAAGATTTCTGAAAGAACTAATGTTAAAAATACTATCTGGCTGAAATTCCATCTACTACATGAGTGACAAGACAGAAGCCAGGCTGCTATTTATCCAGCTCCCAGGATACAAGAGAGATGAATTTGAACACCAAGAAAAGTTGGAATCATGTCCAATCCATTCAGATCTCAAGAGAGGCCAGCCTTTGGTCATTCCTAAGGTAGAGAAGGCTGAGAAGGCCATATTTCTTCTGGGCAAGGTCTTGGAGATTTATTCTACCTTAGGATATGCTCAAGAGTATTTTGGAGGTAAAAGCTAACTAAGTTCTCAGGTTCCTTGAGAACTAATCTGAGCTCCCTCAAGTCATTTGTACCAGAAACCATGTGGGAAAGGGTAGAGCAGATTTAATCATTCTTCAAATCTAGTTTCAGAGTGTGAATGAGGGCACAGTTGCTTCTTTGACTGTCTTCTACTTTACGCTATCAAGGAGAGATTACTCTGATGTCAATTCAACTGTCTTAAAATGTTGTGTTGTTTTCGTAGGACTCAGCAAATCACAATGATTTGACCTTGTGCACCTCTTAGTGTTGAAAGAATTCTGTGTGGCACTCTTTCCCTATTATTACTAAACATTTATTGAGTTTTAGTCATGTGAAAGAGAAATCCCTGGACCTCTGGGCTTACACAATAGAAAAAATAGGACACATACAGCCATATCAGTACTTTCTGTTACCAACTGATTGCTTTCAGAATATTTCCCAAACTACCTGTAATGCTGTCTTTCAGACTGCCAGATTTATGTGAAATACTTCCTGACCTGAATATTCTTCTGAACATTATTCTTTGTCTTTGTGTTCCTTCTCAAAATTACTTTATTCATTTACTTGTTGCGTATATTATAGCAAAACACACTCTCTAGCCTACTGGTAAAGTTACTTGTATTTCCTGAAAAAATATCATTCATCTGTTTTTAAAATTGGTAATACATTCATATGGCCCAAACACAAAAAATTATAAAGGTACTTAGTGCAGTCTCCTCCCACTTGTATTAATCATCTTTCCAGTAGAAATCCTCACCTTACCCTCCAAACTACCAAAAACAAGTGGTTTTTCAATACTTTTTACACAACTAGTGGTATGTTACACACAATTTTCTGCACTTTGCCATTTTTCATTTAATAAAATATGTTAGAGGTCATTTCTTTGTTACTTTCAATAAAAATTATTCCTCCTGAAGAATTATAATATGTACCAGGAGAACCCCCAGGAATTGCTGGGCAATTTCAAAGATGGTATAATAAGGGAACATTGGGAAGTTTCTCAGGGCTAGCTGGATATGGATGGAGCTGGAAAAATTTCTTGGAAGGGATCCAGTAACAGACAGGACTACTGAACAGAAGGAAAAAAGATAAGGTGAAATTAATGAAAGCCATTGCATTAAAAAAAAAAAGTGAGGGCAGGGCCAAGATGGTGGGGCAGACATACAGTATTAAGGGAAATAATCTACGATTAACTGGAGTTTCTGAACAGGGAAGGATACCTGAAAATACAGATTATTGGAGAGTTGCTGACAGAAAACTTCCCTGAAATTATGAAAGAAGAGAACATAGATACCCAAGACGTGTATTGAATGCCACAAAAACCAGACTTCAAAAGAAAGACATCAAGATGTATTGTAATCAAGCTTAATAAAATGAAACAGAGGCTCTTAAAGGCAGCAAGGCTCAAAGCAAAGTAATATTCAGAGGGAAACCCTGTAGATTTTCATCCGACTTCTCTGCAGAAACGATGTTGGCAAGAAGGCAGTGAGATGACACATTCAAAGGCTTGAAGGAGTAAACTTCTAGCCAAGAATTATGTACCCTGAAAAACTGTTTCTCAAATATGGCAGTAAAATTAAAATATTCACAGATAAGTAGAAGCTTAGAGGCTTTGTGAAAACCAAATAAAACTACAAGAAATACTGAAAGTTCTTTGCTTAGAAAAACAAAACCTTCAAGTGTATATGTAAGGAGACAACAGAGGACACAGCACCTACAACCCTACTCAATTAGGGAAGTCACAAAGCTCAGTCAAAGCTACAATATTGAAAGAAGGGAACCACTGATCAGCATGACAACTATGACATCCTCACACTAAAAAGAGGGATATATTACGTAGTTATAACTCTCTCAGATGGAGAGGAAATTAAAAAGATATGCAGAAGTTAAATTCTGGTTTAAACTTCGAATAGTAAGGGGATCATATGAGTAGCCACAAAGCAAAATAACACAGTGCAACACATCAAAACAAGAAACATAAGTGAGGAGTCTCAACAAACACAAAACCAACATTGAAAAAGATGAAAAGTCAACCCATAAAGAAGAATGACCCAGAACAGGAAATTGAAAGCAAGACAGAAAATAGAAAACATCAACAACATAAAAATAAAGGCATCAAAATGACAGCACTAAACACATACCTATCAATAATTACAGAAAATGTAAACAGACTAAATGGTCCAATAAAGAGATAGCGAGTGACATCCTGGATCAAAAGACATGATCTGTCTACGTGCTGCTTATAAGAAACATGAGTTAGACTCAAAGATATGAACAAACTGAAAATCCAAAGATGGGAAAATATATATCAAGCCAACAACATACAAAGAAGAACAGGAGCAGCAATACTAATCTCAGATAAAATAGACTTTAATATAAAAGCTACCATCATGGACAAGAATGCTCACTGTTTATTGCTGAAAGTTTCAATACATAAGCAGGACATAACAATATTAAATACTTACGCACCCAATACCAGGGTGTCTAAATACATCAAACAAATACTGACAACATTGAAAAATGAGATAGATCACTCCATGGTAATAGTTGGAGACTTCAACACTCCACTTTCAGTAATGGACAGATCATCCAGAAAAGAAGCACAGCAAAGATACAGAAGATCTTGTTGTGACAATTAACCAACCAGGCCTCATCAACATAATACAGAACTTTTTACTCATCACAAATGCACATGGATCATTTTCAAGAACAGAACATGTGTCAGGACATAAAGCAAATCTCAACAAAATCCAAATCATTCAATTACTGCAAAACATCTCAGACCATAAAGCCATGAAAATTGAACTCAATAGCAGGAAAAACATAGGTAGAAATTTGAACTCAAGGAAAATGAACAACACCATGCTCCAAAATCCATGAGATATCGAAGAAATCAAGGACAAAATAAAGAAATTTATGGAATCAAATGAGAATGAAAACACATCCTGCAGAACCTATAGAAGGCAGCAGAAGCAGTGTTCAGAGGTCAATTTATCTCTAAATGCACACATCTGGAATGAAGAAAGGGCCCAAACTAAAGAATTAACCCTACGGCTTGAACAAGTAGAAAGAGAGCAACAGAGAAACCACTCAGGCATGAGAAGAAAAAGATAATAAAGATTACAGAAGAAATAAATGAATTAGAGAATAAAAGAACAATTGAAAAGATTAACAAAACCCCAAAGCGGGTTCTTTGAAAAGATCAACAAAATTGATAAACCACTGGCTAAACTTACAAAAGAAAAACAAGAGAGGAGAAAACCTGAATAAGAAGATGGGAGATGTCGCAACAGACCCAAATGAAATCAAAAGTATTATAACAATACTATGAAAGAGTGTAGTCTAACAGGTTTGAAAATGTAAGAGGAAATGGACAAAATTTTAGATTCATATCACCTACCAAAATTATCATCACAAAGAGAAGCAGAACAACTTAATAAACCCATCACAAAGGAAGAGACTGAAAAAATAATTTTTAAAAAACTACCAACTAAAAAAATTCCTGGCCCAGATGGCTTCACCAGAGAATTCTACCAAACTTTTAGAGAGGAGTTAATTCCTCTCCAAAATAGCCTGTGAGGCTATTTCACAACATAGAAAGGGATGGAATACTCCCAAATTCATTCTATGAAACCAGCATAACCCTGATACCAAAGCCAGGGAAAGATCCCCTCTAAAAAGAAAATTACAGACCAATATCATTCATGAACCTAGACGCAAAAATCTTCAGCAAAATCCTAGCCAATAGACTGCAACAACATATCAACAAAATAATTCATCATGACCAAGTTCAATTCATACCAAGAATGCAAGCTGGTTTATCATCAGAAAAACAATTAATGCGATCAACCACATAAATAACACAAAAGACAAGAATCACCTGACTTTGTCAATTGATGCAGAAAAGGCAACTGATAAAGTCCAACACCCATTCATGATAAAAACTCTCAGCAAAATAGGAATAGAGGGCAAATTCCTCAATGCAATAAAGGGCATTTATACAAAGCCAACCACCTACATTATCCTGAATGGAGAGAGACTGAAAGAACTCAACTTAAGAACAGGAGCTAGACAAGGATACCCACTCCAACACTTCTATTCAATGTAATTATTGATAGGTATGTGTTCAGTGCTGCCATTGTGATATGTTTGTTTTTGTGTTGATGTTTTCTCTGTTGTTCTTATTAGTCTGTTCTGGGACCTTCTTTGTGAGATGACTTTTCACCTTTTTCAGGGTTGGTTTTGTGGTTGTTGAGACTCTTGTATTACCTTTCTTGATATGGTATACTGCATCTTTATTGTGCTTTACGGATGTCCCAATGATCATGCTTAATAAACTATGTATAAACCCAATTTTAATTACTACCAGTCTTGTCAACTTCCTCTCCATTGGAAAGGACTACAATGACTGTAGTACATCCCTCTTTTTAATATGACGACATCGTGGTTTTCATGATATGGTCACTGGATTATTTTTTTCACTGTTATAGCTTTGATTGAGTTTGAAGCCTTCCCTAACTGAGTAGGATTCTGGATGGTGTGTATAAAGTTAGTGGTTTTGTGAAATTTAGCTAGGTGAAAGCAGTGACAGCACACAGTAGAAATAAGAGTAATGTAACCAGATTTCACCATAAACTGAAAGCTCTTCTAGTCTCAACCCAATATTGCAAGCATAGAGTATCAGGAGTGGGGTCTGGGGACCACGTTGTCATGGGACATTGAGGCCAACTGACATAGTTAGCCTACTGCTAAGAAAGTCTTCTGCACGCCATATTGGTGAGTGGCATCTGGGGTCTTAAAAGATAGCAAGCTGCCATCTGACGTACACCAAATGTTCCCAAGTCATCCAGAACAGATGACCACCAGGAAATAACAAAGACACTAAGAAAAAGAGCTTAGGAGACAAAAGGACCTGTGTGAATGGGAGACTATATGGACATGTGACCAGAAGAACCAGATAGTGCCCGGCTACTGCCAAAGACAGCCATGATGGGGCACACAATGTTGAGTCCCCGTGACAAAATGAGAAAAAGAGGTGTGAAGCTCTAGAACTCTACCAAAAGACCACAACTGACAGTCCGATGGCCTGGGGGTTCCCCTGGTAGCATGGTCCCTAGAGCTGTTGCTGCCCCTGTCAGAAAACACCACTGAGGTCAACTCTTTGTACAAAAATGGACTGGACACGAGGACACAATGTGACCATATGGTGTGTGTATTTTATGGCTCTGTGTATTTATAAGATGCTGTCCTACTTGTCTCTTTCTAGATGGATGAGAAGAGGGCAGAGAGGAGGGGATAGGAGCTTGTTAAGAGGATATGACAAGTACAGAATGAAAAAGAAGAGTGTGCTGTCACGGGGCAAGGAGAGAAGAAGGAGCTGCAGACAGGTGGGCATTCAAAATTCATTTCGATTGTACACTTTCACTTAATCACAATAAAAAAATGTGAAAAGCATGATTGAATGGAAACACTCTGAGGGTAACACACAGAAAGACTGAGTTAAGAGCAAGATAATTGATCAAAACAAAGGCAGCCTATAGAGAAGGGGCAAGGTGATGGTCCTAGAGCAGCCATAGATTAAAGGGAAGGGAATGCTTAGATTGCATCTGCAGCAGGTATATCATACTAGACTATATTTACAGAGAGAGGGGGCAATGTATACAATACATTGAAGTCAGATAGCACTTAGTTCAAACACCAAATGAGTTAAGTGCTTTCAATAAATTACTTAATTTCCCTTAAGTTTTCTTATCTGCAAAATGGGAATAATAATAACCATTTACAAGATTATCCTGGAAATTAAATAACTTCCTATATTAAAAAAATAAAAAATGCTCAGCATAGTGCCTGATATATGGTAGTAGATCAATAAATTCATGAAATTGTATTCTAATTATTATGGTTATTATGAGAAAAGAAGATTTCCTGGAGACCAAAGAGAGGGAGGCGTTTTTCCCCAGGGACTAAGAACCATGAAGCACCAAGAGATAAGGAGACGAGCACAACTTGAGGGGCAAGCAGGAAGGCCCTCACTTGACCCATGAGATGAAGGTCACTAGAAAGAAATAGCCAGCTCCTCCTTGGACTGGATGGGTAGAGGGTGAATTATAAAACGGTATGCTTAGTAGAGTTGAATTTACTTACATTAGATTACTTAAAGGTGTTTAGAAAATCTAAGTACTAATAATTGCAAATGCTGCTGGCTGGCTGATGTAATAGGGAAAAAAAATGTTATTTTTAACACACCTACCCCTGTTCTCTTTCCTAAAGTAATGGAGGGAAGGATGATGCTTTCATCTGCTGTGGGCTCTGACAGGTGAGGGCTTGCTATTTCGGAGAAATAAGCTGGGAAAGGGCTGAATTGTTCCATATAACAGAAGGAGGAAACTTTTCAGGTTAGAGAACAATGGGGAAGAAAGAACCTCAGAGGAAAAATGTGAGATTCAGACTTTTATACAGTTTATCCCCCTTTAATATCCCTACAAAATCTTTGGTGAAATCATCATTGTTCATTGACGGTTGTGGTGTGTGTGAATCGTTTCTGGTGGGCTATATGAGGTCTGACAACTAAATTTGTGAACTCATCCAAAAAAAAAGTGCTACATACCTCATAGCTGAGTATCACTGTGGTCACCTTTGAATTACTCCCCTTGGGAAGCAATGCACTGACGCCAGTGTCTAGTCCACCCTCCAAAGCAATTCTGTAACTCTTTCTGGAATGGCCATCAGAGCTCTTATATTACCCTTGAAGTCTTGAATTTTTTCAATATGTCTTCCTTTCAATATTTCCTTTATCTTCAGGTAAAGAGAAAAGTCATTCAGAGCCAGATCAGGTGGGTCATGACGGTGTTCCAATATAGTTATTTGTTTACTGGCTAAAAACTCCCTCACAGACAACCACACAATTAAGCTTGAGAACTTGCCACTGTGCCACTGTGTGCAATGACCATTCTAGAAAGAGTTCCAAAATTGCTTTGAAGGGCAGACTAGGTGCTGGCATCAGTGCATAGCTTCCCAAGGGGAGTACTTCAAAGGTGACCGTAGTGATAGTCAGCAGTGAAGTATGTAGCATGTAGAACAGTTAAGCTCATGGACTTAATTGTTGGACCTCAAAGAGAAGTGCTGAGCTCTGTGTGAATGTTGGTGCATGGTGAAAACAGAGACTGTGTCTGGAAAAAGCTGACCTAGAATTTCCTGATATTCTTTATGGTGTGATTATATGTTGATCTCAGAAAGTGAGTCAGTCACCTTAAGAGTTTGTTTCTTTGACTAAAGATGTACTGGGTACGACAGTTTAAGGGCACTAAAGACCTTGAGTCTATTCACTCAAGCAGCAAATGGTTTTGGAGGACCTGCCATTGCTGGGCACTGTGCTATGATCCAAATGATCTGTATGGTCAAGAAGCTCTCATTCTAAGGAGGAAGATGGACGAGTCAACAGTGTGATAATGAGCTGATGGTGGGGCTGTGGGATACAGAGGGTGCTACAGAGCACATAGGGAAGGTGCCAGGAAAGGTCCTAAAACAGAAGGGAGAAACATCACACACAAGTAAAACATTGCATTTGTCAACATACGTATTGCCTTTCTGGTAGGTTGAGAACCCAAGATGAAGCAACTGACACATAACCACAGAAGGTGTAGAAGTATTTTGAATTTTGTTCTTTTGGTCTCCTGGTCTCTTCCCCCTTTCCCCCTCATCTTGTCTCTGGTTTCAGAGAAGCTTGACTCCAGAGATGAATTCTGAAAAATACTACAGAGTGGTAGATTTTCAAAAGGGATTTAAAAGGCAGGAGGTGGTTAATAAGCAGAGAATAGACCTTTAGAAGACAGGTTAGCTCTAAGTACAATGAAGCATGTAGCCCCATTGACAGAATAATGAGCTTGCCTTTTTACTATGCATTTAAAATAACAGAATTTGTATAAACCCAGAGCAGATGGTTTCAGAATGAAGAAAAATATATCTTTTGGATACACTGTTTTCTATTTACAGTACTGTTATTCAGTAAGAATAGGGGGATGAGGTGACTAAATTAATGAGACATTTTATAATTAACATACCAAAATATATACACCTCAAATGAGTAACATTTTTGATAAACAGCTCTGATGGTGCCATGGTTAATGTTCAGCTCCTAAACAAAAGGTCAGTGATTCAAGCCTACCAGTGGTTACATGGGAGAAAAGATTTCACGATCTGCTCCCATAAAGATTACATACAGCTTAGGAAGTCTTATGGAAACCTAGTGTAGTGTAGTTGGCAGGTTGAATCCACCAGGTGCTCCTTGGAAACTCTGTGGAACAGTTCTACACTGTCTACAGGGTTGCTATGAACTGGAACAGACTTGACGGCACAGGGTTTGGTTTTTTGGTAGGAAGAGTCATGGGGCAGTTCTATTCTGTCAGAAAGGATCTCTGTGCGTTTTAAAAATGGTGTGGAGACAGCGTCCAACCTCCTCTAACTTCACAAAAGAAAGGAGAAACAAGATCAATAGCCCAAGGCTAATTTCTATGAGGGCCAGGTCAGACATATCTCCTCTGTCTGACAACTTTATCAATTCTGCCACCAACTGTCCCTCACACAACACTCTGCTTGTGCTGGATTTGAAAATTCACTGCAGTGACCATACAGAACTCATAGATGATACTCACGATTATGGGCTTTATGAGGGAAGCAAGAGGTTACAGATTGGGTTGAAGAACTTACAGGATACAGTTCTCCCATCAGTACAGCCTCTTCTCAGGCATGGCTGCAAACGTATCTCTCTCTGGCCTTCTGGCCTCTGCCTTGCCTGGACAAGTGTTACGAAGCTGTTGGGACGCTGCTGATAAGTGCTCCAAGGCACCCTACTTCACCAGTGAGCTTCAACCCAAAGGTGATCAGCTCTAGCTCTGAGTTGGCAAATCTAGCTTCACCAAGTGGGAGGCACCCTACTCCACCAACAAGCTTCCTGCCAAAAGGCACTCACCTTTCTTACTCTGCCAGGCACCCTCTCCTGCTGCCTTTTCTTTCCCATTGCTTCTCACTGTGGGCATTACAGCTCTAGCTCTTTTTTTGCTTCCAGGTTCCAGGTGTTTCTCAGCACAGGGATCCCAGGTCCAAAGGACTTGCTCTGTTCTTGGTTCTTCTTCCTCGTGGTAGTGAAATCCATCTTTTACTCCGGAATTGGCTATCTTTTAAGCCTAGTAGGTTGTCAAAATTGTCCAGTCCCCTTGGTGGGGCACAACTGACTTATTTGTACAGCTCCATTCAGTTGCTAGCAGAGCCCTGGTAGCACAAGGTTAAAAGCTTGCCCGGTGATGGAAAGGTCAGCAGTTTGAATCCATTCCTTGAAAACCCTACAGGGTCACTATGAGTTGAAACTGACTCAACAGAGACTTTTTTTTTTTATCCAATCACTTGTGTGGAAGTTACAACATTATGACGAGAAAGACCACACTAAAGTGATCACTTCACCTCACTAAGATTTGGAATCAACTTGGTGGTACATAACAGCAGCAACAATGTCTTTCATGTATAGATCTGGGGAGACATGCATTTATTTCAGCATTTCTGATCAATACGTTTTTGAGATTTTCTCTAGAGACAGCGGCATTCACACTAAGAAACCTGTGCTGTTATTTTGCACTACTGAGAGACAGAGAGAAAAGAAAAATGAGATTCCAATCTTGCCTATGCTGTGGGACCTTGAAAAAGATTTGTACCTCTTTACATCTCAATTTTTTCATCCTCAAAGTGGAAATAATAACATCCATCTTTTTTGGAATTCCTGGTAGTAATGAGAATAATACAAGTTCCTAACTCTGTAATTGGCATGTAGTAGCTGTTCAATAAATCTTCCCTCTCCTTTCTACTTGTCAAGTTTTATTTTGATGAAAAATACTTTCAAATGGTTTATCATTTTTAAATGTTAAAACTTTGTCCCATTGAGGATCTGCAAAGAACATCCTAGCAATTCAACTTCTAGAAATTTACTTTATAGAAATGCTCAAACCAATATGCAAATAAATATGTATAGGGATATTAATTCCACCATTGTTTATAGCCTGAAAAATTATAAAACCAGCCCTATGTTCACCAGTAGAAAATTCTTAAATAAATAACAGTGCACCTATGTAATGAACAATCATATGTTCATTTAAAAGAATGCTAAACCTATGATAACATAGAAAGATATTCATTAAAGTATTTCTTAGGCAAGTTGTAGAATACTATGTATAATGTAGTTCTATTCCTGCTAAAAATATCCATAGACACAGACATTTAAAAGACCCTGAAAGAACATACCCTGAACTGTTAGCAGTCCTTTGGGGGGTGGGTGTAATTGGAGATTTTCATATTTTAAATAGTATTTCTGTGTAATATTGAATTGTTTATCATAGTATGTAAGTGTATTAATTTTGCAACTATAAAACAAGAGAAAAAAGGAGAAAAGCGTCAAAGTCCTAAGAAAATGCCAATAAATGGGAATTATAAAATGCTTTATGCAATAGCAAAATTCAGAAATAGGCACTGTGCATTTGGATTCTTATGTTCATTTATGGAGTGCATGGATCCCAAGATATTACTGTAAAACAATCAGGTCTTTCAGTTTAAAGGTCAGTAGTTCAAATCCACCAGGTGTTCCCTGGAAACTCTATGGGGCAGTTCTACTCTGACCAATAGGGTCACTATGAGTCAGACATCACTATATAGCAGTGCATTTGGTTGGTTTTGGTTCAGTTTAAAGTGAAACCTAAAGTTATGACTACTATACATACTACGTAACCACCCACTGCCACCAAGTCAGTGCTGACTCATAGTGACTCTGTAGTTATATACACATACTATATTACATCTTCCAGATAAGAAACTACCAGTGTTATATGATTTATGGGTCCTTGGAAAGGCCTCCCAACCAACAGCTTCCTAACTAGCTTATTAGAATATCTGAAATTCCACCATTGAGAAACTTCATTTCTTCAGATTAAGGGATTACTTGGTATTTAATGTTGGGTTGAGATTCCTACCAAACCAGCCAAATCAGTTGCCTTCAAGCCAGTTCTGACTCATGGCAATCCCATGTGTGTCAGAACAGAACTGTGCTCCATAGTGATTTCAATGGATAAATTTTTAGAAGTAGTTCTCCAACCTTTTCTTCCAAGACACCTCTGGCTGGACTCAAGCCTCCAACCTTTCAGGTAGCAGTCCATTATACTGACCATGTTTACCACCCAGCATGCTGTATACCTGTCAGAAAATTTATACGGATTTTAACTGTCTTTTTTCCCATGAGACTCAGACAGCTCTTCCCAGGAAGGGATGACATTTTGATAGCTCTGTTCCCATGTCCCACAATTCCAGGCATACATATTTGTCTGTTGAATGTTTAAAACATCACACAAAGACTGAATCTGTTTTTCCTTCTATTATTGTAGAATCAAACTGAGGAAATAAATGAAGGCACTTTGTAAACTATAAACTATTATATACATGTACATTATTATTACTATCAGAATGCAAATTATTTTCTCTGATTATTTCCAAAGAGTAGGTTTAATGAGTGGAGGTATAATATTCTGAGTCTTCTCTACATGATTAAAAAAAAAAAAAAATCAAACCCAGTGTCATCGTGTTGATCCATACTCATCATCTCTATATGACAGCAGCAGAAATTTCTCACTGGTCCTCCAGCTGCCTGCATTCTAAAGAGTCCAACTTTTACAGCAAGGATTGTTGTGAAACTAAATTAATGAAGAAAAGTTTCATTTTTGTAAAAACGAGCATTAGTGAATGGGCAAGAATTATATGGGAGCAAGGTATAAGAAAATACATAAATGATGTGCTGAAAGCCTCAAATAGTATTTTTCATCTATCTCAGACTTTGGCCAATGATCCTTCTTTATTATGAGATGAAGTTCTTTGCCTCAAGGCTTTTGTCCCTGTGAAATGCATGGCTTTGCTCTCTAGGTTGCAAAGAAAATGTTTTAAAACTAGGATCTTCATCATTAGTTTCCCAGGAAACCACTGTGGTTCTGATGCTAATTGGTGTAACTGACTGTTTTAATTAAAAACACGGCCTGTTGCTCTGGAGGGTAGGGGGCAAGGAAAGAAAAAGACTCCTTTGGGTTACTGCCACCAAGAGGGTGCCAGGCTCGGAGTGCCAAGCCACCTCTTAGCTCCACCCTACACTTGCTGCCAGTTGGCACTAGTTTTCTTAATTGATGTCACCAGGAGCAGGGACATGAAGGATCATTTCTTTTTTTTATTTCTGACCCCAGCAGAGTAGAGGTTGGGCCCAGCAAACACTCACTGCAGTCTCAGTTAGCTGGAGCCAGCAGACAGGCCTGAGCAAGGCAAACAGCTCAGGTCTTGGAACTGTTCTAAGTTTCCAGCTTAAGGCATTTTTCAAATCTCCTCCCTCAGATGGAATGATGTCCCTAGAGGGTGTGGATGCCCAGAGCTTACCTGGAGCAAGGCATCTGAGAATGAACTCTATTTACATTTCTGTGGCTTTTCTTTCCACCACTAAGGCCTCTGTGATGATGGCATTGGAAGGTGTGGGCTTGGACTCCAAAGAATGCTGTATTCTCTTAAGGACTTTAATGTTCCCTAGAGAGGTAGCCTTACTTGTGCAGTGGAGAAGTAGACTTGTCATCTTTTGACAGTAGGATGTCTCCTTACAGGCTGTGCATAGTACATGGGCAAGATTCCCACAGTTAGACTTGTGCCCTCACCAATCTGTTCAACATACAAAAGAAACCAAGCTTAACGGTTTTGGTACAAATTATGCAGGTACCATAAGCAGCAGAAGCTAGTAACCACCAAGTACAAATGCCGGACTAGAGACTACTTCTTAATTCACTTACAAAGACTCTCCCAAATGCCTCAGCAGTATATACATATAGCTCCATCATCTAAAACTGTACTGTCTGATACGGTAATCACTAGCCATGTGTGATTACTGAGCATTTGAAATGTAGCTGGTCTGCTTTGAGATGTGCTATAAACACAAAATACACTGGATTTTGCACGTTTAGTGCAAAAAAAGAATGCAAAACAGCTGAGTAGTTTTGCTATTAATTACATGCTGAAGTGGCAGTATTTTGAGTATACTGATCGTCATGGATTGAACTGTGTCCCCCTAAGAATGTGTGTAGCCATTTTCCCCTGTAATGTGCTTTTGTCTTCCAAGAGATAAAAGGAGATAGAAGCAAGCAGAGAGAGAGGGATCTCCTTCTACCAAGAAAAGAAGAGCTGGGAGGGTAGCCCATCCATTGGACCAGGAGTACCTGCACTGAAAAACTCCTAGACCAGGTAAGATTGACAACAAGGACATTATCCTAGAACCAGCAGAGATATAAAGCCTCCTGGAGCTGTCACCCTGAGTTTCGACTTCTAGCCTCCTAGACTGTAAGAGAATAAATTTGTTAAAGTGATCCAATTGTGATGTTTTTGTTACAGCAGTGCTAAATAACTAAGACAATTGAGTTAAAAATACATTATTAAAATTAATTTCATCTGTCTCTTTTCATGGTTTTTAATGTGGCTAATAGAAAATTAAATACATGGCTCACATTATATTTTATTTAGACAGTGCTAATGTAGACTGAGGAGCCCGGGTGCTGTGATGGTTAAGCATTCAGCTGCTAACCCAAACACGGGCAGTTGAAACCCACCAGCAGCTCCACAGGAGAAAGACGTGGCAGTTTGCTTTCATAACTATTAAAGCCTTGGAAACCCTATGGGACAGCTCTCTCTGTCCTACTGGGTCCTGTGAGTTGGAGTCAACTTGACAGCAGTGGGCTTGATTTCAGGAGATTTGGCCTAGAGTGAATCTCCTCATACTGATTAATTCCCTTACACAATGTTTATTGCACACCTCATGTGGTGGAATCAATAGGGCACAGGTCCTCTTCTCAGACAGCCTCAAGCTAAATAGGGAGGCAAACATTGGCAAGCAACAGCCCAGGCTAAGTCTGTTAATAGAGTAGTATGCACCACATAGGGAACAGCATCATCAGGGAAAGCTTCAAGGAAGAGGCAAGTTTGCGGATATACAAGGGTTTTAGCAGTCAGACAGAAAGAAAGGAATACTCTGTGAAGAGGTGCAGAAGTGGGGATGTGCCTGGCATGTTTCAGCAAAACACAAGCAGTTCAGCTACTGGTGCAGCTTACAGTAAATTTACAAACAGGTGAGTGAGCAACAGAGACAAGGCTGAGAAGACGGGCCAACGTCCCAGGTTCTAAAGGGCCTCTCATGCCATAAGGAGTTTACACACAGACCATGAACCAAGGGTCGTCTAACTGTAGTATGCAGAAAAGTCACTTGTGGAGATTTTAAAAATGCAAGCCCAGAAGCCATACATCAGAGGCTTTGATCCTAATGCACCAAGTTAGGCCTTGGAATTGTCATTTTTTTGGTATCAGTATCCCAGAGGTTCTAATGTAGAACTCACTTTGGAAAATGTTGCTGCAAGTGAGGAATATTTGGTTAAACAGTGACATGGTTATGTCTGCGTCTAAGGAAGATACTCAGAACACAGGGAAGGTAGATGGGGTAGTCTCCTGAGGCTGCAGAGACTGTAGGCTATGTCAATTATCATGGTGAAAAATGATGACAGTCTGAACTAGGGCAATCAATTTCAAGTGGGAAGGGGTAGATAATGGCCAGAGACATTTAAGCTGTAAAACTACCAGGCCTTGGTAACTGACTTGGTCCTTGTTCTGTATCCTTGCTTCTTGCCCAACTATCACACATGAAACTAGTTTTGTTGTTATTTGTTTTTCCCAGAACACTTTAGAACACAAAAGTATTTTCAGTGAGACTTTCCAAACCAAGTGAATAGACAGTTCAATTCCTGAGAGAACCTTTCCTGTTACAAAGGCATCCAAAATAAACATTACTCTGGTGCCACATCTGTAAATTCCCCTGTATGTTCCTGATCACTGCTGCATACAATGGATGGAAGCAAAGTGGAAGAGTCTTTGCTTTCCTGGAGCTTCTTGAATACACTGACTCCTCACCATGGAAGATGCCCATCTGTAGCAGCCCACAGATTCAGATATGCATTTATAAACGCATATACAAAATCCCATATTTCAAGTGTTGGAACTCAGGTACTCAAGGCCAGGAATGCAGATTCATGATTTGAGCAGACTCAGTAATGGAGGCACAGCAGGTTAGTCACGGCAGGTTTTCTCGGTATGAAGGCTGGAGGCAGGTACAATATTCTGGCAGGCAGCGGGCAGCGGCACCTCATAGCGCAATGACCCTATAGACTGGCTTAGAACAAAAGTGGCTAGCAGCCAAATACAGAGCCCCAAGGTCATCAACAAGTTATATAACTACTGTTGCATCAGGTGAATTATTCCCAGCCAGAAGGCCTGTGTACAGTTGGAAGGCCTAAGCAAGACAACCTTCCATGCTGTCCTCACATCATTTAACATGAACATTTTAGTTTCCTGTATAATTTCACACAATCCTCTCAGCATAGAATTTCTTTCAGAGTCACGTTATTTCTTCCTTCAACTTAGATGAAGTTATGGATTGAATCAAGTCCCCCCAACCCCAAAATGTGTATAGCAATTTGGCTGGGCCATGATTCCAAGTATTAGGTGGTTGCCGTCCATTTTGTGATTTTCCTATGTTGTAAATCCTAATCTTTGCCTGTGATTAACAGGGCAATATTAAATTATGTTAAAGAAGGTTAGGGTAGGACTGTAACCCCTTTACCCAGGTTACCTCCCTGATCCAATGTAAAAGGAGTGTCATGGATAGAATTGTGTCGCCCAAAAAATATTTATAGAAATTTTGTTGGGTCATGCTTACTAGTATGGTGTGATTGCTCTCCATATTGTGATTTTTCCTATGCTGTATGTTAAAGAAGACTTCAGTGGGACTGTAAATCCCTTCCTAAGGTTACCTCCCTGCTTCACTGTAAAGTGAGTTTCCCTGGTGTATGGCTTGCACCACCTTCTATCCTATAAGAGATAAAGAGAAAGGGAAGCAAGCAGAGAGTTGGAGACCTCATACCACCAAGAAGCAGTATTGGGAGTTGAGCACATCCTTTGTAAAGGCCTGCGGTCCCTGTGGCTCAGTAACTCCCAGCCCAGGGAAAGACTGAAGACAAGGACCTTCCTCCAGTGCCAGGAGAGAAAGCCTTCCCACAAAGCTGATACCCTGAATTTGGACTTTTAACCTACCCCACTGTGACAAAACAAAATTTCTCACTTTAAAGGCATTTACTTTTGGTATTTCCGTTATAGTACTACCTGACTAAAACAGGGAATTTCCCTGGAGTGTGGCTTATATCACCTTTATTCTTTTATCCTACATGAGATAAAAGGGAAATGAAGGAAACAGAGAGTTGAGGACCTCATACCACCAAGAAACCAGTGCCAGGAATAGAACACGTTCCTTCACCCTGAGGTTCCTGAGCTGAGATGTTCCCAGACCTAGGAAAAATTTATGCACCACAAGGATCTTCCTCCAGAGCTTACAGAAAGAAAGGCTTCTCCCCAGAGTTGGAACCCTGAATACGGACTTGTAGCCCACTGGACTGTGATACAATAAACTTCTCTTTGTTAAAGTCACCCACTTGTAGTATTTCTGTTAGAGCAGCACTAGATGACTACAATAGATGAGAAACACATTTTCCCCCTTAGTCAAAAATACAGTTAAAAAGCTTGTAATAAACAGATAAAAAAGGGAAAAGTAAATACCTGTCTCTCTTAGACTTTTTAAAAGAGAAGGGACTAAAAAAAAATCTCTGCATATTCTACAAATATAACATTTTAATTTTTTGATGGAAATTCTGACTTCATAACCCACTCATAGAAAGATACAAGCCTGTTCAATGCTAGCACTTAGTGTAAACAGTAAGTGAAAATACTAGCAAAATAATGACTTGAATTTCAAATAGGTAAAAGCTCAGGTGTTTGAGAAGTATGGGAAAGTAGTACTTATAAAGATTATGGAACCAGTAGACTAATGCTGGGTGTCATGGAGTGAACTGTGACCCCCAAAAATGTGTGCAGCAATTTGGATGGGCCATAATTGCCAGTACTGTGTAATTTTCCTGTATGTTGTAAGTCCTGCCTCTCTGATATTAACAAGGGAAAATAGGCAGTGGTTGTGCTACAGAAGTGAGATTCAATCTAAGATTGTAGTGCACCTTAAGGTAGTCTCTTGGGATATAAAGGAAAGAGATGCAAGCAGAGAACTAGGGACCTCATATCATTAGGAAAGTAGTGGTGCCAGGATCAGAGCATGTCTTTTGGGGTCCCTGTACCTCAGAATCTTCCAGATCAGAGGAAGACTGACAATAAAGATCTTCTTCCAGAGCCAACAGAGAAAGCCTTCCACTGGAGCTAATGCCCTGAGTTTGGACTTTCAGCCTACTTTCCTGTGAGAAAATAAATTTCTCATTGTTAAAGCCATCCACTTGTGGTATTCTGTTATAACAGTACAAGATGGCTAAGACACTGGGTGTGACAGTTGATTTAATATGTCAACTGGATTAGGCTACGATGCCTAATACTAGTCTAGCAGACACTTCTGTGTTGCTGTGAAGGTAACTGCAGGTGGGATTAACATTTATAATCAGTTGACTTTTAGTGAAGAAGAGTACCCTCGGTAATATGCATGGGCCTCATCCAGTCAGTTAAAGGCCATAGAATGAAAACTGAGATCTCCAGGAGAAGAAGGCATTCTGCCTCAAAAAATAAAAACCCCAAAACCCACTGCTGTCAAGTTTATTCCAACTCACAGTGACCCTAGAGGACAGAGGGCAACTGCCCCACAGTTTCCAAGGAGTGCCCAGCAGATCTGAACTGCTGACCTGTTGGTTAGCAGACATAGCACTCATCAACTGAATTTGGATTTTTAGCCTACTTTTCTGTGAGAAAATAAATTTATCTCCAGGGTTTCCAGTCCTCAAAAAATAGAAACACTGAATTTCTACCTGAGTTTCCAGCCTGCTAGCCTGCCCTACAAATTGGATTTGCTAGCCTCCAAAATCATATGAGCCAATCCCTTAAAATAAACCTCTTTACACACACACATATTTACATATGTGTGTGGTATGTGTGTGTGTATAAAATCCCCTCTTCATTCTGTTTATTTTTAACATGAAAATATTTTTATTTTACTTCATAATTATTTGGTGGCATGGATATGTACTCATAGAATTATAAATTAAAATCATCTTCTCTGAGATCTTTTACCTTTCAGCATGGCTATTGAAAGTTCAATTGCATTCTAACTCTGGATCCCTTATAGTGATTCAGTTTTGTTTCCTTTCAGAGTGCTCCATTTATTCTTAATGTTCTGGTATGTTGGCACAGTGTGCCAAAGATAGGCATTTTGTTCATTAGTGCAGGGCACTCAAACATGGACTCACAGAAATTCACATCCTTCAGTTGTGGCAAGTTTTCTTGTATGACTGATTTGATAATTTCCTCCTTATGTTTTTTCTGATCTGGTATTCTGGAATGTCTGTGAGTTCTAAATCAGACTTTTAGAAAGATTCTCTGTGTCAGAGGTCCTGAAGACCATCCCCAGGTTTGATGATTCACCAGGAGGACACACAGGACTTAGATTATAGTTGTACTCATAGCTATGATTGATTCATTACAGTGAAATGATGCAAAGCATTGCCAACAAAAGGAAAACATACACAGGGCAAATTCTGGAGGAAACCAAGCGTGAGCTTCCAAGGATCCTCACCCAGTGGAGTCACACAGGATATGCTTAGTTCTGCCAGCACTGAGTTGTGAGAACATATGTCTTCTTGAATTACTGGTTTGCTTGAAGTTTCTTTTTATATTTATTTGCTTTTATCTCTTCTGTTCAGGTTAGAAGATTTCCTCAATTGTCTGGTACTCCTTGGCTGGCTGCACACAGTAAGAGTTATTTGGTACATAGAATTTCATTTATTTCCCACTTTGCTTGCCCAGTGTCCTGAAATCCTGAGTCGCTTTGGTCTGACCTGTCCAAAAAATAAAGTTCAGTCATCTACCAAAAAGCAGGAGAGCTGCACTCCCATTGTTTCTCTAGAAATCCTGATTGTTTCACTAGACATTATCAGTACGTTTGAGAAAGACAATGAAAGGCAGAGGGATGACTGATAATAGAAGCGGGCTGATATTAACTGGCCTAGTCATTCTATTTAACTGCTTAGTGCCTCTTCAATGATTGATGCTCTCTAGCTGGTGTTAATATAAGATACAAAGATCTTCACACTTCTATTCACTCAACTGAACTCAAAGTGTAAAAGTCAGAGGGCCTCCTCGGCAATATAAAGTTTCTCACTCAACTCCCATGAGTTCATCCAAATGTTTCTTCCCAGACCTCCTTCTCCTGGATCTTCAACTAATTCTCCAAACCATCCAGAACTTTCACCACTGCTCATGAGTCTACTTGTTACTTAGGTGATTCACTGAGATGTATTTTATATCCCTTTGCCCAATTTTTTTCATTAATTTTTTTAAAATTTTGTTGTTATTGTTGAGGATATGCACAGGAAAGTATACACCAATTCAACTGTTTCTAACTGTACAATTCAGTGACATTGATTACATTCTTTGAGTTGTATGACTACTCCCACTCTTCTGAGCTGTTCTATTCTCATTAACATAAACTTACTGTTCCCTAAGGTTCCTATGTAACCTTTTGAGTTGATGTTGTCACTTTGATCTCACACAGAGAGTTTTTAACCCTGCCCAATTCTGAGAAACCCCTGATAGTACAAGTGGTCACATATTCAACTAGCCAAAAGATGGAAGGGTAGAACTTAACCCTGAAGCACCTTGGAAGACAGGCCTGTCAATCTGCTTCTGAAAAGCCACAGCTTCAAAAGCTCTATAGAATAGTTCTACTCTGCAAGCATGGGGTCACCAGGAGTCAAAATCAACTCAATGGCAACTATGACAACAAGAACAATAACAATTTTAACAGCAAAAATCCATTTGCAGCAGCTGTGGCCCAAACTCCTGGACTCATACCCCTCAGGGTTGAGGGTCTAGATCACCCTACCAGTTACGCTACCTAGTGATCAAAGATGCTAACCGTGAGGGAATCTAGAATGGGCAATAGAGGAGGAAGACAGTGTTAGATGTGCAGCAGCAGAGGCTGTCATATTGTCTTCTACCCTTCCTCTTGTGTACAGGAGACACAAGACCAGAATCTTGAAGAAGCAGTTTCCACAGTAATCAAACTTGCTATAAGAAGTGATTACAAAATGGAAGTAAGAAGAATACATCTACTCTCTAATTCATTTGAGTTCTGCTCGGGGACACAATGTGACCATGGGGTGTGTGTACTTTATGGTTCTCTGCATCTATACAATGCTCTCCTACTGGCCTCTTACTCAAAAGGAGAGGAGAGAGTAGACAGGAGGAGCCAAGAGATTGTTAAGAGGATACCACATATATAGAATGAAAAGGAGGAGCGTCCTGTCACCAGGCAAGGAGAGCAGAAGGACCTGCAGACAGGTGGGCATGCACATTTCATTTGGATTGTATAGTTCCACTTAATCACAATTAAAAACAGAAAAATCAACCTTAAAAATTTAAAAAAAAAGGAAGAAGAACAGGTCTGGAATACAGGAGATCCTTTAAGTGTCTCTTAAGAACTACCATGCCCTGTGATTAAACTCAAATGGAAAGCTACAGCAAACGAACACAAACAGGACTACTAATGGCCCAGACCCTTTAGGAATGAAAGTTTGGGTTACCCTACAAGGCAAAGAACTATGACCAGCTGAGGCGCTTACTGAGGGCAAAGGGAATGTGGAATGTGTGGTAGAAGGCAGTGATAAACACCAGCAATGCCCACATAATCAGTTGCAGAAATGAAGACTGTAATTCTTATGAGTATTCCTTTCCTGTTTTGTTTATGTGTGTGTGTGTGTGTGTGTGTGTGTGTGTGTGAGTGCATATTTATTTATTGTTGTATGTCGTTAATTCCAACTTATAGTGACCCTGTAGGCCAGAGCAGAACTTCTCCAAAGGGTTTCCTAGGCTGAAATCTTTACGGGAATAGATTGCCAGGTCTTTTCTTTCATGGAGTTGCTGGTGGGTTTGAGTCACCAACCTTTTGTTTAGGAGCTGAAAGCTTAACCATTGTGGCACCTAGGCTTTGAAATCTCTCTCTCTCTCTCTCTAAATACATAAAAGCAAATACACAAAATACTTGTTTTTTCCCTACCTTATCATGTTGCCATCAAAGTTGATTCTGACACATAGTGACCTTACAGGACAGAGTAGAATTTTCTCATGGGGTGTCCAAGGAGCAGCTCGTGGATTTGAACTGTTAACCTTATGGTTAACAGCTGAGCTCTTAACTAGTATGTCACCAGGACTCCCTATTTGTTATACAAGATGAAAAAAGGGTTAGTACACTTGACTGTACACTTGTTAGCTGTATCATGTTAGGTGGAAGCATGACTTCATAGTTGTCTTTGGAGAGAAATATGTATAGGTGACAAGTTGACAAACGGTGGATTGTGATGGTTAATTTTATGTGTTAGCTTAGCTAAGCTATGATTCTCAATGGTTTGACCATACACCAGACTAGCTGCTGTTCTGTAATATAAAGTGATGGGATGCAACATGAAGTGATGTGATGTGATGTAATGTAGTCACCTTTCATGATGTGATTTCGTGTGTTCAACCAATCATTTGAAAGGGGACTTTCTTTGGGGGTGTGGTATGAATACTGTGGCAGAGATCTCTTTCTCTCAGTTCTGCATTCTTCTCATCGTCTAACATACGAATCATAAAACGTAAGTCTGTAGAAGTCTCTAGACTAGTGTTTGATCTACAGATCTTAGGACATAAGCTTGAAGAAGTCTTTGACCTTCTATCTGACCTATGTATTTGGGACCTTCCAGCCCACAACTGTATAAGCTTATCTCTCTCTGTCTCTACATATATATAATTACCAGCGTGGTTCCTCTAGAGAACTCATACTAAGTGCACCACCCAGAGATCTCCTTTCAATACCAGGCTACTCATCCACCCAGGTACTAGAAGTGCTGATTGTTGAAGGCTCAATATTGAGTTCCTCTGGAAATTTCCCTTAGCCAAAGGAAATTGCTTCACTCAAATGTTATATTCCCTCCTGGAGGCAGACTGTATCCAACAACTACAGAATGTAAGTTACAAAACCCTTGCCCCTTGCTTCATCTGGGGACATCACAGTCCAGAGTTCTCAAGAGGATCATCTGAATCCTCTACTGCAACTGGCACTGCAGCTCAACTTCTTCCTCTAACAAATCTTACTTTTCTTACTTCTTTACTCTCCCTCCCAAATTAACCTCTTGCGTGCAATCTGCATCTCCAGGCTTGTCCAGAGAAACATACTTTAGAGAGTAGGCAAAATCACTTATGTTTATTAAACAGTGTGGGTGTTTTTGTTTAGACCTGCTAAATTGTATGCTCCAAGAATACAGGATCTTTTGTGTCTTGTTTATGCCTTGCATCACCTACCACATTGTATTGCCTTTAACAGGTACTGCATAGATAACTCACAATGACGTACATACCTTATTAGCCAACTCTACACTTGGTTCTGAGACGTTACGGATTTCATGCAAGGTCCCTTATACTTCTGGAAATCTCCATGCTATTCAGAATGTCTCTGAAAGCTTCAGCTTCACAGAAGCCTTAAAATTCAAATGTAAAGCCCTACTAACATGGAGTGATAGAGAACAGAAGGGGGTAGTCACTTTCTTCTGCCAGGTTAAACGCAGACAAAGGCTTAAAAACACAGAGTGTTAGACTCATACTGAAAACAATTTTGAATGAAAAGGTAAGCATATTTGTTACCTAAAACTAGAGATGCAGAAAGAGATTATGTGCATTTCATGTTCTCATTAAGTCATGGAAATTATTGGAATTCTGTTAGTCTCAATAGACATACCCCCAAATTTATTTTGATTTATAATCAAGACAGACTTGTTAAGTTTATCCATGGACATAATACTGTGCTGAGGGTTAAAGTGAGAAATATACGCACGTGTGAATGTAGCCACAATGAAAATCCAAGGGAGTCAATGAGGATACCCTCTCCTTCCTGTCTGCTCACACTGGACTGGCCTCTAGGCTACAGTCTACACTAGCATTGCCTATTATCTCTGTCAAACATCAGTGGCTGGCCCCACTGCCACCCTCACCAAGTCTGCAAATAAATGACAGGTGATTTCCCCAGGCTTTTAACTGGCTATCAGGTCACACACAGTACTTTGCTTGGAAAAAACTCACTTATGTATCTCATCACTGATCAAATTCAAGTACTTCATATTTATAGTTTAAAAGCCCAAAATGGGTTAGTTTATCATAGCCCAGCTTCATGACACTGATGCATGTGCTTGTACCGAGTGGCTATGAGCTTGGTGCTCTTTGATTTAAGTGCAGGAAGCTTTTATTTTTGAATTTCTACCTACTCATGGCAATACATCAAACAATCAGTTTTAATATCTTTAGGGTTAAGTGCACTCTTGTAATTTAGAATTAAATGATTTTTATTAAGCACTTTTACAGACTATCTACATGCCATACAACTCCACTGATTAAGGATCATGGTGACTGGTAAAACAGCAGCCCCCATGAATTAAGGAAGCATTAGTGAAATGCATTTTCTGAATACATCACATAAGGTATTCAGAACTAAGTAACTCAAATGTCACAGAGGAGCCCAAACGAAAATTTCCTTGACAAAGCAAATATACCAGGTGAACCCTGTAAGCTATAATGCACTTAATAGTGACTTATCCTTGGTTTGTGATCTTTTCTACTTCCCCTACCACAGATTCTCCTCAACTCCATTTTCACTCTAGCTGTACCCACAACTCCATTTCTAAGAGGGTTATTTCTCTTTGTGGCTGCTATGAAATGGAGCTGGGAGCAGGGGAGCAATCAACCAGCTTAGACCCATTCCCCAACATTAAAAATTTGCAACATAAATCTACTTACCAGCAGAGGGCAGCATAAATCTGCTGCCTTGCATATGCTTATGGGAACTGGGGGTGTGTCTGGCAGGTGCATTGGGACACCACATGACTGTGTGTGCTGTAGAAACAGACCCTATCTCCAATTCATGACTGCTTGATCAAAAGTGATGAAAGCTTCTCTCACCCACTGTTTTGACTAGATGTGGTTGCAGGGGTTTACTTTGGGACACTTTGGAGAATCACAAAGGTACCCAATTCATTTTTGGCTCAGATTTTTTTTCTTTCTTTCCTAAGGCAAACTAAACCTAAACACCTGAAAGAATAATTATTCAGTGCAAAGCTATGTGAACTGCCAAACCTCTCTCTTTACCTCCATCAATAGTATATCTAAAGTCTGAAGAATCTTGTTGGCATTTCCCCGTATAAGCTAGCACCCATTCTCTCAACTAGCTCATATGATTGCTTCTGTAAAATAATCAGACCTCAATTAAAAGATGAAAAATGTTTTTCAGTGTAATGATGGCAGGAGGTGATGGTAGTGGTGGTATGTAAAGGTTAAGACCAAAGCCATGCTTTTAGGAGTATTTTTTCCTTTACAGAAAATTAGTCTACTCAAAGTAATGATGGTTCTTGCAGGTTTCACCTATGTATCTGGTGACACATGTTGCAACAGTAGAGAGGCTATCCCCTCATTGAGTTTTCTTCAGAGAAATAAAGTAGTTCTCTGGGTGCTACAGATTGACAGGAGAACTTCAACTCAAATCTAGGCCAAACCTGAGGTCTTGATAAGTTTGCAAGTTCTGGAAGGAACCAAAGAAGAAGCTTCCTTCTAAGGAGTGAGGTAGAGTTATTGCCACAGAGCGCAGTGGGAAACAACTAACTGGGAGACAAGAAGAGACGTTTGGAAGGAGGTTGTGTGAAGAGAGAGAATTCAAGCGCTTCTGGAAGCAGTGGGCTAGAGGGCTGGGGGGAGCATTATCCTTTGGCATTGTAATTTTAGAAGGCCCTGTCCCTTAGTTAGTACACAGAAACATCTAAGTTCAACTTGCCTTTCTCTTTGCAACAATTTATAGCTTCATCTGATCCTTTGCTAGAGCACTTTGTTTTCCTGAACTACAGTCTAAGGGACTGACAGACAGGCTTGGGGTGGGAGCAAGGAATACTTCCTTGAGAGCTTTCAGGGTGAAGGACAGGAGGAGCACTGAGTGCTTTCTATGGATTACCTTTGCTTATCAGAAGCACAGGACCAAAGTTCAAAACTGGTCACAGACCTGAGAGCCACCAAAAGTATTCTTTCTAAATTCTGTTGCTTTCTGCTTATAACTTCTCTTGGACCCTTTCAAGTTCTGCAAACAGAAATTCAGATGTTGGTTTTTTTTACTTTCCTTCCAACCCAACTACGTGTTCCCTGAGTTTGCCTTTCTGGTTAGGTGCCTGTGTTAGCCATCTAGTGCTGCCGTAACAGAGATACCACAAGTAGGTAGCTCTGCTGACTGTGGAGGAAGGTCCTTGTCATCAACCTTCCCCTAGACTGAGAGTTTCTGAGGCACAGGGACCCCTGGTCCTTTTCAAAGGATACATTCTGCTCCCAGCCCTGCTTTCTTGGTGGTTTGAGGTCCCCAACTCTGTTTCATTCCTTTTCCTTTATATCCCAAAAGAGTGCCTCAAGGCACAATACAATCTTACACATTGAGTCCTCCCCCACCAATACAACTTCCCACCCATCCTCCCTCAGTAACACCACAGAGGTAGGGTTTACAGCATACAGGAACAATACACAACACCAGGAATCATGGCCTAGCCAAATGGCTACACATGATTTGGAGTGGACACAATTCAATCCAATGCATTCCGTGCCTTTCTTTGTACTTCTACAGGCTGTACTCACATCTACCATAGCATTTATCAACACTATTGCAATGTCCCTTCTAGACTGTAAGCTTCATGAGGGCAGGGATATGTCCAGGGTTCCAGCCCTAGTGTATATATATTATAGTGTCTGCACAAATAGGTGACTAAGAAATATGTGTTTAATAAATGCATGAGCAAGCTCACTTGCTTTACCACACTTAATCATTAAATTTATATTTAAAAAGTCCACTGTCATTGAGTTGATTTCTACTCATTACCTTTAATTTAAAAGATGAGAAAACTGAGGCTTAAGCAGTTGAAAAAGTTTCTCAAGGTTATGCAAATAGTATGTAATTCACAAAGAGGTGGTATTTGAAATGGGCCTTGAGGAATGAATGAGTAGAATTTCAACATGTAAACATGGGAAGGAAACCTTACTTCATCTCACCTACTTTGGGTATGTTGTCAGCAAAGATGAGTCCCTGGAGAAGGAAATCATGTTTGGTCAAGTAAGAGGTCAATGAAAAAGAGGAAGATCCTCAAGAAATGTATTGACACAGTGGCTGCGCTATGGTCTCAAGCCAGCAAGGATTTTGAGGACTGCCCAAGACCAGGCACTGTTTCATTCTGTTGTTCATAGGGTAGCTATGAATCAGAACTAGCTCAACGGCACCTAACAAAAGCAGCAACACTGTTCTAGACCATTATATATTTAAAAAAAAAAAAGTGAATACATGCCCTTGGTAAAAACATTTAAAGGAACAAAAGGGCATACAGTGAAGGAGTCTTTTCTATGCCTTTATCTTCCTCCACTTTGTTTCTGTCCCTGAGGCAACCACTGTTAAATGGTTGCTTTTATATCCTTATAGACATTTATGCATATGCAAGCATATATGTACATATCTTTTACACAAATGATCTATTCCATTCTTTCCTATTTTCAATTCTGTTGTACTAGATATCAATTCATATTGATATTATGGAGCTGCTTCATTGTAAGTGCTTCTTACAATGTGCTATAATTACATGGATGTATTATAATTCATTTAACCAGTCCCTCCTAGAAGACATTTAAAAACTCATTACCTTCAGGTTGATTCCAACACATCGTACCCTATAGGACAGAGCAGAACTACTCCATAGGGTCTCCAGGGTTGTCAATCTTTAAGGAAGCAGACTGCCACATGTTTCTCCTCCGGAGTGGCTAGTGGGTTTGAACTGACTACAGTTTGGTTAGCAGCCAAGTGCTTTAACTATTGCGCCAGGAGGGCCCCAACAGACCTTTAGGATGTTGCACATCTTTTGCTATAACTAAAGGAATATCCTTATCTGCTTTGCTTTGAATACATGTGTGCACATATCTGTGGGCTAATTCCTACAAGTGGAATTGATAGGTTTAAAGGAATGTGCATTTTAACTTCTCACAAGTATTGTAAAATTGCTGTTCAAAGAGGTTATATTACCTTACTCTTACAGAGTATTATCAAACTTTCTGATCTTTGCCAGTTTTATAGGTCAAATGGACTTTCACTGTAGTTTTCACTTGTATTGCTCTTAGTATAAATATAATGAGAATTACTTGTTATTTTAAAAGCAATTTCTCATTTTCTGTCTTTATTTGTGCTTATTCCTGCAACATTTTAAAAAACAGAAAACAAATACAACCAGAAATGTTGCTATGTTAGTCCTTTTCTCATTAATTTGTGTAACTTCTTTGTATATTAGGGAAATCAGGCCCTTAATGTTTTCTTTTTTTAATTAATTTGTCATTATTTTTTGGAGTTTTATTTTACTTTTTAAATGTTTTACTCCAGAAAATTTCAAATATACACAATGTAAAAAGAATAGTTTAAAGAATTCTTACATATACAACCTCCAGTATTATCACACATACCAACAAACATTTTATTTAGTACCACCTGTCCCCACTACAGAGCCCCGGTTGTGCAGGAGTTAAGCGCACAGTTGCAAATCAGAAAGTCAGCAATTTGAATCTACCAGTGGCTACTTGGAAAACGTATGAGGCAATTCTCCTCTGTCCTGTAAGGCTGTTATAAGTTGATTAGAGTTTGGTTTGGGTTTACTTCCCACTATTCTTTCTCTCTGCCTTACTGCATTATTTTAAAATACATGTAGTATTTTCTATAATTTTTGTCTATAATAATTTTAGCCTTGCAGTGATTTATGCCACCTGAAACTGTGAGAAAATCGATAACCACAGCAAGCTTTTGAGATGAGTAATCGTGAGACACCGACAGGTTAGCTATAACTTACCTAAGGAAACAGATTCTAAAAGATAGGATTCAACTTTCACAACCTAATTCAGGCTCCCTCTCTTGACCACATTACACCATGCCTATATCCTGTGAGGGAATCCTGGTGGTGTAGTAGTTAAGTGCTACAGCTGCTAACTAAAATGTCAGCAGTTCGAATCCACCAGGCATTCCTTGGAAACTCTATGGGGCAGTTCAACCTGCCCTATAGGGTCAGTGTGAGTTAGCACCCACTCGATGGCAACAAGTTTATCTGTTTTTTATACCCTGTGAGCCCTGAAATCAACAACAGCAGGTTTGGTTTGGTTTCTGGTATACTCTGTTAACAGCTGATGAGGAAGACTGAGACCTCATAATTACATTCATGTTCATTCATGGCTGCTAAACAGTGAGGTTTTGCAGTCTGCTCCACAGTGGCTACCTTCACATAAGCCTTGTAAGTCAGTGAGCTTGGTGGGAGAAGGAGCCTGTCATAGATCCCCTTGGGAATGTCATGAAAGCTCTTGGATCCTATCCATGGGAAGTATGCATCTTTACACACACACAAACACATACACATACACAGCTCCAGTGCTAAGGACAGACTCAAGGGACTAGCTTATTTTCCTTCTGTCATCTCTGCATTAGGCAAGGAAACAAGATTTTAGTTATCATGAATCTGGATTTACTGTAAGGGTTTTGGTTTTGTTGCCCCCCAGTTCCCCAGAGAACAGCACAGTTTGATTATACTTGTATTTGTAGGCAGGTGAGGATGACCTATTTAACCAATACATCTAAAGGCTAAAAGGTAAGCTATATTACTAATGCTCTGTAACAAAGATTATGCTAATTATGCTGCATGTCAGGTTAATATGATTTGGATTACATGTATCATTTTTAGAAATTGATGTTTTTGTTGCTGGTTTCTTCCGACATTTTTGAACTATAAGACGGAATGCAATACTTCTTTAACAAAGAAGGTAATTCCCACTAGTGAAGGTAATTAATGGTTATTTGATCACATTACAGCATAGAAGTGATGTTTTCGCCACACAATAGATTTCCTAATTGCTGATCCAGAGATGACCATGTTCATTTTCTGCCAACTGAGATTTCCTACTGTGCATGGCATTATCTCTTAATACTGTGATAGCAGAAGATGATGGTCATAGCCACTAAGAAAATTAATTGACAATGCTTCAACAATCATTATAAAAGACCTATAGTGCTAATTCAAATGTAGGATGAGTCATCTAATTAGTTAATTAAATAGGACCTCGCTGCCAGTTCCCTACAATGGAGCATACTGTGTTGTAGGTATTTGATGGAACTGAACAATCCCAGGGGACGGTAAAGGAACACACACAGAACCTCGCAAATGCAAGTGATGTTTACAGTTCTGAAAGCAGAAGCAAAAACATCTATTTTTCTCAAAATCAGAACCATATACTCTCATTTTAAATCATTCTAATTTTTCCTCCCATTTTATGAAAAAAATAACAGCAGGTCTACTTACTAGTTTTACAATCCCCTGAAATGTCTTCAAATCTTGATTTGCTTTCTAAAGTTCAAAATTCTGTTACAAATATACTACCCCTTGGCTTCTCTAAAAGAAAAATTACTGCCAGCTGGTTGAAGACTGCCAATATCTCTATTTAACTTCTACTAGCTGCAGTACTTGCATTTAATTTACAAAATTTGACCGCACATGAAGTTTATAAGCACAAATGGAGATTAATAATTTTAATTAACTTGTCTAGCTGGTTAGTCCCAAATAGATGGGATTCAGAGGCCCCAGTTACTTTTCCCCTTTCAGCTTTTATTGTTTCAGACTAATGGGTTTTTGTGTTTTCATTCTGTCTTCATGTAAGAAGCACCCTTTTCCTTCAGTTAGTTTAGTGTTTTTCCCTGGATTCTGCCAGATGTCCTGAGATTTTGGCAGGGGGAGAAGGGGACTGGGACAGCTAGAGCATCACATATTTCTCATTTGAATACAACATAATTGCTCAGAAAGAACATCTATCTTTACCAATAGGATGAACTATTCCTTTTCTAACTGCCACTTGGAGTATCTAAGGTTAAAGGTTTTGTATTTTAAAGTAGGAAACGGTTTCTTTTCTTCAAAATGGTATTGAACATGATTACAATAAGAGCTATCTAATCAGTGAATGCAAATTCAACATTTCCTTAAAGAGTTTACAGACCATAATAGATTTTCTTTCTGTCAATTCAAATATTCATAGGTCACTCAGTCTGCCCTTCTGTCACAGTGAACCTGTAATTTCTTATTTTAAAACAGTAATTAACTTTTAAACATAAGGCCTCTACTTCTGGATACAGTACTGCCTATACGAAGGAAATAACATGACTGAGGTGAAGAATAATGTTTCTCGGAATAGGTATTGTTTGCCAAGCTGTATCCAAGAGCCCTACATAAAGTAGAAAAAGACATTATAGAAGAGTGAGCAGACATTTTTACAAGGTCACTTCATTCAGACTGGAAAGTGGCCAGCACAATGTCATTATTTACAACAGGATCTGGGAACACTTGAGGAAATTACAGACCATTTAGTTTTGATTCCATTGTGGGGGGCAAAGTCTTAGGAAGTATTTTAGGAGATTAAATGGGAAATACTGAGAAAAGCACAGCTTGATTAAGGATGGCCAAGGCAGTCTCTGGAATGAAAAAGTCATGCTTCAATAAGTTTTTGACTTCTTTAAGGAAGTAAATGCCAAGAAAAGCAAATTAATGCCTAAAAATTCTCTATTCTAAGTTTCCAGGAGATAGTTGTTAAAGATTTGGATAAATCTGCACCCACAAGAAGTGGTTCCTAAAATTGAAGAAATGTGGGGGACAAAGATTAATTGTGCATTACATTGTTTTGGAAGTGAAAAGGAATCAGTGAAACAGACTGCAAGGCCAGAAGAATTTTAGTGAAATAAAAACAGAATAATAATAAACTCTAGTGTATCTATCACCAGTATCAGTATCACATTTTTTTGTACATTTATTCAGTAGAATTTTTGCACAAAGCAATGGAAAAAAAAGGAAACCCTGGTTTTCAAGACTGTATAATGACAAAACTAATTCAGACATAAAAAAGTAGGCTGATAACTAGAAAAATATATGACAAAAATTTAACAATGTGACTGTTAGATTGCTCGTAAGGAAAACATGTTGGTTTTTAAAATTCAGAGCAAGTACATAGAGCTTCTCTTTGGGCAGTAGAGGCAAACCTGCCATAAAAATTTTTAGAAAGGTTAGGTGGAGGGGAACCTGGGAACCATCTGGGAGGTCATTCAAGTTTCCCCAATTGTGGGGGGGGGGGGGACAGGGTTGGATGGGTAGTGACGGGTAATGTGCAACTACACAAGAATGGGAAATCAGTCGATAACAAAGAGGGAATAGACCCAAAATGAGCAAATGGCATTGGGATATTGGATTGGAAGACTTCTAAATCCATTCCAATGTTAAAACACTATGATCTCCCAGGAGATATTAGGGTGAGAACAGAAAATTTTTTCCAACTAGACAGAAAAGGCTACCTGGAAAAAGTGAGTCAGTGATGCGCAGCAGCCTCTAGAAGGTAAGACTGAGATTGAATACAAAGAAAGAGGAGTTCACTATTTAGCTGATGGTTATTGCATAGTTACTGTGCCACAGGCACTATGCTATATATTTTACACACATTCCTAAACCCAAAACCAATTACACTGCCATCAAGTCGATTCCAACTCATAGGACTCTAGACTCTAGGAAACCTGGTGGCATAATAGTTAAATGCTACAGCTGCTAACAAAAGGTCAGCAGTTCGGATCCTCCAGGCAACCCTTGGAAACTCTATGGAGCAGTTCTATCCTATTCTCTAGAGTTGTCATACAGCATGCATCCCTGGGTGGTACAAATAGTGAACTCACTCAGCTATTAATTGAAAGGTTGATATTTTGAGTCCACTCAGAAGTGCTTCCAAAGAAAGGTCTGGTAATCTACCTCTGGAAAATCAGCCATCAGAAATACTTATCAGCACAGCTCTACTCTGACACATATGGGTCCTCAGTCGGAACTGATTCAATTGAAACTTTTTTTTTCTTTTAATAGTTGTTTCCATTTTGCAGTTGAGAAAACTGAAACATAAAGGGAAAGTAACTTGCTTAGGATTTACATAGACAGTTAAGTGAAAGCTACTTGAGCCAGTTATTTTAAACCACTACATGAAAATGTTCCAATTTCCCTGTTGATGAGACTTGATGTATATTCTTGGTTTAAAAAGAAGAAGATATTTGAAGGTTATCTCCTGAAGCTTCTAGGAAATAAATCCTAGGAAGAGGCTCCCAAATTCAAATTTTTACAAGCATCCAGAGATCAGCCCTGTTTGACTGAGAAAGAGCTCTAATACCATAATGTCCCCCCAAGAAAGTAGGTTTCCTGCATTCCAAATGCCTATAAGACACCAGCAGGTGCAGAGTGCCCACCCTCAATGAGGGACAGGAGCCTAGGGCCCCATGGCATTTATCACCAAACTAGGCTGCAATCTTCTGTCTACTTGCCAGATACACTCTCCCTCCTTTTATGATCCCAGAAAAAGAAAATCTCCTCAGTTTGAAACAGATCTTCTTCATAAGCCACAGTTCAGAGAACCAGCTCTAGCATTCTTTGGAAAAAACCTCATATAAGTAAATACCCTAAGGAAAATAGTCCTCTGTGAAATTATCTAGGAAGGAATTCTTTTTGACAAAAAAGAGAGAAAAAAAGTAGGAACATGCAAGAACAGAGATCTACTCTTTGGGATCACTATGTGAAAGTATCCCAGTTCACCTGATGGTAAGGCTTAACTTAAGTCCTTCACTAAAAAATAAATTTAAAAAAACAAAGACATTCCAGGGTCTTCCCTGAAGCTTCTAGGAAGTAAATATCTAATTCTAGGGTGACTAAAATTGATTAATACTTTAAACTCTAGTTATATTCCATCTTTGGACATTGTTACAAGATGGTAGAGTAAACAGACGTCTCCTCATCTCCCTCTGAGAACTAAGGCCTGGATGATATTTTTTATGGAGCACTGAATACCTGAGAAGCTTTGGGACCTAACATATTTGACTGGACAACAGTATCGGACTAATCTTCTCCTCTCAAAAAACAATCCAGTGACCCTTTGACTTTTGCTTCTGCTGCTACGTTGTAACAGAAAACTGCAGCTTCTGCAAACAGCCAGTAATGGTAACATACTTTCATTATAAGCTGACAGGTGAAATCTGCTGTTCCCCACTGCCTGTTCAGGCCAGCCTGCTGGACAGCTTCCAGCTCCCAATTCAGCACCTGGACAGCTCCTTGCACAGAAGTGCAGTTTACTTTTACTTTTAAGGTTTACTTTTTTAAGGCTGAGCCAGCCAGCAGGCTGAGAGGCTTGTATTTTCTCTCTGAAATTCTCTCTATTGAAAAACCTCTTTTCTCTCACTCACATTATAAGATTGGCTGACAGCCCCCAGTTTCTCCATAAACAGAGCAGCCTCTTTGCTACTCAATAAGCAAAGTCTTCCACCCTTGAGAGTCCACCTGGGACAAATCACTAGAGTATTAGAATCAGCTGGTGACCAACAATTCTCTTAGACCCATCATCAGAGAAATCAAATAGCATCTAGATGACACGCAGGCAACAGACCATAATTAATCATTTAAAGAAATAGTCTTCAAATGCTCCAGAAAATTCCCTAAATAAAGATTCAAAAAAATTCCCAGATGAAGAAGACTTTCTGAATCTAACAGAGGTTCAATACAAAAAAGTTATATATACAACCCTCCTAGAGATTAAACAAAATGCAATAGAACAAAGTGAAAAATTTGGTAAACTATTTGAAATGCTAGAACATCAACGATCTGAAATACATAAGATTAATAACAAAATTACAGAATTGGATAATTCTATCCAAAGCCAAAAGAGTAGGATTGAACAAGTTAGAATCAGTGACCTAGAAGACAAAGTAACTAACGCCAATATTTTTGACATAAAATGAGAGAAAAGAAATAAGAAAAATGAAGAAACATTAAGGAACATATGGGACTCCATGAAGAGGAATAATTTATGTTTAATTGGAGTTCCTGAACAAGGGAGGATTAATGACAACATAGAAAGTATTGCTGTAGAGATGCTGACAGGAAACTCTCCTGAGATTATGAACAAAGAGAACATAGATATCCAAGATGTTTATTGAACACTGCAAAAGTTAGATCCAAAAAGATGAATGCCAAGGCATATTATAATTAAGCTGAATAAGCTAAAACACAAAGAGATACTTCTGAAGACAGCAAGGCTCAAATCAAAACTAACATTCCAAGGGAAACCCTGTAGACTTTCATCTGACTTTTCTGCTGAAACAATGCTGGCTAGAAGACAATGGGCAGACACATTCTTTGGTGTCTTTGTTAACTGAATACTGAAGTAGAGGCATAGGTCTTTAAAACAAACAAAAATGAACAATGAATATATTATAATATACAATCTACATTCTTGGTAGAACTTAAAAAAAAACTATCCATTTAACTAAATGCACCAGAACTTCAAAGTGTAGCTACAGTATCAACACACTGTTTAAGGGATCCACAGAGAAACTATGAATTATATATTCAAATAAACATACCCATTGCAGACTGAGGCTTGTTAGTGTTCACACTTCAATTGGTTTGACAAACATTTGCTGAAGCCCCTACTATGTGTCAGGCACCAAGATCGTGTTTTATGGAGAATACAAAAATGAATAGCCTCTATTTAGAGAAAGGATCCTGGATGGCACAAATGGTTTGGGCTCTACTACTAACCTAAATGTTGGTGATTCAAATCCAGCCAGCAGAGCTGGAGAAGAAAGGCCTTGTACTCTGCTTCTGTAAAGAGTACAGCCAAGAAAACTCAATGGATCAATTCTACTCTGTGACACAGTGGGTCAGAATCAGCTCAATTACAAGCTTTTTTGTTTATCTTAAAGAAACTTGTAATCTAATAAATGAGATAAAATATGTATACAAGTGACTCTATTTAAAATTCTAAACATCATTTAAGACTACAAATAAATGCTCAGGGAGTTCTGATTGCTTATAGGCTCTGGAAATTCCTCAAAGCAACAACGGCAGTTTGAGCCAAAACCTCAAGCTTGGGCAGATTTGGTAAGGAGAGTTTACAGAACTCTCCTTTTGCACTTCTACATTCTCATCTGCAAAATAGGAATGATAGCAGTTCTCACAGGATACTTTGCAGTAATGCTTAGAGGGTCGGCCCAACTTTGTGAGTTGTTCACTGAAATAGTTACTTCTCAGTTGTACAACTGAGGGAGAAAAAAAGTTTAGTTGCTACTACCTATTATTAACTCATTTTTGTATTGTCAGGCTCACCCTTCAAAGCACACCAGGGTGATAAAGTATAAGCCTGATAGTGGAAAGGTTACCTTTTGTAATCCCCACAAAACTGTGCCATAAGGATGAATATACTGTGTACCTGCACATAAATATCTGTTAAATGTATGTTGGTTGCTATGTGAGGGAAACTCTTTTCTGTAAGCAAGGTATAAAGAATATGTTATCCTCTTGGTTGTTCAACAAAACACCTCTCACATGTCTTGAGTTTTAAGTCTGTACTGTGGTACAGACTCATAACTTTACCACTAGATACTACACATTTCTTCAAACTTCCCTCTTAGTGTCTAAGCCTTCTGTCTGCTGTTTTATTACATAAACCACCATAAAATTAATTTTCCTAAACCAATGCTATGTTCACATTCCTGTGCACAAAAGTACTTCAGTAGCTCTCTCCTGTTCTCTAGACAGAATCTAGATGCCAGGGCCTGCCATTATGGACTCTTTACAGCCTGCCCCACACAACACATGCTCAAAGTGGGACACTGTCAGCCTGATTTGAACTTGCATCATCTGCCCACTACAGCTGTGTTCATAATCAGATGAGGCTGAGGGGATGCAATGCAAGGTACCAGAGCTTTCTGTTGTACCATCTGAATTTAACCTGAAGAATTTTTGAATCCCCACTGGCCATCTGGCCAGCCGTGATTAGATCATAAGGTGACTTGATCTTTGTCAATATTCGAAACAGTTCTCCTAGAGTGCTCTGCAGAGAGAAGTCAAATATTTGACTTCTATTTGACTGAAGAGTCTGAATATTTGACTCTATTTAAAAACTGTGGCCACTATCTCCAGTAGAGCTCAGTCCTGAAGTGACCATCTTGGATGTGTTAGTTTATTAGATTTTATTATAAATGGCTGATGACACAATGAAGACATGATGGAAAAAATGTGAATTTTGCATGTGGGAAGAAAAAAGTAACTCTATCAATACATTTTGAAAAGAACTCAGTTAAGATCGGTAGTTTCCCCCCCCCGAATATAGTTTGAATTGACTTGTAGTAGTACAGTAACTAATAAAGAAGGTAGATTTTATGATCAGACAAATGTGGCTCTTGCATTAACTGAAAGCATTATTTTGGGCAAGTGTATTAGTCAGTTATTGCTACAACAGTGCTGTGCAACAAATGATTCCAAAATTTCAATGGTTTATGACAATAATCAGTTATTTCTCACTCACTAAGTCTGTGAGAAGGTTGTGTTTCTGTTGGGCTCAGCCAGGACTGATTTGGCTTGATTCCAGGCTTCAAACTAGGTTTCGTGATACTCCATGTTTCTTCTTATTCTCCTTGGATTAACAGCTATGCAGATAAGTTCTTCTCATGGTGAATAGCAGGAGCACAAAAAAGAAACCCATTCATACAAGGAAATTTAATCCTTGGTTCATGTCACTGTCACCCACTTTCACTTTCCAGAAAAAGAGTTCCAAAATTGCTTTGAAAGGTGAACTAGATGCTGGAGTCAGTGCATAGCTTCCCAAGAGGAGTACTTCGAAGTTGACCATAGTGATGTTCAGCAATGAGGTATGTAGCACTTCTTCTAGGATGAGTTTGGAAACCTAATTGGCAGTCCTCAAACATCTTCAGTCAAAGTCTGTCACATGATCAGTCTCAACATCAACAGAGTGAGGAAATATACTCCACCTACTCTTGTGGCAAATACTGAAAAGTCACATAGCAGAGGGAGTGAAGAGTGGGAATAACAACCCAATCTGCCTGATCTGTAGTGCAGGTATGCTCAAGAATGACTTCTGTTCATAAGGCCCTTCCTCACTACTCTATGTTTAGCAGTGAACTCTCCACACCCTACCTGGGACTCAGTCACTTTGGCTTTATTTTTCTTCCCTATATTCGTCACTGTTTTCATCAGCTAGGGCTGCTCTAACAGAAATACCACAGAGTGGATGGCTTTAACAAAGGAAGGTTTATTCTTACACAGTCCAGTAGGCTACGAGTCCAAATTCAGGGTGTCCACTCCAGGGGAAGGCTTTCCCCTTTGTCAGCTCTGGAGGAAAGTCCAATATTGCGTGAGTCTTTGTCCAGGGAGGGTCTTGGCACAGGAACCTCAGGTCTGAAGGAAGTGCTCTTCTCCTGGTGCTGCTTTCTTGATGGTGTGAGGTTCCCAATTCTCAGCCTGCTTCTCTTTCCTTTTATCTCTTTCAGGATGAAAGGATTAAGGATGGGGCAAGCCATACTCCAGGGAATCTCCCTCTACAGTGGAGCAGGGAGGTGATCTTATAAATGGATTTACAGTCTCACCCTAATCCTTTAACATACAGCATAGGAAAACCACAAAACAGAGGACAGTCACAAGATACTGGGAATTACAGCCCAGCCACATGGCTACACCTATTTTTGGGGGGACACAATTCAGTCCATGACAATCACCATCTATACTACTATATATTTATTTACATGGTTGTTGTCTTTCTCATCTCAGTAGAACTTAAACTTTGTTTGGTTGGGAATCTTTCTGCCACAGAGCAGCTGGTGGGTTTGAACCACCAACAGCTTAACCACTGCACAATCAGCACTTTTTCTAGCCACCAAAATATTTGTTGAGGTAATAATTCCTGGCATCTTACATATATTAACTCATCTTGCACTGACTTGTGGCCATTAACAATAACAATAATAAACTAAAATATAAGTAATTAATAATAACTCCCTAAACTCAGATCCGACTCAATGGCACTTGGCTTGGCAAACTCCAGATACAGGAAATGAGGCACAAACAGGTTAGGTACAACCATGCCATCACAGGAGGCAGGACTTGACACAGACCACTTGACTATTCTCCTCACCCCCAGAGAACTAATTCCAGTTAACATATCAAAAGTCATTTGTTAATACTACAGTTATCAGAATTCTAAAATATTCACATTCTCATAATAAAATCTTAAAATTCAAATACCCCCAAATACCAGGTCAGTTTTTTAAAGGGTAATGTTTCAGGTAGAAGATGAGAAGTGCTATGGTTGCTAACCAAAGGTTGGCAGTTCAAATCTGCAGGTTCTCCTTGGAAACTCTGTAGGGCAGTTCTACTCTGTCCAATAGGATTGTTATGAGTCAGAATTGACTTCACAGCAATGAGTTTGGGTATAGGAAGCCAGCAGTAGGCACTCAATTAAATTACGTATAATAGCTATGAAATGTACAATAGTGCATCCTCTCGGTTGCTACAAAGCATGTTAATGTAGCTGGCTGTTATATCAACCAGTCTAAAGGAGAATTATTAAAAAAAAAAAACACTGAAAAACATACCTTTAGAGCCCAACTAGAATAGAAACTTTATCAGACTTACTGAAATAGACATTTTGATACCCAGTGAAATAGAAAAATAGGACTTGCTAATTATAAGATTATACTATGAACTGAATAATATTAAAGTCATAGAATGCAGCTCTAACTGGTTTGTGTAAAACAGACAGGAGGAAGAATTTACCTGACATCTCCCATTACAAAACATAAGGCTGTCTGGCTCCCTACCTGAGTATTTTGCCTATGTCTGGATTAGGAGAGAGGGAGTAGGCCAACAGAACCCATTTGGTTATGGTCTGGAGTTTAGAGAGAAGTGGTTCCTTCAAAAGTAGGTGGGCAGATAAGAATGCTATACGTGAAGCAAACATCTTAATTTGTGTCTACTATATGGTAAAAGGAAACCCCAGTGGTGCAGTGGCTAAGAGCTAGGGGCTGCTAACCAAAAGACTGGCAGTTCGAATCTACTATGTGTTTCTAGGAAACCATATGGGACAGTTCTACTCTGTCCTATAGGATAACTATGAGAAAGAATAGACTCGACAGCAACGGGTTTGGTTTTTCTTTTATATGGTTCAAAACCAACCAGGCCCACTGTCACCAAGTTGGTTCCAACTCATACAAACCTGATAGAAGAGAGAAGAGCTGCCCCATGGGGTTTCCAAGGAGTACCCGGTGGATTCAAGCTGCTGCCCAAAAGGTTAGCAGCTGAATTCTTAACCACAGTGCCACCAGGGTTTTATATCACCACATGCAAACACAGATGCTTAACTGAAAGTATTCCAAGGTAGGAATGACTTGGCTTTCTATCAGGTTTAGATGTAGACTGTGATCAGCTAACCTTTCCCACTTCTTCAGATTTAATGATTATGATTACAGGAATCTACTTGGAAAAGAGTTAAAACCTGACAATATTTCTAAGATCACTTACTATCCCTAATTTTTTATTAAATGAAAACATACATTGTTTTCATATCAATGCAAAACATAGTGTAATGTATATTTTAGTCCTTCTTTCAGCCTCATGAGTCTTCTTGGGTAAGCCTTTGAAAAAACAAAAAAGACTTGGAATAATTATTCTGTGAAATATGGTAAGAAATATGTACCATGGTGGAGGCCAACTGAATTGGATGGCTAAAATTCAAAGCAGGCCAACAATGGTCTTTTCACTCTTTAAATACACGGACCACATTAAAGGCATGGTACTAACTAATACATATATATGTGCATGAATATATATAATGTGTATAATGTGTGTATGTATACACTCAAATATTTGTATACATGTATATACATATATGCACATATATATGGGTATATGTATAGACTTACATGTGTGTGTATATGTATATACCCTGTTGGCATGGTGGTTAAGTGTTACAGCTGTTAACCAAAAGGTGCATGGTTCAAATCCACCAGGCACTCCTTGGAAACTCTATAGGGCAGTTCTATTCTGTCTATAGGGTTACTATGAGTTGGAATTGACTTGGTGACAGTGGCATATACATATATAAAACTTGCCTTGAGTTGATTCTGACTTGTGGTAACCCATGTGTGTCAGAGTGTAATTGTGTTCCATGAAGCGTGAATTGGCTGATTTTCAGGAAGCTGATCACCAGACCTTTCCTCAGAGGTACCTCTGGGTGAATGTGAGCCTCCAACTTTTCAATTAGTGGCCAAGAGTGTTAACTGTTTGCACCACTCTAGAGATACTAAATTTAGGACTAAATATACAATAGATGTCTTGAAATGTATAACATTTAAATCTATACCAGAACTTACTCCACATAAAATATTTCTACTCTTTCTCAGTTATAGCTCCAGTACCATGGATATTCACACTGTGATGCCAGAGACTAATATTCAGAGCTCAGTATACAGACCCTGTTCACACTGAAAATCTAATGTCTATAGAAGCTTCTTGTTTATTTATTAGAAAACAGCTGATCAATTTACTTCCTAGACCAAAATATCTTGCTTTATACACAGTTTAATACCTTAAGCTCAACTCCTGTTTTTTGCTTTAGAAAATCTCACTTCTAGCAGGAAGACAATAAAGAATTTCACAATAAAGGCATTTTCTGCCTTTATCAAAAGTTTCTTTAAAGCTACACCTTTAGTTCAAATTGTATATATTCTTTGATTCCGCATTTTGGTCAGTTCTACTCTGGGCCCTAGGGTAGCCATGAGTCAGATCCAACTTGATGGCACTTGGCTTGGCTTGGCTAAGCAACTAGTCATGGACTTCGAAAAAATTTAATTGCAACAGTGTTTATTTATGACAGTGTAATTTATGGTAGCAAAAATTGCAAGTAAGCTAAATGTACCATAATAGGACATTTTAAAATAATGTATGGCATATTCACTGTCATGGGCTGAATTGTGCCCCCCTAAAAATATGTGTGATGATGTGGCTGGGCCATGATTCCCAATATTTTATGACTGTCCTCCATTTTGTGATTTTCCTATACTGTATGTTAAAGGATTAGGGTGGGACTGTAAATCCTTTCATAGGATCACCTCCCTGCTCCACTGTAAAGGGAGTTTCCCTGGAGTATGGCTTGTACCACCCTTAATCCTTTCACCCTGCAAAAGATAAAAGGAAATGGAAGCATGCAGAGAATTGGGAACCTCACACCATCAAAAAAGAAGCACCAGGAGAAGAGCATGTCCTTCAGACCTGAGGTTCCTGAGCCAAGATGATCCCTAGACAAAGACTCATGCAATATCAGACTTTCCTCCAGAGGTGAAAAGGGTGAAAGCCTTCCCCTGGGGCAGACATCCTGAATTTGGACTTGTAGCCTACTGGACTGTGTAAGAATAAACTTTCCTGTGTTAAAGCCATCCACTCTATGGTATTTCTGTTACAGCAGCACTAGCTGACTAAAACAGAATTTGGTATCAGGAGTTGGGTGCTGCTCTAACAAATACCTAAAATGTAGAAGCCACTTTGAAATTGTGAATGGATAGAAGATTCAGAAGGAGCTAAGGAGAACTGTTAACACTGAAGAAGGTGCTGATGGTAAGAATGGAGCAGTGGAGGACCAGCAGCAGCAACAGAACCAGAGGCAGTGCTGGAACTGACCCATGGAGCAAGAAAGCTAAGTGCTTGTGCTTGGAGGCTTCGTGGTGGAATGGCATGTCTCTGGGCACTTGAATCTGTGGAGTTAGCCTGGCTGACTGACAAAGCAGAGAGCTGAGTGCCTTTGTGCAGGAGGCTTCCTAGCACAGTGGGGTGCCTCCGGGCACTTGAATCAGTGGAGCTACAGAGCTTTGGAACACTTGCCACAGTAGGGCAGATGTGGGCCTGAGGCCTGGGCCATGAGGCCATAGGAAACAGAAGTTGAAGACACAAAGAGCATGAGAAGCTGAGCTGCCTCCGTTTCAAACGGTACGGCCATGACCTCAGGGGTTTGAAAGGGTGGAGCCATGGCTTCCTGTGTTTGTAAAGGTGAAATTGCCACTCATTTGGGCTTAGAGTGCACCGAAAGCCAATGGGGAAGAGTTTCTGTCCAAGTGGGCCTGAAAGGCAGAGTTGTAGCACAAAGCTGAGGCTTTCCACTCAGGATCCAGAGAGTTTGGCCAATACCTAGAGTCTGGAGGGCAGGGCCATTGTATAAAATGTCTCAGAAAGTGGAAGATTATTTACAAAGCTTTGAGGGTTAATATAATGTGTTCTGCTAACTTCCTTGTTGCTTGTTAATGTCTTCTCTCCCTGCAAATTCTTCTATTTGTAATGGAATGTCTAACTTGTGCCTGTACTGCCACTGTACTTTTGGAAGCAGATAGCTTGTGTTCTAGGCTTCATAGATGTAAAAGGATTTATGAATTTTGGACTTGGAATTCATTTAAGACCTATCATATGGGACAGACACAATTTTGCTGTGATGGGATGAATGTGTTACATGTTTCAAAGACATGATCTTTGCGGTTCCAAAAGGTGGGATGTTATTGATTAAATTGTTTCTCCCCAAAAATATGTGTAGCTATGTGGCTGGGCCATGACTGCCAGTATTTTGTGGTTGTCCTCCATTTTGAGATTTTCCAATGCTGCATGTTAAAGGATTAGAGTGGGACTGTAAATCCCTTCAGAAGATCAACTCCCTGTTCCACTGTAAAGGGAGTTTCTCTGGAGTATGGTTTGCCCCACCCTTAATCCTTTCATCCTACAACAGATAAAAGGAAAGGGAAGCAAGGAGAGAATTGAGAACCTCACACCAACAAGAAAGCAGCACCAGGAGAAGAGCACATCCTTCAAACCTGAGGTTCCTGTACCAAGATGTTCCCTGGACAAAGACTGATGTAATATTGGACTTTCCTCCAGAGCCGACAAGGGGAAATGCCTTCCCCTGGAGTGGATGTCCTAAATATGGACTTATAGAGTACTGGACTCTGCAAGAATAAACTTTCCTGTGTTAAAGCCATCCACTCTTAGTAAATTCTACTAAAGCAGCACTAGCTGACTAAAACACTCATGCACCAGAATATTACATAATCATTAAAAATAATGTTGTAGAAGATTGTATAATAATATGAAAATGTATTCTAAATATTTCATAAGATTTATTTAAAATATTGTTGCAAAATGGTGTAATCCCATTATTTAAAATGAATGTATAAATGCATAAGTTTATAAAGAATAAGTATGATACATATAAAAATATTAATAAATGAATCTAGGCAGCACAATTATGATTGTTTTCTTTTTGTATCTTATATGCATTTCCTACAACAAATATTGCATTTATGTAAAAACACAACAAAATTATTCATAATTGAAGCTTTAGGTATTAAAAACACTTGAACACTATTGAATATTATAAGGAAATGACTGCCATTAACAGATTACCTGTCTTCCTTTGTAATGATTTCTCTGTCATGGAGTCCTGGTGGTGCAGTGGTTAAAATGCTCAGCTGTATAACCCACCAGCCAGTCTATGGCAGAAAGGTGCAGCAGTCTGTGTCTGTAAAGATTTATAGCCTTGGAAAACCTATGGGGCAGTTCTACTCTATCTTACAGGGTCACTGGATGATAATGGGCTTGGGTTTCATATTATCTCACAATTTTTCTCAGACTTTATCAAAGTCCATGGACACACATGATTTAAATAAATATTAATATAAATCTTCAAAAGAGCTACCAGGGCCTTTACTTTTGTGACTAGACAGTTAGCACCGTGGGGACAGGCACAGTGTCCTCCATTTTAGATTCACTGCTGGACTCTGCACAGAGCTTTGCTCCCTCCAGTGCTCACATCTATGAATTTATTCAAGCTGAAAGAAGTCGGGGTTAAGAGTCATCAACACCTCACAGGCTTTGCTGTGTGATGTATAAGAACTGCCAAAATGAGAATCTGAGCTGCCTCTGGGGATCAAAATTAAGGACATGCTGCCTTTGTTTTAAGGAACCCTGGTTGGGACAGTGGTTAAGGACTTGGTACCTAACCAGAAGGGCAGCAGTTCAACCCCAAACTGGTGCGGTAAAGATTCACAGACTGGGAAAGCCCATGGAGGAGTTCTACACCGTACTATAAGGTCACTACGAGTTGTAATCAATCTGATGGCAATGGGTTTAGTTTGGGTTTGGACCTATCTCGTCACTATCTCAAAACGAGACAAAGAAGCAGGGTTGATCCCAGAATGGAATGTATGTGAAGAGTTCACATTCACCACATATTAGCTGGTATTCTGTAATAACCTTTTTAACAGGTCCTCCTTTTTGGTCATCTCATGTGCTATGATCCAGTACGACTACAACAGATTAGATAAACTGTAAAGCTCTTAGACCAATATAGTGGTGTAGAATAATTGTCATCATTTTAAAGAGATGTCCTTTTTGCCTAGCCCACTCTCTAACTGTATTTCAGCTGTAGACATAGTTTCTAAATAAAACATTTTTCATTTGTTGGAGATGCACAGGAGTTCTTCAGATGTGCTGTTATTCTCAATATCACTTTGGTAATTTGGCTCACCCACACAAGTTCAAGAAAAGCACTGTGAACATAACAAATCTTTATCCAAGTCCAGTGTACTTTGTTCACCTAGTTGACTGCCTTACCATCTGCCCTTCACTTCTGGAGGACTTTCAATAAAGCAGGAGCCAAAGTAAATGCAGATACCCTACTGCTATCTATTTAACTTTCATTAAGTGAGTTGGTGCCTTCTCAAAATCAGCCCATCATCTAAGAGTATTTACATAAGACTCTCTGCATTATATTCCAACTCTGCAACACTAGTATTAACTACTGACATCTGCCAAATCTGACTGGTAAGTGCTTTACAGTACCAATTCATCCCAAGCAAAAAGCATTTCTGAGTGCTGCAGTGCTCTTGTTAATGCCAATAAGAAGTATCAGGGCTCATATGACACCTAGCAGAAATTAGTATCCACATTCAAGAAAAGTCTTTGTTATTTCCCAGAGTATTATGTGGACTTTATTGAGATGACTGCATCTGACACCTGCTGTAATATAAAATGCAGCTATAATTAGCCAACTGATGCTCACTGCAGTTTAGGTCGAATCCCTTCTGTGGGAATTATGCTTTAAAATATTCAGAACTCCAAGTGGCTCTCATTACATTTAATTTTAACTTAGAATTAGGTGGTCTGGAAAAAAAATTTAGGATTGTAATAGCCCCCTGCTGAATGCCACACAGCAATGTGAAAACCCATAGGGGTTTTTTTTCCTCTAAAAAAAAAAAAAAAAAAAATGAGAACAGCAGACTACACTACAGCCTTCAATTGAAGTCTGGCTTTGCTTAATTGTACTTTTTGCACTCATCAGTCCCTCCTCTTCAGAGCAAGCTACAAAAATTGCCTGAATAGCCAAAGAAAAGTTTCCCACAGTCACTGGCTACAGAAAAACACTATTGTCCTTCCTCACAGTTTGATGGACAACATTTCTATAAATGGGTAGCCAGCCTGTCAATGGTACCCTTGCTGAAAAGGCAAAAGAAGAGAACAGATTCTGCCAATATCCGACAAAGCATGTTAACACATAATCAGGCATTCACTAGTCAGGCAGCTGCCCCTGGGACCTTCATCACACAGGTGCCTTTAAGCCATTTCCTATTCACAGATAAAAGAAATAAGCAGGAGATACCTGGGAAAGGAGCAGTCTATTATGACTTGCCAAACGTCCATCTTCTGGGCTGCATGTATAAAAGGAGAACAAAGAAAAAGAAAATTATAGTTTCAACTGAGAAATTATAAAATGGCCACATACAAAACCTATAATTTAAGCTGTGCTTTCCCTCTTTTGGGGGGAGTGAAGAATGGGGGTGGTGGATTTTTTATTTGTTTTGTTTGTATGACATAGTAGCATTCATAGCTCATACAGAGGTCATATTTTTTTTCTCAATGGCTAACTAAATGTATTTGCCCAGGGTGCCTTCACACACTAAGGCTGAAATAAACACATGCATTGTCTGAGTCACAAAGAATTTATGTTGTCACCTCAACTGACTGTTTCTACACACACACAGAAACACACACACACACACACACAGGCACACATCGTTTCAAGACATATGATCAGTAAGTCAAAGTGCTGATGGGGTGGATTACTCTCTAGTAAAGCAGAAATTATGGACTGTCTCTTGAGGAGACCCCAAAATAAATACTTCTAGAGAATGATTACCACTGTTCATTTTTTCCTAATTGCTGAGAACGAGAACATTATCTCCACACCATGTTGATCCACTCAGTCAATGGAAGTATCAGACCTCAATATTCCATTAAGCTAATGACCCTATTAGTATATGCATGTGATGCAAATACCTAATGAGTTCAACTGCTAAATGGAATGTTGGAGGTTTGATATCTATCCAGAGGTGTCTCAGAAGAAAGGCCTGGAAATACACTTCCAAAAATATTGGCCATTTGCAAATCCTATAGAGCACAGTTCTACTCTGACACAAATGGTGTTGCCATGAGTGGGACTAAAATACACATACTCATTCACGTCTGCTCTACGAATATATTCAAATTAAAATTTAATTAAGGTTGGAAATCCTGGTGGCACAGTGGTTAAGTGCTATGGCTGCTAACTAAATGATCTGCAGCTGTAATCACTCAGGCATTCTTTGGAAGCTCTATAGGGCAGTTCTACTCTGTAGGGTTGCTATGAGTTGGGATAAACCTGATGGAAGCGGATTTGTTTTGGTTTTGGTATGTGATAAATCACAACCTCTTAGAAATTTCTTCTTTAAATGTATTCTAAAAGCTACAACAACTTAAAACACTCTTATTCTGGTTTTGGCTGAATCCACATTTCCTCATGGTTGCCATCAGTTCAAATATAAACTTTTCAGTCCGGTGTTCATAAACCCTGATGCACTATTTCAACCTCAAGTCTCATTCTTCTTCAGTTGAGAAAATCTCTTGCTCATTCCCATTCCTGACCTCCTAGTTCCTGGTTTTCCTACCAGAAATTTTCTCTTCTATCAGTCTAAGCCTAGTATGTCATATCCATTTAATGGTATACATTCTCCAAGGGAATTTTAACTAATTCAACACAGACCTTTCACTTTCTTTTATATGCTTTTTATTAGCCCTTCCATCAATTCAATTTTTTTCTTCTGAAAAAGAATTTTTTTTTTTTAATGACGTGTTTTCTGTATCAGAATGCATGCTTACTAATTGGGTGTGTTTAAATTTTTGGTTGATAATATGAATTTTGAGAAATACAGTCTGGTAATATAAGCCACAGATGAGGCCAGTGGTACTCTGGCACCACCAATCTTTGATATAATAATCTACTAATGGGAGTTAGACAGGTTAACTTATTGTGGGTACCTTTCCATTAGATAGAAACCCTGGTGGCATAGCAGGTTACATGCTACATGTGCTAACCAAAAAGTTGGCAGTTCAAATCCACCAGGAGCTCCTTGGAAACTCTACAGGGCAGTTCTACTCTGACCTCCAGGGTCGCTATGAGTCAGACCAGACTCAACGGCAGTGGCTGGGTTTCCATTAGATTACACGGGGGACCTCTGGTTTTCCAAATATGACACAGAAAAAACAAAACAAATCCATTAGGGCTGACGAAGTACTCCCCTTGGGAAGTTATGCACCAACGACAGGGCCTAGTCCACCCTTCAAAGCAATTTTGGAACAGTTTTTCTGGAATGTCCATCAGACCTGTTGTCATATTACTCTTGATGTCCTGAATGTCATGAAAATGTCTTCCTTTCAATAACTCCTTTATCTTTGGTTAAACAAAAAAGTTATTGGGGGCCAGATCAGGTGAGTAGGGAGAGTATTCCAATAGTTATTTCCTTACTGGCTAAAATCTCTCTCATAGACAACTATACCATTAAGTTAGTGAACTTGCCACCAACTTGCCACTAGTGGCATGTGCCAGAATGGCCATTCCAGAAACAGTTCCAAAATTGCTTTAAGAGTGAAGTGGGCACTGGCGTCACTGCATAGTTTCCCAAGGGTAGTACCTCAAAGGTGATGGTGGTGATATTCAGCAATGAAATATGTAGCACTTAGAACAATTAAATCCAAGAACTTAATTGTTGGACTTCACATGCTGGTAAGCCTCATCTCACCAAAATAAAAAAGTAAACAGTTAAAAGTTAACATATCACCTAATAGAAGACTCCACATACACAATGAGGTTCCAATTATGATCTGCTGAGCTTCATGCATTTGAAAAGAGACTCACTTCCATACTAAATGAATTAGAACCAAATGTCTTACTCCTCAGGTTGAGGCATGAAACACAGCTGGCATACTGTTTATACCAACAGTATTGAAAGAGTTTGTTCATTCTGTCGCCTACATTATTCATTTAATCAATGGCCTGCCTCTCCCGCAATTATTATTATTTGAGTATTTCATTGTGCTTTAAGTGGAAGCTTACAATCCCAGTCAATTTGCCATCTAAAACCCAGCACACACACCTCTGTGCAACTGTAGCTGCTCTCCTCACCCTGTGATAGCACACTCCTCCTTTCTACCCTGTACTTCCTGTTTTCATTCAACCAGCTCCTGTTCCCTCCTTTCCTTCCCATCTCACCTCTACACAGGAGCTGCTCTGAGAGCCTCACATATCCATGCTAAGTCAAGAAGCACACACTTCATCAGCATCACTGTATGTCCTATAGTCCAGTCCAATCTTTATCTGGAGGTTGGCTCCAGTCATGGTTTCAGCTCTGGGCTACCAGTGAGCCGAGGGGCCATGTCCTTAGGGGACCCTCCAGGATAACAGACCACAGTTCTAGATCTGTACCCCTATTTTTCTCTCACTATGTCAGGGAATCTACATGGTGTTCCCTGACAGGGCAGTCATTGGTGGTGGCTGGTCACCATCTAGTTCTTCTGGTCCCATAGTGATGTAGTCTCCTGATCATATGTCCCCTGCTGTCTCCTGAGCTTGTATTTTCCTCAGGTCTTTGATGTCCTTCGTTCTTGTCTGCTCCAGGTGGTCTGGGACCAATTGATGCTACTTAACTGGCAACTTGCTAAGCTTTAAGATCTCAGATGCTACTCACTAAAAAGGGTTGCAGAACATTTTCATTAAAAAAAAAAAAAAACTCAGTTATGCCATTGACTTAGATGTCCCCTGAAGCCATAGGCCCCTTGCCCCTGCTACTCTGACCTTTGAAAGTTTGGGTTGGAAGCTACTAGCTTTTGGTGTAGTCCTGCAATGTTGGTCTCCCTTCTACTGTGTGCTGTCACTTCCTTCACTTAATTGAAATTCTATATAGTATCTAATTTACGAGTAACCATTTCCCTCCTTCTGCTGTCTTGTAACCGTTGAAAGTTATTTTCTTTTGTGCTTAAACCTTTTCTTGAGTCCTTATAATAGTGGTCTCATACAATATTTTTCCTTTTGCAACTGACTAACCTCACTCAACATAATGTCTTCCAGACAACTCCATGTTATCAGATATTTCTCAAGATCATCATTGTTCTTTATCATTGAATAGTATTACATTGTGTGAATATACCATAGTTTGTCTATCCATTCATCTGCTGATGGGCACCCAGGTTGTTTCCATCTTCTTGCTATTGTGGACAGTGCTGCAATAAACATTGGTGTGCATGTATTTATTTGCTTCTCCTTAATTATTTTATGGAGCCAAGACCTATATTTTCCACTGAATTATCACCTCCTTGGGGACAAAAGAAGCATGAATCTGTAAAGAAGTGAATAGTAAAATAGCTTACTTTAATTCTCCATATAATATTCCTTCACACTTAGTCTTTGAAGAAAATGACTCATCATCTGTTGACAGCTTTACATTCAGCAAATAGCAAAGGAAGAAATTCTCACTCAAATCTGGCTTGAACACAGAATAAGTTAGAAGAATTGCCTTTGCCAATCTTTTCCAAGTGGCTGTGGAAGTCCTCAGTTCTGTCCAGGAAACATTTCTGGTTTTTCTCCTTATGGGAATATGAGATTACCCTTCTTGACTTTGTTTCATGTTAACGCAGCCACGAGATCAGGTTAGTTAATTAATGTGATCAGAAATGTCAAATATCACTTCTAGTGAGAAACTTTAGTAGTATGCTGTTTGTCATTTTACTTTTTTCTTGTCACAGTAATTGTGGAAACGCAGAGATAGAGCTCCCTCCTCAGCCAGGATCCCTAAATGAGGATATTACAGGGCAGATTCCCATCCAACTCATGATGGACATGTATTAGGAGCAAAAAACAAACTTACCTTGTTTTAAGCCACTAAGATTTATTACTGCAGCCTAGCCTATCGTAGCCTGACTGATGTATATCCTTACCAATGCCATGATGAAACTCAGAATGTCAAGATCTGGGAAGACTGGAAAACAGAATGGCTGGCTAAATTAAAGCACTTTCAACTACAGTCCAGCAGTGTACACAAAAGCTCATCTAAATTGGTGGGCAAATAATCATGCTCAATACATCCCTCATCTTCTTGTTGAGTTAATCATAATTTCTTTTATTTCTCCTTTACAGTTTCCATTGTCCCTTTAAACTCTGCACATTATTTTGAAATTTTTATCACAGACTATGAAAATCTTAACCACTACAAAACACAGTGGTATATTTTTATCTGCATATAATATTTCTGATTCAATATTAATATATGATTTGTGTCCTCACAAGTACAGCTGCTAAATTGTATGCATATTTTTCATATTATTACGCTGTTGGTATTGTTCAGAGAGTCAAGTTAAGAAATCACAGATTTGGTTTTCCTAATCTACTTAAGAGCTGCTTTTACCTAGCATAAACACACACTGTTTTTTTAGGTTTCAAAAAAACGAACATATATGTTAAGTTTCAAATATGAAATGTGAGAACTCCTGAGTATATTTATTTTGTTTTTACTATTGTTCTTCTTCATATGACAATATATTGATAGCTAAATTCCCCTATGACTACATTCTTCACCACACACAAGCACTATAGAGTTACAAATAATGAAATGTTTTAACAGCATCATGAAAGAATTGGCACAGGGAACTGTTTTTTATTTCTCACTCTTCAGGACTCATTGCTATATTTTCTGTTCCTTATTAAGTCTGAGAGACACTGAGAAGTATTCTTAGAATTCTGATTTTTTTGAAAGAATAATGATTCAATTAGAGTTTTTTAAATCATGATGATTACTTTATGATAATGATCTTACATGGCTAAGATGTTGCACTTACATTGCACTTAGATGCAGCATTTCATTTTAACAAATTTCAAGAACCATCTATGACTTTATTATTTTACCTGCTTTTCACAAGTTCTTTCTCCAAGAACCTCTTCATACTCAGTTAAAATGGGGGGACTGTTTAATAAGTATAGTGATACCAGCACACGACAAAATGAAGACGACAGAACCATTTGAAAGCAAACCAGAAATCCCCCTTTGTAGTCTGAAGTAATGCACTTAAGATTCATTGAGAAACCAGACTTTCAGAGGTACCTAGCAATTCCCTTGAAGACTCACTGGAGAAAATTCAGTCTTTAGTAACTTAGATCACATTAAGACATTAGTTTCCTCCCACAGTAGAGGTGAGGGAACTAAAACTATATCACCATCACCACTTTTGACAATATCTTGCTAGTTAAAGACCAATGCTAGTCAAACTTTTGATAACTTTATTTATCTGAGTGGTAAGACATAACTAGAAATGGACTCTTAAAAATGAATTGTTTAGTAGTGATTATAGGGAAAAAATTGTAAAAATAGAACATTTAGTAATTTTTTTTCTTTTGCCACCATCATTTAAGGTATTCAATTTATCACGATTATTCAACCAGTAGTTAGTGTACTTTGACTATGTTAGGGAAATGGAACCCATGGAAACTCACAGGAAAGACAAAGCAGGTTAGGATACATGTCACAGAAGCAGCACAGACAAGGCTGGCTCTCTTAGCGAAGCTTCTTGTTGAGAATGTTTGGTGGAAGACGCAAGGCTCAAGCTGAGCCTTAAGAGAATAGATTATATTTCAGTTGTTGTAGATGAGAGTAAAGAAACAAAGGTATGGATGCAATATGATAGCAAGCAATCAGTAAATTTATAGAACTAAGATGCTTGGAGTCAGCAATGTCTGGTAAAGTTGTTGTAAGTGATATGAGTTTTGTGAGGATACATGTATTTAGTTACCATAAAGAGAGAAATGAATCAAGTTCAGAGGAAGCAGAAAGAGATAGCAAGAGTTTAGCCTTGAAAATGAAAAATAGCTCTGCTTTTGAGTTAGGACTCATCCTACTTTACTAACAGCATCTGAGAAGATAATAATATCTATTTTCTGCTTCCTTACTTTCCTTCTCTTCTACCCAAAGTATTTCACCTCTAGATCTGCCATTTCACCAATACACTCATTGATCTCAGCATTTGTTGAACACCTGCTATATGCCAGAAACTGTGCTGGGTGTTGTGGATACAAAGATCAATCAACTACATCAATTTTTTGCATCATGTTGCCTTGCACAGTGCCTGGCACCCGGTTGATATTCAATAACGATATGCTGCTTTAAGGTAGAGACAAAGGAAAATTAGCTCAAAATTTAAGTAAAGCAGGATGGTTATTATTTGGTGAGAATGAAAAGGGTAAGTAGTGAATTGTATGCGTGAGCAGAGACAGCTGTGAAGCACCTGCTAAGGGAAGGGAATCCAGAGAAACACATAGGGATAGAGGAGTGATTAAAGCTGAGGACGGACATAGCAGAAAGATCAGGATACAAAAAACACAAAATGGGGCTTCACATTTTGCTAAAGGCAAATAATTCTGCATTATATGATATTTTTTATATTCTTAACCTATAAAGAATGCATTACTGTATTTTAAGTTGTTCTGTTCTAAAAGCACATTTCTATGAGGAAATGCTTATGGTCACTAGCCATTAGAGAAATCCAAATCAAAGCTACAATGAGACACCATGTCACCCCAACAAAGCTGGCATTAATCCAAAAAACAAACACAAAATAAATGTTGACAAGGTTGTGGAGAGACTAGAACATTTTTATACCACTGGTGGGAATGTAAAATGATATGACCACTTTGGAAGTTGATTTGCTGTTTTCTTAAAAAGCTAGAAATAGGGATACTGTATGATCCAGCAATCTCACATCTCAGAACGCATTTTAGAGAAATGAAAGCTGCCATGCAGATAGGTAAGTGCACACCAATGTTCATCACAGCACTGTCAACAAGAGCAAGAAGATGGAATCAACCTAGGTGTTCATCAGTGGATAAATGGATAAACAAACTGTGGTATATTCACATAACGGAATGTTATACCATGATAAAGAACAATGATGAATCTGGGAAACATCTCACAACATACCTGAATCTGGAAGGCATTAGGCTAAATGAAATCAGATAGTCACAAAAGGACAAATACTGTATGAGATCTCTATAATAAGGACTCAAGAAAAGTTTTAAACACAGAAGAAAACAGTTTTTGATGGTTATGAGAGTCAGGAGGTGGAGAGGGGTATTCACTAATTAGATAGTAGACAAGAATTATTTTAGGTGAAGAGAGGGATAACACATAATAGAGGAGCGGTCCACACAGCTGGACTAAAACAAAAGCTGTTTCCTGAATATAATCAAGCACTTCTAGAGACAGAGAAGCAGGAGCAGGGCTTTGGGATCAGGGTTTCAAAAGGCATTTAGGTCAACTGGCATAATAAAGTTTAAGATGTTTTGCATTCCACTCTGGTGAGTGGCATCCAGACTCTTAAAAGCTAGCAAGCAACTATCTAGAAAGCACCAATTGATCTCAGCCCACCTGGAGCAAAAGAGAAAGAAGAATATCAAAGACAAAACATGAGCCCAAGAGACAGAAAGGGCTGCATAAACCAGAGACTCCAGAAACATGAAACTGGAAGAACTAAGCAGTGCCTGGCTACCACCACTGACCCTCTTTACAGGGAACTCAGCAAAGAGTCCCTGATGGAGTGAGAGAAATGTGGGGTGCAGAACTCAAATTCTAGTAAAACAAAAAACCAGACCTGATAGTCTGGTAGACTGAAGGGTCCCTGTATGACAGGATCCCTGAACTCTTGGCCAAGAACTGGGACTGCTCCAGAAGCCAACTCCTCAGACAAGGATTGAACTGGTCTATAAGACATAAAATGATACCGGTGAAGTGTTCTTCTTGGCTTAACTAAATAGAGGAGACTACATGGGCAGCTCCTGTCTAGAGGTAAGCTGAGAAGAAAGGGGACAGGAGCTGGTTGAACGGACATGGGAAATTTGGGGTGGAGGGGAGGAGTGTCCTGTTGCAGTGTGTTAGTTTTTGCTTGAGAAACTGACTCAAATTTTAAACTTTCACTTACAACAAAATTTTTAAAAAGTGTATCCCACATGACTTTTGATATAACTGTATCATGAGTAAACATGTTTTAGAACTTTTTATTTATATCAGAATCCTAAATGGTCATAAAATTAAACAAAGGTTAAATGTAAGATACTATAAAAGCAATTTTAAAAAAGAACACTATTTGCTTTTTTCATTGTGAGATTTTAGAAATCTCATACTATAAACACTATAAATTCCTGCTTTGAATAAAATGGGAGATCCTTCCACAGGACATTAAATCTATACAAATAAATTACTAGCCTCCACTAATTCAGCTGCTATCATTTTCATTTATTCTATTTGTCATCTAGTCAGAAATTGCATATTCCCATGTATCTGCATATTTGAAACGACTACAAGAAAATATGGCAAATTGCATTAGCTTATTCAAAAATTGGTGACTGAATATATCATGATGCTAAAACTATTCATGGCAGAATAGTATCTTTTATTTCAAACCTATTTTCTGATACCTGGCTTTTTCCTCAGTATAGATTCCTAGTTTTATAGGTAAGGGGCTAACTCTAAACCAAACCAAACCCATTACCATCGAGTCCATTCCAATTCACAGCAACTCTATATCTAGTTATTCTTAATTCCTGTCTCAAAGAAGCCAGGTAGGCAGACAACACAAGCTGTTATAAAGTGATCAGAAAAATACAATTCAGAATTAGAAGAACCCAAAAGCTTTTTAAGCATAAGAAGTGTTTTCTTAAGGGGGAAGCCTAAAATTCCCAGGATAGGATTGTGGTCCCATCAGACATTCAAATTCTCGTGTGATTAGACTATGTGCAACCTGAGTGAACCTGTGTCTGACTTGTTCACAGCTCAATCTCCAATGCCTATCTAAGTGTTGGATACATAATTGGTGTGAGGACGAAGGAAGGCAGCAGGCTTAGAAACGGCCTCAGTTGTAAACAACAACGTTCTCTCAGGCAGTACCTTGGGAGGGTCAGGCACTGAATAAAACATCTGTACTTTAACAACTATCTTAAAAATGGCACATGTTTTTAAACACCAAAGAACTTTTGAAACTATTCACATTAAAAAAATTTCAAAAATTACATTCAAATTATAGGTAATTTACATATGAAATCACTTGCAGTTAATGTGTTGCTTAATAGGCATACATTGGTTCGTGTAAATTTGGGTATTTTTTTTTCCCATGATTTAACTAACTTACCGTTCAGAGAAAATTGTTGTTAAACTGCATTTTAAATTTCAATTTTTTTTTTTGGAGGGGTATGATATTGCTGGCTGGGCATAAGGATTGGAAGTAAAGTCAACTTAAAAGACTTATTATCACCACTGCAATAGTTCAAAACAATAACAGAAGGACAATACAGTCCATATCTTCAAGAAGATTTTCCAAGTGTTTTGGAACCCCATTCATATTCACAAAAATAAATCAGATGGCATTAGTGAAAAGAGCTCTCCATGTGAAGGTTCCAAAGGTGACATATTATCCTCCAGTTATTAATAATAACAATAATTTATCTTAATATTTCAGTTTACAGTTTACCATACTGTATCTCAATTGATTTCAACAAACTCTATCTCACTTGATTTCAACAACTTGTAAATTGAGACAGGCAGTTCATACTAGCCCAGTGATTCTCCCATCCCCCATTTCTTTGATTATTCAAGTAATTCATAATCATTGCAGGAAATTAAAATACAGGAAAAGAGCATCCCAAACTACTATGGTTAACACTCTTTTCTGAATTTTTTTCTTTATTCTATGTATTATTCAAGTATTTAAATACAGTGGTTAAGCAATCAGCTGCTAACAAAAGGTTCTCAGTTCAAATCCACCACCTGCTCTTTGGAAATGCTATGTGGCAGTTCTGTTTTACCCTATAAGGTCTTTATGAATCAAAATGGACTCAAAGGTAGCATGTTTGGGGTTTTTTGTTGGGTGGTTGGCTTTCAATATTGTTTATTATTACACTTTTCTCTTTTGACATTATGAGTGTTTTCTCATTTAAATAACTCCTTAAAAATACTTCTAGTATTTAAATGTGTATAAATAGAAAGATATTTTAATGTTCAAACTTTTTTGTGTATATCAGAATACTTTCTTAGGATAGATTACAAGATTACATTTATCAAATACTAGAATCAGCCTCTGGATCAGAAAGGATTTGACTTTATATAATCCTTTATATAAATGATTTGACTTATGGCCTTTCAGAATAATCTGATTTTTATCTCCCTTAGAAACATACAGAAACCCTGGTGGCCCAGCTGGCAGTCTGAATCTATAAGGCACTCCTTGGAAACTCTATAGGGCAGTTCTCCTCTGTCCTATTGAGTTGCAGGGAATTAGAGTTGGCTAGAAGGCTATTTTATTTTATTTGGTTTTAGAATATGGAAACTTTTCTTTGAATCTCACATAAATATTAAAGGCCAAACAAATACCCCAAACCTGTAGTGTCAAATAGATTCCAACTCATAGCAACCCTGTTGGACAGATCAGAACTGCCCCATAGGATTTCCAAAGAACAGCTAGTAGATTTGAACTGCTCATCTTTTAGTTAGCAGCCAAGCTCTTAAACTGTAAAACAGGACTCCAAAATGTTAAAGACCCAAAGCCAAACCCACTGCTACTGAGTTGAATCCAACTCATAATGACGCTATAGGACAGACTAGAACTGTCCCACAGAGTTTCCAAGAAGCACCTGGCAGATCTGAACTGCTGACCTTATGGTTAGCAGAAGTAGCACTTAACCACTATGTCACCAGGATTTCCATGTTAAACACAGAAGCCCTCAAATCAGAGCTTGCATTCTCTCCTTATATTCTCTAGTAAAGGTAGCATCTAGTTGCTTAAACTATAATCAATTCTCTTTTCAAAATAATGTTATTTTCTTAAATCCTTCCTCAAATTTTTCCATTGTTTTTGTGGCTTTTCTTGGCACATTCCCTTCTGTGTCATTTACGAAATAATAAAACATAATACCCAGAACTTTCCTGTGACTACTATTATGGCTTTATTATTTTAAAATTACTTATAATAAATTCAAGTACTAACAGATGTAAAAACAGTAACATTTAAACATGAAAACTGCAGATGACAAAGAATATACCAGCTAAGTGGATAATTGCATGGTTGAGCAAAAAGATGAGACTGATCACCTCAACAACTAGGACTGCTGAGGCAACTTACCTACACAGTAAGTAGGTTTGGCCTTCCATTAGACAAATGTAGACTATTAAGAAAAACTGCTGCTACATCAACCAGGACATAGCCTAGGACATCCTTTCTGAACTTAAAGAACAGTGTAAAACCTCTAATTAAACCAAAAACCAAACAATTGCCATTTAGTCTGTCACCATTTAGGCAACTCTACATGTGTCAGAGTAGAACTGTGCTTCACAAAGTTTGCAATCACTGATTTTTTACAAGTAGATCACCAAGCCTTTCTTCTGAGGCATTTCTGGTTGAACTCAAAACTGCCAACCTTTCAGTTAGCAGTGGAGCATATTAACTGTTTACAGTACTCAGGGATTCCAGAATTTCTGCTTACAGAGCATTAAAATGGAAGAAGCCTTATGAGCACACAAAAGCTGGAAAGTGAAAAAAAGAAAACAGAATTGTGTTGTTGGCAAATGGGAGAAGGAACAGAACTGAAAACAGAAGTGGTAAAGATAGAAATATGGATTTGGGCTAAATGAACAAAAATAACCAAACTTGGAAAAAGTGGTAAAAACAATAGGTTTAACAGACTTCAGTCCAATATATGCATAGCAAGTTAGCAAGCACAGCATCCCAAAAGAAAAGATGACAGGGATGGACAGGAAAACTGGACTAAAGGAAACAGGGAATGCCAGCAGAAAAGGTGAGAGTGTTGACACATCATGGGATTAACAATCAATGTCATGAAACAATTTGTGTATCAACTTTAATGAGAAACTATTTTTCTCTGTAAATGTCACCTAAAGCATAGTGACATAAATGAAAGTAGGTTTATTATTTATGGCAATCATGCTAAGACATTTTTTATATTCTCTAATTTCATACTTGAAGAAAAATTAAAGTTCTCAAGGCTTTTATTCTACTTGGATGGATAGCTGCAAATCAATGAAAGAAGCAGGAAAGAAATCAAACAATGTATTGCACTTGGCAAATCTGCTACAACAGAATGCTTTAAAGTTCCATAAAAAAAAAAAAATACATCAATCACTTGGATGACTAAGGGATACCTGAGCCAACCCATGGTCCCTGTAAATGCCTTGTAAGCATGCAAAAGCTGGAAAATGAAAAAAGAAAAAAGAACTGGTGCATTTGAATTGTGGGGTTGACAAAGATGTTGAATATACCACAGATTTCCAGAAGAACAAAAAGATCAATTTTAGAAGAAATACAACCAAATGCTCCTCAGGAGCAAGGATGACAAGACTCTTTTGCTTACTTGGATGTGTCTTCAAGACAGACTAACTGCTAGACACCCGAACACAATGTTGTCCAGTTGTGTCCGACTCATAGCGACCCTAGAAGTCAGAGTACAACTGCCCCATAGAGTTTCCAGGGAGCATCTGGCAGATTTGAACTGTAGACCTTTTGATTAGCAGAGGTAGCTAGAAAAGTAAAGCAGAGAAAATAAGTAAAATTTTATAAGAAAATTGATACAATAACCTCAACAATGGGCTCAAAAGACAATAAAAAACAAAGGGACCACAGTGAGTTTGGTCAAACAAGACTCGAAAATATAGAGAGAGCATACATGGTTAGTGCTTGGAGATCAGGTTGAAATGTCCATATTACGATGTCAGAAATACCAGAGGCCAAAGTTGTCCGGGATAAGCTGAGAAACCATACCTAGAATATCTATGCAGAGCTTTGATCCAGTTCATTCTGTTTGGAGCCCCTACTGAGAATCTACATTTCTAATGAGCTCCCTGCTTAGAATGTGCATTTCCACCCCCATAAACTGAATCAGAGTCTACACTTCAATACTGAATCCGAATCTATGTTTTTAAGAAGGTCCCCAGGTGATTCTTCTGTATAACTTCCCAAGAATTTTTAGAAGTGCAAATTTTCAACACAGAACTTGTTAGAAATGCAATTTCTCAGGGTGTGGAGGGGGAGTGTTGAACTGGAACAACCAGTTTAAAGTCCTGTACCCATAGTTTGTAATGGTATTACAGTCTCCAGAAGCTAACCTATTTTACTCACAAAAGATGTTTGAGACCAAGAAAATCACAGAATGGTTAAGCCAGTGGACTTGAAAATAAGTACTTTTGCATGTGTTATTTCACTATAAGATTTTGCAAATTCCTCTTTTAAAACACGGGATTATTTTCATGCCACAAAAAGATATGTACTAAAAACGTGAAGATTAAAATGTTTGTATTTTAAATCTACAGATGCAAAGATGCAAAAGTAAATAAAAAATAATCCATACATTTAGGGAAAAATCAGCCTATACTCTCTTAGTTGAATTGCCAGTCAGTTCCTCTGTACCAGTGCTCTGTCCTCTCTGACACACACCATTAGCTGTGGTAATGGGAGAGACCACCATGGGGTCTAGTGGGTGGAAGGTAAAATATGCTGAGCTGCTAGGTTATATTTTTAAAAAGATCAAGAAAATACGCTCTGTAAAAGTGAAGATACCTGTTTACCCACTGTTGTATAAGATATGGGGGAAATAGGGATGTTTTATGATGACTTTTCCTGTACTGGAAGGGGGCTGGTGTAGTGGGAGTACAAGGGCCAAGTACTTTGTTCACAGTGTAGGGTTCTCTCAAAAACTTAGTCAATTGGCTCCCATGTCTTCTGGGCATTCTCACTGGTGTCTACAGCCTCATTCAAAAGGGAACGGTTGGGCAAGGAGCTTATCATTTTTACTACTTGATAGAAATATTTTTTCTCTAAGTAGTCATTTACATGCAATCAGAGATAATGTACACAGCAAATTTTTGTTAGTTGCCATGGAATCCATTCTGACTCCTGGTGACTACATGTGTGCAGAGTGGAACTGCTCCATAGGGTTTCAAAGGCTGTGAGCTGGAAACAGATCATCAGGCCTGTCTTCTGAGGCATTTCAGAATACAGATGAAAAACAAATTAAGAAACTGCTGGAAAATCGAACTCCGGACAGCTCCCAGAACACAGCAGCAAGATATAAAAAGGCAGAAAGTATTTATAAACTAAAATGTTAAGGACATTTAGGAAACATATTTTCAGGGGGAAAGAATAGACAAAATGGTTTGAGGGCAGTATCTTAAGAGACAAATGATTGACAGCTTCACAGAAATAAAACTTGTGTCTTCAGATTAAAAATGTTTCTTGAATGTTGAGAGAATTAATTTAATAAATTCATACCTAAACTCGTGATAAAACTTATGAAAAGTAATCAAGCTTCCACAAAGAAAACACAAAATACTACAAAAAATGAGAAAATATTGCCATCTGATTTCTTATCAGCAACACTGGTTCTAGACAAGAATAGAAAAATACCTTCAAAGTACAGAGGAACAATTAAAAAACTAACTTTTACCCCTGAAATTTTAGCTATGTTAAACTATATCATTCAAGAATGATGACAAAATAAAGACATTCTGAAATCAGTAAGAATATAGAAAGTTTAACACTCACAGATCTTTGTTTTAAGATCATTGGAGAAGTGGATTTAAATTTCTTAAAGCAAAGTTGGTATCAGAATATTCCTTTTAAATGTTATTAAATCAGGGTTTAAGGAGTCTTGGTTGCACAGTGGTTGAACTTGTTAGAAAACTGAAAAATTAGAGGGACAGAGGATGCCAGGAATAGCTGGATACCTGCAATTTGCCCAGTACCCTCTTCCCCCAGCTCCATGAAGATGTGGCCCTGGTGCTACATGCATGTGGCTTATCAAGAGTTTGGCTTTTTCAGGTTTGGAAGGATATTACATGTAGAGATTTCACAGCTGCTATACACTCCATGAAGGAATCAAAGGGATAAAAGCAGTAGTAGATCTACACTTTCGATCAGTACATGGTTGCAGGGTTCTGATTTATTCCCCCACTTAAGCAATTAGATAAACCAATGAACAGAAAAAGAAGAAATTCTTTTCAGACACTGGACAATGAGCAGTGCAAAACTGTGATCCATAAGAGAAGGGAAATAGGTTGAGCCCTACAACTGCATCAGTTTACTGCCAAAAGGCAATTTTCAGTCTACACCTCCAAGAGTTGGTATGCAAATAAAGTCTGGTGGTCTCTCTAGGTGAAGGAGACAGTGCGATCACAGTTTGGGGAGGGGGCTATACAGAGAAAGAGAGCTCTGGGTATCTGCAGAGTAGTCTCCTCAAGTCTTTGACTGAATAATGATAAATACATGCACATGTGACAAGAAACTCCCCAAGACAAGAAAACAGTAAGCAGAACAATTCCCAGAGCTCACATTGGGATGGAAAATAGTTTGTATTTCCACTGGCAACAGCAGGAAGACCCTGTAACACAAGAGGCAGCGATTAAAAGGCCACCTACAGAATGGGAAAAAATATTTGGCAATTCTATGTCAGACTGATGCCTGATAGCCATAATCTATAAGGCACTACAAAACATCAACAAGAAAAAGATAAATCATCCAATTAATTGATGGGCAAAGGAGATGGACAGACACTTCTCTAAAGAGGAGATCCAGGCAGCCAAAAAACACATGCAGACATGCTCACGATCATTAGCTATTAAAGAAATTCAAATCAAAATGACAATACGATACCATCTCACCCCAACAAAGTTGGCCATGATCCAAAAAAACACCAAACAACAAATGCTGGAGAGGCTGTAGGGAGATTGGAAATCTCCTACACTGTCGGTGGGATTGCAAAATGGTGCAACCTCTTTGGAAAGCAATCTGGCACTCCTGTAAAAAAAATGGATATAGATATACCATTTGACCCAGTAATTCCACTGCTTGGAATATATCCTACAGAACCAAGGCCATTCACACCAACTGACACATACACAAGAATGTTCATCACAGCACAGTCCGTAATAGCAAAAGGATAGAATCAACCCAGATGCCCAACAACAGAGGAATGGATAGGTAAACTATGATATATATACTCAATGGAACACTATACAACGATAAAGAACAACGATGATAGCAGGAAACATCTCTTAAACTGATTTCAACTGAAGGACATTATGCTGAGTGAAAATAGTGACAAAAGGACAAATATTATGAGACCCCTACAATAAGAACTTACAAAGAGTCATGCATAGAAGAAAAGACTGTTTGACAGCCGCAAGAGTGGGGAGGGAGGGAGGGGGGGGCAAGGTTTAAATTAGATAACTGATAGAAATTTGGTTGGGTGAAATTACAGCATACATTAGAAAGAAGATCAATAATAACTGGTTTTCAACACAGTTTGAGTACTTCTCCCATCTTAACCCAATATTTCAAGGACAGAGTAGCTGGGGAAGGGGGCTGGAGACCACGCTCTCTGGAAAAATTGAGGCCCATTGGCATAGATAGCATTTTGCTAATGAGGACTCTCTGCACCCCTCATTGGTGAGTGGCATCTGGGGGTCTTAAAAGCTGCCAAGCTGCCATCTGAGGGTTCAGCAAATGGTCTCGACTCAACAGGAATGGATGATGATCAAGGACAAGAATGACATGGGTAAAAGAGAATCCAGAAGACAGAGAGACCCACATGAGTGGGTCTCTACATCGACTCATGACCATAAGAACCAGATAGTGCCTGGCCACCATCGTGATAGCCACGATGGAGCTCACAGAGTCTCACTGGCAACAAGAGAATAAATAGGAGTGTACCCCAAGATCTCCAATGAAAGACCACAATTGATGGTCTGGGGGCTTCAGGGTTCCCCTGGAAGCATGGCCTTGGCCCTGATGCTGCCCTGTCCATAAATCATAATGAAGGTCAACTTTTTGGACAGCAATGGATTGTACTTGGTGATGCAGAGTGACCTATCTTGTGGGAATTTTATGGTTCTGTGCATCTATAGGATGTCATCCTGCTGTCCCCTTGCTGGAGGAAGGGGAGTGGAAAGACAGGAGGGGATAGGACACTGTTGGGGGGATAGGACACTGTTGGGAGGATAGGACATGTATGGAGCAGAGAAGAGAGGTGTGCTGTCACCGGACAGGGAGAGCAGCGGGAGTTGCTTATAGGTTAGCATGCAAATTTATATGGGAATGTACATTTTCACTCAATCATAATAAAAAAAGGGGGGGGCACTGATTAGAACAACAAGGGCATCACCTTAGGTGTGGGTGCTAAACTAGCCCAGGCTTAAATGCTACTCTAGACATGCCATGAGTTTAAAAACAAACCTCAAAAACATCCAACTGATTATATGTAACTTAACTGAGTATATGTTAAAAGAGAAATCAAAATATATGAACATGAGGAGGAGAGAAATGGAGACTATAATGAAAATTCAAGTGGAACTTCTAGAGAAGTGCAACATCAGAAATGAAAAATACACTGGGTGGGATTTAGAGGATATTACATATTTCAGAAGAAAATATCAGTGAATTGGACATAGCAGTAGATACCATCCAAAATGAAACACTAAGAAAAAAAAAAGACTAGGGAAAAAATAACTAGAGTATCAATGATATCTTGAACAGTATCAAGTAACCTAATACATGTGTAACTGGACTTCAAAAAGGAAAATAATTCAAGAAATAAAAGTCAAAAATTTCCCAATTGTGATGACAACTTCCCTCACAGGACCAAGAACCCTAAGCAGAATAAAAGAAAACCATGCCAAGAGACAGCATAACAAAACTGATAAAACCAGTGATAAAAAGAAGTCTTAAACAGTGAAAGGAAAAGACATTATGCATGGAGAAACAAAGAAAAGAATTACATCAGATTTCTGAAGAAACTATGCAAGTCAAAAGACAGTGAAGACACATCTCTAAAGTACTGAAAGAAAATGAATGTTATCAAAGAACTTTTTGTCCAGAAATACATACTTCAAATGTGAAAACAAGTAAAACAGAAAAATAAATACCAACAGAATTCATTACCAGCAGATCTACAGTATAAGAAAATAAAGCTCTTCTAGAAAATGAGAAAATATCTGCTGAAAATCTGAATCTACACAAAGGAATAAAGAGCACTAGGCAAAATGAATTTATAACTTTTTTCTTTTGATTTCTTTAAAGACAATTGACTGCTGTGTTTAGTCAGCTAGTGCTGGTTTAACAGAAATACCAGAGTGGATGGCTTTAACAAAGGAAGGTTTATTCTTACACAGTCCGGTAGGCTACAAGTCCAAACTCAGGATGTCCACTCCAGGGGAAGGCTTTCCCCTCTGTCATCTCTGGAGGAAAGTCTGGCATTACCTCAGTCTTTGTCCAGCAAGCATCTTGGCACAGAAACCTCAGGTCTGAAGGATGCGCCCTTCTGCCGGTGCTGCTTTCTTGATGGTGTCAGGCTCTGCCACTCTCTGCCTGCTTCCCTTTCATCTCTTGCAAGATGAAAGGATTAAGGATGGTGCATGCCACACTCCAGGAAAACTCCCTTTAGAGTGGAGCAGGGAGGTGATCTTCTGAAGGGATTTACAGTCCCACCCTAATCCTTTAACATACGGCACAACAAAATCACAAAATGGAGGACAATCATAGAATACGGGGAATCATGGCCTAGCCACAGGGCTACACCTTTCTCTGGGGGGACACAATTCAATCCATGACAGCTGTGTACAAGAATAATGTATTGTGGGGGTACATAACAGACAGATTTCCCTGACTATTCTTGTTTTTCATTGCAACTTTAAACTTTTCTAGCTCCATAAAATTATACATTGTGTATACATTAAGTGTATACATTAACGAGAACTGTCATATTTAGTTGCTAGCCAAAAATGTGAGAGGTTTATCAATTTATTTAAGTCTACGTTGTTTCCTAGAGAGCTGTGGTAGCACAGTGGTTAAAAGCTAGGAATTCTAACCTAAAGGTTAGCAGTTTGAATCCACCAGTTGGTCCTTGGAAACCCTATGGGGCAGTTCTACTCTGTTCTATAGAGTGGCTATAAGTCAGAATTGACTTGCTATCAGTGGGTTTAGTTTTTGTGTGTATGTGTGTGTTTCTGTGTTTTCCAGAAGTGCTTTACTGTTTTCTTCATCCAACTTTCCCCATTTAAGGAGAAAATTACATCTTAAATATTAGGAACCCTTGACTTCTTAAGCTAAATGAGAAGTGAAGATGAACTACTTTTAAAGTTAAAATACATCAAAGGAGAAAAGTGAGATTGAATTAGTAATATTTGTATGACTTTTCAAAGACAATAGATCAACCTTTTATAAAAATAAGTGAGGTAATCAACAAGAAGAAATTTAAAATGTGCCTTCTTTCCCTTGAATTTGAGCCATTTTCTTCCAGTTGATCTATCTTCTACTAAAATTAATATACATACTGTCTACTTTTTATATTACTGAATTTGAGTGCTGAAATATCCAAATATAATTGTGAATTTGTATATTTCTCTTTTCAGTTCTATCAGGTTTTACTTCAAATATTTTGAAGATCTGTTGTTAGGTATATAAACATTTAGTACAGTCTTTGTGGATAGGTTCTTTTAACATCATATAATATTATTCTGAAGTTTACATTGTCTAACGTTGAAATAGTCATCCCAGTTTTATTTTTGTGTTTGTATGTTTCCCACATTTTTACTTTTAAGCTGCCTTCATATTCAAAACAGGTTTCCTATAAACAGCATATAAATCAAACCTTAATTTTTAACGCAATTTGGCAATCTTTGTTTTTTAGTTTTTGTGTGTGGGGTATTTACATTTAATGTTTCACTTACATTTAATTATTGGAACGATTATTTTCTATTTGCTCCATGTATTTTTTTATTCTTCCTTTTTCTTTCTTATTTTGAATTGTTCTTAACTCCTTCTTTCTTCCCTTATTATTGTTTATATTTCTTTGTAAAATATTTTAGTTTCCCCGTTATTGTGTTTGTTGCTGTCAAGTCAATTCTGACTAATGGCAACCCCATGAGTACAGCTAGAATTGCTCCATAAAGTTTTGAAGGCTATGACCTTTCAGAAGCAGAAAACCAGACCTGGCTTTCAAGGTTCCTCCTGTGAGTTGGTTCACTCAGGGAAACTCCCTTTACATTGGATCAGGGAGGTAACCTGATAAACTTTTCAGCTAGTAGTTGAGCACGTATTTCTTGCACCATTCTGGGGTTCCTGGTAGTTTTCCTAGGATTTACGATATGCATCTTTATTATAGTCTCTCTTCAAATGTTATACTGCTCCACGTGCAGTATAAAAACCTTATTGACTGCATATTTCCAATTTTTCTGTGCCTCTTTTTTATTATACTTTAGATGAAGGCTTATGAACAAACCAGTGTCTCATTATAAAGAGTTAGTTTAATGTTGTTTTATGACATTAGTTAACAACCCCACAACATGTCAACACTCTCCCTTCTCAACCTTAGGTTTGTTATTGGCTTTCCTATCCCCTTCTGTCTTTTTGTCCTTCCTTGCCCCTGGGCTGGCGTGCCCCTTTAGTCTCATTTTTTTCTTATGGGGCTGTGCACTCTTCAGTTGAAGGGTGAACCTCAGGAGTTACTACATTACTGAGCTGAAATCATGTCTGGGGCCTATCTTAGTCACCTAGTGCTGTTGTGACCAAAATATCATAAGTAGATGGTTTTTAACAAAGAGACGTTCATTTTCTCACAATCCAGTGCACTGGAAGTATGAATTTAGGGTGCCAGTTCCAGGGGAAGTCTTTCTTTCTGTGTTGGCTCTGGAGAAAGGTCTTCGTAATGCTTTAGTCTTCCTTAGTCTTGGCACCATTTCAGTGCAGGAACCTCAGGCCCAAAGAACAACCTCTATTCCCAGTACTTCTTTCTTGGTGATATGAACTTCCCTACTCTCTGCTTGCTTCTCTTTCCTTTTACCTCTTGTGAGATAAAGGTGGTGGAGGTCACACTCAGGGAAACTCCCTTTACATTGGATCAGGGAGGTAACCTTAGTAAGGGTGTTACAATCTCACACTGTCTCTCTTTAATATAACCCAATTTTGCCCTATTAATCACAGGCAAATATTAGGATTTACAATGTTATGAAAATTACAAAATACAAGACAACCACACAATACTGAGAATCATGGCCCAGTCAAATTGCTACACACATTTTTTTAAGAGCATAATTCAACTCCTGATGGGACCATATGTTCAGGGTTTCTCTCTCTTCTGTAAGGCAAGTTAGTCTGGTCTTTCTTTCTGAGTTAGAATTTTGTTCTACAGTTTTCTCAGGCTTTGTCTGGACCCTGTGTCATGATCCCTGTCAAGTCAATGGCTGTAGCTGGGCACCATCTAGTTGAAATGGACTCAGTCTGGTGGATGCTGTTGTATATGTGGTCCATTAGTCCTTGGACTAATCTTTCCCTTGTATCTTAAGTTTTCCTCATTCTTCATTGCTCACAAAGAGGTGAGACCAGAGGTCTCAACCTAGATGGTTGCTTACAGGCTTCTAAGACTCCAAACAGTACTCACCTAAGTAGAATGTAGAATATTTTCTTTATAAACATTATGCCAGTTCAGCTAGATATTCCCTAAGACCATCAACCCTATAGTCCTGAGCCTACCAATTTGGTCCCTGAGTTTAGATGTTTCTATGGAGCTTCCATGACCTTGTCTTGTATAATTTGTGCTGACTTGCTCAGTACTGTATACTGTCCTTCACAAAAATTACCACTTACATCTCTTTAGTGTTTTTCTATTCCTGCCCCTCCCCTCTTGCCTAACCATCAAAGATCTTGTCTTGTATAAACCTTTTCATGAGTTTTTACAGTAGTGGTCTCATACAGTATTTGTCCTTTTGTGATTGACTTACTTCATTCAGCATAATGCCCTGTGGTTTCCTTTATGTTGTGAGATGCTTCACAGAGTTATTATTGTTCTCTATTGTTGCATAATATTCCATTGTGTGTCTACACTACATTTTCTTTATCCATTCATCTCTTGCTGGGCATTTACGTAGAGTTCATCTTTTTGCTATTGTGTTCTAGTCTCCATTTCTGCTCTGATCTTTATTATTTCTTTTACTCTAGTAGCTGTGGGCTTCTTTTGCTGTTCTCAATAGTTTGACTTGTATAGCTAATGTCTTGATTTTGTCCCTTCTTTTTGAATGTGTGCATCTATTGCTGTAAATTGGTTTTTGAGGACTACCTTGGCTGGGTCCCAAAGGTTTTGGTATGATGTGTTTTCATTCTCATTGAATTCTACAAAATTTTTTTACTCCATCTTTGATTTCTTCTATTATCCACTGATTTTTAGCTGGCTTGGTATTATTCAGTTACCACGTAATTGATTTCTTCTATCTTGCTATTTCTGTTGTTAATTTCTAATTTGATGATGTTTTGGTCAGAGAAGATACTTTGTATCATCTTAATGTTTTGGATTTTGCTGATGGTTTCTCAGTGGCCTAAAATGTGGTCTATTCTGGAGAACATTCCATGTGGGATGTAAAATAATTTGTGCTTAGCAGCTGTTGGCTGATTGTGCCTTTTAGGTCTTCTTTATCTTTATTGAGTTTCTTTTTAGATGTTCTGTCCTTTACCAAAAGTGGTATGTTAAAGCCTGCTACTGTTATAATTTAACTGTTAATTTCTCTTTTCAGTGCTGTCAGAGTGTATGTATTTTGGAGCCCTGTCATTGGGTACATAGATGTTTCTTACAGTTAACTCTTCATGATGCATTGGCCATTTAATCATTATGCAGTGCCCTTCTTTGCCTCTCATGGTGGATTATGTTTTAAAGTCTATTTTATCTGGTTAGTACTGCCACTCCTGCTCTTTTTTGGCTATTTGCTTGATCTATTTCTTTCCATCCTTTGATTTTTAATAAATTTAGGTTTTTGTTACTAAGAGGCGTACCCCTATTGATAGCATATTGGTGGATCCTGCTATTTTTTTTTTTTTTTGCCTTTTCTGTAACCGACTCTGTTACTCCCTGTCTCTTTACGGTTACATCTAGGTGCTTTACATTGAGTCTAATTATTTACCAGTGTAAGCTTGTTGCTGTCATTTTGTAGGGCTTTTTGTTGTTGTTGTTGTTGCTGACATTCTCCTTGTTCCTCTTACTCTCCTGTGCTGAATCCCTTTTGTTTGTAGATTTCTTTGTTGTTTCTTTTGTTTTTGTAAATTTTAAGACTTTGTTTTTCTTCATTTTGATGAGTAGTTTTGTTACCTTTCATTATGGTTACCTTGTGAAATACATATATTTTCTTATGTTTAAAACAGTCTATCATTACTACCATTGCCTTCCATGCAATTGCAAAGTTCAATACCTACATTCTACATCATTTATTATATCTTTTATGGTTCTGATGTTGTTGTCATTTACAGACTAACCTGTTTTCCTGTTGTAATTCTTTTGGTTTTGGATAGTCCTTAAGAGAGCTTTTCCTAGGCTGGTATCTGGCTGATACAATCTTGTGTGCTAAATTCAGGCTGTGGTCTGATGTTGATTCTCAGACTAAAGGACTCCCTTTAATATTTCTTGTAATCTTAACTTAGTTTTTATGTATTTCCTTAATTTCTCTCCTAATTTCATCATCCTATCTGAACAAGAGTTGGGAGAATAGATTATTCTTGGTTGGCAATTTTTTCTTTGAAGGATATAACTATGCCATTTTATTGCCTTCTTGCCTGCATGGTTTCTGCTGAATAATCAGAGGTCAGTTTTATTGTTTCTCTTCTATACACAACTTTTTGTACTTCTTGAGCTACTCACAGAATTTTTTGTCTTTGGTTTTAGCAAGTGTGATTATGTTATGCCTTGGAGATTTTCTTTTAGGGTCTTTGTATGGTCAATTTTTTATCTTTTATGACATTACAGAAGTTCCCTGTCAGCAATTCTTCAATAATCCTCTCTGTGTTTCCTGTTTTCTCCCCCAGTTCTAGAACTCTGATTACTCATACATTTTTGCTTTTGAATGTATTCCACATAACTCTTAGGGTTTCTTTTTCTTTGTTCTTTTTTCTGATTTTTCCTCAGCATTGTATCCAAATTTTTGTCTTCAATTTTGCTGACCCTATCTTCCATTATTTTAAACCTGCTCCTTAGCCCTTCTATGACATTGTTCATTTCTGAAATCTTGCTATTCATCTTTTGGATTTCTAATTGTTGTTTTCCTACGATTTCACACTGTGAATTTATTTTGGCATTTTGTTCTTGTAATATTTTCCTGAATTCTTCCACGAATTTGCCTGCCTTTCCCATGAATCAATTTTTCCTCATTTTTGCTTCACTTGTTGGATAGCTCTAGATATTAGAGATTTGAATTCTGTCAAGTAATTCTAGTGCCACTTTTTCTACTGGACAGTCATCTGGTGTTTTATTTTGGACACCACCCTATCCTATTTTTTAAATAAGTTTTGATATTGTTTGTGTCTTTAGGGACATTTTGGTAGTTATTCTAGTTATTAACTGTAGATCTGTTTCATCCTTTTTTTTATTTGGTTACATCAGAGTAGGGCTGTATGTTCTTTTTTGTTTGCCCATCTGTAGTCATGACACTTTCCACCTCCGTGTTCAATGGGCAGGGCTAGTTACCCAGCTATAGTGCGGCAGGGCAGGTCCAACTGAAGGGAAGAGGATGGCATGAGTTGTTTGTGGCACACACTTAGACCAACAGGGTGGGCTACGAATCAGTGCTGGGCAGGTTCCAGCTGGCTGTGCCTGTGCTGCTTGGGGGTGTGATGTTCAGTGCATGGTGCAGAGAGGCAGGAAGGAGGGAAGAGCTTGTGATGTTAGCTAAGATCGGTATGAGAAAGAAGAGAGAGAAGCAGAAGCCAAAAATAAACAAACAAACCAAACCAAAAAAAAAAAGAGTGCTAAGGGAGACTGCCAATGGAATGAAGAGATGAGAAAATGAGAAATGAAGAAAAACAAAGAAAAATGTAAAAAGAAAAAAAATGACTATTAAAATATTGTTAAAAATAAAAAAAGGTCCCCAGGGTTCCCACTAGTGCAGATGCAAGGAATGGGGAAGTTTTTCCCACGCTGCACAGTATAGCCTGGCTAGAAGCAGTATAGATATCACACAGTGTCTGGTATTCAGGAGACAGGAAAAGAAGTATAGAAAATGAGAACTGAGAAATGGAGAAAGGCAGAAAGAAAAAGAAGAGAAAAAAGAAAGAAAAGAAGAAATGTCCTTAGGTATTCTACCAACACTGCCACTCAGACTGTGAAGTGGGTCCTAAATCACATAGTACAAGAAAAGAAAAAGAAAACAGACAAAACAAACACAAATCAAAACAAAATAAACAAACAAAAAAAACCCCAAAAAACAGACCTGAGGATCCCACCAGTGTGGTATGACAGGCTAGGGGAGCAGTTTCCTGGTTGAGCCATGCTTCTTAGCTGTTCTAGACATGCAAAGATGGCACATGGAACCTGGTACTCTAGAGAAAGAAGGGGGAGGCAGTGGGAGGCCTGGAAAAGCAAAAGAAACAAAAAGCAACATTAGCTACAGAGATGGTACTCTGGGAGCTGGCCAGTGTGGATCAGGTGAATCCAAACAGCCTGCAGCCAAATGAGTTTCCTTCTGGCCAAGAGACAGTGTGGGTGGCGGTTGGAGGAGTGGGTGGGATAGGGTGAGTGTGGGTTAGGAAAGCTGTTATCATTGGTTACCAGCTGATCTGTATCTTGCCAGAAGCTCCCTAAAGCTGCTTTAGTGTACTCCTGTCCTCTGATATTTGATGTGGGTAGGGTGAATCCAAGTAACATGAACACCGCACTTTCCCGCTGACTGAGCCACCACAGCTAGCCAGTAGACATAAGAGGTAGGGCAGCAGGAAGATGAGGTGTGGAAAAACATATGTTGCTAGTTACAGAGTGCTTGTCTGCCACTAGGATTTCCATGAAGTTGCTTTCCCAAGCTCCCAGTCTGCTGATCTCTGACAAGTCCAGTAAGATGACTCGATCCTGCATTAGCTAACAGTGGGCTTCCACAACCTCTTCTCAATCTCTGTTCTCTATCAGTTTCCTATTTCACTTGGTATTGGAGCGAGTTCTTTATCTCTTCATTTGACATGTTGGGTTCCAGGACTGATGTCTGTCTGTCTATCTTAGCTTTTCAGGCTTTCCTGTGGAGGAACAGAATGCGCTCCCGTCTATGATGCCTTGTTGGCCAGAAGTCTGTATTTCCAATTTTTTGGCTATTGCTGTCATATGCTCCTTTTACATATGCTATAAACTCACAATTTACCACTAGTTTACCACTAGTTTTGCTTTAGTCAATTATTTCTTAAAAAATAAAGTCTCATGTATCACTTTAACAACTCCTTGACATCTTTTGTTTCATTGTATAAATAAGTTTCTCTCTAGGACCAGTCCTTTTGTCTGAACAACTGTCTTAGTCATCTAGCACTACAATAACAGAAATACTGCAAGGAGATGGCTTTAACAGACCAAAATTTATTTTCTTACAGTTTAGGAGGCTAGAAGTCCAAGTCAGAGAGCCTGTTCTAGGGGAAGATTTTTGATCTATGCCAGCTCTGAAGGAACGTGCTCATCTTTTCAGCTTCTGCTTCCAGGTTCCTTGGCTATCTCTACGTGTTCTGGCATGTATCTTACCCAATCTTTACTTCCCTTACATGCTTGTTTTATTTCTTCTGTATCCCATAAGAGATTGGTTTAAGACATACCCTACACACTATTCCTGGCCTGTTAACATAACAAATAGGATTATAACCAAAGATGTAGAGGCGGGGATTTACAACACATATTTTGAGAGGACACAATCCAATCCAAAATAAACCTATATTTTTTTATAGTGTATATCTCCTGGTAATGCATTTCCTTGTTTTCCTAAAAAAGTTTATTTCTCTTTCACTTTTGAAATGCATTTCTCCGAAGCCCAATTTCCTTCCCTGTGCCTATGGACCATACATAGCAATTACCTTCTTACAAACGGAGTCAGTTGGAAACGACTTCGGTAACTAGGTCCTAAAAGAGATTTCAGCTTTTGTTTCGCTGGCTTTCTCCAGAGTGTTAAAAGAACCACTAAGCAAAGCCATTCATGAATTTCTGACTCATAAACTGAGATAAGAAATGTTTGTTTTAAGGTTCTAAATTTGGAATAATTTGTTACACAGCATTATATAACTAATATTGAGGTTCTCTGAGCTTCTTGGATCTGTAGTTATACATTTTCCATGATTTTTGGAAATTTCTCCATCCCATTATCTCTTCAGAGACAATGGGGACAAAAAAAGAGACTGGTGCTCGGCAAGAAATTGTTTGGGGTGGATTCTCACGTACACTCTGATGGAACATGAAGTTCACTGACACACACGCATTGTCCCCTTTCTATCTTTTCATTTCAGGATTCCAATTACATGCATGTCAGAATGACTGAAATTTTCTCATAGCACTTAGGTGGTCTATTTGCAGTTTTTCAACATTGGCTGTATCAGCCTTATGTCAAGGCACCAATACTAGCTAAGCTACAATTTCACCTCTGTGGGACTCCACAGGACTGCTCCTCTAAGCTCCTATACTTCACTAATTCCAAACTCTTTCCTTTGCTATCCCCCAGGGTATTAGCTACTTCTTAAATTTGCAACCTTGGTGATAGTTTGTTTTCTTGCTGTCTTTTCAGTTAATTAACAACTTACCCTAACTACAAATTTTATATTAAATTTTGTCTGTTCATATACCAAGTGTCTTAGTTACATAGTGCTGCTATAACTGAACTACCACAAGTGGATGGCTTTAACAAAGAAAAATTTCTCTCACAGGCTCATAGGCTAGGAGTCTGAATTCAGAGTACCAGCTCCAGTGGCAGGCTTTCTCTCTCTGTTTGGAGAAGGGCCCTTGTCCTTAGTCTTTCCCTGGTCTAGGAAAACCTTGGTTCAAAAGACACATGATGCTCCCAGCACTACTTCCACTACTTCCCTTGGTGGTACAAGGTCCCCATGTCTGTGTGCTCATTTCTATTATAGCTCAAAAAACCCACCTTAACCACAATCTAATCTTGTAAAGGATCTTCCCATAAGTATGTCCTATTTTTGACAGCTGATGGTGGCAATATTTATCTATTATCAGTAATTAAACATTGACAGCTACAGTAGCCACATTTCTGCAAGGTGCAGAAATCATTAAAGTTTAGTATCAAAATGGGTATTCCATTTGCTAAATACTTCATACATTATGCAAAATTTATGATGCACATAATCATCCCACCTAGAGAACAATTTGAGGTAGAATCAAAAAATTTGAGGCAACTGGGTCTGTTGTCAGTCAGACAATGCCTGTGTGTCAATGAACTGCATGATCCAATGAAAACATCACTGTTCATTAGAATGTGCATGAGAATCCATCGCAAACAATTTCTTGCTGAGCACAAGAACTGGGTCTTTCGTAGACCACAATTTGGTGGATTTTGCATCTGGACTTGAAGCTTTACCCTTACGAAATTGTTTTAACTCAAGAACACAAATCCAGTGACTATAGACTGCACTGCACATTTGCTGACTGGGCTCTGGAGCTTCTGGAAATAGACTCTGCTTTTGGTTGAAAAATCATCTTCAGGAATGAGGCCCATCTTGGGATGAATGGTTTGTTAACAAACAAAACTGTCACATTTAGAGCAATGACAATCCTATGGAGACTCAAGAACGCCCATTTCATCCCAAAGAAGTTACCATTCAGTGTGGGTTTTGGTCCAGAGGAATCAGTGGACCTTATTTTTTCCAAGATGAACAGGGAGAGGCCGAGACTGTCAATGGCAAAAGATAGCAGGCCATGGTAACTGATTATCTGTGACCCCATTTGGAAGGTGTTGCATCAGCCATTTACCCAAAGGTCTTTTCCACACACAGTGCCACCAAATGTACTTCACAATAGCAAAGCAAAATTATCACTTACACAACTTGTTCTATTCATATTCAAAGATAAGACACCCTTTATTGAAGACCCTTTAGGTTGAATTCTGCCTTACCATAACCATCTAGCCCTGTTCCATTACTATCATACAGGTAGGATTAACATGTTGGGAAATCTCATCAGATGACAAAAATGGTGCATGATCACACAACACTGGGAATCATGGCCTAGACAAGTTGACACATATTCTGAAGGGACACAGTTCAATCCACAATAGGCATGGTTTCTGCCTGTTTCCCTTCTGAACTTTGATTAATACAGAAACTGGTATGGGGGATTTCAAGTTAAAAAAAAAAAAACCCTGAAAGATGAGATTTTGAGATTTGTTTAGTTGTGTTCCTGGGCCTGACCATAGTTTGAATTCCTTGCTATTGGAAAATGGGATAGTAGTGAGCTACTGCATGAGAATCAATCACAATTAGTAATGTTTCTCCAACTTATTTGATCATGGGATCTTTTGTTAAAAGAAGCATCTTGTAGGCTAATGTTCAGCAAACTGGGAAATCTTGGCTTAGTCATGCTACTCTATGCATTATATCCTCTCTAAACACATCAACTATGTTCAAGTTGCTAGTCATAATGTATTCTCTAAATTGAGACTTCTTACTCTTATCTGAGACTCAACCCAAGTTTTACCATTAACTATTCACAGCTTTTCCTAACTTTGAGCCTCAGCACACTCTCCAAAGGAAACAACTGGTTGTAATAGTTCATACAGACTTCTAATACAGCCATTGTTATATCCCACTATAGTTAATTGTTTATGTATCTGTCTACACAGATGACAGGTTTATTTTTATTTGTTCATTCTAACTCATGGTAACCTTTGGTACAACAGAACAAAATGCTTAGTACTAAATCATCCTCATGATCACCAGTATGTGCAAGTCTATCACTGTTGCCACATGCCAATCCATCTCACTGAGGGTCTTTCTCACCCTTGCTGGACATCTACTTCACCAAACAGGAGATAATTCTCCAGTGACTGATCTCTCAATACCAGAAACTTGTTTTGTTTTGTTTCTATTTTACAAATATGTTCACCTTAGATAGGCAAATAAACGCAGTTCAGCAAGCACATATAAGGCAATTACTCTGTGCCAAGAACTATGTTGTCTTAAGTATAAGAACATAAGACATGTAAATCACTGGGAGCCCTCATGGCACAGGGCTAAGAGATCAGTTGCTAATTAAAAAGTCACACTTCCAATCTATCAGCTGCTCCCTGGAAACCTTATGGGGTAATTCTACTGTCTTATGTGCCAGGAACTATGCTAAGTCTTAAGTACAGGAACATGACACATATACACATTCTTAGTTAAATAGGGATACAAACTGTACTCCAAATTTCAATATCAAAGTGTTAAGTACAATAATGGAGTAGTACGTATGAGTTTCGGGAATAGCAGAGCAGAGCAGACACACTCTTTATGAGTAGTATGAGAAAGAATTCCCAGAGAAGATTTCTGGAGTTTGACAACTAGATAAAGAGTTTTCTAAGCAAACTACAGGCAAAGGGTATGAATAAGAGAATGGAGCCAAGAAACTGTAAGTTTAGAGAAAAAGTGAGAGCAGTTTGGGGAGCATTAAGTACCAGATGGTTTGTGGCAGAAAATGAAGCTGGAAACATAGGCAATCATCAGATCATAAGGATTTCAGACGACATTCTAAGGAACATGGACATATTGAGTAGGTGATGGGAGGCCAGAGAAGACAATTACTATTTCCTTTGTTTTTTCTGCATTAGGAAAAATCTATGTTAACACTCATTCAACAAACAACTCTTAAGGGTATATAGTACAATGAATTAATGTTCATCATAAATGATGTTTTTGTTGCAAAGGTACATAGTTTATTTTTTATTTATAATTTCTATCTTCTCCAATTGATTGTTAGCACAAAGTCGCAGGACAGTATTCCTAACTCTGTAGCTAACAACAATATCAACATGTTTTAACCGGTTTTGCCAGGCAGCACATTTTCCACAACACAATTCATAAACTGTAATTAGTCTTCTGGATAGCAAATTAGTTCTTTTGTTCCTTTCCTAAATTTCATAGCTTTCACTTTTATTATATGTTAATAGCTATCCATCCTTATTTAAGTTTAGGTCAAAGGAATCCACATCTTTTCAGCCTACAAAATCTTCTGTTTAATGGAATTTTCTATTATAATAGAAGAAAATACAGGAAAGAAAAATTTCCAAAATGTAGATGATATCCCTCAAGAAGGCATAAAAAAACACCTGGAAAGACGAAGTAACTCTATAAAAAAGTTAACAAATCCCAAGTATTACTAACTAAATACCAACATAAAGGTGGAAGTTCAGATATCAAACACAGAAAACTATATAAATCAAATGGGCATCAATTATTAATTCAATTTTAGGGGTTAAAGGAAACAAATAAAATTTGAAACCTCAAAATCAGGAAAGGCAAAGAAAGGAATGAGCAATATTTTGTGAAAGACAGTACTATTTTAATGTACAAAATGTTTCCAAATATGCTATCTGTCAATGTCCTACATATATTTGGAAAGAATCTCATATCAAAATAATAAATAACTTGAAACTGATTTTTAATTTGCTTAGCATAGGACCAAAAACTTGTAGTTAGTTACCTACTGCAATATTACCCTTTAACAAGAGGACCAGAGGCAAAGAAAATATCTTAACACTGTAAAGAAATAGTCAATTTGGGTTATATACCGGGTGAGAGACTTGAATAAAAAGGTTACTCAGTTTGGGATTAGATACTGTGCAATCCTTTTCTGGATATATCTAGAATAAAGCAGACTTATCAGCTGTATATCTTGCCTGCTAAGAAGAGAACAAGCAAGATTTCTTAAGATCCTGTCAAGCCTGGTGATCCCACAAGTCTCTGGAAATGAAAACCTAATTAAGAGGCTCCCAGGGACAGGTCAAAGGGTTCTTTTATCCCTACAGCCCTTATCCAAGTTCCTTCATGGCTTATTCCTCCCCTTTCATTCAGCCTACTCTAAAACTGAATACACATTGTACAAGTTTCCACTTTTGTTTCCCCTACTGTAAATGCACTAGACTATTAGAATTAAAAGTTCCAAATCCCTCGTCCCTTATCTTTAAATTAATACTGCTTTTTTTTTTCTCAACATTTTTCTGTAATTTGTTTTTTCAGCTAGACGACTTTTTTTTCTAAGTGATGGAGTTTGCCTAAAAGATTACAAAGTCCTTTAAGCCTCTTTATAATAAATCTATCTGATACTTGGTCCAATTTTAACAGTTTTATGTTCTTTTAATTTCAAAGATTAAGCGTTGCAATGCTAGGGTTGAACGTCTCTCCCGTATCATCCAGAAAAAAGCAACTGGTGCACGTTTTAAAACCTAATCTAGATTATATGTAAAGCTATTATTGTCATTCCTTTGGCAGCAAGGCAAAATCACAAGGCGCTTGTTTTTACAGCGCCGCCCCCTTCCGCTCGCTACAGCTGTTAACCGAAAGGTTCACAGTCCCAATCAGCCAGGCGCTCCCTGCACACTGTGGGGCAGTTCTCTTGTCTTACAGGATCGCTATGAGTCCGTATCCATTCGACAGCCCCAACCCCCGGCAAGAAACATTTGTAGCGTTAATTTGTTTAAGTTTTAAACAAGCTTGTAAAGATGAGCACGTTCTATCCAGTTATGATAATTCTGGGTGAGTTACCCACTGTTTGGAAACGTGTGGACATCGCTCCGCACCTCAACCCGACCTCTCCTCAGACTACTCCACGCAGGCGAGTTAAAATTTCAACTTTTAATTCTGAGGTCAAACTGTGACACTAAACAATAAATCTCCTCTTACCGACATTCATAAACATCATCTAAGAGTCAGGGTACGTTTCTTGATGCTAACTGTTAACAAAACCTGCTTCTAACTCCGTCTCAGATAACCGCAGCCAGCCTGGCTCCGGTCAGCAATTGCGAGTTCCCGGTTCTACGTTCGGCGCTGCCGTGGCTGCGGTACCTGATAGGCGGCGGTGCTTGTCAGTCATACAGAAATGGTGGGGCTCTAAAAACCACGATCTGAACGGGACGCGGTGTTTTTACGTCATTTTCAAGCGGCAAAAAGTGGAGGGAGGGGGCTGTGAGCGAAACTTGTGGGGGGTGCTGCCTGCGAAGGTGTCATGGCTGCTGCCGCCGCAGAGCTTAGTCGCCCAAGCAGCAGTGACAGGAACTTGGAACGGAGCTGCAGCCCCAACCTCTCCCGAGAGGTGCTCTGTGAAACCTTTCGCTCCCTGCGCACCCTGACTGGACAAGTGAGTAGTGACCTGGGGGAGTAGGGCGTGGGAACTGTGCGACCCCTCCCCCCTTTTCCCACTAGTTAGGGGCGGGGGCCCCCGAGGCCTGCAAGCTGCTGGCCGCCGGAGTAGCACCGGCCGGGGGAGGAACCTGAGCCCCTGCCGCCTCCAGTTGGAGGGAGGAGGGTGGCTGCGTGAGGTTAGTTGCAGGGACTGGTTGCAAACTAGATTTCCTTGCAGCTGTTCTCCCTGTTTTCTTGTACGGTCGCTGTTGAGTCGGAATGGACTCGACGGCAGTAGATTTTACAGTCTTGGAATGAGTTGAGGACAGTATAAATGAAAAACCTGGTTCCCAGAGAGACTGAAGGCGGCAAAACTTCTCTGCGGGTTTGGGAGGCACCTGGGGCTCAGTGTTCTTTTTCCTGCAATTCATTTTAGAAATTGGCTAGTCATTGCGGCCTGAGATTCTGGAGAAGCGGTCCCTACAGTTTTTCTTTTTTGGTCGACTGGCTCTTAGGAATCACTTAGTTTTCTTTTTTATCCTTTTGGATATAATCTGCATTTATTACGCTTTCAAACGGGGAGGAAAATAGAAGGAGTTAATCGAAAATACAGCATAAATAGTTGGATGAATTGGTTGCCCATGGTTTTTCTTGCATCAAAACTCTTAGCTGTTAACTAATTTAATTGATTGATAAATAACTTCTGCGTAAATGTCATAGTAAAATTGGATTTGAAAGAAATGAGCTTCTTGCTCTATTCGAATCAACTCTTATTTGATTTCATGATGCACAGTTCAGAGCTACTTTTAAGTGAAAACCTGAAAAGATGTTTATTTGCCTGCTTTTTAAAACGAGGTATTTTCTTTTGTATCTTAGATGGAACACTTTCTAGCTATGTTAAGTTTGTTCTGGAACTGGTAGTAATGTCTGTGGACAAGTCGACACAGCAGATATCCGTATTGAAGATAATGGTTAATTCTTAGGAAAATAAAGCATTGTCCGATTTATGAGCGTTATTTTTTAAAGTTGTGGATGTGTGGAGAATTAATTTTTTCAGTTATTTGAATATTTAACAAAATTCTAGCATGCTTATCATGGCTTACAAAGAGCATTATTCTAAGTTAAACACTCAGCTTGCTATAATGGAACAATTATTAATGGAATCTTCTAAAAGGTAAAATGTAGCTTTTAAACTTGATTGTTCACAAAGGACTTAACAAAAAGTGTTTTTAAAGACTTGAAGACTTTGATTAATTATTGTTAACATTTTAGTCTTAAGACCCAAAATTCTTAAATGCTTTAAAAGTTACAGAACCCTTTGTTTTTATGGTATGGATATCAGAACTGTAAAGTTTATTCATATTGTTATACCAGAAAGAAAAAGTTTATGCTATTCTGATATTTACAGAAGGTGTTTATGTTTCAGTAATAGGGTATTTTCTTAAATTAACGTTGAGGAATGATTTAAACATGCTTTGTTTAGGATTTTGTGTTTTAATTTTTCAAACTCATTTAGAAATTATAAACATTCAGCTATTCTGTAGGTACAGGTAGAAATGTTATTAAAGTCTGTTCATATCACCTGTCAAAAATGTTTAAATATTTGGTGAGTTTACGTGACACAGCGAAGTAATCATCTGTGTAAATGTCAAAAATTGTCTTATCAATTAAATGGTAATTGTTAATATTCTTTATATATATATGTATATATAAAACCAGGGTATTGTAATGCTTATAAAAGTACCTCAAGGGAAATCACTGCCTACTTTTGCAACAAGTCTGAAGGATTTAAAATATATGCCTCAACTCATTCTGTATAATGCCATTGTGTTATTGGTTGGCTTCAGTAGGAAACATAAAATTGAATGTTCAAAAGAATTTTCTACCCTAGATTGAAAACTGTTTTGGCCAGTTTAACCTATTGCTTTCCTCTGGATGGCCCGTTTTGCTAAGCCAAAGAGTTGTTTACTGTTAGCTTGGATTTTCTTATTAAGTTAATAACGTTTTTACTGAAAATGCATATTTAAATAGTCTTCATTAATAGCAGACTAATATAGATTGCTGAGTGAATGGTGTATTGCTGCATATTCTGTAGAGTAAAAATGCGTAGAGAATTTGTTGGGTAGTTGAATGAATTAGTTTAAAAGTTAATTCATGACATTATTACATGGCTTTCTTGAAAGACCAAATATCCTGTTGCACTTGAAGGCTTTTGTAATCGTGTTGAATTGTGGTAAGAATATGAGTCAAATGTTTAGTTTTATTCTCCCTAAGTTTCTCTTCTCTCTTAAAAATTTGATGCTTTGCTTTAGTTTAGAATTTGCATGGTTTATCTCCAACCCATATTCATAGATTTGTTATACCTGACTGTAAAGCTCTAGGAGGCCTGTAAAACTATAGTAGTAGTTGACTTCATAAGCTGTCATCTAACAAATTCTTTATTTAAGACATTAAGGTAGTATAAATTAAAAAGAATTAATTTTTTCCAGTACTTAAAATGTATCATATGTATTTAAACTTGTCTAGGGTGAACTTTAAATGCTTCTAGTTTTATGTTCAAACAGACAATAAATTTCTGTTAGGAAGTTTTCCTTCAGTATAGTGTTTTTTACTGGATGCTTTGGATCTCTGTGTCTTTGTACAGTAATTTATCATTTTGCTGCATTATAATCCTACCTATTAGGGTCTGTATTTGAACTCATGTACTGCTTGTCTTCACTTTTTAGAAAACATTCTGATTTTTTAATAAATACTTTCTGATAAATTAATATAATTGGTTCTACTGTGCACTGTCCCCTCATAGTACATGCTATACATAAACACATTCACTGTTACTCAACAGACACTACAGATATAGGCTGTCTAAAATTTTTTCCAATTTTGATATTTACTTTATACTCAGGTTCTTGGTAGTTTTCTGTGTGTAATTTTATTCTAATAAATCACTTGTATCCAATTTATAAGAAATTTTCATGCAGTGAACCCTGACACATTACTAGAAAATAGTGCTTGACAAAAGATCTGGCCATTCCCTCCAAGCTCTGGCTATTAATTTCACTCATGTGGAAATATTTGTTATTTTCACAATGCTACAGTTAAAAGTTTATTTTTTTTTATTTGAAGTAGATCACTATGTTGCCATTTGTATAGTTTTTATAATGCATATGAAAAATCTTGATTTTAAGTTATTCTTAAAAATTGATAAAAGTTGGCAGCAGTAAAACTGTGGTTCAGAAGACATTAGCGTCGTGTTGTATTTCAGGTATGTATATGTGTAATTATCTAACGGAAGGAAACGGGTATTAGAACTTAAGTAATACAGTTATGCTTCCTCTGTTTAATACTCTTGAGTTAGTAGGATTCTGAATAAAGCAGACCTGTCTTGGGCCATATCCAAAGAATTTTAGATATGGAAGTATCAAAACAACTTTTATCATTTTGTGGATGGTTTCAACCTCAAAGATGGTCCCATTTCACAGATTCAAGAGTAGAACAGTACAAAATGTCATTCCAGTTTGTTATGAAAATCTGCACTTTCTTGGCCTTTGTAAATGATAGCTAGATATTTTAATGTAAGGTAAAGAATAACAGCAAAATAGACATGTGTTCTGTAGAAATCTTATTTTTGTGACAGTCCCACATGTACAGTTTAATCATGTAATTTATGTGATGTTGCTGGTTTGCCCTTTTGAAGCTTAACCTCAGAGATGATGTGGTGAAAATTACAATCGATTGGAACAAGCTCCAGAGCCTCTCGGCATTCCAGCCTGCATTGCTCTTTAGTGCACTTGAGCAACACGTTTTATATTTACAGGTAAATTTCTTGTTAGACATGTTAGCTCAATATTGAGAAAAGAAATTAATTGTGATTAAATTATAAGCTAGAGTATTTGTCAGTTCTTCTTAACATTATATGAATAGAGTTATTAATAAAAGGTTACTTATGTCCAGATTGGACCCAAGTCTGTTAATTTACATAGTGATAGGACAGTTACAGAAGTATGTACCAGTAGGCCAATGTGAGTATGGAGATTGAATGAATGTATTTCTATTCAATTCTAGACTTGCATTGAAAATTCAATACTGTTCCATCTATGGTGGGTTATAATTAAGCAATAAGACACGGCAGGTGTGTGTCATGCTATGATAATGATTCCATGCCTTGGGTGAGTTTGGAGGCTCATGGAGTGCTTTCAGTGGTTCAAGAAGTGGCATTATCCCAGCATGAGACATCCTGGAGTGTCTATTGCAATTAAACAGTTTCAGCATAGTTTTTAAAAAGAAAGTAATTTCTGTGACACTAATGTCTCATCTTAGTAAGTAGCCAGTCACTATTTTATCTTTCTTTTGCTTAATAATTTTAAATAACTCATTCTTTATATCAAAAGTCAGTATTGTTATTTACAAGGTATATTTTTTAATAATCCAGTTCAGTAACTAAACAGTATTATGACCTTGCTGGTTTCTAATTGAGCATCTCTGCAGTTGTAATCGATGTAAGTTTGTAACTTATCTCCAGTCAAAGTGCAAAATGTGGAATGTCAAAAAAATAAGTCAAAGAACTGTTTGGATTGGTCAGTTTGCTGGTTTTAAGGTTTCAGAAGCATATTTGGGTTTGTAAACAGTGGAAGCAGAATTATAGGTATAAAAAAATTGGCATATTGATAGGAATTGATGTCTTTTGATTAATGGAATATACATTAATTTTAAGTCACCCCTTTATTTCAGTGACTTGGGGAAAATTTAACTGTTTCACTTTGGAAGTAATAGTTTTAAAGGGTGGAAGCAATAAGCTGTAGAACTCATGAGGCTTAATTGAGGGAGAGGTGGACAGTATAAATTATATTATGCAACAGGACTTTTTCCCACTCTGGTACGGTGATGCAAAACCAACCAAACTCATTGTCATCACATCTGTTCCAACTCATAGTGACCACATAGGACAGAGTAGAACTGCCCCACAGGGTTTCCAAGGCTGTAATCTTGATGGAAGGGATGGCCTCATCTTTCTCTTGCAGTGCAGCTGGTCTGTGTGAACTGCCGACCTTTTGGTTAGCAGCCAACCAGTTAACTGCTGCACCACCAGGGCTCCTTAGTATAGAGCTAGGCACCTATTTTCAGTTAAGCGTGCTGGTAGGTTTTTTTTTTTTCCCATTGTTTGTTTTCTTTTTTTAAATTTAATTTCATGACCTACGAAGGTATCCTGCCATGTCAGGAGAAGTCTAAGCACTCACTAGGCGTGACACCTATGTATTTCATGTCTCTGCTTTCTTATTCACTTTGGCCAACTGCAGTTTCAAGTGGAGAATCTTCAGTGATATAGTGATAATGCAGGGCTTTGCTGAGTGAGAGCCCTGGCTCTCGTGTTAAGGAGGAAGAATACTAAGCCTTAGTGTTCTGAGGAGGCATTTGAATGACATGTTAATTAAGTGGCATTGGTGCCAGAGGCTGAAGCTTTGATTTGGCACAAAATAAAAGATGAGTGACAGAGTGATTCCCTCAAAGAAAATTTAAAATTTCTTCTGGTTTTCTTTTTTAAAAAACAAATTCATAGCAGATGATGATGGTTATAATAGCAGAGAACAACAGACACTTAATATATGGTGAGATTTACGTATCCCAATATACCAGTTTCTTATATTTAGTGATTCATATTGAACGTTACATTCACTTAGCAGAAATATCTAGAAATATGCTAAATATGTCGTTAATTTTGATCAGTTTGAACCCCAGCAGATGGAATTCTGTTCTTCTCAGCCCTTTTTAGCAAAACTTCAGCCTCTGATTAAAGAGGAGAATGCAACTACTGTTGAAGAGATAGGAAAAACAGAAACGAGCAACAATTCAGTAAATGCCAAACTTCCTGTTGGTGACCTACAAGAGGAAGAAAAACACAAGGATTGTGATTTAGGAGACGTAAAAAGGACACAGATCCATTTTGATCCAGAAGCAGTTCAAATAAAGGCCGGAAAAGCAGAAGTAAGAAGTTTTTACGGGGAGAGGGGCTATAATTTTTAAATCTTAGTATGTTTGAATTGATAAAACATGCATATTTGTTATTTGTAGATTGACAGACGAATATCTGCATTTATTGAAAGAAAACAAGCTGAAATCAATGAAAACAACGTCAGGGAATTTTGCAATGTTATTGATTGTAATCAAGGTAACTTGCTAGGAGTTAAATTTTCATAGAATTTTAAGCACAATTTTTACAGTTGCTCTGAGCTTTCATTTGTTTTTAAAAATAAATAAAATTAACAGCACAGTTCAGCTTATTTCACAGGTTTATTTAGGAACCAAGACTATATTATAAGAGTGGTTTTCATTTTGGTACACAAAATCAATAAATGCTAGTGTTTACCATAGGAAAAAGATTATTTTAAAATTCTTTTTGAAAATAAAGGTGAAGTATGAGTGACAGGGCTGTTTGATCTCACTAGTAAAAAGGAAATGAGCTGAATAAATTTTAAGCCTATAAATGTACTTATGAAACGATGATGTTAATACTGAAAATGAACTTAGTAAAGTTAATATTCCTCAAGAGGGAGCAGTTTTCTCATTGCTCCTGAACTGTTTGCAGTGTTTTATGTCACGATAAAAGCAATTTGTCATGAAGACCATGTGTCTTATGGCTCTTTTCCTCCTTTAACAGCATGGAATTTTCATCAGATTCTCCTTTCCCTCTATACTTGATGCTGTAGTGCGTTTATAGATCTACAAGTCTGCTGCAGAATGCCAAGCACTGCCCTACATCACACTTGGGCATTATAGTAATAATCAGAATAAGTATATAAGTAGTTCTTAGAAGAAAAATCATGGACAAAAGATCATAATTGGAATGAATGTTTTTCTTGTTTTTTGTAATATCTTTTGGCTACTTAGTATAAACACACAAAATTGTCAGATGAACCTGGAAGTGATTCATATCACTTGGTACATTGATTCTTTTAATAATGAAGTAATACAGCCTCAAGTTGGGTTCTACATTCAGCTTTTTCCACTGTTAAAGTTATTCATGCCTCAAAATTTGGTGTATTTTCCAGGTGCCACAGTGGTAAAATCTCAGGTACTACAGTCTGAATGCAAGTAACTCATGAGAAAGGGTTTGTTGAGAGGGCAAGCACATGTGTCACTAATGTTATTCCTCTGTTCTCCCTGCTAACTCTATTATTACAAACCACCAGGGGATAGGAATTGACAAGAATTGAAATTCTCAGCAGGATTCCTTGGCCCATTCAATCCCTTGCTGGCTCAAAACAGTGCTAGCAAGAATTGCTGTGGAGAGTGACCTAGTACTCATACATTCACTGTCTCCACACCATGCTGAATTTCTCACTGATGGGTCAGTTAATCTATATATTTGGAATATAACTGGAAAAGATGATAGCTTTTTTTTAACCTTTAGTCCCGTGAAATGCTAAAAGGAAAATGGTAAAGCCATGGTCTTCTATTCATATTTTGAGTTATCTTTAAAAGAAAAAGAAAGAAAATGACTGATATCTAGATGTAAAACATAAGTGAATCTGAATTTTATTCACAATTTGGATTGTCAGCAGTACTGGTTTGTTAAGGAAACTTACACTGAAAAAATACAACTGTTGTGCTGTGTGTGTGTTGTGTTTGTCTAATACCTCTCAATTTGATCTAAATTTATACAGTGGATTGGAAAAACAACTAAAAATCAAATTCTGTAGGGAAAATAGTTTTCTTTCAATATCTGATTTACCATCCATTGTTTTAAAATAACTGAAGGATAATTTTGCAGGAAATTTTTTGCCAATGCATGATTTTACTTAATGTTACTTTAAATATATTTGTAATTATTATGTTAACAGTTTTCCAATCTTCCTCCTTGGTTTAAATTTATTATTAAATATTAAACTTACTTATTGATATCTAATTTGAAAAAATGCTTTATTCAGCTTTCCTAAATTGGATTTTTTGCAAGGTGGAAGATGGACTGACGTAGGCAGCTTTCCTAGTTAGGGGTTTTTTAAGTGACTATTGGAAATGTAGGTAAAATGAGAAAGTGTATTATAATTGAGGTTTCAAGATCTTTTTTGTTGTTGTTTAGAGTTCTGAAATGAAAAGGTATTCAATGAATAGTTGATTTTACTAGATGTTTCCTGGTTTGATCAACAAGTAATATCAAAGGTGTTGGTTTTTCTAAAAGGTTTTTCAGTAAAAACAATGAGTTATGTGATGAAGTAAAGTAAATCATGTCTTCGTCTTTGAATTAAAATATTAGTATACTACATAAATTATTTTCTCCAGAGGTCAGGGTGGCTTTTAGGGATATTAGTTTTCTTTAAAAATTAAGTTCTGTCACTAAATTTAGAGATATTATATATATATAAATCTGAAAATTAGATATATATACTAAGAGGGTGGAAAAAGTCACTAAACTTTATCTTGATGATGACAATTTAATTGCTACTATTTAAAATTGAATTCTCTTATTATAAGTGTTATGTTAATATGAACCATTATAAATCCACCAAAATCTCACATGTGAAGTTAAGAATATATTTAAAGTTACAGTCATCTGAATTTTCCACAGAGAACAGTTGTGCAAGAACTGATGCCATTTTTACCCCATACCCTGGATTTAAAAGTCATGTAAAGGGTAAGTAACCACAACATGACATTGTCATCACTGGGAGAAGCTTATTCTAAATTATTAGTAAAGTGGAATCATTTGTTTATATTTTAAAACAAACAAAATAAATTTGAGTCTTTTCTTATTCCCGAGTTTGTGGTTAGATGGCCTTTATAAAAAGAATATACTGTTAGGAGACCTGGTGGTATAATGGTTAAGCATTTGGCTGCTAGCCAAAAGGTCAGTGGTTTGAAACTTAGAGCTGCTCTAGGAGAGAAAAGGCCTGGAAATCCTGTGGGGCAGTTCTGCTGTGTCCCATAGGGCCATTATAGGTCAGAATTGTCTCCACAGCAAAGGACAGCAGTAACATTATGGAAAGACAATTTCTGATTTTTGAAATGTAAGTTTACATAAGTTGAAGTTTCTTACCTTAGTTTCTAGAGTTGTGAATACGTACGGACCACAGACTAGACCTGAAGGAGTTCAAGGCTCGGGTCATAAGCCTAACAGCATGCTTCGAGACTGTGGTAATCAGGCTGTGGAAGAACGACTACAAAATATCGAGGCTCACTTGAGATTGCAGACAGGTAAGCAGAGTGCTAGGTGGTACCCCCATAATGTATGACTCCAATTCATCTAATCTTCATTTAGTCATTGAACACTTGTCATGTACAGAAAACATTGTTCTAGTTGCTGTAAAAATGAATGAAACATCGTCCCTGCTCTCCAGGAATTTGCGGTTCTTGTTTTTGCTCTTCTCTTTTCACTCTCCTCACCACTTTCTCAAAGTGAGAGAGCTCTATCAGGATGGGAACCAGTTCCAAATAGATCCTAATATTCTCAGTGTATTGAATTCACAGCTGAAACTAACAGTCGTTTTCCTGCCAGTTTCATAGCTTACCAAGACCACTTCTCATTCTTATCACCCACCCACTGTGCTAGATACTGTGTGTTGATAAGTGTGATACTAGTCTTCAAGGATGTCTCAGTGAAATTAGGCATATAAAGAAATACATGCCATAGGTGCAGTGAACTGACATTTATTGAACAAGACTAAGTGCCAGCCACTCTGAAAGCAATGTGTATGTGCCAGCTTACTTATGTGACAGGACCGTTTTGAAATGTTGGACAGATAAACTGATGTTCAGATACCTTAAGCCATGTGTCCAAGTTAGTGACAGCTGGAATTCAGATCTTCATCTGTAAAGCCTTCACCTCCCTTCTCATTTAATACTAGGTCCAGCTGATTTATCATCTGAATATCTCAGATCTTCCGTGTCTGTCTGCCTGCACTACTGCTACTCTAGTTAAAGCCACCATGGTCTTTCCCTTCAGCTAGTGGAAGGATATTAACTGCTCTCTTCAGCACTAGCTTCCTCCTCTAAACCGTCCTCTGTTCTGTAGCCAAAGAGGTTTTTCTCAAGCTCATATATGATCTTGTTATTCCCCAGCTAAAAAGTCTTCAGTGGTCTGTTGCTCTTAAATGCACGCCAAACTTAGTATTTGTTCATTTGTTAACAAATCGATATTAAAACTCCTGTACAAGCCAGGCATTGTTCTGGTGCTGAGAATATATCTGAACAAAGATTCTAGTTGGGCAAGCCTGGCAGCATAACTAATAGAGAAATTATATAATATTAGAGGAGAAGGGTTTTGGATAAAAGCACCTTGACCAAGAGATAAGAAAAGAGACTGGAGTGAAAGGGGTTGTAACTTTGAAGAACATGATCCTTATCTGTAGTTCTAGCCACATCTCTGGACTTCTTAGGTCCTGCTTATTTTGGTTCTTAGCGTTTACCCATGCTTTTCCTTCTACATCCCAGAGCAGAGGGGGTTCCCTTAATAGTCTCATAGTGTCTGGTACTCCCTGCCCTCTTTGATAACAGTTATCACAGCTGTTTCTTCAATGTGTATCTTCCCTGTAGAGAGGAAGGTCTATTAGAGTAAGGCCTGTGTCTGTCTTGTTGATTACTTTGTGCCCATTGCAGTACCTGGCACAGAGCAAGTGTTCGAATGTTGTTAAATGAACCATTGCACATTTCGTCTTTCCCAGATACACATGGAGTACATTCAGGACACAAAGTTAGGACACAGAGACCTCAGGAGAGATGTCCAGAGATGGTATGCCTGATGAGATGACATATGAGACCTTGGAGGATTAGTTCTTTTCTAGCAGGCAGGAGAAAAACATTCCAAAAAGGAAGCAACATCTGCAAGAAAGCACAGGAGCGCAAGATATGGTTCAGGGAATATCTGAGTCTAGTCTAACTGGAAGATAAGAGAATGAGTAAAACTTCATCCTCTTCCCCAGACATGGATGAATTTCAACCGTAACTGTATAAATTGTTTATTAAGTTTCTAATAGTATCAAGTGGTTAATTTTTTTTGACAGATTATCTGTTGATGCTTACTGTGTGCCAAGCACTCTTTTAGGTACCAGAAATACTAAAATGATTTAGTCATGGTCCCTGGCTTCAGGAATTTTTTAATGTAGTGGGGAGAGAGGCATACTAGTGATGAAGTAGCATGTTACAGGGACTGAAGGAATGCTGTGTGTAGAAGCTCCACATGAAGAGGTTCAGCCAACACTTCACTGACACACTGAAACTTGACCTGTCTCTTGAAAGGTACAGGGACGAAACAGGACATTCTAGGCAAAGGGAGCTGAGAAAAAGTCAAAATGATAAATTAGTCTTTTTACCGTAGTCCAGAATAAGAACAAACAAGGTCCTGAAGTTTAAAAACAAAGTCTTAAAAGCATGTGTCTAGAATTTTGCATTTTAACAAGTCAATACATTTAATATAAAACTATACTGATAATTCTTTAATTACATAATGATTATCTCATGCATTCAGTCAGTAAATGTTGAGTACCTGCCATGTGCCAGGTGTCATATCTATGACCTAATGTCTCAGTGCCTTAGGTTTGCGTGGTGCACAAGCTGCATAGCCATATCCAGTGAGCAAAACAGATAAAATTTGTTGTTCTCTTGGAGCTTACAGTAGAGTGGGGAAGTTGAAAATAAATAAACTAGATATATACAGAAAGTCAAGCAGCAGCAATGATACAGAGGAAAACAAGGGGGAAGCAGGGAGCACCAGGTAAATGGAGATGGTAGGACTAGTAAGTCAGGAATCAACTCAACAGCAATGGATTTTAGTCAGAGAAGGCCTTATTGATTGAGCCAAGACCTAAAGTTGACAAAAGCAAGCCTTCTGAATATGGAGACAGAAGGAATTACAGGTGCTAAAGTTCAGCTTAGATGAATTAACAGAATAAAAGGAACAGTTGGGCCAGAATGACATGAGTGTGAGGAGAGTGTCCGGATTGTGTAGGGCCATTTAGACCACTGTAAGGGCTTTCTTTTTCTTTTTCCTTTTCCTTTTTTTTTTTTTTTTTAAATCTGAGAGAGATGGGAATTTATTGGAAGGTTATGAGCAGAGAAGTGGCATGATCTGACTTACATTTTATAAGGATCACTGTCCACTGTTGAGAATAGATTGTGGGAAAAAGGCAGAAGCAGGAGACCAGGTTGGAGGTTGCAATAGTCATGTAAGAGATGGTGGTGGTGTGGACCAGAATGGTGATGGTGGAGGTGGAGGTGGTAGGAAATGAAAGGATTCTAAATAGAGTCATAAACTTGAAATATGTGTGATCTTAAATTTACTGTCTGCCTTTTCCACTTCAGAAAATTTGTTATTTCATAATTACAGTAAAGGCCTCTTTAACGTTTTCCAGGTTAAAGGAGAAGTGAGGCATATAGGGTAAAATAAGAACTGGAGAAAATAATGATGGGATATATTGCAGTCGCTGAAATGAATTGTCCATTGTTACTGTGCGTTTCTTCTCCCAGGTAACTCCCCAAACCTGTCAGAAATACAAAGATTTATGTATAAGAACCATTTCAAACAAAGTTTTATATATAGGAACCACTTCAATATCTTATAAAAATGAATTTAACAGAAGACAAAATATCTGTTGATACTGAAGTATAAATAAGGCCTGGGGAGGAAGTATGAGTGTACAACAGGTTTGGGGTAGAAGATAATAAATCTGCCTCTTAGGGTACGGTATGAAAATGTAAGGATTTCATTCAATTTTAGTTTTGTTCATTCATTTTCTTAAGTTGAAATATTCCACATTCCTTTGTATTTAAGTGTCTTTGCATGGTATTTTAAGAATAAAAATTGTGAGAGGGAATTATTCAATAGTATCTCAGAATTTCTTTTGTATTTAGGTGGTCCGGTACCAAGAGACATTTATCAGAGAATTAAAAAACTTGAGGATAAAATCCTTGAATTGGAAGGCCTCTCTCCAGAATATTTTCAATCTGTAGTAAGTAAAAATATCTTAAACAAATAAATAAAAATGTTTTATTTTAGGAATCTTCATCATTAACAGTTAATCATTAATTGATGTACTATGTGCAAAACACCACTTTAAAAACTCAGATGATTGAACACAGTCTCATGCAGGAGAGATTACCTGACTATTGTATTACAGACTCGTAGTTTTTAAAGTAGGGGTACTGTTGTTACACAGTACCCAAATTCTGAATTTCACTGTGTGAGTCCTCTTGAACAGTGGTCAGTCCAGTCACTGTGAACTTGCCGTCTTGTAAGACAAAAGCTTCCTCTGGGACCTTGCTCTGTCAGTTACCCCTTCTGTCTCTTTAATCCTTCTGTCTTCACAGACTTCTTCCTTTAGCTCATACACATGTTCACACTTCTAAACGCTAGCCAAATAAACACCTCCAGCTGCCACCCTACTTATTCTTTACCTTAACCACTAGACTTTTTCATAGGCTAGTCTGTGTTTGTCTGATTTTTCAGTTTAGCACATATTTATCTTACCTCTTTTTCCAGGGATATTAAGACACACTCTTGTGCTAATAAGTGTCTTCTTTGGCACACCAGCAGTTTTTAGACAAGCAGTCTGGAGCTCTTAGGGTTATTTTCCTGAGTCTTCTAAGGTGATGTTATGTAACACTTGCCTTTTCTGAGTTTTTTTTTTTTTTAATCAAAAATAGTTAGAACAATAATGTAACAGATTTTGCAAAAACTCCTCTGAAAAATTTTGGAAAGCACTTTCCCTGCATGCACATAGTAACATGGAATTATGAAAGTCAACTGGCAAAAATATATTTAAAATTCATTTTAGGTATACTCAGCAATATTTCCAAAGTTGTAGATTCAGATGAGGTATAGGAAAGAAATATTTCCAGAAGAAGGAGGCAAGTCACATATCAAGTGGGCAGCTAGTCCAAAACATCAAAAGCTTTGAGAAAGGGTTGTAGTCATCTGCTTGCCTAGTATGTCAAGTGAGGCTTACAAAACTACTGTGGACTGAAACAAGGATTAAATGAGATAACCCTAATCAAACACTTATCACTATAATAATAAAATATTAATTATTTTCATTTATTTAGTTTCCAAAACCATTCGTGAAATGGCAGTATAAATGTAGACAAGCCAACTCAGTTGCCCTGGCCTCTAGTTGTCTTATTTTAGAAAATTTGTTGGTTATAAATACAAATGTCTTTCTAATTTTAAGATTTTATTCATCTTTGTACTTAAGAAAACTTTATAAACATTTTATGGCTTTTCATGTAACCATCTACCATGAAACTTTTTGCATTCAAATTATTTTCATTAAGTAATCCCTTGGAAAACTTATTTTTGTATTTCAATTCATACCTTTTTAAATCTCTTTTCTGATTCTGACTTATGAACACTTAACATAAAGCTATTATTTATGCTTGGTTAACAAAAGAACATGACCTTCAAATCATAAACTTCGGGAATCAGCTCTACATAGGTTGAAGTGTTTGCTTAAAATGGGTGCTAGATTTTAGAGGACCTTAAAAGCTATGCCAAGAGATTTAAAATCTATTCTCTGGTCAGGGAGGAACAATCAAAAGCTTTTGAGCAGTGTTTAGAAAGACATCATAAGACTAGTGTGGGAGATAGACAAGGGAGGCAGTAAGGACAGAGAAACAGTATTACATTAGTATAGATGAGAAGTGAGATCCTGCACTAGGGGCAGGAGAGTAAAAATAGAAAAAAACTAGGATAAGAGAGTACAGGAAAGAAAACTTGACAAATACTTATGATTGATTGGATATAGAAAGAGATAGAGAGCAAGGATGAGTCCAGTTTCTGGCTGGAATATGATACCATCAGATGCCATCATTGACAGAAATAAGAAAATTTAGAAGAGGTATTTTGAAGTAAATGTGAATTGAAGTTATATGAGGATATGCAGATAGAAATAGCAGAGAAATGAGACTAAAAAAAGATAAAACCATTGTCACAGAGTAAATTCTGAGTCACAGTGACCCTACAGGACTTGGTAGAACTGACCTTTAGGGTTTCCAAGGAGCGCCTGTTGTATTCTAACTGCCAGCTTTTTGGTCAACAGCCATGGCTTTTCACCACTGTACCACCAAGGTTTCCATATAGGACTTAGAATCAAGATAATTGGGAGAGTCTGTATAGAGATGATATGTAAACCTCTCCACAGTAGAGATAATGGGTAAATTGTGGATAAGAACACTGAGACTGTCAGAGGTTGAAGTGTGACCTCAGTTCAGGCTTGTGGGACAGGAAGCATCATAAATGTAAACAGACACTTCCGGGATATATTGGCCAAGCTTGGAAAAGGATGGATGATGACAGTCTGTGATAAAACTGGTAGGTTTTTTTTAAAAAAATCGTTCCATATCTGTTAAAACCAGCAATAGGTATTTGATTAGAAAAAGCACTTCTGGATTAGTGTTAGAAGTGACATATCCAAATTAATACTACAAGGAAGCTAAGAACACTGGAAAGATTTAAAACATTCAGACTCACTGTCCTTTAAGTGTGTAAATATATATGGCAAAGGCCCAAAGGGAAAAAGAACACTTCATCTTCGCCTTTCTGTATTACAGTGAATGAGCCCTCTGTAGGAACCGTACCTCCTCCCTTGGAATAGAGTGAGCTCTAGGATGGTCCTTGCACGTGAAAGGAATTGAACACATATCCTATAGAAGACATAATGTACTATATAGCACTCTCACCATCCTCATGTTCAGGGAGTATACACATGGCAAATTATATGTTACATAGTCTTCAACTAGACGCAGGAGAGATGACACACGTAGTGAAGTCCCACCTTCTAAAATTAGGAAGTAAGGGAAAGTTTGGCCTGTTCAATTTTTTAAGTACTGAAATTTTGTTGGAAGTTGAACTTATGAACTCCGGAAAGATACTAATTAAAATATGTTTTTCCAAATTCATAAGGAGCCCTAGTGGCACAGTGGTTAAGGAGCTTGGCTGCAAACCAGAAGATTGGCTGTTTGCATCTGCCACCCACTCCTGAGAAACCTTAGGAGGTAGTTCTTAGTTCTCTTCTGTCCTATTGCTTGCTATGACTTGGAATCAATAAGCAGTGGGTTATCCAGATTCACATATAGATGAATTGTAAATCCAGGAGAGTTTCTGACAGTTGGATGGAGCTTTATCATCATGAGTAACATTGTAGCATAACGTATGAAAAGGGAAACATTAGGAAGGATGCAAGTTATATTTAGTTCATAAAACAAAGCCAGATTAAAATTCATTTCTTTTTGTGAGATATAAAGCTCCGGAAAAAATGTAAATTGTATATAAAACAGGGATTATAATACAGGTTAATAATTGTTATACTTTTCAATGTATTAGTTCAAAATATCTTTATCCTTATATTAAACAGGGAGATCTGAATGTGGTCATGTTTTAAAATTCAAGGGCATGGCTTAACAGACCACTTAAAGGCTGTTTATGATCCTGCATGTATGTTTGTATGCGTTCGCTTTTGATTTCCTTTTCACTAGGAAGTAGACATTACAAATGTGCACTTGGCTGGCTTGGCATTAATTACATGCTAAGGTAAAGTAATGAGAGAGAAGATCAATTTTTTAGGTCTCTGTCTAGCTGTACCTTTAGTTTTCTGTATGCCCTCAGATACTTTCTCAATTACCAAAGCTCATTAAAGTTCTGATGTTTTATACTGAGATTTCCTTATACCTAAAAAATAAATTTTAAAGTTAGTCTAGTATATCCATAATAACTAACCCCCAAACCCATGGCTGTCGAGTCGATTCTAACTCACAGTGACTCTATATAGATGTGTCAGAATATTTACTCAGCCCTAAAATAAACCCCAAAGGTCACATTTTTAAGTCGTTAATGTCATTAGCCTCCTTATTCTAACATTTCTTTCTTTGGATTCATTGTACTATAAACATTTGATTGTTCAATGACATGGAAACTGTCAGTATTTTGGAGCTTAAGCTGTTAGGAGAAGAAGGGGAAGTAAGCCATCTCTGGAAAGTAGGAGACTCAGTAGTGATCACAAACATTAAGCCCTTCTACCCATAGGCCCCAATACAGGTATCCAGCAAAGAAAGGAGGATATTTGCCTAAGCTCTTTTCTCATGTTTAAAAATTCCAAGACTTAGTGATTTCTCATTTGTTATAGCTACTGATAAGAAGAATACTTTTATAGTCTTTAAATCAGCTTTTGACACAAAGGGAAATGGGAGCTTTAGTAAACGGGCCTTTTACAATGGATTAGAAGTGAGAAGGGGTTGCTTGTGGAAGAGATCTCCTTACTCTCAACTTCCTTTAAAGCAAGACTTCCCTGGATCTGTATGTGTGTGTGTTGTGTTCATTTTTGATTTCCTTTTCCCTAGGATATAGACATTATAAATGTAACTGTAAATTACATGCTCAGGTAAAGTAGTGGTCAGAAATGCTCATGAGAAAATTTTGCTGCGTAGCTTCACTGTTTTCTTTATCAGATTTACCAGTTTGCCATTCCAAACCTTTTGGTAGTGTAAAACTAAGGACACAATCTAGATAGAGCTCATTGGATCAAGTTTTAAAAGACTCAGCAGCTCATCAGTGAGAATGTTGTCAGCCTTAAGTAACAGAAATTTGAGCTCATGTTTGCTTAAGCAGATTGAAACTGATAAAGTGGTGCGGTCTTCATTGTGTATTGCTTTATTGGCTAAATCATGATTGTCAGAGACTTGGGTTCTTTCCCCTCTCAGTTCTGCTTGGTGTTGGCTTCTTCTCAGGCAGCGCTTAATAGATCCTGCCCATATTCAGCTAGGTTCAGGGAAAGGGAAATGATGTCTTTGAAGACTTTCTCAAAAGTGAGGAAACTTTTTCCAGAGGCCTTCCTTTAGCAGACCTCTCTTTACTAATTGACCCAAATCGAGTTCATAACCATTCCGGTCACTTGGAAGACTAGTAGGATCAGTGTTCCAGTAGCCACTTGCAACCACAGTGTCTACTAATGTTAGCACATGGAAGTGTGTGTGTTTTCATCCTTTGGTGTACCAAATTTTCTTTTCCTTTCTCTCTTGCTGCTTCACTTACTCATTATACTAAAACAGTTAGAAAAAAGAAGGCAGCTAGGTAAAATATCCCCAGAGTGCCTCTTTCCACAATCACTGAACCCCATTAGAAGCTGGTAATTAATTGAAAAGTACTGTAGATAACCCTAGTGACATAGTGGTTATGTGCTACAGCTACTAACCAAGAGGTCAGCAGTTCAAATCCTCCAGGTGCTGCTTGGAAACTCTATGGGGCAACTCTACTCCGTCCTGTAGGGTCGCTATGACTCAGAATAGACTCAGCGTCAGTGGGTTTGGTTTAGTTTTCTGATAGGGATCTCCAGGAACGGCATGTTGTCATGTGACTACTCCATACTTTTTAGTATCATCTTTGGAGTCTGTCAGAACACAAGCCAGTGGATGTCAGTTGGACCAGTACTTGGTAAGTTTGCAGGCTTTGTTTCTGTGAGCATTCAAAGGGTCTACATGTATTGGGTTATAGTCTGTAAAGGAAATTTGATGCTTAGATTTTGTAAGCATTGTTTACTTAACCATTGTTTTTACTTTTGATGTAGAACTTTTCTGGAAAAAGAAGGAAAGTTCAGCCACCTCAGGTAAGTTAAGTTACTGCATTTTTATTTTGGTTTCTGAAATAATTTTTATTGCTTTGACATTAATAAAAGTTTCTCCTTTAGTTCATACCCTGAGATTTAGGACTCAGGAAAAGCACAGCACAAATGTACCTCATTTAGATGTGTAATTCAATTGTAAGGACATGGAGTGATTCAGATGGGCCAATCCATGTAAAAATCTTTACCTGCTTAGAATGTATCTGTTTTGACAGGCCCATAAAACAAACAATAATATATGTAGGTCAGCCATGTGTATAAGACTAAAGGGTCACACCAGCAATGAAAACATATGCTACTCAAAAAAGGTAAGAGAGATCAGGAGAGCTGGACACATGGACATCAGGAACCAGAGGTTGAGAAGGGGAGAGTATTGACATGTCACAGTGTTGGTAGCCAGTGTCACAACACAGCATGCGTATTGTGTAATGAGAAACTAATTTGCTCTGTAAACCTTCACCTGAAGTGTGCATGCACACATACACACACACGAGAAGTATCAGTTTCAAAATGCCTGAAAATAAGTGCTCAAGTAATACAACCTTCTCCGCCTTTGCTGACACTACTGATTAGCAGCATGTAACTGAAGTGTGTTTGGCAGAGTTTGACTTCAGCCCACCTCTGTCCACAGTACCACACTTTATTAAATAGTTGAATCTCAATGAAGGAGTCCTGGTGGTACAGTGGTTACCAGCCTGACTGCTAACCAAAAGGTAGGTAATTTGAACCCACCAGCCACACCCTGGTAAACCTGTGGGGCAGTTCTTCCCTCTGGGGTCAACTCAGTGGCGTACAACAAGAGGTAAAAGCAGTGTGTTTGGCAGAGCTTGACCAGCCCACCTCTGTCCAAAGTACCACACTTTCCTGATAATTGAATCTTAAAACTAGTAAGATTTTGCCACATTTAATGGTGGTAATATAAATTTCAAGGTGAGAAAAATGTTTAAAATGTGTTTGGGGCTGTTTCATTTTTTGAGTAGCATGTTTTCATTGTAAATTTTTGAGAGCGACACTTTTTTCCAGAAGCAGGTGATGAAAGTTGGTCTGTAGAAAGTATACAGCTGTTTTAAGCAGTTAAACTAATCTTAAAGTTTATTTAGTTTTTTTTACTATTGATTATGAAAATAATCAGTTTTAAAAAAAGCCTTTGTGATCCTTTCAAATTACAAAAGTTCTAGGAGAGCTTAACTGTTACAAAAGAAAGAACATGTTTTTGTGCCTTTGCGTTTAGGATATAGTCATCATACGTAGTTGTTCCACCTAAAAATATAAGGAAAAAAAATTTACTATGCTATATTTATAGTTCATTTAGCACTTTGTCTGCATTAAGACACTTCAGAGTCTTATTCAGCAGTTTGTGTTCTTATTATTTACAGCAGAACTATTCACTGGCTGAACTTGATGAGAAAATTAGTGCCCTCAAACAAGCCCTGCTCAGAAAATCAAGAGAAGCAGAATCCATAGCAACTCACCACCTTTCCTGAAAAACTCGTTTCATCCTCATCATTTTCCCTTTTTCCTGTAACTTACACTGTAATTAATTAAATGGATAATATATGTATCAGTGTAGACTTCCCTGTGAAGTCAAGGTTTATTTTCAGCGGAGTCCACCTAGTAGCAAGTAATTATTAAATATTCTGGTAAATTTAGAAATAGTGAATGCATTAAAAATAGCATTGAGGAATTTTTTTCCCTTCTGTTATAAAGGAGGTATTTTGGAAATTAAAAAACTTAATTTGAAAGTACCTTTTTTTAATTTGTGGATCACAGAAAGGAAGATTTATTTTGGATAGTGATAGTGTTATCTAAAAGAACTTTGTTTGTAACTAGCTTACACTTTATCACTTTAAGTTGTACTTTGCATATAATAGTCATTTGAAATAAATTATTAACTAAAATGAATTTTAAATACAAAAACTTAAAAAAAAATTGTTTGCAAATTTTAATGTAAATAAATAATGGATTATTTTGTACATAGATTCCAGTTTTACCGTGACTGACTGTGTGACCTGGAGTAAGTTACTTAATCTCTTTTTATGCTTCATTTTCCTTATCTGCAATGTGAGCATAGTAACAGTGGACCCCACTTCATTGGTTATGTGAATTAATGTGTGCATAGCTTTTTAAAACACTGTCTGGCCCAAGGGAAATGCTCAGTAAATGCTAGCTGGAACTGTTACATAAAATAGACAGGGCAGTAGTTAAGCTGTTACACACAAATTAGAGTGCCTCTCCTTTGAGAACCTTACCTTTTTACAATGCCCCAGTTATGTTAGGCAGTATGTATATGTATTACCATAATGGCAGATATGTATTGCAGCTATAGTTATGTCGCAAAAGTTCATGAAGTAGCTGTTGAGGTCAAGAGTGATTTGATAGTGAAAACCAGAAATCTACCTAAAATGCTTTGTAAAAGGAGAGTTGTTAAAAAAAATCAGAAATCTGGAACTTAATTGCAGGAAGTATAGCTGAGCATTGTGAATCTAGCAAGTCACCAGGCCGTTAATCTTTCTCTGTCGCTTTCTCTGTTTGGCCCTCCATCTCTTCCCTCTTTCATTGTCTAGTTCTGTCCCAGTACTCCACTTCTTGTTTTCTGTTCTTTGTCTTCTTCTGTCTCTGTCTTCCTCTTGCCTTCTTACGTACACTCATCTATGCATTTATTTTCTCTCTCTCTGTTAACTGGTTTCTCTTAACCCCCCAAACAAACAAAAAAGCCAAACCAGTGGCTTTCAAGTCAGTTCTGACTTACGGCCTTTGCATTACGGCTTCCGCTCGTCGGGTCACTTGTCAATCCTGTATAGCCTGTGCATGTTTATGCCTTTCAGCTTCCATTTTTGCAAACTCTGAACCTCTCTGTAGAACCTCACAACTCCAGTGACTACTGATTACCTCAGCCTTTGTATCTTATTTCAAATTCTTCAGTGAAACTGACTCTGCAGAATGAGACAAGACATGTTCATAGAATAATGCACTGTACTTTGTACAACTGTTTGTGGAAGCTTTGGATATGGGGGTCACCTGGTAAAAAATGGGGGCTTTGGAATCACTTCTAAGAAGTAGATATGGTCTTATCACTGTATTTCATCTCTGCCCATTTAACTCCTCCTTCAGGTAGAATTTCCTCAGTGTATTAGGTAGGTACAGCTGACAAATGCCCACTCCTCAGACTGTCGTCATCCACTTGATACATAATAACCATCTTGCCAGAAAATTGTCCTATAGGTATAATAACACATTTTACTACCAGTACAGCAGTAATCCTGTAGGAAAAACTGCCATAAAAATTAACAATTAAAAAAGGAGATTGGCTTGGAGCTACAGAAGAAATTGAGTCCGTTTCTTGACTCCCTTGCAGTAAAATAAGCTCTTAAAGTGTGTCTGGCAGTCTTCTGATTTGCCCATTAGAAGGATTTCCTTTTTTCTTTATCCTTCAGACCTGCTCTTCTAAGGGATTCTCGAGAGGAGTCTTCTCTCCACTTTGGTAAGTGCGTGCTGTCTGGTGCCACCATCCTTTTCAGTTAAGTCTGGAGCCTGCAGAAGAGGCTAGGACTCCATCGTGTTGGTGTGAGTTGAGTGTAGGTGCTTGTTCTTCAAGACTAAGCTGCTGGTGTTAATGCTCCCAGAACTTGAGTGGGCTGTTGGTCATTGCCTTTCTTGTGTATACTGTTGACTACAAGGTGATGCCAGGAGTTTTTGTAAGGGTAAGCTTATGTAATCACTAGGCTGCCTAATGATTGTTCCTTCAAGATTGTTGTTATTCAGTTCTTATCCTCTTTGTTTCTTCTCAATGGCACCAACTTCAAGAAAAGGACAAGTGACTCAAAAGAGGTTTGCAGGGACAGGAAACACTTCTTCCCTTATCTGCTCCTATAAATCCCTCCTCCCAGTCCCTTGTCACGCAGTTTGCATTCCAGTCTAGGAATGTGTTCTACAAGGGTTGGCGTTTGGAGGATGGACATCACATATTTGTCCTGTGGAAAAGAGTCGGACTTCCTAAATAATTGCAGCTATTGCTAGATACTGTTTTTTTAATTGCTAGGCTCTGTACCTTTCCAAACTCCTGAGTATTATCTGAATCAGGTCTTCAGTAATCTCAAGTGGAACAACAACAACAAAATCTTTGTGGAACGTAAAGAAGCCAGACCAGTGCTGTCGAGTGGATTCTGACTCACAGCGACCCTACAGCACAGGGTAGAACTGCGCTATACAGTTCCCAAGGAGTGCCTGGTAGATCTGAACTGCTGACTGTGTTAGGTGAGGCCCTGGCACTTAAGATAGTTAAGTAATTTTCGTGCCTTTTCCCCTCTGCTGTTAGCCTGTTGACCTAGAACAGAAATGTGTCTCCTTGCCTTTGCATTTTAGTTATGTCCACAGGGAATCAACAGCACATCCCTATATTTCTACATTAGACACTTTTTAAACTCTTTAAAGTTGTGCCTATAGTTAGCTCATCATTTAGGTTCCAAGAGATTTTAGGTAATTGTTTGACTAGCTACTTTGCCATCACTTATCTCAAACTGCCAATTTTCTAGGAGACAGGAATCCTCTGTCCACCCCTACCTCTTACCCTTTTCCATCTTACCCTGACTTCAGACCCGGGTTTCTATTTTCATTGACGGTCTGTTACTTGCTGTTCTGTTCCTGGGACTAATTTCTGTTGTAGTTTGTGTTATTTCCAAGAAACAGAAACCGAATTCTTACCTTGAATAGAGGGGTGTTATTATTATATAAAGCATCTGATGAATCCAAATTGCAGAAGGTTTGGCCAGATTTTGTCACCTCTCCCTCAGTGGCCCACATTATCTGAATTCTCCTGGACAGCTATTTCATCTGTAGCCTGGCCTTTCTTGTGATGTCTTCTTTCTTGTTTCTTTGCAGTTGAGGCTTGCTCCAGGCTTTGGACACTGGCACTGCCAACTTTGATCCAATTCTGGCTCCAATGTCAAGTTATTGTTTCTTAATACTTAACATCTAGAAAAATAAATGCATTCTCAACTTGTCAAGTGTCCACCCTGTGTTAATTAGCTGTAACTTGCGTGGTAGGATCTTCAAGAACAAAAATAGCCATATGCACCCATTCCCTTGGGGAATGAGGGCACTTCCGATAAGGACATTGTGGTCTGGGAAACTGATTTAGACTCGTTGAACTAAGTTTTTCAGTTCTGTAAGAAATTTTTTTTTTTTCTCAGTCACATTAACTATAAAACTTGATGGTCCTTCAGCATTTGTTATACTGTCAGAGTGTTTTAGACAAGACTTTAGTTTGGGATTCTCTTTGAAAACCAGTTTTAACTATTTGTTAGGATAGGTATTTTGTGACTTACTCTTTCTTAGACATCCTCCAAAGGACAAAGAGAAAATTTCCTTTTAAAAAATAGATGAAAATTCATAACTTGCAGTTGTGTTAAAGGTAAACTGAACTTAAAAATCTTAACTGCATTTTGGAATTTTAATGATTTAATTTTTTTTTCTATAATCTGGAAATATTTTGCTATTTCATCATCCTGTGAATTATTTAATCATTGTTAGTCAATTATTCCCAACTGTGCCAAAAAAGACTAAAATAAAAGGAAATACAACAATGATGGAATCCCCTAGACGGGTGACATAGTACAGTGAAAGCTGTGAGAGCCAGAACTTGATGGGACTGTTTTGATTTTCCAGGTCTAACAAGTTTTCCAATCACTTGCCCATTTCAGTGGAAAAGACATGCATTTGCCTTCTATGACAGGTTCCCACCTTATACAGGTTCTGGCTTTCCCCAGTTTGGCTGTATTAAAACAGATTATCACTATTAAATCATCCTTCAGCGTCGCCATGAGTCAGATCTGAGTCGACGGCAGTTGGCTTGTGTTCATACTGTGTTGCCCAGAACACTGCATCATCTTTCAAGAAGGCATTAAAGGTTTCCAGAGATACCATCTTTAGAGTCTTTACTGTTTTTTTAAAATTTTTTATTTGATGAACACAGTTGAGAATTCAGAATTTACCATTTTTTGCCTGTATGACAAGTAAAAGGAAATTAATAAAGGAAGATATTTCACAATTATTAAAGGAATTGGAAGATAAATACAAAGGATAGCAAGTACGTTAATGGCAATGAAGTTGATCATTTAAGGAAAGTCTCAGCCATGAGTTTTCAGATGGATATCTTGTATGAGTTTTCTCTAACTCAAGAATTGATTGGTGAACCATAAAGTCCTATGGACAAAAAGGAAATATGATATTCTCATCCAGTTCCTCAACAAACGAAAAATCTTTAATGCCTTCTTGGAAGATGATGTGATACTTTGGCAACACAGTATGAACACTGAAGGATGATTTAATAGTGATAATTTGTTTTAATACGTTAAAACTGGGAAAAGCCAGAACCTGTGTGTAAGGTGGGAACCTGTCATGGATTCAGCTGTGTCCTGCAAAAATATCTGTCAACTTGGCTAGGTCATGATTTCCAGTATTGTATGATGTCTGCCATTTTGTCATCTGATGTGATTTCCCAATGCTGTCAAGCCTATTCCAACTCTTTAAGACAGTAGAACTGCCTCATAGAATTTCTGAAAGAGTGCCTAGTGATTGGAATTGCCAACCTTTTGCTCTTCAATAGCTTTGACCACTGCACCACTAGGGTTTCCAGTTACTCAACAGGAAAGCCTTTATTATACTACCTTTTCCAAAGAGGATATAAGACATTTAATTTTATGAAATGGATGATGACAGTATGCTTTCATTTTTTTATAGTTATCCACCAAAATTTACTTGATATTGTTCATAAATGGGCAAGTACATAAAGATGTCTGTAAAGAAATGATGTATGAATAAAGAAAATGGATTGGTCATTTTAATTGGTTCTTATAAATCTGGAAAGCCTGGTGGCATGGTGGTTAAGAGCTAAGGCTGCTAAGCAAAATGTTGGCAGTTCAAAACCAGGCACCAATTGGAAGCTCTGGGGGCAGTTCTAACTGTATTACAGTGTCTCTGAGTTAGAGTCAACTTAGCAGCAATGCAATGATTTTTTTTTTCCTTAAAAATTAAGATGATTTGCAATACTAACCATCCTTCTTCAATAAAGTTGGATGACTGTCATGGGTTGTGCCCTCCAAAAACATCTGTCATCTTGGCTAGGCCATGATTCCCAGTATTGTATGATTGTTTGCCATTTTGTCATCTGATGTGATTTCCCTATGTGTTGTAAATTCTATCAGTATGATGTAACGAGATGAATTAGTGACAGTTATATTGATGAAACCTAAAGATTAAGTGGTGTCTTATGTGCGTCTCTTGAGATATAAAAGAAGTGAGCAGAGAGATATGGGGACCTCGTACTGCCAAGAAAGCAGTGCTGAGAACACAGCACATCCCTTGGACCTGATGTTCTTGTGCTGAGATGCTCCCAGACCAGGGGAATACTGATGCATCACAAGTACCTTCCTCCAGAGCTGACACAGAGAGACTTCCCCTGGAGCTGATGCTGTCAATGCTGACTTCTAGATGAACAGTGAGAGATGAACCTTCTTTTTGTTAAAGTCTTCCACTTGTGGTGTTTGTGTTATAGCAGCACTAGATGTCCAAGACAGGCATCAAAGTTTTGCATTTTGAGGATGCAAGTGCAAGAATCAGAAGTCACAATGAGCTAGAACTTGTTAGAAATGCATTTGTAATCTGTGCAGATTGGGTACAGTTTAGGTTCATACACCCCAGGTAATTAGGAGTTAACTTATATTCAGTAGACCTTGCCCATATCCAATGCATATACCTTCAAAGTTAAGTAGATAAACATTTGGGTTTGCTATGTTTAAATACTTATGATATTTTCTAATAAAGTTTTTTATTAAACTGTCTCTTCCATAAATTATTTGTAAAATTACTTAACAAATATTTTCAAAAATCATTAAAGATCCATTGAACCCAGATAGTAAGTAATGATAATAACTTTGCCTGGTACAGAGAGAGTTCCAGTAAGTTTCTAAAATTTAAAGATGTTTAGTAAATTCAAATGCATAGTGTTAACTTTAAAAATAGAACAAAAGTAAAATCCGTCATTCATTTATGCAAACATTTATTTAAAAAAAAAGGCATTTAAATACTTGTGAGATCAATTCTCAGCACACACTCCCCCTAGGAAGCTTCAGTAGGGAAGAATGAAAAAGCCTGAGGAAAATTCTTGGGTTGCAAAATGTGCGCATTTCTGTTTTTAGCAACTTGATCATCACTTACAATGCATTTCTCAGTTCACAGTAAGTACTACTTTCTCCTCTTTAGATGGACTTTCTAGGATGGTCCTTATCCACACTGCTAAAAATCACTAGTACATGGAGTTTTTTCCAAGTTTTCTTAGAAGCATGGATGGTGATACAGTTGTAGACTATCAAACATGGAGCCAAGTTAGTAATACATTTTTGCCTTTCTAGAACTATGAAATTAGGAGCCCATGTAAAAAAGAAGTGCCAATATTTCAAACATAACCAAATAACTCCACACAAAATGATATGCCTAACCATCCTGGCCCTTAACCCAGATTTCATGGATGTTACCGTTTGTCATACTTGTTTCAGGTGTTTAAAGAAGTAGGACAAATACCCAGCTAAGCCAAGTCCAGTGCTGTCAAGTTGGTTCCAACTCATGGCCAATGGCATGTGTTACCGGGTAAAACTGTTCATTGCATTTTCTTGGCTGTAATCTTTACAAAAGCAGATGATGAAGCCTTTCTTCCGTGGCATGGCTGGATGAGTTCAAACCACCATGCTTTAAAGTCGAAGTCGACCCCTTTCTCTTTCTTCAGAGGGAACCATGATCCTCAAGTTGGTATATATCATTCTCAGGCATTTTTGAAGTCTTGCTTATATTTAACATGTTAGTTACATTATACTTGAAACTTGCTACTTCTCACTGTTTTCTGATCTTTAACCATATTAATTTATATAGCTCTAGTTAATCTATTTTACCTGCTTAGTATTTTCAAATGTATGAATAAACCAGAGTTTTATTTGTTCGTTTTCCAAACGAGGCCATCTAAGTTCCATTCTTTAGTTCTTGGGAGGTACCCTGACTGTGCAGTGATCTGCAGCGTAGGTAGCTTCCCAAGCACAGTGGTTGAGGTTTGTGTAGCTTCCAGCCTTGGAAAACAAACTACCCTAGATATTAACTGTTATGTAAATTAAAAGAATCCAAACAAAAACAAACGCAGTGCCATTAAGTTGATTCCAAGTCATAGCAACCCTACAGGGCAGAGTAGAACTGCCCCGTAGAATTTCCAAGGAGCATCTGGAGGATTCAAACTGCCAACATTTTTGTTAGTACTTAACCACTGCACCATCACGGTTTCCAAATTTAAAAGATGGATGTGAATTAATAGTTTTTATTTCTTATGGATAAAACCAATACATAAATGGTAGATTAAAAATAAAAGTATAACCAAACATTAAGGGATGTTCATTTTTTAACTGGCAATTCTGCTTTCTTATTTCATCACAGTTGATCTAAAAAACTAGTTTCATAACATGGGGATTAATCTTTGAGATTCACTATGTTGCTAACAACTTGAGCCTACATGTGGCAGCCTGTTAAGTAGCCTCTGCTGTTCACTGCCTTTTTCTCTTGCTCTCAGAATTCTGATCTCATTTGTCTGTCTCAATAGAAAGACAAGTGGTGGATGAACTCGCATGCTAATTAACAAATCTAGAGGAAAAAATATGACTGATGCTTGAAAGGTCATGGCTTTGGGCCTGTATTTACCTCTATAAGGTAAAATCTGGAAAAATGTAATCAGAAGGGCATCTTGTTGACCTTAGTCTGTTACCTGAGGCTGTCAGCCCAGTGCTCCATTGTGATAAAAAAGGAATTATGGGAAATTCATTTATTTACTCTACTTATTTTGAATGACAAGCGCTGTGCTGGGGCTGGGTGTAGTCATTGGGAAAACACAAGTTTTGTCTTCAGGGCCCTTCAAGTTAGTGTTATATCCTCGTTTACAGCACTGAAAACAGTCCCAGTTGCTTCTTTTCAGGAAAACTGGGGAAAGCTGGATGTACCCACCCAAAAAATCCACTGCCATCGAGTCAATTCCAGCTCATGGCAAGAAGCATAATTAACATGACCAAGAGAATACATGAATGAAAATAACTAGAAAACCTAAAAATTACTAGGGATTATGTATCCATTAGGCTGCTCTTGTATGTAAATTACAGAATACTACTCAATTGGTTTAAAGGATTTATTATAAGACGTAAAAGTCCAATGTAGAAGTTAATTCAACTGCTCAGTAATGTCACTGAGGGCCCAAGTTATCTTCCTGCTCTGTCGTCTCTAGGCTGGTTTCTTCATGGTGACAAGGTGACTTCATGCTTCCAGGTGCCACATACAAACAAAATAACGTGTGATGCAGAAGAAGCAGTGTTTCTTCCTTTGTCTCTTTTTTTTTATCAGACGTCTTCCACATCTTGTAATTCACCTTGTATCACCTGCTGCTTCCTAACCAATCACTGGCAAAGGGAATTAAATTACCACAATTGGCTTAATTTAACTCAAATTCCAAATGTTCTGTGCTTAGAACTGAAAAATCCGTGTGGAAGACAAGCACTGAGTACAGCTTAGGGATATATACGACAACTGACAAGTTTATAAACTGATTCTAGAAAAGGGCTATATACATCATTGTTGAATATCACTACAGTTGCCTTCGAAGCACTCACCTTGGGAAGTTATGCACTCGTGCCAGCACCTAGTCCACACTTCAAAGCAATTTTGGAACTCTCCAGAATGGCCATCAGAGCTGTCATGGACAACTATACAATTAAGTTCACAAACTTGCCACTGTGCTACCGTGCACAATGTCCATTCCAGAAACAGCTCCAAAATTGCTGAGTGGCAGACTAGGCACTGGGATCAGTGCATAGCTTCCCAAGGGGAGTGCTTCGAAGGTGACTGTAATGATGCTCAGCAGTGAGGTAAGTGACATTTAGAACAATTAAGTTTGCAGACTTAATTGTCAAACGTCATAGGCCCTGAAGCTAATGGGAAATTTGCAAGGACATTAATGGAGAATTAAAAGGCTTATACATCGCAACCATGTGGGATTTATTCCAGGAATGCAAAAATGTTTCAATATGAGAAAAGCAATCAATGTAACATATCACATTAATAAAATGAAGAAAAGGAATGCCATGATCATCTCAACTGATGCAGAAAAAGCATTTGGTAAAAATCCAGCACTTTCATGATACAAACACTCAACAAACTAGGAATAGAAGGGAAATAATGCAATAAAGGGCATTTATGAAGAATACATAACTAACAACATACTGAATAGAAAAAGGGCTTTCTCCTTAAGATCAGAAACAAGAACAGAATGACCACTTTTATCACTGCTATTCAAAATTGTACTGGAAATTCTAGCCAGAACAATCAGGTACAACAAATAACAACAAAGAACCAGTGTCCAGATCAGAAAGGAAGACATAAAACTATGTCTATTTGCAGATGTAGGAACCCTAGTTGCACAGACATCATAATCATATATCTAGAAAACCCCAAAGAATTCACAAGAAAGCTAATAAATGAATTCAGCAAAGTGACAGGGTACAAAGTCAGCATGCAAAACATCAGCTGGGTTTCTAAAACCTTGCAATGAACAATATGAAAAATAATAATTCCAATTATAATAACATGTAAACAAAATAGGAATACATTTAATTACAGTAATGAAAGACTTGTGCACTGGAAACTATAAAACATTGTTGAAAGAAATGAAAGAAGACCTAAATAAATGGAAAGACATCATATTTATAAACCAGCCAACATAATATTAAGATGTCTATCATGGATTGAATTGTGTCCCTCCAAACATGTGTGTAGAAATTTGGCTGGGCAATGATTCTTGGTATTTTGTAACATTCCTCCATGTTACAAATCCTGCCTCTATAGTGTTAATGAAGGAGGATTGGCAGCAGTTATGTTGGTGGGCTAGGACTCAAAGTATAATACTGTATTGTGCCTCAGGCAATCTCTTGAGATATAAAGGAAAGGATAGCTGGAAGAGATTTGGGGACCTCATACCACCAAGAAGCAGTGCCAGGAGCAGAGTGCAACCTTTGGAAAGGAACTGGAGTGCCTGCATCTCAGAAGCTCCCAGTCCCAGGAAGATTAATGACAAGGACCTTCCTCCAGAGCCAACAGAAAAAGCCTTCCCCTGGAGCTGGCAATCTGAATATGGACTGGAAGCTTACTGGACTGTGACAGAATAAACTTCTTTGAAGCCATCTACTTATGGTATTTCTGTTATAGGAGCACTATGTCACTAAGATGATGTCTATACTACACTAGGTGAGGAAGAACGGGGCATCACGATTGGAGGAAGAATGTATTAACAACCTGAGATGTGCTGATTATACAATCTTGCTTACTGAAAGTGAAGAAGCCTTGAAACATTTACCAATGAAATTCAAAGACCACAGCCTTCAGTATAGATTATACTTCAGAATAAAGAAAACAAAAATTATCACAACTGTACCAATGAGTAGCATCATAACAAATTGAAAAAAGATGGAAGTTGTCAAGGATTTTATTTTACTGGGATCCACAATCAACACCCATGAAAAAGACTTCTTTAAATTATTGAAAAGCAAAAATGTCACCTTGAAGACTTAAGGTACACCTGACCCAAGCCATAGTGTTTTCATTTGCCTCATATGCATGTGAAAGCTGGACAATGAATAAAAAATCCTGAAGAAGAATTGATGCCTTTGGATTGTGGTGTTGCTGAAGAACATTGACTATAACACAGATTACAAGAGAACGAACATGCTTGTCTTAGAAGAAATAATACCAGAATGCTCCTTAGAGGCAAGGATGGTGTGACTGTCTTTGGACATGTTATCAGGAGGGATCAGTCCCTGGAGAAGGACATCATGCCTGGTAAAATAGAGGGTCAGTGAAAAAGAGGAAGACTCTCAACTAAGTGAATTGACACAGTGGCTGTAACAATGGGCTTGAGTATGACTACTGTGAGGATGGTGCAGGACTGGGCAATGTTTTGTTCTGTGTAGACAGCCTCTGTGGGCCAGAACCGACTCCGTAGCACCTAACAACAACATACTACCTTACCGGGTCGCTATGAGTTGGAATTGACAGCAATGGGTTTTTAGTTTATACAACTTGTGAGAAAACCACTCTATCAATTGCACTATAAAAGAGGCATGTTATAAATTGATTTTGTGTCCCCCCAAAAATATGTCTATAAATTTGGCTGGGTTGTGATTACCAGTATTATGTGATTGCCCTCCATTTTGTGATTTTCTTATGCTGGATGTTTAAAGGGATTAGGGGGGAATTGTAAATCCTGTCCTAAGGTCACCTCCCTGTTGTTGTAAAGGGAGTGTCCCTAGAGTGTGGCTTGTACCAACTTTTATCCTTGTATCCTACAAGGGATAAAAGGAAAGGGAAGAAAGCAGAGAGTTGATAACCTCACTCAAGAAATCAGCACTGGAAATAGAGCACATCCTTCAGACCTGAGTTTCCTGTGCCAAGATGCTCCCTGACCAAAGACTGATGCAACACATGAAACTTCCTCCAGAGCCAACAGAAGGAAAGCCATCTCCTGGAGTGGACACTCTGAATTTGGACTTGTAGCCTACTGAGCTGTGTAAGAATAAACTTTCCTTATGTGGTTTTTCTGGTAGAGTACTACCGGATGACTTAAACAGAATTTGGTACCAAGGGAGTAGGGTACTGCTTTAACAAATACCTAAAATATGGAAGTGGTTTTGAAATTGCGAACAGATAGAGGACTCAGAAGGAACCAAGGAGAAATGTTAACACTAAAGAAGGCACAGATGGTGAGAAACAGCAGCAGCAGCAACAGCAAAACCTGACCAGTGTAAGACAGCAATGGAGCTAATCCATGGAACAAGAGACCTGAATGTCTGTGCACAGAGGTTTCCTAACAGAGCGAGATACCTCCAGGCACTTGAATCAGTGGAGCTAGGCTTGCTGACCCACAGAATGACAGAGCTGATTGCCTGTGTACATGAGGCTTCCTGGCAGTGTGAGGTGCCACTTAAATCAGTGCAACTACAGAGCTTTAGAACACTTGCCCCTAAAGGGCACATGTGAGCCTGAGGCCCAGGTCATAAGCCCATAGGAAGCAGAAGCTAAAGGGTAGAGCATGAGAAGCTGAGCTGCCTCAGTCTCAAATGGTATGGCCATGACCTCAGGGGTTTGATAGGGTGGAGCCAGGGCTTTCCATGTTTTTAAGGGTGGCATTGCCACTCAGTTGGGCTTAGGGTGTACCTAAAGCCGAGGGGACAGAGTTGCTGTGCAAGTGGGCCTGGAAGGCAGAGTTGTAGCACAGGGCAGTGGTCTCCACTCAGAATCTGGAGTGTGTGGCCAATACCTAGAGTCTGGAGGGCAAAGCTATTGTGTAAAATGTCTCAGAGAACTGAAGATTATTTTTAAACCTTTGAGAGCTAATGTAATGTGTTCTGTTGACTTGCTTGTTACCTGTTAACACCTAGTTTCACTATAAGTTCTCCAGTTTGTTTAATGGCAATGTCTGACTTGTGCCTGCACTGTCATTGTAACTTGGAAGCAGATGGCTTATATTCTAGGTTTCACAGATGTAAAGAATCTTTGCATTTTGCCAGAGAACTGATTTAAGACCCTATCATACAGGATGGACATGTTCTTGCTATGGCTTTTGCTATGATAGGATGAATTTATTACATGTTTCAAAGATGTGATTTTGAGTGGGCCAAAGGGTAGAATGTCATGGATTGACTTGTGCCCTACCAAAAACACTCATGGTCATTTGGCTGGACCATGGTTCCCAATATTTTATGATTGTCCTCCATTTTGTGATTTTTCCTATGCTATGTGCTAAAGAAGATTAGGGTGGGATTGTAAAACCCTTCCTAAGGTCACCTCCTTCCTCCACTGTAAAGGGCATTTCCCTGGAGTGTGGCTTGTACAACCTTTTATCCTACAAGAGACAAAAGGAAGCAAGCAGAAAGTTGAGAACCTCACACTATTGGGAAAGCAACACTGGGAGTAGAGCACATCCTTCAGATCTGAGGTTCCTGTACCCAGATACTCCCCAGCCAGAGACGGATGCAACACAAGGACTTTCCTCTAGACCCAGCAGAAAGCAAGCCTTCCCCTGGAGTGCACATCCTGAATTTGGACTTGTAGCCTACCGGACTGTGTAAGAATAAACCTTCCTTTGTCAAGTTCATCCACTTTGTGGTAGTTCTGTTAGAGCAGTACCAGCTGACTAAAGCAGTAAGCAAATCCTACCTTTACTGCTAACTATGTGGCAAGGATCAGCACAAACCCAGTTTCCAACAGGAAGTGGATCCAGGACTCATCATCCCACATTTCCATACCTTGTCATCAGCCACACTTCCTTGGCAAAACTCTCTGACTGTAACTACCCAAAGGTAGATCAGAGCTCATCCTCAGCTCTCCTGAGCTGGGTTGAAACATCCCTGGCTCTCTGAGGCCAGGTTATCAGGGAGCAGTCATAGGCTCAGGAGTCAGCACTTTAAGCCAGTTGGCTTCTCTCTCTCTCTAGTCCTCTGGGACTAGGCCACAAGCTAGAAAGAATGTCCATGCAGCCTTTATCATCCAACCACCCAGAACTGGGTCCTCACAAATTAACTCTGTACTACCTGCCCCTAATGGCTCACTGCCCTTGTGGCTTTAATTCTTCTTAACAGGTCACAAAATTTACTATACCTATACTTATCCGTTTATTAAAACCAGAAAGGATACAAATATAGATGCATCAAGCAAGGTCTGGAAGAGTACCATTTCCCCTCAGGGACGTACATTCCATCTCCCATGCATGGATGTTCTCACTGATACAGGGGGCCCTGAAGAGAACACTCCAAGGTCTCTGGTCCCCTAGTCACTAGGACTTCAATGAATATTCATGACTTTGGCCTTAATGCATAGTTATGACTGATCTAATCAATGAATATACATGGCACTTAAAGTTAGTTCACCAAGTTTGGGGGTCTATGCAGCTCTTACTTACTTGGCTGATTTTTAAGGGAAAAGATCACCTTAGTTGCACAGGTTATTTTCAGAAGCCAGAGTCAAGGGTCAAACCAATTTCTTTGGTCTACACTACCCAAAATGATCTGTAGATTCAACGTAATTCTCATCAAAATTCCAACAGCCTTTTTTTTTTGCAGAAATTCAAAGGCCAATCCTCAGATTCATTTGAAATTGCAAGGGGCCCTAAATAGCCAAAGTGGTCTTGAAAAAGATAAACAAAATAGGGAAACTCGTATTTCCCAATTACAAAACATACTCTACTGCTACAGTCATCAAAACAGTTTGTTATGGTATAAATAAGGAAAGACATGAAAACCAATGGAGTAGAATTAAGAGTCCAAAAATAAACTGATAGATCTATGGTCAAATGATTTTCAACAAGAGTTCTAAGTCCATTCAATTGAGGGAATAAATAGCCCTTTCAGTGGCACCGACACAACTGAATCTTCCCATGGAAAAGAATGAAACTGAACCCACACCTCATACAATATATGAAAATTAAATCAAAATGAATGACTTTAAATGTAAGAACTAAAACCATAAAACTCTTAGAGTATAGGAGTAATGTTTCAGGACCTAGTTTTCAACAATGGATTCTTAGAAATGATGCTAAAAGCATGAGCAAAAGTACATTGTCATGGACTGAATTGTATCCCCTAAAAAATATGTGTGGCCATGTGGCTGGGCCATGATTCCCAGTATCTTGTGACTGTCTTCCATTTTGTGGTTTCCCTATGCTGTTATGTTAAAGGATTAGGGTGGGACTGTAAATCTCTTTATAAGGTCACCCCCTTGCTCCACTGTAAAGGAAGTTTCCCCGGAGTATGGCTTGCCCACCCTTAATCCTTTCATCCTGCGAGAGATAAAAGGAGAGAGAAGCAGGCAGAGAGTTGGGAACCTCGCACCATCAAGAAAGCAGCACTGGGAGAAGAGTGTGTCCTTCAGACCCGAGCTTCCTGAGCCAGGATGCTTCCTGGACAAAGACAGATGCAATGTTGGACTTTCCTCCAGAGCTGACAAGGGGAAAGCCTTCCTCTGGAGTGGACACTCTGAATATGTACGGACTTATAGTCTACTGGACTATGTAAGAATAACTGTTCCTTTGCTAAAGCCATGCACTTTGTGTTGTTTCTGTTAGAGCAACCCTTGCTGACTAAGACATACATAAATTGGGCTTTACCAAAATATAAGACTTTGGTGCATCACAAAACATTATCAACAAAGAGACAATCTACAGAAAGAAAAGAAATGGTTGGGAATCACATGAGGCTTGACAATTAAATCCGAGAACTTAATTGTTCTAAATGCTACCTACCTCATTGCTGAATACCACTACGGTCACCTTTGAAATACTCTCCTGGGGAAGCCATGCATTAATGCTAGCACCTCGTCCAACCTTCAAAGCAATTTTGGAACTCTTTCTGGAATGACCATTGTGCACAGTGGCAAGTTTGTGAATTTCATTGTATAGCTGTCTGTGAAGAAGCTTTCAGCCAGTTAACAAATAACTGTATTAGAACACCCCCTATACTAACCTGATCTTGCCCCCAAAGACTGTTTCTTAACCCAAAGATAAAGGAAATATTGAAAAGAAGACATTTTGATGACATTCAGGACATCAAGGGTAATACAAAGACAGCCCTGAGAGCCATTCCAGAAAAGGAGCTACAAAATTGCTTTGAAGGGTCGAGTAGGTACTGGCATTGGTGGACAGCTTCCCAAATGGGAGTACTTTGAAGGTGACCATAGTGATATCCAGCAATGAGGTATGTAGCATTTCTTCTAGGATGAGTTTGTGAACTTAATGGTCAGTCCTCAGTATAGCTAACAATGTTTAATAACCAGAGTATATAAAGAACTTCTACAGCTCTAAAAAAGGTAAACCACAAAATCAAAGGGCTTGAGATATACAGATGACTAATAAGCACATAAAACAATGCACATGGTCATTGTTGTTGTTGTTGTTGTTAGGTGCTGTCCAGTCAGTTCTGACTACAGTGACCACAAATGCAATAGAACCAAACACTGCCTGGTGGTGTGTATTCTCCTAATGCTTAGCTATGTTTGAGCCCATTGTTGCATCCACGGTGTCAATCCATTTCACTGAAAGTCCTTCTTGTTTTGGGGACCCTCTTCTTTACCAAGCATGATGTCCTTCTCTAGGGAATGGTCCCTCCTGAAAAACATGTCCAAAGTATGTGAGACATAGTCTCATTATACTTGCTTCTTCTGGTTGTACTTCTTCCAAGACAGATTTGCTTGTTCTGCTGGCTGTCCAAGGTATATTCAATATTCTTTGCCAGCACCATAGTTCAAATTCACCAATTCTTTGGTCTTTCTTATTCAATGTTCAGTTTTTTTGCATGCATACGAAAATACCATGCTTTGGGTTAGGCACACCATAGTTCTCAAGGTGAGTGACATCTTTGCATTTTAACACTTTAAAGAGGTTTTTCCAGCATATGTCATTTGTTTTCTTGACTGCTGCCTTCACGGAGATTGATTGTGGATCCAAGTAAAATGAAATCTTCGACAATGTCAGTTTTCTTCTCTATTTACCAAGGTGTTGCTTATCGGTCCAGTTGTGAGAATTTTTGTTTTCTTTATGTTAAGGTATGAAGGAGTCCTGGTGGTGCATTGGTTAAAGCACTTGGCTGCTAACTGAAAGATTGGCAATTTGAACCCATAAGCTACTCTGCAGGAGAAAGATGTGACAGTCTGCTTCCCTAAAGATGTACAGCCTTGGAAACCCTATGAGGCAGTTTTACTGTCTCCTGTAGGGTCGCTATGAGTTATAATCAACTCAACTGCAATGGTTTTTTTGTTTATGTTGAGGCATAATCTATATGGATGGCTGTAGTCTTTGACCTTCACCAGTAAATACTTTGACTCCTCTTCACTTTCAGCAAATAGGTTGTATCATCTGCAAATCACAAGTTGTTAATGAGTATTCCTCTGATCCTGATGCTTTTGTCTTCACACAGTCCAGTTGCTCTAATTATTTGCTCAGTATACAGACTGAATAAGTATAATGAAAAGATACAACCCTGATACACACCTTTCCTGTTTTAAACCTCATGGGACCCCTTGTTCTGTTTGAAGGACTGACTTTTGGTCTACACACAAATTCTGCATAAGCACAATCAAATATTCTGGAATTCCTATTCTCCACAGTGTTATTCATAATTTGTTACAATACCACAGAAATTAGCCAAGCCAAGTGCCATAGAGAAATACAAATAAGAATCAGAATGAAATACTACTTTATACTCAACAAGGAAGCAAGAGATGATGGTGAGAGTATTGAGAATGGAAACCCTTATCCACTGCTGGTGAGAATATAAAATGGTTTGGTCACTGTGGAAAACAATTTGACCATTCCTCAAAAAGTTAAACATAGAATTTCCATATGACCCAAGGATTCAACTCTTAGTCATTTACCCAAAAGACTTGAAAGCAAGGACTCAACTAGATAGATGCACGTCAATGTTCACTGCAGCATTATTCACAATAGCTGAAAGGTGGAAACAACCCATGTTTCCAACAAAAAAGAAAAATAACATGTAGTATATTTACACAATGGAACATTATTCAGTCCTAAAAAGAATTGAAATCATGATACATACTACAACACAGATGAATCATGAAAACATTGCTCTTTCGTGCCATCAGAGTGGTCTGACTCATAACGACCCCAAGTATAATGGGACGGAACACTGCTCAGTCCTGTACCATCTTCACAATTACTGTTACGCTTGAGCCTCTTAATGCAGTCACTGTGTCAATCCATCTCAGTGAGAGTCTTCCTCTTTTTTGCTGAGCTTCTACTTCAAAAACATTATGCTAAGTGAAATAAGTCAGACACAGAAGGACATACAGTGTATGATCCTATTTATATGCAATGTCTAAAACAAGCGAATGTATAGAGACAAAGGTTTATTAGTGGTTAACCAGGGTGGGTGGGAGTGGGAAATGAGAAGTTGTTGCTGACTGAATTTCTGTTCATGGTAATGCATAAAAATTGGAAATGGATACGATGATAGTTGAACAACATTGTGAGTGTAATTAATGTCAGTGAATTGCACATGTAAAAATAGTTGAAATGACAAATGATTTGTTACATATATTTTACCATGATAAAAAAATAGTAGTGAATGGGTGACAGGAAGCTAAGCAAAGAAACATGTTAAAGGAAGTTCATTTTAAACTAAAACTAGAAGGAGGAGAGAAATTTCCTTTAAAGAATTGTGACAAGTCATCTCCCTTGGGAAAGCAGATTTAAGAGGAAATTACAGAAAGCATAAAATTCCTATCTCCTGCCCAGACCCCTCTCCCAAACTCCATCTCCTGTATCTGGCGTACATGTGACACTTCCTCTTAGATGTCTGAGTCATATCAAATTCATCACATCCAAGCCAGACTCCTGCCCTTACCTCTAACTTGCTCTATTTACATCTATCTCTTTCAGTAGATAATGCTTCCCCCATCTAGTCCCTGAGACCATCTTTCATTCCTGTCTTTCTCTCATTTCCACATTCAGCTGTCGTAAAACTATATATTCTATATTCAGAATCCAACCATTCCACATTTCTTCACTGCTACTTTCCCAGTCTGAGCCACTATCCCACCACTCCCTTGAAATGACTGCAAACACCTCCTGTGCTTGCTCTGCCTTCACCCTTGCCCCGCAGTGGTCTGTTTTCAACACAGCAGCGAGAGTGATCCTTTAAAATCGTAAGTCAGTTCACGTCACTTCTTTGCTGAAAACCCTACAATGGATTCTCAGTTTATTCGAGAGAAAAATACACAGTCTTTCCAAATGCCTAGAGGGTCATACATAACCAGTCCACTCTCCTTTCTCCACAAAACTTTCCTCCTTCTCTGACAGCCTCCCCTTCACTCCCTTGCTCCAGCTGCACTGGCCTGCTAGGTGCCCGGACACAGCAGCCCCTTTCCAGTGCTTAGTCTGGGCTCTAAGTGTCCCTCTCCCTGGAACACTGTCTCATATCCCCTCCATATCTTTGCTCAGATTTCACCTTCTTCGTGGAGTAAGATTGCCAGATAAACAGAGGGCAGCAGTTGAGGTTAAACAATGAACAGTGATTTAGTGTAAGTTCCAAGTATTGCATAGGACATACGTATGCTGAAAAGAAAGAAAAAAAAATGAGCATCTGCTTCTGTTTTGTGTTTTTTTCCTAACCTAGTTCAAATCTACCAGGTGCTCCTTGGAAACTTGGGGCAGTTCTACTCTGTCTATAGGGTTGCTATGAGTCAGAATCAACTTGATGGCAGTGGGTTATGTTTTTTTTGGTTTAATCTAGGCAAACCTACAATAGGTTCTACAGTGACCTAAGTTCATCCTGCCTCCTCACACTTCCCCTCTGCCCACATTTCAGGTTCCTGTCATCTACTTTTCCCCTTTTGCAGCACTCAGATTCTAACAAATTGCATAATTGATTTATATACCATGTTTATTGCTTATTGTCTAATGCCTTCATCCTTGGGAAAGTCATCTCCATAGGAGCAATGATAGTATTAAAAAAAAATCAAGATTTAACTTGTAGTTAAAGTATTTTATTTTTCAGCATAGCTCTTTTCCACTGTTTTGAACAGTTGCAGGTTTTTCACACTCACACACCAAAAAAAACCCACTTAGGCCAATGTAGGAGCTTCTATCTCTCTGTTTACTGTTCTTAAGTATCTAACACACTTTGTTATTATTGATGGTGGTGGCCTTCAGGTCAATTCTGACTTATGCCAACCCCATGTATGCAGAGTAGAACTGCTCTATACAATTTTCAAAGCTGTGACCTTTTGGAAGCAGACCACAAGGCCTGTCTTCCGAGGTGCCTCAGGCTGGGTTCAAACAGCCAATGCTTTGGCTAGTAGTAGTATAATTAACCATTTCAGTCATCTAGTGACATCTAATACATGGGTGCACAAACTAATCTAATTGATTTCCATCAAAGCTAAATGCTTCAAGTAAACTGTAGAAAAGAAGTTTGATTTTAGAAAGAAAAACAAAACCCAATATCATACACATAACTGACAAAATAGAAAAGTCTAAAGCATAGTAGTTAAGTGCTATGTCTGTTAACCAGAAAGTCAGCAGTTTAAATACACCGGGTGCTCCTTGGAAACTCCATGGGGCAGTTCTACTTTGACCTGTAGGGTTGCTATGTGTCAGAATCAACTTGACAGCAGCGGATTTGGCTTTTTGGGGGTTGTTGTTTAAGTGGAGGAAAAATGGATGCCTTAAAAATATATATATCAGCATTGTGATTAAATGTGACAATATTTCCTTTCTTTGATAACAATCAAATACTCATCTATGTTATATTAGAAATTAGTAGTTGAACACTTTTTTTTGTAGCAGCAGATATAACCACCTTGTTTACTTTCTTCATTCATTATATTGTCATTGTAAAGCCCCCATGTGTGGGTTTTGGGGTAGAGCCTGTGAAAGATGCTCCTAAGGGCCCTTTTTTAAATCCAGTAACAAAAAGGCCAAACCTATTGCCACTGAGTCAATTCCATGTGGTAGAAAGCTTACAGGGCAGAGTAGAACTGTCCCATATCGTTTCCTAGGAATGGCTGGTGGATTCAAACTGCAATCCTTTTGGTTAGCAGCCAAGTTCTTAACCACTGCACCATCAGGTCTCCCCAAGCTTGGCACAGCCCTGCAAATCAGCTTAAGGAGACTAGGGGTGCCCTGATTAGAGTGACCTTTTAGGGAAATTACTCTGGTTCTTGGCTATAGTGTAAAGAATAGGTTACTATGTTTCAATATTTTATATTCGATTAACAGGTTATTGTTATAAACAGGTTCTTTATCGTAACCCGTGTGTCTGAAGGCAGAAATTTCAGAGAAGGTCCCCTTTGGTGAAACCAATTTTTAAAAATAAAAATTAAAAAAAAGGAGAAAAGGAAGAAAAAGTTGACAGGAACTTATAATTTTGAATATTTACTCAATCTTGACAAAGTGTGGAGGACTTCATGTGCATTATCTTACTTAATCCTTACACTAAGCAAAGAAACTGTTTTATTATTATCCCTACTTTGTAGTTAAGGGATCTGATGCTCAGAAAATTAAGTAGCTCTGCCCTCCACAAGGGACAGGTTGTTCAGTCTGTCTGCTCCAAAGCCCATGTTCTTGCCCCTACAGTAACCTCCAAATAAATTTACAATGCAGCTAAAGCAAGCAGTTGATAAATAGGGAAAAGGCTGAAGTAACTTTAAATAAAAACAGCGTGCCAACCAAGCTAAACAGTTGCTGTAGAGTTGATGCCAACTCATGGTGACCCTGTGTGTGTCAGAGTAGAATTGCATTCCAAAGAATTTTCAAGGCTAGGGGTGCAGGGCCCAGATGATAGACTAAACATATATCTCCTCAATTCCCTCTGAGAACTAAGGCCTGGAATGATAATTCAGTGGAGCAGCATGGACATCTGGGGAACCTTAGTATCTGGCATAGGGTGATCAGATTGGACTACACACCAGTAATGGGGTAACTACCTGTCTTAAAGATGAGGCAGCTGCAGGGCCAGTCCTGCTTCTGCTGACTCACCATTTGGGAGGTCTGCAGGTACTGATGGCTTCTTTGTTATCTGGGAGATGAGGACTAGGCAAGAGCTGGCAAATACACTGACTGTAGTGCTTAAGTGAGCAGCATATAGTGCAGCAGAGAGACTATGCTTGGGATAGCCACACACTGAGATCTCGGCTGCTGACCAAGAGCACCACTGTACCTCCATCCTCTTTCCTGAGCTGCACTAGAGATTCTGTTGTTTCACAGCAGGCAGGGGTGCTCAGGTGAGATGCCATCTTGGTCAGCTGGGAGACAGAGTCACCTAACCAGAGGTCTTAGCTGGGGCTAATTTTCACATGAGCAGCAACCCCTGTCTGGAAAGTGCTTCTCCAGCAGAAAAGCTGTGTTCAGGATGGTGGCACCTAAAGATATGGGTGTGACCTGGCAGAGGATGGCAGCAAGGCTGTAACCCCTCACTACTTTCAACCAAATCATAGCATCTGGGGACAGCCTACAAGGTGCTTTTGTTGTGAGCTGGAAGGCAGGGCCTGCCATACCTAAGGGCCTGACTGATTTTGGCAGCTGTTTTACAGTTCCTTGCTTAGCAGTCAAGTACCCTTTTTACTATAAGAGCACCTGAAGAACTGTCTGCTGAGTGGCCCAGCAGCACCTCCTCCACCCTTTACTGATCCACATCACAGTATTGGCTGATGACCTCCCAGTGACTCCATAAGTAGGGTGCCATCTTTGCCAGTCAGGAGGCAGAGCGTACCACCCAGAGAGTCCACCTGCAACCAGTCACTAGAGAACACAGAGATGGTTGGCGACCAACTCCCCTCTTAGAACTATGCCTCAGCTCCTGTTGAGGTAACACTGGAGAAACCAAACATCTTACAGATGGTGCAAAGGCAACAATCAATAGCTAACCATTTAAAGAAACAGTCCTCCATGGCTCCAGAAAACCCCCAAAATAAAGAATCAAAAAACTTTACAGATGAAGAAACGTCTCTGAACTTATCAGAGGAAGAGTACAAAAGAATTTTGTATAGAGCCCTCCTAGAGATTAAACAAAATGCAGCAGAACAAAATGAAAAATAAAGCAAGCTATTTGAACTGATGGAACATGAATGGTCTGAAATCCAGCAGATAAATAATAAAATCACATAATTAGACAAAGTCTAAAGAACAGAACTAAGGAGTTGAAAGCCAGAGTTAGTGCGCTTAAGGATAGAACAACTGATACCAGCATTTATAAGGAGAAATCAGAGAAAAGAAACAAGAAAAATGAAGAAGCATTAAGAAACATGTGGGCCTCTATTAAGTGGAATAACCTATCAATAACTGGAGTTCCTGAAAAGGGCAGGATAACTGAAAATACAGAGAGTATTGCTGTAGAGTTAGTGACAGAAAACTTCCTTGAAATTATGAAAGAAGAAAACAGATTTCTGAGATGTGTATTGAACACTACAAAGTAGACCCTAAAAGAAAGACACCAAGACATATTATAATCAAGCTTAATAAAATCAGAGACAAACAGAGGCTCTCGAAGGTAGAGAGGCTTAAAGCAATGCTAACGTTCAGAGGGAAGCCCTGTGGGCTTTCATCTGATTTCTCAGCAGAAACGATGTTGGGAAGAAGGCAGTAGGATGACACATTTATAGCCTTGAAGGAGAAAAACTTCCAACCAAGAATTATATATCCTGCAAAATTGTCTCTCAAATATGGGGATGAAATTAAGGCATTTTCGGATACACAGAAGCTTAGAGACTGTAAAAAACAAACCAAAACTACAAGAAATACTGAAAGAAGCTCTTTGCTTAGAAAAACAATAACATTAAGAGTATACTTACGGAGGCAATACAGGACATAGCATCCAGAATCCTACTCAGTTAGGGAAGTCACAAAGCTCAATCAAAGCTACAATATTAAAAGAAGGGAACCAGTGATCAGAGTATGAAACACATGGCATCCTCACACTAGAAAGAGGGATGTATTACAGCAGTTACAAACCTTCCAAATGGAGAGGAAATTAAAAAGATATGCAGAAATTAAATTCCGGTTTAAACTTAGAATAGTAAGAGGGATCATAGGGGTAACCGCAAAGCAAACTAACAATGTGACATATCAAAACAAGAAACATAACACAAGAGTCTCAACAAACACAAAACCAATGACTCAGAACAGAAGATAAAGAGCAACCCAGAAAACACCAATAACACAAAACCAAAGGCATCAGAATGACAGCACTAAACACACACCTGTCAATAATTACACTGTATGTAAATGGACCAAATGCTCCAATGAAGAGACAGTGAGTGACATCCTGGATCAAGACACTATCTGTCTATGTGTTGTTTACAAGAAACACACCTTAGATGCAAAGATATGAATAAAAATTAAAATTAGAGGATGGAAAAATATATACTAAACCAACAACATACAAAGAAAAGCAGGAGTGGCAATACTAATCTCAGATAAAATAGACTTTAATGTAAAATCTGCCATTCTGGACAAGGATAGTCACTATTGCTGAAAGGTTCAGTACATAAGCAGGACATAACAATATTAAATATTTATGCACCCAATACCAGAGCATCCAAATACATCGAACAAACACTGATGACACCGAAAATGAGATGGATTACTTGACAATAATAGTTGGGAGACTCTCATGGATTCAATGTGTTCCCTAAAAAAAACCTCTGTAACAATTTGTGTCTTAATTACTGGTATTGTGTGATGTTCTTCCATGTTGGAATTCCTGCCTCTATGTAAATGAGGGTGGATGGGCAGCAGTTCTGTTGGTAGGGCAAGATTCAATATGTAAGTTTGTTTTTTGCCTTCAGGCAGTCTCTTGAGCTATAAAGGACAAAATCTGGCAGACAACTAGGAACCTCACGCCATCAAGGATGCAGCACCGAGAGAAGAATGCATCCTTCAGACCTGAGCACCAAGATGCTCCCTGAACAAAGACTGATGCAACACAAGGACTTTCCTCCAGAGCCAACAAGGGCAAAAGCCTTCTCCTGGAGTGGACATCCTGAATTTGGACTTATAGCCTACTGAACTATGTAAGAATAAACTTTCCTTTGTTAAAGCCATCCACTGGTGGTATTTGTTCAAGCGACACTAGCTGATTAAAATAGTTTTAGTAATGGACAGATCATCCATAAAAAAACTCAGTAAAGAAACAGAAGATCTTATTGTGACAATTAACCAACTAGACCTCATTGACATATACAGAACATTTTACCCATCAGCAGATAAGTATACCTTCTTCTCCAGTGCACGTGGAACATTTTCCAAAATAGATCATGTGTTAGGACATAAAGGAAGTCTCAACAAAATCCAAACCACTGAATTATTGCAAAGCATCTTCTTAAACCATAAAGCCATAGGAACTGAAATCAATAGCAGAAAACATGTAGGTAGAAATTTGAACTCATGGAGACTGAACAACACTTTGCTCAAAAATCCATGGGTTATAGAAGAAATCAAGGATGAAATAAAGAAATTTATAGAATTTTCAAGGCTGGGACCTTTCAGAAGCTGATTGCTAGGCCTTTCTACTGAGACATCTCTGCATGGGATCAAGGGGGAAAAACAGTCAGCTGAAGTAAAGGGGAAATAATCAATTGGCAACATAAGACTATGAAGAATTATTCTTTTGATTAAGAGCAGAAAGGTAATTTGCTTCTTAAATGAAGAGAAATGGAAATGTTTCGGTCCTCCTGAATACTGCAAGTACAACTATAAGCACAGGTTCTGTTGAACTTCAGAATTCAAGAGATAGCTGTCTTGCTGGGGTATTAATATTAAAGACAAAGTGCTATTGAGAAGTTCACTTATTATTTAGTATAACTTCTCTCACATATCCTGCAATTTAGTGTTGGCCAGGGAGGCTGAATCAGCCTTTAGTTCTCTGAAAGCCAGATGCTTTTAGCAGATTTGGCCACCTGGTAGGAACATGCTCCTTGATGCAGAGAACAGAGGGTCTCCCTACCCAGAGGAAATTTTATCCACGTTTGTGTCTAAAACTATGGAATGCAGACTTTTCTAGGAGAAAGATTCAGTTACTCTTATTTCATGTCTTTTCTAAAACACAGTCAATGCAGAGCCAGTTGGGCAGGAAATGGTCCCCACAAGTTGAGATTTGAAGAGCACAGGAAATGTCTTCCTGAAATCAGCCTCCCCACTAAGATAGCAAACATGGATTGATATGTGTGGTTGAGTCATTTCCCCATTCATCTCACTAAGCAGCCAATCAGCTCCCCAAACCTAGCAGTGGAACACAAATGCGATGGCTGAGGGAGAAGGCTGGACCAGGTTAATCAGCTTCAATGAGAAGGCTATGTAGCCAGGATGCAGGTGAATTTATTTAGTTAAGGAGAGGAGCTGTATACTCAGTGTACCACAGAGGACTGTATACATAGTCCATGCTCAATAAAAGTTTCTTGAATAAATGTTGGGAGTCAACCCCCAAACTAATGTAAATACAAGTTTTCACTGGATGTATCTATACAGACAAGAAATAAAAAACAAAAACAACAGCTGTGGAGTCGATTCAGACACCTGATGACCCTGTGTGTAGCAGTATAGAATACATCCCATCAGATTTTCAAGGCTGTCACCTTCAGGAAGCTGATTGCCAGGCCTATCTTCTGAGGATGCCTCCGGGGGTTTGAAACATCAGCCCTTATTCTAGTCATTGAGTGTTTAACTATTTATACTACCCAGAGAATCCTTTGGGTTGAAAGAGATCTTGGTGAAGAGGTTATATACCCTCTTCATGAACATACCGTGTGCCATGTGGGAGCTTTTGTCTTCCATGTGTGGGTGGATATTTGTGTGCCTTCTTATTTATAATCAACAAAACATCAAAGAAAGATAAGAGAAAGAAAGACGCAAGACCCAAACTTAGTAATTCTAGCCCTAGCCTGGCCTCTTTGAGGCTTGTATGCAGCATGGCTTAGGCAGTTCAAGTGTAAATCGGTACACCTTTGTCCCCTGAGGCAGCCCTTATTAAGGAATACATTTCTGCTGAAAGACTTAAAGTCTAATTGGCATGAGCTACCTGGAAGTGGAAGGAGGAAGCCTTTGAAAATTCCGATTCAATAAGCCAGCAGCTAGTATGCTTTTTGTAGATAATTAAAGCCAAGACTTGGACTCGCGATAGCAGGGCAGTTTTAGCGTACCTGACACAAGGCTTCACCAGGGCTCTCTCAGTGTCTCTGTCAGTGCAATTAGGCAATTAGGTTTCAGAATATCTTGCAGGGAGGGGGGAACACTTTTCTTTGAGCTGTTTCATTTTTCAACTACTAAAGAGCTTTAAGTTTAAAATTCGCCCCCCCCCCCCAAATCATGCTCCTTCATCTAATGGGTAGTAGCAAGATCACTCTTTTCAGACACTAGAATCCACAGGACTTAAAACATCCAGCTGCTCTATTTTACACTTGTAATAAATCTATGTGATCTTTTCTTTATCGGTGGTTTCAGGGAAGGTATGCAGCCTTTTCTTCTTTACTATAGGAACCGATTCATTCTTTGTAGTGTGGGAAGTGATGCATCTCTAGGAGGCTAATTTCTTATAGCTGAGTGCAGGATCTTAATAAATAAACCAAAAAGTGAAGTGCTATTTTGAACAGCCCTCACACCAGCAGGAAGAATCGGTAATGAGGAACCAAGGAAGACATTTTATCACATACCCATTTACTCCAAAATATTATTTGGATCAGCATTGGATATTTTTAAAAATAAATTATAAGTGAGTCTTCTTTTCTGTATTAACTGAGAACTTACACTACTCTTCAAGTGTTTTAAATCCCCCAGTGCCAACTTCAAATTCCCTGGATTAATCCTGATGCATAAAGAGCTATGAAAACATGACAATGGTAAGCAAAAAACCTGAGTGATTAAGAAATCAGGTGCTGGCCAAAAAAAAAAAAAAACAAAAACCCAACCCAGAAAACAGCAGCAACAACAAAAAACAGGCAAAGGTGGCCAAGGATAATTATTAAAAACACTGTCCTGTCATACTGTCCAAACAAGTTAAAATTTTAAGAGTTAGATTCTGAGGGATTTATGTCACTTTTGCTTTTGGAAGAAAAATCCTATGTGGGAAGGAGAAAGGTGAGGAAGAACAGAAAGGTGCAAAGCCCTTAGCAGAGGGCTTGACACAGTGTGAGTGCTCAATAAGAGGCAGAATGACACAAAAAATTAGTGCCAAATAAAAGAATGGAAAGAAAGTTGTTCAGTGGCCATTTCATATGGTAGAATGGTAGCATGGGAAGGGGAAGTATTGGATCTTTTGTCTTGGTATCTGATGAGATCTCAAAAGCATGATTATCAATTTAATCAGCTGCTTCAGGTTAAGCAATAGTGTAATCAAAGTAGTCTTCCTAGGCCAATATAATGCTCTTAATACAAGCCTGTTTCTTTAAGCAGCATCTTTGCTCACATGGGAGAACATGTGGCCAATGACTTCCTTCAAAGCCGTTATGAGAGGGTGCCCACTGGGATTTCCAGCTCAGGCTTTTTTGACAGAGCAAAGGGCAACCGAATATACTGAGGTATCTCATCTCAGTGGAAATGCAAAACCAGGACTAGATGGACAATCAGTCCTGGAGGTCCTCCACAAGGGTCTCTGCACACAGTCTGATGCTTAGAAGAGTAATCCCATTAAGTCTTACTTTTACAGCACAAGGACAGCATTTGAAAAAGCTAATCATTACAGATTTTGCTTAACTTTATCCAAGTACGCAAATATTCTTCATTGATAGTTTTTAGACGGCAGTGATAAGTAAATTTGATAATATTTTCTTTACAAACACCCCAAAGAAAACATAAACAGCATTTTCTTTGGTTCCTCTCAAAGAAAGCCCCTGCCCATAAGTTCAGTACTGATTTATTCAAACTAAATACATATTCAGTTTACCCCTAGTGACACAGTGGTTAAGAGTTCATCAGCTAACCAAAAGGCTGGCAGTTCGAATTCACCAGCTGCTCCTTGGAAACCATGAGGGGCTGTTCTGTTCTGTCCTATAGGGTCGCTATAAGTCAGAAATGACTCCATGGCAGTAGGTTTGACACCTAGAACAGTCAACATGCATTTGGAATTTTTAGCTTAAGTTACGGAGTGAGAAACAATTACAAGCTAATTTCATGGAATAATCTCTCTAGAAAGGAAATAGCTGTATCAAAATAATTCCCTTTGTAGACCTTCAAATAAACTATGCTGTGTTATGGACAAAACACTCATCGCAACCTGGAATAGAAAGATATTGTTTCAAACCTATTGTGTATAAATCACCTAATTTTTCAAGGTTAATGAGTGTAATTTACTCATCTCTGCTTACTGATTGGGTTATATATGATGAACAAAATTTAAGAGTTTCACCATTTTATTTCTGTTGTTAATTCACCCATGTTTATTTGGTTTTTGTGTTCATATAATTGATTTGAACAATTCTGTCCAAAGCAGATGGGCAGCTGCTCATGCCTACTTGCAAATCATTTAGGCTATTATTGAACTGATGTTTATTCAAGGCCAAATGGAGAGAAGGTAAAAATAAAAGGTGCAATGTTCAACTTGGCATAACAATATTATAAAAAACCTATTGGGTCCCACCCCAGCCGTGAAATAGATTATTTCTATCAATCAGTTTTATGTTGTTGTTAGGTGCCATTGACTTGGCTGCAATTCATAGTGATTCTTTGTAAAACAGAAGGAAATACTGCCCGGTTCTGTGCCATCTTCAGAATCCTTGCTATGTTTGAGCCCATTGTTGCAGCCACTGTGTTATTCCACCTCACTGAGGGTCTTTTTCTTGTTGGCTGACCCTCTAACTAGCATTATGCCCTTCATTAGGGACTGGTCCCTCTTCAAAACATGTCCAAAGTATACAGGATCTGACGAGTCCACGAACTTAATTGTTCTAACTGCTACATACCTCACTGCTGAAAATCATTATGATCACCTTCAAAGTACTCCCCTTGGAAAGATATGCACCAATGCCAGCACCTAGTCCACCGTTGAAGCAATCTTGGAACTCTTTCTGGAATGGCCATTGCACACGGTGGCATGGTGGCAAGTTCATGAATTTAATTTTATAGTTGTCTGGGAGGGAATTTTTAGCTAGCAAAGAAATACCTATATTGGAACACCCTTCCTACTCACCTGATCTGGCCCCCAATGACTTTTTTCTTTACCTGAAGATAAAGTAAATATTGAAAGGAAGACATTCTGATGACATTCAGGACATCGAAGGTAATATTATGACTCCTCTGACAGCCATTCCAGAAAAGGAGTTCCAAAATTGCTTTGAAGGGTGGACTAGGCACAGGCATCAGGCAGGGTCTAGCTTCCCAAGAGGAGTACTTTGAAGGTGACCATAGTGATATTTAGCAATGAAGTATGTAGCACTTTTTCTAGGATAAATTCACAAACTTAATTATCAGGCCTCACATGAGATCAAGTCTCACCGTCCTGGCTTCTAAGGAGCATTCTGGCTGTACTTCATCAGTTTGATAAGTATAGATAAATTCCTGAACTAGTTACCCAAATTAATTATGGCATCAGTTTCTAGTTTCACAATATATTGCAAACTCTCCAAGAACAAATTAGAGCAGTCATCTCCAATGCCACTTGATGTTAAAACTCACCTGAAAGGTGTATATTATACCTTTCCTCCCACCTTTGATAAAAAATTGTCAGGTAAATGCATACAACTTTGATAATGCAAAGAGCCATAATCTACACCAGCAGTCCACTGATGGCACTGATCCTACGTTTTTCAATGACCAGACTTTTAAAAACTTAGTAATACACTATGTTGAAGATCACACTTGTGAAATCTTGCTTTGAATTGTCGTTAGTACCACTGAAACAGTACAGAGTCTACACAGAATCAGTTTTCTTCTTTTTTGAATATTTATTATACAAATTTGCATTTTTACGTTTTGATTTGAAAACTTGAATAGGTCTAAGTGTTTAAGGACCATTGTCTATCAGGTGTGAAGCAGTACACTTTTTCTTCGTGCCACCAGGTACTAACTGGTATCACTAAAATGCAGATCAATTAAAAATACCTTGGAAGCACTAGGTGAGCATTTTAATTTTTATCCCCAAATGTTAATCATCAACTCTGTCTAAAAACCAGATTAAGTGACAATGAAGACACTTTTGCTTAAAATGCATGGTCAAACTTGGAAATGCATATACCCCATAGATAAACAGAAAAACAAATTATCTGTAATTATAACACTGAAGATCACTGTCACTGAACTCTTACTGGAGACTCGCCCATACCATTTGCTTTCTCTGACATAAGGGAAAATGACAGTATAAATTTCACTCACTGGTAAAAGGATGATCATTTATTGAATCTGCATGCTGAAAAAATAATCCAAGAAGCTGGACTATATAAAGAATGCAGCATCAGGATTAGAAGACTCATTAACAACCAGCAATATACAGATGACACAGTTTTGCTTGCTGAATGTGAAGAGAACTTGCAGCTACTGATGAAGATCAAAGACCACAGCGGACAGTAAGGACTATACCTCAACATAAAGAAAACAGAAGTCCTCACAACCAATAAGCAACATCATGAGAGAGAAAAGACTGAAGTCAAGGATTTCACTTTACTTGGATCCATAATCAACATCCACAGAAGCAGCAGTCAAGAAATAAAGAGACGCATTCATTGTATTGAGCACATCTTCTGCAGAAGACCTCTTGAAAGTGTTAAAATGCAAAGATGTGGCTTTGAGGAGTAGGGTGCATCTGACACAAGCCATGCTATTTTCAGTCACCTCATGTACATAAAAAGCTGGACAATGAATAAGAAAGAAGGAAGAAGAATTGATGTACTTGAAGTACGGAGTTGGCAAAGAATATCGGATATTCTATGGATTGCCGGAAGAAGGAGCAAACCGGTCATGGAAGAAGTACGGTCAGAATGCTCCTTACAAGGAAAGATGATTTAAGACTTTGTCTTACGTGCTTTGGACATGTCATCAGGACAGACCAGTCCCTGGAGAGGGACATTATGCCTAGCAGAGGGTCAATGAAGAAGAGGAAGACCCTCCAGGAAGTGGATCGGCATAGTGGCTACAACACCGGGCTCAAACACAGCAATGATTGTGTGTTTCAGGGCCGGGTGGTTTTTTGCTCTTTTGTCACTGTGAGTCAGAGGCAATTCCACAGAACATAAAAACAACACTTTCCAGACCCTGTTGCAGTTAAATGTGGCCCATGTAATTGAGTCAATAGGACGTGGGTGGAAGTGATACAAACCACGGAAGTCATGGAAGCCATTTCTAGTGTGGCCATGAACCCTTACGTCTTCTTAACCCCACGGCTTTTTTGTCAATCAATACCTATGTGGTGAAACTTGAGAAATTTCTATCTACTTTAAAAGTCAGATAGGTGATTAGGCTGCAATTCTGTAAGTTAGAAAACTGTGGAATCTTAGAAGAATGAATATTGTTTAGGCCAGTCTCATCAAAACTTGGAGCCTCAAAATAAACCCCGCATCTTAAATATTGTTATGTTTTGGAAACAAAGTGTGACCTTTAGTATACACATGACTGAGTATGAAGGATTAAGATAGACAGTAACAGAGAGGGGTTTCTAAAGTCTCTACCAGGTACAATGCAATCTTCTTTTAATGATCATGAAGACTGAATTCCAAATGCCTCAGCGTTATCATTCTAAACATCAGTGTTCTTTGAACAGTATTGGTGGTGTAGAAGGTAGCAGTAACTGAGTCTGGAGCAGCCTGAACAGATTCTCTAAGTTGTATTTTTAAATAGTCTTTAAATGCACTATTTTTCAGTGCTTCTTTCTTTCTATGATACCATTCAGACAAAAACACTTTAGTTATTTTAACTTTCCTGTAAGTAAATCCATGTCAACCCTGGTGGCTTACTGGTTAAGTGCTGGCTGGCAGTTCAAATCTACAGGTACTCTTTGGAAGCTCTGTGGAGCAGTTCTACTCTGTCATATCAGGTCACTATGAGTCAGAACTGACTCGAAGGCAGTGGGTTTGGTTTGGGTGCTTTTTGTGGGGGGGGGGTGTATAAGGAAACCCTGGTAGTGTAGTAGTTAAGTGCTAACCTCCACTAACCAGAAGCTCGGCAGTTCAAATCCACCAGGTGCTCCTTGGGAACTCTATGGAGCAGTTCTATTCCGTCCTACAGGATCACTGTAAGTCAAAATCAACTCAATGGCAGTGGGCTCTTTTAGGGGGTATTTACTTATTGTTAACAACTGGGAATTTATTACATATGCTCTACTCCAATTTATTCACTTCATAAAACCTGTATTTACATCCTTCTCACAATCATCTATTACTAGGCACTTTCCCTAACTGAAGAATTATTTAGCTTTATGAAAGTGTAAAAAGCACCATGTTTTGTACATAATATTAAAAGCCTTTGCTTTAAAAGGCTACAGATTTTGCCATGTCTAGGATATTCAACAATGTACTCTAAGGTAAACTTCAAATCCTACACTCAAGTAAAAAGTTCTTTTCTTTATTTCTGCCTTTTATTCACTTTCCTATTTATAAATTCAAATCCTTTAAAATATTTTCTTTCTTATATTTAATGTAGCCTGATATTATTTGAATTAGAAAAATGAAGTGCCGCATTCACCAGTTTACTGAGAACTTTCTGATTAAACAACCTCGCTTTGTAAGATGCTAGCCCTATAGCATAATGGGGACTACAATGAAATTATACATTTTTTGCAACCTTTCTCCCTTAAGCAAATAATGATTGCTTAAAGAATAGTTTCTTCTCAAGAAGGCTTTTGAATGGTATGGTCTGTTATGCCACATGATAACCTCACAGAGTGAATGAGCTTGTCACTAGGGCATATAATCCTCTAGGCAAAAAAAAAAAAAACAAGAAAATGTGCTAAGACATAATTAAATACTTACTTTTGGGGAAAATATAGGAAAGGAAACTTCATCTTTTGTCAAACACACTTTTGTTAACCCAGACTTTGCCAGATTTGCAGCATGTCAAAACTGATCCTTTCCCTAGCCATTTAAGTACCAAGAATGCACATTCATTGTTCACGACTAGTTTCCGCTTGCTTGTGACAAAATAGCTAGTTGGCTGGTCAGCCTTGGTCAGTGTCTATTTAGGGCAAAATGTCAAAAAAGAATGTCCTGCATTTGGGACTCCACAATAATGAACATGGCTAAATCTGAACATTAACAAAGAAAGAGAACAGCTTTTTGAATTCTGAAGAACATTAGATTCTGGCTTCCTTTTTGTTGTGATTCTTGTCGCTTAACACTCTGAAAAGACCACCTGTTGGGCAGCCATTTTGTTATTGTATTAAATGCAGTGATTGCATAAAAGAACACTTTTCAAAATAACCTGGCATTATTATTCACTTATTTTATAGTAAATCTGCCTTCAAAACCTGTATTAAGATATGAGGCTTTTCTCTAAGTGAAATTCGAAGTTTGATGTAAATGCACACTCCACTGCAAATGCATGACTTTGTGGTCAAATGCATTATAACTTAAAAACGAGTTCCAGTAAACCTTTGATATGGCAATTAGGGGGCATGTTGAATGAAGTGCAACAGTTCAAAGGGGGGCATGGTAGACAGGGAATCCCAGAGGAAATGACCCAAAACTGATAGCATGTAATTAGTAGACTGACGTGGAGAGATGTAATGTAGTTGGAGAAAATTACTGTTGTCTATTAAAAGAATATGATATCCTTAGCAATCCTGGAAGCATATTTCGCTGGTGCAGTGCCTCCAAATTCATGAATAAAAAAAGGCCTGTCTAACACTCACTGTTTCTGAAATTCATTTATTCTAAAAATCCCTTCCCAAACACAGCGTAAATAGAAATATTGCTCTTAGGTTCCATTGGTTATAATGAAAGTTTATGCTGAAAGACAACTAGGAAAATAAAAAGAATACTAAGATTAAAAAAGAAGCTCTTCCTAGGAAGATCATTTTTCATAACTAATGCTTTTTTAAAATAAAGTATGCATTTCAATATTAAATATAACACTGGCTTATGAAAATCATCTGTGATGTATAAATGAAAGCTTTCAATGCATGGCTGTATTTTCAGTTTTCTGGCTTCTTCAGAACTGCACGGTAAACATCAGCTCTCTCTTTGCAGGTTTTTAGTGGCACACAAGCCTTTAGAGTTAATACATTTTCTGAATCTGGAAAACATAACAGCTTCCAAAATATTTTTTTTAACATTTCATTTTTAATATTACCTAAGTGTTTATATTTCCATTTATTTTTAATATGAGGATAGCTTTTTCTTAAGACTTTATTTCAATTATTTTAAGTTTGTTCTAATCAATGAACTAAAGTAAATTGGCAAGAATGAATGATTATATTATTAGATGGCTGCAAAACTAACACCCCTTTATCACTCATCTGTTTTTTTCCTAGATTTTTCAAAGGTTTCATTCACTCACATTCATTCAGATAAGTATTTTTAAAAGTGAAGACTGATTTCTATGCTGTTGTATTCAAAGAGAACTCTCCTTGAAAGAGAAAAAAAAATCAAATTTCTTTCCTTAAGAGGCATTTCCTAAGTGGAAAAGACCATTAATTTTTTTCTAAATTGATTAAATTTATAAAGAAATTCTATTGCTGGTTTATGCAAAATTCTGTTCAGAGACTCTTATATGGCATTACACTCTAAAAAGTGAATTAAATTATGAGTTAAAAATTCCCTTCTGGATTGATATAGAGTAATATTTTTTTCTTTGATAAGTAAGCATACTTGGATTTTATATCTTCTCTGACTATATTATTTAAAGAAAACTATACATTTTTCATATCTGCGAGCAAAAATAATCCATGGTTTGCATGAACTTTTATTTTTTTGCTAATGTTTCAGAGCCTTAATTGAGAGAAATATAGCATCAAAGTATAAATATGGAAAGGGATACAGAGAAAAAGTGAATATTCAAAATTAAGAAGGGATTTGAAAAAGAGATGACTCTAGTTCATATATTTGGAATTTCTATGGCAAAAAAATTACAAGTGCACACAAATTTCATATCTATTTGCTGGAAGAAGAGCTCAAATACTGCAATTATCTAGCAATGTTAAAATGGTGTTCAGCTTCCATAGACTTAGCTTCCTAAAGATGTGTTTCTGACACAAATGCCACTTGGTAGAATATTCATCTCCCTTCCATAAGAAAAGTCATTTGAAAACAGGACAAAGGGCATAATGTCAAGTTCAAATCATGTCATAATCTAGTGTAAGTGACCTTTAGAAATCAGTGACTTAGCAAGTCAATACAAGATAAAGTTGCCCTATGCCAGACTCAAATATTCTCCATTCTCTTAAGGAAAACAGTGTGTTACAAACAACCACAGAACAAAGCAAACTTATATAGCATATAATAAATTAATATAAGAGTTTCAAGTTTGCTAAAAAAGACTGAGTCTGTGAAACTAATTAGAATTATAGTAGGAAATTAAGTTTATGGAGAAAAGAGGTAAGGCTTGCAAGAAAGAAAGAAATACATCATTACGGAACTGCAAAGGTTAATAAGAGGAAAAGAGGAGGCAAAGGGAAAAGAGGATGAATGAAATAAGAGAAATTGAACAGATGAAAGAAAGGATTCAATGGAAGGCATTGTTGGTTACAGCGAAGTGTCAAAACAAAACTAGAAAAATGGGAACTGCCTCAACACTGGAAGGGAAAAAAAAAATGACTGTATACCACATAGGAAAAAGAAAAAGAAAATACGAAATAATGAATAGGCTTTCAGGCTTTCCATAGAGCATATCTGTGAAAAAATAAAGCAACCAAGTAAGAAAAGGAACAGTGAAATTGAAATTTCCTCCAAAGGTATCTCATGTAGAAGGCTTCATTGTACCTTCTCTGTCACATCAGGAATTTAATTTTGCATTCCCTTTGTCTGTCCTGAGGCACATTTCTAGTTCCATGAATTTCTTTTTCTTTAGAAGTTCTCTTTATTGGCTAAAAGAATAGAATAAAAATCAGATCCTTGCCCAGTCTCTTTTGTCCCAAGTTTAGGAAAGACAGGAATGTCTTATTTACGAACATTTGGGTATTTGCTTATTTTCTCTTCTGTAGCTGTAAAAGCCAATGTTTTCACTGTCTTTAAAACATCTTCCTTATAATGCTAATACTAACTTCATATGTTTATCACTAATCAGTGGAACTCCTTCTGTTTGTTAATGATGGGAGCTAGTAGTGAAGTGCTTAAGTGTTCGGTTGCTAACCAAAAGGTCCTTGGTTTGAAGCCACCAGCAGCTCTGTGTGGCAATCCACTTCCATAACCTTATGGGGCAGTTCTACTCGGTCCTATAGGTTTACTGCAAGTTGAAATAGACTCCATGGCAATGGGTTTGGTTTCATTTGGTATAGATTAATGAGAAGTCCCTGGGTAGTACAATGGGTTAAGTTCCAAACCAAGGGTGATTTGAATCTACCCAGAGATACCTCAGAATATAGGCCTGGTGATGTTTCCAAAAGGTCACTGCCTTGAAAACCCTATAAAGTAGTTCTACTTTGTACACATGGGTTGCTATGAATCAGAATCAACATGAAGTTAAATGTTTTGTTGTAACAGAATGTAATGAATCGAATTGTTCTTCTCAACCCCGTAAGTGTGAGTCTAGACAGAGAACACAGTTTATTTCAAGCTCAGTCTGGCAGGCTACCGGAGGAGATTGGGACCTGTATCAGATTGTTGTTGTTGTTGTTAGGTGGCATTGAGTCAGTTCTGACTCACAGCAGCCTTAAGTACAACAGAATGAAGCAATGCCCAGGCCTGTGCCATGCCCACAATCGTTTTTTTGCTTAGGCTCACTGTTAGAGTCACTGTGTTAATCCATCTCCTCGAGGTTCTTCCTCTTTGTTGCTGACCCTCTTCTCTATGAAGCATGATGTCCTTCTCCAGAGACTGATCCCTCTCGACGACATGGCTAAAGTAGGTAAGACATAGTCTCACCGTCCCTGCTTCCAAGATGCACTTCTGGTTGTACTTCTCCTAGAACAGATGTTTGTTCTTTTAGCGGTCCACGGTACATTCAACACGCTTCTCCAACACCACAGTTCAAAGGCATCAGTTCTTCTTCTGTTTTCCTTATTCTCTGTCCAGCTTTGCATACATATGATGTGACTGAAAATACCATGGTTTGGGTCAGGTACACTTTACTTCAAGGTGACATCTTTACTTTTCAACACTTCTAAAGAGATCTTTTGTGGCAGATTTTCCCAGTGCAATGTGTCTTTTGATTTCTTGACTGCTGCTTCCATGGCTTTTGATAGTAGACCAAGTAAAATGAAATCCTTGACAACCTCAGTCCTTTCTCCATTTATCATCATGTTGCTTAATGCAAGGATTTTTGTTTTCTTGGTGCTGAGCTGCAATCCATACCAAAGACTGTGGTCTTTGATCTTCATCAGTGTTTTAAATCATCTTCTCTTTCAGCAATCAAAATTATGTCATCTGCATAACACTGGTTGTTAATGAGTCCTCCTTCAGTCTTGATGCCCTCTTTCTCATCTAGTCCAGCTTCTTGGATGATTTGCTCACCATCAGATTGAAAAGGTATGGTGCAAGGATATAACTCTGACACACACCTTTCCTGACTTTAACCAAGCATGTCTTCATTCTGTTTGTATGACTGCTTCTATCAGGAACAGTGATTTAACTGGAAATACCAAGCCTACCCTAAGCCATTTCTTGAATAGACTCAAATGAATTCCAGCTCGGCTCTAGGAGGAAATGTGTAAGTTTTCACCTCAGTTTTTGTTGGGTTTTGATCCAGGGTCATCTGAGTTCCCCAAATTCTGGTCCAAATGTACAGTTTGGGGTTAATTCTGACCTGAACTAACCTGCACTCCAGAAGGATGTATAAACTAGCTTGCAATCTAGAAGGATAGGTATATGAGTACATTGAAGCAGGGCTGTGATCTCGGCAACTGCATGTGGTCACCATTTGATTCTCTAAGCCTGGACATAATTCTAGCCAAGGAACTTCAGTTTTATCTCCCTGTAAATTTGAGGGTTATCAGTTATTTCTTACTTCATAAGGATATCACAAGCATATAGATTCATTCTCTTCTGATCAACAATACACAGCACTTGTTTAAGGCCTGTGGAAGGAAGGCACCACCATTCAGTTGACAGTGCTAGGCCCCACATATTATATATCCTGCTTGTGCCCATCCCCCACAAGTAACCTCAGTCCTGATACTGAGCTTCTTTCTGGTGCCCATGGCAACCCCATCTATTAATGCTGAAATTTTTTTTTTCCCCCTGGAACATTTTGAAATGAATTGTTGATGCTGCAGTTTTTGCACACCCTTCAGCTTGTACAGAATTCACAAGCAGAACTTATAAGCCTGGTACCAATCAGGTCCACCAAGATACACCATCTAAAAGCAGACTTAGGCATTCTTACTGATTAAACCTGACATTTAACAGAAGTTTTTGCATTTCAGAATTTATTTTCCTTTCTTCACTATTTTCTCTTAACTGCTGTAATAGAAAGCTACTTTAGGAGCAAACTCTCTTGCTATCTTGTACCTTAGATAACTGTGTCTCTGTGTGTGTGTATGCACCTTTTACATGTGTTTTATGTACATGCAATACTTGCAATACACAAGTAAAAGCTGATGTATATTCTATATCTAAAAAGTTCTATGGAGCTTATTTTCAATTCACTATATGCTAGTGTGGGTGATCATGCTAAACTGATTGACATTATTTAAGAGCAGAACTTTAAACATCACTTATGCACCAATGTATTTTATAAATTATTTATTATTTGTTCATTTGCACATTCCTTATAATCAGCTTCTGGAAAGAAACGACATAAACCTCAGTTTTGAGAAGAAATTTGCTAGTGATTCAGGTAGTATTTCCTGACTTAACATCTTTACTCCCAGAGAGAACCTTTATCAAAAAAAAAAAAAAAAAAACCAGGGAAAAAGTAAAAAACAAACCCATTGTCACCCGTCAGGTGGATTCTGACTCACAAGGAACCTATAAAACTGCCCCAGTGTTTCCAAAGCTGTAATCTTTACAAAAGCAGACTGTTGCATCTTTCTTCAGAGGAGTGGCTGGTGGATTCTAACTGCCAACCTTTTCATAACAGCTGAGTGCTTTTAATCACAGCATCAGCAGGGCCCCCTAGTGCCCCAGTAGCACCTTGATTTAGGGTACATACACTTTTGTTGGGAAATAGTATATTTACCTGGTTTATACATTTTTGCTTCTCTGATACAATTATTATTATAGCTTTAAAAAAAACCACTAGTTTAAAATTATATTTATTTATTGGCAAATATGTTGCTGCATATATTTATACCAAAGAGCTGTGATGATACAGTGGTCAAAGTGCTTAGCTGCTAATCAAAAGATTGACTGAATCCACCAGCCACTCCCAGAAGAAAAATATGGCAATCTGTTTATGTAAAGAATTTATAGCCTTGGAAACACTGTGGGACAGTTCTACTCTGTCCTGTAGGGTTGCTATGAGTTGGAACAGCAGTGGTTTTGGTTTTTTGGTATATTTGTACCAAAAAAAAGCAAAAACAAAACTGCATTCATTTAATGTGTCTGATTTTAACAGATTAGAAACTCCAGTAGTACACCTTCGTTTGTATGTCACCTGTTAAATAAACATGTTTTATAAGTTGAAATAGAATGCCAAGCTAATTAGCAGAACCAGAGCCCTTCCTTGAAATTATTCACCTCTGAAATGCATCAGCTTCTTAGATAAAAAGCAACAGCTGTATAAAAGCACTGGTTTTACACAATTATACAATACAAGGTCCAACAAGTCTGTGAACTTAATTGTTCTAAGTGTTACATTACACAATTGCACTGCTAACACTGTGCATCTGGTTCAAGCAGGCAGTAAACGGAAAAGCTTTCTCTACCTGAATTTATTATTATTATTATTTAAAAAAAAATTATTTTGATTAAGTAAAAGTTTACAATCCCAGCCAGTTTGTGATATAAAACCCCATACATGCTCCTCTGTGCAACTCTAGCTGCTCCCCAACCCTGTGATAGTACATTTCTCCTTTCCGTTCTGTACTTCTGTATTCATTCAACCAACTCCTGTCTCCTCCACACTCTCATCTCATTTCTATAGAGGAGCTGCTGTGACAGCCTCATGTATGTATTTAAACCATGAAGCACATACAACACCAACATCACTCTACGTCTTATAGTCTTATCCAATTTTTGACTGAAAAGTTGTTTTCAGTACTGTTTTCAGCTCTGGGCTAGCAGCAAGTCCAGGGACCAGGTTCTCAGGAAACTCTCCAGGACATGGAACCATCAAGTCTGGTCTTTTAATAGAATTCTAGATTTTGCACCCCCATTATTTTCCTGCTGCATCAGGGAGTGTATGTTGTATTTCCTGTCAGGGCAATCATTGGTGGTGGTTGGGCACCATCTCATTCTGGTATCATATTCATATAGGCCCCTTCTGTCTCCTGGGCTTGTATTTCCCTCATGTCTTTGATGTCCTTTGTCTTCCTGTGCTCCAGGCGGATTGGAATCAGTTGATGCTCCTTAAATGGCAGGTTGCTACCTATTAAAACCCCAGACATCACTCACTAAAATGAGATGCAGAACATTTTCTTAAAAACAAACAAAAACTGTAGTTACACCAGTTGACCTAGATGTCCTCGGCGGAGAGGCGGGGATTTTAGAAGTTGGAATATAATGATACCATGTAGGAAACGCTGGTAGTATAGTGCTTAAGAGCTGTGACTGCTAAACAAAAGTTGATAGTTTGAATCCACCTAAGCACTCCTTAGAAACTCTGTGTCAGTTCTCCCCTGTCCTATATCAGAATGGATTTTGTTTGTTTGGGTTATGTGAGACTTTGTTCCAAACACTCAAGATTAAATCTTCCCATAGATTAAAAAAAAAAAAAACCAGTGCCATTGAGTTGGATCCAAACTAAAAGAAGGATAAAAAACAAACAGTTCCCATGAAACTGATTTTATCTCATGGTAACCCCATATGTGTCAGAGTAAAACTGTGTTCCATAGGGTCTTCAGGTGATGAATTTTCAGAAGTAGATCCCCAGTGCTTTCTTCCAAGGCATCTGCTGGTGGACATGAACCACCAACCTTTCAGCAACAGGTAAGTGTGTTAACCATTTGCCCCCATTGTTATTAAAGAGATGACCCACCAAATACCAGGCTAGGGCATACAAGGACTGCCAGTAAGTTTGTGAACTCATCCTAGAAAAAGTGCTACATACCTCATTGCTGAATACCACTATGGTCACATTTGAAGTATACCCCTTGGGAAGCTCTGCACCAATGCTAATACCTAGTCCACCCTTCAAAGCAATTTTGGAACACTTCTTCTGGACTGGCCATCAGACCTGTTATCGTATTACCCTTGATGTCCTGAATATCATCAAAATGTCTTCCTTTCAATATTTCCTTTCTCTTCAGGTAAAGAAAAAAGTCATTGGGGGGCCAGATGAGGTGAGTAGGGAGGGTGTTCCAATACAGTTATTTGTTTACTGGGTAAAAACTCCCTCACAGACAACTACACAGCTAAGTTTGCAAACTTGCAATCATGCTACTGTGCACAATGGCCATTCCAGAAAGAGTTCCAACATTGCTTTGAAGGGTGGACTAAGCACGGGCATCACTGCATAACTTCCCAAGGGGAGTACTTTAAAGGTGACCATGGTGATCTTCAGCGAAGAGATATGTAGCACTTAGAACAATTAAGTTCACTGACTTATTTGTTGGACCTTGTATTGTTGGGATGGAGGAAAGACTATCCCCTACAGCATTTTTGAGGGTATGAAAACCCCCAAAACCAAACCCACTGCCATCAAGTTGATTCCAATTCATAGTGACCCTATAGGTTTTTGAATCCCCATACTGGTGGATTCAAACTGCCAGCCAAGGTATCCACTGAGGATATAAGTCACAAGGTAATTTCCTTCTCTTCTTTTGTACAGCTAAGCTGAATCTACCAGGCATTTAGCTGAGCCCTGGTAGGCTGCAGCTCTGTAGGGAGGTGGTTTTTCTGGTCGCTCCTCTTGAATAGGAGTTTTCTAACTGACTTTAGGAAGAACTGCCACAGGTAGGAGAAAACTAAAGGTGACAGGTTTGCTAAGCAAGGGCCGGGTAGTTACTGTAAAAGACGGTCTTTTCCCATGAAATGTTCTTTCAATTATCTATGTGGCAGGAACGATTACTCAAGAGCAGTACTGACACAGATATTCAAATAGTTAATGAAACTCTCTGAATAGAGGCTTCCAACCAGGAGTTGGGCTGAATTCATGAGTTTCAGAAGTGTTTTTTTTTTTTTTTAAGTAAGGAGAAAACGCATAGCCCAGATAAACAGCATCTTAAAAAAAACATTGCTACTGGAAGTAAGGAGGGGGGAAAGGGAAGAGTTAATGCTTTTCAGAAAACTCTATTTTTCTTTAAAACAAAAAACAATAGTAAAGGTTTCTATAAAGAATCAAATCTCATTCTAAAGTTAGCATTGCCATATGAGATGATTTGAGAAATACTCCTAAGAGAACAATGAGTTCGATAGTAGCTTTTACCTACAATGCATAAGCAATTATGGTTCACTCCAGGATAGAAGAAAGGGGATGAGCCTGAGAAAGGTAGGTTTAGAATGTGGAAATTACATTTTCAAGTGTGCCTATTTATCATTAGATCTATATGGAAATCCAGACCGAAAATGATTTTTTTGTACAAAGTCTAACTGAACTGAGAAAATTATCTTATTTCTTTAAAAATAATCAACACTGACAACAACAAAAAGAAATAACCCAATCGTAAAGTGGGCGAAGACTTGTATAGATGTTTCACCGAAGAGGACATTCAGTGGCTACCAAACGCATGGGAAAATGCTCAGAGACTTTAGCCATCAGAAAGCACAAATCAAAATCATGATGGAATACTATTTCACTCTCCCAAGAATGGCTAAGATTGAAAAAAAAAAAAAAAACCTCAGAATACAACAAATGTTTGTGAGGATGTAGGGAAATTAGAACCCTTATCCATTGCTGGTAGGAATGCAAAATAGTACAGCTGTTGTGTCATGGAAAACAGTGTGGCAGTTCCTTAAAAGATTAAAAATAGTACTACCATGTAACAATTCCACTCCTAGGTATATACCCAATGAAAGCAGAGGCTCAAAAAGAGATTGTATACCAATGTTCATTGCAGCACTATTCACAATGGCCAAAAGGTGGAAACAACCTAAATGCCCATCTTCAGATGAATGGATAAAATGTGGAACATGCATACAATGGAATACTATTCAGCCAGTAGGAGAAATGAAGTCTTGATACAGCCTACAGTATGGATAGAACTTGAAGACATTATGCTGAGTGAAAAAAAGTCAATCACAAAAGGACCAATATTACGTGACCTCACTATTACAAAAAGACAAGAAAAGGTAAATGTGTAGAGACCAAAGTTTATGAGTGTTACCAGTGGCAGGAGGAAAGGGGAAAAGGGTGACTAAAGGTGATAAAAAGATCACATCAATCGGAGCAGGGTTGCACAACTACTTATTGTAAATGTTGTTAAGTTGTACACACGCAAAAAGTTTAATTGGCAAAAGTTGTGTGATAGATATATTTATAATAACTACAAAGGAAAAAAAAGAGTAGCTGCTGAGGCTACTTATGTGAGATTTGTTTCATTGGTTTGGAGGTTTCGAGTCATGATTTCATGGGACATCTGAGTTAACTGGCCTAATAACATGTTTAGTGCTTCTATTCTACTTTCTAATTCATCGACTACTTCCTGGGGTTTTAAAAGCTTCCAAGCAGCCATCCAAGGCACAATAATTGATCACCGATCACCTGGAGGAACAGAGGCAGAAGGAGAATCAGGAGAATAGGTGTGGAGCGTGTGGCTAATTCCTTGCATGAACAACTGCTTCCTTTGCCAGACCTGAAGAACTGAATGATGTCTAGTTACCATTACTGAACATTTTCCTTACAGATTCCACAGAAGAATCCTGATAAAAAGGGAGAAAATACAGAACAGAATTTCAAATTCTCATAGACTCTAGACTTTGTGGAGCCATGAGAGTTTTTGGGGGGAGGTTAGATGAATCCCTAAAACTATTGCCCTGAGATAATCTTTAAGCCCAACACATCCCCTCAAGTGGTCTTAAAATTGAATGACAGTTTATTTAGCTTAACTAGTAAAAAAAAAAAAAAGGAGGGTCTGCTTTGAGCATCATGGTCTTTTAAGAACTGTCTATACAGAATCAAACTGACAACAGCAACTGGAAAAATTGGACAGAAACCTCAGGGGGCACTGGGTTTATGTTAATGAGAGTGGAACAACTCAGACAAGGAGAAAGAAAATGGTTATACAACTTGAATAAGATAATCAGTGTCACTAAACTGTACATGTAGAAACTGTTGAATTGGTGTATGTTTTACTGTGTATATTCCCAACAGCAAAATAAATAAAATTTAGAAAAAGACAAATAATGACTCTAAATTATTTCATGGGTGACAGAAAAGATATCACTCTGTTCACACTGTAAGTTCTCCTTTCTAGGATGGAGGCTTTTGTTTCTTATAATTGAAAATTGAATTCACAGTCCTGGACACTTCCTGCTCTCCATGAGTTGGTTCTCCAGGTATCCCAGACACCACTGGGTTTAACTGAGGCCTCCAGTGAGTGGAGGGAAGAACATGCCCCATGTTTTTCTAGCTGAAAGAACTAAAGGAAAAATTCAAGCCTGAGCTGCAGTAGTGAAGGATTCCATAGGCAGAATGTTAAATGATACAGGAAGCATTAAATGAAGATGGAAAGAATACACAGAGTCATTTCACCAAAAGGAATTGGTCTATATTCAGTCATTTCAAGAGGAAACATATAATCGGGTACTGACGATAGTAAAGGAAGGAATCCAAGCTGCACTGAAGGCAACAATGAAAAACAAGGCTCTAGGAACTGACAGTATATCAACTGAAATGTTTCAACAAACTGATGCAGCGCTGGAAGTGCTGACTCATCTATGCCAAGAAATTCGGAAGATAACGACTGGGTGAACCAACAGAAGAGACTCATATTTGTATCTATTCCCCAGACAGGTGATCCAACTGATTGTAGAAATTATCAAACAACATCATTAATATCACATACCAGTAAAATTTTGCTGAATATCATTCAAAAGTGGCTGCAGCATTTATCAACAAGGAACTGACAGAAGTTCAGGCTGGATTCAGAAGATGACATGGAACTAGGGATATTATTGTTGATAATCAGATGAAGCGTGGCTGAAAGCAGAGAATATCAAAAGCACGTTTACCTGTATTTTACTGACTATGTAAGGCAGTTAACTCTGTAGATGATAACAAATTATGGATGACATTGTGAAGAATGGAAATTTCAAAACACTTAATTGTGCTCATAAATCAAGTGGCAGTTGTTTAGGTAGAACAAGGGGACACTGCATGGTTTAAAGTCAGGAATGATGTGTCAGGGATGTACCCTTTTAGCATACCCGTTCAACTTGTATGCCGAACAAATAATTCAGAAGCTGGACCATAGGAAGAAGAACAGAGCATCAGGACTGGAAGAAGATTGATTAACAACTTGTTTTATGGACATGGCACAACCTTGCTTGCTGAAAGTGAAAAGGATTTGAAGTACTTACTGAAGATCAAAACTCACAGCCTTCAGTATGGGTTATACCTCAACATAAAGAAAACAAAATTCTCGCAAATGGACCAAAAAGCAACATCATGTTAAATGAAGAAAAGATTGAAATTGCCAAGGATTTCATTTTACTTGGGTTCAACACTTGTGAAAGCAGAAGTCAAGAAGTGTATCAGATTGAGTAAATCTGCTACAAAAGACCTCTCTAAAGTGTTGAAAAGCAAAGACGTCACTATGAAGACTGAGGTACACCTGACTTAAACCCTGGGGTTTTAAATTGTATCATATGCATCTGAAAGCTGGACAAAGAATAAGGAAGATTGAAGAAGAGTTGACATCTTTAAATTGTGGTGTTGTCAAGGAATATGGAATATATCATAGACAGCCAAAAGAAAGAACAAATCCATCTTGGAAGAAGTACAACCAGAATGCTCCTTAGAAGGAAGGATGGGGAAACTACACCTTACATACTTTGGACCTGTTGACTGGATGGAATCAGTCTCTGGAGAAGTACATCATGCTTGGTAAAGTGTAGATCGTACCAAATTATGGACCATAACAAATTATGGTCAGTGGAAAAGAGAAAGACCCTCAAAGAGATGGGTTAACACAGTGGCTGCCAACAGTGGGCTCAAGCATAGCAATAACTGTGAGCATGTTGCAGGATCTGGCAGTGTTTCCTTCTGTGGGATTTGGAACTGACTCAATGGCCCCAATCAAAAAGACAGAAGAAAAGACAGCTATGTCATTCTGCATATTCGAGTGAAGTGGAAAACCAAGTCAGATGGCTGTTGGAGGTTGGATTAGGTACTGCTTCAAGTGTCTGCTCTAGAGAATTCACTGAAAATTTGGTTCTAAGAAATTCAGTACCTGAGAGAATTCTACTGAATACCCAGCCAAGCCAAGCCAAAGTGCTGACAAATGGGGGGGGGGGGGGAGCTGGGGACGACAAGGGCTCTTTACCCTGAAAATAGCTGACCACCATTTACACCAGGCACCAGCAACCCGTGCTATCAGAGCTAACAAAAGCAAGGACACCTGGAAAGTAAAAAAATTCATAAATAACTCCTGGCAAACTACCAGTTAGTCTCTACCTGTGTGGACCTAAGACAGCAGAAACATCTCCTGTATATCTGGACTTCTGGACTTCCCCGTTGGTCATAGAAGCAGATCCTGGGAATTTTCCGAGTCCTTATTTTTTAACTGGCTTTTTTTTTTTGGTCCTTAATGGAGATCTTGAACTGCAGAGCCGCCGTGTCAGAACTCAGATGGTTAACATTCACTTCTTGCTGTTTTATTGCATATTACTGTGCGCGCCTGAGCAGCGGGAGCAGATTCGGGCAATTACAATCAAGTCAGGGCACACGCCGCGGCGGAGCAACACGAGCATGATGAGGATACTGATGAGGCACTTATCGAAAACCCCACATCATCCACACTCATCAGCCACAACATGTCACCCCAAATGAGGCATCAGCTGCCTTCAAAAGGCTCATTGCTCAGTGTTTACCGCTTCCCTCGGACCCACTTTTGATTTCACGGTCAGAGCTGGGTTCAAACAGCAGCTGCCTGGCTGGGGCAGGTCTGCGGCTCCTGGCAGCTTCCCCCGGAGTCCTGGGGCTTTGTCTGGGGAGCTTTGGGGAGCAGGAGCTGGCGGGGAAGGGGGACGCGGGAAGGCAGAGAAGTGTCCGGTTCCGTTTCTCTCAAAGAGGAATCCCTTTCCCAGAAGGGGCCCTTGATTAATTTCAAGCACTAGCACACAGTGGTGGCATAATGGGGGAAGGGAAGCGAAGTAAGGAGCCTTTCACAGATGTCCTTAAAATAGTAACAGGGTGGGTGGGACCTCTCCCTGGCAGAAGTCCTAAAAGGTCGATCACTTTGGAAAAGGCAGATCCAACTTGGAGAGCCGTTCAAGTGGTAACAATTTTTAAATTCTTTCATTGACAACTCGTTCCTGGAGTGACTTGGGAGGGAACATTTAACAGCAGTTTATCGCGCAGGACATTATTCCAAAAAAAACAATTTTTTTTTTTTTTTGGCTGTAGGAGAAAACAGGTATATTGCTAGTAATACTCCTTAAAACTATTCTTTGTTGCTTTGGATTAGGGCAACTCAGCTAAAAACTGGGTTGCAGATAAAAATTTGTTGGTGATATCTAATTGTTTCTGTTGGAAAAAGAATATGGGAAATTTTTGCCTTGCATTTTTTTCAATCTATGTAATCCATGGTAGGGGGCAGGGCACTGGGCTGATACTTATTATTTTTTTAATGGTTGCATTAATCAGTGCCATTTATTTTAAAGCTAAAAGGTCTTAATGTAAAAATTCATCCTACAGAAGAACATTTTCCAATTAGATCTAAACCGGTTGATCCGGTATCAATAGAAGCTATTTATACTTTCAGTTTTCACTCTTTTGAAGGCTTTGGGCACCATGCAACCTCTCACTCCCACCAAGCCCTGGTGAGTGCTAGCTCAGCCATCCTTAATAATGAGAACCATATGAGAGAAACATGGAATAAAGATGGGCTTCCTCTCCCCTAAGCAAATTACCTGCCCTGGTGAGTGCAGATGGAGAACACTGTTTAGGAAGAAGGGAGTTGAGGGGGAGTGGTGCATGGAAGCAGGCCACCAGGCAAAGCCATTGATCCTGAAAAAAGGTCCAGGATCCTGGGACCCAGAAATGACCCCAGTGTACCTGTCACAGATTAGAAGTGCTCAGTTTGGTCCCAGGGTCATAAACTCTCTTCCTTTCCAGTGTAATCACAACCATTGCTACACACATTCATGCTTTTGTATATGATTCTAAAGCAGTTGACATAAGGATTTTAATGGAATTTTACCATTCTTGCAAAAGGGGAACCAAACTATTTTGTTCAGCAGGCCCTGGGAAACCCTGGAGGTGTAGTGGCTAAGAGCTTATGGCTCTAACCAAAAAGTTGGCAGTTCAAATTCACTAGGCACTCCTTGGAAACCCTATGGGGAATATCTCTGACAGGGTAGCTGTCAGAATCAACTCAACAGCAGTGGGGTTTGGGTTCTTTGGGTTTAAGAACTTTAATAACTTTGAGAAATTAACTACACTTTTCTTTTATCTACTTTCAGAAGTTAACTTAAACCAGAGTTCCTAGAAACATCTTTCAAGGGGTCTGTGATCTCCAAACTTCTTTCCATTCAGACTCAGAGGTTGTGCTCGTTTCTTTGCTTCCAGATCTCTTTCTCCTCTAAAACTCATGTTTCTTACCTTCTGCTATTCTAGCTGGGTTCTTTCTACCCAAATTCTTCCAAAGTTTCTGAGGGTTTTTCATAAGTTTAAGCCCACAGGTTTGTGTAACATGCCCGGCTTCAAGGGAAAGCCCACGATGTGATCTAGGATAGTGACCACAGTCTTCAGAGTTGCATGTGGCTTTAATAGTTTCGGGGGAACCACAGCAGGAAGAGGCAGTGTGTGTCTACTATAGTCATCTTTGTCCCCTTAAATGCATCAGAGCCTCCAGTGGGAAAGAGAGGGCTTGATGCCCCCAAACCTAAATTTATTGGGTGATGGAAAGTGAATGCTAAAGAGGATAGAAAATACGAATGCAGACAGGAGAATGGTGAGTACTGTGGGATGGGGGAGAAGTTGGGGATGTTAGATCAAAAATTAACTCAAGTCTTAGATTTATCTTGGTCTTCCCAAGTTTTGCTTATGACTAATTTTACTAAGCAATGTCTCATCAACCATTAACTTAGTATTTCTTCTTTTTAGAACTCTCCCAGTAGGTGACAATGTATCAGTGATATAAATAGAGAAAAGGAGTATTTAATTAGAGTTCAGCAGTAGATTGTGGACAGAATTTATTAAGCCATTACACACATTTAAATGGACTCTAGAAACCTTCTAACCAGCAGCATTGCCAGTCTAGGTTTTTGGTTCTAGTTACCTACAACATTTTAGGAAAAAGGAATATTGCTCTGTGTGTGTATGCGTGTAGGTGTGTTTAAATGCTTCTTATATACTGGATATCTTTCAATATCTTGCTACTGATACAGGTGTGGGTTCAGAGAGGGATTGCAGGAGGGACAGCGTGATAAATTCTAGACAGTTATCCAAACCACATGAAAAGGAATTATTCATTATTTAGAGGAACTCAGTGGTCAAATGGTTACTGAGTCTGTTACCTCTCAATCTGTGTTTTAGGAATCTAGAGAGAAACGATCTTGCAGGGTCACTGCTGGGAGCTCTAGAGAAGATCCACGCAAGACAGAGATGGTTTACACATGTGTATACCATGCAGCATGTGCATCAGGAGTGAGTACATGTGCGTGAGTGTGAGTGTGTGTGTGTGTGTTTTTGTGGGGTCATCATCTAACACTCCTTGTGATGCACATTCTAAATTAGGCAAAAGGAATACATCTTTCAAATGCAGATCATGTTTGCATCAGAAGAGCAATGAGAACACTTGTCAGTTTCAGAACATTTATGTGCTAGAAGTACTGTTAGCAGAAGAGCAGTTTAGATAAATTCAAGACTTTTTTTGATGATCACAAACATTAAGCTTCACACCTGAAGCCCTCAACCCCCTGCTGTGCTCTAATCCTAGCACCATTCACCCTTCGAGACTCAGAGTGCTGTGCCTCGGCTCTCAAACCTTTGATTGCCCTTAGTTTGAATGCCACCACCTGCAAAAATGCCTTTTTATTCCCTTTGAGCCTCTTGAGAAGGAAGTAAAAATGATAATTCATGACAAACATTAATTAATTGTTTACAAGATGATCTTTTCTTTTTCCAACTTCTGTTCAGCAGACACGCTGAACTGCAAGATTCCACTCGCGACGCCAGAAATTTGTCAAGAGGCCGGCATTGTTGTTTCGCACTGAGGCATGGGGGCCGACCGCGGGCCATTGTTTCTCCAGCTCAAGTGGGCCTGTCTGGTTCGCGTTGGGAGAATGGGAGCGACATGCGTGAGTTCACGAAGAGAAAAGAACTACCGGTTCTGGGAAGGAACCCGAGTTTAGCCACTAATGCAAAGTAAATAAACATTTTTCACCACCTCTTGCTCCGTGTGATTTCTTAAAGGTCAAGAGCTGCCATTACAGTATTTTAAAAGCTTCAAATTATGTTTAAAGAACGTATCACTAAACGCACAGAAACCTTATCAGAATTTAGGAACCTACTGTGATTGTTTGGTCCTTGAGTTTATCATCACTGGAAGGGGGATTGTAAAAGGAATGTAGATGCCCCGTTGTTTCTGATATCCTGCAATTTGCTCAGAGTTGATGCTGCTCTCAAGTTCTTCCGAATTTTCAGCAAAATTTGGAGGGTGTTGAGACATTTCAATTTCAAAACTGCACCCAGTCCACATTGCAAGTCAAACATTTTGGATAGACAAGAAAAGGATGAGACGTTTCCGTTTCAAAACTGCACACAATCCACATTGCAAAAGGCTAACATTTGGGGCAGACAAGAATACAGCTGGGGGTGGGTGGGTGTGGAGGCATTCACAAAAAACATGTTCAAAATAACAAAGAATGGGCCGTGTTCCTGTGGCACATCTAAATGTGTGCATGTACAAGAGGGCGAGAAATAAAAGGGAGAGTTCTTAAAGAATAAAAAGCATACTACCAGGAAGTACAAAGCAACAGCAGAAAGACTTCCTCAGCAACTGAGGTTTTCAGGTTTCAAATTAGGAGCCCTCAGATCACGGCTGCTAGGCTAAAAAATCAATTCTATATTTTCTGAGTTAATACTAAGGATTGCACTTAACAGACATGGAGACTAATAAGGTATGCAGAAGGAGTAAAAGCAGCGCACACACACAAAAATTCAGGCCTTGGTTTTGGCCATGATCCAGCACAATGATGTTTCAACCAGATTTGAAAAAAAAAAAAAAATCAATAACATCTGTGGTATAATGGTTAATTAAAGCAGCTCTTCAGCAGAGCTCAGGAGGAGAGGCTCGGCCTGAAATTCAGACAGCTGAAGCTTGATTATCAGGAAAGAATGCTTTTTTAGCTATGAGTGGATAGGCCAAAAGCTGCAGTGTGCCGAAATGGGAAGAAAAATTGCTTTTATTTTAACTTTCTTTAAGTAATCAATACATGCTTTTCACCTGCATTAGGACCCTGCTCAGTTCCAAAGCCTGTTTCTCCACTCCAGCATAAATTTGAGCCACTGTCTTCTGAACCTCAAGTTGAAAAAGGAGTCCCACCTCTTGTCAAGCAAAAGGAAGAAAAAGCAAAAGAAAATAAAATGCAGGTCTGGGTGCCTGTTCTTGAGACTGGTTAAAGCTCAGGCTCTAGGAAGGTCTGAAGGATTTAATCCATGAGCTAGAAGCAAAGCTGACCTGACCTTGGGGTATGCAGAGGTCATAGACAAAGTATTAAATACAACCAAGAAAAATTTTAATGGAAAGCAAATAGCAGCGTCCAAGTTTCCCCTTCTTTTTAGTCTTCCTATTGTTTCAGTTCCTGTACCAAGGATGCTTTATTTGCTATTTTTAGAAACAAAGGTTAAAGAATCAATTATGACAATATTTCCTTAGAGGGCAGTGTCAGCACGTGACTTTTCTAAAGAAAAAAACAATCATTAACACTCTATCCCGCTATAATATCTTGCTTTGTCTCCTATTTCTGTTTCTGGACAGCTGAATTTGTGTCTTCATGTCATTGTCAAATTTCAATAAGCATGTGCAAAGAAATTAAAAAGTTGGCCTCTCTGAACTATTCATATATAAGTCCTTACAAGAATATCATATATGGATGTCAATCAATAATTTATTTTTCATTCAACAATGTTTCTTCTGTGGCAGACTTGTGCCTGCTACTCTGCTGGGTGCCAAGTTTACAAAGACCGGTAAGAGATTGTTCCTGCCCTAGAAAGCTCAGACCCAGTTGGAGGAACATGTGCTTGTGAATCAAGTGTTGCAGACACAGTGGAAAAGAACTTAAATAAAACTGTCTAGCAGGGTTACCTACCACCTGTCTATCAGTTTATCATACTGTGGTGGTTTGCACATTGCTATGATGCTGGAAGCTACACCATTGGCATTTCAAATACCAACAAAGTCACTCGTAGTGAACAGGTTTCAGTGGAGCTTCCCGATTAAGACTGACGAGGAAGGGCCAGCAGTCTGCTTCTGAAAATTAGCCAAAGAAAACCTTATGGATTACCACAGAACACTGTTCAGTGCAGTGCTGGAAGATGAGACTCCTAGGTTGTAAGGCACTGTACAAGGGCTGTAACAACCGACTCAAACATAACAATGACAGTGCAAATGGAAACATTTCATTCTGTTATACATACCCCCCCCCCAAAAAAACCACAACACACTGCCGTCAACTTGGGTCTGACTCATGGCAACACTATAGGTCAAAGTAGAACAGCCCCACAGAGTTACCAAGGAGCACCTGGCAGATTTGAACTGCTGATCTTTTGGTTAGCAGATGTAGCACTTAACCTCTACATCACTAAGATTTCCATTATACATACCGTCACCATAAATTAGAGTAGGCTCAAGGGCAATGAACAGTTACAATAAGAAGGGTTACAACTGAACTTAGGCAGGGGTAGAGTGAGAGTTGGAGAGCTTTGAGGCAGAGTGATGCTGGAGAGAATCTTTGAGGATATGAAAGAGTTTTCAGGACTGAAAGGGAAAGCAGATATTCAAAATTTAGGTAAAGTTATGTGAATTACAAGGATCAACTCAGAATAATTGATTATGGAAGAAGTGCTACAACGTTTTGTTAAATCTTCAGAATTAATCATTATCTTTTACATTGTCTATGTTTGTTTTGAACTAGCCCTAATGGCACTGTGGTTCAATGAATTGGCTGCTACATGAAAGGTGAGCAGTTCAAACCGAGCTGCCACTCCACAGGAGAAAGATGTGGAAGTCTGCTTCTGTAAAGATTACATCCTTGGAAACCCTGCAGGGTAGTTTTACTCCTTCTTGTAGGGTCACTATGAGTTGGAATTAACTTGATGACAGTGGGTTTGGTTTTTGGTTTGGTATGCTTATTTTAAGAATTGCCCCAGTAGACATTCTGAAGGCTTCCTTTGTACCTATCACAATCAAGTAGTTTTTTCATCTGACTACACTGCCTCAATGAAGGTTGAAAAATTCATTATTGTCTTCCCTTTTCTAAATTAATCACACTTGATACTGACTTTTTCTCAGGGATTGAGTTTTTCATCTCATGACTCTTAATCTTTCTTCAGCACTCTTCACATTCGCTTCCTGTCTCCACAACTTCAAAATGTGAATTAGATCTAAAGAAAAGCCAAGCTCCCCTTCAATAAGTATAAGTGTTGCTGGTTTTTGGAGATCATTCCCCTGTCATCCTAAGCATGGTATAGTGGTCTTTGAGGACAAGTCTACAGACAGACTGCCTGAGTTGAAATCCTGCTCCTCTACTTACTATGTGATCTTGGCAAATAACCTAATCTGTAGGGACCTCGGTTTCCCCATCTGAGAATTGAAGAGAATAACAGTAACTACATCATAAAGTTGTCATGTAAACCCAATGAGTCAATATTTGTAAAGTGTTCAGAACAGTACCTGACACAGAAGTATTGCTAAATTAGTGCTTGTTAAATAAATTGTACTTACAAGCACTTATTTAACACATGGTTCAACCCAAAGATCAGTAGTTCAAATCTTATGTGGCACCTCTTGAAAACCCAATGGAGGCAGTTCTACTCTGTCCTGTAGGGTCACTATGACTCAGTGGCAATGGGTTTGGTTTTTGTTTTTTCCCATTGACTTAGCGTCTAATTGTTATTAGTTGCCATTGAGTTGACATCTACTCATGGTAGCCTTATGAGTAAAAATAAAATGTTGCATGGCTCTGTGTTATCTTCATGATCATCAGTATGTTTGAATGTCTTGTTGAGATCTCTGTGTCAGTCCATCTCATTGAGGATTTCTGTCATTAACCCTCTACTTCGCTAAATCTGATGCTCTTTTCTAATAGTTGGTCTTTCTTGATGATGTGTTCAGAGTCAGTGAGCCGAAGTCTTGCCATACTCACTTTCTAAGGAGCATTCTGGCTGCATTTATTTTAAGACTGATTTATTTGTTCTTCCAGCAGTTGATATTCTTTACCAACACCATAATTCAAATGCATCAATTCTTATCTCGTTCTTTTTCATTGTCCAGTTTTTGCATATACATGAAGTGGTTGACAAGACAATAGCTTGGTTCAGGTGCACCTTATCAAAGTGACATCTTTGTTGACCTAGGTAATGTCTACTGCAAGTTTGCTATTCATCTCATTACCTCAAGTACTACCCACCAGTCGAGCAGCCCAACTTTTCCCTGCTTCTATGTGAATCAATTCTTGGCTATCACTTTGGGTTTGATTTTTGTTCTTCAACATATTAACAACTCAGAGCCAATTATCTACTACATTTATTTTAGTTCATTACCCATATTTTAAAATACTCTGTTTTTATAACAGTGTTGTCAGATTTTTCTTTCCTTGCAAAGGACTGATATTTACCTTTGCATTTCTCTTATGCAATTTCTATGATTTTATACCTTGAGGACTGACTCTCCACAGTACCAAGCTATCTGTTGGGAATAAACCAAAAACCAAACCCACTGCCATTGAGTCAATTCTGACTCACAGATACCCTATATAGGACAGAGTAGAACTGCCCAATTGAGTTGCCAAGCAGTGCCTGGTGGATTTCAACTGCTAACCTTTCCATCTTAGCAGATGTAGCAGTTAGCCACTACACCACCACTGTTTCCTCTGTGGGAAATTCAGAGATATAATATGTACTGATTAGGATTTGTTTTACTTGCTGTTAACAGCATGTTCATTATGTGGCTTAAACATACTCAAGTATATTCTCTTGTGTAAAATAGGACCAGATATAGCAGTGCATAGGACAGGAGCCCCACAGAGCCATCAGTGTGCAGTCTCTTATTTTGGTTTTCACACTCAAGGTCTTGTCATGAGCTGAATGATTGCTGAAATATCAGGCTACTACCTTGTATCACAGGCAGCATGATGGAAATTGGAAGAAAGGACTGGTACATAACCCCTCCCCTTTAAGGAGTCTTACCAGAACTCACATATAACAATTCTGCTTGCATATTATCTGACAGAACTTAGACACGTACCCAGATGCAAGGAAGCCTGGAAGATGTGGACTTCACTCTGGGTATCACCAGTCCAGTCAAAAGTAAGAATTCTAATGCTAAGGAAAAAGGAAAGGATGCTTTTATAGTTCAACTAGCAGTTTCTATCACAAAATGGATTTTAGCAGTGAGGAGCTCTAAGTTCGGTTGCAGTGATAGACACACAAATAGGTATTTATGATATAATGAGTGACAATCCATTGTATGCAAAGTTATCAGTATCTTTTTTTTCAAGTAGTTTACGTGATTTGCTTCTCTTCTGCAATGTTTTCATTATTCTTTCCTTCTTCCTACCTTCCCCTCCGGCCCTTCCCATCCCATGCTGAACAGGACACAGTTAAAAGTGGCCTTATTCTTTGTCATAAAGTACAGTCTCCATTGACTTATAGGGACTTATCTAAGTGTATGTATTACCTATGAGTCACAAGGCACCTCAAGGGGAGAAAGAGTTGTTATTAGGTGCTGTCCAGTTGATTCTGGCTCATAGTGATTCTATGTACAACAGAACTCAGCACTGCCTGGTCCTGTGGTGCTCCCACAGTGTTCCTATGTTTCAGCCCATTGTTGCAGCCATTGGGTCAGTCCAAATCATTGAGGGTCTCCCTCTTTTTCACTGACCCTCTGCTTTACTGACATGATGTCCTCCTCCAGGGATCAGTCTCTCTAATACGAAGCACTGCCATCCTTACTCTTAAGGAGCATTCTGGTCTTTATAACAAGAGAGTGCTTGGCTTTGAGAGGTGCTCAGTTGTTCACAGTGTGAGTTCCTGTGCTTGAAAAAGCAGTTTTGAAAGGCTATCCAGCTCCCCCAGATTTCCTTGTCACCTAAGGAGACTGTCCACCTGTGATCATTTCTACCAATGCCTAAGGCTTTTCCAGTGGTCACTGGCCACCACACAGCACACAACTTCAGGTATGTCTCCTATCCTTTTACTTCTCTGGACTGCATTCTCTAAATATTTCCGATTTCAGAGTTTTCAGCATGGACAAAAATGAAGGCCATATTATGAAAATATTAATTTCATGTTTCTCTAAAAAAAAACGAAACCATTGAGTCAATTATGACTCACAGCAACCCTACAGGACAGAGTAGAACTCTCCTATAGAGTTTCCAAGGAGTGTCTGGCAGATTTGAACTGCTGACCTTTTAGTTAACAGCTGCTACACTTAAACCACTATGCCAGTGGTTTTTCCTGTTTCTCTAAAGACCCTATATAGTCATGAGTCAATCGCAGGATTTTTGTTTTCATTTGACAAAGAAAAAATGGCATAAATATATATAATACAGATATTCGATCCAAAGGAGATCAATAGATGAATAAGTATGCAAATACTTTGAAAATTATTTTAAGTGTTACCTGAACACAAAGGATTGTATTATATTGTTAATTAACACTGTCACTAGGGTTTCCAAAGAAAGCAAAGGAGGTAGTTTTGGTGGAATGGTTAAGACCTTGACTGCTAACAGAAAGATGGGTGGCTGGAACTCACCCAGCGGCTCCACAGGGGGAAAAAACACAGGAATTTGCTCCCATAAAGATTAAAAGCCTTCCAACATGCTGCCGTGGAGTCCGTTCCAACTTACAGGGTCCCTATAGGACAGAAGAGAACTGCCCCATAGGGTTTCCAAGGCTGTAAAACTTAATCAAAGTAGACTGTTGGTGTCTTTCTCCCCCTAAGTGGTTGATCGGCTTCCTTTCCGTTAGCGGCTGATTGTTTTAACCATTGTGCCATCAGGGTTCCTCCTGTAAAGATTACAGCTAGGAAATCCTATGGCGGTGTCTCGAAGAAATGTATGTACACATGAAACCAATGGCAAAAATTTCCAGTACACAATGTAAAAACAGACATGACGTAGGGATCTATATTGTGCAGAAAGGCAGCTCGTAAATACTGAAGAAGTATTTTAATTGAAAATCACCCATGGAATGTGATGGAGAATAATTCAGTGATTCAACACTAGTTATTTGTAGGAAATAACACAAAAACTGTAAGGAGTAGCAAGCTAGACTGTATTAAGTAATACAGCAGAAAATGGAACTACAAAGCAAAATATTGTTGTTGGAAAATTCAAAGCCAATTAACTCTATCACTGAATCCAGTTCTGTCATAAATGAAACTGCTAAATTTTTACTTTCCAATTTCACTTGTGAGAATACAAAAACAGACTAACCATTTAGCTAGCAATATCATCAGCTAAATGCTACCTATTACAGAGAATTTCAACCTTTTATCAGTTTTCTTTTTTTAGGTGTAACTGTTGTACACTAAATACATCATTAGAAGAACTAATAATAATGCCTAGCACTTTTCATCTTAAAAAACCTTTTAAGTACATTAACAAATTAACTCAAATGATACTCAGCAAGGCAAGCACTGTATAAAATAATTCCCATTTTATGGATAGGGAATAAGGCAAAATTACTTAAGTTAGGCAAATATTCACCATAGAGGAAAGTAGAGGCTGAGTTAGCCACAAAAAAATGAAAGAAATTCTTGGATTCTCAAAATATATTGTGGGTGGTGTGCCTTTTATTTCTGACATAAATATATACATGGGCTAACTAAACAGCTCTTGTCCAGAGGCAAGATGGTAGGGTGGAAGGGGACAGGAGGTGGTTGAATGGTCTTGAGGGGATACAGAGTGGAGGGTGGGAATGTGTTGTCACAGGGTATCTTAGGCTCTGTTCTTTAGGGAAGCAAAACCAGTAACACATACAATATGTATAGAGAAAGATTTATAATAAGCAAAGAGCTCACACAATTGTAGAAGCTGAAATGTCCGAAGTCCTGGATTGGAACACAGGCCTCACACAGCTGCAGAAGCTGGTGAACCCAAGGTCAGTGGGTCAGAGATTAGAGTTTGTCCTAGGCTGGGTTTTCTACAGAAGCACAACCAATAACACATGTAATATGTACAGGGAAAGATTTATAAAGGAAATAACCCACCCACCCACTACTGTTGAGTTGGGTCCAACTCATAGTGACCCTAGAGGTCAGAGTAGAACTGCCCCATAGAGTTTCCAAGGAGCACCTGACAGATTTGAACTGCTGACCTTTTGGTTAGTCAATGTAGCACTTAACCCACTACACCCACCAGGGTTTCCATAAAGGAAATCGTTTACATGATTGTAGAAACTGAAATGTCCTGAGTCCTGGATTGGAGCTTAAGCCTCATGAGAACATGAAAGCTAGAGAACTCAAGGTTGACAGGTCAGAGATTAGAGTTCCAGATCACAGACTGTGTAGGTCAGCAGAGCCCCAGACGGTGGGCAAGACTGCGAGGTTTCTTCTGACTCATGGAGCTGCAGGAGATGGCAAACCCAGGATTGGCGGTTCAGGGAACAGGACTCTCACTCCCTGACAGTAAGGGTTGATGAATCCAACACCTGCTTCTTCAAGTCTCAGGAACCAGATGCAAAAACAGAAGAGAGCAGGACCTGCTGGCAATGTGAGCAGACAGAATTAAGTGGTGGAAGGTGGGGTGATGAATACTGAGGGTTGGACAGTGAGCCATCACAGACCCCACCCCTGCCATTTCATACAGCTGCCAAAACATTGGTCCAGTCAAGTTGACACACAATCTTAATCATCACTGTCCACCCCTTGTCAATTTGGCATTTGTACACATCTCTGCATACCACCCATAATATGAATAAACACAATTACAAAGTCATACTTATGTCTAACATGGTACAACCAACATATGTACAACTGAAAATGCATTAGCCCCATTCACATCTTATATTTTGTAGACAAAGAAAACAAAAATATCTGATACACACATACAAAGAAGAAATACTCGTAACAACTATAGCCTTCATTTCTGTAACTGGTCATGTGAATGTAACTGGTATTTAGAACTACCTTCTTCTACAACCCATTCTGTATTCCCTTTGCCCTCTGCAAGCACCTCAGCTAGTCATGGTTTCCAGCCTGGTGAAGTGACCCAAATCTTAATTCCTGAAAAGTCTGGGCTATTAGCAGTCATGTTGGAATTGGCTTGCTGTTGTTTTCCACTGACTTTAATCACAGGACACAGTAGTACTTAGAGGTGTCCTAAGGGATCTCTATCTCCTGCATTGCAGACATACTCTACCTCCATTATTTAATGTTAATCCAGTTTCATCTTGGCAGTCAGGATCAATCACACCAACCAGTACTGTAACTCCTTTCTTTGTCTGTTGATCTGGAGGCATAAGGAGCCCCAAATGGCCTGGTGACAATTTTAGCTTCCAGTTCAATGGAATCATTGATGTGTCTCCAGGTGGCAGCATTCCTCCCTTTGGAACTAGGACATTTAGATCTGTGGAACATAAGGTCATGGGGATAAGAAGCAAAAATTTTCCAAGTGGGTTACCACAGGTAATAGTCAGTGGCACCACTCCTATTTTCACCTCTTGATTCCTGGACCCATGAATCCTTGATATGGGAGAAACAGCACCATATATTGGATTCTGGTATAGAACATGTACAGCCTCCTGCAGAACACTGCCCCAACACTGCAAGGTATTGCTACCTAGCTGGCAGCATAATTGTGTCTTTAGGAGACCATTCCATTGTTCCATCAAGCCAGCTGCTTCAGGATGGTGGGGAACCTGGTAAGACCAGTGAATTTCACAACCGTCTGCCCACTGCCACACTTCATTTTCTGTGAAGTGAGTCCCTTGATCATGGGCAATGCTATGTAGAATACCATGATGATGAATAAGGCATTCTGTAAGTCCACAGATGGTAGATTTGGCAGAAGCATAGTGTGCTGGGAAAGCAAATCCATATCCAGTGTCTATTCCAGTAAGGACAAAACACTGCCCTTTCCATGGTGGAAGTGGTCCAATGTAATCAAACTGCTACCATGTTTCTGGCTGATCATCTTGAGGAATACTGCCATATCAAGGACCCTGCTGGTCTCTGCTGCTGTCAGATTGGGCACTCAGCAGTGGCTGTAGCTAAGCCAGCCTTGATGAGTGGAAGTCGATGTCGCTGGGCCTATGCATAAGCCCCATCCCTGCCACCATGGCCACTTTGCTTATCAGCCCATCAAGCAATGACAAGGGTAACCAGGGAAAGAGGATGACTCATTTCTACAGAACGTGTCATCTTATTCACTTGATTGTTAAACTCATCCTATGCCGAGGTCACCCTTTGATGAGCATTCACATGAGACACAAATGTCTTCACTTCTTTGGCCCATTCAGTGAGATCTATCCACACAACTTTTCCCCATAAATCCTTGTCTCCAATTTTCCAATCATGTTCTTTCCAAGTCTCTGACCATTCAGCCAAGCTGCTGGCCACAGCCCATGAATCAGCATAAAATTGCACTTCTGGCCATTTCTCCCTCTGAGAAAAGTGAACAACCAGGTACACCGCTCGAAGTTCTGCCCATTGGGAGGATTTACCTTCACCACTGTCCTTTAGGGAATTCAAAAAATGGACTATAGTGCTGTTGCTGTCCACTTCCAAGTGGCACCAGCATGTAACACAGAACCATCTGTCAACCAGGCATGAGTGTTCTCTTTCTCAGTCAGCTGGTCATAAGTAACTCCACGTGAGGCTGTAGTTGTAAACTGGGAGATGGAAGGTAATGCAACAAGAATGGAGTCCACAGGCATTTGAACCACTTCCTCGTGCAACTTACTTGTGCCTTCAGGTCCTGCATGGGCCCAATCCTGTACATACCACTTCCATTTAGTGATCAATTGCTGCTGTGCTTGTCCAACTTTATGACTCTGTGGGTCAAACAACACCCGGTTCATGACAGGCAGATCAGGATGCACGGTGTCTTTTGTCCCATGGCTAAGCATTTGGTCTCTACAGATCTGACTCGATGGCACTTGGCTGGCTGGCAAGGCCCAGTAACAGGCCAGAAGTTGTTTTTCTAAAGGAGTGTAGTTATCTGCAGAAGATGGCAGTACTTTGCTCCAAAATATTAAAGGTCTGTACTGTGATTTACCAACAGAGGCCTGTCAAAGACTCCAAACAACATGTCTGTCTACCACTGCCACTGCAAGCCCCACGGGATCAGCTGGATTATACGGCCCAACCAGCAGAAATGCTTGCACAGCAGCCTGAATCTGTTGCAAAGCCTTCTCTTGTTCTGTGCCCACTCAAAAGTAGAAGCTTTTCAAGTCACGTGTTAAAGGCCAGAGTAGCATATCCAAATGAGGAATATGTTGCCTCCAAAATCTGGAGATACCCACTAGGCATTATACCTCCTGTTTAGGTGTCAGAACAGCCAAGTGCAGTAACTCCTCTGTCACTTTAGAAGGAATATCTCAACATACTGTACTCCACTGAAACCCTAGAAATTTCATCGAGTTGAAAGGTGCCTGAAATTTGGGGGGATTAATTTTCTACCCTGTAGCTTGCAAATGTTTGACTAATAAGGCCAGAGTCACTGAGACTTCTTCCTTACTAGGTCCAATCAGCATAATGTCATCAATACAACGGACTAGTGTGACATCTTGTGGAAGAGAGAGGCTATCAAGTTCCTTGCAACTAATTATGGCATGGGGCTGGAGAGTTAATGTAGCTCTGAAGCAGACAAGTGTAAGTGTATTGCTGGCCTTGCCAGATGAATGCAAAGTTTCTGGTGGTCCTTTAAAACAGGTATGGAGAAGAAGGCATTAGCCAGATCAGTAGCTGCATACCAAGTACCAAAAGATGTATTAATTTGCCAAAGCAATGATACTACATATGGAACAGCAGTTGGAATGGGGGTCACCACCTCGTTAAGTCTGTTTAATCTACTGTCATTCTCCAAGACCTGTCTGCTTTTTGCACAGGCCACATAGGCCAGTTGAACGGAGATGTTGTGGGAATCACCACCCTGGCATCCTTCAAGTCCTTGATGGCAGCAGTAATGTCTACAAACCTCCAGGAATGTGGTATTACTCTTGGTTTACTATTTTCCTAGGCAGTGGAAGTTCTAGCAGTTTGCATTAGACTTTTCCCCCACTAATAGCCCTTACTCCATTTGTCAGAAATCCAATGTGGGGGTTCTGCCAGTTGGTCAGTATATATATTCCAATTATGCATTCTGGAACTGGGAAAATCACAACAAGATGGGTTCAGGGACCCACTGAACTTACCATGAGACAAACATGAGCCAAGAATCCATTAATAATCTAACCCCCACTCTAACTGTTGGACCACAGTGATGTTTTGTGCATCCTGAAATTAATGTCAGTTTAGAGTCAGTATCCAGTATCCCCCAAAAGTTTGATTATTTCCTTTTCCCCAATGAACAGTCACTCTCGTAAAAGGCCTTAGATCCCTTTGGGGAAGGGTGAAAAGAAGATTAACAGCATAAATTTTTGGCAGGATACAGCTTCTACAATCATGTGAGCTGTTTCCTTTACATAAATCTTTCCTTGTATATACTATACATGTTACTGGTTTTGCTTCCCTAGAAAACTCAGCCTAAGACAATTAGGTACTGGGAATAGGGTTCTGGTCTAATAAGTACCTAAAATGTGGAAGCAGCTTTGAAACTGTGAATGGATAGAAGACTCAGAAGAATCCAAGGAGAACTATTAACACCAAAGACGGTACAGATGGTGAGAAACAACAACAGCAGAATCAGTGTGAAACAGCTCTGGAGCTGACACACAGACCAAGAGAGCTGAGTGCCTGTGCACAAAGGCTTACTAGTGGAGTGGTGTTCCTCCAGGCACTTGAACTGGTAGAGCTAGGCTTGCTGACCCACAGAGCGAGATTGCTCAGTGCCTGTGTGCAGGAGGCTACCTAGCAGAGTAGGATGCCTCTGGGCACTTGAATGGGTTGAGGTACAGAGCTTTGGAACACTTACCCAAGCAAGACAGATGTCAGTCTGAAGCCTGGGCCATGAGGCTATAGGAAACAGAAGCTGAGTATGAGAAGCTGAGCTACCTCAATCTCAAAGGTATAGCCATGACCTCAACGGCCCCTGGTGTTGCTAACTGTAGAGTTGCCAGTCACGTGGACTTGGAAAATTGTGTGCCTGAAACTAAGGGAGCAAGAGGAGACATCCTAGTGGGCCTGGAAGGCAGAGCCATAGTACAGGGCTGGGGGCTTCCACCCAGAATCTGGAGAGGGTGGCTGATACCTAGAATCTGGAGGGCAAGGCCATTATGTAAAGTGTCTCAGATAATGGAAGATTATTTGCAAAGCTTTGAGGGCTACTATAGTGTGATGTGTTCTGTTAAATTGTTGGTGGCCTGTTAAATATCTTATTTTACCTGTGAGTTCTCCCACTATATTTTGAAAATGGATAATTTATGTTCTAGATTTCACAGTTAAGGAGGAACTTCTCGACTGTGAACTTATGACTTTCACTATGATGTGGTAAATGTGTTTTCCATGTTACAAAAATGTAATTGTTTTAGAGAACGGGTGGGATGTCATGCATTGAACTGTGTTCCCCAGAAAGTCTATAGCAGTTTGGCTAGGCCAAAATTACTGGTATTGTGTGATGTTCCTCCATGTTGGAACTTCTGCCTCTAGAATGCTAATGAGGGTGGTTGGGTGGGAGTTGTGTTGGTAGAGCAAGATTCAATGTGTAAGTGTGTTTGTACCTTGAGGGTGTCTCTTGATAATGTTCTATATCTCTATGGGGGGTGGATTATGCAGATTTATATATTTGTCAAAATTCAGTGCATGGCCACTTAAGATCTATGCATTTCATTGTGTATCAGTTTAACCTTAAGAAAAGCATAAAAATATTGAATTAATTAAAAATATGCATGTTGAAGTGTTTAGGAAGAAGCTTAGTGGTATCTGCAATTATTTGAAGAGAGAGAAAAGGTAAATTGATGGAAGGATTAATGTTGTTGGTTGCTGTGGAGTTGATTCTGATCATGATGACCAGTGTTATATAGAACAGAATCACTTCTTACAGTTTTCTTGACTGTGATCTTAAAATAGGAAACCCTGGTGGTGTAGTGGTGCTATGACTGCTAACCAAAAGGATGGCAGTTCAAATCCACCAGGTACTCCTTGGAAACTCCATGGGGCAGTTCTGCTCTGTCCTATAGAGTCACTATGAGTTGAAATCAAATGGATGACACTGGGTTGGGTTGGGTTGGGTTTGGTTTTAATCTTAGTAGAAGCAGACCACTGAGCCTTTTTTTCCAAGGTCTGCTGCATAAGTTCCAGCAACCAACCTTCAGGTTAGCAGTTGAGTGTAAACAATTTGTGCCACTTAGAGACCTTAGAAGGATGAAGAAATGGGTAGATATGTGGTAAAGCAAGTACAGCAAAATGTTAATGGTCAAATCTACATGGTGGCTATTCACAATAAAAGTCTTTTAAGATAGCTATGGTTTTAAAATTTTTCAAAATAAAATGCTGAGAAAAAATATTATTTTCAAGGAATATTTAATGATATGGATATTGGTTAAGACACACTGTTACAGAGAAAAAGCAGGAGAGAATGTTGCAATATGTAGTATGGTGTAATTTAGAGAGGGCATGGAAGAAAATACCAAAATAGAGAAAAGTCAGTGGTTACTTCAGGATGCTGCAGTAATCAGTAGTTTTTATTCTATTTTCTTTCTTTACATTTCTGAGATTTATACAATAATCAGGAATTACTCTTACTATAAGGAAAAATATGTGTCACTTAACATTTAAAATTGCTTCCAGGAAGAACCCTGAGAGTATGGCCCCTGGACAACCCATTAAGTCAGTACTGAAGTCAGCCCTGAGGTTCACTCTTCAGCCAAAGATTAGACAGGCTCATAAAACAAAAAGACACTAAACAGGCACACTGGACCAGGGGTAATGGCTGGAACGCGGGAGGAGACAGGAAGCTGGTAATGGGGACCCCAAGGTCAATATGGGAAGAGTGTTGAAACTGGTGTCTTGTATGTGTATTAATTCTTTTATGATAAACTAACTTGTTCTGTAAACCATCATTTAAAGTACAATTTAAAAAAATACTAACAATAAAATCAAATAGTTTCAAAGGAGTGAATTCTAACTTGGAAAACTTTTTGTCAGAGTTGTGTAGAGATGGAATAGATGTTGGAAAAAGCGGGAAGATTTCCCTTCTGTCTCGGTCATCTAGAACTTCTCTAACAAAATATCACAAGTGGATGTCTTTCACAAAGAAAAGTCTATTCTTACACAATCCAATGGGCTACAAGTCTGAATTGAGGGTGTTCGCTCCAGAAGAATGCTTTCCCTCTTTGTTGGTCTGGAGCAAATTCCTTGTGTTGAATTAGTCTTTGGTGTGAGAGTATCTCTGCACAGGAACCTTAGGTCCAAAGGACTTGCTCTGCTCTCAGTGCTGCTTTCTTGATGGTATTGGGGCCCTAATTCTCTGCTTGCTTCCCTTTCCTTTTATCTCTTGTAGGATACAAGGTGATGCAAGCCACACTCCAAGGAAACTCCATTAGTAAGGGCATTGCAGTACCACTCTAATCCTCTTTTTACATAATCCTGTCTATTAACCACAGGCAGAGATTAGAATTTACAGCAAAGGAAAATCACAAAATGGAGGACAGTCACACGATACCAGGAATCATGGCCCAGCCAAATTGCTACACACATTTTTGGGGAGACACAATTCAATCCATGATGCCTTCCCTCCCCTGGAGCCCTGTCCAGGCTGGAAAACCATAGGTAGATACCTTTTAAAGATGGCTTATACAAGGGTTAAGGATTTTTATTAAAAAACAAACAAACAAACAAACAAACAAACAGGTAATGTCCAACTCATAGCAACCCTATAGGACAGAATAGAACTGACCCATAGAGTTCATGGAGTTTCCAAGGAGCAGCTGATGGATTCAAGCTACCCACCTTCTGATCAGCAACAGAGCTCTTAAACACTATGCTATGAGTATCCTCAAGTTCTGAAGCTTTATATGTGAAGCAGAAAGTGCTACAGAAATGAGAAGTTCTCTTGAGGTTTCCTAACCTATTCCAAACATGATGCTGCTCCATGAAAATGAAAATGCCAATCCAAAATTTTACATACCATCATGCACCTATCCTGGTTCAATGCATATCAGGAAACTCACCTTAGATACTGAGTTAGAGTTGCATTAATAACATTTTAGGGGTGCTATAGTGGAAGGAGCTCAGGCTGCTAACCAAAAGGTTAGTAGTTTTAATCCACCAGCCACTCTTGGTAAACCCCACAGGGCAGTTCTACTCCAACATATGGTGTTGCTATGAGTTGGAATTCAGCAACAGGTTTCTGTTTTGTTTTGGTTTTGGTTATGGGTATGGTAAAAAAAAAAAAACAAAAACAAAAACCCAGTGCTGTCGAGTTGATTCCAACTGATAATGATCCTACAGGACAGAGTAGAGCTGCTCCACAGAGTTTCCAAGGAGGGCCTGGCGGATTCAAACTGCTGATCTTTTGGTTAGCAGATGTAGCACTTAATCACTATGCCCCCAGGGTTTCCATAGATGTGGTGGAGTAATAAAAATAACTTATGTTTGCAAAGTACAGTACAGTGAGCATAGCACTGCAACATACATTGTCTCACCTAATTCTATTACAACTCTGAGATTTGATGTTGGTTTTCTTAGGCACTAAAAAGTTGAGGGCATAGAGATTGTTCAGAGACATCTGTACAAGGACTCTGCTTTCTTTTTTCTTGTGTGGGAAATGTCCTTGCTGGTGCTGCATTTGGTTCAAGAACTAAGAGAAAGATACGGGTACTGGTCTCTTTCCGTCTAGACTGAAGGAGAATAACGGAAACCAAAGACTCGGGGAAGAAATTAGTCCACAGGATTAATAGCTCATCCCAAACAAGACTCTTCTAGCCTGACACCAAAACTAGACAGTGCCCAGCTATCACTACTGACTGTTCTGACCATGGACACAATAGAAGGAAGTGGGAGAACTGCAGAGCAAAATTCCAATTCATAAAAAAAAAGACTTACTGCTCTGACAGAGGCTGGAGGAAACCCCAGCACTGTTGCCTTAAGATACCTTTTACCTGGAACTGAAGCCATTCCTGAATGTCACCTTTTGGCCAAATAATAGATTGGCCCATAAAATAAACAGTAACGTTTGTGAAGAACGTACTTCTTAGAACAATCACTGTATGACACGCAATAACCAACATTTACCCAAAAGCAAAAATGAGAGGGCAAGGAGGGGCAGGGAAATCGGATGATGGAAATGAGGCAGGTGAATAGAGATGGTGCGAGCGCTGACACGTTGCAGGGATGGCAAACAGTGTTACAGGACAATTTATGTATGTGCTGTTGAAATGTGAATCTAATTTGCTATGTAAATTTTCATTTAAAACACAATAAAATATTAAAAGAAAAAAACAGAACCAAGAGAATCTGGCATCTACAAATATTTCTTCAAAGAAAAATATGGAGTTAGTTCAAGTACATATTTCTGGCTTAGTACTACAGTAAGAATTTGGTTTCTCTCTCAACCTCTTCAGCACCTTATCTGGGAAGAGTGCCAATGTCAGCTGAATGTCCTGCAAGAAAGTCAGAGAGAAAGGAAAAGATGAGCAGAGATATTCTGCTTCACTTCTTCGCTGTGTGACATTCTGCTACCTATGATCACATCATAGCTGGTGTATGTGTGTGTATGCTTACATGTAGAGGCATTTCCTGTCAATTAGGAACTTACCTTCAATGATGCACCTTGTGACTACTGTTCTCTATTTTTCTGTCTTTATTCTGTTTTATTTTTACAGATGCGGAGACTGAAGCTTAGAGAGATTCGTTAGAAAACCAGGACTAGCATCTATACCAGTACTTTTGGTGGAACATAGATGAGGGTAAATTTTTCTGTAGTATTACTCAGATGAGTTCCCAGTCAAATCTACAAAATCCTTCAGATTTTCCAGTGGAGATGAGAAGCAATCCAAGAAGGTGCTAGTTAGAGCCTCAAATTTATTTAAAGTTTCTTTAAAAAAACAAAACAAAAAAACTTAATGCTTGAAACACTGCTCAGAATGCTCTGAAATGCTTTTCTATAAGGGAAAGATCACATGCGTTTAAGATGACGCTTTAGCTGTCCTCTTTCTCCCAATTGACAGTTGAGGACTAGAAGAAATAGCTCTCACTTTTGTACTTTTGATGGATGCTTCATTTAAACTAGGACTTTTTGTTTGTTTGTTTGTCTGGGACACTCTGTCTGCTGTTAAAAAGTGGAGGCATTGCATCTAAGATGAGCCAACCAAGAGAGTATAGAGTGGTTGTACAAACCCATTATCGCAAATCAAGCAACAACACAATAAATCATACAATATTTTTTGGAATGCTCCCAAGGCAAGTCAAAATGGAACAGAGGTAACAACGTATTTCAGTAGTCAAACATTTTTCACTTGGAAAAGAGATGATACATCTTCAGCAACATCTTTTCAAGTCAGGACCAATGTAGGCAACTTTTTCCATTTTATGCCTTCATTGTTGCTAAACTGGAGGCAATATACAAGACTTTAGTGTTTGGCTAAGTTTTATGACACGGAGTAAACCTTGTGTCTACTGAGCCACCCATCCTTTGTGTTCCAGCCCTGGAACTAAGAGGTTGAGTCAATTGCCTATTATTCAGTCAACAACAATTTGAGTGACAACCTTTCAAACTGTCACAGCTTTAACTTAGTTCCTGGTAACTAAGTACTACCAAGAGACAACTCCAGAGGAGTAATGCCATCCCCAATTTTGAACTGAAATCCATCAGGACACCACAAACTATGTCTCCCCAAACACTCCAACACCAATTTTGCAACATCAAAGGCGTGACATGGAAAAAGTTGTCTACATTGGTACTTGGCTGACTTCAGGACAGCTGTGTGTGGAGTTGGTTGGGAAGAAGATGGTGTTACCAGAATTTCAAGGCTCTGGGAAGCCTCCTTGTCCCCTTGAATTGACTTCCCCTAAATACTTCTGCAACTCTAAGGTTGTCTGAAATTATTCAGTTAGAAGTTTATTTCTTGAACTTGACTTCTCTGAAAATGCAATGCCATTGGGAGAATTAATAGCGACTTTGAACTCAGTGAAGATGTTTGTCACCCTTCTTTATGAAGAGACCTTGAGAGCAGAGGGACCCTTGGTGCTCCTACTGGAAAGAAATGAGGAGGGGGAAACACGTCCCAAAGGTGCAACTGAGATGTGCAGATCTTGGGGCTACGCCATTTTTATCTGGCTTAAATAGGTTTTAGGCATTAAAACCACTCCTATCATGAAATCTTACCTACTTATCAGATAAACTGTTCTAATCAAAAGCCACATCAAATTTGTGTGCCATATCTTTCTCTATCTTGACCAAATACAGGAAATGAATCACTTTGCAAAGCACACAGAGACCAGCCAAAGCAATCTACAGATTGTGCAACTCTGTTCTGTTCTTGGCTCTATGTATTCAGCAAAGACTTCAAGAGAGGCCTCATTCTTGTTCTCCCTCTCAAATGCACACACCCAGATTTTTTCTGGTAGACCTGTAGGCTTAGATTTTGCAACCTCTTGTCTTGGGAACAAGCAGAAAATAGTAACACTTTATTTCTTCGGTGCTTTTGCTTTTTGTTTTTCCCTCATGGTTAGATATATTGGTTCAGATGTCTAAGGAAGAAAACATAGATAGATTATTTTCTTTACATGCACACACATACATGCATACACACACACTCATTCCACAACTCTATTTTTAACACAAGATGAAAAGAAAAAAAAAATAATGTAAAGGACAGGAGAGAGAATCAATCTTCCAGAATTAACCAAGCTTTCAGCAAAGTCTGGGACTAAATGCTTGTTTCAGGTGTTCTGTTTTATTATTTTTCTTTACTGAAGTTGTACTAACTCTGTGGACTCACTATGCTTTCTCTTTCTGAAGCAGTTTTAAAACAACCAAAGGAAACAGGTATATAATCTTTACTAAGAGACAGCATGTTCTTGCTGGCTACACTTAACGCTGAATTCAAGTATAGGATTTTCATGAAGTCTTTGTGCCATTTTTAAACTTTTAACTTAAAAGCATACAAGGCAGACATGACAGTAAACCATAGATGGACTTTAAAGGCAAATTCAATTTTCTCCTTACAGCTGACATGGACTTCAATTTTGCTGGCCATATTTCATTTGTCACGGGATCTGAAAGGAGTATATATTGTGCACAACTGTGTAATGTAGTTGTCCTAAACTTTAATACATTTGCTTTTGAGTGCCATTTATAGATTGTTCCTCTCACACGCACAAACTGAGTTATTAAAGTTTAAAAGTGCACAGGGCCCTTATGAAAACCGTGTTTATAGCTCAAGTATAGAGCACAGGAATTCTTGCTAAATTACCTCCTCATGCTGCCAGACTATTCTCTTTCATTTCAGTGAGGCTCCAATATCAAGAGAATTGCATGTTCCTTTTCAATGGAAAGCAGGAATTTTTAAAGTTTAGCATTTAGAGAATAACTGGTGCTAAAAGGCATAGCTACATTTTTTAAAGTGGTTTCCTACTTAAGATACATTGATATTGTCAATAACATGGTAGACTAGATCTCAACAAAGGACACTTAAGAGGAAGAGCAATGAACCAGAGAATTAGAAGGGTGACTATATATATATATATATATGTAGTCTATACAGTCTATATAATCTCTATACAGTCTCTACAGTCTCTATATACTATACCATATCACACTACATATACAGTCTATATATATATACTATAGATAGTATATGTAGGCAGAATATTATAGACTATTCATATATATATAAAACCAAAAAACAAACAAACAAACAAACCCACTGCCGATGAGTTGATTTCAACTGATACCAACGCTACAGGCCAGTGTAGAACTCCTCCATAGAGTACATGCTTTGTTCTCAGGGATACATCTCTTCTTTGAATTCCCAAAGCATCTTTAAAGTGAACCTGAAGTCAGCGAGACCTGTAGTCATCTGGCCAGTTCATGACAGAGTTGGACCACGAATCCAGAACTGTTCTCTTTTTGCCGGATCCTGCTTCAGTTCCAGAATGCCAGTTGCCATCAAGTCAATACAGCTCATGGTGATCTATTTTGTCAGAGTAAAACAGTGTGCTCCACTGAGTTTTCAATAGCTGATTTTTTTTTTTTTTTAAATAGATTGTTAGGACTTTCTTCTGAAGTGCCTCTAGATGGACTCAAAACTCCAACATTTTAGTTAGTTGTTGTGATCCCTAACCAGTTGCCCTGGGGTTTCAGTGCTAGAATTCTTACCTTCTATGGGGGAGACCTAGGATCTATTCCCAGCAAATGTACCTCATGTAGAGGCATCATCCATTGACCAATGGAGGTTTATGTGTTGCTATGATGCAACACAGAGGTTTCAGTGAAGCTTCCACACTAAGACAGTCTATCAAGAAAGGCCTAGCAATCTCCTTCCAAAAATTAGCCAGTTATACCCTCTGGATTGTAACAGTCCAATCCACAACTGATCATAGGAAAAGCACAGGATAGGGTAGTTTTTCACCGTATTGTGCTTGGGATTGATGTAAGTTAGGGGTGACTCAACAGTAGCTAACAACAATATCTGGAAGAGAAAGTAATGAGTTTCATTTAAACATGGAGTTTGAAATGATGGCAGAATATCAAATCTATGCAGCATGGATAGGTCTGGGTAATTAACGGCCAGAAATTTTGTGAAAAGGACAGGAATCCTTACAGAATGATGGACAAAATAAGTTTTAACCTTGGTGATGAAGATAGTTTCAAGGTCAATTCAGTGGTCTATGCAGTAGGAAGCTTGGATGGCACGCCAAAAACCCTGTTAGAGTGATGAGTAGAGCAGCTCCAGTGACACCACCCCCCCCAAAAAACCCACTGCCATCAAGTCAGGTCCAACTCGTAGCAGGCCTGCCCAGCAGAGTTTCCACAGAGCACCTGGCGGATTTGAACTGCTGACCTTTTGGTTAGCAGACGTGGCCTTTAATCCACCACACCACCAGGGTTTCAAGCTCTAGTGACAGCTGTCTCAGTGAAACTGTGCTTATCATTTTGAGTCTTTCATGGTCTTACCTCTTCACTTTTTCATACGTTTTTATTTTTGGTGAAAATATGCAAATCAAAACATGCTCCCATTTAACAATTCTGGATATATTGTTCAGTGACACTGGCTAGTTACATTTTTCACATGCGTCAGTGTTCTCATTTCTGCTCTAGTTGTTTCACCTCCATTAGTTGAAATTTGCTGTTCCTGAAATACCTCATCTATACCTTTTTTTAAAAAAGCAAAACATTTAAGTGTGACTTTTTTTTTTACTTTTTAAGCTGATTTTTTTGTTTTTTAATTTGACTTTAGAGCATAGTTTTGGTTTAAGGTTTGAAGAATAACCCAGGGCAGTAACGTCAGGGATTCTTCCAACCGCACTGGGTCTATTAAGTCTGGATTATTTGGGAACTTGAACTTCTGTCTCGTGTTTTCCGCTTTCTGTCAGGGCCCACCTGTTGAGTCCCTGATTAAAACATTTGGCAAAGGTAGCCAGGCACCGTCCAGTCCTTCTGGCTTCATGTTAAAGGAAGCAATGGTTTGTGGAGGCAATCAGTCCTGTAGTCCCTTTCCAATTCTTGGGTTGCCTTCTTCCTTTGCTGCTCCAGGTGCATAGAGACCTTAGCCCCATTTTTAGGTCAGGTCAAGGGCCAGCAAATTATAGTTTGAAGTGCAAACTTTGTATAGGCCATTAGCTAAGAATATTTTACCTATTTTTAAATGGTTGAAAAAATAAAAAACAATATTAATATTCAGTGACACATGAAAAGCTACATGAAATTCAGTGTCAGGGTCCATAAAGTTTTGTTAGAACATGTTCACACCCATTTGTTTGCTTATTGTCTGTGGCTACTTTGCTGTTTCAACAGTAGCGCTGGATAGTTACAACTGAGAAAATATGGTCTATAAGACATACCGTGTTGGTCCAGAAAAGTTTTTCTGACTCTTGCCTTAAAGAAACTTCTAGGCATTTTCATATGGCTTCTGATTCTCAGAATCCCCATGCATCCATCTACTCACCCAGCCATCTAGCCAGCCAGCCATCCACCCATCTGCTCAGTCATCCATGGGGAGTTCCAAAGACTCCCGAGACTTACTCCTTGCCTTTAATGTCAGTTTCATGTCTCAGCAACATCTCTAGAAAGAATATAGCATTCAGTTAGAGCAGTATAGTACTTCATTGTGTAGTTGAGTACTGAATTTTTAGTATCCTTGGATTGCCCATCATCATCAGAGTCTTGTTTCTCAGGGCCTGTGCCCTTTTATGGGGCTGGAAGAGGGCTTGATTCTCAGAACAGAGATAGGACTGAAATTTCAGCTGGCAATCCAGTGACTACAGCTAAATGAAAGACAAAGGTTACTGAGGCTGGGAACCAGGCTAAGCCTGAGGCACTTCAGTTTTTGCTAGGTGACTAGGGCTAATAACAGGGGTGTACTATGACTTTTGTGGACCTTAGGCACTTTCACCTTCATGGGATCTGTCTTCCATAAAAAATATACACATATAATGACCACACTGGTATAAAGATGAATGCAATCCAGGTTGGGTTTATTATTACATATTCATTATTGCTGTATTGAATTGGAGTTATTTTATAATGAACACGAATGAAATTGATGACATCTGTGGAAGGAAATGATGGTGAAGTTCAATATTGTCTCTCAGACCAAGACCGGGGCAGACTGTGGGGCAGACCACAACCACTCATGTGCAAGCTGAAACTGAAGCTGAAGAGAGCTAAAACAAATTCACGAGATCCAAAGTACAACCTAGAGAATATCTCACCTAAATTTACAGACCCCCTCAAGTATAGATTTGATGCATTTAACACTAATGACCAAAAAAACCAGGAAAGTTGTGGGATACCATCAAGGACATTATACATGAAGAGAAGTCACTGAAAAGAAAGAAAAGTCCAAAGTGGATGTCAGCAGAGACTCTGAAGGTTGGTCTTGAACATACAGTAGCTAAAGCTAATGGAAGAAATGATGACTTAAAAGAGCTGATAATTTTAGAAATATAATATTAGTGCACAGTGTGTTTATTTAATTTTGGACCACCACTTGCCTGTCACTGTGTCACACTGTGGTGGCCAGAAAATAAATGAATCAGTGTTAGAAGAAGTACTTTCAGAATCTCCTTAGAAGAGAGGATGGTGAGACTTCATCTAAAGTACTCTGGACATCTTATCAAGAGAGATCTCTGGAGAAGGATATTATGCTTGGTAAATAGAGGGTCAGAGAGAAAAAAGGAAGATCCTCAGTGTGATGTATTGACTCAGCAACTGCAAAAACTGGCTCAAGCATAATAATAGCTGTGAGGATGACACAGGACTGGGCAGGATTTCATTCTCTTGTAAATTGGTCAGTTGGAACTGACCCAATGGTACCTAGCAATAATAATAACCCGACAATGACAACAATGTAGTTTCAGATGTATCACTACTAGAGCGGCACCACATTATGATTTTGTCTACATTTCTGTCTGAGAGCAGAATCACTCAGGATGTGTCCATAGGACTTTATTCCACCTTCTAATCCTGTGAAAACCATAGCCCACTCACATAGCTAGGAATCTGCCTGTGAGCCCTTTAATCATAGGAAACTTCCAGTTTCTGCTGACTGCTTTCTGTAATGTCATTGTATGAACTATAGCTGTCAGCTATGTAGAATCTCTTCATATAAATAAGTAGGAAAAAACAGGAGGCCAGTTTATGTAAGCTTACCCCTAGTGGAGTAGTGGTTAAATGCTACACCTGCTAACCAAAAGGGTGGCAGTTCATATCTGCCAGGTGCACTTTAGAAACTATGCGGCACTTCTACTCTGTTCTATAGCATCGCTATTAGTTGAATTGACTCGATGGCAGTAGATTCTGGTTACGCTGCTTCAGAACCAACAGTCCATCACATATTCTAGGCATAACACCTTTCTTTTCCCTAACTGATGAAGAACCTCACATTCCAAGTTTCAACTCAATCTTTGTCTGACTGTTGCGTAAACTCTGTCTAATTCTTACTCAGTTGGGAATCGTGCTCTACCTATGGGTAGGGTAGAACACTTATGACGGTCTAAGGGGGCAGGTGTACTCAGACTGTCCCAGGCAAATTGGGAGGTAGCTTACCTTAGTGTGGGTCATTCTTTCTTCCATGGCTCTTCCTAGTACATACTGTGCTTCCAGTTTACTGTCATCTAATTCTAGTCTATTCTCTCTTGTGACAGATGTTAGCAAATCTGAGAAATTAAGATTAACATTTGTGTGGACCCTAACTAACTTCTTTTTGAATTTGTCTATTCATATAGCATAAACTTTAAAGTACACAAAAGTACCACACCATTTGGATCTGAATCTCTATATTCATTCCAATGGGTCAGACCCAAACTTTCTCAGCTCTGTGATAAAGATGATCAATTCAGTAGAATAAAAATGTGCGTCTTCTTTAGGTCTTAAAGAAATCTCAGCTCTACTTTGCACTGACAGTATTGTGGTGGTGCTCTTATCTAAAATCTTCATTGGTGGAACAATAAATTCCATCTCCCGTCTCATTTACTTAGGACATTAATCCAGCGATTCTCAACTTTCTCTCTTGCATACTTATTATTATTATTATTATGATTGAATGAAAAGGTACATTCCCATATAAATTGCATGCCCACCTATATGCAGCTCCCACTGCCCTCCCTGCCCGATGGCAGCACACTCCTCCTCTCTAATCCATACACGTCCTCCCAACAATTTCCTATCCCCTCCTCTCCACCCACTGCCCTTCCTCCAGTAAGAGGTCAGCAGGACAACATCCTGCGCACACTTTATGGTCACTCTGTGTTGCCAAATCCAATCCATTACTGTATGAGAGTTGACCTCCCTTATGATTTATGGACAGGGGCAGCATCAGGGCCAGGGTCCACGCTCCCAGGGGAACTCCGAGGCCCGTGGACCAACAATTTCGGTCTTTTAATGGAGCTCTCAGAGTGCATCCCTTTTTATTCTTATGTTGCCAGTGAGACTCAACTTTGTGAGCTCCATCATGTCTCTCTTGCATAATCTCTCCCTCTCTACTGAATCATTCCCATTAGTATATAGCTATGTTATCATTTCTCCCATATTAAAAATTAGCCACCTCTTGTCCTCACATCTCCTTCTAGCCACCAGCCCATATCTCTGCTCCTTTTTCAGACAAATTCCTAAAATGATTGTCCGTACTTGTTGTCTTTACCTCCTCTTTTCAGAATTCATTCTGAAAAAAATCATTGTTTTAAAGTGTACAACTCAGTGGTTTTTCAGTATAGTCACAACCACAATCAAAGGGCACAAAATTTTCATCACCTTAAAACAAAAACCTATATTTATTAGCAAAGGCATTCAACTGTGTAGATTATAACAAGTTATGGCTAACATTGCAGAGAATGGTAATTCCAGAACACCTAATTGTGCTTTTAAGGAACTTGTACTTGGATCAAGAGGCAGTTGTGTGAACAGAACAAGAGGACACTGCATGGTTTAAAGTCAGGAAAGCTGTGCGTCAGAGTTGTATCCTTACACCATACCTTTTCCATCTGTATGCCAAGCAAATAATCTGAGGACATGGATTATATGAAGAATGAGGCATTAAAACTGGAAGAAGACTCACTAACAACCTACATTACACAGACGACACAACCATGTTTGCCGAAAGTCAAGAGGATTTGAAATACTTACCAATGAACCTCAAAGACCACAGCCTTCAGTAGGGATTGCACCTCAACATCAAGAAAAGAAAAATTCTCACAACTGGACAAGTAAGCACATCATCATAAATGGAGAAAGGATTGAGGTTGTCAAGGATTTCATTTTACCTGGTTCTGCAATCAACATTCACGGATGCAGCAGTCAAGAAATCAAAAGAAGCATAGCACTAGGAAAATCTGCTGCAAAGGACCTCTTTAAAGTATTGAAAAGTAAATATGTCACTTTGAAGACTAAGGTGTGCCTGAGCTATTTTCAATCACACCATAGGCATGCAAAAGCTAGACAATGAGTAAAGAAGACAGAAGAAGAACCGATGCCTTTGAATTACAGTGTTGGAAAAGAATGCTGAATGTACCATGGACCACCAAAAGAACAAACAGATCTGTTCTGGAAGAAGTACAACCAGAGTGCTCCTTGGAAGCAAAGATGGTGAGACCAAATCGTACACACTTTGGACATATTGTCAGGAAGGATCAGTCCTTGGAGAAGGACATCATGCTTGGTAGAATGGAGGGTCAGCAAAGCAGAGGAAGACCCTCACTGAGGTGGATTGACCCAGTGGCCACAACAATGGGCTGAAGCATAAAAAAAGATTATGAGTATGGTACAAGACCAGGCAGTGTTTCATTCTGTTGTGCACAGGGTCGTTATGAGTGAGAACCTACTCAATGGCATCTAACAACAACAACAACAGCGTATTTATTAGCAGTCATTCCTAATTTTTTCTTCACCCCACACCGTGGTAACTCCTAATCTACTTTCTGTCTCTGTGGATTTGTATATTCCAGACAATTCATATAAAATGGAATCATCCAATATATAGCCTTTTCTTTCTGGTTTGTTTCACTTAGCATAATGAACTAAGGGTTCATTTGTGTATACCAAAAAACCACTGCTCTGTTTCTTTCAATGCTGACTCATAGTGACCTTACAGGACAGAGTAGAACTGCCCTACAGAGTTTCTAAGGAGAGCCTGGTGGATTTGAACTGTTGAACTTTTGGTTAGCAGCCGTAGAGCTTAACCACTATGCCATCAAGGTTTATCATTCATGTATAGCATGTGTAGATATTGCATTTCTTTTTACAGCTGAATAATAGTCTATTCTATAGACATACCATATTGGCTTTGGCTGGCATTCATCAATTGATGAGTATTTGGCTTGTTTCCCCTTTTGGGCGTATTGTGTATAATGCTGCTCTATCTTCAAGAAGTATTCACAATCCTGCCACTTGTCACTACCTCCACTTCTATTTCCTTGGTCCCAGTCACTGTTATCTCTCCCTTCAGCCATTTGAGTTAGCTTAATCTAATCTCTGTTGCTTCCTCCCTCTGTAATCCATTCTCAACAGCACTGCCAGAGTGATCCTTTCAAAATCAAATGAAGTCAGTCATGTGCTCTCAACCTTTTACTGACTTGACATCCCTTTCAGAGTAAAGTCAAGATGCTTTGAAATGCTACAATGTTCTCCGTGATCTATCAGTCCATTATGTCACTGACCTCACCTCCCAACTCATCTTTCCTACACGCTGCTCCAGCCTCACCTACCCCCTCATTGATCTAGGACACACTAGGCCTGCTCTATCCCAAGGCCTTTGCCCTTGCTATTGCTGGGCCTGGAACTCTACCCCTAGATATTACCATGTCTCTCTCAGGGCTTTGCGTAAATATCACTGTGGCAGTGAGGCTTTCTCTGGCCAGGTTTTTAACAAGTGGCCCCCTCTCCCTTTCCAGGCATTCCTTATCCTCCTTCCTGGCTTTATTTTTCTTTGTGGTTCTTGTCACAATCTATAAAAACTACAGTGTTGTGTATGTATTTTTCCTCAGTGTCTCCAATCTGAAATGCAGGCTGTTTTAGCTTCACTGTCTTAGAACAGTGCTTGGCATATGGTAGATGCTTAGCAAATATTTAAGGCTCTCCTTAAAAACGTGTCTGAAAGAAACATGCTTTTCAGAAAGCAAAACCTCTTACTTTCCTCTAATTGTTTAGTCGGCTCCTTTTACTCTTTAGCTTGCCAGTTAACAAAACTGTGTCATCACTGATTTCAGATAAAAGCTGATGCCCAGCCTCTTTATTATGTGACAAAGATGCATTTAGATAATTTTAACATACTACTATTTTGTGTATATTTGTATACATTATAGATGTATGCATATTAAAGAACCCTGGTGGCACGTGGTTAAAGCAATTGACTGCTAACTGAAAGGTCGGTGGTTCAAAACCACTAGAGGCTCCATGGGAAAAAGGTGCAGTGACCTGCTTCAGTAGAGATTCAGAGCCTTGGAAACTCCTTGGGATCACGATGAGTGAAGATCTACTCCACAGCAGCAGGTTTGGTCTGGTTATATGCACACTGTAGTCCTGGTGGCGTAGTGGTTAAAAAGCTCAGCTGTTAACCAAAAGGCTGACAGCTCAAATTTACCAGATGTTCCTTGGAAATCCTATGGATCAGTTCCACTCTGTCCTGTAAGGCCACAGTAAGTTAGAACCAGCAGCAATGGGTTGGGGTGGGTTTATATGCATATTCACACCTTTGGTTCTTTGGCACCAATTTCCTACTCTTTAAATTACTCTGTAAAAATAGTCTTTAAAAAGGTAAGATAATTAGCAGTTAGTTTAGAAAATTTTGAAAATCAAAGAAAACATCAGAAAAAATAAAAATCAGTCTCACTATTCAAATGCAACCATTGCTAGCATTTTATATAATATCTTTTAGAGTCTTTTGTCTATGTAAACTATTCTTTCCACATAACCACAATAACATTGATTTCTCTATTTTGTATTTAAATATATCAAGGGTGAGGTTTATATTTCCTAAGTACCCCTAAGTGGCCACAACAATTTGGGGAGACTTAAATGATAGGTTGGCAAGTCCTCCTTCCACCATTCTTTTTGAGGAAATGTGGATCAAGCAAATTGTGTTTCCAGAGGCCATCTCTTGAGGACAGTTGCTTACAGTTAAGCCAAAGAGGCTAATAATTAAATTGAAATCTATAACGTATGGTTTTGTAAAAGGGTATCTGGTTTGCCATTAAGAATCACAGTTGTATTACCCTTGTGCTTCTAAGTGCTGGAGCAGTCGGTCTAACTCTTTCTGTTCCTTACCCCTACCTGCCTGTAGCTGGGCTCTGTGAGGACGAGGCCTCTTCCTTCTCGGTGGCTTAAGAGGGGACTCTTCAGCTGTCATGAGTGGAATCACCACTTTAATTTAATTAAAGGTTGTCTTCGATGAGTTGAATGTTGTTAAAGTGATTTTTGTCTCTGTCGTTTCTTCTGAAAGTTTGTGATCAGTTCAGTTATTTCTTAGAATATTAATAGTCTCTTTCTTGATTCTAATTAAATTACTAGTGCCTAAGCAAAATAGCCATGAAGAGCTATGGAAATGTAATTGCTCCACCAACTGGTCAGCTCTAATATTTTATGACAGCAGTAGAAATGAAAACAATATCGTTTACCTCAGGTAGGATTTATTTAAAAATTACACATTAAAAGAAGAGCAGAGCTTTGGAATAAATAATTCCAAGAGAACTTATTATAAGACAACTTTTAACTGCCCCCAAAGCACATCAAATAAACAAATTAATTCATCTAAAAAGCAAAACAAAATCACACCGAACTCTACTTGTGTGTGTAGTCTTCACAGGATCTCTTGTGGCAAGTGTCCTTTGCTTACAATTTAAAAGAAAGACTATTTCCAGTAATTGTCTCTCTATCTTTTTATCGGCTCACATTCCCAACTTTTTAAACTACTAAATCTTCTTGTAAGACTAAAAAGCAAACAAACAGCAACAACAGCAACAACAAAAACACACAAAAAAAACTCCATCATGTTTTTGCTACTTTGAGCTTGTCCCAGGACTATTTTCAGTACTGTGAGCTTGTCCCAGGACTATTTTCAGTACTGTGATGATCACCATAATGGATACACTGCTCAGACTGCTGAACTGAAAAAAACAAACCAAACTCATTGCCGTTGAATCAATTCTGATTCATAGCAAACCTCTAGGACTGAATAGAACTGTCCCACGGAGTTTCCAAGGAGTGCCTGTTGGAGTCAAACTGCCGAATTTTTGGTCAGTAGCCAAACCCTTATCTACTGTGCCAGGCACTCTTGCTGCCAGACTAGGAGGTAGCAATTTGGGAGACTGGTTTCTCCTTTGCCTTTGGCTTTCTGCATGGATTTGTGATCCCATTTACTTTTCTGGGGCTGAGTTACCTAATCCATAAACTTAAAGGCCTGACCAAGATCACCTACTTCTCTTACTAAACAATTCTTGACTATCTTGTCTGTGACTTGCAGTTACAGTAATGAATGAAAAAGAATTCAACTCTTTATGAAATGTGGATGCTTTAGAACCATGCATCTAATATAAATTATAAAAGAACAGAACACAAATATCATAGTGATGTGAGGAGTGGCCAAAGAAATTTTTGCACATTTGTGGTGGAGCTACACACACACACAGATTCTCTCTCTCACACCCTCCCACCCTCCCAGCTTTCCACCCACTCACACAAGTCTCTCTCTCCCAATACATTTCCCATAATGCTGGCAGTGGATTAGAGTGCCACTTTTTAGAAAGTAGTCTGAAAGAGTATCTTCAGCATTCAAAGTCTAGCAATCTAATGGACTTTAGACAATTATCTGTCTCCATGTCTCTAGAAAGCATGGTGATCAAACATTCATTTAAAGACTTACATCATCAAGTAACAGTTCACTTGTAAAATATTTGCTGAGCACCTGCACTATGCCAGCTTCTGTGCAAACCCCAGTGTCCATAAAGAAACAGAGGAAAGAATGAGGTTGAAGAAAATTCCTTAGGAAGGAGTAATAGAGATAGGACGACATACTGAGTACATTCTCTAAAATCCTGGTGTTTTTAAATGCAGTGACTTTTTACATGCTGACCCTGCAAAGAAAGAGGAAAAAAAAAAAAAGAGAGAGCATGAGAATGCCTTTTGCACATTTTTAGTTACGAGAGGTGTGATGGTAGATGGGAGGTGGTGTTGCAAGGCGTGTTGGAACCCATGATGTTTTTCTGGAAAATAGAAGGTAACAAAACGTCATTTAAATGCAAGGCATTAAGTAAACTGCTGTGTCTGAGGAGTGAGACGGGAAACAGTCACTAAAGGAGAAGAAGAAACTTGGATAAACCAAAAGGTAGAGTAAATACAGATGCCAAAACACAGGGCAATTAGACCCTGAAAAATGTTGTTTCTTAACAATGGAGTGTCTTTGGTAGCAGGAGGGAATCCATGTAGGCTCAAGGCCCCTGATTTCCTCCCATTCTTTTGTTCCTCACCTTGTTACCCACAGAACACAAGTCCCACCTCTTCCACCCCCACCATCCCTCGCACTCTCTCGTTTTCAATGTGCTGGCCGTGACTCATTCCACGCCTCATTTTGCTTTCAAGCCTCCCCACACAATGCATTCTAGCCTCTACTTCAGGGTTCACTTTAGCACACATGATTCAGGCTGTTTTCATCTTCCACATTTATCTTTCGCCAGCTGAGGACCATGGCCTGATCTTTCTCTGCAGCACCTGGATTGGGTGAATACTAGGGCCACAGGTGAATGGTGACTTTTCTTTTCTTGCTGGATCCTGGGGCACTTCTAAAACTGCCATAGGGCACAGCCCAGCTCTCTTCCATGCTTTTCCACAAGATAAAATGTTAAACGACCACACTTCAGGAACTGTTTTGGTAGAAACAGACACTGGGGAAGGTAAGGAATCCACTGCAAACTGCCTCAGAAGCCAGCCCTTTGCAGGAGACTGCTAGGCTGTAGAGGCAGTTACCCTGTTTCTTTCTCTCTGAGCTCAATTTAGCTAGCAGGGAGGAGCAACTGTGCTTCTTAAGCTAATATTTGAGAATATGCATATGCTTCTGGATGTGACTGCTTGTTTCCATCTAAGCATTACCCTTCCAAGTAGTCACTTCTGAAGTTTATATATGTATTCTGATGATGCTGGAGATATTTTTGAAATTTTGAGATGTGATCTGTATTACCAGGAACATCAGGATTATTTTATGGCTGTAACCCTTTTCCAAAATTAGTGCTATTCCCCTAGGCAGGCCTCTGCATGAATTTCCTGTTCTAGCAAGCAAATACATCTTTCTGAGGATATGCGAAAGAAAGTGCTGTAGGCTTTACCTACTGTTCCAAGAGGGTTCCAAAAGTTTGCCAAGAATGCTGATACCTGTGTCTCTCAGGGGGACCACTGTAATTTATTTGGATGGACTAAGTCTGGGATATTTATGTAACTAAAATCAAGCAAATGCTACTACATGGTTTCTTAGTACAGGTCTCATTTCTCCCAGTTTTGTCCTGCATTTGAGCAAAATCTCCAAATTTTCTCATCTCCAAGTTTCTTACTCTGAAATTTGATCACCAAAGAAAACGACAGCTTATTTCTGATCAGCTTTATAAATAGACACTTGACCTTACACAATTCAGACTAAACATTCATCTAACATTTATTCAGTTAGTTACTATGAAAGATACATAGGAAAACTGAACTTTCTCCCTCTAGCTTTTTCATGTTTGATGAGCTCCTATTCACCCCTTAAGACACAGTTCAAATGTCACCTCCTTTGATATTTTTAATATTATCTAGGAAAAAAACCACAAGAGTGTCTTAAATAAATCAAATCAGTACATGCTTAATGTAGCAGTACTGTGGATGAAGTTAAATCCTGTTTTACTTCATACCAAAACCAGCATTCTCTACCAATACACAATAAAAGAAAAACATTTTTTCCATGAAGAATTATTTTATCCAGAGGCCACATAACACCAGGTAAAATCTTTTAACCATAAAATCCCAAACACTAATGTTGATTTTGTCTATTAGGCAGAAGAACCAAGTTGTTCCAGAATGGTTATCAGTAGAGTGATGGACAATCTCAAACGATCTCATTGATTTTTTTTCCCAACAGTCAAGTGCTTGGCAGTTGCTAGGGGTGGTGATGGAGGTGGTGATGGTGACCTCTTTACAATGCAAGATAAGAAGAACATGTCGTATCAGGCCACCAACTAAAACACTGTCTTCTCAGAAAAAGGAAAGCTTATCCAAGCACATCAGAGCTACCAAGCAAATGTTATTTTGCTGTCTAAAATTGCTCACACGTGAATCTGGCTGTAATATCCAGACATAGACTTATCGGCTTCTGTTCTGCCACTTGATCTTGATTAATAATTTAGCATAGGTCTCCTGATCAAAAACTAACCTGCACAATCCAAGAAAACAAGATAAAAATAGATCAGTGTTACAATAGCTCTGCTTACTGGTGGTTCTGGGTTACCACTCCAGTTCTGACTTCCTCTAAAATGTATTGCCAATTTGGGATAGCTTATTGTGATTAGGGAAACCCTGGTGGCGTGGTTAAGTGCTACTGCTGCTAATCAAAAGGTTGGCAGTTCAAATCCACCAGATGCTCCATGGAAACTGTATGGGGCAATTCTTCTCTGTCCTATAGGGGCATTATGAGTCACAATTGCCTTGATGGCAGTTGGGTGGGATTATGACTACAGGAGCCTTGTTGACACAGTCATCAAGAGCTCAGCTGCTAACCAAAAGAATGGTAGTTTGAATCTACTAACCTTTCCTTGGAAACTCTATCAGGAAGTTCTACTCTGTCCCATAAGGTTGCTATGAGTAGGAATCAACACTGTGTCAATGGGTTATTGTAGCTGGGACCTTCAGAACCCATGATGTGCCTATGTGCACTATGGTGGTTGAAGCTCAGCCATTTTTGAGTAACGTGTCCGTTGGTCCACTGTGGCTGGGACTCCTGCAGTAAGACAGCCCAGAAGGGAGATTTCCTCTGGTTTCTGGATGAAGACGCAAGACAACAGAATATAGACAGCTTTCGTGTCTCTCTCGTCCATTTACTCAACAAATAGTTTTGAGCTTCTATGTTACAGGGGTGGTGCTGTGGTGAATGAATCAGCTCTGCATGGGGCTGACAAGTGAGGGAAACAGGTATTAATCCAGCAATCACATAACAAATTTTTAAAATACAATTGTGATAAATACTGTGAAGAAGGGGTATATGGTGTCTTGAGAGCCTTTAAGAATGGAGTCAGGCCCCATTCTTGGGCTGGGGAGTTTTCCTCTAGGGAAAGAGAGTTAATATCTGTAGTAGAGAGAATTCTAAGATGGTCCCATGATTTCAGCTGTCTCCTGTGTGCCCTGTGTTGTCTCCTCCTCTGGAGTGTTAGGTGAGATCTGTAACTTGCTTCTGCGTTACAGAACACAGTAAAGGTGATGAAAAGTTGCTTCCTTGATTAGATTGAAACATATGAGATCCGACAATTAATTAAGGGCAATCGTTAATTTATACCTTGTGTTTTGATACCTACAAGGTCTGACAATTAAGTCTGTGAACTTAATTCTTCTAAGCGCTACATATCGCCTTGATGGCATTGCTAAGTATCATTATAGTCAAAGTACTCTGCTTGGGAAGCTATGCACTGACCTAGTGACTAGTTCATCTTTCAAAATGATTTTGGAACTCTTTCAGAATGGCCATTGCCCACAGCGGCACAGTGGCAAGTTTGCAAACTTAATTGTATAGCTGTCTGTGAAGGAGTTTTTAGCCAGTAAACAGATAACTGTATTAGAATACCCTTCCAACTTACCTCATCTGACCCCCAATGCCATTCTCTTTACCCAGAGATAAAGGAAATATTGAAAGGAGGACATTTTGATGACAGTCAGGACACCAAAGATAATATGGCAACAGCTCTGATAGCCATTCCAGAAAAAGAGTTCCAAAATTGCTTTGAAGGCTGGACTAGGTACTGGTATTGGTGCATAGCTTCTCAACGGGAGTACTTTGAAGGTGACCATAGTGATATTCAGCAGTGAGTTATGTCGCACTTTTTCTAGGAAGTTAAGTTCTTGCGGAACTTAAATGGCAGTCCTAGTGTATTAGACCAGGGATGTGCAAGTGGAAATGAAGAGAAACCGGTGAATTAGAGTAAAATTCAGAAGGTAAAACTGACAGGACCGTGTGATGGTTTAAAAATTGGGGTATGTGAGATGATACATCAAGTATAAAGAATAACTGTTTGACCTCTGTGTCATGCTTGGTGATGGGGGACATTAAAAGATGGCCAAACTTGAAACAGGTAGTCAAAAATTATGAGTTTTATTTTGGCATGTTGAGTGTGTGGTTTCTTTGAAACATCCAAGAGATACCAAGGAATTATATGTAGAAGTCTAGAGTTCAGAGACAAGCTTGGGGCAGAAGATATACAGCTGAGGGCCTTGTGAGTAACTGAAGCATTAGCTGACATGGACTTGCCCAGGGAGAGACGGAGGGAGAAGAAAAAGAAGTCTCTACTCAAACTTTGTGAGACTTCTCCACCTAATGGCTGGTAGAGGAGACCAGACCTGGAAAATAAACCATGAAGGAGTTACCCAAGGGAAGACTCAGCAGTGTATTGTGACACTTAGGTGGCTGTCTCTCTGAGTGACTCTCTTGAGCAGTGACAGTGTCTTTGACACAAAATCCCTTGTACATTCTGCCTCTTTGATTAATCTAGAAGCATTTTGAATCTTTGCCTTTGCTTCTGTTGTAATTCATTCTGCTCTAACAGAGTACAGGGCACATAGTAGGCACTGGACAAGTATTTTTAATTAAATCATTTCCAAGAAGGAACAGAATGAGTAGACACAGAGGCCAGTTCCTTCAAGCACATAAACAAATGAGCAGAGTGCAGGAGATTGTTTCCGCAGGTACAAAGTAAATACCCAGCTACGTGACTAAAATACTTCAAAAGCCATTTCAGTAGTTTCTGTCCCTGAAATATGTCTAATCAAATGTTTAATCTCTCAGAGTTTCAGAGAACTGATAACAAAACAAGATTGTTGACCATGCTTTGCAATACTAGTTAATTATTGTTCTCACCCTTGGTGTTCCTCGTCTCAGGTTCTTTAAGAAGGTGAACTCCCAATAAAAAGGTATGAAGGGTTGCTTGTTTACTTGTTTGAAAAAATGCATGAAGAATTTACTGCATTCATTATCAGCCCTTTACCAAAAACTATCAGCTGTGTATTTGGACATTGGATCTTTCCCAAGAGTGAGTTCAAACATCCGCGAAGCTTCGTCACGTGGCAACAAAAAATGATAAAACTCCAACAAACCAACCAAATTCAGACCCATCAGAAAACAATCCTAGTTAACACACTGTCATACACACACACCTTGCTGCCGCTCATTGGAGTAGTTTTGTGATGACAAATCTCAAAGAATGTGCTTATGTTTGTTTCCCTGGGCTTCTAAGATCACCACAAACTGGATAGTTTCAAACAAGAGGAATTTATTGTCTCACAGTCCTGGAGGCCAGAAGTCCAGAATCAAGATGTTGGCAAGGCCCAAACACTTTAGGGGAGAGCCCTTCCTTGCTTTGTCTGGTTTCTGAGGACTCTAGGCATTCTTTGGTTTGTGGTGGCATCACCCCCGTCTCTGCCTCTGTCTTAACATAGTGTTCTCCTACGTGTCTCTGTGTCTCCTCCTTTTCTGTGTCTTATAAGGACGTGTCTCATCAAACTTAGGACCCACCTGAAGAACCCAGGATGATCTCATTTCAAGATAATTGTATTGGCAAGACCCATATTTCAAATAAGGCAACACTGTGATGTTCCAGGTGGACATACCTTTTGGTGGAGCCAACAGAGGACTGCATTTAACCCACAGTAGCACGAAACTCTCCTGCCAGCCCATGTGATAAACAAGCTCCATTATTCCCACCTTAAAAGAACAACAAACAAACAAAACCCACTGCAGTCAAGTAGATTCCGACTCATAGTGACCCTATACAACAGAGTAGAACTGTTCCATAGTTTCCAAGGAGCGCCTGGTGAATTTGAATTGCTGATCTTTTGGTTAGCAGACATAGCACTTAATCACTATACCACCAGGATTTCCAATGGAGGGGAAAATAGATTTTCCAAAATATATTAAAGATTTACCTAAATCTTTGTCTAAAGTAGTTGCGAGGTTTTTTCAAAGGACCTGCCTGAAAAAATGGTTTCATGATGATTTTCCCGATGTCGGGTAAGGAGTTGTATTAGGGTGTCTCTTCTGGTACAAATTTGGGCTCCCACAAAGTGCCTACCAACCAAAGATACCTTCTTCAGGGGCTTGAAAGTCTACCTTTACCATTATCCCTTGTAGACCTCTTACAAACAGGCCCCAACTAACCAAGCAAAGGCATCATGTGTCTGAGAAAGCTGGCGCATTGGTTGGCCGACTCATTACAACCCTGTATATACAGAGCAGAACTGTTCCACATAGTTTTCCAGGCTGTGACTTTTCAGAAACAGATTGCCAGGCCTGTTTTCAGAGGTGCCTGGGGGTGGGGGTTGAACTGCTAACATTTCGGTTAACAGTTGAGCAGTTAACTGTATGAGCTCCTCTGGAACTCCTGGCTAACATGTTAGTAAAGACTAATTAATTTGATTACTTTATAGCTTCGGAATATCTATTAACAAGTAATACACAATGTTTGGGAGAACCTAGTCATGCTATCACTAATAATTTTTTAATAAAACATGTAAAATCTAGTTAGGACTAACTCAGTTTATAAATTTCTCATACCTGTAAGAGCCATTCACTTGCACATATCTGTAGTGCTGTCTTGCCAAGGGTGAGTTCTAGCCAGAGAAAGAGTTTGCAGTGATCTGAGAGGGTGCACTGTGCCTGTGATTCCCAAGAAGCCAAGTAACCAATTAGCCTGCCACAGATTCTGCACCAGGAGCCACAGCTATCATTGTCTGCAGACCAATATCCACTTTGGAATATTTTGAAATAACTTGTAGAGACATAGAAGGGATATTGGCCCTTCTATGAACTTCTTCTTTAGTGACCTTTATTAGCTACGAATTTGGAAGCAACAGAGCTCAGAGAATCCAAAACATACCTTCATGTGCCATCTAATTGTGCAGAAGAAATGAGAATAGGTAGATCAGTGCTAAAAACAACCAGTTAAGACAAAGTCAGAAGAACAAAGGAGGAAAAATGAAACTAGCTCAAGTCAATTAAAACAGCATTGCTTGTAAACCGAACATAATTAGGTATTCAGGCTCATACTGATTGCTCCTATCAGGTAACATTTAGCACCAGGGGGACGGGAATAAGACACTCTGAGCTAAAGGACAGAAAGTGGGATTACATGAGGGCAGAGCATGGTACCTAAATTTTAGTCAAAACAAAAATCTCTCTAATACCATGTCCATTGCGGTTGGTCATGGCTGCCCCTGATTGGAAGGCTGAGTATGCTTCAAAGTGCTGAAAGTTCCATGAAACAGTAATACAGCTTAAACCTCAAAATCATATCAAGTTGTTCTGTTCAGTGCCTGGAGCAAGTAGGACAAAGACGATGCTATACACCACCGTCACTGATTTCCTGAGACTCCACTTCTCATCACGTCTCCCCTCTGATCTAGAAATGCTAACATCTCCCACCTCAAAAATTAAAGTCCAAAGATATTTTCTTGATGAGTTGTTGTTAATATTCATTAACCACAAACCTGTAAAAGCAAAAAGAAAAAATTATCACCTCCAAATCTCAGAACCTGAAGATAACCACTGTGCAGTCTTGCATTTTGCTATGTGTCTTTCTAGTCTTTTTAAAATGCAAATATATGTAAAAATTGAGAGCAACAAACAAATGGAAATTTGGGGCTCACTTTTCACTTATTTGTTCATTACACAATATTTAGTGAGCACTCATTGTTATTGGGGAAACCATAGTGACATAGTGATTAAATACTACAGCTGCTAAGCAAAAGGTCAGCAGTTCAAATCTACCAGTCACTCCTTAGAAACTCTATGGGCAGTTCTACTTTGCCACTGGATGACAAAGATGAATAAGAGCATGTCATCTCCTTGTGAGTTCCCCAGTATAAGGAGAGACAGACATTTGGACAGAGGGTAGTGGCACAATCTATTAACATGCCTACGACACAAGTACTGCAGGAGGCTGGTGACTGGAAGGTTTGCCAGGATCTGAAGTCTGAGCAGAGCCCTTAGAGAGAACACGAAAGAGAAACAGCAGCAGCAACAGTAATGGATATAAGGTATCCAGCAGTAGCGATGGATGCAACCTATTAAGCACCACATACGCCGGAGGAGAAACCACCTCCAGTTGCTGTGGAGTCTATTCCAATTAATGGAGTCCCCATGGGTGTCAGAGTAGATCTGTGCTCCCGTGGGGTTTTCAGTGGTGGACTTTTTTGGAGGTGCCTCTGGGTAGACTCAAACCTCTAACCTTTTGGTTAACAGCCTAGTGTGTTAACCATTTGCACCATTCAGGGACCTCATTTAGGGATGGAGGAACAGGAGAGGTGTGCAAAAATATGCCAGTGCCTGGCACCTATTAGGTACTCAATAGACTTTTGTTCAGTGAATCAGTAACTGAATGAAAAAAGAGAGAACATTTTTCTGTGAATGAAAACGCAGTTCTATAAGTTTGGAGCAGTTAAGGAGGACTCCTGCTAGGACTCTAGCAGGGGCTGGGGAAAATGTTGAGAGTTATGGCTGGAATCTAACTCATTAGATGCAAATATCTTGCACCATGTTGTTACTAAGTCTGTCCTAAATCTCACTGTATGCATCAAATGGACTGTAAACTCCCTGAGATCTAATTATCATGTGGTGATGTTAGACCACCTAATCTCCTTCAGCTCCCCTTACCCCTTATTCTGCAAAATACGTATCCAATTTACAGCGTGGTAGCCATGCAAATCCAGCTTCAGGACAAATCCCTGATCCCTTTAACTTCCACCCAGATTTCAGCCTCTATCCCTTCTCACACAGGTATTCTGGGGTCACCACTGTTCATTTGTTTCTGTGTCTCCTTGATGGCACACAATAAATGTTACATAAATACATTCATTATGTCCTTTCTCTGTCATTCTTTGGGGAGGAATACCTTGGGCTGTATTATAAATATGAGGCTAATTGGCAATGGATATGCCCAAACCCAAGCCAATTGCCACTGAGTTGATCCCAACTCATAGTGACCCTATACGGCAGAGAAGAACTACTCCATAGCATTTCCAAGAAGCTGCTGGTAGACTCAGACTGTTAACCTTTGGGTAACAGTCATAGCTCTTAACAGCTGGGACAGCAAGGCTCTAACAGTGAATACAGATTTGTGTTATTATCAAGAAGTTTACGTTCAACTCATTTGTGTCAAAAATATATTGTGCAGCCTGGAAAAAACATGATTCCTAACTAGCAGTGGTAATCACACAGGGCAGTTTCTCAAAGACAATTGAACCTGAAAGCTATTTAAAATATCTCAACTCTGCTCGTTAGCCACTTTCCAGGCTTTTGACTGATTCTTACCTTAGAACTTCTATTTATTAGAGTGTGTGCTTTAGTTTTCTAAGCTGTAAATGAGAATAGTTATAGGACCTACTTACAGAGCTATGATGGCCCAGTGGTTAAGAGCTATGACTACTAATTAAAAGGCCAGCAGTTTGAATCCATCAGTCATTTCTTGGAAACACTATACTATAAGGCAGTTCTACTCTGTCCTATAGGGTTGCTATAAGTCAGAATCAACTCAACAGAGATAGGTATACAGGGTTGTCGATTGGCTTAAGTGAGATGACCTATGTGAAGACTAAGGTCAGTACCAAAATACAGTAAACAATAATGTTAGGTATTTGCTATGATTAATTCCTCTGATTAGAAGGCTTTTGTGAGTTACTACATCTACCCTTGGTTTTTTGTTTTTAAATAAAGAAATATGCTCAGTATGAGCAATTTTAGAGTTTCCTGATATGAGATTTATTAGAGAAAACAAATCATAACAAGGGTGCTCGATGGTACGGAGGTACACCACTTAGACTTCCCCTCAGGTGAGCGGTGTGGCCAGGTATGTGGCCGGCTGACGACCTCCAGGTGAGTCCCCCTTATCATCCTCTGTAGGGGCTTGTCAGGGTTGTCATTCTTTGTTTCCAGCCAGTGAGTGAACACAGCCCAGGCCACTCCTGCCTCATGGGGGCCTCCTCCAATGAAGGAGCTCACTGGCATGGCCAGAAAAAGGAAAAGTACTCTTCAGAGGAAATCTTCTCTCCAGCTGTGAAGGCAACGAATCCACAGCTGGTGCCCTACAGTTACCCACAGCCCTCATTGCAGCTGCGCAACCCTCTCCTGTCTTTATGAGTCGTTAGTTTGCTCCTTTTCCTGACCCCTTCCAGCACTTTTCCCATTCCACTTTGAAGACGGAGACTCGAAGCGCAAGTAATGTGCTCCTCTGTGAAATTCAGGAATCGGAGATGACCAAACCTAAGTCTTGAGAGACTTCCTTTTGATGTTCCTCTTCCTGGTTCACCCCATCGCTCCTATTCTGTGTTACAGCAGGTGCAGACAGAAGCCTCAGGGACAATGGCTTTAGGAGAAAGGCCAGAAAACACAACTGTCCTTCAGTGGTGTGAGGTCTCTGTTACAGGGAATGATGTGCCTTTTTATAGTTTAGCATTCTGTAAGGACATGTGTGTGCTTCTGAACACAGGTACATCCTTCTGTCTTTGATTCTGCAGACCTCTAGTATGAACAGCAAAATCCCAACAAGTGTCACTTTAGGTCAGAGCACAAACTCTGACAGTGGGGCAAAGTCAGCCAGGGAAGGATGGGGAGACTTTAGTTCTAGGCAAAGGCAAACATCTCCAGAGGCCCTACAGTGTAAGAGGAGGCATAGTGAAGAAGATGATAATATTTTCTATTTACCAAACACTTAACTGTCTGCTGGGTGCAATGCTAAGGGCTTTATATGCCCAGTCTCATTTAAGCCTTGGAACACAGTGATCAGGTTAGTATTATCGCTCTCATTTTATAGATAAACCACTGAGGGTAGAGAGGTTAAGTAACTTTCCCAAGATCATCCAGCTAAAATGTGGCAAAGCTGAGCCTTGAGCCCAGAAATTAATGCTCTTAACCTCAGGACAGAAGTCTTGGCAGTAGAATCTCTAAGTACTGGCCTGCTTAGCCCAAAGTTTAGCAGTTCCAAGCCACCCAGCGGTTCCATGGGAGAAAGTCCTGGTGAACTGGTTTTGTCAAGATTACAGCCAAGAAAACCCTGTGGAACAGCTCTACTTTTGTTATATGAGGGTTGACATGAGTCAAAATCACCTGGACAACACCTAATAACAGTGAATACCACCACCACCTCGGAAAACTCAATGATCAGAAGACGAGAAGCAGCGCTGTGAAGAGGTCGTGGCGAGACTGCACAGTCTGGTTCTACACTGTTCTTAGGCAGGCTCCCTAACTTTTGTTGTCATTTGTTTTCTCATTTCTGTGCAGAGAGCCATGTCTATCTAGCTTATCCCTGTGTCTTCTGTCCCTACAGCCTTGTCTGTTGGAATGTCATGCAGACTCTCCAACACTGTGTTGAATGAATGCCAGATGAATGTATGAAGTCAGGCAGCATGAGAATTCTTACTTTCGCAGGGATGCCGTGAAGGTTAGCAATAACGTGCAAGAAGAGACCCACCTGGAGGGTCCACACAGTGCAGCTACCCCAAAAGTGGCAGTCCTCATCATCTCACAGTGAAGGCCCAGCATCTGGGAGGATGGACTGAATGAGCTGTGCCGCTTCTTCCCTCCATCTGAACTCAACTGGCGGAATTTCTTCCTCTTCAGATGGTTTCCAGAATGCCTGAGGCCACCCAGGGGAAATAAAGAGGTAGAACTAGACGGAAACAAACTCAGTTTGGAGGCCCTGGACAAATCGTCCTACTGAGATGAATTTCCTTACCTATGAAGAATACATACTGCCTTGACGTGCATAACACGCAATGCCAGTTCCCTGAAGCATTTTCAAAGCTGAGTACAATGCCAGGCTCAGTGTTTGCAGGCCTGCGCTGTTCTCCTGAGGCAGAGCCAAAAGTCCTTTTTCATTCTTGCTTCATCCATAGAAAAAAGGAAAAAAAGTGCTAATGAAGTCCTCAGTGGAAGTGTGCACTGTCAATAAATCATAATAAAAGCATTTTAAAGGTAAATTTCTTTAGACTGCTGTGGCCTTTCATCTGACAGCTCAGAGAAGGATGTTAGAACTGGTAAGTAGTTTTCCCTTGCAGCAAAGTAAAATGTTGGAGACCGTATAGAAAGAAGGAACACACTTACGTTGTCTAAAATAAGACCTGGCTTTCGCAAAGTGTGCTCTACTCAAGGTATCACTGTTTGTCTCCTCCAAAGCTGATTTAGCTGTTTTCTCGTTTTTGCACAGTAATCTCACGGAAAACCCTCATTTTTCATTTGTGTGTGGCTTGAAATCCCCTGGCAGTGGCTCAACTGGCCTTCGCAGGGGGAGGCCCGCTGCACTTCGTGAGCCCTGTCTTACTATCCAATCATCAGCTGCCTGACTTTGAAAGCAGGAAGACTGTTGGTAAAAACAAATCCTTTGGCCCAATCCCAGCCCTCTTCTACAGGGTGGTCTCCAAATAGGTCACTGTAACTTGCTTCAGAGGATGTGGATTTTTCCTTTGATGTCCAGAAGCAAACCTTCTCTTCTCTTTCTTCTTCTCATCCTCTTTCTCTATTCACAGAGAGGGAAAGAATGGCTTTCCTTTGCCCTTGGCTCAGAATGTACATCAACCAAAGTTAGAAGGACAGATCTCCCTCTCAGGAACGGCTGTCCTCAGCTCACCTGAAGCCGACTTCTTGTGGCAACTCTGTGGCCATCTCCCACAGACCACTAATCTCACCTGGAGGAGCTGTGGGTCAGGTAAATGTTGTTCTGGGTAGAGAACCCACAGGACTCCTCTCTTTGGCTGCTGGAATTCTCAGAACTGGAAATCATACTCTTCTGCCAAGACCCCTTGATATACATTTTCCTTCAACTCTCACTCTGTGTTTGTTTGTTTGTTGTCTTTTAGCTTCTCTTAATGAGGCTCTGTCTTATTGGGACTCCCTTTCCTGTGTAACTTGTCTCAAATTCTTTTCGAGAAGCAGTTGAACTTTGAATAAATAAATATTGTAAAAGTGGTATCATTATCCTAACCATGCTGTTTCCCTTACCTGAGCAAGATGAAAATTAACCTAGGAAAATAATTTGGAATCATCCTCCTAACAAGTGATTTCTAACTAGAAGCTTTTGGCCTCACACCAAGATCAAAACCGAGTAGCTCATTCATTCATGTAGAACCTTTCTCACACCAATAAACACTTACCTACAAGCCCACAGTAAACTCATCATGCCCTCCTCCACCACTTTTTTTTTTTAAAAAAAACAAAGATGTAGCGAAAAAGCAGCCAATTCTTTGGATAGATAAATGGAATCACAGAAAGTAAAACTAAATAGATGAAGAAAATACACTAAATTATACAACAGGTAACAGCTGGAGACCTTATAGCGTGCAAATTCTATGGAGTTGAATCAGCTCAAAGTCTGCGGACTGGAGCTTTTAAAATCCCACCCCAGTGAAAATAATTTAAACTGGGCAAGTTAAAAATTTAGGTCCCATTCCTCCCTATCTACAATTTTCTGTATGAAAATTACAGTATTTCTTACCTTTTACTTTTTTTTTAAGGTTGAGGTATCAGCTCCTGTTTATGATTTAATTCAAACAATCATAATTAGAATTTTTCTTTTCATTTGCTTTCAAAAGGTATATTAATCAAAAGCAGGTGTTGTGATTCACTAAAAACATCCACCAAGGTAATTAAGCATAACACATCACTAAATATAAAAATTATGTGAAAATTTTAATCAGGGACATCGAAGTAGAGGTCAGTGTACATATCATCTACTTGGAACCCATCAACCTTTGTCTGCATTTAAGAAGTCCTGTCAATACAAATGGCATTTAGTGGAAGCTATGTATATATTATACAAATTCCTTAGGGATGGGGAGAGAACTCTGAAGAAGGTAAACTGAGGCAGTTGTGGAGACAGGACATAAGCAGCCTACTGACTTATGCTCAAGTTATCAGACCAACAGAACCCTCATGTCCTTTTTAGCTTAACTTTTCCCAGACTTCTGTATGGACGCTGCTGAAATCATGGTGTTTGATTTTGTCAATAGAAACCGGTATAGTCCAGAAATACCCAGAGATGTGAATCACATATATTGCTGATACGAAGCCGGATTTAAGATGGTGTTGGCCACCAACTTAGTAGCATTCTCTCTTTATCTGTGCCTACATATTTGTTTTAAAAAAGGGAGAGGGGTGGCTACGTCCAAGTTTACTTTTTAAAAACTAAATAACGTTGCCTTGTGGCACTCATATTGTATCTATTACACATTTCACTTCAAAACCTCATCTCCCCTAAACCCTCTTCAATGCGCTTGAAGTAGCAGAGCCAAAGGAAAGGAATTTTCTATTTAACTAGAGCACTGACATTCTGATACACAATTCTATCTTGTCTATTTACCTGCTCTCAAAAACACAAGACACTAAACACAAAGTGCTGAATGCGTGGAGTCTGCTGTGCCATAGGTGTCTGAATGCATCTGTAGCTTCCCTCTCACTCATCAGTGTAATTGTTGCCATGTTATTCCATTTTTTGATTAGTCTAGTCCCTCAAGCTCAATGCTTTTTTCTGGCCCAACGTTCTTCTGCTGGTTGTCATGGTGACTGAATTGTTAGAGAGGAGAAAGGCTCTGTTGTCTGTCATTGTTCTGTTGTGGTTTAGGTAACGCAGGAGGCAACACAAGTGAAGTGGATGGACCTTTTTTGCTCGGCATCATTTCATAGTATTGAAAAATCTCACATAAAAAAGGAGCAAATAGGCCCAACCAAAGAAATAACCAAGCTCTTTCTAAAGGAAAGTGCACATTATTAAAAAGAGGCAAAATGGCACTAATGATGAACTGAGTGATCCGTGAAAAACGCCGCTGAATATTACATTTATTACTAGAACAATGGCTGCGACTTAAACACCACATGCAATACCTACCATTTTGCAATTTAGAGTAAATGTAGTTTTTAATTATACAATTGTTGCATCAACTCTTGGATTTCTCTAGGCGGTGCTACTTTAACCTTATAGTCTGTGTGACCTCAAGATACCAAGTTGGAAGACTGAGGCAGAATTAAGAAACGGGCAAGTTTTCTTTTGGTGGTAATTTCTAACAAATTGTAGAAATTATCATTATTATTAAGAGCAGGCTACAGGGAAGGGCTTGAGTCCAATTTTTAGTGAAAAATGTTTTTAAAGCTAGCCAAAATAAACAGAATCTCTTTCTCAATTTGTTTTCAAATTTTGCCTATTTATTTAAATGGGAAGTAAAGGGCTACATTATAAATACATGGTAAACAAAGGGACATATCTTAAACAAGGACCAAATTAATATGGGTTCCCAAAAAGACCACTCTAAAATTTTCTTCAGCTATTGTGGTGGTAGACATATACCTAACCTAATCTTCCTTAATCAGCAATTACTTTCATTAGTACCAGTGTAATTTTTTCAATATAGTATTTTGTTTATTTGGTTTTAGAGTGATTTAAATTTGAATTTAGTTGTTTCATTTAATTACTTTAGTGACATAAAGCTTTGAGCAGATTACATTTGGTAAAACATGATCCATATACCAAAGGATTAAAATGTAGACTATGAAAAGTTTTTCTCTCACTCCCCAAATCCATCTGTCCAGCTGTCTCTTAATCCTCCACATATAATGTTCTTGTGTAATTTTCTAGGATGTCTATGCAAATATTATAAAATATTAACAGAGATTCTTCTTTTGTCTCTTGGTAAAAGTGTTAGTATTTTATAGATGCTTTTCTATACTTTTCACTTAAGGCTACATCTTGGCAGTCTTTCATATTAGAACATGGAGCTCTTCCTTCTTCTCTTTCTTGTCTTTCAGCAACATAGTATTCCATCGTATAAATGTACTCTAATTTATTTAATGAATCCCTATTGATGGACATTTGGATTGTTCTCAGTATTTTGCTTTCATAATGAACAATCTTGTGCATTTTTTAATTCTTCACATATGCACATATATTCCCAGAGAATAAATTCCCAGAAGTGAAATTCTGGGCTAAAGAGTATTGCTTTTGTAATTTTAATGAAAACTATCAGAATCCCCTCTGTAGGGATTATTTCCATCAACAGTGTTCAAAAATACTTGCTTCCTCATACTTTGCCAGCAAAGAGTAACATCAGACTTGATATTCTGCAAACAGACAGGTGAAAAATAGTACCAGTTCACAGTTTTAAGATGAATGTCCATTATTATGTGGGGTTAAATATCTTCTCATGTTTTAGAGCTATTTGTATTTATTTTCTTGTTAACCATTACTTCAGATATTTTGCCAGTAATTCTTTTGGGATGCTGGTAATTCTATTGTTGATTTCTAGGAGCTCTTTATGTATTCTGGAAATTTACCCTCTGATTGTCTTATGAGTTACAAGTATCTCTTTCCCAATTTGTCATTTGTCACTGGACTTTGCTTATGTCATTTGTCACTTGGACTTTTCCAAGCAAAAATTCTGACTTTACTATAGTCACACATACCAATATTCACTTTTACATTCTGGCTTTTGTCTCCCATCCCCACTCCAAGACTATGAAGAAACTCTCCAGTGCATTTTTGCAGTGTTCATATGGTGGTTTCTTCTCTTTCATTTTTACATTTAATATTTTATTACACTTAAGCTTTATCCTTGAGCAGGGTATGAGATAGGAATCCAGCTTTAGATTATTTCCAGATGGCTACTCAGTTATTCCGTCATCAGTTATAAAATACTCATTATTTTCCCTGACGACTTGAGATGCTCCCTTTACTGGATACTCAAGTCTATTGTACTTTTGGTATATTTTTGGCCTTTTTTTTTTTTCCTATTCCCTATTTAGGCATGGAGTAATAGTACACGTAAAATAACAAATCCAGTGCACAGGGAGCTGCAAGAACTGTACTTATTTAACAAATGCTCTTAATACAGCTGTATTTTCACAGCATAACATTTTGCCATATTTAATCACTGCTCGTGATAATTCATCATCCAGAGGTACAGTCCTCCCTTGACTCCCCCAGGAGGGATATATGTTCATTATCTTGTTGAACCAGGCATTGTGTCTCTCAAGCTCTGGGAAAACACAGCTAAGGCATCACTAATTTTGCAATTAAAATTCTAGAACGTAGATGGCAGAGGACTCTTTTCCCTTTCCGCACGTGCCTTTAGAAGTACTATTCGGGGCAGTGTTCACAAACCTCGGAGCGCGTTCGTTCAGCATCTCAAGTTTTTCACAGCAAAAGGAATCTGGGAAACCTGCTGCCCTCGCTTTCTGAGGGTGCACCACGACGACTTCAAGCCTAGCCATTAAAGAGCATTTGAAAGGGCACTTACTATTTAGTACCCAGTAAACATATATTTTGATTTTCTTTCATACTGTTTAATGGCATAACATTCAGCAAGCATCTGTGGAAACCAGCTAGCAATCACAACAGACACACTCCACGAAGAAGTGCACCACTTCCCGGATTGGGCTGAGCTCCCTCCCCACCCTGGAAGGGCCGAGGCCCATCACCGCGCCAAATATTCACAAGCGTGTTGTCTGTTATTGGAATAATGTAGTATGTTCGCGCAGATTGAAGCCGATTTTCAGTAAAGGCCTATAAATACTGCTCTTTGGCTCTGCGATCTTGAGGCTTTCGAGATCCCTTTACCCGCTGCCACCCCCTCCTTCTTAGCAAGCCTTTCGACCCTGGGGAGAAGATGAATGTCCTCACAACAAAAGATGACTTTTGGAGCAGAACCTACCCAATAATCAAAAGTGGCAAGTAAAAGGGGGCAGGTGGTGACCTCTCTCAGTGGCATGAACAAGAAGCTGAAGTAGCCTTTCCTTTTGCTTCGCAAGTGCCTGAACCACTCGTTGTGGGAAGGCGTTTGGCTACGGATCCATTATAAACGGAGAGCAAACCCGAAAGCTCGCCCCTCCCTCCCCAATTAGTTCAGATTGCTGTCGACCTTCAAAGAGATCCGTTGCAGGGGTGTTTTTCTAGTGATGATGCTGTGAAAATAATTTTCTTTTTGAAGAGCTTCCTTTCTGTTCTCTGCCCATGGCAACTTTTGAAAATTTGTTAAAACGCACACAGGCGTACAAACCTCTCAGGTTATCCACCAGTTCTCTAGGTGAGTGGAAACAAACGGCCGCTTGTTAAAGACGAGCACCGGGGACAATCGCTATTGTGATCATTTAGGGATATCATGCAGACTCTCCCGGCAGCCCCCACTGAACTGTGAGGAGTGGGTTTTTTCCAAGGACACAGCGAGACAGGGTAGACTGAGACAAAGTTTTTCTCTTCTTTTTTAAGCTAGAAGTCGTTGGGTTCCACAGCTTTTCCAAACAAGAGAGATTTCTTACGGTGCCAGATTCTGCACAGCAGTGAAAGAAAGAAAACCCCAGTGTCCCTATCTTCGGGGCACCTGTGCGTTTTTGATCTGAGTAAATGCAATAGCTAGCAGTAGTAACTGAAAGGAGAGCACATTTGTGAAGAGGAAAGTGGATTTGTGGAGCGGGTAGTAATAAGGGATTAAGAGAACCATAGACGACTCAGAACTGTGGGGATGTGCTGGTACTAACGGTAGCACCCGGGTCTTGGACAGACTCATGATAGCCGCAGAAATCCTCCCCAAGTAGGTGCACATCTAATCGATCCAGGACGCTGAAGAGACCAAGCACACAGCACAGCTTTTGGTATGCACTTGACTCGCTTTAAATATTCTAACTTCCCACCCATGTCCTTTTTCTGGGGACCCTTATTTAAAATGTTCTTTAAGTTAGGTGTAAATAGAAAGAAAACAAATTACAGCACACTGCAGCACTGTATAATTTCTGGGAGAGGAAAATAAAAATGGCTGCTTCTATTTTATCTTTTCTGCCTGGAAGCAAGAGTGTCATGCTGAGAATTGTGCTGGGCTTAGGATTTAATGGTCATGCCAGGAATTGGAAGCAGCACCTGTGGAAGAGGAGTGAAATCCCATAGATGGTTTTTCTTGGTGCTTTTGTATGGTATAAATGAGGATGTAATTTAAAAATAAGGCATACATCCTATTTAAAAAGAAGCTGGATGTGTGTAAATGTTTGGATTAAACATGACCAAGGACTGTACTGTATTTAAATGGCCTGGCACTTTGAAAATGATGAAATCAGGCTTCATAATGGTGCAGACATCTACTAATGGAACTAAATTTGCAATATAGGTGCACAGTGGAAAAGAAGGGCAGACAAGTGGCGCTGAGACTCTAAGTGACACAGCACCAAAGAATGAAGCATATTGAGTTTAATGATTGACCTGATCGGGAGGCTTTCTGCTCTGACAGTCAGGATATGAATTATCCTATTATTATAAGCAGGTGGGTCATCTTATTAATGCACCCTAGCCTTTCACATTTTTTAATTTAACTTTATATTAAATTGAACAGTTTCAGTAACCCTCCTCTCGCTCCTTGAAGGAAACACAAGCAGATGCCCAGAAATATTTTCTGTGTCACTTTATATATATATATTATTTCTTTCCAAAGACACATGTTCAGCTCTGCCAAACTATAATGCTTTGGCTTTAATCTGGATATAGCTGAGATGTCTTGGAAGTTTGTCTGTAAATGCCTTCAAATCCAGAGAAGCTGAAGGAGATTCGAGGAGGCTGTGCTCCTCTTAATGACTCCACGTGGAACAGCATCCCTGGAATTCTGATTTTGGCACTGTCAGCCACTTGATAGCCACTGCTACGTGGAGCAACAAATGAGCCATAACCAAATGTTTTCTGAATTCATCCCCAGCACAACTCTCCCCTTAAACCAAAATTAGGCAGTGAGGTAATATTTGTTTAGAAACACTTACCAGACACCTGCTTCATACTATAAATACTATCTTGGCAAAGCCTCCTTAGACAAAGGAAACATTTTACTGGAAGGTCAGTATCTGCAGTGACTGAAAAACATGGGACTATTTCAACCTCATCAACAAAGGCTTCTGTTTCAGCCCCTATTCCACTCTTTTTTTGTTTTGTTTTGTTTCCTTTCAGCATATTTTAGGAACTAATCAGCCTTATAAAAGGTACCACTGTTAAGCTACTGTTTGTCTTGGTCTTCACTGAAGCTCCTTAAAAGATAGAGTGCAAACAAATGAGAATTAAGGTCATTCCATTTAAATCCTTCAGAGAGGAAGACAAGGGCTAACTTATTGCTGAGGACTGCAGAGACAAGAGTTGGAGGAATCCAGGATGGAAAAAAAGAAAGAAAGAAAACACCCTCATTGTTTATTATTTGCCAGTCTCGGAGCAGCTCCCCTTCCCCTATTTGTGAAGGGATTACCCTCCTATCTTCAGAGATTAATGGGAAGCCCAGACAATTCCCTGGCTCCCAGTCTATCCTTCTCCAAAGCGCATTCTCCAGAAAAGTGAACCTGGGAGCACACTCACTCAGAGACATAGTGTAACACTGCTCACACCCGACAGCCTAACGTGATTCGCTCTCCAGCTGCTGCAGGTACACAAGCAAATAATTGCAAAAGGGATCCCATGTGTGCCTAGAAGCAAAACTGCACATTAGGTGGTGGTAGCTGTTGGACATAAAATCATAGCAGGTATCTGATTTAAAGGGGTGAAGGGAGCAAAAATATTTAAAAATAATAATCTGTGCAAAAGGAGCATAGTGATGTGGAATACTGGCCCCCTTCTTTTATAATGCTGGTTGCAGCCTCACAGGTGGTGTTATTGTTAGTTGTCCTCAAGTTGATTACAATCATGACACCTTGGGTGATGAGTAGAACTGCTCCATACGGTTTTCGGGCTATAATCTTTACAGCTATAAGTTGCCAGGCCTTTTCTTCCACTGTACTACTGGGTGGGTTCCAACTGCCAAGCTTTAGGTTAGAAGGTTAAAGCAAACCGTTTGTGCCACCTAGGGGCCTTTGCAAACCCCACTACCCATATTTTATTTGAGACAGAAGTCAGTTAAGGTGGTCTTCAGTTTCCTCATTTGTTGCTGCTGTTGATGTGTTAAGCATCACTAAAGAACATTGGCTTTCAAATTAAACGATGTGACAATGGGTTGATCGGTCTGAATGAGGAGTGCACCTTAAAGTTTTGTCTTTAAAGAAATAAAGTCAGGAAGCAGAAATTGCCACCTTTAACCAAGAGAGAGGGAGATTCTTCATGTCAGTGAATACAGTATTCTCTGTTTCTAGTGCTTAGCAAAATTTGGCACACCCAAATGCTCAAAAAACACTTAATGAAGAAGTTGGTATTTTTGAGTATTCTAATAATAGCAGTAGCAATAAGATCATTAAGAAGTCTTGATAAAGTTACAATAACCATAAAAAAAAGAATTCTTGATGATTGCTAAGCATTTACAACACACCTTGCAGCGTGCTAAGCATGTCATTTACGTCATCTCAATCCTCACACCAGTATCGTGAGGTAGGCGCTACTATCCTCTCCAGTTTACAGATGAGAAAACAGCAGCTCACTGAAGGCCAATCATTGGCCCAAGGTTACATAAGAAATCAGCAACAAAGCCAGGCATCTTCTCTAGACCCTTTTCTCTTAATTAAAATGCTGCACCTCCCACTGAAGCAGTATCCTTTAAGTTGAGTTTAGGAAACTGGTTTTTCTGGCTCCAGATGAATAAATTATCCTCAGAGAGAGTCAGGGTGCCACTTTCAGACAGTTTATGAGATTATAAAAAGGCTACCTTGACAGGGCATCAATTTTTTTTTCTTCAGTTTACAGAAGAACTTGTCATTTTGTTGTCAGATGCCGTCAAGTTGTTTCTGACTTACGGTGACCCTGTAGGTCTGAGTAGAACTGCCCCACAGGGTTTCCAAGAAGCAGCTAGTAGATCTGAACTGCTGACCCTTTAGGTTAGCAGCTGAGTGCTTAACCATTATGCCACCAGGCCTCCTCAGAAGAATTTAGCTGCTCACAAAATACAATGATAATTTTGGTAGTATTTTGTTGAAAATCACATGAACACACCTTTTGAGAGGAGTGTTGTTCCTTTCTTGACAGGCTATCTGACACCCCGTAGTTAACACAGGGATAGAACTGGTGGCACAGTGTTAAGCGCTCAGCTATTAACCAAAGGGTCATTGGTTCTTACCTGACCAGCCATTCCTTGGGAGAAAGATGTTGCAGTCTGTATGAGTAAAGACTTACAAGGTTGGAAACCCTGTAAGACAGTTCAGTTCTGTCTTACAGGGTCACTATGGCTCAGAACTGACTCAACAGCAATGAGTTTTGGTTATCACGCATGAAGGCGCACACACTGTGCCAAGTTTTCTCAGGCAGAATGAGATTGGTTTGCAACACCCTTGGCATGTGGGGGGTCTGCCTGGCTTTCTGCTGTATTTGATTATGTTTGACCTGGTTAATTCACTTCATTGTATGGTCTCCCTTTGCTGGAAACAGAACAGGATTTAATTGTACTTTTAAAGCCTTAGAAAATCACTGTATTTGTATTAGAATAAAGACAAACACTGAGATCATCTTGAGGAAATTCTGATATTTGCAGCCCTGCAATCTGCAAGAGTGTTTTCTGGAGACTTTTACCTTCTCCCTTGGCCATTGGGATGTCCAGTTATAAGTGTACTGACTACCCAGTAACACGTGTAGGGTCTATAATTCTAGAGTAACTCAACTGAAAAAAAAAAATACTTAAAATTTTGGTTTCTTCTTGAATAGACCTAAAACCCTATTTTAACAAATAATCTGATTTATTCTCCTTCTAAACTCTGTTAGCTTATAAACTAGGTGAAAATGGAGAGAGTCATATACATTTATTTAATAACTTTCCTTTTTCTGGCGAAAATGCTATAAAGTGTTGTAGTGATCAAAAGAAAGCAGAGGAGAAATAACTAGTAATAAACATATGTAACCATGATATCAATTTTCTAAGTCAGTAATAGTAAACTATTATTTCCCAGAAAGAAAAGTTACGGGACACTTGTTATTACTTTAATACATATTTCCACATAGCCATGCAATAATATATAGCACAATTGTCTATCTGAACTTCTGATGGGTAGCACTGGTGACTCTCCCCAATAAAATAAGTAGTTAAAAGAAGAATTGAGAGGGTGTTCTCATTTGGAAAATCTCCAGCAGTCCCGTATAACCCTACTAGAAAAATTTTGAATTCTAGCTGCCATTTATCTCTATTAATTTCAGGACATGGTGTTTTGTTTAGGACTTTGGAAAGCCAGCACCATATGACATAATCTTGCAGCATTTTAATACAATAAGCATCAGAGCAAACGTGTCCTATCCTTCTCTTTTTCTTTTTCAAAGGTAACTCCACAGATTCTGGCATGAGTTTACCGTGATGGCAACTTACCTATTCCATAGTCACAGAGGAAGTTAGTTCTGATTTCGTAGTGAAATTCATCAGGCTAATCATTAGATGAGCACCCAGGAGTTTTCTTCTGGACAAAGGCAGTCACTACGAGAAATGGTTTGGCTGTTATTAAGTATGAAATGAAATAGGTTGGTATGATAATATGATAGCCTTCTGTACTGGAAAATTTTCCCTCAGTGGAAAATCTCAGATTCTTTCACCCTGTTTCCTGACTCATAATAAATAACAACAACACAATATAATAAGTTGAACTCCTGTTTATGATTCCAAGACACTCGTGTTATTAAAACATCACATATAAAAGCTTTGGATTGTCAGAAAATGACTAGCAAATTTTTTAAAGAAATTAATGCCAAAGTGAGACAAGCTCCAAACATCAGTGAAATTACAGAGAACAATACTCTGAGAGGTATCAAATCAGAACTTTCTGGTATCAACATTTGTTTCTTCAAAATAAGCCTATAAAATACATTGTTATATATAAAACTGACAGTATTTTCATTACTGAAATATTTCCAAAGGACAAAATGGTTCCTTAACAATCTCTGCACAGCTGTATGCTGTTTGCTTTGTGACTGACAAGCAACTGGCTACATGTAAATAATTTTATAAGTACGTCTCCAGGGAAGCATGGATTAGGATGGCAAACTAAATGAGCATATCTGCTCCTGGCCCCAACCTCTCAAAAGTCAGCTATTTAAAAAGTATAAATTTATGAAAATCCTAAAAAGAAAAATAAATGTTTCGATAAGCAGACAAGAAATCCTAAAGAATTCTAGAATATAAAATAAAGTCGAAAGAAAAAAAATTGCCATCAATTCCTACTCATAATGACCCTATAGGACAAAGTAGAACTGCCCTATAGAGTTCCCAGTGAACAGATTACCAACCTTTTGTATAGCAGCTAAGCTCTTAACAAAACAAAGGGGATGGTATTGGTCAAAACAAGATCGGATGGACGGAGTGGAGAAAAACTTACAGCCCAGACCTGGAGCGGGAGAAAAGTACACATCCAGAGGAGTCCTGCACTTAACATTTACACAGAGGATGCCTTTGCAGGGGTCTGCAGGGTAGGTGATTCATTAAAGAACTGTCTTTGAAGCAGCAAAGCCTGGCTATTGACTCCTTACCTCTTGGTTACATAGAATTTCTGGTAGGAACTGCCTTTGACCCTTGGGTTTTAAGCCTAGAATGGCTCCTTCATTAAATAGCCTGCCTGTGGGTTCCCTGTGGGGGGTCAAGACTCTGAAAGAGGAGGAAGGTAGAACTGAAGTAACCCTAGACCTTTAAAGTAGAAAGGGAAGGGAAAGGTGTGGCAGAGAAGCCTCTCTGCCCAAAGGACCAAATACACTGGGATATCTCAACATCCCTGGTGCAAACACTGTGCTTGGCTGCTAACTGATAGGCTGGAGTTTTGAGTCCACCCAGTGGTACCTCAGAAGAAAGATTTGGTGATCTGGGAAAAAAATAAAGGAGAGAGTGTTTCTCTGTTGTAACTCTCCTTTCCTTGTTTATACTAAAGATCTACAGTTACTTAAGTTCTATGTTCTGAAAAATTAAATAATAATAATCCAGTACCATCAAAATTAGCCATTGAAAATCCTGTGGAGTATAGTTCTATTCCAACACACATGAAGCCACCATGAGTCAGAATCAGCTAGACAGCAACTGGTTCTTTTGGCAGTCAGGAATGGCTACAAGGTCTAAACCATAGCCTACTATTCCAAGTCCATACACCTCAAATGAAACTACCAGCCACAGTGAGTCTTCCCAGTCAAAAGAGAATATGCATGGGAAATGGATGAACGCTGCTTCAGAGAAGACCTGTATAAGCTTCCTATAGTGATGAATCTAGTCTTTCTGACATTATTTACATTAAATGAACACTGAGGCTTGCCATATATTTAGGGAGAACTAGAAGCATTTAGGAAACCTTGGTGGTGTGGTGGTTAAGTGCTACACCTGCTAACCAGAAGGTTGGCAGTTCAAATCTGCCAGGTGCTCCTTGGAAACTCTGTGGGGCAGTTCTACTCTGTCCTATAGGGTCACTATGAATGAGCATCAACTCGATGGCACTAGATTTGGTTTGTTTTTTCTTTAATAGCATTTAGGAAACCCTGGTTGTGTAGTGGTTAAGTGCTACATCTAATAACCAAAAGGACAGCATTTCAGTTCCTCCTGGGGCTCCTTGGAAACTCTATGGAGCAGTTCTACTTTGACCTATAGGGTAACTATGAGTCAGAATTAACAACAGTAGGGTAGGTTTTTAACAGTATTTAACCACAACAGCAAGAATGACAAAAAGTTTCTGTGAGTGGCTGCAGGTAATTAAAGGGAAGGAAGAAGGGGTGGAGGGGAGTAATTCTAATTAATATCTTCCAAAAGAATTAAGAGACTCTTGCATCTATAAGATAAAAAAATTATTTGGTACAACAAGATCAAAAGAAAGGAAGAGAAGAAGGGAAAGAGGATGAAAAGGGAGAAGAGAGGAATACAGGATGGAAGGGAGAGGGAAACAAACAGTGATACAGCTAACTGAAAGGAAGACACAGAGTTGTCATTTGCAGCTATATAGTCATCTACCAGAATTGCAAAGGAGTCAAACTGAAACATTACTAAAACTAATAAGCAACTTAAGTAAGGCAGTTGACATTAAATCAACAGTTTGCTGTACCCCAAGTGAGCAGACACTGTTCTTTAGCTGACTTAATACCCATTCATATCCCCTTTCTCCTATACTGTCTTCTGCTTGAAGGTGGCCATGCGACACAATGTTTTAGTTGTCTGGTACTGCTCTAACAGAAACACAATGAGTGGATGGCATTAACATAGCAAAATTTTATTCTTCCACAGTCCAGTAGGCTACCAGTCCAAATTCAGGGCGTCATATTCACGGAAAGGCTTTCTCCACTGGCTCTGGAGGAAGATCTTTATCATCAGTCTTCCTCTGGACTGGGAGCTTCTGAAGTGCAGAGACCCCGGGTCCAAAGGATGCACTCCGCTCCCAGCACTGCTTCTTTCCTGATGGTGTGAGGTCCCCAACTCTTTGCTTGCGTCCAAGAGACTATCTCAGGATGCAACACAATCTTATAGACTGAGTCCTGCCTCACTAACATAACTACCACCCATCTTCCCTCATTAATCATAGAGGCAGGATTTACAAAATATAGGAACATGAATCAAGACCTAGCCAAATGGCAGCCCACACTTTTCGGGGGACACAGTTCAATACATGACACACAGTTCTGATTTGCAAGAAATAAGCCAACTCTCTTGTGCAGATTTTTGCATTCCTGATGCTGATTCACAACTTTCCTTTTCTGTTCTCCTTATTAGAATGCTGACAGGAGACCAGAACCGCAACAGGTATCTCTGTATGTTTTGAAGATGAGGCCCCAGAGGCTGAAGAATAGAATCATAGAGACACATACCCTGCTGTCATCAAACTGCCAAACCAACATCGGCAGGCAGATTCTTTTGGACTTTTTGGTATGAGACTAAAATAAACTTCTGTTTCCTTAAGCCATGGTTGGGTTCTCTGCAAAAGACTTTTCTAACTGATACACAACCAATCAGAAAATCTAGTGAGGAAAAAAAGTTGATGCACAAAGGAAGCTAAAATTTTAAGGAATAAAATAAACAGAATAAGAAATATGCAAGATGAATATGAGGAAACAAAACTTGAATAATGAATAGACTATGTTGGTGAATGAAGACTTCCTATTATAAATATTCTAATCTATAATTAATTTTCAGAAACCCTGGTGGCTTAGTGGTTAAGTATTACAGTGCTAACCAAAAAAGGCAGCAGTTCAAATCCACCAGGCACTCCTTAGAAACTCTGTGGGGCTGTTCTTCCCTGACCTATGGGGTCACCACAAGTAGGGGTCAACTCAGTCGCAGTGGGTTTGTTTTTTCTAACAGGATCTTTTATGAAACTCACCCAGATGATTCTAAAATTCATATGAAGAAGAGAATGGACAAGAGTAAACATTCAAAAGTTTTGGAAAAGAATAAAAATGAAGAATACTTGTTCTGTAAGATATCAAGCATACTGTGAAGCACTATTATTGAAAACAATAAACTCAGCACCAAAAAATAAAATGAAACCCACTGCTATCAATTCAAATCAAACTCACAGTGACCCTATAGCCAGAACAGAACTGCCCCAAAAGGTTTCCAAGGAGTACGTGGTGGATTCAAACTGCCAACCTTTTGGTTAGCAACCGTAGCACTTACCCACTACACCACCAGGGTTTCCAAACTTAGTGCAGGGATAGGCAAAATTAATGAAACAAACAGAGAATCTGAAAATAGAGTTTTATGTATATATAATTTGTTATATACTAAATGGTGGCATTTCAAATCATATGGCGCTAGGCAAGTCAAGCATGTATTTTGCAAGAATAAAGTTTGTGTATTATATTACACACATACATAAATTCCAGATAGAATAAAGAGCTAAATATAATAAACAAAACCTTTGAAGAACTGAAATAAAATCAATGAAAAATTTTTTTTAATTTTTTAAAGCTAAAGACTGATACGTATGATTGTCATAAAAACAATAAACAAAGTTAAAATACAAGATAAAGCCTGGAAGAAAACATTTTCAATATATTCAACAGAAAAAGGATCAATACCCATAATTACAAAGATTTCTTACAAATCAATAAACTGACAAAATCAATAGGAAAATGGCCTAAGGTTATAAACAATCAAGACAAGGATAAAGGAATTCAAATAGCTAAATAATGTGTAGGTGAAAAGATGTTCAACCTCTTAGCAGTTAGAAAAATGAAAATTAAAGGGTTAGTTTTTGCCATCAGACAAGCAAAAGCTGGAAAGCAAGTCAATAACAGTTAGCAAGGGGTAGAAAAACGGATACTCTTACATGCAATCGGTAAAAGTGAATGAATGTAACATTTTTAAGAGGCATTTGATATATATATATATCCATATTGAAAATGTACATACATTTGGCCCAGCAACACTATAAATTCTTTTAAGCTCCATAACTCATCTTACTTTCACAGCCAATATCTTTGAAGAATATCCCACAAGGGATAGAACCATCTAATATCTAATCTTTGACCTTTAACATATGACTTATTATCCTCACCCTATCCCCAACTCCACTTAAATTCTTCTGATGGGAATCATCAATAACTACCTTATTGTCATATACAATAATTTTTTAAGTATTTATACCATTTATCCTTGAAATATTTGATATTATGGACTGTTTTTTTCCTTAAAATTATTCCTTTTGTGGTATTCTAAGACTCTTTTCCCTAGTTTTTCTTTGTAGCTCCTGGTCTCCTTTGTTTATTCATCTCTCTCTCTCTGGATGGTCTTTCAAAGTTAATGTCCCCCTGAGCTTTTTGCCTGGCCTTCTCATGGTCTTCTTGAGTGAGCTCAACTTACAGCTTTAATTTTGATCAAGAGGCCCCAAAATCTAAAATAACTAATGTCTTCAGCCCTCCTCCACTGCACTCTTAAAAAAACAAAAACAAAAACAAAAAAACTGTTGCCATTGGGTTGATCCCAATTCATAGCATACCTACAGAACAGGGCAGCACTGCCCCATAGGATTTTCAGGTGGCAGCTGGTAGGTTCAAACTGCTTGCCATTTTTATTTTTTTGGTGGCTACAGCACTTTTAATCACTGTGTCACCAGGGTTCTAGATCCTTATTTATAACTGTCTTCTAACATGTCTACCAGGAAATTCCACAGGTATTTCACCAATCTAAATCACATGATCCTCTCTCTATAATCTGTCTTGAAGAAAAATCTACTTTTCATCCAGGTACCACAGCTGGAATTCTGGGAGTCATCTGAGACTCTTGTCCATCCGTCACCTCCCATATTTGATCTGTCACCATGTCCTACAGATTCATACCCAGCTATCGCTCTCATACATGTTCTGCTATTCCACAGCCTACGCCTTCCTCATCTATTTAAATACTTCTTAACCTGGAACTCGCCAACGATCTGGATCCATGGACAGACTGCAGAGAGGCTGAATATATGACTCTTAAAAAGGATTCAAGGCTCAACAAAGGTTAAGGACAAGCAGCTTAATCTAACTGTTGCTATTACCTGCAGATTACTCTTCCAGCTTCCGGTCTCACCCCTCTGATCGTTCTTGCATCCTACTGCCATAATGTCTTTCCAGACATAAATGCAATCATGATCTTCCTATTTAACAACGCTGTACTATCTTAGGGAACTCTGATGGCATAGTGGGTAAGTACCATGGGCTTCAGTTCAAACCCACCAGGTGTTCCTTGGAAACTCCATAGGGCAGTTCTACTCTGTCTATAGGGTTGCTAGGAGTCAAAATTGACTCTGTGACAGTGATTTGGGTTTTTATCTTTTGATACCATCTTATCATTTTGAGGAAAAAAATCCAAACCCATCAGAAACACCATCTGTGGGCTTGTTGTGTTGATCTCGGCTGCTTCTTCTGTCTCATTTTTCTTTCCTTCTTATATCTCAGCTCCAACTGCTAACAAGTTTTTCAATAGTTAAATTTCCTCTAATGTCCTGTTCACTACTGCTGTTCACTACTGCTTTATCTTTTCTCACATACCTTCTTTACTGGATACTCTGCTTTAACAAGCATTTGTCTGTGCTCTTCTTGCCTCCAAGTCTATCAAACCAGCAAGGTAGGACCGACCACTTCTTGCTCTGTGCCCAGAGATTTACCATCATCCCTATATTTCATCATAGTACTTACTTACAGGTCAGTTTGTGTGTTGAGCTCTATGTTTTTTGAGTGCAAGTTTAGAGTTTTGCCTTTTGTACCTCCCGCAAGTAACAAAGTGCTGGAGCCATGCGAAGACTACTTTTCAAATGTTAATTAAATTACTTTAAGGGGGACACCAATCTGATTTTCATCACCATCAGCTCCTTTCTATACACTGGGGAGTAGGGGGAAAGAAGAAGAAGAAAGAGGATGAAAGAGAAGGAACAAGGAGCATCTATTTATTAGACATAAACAATATCACATCTGTATTGCAAATGCTGAGAATTCTAAAATAATGTAAAACAAAGAAGAAAAACCACAGGGGAATACCCAGCTTTTTCTAGGAGCTCAACATAGCCTTGCATTACCTTCTTATAAATATTCATATTATGAGATTTAATTCTCATCACCATTGAGTAATGTTCAAAAATCTACTAGCCTAAGATCTGTACTAGAGAGTCAAGATATCAGTGTTTGGAATTGACAGACCAACTGAAGATTTAAAAAAACAATTACTGTGAAGCCAGTCCTGACTTACGGTGGCCCTAGTGTGTGTCAGAGTGGATCTGTGCTCCGTAGGGTTTTCAGTGACTAATTTTTGGGAGGTAAATAACCAGGTCTTTTTCCAAGCTGCCTCCGGGTGGACTTGAACCTCCAACCTTTCCCTTATCAGCCAGTATATTAATCATTTGTACCACCCAGGCACTCTCAACTGAAGATTAGAAAATAAAAAATAGGGATAAAGCAGCCAGCTTATATGTTTAAGCCAAAAAAAGAAAGAAAGAAACCTGTTGCTGTCCAGTGATTCCAACTCATAGTGACCCTAGAGACACTGTAGAACTGCCCGCATAGAGTTTTTAAGGAATGCCTGATAGATTTGAACTACTGGCCTTCTGGTTAGCAGCTATTAGCACTTAACTACTAGCAGCATAATGACACCTGTTCTTAAGAGTTCATATTATTTTTCAGGATTGATATGTAGACGAATTTTGATTAAGTTATGATCTTGCCTGCCATGCGTGAGAATCTTAGACTTAAAACTGGGTGTTGATTCTGAGACACGGCAGGCAGGATCATAACTTTACTAAAATTCCTTTACATATCAAGTTTGGAAAAACAACGCGGACTCTGCAAGAACGTGTACCATTATGTTGAATTTGTGTCTGGTCAGAAGGAGGCAGGAAGGGGAATAGAGAGATGAAAGAAAATACACCACATATGTAGCTGGAGGTGGGAGAATGGGGGAGAGATTTTCTAAAAACTATAGCAAGCTCTTGAAAAGGAAGTTTCCTACTTGCTTCAGTGAAGTAACAGTCTAACATAAAGAAGGCATTATCATTGCATCACGCAAATATTGACTGACTTGGCTAATCAAGGGCTGTGTATCAACAGCATTTTCCCCCACTGGAGTCTGCAGCGACAGCTTTGTGTACTCTGCAGTCTCTTGCGCCTGAGCCAACAACTGATAGAGTATTAGATCAAAGCCTTGATACACAGATGCCAGGCAATTTGGTATTAAACAAGAGATAAGAGCACAAAAGAAGTCTCAATGTACTTTCACCTCGATTTGAACAGCAAATAGTTAATTAGGTTGATAATAGATGTCAACATTTCATATGATGTCATGGTTCTCAGATGGTAAGCTAAACTATTTTTCTTTTTAAAATAATCAAGAATGAACCCCATTTTATTATTTATGCTTGTTCATATTTGAGGCATTTGGTTAAAGAGAATTTTTAAAAATAAAATCATAGAATACCATTTTTACCTACATAATTTACATGAAGTGTTTAAAGGGTGATATGATGAACCAGTAGAGGCTTGCATTCAATGCAAATAATCAAGGCCTGAATTCATTAAGGATTATGGAAATGCTGCTATTTCCAGGTTTCTGAGGTTCCTTATGTGGGTGATTTATAAAATCTCTTGCCCACTTATTCCAAAAAACAACAAAAAAATGATGTTATAAAATATGCAACAGTTGTGCCTTGGTGAAATTTTGTATCTAAATGAAAAGCAAAATAATAATCTGGTTATTTTTAACAATTAAATCAAACATCACAAAAACAGAGTGAATTAATATATCTTTTCTATATAAGCATCACACAAACATGTCAAAGGTATAAATATTCTGAACTGTCTCTTTTTTTAGCTAAGAAATAGATAATAGTGATTAGAGAGATCCTATATTCTCCCAAGTCTCTAGCATCAAGTGTGAGGTAAATAATAAATATCTTTTCAACCCCAATCAAGTACCCAGCCCTTAGAGCAAAGTTCAGAGGCTGTATTATTTGTATGCACAAAACCAAACCTTCAAAACCAGAACATGTTGGTCAAAATGAAAATAAACATCACAGATTTGTTAGGACTTGACCAAGTGAGTGTCACTGACCATTGTGAGAACAACCACATAGTAAAGCTCTGGAATACTACTTCCTTTTTCCAGATTTTATAACAAAATCAATGCATATTAATAGTGCCATCTACTGCTTAGCAATGACACTACAGTGCCCCCAAAGTGGCCCAATGAATCCACGACAGTTGTTTTTATTTTCATTAAGAGTAACACCATTGGAATGGCTTGTGATGCTGTTTGGAGAACACTATGAAATATGTTAAATGTGTAGACTCATTGGCTAACTGCTTTCTTCATATGTATTTAAAAACTCAGATTTACTTCCAAATGGTGACTCATGGGAGCAACAATAGAGCAAAAAAAAAGGTATTGTACTAAAGGTTACAAACAGGTTTTCTTGTTCTGCCATTGCTTGCCTTGGCTTTTTGGTTATCCTTAACAAGCATGCCTGGCATAATGTTGGTGAGGATTATGATCGTTAGAATTTCTTTCTTTCAGGGAAAGCAAAAACAAAACAAAACAAAAACCATCATGATATCAGGTGGATGCCAGAATGAAGTTATTTGAAACCTTTTAAACACACTTGCCAATTTTTTTTAGCTTACTGGGATTTCTTTAGTTGTAAGCAGACAGAATGATTTTGAGCCTCTCTGAAATGTAAAAAAAAAAAGTTTATTTATTTAAAACTTATTATTTAGCTTATTTGAAAACTAAGATATATAGATAACCAACCATACATTTAGTCCAGAGATTCAATATACAGATAATTTAGTAAATAACTCTCTTTGTTTACAGACTTACAGATGGAACTCGATCTTCCCCTGTGAAATTCATGTATTAAATGTATTTTAAATCATGGTACTGTGTACCTCCTGATGTGATGCAATAAGAAGAACACAATGTCACTTACCATATTTCTGCCAAAAATTTGTAACCTGAATTTGGTCATGAGGAAATGTTAGACAAACCCAAATTAATAAACTTTCTACAGAAACAAACAAAAAAATCAACCCATTGCTGCTGAGTTGATTCCAGTTGATAGCAACCCTAGGGGGATAGAGTAGAACTACTCTATAGAATTTCCAAAGAGCAGCTGATGGGTTCAAACTGCCAACCTTGTGGTAGCAGTCAAGTTCTTAATTACTGGGTACCAGGACCTCCTTCTACAAAAAAAGTGGCCTATAATATTTAAAAAGTATCAAAGTCATGCAAGACAAAGAAACACTGAGACCTGCTCTAGATTCAAAGAGATTAAAGAGATGTAACAACTAAATGCAGTATGTGATTCTGTACTGGACTGTGGAACAGGTATAAAAAAAATGCATGGAGAACATTATTAAGACAACTGACAAAATATGAGCTATTCATTGAAAATAGTGTGAAGTTCCAGAAAGATGAAAACATCATTCTTAAAAGAAATACAACCAGAATACTTCTTAAAAGTGACAGTGGCAAGACTTTGTCTTGCTTATTTGCATGCATAATCAGGAAAGCCCAATTAGATCACGTTTGATAGATAGAATCACTAAAAATGAGGAAAACCCTTAACTGGACAGTTTGACACAACAGCCTCAACAGTGGACTAACCATACTAATGACCGTAAAGACAGCGTAGCATCGGGCAGTACATTATTCTGTTTTAGTTAAGGTTGTTGTACATAACGTTACCAGGAATCAGAGCCGATGTGACAACAACTAATAACAACAACATTAGATAATAGCATTGAATCAATGTTCACTTTCTTGATTTATAACTTTATCACTGTTACATAAGAAAACGTCTTTGTACCTACAAAACACATTCTGAAGTACACGGAGGTAAAGGGCACAACGTCTGTAGCTGACTCTCAAATGTTTCACGACAAAACTTACGTATATAGTGGGTTGCTGTTGTTAGGTTCCACCGAGTCTGTTCTGACTCGCACTGACCCTACAGCACAGAGTCAAACTGCCCAGTGGAGTTTCCAGGGAGCAACCTGTGGATCTGAATTGCTGACATTTGGGTTAGCTGAGCTCTTAACCACCGGAGCTCCACACTGGCGTGAGGGAGTGGTGTATGAGGCAAAATGCTGACAGCTGGTGAATTTGAAAGAAGGGGAATCAGTGGTATTTTATATTCGTTTTTCAACTTTTGAAATTATTTCAAAATAAAAATGTTTTTTAAAATGAAATAATGATAAATTCACCTTATTCAATTCTGAGACAATAATTTTAAGGAAGGGATAGACTAAAGAAAACAATTTAGCCTAATCATTTTCCTTTCCACATGAGGGAACTATGGCCGAAAAAGCTTAAGAGAATTTCTTCAAGTTACAGAAACAAAGAAAGAACTTGTGTCTCCTGATTCCTCCATCCAGTATCCTTCTCAGCAAACCACACCGGCTCTCTAAAAAGATGGCATGCTGCAGATGTCAACAGTACCAGTTCAGCAGTTAAGACATTGCTGCCCCAATCTTCTAAGTTCCTCCTAGTACAAAATATTTATCCTCAAACACTCTGTAACAGCAACATGCTGAATGTGAAGAAGTGACAGCGAGAAAGACTTAGTCGTTTCCTTCAAGGAACCCACAGATGGGGGAGGGAGGTCATAGTGCATATATCCCCCCAACGGTGGCCTTTGATCTTATTTGAAACCTGAAATTACATGTAAAGGGGTCAAGTCTTGGGTTAACAAAACAGTTACAGGTATTTTCTATAGACAGTACGTTTTGTTGGTTTTTAGGTCTTTTGTTATATGATAAAAGATGATAGAGTCAAAGCACAAAATGCAGGGGCTCCTGGAATCCAACATTAATGCCCCTCTCCAGACTACAGGTTTTTCTTACATGGTACAATCAAAGCTCATTAAGCATAAGATGAATGAGCCTATTTTCTACATTTAAGTGCCAGTAGTTTCAGAGAAAGAAGAGGGGAGAAAAAAGAAGGGGAAAATGCATGAAGAAATAAAGATGTAAGAGAGTCCCTTTAGGTAATCCACATGCTTTAATTTTTGTAGAACTTACTAATTAAACAATGAGTCATAAACAAATTAATAAAATTACAATTTGTGTGCAGATCAGACACGCTTTTTGTCTGTATTGGCTGCATCAGTAACCTAGCATCGCTTCTAGTGAAGTCTCACTAGTTCCTTTCGCATTAGTTCATCCACTTAAAACGCATTAATTGGGTGTTAAAGGAAAATGACTGTTTTTCATAATGCTCAAATGTCTAATTAATTTAGTCAAAACTCTGTGAATCAACCAAATGCTTCATTTATGTTTGCCTCAGCGACACAAGCACTAATATTTGAATGCCACCTAATATCAAATGATTTGAATGGTAAACCCTAACTCCAAGTGATTTTTTTTCTTCCTGAAATAACTAAAAAGTTAATCAACATATAAATCAAAGAATGTTCAAGTACAGAGGATCAGACCCAAGTTTAAGCCTTCCCCTGGGCTCTGCCTACAGCCAAGAAGCGTACAATGTGTTGTGTCCCTGAGACCCCTCACATCCCAACATTACTTGGCATTCACTGAGGGCTTTCCACCTATAAGTGTATGGAAATCTGAATAGTAGCAGAGATGACAGTGCTAGGCAGAATTTCCACGGTCCAGTTGTTACTTCTAGGGGCTCTACTGGGAAGCAGTATGGTAGTGGGAAAGGCAGAGTGACTTGTGGTCAAGAGGTGGACGGTGGGTGAGACAATCCTGAGCTGAGTCCTGGCCTCACTGCTTCTTGTTCTCTTGATGTTTCAGTTTCCTCATTTGTAAATGGGTAATACTCGTAAGACCTAGATCTTAAGTCAGGAATGGAAGTTGAAGAATGAATACCAGCCAGTACTGTGCAAAGTTCACTAACAGCTTAAGCTTTTACGTACATTTTATAAGACCCTTTCATGCACACCAGTGTTTCTTAAAGAAAGTCCATGAACCTTCTACATCAGGCTCTAGGGTTTGTTAAAATGAAGATTCCTGGGCCTTAACCCAGACTTACTGAATTTGAATTTCAAGGGGTAAGGACCTAGACATTGAATTTTAGCATTTTACCTAGGTATTTGAGAAACAGGCTGTTCTTCATTTATACGTAATAAAACAAAACCCAAACCTGTTGCCATCAAGTTGTTTCCACCTATAGCTAGCCTATAGGACAGAGTAGAACTGCCCCATAGGGTTTCCAAGGACTGGCTGGCAGGCTCAAATTGAAGACCATTTGGTAAGCAACTAAATGCAAAATTTAAGCATACTCTAATTATTTTGCGTATTTCTAATTTGACTATACTGGCTCACGAGACACAAAGCGTAATGATAAAAAGATAAAATATAAACAAGGAAGTCTTGCCAAGAAATACCTGTTATATACTCCAAGCCTTAACATGGTGCCATGGCTAGCAAACACTTTGGTGCTGGGCTGATTAAAACAGCATAGCCTAAATTTGTTCTCTAGGGTTCAGAGGAGCCCTTCATGGGGCTGTATGAATAGCTTCTGTTTAATGGCATTTCTCCTTAAAAAAAAATTATGTGCTAGCTACAAAGCTAGCCTGAGTAATGCAAGGCTGCCATTCCCCTTGGGAACACAGTACAGTAACATGAACCACAGAACCCAGAAGTCCAGTCTGTGGCTCCTCTGGCACCACTTCCATCTCTCTTGCAGAGTTCATTGATTCATTCATTCAATAAGCATTTATCCAGCACTTCCTCTGTGCCAGAAATTAATTTTGTGGAACTTATACATTCTAATGGTTAATGCCCCAAATCTATTGGATAGCTCTCCTATCACAAGCTTTGTAAACTCAACCTCAGATCTCTATGAGAAGTTTGTGGGAGTGGGGAGAGGTGTGTAGTACAATGGAAAAACTGATAGCATATTTTAAAAGAAAGTATTGACAAAACTGAAATAAATTGGCATCAAAATCTGTTATAATAGTATATTCTTTCTGGTGGCTTCTCATCTTTCTCCCTAATCATAAAAGAGAAAGAGTAGAGACACATGGTGGTATGTGTGGGAGGTGTACACACCTGCAGTTTAGGGACCGTGGTGGAATCCTGATGACAATATTTTTGGAAGAGGATGAAGAAGAGGGACCACTAATAGACATATTCAAATTTTCCATATTTTGGATACAATGACTGCATTTTCCCCCCGAATTTCCCTCACTCAGAGAAATAAGAACTCCTGAGACCTTTCTCAGTAGTGAAAAACAATAGCCTACCAGTCCAGAATTTTCTGGCAGTGGCACCAAAGGACATTTTGAGGAACACCTGCTGTTGACCTCAAAGATGGAGAATAGACATCAAACGCCTTAACTAAGTTCTTGTTAAGATCAAGTTTGACTTGTTTTTCATGAACAGTTTGCTCAGTCTATAAGAAATACAAAACACAAAGCTTTTGTTGTTTCCTAGTGATTTTCCTCCAGATAAACTCATTCATCTGAATTTAGAATGCACTGTGTGTTTCTTCAAAAATACAAAATTGTGGTGGTTACATTGAAAAGATGATTTAGATTCCATTTACTGCAAGCGTTAAGCACTTTTCTTATTTACCTTTCCAACTTTATTTTTTGCTGTGAACTGCAAATCACCAGTGCTACCGAATAGACCAACTATTCCTTATAATAAAAAGTGGAAAAATCACAGCCCAGGTAACATAATGTTCCATGAATTTCAGAAAATCCACTGGAGAGGTCACCCCATTTCCTTTCTATCTCATTTTCTAAATTCTCCTGATAAATTTGTTCAGTTGTTGACAACAAAATTCCAGACAGACACACTTTGCTAACTGTTGATGGAAAAAATAGAGTTAGAGATTATCTCAGAAAAGCCAACCTTCATAGTCACAATTCTATTAGGTGATGTTTGTAATCTAGACCAACCTTATGCTCTAAATTAAGCCCATAGGCTTTTACCCTTCTAAATTCACAGATCAAATTTATTCGACATCAATTTCATACTTACTTCTGCAAAAATGGGCAGCCTCATCACCACATGAAGTGTTACAGAATGATTTGTCAGTATATGGCACTTTCAACTGTATTGGTTCCCTTTGTTTCATTATTCTTCTCCAGGGGATATATGTCACCTTCATAACATCTTAGTTTGCTCTTTCTTTATTAATGAAATTTAGTGTAGTTTCCTTTCACACACAGCAGATTATTGAAATTTTGTACAAAGAACATAAAATAAAAATAAAATTTTATTAGACAAGTCAATAAAATTATAGAGTTGCAGTTCTACATTTATATTTTTCTCTTCATATTAACAAAAAGATTTTATAAAAATTTTTTTTCAAAGATGCAATTTTTGACAATCTAATCAAAAAAACAAGATTAATATTCTTCACCAACAAACTCTTTGGTGGGCATATGCATAAATGGGAAGATGTTAACTAGAGACTGGTCATTAGATGATCATTGCCAGTGTCAAGAATATCATGGACTCGCTCCTGGAAGTCTCCATTGCCCTCAATATTTACTTATGAAATTATATCTATGAGGCAGAGTCAAAATGACAGACGAGACAAATGTCCCCTTAACTCTGTCTGAAAACTAAGACCTGAATTGATAATAAAACAGTGCCTCCTGAACACCCAATGAGCCCTAGGACACGGCACAGAGCTTTCAATTTGGACTACATGCTAATGAATCGGAAAATTCATCTCTTTTGCTGACCCTCAACCTTGTTGAATGCCAGTTCTTGTGGACGGAAGGTAACTTTTGACTTTTTTTTCTCTGTCTTAGCCAGCAGACAGGGCTTGGGCATGACTGGCAGCAAAGCTCAGCTGCACTGCTGATGGGGCCAGCAGACAGAATAGCCACATTTTGAGAGCCCAGCTCTGGACTCTTTGCACCTTGGTTCTTCCACTCTCTCTTTCTGAACTTCCACCATTGAATCAACTATTCCACAGTGGATGGGAGAGGTTGTGTGGGACACCATCTTGTTTGACAAGGAGGCAGCATTACCCAAACAGAGGCCTCAGCGGGGACTAATTCTCAGACTGGGAGTCAGTGCCAGCCTTGGGAGTGCTTTTCCAACAGAAAAGCTGTGTTTAGCACAGACTGACCTTACAGGTAGGGCCCAGCAGCAGATGACAGCACAGCAGTAGCCTTTTGGTACTTTGAAATAGTTTACAGCAACTGAGGTTGGATATAAAGGTGTTTACTTTGCCAGCTGGGAAGAGGGGCTTGAACACCTGACAGCCTGACTGATTTTGGAAGCTGTCAGATAGCTTTTACCTTCCAGTATAAGACTACCTACAGAAATAATTGCAGTGCATCCTGACAGCAGCTCTTCCAGTCTATATTGACATACACCATAGGGTCAGCTGACAGCCACACAGTAACTCCATAAGTAGGGCTATGTCTTTGCCAATCAGGACATGGAGCCTGCTACCCCAGAGATTCTACTAGGCCCAGTCACTAGTGTACACAGAGGTGACTGGTGATCATCTTCATTATCAGACTGTGTTTTAGATCCTATTAAGGTAACACCAGAGAAACTGAACAACATCCAGATGTCCAAAAGCAACAAACTTTGGACAGAAACTTAAAGAAAAATTCACCTATGGCTCCAGAAAGCCCCTAAAAGAAAGAACTAAAGAACTTTCCAGATGAAGAAGCCTTTTATACAAAACCAATTGCCTACATCATCCTGAATGGAGAGAGACTGAAACAATTCCCCTTGAGAACAGGAAATGGACAAGGATGCCCACTCTCACCTCTCCTATTCAACATTTCACTAGAGGTTCTAGCCAGAGCAATTAGAAAATACCAAGAAATAAAGGACATCTGCATCAACAAAGAAGAAGTCAAAATCTCTCTATTTTCAGATGATATGATTATATACACAGAGAATCCTAAAGTATCCATAAGTAAACTACTCAAACTGATAGAAGAGTTCAGCAGTCTCAGGACACAAGATAAACATAAGTAAATCAGTAGGATTCCTTTATACCAACAATGATATTATTAAGGAAGAAATCACCAAATCGAAACCATTTACTATAGCCACCAAGAAGATAAAATATCTAGGAATAAATGTAACTAGAGAAATAACAGACCTTCACAAAGAGCACTGCAAGAAACCAAGAGAGACTTACATAAATGGAGAAACCTACCTTGCTAATGAATAGGAAGACTTAACATCACGAAAATAGCTATTTTACCCAAAGCAATCTACTGATATAATACAATCCCAATACAAATTCCAGTGTCATTTTTTAATGAGATAGAGAAACAAATCACCAACTTTATTTGGAAAGAAAGAAGCCCCTGATAAGTAAAGCACTACTGAAGAAGAACACTACACTGGGAGGCCTCTCATTACTAGACTTGAGAACCTATTACACTGCTACAGTTGTCAAAAGAGCTTGGTACCGGTATAAAAAGAGACACACAGATCAATGGAACAGAGTTGGGACCCCAGAAATGCCACCATCTTCCTATGAAAGTTGATATTTGACAAAGGCCATGAGCCTTTAAACTGGGGTAAAAGCAATCTCTTCAACAATGATGTGACAAAATTGGATATCCAGCTGCAAAAAACTGAAACAAGACCCATATTTCACACCTTATACAAAAACTAACTCAAACTGGATGAAAGACCTAAGTACCAAAACTAAAACGATAAAGCTCATCCAATAAAAAATAGAACTAACCATGGGAGTTTTAATACACAATATGGACAGACTCAAAATCTGTCCAACAAAGCACAATCAACAGAAAATAGGTAATGGGAACTACTAAGAATCAAACACTTTTGCTCATCCAAAGACTTTATCAAAAGAATTAAAAGACCACCTACAGAATGGGAAAAAATATTTGGCAACTATATGTCAGACCGATGCCTGATCTCCATAATCTGTAAGGTACTACTAAATATCAATAAGAAAAAGATAAATCATCCAGTTCAGTGATGAGTGAAGGAGATGGACCTAACCTTCTCTAAAGAGGAGATCCAGGCAGCCAAAAGACACATGCAGAAATGCTCACAATCATTAGCTATTAAAGAAATTCAAATCAAAACTACTATAAGACATCATCTCACCCCAATGAGGTAGGCTATGATCCAAAAAACACAAAACAACAAAATGCTGGAGAGGCTCTCGAGAGACTGGAACTCTCCCTTACACTGTTGGTGGGATTGCAAAATGGTACAGCCTCTTTGGAAAGCAGTCTGGAGCTTCCTTAAAAAGCTGGAAGTAGATATACCATTTCACCCAGTAATTCCACTGCTTGGAGTATATCCTGCAGAATCAAGGGCATTCACACCAACAGATACATGCACATGAATGTTTATTGCAGGACAGTCTACCATAGCAAAACGTTGGAATCAATCCAGATGCCCATCAAAAGATGAATGGATAAATGAACTGTGATATATATACTCAATGGAACACTATGCAATGATAAAGAACGATGATTTTAGGAAACATTTCATAACCTGGTTTCAACTGGAGGACATTATGGTGAGTGAAAGTAGTCAGCAGCAAAAGGACAAATATTGTATGAGAACCCTACTATAGGGACTTAAAAACAGACTCGTGTACAGAAGAAAAGACTCTTGGATGGCTGCAAGAATGGGGAAGCAGGGAGGGAGAGGCTTGGTTATAGATTAGGTAGTTGATAGAAATTTGGTGGGGTGAAATCAGTGACAGCACACACTAGAAAGAAGATCAATTTAACTGGACTTGAATATAACATGATTACCACTCCAATCTTAACCCAATATTGCTAGGACAGAGTAGCAGGGGCAGGGGTCCAGGAACCATGCTCTCAGGGGACATAAAGGCCCAACTGGCATAATTAGCATATTTCCAAGAAAGTCTACTGCACCCCATATTGGTAAGTGGTGCCTGGGGTCTTAAAAGCTAGCAAGCTGCCATCTGAGGTACAGCAAATGGTTCCAACTCAGCAGGAACAGATGTTCACCTAGGACCAAAATGACATGGGAGAAAGAGCACCCAGAAGACAGAGAGACCCATGTGAGTGGATAACTGCATTGACACTTGACTAGAGGAACCAGATGGTGCCCAGCCACCACCAGTGGTAACTGTGATGGGGCTCACAAATTTGAGTCTCATTGGCAACATGAGAATAAAAAGGGGTGCACCCTGAGAACTCCCCTAAAAGATCACAGTTGGTCCAGGGGTCTTGGGGTTTCTCTGGGAGCATGGTCCCTAATCCTGATGCTGCCCATGTCCATAAATCATTACTGAGGTCAGCTTTTTGGACAGGAGTGGATGAGACTCGATAACACAGAGTGACTGTATTGTGTGTGCACTTTATGGTTCTATGCATCTATAAGATGTCGTCCTGCTGGCTTCTTACTAGTGGAGGGGGAAAGGGTGAAGAAGAAGGGACAGGAGATTGTTAGGAGGATATGACATGTATAGAATGGATAGGAGGAGTGTGCTGTCACCAAGCAGGGAGAGCAGTGGTAGGTGCACATAGGTAGGTGCACATGCAAATTTATATCGCATTGTACACTTTCAATCATACAAGAATGGATTGGACTTGGCAATGCAGAGTGACCATATATTGTATGCACTTCATATTTCTATTCATCTATAGGATATCAGCCTGCTGACCTCTGGTTGGAGGAAGGAGAGTGGTTGGAGAGAAGAGGAAAGGGGACTGTTGGGAGGATGAGACACGTATGGAGCGGAGAGGAATAGTGTGCTGTCACCGGACAGGGAGAGCAGTGGAAGCTGCATATAGGTGGGCATGTAAATTTATACGGGAATCACCCAGTTATGTTAAATAAAATAAATAAATAAATAAAAGAAAGAAATTATGTCCATTCACAAATCATCAGAAGGTGAATACAAAATGATTATATACAGAGCTCAAAGATCAGGACAATATGTGAAAATGAAAATGACCATGTTAAATCACAAAAATATCATTACATAATTGCCAAATTATACATTACACAACTGCCAAATTACGTCCTTACATAACTGCCAAACCAATGAATCATGGACCAGCCATGTTGGCACATGTAACCATCACAGCCAGTGTTACTCTTGGCTTGCACCTCAGCCTTCATTACTGTCAGACTTAGATTGGTAATGTGCAAAATAGTTAGAAAGTAGAATTTTTAGCATTGTTATAAATGTTAAATGTCAGGTAACGAGATAGTTGTAAGTGAGAAAGTTTATTTCTGAATCTACTTATTCAAGATGAAATTTATATCAACTCTTCAATGAAGGTCCTCTGGCCGAAGAGGATACATCACTAGTAGAAATCTGCAAGTTGGCTATCTGGCTATCCATGTGTTAATAAGAAAACCAAGAAGGTCTCCAGAATATCCAAAGGACTTATTAGAGTATTATATCCCTAAACATCTATCACAAATAAAGTGCTCAACAATAACACAGCTAACCATACTTGCTTGCCTTTAGAAGAGGCATCTGATAGACAGCCCATGCAAGGTCAGTGAAGTGAAAAGACACTGAGCAATGGTAGCAGGGGCTCTAAAGTAACAGCAATGGCTGGGGCAAAAGGCAAGGGGTGGAAAAGAGATATCTGAAGCTGTTTTTCCTTCTGAAATCCTACGGCAGTATCAAGGCATAAACAGAAACTTCTTTATCCAAGTGCCTGTAATTTCCATTAGTACTTCTAAGGCACAGTTGCTAGATGTTCAATTAAAAAACAAACAAACAAAAAAAAGACTTCTACTAGGCTAATACAGCTTCAAAGACAGTCCTTCTGGATGTTCCGCTTCTATTCAGATTTTGACTCCCAAGCTATTCTTACACATGAACTCTGGAGATGCTGCTGCTTGGATCCTGTGCTACCAGGATATGGGTAAAAGTAAAAATGACTTCCTAAAGCACCCTTGTCTCCAGCCCTGTCTGGCTCCATGAGATCCTGCTACATGCAGCACATAAATTAACATGGTCCTGAAAAACAATTATATCCATCATTTGTACGTAGGGTAGATTCATTTCATTCCAAGAAAGCCCTCAGGGTACCTTAAAGGGAAGAAAATCCATGAAGACAATTTCATAGGGATACTTTAGGGGCAGTACTGACCCATGACACATGCCCTCTTAGCTAATGTTCTTGATAGACAGATGAGTAGATAGATGGACGGACAGACAGACAGATAATCTAAAAACTAAACCTGCTGCCATTGAATTGATTCTAACTCATGACAACCCATATGTTTCAAAGTAGAACTGCTCCATGGGGTTTTCTTGGCTGTAATCTTTATAGAAGCAGATCTCCTGGTGTCTCCTCCATGGTACACTGTGTGGGTTCAAATCTGCCAACCTTTTGATTAGTAGTTGAGAGCACACCACATATATATATCCACCTCTGCTTCTCTTGGCTTCTATACACCTTTCTTTGTGACCCAAACTAAAAGAGCCACAGATGTCAAGTCAATGCCAACTCATAGCAACTGCATAGGACAGAACAGAACTGCCCTATATAGTTCCCAAGGAGCACCTGGAGGATTTCAACTGCCAAACTTTTGGTTAGCAGCTGTAGTACTTAACTAGCACGGCACCAGGATTTCCTCTTTGGGACCACTAGTTCCTAAAGAAAGATCTAGCATTACTTCTGAACTGAGGGCTTGCTGGGTAGCTCTTTTGGTAAGAACAGTGGTTCTCAAAGTGTGGCCCCAGACCAGCAGTGTTGGCATCATCTGGAACTTGTTAAGAAACAAAATTCTCAGGCCCCAAGCTTACTGAAGCAGAAACTCCCTGGAGTGGGGCCCAGTAACAAATGTTTTATCAGACTATCCAGACGACTGCCAGGCGTGCAACAGTTTAAGAATCACTGGGCTGGAAGATGCAGGTGTGGGGTGGCACTATGACAGAAGCACATGATAAAGCATCTTGGGGAAAATAATTTGGCTTGGATTATGTAATCAAGGAAGTGAATCCAGGCAAAGACATTTCACAAAAGGAGAAAAACATGCAGCAAATCCTATGACTTTATGTACTTTTAGGCAGCACACTGGTCTTACTGAAAAATATAAAAAAAAGTTATCTGACATTAAAGAGTCAATGCCAGTAGCCATGTAACAGGGATAACAAAGTTCAGAACACAATACTAATATGGAGTCCCATTTCTTAAATTTGTCCGAAAGAAATGAACCTGACATGTTTTGAGGCAAGACAATAGCTGTCCATAACGCTTGAACTACTGTCTTATGTAACAGGATGAACTCCAGACTGGGAGTTAGAGGAACTGAGTTCTAGCCCCAGCTTTTCAGTTCATTTATGGTCTTACACAAATCAGGACCCCAATTTCTTCTTGTGTAAAATGAGTGTTAACTACATTTTCTCTAGGGTCACATACAACTCTAGAATTGTTTTATCCTGTGTGGCTCTTTTAGATGGGTCTAAAACTATCTTGACATGTTCCTCTAGTCTTGATATTTTTTAGGTTTTAAATACACTGTATGAGTCCTCCAAAGACACATTATGTCATGGATTGTACAGAATTAAGAGAGCCTTTTCTGTGAAGCCGCGGCTATCAGAAAGGATCCTAAAAGTACGGAGACAAGGTAGAATCGGGGAAGGGAAGACTGGGAATGATCTGGCTTGTTCAGAAGATTCAACACAGTGGCAAGAGGAAGCAGTAAAAAGGAACTGCAGACCTAAGGAATCCCAGTCTAGCTTTGCAGCTAGAGCAGTGACTAAATCTATGTGAGGTTTCTCTCAGGCACAGCCTGACCAGCACCAACAGAAGAGAAGATAGAGGGGGAAGGGAGGGGCAACACAACCAAGCAAAAAAATTATTGTTAAGTCAAAGTCAGTGGCTTCCAACTCAGAGCGACACAACAGACAGAGAAGAACTGCTCTGCCGAGTTTTTAAGGAGCGCCTGGCAGATTGCCACTGCCACCTTTTTGATTAGCACCCACTGTGCTTAACTACTACACCACGATGGTCCAAGCACTATTTAAGTTCCAGCAAAGCAAGTAGCTTTCCATCCAGAGAATGAGCAATTTACAAGTTCTCTGCAACTATGTCTCTTCCTTTCAAAAAACAAGAAGCTCAGACCAAAATGAGACAACTTAAGTCACGTTTCTAGCACAGTTCCAGGCACTGAGGGTCCTTACCCTCTATTTCCCACTTACCCCCATAAAAAGTGACTGTCCCAGACCTTGAGGCAGCATCAGGACCCTCAGCCAGCCTCAGGTTTCATAGAGCTCCTTTTTCAACAGCACCAGTTTACACCTGTTTTGCTTTTCACCTTATTATCCACTCGACTCAAAACATCCACCTCATAAGATCCCTGTTTTGGTTTAGAAAGAAAATAAAAATGCATACACGTAAACGCTACCTTACTGGTACCATAAAAAGCTGGCTTCTCTCAGCACCAACCTGGCTTCCAAAGGAAAAATCATGTTTCTATCTCATTTTCATCACTGTCCTTTGTAGGAAGAAGGAAATTTACCGGTGTTACTGTTTATGTCCACGTTTGAGAATAGTTTTTCAAAGGGTGAATTTTCCAAAAGAAATTTGCTGGGATTAGCAATGCTAAAAAGTTGTTATGCATTTGTTTTAATCTCTTGCCTGAGAGAATAATTTCTGCACAGATAAAAAGCGTAAGTGAAAGCAGCTATTGTGTATGCACAGTAGCATATTTTTAAACCCTGTCCTATTAAGAAAGAGGATAACAACAAAATGTGCCCTAAGAATCAAGGTCCACACTTTACATTACTGAGAGTTCTGCTGTTAAATCAATGCATGCTGGGTGGAAACTTTTCTCCTAATGTGTGTACAATTTTATAGGTTCCTTGACTACAGAGCAAAAAGCACAGTTACTGTGAGCCTTCTTAAGTCTATAATTCTTTAATAGCTTTTGCTTTTAATGTTTCCCTCCCCATTTGTTCAGTAAATGGTTCGCTTTAGACTGAAATTCAGAGATAATTGAGCACCAAAGCGCTGACTTGGTGTTCCTTCTTAAAGGGTTAATGACCAGGAGGGAACAAGTTGAAATTAAAGTAGATAAAAAGGAGGAGGAAGCGATGCTAAGCTGTACTTGAAAGGCATTCTCCATCTTGGGGGAGATTAATTGACTATACACCTAGCGAATCTCTTAACCAAAATCAATGCTAATAGATGATACTGAAAATCAGACCCTGAAAGATGTGATCTCTTTCAATCTCTGTATCTTAAGGGAGTAATGAGAACTGGCAGAGGCTCAATACTGAGCAACAGGGATGATTACAGGATGGGGAGAGGAGAGAAAAGACCCAAAAGACTTTGTAATGAAGACAGAGGTCCAGTGTTCCTATTTCTACTTCAGAGATCAAATAGCATGCCCTGGGATAACACGATAATTCCTAAACTTGGTGGAGATAGCTGGGTAAATTTGATACAGGAAAAGGAAAGAGTAATGAAGGTACCAAAAATTGTGGCGGTGAGGTAAGAAAAAGGAGAGCTAGAGGTTCCCACTGGAAAACAACAACTCTGGAAGAAGGTGAACTGCCAAGATTTTCAAATGGGAGAGAACATATTCGTCTTTAAACTACACACACTTTCCCACCTGAAAAATGAGATTTGTAGGATCATGGTGAGCATTTCCACAGATGCCCTCAGATGCAGTGTGTCTGAATGGTAACGTCTTCTCCAAACGAAGCACCAACACGGGCTTCTGTTTACAGAGACGTATGGATGATTCTTCTCAGTAGATGCCTAGTTGTAGTAAGCCACTGCTTCCAGAGAGCTGAAGAAGCTCCAAGAAGCAGGCTGAGTGCCTTAGCAAAGCCAGCTGTGACTATAGTCAGCCTTTAGTGGGCTGCGTTACCCAGCAGGCCAGGCAGGTTCTTACAGAGATGCACACACGTTCAGTGTGGAGCAAAGGCTAGCAAACTACTGAAGGCAGAAATGAGCAGGGGTGGGGGGCGGGGCACCAGGCCTTGTATTTAATTAAGGTATTTATCTGTAAAGCCCTGGAAACTGAAATGGGATGGCTTTTGCTTTGGTAACCATGAAGAGTACTCTGTGCTCTTTAGGCAGAGTCGTCCCGTGGTGCAGGTGCAAGGGAATAAGGCGCTCGGCTGCTGACTAAAAGGCTGTGGTTCAAATTCACCCTCGGATGCCTCAGAAGACAGGCCTGGAGATCTACTTCTGAAAAATTTGCTGTTGAAGATCCTTGGGAACACAGTTCCACTTTGACACACACAGAGCTACCTTAAGTGCAAGTCAATTGAATGGCAACTAGTTTTTCATTCACCTGATCTGGTCAGCACGGAAGAAAGACCTGGCGATCTGCTGCTGCAAAGATTTACAGCAAAAAAGCCCTAGGAACAGTTTTCTTCGGCAATACATGGGGTCTCGGTAAGCCAGAATTGACTCAGTGACAATCAACTTATTTTGTTGTTGTTGTTGTTTTGATTCTTACTCAGAGTGTGTTTAAATTAAAAAAAAAAGAAACATGAACTACGTAATTCAGGAAAGAAATCTTGGTCATCGACATTCTTTGAAGGCTGCACACTGCTTTTGTTCACCTGTGTCCAGCTGGATCTAAAAACCCCATCTGTGTATGCAGCTTGGCACACATATTACAACCTAAGTGTGTTCTGGGAATGATGGAATTTACCAAGCTGGCCTTGGGGACTGAAACACACAGAAGGAAGTTACGAGCATTGGGGCCCTCTTTAGTTCTATTTTTGTATCTCTTTTGCTCTATCCTTTATATTTATCCTTATATTAATTAAAACTTCTGTCTCTTACCTTTTCCTCTGGGGGAAAAATATGGTGTCATATCTTCTGCTGCTGACTTACAGGGCTGTTGCCAGACTTAATGAGTCATCACTCAAAATGCCTTTGTTGAAAAGATACTGGAAAAATTTAATATTACTGTTACAGATACATTATTTGCATAAATCTTTTCTTTGGCCAAAGCCTATGTATAACCTGTTATTATTGTATCTGAAGGTTAATAGCAGCTTTGCCCTTTTTTCTCCTTCACTCTCAGCAACAATGCAGCAATAGTCACATGTGAATGTACCTTCAATATTTTTCTTGCCAATTTCCATTAGGCTATTTCAGTCCTGTATTTCTTTCTCTAGATCACATACAACCTTATTAGTGTTAATGCAAACCAAAATTCAGTGCCATTGAGCCGACTCTGACGTACAGTGACCTCACAGGGTTTCCAATATTGTAAATCTCCAGGGGAGCAGACTGCCATGTCTTTCTCCCGCAGAGCTGCTGGTGGTTTCAAACTGCCAACTTGCTGGCTAGCAAGTGATCATTTTAACCATTGTGCCCACCAGGGCTCCTTATTGCTGTAACAGAACTGGTAAACACATTAATCCACTAATGAAAATAAAATCACAGTACTTGTTTTCTCTATTCAGTGCATCAGGCATATTGTGAGGATTTTATGTCCAAAGGTTCTCAAAACTTACTTGTAAAACTTGGTGTATGTAACCTAGTGCATAACCTAGTTTAAGACAATGTATTCATCACTGAGTCCTCTCAACTTTTTAACATTTGACTTTGAAACGTTAGCAACCGGAGTAAGTACTTTATTACTAAGTATGAAAAATGCTCAGACACTTCCATTAGGATGAATTAAACCAATTCCACTCAGCAGGAAAAATGAACATCACTGATATCACATACCACATTTATAACTAGCAAAAGCCCAGCTTCTCAGAGCTGCTCTAGAAACCCACTTCACCAGAATCTCCAAAACAGTTGATTAACAGGCAGATACCTGAGCTCTACACCAGACCTAATGAATTCAAAACTGTTTGGGGGCTAAAGTCTTCAGATTTCACAAATGTAAATACAGCATGCCCTAGTTGGGGTCCAGAGATCTGCAGTTTACCAAGTACCACACACCTATGTTAAGCTCACCGAAGTTTGAAAACCACTGGCCTAGGAAATGCAAAGGAAACATCATTATGTATCTCCCAGAATTACTAAAATTAAAAAGGACTGAGAATAATATACATTGGTGAGTATGTGGAACAACTGGAATACTCATGCTACTGGTGATCAGAATAAAAAATACAGCATTTTGTAAAAACCTCCATTGGTTTTCATAAAATTAGGCATACACCTCCCCTATTACACAATTCCACTCCAAAGTATTTAGCAAGAGAAACTAACCATACAGCCACACAAGGACTTGTACAAGAATATTTATAGCAGTTTTAGCAATAATAGCCCCAAATTGTAAACTACTCAAATATTTGTTAATAAAAGAATAGACCAGCAAACTAAGGTATATTTATTCAATAGAAACACTACTTGGTAATAAAAAGGAAAGAACTGATATGTGAACAATATAGATGAATCTGCAAAACAATAGAAGCCTTGTATAAAAATGTATGTCCAGTATGATTTCATTTATTTGAAGTTCTAGAACAGGGATAACTAAGTGGAGTCAAAATTAATTAGAACAATGGTTTCCTCTAGTGAGAGTTAGCTGAAAAGAGGTATGAGAGAACTCTTGATGGTGTTAATGTTCTGTAAATTGATAAGGGTTCAGGTCACAAAGGCATATGCAGTTGTCAAAATTCATTGAATTGTACACTTAAGAGTTGTATATATGCCCATTTCTTGAAAGAAAGAACACAAAACGTATCCAATTCTAGTTTGTGAAATACATGCTGAAGTATTTAGTTAGTGTATCGGTGTCTGTCATGGATTGAATTGTGTGCAACAAAAATGTGTGTATCAATTTGACTGGCCATGATTCGCAGTATTGTGTGGTTGGTCACCATTTGGTCATCTGATATGATTTTCCTATGTGTTGTAAATAACACCACTATGATATTATATTATAGTGATATATATCATAATATCACTATGACATATCATATGATACATCATATATGACTATATGATAATATTCACTATTATGTTAATAAGATGGATTAGCAGCAGTTTTATCAAGGAACTCTATAAGATTAGACTGTGTTTTAAGTCAATCTCTTTTGAGATATAGAAGAGAAACTCAAGTAGAGAGACAGGGGACCCCATACCATCGAAAAACAGCAGCCTGGAGAACAGCATGTCCTTTGGACCTGGGGTCTCTGAGCTGAGAAAGTCCTCAACCACAGGAAGACTGATGACAAGAACAGACAGAGAAAGCCTTCCCCTGAAGCTGACACCCTGAATTTAGACTTCCAGCCTCCTAGACCAAGAGAGGATAAATTTTTCTTTGTTTAAGCCCTCCATCCACTGTGGCATATCTATTATAGCATCACTGGATGATTGAGACGATGTTTTAAACTATTTTAAAATACATTAAAAAAATAGGGTGAATTGATGGATGCTGGTTTGGTCTCCGTAATAAGACAAGTATGAAAACCAGCTGCTGTCAAGTCAGTCTAGACTCATGACAACCCCACATGTGTCAGAGTAGACCTGTACTCCGATGTGGTAGGGCCTAGGTGACGGGTGTATGTATTCATCATAAAATTCTTTCACCTTTTTGGTATGTTTTAAAATTTTCAATATTAAGTGTTGCGTGAAAAACAAACCTACAGAAACCTGAGTTTTCTGACTGGGGACACCACTTTTAAATAAACTATTTCTATACCCATGTTGATCCACTGCTCACCAATGTTACTCAGCACGAAGTCATTCTAATTACTATCAGTACCTTCTCAAGGTACCCACGCAGAACACAGTTCAGATGTCTTCAATGGAAGAACTTCTCACAAACACATTTCTCTACCCTCTTCTGAGCACTCACTTTCCTTCTTCTTTTTCTCATTGCCTTGAGCTTCCTGTACTTCCTTTTATTTTCTGCTGAGAAACTCTTCATTTGTGTAGTCATGGTACAGAAAGGGGAGTCCTGACAGTGCAGTGATTAAGAACTACAGCTACTAACCAAAAGATTGGCAATTCAAATCCACCAACCACTCCTTGGGGCAATTATCCTCTGTCCTAAAGGGTCAGTATGAGTCAGAATCGACTCAGTGGCAATGGGTTTGTTTTGGGGGGTTGATCTGGTGTAGAGAGATGCTCCTCAGACCTCTAAGCCTTCATCTCTAGCAGGGTGATTAGCTTGCTTTTAACATACAAAAAAAAAAAAATAGAGCCTGCTTCAGGAGAGACAACTGTGAACGCTGAAGCTTTAGGTTCCTGTGGCTCTTAACACTGGTTTCTCAAGTAGAATCACAGACTTGGAGGTGGCTCCACAGCTCTCTCCAATAATCACTCAAGTAGTTATATAGTGAGCCTTCCTTTGTCCTAGCCACGCTCTGACGAATCCAGGGGCTGAGAGTCAACTTTCTAAGTTCTGGTTGTAGATTTTCTCCTCTTGTTTCTCTTTTTTGGATCAGGCACAATTAGCTGGCATTTGCCAGCAAAGTCCTAGCAATTACAGTGGAGTCAACTGTCTTTTCACTCTTGTTAACAGACACATCAGAGCAAGCATTAATAGCAAAGAAGGTTCTTGAATTTTTAAGAGAATCACTTACTTCTTTCCGAATAAAGACCCAGCCAGGTCTCTTTGCTTACTTGAAGTTTTAATTTATCATTTGGGCTAATAGATGAATTGGGGACTAGAAAAAGGGTAATTGTACAACAAGGACTGCTGAAGGTCAAGTTAATGCAGCCTTGGTTTCACAGAGCTTAGTGCAGAGAGGAGGGCAGTCTCATTTGAAAGTTTTCTCACTTTCTGCTTACATTGGCAATATTTCTGCTTCAGTTTACCACCTCATCACAAAATTATTACATGCTCAATGCAGAAAATTTGAGAGACACAGAAAAATGCAACACAAAAAGAACAAAATTTACCTATTATTCCAAAACTTAAACTAAGTGCTGTTGTCCTTTTGATATATGTCACCTTGCCTTTATTTGTTGGTTTTATTTTGATTACTGCACTGCACTATTCACTTCTAGACCAGCTTCTGTCAAGTTGATTCTGACTTACAGTGACCCCACATGTGTCAGAGTTGACCCATGCTCTCCAATGGCTGATTTTTCAAAAGATCATCAGACCTTTCATTAGTCAGCTAGTGCTGCTATAACAGAGATACCACAAGTGAATGGGTTTTAAAAGAAATTTTATTTGTCCCAGTCCAGTAGGCTAAAAGTTCAAATTCAGGGTGTCAGCCCAGGGGAAAGCTTTCTCTGCTCGCTCTAGGGGAAGGTCGTTGTCATCAATGTTCCCCTGGAATGGAAGTTTTGGGGCTCAAGGACCCTGGTCCTTTCCAAAAAATATGCATAGTTCCCAGCACTGCTTTTCTTCTTGATTGTATGAGGACTCCTGAATCTCTCTGCTAGCTTCTTTCCTTTAAATCTCAAGAGACTGCCTCAAGGCACAAAACAATCTTACATGTTGAGTCCTGCCCCACTAACACAACTGCCACCCATCCACCCTCATTAATATCATAGAGGCAAGATTTACAGTGTGGACGAACATCACACAATATCAGGAATCATGGCCTGGTCAAACTGCCACACACATTTTTGGGAGAAACACAATTCAGTCTAAGACATTCCACCCTTTGTTGCCCCCCAGTTGCATCCTTGCAACATGCAAAAGCATATTCACCCTATCACAGCAAAACTCTTAAGTCCAAGTCCTGAATCCAGAAATTTCTCTTCAGCTGTGAAATCTAGAATATAAGCTATCTGCTTCCAAAATATAGTGGCAGACCAGGCAGACACAAGCTAGATATTTCCATTATAAAGGTGAGAAAGAAGGCAAAACAGGCAACAAGCAAGTCAGCAAAACACATTACATTAGCCCTCAAAGCTTTGAAAATAATCTTCCATCTTCTGAGATGTTCTATGCAATGGCCCTGTCCTCCAGACTCTAGGGATTAGCCAAATGTTCCAGATTCTAAGTGTAGACCCCTCAGCCCTGTGCTACAGCTCTGCTTTCCAGGCCCACTGGGACAGCAACTCTTGCTCCCTCAGCTGCAGGCAGACAATTTTCCAAGTCTATAGGAGTGGCAACTCTACACTTAGAAACACTGGGGGCCATGACTCCACCCTTAAAAGCCCATGAGGTCATGGCCATACCTTTTGAGACTGAGGCAGCTGAGAGTCTCAGGTACTTGTTTCTTCAGTTTATGCTTCCTGTAGCCTCAAGGCCTAGGCCTCAGGCCAGCATCTGCCTTGAAGAGGCAAGTGTTCCAAAGCTCTAAAGCTCCACTGATTTAATAGCCTGGACGCACTGCACTTTGTCAGGAAGCCTCCTGTATACAGGCCCTCAGCTGTCTTGCTCCGTGGGTTGACTCCAGCATTGTCTTGCACTGGGCTGGTTCTGCTATTGCCTGTTCACTGCTGCTGCTCCTGGTCCTCTGATGCGTTTTTCTTACCATCTGCACCTTCTTTGGTATAAATAGTTCTTCTCAGTTCCTTCTGAGTCTTCTATCCATTCAGTTTCAAAAACCACTTCTGTATTTTAATTATCTGTTAGAGCAGTGCTCCACTCTAGGTACCAAATTCTGTTTTAGTCAGCTAATGGCTTTAACAAAAATACTGCAAGTGACTACATGTGTCAGAGTTGACCTGTGCTCTCCAGTGGCTAATTTTTTGGAAAAACATCAAGCCTTTCTTCAGAGGCACTATTTGTGTTTCCTATTCCCCTAACTCTGTAGGGCAGTTCTACTCTGTCTATAAGGTTGCTATAAGTCAGAATCAACTTTATGGCAGTGGGTTTGGTTTGGTTTATTCCCCAAAATAACTACATACTATGATTTTTATTGAATATTATTTTCTTGATTACAAAAGTAAATTCTGTAAAATATGCAAATAATCGGAAAACATACTTGGTGGAAAAGGCATGTCTCCTATAGTCCTACCCTACAGTGATATAGTAATTAACAGATTGCCACATATCCTTTCAAATATTTCTCTCTGCTTATGAATGTATATATGTAATTTTTACAAACCTGAGATTGCATTATATGTACTGCTTTATAATTAGCTTCATAGTGGACACAAATTATTTTTAATGCCTAGCTATTACAAGTAATGCTGAAATGACTATCTTTCAACACAATTTATACATGTATCACTGAGAAAATGATCTACTGTAACAATCTCAACATGTCATTTGCTTAAGATGAGAAAGTTTATTTCCTGGTCTTATCAGAATCCAAAGCAAGTTAGTCAGCAATGGTGATAGAGGACTGTCTTCCATACGGCATTCAGGGACTCACGTGTCAGCACTCTGCCTTTCTCCACTGCAATTTCCCTGTTTCCATTCCTCTGGCTTTCCTGTCCCTTCCTGCCTGTCTTTGCTTTGGGGCTAACATGCCCAATAATCTCAATATATGACTGAACTATGAAGCATGTCTTTCGTGTGTGTTATTGTTGGCCCTAGAGACCTGTCTAACATTTGGCTGGAGAGTGAACTTTTGCAGTGACTTAAGTACTGAATTAAAATGATGTTCAGTGTCCATGCTCTCAAGTTTTCACCAGTTTCTTTCAGACAAGCAAGCCTGTCTTTTGTTGTTGTTGTTTTGTTTTTTTCTTTTGTGAATGTCAATTTTGTGATACATTTTTCTTCTGCTCTGTCCAGGGATCTCTATTATGACCCCTGCCAGAGCAGTCTATGGTGGTAACTGGGGACCATGTAGTTTTTCTCATTCTGGTGGAGGCTGTGGTGGCTGTGGTCCATTAGTCCAGCTTCACACATGCAAAATACATAAATAGATAATTATCAAAGCAATACTTGCAATTGTTTGGAGATTATACCTAAAAAAGTCATACATGACTTATGTGCTTGTAATATTACATTATATGCCTTTCATAAGCATCTTGTATAAAATTTTCATTAATTTCTCCAAGTAATTTATTTTTATGGAATATGGCCATATGATGTGTTTCCCTTTCCTAGCATTCTCAGAAATCCTTGAAACACAGAAGCACTCTTAACATAAAATTGTTTTAATTGATGCAATAAACACAACACAGTATATTATACATTACATAGATGACATAGTCACTGAGAATTTCTGGGTAGTCTCAGACTGTAGAACTATTCCCTTCTCCTCCTAGGACCATCAGTGTCCTAAGTAGAATCCAGATCAGCCTTTGGCTCTCTGGCTTCAAACTCATTCAAGCAATATGAGAAGTAGGCAGAAATTCCTTCTTACTCTGGTCTCAGTTAAATAGTCATCTCTTCTTTGCAGATACCAGTTCAAACCCTGGTTACTTAAGTTTGGACTAGCTTTATTTTTCAGGTTTTGTGAATTCATAGGTTCAACAATTGCTGCTATCTGTTTAATCTACCCTCTTCTACACGTTGTTGACTCTCCATGAGGTCACTTCAGGAAAGAGGAGGAAATAACAAGTATTCTGACTTCCTACCTATAGCTTTTCCTGCTTCAGCCAGAGTAGCCTTCCTTGACTACTAAGGTCTCCACACATGTCTATCACTTTATCAAATGTCTGTCAAATCACTCTATTTAAAATATTATATAAACTTATTTTTAGAGCAAATTATGGCTATAACTTTTTAAAAAAGCTTTCTTTTTTTTCTTTTTTAAAGCTCATGACTGTTTTAGCTGGTTGCTCTAGGAGAGCAGCAGAATTCCTCTTGAAGACAGAACTACTCTTTTGGCTGGAAAATCACCCAACAGGCTTGACTGAGTGAAAGCAGACCCCAGGAGAGTCTGGCTAAGAGAGGGTATGCCTAACAGAGAGCCAAATTTCTCTGCATCATAAAGTTACAGGAATTTTTGGAGTGGTTTTTTCCACCCCTGCAGTGCTGAAGAGAGTCAGACCATGAAGGAGAGGGAATGAAAACAAAAGCTTTCTTAGAATATAGAGGGCAGAAAGAGCAGACCCCAGAAATACAGTGGAAGGACTGCCAACAAAGTCTTCTTGAGGAAGAGATTTTGGATAAATTTTGCTGCAGTGCTGTCCAGTGTTGCATTTGAAATCATTCCCTGTTTTGTGCTGTTAATTCCTCTGTATTATACACAGAGAACAATAAAACACAATACTGCTGCCAACAACATTGTCATTAGGAAGTTGGTGAATCCGTAATTTGGAGCAAAGCAGACTAGAATGGACTGTGGAAAGTCCGTAGGAGCAGTGGGAAGATGGAGAGAAGAAACTGAGAAAAGCCAGGTACAAGAAGTGAAAAACTGAATCTAATCCCCAGAATCTAGAGAAATTGGCAAACACACTCAACTTCCCTTAATATGTGGGATGTTTATTAAAGAAAATAGTGGCCTCAGAAGAGAGGACTTAAGGACTTTACAGTTATATGGATAATCCTTACATAGAACATTATATTTTTTTCACTGCTTACAAAAAGCAATAAGCTTGAAAGTTTACTGTCGGTGACCTATGACAGCACAAGGGTGAGAGTGAACTATGTCTCTGAAGTTTGGTCCGTTAAAGTATAGCAGTGAAGACAAGAAGTCTCTCATGTAGTCACAAATAATAATGATGAGAAAATGCTGAACTGAAAATATCCAAAGACTACATTGAATCAATTCATTTAAAGATTTTCATATGCTCATTTATATCTTTGAGGGATATTTATAGGCATAACTATCCCACAACTATTTCTATATTAATCTAGAAGAACTTTGCAAGCAGTATCAGGCCCAGAGCCAGAAACTCCTCTGGCAAAATCTGTAAGACACATTCACTTGTAAGTGTGACCCATTGCCATTGAACTGATTCTGACTCATAGTGATCCTATAGGATGGAGTAGAAATATCGCAGGTTTCCCAAGGAGTGACCATTGGATTTCAACTGCTAACCTTTTGGTTAGCAACTTGAGCTCTTAACCACTGTTCCACAGTATGAAGGAACAGCTTATCAAGCAGAAATAGCAGAGGCCAAGGCTCCAATATAAGCCTCTTTATTCAGGCTTTCTAAAACCCAAGGTATGTTATATTTTTAAGGATGGTGAATTGGTGGTGGCTCAGAAAGAAAAGCAAGAAGCTTACATGTTTTTTCTCCAGTGAAAATCAGGATTTAAAACTATAGTGGATTGACAAACGTTTTGAGGGACAGAGTAGCTAAGACTGGAAACTGGGGACCATAGTTATGGAGGACATCTAGGTCAACTGGCATAACAAAGTTTATTAACAAAATATTCTGTATCTCACTTTGGGTGAGTGGTATCTGGGGTCTTAAAAGCTTGCAAATGACCATCTGAGATGCATCAGTTGGTCTCACCCCACCTAGAACAAAGGAGAATGAAGATCACCAATGATGAAAAGAAAATAGTAGGGAGATGGAGTCAAGATGGTGGACTAAGCACATTTCTCCTTATATCCCTCTGGAAACCAAGACCTGAACTGATAATCAAATGGAGCCTTCTGCTCACCTAGTGAGCCCTCAGGACACGGCACAGGGCTGTTAAATTGGACTTTATACCACTGAACGAAAAACTTCTCTTTTGCTGACTCCCGCTCCTAGCTAGCCTTGGCTCTCACAGACTGAAGGTAAACGCACCACTGTGACTTTTATTTTCTCTGCCCTGGCCAGTGGGCGGGGTCTTGCCTAGAGGCTAGACTCAGACACACTGATGGTGGGATAGGCAGGCGAAATTCCCATATTTTGAGAACCACGCTTTGGACTCTGTTCATCTAGCACTTTGGGCCTGTCTTTTTATCTCTGCCACAGTGTGGTTCATACGGAACCACAGTGCCTGTGTACGGGATGCCATGTCAGATATGGAGATTTTAGCAGGGCGTAATTCTTAGCCTGGGAGCCAGTGCCTGCAAACAGGACAGCGCTTCTCTGACAGAAAAGCACTATTTTATGCAGTGTCGCCTACAGTGGGGTCCTGGCAACAGAGGTGGAGGACTCACTACTTCTTGGCACCTTCAGCCCCTCTATCTGCCAACCATGTGGAGAGTGCTTTCTTAGATACGGTGGCTACAGTGGGACCTAATTCCTATCTTGGGAGCCACAGCCCACCTACGGGACAGCACTTTTCTACCAGAAAGGCAGTAGTTGACACAGTGTCACCTAAGGCTGGGCCTGTCAGCAGAGGCCAACAGGGCAGTAGTATTGCTGTATTTTGAACTAGTTCATATCATCTGGGGTGGGATATAGAGGTGCTTATTTTGCCAGTTGGGAAGAGGGACCTCTACACCTGAAAACCTGACTGACTTGGGAAGTGGTCAGATACCTTTTGTTTTACATTTTAAGACAGCCTAGAGAAACATCAGCAGTCCATCCTCATAGTATCTCTCCCAGCCTCTACTTACTCACATGGGACCCAAAAAGCAACAGACACTTGTGGCAAATAAGAAATCACCCACAGCTTCAGAAAGCTCCCAAACAAAACAACCAAGGATTTTTCCAGATGAAGAAACTTTTCTGAAATCATTGGAAGATCACTGTAAAACAATTATATACAGAGCCCTACTAGACCTTATACAAAATGCAGCACAACAAAATGAAAAATTAAGCAAACTATTCAATATGATGGAACACCAGTACTCTGAAATCCAACAGATCAAGAATAAAATGAAAGGCATAGATACTTCCATTTAGAGACAAGTTAACAGAATGCAACAGAATGGAGAAAAAGAATTTCTGACTTGGAAGACAGAACTACTGATGCCAGCGTCTATGAGGAAAATTCAGAAAAAAGAAACATCAAAAATGAAGAAGGATTAAGAAGCATGTGGGACTCTGTTAAGAGGAACAATCCTCTATTAATTGGGAGTCCCTGAACAGGATAAGACACCTGAGGCCACAGAGTATCATTGCTGAGCTGCTGACAGAAAACGTCCCAGAAATCATGAAGGAAGAGAATATAAATATCCCAGGTGCATATCATATGCCACCCAATATAGATCTCAAAAGAAAGACTCCAAAACATATTAGAATCAAGCTTAACAAAAGTAAACATAAGCAGCAACTCTTAAAGGCAGCAAGACTCAAAGCAAGGCTAACATTCAGAGGGAAACCCGGTAGGCTTTTGTCAGATTTCTCAGCAGAAACCATGCTGGCATGGAGACAGTGGCATAACACGTTCAAAGCCTTGAAGGGGAAGAACATCCAACTAAGAATTATATATCCTGCAAAACTATCTTTCATATATGAAAATGAAATTAAGACGTTCCCAGATAAACAGAAACTCAGAGACTTTGTAAAAACCAAAACAAAACTACAAGAAATACTGGAAGAAGTTCTTGGCTTTGGCTTAGAAGAACAAAACCACTAACTTTATATTTTAGAGCAACACATCATCCAGAATTCTAGTCAGTTAGGGAAGGCTCCAAAGTCAATCACAGCTTTAATATGGAAAGAAACAATCCAGTGATTATCATGAAAACTGTAGTGCCATCTTATTAAAAAGAGGGATGTACTACAGTCGTTATAGTCCTTCTAGATGGAGAGGAAGTTGACAAGATTGGTAGTAATTAAAATGGGGTTTATGTAGGGTTTATTAAAGGGGATCTTTGGGGCAGCCATAAAGCACAACAGGGATGTAACATACCATAGCAAGAAATGTAACACAGGAGTCTCAACAACTACAAAAACAGCTCTAAAAAAGGTGAAAAATCAACTCACAAAAAAGAATGTCCCAGAACAGACTAATAAGAACAACAGAGATAACATCATCACAAAAATAAACATATCACAATGGCAGCAGTGAACACATACCTCTCAATAATTACACTGAATGTGAATGGACTGAATGGTCCAGTAAAGAGACATCGAGTGAGAACTTGGATCAAAAGACGTGACCCATCCATACGTTATCTACAAGAAACTCACTTGAGACCTAAAGACAGGAACAAACTGAAATTAAAGGATGGAAGAATATATATCAAGCTAACAATGAACAAAGAAGAGCAGGGGTGGCAATTCTAATCTCAGACAAAATGAATTTTAATGTAAAATCCACCATCGTGGACAAAGACGGACACTATTTACTGCTGAAAGGTTCAGTACACAATGAAGACTTAACTATATTAAATATCTATGCACCTAATATCAGAGCACCTAAATACATCGAAGAAACACTGATGGCACTCAAGAAAGAGTAGGATCACTCCACAATAATAGTGGAAGACTTCAACACTCTGCTCTCAATACTGGACAGATCATCTAGAAAAAAGCTCAGTAAAGTTGCAGAAGACCTCATTGCCACAATTAAGCAACTAAACCTCATCGATTTATACAGAACTTTCTACCCATCAACAGACAACTACACCTTCTTCTCCAGTGCACATGGAACATTCTCCAGAATTGACCATGTGTTAGGACATAATGCAATTCTCAAAAAAATCCATAACATTGAATTAATGCAAATTATCTTCTCAGATCATGAAGCCACAAAAGTTGAAATCAATAGCTGAAAAAACACAGACAGAAAGTGGAACTCTTGGAAACTGAACAACATCTTGCTCAAAAAACCATGGGTTATAGAGGAAATCAAGGAAGAAATAAATTCATGGATTCCAATGAGAATGAAAATATTTCCTACCAGAACCTATGGGATACAGCCAAAGCAGTCCTCAGAAGTCTGTTTATCTCCATAAATGCACACATCAGGAAGGAAGAAAGAAACCAAATCAAGGAACTAACCCTATAGCTTGAACAAGTAGAGACAGAACAACAGAGGAACTCCTCAGGCACCAGAAGAAAACAGATATTAAAGATTAGAGAACTAAATAATTTAGAGAATAGAAAAACAATTGAAAAAATGGAAAGGACGAAAAGCTGTTTTTTTGATAAGATCAACAAAATTGACAAACCCCTGGCTAAACTTACTAAAGAAAAACAGGAAAGGAAACAAATAACCCAAATTAGAAATGAGAGGGGAGTGGTCACAACAGATCCAACAGAAATTAAAAACATCATAACACAATACTATGAAAGATTGTACTCTAACAAATTTGAAGACCTACAGAAAATGGACAAATTCCTTGACTCATATCACCTACCCAAATTATCACAGCGTGAAGCAGAATAACTTAATAAACTCATCACAAAGGAAGAGATTGAAAAAGTCATCAAAAAACTGCCAACCAAAAAAAGCCCGGGCCCAGATGGCTTCACCACAGAATTCTACCAATCTTTTAGAGAAGAGTTATCTCCAATACTGTTGAGACTATTTCACAGAATAGAAAGGTATGGAGTACTCCCAAATTCATTCTATGAAGCCAGCTTAACCCTGATACCAAAACCAGGTAAAGACCCAACCAAAAAGGAGAACTACAGACCGATATCACTCGTGAATCTAGATGCAAAAATCTTCAACAAAATTCTTGCCAGTAGAATACAACAACATATCAAAAAAATAATCCATCATGACCAAGTGGGATTCATACCAGGGATGCAAGGCTGGTTCGACATCAGAAAAACAATTAATGTGATTAACTACATAAATAGCACAAAAGACAAGAATCACCTGATTTGGTCCACTGATGCAGAAAAGGCATCTGATAAAGTCCAACACCCATTCATGCTAAAACTCTTAGCAAAATAGGCATAGATGGAAAATTCCTCAACACAATAAGGGCAATTTATACAAAACCAACTGCCTGTGTCATTGTGAATGGAGAGAGACTGAAGGAGTTTTCCTTGAGAACAGGAACTAGACAAGGATGCCCACTCTCACCTCTCCTATTCAACACAGTACTAGAAGTTCTAGCCAGAACAATTAGACAAGACCAAGAAATAAAGGGCATCTGCATCGGCAAAGAAGAAATCAAAATCTCCCTGTTTTCTGATGATATGATTATATATGCAGAGAATCCCAAAGAATCTATAAGTAAACTACTCAAACTGATGGAAGAGTTCAGCAAAAGTCTCAGGATATAAGATAAACATAAGTAAATCAGTAGGATTCCTTTACACCAACAGTGAGATTGCTAATGAAGAAATTGTCAAAACAATACCATTTACTATAGCCCCTAAGAAGATAAAGTACCTAGGAATTGATCTAACCAGAGAAATAACAGAACTTTACAAAGACAGCTACAAGCCCTTACTACAAAAACTAAGAGAGACTTAGATAAATGGAGAAACCTACCCTGCTCATGGATAGGAAGACTTAACATTGTGAAAATGTCTATTTTACCCAAAGCAATCTACTTATATAACGCAATCCCAATACAAATTCCAGCGTCATTCTTCAATGAGATGGAGAGACAAATTACCAATTTTGTTTGGAAAGGGAAGAAAGCCCAGATAAGTACTACTGAAGAAGAACAACACACTGGGAGGCCTCTCATTACCCGACTTCAGAACCTATTACACTGCCACAGTGGTCAAAACAGCCTGGTACTGGTACAAGAACAGACGGATCTATCAGTGTAACAGAATCAAGACCCCAGAGATGACACCATCTGCCTATGAAGAGTTGATATTCGACAAAGCCCCTAAGACATTAAGCTGAGACAAAAACAATCTCTTCAACAAATGTTGCTGGCAAAATTGGATATCCATTTGCAGTAAATTGAAACAAGATCCATATCTTACACCTTACACAAAAACCAACTCCAACTGGATAAAAGTCCTAAATATCAGATCTAAAACGATAAAGCTCATCAAAGAAAAAGTAGGAACAACAATGGAATTTTAACACACAATGTAGACAGACTTCAAAATCAAACAAACCACAATCAGCAGAAGAGAAAATACATAAATGGGAACTACTAAGAATCAAACACTTTTGCTCATCCAAAGACTTTATCACAAGAGTTAAAAGACCACCTACAAAACGGGAAAAAATATTTGGCAACTGCATATCAGACCAACACCTGATCTCCGTAATCTACAAGGTACTACAAAATATCAATAAGAAGAAGATAAATTATCCAATTAAGCGATGGGCAAAGACATTTCTCTAAAGAGGAGATCCAGGCAACCAAAAAACACATGAGGAGATGTTCACAATCTTTAGTTATTAAAGAAATTCAAAGCAAAACTACAATGAGATACCATCTCACCCCAATATGGTTAGCCATGATCCAAAAAACACAAAATAACAAATGCTGGAGAGGCTGTGGAGAAAGTGGAACTCTCCTACACTGTTGGTGGGGCTGTAAAATAGTCCAGCCTCTTTGGAAAGCAATCTGGCACTTCCTTAAAAAAATGGATATAGATCCATTTGTCCCAGTAATTCCACTACTTGGAATATAACCTACAGAATCAAGGCCATTCACACCAATGGATACATGCACAAGAATGTTTATCGTAGCACAGTCCATAATAGCAAAAAGAAGGAATCAACCCAGATGCCCAGCAACAGAGGAATGGATAGGTAATCTATGGTATATATGGAGAACTATGCAATGATAAAGGACAATGATGATTCCAGGAAACATCACCTGGTTTCAACTGGAGGACATTATATTGAATGAAAGTAGTCAGCATCAAAAGGACAAATATTGTACGAGACCCCTATGATAAAAACTCAAAAACAGACTTACGAATAGAAGAAAAGACTCTTTGACAGCCGCAAGGGAGGGGAGGAAGGGAGGGGAGGGCGAAGGTTTAGATTAGATAGTTGGTAGAAATTTGATTGAGTGGAACTGGTGATAGCACACATTAGAAACAAGAACAATATTAAGTGGACTTCAACATAACAAATACTCCTTCGTTCTTAACCCAATATTGCAAGCACAGAGTACCTTGTGTAGGGGGCAGGGGACCATGCTCTTAGGCAAAATCAAGGCCAACTGGCACAACTAGCGTATTGCTAAGAGGGCTCTCTGCACCCCACAGGGTGAGTGGCGTCTGGGGTCTTAAAAGCTGCCATTTGGCGGCACAACAAATGGTTCCAACTCAGCAGGAACAGATGCTGTCTGAGGACCAAAACGAAATGGGGGAAAGACAACACAGAAGACAGAGAGACCCACATGTGTGGGTGCCTGCGTCGACTTGGGACCAGAAGAACCGGATGGTGCCCGCCCACCACCTGTGACAGCCACAATGCAGCGCACAAAGTTGAGTCTCACTGGCAACGCAAGAATGAAAAGGGGTGCACCTGAGGTCTCCACTAAAAGACCACAATTAATGGTCCAGCAGCTTCGTGGTTTCCCTGGGAGCATGGTCCCTGGCCCTGATGCTGCCTTTGCCCATAAATCATTATGAAGGTCCACTCTTCAAACACAAATGGATTGGAGTTGGTGCTGCAGAGAGACCACATATTGGATGCACTTCATGGTTCTGTGCTTCTATAGGACATCATCCTGTAGACCTCTGGCTGGAGTAAGGGTTGTGGGTGAAGAGGAGGGGAAAGGAAACAGTTGGAAAGATGAGACATGTATGGAGCAGAGAGGAATAATGTACTGTCACCGGTCAGGGAGAGCAGCAGAAGCAGCATATAGGTGGGCATGTGAATTTATATGGGGATGTACATTTTCCCTCAATCATAATTTAAAAAAAAGAAAATATTAGCCCAAGAAACAAAAGAACCACATAAATCAGTCAGAGACTCCATTAGCCTGAGTGAGACCAGAAGAACTAGATGGTGCTTGGCTACCACCAGTGACCCCCCTGAACAGGGAACACAGTGGAAAATCCTAGACAGAGTGGGAGAAAACTGTGGAGCAGAACTTAAAGTCACATAAATGGACCAGACTCAATGGTCTAACAGAAACTGGAGGAGCCCCTGAAACTGCCCCTGTACACTCCATTAACAGAACTAAAGCCATTCCTGAAGCCTAGTCTTCAGGCAATTTTGACTGGACTATAAAACAAAATATAATGCTCATGAGGAGTGTGCTTGTTAGTTCAGTTGGATATATGAGACCAAATGAGTGGCTCCTGTCAGGAGACAAGGTGAGAAGGGACAGGAACTGGTTGTATGGACACAGGGAACTCAGGTGTGCTACCACATTGTGGGAATTTTGCAACTAATGCCATATAATAACAGATGTATAAATTTTTGTATGTGAAGTTAACTTAGGCTGGAAACTTTCAACTAAAGAACAATTGTTTTAAAAATCAATGTATCGATGAACTATCAAACAAAAACTATAGTGAATTAAATGGTGGTCCCCCAAAAGATATGTTCATGTTTTAACTCCCAGAAATGGTAAATGTGACCTCAGTTAGAAAAAGGGTCTTCAAGAATCTTAACATGAGATTATCATGGAAGGGCCCTAAATTCAATTACATGAGAGGGCCCTAAGCACAATGACAAGTGTCCTTACATGAGACACAAGAGAAGGAGGCATCAGCACAGAGTGGAAGACCATGTGAAAACAGAGACAAAAATTGGAATTACGAATCCACAAGCCACGGAATGACAGCAGCCACAAGAAGCTAGAAGGGGCAAGAAGGAATTCTTCCCTGGAGACTTTGGAGGAGGGCACAGTCCTGCCAAAACTTTGATTTTAGACTTCTGGCTTCCCAAACTGTGAGACGTTAAATTACTATTATTTTCAACCATCGATTTCTAGTAACTTATTACAGAAGCCACAGGAAACTAATACAACAATACAAAGAGGAATGGAGGAAGAGAAAAAAAGGTGATCTGGGACCTGGTAAAATTCTCTTCCACCTACTTCTGTCTCTGAGGAAAAAAACTGTTATGGAAATGCCATCTGGCTATACTTGGTGACAGGCCAAGTGGAACAGGTTTTGATCCTAAGACTTAGCACTAACAGGGCAGATTAGACTATCTGGGCTATACTGATAAGTACTCTTCTATCAGTTGACCCTTCTTTAGATAATAACATTTCAGATTGTTCTAGGACTTCCTTAGTTCATGGTCATTGCATCTTTGATATTTCACACAAAGGCATACTTATATCAGTACATTATCCTGGCTCATTGAGACCTTAATATTATTATCTAGAGAAAGGACAATATCACATGATACTATGTCTGCATGTACACATGATGTATGCATGGTGTACTCTTAATTGAAAGTCCTCCCCCCCTTCCTTGATTCTACCAAACTGCTATTTTCTACTGCAATATTTCTTCTATCACTGGTTGTTTTCTTCCTAGATGAATTTAATACTGTTATGAGACTAAACCTCTTTCTGAAATTGGACAAAGCCTTCTAAAATTATCAACATGAAATTTGCTTGATTCTGCAACAAAACCACAGCAATAATGTTTGGTCTTAGAAAGTATCTTTCTGGGGATACAACAAGGCAAAGTACAAATATAAATTTACATAGTAGTCTTAGTTGTTAAAGGAGCTACTCCACTAAACCCCTAAAAAGACATGACAAATGTAAGCTACAGGTTTAAGATCACAGTAAATTGATCAGTCATAACTCAGAAGAGTGGGTTCTTCTTCCTGCTTTCTTTCTGCTCTTTCCAGTAAACAAATAATTTGTAAGCATGCTCTGTGCTAGGAACTTTGTTGGTGCACCAAAATGATTTAACAGGAATCTTTACTTGAGTTTTTTTTTTTTTAATAACTGTGGTGGTAGTAATTTAATGGTATTTCATAGACAATGACACAGTGCCCATGTTTTTGTCCAATAAAGTAATGTGATTCAGTTAAGATTAAAATCAGGAAGTGACTCTCGAAATTCCACCTGCAACCATGATGGGGAGCTGATACTGAACTGAACCCAAAACAACTCTAAAATTGGACAAAACACATGAGGCACTGGACAAAAAGCAATGTGGTAAGCCTGTGATCCCTGGGAGAAAGGAAACACACAAGGTGTGATTTCCTCAGTTCTCTACCTAAAGACAATTTTCCAGCTATGGTGCAGAGAACTGGAGTTGGAACACAGCATGGTACTGAGAACGCAGATATCAGAATTCGAGATAGCTGAAGCAGCTGGAACCTGTGGAGCAGAGCACCAGAGATGAGGCAGCTGTGCAGAAAAATGACTCGAAAAGTCTGTATTAGAATCCCCTGGAAGTCCATGGCTGAGAGCTGGACTACACGTATGCAGAGTGAGATAACTTTAGCCTTACCAGGCAGATGGTGCTGTGGGGTTAGAAGTGGAACCTAAATACTAAACATCAGAAGTGCTAGGTGAGGAGCAACAGTAGAGGATAGCAGAGTCCTGGCCCTGTCTGAGTGGGGAGATTTATTAACATATCATTAAAACTGTTGGCATCCAGGGAAAGCACCATAAATTCCACAACTTAGGAACAAAAAACATGATCTAGAGAAAGAACTACTGTAGACTCCCTCTAACAAAATCTAAAACAAAGTGTCAAAAATATTTTATGAAAAGCACCATTTGAAGAGCACCATTTGCATAGTTGTAGGAGTTTGGAAAACACCTTGTATTTTCCACAGATCCATACTAACAACATAAAATACCAAGCCCATGGAGGTTAAAGTGATAAATCAGTAAATGAATGGCCTATTGTAATAAGAATTGGGAATTGCAGAAGATTACAGAATCAAGAATGTCTGCAATGTATTGTACATAATAATCAGCGTTTAATAAAAAAAACACTAGATACATTCAAATACCTAAAGAAAATTATTTTTAAACAATAAAAAACATAGCCTTAATAAGTGATCAAGTAAAAAATCTCAACAGAGAAGTAGAAATTATAAACATAACTAGCGGTGGCATCAAGATGGAGGACTAGATGCACGTCTCCCTAAATCCCTCTGGAAACCAAGACCTGAAATGATAGTTAAACAGAGCCTTCTGGACACCTAGTGAGCCCTGGGATGCGACATAGGGCTGTTAATTTGGACTTCATACCACTGAATGCAAAACTTCCTCTTTTTCATTGACCCTACTCTCAGCAAGCACAGGCTTGCACAGACCGAAGGTAACTCACCATTTTGATTCTTTTTCCTCTGTCTTGGCTGGCAGGCAGAACTGGGACTTGGTTAACTGGTGGTCTCGGACACACTGCTAGTGGGACCGGCAAGCGTAATTGCCAGGTTCTGAGAGCCTGGCTTTGGGCTCCATATACCTTGGCTCCTCCGGCCTATCAGGAGAAGGAGAAGCCCAGGCAGAGGCCCCAGCTGGACTTCGTTCTTAGGCTGGGAGGTGGCGACTGTCACGGGGAGAGCACTTTTCTAGCAGGGAGGCGTTGTTTTGCACAGTGTAGCCTGGGGCCAGGGCCCAGCGGAGGAGGCTTTAGACTCTGGGAATTTCGGTACACTTGGCCTCTCTTTCCGCTGGGAGCCTGGTCCCAGCCAGCTGGCAAGGTTACGTGGGACGTCATCTTGTTTTGCTGGGAGGCGGGGTCATCCATACAGATGACTCAGCTGGACCTAGTTCCTGGGCTGGGAGACAGTACCTACCCAGAAGAGACTGCCTTTCCAACAGAAAAGCAGAGTTCTACACAGTATCGCCTACAACTGGGGCCCAACAGCAGAGGCCAGCAGGCCAGTAACCTTTCGGTATTTTGAGCTAGTTTATAACATATGGTGTTCAATATAGAGGTGCTTACTTTGCCAGCTGGGTAGAGGGACATTTGCATCTGAAAACCTGACTGACTTTGGAAGTTGCCAAATACTTTTTACTTCTCATCTTAAGATGGCCTAGAGAAACAACTATGATATATCTTCACAGCATCTCTCCCAGCCTCTACTGACCCACATGATGCTGCAAAAGCAGAGAACATTGGAGAGGACAGTAACCCAGGAGTCACTCATGGCATCAGAAGGCCTCCAAAAGAAACCACTTCAGACTTTCCCGGACAAAGAAGCTTTTCTGAAACTATCAGAAAGTGAATACAAAAGGATTATATAGAGAGCCCTACTAGACCTTATACAAAATGCAGCAGAGCAAAACAAAAAACCAAGCAAGCTGTTCGATCTGATGGAACATCAGTACTCTGAAATCCAAAAGATCAAGAAGAAAATCAAAGACAAAGAAACTTCAATTCAAAGCCAAGAAAATAGAATGGAACAAATGGAAAAGAGAATTTCTGATTTGGGAAACAGAGCCACTGACTGCAGCATCTACAAGGAGAAATCAGAAAAAAAGAAACAAGAAAAAATGAAGAAGCATTAAGAAGCATGTGGGACTCTGTTAAGAAGAACAATCTATGATTAATTAGAGTTACTGAACAGGGCAAGACACCTGAGAACACAGAGAGTATTGTGGCTGAGCTGCTGAAAGAAAACTTCCCAGAAATCATGACAGAAGAGAACATAGATATCCAAGATACATATCGAATATCACTCAATATAGATCTCAATAGAAAGACTCAAGGACATATTATAATCAACCTCAACAATATGAAACATAAGCAGAAACTCTTAAAGGCAGCCAGACTCAAAGAAAACCTAACTTTCAGAGGGAAACCCTGCAGGCTTTCATCAGATTTCTTGGCAGAAATGATGCTGGCACAGAGACAGTGGCATGACACATTCAAAGCCTTGAAGGAGAAGAACTTCCAACCAAGAATTATATATCCTGCAAAACAATCTTTCCAATATGAAAATGAAATTAAGACGTTCCCAGAAACTCAGAGACTTTGTAAAAACCAAACCAAAGCTGCAAGAAGTACTGAAAGAATCTCTTTGCCTGGAAGAACAAAACTGCTAACTTTATATTTTAGGACACATTATCCAGAATCCTACTGTTAGGGAAGGCTCCAAACACAACCAAAACTATAATGGTGAAAGAAATGATCTAGTGATCGTATCATGTAAACTGTGATATCATCATATTAAAAAGGGGGGTCTACTGTAGTCATTATAGTCCTTCCAGATGGAGCAGAAGTTGACAGGACTGGTAGCAATCAAAATTGGGGTTATACATAATTTATTAAGTGGGATCATAGGGCAGCCATAATGCACAATATAGAAGCAACATACCATCAAGAAATGTAATACAGGAGTCTCAACAACCACAAAACCAACCCCCAAAAAGGTGAAAAATCAACTCACAAAGAAGAAGGTCACAGAACAGATTAATAAGAACAACAGAGAAAACATCAACACAAAAATAAACATATCACAATGGCAGCACTGAACACATACCTATCAATAATTACACTGAATGTGAATGGATTGAATGCTCCAGTAAGGAGACATCGAGTGACATCTTGGATAAAAAGACATGACCCATCTATATGTTGCCTGCAAGAAACTCACCTTAGATCTAAAGATATGAACAAACTGAAAATCAAAGGATAGAAGAATATATATCAAGCTAACAATGAACAAAGAGTAGGTGTGGCAATTCTAATCTCAAATAAAATCGATTTTAATGTAAAATCTATCATCATGGACAAGGACAGACACTATTTATTACTGGAAGGTTCAATACACAAGCAAGACTTAACAATATTAAATATTTATGCACCTAAATACATCAAAGAAACACTGACTACACTCAAAAAGGAGATAGATCACTCCACAATAATGGCAGGAAACTTCAACACTCCACTGTCAATATTGGACAGATCATCTAGAAAAAAGCTCAGTAAAGACACAGAAGACCTTATTGCCACAATTAACCATCTAGACCTCATGACATATGTAGAACTTTCTATCCATTGGCGGACAACTACCCCTTCTTCTCCAGTGCCCATGGAACATTCTCCAGAATAGATGATGTGTTAGGACATAAAATAATTCTCAACAAAATCCATACCACTGAACTAATGCAAAGTGTCTTCTCAGGTCATGAAGCCATAAAAGTAGAAATCAATAGCAGAAAAAAGATAGATAGAAAGCAGAACTCATGGAAACTGAACAACACCTTGCTCAAAAAACCGTGGGTTATAGAAGAAATCAAGGATGAAATAAAGAAATTCATGGATCCCAATGAGAATAGAAACACTTCTTACCAGAACCTATGGGATACAGCCAAAGCAGGGCTCAGAGGTCACTTTATCTCCATAAAGGCACACAGCTGGAAGGAAGAAAGAAATCAAATCAAAAAACTGACCCTACAGCTTGAACAAGTAGAGAGAGAACAACAGAGGAACCCCTCAGGCACCTGAAGAAAACAGATCATAAATATCAGAACAGAACTAAATGAATTAGAGAACAGTAGAACAATTGAAAAAATTAAGAAGACCAAAAGCTGGTTTTCTGAAAAGATCAATAAAATTGACAAACCACTACCTAAACTTACTAAAGAAAAACAGGAAAGGAAACAAATAACCCAAATTAGAAATGAGAGGGGAGTTGTCACAACAGATCCATCAGAAATCAAAAATATTATAGCTGAATACTATGAAAGACTGTATTCTAACAAATCTGAAAATCTAACAAGGTGGCACAGAACAACTTAATAAACCCATCACAAAGGAAGAGATTGAAAAAGTCATACAAAAACTGCCAACTGAAAAAAGCCCAGGTCCAGATGGCTTCACAGCAGAATTCTACTGAGCTTTTAGAAAAGAGTTATCTCTAGTACTACTGAGACAATTCCAAGGTATAGAAAGGGATGGATACTCCCAAATTCATTCTATGAAGCCAGCATAACTCTGATACCAAAGCCTGACAAAGACCAAACCAAAAAGGAGAACTACAGACCGATATCACTCATGAATCTAGATGCAAAAATCTTCAACAAAATTCTTGCCAATAGAATATAGCAACATATCAAAAAAATAATCCATCATGACCAAGTTGGATTCATACCAGGGATGCAAGGCTGGTTCAACGTCAGAAAAACAATGTGATGAATCACATAAACACCACAAAAGATAAGAATCACCTGATCTTGTCTATTAATGCAGAAAAGGAATTTGATAAACTCCAACACCATTCATGCTAAAAACTCTCAGCAAAATAGGAATAGATGGCCAGTTCCTCAGTGCAATAAGGGCCATTTATACAAAGCCAACTGCCTACATTATCCTGAATGCAGAGACACTGAAAGACTTTCCCTTGAGAACAGGATCTAGACAAGGATGCCCACTCTCACCTCTTCTATTCAACATTGTACTAGAAGTTCTAGCCAGAGTAATTAGCAAGACCAAGGAATAAAGGGCATCTGCATTGGCAAAAAAGAACTAAAAATCTCCCTATTTGCAGATGATATGATTATATACACAGAGAATCCCAAAAAAATCCAGGAGGAAACTACTCAAACTGATAGAGGAGTTCAGCAAAGTCTCAGAATAAAAGATAAACAGAAGTAAATCAATAGGATTCCTTTATACCAACAACGAGATTATTAAGGAAGACATCACCAAGTCAATACCATTTACTGTAGCCCCCAAGAAGATAAAGTACCTAGGAATAAATCTAACCAGAGAAATAACAGACCTTTACAGAGGGAACTACAAACCCTTACTACAAGAAACTAAGAGAGACTTACATAAATAGAGAAACCTACCCTGCTCATGGATAAGAAGACTTAACATTGCGAAAATGTCTATTCTACCTAAAGCAATCTACTTATATAATGCAACCCCAATACAAGTTCCAGTGTCATTTTTTAATGAGATGAAGGAACAAATTACCAACTTTGTCTGGAAAGGGAGAAAGCCCCAGATAAGTAAAGCATTACAAAAGAAGAACACACTGCGAGGCCTCTCATTACCCAACTTCAGAATCTATTACCCTGCCACAGTAGTCAAAATAGCCTGGTACTGGTACAAAAACAGACAGATGGATCAGTGGAACAGAATCAAGACCCCAGAGATGACACCATCTGGGTCTATGAACAGTTGATATTTTTCAAAGGCCCTAAGACATTAAACTGGTGTAAAAACAACCTCTTCAACAAATGGTGCTAGCAAAATTGGATGTCCATCTGCAATAAATTAAAACAGGACCCATAGCTTACACGTTATACAAAAACCAACTCAAGCTGGATAAAAGGCCTAAATATCAAATCTAAAATGATAAAGCTCATCCAAGAAAAAGTAGGAACAACAGTGGAAGGTTTAATACACAACATAAACAGACTTCAAAATCTGTCAAACAAACCATAAACAATAGAAGAGAAAATAGGTAAATGGGAACTACTAAGAATCAATCACTTTTGCTCATGCAAAGAGTTTATTAATAAAATTAAAAGGCCACCTACAGAATGGGAAAAAATATTTGGCAACACTATGTCAGACCGACGCCTGATCTCCATAATCTATAAGATACTACAAAATATCAATAAGAAAAAGGTAAATCATCCAATTAAGCGATGGGCAAAGGAGATGGTCAGACATTTTTCTAAAGAGGAGATCCATGCAGTCAAAAAACACATGCAGACATGTTCACAATCATTAGCTATTAAAGAAATTCAAGTCAAAATGACAATGAGATACCGTCTCACCCCAACAAGGTTGGCCATGATCCAAAAAACACAAAACAACAAATGCTGGAGAGGCTGTGGATAAATCAGAACTCTCCTACACTGTTGGTGGGATTGCAAAATGGTGCAGCGTCTCTGGAAAGCAATCTCATACTTCTTTAAAAAGCAGGAAATAGATAGATCATTTGACCCAGTAACTCCACTACTTGGAATATACTCTACAGGATCAAGGCCACTGACACCAACTGATGCATGCACATGAATGTTCATCACAGCACAGTCCACAATAGCAAAAAGATGGAATCAACCCAGACACCCAACAACAGAAGAATGGATAGGAAAACTATGGTATATATACTCAGTGGAACACTATGCAATGATAAAGAACAATGATGATAGCAGGAAACATCTCTTAACCTAGTTTCAACTGGAGGACATTATGTTGAGTCAAAATAGTCAGCAACAGAAGGACAAATATTGTATGAGACTCCTATGATAAGAACTTAAAAGCAGACTCGTGCATAACAGAAAAGACTCTTTGACGGTTGCAAGGGTGGGGAGGGCAGGAGGGCAAGGTGGGAGGGTTTAGATTAGATAGTTGTTAGAAATTTGGTTGGGTGAAATTGGTGACAGCACACATTAGTAAGAAGATTAATATTAACGGAACTTCAACACAACTTGTGTACTCCTCCCATCTTAACCCAGTATTGCAAGGACAGAGTAGCTGGGGCAGGAGACCACTGACCCTGCTCTCAGGGGTAATTGAGGCCAATTGGCACAACTAGTGTTTTGAAAATGAGGTCTCTCCGCACCCCACATTGGTGAGCGGTGTCCAGGGTCTTAAACACTGCCAAATTGCCATCTGAGGGTATAGGAAATGGTCCCAACTTAGGAGGAATGGATGATCACCAAGGTCCATAACAACATGGGGGAAAGAGAATCTAGAAGACAGAGAGATCCACATGAATGGATGTGTACATTGACTTGTGACTGGAAGAACCAAATGGTGCTCGGCTACCACCAGTGATAGCCACAATGGAGCTCACAAAGTTGAGTCTCACTGGCAACACAAGTATAGATGGGAGTGCACCCTGAGATCTCCACTAAAAGACCACAATTGATGGTCCAGGGGCCTTGGAGTTCTCCTGGGAGCAGGGTCCCTGGCCCTCATGCTGCCCTGTCTGTAAATCATAATGAAGATCAACTTTTCAGCAATGGATTGGACTTTGTGACACAGAGTGACCATATTGTGTGGGCACTTTATGGTTCTAGGCATCTATAGGACGTCATTCTGTTGACCTCATACTGAGGAAGGGGAATGGGTGGAGAGGAGAAGATAGGAGACTGTTGGGAAGATAAGACATGTATGCAGCAGACAGGAAGTGTGCTGTCACTGTGCAGGGAGAGCAGTGGAAGCTGCATGTAGGTCACTATGCAAATTTATATGGAAATGTACATTTTCATTCAATTGTAATAAAAAAAACTAAATGAAAATTCTAGAACTGAAAAATATGGTAACTGAAATAAGAAATTAACAGGCACGATAGCAGTTCAGAGTTAATATAAAATAATCACTGAATTTAAAGAAAATAAAAAATAAGTTCTACAGCAGGTAGAGTCAAGATGGCAGACGAAGCACATCTCCCTAAATCCCTCTGGAAATCAAGACCTGAACTGATAATTAAATGGAGCCTTCTGGACACCTAGTGAGGCCTAGGGCATGGTGTAGGGCTATTAATTTGGACTTCATATCACTGAATGCAAAACCTCCTCTCTTTCGCCGACCCCACTCTTGGCAAGTGCAGGCTTACACAGACTGAAGGTAACTTAATATCTTAATTTTCTTTTTCCATCTGTCTTATCCAGTGGATGAAGCTGGGACTTGACTAGCTGCTAACTTCAGACACACTGCTGGTGGGATCAGCAAGCAAAACTGCCATATTTCGAGAGCCTGGCTTTGGACTCTGTGCATCTTGGCACCTTTGGCCTCTCTTTCTTCCTCCACCATATGGTAGCTGGTACTGAGGTGGTGGCAAGCTTGTGCGTGACGCCATTGTTTTAGTCAGCTAGGCTGCTCTAACAGAAATACCACAGAGTGGATGGCTTTAACAAAGAAAGATTTATTCTTACACAGTCCGGTAGGTTGCAAGTCCATATTCAGGGTGTCCGCTCCAGGGAAAGACTTTCCCCTTGTCGGCTCTGGAGGAAAGTCCGGTATTGTATCAGTCTTTGTCTAGGGAGCGTCCTCACGCAAGAACCTCTGGTCTGAAGGACACGCTCTGCTCCCAGTGCTGCTTGCTTGATGGTAGCGAGGTTCTCAAATTGTCCTTTGTTTCTTTTTCCTTTTATTCCTTGCAAGCTAAAAGCATTAAGGGTGGGGCAAGCCATACTCCAGGGAAACTCCCCCCACAGCAGGAATTCACAGCCCCACCCTAATCCTTTAACATACAGGTTAGCAAAACCACACAATGGAGGACAGTCCCAAGATACTGGGAACCATATCCCAGCCACGTGGCTGTACACATTTTTGGGGGGACACAATTCCAACCATGACAGCCATCTTGATCCACTGGGAGGTAGAAACACCCATACAGAGGCCCCAGCTGGACTAGGTTCCTAGGCTGGGAGGCAGCACCTGCCCAGGGGAGAGTACTTTTCCAGCAGAAAAGCAGTTTTTTACACAGTGTCACCTACAGCTTGGGCCCTGCAACAGAAGCTGTGGACTCTGTGCATCTCAGCACTTTTGGCCTCTCTTTCCACCTCTGTCCTAGAGTAGTCTGGTCCCAGCCAGGTGGCAAGCTTCTGTGGGACACCATCTTGTTCCAGTGGGAGGCAGATTACCCGTATGGAAGCCTCAGCTGGACCTAATTCCTGGGCAGGGAGGCAATGCATGTGCAGAGAAGAGTGCCTATCAGGCAGAAAAGCAGTGTTCTACACAGCGTTGCCTACAGCAGGGGCCCGATAACAGAGGCCAGGAGGCCAGTAGCCTTTCTGTATTTTGAGCTAGTTTACAACATCTGGGGTTTGATATAGAGGTGTTTACTTTGCCAGCTGGGAAGAGGGAACTATACACCTGAAAACCTGACTGACTTTGGATGTTGTCAGATACTTTTTACCTCTCATTTTAAGACAGCCTAGAGAAACAACTGTGGTCCATCCTCACAGCATCTCTCCCAGCCTCTATTGGCTCAAAAAACAACAAACTCTGGAGAAAACCATAACCAAGAAATCACCTATGGCTTCAGAAAGCCCCCAAAAGAAAGCATCTCAGAACTTCTCCGAGAAAGAAGGTTTTCTGAAACTATCAGAGGGTGAATACAAAAGGATTATATATACAGCCCTCCTAGGCCTTATACAAAATACAGCAGAACAAAATGAAAAATTAAGCAAGCTGTTCAATCTGGTGGAACATCAGTACTCTGAAATCCAACAGATCAAGAACAAAATCAAAGACATAGAAACTTCAATTCAAAGCCAAGAAAACAGAATGGAACAAGTGGAAAAGAGAATTTCTGACTTGGAAGACAGAGCTAATGACTCTAGCATCTATGAGGAAAAATCAGAAAAAAGAAACAAGAAACTTCACAGAAATTATGACACAAGAGAATATGGGTATCCAACGGCACTTGGCTTGGCTTGGCGAAGATACATATCGAATACCACTCTATCCAAGATACATATCAAATACCACTCAATATAGATCTCAAAAGAAAGACTCCAAGACATATTATACTCAAGCTTAACAAAATGAAACATAAGCAGCAACTCTTAAAGACAGCAAGAACCAAAGCAAAGCTAACATTCAGAAGGAAACCCTGTAGGCTTTCATCCAATTTCCCAGCAGAAACAATGCTGGCACAGAGACAGTGGCATGACATATTCAGAGCCTTGAAGGAGAAGTACTTCCACCTAAGAATTATATATCCTGCAAAACTATCTTTCAAATACGAAAATGAACTTAAGACATTCACAGCTAAACAGAAACTCAGAGACTTTGTAAAAACCAAACCAAAGCTATAAGAAATACTGAAAAGATGTCTTGGCTTAGAACAACAAAACCACTAACTTTATATTTTAGAAGCAAATACAGGACACATCAGCCAGAATCCTACTCAGTTAAGGAAGGCTCCAAACTCAATCAAACCTATAATAGACAAAGAAGTAATCCAGTGACCATATCATGAAAACTATGATGTCATCCTATTAAAAAGAGGGATGTACTACAGTCATTATAGTCCTTCCAGATGGAGAGGAAGTTGATAAGAAGGTAGTAACTGAAGCTGGGTTTATATGTAGTTTATTGAGGGGGATCTCAGGGGCAACCATAAAGCACAATAAAGATGCAACATATCAAATCAAGAAACATAATACAGGAGTGTCAACAACCACAACACCAACCCTAAAAAAGGTGAAAAATCAACTCACAAAGAAGAAGGTCACAGAACAGATTAATAAGAATAACAGAGAAAACATCAACACAAAAATAAACATATCACAATGGCAACACTGAACACATACCTATCAATAATCACATTGAATGTGAATGGACTGAACACTCCAGTAAAGAGACATTGAGTGACATCTTGGATCAAAAGACATGACCCATCTGTATGTTGCCTACAAAAAAATAAATTATCAAGTCTGAAGAATAGAAAAAGATTTAATAAAAATGAACAGAGTCACAGAGATCTGAAAGACAGTATCGAGCAACCTCATATGCATGTAATTGAGTACCAGAAGAAGATGATATAGAGGCAAAATAATTTGAACTAATAATGACCAAGAACTCACATTTGAAGAAAAACATAGGAATTCATATTGACAAATACAAAGAAAAGCACATCAAGACACATCATAGTCAAACTGTGAAAATCAAAGATAAAGACTTGAAAGGAACCAGAGTCAAAAAGCCCATTTGTATACAAGTGAATAAGAACAGAATGATCACTGACTTCTTATTAGAAACAATGGAAGCAAGAAGACAATGAAATGGCTTAAAGTGCTGAAAGGAAAACAAAACAAATGTGAGGAGGGGGAGGACCCTGTTAACCCAACATTGTATATCCTGCAAAATATCCTTCACAAACAAGGGTTAAATAAAGACTTTTGTGAAATAACAAAAGCTGAGAATTTGTTTCCAGGATACCTAGTCCATCTGACTGATATCCTTCAAGCCAAAAGAAAGCTCATATCTATAGGAGGAAAGAAGAGCACCAGAGACAGAAAGTAAGAAAAAATGAAAACCTGGCATATGAAGAGTTGGACAAATTTCCTCAGGACTATGTGTTATATGAAAATTGCCATGTAACAAATGCACTTACAGTTTTAATTTCATGCTATCTCTACCTAATAGTTAACTGTCTTAATATTTGGCACCTGTAATCAGAATGGTGTTGTAAGTCAGCTGGAAAATTTTTTTAAATTGAAGCCTTCTTTTCTGAGGTTGCCTGAAAAATTAGCATGTTACAGGAAGAATTAAGAATTCAACTGCAGGGTCCCTGTGTATTATTCCATTGACCAGTAGAACAAGGTCATACTTTGGTGTTCCCGTCATTAATTGCTTCTATGAATATTTACTGCAAGAGTCTGACTCATCTAATATGTGTAGATTTTTAAACTACCCACATGACTACATTTTGGGAAACTCTCCTATGAGTTTGAAATAGTCCTGACATATTTTAACTCACGGAAAGAAATAGACGAACTAATACAAAACCTAGATTTTCCTTCAGTGTGTATATAGGGTTGAGTGATCGCTTGAAATATCTAATGTCGGCTTTAAGTAGAAAGCATAGTATTAGTCAAAGTTTATTTGCAGAATCTGATGAAAGGGCTGATTGTAGGAGTTTTATGTTTTTATTTCGTTTTTTAGAACTTCCACAATCTATTTTGTTTCCTTCATTCATCCTGGCAATTCTAGAATAATTTTTCTGTTCTGACAATAAACTAGGTGGAAGCCTAAGAACTACTGTATTAAGAATATCACCATAACTTTAAAAAAACACTCAAAGCAAATATTAAGCTTGTTTTGTATTAATAAGACCAAGGGTTTTTTTTTTATAAGCATAGAGATATTTTGCAGCTAAGACAAATAAAAAATGCTGGATGTGTATTTCTTTTTATGTGTTAATATGTCATGACTATTTCAAGCTCATAGAAGAGCTTCCAAAAAATGTAGTCAGATGGGTAGTTTAAAAATCTACACATACTAGATGAATCAGACTCTTTCAGTTAGCATTCAAGGAAGGAATTAATGATGGAATGCTGGACATGTAAATGTCATAGATCCAAAGAGCTAGAGGTTGTTTAGGAGGGGAGAATATAGGAATTGTCAGGATCCTAAGTCACTAGGCTAACATGGTAAACGGCGGTAGAGGCTGCATTAGACCAAGCAGTACCAAGACATGAGAAACCAAGCACTGGAGATGGAGTAGAGATGTCATAAATAAGGAAATCAAAATGTACAGCTTATGAGATATTATAAATGCAATACTTAAAATGTAGTAAGGAGGCTACAGGGAGATCACTAGAAAACAAGGAACATTAAATAAATGTTGAGAATTGGGGAGGGAGGGTGAGAAACCTCTTCAGATATTACCATAATTTTCTATAAATTTCTAGTGGCTCTGGTAGTTACAGAGTTATTTACATATTTTTATGCCCTGGAAATTAAGTGATACCATTTTTATTTTCCTGTTAATTTAAGAAAAGAACTAATCAAAGATCATTTAGAAAAATTTTGAGCTAGACACTGATACAAATTTTTTAAATTCTAATTACTAAAGATCAAAATCAAAATCTTCTATATTTTTAGTAGGCAGAGTAGATGAGCACAATAAATAGCTTATCCATTTTCATGGGTTTGTGAATTAACTAAAAATACTTAAAAAAAAGTCTAACCCATCTATAGTTTTTAATATATTTACATGTCCTATGCAACCCTGGAAACCTACTAAAACACAAATTCAGATTGCAATCCAGTTACAATGCAAGCCAGGCACAAAAGCCTTCTAATGATCTTTGATTAGTTCTTTATTAAATTCATCAAGGGAGCAAAGAAAATTTAATAATCTTCACCAGTTGTCATCTTTCTGATTAGAGTTTTGATTAGAACTTTCAGCTTTTATTTTTCTCCTTGCTAGCCGTTGCCAGAGCTTTTGCTATTGCTTCTAGTTGGAGGGGAAGAACAAGGCAGATATAACACACTGGATACCCTACATTTGTTAGTATTCCCCGGGCATGGCCGCGTGTGTCAGGACTCTCTGAGCGAGAAAGGCAGGAAATCTCTGGGTATCCCCTTGCTATCACCTATCCAACCTCTTCATATGGTAAAACATTTCTAAAACTGTTCAATTTATGCTTTCACTAGAAAGCTGTCAAGGAATACATTTTTCTTGCATTAATAGTCATATTTCCCAGAGCTGAAATAGAATTTCTATGCTGGCAAATTTATAAATAAAGAGTATATTGAGAGTTGGTTAGTGAAACTGTACACATTTGATGTGTAAAAGCAATGGCATTATAGACGCCACCATCTATAGGTATCTGAGAAATTCTCAATTAGATTGTTCAGAATAAAGGTCTCTAAAAGGTCACTCAGTCTGGGATAAAAAGAGGGAGATGAACAATAATGATGTTTACATTTTCCTTTCTCACACAGCATATGGGAGAATAATGACATTCAGATTTCTATATAGCAGATTTCTTCCTAGTGTTCACAAATATCATCTCAATTACTTTCTATCATTGCTGAAAAGTAGGAAATGTGTGGCTATTATCATCTCAACATTTCCTATTATATAGTGTTATTTTAGTGCCTGCTACCTGCAAAGAAGGGCAACTAGATCGTTTATAATCACATTCAATCACCATTAGACCTCAGCTGTTGGAGAAAGGTAATAAGAAAGAAGGTAAAAAGAACTAATAGAAATGCAAACACAGGAAATTCTTAACCCACAAAAGGCTGTATTTCAAACATTCGTTTGTTAGGCTATTGTTTAGAACTCAAAAATCTATGTTTTCATAGGAGCGATATTAAAATTGGTGATAAGCTTCCTAGGGTAGCCCACCATGACTTATTTATTTATGTAGTTGAAAATACAAGCACTACAAAAATTACTGTAGCAGAAAGCAATTCAGCTGGAAATACATTGTATTTTTAACTACACATAAGGTTAAATAAAATTTCACGTAATAACTTAGTAGCCAAGACTTACTAACATCCTGGGATATGCACATGACAAAACCTTGCTTACTGAAAGGAAGGAGACTTGAAGCACTTAGTGATGAAGATCAAAGACAGCAGCTGGCAAGTAGTTAAAAAAAAAAAAACCCTCACTGCCATCCAGTTGGGTCCGACCCATAGCTACCCTAGAGGTCAGAGTAGAACTGCCGGTTAGAGTTTCCAAGGAGCACTGGAGGAAGTAAGCAGGTATTAAAAAATTATTCAATCCAGGAACCCAAAGAGAAATCTCCTCTTCCCAAAACATGGTACAGGTTTTGATTTCAACAGGCTCTTTCCAGTTCATCAAACTCCAGGTAGTTATTAAAATATACCACCTGCATGTAACATACCAGAAAACACAATGCTGAAGAGAATACTAAGATTATTAATTTGGGGTCTTAGCAAGTTTATCACTTAAATGCAAAGCACATGTGATAAAAAATATAGTACATTAGGATTAGGGTGTATTTAAAGGACTTTAAAACTATGTTTAGTTTCATCAATCCAATAAGGAAATAAAATTTTAATGAAAAGGAATTGCTTGAATCAATTGTTAGACTAATTGGAGTTCTTGTTCAGGATACCATTGCCAAGTACTGAGAAATTGGGTTAAACTCAAACTATCACTCATTCAATATGTATTAAGCACCTTCTATTTGCAGAAGGAAACATTTCCAACACGTAACAAGCATCAACAACACCCTCCCCTAGCATTAGAAAATCTCTAGCCTTTTGTAGACACAAACACAAAGATGAAGATCTCACAAAACACATTCTACTCCACAATCATACACATCATCATCTCTGGGCACACTTACATTTTCTAGATTGTAAGGTCCTAGACAATCTTTCTCTGTACTATAGCATACAACACATAATACCAGAACTATTTGTTACCAATCTAATTTATACATTTGCCTATGAGTTTTATTTACTATCATATCCTTACTGCCTTGCTTAGTGCCTGGACTGTAGTTACAGGTCACTAAGTGTGGAAGTAGTGACGCCTTTTTCCCAGCTTGTCTTGTTTTCTTCCACGGACACAGAGCTCCACCAGCTGTGATGCTCATGGCTGCTTTTCTCGATGTTCTTTTTCTACTTTATTTCTTATTTTGTTCAGAAACTGCAAGAGAAGGGAAATGCTGTTATTGCTTGCCCAAATCTAACCAGAAATATGGGCAGAAAGATAAACAGAACAAAGAAACAAACTAATTAGCCCCACATTTCTGCTTCAAGTTTAAATTACTATTGAATGTACAATCACCAACTAGAGAAAGAGAACGAACACTTTTAAACTTTAAAAAGTTATTCTGGTCAAAACTGATGCCAGAAATAGACAAAAGAGTTTGGGAAGCTCTGATTGTATCTGAATCACTTTCCTCTATTCTCTCACAAATGAACTTGTATATTTAAACACACACACAAAAAAAACAATACTCATTAGAGATTTAAGACACCATTAGTAATGCTAATACATATTCATAAATGTGTTTTTAAAGGGCATCATTTATGCAATCGACATAAATAAACCTTTGAGTGCTATTCTAATGTTATATTACAATTATATATTTAGGACACATTACCCATAGATTTAAAAACACACACACAGAAAAATGTTTTAAAATGCATTATGGGTTACCCCACAGTTGAGCTTTAGTGTGTTGTATCCCAGATTTAACATATAAAATTGGAAGCACTCTGGAGGTAGGGCTAAGATGGCAGAGTAGTTGGACACTTCCTGTGATCCTTCTGGCACAACAAAGACCCCAAAACTCAAATGAATTGATTATATGTGACATTCTAGGAGCCCTGAATGTCAAAGGGAAAATTGAGAAATCAGACTGAGCATCAGAGAAGGGACAGTCCAGAAATACTTGGGACAGATGAGATCTGACCATACAGGAATCAGTGTCCCAGGGGCAGATCAGTGGCAGTGAGCTTGGTGAGTCTAGTCATGGCTTTCAGAAAGTATCTTCCTTAGTGAGAGATCCCAAGTGGCAGAGAGCCTACTCACACCTTTAGAATCAGTGGAAAACAGCATTCCATTATCAAAAGCTAAGTAGACTGCATCTTGCCTACCACATGAGGGTCTAAATTTTCCCTTCAGGATAAGCCTCTCTCCCTTTTCCTAGTGCTTCCCCCTCCCTTCTCTGCACAGTTCCCGTCTCTGGAGATTGGTGCCATTACCTGGGCCAGAAGTAGGACTCCTTAAGTTCTCCCTAAGTTATTCTTCTAGACTCATTGAGTGACCAATTTAACAAACAAGGAGAAAAACAAAAATAAATATAAACTGTCAGCTTTCCTAACCTGGGAATTCAGAGCAGAAACAGTTCCATTGCTTAGGCTCAGGCTTAAGGGGACACATCTATGTCACAGACACACTAATGGCTGTCAGCTCCCTGCCATTCTCAGCAATGCAGCCAGATACCTGTGCCTACACAAATTACCCCCACTCATCTAGGACTAGTCACTTGGTGACTGATTAACTGAGCTGAACACTACAAGAAAAATAAACAGATGCCTGGGTTCACCTGCCTAATAACAGCTCTAACCATCTGGAGAAAGGACAGGACAGCCTCCAAGGCAACAATAATCAAACTAGCTCACACAACCAGACAATTTGGCTTTTCAAAACAAAAAGCTAGAATGCAGTAAGCAAACATAAATAAATACAGCTATTTACTGATGGCTCAGATACAGCAGTCAATACCAAATCACATAAAGAGGCAGACCATGATGACTTCAGAAAGGTCCCAAAACCAAGCACCAAGATGAAAAGAACTTCTGGAATTATCAGACACAGAATACATAAGAGTGATATATAGAACTCTTGAAGAGATCAGAAAGATCAATCAAAGTGCAGCAGAGCATAATGACAAATTATGAAAGTATAGAGAAATAGCGTGAAGAAATTCAGAAGATTAATAACAACATTACAGAATTAAATAACTTTATAGAAAGTCAAAGGAGCAGAGTTGACGCAAGGGAAGCCAGAATTCATAAGACTAAGGATAAGACACTTAACACCAATACATCTGAGGAAAAGCCGCACAAAAGAATTTTTAAAAATGAAGAAACACTAAGAATTATGTGGGACCTTACCAAGAGAAATAATCTATGAGTGATTGGAGCACCACAATGGAGGGGGGATAACAGAAAATACACAGAGAATTGTTGAAGATTTGTTGACAGAAAACTTTCCTGGTATCAAGAAAGATGAGAAAATAACTATCCAAGATGCTCATGAAACTCTATGCCAGATAGAACTTAGAAGAAAGAAATCAAGACATAATCAAACTTCCAAAACTAAAGACAGGGAGATAATTTTAAAAGTGACTAGAAATAAATGAAAAATACCATACAAATAAAAATCAAAAAGACTAAGCACAAACTATACACTAGAAACCATACAGGCAAAAAGGCAATGGGATGACATATACAAAGCCTTGAAGGAAAAACCTTGCAAGCTAAGAATGTCCAGCAAAACTGTTTCTTAAATACAGTGGGGAAAGCAGGATATTTCCAGATAAATAGAAGTTCAGAGAATTGCAAACTCAAACCAAAATTACAAGAAATACTAAAAGGAAGCCTTTAGTTAGAAAATCAATAACATGAATGCACAATAGAGCAACCAGATATCAACCCAGACAGCGAAATAAAAAAATAAATCAAAACTAAAACAGGAAAACAGAGATGTCATTATGTAAAAGTGGCAAATAATAACAAAAAGAGGGACTAAAATATGTTGTCACAGTTCATTCATATGGAGAGGAATTCAAGGTGATACTAAAAAATTAAGATAGGTTTAAATTTAGAAAAACAGAGTAAATATTAAAAGGCAACCACAGAGGAAACTAACAAACTGCCTATCAAAATAAAAAGCAAAAACATGAAGTCTCAGCAAATACACAACCAACAACAATGGAAAAGATGGAAAGAAAACACATAAAGAAAAATGACTCAGCACAGAAAAGTAGAACAAAGATATTGTCAACAACGCACAGGCGGAGTCAAGATGGCGGACTAAGCACATGTCTCCTTGTATCCCTCTGGAAACCAAGACCTGAACTGACAATCAAACAGAGCCTTCTGGTCATCTAGTCAGCCTCAGGACACAGCACAGAGCTGTTAATTGGGACTTTATACCACTCAGCGAAAAACCTCCTCTCTTTCGCTGACTCCCGCTCCTGGCTAGCCCCGGCTCTCACAGACGGAAGGTAAACGCACCAGTTTGACTTTTTTTCCTCTGTCTCGGTTGGTGGGCAGAGCTGGGTCCTGCCTGGAGGCTGGACTCAGACGCACTGCTGGGGGGATAGGCAGGCGAAATTCCCATGTTCTGAGAGCCAGGCTCGGGACTCTGTTAATCTAGCCATTTTGAGCCTTTCTTTTAGTAGCTGCCTCAGCGGGGTTTGCGCGGACCTTTCCAGTCAGTATGCGGGATGCCATGTTGGTACTGAGATTTTAGCAGGACCTCGTTTTTAGCCTGGGAGCCAGCGCCTGCAAACCGGACAGCGCTTCTCCAACACAAAAGTAGTGATTTTGCACAGTGCTGCCTACGTTGGGGGCCCTGCAACAGAATCAGAGGAATCGCTACCTCTCGGCACCTTTAGCCTCTCTGCCTGCTGTCTGTGTGGAGGATGCCATCTTGGATACGGTGGCAGCAGCTGGACCTAATTCTTAGCTGGGGAGCCAGAGCCTGCCCACAGGAGAGCGCTTTCCTATCACAAAACCAGTACTAGATGCAGTGTTGGATAAGGCTAGGCCCTGTCAGTAGAGGCGAACAGGGCAGTAGCATTGCTGTATTCTGAACTAGTTTGTTATCATCTGGGGTTGGATATAGTGGCGTTTACTTTGTCAGATGAGAAGAGGGACCTCTACTCCTGAAAACCTAACTGACTTGTGAACTGGTCAGATACCTTTTGCTTTACATTTGAAGACAGCCTAGAGAAACATTTGTAATCCATCCTCACAGTACCTCTTCCAGCCTCTATATACTCACATGGGACCCAAAAAGCAACACACAATTGTGGCATACAAGAAATCACTCATGGCTTCAGCAGGCTCCCAAACAAAGCAACCAAGGAGTTTTCCAGATGAAGAAACTTTTATGAAAGCATCAGGAAGTGAATACAAATTGATTATATACAGAGCCCTTCTAGACCTTATACAAATGCAGCAGAACAAAGTGAAAAATTAAACAAGTTGTTTGATCTGATGGAACACCAGTACTCTGAAATCCAACAGATCAAGAAGAAAATCAAAGACATAGAAACTTCCATGCAAACCCAAGAAAACAGAATGGAACAAATGGAAAAAAGAATTTCTGAGTTGGAAGACAGAGCTACTGATGCCAGCGTCTATGAGCAGATATCAGAAAAAAGAAACAAGAAAAATGAAGAAACATTAAGAAGCATGTGGGACTCTATTAAGAGGAACAACCTTCGATTAACTGGAGTCCCTGAACAAGGTGAGACATCTGAGAACACAGAGAGTATTGTTGCTGAGCTGCTGAAAGAAAACTTCCCAGAAATCATGAAGGAAGAGAATATAGACATCTCAGATGCATATCGTACGCCACCCAATATAGATCTCAAAAGAAAGACTCCAAGACATATTATAATCAAGCTTAACAAAATGAAACATAAGCAGCAACTCTTAAAGGCAGCAAGACTCAAGGCAAAGCTAACATTCAGAGGGAAACCCTGTAGGCTTTCATCAGATTGCTTGGCAGAAACCATGCTGGCACAGAGACAGTGACATGACACATTCAAAGTCTTGAAGGAGAAGAACTTCCAACCAAGAATTATATATCCTGCAAAACTGTCTTTCAAATACGAAAATGAAATTAAGACATTCCCAGATAAACAGAAACTCAGAGACTTTGTAAAAACCAAACCGAAACTACAAGAAATACTGAAAGAAGTTCTTGGCTTTGGCTTAGAAGAACAAAATCACTAACTTTATATTTTAGAACTACACACTACTCAATACTCATTTAGGGAAGGCTCCAAAGTCAATCACAGCTTTGATACGAAAGAAGCAATCCAGTGATCATCATGAAAACTATGATGTCATCATAATAAAAAGAGGGATGTACTACAGTCGTTATAGTCCTTCCAGATGGAGAGGAAGATGACAAGACTGGTAGTAATTAAAATTGGGTTTATAAATAGTTTATTAAGGGGGTTCATAGGGGCAGCTGTAAAGCACAACAAAGCTGTATCATACCATTTCAAGAAATCTAACACACGAGTCTCAACAACTATAAAACCAGCTCTGAAAAAGGTGAAAATTCAACTCACAAAAAAGAGTGTCCCAGAACAGACTAATAAGATCAACAGAGAAAAACATCAACATAAAAATAAACATATCACAATGGCAGCAGTGAACACATACCTATCAATAATTACATTGAATGTGAATGGACTGAATGCTCCAGTAAAGAGACATCGAGTGTCATCTTGGATCAAAAGACACGACCCATCCATATGTTGTCTACAAGAAACTCACTTGAGACCTAAAGACAGGAACAAACTGAAAATTAAAGGATGGAAGAATATATATCAAGCTAACAATGAACAAAGAAGAGCAGGGGTGGCAATTCTAATCTCAGACAAAATCAACTTTAATGTCAAATCCACCATCGTGGACAAAGATGGTCACTATTTATTGCTGAAAGGTTCACTACACAAGCAAGACTTAACTATATTAAATATTTATGCACCTAATGCCAGAGCACCTAAATATGTCAAAGAAACACTGACTACGCTCAAAAGAGAGTTAGATGACTCCACAATAATAGTGGGAGACTTTAACACTCACTGTCATTACTAGACAGACCATCTAGAAAAAAGCTCAGTAAAGATACAGAAGACCTCACTGACACAATTAACCAACTAAACCTGATTGATATATACAGAACTTTCCACTTATCAGCAGACAACTACACCTTCTTCTCCAGTGCACATGGAACATTCTCCAGAATTGACCACGTGATAGGCCATAATGCAATGCTCAACAAAATCCATACCATTGAATTACTGCAAAGCATCTTCTCAGATCATAAAGCCATCAAAGTTCAAATCAATAGCAGAAAAAACAGAGATAGAAAGTGGAACTCTTGGAAACTGAACAACATCTTGCTCAAAAAAACATGGGTTATAGAGGAAATCAAGGATGAATTAAAGAAATTCATGGATTCCAATGAGAACGAAAACACTTCCTACCAGAACCTATGGGATACAGCCAAAGCAGTGCTCAGAGGTCTGTTTATCTCCATAAATGCACACATCTGGAAGGAAGAAAGAAACCAAATCAAGGAACTAACTCTACAGCTTGAACAAGTAGAAAGAGAACAACAGAGGAACCCCTCGGGCACCAGAAGAAAGGAGATCATAAAGATTAGAGCGGAGCTAAACGAATTAGAGAATAGAAAAACAATTGAAAAAATTGAAAAGACCAAAAGCTGGTTTTTTGAAAAGATCAACAAAATTGATAAACCACTGGCTAAACTTACTAAAGAAAAAGCAGGAAAGGAAACAAATAACCCAAATTAGAAATGAGAGGGGAGTTGTCACCACAGATGCGACAGAAATCAAAAATATCATAACAGAATACTATGAAAGACTGTACTCTAACAAATTTGAAAACCTAGAGGAAATGGACCAATTCCTTGACTCATACCACCTACCCAAATTATCACAACATGAAGCAGAACAACTTAATAAACCCATCACAAAGGAAGAGATTGAAAAGGTCATCAAAACACTGCCAACCAAAAAAAAAAGTCCAGGCCCAGATGGCTTCACGGCAGAATTCTGCCAAGCATTTAGAGAAGAGTTATCCCCAATACTACTGAGACTATTTCACAGTATAGAAAGGGATGGAGTACTCCCAAACTCATTCTATGAAGCCAGCATAACCCTGATACCTAAGCCAGGGAAAGATCCAACAAAGACAGAGAACTACAGACCGATATCACTCATGAACCTAGATGCAAAAATCTTCAACAAAATTCTTGCCAACAGAATACAACAACCTATCAAGAAAATAATCCATCATGACCAAGTGGGATTCATACCAGGGATGCAAGGCTGGTTTAACATCAGGAAAACAATTGTGATAAACCACATAACAAACACAAAAGACAAGGATCACCTGATTTTGTCCATTGATGTAGAAAACAGATTTGATAAAGTCCAACACCCATTCATGCTAAAAACTCTTAGCAAAATGGGCATAGACGGCAAATTCCTCAACACAATAAGGGCCATTTATACAAAGCCAGTTGCCCACATCATCCAGAATGGAGAGAGACTGAAAGACTTTCCCTTGAGATCAGGAGCTAGACAAGGATGCCCACTCTCACCTCTCCTTTTCAATATTGTGCTAGAAGTTCTAGCCAGAGCAATTCGACAAGACGAAGAAATAAAGGCATCTGGATCGGCAAAGAGGAAGTTAAAATCTCCCTCTTTGCAGATGATATGATTGTATATGCAGAGAATCCCAAGAAATCTATAAGTAAGCTACTCAAACTGATAGAAGAGTTCAGCAAAGTCTCAGGATACAAGATAAACGTAAGTAAATCAGTAGGATTCCTTTACACCAACAACGAGACTGTTAAGGAGGAAATTATCAAATCAATACCATTTATGATGGCCCCTAAGAAGATAAAGTACCTAGGAATTCATCTAACCAGAGAAACAACAGACCTTTACAAAGAGAACTACAAGCCCTTACTACAAGAAACTAAAAGAGACTTAGATAAATGGAAAAACCTACCCTGCTCATGGATAGGAGGACTTAACATTGTGAAAATGTCTATTTTACCCAAAGCAATTTATTTATATAATGCAATCCCAATACAAGTTCCAGCATCATTTTTTAATGAGATGGAGAAACAAATCACCAATTTTGTTTGGAAAGGGAAGAAGCCCCGGATAAGTAAGGTACTACTAAAGAAGAAGAACATACTGGGAGGCCTCTCATTACCCGACCTTAGAACTTACTATACTGCCACAGTGGTCAAAACAGCCTGGTACTGGTATAAGAACAGACAGATCGATCAATGGAACAGAATTGAGACCCCAGAGATGACACCATCTGCCTATGAACAGTTGATATTTGACAAAGGCCCCAAGATATTAAACTGGGGTAAAAACAGTCTCTTCAACAAATGGTGCTGGCAAAACTGGTTATCCATCTGCAGTAAACTGAATCAAGATCCATATGTTACACCTTATACAAAAACCAACTCCAACTGGATAAAAGACTTAAATATCAAACCTAAAACGATAAAGCTCATCCAAGAAAAGGTAGGAACAACAATGGAAGTTTTAACATACAATGAGAACAGACTCCAAAATCTGTCAAAGAAACCTCAATCAACAGAAGAGAAAGTAGATAAATGGGAACTATTAAGAATCAAACACTTGCTCATCCAAAGACTTTATTAATAGAATTAAAAGAACACCCACAGAGTGGGAAAAAATACTTGGCAACTCTATGTCAGATCGACGCCTGATCTTCATAATCTATAAGATACTACAAAATATCAATAAGAAGAAGATAATCCATCCAATTAAGCGATGGGCAAAGGAGATGGACAGACACTTCACTAAAGAGGAGATCCAGGCAGTCAAAAAACACATGCGGACGTGTTCACGATCTTTAGTTATTAAAGAAATTCAAATCAAGACAACAATGAGATACCATCTCACCCCAACAAGATTGGCCATGATCCAGAAAACACAAAACAACAAGTGCTGGAGAGCCTGTGGAGAAAGTGGAACCCGCCTACACTGTTGGTGGGGTTGCAAAATGGTCCAGCCTCTTTGGAAGGCAATCTGGCGCTTCCTTAAAAAAATGGATATTGATATACCATTTGACCCAGTAATTCCACTACTTGGAATATATCCTACAGATTCAAGGCCTTTCACACCAACGGACACATGCACCAGAATGTTTACCACAGCACAGTCCACGATAGCAAAAAGATGGAATCAACCCAGATTCCCAACAATAGAAGAATGGATAGGTAAACTATGGTACATATACTCAATGGAGCACTACGCAATGATAAAGAATAACGATGATTCCAGGAAACATCTCCTAACCTGGTTTCAACTGGAAGACATTATGTTGAGTGAAAGTAGTCAGCGACAAAGGGACAAATACTGTATGAGACCTCTACGATAAGACTTCAAAAACAGACTTGTGTATAGAAGAAAAGACTCTTTGACAGCTGCAAAGGAGGGGAGGGAGGGAGGGTTTAGTTTAGATAGTCACTAGAAATCTAGTTGGGAGAAAGTGGTGATAGCACACATTAGAAACAAGAACAACATTAAGTGGACTTCACCATAACTTGAGTAGTCCTTCCATCTTAACTCAATACTGCAAGGATAGAGTAGCTGGGGCAGGAGGCAGAGGACCATGCTCTTAGGCGAATTCCAGGCCAATTGGCACAACTAGAGTTTTGCTAAGAGAGCTCTCTGCACCCCACATTGGTGAGTGGCGTCTGGGGTCTTAAAAGCTGCCAAGCTGCCATCCGAGGGCACAGCAAATGGTCCCAACTCAGCAGGAACGGATGCTCACTGAAGACCAAAATGACATGCGGTAAAGACAACTGAGAAGACAGAGAGACCCACAAGAGTGAGTGCCTACATCGACTTGGGACTGGAAGAACCAGATGGTGCCTGGCCACCACCAGTGATAGCCACGATGGAGCTCACAGAGAGGAGTCTCACTGGCAACACAAGAATAAAAAGGGGTGCATCATGAGATCTCCACTAAAAGACCTCAATTGATGGTCCAACGGTTTTGGGGTTCCTCTGAGAGCACTGCCCCCGGCCCTGATGCTGCCCTTTTCCATAAATTATAACAAAGGTCCACTCTTTGGACAGGAATGGATTGAACTTGGCAATGCAGAGTGACCGCATATTGGAAGCACTTTGTGGTTATAAACATCTACAGGATATTATCTTGCTGACCTCTGGCTGGAGGAAGGGGAGTGGACGGAGAGGAGGGGAAAGGAGGTTGTTGGGAGGATGAGACATGTATGGAGCAGAGAGGAATAGTGTGCAGTCACCGGACAGGGAGAGCAGTGGAAGCTGCATATAGGTGGGCAGGTAAATTTATATGTGAATGTACATTTTCACTCAGTTATGTTAAAAAAAAATAAAAAAAAAACAAAATAAAATAAAATAAAAACAATGTACAAAAAAGGCATCAAAATAAGAGCACTAAGCCTATACTCATCAATAATTACACTGAATGTAAATGGATTAAATACACTCATGAAGAGACAGAGAGTGGCAGAATGAATAAGAAAACATGATCCATCTATATGCTGCCTGTGAGATACAATCTGCAGACTCAAACGCTCAAACTAACTAAAACTCAAAGGATGGGAAAAAATACATCAAGCAAATAATATTTAAAAAAGAGTAGGAAAGACAATCTTCTTTTCTGATACAATAGACTTTAAGTAGAATCCACCACAATGGATAAGGAAGGACACTGCACAATGATTAAAGAGTCAATATACCAGGTGGACATAACCATATATTAAATATTTACACAGCCAATAAGGGGCTTCTAAATACATAAGACAAACTCTAACAGCACTGAAAAGAGAAATAGATAGCTGCACAATAACGGTACAAGATTTCAACACATCACTTTCAGTGAAGGATGGAATATCCAAAAAGAAGCTCAATAAAGACATTGGAAGACATAAATGCCACAACCAACCAACTTGACCTCATATACAGTGTTTTATAAAGAACACTCTACCCAACAGCAATTAAGTATAATTTCATCTCCAATGCACAAGGAACATTCTCCAGAATAGAACAAATATTAGGCCATACAGCAAACCTTAACAAAAGCCAAAAAGCCAAGCCAAGTGCTGTCGAGTCGTCAAAATATTGCAAAGCATTTTTTCCAACCACAAAGCCGTAAAGTAGAAATCAGTAACAGAAAAAGCATGGGGGGTGGGAGGAAATCAAAGACATGAAAACTTAACACCTTGCTCAAAAACTACTGGGTTAGAGAAGAAATCAAGGATGGAGTAAAGAAATTCACAGAATTAAATGATAATGAAGACATATCCTATCAGAACCTTTGGGACAAAAAACTCAGAGGTCAATTTATTTCAACAAATGCACACTTCCAAAAATGAATAAATAGCCCACATCAAAGCTTTAACCTTACAACTTGAACAAGTAGAGAGAGAATACAAAAAAAATCCCTTGGGCACCAGAACAAAGCAAATAACAAAAATTAGAGCAGAACTAAATTAATTAAAGAAAGAAAGGCAATCAAAAGATTTAACAAGACCAAAAGTTAGTTATTTGAATAGATCAGTAAAATCTGTAAATCACTGGCCAAACAGACAAAAGAAAAAAAAAGAGAGGAAGCGAATCACCCCAACAAGTGATGAGGTGGGTGATATTACAAGAGAGCCAATCAAAATTTTTATAAAGTCATAACAGAATACTACGAAAACTTGTACTCTAACAAACTGAAATACCTACAGGAAATTTCTAGAAACATACTGCCTACCTAAACTAATACAAAAAGAAGGAATTAAATAAAGAAGCAATAAATAATAATAATAATATATAATAATAATAATAAAATATAATAATAAATAGAGAAGCAATTAAACCCATAACAAAAGAAGATTGAAAAGGTAATTAAAAAATTCCCAGCAACAACAAAAAAGCCGTGGTCCTGATGGCATCCCTGGACAACTCCACCAAACTTTCAGAGAAGAGTTAACACCACTGTTACTAAAGATATTTTAGAGCAAAGAAAAGGATGCAACATGCCCAAACTCATTGTATAAAGTCAACGTAATCCTGATATTCAAACCAGGTAAAGATAACAGAGAAAAGGAAAATTACAGACCAATGTGTCTGATGAACTTAGATGAATTAAGCCAATAAAATTCAATAACATATCAAGAAAATAATTCACCATGACCAAGTGGGATTCATATCAGGTATGCAGGCACGGTTCAACATTAGAAAAACAAGTCATATAATCAACAACATAAATGAAACAAAAGACAAAGATCATGATATTTTATAAATTTATGAAGAACAGACATTTGACAAAGTCCAGTACCCATTCCTGTTAAAATACTCTACAAAATTGGAATAGGAGCGAAATTCTTCAACATAATAAAGGATATTTATACAAAGCCAAAACCCACCATCATCCTAAATGGAGTCTCAAAGCATTCCCCTAGAGAACAGGAACCAGACAAGGATGCCCTTTGTCACCACTTTTGTCTATATTGACTCTGACTGTTCAGTGGAATAGAGAAGAATTTAGAAAGTAAATCACCAGAAAATTGGCAGTCCCCTCAGCTGCCTTACAATATTCACTATTACAATAAGAATATTATGTTATTAGACAATAAGGATATTATCATAACTTCTCCTTCTGCCTAACACATGAATATGACCACTAAACAAAAGATAAAGGTATATTCCCTAATAACTACAGAGATATTCTTGGGAGGACTCCAATGAAGCCAGTATCTCTCAGCTGTATTGAGTACAAAAGCTAGATGCAGAACAACACATACAATATGAATCTTTTGGCATAAACACTATATTAATGTATATATTTCCATCTAAAAGGATATACACCAAACACACAGTCTTGGAAAGGGGAAGTAAAGAGTACTTTTGATTTGTCTGGCATATTTGAATATCTAACAAAGGAAATGAATTAATGTGTTACTTGCATATATAATTTACAACATATAGCACTAAAAATTCAGATACTACTGAGCCTTAATAACTTAGATATAGTTTGATCTGCTCAGGCAGAATTGTGTTATTACATTCTTAAGCGTACTTTATTGAAAATGCATCAAAGACTTAGGCTGTCTGAAGTCAGCACAAACTATGAGCAAACAGTTGCTCTACAAAGCCCACAAACCTCTAGCATACCACTTAACATTACATCACGTGCATGACAGACACTGAGTAAAGGGGTGGGCGGAAGTGGACGGGCAGACAGATAGCAAAGCAGTAACACTAGGACCTTTGTAATTTACCAGTCATCTTGGCTAACTGGTGACAGAAACATATAAGCATTCTGGGATTCAGTTCTTTCGAGCAATATTGATTTTTGCAGTAGGTATAGAATGGCTGGTTTTTACAGTTTCTCTGATTGTATTTGGAAGAGAATTTTTCATGATGTTCACTGACAGCTTTTCAATATTTGATATGTTCCATGAGTCACAAAAACCACTAAATAAAATGTCAACAGTTTTCAAAAGCATTAAGCTCTGCAAAATCCTATTTGGCTCACCAAAAAGTAACCGTTCCTCCTCAGTTTTCTTCCACTATTCTGAATCACTGGTTTCATTATCATCCTAAAGTAGATACTCAAAGTCAAGCCAAGTGCCTTCGAGTTGGATCCGACTCATGGTGACCCTAGGGGCCAGGGTAGAACTGACCCCCAGATATTCAAAGACCCTACTAACTCCAACAGAAGTCAAAACATGAAAATAAATACATCCAGAAACACCTGTCTAGCTATTTCACTAACCTCAGCTGAAACTACAGTTGAGTTTAGGGAAAACTAATCAATAAAATGCCTGTAACATTTAATTTTTTTTCCTGTGAATATTTATGACAACTGTTTCTCTTTTGACACATCCTTAAACTTGAATGCTTTATTCTAAAGATTGAAAGCAAAGAGTTTATTTTTTACTTTCAAATGACTGTGCAAGAGGTAACTAAATGAGGGTAAAAGTCAAAATATTAATGATTTCTTCCATGCATTACTTTTAAGTCACCAGAGGGTCATGGCAATGGAAAGATCACAGGACTTATGACAAATGTGTAGCCAGCTTCCAACACTGAGGGGAGAGACAGCTGTGTCATGACTTCATGGAGACACACACACACAAAGGTGCCACCCATTTACCACCTTCTCTAGCTGTCTCACATTTTTACTTTTTTCACTGTATGCTGTAATGCCCTTTTGTCATTGTTTTGTGAATGGTCCACGTAGTTCTTACTTGCTCCACTGCCAACCATGCTGCTTCTGTCTTGAGCTCCTGGAGAAGTCACCACAGCACCTTATTTATAAACTAAGCATATTAACCTGAATAGAACAAGATCACTTTCATATTTACCATTTAGAATTTTTATCCCTCTTAAATAGGGATTATTTCAGATGCAAACAATGTGGCAAATTACTATGTGGCCTCCTCTTAACTTTCACCAGTGATCTTGCTAACAACTACTAACACACTCAGGTTGTCCCTGCTAACCAATATACTTCAGATGTTCTGGAGCATCTAATGATGATTGAATATAATCAGGAAAATACACCACTGGCTCATTGTCCCAAGACTTAATGATAATACATGTTAGAGTAAGAATTGACATTCCTAATAAATGTTTACATTAGGTATATCACCATTAAAATGCTAGTAAACAGCTTTGAGTTGATGGATATTATGTAGGCACAAAATTGTGTACATTCATCTTTAAGATAGCTTTAATTAATAAAATTTTATTATTCTGTGACTACTAATATGTACTAGTTGCTGTTGAATTGATTCAACTTATGGTGACCCTATGTGTGTCAAAGGAGAAACTACTACATAGAGTTTACAGTAGCTGGTTTTATCGGAAGTGGATTGCCAAGCCTTTCTTGTGAGATTCCTTTGGGTAAACTCAAATCTTGAACCTTTTGATTCGCACACTAACAGGATGACTACTACCAATACGTTGCTGTAGTAGTAATAGAGGAAGATATCTGCTATCAGTTTCCACAATTTAGTCAAAGGATAATATCATACATCCTAAGGAAATAAAGTGTCCTGTAGCATTAACTTCATAATATTAAATATTAAAAATATAGGAATATCTCTCTTCCAGAGTATTTATATTGTTAAAAAAAAAAAAAAAAGTCTGCTGTTTTCAGACAGCAGTACAGAACCACTGAGCAATTCAAAGAGTCAGGACACAGAGTATTGTAGGGAAATGTCTAAATTGTAACAACCAGTGCTTATTCCTCCCACTCATCTGTCAATTTTCCATACTGCAGGTACTTGCAGGTTGCTGTGATGCTGGAAGCTATGCCATCAGTATTCAGACACCAGCAAGGTCATGCATAGTGGACAGGTTTCAGATGAGCTTCCAGACTAAGACAGCTAGGAAAAAGGATCCAGCAGTCTACTTCTGAAAAGAATTAGCAAGTGAAAATCTTATAACTAGCAATGGAACATTGTCTGATACAGTGCTGGAAAATGAGTCCCCCGGGTTGGAAATCACTCAAAAGACAACTGGAGAAGAGCTGCCTCCTCAAAGTGAGTCAATTTAAATGATGTCGACAGAGGCAAGCTTTCAGGACCTTCTAATGCTGATGTGGCATGACTCAGAATGAGAAAAAACTACAGCAAACATCCAACAGAATCTAGGAAAATTAGAAATCATCAAAAATGAAATGAGATTCATCAACAGCAATATCCTAAGCATTAGTTAGCTGAAATGGACTGGTACTGGCCATTTTTAATCAGACAATCACATGGTCTACTGTGCTGGGAATGACAACTTCAAGAGGAATGGCTTTTCATTTATTGTCAAAAAGAACATTTCAAGATCTATCCTGAAGTGCAACGCTGTCAATGATAGCATAATACCCATACGCCTACAAGGAAGGCTACTTAATATGACTATTATTCAAATTTATGCAATGATGAAGAAATTGGAGGTTTTTTTTACCAGCTTCTGCAGTCCAAAATTGATCAATGTGCAATCAGGATACATTGTTAACTACTGGTGATTGGAATACCAAACTTGGAAACAAAGAAGAAGTCTCAGTGGTTGGACAATATGGTCTTAGTTACAGAAACAATGCTGGAGATTGCATGATGAGAGTTTGCAGGACTGATGACTTCTTCATTGCAAATATGTTTTTTTGTCAACATACATGGTGATTATATAGATGGACTTCACCAGATGGAATATAGAGCAGTTAAATTGACTACATCTGTGGAAAGATTCAATGGAAAAGATCAATATCATCCGTCAAAACACATCCAGGTACTGATTTCGGCACAGACTATCTACTGTTCATATTCAAGTTTAAACTGAAATGGAAAGAAATTATATCCACAAGAGCTAAAATACAACCTTCAGTTTAGAGACCATCTCAAGAATAGATTTCCTGCATTGAACACTGATGACCAAAGACCAGATGACTTACAGAATGACATCAAAGACATCATACATGAAGAAAGCAAGAGATCGTTAAAGAGGCAGAAAAGAAAGAAAAGATCAAATTAGATGACAGAAGAAATCCTGAAACTTGCTCTTGAACGTCAAGTGGCTAAAGCAAAAGTAAGACATGATGAAGGAAAAGAACTAAATAGAAGATTTCAAAGAGTGGTTTGCAAAGATAAAGTGTTATAATGACATATGCAAAGAGCTAGAAATAGCAAACTGAAAGGGATCAATATGCTATGCATTTGTCAAACTGAAACACCTTAAAAATTTCAAAGCTTGAGTTGCAATGATGAAGGATTCTACAGGGAAGGTATTAAATGACTCATGAAGCATAAAAAACAAGATGGAAGGAATACACACAGTCATTATACTAAAAAATTATTATACACAGAGTCACTCAACTATTTCAAGAGGTAGCATATGATCAGGAACCAATGGTACTGAAGGAAGAAGTTGAAGCTGCATTGATGGTATGGGTGAAAAACAAGGCTCTGGGAATTGAAGAAATATCAGTTGAGATGTTGCAACAAATGGATGCAGCAACGGAAGTGCTCACTTGTTTGTGCTAGAAAATTCGGAGAACAGCTACCTGGCCAACCAATTGGAAGAGATCCATATTTATGCATATTCCCAAGAGAGGTGATCCAATCGAATGCATAAATTATCTAACAATTTCATTAATGTTGCATACAAGTAAAAATTTGCTAAAGATCATTCAAAACAAGACGCATCAGTATATTGAAAGGGAACTCCGAAATTCAAGCTGGATTCAGAAGAGGACATAGAACCAGGGATATCAATGCTCATGTCAGATAGATCTTGGCTGAAAGCAGAGAATACCAGAAAGATATTGACCTGTGTTTTGTTGACTATGCAAAGGCATTCGACCGTGTTCATTATAACAAATTATGGATAATGTTGTGGAGAATGGGAATTCCAGAATACTAATTGTGCTCATAAGGAATCTGTATATGAATCAAGACACAGTCTTTCAAACTGCACAAGAGGACATTTCATGGTTTAAAGTCAGAAAAGGTGTGTGCCAGGGTTGTATCCTTTCACCATACCTGTTCAATTTGTATGCTGAGCAAATAATATGAGAAGCTAGACTATATGAAGAAGAACAGGGCATCAAGATTGGAGGAAGACTCATTAACAACTCACACTATGCAGATGACACAACCTTGCTTACTGAAAGTGAAGAGAACTTATAACACATACTGATGAAGATCAAAGACCACAGCCTTCAGTATGGGTTTCACTTCTTCATCAAGACAGCAAAAGTCCTCACAACTGGACCAGTAAACAACATCATGATAAATGGATAAAGGATTAAGGTTGTCAAGGATTTCATTTTACTTGGTTCCACAATCAACAACCATGAAAGCATCAGTCAAGAATGAAAAGACACATTGCTCTGGGAAAATCTGCTACAAAATGCCTCTTTAAAGTGTTGAAAGTAAAGATGTCTCCTTGAAGACTAAGGTGTGCCTGACCCAAGCCATGGCATTTTCAGTGGTATCATATGCATGCAAAAGCTGAAGAATAAATAAGGAAGGCAGAAGAACTGATGCTTTTGAATTGTAGTGTTGGAGAAGAATATTGAGTATACCATGGACTACCAAAAAACAATGAACAGCCCTGTCCTGGAAGTGCAACCAGGGTGCTTCTTAGAAGCGAGGATGATGAGACTATGTCTTGCATACTTTGGACATGTTGTCAGGAGGAATAAATCCCTGTAGAAGCACATCATGCTTGGTAAAGTAAGAGGTTGTAGAAAAGAGGAAGACCCTCAACAAGATGCATTCACACAGTGGGTACAACAATGGGCTCAAGCACAAAAACAATTGTGGGCATGATGCAGGATGAGGCAGTATTTCCTTCTGCTGTGCATAGAGTTGCTGTGAGTTGGAACCAACTCAGCACTGCGTAACAACAACATAATAAATATTTTACCAAACATGATATCCTTCTCCAGGGATTGATCCTTCCTGACAACATGTGCAAACAGTGTAAGATACAGTCTCATTATCCTTGCTTCCAGGGACCACTCTGGATAGACTTTTTCCAGGGCAGAGCTCTTCGTTGTTTTAGCAGTACATGGTATATTCAGTATTCTTCTCCAGCACCACAATTCTTCTTCTGTCTTCCTTAGTCATTGCCCAGCTTTCACATGCATAGGATACAATTGCAAATGCTATAGCTTCGGTCAGGCACATCGTAGTCTTCAAAGTGACAACTGTATTTTTCAACATGTTAAAGAGGTCTTTTGTAGCAGATTTTCCCAGTGTAATGTATCTTTCGATTTCTCAACTGCTGCTTCCGTGGGCGTTCACTGTGGAACCAAGTAAAATGAAATCCTTGACAAACTTAACCTTTTCTCCATTTATCATGATGTTTCTTACTGTTCCAGTTGTGAGGAATGTTGTTTTCTTGATATTGAAATGTAATCCATACTGAGGCTGTGGTAAAGTAGAAGGTCACAGAAAAAGAGGGAGTTTCTCAACAAGATGGATTGAAACAATGGCTGAAACAATGGGGTTTAAGCCTAAAAGGGATTGTGAGTATGGGTGTAGGACCAGGCAGTGTTTTGTTCTGTCATACATAAGATTGCTACAAGTTGGAACAAATTCAGTGGTATCTAACAACAACAGTTCTTATTTACGTGTATAGATCAAAAAAACTAAGAATCAATAAATCTGCTAATGTCTAAGTATGAATATATTCCCTATAAAAATATTTGAAAGTTTTAATCCATTTTAAACCTTTTCCTCAAAAATCATCTAATTTAGCATAAAGAAAATTATGATTGTCTTTTAAAGTAGAGTTGAACAGGAAAAATCTCTTTATAAGAAAACAGCATACAGAACATTTGTTGCTGGGGATGGGGCTGAGATGGCAGATTAGACACACATTTCCTCAATTCTCTCTGAGAACTAATGCCTGAATTAATAATTCAACAGAGCACTCTGGACACCCAGGGAGCCCTCAGATATGTCATAGGGTTTTAGATTGGACTACACACTACTAGATGGGAAACAACCTCTCTCTGATGAGGCAGCATGTGCTGAGTCCCGCTTCTGCTGACTCACCATTTAGGTGGACTGCAGGTACTGATGCCATCTTTGCTGTCCAGAGGCGGTGGACGGGCATGAGCTAGATAGTGTGTGGCACAGCAGAGAGATATTATGTGGGATAGTTACATTTTGGGAGCCTGGCTGCTGACTGAGGGCACCATTGCCCCTCCACCCTCTCTTTTCTATGCTGCATTGTGGATTCTGTGGTTTCCAGGCAGGAAGGGCAGCTCAACTAGAATGCCATCTTGGTTGGCTGGGAGGCAGAGTCACCCAACTGGAGGCCTCAGCAGGGGTTAACTCCCAAGCTGAGAAGCAGCACCAGCCCAGAAAGTGCTTTTCTAGCAGAAAGCCTCTGTAGGACAGTGTTACCTTATGGGAGTGGCCTGGCTGACAGTGGTAGCAAGGCTGTAACCACTCTCTAATTGAACTACATCCCCCCATCTGGGGATGGCTGAAGAGGTGCTTCCATTGTCAGCTGGAATGCGGGAGCCTGCCACACTTGACAGCCTGAGTGATTTTGGTAGCTGTTGGTCAACTCCTAGATTCTTAAAATGAGACTGCCTGGAGAAGTAAGTGCTGAGTGGCCTGGCAGCATCTCTTCCAGCCTTTACTGACCCACATCATGTGGTTGGTTGATGGTACCCCAGTGAATTCATAAGTAGGGAGCCATCTTTGCCAGCCAGGAGGTGGAGCCTGACACCCCAGGGAGTCCATGAGGACAGTCACTGGAGTACACAGAGACAGCTGGTGACCAATTCCCTTTTCAGAACTGCCCCTCAGTTCCTGTTGAGGTAACACCAGAGCCCCTAGATGACCTGAAGGCAACCAACTATTCCTAACCATTTAAAGAAACAGCCCTCTATGGCTCTGGAAAACTCCCAAAATAAAGAACAAAAAACTTCCCAGATGAAGAAGCCTTTTGGAAACGATTTGAGGTTGAACACAAAAGAATTATATAGAGAGCCCTTCCTAGGGTCACCACGAGTTGGATCCAACTCAACAGCACTGGGCTGGGCCTACATGTTAAACAAGATGCAGCAGAGGAAAACAAAAAATTAACAAGTAATTTGAACTGATGAAAAAACGATAATCTGAAATCCAGCAGATCAATACCAAACTTACAGAATTAGACAATTCAATCCAAAGCCAAAAGAGCAGAACTGAGGAAATAGAAGTCAGACTTGGTGCCCTTCATAATAGAGCAATTGACACTAGCATTCATGAGGACAAATCAGAGAAAAGAAATAAGAAAAATCAAGAAACGTATGAGACTTTATTAAGAGAAATAACCTGCGATTAATCAGAGTTCCTGAGCAGGGAGGGAGAGCTTAAAACACAGGGAGAATTGGTATTCAGTCGCTGAAAGAAAACTTCCCTGAAATTATCAAAGAAGAGAACGTAGATATCCAGGACATGTATTGAATGCCACAAATACCAGACACCAAAAGAAAGACACCAAGTTATTATTATAATCAAGCTTAAGCTTGGCTTGGCTAGCTAATAAAATGAAACTTAAACAGACCCTCTTAAAGACAGCAAGGCTCAACGCAAAGCTAACATTCAGAGGGAAGCCCTGTAAGCTTTCATCCAACTTCTCAGCAGAAATGATGTTGGCAAGGAGGCAGTGGACGGCACATTCAAAACCTAGAAAGAGAAAAACTTCCAACCAAGAATTATATATTCTGCAAAACTGTCTCAAATATAAAGATGAAATGAAGACATTCACAAACAGAAGCTTAGAGACTCTGTAAAAACCAAACCAAAACTACAATGAATACTGAAAGAAGCTCTTGGCTTAGAAAAACAAAACCATTAAGTGTATATTTAAGTACAAAATGCAAAACAAAGCACCCAGAATCTTACTCAGTAGCAAAACTCAATCAAAGTTACAATATTAAAAGAAGGGAATTGATGATCATATCTTGAAAACTATGACACTATCACACTAAAAAGAGGGAAATAATACAGTAGTCCTTTCAGATGGAGAGGAAGTTAAAAAGATATACAGAAGTTAAAATTGGGTTTAAACTTAGAATATTAAGGAGGAGCATAGAGGTAGCCACAAAGCACAATAACAATGCAACATATCAAAACAAGAAACATAATACTGAAGTCTCAACAAACACAAGAGCTACACTGAAAAAGATGAAAAGTCAACTCATAAAGAAGATTGACCCAGAACACAATATATAAAGAGCAACAGAGAAAATACCAACACAAAAATAAATACATCAAAATGACACCACTAAATACATGCCTATCAATAATTACACTGAATGTAAACAGACTGAACACTCCAATAAAGAAACAAAGAGTAACATCCTGTATCAAAAAACATTACTCATCTATATGTTGCTTACAAGAAACACATCTTAGACTCAAAGATATGAACAAACTGAAAATTAAAGGATGGAATAATATATACTACGCTAACAACATACAAAGAAGAGCAGGTGTGGCAATACTAATCTCAGATAAAATAGATTTTAATGGAAAATTCACCATCGTGGACAAGGATGGTCACTATTTATTGCAGAAAGGTTCAATACACAAATAGGATTTAACAATATTAAGTACTTATGCACACAGTACCAAAGCATCTAAATACATCAAAGAAACACTGACTACATTGAAAAATGAGATAGATCACTCCACAATAATAGTGGGAGACTTCAACACTCCACTCTCAGTAATGGACAGATCATCCAGGAAAAAAAACTCAGTAAAGACATAGAAGATCTTACGGCAACAATTAACCAACTAGACCTCATCAACATATAGAGAACTTTTTATCCTTTAACAGATCGATATACTTTCTTCTCCAATGCTCATGGAACATTTTCCAGAATAGACCACGTATTAGGATATAAAGCAAGTCTCAACAAAATCCAAACCATGAATTATTGGAAAACATCTTCTGAGACTGTAAAGTCATAAAAGTCTAAATCAATAGCAGAAAAACGTAGAAATTTGAATTCATGGAAACTGAAAAACACCTTACTCAAAAATCCATGGGTTATACAAGAAATCAAGGACTAAATAAATTAATGGAATCAAATGAGAATGAAAATACATTCTACCAGAACATACAGGATACAACAAAAGTGGTACTCAGAGGTCATTTTATCTCTATAAATGCACATATCCTTAAGGAAGAAAGAACCCAAACTGAAGAATTAACCCTATAGCTTGAACACACAGAAAGAGCAACAGAGGAACCCCTCAGACACCAGAAGAAAATCGATCATAAAGATCACAGCAGAACAAAACAAATTAGAGAACAGAAGAACAACTGAAAAAACTGATAAGACCAAAAGCTGGTTTTTTGAAAACATCAGCAAAATTGACAAACCATTTGCTAAACGTACTAAAGAAAACCAGGAAACAAATAACCCAAATAAGAAATAAGATGGGAGATGTCACAACATAACAGAATACTATGAAAGACTGCACTCTAACGTATTTGAAAACCTAGAGGAAATAGACAAATTTCTAGCTTTACATCACCTACCAAAATTATCACAAGGAGAAGTAGAACAAATTAATAAACATATCACAAAGGAAGAGATTGAAAAAGTCATCAAAAAACTACCAACCCAAAAAATCCTGGCCTAGGTGGCTTCACTGAAGAATTCTACCAAACTTTTAGAGAAGGGTTATCTACAACACTACTGAGATTATTTCATATCACAGAAAATGATGGAATATTCACAAATTCATTCAATGAAGCCACCATAACCCTGATACCAAAGCCAGGGAGAGATCCAACAAAAAAGGAGAACCCAGACCTATATATATCACTCATGCAAAAATCTTCAACAAAATCCTAGCCAACAGAATTCAATAACACGTCAAAAAATAATTGATCATGACTAAGTTGGATTCATACTAGGGATGTAAGGAAGTTTCAGCATCAGAAAAACAATCAGTGTGATCAGCCTCATAAACAACACAAAAGATAAGAATCATCTGATTTTGTCAATTGCTGCAGAAAAGGCATTGTACAAGTCCAACACCCATTCATGCTAAAAACTCCCAGCAAAATAAGCATAGAAGGGAAATTCCTCAATGCACTAAGAGGCATCTACGCAAAGCCAACCGCCTACATCATCCTGAATGGAGACAGACTGAGAGAGTTCCCCTTGAGAACAGGAACTAGATAAGGATGCCCACTCTCACCACTTCTATTCAACATTGTACTAGAAGTTCTAGCAAGAGCAATTGGACAAGACAAAGAAATAGAGGGCATCTGCATCAGCAAAGAAGTAGTAAAAAATTCACTATGTGCAGATGATATGAGTATATACACAGAGAATCCTGAAGAACTCATAAGTAAATTTCTCCAACTAATAGAAGAGTTCAGCCAAGTATCAGGATATAAAATAAACAGGTAAATCAATAGGATTCCTTTATACCAACAAAAAGTTCATCAAAGAAGAAGTCACCAAATCAATGCCATTTACTGTAGCCCCCAAGATGATAAAACATCTAGGAATAAATCTAACCAGAGAAATATCAGATTTTTACAAAGAGAACCACAAGACCTCGCTACAAGAAACTAAGAGATACTTACATAAGTGGAGAAACCTACCCTGCTCATGGATATGAGGACTTAACATTGTGAAAATGTCTATTTTACCCAAAGCAATCGACATATACGATGCAATCCCAATACAAATTCAAGTGACAGTTTTTAATGAGATGGAGAAACAAATCATCAACTTTGTTAGGAAAAGGAGGAAACCCCAGATAAGCAAAGCACTACTAAAGAACAGGAACATGCTGGGAGACCTCACACCACCCAACCTTAGAACTTATTACACTACCACAGTAGTCAAAACAGCCTGGTACTGGTTGAAAAAGAGACATATAGAATAATGGAACAGAGTTAAGACCCCAGAGATGGCACTATCCTCTTATGAACAGTTGACGTTTGACAAAAGCCCTAAGATTGTTAAACTGGGATAAAAAACAATCTCTTTAGCAAATGGTGTTAGCAAAATTGGATATCCATCTGCAAAAAATTGAAATAAGACCCATATCTCATACCCTACACAAAAACTAACTCAAACTGGATAAAAGACCTAAATATCAAACTTAAAATGATAAAGATCATGCAAGAAAAAATAGAGTCAACCATTCAAGTTTCAATACACAACTTAAACTTCAAAATCTGACAAAGTATGATCAACAGAAAATAGATAAACGGGAACTACTAGGAATCAAACACTTTTGCTCACTCAAAGACTACCAAAGAATTAAAAGACCACACACAGAATGGGAAAAAATACTTGGCAACTACATGCCGGGCCGATGTCTGATCTCCATAATCTGCAAGATATTACAAAATATCCTCAAGAAAGGTAAATGACCCAATTGAGTGCTAGGCAAAGGAGATGGACAGACACTTCACCAAGGAGGACATCCAGGCAGCCAAAAGACACATGAGTAAATGGTCACAGTCATTAGCTATTGCAAATCCAGGTCAAAACTACAATGAGATACCATCTCAACACAACAGGGTTGGCCATGATCCAAAAAACGTAAAACAACAAATGCTGGAGAAGCTGTGAAGAGATTGGAACTCTTCTACACTGCTGAGGGGATTGCAAAATAGAAAGCAATGTGGTATTTCCTTGAAAAGCTAGAAACAGATATGTCTTTTGATCCAGTAATCCCACTGCTCAGAATATGTCTTACAGATTCAAGGGCAGTCACACAAACAGATACTTGCACAGAAATGTTTATTGCAGCACAGTCCACAATAGCAAAAAGATGGAATCAACCCAGATGCCCAGTAACAGATGAAGGGATAAACAAACTGTGGTACATATACTCAATGGAACACTATGCAATCATAAAAAACAATGATGATTTTAGGAAGCATCTCATAACCTGGTTTCAACTGGAAGACATTAGGCTGAGTGAAATCAGTTAGCAGCAAAAGGACAACTGTTGTATGAGATCCTTACTATACGGGCTTAAAAATAGACTTATGTACAGAAGAAAAGACTCTGACAGCTGCAAAGGTGGAGAGGGAGGGAGAGGTCTGGTCATAGATTAGATAGTTCATAGAAATTTGGTTGGGTGAAAGTAGTGACAGCACACAGTAGAAATAAGATCGACTTAACTGGGCTTCAACATAAACTGAAAAGTCTAGTCTTAACATGACATTGCAAGGATAGAATAACAGGGTTGGGGGTCTAGGGACCATGCTCTCAAGGGACACTGAGGCCAATTGGCATAACTAGCTTACTGCTAAGAGAGTCTTCTGCACCCTATGTTGGTGAGTGCCATCTGGGGTCTTAAAAGTTAACAAGGTGCCATCTGAGGTGCACCAAATGGTCCCAAGTCATCCAGAACAGATGATCACAAAGAACAACAAAGACATGTGAGAAAAAAAAGCCCAGGAGACAGAAGGACCCATGTGAATGGGTGACTGAATCAATATGTGACCAGAAGAAGCAGATGGTGCCTAGCCATTATCAAAGACAGCCATGCACCACACAAGGTTGAGTCCCAGTGGCAACACGGAAGAAAGAGGGGTGTACCTCAAGAACTGCACTGAAAGACTGAAATTGATGGTTCAGTAGCCTGCAGAACTCCTGGGAGCATGGATCCTAGACCTGCCTCTGCCTCTGACCAAGAAAACATTATTGTGGTCAACCTTTTGGACAGGAATGGACTGCACATGGGGACACAATGTGACCATAAGGTGCGTGTACTTTATGGTTCTGTGCACATACAGGATGTCATCCTACTGGCCTCTTACTAGAAGGGAGAGGAGGGGGTGGAGAGGAGAGGACAGGAAATTGTTAAGAGAATATGACGTCTATAGAATGAAAAGGAGGAATGTGCTGTCACTGGGCAAGGAGAGCAAAAGGAGATGCAGACAGGTGGGCATGTGGATTTAATTTGGATTGTATACTTTCACACAATCACAATAAAATATGTAAAAAGAAAACAGCATACAGATGCAAGCCTAATTCAGGATTACAACTTTGAATCTGTTTGAAACCTTTCTTACTGAAGAACACTGAAATGCGTAACTAATTGTATCCCTCTATTCAAATAAATGCATGAATCTTAGTATTTTTGTATCTCTTACACTATCTCAAGTAAAATCTTTACTTCCATGTATACATTTAATGAAAATGTAATTAATCTTGTCTATCTCATTCCATCTATACGGCCTCTGAGTCTTCAGAGCACAGGTGGAAACTGTCCACAGGAAATTACTCCTGCAATAGTTTTCTGAATATTTCAGTGTTCAATTAACCATAGTTTAAGTTAATCAGAACATCCAGGAAATGAATGCTGGTGAGACTGAACGAGACAAAAAATTTGATTGTGTTATACATGAAATTCAGCTATTCAGTGCAATTCTCCAATTGTAATTCTTCTGTCCTGATTACAATTATTTCATCTATGTGGTGCATATATATTTTAATCTTCTGACACTGTTGTTGTAAATGAATTTGTCTTCCTAGCTATTCACAAATACATTTGCATTACTGAGGTCATGTCTGGCTATAGATTTTACTTCTATGATTTAAACAGTACTTAATCTTGGCTCCTGGGATTATTTTTGCATTAGATGATAATTGACTGGAAATCCCTGACAAATAATAAAGGTATCATTTTCTGTTAATGAGCTTGACGAAAGAGAACTCCTATCCTTATATTTTTAAAAGAAAGATTTGACCTTGAATTCATTACTAAAGCTACCTTATATCACCAGTCACAGCACACAGCTAAGCCTTACAGTCTAAAAGGCCATCTACATGTGTATAGAATTCCTCCAAAATCAGGACTTAAATATGTTTTCAGCATACATGATCCTGAACCCTAGAAGTTAGTTCACTACTGTTATATCCTTTGTCTAGTTTCTTCTTCCTTTTCTCTCTCTCAAAATTGCTGTTTTCCCCCCATTGTTGGAGTTGGATTCCATAAAGGGGAAAGCGGGGGGAAGAAAAAAAACTGACAGCCCTGTTGAGATGAATGAGAAAGATATGGTGGCAAGTGACACCTTTTTTTAGTGTCTTCTTTTAATTTCTCCCAATTTATGCTTATTTTAATTTTCTATTTTACTTGATTTTTACAACAAAACTGAAGCAAGCACCCTTCTAAGGTATTTTAATATTTCTTCATTTTTTAAATGTTTAACCAGCTATTCACATAAAGACAATGTAAGTTTTCTCCAAAGAGAAAAAAAAGCCATCATTCTTATTTTGCTGAAATCTTGGAAAGTTTAAAAATACTTCTGTTCAAGACAGAAACCCTAGTGGCATCGTGGTTAAGTGCTACATCTGCTTACCGAAAGGTTGGTGGTTTAAATGCACCAGGCATTCTTTGGAAACTCTATGGAGCAGTTATACCCTGTCTTATTGGGTGGGTTGCTGAGTTGGAATCAACTCAATGGCACTGGGTTTGTTTTTCGGTTTGGCTGAAGACAGCTGACGCTATACAACCACATGCTCTTGAATCAATAGCTAGAAGTCCCCTGTACCAGTCCACACTCTGTTACTGATTGACTCACTGTGTGAATTTGGAAATCACTTAACTTCTTTGAGTCCGTCGATAGTAAAAACAGTGAGCTGACTGCTAAACAAAAGATTAGAGGTTCAAGTACATCCAGAGGCAGAATTACTGGTACAGGAAGAAAGGCCTGGTGACATACATCCTACTCTGACACGTGGGGGTTGCTGCAATTTGGATCCCAACTGGTAATTATTAGTGTTTTTACCTAAAGCAGGTACAGCAATAACAACCTATCAAACAAGTACAATAAGGTGATCTGTATGAGTTAACTTCATAGTAACACAAACAGATTTCACCAACAATTTGGTCATAGGATCAAAATTAAAAACTAAAAGTTACTGCCATCCCTCTAAGCATCTAAGTATAAGGACTGTAAGGATTGTTTTACGAAATTGTGTAGGGCATAGAGAAAGAGAGGAAAAGATTTTCAACCAGAAAATTTAGCAAGAAGATTCGGTAGATCCAATCATGTAGACAGGTTGAATTTTGGACTTCTTCTATTATTAATTTATTCTTCATACCTGTGTCATCTAAGGACAGTGGTCTGTTTACACAGTCTTCTATGCTGCAAATGATTGCAATTTAAAGATTAATGATGTAAAAAATATTGTATGCATTAAAGAGACATTCATGTACTCCTGGGCAGTTGGGTAGTAAACACCTACTTGTGCAACTTAAGTAGTTTATGTATCATCATCCAATTGGGTTTTACTTGATAAAGAAGAGTCTTTACCACATAATTTCAAAACTGTCATTAAGATCTCTTTTGTTGTATTTCAGTACCTTTTCCCTTGACTCACACTGGGTTTATAGGTAAGGCCAGCCCAGTGCCATCGAGTCGAATCCGACTATAGGTAAAGAGGTCACCTAATTATGCTGGAGCTTTAATAATACAACCTGTTTTGGTTTTGACCTCCAGAAGCTTTAACGAAGATGCCGTCACAGCCGTTGCATATTTGATGTTCATCTTCTATATAGCTCAGTGACTGTTTTGTAGGACATTGCACTACCTGAGTTGAGACTTTTATCTCCTTCTATGTGGATATCAAAAGCACCTGGCTCCCCAACCTCCAGTCTTAGCTCACCTCTATCCATCCTTTAGTTTCTAAGCTGAAAAACCAAACCCACTGCAGTCAAGACAATTCCAACTCATGGTGACCCTATAGCCAGAGTAGAACTGCATCATAGAGTTTCCAAGGAGCTCCTGGTGGATTTGAACTGCCAGTCTTCTGGTTAGCAGCCATAAGACTTAACCACTGTGCTAGTTTTTAAGGCCATCTTTATTAGAAGTAATACTTGTTGATGTTTCTCATCACAAAAATAATCTGGGTTCATTGACACAAATTTATATAAAATGAAAAAGAAACCCACAAAAATGAAACATCTACCACTTGTTGACACTCATTGTTAACATTTTGGTGCATCTCCTTCTAGTGTATCTCTGTTGTGCATGATATTGGAAAATATTTTATATATTATTATATAAACTGTTATGTTTCTTAAACATTGCTTATTTTTGCATTAGTCTTTTTAATTTATTGAGGCAAAATTCATATAACACAAAATAACTATTTTAAAGCAGACAATTCAGTGGCATTTGGTACATTCACCCCATGTTGGGTAACCATCACTTATGTCAGGTCTAAAAAATTTCAAAATAAAACAGTTTCTCCCCATTTCCCCTCGTCTCAGACCCTGGTAATCGTCAATCCATGTTCTGTTGCTATGGATTACGTATTCTGGATACTTCACACAAATGTTACATTTTTTAGGCATTTTCTTCGTGCCCACCACAGAGATTACAATTAGCTTTCTGAATTTATAATGATCAGCTTTATATTAATATCAGTTTAGATTCGACAGCACGAAACTCGCTCCTATACAGCTCTGGCCTCCTCTTCCCTTTATGCTTTTATTGTCACAAACTGCATCTTTATACATCATGTGCCCAGTAGCAGAGTTTATAATTATTTTATTTGTGTCTTTTATATCATGCAGGCAATACAAAGGAGTTACAAATCGTAACTACAATAATACTGCCTTTTATATTGACCAGTGTAAAATGTTTTCCAGAGATCTTTACTTCTTCACACAGCTTTGAGTCGCTGTCCAGTCCCCTTTCATTTTGGCCTGCAGGACTCCCTGAACCATTTCTTGTAGGTCAGGTATAACCTGTTTTAAAAAATAAATAAATTTCATATGTAATGCATACATGCAATCATAAATTGACACCTTAGATTATTTTTTACAAAGTGAACATACCCACGGACCCACCACCTGGGTCAAGAAATGAAACATCATTAACTTACCAGAAGGACTCCTGATGACCCGTCTGTTTCATTACCTCCCCAAAGGTAACTATGGTCCTAACACTGTTGATTGTCCATGTGTTTCAACTTTCTATAAATGGAATCGGAATACATGTTTCCTGCCTTCTTTAACTTAATATTGTAGCAGTACTTGATTTCTGTGTATGTTGTTTTGGTAAGTGGGGTTTACAATGAAGTTTATCCAAACAGTTTGGCCTTTGGCCTTGGTTCTTGAGAATGAAAAAAACAAACAAACAAAACCCCTTGCTGTTGAGTCAGCTCCAACTCATAGCAACCCTAGAGGTCAAAGTAGAACTGCCTCACAGAGTTTCCAAGGGCACCTGGTGAATTTGAACTGCTGACATTTTGGTTAGTAGATGTAGCAGCTAACTCATTATGCCAGCAGGGTTTTCTGGTTCTTGAGAGGTAGCTCCTACATCCTTAGAATTTTCTTAATGATTGAATTGTTTTTCTCACCTATGATTGAAGTGTTTTTCTCTTGATTATACCTGAGGGTTTATGCTAATAGGGTAAGTTTTGGCTGAGGAGCTGTCCAGGCCAGAAAGATCCATTATGTGATATTAGTACAATTTTGTTGTGGGGGTGGGATGTGGAGGTTGAGTTCAACAACACGGGCAAGGATTTAATCTAATCCATCACGTCTCCATAACGGAACATCGGTACAAAACTGAACACTGAATCTCCATGAGATTCCTTCTTGGATGGTGAAAGACACTTGTGCTTAGGAAGACAAAGCCTCCTTTTATTGGAGGGGCAGGGCAGGGGGGAACAGAGAAGCTCTGTGTCAGGCACCCTTCTGGGCCTTGCCCTACGCATTTCTTCATGTGCGTCCTTTTATCTATAATAAACAGTTTTAGTTCTGACAATTAGTTTTATTATCCAATTTCAGTTAATTTTGCACACGGAGTAAGTTGAGAATCAAGACTCATTTTCCCCCTTTTGAATGTTAAGTTGTTCCAGCACTATTTATTGACAAGACCGTCCTTACCCTAACTGAACTACTTTACTGTCTTTGTCAAATATGGCAGTTTATTTCTAAACATTTTATTCTGTCCTATTAAATACATGTGTATCCTTACACTAGCCCCACACTCTCTTGATTACTGTAGCTTTACAGAAAGTCTTGAAATCAATGTCATAAATCCTCCAGTTTTATTTTATTGGTAATTTATTTTCAAAATTATTTTGGCTATTTTCTTTTCTTTTCTTTATTGAGTGAAAATGTACAACCTCCTATAAATTTGCATGCCTGCTGATGTGCAGCTCCCCCAGCTTTCCCTGCCTGGTGACAGCGCACTCCTCCTCCCTGTTCTGTAAATGTCATATCCTCCTAACAACCTCCTAACCCTTCCTCTCTACCCTCTCCCCTGCCTCCGGTAAGAGGTCAGCAGTACGACATCCTGTAGACTCATGAAACCATAAAGTGCACACATGATATTGTCACTCTGTGTCACCAAGTCCAATCTATTCCTGTGTGAAGAGTTGATCTCCACTATGATTCATGGACAGGGGCAGAATCAGGGCCAGGGGCCATGTTCCCAGGTGAACTCCGAGGCCCCTGAACCATCATTTGCAGTCTTTTAGTGGAGATCTTAGGGTGCATCCCTTTTTATTCTTGTGTTGCCAGGGTGACTCAACTTTGTGAGACCCATCACAGCTATTACTGGTGGTGGCTGGGAACCATCTGGTTCTTCTGGTCACATGTTGATGTAGTCGCCCACTCACGTGGGTCTCTCTGTCTTCTGGGTTCTGTCTCTCCCATGTCGTTTTGGTCCTTGGTGATCATCTGTTCCTGCTGAATTGGGACCACTTGGTGCACCTCAGATGGCAGCTTAGAAGCCTTTAAGTCCCCAGATGCCACTCACCAATGTGAGATGCAGAAGACTCTCTTAGCAAAACACTAGTAATGCCAGTTGTGCTTCATATCCCCTGAGGGCCTGGTCCCCAGCCCCCTGCCCCAGCTACTCTGATCTTGCAATACTGGGTTAAGATGGGAGGAGTAATCATGTTATGCTGTAGTCCAGTTCATATTGATCTTCTTTCTAATGTGAGCGGTCACTGATTTCACCCAACCAAATTTCTGTCAACTATCTAATCTATACCCCATCCTCTCCCTCCCACTCTCCCCACCCTTTCAACCATCAGAAAGTCTTTTCTTCTACGCGTGAGTCTGTTTTTACATTCTTGTTGTAGGGGTCTCATACAATATTTGTCCTTTTGCCACTGACTACATTCACTCAATGTAATGTCCTCCAGTTGAAACCAGGTTATGAGATGCTTCCTAAAATCATCATTGTTCTTTATCATTGTGTGGTATTCCAGTAAGTATATATACCATAGTTTATCTACCCATTCCTCTGCTGCTGGTCATCTGGGTTAATTCCATCTTTTTGCTATTGTGGACTGTGCTGCAATAAACATGTGTGTGCATGTATCAGATAGTGTGAATGCCCTTGATTCTGCAGGATATATGCCAAGCAGTGGAATTACTGGGTCAAATGGTATATCTATTTCCAGCTTTTTAAGGAAGTGCCGGATTGCTTTCCAGAGGGGTTGCACCATTTTGCAATCTCAACAACAGTGTAGGAGAGTTTTGATTTCTCCACAGCTCTCCAACATCTGTTGTTTTGTGTTTTCTGGATCATGACCAACCTTGATGGTGTGAGATGGTATCTCATCGTAGTTTTGATCTGAATTTCTTTAATAGCTAATGACTGTGAGCATTTCTGCATGTGTTTTTTGGCTGCCTAGATATCCTCTTTAGAGAAGTGTCTGTCCATCTCCTTCGCCAGTTGCTTAATTGGATTATTTATCTTTTTCTTATTGATATTTTGTAGTACCTTACAGATTATGGAGATCAGACATCAGTCTGACATATAGTTGCCAAATGTTTTTTCCCATTCTGTAGGTGGTCTTTTAATTCTTTTGATGAAGTCTTTGGATGAGCAAAAGTATTTGATTCTTAGTACTTCCCCCTTGTCTATTTTCTCTTCTGTTGGTTGTGCATTGTTTGTCAGATTTTGAAGTCTGTCTACATTGTGTATTAAAACTTCCATTGTTGATCCTATTTTTTCCTGGATGAGCTTTACTGTTTTAGATTTGATATGTAGGTCTTTTATTCAGTTTGAGTTGGTTTTTGTATAAAGTGTGAGATATGGGTCTTGTCGCAGTTTTCTGCAGATGGATATCTGATTTTGCCAGCATCATTTGTTGAAGAGATTGCTTTTACCTCAGTTTAATGTCTTAAGACCAGTGTCAAATATCAACTGTTTATAGGAGGATGGTGGTATCTCTGGGATCTCAACTCTGGTCCATTGATCTATCTGTTTCTTTTTGTACAAGTACCTGGCTGTTTTGACAACGTGGCAGTGTAATAGGCTCTAAAGTCAGGTAGTGAGAGGCCTCCCAGTGTGTTCTTCTTCTTCAGTATTGCTTTACTTGTCTGGGGTTTCTTCCATTTCCAAACAAAGTTGGTGATTTGTTTCTCTGTCTCATTAAAAAATGTTACAGGAATTTGTATTGAGATTGCACTATATAAGTAGATTGCTTTGGATAAAATAGCCATTTTCACAATGTTAAGTTTCCGTATCCACGAGCAGGGTAGGTTTCTCCATTTATGTAAGTCTCTCTTAGTTTCTTGTAGTAAGGTCTTGTAGTTCCCTTTGTAAAGATCTGCTATTTCTCTTGTTAGAGTTATTCCTAGATATTTTATCTTCTTGGGGGCTATAGTAAATGGTATTGATTTGGTGATTTTGTCTTTAACAATCTCATCGTTGATGTAACTGCCTATTTTCATATACATTTTGTACTCAGTTTGTCAATTTTCACAGAAAATATTCCTGAAATTTTCACTTGGATTGCATTCAAGAAGATCAATTTAGAAGAATTCTCACTTTAAAAATCCTGATTGTTTTTCCCAGTCCAAGGAAATGATGTGTCTAGTTACTTATGTTTTCTTTGTTTTTGGTCATCAGTGTGTTGTACCTTTCAGTGTACGGGTCTTATGAGTATTTTGCTAAATTTATTCTCAAGTATTTCACATCCCAGTAGGGTGTCTTTGTAAATGGTAATTTTAAATATCCTTTGACATGTATGGAGACTTATTTTATGGCCAAGCACATAGTTAATTTTGATAAATGTTCTGTGTCATTTGAGAAGATATATTCTACTATTGTTGAGACCACAGTTCTATGAATGTTCATTAAGTCATTTCTAAGTGTTATGTTCATATTTCCTGTATTTCTATTGTTTATTCACTTATTTATTTATTTATTCTTTTTTTTATTTTGGTCAGCTTTTCCTATCAGTCTTTAAATAGCCTTTTTCCATGATTGTAGCTTTTCCTATTTCTCCTGTCATTTTGTCAGTTTGTGCTTTATGTATTTTAAGTTTCTGTAATTACTTGCATGATTCTAACTTATAGAATTAAAATTAGCTTATATCTCTAATTATTTAATGCTTTCATCTGTCTGTAATGTCTTTCATGTATCTTCAGTCAGATGACAGGTGAGCTGATGGCTGGATGTTAAAAGATGGCCTCACTCGCACAACTGGTAGCTATCAGGATGCTGGCTACATACTGGCTGGTTGTTGACTAGGGTATCTCAGCTTTCCTCAGAAAGAACATCCTAGCCTCCTCCAGCAACGTACCTTAGACTCCTTCGCATGACGATCTCTGAGTCCCCAGTGCAGCAAGAGGGCAAGCTCTAACTCTCAAGCACTTTTCAAACCTCTGTGTGGGTCATATTTGCCATGTCCCATTGGCCAAATCATGCAGAGAAACCAGCATCAAGGTAAAGTAGATTCTATCTCTTGTTGGGAAGATCTGTAAAGTCATGTTGCAATGGGTCATCTGTACAAGAATAGGAAGAAATGTGGCCATCTTTGCAATCCACATCTAGACCAAACCCCAAATAATGTAATGAACCTATTAAACTGCCTGCACTCTTGATCTCCACTTTTTTCCCATTCTCTGCCACTCTCTCTAAGTCAAACAGCAAGTGTATTACCCTTCTAGTTTTGAAAGAGAATAGGTAAACTATGGGATGTACACATCTTGTTTTGTAAGTATAGCCTGTCACAAACCAGAAAATCATTATTTTATTAAATAGGTGCTTTATATTTAGATATTACCTGAATATTTCAGGAAGTCATATATGCCAAAAGCTGCAGTATTTCCCACTTCATATTCCATAGTTTATTTTTTAAAAGAAGTAAATAAACTAGCATATATATACATATATGTATTCAAGAGCATGAAAAGAGTGGCTATTTTTGTACAGTTATCAGCCTATAACACTGAAATTTTTCTTTGGCATATGTTAGCAATGAAGAAATATTCCCAGCAGATTAATATAAAATTACTGTCTTAGTTACTTGCCAGCCAAGCCAAGTGCCATCAAGTTGGATCCGACTCATGGCAAGGCACTCCTTGAATACTCTGGGGGTCAGTTCTTAGTTAGTTACTGTTGCTATGGCAAGAAGTGCCACAAGTCAACGTCTGCTGGTTAAGGTCGTATGTCAACTTGGTTGGGCCATGATTCTCAGTGGTTTGGCAGTTACGATGTAGTTTGGCAGTCATAATGATGTGATCAGCTCTGTGATGAGATCTGATACAATGTGGTCACCTTCATGGTAGGATCTGCTGTGAGTAGCTAATTAGTTGAAAGTGAGTTTCCTTAGGGATGTAGCCTGCATACATTATAGGTAGACTTTCTGGCAAGGTTTGTCAGCTTTCTGGCAAGGTTTACCCACTCTGGATCCCACAGCTGGCTCCGCTTCACCTGACCTTGGTTCTTGGGACTTGAGCTAGACACTTACATACCATCTCGCTTGCCGGTCTTGGGATTCATCAGTCTTCACAGCCTGCGAACAAGAGCCCTGTTGTCTGACCTGCTGATCTTGGGTTGGTCAGCCTGTGTGGCAACATCAACTAGGGGAAGCCTCTAGCTTAAAACACAGACTTGGGACTTTCCATTCTCTACAATCACTTGAGCCATTTCCTTGATATAAATCTCTCTATGTAGGTATTTATGTGCTTTACTGGTTTTGCTTCTCTAGAGAACTGAGTCTAAGACAGAGTGGCTTTGAAGAACAGGAATTTATTATATCACAGTTCAGAAGGCTAGAAATCTGAATTCAGGGTATTAGCTCTAGAGAAAAGTCTTTCTTTGTCTTTTTCAGTTTCTAGTAGTTTCTAGCACTTCTTGACATAACCTGACTTAAAAAGGTACCTGTCTATGATATCTGTTCTCTTGTATATGTTTTTCCATGGTTTCGTTTGTTTGTTTTGTTTTCCCTTTTTATAAGATGACACTAAGAAGTGATTAGGTTTAGGACTCAACCCGTATGCCCTCATTAACATAACAAAAGAAAACCTTGTTTCCAAGCAGGATAATATTTACAGGTACAGGGTTAGGACTTTAACAATATTTCTGGGAAACACAATCCAATCCATAATATTACCATTTGATAGGAGATAAAAATCACCCAATTATTAACTGAAATAGTGCAGTGACATTCTTACCTTATATTATGAGCATTCCCATGGACTGGCTTGGAATTAATGGCAACAGATTTTTCTTTTTTTTAATGGACTGGCTCAGGGCAGAAAGAGATGTAGTAAAAATAATTCTGGGAGGTTTAAAAGATAAGCATTTCCCTAACTCTTCTGTCTAATACTCAGTTTTTGGTAATATTTCAAAAGACTAGAAATGAATGTCAAGCTTCTCATGGTTAACCAGATACTTTTTAAACACAGTTCAGTTGGCTTCTTTTTATTAAAAAGAAAAAATTGTTGACAATTTTTCATCTATTAGATCTCTAAATTTCAGTTTTCCTAATGGTCTTCTGCCATTAATTGTCTCTCTGCATTCCAAATATTGTTTTGAGATATTTATGTACCAAGCATTTTTCAATTCTGGTTAAAGAAGAATTTTATAAATTTTTCTTTTAGAGCTTTGTATTTTCTGAACTTATTTAACAAGCAACTATCATATTTTTGGCAAAGAATGCTCACCTTCTACACTTTATTGCCAACCATGCCCCTCCCAGCAAGGTAATTTCATAAGTGCCACTATGCAGATTATTTTTTACATGTGGCTGTAAAAAATTAGTGTAGTGTCCTTACAGAATATCTTGCAGGGGGAGGGAGTAGCTCCTATCCAGGAGCTAGGCTGGAAATTCTTGACCTCAAAATTATGGTCATTACCATGATGGCTTCAGAGACCTCATACTCTCTCTTGAACCTACTCCAGTCAGGTTTTCCCACCACTGCACTAAAGGAGCCTCTAGTTGGTGCAAACAGTTAACATGCTCAGCTACTAATCAAAAAGGAGGTTGAGTTCACTCAGAGGCACCTCGAAAGAAAGTCCTTGTAATCTATTTTCAAAAAGTCAACCATTGAAATCCCTGTGTAACACAGCCCTACCCTGATACATCTGGTGGTGTCATGATTCAGAATTGACTCAATAGCAACTAGCTGATCACTGTACTAAAGCTATCAAGGTCAACAATCCAGTGGCAAGCCTAAATGCTCACACTAAACTGATGTATAGCATTTGACCTAGCTTATTCTTCCCTTATTCTTGAAATACTTATTTTCACTTGACTTCTGGGATGTTATTCACTCTTAATTTTCCTAACTTAATGATGGCTCCTTCCTGGTCCAGTTTGCTGTCTCTTCCTCATAACTCCAGATTCTAAATGTCAGAAAAATACTAGAGCCTCCTTTTTTCTCTATCTTCCCGTCTACCAAGAATTTAAGTTATCTCTATATAGATGACTCCCAAACTCATTTCTCCAGTTCTAATTCCTCCCCTGATCTCCTGGATTGTAAATCTAATGATCTAGTCAGTATCTCCATTTGAAAGTATAGTAAGTAAAACAACAACAAAACAAAAACAAATCCATTGCCATCAATTCCAACCGTAGTTATGCTGTAGGACTGCGCGGAACTGCCCCACAGAGTTCCTGAGGAGCACCTGGTGGATTCAAGCTGCTGACCTTTTGGTTAGCAGCTGTAGCACTAAATTATTATACCATCAGGGTTTGTGTAGAATAAATTAAAAAACAAAACAAAACCAATCCACTGCCATTGAGGATTAGGCACCTAAAATTGAAAGTATTAAAACACAAGTGTTAGTTCTCCACATCTGCCGCTTCTGCAGCATTTACTATCTCTAAATGACAACTCCACTCTTCTAGTTACTCCATATCAGAAATCTTGGAGTGCCATACCTGACAGTTCTGTTCTTCTTATACTGATAGGCGTTTGGCAAATCACATGACCTCAACTTTTAAAATATATTCAAAATCCAACCATTTCTCATCATGCTTGCTGCTACCACCCTGGTCCATGCCATCATCATTCTTCAACTGTGTTATTACAGTAGTCTCCTAATAACTCTCCCCACTTCCATCATTACTTGCTCCCCTCTCCCCCACACACATAATCTGCTCCTCGCTTAAAAGCAAGATCGTATCATGTCATTCTGCTCAAAACCACCCCAAAATTTATCACTTCATTCAAAGCCAAATGCAAAGTTCTTACATAAGCTGCAAGAACCTACATAACATGACCTTCTCAATATCTCTATGATCTTACATTCTATCACTCTCCCCTGGCTTGCTGGGCTCCAGCCACCCTGGCCTTCTTGGTGTACCTAAAACATGTCAAACCAGGTACAGTTTCAGGGTCTTTGCACTTCTTCTCCCCTCTGCCCCAGTGCTCTCACTCCAGCTGTAGACTAGGCTCACTCTCTCAACCTTCAGGTCATTGTTCAAATGTCATCTTCTTTATTAGGTCACCCCTGCCTAACCTATATAAAATAGTATCATATGTTATTTTGAACCCTTTTTTATTCTGCTTTATTTTTCTCTATAACTTAAGAAGGAAAAGACCAACATACTGTGTATTTTCTGTGTTATTCCAGAATGAAAGCTCCAGAAGAGCAAGCATGTTGTGTTGATTTAATGCTGTGTTCTTCACAGCAAGAATAAAACCTGCCACGTAATGGGTGTTTAATAAGTATTTCTTTGAAATGAATAAACTTCTACCATTCTTCAAGAGCTCTTTCCTAGAGACTTCTCTGATCTCCTTAAGAATACCAAAAAATGTTCTTATCTCTCTATACTCCCAAAGAACTTTAACACCTATTATGTAGACTACAAAGATCTCTTTTCACTGTTTCAGTAATATCCTGTTTGTATTTGATTCCCCATCACCTAACACAAGATCCTTTAGAAAATATTTGATGAATATTCAAAGGAATGACTTGACAAAGAGTCTGTATTATAAAGATAATTCTTGGGTAAACACAATAAATCCTCTCCTCTCCCCCTTCTCATACACTTACATTCACTCTTCTTCCAGCCATCTCCACTCGACCTCTGAAATGCATCGCTACCTTCTTCCTTACCCATGTTTTCCTATAATTACATCTTATTCTTGCCTCTTCTTCATTCAAGATAAGCAATTTTAGAAACTTATTGCTAAGCTATAAATGGAAAATTTAAATAACACGGAAGTAAAATATCAAATAGTTAATGCTCCATCTTATCATTTGTTTAGAGAGACAATATTTTACAGGAAATACACCACCAATGGGAACAAGAGACCAAATACAGTGGGTGTTATGGGTAGCCTATGCTCCCAGTAGCACTATTTCTTAAACTACTCTTAGGAACCTTCCTAATTAAAGAGATTTAAAATATAGCAATTATTAACACTTGTGCATTTTCAACACCATCGTGACTATCATCACCAAAAATTATTAGCACCACAGCACAGCATTCAACAGCAGACAGAAAATTTTGAGGTCAATGTCTCTGAAGATCACTGTGTCAGAGGTAGACATAACAATTCAAGTGAGACAGCTCTCCAGTGGGAACCAGTTACCCTCTTTCTTTAAAGGAAGAGAGATTATAAGATTACAAGATTTTGGAACATGAAGCCCAGGAGGCAAAACGACTTGCTTAAGGTCACTTAAAAAATGACCAAACCATAACTTGATGTCAGTTTTTCTGATTCCTCATAACACATGCTTTCTATGACCTAAGGGCTCTTGAGGGAAAATTACCCGCGAACACAAAACAGAAAGAGAATGTAAATCGTATTCATATTAAGAAGTCTGCTTTTTCCTCCATCTGCAGTAATAACAAGAAGTAAAAGCTCTTTCATTCTTTGATGACAAGGTAAACTTCCATTTTTCCTTCTTGATAGGTTTTCAGATTTTCCTCTAAAAGTATTTAAAAGTACTACTCAAGTTGTTCTTAACTGTCTAGAATGGCTTATGCTGCCATTAGCTTCTGTAGGTCTATCATTAGAGAAATGGGCTGTACTTTGTCTTAACCCTCCACATGCAGCCAAAATTGGGTTACTTTAAAGGGCAAGATGTCAAAAGCAGATAAATCCTTTGTACTGTAATGAGCATAATGATGAATAATGGCACTTATGTGCAATAAATGATGCCCTGCCCATAAACAGCCTTTCACCCAGATACTCTACTTAATTCAATAATAAATTCCAAGTAATTTGTGGAACTAGACAAAAAATTACCTTAACCATGAAGACAAACTGTGGAATTTACTAAAATATACCATGCTGAAAATAATTAATGGAAGCAGAGCTTGAAGAAGTAAAATTATGGCATTAAAAACCCCCATTACATGACTGCATCTTCCAAGTGGCCTGTTTTGTAGCAGGTGCATAGATTAGAGCACTGTGGTATGGATGATGTTGATGACAAAAGACATACTAATAATATCTATGTGCCATGCTAGTCAGTGCTTCTTTTTTTTTTTGGAGGGGGTGGGGGAGGGACAGTGACGATAAATCTATAAAGTCATCATCATCTCCCACCTGGACTACTCCAAATACTATTGATCTCTCTGCTACCTGTATTTCACAGAGCAGTCAGTAATCTTTGAAAAATACACATCATATCACATCACTCGCTCATCCAAAGTCTTCTAATGGTTTTGCATCACAATTGGAGTCAAATCCTTACCAAGCCTTATAAGCCGTGGTGACTCTCTGACATGATCTTCTACTACTATCCTGCTTGCTTAGTTAAACTAGCTGTTTTGATAGTCCCTGAATACACCAAGTTATTCCTGCACCTTGAACCTTTGCATTTCTCCTTTTCCTGTAACTTGCTTCCTCAACAGTTTTTACACAGATTGTTTCCTTACCATGTGTATCAGCTTACATATTGCTCCCAACTTCCGCCTCCAGCAATGTAGCAGACTAGTTATCTTAAAAACTCCCCACTATAAAATACTAGATAAAGAAATTTAATGATTAAATGAAGAACATTTTTTAAAACCCCAGTAAACGAAACAAGGAAAAAGAAAACATTAATGTCAAAAGATAAACTCCCCCTAAAACAAAACAAATCCACTACTGTCAGGTTGATTCTGATTCATAGAAACTTTATAGGACAGAGTAGAACTGCTCCATAGTTTCCAAAGAGAGCTTAGTAGATTTGAACTGCCAGCCTCTCTTGGTTAGCAGACATAGTACTTGTCCACCATTCTAACAGGGTTTCCCAAAAGATAAAGAGACTATTAAATAACAGTGCCCACTGTCAGGTGGTAGTGTAGTGGTCAAGTGCTACAGCTACTAACCAAAAGGTTGGCAGTTCAAATTTACCAGGTGCTTCCTGAAAACTCTGTGAGGCAGTTCTACTCTGAACTTACAGGGTCACTATGAGTTGAAATCAACTTGATGGCAATGGATTTTTTTGTGACCTTACTGTCAGGCACTTGTTGATCCCTGATGATCTAGATCTGTACTATCTGAAACAGTAGCCACTTGCCACGTGTGGCTATTTAAATTCAAATGTAATTTTTTTTAATTCTAAATTCTGTTTCTCAGTTACATGAGTCACATTTCAAGTCCTCCATCTCCCTATTAGACAACACTATTTTATATTCCCATTATCACAGAAGGTTCTATTAGATAGCACAGCTGTAAATATTTAACAAAACCTGAAACCAAACCATACTGACATGAGGTCGAAAGCCCATTTAAAACAGAGGTCAGATTAGAGATTCTCTCCTAATTCTGGTATGCATGTCCTCCTAAAAAGAAGAAAGAGGAAAGAAAAATCTTCAGTAAAAGACCAAATTAAAAAATAAAGTCTTTTCATCCCAAAGGGAAATACAAAACAAACAAAAAAATCTTGTATATCTAGATCCTGACTCTGAATTTAAATAATTTTTATTTGAGAATTTACAACCACAATCTTTTCTTTATACAAGTTTAGACCCAGAATTTTGCCTCTGTGAGCCAAAAAAATTGGGGGCTGAGAAATTTAAAGTGATCCAGAGTTGGGAGTGACACCATGTTCCTGACAAAAGCAAATGTAAGTCATGTGAAGTACACCTTAATTCCAGGTCCAAATGAAATCACCAGAAAAATGTGCAAAAATACATGATCTCCCAAAATAAACATCATAAAAGGCAAGAATAAACAAAACACTGTAAAAGTCAGAGACAAAGCACTTGACAGAAGAATCATGCTCTCAGATGCTATAAAAATTGGAATTATTGAATAAGAAATGCAAAGAATCGTATAATAAATATTCTTAAGAAAAAAAGCTGTTATCAAATCAATTCTGACTCACATCAATCCTATAGAACAGGTAGAACTGCCCTGTAGGGCTTCCCAGGCTGTAATCTTTACTGCAGCAAACTGCTACATCTTTCTCCCATGGAGTAGTTGGCGAGCTCTAACCGCTGATCTTTAGGTCTCAGCCCAGTTCATAACCACTACACTACCAGAGCTCCTTAAGAAATAAAAGAGAATGTCAACTTATGATTAATAAAAATGACAGTATGAAAATGACCAGGTAGATTTTTCTTTAAATATAATTTCTAGAAATCAGAAAAATACATATTCTTGGGCTGCAGTATGGGACCCAAGAGTGACACAGGTGGTGAAGTATACACACAGGTGGTGTGTATACTTCATGGGTTAAAATATATAAGAGGCTGTCCCACTGGTTTATTTTTAGAGGGGAGAGGGGAGAGGAGAGGATGGAGAGGAGGGGACAAACATTGATTGAGTGTATACTGGAAGGAGTGAAAAAGAAGAGTGTGCTATCACAGGGTGAGGAGAACAGATAGAGTTGCACAGAGGTGGGAACTTGGGGATTTACATGGAAAATTCACTTGGATTGTAAACTTTCACTTAATCACAATAAAAAAGAAAAAACATACATTCTTAAAAAGCAGATTTGGAACTATTATGGAGAAAAGTTAAAAATTGGAAAATAGGTATGAATAAATCACACAGATTATAGCACAGAAAGAAAAGAAGAAATCCAATGTAAAAGAAAGATTAAGTGACAAGGGAGCTAGAGCAATCCATCTAACTGGACGTCTGTAATTTATAGAAATAAACAATATTATAAACAATAAACAATGGCTCAGAATGTTCCCAAAATGATGGAAACTGTAAATCCTCATATTCAAGACCCCCGACAAATTCGAAGAGGGTAAATAAAAGGAAAGACACATAGAAACATACTGCAGTAACAGTGCGAAATCCTAAATACAAAGAGATTTTGAAAGCAGCCGAGAGAAAAAGCAAATCAACAACAAAGTAATAACAATTAGACCGATGACTGATTTCCCAACAGTAGCAATGGAGATAGAAGTAAATGGAAAAATAATGTAAAGATTACATTACTGTGAACCTAGAATTATATGCCAAACGAAACTATCAAGAGTTAAGGTTGTATCAGTCAGGATCTATTTTCATCAACCACGAAAGATTCCTGTACAACTGCTTAATGGAGAGACTGCTCTCAGGAGTAACATAAGCAAATTAGGAAAGCAGGATAAAGCCGGAGAGGAAGCTTAAGTCAAAACGTGATTTCAGCTGTCGTCTAGCCTCAGCCCGATTCCACAAGGAGTTGTGGAGTGTGAAAGGCACCAGATGGTTGTACCATCTTGAGGCAAAGGCTTAGGTTTTTTTAAAAAGGACATGGATTGTACTTATTAGCTCCTTATATCAAATGCATTCCCCATCTACATACTTTAATTAGTACTTAAAACAACACAAAACAAAAAAACTAAAACCATTGCTGTTGAGTCTATTTCAACTCGTAGTGACCCTATTGGACAAAATGTAATTTCCCTATAGGGTTTCCAGAAAATACTGATGGCATATTGGCTAAGTGCTATGGCTGCTAATTAGAAGGTTGGCAGTTCAAACTCACCAGGCGCTCACTGGCAACTCTATAGGCAGTTCTTCTTTGTCTACAGGGTCACTGTGAGTTGGAATCGACTCTACAGCTATAGGTGTTTTCTGTTTGTGTTTGTGCGTTTGTTTCGGTTATGGAGTTTCCAAGGAGCATGAAGCTTACAGAAATTCTTAAATTACTAAGACTTGCTATGTAACCCATTCTGTAGTTAAGTGAAGGTCTCGTCTGTTAGAAGGGTTGAAGGAGGCTATCACACTTGTAAATTAAGTGGGCAAATACCCCACATCAGTTTCTTTCCTATTTAGCTTGGTAAAGAATCTCACTCTCCAGGAGAGATTCTTGGGCCTCTGGGAAGGAAAATGGGTAGGCGTTTGCACTGGCAGGATTAAAAAGAGACGGAAATGTCTTAAATACCAACACAGGAGACAACCGTGAATGATTCACCATTTTACCAAGGACTCCTGGTACAGGACCCGACAGTTTCTGTTCTGTTGTTAGTATGTATAGGGTTGCTATTACTTGGAAGCTACTTGATGGTACCTAATAACAGTGCAGTTCTATAAAAATAGTGTCAGCTCAACATTTATCACCATTAGTGGCTGATGGGCTCATTTTGGGTGTGAATTATCTAGATCTCTGAGGTCTTGTCTACTTCTCGGATTTTAATGTGCATTCTGCCATTGCATTGCTCCTTAGCACCTCCTTTGGAAAATTCAGTTGGAAAAAGAAAGGTAGTAAAATTCAAATTAATCCACTATTACATATCACATCCAGAGTGTAAATAACAATATTCTTCTCACTAGTTCCAACTGCCATGCACTTTCCCAGATACTTCTGATGAATTGACAGGGACACTCTATGTGTTGTACAGTTCAGCACAATCAATTTTGGGGGATTTTAAATATTCTTTTGACCTTAAACTCCTCAAATGTCGGGCTCCAGTCAATAAATTTGTCAATCAGTTGGTACCCCCTTTCCTCAACTGCTATGCTTTCCCTCCCAAATTAACACAACTATCTCATCCTACCTTCTACAATTTACTCAGAGGGACAGGCAGAGAATGTAGTCTATTTTTGGCACTCCTGGCAAAACTGCTTCAGAGTATAATCTTTTCCTTTGCTCTGCCTAGGATGGGCTAGGTGGTCTTTTCTATTTCTAATTTCTATAACTCCTTGCAAGAAACAGCAGGTAAACAATTGTAATACAAGGCCGTTTTCATTATGTGTCTACTAGAGAATGTGTCCCTGCATTTAAATAAACAGTAATAATACAAAAAAGTTTGCTCATACAATAATAATAACCTCCCTAAATTACAGTGATTGTGCGGCCCAGCAGTATAATGCACAATGTGGTTTTTATCTCCAAAGATGCAGAATTTATTATTTTCTTCCTACCTAGCATTTTAGAGCAATTGGAACCAGGTTTCTGACAGAACGATTCAGTACATTAGCTCTCAAATACAAAAAATACATTTTCAGCATTGAAATGACTCATTTAGAACAGCACTTCAACAAGATGTTGTCCACCCTGCCTTGGTAATTACATCTGGTATGTACTAATTTACACAGTTTATTGTTTTCTGTATAATTAAGGCTATTAAGTAGAGTCAGAGGCTGTGGTGTACCTACAGCCCTTAATTAATTAAACAAGCCCACAGAGAAGTTACTGAGTCACTCAAAACCTTGTCTTCACTCTCCTGGCAGGCAAGATGCTAAAGAAATGGACCAATAGGACTGGTTCTTATCACCTGGGACTTGCCCAGGTCACCGTGTTCTATTCCCGGGGCTGACTGGAAACGGGTGGGAGGAGGCAGTGAAACACAATACGAAGTCATCTCCCAGAAGGTAGACACTTTAATGCAGTCAACCTCAACTTCTCATCAAGAATGACAAAGGATTTAAAAATCAAAACAGATGATGAAACTGATCACCACTTCTTCATAGTTTCATCAAAGTAAAGATTTTCCAATCAATTTATCTGGGGCCAACTTGGATAGTACCTTTTCATGAGTTAGATTTAGAGCAATGAAATGGCTTTCCCCAGACTTTTTATTCTCTTTGGGGCCAACAAAATACTCCACATTCACTGGGCATATGATGTTATCCAGCAGTGTTCACCAACAAACAGAAAAAAAAATCCAGTTGGTCTGGGTTTCAAGATCCTTAAAGACTCCTAACACTCCTGATTTCTTTGTAATTTCACAGAACACAGTGCCATGCCTTGCATCTGACTACCAGCCCAGTGGCTGACTCACTGCCCCAAAACACTGGAAAAAAGAGGAACATCGAAGAACATGCATCCTCAATATCTTTTTTCCATAGTTACAATGCAGTCTTTTCAAATATGTCCTCAAAAAGAAAAAGGAAAAAAAAAACACCTTTAGGCACATTTTTAAATGTCGTCTTTATGTTTTTCAAAAAACTTTATGTATAGATACATAACTTTATATCTATTATGTATAAACATACATTTCAATTAATTTGTATTACAAAATAAGGATGTCTTAGGTAATTCACAATGACTTAAATTTTAGCAGATTTTCTTCTTTTTCTATTCTCAACATTGTTGTTGTGTGTCTTTGATTTCATTCTAACTCATAAGGATGACATGTGACAGAGTCAAACTGCCCCATTAGAGGTTTTCTGTCTTGTAATGTTTAGGGGAGCAGCTGTCCAGCTCTTTTCTCTAACAGACCTACTGGTGGGCGCAAACCATCTACCTTTCGGTTATCAACCAAGTGCTTAACCAATGAGCCACCTGTACTTGTTTCCTCTTATCATATCTTTGGCCATCAAGTCAATTCTGGCTCATAGTGACCCTATAGGACAAATTAGCTCTGCCCCATAGGGTTTCCAAGAAGTGGCTGATGGATTCGAACTGCCAACCTTTTGGTCAGCAGCTGAGCTCTTAACACTGTGTCACCAGGACTCTGCTCCTGTTAGAGAGATATAGTGATCAAATTTGACTAGTGAAACCTATGTTCCAGAACACAGATACTGTGTCAGGAGAAAAGGGAAACTCACAGAATGGAGAGAAGCTACAAACCAGGCAGAAAGGCAGCATACGGTACTATGCTGTGTATGTTCCTGCAGTGTAATTAGGAGATCAAGTGTAAGAAAATTCAGAACTCTTTAATGTTCTTAAAATCACTGTCATGAAGCAATGGCTGGGAAATTTGCATGTGAAAAGACTATGAGCTGCATGTAGGAAGAAATGTGAAATTACTCCAGTATTTATTATAACTCAGTGTCATGCCAGTCTCGTTTTAGAATGAACTATAAGAATAGATTAAATTAGTGCCATTTCCTTTCCTTGTTAACATCTTTGTCGCAAGAGTAAGCTGTCAGAATTTTCATATCTAAAACAGCTCATGGATTTATACTGGTGATAGTTGGCCATTTCTCTACCCTGAGCTTTGATTGGTTGCTCTTGATCTTTTCCTTACAGATGTGTGGATTGAACACCGGGAAATAACAATCATCTCAACAACTAATCAGGTTGCATATATCCTGATACAAGTAGGAAAGACAGTATAATGGTATATTAAAACAGCATTTGATCATAAAACATCATCTTCTAAGAAGGTGCATTTGACCACAGCGGAAAAATACTGATTGCCATACGATCTTAAAATAGGGACTATTTTATAACTTACAGATTTTTTCTAAATTTTTTATTGTCATGAAATAATGTACAATGAACATTCTCTGAAAGGTCAAGAGCCAGGAGGTCTAGTCACCACAGAGATAAGAGGTTAACAGAAGAAGTCTGGGATATGTTACTCTTTCCTGACATGTCCTTATGTAACTCACTGGGCCTCGTTTCTACATCTAAATTTGGGTGACCCCGCCCACTGTGATTTTACATAGGGTAATACATAATCAAACACTGCAGCAAAATATTACCCTCCCACCATTCCCCATAAGCAGAGTGACCACAAGTCCTGGTTATCTGGGGCTGATCCTACTTTATGCCTACTATTTCACTTTAATTACTAACAGAATCTTCTTTTTCTCTTGTGAGTGTCTGGATTTGCACAATAAATTATGTTATGACACTATGCATAACACTTTCTTGGAGCCTTTATGAGATCTTTCACTCTACAATTTATTGTACTAACTTACGGATTCATCTTAGTTATTCTACCAGAATGTGACTTGATGACACACTCTGACTTTGCTCACTTTTGTTTTCATGGAATTTTGGACAGAGCAGGTGCTCAAAAATATTTTTTAAGTCATTGAAAGTATAGAGTGCTAAATTACTTTTGTGCCCAAACTACAGTCACTTAATATTTTTGAAATGCTCTTACTAAAACCATAGAGTCTCAAAGGAGAATACAGACTTAACTAAAAGATTGAACCTCACTTAAAATATCTTGTACAAAAGGCCCTAAATCTGATAGGTAGAATTCAGGATCCTGTTCCTTAGATGAGGGGAGTCCTCGGGTGGTGAAAGGAGCTAAGCACTCAGCTGCTAAACGAAAGGTTGGAGCTTCGACTTCACCCAGAGCTACTTTGGAAAAAAGGTCTGACAATTTTTTTTTTGAAAACTCAGCCATTGAAAATCCAGTGGAGCACAGTTCTACTCTGATACACATAGGCCACCATGAGTCAAAGTCAATGCTGCCGCAACTAGTTTGCTTTTGTATTTACTTTTTTTTTTTTTAACCTTGTGTGAGGTCCAGTGGTAAGCGCAGCTGAAATCTAGCCACACTTCTTTCGTCCGGTCATGTGCTACAAGGTCTGACAATTAAGTCCGCAAACTTAATTGTTCTAAGTGCTACATACCATCTTGCTGATTATCGGTACGGTCACCTTCGAAGTACTCCGCTTGGGAAGCTATGAACCAAAGCTAGGGCCTAGTTCACCTTTCAAAGCAACGTTGGAACTCTTTTTGGAATGGCCATTAGGCATGGTAGAACGGTGGTTAGTTCGTGAACTTAATTGTGCAGTTGTCTGTGACGGAGTTTTTAGCCAATGAACAAATAACTATATTAGAACACCCTACCTGCTCACCTGATCTGGTTCCCAATGACTTTTTTCTTTATTCAAAGATAAAGGAAGACACTGTGATGACATTTGGGACATGGATGGTAGTAACGACCACAACTCTGATGGCCGTTCCAGAAGGAGTTCCCAAATTGCTTTAAAGGGTGGACTAGCCTCTGGCATCGGTGCATAGCTTCCCAACGGTAGTACTTCAACCGTGACCATCGTGACATTCACCAATGAGGTACCTAGAACTTTTTCTAGCATGAGTTCACAAACTTAACTGTCAGACCCACATACGTGGCTAGCCCAGACCCTGCCTGGCATCCAGAGGCAAGTCTAGGTTTTCTGGAGCCCTATGTTTGTGCAGTTCCAGGGGTTCCACTACAAGGCAAATACAAAAACACATGACTACAAACAGGTACAAAAGTTAGTGTTTCTTTAGAATTAGAAATCGCAACAAATTTTGAAAAGTTAACAAATACTACAAGTATCACAAAATTCACAAAAATGGAATAACTTTGTGTTACTTTCTTTTACACACCTCTATGGTATTCTTCCCCTACTTTCTGGCTGCATAGGAGTCCCAGTAGCACAGTGGTTAAAGCACTCAGCTGCTAATAAAAGATCAGCAGTTCTAACTCACCAGCTACTCCACAAAAGAACAATGTAGCTGTCTGCTTCTGTCAAGATTTCCAGCCTTGGAAACCCTATGAGGCTTTCCAAGGATGGTCATCATCCTCTGTCCTACAGAACTGTTGAGTCAGAATTGCTGAGTCAAAATCAACTTACGGCCATGAGTTACAGTTTTTTCGGGGAGGGGGCTGCATACTGCTTAAGTGCTTTTTCATATGGCAATGTTTTTGTAATATTTGCTATGATAAAAAAGGAAAGAACGTCTGTCTTCGAATGGTTGAACAAAGTTTGCTTTTTATTATTGATCGTTCAAAAACTTTTCTTTCAGCTTCACAAACAGTTACTGATAATGATCATGTCATGCAAATGATTAAGATTGTGCCACACTGGGGAAAACTCTTATAAAGTTTCTTTCATTTACTAAGTGTAAGATTTGATGGCATTTGATGCATTATTACACAGTGACTAATCTTAAATAATCTTTGAAATTATAGCACTCATTAGCCACCTTGTTGTCCGGTCTTTGGTTAGTGGTGACTTCTGTGATCTTCATCAATATCAGAATTTCATTTGAAATATCAGATCAGGACAAGAGCAGCTGAAATAAATTATACACAGAAATGTCTGCAAACCACGTACATAGATCCTACCGTATGCAAATAATAAACCAAAAAACCAACCCCATAGCTGTTGAGTTGATTCCAACAAATAGTGGTCCTATAGGTCAGAGTAGAATTGCCACATAGTTACCAAGAAGCACCTGGTGGATTTGAACTGCCCATCTTTTGTTTAGCAGACATAGAACTTAACTGCTATGCCACAAATAATGCATATCCAAATCACATTCTCCCTTGTCATATCCAAAAAATGCTCAAGTACATAAGCAGGGATAGATCACCCAATAAGCAAGGTATGCACAGGCTTAATTGTATTTACTTACTAATCTGTAGTGTACAATCTCACATGGCTTTCAGCACATCATGTGAAATTGAGCACTACAGATTAGTATGTGAAAACAGTTAAGGCAGTGCTTACCTTGATGGTTAATCCAAGCCTTCCAGAAAGGATGTCTAGTGGGAAGTCAAAGTAGAAAGGAGAAGCGGTGGTTAAAATATCCCATTTTAGCATGTTTTACAGAGATATGTGGCCTTTCCAACACAGTGCTAGTGCCCCATGTAAATGACAGGTCTTGAAATTTAGCTTTAGTGTAGTCCTCTTGTGGTCCTCACAGTTTACAAAGACACAAAAAACTAAGACTCAAATGGAGAATGATTTAGAAACAAGAAGCATGATGGAAAAAAAAAATTAGAAGAATGAAGACTTCATAGGGATGTGAAAACAGCCTTCAGAATCCAAGAGGATGTCATATGGATATTGGATTAAGACTTAACTGATTGGCATGAAAAACACCAACTAGACAATGGATAAGTGATAACCTCAGTGAAGGTAAAACAGTACATGATACTGGGGAAGTCAGCATAACTTGAGTAAGGCAAACTCCCAGAAGCTTTACAGACACAACCAAACTTCCTGAGGGACCAAATTACTGGGCTGATGTCTATTGGGACCATGGTCTTGGAGAATGTCCAACTCAATTAACACAACATAGTTTATAAAGAAAATGTCCTACATTATGCTTGAGTGAGTGGCATCTGGGGTCTAAAGAGCTTGTGAACAGCCATCTAAGACACTCTTCTAGTCCCACCCCATCTAGAGGAACGGAGAATGAAGAAAACTAAACACACAAGGGAAAGACTACTCTAAAGGACTAACTGAGCGAAACCACCACAGCCTCCATCTGAGTCCAACACAGCTCCAGGGTGCCCAGCTACTACCGCAAACTGGTCAGACAGGGATGACAACAGAGGCCCCAGACAGAGCTGGAGAAAAATGTAGAACAAAATAACAAACTCACAAAAAAAGACCAGATTTACTAGTCTGGCAGAGACTGTTGAAATCCCAAGAGTATGACAAGCAGACACCCTTTTAACTCAGTACCGAAGTCATTCCTGAGGTTCACTCTTCGCCAGAAATTAGATAGGCCTGTGAAACAAACAATAATACACCTAGTCAACCAGGTATGCAAGACTGCACACTATCCCATGGGCAAGAAGGAGAAGGAGGAGGGGACAGGAAAGCTGGACAAATGGAAACAGGGAACCTAAAATCAAGAAGAGGAGAGAGTCAACGTCAGTTGATTGGCAACCAATGTTATAAAACAGCATGTGTATTAATTGCTCAATGAGAAACTAATTTGCTCTGTAAATCTTCACCCAAAGCACAATAAAACAAATTAAAGTTAGACTTACCTCTTCCCCAGAAAATTTAACTGAGTAGGTGTCATAGATTGAACTGTGTCCCCCCAAAACTTTGAGTATCCATTTGGCTGGGCCATTATCTCAAACATTTTGTAGTTTTCCTATGTTATATATCTTAATCTCTCTGCTTATGAATGGTAGATAAGATGACCATGTTAAAAGACAATTAGGATGGGACCACAACACCCATGCTGAGGGGGTTTCTCTGGAGTGTGACTTGCACTATCCTTTATCCTTTTATCATAAGGGAGATAAAAAGAGAGAGAAGCAAGCAGAAAGTGAGGAACTTCACACCGTCAAGAAAGCAGCACCAGGAGAAGAGTGCATCCTTCAGACCTGAGGTTCCTGCACCAAGATGCTACCTGAACAAAGACTGATGCAACACAAGGACTTTCCTCCAGAGTCAACCGAAGGAAAGCTTTTCCCTGGAATGGACACCCTGAATTCCGACTTGTAGCCTACTGGATTATGTAAAAATAATCTTGCCTTTGTTAAAGGCATCTAGTTGTGGTATCTCAGGACAGCACTAGATGACTAAAACAATGGGCCTACTCTAAAGATATCAAATGTATTCCTTTTGATCTACAAATACGCCTGATGCAATATGTATCTTGGTGCCTTCAATGCACCTGAGCAGCTGTGTAGAAGATAAAGATAAATACAGTCAATCATCTGAACATAACTACGTAGTCTTTGATAACTAGTTGTATACACAATCTTGTCTCCTCACCTTAGCACGATATCCAGAAAGAAGCTCCCTTTTTTATATCTGTTTATATGCCTATCCTTTTCACACCAAACACACTATTCTATAAGTTATTCAAGAAGAGTAATTTTTTCCCCTTTATAGTCTTGGCACCTACTTTACTCCCTGATCTGCATATCATGCCAAAAACCAAACTCATTTCCATGGAGTCGATTCTGACCCATAACAAACTTGTAGGACAGAGTAGAACAGCCCCATAGAGTTTCCAAAGAGCACCTGGTGGATTCAAACTACCTACCTTTTGGTTAGCAGCCATAATACTTAACCACTATCCCACCGGGTTTTCCTGACTGCATACAGTAAGTAAAATTCTATGTGTTTTTGTTGCTCATTTTGTTTTTCTTTTTTTTTCTTCAAGCCTTAAACCAAAAAAATTCATTCTGTCAAATTGATTCCAATTCGTAGCAACCCTACACGACAGAATAGAACTGCTTTATAGAGTTTCCAAGGAGTCCCAGGTGAACTTGAACACCAACCCTTTGGTTAACAGCCTTAATAATCACTATGCCACCAGTATTTGCATTCATACCTTAGCTATACTTAATGAGTAGGCATTCTGTTTATGAAGGTTGTTGTTGCCAGGTGCCAACCAGCCACTTCCAGCTCGTAGCCACCCTATGTAGAACAGAACAAGACAATGCCCAGCCCTGTGCCATCCTCACAATCATTGCTACATTTGTTATAGCCACAATGTCCATCTGTGTCACAGAGAATCTTCCACTTTTTCACTGACCCCTATTCTACTGAGCATGGTGTGCTTCTCCACTGAGAAGCACTCAGTGCTACTCTTTTCTGATAATACTAGATTCGATAATTAAGTCCATGAACTTAATTGTTCTAAGTGCTACTTACTCCACTGCTGATTATCACCACGGTCACCTTTGAAGTGCCTCCCTTGGGCAGCTAGGTATTGATACCGTTTCCCAGTCCACCCTTTAAAGCAATTATGGAACTCTTTCCAGAATGGCAATTGCATACGGTAGCACAGTGGCAAGTTGGTGAAGTTAATTGTATTGTCTGTGAGGGAGTTTTTAGCCAGTAAACAAATTGCAGTGCTGGAACACCCTTCCTACTCACCTGAAGTAGGCCCCAGTGACTCTTTTCTTTACCCGAACACAAAGGAAATATTGAAAAGAAGACCTATTGATGGCATTCAGGACATCAAGTGTAATAGGAAGACAGCTCTGATGGTCATTCCAGAAAAAGAGCATCAAAATTGCTTTGAAGGATGGACCAGGTGCTGGTATTGGTGTCTAGCTTTCCAAGGGGCTTTGAAGGGGACACTAGTGCTATTCAGCCATGAGGTATGGAGTACTTTTTCTAGGATGAGTTCAAGAACTTAATTGTCAGATCTTGTTTGTCCAAAGTACATGAAATGAAGTCTCATCACCCTCATTTCCAAAGAGCATTCTGATTATACTTTTCCCGTGATAGACTTGTTTATTCTTCTGGGAGCCCTTGATATACTCAACGTTCTTTGCCAAAAAAATAATTCAAAGGCATCATTTCTTCTTTGGTCTTCCTCATTCATTGGCCAGCTTTCACATGCTTATGAGGTGGTTGAAAATACCATGGCTTGGATCAGGCCCATCTTAGTCCTCAAAGCAACATCTTTGCTTTGCAAAACTGTAAAGAGATCTTTTGCAACAGACCTTCTCAACACAATACATAGTTTGTTTTTTGTTTTTGACTGCTGTTTCCATGGGTACTGATTGTAGATCCAAGTAAAATGAAATCTTTAGCAACCTCAACCTTTTCTCAGTTTATCAGGATGTTGCTTTTCAGTCTGGCTGTGAGGATTTTTGTTTTCTTTATGTGGAGGTGTAGGCCATACTGTAAGCTGTAGTTTTTGATCTTCACCGGTAAATGCTTCAAGTACTCTTCATTTTCAGCAACCTAAGTTGTGCCGTTTGTATATTACTGGTTGTTAATGAGTCTTTCTCCATTCCAGATTCTATGTTCTTTTTCATTTAGTCCAGTTTCTTGGATTATTTGCTAAGCACACAGACTGAATAAGTACTCTGAAAGGATATGATCCTGAGGCACATCTATCCTGATTTTAAGCCACACAGTATCCCCTAGTTATGCTCAAATGACGACCTCCTGGTCTATACACAGGTTACTCATGAGCACAATTAAGTATTCTGAAATTCACATTATTTGCAATGTTATCATGTTTTGCTATGATCCACACAGCTGAGTGCCTTTCCACAGTCAATAAGGCACAGGTATTCTCTGATTTCAGACAAGATCCATTTCACTTTAGCAATGATAACTCTCATTCCACATTTCTTCTGAACTCAGCTTGAATTTCTAGAAGTTCCCTGTCTATGTACCGCTGCAACCACTTCTAAATTATCTCCAGCAAAATCTACTTGCATTTGATATTAATGATATTATTCTATAATTTCCAAATTTGGTTGGATCACCTTTTATATGGAATGGGCACAAATAAAGATCTCTTCCAGTAGGTTGGCCAGGTAGCTGTCTTCCAAATTTCATGGTATAGATGAGTGAACGCCTCCAGGGCTGCATCTACTTGTTGAAAACATCTCAGTTGGTATTCTATCAGTTCCTGGATCCTTGTTTTTCATCAATGCCTTCAGTCACCTTGAACTTCTTCCTTCAGTACCATCGGTTCTTTATCATATGCTACTTCCTGAAATGGCTGAAACTTGACCATATATTTTTGATACAGTGAATCTGTGTATTCCTTCTATCTTCCTTTGAAACTTTGTGCATTATTCAGTATTTTGTCAGTAGAATCTTTCAAAATTGCAACTCAAGGCGTAAATATTTTCTTCAGTTCTTTCAGCTTGAGAATATCTGAGTGTTTTCTCCATTTTGGTTTCTTAATTCCAGTTTTACAAAAAGTCCAAATAAAATATTAACAACCCAAGCTCAGTTGGCTAAAGCAGTACCAATCCAAATGTCAGATACACTAAGATGGGCCTAAGAAAGACAAACAATAAGAAAATAAGACAGAAAGCTGATTGTTTGGATGAGGTAAAAAAAGGACGGTAAGATTTATTCCCTAGAACAAATTTGCTAATTCAGTAAAATAGAAGTCTAAGTACTTTCCATAATACTTAAGTATTAAGTATAAGGATATATATTAAGTATACTACTTAAGTACTTATGTATTGTAAATTTCAATATGCTAGGGAGAAACTTTTTAACTTGGTAGCATTGAAAAAAAGTGTTTATTAGATTTAATTGAAACAAACTGTTGCCATCAAGTGGATTCCCACTCACAGAACCCCTGCCGAACTGCTTCATAGGTGTACTCAGAGTAGCTGGTGGATTTGAACTGTGACTTTTTGGTTACCAGCCAATCTCTTAACTACTATGCTACTAGGACTCCTAAATGAAATAAGAAGAGGAAATTACTGCTGGGATTTAGAACAAAAGATACCCCCAGGAGACGGTATATGACTGAGAAGACGCACGCAGGTTTTGGTAAAACACTCTCTGGACTGAAATCCCAGCTCTGCCTCTTTCTAACTTTGGGTGGGTATTTCACCTTCTGTACTTCAGTTTCCTTGTCTGCACAGTGGCAAAGAAAATAATAATGTATGTATTTTATAATTCAACATGGAAATCCCTGTGTGGTGCAAGAAGTTACACACCAGGCTACTAACTTGGGGGTCACACCTCGGAAGAAAGGCCTGGCAATCTGCTTCTGAAAGGTCCCAGCTATGAAAACCCTGAGGAGCACAGTGCTGCTCTGAGACACAGAGAGTTGCTGTGATTCAGAATCAGCTTAACAGCAACTACTGTTCTTCTTTTTTTAAAACACACTACTGTATATAACTTCCTAGTCCTGCCCAAAGAATATTAATACAGTGTATCACAGAGATGTAAAGAGGAGTAACACAGCTTAGTTATTTGCCTGGCACTTACTGAACATTCCACAATCTCTCTAAAGAAAATCTTTCAGATTTTACGAATGTTTTCACCTGGCTCTGCAGACTCAAAAATTTACTTTTTCCAAAATGATTTTTAAAAGACCACTATGATCATCTTAAATATTGAGTGCCCACTACTACACAGTTAACAGTATCCAAATACACTATACAGTCAACATTTCATCCAAATTGTCCATCCTGGCCTCTCTTATAGTTTTTACTGTGTGGTAAGTTGTTATTAAGTTCACCTGGAGGCATCATTTGTAGACTCGGCACAACCAAACCGTTAATCTGAGTTAATGATGAAAGGAAGATAAAAGCATGTGGCCAGCCCTGAGTGACTGCAGTCAGTGATACAATCAGGATGCATTAAACCCACAGACACCTCTGTTTCTTGTAGAGGCTGGAGGAGGAATAAGCAAACATGTTTTAAAGATCATGGACAATGTGCACGTCAAATGAACCTAACTTAATGCCTCTTGCAAGGTCGGATCAAGGGTGAAGAAATGAGAATTGGCCAAACACTAGAGCAATTTCCAGCTACATAAAAAGCCAGATATTCTTTTCTTCACTGACAACAGAAAACACACTGAGTGACAAGAAAGGTTGATCACCGATGCCAAAAATGTGCTTTCCATTTTCTGAGGCAACTCAAGTCTATTCTTTTATCCATTTTCTATTTTCCCTCATACTGCCATTCTCTGTTTTTGTGAATGACCTTTCTTCAATCCAGCTCAGCCTCCGACTAATGGCCTGAAGAGGACTTCTTCACATGATGGAAAGCTTTAGATTTAAGATATCTCTGCTTCATTAGAGGGAAAAGAGAACGGGCTCTAGGCGCTGGGTGTTTAATGAATGTGAAGAAAGAAATTTTTTTTTTTTTGGTCTGTGTTTTACACATTATGTTCTTGACTCCTAGAGGTGCTACAATAAATTGCTGTGCTTCATTTACAAGGAGCCATAACAGAAGCAAAATGAGAATCCGGCGACAAATTGCTTCTCAGCCACCCTGGGTCAGGCTGTTGGGGCTAATGAGAAGGGCTCTAATTTTAAACTCCGCCTCAACCAAGTCATTCTTGCATTAATGTTCACTGTTATAAATTGTAAAGTCAAATGAAGGAGCATTGTTGAAAATTAAGCAGTATTTTTATCCTTCGAGTAGCCAGTAGAGTATATTTTGGCTTCTGTTGCTGGTGGTTACCAAAGGCAGCTCAGCTTACACCGGGGGTGCTAGGCTCCTGGGTGGATACACCCCTCCCCACACACAACAGCACTCTCCTGTTTCCTTCCCCTTTTATACCCAAGCCTTCCTTCTACCTTCACAAAGAAAAATTAACTGGCAGAAGTAAGAAGCATAGGTTTTCAACAGGATTATAATCTGACCTGTCAGGAGCAATGCTTGAAATCATCCACTTTGTGGGTTCCCTTAGCAAGACACCGTAGACAGGCATTACGAGCCACAGAATCATACTATCCATTTAGTTCTGCTGCATGCTTAATGATCCGTAATTGTGTCTGTGGAGGAAGAGCCAGAAAATCACTGACCCCAGAGGGCCAGGAACACTCTGTCACTGGAAACCTAAAGCAGGATTTGAACAAATAATGAGAAACGAATGCAGCACCTGCTTCTCACTAAATACTCTCCTAATCCCACATTTTGCCAGTCTATGAAAGCAAATGGCAGGCAGAAAAAAAAAAGGATGCGGGAGAAAGGAAGATGTTTTCTTAAAGTATGCAGGGTTTCAAACACATGTGGACAGTCTGGCCATGACTCAAAATTCTAGGTTTGTTTTTTTGTGTTTCTTGGTAATGTGTTTTAAGTGTGTATTAATGAAACCAAGTTCCTCTTGTGTGTAATGTGTCTGTCCGGGTGCATTCTTCTGTGGAATCACTACATAAAATACAAATTAACCACACTACCCTAGTCTAATCATTGTAATCAGTTATGTTTTCATGTGTACATTACTGATATATAAGGCTGTTGTAGTTCTTGTGTGTGGTTTAATTGCTTGTTTTTGCATATCTTGTGTGATTGATGATGTTCTAGAAATCTTTTCCCCTAAAGGAGACTTTGTAAATTACTTTGTTTAGATGCTAATGATTGTATTTCATTAGTGGCCCTCTCATCCAGAATCATCTTTAAATGAATGAATATGCCATAATTAAAAATCTGAATTATGAATTACTTTGAAAGGAGACAACATTGTCCCGATTTCCCACTGCGACACAGTGTTATTTCAATTATGTAAATATGTTTAATCATTCCCCTTTTGTTTTTCTAATTATTTAATATTAATGTTGCTTTACCCCTTTATTGCTACAAGAAGGGATATGGCATCTTAAATGAGAGTACTTAGACAAGTGATACACAGATGACTAGATTAAAGCAGACATTTATCAGAATGCATAACCATTTCAAAAACAAACATGCTATTAACATTCATACTAATATAGCAATACTGGCTATAATTGTACTTCATGAATGTTTCGTCTGTACAAATCTAATGTATTCACAATGAACAATTTCCAATTATTGTTTGGGTTTGTTTTTTTTTTCCTTATGGAAAGTCCAAAACCCCCAGTAAAAGTTCCAGTTACCGTGAGGTGTACAATTGAATCATCATTGGATTATCATTTTTCAATGGCAGAAAATTTGCAGCTGCTCCGGTACTGCTAGACTTGACATATTCAAATTTTACCCATTCGCCTTTGAACTTTCCAAAAATGTCTGCAAAAAAGGAAAACTGTTTTTAAGCAGTCATTCTCTCCTCCCCTTTTATTTTACCCTCTCCCTGAAGTACAAGAAATACTAGGAAATTTACTCCCCTACTCAACAGCTCTCACACAAGCCTTCAAGAAGCCACACTGACAAGAAAAGCATGAACCCAGCAGAGGGGAGCACCAGAGGGGTCATGGTGTATGATAGTCAACTTTATAAACTCACACTTCAGGCATCTTATTGAAATCAACTGTAGAAGCTTGACTTGTTCTTTTGAAAATATTGTACTGACTTCAATTTAGAAATTTCTATTTTCGTGCAGCTAGACTACACAGGAGTATGTTCCTTTACCATTTGGTAATTTAGATACTTTCAATATTATTGCTAACTGACTCTTGAGGTATAAGAGCCTTAATTATGTTGGTTTAATATTTTGTGCTTAAACATTGTTATTTGTAAACTAACAGTGGGAAATGCTACAACTTCCCCACATTTCTTTCTTATTTCAATGCTGTAATAAAATATGTCTTTGTTGATTGACTGTTAAGCTTTATTAACGATGTTTGTAATATTAAGACTGTGGTTTAAAATATTTGGTCTTACTCTGTATACCAACAAATATCTTCAGTATTTAAAGGCCTCCTTTCAGAGCCATCTTTTCCCAATTCATATCCATAACATTAGCAACTATAATTAGAGCTTAATATCATATCTGGGTATATCTGGCACACAAAAATATAAATTATTTTGCTTTACAATGGGCTACACTAAAAAAACCTCTAAACAGCATCCTGATGTTTATATGTAAACCAAAGTAAACTTTGCAAGTTGTAAAGAAAATTACATGAACTAATGTCCATTTAATTTAAAGCTTTGTTCTCAAAGTTTTTCTCTCATTGAGAGAGAGTTAGCTTATTCAGAGAACTACTAGTTTTTGCCTACTTATGATTAACAGAATACAGCCACAAATAGTCAAAAGCAAAAGAAGGAAATTCCCAAGTTTTGTGTAGATGACGAATGCAAAGTCATTTTATTAGCAACATGTTGAATTAAATAATTTCTTGAATAATAATCCCTGTGGAATTTTTCATTTGGAAACTATTTTCCAAATATTTTTCATTAGAAATTATTTTTTAATTCTTTTTTCTACATATCTAACTGGACATCCAGAAGTCTCCTAACAGCGATATAGCCAGCCAAGTGCCGTCAAGTTGCCATGAGAACAGCAGTATAGAGAATATGCAAAAAATATTTTGAAACTCATATTGGAAGACTGAAGATCCATTTTGTTTTTGATTAGCTCATCATCTTATTAATGGCTTTGGAATCCAAAGAAGAGAAAATTCATAAGGGTGTGGCAGATAAGAATTCATAGAAATATGCACTTCAGTTTTTAAATTATGATTCAACTGAATTTTAAAAAAGTATGTTATTAGTACTTTGTCTAAGTATGCATTGTTAGGAAGAAAAATAAGAGAAATATTAGGAAAATCATACCCACATCATCACCTAAATGATTCAGGTATTTCATTTAAGGTAAAAACGAAGAGTAAACAAAGTTGAAGAAGAAGGAGTTCGAGGGCCTTCTTGGCTTGTGTCATGTGGGCATTCCCCTGGGAACAGAGATAAGCTCGACAGAGAATAAAAATAATTTCAGACACTGAGGACAAGCATCCCAGAAGTAAAATAAGAGAGATTAGGATGGCAGATCTAATAGTAATTCATACAGTGGTCTCTTCTGCTTATGGAGCTCAAAAAGAAGAAGAAGAAAAGTAAAGAATAACCTAGAAAAAGTATCCTTTGAGATGCCAGGGCTGCTGCTGAAGAACTGGACAGACCATGGAATTGCATAAGGATGATGTGTGGGAAGAAACCAATCATGACAGGCAAACCACGCCCTGCTTCTGTTTCCAACACATGTTGGCCTCAGATAGACAAATGTTCTTCCACTTAATTCCTCAAATCAAAGTAGCCTGGAAACTGATTTCAGTAGCTGGAGGGCAGCAAGCAGTTAAAAACTTCAACCCAAGGCCTGGTATTTCAGCTCTCTGAGTTTTGCTTATCACGCTCTTACCAGACTTACTCTGAATATAAAACAGGACAGGAGAAAGGGTACTACCCTCAGATTCCTAGAGATGTTCTCCCAGAGGAGTGCTAAACCCATGAAAAATGATTTAGGAAGATCCCTCCATCCATCCCCCGCTACTTGACAAGATCAGCCCGGGGGCAATTAAATCAAACTCATTGACTTCAAGTGGTGGCTGATTGAAGTGACCCTATAGGACAGAAAACTGTCCCATATGGTTCCCAAGGCAGTTCTCTTCAAGTAAGCAGTCTGTTGCATCTTTCTTCCACAAAGTAGCTCTTGGTTTAGAACCACTGACATTTTGGTTAGCAGTCAAGTGCTTAATCAGCGCACCACCGGTGTTCTTCAAAGGACAGTTTAAAATCACCTGCTGCCATTGAGTCAATTCTAACTCATGGTGACCCCATAGGACAGAGTACAACCATCCCTTAGAGATTCTAAAGAGCAGCTGGTGGATTTGAACCATCAACGATTAGGTTTTGCAAATCCTATCTCTACGATGTTAATGAGGTGGTATTATTCACAGCTATGTTAATGAGCAAGATTAGATTTCATCTTCTGCCAATCTCTTTTGAGATATAGAAGAGAGACATGGGGAACTCACTCACCAGGAAACAAGCACTGAGATGAGTGCTTTATTTGGACCTGAAGTTCCTGCACAGAGAAGCCCTTAGGCCAAGGGAAGACTGACCACAAAGGCACTCCTCCAGAGCTAACAGAGAGAAAAAGTCTTGCCCTGGAGCTGATGCCCTGAATTTGGACTTGTGCAAGTGATGAGGCTTACATAAGGCTTTTTTTTTTTTTTTTTTGAGAAAGAAACCAAATGAAGCTGATTCTTTGCATTTTGCACTCTTCCTCACACTGACCAGTTGCCTTGCTGTGCAGGAGGGAACGTTGCCTCGCCTGCTTCTGCTTGCTTAGCTCAGGGAGCTTATGAACTGGGAAGAAGAGCATCAACAAGCAGGAGAAAGGAGAAAAAACAGTGACACATTTGCAAAAATGGCTGAAGATTTCCTGGCTACATTTTTGAAGCTCACAAACAAGTTGCTTATTAATCACGGCCGTATTCATTAGCCAACTAAACTCCTAACAATGTTCTGAATCAACTTACTGATCTACCCAACAGACCAAAAGGAGTGACTTGTGTTAATGAAAAATAAAACTAAATTCTACGCAATCGCGGGAGCCCTGATGCTGCCGTGATTAAGAGCTCAGCTGACAACGAGATGTCTAATCCATCATCCATTCCTTGAAAACTTTATGTAGCAGTTATACTCTGTTGTTTAAGGTTGCTAGGAGTTAGAAGTGACGTGATGGCAATGGGCTTGTTTTTTTTGTTTTAATTTTATGTACAATCATACAGGTGAAAATAGAAAAATGTTATGGCCTTAGAAGTTTATTTCTATAACAAGGTTTAGTCTCATGGCAGAAAATGGTATGATTTCATTCTCTAATTAAAAAGACAAAATAATCACATGTTAAATGGAAGGTGTAGCACCTACGGCACAGTGATGAAGAGTCTGGCTGCTAACTAGAAGACCAGCTGTTCAAACTGACCAGCTGCCCCTTGGAAACCCTATGCAACAGCTCTACTCTGTAGTAGCTTTTTTCCCTTAACACAAATGCACTGTGCTTTATAATATTGCTATGAGTTAGAATGGACTGGACAGCAAGTTTTTTTTAGCATCACCTAACTCGTTCGACGGCACTTGGCTGGCTAACTCCTTTAAGCCTCAGTTTCCTTGTCTACAAAACCAAGATAACAATAATAACGCTTCTCCCAGGGCTACCATGAAGTTTAAATAGGATATTGATTGTTCAGTACTCAACACTCAGTGCTTGACAGCAAATGCAACCAGGATTTGACTACAAGTTTCCCTGGCTCACCACCAAATGCTTAATCTCAGTAACACAGTATCCTGAAAAAGGGGAATTAATGCTTTATTTTTGGCTTCTGTGCCCTGCTGATACTAACAGAGGTATTTTTTAAAAATTCATTTTTGCTGATGCCAAGACAATATGAAAATTCCTCTGTCAGCTCTTTGCACAGAACCTATAAAAGATTGACAATGTAACCTTTGGAGGTGGGGCAGGTCTTTTGGACAGGAGTCTGCCTGCAGACTCTGCTAGCGATGAAAGCTTCTTCCTCTTCTAAGCACTGGTGTCTGGGTGAATCATTGCTCTCTGAGGCTCTTCTGCTACATTTCAATCTGAATAATTAATGTTGGTTGCTGTAACAAGCAGCCCCTGAAATCTCAGTAGCCTATCATGATCAAGATTGCTTTTTCATTCACGGAAGAGACCAATGTGGGCAACTATCCTCCAAGCTCAGAGACCTAGGCTGTTTTCACCCTGTACTACACTATCTGGAGCACATGATTTCAAGGCCATCGGGTAACAGGAAGAAAAGACTGGAGATCAACGCGTAATGTTTTTAAGGATCAAGTCTGGAACTAGTCTACCTAGTTTGGGCCTACTTCCATAACACTGTCTCATAGTCTCTAACCTGTCTACAAAGGAGACTAGAAAATGTGATCTTTCTATGTGATTTTAAAAAAATAAACGGTGTAGTGAGCACACAGTATTGTCTCTGCCAGAAGAGTGCGGAACTCTTGTTCATACTTAGAGTCTTTTGTATATGCCATGAGTCCCTTTATTTTCAGCAAGGCAGAGTGGTAACATTGCTAAACACTCAAATGTACAGCTTAGTTTTACTATTTCTGGCTAGTGACAGTTTCCTCTTGATTATTTATGGGTAAGAATTTCCTATACCAATAGACAATATGATTCTATTAAAATTAGCTGAATTCTAGCATTTCTAACAATGAGAGTAAAACAGAACTTTTCAATCACACAGATGAAACCAAACAAAACCAGTAATACAAACATTAATGAAAAGGGGGATAGTGCTTCTAGGCTGGCATAGATGTTTGTGGTCTCAAATAATTATGTATATTTCAATAAAAGTTACTTTTTCCTCTCAGTCTCCTCCATTACTAAGGGCACAGAATTTCTTACAAATGTACAAACTGATCAATATTAAATATTCAAAACTCTATTTACTTAGGAATTTATGAGTAAGTGACTTACAGTCTTCAGTTGATAAAATATTAATGTCTGGAAGCATCTTTTCCTATTGCAGACAAGTACTCAGATAGGAAGATAAAAAGGAAAATGAAAGAGAAAATTTTCCAAGTTCTCTATTCCTAGGAGACTAGAATGGGAGGAGAAGAGTGACCAGAACAGTGTTGGAGAACAATGGCCATCAGTTGCCTATCCCTTTCACCACATCTCTCACAGAACAACAGAGATTATGAAGTCGGTAGAGCAGATATTTCTACAGAAGCTTTTTACAACTTGCTCTCACCCTCACATCACCAACTGAACCACTCTTCCTAACACGACACATTTTTTTTTTAATTAGAGCAATTTGTTTCGCAGGCTGAGTGATACCTTTCTTAAGATCCCATTCCTGCTGTTTCTGAGCCTCTTGGTCTTGAGGACCCTTCTGCACCAGTGAGCCTAAAGCAAGACTTGCTTCAAAAAGAAGCCGAGTGCTGCATTTCAATACTACAGACTACTTCAAAATCATGTTTTCATTTCCCAGAAAGAGTTTTTTTAAATGCACTACACTTCAGGGGCTGTATCCTGCCTAAGCTCAACACCAAGGAGCACCTCAATCAACAAGCTCTGGAGGGAACTCACTTTCCTCCTTTTGTCGGAAGATAAAGGCGGGTCAAGGGGTGGATCCGAGTGCTCTCCTGGAGAAGGCACAGAAAGATCCACACTTGGTAGGTTTCCTCTGGTTCTTTCAGAGGTCCACACCCGGGCTCAGCAGGGACTGCACGAAAAGGCTATTCCTTCACCAGTTGTCACAGTCAATGGGAGCAGAGCCAGGGGACATTTGCTCAAGGAACACTCCAACTTCTGGAGGAAATTCTATTTTTTATTATTATGATAAACACACACCAACAACCTACCTTGACTCATCATGCCCTACATGTATAATTCAAGGACATTGATTGCATTCTTCAAGTTGTACTATCACTTTCCAAATTATTTCACCACCATAGACATTCAATGCACCTGAAGCAAAAACTCCCCTTTTCCCCTCCATCCTGTCCCTGGTAGCCACTAATCACCTATGGATTCTAGGTATCTGTTAAAGAAATCCCAAATTTTTAACCTACTCTCTTCACCCCCTCCACTTTTCTCTAAAGGGCAAGCTTTAAAGATTTTTACCTTATAAAATAGACTCCACAAGGAGTTAAACACCACACCTTTAAATAAGAACAGAATAGTGAAATGCAGCACTTTTGTTCTAAAGAGTTTATGCTGTTTCATAACTACTTTTCTTTTTTTCCAATTATCCAGAGAGATGTTTTAATATAACATCTGGTGGTGAGCAGCCCCTGAATGAAGAAAAATGGTAAGCAGACAGATCTACATTTTAGATTGAGGAAGTTGAGGAAGGGGTGACTTCAAATTCTCCTGGCTGTTAATGCTTGTTCAGTTGCATTTTGTTTCAGATTCAAGCATCTCTCTGATGCTAAACCAAAAATTCATTGCCAATGAGTCCATTCTTACTCATAATGACCCTATAGGACAGAGTAGAACTGCCCCATAATGTTTCTAAAGCTGTAACTCTGTATACATATATATATAGAGATAGATAGATAGATTATGTATAATACACACACACATATACACACATATACTAGCAGGGAGCCCTGGTGGTGCAGTAGTTAAAAAGTACCAACCAAAAGTCAGCAGTTTAAAGCCAGCAGCCGTTCCTTGGAAACCCTATGAGGCAGTGCTCCTCTGTCCTACACGGTGGCTATGAGCCAGAATCAGTGGGGCAGCAATGGTTTTATTTTTTTGTTTGGTATAGATCGTTGGCGACACAGTGGTAAAGGTCATATCTACCAACTGGAAGGTCAGCAGTTTGAACCTTCCTGTTGCTGGGGCAATTCTCTCTCCTATAGGGCCACTGTGAGTGGGAATCCAAGCCTAGTGCGGTATGTTTCCTGCCCTTGACTTGTTCGCGGGGTCAGACAGAGGTCCTGCCCTGCAGGCAGCAGGACCCTTCTAGGTACTGACACATCACCTGTGTTACCCTATCATCTGTATTATGTCTGCGGCAGCTTTTTTGCAGGAGAGAACCCCAGCAGCCAGGTTCAGCTACTCCCTCTACACCCTCTTCAGCCCTCAGGCTTCCCCCTCAGAACTGCAGGTAACCAGTGGGGACACCAGGAGAGTGCCTGGATGTCCTCTGGGAGGAACAACTGGTAATTGCAGTGGCAATTCTCTTCACCTCTGATTCCAGCTTCCCACATTTGTTTACTCCATTAGGAAATTTGAAAGGAGAAAAATAAAACACTCAGGTTTATTTACTAGCATCTGTCATTAGCAATCTGAAAGTTGGTGTCAGAACTAAGCACTTAACAAAAAATTGGATTACCAGTGTGGGTTGACTCAAAGGCGGCTGACTTAGTTCTTTGTCTGTTTGTTTTGATTTGATGAAAACACACCCTGTACTTCTAGTGTATGCATTTGAGAGTCCACTTTGAAGACCACAGGACTCTCAAAAAATCTGTTTTTAAAATGGAAAAATGAACAGTACTCAAAATGGGGAAACTAGACACCTCAGTGCCTACACATTTTACTAAAAAAAAGAATGAAAATTACACAAAAATGTTAAGTTTTCAAAGTAACAACATGTAGTATTTGTTGAACATTTCTAATGCACACAGCTTTGCATACTTCATCCCATTTGGTCTTCAAAGAACCCAGTGAGGTAGATCCTCTCGTTATCTCTAATCTTACAAGTGAAAAACCCAAGGCAGAGAATGTGAACTACCAGTAACTCGTTCACCTCCATTGGTATACAGCTAAAAATGGGTGAAGCTAGAATTCTGAGCTGCCAAACACTAAGAAATATCTTCTGTATCAGAAAAGAACATTTCTAAGAAGCTGCAGTAAATCTGAGATTTGAAACATACTGCAGAAAAGATTGCAACTATCATTCTTCACAGAAAATCTAAGCAAATGGGAAAAACAGAAAACCACCCTTAACACATGCTGAGCTTTTACAATATTCTAGGAGCCATGACAAGCACTTCACACTCATGATCTCATTTAATCCTCATGATGTCTGTTCAGCAAGTACTACTATTATCATTACTGGAAACCTTGGTGGTATAGTGGTTAAGCGCTACGGCTGCTAATCAAGAAGTTGGCAGTTCAAACCCACCAGGCACTCCTTGTAAACCCTGTGGAGCAGTTCTACTCTATCCTTTAGGGTCATTATGAGTTTGAACCAACTCAGTGGCAACTGGTTTTGTTTGGGGCTTATTGTCATTACTATTATTATTATGGAGCCCTGGTGGTTCTGTGATTAAGAACTCAGCTACTAAACAAAAGGCCAGCAGTTTGAATCCACCAGCCACTCCCTGGAAACTCTGTAAGTCTGTTTGTTCTGTTCTGTCCTATAAGTTTGCTATGAGTTGGAATCAATTTGACAGCAACAGGTGTATTATTATGACAATACCCAAAACGTGAGGCACACAGAAGGATCACACGTGATCACAGAGTAGATTTGAACTCAACTCTAAGTCCAGAGACAGGAGTTTCCCCACTTTGCTAAAATAATGCTTTCAAAATGAACATTTTCTTTTTGTTCTGAATTAAGAACACTTTTACAGTCTAAGTCATGTTGTCACATAACACCCAGAACTTGCAACTCTGTGCTAGTCTAGCTGCTGCCGCACGGCCCCCCCTCGCGACAGCACACTTCCACTTTTGTTCAGAACTTCCTGTGACCATTTGACAAAAGTCTGGCCCTTCTCATCCAATCAACTTGGCTCCAGCAAAGTGTCCTTCAGACAACACCGTGTACATAAAAACGTAAAAAAAAAAAGTTTGTTCGCCTCCAGTATCGCTCTACGTTTTTTATGGTCCGGGTCAGTCGTTGGAGAGTTGGCCCCAGTGCCGGAGGCAGTTTGGGGTTACAGAGTCCGGGGACTATGCTCCCAAGGGGCCTTCCATTCAGAAGGACCATCAGGTGTGGTCTTTTGGTAGAGCAACATGAACATCTTCTATTAAAACCTGTGTAAGTACTAATGGTGCTGAGATTTACTCTTCAAAGTACCTGTCTTTTCTTATTTTAAATAATACTCATGAGCAATAGGATCATACATTTTTCTTTTTTATCTTTAGGGGAACATGGGGTCCTCTGTACATAATAAATATTTGCAAGATGCAATTTTAAAGAAAAATAATGATAGTTGGCCCAAAGCCCGAACTCTAACATTAGTGATTTGCAGCCCTAACTGTTGTTATTTCTGCTCATGACATGGATTCAGGGACATTTCGGATTCAGGAACATATCAGAGGCAGAGACTACAGGAACTTAAAGCTACAAAGCAACACATTCTGAAAAGGACACCTCATTTTTGTTAGCCACTGCTTTTCTTTAAGATTAATCAAGGTAACACAATCCTTACTTTATAAATAATAATATTTAAAGATGTTAAAATTCTCACGGAAGCCTCTGAACACTGAGTGGGTAGAACAGACTCTTATGTCCCCTGAGTGGCTAGAAAGTCTCTCGTGTGAGTATCTAAACAACTATTCAGATCACTGAAATGCCATACACATCAAAACACTCCAACTTAATACTTCCTTTGAAGTCACGACAGTCTGTTTTTCATTAGAGTCATTATTTAGCATTTCTATAGCACTTTACTTTTGACAGGTGCTTTATAATTATTTCTACTCTTGGTTAACTCCTAGTCACTCATCTGCATGCAGTTACTTTTGCAATAATGTATATATAGATTCCTTGACAAAAGTGAATCTACTCAAAGCCAAAAGGTTCAAACTTATACTAGAATTGCAGACAAATGTGTGCCCACACAGCAAGTAAGTCAGATAGCTAGGGACATAGGTCATCCAGTGATCCGGGCTAGCTTTACTGTCTTGAACAGTCAGTTTCCTTGTCAGGCATCCAGGACAGACGCCTACTTGTTGCCTTTCTTAACCATGGGGAAGTGGTCATACGGGGTTCACGCAGCTTTATCGCTAAGAGCGCAACTCAGAAGCTACATCTACCTCTTCTCTTCACATCCCCTTGATCTGAATTTCATCACATTGCTACTTTCAGTTGCAAGGGAAGCTAGGAAATGTAGCTAGCTAGCTAGATGGCTATAGATAGATAAATAATGTATAAAAAACTGATTTTAAGGAGCAGTAACATCCTTCTCTTTGGTCCAGTGGCGGTTTGCTGAGATTATCAGGCACATTCTCTTACCAGTGAGAGCATGAATAAAAAAGAGAACAGTGGTTACATGTGAATTAAAACTGAGAGAAGTGTAAGCGAATGTAGCAGAGACTGTCAGTTGTTGGCCTGTTGTCGGCCCGTGGCTAATGTCAGAGATGTAACAGGTATCACACCGACCCTGGGCATGTGATCCCAATGAGCAGTGTCTATTAACTCAGTACAGCCAGCAGCATATCTGAGAAAATCATGCCTATGGCAAGCACTGAAATGGTACCGCTGTCCAAACTTCCCACACTGTTAGATAAGTTTACCATAATACCAGCTCAAAAACTATCAGTCAAGTTCATCTTTTAATTAATACATTACAGTCTTGAGGAACGATGTTGAGCCTTACCATGTTTATAGCAACTGTTCAGTGGGCGTGCCCCGAGGTGAGAGCATCAGTCTGCAGATACCACTGCATGAGCATATCACTACCCGTCAAGTTAGCACTTATCCAGCCTTTCTTGCCGCTAGAACTAGTGGTGTGACTTAAGTTCAGGCCAGTGGAATGTTGTCTTAGTCACCGGGTAATGCTCTAACAGAAAATACCACAAGTGGAAGGTTTCATGAGGAGAAGCTTTTATTGTCACAGTCCAGTAAGCCACAAATCCATTCTGAAGCTACAAGTCCATTCAGTAAGAGAATTTATCACTGTCCAGTAGGCTGAGTCCACATCCAGTGAGAGCATCTCAGCACAGGAACCTTGGGTCCAAAGGACATGCTGTGCTCTCGGTGCTTCTCTCTCGGTGGTGTGAGGTTCCCAACTTCCTCAGCTCACTTCTCTCCCTTATATTCCACAAGCTTGAGTCCTGCCTCACTAACACAACTGCAAACCATTCTCCATCATCAATCTCACAGAGGCAGGATTCACAACACATGGGAGGAAGGGCACCATATTGAAACTCCAAACCAAGTCAAATCGACACATACATTTTGGGGGGGACACAATTCAATCCATGACAGATGTGAACAGAAATGATGTACATAGCTTCTGAGTTGCCTCCTTTAAGGTAAAGCTGCCTAGAAACCCCTATGCCTACTTCCCAGTGGGTGAGAATGGCAACAAATGAAGCAGCAGCCCTGGATGCTCCGCATGGAAGCCACACATCCAAGACGGCAGCTCTGACTTTCCAGCCCAGATCCTTGGGTGGCCCCAGGGAGGAAAACTGCTACATTCTGGATCACTTGGTTAGAGCACCTTAGCCTACACCATAACTAATAACATGAACATTAGTCTGTTTGTTATACTATAGTGGTTTGCATGTTGCTATGATACTGGAAACTATCCCACCAGTATCTCAGATACTGGTCACTCATGGTAGATCAGGTTTCAGCAGAACTTACAGGCTAAAATAGACTAGGAAAAAAGATCTGGCTATCTACTTTTTGAAAATTAGCCCATAAACAGCCCTTTGGATCACAACAGGACACTGTTCGATACAGGGCTGGAAGATGGGTCCCCTGGGTTGGAAGACACTCAAAATACGCAGTGGCCACAACAACGAACTCAAGCTTCCCAACTATTGTGAAGATGACATAAGACTGAGCAATAGTTCATTCTGTTGTATGAGGGGTCTTTATGAGTAGGAGCCAACTTGAGAGCACTTAACAAGCTCTTGATAGCAAGAGTAAAGGTAATGGCTAAGAAGTTTTAAGAGAGGAGGCTGGAAACATGACAAAGGATTCTAGTTTTCAGTGACAATGAACTACTAAGTGTAAGTCAAGGTAAAAAATTCCAAAACTATATTTTTATACTACTGTGAACACAAGTACAGCTTCCAAGAAATTAACAACTATCTACTAAAGGAGAAACATTCATACAACATAAAACTGATATATCAATATCAAGACTTCTTATTATGTTGATAATGGACCCAAGAGTATAAACTCCCAGAAAGCAGAAAAAATGTCTTATTTATTGTTATATCATCTGCTTTCTGCTTACCTTAACCCTACTGTGTAAGTAACTACTAGTTTCTTAGAACCAGCTAAAGACTTAAAAATATAATGCTAGAATTTATTGTCATCATTTTCATCTAAATAATCCTCAGATTCTTCTACTTGATGGCTTATGAGAACTACAAGCATGTTTTAATCCTTAATGTTATCTTAGAGACTGTAAAACCTTAAAGCTAAAGCTTAAATGTAGAATTAACATTTATTTGGCATTTAATTTATGCTAGGCTCTGTGTTATTTATTTATAACGCTACCCACTTCAAATAGACCTCATCACCTCCAATTAAAGAATGAGGAAACTAAGACATAAATAGAGTGAGTGATCTGCCCAAGATCATGCAACTGATTAATGATACCACTTGGACAAGAATTCAGGCTTCCTGACTCACAGAACAGTCCTATTTCTGAAATCTCTATTTTGCTTTCATTTTCTGATATATTTTTGTATGTCAAATTTCAGGAAAAATAAAACCTGCCAGAATAGTAATAACTGCTAGGCATTAGTGAGTAGGAAAAAGAAAAGATAGTCCTACTCAGCATAAGGATTTGGAATGACTATATCTGTGATGGTTAAGACTTGAGTGCCAACTTGGCCTGGGCTGTGATTCTCAGTGGTTTGGCAGTCATGTGATGTTGTAGTCACTTTCACACTGAGATCTGATATTATGTGGATCACCCTCATGGTGGGATCTGCTGTGAGTAGCCAGTCAGTTGAAAGGGAATTTCTTTGGGCATGTGACATGCATAAGATATAAGTAGATATTCTGGTGAGGCTCATGGGTTTTTACTCACTCTGGATCCTGCAGCTGGCTCCTGTTTGTCTGACTTCTGGTCCTTGGGACTTGAGCCAGCAGCTTACCTATGGACTTGCCTGCCTGTCTTGAGCCCTGCTGTCTGACCTGCTGATCTTGGGTTCACCAGCCCCTGAAGCTACTTGTTAGGAAAAGCCTCCAGCCTCATGGATTTGGGACATTCCAGTCTCTACAACTGAATAGCCATTTCGTTTATATAAATCTCTCTCTATATCATTGGCAAGGAATATTGAATAAACCATGGATAGTGAAAGAAGGAACAAACTGGTCTTGAAAGAAGTACAACCAGAATGCTCCTTAGCATCAAGAATAGCAAGATTACATCTTACATACTTTGGACACATTGTCAGGAGAGATCAGCCCCTGAGAGGAATACCATGCTTGGTAAAGTAGAGGATCAGTGGAAAAGAGGAAGACCCCCCAGGAGATGGATTATCACAGTGGCTGCGCCAAAGAGCTCAAGCATAACAATGATTGTGAGCATGGCACAGGACCGGACAGTGTTTCAGTTTGCAGTACACAGGGTTACTGTGAGTTGGGGCTGACTCTACAGCACCTAACAGCCACATATATATATTTATACCCTTTTCTGGTTTCTGCTTCTCTAGAGAACCTAGTGTAAGATAATATCAGAGCATTTCCTCTCTGGATAAAAAAATGGAATTTTTTTCCCCTCATTAAAATGAGAAGCTGAACATCACCACTTATATGAACATTTCCACTCACTTTTGAAAACTATTATCTCACTCAGCATAATTCCTCACCATAGGTCTTCAACATATCTTGAATTCTAGGGTATAGACTAATGTGGTGTTGGTAAAGACTGGGTGTATAAAGGTCAAGAATTGTCTAGCTATAATAGGACTCTAGGTAAATCAATTAATTACTCATCCTTCTCCACCCTAAAACTTTAGTAAATATTCTATTAGCTCACTTTCGACATACTGACCAGAAGAGTTCCAGAAATAGGAAAAGCAGTACGTTTTGAATCTCCAGTTTGGTATTGTTTTGTTTGTTATTGCTTGTTATTTGAATAGATTCTAACTAAACCTAAAGAGAGTAAGTTAGAAAGAAATAAGATTGAAGCTGTTGAAGAAATAAGTTAGCCATAGAATTCTTGGCCATGATCGTCAGAATATAATTTTATCTAAGAATCTCAGGTGACAAGTAAAATCCACTTGGTCTCACATCTCTAAAATTAAACTTCATATTTTCCAAACATGAAAATTTGGTGTGAGAACACAGACAGCCCTCTCTAAGAGGAAATTAGGGTTGGAGATGGAGACATTGAAATTCATGATTCCAAGAAGTGGCTTGACTGGCCTTATGACAGTGACCGTCACCCTTCCAGCATCATGAAATAACTCTATTCCATTTGCCCGCCAGTGCGCTGAGGACAACTTTGCCTTTCACAGAAGATAGCTTCCAAGTTTTGAATAAATCCAGAAGTGTTCCAAATAGTTAAGAAATGCTAAGTTACAGGTCTCCCTCCAACTGAATGCTAAGTAAGGGTGGGGCTGGGAGTTAAATATAGAGAACTGCTGGTTTGTGTGGAAAGACCTCTGTGGGAGGCGCTTTGCTTAACTGGACCCTGTGAGTGCTTGTAGTCTCCTCCCATTCAGGGTATATAGAGCACACCCTTGATTCTCAGCACTTCTGATGAAGTTTCTGCTTCAGTGAGACAACGGCTTTCTATCAAAGAGTGTCATAACATCCTATCAAACAGTGTCATAACACAGAACCCTTCTAATTGGTGTGGAGAGTTCTGCAAGGGTGTATTAGTTATAAACCATAGCATCACCTCTCTTTAGGAAGATGGAAAGAAATTTAAATACACAGGGAGACAGAGAGATAATTAATCGCCTTCTTGGCAACCCACCACTCTACTGCCAATGGGATCACTGTGACAAGTTAGGAAATTCAAGTCAAAATATTTAACCCAGCCACTTACTCAAGTGGTAGACCCAATTTTAGGCACCCTACAGTTAGGGTTCTGAGAGAAACAAGTTTTCTCCGTGATTTTTCTGCTCTAGTACATGTAACTGTTGGCAACTGTGGGTATTCTGTTTCCTCTATTAAGAACTGATCTGTCTGTAAAGTGTATTCACATATTTCTATCAGTGGAAGAAAGGAGGAATAAATACAGAAAATTTAGTTAGATAGCTCCAGAAGAACATAGGGACTGGCTTAAGACTAAGAATAGGAGCTTAAAGGCCTCTCAACATAACCTGCTAGAAAGAGGGCCTATAGGTAGGATGTAAAAGGGAGAGAATTAGCTGATGTTTCCAAAAGGAATGCTGATTACACCACTTCTGTTCTTAGTTCTTGGAAGCTGAGATCTCACTATCACAACTGTGATCTAATGATATAAACACTACAACAGAGAAAAGAAAATCTGTGACCAAGATTCAAGGGCCATGGTGGAGGGTAGAGGAGGCCCTGGGGAAGAAGTTAGAAGTGAAATAAGGGAAGGGAGAAGTGAGAGGATGTGTCTCTGTATTAGTTAAGCTACAATAAATACCTACCTGCTTACTGAGTGAAGCAGAGTCTGGTTATGTGCTTATTTGAGAGGTAAGGGTATCCTAGTGGAAATAATAGAGAAAGCATGTCCTGGTACACTTTTAAATCCATGTAAAATGAAATGTATCCATTTTAAATGTACATTGTGATGAATTTATACAAATGAATATGTAAACCCAAGCAACTATCACCAGAGTCAAAATAAAGGACATTTGCATCATCCCCCAAAATTACCCCTAGTCTCCTTATAGTCTTATCCTGTCATAGATCGCATTGTGTCCCCCCAGAATATCTACCAACTTGTCTAGGTCATGATTCACAGTATTGTATGATTGTCTTCTATTTTGTCATCTGACATGATTTCCCTGTGTTATAAATCCTATTACTGTGATGTAATGAGATGGATTAGAGACAGTTATAGTAATGAGATCTGAAATACTAGAATCTTAAACCAATCTCCTTTGAGATATGAAAGAAAAAAGCAAGCAGAGAGAGGAGGACCTCATACCACCAAGAAAGCAATTCTGTGAGCAGAACATGTCGTTTGTACCCAAAGTTCTTGCTCTGAGATGCTACTGGACCAAGGGAAGATTGATGACAAAGGCCTTCTTCTAGTGCCAATGGAGAGAAAAAGCCTTCCCCTGGAGCTGACAACATGAATTTGGACTTCTAGTCTACTGGACTGTAACAAAATAAATTTCTCTTTGTTGAAGGCATTCTGTTATGGTATTTCTCTTACAGAAGAGAAACGAGCTAGCCAAGACACAACTCAAAACCTAAGTAATCACCGATCTACTTTCTGTCACTGCAGATTATTGCTCATTCTTGAATTTCATATAAATGATATCCCACTTTACTCTTTTGTTGTCTACTTTTTGTATTTATCTGTGCTGTTTGTAAGAGCAGTTCATTTGTTTGAATAGAATTTCACTGTATGAATACACCACAATTTATTTAGTTGCCCATTGATGTACATTTGAAATGTCTCCAAGTCTTGGCTATTATGAATAATGCTGCTTATAAACATTCATTTGCAAATCTTTGCAAGGACACATGCTTTCATTTCTCTTAGGTAAATACCTAGGAGTGGAATGAATGAGCCTATGGTAAGTGAATGCTAAAATTTACAGGAAACCGCTAAATTGTTTTCCAAATGGCTTCTCATCAGCAGTGTATGGAAGTTCCAGTTACTTCATATCCTTATCTGCACTTGATATTGTCAGGTTTTAACATCAACAATTCGAGTGTATGTACAGTGATATATTAGTGTAGTTTTCATTAGAATTTTCCTAATTGATGATGCTGAACATCTTCTTATATGGTTTTTGGCCATTACAATAACTTCTTTTATTATGTGCTTGTTCAAATCTGTTGCTCATTTTTAAATTGGTTAGTTCCTTCTATGTAGACTTCTACTTTTTACAAAAAATGACAGTACTGCTGGTAGATTTGATTTAGAGTTTGTAATTTGAGGCTTTCTCATGACACTCCTAGGCTCAAAAGTACTAGCCAGGGTTCAAATGGAAAGACCAGAAATACATAGACTACATACATCTAGTTATATCACTCTCCTGCATAAAATCTTCTAGTAGTTTCTCACTGCAATTAGAATAAAAGTCAAACTTTTTATCTTGTCCCAGAAGTCATATGTGATATGGCCTCTGCATCACTTTCCAAACTAATATTTTACCACTGCCCTGTTACCCGCTGTGTTCCAAACACTCTGCTCATCTTCCTGTCCCTCAGACTCTACATGTTTGTTATTGACTCTGTCCCATCTGCCTGGAATTATGGGGCATATGAGGCAATTAAAAACACTACACCTTGGGTCAAGCACACCTTCTCAAAGTGACATCTTTTCTTTTTGACACTTTAAAGTATCCTTTCATCATACTTACTCAATCTGTTTACTGGGCCAACAGTCTGAGAAGCTGGATCATATGAAGAAGAATACAGCATCAGGACTGGAGGAAGACTCATTAACACCCTGTATTATGTGGATAACACAACCTTGCTTGCTGGAAGCAAGCAAAGAGGATTTGAAGTGTTTACTGATCAAGATCAAAGAATGTAGACTTCAGTATGGATTCTACCCAAACATTAAAAAAAAATCATCACAACTGGGCCAATAAGCAGAGAAAATATTGAAGTCATCATGAATTTCATTTGATTTGGATCTACAGTTAATGGCTATGGAAGCAGCAGTCAAGAAATCAGTGTACTGCATTGGGAAAATGTACCGTGAAAGGCCTCTTTAAAGAGGTAAAAAGCAAAAACAAATAATGACTGGCACTGTGGGGACAACAAGGATGGCTGTCTTGCTCAGGCCTTCCAGCTGAGAGTGATTCAGCAGCCAAGGTCTTCCTGCCAGAAGGCCTTCCACCTGAAAATAATTCAACTAAGTCAGCAGTAGTTATATAACTTGTTTATAACCTTGAAACTCATGTACCCAGCTGCTAACCACCTTTGTGTAAAACAGTATATAAGGCCACTGTGCCATGAGACGCTACTGCTTACTGAATGCTATACCTGGTTCCCACCATTGCATCAATAAATCTGCTTTGATTATACCTGCTGTGCCTCCATTGCAGTGTCTGCCTGAATCATGAATCTACATTCTGGGCCTTGAATACCTGTGTTCTGACAGGCACTAATAAACAATCAGCTCATTTATCACTTTTGGAAGGAAAGAACGAAGTTAGGGAGGGAGACAGGGATGAAAGGAGACAGGAAAAGAAAGCAGGACTTCAAAAAGATGAAAAAGAAGGTCCCTTCTATCCCTTCTATTTAGACTCTCACTCTGTGTGGAAAGGGCTTAGTTCAGGGTTTGCCAAAAGGCCAGTTTCTTTTCCCTCAGTTGTTTTTCTGAACAACAGTTCCCAGCCTCTACAATTAAAGAAGTCTTTGCTGGAAACCCTGGTGATGTAGTGGATAAGTGCTATGGCTGCTAACCAAAAGGTTAGCAGTTCAAATCTATGGAGCAGCTCTACTCTGCCCTATAGGGTTGCTAGGAGTTGAAATCCACTTAGCAGCAGTGGTGGTTTTTTTGTTTGTTTGTTTGTTTTGGTTTGGTTGCTGAAATCATAGAGAATAGTCATTGGAGAATGTACCAAATGTGTCCTATTTGACAAAAGCGATTTGATTTATGAGATAAGTGAAAGATAGAGGGTAGCTTAGGCCAGAATGATACTTCAGATATTCTTTTATGTATATCAGTCTCTTTTTGGATGATCTCAAGTTTCTTGGCATTATTTCTTCTTCAATGTGGCTGAAAGCTCTTGGTTTTCATGAAAACATTTTTTTATGCTTTTGTCTGTGCCTCTTCAGTGACAGAAAGATTCAGCTGACTTTCCAGTTCAAGTTCTTATCTACCACTTCTACACCACATTATGATTCCCTTTAGTTTGTGGTCTGATTACTCTGATCCTTTATAACAGATCTTACACTCTGTTATTTATTCAAATTAGAAACTCAGTATGATAAAGTGGTGTTATCTTCACTTGTCCCTATAGTTTTCTTCTGCTGTTGGTTAGTCGCTTTAAAAAGAGAGAGAGATAGAACAAAAAACCAAATCCAATGCCACTGAGTCAATTCAGGCTCATAGTGACCCTATAGGTCAGAGTAGAACTGCCCCATAGAGTTTATAAGGAGGGGCTGGCGAATTTGGTTAGCAGACATAGCACTTAACCCACTGCACCACCAGCATTTCCAAGATAGATAGACAGAGTTATGTGTAAATGTTGTTAGGTGCTGTCAAGTCAGTCCCAACTCATAGTGACCCTATAGGGGAGAGTAGAACAGCGCCACAGAGTTTCCAAGGAACAGCTTGTGGATTTGAACTGCCAATCTTTTTGTTAGCAGCTGAGCTCTTAACCACTATGCCACCAGAGCTATTGTATGTAAATAGATGATAAATAGAATTAAATATAGAACCATATATAAATAGGTAGATGCTAGAGTTATGTAGAGAGATGATAGATATATAGTTAGTTAAGTAGATAATGTTAACCACATTTTATATGTATTATTATGCTTTGGGAGCATTTTTTCAACAGACCCATGGCTGGTGATCACATAGATCTATCCCTGCATTTACTGTATGTTTCATTTCCAAGGCAAAGCTGGGGAGTACATGTTTTCTGCCAAATCCCAACTGTTGAACAAAGGCCCCATCTCTTGCAGCTGTTATAATCTTTATAAAGCTGTAGGCTTTCTCTTTATGTGTTTAATAACAAATTAAAAATACACACTAAATGAAAATACAACTACTGCCAAGGTCTGAGTTAACTTTATAGACTTCCTAAATTGAAAGAAAGCCTTTTTGTTTAAGATTCCCTCTTACAGTTACTTATTCATTTCAAAGTAAAACCTGCCATGTATTAGATGCTAGCTGTAGAGTGGGAGTAAGGGGGCTGACACATACAGAAAATATTTAGAAGTATTACAGTTCTTGCCTTCGAAGATGTGTTCTTAATGAAGAAGTAAGAATTACACATTCTGTCAAAAACAGAGAACTATATAGAATAGTATATACTAAATATGATAAACTGAAAGGTCAAAATTGTAGATGGTAAGAAAGATGCTAATATTATTCTGAGCACCTACTATTATGTACCAATTCCTTTTTAGACATTAGTTAATACCTACATTAAACTTTTGGAATGTGTATGTGTGTATGTATACATACATATGCATATGTGTATGTTTGTATGTGTGTATGTATGTATAAATCTGCTTTTACAGGTAAAGACAAAACTTAGAGAGTTTAATAACTTGTTCAAGATCCTGCAGCAAGTAATCTAAACCCATATCATGTGACAACAAACCTCTTGGAAAGTTGGTCAGGAGACTATTTTGGGCATGTAGGAAATATAGTGGGGGGTTGCGGCTGGACTAGGTAACTTTAAAAATTCATCTCTTTGGATTGAGGGAATTTACTTTTTTTCTAACTCGTGGTGCCATGATATATAATTTTTCACTGACTTTTTATACATGTATACCTTCCTTAACAATAAAACAAAAAATATATTGCCATTTGAGTCAATTCCAACTCATAGCAACCCTGTAGGACAGAGTAGAATGGCCCCATAGAGTTTCTAAGGTGTGGCTGGTAGATTCAAACTACTGACCTTTGGGTTAGCAGCAGAGCTCTTAACCACTGCATTACCAGGGCTCCTCCTTAAGAGCAGACATCTACATATTCAAGAATAACAGTGCAATCATGAGTCTATGAAAAACACAAATAAGATATAACTGCCAGTCCAGAATGTTTTATGACATTTTTAAACAAACCAGTTAGTCGCTATAGACAGAAGCATTATTGCTTTTTTTTTTTTTTTCCAAGCTGTCAGGGATTGAATTGTGTCCCCTAAAAATATGTATAAATTTGGATAGGCCATGCTTCCCAGTACTGTGTGGCTTTTCACCATTTGATAATCTGAAGTGATTTTTGCCATGTGTTATAAATTCTAGTCTTGGTTTTCTTCTGATGATATTGAGCTTTTCCATCAGCTCTTTCCACAGATGTCTATTTAATTCCTGTGTATTCCATCTGGCAATGTCCACATGTATAGCTGCTGTTCAGGTTGTTGAAAAGCTGTACTTGCAACGAAGTCCCTGGTCTTACAAAATTCTATCTTGTGATCTCTGGCATTGTCTCTGTCACCAAGGCCATATTTTCCAATCGCTAATTCTTCCGTGTTTTCAATTTTTGCATTCCAGTCCCCAGGAATTATAAATGCATCCTGATCACATGTTTTGTCAATTCCAGGCTGCAGCTGTGGCCTTAGAGGTTCGTTCATAAATTTGAATAATATTCATAATAACTGGTCTTCCTTGTAGGTATATGGTTATTATCCTACTATTGACAGTGTTTTACTCAAGATAGATAGATCTTGATAAGTTCTTTCTGACAATAAATGCGATGCTGTTCTTCCTCAATTTGTCATTCCCAGCATCCACTACCACCACACCACTACCATCAAGTTGTCTCTGACTCATAGCTACTCTACAGGACAGAGTAGAACTGCCCCATATAGTTTCCAAGGACTATCTGGTGGATTCAAACTACCAACTTTTAGTTAGCAGATGCAGCACTTGACTACAATACCACCAAGTTTTCCATTCCCAACATAGTAGACACTGTTATTATTTGATTCAAAGTGGCCAATAACAGTCCATTTCAACCCACTAATGCCTAGGATATTGATGTTATGCATTCCGTTTAATTTTGGGAGACTTCCAATTTTCCTAGATTCATGTCTCGTACATTCAAGTTCTGATTATTAATGAACACTTACAACTTTTTCTTCCCATTTTGAGTTGTATCACATTAGCAAATGAAGGTCCTTAAAGCTTTTCTCCATCTGTGATGTTAAGGAGGTGCCTCTTCCCAGGTTGTATTTTAAGGGACTTTCAACCTGAGGGGCTGATCTTCTGGCAGTATACCAATGTTCTACTACTATTCATAATGTTTTCACTGTCTAGATTTTTTTTTAAGAAGTAGACCAGCAGATTGTCCTTCCCAGTCTATTTAGTCTGGAAGCTCAGCTGAAACCTGTCTACCATGGGTGACCCTGCTAGTATTTGAATACCAGTGCACAGCTTCCTTCATCACAGCAACATGCAAACTCCTCCAGTACGACAAATTGGCAGATTCATGGGGGGAAGATAACATTAAGAGAATGAAAAAGCAAGCCACAGAATGGAAGGAGATATTTATAAAACATACGTCCTACAAAAGACTCATATCCAAATTTTATAAAGAATTAATTTTTAAAAATTCAAATTAATTTAAAAAAACTGACAACAGAAAACTGGGCAAAAGAATTGAACAAGTGCTTCATAAAAGAAGATGTTTAATGGTCGATAAATATATGAAACAATGTTCAACCCCATTAGCATCTGGAAAAGGGAAATTAAAATCACACTGAGATACTGCTGTTATGAAATATTTCAATTTTTAAGTGTTGATGTGAGGAACTAATGAGCTGTCTGGAAGAAATCTAAATACATGAGCAATTTTCAGTTTCTTCTGACATCCATCTTTGTCTGTTCTTTCTTTTCAATGGCCTTTTGTTTTTCCACGTATGAGTCCTTGATACCACTCCGTAACTCCTCTGGTCTTTAGTCACTAATATTTGGTGTATCAAATCTATCCTTGCAATGGTCTCCAAGTTCAGGTGAGCTATAGTGAAGGGTATGTTTTGCCTCTTGTGAACTTGTTTTGCTTCTCTTCAGCTTTGCCTTGAATGAAGTAGCTAAGGCAAATGGAAGAAATGGTAAAAGAAAAGAGCTGAATGAAAAATCTCAAAGGGTAGCTTTAGAAGACAACGTAAAGTATTACAATGAAATGTGAAAAGAACTATAGTTAGGAAATCAAAAGAAAAGAATACAGGAGGCATTTCTCAAGCTGTAAGAACTTTAAAAAAATTCAAGCGTCTAGTTGCAGTTTTGAAGGATTCTATGGACAAACTTGAATGACACAGGAAGCATCAAAAGAAGATGGGAGGAATACACAGAAATAGGAATTGGTTGACACTCAACCATCTCAGGAGGTAGCATGTGCTCAATAATCACTGGTATTGAAGGAAGAAATCCAAACTGTACTGAAGCCATTGCTGAGTTACCAGGGTCCAGGAAGTGATGGAATACCAACTGAGATGTTTCAACAAACTAATGTACTGGCAGCACTCACTCATCTATGCCAAAAGATTTGAAAGAAGTCTGCCTGGACAACCAGGCAGAAGAGATCTATATTTTCATCCATTCTCAAGAAAGATGATCTAACATAATGCAGAAATTATAGAACAATATAACTAACATTATATGCAGGTAAAATTTTGCTGAAGATCATTCAAAAAATGGTTGCAGCAGTACATTGACAGGAACTCTTGGAAATCCCAGTGGATTTCAGAAGAGGACATCGAAAAAGGGATGTCACTGCCGATGTCTGATGGATCCTGGCTGAAAACAGGGACTACCACAAAGAAATTCTTTACCATACTTATTCAAATTATATGCTGAGCAAATAATGTGAGACTATATGAGGAAGAACAGGGCAATAGAATTACAGCAAGATTCATTACCAACCTGCAATATGCAGATGACACAACCTTGCTTGCTGTAAGTGAAAAGGTCTTAAAGCACTTACTGTTGTGGTTCTTAGGGACAGTTGAGTCAGTTCTGACCCATAGTGACCCTTTGTGTAACAGAACAAAATACTGCCCCATCCTGTACCATCCTTATGATCCTTAGGCTTGAGTCCACTGTTTGCAGCCAGTGTGTCAATACATCTCCTTGAGGATCTCGCTCTCTTTTGCTGACCAACTACTTTACCAAGCATAATGTCCTTCTCCTAGTAACACGTCTAAAGTATATGAGATGTAGTCTTGCCATTGGTTTCTAGGGAACATGCTGATTGTACTTCCTCCAAGACAGATTTGTTATTTCTTTTGGTATTTATTTGGTATTCTTCGCCAACACCACAATTCAAAGGCATCAGTCTTTCCTTCTTCATTGTCTGGTTTTCACATACCTGTGAGGTGATTGTAAACACCATGGCTTGGGTCACATACACCTTAGTCTTCAAGGTGACACCTTTACTTTTCAATACTTTAAAGAGGTTATTTTTCAGCAAATTCTCCCAGTGCAATTTGCCTTTGGATTACCTGACTGCTGTTTCCATGGGTGTTGATTGAAGATCCAAGTAAAATAAAATTCTTGACAGTTTCAAGCTTTTCTCCATTTATTATAATGTTACTTATTGGTCCAGCTGTGAGGATTTTTGGTTTTTTTCTATTGAAGTATTAACCATACTGAGGGCTGTGGTCTTTGATCTTCATCAGTAAGTGCCTCATGTCCTCTTCTTTTCCAGCAAGCCAAATAGTGTCATCTGCATATCAAAGGTTGCTAATGAGTCTTCCTCCAGTCCTGATGGAATGGAGCCCAGCTCTTGCATTATTTGCTTAGCATACAGACTGAATAGACATGGTGAAGGATACAACCCTGGCACACACCTTTCCTGACTTTAAACCATGTAGTATCCCCCCTTTTTTTGTAGTATCTCCTTTTTCTGTTGAACAACTACCTCTTGATCTGTGCACAGGTTCCTCATGGGCCTAAGTAAATGTTCTGACACTCCCATTCTTCACAATGGTATCCATAATTTGTTTTGATCCACACAGTCGAATAGCTTTGCATAGTCAGTAAAACACAGGTAAACATCTTCTGATGTTCTCTGCTTTCAATCAAAATCTCTCTGACATCAGCAATGATATCCTTCATTCCACATCCTCTTCTGAATCCAGCTAGAACTTGTGACAGTTGTCTATCAATATATTGCTGCAGCCACTTTAGAATGATCTTCTACAAAATTTTACCTGTGTACCTGGTTTCAACTGGAAGACATTATGTTGAGTGAAAGTAGTCAGTGACAAAAGGACAAATATTGTATGAGACCTCTACAATAAGATCTCAAAAACAGACTTATGTATAGAAGAAAAGACTCTTTGACAGCTGCAAGGGAGGGGAGGGAGGGAGGGAGGGCAAGGAGGGGAGGGCTTAGATTAGATAGTTGCTAGAAATCTGGTTGGGTGAAATTGGTGATAGCACACATTAGAAACAAGAACAATATTAAGTGGACTTCAGCATAACTTGAATACTCCTTCCATCTTAACCCAATATTGCAAGGACAGAGTAGCTGGGGCAGGTGGCAGGGCATGCTCTTAGGTGAAATCGAGGCCAATTGGCACAACTAGCATTTTGCTAAGAGGGCTCTCTGCACCCCACATTGGTGAGTGGCATCTAGTGTCTTAAAAGCTGCCAAGCTGCCATCCGAGGTCACAGCAAATGGTCCCAACTCAGCAGGAACAGATGCTCACCAAAGACCAAAATGAAATGGGGTAAAGACAACCCAGAAGATAGAGACCCACATGAGTGCATGCCTACATCGACTTGGGACCAGAAGAACTGGATGGTGCCCAGCCACCATCAGTGACAGCCATGATGGAGCTCACTAAGTTGAGTATCACTGGCAACACAAGAATAAAAGGGGGTGCATCCTGAGATCTCCACTAAAAGACCTCAATTGATGGTCCAGCGGTTTCAGGGTTCCCCTGGGAGCATGGCACCTGGCCCTGATGCTGCCCTTGCCCATAAATCATAACGTAGGTCCACTCTTCGGATACGAATGGATTGGACTTAGTGATGCAGAGTGACCATATATTGGATCCACTTTATGGTTCTATGCATCTATAGGGTATCATCCTACTGACCTCTGGGTAGAGGAAGGAGAGTGGGTGGAGAGGAGGGGAAAGGAGACTGTTGGGAGGATGAGACATGTATGGAGCAGAGAGGAATAGTGTGCTGTCACTGGGCAGGGAGAGCAGTGGAAGCTGCATATAGGTGGGCATGTAAATTTATAAGGGAATGTACATTTTCACTCAGTCATAATAAAAAAGAAAGAAAAAAGCAATTAAAAGACCACCTACAGAATGGGAAAAAATATTTGGCAAATACATGTCAGACCAACATCTGATCTCCATTATCTACAAGGTACTGCAAAACAGCAACAAGAAAAAGGTAAATTTCCCAATTAAGCGACAGGCAAAGGATATGGGCAGACACTTCACCAAAGAAGACATCTAGGCAGCCAAAAGACACATGAAGAAATGCTCATGATCATTAGCTATCAGAAAAATCTAAAACAAAACTACAATGAGATACCACCTCATTCCAACAAGGCTGGCCATGATCGAGGAAACACACACAAAAAAAATACTTGAAAGAGTATAGAGAGAGGAGGACTTTCCTACGCTGCTGATGGGATTGCAAAATGGTACAACCTCTGTGAAAAACAATTTGGTGCTTCTTTTTTAGTTATTATTATTTTTTTATTTAGTATGACTGAGTGAAAATGTACATTCCCGCTGCCCTTGCCCATAAATCATAACGAAGTTCCACTCTTCGGACACGAACGAATTTGGTGCTTCTTTAAAAAGCTGTAAGTAGATGTACCATTTGATCCAGTAATCTCACTGCTCACAATATATGCTACAGAATCAAGGACAGTGACACGAACAGATGCATGCACATGAGTGTATTGCAGCACAGTCCACAACAGCAAAAAGATGGAATCAATCCAAATGCCCCAAAACAGATGAATGGATAAACAAACTATGGTACATATTTTCTATGGAACACTATGCAGTGGTAAAGAACAATGATGATTTCAGGAAGCATCTCATAACCTAGTTTCAAATGCAAGACATTATGTTAAGCGAAGTCAGCCAGTGGCACACGGACAAGTATTGTATGAGATCCCTCCTGTAAGGACTTAAATACAGATTCATGTACAGAAGAAAAGACTCTCTGATGACTGCAAGGGTGGGCAGGAAGGGAGAGGACTGGTCGTAGACTAGATAGCTGACAGAAATTTGGTTGGGTGAAAGCAGTGACAGCACGCAGCAGCAGAAAGAAGATCACCCTAACTGCAATTCAACATAAACTGAAAACTCTTCTAATCTTAACCCGATATTGCAAGGATAGAGGGGCAGAGTCTGGGGACCATGCTCTCAGGGGACATCGAGGCCAACTGGCGTAACTAGCCTATTGCTAAGAGAGTCTTCTGCACCCTATATTGGTGAGTGGCATCTTGAGTCTTAAAAGCTAGCAAGCTGCCATCTTAGGTACACCAAATGGTCCTAACTCAGCTGGAACAGATGATCCCCAAGAACAACAATGACATGGGGGAAAGAACCCAGAAGACAGAAAGATCCACACAAATGGGTGACTGTATCAACACGTGACCAGAAGAACCAAATGGTGCCTGGCCACCATCAAAAACAGCTGTGATGGGGCACAATTTGAGTCCCAGTGGTAACATGGGAAAAAGAGAAGTGCACCTCGAGAACTCCACTAAAAGACAGAAATTGATGGTCTGGCAGTCTGGGGGTTCCCCTGGGCACATGGCCCCTAGACCTCCTGTTGCCCCTGACCAGAAAACATTATTGAGGTCAACTCTTGGGGAAGAATGGACTGGACACGGGACACAACATGACCATAAGGTGTGTGTACTTTGTGGTTCTATGCATCTATAGGATACTGTCCTACTGTCTTCTACTAGAAGAGAGAGGAGAGGATAGAGAGGAGGGGACAGGAGATTGTTAAAAGGATATGACATACATAGAATGAAAAGGAGGAGTGTGCTATCACCAGGCAAGGAAAGCAGAAGGACTGCAGATAGGTGGGCATGCAAATTTAGACTGTATACTTTCACTCAATCACAATAAAATATTTTTAAAAAAAGAAAAGAAAAAGTGAAGAAAAAAAATTTTACCTGTGTGTGACACTAATGATATTGTTTCATAATTTCCACATTTAGTTGGACCACCCTTTTGGGGAATAAACACTTTCTGATGAAGATAGAGCACAGCCTTCAGTATGAATCAATAAGCAATGTCACTATCAATGGAGAAAAGATCAAAGTTGTCAAGGATTTCAGTTTACTGGGATCAACAACCAATGCCCACGGAAGCAGCAATCAAGAAATAAAACAACGCAATGCATTAGACAAATCTGCTGCAAAAGAATATTAAAAAGCAAAGATGTCACTTGAAAGACTAAGGTGTGCCTCACCCTAACCGTGGTATTGTCAACCACATCATATGCATGTGAAACGTAGACAAAGAATAAGTAAGATGGAAGAATTGATTCCTCTGAATTACGATGTTGGCAAAGAATATTGACTATACCATGGACTGCCAGAGAACAAACAACTCTATTTTGGAAGAAATACGGAATCAGAAGTTCATTAGAAGGCGAGACAGCAAGACTTCATCCCCCATGCTTTGGACATGTTGTCCGGAGGGATCAGTCCTTGGAGAAGGCCATCGTGCTTAGTAAACTAGATGATCAGCAGAAAGAGGAAGACCCTCAGGGAGATGGATTCACACAGCCAGCATGTCAATCCATAAGGTTAGTGATTCTTGAGTCTTGAAGTAACTTTGCTACCTCAAATTGTGAAGTTTTACTTTTTGATATTTAGTGGAAGTTTTAACTTTCATATTTATATAGACAATCAACCTATCTTTGACATTTGTATATGATATGAGGTATTTATTGTACAGTAAAACATAGATGCAGAAAAGAAAACAAAACAAATGTGTAGCTTTATGAGTTATTATAAGGCAAACATCTTTGTAACCACAGCCCAAATGAAAGAACAAAACTTTGTTGGCCATGCCCAGAGCCCCCACCTATCTCTTCCCAGTTTGAGTTCCCTCCCAAATCCTAACTGTAGAAGGCTTCTCTTCTCTTACTCTTTTCCTTTCATTATTATTATTTTTAATTTCCTTATTAAAAATGTTCTTTTTTCTTTGTCTCACCTATTTCTCCTAGAGCATTCTCTATCAGGCTTATTAGCTCTGAAATTTTTCTGACTTATTCTTTATGGCTGAAATTACTTTTTCTTCTGTTTATAAATCTTTCTGAATCTTGCCAGCTCTTTTTTGAATCTCTCAAACTCTGATTTTGGAGATTTTTTCATTCATTTATTTGTTTTGATTTCTTTCCCATGTCTTATGTCATTGTCTTGATGTCTTTTAGTGTATATTGAAGTAATGATTCAGATTTTTTATCTGGTTTGTCAGTATATCTTTTGATATGGTTTCATTGACTGTGATGAGGCTATTCTGTTCCTTTTAAAAATTTTTCATTGTAACTTCACGTGGGATTTGACATCAATAATATCTTTGGCTTAATTTTTATGTGGATTTGTTTTTCTGCATTTTTACAGTGAAGGGTGATTTAGCGCATCTTTTCTAACTTCAGAGACCTACTGTCATTTCCCTAGTCTGTTCTAAAGTATAGCAGCTTGCTGTCTGAGATTCCCTGCCCCTGTACTCTCTCCCACTTTTATCTAGACCTTCTTTTTACTTCATCTGTTATTGCTGTCCTGGTGAGGAGTTCTGGCTTTTTAGTTTCTCAAAGTGACAGGCCTAAGCTGCTTCAGAAACTCTGGCAGTGTAATGGTTAAGAGCTAGAGCTGCTAACCGAAAGCTCAGCAGCTTGAATCCACCAAGCACTCCTTGAAAATTCAATGGGGTAGTTCTATTGCGGCGTATAGTGTCACTAAGAGAAAGAACTGACTCGACAGCAGTGTGTTTGTGTTTGTAAGACTGATCCAGCCCCTCCAAGACCCTACCACAGGTCTCTTGCACTCACCCACTATTAACATGGACAAAATCCTTTGCAGTTTCAGCTGTTGGCTACAGTTGGCCCGCTAAGCTTTCCAGCAAACATTTGTAAGCTATTTTGGAGATATTCCCTTCTGGGGTCAGGGAATACTCTTTTGCTTCCCTTCACTTCCTTCTCAGAAGATACAATAGATATTGTGTCAATTTATATGTTTACATACTTGCTTATGTTTCAAAGTTTGTAGTGATATTTAATATATCGTGGGTTGTGATTTCCAGAAACATACACTGGAAACAGGTTTACTTAAAAAAAAATTGCTGCTGAGATGATTTTGACTCATGGTGACCCTGTAATATGGAGTAAAGCCACCCCACAGAGTTTCCAAGGAGCACCCGGCAGATTGGAACTGCCCACCTTCTGGTTAGCAGCTGTGGCACTTAACCATTATGCCAAGGGACTAAATATTTATTAGGGAGCAACACAGATGAAAGAGCCAGGATTAGGCAGAGGGGTAACTATGAGGAAGGTCTGGCAATGCTTCAGTGAACTCAGCAGTGAAATGTGCGGCAAACACTGCCTGTCAGAATTGCCCCACTTGGGCCAAAATGGTGGCATAGAGGTTAAGCGCTACAGCTGCTAACTAGAAGGTTGGCAGTTCAAATCCTCCAGTCAGTCCTTGGAAACTCTATGGGGAATTTCTACGCTGTCCTATAGGGTGGCTGTGAGTGAGAATCTACTCCACGGCACTGGTTTTGGTTTTCTCATTTGAGGCCAAAATGGCTGTGCTGACAGCTTACTTCCTTAGGTTATCAGATGTAAATTAACTTGGGAAAGATGTGATCCCAATCAGCATAGCTCCCTGCAGCTGGGTGCCAATCTCTCCTGGAGTGGTGGTACAGCTCTGCTTCTACCACATCTTGTCACCTAGTTTAGTTATACCTGTTGTCATAGATTTCAGGTTATTCCACCTAGTACCTGGGGTTTTTATGCTGGGATTTTTTTTAAAAAATCCTTCTGCCACTTTCACCATCTTCCCAGAATCCCCTGCCTCGATTCTTCACTCTTTTTTCCTTTCTTCCTTGTGCGATGGCCACTAAGCTTACACATTCTTCCAGAGGCCTGGTAAACAAGTACAAAAAAAATAGTGCTGCTGGAATGGAGAGAAAGGAAAGGATAAAAATGTAGGGATATAAAGTTAAATATTTTAAAATACTTCCAGCTACATGTATCAGCTCTTTGTTGCTAAAATACTGAAACCAGTTACAGTAGAGTTGTTTCCAACTCATGGTGACACCAAGTGTGTCAGAGTAGAACTGTGCTCCTTAGAGTTTTCAGTAGTCAGTATTTTCCAAGATTACCAGGCTTCTCTTCCAGGGTATCCTCGGTGCACTCAAGCCTCCCACACCTTTCAGTTAGTAGCCAAGCACATTAGCCCTTTGCACTCTTCAGGGACTCCTCTATAATAGTGGAAATATTATAATGAGTATTGACTGAGCATGAAAACCGAAGACCATTTAGGGGTGCAAGTAGTAAAAGTTGATGTCAATTCTCTCAACATTTATTTTATCCAAATAGATAACCAACGGGCCCGTCTTCATTTATTAATAAGACCCCTTACTGCACTGTGTTGGCAGTTTTGTCACTTAGTGTCCCTTTTTTGTGTAAGTCTGTTTTTGAATTACTCATATTCCATTCGTTTGTCCATTCTTGTACAAATACCACATTGTCTTTTCATACTACAGCTTAAAATAAATCTTGATCACTGATAATGCAATGGAAATTCTTCAGCTTTGTTCTGTTTAAAAATTGTTTTGGCTATTTTGGCTTTACATTTCCATGAAAATTTTAGAATCAGCTGAAACTTCAACTCCCCTAACAAAAAAAAAACTGCCGTGATTTCATTTAAGACTGCACTGAATCCATAGATCGAGCTAGGAAAACTGACATCTTTACAGAATACAGTTTTTCAATCCATGAAAATGGTAAATTTCGTTACTTACTTACAGTTTTTCTAATGTTTTATAGTTTCCTATATGAAGATCTTGCATTTCTTTGGCTAGCCTTCTCATAGATGTTTGATTTCTTGGTGATACTATTTTTAAAATTTCGTTGTCCAGCTTTTCACTGCTGCTGACTTTTGTACATTGATTTTATTGTCTAGCGGCCTTCCAAAATTCACTTACTAATTCTAACTGTTTATGTAGATTCACTTGTGTTGTTTTACATACATGGTCATATCACTTGAAAATTACAGTTTATTATTCATTGCCAATCCTTCTATCTTTTATTTCTTTTATTTGCATTGTTTATCTGTCTAGAATAGCTAGAATATGTTGAATATAAGTGATAATATCAGGCATCTGTCTCACTGAGAATGACATCAAGGAGAAAATTTCAGTATTTCACAATTGGATATGATTTTTACTCTAAGTTTTTTTAGATCTATGTTTTGAGATTAAAGAAGTTTCCTCTATTTCTAAGGTCTTTAGATAATAAATAAGCATTGAGTTTCGTCAAATGCTTGTCATGCATCTTTTGAGATAATCATACTATTTTTTTCTTTTTTTGTTAACATGATGAATTATACTGGTAGATTTTTTAGTAACAAAACAATCCTGCATTCCTAGAATAAAAATAATTAGAATGTGATGCATTTTCTCTTCCTATAAACTAAACTGTTAGCTTCTATTTGAAAATACTTTGTTTTGAATTTTTAAAGAAAAATAATGACATGTAAGTTTTCTTTTTTACAATGCGTGATTTGGTTATTACGGTTGCCCTCATTAAAAATTTTAAGAATAGTTGCTACTTTTTCTAGCATCTGCAAAATTTTTAAATGATGTTATTTCTTCCATAAAGCTTGAAGGAATTTGAGCCATCTATACTTGGAGGTTTCCGTTCAGGAAGATGTTCAATTTTTTTGATAAATATGAAAAAAAAAAAAAAACCACTGCTGTCGAGTTGATTCTGACTCATAGTGACCCTATAGGACAGACTAGAACTGTTCCACAGAGTTTCCAAGGAGCACCTGGTGAATTTGAACTGGTTAGCAGATGTAACACGTAACTGCTATGCCACCAGGGTTTCCAAAAAGAAACTCCATTGGTTTGAGTTCATTCCTATGCATAGTGACCCTATAGGATAGAGTGGAACTTCCCCAGAGTTTCCAAGAAGCAGCGGTAGATTTGAACCGCCACGCTTTTGGTGAGCAGCTGTAGCACTTAACCATTGCGTTACTGGTATATTGTATATAAGTATAGGACTACTCATATTTCCCATTTGTTGTTGTATCATCTCTGGCAAGTTGTTATTTTCCAGGACTTTGTCCCTTTTACCTAGATTTTCAAAATTATTGGCATGAAGTTGTCTCTAATGTCCTTGTGTTTTCTTTTATATTTTTTTAGGAGTGTGCCTGAACACAGGTACTCAAGGTTCTGTGATCCAGGCAGATGCACGACAAAGGCACAGCAGGTGCAGTCATGGCATGTTTATTGTTGCAATGGCTGGAGGCAGGTACAGTTTTCAGCAGGTATGGGCATTCTCTTACCTTCCCCACACACTCTTGCAGTCTCTTAAGTCTCCTCTACTGCCTCAAGGCACAGTGAATCTTGTACAGGTTTTAAACAAAAGTAGCTGCCCACCAGATTTAAGCCCTCAAGGCTGAGTTAGTTACAAACAGGGTGTATCATGCTGCTGACTCACTCCCAGCCAGAAGACCCCGTTCAGAGTCAGAAGGCCTGAACAAAACAACTTTCCATGCTGTCCCCACAGACCTGTAGTAATATCTCCTTCTCCACTGCTGGTATTAGTAATTTTGCACCTTCACTATATTTGCTTTTTCATCAGTCTTGCTAACAGTCCATCATTTTTATAAATCTTTTCATAAAAACAAATGTGCCTTGTTTTGTATTCTCTGTTTCATGTTTGTTTTCCCTAAACCCTCTTCTTGTCTTCATTGTTTCCTTCTTTCTACCTTATGGGCCTAATTTGCTGTAGCATTTTTTAACAATGGATATTTTTATCATTTATTTTTCAACCTTTCCTTTTATTCTAACATAGCATTTTAAGGCTATATTTTTTAATCTATGCATGACTTCAGCTGTATCCCACGGTAAGTTCTAAGATGTCATAATTTCATTATTACTCGATTCAAAATGTTTTCTAGTTTCCATTGCAATATCTTCTTGGAAATTTAAGAGTTACATTCCAAACATTTGGGCATTTTCTAATTATCTTTTAGTTGTTGGCTAGCTTAATTACACTGAGACCTGAGAACATAAACTGTACAATTTCTATCTTCTGAAATTTGTTGAGAAATGTTCAGCATTTCTTTAATTTTGGTATGTTCCATGTACAGTTGGAAAGAAAAGTATACTATGTGGTTTGGGGCTGTAGTATTCTATTTCTATTGATTATGTCAATTTTGTTTATTTCATTAATCAAGATCTTCTGTATGAGTTAAATTACTGATGGACATGTTTTGGAGTCTCAGTATAACTATGGATTTCTCCACCTTTTGTTTTAGTTCTATCATTTTTTTCTTCATCTATTTTGAACCTAGGTCATTAGATGCGCATAAATGTATAATTGCTTTATTTCCAAGTTTTTGAAACCATTCTGAAATTCCACTTTCTTATTTCAAGTCATTCTTTGTGCTTCCTACTTTTGACTCCATTTACCTCACCAACACTTTTTTTGTTACTATTTCCATGCACTTAATGATATATGCTTCTCAAATTCCATGAAACAATTGTTATTGTTTCATCTAGCACCTACTGCTGTAGATTTACTCCTGTATTTACCCTTTCTGAGGCTCCTCATTTATTTTTACCTTCTTGCATTTCTGTCTGGAATAATTTTGCTTTTGCCTCAAGATTTTTTTTTTTTTTAAGGAACAAGTCTGCTCATGAAAATTTTCTCATTCTTGTCTGAATATTCCTCTTTTATTTCACCTTTTCTTTGGAGGATATTTCTACTGGGTATAAAAGTCTAGGTTGGCAATTACTTTTCTTTCACCTTTCTTGGAAAATGTAAGTTATTAACTTAGATTTAGTTATTAACTTCCCAAATTTTAAGCCAACGAGAACTTATTAAAATGGGTCTTATTGTCTGCAATTAAGAACACTAAAAACACAAAGCTCTTCATCACCACTCAAGTGTCCCATAATGATGAATTGTGATTCCACTTTTATCACATACTAATTTCTGATTCATGTTTTAACACTGTTTCTGGACTTTGTACTATATTTATCTAATTATTCTTGAGACAGAAGTAATTATTTGCTGATCAATAATTTACATTAAATTTCTCCTCTCACTTCACTATTTTCTTTTTTGAACTTTTACTTATATATCTGTCCACTTATTCCTCCAGATAATCTTAAGGATTGTTTTTTCTATACTTACTACATAAATGTCATTGGAGTTTTTATTCAAAGGCAATACATTTGTAACTCAATTTATATTACATTTGCAATATCATCTTTACTCTAATAACTTGATGATTTCTCAGTTATTCAAGTCTCGTGTCTCTGAGAGGATTTGTGTGTGTGTGTGTGTGTATCCTATACATTACATCTTTCCTTTTTTCTTAAGTATAGAAGATTTTACTAATATTATGAATGAAATATTTATCCACAATATTTTCTGACTCTAAATATTAACTGGCTATTACATATTATGTTAATATCACCATTAACTGGCTGATATACAGAAAAGTTGCCATACAGACTCTTCTATTTATAATCACTTTTTCCCTAATCTTTTTTGAATTTTGTAGATAGACAGTCATATAATCAGCAAACAAGGATAATTTTATCTTTTATTTTCCAAGTTATGCCTATTTTTTATACTAAGTTATAACATAAAGAAAAATGTTAAATAAGAGTTATGATAGCTTGCATCTTTCTTTTGTCCTTGCCTTTAAGCTATGAGTTATGTATGAAATTTGCTACAGGTCTTATGAAGCCAATCATTTCATTTTAAGGCCTTATTCCAAACACTTTATTCTTTGATATATTTAGTAACTGCATCCCCCATACATTCTTCCTAGCTAGCTTCCAGTAGGTTCTGCTGATAGGATTCACTGGTGAGAGACTGGAAGACAGGAAGATGAAAGAAGGAATCCTGTTGGGGTTTGTGGTGGCATACCCGGCAGCAGGATTAGAGAGGATATTGTCAGCTAGTCTCAGTGGTAGCAATAATAGCAAAAGAGGCAGTGGTAATAGCCTACACCAACAATAACAGTTGTTTGGGAGTCCTGGCTGCTGAGTTCATGTACAACAACTGTCTCCAAAGCAGCTGCAATGACACAGTGTCCTAATTCCTGGGTGACATTACCTCTGAAGCCCGAGGAGACGACTGGTCATTTCCTATACTTACTAGTTTTTAGTAACCTCATCTTTCTACAGTTCTTTCATTCCCCTGTAATCAATTCAAATGTTAAATTTCTTCTGTTTACATATGTAGTTTCTACTTTCTTGAGTGGGCCCTAACTAAATAGACACATTAAGGAAATTTTCTCTATTCAGATTTTAACTGTAGTTCTTTTCAGAATAGAAGCTGAATTATATCAAATATTTTTTAATCTGTTAAATTGATTAATTGTCTTTCTATATTGACATATTAAGGGATTATATAGGTTTCCCAGTATTGATTCATTGCCAACTTTTAGTTTAATTTCTCCTGAAAGCAGAGCCTAACACAAGGATTTTGGTGCAAAGAGTTCAGAGGTGGACCCCAAAAAACTAGAATGAGGGAGTTGGAAGAACAAGATAGAGAAAAAAGAAAAGGAAATAAAGGCACATTACTGAGTTGATTAGGAGTCCCTAAGTGGTGCAAATGGTCCATGCACTCAGCTGCTAACCAAAAAGTCAGAAGTTTAAGTCCACCTACAGATATCTAGGAAGAAAGGCCTAGCAAGCTACTTTCAAAAAATTCAATCATTGGAAATCTTAGGGAGTGCTGGTCTAATGCAATACACAGGGAGTCATCGGGAGTCACGGTGAACTCAGCAGCCACTGGTAACTGATACTAAGCTAATTTCTATATGGACTGGTGTTCAGTTCCTCTTGGGGACCCTCAGAGGGATTATATACCGTACACAAAAGACTGCCTTCTCACTGAGTTTTATTCCTGTTAGTTGAGGGTTGTCTTTAGGAAAGTAACTTTCTTGTACTTCGCACTACAACTCCATGTAGGCTGAGCAAGCTCCCACAGTTTGGAGAAGTCCTGTAGCAGAAAAGCTGAGAGGCTGGCTACAGCTTAAGCCAAAGGGGGCCTATGGGATGTGAGTAGTATACCACAGTGACTTCAACACACCATATGACAGAATAAACCTACCTTAGTCCAGTTTATTTTTTAATCTGGTATTTTTCATTTGTTGCATTCTGTTTTCTTGGCTTTGAATGGAAGTTTCTATGTCTTTGATTTTGTTCTTGATCTGTTGGATTTCAGAGTACTGATGTTCCATCAGATCAAACAGCTTGCTTAATTTTTCCTTTTGTTCTGCTGCATTTTGTATAAGGTCTAGGAGGGCTCTGTATATAATCCTTTTGTATTCATCTTCTGATGATTTCAGAAAAGTTTCTTCATCTGGAAAACTCCTTGGTTGTTTTGTTTGGGAGCCTTCTGAAGCCATGGGTGATTTCTTGTTTGCCACAGTGTCTGCTGCTTTTTGGGTACCATGTGAGTAAGTAGAGGCTGGAGAGATACTGTGAGGATGGACCACAGATGCTTCTCCAGCCTGTCTTAAAATGTAAAACAAAAGATATCTGACCACTTACCAAGTCATTAGTCAGGTTTTCAGGTGTAGAGGTCCCTCTTCCCATCTGGCAAATTAAACACATCTATGTCCAACCCCAGATGATATGAACTAATTCAAAATACAGCAATGCTACTGTCCTGTTGGCCTCTGCTGACAGGGCCCAGCCTTAGGCGACACTGTGTAAACTACTGATTTTCTGATAGAAAAGTGCTCTCCTGTGAGTAGGCTCTGGATCCCAAGCTAAGAAATAGGTCCAGTTACGACCACTGTATCTAAGATGGCACCCTCTACATGGTCAGCAGATAGACAGGCTAAAGGTACAGAGACATAGTGAGTCCTCAGCCTCTGTTGCTAGGCCCCCACCATAAGTGACACTGTGTAAACCATTGCTTTTCTGTCGGAGAAGCGCTGTCCTGTTTGCAGGTGTTGGCTCCCAGGCTAAGAATTAGGTCCCACTAAAATCTCCTTATCCAACATGGCATCCCGCACACAGGCCATGCAGTTCTGTACAAACCACACTGTGGCAGAGATAATTGACTAGGTGTACAGAGTCCTAAGCCTGGCTCTCAAAATATGGTAATTTCACCTGCCTATACCACCAGCAGAGTGTCTGAGACTAGCTGCTAGGCAAGACCCAGCTCTGCCCACTGGCCAAGACAGAGAAAAAAAAGTTGCAGTGGTGTGTTACCTTCAGTACATGAGAGCCAGGGCTAGCCAGGAGCGGGAGTCAGTGAAAGAGAGTTGGTTTTTTATTCAGTGGTATGAAGTCCAAATTAACAGCCCTGTGTCATGTCCTGGGGCTCACTAGGTGACCAGAAGGCTCCGTTTGATTGTCAATTCAGGTCTTGGTTTCCAGAGGGATATAAGGAGATGTGTGCTCAGTCCACAATCTTGACTCTGCCCCTTCCTAATCTGGTATTTTTGTATCTATAACCTAGTTAGTTTTACACATGATTTTTCTTTGAGAATGAGAATTCTAATCATAAAATAAATGGTCAGCTTTGAAATGTTTAAAATAGTATTTCTTTCATGTTTCAGGAAGATTTTAAGGAATTGCTTGTAAAATTATTTGGCTCCAGTGCTCTTTAGGAGGTAAGTCTTGATAACCTTCTACATTAAAGGTATGCCTTCATTTGCTTCATCTGTAACAAGCAAATTAGCAGTGAGAACAGAATCTGATCCATTTTATTTATTCGAACCATTCTACTTGGTCAAATGGCCACTGTTCTACTTTTACAACTCATGTAAAAAGAAATTATAAAGCAAAATTTTCAATTGTGTTTAGATATAACATAGATCATGTTGTTGTTTTTAGGTGCCATGAAGTTAATTCAGTCTCAGTGAAACTCTATGTACAACAGAAGGAAACACTGCCCAGTCCTGTGCCATCCTTACAATCACTGTTATGCTTGAGCCCACTGTTGTGGTCACTGTGTCACTCTATCTCATTGAGGGACTTCCTCTTCTTCACTGACCTTCTACTTTGCCATACATGATATCTTTCTCCAGGGCCTGGTCCCTCCTGATAACATGTCCAAAGAATGTGAAATGAGGTCTCTTCACCTTTGCTTCCAAGAAGCATTCTGGTGGTACTTCTTCCAAGACAGAATTGTTCGTTCTTCTGGCAGTTCGATACTCTTTGCCAACACCATAATTCAAAACCAAAAACCAAACCCACAGTTTTCAAGTTGATTCTGACTCATAGTGACCCTGTAGAACAGACTGGAACTGCTCCCATAGAGTTTCCAAGGAGCATCTGGCAGATTTGAACTGCCAACCTTGTTTAGCGGACATAACACTTAACCACTACACCACCAGCATTTCCACCATAATTCAGAAGTACCAATAACTCTTCAGTATTCCTTATTCATTGTCCAGCTTTTGCATGTCTATAAGGCAATTGAAATACTTAGATCATAGACATACAGATACGGATTTTAAAATATTTTCATTGCCAGCAAAAGCAATAATATTGAAACAGAATGTGGCTATCTTTCCTGGACTTCTCAGTTTACAATATTCAATAAAAGCAATCCAATTCTTCACACTCAGTATTTCTGTTACAGTGCATCAGGACATATAGAATATTCCTGGAGAAACAAATAGAAAAATATACCTGAGGAGAGAAATGGCAAATACAAAGGTAGAGAAGTCCTGAGGGCACGGAGAAAGCATGTTTATATTTGAAGAAAGTAATTTTTTTTTCCTTGTCAGAGAAAACAAATTATGTCAAGATTTTGCAGGAGATGTTTTGGCTTTCTCTTCAGAGCAAAACCATTTTTTCTCAAATGATTTACCTAATAGACATGAAGAACTGCTATCAAACCTTTTCTCATCCCATTATAGGAAGGGAAAATTATTTTTACATCAGCTGCTGACAAGTAGTGGCCCTCTCAGGGACACATAATTAGAGAACTGTCGGGTGTGATATGTGTCCAGTACAGAAATATTTAATTAGTGAGCTCTTGTCTTGCCTCTAAATGATTCTTCACAGTTCTGAGGATACAGAGAGAGAGCACCCTGTGAGCAGTCCAAAAAAGAAAAATAAAATAGTCACTGCCGAAAGAATTTCAGTTTTCACCATTTTAAACCCAAGTGACCCATAAAATCTATAGATTAATTTTTTAACATGCTTAAAGTTTGAAATGAGTAGACTGTCATAGAATCTAGACTGGGTATCTTATATTTTAGAGGTGCAAGGAACATTAAGGAAAAACATAACAGAAAGCTGCCATGGGTCATTTCCACCTTTAATGAATGACTATAATTTGTTTGCCATAATAGCATTTACAAATATTAAAATAAACTAAAAAAAAAAAACCCACTGCCGTTGAGTCAATTCCAACTCATGGTGATCCTACAGTACAGAGTGGAAATGCCCCATAGAGTTCCTGAAGAGCACATGGTATATTTGAAGCACTGACCTGTTGTTTAGCAGATGTATCACTTCACCACTATGCCACGAGGGTTTCCACATACAGTAGTACAGTTATGTGGGGCACTGATTCAGTCTACACTCAAGGCATGATGTGTGTTCTTCTTTCAGACACTTTGTAATATTCCCACGGTCTCTGATTTCAGAAACAAGTCAGATTCTGGTCCGGAATAATGCCAGCCTGCTCCGGAAAGCTGCTTTCTTTTATCAAGACCGTTTCACTCTCTCATATAGAATCCCCATCTCTGCTCATGAACTTGCTCAACATTCACTTTATGAGCATATAAAACACCGTATTCTTTCTTTCTACCAGTGACTCTACAAAATTCTGCCAACAAAATGCAGGGTTCAGAGGCTAGGGACTGGAAAATGTGGGGTGCAGATGCAGAGTGCAATGAGGGAAGATGTTAGACCAAAACCCAGATCTCTGGACTTCTAATGTAATACTCTTTAAACAAAACAAAGAGAGCATTAAAAGAGTGGCTAGACCTAAGTACATTAAAAGTCTCCATAATTTTTCTGTCCCCATTGTTCTCCTAGTCTACCAGTCTACAAGAATCCCTTTTATTCAGAGGGGGAATTTAAAGATAGAGACCACCACAGTTGCAACTCCTAGAACTTGATTTCTCTCTGGGTTTTTTGGTGGATTTATATCACATTTAATAAAACCAAGTTGTAATGTCACTCTAGAAGTCCCTGTGTGGCACAAACAACTAGGTGCTCAACTACCCACCAGTAGATTGACTGTTTGAACCCACCCAGAGGTGCCTTGGAAAACAGGCCTGGTGATCTTATTCCAAAAGGTCACACTCTTGAAAACCCCACAGGGCATTTTACTTCGCACTCATGGGATTGCTGCGACTTGACAACAACCAGCAGCAACAACAACACCCTTGACTGTATCTAACATTCTAAAAATTCTAAAGATTTGGGCTTCCATCTCTGTAACATTAATTATTTACCCACTTAATACCTTCAGAATAATGGGAGACAACTTTATTTAAATAAAGGCTTGTTTTTATTGTTACTTCCCTTATCTTCCAAGGTACCTCTGGGTGGGTTCAAACTACCAATCTTTTAACTAGTGGAAGAGTGCTTAACCATTTGCACCACCCAAGAACTTAAATGAAAGCTATCAAAACCAAAAACCCTTCACCACTGAGCCAATTCCAACTCACAGCAGCCCTATAGGGTGGAATAGAACTGTCTCATAGGGATTCCAAAGAACAGCTAGTGGTTTCAAACCAGGGACTTTTTGATTAGCAGCCAAATACCTAACCATTGTGTAACCAGCACCCCAAATGAAAGCTAGATACATTGAAATTGATTTTATAGGCAAAAGTCCTCTAGATAATTCTAGAGAGTGTGAAGGGGATCACCTGGGAAGACAGTGGATATATCCAGTGTAAAAATACTAAACCAAACCATACCCATCTCGATCAAGTCAATTCCAACTCATAGCAGCCCTATAGACAAAGAAGAGCTGCCCCGTAGGATTTCCGGGACTGTGAATCTTCACAGTAGCAGACTGCCACGTCTTTCTCTAACATAGCACTGGTTGTTTCAAACCACCAACTTCTTGGTTAGCATCTGAGTGCTTTAACCACTGCTCCACCTGAGCTCCTTTGTACAAAAATATCAGGGTGAAATTTTTTTGTCATCAGTTACCACCCAATCAATTTCAATCATGACAACCCTGTGTGTAGAGAGTAGAAATGATCTACAGTTTTCAAGACTATGACTATTCAGGCAGATCACCAAACCTGTCCTTCAAGCCACCAGTGGGTGGGTTTGAACTGCCACCTTTTGGCTAGTAGACGAGTGCTTAACTGTGCCACCCAGGGATTCCTGGGGGCAAATAGTGGTTTTTAATTTCAAAACCAGCATTAGAATATTGTGCATTTATAAACATTACTGAAAAACCTTACAAAACTAGAGGCATCAACACAAAAATATTGCAGATCCTGTAACTGTTAAAAACAACATCCAGATGACCAGGGCTCGTGTTCAGCTAGTGCTCACCAAAACTTTACTGCAGCTGGCATTTTCTTAACTGGCCAGTGTCCACGGGCATCAAAGGCTAAATATTTTTAATATTACTCCTGCAGATAAAGCCTCATCCAAAATAGCCTCAGTATCTATTCTGTTCTTAACAGTCCTCAGTAAGAGTTGCAATCACTGTCTTCTCCAGTAAAGAACTCTCTTTTATATCAGATCTGAGTCATTCCTGTATTAGTCAGGACAATTTGGGTTACGTGTGATAGTAATGCTACTCAAACTAGCTTAAGCAAAATGGTTTTTGGGACTGAGATGCCCCAGACTAGGCTGTCCTCCAGGATTCCAGATACATCCTCAGGTTTATCATTGTCCCTGTCCTCTTTCCTCTTCAGATCTCTCAGTGAACTGGCCCCATTGCCCCCTCCTGAAGCCAAGCTTCCCTAGATGAATAGTTGAGGATGTTGTTGCTGTTAGGTGCTGTTCAGTTGGTTACAACTCAAAGCAACCCTCTATATGACAGAACAAAATACTGCCCTGTCCTGTGCTGTCCTCACGTCATCGTTATGCCTGAGGCCATTATTGGAGCCTTTGTGTCAGTTCATCTCATTGAGGGTCTTCAGCTTTTCTCTGACCCTCTACTTTACCAAGCATGATGTCCTTCTCCAGAGACTGATCTCTCCTGATAACATGTCCAAAGCATGTGATTGTTGAGGATAGTGAACAAAATTCCAGGTAAGAATTGTATTTGACCAAGCATGGACCACATGACCATTCTGCTGCAGAGGATAGAAGTAGTATGATGTGCGAGGTGCTCTGGTTGACAGCTTCCTCACTGCCCACACCACATGGGGAAGATGAGCTTTGCCACTCAGAGCTGTCCACAAACTGGCATTATCAACTGCTCTTTAGAAATGTAAAAATCTCAAGCTCCATCCAGGAACTACTAAATCAGAATCTGCATTTCAGCAAGATTTCCAGTTGATGTGAACACCAATAATATTACAAGAGCTTTGCTTCTGGGAAAGGTACAGTGGTAAATGATGTGGTTTGAAAAATATTTATTACTCAAGTGATTGAAATGCCAGACAAATTTGCTTACTTCATTCACAGCTTCCTATTTCTGAGGAACCATTCCTTTTAAGCATAAAGCTGTGGAAGGAAATTTGCTACACCAACGAGAGCCTCACAAGCTAAAGTAACATAAGCAACACTCCCATCAGTTTCCCATTATTTAAAAACTAAAAATCAGTCCATGATCTACTAGTTGGAAAACATTAGGGATCAAAAAAAGAGGTCATCATCAAAAAATAGTTTGTTGTCCTAGTGGCTTTAATTCAAAACCTAGGAAAGTATGAAGATGTGTTACTCTAGGCAAGTTACTAGTCAGCTCTTCCCTCATGCCTCACTGGGACAGCTGAAAAGATTAAATGATTAATATTAAGAAATGCTTACAACAGTGCCTCTCTCAAGGTAAGTGCTCAATAAATGCCAACTGTTGTTATCCTTGTTGTGTTAGTTACTGTCAAATCTATTTAGACACATGGAGACAAAGTGTGCAGAGGAGAGCTGCTCCATGGGATTTTCAAGGCTGTGATCTTTTGGGAGCAGATGTCCAGGTCTGTCCTCTAAGGTGCCTCTGGATGAGCTCAAACCACCAACTTTTCAGCTGATAGTCTAGTGCCCTACCACTGAAGTCACAGATGGACTCCATTTGTTACCATAAAACCAAAAAAAGAAAGAAAGAAAAGAAAACCATTGCCATGGAATTGATTCCAACTCAGAAACCCTGTAAGACAGGATAGAACTGCCTCCTAGGATTTCCAAGGAGCTGCTGGTGAATTCAAACTGCCCATCTTTTAGTTAGCAGCTGTAGCTTGCCATAGCTCTTAACCACTGCTCCACCAGAACTGCAAACCAAAAGAAAAGAAAAAAAGCAAAACCTACGGATACACAGTTGGCTCTAACTCATAGGCACCCTACAGAACAAAGCGGAAATACCTTATTGAGTTTCCAAGGAACACCTGTTGGATATGAACTCCTGACCTTTTGGTTAGCAGTGATAGCTTGTTAACAGCTCTGCCACCAGGGTTTACACCAGGGTGCCAAGATCCTCAAAACATATGTTGAGGATGTCAGGAGTAATAGTGACTGTGGCAGATGAGAAGACTCCGATTTCTGCTCCTAATCTCCAGACTGTGCTACCTCTAGCAGTGGGAGAGATGCCGGCAGAAGATGAGACTTCCTCCTCCCATAGCCTCAGCCAGCACACACATTCCAGTTCACAGCTAAGAGAAGCAGACAGCAAGGCAGGAAGAACACCATTCAAAAAATGGGTGGAGGAGGGGGGGAGCCCTCAAGTGTATGGCCTGAATTATTTGGACTAGTTCTCTGTGAAAATAGCCAACTTACCCTCTGCTTTCATCTGTACTTCTGAAAAAATAAGCCACTTTAGTAAGGACTTTCATGCCTGGGTAAAAAACGTTGTTAGCCCTTGACAGTGTTTCTAGATAAACAATTCTTTAAACAGTTAAAGTATTAGTAAATGTTTCGGCTCAAAAAGTGCCATGGTTTTAGTAATAAATGCTTATAAAATATTGCAATTTGTTCACTCATCCAGTCGTTGATATTTCTGGATGTTAATCAAAGCCATTGACCTTCAAAACCCCAAACCAAACCCCTTAGTTGCGTCGATTCAGGCCTTTGACCTCAGGAGCCTGGAAAATACATGGGCTGTGCAAGTGCGCCATCTGCTGGTCCTGAAGACAAACACTGGCGCACTGAGCAAGATAAGCTTGTCCAACACAGCTGGTCCTACAGATGCCGGCCGCAAGGCTGCAAACTAGCCATAGCTGCTTCCCACCTCACATCCTAGTGATGAATTATCAGAATGAACACTTTTCTCAAAGGTAGTGATCTGTTTAAGAGAGAAAGGGGTAAAGAGCTTAGTCTTTGTGGATTATCTAGAGAGAAGATAACATAGCATTTAAGAAATGACACTGGGAAATCATCTATTCAGCTGCTTCATTAGCCTGGAAACTTAGTCCTCTTACCCCAGAGAAACTAAAGGAGGACAGAGATATGGTTTCTTGTGTCAAAATAAACAAGTCTCCCAGGCCTTCTGCATACATTTTACTGGCTTGGGTACTTTAGGTACCCAAGGTACTCAGTTTGCAAAAAGACATAACTTCTCATTTTATACCCACATGAAACCTGCCTCTGGTTATAAACCAAAGCAAAAATTCTCTTATGGTTTTATTGCACTTATGAAAATCATGCACATAGAAAAAATAAAAGGAAGCAACTTTCTCTTTTTTCACTTCCTAAAAGTGACAAAGATGCAGCTGTTTAATCTCAGCTTCTGTCATACCGCTAAACAAGAGGGGCTGGCCTTCTACTGGGAAGCCACCAGAAGAGAAACAAGGACCTTTCTGGCTAGAAACCCTAGACTCTTGCTGCTCTAACCAGAGAGAGGTCTCTTTTCTTTTATAGAAGCAAACTATTTTAAAAATTTGGTCTTGATCTAATACTGATTTACTTTGCTTGGGTTACCTGCCACCCAACCAGGAGCCGTCATTCTATCTGGGCAAGTGTGAGAGAAATGCTAATACCATCCAACAGAGGGCAGTGGTGCACAGAAGCGCTTAGCCATCTGCTCTACCCAACCAGAACAAAAAGACGGCATCTGTGTGTTGCGGCTCTGTGACTATTTTTCTGAGAGTGGACTAGCCATTTGGGGAGGCCACAATCCATTTAAAAAAAAAAAAAAAGATCTGACAAAACCAAATATTAATCATTAATTCTTCTTGTTTGTCCCAACCTATGGCTGCCCACTCTGTGATTGTCCCAGGTCTCCCAAATCAACGTGATAGAGACAAGCCTTGTATCTGTCTGCAAACAAGGTGGACAATTTTCTCACCACCTAGCAAAATGAAAAATGCTAAACATAATCCCCCAAATCCCCAAGGGAAACAGCTTCAAGAATCTTGAAAATCATACCTATTTTTGTTTGTAACATGTGAAATTATTACAAGTATGTTCACCAAGAGGACTGTTGATGGATGACTCACAGTTTAGCTAAATTCAATGAACCACACACTGTGCCTATCCCAGTAGGTGACTCATGTATTTTTTATTTCAAGTATCAAGTGTTTGCCAAAAACAGTATTTAAAAAAAGTAATGAAAATTGTTCTGAAAGAGCTCCTGAATAGGGTAGGATTACCCACTGACAGCCTCATTTGTGCTCTGACCACTTACATGGGATTTGGCGGGTCTGCTGTAGTAATGCTCAGTAGAGAGAGTGCTCGCCACAGAAATGCTGACAGGCTGGGGACAGACTTCTGCTATTCACCAGGCATGGTTATCTCCTTTCATGGCCCAGCCCGTGTCTCCAGAAACACTTGAGACCTCTGCAGGGTGCTTTAATAACGGGTGTGAATGTGTGTGTGTGTTCAGGGGGTGGTAACGCCAGTGGCATAGTAGTTAAGTGCTACATCTGCTAACCAAAAGGTCAGCAGTTCAAATCCACCAGGCACTCCTTGGAAACTCAGTGGAGCAGTTCTACTCTGTCCTGTAGGGTTGCTATGAATCAGAATTAGCAAGACGGCAGTGGTTTTGGTTTTTTTGTAGATACATACAGTCCGTTCCTGTTTGTCTTCTATTGAACTTACCTTCTTTTCCACTGAGTTTTTAATTTCAGAAACCTAATTATCAGGGACAAATGGAGGAATGAAAGGTCATCCAGAGAAAATAATCGCCGACAAGGAACAGTTATGGAGTACACACTTTATTCTCACCATTAGTGTTTTCATACGCACTTGCTCCTGGGCAGTTCACAAAGCCCTGGGCAAGATTCCCCTTTCTGGTCTGCTTTTCTACCCAGCCTCTGAAGCAATAGCCAGAAGAAAATTCTATAGTCCCCATGGAACTATTAATTTTCATTCTCTGTGCCCAGAAAATTCTTGAGTCCACTAATTACCTAATAATATCTTTGCAAAGTTCAGAAAGACATTATTGCGTATTAACTTGGGTATTTCAGTAAATACAGCCTTGAGATATTTAAAGGGAAAACAATTTAACACTTATAAATGCTTTTTTAAAGGCTATCAGGACCGGTGTTAGACCAAGTTCCCAGTGCTGTTAGTCTACATTCCTAAAGATTGTTATTCTTGAAACATAAGACCAAACCAGCTGCTACCATTTCAATTCAATTCACAGTGAGCATATAGGACACAGTTGAACTGCCTCACAGGGTTTCTAGGGAGCAGCTGGTAGATTTGAACTGCTAGCCTTTTGATCAGCAACCATAGTTGTTGACCACTAGGCCACCCAGTTTTCCTAAACATAGCGTGTTACATTTTGGCTTTTTAATTTACTCATCATTTCAGGCAAATAATAATTGTGTACTAATGGCACTTCACTTGGACTGTCCTTTTCAGGTCCCTAGAGACTTTCCTACAGACCTTACTTCTTGCTATAACCTAGTTTTAAAAAAGAAGTACAGCACAGACTTAGTAGGCTGACCCACTGTACTGTAGTCTGTGGTCACTCGTTATAGGCTTCTGACCTCTAGTTGCTTAGCAACATCTATGTAGACATAATTCCATCTAGAGGTGAAATCAAGTTTTTCTGGCCTCTGTTAGCATCAATATAAACTGATTTTTAGACACCTGACACTCTGAAGGTTACATGGGTGCCATTTTATTCTTAGAAAAAGAAAGAAGTAAAAGATGCTTTTTTCTTCTTGCATGCATCTTAGCTCTTTTGCTTATCAATTACTGTATAACAACGTACTCCATAACTTAGTGGCTTAAAACAATATCTTATGTTATCCCTCACAGTTCCTTTCATTGCCTGGACTCTGCTGTTTGGTTATGACTTTGATCTTTCATGGAGCTGCAGTCAGATAGCAGCTGGCGCTAGAGTCTACTGAAAGCCAGTTGGACTGGACTTCTAAGACAGCTTCTTTTCTCCTTTGTCTGGCACCTGGGTGTCTCTCTCTTTTCACATGGCTTCTTGGGGCTCCTCACAGCACTGGCTTGTAAGGGATGGTATGGGTAGGGGAGGTGGTAGAAGTGGTCCATTCACGTGAAGGAATACTTCTAAATATTGTTTAGAATTGCCTGTGTGTGGTAATAGTAAAATGCATACCAATTTTTAGTTGGTTTTAGTGTTGTTGTTAGGTGGTATCAAGACAGTTCTGATTCATAGTCAACCTGTGCACAACAAAAGGAAGCAGTGCGCCATCCTGTGCCACCCTCATAACCCTTGTTACACTTGAGCCCGTTGTGGCAGCCATTGCGTCAATCCATCTCACTGAAGGTCTTCCTCTTTTTCACTGACCTTCTTCTTCACCAAGCATAATGTCCTTTTCCAGGGCCTGATCCTTCCTGATATAACATGTCCAAAATATGAGATGTAGTCTTATCATTTTCTTCTAAGGAGTAGTTTGGTTGTACAACTTCCGAGAGAGAGATCTGTTCATTCTTTTGGCAGTTCATGGCATATTTGACATTCTTCACCAATACCACAACTCAAAGGTGTCAGTTCTTCTTAGGTCTTCCTTGTTCACTGTGCAGCTTTTGCATGCATATAAGGTGATTGAAAACACCATTGCTTGGGTCAGGCACAGGTTAGTCTCCAAGGTGACATGTTTGTTTTTCAACAATTTAAGAGGTCTTCTGCAGCTGATTTGCCCAGTGTAGTACATCGTCTGATTTCTTGACCGCTACGTCCATGAGTGTTGATCATGGAGCCAACTAAAATGAAAACGGCAACTGCAACCATTTCCCAGTTTATCACAGTGTTGCTTACCAGTCCAGATGTGTAGATCTTTTTTTTCTGTATGCTGAGGTACAATTTATACTGAAGGCTGTGGCCTTTGATTTTCATCAGTAAGTGCTTCAAGTCCTCCTCACTTTCAGCAGGCAAGGTTGTAACATCTGCATAACATAGGTTGTTAATGAGTCTTCCTTCAATCCTGATTCTGTGTTTTTCTCCCTAGAGTGCAGCTTCTGAGATTACTTGCTCAGCATACAGATTGAGTGAGTACAGCGAAAGGATACGATGCTGATGCAGAACTTTCCTGACTTTAAACCATGTTGGCTTTAATAGAGTTTTTAAATTATCTACAAACAGCGTACTCCCTTGTTCTTTGTACCCTAGGTTGACAACTCCTGCTGCCCCGTCCTTGCGGTAGAGACAACGTGGTTGTCGCCGGATAAGTGGACTTATTGCCTGCTGGCTGACTGTCCCCAGAACTAGTATTCTGGAAGGACAGGCAAAAGTTGTGAGGCTTCTCATGATCTAGCTTCAGATCACACAATGTTAGATCCACTGTATTTCCGTTTGTCAGATCAAGTCACAGGGCCATCTTAGATTCATGGACAGAAGACTAAACAAGGATGTGAGCGCCGTGAAGCATATTTCATTGGGCACTATCTTTGCAGACTAGCAATCCACATCCCTGATCACCTTTTGCCCTTCTTAATGTAGCTGAGTACCACACAGTTACTTAACCAAAGCTGGAGTTCACTGTGTTTAAACTAACTGGAACCTACTATAACTTTAAAGACCTTTGTTGAAAAATATTTTGAATTTAGGATTTTATTTGAATCATCTGATGAATTTCTTTAATTATTTTTTGTTGAGATAACAGAACTTCTAGTACATAATGTCACCTACTGTCATGACTTTCAAGGCAGTATGTCACCTCAACCTTGGGCCAAAATTCCTCCAAACAGCTCATCTTCATCCCTCACATGCATTATCTGAAAAACTGAGAAATTTCCACTGTAACTCGAAATTGCTCACAGAGAACTTAGACCAGTTGTAACTAGATCTTCATGTTTCCTGAGCCCATAAAATATGACCAGCCTGAGTGTCAAGACTCTAAAAAATATCAATAAAATAATAATAGTGAGTGATTTTATATTCCAAGCACTGTTCTTTCTGATTCACGTATATGAACACAGCTGAAGTTAATGGCAACCCTCTTAGGTAGTAACCAATATTATTCCCATTTGCAGATGTGGAAAGTGAAGTCTAAGTGATTAAGGAATTTGTCCGAGGCCATAAAGCTAGCAAGTATAGGAACCAATTCATTGTGATTCCAGAACCCAAGCTCTTAATAACTATGCTATGATGATGTGATGATAAGCTGTAGAGTGGGTACTCTGGGTGAGAAAGATCTACGTATGACTCTGTACAAAATCCCTCAGAAATTTCCTTCAGTCAACAATTAAATTAGTTGAATACATATATCTTACAGATGTTAAGGGATATGAACAAATACAGCTTTATTGCCACATATGAGCAGTTTAATGTCTATTTAAGGAGACAAAACTTAACACCCAAATAGTACGTAAATTAAGTCTGAAGCTGTGTGGCAATTTAAACCATAAATGTTCATGGTGTCAGAGAGACACATGATACCGGACAGAACACTTATACATTCAGCCAGATTACGAGACTTATTTTTTCTTTTCACACACACAAGCCATCTGTGACTTTCAATCTGCGTATACATTCCTAATTACTACCAGCATGGCCCACCAAAAATCAGACCCCTGACTTTATCCAGCAGCCTGATTTTAGGAGACGTCCTTCACAAAAAGGCCATCATGCTACATTTTCAGGATGTCAGCAGTAACAATAATGAATCATTTTTTTTAATGTTTAACAAGGGGTGTGATTTGCTGTCTCACAAAACAGTTATCTCTAGGAGGGAAATCTGAGTCTTTGGCTGATTTCTTTAATGAAGAATAACCTTGGCTCAGCTCAGGGAATAAAGCACTCTCATGGCTTTCAGATTCCAAATGCCAAATCTAACTCTGACCTTAGGCTGGCCGCTTTACCTGCAGAGAGAACAGAAAATCAGGGTAGAGAACTTCCAGGTGAATAATAACATTCAAAGTGTATTAAACTTACTACCCTATGGTGCAAACATGCCAAGCAGACACTGTATTGGGGTGAAAGCAATCCATCAAGTGCAGTCATTCTTCGGTGTATCTACTTTGAAGAATATTCTGGGCCCCAAATGCAATGTTCTTTAAATTAGTGTTTGTATGTATTTTTATCGATGGGCCACAGACTTAGAGAGGAGCTAGCTGTGTGACATGGAGCAACACTGTTTTGCTGCATCTTGTAGTGAGTCTGAGGGAATCTGGGGCTGAAAGAAAAAGATACGACTGCAAATACCACCTACCTTTGTATGCTAAATGCCATCGAGTATAGCAAGTTATTTACTGAGGCCAACACAGCAACAACCACATGGAGGGGGTGGTCCCCCATATCAAGAGGCCTTCCAGAAGTAAGCATTGCAGTGAGCCACCAGAAAGGGAGGAGTATATAAAAAGCATTTTGAGATAAAATTAATTAATGTGTCAATGAAAAATAAAACAGAAGAATAGCATATAGAATAAAATAACATGGGGAAAAAGGGAGGGTCAGAGAGCTCAGAAGTCAGCAGCACTTTAGCGTTCTTATAACTAAAACCAAAAAACAAACCCATTGCCACCAAGTCCAATTCTCACTCACGGTAACCCCGTAAAACAGAGTAGAACTGTCTTATAGAGTTTCCGAGGAGCACCTGGTGGATTCAAATTGCCGACCTCTGGGTTAGCAGCCATAGCACTTAACCACTATACCACCATGGTTCCCTTTAAACAACTGAAGCAAACCAAACTTGTTGCTGTTAAGTTCATTCCAACTTCTAGGGACCATATAGGACAGAGTAGAACTGCCCCATGGAGTTTCCCAGGAACACCTGGTAGATCTGAACTGCTGGCCTTTTGGTTAGCGGCCATAGCATTTAACCACCATGCCACCAAGGTTTTCTTTAAACAACTAGTTTAAAGTCTGGTGCTGGAGGGATTTTTTTAGGCAACAGGCCTTGTCATCTCACTAGGAAGAGGTAAATAACTTGGGGCCAATACATAGAGTCTATTTGTGACTCACTTATATAAAAGCCTCATGATGAAATTAAGCTGATTTATTCCTATCACATCTAATAGAGCTACATGAAGAAAAATCATAGTGTCAGCAAATAAGGATTCCTACTTCAATTGTAAATAAATATCTGTCACAATAATATTAAATTGCTCAAGACTAGACTCTAAGAGCATAATAAACTATTACAGATTGTAAACTTTGAGCCCACAGCATGTTTTAAAGAAGTAACTTCTTTTAGGAAGACAGTTAAAATAATCGATTTTATTAATGGAGACTTCCTTAACATTGAATTTAGCAAATGTGTCTTGGTTTCTAAGCCCCTCATTAGCATGGACCTGTAACAGTCAAAATTCAAAATTCATCAACAGGCCTTGATTTAACAACAGCTATCATAAGAGCAGATCTTTTACTGTTATAAATTTTGATGGCCTTTATGAAAACCCTAGTTCTTGAAAAGATATAATTTTTTATTTATAAAATCTATAGATTTATTTCATAAATGAAAATATTTTACTTTTTTCAATAGCACCTTAATTTAATAAGAATTTATCTGAAAGAGTGTAGAGCACTAAATTGTCTCATAAAGAAGAAATCAGGATGAAGACATTACCAAAACAGATTTTAAAAAAAGACCTACTAGGCAGATCACTGAACTTATTAAGACAATCATGTAATTGCAATATTATATGAAACATAATTATATGTTCTTAATACCTGTGATTGTGTCAATCCTATTAATTAACACTAGAGACTAAGGACAATGATGCATTTATCTTTATAGAAGAGTAAAAATCTTTTATTTCAAATTCCCAATAAAAAAACATTCTCAGTCACAGAGTTTCAGTGGTCTTCATGATCTAGTTTTAGCTAAAAGCAAAGACTCCCCATAGGTCTGCCTATGCAAAAGATGAGGCCAGCTTTGGCCCTAAGTTTACTGTTATGTTTTAGTTATCTGGACATTGTCAGTTCAACTCCCATAATTCTAGGAAAGATTTCTCTTGCCCTGTCACAAAAAGATGTTCTGGTCCTGGCTTAGACTGTTCTCTTTGTTTCTTCCATACTTTAAAAACTACTTTAACAAGTCTTTGTGGTCTTTTGCCAGGGATCCAGGATTCTGTGCTTTTCCAAAGAACCAGAAGTTGGAAATAACAAACCAGGGTCACTTTGATGGACTCCTTTGAGTCACCAAGACTGGCTTCTATTCCTGGATTTATCTCATTTCTTCTGTGACTCTTGAACTCATTCAAAATCTTGACGTGATTCTTTTATCAGTAAGTAAGAATAGACTCATCAGTCTTATTGCCCATAATGACAGTAAAACCACCAAGTTGGCATCAAAATAACTACATCTTGGGGCGACCCCTTATGTACACAGAGTAGAACTGCACTCCATGGGGTTTTCAAAGCAGAGACCTTTCAGAAGCAGATTGCAAGGCCTGTCTTCTAAGGCACCTCTGAGGGGATTAGAGCAGATAATCTTTCAGTTGATAGTTGAGTGCTTAACTGATTATGCCACCCAGGGACTCCGGGATTACAGAGGGGGAAAAAAAGTTCAAAACATAAATTCTTATTTAATCTGTGATTCTTTGCAGATGGAAATAAACTTCTTTATGAAAATTAAGGTAAATTACACATAATCTTGGTCAGCCCTAGCTACTGCAGAATGAAACACTGCCTGGTCCTACACCATCTTCACAACTATTGTTATGCTTGAGCTCATGGTTGCAGCCTCTGTGTTAATTCTTCACACTGAGGGTGTTTCTGTTTCTTGCTGACCCTTGGCTTCTCCAGGAAACCCTGGTGGCACAATGGTTAAGAGCTATAGCTGTTAGCCAAAAGGTTGACCATTCAAATCCAACAGGCAACTCTATAGGGCAGTTCTGCTCTGTCCTATAGGGTCTGTGTGAGTATGAGTCAGAATCAACTGGATGGCAGTGAGTTTGGGTTTTAGGGGTTTTTTGCGGGGGGGAGGGGGAGGTCCTACTTTCCCAAGGATTGATTCATCTTGATAACATGTCCCAAGTATATAAAACAAAGTGTTACTGGCTTTGCTTCCAAGAAGCATTCTGGCTGTACTTCTTTCAAAACAGATTTGCTTCCTCTTATGGCAGTCCATATTGTATTCTTTGCCAGCACCATAATTTAAAGCTGTAAACTCTTTGGGCTTCCTTATTCATTGTCCAGCTTTTGCATGCACATAAGGCAGTTTGAAATCAGCAATGATATCTCTCGTTCCACATTCTCTTATGAGAGAATTTCTGGAGGTTTCCTGTCAATGAACTGCTGCAACAATTTCTGAATTATCTTCAGCAAAATTTTACTGGCATGTGATATTACTGATACTGTTTGATAATTTCTGCTTCTGTTGGATCACCCTTCTTGAGAATGGGTACAAATATGACTCTCTTCCAGTCAGCTGAACAGGTAGCTGTTTTCCAAATTTCTTGGCATAGATGAGTGAGCACTTACAGCATTGCACCCATTTGTTGAAACATCTCAGTTGATCTTCCATCTGTTCCTCGAGTCTTCTTTTACCAATGCCTTCAATGCAGTTTACACTTCTTCCTTCAGCAGTATTGTTTCCTGATCATGTGCTACCTCCTGAAATAATGGAATGTCACTCGATTCTTTTTAGTACAGTGACTGTATTTGTTGTACCTTCTTGTGATGTTTCTTACATTGTTTAATATTTTCTCTGTAGAATCCTTTACTGCTGCAACTTCAATTTTTTCTTGAGTTCTTTTAGCTTGAGAAATGCAGACTGTGGTATTTCCTTTTGGTTTTCTATTGACAGGTCTTTGCACATGTGATTATAACACCTTACTTTTTGTTCTTGAGCTGCTCTTTGAAATCACCTGTTCAGCCCTGACTGTCATCAAAACATCTTCCTTTCAATATTTCCTTTATCTTCTGGTAAAGAAAAAGGTCATGAGGGGCCAGAAGAGGTGAGAAAGGAGGGTTTTCCAATGCAGTTATTTGTTTATTGGCTAAAAACTCCTTCACAGACAGTGCCATGTGAGCTGATGCACTGCTGTGATGCAAGAGCCATGAGTTGTTGGTGAAAAGTTCAGGTCATATTGTCTAACTCTTTCTTGCAGCCTTTTTAGCACTTCCAAATAGTAAACTTGATTAACTGTCCAGTTGTTATAAAGTCATAATGAACAATCCATGTGATATCAGAAAGGTTAGCAACATCATTCTGCCTCTGATTTGGACTAACAGAACTTTTTTGGTCATGGAGAATTGGCTGACTTCCAGAGAGCACTTAAACACTTTGTTTCTGGGTTGTATAGGTATACCCATGCTTCACTACCAGTGACAACACAGCCCAAAACATCATCTTACCTCTCCAAAGGCCTTGGAAAACTTCAACTCTCCTTTAGTTTTGTTCATTGGTAAGTTCCTTTGGGACCATTTTTGCACACACCTGAGTCAGATCCAACTCGACAGCACTTGGCTTGGCGTTCTCATGCCAAGATTTTCAGTTAAGATTTTCCTAACCATTTTTCTGTTGATGTTTTCTTGGTCTGCTATGCTTCTCAGTCAGCCAACAATTTTGACACACAATTCAACGAATTTCTGCAACATTTTCTTCAGTTCTGCTGGTTACTGGCTACCCTGATCACTCTTCAACAGTGACACTTTCTCTCTGCTCAGAAAAATGTTTAATCCACTTATACACTGCCTTTTTTTCTTCATGGCATTATCCCCATAAACTTGGACTAATGTGTCCCTGATTTCATTTTCACTCTCGCCAAGTTAAACAAGAAATTTAATGTTTGTTGTTCTATTTCAAGCTCTGACATTCTCACAATGGCACACAAAAACACACAACAACAATAATGAACGCCACCCAGTGAGACTCTGCCACATGTCTACACAAACACATCTCTGAGACACTGATATTCCAAGCTTGTAAAACCCTAACAAGTCGCTTGTACAATGTTGCCAATATAAGCACACGGTGGCAAGGTTGCGAACTTAACTGGCAAACTTTGTAGGTGAAAGGACAAGCTGAGGTTCCAGAGGAGCCACCATTGAATGAGTCTGAGAAACCACCCACACCTCCTGACCATAGTGGGACCAGAAAGTGGGAGACAGAAGAGAAGTCTACAGAAGGCTGCTACCTATTTCCAACAAGGTCTTTTTCACAGGTACCAGGAGTTAGGACCTCAACACAAATTTTTTGTGGGGAAATACTTCAATCTGTAACAGAAGATGGGGAGAAGAGAGCAAGTGAGGACAAAAGTAGTAAAGGGAAAGAGTCAGAGAGAGTAGCTCACAAAATAGAAAACTAACATCAGGAGTTAGGCTGCGCACGAAGAAATACTTTGAAACATTTTACATTTTAATTTTTCCTTGGACTCTGAAAACAATCATTAAGCATCCAGCATTAATTTTTTTTCTGAAGCTGTAGCTCTTTCCTTTACCCCAGTCTCTTCAGTAAACATTATCTTTACACAATTGTGTTATATAGCAGTAACCCAGGGGAAAAGAAGAAAGAAGAGGTTGCCTGAGATATAGAGACAAGATGCTGAAAAGGAGGAAGATTCAGAGAAGAGTGTCCTGGAGCACAAACACATCCTAGAAGTCAAAGAAATATTAGGCTGAAGCCACACTAAAACCCCCCTCCTCCACATACACTTCATACAGAACAAGGGCTTGAGCCATTTTAATTGGCTGTTAAAGGAAAGGTTCACTCCAGGAAGTTAGTAAACTTGGACAGGAATTACATATATTTTTATTGAAAAGGGGGATAGAAGCCTGATACATAATCAAAGGCATGGACTCTGAAGTCAGACTGCCTGTGTTTAAAACCCAACTCTACCACTTATGTATCATTGTAGAAGTTATTATAGCCTCTCAGATTCCATTTCCTTGTCTGCAAATACAGAAATAATACCTACCTCTTAAGGCTGTTACCAGGATTAAATGAGGACAATTGTAAATTGATTAGACAAGTGTTTGACATGTAGTAATTGCTATGCAAAGTCTTGTTGAAATCAATAAATAACATCAAATTGTTAGCAGTGATTATTTCTGAGGAATAAGATTGAGCACTAAATCATTTAACTTAAAATTCGTTTCTGAATTTTTTTGATTTTTATAATGAAAATATATTTGATATAAAATCTGAAAACAATAAAATGATTTTCTTTCAGGAAAATGTGAAATATCTCTTTTTAAGCATCAGGAATAAAATTTTTTCTACAACAAACAGCAAAATAATTTACTCACTGTAAAGTTTTCCATTAAAATATAATCCCTGTGTTTTAAAATATTTAAGGACATTCAAATCTGGGCAAGTGTCCAGCTCAAGATTCAACTTATCATCAAAAGACAAGTAAGATTGATGAGCGTGTTTCTTCAAATTCTGGTTCCATTTCTAGAGGACTCATTAGTGTCTGCTTGTAAAAGATAACACAACTGAATGAAACAAATCTTGCATTTCTTAAACAGAGGCCCAGCTTTATTCATTATTGGTGCATAATTAACACACCATAGAGCCTTAGTGATGTAGTAGATAAGAGATAGGCTACTAACCAAAAAGGTAAGCAGTTCAAATCCACAAACTGCTCCTTGGAAACCCTATGAGGCAATTTAGCCCTATCCTGTAGAATAGCTATAAGTTAGAATCAAGTCATCAACAATGGGTTTTTGTTGTTGTTGCTATGGATATAATACATTGTTGTTACTGTCAGTTGCCAATGAGTCAGTCACGACAACCCCATGTGTGCAGAGTGCAAATGCTTCATGGAGTTTTCAAAGCTGTGACATATCCTAAGCAGATGGCCATGTCTGAACTCCAAGGTGTCTCTTGCTGCCAGCTTTTCTGGTTGACAAACAGAATTACAAGTAGAATCTTGTGCTCTCATTTCAGTTGGGAGGCAATAGAAATATACCAATTATACGCAATATGCTCATACTTAACAACCTTTTCCAGCTACACTGCCAACTTTTTTTATAAAAATTAATTCAGGGCTTTGTACCAGCATCTTCCCGGGCAATGCTAATGCTGCTGGTTAGCGACCAGTTCTGAGAACCACTAGTAGGACAGTGGTTCTCAATATTTATTATACACAAAAATCAACTAGAGTTTTTTTTTTTTTTTAAGTGTAAATTCAGAATTAGTATATCTGGGTAGAAATACAAATTCTCAACAAGGCTTCAGACTAGAATGAACTGGTTTGAGACCATGGTTTAGCTTGGTTTAAATTAATATCAAATCAATTTTTACACTTTTATGATCACAAGGGCTGTTTCAGAGCTTCCTGGGATTTAAAGACACTTAGTATTGCTCCTGTCTCCTGGCTGGCAGGTAGTCTACTTGCAAGGACTGCATGTGTCCCTGAGCTGGTAGAGACAGAGGGAAGGCAGAGCTGGAACTTTTAGTGGAAACCTCCCAGGTCTTCTTCACCTACTGCAAATATTCAGCCCATTCTTTCCCTTACCTTCTATAACCTAAGAAGTAGAATGACCTGTCACATAGGCAAATGCAGAACACAGAAAACACTCGGGTAGTTTTATTTTCTAAGGTGCAGAGAGTACAAGGCCCTTGTAGCTTCTGTGATCAAGACAATAGAACATCTAGCACAGAATTTCCCATCCTTGGATTTACAATCAATTGGAAATACTGGTATTACTGAACAAAGCAAGAACAGGAGGCTATGCCAAAGCAGATTTTTGATCAACACATTGCTCCATCCTCCATCTGTTAAGAACATCCTTCTCTTATTGTGGAAATTATTACCCTCCTTCCCACCCCAACCATACAGTTAAAATGGGACCTAATATGTTCTTGTACGATCTTCTCTTCCAGTCATAGCTGATGGCCTAAGAGTGAGCCAAATTCCTGAAATAGCCAACCAGAGTGCTTCCCCAGTATTTTTAAGAAAGGGTCTGAGAGTCAGTATGAAGAAGTTGTAAGATGAAAACCTAACCCTAACCCTATGACTGATAGTGTTGCGCTACAGGATAGCTCTTGAAACATTCTTTCTGATAATGAATACAGTGCCATTTCTCTTTGTCGTTCCCAGCAATCACATGGTCTACTGTGGCTTGAGTACAGCTAGCCTACATCTTCACAGAACAAATTTAATGTTATATTGACATTTTACTGGATCAGTTGTCATAATGGATTTCTCTAGTTAGCAGAGGTTTCATACCAAATTTGTATAATAGATCACATTGATCAAAATAAACCTGTGTCTGATATTTCTTTTTCTCTTCCTTTTCAATGACATTAATTTACATAAGGTGACAAGCAGCAAGCCTCAGGAATCCTGTGGTCAATATCATTCCCCAGTGTTAGTTGTCCATAAGTTACTCTTGGTCAGAGTTCGTGGAGTCATAGTGTTTTAGAACTAGAAGAAACCTTGTTATATTCATCTGTCTCTTACTGGAAACCGTCTTAGATCTGGTAAAAATCTTGAGTATACAAATAGGTGTGTAAACAATAAAAAACTATTTTCAATATTAATTCTCTTGCTTTCAGTTTGGGAACCCTGAAAGTCTCTTCTTTCTCAGCCTCTTAAGACAGAGATCAATGTACCTTATTATAAAAGAAACAGTAATAATATTGAAATAAAACAGTAGCACCAATAATAAGCAATGCAAACTCATTTTCATTGTGAAATAAGTGATTACATGACTTACGATTACCAGCAGAGGCAAACGCTACTAGTGGCAATTGCAAGGAATTAACTAAGATTCTCTGCTGTATGTTCAAGAATTTAGAATGACCCATGAAATGAGTGTTACTGGAATGAAAACATTCATTCCATCTACTCAGCACGTGGCAAGGCTGTATTTCCCTAAAGAAGCACAACAATCAGATATTTAAATAGCCTGTTACTGCCTTTCTTACTGGAAGGAACAGACATCTCGTGAAGAAACAGGGGATCTAGGAAGTATGAAAGTTTTCTTTGCATTTTATTAGATTGAAGAACCTGTGGTCCATGTTTGAAATGCATGACTGAACAATCAATATGCCTGCATGTCTAAGGTAAGCACAGAGTCCAACAGAGAAATTTTGTTAATAAACAAATGTTTACTGGGTGCCTACTATGGACAAACTTTGTGCTGCACACTCATCTTCATCTTATAACCTCCTTAGAAAAAAGAGACTAACACATGTGAACAGTGGGGGAAAAAATACAAGAACATAATTAAAAACTAACTTGTGTAGTGCTCACATAACAGAGCTACCTAAACCATCCAGCCTAAACTGTGATCTGCCACCAACAGCATCAGCATCACCTGAGACCCCAGACCACTGGAATCAGAGCTGCATTTTAACAATATCCCCAGGTGATTCATTCACACATTATAGCTGAAGAAGCACTGATTTAACAACACTTATGTCTTATAATTGAGGAAAATGAAGCTCAGGGAGGTTAAGGAATGTGTCAGAGATCAAACAGTTAGTTAGGGTCCCCCAGGTCTCCTAGCTCTTAGGCCAATGCTCCATTCATGGAACTCAGAGTCCTGCAGGGTTTCACATAAGAGGAATTTAAGTGTGTGTCAAATGACCATTGATTGTTCTCATCATCTCTGCAGCATGAACACAGAAGGCCGGAGTGGAGCCCAATCACCTGGCCTCCTCCCAGAACCTCCCCAGGCAGACTCAAGTCAGCCTGGCTTCCTGCTAATACTCAAGCTCCAGCCCTCCTTGGAAGGTCTGTCCACAGGCTGACCTTTTCCAAGCACCAGCTGCTTCATGAAGCCTTTCCTAGTCACTCTAATTCTCTTTAGTCTCCTTCTCCTTAATTCAATTTGCTCCCGCATTCTGCATACTATTTCCTAAATAAATCCTTATAACAACCTGACACATTTTCTGTTTTTTGCTCTATACATTGTTATATGATTATATATAATAAGATAAATGCAATTCTTTTCTCTATTGCCTTTTTCAGTAATTCTATATTTCCTTTCCTAAATAGATTGCTATTTTATCATATTAGACTCCTCACTTAATACAGTAACACACACAAAAATAATACTAATATCTTAATAGTTGAAGGAATCAAGCTTATCCTAATGCGGAAGCTCTTTCTACATTATCCCTAAGATGTACTCACTCAGTTTTTATATGTATATTCTCTGTGTTAGGAAGTTCAGTACTCTGTGTGTGTGTTCTAGGTGACAATTTTCAGAGTAAACTAGTTTCTCATTCAAAAATTTATACACAAGGAGAGGTGGAGTCAGACTAAACACATGTCTCCTTGATTTCTTCTGGAAACCAAGGCCTGAATTGATAACTAAAAGGAGACTTCTGGACACCTAGCAAGCCCTAGGACACAGCATAGGGCTGTCAATTTGGACTACATACCACTGAACAGGAAACTTCCATTCCTTTCCCAATCCCCACCCTTGTTGAGTGCCAGCTCTCGAGGTCTGAAGGTAACTTACCATTTTACCTTTTTTTTCCTCTGTCTTAGCTGGTGGGCGTGGGTGGGGCTTAACTGGCAGCAAAGCTCAGATGTACTGCTGACAGGACCAGAAGGCAGAATAGCCACGTTTTTGGAGCCCGGCACTGGAATCTGTGCACATCAGCCCCTCCACCCCCTCTTTCCGAACCTCTGCCATTGATTTGGCTGTTTCACAGTGGGTGGGACAGCTTGCGTGGGACACCATCTTGTTTGACTGGGAGGTGGAGTTACCCAAACAGAGGCCCCAGCAGGACCTAATTCCAAGGCTCAGAGGCAGTACCTGCCTGGGGAGTACTTTTCTGGCAGAAAAGCAGTGTTTTTCACAGTGTGGTCCTATGAATGAAGCCTGGCAGCAGATGACAGCAGAGTAGTAGCCTTTCCATATTTTCAACTAGTTTACAGCATCTGGGATTGGATATAGAGGTGCTTACTTTGCCAGCTGGGAAGAGGGACTTGCATACCTAAAATTCTGACTGATCCTGGAAGCTGTCAGACACCCTTTACCTTTCAATATAAGACTGCCTAGAGAAATACCTACAGTGTATCCTGAAGGCATCTCTTCTAGCCTTTACTGACTCATATCATAGGGTCAGCTGATGGCCCACTAGTGACTCTGTAAGTAGGGCCATAACTTTGTCATTCCAGAAGTGGAGCCTGCTATCCTAGAGATTCTACTGGGCCTAGTCACTGAAGTACATAGAGGTGACTGATGATCACTCTTGTTTTCAGACTGAGCTTTAGATCCCGTTAAGGTAACACCAGAGAAACAAAACAACCTCCAGGTGCCCAAAAAGCAAACAGATGTTGGACAGAAACATAAAGAAAAATTCACCTATGGCTCCAGAAGGCCCCCAAAAGAAAGAACCAAAGAACTTCCCCCGAAGAAGAAGTCTTTCTGAAACTATCAGAGGGCAAGTACAAAAGGATTATATAGAGAGAGCCCTCCTAGACATTATACAAAATGCAGCAGAGCAAAATTAAAAATTAAACAAGGTGTTCAGTCTGACGGAACACCAATATTCTGAAATCAAACAGATCAATAACAAAACCAAAGAGAGAGAAAATTGAATTCAAAGCCAAGAAAACAGAATGGAACAAATGGAGAATAGACTTTCTGACTCGGAAGCTGGAGATACTGACTCCAGCATCAAGAGGAGAAATTAGAAAAAAGAATCAAGAAAAATGAAGAAGTATTAAGAAGCATGTGGGACTCCATTAAAGGGAACAATCTACGATTAATTGGAATTCCTGAGCAAGGAGGAACACCTGAAAACACAGAGAGTATTGTTGCTGAGCTGCTGACAGAAAACTTCCCTGAAATTACAAAAGAAGAGAACATAGATATCCAAGATGCATATTGAACACCACTCAATATAGACCCCAAAAGAAAGACTCCAAGACATATTATAATCAAGCTTAACAAAATGAAACACAAGCAAAAACTCTTAAACATATCAACACTCAAAGCAAAGCTAATGTTCAGAGGGAAGCCCTGTAGGCTTTTGTCTGACTTCTCAGCAGAAATGATACTGACACAGAGGCAATGGAATGACACATTCAAATCCTTGAAGGAGAAAAATTTCAACCAAGAATTATATATCCTGCAAAACTATCTTTCAAATGTGCAAATGAAATCAAGACATTCACAGACAAACAGAAACTCAGAGACTTGGTAAAAGCCAAACCATAACTACAAGAAATACTGAAAGAAGCACTTGACTTAGAAGAACAAAACCATTAACTCTATATTTTAGGAGGAAATACAGGACACATCATCCAGAAACCTACTCAGTTAGGGAAGAATCCAAACTCAATCAAAACTATAATATTAAAAGAAGTGACCCAGTGATCATATCATGAAAACTATAATATCATCATATTAAAAAGAGGGATGTACTGCAGTCTAGTCTTTTCAGATGGAGAGGAAATTAATAAGACGTGTAGTATTTAAAATTGGAATTAAACATAGATCATTAAAGGGGATTACAGGGGTAGCTGCAAAGCACAATAAAGATGCAACATATCAAATCAAAAAACATAATACAGGAGTCTCAACAACCACAAAACCAACACTGAAAAAGGTGAAAAATCAACTCATAAAGAAGAGTATCCCATAACAGAATAGTAACAACAAAGAAAACATCAACACAGAAATAAATACATCACAATGACAGCACTAAATACATACCTATCAATAATTACATTGAATGCAAATGGACTGAAAGCTCCAATAAAGAGACAACAAATGACATCTTTGATCAAAAGACATGACTGTCTATATGTAGCTTACAAGAAACTCACCTTACACTTAAAGATATGAATAAACTGAAAATTAAAGGACGAAAGAATATATACCAAGCTAACAATACACAAAGAAGAGCAGGTGTGGCAATACTAATTTCAGCTAAATTAGATTTTAATGTAAAATCCACCATCAGGGACAAGGGTGGACACTATTTATTGCGGAAAGTTTCAATACACAAGCAGGACTTAACAATATTAAATATTTATGCACCCAATACTAGAGCATCTAAATACATCAAAGAAATACTGACTACACTCAAAAATGAGATAGATCACTCCACAATAGTGGGAGACTTCAACACTCAACTCTCAATATTGTAGAGGTCTTTTATAAAAAGGTTCAACAAAGATATGGAGGATCTTATTGCCACAATTAACCAGCTAGACCTCATTGATATATACAGAGCTTTCTATCCATCAGCAGACAACTACACCTTCTACTCCAGTGCACACAGGACATTTTCCAGAACAGACCATGTATTGGGACATAAAGCAAATCTCAACAAAATCCATAACATTGAAATATTGCAAAATATCTTCTCAGACCATGAGGCCATAAAAGTCAAAATTAATAGCAGAAAAAACATAGATAGAAATTGGAACTCACGGAAATTGAACATCTTGCTCAAAATGCCATGGGTTATAGAAGAAATCAAAGATGAAATAAAGAAATTTATGGATTCAAATGAGAACGAAAACACTTCCTACCAGAATCTACAGGATACAGCCAAAGCAGTGCTCAGGGGTCACTTTGTCTCTATAAATGCACACATCTGGAAGGCAGAAAGAACCCAAACCAAAGATCTAACCCTACAGCTTGAACAAGTAGAGAGACAGCAACAGAGGAACTCCTCAGGCCCTAGAATAAAACAAATCATAAAGATCAGAGCAGAACTAAATGAATTAGAGAATAGAAGAACAATTGAAAAAAATGAAAAGACCAAGAGCTCGAGTTTTTTAAAAGATCAACAAAATTGACAAACCAATGACTAAACTTACTAAAGAAAAACAGGAAAGGAAACAAATAACACAAATGAGAAATGAGATGGGAGATATCGCAACAGATCCAACAGAAATAAAAAATGCCATAACAGAATACTAAGAAAGACTGTACTCTAACAAATTTGAAAACCTAGAGGAAATAGACAAATTCTTAGATTCACATCACCTACCAAAATTATCACAAGGTGAAGCAGAACAACTTAATAAACCCATCACAAAGGAAGAGATAGAAAAAGTCGTCCAAAAACTACAAACCAGAAAAAGCCCTGGCCCAGATGGTTTCACCACAGATTTCTACCAAGGTTTTAGAGAAGAGTTATCTCCAATACTACTAAGACTATTTCACAGCATAGAAATGGTTGGAATACTTCCAAATTCATTCTATGAAGCCAGCATAACCCTGACACCAAAGACAGGGAAAGATCAAACAAAAAAGAACTACAGACCAATATCACTCATGAACCCAGATGTAAACATCTTCAACAAAATTCTTGCCAATAGAATACAACAACATATCAAAAAAATAATTCATCATGACCAAGTTGGATTCTTACCAGGGATGCAAGTCTGGTTCAACATCAGAAAAACAATTAACGTGATCAATCACACAAATAACACAAAAGACAAGAATCACCTGATTTTGTCTATTGATGGAGAAAAGGTTTTTGATCAAGTCCAACAGTCATTCATGCTAAAAACTCTCAGCAAAACAGGAATAGATGGCAAATTCCTCAATTCAGTAAGGGCCATTTATACAAAGCCAACTGTCTACATCATCCTGAAAGGGGAGAGACTGAAGCAATTGCCCTTGAGACCAGGAACTAGACAAGGATGCCCACTCTCACCTCTCCCATTCAACACTGTACTAGAAGTTCTAGCCAGAGCACTTAGACAAGACCAAGAAGTAAAGGGCATCTGCACTGGCAAAGAGGAAGTAAAAGTCTATTTGCAGATGACATAATTGTACACGCAGAGAATCCTGAAGAATCCATAACCAAACTACTCAAACTGATAGAAGAGTTCAGCAAAGTGTCAGGACATGAGATAAACATAAGTAAATCAGTAGGATTCCTTTATACCAGCAATGATATTATTAAAGAAGAAATCACCAAATCAATACCATTTAGTATAGCCCCCAAGAAGACAAAATATCTACCTACAAAGCTGACCAGAGAAATATCAGACCTTTACAAAGAGACCTACAAGACCTTACTACAAGAAACTGAGACTTACATAAATGGAGAAACCTACCCTGCTCACGGATAGGAAGACTTAACATTGTGAATATGGCTATTTCACCCAAAGCAATCTGCTTATATAATGCAATCCCACAAATTCCTGTGACATTTTAACAAGATGGAGAAACAAATCACCAACTTTGTTCGGAAATGGAAGAACTCCAGACAAGTAAAGCACTACTGAAGAAGAAGAACACAGTGGGAGGCCTCTCACTACTCAACTTTAGAACCTATTACACTGCCACAGTTGTCAAAACAGCCTGGTACTGGTACAAAAAGAGACAGACAGATCAATGGAACAGAGTTGAAACCCCAGAGATACCAACATCCTCCTGTGAACAGGCGATACTCGACAAAGGCCCTAATATATTAAACTGTGGTAAAAGCAATCTCTTCAACAAATGTTGCTGGCAAAATTGGATATCTATCTGCAAAAACTTAAACAAGACTCATATCTCACACCTTATACAAAACCCAACTCAAACTGGATAAAAGACCTACATAACAAGTCTAAAGCAATATAGCCCAACCAAGAAAAAAATAGGATGAACAATGGAAGTTTTAACATACAGTGTAGGCAGACTTCAAAATCTGACAAGCACAAACAACAGAAGAGAAAACAGACAAATGGGAACTACTAAGACGCAAACACTTTTGCTCATCCAAAGACTTTCTCAAAAGAATTAAAAGACCACCTACAGAATGGGAAAAAGTATTTGGCAACTGTATGTCAGACTGATGTCTGATCTCTATAATCTATACTGTACTATAATATACCAATAAGAAAAAGATAAATAATTCAATTAAGCTATGGGCAAAGGAGATGGACAGACACTTCTCTAAAGAGGCTATCCAGGCAGCCAAAAAAGAATGCAGAAATGAGAACGACCAATAGGTATTAAGGAAATCCAAATCAAAACTACAATGAGATACCATCTCACCCCAACAAGGTTGGTCATGATCCGGAAAATGCAAAACAACAAATGCTGGAGAGGCCGTGGAGAAATCAGAACTCTCCTACACTGTTGGTGGGATTGCAAAATGGTGCAACCTCTCTGGAAAGCAATCTGGCACTTCCTTAAAAAGCTGGAAATAGATGTACCATTTGACTCAATAATTCCACTGCTTGGAATATACCCTACAGAATCAAGGGAATTCACACCAACAGATATACATGCACACGAATGTTTATTGCAGCACAGTTCATAATAGCAAAAAGATGGAATCAACCCAGATGCCCAACAGCAGAGGAATGAATAGGTAAACTACGGTGTATATACTCAATGTAACACTATGCAATGATAAAGAACAATGATGATTTTTGGAAGCATCTCATAACCTGTTTTCAACTGGAGGACATTATGTTGAGTGAAAGTACTCAGCAGCAAAAGGACAAATATTGTACAAGACCCCTAAGATAAGAACTTAAAAACAGACAAGTGCATAGAAGAAAAGACTTTGATGGCTGCAAGGGTGGGGAGGGAGGTCAGGCAAGAGTAGGGTATAGATTAGATAGTTGATAGATATTTGGTTGGGTGAAATCAATGACAGCACACATTAGAAAGAAGATCAATTTTAACTGGACTTCAACATAAGATTACTCCTCCCATCTCAACCCACTATTGCAAGGACAGAGTAGCTGGGGAGGGGAGCCAGGGACCATGCTATCAGGGGACATCAAGGCCAATTGGCATAACTAGCATTTTGCTAAGAGAGTCTTCTGCACCCCACATTGCTGAGTGACGTCTAGGATCTTAAAAGCTGCCATCTGAGGTACACCAAATGGTCCCAACTCAGCTCGAACAGATATTCCCCAAGAACCAAAATGGCATGGGGGAAAGAGAACCCAGATGACAGAGAGACCCATATGAGTAGGTGACTACATCAACATGTGACCAGAAGAACTGGATGGTGCCTGGCCACCACCAGTGATAGCCATGAGGGGGCTCACAAAGTTGAGTCTCACTGGCAACACGAGAATAAAAATGGGTGCACCCTGAGATCTCCACTAGAAGACCATAATTGATGGTCCAGGAGCCTCGAGTTTCCCCTGGGAGCATGGCCCCTGGTCCTGATGCTGTCCCATCCATAAATCATAATGGAGGTCAACTCTTCGGACAAGAATGGATTAGACTTGGTGACACAGAATGACCATATCATGTGAGCACTTTTTGGTTTCATACATCTACAGGATGTCATCTGGCTGATCTCTTACTGGAGGCAGGGTAGAGAGGAGAGCAGGGGATAGGAAACTGTTAGAAGGATATGACATGTATAGAACGGATAGGAAGAGTGTGCTGTCACCGGGCAGGGAGAGCATGGGGAGCTGCACATAGGTGGGCAGGCAAATTTATACTGGATTGTACATTTTCACTCAATCACTAAAAAAAGGAGACTCTAATAAAGACAAAATCTGGTAAGATTAAAAAAAAGTTTATACAAGAATCATTTTGTGTCATCGGTTGCAACCCCCATAACATATCAGCACTCTCCCACTTCCTATCCAGGTTCCCTAGTTCCATCAATCCAGTTTCCTGCCCATTCCTGCCTTCTCCTCTTTACTTTGGAGCCAGAACCAAAATCAAATCCACTGCTGTGCAGTGAAATTCAGGCAGGCTTTGCCAACTGGGCCTCATATACTTCATTGATCTAAGAAGCACATTCCTCGTGCATGTCATTGTTTTGTGTTTAAGTCAGCCCTTTTTTATTCTGAACAACTTCAGTTATTAGAAAACTCTGGGCTGAAATCTCCTTTCCTCTAACTTCTACCATGTGTTCTTGGTTCTGCCCTCTGAGATAACTTAGGACAGGTCTAACTCACCTCTCATAGAGAAGCCCTGCCAGTGTTTGAACTAATTCGCCAAAAGTGATTTGGAAACCCAGGGCAGCCCTGGCGGTGAGAAGCCATGGGGAGTCTTTTATTTTAAGCCTGTAGCCTGAGTTTCCTTCCTCGCTACTTCTTAACGAGCTCATGCTTTCAGGAAATGTGGGCTGAACACTACATGCTCAACCGTATGGAGCACATGCTTTTCTAGGAGTTTATTCATCCAAAGAGATTGCAAGATCACACGCATCCTAACACAATGCAGAATGGAAACAACTTCACAGTGGAAGCTGGGTCATTTTATCCCACCTAGAAGTCCCCAGCCCGTCTTGCTGAACAGCCAGAGTGTTAACCCCTCCAGCCATCACTTCTTGAGCACACTCGTATGCCCATATGGTTCTATTTCTTCCTGAGTGAACCATCTTCCCTTGACTCTTTCCTAGATAATTCTTTCCATGATGACTTCTAGAATTTCAACTCCAAAGTAAATAAACTCCCCTAATCCCTGAACTTCTTCCAGAACACTCTTGTCTTACATGTTATGAATTCCCCTAAGGCCTCCTGTCCCCAGTAAAGTGAAGGCCACTCATTTTCCCAATGCCAATACACCACAGAGCAGGTTCCCATTTTTTTCTTCCAGATTTCTCATAAAATCTCTCTTTAGGGCCATTGCAAACTAGTTATCAGAAAACCCAGCAAGTCTTATGATAGTCTCTTTTAGTCATGTAGTGTTGCTGTAACAAAAATACAAGTAGATGGCCTTTTTAATATATAAATTTTTTTCATTGTGTTTTAAGTGAAAGTTTACAATTAGTTTCTTATACAAAAACCGACACATGCTTTGCCATGTGACCCTAGCTAGAAGTGTGACAACACACTTCTCCCCTCCAATCCATATTTCCCATGCCCATTTAAACAGTTCCTGTACCTTTCTGTTGTCTCGTCTCACCTCCAAATAGGAGCTGCTCAGTCAGTCTCCTGTATCTACCCAAGCTAAGTCTCACACTCTTCACCAGTATCATTTTATACCTTAAATACAAGTTCAGTCTTCACCTGAGGAGTTGGCTTCCAGAATGGTTTCAGTTCTGGGTTAACACAGGGAACAGGGACTATGTCTTCAGGGGACCCTCCAGTATGTCAGACCATCAAGCCTGGTCTTTTTACTAGAGTTTGAGTTTTGTACCCCACATTTCTCCCACTCCATTAGGGACTCTTTGTTGAGTACCCTATAAAGGCAGTCTTTGGTGGTGGCTGGGCATCGTCTAGTTTTTCGGGTCCCGTGTTGACGTAACCTCTGATATATGTACCCTTTTCTTTCTGTCAGGCCCATACTTTCCTCCTGTCCTTGATGCTCTTGTTTCTCCTTTCCTCTAGGTGGGTTGAGACCAATTTATGCTTTTTAAGTGGGTGTTTGCTAGCTGTGAAGACCCCAGATATCATGCACCAGAGTACAATATAGAATATTTTCTTAAAAAGTTTTTTATGCCAATTGACCTAGTGTCCCCTGAAGCCATGATGCCCAGACCCCTGTCCCTGGTACTCTCTCCCTGAAAGTGTTTGATTGCATTTAGAATACATCCAAGCTTTGGGTTTAATCCATTTGTGCTGACCACTCCTGTGTTGTGTGATGTGTCTCCCTTCACTAGAAATAAATTCTTGTCTATTAAAGCAGATGGCTTTAACAGAAGTTTATTGTGTCACAGTCCAGTAGGCTAGAAATCCAAATTCAGGGATCAGCTCCAGGGGAAGGCCCATGTCATCAATCTTCCCCTGTCCTAGGAGCTTCTCTGTGCAGGCATCCTGGGTCCAAAGGCCATGGTGTGCTCTAGTGCTGCCTTCCTGGTAGTATAAGGTCCCCAACCGTCTGCTTGCTTCCCTTTCTTTCTATCTCTTGTAAGATAAAAGATGACACAGGCAATACCTCCAAAGAAACTCCTTTTATATTGGATCAGGGATGTGACCTGAGCAAAAAGTATTAAATCACACCTTAGTCTTCTTTAACCACAGACAGAGATTATGATTTATAACACATAGGAAAGTCATGAAATGTAGGGCAACCACATAATATTGGGAATCACAGCCTAACCAAGCTGATACATATTTTGGTAGGGGGGACACAATTCAGTCCATAACAATTCATAACATGTTCCACCCTGCTATACAGGCAACTTGATCTTCCTGTAACACTAAGGCAGGATTTTCAGTAGCAGCTGTGAATTTCATTTGCTGTTACTAGGAGATAAAGTGAGACCTTTTCTACTGCTTTATCATCATATTATAATTTTTTTTAAAAAAAAAACAAACTTACTTCCAAAACTTCCGGAGAATGAAAGGTAAACAAAAGCAATTGCTAATTCTAAAGGCTTGTAGAGTTCTGCCATGATTGAAACGGAAATACCTGGTAGCAAATAGCATTTTGGAGATCTAGAAAGTATCACTTTTTCCTCAGTGAAGCTGGAGTTAGTATACCTTCTCTTTTATTTTTGACTATATGTAGGGACTACCCTGTCCCTAAAGATTGAGGGACAGGGTAGGAATAAGGGGTGATTACTGTAGGTTGCTGTCTGTGGTTTTTCAAAGTGGCAAGGATGAACTAGCTGTAAAGAACCCCACAAACCTAGTCATGTCAATGATTCTCTCTGACCAAATTTTCTTCAAGGAGTCATGTAGCCTAACCTCATTTCATACTGGCCTTCCTGATTTTAAAATTCTCACCATATGACTACATCAACATGTGACTGGAAGAACCAGATGGTGTCCGGCCATCACCACTGATAGCCGTGATGGGGCTCGCAGAGTCTCACAGGCAACAGGAAAATAAAAAGGGGTGCACCCTGAGATCTCCACTAAAAAACCACAATTGATGGTCCAGGGGTCTCAGAGTTTCTTTGGGAGCATAGCCCTTGGCCCTGATGCTGTCCCTGTCCATAAATCATTGAACTTGGTGACACAGAGCAGTCATATCATGTGTGTCCTTTATGGTTCTATACATCTATAGGATGTCATCCAGCTGACCTCTTACTGGATGCAGGGGAGAGGGTGAAGAAGAGGGAATAGGAGATTGTTAGGAGGATATGACATGTACAGGACAGAACAGAGAGGAGTGTGCTGTCACCGAGCAGGGAGAGCATTGGGAGCCGCTCAATGGAGGGTATGCAAGTTTATATAGGATTGTATATTCTCACTCAATCATAAAAAAAAATATTTTTTAAAAAAATTCTCACCGTAGCTATGCAATTTGATCATTGCCTTCTGTTTCATGTTTGTCTTTTTATCTCCAAGTAAAGCTGAGAATAGACAACTTCTCCTACTTTTATCTATACAAAAGGCTCCAAACCAATAAGTGTTGAATTTCTATCTCTTACACTGTCCTCCTCAGAATATATGTGTTTCAGGAACAGACTGCAAAGTTAGTGGGTGCTACATACCCAGGAAACCTTCTCTCTGTTCATTCAAGATAGGGCTAGAGTCTCTGGGTAGTGCATATGGTAAGTGCTCTGCTAACTGAAAGATTAGGTGTTTGAGTTCATGTAGGGGCATCTCAGAAAAAACACCTGATGACCTACTTCCAAAAAAACCAACCACTGAAAACCATATGGAACTTCTTCAAACCTGAGACCAGGATGAACTAGGTGGTGCCTGGCTACCAATACCAACCATTCTGACCAGGGACACAATAGAAAGTCCTGGATGGAACATAAGAAAAATGTAGAACAAAACTTAAATTCCTAAAAAGGCCAGACATGCTAGATCAATAAAAACTAGAGAACCGCTTGAGTCTATCAAACTAAGACACCCCTGAACCTGAAATTGAAGCTATTTCTCTGGATCACCTTTCAGCCAAATAACAGATTGGCTTAAAAAATAAACAGTATCAATTGTGAGTTATGGGCTTCCATAAACAATTAACTATATTAGACCAAATCATCAACAATTATCCAAGAATAAAGATGACACAGCAAGGAGTGTAAGGGAAGCTAGATCAATGAAAACAGAAAAAAACAGAGTGGAAACAATGACAATGCTGACACATTCTAAAAACTATAACCAATTGACATGGATAGTATTGTAGCCCCCCCAAAACATATATGTTGATTTGACTTGGCTATGAGTCCCAATATGTGGCCATTCCTCCCATGTGTTGTGAATCCTCCCTCAGTGATACTGATGGCAGAGAATGGTCAGCAGTTGTGCTGGTGAGGCAGGATTCAAGCTATCAGCTTGTGGGATATAAGAGAGAGACGTGAGCAGAGGAAGTTGGGAACCTCATACCACCAAGAAGGTAGCACTGAGAACGGAGCATGTCCTTTGGGCCTGAGATTCCTGTGCTGAGATGCTCTCCTTGAATTTGGACTCAGTCTATTAGACTGCGGTAACTTCTCTTGTTGAATGCACTTGTGATTCATGAATGGATTTGTGGCTTACCGGACTGTGACAATAAAAGTTTTTCTGCATGAAGCCTTCCATTCATGATATTTTCTGTTGGAGCAGTACCAGGTGGCTAAAACATCAATGGCATGAAACAATTTGTACAAAAATTGTTAAAGGGGAAACAAATTTACTGTGCAAATTTTCACCTAAAAGACAATAAAATATATATTTTTTAAAAAACTATGAAGTACAACTTTACTCTGACACACGGGGGTCACCCTGAGTTGGAATTGACTCAACAGCAGCAAGTAAGTGGTAACGTAGAGCTACATACATACAAGTAAATGAGCATTTGATAAATTTCGCCATGAGTTGGATCTGACTCAATGGCACTTGGCTTGGCTGGCAATAAAAATATAGTAAAATAGAAACTAAGAGAGACTTAGATAAATGGAAAAACCTACCCTGCTCATGGATAGGAAGACTTAACATTGTGAAAATGTCTATTTTACCCAAAGCAATTTATTTATATAATGCAATCCCAATATAAGTTCCAGGATCATTTTTTAATGAGATGGAGAAACAAATCACCAATTTTGTTTGGAAAGGGAAGAAGTCCCAGTAAGTAAAGTACTACTAAAGAAGAAGAACACACTGGGAGGCCTCTCATTACCTGACCTTAGAACATACTACACTGCCACAGTGGTCAAAACAGCCTGGTACTGGTACAAGAACAGACAGATGGATCAACGGAGCAGAATTGAGACCCCAGAGATGACACCATCTGCCTGTGAACAGTTGATATTCAGCAAAGGCCCTAAGACATTAAATTGGGGTAAAAACAGTATCTTCAACAAATGGTGCTGGCAAAATTGCTTATCCATCTGCAATAAACTGAATCAAGATCCATATCTTACACCTTACACAAAAACCAACTCCAACTGGATAAAAGACCTAAATATCAAACCTAGAACGATAAAGCTCATCCAAGAAAAGGTAGGAACAACAATGGAAGTTTTACTACACAATGAGGACAGACTCCAAAATCTGTCAAAGAAACCACAATCAACAGAAAATAGATAAATGGGAACTATTAAGAATCAAACACTTTTGCTCATCCAAAGACTTTATTAATAGAATTAAAAGAACTCCCACAGAATGGGAAAAAATATTTGGCAACTCTATGTCAGACTGATGCCTGAACTCCATAATCTATAAGATACTACAAAATATCAATAAGAAGAAGATAAACCATCCAATTAAGCGATAGGCAAAGGAGATGGACAGACATTTCACTAAAGAGGAGATCCAAGCAGCCAAAAAACACATGCAGACATGTTCACGATCTTTAGTTATTAAAGAAATTCAAATCAAGACAACAATGAGATACCATCTCATCCCAACAAGACTGGCCATGATCCAGAAAACACAAAACAGCAAATGCTGCAGAGGCTGTAGAGAAAGTGGAACCCTCCTACACTGTTGGTGGGGTTGCAAAATGGTCCAGCCTCTTTGGAAAGCAATCTGGCGCTTCCCTAAAAAAATAGATATTGATATACCATTTGACCCAGTAATTCCACTACTTGGAATATATCCTACAGAATCAAGGCCTTTCATACCAACGGACACATGCACCAGAATGTTTATCGCAACACAGTCCACGATAGCAAAAAGATGGAATCAATCCAGATGCCCAACAACAGAAGAATGGATAGGTAAACTATGGTACATATACTCAATGGAGCACTACGCAATGATAAAGAATAACGATTCCAGGAAATATCTCCTAACCTGGTTTCAACTGGAAGACATTATGTTGAGTGAAAGTAGTCAGTGACAAAGGGACAAATACTGTACGAGACCTCTACGATAAGATCTCAAAAACAGACTTGTGTATAGAAGAAAAGACTCTTTGACAGCTGCAAGGGAGGGGAGTGAGGAAGGGTGAGGGGGGAAGGTTTCGTTTAGATAGTTGCTAGAAATCTGGTTGGGAGAACGCGGTGATAACACACATTAGAAACAAGAACAACATTAACTGGAGTTCAACATAACTTGAGTACTCCTTCCATCTTAACCCAATATTGCAAGGATAGAGTAGCTGGGCCAGGGGGCAGGGGACCATGCTCTAGGTGAAATCTAGGCCAATTGGTACAACTAGCATTTTGCTAAGAGAGCTTTCTGCACCCTGCATTGGTAAGTGGCGTCTGGGGTCTTAAAAGCTGTCAAGCTGCCATCCGAGGACACAGCAAATGGTCCCAACTCAGCAGGAACAGATGCTCACCAAGGGCAAAAATGACATGCAGTAAAGACAACCTAGAAGACAGAGAGACCTGCAAGAGTGGGTGCCTTCATCGACTTGGGACTGGAAGAACCAGATGGTGCCCAGCCACCACCAGTGATAGCCATGATGGAGCTCACTAGGTTGAGTCTCACTGGCAACACAAGAATAAAAAGGGGTGCATCCTGAGATCTCCACTAAAAGACCTCAATTGATGGCCCAGCGGTTTTGGGGTTCCACTGAGAGCATGGCCCCCGGCCCTGATGCTGCCCTTTCCCATAAATTATAATAAAGTTCCACTCTTTGGACAGGAATGGATTGGACTTGTCAAAGCAGAGTGACCATATATTGGTTGCACTTTATGGTTCTATACATCTATAGGATATCATCCTGCTGACCTCTGGCTGGAAGAAGGAGAGTGGGTGGAGAGGAGCGGAAAGGAGGCTGTTGGGAGGATGAGACATGTATGGAGTAGAGAGGAATAGTGTGCTGTCACCGGACAGGGAAAGCAGTGGAAGCTGCATATGGGTGGGCATGTAAATTTATACAGGGATGTACATTTTCACTCAGTCATGTTAAATAAAAAAGAAAAAAAAAGCAAAGATGTCAAAAATATATAGTAATATAGTTTATAGCATTTTACAGCTGTCTGCCATGTAGATGTTTTTTTTTCCATCCAACAAGAAGCCTTAACTTTATTAATGATAGAAACAGTACAAATTTGAAACCAAACTGCAGTTACTCTTTCGAAACACCAGAAAAGTCCTCGTTTTCAGATGGTTACACTGTTAATTCCATAATAGCATTTACAGTATCATTACTGTTGTTCTTCAGGGCTCGGACTGCCTTTGCTCTTGACATGTTTGCTTGTGACATGACCAATTCTATGTCCTTAACTTCCACATCTGTTTCATCAACCTCTTCTTCTTCACTCTCCTCTTGTACAGTTGGAGTTTGTGTGTTTTCCTGAATGTTTGACACAGCTTCACCCTGAACTTTGAATTTCTCTGCAGCTGCTAGCTGTGCTTGCTGAGATAAATCTTCAGTCTTGGCTTCCCCAAAAACTATGTAGGTATCTGAAGCTGGGCTCTTGTAGACATCTGGCTTTGTGATGACAAAGAGGATATTCTTAGATTTCCGGATAGTCACCCTAGTAACCCCTGTGAATTGTCAAAGACCCAGTTTGCACATAGCCTTCCGTGCCTTCTTTTCACTCTGTCTTTGTTTTGCTTTGCTGACTGGTTCTTCACCAATTTCAGCTGCTGCTGCCAGCTGGGCTTGTTGTGTGGTTGCCTGTGTGGAATCCTGTTCCTCCAGCTCTGGTACTGATTCATTGCTGCCGGATTCTGTACCTGACCCTGTCTCAGCCTGGGGTTGTGGCAACTCCTGCTCTGTAGCAGGGACGGTTTCTGTGGCTTCACCGGGCATTTCTTCCCATCCCTGGACTCTGGGCCCGGCTTGCCCTTCTGCTGTGTTCGCCAGGGCACCAATTGCAGAACCCATTTGTCCGGAGACCTAAGGGCCACAATTCTCACGGCTGAGAAGGGATCCAGCAGCCCCATAATGCCTCCAAGTCTCCTTAATTCAGTACCCTGGGCGGCTCAGCCTGCGAGAAAGGTGGATGGCTGTGGATCAGACAAGTGTTTTAAAACAAGAGATATACAACACAAGAGTTCTAAAATTTCAACCTGGTTGATAGCAGACTTTTAATAGCTGCAGCATACTAACTGACTTCATGTAAGTGAATCTGAGTTTCCAAATAGTGAAGCATGTTTTACATTTCTGAATATGCAAAATAAATGTAAAAAAAGTAATTCTAAGTTATTCTAAGGTGTTCATTACACAGTCACACACGCACATTTTGATAGTTGGCAACTTCTTCTTGGATTGCTCAGGCATGAGTCAAGTATATTCACCCACTGTGCCTTTTACCGGTGCCATCTTTGCATACACCCGTAACTATCTGGCACAGGGTGAAATCATGATTTAGCAAAGGGGAAGGAGAAGGTAAAATAGAGTGCTATCTCCCATAATTGCTATTTAAACGAGACAATAAAAAGGATGAAACAAATTAAATTAGCTAAGAAGCAAGAGCATCCCAATGAACTGGCCAAGATAATCAACTTGGAAAATTAGCTATTAAACCTCCACACATGCTCATTTTCATAATTTTTTGTGTGTGCTTGTGAAACGCAACCCCGCACTGAAGCTGCTGGCACGAAGATATCCTTCATTTCTCTGCGAGAAGTCACTTGCGATTGGCCTTAACGAAGTTGGAAGTGAGATTTATAAATGCTCTAGTTTACTATTTCTCATTTCTGTGATAAATTGTTTAAGGGTGTTTTTATTAGGGTTGGAGAAGGATGTAAAAGAGAAGAGAAAGTTGACTCAAGCTATTCACCTTTCTGAATTCTTCTTGTTTCACTTGATTTTAAACTTTTCTCCAAATGTGTGTGTTAAATAAAAAGAGCATGGGTATTGGTTTTCATTAGTATTGTTTCTGTTATTATTATCATTAAGTTCAGACTTTTACCGGCTTGAAGAGTACTTTCCATAAATTTTTATGGGGTTTCAAACTTCTTATTTCTGCCCTTAATTTTTTTATCTCACTGTCCTGTGTCTTCAGTCTTAAGAAACCTCATTGCCTTTGAATTGATTCCAACTCATGGTGACCTCTTACCCATGTCTTTATACTTACAAGCAGCTAATTCTTTATTACTCACGGTAGTCACTGAAAAGATCATAAGCATTAATAAAATCTGCAGATTATAAGGATTCACACTTACTTTTATCCAATAATTCAAACTTTATGGTGTTATTGTTAGAACATAAAATAAGTGGCCAAATGGGCTTATTTGAGATTCTCCCCTTAAGCTTCTTTTCTAGTCAATATTTTGCTAAATTGTAGTTGCTACCTACGAAAAGATAGGTATTGGAACATATGCTGAAATGGGAAAATCCTCATAGGAAGAGAGGCAATGAATTTAGAGGATTCACAATCAAGAAATTTAAGCACCACTATCTGAAGATTAACAGAAACCTTGTTAATGTAATGGTTAAGTGCTACATTTGCTAACCAACAGATCAGCAGTTCAAATCACCAGGTGCTTTGAAAACTCCAAGGGACAGTTTCACTCTGACCTATTGGGTCACTGTAAGTCAGAACCGACTCAGCTGCAATGGCTTATTTATTTATTTATTTATTTGTCTGAAGATCAGCTATTCAGGTGAGAAGGTCTTAATGAGAGATTAAGGAAAAAATTTCCTTAGTGGATTATTAATCTGGTGTACTCATCTTTTATCTGAATTCTGTTCATAGATCTATCTTTTTTATTAAAAATTTGAATCTACCCCCAAAGAGAATGGTTTCTATAACCCTGTATCTGTGAACACATCCAAAGCATCAGAGGTAAGACAATTCCTTGAAAAGATACATTTCTCAGTTTAGAGTAAAACTGAATAATCTCAGAACTATCAGACCAGAAACGAGCAGGATGCTGGGTGTGTTATGGGGCAGCTGAATGGTCTGGGATCCTCAGGGCCTGGGATGCAGAAAGAAGTCCACATTCCCACACGGTACCGAGAAAACCAGCTAAGCGGTACTCTGCATGTTCAGTTTTTTTGTTTGTTAATTCTTCATCAAGAACAACAAAAAAAGGAAGAGGAAATGAAAAAACACTAAATCAAAATGAATAGATAGTACTTCAAGACAAGTGTCTGGCTTTAGTGTTATTTTTAGTTAAATAGAAAATCCCTAATGGCATGCAATTAGATGAAAATACATTTTCACTAGAAAGACAAAGTCTTATCTTTTGAGGTAGAGATAAGTAGGAGCCTATGGTAAATACGCATCCTCTAAATTATGTGCTAATGTTAACTTCTTTGTGCATTTTGAGTTTCTTTACTGGAGATGGGATGATATGTGTCCCTTATTTACAATTTTATTACAACATTTAAAATGGCAAAGGCAGATACTAAACTCGCACCATTAGGTGCATTTTAGCTTTAATAGAAGTCAACACAGTAGACTCTCAAAAAGACGAGCACCTCTTGCTAGGTTATAGTTACAGGTATATTATTTTAGGCACATCAACTTTTATTGACTGTTAAGTTTCATTCTACGAATACTAACTACCTACTGATTCCCAAGGTGCTGTATTTACTGTGAGGATACAGTATAAGGAGTAGATTACACATAGCTGCTACCCAATGGAATTTGGTGACAGAATAGAAAACATTACTGTGCAATGCGGGAAATGCTGTGCTTTTTCACACTGTAAGATAAAGTAGAATATTTGCATTTCAAATGACTTAATCGATTTTGTTCCTCTGGGTTGTATTCCATTCTTTGTTAAATGTCATCACTGCCTGGAGCAAAAGAAAAATTACAAATGATAAACATATATAATCTCAACTATGTTCTGGATGGTACAGTTAACATGCTTGACTGCTAAAGACTGGTGGTTTGAGGACACACAGGCTGCTAAAGGCTAGTGGTTTGAGGACATACAAAGGTGCCTCAGAAGAAAGTCTTGTTAATCTATTTCTAAAAGATCACCCATTGAAAACCCTATGGAATGCCGTTCTACTCTGACACATACGGGGTTACCATGAGTCAGAATTAGCTTGATGGCAAACGGTTTCACTGGTAACTATGTTTTAGATATTTTACTTTTAAAAATAATGCATCCTTCTCTCAAAGATTCATAGAGCGTAAGAGTTGAAAGAAAACTTAAGGACATATGTGCCCTACACACTATCCATAAAACCTGCCTAAAGTCCAGATACCCTCAACGATTCGGCCAGCATACGTTCCTTTAATAATAATAATAATAATAAAGGCAAATTAAAACTAATCTGAAATAGAGAGGTTCAAAATAAATTTGAGAAAACTTAATCCAAGGCACACGGTAAACAAATAGGCTTGTTTGGTCCACTGTGGGTAACCACGGTAGATTAAAGAAATGGTGCCACAGTAATTAACAGCTCCATTGCTAACCAAAAGGTCGGTAGTTCTAATGATCGTTGCATATTCTTTGCCACTCTTTCCATCAAGAAGTAAGGGGTCTATGTTCCCTCCTCATGAACCTGGGTGTTTTCTGACATTTTGGCCAATAGAATACAGTTAAAGTGATGCTAGGTCAGTTTTCCAAGTCCACACTTTAAGCTACAAGCAGCTTCCCCTTCCTGTCTTTCGGAACCCATCCAGCATGTTGTGAGGCAGCCCCATGGAGAGGCCCTTGTAGGGAGGGACTGAGGATCCTAGCCTAGTGACCCAGCTGAGCTCCTGGCTAACAGCCATCACCAAACTGCCAGACAGGTACCTGAACCCTATTCGAAGTGAATCCCCTAGCCTCTGTCTCAACACCTTAGCTGACACTATGTGGAATGCAGGCAAACTGCCTAGACAAGCCCTTTTTTTCAATTCCTGATGGATAAAATTCTGAGTAAAATAAAATTGTTTGAGCAGGGGTAAATGGTGACAAAATAATAGGTCATCAGAACAGAACCAGTTAGCACTAATACCATCACCTCTATTGTAAAGTGGTGATGAGCACAGGTTCTAGGGTCTAACTTCCTGCTTCCAGTTGTGGGATTGTGAACAATTTGTATCTCTCTGCCTCACGTTTTTCATCTGTAAAATTAGGTTAATAATAACCTACATCACTAAATTTTGAAAGAATTGAACAAAGTATTTCACACAAGTTCTTAGAAAGTGCCTACCACACAGCTAGTGTTGCTGAGAATTCACTATTATCGTTGCAGGAGAATGTGTAGAATTAGAAACCACTGACTTTTAAGTGGACCTTGAGAACACATTTGTTCAGAGCTTGGCAACTCATCTACCTATCAGATTTTTCAGCTTTCTTCACTTAGCTTCCCATGTAAAACCTGAGCGTTTCAATGGCATCCTCTCAGAGTTAAACTGGTATTATCCCAAGGTCTTCTATTTCATGAACTGTGGAAACATTGTTTCAAGAAATGATGTGCTCACAAAAACTGTTTATTTCAATTGTGTTAAGTGTATAATGACTTGCCACTGTAGCCAGATAAATCTAGGGTTAACATAATGTATTTGAGATTTATTTTATTTTTATTGGCTTTGAGAATTTAAACCTTTTTTTTTACACTTGCTTTACAATTCCGCTCTGGCCCCTAGGGTCGCCATGAGTCGGATCCGACTCAGCGGCACCTGGCTTGGCTTTCATGTTGTTGTTGTTAGAAGCAGTATTTCCATAAGTGGATCCACAGGATGAGTTCGCAAATACCAGTTTCCAAACTTTTGAAGTCTAAAATTGAGCTAAAGTTCCATTTCCATGAGTATCCTTAAAACATGTATTTCTCTTTCTCTTAAATGTTACCTGATTCTGCTGCTACAAATCAGTCAGATAACCTGTGGTTGGTCTTGGAGTCTAAATTAATTTTGAGTAGTTCTGCTAACCACATCCTGTGAGAGAGCTGCTGGGGAGGGAAATCAAAGAAAGTCTAATTGGAAAAAAGGATTCAAGGTTGCAAATTGAGATCTAAATAATAAAACTCTCCTTACATTAATGTCGTTAGTCCAAAGACAATTAGTCTTTCTTGATAACGGGCATATAGGAACATACTCTAAGTAAATGTTTGTCAGTAACTCAAATAGTGTCTTATTAATTCACAATAATTCCTGACAGATCATGAGTGGCACTACGTGAAATGTCTTAATTTTTGCATCAGATTCTTCTACATGCTAAAACTCTCTGAGTATTTGTACAAAAGGAAAATTAAAAAAAAAGAAATTGAAATGCAATGAAAGGAATTTATTTCTAAGTCACAGCTTGGAATCATCTCTGTTTTCAACACTGCTGGCAAAGAATGTATTCTTGATTAGGCTTTGTTGGTACGCAAAACGCAGAGCACATTTCCAATGCCCTAAGTCTCTGAGACTCTAGAATAAGTCCAATTCTAAGCAACGTGAAATAGTTCAGCACAGTTGGCTCTGCTCCTCTACTCTCAAAAAGGCAATACCCACCAAAGACAGAACTGACAGCATACGGGAGAGCTAACCATCTCTAGGGTAGTCTCTAGAACTTATGTACCAAAACTGTTTTTTAGGATAGGTGTTATCTAAAAGCACCGTAGCAGGGAACAAAGTCATAAGGCCTTAATAAAGGGTCAGCTAATGCCAATGACAAAGGAGAAAGGGAGAAAAAAAAAAGGAAGGGAAAGGAAAGGACTAAGAGATCAGCATATTTGGGGAGAGGAGCAGACAGAAGTTCATAATGGCATTACATCATGTGTAATAAGATTTGTCTACAGGATTAGCTGTGCCAAAAGATTCTGCCCCCCAGTATCTGCAGATATATAGAAGTGAGACTCAGAACACCAGCAATCTGTTCTCTCTCCCACCACCAGTCAACTGTGTGGTCTTAGAAATGTCATTAAATATTCTGCTACTTGTTTCCCCAGGTATACATTTGCCCTATTGAAACCCATGAACTAAAATTCCTTGGAAGTTCTGTGAAACCTGTAAGTGAAACGATACAGCTTGGTGATGATAATCTTTGCCATCTCCACTCTGAAAGCCCAAGCAGCGAGCCCTCGTTAAGCTTTGAGGTCACGCCCTTTTTCTGAAGGGCTCAGTCCTGGCATCTTGTGTTAGCTTTGTTCATACCTTGCAGGCAGGCTTCAAAACCCCCACAGGACCAGAGAATGTCTTTAATTTCCTGATTTTTATTGTTATCTCTGACCCTTGCTTACAAGTCTCCCTCTTGGCAGCTTACCTTACATCTCCACATCCCACAGGGCTACAACGCTTCTGTCATCAGATTATACCAAAGACATGGTCCCCCAGCAAACATTAAATCTAATGAAAACATTACCAAAAGGTATTAAGAGGTGAGCCTGCATGTTTTACATTTCCTCAAGAGTCTCCCTCTTGGTGATTTACATAACTGCTTCAGAATATTCAAAATGCATTTTTAAATGTCACCACTTCCAGGGATTATTTGTATATTGCTCTTAATTAACTTCAACTTCAAAATCTGGTTGGTCAAAATGGTTTTGTGCATCGTATCTCCTGGTCTCACTCAGCACTGGTTTAATTAGGTTCCCAGCTTGCTTTCACCTAGATCAAAAGCAGAGAGAGGGGACTTGAAGAGGATTATCATAATAAATAAAATACGCTTGCTTGTTCTCTTGGTTATTCAGTCTGTGTGTTTTTTCTGTTTAGACTGTAGAAATAATGGATGCACAACATGCTTGTTCTACATGTGATAGTGCACCCAGGGTACTGCCAACACTAAAATATTAAAGTATTTGCAACAACTGTGTAATTTAAGAACTGAAGCTTGTTTCAAGCACAATTTATCACAAGAGAATGAATAACTCAGACTATGATTTTTGGTGGTTTACACTGCTTCAAAACACATGATTCAAGGGAGAGATATCCAAACCATTTGCTCTTAAAGCTGTTGTTAGAAAGAAAGGAAAAGAGGGAGGGAGGAAGGGAGGAAAAGAAGCAGGGAAGGAAGGAGAGAAAGAGGAAGGAAGGAACCCCATTGTCATCGAGTTGATTCTGACTCATAGAGACCCTATTGGACAGAGTAGTACTGCCCCATAGTGTTTCCAAGGAACGGCTGGTAGATTCCAGCTGCTGACCGTTTGGTTACCAGATGCAGCACGTAACTGCTATGCCACTAGGGTTTCTCATAAAGCTATTTTAAAAAAGAAAGAAAAAAGCCCAACCCCCCTGCCATCTAGCCAATTCCTACTCAGTGATTCCTATATTAGTCATGAGAATTTTGAAATTGATAAAGCACAGAGAGAATCATCTGAAATCAGAACAAAGAAAGGGGAATGTGAAAGATTCCGGATTTATGGGAAAGTGAAATACAGGTGAAGCACCAGAAGAAAATTCATGCATATCATCTAATTTTTTTGATGCTAGTTTAAAATTTTCCCAAGCAATACAGAAATACATAGTATAAAAAGTAAAAGTTTATTTCCTTACCACCTTCCAACTAATTCCCACTCTCTTCTCATGGGTAGCTGCTTCTCAAATTTAATGTGGAAATACCTTCAAACGTTTTAATGCATGCAAAAACACGCATATATAATGTCTATACATATAATCATATAAATAATATGGATATATCCAGTTATGCATTCATTTAACAATTATTCTTTTGATCAATAGTTAGGTTTTTTAATACCTTAATACATATATCATTAAGCACATGTTCAAACATTCCTGGAATAAATATTGCTAGAAGTGCAACTACTAGTTCAAAGCATATACACATTTTTTATCTTGACAGCAATGCCAAATTTCGCTTCCAAAAAACAGTTAAGGCAATTTAAACTGACTAATTACTTATCAGAAAATCCTGGTTGCATAGTGGTGAAGTGATATAGCTGCAAACCAAAAAGTCGGCAGTTCAAATCTACCAGGCACTCCTTGGTGGCCATTCTACTCTGTCCCACAGGGTCACTATGGGTCAGAATTGAGTCCATGGCAACAGGCTTGGTTGTTTTTCTTTTTAGCCACACATCAAAGTGAGTAGTTCCCCACACCTGTCCACTCTGGATTTTGAGTCATCTTGTCCAGTTTTCCAGTGCAATTATGAATTCATTCTTTGTTCTATCATTTCAGTGGATTCTTGGAAAAGAGCTGATAAAGTATATTCTGGAGTCTTCTACCTTTTACTAAAATTGGCACTAAGTGAAATACCTAAAAACATGAACAAAATCTATAAATCTTTTCCTATTTCTTATTCTTTTATGTGTGTGTGTGTGTGTGTGTGAAATCCACATACATGATCATCTCTAAAACATTCATAGGTGGAGGGAGCAATATAGAATTCTGAAAAAATACAAAAAGAGCCATTAGCTTCAAACAATAAAAGGCCACAATTGTTTTTGAAATTGTGTGTGGTTCAAGCTACAAATTGGGGAAACTAAGTTCACTATTTAAGAGTACTCAAAAACATGAACTGTCATGAGAGATTTTGAAATAAAATACACCATAATCATTATATTTATTAGTAGGTCTGGTTATGAATAAAAATCCCAGCTACTTGATTATTGAAACAAGTCAGTTTAATAGGGCACTCTGGCAATAACGATAAACCATGTTGTCACCATTTGAATGGTGACAAAAAAAGAGAAAGGCACATCACCAAACTCCATAGTAGCTAATTACAAAGCAAATATAATGAAAATAAGTTGAAATTTGAACATTTTGATCAATATAAGAGAATGCAAAGTCCATAAGTTACCAACTATCCAGTTTAAATATGAATACATTACAAAGGGATTGGAAGGATTATTTTAAAAATGGGAACTAAATTCAAATTCAGTGAAAATATGAATCTGCACTTTACAACACTTGAAAAAAATAAACCCCAGCCTAGGTTAGAGACATGAATACATAAAATTAAATTATTAAAAAGTTAGAAGACTAGAGAATAGAATGCTAGAGTGATGGAGAAATGTTAGCCTTCTTAACCTTGAAGTATAGAAAAAGCCACAGAGGTGAAGCTGATAATTTATATGCGAAAATTCATTTTATTTTGTTTAATGAAAAATAAAACAGGTAAGTGACAGAAGCATTGCTATTTAAAAAAAATCAAGGATATAAACACACAATTCAAGAAAAGAAAGTGACTATACTAAAAGAAGGAAAATTCATTCTTGCTAATATTCATAACAAGGTCTGGTTATGAATAAAAGGCATTTTATGCTGATTTGATTGACTAAAATGTAGCTAAAACTGTTGTATAATCTTTTGGAAAGTAGCATGACCCTACAAATAAACAGCCAGTAAACTCTTTATATATTTTAATAGAATAATGCACTCTTTAGAAATTTATCTTAAGAATTAAATAAAGATAGTATTTTCTGTGCTTGATACTTCATATATATTGTCTTATTTAATTCAAAAAAAGTAAAGACCTAGGAGGACAAACATAGTCACCATAACATTTTTTACAGAAGTACAATGCATTCTAAATGTCCAACTGCAGGTAAAAACGTTAAGAAAATTACGCTCCTTATAAGATAGTTTATGGTTATTGCCAAAGTGCCCTCTTACGCTGAGTTGTTACAATAATGAAGTTGCTTGGATTTTTATTTGTAACCAGACCTAGTAATAAATGTAGTGATTATGGTATATTTTATTGCAAAACTCTCTCATCGCAGTTGATTACTTTAAAAGTATTTTGATGCTTAGATATGATAAAAATAAAAAAAAAAGCCCACAGCCATCAAGTTGAGTCTGACTCATAGCAACCCTGTTACGACTCATAGCAACCCTGTCCCATAGAGCTTTCAAGGACCACCTGGAAGATTCGAACTGCTGACCATTTGGTTAGCAGCTGTAGCACTTAACCCACTACACCACCAGGGTTTCCTTTAAATATGATAAAAGCTACTAATTTGTGGGAGTTTCAGCTTTCTCCCCTGCTTCATGCCTTGTACAAGTTCTTGCATCCTTATACCCTATTTCGTGCAAGGCATAAGGTGGTGAAGGAAAGAGAATAACCCTACCCTAGAATCTGCACAGTTTTGCTACAGAATGGAAGGGTTGCTGGTAAGAGATTTTCAGATGCAAGGAAGAGAAAGCATACTAAGGGACTAAGAAAATAGTGGCATGATGAGAGAGGGCAAGTTATAGCCAGAGTGTACAAGAGTGAGAAGCTTCCAAGAGCTTGTAGGTGTTGGGAACTGGAGCAAACACCAGACCTCAGCAAGATCAGCTTACATATGTCTCAAGACAATCTCCGTTCTCAGTGTTTGAGAGAGGCATAAACCCAACTTGAAATTCTTTTCCGAGCTACCCCTTTTAAAAAGAGAGGTAGCAGCCATCCAGAGTACAACTGGTCTCTATTCATCCTGAACAACAAAGAAGGAAAGTCAGGAACAGGAAAGAGAAATGGAACGTATGGTTAATTGCCTCTGTGAACAATTGTCTCCTTTGCCACAAGACAGAAGAACTAGATGATACCTGGCTACCATTACTAAATGTTTGATCAATGATTCTATAGGAGAATCTTGATCAAAAGGGAGAAAAACTAGAACAGAATTTAAAATTCACATACACTCCAGACTGGAAGAACTCCTGAAACTCTTGCCCTGAGATAATCTGTAAACTGTAAACATTAAACCAAAAAAATTACCTGAAGTCTTAAAACCAAACAATTTAGGTTAATGGGAGAGGAACAACTCAGAAAAGGAAGATAAGAATGGTTCCACCACTTGAAGAGTATAATCAATGTCACTGAGTTGTATATGGAGAAGTTGTTGAGTTGGTATATGTTCTGCTGTGTAGATTCTCAATAACCACAAAAATAAATTCCTTTAAGAGGCAGGGGTGGTAAGAGAGTGCTAACTTAGGCTATGAGACTTTATCATCATCATCCAGAAGACAAAATATGTTTATGCTGTAACTGCCCATCATTTATAGGAAATGACCAGTAGGAGCTACTTGTGAGGGGAATATACAGGTGAGGGAGCTTCTTGGACATGCCAAACAGGAGTGTGATCTAAAATTCAGCATTCATAGGTCAGACTCCAGGACAACTACCAAATCTTAGATGCTAGGAAAGTAACCAACCAGTTTTCAGGCTGGAGGAACTAGTGACAAGTAATGGTGAGGATTTGGTGGTCCATATGGAGGCACCAAAACAAATAAGGAGATCAAAGTTTTAGAGATAATTTTCAAACCTTGGGCTCAGATTTCAAAGCCCAGTCTAGTACTCTGATCTGGAGGCAGACATATGAAAATATTAAACATTAATTATAAATATAAAAAAGCAGAAGAGGTGGTGCAAAGATGGCAGACAAGACACACGTCTCCTCAATTTCCTCTGAGAACTAAGGGCTGGAGTGACAGCTGTATAGAGCAGCATGGACATCTAGGGAGCTCTAGGATCTGGCACAGTCTTGTCAGATTGGACCACACACCAGAAACAGGGCAACTACCTCTCTCAAAGACAAGCCAGCAATGCTGAGTCCTGCTTCTGCTGACTCACCATTTGGGAAGATTTCAGGTACCAATGCCTTCTTTGTTATCTGGGAGGCAGGGGATGGGTGTGAGCAGGCTAATATGCTCAACTGCACTGCTGAAGTAAACAGCATATAGTGCAGCAGAGGCTGTGCTTGGGATAGCCACATATTGAGAACCTGGCTGCTGACTGAGGCCACTACTGCCCTCTAGCCTCTCTTTTCTGAACTGCACCATAGATTCTGCTGTTTCACGGCAGGCAGGGCAGCTTGGTTGAGACTACATCCTGATTAGCTGGGAGGTGGAGTCACCCACCCAGAGGCCTTAGCTGGGGCTAATTATCACTTGGAACCTGTCTGGAAAGTGCTTGCAGTGGAACCTAAAGTCACAGGTGGGCCCTGGCAGAGGATGACAGTAAGGCCGTAACCCCTCCCTACTTTGAACCATGTAATAGCACCTGGGGACAGCCTATAAGGTGCTTTTGTTGTTGACTGGAAGGTGGGGCCTGCCACACCTGAAGGCCTGACAGATTTCGACAGCTTTTGGACAGTTCCTCACTTAGTGGTAAAGTACCTTTTAAAAATAAGATCACCTGGAGAACTGACTGCTGAGTGGCCCAGAAGAATCTCCTCTACTCCTCACTGATCTACATCATAGCATTGGCTGATGGCTCCCAAGTGACTCCATAAGGAGGGTACTGTCTCTGCCAGCCAGGAGATAGAGCCTGTCACCTCAGAGAGTCCACCTGGGGCCAGTCACTGGAATACACAAGGAGGCTGGTGACCAACTCTCCTCTTAGAACTACACCTCAGCTCCTGTTTAGGTAACAGCAGAGAAACCAATCAGCATCTAGATGGCACAAAGGCAATAATCAATAGCTAACCATTTAAAGAAACAATCCCCAAGGCTCCAGAAAATTCCCAAAATAAGGAATCAAAAAACTTCTCAGACAAAGAAGCCTTTCTGAAACTATCAGAGGTCAAGTACAAAAGAATTATATAGAGAGCCCTTTTAGAGGTCAAACAAAATGCAGTAGAACAAAATGAAAAATTAAGCAAGTTATTTGAACTGATGGAGCATCAATGATCTGAAATCCAGGTCAATAATAAAATCACAGAATTAGACAAAGCCAAAAGAGCAGAAATGAGGAAACGGAAGCCAGAGTTAGTAAGCTGGAAGACAGAGAAGCATTTATAAGGAGAAATCAGAGAAAAGAAATAAGAAAAATAAAAAAGCATTAAGAAACATGTGGGATTCTATTAAGAGGAGTAATCTATGAATAATTGGAGTTCCTGAACAGGGAGGGATAGCTGAAAATAGAGAGAGTGTTGTTGTAAAGTTCCTGACAGAAAAATTCCCTGAAATTATGACAGAAGAGAAATAAATCTCCAAGACACATATCAAACACCACAAAAAATAGACCCCAAAAGAAAGACACTGTCATGGCCTGAATTGCAACCCCCGCCAAAATACGTGTAACCATGTGGCTGGACCATGACTGCCAATATCTTGTGACTGGCCTCCATTTTGTGGTTTTTCTACACTTTATGTAAAAGGATTGGGGGGACTGTAAATCCCTTTGTAAGATCGCCTCCCTGCTCCACTGTAAAGGGTGTTTCCCTGGAGTATGGCTGGCCCCACCCTTAATCCTTTTATCCTGCAAGAGATAAAAGGAAAGAGAAGCAGATTGAGAACTGGGAACCTCACACCACCAAGCAAGCAGCACTGGAATAGCACGTCCTTCAGACCTAAGGTTCCTGCACCAAGATGCTCCCTGGATGAAGACTGATGCAATACCGGACTTTCCTCCAGAGTTGACAAGGGGGAAATCCTTCCCCTGGAGTGGACATCCTGAATTTGGACTTGTAGCCTACTGGACTGTGTAGAAATAAACTTTCCTTTGTTAAAGCCATCCACTCTGTGGCATTTCTGTTAGAGCAGCCCTAGCTGACTAAAACAGAATTTGGTACAGTGAGAGTGGGGTACTGCTCTATCAAGTACCTAAAATGTGGAAGCCATTTTGAAACTGTGAATGAATAGAAGATTCAGAAGGAAAGAAGAAGGCACAGATGGTAAGAAACAGAGAACTAGTGGCAGCAGTAGAACCAGAGGCAGCGCTGGAGCCAACCCATGGAGTGAGAGAGCTAAGTGCCTGCGCACAGCTTTCCTCATGGAACAGGGTGCCTCTGGGCACTTAAATTGGTGGAGCTGGCCTTGCTGACCCACAGAGCGAGAGAGCTGAGTGCCTTTGAATAGGACACTTTCCAGTAAGAGTGGAGTGCCTCCGGGCACTTGAATCTGTGGAGCTACAGAGCAGGGCAGATGTGGTCCTGAGGCCCTGGCCACATGGCTGCTGAAAGCAAAAGATGAAAAGACAAAAAGCGTGAGAAGCTGAGCTGCCTCAGTCTCAAAAGGTATAGCCATGGTCTCAGGGGTTTGAAAGAGTGGAGCCAAGGCTTTCTACATTTCATCAGAGTGGAACTGCCACTCAGTTGGGCTTAGGGTACACCTAAAGCCAGTGAGGCAGAGTTTCTGTCCAAGTCAGCCTTGAAGGCAGAGTTGTAACACAGGACTGGGGGTCTCCACTCTGAATCCAGAGAGTGTGGCCAATATCTAGAGCCTGGAGGGCGAGGTCATTGTGTAAAATGTCTCAGAAAATGTCAGAGTATTTCCAAAGCTTTGAGGGCTAATGTAATGTGTTCTACTGACTTGCCTGTTGCCTGTTAATGCCTTCTTTCCCTGCAATTTCTCCCATTTGTAATGGAATGTCTGACTTGGGCCTGTTCTGCCATTGTAGCCTTAGAAGCAGATAGCCTGTATTCTACATTTCAAAGATGTCAAATAGTTTTTGTATTTTGGACTTGAAACTGATTTACGACTTCTATCATATGGGATGAATGTGTTACGTATTTCAGTGATGTGATTTTTGGGGTGCCAAAGGGTGGGATGTTGTGGACTGAATTGTGTCCCCCCAAAAATATGTGTAGCCATGTGGCTGGGCCATGATCCACAGTATCTTGTGACTGGCCTCCATTTTGTGGTTTTCCTATGCTCTATGTTAAGGGATTAGGGTGGGAGTGTAAATCCCTTTATAAGATCACCTCCCTGCTCCACTGTAAAGGGAGTTTCCCTGGAGTATGGCTTTCCCCACCCTTAATCCTTTCATCCTGCAAGAGATAAAAGGAAATGGAAGCAAGCAGAAAATTGGAAACCTCATACCATCAAGAAAGCAGCACCAGGAGAAGAGTACATCCTTCAGACCTGAGGTTCCTGAGCCAAGATGCTCCCTGAACAACGACTGATGCAATACTGGGCTTTCCTCCAGAGGTGACAAGGGGGAAAATCTTCCCCTGGAGTGGACATCCTGAATTTGAACTTGTAGCCTACTGGACAGTGTAAAAATTAACTTTCATTTCTGTTAGAGCAGTCCTAGCCGACTAAAACATACACCAAGACATTTTTATAATCAGCTTAATAAAATGAAACATAAAATGAGGCTCTTAAAGGCAGTAAAGCTTAAAGCAAAGCCAGAATTCAGAGGGAATCTCTGTAGGCTTTTGTGTAACTTCTCAGCAGAAATGTAGCTGGCAAGAAGGCAGTGGGATGACACATTCAAAGCCTTGAAGAAGAAAAATTTCCTACCAAGAATTATATACCCTGCAAAATTGTCTCTCAAATATGAAAATGAAACTAAGATATTCACAGACAAACAGAAGTTTAGAGACTCTGTAAAAAAACAAACCAAAACTACAAGAAATACTGAAAAAAAGTCCTTGCTTAGAAAAACAAAAATATTTAGTATATAGCCCAATGGACTAAAGGACCACATGAACCAAAGACTCCACCAATCTGAGACCAGAAAAGCTGGATGACACCCAGCTACCAATGACCACCTTAATGTCATCACAACAGAGAATCCTGGACAGAGCAAGAGCAAAATGTAGAACAGAATTCAAGTTCACACAAAAAGATTGTACCTAGTGGTCTGACAGTGACTAGAGAATGCTCTGAAGCTATCACCCCTGGACAGTCTGCTGACATAGATGAAACAATTCCTGAAACCTACTTTTCAGACAAAGATTTGACATGCCTATAAAACAAAAATTGACACACCTCAGGAATGTTCTTCTGAGTTCAAACACACATAGGAAACCAAATGTCTCTTGTACAAAAGCAAGATGAGAAGGCATAAAATTACAGCAACTGGATGAATGGACACAGGGAATCTAGGGGGGAAAGGTAAAACATGCTGTCACATTGTAGGGATTACAATTAATGTCACAAAACAATACATGTATGAATCTTTGAATGAGAAAAAACATATATTAAGTATATACTTAAGGAGGCAATGCAGGAAAAAGCATCTAGAATCCTCCTCAGGGAAATCATAAAGCTCAGTCAAAGCTACAATATTAAAAGAAGGGAACCAGTGATCATATCACAAAAACTATGACATTATCACATTAAAATGAGGGACATATTATAGTAGTTATAACCCTTTCAGATGGAGAGGAAATTAAAAAGATACGCAAGAGTTAAACTCTGGTTTCAACTTAGAATATTTATGGGGCATTGTAGGGGTAGCCACAAAGCAAAATAGCAATGCAACATGTTAAAACAAGAGACACAGTATGAGTCTCAACAAACACAAAACCAGCACTGAAAAAGATGAAAAGTCAACCCATAACTAATGACCCAGAACAGAAGACTAAGAGCAACACAGAAAATATCAACAACACAAAAATAAATGCATCAAAATGACAGCACTAAACACATACCTATCAATAATTACCCTGAATGTAAACAGACTGAATGCTCCAATAAAGAGACAGAGAGTGACATCCTGGATCAAAAGACATGACCTGTCTATATGTTGCTTAGAAGAAACACACCGTAGACTCAAAAATATGAACAAACTGAAAATTAAAGGATAGAAAAATATATACCAAGCCCACAACGTATTTAAAGAGGAGCAGGAATGGCAATACTAATCTCAAATAAAATAGACTTTAATGTAAAATCCACCATTGTGGACAAGGATGGTCACTGTGTATTGCTGAAAGGTTTAATACATAAGTAGGATGTAACAATATTAAATATTTATGCATCCAAAGCACAGCATCTAAACACATCCAACAAACACTGATAATACTGAAAAATGAGATAGATTACTCCACAATAAGAACTGGAAACTTCACTTTCAGTAATGGACAGACCACCCAGAAAAAAAGCTCAGTAAAGATACAGAAGATCTTATTGCAGCAATTAACCAACTAGTCCTCATCAACACATACAGAACTTTTTACCCATCAACAGATAAGTACACCTTCTTCAATGTACATGGAACATTTTCCAGAATAGACCATGTGTTAGGACATAAAGCAAGTCAACAGAATCCAAACCACTAGCATCTTATTGGACCATAAGTTCATAAAAGCTGAAATTAATAGCAGAAAAAAATAGACAGAAATCCGAACTCATGGAAACTGAATAACACCTTGCTCAAAAATCCATATGTTATAGAAGAAATCAAGGATGAAATAAAAAGTTCATAGAATCAGATGATAATGAAAACACATCCTACAAGAACCTATGCAATACGGCAAAAGCAGTGCTCAAATGTCAGTTTATTTCTATAAATGTACTCATCCAAAATGAAGAAAAGACCCAAACCAAAGAATTAACACTACAGCTTGAACAAATAGAAAGAGAACAACAGAGGAACTCCTCAGACACCAGAAGAAAACAGATAATAAAGATCAGAACAGAACTAAATGGAGAATAGAAGGCAATTGAAAAACTAATAAAAATAAAATAGTATAAATAGACAAATACCACCGTAACACACACCTTGAACAACTGAAAAAAGGCAAAAAGGAAAGGTGAAATGATGTATATGGCAAATGATTAAAAGACAGTAGCCAAAAATTAATAGTTTGGTTAATCTGTTTGACTTGGCTCCTTTCAAATTTTTTATAAATATGAAGTTTATTTTCAATTTTAAAAATCCTTTAAGCATTAAATAAAATAAAAATGCTATGGTGGCCACACATTTAAACAAATGAATGCTTGTCTTAATTCTCTAGTGCAGCTGTAACAGAAATATCACAAGTAAATGGCTTCAACAAACAGAAGCTTATTGTCTCATGGCCTAGGAGGCTAGAAGTCCAAATTTGGGGTGTCAGCTCCAATGGAAGCCATTCTCTCTGTGTCAGTTCCGGAGGAAGGTGTTTGTCATCAGTCTTCTCCTGGTCTAGGAGCTTCTCAGCACAGGGAGCCTGGGTACAACGGACATGCTCTGCTCCCAACTCTGCTTTCTTGGGAGTGTGAGATTCCCACATCTTTCTACTGGCCTCTCTTTTACATTCCTGAAAAGATTGACTTAAGACACAGCCTAATCTTGTAGATTGAGTCCTGCCTCACTATCGTAGAGGTAGGATCTACAACTCAGAAAATCACATCAGATCACAAAATACTGGGCAATCTGGTAGACAGACACAGTACTGAGAATCATGGCTTAGCCCAGCTGATGTACATTTTTGGGAAACACAATTCAATCTGTAACAGTGCTCAGTGATTTTTATTATGCTTTAATGAAATACAGTAGAAAAAATGGGATGAGGCAATCTATTTCCTTCATTAACATAGGACAATATGTAAAGGTTGCTATTTCTATATAATCTTACCACAAAAACACAGAATCCCGAGCTGTGCATTTTTCACCTCCTGTATAACTAGTTGTTTTTATAATTTACTGTATTTCAAAACTACCAGAATCCTTAACACTGAATAGATGAAGTATCATAATCCATCAACAAATCTTCACTGATCACCTCAGACATACAGATTTTGAGCTAAGTTCAGCAATAATTTTCCATTAATAATAATAGCACTGTAGATGGAGAGTTTTTAAATTTTAAGATACTATACTGCTAGAGCTGATTGCAGTTCAGTTGCAAATACCACCTGCATAGATGCGGTGTGAATTAACACTGTACATGAAGGTCACCAGTATCCTCTGTCATGTGAAATGAGTCTGTGCTAGTGCAGTTGCGATCACAATTGTAATTAAATACAATGTGTGACATCCTAAACTCCTTAGAAAACCTGGTAGCCCAGTGATTCAGTGCTACATCTGCTAACCAAAAGGTCAGCAGTTCAAATCAACCAACAGCCTCTTGGAAACTCTACAGGCAGTTTTACTCTGATCTATAGGGTTGCTATGAATCAGAATTGACTCAACGGCAGTGGCCTTTAAACCTCCTTGCCATCAGTTTCTAAAATGCAAATAGTACTTTTTCTTACCATATAATTAGAAAACATGTACTTATTAATTATTTATGAATCATCTTGTCATTTTTAGGAAATCTTGGTTACATAGAGATAAAGTGCTACATCTGCAAACCCAGAGGTTGACAGTCTGAACCTGCCAGGCACTCCTTGGATGGAATAGTTCTATGCTATCCTACAGAGTTGCTATGAGTGAAAATTGACCTGATAGCAGTGGATTTAGGTTTGGGTATTTTTGTTGTTGTTGTTGTTTTGCTTTGTATTTAAATTTTTTTTTATTGCAATTGAGTGAAAGTACACAATCCAAGTGTTTTGCCATTTTAAGTGGTAAAATAATCAGTGGAGGTCATTAAATGATGTCATAGCCAAGCATAGCAACTTACATGCACACATCATCTTGTAACCGGGCCAAGTAAGCATATAGTTATCTGCTGTTATTCTTGACAACAAGCAGTTTCTAGGAACTTTTTGTCCTTGTCAAAAACAGATGGCAAAGTATCCCAAGTTGAGGATTTCTAAAAACTTTTACTTCGGTGAACAATACACACATATTGAACAATATATATATAATCACCTGATTTAAAAAACCAAAACCAAACATGCTGTCATCATCAATTCAATTCCAACTCACAGAGACACTATAGTACAGTAGTACAGAGTAGAACTGCCCCACAGAGTTTCCATGAAGCACCTGGTAGATTTGAACTGCTGACCTTCTGGTTAGCAACTGTAGCACTTAACCATTACTCCACCAGGGTTTCCTCACCTGATTTAGGCACTAAAAATGACTGGCCACATGTACAAAGTGAGCCCCCTTTTTTTTTTTAACTGTATCATTTTTATTTGGATTGAAATGTAGTTGTTTTGGTTACAGGAGCAATTCTTTTAACCAAGTAATTTTTTTAAAAAAATATAATTTGATTTGTTAAAGTTTTAGACACTGTTTTCTATGACCTTTAATGGAAACTTCAAAAACAAAAAAATCACCCTCACTTCAAAGAAGGTTTTGGAAGAGCATGGAGCTGCTTCTTGAAGACAGAAATAGCAAAACGTGAGCAACAAGCAGGCAGTGTGAATTAATGCAAAAACACACAGACAAACCAAAAGCATTTTCAGAGTCTCCTGAGGCAAGTGATTCAAATAAACAGTTGTCGGCATGGTAACTATTGTTGTTAGTTGTGGCTGAGTAGGAACTAACTCAAGGTGACCTCGTGCATGACAGAATGAAACGTTGCTCAGTCCTGTGTCATCTTTGTGATCGTTGGTATGTTTCTGTCCATTGTTGGGGCTGTCGTGTCAGTTCATTTCCTTGAAGCTTCCCCTCATTCCATCAGGTCTCTTCCAGCAAGAATATTCTTTTGTAGTGACTGGTCTTTCCTGATAATGTGTCCTACATAGGCAAATTGAAACCTCACCATTCTCGCTTCTAAGTAACATTCTAGTTGAATACCTTCTAAGACTGATTTGTTCATGTATTCATATGAGCATAAACACCCAAGTGAAAGGTCTTAATCTTTAAAACTATTGCCTCACTTCTGTTATTTCAAGTAACTAAAAGCTGACTATAGTCACAATACCAACAACTGTTATTTGAGTCACTTGCCTCAGAGGACTCTGAAAATGCTTTTTGTTTGACTATTTCTTTTTCATTAGTTCACACTGCCTGCTTGTTGTTCACATTTTCCTATTTCTGTCCTCAAGAAGCAGCTCACACTCTTCAAAACCTGATGGTGCTATGGTTAAGAGCCTGGGTGCTGATAAAAAGTTAGCAGTTTGAATCCACCAACCACTGCTTAGAAACCCTGCAGAGTGGGTCTACTCTGTCCTATAGGGTCACTATGAGTCAGAATTGACTTGACAATAATGGGTCTTGGGACAGTCAGAACAGCAGAATGATTTCACAAAGGCACTTAACTTGCCAGATATTTGAATCAGAGGTACACCAAACCGCTGCTGTACACTGACATACACTGCCAATGATGGTGAATGTCCGAAATGTGTATTTTAGAAAATATAAAGACACCAGTTGTTGTGTGATATAAGAAATAACAAAGTTAAACAGATCAAATTGGCTATCTGTACAAGACTGCAAGAATTTTTAAGAAATATTTTTAGCCTAAATAACTTTATTTTTTAAATTCTAAAAAGACAATGATGGAGGTGGAGTTTTGCAAAGAGATAGATTAAGAGATGCTCTGTGTGCATGTGCATGTGTATGGCTGTGTGCACAAACATGTAAGTGTTTGTGTATGAGTATGCCTTTCGGGTGGGACTTTCTAGCTGTTGGCACTTACTATAAAGCTGTTTGATGATCAATCAAAATTCCTAGTGATCTGAAGGCTCGGTGTTCCATGTATTCAACTAGCAACTGAGCAGCACGGGAAATGAACTTGAAGCTTGGAACAGCACCATCAAGTGGCTCAGGAGCCTTTACATCCAGCAGGCCACAAAAGCAGAATGCATCTCTCCATCAAGTTCCATTTATAATTAGCAGTTTACAAAATGGAAAAGGAACCCATTCTAAAATACCTTTGCCTAGGCTTACAACTCAGTGTTCACCACATTAATAATGATAACATGAGACAGCCTGTGTAGGTTCTATAACCTAGAAGGGAATTTTCAAGCAAGACTAGCAAGGGGCATTCTTTACACCCCAAAAGCATAAGGCAATTACAAAATCACCAACAAAACTACAACACTGTTCTAGAATACATGTAGCTTAACTGTTTCAGTCAGCACACCCCTAGGGCTATTCTAGACACATATGTGCTATACTTTAATTTCTTTCTGGAATATATTTTTCATCTTCCAAGAAGATCAGGTATAACACATGTTACTTACTTAAGGCCACGCGTGGTCCCACCAGGTCAAGTGTGGTGAAAAGTATAGAGAAAAGCTTGCTCATTAATGGCTTGCCCTGGCTGAGAAAATAGAAAGTGTCATTTTCCAGTGGTGTATATTTAGCCACCCTTACCACCAATAAAGTTGTATCATTTCATTTTTCCACGACCTAAACTGGTTAGAAGGAATCAAGCAATATCCAAATAATTAGCACCATTTAAAGGTGTTGGAAGCTTCAGAACTGTAACAGGCAGCTCATGAGTCAGAGGGGGACTTTGGGACGCCATCAACTGTGTCTTTCCCTCCACAGATGCTGCCACTATTTGCTCCCATATCACTGAAATTCATCCCCAAAGCCACAAGAGCTCAAATAAAAACTAGGTCAGTGCTTTTTGTGCTTTAGTAAATCCATTTTACAGTCTGTTAAACATAAGAGCTTCTCTCTAGAACATGACCTAGCCAAATCAAGAGACATTGCTCTCTTGTCAAATCACTGAAACATGAGCAGAACTTCAGAAAAATATTACATTTTTTCTGGACCTAGTCTAAATATTATAAAAATTACAAAATCTTTGCCTCCTGTAAGGAGATTTAGTATATGGTACACTAACCAAATGAAGTATGAATCTAAGAAAATTGAAAGTCACCAAAAATTAAATGGAATGTATAGCATCAATATCCAAGGCATTAGGGAGCTGAAATGAACCACTCTGGGACATTTTTAATCAGATGATCATGTGGTCTGCTATGCTGGAAATGACAAGTCAAAGAGGAACGGAATTGCATTCATCATCCAACAGGACATTTCAAGACTTACCCTGAAGTACATGCTGTCAGTGATAAGACAATATACATACACCTACAAAGAAGACTAGTTAATACTACTATTATTCAAATTTACAAAACAACCACTAAAGCTAAAGATGAAAAAAAATGAAGATTTTAACAACCTCTACAACCTGAAATTGTTCAGACATGCAATCAAAATCCATCGGTAATTACTGATGATAGGAAAGTGAAATTAGCACTTGGAAAATGTTGCCTTGATGATTATGTGATAGAATTTTACAAGACTAACAATTTCTTCATTGTAAATATGTTTTGTCAACAACATATACAGCTACTCCACTTGTGGACCTAGAGAGAAGGAACATGCAGGAATCAAACTGACTACATCCGTGGCAAGAGACAACAGAAAATCTCAGTATGATCAATCAGAATAAAGCCGGGGCCAACTGCAGAAAAAGACAATCAATTGCTTATATGCAAGTTCCAGTAAAAGTTAAAGAAAATTAGAATAAATCTACAAGAGCCAAAGCACAGCCTTGACTATATCCCATTTGAACTTAGAGACTATCTCAAGACCATAATATTGAGAAGACTGTGAATTCCAGAACACTTGTGCTTATTAGCAACCTGTACATAAACCAAGAGGTAGTCGTTCAAACAGAACAAGGGGGTACTACTACATGGTTTCAAGTCGACAACCATAGGTGTCAGAGTTGTATCCTTTCACCATACTTACTCAACCTATAGGATGAGCAAATTATCTGAAAAACTGGTATCCTGGATTTAATTGTGTCCCCTAAAAAAATATGTGTAGCAAGTTGACTAGGTCTTGATTCCTGATATTGTATAGTGTTCCTTCACATTGTAAATCCTGCCTGTGTGATGTTAATGAGAAAGGAAAGCCAGCAGTTGTGTTGGTGGGGCAGGACTCAATGTTTAAGATTGTCTTGCACCTTGAGGCATTCTCTTAGGACATAATGGAAAGAGAATCTAGCAGAGTCAGAGACATCTCACCACTAAGAAGCAGTGGTGGGAACAGAGCACATCTTTTGGAAAAGATTTGAGGTCCCTGCGCTTCAGAAACTCCCAGTCCAGGGGAAGATAGAAGTCAAGGATCTTCCTTCAGAGCCAACAGAGAAAGACTTCCACTGGCGCTGATGCCTTGAATTTGGACTTGTAGCCTACTGGACTGTGACAAGCTAAAATTTCTTTTTAAAGCCTTCCATTTGTGGTATTTCTGTTATAGCAGCACTATATGACTAAAACTGCTGAATTACATGAATAACATGGCATCAGGATTGGAAGAAGAAACATATTAACAATCTGGGATATGTAAATGACACAACCCTGCTTACTGAAAGTAAAAAGGACTGAAGCTCTTAAGGATGAAGATCAAAGACCACAGCCTTCGGTACGAATTATACCTTAACCTAAGAAAACAAAAATTACCACAGATAGACCAATAAGCAACATTATGATGAATGGAGAAAAGACTGAAGTTGTTAAGGATTTCATTTTATATGGATCTACAATCAACAGCCAGGAAAGAAAAGTAGCTGATAGGGCATGATGAGATCTCGATAAAGAGAGGCTTAATCACAGAGTGGAAACCCTGATGTTGTGGTGATTAAGTGCTACAACTGCTAAACAAAAAATTGGCAGTTTGAATCCACTAGGTGCTCCTTGGAAACTCTGTGGGGCAGCTCCACTCTATCTTATAGGGTCACTATGAGTAGGAATCGACTCAACGGTAGCAGATTTTTTGGCTTTAACGTAAGAGTACAAAGGACCTACAAAGAATGCAAATGTTCAAAATATTATTGGCAAAGAAATCAAGATGAGTGCCTTAATCTACTCTTTAACTTGTTGGTACTACTAACGAAAGCTGGTATGTTTGCTTATTCCCATTCTAAGGAGCTGTAGTGATGCATTGGTAAAGTACTCAGCTGCTAACTGAAATGCTGATCATTAGAATCCATCAGCGATTTGTGGGAGAAATGACCTGGCAATTTGCTCCTCTGAAGACTAAACCCTTGTCACTGAGTCAATTCCAATCCATAGGGAAATGCTACAAAGTAGTTGTACTCTGTCAGATAGGGTCGCTATGAGTTGTAATCAACTCCATGGCACACAGCAACATACGAGTGAATAAAGTCTTTTTAATTGCCACAGAAATAAAACTGTCACTTTGAGCAAAACAAAATTCCTATCACTAATAGTTTCTACTAAGTGAAGTTCCCAACATTATGTTTAAAAATAACATTGGTCTAATGCTCAATCTTTGGGTGTAGTTTGGTTTTATCATATTATTAATGAGATATAGTTTTACTGTGGTTATTTTAAAATTAAAATAGAAACATATCATATTTTTAAACAAAAATTGTTATGGCCAAAGGATTACACAGATCTTTTAAACTGGAAAACAATTTCCGTGTTTATAAAAGCCACATGTAATTAGATGAAGTGAGAATAAAGACATTGGTTTATGTTCCCCAAATACATACCCACTGCCAAAATAACTGCTGTAAATCCACACTATGCACCAGAGTTCCTCCATAAAACAGGGCATGGATTTGACAAAAGCATCACTCTAAACAAAATCTCTTAGCTTCCAGATGAATAAGGAAATTAAGTATTTTAAACAATTTTGGACTAAGTATTAATCTGGGACTTGCTTTAATTTAGGAAAGAGTAAATGTATTTGCAAAGGTGGAAAATTCTGTATCTACTATGTATTTATCAGAAGGGGCCAGTCCGGGAGAAGGACATCATGCTTGGTAAAGCAGAGAGTCAGTGAACAAGAGGAAGACCCTCGACAAGATACATTGACACAGTGGCCACAACACTGATCTGCAACACAGCAACCGTTGTGAAGGCACTGCAGGACTGCCCTGGCAGTGTTTCATTCTGTTGTACACAGGGCTGCTGTGAATGGAAACTGACTCAGAGACACCCAACAATACAACTACATATTTACAATTCAAAAAAGGAAATGATATTTGATTTTGAAGATTACCCTAGTGATCTTTCTTTGTCTATTTTCAAATTACCTATGAAATCAGTGAAGAATACAGCCCGATTTGTCACAAGGTTAGCCAGATCAGGCAACGAAAAAAAAAATTCAGGAGGAGAGAAACAGACTAATATGTTGTATTGCTACAACGTTATCCATACTTAGGCCCGGATCAAAGCCAAGCCCAACTCATTACAAGGAAATAAAGACTGTCTTAGTAGAAAATAAAAACAGAGCAAATTATCGCTGATCAGATATGTTTGTTATCTCTCACATCACAGCTTAATCTCTGGACACTCCACGTCAACAGATTATTTATGTTAATTTTACTCTTTTGTGGTCTGATCAGCTTCTGGGACCTAGGGTAAGAACACACTTGTTTACCAATCCTAAGAGGTTTTTAAAGGCAGCACTATTGGAGTCAATCCTGACGGGCCCATCACATGTCAGATATTAGTCTCTCATCTTAAATGTCTCTTCACCACACATCCATACAAACACAAACACCGAGCTTTATTCATAGTATATCTGAAAATATTTTCCAACTTAGTGCCAGTGAAACTCCAACGGGGTAATTGGCTACCTTATACACACACTGCTGCAAATGAAGCTTAAAATGTGGCCCTTTACTGAGCATAATTTGAAGGGAAAGCACCCTAGACAGATGTCTACTCCGTGGTTTATGAGAGTATGTGATACCATCCACACTTTTCACAGCTAAACCCTTGAAAACTGGGAGACAAACAAAGGGACGCAAACGTGAAGAGCATCCATTAAAAGATGTAAATAGCCAAGATCCGTGCTGTTTTGTTTCAGTCTTCTTTATCCTGTTGAAAACAGGAAAGCCTCCTGTCATGCAGGCTCCAGGATTCTCAGGGCCCAATAAAGGTTAGTGACATTTTCAATTCATGTTTGTTTTCATTCTTCTAATCATGAACCCTGTGTCAGCCTGAGAAACCAGCCGAACGTAATCCATAACCTTTCACAAGAGAAACATTAACTCACAGATCATTCTGGTGTCTTTCTAATGCAATACAAAAGCAAAAGCAAAAACACCCATAATATACATGATAAAAACACCATAGCCAAATTGGAATCTTTCTAATGTAATACAAAAGCAAAAGCAAAAACACCCATAATATACATGATAAAAACACCATAGCCAAATTGGAAACTTGGTTGCAACTTTTACAACACAGGATTCTACCCATTTCAGTGGTCAGACAACATACACTAACTCTAATAAAACCCAATACCCAAAAGGCTGCCATCATGTTGATTCTGACTCAGCAATCCTGTAAGACAAAATAGAACTGCCCCATCAGATTTCCAAGGAGTGACTGGTAGATTTGAGGCTAAATTTGGTGGATTTGGTAGCTCTTAACCACTTCACCATCAGGGTCCCAACTCTAAATGCAGCCAAAAAGAAAAAGAAAATTGCTGTGGGTCCCACTCCTTTTGATCCTTTAGAACACAGTAGAACTGCCTCCATAGGGTTACAAAGAGCAGCCGGTGGAGCTGAGCTGCTGACCTTTTAGTTAGCACCAAGCTCTTAATCACAGAGCCACTGGGACTTGGCAGTAGCCAAAGTAGATGACAAATGCCAAATACAGATAGACCAAGCTAATAGCCAAATAGACAATCAAGAAGCAATTACTGCAAAATGGTCCAGCCTCTTTGGAAGGCAATCTGGCGCTTCCTTAAAAAAATGGATATTGATATACCATTTGACCCAGTAATTCCACTACTTGGAATATATTCTACAGATTCAAGGCCTTTCACACCAACGGACACATGCACCATAATGTTTATCGCGGCACAGTCCACAATAGCAAAAAAGTGGAATCAACCCAGATGCCCAACAATAGAAGAATGGATAGGTAAACTGTGGTACATATACTCAATGGAGCACTACGCAATGATAAAGAATAACGATGATTCCAGGAAACATCTCCTAACCTGGTTTCAACTGGAAGACATTATGTTGAGTGAGAGTAGTCAGCGACAAAAGGACAAATACTGTATGAGACCTCTATGATAAGATCTCAAAAACAGACTTGTGTATAGAAGAAAAGACTCTTTGACAGCTGCAAGGGAGGGGAGGGAAGGAGGGAGGGTGAGGGGGGAGGGTTTAGTTTAGGTAGTTACTAGAAATCTAGTTGGGAGAAAGCGGTGACAGCACACATTAGGAACAAGAACAACATTAAGTGGACTTCAGCATAACTTGAGTACTCCTTCCATCTTAACTCAGTACTGCAAGGATAGAGTAGCTGGGGCAGGGGGCGGGGGACCACGCTCTTTGGCGAATTCCAGGCCAATTGGCACAACTAGCGTTTTGCTAAGAGAGCTCTCTGCACCCCACATTGGTGAGTGGCGTCTGGGGTCTTAAAAGCTGCCAAGCTTCCATCCGAGGACACAGAAAATGGTCCCAACTCAGCAGGAACGGATGCTCACTGAGGGCCAAAATGGCATGCGGTAAAGACAACCGAGAAGACAGAGAGACCCACAAGAGTGGGTGCCTACATCGACCTGGGACCGGAAGAACCGGATGGTGCCCGGCCACCACCAGTGATAGCCATGACGGAGCTCACAGAGAGGAGCCTCACTGGCAACACAAGAATAAAAAGAGGTGCAGCATGAGATCTCCACTAAAAGATCTCAATTGATGGTCCAGCGGTTTTGGGGTTCCTCTGAGAGCATGGCCCCCAGCCCTGATGCTGCCCGTTCCCATAAATTATAACAAAGGTCCACTCTTTGGACAGGAATGGAATGGACTTGGCAATGCAGAGTAACCATATGTTGGAACCACTTTATGGTTCTATATATCTATAGGATATCATCTTGCTGACCTCCGGCTGGAGGAAGGGGAGTGGACGGAGAGGAGGGGAAAGGAGACTGTTGGGAGGATGAGACAGGTATGGAGCAGAGAGGAATAGTGTGCAGTCACCAGACAGGGAGAGCAGTGGAAGCTGCATATAGGGGGGCATGTAAATTTACATGTGAATGTACATTTTCACTCAGTTATGTTAAATAAAAATAAAAATAAAAATAAAAATAAAAAAAAGAAGCAATTACTAAAATCTTCCATATTTTCCATTAATTACCAGTGCAGTGTCTGTAATATAAGTAGGCATGTACCACAGGAATTTTTTTTCTTAATCTGTAATTATACATATGCACCGTGTCTTCTTACTTGAATGAGTTTTTAAATTGATCAGAAATACACTACTGCATCATCTGCCCTAATATCCATGTTCATAGCCCTCAGCAACATAGACTATAAGGGCAGAATCTAAATTGTCCTAATTATGGGTCCTAATGATTTCGTTGATGTCAGTAATTTACCAAACTGAAGTTGAGCCTTTTAAATCATCACTGAGAGGTAGTAAGTTTGATTTCTACTGGAGAATATATTCCTATTTACACTAGTTTCTAAAAAACTAGTTTTGCATCCCAGCGTGACTTTTGTATTAAGGTATTAAGTGACATGAAAGTTAAAGACTTCAGGAAACCAAAGAAGTGAGTGATTAGCAGAACCAAACTGAATTTTGCATGGACAGGAGAGGTCAACTCTCAAATATGTAGACAAGAAAAATACCTGCGTTTATACCAGAAGGTGCCAATTTTCTATCCTAGATCAAGACAGCATATGAAAGCAGAAGTTCTGTGGAACAAGACATGATCTATTTATCAGAAAGAAACATGTGCCTTGCCAGCTGGTACACTAGACCATGAGAAGCCTTCCGAGGGGACAACAACCAGAAACCCGAATGTAGTAGAGGTATATTGTTTGTCCCTACTTCTCCCAGCAACACACAGTCACAAGCATCAATGTCTGAAAATATTCTAATTAATACAATGCAAGTAAAAGTTTGCAGAAACCAGAGGGGAAGGACAGAAACGGGTTGGGAATCCTGGTCTTTATTAACATTTATTTCATTAGCTCTAATTGCCTCATTATTATAAACATTATTATATTCATATTTGTTTCATCTCAAACTAATTTAATTGATAGAATTCTGTGTCCTTGCTATTATGTGATACAATTAGCTCTCATTAGTTCACATTTCACTCATTTTCTCCTGACTGATTGCACTACACAGTGATGCTCGCTAATATCAATATGTAATGCAATCAGTCAGGAGTAAAATGTTGTTACAGTGTCTCTAAAACCATCATACTTATCATTCTGAAAGTCTTCAAAGTGCCAACATTTTTCCCATCATTTCTGTCTTAATGTAAAATTTTGTGTGAATGGTAAAATTTTTACTAGCCTTATTGACACTTCAATTAACATTTAAGTAATTAGAGAGCAAATTATTAACACAAAAGACAAGCTGTCACTTGCTTATATAGCCTTTAAATCACAGAAAACGAAACACTGGTTATTTCTTTGGGCTTCTTCTGAATCAGGTTCTTCCTTTTTCAGTTTTTTCTTCCCCAGACTCCCTAATCTTTTCTTTCCCCATTGTTATGATCCTTCTGTAACCATGTGGAGCTCCTCACGAAAGCAAGAACCTACAGCTGATGCTTTCCAGGCAAGGTGAAGAGGTCTCATGAATTGTGCTCCTGTTAATTTGCCCTTTGAGCGTCTACAGCAGGGAGTCTATAATGAGAGGGGCAAAGCACAGAGATTTGTCTATCTGATTATTACGTCAGAAATGCTAAAGACGACAAGGGAAGAAAAAGGCAAAGGCTTTTTGTAATCAATTTTATAAAATCCACCAGGCTTTCAGTGGGGCCCATTGAAAAATACCCTGCTTGTTTTACTCAGATAAACTATACACACAGAGGCCCTACATTCTGCTCTTGACTATTTTAGGGCTATTACTGAGCATGTGAATTTGTACATACATTTATAAATAAAACGCTTGCTGTCCCTTTTCTCCCCCACCGAGTATTATACCCTGTGGCTTCCCACTAAACTACCGATCATTCTGAGAGAAATAATGGCAGTGTATGGCACAATGAACTCAACTGTATTATTCCTGCAAGCAGAACTCCTCAACAATACATGTATTTAACAGTCTTTTCAACTGGTCTTGAGCAAGATCATAAGGTTTAAAAAAAAAAAAAGTACTGAATGCCAGAAAATTTAAAGCAGCAAATGGCTTAATGCTTTTGATTTTTGCAAAGTTCACAACAAAAATCATTTGAAGTAAAAAAAAGACAAATCTACATTTACTTTTGGCAAAGCTAAATCCAACCTCAAATAATGGCAGAAGACATTTAAATACCAGAGTTGCTATAATAATCCCTGTTTGAATCATGGTTTCTCTGAACTAGGTTAAGCCTTTAGACAGAAACTAATTGCTACAAACACCAATTTTCAAGTCCCTTTTGTTTCCCTTTGCAGGCACCTCTGGACGCAGAAGGTACCCAATTAGCAGAATTCATGGTCCTGATTGTGTATTGTGGGGCTAGTGTGTGAGCTGTATAAACACTGTTGATTACCATTCCTCTGTAATGGCTGATTTTTTGATTGCTTAATAAGGCCATCTATTCTGCATCAGGGCCTGGCAAAGCAGTTGGCGAAATCAGTTAGGTCACTTTTTTTCTGGTCCGAGTAGCAGGAGCAGTCTATGATGGTAGCAGTTGACTAAAAACATAATTACAGGCTATTTAATCGCATCTGTTTCCCCACTTAACATTGTTTGTTCAAGTTAGACATAGTTAAGTAAATCAAAAGGACAATAGCGGCAAAACAGTAAAAAATTACTATTACATCGTTAAAAACTCTAGGGCTTAGTATAATTACAGAAAACCGCTTGCAGTGAACTTTTTTTTTTAAGATACTAATTTTTATTAGCTTCTATACACACATTTTGCTTATTTGGTTGTTGCTAGTGTTTTAGGATATGTTTTTTAAGACTCCATGTTATGTAAATAACTATTGTCTGGCAGGACTGATTTCCTGGGAAGGGTCCTACGGGGATGATATTATCAAGATGGTTTTTATGTGCTTACCCAGTGTTATAATTAGCAGTCAAGTAACTCCTGTCCTGTTTTGCAATTAATCACTAATCCCATAAACACACCTTCCCCTGCACAGGACTGTCTAGACCGATGAGTCCAAGTGAGTGTCATACCCGAGGGCACTGCCATTCACTCTGACCTGCCCCTTTCCTCCCTCTGAGTACCATACCTGTAATTTATCAATAACGCAGAACTGCTCTGCAATCAAGGGATGAAACGAAAAGGCACCCAGACAGGCAGCGCAGCCAACAGGCATTGAGCCCACGTTCCGACGCCACTAAGCAGGCCGTTGAATCTATCAAGGATGATGAATCGGTATCAGGTCAGAGGAGAAGAGAGGCAGCTGCTTTTTCAGAAAGGTACACTGTGCTCTGTCCCGCATACAGCATACTCGTAAAATCACTTACAACCACCGACAGCAGGTATTTTATTAAACAATCCACACTACATGTTTTAGAATAACAGTCTTTTGTTAACCAATGCAAGAAAAGGCTGCGTTTTGTAACTGCCTGCCAGACAACACTGTTCCAACCCCATACCTAGCAGAAAAGGGTTTATGACTGAACGCCACCTTCATTCAGCTCCTGAAAGGGACTGGACAACATGACTCTAAGTGCAGGGTCCTTAAGAAAGGAGGGTCAGCCCCCTCCAGGGACAAGTATTATTTTTAAAAGTGTTTCTCAGACCAAGGAAGACTACAATTTCAGTACTGATTTTAAATGAAGCAAGGGCGATACATGTTGTGGGTTTCTGAAAGTATACTATCTGTCTAATAAATCCAATATGGAAAAATACAGAGTTTAGACCGATCTTACGAGTTTTGTAATTTTAAAGTATTAAATAGGGTTTAAGTGTCTTTGTGTAAAAGTGTGAACAGACACAGAGCAGTGACCATAAACACTATTAATAAAATATTTCACGAACTTGCCTACCAATACAGAAATAAAGCTCTGTTTCTATAGAACATCATGCTCAGCTGCTGGCCATCAGTTGTTTAATGTTCAGCTACTTACTGAGCATTGAACGACCTAGCTAGTACCATTCCAGCCACTGAGAATGTACAGCAATAGAAGTCTTCTCTTTCAAGAAGCTTGGAAACTAGTAAGGGAGACAGATGAAAACAAAATAAATAAACGATGCGTTTCATCAGAAATGAAAGCATGTTATGAAGAAAACAAGCCAGGAAACGGTGGATGGTTTGGCTTGGCCAGAGCCAAGAATGTGTGACAGAAAACAGGAGAGAGAAGATTTAAGTTAAAGGTTGATGGATGGCAAGTTCACCTGGAAGAGAGCTAACGAGCTACAAAAATAGAGAGGAGCAGGAGGTCGTGGCAATGGCAATGAAGACTCAGTTGAGGCGAAAGAGCAATAGAAGAAGAGAACACTACAACCTTGCAGGTAGGGGGCCTTTAAGAGTGTCTAAACATTGTCCCTAATTTTCCAATGAGATGAAATACAGTGAGTAGCTACCCAGTGGCTTAGAACTCTGCCATTCTCTTTTTCTTTCCTATTGCTATGATTCCAGCACTCCCATACTATCCTGTCTAGAGATGACCTCTAGATTGGAGGCCTTGGTAGCAGATAAGGGCAGATAAAGGCCCAAAGTATGACTAAACCTGTGAGTGGCTGAAGTGTCAATAGGGTAACAAATTATCACTAGTTGATCATCTGCTAAGTGCTTTACATTTAACCTTCTCAGTAACCATAGATGTATATGTTTATCTGTTATCAAGTCAGTTCCCACTTGTGGTGACCCTATAAGACAGTAGAGCAGCCCCCTAAAATTTCCTAGGCTATGATATTCTTCTAAATTTTTTTAAAAATATTTTCTTGTGCTTTAAGTAGGAGTTTAGAGTGGATGTCAATTTGTCGTACAGAAACTTACACACACATTGCTTTATAACTGCAACTCTCTCTCCACCCTGTGACAGTACACACCTCCTCTCCACCCTGTATTTCTCCTGTGCATTCATACCAACTGCTGTCTCCCTCTGCCCTCTTGTCTTGCCTCTGGACAGGAGCTTCCCAGTTAGTGTCATGTATCTACTTAAACCAAGAAGCCCATTTCTCACCATTATTATTTTATGCCTTATAGTTCAGTCCAATCTTTGTCTGAGAAGTTGGCTTCCAACTTTCAACTCTTAACACTAAGTTTGGGAGCCAGGCCTTCTGGGGACTCTCCAGTCTGTTGGATCATCAAGTATGGTCTTTTTAATAGGGATTGAGTTCTGTACCCCACTTATCTCCTGCTTTGTCAGGGCCTCTCTGTTGTGTTCCCTTTCAGGGCAGTCACTGGCAGTAGCTGAGCACCACCTAGTTCTCTGGTCTTAGGTAGGATTATGTGGCCCTTTCTGTTTCTTGGGCTCTTTTCCTTACGTTTTTGATGTCCTTCATTCTCCTCTGCTCCAGATAAGTTAGGACCAATTGATGCTTCTTAGATGTCTGCTTGCTAGGACCTAGAAACCTAGACACCATTCACCAAAGTGGGATGCAAAGCATTTTCTTTAAAGACACTTTTTTTGTCACTTGACCTAGATGTCCCCTGAAACCATGGTCCATAGACCCCTGCCCCTGCTACTCTGTCTTTTGAAGTGTTTGGTTATATTTAAGAAACTTCTCAACTTTTGGTTTAGTCCAGTTATGTTGACTTCTCCTCTGCTGTGTGTTCTCTCTACCTTCACCTCACTTAATTCTGACCTACCATCTAATCTGTCCCCTCCCTCTTTTTCCCTTCCCACCCTTGTAACCATCAAAGACAGTTTTCTTCTGTGTTTATAAGGACCTTTACTTGTGTCCTTACAATAGTGGTCTCATACAGTATTTGTCCTTTTGCAACTAATTTCACTCAGCATACTGTCTTGCAGATTCCTCCATGTTAGGAGGAATTTCCAAAATTCGTCATTGTTCTTTATCATTGTGAACATTCTATCACGTGAATATACCAGTTTGTTCATCCATTTATCTATTTATGGGTACCTAGGTTGATTCCATCTTTTGGCTATTGTGGACAATGCTGTAATAAACATTAGTGTGCATATATCTATTTGTGTGACAGCCCTTATCTCTCTAAGATATATTCCAAGAGGTGGAATTGCTAGATTACACGGCATTTCTCGTTCTAGCTTTTTAAGCAAGCACCAAATCAATTTACAAAGTGACTGTCCCAATTTACATTCCCATCAGCAGCATTCCAGTCTCTCCACAGCCTCTCCAACACTTATTATTTTGTCTTTTTTGGATTAGTGCCATCCATGTTAGGATGAGATAGTATCTCAATGTAATTTTGAATCAGATTTCTCTAATGGCTAATGACAGTGAGCCCTTTCTTATGTATCTGTTAGTTCCTAGGCTATAAACTTAATGGGAGCAAGTCACCAAGTCTTTTCTCCCACAGAAGAGCTGCTAGATTCAAACCACTGACCTTTCAGTGAGCAGCTAAGTGCTTAACCATTGAGCAAGCAAGGCTCCATATAGGTATATAGGTACTGTCATGCACACACAATTGATGTAAAGACCCAAATTTATGTGACTTTAAAGGATTTAAACTTGTGTACATCTAACTCCAAAGTGCATGTTTTTCTTTCTTTTATGATATGAACCCTCCTAGGACAGGCTCTGTGCAAGCTTAAAAGAAGTGTGGGGCAGGATGTTGTTAGGAAGGCTTGGGGAGGTGACAAGTGCTACTGTCTGTAGTCACGAACTGTCATTGCAGACAAAAGTCATAGGCAACACTTCGATAATGATATGCTGAGGTCAAGGAGTTGGTAAAGTCAGTAGTTGTGAATGTTGAAGTTCCTAAGGATGATGTCATTTAGGTGTGGTCAGCCTAATTCCTATGTGGAATTTACATTGTGTATATATGTACACACATACACATATATATCTACATGCAGGTGAAGAAGAAAAGACATTAAGATCAACATAACTGGAGATGAAAAGAAGTCTGCAGGCCAGGTTCTCAAGTTCTCTGTGACTGAGGATATAAAAGTCAATGATGAGGTTTACCATGCTTTGATTTGGAAAATTACTCAAAAAACTTCAGACATGTATATGCAGAACATCCGATCAAAAAATAAATGTTATGGAAAAAAAGAAAGAAGAAAGCCCATTTGTGACCAGAAACACCAGTAAAAGTTTTGGAGGGAGCTTAATACTCTTAAATCAAAGTTAGGGCCATGTTAACAATAATAGGAGCTAACTCTTTGTGCTTCAGTATGAGAAGCCACTGACCAGAGTCCCACAGGGCAACACCCCCCAAACACTCACAGGCAACCCTGGACAACATCTTCTGGGAGCAAGAGCTTGCAGGCCTCAAGTCTCACTCTCACTCTTGAATTTCTTTCTGGAATATGATGGAAATTGATGATTTCCTCAGTGGCTTTCAGAGTGTGGTCCCCAGACCAGCAGCAGCAGCATCTTCTACAAACTTGTTAAAAATGCAAATTCCCAGGGTCCACCCCAGGCCAAGTGGTTGAGAATTTGGCTGCTAACCAGAAGGCTGGCTCTTACATTCCTCCAGCTGCTCCTTGAAAACCTTATGGGGCAGGTCTACTCTGTCTTATATATAGGGTCACTGTGAGTCAGAATCTACTCAGCAACAACCGAGTTTTCTTGTTGTTGTTGTTTCTTTTGTTTTACCCTAGATCTACCAGATCTGAAACTCTGGAGGTGAGGCCCAGCAATCTATGGTTTAAAACGATCTCCAAGTGAATCTCACGCATGCTGGTTGGAGAACAACCGGCTACCCTAAAACTTCTTCCAGGATTGAGGAACAATCGAGGTCAGGAATGATACCTAGTAATCAGGAGTTACTTAGGGCAAACAAGAAATCCTTGTCAAAGCTCCTTGTTTTTAACAAGGAAATTCTTCTTGTAAAGTGCTTTATGATGGAAATCTCAAATCAATTTTCTCAAGCCACCAATAACATCTCCAAAGAGAAAGATTAAAGACATTACAAATGAGATTTAATTTTATTAGACTCAATTTTCAAGCAAAAAAAGAAAGATAAATTTTTAACCAGCCAATTTATTACAAAAGCTTGTATTTTGTTCTACAGGAGAGGGTTTCTCAGGAAGTTTTCAGCAAGAGAGGGCACCAGCAATGTAGGAGAACATGTTGGCAAGTGGAGAAAATGTGTCTACTAGGTGGTGAAGCGTTGATCAGACACATCAAAATAAGAGACAACAGAAGCAACTGACTCACCACTGTGTAGTAATAATCCATTCACTTCAATTATTCCAGAGGGTAGCTGTGGATTTGATTTAATCATGGTAAAATAAGTAATGCTTTTAATAATGACACTACTTCCTGTGAGAAAAGCCAAATTATCTCATCATATGTTTAAGATGTAAAGTTCCATTAAAAACTTTTAAGTGATGCTTATTAGGGCAAGGAGCCCCTGAGTGGTACAAAAGGTTAACGCACTTAGCTCCTAATCAAAAGATTGGGGTTCAAGTCCACTCAGAGACATCTTGAAATAAAAATCAGCTACTTCCTAAAGCCTATGGAGTTCTACTGTGTAACACACAGGGTCACCATGAGTCAGAACTGACTCGATTCTGACTGGTTTTCTGCATCAGGGCAAACTTCAGTTCTCTGGAAAGCTAATACATAAAAATTAAAAACTACCTTGTTTTGCAGCCATGTCAGAGAAATGAAATTCTTTCACGAATTTTTTTTTAAATCTAAAGAAAGAAGTGACAATGGAAAGAATAAACCAGAACTAAACAAAACCCACTACCAGAGAGTTAATTCCAACTCATGGCAACCCCGTGTGTCACAGAGTAGAACTGCTCCATAGGGTTTTGGCAGCACCACTGGGTGGATTTGAACTATCAATCTTTGAGCTTGTCATAGAGCACTATTTGTGCCACCCCACGGACCCCTAAAAGGCCCTTACAGCTTTTTTTTTTTTTCCTTCCATCTACTATATGAATTTACAAGAACTCTGGTGGCATACTGGTTAAGTTAGCATACGCTAACCAAAAGGTTGGCAGCTCAAATCTACCACACTGTCCTTAGAAACTCTATGAAGCAGTTCTACACTGTCCTATAGGGTTACCATGAGTCAGAATCAATTCGAGGGCCATAGGTATACGAGTTTATACTTAGTCGCACTTCTAGCCCAGGAATTTCTTCCCTTAAAATTATCTCAGAGTCCACAAACTCCTTCAGGAACTCATCCCTCAGAAGTTAGATGATTTAACAATTCACCTTAAACCAAAAAATAACCCACTGCCATCTAGTCAATTTCGACTCATAGCAACCCCATAGAACAGAGTAGAACTTCTCCGTAGTTTCCAAGGAGTGCCTGGTGTATTTCAACTGCCAACTTTTTGATTAGCAGTTGTAGACATTAACCACTACACCATCAGGGTTTCTAATTCACCTTAAGTGATTACAATTCTGAACTTCAGTATTCTTAGAAAAGGAATACCATACGACATTGTATTTTTTCCGAAGAAATTGTTTAATCTATACAAGTTATTTGACTCGGTCATTAGTGATCTTTGTGCCAAGTCAACTCCTAATCAAATTCTGGCAGAATAAAACCACCATTGAAAAGAAAGCATACACATCTTTCTTCCAAGTAGTATGTATTTTTTTTTCTGGTTGAGCAATGTTATGCAACAAATGCTTCCAACTGGCTTTCTATCAAGGAAAATCATTAAAGATGAAATGCTCTAAGGGACGTGATCATAGAAGCCTGAAATGCTTGTAACTAATTACATTCATGCTGATAATTGGAAGAAATAGTCTGTGCAGTGGATATAGGACAATCACCTTTCACCGCTGGTCTTGGATTTGATTTCTCCAAGGAATGCCAAGGAAAGTCTTTATTTAGCTGCAGTTTGTGTTTCACTCAATCTACTTATTTTGTAATGTAAAAAGGAGAATCTCAAAAAAAGAGAATGGGTGCCTTGACATTTTAACTGCTTTATTTTTAATGAAAATTTTCTTCTTTGAAGTGAATATAAAGCAGGTATGGGGAACAAGCCAGTAAGTGTTTATTTATTACCTACTAGCATTATGTGTCCTAAAATGCCTTGACCCAGGCTTTAAAATTTCCTCGTTAGATTTCTCCACTAGTTTATATACCATGCTTATACACGTTAAAAGATTTCACACGATTTTTTAACAGCCAAAGCAGCAGCTCATATACATACGCCAGGAAAAGTACACGGCCACAACCTTGGGGCCAAGTCTCAAAGCTCCAAGTTTAAGAATAAAATTTGCCTCCCAAGCCATCACCAAGTAAATATACATACATGAATGAAGCAATTTCTCAGAATTGGTGTTTCTCCTCCAACAGCACATTGACTGTGGTGTACTTGGAAGAAAATTGACAGCAGTAATTGTCTTTTTTATTGTACAATGGATCTGTTGCCTGTAATCACTGTGGATGAAAATTTGCTTATAATTTCACTTCTTAATCAAATGGACGTTCAAACAGCAAAGACGGCACTAAACCAAGAGACACTTCTAAGTCCTCAGCCTGTCTAAAATAGTTAATACTGCTGCTTTCCCCCTTGCTTCTTGAAACTCTGGTTTGGATTTCCAGTGGCATTCTTTCCTGATTCTCTTGTCTCTCTTTCCATTCTCCAGATCCCATTGCGTGCCCCTGAAATGTGCAAGTTCCTCTAGGGTTTTCTCCTCAGTGCTTGTTTTGTTCCATATTCTCTGTCTTCAGGAAGAGGTAGCATCTTTTAGTGAAGTCAAATAAATCAGGGTTCAAATCCCAGTTTTACCATCCATTTGTTGTGTGCCCTCAGGCCTCAACATCCTCCATGTCACTGGATTCTTGTGAGGATTAAGTGAGATTAGAAGCATAAGCACTGAGCAGAGAAACTCACCCATAAGGAGGTTCTCAGTGAATTTATGTCCCTCCTCTTTCAGATCCTCCCCAGACCAATACCACCACTCCAGTAGCTATAATTCACTGTAATTCTTCAGTACATGGGTATTTTCTATACACAGATAACTACCAAATTTTCCTATCTAATTGCTATTACCATTTCCCACAGCATCCTGCATTGGGCCCGAAGGAAGCTAAAACATAGCACATCCCAAGACTACCAAATCTCCCTATCTAATTTCTATTACCATTTCCCATAGCCTCCTGACACTGGGCCACAGGCTAAAGCACAGCACATCCCAAGCTAATCATTCTCACTTCACTTACTCTGCTCTAAGCCCAACAGTACCACCCTTGCTCTCAAGTTTCCCAATTCAGTACTGAATCACAAGATTATCTTCCCATCAACCAGAACTGGAATGCTTCTGTCATTTTTGATTCCTCTTTTTCCCTCCACCATCTCATCCACCCACCTTGCACCAAACCCATCCAATTCTATCCAAGAAATAACTTTCTCTTTCCTTTCCCCATTCCAGTTCCCACTGACATAAACACGGTTTGCCTCATGATCTCTTATCAGGCAACAACATAACTGGTTTTCTGAACTTATTATACCTTGTCTGCATTAATTCAGTTTCCACACTGTTATAGTGAGGATGGCAAACGACTGGGCAGTGTTTTGTTCTGTTGTACATAGGGCCTTTATGAGTCAGAAGCAACTTGATAGCACCTAACACCACCACCAGACTCGCTTCTAAATCACAGATCACAGACTTTTAATAACCCTTCAGTAGCCCTTACAGTTTGACATCAGTCCATTTTTTGGTTCTATCTTACAGTGTTCTTTCTCTAGTTTTATCTCCCACCCACTACCTCTCACTAAAACAACACATCTCCAGCCACTCTGAGCAATTTTGTCCACCACTACCCCTCCAGGCCTATGTAGGTTTTGCTAGTGCTTTTCATCTGCTTGGAGTATCTTGTGTCTTTCTTCTTCAAGAGTTAAAATATTACCTAATATCTTAAGGATAGGGGCAAGGTAAGAATAAAAGGCTGTAAACAACAATTAGAAGTAAAAGATAGTTAAGCGGTTTTCATTTGGATTGTAAGTGTCTTTCAAACACCTAAATCTCTATGTCTAGGAGATTATACTTGTATGCAACACTCTATAAATCAGCCAACTATGACATTCTATCTTAGTTCATACTTGGATGACACCATCAAGTTTGAAACACTGAGTGTAAGACATCTCTGCTCATCCTATTGCTGAACCCAGTAGAAAAATATTAGCATGACTTGAACTTAAATGCTTACAGTAGCATTTACAGCAAAAGTTATACTCTACATTACAGCAAAAATCATACTCTAATCCAAAAATATTGCATTAACATGAAAGGTACAGAAACTCTCTTGAAATTTTTCTATGTCCCATAAAAGGTATACCATTTTTCAGTTTCATCCTTGTGGTTATGATTTTTCCAGAACCCTGCCAATGACAAGACTTACAGCACATCTTTTTTTAAGACTATCTTAAAGAAGTCCTTAAAGGAGCCTACAACTTCTTTTACCTTCTACCATCAGCCCCTTCATCTCTGTCTAGAATTACTAAGGATACAAAAGTTGATCAATCTAAAATCTAGATTATTCTACCAGTTTAAGGCCCCATAGCTGCTACAGAACACAGCTGAACTGCTGCCTAACACTCTGACCAACTCTAGAGCATGAATTCAAGTTATATTATCTCTGGAATCCTAGAAAAATCTAATACATACATATGAGTGTGTGTATACACACACCTCACATAAACAGAGAATCTCTCTCATATTCCACAAGCAACGTGAATGAATCCCAAATTAAAATCTAAACAATCACTTTCCCATGATAAGACATGAGGCCACTGACATTGTCTTGCCTTTCACTAACTCTCCTTCTCCAAACAAGCACTGTGTGTGGCCTGTGCTACAATTCAAAACTAAAATAAGTAGTGCCCCCTCCACTTTTTGTATCCTTCTGATTCCCTTTATGCTTCAATACCAACAATTCCTTTTTGCCACTCTGGCAAGAGTCGGGTAAGGACTGAAGAAAAACTGTTTTCAAATATAATTTGTCCAAGTGGCAGGGTTGAACTGTAAAAAGGCAGCTATTTATAATAATTATGGTAATAAATAACATCATCACACCATTGACCTTCGAGGCTGTGAGAGAAGCTTTCTGCCTACAAACAAGAACTAATAAACAACACATTTTAAATCCACATGATCTTCTCACACTCCCATTCCTGGACCCCATGCCAACACCTCATTTTCCTCTTGTTTGTTAAAGTTCAAGTGGAGGTAGTATTGTAAGTTCAAATTCGGTGCAAAATAATTCAGACTAAATTAACTGCGAAATTAAAAGCTCTTCATTGAAGAGGGGTCTACTGTTTTCACGCCCACCACTGTCCTCACTCCCAGTAAGGCAGAGTCTGCTTCTGCAGCAATCCGTGTTCTTCCTCTAGCCCTTTATTTCTAACCATAAAGTCATGAAGGTAAGAGCAAATTTTCACCGGAAGCAAGTCCACTGTATTTAGTGATGGAGAATATCTACGTAAAGGAACTTTTCAAACTACTGAATCAAAATAGAACAACAAGCCTTAGGATTTCAAATCTTGTATTATATACACCACTAGAGAGGAACCCTGGTGGCCTAGTGGATAAGTGCTGTGGCTGCTAACCAAAAGGCCAGCAGTTCAAATCTACCAGACACACCTTGCAAACTGTGGAGCAGTTCTACTGTGTCCTATAGGGTCACTATGAGTTGGAACTAACTGAATGGCAGTGGGTTTGATTTTGGATTTCATACCAGTAGAAGACTAAGATTTTTTCAATTAATTTTAATCATTTCATTTTTTTAACACAAGTACACTTGTCTTTTTACAAACTGTGTTACCACTGGTAGTTTTAGTATCAGTAAAAAGCTTTTTGTAAGTTCTGAATACAGTTTCTTAAAATGTAAACAGACTCTACCAAATTGTAAAATCTGTTCTATTTGCTTCTAAATCACAGATCACAGACTTTTAATAACCCTTCAGTAGCCCTTACAGTTTGACATCAGTCCATTTTTTGGTTCTATCCTACAGTGTTCTTTCTCTAGTTTTATCTCCCACCCACTACCTCCCATGAAAACAACACATCTCCAGCCACTCTGGGCAATTTTGTCCACCACTACCCCTCCAGGCCTATGTAGTTTTTGCTAGTGCTTTTCATCTGCTTGGAATATCCTGTGTCTTTCTTCTTCAAGAGTTAAAATATTACCTAATATCTTAAGGATAGGGGCAAGGTAAGAATAAAAGGCTGTAAACAACAATTAGAAGTAAAAGATAGTTAAGAGATTTTCATTTGGATTGCTGGACTACTTGAGAGAAGCAAACTTGAAGTGTATTTTCACCTCACTATATAAGGGTCAGGAAGCCCTGGTGGTGTCGCGGTCAAGAGCTATGGCTGCTAACCAAAAGATCAGCAATTTAAATCTACCAGATGCTCCTTGGAAACCATGTGGAACAGTTCTATTCTCTCCCATAGGTTCTCTATGAGTCAGAATTGACCCAGTGACCTTGGGCTTGGGCTTGGGCATATACAGTTACTATAAGTCAGAATCAACTCCACAGCAAAGAGTATGAGATAGTATGGTGGTTAAGAGCTATGGCTGCTAACGAAAAAGTTGGCAGTTCAAGTCTACCAGGTACTCCTTGGAAACCCTAAGGGGTGTTCTAATCTGCCCTATAGGGTCACTGTCAATTGGAATTAACTCAGCGGCAGCTGGCTTGTTTTTTTTTTTTTTTGTGGTTATGAGGTAGTTTCAGACACTTCCTCTCTCAAGACTACTCACATACAGACATTCATTACAGGGACATTAAAGGATTGAAGGAATCCCAGAATGCTTAAAGGATTCCCAAAGTGCTAGTAGTGACCTCAACAAGACTGGGCAGAACCATCCAAGAATTTAATCTCCAGACTAACATCCTCCATAGTCCACTGCCTCCTTCATGAGCATATTTAGATGCCTCAATGCTTTCAAAGCAATTTGACCAGGACTGCAAACACTTTAAGATTTCACACCCAGCACTTAACTTCCTAGTGCTGAAGGTAGAAATTCCAAATATGAAAAATTTTAAATTGCTAGGATTTGAACATATGTTTATGCCACACCTCTTACTGCCTCAACAGGCGTCTGTTGATCTAGAAAGCTATTTTTGTTTTTCTCTACTTCTCTTCCTACCTGCTGATGGGTGGAAATTAAATACAAGTACACTGTTTAAAAAGACAACTATGCCATTGTACTTGAAGCACTCAGAAATGATTTATTCCCTTTACTTCAATCTTTCATTCAAATTTACTTTCTCCAGTATAGTGGGGCACGGTTCTTTATTTCTCTCTGCCCTAGACTGCAGGGACCTAAATTGCAAGAATTAGTTATAAGAGGGTATTTAATAGCACTGAAGTTTGCTTTCATGCCGCACTCTACATCAAAGCTCCAATCTTCAAGGGCCCAGCTATATTCCTATTACATAAGTTTATGAATTGTTCCACATTTTATCGTATCTGCGGTTTTAAATGCAACAATTTCCTCGTATGAAAACACTGAGTGGTCTATGAAAGATGTTGAAACATTCAGTGTCTGTTTTTTTTGTTACAAAGCATGAGATTTGTGTATGCTTTGGACTTAGTAAAATGTTATTTTTCTATAGAAAATATTGTTCTTTTTTTTCTATGTAATAAATGAAATGGTGCTATTATCCACCACGTATGATAATAGTGTGTCTGAAAGGGAGACAAATAGAAAAGAGAACAAACAAATTTAATGTAAAAAATTTTTAATGTACCATTAAAAATGAAAGCACTGGAAAATATGGTATGTATTCTTAGCTCCACATTGCCATGAGGAAACTGACACCCAGAGATAGGACCAGTTACATAATTTGTGGAGTCCAGTGCAAAATGAAAATGCAAGGTCCCTCGTCCAAAAGTTATTAAGAATTTCTGCATGGTGACAGCAGAGTATTAAACCAAGCACAGGTCCTCTGTGACTGCACAGGCTACACAGACACGAAGCTAATGCTGCTCAGAAAAGTTAAAAAACTTGAATTAATATCAAGAGCTAACAATTCAGTGGGATTTGAACTCCAGCAGTTTGAGTTCAGAATTTATTTACTCCTTTTTTGTCTTTTTTCTTTGTTCTTTATATTACTGTTTTAATTCTTACTCTTTCATTAAACAGGGTCTCACTACATTACCTTGGCTAGAGTGCAGAGGTGGTTGAAAGATGGGATCCCCCCCATTCCTAATCAGCGTGGCAGCTTTGACTTTCTCCATTTCTGACCTGGACAAGTTCACCCCTCCAGGGGCAAGCTTGTGGTCCCCTGCTCCTGGGAGGTCACCATACTGATGTGCAACTCATTGTGGACACCAGATCAACTTAGTGCCCTATAGTCCAGAATTCCGAGGGTCGAGCCATCCCCTAGCCTCAGCCTCCCATCACACCTGGGTTGACTTCAAAATTTAGAACTCTCCCTTTCAAACAATAACCACCATTTCTCGTTTTCTGCATGCCAGATAGAAAGATTATTTCAGATAACCCATATGATAATCTAATTAGATAATCATATTATTCTCATTTTGAAGGGAAGAAAACTGAAACTTTGAAAGGCTGAATAACTTACCCACTGAAGTGAGTATTTGGGTTTGGTTTGGTTTGATTTTACCCTTTTGAAGACTTACATTTTGACGAGAGAACAGTACCCCAAGGACACTGATCTTGTTCTAGCATATTCCCGGTGCGTAGAATAATGATAGATAACAGACTATTTTTGCTTGATGACAGAGATGTATGCACGTTTGGGGTGCTCTCGTCCCGTAACAGGAGTCAAAGGTGCTGGAGGTTCCTATTCTTGCTTCTTCCGTTTCCTCCTCCCACCACGGACACAACAAGATGCAACAGGCAGTGCATGATTTCAGCTAGCCTTTTCCTGGAATTTTGACTCCTAAACAGAATGCTACCAACACAGATATCAGAGACCAGTCATTTTGATGGTGCTGGCGTGATGAGAAGCATAGTAGACCCTGCTTCTTAAGCAGGTTTCTGTCCTGATTCTAAGCTGCACTGTCGACAGCTCATCTCTTAGGACATTTACGAGCTACCCAAAACTTATCTGACCTGGGGATTCTGAAGACCACCCTCAGGTTTGAGGACTTGGTAGAAGCACTCACAGTACTTACAGAAGCTGTATGGCCATGGATATGATTTATTATGTTAAAAGAATACAGATCAAAATCAGGAAAAGGAAAAAGGTGCATAGGGCAGAGCTCAGGAGAAATTAGGTATAAGCTTCCAATGTCCTCTCCTAATGGAGTTGTACAGGCATAGCTCAGTTCTCCCAGCAACTATGTGCAACAATAGGTGGTGTCATGGACTGAACTGTGTCTCCCCAAAATGTGTCAACTTTGCTAGGCCATGATTCCCAGAACTGCGTGACTGGCTACCATTTTGTCATGCGATGTGTTTTTCCTATGTATTGTAAATCCTATACCTCTGTGATATTAATGAGACAGAATTAGAGGCAATTATGTCTATGAGGCAGGACTTAGTCTACAAGATTAGGCTGAGTTTTAATTCAATCCCTTTTGAGATAAAAAACAAAAGCAAGCAGAGAGACACAGGCCCTCGTACCACCAAAACCAGTGCTTGGGGCAGAGCAAGTACTTTGAACACAGTTTCCTATGCAGAGAAGCTGCTAAACCAGGGAAAGATTGATGACCAGGACCTTCCTCTAAAGCCAAAAGAGAGAGAAAGCCTTCCCTTCGAGCTCATAAACTGAACTTAGACTTCTAGCCTACTAGACTATGACAGAATAAACCTTCTGTTTTTTTGAAGCCACCCACTTGGGATGTTTTGTTCTAGCAGTGCTAGATAACTAAGATAGGTGGGAAGTATTGCCAACCAGTGAAGCTCACCCAAGCACTATACAACACTAACAGATTGTTTTGCTTAAGTTACCTAGAATCAACAGAACTTATTTCTGTAGCTTGCACCCAAAGGACCTATGCAATCATATAGCTAACTACAGAACCAAAATGTAAGTTCAGATCTGCTGGATCCTAAAATCTATACCACTAAGCATTGGTTGAAAACCCTGGTGGCATAGTGGTTAAGTACTCCAGTTGCTAAGCAAAAGATAGGCAGTTCAGATCCACTAGGTACTGCTTGGAAACTGTATGGGGCAGCTCTGCTCTGTCCTACAGAGTCACTATGAATTGGAATCCACTTGATGGCAATGGATGTGGTTTGGGTTTGTGTTTGGTTAAGAACTGGTTATTATAGAGCATCATTTAGGATAAAAATTTAGCAAATAGGATATAGTTGCCTGTAAAAGTTAGCAATCTTCTCAGAAGTCGCCCTAAGGAAATACTGAGGAATACACAAAGATGGATTTACAAGTATGTTATTACTACACTGTTTTTATGGTACAAAATTAGAAACTGTCTGTATACCTACCAATAGATAAGTTAAATAAAAAGCCAGAAAACTTTTTCTGTAAAGAGACATACAACAACAACAAAAAACAAAAACAAAAAACCCCAAACCACCGCCATCAATTTAATTCCAACTTATAGTAGCACTTAACCATTACACCACCAGGGTTTCCAAAGAGCCAGATAATAAATATTTTTTACTTTGAAGGCCATATAGTCTCTGTTGCAACTACTGAATTATGTCATTGTAGTACTAAAGCAACCATAGTTGTTACATAAAAAAATCAAGTGTAGTTGTGTCCCAATAAAACGTTATTGAAAAGAACAAGTCGGGGACACGATTTGACCTGGAGGTCATAGTTGGCCAGCCTCTGTGTTAAATTATAATAAAAACCATTGGTCTTGACATGTGTCGGATCCAACTCGACGGCACTTGGCTGGCTGGCTAAATTATAATAAACATTATTATATACAACAGGTTGTTCAGTCATTTTAAAAAGGGAAGTAGAGGTATATGTGCAGATATGATAAAAATGTCCATGGCACACAGCTAAACAAAAACACATAGAATCAAACCACAACTCTGAAAAAGGAAAACATAAAACAGGATTTCATGTTCTCATGGAATCCAGACTATCTTGAGCCACTGAGGCTAGATGAACCCTGAAACCATTGCTCTTTAAACCTAAACCTTAAACCAAAAATACTACCCGAAGTCATCTTAAAACCAAACCATAGTTCAGCTTAACTAGCAAAGAATGTCTGCCTTAAGCATTGTGCTCTTTAAGGAACTGTATCTATATGAGATTAAATTAACAACAGCAACTTGAAAGATTAGACAGGATATTGAGAGAGCAATGATTTTATGTTGTTAATGGGGAACAATTCAGAAAAGCAGGATGATAATGTTTGTACAACTCAAAGGAATGTACTTAATGTTCACTGCATTGTACATGTAGACACTGCTGAAATGGTGTTACACTGTATATATTCTCAGCAACAACAAAATACATACGCACACCCTACGGCGCCCTGGTGGCACAGTGGTTAAGAGATAAAGGTTGCTAACCAAAAAGGGGGCAGTTTGAATCTACAGCTCCTCACTTGAAACCCTGTGGGGAGGTTCTACTCTGCCTACAGGGCCACTACAGGTTGGAATCAACTCAGTGGCAAAGGGTTTGGTTTGGGTTTATATACACACTGATTGGAGAACACTGGACTGTGAATTTGGAGGTAGAATCTTTATGTACAACTCTGTCACACTACAAATGCTTTGGAATTCCAGTTAAGGATTCATAGTCCATTTCTAAGATATTTTCACAAACCACAGAACCCACCTGTTAGGCAGAATTGACAGACAGTACAGCTAAGGCACTCAGAACCCTTGGAAGATAAAAATAGAGTACCTCTTGAAATGAATTTACATACTGCTTAACTGTAATTCATATGCCACGATGCACAAAGTATCCAATACTGTTTGTTAATATACAAAAACATACAAATGCAATCTATTTTTTCTCATTTTACTGCCTTTTATTTTTTTCAACAACTGCTAACTTCACTGGTAGTTTTACGTTTTTTCATAGACCTTGTTTAGTTCTAAAGGGTCGTTTTGCACCAGTAACTATTTTTCATAAAGAAAAACGGCCAGCCACACCAACCACTGCTCATTGACCTCAGCATCATGTAATTTCAGACTAGTTAGAATTACCTGTGTCAGGTATTCTACTTGGAAATGAGAATGATCTTACATTTAAATCATTTGTGGTTTTGTTTCATTTTTTTACAAGATTGTTCCTAACTTTTTTTCTGTGTCAAAAGATGACTGCTTAGTACCTGCATGTTACTAATGGAAGAAAACTAATTTGTAGGTAGGTTTCTCAGATATAATCAAAGGAAGCCTCCCTTTCTGTTAATCGGACAGTTTCAGCATTAGAAAAACTAGTACTGATCCAAGTGCCTTTTATGCTCTTTGGAAGATTGATTATCCATGAAAAAGTACTGTTTCCTTTATTATCCTTTGGATAGGAAGGAAACCTAGGAAAAGGGACAAAGGATTAGCTTTGTTTACTCCTCACTCTACCTTTTCACATTCGGCCTTCTTTGTGAGTTGGCCATGATTTGAACCTTAGGGAGAAGGGATACATCTTAACAAAAATTCTTTAATAGAATAAAAGTCTATTTCAGGCATCAAAAATAGAATTTTGATTAGATCTTCTCATCTCTGGTTTCTTGGAGGGGGAGGAATAAAACTCTTTCCCCACTTGCCTATGTTTATGTGTCAAGCTTCTTTTCTGTAGCCCTATCTCCCCACCCCGACTTCCATCACTCTCATATTTCTGTGACTAAAAGAGAAAACCATGGGCTGGTTATTGCGACAGTATCATTTATTTGTGTTCTTCAAGCAGCCTGCAACACAGCCAGAAGATAATGGACACCTCATTTATTCAAGCTCTGAATGATCATATTTAATTCCCAGTGACAGCTGTCTTCCCCATATTAGAATTGCAAATAAGTTCGGTTTTGTAATGGCCTTCTATTGAACATGATTCAATTATGTGTGGTCCGTATGGAGACAGGATACAGTCTTGGTATCTATAGCAATATTTCTGCAAGCTGCTGCTCTTTACACTGCTCACATTTAAGCTGGCTGTTTACCACAATGCTTTCCTTGAACTATAATGAACTCCCTACACTTTCAAATAAAATAAAGAGAAATGAATGTAATTTGAAAAAGCAGTTGCTGGGTGTACACATATTACATACTTCCTCCCGTTTACATGGGGAATCAGCCTGGAAGCACTTTGAAAAAATTGCCAATTGTCCCATTTTAAAACCCAGATAATAAAATCATTACGGCCAATTAAGCGATTGAACAATGCAAGAACTTTGAGGTTCAATGCCCGCTTTTGCATATCACTAACAGCACACTATGACTCATTAAGGCAATCAGTCTGAATTCAAAGTCATTTCACTGTAATAGAGGTGAGGAACCTATGCACGGGAGAAAAGCAGCTTCCTCACAGACTGAAGGGAGATTCCAAGGCGACCTGATCTTAGCAAGGGGTAAAATGTAGTCCTTGCACCTCAAAAATGTGCAACTCACGGTTTGACTCCTGCCTCCAGAGGTTCATCTGCAGATGTAGTCCCCACCTGGGTTTCCAGGAGGTTCCCCAGCCCTGGCAGCTGTGTAACCAGAATGTTAGGGACAGTCAGAAGAAAGAGGCAGCTGGGGGTTATAGAGAGGCTGCCTACCCAGACTCCACAAGACGCAATCACGTCACATGACACTGAAGCCACCTGGGCTCACTGCCAACATGACCCAGGGCTTCCAAAGGGACAAAAAACTCTCTCAGCAGCTTTTCACATGTCAGCAAGAAGCACTCGGTGCTCAAATCTCTTGATTCCAGGTAGAGCAACTTCCCTAGACAGGACTCCTCCCTTCTCACCTGACTCATTCCTGCCTCTTCCCTCCTCATACCCTGGAGCGGTGAGCAACCTGTTGATGGAACTGCAACTTGACAGTCTTTGCTCAGCTCTTTTCTTTTTGGGCTCAGTTTGCCTGCGGAGAATGCATTCTGGTCTGCTGCCCCGGCCACGTGATAAGCCAAGTGGGACATAACTGCCCTTGCAGGGGAAGACTGGCATTTAATTCAGGGAGGGGTTGCTAAGTACAGGTGACTTCTTTCCTCCTGTATAGCTTTTCTCAGCAAAAAAGTTGATGTTCTGACCTCTGGTATCTCTCTGGTTCCTGAGTCTGTCTCTGAATTTGTTGAGAGCTTAGGGGAGAAGAGACAGTTAACTATAGGAATCAATTCCTTACACCTGATAAGTAAACAGTTTCTTGGCCTCACAAAGCTAGCTTAATATGGAAGACTGGTTCTCAGACTTGCATCAAATTAAAGCATGTAAGTCATCTGGGGAGCTAGTTAAAACACAGGGATGGGGCCAGACATTCTGTATGTCTAACAAGCACTCAGGTGATACCCATACTGCTGATCCCTACGCCACAATTTGACTAGCAAGAATTTGCAATGTAGGCGCCAGAACTGAGCTTATTTAGAGAAGATTCAGCTGCAGTAAGAAGCCGAGGCAGCACATCCTACAGCCTTGGTCTTTTCCTGTCACGATGGAAGACTTCAACATGTTGTGTGTTAGAATTCTCTGCAGAGCTTGCTGAAACTCAGCTACCCAGGATTGAACCCCAGGAATTTTTCCTTAAGTGGTCTAAGGTGGAGCCCAGGCATCTGCATTCTAAACAAGCATTTTGACATTTAATATGTATTTCAGCAGGTTACTCTGATGAAGATGGTCTCAGAACTACAGCGTGACACCAGCTAAGGAGTCACACTGAGGTCTCATGGGTAGAACTATTCAACAATAATGCCACCTTGCTTTTTGAGTGACTCCTTATGTGTTTTCTAAGCACTTTCATATCAACTATCTAATTTAGTCTTTACAATAGATATAAATATAGCATCCTGGAAATTTGTGTAAGTCCACATAGCTACTTAGTAGAGCGACTAACTCACCCCCGGGACTTTCTCAGCTTTAGCACTGAAAGTCATCCTGAACCCTACCCACTTCCACCAGTCCTGGCCAAACCAAGACTACTGGTTATCCTATTACTTATTTGTAGGGCCATAAGAAGAACTGGCTCCTATCAATTGAATGTGGTAAACCTACCAAACATCAAATGCATGAGAGACTGACTGACTGCTCAAAGCGGAGATGGAGTTTATTTGGAAGGACGATCAAGTAGCTCACAAAATTGTAGGAAAGACAAAAAGACCAAGATCGAACCATGGGCAGGAACAAAAGAAGACCAGGCAACCAGAACCACTGCTAGATAAAACTGTACGACAGAACTAACCAGCGCTAACACTTAACTGTTGTTAGCTGCTGTTGAGTGGGCTCCTGACTCATGGTAACCTCCTGAACAACAGAAAGAAGCACTGCCCGGTTCTGCACCATCCCCATGATTCACTGTGGATAGGACCTTTGCAATTCTTATGGTTTTCAGTTCCTTGTCTGTCTTAGTCTGGAAGCTCCGCTGAAATCTTGACCGCATCACAGAAAATTACAAGCCTTCACTAACGGATGGGTGGTGGCTGTGTATGAAGTGCATTATCTAGGAATTGAACCCAGGTCTCCTGGGTAGAAAGCAACAATTCTGCCACTAAACCAGTGATGACACTACCATAAAGTAAATGTCCTAGCTTACAGTGCCTCTGGCTCCCCTATCCCTGCTGCTCCTGTAAGGTGGATGTCACTGTCACTGTTCTATTGACAAAAGGGACTCCCACTTCCACTGCTTCTCTGTGTTACTCTCTTCCAATTCACTTAGCAAACAGCGTCCCTCTTGTCCATTACATGGAAGCCCTGGTAGCGCAGCGGTTAAGTGCTGTGGCTACTCACAACCAGGTCAATAGTTCAGATCCACCAGGTGCTCCTTGGAAACTCTATCAGGCAGCTCTACTCTGTCTATAGGGTCCCTATGAGTTGGAATCGACTTGACAGCAATGGGTTTGATTTTTGGTTTTTTTGTGTGTTTTTTTTTACCATTACAGTGGCAGACAGAAAGCACCATAATACAACAGGCATGTACCAAGTGAGGCACAGACGTCACCACAGGGCAAGTTCTCAAATCCCGTGTTGTGTGAGTAACCGCTCACCTCGTAAATTCAGACACTTTGATTTTATGCCCCTCACACCCACACTCCGTTCACCCCAAGTTATCCTTCCCCCAGCAGACTGCAGAACCCCAGTATCTTTATCATCTCCAGTTCCTCTCATTCTGCTACCTGCTGCTAAGTCTCCTAAACTCAGTGAATCACACGCTCTCCTCTCCCAATTATCTTTGATACAGCTTCTGCTGCCCTCAGAATAACCAGAACTGGATTCGTTTCGACTCGTCCTCCAGGACTGTATACCTTCCTGTGGGTCTTCTGCTCTCCCTTTCACATCCCTCTCCCAGAGATGGGAGATGAGCCGTGGAGCTGAACCTCCTCTTCCTACACAATACCACACAGAAGCCGCCTTAGCAATGGGGTTTGCTATTTGCACAGTCTCACTGCAGAATCATCCACGGAGGCCAAAGCAGTCCCTGACAGGAGTCACCGTACCAGGCCTGTGAATCTCTGGGGACCCCCCAAACCACTTCACAATACTCCAAACCAATCTTCCAGGCACTTCGCAGAGGCTGGCCCCACTTACACGAAGAGCACTGCACGAAAGACGTCTTTTCCAAGGGTAGCTAGTGCAGTTAATGAGAGTGCTGGGCACACGGGCACTAAGGAAATTAGCCAGAATTTAATTCTGCCAATAAATTGCCTTGGGCTTGATGGCTCACCACGAGGTTTCCTTAGGGCCCACTTTAAATTGTAGGTATGTTTTTAAGTCTTCAGTAATCAGACTATATCGGTTCCCAGACTGCAATAAAAAGTCTTTCCTTTAATCAAGCTGAGTCTCTTCAGTACTTGCATCTCCTCTGTAGCGATTTGACACACACGCCCCCAAACACGTACATTTGAGCCAGAGACACATAGTGGCAATACGTCACTGTTCATTTCTTTGCCAGGCAGTCTCCATTTTTATTTCTTAAGCCATCATCCAATTAGAAGAGCTGTTAATGCAGTGAGTGTGGTCTACTGGGCTTAAAAAAAAAGGTTATCAAATTGTTGTTTGTATTTATTACTTAGAAATTTCCTTTTATTTTGCATTTTTTTTCTATTAAGTAATTTTGTTGTTCATATCTCAAACGCATAGGGTTTGGCAACATCACCCCAAACCCACACCATATCCACTGCTGCCATCAAGTTGATTCTGACTGATGGTAACCCTGCAGGACAGCGTAGGACTGCCCCGTAGAGTTTCCAAGCAGCTGGGAGTCTCAATTCTCACACCCAGTCTTTTGGTCACCAGCCGTAGTTCCATCACAGGTAGGAATAAATGTATGCGCAGCATTCGCTATCCCTCCCCAGCCCCCAAGGAAGAAGTAGTATTCAGTTATTTCAGGATTTCAATTTTGCATCTCTATATCCCCTCCTGGAAAATAACATCACCTCTCTCAACACTGTAATTTGCACAGGAGGCCTCAGTCACCAGCCTCATGTCAGAAGCATCGTGTTCTTTATTTCCAAGAACTACTCCCCTGTCCACACATGAGAAGGGCCTCCAGGCAGGAAAACAGTCACTGACAGAAGGAAGGAATGAAATAAAATGTCAGCATTCCTTCCTGTTACTTTTTACGTACCTACATACATACAAGCAGATGCCTTTCTGGGTATTTATATAGACCTATATACTTTGGAAACCCTGGTGGCATAGTGGTTAAGTGGTACATCTGCTAACCAAGAGGTCAGCAGTTCAAATCTGCCAAGCACTTCTTGGAAATTCCATGGGGCACTTCTATTCTGTTCTATTGGGTCACAATGAGTTGAATTTGACTTGATGGCGCTGGATTTAGTTGTTTTTTATATTACTTTTAAATTTTGTGTTTGGGATCCTATATACATATTATTTTATACTGCTTTTCACATTTAACCATGTCTATGAACACTTTTTCCATGTGTGCTTATTTGTGCATATATTTGCCTAAAACTGGAAAATAGATTTAAATTTCTATGAATAAAATAAATACACTACTTTAGCCATAAATGTACGAGAAACCTAAAGCAGTGGCTTATTCTATTGACTAAGTTTTGGTCTGCCTTTTTCTATTTAGTAAAAGATTAAATAATCAGGTTTATCTTTTCTGTTAAAAAGAAACAATATTCAGGACAAGAAAATTCTCCCAAGAGGGCCCAGTTACAGTCCCTGGAATTAAGGGAAAAGACCTAGAATTTATATAAAATTATTTAATGTATATACATCAGAAAATATTTATATGACTAGCTGTCCAGTAATTCATGTGCTATGTTATTTTATGCTGATATAAACCTTTTCTTACATGAAACTTCTGAAAACAGTAAATAATACTTCTAAAGTGAGCTCTTTCTATATATGATATAAGTTCTTACATAAAAAATTATTCCAAAACAATTACATACAGTGGGATATAAAAGATGCTTTTTCCCCCTCTAGACTTAGAGTCAGAAGTTACAAACAGGCTGAGAATTATGTGTCCTCATTCACTTTTTTAAACTGGACAAGCAATTCAGCATTAGAAGAGATATCCCCAAATCCATTCAAACATGGATGAAAAAATCCATTGTCTCTATAAAAGAAATCCTTTTCTTAAAACAACTGCCAAAGAGAAGCCACCAGCTGGCCTGACAGTTTGGCTAGCAAAGCCAGATAATGTGGATATGATTAAAAAATGGCAACATCCCAGGGACCTGAGCATCCCTGACCAAAGCTGGATGAGTAGGTGGCAAGCTACTTGAGTCTCCTGGGGCAAGTTCCCATCTTCCCAGGCCGTCTGGCACATAATATGCAGAATTGTTGGCAGTCAACTCTGGTTATACCACTTTCCAAGCTACTCACCCGCATGTGAATTCTGAACAGGGGCTGGAATAAGGGAAGTTGAATTAGGTTCATTCTCTTGAAGTAACCAGGTGAACACATGGGCTCTAGCTCTGAGCCCAGGATGAAACTTCTTCTGAAGGACAAAAGGGTAATACTGAAATTATAATGCCTCAGATTTCACACTGTGGTTTAAGATAGGATGCCTTATTCAGATTTTACTCTGAGGAAATTCTCTACTAGACTGTATTTGATGTTGGAAATTCCTCATCAGAAATCACAACTTTCTACCAGACTGGAATAATTCTCCAGTCTGACTAGCTTGTCCCCAGAAACCAAGAATAGAAACTCAAAGCAATAGAGATTTTGCAAGCTACACAACAGCAGTTTGCCACACCTATTCATCATGGTTTCTCATCTGCTTCATACAAGATCTCAACTAGTGCAGGAAATGCCCCTTCTCTCTCAGCACAAGAACTTACCTCCTTCTTCACAGAGGCGGCAAGAGATCTCTCCAGCCTGTCCCCCACACATCACACACTGACCAAATCTACACGTATCATTACCTCATTCCCCCCTTTCTCATGGAAATTAATCTTCTCCCCACAAGTCGCACTGTTATTTCACTGATTCCCACTTCCTTAGGATTCAATCAATAATCTCCTCTTTTAACCTAGACTTCTTCCATCTCAACTCCTTTCTCAGTCTATAAATATTAAGGTTCTTGAACCCCAGTCTCCTTTTAGCAACCAAGTGATTTCTTCTCTTTTGCCAAGTTGAAAAAGGACCCTACCCTAGCCCTCTCTCCTTAACTCTGCCCTCATGCTCCTTTATTAAAAATCTCTTTATTCAAACTATGAGTTGAATTCTATTTCCTAAGACTGCTCTGATGTTAACTTTTCTAAATCTCTGTTGCCTCATCCTTAAAATCAGGATAGCATTCCTGTATTACGTAGGAAAAGGGCTTTGCTACTGTAACAAAGATACTCCAAATTATGGTAGCTTATCATAGATGCTTATACCTCTCAGACATAACAGTCCTGAGATGAGAGGGTCAGCTATTAGGGAAGTCATACTTCATGTGATCTCTCAGGAAAGCAGGATTTCTTCAGGTTGTTGGTTCATCAGATTTTAATGTGCCTACAAACCACTTCGCCATCTTGCTGAAAGTACAGATTCTGATTTAGAGGTCTGGGATGGGACCTAAGATTCTGCATTTCTAATAACCCCTCCAGGCTGATGGTTTCTGGTATACCATCTAAGTAGAAAGATTCTAGGAAGTTGTACTTTCCTACTTGATCAGATCTAGGTCATGGGCATCTCTTTAGTCTGGCCCTCATAAAAAGAAAAAGGCAATGTGGAAGAATGCATGGGCAGTGTTTCAAGTCTCCCAGGACCACGAGTGGGCCCCACCTGCTCACATTCCACTGGCAAACATTAGTAATATGGCCTTACCTACATGCAAACAAGAGTGGGGACCTAGACATTATTTTTATTGATTACGGTTCTCCTGAGAACTAAGAGAAAATAGATGTATCTGAGTATGAGGCATTCTCAAAACCCAGGAAAATTATAGGAACACAGTTGGACATTCCAACTACATTAGGGTCAGATGGCATAGGATGGTGATGGCTATGGTGAAAAGTGGTTGGTCGGAGGGTAGAGTGGTGAGAGCACTGGCTTTCATCATTACAAAATGATGCTAGAGAAGTAAGTACATCACTAACAGAAATAAAGGGAGACAATCTGCTCATCTGGAGTTCAGAAGTGGCACTGAAAGTCCCTTGCCCTTGCTGTCTCTATCCTTTGACTTGGATAGAAGTCTACCTATTCTTATATAATTCAGAAGACTTGGTCCCATGTTGCCTGAGCTGAAGAGCCGAATCAGGGTAGCCTTTATGTGAATTTAGCCATCCTACCTCACAGATTTTTAGAGAAAGTCTTCCTTTATAAATTCCAGTGTTTCTACTTGATGTGTGACCTTGGGCAAATTACATAATTTCTCTGTGCTTCAGTTTTTTCATCTGTTAAAAGAAACAAAAATATATATATATTATTTAACTCATGGGATGTTATGTAGATTAAGCAAGACAGTGCATTTAAAGGAGGTGTGCAGCACCTGATACACAGTTATGTATCACATAATATATATATAAAACAGATACAACATGCATATAACACAATATAACACTTAGCTATGTTATATTGTGTTATATATATTTCCAACTCTATTTCCTAAATTGCTGATTTTGAATACCAAACCCCGAATTCATTTCTTTCCATTTAGGTCCCTTTTCTGTGCTCTAAAGTTCTACCTCATTGAGTGACTGACTCTTCCTGCTCCTCATCTCCCAAGTGAGGAACAAAGAGGCTCAGGCTCTGCAGTGTTTCTGACCCACCCTAATGTAGAGTTTGAGGAAGAAACACATCTTAAAAAGTACACTTGGGCACAAAGACAATTTCACATGAATGCATCTGTATTATTCTCAACCCTAAAAGAATAGAAAGAAAGTAGGCTATTCAAGGACTCAAAGCCATCCCTAAGAGTTCATGATGGTTTTAGATCATACCACTGCCTCTCTCTGCTTGCACTTAATCTTGCTGAAAATCTTCAGTGAACTTGTATTAAAATCTCAAGAGCAGTCTTGAAGAGAAAGAAAAGAATTAATCAAAGGATTCAGATAAGCATAAAAGATAGTTTGGTAGGACCTAAACCAGTTGCCACTAAGTAGATTCCAATTTGTGAAAACCTGTGCTTCAAAGGATTTTCACTGGTTAATTTTTGGCAAGTTAGATTGCCAGGCCTTTCTTCTGAGGTGTCTGTGCATGAACTGGAACCTCTAACCCTTGGCATAGCAGCTAAGTGCATTAACCATTTACACCAACCACAGACCAAAGACCAAAGACAGATCGCAGGCCTGCTTGAACCGGGGCCAGTGGAGAAGACAGGAATGCGTAGCCTTGTTCTATTTATTTATTTTAGCATCTTCTGATAAAGCCATCACTTCACCCTCTTGCAACTGCTTTCTTACACCACTGCCATTCCCTTAAGCGTATCACTACCCAAGACTGGGTGCTTCTGTCCATCAAATCAATTGGAAGTACCCCACAGAAATTTCCACATGGTAGAATTAAAGCAAATGTCCATTCCATTCCATGAAGTACTTTCTTTCTAAGGAATAGGACCCCTGAAAGAGGATTCAGACTAGATGGTCCCATCCAATCACTTCATTTTACAAATTAATTCTTTAATCCAGGCAACAAATACAAATTCCTACTATGTGCCAAACAGTGGAGACATGCGGAGCTGGGTCCAGAAAGTCTAAAGTCACACAGTTAGTCTTAAACTCTGGACCAGAGGCCACGTCTTCTGACACCTGGGCAGGGAATGTCTTCTAACACACTGGTGCCCTAATGCATACCTGACTTAGTCATCTACTGCTGCTATAACAGAAATGCCACAAGAAGATGGCTTTAACAAAGAGAAATGTATTCTTTCAAAGTCTGGTAAGCTACTAGTCCACATTCAGGGTGTCAGCTCCGGAGGAAGGTTTTCTCTCTTGGTTCGCTCTAGAGGAAGGTCCTTATCATCAGTCTTCTCCTGGACTAGAACTACTTTGCACAGGAATCCTGGGTCCAACAGATACATTATTCTCCTGGCTCTTGTTTGTTGGTGGTATGAAGACCCCTGTGCTCACCTCTTTCTTTTATATCTCAAAAAATATTGGCTTAAAACACAATCTAATCTTGTAGATTGAGTTCTACCTCATTAACATAACTGCCTCTAACCTTGCCTCACTATCATCATAGAAATAGAGTTTACAGTACATAGCAAAATCAGACCAGATAACAGAATGGTGAAAATCACACAATACTGGGAATTGGGCCTAACCAAACTGATGCACATATTTTTGGGGAACATGATTCAATCCATGACAAGCCCATTGTTCTGAGGACATGGTTTAATATATCTAAGACGACTTTTATCTTCAGATAGACAAACTCCTAATTGCAAAGAGTTCTTGTTTCCTTAGGACCCAGTTAGTTACATACGAGCTTGACAGAAGCAAAGCCAATTTGCTAAGCATTTCCTACGTGCTGGGTACCTGGGTGGTCTGCACTTGATTACTAACCTAAAAGTTGATGGTTCAGTCCCAACAAATAGACCTTGTTTTCTCTAAAAGCCTGTTTGGAAATTTGTTTAACAACAACAGAAAAAAGACTGTTTGGTGATCTCTGCTTCAGTAAAGATAATAGCCAAGAAAACCCTACACAGCAGTTCTAACTCTTGTAACACATGAGGTCACTGTAAGTCAGAATAAATGCCATCGCCAAGCGGTTTGCTTTTTGTTGTTTTGGTCTCATGCACCAGGTACTGTTTTAAGTGCTTTACTTACATTGTCTCATGTAATCTTCACAACTGCCCCTTTCAGACTATGCCTCAGTTACCTAGTGCTGCTATAAAAGAGATACCAGAAGTAGGTGGCTTTAACAAAAAAAAAAAAAAAATTGTTCTCTTACAGTTTAAAAGGCTGGAAGTCTAAATTCAGGTGCCAGCTTTAGGGAAAGGCCTTCTCTTTCTGTTGGGTCTGGAAAAAGGTCCTTGTGATCAAGCTTCCCACAGTGTAGGAGCTTCTCAGCTCAGAAACCCCAGGTCCAAAGGACCTACCCTGCTCCCAGCCGTTTTTCCTGGTAGCACAAAGTCCATCCTTCTCTGCTCACTTCACTCCTTTCTATCTCAAAACAGGTTGAACCAAGATACAGCATATTCCTGCAGATTGTGTCCCGCCTCATTAACATAACTGCTTCTAATCCTGCCTCATTAGTGTCACAGAGGTTAGGGTTTATAACACATGGGAAAATCACATCAGATCACAAAACGGAGGACAACCACACAATACTGAGAATCATGACCTAGACAAGTTGACACATATTTTAGGAAGAAACAATTCAATCCCTAACACTCTATGCTTTGACCTACCCCCCACCCACAGATTCGTGTCCTCACCGCATGTAAAACACATTCATTCCATCATATCATCTCAAAAGTGTTAAATCAACTTCAAGTCCAAATTCCATCCTGGGGCAAAATTCCCATCATCTGTGAAATCTGGAATACAAGTTATCTCCTTCCAAAGTACAGTGGTGGGATAGGCACAAGATAGACATTCCACTACAAATTGGAGAAATTAGAGAGAAAGATGGGACAACAGATACCAAGTCGGAATGACACGTTATATCAGCTGGCTCTGGCCCCATACTGCTGGTACTTGTGAAAGGCAGCTCCCATATTACAGAATCAAGTTGGTAAAGATCTGACTCTGAAGCCTAGGAGGTTATGGCCCCACAGTTTGATACCAGTAGGCCTTGATTCTACCCTTTGAGACCCCAGAGTTTGTGGGTCTACCCTTTGAAACCAAGGCAGCTCTATTTTCTGTGCTCTGTCTCTTCGGCTTCTGTTTCCTTGTTCCTTGGACTCTTGGTCCCTGATCCCTTGGACCCTGAGTCCTCTTGGGCCACACAGATAGCTGACGCTCATGCAAGTGTTCTAAAGCTCTTGCCAAGTGTCCGTGACCCCACCCGTCCAGCAGGTAGAGAAAGGACACACGGACCACCATACGCGGTTTCAAGATTCTACTTCCTATGTTCTTCTTTTTACAACTACTACAATGTCCGTCACCCATTATATAGTCCAATCCCACCAATCATAAAGCACAGCTGATTCATGTGCAGTGCACGAGCAAAACATAGCATTGCAAAGAGAAGCTGAGTGGCTATGGGCTCTAGAGGCCAGCAATCAGAAAGCTGATCACGAGCTGTTCACGCGCCAGGAAGGAACTGCATCAGCAGGCTAATCATCAGACCGGGAGTGTCTCGGGGAGGAACTCCTGATAACAGGCGCCATCTTTATGGCGCAGTTTCTTTTCGCTCCCAACATCTCCCCCTTTTTCTTTATAAAAAAGCGCTGAGAAAGTGTCTGTCTTAGGTCATCTTCGGCTAGGATGCTCCTTACCCGTCTTAGGGATACCCCACAGCTTGGTGAGGTCCCTGTCTTAGGTTGGTAGCACCCCCAGAAGAGGTTGCCCGTCTCTGACTACCTTTCCAGCATGTTGAGCCAAACACCAGGTGAGGACTGTTTGTCCTGCATGGCTGCAATAGCCTGCACAAGCAGGGCCTGCTCTTGCCGTCTCATCTGCGTGTCTGTACATTCTGAGTAGTGACCACGGTGATTACAGCAGATACAAGTGCAGTTATTCCCATAATAACTAATCTCACAGCTCGCTTAGGCCTAATCAACTCTTGCAATATTTCTATCATTTGTGGCCTTTTGTCCCGACAAGTTTACAGGTAGTAACACAAAGGGAGGCTGATGTAGAACAATCATAAGTTTCCCTTCCCCAACGGGGCCCACACAATTAGCAAAATTACAGTTAAAACACATTATGTTAAAACAGGTTACATTGTGGCAGGTTCCATTGCCCTATGTGACAGTCATTCCCCCCCTTTTTTTTAAGTGATGTTTACATTTTTCTCATTGAAATTCCTTTTAAGGATTATGTTGGTTCCTGTTACACAAGTGGTGACTGTTTTATTCAGGAGAGATTGGGTTAGTTTATGTCCAAGTCCAGAGTTCTTTACATTTCGGCCATTGGCAGCATAGTCCCTTGTGTCATTTAAGTTGATGATGTTGTAGTGTCTGAAAAGGGTTAATAATGAAAGAGCTGATGGGCACCAATCACACGACGTTTCGGCGGTGACTTCACTGTTGCTGGGGAGATTCCTCAGAGGGGATGGTGTCAGATTGCGTTTGCGAGTTGAATTCCTGTGAAAATATAATTTCTGCCTTGCGGCTTGGTTAGTGACAGCAAGTGATTGATAACAAAAGGGTATATTTTATTAAATGATATGGTAAGCTGTGTTTATAATTTTAAGGGTATGGTAAGATTCCTGAAAACTTTTAAAAGTATAAGCCGGAGCACTGTCTGTTTTGAGATGTGAGGGAATTTAGCAACTGATAAAACAGTGAAAGAGGTGTTGAATTACATCCTTGCAAGCTTCTCCGGTGTGAGCTGAGGTCGTAATTGAGTGAGAATAAATCCTGTAAAGACTGTATGACAGTATTCTTTGTGGGATACAATGTGGCAGTTTTAATGTGAGGAAATAGCCTAATGATGTATTGGGAGTCAGTATACAGGTTAAATTTTTTGTCATGTAGCATTGAAAAAACTGCTCACATTGTAAGGAGCTTAGTTCTTTGTGCAGATGTTTCTGAAGTTAGAATTCTGTAACAGTAGTTCTGTTAGAGGAATCATTAGTAAAAGCTAATTCTGCATCATCTAGAGGGGTGAAGTTAGTTAGTTGAAGAGAAATAAAGGGTATGTTTTGATCAAACTGTAGAGGAGGTAAACGATTTCCCATATATTTGCAGACTGCTGTTTTCAGTTGTTGTGGCTTCTTAGCTTTGCCTGCTTTCCTATCATTGAGAGAGTGGCTATCGGGGCCAAATAATTAACAACTACTTTAAGCAAATGTAATCACTCTAGGTGACGTTTTGCCAAAGACACTGAGCCTTAGGAATCATTTGTCTTTTATGATATATATAATTGTTTTAGCCAGGTTGTTTACATCAGGCAAAGTTTAAAACCTAAGAGAAAATTTTTTCAGTTAATGAAATTAGTCTGTTAAACTCACATTTTTACAGAGATAAGAAGTAAGAAAGCATGTTGTGTATATATTAAATGTAGTTTTCGTTTTCTGGTCTGAAGGCCATGTCCTTGGAGATTAAAGGAGAAGCAACAAAGGAATCTGTAACTGGTTGTAATTAATTAGTTGTAAGCCCCACGCTGCACTGGTAGGAGTTAATTTTAGTTGAAGGGGCTGCAGTTAGTTGATTTATAAATTCTTTGCTGGCTAAAGCTACAAAGCGGCTGAGGCAGGTGCGAGCAGGGAAGAAAAAAATGAGTAACCTGTCCTTTTAAATTTTCTGCTGGCTGAAGCTGTAAAGTTGGTCTGAGCTTGAAAAGCACAGCCAGTTTTAAGAAGCTTGCTTTATACCAATGACATGCTGCTTAAACAGCGCCTTGCAAGTATCATAAAGGTGCCGGGAAGAAGGTTGATTCCCCATGATGGGGGAGCCACTGGCCACAACCAAAGCAGATCCGACACCGTATGTCCTAACGGCTTCTGCTATGCTTTTCACCAGTTTCCAGTCTAGAGGGTCATGATAACAATTGCCCTGTTCATCCTGAAAAACACGAAAGGCAGCAGGACCGCCCTCCCACATCTGCGGGAAACGACTCCTCTGCGAGAGGGGAGGCGCTGAAGGGTTGTACGGGGGAGGTACCGTGTCGGCACCAATCTTCTCTGGGGCCCCTCGGGCTCGGGGGGAGGAAGACGGTCGCGGGGGCCGGACGCACACCCGGCCAACATCGCGCGTCAACTGCGTCACTGTTACCTTCCGTTCTCCCTCCTCCCTTTCCTTTTTCTCTTGCAGTTCCCCCTCCCCTTCTGAATCACTGCCGTTCTCCTGCATACTCTCACCAGACACACTACCCTTGTCGCTACCCTTTTGGGAAGCTTCCTCTTGAACACGCTCGAGGGCGTCTTGTCCCCTGGTGAGGACTTTCTCAAAGATGTTCGACTCATCCTCTAAACAAGTCAAAATCAAAATCCAGATTCCCATAACGCCAGGAGGCAGGGTACCTTGCATATCTGCTCTAGTTAAATCCCCTCCCAGCTTGTTCCATGCAGATAGAGTGAGATGGCCAGAAACCAGGAACCACGGAGCCACCTCCTCCACCGCTAGGAGGAAACGCTCCAAGGTGGCCTGCTTAATACCGATCCCGCGCTGCTTGAACAAACTTTTACAGGCTATTAATAGCAGCTGTGAAGAGGGGGATTACCCATTTTATACAATTATTAGTTACTTTTCCTGGTCAATGCCAGTTTTATACAATTATTAGTTACTTTTCCTGGTCAATGCCAGTTTTATACAATTATTAGTTACTTTTCCTGGTCAATGCCAGTTTTATACAATTATTAATTACTTTTCCTGGTCAATGCCAGTTTTATACTTTCCCTGGTCAGTGCCAGTTTTCATTACTTTCCCTGGTCAATGCCAGCTTTAACTACTTTCCCTGGTCAGTGCCAGCTTTAACTACTTTCCCTGGTCAGTGCCAGTTTTAATTACTTTCCCTGGTCAGTGCCAGTTTTAATTGCTTTCCCTGGTCAGTGCCAGTTTTAATTATTTTCCCTGGTCAATGCCAGTTCCTTTCCCCGGGCGTCCCCGGATGATTCCAGCTCTATAGGCTGCTAGATAAGAGCTCTATAAAAAGACCACCCGGCCGTGCCGGATTGATTGCCCCTCCCAGGGGTCCTTACCGCTGTATTCCCGGGGTCTCTCAGGGTCCCCGTCCGGGCCACCAGATGTCCGTGACCCCACCCGTCCAGCAGGTAGAGAAAGGACACACGGACCACCATACGCGGTTTCAAGATTCTACTTCCTATGTTCTTCTTTTTACAACTACTACAATGTCCGTCACCCATTATATAGTCCAATCCCACCAATCATAAAGCACAGCTGATTCATGTGCAGTGCACGAGCAAAACATAGCATTGCAAAGAGAAGCTGAGTGGCTATGGGCTCTAGAGGCCAGCAATCAGAAAGCTGATCACGAGCTGTTCACGCGCCAGGAAGGAACTGCATCAGCAGGCTAATCATCAGACCGGGAGTGTCTCGGGGAGGAACTCCTGATAACAGGCGCCATCTTTATGGCGCAGTTTCTTTTCGCTCCCAACAGCCAAGCCCTACCAATAAGTGCCTGGAGGCATCCCACCCCACCAGAAAGCCTTCTGCCCGAGAGTACTCAGCTCTTTCGCTCTGTGGGTTGGCTTCCACACCATCTCATACCAGTCTCCTGGTTCTGCTGCTGCCATTTCTCTGCCGCTGCTGCTTCTTGCTATCTGTACCATCTCCAGTGTTACAGCTCTCCTCACTTTCTTCCGAGCTTTCACCAGAATTGGGTTTGATGTCCACAATTCTACCAACTTCTCTTCATTGCAATCTAGGCTTCTACTATTAGGCACTTTAAAACTCTTCCAGCCTTTACCTGTTATTTAATTACAAAACCACTTCCGCATTACAGGTGTCTGTTTGAGTAACACCTCACTCTCAGTACCAGGTAAATATTATCAATACCCCCAAGTTAAATGAGGAAATAGGAGTTTGTTTTAGAGACGTTAAAAAAAAGAGGGGTGTGGAGCAGGGCTTGTCAAAGATCTCAGTCATTAAATGGTAGTCCACGCCCTAAATTCAGATCTTCCCAACTCCAGGACTCTTTTCCACAACCCAGTAACATATGGAATAAATTGACAGATTATACTGCTATTGCTGAGATCATAATTATAAGAGTATATAAGAGTTTTTTTCCAATATGTGAATCATATAGGATTGTTAAATACTCTGTAACTGTATTACCGTGAGATGGGAGTGATTTTGTCCTCATGCCTTGTGGACATCTGGTATTAGTTTGTTACATTACTTTTTTGGATTCCGAAAACTAGGAAACAAAAGTGACAACATTTTAAGTCAAACAGGATCTATTAGTGACACTATACCAATCTCTATGTAAATGGTAGGACTTTTCTGCTAAAGCCCTGAGCTACCTTGTGCATCAGTTTCTTTCAAAAGTAGAGAAACCATGTGTGAAGCATCTCAAGCATGGTAGCATAATAGAGAATCCTATTGCAAGGGGCTTTCCATGTATCTGCAATGTTCCAGTGATAAAGTTTTAGCAGCACTTAAGACAGTCTTCACTTTATGTACTTACAGTGCAACCCTGAAGAAAAAAATTCATCTCAATGACTCATATATCAACAGTAGTAAACAAATGGATTAGAATTGTTGGAGTTCATAATGATACAAAACATGGTTTTCTCTCTACGAAGAAGATTAATGTTCAATATGAGCTTATGGAAGCCAACTTTAGTGGATTTTATACTTTTACCATCTAGTGCATCAAATAACAATACACATACCATTTGGCTGTCATTTCTTATCAGAAAGCCACAGATGCTGAGGTGGAAACTTCTGGGCAACGGAAGACTCAGGCTCCTCTGATGTCAATGTGCTGAAGGAAAAGAGGACAGGAGACTACTTTGTGTCCAATAATAATGTAAGAAGCTCTAGTGGCACAGTGGCTAAAGTGCTCAGCTGATAACTGAAAGGTCAGCAGTTCAAACTGACCTGCAGGAGAAAGATAGGCCAACCTACTTCCATAAAGATTACAGCCTTATAGGGCAGTTTGACTCTGTCCTGTAGGGTCACTAGGAGTCAGAATCAAATTGGTAACAGGTTTAATTGAAGATGTAAACATAATGAAAACATTAAGTAAAAAAAAAAAACACTGTAGCCTTTTATTTCCAGGCCTTACTATGGCCTTGCCTTCCTCCCCAGCCGCATGCCTCGCCGCTCCACAAATTCCTAACCCCAACTAGACCGAAGTTCTTTCACTCCCGCAGACTTAAAGCTCACTCATTTTCTTAGGAACTTCTGTGTGTAGCCTCTGCCCCTGACCTTCCTCGATCTCCTCACTGTCTGCATCTTATTATTTCCCATTCATCTTTCAGAGTTCGGCTGCGCTATCGCTTACGGACCACGCCCGCCCCGCCGCAGAGTCAGCAGCCCCTTCCCTGTGCTCGCCTCATTTCTAGACGACACCCCTGTGCTGTCACGTTCTTACCAGAGTAGTTGCTTATTTACTTATATGTAATCTCCAATGGCAGCTGCTCAATAAATATAATTTTCTCATTTCCAGACCTATCACACAATTAAATGAAATTCTCTAAAAGAAGCATTTGGTTCTCACGTTGTTTTAAATGTATAATTTCTGTGAGTTTTTTTATCCTTGCACGTGACAGTCAGTAAGTGGTTAATGATGGTAGTAATAGTCGTGACAACAATAGTGATACAAGTGGATAGCATAAAGGGTGACACGACACTAGGTGTTCTCATTTGCCCTCCCAAGGCTCTGACTAGTTTTTAGATGAGGCTTATTTTCATAGTTGGGCAGTATCGTGAAAGAAACTCACCATTTTGAAAAGAAAACCAATTCTGAAAAATGTCGTTGACATCCGTGGCCCCATGGCAATTATTTCAATCTGTGGGCAATTTATTTTGAGTCTTTGTGTACAGCACAGAAAATTCACCCAGCTCTCCGTCACACAACACCTATTTCTGCCTTCACTCTCTTATCTTGGCTCATCAAGACACAAAATAATCTAAACAAAATGACTAGACTGACATTTTCTTCAAATACCATAATAATTGCCAAACTGGGCTGACTAGAGACAAAAGCAAATTTTTATTTTTTTTGTTGATCACATACATTCTTTTATACATGAAAAAACCACAACACTGTCATTCTCCCCGAGGCTGCTTCTGCCCACAACAGTGATTGATTAGAATTCACACAAAGCCCCTAGCTTCATATGAGCGTGACAAGAGTCAAGCTAGGTGGGGTGGGAACAAAATAAAAAGCTCCATAAAAGGCAGAATCTCGAACTCAGCATTCTGACAGAACACTCTTCATGCCACTGTGCATACTGCCTCATTAAATGATATATAAAGGTCAGGGGTTAATCAACTTCAATTTGGCATGCATATTGAGTAGTTTTTACTAATCATTTTATATTTCCAAATGAAAAGAGGCAAGAAACACTTCAAGTTAGTGGAGCAATTTTAAGGATAAGTTTTAACTCTTCAGAGACAGAATTTCCCATTGTATTTGGATTTTTTTGTCTTGTTTTCTTAAAAGCAGTAAGACATCTTTAAGACAGCAATGTCCAGGTTGTATTTTTTTAAATAGCAGCTGTATTCAGATATAGTTGGCACTAAGTCAACTGCACATATTTAAAGTGTACAATTAGGTTAAGTTTTGACATAGATATACACCAGTGAAACCACTGCCACAATCAAGATAATGAAGACAGTCACCATTTCTAAAAGTTTGCTTCTTGTCTCTTTAAGAGATCTGTTCTTACCTTCACCCAGCCTCTTTTCTTCTTTCTGTAATCCCACATGTTTATCTTTTAGCAACCACATAGTTTAAAGAGAAGCCTTGAGAACTTCTTCAACTCCTTTCTCCTCTACCTCTCAAAACACCCCAATTCAGTCAACTCTGCTTTCATTCTGCTTCCCACTCTTGACTGAATTAGTCCAGACTCCCCTAAAGTCCTGGTTATATTGTTAGAAAATAACCAAACTAATCTCCCAGCTTCCGGTCTCTTCAGCTTCAATCCATCCTCAACACAACTTCTTCCTAAAAAGACAAACCTGGTTCTATAACACCCCAACTCCATTGCCAGTATAAAAACATGAGGTTTTCTACATTATCCGGTAGAGAAATTAAAACTCAATTTTCACTTAATCTGTAGAGAACAATTAGTTTCTTCTCCATCTCCTCTCTTGCACATCTAAAACCAGATCAAACCCATTGCCACCAGTCAATTCCAACTCACAGTGATTATGTCTATTCATTCTGTGTTTGTTATCTATGGTTTCTGACCCTTCCAAGAACAAAAGGTAGGATAGTATCGGAAAGCTAGGAGACAGGAAAAATCCTATTTAACTTAATGTTGTGATATGTACTGGCACACCGTATCTAATGCTGCCTAATGAATTACTCCCAAAAACTCAATGGTATTAAAAAAAAATTATTATGTTCACACATTCTAGAAGTCAGGAATTCAGAAAAGATGCAGAAAAATTCTTGTTTCTGTTTTACAATGAATGGCTCTTCAGCTGGAACGTGACAGCTAGGAGCTGAAATTATCTCAGGCTTCTTTTTTTATGATTGAACGAAAATGTACATTCCCATACAAATTGCTTGCCCACCTATAAGCAGCTCCCACTGCTATCCCTGCCCTGTGACAGCACACTGTTCCTCTCTATACATGTCTTATCCTCCCAACAGTCTCCTAGCCCCTCCTCTCCAGCCGCTCCCCTTCCTCCAGTAACAGGTCAGCAGGACAACATCCTGTAGACGCATAGAACCATAAAGGGCACACATGATACAGTCACTCTGTGTTGCCAAGTCCAGTCCATTCCTGTCTGCATCTCAGGCTTCTTTACTCCTATGTTCAGCGGTTTATACTGGCTGTCGGATAGATTTCAGTTCCTCTCTATATGGGTCTCTCCACCTTGTCTCTGCACAGACCACTTAGGGTTTACTCACAGCATAGTGGCTGAGTTTGAAAACCCAAGTGTGCCAAGAAAAAGAAGAGCCAGATGGAAGCTATATATTTTTCACTTTCTAGTGCCAGAAATAATATAGCATCACTTTGGTCGTACCCTATTGGTCAAAGTACAGGAGCTCCAGTGGCACAGCAGTTAAAGGGCTCATCTGCTAACCAAAAGGTTGGCAATTTGAGCCCAATGCAGGGGAAAGACACAGCAGTCTGCTTTTGTAAAAATTCACAGCCTTGCAAACCGTATGGGGCAGTACCACTCTTTCTATAGGGCCCACTATGAGTCAGAGTCAACTCAGCAGCGGTGAGATTTTGCTAGCCTGAGTAGTTATATGTCCCTGCCTAGATTCAAGGGAAGGTAAGTTAGACCTCACCACTGCTTTTCAGTTACAAAAGCATCAATCATTGCTAGGTGAACATGTGAGATGGATTATTCTTAGACATTTACTGGTATAGCTCATTTTTGGGAAATAAAATCACCACAATCACTGACTACTTTGACCTATTTATGTGGTAAATAAGGAAATGAAGTCCAGAGAATTCTGTATGATCCAAATAATACAGTCAATTGCAGAGCAAGACCTAAAAGAAGGCATCTGAACTCCTAGTTCATGCCCTTTCCCACTAACTCACATTGCCTCTTATTGTTCGTAATGTTGAAACTGGTGAGATTATGAAGTTGATAGATAGAATGTATTTAGCATAGGAAAATTCTGATCTGAATCCTAGATAAGATTTTCTTGATTCACTGAATTCAGGCATAAAGCTACTACTAGCCAGTAAAACAATAAAAGAAAATCCTAGACAAAAATTTTCAGTAAATCTCAGACCAAAAAAAAAAAGTTAGCAAGGTCAACAAAGAAAAGTTTATGAGCTAATCTTCCTCATGACTGTGTTTTCAGTTTTAATGACTTTACAAAATCTATAAATATATTTTGTACTGTTTCAGAAAATTATTTCTAAGTTGATTTAACTCTTCAACCACAGGAATCAGGTACAGTTCCCTGTACATGCTAAATTACAACAGTGTTACTAATTTTAATGTTTAACTCTGCTAATGTAAATGTTAATAGTAATGGTTCAATTAGAGACTCAATTTGCAATAAATCTAAATGTCATATTAAAACAGAAATATCATCAGCAGAAAAGAAGTTTAAAAAAAAAGATTAGGAACTTCTACTACTAGCTATGCTAGAGTAACTTGTAAACTTTTATCACAACAACCTGCCAGTTATTCCAGCCAGAAATAACTGTAAAATCTCAATAAGCTGTGGGGGACTGGAGAGAGTTGTTTTTCTAAGGCTGACAGCAACCAAGGCTATCAGACTTGAGGGCTGATCCTGGAGAGAAGGAAATGCATTAGTGTGACCATGACGTCTCCTATCATTTTTTTCTTTCAAGGTATTTACCAGTTCTTAAGAGCATCTGGACTGAAGGTCAAGTAGAAAACTGTGACTCAGAGATTTTGGTAGTCTGATAGGTACAGGAAGATAAAAACTGGAATTCAGGACAGCCAGAGATTAAAAAAGACCAGGATCCAGGAGAAACAGAAATCACAGCTGGGCACTCTTGATCACTTTTCTCCTTGTGAGATTTGTGCATTTCTAACTTACTAAAGTTGAGAAGCCAGGAAGAAAAAGCAACAGTTAAGAGAACAAGTTATTATCTGGTTTTGGTGGGATGGAATTCAAGACTGACTAAGAAAGGCACAGCCTGGTAAACTCTCAAGTTTCAATTCAGATCTCTCAAATGCTAGACCTTTGTAACAAAACCTACTGCCACTGAGTTGATTTCAACTCATAATTATGGACCCATAGGACATAATAGAACTTCTCCATGGAGTTTCCAGGAGTGCCTGACGGATTCAAACTGCCGACCTTTTGATTAGCAGACATAGTACTTAACGATTAGGCCACCAGAGTTTTGTTTGTAGAAAAGCAAAACCAAGATAGACCAACTGTGGTGATCAGGATTACGTCAACTTGGCTACTCCATGTTTGGCTGCTGTATTAAGTGGCAGGGCAAGGCCTGTGGTGGCTTCCCACCCTTCAGCTCTCTTCTCTCTGCTTTCCACCACCTAATGTGCGTCTGCTCACACAGCCAGCAGCTCCTGCTCTCTTCCGGCGTCTGGTTCCTGGATTTCAGCTAGCAGCTGTTGGATTCATCCACCCTTACAACCAGCGCTTGAGAGTCCTGCTGCCTGACCTGCCGATCCCGGGTTTGCCAGCCTCTGCAACTCCATCTTGCCTCCAGCTTGGGATCTGCCAACCTACACAACTGGTGATCTGGAATTCTGGTCTCTGACCTGCTGACTTTGGGTTCCCCAGCTCCCATGGCCACATGAGGCTTGCGCCAGGACTTGGGACATTCAGCTGCTGCAATTGCATGAGCTGTTTCCTATGTATATATAGCTTTCCTTGTAATTTGTATATATAAACCTTTCCTTGTACATACACGTGTTACTGGTTTTGCTTCACTAGAAAACCCAGCCTAAGGTAATTTGGTACCATGACAGTGGAGTGCTGTTCTAGCAAATACCTAAAATGTGGGAGACATTTTGAAACTGTGAATGGATAGAAGATTCAGAAGGAATGAAGAAGGCACAGATGGTGAGAAACAACAGAGGACCAGTGGCAGCAGCAGCGGCAGCAACAGAACCAGCGCTGGAGCCAACCCGTGGAGCAAGAGAGCTAAGTGCCTGTGCACAAAGTTTTCCTTGTGGAACGGGGTGCCTCTGGGTACTTGAATCATTGGAGCTGGCCTTGCTGACCCACAGAGCAAGATAACTGAGTGCCTTTGGGCAGGATGCTTTCTGGCAAGTGTGGGGTGCCCCTGGGCACTTGAATCAGTGGAGCTACAGAGCTTTGGAACACTTGCCCTGAAAGGGCAGAAGTGAGCCTGAGACTGGGGCCATGTAGCCATAGGAAGCAGAAGCTGAAGAGACAAACAGCGTGAGAAGCTGAGCTACCTCAGTCTCAAAAGGTATGACCATGACCTCAGGGGTTTGAAAGGGTGGAACCACGATGTCCTGTGTTTGTAAGGGTGGAGTTGCCATTCACTTGTGCTTAGAGTGCACCTAAAGCTGATGGGGCAGAGTTTCTGTCCAAGTGGGCCTTGAAGGCAAAGTTGTAATACATGTCTGGTGGAGGGGTCTCCACTCAGCATTCAGAGAGTGTGGCCAATACCTAAAGTCTGTAGGGCAAGGTCACTGTGTAGAATATCTCAGAAAATGTCAGAGTATTTTTAAAGCTTTGAGGGTTAATGTGATGAGTACTGCTGACTTGCCTGTTGCCTGTTAATGCCTCTTTCCCTGCAATTTCTCCCAGTTGTAAGGGAATGTCTAACTTGTGAGTGTTCTGCCACTGTAGCTTTGGAAGCAGAGAGCTTGTGCTCTAAGTTTCACAAATGTAAAGGAATTTTTGGATTTGGGACTTAGAACTAATTTAAGACTTCTATCATATGGGATGAAGGTGTTACATGTTTCAAAGATGTGATTTTGGGGGTGGTGTGTCATGGATTGGCTTGTGTCCCCCTAAAAATCTGTACAGCCATGTGACTGGACCATGATTCCCAATATTTTGTGATTGTCCTCCATTCTGTGATTTTCCTACGATGCATGTTAAAGGATTAGGGTGGCACTGTAAATCCCTTCATAGGATCACCTCCCTGCTCCACTTTAAAGGAAGTTTCCCTGGAGTATGGCTTGCCCCACCCTTAATCCTTTCATTTTGCAAGAGATAAAAGGAGAGAGAAGCAAGTAAAGAATTGGGAACCTCACACCATCAAGCAAGCAGCACTGGGAGTGCTTCAGACCTGAGGTTCCTGCACCAGGATGCTCCCTGGACAAAGACTGATGCAATACCAGACTTTCCTCCAGAATCGACAAGGGGGAAAGCCTTCCCCTGGAGCAGACATCCTGAATTTGGACTTGTAGTCTACTGCACTGTGTAAGAATAAACTTTCCTTTGTTAAAGCCATCCACTCTGTATTTCTGTTAGAGCAGCCCTAGCTGACTAAAATACCAACTCTCTCAAAGACAAATGCAGCCTCAAGTCATCTCCATCACTGATTAGATCACGATTTGTCTTTACATAGTCTACCAAAAGAAAATGTAACTACTGTGTCAAGAAATCAAAGGACGTTATCGCACTGGGCAAACCTGCTGCAAAAGACCTCCTTCAAGTGGCAAAAACGAAGCTGTCACTTTGAGGACTAGCCAAACCATGGCCAGGTGCCATCAAGTTGGATCTGACTAAGGCATGGCTTATTCAGGCCATGGTATTTTCAGTCACCTCATATGCATATGAAAGCTAGAGTGACTGATGGAGACCACAGTGGAATCTGAAGCCTTTGAATTTTAGTGTTGGTGAAGAATATTGAATATACCATAAACTGTCAGAAAGAACAAATACATCTTGGAAAAAGTACAGCCAAAATGCTCATTAGAAGTGAGAATTGTAAGACTTCATCTTATATACTTTAGACATGCAATCAAGAAGGACTAGTCCATGGAGAAGGACATCATGCTTGGTAAAGTAGAGGGTCAACAAAAAAGAGGAAAGCCTTCAATGAGATGGAGTGACACAGTGACTGCAACAAAGGGCTCAAACATAGCAACATTCTTAGGGATGGCACGGAACCAGGCAGTGTTTTGTTCTGTTGTACATAGGGTCACTATGAGCTGGAACTGACTAAATAGCATGTAAAAAGAATAACATGTAGCGTAAGATAACATCATACAGAGACTTCACAATTTTTCTTATACAATATCCACATTCAATTTAAAAAAATACCAAACATACCAGAAGGTAGGACCAAATGATCAAAACCCAAGGAGGGGGGATAGAAAATACACTAAAATGTGATCCAGATATTGGTGACATTAAACACGGACTTTAAAATAATTTTGACTGATATTTTCAGTTAGATATATGACAAGATGGAGAATTTCACCATGGAATTGAAATCCATAAAATATAATATCTGAAAATAGTATTCAAGTCTATTAACAGCACATTAGACACAAAAGGAGAGAATGAGAATACTGCAAGAAAATCTTAGGACTAAGACACAGAGATCAAAAAGAATGGAAAGCGCAAGAAGACCTGTATAATACAGCACAAATAGCTAAGACCTGTATGTTTGGAGTTTCAGAGAAGAAAAAACAGTGCAGAAACTGAAGGAGAATTTTCAAAATCTGGCAGAAAAGATCTCAAGCCCTAGATTAAAGAAGCTGTTTGAACCCATGCAAAATAAATACCAAGAAGACCTTTTCACTGTGTAAAAATCCTTAAAGCTAAAGTCAAAGAGAACATCTAAAAACAGTGAGAGAAGAAAGAGACATTGCTTTTAAAGAAGCAACAGTAAAACAATTAGTCAACTTTTCAACAGAAAAAAATATTGAGTCAACTAAAATGGAATGATACATTTAACGTGCAGAAAGGAAGACAACTCCCAACTTTGTATTATGTACCAAGCAAAAATATTTTTCAAATATGAAGGAAAACTAAAGAGACTTTCAGGCAAACAAAAACTGCAAAAACGTATTGGCTATAAGTACACACTACACATAAAGGCAAAAATGCAATAATGAAAATTAATCAACATGTGTAAAAGTTTCTCTAGAGTGTTATATGAAAGTGGAATCACTAAAGGCTATGCATGTTCTACTTTACCAGATCTTGCCAAATTACTTTCCAAAGTGTTGTACAAACAACATATGGCAGATCCTATCTCACCACATTCTTGCCAATGTCTGCTTTTAACAGACTGGTGAAGGCTGACCAATATGATGGGCAAGAAGCAGTGCATAATGTCTTCATTTACATCACCTGTCACTGATGAAGTTGAATGCTTTAATGTCACAACTGTTTGATATTATTCTATGATATGACTATTTATACTATTTGCCCCCTCCCTTTTTTTAAAACTGGAATTGTTCTTATTTTTCTTGATGATTTGCCCTTTGTGTTTTTCCATACAGTAGTCACTGGTTTAGGGTAGTTGGTAGATAACAATGCTCTTCCATTCTATTTCCCACAAAGGAAATAAATTCAGACACATTGTTAGTAACAGTTAATGACTTCAGTTTCAGATAATGTATTGCAAACATTTCTCACAATAGCTAGTTTTTCCTATATAACGTCTTTTGAAGGCAATTTTTAATATGGTTAACAGATTCATTTCTCTACAGTCATGAATACACCTTCAAGTTTTAAAGTTTTGGCTTTTCTGTTTCAGATGTACCTATCTCTCTAGAATTCAATTTTGCCTATGATGTGAATTAACTATCTGATGTTTTTCCCATTTTATAGTTGATTATCCCCATACTATATACTAAATGACCTATACTTTCCTTACTGATTTATACTACAACCTCTGTCATATACCAATATTACATTCACACACACATACACGATCTAATTCCCTTTCCTTGTGTCAATATCACCCATTTTGGTTGCTACTGTTTTATATTCTACCCTTTTATCCAATAGTGTATCTCTATTCCATCTTATTCTCCACCTTCAGAATTATATTTGCTCTTCTTGGAATTTGTTTTTCTATAAGTTTTAGTTTCAAATTTTAAAGACAAAAAATGCTGAAATTTTATTATAATTCCATTGAATTTATGGATTTATTTGGGTAGAAATGGCATCATCATATTGAGTCATTTCATGGGTGAGCTTGTTTAGTTACTTGTTTTTTAATTGTGCTTTAAGTGAAAGTTTACAGTTCAAGTCAGTTTATCATACAAAAACTTAGACACACATTGTCATGCAACCCTAGTTGCTCTCCCTCCAATGTGACAGTACACTCCTCCTCTCTATCCTGTATTTCCTGGGTCCATTCAACCAGCTCCTGTTCCCTTCTGCCTTCTTATCTTACCTCTGGACAGGAGATGTCCATTTAGTCTCATGTATCTACTTGAGTCAAGGAGCACACTCTTCACAAGCATCATTTTGTCTTATTTAAAAATAAAAAATAAGACTTCTGTCAATTCAATTATGCTTTTACAGTCCAGTCTAATCTTTGTCTGCAGAGTTGGCTTCAGGAAAGATTTTAATTCTGGGCTAACAGAGTATTGGGGGCATGTGTGCCAGGATCCCTTCAGTCTTAGCCAGAATATTAAGTCTGGTCTTATTACTAGAGTTCAAGTTTTGCATCCCACTTGTCTCCCACTCCTTCAGGGACTTTTCATTGTGTTCCCTGTCAGGGCAGTCATTAGTGGTGGCCGAGCACCATCTAGTTCTTCCAGTATCCTGCTCATGTCATCTCTGGTTTATGTGGCCCTTTCTGTCCCTTGGGCTCATATTTTCCTTGTGTCTTTGGTGTTTTTCATTGTCCTTCATTCCAGGTAGGTTAGGACCAATTGATGCTTCTCAGATGGCTGCTCACTAGCTTTTAAGCTCCTAGACAACATTCACCAAAGTGGGATGCAGAACATTTTGTTAATAAACTTTTTTTTCACCAACTGACCTAGACATCCTCGTGGGTAAATTTATTAAGTATCTCCACTCATTTAGTTCTATTTTATGTCCTTCAGCAAAGTCTTGTAAGTATCTCCTTTAAGGCCTACTGTGTTTTTTTGTTAAATGTATTCTTAGTGCTTTAAGGTTTTTGTTGCTATTATAAATTATATTTGTTCTTACATTTTCTAATACTTTTGTATATTGAGCTTGTAGCCAGTAATATAGTTGAAATGTCATATTGTCCTAAAAATTTGCCCATAAATCTCTCTGATTTTAAAAGACAGTACTTAAAAAAGGGCAAAGGAATTTACAAATCAAGCATTTAAATTTATTGTTTTCTGATTTAGGAGTCTGAAAATGAAGTTGTAAAGCAGAGAGGGGAGGAAATAATACATTTCCTTTCTATATCCTTTTTATAACTACAGACTACTTCATGATTTTACCATCAGATATAGTATAAATAAGGAGACTAATTTTCAGTGGTGGCTTTGGAAAGTGCTTCATTTTTAATAACTTTTTCTGCTATTTAAAAACCCCGAGACAAACCCATCATCATCAAGCTGACTCCAATTCTTAGTAACCCTCTAGAACAGAGCACAACCATCCCATACAGTTCCCAAAGATTGCCTGGTGGGTTTGAACTACTGACCTTTTAGCAGTCACAGCTCTTAACCACTCAGCCACCAGGGTTTCTGTATGCTACTAGAATAGAAAAAAAGTGGGGAGGACTGAAAAAGAAGGCAGAGTCCAGGCCACAAATGATTCATGTGCCAGGCTAAGATACACAAAAGTCTAGGATAATACAGTATATTTTAACCTGGAAGCAATTTTAATCAGAGAAATGACATGCTCTGATTCACACTGTTGAAAGAACACACAAGCAGTACTGTGACAGGTGGCCTAAACATGTGCTGTAGAGGCAGGAAGACTAACTGAGAGGTATGGCAATAATTCCCTAGACTACAAGCTTCATGAGGGCTGAAACAGCTGACTCTTTCTCACCAATGAAACTCAGAATCAAGCACAGTGCTTGACACATAACATATACTCAATAAGTACTTCCTGAATAAATTAACTCTACGAGAAATAATTATGACAGAACTGAAAAGACCAGAGGTTGTGAAAATGGAGAAAACACAAAATATATAAATATTTAAGACAAGAGGCAGTTGTACACTTGGGATGAGAAAAAGGGATCACTCTAGAACAACTCCCAGATTACCACCTTAGGTAAATAGACAGACAGTGGTATCTTACAACCAGAGAAGGAATAAAGAAATACAGGTACATATTCAAGAATATACAATGAGTTCACAAAGTGAGTCAAAGGCCTAAATATCAAACCTAAAACCATAAAGATCATGCAAGAAAAAATAGAGTCAATAATGGGAGTTCTAATACACAGCTTAGCCAGACTTCAAAATCTGACAAAGCGTGACCAACAGAAGAGAAAACATAAATGGGTACGACTAAGAATCAAACATTTTCACTCATCCAAAGACCTTACCAAAAGAGTTAAAAGAGAAAAAATATTTGTCAGACAGACATCTGATCTCCATAGTCGATAAGGTACTGCAAAATATCAACAAGCAAAAAGTAAATAACCCAGTAAAGTGATGGACAAAAGAGATGGGCAGGCACTTCACTAGAGAGGCCATCCAGGCAACCAAAAGACACATGATGAAATGCTCATGATCATTAGCTATCAGAGAAATCCAAATCAAAACTACAATGAGATACCATCTCCCCCCAACAAGGTTGACCATGATCCCAAAAACACAAAACAATAAATGCTGGAGAGGCTGTAGAGAGATGGGAACACTCCTACACTGTTGGTGGGATTGCAAAAGGGTACAACCAATTGGAAAGCAATTTGGCACTTTCTTAAAAAGCCGGAAATAGATATACCACTTGATCCAGCATTCCCAGTACTCCAAATATATCCTACAGAAACAAAGGCTGTTACACAAACAGACACATGCACATGAATGTTCATTGCAGAACAGTCCACAATAGCAAAACGATGGAATCAATCTAGATGCCCATCAGTAGATGAATGGATAAACAAACTATGGTACATATAGTCAATGGAACAATATGCAATGATAAAAAAACAATGATTTTATGAAACATCTCATCACTTGGTTTCAGCTGGAAGACTTTATGCTGAGTGAAATCAATCAGTGACAAAACGACAAATATTTTATGAGATCCCTGCTAAAACGACTTAAAAATAGATTTATATACAGAAGAAAAGACTCTTTGACAGCTACAAGGGTGGGGAAGGAGGGTGAGGTTGATCATAGATTGGATAGTTGATAGAGATTTGGTTGGGTGAAAGCAGTGACAGCACACAGTAGAAAGTAGATCAGCTTAAGTGGAACTTGCCATAAACTGAAAGCTCTTCTATCATCAACCCAATATTGCAAGGATAGAGTAGCAGAGGCAGGGTCTGGGGACCACGCTCTCAGTGGACATTGAGATCAGCTGGCATAATTAACTTCTTGCTAAGAGAGTCTTCTGCATGGTATATCAGTAAGTGGTTTCTGGGATCTTAAAAGCTAGCAAGCTGCCATTTGAGGTACACCAAATGGCCCCAACTCAGCTGAAAGAGATGATCACTGAAAATACCAAAGACACAAGGAAAAAAGAGCCCAGAAGACATAGGGGCCCATGCAAATGGGACACTCTATCAACATATGACCTGAAGAACCAGATGGTGCCCAGCCACCACCAAAGACAGCCGTGATCAGGCACACAATGTTGAGTTCCTATGGCAACACAAGAAAAAAGAGGGGTGCAGCTTAAGAACTCTACTAAAAGACCACAATGGGTGGTCCAACGGCCCAGAGGATCCCCTGGGAGTGTGGCTCCTACACCTGTTGCTGCCCCTGTCTAGAAAACACTACAGAGGTCTACTCTTTGGACAAACTATACTGGATTTGGGGACACAATATGACCATATGGTGGGTGTACTTTATGTTTCTATGAATTTATAGGAGGCTGTCCTACTGGTCTCTTTCTAGACGGGAGAGAAGAGTGTGGAGAGGAGGGGGCAGGAGCTTGTTAAGAGGATACAAGTATAAGATGAAAGAGAAGAGTGTGCTGTCATGAGGCAAGGAGAGCAGAAGAGCTGTAGATAGGCAGGCATGCAAAGTTGATTTGGATTGTATACTTTCTGTTAATCACACACAAAAGAATATACAATGAGTTCAGTTTCAGGCATATTAAATTTGAAATACTTCAAACAGATTTGTCAAAGAAGCTATTGTCTGGGATCTTAAAAGCTTGTGAGCAGCCATATTAGATACATCAATTGGTCCCAACACACGTGGAGCAAAGGAAAATGAAGAACACCAAAGACACAAGGCAAGAGACAGAAGTCCATATAAACCAGACTCTATCAGCATGAGACTTGAAAAACTAGGCGGTGCTTGGCTACCACCAATGACCACCCTGACAGGGAACACAACAGAGAGTCCATGATGGAGTAGGAGAAGAGTGGGGTGCAGAACTCAAATTCAAGCAAAAAGACAGGATTTAGTGGTCTGAGGCTAGAGGAACCTTTGCAGGCATGGCCCCTGGGTGCTCTGTTTACCCAGTACTAAAATCATTCCTGAAGCCAACCCTTGAAGCCAACCCTTCAAAGATTAGACTGGACATAATATGGAGAGAGCTTTTTTAAGTAGATACATGAGACTAAATTGGCAGCTCCTGACCAGAGCCAAGATGAGAAGGCAGAAGGGACAGGAGCTGGTTGAATGGACATGGGAAACCTGGAGTGGAACAGAGACTGTGCTGTCACATTACAGGGATTGCAACTAGGGTCACATAACAGTGTATATGGATTTTTGTATGAGAAATTAACTTGAGCTATAAATTTACACCTCAAGTACTCACGCAAAAAAGAAAAGCTGTTGGATCCCCGGGTATACAGCTGCAGAAGAAATTCCAGCATTAGGAAGGAGCTGAGATTATAGGTATCAAGGTACAGTTCAAGTCTCTTTCTTTATGATGCACTATATCCATGTTAAGTTACCTTAAGGTCTCATGAAACACTTCTAAGAACGTGAGCATATCTGAAGTTGCTTTTTGAAGAAAAATTTGGCCCCACCTGCAAGGGCTTCTGTGATCTTCCTCTGTTTAGAAGTTGAGTGATCTTCCATTCAGGTAAGAACAGAATCAAGCTTATCTTCTTTCATAAAATAATGTCAACTCTGCCATCTGCTCAGTGGCAATCCAAAGCATGTCAGTGTAACTTCAACACTGTCTATATACTCTACTTCTCATTAAAAAAATTCACCTGGAATAATCTGCTCTCCAGTTCTGGTCAAAGATCCTTAGGTTGACAGGCTGACAGCCTGAGGTTTGTTCTATGTCTACTGAACAGCAAGTATTCTCTGATTTGGTCTAGTATAAATGTAGAGAACTACATTAGCTTAGTTTCTTCACTGAATACTACTCCAGTGCTATTATTCAGACTTAAGCCAAATATAAGAAGTAAATACATAAATAAAGCCCTAGCATTTGCTTTAAAATCTTTTCTGAAGATATAGTTCACTATATTGGTCAGTGTCCATTATACAACTTTTCTAATGATAAATTCCTCTTGTTTAAAAGAAATTTTTATTACAAAATATATAATATTAGGAAAAAAAAAGTTTCTGAAGCAATGTAAAAGCTCCCATATTCCTCCTTCCTGCCCATAGAATTCTAATTCCCAGGGATAATCAAATAGAGTTCTTTCCATCGCAAGTGACAGACTTGTAGCTTGAAATATGTTAAATATAACAGAGGAATTAGAAAATCACTAGGGAAAGGCAAGAAGGGCAGCAGTAGTTCAGTAACAGAATTCTCACTTCCTGTGCTGGAAACTTGGGTTTGATTCCTGATCAACGTGCCGCCTATGTAGCACCACCCATCTGTCAATGGAGGCTTTCAGTGTTGCTACGACACTCAATCAATTTCAATGGGGCTTCCAGACTAAGACGAACTAGAAAGAAAGCTGTGGCAACCTACTTCTAGAAATCATCCATTGAAAAGCCTATGAGCCACAACAATTTGACCCACACAGATCAAGGTGATGATGCAATTCTAGGCATCATTGTCTTCTGTTGTACGTGGAGTTGCCATGAGTGGAAGTCAACTAAAAACAACAAAAGAAACAGCAAGGAATTAGAACAAACACTATAGAAATCAGAGCAATACCAAGGGCCCCAGGAAGTAGAAACTGGGGTGTGATCTTGTTATCCGTGCTTCTACATGAATCTTAGTTTTCTCAGGTGGTAGAGAACAGCTTCCATTGGCTCAACTCCGTGCTGTCAAATCAGGTCCGTTGGCTCAAGGACCATATAATTGCAGCACTGCCACACAACAGGAAAAGAAATTTTTCTACCTTTAAAGTAAACCTCAAGGGTATGCTCTTCTTGGCTTGGCTTACGTCAAAGGAATACTGTGGTTGGCAGCACCAGAAACTCATGAGTAAAGCAGAAGAAGTGCAATTCCCTTGATGAAGAGGGATGCTGCCATCAAAAGAAGAGGAAAGTTTACTGAGCAGCAAAAATGACTGACCATCTTTACATCACAATGAACAGTTGCCTGGGTATCTTCCAGGCACTTTCTTTTCACATATTAAACATTAAAAAAAAAAAACCTTTTTATAAGACTAAATGGGCACACCATCCCAAGGGCAAGGATAAGGAAGCAGAAGGGGCCAATAAAGCTGATAATGGGGATCCCAAGGTCAAGAGGGGAGAGCATTGACAGGTCACGGGGTTGGGAATCAATGTCACAAAAAATTAAGCATATTCATTGTTTAATGAGAAACTAATCTGCTCCACAAAACTTCATCTAAAGTGCAATAATTTGTTTTATACAAATAAGAAAATACTATAATAAATTCCTTTTAGAAATTAATACTCAGAGAAGGGGCGATGTTATACTTTCTTTTGATCTGATATTGAGAATTTTCTACTATTCCCTTTTCTTGACTGTAAGGAAATTCAGAGCTAAATTCAATGTTGAGTTACCACAACTATATTAAACCTCATGGTTAGAATATTCTTTCTTCTTTTTGAGGTTTTGGATTTCTAGTTTCTAGCTCTCTAAGCTTTATTATACAATGGCTTTTATTGTAAGCCACCTCAAATTCTTCTTGGAAGATAGGATGTTTATAAGTTTTTACAATATCTAGTAATTTTAACATTATTATGTTTTCTTTATGAGAATAATGAGTGTTTGTTATGTAAAATTTACAAAATAAGTGGAAAAATAAGGAAAAAAAATCACTCATGTTCCCTCGACCATTATTAACATTTTGGTGTGCTGCTTAGTTTTAAGAATAGGAGAAATAGCCAAGTCATACAATCAGCTTGACTGAACAGATTTCTTACTAATTGTCTTCGGCTGGGTTCTCCGTAGTAGATTTCTATACAGAGAGACAGAAAGAAAAAAGATTCATATCAAGGAAATGGCTCACACAGTTGTAGAGGCTAAAAAGTCCCAAGTCAGGATTCTCCTCACTCACGTATACAGTCACCGGGGTTGATGAACCCACGATCAGTAGGTCGGACAGCAGGCTGCTAGTTCACAAGCTGCAGAAGTCCACGAATCCCAAGATCAGCAAGTAATACAGCAAGCACTGGCATTTGAAATCCCAAGAACAAGAAATCAGATAATGACAAGCTGTACCCAGGATCAGACTGAACCAAACCCACTCAACATTGCCAGAAAGTCCATATATATTGGATGCTAGCCACACTCCCAAGGAAACATCTCTTCAATTGATTGCTAATAACAGACCTTATCATTGAGGTGGTTACCTTATTTCAAATAGGATCATCGAGGTGATTACATCATTACATACTTGCCAAACTGCATCATAACTGCCAGAAACCCTGGTGGCATAGTGGGTTAATTGTTACATCTGCTAACCAAAAAGTTGGTAGTTCAGATCCACCAGGTGCTCCTTGGAAACTCTATGGAGCTGTTCTACTCTGACCTATAGGGTCGCTGTGAGTCGGAATCAACTTGATGGCAGTGTGTTTGGTTTTTTGATTTGGTAACATAGATGCCAAACCACTGAGAATCATGGCTCAACCATCCTGCTAATCAAAAAATCTGAGCCTTTAGAGTATGACACATCTTGGGAGAAGGAGTACTTAACGAGAATAAAAGATCTCTGAATTTTTACCCAGAACGTATGACTGTAAGCTTGAACTAGTGCATAGTCTATTAATCCATCTTTGTCTACCTCTACCTGCATCTAAATTAAAATAGATCTCAAAGACAAAATGCTACCTTTTAAACTTCTACATTGCATTTATCCATGAATTCAGTAGGAAAATTTTTCAGTAAGAATAATTTTAGCTAGATAATTTAGCTAAAATAGTATTTTTCAATATTTTTCTAGGTATTTCAGCTAAAATAATATTTTCTGAATAAATATTTGGTAACAGTATTATAAACTTTAGGCCCTCAATTTTGTAAAATTGTCAAGGTGACAGTATCAAAAGGAAAGTCCCAGAAAAACTTGGAGAATTATGTGCATGGCTTCTTCCCTAAAGAGAAAAGCTAAATTTTGACTTCTAAGGAAAATTAAGGAAACAATCATACAAAATATTTTAAAGCATTTGCTCTGATACTCGTATCTACTGGTAGTAAGATCATTTAGCTCTTAACTTTTTTTAAAATAAGCATTTGAAGAGGGGTGAGGTTTTTTTTTTTTCTTTCCAATAACAGGTTATCCAACTTCACAAAATAAAAGCTAAACATGATATAAAAATAGATATGAGAAGATAGATATACATAGCTACTGGCCAACTGACTGGAGGAGATCCATATTTAGGCCCATTCCAAAGAAGGCTGATCCAACTCAATGCAGAAATTACTGAACAGTATCATTAGTGTCTCACACTAGTAAAATTTTCCTCAAGATCATTCAAAAGCAACTGCAACAGTAAATGGACAAGGAACTGCCAAGCACTCAAGCCAGACTCAGAAGAGGCCATGGAACCAAGGATATCGCTGCTGATGCCAGCTAGATCTTCATGGGAAGCAGAAAATACCAGAAAGATGTTTACCTGTGTTTCAATGACACGAAAAGGCATTCAACTGTGTGGATCATAACAAATTATGCCTAACACTGCATAAAATGGGAATTCGGAAACACTTAATCGTGCTCTTAAGGAATCAGGGATCAAGAGGCAGTTGTGTGTACAGAGCAAGGGGACACTGCATGGTTTCAAGTCGGGAAAGATGTGTGGCAGGGTTGTATCCTTTCACCATACCTTTTCAATCTGTATGCTGAGCAAATAATCCAAGAAGATAGATGATACAAATAAGAACGAGGCATCACAGAGAGACCATATTTTGGATGCAATTTATGGTTCTATGTATCTATAGGATATCATCTTGCTGACCTCTGGCTGGAGGAAGGAGAGTGGGTGGAGAGGAGGGGAAAGGAGACTGTTGGGAGGATGAGACAAGTATGGAGCAGAGAGGAATAGTGTGCTGTCACCGGACAGGGAGAGCAGTGGACATTGCATATAGGTGAACATGTAAATTTATATGGGAATGTACATTTTCACTCAGTCATAATAGAAAAAAAGAACAAGGCATCAGGATTGGAAGATAACTCATTAACAAACATGCATTATGCAAATGACATCACTTTACTTGCTGGAAGTGAAGAAGATCTGAAACACTTACTGATGAAGATCAAAGATCACAGCCTTCAGTAGGGATTGCACCTCAACATAAAGAAAACAAAATTTCTCACAAATGGACCAGTGAGCAACATCATCACAAATGGAGAAAGGATTGAGGTGTTCAAAGATTTCATTTTACTTGGATCCACAAGCAATGCCCATGGAAGCAGTAATCAAGAAATCAAAAGATTCATTGCATTGGGAAAAGCCGCTGCAAAGGATCTCTTTAAAGTATTGAAAAGTAAAGATGTCACCTTGAAGACTACAGTGCTCCTGACCCAAGCCATGGTATTCTCAATTGCATCATATGCATGTGAAAGAGGGACGATGAACAGAGAAGACAGAAGAATTGATGCTTTTGAACTGTGGTGTTGGAGAAGAACCTTGAATGTACCATGGGCCACCAAAAGAACAAACACCTGTTCTGGAAGAAGTACAAAGAGTGCTCCTTGGAAGCCAAGATGGCAAGACTGTGTCTTACAAACTTTGGACATGTTGTCCAGAAGGATCAGTCTCTAGAAAAAGACATCATACTTGGCAGAGTGGAGGGTCAGAGAAAAGGAGGAAGACCCTTGATGAGATAAACTGACACAGTGGCCGCAATACTGGGCTTAAGCGTGGAAATGATGCAACACCAGGCAGTGTTCGGTTCTGTTGTTCATAGGGTTGCTATGAGTTGGAGCCAACTCCACAGCACCTAATAACAACAACAACATGGAGATACAGCGAGAGATTCAAACTTCACTCATTTCTACTTCATTTGAATCCTTTTCTTAAGATTGAACTGGAAATGGTACTGAAGTGGTTAAGGGAGGCCTGGAGGCGCAGTGACTGGGACTTGGTCTGCTCTCTGAAAGGTCAGCATTTCAAATCCACCAGTTGCTCTTTGGAAAGCATATGGGGCAGCTCTACTTTGCCCCATAAGGTAGCTATGAGTCAGAGTCCACTCAATGGGAATGGTTTGACTTTTAGTTAGGCTGTTAAGTAGCTATCTAGCTATGTAGAAGCTACTAGGATAAGAACTCAGTGGCCAAAGTGGATTTCAATGAAATAACTGGATTTAGAATAGACAATGCAAGCTGAAATTAAAGCACTTCGTTTTGCCCTACATTTTATATAAAGCATACTTCTGTTTAAATATGGAACCAGATTATTTTGGATCAGAACATTTTGATATATCAAATTAAAATAGTTGTTTTCACATTCTTTCATTTGAAGTAAAAAACCTAAACAGAAAAATGTGCAAATCAAATATTCTGGTCCTTGCCTGGTCTCCCTACCACAGGCTGACTCTGTTCAAAAAGCATTTATTTTTCCCCATGACATCTTAAGTACAATACAGAAATTCATCCTTTTAGTGAACTGGGCCTTTTCCCAAGATTTTTATTTGGCATTTAACAAAGTAACAGCAAATTTCAGGTATTAGAAGGATCGAAACAACCTCTTCTATTCTGTTGTCCTTAGAACACCATCTTTTATTCATAGCTTCTCTTCTGGCACTGGGAGGCAGATTCTGTTGCTATAGCAACGCCCTGCATATCCTTGGGGATAGCTTACAGTTTTACTTTTTTTTTGAACAACAAAGAGCCACTGATACTACATGTTGTCAAAGGTTACAAAAGTTGAATTATAAAATGAAAATATTTCTTCTATAGAAGTGGCACACCATATGTGTCCCACAGATTCAAAGAGATATGTAAGGATACGACCTTTGTGTGAATGCTGATGAATCTAGCATAATACAGTTTGGCTTCAATGGATTATTCACAGCGGAAGTAGCTGAAGTGAATGCCTTGTTTTCTAAGACCACTGTGGGGGTTAAGGGTTTATTCCCAATATCTGTAAAGATTCAGGAGCAGGAAAAGAAACTCAAAGGTACCGTCACTTACACGTTTTGTTTGTTGTTACTTTGCAATCACCTTCTCATCCCACCCTCACCGAAAAGAACTGCTATATCAAAATCCAATTACACTTCGACAGTAAATAGGTATCAAAGAGTGGTTCTGACTGAATCCTTATTCCCCTGAATAGATATTAAGTGTACGACATTCTCAAGGGCTCTGCAATCTGTATTCCTAGTTTCCATTTAACTGGATTCTCTCACCTGTGGAAAAAAATATATATTCCTGAACTGTTTCGTAAGACCAGGAAAAAAAGTCTTTCTTTTCAAGTATTCATTTCAAGAGAAGTTGTCTCATCCCTGTGGAAATCTGAGTGATGCACTTAGAACCACAGATGAGAAGCTTTTCCAGGGAAAATGGCCTTTAAGAGTTTATAGAGGGCAGGAGGTGGTCATCTGAATTTTCCTCAATAACAGGAGAGGGAGCCAAAGGTGGAAAATACAGTTGAAATTTAAGCACTGATCCTGAACTGCTCTATTGACAAAAGCCTGGAAGAATTTACATGGGTAATGAGAACTTCTCAGCCAACCAAGCAAACTCTATGATTCAAAGCCAGTCTTTTATTCATTTGTTCATTAATATATACTGATTATGTTATGTCTCAAACTATTCAATAAGTTTCCAAATGCTTCCTAAATTATACTCTTGAAGCATTAGTCTCTAATACAATAAAATCTTCAATGGTAAATATTCTATAGTTATACAATAGGGACAAGTCTATTAAAAATAACTGATTCACAAAGTAATGAAAACAAGTAATAACAAGAATATATATTGTTTCTAAATGCATCTCCTATTAGAGGATCCAGAAACCCTGGTGGCATAGTGACAACGTGCTACAGCTGCTAACCAAAAGTCAGTGATTTGAATCCACCTTGGAAACTCTATGGGGGTAATTCTACTCTGCCCTATAGGGTCTGCTATGAGTCAAATCACCTCGATGGCAATGGGTGTAATAGGAAACAGGGTTCCTTGGAAAAACAATTGGTTCTAGAAATGATTAGGATAGGAAAAACACAATATGAACATGGAATATCTTATAGTTCAAGAGAGCAAGGAAGCACTCAAACCCTAATCATGTCTTGTCCAAAGAGACTGGAGTTGGCTTGAAAGCAACCCCACTAGCCACATTTTTTGACCATTGGAGCATCAGAATGAGTAAGATTGTCATAGGTTATAATACATTAAATATTAAACAAATGAGTCAGTGGTAATTCTCAAAAGAAGGAGAGTGAGGCAGAGAAAAGTAGTAAGAAAACTTTTTATAAGAGGGAAGTTCTACTGTACAGTAGAATACTGACTAATAAATATACAAGAAATGCTAGAATTTGAAAACTACCATCTTGCAACCCCCAATGTAAGAATCATCAATGATTGCTAAAACCATAGGGTAAAAGATTCTTGATTTTAAAGTACAACTCTCACAAAGAATGCTGGAGAGGACAAGAAAGCTGGTCACAGGAAAACCAAGGTTGAGAAGGGAGAATGTTGACATACTGTGAGGTTGTGAACCAGTGTCACAAAACAACATGTGCACAGTGTAATGAGAAGCTAGTTTGTTCTGTAAACTTTCATCTAAAACACAATTATTAAAAAATAAATATATAAAATAAAATGTCACCCATAGATTACCTTTAAAAAGGAAAAATCAGGTGTGCCATCATCATTTTATCTAAGTGATCAAACTTAAGGTTACCAATCATGAAGAAATCTAGTATGTGCCCCTGATGAATCCAATAAAAAACACATCCTCTATAAGGTATTCTTGCCAAGAATGTTTAACCTGATGTTGAGAAAAGTCAGACAAATCCCAAAAGGAAGATATTTTGCAAGGCAAGTGTCATGTATTACGTCCTTCAAAAGTTTTCTTGAAGTTTGAGCCCCCATGCTGTGAATTTGGCCTTGTTTGCAATTGGAGTCTTCCAATTAAGCCAATATGAAGTCATACTGGATTAGGATGGCTCCTGATCCAATTCAATTGGTGCCCTCAAAAACAGAAGAGATAGATAAACACAGAGGAAAGAATGCCATACGATAACAAAGTTATGCTACAGCTATGGGCCAAGGAATGCCTGGGCCACCAGAAACTGAGAGAAACAAGAAAGGCTTTTTCCTATAGCCTTCAGAAAGAGTGTTGTCCTGCCAACATCCTGAATTCACAACTCTAGTCTCCAAAACTACGAAATGATAAATTCTGATGCTTTAAACCAGTCGATCTGTGGTACTTGTTACAGCACTCTTAAGAAACTAATACAGGAACTGGGCTAGATCCATCAAAACAGAGTCAAAGAGATAAAAAACAAGGTAGGAGACCACTTCTAGACTAAAAGTGACTAAACGTTGCAATAAAATGCAATTAGTAAGCCTTGATTAGATTCTGGGTTAACAAAGACAACTATAATAGACATAATATGTGTAATCGGTGAAATTTTAACATTGTACTCGACGGCACTTGGCTAACTTGGCTAATGTGTATTAGGTGGCAAAATCAAATTAATGGAAACTTTCTTTGGTGTGAATAGTCAATGGTTATACAGCAGATTGTCCTCATTCTTAGGCGATGCATACTGTAGTATTTATTGAATACACTATCATGATGTCTTCAACTTCCTTTCAAATGGTTCAGAAAACAAAAAGATAGATAGATAGATATTTTATATATATATGCCTATTATATACATATATAGGTACAGAAACCCTGTGGCATAGTGGGTTAAGTGCCACTTCCACTAATTGGAAGGTCAGCAGTTCAAATTCACCAGGTACTCCTCGGAAATTCTACAGGGCAGGTCTACCCTGACCTCTAGGGTCACTATGAGTTGGACCTGACTTGATGCAGTGAGTTTGGTTTGGTTTTATATATAGGCAGGTATACATATATACACACATACACATGCACACACATACATATACACGCTCATACACAAATAGTTTGTACATGTATATACATATATGCACACATACATAAACAAATAATAAAAGTGTAAGTAGTAAAATGTTAACAGTTGATAAATCTACGTAAAGGATATACAGTGTTCAGTGTATTATTCTTTCAATTTTCTGGTGGTTTGAAATTTTTCAAAAAAAATTTTTGAAAAATAAGAAATCTAAGTATATTAAAACATTAGAAAATATTTTATGACGTGCAGCTCACCCTAGCTACTACTGACTATGCACTTACTGAAACCAAGTGGTCTAACTTAATAGTTAGAGAGTATTCACTTGGTTCCCAGTGGGCCTATGTTCAAAGTCTGGCTCCCAGATTTTAGATAAATAATTTAGTATCTCTAAGCTTCATTTTTTTCTGCAGTAGAAAAGCAATATCCAACTGCTAGGCAGTCAAGAAGATTAATTTAGGTATGCAAAATGTCTGGCACAGGAGGCAGTTAGTATTATTACTTGGTGGTATAGAATAAGGATCAGCAATTATTTCATAGCCATTTCACGCTACTCAACCTAGAGGAAGAAAAAGTACCCCATGTGATAAACACCTCCCCACTGAAAAATTATGCCATAACTTACTAACAATAAGTGACTGCATTATATTATCAGTGACCATTTTGTACTGTTATATTATTAATTGCCATTTTTTTATGGTAATAAACTTTTCAACTGCAGTCAAATCTCCTTAAAGTCAGAGGTCTTGTCTTAGCTTTTATTCCTATTATCTTCTAAAGAACTTTGAACAACGTTATACATGATAAGATTTCATCTGTGTGTTGTTTGATCAGTGCTTCTCAACACTCACTGCACATTCAAATTACCTGGGAATTGTTCTGGTTTTAATCTGACATCTGAATCCATGCCTAGATACTTCCATTTAGTTGGCTGAGGGTGGGACCTGGGCCTACAAGTGTAACTGCATCATGGATTGAATTGTGTCCCCCCCAAAATAGGTGTAGCCACGTGGCTGGGCCATGATTCCCAGTGTCTTGTCACTGTTCTCCATTTTGTGGTTTTCCTATGCTGTACGTTAAAGGATTGGGGGGACTGTAAATCCCTTTGTAAGATCACCTCCCTGCTCCACTGTAAAGGGTGTTTCCCTGGAGTATGGCTGGCCCCACCCTTAATCCTTTTATCCTGCAAGAGATAAAAGGAAAAAGAAGCAGGTTGAGAACTGGGAACCTCACACCACCAAGCAAGCAGCACTGGGAGAAGAGCGCGTCCTTCAGACCCAAGGTTCCTGCACCAAGATGCTCCCTGGATGAAGACTGATACAATACCGGACTTTCTTCCAGAGCTGACAAGGGGGAAAACCTTCCACTGGAACAGACACCCTGAATTTAGACTCGTAGCCTACCGGACTGTGTAAGATTAAACGTTCCTTTGTTAAAACCATCCAATCTGTGGTATTTCTGTTAGAGCAGCACTGGCAGACTAAGACGGACTGTAATATACATTCGAATTTGAGAGCTGCTGGGTTGGATACTAGGTGCAAGGAGTGGCAGCTATGATGGAAATAATATGGCAACGACTTTGGAATTTACAGGCTGAAGTCTCCATCCTGAATCTGCAAGACGTTATTTGTAACCCTGAGCAAGCCACTTATTCAAACTGAAAGAGTTTCCTCTTCTGTAAGGGGGCAAATTATGCCTTGACAGAATTATTGTAATAATAAAGGAAATAAATGTGAAAGAATCAAGTCTGCCCAGAAGTCGTGTTGTTTCTGATTCCCAGAGATCCCATGAGTACATACTAGTACTGCTCCGTAGTGTTTTCAAGGCTGTGACCGTTCAGAAGCAGATCACAACACCTGTCTTCTGAGGTGCCTTCTGGTGAGGTTGAATCACCAACTTTTGGTGAGTCATTGAGTGTTTAACCGCTTAGGCCAGCCAGGAACCCTTCACTCTAGAAAAGGACTCCAATATCAGGGATTAAAAGAAGAATTTACAGCTTATCTCACACTACAATAAATTTCCCATATCCCAATTCCTTCTAGAATGTGTTTCCTATAGAGACAGAGGACAAAAACTGTAATGGAGCAGGAATTACTCAAAATAATGTCAATTATCTGATGGTCCAGCAGTTTTGGGGTTCCTCTGAGAGCATGGTCCCCAGCCCTGATGCTGCCCGTTAACATAAATTATAACAAAGTTCCACTCTTTGGACAGGAATAGAATGGACTTGGCAATGCAGAGTAACCATTTATTGGAAGCACTTTATGGTTCTATACATCTATAGGATATCATCTTGCTGACCTCTGGCTGGAAGAAGGGGAGTGGACGGAGAGGAGGGGAAAGGAGACTGTTGGGAGGATGAGACATGTATGGAGCAGAGAGGAATAGTGTGCAGTCACCGGACAGGGAGAGCAGTGGAAGCTGCATATAGGGGGGCATGTAAATTTATGTGTGAATGTACATTTTCACTCAGTTATGTTAAATAAAAATAAAAAAAAAATAATGTCAATTATCAGATACATAGCCATGGTATTGATTCTACCCAGTATCTCTGGGCCCCAATTTCTACAACTGTAAAATGAGGAAATTCTGGTACAACATTCATTCCAACTCTAAATTTCTAACTTTATGATTTTAATAAATCTGATGTTCAAGGAAAATATATTTCAGAAAAGATATCAAAATGTAGGCCAGGTTCATGCTTTTTGACACTGAATTGAGGTTTTGGATTTTGCTGAGTAGACGTCCAGCTTAGGTGATACTGAGGAGAGACACATCTTCTTTCCAGGACTCTTTTTTCATGTGCACCCGTGACACCTGATTGGAATGAGATTTTTAAACTGAAAAAAAGAACACACAACAACTCCTAAGTCTGCTTATTGAACTAAGGGCCTTGATTTTGCAGGACATTCCCTCTCCCACAGCCCCAGTGACTGAAAGGCAAGAGGATTCTCCCAGATGGAAATCATGGTATTAGGAGTGAGGGGAAAGAAGAAAAGAATAAGGAGATGACTGACTATGGCATTAAATAGCACTATTCTAAAACAGTGTTTTTTCATGCTTTTGTAAGTAAATATTCATTTGGTAATTCTTCATCTATCTATCTATACACACACAGTCTCTCTCCCCCTCTCTTTTTCTTTCTCTCCTTATCCGCAGTAAACCAAACCAAACCAAATCCAATGGCACTGAGTCGATTCCAACTCATAGAGACCCCACAGAACAGAGTAGAACTGCCCCATAGGGTTTCCAGGAGTACCTGGTGGATTTAAACTGATGCTCTTGTGGTTAGCAGCCACAGCACTTAATCACTACACTACCAGGGTTTCCAAAGTAGTTTTGTTTAAATAATGAATAATCAAATATTCAGCCAGCCTTTTTTCAGTGAAGAATGTTTCACCACTCTGCATATAAGCATGTCTATCAAGGGCCACAAAAGCACCAAAAATATTTTCAGCTAATAGAAGAGGTAGCCAACATGAAATCTGCAAATAATCAGGATCAGCTATGCATACATTTGTAAATGTACATATATATATACATATACACACATACCCGTTGTTTTTGCTGTGGGCCATCTAGTCAGTCCCAACTTATAAAAACCCTGTAGGATAGAGTAGAACTGCCCCACAGGTTTTCCTTAGGCTATAATCTACATGAAAGATCACCAGCTCTTGTCTCCTGAGGAACCACTAGCAGTTCAAACCACCAACTTTTTTGATTAGTGGCCAAGCACTTAACAGTTGTCACTGTGGGTCCTGATAAATACACATACATATCTAATATATCATATAGTCTTAAAGTTATTAAAGGTCTGAAAATTATCCAAACTGCCCACTTTTACTGATAGAAGTCATATAAGTTTCTCCTCACACTTGATGAGAAAAGTACATAAAAATTACAAACTATTTCCTGAATGTACCCACTGCCATTGAGTTGATTCCAACTTATAGCGACCTTATAGGACAGAGTAGAACTGCCCCATGGAGTTTCCAAGGAGTGCCTAGAGGACATGAACTGCTGAGCTGTTGGTTAGCTGATGTAGCATTAACCACTACACCACCAGGGTTTCCTCTCCTGTGTATGTTTTATAGCAAATCTTTCATTTTTTCTAAATAACATCATCTTAAAATAGTGATGATGATAATAACAATCAAGCTGAACAGCTGAAGAACCTGCTTCCTTACATTATTGAGACTACTGAGTTGCTTGTTAAAAGTTACTATTGGATTTTTCAAAGTTAGAATTTTAAAATTATGTCCTATATTGGTCCTGTTGGGTTATTAACTTCAAGAGAAGATATGTGTGATACTTTGATGTCCCAACTGTTTTTTGAAGTTACCATGATGGAGTTTTTAGAGCACTGTAGACTTCATGCCTGTTTTTGCTCAAATCAAAACTGAAGTACCTTCTCATCATAAGAGCAGCATCAAATTTTAATTCATTTAGAAAATCTGTGTTCATTTTCTCAATCTTTTTTAACTTAATCATGGTCCAAAACAAGAGTGGGCAATCTTAGAAACTAATACTTTTAAATGGAAACTGTTGACAAACATTTACTAGTAAATATTAGCTTCTTTCCTTTCTCTACTACATTTTTCTTTCAGGATTGTTGATGAGTATTGACCAACCAACCCATTAGTTCTACCATGACTTAAGAAATTCTTATTTCTTATACTAGCCATCATCAAGTCAAGTAAAAATGAATTATTGAGAACTACACAAGTCTTCATAAGTGGGAATCAACTCAAGGTCAGTGGCCTTTTTTTAAGCAAGTCCCTAAGTGGAGCAAGTGGTTAATGCATTTGACTGCTAACCTAAAGCTTGGAGGTTCAAGTCCCCCTAGAGGCATCTTGGGAGAAAGACCACATGATCTACGTCAGAAAAATCATCTGTGGGGGTGGAATCAAGATGGCGGACTAAGCACACGTCTCCCTACATCCCTCTGGAAACCAAGACCTGAAGTGATACTCAAACGGAGCCTTCTGGTCACCTAGTGAGCCTCCAGGACACAGCACATGGCTGTTAATTTGGACTTCATAGCACTGAGTGAAAAACCTCCTCTCTTGCTCTGACTCCCCCTCCTGCTAGCCCTGGCTCTCACGGACTGAAGGTAAATGGACCATTTCTCTGGTTAGATTAAATCTAACCAGAGAAATAACAGACCTTTACAAAGAGGACTACAAGGCCTTACTACAAGAGACAAAGAGAGACTTAGATAAATGGAAAAATCTACCCTGCTCTTGGATAGGAAGACTTAACACTGTGAAAATGTCTATTTTACCCCAAACAATCTACTTATATAATGAAATCCAAATACAAGTTCCAGCATCATTTTTTAATGAGATGGAGAAACAAATCACCAAATTTGTTTGGAAAGGGAAGAAGCCCCCGATAAGTAAGGTACTACTAAAGAAGAAGAACACACTGGGAGGCCTCTCATTACCCAACCTTAGAACATACTACACTGCCACAGTGGTCAAAACAGCCTGGTACTGGTACAAGAACAGACAGATCAATCAATGGAACAGAATTGGGACCCCAGAGATGATGTCATCTGCCTATGAACAGTTGATATTCAACAAAGGCCCTAAGACATTAAACTGGGGTAAAAACAGTGTCTTCAACAAATGGTGCCAGCAAAATTGGATATCCATCTGCAATAAATTGAAATAAGATCCATATCTTACACCTTATACAAAAACAAACTCCAACTGGATGGCCAAGCCAAGTGCCGTCAAGTTGGATAGACCTAAATATCAAACCTAAAATGATAAAGCTCATCCAAGAAAAGGTAGGAAGAACAATGGAAGTTTTAATACACAGTGTAGACAGACCACAAAATCTGTCAAACAAACCACAATCAACAGAACAGAAAATAGATAAATGAGAACTATTAAGAATCAAACACTTTTGTTCATCCAAAGACTTTATTAATAGAATTAAAAGGCCACCTAAAGAATGGGAAAAAATGTTTGGCAATTCTGTCAGACCGATGCCTGATCTCCATAATCTATAAGATACTACAAAATATCAATAAGAAGAAGATGAATCATCCAATTAAGCAATGGGCGAAGGAGATGGACAGACATTTCTCTAAAGAGGAGATCTAGGCAGCCAAAAAAGCACATGCGGTCATGTTCACGATCTTTAGTTACTAAGGAAATTCAAATCAAGACTACAATGAGATATCATCTCACCCCAGCAAGGTTGGCCATGATCCCAAAAACACAAAACAACAAATGCTGCAGAGGCTGTGGAGAAAGTGGAACTCTTCTACCCTGTTGGTGGGGTTGCAATGTGGTCCAGTCTCTTTGGAAAGCAATCTGGCGCTTCCTTAAAAAAATGGATATAGATATACCATTTGACCCAGTAATTCCACTACGCGGAATATATCCTACAGAATCAAGGCCTTATACCAATGGACACATACACAAGAATGTTTACCACAGCACAGTCCACAATAGCAAAAAGATGGGATCAACCCATATGCCAACAACAGAGGAATGGATAGGTAAACTGTGGTATATATGCTCAATGGAGCACTACACAATGATAAAGAATAATGATGATTCCAGGAAACATCTCATAACCTGGTTTCAACCGGAAGACATTACGTTGAGTGAAAGTAGTCAGTGACAAATATTGTATCAGACCCCTACGATAAGATCTCAAAAATAGACTTATGTATAGAAGAAAAGACTTTTTGACAGCTGCAAGGGAAGGGAGGGAGGGAGTGCAAGGGGGGAGGGTTTAGATTAGATAGTTCCTAGAAATTTGGTTGGGTGAAATCGGTGACAGCACATATTAGAAATAAAAACAATATTAAGTGGACTTCAGCATAATTTGAGTACTCCTTCCATCTTAACCCAATATTGCAAGGACAGAGTAGCTGGGGCAGGGGGCAGGGGAACATGCTTTTAGGTGAAATTAAGGCCAATTGACACAACTAGCATTTTGCTAAGACGGCTCTCTGCACCCCCATTGGTGAGTGGCATCTGGGGTCTTAACAACTGCCAAGCTGCCATCCAAGGGCACAGCAAATGGTCCCAACTCAGCAGGAACGGATGCTCACCAAGGACAAAAATGACATGGGTAAAGACAACCCAGAAGAGTGGGTGCCAACCCACATGAGTGGGTGCCTACATAGACTTGAGACCAGAAGAACTGGATGGTGCCTGGCCACCACCAGTGATAGACACGATAGAGCTCACTAAGTTGAGTCTCACTGACAACACAAGAAGAAAAAGGGGTGCACCCTGAGATCTCCACTAAAAGACATCAGTTGATAGTCCAGCAGTTTCGGGGTTCCCCTGGTAGCATTGTCCTTGGCCCTGATGCTGTCCTTGCCCATAAATCATAACGAAGGTACACTCTTCGGACACGAATGGATTGGACTTGGCGATGCAGAGTGACCATATATTGGGTACACTTTAGGGTTCTATGCATCTATAGGGTATCATCCTGCTGACCTCTGGTTGGAGGGAGGAGAGTGGGTGGAGAGGAGGGGAAAGAAGACTGTTGGGAGGATGAGACATGTATGGAGCAGAGAGGAATAGTGTGCTGTCACCTGGCAGGGAGAGCAGTGGAAGCTGCATATAAGTGGGCATGTAAATTTATACAGAAATGCACATTTTCACTCAGTCATAATAAATTAAAATAAGGAAAAGAAAAATCCTATAGAACACAGTTCCACTCTGACACACGTGAGACTGTCCTGAGTTGGAATCAATTTAACAGCAACTGTTTTTTGTTGGTGGTGGTAGCAGTGGTTTCTGTTGTTGATGTTTTGTATGTTTTTAGGCAAAGAACTATGAGTAACACAGGAAAACTGTCAAACAGGATTCTTAACCTTTTTGCATTCAAAATCTAACATTTAGGAAACAAACTAAACCATGAATAAAACCGTGACTGCAAAATTCAGCTGTTAGCAAAATCAAAAAATATTTTCCTATTACTTTTTTCCTGCCTTTAATCAAAATGAAACCACTATCGCTCTGACATTCATGGTAGGTCTTTAACAGTGGCTCTCATGGGTTGAAAAACTCCTGAAAGCTACTCCAGTGTACGCAGAAAAGAATGGCAGTCAGCATAGGATGCCTCCAGTACTTCAGTGTAAGCTGGAAACCCTGGTGGCCTAGTAGGTAAGTGCTATATCCGCTAAACGAAAGGTCAGCAGCTCAGATCCACCAAGCACTTCTTGGAAACTCTGTGGAGCAGTTCTACTCTGCTCTATGGGGTCATAAATTTGGAATCGACTCCACAGCTGTGGATTTGGTTTCTTGGTTTTCGGTATAAGTCAGCCACCTTGCTGTTTGACACTTCAAATGACCACCTATTGATGTAATGACACACCGGAGGTGGCAACCACCAGCAGCAACAACCTTACAGCTCACTTTGGGGGGGCTAGGCATCTTTATTTTACTTTATGTTCACTATCTCATTTAACTTTTGCCACAGCGCTAAACCTCCAATCCAAACTTTTTGTCATTGAGTTCTCAGAGCTGTAACCTTTATGGAAGTAAACGGCCACATCTTTTTCCTACTGAACAGCTGGTGGGTTTGAACTGCCGACTTTTAAGTTAGCAGCCAAGTGCTTAATCACTGCACCACTGGGTCTCCTTGCCATATTTTCATTCAGTAGATAATAACCTCACATTAGAGATAGAAACATTCAGATTTAAGAGTTGAGCCGTTTCACCAAATGCACAGTTAGAAAGTGGATGAAATTGAATTCAAATCCAAGTGTCACTGACACACGAGTGCTATCAAGTGAAAAGCCAGTTGGGGCAAATTACCTATCTGTATTTTATCTCATTTTAAAAGTCTTAGTTTGGAAGCAGGATGGGAGGGGTAGATAAGATTATTGAAGTTCTTGATAGGTAAGGAGGAGCCCTGGTGGTGTAGTGGTTAAAAGCTTGGCTGCTAACCAAAAAGTTGGCATTTTGAATCTGCTGGCTGCTCCTTGAAAACCTTTTGAGGCAGTTCCACTCTGTCTTTGTGAGTTGGAACTGATTCGATGCTTTGCATTTGACTTGATATGGAAGAAATAATATGTTAATATTTCCTATGCAAATAATTGTTAAAACTAATCTTTGACACATAGTGTTGAAGATAGGCTAATGCGTATAAATAGAATAAGGATGATTTTAGATGACTTTTTTAGGTGTCTTTCATGTCTACTAGTCATCCTAGTTTAGGCCTAGAATCTCAGTGGTTTTTGTGAAACAAGCTAGTAGCAGCAAAACAATCAGTATTTCATGACTCCCCACTTTTCTTCTCCCCTAATCTGAGGGCCTTCCATTCCCTCACACCCACCCATATTCTCGTGGGAGTCTTGTTTCAGCCAGGTCCACTTCTGCTGCTTTTATATTTGGCTTACCATTTTCTTCCTTGGATGCTTAAAACACAAGAACAACAAAAACTTATGCTTTGTGTTCCCGCGTGAACAGTGACGCTGGCCCTTACTGTCCATTTTCAATGCCCTTTGATACAACAGATGTTGGTAGGTTTGTGTTTGAACTTGTCAGCCTCCTCCTACGAGCAGTTCTTGCCCTCTTACCCCTTGTTCTCAAGGGGGACAGAAGCAAATTTCCAAAAATTGATAGATCGTCTTGTAGGTTGTTAAGATAAGATCGAACATGTATTTCACTCCATCTAAATTTATATTTACGCCTAATGTCTCTCTCTCATCAGCTGATAAAAAACTGTAAAAGTGCCTTTTCTTAAACAAGAAGTTTGGGTGGGGTTCCATAGAACAAGCATCCAAACAGGAGAAATGTAATTATAATGTTGCATCATTTGAAAACTTAGATTTTCACAGTCCAGAAGATATTTTCCTTTTTCCCAAGGAAAAGCAAATCAGAAGATAGACTACCTGAATGATAGATTTAGAGACATGTAAATGTCTCAGAATCACTGAGCATAAAAATCTAAGACATTTTTGTACATCTGTCTAGCCAACTGCCGATGTGAGCTGGAAAGTTCCTGATACAAATGAATGTACCCAGGCATCCATCTGACTGCTGGCCATGCCCCACCCCAAATCCATTAACCAAGGCAGGCTTCTGAAGGGATGCATGGTGATCTGACACTTTCCTGTTCTTTCCCTGCCCTGGACTATGTCCTTACAGACCTTGAACCACTGGGAAAGCACCACAGGTCATTCGTATAGTGTAAACACAAAGGACACAGAGAATAGTAAGATACAATTATTAATGAGGGTCTTTTTTCTTCAAAGGAACCAAGCTTAAACCATTTCCACAAATGATCTAATTCCCCCCACTTAATAACCCGGTGACTATGGGCAGGTTAGTTAATCTCTGAAAGCTGAAGTTTTCCCATCACTCTAACAGTGATAACACAACGCCTACTTCATAGGGCTGTTACAAGGATTAAATGAAAACATGCATTCCAGATGCTTAGCACAGTCCCTCTCATGTACATGAGCGGCTAAATGGAAACTACTATTGTATTTATTTAGTAATAAATCCATGCCAAGCAATTTCCTTAGGTAGAAAAAGTAAACTAAAATAAAGACATGCAAAGTTTCACATCCAGTAATTTACATATGAGAAAGCCTAGATTGGGGTGAAATTTCAGCAGATAATAATCTATTGATTTTTCCCAATTTTGCTTTGACAGTATCTTCAAATAAAAAATGAAATGTTTAAAGCCATTGACTGTTAAAAAGAGAACCCATACATTTAATTACTGGTAGAAACAAGGTCTTCAGGTTTTACAAATTCTTATTTCTTCAACGTTAAGCCTTGCCCTTCAAAAATAATGCCAAAGGTGTTCTTACAGTGTCTCCTAATGGGTCCATTTACACTTGTTGCTAAGATTTTTATAATAGGAAGACATCTGACAGTTTAAATTTTTAACTTAAAAAATAACAAAAAAACTGTTCAGTGAAACAAAAACCACCATGAGTGGGCAGTAAAGTCCTTTCAGACCAAAGGACAACATGAAATAATAATACACTAAGAGCTGGAAACAGGAGGAGAAAAGCAATATGACACGTTTGATTGGAAGAAAAGGAAGGAGAGTTTAGTGATTAGCTAGAAACTAATTGAGAACTCAACTTGAAAAGTTTTAAAAAGCAAGTTTTTCTAAATAACATAACTTGTTTTTCCAACACATTTTGAAGTAGATCATAGAAGAAATATTAGGAGAGAAATAGATAGTACTATGGATTAAATTGTGTCCTATAAAATATATGTTGAATTTCTAGCCCCTGCACCTGTGCAAAACCTGGTGGTGGTGTAGTGGTTAAGAGCTATGGCTGCTAACCAGAAGGCTGGCATTTCAAATCCACCAGCTGTTCCTTGGAAACCCTATGGGGCAATTCTGTTCTGTCCTATAGGTCAGAAATAGATGCAATGACAACAGATTTTGGATTTTGTACCGGTGGATGTGTTCCATTTGCAAAGAGTGTTTCTCTTTTGTTGTGTTAATGAGGTCGTATCACTGTAGGGTGGATCCTACACCAAATCATTTCTGAGTTATAAAAAGACAACAACACACCCAGAGGGTGGAAGGTGGGCAGAAGCCTAAGAACACCGAAAATTGCAGGAACAGCCACCAGAAAAGCAGGAGGGAGTCTCACAAAAGGAATTATCACAGTGAAGATACTGATTTGTACTTTCAGCTTCCAGAACCATGAGGAAATAAATTTATGGTCTTTACAGTCTTCTGCATTTGGTGTTTCTGTTACAGTGGCGTTGAAAAAACAAAACAAAACCAAACCCACTGCTGTCAAGTTGATTGTGACTCATAGCACCTATAACAACCATTAGGTAACAAAAAATAGACAGGATATACTGAAAGAAAGTTTCAGATTTTTTATAAAGGTAGAAAGAAAGGGAAATTATTTTAGAAATGCTAAGAAAAGATGAAGCTAGATTGTTTTAAAGGTTTCATTGGTTTCAGAAAAGTCAAGTTTTGATGATGTTCCTGCTTTCAAAATAGTTATTGTTGTTGCTGCTGCTGCTGCTGCTGTTGTTAGGTGCCGTCGAGTCAATTCTCACTCATAGCGACCCTATGAACAACAGAATGAAACACTGCTCAGTCTTGCACTATGTCCACAATCGCTTTTGTGCTTAAGCCCATTGTTGGGGCCACGTGTCAATCCATCTCGTCGAAGACCTTCCTCTTTTTCATTGACCCTCCACTCTACCATGCATGATGTCCTGCTCCGGGGACTGATCTTTCCTGACAATGTGTCCGAAGTATGTAAGATGCAGTGTTGCCATCTTGGCTTCCAAGGAACACTCTGGTTGTACTTCTAGAACAGATCTGTTTGTCCTTTTGGCAGGCCATGATACATTCAACATTCTTCTCCAACACCACAGTTCAAAGGCATCAATTCTTCTTCTGTGTTCCTTGTTCATGGTCCAACTTTTGCATGCATATGATGCTATTGAAAATACCACAGCTTGGGTCAGGCATGTTTTAGTCTTCAAGCTGACATCCTTACTTTCGAATACTTTGAAGAGGTCCTTTACAGAAGATTTTCCCAGTGCAATGCATCTTTTGATTTCTTGACTGCTGCTTCCAAGGGTGTTATTGTGGACCCAAATAAAATGAAATCCTTGACAACCTCAATCCTTTCTCCATTTATGACAATGTTGCTCACTGGTCCAGTTGTGAGGATTTTTGCTTTCCTAACGTTGAGGTGCAGTCCATACTGCAGGCTGTGGTCCTTGATCTTCATCAGCAGGTGTCTCAAATCTTCTTCATTTCCAGCAAGTAAGGCAGTGTTGTCTGTTTAACACAGGTTGTTAATGAGTCGTCCTCCAATCCTGATGCCTCATTCTTCTTTGTACAATCCAGTTTCTCAGATTATTTGCTCAGCATAGAGATTAAAAAGGTATGGTAAAAGTATACAGTCCTGACACATGCCTTCCCTGGCTTTAAACTATGAAGTGTCCCCTTGTTCTGCACACACAACTACCTCTTGATCTACATACAGATTCCTTAAAAGCATAATTAGGTGTTCTGGAATTCCCATTCTCTGCAACGTTAGCCATACTTTTGTACAGTCAATCAAACACAGGTACACATCTTTTTGGTCTTCTTTGCTTTCAGCCAAGATCCATCTGACATCAGCGATGATATCCTGGTTCCAAGTCCTCTTCTGAACCCAGCTTGAATTTCTGTTCTTCTTAACCCAGCTTGAATTTCTGGCAGTTCCTTGTCAATATATTGTTGTAGTTGCTTTTGAATCATCTTGAGCAGAATTTTACTGGTGTGTGATATCAACGATATTGTTCAGTAATTTCCACATTCTGTTAGATCACCTTTCTTTGAAATGGGCATACGTATGGATCTCTTTTGAATACTCTAGAGGGCAGTTCTACCCTGGCCCCTAGAGTCACCATGAATTGGATTCGACTTGATGGCACTTGGCTTGGCTTGGCTCCAGTCAGTTGGCCAGATAGCTGTCCTCAAAATTTCTTGGCATAGATGAGTGAGCACTTCCAGCACTGCATCTGTTTGTTGAAATATCTCAATTGATATTCCATCAAATCCTGAAGCCTTGTTTTTCACCAGTGCCTTCAGTGCAGCTTCAATTTCTTCCTTCAGTACCACTTGTTCCTGATTGTATGCTACCTCTTCAAATGGCTGAACATCGACCAGTTCTTTTTTGTATAATAACTCTGTATTCCTTCCATCTTCTTTGGATGCTCTCTGAGTCAGTTAATAGTTTCTCTGTAGAATCCTTCACTATGGCAACTTGAGATTTAAAATTTTTCTTCTATTCTTTCAGCTTGAGAAATGGAGAACACTTTCTACCCTTCTGGTTTTCCATTTCTAGCTCTTTGCACGTGTCATTATAATACTTTATTTTGTCTTCTCAAGCTGCTCTTTGAAATCTTCTGTTTAGGTCTTTTACTTTGCCATTCATCCCTTTTGCTTTAGATGTGCGATGTTCACGAGCAAGTTACAGAGACTCTTCTGACATCCAAACTGGTCTTTTCTTTCTATCCTGCCTTTTTAATGACCTCTTGCTGTCTTCATGGATGATGTCTTTCCACAGTTTACCTGGTCTTTGGTCATTAGTGATCAACACATCAGATCTGTTCTTGAGATGGTCTTTAAGCTCAGGAGGGATATACTCAAGGTCATACTTTGGCTTTTGTGGACTTGTTCTAAATTTTTTCAGTTTCAATTTGAATTTGCATATGAGCAATTGATCATCTGTGCCACAGTTAGCACCTGGTCTTGTTCTGACTGCTGATATGGAGCTTTTCCATCATCTTTTTCCACAGATATAGCCAATTTGGTTCCTGTGTATTCCATCTGGTGAGGTCCGTGTCTACAGTCACCATTTGTGTTGGTTAAAAAGGTATTTGCAATGAAAAAGTCATTAGTCTTGTAAAATTCTATCACGTGATCTCCAGCATTATTTCTATCACCAAGGCCATGTTTTCCAACTGCTGATTCCTCTTGTTTGTCTCCAACTTTTGCATTCCAGTCACCAGTAATTATCAATGCATCCTGATTGCATGTTCGATCAATTTCAGGCTGCAGAAGCTGGTAAAAATCTTCAACCTCCTCATCTTTGGCCTCAGTGGTTCGTGATTTGAGTAATAGTCACATTAACTGGCCTTCCTTGCAGGTGTATGAATGTTATCGTATCACTGATGGCATTGTACTTCTGTTCTTTTTGATGATGAATACAACACTATTACTCTTCAAGTTTTTGTTTCCAGCATAGTAGGCTATATGGCTATTGGATTCAAAACAGCCAAAACTGGTCCATTTCAGCTCACTACTGCCTAGGATGTCAAAGTTAATGAATGTTATAACTAAAATATGTATACATAGTATGCAAATCACTTTCGCATTGCTTTTACCAAATACAACATGCTGTATATCTTCTCCTACATTTAAAGATTTTAAAGAAAGGCCTAACAAAACTCCGTTGCCACCAAGTCAGTTCAAATTCTACCAATCCTGAAGGACAGAGTTGAAGTGTCCCATAGAGCTTCCAGTGGGCATCTGGGGAATTTGAACTGCTGACTTTTGGGGTAGCAGTCATAGCTCTCAAGGTTTTCCTTGAACAAAGAAAACTTCTTAGAATAGTAATGTTGAACAGAGAAAGACATTACTATTCCAAGGAAACCACTCCCAGAACAAGCTGCCAAGTTACTAAGTCCAAATACTGGTCAGCCTTTGGAAAACTGCCAGACGTCTCTAGGACTTGATCACAGTGTGAATACAAGCACAGAGCTAGACTAAACAAATGGACCCTGCAGTCCTTTCCTCCCTAAAGTTCTATTGCATTATAAACAGATAAGGTTCTTGTTAAAATATGACTTGTCCTTTTCCCTCTGCCATGCTTTTTACATTGACTACATTCCTCATAAAGATTGTTGCATTACTTACTATGGGAAAGAACAAAACAAAACTTCCCTACTCCTTTTATAAGAGAACAGAATTACAGGTGTTTTTAAGTTCCCCAAATCCTTTCAATTATCCAAACAATTTTTAAGGTGCTTCTGGCTCAGGAAGTTGTAAAGCATTTTTATCAAGTTTTAATAAAGAAACTTTGGAGTGAATTATTCATCTAGTTATTAAAATGCCATTTTGTAAAATTAGAGTACTTTTCAAAGTTCACGTGCATATGAGTATTAGGTCTCTCGATATTTGCATAGTTCACATATTTAAGTACTAAAGGACCAGCATCTCTCCCACAGAAACCCAGATAAGAATCGACAGTACAGAGCTGATCAGAATTAAAAACCAGTTGCCCTAAGGTTGATTCTGACTTACGGCGACCCTGCATGTGTCAGAGTAGAACCCTGCTCCATAGGTGTTCAGTGTCTGATTTTTCAGAAGTGGATCCCCAGGCCTTTCTTCCAAACCATGTCTACATAGACCCAAACCTCCAGCCTTTTGGTTAGCAACGAAACATGTCAACCATTTGCACACCCAGACACTCTTACTCAGAATTAAGTATGCTGTTGTTGATCGTGTTCAGATATCCAAAGTGATTCCTTAACTTTTTTCAGTTGCCTTCTTTTACTTTATGGTTTGCAGAATTTCAAAGAGTTATGTTTTTTTTATCCCATATCCTCAAAAGAAAATGGGTTTTTAATTATACTCACATGTTGAAGCTATAATCCTAAACGTGCAAAAGTTCTGGTTCTCAGAGTACATTTTCTGGTCCCTAAGAACTTGAAATTCATAGCACCAGCACTATGTGAAATGTTGCCCGTGACCACCTTCATTTTAAACACCCTTTTTCCAGTTCAATTTTGCAACTTTTTGTTTCCATTCTAATTATTCGGGGCCTTCTCTAAGTACTGCCAAATAGGAAATAACCACAAAGACAAGTGGAAGGAGAAAACATTTTCAAAATAACTTCACACACCACCTGCAATTCCAGTAAATGGCTTACCCTCAGAGTGTGCGGGCATTTTTGAGATTTCCGTCAAATCAGCCCCGCGGCCCCCTAGTTGGGATTGGTTGTTCCCTTTTCAGCTCGGTAATCAAATAGCTTTGACTGGTCTATGTCTGCTTTTGTCCACTTCTGACCTACATGTTCCTGTGAGGGACATCTTTGTCTCACTTTTCTTTGGTCACTGAGTTCATGTACCTCAATAGGCTAAGTCTTGCAGTCCATTAACGAGAATTTCTCAGCTCAGCCCCAGGCCACCCAGAAACCCTGGTTGCATGTTCTCACTGAATGGCTTCACTGGTGGCCCATTCAAACGTGCTAATGTCAGAAAAAAGGGTTGAATGGGGCGCCAATGTACACCATTGCCCAGGAAAAGTGACTGCACCTTCCAAACAAAGCCTCCCCTGTGGCGATGTTAAGCAGAGTTATCAATGGTACAGAAGCTGAGCAAGGACTAATGCTCCCATCATGCCATCAACAGGTGGCACAGAGGCAGACACTTCAATACAAAATCACAGGGCAAAGTTCACTAGCAATTCAATCGTCTCTCCAGAAAAATGTGCAGATACGTCTCCTTCTCTTCCTGGTTCTGTGCCAGGCCCCCTGTGAACTGGCCTGCAGAAGACATTTTGGGTGGGAGAGGAAACCAGTATTGTTTGTAATGTTTCTTAAAATCTCACCCCCAGTTGAGATTTCTTAAGTTAGTTTGTTTTCTCCGAGACAAACAGAGAAGCAGATGAACCATTTTTTCAGGGTTCCTTCCAAAAATTACTAAAAGGGGATGTCAGCTGAACAAAGGAACATTTCGAGTACGCAAAACAGCTGTTAATTCACTTAAGAGAAAAATCTTAGTTTGCAACCAAGTTACTAAGGTACAGGGTCGCTAAGAGTTGCTATGAGTTGACTTGTCAGCAATGGATTTGGGTTTTTTGTTTGATTTTGTTAAGATATATTGCCCAAACAAATTCTGCAGCCTCTGCTCCCCTGGCAAAGGTATCTGGAAGGGAAAAGAAAGGCATAGTGCTAGCAGCCCCTAAGTTTTCCTTCAAAATAGACATTTCCAGGAAGAAACATAAACCAACAAGTCAGCATTTTTATAATTATTTTAAGCTCACTTTAGGGCTCCTGGATTTCTGAATTTTTCACAAATATACAGGATTCCCACACATTAACTTGGAAGAATAGCCCAAAATTACAGTCCCGCTATGATCCAACCTTGACACCTAGAGGAACCAGTACCATTGCCTCCCAGCTTCCTGATCCTTAAACCCTCATGAGTCGGCCAAACCAGGCCACATCCATGACCACCTCTGCCTCCTAGGAGTAATAGAGGGCTGCTGAGCTACTCACTACAAGTCAGTATGTTACTGGAAATTCTGATGGCATAGCGGTTACGTGCAATGGCTGTTAACCAAAAGGTCAGTAGTTTAAAATCTACCAGGCAATCCTTGGAAACTTCTATTCTGTCCTATAAGTTGTCTATGAGTCAGAAGGAACTCCATAGTACTTATTTTACGGGTTAATCAAAAATAACAGCACATACAAAAGAAGTGTAGGCTATCTCAGTTAATTTTTCAAAACTAAAATTTGGTCTAGGACAGACGCGAAAACACACAATGCAGTGCACACAGATATGCGCAAACACACAAAACAATGGAACGCAACCTATGTGAAAATGATTTTTAAAATTCTAGAATACTGGAATTAAGAAACTACCAACTCAAGAATGGATCCCAAGAACTTGTTTTCATGTAGTTTAAAGAGGGATGATTTCATGGAAAGATCTCTCTGCGGGACACATTGTTTACCTGCACAGAGGCCTTCCTGGTGCCTCGTATCTGGTTACCAAATGTGCAAAGCACATTTCCTCAGTGGAACCTCCTTCTGAGACTTCAGTTCCACAGGGACTCCCACAGACTTCTGTTATTAATGTATGTTAAGACTTTACAGTAAATAAGATTTAAGGTCTAGGGATCTCAAGCCCAAGAGGGAAGATCACAAGTAGCCCAGGGCCCTGACCAGTGCTAGGAATCTGTCTTCCTTTTCTCTTCTTTTCATTCTTACTTGCAGTTATCTAAAAGAAAGTTTTCTGCCTCACTGTCCACAATCTTCTGGCTCTAGAATGCTTTATCTCCTTTTTTTCCTCAGGCCAGATTAATTTTAAAGCAAATAGAGAAGATTTTGCAAGTTAATTATGATTTTTATGTAGTGTTTCTCCATTTTTCCTTGTTTTCCATAATGCATGTGTATTATTTTTATACTCTGAAAGCTTTTTATTTAACAGTAAAATTAGTTCACCTGCAGTCTTGTATTCCTCAAAAGTGAAATTCTACTCCGAATTCCCTAAGAAGATAAATATTTGTGTGACAAATTAGTAGAAGAATCAGCTGGCTAATTTTTAAAAAGATATTCAAACTAATCAAGAAAAAAGTTCTTTCCGTAATTTTCCCCCTTGTTATCATACTTCAGTCAAAGTTACTTAAAGTGTAAACTCAAGTTTGGAATTTCCGTGACTTCTTTGCAGGGACCGGTGCTTCTAGAGCACTTACTCCTCCAAGGTGAGGTAGTATTCGTGTGTATTTAGGACTTGGTCCATGAAACTACAGCCATGTGATGCCACAGTTTACCCATTTTGGTTCTCCTAGCACATTACAAAAAAGCCAATGCAATGGTTCCTTGAAAAAATTAATAAACAGTGAAAACTCAGTTGGCCACCTGATTTGCATTATTTCTTTCCTCTTCATTCTTTAGGTCATCAGTTGGAAAAATTAGAACTGTAATTTTTTTTTTAAGATGCTCCTAGATTTAAATCTCTCCTTACTGCCTCTGAAGGGCCTGCATAGAATGCCCAGACACAACAGACCAATCCCCAGCTATCCTTTTGTTTATACTTCTTTCTCTCCCTGTTACCTCCTTCCCTGTTTCTCCTTTCCACTACCATCAAACTTGGCTTTTGCAGTATCCTTGACTTCAGAGCAGTTACACCATCTCTGGGACGTCTCTTCTTTCTCTAAAGCAGTCTGTGTCTACCATGGGAGAGAGGAATCCAAACAAAGAGGGAAGTTTTTTTGAACACTTAAGGAAATTAACAAGGCTCACCAGACTTAGACTAACAAACTAAAATAAAAAAGAGAAAAACTCTGAGGTTGTTCTACCAGATCCTTTCCAGAACCTTTTTTATAATCAAGTGAAATAAAGTCCAGCGGTGACCGGTTTTGTTTTTGTTTGATTTGTTCTTTGTTTTCATTGTTGTTTTTGGTCTTGTGTTGTGTTCTGTTGTTTTAGTTGAGAGGGAGAGAAAAATTTTAAATCACCATTAGCCCCTTAGTGAAGCCACAAAATAATTTTTTTGAAATAATCAGGACTGTTCATTGAGACTACTCTCTAGACAGAAATGGAGCAATGAGTGAATTAAGCGGGGAAAAGTTAGTCTCGGTCATTTCTTAACAACTAGAGAACAAAACATCATTTAAATGCTGCTGTGGAAACAATCAGAAAAACAGTAACGCTTTTTCGTTTGTGTGTTTTTAATCAACCTACATTTTTCACTGGTCATAGGAAACCCTAGTGGTATAGTGGTGAAGTGCTAAGGCTGCTAACCAAAACGTTGGCAATTCAAATTTACTAGCTGCTCCTTGGAAATTCTACAGTGTGATTCTATCCTATCCTAGGGTCACTGTGGGTCGGAACTGACTTGATGGCAGTGGGTTTGGTTTGTGGTTGGTTCACAGATAAAAGACAAAGCTACTCTCCCAGTTTACTTAACTTCAGTTAAAAAAAAAAAGAATGCTTTACAAGATTATTTTGATACTGCCTTCAGCCCATTAAAGCCTGGCCTTTTGTGTGCATGGACTACAGAGGATACAATGCAAGGGCTTTGGGACAGAAATGTATCTGCCAACTCTTCTCAGAGAAAAGTCTATCTTCATTAATATAAAGGTTCTGCTCTGAGGTAACCCTGGTACTGTACTAGTTTAGTGTTATGTCTGCTAACCAAAAGGTCGACAGTTTGACAGGTACTCCTTGGAAACTCGATGGAGCAGTTCTACCCTGTCATATAGGGTGTTCGCTGTGAGTCGAAATCAGCTCGTCTGCAACGGGTTTGGGGTGGTTCTTAAGGCTTAAAGTTAATGACTCTTGTTCTTGTTGGCTGTTAACTCAAAAAATTCTGCTACCTCAGTCTTACTGCCTCCTTTCCAAAGAATGACTGAACAGGAGGTTTGAGCCATCAAAGTATCCCAGGTAGCAACTAATCATCACAGTAACTCTAATCCTTCTATGGTCACATGGCTGGCAAGATGGTGATGACACTGGTGGAGGCTGCTCTGTCATCTGTCACCTTGATAGCCCAATTCAGGAGGCCAAAGACTAGACATTCTAAAGAACAAAAACAGCATGCATCACATTCAAAGCTTTAATGCACATATACATAATGAACATTCTCCTCTATGTTTTATTAATGTTATTATTGTTGTTACAAGCATTTTTTGTGAGAAAAAAATGTATCTTTTCTTTTTACTTTCCTTATAATCCTAGAACAGCGGTAACTTGTTCTTACGTTGACTCTGTTCTTAAAAGGCAAATCCCTCACTGAAGGAGAATCTTGCTCCAAGAATCCCATGCTCAGCTACTAGATAAATACAAATTGCCTAGAAAAATGCAAAGAAGGTGTTTGAGTTTAATACAGCTAATTCCAGATATGCACATGGGTGGGCCCACGTCCTCTGGGAGCACCATTCAGTAGAAGACCTATTCCTTTATAGAACAGGCTCTTCCCTTTCACCTGCTAACAGCATATGGTTATGTTTTTGTCTCCTACAAATGGCATTTGTTTCGACAAGATAGATGTGAAGCATGATATTTAACAGAAAGTGTCAGATGAAGCAATTTCTCTCATATGCATTTAAATTGTTGTGCTGTCTCATTAATTCAAGACAAAAAGAACCAGTTAAGCCAAGATCCCCAGCAAACCCACCATCTAGGGACACACTGTTTCTTCATCTACACCTCCAGAGTTTGCCAGAAGCTGCAGATGCTGTCCTCCTGGACTTCCTTTGAAGTCCTAATGTTTTTGCACTTCAAAGAGGTACCAAGACAATAGTAAGGATGAAGAGAGTGGGTCCTATTGCCTAGTGCAGAAAACATTTAGTCGCATTTTAGGCATTTAAATGGCTTTTTGTTTCATCATCAAAATCTTCCTTCAGCGAAAGGATTAAGTCTAACAAAGATACAGCAGAATGTATTAACTAAATATAGTCTATTAGTTAAAGACTTTGTACACAATTAGCAATGAAGTCTGTATGCCAGCTGGGTAATGTGCACCTTTATTATTGATGTGGTGAAAATAAATAGCAGGACCTTTAAAAGAATTATTTCAAATTTGCTACCACCTCCCCCTCCCTGTAGCATTCTTAAAAGACTCTTTCACATCATCAAACAGACCCTTCTGTTCTCTTGAATTCTATTGGCAAGAGTTGCAGAGCTCCTAGGTTAATTTCATGTAATAAATCAACATTTCTCAATAAGATTTATAAAGTATCAACAGCTATGACTTCATTGCTCAATACACAGAAAGCCTTGAGAAATTTTTCAGTCATCTAATAACTTAAAAATAAGCAATGACTGGCACCCAAACTGAAAGGAAAACCAGCAACAAGTCTAATGAAAATCTGTGCAGAGAGCCCATCAGACTTTAAGTAAATACTTGGCTTCTGTTTTCTAGTCCTTTTTTGTTTGGTTACTATGGTAACTTGTTTTTGTGAGGGTAACTTGGAATGTATAAGAATTTGCTGCTATTAGATGCTTGTGTCCTATTGGCCAGTATGACTGAGAGTAGTAAAATGAAGACAAAATAAAAAAGAAGAAAAGACACTGGTGAATGTGGACAAAGTCAAAGGGCACTTTGGGAACCAAGGAAACATTTTTGTAAGCCTATTTGTCTTTCTTAACTCTTTTCCAAGCTGCTCCTAATAAAATTTTCATCTCCTCTAGCCCATGATTTCTAACCTTCTTGACCTCTCAAACTACCCCTTAGCCGTAATACATCTCTTGTACTTGATTTGACTTTTGCTATTTTCTGATTGGTTTATAGATATGTCTGTTCCCTCTGTGAGGATGCAAAAGTCTTTCAGATCAAGAATCATGTTTTATACCTTCGAGGCAGTGTTATAAAGTGGAGGAATCTGTGAAAATGGAATCAGATATGATAGATTGTGCCTAGGTTCTGAAATCAATTAGTCGTACAGAATTTGGACAAGTTCCTTTAACTTCTCTGAGCCTCCATTTCCATATTATAAGGCTGCTGTAAGTTAGAATTGACTCCATGTCAATTGGTTTGATATACTTAAAAGTGTTATTTTTAGGTTATTTTATACTGCCTACGGTGCTATAACCATGATATATTTTTAATATCACTTCCTGAATTAAGTAAAATCTGACTCAATATTTTATTTTAAAATCCCACTTTAGGCAGTCCTAAATAAATGGAACATTAAAGTGTAACTGCCTCTGCTTCAGTACCCAAAAGGCACTATCACTTTGTCATGGACTCAGAGTTATACATTTTGAATTCATAGCCAGGCTGGGTAAAGTTGACCAACTTCTAAGATGAAAAGAGAAGGCAAGTTAGATAAATGTAGTTATATTCACCAACAAAAGTGACAGCATCAGTTGCTCAAAGACTTGCTTAGCGTCAGTGTCACCTCATCCATGTCAATTAATGGCAGCATTATTGTTGTGTCTAGGGCCAGATTAAGGCATGCAAGGACCCTAAATGCTGATAACATGCTACCCATTTGTCTGTCTACTCATGCATTCAAAAAGGATATGTGAGCTATCTGTACATGTGTGTGTGTTAGCTATCCATGATATAGCCACTTTTTAAATTCAATTAAAATACTAGCTACTGAATACAAAGTGGCATATGCCATTTGGTAGAATGAGATAAACTGGATTATAAACTTTTTAGGTGTAATAGGAGTACAAAGATTTTTACTATACACCATGTGTTCTACGAAAAGAATATTCCACATATTCCACAACAAAGAAACTGAGTCCATGAACTTAGTTGTTTCCATAATCATGTTATCTTCCACAATGAGAAAACGACTTTCATCAGTCTTGCTTTAAATGGTTCATACTTCAGTTTTGATGCTTGTTTCATAATAAATGCTGTAATTACAAATTAACACATAAAAAGATACAACAAAAGAAAATTTAATGATCAGAAAACAAATTTTACAGCAAATTACTATGTTTTATCTTTAGATAGATCTTTCATCCCTAATATTATAATTAAAAACAATTCTTTCTATTCTTTGCTCTTCAATGAATTCTTCAATGTTCTCATCACAATTAAGCAGCCAAATAATACCTACTTCTATATATAATGAAGATAGTGAATCGAGTCCTTCTTGAATCATTGTTGTACACTGAGGGTTTTTCAATCTCTTTTGGTATAAAAATGAGTATCATATAGAGTAGTTTGTGATTATTAAAGTTAGGAAAATGTGTTGAGCAATTTCAGCACTGGAAAATGCACATTATATTTCATCTTCTACGATGAAGTCATACACACCTACATGAGTAAAATTTGTCTTTCCTGAATCTGTAAACTTGTAAGACTGAAATTGTCTCACTTCTACATAAAGGTTTGTATTTAAGTCATTAGGATAAGCTTGCACTGATTTCTTGAATGATTTTGTGCATTCTTCATCTGGTATATCCACATTTTTTAAGAAGTAAAATCAGCTGAAAGAACTTGTGATCAGGAACCAATGATACTGAAGGAAGAAATCATATCTGCAATGAAGGCACTGAGAAAAAAGAAGGCTCCAGGAATTGATAGAACACAGATCGAAATGTTTCAACAAATAGATGCAGCACTGGAAGTCATACATATTTATTCCTAGTGTCAAGAAAGGTCATTCAACTGAATGAAAAAATTATTGAAAAATATCATTAATATCACTTGCAAGTAAAATTTTGTTACAGATGATTCAAAAGTGACTACAACAGTATATTGGTGGGAAGTAGCAGAAATTCAAGCTAGATTCAGAACACAACGTGGAGCCAGGAATACCATTGCTGATGTCAGATGGATCTTGGCTAAAAGCAATGAATACCAGAAAGACATTTACCTGTGTTTCACTGACTATGCAGACATTCAACTATGTGGATCATAACAAACAATGGATTTACACTGCAGAGAGTGGGAATTCCAGAACATCGTGCTCATGAGAAATCCATATACAGATCAAGAAGCAGTCTTGCGAACAGAACAAGGGGACACTGCATGGTATGAAGTCAGGAAAGTCTGCATCAGGATTGTGTCTTTTCATATACCTTTTCAAACTGTGTGCCAAGCAAACAATCCAAGAAACTGGACTGTGTGAAGAAGAACAAGGACTGGGGAAAGACTCAATAGTTGTGTTATGCAAATGACACAACCCTGCTTGCTGGCAGTGAAGAGGATCTGAAACACTGATGAAGATCAAGGACCACAGCCTTCAGTATGGATTGCACCTCGACATCAAGAAAACAAAGATCCTCACAACTGGAACAGTAAGCAACATTATGATGAATGCAGAAAGGACTGAAGTTGTCGAGGAGTTCATTTTACTTGGTTCCACAATCAATGCCCATGGAAGTAGCAGTTGAGAAATCAAAAGAAGCACTGCATTGGGAAAATCTGCTACAAAGGATCTCTTTAAAGTGTTGAAAAGTAAAGATGTCACCTTGAAGACTAAGATGCAACTGACCCAAGCCACGGTGTTTTTGGTTGCATCGTATGCATGCAAAAGCTGGACAATGAATAAGGAAGACAGAAGAAGATTCGATGCCTTTGAGTTGCAGTGTTGGAGACGAATATTGAATGTACCAAGGACTGCCAAAAGAACAAACAGATCTGTTCTAGAAGTACAATCAGAATGCTCCTGAGAAGCAAAGACAGAGAGACTGCATCTCACATACTTTGGACATGTTGTCAGGAGGGATCAATCCCTGGAGAAAGACAATGTGCTTTGTAGGGTAGAAGTCAGTGAAAAAGAGGAAGACTCTTAACGGATTGACATAGTGGCTGCAGCGATAGGCTTAAGTATAGACACAATTGTGGGCATGGTGCAGGTCTGAGCAGTGTTTTGTTCTGATGTGCATAGGGTGGCTATGAGTTAGAACTGACTGGATGGCACTGAACAACAACAACATACACTTTCTCATTCAGAATTCAAGTGTGCCAATGATGATGTAGTACTCGGTTACATGCAATTTATCTCTAGCACTCAATGATACTTCTCGAGCACTTCTGTCATTCACTTACTTCTTTCTAATGCTTGTGCAATGGTGAACCACTTAATAATCAGTATTTGGCAGTATTTGCTCTATTGTGTTTTCAAATTTTTAAAAATCTTCTCTTAAATCATGTGAATGCTCTGCTAATCACTAACATAGATCTGTGCACATCTGAAAGTTTACTTCCGAATCTTGGAAAGCTTGACTTACCTGATGAAAATGCCACAATGTATTATTCCATGTAACCAACATAACTACATGTTCTAGTGTTTACACTTTGTTGGCCCTGTTTTCAGCTTCTCTTTTGGTGTCTCCTAGTCTTTAGGAATATTTTCCAAGGCAACTAGAATTTGAATGTATGATTCCAGAATTGCACTCCTTGCTGTAGCATGCACTTCCCAACATGTATTGAAAAAACATTTTAATATTTCATTGTTGCTTAAATACATTTTAAGAACTGCCCATCAGTGAGTAGAAGCAGCAAAAAGTGTACAGGGTAACTGAGTAGTAGAAAAAAAGTCAACTGCTTCTGGACCACAATCTACTGCACTACATCCTTCAAGATTAAGTGAAGGCACAGCACATGGTATGAAAACAGGATATTCTTTGCATTATAAAATTTTCTGTTACATAACTTTCTAAGGGTTTGACAGACTGATGGCATTTTCACAGAACTAGTCTCTGCACTTTGAGAAGTCATTTTGTGAATTTTACATAAATAGTGAACTAGTTGATTTGTAATTTCCTCAGTGTTATGACTTTCGTAAGCTAGTAAATGCGATAAATTTTTCAACAAATTTTCCATCTGTTGAAGACATATGTCTTAAAAGAAAACTTAGCTGATCTGTTTGAGAAAGATCAGGAGTGGAATCTACACACAAACTGAAATATCAAGCTATACTTATGTCACTAAAAATAGTTGATGGAACTTTATCATTTATTAAGTTTATTAATTTTGCACATGTTGTTTTAGACGTATATGATGAGTTCCCCTTACCTGTGTTGCCATATTTGGAGATTGGATCAGCTAAAAATGGATCAGACTGAGCAAGAAGTTTAAGTAAACTCCAAAACTACCATTTTGTAGGGACGCAAACACTTTATTTCTTCCCGGAAAAGATAGTCTACATTCAACAATTGTTATAATGACAGCAACAACGTGTTACAAAACTGCTTGCCAATACTGATGTTCTTCATTACTTTGTGTTTTTCCAGTTCATGTGTTAAACCAAAACTATGCCTTCGCTTTACATATGACAACATACAATCTCTGTGAATTGAACTGTTTTCATGTTTATTAATCATATTCAAGCTGTACCGATCACTAAATTCATCCACAGCAAATGGAGAATTAAACGACTTTGAATTAAATTGTTTGCAAACAACAACATACAGAACCAACTGATGGAGAATACCATAGCCACTCCCTTTTATAATTTCCACTATGAGATTTGTACCTAGAAATATAATCTGGCTACAGAAACATGTTCATTTGCCATCTGGGTCAGCAGTTCAAATCCACCAGGCACTCCCTGGAAATTTTATGGGGTAGTTCTATTCTGCTGTATAGAGTCACTCTATTCTGCACCGTGAGTCAGAATTGACTTGATGGCACTGGGTTTGGTTTGGGGGAGTTGAGTGGGGGGGATGAGAAAAGGGCAGGAAAAGTTTCACAGAAGAGATGTTATTCAAGTAGTCCAAAGAGAAGGAGCATTCTGGCAGAAGCAATAAAAATAGCAAAAGCTCTGTGAGCTATGGTTCAACATGGTAAATTCAGGGAACTTCAGAAAGTTCTTTAGGACTGAAATTCAGGGTATGTAGCATAATAAGGCAAAAGCTGGAGAAGTAAGCAAGAGCCATAGGAGGGAGGATGCCATGCTAAGACATTTGAACTTAATGTTCTCCAAACTGGGATGTCGAAGCCAATCCATTGAGGTACGACATGAGAACATCAGCTTTCTTCAGTTTTTGCCACAACAGTTAGGAAAATAATAAGTTTTACTAATATTTAATTTAAATTGTTGTGGCATCCTCAGTAGGTGTGTATGTCGTGTCATCTTCAGTACGCAAAACACTCTGGAGGAAAAATGGAAATTCCACAATGTGGAAGAACAAGAGTTTGGTCATCTTCCTATCATTTATTTTCTTTTTAATTATAATATTCTACATTTTATGGTGTTCAGCTACATAGAATTATGGATTGCACTATCTAGTTTTTAGTAAACCGCCAGAAAACAGACAAGTGACTTGAAAAGACATCTTTAAAGAAACTCCAGAGTGGAATTAATACTAACAATGTAAGCACAATAAAATCTAAGAAAATGGCAGAACTGACCCTTCTTTATCTGTCAGGTAAAAATACTAAAAACATACTCATTGCTGTTAAATCATTGCCTACAGAAACCAACTGACCACTCTTACCACAATACATACATATATTCTTGTGTTATATGCACACACATACAGATATATGTATACACACACATATATAGTAAGAAGATTATTTAAGTCATGGATTTATATCTAGAATATGAAGTGCTTACAAAATTTTGCTAAATTTGATAAAGCTTTAGAATTTTTTTTGCAATTTTTTTACTTTCTAATAAAAGACAAGGTGTTTGTCAGTTTGGTGAAATCATTTGTTCTTTCTGCCTTGGTAAAAATGGCTGAAAATTTTCTGAAGGCTATGTGGTGACTGTAGCTGATGACACCATGATCCTGCCCATATTCATTCAGCACCTGTTTCTTCACCTGTGGACTACATCTCACTGAAACATTGGCATCTCTCCACCTAAGGGCCGTCTCCAAGTCAGCAGATGGGAGGCCAGCAGTGCAAAGTGACAGATGCCCAATTAGTGAGACATGAGAGTTGAAGAATAGTTACTGCTTCTGGTATGGGACAAAGACTTGACTCCCTCGTCTTGGGTGTAAGTAATTCCAGGTGTGGTGGCACATTCTTTCTATCAAGACCTCCCAAACAGAAAATACCAGAACATCAAATTTTAGACATAAATCTAATGTAACTACTGAATCTGAGATGCTTAGGAGATGTATTAATATCAGAAGGTTGGGCTTATGAATATAGAGTTAAGAGTTGTCAGCTCATGTAATTATACTTTATTACTTTACTAATGTATCCTAAAAACAAATTTTCTTCTGGTCCCAAGTGGATTTAGGCACCCCCTCATCGACTTGGGACCGGAAGAACCGGATGGTGCCCGGCCACCACCAGTGATAGCCACGATGGAGCTCACTAAGTTGAGTCTCACTGGCAGCACAAGAATAAAAGGGGTGCATCCTGAGATCTCCACTAAAAGACCTCAATTGATGGTCCAGCAGTTTCGGAGTTCCCCTGAGACCACAGCCTCTGGCCCTGATGCTGTGCTCGCCCATAAATCATAACGAAGATCCACTCTTTGGTCACAAATGGATTGGACTTGGCAATGCAGAGTGACCATATATTGGATGCACTTTATGGTTCTATACATCTATAGGATATCAGCCTGCTGACCTCTGGTTGGAGGAAGGAGAGTGGTTGGAGAGGAGGAGAAAGGAGACTGTTGGGAGAATGAGATATGTATGGAGCAGAGAGGAACAGTGTGCTGTCAGCAGGCAGGGAGAGCAGTGGAAGCTGCATATAGGTGGGCATGTAAATTTATACAGGAATGTACATTTTCACTCAATCATATCAAATAAAAAAAATTTCTTTTGGGGGGAGGAGGGAGTCAATTATAACATCCTGTTAATGCATATTGAACTTATAATTAAGGCATTTTTCTCCACAATGTGCTTTCACATTAATCTAGTAATAAGACTTTACCTTGTGTTTATCTTATTTTAGCTTTCTCAAGTCAATCCATCAATCAACATATCAAGTTCTCTTTGGATGGTGCAAAGCCAAGACCACTGAGGCAAATTTCATCCTTGTCAACAACTTGTATCAAACTAGTCCACAGAAACTGAGATCATCCACCCTTAATGCCAAATATGTGGTAGATAATAAATCCCACTCCACACACCAATTGCATCCTGTGGAAATCTCAGCTTCTCTCCTCTCCTCTAGTCAGTTCAGACCCCAACTTGCCAATGAAATTCTTTCTCTCTCATCCCCATTCACCCAGGGCTAGGTCTGTATTCCTTAGGCCCAATAAAAATGCATTGAAATGACTCACAGTCTCTAGGGAAATGGCTATCCTTAATCTAGCAGAAAAAAATATACAAACACAGAGGGTGAGGTAAAGAAAGGCTGTTGGTACAGAGCTTCCATTTCCCCAGAGGATATAATTACCTCCCAAGAACTATTACACAGCAGTGGGTTTGGTTTTAAGAGCAAATATTTGCTGTCATCACCCATGAAGCTCCACTGAGCCTCCATCTTCCAAGGCCTTTATTGGCTTCACCACGTGGCCATGAGACATCATGCATCCAGACGCTTATTCAATATTTGTCTCCCAAGTGGTCCCTCTTAGTTTGATTAGCCATCATTTGTTGACCGGACCTGGTCTGACCCTCAGGATCTGGGACCAAAAGCCAAATTGTTTACTACAAAGGAATTCCAAATCTCAAAGACAGTGATCACAATCAAGCAATCAGTCCTTGCTTTCAACTTTATTTCATCACTTTCCAGTTTTTGCTTCCTGAAAATTCTTTACCATTTCTTATCACCCCTCCTGGCTCTCAGGCACACATTATTGGGTTGATTAGTTCTCAGCATCCTATCATGTTCAATCCCTGCATGGTTCCCATCTTATTTCATTTATTTAGTTTTTATTTTTTGTACACCACCCCCACACACACACACTACATTTCCAGAAACCCTAGTGGCTTAGTGGTTAAGCGCTACATCTGCTAACCGAAAGGTGAGCAGTTCGAATTCACCAGGCACTCCTTGGAAACTCTATGGGGCAGTTCTACTCTGTCCTATAGATTCACTATGAGTCAGAATTGACTTGACAGCAGTGGGCCTTTTCTACCACATTTCCAATCTCATTCCCTTTTCTTGTACTTTCCCAATGATACTGGAACAACTTGGGTGGGGGGGGAATCACTGAGAACTCTACAATATTAACTTTTCCCATCTGTGAAAATGACACTCTCCATTTATTTAGACTTATTCACTTACTTATTCAATGAATTTTCTTCAGCCTCTACCATGTTCCAGATACTTTCTAAAAGCTGCAGTCTTACTAGACAAAAGCTTCTTTGTGTCCTTTAATAAAATTTTTATGTTTTTCTGTAAATCTTTCCTGGATTTCTGTTAGACCACTTCCCAGGTAGTTCTAGTTGTGTTGCTGCAATGAAGGCATCATATCTTCTATTATGTTTCTTAATTGGTTAGTACAAGTGTAGAAGGGCTTTGTTGACACTGTTGTTATTGTTGATGTTATAGCTAACAATTTTACTGAATTCTTTCATTAGTTCTAGTAGTCTTTCGATTGTCTTAAGTTTTCAGTGCAAATGATCAAATCATCTGAGACTGCTGATGTTATTGTCTCTTCCCTTCCAGTCCTTGCATCTTTCATGTCTTTTTCTTGCTTTATTGCATTGGCCAGTGCCAATTCCTTTTGCAAGGATTCACAAACCATCATTTCAATAACTCAGTATCAATTGATAAGGAGTATGCCTATTCACAGTTTGTAAATTAGTTTATTTTCTTTTGGAAAAAAAAACCCTGCTTTTCTAGAACCTGTTAGTCACTCCAATTTTATCTTAAAAATATTTTCAGTCAAAAAATCGTCAGAATTTTCTAAATGAGGCTGTATGTGTGTGTGTGAGGCAATTTTAAATGCAAAATATCAAGTCTCAAGTAAAGAGATTTTGGTTAAGGCTCAGATGATACTGGAGAAAGTTAATCAATGTGATTTTGTTTGAATCTCACGGTTTTATCTAACAGCACCTGCAAATTTAAGTGCTTGTTTCATTTCTAACGTAGATTTATTTCATCATACTTACTATCATCTTCAGAGTTTGCCCTTCAAAAAATGATCAGCTGACTAGAATACAGTGCATCATAAGGGCTATAGGAATAACAAGATTTTAAAATGATGCTAACTAATATTATGAAAAGATGAGTCCTCAAGCTCATGGTTAGTTTTCAGAATAAATTCAGGAATCAGTGCCTAATCTGTACCTGCTGTATGAAGAAAGAGCTTAACTTTCTCATCTGATCATTCTTTCACTTTTGAAAAGCACTAAATTCTGTTCAGTTGAAAATATTTCCAGAATGAACCTATTTGCTGGTTTTACGGACATTACATATTTGTTCGTGAACCAATTATTGTAAAGTACTTGTATGTGCTTCTCTTCATTTTGCCAGTTCTGTGTATCATTACCCTTTTTGCTTTGCTTGGCTGTATTTTACTATCTAGTTAGCTAGTGATATTGATACCAAAACAAAGATTTGGCATACAACTGGAATGGACTATAACTCAGAATCAAATTTAAATGGTTTGTTGTGAAGCCAGGAAAATTGTTGCAACATAAGACACAGAAAAATATATTCACTGAGCTAACAACAACAACAACAAAAACTAAACCCATTCCCATCAAGTCGATTCTGATTCATAGTTACCCTACAGGACAGAGTAGAACTGCCCCATAGAGTTTCCAAGGAGTGGCTGGCAGATTTAAACTGCTGCCCTTTTGGTTAGCAGATGCAGCACTTAATCACTATGCCACAATATTCATTGCTTAAGTAAAGTAACTAACGTATAAGAAAAATGTGTGGGTGTATATATATATATAAATTAAAAAATATTGAACAGAGATGAAGGTAATAGTTACAGAAAATCTGCCACATAAACAGAAATCAATAAACCAACCAGTTATTTCTCTCCCCACTTCTGCGAGAGAGCATATTGAGAGTTAAAAAATGGTAGAATGGAGAGAGGGAGAAATGCATACTCTGCACTTAAAATGTATTCTCCAAGAGAGTATTTCATTTTTTAAGTGGTGATGTGGTACTTTTGCCTTCACAAGTTTTATTTCACTTACCTCCTGTAGGAACATTTATTCATCCTCAACTGTCACTTCCATACTCACTCAAAAATAATAATAATTACATCAAACTAATAGCAAGTGATAGTGTACATTTTACTGTTTCCATCCTCAGATGTGCAAACTATTAGTCAGCTTAAGATAATTTTTCTGCAAAGTGGTTTGAATTTAGCTAATACTCTGGAGCATTAAGTATCTTTTCTGTGAAAGGTCACACAATGTGACCATAAAGCTAAAAAAGAACTCACATTAAGACAGTAATAGACACAGAGTGACAGGGACAGAGTTGGTTAAAAGCACCAGAAGCAGAAACCTTTACAGATCACTCTTCTTCAGCCTTTTCTAGAACAACAAATGCAAACAATGTTATGCCTTATCTTGCTTTCTTTCACTTTACAGATGCTGAAAACTTTCAAGTTTCTATTTCTTAGAAGTGGAATGGGGGGGAAGCTGGTTATTATTCCTAAACCCATTGAAATTGCATTTGTGGCATCAGAATGGATTTTTTTTTAAAGCAGGAAGTTGGATTGACATAGCAAAGCAGCTGCTCTGCTACAAACGAAAGCAAAAATTAATAAGAGACCTTAGGAAAAGAAAGACTATTGGTTTTGCACACCCAGAGCAAATTGGCTGGATTTAGAAGAGCACACTTTGATCTTTTCCAGACTAATTACTCTTCTATGGTTTGACTGTTTTGTGCATTAGTTGTCCTTCATACAAAACCGAAACTGCTATGGTACACAGCTGTAATACAAACGAAAATTTGACATTCAGTAAACAAAACATGGCAAGGGTCATTCTTTCAGCACAATAGCTGCATAATACAATTTTAAAATGCCTTTTGTGTACAAAAAATGACACATTTTAAGGCAGTTTTGAACTCAGAGTAGGCAGTCAAGGCTGCTTGTAAAGGATGGAAAAATTGCTTCCAACGCTGATCTATAAATATAGATTGAAAACAGTTTATTTCCACATTGTAGAAATGCTGAGGAATTTACATATTTATAAAAGTATCTGTTCTTAGAAGATGGCTTTTCATTTGTCTGCAAGGTTAATTGGGAGCAAATTTCTTAAGTAGCTGTTTCCAGTAGCAATAATAGTGTTGATTCACCAGTAGGATTCTGGATTTGCTTCTGGGAAAGAATTCAAATTCTTTTTTTTTAGATATAGACTTGATATAAAAGTATTTCAATGCTGTATTTGTTTTTATTACAAAATAATATTTCTAACAGCTGTCCACTGAACAATTATTTGTAAACTACCGTAATTACAAAGCATAAGTGTTTTTCTGCATAAGAAATATATTTAGCTTATACCTGAGTTATCCTTTTAAACAGCATCATTTTAATTAGTTTGTGATTCTGACATGGCTTCTACAGTCACTGCAACAAGCTCTGCAATAAATTATCATCAGATGACTAAAAATGGATTAAGTCCATCAGAAACCTTTTATATTGTGATACTTCACTCACTTTGTATTTAAACTAAAGTAACTTTTGTATCTACACAAGCTTTATCTAGTTTTTTCCAACAAATTTGTTTAAGCAATTTCTCACATACTTGCATTTAAGTCAAAGAGCTTACAATAATGCTACCATTTTATGCTGAAATATTCAAATGTAGTGAAATAAGAGGAAAATTAGAAGGATCAGTCTAAAACACTCCTGGCTAGCATGGGCAAAGCATACCACACCTGTATGCTTTATTTCTATTTCACATTTTTGAAGCAAGGTGTTTTAGGAAATATTAACAGTCTAGTGCATTTAAGACCAAAGATGAATTGATGCCTCTGAACTATGGGGCTGATGAAGAATACTGACTAATGGACTACCATAGAAGAAGGAATAAATCTGTCTTGGAGCAAATGCAGCCCAGAATGTTTCTCGGATGAAAGGATAGCTTCATCTCATGTATTTGGACATGTCATCAGGGGTCCCAGTCCCTGGAGAAGGATATCACACTTGGTAAAGTAGAGGGTCAACATAAAAGAGGAAGACCTGCCAGGAACTGGATTGACACAGTGGCACTGCAAGAATGGGCCTCAGGATAGCAGTACCTGTGAGGGCAGTGCAGGAACACGCACTATTTCCTTCCGTTGTGTAATGGGTCACTATAAGTTGGAACCAACTTCACAGTAGCTAACAATAGCCATCTGTTTAGTTAGGGATTCACTAATCAAACCAGTGCCAACTCACAGCAGCCTTAGAGGACAGAGTAGAATGGCCTGATAGGCAGGGGAGGATTAGCCAACAGGGAAGATAAGCACAGTGCTTACTTTGCTTACCAGAACAGTAAGCAAGTACAAATAAGCCCATGCTTACCTTGCTTATGGGCGTGTCCTCCCCAAGTCAGGGGCTGTAAATTAGAAAAGAGGCTTTGATTCTGTAGGAAGATGCTGTGGGATTAGGGATGAGACAGAAGCCAGTCACAGCTAGAAGCAGCCTCTTTGATGTGGTTAAGAGAAAAAAAAAGTGTCATTGTTCATTATGGATAATTTGGTAAGCAAGCTAAGTACCATTACCTTACTCACTGGATAGTCCGCCACTGATAGGGTCTCCGAGAGGGACCCTGGTGGCCCAGTAGTTAAGGGCTTAGATGCTAACCAAAAGACTGTCAGTTCAAATCTACTAACTGCTCCTTGGAAAGCCCAGGGCGTTTCTACTCTGCCCTGTTGGGTCACTGTGAGTCAGAACTGACTCAATATTCAGAGGCACCTAACAAAACGACAGGGTGTCCAAGACTGTAAATCTTTATAGTAGCCAACTACACGTCTTTCTCCTGTGGAGCAGCCAGGGAATTCCGATTTCCTACCTTTTGGTTAGTAGCTGAGCACTTTAACCACTGTGCCACCAGGGCCCCTTTGCAGTTCACCAAAAACTGGGAAAAAAAAATGTTAACCAGGACTGATTAATAGCCAACAACCATCACCAAGACAGTATACCACAGATATTAAAAGACTGGAAATGCTGAACTCTTAAGTCATTTGAGAATACCACATATTATACATTGAACATGTTTTCTATCCATCATTACTTCTTTATCTGTTATATGAATTATATACATTTTCTGATCTTTAGTGCCTCCCGTTTTTGCTTTCAAAACTTAGCCAGACACATCCTTCAAATACACACAAAGCTATTTTCTAAATGCCTGTTTCTGTCTGACTCATTTACCCTTACCTAACAGAACAGCTCTCCTGAGGGGGTAAAAAAGAGTAGGTACCTATTCACAGCAAGAGACTTGAGAGTTTAGCACAATAGATTTCCACAATATGTTTAGAAGAGGCCCAGAGATCTGGTGCTAAGCACCACATGGAAAGGTAGATAAATATATAGAGATAGACTCACAGACCTCAGCCAAGTGGCTTGAAGAACAACAGATAATCTATAATGCTTTCTGCTTCAGCAGCAATCAAACCCAACCTCTGCAAATTAACCAGCCTGGAAAACACCAAGAATGGAGAAAAGAGGGTATTGAGTCCTGGAGAAGTCACCTGTATTTTATTTTCCCTTTATAAAAATAATCACAGAATGTTATTCTAAAATGTGAATATTACCCCCTATGAAGTACAAAACAGACCAGTTCCTTTTTGCTAATGCTCCTAAGATTATCTCAGAATGACTCAATAAAACACCTACCTTTATTTTAACTTTCAGCTGAGGAGGAAATTTTTAAATAAACCCTTAAAGCATTATTTGCAATGCATTGTTTTTGTCAAGAGTGTTAAGAGGGGGTTAGTAACTTACTGATTAGTCAGTTGAGTGCACTTTTTTTCCTGTGAACATAAATTATTTAATCTTTCTTTCCACTTGCTTTTTTTCTGAATTGCAAGTTCAGATTTATATACAAGGTGCTATCTGAAAAACCACAAGAAAGTAACAAATGCTTTGACTTCTTTTCTCTTCTTTTCAAAACAAATTTTCTGGTTAAACACCCCAATTAAACACCTCTTCTGACTTACCTGGGTCAAAAAGTCAAAAAGAAGTATGTTCATCGAAGTAGAGTATTTTACAACGAAAATCATAATTCGAGTTAGATTTCATTTAGCAGTGGAAGCTGTTTTCTTAATGATCTCATTAAATAATAACTATCTCATGTGCCGTACGTTTAACTACAGTCTTGTAATTGAAAAGTTTTTTCAAACCTCCATTCCCCCAAATGGTTAATGTTCCATGTTTGCGCTTTGGGGTTTATTACTGTCACAGGTTCTGTTTTAAATTAAACACCTAATTAAAAAGAAGCCATTCATAAATAGGAATGTGCAAAAATTGGTAGGCAATAATAGGGGCTCCACGGAAATGTTTTTTACCACAAGGCTCTTAGAACGTTTTGGTCTCTAAGAAATAACTAAAATTCGTCAACTAGCTCAGTTGCAACCCAAACATTTTTGCTGACTATGAACATCAGCCGCCGTTGCCACTGGTGATACAGTGGTTAAGAGCTCAACTGCTAACCAAGAGGTCAGCAGTTCAAACCTACCAGCCACACCTTTGAAGCCCTGAGAGGCAGTCCTTTGTCCTGTAGGGTTGCTCTGAGTCAGAATCAGCTGAACAACACCTAACAACATCACTGGTTGATATAAGAGAATGGCAACAATTGTCGTCTGACTCCTAGAAATCTCTCCTAAGCAGAGTATTCAGTTTTACCTAAAATACAACAAAATTTTAAAAATAAATACATCAGCTTGTTCTCACAGGTTGTTTTCAGACTATTACCAGTGGTACCCTGCTTCCTTCTGGCAAAGAACGTTAACTCCATCTATACCAGGAAAGGGGGGGAAAAAAAACCTCAACCTTTGGGTGAAATGTGAGTGCTTTCAGGAAATCTTGTAAAAGAAATAATTAAATAATAGGGCTTTTAACTGCTCCCCAAACTATTCTTCATCTTCTTAAGGCTGGAGGTTACAGGGTATTTTTTAAAATGGATTTAACACTTGCCGTTCACTGAGATTAGAGGTATAAGTGGCCAATATGGGCTGGCAGGGCTGCTCCCAAAGTCTTCACACCACCACAGTTTTAATGCTTCCTTTTATTTCATTTAATGCCTATTTTCACCGTAAACGTTCAACTACTTACAAACAAAACCTGAAATGGCAGAGTTCGTTGCAAGCCAGCATAGAAGAGAGCACATTCTGAGCATTCCACCATAAAATGAAGACTAGGTATAGAGCTGATTGCCCTCTGGCATTAGAGATATTATTTCATATTTCTCTTCCCCATCTGTAAAATGGGAATAAAGATAGCTTTGTGAAATAATTCCCGACAAAGAAGAATGAATGAAATTTTACCTTTAAATTTCTTGAAGTCCAGTACAATTCATATTTTAAAAGATGGTGCTATAAACACATTACTATCTTACATCCAAATAACGGGAATTTAATTGTCTACTTTTTAATCTGAATAAAATTCAGCAGCAAACATGCTTATTAAATATTTGCATAGTATTGTGTAATAAAAGTACTGGCAGCTAGCTCACCATAAAAGTTACTAATTCAAGTGAGAGACTATGTGAAAATACTTTGTGATATATAGAGTGCCATATACATAATAATAATCTCTGAACACTGTCATCAAGTCAGTTTCAACTCATAGCAACCAGGTATTAAGCACTTACGCTGAACCAGGCAGTGTGCCTTGCAAGGGTCTGTTTGAATCTCACAGCGACTTTGGGAATAGATGCTACTGTCTCTATTTTGTAAATAATAAACCTGAGATAGAGATAGTAAGCCACTTGCCTATGCTATACAGCAAGGGTGAGATCAGGGATGAAGCAAAGTTCTGTCAGACTTCTAAACCCATGCACATCATGTTTACTACACTATGAAAGGGATTCTTAGGGCTGCCTCTCATGGGTTCAGTTGAGTGCCCTCAAAACGTGCATCAATTTGGCTAGGTCATGACTTCAAGTATTGTGTGGCTGTTGACCATTTTGTCATCTGATGTGATTTTTCTCTGTGTTGTAAATCCTACCTCTGGAATGTTAATGGGGCAGAATTGGAATCCCTCGTGGCGTACTGGTGAAGTGTTTACCACTACCAATGAAAATGTTTGCAGTTCAAATCTGCCAGTCACTCCTTGGAAATTCTATGGGGCAATTCTACTCTGGTCTACAGGGTTGCTATGAGTTGGAATCGACTTGATGGCACTGAGTTTGATTTGGTTCTTATGTAAATGAAGCAGGACTAGATCTACAAGATTAGGTTCTATCTTGAGGCAATCTCTTTTAAGATATAAAAGAGAGAAGCAAGCAGTGAGACAGGGGAACCTCTTGCCACCAAGAATGAAGAACCAGGAAAGGAGCATATCCTTTGGACCCAGGGTCTCTGATCTGAAAAGCTTCTAAATCAGAGGAATATTGATGACAAGGATCTTCCCCCAACACTGACAGAGAGAGAAAGTCTTCCCCACTGTACTCTGAAATTGGACTTTTGGCATCCTACACTGTGAGAGAATAAATTTCTCTTTGTTAGAGCCATCCACTTGTGCTATTTCTATTCTATTAGTACTAGACAACTTTCCTCCACCCCTGCCACCCCCAGAATATGGTGGTTTTATTGTGATTGGCAATTTACACCTCTAAAACTGCACACCTTGCTCTGAATTAGAAAGTTGAAACATTATATGTTTTGTTCATAAAAAGCTCTTTCTAAATTGTTCCCCTTGTGCAGTGAATATACTCTTACAGAAAAGGACAGAAATATTACACCACAGAAGAAATTGCTTGTGTTTTGACTTTGTTGTTCATATGAGTGCAGTAAGTGCTATCTACACAAGCCAGTTGCCACAGATTGAACTGTGTTCCCCCCCAAAAAGTGTGTAACAATTGGACTGGACCATGAATCCCTCTATCGTATGATTGTCCACCATTCTGTCCTTTGATGGGATTTTCCTATGTGTTGTAAAATCTATCACTGTGATTTAATACAACGGATTAAGTGACAGTTACACTGATGAGGTCTATGAGACTAGATAGTGTTTCAAGCCAGTTTCTTTTGCCACATGAAAGAGAAGTGATCAGAGAGACACAGGAACCTTTTACCACCAAGAAAGCAGCAGTAGGAGCAGGATGCTTCCTTTGAAACCGAGATTCCTGTGCCGAGATTTTCCCTAGACCAAGGAAAGACTGAGGCATCACAAGGACACTCTTTTAGAACCAACAGAGAGAACAAGCCTTCCCCTGGAACCAGTGCCCTGAATGTAGACTTGTGGTCTACTGGATTGTGAGAGAATAAACGTCCTTCTGTTAAGGACATCCACTTGTGATATTTCTGTTATAGCTGTACTAGATGACTAAGACAACAGTCACATCATCATTTACTGTTCAATTCTTATTTAGTGTTAACATCTGTGACACCAGAAAGCATTGGTGACAATGGCTTTATATTTGTATTTTAATACATAATGGCCAATTTTAATACATACACATTCTATAACCCAGAAATTGCCTGGTATGAAAATAACAGACACATAAATAAAATATTTTCATTAAATAATTCCAGTTAAGAATTTATTAGAATCATATTTTTTCAAATACTCATTCTAACGCTTTGGTTTTGGTATCAGTAAACTCTATTCCCATTTTACACAGACAAATGTAATTGGTTGAGAAAACTTACATATTTTAATTTCTTCTAAAAATTAAATAGATAAAAAGTCAGATCAACAGTTTATAGGTATTTTCAACTTAAAGAATATCTTACAGAGAAAAAATTAATTATTCGTTGGCCACAAATTATATTTTAGAGTATTTTAGTTAATTTTAGACAAGGGAAAAAGGGCTAAATTTTCAACTATATCAATACAAATCTCGGTAGAATAATGAGCTGTTATAGTTGAGGGATTTCATTATGATACCCAACCCACTGCCATCCAGTTGATTCCAATTTATAGCAACCCTATATGTCAGAGTCATGGCGACGGCACTTGGCTGGCCATATGTCAGAGTAGAACTGCCCCATAGAGTTTCCAAGGAGCACCTGGTAGATTTGAACTGTCGAGGTTTTGGTTGGCAGATGCAGCACTTTACCCACTAGGTCACCAGGATTTCCTCATTATGAAACAGGGGAAGGATTTCCTAATATCAAAGTATTTTCTTCATTCTACCAATATAGTTTTGTGAAAAGTTTAGGAAAAGATTTGATACTGTGTTTTGCAGACACTTCCTATGAACTTGACTAACAATGATTCAATACGTTGCTACTCTTTCTAGAAATTGCAGTGTTTCATGCAAAATGGTATCCACTTTACCACTAAGGTAATTTTTTTACTGACAGAGAAATGAAAATCTATATTCTGCTCTAGCTTGCTTGCCTCTGTAAAATCTCAAACCAAAGGAATGAGACACATTTTGGGTCCTTTTCTCTTTTAATCTTCTTTACTCTCCTATTCTGTTTCAAAAGGGATACTTAGTTTCAACTAGGTTGCAATTTCATTTGAAAGGAATTGAACAGGTTTTCTGGAATGAGTTAAAGATTACCCATTGGGAGTATTTTTGTAAGCTACCTTTAAGGATACAAGGACTGGTTAAAAAAAAATGTACATCTAGATTTAATACAGATAACATGGTTCTTTGAGATAAAACATGATGTAATTGTGGTATTAGCAGGAAAACATGTAAGATGTGCTTTTTACTTCTAACATCTCTGTGGATAAACACTTTTTTTGTAGAATTTTATTATACTGAGAATGCAGAATTTGAGGGATAAAAATGCTAAATATTGAGAAAGAAAAAGTAGAAAGAAGAGATTGGACACTAGGGAACTATATTGCCTTTCTATTGCTGTGTAACAAACTGCCACAAATTTCCAGATGGAGCAAGCAGGTGTTAGCTGGGACTAAGGTTTTACCAGAGGCTAGACTGGGGAAAAGATCCACTTCCAATCTCTTTCACGTTGTAGGCAAAATTTACTTTGTTGTTGTAAGACTGAGTGTCTTAGTCATCTAGTGCTGCTATAACAAAAATACCACAAGTGTATAGCTTTAATAAAAAGAATTTTATTCTCTCATGGACCAGTAGGCTGGAAGTCTGAATTCAGGCCACTGGCTTCAGGGGAAGGCACTCTTCCCATTGGCTCTGGAGGAAAGTCCCTGTGATGCATCAGTTTTTCTTCAGTCTCCAAGCATCTCAGCACAGGAACCTCAGGTGTAAAGAATGTGCTCTGCTCCTGGCATTTCTTTCTTGGTGGTAGGATGTCCCCACGTCTCTCTGCCCACTTTTATATCTCAAAAGAGATCAATTTAAGACATTATCCAGCTTTGTAGACCCCATCAATATCACTGTAGCTGGTCTATCTAATTAAATCTGAGTGATAGCCCCATCAAATGATCAAGTGGTAGACAATCATATAATACTGAGAATCATGGCCCAGTCAAATTAATATACACATTTGGGGGAGTATATAATTAAATCCATGAAAAAGAGTTTCAGTCTCTTACTGGAGACTGCAATCAGCATCTAGAGGTTGCCCACATTTCCTTGCTCCACGGACTTCTCCAAGAACAGATTACCCAATAAGCAAGGTACTCCTAGTTTATTTGTGTTTCCTTATTAATATGTTGTGTACAAGTAAACCCATGTGTGCTTTGCTTACTGGTTAATCCTCCCCTAGGCTTCTCCAACGTGGTCACTTACTTTGATGCACATTATTTTATTCAAAGCTAACAACAGGAAATATGTTTTACCCACGGGAGAGCCCAATCCATCTTCTAGTGGCCTGCGTCAAATTAATTGAGGTCTATCCAAGAAATTTTCTTTTTTGATTGAATCAATTGTTTTGAGATTTTAATTATATCTCCAAAATCCCATCTCCTTTGTCAAAAAGATTCTTTTGGCTAGAAGCAAGTCAAGGGCACTGCCACCTTCAAGGGAAGGGCATGAACACTAGGCAGTGGGACTCGTTAGAGACAGTCTAAGATCTGTTCACCACAGAGACCAATTCAAAGGATATTTTAGGGCTCCAGGTAGAAGACTGTAAGATTTCAGAGAAAGATAGATTTAAAAATTCTTAGAAGCAGGTATACATTAAACATAATTTGACTTTTTTATAAAACTTGGTCATCATCAGTTTGGACCTTTTATTTTTATCTGTAAAATGAAACTCCAACAACATTCAAAATAAATATTTTTAAACATTTTGACTGTTTAAAAAAAAAAAGTACCACAAATTATTTTTTTAAATATCTGTGTCATTCTAACAAAGCACAAAAATAAAACAAAAGTATAGATACTAGATTACCTAGTACAGAGTCCCATGCCTATGCTATAATCCACACAGGAAAACCAATTATTATCTCACGGTAACCACCCAGGAAAACTTGGTGGCATAATGGTTAACAGCTATAGCTTCTAACCAAAAGGCTGGCAGTTTGAATCTGTCAGATGTTCCTTAGAAGTTATGTGACAGTTATTCTCCATCCTATAAGGTCACTATGAATTGGAACCGACTCAGTGTCAACAGGTTTGTTTGTTTTCCAACACCAATCAGCCATATATATGCAACATTTTCCAACTTGAAAAATAAGGATATAATTCACAGGTAAATCTTATATTTTTTATAGCTCACTATCAAAACAATTGTATACATACACAATATATATATCGTGTCTTGATAAATAGCTATAGATACATACTAGCTGGTTAAACATATTTGCAGTATTTTCAAAGGATAAAATGTTTAATGAGTATGTTGCAAGTTTTCACTTAGGTAATCTTAACTCCAATTCTGGGAAAAAAAAAATGACAAATCAAACAAATAGAGAGAACCAAGAGCACTTGAACCAAGGGCAATGCAGTCAGGAATGAAATGCAGTAACATTTAATAGCTATGTTGGAAAGTAACAAAGCACCTGTCTCAATGGGTTCCAACCAAAAATATGAGTCGTGTGCTCACTGTGAGCCATAAATGACTAAAGTGAGAGAAAAAACAGAGACAATGTCCACTGATTTCTATGTATCCATTTTCGTGTTTGCCTTTGGTGACTCCCTTGATGCCCACGTTCTTTAAATACAACAAAAGTACCACATACAATTATTTTAGATTCTGTATCAGCCACCATATAATTTAGTTGACACTGGCAGCAATTGACAACTGACAAAGACCAGATGAAAACGGATAAAGAAGAGATTGTAAAAACTCCTACAGGACTGAAATGCACTGGCTGGAAAAGATATAGGAACTGTCTTTTGAGGCAAGACTTAGTCTCTGCAGAAGTGCTCTTTAATCCGCTTTATCTTGGGTAAAAAAAAAAAGTCACTGGGGCCAGATCAGGTGAGTAGGGAGGGTGTTCCTATACAGTTGTTTGTTCACTGGCTAAAAACTCCCTCACAGACGACTACACAGTTTTTAGTTCACTAACTTGCTACAGTAGCACTGTGCTCAATGGCTACTCCAGAAACAGTTCCAAAATTGCTTTGCAGGGTAGACTAGCTGGTGTCAGTGCCTAGCTTCCCGAGGGGCAGGGGCGTACTTCGAAGGTAACTGTAGTGATATTTACCATGAGGTATGCAGCCCTTTTTCTAGGGTGAGTTCGCAAACTTAAATGTCACATCTAGTATGTTTAGCATCCTGAGCTACAGAAAAATGTCATGTTCTTTGCATCAAAGAAATAGCACCATTAATGATTTCAAAAGAAACAAATCTGCAGTTTCTTTCTAAAAGTCTCTTTTGAGCATGTGTAAAACTCATGGGATTGCCAAGAACTCAACAAGCCCAGATAGCAATGCAACATGCTTGCTTTTAGAATTCTGTAACAAGCGCACTGCCTACTGGGTATGTGGAAGGAGAGAAGTCAGGAGATAATGAGTTCATTTCTGATGTCTTCACATTCTGTCTGGAAAATGTTTGTCACTGTTACTTATACAACATTGAAAGAAAAGAGATTTCGAAATTTGTTGTTAGTCTAGAACACTTCGCTAACATTTCATGGACAATAACCAAAAGGTAACTGCATAGCAACTCTGTCACGTATCACTCAAACAGAATCATTAGGGGAAAAAAGTGGTCTCATGACCTTTGTGCCTCTCGAATTAATGTTTCCAATTAATTAACTCAAAAACATTATATGCTGATGATTTTTCATTCCTATAACAGCATGTTACTACTGGAACAATGAAGAATGAAGATAGCATTTTTGAAAAGAGAAAAGTATCTTTATTGAACTATACTTGCGTGCAATACAATAAATTGCATGTATATATGTAAATGGACAGTTTGATAAGTTCTGACTTACCTATGATCCATGAATCCATAACCACAATCAAGACTTAAAACAATACCTTCAAATTTTTCTTCATTTCTTTGTAATCCCTTACCTCTTGCCCTTCCTTAAACCCATGCCATGACAAATAGTGCTATTTATGCAAAATTGTAGAAAAGTCAGCATTTTCTAGAATTTTACATAAACAGTACTATTTATTTGTATCTAGCTTCTGTCATTCAACATTGTTATTTTCAGATTCACCTATGTTGTCACATGTATTATTTCTTTTTATTTCTGAGAAGTGTTCTACTACATAAACACAAAACACAATTTGTTTATTTATTCATCTGTTGATAGATATGTAGGTTGTTTCTAATTTGGTGCTATTAAAAATGAAGAATGTTCATGAACAAAGACCAAAGTTTACTAGTGGCTGCCAGGGGCAAAGATGGATAGGGAAAGAGGGAGTATTGCTTAGGAAGCAGGGAACTTCTGTTTATAGTGATGGGAAATTTGGCAAGGATTATGGGTGATGATGGCACATAATTAACGTAACTGATATCACTAATTGTGCACCTGAAAACGTTGAATTGGCAAATGCTGTGTTATATATATACTTTCACAACGTAAAAATAAAAACACTTGTATACAAGTTTTTATAAAGACACAAGCTTACAGATCTCTTGAATAAACACACAGGAGCAAAATAGCTAAATATACAGAAATAGTATATTTAACATTTTCAGAAGCTGCCAAACTATTTCACAAAGTGGTTGTACCTTACTGCATTCCTACTAACAGTGTATGAGATCATTAGTGTCTCTGCTGGCTCACCAGCTCTTGATATGGACAATCCTTTTCATGTTAGTCACTTAGATAGTGGTATCTCATTCTGGTTTTACTTTTGTAATTTGCATTTCCTTAAGGATTAGCGATTTTCTTGGCTGGGTTCTCTAGAGAAGCAAAATCAGCAAACTGTATAAATATACAGATAGATTTATAGCAACAAAATGGCTTACATGATCACACAGCCTGGGATATTCCAAGTTCATGAATCAGGATAGAGGCTTCTCTAACTTCCTATAGGCACAGAGGCTGGCAAACCCAAAATTGGTAGGTTGGAGAGTAGGTCTCCTGCTCTCAGGCTGTGAATATCAAGAAATTCCAAGACCTGCAGACAAGCTGATAGCTCAAGTCCCAAGAGATAGAGGTCAGATGAATAGCAGTCAACAGAGTAAGCGAAAAAGCCAGAACATTTGCTTATGTTTGGCCATACACCATATACTCAAGGAAACTCCTTTTCAACTGATTGTCTACTCATAGCTGATGCACTCACGGGAGTGATCACATGTAAACACTGAGAATTACGGACTAGCCAGGTTGACACACAATCTTAACTATCATGGTGATATTAGCATCTTTTCACATGTTCATTTACCATCTGTATACCTCTTTGTAGAGATCTGTTTATTTATATCTTTGGTCATTTTTAAACTAGATTTTTTATCCTTTATGAAATATATGCTTTGAAAACATTTTTGCCATCTATGACTTGTCTTTTAATTCTCCAGTCCTTTGAAGAACACAGTTACTAATTTTGATAAAGTTCAAGTCATCAAGTTTTTCCTTTGTCAGTTCTGCTTTTGGTGTTGCAACAAAGAAATCTTTATCTAAATTATGGTCACAAAGATTTTCTACTATGGTTTCTTCTACTGATTTTACAATTTTAGGTTTTACATTTAAATCTGTGAATCAGTTTCAGTTGATTTTTGTATAAAGTGCAAGGGACTGATCAAAAGTTTACTTTTTGCATATGTATTCCCAATTATTCCAGAACCTTCCATTGAAAAGATCACCTTTGTCAAAAATCAACTGTTGAATGGAAAAACAATTCAATTAATTAACAGAACCAAAGCTGGTTTTGTGAAAAGATCAACCAAATTGATAAACTATTGGCTAAACTTACAAAAGAAAAACAGGAGAGGAAACAAAAAACCTGAATAAGAAATGAGACAGGAGATGTCACAACTGACCCAACTGAAATCAAAAGTATTAAGACAGAATATTCTGAGAAACTGTACTCCAAAAGATTTGAAAATCTAGAGGAAATGGACAAATTTCTAGGTTCACAACACCTACCAAAATTATCACAAGGAGAAGTAGAACAACTTAATAAACCCATCACAAAGGAAGAGATTGAAAAAGTCATCAAAAAACTACCAGCCAAAAAAGTCCTGGCCCAGATGGCTTCACCAGAGAATTCTACCAAACTTTTAGAGAAGAGTGAATTCCAATACTACTGAAGCTACTTCACAGGACAGAAAAGGACAGAGTACTCCCAAATTCATTCTATGAAGCCATCATAACCAGATAGTAAAACCAGGGAAAGAACCCCCCCCAAAAGAAAATTACAGAGCAATACCACTCATGAACCTAGATGTAAAAATCTTCAACAAAATCCTAGCCAATAGAATTCAACAACATATTTAAAAAAAATAAATAAATTCATCATGACTAAGTTGGATTCATACCAGGGATGCAAGGCTGGTTCGACATCAGAAAAACACATAATGTGATCAACCACACAAATAACACAAAGGATAAGAATCACTTGATTTTGTCAACTGATGCAGAAAAGGCATTCAACAAAGTCCAATACCGGTTCATGTTAAAAACTCTCAGCAAAATAGGAATAGAAGGGAAACTCCTCAATGCAATAAAGGTCATCTATGCAAAGCCAACTGCCTACATTCTCCTGAATGGAGAGAGACTGAAAGAGTTCCCCCTGAGAACAGGAACTAGACAAGGGTGCCCACTGCTAACACTTCTATTCAATATCATGTTAGTGGTTCTATCCAGAACAATTAGACAAGACAAAGAAATAAAGGGCATCCATGTAGGCAAAGAAGTAAAATATCCTTATTTGCAAGTGATATGATCATATACACAGTGAAAACTAAAGTATCCATAAATAAATGACTAGAACTAATAGAAAAGTTCAGCAAAGTATCAGGATATAAGGGCAGACATAAGTAAATCAGTAGGATTCCTTTACACCAACAAAGAAATCACCAAAGAGGAAATCATCAAATCAACACCATTTACGAGAGCCACCAAAGAGACAAAATACCTAAGAATAAGTCTAACCAGAGAAATAAGAAACCTATACAGCGAAAATTACAAGACATTGCTGCAAGAAACCAAAAGAAACTTACATAAGTGGAAAAACCTTCCTTGCTCATAGATAGGAAGATTTAACATTGTGAAAATGTTTATTTTACCCAAAGTCATCTACGTATACAATGCAATCACAATACAAATCCAAGTGTCATTTTTTAATGAAATGGAGAAACAAATCACCAACTTTGTTTGGAAAGGGAAGAACCCCTGGATAAGTAAAGCACTACTGAAGAAGAGGAACACAGTGAAAGGCCTCACACTACCTGACCTTAGAGCCTATTACACTGCCACCATAGTCAAAACAGCCTGGTACTGGTACAAAAAGAGACCAATGGGACAGAACAGAGACCCCAGAAATATCACCATCCTCTTATAAACAGTTGATATTTGACAAAAGCCCTAAGATTGTAAACTGGGGTAAAAACAGTCTCTTCAGCAAATTGTGTTGGCAAAATAGGATATCCATCTGAAAAAAACTGAAGCAAAACCCATATCTCACACCTTACACAAAAGCTAACTCAAAATGGATTAAAAACCTAAATATCAAACCTAAAATGATAAAGATCATGAAAGAAAAAATAGGGTCAACAGTAGAAGTTCTAATATAAGACTTAGACTACAAAATTTGACCAACAATGTATGAGTAACAAAAGAGAAAATAGATAAATGGGAACTACTAACAGTCACTTACACTCATCCAAAGACTTTATCAAGAGAGTTAAAAGACTACCTACATAACGGGAAAAAATATTTGTCAACTACATGTCAGATCGACATTTGATGTCCATAATCCTTGTCTGCAAAATGTCAACAACAACAAAAAAGGTAAATTACTCAATTAAGCATTGGCAAAGGAGATGGACAGACACTTCACCAAAGAAGACGTCCAGGCAGCCAAAAGACACATTAGGAAATATTTACAATCATTAGCTATCAGAGAAGTCCAAATCAAAACTACAATGAGATACCATCTTACCACAACAAGGTTGGCAATAATCCAAAACACACAAAACAATAAATGCTGGGGAGGCTATGGAGAGATTGAAACTCTCCTGCATTGCTGGTGAGATTGCAAAATGGTACAACCTCTTTGGAAAGCAATCTGGCACTTCCTTCAAAGGCTAGAAATACAAATAGCACATAATCCAGCAATCCCACTGCTTGGAAAACACCCTGCAGAAAAACAGGCGGTCACAAGAACAGACATTTGCACATGAATCTCTATTGCAGCACTGTCAATAACAGCAAAAAGATAAAATCAACCTAGGTGCCCATCAACAGATGAATGGATAAACAAGCTATGGTACATACACTTAATGGAACACTATGCAATGATAAAAAACAATGATGATTTTAGGAAGAATCTCATTACCTGGTTTCAACTAGAAGACATTATGCTGAGTGAAATCAGTCAACTGCGAAAGGGCAAGTATTGTGTGACACCTGATGGCTACAAGGGTGGGAAAGAAGGGAGAGAGTTGGTCATAGATTATATAGTCAATAGGAATTTTGTTAGGAGAAAGCAGTGACAGCACACAATAGAACAGCAGATCAATAACTGGAAAACCTAAGTGGACTACACCAGTAGAAGAAACTTACATGTTTCAAAGCATAGAGTAAGCAGGGACAGGGGTCTGGGGACCATGTTTTCAGGGGACATTGAGGCCAACTGGCATAAGTAGTCTTTTGCTAAGAGAGTCTTCTGCATCCCGTATTGGTGAGTGGCATCTGAGCTCCTAAAAGCTAGCAAGCTGCAATCTGAGGTACACCAAATTGTTCCAACTCATCTGGAACAGATGATGACCAAGAACAAAGATATAAGGGGAAAAGAGCCCAGGAGACAGAAGGACCCAAATGAATGTGAGACTGTATCAACATGAGACCAAAAGAATCATATGGTGCCCAGCCACCATCAAAGGCAGCCACGACTGGGGACATAATGTAGAGTCCCTGAGGCAACGTGAGAAAAAGAGGTGCGCAGCTCAAGAATTCTACTAAAAGTCCAACATCCTGGTGGGTCCCTTAAGAACACAGCCCCTAGACCTGCTGCTAGCCCTGACTGGAAACCAGTACTGAGGTCAACTCTTCAGACAAGAATGGACTGAACTCACAGACTCAGTGTGACCACATGTTGTGTGTACTTTATGGTTCTGTACACTCACAGGAGGCTTTCCTCATGGTTTCTTTCTAGATTGGAGAGAAGAGGGTAGAGAGGAGGGGACCAGTATCTATTAAGAAGATACTAGAAATACAGAGTGAAATGGAACATTACCTGTCACTGGGTGAAGAGAGTAGGTGGAGCTGATGGTAGGTGGGTACGTAAAATTCATTTGGATTCTATACTTTCACTTAATCACAATAAAAAGAAAAGAAAAAAGTCATTTGACTGTATAAACACGTATGTGTTTCAGGACTCTCCATTTTGTTCCAGTGATCTACCTATTTTTACCCCGGTCCTACAATGTCTCGATTAATATAGCTTTCTGATAAGCCATAAACAAACTTCATTTTAGCCTATAAACTTTGTTCCTCTTTTTCAAAGCTGCATTAGCTATTTCTTGTCTTCTGCATTTCCGTTTGAATTTTAGGACCAACTGGTTAATTTCCCCAAAAAGTGTGCTAGAATTTTATTGGGATTGCTTTGAATCTGTAGATCAATTTGAAGAGACTTGCCATCGCCAAAGATCTGAGTTTTCCAACCCAAACAGGGTTATTGTTGTTGTTAGTTGCTGTCAAGTCAGCTCCAATTCATGGCAATCTTGTGTACAGCAGAATGAGCACTGACCAACCTGTCCCGTCTTCACAATCCACATGTTTGAGCCCATTGTTGTGAGCTGTGTAGTGCTATCCAAACTCTGAGGGGTTTGTCTTGCAGCATTATGTCAGATGATATTCTGTTGTTATCCATAAAACTTTTATTGGTTGATTTTTGGAAGCAGATCACCAGGCATTTCTTCCTAGACTGGAAGCTCTGCTGAAACCTGTCCACCAACAGTGACCTTACTGGTGTTTAAAATAGTGATGATGTAAGTTCCAACATCACAGCAACATGCAAGCCACCATAGTACAACACTAACAAGTGGAAACTGGCATAACAGGATACATCTCTCCATTTATTGATTTAATTTCTCTTAGCAACATTTTAGTTTTCAGATTTTGTCGGATTTGTCCCTAAGTATTTAATACTTTTGATGATTATAAATTTTAAAAAAGAAACCTATTGCTGTTGAGTCAGTTCCAACTTACAGCAACCCTACAGGACAGAGAAGAACTACCCTATAGAGTTTCAAGGGGTGCCTGATGGATTTGAACTACTCACCTTTTGGTTAGCAGACATTTTTGTAGAATCCATCAGATTTTCTCCATAAATAATCATGTCATCTGCTAATAAGGACACTTTTTGTTCTTCTTTCTATTCTTTATGCTATTTATTCCTTTCTCTTGCCTGATTGTACTAACTAGTACCTCCACTATAAAGTTGAATAAGAACATACAACTTTGTCTTGCTCCAGATCTTAGGAGAGTGCATTCAGTCTTTTCCTGTTATGTATAGTAATAGTCATAGATGCTTCTATCCCTAGTTTTCCAAAACGTTTTGCCAGAAATCAATGTTGGATTCAGTCATATGTTGTTTCTGCATCTAATGAGGTGTGCATATTAATACACTGGATTTCATGAATGATTTTCAAATATTGAACCAGTTTTATACTTCCAGGATAGACTCCTTTAGTCACAGTTTATTATCCTGTTTATATACTGATGAATTTGAGTTACTAAATTTTTGGTTAAAATCTTTCCATATATGTTCATGAGGGATATGATCCTACAGTTTTCTTCTTTTACAATGTTTGGTGCTAAAGTAATGCTGAACTCATAATATGAATTGGAAAATACTCATTCCTTTTCAATCTTCTGAAAGTATTTATGTAAAATTGGTGGTATTTCTTCCTTAAATGTTTTATAGAATTAATCATTGGAGCCATCTGGTCCTGGTGTTTTCTTTGTGGAGAAGTTTTAAACCATACATTCCTTTGCTTATAAGACTGTTCAAGTGATCTATTTATCTCGAGTGAGCTTTAGTAGCTTGCAACTTTCAAGAAATTTGCCCATACCATTTTGTCAAACTTATTGGTATAAAGTTGTTTATAATACTCCCTTACTATTACTTCAATATTCATAGGACTATTGTGATTTCCTTTCCCATTCCTGATACTGGTAACTTGTGTCTTCTCTCTTTTTTCTTCGATCGCTTTGACTAAGGGCTTATCACTTTTAGTGACCTCCTCAAAGAACCAGCTTTTGGTTTCATTGATTTGTCTCTGCTATTTGATTTCTACTCTGATCTTTATGATTTCTGTTCTTCTTGAGGTATATACCTCAAGTAAAAGATAATTATACCTCTTGAGGTGTAATTAGTTCTTTTTCTTTAGTTTCCTAAGGTGGAAGTTGAGGTCATTGATTTGATTTGATATTGACCCTTGCCTCCAAGTCATCAATGTTATTATATTTATTGTATGTTTGCTTCTGTATCCCAGCTTCTTGCTTTATTTTGATATGTCCAAATACACTGCTAATGTGAGCTTGTTTGATTATTGGTGTCTTTGAAGCAGTCATATCTTGTCACCTGGTGGCTAGAGCTGTTATAGGTATGTGAGCCCAGGAGTCCATTTACTTTCCTTGTATGGATTCTGCTCAGTTGTTCCAGTAGGCAGTCAAAAAGTGTGTGGTACAATGTCTCACCTACAGTCCTAGACAGGTAAGGGTGATCAGAGTAGGCTTAGTTCTGCCATAGGTGTTCATGCACTGAGCAAGGCAGGGGACTGACAGCCACCTCTGAATGTCTGTGAGGAAAGTGTTCCCTGTTTCCTAGAGTGCATAAAGTGGCAAATTTTGCATCTAGGCTATGGGCACCCAGTGCTGTTGCTGTAAGAATGAGGAAGCACCACTTATCCTTCGACCCCTGTCATGGGTGACCAGATGGTGTAGATAGAGTCACTGGTCCTCAAACCTTTGATATGTGTAGGCAAAGAACCTGCTTAATGAGCACAACAGTGTCAAACATCACCAATCTGCCACTCCGCCTTAAGGCTGACACAGTTGATAACAGATTTGAAGTGTATATCCTGTTGTACTATCCTAATGAGGGCCTACACTGTTGAAATGGACCCATTCTCATCTACACAGGGGTAAAAGGCATACAAAATCTATGGGCCCCTTTTGCCTGTGCCTAGGCAAAGGGTTAGTTCCTCCCTTGAGTTCCTGGCTTAGGGGCACTGGCAAATTATTTTTTGTTGTTTGTTAATTTGTTCCTTCTCCAAAGCCCAGAGAATACCTCATGGTGAGCAATGAGCCCTACCTAGGTGACAAGGCAATCACTGAAGCCAGCCCAGGACCAGTGCAGAGTGGAAAGTGGGCAGGTAAATGGGAGACAGGTTCTTCCTAAAAGGGGTATCTTGATCTGTAAAGTAGGCTAGAGTCATATGTTCATCATTTATTGACTGAGCACCACTTTTCACTAGTTCTGGAGGATTAAGTGGACTTCCCACCACTTGTTTTCTCCCAATGTGGAAAACACATCCTGAGTGCCACTACTTTCCTCACTGCACACACCAGCCAATCTAACCTGCAGGGTGCCAGGTGCTGCTAAGTCAGGTCTGGCAACTCCTTTTTGCTTCTGAACTGTATCTGCTCCCCTGCTACTCAGTCTGTTTCCTCAGCTTTGCCTTTGATAATCAGGACTCTTAGATTGTCATAATCAATTCACTTGTTTTGGGGGGTCTTTGTTGTAAGAAGGACCACAAGGAGCATCTGACTACCCTGCCATCTCAGCCCTACCTCCAACATGAGAAAGAATGTGTGTGCATGTGAAAGGATTGTGTATTTTCCTGATGTTTGGGTAGTAATTAAAATATTAATTAGATCAAGCTGTTTAATAGTGTTGAGCAGGTCTTTTATATACTTTCTTATTTCCTATCTAGTTTTTCTAGCAAATCATTGGGGAGGAAAAAAGCTTTAAAATCGCTGACTAGAATTGCAAATTTGTCTACTTTATCCTGCTGCTCTACTAGATTTTGTTTCATGTATTAAGTAGACAAATGCCTAGGATTATCATGATCTCTTGAAGAACTGACTCTTTTATAATTATAAAATCACACCCTTTATTTTGATAATGATCTTTGTTCTTATATCTGCTTTGTTTGCCATTAATAAACAAGTCAGCTTTTCTTTAATAAGTATTAGTATGGAATATCTTTTCCCATCCTGTTACTTTTTATTATCTGTGTCTTTATATTTAAAGTGTGTTTATTGCAAAGTACCACAGACTCGGGGGACCTCTATGTCAATTGGCACAGCATAGTTCATAAAGACATGGTCTGCATCTGACTTTGGGGATAATATCTAGGGTCTTAAAGGTTGCACATAGATATCTAAGACACAGCTATTGGTGTCTTCCCATCTGGAGCCAAGGGTTGGGGGGAAGGCCTAAAGGAGTAATTAAGTCCAGAGGACTAATGGACCACATGAACCATAGCTCGTACAACTCTGTGACCAGAATGAGATGGCATCTGGCTACAAACACTGAGCTCTCTGACAGGGATGACAACAGATGGTCTCCAACAAAATGGGAGAGGAATGTAGAAAACAAAAAATCTTCACAGAAAAGACCAGACTTATTGATCTGACAGAAATTCTATGAACTCCTCAGACTGTGGCTCTAAGATATTCTTCTGACTTGGAACTAAAGGCATGTCAGGAGACCATCAAACAACAGACAGGCCCATAAAACAAATGGTAACACCCACGAAGAACATGTTCCTCAGAACAATCAGTTATGTGACATCAAAAGGGCAAAATGGCCCAAAAGCAGAATGAGAAGGCAGGAAGAGATAGAAAATCCAGAAAAAGGAAACAGGGAACCCAAGGTGGAAATAGGGAGAGTGTTGACACATTGTGAGGAATGCGACCAATGTCATGGAACACTTTACATACGAACTACTGAAAAGGAAACTAAGTGATTCTGTAAGCTTTTGCCTGAAGTATAATAAAAAAATTAAATTAAAAATAAAGTGTGTTTTTTCTCAGTAGCATAGAGTTGCGCTTTGCTCTTTATTCAGTCTGATAACGTATACTTTAAATAGGGTGTTAAGACCATTTGCATTTAATGTGACTATTGATATGGTTAGGTGTAAGTCTATCATATTGCTATTCTTTTAATATATTACATTTGTTCTTTTCAAAATCCATACAAACTACTATGTTAGAAATTTACATTGTTTTCAGTTTTTCTATTCTAAACAATGCAATAAATAGCTAAGTACATACATGTATCTTTGCCCTCCTATCTATGCTATCAACATAGAGTATGTCTTAGGCTGGGTTCTCTAGTGAGGCAAAACCAGTGAAACATAATAAATATACATGGTGAATTATGTCAAGCAAGTGGCTCACAAGGCTGCATAGGTTGGAAACTCTCAAGTCACTGGGTCAGGCTGGAGGCTTCTCCCAACTCACATACCTGCAGGGGACTGGCAAATCCAACACTGACAGATCAAAGAGCAGGACTCTGACTCACAGTTGGCAGAGACTGATGAAACCCAGCGTCAACAGGCAAGATGACAGATGGGTAAGCTGCCAGCTCAGATCCCAAGAACCAGAAGTCAGAAGAACAGGAACTAGCTGCAGGATTCAGAGTGGGCAAAAGCCCACAAGACTTGCCCAAAAGTCCACTTATACCAGATGTAGGCCATACCCTCAACAAAATTCCTGTTCAACTGATCATCTCTTCACAGCAGTTCACATCATGGAAACGATCACATCATTATATGAATGCTAAACTACATTATAACTGCCAAACCACTGAGAATCATGACCCATCTAAGCTGACACACAACCTTCATGATCTCAGGATGCATTCTTAACAGCAGTATTTCTGGAACAAAGATTACGTGCATACTTTAGACTTTTGATATTGTCAATATTGTATTTATAACATCTATTACCACTCATTGAAGATGTACTCAAAACTACCAAGTTCCTAAGTAGAAAACAACATAAAAATCAGCTCCTTATTCCAATTTTAGAAATCATGTTGTTGCTACAGTGTGCCATCAAGTTGGTTCCAACTCATACCACTGGTGGCGCAGTAGTAAAGCCCTTAACTGCTAAATCGAAAGGCCAGTGGTTCGATTGTGTGGGAAAAAGATGTGGCAGTCTGCTTCCATAAAGATTACAGCCTTGGAGGCCCTATGGGACAGTTGTACTCTGTCCTATAGGGTGGCTATGAGTTGGAAGCAACTCAACAGCAATGGGTTATTCTCCTTCCAACCCTGGGTAACACCACCTATCTACTTCCTCTAACCTCCCTTTGAGCTTTGCTGGGAAAAAAAAATCACACAGGTATACAGAACCTACTTTCATTTTGTGGTTATCAACCTGAGAGGGGCTCTCACTTATGAAAGACAACTACAGAGCTATGTCTTTTAGCTCTGTTACTCATCTATTCTCCACATCGTTGTAACAGATAAAAAAAATCTTCTCTATTTTCCTAAAATTTTTTAATTCTGCCACCCCTGACCCAGCCAAATCACTCAGCAGGCAATCTGAAGCAATCAGACTGCTGTTTTCATGAAGAAACAAAAGCTATTAGAAAGACTTCCTCAAATTCCTGCCACCAGAACTGCAATACAAACTTACTTATGTATGAATCTTGTTTTCTTCCTGTTTCAGAGAAAAATCACACAGGTAGACAGAACCTACTTTAGTTTGGTGGTTATCAAGCTGAAAGGGGCTCTCACTTCTTTGCCATCTGTTACTCTGCTACGGCTCTCTCTGCTACATCTTCAGACCAATTCTATCCACTGGCTCCTTGCTATTAGCCTTCCAAAATAGTCAGTGGTCTTCCCTTCCCTCCTATCGGCTCCGTCTCTTCTGCTCCCCTGTATTACATTCCACCACCCACCACATTCTGGCTACTGGTCCTAAAATACCCCTTTTGTCAAATTTATCACTGATCTCCATGCTACTCAGTCCAACTGGCACTTGTCAGTTCTCCTGCTTATCCCTTGGGCAGTATCACAGATTGCTTGTGTCTCCCCAAAAATGTATGTAATGATTTGACTTGGCCGAATCCCAGTATGGTTAAATTCCTCCCATATGTTGTGAATCCTGCCTCTGTGATGTTGATGAGGGAAAAGGGACAGCAATTGTGTTGAGGCAGGAGTCAAGTTACCAGCATTATCTTGCTAATTATTGGTTCTCTAATGAAAACTTGTTTGTCACATGTCAGTTTTTCTGTATCTTGTTTTCTCAAGACAAACTTTGTGTGCTGCTTATGGATAGATAAATTTTTTCACAATAGACCCAACTATACTAATTTAGATGATCCTTTTCTGACTGATAGTGCATTTACATAGACAACCTCTTGTTTAGATTCCTGATGAATATTTGGGCAATGCACTTTGGGAACTCTAAGACTACTTTTAGCTATTCATAGTTATCAATGCTAGTAAATACTGGAAAAGTAATGTTAGATTTTTACACACTGTAAAATGAGACCCAGAAGCAATCTCATTGGTCCAACACTCAGGGTGTGGTTGGTAGCTTTAAGTGCTACTAACAGTATAGTTGAATTGGAGAAATCTTTAATAAATGTATCCATCACTTTGAGACAAATAGCAAATAAAATTGCCAGTAGGATGGAAACACAACAGAGATCTCTGACATCATAAACCAAGCTGTCATAACAGAATAGCCTTAGATTTTTTATTATCCCAAGAAAGTATAGCCCCAAGACAGGAGGCTTTCTGGTGGAGTGGGATGCCTCTGTGCACTTATTGGCAGAGTTAAGGAGCATAGTAACACTTATGGAAGCACAACAGAGGCAGGGCCAAGAGGCTGAGAGGTCAAGAGGCCCAGAGGCTAAGAGCAAGGGAAAGGCCTGCCCATGGGCACAGCTAAGAAGACACTGTCCTGATCTTGTATTGGAACTTGTTAAAAAAAAAAAAAAAAAAAATTGCTGTCAATTTCAACTCACAGTCACCATACAGGACAGAGCAGAACTGCCCCATAGAGTTTCCCAAAGCACCTGGTGGATTTTAGCTGTTGACCTTTTGGTTAGCAGCCATAGCACTTAACCGCCATGCCACCAGTTTCCTGTAACTTGTTACTTCCCTAATAAATGCTATAATATTGTTATAATTATAATATAGTATTGTCTGTGAGTTCTTTGCAATCATTGCAATGAATTACCAAACCAAGTAGAGAAGTACAGACTGCTGTGGAAAGGATGACTCGTGTCAGAACTGGTAAAATGGCTGGAGGGGGGAGGTATGTTTGACCTCCACCAAAGAGTAGATTAACCAGTAAGCAAGGTAGACACAGGCTTAATTGCATAGGTTTCATCTTTGACATCATGAAAAACAAGTGAAATTGTGCACTACAGGTTAGTAAATTAGCACAAATAAGCTGGTGAATACTGTGGACAATCTATCAAAGAAGCAGAGTGAGCAGTAATCCTCTTTGGACACTGAAGACTGTACACATACGAGGATCCAAACTATTTGGCAAATGACTCTAACGGTAGTTCTGAATGGCATCCAGAAAAAGAGAAGGTACATTTAGATCGTGGTACAAGGAGCCCTGCCACACAGGTTATGAACCAGAAAATTCTATTTTGCTAGAAGTATCCCTGACAGATAAGGGTGTTATACCATCTCTGGAAAACCCCAGTAGGAGAGAACTGGACTGTTAGAGATGCCAAACCAACTGCTGTCAAATCAGTTCTTATTCATAGTAACCCAATAGGCTACGGACATCCAGAATTCTGGAAAAAGACTAAGAGAATTATACATTATTTGAAAAGAAACTTCTGGTTTGCTACTGGGCCTTAGCAGAGACCGAACACCTAACAATGTGGATCAGATGACTGTAACCAGAGTTGAGTTGTTCATAAGGATTTGCATACTGTCACACTCACCAAGTCATAAGTGTGAGCAGACTCAGAGGGCACAAGAAAATGAACATGTTGCTCAGGCTCCTATCACATGCGTCTGTTGTACCAACACTTTCCCCTCAGGTTACAGCTGTGTAGATGCTCCCTTCAGTTGACTGATAGGAAGAAAATCCAGGCTTGATTCACAGATGGGATAGATGAGTATGTTGGTGCACACCAAATATTTATCTGGAAATTACTGTTTTTATTGTAAAATAAAAACATGAAGACATATGAGGTCTGTCAATTAAGTCCATGAATTTAATTGTTCTAAGTGCTACATAACTCGTTGCTGTTTATCACTACAGTCACATTTGAAGTACTCCTCTTGGGAAGCTATGCACTGACACCAGCACCTAGTCCACCCTTCAAAGCAATTTTGGAACTCTTTCTGGAATGGCCATTGTGCACGGTGGCAAGTTCATGAACTTAACTGCACAGTTATCTGCAAGGAAGTTTTTAGCCAGTAAACAAATAACTATATTGAAACACCCTACCTACTTAACCCTCAATGAGTTTTATTTACCCAAAGATAAAGAAAATATTGAAAGGAAGGTACTTTAATGACAGCTCTGATGGCCACTCCAGAAAAAGAGTTCCAAAATTGCCTTGAAAGGAAGACTAGGTGCTGACATCAGTGCATAGCTTCCCAAGGGGGGTACCTCAAAGTGACCATAGTGATATTCAGCAACGAGATATTTGGTTTTTTTTCTAGGATGAGTTTGCAAACTTGTCCATTCTCATAAAATCTATACAAATCTATACCCAAATGTACAACTCGAGAAATTATTATAAGCTATACACCACACAAGCAAAAAAATAGAATCTGCCCAGCATTCCAGAAGCCATTTTCTTATATCCCACCCCAGTCATAACTCTTCACCTTTTTATATAAATAACTGGCATCCGGTTTTTCTAATAATCACTTCCTTGCTTATTTAAAATAATTTTGCCATCCGCAGTCTAGTAATTGTATTAGAATGCCATATTATTGATCATTGTGGTTCTGTATTCTCAGCTACACTTTCAATATGTAAAGTAAAACCTGGTTTGTTTGTTTGTTTTAATTTCAGGGAAGTTTTCTTATTTAGTTTTTAGCATTTGTTCTGTTCTTTTACTTCGGTTTTCTTCTTTGTTGTTGTTGCTAGGTACTAATGAGTTGATTCTAATACATAGCAACACTGTCCAGTCCTGTACCATCCTGACAATTGTAATGCAAAAGCATATTGTTGCAGCCACTGTGTCCATCCATCTCACTGAGGGTCTTCCTCTTTTTCGCTGACCTTCTACTTTGCCAAGCATGATGTCTTTCTCCAGGAACTGGTCCCTTCTGGTAACAAGTCCAAAGTAATGTGAGACACAGTCTCACCATCCTCGGTTTTGAGGAACACTTATTCCAAGACGGGTTTAATTCTTTTAGCAGTCCATGGTATGCGTATTCCATATTCTTCTCCAAAACCACAATTCAAATGTGTCAGTGCTTCCTCTGTCTTTCTTATTCATAGTCCAGCTTTCACATCCATAGGAGATAACTGAAAATATCACTGCTCGGGTCCTTCATATGTTAGCCTTCTAAGGTGACATCTTTGCTTTTCAATACTTTAAAGAGGCATTTTGCAGCAGATTTGCCCAATGCAATCATCACTTGATTTCTTGACTGCTGCTTCCAAAAGTGTTGATTGTGAATCCAAGTAAAAACAAATCCTTAAAACTTCAATCTTTGCTCCATATATCATGATGTTGTTTATTGGTCCAGTTGTGAGGATTGTTGTCGTCTTTAAGTTGAGGTGATACCCATACTAAAGGCCATGGTCTTTGACCTTCATCAGTAAGTATTTCAAGTCCCCTTCACCTCCAGAAAGCAAAGTTATGTCATCTGCATCATATGGGTTATTAGTGCATTTTCCTCCAATCTTGATGACCTCTTCTTTCTCATATAGTGCAGCTTCTTAAACTATTTACTCAGGACAGAGACAAAACACATATGGTGAAAGGACACATCCCAACACACATCTTTTCTGACTTTAGGCCATGCAATATCTCTGGTTCTATTCGAGCAACTGCCTCCTGATCTGTATATAAATTCCTCACAGCATAACTAAGTGTTCTGGAATTCCCGTTGTTCACAATTTATGCATAATTTGTTATCACACAGTTGAGTCTCTTTGCATAGTCACTAAAATACAGATAACCATCTTTATGGTATTCTCCACTTTCAGCTAGGATACACCTGACATCAGCAATGATACGCCTTACTTCACATTCTCTTTTCAATTCACCTTGAATTTCTGTAAGCTTCCTGTAGATACACTGCTGCAGCCACTTTTGAATGATCTGTAGCAAAATTTTACTTACATGTATTATTAATGATGTTGTTTGATAATTTCCACATCCAGTAGGATCATCGTTCTTGGGAATTGGCTTAAATACAGTTCTCTTCCAGTTGGTTGGCCAGATAGCTTTAAAAGTATGAATCTAGGAAAGTTGGAAGTCATCAAAAATGAAAAGGAATGCATAAACATTGACATCATAGGTTATGGTGAGCTGAAATGGATTGACTTTGGCCATTTTCATCAGACAAACATATGGTCTACTACGCTGGGAACATTTATTTGAAGAAGAATGGTGTTGCACTCATGAAAAAGAACATTGCAGTATCTATCATGAAGTACAGTACTGTTTGTGATAATATCCATATACCTACAAGGAAGACTAGTTAAGACAACTATTATTCACCACTGTCTTAGCCATGTGGTACTGCTGTAACAGAAAATACCATGAGTGGAAGGCTTCATGAAGAAAAATTTTATTGTCGCAGCCCAGTAAGTCCATTTATAAGTTACAAGTCCATTCAACAAGAGAAATTATCACAGTTTGGTGGGCTAAGTTCAAATTCAAGGACAGTATCTTGGCACAGGAAACTCAGGTCCAAAGGATGTGCTCTGCTCTCGATTATGCTTTCTTGGTGGCATGAGGTTCCCAACTTCCTCTGCTCACTTCTCTCCCTTACATCCCACAAGCTGCCAACACAACTGCAGCCCATTCTCCATCATCAATATCACAGAAGCAGGATTCACAACACATGGGGGGAATGGCACCATATTGGTACTCCTAGCCTCGTCAAATCAACACATACATTTTTCGGAGGATACAATTCAATCCATGACAACCACTAAGGTCAAAGAAGAAGAAATTAAAGATTTTCACCAATTTCTGCAATCTGAAAGTGATTAAACATGCAGTCAGGATACATTCACAATTACTACAGATTGGAATGCAAAAGTTGGAAACAGAAGAATCGGTAGTTGCTGACAAGAACGAGGCTGGTGATCACACTATTGAATTTTACAAGGCCAATGACTTCACTGCAAATACCTTTTGTTTCTACAAACATACTAGATGAATTGTTCACGTGGCCCTTGCCAAACACAGTACACAGAAATCAAGTCAACTAACATTTGTGGGAAGAAACAACAGAAAAGCTCAATATTATCAGACACAACAAAACCAGGGATTCACTCTGAAACAGACCATCAATTGTTTATTACAAGTTCAAGCTGAAACTGTAAAAAGTCAGAAGATGTCAATGAGAGCCCAAGTATGACTTTCAGTATATCCCACCTGAATTTACAGACCATCTCAAGGATAGATGTGACACACTGAACACTAATGACAGAAGACCAGATGTGTTGTAAAATGACACATCAAGGACATTATATGTGAAGAAAACAAGAGGTCATTTAAAAGGCAGGAACCAAAGGGAAAAAAGGATGTCAGAAGGGGCTCTGAAACATGCTCTTAAACACTGAGTACATAAGGCAAAATGAAGAAATGACAAAGTGAAGGAGTAGAACAGAAAATTTCAAAGGGTGGCTGGAGAAGACAAAGTGAAGTATTATAATGACATGTGCAAAGACCTGGAGATGGAAAACCAAGGGAGAAGAACCCACTCTGTATGTATCAAGCTGAAAGAACTAAAAAATTCAAGCCTTGAGTTATAATATTGGATTACTCAATAGGGAAAATATTAAACAACTCAGGAAGCATCAAAAAAAGATAGAAAGAGGAGGAAGGGGAGTGGATGGAGAGGAGGGGAAAGGAGGCTGTTGGGAGGATGAGACATGTATGGAGCAGAGAGGAATAGTGTGCAGTCACCGGACAGGGAGAGCAGTGGAAGCTGCATATAGGGGGGCATGTAAATTTATACAGGAATGTACATTTTCACTCAGTTACATTAAATAAAAATAAAAATTTTAAAAAAAGATAGAAAGAATACAGATAGTCACTATGCCAACAAGAATTGGTCAACAGGAGTTATATGAGCAGGAACCAATAGTACTGAAGGAAGAAATCCAAGCTACCCTAAAGATAGTGGTCAAACACCAGGTTCCAGGAACTGATGGCGTACCAACTAAGATATTTTCCTCTTCTTTAGCCAAAACCAAACCTGTTGCTGTCAGTTCTGATTCACAGTAACCCTAGAGACAGAGTTGAACTGCCCCATAGTTTCCAAGGACTGCCTCGTGGATTTCAACTGCCAACCTTCTGATTAGCAGCCATAGCACTTCTCCACTATGCCACCAGCATTTCCCTAGAGGGATCTCATAATCCATACAATCTTCTTTACTTATCTTTAATATTTTTCACTTTCTATTTTATCACATTCTTTGCACACATTATCAGGAGGTGTCAGTGTCTGGAGAAGAACATCATGCTTGGCAAAGTAGAGAGTCAGCAAAAAAGAGAGAGAGCCTCATTGCAATAGACTGACACAGTGGCTGTAACAATGGATTCAAGTTTGACAATCATAGTGAGGATGGAGTAGCACTGGGCAGTGTTTCACTCTGTTGTACACGGGGTCACTATGAGTCAAAACTGACTCCACAGCACCTAACAACAGCAACTTTGAATCCTTTTAATCTCGTACTTTATTTTTTTTTAATTTTCTCTTGCACTTGGCTGGCTTGGCTTTCTCAATTTCTACTTTTCCTAGTACAGTGTATGTTGGGTTTATTCGCTCTTGGGTTCTTAGTAATTTAGTCTTCACTTTTGAAATGATTTTTTTTTCCTTTTACTTCTCTTTGCTTAGTCCTGTCACTTCATTTCTGAGTTTAATTCTGATACACTTTGCTTTTTTCATGCCTTGTAACATTTTGTTAATATCTGTTTAGGTGTTTTGAGACAGTAGGTCACAGTTTTGAAGTTTTGTGGCTGTGTCTTTCTGATGTACAGATGTTATTCTATTTCCTTTTTCAATGATCATTTTGTACAAGATTTGACTTTGGTGCAAATTGCTTGTTTTTGTATTAAAATAGTTCTACTGAACATTTAAGTGAGGTAGCCTACAAGAAAGCTTTTCTAATGTTGCGGAGTTCCCTCTTCAGTTGTTTTCATATGGCGCTCAGTAATATGATGACTTGCATTCTGAGACTTCTTGGTTCTGTTTCCTACCCCACTTGCACCTGAGCTTGCTCTTTCTGGCATCTCTTTGTCTGTGTTCTGCTCAATTTTTATGCCACTCCTAATCCAGAAGTTTCTCCTCAGTATGGGTCCCTGAACTAAAGGGGAACCCTGGCAGATCAGTTTTTGAGAGCTCACAGTAGCTACATTTTCCCAAGCACTTTAGCCTTTTTTACTGCAAAACCCTTTCGTTCATTTAGTGCTGGAGAAAGCAAAACTTCTCCAAGTTTTAGCTGCTGTTCTCAATTTGGCCCACCTTGTTTTCCAGTGAATAATTGTTGGAAAGGCTGTGGAGAGACTGAAACACTTATACACTGCTGCTGGGAATGTAAAATGGTACAACTACTTCGGAAATCAACTTGGTGCTTTCTTGAAAAGCTAGAAATAGAAGTATCATACAATCCAACCATCTTTCTCTTTGGAATATTTCCTACAGAAGTAACAGCCAGCACATGAACAGATATGTGCACATCAATGTTTATTATACCATTGTCCACAACAGCAAAAAGATGGAATCAACCTAGGTGCCAACTACAGGTGAATGGATAAACAAATTATGGTATATTCACACAATGGAATACTACAAATGATAAAGAACAATGAACCACCAAAACACCTCACAACGTGGATGAATCTGGAAGGCATTATGCTGAGCAAAATCAGCCACAAAATGACAAGCATTGTACGAGACCACTATTACCAGAACTCAAGAAAAGATTTAAATACAAAAGAAACATTCTTTGATGGTTAAGAGGATGGGGAGGGAGTGAGAGGGAAATTCACTAACAAGATAGTAGACAATGATTATCCTGTGTGACAGGAAGGACAACACACAATACAGGGGTAGTCAGCACAACTGGACTAAACCAAAAGCTAAGAAGTTTTCTGAATACAAGTAAAATACTTTGAGGGATAGAGAAGCCAGGCCTGCGGATCTCTAGGTCAACTGGCATAACAAAGTTCATTAAAAAAATGTTCTGCATCCCACTTTGGTGTCATCTGGGATCTTACAAGCTTGAGAATGGCCATCTAACACGCATCAGTTGATCGCAACCTACCTGGGGTAAAGGAGAATGAAGAACGCTAACGACGCAAGGAAAACAACTAACACAAGAAACAAAAAGTCCACATAAACCAGAGACTCCCTCAGCCTGAGACCACAACTAGACAATGCCTGGCTACCACCAATGACTACCCTGACATGGAGTACAACAGACAGTCCCTGAGCAGAAGAAGGAAACAAGTGGGGTGGAAAACTCAAATTTTAATAAAAAGACCAGTGTTAATAGTCTGACCAAGACTAGAGAAACCCCAGACGACATGGCTCCCTGAACTGTTAACCCAGAGCTCAGCTCGTTCCGGAGGCCAACGCTTCAAAGTTTAGATGGACTGTAAAACATAATACTCAAATGAGAAGTGTGCTTCTTAGCTCAAGTAGACACACAAGACTAAATGAGTGGCTCCAGTCCAGAGGCCAGTTGAGAGGGCACAAAGGGACCGCAGCTGGTTGAATGGACATGGGAAACTCGGGGAGAAAAGGGGAAACATGCTGTCACATTGTGGGGATTGCAATTAGGGGTGCATAACACTGTGTATATAAATTTTTTAAACAGAAATTTAACTTGAGCTGTAAAGGTGCACATGCGCGCGCGCGCACACACACACACACACACAAAACAGGCTAAACAATGTAACATATATGTGTATGGATAGCCTTTGTAAATTCTATACCCACATGAAACTTGTGATCAGGCAAGTACACATAAACATTACATATTTTTTATAAATTAATACAACTTTCTACATTGCATTTCATATTTTGAAATTACATATAACTATCATAAATTATAAAAGTAAATAATATTTTGAGGTACTTTTTGTTCTAGGTGTGTTTGCACACACGTGCACATGCACACATGTGTACATACAAAGCCTGACAATTAAGTCCCCAACTTAATTGTTCTAACTGCTACATACATCATTGACTAGTATCACTATGGTCACTTTTGAAGTACTCCCCTTGGAAAGCTACACAAAGATGCCAGCACTTAGTCCACCCTTCAAAGCAATTTTGGAACTCTTTCTGGAATGGCCATTGCATATGGTGACATGGTGGCAAGTTCATGGACTTAACTGTATAGTTCTCTGTGAGGGAGTTTTTAGCCAGTAAACAACTATATGGGAACAGCCTACCTACTTAACTTCCAGTGACCTTTTTCTTTACCCAAACATATAGGAAATATTGAAAGGAAGACATTTTGATGACATTGAGGACATCAGGGGTATGATGATGACAACTCTTACGGCCATTCTAGAAAGCATTCCAAAATTTCTTCAAAGGGTAGACTAGGCTCTGGCATCGGTGCATAGCTTACCAAGAGGAGTATCTTGAAGGTGACCATAGTCATATTCAGCAATGAAGTATCTGGCACTTTTTCTAGGATAAGTTTACGAACTTAACCAGCAGTCCTCATATATGTATGTGTATATGTCCCTGTATAAAAAGCTTTAAAAATATTGTCCTAGGTTATCCAAAAGATTACCTTAGCACTGCTTCCTCACCCTAGCTTTATCTTTTCCATTTAGTGTTTACCTTTTAATTGACTAAATTAAAAAAAAAAGTTGCTGTCAAGTTGATACCAATTCACGGTAATCGCTTCTACGTCAGAGCAGAACTAAGCTCCACAGGGTTTTTGTTACAGATTGAATTGTGTCCCACCCAAACTGGATGTGGTAATTTGGTTGGGCCATGATTCCCAGGATTGTGTGATTGCCCTCCATTTTGTGATTTAAGTATACTGTAAATTCTAATCTCTGCCTGTAGCTAATAAATAGGATTATGTTAAGAGAATTATGGTAAGTCTGTAACACCCTTACTAAGGGAGTTTCTCTGGAATATGGCTTGCACCACCTTTTATACTTTTATCCTCTAAGAGATAAGGAAAGGGAAGCAATCAGAGAACTGTGAACCTCATACCATCAAGAAAGCAGCACCAAGAACAGAGCACATCCTTCAGAACCAAGGTTAATGTGCCAAGATGCTCCCTGACTGAAGACTGATGCGATACAAGGAGCTTCCTCTGGAGCCAACAAAGAGGGAAAGCCTTCCATGGGAGTGCACACCCTGAATTCCAACTTGTAGCCTACTGGACTGTGTAAGAAGAAACTTTTGTTAGAACCACTCACTTGCAGAACTTTTTTTTTCTTTTTAATTTTATTTTTTTATTAATTAAATAAAAGAATAAAATTTCTAACATCTATCAATTATCTCACCTATAATAAGCCCTCAGCCCTCCACCCACCCATGTAGCCAATACAGTCATTTCCTTCTGTGAATGATTCTCTTGTTAGGTCCTTATAACAAGGGTCTCATATAAAATTTGTCCTTTAGACACTGATTTCACTCAGCATGAGCTCTTCCAAATGAGGTCATGTTATCAGATGTTTTCTAAAATTGCTATTGTTTTTTATCATAGCATAGTATCCCACTGAGTATATGTACCATAGTTTGCTTATTCATTCATCTGTTGATGGGCATCAGGGTTGATTCCAACTTTTTGCTATTGTGGACTACACTAAAACAAACATTCGTGTACATGTGTCTGTTGATGTGACAACCTTTGTTTCTGAACGATAAATTTCAAGCAGTGGAATTACAGAATCAAATGGTATATCTATTTCCAGCTTTTTAAGGAAGTGCCAGAATGTTTTCCAAAGAGGTTGTAACATTTTGCAATGCCCCCGCCAGAGTAGGAGAGTTTCAATTTCTCCACAGCCTCTCCAGCCTTTGTTGTTTTGTGTTTTTTGGATCATGGCCAATCCTGTTGGGTTGAGATGGTATCTCACTGTAGTTTAGATTTGAATTTCTTTAATAGCTAATGATCGTGAGCAATTCCGCATGTGTCATTTGGCTGCCTGGATATCCTCTTTAGAGAAGTGTCTATCTCCTTCATTCATCGCTTAATTAGATCATTTATCCTTTTCTTGTTGATATTTTGTAATACCTTATACATTATGGAGATCAGACATTGGTCTGACACAGAGTTGCCAAGTATTTTTTCCCATTCTGTGGTGGTCTTTTAATATCTACGATAAAGTCTTTGGAAGAGCAAAAGTGTTTGATTCTTAGTAATTCCCATTTATCTACTTTATCTTCTGTTGAATGTGCTTTGTTTGTCAGATTTTGAAGTCTGTCTACATTGTGTATTAAAACTTCCATTGTTGATCCTATTTTATCTTGGATGAGCTTTATCATTTTAGATTTTATATTTAGGTCTTTTATCCAGTTTGAGTTGGTTTTTGTATAAGGTGTGAGACATGTGTCTTGTTTCAATTTTTTGCAGATGGATATCCAATTTTTTCAGCACCATTTATTAAAGAGACTGTTCTTACCCTAGTTTAAAATCTTGGGTCCTTTGTCAAATATCAGCTGTTTATAGGAGGATAGTGTCATCTCTGGAGTCTGAACTCTGTTCCATTGGTATATATGTCTCTTTTTGTACCAGTTGCAATGTAATAGGTTCTAAAGTCAGGTAGTGAGATACCTCCCAGTATGTTCTTCTTCTTCAGTAGTGCTTTACTTATCCAAGGTTTCTTCTCTTTCCAAACAAAGTTGATGATTTGGTTCTCCATCTCATTAAAAAAATGTCACTGGAATTTGTATTGGGATTGCATTATGTAAGTAGATTGCTTTGGGCAAAGTAGACATTTTCACAATGTTGAGTTTTCCTATCCCTGAGCAGGATAGATTACTCCATTTATGTAAGTCTCTCTTAGTTTCTTGTAGTAAGGTCTTGTATTTCTCTTTGTAAAGATCTCTTATTTATCTAGTTAGATTTATTCCAAAGTACTTTATCTTCTTGGGGGCTATAGTAAATGGAATTGATTTGGTGACTTCTTCTTTAATAATCTCACTGTTAGTATAAAGGAATCCTACTGATTTACTTATGTTTATCTTGTCTGATACTTTGCTAAACTCCTCTATTAGTTCCAATAGTTTAGTAATACATATAGCCATAAAGCAAATTAACAATGTATTGTATAAAAATAAGAAATGCAATACAGGAGTCTCAGTGAACACAAAACCAACACTGAAACAACAACCCGTAAAGACGAATGGCCCAGAACAGAACATTAAGAACAACATAGAAAAAAACATCAACATAAAAGTAATTACATCAAAATGATGGCACTAAGCACATACCTATCAATAATTATACTGAATGCAAACAGACAGAACGCTCCAGTAAAGAGACAGCAAGTGATATCCTGGATCAAAAGACACAACCCGTCTATATGTTGCTTACAAGAAACACACCTTAAAGGTATGAACAAACTGAAAATTAAAGAATGGAATAATATATACCAAGCTAACAATATACAAAGAAGAGCAGGTGTGGCAATATTAATCTCAGATAAAATAGATTTTAATGTAAAATCCACTACTATGGACAAGGATGGTCACTATTTATTGCTGAAAGTTTCAATACTCAAGCAGGACTTAACAATATTAAATATTTATGCATCCAATACCAGAGCACCTAAATACATTGAACAAATACTGACAACACTGACAAATGAGATAGATCATAGCTGGAGACTTCAACACTCCCCTTTCAGTTATGGATAGACCATCCAGAAAAAAGTTCAGTAAAGATGCAGACCTTACTGCAATAATCAACCAACTTGACCTTATTGACATATACAGATCTTCTCATCCATCAATGGATAAGTACACCTTCTTCTTCCAATGCACATGAAAAATTCTCCAGAATAGACCATGTGTTAGGTTGTAAAGCAATTCTCTATAAAGTCCAAACCATTGATTTACTGCAAAGTATCTTTCTGGACCATAGAGCTATAAAAGTTGAAATCAATAACAGAAAATTCACAGGTAGAAATTCAAACTTATAGAAACTGAACAACACTTAGCTCAAAAAGCCTTGGGTTATAGAAGAAATCAAGGACAAAATAAAGAAATTTATGGAATCAAATGAGAATGAAAACACTTCCTACCAGAATCTATGGGACACAGCAAAAGCAGTGCCCAGAGGTCAGTTTATCTCTGTAACTGCACACATCTGGAAAGAAGAAAGGGCCCAGATTAAAGAATTAACCTTACAGTTTAAACAAGTTGAAAGAGAACAACAGAAGAACCCCTTAGGCACCAGAAGAAAACAGATTATAAGGATTAGAAGAGAACTAAATGAATTAGAGAATAGAAAAACAATCAAAAAAAATTAACAAAACCAAAAGCTGGTTCTTTGAAAAGATCAAAAAAATTGATAAATCACTGGCTAAACTTACAAAAGAAAAACAGCAGAAGATACAAATAACCCGATTAAGAAATGAGATGGGAGTTGTTACAACAGACCCAGCTGAAATCAAAAACATCATAACGGAATACTATGAAAGGCTGTACTCTAACAGGTTTGAAAACCTAGAGGTAATGGACAAACTTCTAGATTCATATCACTCACCAAGATTATCACAAGGAGAAGTAGATAAACTTAATAAATCTATCACAAAAGAAGAGATTGAAAAATTCATCAAAATCTACCAACCAAAAAAAGTCCTGGCCCAGATGGCTTCCCCAACGAATTCTACCAAACTTTTAGGGAAAAATTAACTCAGATACTATGGAGGCTATTTCACACCATAGAAAGGGGTGGAATACTCCCAAATTCATTCCTGAAGCCAGCACAACCCTGATACAAAAGCCAGGGAAAGATCCCACAAAAAAAAGAAAATTACAGACCAGTATCACTCATGAACCTAGATGCAAAAATCTTCAACAAAATTCTAACCAATAAAATTCAATAGCATATAAAAAAAATAATTCATCACTTGTGGAATTTCTGATAGAGCAGTACCAGATGACTATGACTGTTTTCAACGGCTGATTTTTCTGGAGCAGACAGGCCTTTCTTTCAAGGCACCTCTGGGTCAACTAGACCCTCCTTAAGGTTTGCGATGGAGCATGCTAACTGTATGCACTGCCCAGACATCCCCTGAGTAAATCAGACTCTTCAGAAACGGTATGCTTTTATGTTAGGCTCCCGCCACACACTTGTTGTGTGATCATTTGTGAGCTGCTGCTACTGGGTTTTTTAGACAATCTTCTTATCCCTTCCCACAGCTGACCAGACTGTAAATGGAACCAGAAACCATGGACAATCAAAAAATGTCTTTATTTTTAGGAAAGCAGTTTCAAGACAATCTAGACTTTCCAGCAACCTGTTCTTGGAGATCTAATTACATATAAAAACTCAAAGTGCCCTCTGCTGGCAGCCAGTGCAATCATCATTAGTCAGTGATTAGGAAATACGCAGAGTTTAATTATTAAAAATTTGAATTATCCATAATAATTTCTAAACTACATCCTCTGTCAAGATGGCCACAGGAAGATATTTTAAAATGTCAACATTATTTATCTCTCAACAAAATTAAATACTTTGTTTTAAACACTCACCTACTAATACTTACAAAACCTGTTTAACTTTTACTTGAAAGATTATAAAAATCCTATGCTTTTTAATTTCAAAGTTCTGATAATAGTATGCCCAGAACAGTTTATAAAGAAAAAGTTCTACATTCTACTTTGGTGAGTAGCATCTGGGGTGTTAAAAGCTTGTGGACAGCTATTTAAGATATTCTGCTGGTCTCACCCAATCTAGGGCAAGTGAGAAGGGAGAAAATCAAAGACGCAAGAGAAAAATTAATCCAAAGGACTAATGAACCACAGCTACTCTAGGCTCCACCGGATTAAGTCTAGCACAAATAGGTACGGCACCCAGCTGCCACCACTGACTGCCCTGATAGGGCTCACAATACAGGGCCCCGGGCAGAGCTATACAAAAATGCAGAACAAAATTCTAACTCACAGAAAAACACCAGACTTGCTGGCCTGACAGAAACTGGAGAAACCCCAAGAGTGTGACCTTCAGATAGCCTTTTGATCAGTAATGAAGTCACTCCCAAGTTTCACTCTTTAGCCCAGAGTAGGCAAGCCCATGAAACAAAAGGAGCACACTAGCCCAGGCCAACGACTAGAGGGTAAGAGGGGGCAGAAAAGCTGGTAAAGGGAAACCAAAGTTGAGAAAGCGAGAGTGTTGACATGTTGTGGGGCTGGTAACCAATGTCACAAAACAATGTGCATACTAACTGTTTAATGAGAAGGTACTTTGTTCTGTAAACCTTCATTTAAAGTGCCAAAAACCAAACCACTGCCATAGAGTCAATTCCGACTCGTGGTGACCCTACAGGACAGAGCAGAACTTCTCCACAGAGTTTCCAAGGAGCATCTGGCAGATTCAAACTGCCAACCTCTTGGTTAGCAGCTATAACACTTAACCACTGCACCACCAGGTCTCCCATCTAAAGTACAGTAATAACAAATAAAGTGTGCCAATATATTAAGGTCACTAAAACTACCTCTATCACTTAGTGGAGTAAGGACAATATTTATTTCCTAAGAGAAGGAACTAGATCTAGATCTTTGATGTAACATCAATGGAGCAGTTTATTTTCTAATATAAATTAATATTTATTAATCTGTTATTAATTTACACATTTTCTATAATAAATTATCAGTTCAGATCAGTTTAATCTGTATTAAAAGTTCTGTTTCACTTTGTTTCATTACATACTTTGTTTCCATGGTAACTCTAAAGCATATAGTCAGTCACAATGTTACTACTAAGCCTTTTACATGGTGAACCCTTTTTAGTGAGTACACAGTAAAAAATATATAATCCTCATTTATAACTATACCTTCTTCCTCAATATCCCACAATTAGTATGCAATAAGGTTAAATGCAACTACAGTTTCACTGTAAGATTTCTAAATAAGGAAAAGTACCAATTCTAAATGAAGCACCTAAGTCTTGCAGGAATTTACTGCCACCTTCAGGTTTTAATCAAAATATGTTGGTTTTATAGCTTGTCACATTTCTAGAAGACAGTCATTATTAGTTCCATATGACTGTGATGAATGTAACAGAAATATCAACAGTATTTTTTGTTCTAGGAAGACAAAGCAAATCTGTTGCTGTCAAGTTCATTCCAACTCATGGTAACATCGTAGCAACTCTATAGGACACAGTAGAACTCCCCCATAGGGTTTCCAAGGCTATAATCTCTGCAGAAGCATACTGCCACATCTTTCTTGTGCAAAGCAGCTGGTGGGTTTGAACCACTGACCTTTTATTTAGCAGCTGTGTGTTTAACCACTGCACCCCTAGGCCAAACCAAAAAACCCCAAACCCACTGCCATCAAGTCAATTCAGACTCACAGAGAGCCAACACAACAGAGTGCAACTGCCCCCATTAGGTTTCCAAGGATGTAAATCTATACATAAGCTTTGAACTACCAAGCTTTCAGTTGGTAGCTGAGTGCTTAACATTGTACCATTAATGCTCCAGCACAAGGACAAAGTACCATCTAATTTAAGATTATCTTACAAACGTCTTTCAGGAAATGGCCTTTAACCTTGTCTTCTTATCTTTTACGATTCTTCTACTGTAGCTAAAAAACAAGATTTAAAGTATCCGTTATTGCAACTATAATTAACGTACTTGGAGTGCCCAGAAAAGTATCCAAAATGTAGTTAAGTATCATAAGGCTACATACAATGAAAGTGGAGAGTTTTTGTCCTTAAAGTAAAAACTGTTTTAAACATTCCACGTGTATGCAACGCCCTCCAGCCAAAGACCACCGGGAACACCCCTGCAATTAAACAGTTGAGTGTACAGCTCTTTGCAGTGAGGGAGAGCACATACCATGGGCAAACATAGTGCATCTCAGTAAGATGTTAGAAAAGATTTATGGGATTTGGACTTGTAGTAGGAGACTTTTGGGAGGGCTCAAAAAAGAGACGGTTTAGTCCTGATTCGATACTGTCAAGAAGCATCCAAAGCCTTACGAATCTTATTTATAAGGCAGGAGGAATGAAATGAGACTAAAGCTGTAACTGGCAAAGAAGCAGTAGTCATTCATATTAGCCAGGATAAAGCAATGTTTGATATTTTTGTGGTTTGCAGTTTTACCTTGGTTTTAGCTATATGTACTTTGACAAGATTATGGAGTGGTCTTGTTTTTTTCTCATTTCATCATGGTCAGACTGACCTTGTTTGATGTTGGTGCTCTGGGAGATTGCTTATATTCAACAGCAGAAGAGTAAGGTGTACCTGTGAATACCAGGTCTGTCCCCAGAAGTGAGAAACTGCCTTTTCTTTTGCACATGTACATTTGCAATTCTACAAATACTTTGATATTTTATTCCTCAAATTTTGGTGAAGTTATAAAAGCTTATTAGATGGAAATCAATAGAATATGAGGCCCTAGTGTTTATTATAAATTTTGCAAGAAACAGAAACCCAGTTCAAAATTATTTAGAAAAGGGGGAATTTATTACAAGTCCCATGTAATGAGAAAAAGACTGGTGGTCACAGACTACATGTCAGCTCTAATCAGCAACTTCAGTGCTAAATAATGTGCACCTCTCACCTTTCATCTGGGTCAGCTTTCTCCATGGTGTGGAAAACTGAATTGTCTACAATTTCCATACTTTGTTGTCTTCCAAGTTTTAACACTAAGGACACTGACTCTTTCCACGGTTGGAAAACTCCCACGGAAGGATTCTAACTAGGGCAACCTGGATTCCACACCCACCGAGCCCAGTCACCTATGACCAGGAAGTGTGGGACGGAAGAAAAATGAAATGGATGCTGCCACTGGAACTACACGGTTTGAGTTAGGCAACAAGCATTTCCCAGACAAAGGGTAGCTGGGATGCTGGGTAGGCAAAACAACAGATGTACAGGAGGGAATAAAAGTTCTGGGTTTTAGGAACGTAACATTTGCTGTAAAGCAATAATACTGTGGAGAGGGAAAGGCTAGCAAGCAAGGAGACCAGCTAGGCTATTACAATTAACCTGGTAAAATACACCAAAGATTTGAACTAGGGCTGCATTAATGGGCCTGGGGAAAACAAAAAAAAAAGAAGAGAGTATGATTTCAAGAAATGTTTCAGGATTAGAATCTATCTACCACCACTAGCAGTTGCTCCTGAGTTGCTTCTGACTCATGGTGACCCCATGTGGTTCAGGGTAGAACTATGCTACCTAGGGTTTTCAGTGACTGTGATCTTCCACAAGAAGATCACCTGGCTTTCCTTCCCAGGTGCCTCCGGGTGGATTCAAACCACCAACCATTCATTTAGTAGCCGAACACTTGTTTAGGTCACCCAGGGACTCCTAGAATCTGTAGTTTGGTAATTTAACAGAAGTGGGGAATAAGGAGTCAAAATATCTAGTCCTTGTTGTTATTGTTAGGTGCTGAGTCAGTTCCAGCTGGAGCACCCTTATGAACAACAGAAGGTAATACTACCCAGTCCTGTGCCATCTCTAACTGTTATGGGCACATGGTTGCAGTTACTGTGGGTCTTCCTCTTTTCTCACTGATGCTGTACTTTACCAAGCATGATGTCCTTCTCCAGGGACTGTTCTCTCCTAATAACACACCTGTCATGGACAGAACTGTGTTCTCCAAAAAGTCTGTAGCAATTTGGCCGGGCCATAGTTTCTGGTATTCTGTGATGTTCTTCCATGTTGGAATTCCCACCTCAATGATGTTAACAAGGGTGGGTGGGCAGCAGTGCTGTAGGTACAGCAACATTCCATGTGTAAGTTTGTTTTGTGCCTTGAGGAGGTTTCTTGAGATATAAAGGAGAGAAGTTGGTGGAGCATTTGGGGTACCTCATGCCATCAAGAAAGAAAGCAGTGCTGGGAGTTTAGTGTGTCCTTTGGAAAGGACCGGGGTCCCTGCACCTCAGAAGCTTACAATCTGGGGGAAGACTGACAAGGTCCTTTCTCCGGAGCCAGCACAGAAAGCCTTCCTTTGGAGCTGACAACCTGAATTTGGACTTTCAGCTTACTGGACTGTGACAAATAAAATGTATCTTTTTAAAGCCATCCACCTGTGGTACTTCTGTTAGAACAGCACCAGGTAACTAAAACAATATTCAAGGTATGTGAGACGTCTCACCTTCCTTGCTTCTAAGCAGCTTTCTCTGACTGCACTGCTCCCAAGACATCCTCCTGGCAGTCCACGATACATTCCATATTCACTGCCAACACCATAATTCAAAGGCATTAATTATTCTCCCGCCTTCCTCGTTCATTTTCCAGTTTTCACATGCAAACGAGGCGACAAACAGTACCATGGCTTAGGTCTGGCACACCTTAGTTCTCAAGGTGATGTGTTTGCTGTTTAACACTTTAAAGAGGTCTTCTGCAGCAAATTTGCCCAGTGCAGTATGTTGATTTCCTGACTTCTAGTTTCATGGGCAGACAGCCATTACACAGAGTTTATCATGCAGCCTACACTGTTCTGATGACTTGATGTACATTCATTTACTAAATCCTCACCACTTTATAGAGTATAAAATATTATCTATATTTTCAGATGGTGAAATTGAGGCCACGGAGGTTAACAAAGTGCCCAAGGTCATATAGCCAGTAAGTGGCAGAGTTCATGCTCACAGAGTCTGGCTCCAAATTCCCTGAGGTTAGCCACCTGCCATAGCCTCTCCCAAGTCCACATTTGCATGTGTGGTGATAAAAGGAATCAAGGGTGGCAACCCAAGAGTAACAACACATTTGTGACTGGACGAGGGATGTGAAGACGAATACTAGGTTTTGTTATGTCACCTTTAAAAAGTGTGAGGAACACACAGAGGGAAAGGACTAGCAGGCAATTTGGAAGATCTAGCTAGGGCGAGGCTGGAGATTCAGATTTAGGATTTTTCATGACATAGGTGGTAGTTGAAGGCAATGACGTGAGTGAAACCATTCAAGAGGAGTGGAAAAGGAGGCTTGCAAACAGCCTGGAGGAAAATCAGCTGAAAGTAGGTATAACAAGAGCACAGCAAAGATGACTGTGCAAGTCACTTAGTGCAACGAAGAGCAGGAAAAACCAGCATACTCATCTACTGTTCGTGGGGTTGTAAACCAGTATAATCAGCTTGCTGGGAAAGTTGGCAATAGCTATAAAATTAAAATCCCTCTACCATTTCTACCATTTGACTCTGCAATTCTACTTGAAATTTATGCTACAAATACATTCTCTCACATGATCAAAGACCTATGTACAAGAGATTTCACCTCGGCTTTGTTGGTAAGAAGGGAGAAAGGTCAGGAGGGAAGGAAGAAAGAAACAATCAATCTAAAGATCCATCAATATTGTGCTGATATTCTACACCATGGAATTATATCTGATTATTCCACTGAAATTAATAGCACCCACTCATTAAGAACAGTGAAGCAGAGCTCGGGAGACTGATGGGGAAAGATCACAAAGATACACGATGTTAAAAAAAATAAAGAAAAATAAAAGGGCATATAACATTCCTTCAGAGTAACAGTTTCTGCTTTTCCTGGTTTTATTTAAATGACATAAAAACAACCAATATGGGGCACAGAAATTTATAGAGTCTTTTAAAATCTTTGCATGGAGGCAGAAAAAGGGACAGTCCAGAGAACCTGGAGAAGACACGCCAGGCATCACACAGGCGACAGCCACAGCAGCACCTTCACCACCTCATGTTTCCTTTCACCCTGGGAGCCTTGCAAGGCTATGGACGCAGGCCATGACCACCACTAAGAGTTCCCTTGGACAGCTACCCCAAGGAAGAGGAAAGAACTTCAGGAGGGAAAAGGTGAGTAGATACAACCGTTGGGCTCCCCTTTCTGTGGGACTCCCAATAACCTCAACAGTATCACTTGGCCTGAGGGTGCAGCTCCAGACCCACGCAGCAAAGGCCCAAACCAAGTTGTATGAAGTATACGTACATACATATCGTACGCAGATTTATCAAATTCAAGTTAACACAATGAAGCATAAGCTTTGAGTCAAAAACTGCTGTAGACAGTGATAATTTAAATAAAGCCTGAAACCTTTTTTTTTCTTAAAAAAAAAAAAGACTTTTCTTAATAAATGCAATTACCGATTATGATTGTTAAGGCTGTCAACTGGACTGGGCCTTAATTCTCAGTGGTTTGGCAGTCATGGTGTACTTTGACAGGTATATAATGACGTAATCACCTCTAAATAAGATCTGATATAATCACTCCATGATGAGATCTGCTGTAAGCTGCCCATCAGTTCAAGGGGAATTTCCTTGGGAGTATAGCCTGCATCTAAGTGGAATTCCCAGCTTTTGTTTACTCTGGGTCCTGCAATTGGCTTCTGTTCATCTGACTTCTATTTCTCAGGACTTGAGCTAGCAGCCAATCCTGGGTTTGCCAGTCTCTGCAGTGACAGGGGTCAGAAGAAACCTCCTGCCTAACTCACAGACTTGTGACTTCCCAGCCGGTACAAATCATGTGAGCCGTTTCCATGACATAAACCTCTCTCTCTAAACATATGTATTATATACACAGACAAATACAAGTTTAACTGATTTCTGAGGGAACTCTGTCCCTGAAATTCAGGGAGGTCATTGAGAGGACTCTGTCCTTCAAAGGAGGTCATCTTATCCAATGATCATACCTAAACTGATTTCTGAGGGAACTCTGTCCCTGAAATTCAGGGAGGTCATTGAGAGGATTCTGTCCTTCAAAGGAGGTCATCTTATACAATGATCATACCTGCCATCAGCTGAAAACAATCTGGTAGGCCCCACCAGGTATAAATAGCTTTATGCCTGTCTTCCCGATCCTCCTAATTGAAAGCTCTTCTGTTATCAAAATCTTGACCATAAACAAACCTTAGCCCTTCCCCTTCTAACTTCTTCCTTATTCACACCATAAGTCCCATAACCAGAATTTCTTGCTACTCTTCTTTCTTCATCAAACCATAAACCCCTCCTCACCCCACACTACCTTATTGAAACTTTAAAACTATAAAAAACCTGCCCTACTAGGGAGGGGCTGGACTGAGCCACTCAGCTCAGACCCCACTCTCTTTCTCTTCCAATAAACTTCACTGGACCCTTGGACTGGACTGTCTCTGCCTCTGTTTCAGGCTACCTTCTCCCCAACAATTTCATTTCTCTAGAAAACCCAGCCTAAGACACTCATCCTCACTAGTGTCTAGTCGATTCCAACTCCCAGTGGCCTATGGGACAGTGTAGAACTGTTCCACTGAGTTTCCTAGGAGCGTCTGGCACATTCAAGCTGCTGACCTTTTGGTTCACAGACATAGCACTTAACCACTACACTATCAGGGTTTCCAAGACACACATCGATGGACTTAAACATAATATACTGAAATCACAGGTATATCTTAAAACACACGCAAGCACGTTACTATTTTTGTCATTTAAAATGCCATTTTCAAGTTGTCTTTCAATAATAAATGAAATATAGTATTTTTTCAACATCCCTCTAATAGTGCATGTCATTTAGCTTCTGCTTAAGGATGTGATTTTCTCAACGGTTTAACATAATTTGTCAACTTTACTAGCAGACATGAATTGCTAATGTGTGGCCTGCTTCTGGACTAGAATTAAAGCACTTCTTCATGAAAATGCAAGTTTCCTGTCAAGGTCACCCACCTCAAATCTGCATTAGACTGTAAAAATAGCATGAACGTCTCATCTAAGTTCACAATGAGGAAAGAGAATCAAGATCAACAGCCCACAGCTGATTTCCTAAGAGGTGGAGGCACACATGCCTCCACCTCCAACTTTGATACCAGTTCTAAAAACAATCTATTTTCTCTCAGTACTCTGCTTCTCTGGTAAGGTGGACTGTATCTTGAGCCAATCTCTTTAGAAATATAAAAAAGAGAAGTGAGTAGAGAGACAGGGGGATTTCATACCACCAAGAAAGCAGCATCACAGAGAACTAACCGAAAATACATTAAGAGGAGGTCACTAAGGGTGTTTAACGGGTTATAACTCGGGTTCAGGAATGTTCAGAATTCAGTTTTTCAGTAAGGACAGCCTCTTCTCATCCAGGCCTGCAGGCAGGTCTCACTCTGGCATTCAGTCTCGCCCCCACTCAGGTAATTATTGCAAAACTCTTTTAGGTCTGCAAAGTACCCGAGGCATCCCAGGCTTGGCCTGAAGGCACTGCTCAGCTCTAGCTCCACAGTCAGCAAACTTTACTGAGTGCCTTTAGGCACCCTAGTCTGCCAGCAAGCCTCCTGCTTGAAAACAGATTGCTCCTTGGGCCAGGAAGTTCACCACGCTGTCTACTGCCAGTTTCCTGCCAGCCTCCTGCCTCTGCTGAAGCCATTTTTCACTGTCTTGGAGTGTTACAGCTCTCTTTCAGTCTCCTGGTTCCCCGATCTATTCAGTACAGGGATCCTGGGTCCAAACGACATACTCCTAACTCTTCTTTCTTCAACGTGTTAAGAACCTCTCTTCCCACCTCTGAGACGACTCTTTAAAGTAGTATTAGGTTTCCACACACCTATCTGTATAGTTCCACTCAGTCATTATTTGGGAGTCACAGAGTAAGGCTGAAAGAACCACATTTTCACAGCACCACAAGCATACAGGACAATAAAAAATGGACCCTAAAGAATGTCACTACATAACTTCTTTACCTTCCTTGAATAAAACATGTCTTTGAAAGAGAACACATTAGCTTCAAGTTAGGAGTAAAAAAATATATAATTACTTTAAGTTGTTCATATATATACATATACATATATGTATTTATTATATATATTTTTCCAGAAAGCTTAGTAACTTCAAATATTCAAATTATTTTACAAAATGCAAATCATACCACCATGGCCAAATAATTTCCAATGTATGGAAACCATATAAGGAATAAATACATCAGAATTCTAACATTTATATTTTTGTTTTAAATATGAAAAGTATCATTAAATAATTACTTTTAGTCTGCATATTAAACACAGTCCCTGGTACACTGCAAGCAATTAAATTACAATGGCTGCCCATGATTTAGGGGACATACTGGTCAAATAAATTGGCCCAAGTGACATGGAATATGGTATAAGAAGAATTTATATGAAGGCTATGGGCAAGGCCTGCACAGCACACATCAACAAAAAATGTATGTTGGCCAACAGGACACCAAGAGAAAAGAAAGTAAAAAGACTACAGCCATGTGTACGATGCTTACTAGGAAGCATGCACTCTCACCACTAAGTAGTGAATCCCTCAAGTTTTACCTAAACAAAGAAATTGTCTGGTTCAATTTTGCTTTCACAGGTATTTTACTAGAGGGAGGCTATGTGCCAACAAGTTAACTTGAGAAGTTACGTCACCTTCTCGGTTATACCTCTGTCATGGTTTGAATTGTGTCCCCCCAAAAATGTGTGCAGCCACGTGGCTGGGATATGGTTCCCAGTATCTTGGGACTGTCCTCCATTGTGTGGTTTTGCTAACCTGTATGTTAAAGGATTAGGGTGGGGCTGTGAATTCCTGCTATGGGGGAAGTTTCCCTGGAGTATGGCTTGCCCCACCCTTAATGCTTTTAGCTTGCAAGGAATAAAAGGAAAAACAACCAAGGACAATTTGAGAACCTCGCTACCATCAAGCAAGCAGCACCGGGAGCAGAACGCGTCGTTCAGACCAGAGGTTCTTGCGTTAGGACGCTCCCTGGACAATGACTGATGCAATACTGGACTTTCCTCCAGAGCCGTCAAGGGGAAAGTCTTTCCCTGGAGCGGACGCCCTGAATATGGACTTGCAACCTACCGGACTGTGTAAGAATAAATCTTTCTTTGTTAAAGCCATCCACTCTGTGGTATTTCTGTTAGAGCAGCCCTAGCTGACTAAAACAACCTCCCAACATTGTTTTTGTTACGTTATTGTCAGGTGCCATCAAATTCTTTCTGGAGACTGGATTGCATCTTGAACTAACCCCATTTGAAATGTAAAAGAGAGAACGAGTAGAGAGACGGGGGACCTCGTATCACCAAGAAAGCAGCACCAGAAGCACAGCATGTTCTTTGGACCTAGCGTTCCTGTACGGAGAAAATCCTAGCCTACAAGAAGACTGATGAGAAGGATCTTCCTTCAGAGCAGTGAGAGACAAAGCCTTCCTCTAGAACTAATGTCCTACATTTGGACTATCCTGCTACCAAAAACCCAAGCCCACTGCTGGAGTCGATTTCAACTTATAGGGACTTTATAGGACAGAGGAGATCTGCTCCATAGTTTCCAAGGAGCACCTGGTGGATTTGAACTGCCAGACCATGAGAAAATAAATTTCTCTTTGTTAAAGCCATTCACTCCGGTATTTCTGTTACAGCAGCACCAGATAAGACAGGAACCCTTGGTAGGAAAAAAAAAAAACATTGCTGGTGCAGGTCCATCCTTTCTTCCCAGTGTAAATTATAAAAAGAACACACTGCTATATACTTCAATCCACTGACGGCTGATCAGTAAACTCCACAGAGTAAGCCACCTGTTGTTGTTAAGGGCTATGGAGCTGTTCCCAACTCAGAGCTGCCCTATGTACAACAGAACAAAACACCGCCCAGTTCTCTGCCATCCCCACTTTCGTTATGCTTGAGTCCAATGTTGAAGCCACTGTGTCAATCCATCTCATTAGAGGGTCCATCTACTTAACCAAGCATGATGTCCTTTTCCAGGGACCAGAACCCCCTGACAACATGTCCAAAGTATGGGAGACGCTGTGTCATCCTTGCTTCTAAGAAGCATTATGCCTGTATTTCTTCCAAAGCAGATTTGTTTTATTCTTCTGGCAGTCCATGGTATCATCACTACTCTTTGTCAACACCATATCCAAAGGTGTCAATTCTTCTTCAGTCTTTGTTATTCACTGTCCAGCCTTCACATGCCTTATGAGGTGACTGAAAACACCATTGCTTGGATGAGGCACAGCTCAGTTTTCAAGGTGACATCTTTGCTTTCTACACTTGAAGAGGTCTTTTGCAACACATTTGTCCAATGCAATGCATTACTTTCTTGACTGCTGCTTCCCCGGATGTTGACTGTAGATCCAAGTAAAATGAAATCCTTGACAACTTCAATCTTTTCTCTATTTATCACGATGTTCCTTATTAGTCCTGTTCTGAGGATTTTTTATTTATGTTGAAGTGTAATCTATACTGAAAGCCGTGGTCTTCTGAGGGCTTCAGGTCTTCTTCTTTTTCAGCAAGCAAGGTTGTGTCATCTGCATATCCCAGATTGTTAATGAGCCTTCTTTCAATTCTGATGCCCTGTTCTTTAGTAATCTAGATAGATAACATTCTTGTTTCTGGGCCCACAAAGTAGAGGGCAAGACTCTGGCTCACAGTCACCAGTGACGGAATTATCCTGTAATCCTACCTGATGCACCACTCACACAATTCCTGTAGTTCAACATAAAGACAATATACGGAACATGTACCTTTCTCTAACTCCATTATGAGCTTTCATGGTCTTTTTTAAAATAGTTTAGATTTTATCTTTAAAAATTAGAATAATTTGTACTCATTCATCTCACATTCATTTTACTTATAAGAGAAGTTCATTTCTTCAATTTTACTGTATGGGTCTTAAGGGGTCAAAAAGCAAAATCTCAGAAATATCAGCCAACTTCTACGTTTTTATTAAATAATTATGAATGGCACACACATTGTTCTGTCAGTGGCATTTAAATTTTGAATAACACTAAGCACGTCAGAACAACCTTTACACGAGGAAGGCTGTAATGAAAAGCACCCTGTGCCTGGCTCACTGAATGAGAAGTGTGTCCATAATGGGGAGCCCTGGTGGCGAAGTAAGCACTCAGCTGCTTGCCGCAAGTTCTGCAGCTGGAACTCATCAGCCGCTCTGCAGGAGGAGGATGGGGCAGTCTGCTTAATTAGAGAATACACACCCTTGGAAACCCTGTGTAGCAGTTCTACTATGACTTACAGGGTCACTATGAGTCAGAACCAACTCAACAGCAAGAGTATGGAGTAACAATTATTAGTGATGAACTGGATTAATGATGATTGACTTTCTTTAAATTGGAAAATAACAAGGGGTGTACTGAGCACGAAAAACTGGACAGTAACATAGGAAAAGTCCATAAATTGGTACTAAGATAGGAGCTGGTCATTAACATAGCAGCAGCAGCTATATCACATTATATAGTTTCCAAACAATTCTCCTACACTAAACCTTATGGCAGAAGACTAATGGCAAACTATCAATAATAAAATATTTTACAGTAATTTAATCACAGCTAGGGAGTCCCTTGTTGGCACAAACAGTTAAGCACTCAACTACTAGTCCAAAGACTGGCAGTTCAAGCCCACCCAGCAATGCCTCCAAAGGCAGGCCTGGTGATCTACTTCTGAGAGGTCACAGCCTTGAAAACCCCACGGAGTAGTTCTCCTCCACACGTACAGGATTGCCATGAGCTGGAACCAACTTAACAACAACTCACAACAACAATCACAGACAAGCATATGAATCGCATGACAGAATAATTATATATGATACAAATACTAAAGTTCTGAAAGTAAACATACTAAATCATGATTTTTTAAATCAATATTTTTGGTTTAGAATTTCAGAAAGATACAGCACATTTTGATTAAAATATAACATATGGATAGATTTTTTTTTCATCAAATAAAATTGCTGTCATGAACATCCAGATATGCCCAGTGGAGGTTAGTACGTGGCTTAGGGAAACAGAAACAACTGTTCAGCTTTCCATCACTCTGTCTATTACCGTAAATAGGTTCAAATCCTTCTTAGAAGCAGACGGGTTATACATTGATAAAAAAAACTAAATAAGCATAAGTGATTTAAGACACTACAAATGACACTCAAACACATCTTTTTATTATATACTAAATTTAAAAATACAAATCTTATTAAAAATGCTTATCAAACATTGTATACATCAGTACTGTCAAATACTATTGGATTATTATGTTATATACATTTGCTAAGTGTAATTAGAAACAGAACAAAGTAACATTTCTTTGCTGATAGTGAGTTTCAGTTAAATATTTTAAAATTTGGCAAATGTGAAGTAGTGATCTACACCAGAAAACGTTTGCAGAGGTAAGTGTAAAAACAAACCAAAAAAATGGCCCTAAGTGTTAATCACTAGATTTCTTCCTCATTCTCTTAAATGTCACTGTAACAAAAATTAAAGTGCACAAGACCACCAGGAATACATGTTTTGGTTACACCCTAACTATATATTACACTCATCACACTGTGCTGCCATATTGAGGGTTTTTTCTCTTCTAACCATTCCTGAGGCTTTGGAAGTTAATTCTGAATATGACTAGGGGGAGGGAGGCCAACAGTTTCTCAATTGCACTAAATGGCCTTAAAGTATAAAAACACTGAAGATAAAAACATTAATTTGGGAATAGATTCAAGGAAGTATCCCCATCTGTTTTGCCCTAGTAATAAAATTAGAATAAAAAGGAACTTTACCTCTCAAAAATGCTCACTACAATCTGTTCCAAAAGATCAGACATATACAGCAAGCACACAATACTGTCACTGTCCACCATTTATATACTGAATCATAAATACCAGGCATCAGTATCTGCCCTGTCAAGGTTCACAAGAAATACAGATACTGTAGAAGCACATTATTACCTGACACTAGTTTTACTAATTAACATTATAATTTGTAAAAACAGGTCACCACCATACAATCGAAAAAGACAGGAAGTCTGCTAGTTTACAAAAGTGCTCCTTGTAGCTTTCAAACCAATAGCTTAATTTTGGGTAAACTAAGATTGTAAAGTAAAATCATCAGTTCTAAATAAGCTGATGATACCATATGTACATACGCAAACATATTTAAATTTCAAGTCCAATATAACACTAATGGACTAGTACAAACCACTTATTGGAAATAGTTCATTAGGCTTATTTACACACATATAATGAATGAACAAAGACAGAAAATTTTACAAAAGTTGTTGATATTTGTAGCCATTTAGCAACATAGTTCACTAAAAATATGACAAATTTGCATAATTAAGAAAAGAAAAGTTTAGTAAGAAACCTCTACCACATACATCTATTGGTCATTGGACCTAAAAGACAAATAAATGTTAATGGTCATGATTGAACTTGTTATCACTGCTTCTTTGAATAACATATCAATATGAGGTCTACTTAAAGCACTACCTACAAATACACATCCTCTCACAATTCAAGGAGAATATTAAATTATTCAATACATTTTTTACTCTTGTGGCACAGCACACTTGGTAACACTAATAAGGTAGATTTAGATAACACTTAAATCATGATTACGAGTGTTTAATTGAATATTTTCCTTTCTGGAGCTGTGAAATGTAAAGCTTAGATTTGCTTCCATCAGGTCTCTTAAACCAAACTTCATCATGGTTAATTGTTGTAATTACGGCACTAAAAGGAGGGGGGAAAAAAGAATGAATGAACAAATTACAATATGCATCCTCTACTCATTTTAGAGAACTAACTACAGAATAAAAAAAAAGGCTGGGCTACCACAACCGATTCGGATACCTAGCTGTCATTTACCAGTGTGTTGCGCTATCAGCACAGTATGCTGACCAAACAATATCACATCTACAACACTTAAGAAATAATTTCTTTTTTTTCTTAATAGAGCTGGGAAAATTTACTTTCCATTATACCTACTCCATCTCTACCCCCTCAAAATAAAAAAAAAAAAGAAAGAAAGAAAGAAACAGAGAAACTAAACTACCTAATTAGGTAACATCATGCCTCCAACTTCTATTAGCCCCAATCTCAATCCATCTCCCACCTATGGATTTGTATGATTTTCTTTTTTTGATACAACTAAACTTTACATATATTCTTAAAAGTCAGCATGTGTTTAATGCTCTCTATGCTATTTCATCTCTCTTTATAACCTCTTTTATGCTATGCAGTACTAAAATGTCACAGAAGCAAAAAATAAAAGAGAAGAATCCAGGGGTATCATAATCAAATCCAATGAGCTTTTATGAAAAAAGATAATATACACAATGCTCCTGGGATCCTAAAAACTTAAACATGAAATTATAATCTGACTAAAACCACTGTATTTGGAGAATGATTAGTGTAGCCCAAACCCAAACACATTGTATACCACAAATTCCTAGAAAAAAGTATTTTCTTACTATAGAAAGTTACTGCTCTAAGAATTTAATCCCAAACTACTAAAGAACAAAAGCAGTGATTAACATTAATATTTTACAAAGGTCACAAGCAAATAAAGCTTATAAAGTTTTATAAATAACTATACAAGCTTTATTTAAGCTCAGACAATTATTTAAGTCTAGACTTCTAAAGCAATTTTCAATTTTCAAGTAACAGTTTAACTACTGTTACTCTTAAGACTTTCATTAATTTTCCTTTTCTTTCCCATTCTAATAAAAAATTATTTATCCAAAACACAGTAACATGCCCCCAAAATTAAGAAGTAATTGGTACTAAAAATTTGTACTATTTTGGTTTAAAGGTCACTATATTTGGTAGTAATAAGCCAATTACTGTAAGAATAAACAAACAAGATCACTTAGTTGGCTAAATAATTCTAACATTTCAACTCATGTTTATATTTGTGTTCTACTACTTAATATGTAACTCTGGTGTATAAACATTAATATTGGTATATACACACTTATCAAATGATCTGTCAAGTGAAAAAGGAATCTAGAGGCAACTAATGACATACTGTAAATGTACTACAGACGAAGTGTTTATGGAACCAATATTATAAAACTACAATACTGAGCAACATTCAAATGATAAAGTCTTTTTACCTTGTAGGACATTCATCTTTTTTATCGATACATATTGTTTGTCCACGTATATACCATTCGCCATCATAATACAGTCTTCCTTCTTCAGACCTAGCACTGTGCAGATGTTTTTCCAGTTTCACAGGTGCTAAAGGAATCAGTTCAAAAGTTGTTACATTAATAAAACATTCAGAAGAACAAAAGGATCAAAACACTATGAATTAACATGAATCCATGTGTATATCTAAAAAAAAAACCAAAAATATTTTTCAGATAACAAAATGTAATTTAAAAAAGAGGATTTTACAACTTACATTTTTTGTTTTAGTAATTCACTAAGTTTTCAATATAACTACTAAACAAACTAAGAAATGAACATCAAATCACCAATTAACTGGACAAGCACTAGAGGGAAGGTGTGTACAATATCAATTACTAGTTTTATTTTTCAATAGGATTTAAAATACCAACTGCCATATTTCCCCTGAAAATCATGCATCTGATAGGGTCCCGGTGGTGCAGTGGTTAAGCATTTGACTGTTAACCAAAAAAGTCAGCAGTTCAAAACCACGAGCTGCTCCCTGAAAACCCTATGGAGCAGTTCTAGTCTGTCCTATAGGCCCACTGGAATTGACTTGATGGCAATGGGTTTGGGTTTTTCAGTTTGGCAAGACTTTGATGCAAAAAAGCAGCGTTTAATGCCAATTCCAAGAGTTCCCCAGGCCTCTGATTCTAAAGAGGAAGTTGTGTTAAGTAACACTTCTAGTCTGTAGTCCTAAATACGGTCTGGCATAAGTCACATAAACTCATGCAGGGAAAAAAAATATATTTATGTCAACACAATGTCAAAAGTATACTATGAACTAAGTGTCTCTTCATCATTCAAGACGTCACTTCTTCAAAGGTCTTCCTAACCACCCTACCCACATCTCAGTTCATCTTCATTACAACCTTATACTCCCTTCATAGCAATTGCTACAATCTGTAATTATTCTGTTAATTATTTGCTTACATATATTAAATTTTGCCTCCCCCTAAAAAGTTCCAGAAGATTCCAGGAGGTCCAGCTCTTTCATCATTGTATCCCTAGGGCCTAAAACAGTTCCTGGTATGTAAAAGATGTCCAACAAGTAAGCTCTCATACTGAGCACTTTCTATACCTGAGAAACTGGGTGCTGGGGATAAAACTGTGACTAAAAGACATGGTTCAAAACTTTGTGAAGGTTCAGTTGTGGCCTTTGTTAGAATGGACAAACAAATATAAAATAAAGAAAGTAGTAAAAATTGTGGTGAATGCTATGAAGAAAGCAAATAGGATGCAATGCTAAAGATAACGGGGCCTGGGGGCAATTTAATAGGGTAAGGTACCCTCAGAGGAATCTGTGACCACCCCTCCCACTCCGCTAACCCCACTGCCAAAATCTTAAGAACTGCTGCATGAGAGATTTAGGAAATTCACTTCTAGTTAATTCCCCAGGGAACTGAGTAATATAAAATTAAACAAAAATGATCTTATAAATTACTCTATCTTTTGAAATAGAACTAGAAATTCCTTTCTTAGTATTTAAAAAAATACTTTTTTAAACTTTGTTTATTCCACCTAAAGCATAATTTAAAAAATTAGTTTGATTGTTCTTAGACACAGTAGAAAATCTCATTTATAGTGAGAAAAGGCAAAAACAAAAAAACTTACCCTAGACAATAATATACATCACTACTTTGGCAATGATTTTAGACCTTTAAAAATTACCAAGAAATTGTAGCTTGATGTGAACTTCACTGAGGCATACCTTAGTAAATTTTAATAAACCTTAGGGGTGGGTAAATGTCTCTGATGGATTCTACTGCCAGCACTGTAATCTTTCTTCAGAAAAATGCATGCACAGATGAAATTCTGCATATAATTTGAGAGTTCAGATTTCCTGAAACCAACTTATGAGCTCCAAACAGATTACAGGCCCATAAAGAACACTAAATAAATATGTGTTGAATTACTGATCCATTATAAACAGTGGAAGAAGATACTCTGAAACTTTTATATGAGGTAAGAGAGTCCCTAAGGATACCTCATATTCTCAGGTATAGTGTTCACAGATGAAATGAAACTACTGATGGAAGAACACTCTAGCATGTACATGACCGAACTCCGATTCAACAAACCTCCGTAAAGAAGATTTCTGAAGTCAGACCAAATGACTTACGTTCTGTTTTTACTCTGTGTGGACCCAGTGTAGCCATTGCCTTAATTTAAGAAAAAGAAAAAAGAAGTTGTCTGAGTTCATTGATCAAAAATTTACATTGGTATATTCTTAACATATATTAACACTCCTGACTAGCTCAACAACAAAGACAATAAAATAGAATCTTCAGCTGCCTTAATAAATGTGTAATGTCTAAGATTGTTAAGTTCCTTAGGTAGTGCAAATAACTTGTACTTGACTGTAAACCTAAAGGTTGATAGTTTAAACCCATTCAGTGTTGCTGCAGAAGACAAATTTGCTGATTTGCTTCTGTTAAGATTACAGCCAAGAAAATCCTATGGGGCACTTCTACTCTTTAACACAGGACTTTGCCATAAAGTCAAAAGCAACTCAAGGGCAACTACAACAACAAAGATCATAAGATATACAAAGAATAACAATTTATCCTACATATGTTATCACTGGAAACGCTGGTGGCATAGTGGTTAAGAGCTACAGCTGTTAACCAAGGAGTCGGCAGTTTGAATACACCAGGCGCTCCTTGGAAACTCTACGGGGGCAGTTCTGCTCTGCCCTGTAGGGTCACTATCAGTTGGAATTGACTCCACAGCAGTGCATTTGGTCTTTTTTTAAATTATGTTATCAATACTATTAATATCTAACACAACTAATAGGCTTCTGAAAAAGGAATAATTCAATAGGGAAAACCAGTCTCCACTCTGCAACAAGCAGGGAAAAATGCCATCATTCTTGAGTGTTTAGTGATATAATACAAGACAAAACAAGGGTTCAAATATTCTCTTTTGTTCATTCAACAAATATTTATTGAGTACTTTCTACACGTCAGGACTGTACTAAGTACTAGGCACAGAAACACTAATTTCTTATTTGTGGTCAACTTAAGTATGACGGTTAAGGTTGTGTGTGTTAACTTGCCTGGGCCATGATTCTCAGTGGTTTAGCAATTATGTATCCCTCTATTTTGTGATACAATGAAATCATTTCCACAGATCTTATCTGTGATCAGCCAATCAGTTGTAAAGGGAGTTTCTCTGTGTGTGTGGCCTGCATTCAACATATATATAGATTCCAGCAAAGCTCACTGATTTTTGCTCACTCCAGATCCTACACTTGGACTGTCATTATTTGACCTCCAGTTCTTGGGACTTATGCTAGTAGCCTGTCATACTGCCCGCCAATCTTGGGATTCGTCAGCCTCCGCAGCCTGTGAAGTAGCAGACTGCTCTCTTACCTACCAACTATATTTCAGCCTGAGTCTGTCAGCCAGCAACCTGCTATCCTGAGTTCATCAGACTCTGAAGCTACATGAGTCAGGAGAAGCATCTAGCCTGGCGGGTACCTGATCTCAGACTTGGGACTTGCCAGCCTCCACAACCACATGACCCATTTCCTTGAAATAAATCTCTTACTTTCTCTATCTCTCTGTAAACATACACTTCCCTGTTATGCTTCTCTAGAAAACTCAACCCAAGACACTAGGTTAATGTTTTTCTACCCTCTGCATAAATTATTATGCACACTATTATAGAAAAAAAAATGCACAAACTGTTGGCCTGTCTCTAATTCTTAAAACATCCTTGTAGACCATTGTCAATCTGTAATAAGTACTTCAGATAGAATATTATAAAAACTGAGTTAACGTAATAATTATTTTTGATGTATTAGTGAAAAAACAAGAATTTTTAAAAAGTAGATTATAGAAACATATTGTATCACACTGCTGTTTATTCATACCTTCCTAATTGTTGTCCAGTCTTCAAGAATATCAAGATCTTGTAGCATATAAACTATATATGGACGTTGAAAAGTCAAAGTAAAAATGTAGCTATAAGAATTTCACACTTTAAATTATAGTTCCAAAGTTCTACTTTTTAAATAATAAAACAATAGTCTATGGATATAATCCTTTGGTATGCTCAATTCTGAATTCAAATTATTCTTCAAAAAAATTCAGTACCGGGATAAATACACTCCAGTTCTTCAGATGCCATAAACCATAATTCTATGATATCACTCACTATAAGACATACCACCAAGCTACTCACTGATTTAAGGAGAGGGAAGAAATGGCAGGGGGAGATATTATAGGGAATGCCAAGATTGAATGCACACATTGATTTAAAGACACCCCAATTTCAGAGGCTTCAGACATGCTTTTAATAAGTATATATGAAAATTAGACAACCATGCTATATACTAACCAACTATTTCACACCAGAGCCCTTGTGAGCTATGAATTCACATTAATTTTCAAATTTGAGATTTCATATTTCTACTTCTCCCCACACCTCTTATCCAAATTATATATGTCTGCCTTCACTTTTATAAATCACTATTTGTACAACATGCAAATAAAGTCAACATGTACTAATAAAAGTTACAAAGATACACATAATGCAAAAAGTACACAGATGCAGGGGAAAAAGAAAAAGAAAGAAACCCAGAAAATTTGGAAAAGGATATCTGATACAACAACTGGCTTCTTTTTGTCAGGACTAAAAGGGTCCTTCCTCTTTTTTCTTGACTGAAGCTCATCGTTCCATAACTCTGGCAAGTAAAAAGACACCAAGTGTTAGCTGATTTCTGGTGATTAAAGGGGAAAAAAGAAATAAATGATTTCACGATGGCTAATTTTTTTTTTTTTACATTAAAAAACTTCATTAGTAGCTATGCATATATACATAAAACTATATATAATTTCACGGGGGCTATGTACTTTGGAATTTTCCTCTCCCTTTTAATAAAGCAAACAGAAGTTGCACTTCAGAAAGCAGAATGTCTAACCCCTAAGGAACATCTGTCAGGCCTTTGGTAAGCATATACTGCCAGCTCTGTTTCACCTGATCCTCCTAACTACCTATGGGCCAAGACGCTTTTTACTCCCTCTTTACAGATGAGAAAATCAGCCAACAGGTGATGGAGCACTGCTGTCAGTGCTCAACTTTTCTGACTCCATCATGCCTACTCGATAGCTGAGACAAACAAATTATGACAGATAAAATAATACATAATACAAATTCAAGAAGCATAGACTACGGTACACCTTCCAGCAACACGGAAGACTTAGCCACAATATCCCTGAAAAAGCCAACTATCATATTGGTCTGATCTGATTATTGAAAGGAAACCCTGGTAACATCGTGGTTAAGGGCTACGGCTGCTAACCAAAAAGGTCAGCAGTTCAAATCCACCAGGCACTCCTTGGAAACACTATGGGGTTCTTCTACTCTATGCTATAGGGTCACTATGAGTTGGAATTGACTGATGACAGTGGGTTTGGTTGGTTTTTAATTACTAAAAAGTGTTTCCTTTTCCCCACCTTCCTATAACTTCTATCCATTTGTTCTAGTTTGTCTGGAGCCAAAGAGACAAGTTTTTATTTCTTCTTCCACATGACAATGTTTCAAGGCTGAGAGGGAACAAGATACGAGGTCTGACAATTAAATCTACGAACTTAATTATTCTAAGTACTATATACTTCATTGCTGACTATCACTACAGTCACCTTTGAAGTACTCCCCCTGGGAAGCTATGCACCAACATCAGTGCCTAGCCCACCTTTCAAAGCAATTTTGGAACACTTTCTGGAATTGCCATTGCACACGGTGGCGTGGTGGCAAGTTGGCGAACTTAACTGTACAGCTGTCTGTGAGGTAGTTTTGGGCCAGTAAACAAATAACTGTATTGGAACACCCTCCCTACTCACCTGATCTGGCCCAATGACTATTTCTTTACACAAAAATAAAAGAAATACTGAAAGGAAGACATTCTGAAGATACTCAGGACATCAAGGGCAATACAATGGCGGCTCTGATGGCCATTCCAGAAAAAGAGTTCCAAAACTGCCTCGAAGGATGGACTAGGCACCAGCATCAGTACATAGTTTCCCAAGGAGAGTACTTCTAAGGTGACCACAGTAATAGTCAGCAATGAGATATGTAGCACTATGTCTAGGATAAGTTCATGAACTTAACTGTCAGTTCTCATAGACTATAGCTGTCTTCTAATACAATTCTTATAGTAGGTTCCTTTCACACTTTTATTTTGTCTCCTTTTAGTGTGCTCCAGTTTCCTATATCTTCTTAAAGCATAGTTCAGATCAAAGTAATAGTTATCACCGTATCAAATTCTTGAGAAGCTTTCCCTTTATCCTCCTCAATAGAACACTTGACTTATATACCATTATTAAGAGAACAAGGTATTGTGGGACACTATGGTAAACCACAGGTTTGCTGTCACTCAAATCCAATACTGCAGTCACCTCATCCCTTACCTGACGTGATATCAATGCTGTGCCTGTCCTCTTCAAGCCTTCTTATCTTCTCCTCTAGTTCACTCTGGACCGTATCGTATAGCAAAAGCTTTTCACTCTGGAAAAAAAAGGAGATTACCCATGAGAAGAAAGAAAAAACTGATTTATCATAACTAACAATACTTAACTCACTTTTAAATTACTTTAACACATAGTGCTTCTGTTTGTTCTTTCTAGTTCAACTGGAAAATTTTAATGGAAGGTTGAATATATGAAAGACATAAAACTAGAAAATACAGATCCTAAATCGAGATTTAACTATGTGCAAGTAAATGATGTTTATGAACATCTAGATCTACATGCTATAAATGAAGAGATAACCATTTATAAAATTCACAGGAGCTCCATGTCTCTTTGTAAATATAAGCAGGTCCCACCTATATCTGTAATGGAGAACCCATCTTATAAAGCATCACATTGCAAAGTGGATCTTATTTTCTCATAAAACAAGAACTGGGTGTTTATTCCTCACAAATATCTGAGCATCAAATTAAAATTGCCCATATACCACAAACAAGTCCACAAGAGCCAAAGTACAATCTTGAGTATATTCTACCTAGATTTAACAGATCATTTCTATAATAGATTTGACACATTGAACCCTAATGATAAAGATCAGGTAAGTTGTGGGAGACATCATACACGAGAGACATCATACACAAAGAAAGCAAATGATCATTAAAAAGACCAAAAAGGATTAAAAAAAAAAAAAGACCAAAATGGATGTCAAAGGAGACTCTGAAACTTGCTCTTGAACAGAGAGTAGCTAAAGTGAATGGACGAGATGACAAAAAAATTAAAGAAAAAATTCAAGCTCCAAGGTGCAATAATACTGAATGATCCTATGGGCAAAAAACTGAACAATGCAGGAAGCACTAAAAGAAGATGGAAGAAGCACACAAGGTAATCTCAACCAAAAAAAATTGGTCAATGTTCAGCTACTGCAGGAGGTAACATATGATCAAGAACTAATGGTACTGAAGGAAGAAATTCAGACTGAAGGTATTTGCAAAAACAACAGCTCCAGAAACCGAGATGTTTCAGCAAACAGATGTTAACACTGCAAGCACTCACTTTATGCCAAGAAACTTGGAAGACAGATTCCTGGCCAACCAACTACAACAAATCTATATATAATTTTATTCCACAGAAAGGTGATGCAATAGAATGCAGAAATTATCGAACAGTATCATTAATATCACATGCAAATAAAATCTTGAAGACAATTCAAAAACAGTCACAGCAGTACACTGACAGGGAACTGCCAGAAATTCACGCCAGATTCAGTAAAAGATGTTGAAGAAGGAATTATCATGCTGATGTCAGATGGATCTTTGCTGAAAGCAGAGAATAACACATACATGTCTACTTGTGTTTCACTGACTATGCAAGGGCATTTGACTAAGTGGGTCATAACAAATTATGCATAAAACAGCAAAGAGTAAGAATTCCAGACAGTTAGCTGTGCTCACGCAGAACCCATACATAACCCAAGGGGTAGTCATTTGAACAGTAAAAGGTTGTATCATACTTATTCAATCTGTATCCTGAGCAAGTAATTCAAGAAACTGAACTATAAGAGAAAAATAAGGCATCAAGATTGGAGGAACATTTATTAACCTGTCATACATACATGAGTCAACCTTGCTTGCTGAAAGTAAAGAGGATTCGAAGCACTTACTGATAACGATATGAATTTCACATCACTATAAAGAAAATAAAAGTCCTCATGGCTGAACTAATAAGCAGTAACACAATAAATCAAGAAAAGACTGAAGCTGATGAGGATTTCATTTTTCTTGGATCCACAATCAACACCCAATGAAGCAGCAATAAAGAACTCAAATGATATTCTGCATTGGGCAAATCTGCTGCAAAAGACCTCTTTAAAAAGGCAAAAACGCTACCCTTGAAGACTAAGGTGCACCTGTTCCAAGCTGTGGCATTTTCAATTGCCTCATGTGCATTCCAAAGCTGGACGATGACTAACAAAGACCAAAGAAGAATTAATGCTTTAAATTACATTGCTGGCAAAGAATACTGAATACATCATGGACTGCCAGAAGAATGAACAAATCTGTCTTACAGAAATACAGCCAGGACACTTCTCAGAAGGGAAGATGGCAAGACTTCATCTCACATACTTTGAACACATTATCAGGAGGGAATAGTCCCTGAAGAAGGACATCATACTTGGTCGAGTGAAAAAAGAGGAAGAACCTCAACCAGATGGATTTACACAACAGCTGCAACAACAGGTTTAAACATAGCAATGAATATGAGGATGGTGCAGGAGCAAGCACTGTTTTGTTCTGTTGTACACAAGGTCACTCCAAGTTGGAACCAACTTGATGGCACCTAACAATAAACAATAATAATTTATCACACACAGAAACATTCAAGTTCAAATTTTATAATCATTTAAAACAATTTAAGTACAGTGAAAAATCATAAAATACAGATTAAATCATATCTAAATCTTCAGCAAAACTACAGATAGATTGACTTGCTAAAGACTTACTGGCAGATGAAACTAGAACCCAGGTCTATTATTTCTAGTCCACTGTTCTTTTAACCGTATTAACATTGTATCCCTTATCTAAAAGCCCCCCAAACCATACATTTAAGTATAGTATAGAGATTCATTATATAAAAAGTCTGTAACAGATTCCCAACCTGCCACTAGGTGTTTACATATAGTAAGGATTATTAGGCAAGGGAGGTATAGTTAGGTTTGTTTGCCTGTGGAAGCTGTTGGGATATAGTAGATAATGACTGTCTTAAGGAAGACATAGGCTACACCCATAGCATTACCAGTATCAGTTATTAAGTCCTCTCTTCAGGATATGAAATTTAGAGTCTGCACATGTTTACAGATGCTCCCCAGTGGTAGAGGAAAGACGGCAAGTGTCAGCTTGCTGCAAGCCAGGAGCTGGAGAGAAAACAAAGCTAAAGCAGACTAAAACTGATCTTATATGAAAAATTATCTCACATGCTATCCTCTATGCTTACATCCTCCTACTTTCTACATTTACTTCCTTTTGATTGTTGTTATGCCATTGTTAAAATCATATGTCATATTCCAGGCTTACACACAAGGTGCTACAAGAATTGGAAAATGTTGTATAACAGGAAAACACAGAGCAGGCTCTACCACAGTCAGGACAGTATGGCAGCCGTAAAGACAGCCAGCCTCCTCAACCAAAAACAACTAAATTCAAAGCTGGAGTAATAAAGCTTTTGCTTCTAAGGGCATGAAAGTTTAATTACAGTATTCTACTCATGAATTTGCCCTGAGCCAAGAGGAAATCCTAAAATAAATCCACTAATCAATCTTTATAATTTTTTATAAGCCAACAATGAGACTAAAGTATTTAAAGCTTTGAAGTCATCTCTAAATACTGTAAAGGTACACACACAGTTAAGCACTCAACTACCAGCCAAAAGATTGGTGGTTTGAATACACCCAGAGGCACCTTGGAAGACAGGCCTGGTCATTGGCTTCTCAAAGGTGACAGCCTTCAAGACTCTACGGAGCAGCTCTACTCTGCATACCTGGGGTTGCCATGATTCAGAATTAACTCGATGGCAATTAACAACAATATGTTATAGCACTGTCACTGTAGGGGAAGGCAGCCATCAAGACATGGGACACTCAAGCAGCCCTTAGAGAGGCTGGCTTAAGAAAGCATTATGGCTTCCATCCAACAACTGGCATCAACTGGCCAGGCTTGTTGTAAGTCACACTGGAAGGGCATTCTCCAGTCCATTAACCCCTGCAATAACTGCATCTTCAGTTGACACTGTGACACTTTATGTGATTCTGAGTCAGAAACTCCCAGATGAGTGTCCCCCTAAATTCCTAAGCACAAAAATAACATTTACTGTTGGTTTCAGCTACTTAATTTTGAAGTAATTTGATAGAAAGAGATAGATAATACAAGAGGCCTCAAAAACTCAATTCTATATACCTTTTTCCAGGAAGGCTATACTCTGGCAAATTGAAGGAAAAAATCAGATCCAGTACGAGAAAGACGAAGGGAATTTCAGGGGTGATGGTGAAGAGACATCCATGAAAACTGCTATCAGGCTAGCCTAGAGAGCATCTGAAGGATGGAACAAGGAGGAGAACAGGGGCTCCAGAGCATGGAGGCGTTGCCTCCAGGAGGGAGTTCTCCAGAAGAAAAGGGAGTCCAAGGATTATCTGAAGCACAGTGAAAGCAGCGTTAAGGGACTTCCATAACTGCTGGAATCTCTGAGAAGAACCGATAAAGACAGAGAGCACTAACAAGCAATAAATGCAGCTATTATTAATTCCAAGGTTTAAAAACAAATTGTTACAAAAGGAAGTTTAAGCACAGAATGACTCTTCATTCAGTGAACACTGTATAAGGCTGTAACAACAAAAATTGTGACATAGCAACATTAGAAGAACAGGATGATGAGAACCATTAAGGAATCCCCAACCTCCACAACAGCAAGTCAATAGACAACGTCTAGAACTAATATTAATTGGAAATACAGAGGCAAATCCCAGAAAGAGAAAATAAAAGAGCTAAAATCAATTGCCTCTAGAATGTAGAATTTAGAGGTAGGGCAAGAGACTGTTGTTTTTCACTATAAGGCTGGGGCCTTCACTATGTATGCATATTACCTGCCAAAATCAAAATTTTAAAAGCAATATTTAGAGCAATAGGAAAACGCTCATGAAATGTCTGAAAAAAGTTACAACACAAAATAATGTATGTAGAATGACACCAGCAGTGTACAAAAGAAATCACATAAACATACCCATACTTAAACTAACAGTGGTGGTTTGTGGTTAATAGATTATTGATGATTTTATCATCTTCTTTAGACTTTTACTTTTCAAGTTTTCTAAATAAACATGAGTGTTATAGTCAGGGGAAAAAAATCACTAAGAGAACACACAATCAAACGATAAGTCTTGAACATCTCTCACAAATCTTCTCAAGAACTGGAACCGTGAACTATGAAAGCTTCTAACGGAGAACCCACTGGCAGGTCTAAGATTGCCCTGTACTAAGGCTCAAGGGAGAGAACCAAAATAAAGCATCTCCACCTGTCTTAGTGTCTGGCACATCACAGTGTTCTATAAATGTGATTTCCTTCTTTAATTTGATATAAACCATCTGCTGCCTTGATTGCCTGTGTCGTTTCTGGCACAGTATGTATATCCATATGAACACGTCTCGTCTGGCCCTGGACCCTGCTCTATCTGCTGCCAACCAAACTTTTATTCTGACAACTGGTACAGTGAAGTCCTGTTTCCACTTCCACTGCCTCTCAGTCATTTCTATATATGAATCCTAATGCAGAACTAAGGAATATGCAGATAAAGCCCTGAATAGTGAGGTACAGATTTAGTGGTAAGCTGCATGAGTGACTAGAAACATTAGAGGATTTCAATTGTGGTTCCACTGCTCATGAATTATGTTACCCTCAGTGAGTTACTCACCCTCTCTGAGTCTCATTGAATTCACTTGTAAAATCAAGATAACTCCTATCCTAAAAGGTCATTATAAAGATTAGAATGAGTGAATATAAAATATATAGAACTTCAAATATGCATTTCCTTTCACCCTCTGTTTCCTTCGTCTAGAGTGTTGTTCAAGTACAGGTCAATATTTTCAGATAAATGATAGCTAAAGAAATTATTTATCCCAATCCAATCCCACTGCTATTGAGAGATTCTGACTCATGGTGACCCTATAGATCAGAGCAGGACTGCCCCATAGAGTTTCCAGGGAGCACCTGGTGGATCTGAACTGCTGACCTTTTGGTTAGCAGACACAGTATTTAGCTACTACACCACCACGGTTTCCAGATTATTTATAACAGATTAATTATATGTTAAACATTAAAAAATGAGGCCATAGTGGATACTGGAAGTAAGGAGTGAAAAAGAAGAATGCACTGTTACAGGATGAGGAAAGCAGACAGAGTTGTACAGAGAAAGGTACTCATGGTTTTATATGGAAAATTGACTTGGGTTGTATCCTTTCACTTAATCATAATAAAAAGGTTTTTAACTTAAAAAAATCAGACTATAACTGAAGTAAAAAAAAATTACATAAATACTTAGCATCTCATGGAAGAGGAAGGAAGTTCAAAATAGAATAATGACAGAAGAAAAGGACAACATTTTTACTAGAAAAATATAACTTGAAGATAACTTGTTGATTTCTGTTTCTAGAAATATAGCGGACTAGACATTCTTAGGAAAAAATCAAAGGGCCTCCCAATACACCTAGACTGATATCCAGGATTAAAGTACCACAAACATCTTTTTAAAAGCATAGCTAAGCTCTTAAGAAAATTAGTGCTTTCTCCAAGGACAAAGCAAAGAAGGTACATGTTAACTTGACACTAACTAGCATACAACCCTAATGTTAAATCTGTGACTTTGTTGAGGGTACTGAGTGCTTGAGAAACAGAGAAAACTCTCTGGACTAAGCAAAACGGAGAGCAGCTCACTGGGATTCTTGCATAAGGCCCTGAAAGGTTAAACCTTCAGTGGAAAGGTAATAGAAAAGATTTACCCGAGGCTCTAAGTGGAAATCTGATTCTAATCATGAAGAAACAACAGATCAGCTCAAACTGAAGAACATTCTATAACACAATCACCTTGAAATCCCCAAAATGTCACAATTATGAAAATTAAGGAAAGATTAAGAAATTGTTCTACATTGAAGGAGACTAAAAAGATATGACAACTAAACACATGTAATTCATAATGAAACTCTTCATTACGAAGGAATCAGAGACACCTGTGAAACCTGAATGGGATCTGAGGACCAGGAAACAGCACCATATTGACGCATATTTGCTGATTTTAATGACTGTACTTGGTTATGTAAGAGAATGTCCTTGTTTGTACAAAATATGCACTAAATTCAGGGAAGACAGGAAATCATGTCAACTCACTCTCAACTGGTACAAAAAAAGAGTTCTTTGCACTTTCTTGCAATTTTCTTACAAGTATGAGACTGATCACTAAATATATAAGACACTATGCACTAAGCACTCATGGAACAGACACTCATGCAACTGTAAATACGTTTCTATAGAAGAGAAAAATACAGAATATTCTTTATTCATTTTACTAATACTGACATCAAATCAGACAAAAACAGTATGAGAACTGAAAATTACATCCCACTTATAAACACAGAAATAAACCTTCTAAATAAAATACTAGTAGAGTCTGGCAATGCACAAGAAAATAATCATCCTAGGAATCAAAGGATGGTGTGTATTCCTTAGATGTACTGGAACACACATTATAACATTAGTCGCTTCACGAATATACCAAGAACAAAACAACACAGCTAATTCAACAGATGCAGAAAAACCTTTCAAAAAAAATGTAAAGACTATTTGAGGTAAAAAATCTTAAAAAAAAAAATCAAGGAATAAAAGCAAATTTCCTTAACTTGACAAAACAAGCATTTTCCAAAGGACAATACTAAGTTTCACGTTTACTGAAAAACTTACAAGCATTCTCTTAAAATCAAGAACATAATTAAAAGGTCTGTTCTCACTGCTTCTGTGCCATATTAAGAGATCTTAGCTAGGGGCTGTGAAGACAAATAAAACAAATAAGAAAAAAATCAGAATGCAAGAACAAACTGCCACTCAAAAAATGATATTATCTACATGGAAAATCTAAGAGAATCTGTAATCAAATTATTAGAATTAAGAAAATACTGTAAGGTTGCTAGAGATAATATCAATATGCAAAGTTACTTTTCTACATCAGCTAAAAACAAAAATTTTTTAAAAAGATGTTTACAAAATTTAACAATGATTTTAAAAATAAAAAGGGCAAGATAAGATTATCAAGTTACTGAGTTATCATGACCTACTCAACTGAAAGTTATAGAAAAAGAAACTGCCAAACAGACAAAAAGAGCTGCAAACAGACCAGCCTATATTGTTATTTGACATAGAAAAGAAACAGAATTGCTGATTGGTGGGAAAATGATGGTATAGATAATAAATGGAGCTGTCCTAACTACATTTCCATACACACAAAAAGTAAAATCAGATCCATATTTTACACCACTCACAAAAATTAACAGAAGGTAGGGTGGCAATCTAAATACAAAAAGCAAAATTTCAACTTTTGCAGGAAAATATCTCTTTTTTAATCTCAATGTGAGGAAGACACAAAACGCATGTATAAAGATGATGAATTCAACTACATTAAAATATAAAACATCTATGCATCAGTTCATTATAAAGAGTGAAAATAATCCTACCACCTAGGGTAATGTATTTGCAAACTATGTAAATAGCAGAGTATTTGTATCAAGAATATATAAAGACTCTCTACAGCCCAATGATGGAAAGATTAACACTGAACCATAAAGGCAAAAGATATGAACAGATACTACTTCTTAGGAAAGACAATATAAATAGCCAGTAAACATCAAAAAGATGTCTAACCTCAGTTGTAATCATGAAAATGAAACAGTAAGCTTCATCATTTTTATACCTGTCTACTCTTCAGGTTTCTAACCATTTACAAAGAAATAGTGAATTAAAGTAAGATAAGAATAATTATAAAACTTGCTCTGCTCTTTCTACCAGTATATTTATGATCTTGTCCAAGTTATATGAAAAGTTAGCTACAAAATTAGTACTGTTTATATATATACTACAGAGAAATGTAGCTATTTTTATTCTTATAGAAAAATTTTGCCTTAAGATGTGGAAATAAGGATGGGGAGTCAGAAATTAATTTTATAGCCAAAAATTTTATTTAACTGTATACACTTTTTATGAATTTTAACTTTGGTATTTCAATAATTCTTAATTTTAATTTTTTATGATGTCAGGTAACATAATCATTACAAAGTCTTTTTAAAGCAACAGTTGCAAAAATGCTAAAATTATCTGGTTTCTTTTCCTGTCTGTGTCCTATTGCCAGTACAGCTTCTAGTGCTACTGCATTTAAAAAAAAAGAAAAACTCACAGAGGATGAGTTGAAGTGCTACTTAATTTTGTTTCACTTAATGTATTTACTTTTTTAACTACTGTACTCAAAAAAGGCTTGAGAGATGAAATTAGCTTAAAAGTTAAGCAAAATGTCAGTACCTCACAATGCTGGCGAGAAGCTTGAATTTCACATTCATATTTGTTCTTTACAGACTCTAAGCAGAGCTCTCTATAGATTCCTGCAACCAAACACAATTACTCTGATTATGTTAGCAACAAGAGGTTTCATTAAAACTTCTCTACAAGAATTCTGTCCTCACCGTATTTTATGAGATGAAGAAAGAAGAAATTGGCAAGTGACTCTTTATCATTAAACACTGAAAATAAAAAAGGATCATTTAAAATCCACCTCAAAGAAGACTTAGAAAGTCAAGAATTTAAGAGTTAGAAAGAAACTATACAGCTGATTTTAGTTCTCATCCCATTCTCCTTAAGAATCACTCCTAAATGTTTGAAAGACAATGATCAAAATGAAATAAAACTCTTTTCCTATGAGAAACAAACTCGCAGGACTCAGTGAAAACAGCAACAATAAACTACAGGTTTCACAAAGTAACAAGTAGGTATTATTTTCCATCAAAATCACCATTTTTAAACTACAATTTCTCTTCAGAGGCCAGAGTTTCCACAAGGATTAAATATATAGTATATAGCCCCACATAACAAAGTTTATGATATTAGGAGTGCTCCAGGCAGGGTTTTACCTAGAGAATCAATGTCCAAGAGAGCTTAATTTTAGCAACAATAAGGCAGTGGTATAAAATAGTCAGCCCAAACCAAAGAAAACTGAACCCACTGCTGTCAAGTTGATTCCAACTCATAGCAACCCTATAGGTCAGAGTAGAACTGCCCCAGTTTCCAACAAGTGCCTGTTGGATTTGAACTGCTGATCTTTTGGTTAGGAGCTGTAGCACTTAACCACTATGAAACCAGGGTTTCCAAAACAGGCAACATGGCCATGCAAATTTCCCAACACAAAGACGGCCACGAGTTACACATGTGTATATTAAACTCTGTGCTATGGTTGGCCCACAAATGTAATTCTATCTCTTTGCGTACTAAAGGCAGGTGATAGATATCTAGAACACACATTAGGAACACACACACACATATTACTCTACAAAGCCAAAAAAGTAAAGGAAGCCACAAAGTTGAAACAACTGAGTAACTTATTCAAGTAATACTCTTTGAACATTCAGTAAGTCAAAAAGAATGTCAAAGAAAATAAGAAACATTTTTGGGGGAGGAGTATGCTAAGACAGTATGCAAAGATGGCAGATTCAGTACCACATTCATTATCTATTTACTTAACATTAAACACAAGAATAAAATTTGTGTTAATATGAACTTAGTTACTGAAGAGTCACTCGGATCAACAGTTAAAGAGTGTAGGTGCCAACCAAAAGGTCGGCAGTTTGAATCCCCCAGCCACTCCTTGGAAACCCTATGGGGCAGTTCTACTCTGTCCTATAGGGTTGCTATGAGTTACAAACAATTAGTTACTGAAATAAAAAACCTGTTATCAGCAATGTCCTAGGTATTACTTAACACGCACGTGCAGATCAGTGTATCAAAAACGAAAATCAATCAGGATCTTCATTTATTAAAGTCTGCCATCTGAAAACTCATAAATGATCTTTAAATAAGATATATCCCTTGGTTATAAGTACTGGTACATGATACCAAGCCTGAATTAAACTTAAGATTGAAATTTAACAATACAAATAAAGTACATCTTCCTTTTATTTATAGCCATAAGTAACCACGTTGACCTAAATTAAAAAACTATCATTAAATTATCTGCTTAAATGCTAATTCATTGTCTGTAATATTGTTTCCTTTTCTTTTTTAATAGTATGTTATTAAGTTGTAGGTGAAAGTTACACAGTAAATTAACAATTTTAACCAATTTTATTCAAACTGTTTCATACTGTTGGTTAAAATTTTTAGGATGCGTCAGCTTTCTCACTATTTCCATTTTTCCTGTTTCCATTGATCTAACTTCCCTTCCTCTCTCTGCTGTCTCATCTTCACTTCTGGGGACCATTTGGCGTCACACAGTTCATTGTTTATGGGAGCATATTACGCATGGGTTTATTTTATAAGCCAATCTATTATTTGGCTAAAAGACAGCCTACAGAAATCGCTTCAATTCCACCTCCAAAAGTTATTTTAGGGAGACAGTCTCAGGAGTTCCTCCAGTCTCTATCAGACCAATGGATCCAGCCTTTGGTTGGAATCTGAGTTTTGTTCTACATTTTTCTTCCATTCTGGCTAGGCCTTCTATTGTGTCCTTGATTAGAAAAGTCGGAAGTGATAGCCAGGCCCCATGAAGCTGTGGTTCACATGGGCTGTTTGTCCTGTGGGTTAGCGTCTTCTTTGAGGTTTTTGATTTCCTTCATTTTCTTTTGCTCTCTATGAGTAGACACCAACAGTTGTATTTTAGATGGCCACTTGCAAGCTTAAAATATCGCAGACACTACTCATCAAACTAGGCTGTAGAACACTATCTTTGGGACCTGTGTTATGCCAATTCAGTTAAGCTGTCCCCTAAGACAATGGTCTCACGCCCTTGACTCAGTAAATCTATCCCGTATGTTGTCTGGATATGTCTAGAGAGTCTCTGTAACTGTGATGTTCTATAATCTTTTTCTTTTTCTTTAAATGTGCTTTAGGTGCAAGTTTACAAAGCTAATTAGCTTCCCATTCCATAATTAATTCATTGCAGTCTCCACAATGTGTCAACACTGTCCCATTTCCACCCATCTGATTTTCCTGTCCCTTCCTGCCTTCTCATCTTTGCTTTTGGGTAAATGCTACCCTTTTGGTCTCCTGTAGCTGACTGTTCTCGGGAACACTTTCCTGACAGCACTACTGTTTGTTTTATACACCTGTCTATTATTTGGCTAAAATGTGATTTCTAGGAGTGGCTTCAGATCTGAGTTAGAAGGCTGACTAAGGGCCACAGTCTCAGGGGTTCCTCTAGTCTCTATTAGACCACTAAGTCTGGTCTTTTTTCATGAATTTTGTTTTGTACCTTTTTGTACATGTTTTTGTCCTGTACTTGTTTTTGTACTTTGCTAGGGCTCTGTCTAGAACTCTCCACTGTAATTCTAGTCAGAGGAGTTGGTAGTCATAGCTGGGCACCATCTAGCTCTTTTGGTCTCAGGCTAATGAAGGTGATGGTTTGTGTGGGCAATTAGCCCTTCAGACTAATTGTTTCCTTGACTCTGGTTTTCCTCACTCACCTTGCCTCCAGACAAGAAGAGATCAATATTTTATCTTAAATGGTCACATGCAAGCTTTTAAGACCCCAGATGCTACTCATCAAAGTATGAGAACACTGAATTTATGAGCTATGTTACTCCAATTGACTTAGATGTTCCCTGATACTACGGCTGCCAGTCCTTAAGCCCAGTAACTAAGTCTCATGAAGTGTTCTGTTAAGCCTAGTAAGTTTTCCTAACTCTGTATGCATTGTATATATGACTACATGTGCAGCATACACAAATATGTACATAGAAATACCCACAACTTAGTCTATATATGCACATGGGTGTGCCCCCACATGCCCTATCAAGCATACATATCTACTTTCACATTCATTCATAAATTATTGTATTATTACTGTTGCAGGGATATAAATGCTACAGTATTCAGCATAACCAAAACCAAACCCACTGCTGTTGACCCAGTTCTGACTTATAGTGACCACATAGACAGTGAAGAACTCCCCCATAGTGTTTCCAAGGAGTACCTGGCTGATCTGAACTGCTGACCTTCTGGTCAACAGCCTTATCACTTAACCATTACACCATCAGGGTTTCCGTAGCATAGTTGCCTTTTACTCTTCCCTGTCCCTTCACCAATGTTAACATGTGTCTACCATCTGATGGTTTTCCTTCCCTTTCACATTCCTGGGAATCATCAAAGAATGTTACTTTCTGTATGTAAACCTTTTTTAACTTTTTATAATAATGGTCTCATATAATACTGTCCTTTTGTGATTGACTTTTTTCACTCAGCATAATGTCCTCCAGGAAACCCCGGTGGGTGTGTTAAGTGCTACAGCTGCTAACCAAAAGGTCAGCAGTTCAAATCTGCCAGGCACTCCTTGGAAACTCTAGGGGGCAGTGCTACTCTCTCCTATAGGGTTGTTACGAGTTGGAACCTACTGGACAGCAATGGGTTTTGGTTTGGTAATGTCCTCCAGACTCATACTGTTTTACAATACCTTTGTCAAACAAATCTTACAATGAAAAAAAAATTCTTTACCACTCTTAACGGCCCCCCCAAAAAACCCCAGTGCCATCAAGTTGATTCTGACTCATATTATGAGTACCTAAATCAAGGTGATTTTGTTTACTTTGTAATTTACCTAAACGGAATTAATCTGCGATGGCATAAAACTCACTCTAACAAAAGAGTGTGTTTTCTAATTGCTTTATACATAGAAGTATTTTCTTCTCAGCAATGTTATGAGTGACATGAGGGCTTTTTTTAAAAAAAAAATTATGTTTAAAGTACATATATAATGAAACATTTGCCCAATCAACATTTCTTACATGTACAATTCAGTGACACTGATTACATTCATCATACTGTACAACCATCACAATTACCTGTTTCCAAATCATTCCATTGCCATTAGCAGAAACTCAATGCCCCATTAAGTAACAAGACGCCCCTCACTTCCCCCTCCCACCTCACAAGCTAACCCTGATCACCAATTTGATCTCTGTATATGTGCCTATTCTAGGAATTTCACATAAGTTGGGAGGGCCTGTTTTTTGATACTCCACATGCCAAGCCAAGTGCCGTCGAGTCGGATCCGACTCATGGCGAGATGTAAAGCCAAGAGGTATGTCCCCTTTTACTGTGCTTGAAGTGAAAATTTACAATTCAAGTCAGCTCCTTACACACCCATTGTTATGCAGTGCTAGTTGCTTTCCCTACAATGTGACAGCACACTCCTCCTCTCCACTCAGTATTTCCCACATCCATTCAACCAGTTCCTCTCTCTTTCTACCCTCTTATCTCACCTCTAGACAGGAGCTGCCCATTTAGTCTCATTTACCCACTTGAGCCAAGACGCACACTCTTTACCAGCATCATTTTAAATATTATAGTCCAGTCTAATTTTTGTCTAAAGAGTTGGCTTCAGGAATGATTTTAGTTCTAGGCTAACAGAGAGTTTGGGGGCCATGTCTTCTAAGGTCCCTCCGGCACCAATAGAACATCAAGTCTCATATTCTTACTAGAATTTGAATTCTGGACCCGACTTTTCTCCCATTCTATCAGACTCTCTGTATGTTGGTGGTAGCCAGGCACCATCTAGTTCTTCCAGTCTCTGGCTGATGGAGTCTCTGGTTTATGTGGCCCTTTCTGTCAAGCAAGAGGTATTTAATAAATAACTGGGGGCCGGTTAACAGTGATATATTGTGATCAGTGTATATATATTTGTAACCTCATTAACAACAAGTATTTACTTCATAAATACCTTTTAAATCCATTCAACAGTTATATCCCAGTACACAGAAAAAATGTTTCACTTTCGTACCTGCTACCTTTGTACGGATTTGCATGTTTTCTTGTAAAGTTGCCAGTGGTTCCAAATACTCTGGTGCCTTTCCTGCTATGACTTCTTGTAGTTTTGCGTCCACCTGACTTAATCGTTCTTTATAAAGCCTAAACAAAGCAAAAATGAAGATTAACTTTAAAATCCCAGTTTAATAGTTTATCTTATCTGTACCTTAACACTTCTTAATCTTATTCATACTCTAGTAGCCTACCGATGTATTTTTGCCTTGATCACTGTAATTAGCACAGAGATTTGTATGATGATTTTTTTTAAGAGTTAAGTATATTTGAGTGTTAATACAACAGATATTCTTTTTCAAAAAAAAAAACAGTAAGGAAAATAATTATCTAAATTACCTGTCAGAACAGGACATTCTCATATCTGGGTTAAATTCTTCTAAAACTTAAGATGATGAACAAATATGTAAGTCAGAAAAATGCACCATGATACTTGTATTTTTCGAAAGTATAACATAATTCTAGGTGAAATGCAAAAAACTGATACAACAAATGACTGCACAAAAAAGTCAAATCTACACAAAACATTGGTAAGTTACCTCCAGTTTGTGAACCAGCATACTAAATGAAGAGGTTAAATAAATTGGTAACATTCAATATATATTTAAAAATAAATAAATACACAAATCTTGCTATTGAGTCAATTCCAATTCATAATGATCCTGTAAGACAGAGGAAAACTGCCCCATCAAGGGTGCAATTTTTGTGTGAGGAGACTGCCACATCTTTCTCCTACAGAGTGGCCGGTGGGTGGGTTCTAACAGCCAACTTTTGGTTAGGAGCTGAGCACTTAACTACTGTGCCACCAACCTCCTCACTTAAAAGAACGAAAAATCAAAAACCCATTGCCACTGAATCAATACCAACTCACAGCAACCCTAGAGAACAGAGAAGAACTGCCCCATAGAGTTTCCCAGGAGCACCTGGTGAATCAGAACTGCTGAACTTCTGGTTAGCAGCCATTGCACTTAACTACTGTTGCCACCAGGGTTTCTGTTTAAAAGAATAAAATACTCAAAATCAATATAATTTCTGTAACTTTGGGATTCAATAATAAATTCATCAAAAGCAAAGATCATAAATCTCTTGGTAATAAACACAATACTATTCACAGAGTAGATGTTTTAATTAACATTTGTTGGACGTTGAACATTAAGATTAATAGAAACTTGGGTGCTGCAAATTCTTGTCAATTTAAAGGAGACAGAAGTACACACTCTCTATCACTATAGAAATTGAAAATGGTGAGTTTTCTGGCTTATGAAGGGTATGCTGTTGTACTCAGTTATGCTAGAATAGGAAATTACATTATTATTATGCTCCCTGCCCCTTCCAAAGAGAATATGAGACAGCTTGCAGGGATACCCAGTGTAACAATAAAATTAACAAATCAATTGGGGCAATTGGAAAAAATAGCACTTATTATAAATCTGGGACAAAGATTAATCTTTTGTTTTCTGAGACATATCTGTAAACCAATGCCTTGAGAAAGACTCTTATTAAATAGTAGTCAAGGACTGTATTAAAAGATCAAACTTGATGGTCCGACAATCTTGAGGGTCCCCTAAGAACATGGCCCCTGGATGTGCTGCTGGCCCAGAGCTGAAACCAGTACTGAAGCCAATACTTCAGACAAAGAATGGACTGGACTAATGGACACAGAGTGATGCAGGTGGTATGTGTACTTTACAGTGTAATACATACATGAGGCTGTCCTACTGGTTTCTTTTTAGAAAGGAGAGGAGAGGATGGAGAGGAAGTGACAACTGTCAGTAGGGTGGATGGTGGAAACAAAGAGTGCTGTCACAGGTGAAAAGAACAGACAGAGCTGCATAGAGGTGGATGCTCAGGATTTTATACCGGAAATTAACTTAGACTGCAAACTTTCACTTAAACACGATATAAAGTTAAAAGAAAAAATAGTGGTCATGGGCCTATTCTTAATACTCTCAGAGATGAATAAAGGTAGTAGGGAGAATGAGATGGTGGTTTTAGGGAGCCATGAGAAAGCAAAAATCAAGGCATCTGCCAGCCCCAAGATGAACAGGGTTAGGTGTAATGAACGACTAGCTGCAAAGTTCTCCTACATAATAGTTCATTTACAGCACTTTACCAGAGCTGTACAGTAATTTTCATTTCTTGGTTAACCATAAAATGCACTTTAAAAGCCCAATTGTCAAATCTTAACTAACTGCGTAACATTCATGAATTACTTGTGCTAAAATGCAAAAATATAAACTTGCTTCCTCTCTTCTCCCACAAGCCTGGATGAACTCTCCACACTATGCAAATAATGGCTTCTTCGGGGATACAAAGTAGTTTAATTTAAAGCAGTAATAGACATGTTTAGAATGAAACTGTATCACCTTTTCATTATTTTGGCTCATTATGTATTTTGGATTGCTTATGCTAATTTGTTGCACTAGCAAGAAACATCTATACATTTGTCCCTAACACTCATGAAAGTTAAGGACAAAATGGCATAAACACTAGGATTCACGAAACAAGTCTGTCCCATTTTAGCCTGATATTTGAAATGAATTTCATCTCTTCTTTGAGCCTCTCTCAAGAAGTAGCAGAAAAATAAAGCAGCAAAATTCTAAAGAACTCAGAAGTTGACTTCTGAATAAAATGTCCATATTTTCTGAAGTTTTCTCTTACATTTATAACCTGCAACATGTAGCTATATCTATGACCATACCAGCAAGGTCCAAAGTGAAAGCTCTCCTTTAAGGTACGTTTTGTTGTTTTATGAATTTAGATCTGTATCTCTTCTATCTTATCAAATCATTAGAGCTTAATTTTTGTTACCAATCTCACAGAAGAATGCTGGTATCATACACGAGGAAAGAAAATCAGCATCTGCTAAGTACCTACTAGGTGCCAGGTACATGCTCACTCATTCAATCTTAACAGTAAATAATAAGGAAGTTACAGTTATTCTTTTTCAAACAGTCAGGAAAGTCTGGGTTTGGAGCCCACGCTGTTTCTATTTAACCACATTTCCTACAAAGTAACATGCAGTAGTAGAGGGAATACAAAAGCACTAGAAGGCAGAAAGCCTAGCTTGGTTCATTACTTTCTCATAAATTCTGAGCATACCAGTTAAACTTTCCATTAGGGATTGAACTTGTATACCCAAAAAATGTGTGTTACAAATTCTAACCCCTATATCTATGGTTTTCTACAATCAATGCACATGGAAACAGCAGTCAAGAAATCAAAAGATGCATTGCATTGTGCAAATCTGCTGCAAAGGACCTCTTTAAAGTATTGAAAAGTAAAGATGTCACTTTGAAGACTGAGGGGTGCCTGACTCAAGCCATGGTATTTTCAATCGAATCATATGCATGCAAAACCTGAACAATGCATAAGGAAGATAGAAGAAGAACTGATGGTGCTGGAGAAGAATTGCTGTGCTGGAGAAGAACACTGAATGTACCATGGACCGACAAAAGAATAAACAGATCCGTTCTGGAAGAAACACAACCAGAGTGCTCCTTGGAAGCAAAGATGGCAAGACTGCATCTCACATATTTTGCACACGTTGTCAGGAAAGATCAGTCCCTAGAGAAGCATATTGTGCTTGGCAGAGTGGAGGGTCAGCAAAATAGAGGAAGACCCTCAACGAGAGTCTGGACTCTGGACTGACACAGTGGCTGCAATGACAGGCATAAGCATAAGAACAAATATGGGCATGGCACAGGACTGGACAGTGTTTCATTCTGTTGTACGCAGGGTCACTATGAATTGGAACCGGCCTGACGGCATCTAACAACAATAACAACATATCTGTGGTTATAATCGCACTTGGGAATGGGTTTTCTTTGTCGTGTTAATGAGACAAGATTATACAGAGTATACTTTAAGTAATCTCTTTTGAGATATGAAAGTGATTAAACAAATGAATGAGAGAAATGGAGATGTGAGAAGAGAAATGCCAGGTCACACACAGACTGCCCAGGAGCAAAGCTCAGAAGAGACAACAACCTACCTCCAGAGCCAACTGAAATACAAAGCCTTCCCCTAAAGCCAACACCTTCACATTTCCAGCCTCTTAACATGTGAGAAAATAAATCTGTTTGTTAAAGTCACACATTTACTGTATTGCTGTTACAGCAGCACTAGGTAACTAAGGCACAAATCATCAATTTTCTCAGAGGTGAAGTGGAGATAAGACTGTCTCCCAACCTAACAGAACTGCTGCAAGAACTAAAAAACGCATGTGAAAACACAGCACTGTAGGTATTATCCAAGTAAGATACTAACAAAAATAATTTTTCCAGTTACTGTCTTTGATATGCTATTACATTTTCAAAATGTTATCCAATTATTGAACAAAGGAATGAAAGAAGCAGATTAGAGCCAAGGGTATAACAATCCAGGGAAAAGATTTTAATCACAAATATCAACACACAAATCTTATGTTCTAGCTCACCTCCTCCAAAAAAAAAAAATCCTACCACAAAAGCTTCCATTTACTCAATGAGATTGTATTACTGAAGTTGCTTTCAGACAAATCCCATAAAATACAAATGGGAATAACAGTTCATACTAAATATGACTGCTCTTGTGCTAGTATACATGTGACATGGTTGAGATTTTATGACAATGACCTTCTGAAGCCATTACTTACTGATCTTTGAGATCGGTAAACTGTTTCTCAAGGTTGGACATTTCATCTAAACATTCCATTCTTCTTCTTTCACAGTCTTCATCATCCATTTCTGTCAATAAAAAAGCAAATATCAGAGATAAAATTAATGTTATGTTTTCAAACGTACCTGAATTTTAATTCAGATAACAAAAAAGCTAGTATGAAATTGAGTATGGAGACTTAAAAGACATTTATCCAAAATAATTTCCATTATAAATTTTCCTAAAATACAGGTGAGAGTTAAAACGGTAGCAATCTCTAGACCTATTTTTATTGCTGCAAATATATATATAACACAATATCCACAGATTCAGCATTTCCAGGTGAACTTATTTTTATCAATTACATTATTTCTGTTGCTCCACCATCACCTGTAACTGTTACCTAATTTCCCATCACCATAAACAGAAACTCACTGCTTCCTAAACAATGGCTGTCCTTGTTCCTTCCTCCTTTCCCTGGTAATCATAAATAAGCTTTGGACTCTGTACATTTGCCTATTCTTGTTATTTCATGTAAGTGAGATCATAAAATGCATGCCATTTTTCAGCTTACTCAGAATTGACTCAACAGCACTAGGTTATAATGTTTTCAAGTTTCACTCATGTTGTAGCATGTACCAACAGTTCATTTCTCTTTTTAGCTGAGTAGTAGTCCACTGTATGTATGTATTTGTATTCATCTTCAAATCACTTTAAAGAACTGGCTATAAGCTATGGCTACGAGGTAATTAACTCACTTTGGGTTTGTCTTCCATCAATCAGCAGAACTGAAACATCAATGTGATTATGTCAAAGATTAACATTCCTCAAACACTTTCAGAATTCTTACTTCAGAGTTGCTCTCACAGCTGGTTTGCCATCCCAATCACCATTAAAAAATATATAAATAAATAGACCTGCCATGGATTGAATTGTGTTCCCCCCCAAATTTGTAGTATTTGGCTGGGCCATAATTCCTAGTATTGTGTGTGATGTTCCTCCATGGTGAAATTCTTAACTTTATAACATTAATAAGGGCAGATGCCATGCTGCTGTACAGGCAGGGCAGGATTTAATGCATAGAGTTGTTTTGTGCCTTGAGACAATTTCTTGAGATATAAAAGAATCTAGCAGAGATTTGGGGAACTGCATATTATCAAGAGAGCAGCATCAGGAGTATGGCACATCCTTCAGAACCGAGGTGCCTTTGCCAAGATGCTCCCTGACCAAAGACTGACCTAACACAAGGACCTTCTTCCAGAGCCGACAAAGAAGGAAAGCTTTCTCTGGAATGGACATCTAAATTTGGACTTTTAGCTACTGGACCATGACAAATAAAATTTCTCTTTTTAAAGCCATCCACTTGTGGTGTTTCTGTTAGAGAAGCACTAGCTGACTAAAACAACACCTGATCTCATTATGTTTACCACAGGATATCTTGTCAACTCTTATTGTCTCATTGTTCCTCAAAATGCTGTCAGTTAGTAAGGACAGAAGTGGAGAAAAAGTAAGCAAGTCTCTTCCTATATTCTACATCTTCTATTTTTACATCACATATATCCCACACAACAAAATAACTGAAGCACAAAATTATATGTACCTTGATCTTCATCAAAAAGGTCAAACTATGAGAGTTAAATTATGTCCAGTTATTTTCACACAGGAAAAAGCATATGATTAATTTTTTAAACTTTTCTAAAATAAATTAAAATTCTATTTCTGGCTCTCAATAACTTAATTCTTGGCTATTTAAAACTTGGTCTCTCAGAATGACTCACTCCTCAAGCTCTCTGGATAATAGAGGCTTTTCTGTAGTCTTAAAACCTGACCTGTTGGCATGGGGTCAGTTCTGACAAATAATGACTTACAGAACCAAGTGGAACTGTCCCATAGCATTTCCAAAGAGCAGCTGGTAAATTCTAACCACCAATCTTTGGATAGCAGTCAAGCTCATAACCAGTGCACCACTAAGCTACTTTAGGACTTGCTCAATACCAAGGTTTGAGAAGAACAAAAGTGTAAGTTTATCATGCAAGATACACAGTAAAACAGAGATGCTTTACAAGACCACACAATTGCATAAAAAATTTCTTCGCATTTAAAAAAAAAATTTTTTAGGTCAAAGGACAAAATCTTAAACATAATTTTGTGAGGTCTTAACATCATCAGAAAGGCAAAAACTTAAAAATTAAACACTAGGCTCATCAAAATATTTCACCAAAAGACAGCCTGCAGATGGGGGGCGGGGATTGGCTATGACAAATCTGACAAAGTTCTAGTCTCTAAAATGTGCAACAAAAATAGAAACAAAAATATGTAACAAAAAAGACAAGCAATCCAATTAAAAAATGGGCAAAGGGTATGAACAGACATTTCACCTTAAGGACACATTCCATGGATTAACAGATACACGAGGAAATGCTTATGACCACTAGCCAAAAGCCTAGCCACTCAATAAATGCAAATCAAAACCACAATGAGATGTCACCTCATCTGGGCATTACTGGCATGAATCAAAAAAAGAAGTAACAAATGTTGGCATGGTTATGCGAAGGTTGGAACTTTTATGCACTGCTAGTAGCAATGCAAAATGGTATAACCATTTTGGAAAATGATATGGCACTTCCTTAAAAAGCTAGAAACACAAATACAATCTAGTAATTCCACTCCTAGAAATATGATGGGTAAGACTGTGTCAACGTGGCTGGACCAATGTTCTGACAGCTGTATACAGTGGAAGGGGTGGGACCTGTGATGGCTCACCACCTATCCTCAGTCTTCATCTCCACAGCTTCCACCACATACCTCCATCTGCACACATGACCAGTAGTTCCTGCTCTTTTTTTGCATCTGGTTCCTGGGACTTGAACTAACAGCTATTGGATTCATCGACCCTCACAGCCTATGAATCAGAGTCCTGTTCCCTGACCAACAACCGATCCTGGGTTCACCAGCCCTTGCAGCTCTGCGAATCAGCAGGAACCTCACAATCTCATCCACCATCTCAGGATTCACCAACCTCCAAAGCCTGTGATTTGGAACTCTAATCTGTGACCTGTTGACCTTCAACTCCCAGCTTCCACTGCTGCATGAGGTTTGTACTCCAATCCAGGAATTGGGACATTTTGGCTTCTACAATTATACGAGCTCTATCCTCTATATAAATCTTTCTCTATAAATACTATATGTGTTACTGGTTTTGCTTCCCCAGAGAACCCAGCCTAAGATAATTTGGTACTGCGGGGTGGGCTGCTGCTCTAACAAACACCCAAAATGTGGAAGCAGCTTTGAAACTGCAATCGGATAGAAGACTCACAGAGAACTGAGGAGAAATGTTAACACCCAAGAAGTCACAGATGGGGAGAGACAACAGCAGAGGACCACCAGGAGCAGCAATGGACAGGCAGAAGCAGAACCAGAGCAGCGTGAGACAGCACTGCAGCTAACTCACAGAGTGAGAGAACTGAGTGCCTGTGTGCAGGAAGCTAATTGGCAGAGTAGGGTGCACTTGAATCTGTGGAGCTACAGAGCTCTGGAACACTTGCCCCAGTGAGGCAGATGTGGGGCTGAGGCCTGGGCCATGAGGCCATGGGAAGCAGAAGCTAAAGAGACAGACAGCATGGGAAATTGACTTGCCTCAGTCTCCTATGTATGGCCATGAGTTCCAGGGTTTGAAAGGATGGAGCCACAGCTCCTGATAATTTCTAATTGTGGAGCTACCACTCACATGGACTTGGAAAATTGTGCATCTGAAGCCAAGGGAACAAAAGTCGCTGTCCCAGTCTGCCTGGAAGGCAAAGTTGCAGTACGGTGCTGGGAGCCTCCACTCAGAATCTAGAGTGTGACCAATACCTAGTCTGGAGAGTAGAGCCATTGTGTGAAATGTCTAAGAGAATAGGAGATTATTTTCAAAGTTTTGACAGCTACTATAATGCGTTTTGCTAACTTACTTGTTGTCTGTTTTGCCTTTCTTCCATTTGTAATAGAAATGCCTAACTTGTGCCTGCCTGTTCTGCCACTGTATTTTACAAGCAGATAACTTGAGGAATCTTTTAAGATTTTTGCTACGATGGGGTGAATATGTTTTACATGTTGCAAAGGTGTGACTTTTTAGAGAACAAAGGGTGGGACGTCATGGATTAACTGTGTTCCCCCAAAAATCTGTGCTGCAATTTGTCTAATCCTTGGTTCCTGGTGTTGTGTGATGCTCCTCCATGTTGGAATTCCTGCCTCTATGATGTTAATGAGGGACGATGGGCAGCAGTTGTGTTGGTGGGGCAGGACTCAGTGTGTAAGATTATTTTGTGTCTTGAGGCAGCCTCTTGGGATATAAGAGAAAGGGAAGCAAGTTGAGATTTGGGGACTTCATACCACCAAGAAAGCAGTGCTGGGAGGTGAACACATCTTTGGAGAGGACTGGGGTCCCTGCACCTCTGAAGCTTCCAGTTCTGGGAAAGACTGATGACAAGGACCTTCCTCTAGTGACAGCGAAGGAAGCATTCCCCTAGAACTGACACCCTGAATCTGGACTTTTAGCTTACTGGACTGTGACAAATAAAATTTCTCCTTTAAAGGTATCCACTTGTGGTATTTCTGATAGAGTAGTACCAGATGACTAAGACAAAGAATACGTCCTAGAGAAATAAGAGCAGTCACACAGACATATGCACACTCATGTCATTGCAAAATTGTTCATAACAGCAAAAACAGGGAAACAACCAAGAGGCTCATCAACAGATGAATGAATAAAACTATGGTACATACACACAATGGAGTATCATGCAATGATAAAGAACAACAATGACTCTGTGAAGCATCTCACAACACGAACAAATCTGGAGAGGATTATGCTGAGTGAAGTAAGTCAATCACAAAAGAACAAATACCATATGCGACCACTACTACAAAAACTCATGAAAAGATTTGATCACAAAAAGAAACAATCTTTGATACTTACAAGGGACAGGAGGGGGAGGAATGGGAATGGAAAAAGACTAAACAGACATTAGATAAACAGTAACTTTGTTGAAGGGTAAGACAGGACACAATACTGGGGAAGCCAGGGCAACTTGTACAAGACAAAGTCAGGGAAGTTCCATAGATACATTCAAACTCCCTGAAGAACACAATTACTGGGCTGAGAGCAATGGGGACCATGACCTAGGGACACATTTTACTTAACAGAAAGTGTTCTACAGTCAACTTTGGTGAATGGCATCTGGAGTCTTAAAAGCTCATGAGCAGCCATGTATAATACTGCAATGGTCTTACCCCATATGAAGCAAGGGAGAATGAAGAAAATCCAAGACACGGACAAGATTAGCCCAAAGTACTAAAGAACCACAATTACGACAACACAACTACCACAGCCGTCGCCAGACTGAGTCCATATTAGATGGTGCTTGGCTACTCTCACCAACTGCTCTGACAAGGATCACAATACAGAGTACCAGAGCTAGAGAACCACACACAATAAAATTCTAACTCACACACACACACACACGCACACACACACAAAGAAAACCCGATTTACTGGTCTGGCAGAGACCACAGAAACTGCAAGAGTACGGTCCCCAAACACCCCTCTGCTCAGTAATGAAGTCACTCCTGAGACTCGCCCTTTAGCCAAAGATTAGACAGCCCATGGAACAAAATGAGACTATATGGCACACCCTGACACAAGAAGGTAGAAGGGCCAGGAAAGTCAGTAATAGGGAACCTATGGTAGAGAAGGGGAAAGTGTTGACATGTCATGGAATTGGCAATCGATGTCATAAAACAATACATGTACAAAGTATACAGTGAGAAACTGGTTTGTTTTGTAAACCTTCATCTAAACTACAAAAAAAGTTTTAATTAAAAAACAGCAAAAAATACTTGAAGATATAATGTTTTACAGATCTAGGAAATGTACACACTTAAGCTTCTAGATTTCCTCCCGGTTTACGGAAGAGCTTGTGATCCTCGTTTTCTTTAATCCCCACTCACTTCATACATAAGCAAATGATTTTCAAGTTATTCTTCCTATCCTTGGCATGCTCCAATCACACATTCCCATCTATCAGTGGGACATTCTTACTTAAATATACCACCATCACCTCAAATGCAACCTGTCTAAAACACTGCACTCTTACCTCCCAGCTTTATCTTGAATCTTTTCGTTTTCTATTTACTTTATCAGGGTTTCTCTCTTACATTCATTCCCAAACTTGTATTCATTGATCCTGCTTCATGCTTTTTGAAATCTTTCACCTTTATACCTTTCCTTCCACTTCATAGCTCAAGTCCTTCTCCCAATCAAACTAGTTTTCTTGCTCTTTGAAATAAATTTTTACACTTTTTCTTACACTTCTCCCCCTAGGGGAACACCCAATCATTACCACCACAGTCCAAATCCTACACATTCTTCAAGATAATTAAAGTAATCTTATCTTCTTCAGGAAATCCTGGTGGCATAGTGGTTAAGTGCTGCTAAGGCAACAGTTCGCAGTTCAAATCCACCAGGCACTCCCTGGAAACTCTATAGGATCTGTAAGTATGACTCCAAGTCAAAACTTACTCAATGGTAATAGGTTTGGTTCGATTGGTTTTTACGTTCTTCAAGGAGTTTTTGCTGAGCATCCTATTCTGAAAAGATTTTCTCTGTCTGAATTCCTATAGCATCATTTATAGCTAAGCACTCATTTAATAACTTAATCAAGTGGTGACTTACGATAGCTTTTGAAGCATCTTCAAGAATACCAGATTTATTTATTCCTCACACTGGGTAGTGTCCAGAGCTACACAAAGAAATCACGGATAAATACTTATTTTTGCACGATTGATTTGATTAAAATTACATTCTTCCAAGGAGATTTATTTTGAAATGGAAACCGGAAAAGACGGCAGATAGGGATGATAACAAACTGTCCTCCACCTGCGGCCAAAATCAGGCCGAAACAAGTGAGTCTTATCCCCACTGTATGGAGAGATAGGAAAATAATTCCTGTAATCACAAATTCCATTTCTTCCTAAAAGTGCGCACAACTATTTTGTTAATCCTTTCCTGTCACAGCAAAAAATAAAATAACTAAATGGCATAGCCCAGAGTTAGAAAAGAGGGAGGGAGAATGTACTGGAAAAACTGAAAGCTCCCAAAATCAGTTAATTTACAAACAAAAGTGGAATTTTTTCCTGAAGACCCCAAAATCTGCAAAACTGGTTCCTTCCTCTCGGGCTTGAAAAGTTCAGGGAGATGCTATAGAGCCGACAGCTCCCAAGTTACTACCCAAAATAAAACTGATGTAAAATGCTTACTGACAGATTGACTCCGAAGCTGAGATTAATAAATTCGAAGCCAGCCAAGGGCAAGAACAAATCTACCCTCGGGCCGAGAACCCACCCACATAGAGAAGTTAATGATGCAAAGGTGAAAAAATGAACGAGGTCAGTGGACTGTGACAAGAACGCATTTCCCACGTCTCCCAAACAAGCAGCGGGGCGTGCTCCGCCTCTGTCAACAGCCCCAGGACACAGCACGGAGGTCCCAAGGGCGGGTCCAGGCACCCGCAGAACAGAAAGCCGCGTCCCGGGACTGGGCGAGCCCAGGCCCGCGCTCCGCCCCGCCCCGCGCCGGTGGCATGCCTGGAGCCCGACAGCGCCCCGCGATCGGTCCGGGTGCCGCGGCGGGCCAGAAGCCAATCCCCGCCCCTTCCCTCTCTCCCCGCCCAGCTCTCCCAGCAGGACGCAGCTGCCCCGCGTGCAGAGAGCGGCCTGTCGTGAGCCCCGCGCGGGTACTCAGGGTTCCAACACCGCTGGATCGCATACCTGAGCTGTCTCCATCCTCGGAGACTGACGAACTCTCCGTGTCCTCGTCCTCGGAGCTGCTCCCCTCGTTTTCAGCGTAGTCCACCTCCATCTCATCGTGATGGTTCGTCTCCTTCTTATCCCCTCGGGAATGCACCGGCATTTTCCAGGTGCGCCGTCGCTTCCCACTCCCGGCGCCGAGCCCGGCCACCACCGCTTCAATGAAGGGCGCACCGAACGCCCGGACCCACCCAGCTGCCGAGCTGGTTCAGAACCCACTGGGCTCCTCCCCGCCCCCGGCCGGGGCCTCACAACCTAACCCGCAGGCTCCGCGCTGAGTGCGCTGCCATTGGTGGAGGCGCTTCTCGGAGCTCGGGGGCGGGGCCTGTCCTGCTCGCCTACGATTGGTTGTCCTTCCTTACAGCGCGGCCTTGCGATGCTAGCAGGGAGCTGTAGTCCTTACTGCTTAGACTTGCAGGGGCTGACGGTTTCCTTGCCCCAGCAGCCGTGATCCCTTCTTCCCTCTGGACTTCAAGTCCCACAAGGCACAAAAGCTGACACAGTCGATCTCAGTTTGTAAAATAAACAGAAAGAGGTTGTGCGACTTTGGTCTGTATTCTTTTCCCGCCAAGTGAATTGTCTGAGCTTGGGGATATCCAAGATGTCACAGTCGGACGTGAAAGCGTCTTTTGCCTGAGGCGTTTTGGCTACTTTTCGAGCGAGGAAACTGGAGAACCGTTTGTTACGCTAAAGCATCGCAAAAAATATTGTATTGTTCCGTAAGTGTAGACAATAACACTTTCTGTGACGTACACAAGTCTTTAAATTGTTCTTAAAACTTTTGCAATCTAGAGAGAAATGGTGTTTTACATTGTCATTTTCAATATAGTATTTGTTTTATCTTAATATCATAGAGTCTATAACAGAATACTTGCCGTTTCAGTCATCTTTATGTGTACAGTTCAGAAACATTAATTACATTTACCAGATTATGCAATCATCACCACTGTTTCCAATTTTTTTCATATCAGCCTTACGGAAACTCAAGTGGTGAGTCTCCACTTCCACTCCCACCAGCCTCTAAAGCAAAATCCAAATCCATTGCCTTTGCGTGGATTCCAACGCATAGTGACACTATAAGAGAGTAGAACTGCCCTACTGAGCTTCCAGTGAGCGCCTAGATGGATTTGAACTGCCAACCTATTGGTAAGCAGCCGTGAACACGTAACCACTAGACCACCACGCTTCTGGGAACCATTAATAAACTTTAGTCTCTACGCCCTTGCCCATTCTGGATATTTTATATAAACGAGATCATACAGCATAGTGTTTCCGAGGTTCATCCACGTCACACTATATATTAGAACTTATTTCTCATGAAGGCTGGATAATATTCCATTAAATGTATATACCACATTTTGTTCAGTCACCTGTTGATGGACATTTAGCCTGTTTCCACCTTTTGGCTATGGTGAATAATGGTGCAGTGAACATCAGTGTACAAGTATCTGTTTTTGAGCCCCTGCTTTCAGGTCTTTTCGGTGTGTACACCTAGGAGTGAAATTGCTAAATCATGTAAGATTCCAGCTGCTAACCAAAAGGTAGCCAGTTCAAATCTGCCAGGTTCTCTTTGGAAACCATATGGCCAGTTTTACTCTGTCCTATAGGGCCACTATGAGTCAGAATCAACTCAAAGGCAACAGATTTGATTTTTTGGTTTTTATAGTAACACTGTATGTTTAACTTTATGAAGAACTGCCCAACTGTATTTCTCACTGCATCATTTTACAATCCTTTTGGCAATGGGTGAGGATTCCAGTTTCTCAACATCTTCACCAACATTTGTTGTTTTCAGCTTTTCTCATCACAGCCATCTTAGCATAAAGTGGTATCTCCTTGCAGTTTTGATTTACATTTATTTCACTAAAGACATTACGGAATCTCTGATGACATAGTGCTATGGCTGCTAACCAAAGGTTGGCAGTTGGAATCCACTGGGCACTCCTTGAACACTGTGGTATGGGGCAGTTCTGCTTTGTACTCTAGAGTCTCTGTGAGTTGGAATTGACTCAACAGCAACAGGTTTAATGACGTTACACAGCTTTTCATGGTCATACTAGCTGTTTGTATACTTTCTTTTAGGAGTCCTTGAACAGTGCAAACAGTGAGCTAGACTATTAACCAAAAGCATGATGGTTTAAAGCCACCTAGAGACATGGTTAAGTGCTACAGGAGCTAGCCAGAAGGTTGGCAGTTCAAATCCACCAGTCATTCCTTAGAAACTCTATAGGGCAGCTCTACTCTGTCCTGTAGGGTCACTGTGCCTTGGAATCAACTCAACAGCAGTGTATTTGGTTTAGAGATGTCTTACAAGGAAGGCCTGTCAGTTTATTTTGGAAAGTGAGCCATTGAAACTGTGTTCAGCACAGCTAATCTGACACAGATGGAGTCTCCATGCCTTGAGATTAAATCAATAGCAGCCAATTTGGTTTTTTCATAGCTTCTTTGTTGAAATGTCTGTTCATGTCCTTTGCCCATTCTTTTCCTCGGTCATATTTTGCATTTTTTACCAAATGCAGCGAAGATGCCACTGTCTTGATTTAAGTTCAGTTTTAGAAATACATGCTTGACTTAGTAAGGTGTTGTTTATATTTTCTCAATAGTAAACAGACAAGGAATACTCACTACTTAGAATGATAATAGTGATAACTTGTATTAATTGACTACTTCTACTCTATATTGCTAAGATACAGAGTATCTTGGTAAGCTCTTTACTTGGATATATTGAGTTTACTTCTAAGTTTAGTAGCCTTGAGGAAGTTGCTGTTGTCAACCCCGTTTTACACATGAGGAAACTTCATGTGCAGATAAATCTAAAAACTGTATTTTACCTGTGATAAAGACAAGCTTTCTTCTTGAACTGATAATTTGCTATGGAAGATTTCATAGAGTATTATGGATTGTATGCCATATTCTTCTCAAACATGAGGTTCAGAAACATTGAGGGAGGAGAGTTCGGGTGTTCTGTCCATAATTACATGAGATTTGGAAATTGAAGACAGAAAATCTCTCAAAATCTTTCCATCTCCTACAAGGTAAAATTCAAATGAAGGGACTTTTATTCTCTAGTGTCAGGATACTTCTTTCTCGCTCCTTTTACTGAGGTCCTGTAATTAAGTCCACAGACTTACTTGTTCTAAGTGCTACATGCCTCATTGCTGAATATCACTATGGTCACTTGGGAAACTATACACTGATGCCAGCACCTAGTCTACCCTTCAAAGCAATTTTGGAACTCTTTCTGGAGTAGCCATTGCACACAGTGGCACAGCGGCAAGTTTGCGAACTTAATTGTATGGTTGTCTGTGAGGGAGCTCTCAGCCAGTAAACAAGTAACTATATTGGAACACCCTCCCTACTCACCTGATCTGCATCTAAAGGTAAAGGAAATATTCAAAGGAACACATTTTGATGACATTCAGAACATCAATGGTAATGGGACAACAGCTCTGATGACCATTCCAGAAAAAGTTCCAAAACTGCTTTGAAGGGTAGACTAGGCACTGTCATTGGCACATAGCTTCCCAAATGGAGTGCTTCAAAGGTGACTATAGTGATATTCAGCAACAGGTGTGTAGCACTTTTCTAGGATGAGTTTTTGAACTTAATTGTCAGACCTCATATTCTCCAAAAGTGAACCCCAGCTATCTCCAATCTTAATACCTTTATGTATTTTATTTCCCCCTTCTTCCTTTTCCTAGTAGATATCTATACATTTTTCAAAGCCACTTTCTTGACAGCACACAGCGACTCCAATTTCTCCATCATTCAGTACACACTGACGTTCCTTTAGGCTAAGTACTATATTTCGCAAAATTTTATTTTTTCTATACACCGCATTATGAATTGTTTAGGAAAATGCATCTCACCTGTTGGATTGTGAGCTCCTTGAGAGCAGGAATTCTGTCTGTGTGGCCTGAAACTTCAAAGACTAAAACAGTAAAACTGAAAGATGGAAGTGAAAGTGTGTATATACATTATGTGAGTAGTGTGGAGTTAAGAGGGCATCTGCCTTTTGCTCTAGCCAACTATTATTCAATGAGAAGTATAGCTTAAGCTAATCAGAACCGCAGATTTTATGAGAACCTGGAAATTTCGATCTGTATAGGAAATGTCCAGACTTACAAGCATCCTCTCAGTTATCTGTTGTTGTTGTTTCTTAAACTCCATACCAAACGAAAACAACTGTGGATAATATCTTTGGCCTCTATTTTCTCTTATATCAGCAGTTAGCAGATAGTTCGTTAAATAGTACCAATAGTTAAAATTTCTCATCGCTATCTGCCAATTACTGTTATATACATTCATTTAATTCCTGTAACAGTCCTATGAGGTAGGCACTACTATACCATTCATTTTATAGACGAGGAAGCTAAAGCACAGAGAGGTTGGACTACCTGACAAAGGTCACACAGCTAACAAGTATCAAAGCTGAACTTTGACCTTGGGTATTCTGAAATCAGAGCCTCTATTCTTAACTACCATTACTCCAGTCGACCTTCTAGCAAGCTTGCTATGTTTGTGCTGTTCAAAGAAAAACAGAAGCAAGGTGGAGAGGAAGAGATACGGATTCTAGCCCTGGCTCTGCTGATGACCATCTGACCACATTTGACAAGCCACATCGTCTCTGGTCAACTGTAAAATGACAAGATTGCATAATATAATCTTTAAATTCCCTCCCAAGTTTTAAAATTCCCATGTTATCATTAGTTATGTTTAATACAGACAGAATAATAGAAGATTATGCAGTTAGAATTGCATGATGGTGTTTTGCCTAAAGCGGAAAATTTCCTCTCCCTCAACTAAACACATTCTAGAAAAAGATGTGAAGGAAGTCACATGGTCTCTATGAGTCAGAATTGACTGGACTGTAGAACAACCCAGGGGGGGAAAAGTTAATAAGGCCGGAAAAGAATATTGTCAACATGGAAAATATAGATTAATGTAAAAGTAGGATGAAGTGTCCTCAGTCAAAGCAGTTAAAGTAATAAGGCCTGGGGTTTGTATAGCTCTTCACATTTTACACAGGGCTTACACAAACATTAAACAAATTTTAATTAATCCATTTAGATTTATACATTTAATGAGAACCCTCTGGAACTCATAGTCTTCAGCAAAATTGCATATTTATGAGTTCTCTGAATAGTTCTTCAATTTCTTGGTCTAAAGGAAACAGCTCTTCCCCAGGACTCTGCTTTCTTTGTACCCTTCCTCTCACTCAGCCTTGTTGCGGATTGTGTGTCTTCTTCTTGTTCCTTCTACATGATCCCCCCTCCTGTATCCCTGGGCCCCCAGCTAGTCATCAGGTTATAGCACACAGTACTTCTACTTGTAGCTGTCATGTACATGGCCCCAGGGCCATGCCTCCTTAATACTTGAAGATTTTAGATCCTGGTTCAGAGTTATTCTCTCAAATGCTATGCCTGTCATAATTCTTGATGATTGTTCCATTCATGTATACACCACTCCATCTCCCAGTGGATTTTTTTCTATCGGTTTACTGAGTGCAAAGTAGATATAAAATATTTTGGACAATTTTTCTTCTAGTTGTCATCTCATTTCTTCATTGGGGTATATTTTTCCTGACCAGTTATGTTCAATGTTTTAGTATTACATAATCATTTAAACACATAGAAAAGTACTCAGAAGATTATATAACACAGTACTGATTTCTCTTAACTTTGTCAAATCTTAGCATTTTGCCATATTTCCTTCAGACCCCTCCTGAAACCCAATTCCCTCTTTATATCTCCAGAATAACTGTTATCCTAACTTCTGTTTGTCTTTTTTTATTACCATGTGTTCACATGCTATTTTCATTATGTATCTTGAAATAATACACAGTACTGTTTAACATGCTTTAGGACTGTATGTAAACAGTATTATACACTGCACATCATGCACTTGGCGTGGCTTGTCATGCACAATTTAATTTTTCCTCAACAATGTCTTTTGATGTTTAGTCACTGTTGTACAAGTAGCTCTATTTCAGTTATTTTTATTTGTTCTTAAGTATTCCATTTAGTAAATATATTGAATAAATATATTCCATCAAATGAATGTTGAAAGTTACTGACTCACTTGGTAATGAGTATTTAGATTGGTTCTAATTTTTCATTCTCAAAAACAAGACTATAATAAATACCATATCTTTCCAGATGTTTATATGAAAATTTTTTTAGGTCATTGATCTTCAAAGTGGAGTGTGTATGTCAGGGAGTATTCCCTGGGGGCAAGAATAAATTACTAGAACTTCTACTTATGTATTTTTCAACTTCATTTTTTGAATAAAGTAGATATTTGGAAACAGCTAGAGTTCTATTTTTCAATACTGATTTATGCTCTGATTTCTCCTGTTTATTTGTTTCTAATCTGTAGATACTGCCTGTGAAAGAAATCAAACTTAATTCTGAGCTTCACCACATGGTGGGGCTAAGATACCAGCTTTGCAATCCACAAACCTTGTCCAACCAGACCAGATGCTGTAGCAAGGAAAACACGCAGAAGATGAAAGGCTAGTACATTAGTCTAGTACTCAAATCTGGGTAGACATTTCAATAACTCAAACTGTGAGCCTTAAGGGACCTACACTGGCAACTCAATGAGAATATTTTTGATTAGACCACTTGTATGAAACCATGATACCATCTGTTTAAGGATGAACTAATGTAATGGTGCTTGCAAATAACCTGTTTAGTAGTCCTGGTTACATCTGTGCATTAATTCTTGATTTGTAGAAATTAGCTCTGGATTAGTTCAACCATAAATTTGACAACACTTTTTTTTTATTATGACTGAGTGAAAATGTACATTCCCGTATAAATTTACATGCCCACCTATATGCAGCTTCCTGCATATGTGCTCTCCCTGACCAGTGACAGCACACTATTCCTCTCTGCTCCATACATGTCTCATCCTCCCAACAACCTCCTTTCCCCTCCTCTCCACCCACTCTTCTTCCTCCAGCCAGAGGTCAGCACGATGATATCATATAGATGCATAGAACCATAAGGTGCATCCAGTATATGGCCACTCTGCATCGCCAAGTCCAATCCATTTGTGTCCGAAGAGTGGACCTTCGTTATGATTTATGGGCAAGGGCAGCATCAAGGCCAGGGGCCATGCTCCCAGGGGAACCCCAAAACCACTAGACCATCAATTGAGGTCTTTTAGTAGAGATCTCAGGGTGCACCCCTTTTTATTCTTGTGTTGCCAGTGAGACTCAACTTAGTGAGCTCCATCACGGGTATCATTGGTGGTGGCCAGACACCATCTGGTTCTTCTGGTCCCAAGTCTCTGTAGGCACCCACTGATGTGGGTCTCTATCTTCTGGATTGTCTTTCTCCCATGTCATTTTGGTCCTCGGTGAGCATCTGTTCCTGCTGAGATGGGACCATTTGCTGTGCCCTCAGATGGCGGCTTGGCAGCTTATAAGACCCCAGATGCCACTCACCAATGTGGGGTTCAGAGAGCCCTCTTAGCAAAACGTTAGTTGTGCCAGTTGGCCCCAATTTCACCTAAGAGCATGATCCCCTGCCCCCTGCCCCAGCTACTCTGACCTTGCAATATTGGGTTAAGATGGAAGGAGTATTCAAGTTATGCTGAAGTCCTCTTAATATTGTTCTTGTTTCTAATGTGTGCTATCACCGATTTCACCCAATCAGATTTCTAGCAACTATCTAATCTAAACCCTCCCCACCTGACTCCCTCCCTCTTTTTCCTTGCAGCTGCCAAAGAGTCTTCTATACATAGGTCTGTTTTTGAGATCTTATCGTAGGGGTCTCATACAATATTTGTTCTTTTGTCACTGATACTCTCACTCAACATAATGTCTTCCAGTTCAAACCAGGTTATGAGATGTTTTCTGGAATCATCATTATTCTTTATCATTGCATAGTGCTCCATTGAGTATATATACCATAGTTTACCTATCCATTCCTCTGCTGGGCATCTGGGTTGATTCCATCTTTTTGCTATCGTGGACTGTGCTGTGATAAACATTATTGTGCATGTGTCCGTTGGTGTGAAAGGCCTTGATTCTGTAGGATATATTCCAAGTAGTGGAATTACTGGGTCAAATGGTATATCTATATCCATTCTTTCAAGAAAGCGCCAGACTGCCTTCCAAAGAGGCTGGACCATTTTGCAACCCCACCAACAGTGTAGGAGGGTTCCATTTTCTCCACAGCCTCTCCAGCATTTGTTGTATTGTGTTTTTTGGAGCATGGCCAACCCTGTTGCGGTGTCTTGATTTGAATTTCTTTAATAACTAAAGATCGTAAACATGACCGCATGTGTTTTTTGGCTGCCTGGATCTCCTCTTTAGAGAAATATCAGTCCATCTCCTTTGCCCATTGCTTAATTGGATGATTCGTCTTCTTATTGATATTTTGTAGTATTTTATAGATTATGGAGATCAGGTGTCGGTCTGACATAGAGTTGCCAAATATTTTTTCCCATTCTGTAGGTGGCCTTTTAATTCTATTAATAAAGTCTTTGGATGAGCAAAAGTGTCTGATTCTTAATAGTTCCCATTTATCTGTTTTCTGTTGACTGTGGTTTGACAGATTTTGAAGTCTGTCTACATTGTATAGTAAAACTTCCATTGTTGTTCCTACCTTTTCTTGGATGAGCTTTATCGTTTTAGGTTTGATATTTAGGTCTTTTATCCAGTTGGAGTTGGTTTTTGTATAAGGTGTAAGATATGGATCTTGTTTCAATTTATTGCAGATGGATATCTAATTTTGCAGGCACCATTTGTTGAAGATACTGTTTTCACCCCAGTTTAATGTCTTAGAGCCTTTGTCAAATATCAACTGTTCATACGCAGATGGTGTCATCTCTGGGGTCTCAATTCTGTTGCATTCATCCATCTGTCTGTTCTTGTACCAGTACCAGGCTGTTTTGACCACTGTGGCACTGTAGTATGTTCTAAGGTCAGGTAATGAGAGGCCTCCCAGTGTTTTCTTCTTCTTTCGTAGTACCTTACGTATCCAGGGCTTCTTTCCTTTCTAAATAAATTTCATAATTTGTTTCTCCATCTAATTAAAAAATGACACTAGAACTTGTATTGGGACTGCATTATATAAGTAGATTGCTTTGGGTAAAATAGACATTTTCACAATGTTAAGTCTTCCTATCCATGAACAGGGTAGGTTTTTCCATTTATCTAAGTCCCTCTTAGTTTCTTCTAGTAAGGACTTGTAGTTAGTTCTCTTTGTAAAGGTCTGTTATTTCTCTGGTTAGATTAATTCCTAGGTACTTTATCTTCTTGGGGGCTACAGTAAATGGTATTGATTTGATGATTTCTCCCTCAATAGTCTCACTGTTGGTCTATAGGAATCCTACAGATTTACTTATGTTTATCTTGTATCCTGAGACTTTGCTGAACTCTTCTATCAGTTTGCGTAGTTTACTTATAGATTCTTTGGGATTCTTTGAATATACGATCATATCATCTGCAAACAGGGAGATTTTGAGTTCTTCTTTGCCGATGCAGATGCCCTTTATTTCTTGGTCTTGTCTAATTGCTCTGGCTAGAACTTCTAGTACAATGTTGAATAGGAGAGGTGAGAGTGGACATCCTTGTCTAGTTCCTGTTCTCAAGGGAAAGTCTTTCAGTCTCTCTCCATTCAGGATGATGTAGGCAATTGGCTTTGTATAAACGGCCCTTATTGCATTGAGGAATTTTCCGACTATGCCTATTTTGCTAAGAGTTTTTAGCATGAATGGGTGTTGGACTTTATCAAATGCCTTTTCGGCATCAATGGACAAAATCAGGTGATTCTTGTCTTTTGTGTTATTTATGTGGTTCATCACATTAATTGTTTTTCGGATGTTGAACCAGCCTTGCATCCCTGGTATGAATCCCACTTGGTCAGGATGGATTATTTTTTGGATATGTTGTTGAATTGGCAAGAATTTGTTGAAGATTTTTGCATCTAGATTCATGAGTGATGTTGGTCTGTAGTTCTCCTTTTTGGTTGGGTCTTTCCCTGCCTTTGGTTATCAGGGTTATGTTGGCTTGATAGAATGAGTTTGGGAGTACTCCATCCTTTTCTATACTGTGAAATAGTCTGAGTAGTATTGGAGATAACTCTTCTCTAAAAGCTTGGTAGAATTCTGCAGTGAAGCCATCTGGGTCTGGGCTTTTTTTGGTTGGCAGTGTTTTGATGATCTCTTCAATCTCTTCCTTTGTGATGGGTTTATTAAGTTGTTCTGCTTCACATTGTGATAATTTGGGTAGGTGGTATGAATCAAGGAATTGGTCCATTTCCTCTAGGTTTTCAAATTTGTTAGAGTACAGTCTTTCATAGTATTCTGTTATGATATTTTTGATTTCTGTTGGATCTGTGGTGACCACTCCCCTCTCATTTCTAATTTGGGTTATTTGTTTCCTTTCCTGCTCTTCTTTATTAAGTTTAGCCAGTGGTTTGTCAATTTTGTTGATCTTTTCAAAAACCCAGCTTTAGGTCTTTTCAATTTTTTCAATGGTTTTTCTATTCCCTAATTCATTTAGCTCTGCTCTAATCTTTATGATCTGATTTCTTCTGGTGCCTGAGGGGTTCCTCTGTTTTTCTCTTTCTACTTGTTCAAGCTGTAGGGTTAGTTGCTTGATTTGGTTTCTTTCTTCCTTCCAGATGTGTGCATTTATGGAGATAAACAGACCTCTGAGCACTGCTTTGGCTGTATCCCATAGGTTCTGGTAGGAAGTGTTTTCATTCTTATTAGATTCCATGAATTTCTTTATTTCATCCTTGATTTCTTCTGTAACCCATGTTTTTTTGAGCAAGATGTTGTTCAGTTTCCAAGACTTCCACTTTCTATCTCTGTTTTTCTGCTATTGATTTTGACTTTTATGGCTTTATGATCTGAGAAGATGCTTTGCAGTAATTCAATGGTATGGATTTCGTTGAGCATTGCATTATGTCCTAACACATGGTCAATTCTAGAGAATGTTCCATGTGCACTGGAGAAGAAGGTGTAGTTTTCTGCTGATGGGTGGAAAGTTCTGTATATATCAATGAGATTTAGTTGGTTAATTGTGTCAATGAGGTCTGTATCTTTACTGAGCTTTTTTCTACGTGATCTGTTCAGTACTGAGAGTGGAGTGTTGAAGTCTCCCAGTATTATTGCGGGGTGATCTAACTCTTTTTTTAGTGCAATCAGTATTTCTTCTATGTATTTAGGTGCTCTAATATTAGGTGCGTAAATATTTAATATAGTTAAGTCTTGCAAACCTTTCAGCAATAAATAGTGTCCATCTTTGTGCGCAATGGTGGATTTCACATTAAAATTGATTTTGTAAATTTGGCAACACTTTTTATTAAATTTATTATGTTATCATCATACTTTCATTATCCCTTGGCTCAGATTATCATATGCTTTTCTGTAGTCAATATCTGATTTTTTTAAGTGGAGAAATTTCTCTTTTCTAGATTAAATACATGCAGTTACTATCATTATTTTTAATCTGCATGATTTCTATTCAAGGAACTTATCTGTATAGTTAGCAGAATGAATATCTCTTGTTTTAGCCTCCCCAGCATTCCTTCCCTTCTTGAGGTAATAGCTCCCTGACTTTCAACAATTGCCTCTGTTTCGTTTAACCGAAGTGATTCAGGTGACAGACAAAAATATTATGTTCTGTGCTTGGCTGGCTTGGCTTATTCAGGAATGGACACATGAACCAACCTAGGCCACAGCAGTCAGTACTAAAACTTTTCTTATACTTATCAGAAAGAAGTTCTCTTCTTCTGAAATTACAAGTCTTATTAAGCTCATGAGTCTAGGTTTGCTGAGGTCATTTCTTCTTCCACAAGGGGCTTGGATTAAGGTTGGGTGTCGGAGGAGTTGTGCAGGCAGGAACCAATATACAGGAAAGGTAAAGCTGAAATACATATAAAGATTCCTGATGACATTATTTGAGCTCCTGTATCTGTATGCATCTGATATTAATCCTTAGACTTTAAGTTACATGAACCTGTCAAATTCTGTTTTCCATAAAGCTGTTTTATTTGTTGATATTACTTGTAGTTCTGGTACAGGCAGTCAGTTATTTCTTTAAAATGTACATTTTTTTTAATGGAAGTGATGAATAAGGTATTTTAAAATCTCCTGTTGTAATTTCTTATCCATTCTCGTCACAGGTCACCTCTCACAGTCATTAATATAACAACTATTTCTTGAATGCGTAAGAGCCCTGGTGGTAAAAATAGTTAAACCTTCGACTGCTAACTGAAATGTTGGTGGTTTGAAGCCACCCGTTGTCTACACAGAAGAAAGAACTGGCAAGTTGTTTCTGTGAAGATTACAGCCTACAAAACTCTACGGGGCAGTTCTGTTCTATCACATGTGGTCACTGTGAGTCAAAATTGACTTGTTCACACCTAACAACAATAGCCGTGTACTAGACGTCAAGAGTACTTGGGTGGTGCAGTTAACAAATAAGTCCACTAACTAAAAGTCTGGCAATTGATGTCCACCCATGGGCACCTCAGAAGAAAGGCCTTTCTATCCGTTTTCAAAAAATCAGGCATTAAGAACCCTGTGGGAGCACAAGTGTACTCTGACCCACACAGAGTTGTCATGAGTCAGACTCCACTTCATGACAGCTGGGTGTGGTGATACTGTATGTCAGGTACAGTGCTAGTTTCAGGGTATTCACGCCTTGGTAGTACAGTGGTTAAAGAGCTTGGCTGCTAACCAGAAAGCTAGCAGTTCGAACATACCAACTGCTCCTCAGAAGCAATACAGGGTAGTTGTGCCCTGTCCTGCAGGGTCACTATGAGTTGGAATTGACTTGACAGGAATGGTTCAAGAAATTCATTGGCAAACAAAACAAGTCTGTGCCTTCATAGAGCTTATAGATAAATTTTAAAATACTAACTATACAAACTGAGGGATACTCTTGTTTGATTTTAGGAGAATACAACACAGAGACCTCATTGAGATGAGGAGCAGGTACCACGTAAGACTTCTTTAAAGATAAAATATCTAAGCTAAGACCGAGGAATCAGCAGAAGTTAGTCCAGCTGAGAGTAGGAGGAAGAACATTAGAGGCTGAAGGAACAGGATGTGTGAAGGTCCTGATGCAGGAAAGAGCTTGGCTTGTTCATGTCCAAAGAATGAACAGACCACAGTGGATCGACATAACTGTTCAGGTGTGAGAGGGTACCAGGTGAAGTTGGAGAGCTAGACAAAGGCATATCTCACAAGTTCTCATGCTTTCCGATAAGGAAATTTGATTTTTTTCCCCACTACTCTAAATACAATGGATTGCTACTGGGAAACTTATCAGAAGAAAGATTAGATTATTGGTAAGATTGCATTGATATAAATTAAGATCTTTTAAGAAGATCAATTGGTTAGTGGAAAATAAATTGCACACATACAAAGGAAGGAGTAAATCAGTCAGATGTTGACGTAAAATGTAATGGTGACTTGGACTGGAGTGGAGGCTGTATGATGTAAAGTGGAGGCTGTGTGATGTAAAGCAATAGAAAAATGACACATTTGGGAGGCAAAATCAACAAAAGATAGTAATGGATTAAATTTGGAGTGTAAGAGACGTGACATAGGATATAGTTTAACTATTGGTCTTCTCTTGGTATTTGATTAATTTGTTTATGTTACTAAATAATGTCAGCAGGCTTTTCTTTAACAGATCTTAAAATATGTTGCATAAGAAGTTTTGTACCCATTTTATATCATTGCAGGCTTTCTATGTTCTTAACCAGACATATACATACATACTCTTGATTCTATACAGATATGAATAAATGATTGCATGAATAAATTTAGGAGAAGAGATCGATCTTCCATACAGAAGAATTCCAAATAATTTATGTAGACACTATGCCCTCAAGAAGATGGAGCATAATTCCCCATTCTTTAAGCAAGGACTGCACACAAAGATTTACTTTGAAAGAGTATGGGATGAAAGTTGAAAGACTTGACAGTCACTAACTCAGCTAATTTTATTCACATGTGATGTCAGTGGTACTGTTTGGCAATTTCTGCATTCCATTAGTTCACGTTTCTTTGAAATGGGCATGAATACGGATTTCTCCCAATTTTCTTGGCATAGACAAATGAGTTCTTCCAGCATCGCATATTCATTTATTGAAATATGTTAACTGATAGTCCATCAATTCCTGGACCTCTGTTTTTTGCCAGTGCCAACAGTGTCACTCGAACTTCTTCCTTCAGCACCATCAGTTGTTGATCATAAGCTATCTGCTGAAATGTGATATTGTTAATATCATGTGCAAGTAAAATTAGGTTAAAGGTACTTCAAAAATGGTCACAGCAGTATATTGACAGAGAACTGCCCAGAATTTAAGCTGGATTCAGAAGAGACTGTGGAACAAGAGATATCACTGTTTATGTCAGATGAATCTTCACTGAAAGCAGAAAATACAAGAAAGATGTTTACCTATTTTTTTTGACTACACAAAGACATTTAACTGTGTGGATCATAACAAATAGTGGATAATATTTTGAAGGATGGGAATTCCAGAACAGTTCACTGTGCTCATGTGGAACTTGTACCTAGACCAAAAGATGATTGTTCAAGCAGAACAAGGGGATTCTGCATGTTTTAAAGTCAGAAAAAGTGTGTATTGGGGTTGTATCCTTTCACCATACTTATCCAATCTGTATGCTGGGCAAGTAATCTGAGAAGCTGGACTGTATAAAGAAAACTGTGGCATCATGATTAGAAGAAGACTTGTTAACAGCCTGTAATATACAGATGACACAGCTTGCTTGCTGAATATGAAGAGGACTTGAAGCATTTACTGAGGAATATCACAGACTACAGTCTTCAGTATGGGTTATATCTCAAAATAAAACAAAAATCTTCACAACTGAACTGAAAAGCAACATCATATAAACAGAGGAAATATTGAAATTGTCAAGGATTTCATTTTGCTTGGATCCACAGTCAGCACCTGTTTTAGTCATCTAGCACTGCTGTAACAGAAATACCACACATGGGTGGCTTTAACAAAGGGAAGTTTATTCTTACACCGTCCGTTAGACTGTAAGTCCAGATTCAGGGTGTCATCTCCAGGGGAAGATTTTCTTTGTTTCAGCTGTAGAGGAAAATACTTGTGTTGCATCAGTCTTTGGTCAGGGAACATCTTGGCACAGGAACCTCAAGCCTAAAGCAGCACTCTAACCCTGGTGCTGCTTCCTTGGTGGTGTGAGGTTCCCAGTTCTCTGCTTGCTTCCCTTTTCTTTTATCTCCTGTGGAATAAAAAGATAAAAGGTGGTACTAGCCACACTACAGGGAAACTTCTCCTTTTACAGTGGAGCAGGGATGTGACCTTAGGAAGGGATTTATAGTCACACCCTAATCCTCTCTAACATAATCCACTCTGTTAACTGCTGGCAGAGATTAGGATTTACTGCATAAGAAAATCATAAAGTGGAGGGCAATCACAGAATACAGGGAATCCTGACCCAGCCAAATTACTACGTATATTTTTGGGGGGACACAATTCAATCTATGACATTCCACCTTTTGACACCCCCAAAATCACATCTTTGAAACATGTAACACCTTCATCCTATCATAGCAAAAGTCATAGCAAAAAGCTTGTTCATCCCGTATGTTAGCAAAATTCTTACAACAGTTCCAAGTCTAAATTAAAAAATTCCTCTGCATTTGTGAAGCCAAAAATATGTTATCTGCTTCCACAGTACAATAATAGAATAGGCAGGCGCAAGATAGACATTTCCATTACAAATGGGAGAAACTTCAGGGAAAGAAGGCATTAACAGGCAGCAAGCAAGTCAGCAAAGCACATTACATTAGCCTTCAAAGCTTTGAAGATTATCTTCTATTTTTTTTGAGACATTTTATGCATTAGCCTGCCCTCTACACTCTGTGTATTGGCCACGCTCTCTGGGTTCTGAGTAGAGATGCCAGCCATGTGCTACAATTCTGCTTTCCAGGCCTACTTGGGCAGAAACCTATTCTCTTGGCTTTAGGTACACCCTAACCCCAACTGAATGGCAAAACACAGGAAGCCATGGCTCAACCCTTTCAAACCCCTGAGGTCATGGCCATACTTTTTGAGACAGAGGCAGCTCAGCTTCTCATGCTCTTTGCCTCTTCAGCTTCTACTTACTATGGCCTCAGGCCCATATCTGCCTGCTGGGGCAATTGTTCCAAAGTGCTGTAACTCCACTGTTTCAAATGCTACGAGGCATACCACTATGCCATGTAGCCTCCTGCACACATGGACTCAACTCTCCTGCTCCATGGGTCAGCAAGCCTAGCTCCACTGATTCAAGTGCCCAAAGGGACCCCACTCTGCCTGGAAACGTCTGTGCACAAGCACTCAGCTCTTATGCTCTGTGGGTCAGCTCCAGCACTGTTTTGTGCTGCTCTGGTTCTGCTGCTGGTCCTCTGCTGTTTCTGACCATCTGTGCCTTATTCGTGCTAACCGTTCTCCTTGATTCTTTCTGAGTCTCCCATGCATTCAGTTGCAAAACTGCTTACACGTTTTAGGTATTTGTTAAAGCAGCACCCCACTCTCTCAATACCAAATTCTGTTTTAGTCATCTAGTTCTGTTGTAACAGAAATACCACAAGTGGACAGCTTTAACAAAATAAAGTTTATTCTTACACAGTCCAAAGGGCTGCAAGTCCAAATTCAGGGTGTCATCTCCAAGGGAAGGCTTTCACTCTGTCAGCTCTGGAAGAAAATCTTTGTGTTACATCAGTCTTCAGTCAGGGAGCATCTTGGTGCAGGAACCTTAATTCTGAAGGAGCGCTGTATTCTCAGTGCTGCTTTCTTGATGATGTGTGTTTCCTAATTCTCTGCTTGCTTCCCTTTCTGCCGGCCAGCCTCGGCAGGGTCTGGGATCACGAAGGGATGGGTGGTGTCAGCGAAGAAATGATGAGACTGAGACAACCAGGAATCTGGAGATCGGCAGCCTGTTAAGGCCTGTCTTTCTTTATTTTTTATATAATCAGTGAGTGACCTGATTTCTTTGACCACATAAGCTGTTGGCTGACACCTTGTGGTCTTTTTTCATGTTAGTCATTAGGGTTTTTTAGGTAATGGCCCAAGGCAAGTATATTGTGGTTATAATCAACAGTGAAAACAAAGTTATGCCTTGAGCTCAATCAGCTCTATCTATACTTCAAGGTTAAAAGGTGCAGGAGGAGGGGTCTAAAGGTTATAATCTGGCTGTCTCTATTTGTTCCTTTTTTGTTCTTATTTTATCTCTTCCTGTGAGGATAGTAAGCACACATCATCCCCCACTCTTAAGCTGTTCTAAGAAGGACATTTCTTTAGCATTTACTCATTTGTCATACCAATTATAATAAACTTGCGAGTCTATCCATCTTCCTGATGTAGGGAGTGGGATGTCTATATCTAAGGGCTGTGTGGAGGGTCATCCCTGGGAAGCTTCCCAGGGCCTTCCTGTAATCTTGTGTTTCACGTGTGGAGGGGGAACTGCAGTTGGGGGAAGCCAGCGGATCTGGGCCAGCCTTAGCATTCCCGGGCTGGGCGTGTTGTGTTGGAATTCATTAAGCTGAGGGGGTTGTAAAACCCTTCTTAGAAGGCATCTTCTTTGATCCTTGTGCCGGGAGATAGGAGGGTATTTTTGAGGAAGGTTTAATTAGGATGCAAAATATCATCAGGGAGAGCACAGCCAAAAAAATATGTCAAGGGTGAGATGCGTCTACTCGCCATCACATAGGCATGTGGCCTTGCTTACAGAGGCTTCTGTGGGTGGCGGGCCTCGGCACCTTTCCTTTTATCTTTTGTAGGGTAAAGGGATAAAAAGTGGTAAAAACCACACTCCAGGGAAACTCCATCTTTACAGTGGAGCAGGGATGTGACCTTAGGAAGGGATTTACAGTCCCACTCTAATTCTCTCTAACATAATCCACTCTGTTAACCACTGGCAGAGATTAGGATTTACAGCATAAGAAAATCATAAATTGGAGGGCAATCACAGAATACAGGGGATCCTGACCCAGCCAAATTTCTACACATATTTTTTGGGGAACCATGTCGATACATAACAACACCCAAGAAAGTAAAAGTCAAGAAATGAAAGGAAATATTGCATGAGGCATATGGTGTTTGTGAAAACCCTCTTTAAAATGTTAAAGAGCAAGGATGTCATGTTGAGGACTAAGGTGTACCTGACCCAAATCTTGGTATTTTTCACTTGCCTCATACACATACAGAAAATGGAAAACGATAACGAAGACTGAAGAAGAATTGATGCCTTTGAATTATGGTGTGCAAAGAATATTGAACATACCAGAGACTTCCAGAAGAAAAAAACAAATCTGTCTTGGAAGAAGAATAGTCAGAGTGCTTCTTATGTGTGAATATGGCAAAACTTTGTCTTATGTACTTTGGACATGGTATTATCAGGAGGGATCAGTCCGTGGAGAAAGACACCATGGTTGGTACAGTAGAGGGTCAGCAAAAAAAAGGAAGACCCTCAATGAGATAGATTGACATAGTAATTGTAACAATGGGCTCAAACATACCAGTGATTGTGAGGATTGTGTGGAAACAGGGAATGTCAAGTTCTATTGTACGTAGGGTCACCGTGAGGGGGAATTGACTTGGTAACACCTAACAACAGCAGCTTCAGTTAAGTGATCAAGGTCAACATCAATAGTACATATCCTGAATATAATGTGATAAAAATGGCACCTTACCTCTGTGGTCTTCCAAAAATTTAATCATGAGAAGAAGACATTAGACAAATCCCAGTTGAAGGACAGTCTACAAATTAATGAACTAATGTTCCTCATAACTGTCAGGGTCATCAAAATTTAACAGAAATTGTCAAGATACTCAAGAGGAGCCTAAAGAGATATGACAACTAAATATAATTACATATCCTAGACAGGACCTGGAACAGAAAAACATTAGACTAAAACTAAGGAAATCTGAATAAACTGTGGAATTCAGTTAATAATAAGGTGTCAATATCAGTTCATTAATTAAAGCAAGTGTACCACACTAGTGTAAGATGTTAATAATAGCAGAAACAGTGGGAATGGTAGTATCATGGGAAGACAAGGAACCTATGGAAATCCTTTGTACTATCAGCCTATTGGCTCAATTTTCCTATAAATTTGAAACTGTTCTTAAAAATACAGCCTATTATTAAAAAAAGTTTAATTCAATAAATCTGACTTTAAAAAAGCAATGTAACATGCACATCTTTGGAGATTGATAATGAGGTTATCAGTGGGAGGCTTGTTATTTTAAACTTAAACTTGGATTCTAGTTCTCCGAAGCAGTATTTTCAAAGAAGATCTTCTAGGTTTCCTTTCATTATAAATAGGTTTCAATAGAGAAAGCATGTACTTTAAAAGAATTTTAACATTTAAGTCAATAGAGAGAGAAAATCAGGCAGTGGACAAGGCATGTCATATCTATCTTACATTTATGCTATCTTGTTTTATAATGATGTTTCCATTTTTTTCCCTCAGGCATGCCAGCCATATAGTTATTACTAATAGTATGTTAAATTTTTATTTCCCAAAGTTATTTTTTCATCAAATACTTATTGAATGCCTGTGCAAGAGAAAGGAAGGGGAATTCATATTCATTCATTCACTTATTCAAATATTTACTGAGCGTCTACTTGGCAAGAAGATTGATACAAAGGTTTTAAACAAGACCTATATGGTTGCTATCATCAGGAACTTTTCAGTGTACTAGGAGAGGGAACTTTAAACAACTCCAGAGATTGTCATATTAAAAATCTACGAAGGAAGTTGGAAGCAACTAGATGACCATCAACAGATGAATGGATCAGCTGTGGCACATACACACGGTGGAGTATTATGCAGCAAAAAAGAGCAATGGTGAATCTGTGAAGCATCTCATAACATGGAGGAAACCGGAGGACGTTATGTTGAGTAAGTCAATCACAGAAGGACAAATATTGTAGGAGACCACCACTGTAAAAACTCATGAAAAGGTTTACACAAAAAGAAACAATCTTTGATGTTTATCAGGGAGGGGAGCATTGGGGATGGAAAAACACTAAAAAAGAAAAAAAAATCTGTGAATGAGAAGTAAGGAATATTATGTGTCAACCTTTATAGTAGCGACTTCCAGTATCTTTTCTCATCTAAATTATCACAGTTATCCAAATGTGGTTATGTATGAGGCAACTGAGGACCAGATAGATTAACCTTCTATGTACGAGAGGTCCCAGAGCAAGCCAGTCCTGCGTATCTAAATTAGAAGTATCAAATTCTAAAGAGTTTGCTTGAAAACACTGTATCATCTCCTGAATTTCATGAAACCCTGAGGTTTTACTAAGACAATACTGATACTGAGAGGAACTGGAACTCAAATATCTTAAATAATTCATTTATTTTTTCTATTATGTGATACTGCTTCCTCCAAACAACCTAAATCACTTTGTTGACAGAAAGATACAAACTACACATGTGGAGACACAATCATTTTTAAAAAAAACTTTTAAAAATAAATTCTAGGATTGTTGTTGAAACAAAGTATTATTAACCCAAGTATTATATTTTCAGACAATTTTGGAAAATGTGCCACATCTGTCTTTGAAGAATTCTGTTATTTTTCCATGGTGATGAAGTTTTTCATGGTATTTTGAATAGGCTGTTGCTTTGGGTAAGTATGTAGGAGGCAAAAGAGTTCTGCAAACAAGGAAGTGCATTCTCAACCAAATTATGTTACAGAGGAAAGTTTCCAAGAACAATATTCAATTTATATCATTCAAGGATTTCACAGATTTATTGTTTTAGCTATTGCAGATTATTTGGATGATGTCATTGATATAACAGGATATCATGAATTTTTCTTTGTAGACTGACAACATACTAATGTTTATGTGGGGTGCAGATGGGGGAAAAAGATATTCTTTAAAAAAAACACAAATAATGGAAAAGGAAAACTACGATTAGTTTTGTAGAGAACATATGTAACACTGCTGTAAGTTTTTTTGTTCTCAAGTTGTTTGTGGCAAAACAAATGGGCTATGATATAAGAAATAGGAAAACTGAGAAAGAAAATACAAAAATAGTATGTTAAAATACTGAGTAATATACTTAGGGTAGAGTTAATTACTCAGACTGTGTAGCCTCTAAGTTTATGTTTCTGTTAGACTCTCTGGTGATAACAACAATACATTTTCATAGATTAATTTTGGAAACACAGTTTGTGTCCCTTCCTCCATTTTGCATCTTTATTCTTGTTTCAGCCATTCATAAATTCAAATATTTTAAAACCCTCATAGTGGTTTAACCCCTCCAGCTGAAATAGATAAATATAAAAAGTGTTCTCCTTCAAAATCTAAGGAAAACATAGACAAATATGTTTTCCTGTGAATCAAAACCTGGAAAGAAAGTAAAAGATTGATTTTTCTTATGTTCTGGTCTGCTGCTATTAAGCATGTTTCTTCTTATTTTTGTCCTTTCGTCTAAAACCATTTTTTCCTCTCCTGGTGTGCCTCCAAGCAGATTCCTGTTACTTACCTGACAGCGAAAATGGCAACTCTCTTGTATTTTGGTAAATTGAGTGCCCACTGTTCACTCATTCTTTTTACGAATATGTATGTAAGAGCCTACCACATATTAGGTATAGTTGGGGGTAGTGGGGGTAGGGGAAAAGAGAAAGAACCAATCCTTAGAGCCATGAACTTTGTAACATAGAAAAATAAAAGTCAAAAACCTAAAACCTGGTGTCCAGCCTAATAAAGGAGATGGGGCAGAGAAAGACTCAGATATACACTTTCATGAATGTCATAGTAGATTAAAAAAAAAAAAAGAAAGTGCTGCTGAGTGATTTAGAAGAGGGCTACAATATTGATTTCAAGCACTATTTTTTTTTTAATGTGTAATCTCATGAAATTTAGAGAAGTATCTTTAACACGCACATCAGAATTTTTTCTATTGCAGTTGACTGAATCTCCCTTCAATCTGGCTTAAGCGAAATAGGGAATTTGTTTGAAAAGCTCACGGTACTTCAGGCAAAGCTGGATCCAGATGCTCAAAGCATGTTATCAAGACTCAGTCTCTTCCTTCCTAACACCATTCCCTTTGTTCCCCTCTCTGTTATCTTTATTCCAAGCAGGTTTTTTTCACATGTTGGACCTAGGCCTTCTTCCTATCAGCACTTAGCTAATCAGAAAAAGAGCTTCTCTTTTGCAGTGGTTTAGAAGTGAGTTTCATTCAACAAGCTTAGTTTTATGCCCATCCCTGAATACTTACTGTGTGACCAGTTCACCTGCAATCCCGGAAGTCAAAATGGTACAGTGGGAGATTAGGTCAAATGAGCCCAAGAGAGAGGTTGTGTTCCAAAGAAGCGGCTAGGTGTGGTTACTAGAAGGCCTAAAAAACTGAAACAAACTTACTGCTGTAGAGTTGATTCTAACTCATAGTGACCTGTAGGACAGAGTAGAACTGCCCCATAGGGTTTCCAAGGATTGCCCAGTGAATTTGAACAGTCAACATTTTGGTTAGCAGACAAACTCTTAACCACTATGCCACTAGTTTCCCATCAGAAGGCCAGGAAGTCAACAAATTTCCACTACAGGTGAGCATGTGTTTTTCCACTTGCGTAGGTCTCTTTTAGTTTCTTGCAGTAGTGTTTTGCTGTAGTATGAATAAAGAACAGTCCTATTGTCCAAGGAGTTTACATTGCTATGCATACATCATAATTTGTTTTGTGCATTTAAAATAGATTTTCTCAATGTTAAAAGTTTTCTTTTTAATTATAAAAGCAATATATGCTTTATCTAAAATATAGAAACTAAGCAAAATATAAACAGAAAAATTGAAATCACTTGTAATTCCACTTTGCAGATATCATAATTTTAGAGTAGTTTTCCATCTTTTATTTCTAATTATATTTTACTCTCTTTTTTTACAGTTTTCATAACATATGTATTTATTTGCAGTTTTGTATTTGCTTTTTCATTTTATGTTCTTTATATTTTCTAGGTCACTAGAAAGTCTTAATGTTAATCACTTTTCATGGCTACAACACATTCCATCTATTGGATGTTCATTTCTCTATTGTAAAACATGCTTTACTATCTTGACATAAATATTTGCACCGTTTCTGAATTTTTTTCTAGGACAGAGCTTTAAAAGGGATCATAATGCCAAACTCTGTTCCAAAAAGCTCCGAAGAAGCTGAAGTGGAGTCATGCTGTCACTCTCACCATCAGTAAGAATGCTCATTAAAAAAAAAAACACAAACCCACCTAATTTGATTAAAACATTATATTAAATTATTGTTAAAAACTAAATTATATTACATGAAAGAAGCTAGATCAAGGAAGAGTATACTGTTTGCTTCCTTCACACAAAGCTACAGAAAATGCAAACTCAGAGCGACAGAAGGAGATCAATGGTTGTCTGGGGACGAGGGGTGGGTGAGGAGGCGTGATGGAGGGATTATAAAGTGACCGAGAGCAAACTTTGGGGCTAAAAGATGTGCTCACTCATTGTGGTGATGTTTTCATTGGTGTACGCACATGTCAAGCTTTGCTATCAAACTGCACACTGTATAAATCTGGTTTATTACGTATTAGTTATAACTTAATAAAACCTTAAAATTAAAAAATAACACCTTTTAATCTGATTTTTAAATACTAATCAGTGTGAACATTTTTCATATGTTTTAGTTATTGGTGTACACATCTGTCATTTTCCATGTCATCTGTTAATTTTTCTCTCTGGATCTTAGCAATTTTCTGTTGTATTATGTGAACTATGTCTATATTAAGAAAATTAACCATGGAAAGTCTCCAGATTTCTTTTCTCTGTAATTTTTCTGTGTGATAACACATTTCTGGCAGAAGCCATTTGTTTATGCAGAATGATTTAAACAAAAGGAATGGTCTATACCTATATGAAATCTCTCAACTACAGTGAATTTTAATCACTGTTTTGCAAAACAAGACAGTTTTAACACAATTCATACTGGTAAATGAAAGGGTGCTAGAACCAAGACCTTTAGAATTGGCATCTAAAATACTTTGTTCGTTTTGCTTCTATGTTTTGGAGCTCTATTCTTAAATTATTATGGCATACTAAACAGTGGAGGTGAAAGGCCCTCCTACCAAAAACTGTACGACATGACTTTAAGAGTTTGGTTGGCAGGAGTTACTGTTTACAATGGTGCACGCAATAACGCCTTCCTCGGCTTTCTAGGGCTCATCTTTTCGCTGTTTACACGGACAACCAAAGGTGGGTAGTGCCACGGATGATCTCACGCTGGCATGACGTCAAAAGCCTTTGACGTCAGAAGGCGGTCGCCACGGGGACCGTTCGCCACCGACGGCTGAGTCGTGAAACCCCATCACTACACTCTACAGCGTCTGCAGGGTTTAAGCTGCTGAAGAAGCTTTAACCTTAAGGGGGCCTCAGGGAGAGGAGTTGTGCTGCTGCCGCCGAGAGCCCAACCTCCGCGGCTTTGGGTCTGGGGCCCTGGCCTGTGGTGGCGAGCGGCGGCCGCTGGAGGCGGGAGGCGGTGGCGGCCGCGGGCGGACCGCCCGGGTCTCCCTCGCTCTGTGCAGGGCCCGGAGAGAGGATCCGCCATATTGGAGGGAGAAGAAGGTGTCTCACAGCCGCGGCGCGAGGCGGGTGAAGGTGGCGGCGCTGGCCTCGATCGGGGAGGAGTCGCCTCTCCCGGGGCCTTCAATACTGGGGAGTGAATGAGGCACTCACGCTAGTCTCCTCCCTGCCCATTCCCTCCACTTTTCTCCGCCGGGATCGGGCCAGGAGGAGGCTGGAGCCGGCGGTGGCGGCGGCCGCGGCAGGATGTTCTCCAAGAAGCCGCACGGGGACGTGAAGAAGTCCACTCAGAAGGTGCTGGACACCAAGAAGGACGCGCTGACCCGCCTCAAGCACCTGCGCATCGTCATCGGTGAGGAGCGAGGGGTGGCGGCACCCAGACGCCGGCGTTGCCCGGCCTTCCTCCCTTGGGAACCTCTGGGGACTCGCCTACGGGACCTGGCGTGTCCGGACCTGGCGCGGTCTGGGAGCAGAGGGCGAGGCGTCGCCACTGCGGAGACCCGGGAGGGCGCGTAACTTGGGGAAAGGAAAACTTGGCGATTGGTAAACATTAGTCGCTGTTAACACAGGGTTATCTAATTTTGAGTTAAGACTTCGAAATCCGCTTTTTTCTTTTAAATAATTATTCCATAAACTTAGATCTTTCAGGTTGTCGGGAGACTTGGTGTGGTGTTTATAGGATGTGTTTGCCGAATGACTATTGCCGTCTCCACCCAATATAAACCTTAATTTTTCATTGCAAGTTTCTTGGCTGCTGAGGGCAAGGAGTGGGCAGTTACAGCTCTTTGGGAAGTGGGTGGTTCCCAAAACGCTGTGGGAAAGAGCCCTGCTTTTATACACTCTTTTTCATCATTACTGTCATTTAGAGGGAGAATTATTAATTATGGGGTGGGGGGAGGAAATAGTTTATAGCTTTCTTTGCTTCTCGAGAATTGTATTTTTACTTAAGTTTTCTTAACAATTGTCTGCTCACTACCTCTTTTGCTGGCAGACTAAATAGTGCCCTGCATTTTGGGTATAATGATAAACGAAGCTTTTGGATGTTTGGTCATTTCATAGCCTGATAAGGGCTATAATAATAATATTTAGGGGCCTTCTAGTCATACTTGCATTTTTTGATGAAGAAATTTGGGGTCAAGAGGAAAGTGAGTTTGCCTGTGTTGATTCACAGAGTTATTAGCAGAACTGAATTTAGAACCCAGATGCCTGAATCCTACTGTAGAGTACTATGTCTAGCTGTCTTTGTAATGAGTATTACAGCTTTGGGAAGTGATGTTTATGTATGTAACTCCTTTATATGAGGTGCATGCTTCTCTACTAATACCCTGCATTTGTGTGGATTTTATTGTTTTCAAAGTGATTTTGTATAATTTTTCATAATGAATCCCCACAATAAATCTGTAAGTAGGTCATTATTATTCTCCATTTTTATAGATGAGAAAAGTGAAGTTTGGAAAAGTTAAGTGGTCACCGGTTAAGTAGAAGGCAGAGCCAGAACAGGAACTCAGATTTTATGACTCCAGTGCAATTTTTTTTTGTTTTGACTTTTCCTATATTTGTAACAGCTAATCTTGATCACAGGTAAGTTGTATTTTTTTCCTGTGGAATGGTAAAAAGACAATTCATGCATCTTGACAATGTAAAAAGTTCAGATTTCAAGAAAATGCAAGTCTTCTAAATACAGTTTAGTTATGATCTGTTCAACTTAAGTTGTAAAATTTTGGCAACAGTGGGACAGATAAAAAAACTAATGTATGAATGTAGGAAGAGATGGATTGCTTAATAATGGCAGTTTGAAATTTAAGATTGGGACTTGGCATGTACTTAAGACAAACTGTAGGTTGTGAAGTGGCAGAACTATAAATTTTAGTTGCAATAAAGTATTGAGACTTTCTAAAGTTAGCTCCTGTAGTTCTCTAGTTACACAATGGTTAAGGAATGGTTCATGTATGCTTCTTTGGGATAGAGATTTTTTTCCATCTGAGAGACCTGGTCTAAATTAAGAGGTCACATATATTAGCTGTTTTGTAGGGCCTGGCTTCCTCTATTTGAAAACAAAACAATAATTAAAAAAAAACCAAACCTTCTGCTTCTTAATAATTTATAGACTGTTTTGAATGGAGCATGTGCTGTGTGTGTGTAAACATTTAAAATACCCTTAAGAGCCTTCAGCTGGAGAACACTGTGCTTCCAGACTCCCTGCCCTGTTAGTAGAGAAGGCTCATTACCTAGAGAGATTGTTACAGTTTCATAGTTTTAGCACAGCATTTCTCAGCCAGGAGCGGTTTTACGCTATAGAAGACATTTGGCAATTTCTGGAAGTATTTTTGGTTGTCACAACTGAGGTGGAGGCGTTACTGACTTCTAGTAGATAGAGGCAGAGGATGCTACTAAGCGTTTTACGTCACAACAACCATGTAGCCCAGTATGTCAATGGCGTCAAGGTTGAGAAACCTTTTTAAAACATAGAGTAAGAGATGGACCTTCAAATGCTGTGTTGTTAGGTGTCATCAAGTTGATTTCAAATCATAGCAGCCTCATGTGTGCAAAGTAGAACTGTGCAGTAGGGTTTTCTAGGCCCTCCCTAGTGGTCAAGAACTAAGGCTGCTAACCAGGAAGTTCACAGTCCCAAATTCACCAGACCTTCTTTGGAAACTTTATGAGACTCTGTCCTGTAGGATCACTGTGAGTCAGAATAGACTCACAGCAAGAGGTATAATCTTTACAGCTGCAGATTGCCAGGTCTTTGTCCTGAAGAGCTGCTGAGTGGGTTAGGACTGCCAACCTTTCAGTTAACAGCTGAGTGCTTAACCATCGCATCAGCAGAGCTGTATTAGTTGTAATACAGTAATTAAAGTCAATAGAAGATTCCTTAATAATCATAGTTATTCTGTGTGAAGTATGGTGAATATACTTCTTAAAATGAGTAGGAGAGAGGAGATGACGAAAGCTAAAAAGTATCTTAAGAGATCTGCCATCAGGTCCCTAATTTTTTTTGTTGGAAGAGACACTTTTTAGTAGTTAGTGTAGGTTTTACATCAGGTAAACACAATGAGGAAACTGTAGTTTGCAGAGTTATTGAGCATTGCCTGCTGTCCAAGATTTTGAGTTTTGTTTGTTCTCACCTAATCTGTATTTTTATCCCTTAAATTGAACTGCTACTTGAGGGTATTTATAGGAAAACTGAATGCTTCCAAGTATCTGAGGACATAATCATAATTTAAACATCCAGTGTATACCTTTTACCTGACATGTGTTCCCAGTGTAGGACAATTCCAGTTGCCTTTTTAGAACTTGATTCTGAAAGAAGGGAGTCTCTCAGTAAGTGGTTAAGTACTTGACTACTAACTGAGAGATGGGCAGTTCAAATGCACCCAGAGGTGCTTTGAAATCTGCTTCTGAAAGGTCACCTCTTTGAAAACTATGGAGCAGTTCTGTTCTGCACACATGGGTATGAGTCAGAATCGACACTAAGATGAGCAAATGTTCTTTCCCTTTTTTATTAACATGATGAATTTTTTGATTATTAATGTGATGATTGGGAAACCCTGGTGGTGTAGTGGGTTAAGTCCTACCACTGCCAACCACAAGGTCGACAGTTCAAATCCACCAGGCGCTCCTTGAATACTCTGGGGGTCAGTTCTAACCCTGGCCCCTAGGGTCGCCATGAGTCAGATCCGACTCGACGGCACTTGGCTGGCAATGTGATGATTTTCAAATGTTAAACCAATCCTGCTTTCCTAGGTTTAAATCCCAGCTGGTTATGCTCTGTTGTCCTTCTTATAGGCTGTTGGATTTGGTTTGCTAAAATTCTATTTATAATTTTTGCATCTATTTTCCTGAGGGGTATTGGTCTGTAGTTTTTTTATAATGCATTTAATTTTGCTGCGAGGTAATGTTATTCCTTCCTGTTTGATTTTCTGAAAGTGTTTTTATATAATTAGTATTTTTCTTCATGAAATGTTTGATGGAATTCACCAGGGTGATGCTTTGGTATGGAGTTTTCTTTGTGGGAATGTTATAAACTACAATCTCAATTTCTTTAATAGATGGAGAAGGCTGTTTCTTCTTGAGTGAGCATCAGTAGTTTGTGTTTCAAGTAGTTTGCCATTTCATCCAGGTTGTCAGGTTTATAGATATAAAGTTGTTCATAATATTCCCTTGTTGTTTTAGTATTTACAGAATCTGTGGTTGCTGATGTCATCTCTTTCAATTACTGGTATTTATGGATTTTTTTTACTGAACAATCTGATTAGAGATTTATCACATCTATTGACGTTCCAAAAGAATCAGTTTTTGGTTTATTATCGCTATTATTATTATCATTATTTTTAATATTTCGTCAAGTCTGCTTTGATCCTTGTGCTTTCCTGTCTTCTGCTTAGCTTGGTTTAATTTGTTCTTTTTCTAGTTTCTTAAAATGTAAACTGAAGTTATTGATTGGAGACCATCTTTCTAATATAGGCATTCAGTGATATCAGATTTTTGTTATCAGATTTTTGCTTCATATATTTTTCTCTGAATTTTATTTATTTTGTTTTTTTTGAGAATAAGCACAACAAAACATACACCAATTCAGCCGTTCCTAACTGTATAGTTTAGTAACATTGTTTACATTCTTTGAGTTGTGCAACTGTTTTCTGAGTTTTTCCCTCATTAAGATAATAAACTCACTGATCCCTAATCTTTCAGATTGTTGTTGAGTCCCATATGGATAGTTCTTAAAGGAGCATAATGCTGAAGACAGTTTTTTCTAGTTGAACTAAACTGGTATTTAGTTTTAAGATGACTTCTGGAGTTATTTTTGGTTTACAGTTTAAAGAAAATCTGAGAACAATAGTTTGGTGGGTTTCTTCACCCTCTGTGGCTCCAGAAAGCTTGAGGTGTATTTGAATTTGAATGACTAGCAGTGCCTCATGTCCTGTGAGATCACACATCTATCAAACTCAAGCCTGTGCAATAGATCTTGGGAGATTTAATGTAACTTACAAGTTAAGACTTTTGGCATAAGGTCTGAGGGGAGCTAGCTGCTCTGTTATACTGGGTTTGGGACCTCAGTCAAGCCATTTGGCCTTTATGAGCCTTAGTTTACTTAAAATATGGGATAGTACTGTTTGTTTAAGATAACTGTAGGGATTAAGTGAGATAATGTGTGTGAAAAATACCTGAGATACTTTAAAGTGTTTAATGTAAAATACTTCAACATACTAAGTTAAAACCCAAGGAGAGGACAGCATTTATTTCATGTAGTTTATTTTGGCATTCTTGTAAAGTTTATCCTGAAAATCATCGTGCAGTCTCCTTGCAGTGCAGACTGCTTTACACATGTAGTTTAGGATAGCTTGTTTTCATGTGAATTCAAAAACATGTGTTTCTCTTTTTCTTTCTACTCCTTATTTATGCAGCTGAGTACAATGTACCTGTCAAATCACCTACCTTAAAAAAGCATTGGACAGGGGCCAGCAACCAGATGGAGTACAGAATTCATTGGAGAGTTGATTGGAAACTATGGAAATGGAAAATTGAGTCTTAGTTTTAGAATATTGGTCCTCACACGTAGTAAACAAGATGAGAAAATAATATTTATAAATATTATCCTTTATGTGTCAGATACTTTTCTAGAGTAGATAAATATGATTTTATGGTGGAGCAAGAGAGTCTCAAGGACAGATAGTAAAGTTTTCAGGAGCACGGAGCTGTATGAATAGACTTCAGACCTGTGTCTCAGATCTGTTTACAGAGCTTTTGTTCTCTCTTATGGTGGTAGCTTAGAGAAGAAGCTATACAGTATGCTGATAGGGAAATCATATCATCTTTTTCAATATGTAGTTGCTGGGCTAGTCCAGGAAGAAGTATTGGGAGATTTACATTTAAATGTTTGTGTTAAACCAATTCTCTGTGATTGCTAGAGCTCTCAGTCTTCATCTTCTTCTCCCTTTTTGTTGGCAAAAATCTTTGCTGTTAGAATAGCCATTGTAAGGTGACCTGAAGAAAGAACAGCCTGAAGGAGAGACAATTTCAGTATCTTTCTATGTCTGTACAGATGTTACAGCCAGTTCATTTCCGCGAATTGTTGCATGATAGCCAGCATTTTGGTGTTTGTTGGTCACTGTACTTGACCATTTTAAAAAAAATTTTTTTATTTAATATAACTGAGTAAAAATGTACATTCCCGTATAAATCTACATACCCACCTATATGCAGCTTCCACTGCTCTCCCTGCCCGGTGACAGCACACTATTCCTCTCTGCTCCATACATGTCTCATTTTCCCAACAGTCTCTTTTTTCCCTCCACTCCACCCACTCTCCTTCCTCCAGCCAGTGGTCAGCAGGATGACATCTATAGATGCATAGAACCATAAAGTGCATCCAATATATGGTCACTGCATTGCCAAGTCCAATCCATTCCTGTCCGAGGCATGGACTTTCGTTATGATTTATGGTCACGGGCAGCATCAGGGCGAGGGGCCATGCTTCCAGGGGAACCCCGAAACCACTGGACCATCAATTTAGGTCTTTTAGTGGGGATTTCAGGGTGCACCCCTTTTTATTCTTGTGTTGCCAGTGAGACTCAACTTAGTGAGCTCCATCGCGGCTATCACTGGTGGTGGCTGGGCACCATCTGGTTCTTCTGGTCCTAAGTCGATGTAGGCACCCACTGATGTGGGTCTCTTTGTCTTCTGGGTTGTCTTTCCCCCGTGTCATTTTGGTCCTCGGTGAGCATCCGTTCCTGCTGAGTTGGGACCATTTGCTGTGCCCTCGGATGGCAGCTTGGCAGCTTTTAAGACCCCAGACGCCACTCACCAATGTGGGGTGGAGAGAGCTCTCTTAGCAAAACGCTAGTTGTGCCAATTGGGCTCACTTTCGCCTAAGAGCATGATCCCCTGCCCCCTGCCCCAGCTACTCTATCCTTGTAATATTGGGTTAAGATGGAAGGAGTACTCATGTTATGTTTAAGTCCACTTAATATTGTTCTTGTTTCTAAGGTGTGCTGTCACCGATTTCACCCAACCAGATACCTAGCAACTACCTAATCTAAACCCTCCCCCCCTCCATCCCCTCCCTTGCAGCTGTCAAAGAGTCTTTTCTTCTATACACAAGTCTGTTTTTGAGGTCTTATTGTAGAGGTCTCATACAATATTTGTCCTTTTGTCGCTGACTGCTTTCATTCAGCATAATGTTTTCCAGTTGAAACCAGGTCATGAGATGTTTCCTGAAGTCATCGTTGTTCTTTATCATTGCGTAGTGCTCCATTGAGTATATATACCATAGTTTACCTATCCATTCTTCTGTTGTTGGGCATCTGGGTTGATTCCATCTTTTTGCTATCGTGGACTGCGCTGTGATAAACATTCTGGTGCATGTTTCTGTTGGTGTGAAAGGCCTTGATTCTGTAGGATATATTCCAAGTAGTGGAATTACTGGGTCAAATGGCATATCAATATCCATTTTTTTAAGGAAGCGCCAGATTGCTTTCCAGAGAGGCTGGACCATTTTACAACCCCACCATGTACTTGACCATTTTTCAATTAACTCTGCAGATTACTATTTTTCATCTTCTCTGCCTAATTATGGTATAGTTATTTTACATAAACAGATCATTTTTAATTTAAAGGATAGTAAAAATGTATTAACAATAACATACTTAAATTTCAGGCATTGATAATAGCAGATTTCTTTTAAGTAAAGAAGACTGAAAAGTTGCTTCAAATGAAAAGTAACTTGGTTCCTCTATTTTTCTTTTTTATATTTAGGGAAGGAAATTTATCTTAAATTGATTACTGAAAAGTATCTGGTTGCTTTTCTTTAAATACGTTTTTACAAAAAAAAATTGGATTAAAGTATTTCAAGTCCAAAAAATAATAAAACACTGGTGTTCAGTAGGTAGAAACAGCATCATGTAAGGATAGAAACAAATACTGTATGTTGATTGAGTAGATAACAAACACACAGAACATATTAACTTGGGAACAGATATGACTGGAAATATCGGAATCACTGTGAACTGTAAGCTGCCTGTAAAAATAGCTAACTTGATATTTGAGTACATCTTTAAGCTCATGGTATCTAAAGTTAGGAAATACTCTTATAAAATTGACATTAGACTCTTCAATACTAAAGCTTTTTTAATCAAATCAGTGATATTCTTCCTTGCCTAGAGAATTCAGCATTCCTTTTTCTTGCTGTTGCTACTCATACACTTCTGCACTCCTTTGAAAATCCATTTTTGGGGTGCATATGCTTCCTGATCACACTGTCCGCCAGGGTTTCTCCCTGCTGCTTTCTTGTCAACCTCCCAGTCACTCCAGTAAATTTTTCAAAAACTTTGATACCTGACTTACTATCTTACAGCATTTTAACGGAATCAGATCATTAAATGACTCATCTAACTCTCTTGTGTATTTGATACCCTTAACTTTAAGAACCTCGCTACTATTGCATTAAGTAGCGTTCTGTTTGGTTTCCCATAAGCTACAGAAGGAACTCATGTGACTGGTTCATTAGATAGTTGTTTAGATGAAGATCAAGAAGGGTGAAAGCTCATCTAGGTAAGAAAATACATGTAGGTGGCCACCTCATACCTTGTAACAGAATAAATTCTAAATGGATCAAATTCCTCTGAGTGAAAAGTAAAACTCTAATAGGACTGGAAGAAAATAGTAGGTCAGTATTTTTTTTTAAGTATCTTTATTGCTTTTCAATTCACTCATCTGAAATGTACAATTCAGTGGTTTTAGCATTTTCACAGATAGGTGTGATCACCACCACAGTTGATTGAGAACATTTTTATCACTTCAAAAGTAAACCCTGTATCCTTTAGATGCACTCCACCCTCCCCGTATCTATCTTCTCAGCAGCCCTAAACATCTGCGAATCTTTCTGTTTCTATAGATCTCTGTCCTCAGGACTTTCATGTGAATGCAGTCATATATAATGTGGTGACTGGCTTCTTGAACTCAGCATAATGTTCACAAGGTTCAGCCGTGTGGCTTGGATGGATACTTTGTTCCTTTATAGTGGAATAATTTTCCATTTTATATAAATAACACATTTTGTGTATCTACCCATTGGTTCATGGATATTTGGGTTATTTCTATCTTTTGACCTGTATGAATATTGCTGCTACAAAAATTTGTATCCCGATTTTTTATGGGCATATGTTTTCACTTCTCTTGGGTATTAAACCTAGGGGTGGAATTCTTGGGTCACATGATAGCTCTATGTTTACTCTTGTTCGAAGAAGTGCCAGATTCTCCATAGTGGCTACATCATTTTACATTTCCACCAGCAGTGTCATAAGAAAAATTAGTATTTTTCCACATCCTCTTTAATACTTGTGATTATCTGACTTTCTGATTTGAGCTATTCTAGAATATAGCTAGGTGTAAGTGGTTGTGAAGTGGTATCACATTGTGGTATTTTAATTTTCATTTACTGGATAACTATGTTAAACATCTTCACATATGCATATTGATCGTTTGTATATCTTCCTTGGAGTAGGTAAGTCTTTTTTAAATTTTCCGGTAGGAAAGACGACTCTTGGAACTTACCAAAGTTAGAAACTGTCAAGGAAATGATAAATTTGCCTATATGAAAGACCTTACATTTGTGAGAGTGAAACCCATCATTAACTGAATTAAAAAATAAACAAAGAAACATTGTATCATATTTGAAACAGTTAATTTTCTTAATTTATAGACTCACAAATTTGTAAAATTTGGAAAAGATTTAAAAGTAGGTTGTCAAGACATGTGGATACAGATTCTCATACATTGCTAAACTGAAAAACCAAGCCTGTTGTAGTTGATTCTGACTAATGGCAGCTGTATTGGACAGAGTAGAACTGCCCGTAGAGTTTCCAAGGAGCACTTTGTGGGTTAAAACTGCTGACTTTTTGATTAGCAGTCGTAGCACTTAGCCATACCACCAGGGTTTTCCATGTATTGCTAGTTGAATGTAAATTGGAGGGCAGTTTGACTGTTAATATCAAAATTTAACAAATATACATGAATATCCTTTGAAGCCAGCATTTCTATTTTGTAATGTTTGTCCAAGTAAGTGATTAAGTGCCCAGTTTGAACCACTGTATTGCTCATTATATTAGGAGAGATTGATTTTAGAGTTTAGGTATATGTCTACAGTCCAGTGTTCTGATTCTCAGGAATTGTTAGCGTGATAGTAATTACTGAATAAATATATACAATATACTTTTGGTAACTGTTCCTTCTTTTCACTATCTTTGAAAAGATTGTAGGGATAAAAACTTTTATAGAAGCAGCTTTCATGTATTGGTAGTAATACCTAATATTTGTTGACCGCTTATATATGAAAGTACCAGGACTGAGTGTTTTGTATGTTAACTGTTCCAGAGTATCTGTCAATAGTTTCTCTGTTGTTGCTATGTTGTTAGGTGCTATTGAGTTCTTTCCAAACTCAAAGCAACTCTGTGAACAACAAAATGAAACACTGCCCGGTCTTGGGCCATGTCCACAATTGTTTTTTATGCTTAAGCCCATCATTGTAGCCATTGTGTCATTCCACCACATCGAGGGTTTTTTTTTTGCTGACTTCGCTCTACCAGGCATGATGTCCTTCTCTGGGGACTGATCCTTCCTGACAATATGTCTGAAGTATATAAGACACAGTCTTGCCGTCTTTGCTTCCAAGGAGCGCTCTGGTTGTACTTTTTCCAGAACAGGTTCATTTGTTCTTTTTGGCAGTCCATGGTACATTCGACATTCTTCTCCAACACCACAATTCAAAGGCATCAGTTCTTCTGTCTTCTTTGTTCATTGCCCAGCTATCACACGCACATCATGAGATTGAAAATACCATGGCTTTGATCAGGCCCAGTTTAGTCTTCAGGGTGACATCTTTACTTTTCAATACTTTAAGGAGATCCTTCGCAGCACATTTTCCCAGTGCAGTGCATCGTTTGATGTGACTGCTGTTTCCATGTATGTTGATTGTGGCAGTTTCTCTGTAGTATGTTAATTCTTAGTTCCCGAAGGAACTTGAATATTAAAGAGTAACTAGGAGGCTATAGTGGAGAAAGTCAGAAGATCTGGATTCTGATCTTACCTAGATTATATACTAAACACTTCTGATCTTCATTTTGCCTGTCTGTGAAATTAAGATGAAACGTCACATATTGCTGGAAGATTACATGAAAAAATGTATTGAGGAACAGCACTTGGTGAAGTATTTCAAAAATTAATTTAAGTCAGAATTCTGCAGATGATAAAATTGAACTAGGGATGTAATGGCCTACTCAAAGTAAAGTAAAATTTATTCTTAAGAAATGAGTAGGAACTGCTGAATAGTTTTGATGATGGCTTAAATTTTGGACTTTAATCTCAGTCTGTAACCTATTTAAAATGGGTAAATTAGAGAGAATATTATTTAAAAGTTACATGTTGGGAAAACAAATGAACTTCATAAATGAAAGGAAATACAAATTTGTTGTTGGTGCTTTATTTCAAACAAACATGAGGAAATGCTGAAATTGTGTCACTTAGTAATTATTTCTCTTTCCTACCACACCCACAATTAAAATAGAATAAGTATTATGGCAAAGCACTGTTTGAATAACCAAAACATTTTTTGTCATTGTGTGAAGTCTTTTAAATCAGTAGCTTCAAGGTACACAGTCTTTAAGGTTCCTGGTCGTTTTTCCCTTTCCATCAATTGTGCTTAGGACCTCCTGGAGACAAGAGGGTTGTTACTGTTAGCTACTTCTTGTAAACAAGCCATTTCTTGTAAAGTGACCTTAAGGAAAATAATTATCTGTGTGTGTTTCCATTCTTTTGCTGGAGAAATCTGAAAATAATAGATTGGAGTACTATTTGAATAGCTAACATATGTAGAGCTTTCTTTGCTAGGTTTTTGGGGAACTGCAAAGATGAATGTGAAAGTTGATGGTGACTGAAGGAGAATCCTGCGTCAAAAGTGAAATATATTATGAATGTAAACAGAAGATCATATCTGAATGAGGGCCTTGGGAGAAAGCTTCATGGGGGCAAGGGCATTTGAACTGCCTTGAAAAATGGTAAGGATTTCATTAGATAGAAGTGAAAGAAGAGTTTGGGTTAAGGTCTGTATGTACATTCACACACAGCACAACATACACACATTTTGTGTATAAGTCCATTTTGAGATACATGATGTACAAATGTTTTCTCCGATTCTGTAGGTCTTTTCATTTCAGTTAAGTTTGGTCTGTTTTTTTGTTGTCGCTTGTGCTTTTGGTGTCGTATCTGAAAAAACATTGACTAATGCAAGGACGTGTTTCTTTAGAAGAGTTACATGGTTTTATTTATTACCGGCAGATTTTTGATCCGTTGTGCTTCCTCTCCTGTTTTTCTTTTGTCAGTTTGGGCAGTGGTTTATCTTTTTATTTTTATTTTTTGATCTTTTCAGAAAAACCAGCTTTTGTAGTCTCTCTCATTTAATTCTGCTCTAATTTTTATTATTTGCTTTCTTCTGGTGGCTGAAGGCTTCTTTTGCTGTTTTCTGTTTTTTCGAGTTGTAAGGTTAATGCTTTGATTTTGGCCCTTTTGGGATGTGTGCGTGTATTGCTCTAAATTGACATCTGAACACTTCTTTTGCTGTGTCCCAGTGATTCTGGTAGAATGTGTATTTTCATTCTCATTTGATTCTGTGAATTTTATTATATCCTTAATATCTTCTATAACCCAATATTTTCTTGTTCAGTTTCCATGTGTTTGAATTTTTTCCTTACTGTTTCTGTTGTTCATGTCTCCTTTTGTGGCTTTTTGGTTAGAAAAGATGTTTTGTAATATTTTGCTACTTTAGATTCTGTTAAGGCTGATTTTATAGCGTGATATGTGGTCCATTCTGGAAAATGTTCCGTGTATGTTGGGTGAAGTGTTCTGTGTATATCTATTACGTCAAGTTGGTTGATTGTGGCATTTAGATCTTCTGTGTCTTTATTGACCTTTTTTCTGGATATTTTGTCCCCCACTGAAAGTGATGTGTTGAAGTCTTTTACTTTTATTGTGGAGCTGTGTATTTCTCTTTTCAGTGCTGTTGGAGTTTGTTGTATGTATTTAGGAGCCTTGTTGAACGCATAAATATTTAAAATGGTTATGTTCTCCTGGTATATTGATCCTTTAATCATTATGTAGTGCCCTTCTTTATCTATTATGGTGGATTTTACTTTAAAGTCTGTTTTGTCAGAAATTAACATTACCACTTATCATGGATTGAATTGTGTCCCCCCCAAAATATGTGTAGTCATGTGGCTGGGCCATGATTCCCAGTATCTTGTGACTGTCCTCCATTTTGTGGTTTTCCTATGCTGTATGTTAAAGGTTAGGGTGGGGCTGTAAATCCCTTCATAGGATTAGCTGCTTGCATCACTGTAAAGGGAGCTTCCCTGGAGTATGCCTTGCCCCACCCTTAATCCTTTCATCCTATGAAAGATAAAAGGACAGAGAAGCAGAGAATTGGGGAACCTCGTACCATCAAGAAAGCTACACCAGAGTTCCAAAGCAGTGTGTATGCAAGTTTTGGTATGACTAATTGACTTAGAGTGTAAGCTTTCCCTTAAAGCACAATAAAATATTTTTAAAAAGTAAAAAAAAAAATCAGCACCAGGAGAAGAGGGCGTCCTTCAGACTTGAGGTTCCTGTGCTAAGGCGCTCCGTGGACAAAGACTGATGCAATACTGGACTTTCCTCCTGATCCGACAAGGGGAAAACCTTTCCCCTGGAGCAGATACCCTGAATATGGACTTGCAGCCTACCAGAGTATGTAAGAATAAACCTTCCTTTGTTAAAGCCATCCACTCTGTGGTATTTCTGTTAGAACAGCCCTAGCTGACGGAAACACCACTCTTGTTCTTTTTTGAATATTTGCTTTATATATTTTTATCTATCCTTTGAATTTGTGTCTTTAAGATTTGTCCCTTGTGGGCTCCTTAACCCATTTTGAATTAATTTTTGTATATGGTATGATATAGAGTTTCAACTTTATTCTTTTGTATGTGGGTATGCAGTTGTCTCTGTGCCATTTGTTAAAAAGACTTCTTTCCGTTGAGTTGCCTTGGCACTGTATACAAAATCCATTGACCACCAATGTAAGGGTTTTCTGTTCTATTCATCTATATTGTATTTATCCCAGGTAAAAAGATCAGATAGGGTAAACAGAAAACAAATAGCATTAAATATAAATAACCCCAAATAAGATGTGAGACTATAAACTGACTGCCACACCTTTCTTCTGTGGAGTGGCTGGTACGTTCAAACCACTGTCCTTTCTGCTAGAAGCCACATGCTTAACCATTGCATCACCAGGGCTTCTCACATCCCAAACCCACTGCTGTTGAGTCAGTTGTAACTCATAGCAACCCTTCTATTAGGCCACTTCAAATTGTCTCACAACTCACTGATAACCCTTTTCAATTTAGTGGATTCTTCTTTCTCTTTATGTTTCATTTTGGATAGTTTCTGCTGTTACGTCTTCATTTCCTTTTTTTTTTTCGGCAGTGAAAATCTGCTTGTTTATTTTTTACCTAAGACATTGTAGTTTTCGTCTACAGAAGTTATATTTGGGTCTTTTTTATGCCTTTCAAGTGTGTCTTTAACTATTTTAATTCTCCCTCTTCACCCCCCCCCTTTTTATTTTGGTTATTCTAGTAACTGTGTTAATTCTGGTTTAGATTTGATAAATTGGTTATTCTCTTCATTAAGGGAGCTATGATTCCCTGCTTCTTTGCATGATTGGTAATCATTAATTGGATGCCAGGCATAGTCAGTTTTTCTTTGTTGGGTCCTGAGTATGTTCTTACTATGTTCTCTTTTGCGATGTATTTAAGTTACTTAGAATGAGTTTGCACCTTTTTTGTCTCGATGTTAGATTTGTTAAGGAGCCCTGGTGCCACAGTGGTTAAAGGCTGTCCACTGCTAACTGAAAAGTTGGCAGCTCCAAACCACCAGCCAATTTACAGGTAAAAGATATGGCAACCTACTTCCATAAAGATTTGGAAACTGAATTGGGTGGGTTTGTGTCAAAATCAACTTGACAGCAGTGGGACTTTGGTTATGATTTGTTAGACAACTCTGAAACAGTATTCAGATATGGTTAATTTTTCCCTACTGTGAAAGCAGTAATGGTGGCTTAATGGTTGAGTGCTGTGTCCGCTAACCAAAAGGTCAGCAGTTCAAATCTGCCAGGCTGTGTTGGGAACTCTATGGAGCAATTCTACTCTGACTTATAGGGTTGCTAGAAGTCAGAATTGACTCAGTGGCAATGGGTTTGGTTATTTTGGGTCACCAAGGTAGTGGGAACCCTAGTAGTATAGTGGTTAAGTGCTATGGATACTACCAGAAGGTTGGTTGTTCAAATCTGCCAGGCAGTCCTTGGAAACTTTATGAGGCAGTTCTTCTGTGACTTAGAGGGTCACTATGAGTTAGTATTGACTTCGTGACAATGGGTTTGGTTTTTTCTGTTTACCAAGGCAGTCTTTCTCTCGCAGAGCCACAGGTGGTTTTGAATTGCCAGGCTTTGGGTTAGCAGTTGATCACTTTAACCACTGTGCCACTGCTGCCCCTCTTTTTTTATTTTTGGTACCATGGCACAGGAACCCTAATGGCACAGTGACAAAGAGCTTGGCTGTTAGCTGGTCCTTGGAAACCTTATGGGGCAGCCCTACTCTGTTGTCTACAGTCCCTATGAGTAGGAATCAACTTGACTGTAACAGGTTTGGTTTTTCATATTGAGGCAGTAACTTCCATAGTACTCTACCCAGTGTCTTGTGAAATAGTTTTTATGGTATACTGGGAATAGGTAGACTTCTTTGTAAGTGTCTGGAACTGTTATATCTAAGAACTCTCCTTCCTTTTTATGGGAGTTAACTTTAGTTTTTAATGCTTAATTTTATTTCATTTTGTTCAGAAAATATAGTATATTTGGTATCATTCTTGATACCTTTCCTATTTATTTTGTGTCTTTATTCATTTTGGGGTAAATGTAACAGTTTTACGTGACAAGAATATTTTCTGTTAGATTGAGAGTCGCTTATCTAAAATGCTATTCAAATCATCTGTATCATTACAAGTCTCACCTATGCTAGATCTGAGACCTATTGTTAACTTGAATCTGACTCATAGTGATGCTATAGGACAGAGCAGAACCACCTTGTAGGCTTCCCAGTTGGTGGATTCCAGCTGCTGACTTTTTTTGGTTAACAGCCTGAGCTCTTAACCATTGTGTCACTGGGGCTTTGGGGAATGTTTGAGTCAGCTAGGGTTGCTCTAATAGAAATACCACAGAGTGGTTGGCTTTAACAAAGGAAAGTTTATTCCTACACAGTCTGGTTGGCTACAAGTCCAGATTCAGGATGTCTGCTCCAGGGGAAGGCTTTCCCCCTTGTTGGTTCTGGAGGAAAGTCTGGTATTGTATCAGTCTTTGTCCAGGGAGTGTCTTGACACAGGAGCTTCAGGTCTGAAGGACCAGCCTTTCTCCCAGTGCTGCTTACTTGATGGGTTGAGGATCCCAATTCTCTGCTTGCTTCTCTTTCCTTGTATCTCTTGTAGGATGAAAGGACTAAGGGTGGGGCAAGGAATACTCCAGGGGAAACTCCCTTTACAGTGGAGCAGGGAGATAATCCTATGAAGGGATTTACAGTCCCACCCTAATCCTTTAATGTACAGCATGGGAAAATCACAAAATGGAGGACAGTTACAAAATGTTGGGAATCATGGCCCAGCCACATGGCTACATGTATTTTTGGGGGGACACAATTCAGTCCATGACAGGGCATTAAAATCTTAACTTTGTTGGATGGGTGCAGGTGTGTTGAAATCTGTCACTCTTTAGTGAGTTTTCTCCTCCTTAGAATTATGTCTGCCAACTTTAGAATTAAAGCTTCCTGGTATATAGTCCATTGTGAAAATACATTGACCTTTAACTGTGGTAATTTTTGCTTTTATGTTTATTCTGCTTTTTATCAATGAGTAGTATTTTTGGTTAATATTTGAACAATGTATTTTAAATTATCCTTGTAGTTATTTTGGATTTTAAATTTATTTTTTAGTCAGTACCCTATAGGTGGACTTTTGTGTGTGCTTGGAGGATTTAATCAGTTAAAATTTTTATAATTGCAGATATATTTATTTTAACCTCTTTATTTGCCTTTTTGTAGGTATTTCCTTGTTCATTTCAGTTAAGAGTGTCTGTATATATTTTTCCTTTTTATAGTTTACAAGTTAATACTCCGTTCTTGCTCTTTTAGTGGGGATTCAAAATTTCAGTAGCATACTATGGGAGTTCATTAGTATTTTTGCATTCTGTTAACAGAATGAAGATCATAAAATATTTTCTCCATCAGTGCTTTTTCATCTTTCACCTTTTTGCCTGTTATTTTAATTCCTCCTGTTAGTAACTATTTTCATTGGTAATTTTGTTTGTTTTTAGCATTAGGTACTTGTTTACATTTGTCTGTACATTTTCCAGTTTGTTTGCACATCTTTGCTGTTTTTGTACCTGGTCTTCTCACCCAGGTTTATTTCCCTTACAGAAGTATGTCCTTGAGTGAGGGCTATGAATGATAAATTTGAAGTATGCTACAAAATGCCTTCACTGTGTTTTCTCTTCAGCGATAGTTAAGCTGAATATAGAATTCTAGATTGGCTCTTATAGTCCCTCAGTTTTTTGAATATAAAATTGCATTGTCTTCTTGCCACTGTTGTGCAGATGAGAAATCTGTTGTCAGTTTAGATATCCACACAAGATCTGACAATTAGATTTGTGAACTCATCAACTCACTACCATCACCCTCAAAGTACTCCCCTTGGGAAGCTATGTACTGACGCCAATGCCTAGTCCACCCTTCAGAGCCATTTTGGAACTCTGTTTCTGGAATGGCCGTCAGAGTTTTCATCGTATTACCCTTGATGTCCTGAATGTCATCAAAATGTCTTCAATACTTCCTTTATCTTCGGGTAAAGAAAAAAAGCCCAGGGGGCCAGATGGGGTGAGTGGGGAAGGTTGTCCAATACAGTTATTTGTGTACTGGCTAAAAACTCCCTCACAGTTATACAGTTAAGTTCATCAACTTGCCACCTTGCTACCATGCCTAATGGCCATTCCAGAAAGAGTTCCAAAATTGCTTTGAAGGGTGAACTATGTGCTGGCATCGGTGCATAGCTTCCCAAGGGGAGTACTTCGAAGGTGACCACAGTGATATTAAGCAGTAAGGTATGTAGCACTTAGCAGCAATTAAGTTCGTGGACTTTTCAGACTTTGTATGTAGGCACCTGAGGCTTTTATCTTTTGCTGTTTTTGATTATTTCCCCTTTGTATAAATTATCGATAACATTGCAAAGAATAGGAATTCCACAACATTTAATTGTGTTCATGAAGAACCTGTACATAGATCAATAGGCAGTTGTTTAGACTAAACAAGGGGATACTGAGTGGTTTAAAGTAAGGAAAGGTTTGTGTCAGTGTTATGTCTTTTCACCATACCTGTTCAGTCTGTATGCTGAGCAAATAATCAGAGGAGCTAAACGATACGAAGAAGAATGGATATCAGGATTGAAGGAAGACTTATTAACAACCTGCATTATGCAGATGACACAGCTTTGCTTATTGAGCGTGAAGAGGACTTGAAGCACTTACGGGTGAAGAACCGAGACCACACAGCCTTCTATATGGATTGCACCTGGACATAAAGAAAACAAAAATCCTTACAACTGGGCCAGTAAGCAACATTATGATAAGTGGAGAAAAGATTGAGATTGTCAAGGATTTCACTTTACTTGAATCTACAGTCAAAATACCTGTGGGAAACAGCAGTCCAGACATCAAAAGACGTGTTGGGCAGATCGGCTGCATAAACTTCTTTAAAAGTGTTGAAAAGCAAAGATATTACTTTGAAGACTCAGGTGTGCCAGACCCAAGCCATAGTATTTTCAGTCGTATCAGTGCATGTGAAGTTGAACAATAGTACAAAAGACCGAAGAAGAATTGATGCCTTTGAATTGTAGTGTTGATGAAGAATATTGACTGTACCATGGACTGCCAGAAGAATGAACAAATCGCTCTTGAAAGAAGTACAGCCAGAATGATCATTAGAGTCAAGTATGACAGACTACCTCTTAGGTACTTCTGACATGTCAGGAGGGGTCAGTCCCTGGGGAAGGACATCATGCTTGGTAAAGTAGAGGGTCACTGGAAGAGAGGAAAACCATCAGTGAGGGGAGTTACCACAGTGACAGCAACAGTGAGCTTAAGCATTAACAGTGATTGTAAACGTGGTGCAGGACTGAGTAGTACCTAAGATTGCTGTGAGTTGGAACCAACTGTGGCGTAGTAGTTAAGTGCTATGGCTACTAACCAAAAGATCAGCAGTTTGAATCCACCAGGCGCTCCTTGGAAACTACGGGGTAGTTCTATTCTGTGCTGTAAAGTATCTGTGAGTTGGAATCAACTCGATGGCAAAGGTTTAGCATTTTTTTTTTTTGGTAGATAGCACCTTACAAAAATAAAGTATGATTATCCATGTATGAATTTATTTTGCACTCACTTGCTTGCATGTAACTATACTTTTTCAGTCTCTTCAGTGCCTCGTGATAATTGGATGTTGTTTTGTAGAAATATTTCAGACATTTATTTGCATGTTGCTTACATTTTCTCTATTCGTTTTTCCTGAAACTTCTCAGTAGTCTTATCCTCTTTATAGTTATCACCTTGTTAGGCGTTTCCCTGTTGCATTCTGAGTAATATCTTTAGTTCTACCTTCCAGTTTACTGTTTCTCAGTTCCCTTCCTTTGTGCTTCTTTTCCTCCTTTCCATTTCTCGGTGTCTTTCCCTTTTCCCATGTATCCCCCTCTTTTTTGAGCTTGATTTTATTTCACAGTATTTATAATTTATCTAGCGTATTTGTTTCTTACCACCTTTCCCCTTCTTTCTCCTCTCTTCCCCTTTTTCCTTTCCTTTTTGTTTTTGTGTTCCTTCATCCTCTTTATTTGTGCTTGACTCTATTACATATGTTTTATACAATATTTTTATTTTCTCTTCCTTGTCCTCGCTTCCCTCTCTCTTTCTTTTTCTTCTCATGCCTCCTTTCACAAATCCCCTCCTCTTTTCCTGTATCCTATTTCTCCTTTCCTTCTTTTCTTTACTGTCCTTCCTTTCCCCTGTCTTTTTAAAAAGTTTATTGTTAAATTTATTTGTACTGTTACTTCTATCTGGCATTTTTATACCTTTCCAGAGAGTTTCTTAGGATAAACTCCGTATTATTAGGTCCATTCTTGTTATCATTGATTATTTTAAGGCAGTAATTTGTATTATTTAATAATACCTTATGCTGGGAGCAGTTTGTTTGTATGTTTCACAGACCAGTTTATTTTTAAACTGTAATTTGAAAAAAACAGTTCTAAATGATTTTTTTTTTTAAATAGATGAGACGGAAAAATGATACTACAAAATATGTTGAATCCTAACTTATGTAATTATGTGATAACTTTTATAGAGAAATAGTCAATATCTGAACGTGAAACTTTGGTAAATTGACCTCTGAACCTTGAAATTTTTAATTATGTATTTATTACAGTGGAAGCCTTCATGGCGTAGGGTGTAAGAACTACAGCTGCTAACTAAAAGTCCAGCAGTTCACATCCACCAAGCTGTCTTTGGAAGCCCCATAGGGCAGTTCTACTCTGACCAGGGTTGCTGTGAGCTGGAATTGGCTCACTGGCGACCGATTTTTTTTTGTTGTTGTTATTGTTATGATGCTTAAATATTTTAAAATATGTAGTAGAAGATATTTTACAGTCAAGTTCTTAAAGCTTAGTCATAAACATTGACTAAAGGCATGTTTTTTGAGTGTGTGTGTGTGTGTGTGTGCGTGCAAGTGTGTACTAAGTGAAGTCTAAAATTACTTGCTGCTTAGCTACTTAAAGTTAGTATTCCCAAAGGCCTATAAGGCATTCCTAAGTCTGAGTCCATTTGTTAAAATCTTAAAACTGGAGTCTGAATTTTCTCGTCAGACTACTTCTTTGGTTTCTTTATAGAAATACTAGTTCAAACAGAAGTATTTCTGAAAAGAACCATTTTGACTCGTTAATTTTTTTTTCTCTTAAGTGCCAACTCCCAGTTTAGCACTAGTTTTTCTTAGCATTGCATTAAAAACTTTAAAGCTTATAAAAGAGATGGTTTCTGCATCTGGAAAATTTCCAGTGTCTTTAGGATAGTAAAGTCCTATTAGCTTATGTGACATAATTAAGAATTAAGTTGACTAAAAGTAGTGGAGGTGTCCAAGGACATGGAAAACAGAATGGGGTGAAAGGGACCTTTTTGAAAAGGTGCAACTTGTCGTTGGGGTTTAAAACTGGTTGATGTTTTCCTATAATGTTTTTTCTTTCTGCATTTCTTTACTTTTCCATTTTCCTTTCTACTCTGTAATTGTTTCATTCAGAGTTGGTTTTTAATAAATGCGATCCTTTTATTGTATCTTATCTACCTCTTCTGTATTCTTTCACTTTCCCCACCATGTAAATTTTGTGAATTGGTGATCAAAATTAATTACTTTTGAAAAGTTTTTATTTGCTAATTTATTACAAATAGACATAGAGTTTTAAAAAGAAATCCTAATTTTAATCAAACTTGTTTTTATTGGCAAGTTTCTAGTTTCCAGGTTTTGCTAACATAGTGTATGGGAGAGAAATTAAGAGAGAGAATCTTGGCTTCTAAATTCAGTGGCAAAATCTTGAATTGATTAATGTGTGCTTTTGTTTTGCTTTGTTACTATTCTCATTTCCATCTCCTTCCAGGACACTAGTTGTGTTTGAAACATTAATTTGAAGAAATTTAGAGATAATTATAACAGGCATTTTCATTATGTTTTAGTTCTCTTTTGCTGTCTTCAACTACGTTATGGAAAAAATAAAACACTTTTCCTGTTTATTTTAATTATATGTGTTTTTAATTTAGTGTTACATAGTGTTTAGTGTTACTGTTAATTATTGTTACTCTTACCTTTCTACAGATAATACATAAATTACTACTGTTCTTATATATTTCATATATAGATATCGTACTGGAGGCTGAGTAACACAGAAGTTAAGAGCATTGACCCTGGATCTAGGCTGCTTGCTGGGTGTTTAATTCCTGACTCTGCTTATACTAGCTAACTTAAATTCTGTGGGCCTAAGTTCTCCTATTTACAAATTAAGACCGCCACTAGTATACATTTCATAGTACTGCTGTAAGCAGCAGAGCACTTTAACCACTGCACCACCAAAGCTCCTTGGTTAAGGTGAGGGAGTGTGATTTTTTCTGTTAGTAGGTAATTCAGTCTCTTTCAAGCAAATTCCAAGCTGCAAAATGAATTCAGTGAAGTACAGTTTGCTTATTTTATTGATAATAAAACATGTTTGAGTATGAGTCAGAATTGACTTGACGACACCGGGTTTGGGTGTTCAGTAGTGCAGTCGTTAAATTCTTGGTTGCTAACCAAAAGTTTGACAATTCAAAGCTACCTGCTGTTCCTCAGGAGAAAAACAGTGGCAGTCTGCTTCAGTAAATATTACAGCCTTGGAAACCCACTGGGGCAGTTCTGCCTAGTCAGAAAGGTTTGCCATGAGTCAGAATCGGCTCCATGTCAGTGGATTTGGTTTTGATTTAATGTGTGCTCAGTGCTGTGCTTGGTTTTGGGACTGTTGATGGTGTAGTGCTGTGTCTGCTGAACAAAGGTCAAAAATTGGAATCCACCCCTCCTTGGTAACTCTGTGGAGCAGTCCTATTGTATTCTGTAGGGTCACCGTGAGTTGAAATTGACTTGATGGCAGTGGGAGGGTGGTAGGCCGACTGGAGAGCAACAGGTTTGGTATTTGGTTTGGTGGAAACACAATTTCTATTCTCAGGTAGCTACAGAGAAGCCTTGGTAAAAAGGTGAGAAAAATCTTTGAAACATTATTGTCTGGACAAAAGGGAAATGGGTAGAATCCAAGGGTATATAGATAGGGAAGGTACCATTCTTGCCTTCTGAGAGGTCAGAGCAAAATGAGAAATATCTGGGAAAATTCCATAGAGGAACTATCACTAAAGGATTATTATAAGTACTGATAAGATGAGATAATACTGGAAAGAGAGTTTGAATTGCTATGTATCTGTTGTTAAAATTATACTTTATTTTGAAATCTTCTGTTTAACCTTTGAGCATTCCAAGAAATTACTTGGTGTTTAACCTGGGTTTATTTACGAGTAGTGTTTATTGTTCATCTCATGTCCAGATTCAAAAACATTTTATTTTTAAACTTTATTTTTTATTATAAAAGATATAACCTTTTTGTAAAACACAAAAATGTAGGAAGTACATAAAGTATTCCTTAACTATTTCTCCTTCAAACTCCTTAAAACCACTACTGTGAAGCCAATTTCAACTTATAACAACCTTGTAGAAGAAACTTAAGCTACCTTGTAGGGTTTCCAAGGCCATAAATCGTTATGGAAGCAGACTGCCGTATCCACCTCCCATGGAATGGCAGCTGATGTGTAGGTTTGAACCTCCAACCTTTTGATGAGCAGCCAAACACTTACCCACTGCACCACTGTGGTTCCTTTCACACCCCTTAAACTAACCCCAAAACCAGACCCATTGCTGTGGAGTTGATTTTGAGTTCTAACAACCTTATATGACATAGTAGAAGTGTCCCATAGGGCTTTCAAGGAGCAGCTAGTGGATTTGAACTGCCGACCTTTTTTGTTAGCAACTGCACTGTTAACCAGTGTGCCAAATGCCTTATTCTCCTGCAGAATCAACTGAATAACAAACTAGTTGTTGCTTCTTAGAGGTAACCACTGGTAATAGTTTAGTATCTTCTATGGGTAAGTAAATATAAACACACGTACATATGCATCCTGCTTTAGAATAGTAAATTCAGTCTCCTTATTTCATGACATTTCACAGCATATGTTAAGCCTACTATTTTGATTTTATTTTTATGAAAATGCTCTGAGCACTAAGCTTTTCTGCATCCTCTCATGCCTCTTGGTTTCCTCACTCTATATCTTTGTTTATGCCTAGAATGCCTTTCCCATTTTATCCTGCCACTTCATGTCCAGGATATTTCCTGTTCTTAAAACTTCTTTTCTCATGTATCTTTTGTTAAGGCTTTTTTCTTCTCCACCCTCTTCCGTCAACAAACAATAGTCTTCCTCAAGTCTCTCAGATTCATGGCCAGCCCTCAGCCCTTGCTGAGCTTTTAATATTAATTTTGTGCTTCTACACTACCATTCCACATTATGTTACCTTACTGAATACCTGCTACTATGCGTGTAGTTACCTATTAATTTTGTGTGTTGTACTGACAGTTTCTTTTAGATCTATACTGTCTCTGTTTGAGTTTTGCAGTCCCTTAAGTGTCTGTTTGCGAAGCCTATTGTTGAGTACCCTTTTACTGAATAAATGCATTTCAGGTATCCTAGATATTATTCAGGTATTATGGTTAGAAACACTGATTTTGAACTGTCTTGGAGAGAAGTTAGGAGAGGTTTAAATGAGAGTTATGTTTTCTTATAGGAAACAAAGATCTGATAACTGACGTACTTTTAAAGCTAAAGCTAAAATCTCTAAAGACTAAGGTTGTGATAACTATAGTTTCTATAGTTATAGAAACTAGTTATAGTTACAGATATGTTGATCTCTAACTACATATTTTAATAGCAGATATGTAGATCTATAACTATGTATCTCACATATTTTAATAGGAATGTTTTTTGGATTTTTTCCCCACAGGAGCTTGTCACTGTAAGTTTTGCTAAATATGATCTAACACAGTAATCACTAAAGGATGTTTTCTTTTATTTTTCAGAGAATGCAGAATCTATCGATCTTAAACAATTTTTTGACCAGCATTTTTCACATATATACTATGTGTTCTTTGAAAACTTTGTGACAATTGAAGCTAGTCTTAAACAGAAAGGTAAGACATTAAAATCTATCCTAATCTGTCCTGATGTTTTGAATGATTGTCATAAGAATTAGCTCTTAAGATGATGCTCTTGGCCATCAGAATTTTAGTGATATTTCACTTTTTTTGTCAGGCAGCCTTAGGACATCCCTCTCATAGTATTATTGTAAGTCTGGTGACATGTATTTGAGAGACAACTAATGTGTTATTTTGAGAAGGCTTAGAAGATTTGCTTTATTCTTGGTTAGGTGTATGTGTTTCCTAATCTCATCACCTTTCTTCTTCCATAGAAACATGTTCCAGGTTTGGGTAGTTATTTATGCGTTGAGTATATTTAAAATTCTTCAGAATATTTTATGCTTTTCTCCTAAATTTTATTTGTTGTTGAAAAAACGCAGCAGAACATACACCACTTCAGCATTGTCTCACTGTACAATTTAGTGACATTGATTACATTCTTTGAGTTGTACAACCATTCTTTTCCTTCCTTTTTGAGTTGTTTCTCCCTTATTAGCATCATGATTTATTTTTAAACATAAGTAAGTATGTAGACTCTAAATTTAATTGTTTAACAAGAGTAGAGAGGGATTCTGTGATACTGTGTACATATTGAAGAGAATATACTTTAAATATTTTACTAAAGATCACTAAAAACAATTCAGTGCTGGAAAAACTTTAAGTTTATTAAGTGATTGGTAACAATGAGGGCAAAATGAAATGTTACAATATTTTCTTGTAAAAATGTTTTAGGTCACAAATCTCAAAGAGAAGAATTGGATGCTATACTTTTTATTTTTGAGGTGAGTACCTATGGATCTAACTTTTTTTCCTTTTTCAAAAATAATTCTTGAAACATATGTAGGAATATATTGAAATTATAAAGCATATAATGAAACACTAAATCTGCTATCGTCTCTGAGAATGATATGTAACTTTTCAGCTGAATTAAATGTAACTGCTGTGATTTTTGAAACATAAGTTATTATTTTTCATTACAGATATAATTACATTTTTTGAAGCCATAAAATTAGTATGATATTTAATGTAGCCATGAGTTGGATCTGACTCGATGGCACTTGGCTTGGCTGGCCAGTGGTAAAAATTTTAATTTAATGGGAGGTTTACACAAGTGGAGAATTTTCTTTTTAATTCCAAAGCATTCTTTCCTGTGAAGATAAATTCATGGAAATGTTGTGTGTGTAAAGAATTTATGTATACAGTTTTCACTGCTTTATATTGCAAACTTGTGTTTTAAAGGTTGTCATTCTGGATTACTTTTGACTGGAATGGGTCAGTTTTTATTGTCAATAAACATTCAGAAGGACGTAGCTCAGGGGTGGATGAGCAAAAACTTCAGTATTCTGCTCAATTTTTTTCTGTTTTTTTGGCACACTAATAACAGTTACAACTCTTCTCTCCCCTTTAAAATAACTCCAGAATAGGTTCTTCTTCGTTTTTCTCTTTCAAAGCAAACGATGATAGATGTATTCTGACTTTTGCTGAGAATTTAGAAACCTGTAGAAAGCCAAACCTAGACCTTGTGACTTGAAAGGCATCAGGAAGAATTTAGAAATCAATTTCTAAATATTGAAGTAGTCTCTCTGCTACTAATTAAAGATAATTCACTATTGTGTACATTGAGTCTTTTGACAGAGTTCAGAAGAATTTAAATAACTTGATAACTCTATTAGGTGTTGGTTTAGTGACAGCTAAAATTAGAAAGCTGTTTTTAAGAGTTAGAGATGGTAGTAACTTAACATTGGTACTTGTTCTGCAGTTAATTTTCATTAATCCTTAACTATGAAGAATTGATTGTATCTACTTCCCCAAGTGTTTGTATGAGTTAGTCACTAAATAAATATTAAAACTTAGATGTTCTAAGAAAGGAATAAAAGTAAACACTGAGAAAGCAAGGTAATAATTCTTGGAAAATAGTTATTCTTTCAAATATTCATGCTTACGCTATATTCAGAAAACTAAAATGGTTAACGGAAGCTCTTTCAATGTGTTTATTCTATTAAAAAAATAATGTTTTCCTGTGTGCAGCATGTATTGATCCTGTTACCCTGAACAGAAATAATGAATGTCTTTAATGAATTCCTAAATTTTTATTAAAAAAAAAAAAAAAGATGTCAGATACAGGGTTTTCATTCTTGGAAAAAATTATTTAACTTGTGTGCTACTTTATGATAGACACAATGATACGTGATCTCTACTTTTGCAGACTTATGTCTTGAAAAAGAAGATCAAGAAATTTTGAGTAAAATGATATGCTCACTTTCTTTGGAATAAAAACCATCATTATGTAATGGTAACAGTATGGCACAAAATTTGTATTCTGTTTTCTCAGTTAGTTAAGGGCACATATTATTTCTTTCATCTTTATATTGACCATATAAAGAAACATTTCCATTTTACAAGAGATTAAACATAAAGTCTAATAGTCATAATTTGAGAATGTTTCGGAGTACTTTACAAACTCATTGTTTCAACTTTTCCAAAACTTTTTCTTTCCACACCAAAATTAATTATAAAATTTCTAACTGTTAGAGACATAGTAGGGAAGAAGTAAGAGTAAAGAAGTTTACGTTGTCTCATATGGGACCATTTCTGTATTACTACTTTTTAATTTTCCTCATAATCCTTTATTGTGGAATAAAGAATATCCTGTCAAAGACAAGATAGAGAATTATAAAATATGTGTGTCATGTTTTGAGTAGAATAGTATAAATGCACAAATTTTGGAAACAGACATATCATGGTTGGAATCTCTGCTTTTACTTATTTGTTTCTTTATTTTTTTATTTTTATTTAATATAACTGAGTGAAAATGTACGTTCCCAGTGTGCAGTCACCGGACAGGGAGAGCAGTGGAAGCTGCATATAGGGGGGCATGTAAATTTACATGTGAATGTACATTTTTACTCAGTTATGTTAAATAAAAAGGAAAAAAAGAAAATGTGCATTCCCGTATAAATTTACATGCCCACCTATATGCAGCTTCCACTGCTCTCCCTGTCCGGTGACAGCACATTATTCATCTCTGCTACATGCATGTCTCATCCTCCCAACAGCCTCCTTTCCGCTCCTCTCCACCCACTCTCCTTCCTCCAGCCGGAGGTCAGCAGGATGATATCCTATAGATGTATAGAACCATAAAGTGCATCCAATATATGGTCACTCTGCATTGCCAGGTCCAATCCATTTGTGTCCAAAGAGTGGACCTTCATTATGATTTATGGGCAAGGGCAGCATCAAGGCTGGGGCCATGCTCTCAGGGGAACCCTGCAACCACTGGACCATCGATTGAGGTCGTTTAGTGGAGATATCAGGATGCACCCCTTTTTATTCTTGTGTTGCCAGTGAGACTCAACGTAGTGAGCTCCATCGTGACTATCACTGGTGGTGGCTGGGCACCATCGGTTCTTCCGGTCCCAAGTTGATGTAGGCACCCACTCATGTGGGTCTCTCTATCTTCTAGGTTGTCTTTGCCCTATGTTGTTCTGGTCCTCGGTGAGCATCCGCTCCTGCTGAGTTAGGACCATTTGCTGTGTCCTCGGATGGCAGCTTGGCAGCTTGGCAGCTTTTAAGACCCCAGACGCCACTCACCAATGTGGGGTTTAGAGAGCTCTCTTAGCAAAACACTAGTTATGCCAAATGGCCTCGATTTCGCCTAAGAGCGTGGTTCCCTGCCCCCTGCCCGAGCTACTCTATTCTTGCAATATTGAGTTAAGATGGAAGGAGTACACAAGTTATGCTGAAGTCCACTTAATGTTGTTCTTGTTTCTAATTTGTGCTATCAGCGCTTTCTCCCATCCAGATTTCTAGCAACTATCTAATCTAAACCCTCCCCCCTCCCTCCTCTCCCCTCCCTCCCCTCCTTGTCAGAGAGTCTTTTCTTCTACACACAAGTCTGGTTTTGAGATCTTATCGTAGAGGTCTCATGCAGTATTTGTCCTTTTGTTGCTGACTACTTTCACTCAACATAATGTCTTCCAGTTCAAACCAGGTTAGGAGATGTTTCCTGGAATCATCATTCTTTATCATTGCGTAGTGCTCCATTGAGTATATGTACGATAGTTTACCTGTCCATTCTTCTGTTGTTGGGCATCTGGGTTGATTCCATCTTTTGGCTGTCGTGGATGGTGCTGCGATAAACATTCTGGTGCATGTGTCTGTTGGTGTGAAGGGCCTTGATTCTGTAGGATATATTCCAAGTAGTGGAATTACTGGGTCAAATGATATATCAATATCCATTTTTTTAAGGAAGTGTCAGATTGCTTTCCAAAGAGGCTGGACCATTTTGCAACCCCACGAACAGTGTAGGAGGGTTCCACTTTCTCCACCACCTCTCCAGCATTTGTTGTTTTGTGTTTTTTGGATCATGGCCAACCTCATTGGGGTGAGATGGTATCTCATTGTCGTCTTGATTTGAATTTCCTTAATAACTAAAGATCGTGAACATGTCAGCATGTGTTTTTTGGCTGCCTGGATTTCTTCTTTAGTGAAATGTCTGTTCATCTCCTTTGCCCATCGCTGAATTGGATGATTTATCTTCTTTTTATTGATATTTTGTAGTATCAAATAGATTATGGAGATCAGGCATCGGTCTGGCTTAGAGTTGCCAAATATTTTTTCCCATTCTGTGGGTGATTGCTTATTTGTTTTTAATAAGAACAATAAATTGTTCTTTCAGTGTAAGTTTACTATGCAAGTGATTCTGCCTTACAAAAACTTAGACATTGCAGTGTAATTCTAGCGGCTCTCCTGCACTGGGACAACACACTCCTCCTTTCCACCATGTATTTCCTGTGTGCATTCATCCAGCTCTTGTCCGCCTCTGTCCTTTTCTCCTCTAGAAAGGAGCTGTTCAATTAGTCTCATGGATCAACTTAAGCCAAGAAGCACATTCTTTGCCAGTATAATTTTTTTTCATTAAAGTTTTACGTTTATTAACTCTCTTGATAAAGGAATTTACATGGTTTTCTGGTCCTTGTAGGGTTCCAAACTACTGAATTCTTAATGTTGATTATAAGAAACTGAATTTGAAAAACTAATCCAGAAGGAAAAAGCAAGACAATTTTTTAAACTTAATTTTTTTAAAATTAATTTTATATTTAAAATAACTGAGTGAAAATTTACATTCCCATATAAATTTACATGCCCACCTATATGCAGCTTCCACTGCTCTCCCTGCATGGTGACAGCACACTATTCCTCTCTGCTCCATGCATGTCTCATTCTCCCAACAGTCTCTTTTTCCCCTCCTCTCCACCCACTCTCCTTCCTCCAGCCAGAGGTCTGCAGGATGACATCCTATAGATATATAGAACCATAAAGTGCATCCAATATATGGTCACTGCATCGCGAAGTCCAGTCCATTCCTGTCCGAAGAGTGGACCTTCGTTATGATTTATGGTCAAGGGCAGCATCAGGGCAAGGGGCCATGCTCCCAGGGGAACCCTAAAACCACTGGACCATCAACTAAGGTCTTTTAGGGGGGATCTCAGGGTGCACCCCTTTTTATTCTTGTGTTGCCAGTGAGACTCAACTTAGTGAACTCCATCGCGGCTATCACTGGTGGTGGCCGGGCACCATCCTATTCTTCCGGTCCCAAGTCGATGTAGGCACTCACTGATGTGAGTCTCTTTATCTTCTCTTTATCTTCTGGGTTGTCTTTCCCCCATGTCATTTTGGTCCTCGGTGAGCATCCGTTCCTGTTGAGTTGGGACCATTTGCTGTGCCCTCAGATGGCAGCTTGGCAGCTTTTAAGAACCCAGAGGCCACTTACCAACGTGGGGTGGAGAGAGCCCTCTTAGCAAAACGCTAGTTGTGCCAGTTCGCCTTGCTTTCGCAGAAGAACATGGTCCCCTACCCCCTGCCCCAGCTACTCTATCCTTGCAATATTTGATTAAGGTGGAAGGAGTACTCATGTTATGCTTAAGTCCACTTAATATTGTTCTTGTTTCTAATGTGTGCTATCACCGATTTCACCCAACCAGATTCCTAGCAACTATCTAATCTAAACCCCCCCTCCTCCCTCCCCTCCCTTGCAGCTGTCAAAGAGTCTTTTCTTCTACACACAAGTCTGTTTTTGAGATCTTATCGTAGAGGTCTCATACAATTATTTGTCCTTTTGTCGCTGACTGCTTTCACTCAGCATAATGTCTTCCACTTAAAACCAGGTTAGGAGATGTTTCTTGGAGTCATCGTTGTTCTTTATCATTGCGTAGTGCTCCATTGAGTATATATGCCATAGTTTACCTATCCATTCTTCTGTTGTTGGGCATCTGGGTTGATTCCACCTTTTTGCTATTGTGGACTGTGCTGCGATAAACATTCTGGTGCATGTGTCCATTGGTATGAAAGACCTTGATTCTGTAGGATATATTCCAAGTAGTGGAATTACTGGGTCAAATGGTATATCGATATCCGTTTTTCTAAGGAAGCGCCAGATTGCTTTCCAAAGAGGCTGGACCATTTTGCAGCCCCACCAATAGTGTAGGAGGGTTCCATTTTCTCCACAGCCTCTCCAGCATTTGTTGTTTTGTGTTTTTTGGATCATGGCCAACCTTCTTGGGGTGAGATGGTATCTCATTGTCGGCTTCATTTGAATTTCTTTAATAACTAAAGATCGTGAACATGTCCGCATGTGTTTTTTGGCTGCCTGGATCTCTTTTTTAGTGAAATGTCTGTCCATCTCCTTTGCCCATCGCTTAATTGGATGGTTTATCTTCTTGTGGATATTTTGTAGTATCTTACAGATTATGGAGATCAGGCATCGGTCTGACATGGAGTTGCCAAATATTTTTTCCCATTCTGTAGGTGTTCTTTTAATTCTATTAATAAAGTCTTCGGATGAGCAAAAGTGTTTGATTCTTAATAGTTTCCATTTATCTGTTTTCTCTTCTGATGATTGTGGTTTGTTTGACAGACTTTGGAGTCTGTCCACATTGTGTATTAAAACTTCCATTGTTGTTCCTACCTTTTCTTGGATGAGCTTTATTGTTTTAGGTTTGATATTTAGGTCTTTTATCCAATTGGAGTTGGTTTTTGTATAAGGTGTAAGATATGGATCTTGATTCAGTTTCTTGCAGATGGATATCCAATTTTGCCAGCACCATTTGTTGAAGATACTGTTTTTACCCCAGTTTAATGTCGTAGGACCTTTGTCAAATATCAGTTTTTCATAGGCAGATGGTGTCATCTCTGGGGTCTCAGTTCTGTTCCACTGATTGATCTGTCTGTTCTTATACCAGTACCAGGCTGTTTTGACCACTGTGGCAATGTAGTATGTTCTAAAGTCGGGTAATGAGTGGCCTCCCAGTGTGTTCTTCTTCTTTAGTAGTACCTTGCTTAACCGGGGCTTCTTCCCTTTCCAAACAAAATTGGTGATTTGTTTCTCCATCTCATTAAAAAATGATGCTGGAACTTGTATTGGGATTGCATTATATAAATAGATTGCTTTGGGTAAAATAGAGATTTTCACAATGTTAAGTCTTCCTATCCATGAACAGGGTAGGTTTTTCCATTTATCCAAGTCTCTCTTAGTTTCTTGTAGTAAGGGCTTGTAGTTCTCTTTGTAAAGGTCTGTTATGCCTCTGGTTAGATTAATTCCTAGATACTTTATCTTCTTAGAGGCTATAGTAAGTGGTGTTGATTTGATAATTTCTTCCTTAACAGTCTTGTTGTTGTTAGTGTAAAGGAATCCTCCTGATTTAGTTATGTTTATCTTGTATCCTGAGACTTTGCTGAACTCTTCTATCAGTTTGAGTAGTTTACTTATAGATTCCTTGGGATTCTCTGCATGTATAATCATATCATCTCCAAACAGGGAGATTTTAACTTCCTCTTTGCTGATGCAGATCTGCCTCTTATTTCTTGGTCTTGTCTAATTGCTCTGGCTAAAACTTCTAGCACAATGTTGAATAGACGAGGTGAGATTGGGCATCCTTGTCTAGTTCCTGATCTCAAGGGAAAGTCTTTCAGTCTCTCTCCATTCAGCATGACGTGGGCAATTGGCTTTGTATAAATGGCCCTTATTGTGTTGAGGAATTTGCCATCTATGCCCATTTTGCTAAGAGTTTTTAGCATGAATGGGTGTTGAACTTTATCAAATGCCTTTTCTGCGTCAATGGACAAAATCAGGCGATTCTTGTCTTTTGTGTTATTTATGTGGTTCATCACATTAATTGTTTTTCAGATGTTGAACCAGCCTTGCATCCCTGGTATGAATCCCACTTGGTCATGATGGATTATTTTCTTGATAGGTTGTTGTATTCTATTGGCAAGAATTTTGTTCAAGATTTTTGCATCTAGATTCATGAGTGATATCGGTCTGTAGTTCTCTTTCTTTGTTGGGCCTTTCCCTGGCTTAGGTATCACGGTTATGCTGGATTCATAGAATGAGTTTGAGAGTACTCCATCCCTTTCTATACTGTGAAATAGTCTGAGTACTATTGGAGATAACTCTTCTCTAAATGCTTGGTAGAATTCTGCAGTGAAGCCATCTGGACCCGGACTTTTTTTTGGTTGGCAATATTTTGATGACCTTTTCAATGTCTTCCTTTGTCATGGATTCATTAAATTGTTCTACTTTATGTTGTGATAATTTCGGTAGGTCGTAGGAGTCAAGGAATTGGTCCATTTCCCCTAGGTTTTCAAATTTGTTAGAGTACAGTCTTTCATAGTATTCTATTATGATATTTTTGATTTCTGTTGCATCTGTGGTGACAACCTCCCTCTCATTTCTAATTTGCGTTATTTGTTTCCTTTCCTGCTCTTCTTTAATAAGTTTAGCCAGTGGTTTGTCAATTTTGTTGATCTTTTCAAAAAACTAGCTTTTGGTCTTTTCAATTTTTTCAATGGTTTTTCTATTCTCTAATTCATTTAGCTCTGCTCTAGTCTTTATTATCTCCTTTCTTCTGGTGCCTGACGGGTTCCTCTGTTGTTCTCTTTCTACTTGTTCAAGCTGTAGAGTTAGTTCCTTGATTTGGTTTCTTTCTTCCTTCCAGATGTGTGCATTTATGGAGATAAACAGACCTCTGAGCACTGCTTTGGCTGTATCCCATAGGTTCTGGTAGGAAGTGTTTTCATTCTCATTGGAATCCATGAATTTCTTTAAGTCATCCTTGATTTCCTTTGTAACCCATGTTTCTTTGAGCAAGATGTTGTTCAGTTTCTAAGAGTTCCACTTTCTATCTATGTTTTTTCTATTATCGATTTTGACTTTTATGACTTTATGATCTGAGAAGATGCTTTGCAGTAATTCAATGGTATGGATTTTGTTGAGCATTGCATTATGGCCTATCACATGGTCAATTCTGGAGAATGTTCCGTGTGCACTGGAGAAGAAGGTATAGTTGTCTGCTGATGGGTGGCAAGTTCTATATATATCAACGAGTTTTAGTTGTTTAATTGTGGCAATGAAGTCTTCTGTATCTTTACTAAGCTTTTTTCTAGGTGATCTGTCTAGTGTTGAGAGTGGAGTGTTAAAGTCTCCCACTATTATGGTGGAGTCATCTAACTCTTCTGAGTGTAGTCAGTGTTTCTTCAATGTGTTTAGGTGCTCGGATATTAGATGCGTAAATATTTAATATAGTTAAGTCTTGCTTGTGTACTGAACCTTTCAGCAATAAACAGTGTCCATCTTTTCCACGATGATGGATTTGACATTTAAATTGATTTTGTCTGAGATTAGAATTGCCACCCCTGCTCTTCTTTGTTCATTGTTAGCTTGATATATATTCTTCCAACCTTTAATTTTCAGTTTGTTCCTATCTTTAGGTCTCAAGTGAGTTTCTTGTAGACAACATATGGATGGGTCATGTCTTTTAATACAAAATGTCACTTAATGTCTCTTTACTGGCGCATTCAGTCCATTCACATTCAATGTGATTTGATAGATATGTGTTCAGTGCTGCCATTGTGATAGGTTTATTTTTATGTTGATGTTTTCTCTGTTGTTCTTATTAGTCTGTTCTGGGACGTTCTTTTTTGTGAGTTGATTTTTCACCTTTTTCATAGCTGTTTTTGTGGTTGTTGAGACTCCTGTGTTGCATTTCTTGAAATGATATATCTTTGTTGTGCTTTACAGCTGCCCCTATGATCCCCCTTAATAAACTATATATAAACCCAATTGTAATTACTACCAGTCTTGTCATCTTCCTCTCCATCTGGAAGGACTATAACAACTATAGTACATCCCTCTTTTTAATATGATGACACCATAGTTTTTATGTTGATCACTGGATTGCTTCTTTTCTTATCAAAGCTGTGATTGGCTTTGGAGCCTTCCCTGAGTAGAGTTTTGAGTAGTTATGTCGTTCTGAAATATAAAGTTAGTGATTTTGTTCTTCTAAGCCGGAGCCAAGAACTTCTTTCAATATTTCTTGTAGTTTTGGTTTGGTTTTTACAGAGTCTCTGAGTTTCCGTTTATCTGGGAATGTCTTCATTTCATTTTCGTATTTGAAAGATAGTTTTGCAGGATATATAATTCTTGGTTGGAAGTTCTTCTCCTTCAAGGCTTTGAATGTGTCATGCCACTGTCTCCGTGCCAGCTTGGTTTCTACTGAGAAATCTGAAGAGAGCCTACAGGGTTTCCCTCTGAATGTTAGCGTTGCTTTGAGTCTTGCTTCCTTTAAGAGTTGCTGCTTATGTTTCGTTTTGTTTGGCTTGATTATAATATGTCTTGTAGTATTTCTTTTGAGATCTATATTGGGTGGCGTACGATAGGCATCTGAGATGTCTATATTCTCTTCCTTCATGATTTCTGGGAAGTTTTCTGTCAGCAGCTCAGCAACAATACTCTCTGTGTTCTCAGATGTCTCACCCTGTTCAGAGACTCCAATTAATTGAAGGTTGTTCCTCTTAATAGAGTCCCACATTCTTCTTAATGTTTCTTCATTTTTCTTGTTTCTTTTTTCTGATTTCTGCTCATAGATGCTGGCCTCAATAGCTCTGTATTCCAAGTCAGAAATTCTTTTTTCTATTTGTTCCATTCTGTTGTCTTGGCTTTCCATGGAAGTTTCTATGTCTTTGGTTTTGTTCTTCGTCTGTTGGATTTCAGAGTGTTCCCTCAGATCGAACATCTTGCTTAATTTTTCATTTTGTTCTCCAGCATTTTGTATAAGGTCTAGAAGGGCTCTGTATATAATCATTTTGTATTCACTTTCTGATGCTTTCATAAAAGTTTCTTCGTCTGGAAAACTCCTTGGTTGCTTTGTTTGGGAGCCTTGTGAAGCCATGGGTCATTTCTTGTATGCCACAAGTGTCTGTGGCTTTTTGTGACCCATGTGAGTATGTAGAGTCTGGAAGAGGTACTGTGAGGATGGACTGCAGATGTTTCTCTAGGCTGTCTTAAAATGTGAAGCAAAAGATATCTGACCAGTTTACAAGCAAGTTGGTTTTCCAAGTGTAGATATCCTTCTTCTCAACTGGCAAGGTACGTGCCGCTGTAGCCAACCCCAGATGGTACAAGCTAGTTTAGAATACAGCAGTGCTACTGCTCTGTTGGCCTCTGCTGACAGGGCCGACGGCACTGCATAGAGTAGCGCTCTTTTGATAGAAAAGCACTCTCTTGTGGGCAGGCTCTGGCTCCGAAGCTAAAAATTAGGTCCAGCTGCGGCTACCGTATCCAAGATGACGTCCTCCACACAGTCAGCAGACAGAGGGGCTAAAGGTGCCGAGCGGTTGTGATTCCTCTCATTCTGTTGCAAGACCCCCGAAGCCGGTGGCACTGGGTAAATTACTGCTTTTCTGTTGGAGAAGCGCTGTCCTGTTTGCAGGCGCTGGCTCCCAGGGTAAGAATGAGGTCCCGCTAGAATCTCCGTATCCAACATGGCGTCCTGCACACTGGCTGCGAAACTCTGTACAAATGCCGCTGAGACAGGTATAAACCGACACGCTCAAGGTGACTAGATTAACAGAGTCCCAAGCCTGGCTCTCAAAATATGGGAATTTTGCCTGCCTGTCTCCCCAGCAGCGTGTCTGAGTCTAGCCGCTAGGCAAGACCCTGCTCCGCCTGCTGGCCAAGACAGAGGAAAAAAAGTCAAAATGGTGCGTTTACCTTCAGTCCGTGAGAGCCAGGGATAGCCCGGCACGGGAGTCAGCGTAAGAGAGGAGGTTTTTAGCTCAGTGGTATGAAGTCCAAAGTAACAGCCCTGTGCCGTGCCCTGGGGCTGATTAGGTGACCAGAAGGCTCCATTTGATTATCATTTCAGGTCTTGGTTTCCAGAGGGATGGGTGAGTCGTGGGCTTAGTCCGCCATCTTCACTCTCTCCCCTTAAACTTAATTTTTGGAAAAATTAATTTCAGACCCAGATCGTTAACGACTTCTCTTCATTCATGTACATGAAATTAAATGTTTAATTTAAAAAATATGTATATCTGTATACACATGTACATATATTTTGATCTCAACCTCTTTTGGAAATAAATGTTTAGCACATGATACATGACCTTAGATAATTAACAATCCTAATTGCTCCCTGACCCCTGAAGTTAGTGCTCTGAAGGTCCTTTGAATGGAGGTAAAGATCAGAAGGGACACATGGACCCCAGTAAATATTCTAGAAAATACTCTTCGTTTTATTTTGTGACTAAACAAATTCCTGAAACTGCTTTGTTGTGATTTTCTCAATCCTTCCCCTGAAATAGAGGGATTAGCAAGAGAAGACAGATTTAGGCATCAGAACATTACAAGTTCCTACTATATGTAGATTCATATGTTCTATAGAATTGCAGCTGAAATAACAGTATTTCATTAACTAACTTTCATTGTGTTTTGAGGCACTTAAAGCTTTTATTTCTGTTCTTTGTATTGCAGCTAATTAAATAACTGTCTTTTCAACATGTAGAGTGCAGGTGGAAGAACCTTTATTTGGTTTGTGAAACCTATATTGTGATTTGTCTGTAGTTGTTATTAGGTACAGTCGAGTCATTTCTGACTCATAGCAGCCCCATATACAAGAGCAGGAAATGATGCTGATCTTTTGCCATCCTCATAATTGTTGCTGTGTTTGAGCCCATTGTGGTAGCCCACTGACACAGCCCATTGACACAGCCCCCTGTGTCAGTCCATGCTAGTATCATTTTATATGTTACAGTGCAGTCCAGTCTTTTTCTGAGAAGTTGGCTTTGGGAATGGTTTCGGTTCTGGCCTGATAGTCCAGGGACCGTGTCTTCTAGAAACCCTCCAGTCTGTTGAACCATCAAGTCTGGTGTTTTCAGTAGTGTTTGGGTTCTGTACCCCTTTTTTCTCCCACAGCATCAGGGCGTCTGTTGTATTCCCTGTCAGGACAGTCATTGGTGGTAGCTGGGGACCATCTAGTTCTTCTGGTTTTCTTCTAGTTTCATGGTGATAGTATTTTGTGGGTAATGTGGCCCTTTCTGTCTCTTGGGCTTATTTTTTCCATACGTCTTTGATGCCCTTCATTTTCCTCTGCTCCAGGTGGAATGGGACCAGTTGATGCTTCTTAGATGACCACTTGCTAGCCTTTAGGACCCAGACACCACTCACCAGAGTAGGATGCAGAACATTTTTTTAAAAAACCTTGTTAAGCCAGTTGACCTAGATGTCCCTTGAAACTGTGGTCCTAGGACCCTTGCCGCAGCTACTATGTCCTTTGAATTGTCCTACTTAGCTTTTAGGTTAGTCCAGGTGTGTTTACATATATTGTGTATTGTCCTTCTTTTCACCTAACTTAATTCTTAACTGCTATCTAGTTGGCTTATCTAGTTAGTGAATGCCTTTCTCCTCCCTTCCCACCCGTGTAACCATCAAAGACTGTTTTCTTCTGTGTTTGAACCGTTTCTTGTTTCTCAAGTTCTTGTAACAGTGGTTTCACACAGTATTTATTTGTCTTTTATGACTCATTTTGGTCCCTGTGGAGCACTCCTGACCCTCCGTGTGAGAGATGCTTCCCAGGTTCATCGCGGTTTGTTGTTACTTACTCTGACACTGTGTGCCTGTTCCGTAGTTTGTCCATTCACCTGTTGATGGGCACCTAGGTTGAGTACATCTTTTTGCTGTTGTGGATGTTTTTGTTTTTTAGGTAAATCTAGGTTTTTGGGGTAGGTAAATTTAATTTATTTTGTTGTTTTCAGGAATATGCACAGCAAAACCTGCACCAGTTCAGCAGTTTCTGTGTATAGATTTTAAAGACATTGATTGCATTTTTTGAGTCATAGCATTCTGACTCAACTTTTTCTGAGTTGTTCCTCATTAATATTAAACTGATAGCCTCTAGAGGTTTCCGTCTAATGTTTAGAGTTGCTTTTGTCAGTGTGATCCCATGTAGATTGATCTCAAACAGCATAATGTTCAAGGCAGACCTTTTTTTTCCACTTTATTTTTATTTTATTTTATTTTTTTGTGCAGCATTTCAGCAGAAATTCATTATTTTTTATAAAAATATCCTTGTAGGTAGTTGTAACAACAGATATATTTTTTACACGCCCAGCTTACATGTACCACTTACCTACCAGGCTGAAACTTGGATGCAAATTTACTTTTTTTTTATTATGACTGAGTGAAAATGTAAATTCCCATGTAAGTTTACATGCCCACCTATGTGCAGCTTCCACTGCTCTCCTTGCATGGTGATAGCACACTATTCCTCTCTGTTCCATACATGTCTCATCCTCCCAACAGCCTCCTTTCCCCTCCTTTCCCCCCACTCTCCTTCCTCCAGCCAGAGGTCAGCAGGATGATATCCTATAGATGTATAGAACCATAAAATGCATCCAATATGTGGTCACTCTGCATCACCAAGTCCAATCCATTTGTGTCCGAAGAGTGGAACTTTGTTATGATTTATGGTCAAGGGCAGCATCAGGGTGAGGGACCATGCTCCCAGGGGAACCCCGATACTGCTGGACCATCAATTGAGGTCTTTTAATGGAGGTCTCAGGGCGCACCCCTTTTTATTCTAGTGTTGCCAATGAGACTCAACTTAGTGAGCTCCGTCGCGACTGTCACTGGTGGTGGCCAGGCACCATCCGGTTCTTCTGGTCCCAAGTTGATGTAGGCTGCCACTCATGTGGGTCTCTCTATCTTCTGGGTTATCTTTCCCCCATGTCATTTTGGTCCTCACTGAGCATCCTTTCCTGCTGAGTTGGGACCATTTACTGTGCCCTTCGATGGTGGCTTGGCAGGTTTTAAGACCCCAGGTGCCTCTCACCAATGTGGGGTTCAGAGAGCCCTCTTAGCAAAATGCTAGTTGTGCCAGTTGCCCTCGATTTCACCTAAGAGCATGGTCCCCAGCCAAAGCAGATCTTTTTTACTGTTAGAGCTCCACTATTGTTTGGTGTTAAAATGGTATCAGACGATATCAAAGATTATGTCAAGGCAGTAGTTTCAGGGTTTCATACAACCTCCATGGTAGATAGTTTAGAGTCCATGAGAATTTGAAATTTGTTCTACATATTTCCCTTTTTGATCAGGATTCTTCCATAGAGTTTTCACTCAAACTGTTCATTAATCATAGCCAGGCACCATCTAGTCTTCTGGTCTCATGGCAAACAAGGCAGTTGTTTATAGAGGCAATTACCAACACATTTCATATATCCCTCCTATCCTTGAATCTCCTTCCTCTGTTATGTCAGGTGAATAGAGACCATTTGTTGTGCCTTGGATAGCTACTTATGAGCCTTTAACACTCCAGATGCTACATAATGAACTAGGAGGTTGAACAGAAACAGCAAACATGTTATTAGGCCGGTTAATTGGGATGTGTTAAGAAACTATGAGCCTAAACCTTGAAACCAAGGAACCAAATCCGATGAGGTGTTTGGTTCTATTTAAGCAGCCTCAGCAGCTACTGTGTTTTGTTTTTTTGGTCATTGTTGGCTCTGCAATCTTACCCTTAATCAACGGGATTTTTCCATCACTGTTAAGTGCTTTCCCCCCCTTCTTCCTGCCCCCGGTAACCAATCATAAACTTTGGTCTCTGAATCTGACTTTATTTTGTGGCTTTCTAAGCTGAGCACATTACTTAACCTGTTTCCTCATTCATAAAATGAGATTTGTAAACCCTCCTCTTAGGATGGTTGTAAAGGTTAATGAGATACCATTATGTAATGTCTAGTAGTACTTGATAGTGTGAGCATTCAGTTGTTCACTGCTGGTGCTGTTCATTTAAAAGCAGCAATAATGCACATACACCTACCCACAAATACAAATGTTATTCAGTAACTGGATGAGTGCTGAGACCATAGTTCAGCAGTAAGACAGCTGTTCATATATAATAATTTGAATATTGTGCAAGTGTAATAGTAAAATCTTTAATAATGCACAAGTACAGTAGGAAACAATTAAAGGCAAACTTTGAAAGGGTTAAATGCTAAATGTTTTTTCCCAGTAAATGGAAAACAATATATGTTAGCTATGCTAGTTACCAGTTGCTGTCAGATTGATCTGACTCATGGTGACCCTTTGTGTGTCAGAATAGAACTGTGCTACATAACGGTTGTTTTTCTTTTTCCTCTTAATAGGATTAAGTGAAAGTATACATTCTGAATCAGTTTGGCATGCCTGCCTATCTGCAACTCCATCTGCTTTCCTCACCCTGTGACAGCACAGTCCTGCTTTTCACCCTTCAGTATCCTCTTAAGCACCTCTGTCCTCCTCTCCACCTACTTCTCTCCCATCTAGAAATAAACTAGTAGCACAGCGTCCTATAAATGTATAAATCCATAAAGTGCATACACCACATGTTCCCACTATGTCCCCAAGTCCAGTCCATTCTTGTCTGAAAAACTTACCTCTGTACTGGTTTCAGGTCATTTTCAGCAGCAGGTCTAGGGGCCATGTTCTCAACGGACCCTCCAGCCTGTTGAACCATCATTTCTAGTCTTTTAGAAGAGTTCTTGAACTGCACACCTCTTTTTGTTATGTTACCTCAGGAACTCTACATTGTGTTCCCCATCGTGGCTGCCTTTGGTGGTGCCCAGGCACCATCTGGTTCTTCTGGTTTCGTGCTGATGCAGACTCTCATTCACATGGGTCCTCTGTCACTGGGGCTGCTTTTCATCATGTCTTTGGTGTTCTCAGTTGTCATGTGTTCAAATGTGTTGGGAGCATTTGGTGTTCCTCAGATGGCAGCTTGTTAGCTTTTAAGACTCCAGATGCCACTAACCAGTATGGGGTGCAGAAGACTCTCATAGCTAAAGACTAGCTATGCCAGTTGACCTTGATGCCCCCTGTAAACATGGCCCCCAGACTCCCATCCCTGCTACTCTGTCCTTTCAAATATTGGGTTGAGTTTAGAAAACCTTTCAGTTTATGGTGTAATCCAGTCACGCTGATCTACTGCATGCTGTCACTGTCTTCACCTAACCAAATTCCCATCAAGTATCTAATCTGTGAACATCCCTAATCCTTCCTCCCACCCTCATGGCTGTCAAAGAGTCTTTTGTTCTGTATGTAAGTCCATTTTTAAGTCCTTATAGCAGAGATCTCATACAGTGTGTCCTTTTGCAGTTGACTGATTTCACTCAGCATAATGTCTTCTAGTTAAAACTAGGTTATGAGATGCTTCCTAAAATCATCATTGTTTTTTATCATTGCATAGTGTTCTATTGTGTATATGTACCATGGTTTGTTTATCCATTCATCTGTTGATGGACACCTAGGTTGATTCCATCTTTTTGCTATTGTAGACAGTGCTGCAATAAACTTTCATGTGCATGCATCTGTTTGTTATCAAGGCGTTTTCATGGGTAAAAGTGGGTGCAATGTTTTTGTTGTGATATGACAGTTTACCTCGTATGAGGTAAACCTCATATGCTTGCATTCACAGGAAGCAGGTGGTTAGTGCTGGGGGCCAGCCTTGACAGGGTCTGGGATCATGAAGGGATGGGCGGTGTTGGCAAAGGAAAGAGACTCAGACAACTGGGAATCTGCAAGTCAGCATCCTGTTAAGGCCTGTCTTTATTTTTATACAGTCAATGAAATGACGTGATTTCATCCAGCTCTTTGACCACATAAGTTGTTGGCTAGTAAGGAACTGATAACCTTGTAGTCTCTTTTCATGTTAATCATTAGGGCCTTCTAGGTAATGGCCCGAGACAAGTACATTGTGGTTATAATCAACAGTGAAAACAAAGCTATGCCTTGAGTTCAGTCAGCTCTATCTATGCCTTGAGGTTAAAGGTGCAGGAAGAGGGGTAGACTCATCTAAAGGTTATTATCTGGCTGTCTCTATTTGTTCCTTCTTTTTTCTTATTTTGTCTCTTCCTGTAGGGACAGTAAGTGCGTACCGTCCTCCACCTTATGCCTCTCTTAAGCTGTTCTAAGAAGGATATTACTTTAGTATTTGCCCATTTGTCATGCCAATTATAATAAACTTGGGAGCCTATCCATCTTCCTGATGCAGGGAATGGGGTGTCCATATCTAAGGGCTGTGCAGGGGGTTGTCCCTGGGGAGCTTCCCAAGGCCTTCCTGCAATCTTGTATTTCACATGTGGAGAGGGATGTGCAGTTGGGGGAAGCCAGCAGGGCCAGGCCAGCCTCGGCATTCCGGAGCTGGGTGTGCTGTGTTGGGATTCACTCCTCCGAGCACTTTTCTCTAGGAACGCCCATTCAGGTTTCCTTAACGTTATTTCATAAGCCGAGGGGGTTGTAAAGCCCCTCTTAGAAGGCATCTTCCTTAATCCTTGTGCCGGGAGATGAGAGTGTCCCTAATGAGTGTCCCTAATGATGCAACCTGGTATGGTTACAAGAATTAGGATGTAAAATATTATCAGGGAGAGTACAGCTAAAAATATGCCAAGGGTGAGATGCCTCTGCTCGTCATCACATAGGCGTGTAGCTTTGCTACACCTGTCTGCCCACCACCACTCTGATCTCTAGGTGCAGCTCATTTATGTACAGTTTCTCTGGTAATAGAGACACTGTCAAGCCCTGCAATGCCGCTTCTTAGTTTGTTGGTTGGCCCCAGCTGGGTTCTCATGGGTGGCAGGCCTTGCCTACAGGCTGATAAAGATGGTGAGCTACTTGTACTGACTCTCCATTGTTACTCCAGTTGAGACTATTGCATAGCTCAGGGAAGGGAGGAGAGAACGATGCCTCCACACTTGGCTGCCAGGTACTGCTGCATTCTCTAGCCAAAGCCAGATAAGCACATTCTCTAGATGCACTTACCTTAAAAACTGCTTTTTTGCACCAAGGGGCACTGTCCAGCAGCAGCCAAAAGCAGCCGGGTCCTTTGGGGTGACAGGCCCTGCCTCTCGGCTGGCAAAGATGGTACACTACTTATGGAGTCTCTCAGCAGCTGTCAGCAGATGCTGTGACAGGGCTCAGTGAAGGGAGGTGGAAATTGTGTTGCCACACTTGGCTGCTGGTCACTGTTGCATTCTCTAGATGTGTGTATCTTAAAAACTGCTTTTATATGCTGAGAGAGGTATTGACCAGTGGCAGCCATTAATTTCCGGGCCCTCAGGGGTGGTAGGCCTTGCCTCCTGGCTGACAAAGGTGCCCTACTTATGGAGTCTCTTGGAGGCCATCAGCAGATCCTATGATGTGGCTCAAAGAATGGAGGGGTTAGGGCACTTCCACAGTTGGCTATCAGCTGCTATTGCATTCTGTAGGTATGGTTGTCGTAGAAGCAACTTTTCTGCTGGGGGTCTGTCCAGATAGGCACTGTTGCTGAGCATGGGAGTTAACCCCAGCCAGGCCCTCAGTCATGGCTGACTCCACCTCTCACCTGACCAGGTTGTTGTCCAGCCCAAACTGCCTTTCCTGTGCTGAGTCAGTGTCATCTGTGGTGCAGCTCAAAGATGAGAGGGGGGAGCAGCACTGACACCCTCAGCTGAACCCAGCTGCTGCTGGGTTCTCTGGATGTGACTGTCCCAAGTATAGCCTCTCTGCTGAAGGATATGCTGTTTATGCAGGCACTACAGCTTACTAGTCAGCCCCGATGAGGCTCTTAGGGTTGTCAGTCCCAGTCTGTCAGTTAACAAAGAAGGCATCCATACCGGTAAGCCTTTCAGGTGCTACACCAGCAGAAGCGGGACTCATTGCACTGCCGCCTTGCCTCCGACAAAAGTTGATTTCCCCTTCCTGTCACCCAGTTTGATCTCACAACCCTGCACCTGATCTTGGAGCTCCCAGAATGTTTACACTGTTCCATTCAATTTTTCTAGCCTTAGTTATCAAAGGGAGTCAGGGAGATGTGTGACTAGTCTGACATTTTGGCCTCACTTCCTGGTTTTCATTTTTTTGTGTGTGCTTAGGTGAAAGTTTACAGCTCATGTTAATTTCTCGTACAGAAGTTTACATACATATTGCTATGTGCTATTAATTGCACTGTAGGGTTCTTTCAACAGCTCATTTTGCTAAAGTGGATTTCTTGACCTTCTAAGGTGCCCCGGGTGGATTCAAACTTCCAACTTTTGTGACCAAACAGGTTAACTACTTATACCACTTAGGAGACTACAGACTTAGCCGTAGGCTCCTAAATTTTTAAATTTTGCTCTCATAACTTTATCTGTTGGATACCTAAATACTTTTGAGTCCATATCTGTTAACCACAGTGCAAAATATTTAATTAGGTTTTTGTGAAATCAAAGTATTTCCCCTAGGTTTATTAAAACAGGAGAAAGAACTACTTGAAGAAAGAGAAACTGTCACAAATATTAATATCTGAAAGAAGTGAATACTCTTCAGTAATATCCATTATACAGAAATTCTAAGAATAGTAAATGAGAATTTTTTAAATGTAATTAATATTTAATTTTTAGGGAGAAATATACTTAATTTTCTTATCATTGTAAGAGATAATATTCATTTGTTTGTTGTTCCGAATCTTTGTTGGTACTTGATGATGCTGGTTGTTGTTTTCTGGGGTTTTCAAAAATAGATCAACAAGTCCACGCTGAAATAGTGCCAATAATGTCTGATTACCTGAAAGACTACGTACGTATATAAGAAACTCTTAAAGACTTAGTAATTGCTTTCTTTACTCTTTCATATTTACATGATGTGACCTCATTACTTGTTTTTTTTTCCTAATTGATTTTTAGAAAATTTTACAACTTCTTCCAGAAAGAATTCATCAGCGGTGGCAGTTTCATAGTATTGGTGAGTAATTTAAATATGTATTTCACTTAAAATTTTTTTAAATTGTGATTAAGTGAAAGTTCACAATCCATGTCAGTTTGCAATACAAAACCTTAAGAGTCCTCCTCTCTGCAACTCTGTCTGCTCTCTTCATCCTGTGACAGCACACTCATCCCCTCCACTCTTTACTTCCAGTGTCCACTCAGCTGACACCATCCCCTCCTCTTTAGTCTCTCTTCTCCCCTTTAAAAAGAGACCATTTGAACAGCCTTATATGTATTAAATATATATTTCACTTTTGAAATAAATTATATGAAAATTCTTCTCTAATGTGTTGTTGATTATTGTTGTTTTTAGATGCTGTTGAGTTGATTCCAACTTACAGTGACCCTGTGGGGCAGAGTAGAACTATCCCAAAGGGTTTTCTTGACTAGAATCTTTGTGGAAGCACATTGCCAGGTCTTTCTCCTGTAGAGTGGCTGGGAAATTTAAACTGCCAAAGTTTTGGTTAGCAGCTGGGTGCTTAAACAATATGTTGGTAGTTATTTGAAATGAATCCATAGTTGATTACAAACTAGATAATGAATTCAGGAATAGATTGACTGGGAATATAAAAGTATAAAGTCCAAATGACATAGTGAGTTTCTTTGATCTACCTTGTTCTTTACTCTGAATACACTAGCAATGATGATAAACCTAAAAAGGCAAAACGAAAAAAAAAGCAGTCTCAGTATCAAGATAAATACCTCTGTAGATCAGGATTGAAGGGAAATGCAGTGTGCCAACTAGAGCTTGAAGCTGTAGGCTTTGGGTTTGAAAGTAAGCAGTGACACTTGACACTTTACTGTGTACACAAAGAAGGACTGGAGCTGGGCTTACTGCTTGACAGGCAATGTCGGGCTTCTTAGCTCATGAAATGAAGTTGAAAAGAAAAAGGAAAAAGACAACCCTTCAGTGGATTACTGTCAGAGACCAAGTCAGCAGCATGCGGTCACACACTTTATGTTATCAGGAACTAAGCCAGCATGCTTGCTGGCTTGGAGTCTGGTTCCACAATAATCATGGCATCACCACAGGACTCCCAAGCTGCCATTTTAAGACTACTTTATTTCCTTTCAGAGTGAAAAGGAGTCTGTAGGTAGGCAGTTGCTGGCTTTGATTCAGTATCTCACTGATGTCAGGGCTGATTGCAAGCAATTCTCATGAACCTACTCTCATGGGGAATATATACTTACCAAGCCCACCTTGAGAAGCAGAATTGTTACAAGTTTTCTATTCATTTGTAAAAATGAATAGCTTTATTTAACTTCTACATTTCCTTTATCAGTTCTAGCAGATAAAATGTTGTCTGAGGCTTTGGAACTGCAAGTCCTTCTAGTTAGCAGTTCCAGTAGCAGAAGGAACTCTGGGCTGATCAGCAGGTTCTTGATGCAGGGCTGTAGGAGACACAATTTAAATAATAGGTCTTATAGAGTAAACTTTTTAGGTAAAGTTCAAGACTAAAAAAGATGTATAAAGAACTCTCAGAACTCAGTAATAAGGTGACAAGCCAATTTTTAAAATGGGCGAAATATTGAATAGACATTTTAGCCAAGACATATGAATTGCTAATGAGAATATATTAAGATGTGTAGAATAGTGAAATTCTATTCTGCATTTCACGGTGATTAAAGTGCCCTTAAGGGTTATCTGTAAAGAAACTTCTGAGGCACATGAACTTGAAAGGGTTTTTTGGTAACACCTAAGGAATATATAGCTTTTACTTTAAAGGCTTTTAGGCTACCTAGTTGTCAAAATTAGCAGTATTCCAGTAAGTCTCTGTACTTTGAGAAGGTACATAAAGAGTCATTTTTCTTTGTCACTCAGAAGCCTATGTTGGTTTCCTAGGGCTATCGTAACAAATCACCACATACTTGGATGACTTAAAACAACAGCAAGTCAGTGTTGTTATCCTGGAGGCTAGAAATCCAAAATAAAGATATTGGCAGGGCAGCACTCTCTCTGAAGCTTCTAGGGAAGAGTTGTATGTTGCTTCTTCCTGCTTTTGGTAGCTCCAGCCATTGCTGGGCTTGTGGCAACACACCTCCAATCTCTGCCTTCATCTTTACTTGGTTTTCTTCCCTCTGTGTTGTTGTGTCTCTTTTTATAGGAACATCAGTCATAGTGGGTTAAGGGCCCATACTACTCCAGTATGATGTCATCTTAACTTAAATAATGAAATCTGCATTGACCCTGTTTTCAAATAAGGCTGCATTCTGAGGTGTTCTGGTAATGTCATGAATTTTGGGAGAGCACTACCCAAGCTGTATAATTATAAAACTTGATTTTCTTTTTGTTGTGTGTAAGGAGAATAAATAAATGACTGTAGTAGATATTAAAACAATATCTATTTGGTGGGCATATACACAGAAAAGGATACACCGTTTCAACAAAGTCAACATGCATAGTTCATTGTCTTTGCTTACATTCTTCGTCTTGTGCAGTCATTCTCACCATCTCCTTCCAACTAATTCTACCATCATTAACACAAACTCTACGTCCTAACCTTTTCATTTAATCTTTCAAGGTTGTTAGTTTGATCTCACGTAGATATTGAAAGAGCTCGATGCTCAAGGCAGACATATTTTACTAGTTAGACCAACCTTGTTTAGTGCTAACCAGACTTCCGAGGAAAGTTTTAGTTTGATTTTCAGGATTTGAAGGTTATCTCGGGGCAGTACTCTGAGGTGTTGATCCAACTTTAGTGGCTCCAGAAGATCTAGATTCCGTTGAGATATTTAAATTCTGTTTCTCCGCCATCCGCTTTTTGATCAGGATTCTTACTTAGAATGTTCAATTAAATTATTCAATTCTGGTCTCATGGTTGATCTCTTTTAAAAAATAATTTTATTGAGATAAAATTTACATAAAGTTTACCTATATGTATACAGTACAGCTCAGTGATTTTTGCTAAGTATATATTCTCTTTATCCAGTTTTAGAATGTTTCTGTCACCCTGAAATAATTCTGTTCTATGAATTTGTCTTTTCTGTACATGTTATATATGAAATACTAGTTTGAATTGATTTGCATCTGACTTCTTTCACTTGACATTAGGTGCTGCTGAGTTGATTCCTGCTCGTAGGGGCAATAGAACAAAATGCTGCCTGGTCCTGCACCATCCTCACAATCATTACTATCCTTGAGTCCATTGTTTTGGCCACTTTGTCAATCATTGTGGGTCCTCCTCTTTTTTTTTTTTTTTCCTGTGACCATGTATCTCTTCTCCAAGGACTGGCCTCTCTTGCTAACGTCCAAAGTATCTGAGCCTAAGCTTTGCCATCCTCATTTCTAAGGAGCTTTCTGGGTATAGTTCTTCCAAGACAGATTTTTTTGTTCCTCTGGCAGTCCAATATTTCAAATGAATTAATACTTCTTCAGTCTTCGTTATTATCTAGTGATCACATGCATATGAGGCAATTGAAAATACCATGACTTTTTCTTAGAAAGCTAGAAGACAAATATCATATGACTGAGAAATCCTATTGCTAGATATATATCCTAAAGAAATAATAGTTGTGACATGAATAGGCATAATAACACCTGTGTTAATGGTAGCATTATTCACAATAGCAAAAGATGGTAACAGTCTAAGTTCCCATCAACAGATGAGTGGATTGACAATCTGGTAATACACATAGTGGAATACTATACACTGATAAAGAATAATGATGAATTATGAAGCATTTTACAACATGGGTGAATTTATAGGACATTATGCCAAATAAATCTAGTCACAAAAAGGCAAATATTGAATGAAACTTGTATTATAAAGAAACAAGAGAAAGTTGACACACAATAAAAAACAAAACTTTCTGTGATTGTTAGGAATGTTAATTATCAAATAGAAGATACACATTAATTTTGGCGAAGGGAAAAGCAGTGCATAGTATGGAGGAAGTCAGTAAAACATGAGCAAGGCATGGGTAGACATGAGAGAAGCACTAGAGCAGAGGGCAACAGTTGTAATTATTGTAGCATAGATAATCCTGCAACAATAATATTAGACAGTAATTTTTCAAATGGATGGATAGCTACACAGATATGAGAAGGGGTATAGGAGAGTTTAAGGGGACATACCCATCTGTAGATCAAGGTCTGGTGGTGGACATCTGTAAATTATGCTTATGTATCAATACAAATAGTAGACTACACAGGGCCACTTTCAGGCAACTTGTTAGACATAAAACATCTCGTGGGACATCATTGTCATTTATCACAACATATTTCATAAAGACAGTCTTGTATCCATCTTACTTTCTGAGTGGTGTGTGATGTTTTAAAAGCCTGTGAATGGTCATCTGAGATACAACTACCAATGTCTTACCATATGGAGAAAAAGAGAATTAAGTAAACCAGAGACCCAAAGGAGCAGTTAGTCTAAAGGACTAACGGACCTACCTGACCTCAGGACCAGAAGAACTAGATAGTACCTGGCTATCACTACCAACTGCTCTGACTGGGATCACAACAGAGAATTTCAGACAAAGCAGGAGAAAAACTGTAGAACTAAAAAACAGATTCGCAGAAAAGACAAGACTTACTGGTCTGGTGGAGACTGGAGGAACCTCTGACATAGACTGGCCCTGAGATGCCCTTCTGAGCTGAAACTGAAGCCATTACTGGAGAATTTTCTGCAGCCAAACAATAGATAATTATCTGTGAAATAAACAGCAACACCTGAAAGTATTCTTTAGAACAATCCATTATATGAGATCAAAAGGATAACATTTGCCCCAAAGCAAACATTACAAGGCCGGAAGGGGTAACAATTTAAGATGAAGGGAAATGAGGAACCTAGGATGGAAATGCGAAGTGAACAGGCAGGTTGTAGGGAATGGAGCCATTAGTATGGAACTTGTGTATGAACTACTGAATAGAAAGCTTAATTTGCTTTCACTTAATGTACAGTAAAAATTACAAAAACAAAACTATTTTGTGGAGTACTTTACTCTGCACACATGGGGTCACCATGAGTCAGCATCAACTGGACGGCAACAACAACAACATGCCTAGAGAATGGTATATTTATCTAGTTACAGTATGAGAGGAAATCACAGTGTTCTTTGAGTTATGAGGGTTAAAAGGTCAGGGACCAGGTCTTTATTTTCTTACACAGTTCTTGGCCAAGGGCCATAGGTAATTAATTGCTTGTTTGATAATGCTTTCAGCAGAAGAAGGAGGAGACGCTATGACTGTTTGGGTCACAGGTTGTGTTTCAGGGAACCAAGTTAAAACTAACACAGTCCAATTGAAAAGGTTACGATGATATTAATATAATAGACAGTTACATAAAAAGAAAATAAAACCTGAATTATTAAAAAAAAAACCCACCATAGTTTCAGTCAGGCACGTCTTAGTTCTCAGTGACATGTTTGCTTTTTAACACTTTAAAGAGGTGACTTTCAGCAGGTTTGCCCAGTGCAATCCACCCTTTGATTTTTTTGAGTGCTGCTTCCATGAGTGTTGATTGTGGATCCAAGAAAAATGAAATTCTTGGCAACTTCAATCTTTTCTCTGTTTATTAGGGTGTTACTTATTGATCCAGTAGTGAGAATTTTTGTCTTCATGTTGAAGAGTAATTCATACTGAAGCCTGTAGACTGTGGTCTTTATCAGTAAGTGCTTTGAGTGCTCTTCGTTTTTAGTGAGCACGGATGTGTCATCTGCATATCACAGGCTGTTAATGAGTCTTCTTCAGTCCTAATGGTGCATTCTTCTTCATATAATTCAGTTTTTCAAATTATTTGCTCAGCATATAAAATAAGTAAGCATGGTGAAAGGATACAACCCTGACATACATCTTTTCTGATTTTAAGCCACACACACTGTATGCTATTACGTATATGTATATTCTGTTTTTTCTGTTGTATGACTGTACCACCTGTGCCAATTAAGAGATGTTTGAATTATTTCTATTTTTTGTAATTGTAACTAATACTGCTGTGAACAGTCATATGCAAATCTTTGTATAGACAGATGTTTTCATTTCTCTTGAGTGGATTACTGTTAGGATGAAAATTTGTGTTTAAGTTTTAATAAGTTATTCAGCTGTTTTCTACTTTGTATTTCCACCAGGATTGTGTATGAGAGTACCCCTTTATTCACATCCTCTTCAACAATTGTTATAGTTGTTTTTTTATTTTACATCTATATGTGTATATAGCCTTTCTAGTGGATGTAGAATTTTTTTTATTGAGGCTTTAAGTTGCCATTTCCTGATAAATAATGACATTGAGCACCGTATAGGCTTATTAGTAGTTCGTTCAGATCTTTTGCTCATTTAAAAAATGGGCCTTTTTGGTCTTACTATTATTGAATTGAATAGAGGGGTAGTGTTTAAGAGTTAAGCTGCTAACCAAAAGGTTGGCAATTTAGCTCTATCAGAAGTCCTTTGGGCTCTCTTGGGCAGTTGGTCTCTTTCATCTGGGATTGCTATGAATTGGAATCAACTTGCTGGCAGTGGGTTATGATTTATTATTGAATTGTAAGAGTTCTGCACTTAAATTGTGGGTATAAGTCAGTTATCAAATATTTACTTTGGAGATTTTTTTCCCTTGTGTGTGGCTTTTTTTCCCCTCGTATTTATTTGTATTGTACTTTAGATGAAGGCCTACAGAGCAAACTGATTTCTCGTTAAATGGTTAATACGCATACTGTTTTATGACACTAGTCAGCAACCCCAAAACAAGTCAACACTCCTCCCTCATAAACATTGGGTTCCCTCTTACCAGTTTTCCTGAGCATCCTGCCTTCTAGTCCTTGTCCCTGGACTGATTGATACTGCTCTTTTGTCTTGTTTTCTTTTATGGGCCCTTCCAGTCTTAAGCTGAAGAGTGAATCTCTGAAGTAACTCATTACTGAGCTAAAACTGTGTCTGGGGGCCATACTTTCAGGGTTTCTCCAGTTTCTGCCAGGCTAGCAATTCTAGTCTTTCTTTTTAAGTTAGAATTTTGTTCTACATTTTTCTTTAGCTCTCTCCGGGATGTTTTTGTGATCCCTGTCAGAGAGTCGCCATGAGTCGGATCCAACTCGACGGCACTTGGCTGGCTGGTGGTCAGAGAAGTCAGTGGTGATAGCTGGCACCATCTGATTGTAATCCCTCTAAATCCCTCTATTGGAGGCTGTCATAGATGTGGTCTCTTAGTCTTTGGGACTAATGTTTCCATTGTTTCTTTAATTTTCTTCATTTTTCCTTGCTCTGAAGGGGTGAGACCGGCAGAGTATCCTTGATAGCTGTCCAAAGGCTTTTAATATCCCACAGTCTGTGGCTTCTCTGTTACTCTGTTAATGATGTCTGGTGAAGTGCAGGTTTTTTCTACTGCTGCTGTGTGTAAGAACTCTTAACATCAAATCATGGAGATTTTTCACCTATGCTTTCATCTAAAAGTTTTATATTTTTTGTTCTTATGTTTAAGTCGGTAACATATTTTGAGTTAATTGTGTATATCGTGGGAAGTAGAATCTAAATTTATTTTGTTATGTATGAATATCCAGTTATCCTGGTACTTTTATTGAACGAGCAACCTTTCTACATTGGTATCAATGTAAGGGCATATTTCTGGACTCACAGTTTAGCTCTGTTTATCTACCCTTAGGCCAATTCTACATTGTTTTGGTTGCTGTTTTGTAGTGAGTTTTGAAATCAGAGACTGTCAGTCCTCCAACTTCATTCCTTTCCAGGGTTGTTGTGGTTCTCCTGGATTCTTTTGTGTTTCCATATGAATTTTTGAGGGTTGGCTTGTTAATTTTTGGAAAAAGCGTAAAGGAATTTTAGTAGGAATTGTATTGAGTATGTATGTTGACTTAGGGAGATTTGCTATCCAAACTATTGAGTGTTCCAGTTTGTGAACACTGCATGTATTTGTATCTTCTTTAATTTCTCACAGCAGTATTTTATAGGTTTCAATGGCCAGTTAATTTTTTTAATACATACTTTGTTCTTTTTGATAGTATTGTGCATGGAGTTATTTTTAAATTTAATTTTTAGATTGTTCATTGTTAGTATATAGAAATTCAGTGGATTTTATTGATTGATCTTCACTCCCGTGTACTTTCTAACCTTGTTTATATTAGTTCTGCTTGTTTTATTGTGAATTCCTAAGGATTGTCTCTCTCTATAGGATTATGTTGTCTATAAATTGACAGTTTTGCTTTTTTATTTCCAATTTTTTGCGTTTAACTTTTTTTCTTTTTGAATTGTCTAGCCTCTTTGATACAATGTTGAATAAAAGTGCTAAGGCTGAACATCTTGACTTATTCCTAATCTTCAGTGAAAGCAGTCAGTATTTCACTATCATGTACATACACTGTTGATATTTGGCTTTTTTTTAGATGCCGTCTATAAAGTTGAGGATGTTTCTCGTATGTGAGGAATTTGTAATCAAAAATAGGTGCTGTATTTTGTCAGATATTTTTTCAGAATCTATTATGGTCATTCTGTTAATGTGTGTTTTATTAATTGGTTTTCAAATGTTCAGCCAGCTTTATGTTCTTGCGATAAATCTTACTTGGTCTTCAATTTGTAATCCTTTTGGTGTTTTGCTGAGTTTAGTTTACTAGTAATTAAAGATTTTTGTCTCTGTTCATGTGGGGTATTGCTCTGTGGTTTTCCCTTTTCTGATGTCTTTGTGCGGTTTAGTATCAGCATAGTAGTAGCTTGATGGATGAATCGAAAAGTGTTCACTCTGTCTTTTTTCTGAAAGAGTTTATGAAGGATTTCTTCTTTAAATATTTGATAGGTCTCACAATGAAGTCATTCATCGTCAAATGAAGTACATAGGCTTGTCTTTGCAAGCAACTGTAATTATTAATTCAGTCTTTATTTGTTATAGGCTTATTGACATATTGTATTTTTCTTCAGCCAAGCCAAGCCAAGTGCTGTTCAGTTTTAATGATTTGTCTAAGGTCCATTTCATCTAAGTTGCCTAATTTGTTGGCATAAAATCTTGTAAATGTTTCCTTACAATAGTCCTTTTAATTCTTACAGGGTTGGTAGTAATGTCCCTTCTTTTCTCTGGTTTTGTTAGTTTGTGTCTTTAAATATTAGGATTTATGCATTGCAATAATATGATTTTTGAGAATAAGAAAAGACGCAAATAAATGAAGTGTTATGCGACATGGATGACAGGCTTGAAAGTTTAGAGAGAATAATTTTCTGTCAAAAGTCCTATAAATATTTGAAAACAAATCAGATGTCCTTATGTAGAAGATATAAATACATTGTGGTGTATGAATACAACAGAAGAACATGCAGCAGTTAAAAGTGGATTAACTAGAGGTATATATGTAAGTATAAGTTTCAGAAGCTGGTTCTGGGTTTGAAAAGTAGGTTACAAAGTGACTGTATGATGTATTTAGATCATGTTTTAAACATGTGAAACAATTTACATATTTTATGTATTTGTAAATAAGTAGCAACAATACAGTTCTGGAAATGATTAGTATCAAATCTGGGTGCTGCTTTCCTCTCCGGGAGGAAGGAGAGAGGGAGGAAAATGATTCAGAAAAGGTTCACAGGAGCTTCCATGATGCCTGTACTGTTAAATAAAACATTACAGATATGGTAAATAAGTGAAATTTAAACATTGGAACAAACATGGAAATATGTTTAGATTTGTTCATGCTCAATGTTAAGTCTCTGAATGTTTATTAATGTTATTTTAGGCTTGAAATATTTGATAATTTAAAAAATGAATTTAAAGAAGTTTTTGAAACTTTAAGAGAAAATTAATTCATATAGTGGAGATTTTTGTTGGGAAATTTTAGAATTATGAATGTTTATGGTGGTTAACATGATGAAAATTTTCTCCAGTGGATTTTATTTGTGTCAGTGATAGAGAAAATATATTGTTTAATTACATTTTTAGTGTAAATAAGATAAATGAAATTTTGTGTTAAGTGACGTTTGGGGTTTAGATTTTATGTTTGAATAAAATAAGTCATTTAATTGCAGTAAACCATATATTGAAAAGGTGATTGCTTTTATATGTCCTTTGGTCTCAAGACTATGGCCTCAAGGATATCAGAGTCACCAAAAATAACTTGGAGGTTGCCAAGGACTTGTTTAAAAGTGTTTTCAATTGTGACCGAGAACTCTGACATTTAGAAATAAGTAAGAAGATACAAGTATTTAAAACCACATTTTCTTTTCAGGTTTGATTTTGAAGAAACTGCTTCACACAGGAAACTCCTTGAAGGTATAATATAATTATATTTCTTTTCTATGACTGTTTAAAAATTTAGCAAAGCATATCCATACCATTTGTTTTACTTTTTCTTTCTTAAATTTTTTCCCAAAGAGTGATGAGTTATCATCTGTTCACTTATGGAAGTTAATTAATTTAAAGATAGTACTTACTCATACTCAACTTACATACTAGATTGATCAGATCGTTAAAAAAACCATTGTACTTTGGTACTGCATTGACTCATTCACTAGAAATACTTTCTTCTGTGTGGTACCAAAAAGAAAAATATTTAGTCTTGCCACAAATTGTTCTTCTACCATAGCAGTCTTAAATATAGAAGACAGTAGGGTATCTTTATGAAAATGTTGGCTTTGTTTCTTTTTCTTTTCTGTTGCTGTGTTATGGTGAGAGAAGCTACCCTTTCTAATAGCATCTTGCTATAAGTTAGATACAGTCAGATATTGTTGATTTTTCTGGCATGGATACAGCAATACAAAAGATAAGCCCTCCTATCTTTTTCTTATTATCTGGCATCGTAGAGTGGCAGCTGTTGAATAGCTTTGGCAGTAACCATTAACAAAGCTCCGGTAGGGTAATTTCCAATGAAGTTAATTTAGTAAAGAGCTTAGTTGTTTTTTACATGTAAGTGATTGAATTTTTCTCTATCTGTCTTTTCCTGTTTTATTCCTTGAATTGCATGATGTACTGATTCAAATAATCATTGTCTGGTAGGAGACATGAATACAGTATTGAGCCACAGTCCCTTATTTGCAGTTTAGAAGCAAATAAATGATTTCAAAGACTGATACGCGATGCTCTGGAGTCTTCATAACAGTTCTTGTTTTTTGTTTTTAACCAGACTCATAGCAATGGATGGTCATTGCCCTCTCTTTCTTGCCTCTGGAATCAGCATGTGGTTAATAGGAAAGATAGAAGAAAAAAATGGTTTTCTGTTTTTTTAGTGGAAATTATGGAAATAAAAGCTACTTCTAAGAGACAAAACTTAGAGGCCAAGTTCCTTCTTTACTTGTTAAAAATCCCTGAATTTAGATTTTCAGGTAATGAAGGTTAGCCTTAGATGCTATGTCTCCCTCTTTCTCCTTCCCTCCTTCCTTTTCCTTCTTTCTCTCTCTCTGTTTTTTTTCCAAACAAAGTTTCACTCTGTAACTGTCTTGTAGAGAGCTGTGGCCTTAAAAGGGAGAAAATTTTTCTATTATAAAGATACTGTCTGTTTTTCATTTTATTTTGTTTTAGATCAGGCGGGAAGGTGTTCGTCTTTTCTTATTATGGTTACAAGCTCTTCAGAATAACTGTAGTAAAGAACAGCTATGGATATTTTCATGTTTAATCCCTGGATTTTCAGCACCACAATCTGAACATGGACCTCGAACTTTAGATAATCTGATTAATCCTCCACTCAACCTTCAAGAAAGTAAGATCCATAGAAAATTATTTTAAAATTTTCTGTGTAGTCTGTTAATATATATATTTTTTAAATTTGCATTTTATTAACTGAATGATCCAGGGATATTTTATCTTTCGTTTTGTCTGTACTGCTATTTGAATAACTGTAAATGATTTTTACTTTTATTATAAATACATATATGTTTTTACATACTTTGTGAATTTTCATCTGAGCAAAATGTGTCACATATAGTACTCTGTTGGGAACTTCATTTTATTTATAATTTGTATTTCTGTACATTTAAGTTTTGGGTTAAAGTGAACTATACCTGTAGAACAAAATTTTAGAAATAATGCCAATCTAGCATACCATCTATAAATAAACCAACTCATTTAGATTGTATAAGCCTGCTTATTCACATTTTATGTCCTTTTGAAGTATTTATCACATGCTTTTCAGATTGCTTTTTCTTGTGTCTAACCTATCAGCTTAGATTTTCTTTTATGATTCTTTTATGACTTAAAAAGTAATAGTCTTAAATGAATCTGTGACTGACTTACCCTTCTCTTTTCGAGAAAAGACGTTTTGCTCTGTGGTCTACTAAGCATGAAAAATAGAGTATCTGTGTATTACCAGATAGAGGAGTAGAAGCCCTTGTGGAAAAATTTCAGTAGACTTTAAAGAGGTTTTTGTGATTTCACACAATAAAGCATGTATAATTCATATTCTTCTTTGGGGACAAAGTGGTCCAAAAAAAATCCAGGCTATAGATGATAAAGGTTGTATTCCTAAAGAGTGTTTTTTAAAAAGAAGTGTTAGAAAAGTAATAAAAATGTAAAACTAATACATAGCGTATATTAATTAAAAACTGAAAGCTATCTCTATTGTCCTCTTACTTAGCTGGCCAGTAGTTGCTAAGAGGCAGCCTTAAGGACCTGCCTGTGTTAAACCAGGATTGTGTTGCATAGGAAATATTTAAGAAAACTATTTGTGTGTTGGTTGTCTTGATTTTGTGTTTGTTATAGTGAGTGTTATTGAATATTTTAAAAGTACAACATGTAGAATGTCTTGTAAGTATTCTTTCGTAATCAAGGAATTGAGATGTTAACCTTGTTTAGGAATAGTCTAACGCCCTTTGAATAAAGGTGACACCTTAAAAATAAGCCTGGTCATGACCTAGAACAATGAGACTGTCACTTTAATTGATGAATAAGTGCCTTATTGATACCATGTCTGATCATATTTTATTGTGGATTTTTTTAATAGTAAAAATGCTTGCTGTGAATTTAAAATTATCCGGAGAGGTACTTTCTCAAGTGAGATGATATATGCTTTTAAATCACTGCGTAACTGTCTGTTCATCCCTATGTCACATCCTTTCAATCAGGGGTTCATGAAACAGCTATTAAAATTGATGGCTGTTGGGATGGACTAGCAGGGATGCCCCAGCTATATTTTAAGATTCAGTCATGACGGCACTTGGCTTGGCTTTGGAAAGTTTTCAAGCAGCGTTCGTTGCCTGCATGTTTTACAGTTAAATTTCATTTGAGTCTTGCAATATTATTACATTTGTTTTATAATTATACTACATTTTTCTTTCTCTTTGGCTAGCTCAAGTTACTATAGAGGAAATCACTCCTCTTGTCCCCCCACAGTCAGGAGATAAAGGACAAGAAGATCTCACAAGCTACTTTCTGGAAGCACTTTTAAAATATATAGTAATTCAGGTATCTATTACTGTTTTCAGGATGCTCTTTTATACTACCCTATATGTGTAATTCTTTTCCCTCTCTTACCATCATTTTGTCATAGCACAGATTTGTTTTTGTTTTTACTTTCGTAGTGAGGAATAAGAAATTTTAGTTTTGAAAGTCTATGTTAATATGCCCTTCCTGAAATAAAAATTATCGGACGGATTATGAACCTCTAAGAAAAGAAACTGGACAGAGAAAGTTTTATAAAGCTGACTGTGTATATGCCTTCATTTGTGAGCCACGTGGGCTTATTTTCTAATGCTGTGATTTGTACTCAGCAGCATCGGTACTTTGAGTGAAAAGCTGGTAACTTTTTTGTTTAGGGATCAATCTGCCCAGAGGAAAACATTTGGTAGCCAGCCTTTTGTATTCGTTACCAACACTCACATGCCTTAAATTAACAGCAGGAATGTTATGGGTCTGCCATTGTTGCAGGCAATGGGGATGTGTCAGTGGGACAGACAAACAGATGAAGTCCCTGTGCTCATAGAGTTTATATTTTGGTGTTTGTGGTTGTATCTGCAGAAATATTTATGGAGGGATACATATGGAATTTAGAACATAGCAGTACCTAGGAAGGTGGACTGTAGGATAAGGAAGATAGTGTTTACATTTAAACCTATGTATACCTTTTAAATTTCCAAGTGTATGTATTTAGTAAGTTGTTCATTTCTATGTATAAAATGAACGTGCACTGACTAATGTAAACACTTAGCACATACACAGTACTTGAATCTATTTCAAACACAAATATCCCCTATGTATTAGAAACAAACTGTGAATTTAATTTCGAATCTGAACCAGATTACCAAATTTGAATCCTGATTCCACATTCTGTTAGTAGGATGTGGAATTACTTAACCTCTCTAAGCTTTTGTTCTCTCATCTGTAAAATGGGGAAAAATAATACATATTTCATAGGATATTTGAGGCTTAAATAATTAGTGCAAAGTGCTCAGAAAAATACATGACACAGTAGGTACTCTGTAATGCATAGTTGTAACTGACACTTTTTTTTTTAACGTTCTTACTTTGAGTAGATTAAAAAATTGTTTTACAGGTTTATTGAGATACAGTTGATACAGAATAAACTGCAACACTGGAAATACACAATTTCATGAATTTTGCTACATGTATACACCAGTAAAACAGTCACCAGAGTCAAGATAGTGAATATATCACCCATAAAAGTTTTCTCAGGACCCTTTGTAATCTGTTCCTTTTTACCCCTCTAAACTCCCTCCCCTAAACAGTCGTCGACTTGGTTTTGTTTGACACTGTAGATTAATTCGCATTTTTCATATTTTTTTAATAAGTGCAGCCATAGGGTAGCTACTTTATTTGGTCTAGCTTCTTTCGCTCAGCATAATTATTTTGAGAATCTTCTATGTTGTTAAAAGTTTAGTCCTCTGTTGCTGAGTAGTATTTCTTTATATGTAGATATACACTGACCTGTTGATTCCATCACCTGTTAATAATCATTTGAATAATTTTTAGTTTTTGACCATTACAAGTAAATTTTTGTGAATATTGGTAAATGAGTTTTTTGTGAATATAAGCTTTATTTCCTTTGAGTAAATAAATACTTAGGAGTGGACTAGTTGGATCATAACAATAGGTTTATGTTGACTTCTTAAGAAACTACAAATTGTTTTCCAATTAGCTGTATCTTTTTACATCCCAAAAGCAATGTATGAGGTTTGCAATTGCTTCATCCTTGCCAACGATTCGTATGGGCAGTCTTAATTTTAGCTGTTCTAGAAAGTTAACCGTGGCATCCCATTGTGGTATTTTAAGTGGCTGATGATGTGTTGAGTATATTTTTATGTGTTTACTGTTGTACACATATCTTCAAGGTTAAATATCTCGTTAGTTCTTTTGCCCATTTTTCAATTGGATTACTTGTGTTCTTGATTTAAAAGTGTTCTTTGTATAGTCTAGATAGAAGTGCTTAGTCATGTATGTATTTTGCATATATTTTCTTCCCAGTCAGTGGCTTGTCTTGATTTTTGTAGCAGTGTCTTGAAGACTGTTTTTGTTCTTTTGAAGAACACAAGGTAATTTTGATGAATTCTGATTTATTGAGTTTTTTTCTTTTGTGAATGTCACTTTGGGAGTCTTCTCTAACAAATCTCTGCCTAATCCAGTATCACAAAAGTTACTTTCATTTGTTGACCTTAATCTCTTTATTAATGTCTGCCATATTTTTTCCACTATAATACTACTATTTTTGTAATCAGTAAGTATTTTATAGGGAAGTACCATGTAACTATGTAAATATCCATTCCTCATCAAAATTTCATCCAGATGTTTAAAATCCACTGAAGATTTTTGGCTGAATTATTATTGTGATGGTTGGCAACTGATGATTTTTCTTAAAAAAAATTTAAGATGTAACATATGTACCGTACAATTTACTCATTTAAAATATGTAATGTAGTTTTTTTTAGTATATTCATAGGGTTTAGCAGCCATCACCACAATCTGATTTTAGAAGACAATCTAGTTTGTTCTCACCATAAGAAATCTTGTACCCATTAGCAGCCACTCTCCTTTCTCTAACTTCTTTCATCTCCAGCCCTAGGCAAACACTAATGTACTTGCATCTCAGCATATTTGCCTCTTCTCAATATTGTACATAAACAGAATCATACAATATGTAGTTCTTTGTGGCTAGCTTCTCTCATTTACCATAAGATGTTGAAAGATCATGCTGCAGCGTATAGTGTTACTTCATTCCTTTTTAAATGGCTGAATTATATTCAGTTTAGATATAACACATTTTTAAAAGAAATTCGTTCCTCTCGTGATGGATATTTGAATTGTTTCTGCTTTTTTGGCAAACTAGTGATATTTTAATTCTGTCAAACCCAACCCTGTTGCATTGTGTCAGTTTTTAACTCATAGCAACCCCATAGAGCAGAATAGATTTACCCCATAGAGTTGCCAAGGAGCACCTTGTGGATTTGAAGTACTAACCTTTTGGTTAGCAGCCGTAGCACTTAACCACTACGCTATGAGAGTTTACTTCTGCATTCAGCAGTTGGCAAAATACTGTGTGAAAAAGCTTTCTCCCCTTCCCATTTATTTATTCGTGTATTTGTGTCAGCCCATGTTTATGGATTCTTGTGAATCTGTTGTTAATAGTATTACTTTCATGCTGTAATTGTCCTAGAATTGGACAGTGTAAAACTGTTGCAGGTAATTTCACCGTCCTTTTGCTTTGCCCCCATCATTCTATGAGCACTTCTTTGTTTTTCAACACAGAAAGAAGTTCCAGTCTCATCTTCTATCTTCCTTGCCCCCACCCTGGAATGTATAATTTCTGCAAAAAGCCTTTGTTTATTATAGTGGAAAATTGTATATAGAAACTCATGTCTGGACACTCTGAAGCATGCTCATTGCCTTTGGACTGTCACTACTCCTGTGTCATCTCAGTGACCAGAGATAAGGACTGTATGCATGTATATACACAGAAAAGTCCATCTCTCTAAACCTGTGTATGTAGACTGAAAACAGCAAATTCATAATACTGGTCCAGTACTAGAGTTTGTTGTAGTTTTCTTACGTTCTGTAATTGTAACTCTCTTCTCTGACACTGAGAAACCCAGCTTTCATTATCCTCAGTATATTTAATCAGTTCCCTTTGTAGGTAATTAGTCTCCCATTACCACTGACCTTCTCCACCCAAATTTTCCTCAACACCCTGGAGAGCTAGTACTGTGCTCTGGGCCCTTTCCAACGACCTGCCTAGATATGCCCTCACCTTGTTGAAGTTCCCACACTGTATTACACTGCTGTTCCCCTTCTTGGTCCCTTCTACTTCATGAACAGCCTCTTTACGTGTCAGGCTCTGAGCCTGCTCTGGGCTACTTTCTCTGCTGATCCCCCTCAGGATGCCCTGTTTGCTGTGCTCAGGCTCTGATTACCTGTACTTGGCTCCTGCTGCTGCTTCTACTTCCCACACCACCACGTGTGCCTATTTAATATGAATTTTAGGCTGAATTATTCAGGAAGGGAAGGGAGGGGCAGAGAGGAGCCGAGTTTTGTTTACAGTTTTCCAGAACATATTTTAACTGCTAAGATTTGTGAGATACAGCATTTTAACACATATATAATGCATTTGTATACTATTTTTACCAATTTTAAAGATTTATTATTTAGAGAAATATGTATGATTTTCACAGTGTAATGGTTCAGTGTGTTGTTTAACCTTTAAAAAATTTATAACAGCTAATAACTGTACTTAAGACATTTTATATTCTGGACTGGTTCTAATTAGTGTGCTTATTTTTAGGTAAAAAGCTTAGAATGGAAGAACAAAGAAAACCAAGAAAGAGGATTTTCATTTTTGTTTTTACATTTTAAGAAATATTACTTGCCTTATATTTTTCCAAACATCTGCAAGGAGAACAGTTTATATCATCCTGTACTTGGTAGGTAGTCTTTAGAATTTTCTAAAAAAAAGAAGCACACATCTGAATGTACTACCTCTCAGTGTAAAGCTGATGTTTGTTACCAGTAGAAGACTGATGACATTTAATATTTGTATTGGTTGATAGAGATTTCATACCTGGATCATAGTAAAAGGAGAATTTTATTTAGAAAATTTTATTGAGATTGAAAGAGTCTTTTCTATTTTTTTCCTGATTTTCAACTGGGAAAGGCCCAGAGCACAGGAATTACTATTTTTTCTTTTATATTGTGAAAATACACATAACAAAGTCACCAGCAATTCAGTGACTTTCACATGTACAATTCAGTGCCATTGTTTACATTTGTAAACCTTTTGTCACTATCCAGATTACCATCCTTAACGTAAACTCATTGCTCCTGTGCAGTCCTTCCTCATTCCCCTTCTCTCCTGTAACTACTGAAAATCTTTGGTTTCTTTAAAAGCTAAAACCAAACCTGTTGCCATTAAGTTGATTTTGACTCATAGCACCCATATAGGATAGAGTAGAACTGCCACATAAAGTTTCCAAGGAGCACATGGTGGGTTGAGACTGCCACATTTTTGGTTAACAGCCATATCTCTTAACCAGCGCACCACCATGGTTTCTTTATGTCTTTGTTATCTAGTGCTGCTATGACACTATAGAACACTATAACACTATATAGAAATATACAAGTGGATGGGTTTAATAAAGAGAAATTTATTCTTTCACAGTCCAGTAGGGTACAAGTCCAAATTCAGGGCATCAGTTCCAGGGAAAGTCTTTTTCTGTTGGCTTTGGAGGAAAGTCCTTGTCATCATACCCCCGACTGAAGCTTCTGAGGCCCAGGGACCCTGGATCCAAATGACATGCTCTGCCCCTGGCACTGGTGTCTCCTGATGATATGAGGTCCCCAACTCTCTGCTTGCTTCCTTTTCCTGTGTATCCTAAGAGATTGCCTGAAGACACGGTATATTCTTGAAAGACTGAGTCTTGCCTCACTAGCACAACTACCATCTCTCCTCCTCTGTGAACATTATAGAGGCAGGATTTACAGCATATGGAACATCACACAATACTGGGAATCATGACCAAGCCAAACTGCTGCAGACATTTTTGGGGCATGTACAAGTCAACCCATGGTTTTTATGTATTTGCTTATTTTGTGTAAATGAGGTACAGTATTTGTCCTTCTGTAACTGACTTACCATGCTCAGCATGTTTTTCTGGTTTCATCCACATTATAGCATACATCAAGACTCCATATCTCTTTATTGCTAAGTAATACCTCATTGTATGTGTATTCCACATTTTGTTACCCATTTGTCTGTGGATTGGCATTAAAAAATCTTTTTAAAAGCTTGTTGATCTCATCCATTGGAAAATGTAGCCTACCAGAAATATTTATGATTGCAAATTAAAGTTAATTCTAATGCTGTGGTGTGACCATTAAATTATAGTATAAAATTTCTTTTTAAGGTCCCCCAAGAGTTCAATTTAATAGCAGTCTTATGCAAGTTCTTTATTAATAGTTACATTATCATATTTGGATCATGTTACATCATTTAATGGTTGTACCAAGATGTCTGTTCGAGCTTTGAATTTAGAATCTCATGGACAGACCTGGAGCTAGAAGCAGACTTCTGCCATTTATTGAAGGCATTGATAGTCTGTATGTGGAAACGTCCATTTTGCAGAAAGGTGTTCTTACTTTAAACTCTGACAAGTTAAGGGAACCAGTAGACTGACTCAAAACCATTAGGAGTGTTAGAAGTGGCTTAAATTAAGAGTAACAGACTACTACTGTTGGGATCAGTATGTGGTTTAAAATTATTTTTTATTTAACGGTCAAAGAAAAATTCTTACATTTTGTTTGACTTTAAGATACATGTATTAGTGAGTGCTCCCATTAATTCTGCATGACTCTGGAAGCTTCTTTATTGAGACAGAAGTCATTAAACGTTTTGATGATATTTTACAAAAACATGTGTTTTTATATATGAGCCTAGTGTTTTTGGTTGACCCCTCTAGGTTCTATGCTAACATCTAGCAAATTATTTTAAAATGGCTTTTTTCCCATTGAGTGACTTTCAAAACCAGTATCATCACAGTATTTTCTCAAATGTTTAAAAATGTTGGTTTATCTAGGCATAATTCCTTTCTGTTTTGATTTTTGTTTTCCTTTTATTTTGGATAGATATCCCACAGATGAGACCAAAGCCACATTATGTAATGATAAAGAAAGATGCTGAAACCAGTGAAGCAATCTACTGTACAAAGGAACCTTTTATCAAGGCCCGTGTTATTGTCATTCGTTGGCTGGTTTCTTTCTGGCTTGAGCCAAAACCACATACAGGACCTCATATTCCTGGGATGGAAGGTGAAGTCTTGCCAAAGAATATTCAGGTAATACACGTAACAGAAGCTTGTTAAAGTTAGAAATGGTTTTGAAATTCAATCCATTGATTATAGCTACTTTAGGTATAGAACACATTTAAAACAGGTAGTGTTATTTTATTAGTGTACATGTATTTCCTAAACCCAAAATTTAACAATTACTATAAAATCAATACTTTGTTAATAAAAAAATTAGAAGATACAGAAGACAGTTTCAGTCATGTATCAGTTTCAGCTTCTAATTTATTTATTATATTTTTATAATATGGTATTAAAATTAATTGCACAAATAAGAATGGAAACAGCTTGCACTTGAATGGTTATAGGACCTTCCTAGCCCTTTTCATATTTCTAGACATTAACAGAATGCAATTTTAAAGTCCTATCCCAGCTCATTTCCTGTTTAATTGATGAAGACACTGAACTTGGAAATGTGATATAAAAATAGGAATCAGTGCACAACAATGGAAGGTCAAATATTTCAAACTGTTTTAATTAAACAATGTCCCTTTTTGCAGTTCTTTTTCATATTGTCCTTCTCCTTCATTGTGCATTTTTCTGACCTTGTCTGTATTATAGTATATTATTACTATCTTTTTTTTTCCCTTGGTCCAATTTCCTCATTTAGTTTTTGAAATACTATGCCATGTATATATTTCATATATCTTCTAGATCTTTTAAAAATAAGGTGGATGTTTAGTTCACTACACTTGAGAAAATTTGACTTTCATTCCCCTTAATCTTCCTGTTTACTATAACAACCTATATAGTACATTTTCTTCCAAAACTGTGTACCAGACTCTGTATAAAAGTTATTAAATACATAAATTCTCAAGCAGAACTGGTTTTCTGATCCCAGATTTTTTATTTTTTATTGTGATTGAGTGAAAGTGTACAATCCAATTTAAATTCTAATGCCTGCCTATTGGCAGCTCCCTCTGTTCTCCTTGCATGGTGACAGCACACTCCTCCTTTCTGTTCTGTACAACTCATAGCGTCTTAACAATCTTCTGTCCCCTCCTCTCCACCCTGTCCACTCCACTCTAGTAAGAAGCCGGTAGGATGACATCCTGTAGATGCATAGAACCATAAACTGCACACATGATGCTGTCACTCTGTGTCCCTGAGTCCAATCCATTCTGATCCGAAGGGTTGACGTCAGTAATGGTTAATGATCAGGGACAGCATCAGGTCTAGGGGCTGTGCTCCCAGGGGAATGTCCAGGCCTTCAGACCATCAGTTGCAGTCTTTAGTGGAGTTCTTAGGGTATACACCCCTTTTTGATCCCAGATTTTAATGAAGTTAAAATCATAGACTGATCAGGAAGGCATATTTGAGATCACTTACTTAAAACCTTGTATTTTATAGATGTCAAAACTGAGACCAGTGACTGAATAATTTATGAGAAAGTAATTTATCATAACCACAGTGTCATGACAGTTAGTGTGCCTTGGTGGTCATATGTATGTCACCACTTTAAGATTGCCACTTTCTCCCTAGAGTGAGACTTGATCTTTAGTCTCGGTGAGCATTTGGTTAAATTATTAGAATATAGAATTTTCTCTTGAGCTTTCTAATGTTTTCTTTCAGCTTCATTTCTGCTTCTGTCATAGTTTCGTTCACTTCCTTTGTTTTTATGTGTAAAAAGCTTTTTATGTGCATGCCTTTTTTTTCTAGCTGATTTCTCAGGTAAAATAGAGACAGTTTTAAATATTTAAAATTTTCTATTAAGTAAATAGTTCAGTGTCAAGTTACTTGCTCTTGAAGAACAGAGTTGTCTCCGTTTACATTATTCTTTCACCAGCTTTAATTTGTAACTTGTGTGTATACCAAGCATACTAAAAAACAAATCTAATTATAAGTGTTTAGTTTCCATACATTTCGAAGAACTTCTGAAATTATTTAGATTTTGAGTGATTTGTCACTTAGTATTTACAATGGATTCTAACTGAAAATCTGCCTGAGTTTTAGAAAGTGCCAAAAATTTTGTGGAATGCTTTGGATGCTTGCAATAATTACTATTGAAAGACAAAATATACAGTTAAGTGATAATAATAGAACTTTTTTTTTTAAAAAAAAACTCTGATTTTAGAGAGCAGCTGCTAGCTTGGTATCCAGAGAAGAAAACAAAAGTGATAATGCTGATAAAGCAGACAGAACTGCAGAGCCAGAGCAGTCTCATTCCAACACAAGTACTCTCACGGAGCGAGAACCAAGCTCATCTAGTCTCTGTAGTATTGATGAAGAACATCTCACAGACATTGAAATTGTTCGCAAAGTGTTTTCTTCTAAAAGAAGTAATGTAAACTTCGTCACAGAGATATTTCGTCAGGTAAAATATCTTAGTATTTTTTATTTGTTATAAAGACTATACTGATTTTTAGCTATTTAAATTTTATTTATTCTTTATAAAGATTTTTTTAAAGTTTATATTTTTTGATTGACTGCATTTTACTCTTTAGTAGTTTCTAGTTTTATTTATTTCTTCCCCTACTCCTATTACCAAAATAGTTTTTCTTTTTTTGTTGTTCAGTTTTTTTGTTGAGAATATACACAGCAAAATACACACCGATTCAGCAGTTTCTGTATGTATGACTTAGTGACACTAATTATATTCTTTGAGTTGTGTGGCCATTCTTACTCTCCTTATCTGAGTTTTTCCTCTCCTGTTAACATAAATTCACTACCCCTAATGTTCTTATGTAATATTTTCAGTTGCCACTGTCCATTTGACGTCATATAGATAATTGTTGAAAGAGCATGATTCTCAAGCCAGTATTTTTTACTAGTTAATAAGCTAAACTATTATTTGCTTTTAAGATGAGTTCAGAGGATATTTTCTATTTAAGATTTAAAGGTTATCTCAGGGCAGTAGTTTTAGGAAATCTAGAGTCTGTGGAAATTTGAAATTCTGTTCTATGCTTTTCTTCTTTTGATTGGCATTCTTTTATAGAATCTGATCAAAAGATTTATTAATGATAACTGGGTGCTATTCGGTCTTCTGGTCTCATGGCATAGGAAACAGTTGTTCATAGAGGCTGTTAATAACATATTCCGTATCCTTCTGTTCCTGGTGATCCTTCTTCCTCTGTTACTTCAAGCATTTAGTGACCATTCATTGTGCCTTGGATAGCTACTTGCAAGCATTTAAGATCCCAGGCACATCAAACAGAGATATAACATAAATGCCAAATATGTTATTAGGCTTGTGTCCCTTGAAACCATGACTCTAACCTTCAAACCAAGAAACCAAGTCCTATGAGGTTTTTGGTTGTATACAGGCAGGCTCAGCAACTACTTTCGTTGTTATTGTTGTAAATGTATCTATCACACAGCATTTTCCAGTTCAGCAGTTTGAAACTTTCCTTTCCGTCATTTGATTATTATGGTAAAACTATTTTATCTTCTACTCAGTGATCAATAAAAGGTGATTATGAATGTGACAAGTCTTTCTGATTTCATTGCCTTTATCTTCCCCTCAAAGACTTAGGTTTGGCCCCAAAGGCATTTTAAACTTAATGTTGTGTGAGACAAACTGTACTTGAGGGAGGAAACAGGAAAAAGATGGCCAGAAAGAAAAAACTATTTCACATTAAGATAGGTAGAAATTCCTAAATGCACATTCTCAAGTACATAGAGGCTTTGTGGAAAATAAGACTTAGGAAAATTAATCATTTGCTCTTAATAGCAAAAGTACTTAACTTTTGCAGGTAAACATCATTGAGTTTTGTAGCTGAAGGGGATCACTCAAGTCTCACAGCAAGTAAGTGGTAGATCTGGGACTAAAACTCCCAGATCCTGGTTCCCATGTCAGTGTTTTTTATTCTGTGCCACACTGCCTTCACAGGCCAGGGACACTCTAAAACCCACTATTGTCGAGTTAATTCTGACTCATAGCAACCCTGTTAGTCAGAGTAGAAGTGCCCCATGGAATTTCCAGGGAACATCTGGTGGATTTGAACTGCCAACCACTACACCAGCAGGGTTTAGGGGCTGTCTAGGCAAAGCAAATAGTCTTCATATCCAGCAGATGTTCCTTGACGTGTAAAACAAGGCATAAGACGATATTAACCTTCTTAGCCAAATTTAGACTAAAACTTGATTTAACATTTTGTCCAACTTTGACATTAGTTCTAGATGCAGATTTCAGGTTTGTGTTCACAAAATGTGTGACAAATGGGAAGGGAAAGGTATTTGACAAATAGTATTGGAATAATTAATTTGTGGACAATTTTGTTTGAAACATAAAGAAGTATTTGGGTTTTCCAGTTCTTCTGGAGTTGGTTTGAATAACTAATTTTTCTGGGAACTTATTATATTTGTTTTTAATTTTTTTCCACAGTTTATTATATTCTTTTGTAATCTTCTTAGTATCTGAAGCAGTTATGTTTAAGTCTTCCCTTTTCATTCCTATTAGTGTTTGTACCTTGTTTATTTTTTTCCTTAATGATTCTTGCCAGAGATTGCTCAATTTTATTAGTCTTTCCAAAAAATGAAGTTTTGGCTTTGTTAACCATGTTTGTTTTTCTGTTTTATTAATTTTTGCTCCTTGTTATTTCCTCTGAACTTTTCTTAATCTTGTTTTGTGGTTGTTTTCCTAGCTCTGACTTTTTAGCTTCATTTTTTTCTCATATAAGCATCTTTGAAGTTATTAAGTTATCCTTTACTACTGTTTCAGCTATATTCCACAAATTTTGGTGTATGATATTTGCTACTATTCATTTCTAAATATTTTCTGATTTCTTTGATATCTTTTTTGACCTGTAAGTTATTTAAAATTATGTTTCTTCCATACATTAAGTTTTTGCAATTTTCTTAAAAATTTCTAATGTAATTCTGTTTTAGGTAGAGAATACATTGGTATTAATTATTATAAATTTATGAAAACTTAACTTCTGGCCAAGCATTTATCATTTCTTATAAGTACCTGGTGTGCTTGAAACAGATGTATTCTTGGAAAATACAGTGGTTGCTAAGTCCGTTAGACCAAACTTAATAATTGTGTTGGTCAGCCATCCATGAATATTTGGATTCTGTTATTCATCACTGTATTCCCAGTGCATCAGGTAGCACATGGCATGGAATAAGCACTTAATAAGTATCTGGTAAATTAATCAAGAAGTTTAGAAACCATCAAACATCAGACACTGTGCCAGTGCTAGCTGGGGACTAATGTGTATGTAGATGCTAAGTTACAAGAAAATTTTTTTTACAGTTGATACCACATTGTAGGGTCAGTGTAATGATTATAGTTCTATCTCAGATGAAGGGATTTATATTGAAACGTGTCTTTAAAAACAAAGATGCAACTATAAAGCATAAATATTCAAGTCGTTTGAAATTATAAAATTATTCTCTGCATTTAGTAAAATGAAAATAAATGCATTCTAGGCATTAGTTTTGTAAGGAAACTCAATGTGCTATATGTTTTATTACTTAAAAGCTATAATGAGGCACCTCAATTACTTAGGTGTGAAATAAAAGTAGTATGACACTAGTTTAATCTTTTAAGAGCACCACAGGTGATATATATACATATTCTAAGTTACTCTAGAGCATTGACTCACCAAGTGTAGTCTAGGACTCCTGAGAGTCCTAAAGACTCTTTCAGAGGGGCCATGAGATCAAAAGTATTATTTATGATAGTTGTGAAGCAAGATGTTACCTATGTTTTTATTCGTGTTCCTACACAAATGTTTCGTAGAACTTTACAGAGGATACTTGGTATATGGTATTGGCACCAGATTAAATGCAGAATAAGCAAACATTCTTCTGCATATGAGAATCCATCTGTCTTCTATTAAGCCAGACATTAAAGAAATTTGCAGAACTAGAAAGCAGTGCTACTCATCTCCTTTTTTTTTTTTTTTATTTTGGAAAATGTAGTGATTTTTCATTAAAAAAAAATGTTGTTTATGATAACATTTAATAGGTTGGAGATTCTGAGACCAAAATATTTGAGAACCACTGCTTTAAGCAGACAAAAAAATTCTCTCATCTGATAAATATTTATTGTACTTGACTCAGTCATAAGGAATATGGTAGTCATAACATAGGCTGGTTAGAATGGAAGCAGATTAAAAGATGAATATCAAAGACAAGTGAGTTTTATTAGTGTAAACCCTGGTGGCATAGTGATCAAGTGCTCTGTGTGCTAACCAGATATTGGCAGTTTGAACCTACCAGGGGCTCCTTGGAAACCATGGAGCAGTTCTACTGTGTCTTGTGGTGTCACTGTGAGTTGGAATCAACTTGATGGCGATGGGTTTGGGTTCCGTCTTGTTTAGTGTGAAAAAAGAGCCTTCGGTACCAGTAAACCAGGCACCAAGGGCAAAGCCTTTCTTGTTAGAAGCTGACTATTTGGTTTTAGCTGCTGTCATTATTTTTTTTTCCTCTGTTTTTTGTTCCAATTCCTCTGCTCTTTAGTTTTCCAGGTATGATTTTACCTCCTTGTGTAGATTTGTCTACACTGAGGAAGTTTGATGATTATAGATACAGATTTTCCTTTACCAATGAGGCAATTTAGCAATTAAAAATTGATAACCTGTTCATGATTGCTATTCTGAAAGTGCTTCTTTGTAGGGCAGTAGATGCTAATATGTAAACTTGCATGTTCTGGTTTCTCTTATAGTTACGTCTGTTACGGTTATGTTATCATATATTTATAACTGGCATTTGGCTTTATGCATCATTTTTTAGCTGTAGATAACATCAGTCTGTCCTCGAGATCTGTATTTAGTGTGTTGTGAAACCATGTTTTAGAGGCTGGAAGAATAAAGATTATACACTGATCTTTAGGAAGTTCACCAAGCCACATGGAATATATAGTCTGACCATTTTACGGAAATGATAGCTCTGGTGACACATTTTTTTTTTTAAACAAGTAAACTTCATTATCATGGAATAGAACTTCTTTAAGATTATTTGAACTGCTTTATTCCCTTTTAATTCAAAGGTTTTAAGAAGAGCTGAGCTATTGCAGCCTTTTCAAAATAAAAGGGCTTTAGATCAGAAAGTAGTGATCAGGATTGTGCCACTTGACATTAAGCTGCTAGAAAGTGAGCATATGAAAGTTGGGGTTTGAGATGGTTTGTTAGATGGGGGAAAATGCAAAGATTTCACTTCACTAGATACTTGAAAGAATTACCAAGCAACATCTAAAGGACACTGTTAATATTATACAAGAAGTTTTTATCATTATTTCAAGAATGCTGATATTTTTATTAATTTTATTCAGATAGAGTCATTAGGTGCATGATTCTTATTAAATACACCTACTGTTAACTCTCTGGAAATCCTAGTGGCATAGTGGTTAAGTGCTACGCTGCTAACCAAAAGGTTGGCATTTCGAATCCACCAGGTACTCCTTGGAAACGCTGTGGGGCAGTTCTACTCTGTAGGGTTGCTATGAGTTGGAATCAACTTGATGGCAGTGGATAACTATTTACTTGAGAGTAGAAAGTGTCAGGGTTTATGTAAAAGCCGTGTGATTTTTGAAATTTAAATTGATAGTGGCCATGAAAAGAAAAAGTAGGCAATCTCATATTGATTTGTAAATAAAAAGTACAGTGAAAATGTTTCTAAGATGTAAACACATAAATATACATATGGAAAGGACTTTTGAAGTGAAATTAAGAATATTTGAAGTTGTGTTAGCTTATTATTTAAGTTAAATAAGTTTTATTATATGTAAGATGAACTGTGAGAGCTTAACTTTTTTTCCTAAACTATCTTGTTAAATGTGATTTTTATTAATTCTTAGAGTCAGGTTTAATTTTTTTTAGAAATAAAATATCAAAGTTTATTAGTACTCATTCTCCAAAGACCAGTGTAAGTTACTAAAATGTGATTCATTATGAAAAATTATATTTGAATTGAACTGTGTAGGGGTACAACTGTTTCATGAAACAGAATATTGTATTGCGAGACAGATTGTTCAAACAAGTCTTATCTCCTTCCAGTTGAAGTCATTGTCTTAACTATCAAAGGCATTTCTGTCTTTGCATTTGTACCATATTTTGCTACAAGCTTTTCTTTCACTTTCATTTTAAACAATTTGTCCCATATTTTATAATGATAGAAATACATGTATTAGAGGTTTGTGGCATGGGAAAAAATTATCATTACTACTATTATCTCCCTCTCTTTTTCACTAGGCATTTTTATTGCCAATTTGTGAAGCAGCAGCAATGAGAAAAGTGGTAAAAGTATATCAAGAATGGATCCAACAAGAGGAGAAACCTTTGTTCATGCAAGAACCGGAAGAAATTGTAATTTCTTCAGATTTACCTTCCATTGAAAATGTTACAGAGCATGATATTTCAGTGGAAGAAGGAGAGAAAAGAGAAGAGGTAAAATTTTAAGATTTATGTACTTCAGTATGAGTTTAATAGAATAGATTTTCACAAAGGTATAATAACATATTAACACAAATATGATTTTAAGATACACAATTAAAAAAATACATTACTGCGTTTATATGTGATTCTTTTAAGAGATTGTCTAGATTGTCTGTAATAAAGGTGCTACCACTCATCTGTCCGTTTGTCATACTGTGATGTATTTTGTGATGCGGGAAGCTATGCTACTTACATTTCAGATATGAGCAGAGTCATGCATGGTGGACATATTTCAAGGCGGAAACTTTGAGCCTATGAAGAAGAACCTGATGATCTACTTCTGAATGAATTGACTATTGAAAACCTTGTAGATAACAGAGGAATATTGTCTGATATAGTGCTGGAAGATGACTTCTCAGGTTGAAAGACAGTCAAGATAGGGGAGCTGCCTTCTCGATTAGAGTAGACCTTATTGATGTGGATGGAATCAAGCTTTCAAGACCTTTATTTGCTGATGTGGCACAATTCAGAATGAGACAAAACAACTGCAAGCAGTGTGAAATGTATGAAGTATGAATATGGGAAAATTGAAAGTTGTAAAAAATTAAGTAAAATGCACCAAGATTATTATCGTAGACATCAGCAAGCAAAAATGGACTGGTATTGACCATTTTGAATTAGACAGTCATGGGATCTGCTATGCTGGTGCTTTAGTAATTTAGTGTTGCTGTAATAGAAATATCACAAGTAGATGGCTTTAGCAAACAAAAATTTATTCTTTCACAATCCAGGAGGCTAGAAGTCCAAATTCAGATTGCCAGCTCCTGGGGAAAGCTTTTTCTGTTGGTTCTGTGGACAGATGCTTGTCATCATTTTTCTCCCATTCTAGGAGCTAGGAGATTCACAGAGCAGGAACTCTGGGTCCAAGGGACACTTCACTCTGGCTGCTTCTTTCTTGTTGACATGAGTTTCTCCTCTCTGCTCAACTCTCTCTTTTATAACTCAAGACAAATTGACCCAGAATGCAGCCTAATCCTGTAGATTGAGTCATGTCTTATTGACAAAAGTGTCACTAATCTTGCCTCATTAACATCGTAGAAATTAAGAGAACAACTACACAGTACTGGTTTTAATAATCTAGCCAAGTTGATAGATATTTTTGGAGGGGTACAATTTCATCTGTAATACCAGGAATGGCATCACATTCAGCATCAAAGAGAATGTCTTAAGGTCTGTCCTGAATAACAACACTGTCAGTGATAGGATAATATCCGTATGACTACAGCGATGTATCAGTTATTATGACTTTTAATCCAATTTATGCACCAACCACTAATGCAAAAAGTGAAGAAATTGAAGCTTTTTACCAATGTCTGTAATCTGAAATTGATCAAATGTGCAATCAAGGTGCCTTGATAATTACTTGTGATTGGAATGAAAAAATGGAAACAAAGATGAAGGATCAGTAGTTGTAAAATATTGGCTTGGTGTTAGGATACTGGAGATCACATGATGGAATTCTGCAAGATGAATGACTTACTCATTGGAAATGGCTTTTCAGCAAACTAAGTGGTGACTATACATGTGGACCTCTTCAGATAAAATACATAGTAGTCAAATTGACTGCATGTATGGAAAGTGATGATGGAGAAGCTCAGTATCCTTAGTTACAGTAATGACAGAGCCACCTGCAGAGCAGACCATCAATTACTCATATGCAAGTTCACATTGAAGCTGAAGAAAATTAAAATAAGTCCATAAGAGCAAGAGTGTGACCTTGAATATATCCCACCTGAATTTAGAAACTCCCTCAGGAACAGATTTGACATACTGAACACTAATAAACAAAGACAAGTTGTGAGATGACATCAAGGAAAGCATACCTGAAGAAGACATAGGTCATTAAAGAATAGAAAAAAATGGATGTCAGAAGAGACTCTAAAGCTTGTTCTTGGATGTTGAGTAGCTAAATAGATGAAATGATGAGGTAAAAAACTGAACAGAAGAATTTCAGAGAGCAGTTCCAGAAGACAGTTTTCCTATGAAATGTGCAAAGACCTGAAGTTAGAAAATGAGAATTGAATAACATGCTTGGTATTTCTCAAGCTGAAACAACTCAGGAAATATTCTAGCCTCGGGTTGCAATATTGAAGAACAGTATGGCCAAAAAAATTGAACGACCACAGGAGGTATCAAAAGCAGATGGAAAGACATGAAGAATTGCTGTACCAAAAAGTTTTTATCAGGATTCCACCATTTTAAGAGGTAGCAAATGATCAGGAATGATTGGTCCTGGGGAAAGAAGTTAAAAGTTGCAGCAAAGGCATTGATAGGAAACAGAGCTCCGGGAATTGATGGAATACCAATTGAGATGTTTCAGCAAATGGAATGCAACAGTAGAAGCACTTACTCATCTGTGCCAAGATTAGGAGGTAGCAAATGATCAGGAATGGTTGGGCTTGGGGAAAGAAGTTAAAGTTGGAGCAAAGGCACCGATAGAAAACAGAGCTCCGGGAATTGATGGAATACCAATTGAGATGTTTCAGCAAACGGAATACAACAGTAGAAGCACTTAACTCATCTGTGCCAAGAAATTTGGAAGTTGCTAGCTTGCCTGTCAACTGGAAGAAATCCATATTCATGCCCATTCTAAAGAAAGGTGATAAAACCAAATGTGCAAGTTAGAAAACAATATCGTTGTCATCACATGCAAGTAAAATTATGCTGAAGATCATTCAGAAACTGTTGCAGCAGTACACTGGCAGGAAACTTCCATAAAGTCAAGCTGGATTCAGAAGAGGATGGGGAATAAGATACATCATTGCTGCTTTGAGATGGATGTTGGCTGAAAGCAAAGAATACCCAAAAGATGTTTATTTATGTTTTATTGACCTTGGAAACCCTGGTGACATAGTAGTTAAGTGCTACATCTGCTAACCAGAAGGTCAGCAGTTTGAATCCACCAAGCACTCCTTGGAAACTCTGTGGGGCTGTTGTGCCCTGTCCTGTAGGGTAGCTGTGAGTCAGAAGAGACTGAATGGCAGTGGAGTTTTTGTTTTTGTTTTTGTTTTTGTTTTTGTTTTACTGACTAAGCACAGGCATTTGACTGTGTGAATCCTAACACATTATGAATAACATTGCAAAGCCTAGGAATCTTAGAACCCTTAGTTGTATTCATGCATAACCTCTACATATACCAAGAGGTAATTGTTTAAACAGTACAGGGTCTTGAAATCAGGAAAGATGTATGTCTGAGTTGTATCTTTTCACCATACTTACTCAGTCTGTGTCCTGAATAGATAATCTGAAAAGCTGGACTGTATAAAGAAAAATACATCAAAATTGTAGGGAAACTTAACTAAAACCTACTATATGCAAGTGATACAGCCTTGCTTGCTGGAAGCAAAAGGGACTTGAATCATAGATTGATGAAGATGAAGACTACAGCATTCATTAAGGATTTCACCACAATTTAAGGAAAACAAAAATCCTTACATCTGGAGCTATATATAGTAGCATTGTAAATGGACAAAAAATTGAAATTGTCACGAATGTAACTTTATTGGGCTCCATAAGCAATGTCCATGGAAGCAGCAGTTAAGAAATCAAAAGACTCATTGAATTTGGCAACTCAGCTATGAAAGACCTCTTTAAAGTTTTAAAAAGTAATGACATCACTTAGAGGACTTAAGTGTGCCTTTCCTACTCTGTGACATTTTCAGGCTTACCATATGTATGATATTCTGGAGAGTGAGTAAGTAAGACTGAAGAAAAACTGATGCATTTGAATTGTAGTGTTGGCAAAAAATACTGAATAATACCATGGACTGCAAGAACAGTGAACAAATCTGCTTAGGAAAAGGTACAGACAGAATGCTCCTTAGAAGTGAGCATGGTAAGAATTTATTTCGTGTACTGTGGACATGTTATTGGGAGGACCAGTCCCTGGAGAATGACATCATGCTTAGTAAAGTAAACGGTGAGCAGTAAAGAGGAAGACCCTCAACAAGATCAGTTAACACTGGGGCAGCAACAGTGGGCTCAAAGATAGCAATGACTGTGAGGATAGTACAGGACCAGTTAGCATTTCATAGCTCATAAGTAGTTTCAGTAGTAGCCAGGACTGACTCCACAGCACCTAACAACAACGTAACATAATAAAAGTATAATGTTTAAAACAGTGTGATACTACATCAAAGTGGATGTTGTAGCAGACACCCCATTCATCATTAAAATTACAGTTCCCCATTTCTTATGTTCATAATCACTAGTTACTAGAGAAATCCAAATCAAAACTACAGTGAGATGCCATCTCACCCCAGTGAGATTGGCAATAAGCCAAAAGTACAAAACAACAAATGCTGGAGAGGCTGTGGAGGGATTGGAACCCTCCCATAGTGCTAGTGGGAATGCAAAATGGTACAGCCTCTTTGGAAAGCAATTTGATGCTTTCTTAGAAAGCTAGAAATAGAAATACTGTATGATCCAGTAGTTCGACTACTTGGAATATATCCTACGGAAATAAAGGCAGTCATATAAACAGATACATGCACATGAATGTTTATTGCAGCACTCTCCACAATAGCAAAAAAATGGAATCAACCTAGATGCCCGTCAACAGATGAATGGGTAAACAAATTATGGTACATATATACAGTGGAACTCTATGCAATCATAAAGAACAATGATGATTTTAGGAAGCATCTCATAACCTGGTTTCACCTGGAAAACATTATGCTGAAGGAAATCAGTCAGTTGCAAAAGGACAAGTATGGTATGAGATCTCTGCTGTAAGGACTTAAAAATGGTCTTATGTACAGAAGAAAACACTCTTTGACAGCTATGAAGGTCGGGAGCGAGGGAGAAGGATGTTCATAGTCGATAGGAATTGGGTTAGGTGAAGGGCATGACAGCACACAGTAGAGGGCAGATCAGTAAAACTTGACTACAACATAAACTGAAAGGTTTTCTAAAATCAACCCAGTATTTCAGAGGATAGAGTAGCAGGCATGGGGTTCTAGGGACCATGTTTTCAAGAGACACTGAGGTCAGTTGGCATAACTAGTCTTTTGCTAAGAGTCTTATACACCCTATATTGATGGATGTTGTCTGGGGTCTTAAAAACTAGCAAGCTGCCATCTGAGGAACATCAAATGGACCCAATCCATCTCGAACAGATGATGACTGAGAATATCGAAGACACAAGCAAAAATAAGCCCAGGAGACAGAAGAACCTGTATGAATGGGAGACTGCATCGGCCTGAGACCAGAAGAACCAGATGGTGCCCAGCCACCACCAAAGGCAGCCGTGTTGGGGGACACAATGTAGAGTCCCTGAAGTAGCAGAAAAAGAAGTGTGCAGATCAAGAACTCAGAGACTAGAATTGATGATCCAACAGCCTGGAAGGTCCCCTGGGAATATGGCCCCTAGACTTGCTGATGGCCCTGACTTAAAACCAGTTCTGAGGTCAGTTCTTCAGACAAGAATGGACTGGACTCCAGGACACAGTGTGAGCATGTGGTGTATGTACTGTATGATTTTATACATTTATAGGAGGCTGTCCTACTGATTTCTTTATAGATGGGAGAGGACAGGGTGGAAAGGAGGGGACAGATGTTTGTTAAAAGGATGCTAGAAGTAAAGAGTGAAAAGGAGGAGTGTTGCTGTCACAGGATGAGGAGAGCAGATGGAGTTGCAGGTAGACAGGCATGCAAAATTGATTTGGATTGTATGCTTTCAGTTGATCATAAGAAAAAGAAAAATTATGGTTCCCCATTCCCTGGAAAAACTGCCTGTCTTATTTTGTGAGTGGCTACCCGTCACAAACCAGAGTATTCTTGATCTTGTAAAATAAGCTAATCTGGAATAAGAAAGACCAGAGTTCACTCATAGAAAAAAAGATGAGCTAAGTTAGAATAGATGTGGTGTTTGGTCCCTGATTTCTTTGTCACATGTCAGGTTCTCCAGAAAGGAAGTGCTGAGATGGAGTTAGTAAAAAAGGTTATGGAAAGTGGTTTATCTGCTTTGTTCATTTTGGCAAAAAACTATAGCCTGACATTCATGCACTAACAGATACATGAAGGAACGTTTGTGATCATTAGCCATTAGAGAGATCTAAATCAAAACTATAATTAGTTACCATCTCACCCTAACAAGGCTGGTATTAATCTAAAAAACACAAAATAATAAATGTTGGAAAGGCTGTGGAGGAACTGTAACACTTCCACTCTGGTGGTGGGAGTGTAAAACGGTACAACCACTTTGGTAATCCAGTGGCACTTTCTTAAAAAGCTAGAAATGGAAATACTAGGCAATCCAGCGGTCTCACTTCTTGGAATGCATCCTGGAGAAATAAGAGCTGCCACGTAAATAGAATATGCACATCAGTGTTCATTAGTACACTGTCCACAATAGCAAAAAGATAGAATCCACCTAGGTGCCCATCAACAGATGAATGGATAAACAAACTAGGGTGTATTTATGCAGTGGGATATTATGCAATGAAAAAGAATGATGATGAATTTGTGAAACATCTCACAAATCTGGAAGGCATTATGCTGAGTGATGTTAGTTGCAAAAGGACAAATACTGTATGAGACTACTGTTATAAGAAGAACTCAATAAAAGGCTTAAACACAGAAGAAACCACAGTAGTGGTAAGGGAAAGAGAATTCACTAGTTTCATAATAGGGGAGAATTATTTTAGATGAAGGAAAGGACAACACACAGTAGGGAGAAGTCAGCACAACTAAATCAAAAACTAAGTAGTTTTCTAATTATAGCCAAGTGCTTCAAGAGACTGGGGTCTAGGGACCATGGTTTCAGGTGGACATCTAGGTCAGTTGGCATAACAAAGTGTATTAAGAAGAATGTTCTGCATCCTACTTTGGTGACTGGCTTCTGGATTCTTAAAAGCTAGCAAGTAGCCATCTAAGAAACATCATTTGGTCTAAAACCACCTAGAGCAAAAAAGAATGAAGTATATCAAAGGCAAAAGGGAAAAATGAGCCCAAGAGACAGAGCCACATAAACCAGAGACTACATCAACATAAGACTAAAAGAACTAGATGGTTTTCCAGCTACCACCAATGACTGCCCTCACAGGGAACTCCACAAAGAATCCTTGATGCATGAAAAATATGGGTGCAGAACTTGAAGACCAGGCTTGATGGCCTGACAGACTGGAGGAAAACATGGCCTCTGGATTGTCACTTAGAACTGAAACCATTCCTGAATGAAGCCAGCTCCCCAGACAGAGGTTGAACTAGTCTGTAAGACATAAAATGATACTTGTGAAGAGTGTGCTTCGTGGCTTAAGTAGATACATGAGACTGTCTGGACAGCTTCTGTCCAAAGTCAAGATGAGTAGACAAAAGGGGACAGGAGCAATTGAACAGACATGGGGAATGTGTGGTGGAGGGGCAGTGTGTGCTGTCATAGTACAGGGAGAGCAGCTGTGATCATGTAACACTATGTGTAAGTTTTTGTATGGAAATTGTTCTTTTTGTGTAAAAAAAATATATTGAGTCTGGTTAGTGATATAAAAAAACCAAACCCATTGCCATTAACTTATTTCCTACCCAAAGTGACCTTGTCTTATGAATTCTAGGTTTGGTTGTGTTTATGTTCATGGCTAACTTAATCTTATGAGTGGAATTTAATGATGATTTTAGTATTTGAGTAAATTACATTTTGCTTGGATTCACAAGCCATTATAAGGCTGCTGGATCATACAAATGATTTGTGCTCTCTACTACTGACCGAAAGGTTGACAGTATGAACCCACCTAGTGATGCCATGAAAGATAGACCTGGTGATCTCCTTCTGTAAGGTTTATAGCCATGAAAACACTGTAGAAAAGTTGTACTGTGTAAAACTTTGACTCAGTAGCATTGGGTTTGTTGTTTTTTTGGTATGTGTCTGTGTATGTATGTATGTGGGTATGTGTATGTATGGTCTTTATATGTATATATATGTGGTAGCATGGTGGGTTAAGTGCTACATCTGCTAACCAAAAGGTCAGCAATTCAAATCTGCCAGGAGCTACGTGGAAACTTGATGGGGCAGTTCTACTCTGATCTGTAGGGTTGCTATGAATCAGACCCAACTTGACAGCAGGGAGTTTTGAGTTATCCTCCCCTACTTGTAAGATGGGAACAAAATGTGAGAAATAGAACTGAAATTAGTAAGGTTAACCACATAAATTATGAAAAAATATTTATAGTTATGTTTAGTATTGAAGATTGTATATGCTGGAAAATAAAAGCAATTTTTTTTCCAAATATTTATGTATTGAGCCTATCCTAATTACTTACTCTCCGTAAATAAAAATGGTAGATTATGTATTCTGTCTGCATATGTAATTTAAAAACAATGTTTTAAGTGTAATCTAAAAGAGAAGTAAAAGGGAAAAATGTGATAACATTATATGTATTTTGGTATGTAAATACTCAGGCATAAGAGCACTTGGTTCCCATGACCTCACCAAAAAAAAAAGAAAAAATGAAAGAAAGAGAGGGAGAAAGTAAGGAAGAAAGTCACTTTGAATATAACAGCTACAAATGCAGGTTAATGTAGGTGTGTTTTATTGATTACTCAAATACTGTAGCCAGTATTGCCATTATTTATTTCTCAAAATGCCGCAACTCTTGTTAATATCTTGAACCCATAACACAAGCTATAACCTTTCATTTATATTTTTGATAAATATATATTAAAATAAGAAAATGGTGTTTATATATAAAATAGAGTTACATTTATAGATTCTGATAATTATAGATGAGATGTTTAGTCACATAGTATCTGTGTGACATTTGGAAGACATTTAGGATGTAGGACTATCATATGCCATGTAGCATATTTAACATTTTCTGACCTATACTATTAAATCATAGTGTTAACTGTCAATGTTTGTGACAACAGAAGTTTCAAATGTCATCTAAGATGTGGTAATACTTTCCTTGAGGACCACTGTTGAAAGTGTGAGGATAAAAAGACATGATTTCCACTTTTATGTAATTTGTGGTTTAGCAAGAAGGCAAACATGGAAAGTATTGTGAAACATTACTGCTCTGATCTTAGAGCTTGAAAGAGATAGTACCTAACTGTGCTTGGGATAATCAGGGAAGGCTTCATGCAGGAGATATTGTAATATAAAGAATGGGTAGGCAAAGGGAAAGAGTGAGAATAGCATCTACAATGGATTGGGATAACTTGAAAATACTTTTACTTGGCTGTAACTAAGAGCAGATGGGAGAAAATAATAGGAAGTATGAGCTAGGAAAGGGCTCCATGGTTCAGTACTTGACACGCCGTGTTAGTGGACTTTGGTTATGTTGTAGACACTAGAAAGCCTTTGAAGGATTATGAATAGGAAAGTGGCCAGAAGGATCATACCAGACAGAGTAGAGGGTAGATTGGAGACCAATCTGGAGGCAAGAAGTTCAGTTAGGAAGTATTAGCAAAGTTCAGAAGGGAGATAATGACTGATAACAGAACTGTGGCAGTTGCAGTGGGACTATCAAGAGGACAGAAGTAGGAGCTCGCTTGTTGGTATCTTTCTTTTCAAGTGTTGTAACAGAAAAGCCTCAAGTGTGTATGCGTGGCTATAAAGAATGGGAAGTTATTTCTCACAGTTCTGTAGGCTAAAAGTCAGCCTTGTCAGTTCCTTCTTTGTAGGTGGTCTAGGGCGTACCTGTTGCTTGACTTGTAGATGGTCCTGATACTGCTGCATCTGCTTGCCCCAAGTGACTGGATTTAGGATTTACCCTGCTTGGGCATGGCTTAGCCCTATCTCCAAACTGGATTATATCGACAAGCATGGGGGTTAGAATTCCATCACACATTTTGGAGGATCATAATCTAATCTGTATCATGTGGTCAAAAATCAATATTAAGGATAAAACATTTTCTATTTCGAGAGAAAAACTTGCCAGGCTCAGTAATTTCCAGCGTACATCTTCAGCCTACTATTTTATCACAGCATTCTTAATTAGTAAAATATTAAAAATTTGATATTTTGCTTCAGGAAAAGGAAACTGTTACGGGGGATCATGCTCGAAGTCCCAGCTGGGCAAAAAATGGCTCCTACCAAGATACCGTTCACAGTGCCTCTGAAGAAGCCACAGAACAAAACATACGTGCTGGTACTCAGGCAGTCTTGCAGGTAGATCACTTTTTGGCTATTAAAAAATGGTTAAAACATTTCAGATATGCATTTCATTGTTTTACAATGGGTCTAGTGTTTTTCAAATGTAATAAGTATGCCACCTACATTTATTATGGCATATTAATTTTTTTCCTTAATTTCTGCTTCATAATATTTATATTATGGTTCTATGCAGTCTTAAAATTTATATCAGTTGGGTCATGGTATACTGTTGTTCTTCAGTTTGTTTTTGCATTAAACATTCTGTTTTGGTTTAGTTATTTTATTGATTACACTCTTTAACTATTGTATAGTATTGAACTTTATGTTTACTTCACATTTTTTTTTATTCATTTTTGTTTTGATAGTTTTTTCAAAGTTGTTTCCAGTTTCTTAATATTCCAAGCAGTGCTGCAGTGAACATTTTTTGTGTACGTATGGGAGAATTTCTCTAGAGTGTATATCTCAAGTCCCTGGGTGATACAAATGGTTGATACATTTGTTTGCTAACTAGAAGAATGGCGGTCTGAATCCAGCCAGAGGTACCTCATAAGAAAGGTGTGTCAATCTACCTCCAAAAAGAAACGAGCAATTGAAAACTTTATGAAGCACAGTTCTACACTGACACACGTAGGGTCACTGTGAGTTCAAATTGACGTGATGGCACCTGGTTTCTGGATATATCTTGAATTGCTGAGTTGTAGGGTTTGTATGGAAACCCTGGTGGCATACCGGTTAGGTGCCTCTAACCAAGTGTTCTTGACAGTTCACATCCACCAGGCCCTCCTTGGAAACTCTGTGGGCAGTTCTACTGTGTCCTGCAGGATTGCTGCGAGTGGTAGTTAACTTGATGGCAGTGGGTTTTTTAGGGTTTGTGTGTTATCGGCTTTACTACTGATAACTGCTCATAAGGTGTGTGAGGTTGTAAATCTTTACAGAAGGTGACTGTCACATCATTTTCCTGCAAAGCAGCTTATTGGGTTTGAGCTGCTGACCTTTTGGTTAGCATGAAGTGATACCCCATTTAAAAAAATTTGTGTTTCGCATTTTAATTTGTATTTTCCTTGCCATTCTTTTCTCATCTGTGAATTACCTGTTCCTGTGTTTTTCTGTTTTTTCTTAATGTCTTGTAATAATTTACTACATTGATTTATTTTTTTCCAAAAAAGTGTTCTGTTGAGGCCACAGGTGATCTCCACATTGCTAAATAGTCATTTGTCAGTCCTAATCCTACTTTGTCGGGAGCATTTGATAGAGTAAATCACTCCCTCTCCACTGAAACCCTTGTTCACCTGGCTTCTAGAATAGCATAGCAGCCTGTTTGTCTATGATCTCATTGTCCTCTTCTCAGGTTCCTTTATTGATTTAACCATACCTTTCTGACCTTTTCATGTTGGAGTACCTGGAAATCAATTCTTGAATCACTTCTCTACCTACACTTGTTTTTTTATTGATCTCATCTGTCCCTATAACCGTAAATGTCATCTGTATATAACTTCTAAATTTTATCTCCAGCTTACGAGTTTTCATCTGAGTTTTGTGAGTACTGAACTGAAATATTCTAATGCCAGTTTGACATCATTACGTGGATATCTCATTAGACACCTCCAACTTTACGTATGTAAAACTTGTCTCGCTTTACACAACAAACCTGCTCTTACTGCACTCTTTCTCATTGCGGTTAATAGTATCTTGATTTTCAGTTGCTCGGGTTATCTTATTCTCATCTTTTTTAGTATCTCACATCTAATTAGATAACAAGTCTGTTGGCTTTATTATGTTCACAGACTCTAGTATTGCTGAACACCCACAGCTGTCTTTTCTGTCCACATCTCTGTAACGTTTCACTTGGATTATTGCCTTAAATTCCTAATTGGTCTCCCTGCTTCTGTTCTTGCCCAGTTATCACCCTGCCAAAAAGATCTTGTAAAATGTGTTAGACCATGTCACTCCTGTGCTCCAAAGCCTCCTGTGGCTTCCCATCCTCGCTCAGTATAAAATCAAGTCTTTACAATGATCTGTAAGGCTTTATGTCATTGTTCCTCAGAGTGTGACTCATGGATGAGTGTAGAAATTGATGGTAAAAGTTTAGGAACCAAGTCATTTACTGTCTCTTGAATCTAACAAAAAACTTGGGTTTTGTTTTATATGTTCTTTTCTGTTAACTTTTTTTTTTTTTTTTAAGTTTTTTCGATCATATTGATCTGCAGAAGATTGAGGGGGAAACCTGTTATTTTACTGCTAGTAGTGTGGGAAGCTCTGCTTCTTGTGTTCTGGCTCATTTCTTCCTGTTGGCTCACTTCACCCTATACTCCTGACTGTTTATCAGACACTGTAGACAGACTCTCACCTCAAGTCCTTTTAACTTCTTTTCCTCCTGTCTGGAGTGTTCTTCTGCAGTAGTGCTGCATAATTCATTTTGCCTTTTCGTTTTTAATTCATTCATTCTTCCTTCCCCCTGCCCCTTTTGCTCCCTACTGGCCAAGCCCTTCTTGTGCTTGCTCTTTGCTGGAGCATGCAAGTACTCGCTCTCCTCCCCACCCCTGCATCCATCCTCCCCTTGCCCAAGTATTCCTCTCCTTCCTAACGCCTACCTGTCTCTTCCTCTTGTTCTTTTGTGGTGAGAGCCCCAGGAAAAAGAGCAAGCACCCTGTCTTGTTCTTGATGTTTGGGCAGTACTTCTCAGCTTCTATTGATATATGTAGTGTTGGCTTTAGTTTTTGATAAAAGTTCTTTTTTTAAAATTGTAGTAAATATATGTATAACAAAATGTTTGCCATTTCAACACTTTTGCATGTGTTTATCACGTTGTTCAGCCATCACCTATGCACTGTGTGTTTCTAATTTTTTCTGTCACCTTTACAGGAACAGAGTATCCCCTAAGCAATGACTCACCCATTCCCCCTTCCTCCTTCCCACCACTAGTAACTACTAATAAACTTTGGTCTGCATGTATTTGCCTATCCAAGATGCTTTATGTATATGGGATCATACAATGTTTGTCTTTCTGTGACTGATGAACTTCTGTCAACATAATGTTTTCAAGGTTCATCTAGTGAAACATGAGGACTTCATTTTTCTTTGAGTATATCTCATTTTGTGTATGTACCACATTTTGACTATTCATCTCTCTCTCTCTTTTTGGCATTAGTTTTCTTCAATGTTTGTTTAGTGAGACAGTTTCATACACATACCTTGTGAAAGACAGGAGAGAGAAGGAATTGAACTCCTTGTAGTTAATGGGCTGCACTTGCAGTTCTAATTCAGTTGGTAAAAGTGATTGCAGAAAGATCAGTTGACTGCACATCACCAGTGGATGTTGCTGTCAGGTATGACGAAGTCCCTACTCGAAATGCATGTCCATTTAAACTCACTCAAAGAACAGTTTTACGTAGCATCCGGCCTCTGTGCTTAAGGTGATTTTCTTATGATTCCTGCTATGAAGAAGTAAAGACAATGGCTTCTCTTCATGATCTTCACAGCAGTGATAGCAGGATTAATTATGGTTTCAGATGGATGTGTAATTGCCTTTCCACGATCATGCAAATGCAGAGAGACTGCAGGCGAAAAAACCTGATGAAACAACTAAGTTGAAACTACTCAAGGGTCTGTTTGAAGTGTGAAAATACAATGGAAAGTTCATTTCATTAAAAAAAAAAATGTGTTCATATATACTATGAAAAATTATTTTGGCATGAAAATCAGTTTTTTCCTTGTGAGGAGAGTTGATTAAACTGTATTGATAATTATTTTTTTTGTCTGAAATGACAAGACAGACCAATGTCTGTTTGCCTTAAAAAAGCTATCTAATTTTATTTTTGCTTTTACTGTTTTGATCACTCCACTTGTGTGCCTGCTCCTCTGGTGCATGGTAGACAGGTTTGCACTATTTTCTGAGGAACTGAAATGCTCTCAAAAGTCTTGTTCAAGAGCCAAATTAGTATAAGAGAAGAATTTTGTGCTTTACCACTTGAATCTATTCATCTCTTGATAGAGGACTTGGGTTGTTGTTTCTATCTGTTGACGGTTGTAAATAATGCTGCAGTGGACATTGGTGTACATAAATCTGTTTACATCATGCTTTCCATTCTTTTGGGCATATACCTAGAGTGGAATTGTTGGATCATGTAGTCATTCCTTTTTTTTTATTTTTTGTGCAAGCAAAAGACTTTTCTTCAAAGTTCTGTCATTTTTACAGTCCAACCAGCATTGCTTGAGCATTCTAGTTTCTCTACATCATCACAAACACCTATTGTTTTCTGCTTTTTTGATTATACTTATTAGCGGATGTGACGTGCTGTCTTGTAGTTTTGATTTGCATTTCTCTAATGACCAGTGGTGTGGAACAACTTTTGATTGCTTTTTCACTGTTGTATTTTTTTGTGAAATGTCTGTTTAAATCCTTTACCTGTTATTTGTTTGCGTTCTTTGTCTTTTTGTTGTTACGTTGCAGAAGTTTTTGGGGAGGGTATTAAGCCTTTATCATGTGTATGGTCTCCACCAAATTTTCTCCTGTTCTGTAAGTTGTCTCTTCATTTTGTTAAATTCATCAATTCTTTGATGCACAGAAGTTTTTATTTTCATGAAGTTCACTTTATCTGTGTTATCTTTTGTTGCTTGTACTTTTGGTGTCCTATTTAAGAACTGTTATTAATAACTAGGTCCAAAAGCATTACCACTGTATTTTCCTCTAAGAGTTTTCTGGTTTTAATTCTTACATTTAGGTCTTAGGTCCATTTTGATATATTGTGTGAAGTGTGGGTGCAGGTTCATTCTTTTCCTTGAGGAAATCCAGTTTTTCTTGCGCCATTTATTAAAGATACTATTCTTTCCTCCATTGAATTGACTTAGCATTCTTGTTGGAAACCATTTGGCAGTAGATGTTTAGGTATATTTCTGGACTCTGAAGTCTATTCTGTTGACTTATATGTCTGTCGTTATACCAGTACTGGACTGTTTTGATTACTGTAGCTTTATTGTGTTTTGAGAGCAGGACGTATGAGCCCTTCTACTTTATTCTTCTTTTTCAAGATTGCTTTAGTTTTTCAGGGTCCCTTACAGTTTCATGGAAACCCTGGTTGTGTAGTGATTAAGTGCTGCAGCTGCAAACTAAAAAGTTGGTGGTTCATATCTGCCAGGTGTAGTTCTACTTCATTCTGTAGGGTCGCTATGAGTCAGAATCATCTTGATGGCATCTTGATGGCACCAGCTTTGGTTTTTGGTACAGTTTCATATAATTTGAGGATTGACTTTTCATTTCTGCAGAGAAGACTCTTGGAACTTTGTTGGAGATTGCATTGAACTGTAGATTGTTTTAGGTACTATTGACAACCATATTTAGTCCTCTGATCCATGAGCGTGAAATTGCCTTTCATTTTTTGGACTTGAACATCTTAATTTCCTTGTGAGATTACACACCGCTGGTATATAAAAACCCTAGTGATCTTTTTCATGTTGGCTTTGTATCCTGCCACTTGGCAAAATTCATTTATCAGCTCTAGTAGCTTTCTTGTGGTTTCTTTTTTGTCTCTGTGATAGCTTTTATAAATTGGGCATTCATGAAAACTTTGTAAAGGTAATGGTTTCTAGGTCTGTTGCTCAAGGGTGGGTCAAGGAGTTTTACCAATTCAGTTTCTTTCATGATGTTGATATATACATCTTTTCTCTGTCTTCTTGAATCAATTTTGATAATTTACATTTTTCTGTAAAATAATTTGTCATTAAAATTTCAGTTTTGTTACCATAAATGTATTCTTTGAATTATGAATTTTAAATCCCCTACTGGATCTGTAGTTATTCTCTCATTTTATTTCTAATATTGTGTATTTATGCATTTCTCTTATTTTTTGCTGGTCAGTATTGTTGCACTTGCAGAATTAGCTGTTTTCACTATTTGAAAATATTTACTCCTGTGATTTTACAATTGTATTGCTGTGTAGTTGTTGCAAGTCATTTAAATCAGAGGTAGGGGCAGGTTATTGTGTTGTTAGCCATCATCAAGTGGGCTCCCTGCTTGTGGCAACCCCATGCATAACAGAATCAGATACTGCAGGGTCCTTTGCCATGTCCCTAATTGGTTGTGGATTGGACCATTGTTATCTGTAGGGGTTTCACTGGCTCACTTTTGGAAGTAGACCACCATGCCTTTCTTCCTGCTCTGTCTTAATGGGAAAGCTCTGCTGAACCTCTTCACGCCGCGACAGACAGGTAGTGGCTATCCTTGAGGTACACTGGCCAGGAATCAAGGTCAGATCTCCTTCATGGAAGATGAGAATTCAACCATTGAACCACCACCACCCCTACAATAAACTAATATTTTATTCCTTCAAAGTGTACTGGCGAGCCTCTACGTTTAGCTGTAGTCATTGTCGTAATTTGATACTCATAATTCTTGCTCTGTGTAACAAAATACAATTAATGGCTTTAGTTAAAGATATGTATTGATTGATGCATCATCATTTGTAGAACTGTTATGTGTGATCCCATTATGCAGATAAACTGTTAATCACCAGAATAGGTATACATATATGACCATAAACGTGAAAAGGGATAAAAGATTTTAAACAGCTTGTTCTGAAAATTCTGCTTGATTTGGGGATTATTCTTTATTCTAAACTGTGTTTATTCATTATTCTTTTCATCTTAGGTCAATGTTTTAGTCAGCCAGTGCTGCTGTTATGAAAACACCACAAGTGGATGGCTTTAGCAAGGAAAGGTTTATTCTTACACAGTCCAGTAGGTCACAAGTCCAAATTCAGGGTGTCCACTCCAGGGAAAGGCTTTGTCTCTTTGTTGGCTCTAGAGGAAAGTCTGTGTTGTATCATTCTTTGATGAGGGAACTTCCTGGCAGAGGAACCTCAGGTTTGAAGGACACGGTCTATTCCTTGTGCTGCTTTCTTGATGGTGTTAGGTTCCCAATTCTCTTCTTGGTTCCCTCTCTTTTTATTTCTGGTAGAATGAAAGGATAAAAGCTGGTGCAAGTCACACTCCAGGGAAACTCCCTTGGCAAGCGTGTTGCGGTCCCACCATAGTCCCTTTTTAACGTGATCATCCTACCTATTAGCAGAGAGTAGGATTTCCAGCACAGGAAAATCATGAAATGGAGGGCAATCACAGAATACGAGAAGCATGCCCCAGCCAAATTACTGCACATAGTTTTGGGGGGACACAATTCAAACCATGACATTCTGCCTTTTGGCCCCCGAAAATCACATCTTTGAAACATGCATTTGTTCCATCATAGCAAAAGTCATAGTTCATTTCATATGATAGTAAAATTCTTAAATCACTTCCAAGTCTCAAATTAAAAAATTCCTCTACATCTGTGAAACCTAGAATATAAGCTGTCTGTCTCCAGAGTACAGTGGCAGTGTAAACAGGCACAATCTAAACATTTCCACTACAAATGGGAGAAATTGTAGGGAAAGAAGACATTAACAGGCAACAAGCAAGTCAGCTAAACACATTATATTAGCCCTCAAAGCTTTGAAAATAGTTTTCAATTCTCTGAGACATTTTACACAAAAGCTTTGCCCTCTAAACTCAAGGTGTTGTCCACACTCTCCAGATTCTGAGTCGAGATTCCCCAGCCCTGTGCTACAACTCTCCCTTCCAGGCCCACTTGGACAGCAATTATGCCTCCTTGACTTTAGGTGCACCCTGAGCCCAACTGAGTGGCTATTCCACTCTTATGAAAACACAGAAAGCCATGGCTCCACCCCTTCAAATCTCCGAGGTCATAGCCATACCTTTTTCCACTGAGGCAGCTGAGCTTCTCATGCTGTTTGTCTCTTCAGCTTGACTGAGGCCTCAGGCCCTCATCTGCCTTGCCAGGGCAAGTGTTCTAAAGCTCTGTAGCTCCACCGATTCAAGCACTGGCAGGCACCCGACTCTGCCAGGAAGCCTCCTGCATATAGGCTCTCAGTGCCCTTGCTCCGTGGGTCAGCAAGCCTTGCTCTGCCAATTCAAGTCCCTGCAGGCACCGCACTCCTCCAGGAAACCTCTGTGTGTAGGCACTCAGCTTTCTTGCTCCATGGGCCAGCTCCAGCACTCTCTTGCATTAGTCTGCTTCTGCTGCTGTTGTTTCTCACTGTCTACACCTCTTTGGTGTTAAAGCTCCTGGAGTTCCTTCTGAGTCTTTTATCCATTCACCGTTTCAAAGCCACTTCCACATTTTGGGTATTTGTTGGAGCAGCACCCCAATCCTTGGGTACCAAATTCTGTTTTAGTCAGCTAGTGCTGCTGTAACAGAAATACCATAGAGTGGAGGGCTCTAACAAAGGAAGTTTTATTCTTATACAGTCCAGTGGGCTACAAGTCTGAATTCAGAATATCTGCTCCAGGGGAAGGCTTTCCCTCTTTGTTGGCTCTGGAGGAAAGTCCTGTATTGTAACAGTCTTTAGTCAGGGAGCATCTTGGCACAGGAACCACAGTTTTGAAGAATGTGCTGTACTTCCGGTGTTGATTTCTTGATGCTGTGAGGTTCCCAACTCTGCTTGCCTCCCTTTCCTACAAAGGATAAAAGGTGGCACAAGCCGCATTCCAGAGAAACGCTCTTAGGACGAGTATTGCTGTCCTTTCCTTGTCCTGTTTTAACATAATCATCCTATCTGTTAGCCACAGGGATAGATTAGGATTTCCAGCATAGGAAAATTGCAAGATGGAAGGCAGTCACAGAATACAGGAAGCATGGCTCAGCCAAATTGCTGCTCGTGTTTTGCAGGGGGGCACAATTCAATCCATGACAATCAGTGTTTTAGTCAGCTAGTGCTGCTTTAACAGAAATACCACAAAGTAGATGGCTTTAGCAAATAAAAGTTTATTCTTACACAGCCCAGTAGGTTACACATATGAATTAAGGGTATCTGCTCCAGGGGAAGGGATTTCTTTCTGGCAGCTCTGGAAGAAAGTCCTTGTGCTGTATTAGTCTTTGGTTGGGGAGCATCTTGGCACAGGAATCTTAGGTTGGAAGGATGTGCTCTTCTCCCAGTGCACTTTCTTGATGGTGTGAGGTTTCCAACTCTCTGCTTGTTTCCCTTTCCTTTTATCCCTTGTAGGATAAAAGGTGGAACAAGCCATACTCCAGGGAAACTTCCTTTATAGTGGATCAGGGATGTAACCTTATTAAGGGATTTACAGTCCAACCCTAATCTTCTGTAACATAATTCACTCTTGTTAATCACAGGCAGAGATTAGGATTTACAGCATCAGAAAATCACAAAATGGAGGGCAATCACAGAATACAGGGAATCCTGACCCAGCCAAATGGTTACACATATTTTTGGGGGGACACAATTCAATGCATGATAGTAAGCAATAAGCCAAAGCCAAGTGCCATTGATAAGAGTTACTATAATAACACTCTGAGTTTTGGGAGATTATATTTTTGTACTTGATGTGTTTTCCTTTAGGGCTTAGTAGCAGTTTTATATTTGTCTAGATAAGCATGAATATAGACAGATTTGATGAATTGAAACTGGTGGTGAAATAGGGTTAGTATTAACACAGACAGCCTTTTGCTTTATTAAGTTCTTCATAGATTACCTTGTGGTCACTGTCTAAGTTTGTTTCTCATTAATAAATAAACCAAAACCAAAACAAATGCATTGCCTTCCAGTTGATTCTGAATCATCCTGACCCTAAGAGACAAAGTAGAGCTGCCTCATAGAGTTTCCACAGAGCAGCTGGTAGGTTTGAGCAGCTGGTAGGTTTGAACTGCTGACCCTTTGATTACTGCAGTGGTCTTGACCACTTGCCACCAGCTTGAGATGTCACTAAAATTCCTTAATTCAGTTTTTTTTTTTTCCTCTTAGGTGTTTATTATAAACTCATCAAATATTTTTCTTCTTGAACCTGCAAATGAAATAAAAAATCTCTTGGATGAGCATACAGATATGTGTAAACGCATTCTTAACATATATCGGTTCATGGTTGTGCAAGTATCGATGGACAAAAAGACTTGGTAAAATTTTATCCTTAATGTGATTTTTTTGATTTTCTTTTTCTTTTTTATTGTGTAGATAAGTACAGTAATTTTTAGAAGAATATCTATGTACAGGGCTTGTCACAATAGCAGTGTCACCTATTATTGAGTGAATGGATAAATACAATATTTTATGTAATAATCTGAAAGAGAACAGAAGTCCCCTGTATCAGGAACATCTTTGATCATGCTTTTATAAGACACCTTGGATTATTTTTCTGTATCAGGAATGTGATGGCTTTGTGTCCTCTCTCATCCATGAATGAATACATGCGCACATGAATGAAGTAATGAATTGCTGTGTGTAAGTAAATGTTTGACTAAATAAGCGAACAATTAAGTGAATATGTGAATGTCAGATTTTCAACCCGGCTTTAAGGCCAAGTGCAGTCGGCTCTGCCTACTTTTCTAGTCCTCTCTTAAAAAAAGCATAAACACTGTCCAGAAGGATGGAATCCTTCCTCCTACTTTAGTCACATTATCTTTCTTGAGCATATTCTGTATTTCTCTTTTTAGAATATCTGATTCACATTATATTTTCCTATTGTAGCCGTTACTATCCTTAAGATTTTAGCTTCGTCTTTGCACATATCCTTAATTAACATTTTTTCCTCAGTTTCCTTTCGTTTGTACCTCTTTTGTAGTTCTTGTCAAAATTATGTTGTTCCCTAAATTACTTGTATAAATATCTGTTTACCCTCACTTAATTGAGCAGCTCTAGATACTATATACTTACTGATTGTCTTGTCACATTTGTATTTCTTTCATTTCTTAGCTTGCTTGATAAATGTTTAGTGGAATAGGAGGCAGGATGGGAAGAGAAGTTCTTAAGTTTTTTTGAAAATTATACATGTTCATTATAAAATTAAAACAAAGAAAAGCTTTAAAACAGAAGTAAAAGTTACCCAAAAGCTCACTCTCTAGAGGCAGTCTCTGATAGTTTATCTGTTTTTTTTCGCCGGCTCACCCACACAAGTACACTGTGTGTGTATGTAATGTTTATATCTCCCATAAAATTAGTCTCCTATTGGTGAACATATAGTTGTTTCCTTTTGTTTGAGTAGAAGACAATGAGTGTCATTATACAAATACAGTTTTCCTTCTCAGACTCATTCTTAAAAAGTGAGAGTACATGGTCAAATGATAGTCTGATTTGTTTTGTTCTCTCTATAAAATGGTTTTGTTTTAAAAGGGCTTTTCTTTCAGTTTTAACAGAGGTATGGGTAGCACTTCTTTATACTGTGAAAACTCTTCAAGTACTTAATGACTTAAGCCATGCAACATCCTATTAGGTAGATAAATAACATCCCTGTTTTGCATGGCAGATAGTTCTGAGGTACAGAAAAATTAAGTAATTTGTCCTTGTTCATACAACTAATGAATGAGGAGCAGAAATTTGTACTGTAGTTTTTCTGATCTCAGGACCCAAGGTATTGGACCATTTTACTTTTAGTCTTTTTTTTTTCTTTTAATATTTTGGATCAGTGATGTTAAGCCAGGTTATAGTGACAGGGTTGCTATGTAGAATACAATTTAAGAATAATTTTATATTGTTCTAAGTGATTGCATTATGAAACACTACACACATTTATATTGAATTTATAAGAATTTCTTTAAAAATTTAAATCATCGGTAATACAGTACAGAGTAAAAGATTATCTGACATGAAGAAGTTGTGGTTTGCCTACAAATCAGATAAGATTTATTTGGAAAATCTGTATTTCATATGTAGTTGATTTCAAATAGCATTTTACATAGCAAAACTAGAAGTCCGATGTTGATTTGTATTCTGTGGATGAATACATGCGTTTGTTGTTAATCTATTCAGCATATTTTGAGTGGTGCTTCTCTATTTGATTCTGCCTCCACTTCTCAGAAAAACTATGACAGCTGGAGCTGTGACTTGGAGTGTCCCATGTGTTGGTATGTCTGGAATGGGACTGCAAAGAGCCTTAGCACAAAAGGGAGTGATAAGGGCTTGGCTGCTAGCCATGCTATCTATACACCTCAACTGAGGTTCCCTTGTCAGCCTCTTTTTTATATGTAGTTTAGTTGAGTCTGTTTCTCAATTGCCAGACACAAATGAGGTGGTAGTCGTCTTAGTAATACGCATCCAAGGGAAGAGGCAATACTAGGATTGACTAGCAGTATTCAGAGAAAATAGAGGTTTAAATAGGATCCAAAATGAACAGATTTCAAAGAGGCAGATGCTCAGTGGTCTATTATTCTTACGATATCACTTAGTTTTTAATATTGAGCCTAGAATGATTCTAGATATGTGATTATTTTCTATATTGTAAAGATGGATTAGATGGACGGGCACCAAGGTAGAACTATATTTTATAGACACGTTCTTCAAACAACTCACTAAAGTCTGCTACTGGATTTGGAGTGAATGGACAGGATCAGTGTCTGTGTTCTCAACCCTAATCCATCAGCTTCTGTAGAAAATTTTATTTGATGAGTGTTGTGACTGAAAATGGTGTGAAAATGGTATGAAAATGACAGCTATAGGTTTATGAGTGGAATCTTTAATTTTAATATTTAAAGCACTATAGAAATTTGAAGTTATCTTCAAGTATATTTGAGTTATTCAGAGATATGTTTAATACAAATATTAATTTGAAAGTTAACCCTTAGGCAAAAACAGTGGAGAAAAATTAATGGATCTTTTTACTTTAAGGGAACAGATGCTGCTTGTGTTGCTAAGAGTCACGGAGTCTGTACTGAAGATGCCATCACAAGCTTTTCTGCAGTTCCAGGGGAAAAAAAATATGACCTTGGCAGGTCGTCTTGCAGGACCGCTTTTCCAGGCAATACAAATAAATAAATCAATAGATGGATAGACCTTTTTTTTAAAAACAAAGAAAGATTCATTGAGCCCTGAACTTGTAACCTGGGAAAACTTTAAATCAAAGATCATTTCATATTAAAGGATCTTTTCTAGTGCTTATTTAAAAAGGCTATTTGTGATCCATGCAAATTTATAACCTAGAATAGAGTGGAAGAAATAACAAGTTGGGGGAAAAAGCCTTATGACAGGCTGATGATACTTTATCTCTTGACATATGTATGGTGGCAAAACGCTGACACAGGGCTTTGTAAGCAATGGCTTGTTTGCTGTATGAGTTCCCAAGTGACTGGGATTGTGTCTTCTGAGTTTTTCCGCAGTAATAATAAACTAACAAATAACCAGTATTCCTTCTGTTCATGCTCTTCCATAGACTTTCAGAGTTATCTTCATTTCTTAGCATCAGTGATAGTTTGGGTCTGTGTGAATTATATATTGTGTTGTCCAACTTGAAAATATATAAAAATGTAAATTGGGGATGCTAGTTGATCAGTAATGTCTGCTGTTCATGAGTATTTTTCAATTTTGTGATTGGATGTATATGGAATACCTTTAATTCTAGTGTCTTTAAAATGAAATTTTAATGTTCAGCTTATATACAGTTTTTTAAAACAACATGTTAGGCACATCTTTAGTACCTTTTTTATAAATACATGTTAGTGTAAAGAATTTTCAAAGATACAGAGCTAGTGATTTCATCTTTCAGTTTAGAGTTCAGTAACTTAACATTTTCAACACTTAGTAGTATAAAAGACATTTTTTCCGTAAAAAGCATTATTTTACTTAATATGAATGCAGTATGAAGGATAATTGTAACTTTAGAGACATGTCTTTTAGTTTTGATAATTTATCTTAATGGTTAGAGTATTTGGAGTTGGCAGTTGTCGAAATAAAATTTGTAGTAGATATTAATGACAGCAGGGATTTCTTATTTTTTTAATACTGTGTACCAAGAAAAGGTGATGGACATTATGTGATTTTAAATTCTGCTTGTTTTTTAGGTAATGTTTTTGTGATTGAATATCTAATGTCGAAGTCATATGCTAAACATATTTTATTGTTACTTCTGGTTATCTTTATAGACTCTTATAGTTGCCTGGATCAAAGCAAATCTAAATGTGTACATCTCTCGAGAACTTTGGGATGACTTACTCTCGGTATTGTCATCACTGACCTATTGGGAAGAATTGGCCACTGAGTGGTCACTGACTATGGAGACACTAACTAAAGTTCTAGCTAGAAATTTATATAGCTTGGATCTCAGTGATTTACCATTGGATAAACTGAGTGAACAGAAGCAAAAAAAGCACAAGGGGAAAGGTAAGAGCTATTCATAGACTTGGTCCACATACCTTTTCTCAAACATTTGGCAGGGTAAGGATGAGAGTCACATTCTGTCTTAATTTTATTTCCTCATTAGTCTACCCTGAATACTTAAAATTTCTGACAGTAAAACATTGATATCTTAATTTTTTTCTTAAAGAATCTTTAAAAGTAATTTTAATGAGAGAAAAAGTGGTCTGTACGTGTGTAACTGCGGTCAGATACATAATTCAGAATCTTGGCTCTTTTGTTTTTAGTGATTAACCAAAATGGAAATTTATAAAATGCTATTCCTTTGATCATATGTGACTCATAGTGATAGCACTGGGTTTGGTTTTTTGATCATATGCATTTTTTGTTGTTAGAACAGAAGGTGACTTCATGCTGCTCTTTAAAATAGTACATAGTAAAGAATTATTTGGAGAATTCTTTTGATAGCATTTTCTTTGTTTTTACTAAAAATGAACATTTTCTAAAAGTGAAATATGTAGCTATGTAATTTTAAAAAAGAGAGGAGGGGGCAGTAGCATAGTGATTGTGTCAGCAATACATGTTTTCATAATCCTTGGCTTGCTATCTTGCACTTTTAATAATTAGTTTCTAATTAATGGTTACATCTGAGTTATACTTCATAATGCTTCTCCATGGTTTTAAGTATGTACATGTACTAATTTTTCCTAGATTGTACGTTTCCCATGTGACTGTTATTGACAGTTTATAGATGTGATAACCTTTGTCGCAGGATGACTTTTGTTTAGCTCATTTCCTGTCTCCTTTTCCTTGTCCAAATACTTCATTTGTATTATAAAGCAAGTGGTTGACCGAGAATTTATAGTAGTTTCTAAATTGGTGGTGTAGTTTTTAAATTTTTCATCAGTTTTGGAATAAATAAGATTTTTTCATTCATTAAAGTGCAGAAAAGCCTAAGGTATGCAGCATTTTGCCTTGTTACTTTATAACTTACTGGAGTAAATCTAAGACTCTCAGGTAGAGTAATGTGAAATTTGAAGAGATTATTTGTCAAATGACAGTATACTAAGACTGAAACTTTGTATTCCTAGGAGTTGGACATGAATTTCAGAAAGTGTCAGTTGACAAGTCTTTTTCTAGAGGATGGAGCCGTGATCAGCCTGGCCAAGCCCCAATGAGACAGAGAAGTGCAACAACGACTGGCTCCCCAGGAACGGAAAAGGCGAGAAGTATAGTACGTCAAAAAACTGTTGGTATGTGGTCTTTAACATGAGAATTGTATAGAGCAGTACGTTTATAGTCTGTAGTGTTTGTGTTTACAATGAAGTAATAAACAACTTCACAGTGCATATAAATACAGTTTTATTATCAGTTGACTTTGTTTATAAATGAACAAGTTCTAGAGTGAAATTTTTTTCCAGTAGTACTCAAAGTCCAGTCACATATGCTGTGTTATCCCCTTATGCTATAAGATTTTAGCTTAAATTATTGTTTTATGTAGTTTATTCTATTGTAGATATCCCTAATCCAAAAAAAAAAAAAATTATTTTACAGAACTGAAGAAGTAGAGTGCTGATTCACTGAACTCAAGCATTAACTGGTATAGTTTTTGCTAAGTGAATATACCCACCCAAGCTAAAACCCACTGCTGTTGAATCAATTCCAACTCATAGCAGCCCTATAGGTCAGCGTAGAATTGCCCCATAGAGTTTCCAAGGAGCACCTGGTGGATTTGAACTACCAGCCTTTTGCTTAGCAGATGCACCACTTAACCACTGGGCCACCAGGATTTCCAGTGTACCCACAAACATGAAAAATTTAGAGTAACTGATTTTCAGAGCTACAGCCATTGTATAGTCAGATAGATTTTATAGGCTTCTAGTGAGGAATTCCTTTTCCCTACTGGCCTATAGCTGAGGCCATGGTAGAGTCTATTGCTAGGTTCCTTACTGTTTTAACAGACAGTAAAGACATTCCTGTAATCTGGGAAAGAGCAACAAGGGACCCGTGACAGAAGGAGTTTCCTTGGCACAGGATTAGTCAGCATACTGAGGACCTAGCTACTATCTTTCTTCCCAGAGGTTTATAACTTAATATGAACTATAGTAAAAACAGTGCTGCAGTGAAAAAGGAGAGCCCTGTCCTGATCTTTTCTCACTCTTTCATCATCACTAACTAGGTAGTTAGCTGGACAAGTTACCAAATCTTTCTCGGTCTTAGATACTTCATCGATGTAGTGGGAATGATAAAACCATACCTTTCTGAGACAAAATTTTTTGAAGCTATCAAGAGTTTTATAATCAGTGATTTTACAGAAAGAGTTTTCCGTGTTATCATATCTACACTTCATGGTAATTGATAAAAAACAATTTTAGAGAAATTCAAAACCATTGTATATTTATAAAATGATAGGCTCTAAAGTGTTAAAAATTAGAGTTTGGAAAGAAGAAACAAGAAGACTAGAGAAAACAAAAAATTGTGAGAATTAAAAATCACATTTATAAACTGTCCTTTGCCTATGAAATAAGCATTTAATTATTGATTGTGTATTTCAAGCTGAAAGAATAAAAATTGATGCATTCAAACTAATATAATACTTAGGAATTTTGGTGTAGACATGTTGATTACATCTGACATACTTTTTTAAAAAATTAATATAACATTTACAGAAAATACTTGTGCATTTGTTAGAAAGTAATTGTCCTTTCACATTTAAAGATTTACTTTATGCTGTTTAAACCTTGAACTTTGTAAAAAAGTTTTAATTTCTTTCTGACTATAGGAGTAATACATAGTTAATGTGGAAAGTAAAGTGTAAGGAAGGATAAAGATCTGTTCTTTAGTAAGAAGTAATCATTGTTAACTTGTCATATTTCTAGTCTTAAAAAAACATGTAATGGGTAAAGTATTTATCTTAAACTCATACTCGAATGTGATTACTTTCTGGTACCAATGCCAAAACAACATTGTCTGGTTAGTTCCCTGAACAAATAAACAGTAAAGCATTAAAATTTTTGTGAAGAAAGATGGAGTCGGAAAATACTAAAAAGGGCAACAGATTAAATCAGGATCTTCCATCTGCTTTGGAAACATGTGTTTTCTTAAACTAAAAAAAAAAATCATTTTATATCCTAATGTACATGGTTAAAAAGTCAAACTATGATAAAGCATATACACTGTAGTATGTATTTTTCCTCACCATTACCTGTCGCCTTCTGTAGTCACTTCACTTCAGACAGCTAGTGCTACTGGTTTATTGAGTACCCTTCTGAAGATACTTTTCATATGTACAGTCATATATCTTAATGCATACACTGTTGTGAACCATGGCTTTTACACATTTGCATGAAAAAAATACTTAATAAACACTATGTAGTACTGTTTTATGCATTGAATGTATAGTTGTGAACAAAGTAAAGTCTGTTAAATCTGACAGTTGTAGAAGAGATCTGTAATATAATGAGCAGATAAACCAATAAGCATGTTAGGAGGTAGTAAGTAGTATAGAAAGGTGAAGGGACTGGAGAGTGATCTAAATGCTTTATCATATCATTAGGATATAATGTACATTAGGATATGCTTTATCATAGTTTGACTTTTTAACCATGTACATTAGGATATAATGTACATTAGGATATAATTCACTTGCTGTTGAATCAATTCCAAGTCATGACAAACCTTTGTGTGTCATAGTAGAGCTGTACTTCATGGAGTTTTCAGTAGCTGTGATCTTTTAGAAGTAGATCACCAGGTCTTTCTTTTGAGGTACCTCCGGGTAGATTTGAAAAACCAACCTTTTGTTAGCAGTCAAGCACTTAACCTTTTGTGCCACCCACAGGCTCCTAGAAAGTGATAAAGGTGAAGAAATAGACTGCTCTATGTAGGGTCGTCAGTGAAAGCCTCTCAGAACAGAGACCTGAATAAAGTGAGATAATGAGCCAAGTGAATAGAGGAAGAGCATACTAGACAGAAGGAGAAGTATAAAAGCTGTGGGGCAGGAGTATGCTGGGGTGTTTGAGTAAGGAGGCTGATGTGGCTGAAGTGGAGTAAGGAGAAAAGAGAGTGGTAAGAGATGAAGTCGAGGTGTAATGATGTGTCTTAAAAATTATTACATATCGTGAAATACTGGGCTTCGTATATCATACTCCGTTACAGGAAGCATTATATTTTCACCAGTGTCCTAAAGATGGGCATTTACTTTGTTTATAGTTTTGTGCAGTTAACAAGGGTATAGAATGTACTATATATAAGTCTGAACTTTGTACATATACACAAGTATGTCTGTAAGTTAAATATGTAGGATTTTAAATTAAATTGCTCTCTAAAGAGGTCATACTGATTTACATTTTCACTTAAACAGTTCTTGTTTCTTCTACACACTTACCAGTGTATTATCAAGCACTTTCCTCCATGCCAATCTGACTTGAAAAATTCCCTGATTGTATTTTTAATAATCTTATCTCTTAAGGTGAATGAAGATGAGTATCTTTGAATAAGTTTAAAAGCCATTTGCAGCCTTCCACTGGTCTTAATTGAGGATCAAAAATTCATTAGTCTTTAAATGATACTTTGAAAAAGTGTGGGTGGGTAGAGAGGGTGAATTGAAATTAAAAATATTTATTTTAAAGCTCTTGTTTAGCAAAAAAAAACAGACCAGTGAATATAGAAAAGGGGAAGGAATGAAGGAAATCTTCATTTTGTAACACCTAATGTAGTAATTAGAACTCTGGTAGCATATAGTGGTTAAGGGTTTGGCTGCTAACCAAAAGGTGAGCAGTTCAAATCCACTTTGCTGCTCCTTGGAAATCATAAAACTGCATGGGGGCAATTCTACTCTGTCTTGTAGGGTCTCTGTCAGCTGGAAACAACATGATGGCAATAAGTAATAATTGAGTTTAGTAAAGATCATCAATGGATACTGAAGCCATTAGATAAAAGATTTTTTAGCAGGAGGATGTTTACAAGTTGCCAAGGATCATCCCATAGATTGTTAACATTTGTAAAAGGTAAAATATACCTTTACAGTGCAGGCATATGGAAGTCACTGTTTACTTAGTCTGTAGCTTGTAGTGAGTATAGGAAATAGAGGAACAAGTTAAATGATTCTATGAAGAAACAATGAAACAAAACTAGAGTGTAGTATATCTTATGATGCAGTTAGCCTAGATGTTTCCAGAAGATAATCATTTAAGAAAAAGTTGGAGTAGACATCTGTTTTAGGTATAACAGATTGACAAGACAAAAACCAAATGTAGTACATGAAACCACTGACTCCTGGTTTGACAGAAAAGTCAGAAAAATAATTTTGAGGATAGTTTGGCAACTTTGCATATGAACCAGATTTAACTGTGAGATTATAGAATTATTGTTAATTTTCTTAGGTGTGATGCTGGTTATGTTATACAGGAGGAAGTCTTTACCTGTAGATTTATACTAAAGTGTTTAGCAGTGAAGAGTCATGGTATCTGCAGCCTACTTTCAAATACTTTATATAATCACAATCACACACAAAAATAGATATGGTAAAGTGTTAATAGTGTTGAATCTAGGTGACAGTGAACATGTGTAGTAATTGTGCTAATTGTTTAACTTTTTTGTATGTGTGAAAATTTTCATAATAAAAATTGGGAGAAAGTAGTTTTTAAAAATTCATTTGAGAACTTATAGTGCTGGTAATACAGTGAATCTAATATTCTGAAACTATGATATTTTTGGTACCTGTTGGTATGCTGCTGAATTTGCAGAAAGTCAGGGAAATCATTAAGACTCTCTTTTCTCACCTGGGGTGGATTAGCCAGTAAGAAGGGTACACTTGGGATTACATTAAGTGAGGCATACAGGACTTTCTTGTGTTTATTACTAATCTGTAGTACACAGTTTCACTTGGGTTTCACCCCAGAAAAGCATGGTGAAAACCATGTGAAACTGTACACTACAGGTGAGTAAGTAAAAACAAGTAAGCTTTTGTGTACTTTGCTTATTGAGTATTCTGTCCCTTGTGTCACCTCACTTCTCTGGCCAAAAAACAGAACAAAGTTAGTAGTTGAATATAGACTGAGGAACAGGAAGCACACTGGAACAGTGAAATGACTCTGAAGAAAATACTGGTAACACCTCAGAGATCTTGACCAGGCTTTGGGTAAGGTTTGCAGTTAAAAGGACTGGACTTAAGACTTCCACATTACGGTGGAGCTTGACAGGACAAAAGTTGGTGGGTAATATGCCCAAGCTCCTGGTACAACCAAATGTAACTTACCTCTCAAGGGGTGCAGTCTCAATGTAAAAAACAAACAGAAAAACTTGTTGCAGTAGAGTCAATTCCAGTTCACAGCAACTCTCTAGGACAGGGTAGAACTGCCCGTAGAGTTTCCAGGGAGCAGCTGCTGGATTCAAATTGCCGAACTTTTGGTTAGCAGCTTGAGCTCTTAACCGCTGCACCACCAGGACTCCTTGCACATTTTTCAGATAGGCCTGTAGAAATTGCACAGAATAAAATCAGTAAGCAGTGAGCTCACAAGGATTATCCATGTTAAGTGTGTTGGCAAAAACAGTAATAGATTTAGATCCCTAATGACTTTAAATACTGGAATTATTATTTTCAGACTATGAAAATGTATAAAATGTATAAAGGAAAAAAGATAGACTCTTAAAAATCATCAAAAAAGAACCACAAAGAATTTTTAGAAATAAAAAATGTATTTGATCAGAGGAAAAGCTTGATGCATGGATTAAATGGCAGATGTATAACTGAAGGGAGAATCAGTTTGTGACATGAAAGAGAGATGTGAAGAAGTTTGTCCTTACGTCTAATTGGAATTCCAGAAAGAGAATGGAGGAGAGACAGTATTCAAAGAGTAGCACATAATTTCTGAAAGACATAAGTCTATAGTGAAAGAAGCACTCAGTATACCAAATAGAATAAATAAGTGAAAACCTACATGTAGAAAAACAAAGAGTTTAAAAACTGCCGACGTCAGCAAAAAAAAAGACAAGCCAAGAGTAGCTTTTTCAAAACCGCAGTGCAAGGCAGAAGAAGGAATTTGGTACCAACTGACCTTTGCTAAAGAATACTTTAGGAAAGAGAAACATTACTCCAGAGCTTGCATCTGAGATACAAGGAAGAGTAAATTGAGGCGGAATCAAGATGGCACATTAAACACATGTCTCCTTAATTCCCTCTGAAAACCAAGCCCTGAACTGATAGCTAAATGGAGCCTTCTGGTCACCTAGTGAGCCCTAAGGCATGACATAGGGCTGTCAGTTTGGACTACATGCCACCAAATGGGAAACTTCTTCTCTTTTGCTGACCTCCACCCTTGTTGAGTGCCGGCTCTAGTGGTCTGAAGGTAACGCACCATTAAAAAATTTTTTTCTCTGTCTTAGCTGACGGGCATGGCTGGGGCTTAACTAGCAGCAAAGCTCAGACGCATTACTGATGAGACTAGCAGGTGGAATAGCCACATTTTGAGAGCCCAGACTCTGTGCACCTTGGCCCCTCCACCCACTCTTTCCGAACCTCCCCCATTGATTTGGCTATTCCACAGCAGGCAGGAGAGCTTGTGAGGGATGCCATCTTGTTTGACAGGAGGCGTAGTTATCTAGATGGAGGCCCCAGCAGGACCTAATTCCCAGGCTGGGAGGCAGTGCCTCCCTCGGGAACACTTTTTTGGCAAAAAAGCAGTATTTTTCACAGTGTGGCCCTACAGATGGGGCCCAGCAGCCGATGACAGTTGAGCAGTAGCCTTTCTATATTTTCAACTAGTTTACAGCATCTGAAGTTGGATATAGAGGTGCTTACTTTGTCAGCTGGGAAGAGTGACTTGGACACCTGAAAGCCTGATTGATCTTGGAAGCTATCAGATACCTTTTACCTTCAATATAAGACTGCCTAGAGAAATACCTGCGGTGTATCCTGATGGCATCTCTTCCAGCATTTATTGACTGACATCATAGGGTCAGCTGACAGCCCCCCAGTGACTCTGTAAGTAGGGCCATGTGTTTGCCAATCAGGAGGTGGACCCTGCTATCCCAGAGATCCATTGTCCCAGTCACTGGAGTACATAGAGGTGACTGATGATCACCCTGCTTTTCAGACTGAGCTTTAGATCCCATTAAGGTAACACCGGAGAAACAAAACAACATCCAGATGCCCAAAAAGCAACAAACTTTGGACAGAAATATAAAGAAAATTCCACCTGTGACTTCAGAAGGCCCTCAAAAGAAAGAACCAAAGAACTTCCCAGATGAAGAAGCCTTTCTGAAACTGTCAGAAAGGTTTATTATATAGAGAGCCCTCCTAGACATTATACAAAATGCAGCAGAGCAAGATGAAAAATTAAGCAAGATGTTGAATTTGATAGAACACCAGTACTCTGAGATCCAGCAGATTAATAACAAAATCAAAGACATAGAAAATTGGATTCAAAGCCAAGAAAAGAGAATGGAACAAATGGAAAATAGACTTTCTGACTTGAAAGACAGAGCTACCGACTCCAGCATCTATGAGGAGAAATCAGAAAAACAGAAAAATTAAGAAGCATTTGGTACTCTATTAAGAGGAACAATCAATGATTAACTAGAGTTTCTGAGCAGGGAGGGATGCCTGAAAACTCAAAGAGTATTGTTGCTAAGCTGCTGGCAGAAAACTTCTCTGAAATTCTGAAAGAAGAGAACATAGATATCCAAGATGCATATCAAACACCACTCAATATGGACCACAGAAGAAAGACTCCAAGACATGGTATAATCAAGCTTAACAAAATGAAACACAAGCAGAAACTCTTAAAGGCAGCGAGACTCAAAGCAAAGCTGAAATTTAGAGGGAATCTCTGTAGGCTTTTGTCCGGTTTCTCAGCAGAAATGATGCTGTCAGGGAAGCAATGGGATGACGCATTCAGAACCTTGAAGGAGATAAACATCCAACCAAGAATTATATATCCTGCAAAACTATCTTTCAGATATGAAAATGAATGAAATCGAGACATTCAAAGATAAACAGAAACTCAGAGACTTGGTAAAAACCAAACCAAAACTACAAGAAGTACTGAAAGAAGCTCTTGGCTTAGACAAACAAAACCATTATTAACTTCATATTTTAGGAGGAAATACAAGACACATCATCCAGAAACCTACTAAGTTAGGGAAGACTCCAAACTCAATCAAAACTATAATGTTAAAAGAAGTGATCCAGTGATCATATCGTGAAAACTATGATATTATCATATTAAAAAAAGGGATGCACTGCAGTAGTTACAGTCCTCCCAGATGGAGAGGAAATTAATAAAACTTTTAGTAGTTAAAACTTGGTTTAAACATAGATTATTAAAGGGGATCATATGTGTAGCTGCACAGCACAATAAAGATGCAACATATCAAATCAAGAAACATAATACAGGAGTCTCAACAACCATAAAACCAACCCTGAAAAAGGTGAAAAATCAACTGATAAAGAAGAATATCCCAGAACAGAATAGTGACAATAGAGAAAACATCAACACAAAAATAAACACATCACAATAACAGCACTAAACACATGCCTATCAATAATTACATTGAGTGTAAATGGACTGAATGCTCCAGTAAAGAGATGGTGAGTAACATCTTGGATCAAAAAACCTACATATCGAATCTAGAATGATAAAGCTCATCCAAGAAAAAATAGGATCAACAGTTTTAATACACAGTGTAGACAGACTTCAAAATCTGACAAAGCACAACCGACAGAAGAGAAAATAGACAAATGGGAACTACTAAGAATTAAACACTTTTGCTCATCCAAAGAGTTTGTCAGAAGACTTAAAACACCACCTACAGAATGGGAAAACATATTTGGCAACTATATGTCAGACAGACATCAGATCTCCATAATCTGTAAGGTACTACAAAATATCAATAAAAAAAAGACAAATAATCCAATTAAGTGACGGGCAAAGGAGATGGACAGGCACTTCCCTAAAGAGGATATCCAGGCAGCCACAAAACACATGTAGAAACACTCATGATCACTAGCTATTAAAGAAATTCAAATCAAAACTACGATGAGATACCATCTAACCCCAACAAGACTGGCCATGATCCAGAAAACACAAAACAACAAATGCTGGAGAGGCTGTGGAGAAATCAGAACTCTCCTACACTGTTGGTGGGATTGCAAAATGGTGCAACCTCTTTGGAAAGCAATCTGATGCTTCCTTAAAAAGCTGGAAATAGCTATACCATTTGAGCTAGTAATTCCACTGTTTAGAATATATCCTGCAGAATCAAGGGCATTCACACCAACAGATATACATGCACATGAATGTTTGTTGCAGCACATTCCACAGTAGCAAGGAGATGGATGGAGTCAACTGAGATGCCCAACAACAGGGAATGGATAGGTAACCTATGTTATATATACTCGATGGAACACTATGCAGTGATAAAGACCAATGATCATTTTAGGAAGTATCTCATAACCTGGTTTCAGTTGGAGGACATTATGTTGTATGAAAGTAGTAAGTGGCAAAAGGACAAATATTGTATGACACCCGTATAATAAGAACTTAAAAACAGAAACAGACTCACCCATAGAAGAAAAGACTCTTTGACAAACTGCAAGGGTCGGGAGGAAGGGAGGACGAGCGTGGAGTATAGATTAGACAGCTGATAGAAATTTGGTTGGGTAAAATCAGTGACAGTACACATCAGAGAGAAGATCAATTTTAACTGGACTTCAACATAACATGATTACTCCTCCCATCTTAACCTAGGATTGCAAAGACAGAGTAGCTGGGGTTGGGGGTCTGGGAACCATGCTCTCAGGGGACATTAGGGCCAGTTGGCATAACTAGCATTTTGCTAAGAGAGTCATCTGCACCCCACATTGGTGAGTGGTATTTGGGGTCTTGAAAGCTGCCAGTCTGCCATCTGAGATACACCAAATGGTCCCAACTCAGCAGGAACGGATGTTCCCCAAAGACTAAAACAACACAGGGGAAAGAGAACCCAGAAGACAGAGAGACCCACGTGAGTGAGTGGACTGCATTGACATGTGACCAGAAGAACCAGATGGTGCCTGCCCACCACCAGTGATAGCTGTGATGGGGCTCACACATTTGGTCTCACTGGCAACATGAGAATAAAAAGGAGTGCTCCCTGAGATCTCTTAGACTTCAATTGATGGTCTAGAGGCCTCTGGGTTCCCCTGAGAGCATGGCCCCTGGCCGTGATGCTGCCCCTGTCCATAACTCATAATGGAGGTCAACTCTTTAGACAGGAATGGCTTGGACTTCGTGACACAGAGTGACCATACGTGTGTGCACTTTATGGTTTCATGGATCTACAGGATGTCGTCCGGCTGACCTCTTACTGGAGGCAGGGAGAGGGTGGAGAGGAGGGGTTAGAAGATTGTTAGGAGGATATGACATGTATGGAATGGGGAGGAGGATTGTGCTGTCACCAGGCAGGGAGAGCAGGGGGACCTGCACATAGGTAGGTAGGCAAATTTATATGAGATTGTCCATTTTCACTCAATCATAGTTAAAAAAAAGAAAAGAAAAACCCGCAAACAGGAAGGAGATTGTGTAAAGAACTGGAAAAGGCTATTTAGATACTGTGGGATGTAAGAAAATAGAAAAACAAAATCCCTACACTGTCTCATCATTTTGGCTGTTGTTATTTTAAACTTGGCTCTCTTTTTATGTCCATGTAAAATCTGAAGTATAGTCTCCCGTAAACTTCAGCATCCAGTTTTTATGTATTTATTTAATGTAATACTATCCAATAAATGGCCTTCACAGGGAACCAAAAGAAAAGAAAAAAGAAAGAAAAAGTCACAGAAATTGGTAGGTGAATCTGAATAATTAACCTGAATACAATAACAGTAATCTCTCATTTTGGAATTAAAAGGCAGAATCAATGTACTGGACATCCATGATATGTTATTTGGGAGGAATATATAAATGTTCCATAGTCTCTGTTATGTGCACAGTGGGGCAGTGAGTTGGTGGTATTACAACATTAACTTTAGATTTGAGCAGTCTATAAGCAAAAGACAAGCCAATTAAAAATGGACAGAGAATTTGAAGAGACATGTCTCCCAAGCAGCTATAACAGATGACCAACAAGTCCATGAAAAGATGTTCAACACTGTTAGTCACTAGGGAAATGCCAATTAAAACTACAGTGAGATAACACTTCATACTCTCTAGAATGGCTACTGCCCCCCATGTGTCTGTCAGTTTGTCATACTGTGGGGGCCCGTGTGTTACTGTAATGCTGGAAGTTGTGGTACCAGTGTTTAGATACCAGCAGGGTCACCCGTGGTGGACAGATTTCAGCTAATCTTCCAGACTAATACAGACTAGGAAGAAGGACCTGGTAGTCTACTGAAAAGAATTAGCCAGTGAAAACCTTATGAGTAGCAGCAGAACACTGTCTGATACAGTGCTGGAAGAGGAGCCCCCTGGATTGTAGGCACTCAAAAGACAACTGGAGAAGAGCTGCCTCCTCAAAGTCAGCTTTGATGACATGGATGGACTCAAGCTTTCAGGACCTTCCTTTGCTGTTGTGGCATGACTCAAAATGAGATCATTTCGAAACACCATGTCTTGAGTCTGGCGCACCATAGGCCTTAAAGTGACACCTTTGCTTTTTAACATGTTAAAGAGATCTTTTTAGCAGATTTGCGCAGGACAGTGCGTCTTGATTTCATGACGGCTGTTTCAGTGGATGTTGATTGTGGATCCAAGTAAAATGAAATCCTTGACAACCTCAGTCTGTTCTCCATTTATCATAATGCTGCTTTTTGGTCTGCTTGTGAAGACTTCATTGTCTTGATGTTGAGGTGCAATCCATACTGAAGGCTGTGGTGTTTGATCTTCATCAGTATTTCAAGTCCTGTTCACTTTCAGCAAGCACAGTTGTGTCATCTGCGGTGTAATAGGTTGTTAATAAGTCTTCCAGTCCTGATGTCTTGTTCTTCTTCATGTAGTCTGGCTTCACAGTATTTGCTAGGCTACCATACTGAATAGGTATGGTGAAAGAATGCAGCCCTGATGCACACCTTCCCTGACTTTAACCTGTGCAATGTTCCCTTGTTGTAATGACTACCTCTTGAGCTATGTACAGATTCCTCATGAGCACAGTTAAACATTTTAGGATTTCCATTCTCTGCAGTGTTACCCATAATTGACTGCGATCCACACAGTCAAATGCCTTTGCATAGTCAATAAAGCAGAGACAGATGTCTTTCTGATATTCCCTGCTTTCAGCCAAGTTCCATCTGACATTAACAGTGATACCCTTGTTGCATGTCATATTGTCAAACCAGCTTCAATTCCTGGAAGTTCTCTGTGGCTGTCTTGCTGCAATGCTTTTAAATGATCTTCAGCAAAATTTTACTTGTGTGTGATACTAAAGATATTGTTTGATAATTTCTACCTTCTGATGAACCACTTTTCTTTGGAATGGAGTCTTCCAGTGAGTTGACCAGCTGTCTTTCAGATATCTTGGCACAGAGAAGCAGTGCTTTGAGAGCTGCCTTTGTTTGTTAAAACATGTCAGATGATATTCAGTCAATTCCTGGAGCCTTGTTTTTGGCCAGTGCCTTTAGTGCAGCTTCTGCCTCTTTCATTAGTGCCGTTAGTTCTTGATCATATGCTACCTGCTGAGGTGGTTGAACCTCAACCAGTTGTTTTCAATATAGTGATTTCATGTATTCCTTCCGTCTTCTTTTCATGCTTCCTGTGTTCTTTAGTATTTCCCCCATAGAATCCTTCATTATTGCATCTGGTAGCTTAGATTTTTTCTTTAGTTCTTTAAACTTGAGAAATGCAAGACATGTTCTTCCCTTTTGGTTTTCTAACTGTAGCTCTTTACACATTTCATTATAATACCACTTTCCTTTGCCTTCTTGAGGTGCCCTTTGAAGTCTGTTCAGCTCTTTTACTTAATCATTTCTTCCTTTTGCTTTAAGTAGTCTGTGTTCAAAAGCAAGTTTGAGAGTCTCTTCTGACATCCATTTTGGTCTTTTTTAATATTAAATGGAATCTCACAATCCAAATCAATTTGTCATACAAAAATTTGCACACACAGCTGTGTGGTTCCACCTGTTCTCCCCATCTTATGACAGCACACTCCTGTTTTCCACCCTGTATTTCTGTGTCTATTCATCAAGCTCGTCTCCCTCTGCTGTCTCATCTCGTCACTGGATAGGAGCTGCTCAGACAGTCTCTTGTACATACTTAAGGCAAGTACCACAGTCTTTGTAAGTATCATTTTATGTCTTACAGTCTAGTCCAATCATTGTCTAAAGAGTTGGCTTTGAGAATGGTTTCAGCTCTGGGCTAACAGAGAATCTAGGGACAGTGTCTTCCGGGAACCCTCCAGTCTATTGGACCATCAAGTTTGGTCTTTTTTTTAAGAGTACTAATTTTGCACATCCATTTTTCTTCCCTGGTGGTGTAGTGCTTAAATGCTACAGCTGCTAACAGAAAGATTGGCAGTTCGAATGTACCAGGTGCTCCTTGGAAACTCTACAGGGCAGTTCTGCTCTATCCTGTAGGGTTGCTGTGTGTCGAAATTGACTCACAGCAGTGAGTTGTTGTTTTGTTGTTATGTCAGGTACTCTATGTTGTCTGTCCTGTAAGGTTAGTCACTGGTGGTGGCTGGGCACCAATTAGTTCTTCTGGTCTCGTGCTAACATAGTCTTTGTGTTATATGGCCCTTTCTCTTTCCTGTCTTTTTAATGATCTCATGTTTTCTCCATATATGATGATTTTGATATTATTCTACAACTTTTCTGGTCTTTGGTCATTGGTGTTCAATGTGTCAAATCTGTTCTTGCAATGGTCTGTAAATTCAGATGAGGTATACTCAAGGTTATACTTTAGTTCTCATGGACTTGTTCTAATTTTCATCACCTTGAACTTGCATACGAATAATTGATGATCTGTTCCACAGTCCGCCCCTGGCCTTATTCTCAATGTCTGATAATATTCAGCTGATGATTTTGATTAGTTAATATGACTGTTACTTGGATTTTTGCACCAACTACTAGGGCCAAAGATGAATAAATTGAAGATTTTTACCAGTTTCTACAGTCTGAAATTGATTGAGCATGCGGTCACAATGCATTGATAATTATTGATGATTGGAATGTGAAAGATGGAAACAAAGAGGGATTGGTAGTTGGAAAATATGACCTGGATGATAGAAATGATACCAAAGATCACATGATCAAATTTTGCAAGACTGGCAGCTTCTTCATTATGAATATCTTCTCAACAACATAAGTGGCATCTGTTCCTTGCCAGATGGAATTCTTTTGTAGTTAAGCTAAGTCATTGTTTGGCTCTAAAAAAGACTTTAGGGGATATTTTTGTGTTGAGGTTTAAAAATTCAGGGCAGTAGTTTCAGGAGTTTATCAGACCTTTATGATTTCAGGAAGTCTGAAATCATGGAAATATGAAAATCTGTTTTGCATTTTTTCCCTTTTGATCAGATTTCTTCCATGGAATCTTTGATAAAGTATTTAGAAATGGTAGCCAGGCACTGTACAGTTCTTCTGGATTGTGGAAAAAGAGGCACTTATTCATATCACACATTCTGTTTCCTCTACCTAGTCTTGATTTTCCTTCCTCTTTTTTTTTCCAGGTGAATAGAGAACAGGATTGTGCTTTGGAGGACACTTGTGAGCTGTAACACCCCAGGCATTACACAAGTAATACTGAGATAGAACTAAAGCACTAAACACAGTATTAGACCTGTCAACTGGGATGTGGCATGAAACTTACCCTAAACCTCCAAACCAGACCAAATCCCTTTGGGTGTTTACTTCTACAGAAGCAACCTCAGCAGCTAGTCTTTGTCATTGTTGTAAATATATTTGTCACATAACCTTTGGAAATTCAACTTTTTATGTAGGTTGAATTGTTTTATATAGATTGAAACAACTTGTTGATAGCAGTTACACTGTCTGTGTAACCCTATCCTAATCAGTCTGATTTTTATGTCAGTGATATCTTTTACCCCCTCCTTTTGCCCTGGTATCCACTAAGAAACTGGTCTCCATGTGTTTGTCTTTTCTTGTGCCTTTGTGTTAGTTAGGTCGTGCAGTATTTGTCCTTCTGTGATTGATTTACTTGGTGTCTTCGAGCTCCATCTGCATTGTAGCACGTATCAAGTCTTCATTTCTCTTGCTGGCTGAGTAGTATGCCAGGATAGGTATGTATCACATTTTGTTTAGCCATTCTTCCATTGACGGACATTTAGGTTGCTTCTACCTTTTGGCAGTTGTGAATACTGCTGCATGAGCATTGGTGTAGAAGTAACTAAGTCTCTGCATGCAAGTCTTTTAGGAACATAATTGGGAGTGAAATTGTCTGCTAGGTCATCTTGTAGTGGCATTTTTAGTTTTTTGAGGAACCACCACACTGTTCTTCCACAGTGGCTGTGCAATTTTGTATTCCCACCAGTAATGGATAGACTTTCCAGTTTCCTCATATCTTTATCAACCCTTCTTTTTTTTTTTTAATGTTAGTTATCCAAGTGGGAATGAAATGGTATCTCATTGTGACTTTGATTTGCATCTCTAGTGGCTAATGTGATTGAGCATCTTTTCTTATGTTCTGAGGTTATTTGACTGTCCTCTTTGGTGAAATATCTGGCTCTTGCCCATCTTATGACTGGACTATTTGTCTTTTTATTAAGTTGTTGAAGTTTTTTTTTTACTGTATTTTGGTTATTAGATTCTTATGAGACACATGATTTTCAAAAGATACCCTTTCAGTTGATAGTGGGCTTTTACTTTTTTGATGAAGCCTTTTAGTAAACAAAATTTATTAATTTTCATGCACTACACTTGTTAGATAATCTGTTTTAAAAGTTGTACCAATAGCCTTGCACCTGCATTTTTTCCTAAGGTCTTTGTGGTTTTAGTATTCACATTTTAGGTTGTTAATCCATTTTGAATTTGTTTTTATGTATAGTGTGAGGCATGGATCCACTTTCATTTTTCTACGTGCAGAAATCCAATTTTCCCAATAATGTTTATCGAGACTTTTCTTTTCCCAGGTAATGGATTTAGCATCCTTGTTGAAAATTAGTTTTCCATGGATGTGTTGGATTGTTGATTTTTGAAGTAAGTGGTAGGTTTTCTTCAAATAACAAGGAAATTAGCAGTTTTTCACATAAAAGGTATGTGAAACATGATCTTAAAATCCAATGTATAGAATATTGCATTTTTGCAGATTTTATGTTTTTAGTTCATACTTGTCCTGTTTCGTTTGTGCTAGCTTGTTCAGTATCTGTGGCTCTGTTCTTTTTTTCCTTCCACCTACTTACTCTTGTATTAAACGACAAACAAACAGGCAAACCCACTGACATCAAGTCTTTTCCAGCTCACAGCAACCTTAGAGGGCCCCGTAGTTTCCAAGGAGCACCTGGTGGATTCTGACAGCCAACCTTTTGGTTAGCAGCCGTAGCTCTTAACCACTACACCACCAGGGTTTCCATTCTTGTATAATTTCTCTTGAACTTGGAGTAGACACGTTTTAAAATGAGCCCACCTTTTCTTTCCAGATTACATTTTGAAAATCACTTTTCTTTCACGTAAACATTGGACAGAAAAATTTTAGTCTTTCTTCCCCTATGTTCTTTTCTGTGACTTTGAATTACCCAATAGAATTATAGAATATGCAGCCTTTTCAGGCTAATTTCACTTAAACGGCTTTGTTTATGCCAGCAGTCCAAACTGATATAAGTACTTGAGACCTTTAGAGATCATGCAGGTACTAGTATAGTCCATAGTGAAGTTTGCAAAATACCATTTTCCAGTGTGATATCCAAAGACTTCAAGGTTGTTTTCTAGAATTTTCAGATTCAACTGTATTAAGAAAAGATAACAGTTTTTTCACTTAATAAATGCGGTTTGTGTGGGCTTTAAAAGTATTAAACGTTGTATAATGCTGTATCCCCAAATTCTTTAGTGTGGCCTAAGAAGGGAAAAAAATCTCTTACTAATATTTAACTTAAATTTAAGATTTAATTAAAAAAATGTATCTGGAGAATGCATGTAAGATTTCACCTATGCCAACAAAAACTAAAGGCAGTTGCCGTGAATTTAGGATTTATTTTAAAATATGTTCATGAGGAAGCAATGAAAAATTTCTGTAATTCTGAATTAGGACTTGGGTGGTGCAAACGGTTAAGACATTGAGCTGCTGACCAACAGGTAGCTAGTTCATCCACCCAGAGATGCTTTGGAAGGAAGGCCTGGCCACCACCGACTTCTGAAAAAAAGTCAGTCATTAAAAACCTTGTGGAACATAGTTGTGCTCTGACAGACATGGGGGTTACCATGAATTGGAATCAACTTGGCAGAAATAGGTTTGATTTATTCAGATTTAGGAGTCAATATTACTGCTTTTGTTTTCAGATTTTCCTTTTAGTTTATGTTTATTATACTAATGGACCTAATTTTGGGGACTTTCGAAGTTGTTTCTGCTGATAGACAGGAACATATACATAATGAGAATTTTACTTAAATATAAATAGAAATATGTGTAACTTTTGAAGTAACAAAATGTCACATTTGTCTTATGTTTATTTTGTGCATTTGTTGTGTTTTTATTAATCATCACATCTACTGTTCATGAATTTCTTGTGCTGTTTGGGAACTGCAATGAAGGTTATAGTTTTTGATGATTTGTGTGTGTGAGTGAGTGTTATATACAAGATGAATTTATGTAGAGGGTATTTCTTTTTTTAATTTGTATTTTGGGGGGGGATGGGAGCAGTGAAGATAGGAAGCCTTCAGAAATTGGCATGCTCATGAGTTCAAAAAATCTTGTATTTTTCTGTAATGCCCTCTTAGCTACCTAAATCATAGATTTAACATGATCACTAATGGTTGTGGCTTAGGAATGCAGTAAAATCAATGGCCATGCAGATTCTCTGAACTGAAGCCCAAAGATCCTAGTTGCTAATTCATGACAAATTTTCAACTAGTAATGATTACACAACTGTGAGGACACTTCGAAATGGAAGGGTGTATATTTTTCAGTTTTGTATTGTCATACATGCACGTGTAACATGAAGGGTTAATGTCTGAAGAGTTCATTCAGAATCCTAACATTTAAATTTATGCCACTGCAAACTAAAAAACTTCTCAAACTCTTCCTTCATGTTGGTAGTGAAAGGGAGAGAGAACAGAAGGCCTTTTGATTTCTAAGGAACTATCCCCACAAAAAAAAGGCAAATTTGTAGTTTATCTGTGGAATCTAAAATTACATTTAATTCAGTTTTTAAAAGATATAAGCTCTTTAAAATCTAATATCTGATTATAGCTTTGTGTCTTTGCTTCTAATAAGGTCAAATGAGTGATTATCATGAAGTCAATATAATTTTCATTTCAAATTGGATTGCAAAACTGTTGACTACTTTCAGGAGAACGAGAAGAAGCTAGCAGGAAAGCAGGAAGGAGACCAGATTTGATGCTTCATATGTATGAGTGTTGGATAGGTGACCCAGGAAAAATCCAATTTTAAAGTACACTTACCTTTAATATGTTACATGACAAGGCATACGGAAGACTGCCATTTGCATTGTTTTAATATAGTGCAAAACCTTCCACATTTTGTTGCACATAGATTTATCTAAAAGTTCTTTTCTAGGAATTTTTTATTTTGCTAACATTCATAAAATGGTTTGAAAAATGTGTAATTATTTACAGTTATAAGCTATGCGATACTGTTTGGTTTTGGTTAATGCGTTTTGTTTGGTTTTTAGTTTTCTATGTGTTTACAATAGCAACTGTATTTTTTCCCCCAAGTGATTATGCTTGACTTGTACTCAAACATATATACCCAGCAAAGATTTACTGAACGCACAGATATCAGGCACTGTAGCTATGGAGATATTAGAACATAATTCTTGCATTTGAAGTGTTAGAGAGGGTGACATGAGAACAAAATTCAGTAAGAATAGATTCTGGCTTTGTTAAAGCAGGGATGCTGGTTTGTATTGTTCATTGCTGTGTTACCACTAAATTAATTATATGCAAGTCAGAAAAGCTTCACAGATGACATTTGAAGTATAAATTTGTCAGGAAGAACAGGAAGTCAAGAATATTAGCAGTGCACACAGGCTTGCCATAATGAAAGTGCATGGAATTTTCAAGGAACAGTTTAAAATTTTGTTAACAATTTGGACATCAGCTGCTCATTGTTGGGTATGCAGATTTATATAGGACTGTATATTCTCACTCAATCATAATAAAAAAGTATATTAAAAAAATTTTAGGCAACAGGAAATTCAGCATTTTCATTTATTAGGAAAACACCTTTGAATTGATGTTAACATTTCAGGTTTTCTTTGCCTTAGTCATTATTACTGTGTATCATGTAGTATTTTAAAATTTTAATGCCTTTATTCATACATAAAAGTACATACAATTTCATTTAATCAAAAAATATGTATTAAAACTTAAGAAATTTCTGCAAAGTATAAATTTGGATATTAGTCTGTTTCTCACTGAACTAAAATTTGGCTTTAATTTTGTAAACTGGTAATTCTCTTTTTAAGAAATTATCAGAGAGCCTTACAGAGGCAATTTAAAAAAGTAATCCTGTGTTAAGTTTTTAGCTTCAAGAACTTTAGTTTTACAGTTTGAAATGATGTACTTACGATTTGAATCCATATACAATTATTTTTCTCAGAGACCTTATTCTTCACATTGACTGCAAATTCTGGGTTCCGTCTATGTTTCTATTTAAGTTTTTAAAATATATTTTACTTTATAATGTATATATAAAATACTGATTTGATAAAGCATTCTCCTACCAGGAAGGAAAACTAACCAGGAGAGTAAATCTTTTTGAAAGCATCATTTATCCTAAGGATGACCTGTGAGTGACTGGAACTGTGTAAGGGGAGGAATTTGAGGATAGGAATTGTTTGGCTGAGAACTGCATAGAGAAATGCCCAAACACGGTACCAAAAAGTTCTTTGATCTAACTAACAGTATTGTGTTCTTTAAAGATGGCATTCAATAATAAACTTTTAAACCCTTGAATTTGAGAAAATAACGCTAATTAAAGTGATGGCTGTTTTTTGATGTGATATCATTGTAACTGCTAATAATAAATAGCATTTCCTCCTTTATACCAAAAAAATTTACATTCAAGATATCTTATGTGTTCTCTGATTTTTTTTCCTTACAGCTTGCCAGTATTTGCCGTGCTGAAATGTTTTAATTTAAAATTTCCTTCCTTTGTATCTTTTAGTTTTCTCCGTTGCTGCTTTTCTGTGACACAAGCCTTTCATTATAGTCACTCTTCTTTTTTCCTTCCCCACTTCTTTCTTTTCCTTTTTTAAAGCCATGAGAAGCCGATCCATTGGTGAATGTGCTCTGCCATCGGCCTATATACGCAGTGCTAAAAGTGCTCCTGTTCTGATCCATACTTCCAAACCCTTCTTGCCTGATATTGTTCTCACTCCCCTTTCTGATGAGCTTTCAGGTAGTGCCACCTCTGCTAATTTCTGCACCACCTTTTTCACTTTTTAATTCTTCTGCTTTCGATTTTGCTTAATCAAATAAACTCTTCAAAGTTAATTTCTTTGGGGGAGGTGTGGGGAATTGGGAAAGTGGTTGAGAAATCAACATTTTGAGTTATTTGAACTCTAATGCTGTTCTTGCAGTTCATTCTGGAAGTGCTAAGTGTAGTGCTGTGCCAATGTCCAATATATTGGGTTGTAAATGGCAAATTCTTTTCTCTTTATGCTTGATTTGTTTTCTTCCTCTTACGTGGCTAAAAGAAATAGTAATGGATATTTATGGCATTATAGATGTCTCAGAAGAGGTGACTTGGAAGATAGTAAAGCCTTGACTTTTGATTTTCCATTTTTGTGACTAATGATACGGTAAATCTTGAACACTGCATTCTCCATCATCTGTAGTAGTAATAGAATTAAGCAAAGGGAAATCAGTAATCCAGAAAAGTATATAATCCGAACATTGCCTTGAAATAAATCTTTGTGTTTATATTAGATTAAAATAGTATACAGAATTCTAGGAACTCACACTTTAAACCAAATAAACCATTCTCAGAAGCCCCCGCTTGGAAGGATCCATAAATCTTGCTCAGCTTTTCAGTTCTGCCTCAAGTCTTTATCATTGGTACTGGGGTGGTCTGTTCATTTATTAAGGTTTAATTAACATGATAAAATGCACAGATCTTGGATACAGTGTAATGAATTTTGGAAATTGTGTGCACTCTACCTACCTATCACCCTACTCAAGATACAGAATGTTTCCATTGTCCCAGAGAGTTCCCTAGTGACCCTTGCCAGTCATTGCTTCCACAGGCAAAACTGCTTTTTAATTTCAGTCACTGTAGATTAGTTTTATCTCTTTTTTATTTTTTTGAGGAACTTTGCGTTAAATGCGTCATGTTTTAGGCAAAATCAGTCTTGTATTGAGAGTAGCTACTATACAAAATGTCCTGGCTCAGAGACAAAGTTACTTGTACATTCTTAGGTATTTTCCTGTACCTTTTCTTGGGAGAATATTTCCAAGATTCTCACTTTTGATGAAGTTGCTACCTTTTTCTTTAAAAGCAAATTTTTTCTGTGCCTTTCCTGTCCCCAGTGGGCTGTAGACTTATGCAGAGGCAAGGTGCACTGTTAACTAATACTATTTCAGGGAACTGCTTTACACCACCCTTAACTAATCTGATTGAGATTAAGATTTCTCCCAAATGCATGGGGATACATAATTGAGAATTAAACATTTGTAGAAATAGAGATACAATTTTGTTTAGTAGCCTTTGGAAATACCATCAGTAAGAAAACAGTATTTGCTTTTTTTTCCAAATGTTTGACCCTGCTTACGAGATATTAAAGCCAAATTGTCAGATGTGATCTGTGTTTTCTAGTTTAAAATATCTTGATTGGGAACTGGTTACTTGGGAATATTTCATGATGTTTATGAGAGAAGTGTTCAAAGTATTATTTTTTTCAAACCATAATAAATTACAAATAGTTTATGATGAATGTGCTGGTTGATTTTGTAATTTAATTAATAAATAATAATGATAAAATAGAAAATTTGGCCTCAAAGTCAAACCTAGATGCTTAATAAATTTTTGATGTATGAGTGAATATATTTGACACAACTAGAATTAGGCAACCTGAATATTTTTAAATAGTCCACACAAAAAAGTAAGTTAGAAAACATTTTGTTGAAATGATACAGCTTTTAATATTTTGTCTCTTTATAGTGCTTCATTTAAGCCCTGTGCTTACTTAAGTAAGCACAGGTTGTTTGATCAAGTTATAATTTACTTAAATTAGTTACAAAACAGTATTCTTGTTTTTATAATTAAATTATATATAGCTGAGAAACTCCCAATTTGGTATAAACTTGTTTTAATTACATTTTTTTAAAAAGTTTCAGGCTTTTTGGAAGGTGATGGGAGGTGGCAAAGTAGATGTACTTAAGCATTTAATGTGAACTGTTCTTGGCCTATTTAGAAAAATTTAACTGAGTTTTGGTCACTAATTCTTAAAAGTTTAGTTGGGTCAAAGATTTTATCATTGTGCAAAAAACTGTCAAAAAATGTCATGTGTTTTTAAGTATCTTAAGAACTTCACAGAGTTTCTTGTCTGCAACTTAAATATTAGCACTGACGTATTTCTAGTACTAAAATAGTTTTAAAATCTAAAATGAGCAAGTATGAGATACTCCCTTTGAACTGTTGTGAACTAGTCATTTAGGTAGGATGGAAAGTATACATGTCAGAATGCTTGCTTTGTGGTAAACACATAATTCACAAAGAAGAACTTTTTACACATTGATGAGGGATAGGAATTTTTAAAGAATGCTTAAAAGTAATCTTATTTTTCTGACTTGCAGTTTTCTTTGTTGTTGTTTTAATTCTCCTACCATTAGAGCAAAATGCTTTTTGGGATGGCTAAAGGTTTAAATAATGAGACACTAGTTACTAAAACAAAACTTATATCTGATTATCAAAATAATGTTAATTTTAAAAATGTAGACTAGATATTAAAAAATATATAATTCTCCAAGCCAAAGAAAATGTATTGACAAAGTTTTAAATGCTGTTGCCTCCATTTTTCTGTATGCATATGTGCACATAAAGTATAGAAACGTTAAGTTAGTAACTTTGAAAACTATCATTTTCTTTTAAAACATCTCTCCTAGGACTTACAAGAGACAAGAAACATGTTAAAGTCTCAGCAGAAATTCCTAAGAATTGACTTACGAATTAAGTTAGCATTTTAGAAACTAATGTAAAAAGGACACCATTCAGGAGATGTTAAGATTTATAGAGAAAAGGGATAACGATGCACAGTGCACATCAACATAAAGTCCTGCCAGAAGTCTTATAGTTAAAAACAAAATCATTTAGTCCAGTGTTCCTCCAACTTACTGGTGCATAGAGCACTTTTCTAGGTAAACATACTGGCTTCATGTAGTATTAAGGTTTCGTAGAGAAAAGATTTGGGAAACACTTAACTAAATTTATCTAATCTTATAATTTAAAGAAACGGCACTACCAAAATTGGACAGGATCCTTTTTACACCAGCTTACCTAGTAGAAACATGCATTATTCTCTCACTTGCCTATCTTGTTGCTAAGTACTAGGCAGTTAGGAGAAGAATTTTCCATCTCTTACCAAACAAATAGGCCCTTCTTTGTACATTGCAGGAGTTTCTTTCTGCCTGTTACCAGTGTGAAATAGAATATTCATCCTTCAAAACTTTTCCACTTGTTATGTGCTGGTTCTAGTACAATTCCAAGTTAAGATTTTTTTGTGAAATAGTTTATGTTGATTTTCTTTAAAAGAAAATCTGAAGAAGAATTTGAAGTGAACTTTAAACATGGTATTGTGTAACATTTGTAAACAAATGAAACAGTATAATTTTATTAACTTAAAAAGTACATTATACATTTTTCTACTTCCAGAATTTAAGTTTGGAAACACTGTTAGAGAATTAAAGAGCGGAAGATAGTTTAGTGGTCTAGGTACAAAAATAGTTTTGAATTCCCTGGACAATCATATGATTTTAAAGTTAGGACCTTGGCTTGTTGCCTTTATGTGATTTTCATGATTGTGTTACTGCTTTGAATTACCTGCAATTGACTATCTAGTCTTAAAAAGATACAGAATGTTTACTAAACTATGTTAGCAACAAAATTTAAAATAGAGATGCTCTGTAATACTTAATTTAACTTTAAGGTACATTGCCATTTTTACCCAAGTAGGTAGGAATATAGACAATTACATAAAGGAAATGGTCACTTCATTTGTGTAAGTAGAAGAAAAACCTAACTTTTCAATTCAGGAGCCATTAAAAATGTTATTACTGACAGATAAGATTTGTGATTGACCAAGAAAAAATATTTAACTGTTCTAAATGAATTTTGACACTTGATTGGGTACTTCATTATAGAAATTATTCAGATTTTCTAGTGGTGTGTTAGTAGTCTAACTTAATAGGTTTCTCCTGAGAAACCAGCATGATTTTTTACTATTTAACAAGTACTAGTTTCTTAAATGAGACATGCTTTCCTTCTGCCCCACGAAACCAAATCAAACCTGTTGCTTCAAGTTGATTCCAACTCATAGCAATTTGATAGGACAGAGTAGAACTGCCACATAGTTTCAAAGGAATGGCTGGTAGATTCAAACTGCTGTCCTTTCAGTTAGCAGCCGTAGCTCTTAACCACTACGCCGCCAGGATTTCTGTCCTTCTACCAGTGTTTATTAAATCTCTGTTATATGAAAAGCACTACATTCTGGAAAATAGAACACACCAGAATATTTACACTTGTAGAGATGCACAGATATGCACTAGTTATTTCAATAAATAGTGAGTATCAGGGCATAAACATGAAGTGAGTAATAAAATGTTTGTCTTTTTATTTAGAAAAATCTCTTCATTTAGAAGAATTTCTAAGTGAAATTCATGAGAAAGAAAAAGGCAGCATCATTCTTTAAAGTGTATTCTCCTCAGCTTAAGAAAATTTTTTTTGGTGGTTTCAATTTTAGAAGATGCTGTGTATATGAGCTATGTTAGAAGTAGCCCTAGCAGCACAGTGGTTGAAAGCTGAACTGCTAACTGAAAGGATGGTTCAAACCCAGCAGTTTCTTCAAGGAAGAAAGATATGGCAGTTGACTTCTGTGAAGCTTCGTTTACAGCGTTGGAAACCTGTGGGTGGTTCTGCCCAGTCCTATAGGGTCACTGTGAGTTGGAATCAACTTGACAGCAGTGGGTTTATTTTTCGTTGGTTATGTTGGAAGTCAGCATGCTTGTTTTCAGAAATAACTGGAGGCCTGACACAGTACAAATCTTTTTGATCTGAATTTGGTATAACATGGATCCTTTTGGACCTCATACAAAGAAGGGAGTATTAATGAAATAGCAAAAAGGCCAGCCTCTTTTAATCTAGTGGGTCCCCAAAACACTTTGTATTCTTGTTCCTATTGAGTCAATTCTGACTCATAGCACCCCCAGGTGTGCAGAGTAGAGCTGCTACTTGGAGTTTTTAAAGCGTTGTGACCTTTTGAAAGCAGATTCCCAGACCTGTCTTCCAAGGCATCTCTGAGTAGGTTTAAACCACCAGCCTTTGCGCTAGTAGTCAAGTCCTTGAACATGTGTGCTAACCAGGAATTCCTACACTGTCGAGGAAGTTGGTCTCAGAGTCCAGAGTAAGGAAATGTAAGTTTTTTACTTAGCCCCATCAGTCAATTATCTTGTGATCTTGGGTAAGTCACTGCTTTACTCTCAATCAGAATTTTCTCATTTTTACTGTTCAGTTACATCGCTATTCTTTGTAACCTTTATGTTACAAACCTACTAGATAGGAAATCTGGATTTGATTCTTTGTCCTTTTTTTATTATATTTCGCAGTTACCTCTGATTTTTATTTTAAAGTTGTTTCTAGGTAACTGAAAGACAGACTATAAAGGATTTATAGTGAACTATAATGGCCCAACATTATATTTCACTTCTAAAATTATTCTTTGATATTTTGTGTCTATTTGAAAATTTCATTATTGTTTCATCTTGTGATTTTAGATTTAATAAACACTTTTGAGGATTTACCATACAGTGAGCACTTAGTATATACTTAGTACTTTGTGAGAACAGTGCAGTGATATGGAATGATAAACATGCTTCTCAAACTTTATGATTTGAAATTTGCAAAATTAACTTCTTTGAACCTAAGTTACCTCATCTGTAAGAGAGTTAAATTACTTGATCCCTGATACCCATTTTGACTCTAAAATCTGTAATTCTTAAAAAGAATTAACAAAAAGCTCATTTTGTTTAAATTAGGTGATCTCTGATACCCATTTTGACTCAAATCTATAATTCTTAAAAGGAATTAACAAAGAAGTCTTTGTTTAATGGACAGGATCAACAGTAGGCAGATAAGTCTTCTTCCTAATGGATTTAAATGCCATTTATGTCAAAATAAAAAGTATAATTTATTATTTTTTTAAATAATGCATTAAGTTTACTTGTGAACGAATGGATTTTAATACTGTAGTAAAATGAACTAAAACTTCTTGGTAGAACAGTTAGTTTTCAGGGAAAGAGAACTTTTAAGAAGGTGAAGATTTCCATTGCTGTGGTCTAACAGATAATCCAGTTTTAAAGAAAACAAGATGCTTTTTGCCTGCTTAAGAACGAAACAGACATGTACGAGACCCTACAAATAGGAAAACTCTAGGATTCTCTAATGGGATATTTAGATCAGCTTTACATGTTACTTAATTTTCCTGCTGGGAAAATAAGTTGGAAACATTAAAGAGCAAGTTTGAATTGCTTCATTTATTGGCACAGTTCTATCTTTAACTGCACTTCCAAATGTTTTACCACCTCACTGTCTCTGTGCATGTTAACATTATAAAATGTATTCCAGTAATTTTTTAATTCATTGACACTACATCCTGTATTGGCTTGTGCTCATCTTTTATTTTTTTTAACAGATTTGGTTTTGTTTTTTTTAAAAGATTTTCTATCATTGAGCTCACAAAAAAAAGAAACCTCAGAAAATTTAAATTTTAAAGCTTATGATTAGGATATGGTTGAAATTCTTATTTTTAATGTTCATGCTGTTCCCATTCATCTACATAATATTTCTCTGTTACAGATATTGATGATGCTCAAATACTTCCCCGTCCAACTAGAGTTAGACATTTTTCTCAAAGCGAAGACACTGGAAATGAAGTTTTTGGTGCTTTGAACGAGGAACAGCCATTGCCTCGAAGTAGCAGCACTTCTGACATCTTGGAACCATTCACTGTTGAACGAGCCAAAGGTGCAGTTCCTGTCATTGACAGTTCATCCCGTCATGCACCAAGCTTGCAGAGTTCCACAGAGGCTTCTTCAATAACTAGATCCACTGAAAGCCACATCACTGATACTCATAGTAGAGAGTCTTCTCTGGAAGTTGGTGATAGCATATATGACCATCTTTGTCATTTAATAGGTCCAGTAGAACTTGCAGATTCAGCCTTTGAACAAATCCAGTACATTGACCTTGAAGGAGATGACGATCTTCTTTCTTCCCTGAAAGAATACCTTAAGGAAAACCAGGAAAATCTTAGTAAAACTGAGATAGATAAAGATGCACCTTATCAGGAAGTGAGTAGTGCAGGAAATAGGGATGAAAGATCATCCTTAGATAAATCAGAATACATAGACCAGGAAGTTAAGTCAGAAAATACCACTACTTTTGCTGGAAGTCCTGAAAACACACAGTGTCAAAAAGAACCAGACTCAGTTGTCTTCATGAGTGATACTGCACCTAACCAGTTAGACAGTTTTATCAGAACACAAACCTCTGGAAAATCTAAGCAACTAAGCAGTGATCAGGAATCCTCAGAACCTAGTTCAGATAGCCCTTATGATCAAGAAAAGAGGAAACATTTGTATAGACAGACAGCCACAGATTTAGATGCCTGTGTAGATCTGACACTAGTTGAAAAGCTTAAGGGTGTGCAAGTGAGTGAAAGAGTCACTGCCTCACATGTTATGCATGCCAAGAAAGTTACACTAAAAGCACCCATTAACCACAGAATGCCTCATGTTACAAACACTAGCAAGCTTTCTCCAACTAAAAGAAGCTTGTCTGAAACAGTAACTCACAGAGCCAAAATCATGAAAATTGCTACTAAAAAACGAAATAGTGTTCATGTTACTTTTAGGCCGTCAACTGAATCAGTTCAGTTTTATAATCCTCTGGAAAACAAAGAGGCTCCATGGAAGATGAGACTGCGAAAGCTCGGTGGCTTCAGTAGTAGTACTGGTAGTAGCAGCAGCAGTAATAATAGCAGCACCAGCAACACTCAGGCCAGCTCCAGCAGTGCTACGGAGCTGGTCAAACCCGGTGTTTACAGACCTCTAGATACAGTTAGTGCAGCCTCAGTGAGTAGTAAAGCAATTAAAGAATCCACAGAGATTCCCACCAGCATGATACAGAAAGAAGAAATCGCAAGTACTCAGTTAGGTAGCCGCGGCACTCCTAGGCCGGCGAGTCACGAGGCAGCACTGCAGCAGGGCCCCCTGGGTGGCGTTTATAAAACTGTTGTACATGCTCTTTCGAAGCCGAAGGCCAATGTCTCCCCACAGAGGCAGAGCAGAGTGCCGCCAGAGGCTCCACTGAGGGATCTGTACAGTCATGTAATGGGCTATTTTGGAAGGAGAGCTGCAGGTGAGCACGGAGAGTGTGCAGAGCGCAAAAGGAGAAAGGCAGCACCAGTTTGGCTTACCGCAACTGAAGCGAGCTATAAGCAATCAGAAAGCTTGGGGATGGTCACTGCTTTCTCTCTGTTTGGTTATGCATGCGCCTTTTCCCAGCTGTATTTTTCCCAGCATAAATGGTTTATTTAAATTACTAATTACCCTTGTAAGGCATTAGTTATAATAAACCTCTTTGCTGCTGAACAAGATAGGAAAGAGGAACATAACAGGAAAATTTTAAAGACCTTTCAAACGCTGCCTCAATCAAGAATTTTGTGAGTCTGTGTACGATATAAGCCTTGAAATTAAAATTAATTTTATTGAGTCGAAACACTGTTTACCCTTTTAAGGGGTATCATTTGTATTAAATCAGTCATTTTTACTGCTTCATTTCTTGGTTTTATACTTTTTCTTGATATAGAAATTACTCTGACCTTATGTAGTGTAATAGAAATCGATCAGCACCAACATTTTAGTTAACTGTCATTGAAGAGGAAACCATTTTTTAAATCTCAAAGTACATTTAGGTACTTCGCATTTAAGCCATTTCCAAACATACCATAAGCTTGTCAGTTTTGCATTCATTCTTGTAGAATGCAAGTTATGTCCTTGAAACACTTATTATATTCTTTTTTCTGAGACTTTAGATGTGCATAAAGGTTTCATGATAGCTGATCATAATTTAAATGTGGAATCTCTATGGACAGAATAAATAAGACAAGATTATGGTAACAGTTTTTGTCATCTTGATTCAAAGTTAAAATAACTTTTCAGATATAGAAAATCAGCTTTCAGCAGTAAGGTAGGTTTTGATTTTATTTGTTTTAACATGTTTTTGTTAGCATGATTAACAGAACGCTGTATAAAGCATCTTGCATTGAACCATTAATGCCACGTGGGGGCAGTGTTTGATAGCTTAGCAGAGCCTGGCCAGTAATACAAAGATAACGGTGTTTCACAGTGAGCTGCTGACCAGTGTATTTTCTAACCTGAAATGCTTTGTGATTCATTAGGAATATATACAGTGCTGGTTATTTTTTAATTGCATAGAAATAATTTTTTCAACAGGCTAATGGTGAAGTATATAAATAGTGCATTGTTTTCCATGAGTTAGTTTCTCAAGTGTAAACATTTCTGATTAATGTAAATCATAATGTGTATTATAGGCAGAAAAAGATCACAGAAATTTTCTTTTTAAAGAAACTCCTTTGTGAAATAAACTATTTTTTTTTTCTTAGAGCACTGATTTAAATTTAGATTTTGTAGTGGAAAAATGCAACATTATATTAAAAGCATAGATTTTTTTAAAAATTAGAAACACTCAAAGTCATGTATTTTTGTCTCACTGATTCAAAGGATATATTCCCTGGAAATATTCTTTGGGGAACAAAAAGTATAATAAATTATTAGGACTTTAAATAGAAGCATAGAGATAAGAAGGAAGGTAAATATACCAGTTTCTTTATAGGCAATATTAACCTGACTTCAACTTGTGCTTATCTATAAGCTTTCTTGCTGTTTAAGGTCATACTGAAGATTGACTAACATCTGCATAGTTACAAAAGTAAATATTGTTTTACTAATTCTTAAATGTAGGAGAAAGGAAATTATTTGTAAATGCATGTTTGGCAAATAATTGATACGGCATAGATACTTTGGGTTTTTTTGTTTCAAATTTAGAAAAGGCAGTTAAGTCTTTCCTCACTATATGTAGTTATTTATTTATTTTTAGCCAATAAAGAGGACATGAGCCCCAAACTGCCCCCTCTTAATAGTGATATTGGCAGCAGCAGTGCTAATGTTCCTGATTTGATGGATGAGTTTATAGCAGAACGGCTTCGAAGTGGTAATGCCTCAGTAAGTTTTATTTGTTTTATTTATTTGATTTTTAAGAAGGCGGATAGACAAATTAGAAGATGCATACCTCTGTATGTGTGTTTATACTATATGTAGAAATTTTGTTAGAAAAAGCTTTAAAAAATTAACTTTTTTGAATTAAGATTTTTTTTAAATTATGTTTTCATAATAATATTTTTTATCTAAAACCCACTGCCAACAAGTTGCTTCCAACTCATAGCGACCCTATAGATAGGGTAGAACTGCTCATGGAGTTTCTAAGGATTACCTGGTGGACTTGAACTGCTAACCTTGTGTTTAGCAGATGTAGCACTTAACCACTATACTACCAGAGTTTCCGTTTAAGGGTGTGAAATAAGCAGGTGTATGGTTTTGACCAGAGTGGAAGATTAAAATCAGCTGTTTACGCAGTTACATAGGTGTAGATTAGTACCTTCTTCCAACTGTTTTCCATCATATAATCCCAACTCATGGTGATCTCATGTGTGTGTGTCAGAGTAGAACTGTGCTCCTTAAGCATTTCAGTGGGTAATTTTTCAGAAGTAGATCAGCAGGACTACTTTTTTTTCCCCAGAGTGCTTCTGGGTAGCCTCAAACTTGTAAACTTTCTGTTAGCACCCAAGCACATTAACCTTTTCACCACCCAGGGACTATTTTCAGGTCCTCCCTTCCCACATTTTATTCATTTTTGCCCCTGGTGCCAGCTGCTAGCCCTCACCTGGAAAGGTAGTAATGGAGGTCCTGTGGGCTGGCTTCCATATAGTATTGATAGTGCAGTTATTGATCAGTTAATCATTCTGGATAATTTGGCAATAGATTACAGTAAAGTTGAATGTTGGGATTAAGGAGGAAAATGGTATTTGATCCCTAACCTGTTGCTGTTGAATTGTTTGTGACCCGTAGGCATGGGGTTGATTCTGACTCATAGCAACCCTATAGGACAGAGTAGAACTTCCCCACAAGGTTTCCAGGGAGCAGCTGTTGGGTTTGAAATGCTAATCTTTTGGTTAGCAGCCAAATTTGTAAACAGTTGTACCAGCAGGGTTTCCAGACCTGCTAGTAATATGTAATTGTGGGAGAAAGAGGTCGCGGTATGCTTACTCCCATTGCTGTTGAGTCACTTCTGATTCATAGTAAACCTGTAGGAGAAAGTAGAATTGTCCCATAGAGTTTCCCAGGAGTGGCTGGTGGATTCCAACTGGCCTTTTGGTTAGCAGCAGAGCTCTTTAACCACTCTCACCAGGGCACCTTTCCATAGAGATTATTGCCTTAGAAACCCCATAGGGCAGTTTAACTGTGTCCTAGAGGGTCTTTGTGAGTCAGAATCAAGTTGATGGCAATGGAAATAATCTTTAAGCAGAGATAGATGTGGAAGTTATTTTTTATAAAAGGATTGTAGTCCATTTGAGTTTCAAGTTATTTTGTGATAGTCTGTAGCTACGTTATGTTTAAATTTGTTTTAGCTTTTTTTTTTGAATGGGTAAAAATCATAGTGTTTGCTCATTTTTTCTTCTGTCCTTGCTTGTCTCTCATTGTGTCTTCTCTTCGTGTTTTTCCGTTTGAATACTTTGCTCTTTCTGCTACCTTACTTATATAAAGTATGAATCCTATTGAGGCCTGAAGCCCAACACCATCTGATACTTGGATTTTTGCTTTAGGCAGACCAACAATAGCTTGGGCTCCAGCTCTCTACAGCTATATAGATTTTTTCATGACTGTTTTCTGTCCCCTTTCCACTCCAAGCCGTACATCCCAATATTTACTATTATAATTATCTTGGCAGTATAAGATTTTTCAGGTGCTTGATGAGACTGAAAATTATTTTTGTGTTGTTTGTTTTGTTTTGCTTTTTAATGGTAAAGTGTTTCTTGAATTTTTAGACTATGACAAGAAGAGGAAGTAGTCCAGGCAGCCTCGAAATTCCCAAAGACCTTCCTGATATTCTAAACAAGCAGAGCCAGATGCGCCCTATTGATGATCCAGGTGTGCCCTCAGAATGGACCTCTCCTGCCAGTGCAGGCAGCAGTGACCTTATCAGCTCAGATAGTCATTCAGATTCTTTCAGCGCCTTCCAGTATGATGGCCGAAAATTTGACAGCAAGTATCCTTTTCTCTTTGAGCAATATGTCTTTTATTGATTGTTTTCTGAGTTTTGAATTACATAGCCATCATTTTACCAAACTAAGAGCATTAAAAAAATAAAAAATAAAAAATTTGTACCTTTTCATAAAACAAATGCATTTTTAAAACCAAGAATGTAGAATCAGCTTGATACACTAAAGTACAGCTATGCTTATGAGTTGACCTGCATACAAATACATAATAATAATTATTTACAGAAGACTTTACAGTAGTTTCTTTCACTTTTTTGTCCAATTTAGGTGTATAGACAAACTTTCTGAATTCCAGCAGTTATACCAAATGCTTGTTTTTTTAAAAAATAGTCCTTTATATGATATTTCTGGAAATTGTAGTATTTCATAGCCATCTAGATAAAATAGAATTATTGGATTCTGGAATCTCTCTTGAATAATTGCTCCATGATGAAATAGCATCAGTGATATTGTTTGGTGCTGTTACTGCCACGTAGCTACTTTGCTGTAATTCTGTAATATACTTGGCAGTCAATTAAGGATAACCTCAGTCCCTCCAAAAACATCAAAACCAAGTTTGTGAAAAGCTGGGAGATGAATTGGACAGTTCTACATTTCCTGCCTTCATGTATGATACCCTGTTCTGATCTCATTCAGTCTAGGAATAGAATGTAAGAGAAAGATAATTTAGATCATATTATATGCTATTTTTATAATATATACCTCTACCAAAGATTGTAAAATACTTGAAAAGCAGTAAGTACATGAACAACTATAAGAAAACATGGATAAGAGTAGTGTCTTTGGTCATCATTTTTGTTAATAAGCCAGAAGAACCTGTAAAAATAGGTTTCTGATTATAATCTTGCAATATTATCTACCTGATTTATACTTGCTTATGTGGTGTTTAAGTAGAATAGATTTAGAGGGAATGAGAATGTAATGTTCGATCATTTTGAAGTAGCCCTGTCTCTTCTATTTCTTTTGCAATTGGGATTCACATACACCTGTGTTTCTTCCTCGTACAGATTTTGGCTTTGGAGTTGACACTGGGACTGCACCCTCTGCTGATGTGGATTCAGGTTCTGGCCATCATCCGAGTGCTGAGGAACAGGAAGTGGCTAGTCTAACCACACTTCACATAGATTCTGAAACAAGCAGTCTTAATCAGCAAGCTTTCTCTGCTGAAGTTGCAACGGTTACTGGTAAAGTTCCTTGAATGGATTCCTTTGATGTGTATTTTAAGCCTTCTTGTGAATCTATTAGAATTTTTGGAGATTGTAGGTAGTACTTATTGCTGTTTAGTTTCACTCATCTTTATGTAACACTGAGGAGGAAAGAAAAGACCATTAAAGTAAGAGTTCTTGACTCGGAGTCGTTGTAGACAAGCTTCATGAGTTTTGTGAACTTCTATTGTTCTAGCAGAATTGCATGCACAGACACCTACATGCTAGAAGGTTTTCTTCAATGATCTTTAAATAGATAACCAAAACAAGTTTAAAGGTATTGTATCTGAATCATTTTTATTTGGATTTACCCAGTTGACTTCTATCAATTTATTTGGCCAAGTATTTATTACAGAAGGTATATGAAGCACACTGCTCAATAGAAAGCCTTATTTTTCAGTATGCTAATATTCTGCATTTATACCGTAAATTATGTTTTTCAGAAACTTATTTATATGTGGTCAACGCTTCCCCTAACCACTACCATGATATAAGCAGGTTGAGGAAATTCAGTCATGCAGAGTGCTGGTTCACAGTGTAGCCAGGTTAATGGCGTGATCACAGTGAGCCAGAGCAGGGAGCAGCCCATAGTTCTGAGATTTCTTGTACATGATCCAAATTCATTCTGATTCCAGCTGAAGTTTGATGCCACTTGATGGTGGTTATCCTTGTACAGTGTAAATATCAGTGAGGTGATTTTTGCTTCCTGTGGTTGACTACAGTGTAGAAGATTGGAGCAGCGACTTTTGCATCTCTCCGTTAGCTGGGGAAACCCTGGTGGTGTAGTAGTTAAATCCTACATCTGCTAACCAAAGGTTGGCAATTCATATCTGCCGGGTGCTCCTAGGAAACTGTGGGGGCAGTTCTCCTCCATCCTATAAGGTTGCTATGAGTCAGAATCGACTTGACAGCAGTGGGTTTGTTTTTTGGGGCAGGGATAGTAACTGAGTCACATTTCCTCAGCCGAGTCAGATGGAGTATATGGGACCAGGGGCAGACTAGATTGGCAGCAGCCCATCATCTCTTATCACTTCCTGCCTCTCTTGTCTACATCTCTTCTATCAAAGAATAAGTGAAAGCTCTAGTCTTCCCCAGTGCAGAGTTAGGCTGTAGTGGAGAACAGGAGCCACTTGTGTTGGATCCACAGGCCCATTATCACAAGATTTAAGTTAAAGAGAAATAAGTACTGTATACTAAACACTTTCTACTGTAGTTGTCCTTAAAAATAAATATAGGTGAAAAGATCTTCAACATTACTTGTTATCAGGGAAATACAAATTAAAAACTACAAAATAACACTGCATGTGCTAAAACAGGTCAAGTTAAAAATACTGAGTATCAACTGTTGAAGATAGTGTAGCACAGTCAGAAAAATCTTATACATTGCTAGTAGGAATGTAAAAGGATACAGCATTTTATGGAATAATACAGCAGTGTTGTAAAGTTAAGCACACACTTACTTTGTGACTGTTCCTAGGTATTTACCTCAGGCAGTTGTTTGTAAAAGTTCATAGGAGCATTATTCCTAGTAGCTAAAAATTGAAAACAGTTGAAATATACATCAACAAATGAATGGATAAACAAATTATGGTATATTCATAGTATGGACCAGTAATTAGCAATAAAAAAATTGATATTTATGGAAGCATAGTTGACTGAAACATTATGCTAAATGAAAGAAGTCAAATGTGAAAGACTGCAAGACTGTATTATTCCATGTATATGAAATTCTAGAAAAGGCAAAACCATAGTGACAAGGCATATCAGTGATTACTTGGGATTGGGGTCAGGGAAGAAATCAATTGTACATGGTTTTTAGGATAATGAAATTTTTATATATTTTGATTATTATAGGTTACAGCATTATGTAAAATTAATGTACCAGAATTCATCAAACTATACACATAAAATGAGTGTGCTAGAAAAAACATGTAGGGCTTTATATTTCTGTTGCAGTGCAAATTTTTATTTTTCCTAAAATTCTAAATTTTTGGGTAGTATAGAGAGATTATTGAAATTTTAAAAAGTGTGGAATTTCAAAGTAGAAATAATAAAATACCTCAGAAGTTTTCTCACTGTTTTGAGATGCATTGCATAGCCCTTCACAGCATGTAACTCAAGAATCACATCACACGTCATCTGGAGACAACCCTTCTTTTGAAGAAAGAATTTCTAAACTTGTTCTTCAAAGAACTAGAGAAGTTTCTCCATTCAAGCCGAATTCTAGTTTACTTTAAGCTATTAATTGGTATGTTTTTGGAGAATTTTTAGTTCTCTTTAGTATTCAAATAAGTTTAGTATTAAAATAAAGTTTCTTTCTAAAACTAAAACTTGGTATATCTGGGTAACTTGTTTTAGGCCTTTTGTCTTTAGATGATTTTCTTTTTATAATTTAGTTTCTAAGAATTTTTAATATTTGTAACATACTTTCTATACCTAGGAACTGTTTCTGGGACTGCACTAGGGATTTTTATTGGTAATTTTAATCACTGACATAAATAATATTGCAGAAATGTTATCTAAGAAACTAAAGCAGCTCTTAGATTTATTTCTGTTTGAAGGATGTAAAATTGGGAAAACAGTATTAGGCTTCTCAGGAAGCAATATCTACACTGAAATTTAAAAAATAATAACCACAGAAGAAAAGGATTAGGGCTCCATGCAAAGCAAAAGCATGTGTAAAAGACCAGAAGTTTGATGAATTTTGGTAAATGTTAATAGTTATGTTGTATGGCTAGAGCTTGAAAACATTAGGGAGAATGTAGAGAGGTAAGAAAGTTGCAGGAAGACTTTAAAACCATACTAGGAAGTTTGGACATATCCTGAGACCAGTTATTGAGCCACTGAAGGATTTTAAATTCGGGAGTGACATGATCACATTACGTTTGTAAAAGTTTTGCTGTCGTATAGAGAATGTATTGGAGGAGTTGGGCAGTGAGGGAGAAGGCTAAGGACTGCTGGGGACCATGATAATACAGATAAGCAATGATAGTGTTGCGGAGAAGCAATGAGCAATGCTGCTTCTGTTAAATTCCCCAAATTTGAATTAGGTAAAATACTGTAACAATGAGTACAGAAAGTAGACTGATTTCATGTTTCTGTAGGTGAGCCAAGATTAGGGGTAGACATTCTGGTGCTCTCTGATGGCTCCTGTTAGCTAGTATGTCTTGTTCTGATTACATACTAGTTACATGGTAAGCATGATAAGAAGCGTCTAGATAGAACATCTTCAATACTGTTGTTCTGCTTGGCCAGTTTCTAACCTGTTTTATAAGTTTTCATAGTTTTAATTTATTGCATTGAGGTTTCGAGCATTGTATCTTAGGTACAGTACTGAGTATACTCTGTATGGTAATCTTGTTAAATTGTATTTACAGGTTCAGAAAGTGCTTCCCCAGTTCATTCAGCTCTGGGATCCAGATCACAGACTCCTTCCCCTTCGACGCTGAACATAGATCACATAGAACAGAAGGATCTACAGCTCGATGAAAAGCTCCATCACTCTGTTCTTCAGACGCCAGATGATCTAGGCAATATCTGGAAATTAGAAATAGCCATTTTTTTCTTTCACTGAAATTAAGTTATCTTAGTACATTAGTGTGAGAAAGATCACAAATAAATAAGCCATCTTAAGCATGAATTTGCATGATTATTATAATTTACTAAGTCTTTTGGTAATTTGTTAAACTATAACTTTTTATTGCTGTCTTTTACTTACTAGAATTAGTGCTTTGCATTATTTTCATACATTATATTAACATTGGTTAATGATGTAGTTTCTTAAAACAGGTCATATGTAACTTGGCCTCATTATTCTTAAAGCTAACCAAGCTTTCATTGAAGCAGCTGATCAAATCAATAAACTGTTGGTTTTAATTATGCATATATGCCAACTAAATTAAAAGCAGATGGTCCAAATGAAGTGTTTTTAAGTAAATGTTTAAACATACTTGGAAAATGTTAGAAATTTTAAGTTTAAAAAAAGTTATTTTGGCCAGATCTTAAGTGATGTAACAAGCATAGGACAAAGAGACATTTTGCAGATGTGTCCCCAAAAATCTTTGATTGGAGACATAGTTGATGAGATATTTATAATAATAATGTATAAAGCTAATTTTCATTGGAAATATAATGCATTTACTTGGTGACCAACTGAAGAAATTTACAATTCTATAACATCTAGACTTTTTTTTTTCTTTTAATATGCAATCATCTTGTAATTACATAGAAACTCTGGTTAAGTGCTACATCTGCTAACCAAAAGCTCAGCAGTTAAAATTTGCCAGGAGCTCCGTGGAAGCTCTGAGGAGCAGTTCTCCTCTGACCTGTAGGGTCACTGTGAGTCAGACCTGACTTGACAGCAGTGGTTGTAATTACATGGGGTTTAATTTTTCTGATTCGTGCATTATCTCTGGATCTTTTGTTTTCCTCCTTTTGCCCTGCAGTTTCTTTGTTGAGTTTTTGTTTATAATTTCTCTCCCAACAGTAGATAACAAAATTTCAAACATATGGAAAAGTTGCAAGACTAGTGAAATAAGCCCCCGTAAGTCCGTCACGTGCATTCCCCAGTTATTAATGTGCCGCAGTGGCTTTCTCTCGAAGCACACACGTCCCCTTGGCCTGAGCCACTTGAGAGAGAATCATAGCTCTTCATCCAAAACACATCAGTGGATGTGTCCTAAGAATAAGTTTGTTTCTTGCATAACTGTGATATGATTGTTACGTTCAGGAAATTTAACATCAATACTGTTATTACAGTCTGTAGGGAGATTTGCTTTATTGTCTCAATAATATCCTTTATAGCTGTCCACCATCCCCCATGACTCCCACTACTAGCCTGATCCAAGATTTAATCGAGGGTCACACATTGTTGCTTGCTTTTTATCATTTAAAATTTTGTTAGTTTTACTTCGAGACAGGTAAGTTAGAGACTGCTTAGTTGATTAATAGATACGTTGTGAAGAGGTTGAAGAGTAGGGAGTTAAAGCTGTGATGTTTTGTTTTGTTTGAATAGTTTTACACTAGAAGACTTTTTTATGGAGAAAGACTGATTTTTTTTATTAGAAACTTTTTAATACTACAGTCAGTTACTGTGTACTTTACATGGACTGAGAAAATTGTATCTCCCGCTTTAAGCAGTAGGAGTAATACTATATATAATAAGAAAGAACTTAACAAATTATTAGTAAGCACTTTGAAATATTATCAAATAAGAAAAGTTGTAACCTTATGAGTCTTTCTATAAACTTTTTAGCTCCCACAGTTCATTTGATGCATGGATATGTTTATCGACTTTAGTGATTTTCTGTTTCATTAGATACACTGAGCTAGCGGAGAACTGTAATGGTATCTAGCGAAAGTATCTGTTTTACAGCTGTAAACCAAAAACCAAACCCAGTGCCATAAAGTCGATTCCAACTCGTAGTGACCCTGTGGGGCAGAGTAGAACTGTTCCATAGAGTTTCCAAGGAGTGCCTGGAGGATTGAAACTGCTGACCTTTCTAGTTAGGAGATGTAGCACTTAACCACCACACCACCAAGGTTTCCAAAAAGCCTTAGAGAGGTTATTAAAAAACTTATACAATATCACGTAATGGCTTAAACAAGATTAAAACTCAGTCATCATTAGCTGGTCTGATCAGGATTCTCCTTTTGTTAACCATATTTCTTGCTCATAATCTTGCCAATATTAATAGACAAAAAGAGTGTAATCATGGAAAATTTAGATTTTGTTTAAATTTTTTTCATGTTTTTGTGATATTTTTATGTTAAATCTGACTTAATTTTGAAAAATGTAAGTATATTTCTTTTAGAAATTTGAAATACAAAGAAACAGGTATATGAAGACTTCCTGTGTGATCTGCCTTCAGCCTAAAAATTTTATGTTAACTTGATGCTATTACCTGAAGTAGCTATTAGGTAAAAGTCAGAGTATGTGCTTATAAATTTGAACTTTAGTTCTGTCACACATAAATTTCTCCTTGTGATGCCTGCAAAGTAAGTGTTGCTTACTATATTTCCTCCTGGGTCAAATCTTGATGGAAGCACTATTGAATAAGTAATTATTGGCATAAGAAGGAATTATGGACTGATGAGGTTTTGACCTTATCAAGAAAAAAATGACACTAATGTCTATTGGTATTCCTTTCGTTCACTTTTGTAGCTATTTTAAGATGGTTACTTCAAATTGACTTTTTTGTGTTTCTGTGATGCATTTTCTAAAAAAAAATTACTCATGCCATTGTCTTGTTTCATTTTTTTCTATAGAAATCAGTGAATTTCCATCTGAGTGTTATAGCGTCATGGCAGGGGGTACTCTCACAGGATGGCATGCTGATGTTGCTACTGTAATGTGGAGGAGAATGCTTGGCATTTTGGGAGATGTCAATGCTATTATGGATCCTGAAATACATGCACAAGTTTTTGATTACCTCTGTGAACTTTGGCAAAATCTAGCTAAGGTAAAAAAGAAAGGAAGGGACATGACACAAGGGGAGAAAGGAAGAAAAAGAAAATACTAAGAAATAGAAGAGACCTTAGAGAACATTAACTCAAACCCCCTTTATTATAGATAAACTCGCATCCGGCATGGTCAAGTCACTTAACCATGATTAAATATGTAGTTACAGAAACTGGTGTTGAACTGAAGGTTAACGCTAAGTAAAAAATGGAGAACAGTTTTTATAGGCTTGTTGTTTTTTACTTGAAAATTGCAGATTAGAGATAACCTTGGCATTTCAACTGATAACCTGACATCACCTTCTCCACCAGTTTTAATTCCTCCACTGAGAATTCTTACACCTTGGCTTTTCAAGGTAAGCTTAATATATAAAACATTAGTTTGAAAGTTTCATTTAATAACTTAGTATACAGCCAAATCTTATAAATTTGGTGGAGACTTTGACTGCTGTATATAGCCTTTGAGAATAGTTGTTTTTTTTTTTAATTCTGATTGAGTGAAAGTGTACAGTCCAGTTTAAATTTACGTGCCCGCCTATCTGCAGCTCCTTCTGCTCTCCTTGCCTGGTGACATCACACTCCTCCTTTCCGGAGAACACTTAACTTTTAAATAAGTAATCAGTCATTTGTGAAGAGGAGAGTGGTGTACCAGAATTCTTACAGAATACATTATTTGCGTTTGTTTATTTTTCTTAGTAAAACAAAATTATAAAAAAATGTTTGTTGCCGAAGTGAAATATAAACCTCAAGTTTACATCACAGAGTGTGGTATATAGTTTTAAAGATCTAATTATTTTAAATATTATTTTAAATGTTAAGTCTATTTTCCTAAATGGAACAGTGTGTGGTTATTCATACCAACAGAGTGTCATTTTAGATGGCAATAATAGTTTCAGTAATCCTCATTTTTAGCTCGTTAAAGAAACTGGGTCATCATAGAAATAAAAATGTTTTGTTTGCTGTATTTAACTGTTACAGTATTTACCAAATAGTATGTGAGTATTTAAAATTGATCTTTTAATTGTAGGCAACTATGTTGACTGATAAGTATAAACAAGGTAAATTACATGCTTATAAACTTATTTGTAATACAATGAAAAGAAGACAAGATGTATCACCAAATAGAGATTTTCTAACACATTTCTACAATATAATGCATTGTGGATTGCTTCATATTGATCAGGTAAATATGTACCCTCTAAAAACGTACTATCTCAGTTTATCTCTTAATTTTATTTATTGATTTTTAAGATCTAAAATTAAAACCACCCCCCTTGTGTAGTGGTTTACATATAAGTAACTTCCATTTTATGACCTCGTTTGTTCTTGAACCGTGGTTGAAAAATAAACTATTGTCGTCAGAGGATTGACTTGAGCATTAAATCCATGTTTAACTCTGATGTTACACTAGCCAGTTAATTTAAAAGATTAACCCATCCTTTTCTTAAATATGAAAGATCTTCCTTTAGTGTTCTGATTTACTTATTCCTAGTGTCTAGTTACAGCAGCTGAACTTGAACTCAAGTTTAAGGCAAAGTAAAGTAGAACAGAGAACAGTTTTCATATGCTTGTTGTAGTCCTGCTTTATAGTTGATAATTAATTGACAGGCATATGGATTTGGTCATCTAGTCATACAGCAGGGATTTTTTTCCCTCTAAGAACCAGCACATCACAGTTTCTTAATACCATTGATTGTTTTGGCTCACTGGCAGTCTGACTTTGACTTGGTGTTTGTGTTAAAGACAGTCATCACATAGCTGTTAACCTGACTCTTGAACATTAATACTTCAGGAGGAGTCTTGATTTGGTCTGTGAAACTTAAAAAATACAGAGATAGCAAGATATGTAAACATTTGTACCGTAATAAAATTTCACTTACAATCTATTTAAAGGTCATTTAGTACATATTAAAAGATGGTAATTGTATTTAAAAAGGAAAGAAAAACTCGTATAAATTTAAAATAATTTATAAGTACTCTACCTTGTAAATATGTTTTAAATAAAATGACAACTTTAATACAAAGCAGAGATTTCATTTAAAATCATACAGATTGACCAGTGCAGCTTAGTACACTGTATCCTCATGGTGAATTCCGAAGGTGAAATAAAAGAATGATCAAATAAAGAATTTTTCTTGAAACATGCCTGAGATCTAAATTTAGGAAGCTAGGCATTAGCCGTAAAGAGACTTGAGTTTATCTAAAACAGAGAATCTCAACAGTCACCACGTTACTGATCACGTGGCTTTAAGATAAGAGGTACCACATAGAAACAACTAGGTGGCAGAAGAACTTTTCTGCAGTTGAGTTTTTTAGTGAATGGCCTTTGTCTTCATCACCTTCTGAGCCCAGAGTCTTCCACTTTGCTCTATGTGGAAAAAAAACCCCAATAATAATACTCCATTGATGTCAGTTAAAATGAATGTGTTTTACGTTTACTTTACATTGGCAGAACATAATACTAAGCACAGATTATTAGAAAAGATTAAAATGGGTATTTTCAGTTAGCAGAAAACCCCAAAAAGAAACCAAACCCAGTACTGTCAGGTTGATTCTAACTCACAGCAGTCTTACAGAACTGCCCCATAGAGTTTCCAAGGAGTGGCTGGTGGATTTGAACTGCTGACCTATTGGTTAGCAGATATAATACTTAAAAATCACTACATCACCAGGGTTTCCACTAGTTAGCCAGTATGTAGTAATTACCGTTTTGTTCTTTTTTTTATTATCTGTTTCAAGGCTGTTCATTACATACATGGTTTCTCATCTCCTTCTTTCTTTATTCCTAAGGATATTGTCAATACAATCATCAAGCACTGCTCACCTCAGTTTTTTTCACTTGGTTTGCCTGGTGCCACAATGCTTATTATGGATTTTATTGTAGCAGCTGGTAGAGTGGCGTCTTCAGCTTTTCTTAATGTAAGTTTTAGTTTTCTGTTCTTCATATATAACAAACTTTGGTTAACCAAGACTCTACTAACAAAACAACAACAGAAAAGCTATTGCTGATAAAATGTAACAGTCTGATGTCCAGCAAAACTTGAGTTTACTTGGAATTGGTTATTTCTTCCCTATTAATAAAAGGGTAAGCAAGACACTCTGGAGTATATAGAAGCATTACAAATTAGTTGATGAATTGACCCAAGGGCTATATTTATAAATGCGTTAAGCCTAATAAGCAAAACAAGATTTAAAATCAAAGAAATGTAAGGCAGCAGAGGTACGAAAGTAAAGGAAGGTCAGTGACTATACAAAAGAGAAGAAGCAGTGGTGAGGTAACTCAGAAATATGTTCTAGAATTAAACCCTGAACTGTTAAAACTGCGTGCTAAGAGTTTCCTTAAAGCTGTAGAGCTGGGAGATATTGAGTATCATTAGTACATGTTCATATATGAGTGACTGAGTTGAGCTAGAGAGAAAGGTACTGCGTTTATAGTGCTGAAGAGGTTAGATTTTATCCTGAGGAAGAAATGAGTAGCCAGTTATGCAGGGAGTTACATGATCAAATTTGTAATTTAGAAAGATCACTCTGGAGTACAATATAAATAAGAAATAATAATAAAACAAACTGTTGGACAAAAACTAAGGATGTATGGAAGAAGAAAGTTGGTAATACTTCACTAGCACTTTACAGTTTACAAAGGAGTTTAGCATATATTACATATTCCATTTATAAGCTTTAAAAGATTAAGTGAATGAGAAGGAGTTCTGTTTGTGGCATAGTAAGCTACCTATTAAATATCCATGAGGAGATGTCAGGAAGACAATTGCATATACAAATCACGAGCTCAAGAGAGGTAATCTGGACTGAAGATACAGTGTTTGAAGACACTAGCTGATAAGTCATCTGGCAAAAATGGTATAAATAGAGAAGAACCTCTGTCTTAGTCATCTAGTGCTGTTCTAACAGAAATACCACAAGTGGGTAGTAGTTTTGTTTGTCACAGTTTAGTAAGTGAAAAGTCCAAATTCAGGGTGCCAGCTCCAGGGGAAGGCTTTGGCTTTGGAAGAAGATCCTTGTTGTCAGTCTTTCCCTGGACTAGAAGCATTTCAGGCACAGGAAACTCCAGTCTGTTCCAGAGGATTCACTCAGCTCCCAGCAGGGCTTCTTACTGGTATGTCTGTCTTCTAGCTTCTTTCCTTTGTATCTCAAGAGATTGCCTCAAGGCACAGTTTTACACACTGAGTCCTGCTCTGCCAACACAACTGCTGCCCATCCTTCCTCTTTGACATCATAGGACAGGGTTTATAAGGTAAAGGAACATCACACAACACCAGGAATCATAGCACAGCCAAACAGCTACACACATTTTTTGGAGAACACAGTTCAATCCATGACACTATTTTTCCAGCTTCTTGAAAATGTTGATCATACCTTATTCATTTTATAGGGCTCAAGACAACATTACGAATGTTGTTGTTAGGTGCTGTAGAGTTTGTTCCGAACCATAGCGACCCTGTGAAAAGCAGAATGAAACTCTGCTCAGTCTTGCACCTTGTCCACAGTTGGTTTTATGCTTAAGCTGATTGTTGCAGCCACTGTGTCAATCCATCTCATTGAGGGTCTTCATCTTTTTTGCTGACCCTCCACTCTACCAAGCATGATGTCCTTCTCTAGCAACTGAGCTTTCCTGACAACGTGTCCAAAGTATGTAAGACGCAGTCTTGCCTTCTTTGCTTCCAAGGAGCACTCTGATTGTACTTCTTCCAGAATAGATCTGTTTGTTCTTTTGGCAATCCATGGTACATTTAACATTCTTCTCTAACAGTACATTTAATATGTATTTATTAATTGAATGAATAAATACTTTTTCAGCACCTAGTATGTGTTCAGTTTTGAGCCAAGCCCTTTTGTAATTGTTAAACTTTTTCCCATATATGTAGTATAAAGTACTCCTTTTAGTGGGATACAAGGGAGTGTAGAATAAATGAGATATACTTTGCCCTCAAGGAGCGTATAATAGGGCGGAGAGAAAGAAAAGTGTAATAGCAGCTCTGGAATGCAAGGCATCAGATGTGTATCAAGAGGAGGAACACAAAATAGTGGTAAGAGCATGGAGTCTAGAGCTAATCTGCCTGGGTTCAGATCCCATCTTTGCCAATTATTAGCTGTGTAACCTTGGACAACTTACTTAACTTCTCAGTATCTCAACTTCTTTATTAAATGGAGATAAACACCTTATAGGATTGTTTTGTAAGGATTGACTGTAACGTGTTTGGAATATTTTATGATACATACTATACAATATAAAATAATCTATATAAATGCTAAATCATAGAAAGGAGATATATTTGTTTAGGAGTGTTATGAAGGTTTCATGGAAGAGATATTTGGATAGGTCACTGGAAGATTAGTAGTATTTTAATAAGTTAAAATGGAAGTGAAGGAAGGTATTCGAGGCAAATGGAAACAGCCATGAGTAAGAGTGTTTGGGAAACAACAAATAGTCCATGTAAGAAAAGAAAAAAAATAGTTTCCATCGAGGCAATTCCAACTCACAGCGACTCAGTAGGGCAGAGTAGAACTGCCCCATGGTGCTTCCAGGGAGCACCTGCTAGGTTAGAAGGGAGAGCTTTTGGTTAGCCACAGTAGTTAGGCACTGTGCCGCCAGAGTGCCCTCGTTTTACTTAGAGGCTGGTTAATCTGCAAGGGAGTGGTGAACGGAAAGACTAGAAAGGTACCGTAGACTCTTGATACCCAAAGGATGGTTGTCATGGATTGAATTGTGTCCCCCCAAAAATATGTGTAGCCATGTGGCTGGGCCATCAGTCATGTATTTTATGACTGTCCTCCATGTTGTGGTTTTCCTATGCTGTAAAAGATTAGGGTGGGGCCGTAAATCCCTTCGTAGGATTACCCCCCTGCTCCACTGTGAAGGGAGTTTCCCTGGAGTATGGCTTACCCCACTGTTAATCCTATCATTCTGCGAGAGATGGAAGGGAAGCCTACTGAGAATTGGGGACCTCACACCGTCACGAAAGCAACACGGCTGAAGAGCGTGCCCTTCAGACCTGAGGAGGTTCCTGCACCAGGATGCTCCCTGGACAAAAACTGATCCAATACAGGACTTTCCTCCAGAGCCGACAAAGGGCAAAGTCTTCCCCTGGAGGAGACATCCTGAATTTGGGCTTGTAACCTACCAGACTGTGTAAGAATGAACTTTCCTTTGTTAAAGCCATCCACTCTGTGGTGTTTCTGTTAGAGCACCCCTCACTGACTAAAACAATGGTCTACAGACTAAAAACGTTTGGCATGATCTGAATGCTTGTAAGAAATGTAGAATCTCAGGCCCCCACCCCAGCCCTGCGTTTTGACTAGATCCCCAGTGATTGGTAGGACATTCAAGATTGAGAAGCACTGCTTTGAACTGATCTTGGAAGATCTTCAGTGCCAGGGATCAGGTTATAATACTTTATTAGATAGGCAGTTAACATTTTTAAAGTAGGGAGAGAGATGATTGAATCTTAACTTTCAGAATATTAATTATAACCTAGAAGTAGGTTAAATGGAAGACAAATTAGAGATAGGAAAATTATACAAGGCTGATCAAGCATTATCAATGTATGCAGTTTTCAGTCTCTTGGATGCTAGCAAAAGTTGATCAACTCAAAGAAGACTGTATATATTTCTAATTTATTTACTGTATATTATGAAAAATATTACTACAAAGTAGGCCAGTTATTCTAGATGATTGATGAGCACGTTTCCTGTAGCCTTTCTCAAGATTCCATAAGAGAATTAAGCCCTAACTTCTTAAGGCATCCCTTGTGTGCATCTAAAAGGATACTGGTTAGGTAGCACTGTTGGGGAAATTTTGGCAATATCTTTTTTTGTTGTTGCTCTGTTCTTTATATGATGAACCTCTATTCAGAAGGGCTGGATGGGAAACCAAATCAGTGTAGAAGTCAAGTCTGACACCCCATCTGACAGTAAAGTTAAGATGAGTCTTTTAATAGTATTGGAAATAGACAGTCTTGTAGATTGCTTTGTGTCACCCCCAAAATGTATGTATTGACTTGACTCAGCTGTGGGTCCTAATATGATGTGATTCCTCCCTTGTGTTGTGAATCCTGCCTCTGTGATGAGGGAGGATGGGCAGCAGTTGTGTTGGTGAGAAAGGACTTAAGCCTTACTCACTTGTGGGATACAATGGAGAAGTGAACGGAGTAAGTTGGGAACCTTGTACCACCACGAAGGCAGCACCGAGAGCAGAGCATGTGCTTAAGACCTGAGGTTCCTGTGCTGAGATGCTCTCATTGAATTTGTGCTCAGCCTACCAGTCTGTGACGATTTCTGTTATTGAATGGACTTGTAACTTGTAAATGGATTGTGACTGACAAGACTGTGACAATAAAGTTTCTCTTCATGAAACCCATCCACTCATGGTATCTTCTGGTGGAGCAGTACCAGGTGATTAAAACACAGTCCAAATACTGCTGCTCTTTGGATTCCTATTTTAGATCTCATCTTCCTTGTTAATGTTTTCTTTTTTTCCGTGGTGGGTTACAAAACAATTGACTAGGTTTTGCCTTTCTTAAATGCAGTCATGTTACACAAATCTGCCCTAGTATGCCAACATACCTGAACACTCCCAGTTACTTTATCCACATTTACAGAAAAACTCTGGGCTAATCTCTTTGATGTAAATATTGATTTTTATCAATTTTGTTTTTATAGAGTAAACATTATTTTAAGTTGGGATTGTGGCTGCAAATGTATTCTGTGTGTACATTGGTATCTTGTATCTGTAAATCCAGATTATTTTTTAGATCTAGAAATGAGTTGTTTTGGAAAATCACATAGTAGGGACTACTCCATTGCTGTTATTATAACATTAATTAATATGGGGAAATTCTTTGGAGATGATTTCATGTTTTATATGAATAGAAGTATTACATTTCTAAAAGATACACTTTTAGCATTTTTCTTCAGTACTGTTAACTTGCAGGTATTTTCATAAATAAGACAGTGTATTAGTAGGTATGTATTAGTGTTTGGTGGGCATGTCCAAAGGGAGAAAATGAAATGTTCAAGGCTGATTTCAGCTTCAAAAATGGCATAAAGCAGCTCAGTAAAAAGCTAGTAAGTGTTTTAGTCAGCTAGTGCTGCTGTAACAGAAATACCATAGAGTGGATAGTTTTAACAAAGGAAAGTTTATTCTTACACAGTCCGGTAGGCTACAAATCCAAATTCAGAATGTCCACTCCAGGGAAAGGCTTTCCCACTTTGTCAGCTCTGGAAGAAAGTCTTTGTGTTGTGTTATCAGTCTTTGTTCGGGGAGCATCATGGCACAGGAACCTCAGGTCTGAAGGACGTGCTCTTCTCCCGGTGCTGCTGTCTTGATGGTGTGAGGTTCCCCATTCTCTCTGCCAGATTTTTTCCTTTACATCTCAAGAGGCTGTCTCAAGGCACAAAACAAACTTACGCTTTGAATCTTCCTATATCAACACGACTGCTGCTCGTCTACCCTCATTAGTATCACAGAGGCAGGAATTCCAACATGGAGGAATATCATACAATACCAGGAATTATGACACAACCAAATTGTTACATATTTTTAAGGGAACACATTGAATCCATGACATTAGTTACCTTTGTCTGTAGTTCAGACAAATTCTAATTTTGTTACTAGTAATTTCATAGTGGTTAAGTGTTACAGCTGTTAACCAAAATGCCAACAGTTTGAGTCCACCAGCCTCCTTGGAAACTCTGTGGGGAAATTCTGCCCTGTCCTGTACAGTTGGCTGTGAGTTGGAATCAACTGGACGGCAGTGGGTGTGGGCTTAATTAGCATAGGCAGTGCTTTTCTTAGATGTGTAGCACATAAATCCACTGCCGTTGAGTCAATTCCAACTTACAGTGACCTTATAGGACAGAGTAGAGCTGCCCCATAGAGTGTCTAAGGAGTTCCTGGCACTTTGGAACTGCTGACCTTTTCATTGGCTGATACACAGCATTTAACCACTGCACCACCAGGGTTTGTACATAACACGTATAAACCCTTTAGATAGTAACAAATAATCTGTGATACTAAGTCATCACCTATTAGAGCAGTGTATTATGACTTATGAAATGCCTTTATATTTTTCTCAAAATTAGGATAAATTTATCTTGGTAACTAAATTGTACTCCTATGTATCATTTTACTAAATGTAGCTAATTTTTGCTTATGAAATACTCTTTGTGAAGCTCTACTATTTGTTGGTTGCAGTTGTTGAGAGTACTAGTACTTCATGTGAAAAGCACAGGTAAAAACCTTCATCTTTTTGTTAACCCTTTTGAATTGTCTTTTTCTCTCACTTTCCTATATAGTATGTTTAGATAATGAAGTCATTTTTCAGATAGTGCAATGATGTAATGGAATACATCTTTTAAGATTTTTTGTGTCTCATATTAGGCCCCAAGAGTGGAAGCACAGGTTCTTCTGGGGTCGTTGGTTTGCTTTCCCAACTTGTATTGTGAGCTGTCTGCTCTGCACCCCAACACTCCTGACATTGCTGTGTCTCACTTTACAGATGTCAAGGTAAGAAATGTCATGCTAAGTTTTAGCTTTAAATGACTTTACAGCCATAAAATTTGTGTAGTGAAATGTGCATTCTTTTTTTTTTTAAATCCACATAATTGTTGAACGTTATCTAGATATATGATCCTGAGACTGAAGCTGGAATGTCTGTGGAAGTGTAGCCTTTTTTGTGTGTAACTATTTCAGAAACTTTTATCATTATTAAACTTTAATACCCCTTATGATTCCTTCACTAACTCACCAAACATTTATGGAAACATCCTGTGGGCTAAAAACTATACTGCTTATATAAGACTTCTCAGATTGAGATGGCAGACAATTCCACAGAGAGCATAATTGAATCCCTCTCCCAACTTGCCAGTGTGATGAGTCAGTGTAATGGAAACTTTCTGGAAGTAAAGATGGGGATCCCATGTAACTGAAGCATTAAAGGACTTGAACAGAACATGGTGGAAAGTTAAATAGTGACTGTACAATTCCTGGAGCCCAGTGTACTGGTTATAGAGCTTTGCTGCTAACCAAAAGGTCAGTAGTTTGAATCCACCAGCTGTTCCTTGCAAACCTCATGTGGCAGTTTTACTCTGTCCCATAGGGTTGCTGTGAGTCTGAACCGACTCAGTGGCAGCAGGTTTTGTTTTTTCCACAATTACTAATGATATCTACTGCACATATTCATAGCACCCATATTTCTCTTTGTAACATTCATGACACTTATTTGTTCAGTATCTGCGACTTTGTTGTTTTAAGACACATAAACACAATAAAATCTTTCTTACTTTGGTAGCTTCTGAACTGAACATGGTACCTGGCACATGGTATGTACTCAGAAAACATTTGTTCAGCAAGTGAACTTGACCTATGCATAAAATTATAAGGGTCAATGCAATATAATTTTAAGTGATAAAATAAAAAGATAATAAAAGTTGTATACCTTGACCTTTGGTATGTGGGAGTGTAAGCTTTACTTTCTTGTATTTTTTGGAGCTCCTAGAGGTTAAAGATGAGTAGCAGTTTTAATATGCTTAGGCAGTTTTGAGTTAGTTATGAATTAACCCAGCCTGCTACATACTATCTGTATTTTCAGTAGCTTTTTCTCTACTGGACATTGTTAAGGCAATAATGACTAAATACATTTTTTAAAACAAAATACTTTGTTAAAAAAAATAAATTTCCAAAATGAGAGTCAGTTCTAATACAGAGAAAACAAAAAATCTAAGAAAAGAATGATTGTTCTTAGTGAGAAAATGAAGATTGGTTAGACTGATGACAAATATTGAAAATCCAGCTTATATCTATGACTCTTGTGAAATCTGTTGACTGCTCCAACTGGGCTGTTTGCTCATATAAAACTTTGTATACATTATCTTTTGCTTTCCTGTCACATAGAAAGCTCCTGGGCTTAAGCAATTGATATTTTCCCATGCTACTACAATAGGAAGCTACTACAATAGGAAGGATCCCTCGTGGTACAGTGGTTAAGCATTTGGCTGCTAACTGAAAGGTTGATGATTCAAACCCACCAGGCACTTTTTGGGAGAAAGCTGTGACAGTCTGCATCCATCCATTTACAGTCTCAAACACCTTGTGGGGCAGTTTTGCTCTAGCTTATGACCCTGATAGCATAGTAGTTAAGTGCTACTTCTGTCAGCAGTTCAGATCTGCCAGGTGCTCCTTGGAAACTCTGTGGGGCAGTTTTGCTCTGTTGTATAGGGTTGCTATGAGTCAGAATAGACTTGATGGCAATGGGTTATTCCATTATATGTATGTTAGTTTATCCATTTATTTGTTGATTGACATTTAGATTGTTTCCACTTTTTGGCTGTTGTGATTAGTACTAAAGTGAATATTGGTGTACAAGATTCTGTTTACATTTCTGGTTTGAATTATTTCAGTTTTATTACTGAGAGTGGAATTGTGGGATTATTTGGTAATTCAATGTTTGTCTTTCTGATGGAGTGACAAAACAATTTTCTACAGTGGCTGTACCATTTTACAATTCCACCAGTGATGAATGATGGTTCCGGTTTGTCAATACCTTTTCTAGCACTTGCTGTTGTCCTTTTTTTTAAAATTATAACCATCTGAGTGGGTATGAAGTGGTATCTCATTATAGTTTGGTTTGCATTTCTCTAGTGATTAATGATATTGAACATCTTATATTTGTTGGACATTTATGTATCTACCTTAATGAATTTTCTGGTCAAGTCCTTTGACTGTTTTTTGATTGGAGCATTTATGTGTTCGTTATTAAGTTGTAGGTGTTCTTTGAGTAGTCTGCATATTAGACCCTTCTCGGATACACCAGGTCTAACAATTAAGTTTGCAGACTCATCCTAGAAAAAGTGCTACATACTTCAGTGCTAAATATCACTATGATCGTGGAAGTACTCCCCTTGAGAGTACTATGCATCAATGCCGGCACCTAGTCCACCCTTCAGACAGTTTTGGAACTCTTTGTTTCTGAAAGGACCATCAGAGCCATCATCCTATTACCCTTGATGTCCTGAATGTCATCAAAATGTCTTCCTTTCAATAGTTCCTTTATCTTTGGATAAAGAAAAAAGTTATTGGAGGCTAGATCAGTCAAGTAGGTAGGGTGTTCCAATACAGTTATTTGTTTACTGGCTAAAAAACTCCGTCACAGTGCCATGTGAGCTCGTACACTGTCATGATTCAGGGGCTATAAATTGTTGGTGAAAAGTTCGGGTCATTTTCATCTTAACTTTTTCATGCAGCCATTTCGGGACTTCCAAATAGTAAACTTGGTTAACTGTTTGTCCAGTTGGTACAAATTTATAATGAACAGTCCTTCTGACATCAAAAAAGGTTAGCAACATCGTTTTGACTCTGATTTGGAGTGACAGAACTTTTTTGGTCAAGGAGAATTGGCTGACTTCCATTGTGAACTTTGACACTTTGCTTCAGGGTTGTATTGGTACACCCATGTTTCATTGCTGGTGATGACATGGCCCAAAACATCAGCTTGCTTCTCCAAAAGATCTTGGCAAACTTCAGCTCTCCTTTGCTTTTGTTCATTGGTGAGCTCCTTTGGGACCATTTTTGAACACATCTTTCTTATGCAGGATTTTCATTTAAGACTTTTGTACCTGTTTATCAATGTTCACTTGGTCTGCTGTGCATCTTACAATCAGCTGATGATTTTGATGCACCATTGGATTAACTTTTGCAATACTTTGGTCAGGTCTTTTTGTTATTGGCTGCCCTGACCTTTCTTCATGACATTATGGCCATAATGTTAGACTAACCTGTCCCTGATTTTACGTCCACTCTTGGCAAGTTTAACAAGACTTTTAATCTTTGTTCACTGCTCTAATTCGAGCTCCCACATTCTTGGCAACTGCACACAAAAACATCTAACAATAATAATGAACACCAGTCAGCAAGACACCACCACGTGGTGACACAAACACAGCTGTAAGATGCTGATATACCAAGGTTGTGAAACCCTACCAAGTTGTTTGTACAGTGCTGCCAACATAAGCACACGGTGGCAGGTTCACAAACTGAATTGTTAGACCTTATATGGTGCCTCAGAATCTCCCATTTGCTACAGAATTCTTCCATTCTGTAGATTGTTGCATCACCTTTTTGATAAAGTCCTTTAATGACCAAAAGTTTTTAATTTTAATAAGGTACAATTTTGTGTTTTCTTGTGTGACATTCATAGTTTTGAGTTATTAATTTTACTTTGTCTCTCGTAGTGAGCCTTTGCTATTGTTCTAATCATCAGAAATAGTTATTTTATTTATAATATTGGACTTTTAATTAAAAGTATTTGGAAATGGAGATGGCCTGTCTTAATTTGACTCTTATTTCTGTAGAATGTGTACAGTGCATTGCCTATAATGGCTACTTCATAAATAATTTGTTAAATAAATGAATGAATCCTTAGTCATTGTTTCTAATTATTTTCCACTTATTTAGGAACTTATAATCAAAACTGTATTAAGCTCAGCAAGAGATGAGCCATCTGGTCCTGCACGGTAGGTCATATGTTTTTAAACTTGAATAACTAGTCTTATGTTTGGAATATTATTTTAGAAATGTAATTATTATAATAGGAAAGATTGTTTCAGCCACACAGAAGCTATTCTGATTTATAAATTTAAGTTATTTGGATAAGTAAAAACTTTTTTTTTTTAATGGTTTAATACCAACCTTGCATTGTTAAAAAAATAAAATACTAGTCACATTTTTTAGTAAAACTTCAAATATAATTGTAGGTACCCAATGAACGCTTATTAAATTGAATTAAAATGTTTTTATTATAGAAAGTAATACATTTAATCAAAGAGTCCTATTTTACCATTTATAAACATTTGGCCAGGATAGTTTTTCGAGACAGAACATAACTTACCTGATTTATAGAGTGTTTCTTTGTCTAAAGTCCCATGAAAAACGTGGTGTCTAATGTGTTTCGTTGAACCTTCCTGCAAAGGTTAAGATTTAAATCTGCAGATTTTTGATAGCACTGTGTGGTCCTTCCCTTCTCCAAAATATCAATGATTTTTATTTTTCTTAAAGCCAGATTTGATACTATTTTGTTATCTTCAGCTAGTCTGTCACTAGTCCTTTTATTTACATGTCTACAAAGTTTGTTCTTTTCTGAACATCTAAATACTTTTTAACCCAGGGATCATAAAGATGCAGATTATGGCTTTGATCATTTGAATCCTAGTTCTAATTTTTAAAACTCTTCTTTTTCTGCTAAGTAATTATAATATTAAATAAGAGTTTGATTAAGTGGGACACAGCTCTAGTTCTGTAATTCAGCTGCATGTTTCTTTTTCCATCCAACTTAATAGCTTACTTAGCTAAAAACAGATCTCATTGGACAAATTCTTATTTTACATTAATTCTATTTTAATGCTAGACATCTACTCTAGAAAATAACACTGTCTTTCCCAGTGTTTCTTACATTAATTTTGGGTAGCATTTGACCTAAATTTGCTAATTTTTCAATATTATTTCTCTAGCCTTTGCTCCGTTTATACTGACAGCCTTTTAAGTTCGTAAGAATTTTATTATTTCATTTAATTCTTTGCAAAATTATTGCATTTAATCACTGTAATAACACTATCAGTTAGGTACAATTACTGTCTTCTTTCTTATCTAGGAAACTAGAGCTCAGACAATTTAAATGACCTATCCTATCACCCAGAAACCCTGGTGGTGTAATGGTTAGGTGCTACAGCTGCTCACCAAAAGATTGGCAGTTCAAGTCTACCGGGCCCTCCTTCAAAACACTATACAGTTGCTATGAGTCGGCATTGACTCAGTGGCACTGTATTTGGGTTTTGGTTTATCATATCACCCAGCAGGAAACCCTGGTGGCATAGAGGCTAAAAGCCATGGGATGGGGCAGTTTTACTCTGTCCTGTAGGGTTACTAGGAATTGGAATCAACATGGTGGCAGTGAGTTGTTTTTGTTTTTTTTTTTTTAATCACCCACAAGTAACAAAGCTGTGATTAAAACCCAGGCAGTTTGTCTTCAGAGCCTTATTACATGCATAGGTAGTAAGTGGCAGAACCAGCTTTGAACCTAGAGCTTCAGATTTTAGATCTTATGCTTTGTTATTTTGAACCACATTGCCTCCCAGATGAAAGAGTTTGGAAGCCCAGGCGGTGATTCCCTCAGCCAAGGCCCTTCTCACTCTGTGCTGTCATCATCTTTCAGCATCATTTTTCTATTCAGACTGCAAACTTCTCCAAGACAAGGACTGTCTGTCTCATCTGTATGTCTGCAGTACCTGTGCGGGTCCAGGTCCATGGAAGGCACTCCAGTTTTCTGTTGAGTGTAGGCTGCCCACAGGCTAAGATAGGACTTTACAGGGATGCTTTGTAGCAAGAAATGGCAGTGAAGCCCTCATCTGGAAAACAACTTTCCAGCTAAACTATGGGTTGAACATGAGACAAAGTTTGATTTTTCATCTGAATCAGAGGCTTTCCTTGTATAAATGATGGCCACTAGAATGCACGAAACAAGTGCTTAATAAAAAAATATTTCCTTTATTCCTTTTTTTAAAAAAAAAAAGTGTGAAGGCATAAAACATAGTGTCTTAGTCATCTGGTACTGCTCTAACAGAAATACCAAAAGTGGATTTAAAAAGGAAAATCTTATTTGTCACAGTCCAGTAGGCTAAAATCTCAAATTCAGGGCATCCTCTCCAGGTAAAGGCTTTCTCTGCTGGCTCTGAAGTAAGATTCTTGTCATCAGTCTTCCCATTGACTAGAAGAAAGCTTCTGAGGTGCAGGGATCCTGGTCCTTTCCAAAGGATGCACTCAGCTCCTGGCATTGCTTTCTTGGTGATATGAGGTCCCGAACTCTCCGCTTATGTCCCTTTCCTTGTATCTCAAGGAGCTCACCAGGCCACAGTACAGTCGCACACATTGAGTCCTGCCCCACCAACTCAGCTGCCACCCATCCTCTATCGTTAGCGTCACAGATGCAGGGTTTACATCATAAAGGAATATCACATGCTATGGATGGGAATCATGGCCTAGCCGAATTTCTACACACATATTTTTGGGAACACGTTCCAATCCATGACACATAGCTACAGGAGGCAGACCTTGGAATTATTAACACAATACCAAAAAAAAAAAAAAAAAGTTACTGTCCAGTCAATTCCTATAGAACAGAATAGACTTGCCCTATAGAATTTCCAAGGAGCGACTGATAGATTTGAACTGTGAACCTTTTGGTCACTTAACCACTACACACCAAGGATTCCATAAATACATTTGTCTGTGTTATTCAGAGTATAGGAAAATGTGAGAACTTGTACCTGAGCATTGACTCAACTTCTTTTCCTGTGCCATTTTAACAACATGAGGTCTTAAAAGCTCAAACTGCCCTCAAACCTGGATGATTAGAAGTAAATTAAGTCATACTGGAAACACTCTAGATTATTTTGACATCTTGGAGAATGTATGAAGCCTCATGTAGATGGTGGGGTGGGTGACACACGTTCTTTCTCTGTTACAGTAAGCATTAATTGTTGTGATCGCACTCTTCCTTTAGTTAGCTGAATCCATGGGAGGTTTGCTTTATGTCAGAGTTCCTTTTTACTTGGGTTATTTAGATCTTTCTGGTATTTTTGGTAGTAAACAGTTCAGTGGCACTAATGCTTCGGTAGTCTGAAAGAATGTATTTAACACCTCCTTCTCCCCATCACTCAGGAAGAGAAATACGAAGTCTGACAATTAAGTCCGTGAACTCAGTTGTTCTAACTACTGTATACCTTATTGTTGAATATTGCTATGTTCACCTTCAGAGTACTCCCCTTGGGAAGCTGTGCACTGACACCAGTGCCTAGTTCACCCTTCAGAGTAATTTTGGAACTCTTTTTGGAATGGCTATTGCGCACGGTGGCACGGTGGCAAGTTCACAGAGTTAGTTTTGTAGTTGTCTGTGAGGGAGTTGTTATCCATTGCAAATAACTGTACTGAAAAGTCCTACCTACACACCTGATCTGGTCCCCAGTGACTTTTTTCTTTACACAAGATAAAGGAAATACTGAAAGGAAGACATTTTGATGATATTCAGGTCATCAAGGGTAGTATGATGACAGCTCTGATGGCCATTCCAGAAAAAGTTTCAAAATTGCTTTGAAGGGTGGTCTAGGCCCTGGCAAGGGTGCATAGCTTCCCAAGGGGAGTACTTTGAAGGTGACTGTAGTGATACTCGACAGTGAGGTGTGTAGCACTTTTTCTAGGATGAGTTTGCAAACTTAATTGTCAGATATCATGTATTTCTGAATTCAGTTGTTCTGAAATTTGATACTCTACTAAATTTAAGTTACGAATATCAATTAGGAAGTGCCAGTTATACTAGTATACTAAAAGGAGTTGAATTTTTTTATAGTTAGAGAAAACTATTTTAAGTATTACAGAAGTTGAAACTTAAGCACACTAACATCAACTCTCTTCTTGCTAAAACTCAGCTGAAATACGTTGCCAGGGAAATAAAGTACCACTAGACATTAGAGAATAAAACATGAATTCTACTGGTTCTTTTCTGTTGGAATTCCTTCATAAAGTATACAGGTTTTTTATTTTTATTCCTAATTTTCTTTAAAAAGAATTTGTGCAAGCCTTGTGAAATTTAAAAAATAAGAAAATGTACTTAACCTGTTCTACAAGATTCATGTTTTTTCTTAACTTGTTTTGCTGCTATCAGTAAAATTACACTCTTCCTTGAATAGCAGATTACATTTTCTTTGGTCAGCTTGGTAGCATCATCTGCTTCTAATATGGATTTGTTGAAAGATCCTATACACCAGCCAGTGATCTGTGTGATAAATTATAATAGAAAATCATTTTTGGAATGTTGAAGATCTGCTTTCTCTGCACCTTTTCTGCCTTAGTCACCAGCTAATGTGAAGAGTAACATTTTCATTAATTCACATAAACAGTGCATGTTCATTCTGTACCAGTTGATCATGGGTGTTTAGGTTGTGGTGATGGTTTCATTTTGTTTAGTCACTTGTATTTATATCATTATTGGTTTGTCTTTTCTCAGATGTGTAGCACTTTGCAGCTTAGGTATTTGGATTTGTGAAGAACTAGTCCATGAGTCTCATCATCCTCAAATTAAGGAAGCTCTGAATGTAATTTGTGTGTCTTTAAAGGTAAAGAAATGGAAACAAACAAAAAAAATACCTGCTTAATGCACTATATTAAGGTAGTATAGGATGCATGATTATTATTAGTTTTTATCTTCTTCAAGTAATAATTAAATCTTGTGCCCCATGGGGTGAAAAATTTAATAAATGTTTTCATTAATTTGTTGTTTTACTGTTTTCTTAATCCTGATTCTTATCTATGCTGAAATTTAGGATATCTTTGCAGTGACCTATTTTATCTCAAGTTTTCACTTACTTGACTTTGTACCTAGAGCAAATAAATGACTTTCAGAAAAGAAACCAGTTATTTAAAAAACACATGTAACATTTTGGTTATTAGTTTTTAACCAGAGTTCTTAACCTTTTGGCTTTATCGCTGAACTCAAATGCCTGCATTTAGCCACAATAAGGTATGTTCAGAAGAAATAACCTACTGTTGTGGAGAATATGAATGACGAAGTGGATTTTTTTTTTAAGTTTTTGAATGAATGCATCCTATTTTTTCTGTCTGAAGACTTCTAACATCTACAGTACCTGCACAAAACTCTAATCATAAAGTACTTAATTGTTTTTAAATGTTATCATTATTTATTTAACAGTTATTTCTAGGTACGTATTATGTTTGCTAGGTAGTGTGAGGGGCACCAGCATGAAATATTTGTTTGATAAATCCTAACTCCAAGAGGTTAGTAATATAATAACTGAGAAATAATAAAATATAAAAGGCTAGGAATACCTAGCAAATAATGTCCATGAACTGTTGATAAAGTACAGAGGAAGCGGATACCACTTTGACTTAGATGAGTATGGAAAAGATTTTGGAAAGCAGGAGACATTTGACTCACAGCTTGAAGAGTCAGATGGTACTTGGATATAGTGATAAGCATAAAATTTTGACTTTATGCTTTAGCCCTTAGAGAGTTATCATAGGGTTTTAAACAGGAAGAATGTCAAGGGCACAACCACGCTTTAGAAAATTAATGTGGAGGTATTGTATGTAATAGATTGTGGAAGAAATAATTGATAACAGTAGTTTAGCCTGTGTTGCAGAAATCCAGGTAACAGAGAATGGAATAAAATTTTGATGAAGACCATCCAAATGTTCCAAAGAGAAAAAGTTATATGTGTCTTTAGAGTATATTGTATTATTTTTTTGCTGCTGTAGATTTTTTAGTTTATTTTAATAAACACCCATAATACATGTAATATGACATTTAAGCATATGAAATTAAAAATTTTTCTATAGCTTATGCATTTATGAATAACTTCAGGAAGTTTTTTTAATAATAATTTTTTTTTAATTGCAGTTTGCTAATAAAACAGTAGCCCACGTAGCTTGTAACATGCTTCACATGCTGGTTCATTATGTACCTAGACTTCAGATTTACCAGCCTGAGTCTCCCTTGAAAATTATTCAAGTAAGTAATTATTTTTTTATTACAACTTTGTTAGAGACGTTTTAGATTTGAATATGCTGAAATATAAAGTAACTTAGTAATTTTATTTAAAATTTGCTTAAATAATACCCACCTGTAGTGGTTTTCTGAGAGAATGAGTTTATCACAGTTCTTAGTATTTTATATTATAATGTTTTGTTCCTTGTTTTGGACAAAGAGAAAACACTATTATTTTGTCCCCATATTGGCATGGTAAATTTATTTAATGCCTGTTACTCCACTAACCCAAATTTACCATGCTAACTTACAGAAAAGATTATTTTTTTACAGTTCAAGACAGTGTATCCTACAAAAACTTAGACACACAATGTTATGTAACCCTAGTTGCTCTCACCACACTGCGACAGCACACCCTTCGTCTCCACCCTGTGCTTCCTGTGTCTGTTCAACCTGCTTCTCCCCCTCTCTACTTTCTCATCTTCTGTCCAGACAGGAGCTGCCCAGTTAGTCTGATGTATCTACATAACCCAAAAAGCACCCTCTAATCCAGTATCATTTTTTGTCTTATTAGGCCAGTCCAATCTTTGTCTGAAGAGTTGGCATCAAGAACGGTTTCAATTTTGGGCTAACGGAGAGTCCAGGGACTATATCTTCTAGGGACCCTCCAGTCTGTCAGACCATCAAGTCTGTTTTTTTTTGCTAGAGTTTTCGTTCTGCCCCTTTAATCTCTTGTTTCGTAAGGGACTGTTTATTGTCTTCCTGTCAGGGCAGTGATTGGTGGTGGCTGAGCACCATCTAGTTCTCCCAGTCTCATGCAGATGTAGTCTGTGGTTTATGTGGCCCTTTCTGTCTCTTGGGCTCATGTCCTTATGTCTTTAATATTCTCCCTTGGCTCCAGGAAGGCTGGGACCAATTGATGCTTCTTAGATGAGCGCTTGGTAGCTTTGAAGACCCAAGACATCACTCACCAAAGTGGGATATAGAATATTTTCTTACTAAATTTTATTTTGTCATTTGACCTAGTTGTCCCCATAAATCATGGTCCCCAGGCTCTTGCCCTTGGTACTCTGTTCTTCTAAGTATTTGGTTATATTCAGGAAACTGCTTAGCTTTTGGTTTAGACTAGTTGTACTGACTTCTTCTGTATTGTGTATTGTCCTTCTCTTCACTTAAAATGATTGTCTATTCTATAGTTAGTTAATACTCCTTTCCCTCACTTCCCACCCTTGTAACCATTGAAAAATGTTTCCTTCTACTTTTAAGCCTTTTCTTGAGTTCTTATAATAGTGATCTCATACAATGACTTGTCCTTTTGTGACTAATTTATTCAGCATAATGTCTTCCAGATTTGTCCATGTTATGTTTCACAGATTCATAATGTTTCTTTATCATTGCATAGTATTCCATTGTGTGAATATACCGTAATTTGTTTATCCGTTCATCTGTTGATGGGCACCTACGGGTTTTCATCTTTTGCTGTTGTGAACAGTGTTGCAGTGAACTTCAGTGTGCATAAATGTTTTCATGTGAAGGTTCTGATTTCTCTGGGATATGTTCCAAGGAGTGGTAGTGCTGGAGCCTGTGGTGCTTCTATTTCTAGCTTTTTAAGGAAGCACTAAATTGATTTCCAAAGTTGTTATACCATTTTACATTTCTACCAGTAGTGTATAAATGTTGGAGTTCTTCCATACTCTCTCCTACATTTATTATTTTGTGTTTTTTGGATTAATGCAAGCCTTATTGTGGTGAGATGGTAACTCATTATGGTTTTGATTTGCGTTTTTCTAGTGGCTAATGATTGTGAGCATTTCCTCATGTATCTGTTAGCTGCCTGAATGTCATTGGTGAAGTGCCTGTTCATGTCCTTTGCCCATTTTTTAATTGGGTTTTGGGTTATTTGTCTTTGTCTTGTTAAGATTTTGCAGTATCTTGTAGATTTTAGAGATTAGACGCTGCTCGAATTTCTCATGTAAAAACTTATTCTCAGTCTGCAGGTTGTCTTTTTACTCTTTTGGTGGCGTTAGAGGAGCATGAGCATGAGCGTTTGAGTCTTAGGAGTTCCCAGTTACCTATTTTCTCTTCTGTTGTCTGTGCATTGTTGATAATAATGTCTTGTATTCTGTTTTTACCATGTATTAGGACTCTTACTATTGCCTATATTTTGCCTTCCATGATCTTTATCGATTTAGATTTTTTATTTAGGTCTTTGATCCATTTTGAGTTGGGTTTTGTGCCTGGTGTGAGGTATGGGTCTTGTTTCATTTTTTGTTGATGGATATCCAATTATGCTAGCAATATTTATTAAAGGGACTGTCTTTTTTCCCAGTTTACAGACTTTGCGTTTTTGTCAAATATCAGCTGCTCATAAGTAGATGGTTTTGTGTCTGGATTCTCAGTTCTGTTCCACTGGTCTGTCTATCTGTTGTATGAGTACCAGGCTGTTTGACGGTACAATAGGTTTTAAAGTTATGGAGTGTGACGCCTTACATTTTGTTCTTCAATAATGCTTCACTTAGCCGGGACTTTTTCCTGTTCCATATGAAGTTGGTTATTTGTTTATCATCGTCATTTTAAAAATTTCATTAGAACTAGGATCAATATTACATTGTACCTATAAATCACTTTGGGTAGAGCAGACATTTACACGATGTTGAGTTTTCCTCTCCATTAGCAAGGTATAGTTCTCTACTTAAGTATATCTGTCTTGGTTTCTTGTAATGCTTGCCTTTTTTTTTTTGGTTGAGGGTGTTTCACTTAAATTTTCAATCTTTTTTAATTGCAGGGTTTTTTTTTTTAGCAGTTTTGCCTCTGTTAGTTTAAATAGGTAGTATGAAGGTATTGAGAGTGTTTCTAGAAATTTGTCCATTTTCTCTAAGTCTTCCAATTTGTTCAAATACAGTTTTTCACAGCATTCTGTTACCATATTTTAAAATTCAGTTGGGTCTGTTGTCATATTACTCATATTGTTGATTGTGGCATTTAGTTCTTCCATGTCTTTGCTGAGTTTCTTTCTGAATGTTCTGCCCTTCACCAAAAGTGGTGTATTGAAGTCGCCTGTTATTTTTCTTTCAGTGCTGTTAGAGTTTGTTTTGTGTGTCTAGGAGCTCTGTCCTTGGGTGCAGAAACCCTCATGGCATAGTAGTTAAAGTGCTGTAGCTGCTAATCAGCGGGTTAGCAGTTTGAATCCACTAAATGCTCATTGGAAAATTTACAGGGCAGTTTCACTCTGCCCTGTAGAATTGCTAGGAGTCAGAATTGACTCAGCAGTAGTAGGTTTGGGTTTTTTTGGTTTGGTCATTGGGTGCACAGATGTTTAATATGATTACATCTTTGTGGTATATTGATCCTCTAAGGATTGTATGGTGTTTTTCCATATCCATTCTGGTTGATTTTACTTTAAAGTCTATTTTCTTAGAAATTAATATTGTCATCCATATTGGTTCTTTTTTGGATAATTATCTTCCTCTCCTGTTTTTTTTTTTTTTTTTTTCCCTTGGTCTGTCAGTTTGACTAGTGGCTTATCAATTTTGCTGATCTCTTCATAGAACCAGTTTTTGGTCTTTTGATCATTTTTTTGATTGTCTGATTCTATTTAATTCTGCTCTGATTTTTATTATTTGCTTTCTGCTGGTGCCCAAGAGCTTCTTTTGCCACTCTGTTTGTATTTGTTTGAATTCTAAGGTTAATTCTTTGATTTGGGCCCTTTCTTCTTTTTGGATGTGTATATTTGTTGAGGTAAATTGACCTCTGAGCACTGCTTTTACTGTATCCCAAAAATTCTAGTAGGATGTATTTTCATTCTCATTTGATTCTGTGAATTTCTTTCTTCTGTCCTTAGTTTTTTTTTTTGTAACACAGTAGTTACTGAGCAATGTGTTGTTCAGTTTCTTTTTATTTCATTTTTTTTCCCTTGCTTTTCCTGTTACTGATTTCTATTTTTATGGCTTTATGGTCAGAAAAGATGGTCTGCAATATTTTGACGCTTTCGATTCTGTTGACGATTGCTTTGAGGCCTAATGTGTGGTCTCTTCTGGAGAATGATTCGTGTGCCTTAGAAAAGAAAGTATACTTGGCTGCTGTTAGGTGGAGTGTTCTGTATATGTCTATACTTGTGATATCCTCCCAACAATCTCCTGTCCCCTCCTCTTGACCCTCTTCTCTCCCATCTAGAAAGAGACTAGTAGGACAGCATCCTATAAATGCATAGAACTGTCAAGTACACACATCACATGGTCATGTTGTGTCCCTGAGTCCAGTCCATTTTTGTCTGAAGAGTTGACCACAGTAGTACTTTCTGGACAAGGGCAGCAGCAGATCTAGGGGCAATACTCCCAGGGGATCCCCCAGGTGTCAGACCGTCAACTGTGTTCTTTCAGTAGAATTCTTGAGCTGCACTGCTCTGTTTTCTTGTGTTGTCACAAGTTCTCAACATTGTTTGCCCCGTTGTGGGACAGTTTCTTTGTTCTACCTAATTTTCTGTGTTGAGTGGTTTTTCTTTATGTGTATTATTTTTGTCCCTTACATTGTTGTTGTTTTATTTGCTGAGTCTTTATGTTTTTCTTGTTTTTTATTTTGATGTGTAGGGTTGCTAGTTTCCTTTGTGGTTACCTTAATATTTAGCCCTGTTTTTCTAAGTTTACACCCAGCTTTTATTTCTTTATATCATCTTGACTTGTTCTCCATATTGTTCTATGACTACATAATTTTAGTCCCTCTTTTTTGTTATAATGTTGTCATTTTTAACATAATGATATCTCTCTATTTTCAGTGTTATAGCTTTGATTTATTTTTGTGACTTCCCTGTCTGAATTGATATCTGATTGCCCTGTCCTGTGTTCTTTTCTTGAGTTGTTATCTGATGTTACTAATTTTCTAGTGGAAGGAATCCCTTAAGTAGTTTTTGTAATTTTCATTTGTTTTTTGCAGATTTCTTTAAACTGGCTGTATGCATGAGGATTTGGCTTTATACATGGGGATTATAAATGATTAGATAACTTGGTGTACTTGAAAGCTACCTTTTAGAAATTACTTTGAAACAACTGTTGATGTTATTAGTGTAAATTTTGCACTATAGCACTCTCACATTTTAACAGTTTAAGTTTTAGGGTGTGCCAGTAATTTACTGTATTTTGAGCTTATTTTTTTCTCCCATACAGATCCTGATAGCTACTATCACTCATCTTTTGCCAAGTACAGAAGGTTCATCTTATGAAATGGACAAGAGGGTAATTTAAATTTTATTTGATGTTTAGTATGTGGCTATCTAGTAAGATATATGTTTGTTTTTCAAAATTTTGAAATGTGTGTATTTACATGATAAGTGTCAATACAGCTTGTTTTGAGAAACAATTATTATGTAAAGTAAGAGCCCTGGAGACACATGTTTAATTGCTTGGCTATTAACCAAAAGCCAACAGTTCAAACCCATCAGCTGCTCTACAGGAGGAAGATGTGGTGTTCTACTCATATAAAGATCATAGCCTTGCAAACCCTATGAGGCACTTCTACCATGTGCTATAGGCCTACTATGAGTCTGAACCAACTCCATGGCCTTGGGTTTTTTTTTTAATAGTGTGAAATATGTATTTCCATTATTTATTTGTAACTGAATTATATTTTAATTCAAATTTCAAGATGTTCATGACAATTTGATAAAGTTTTCTAATCTCAGGGTTGTTAAAAAGTCTTGGAGGTCATCCTATCCGCTTATGCGTGAAGATTACTAATTCTGAGAAATTCATCAACTTTGAAAGCAACTACTTACATTTTCTATAGTTGTCATTGGTAAAACGTATAGACACTTCTAGTAGGGGTAATATGTGTAATATATTAGGAATCTGTCACTTGGAGAAAATCTCCCCTCTGACTGCTGAAAAGTTCTGCAGGGTGGCATAAACCTCAATGCAAGTATTATGAGAATGCTTTAATTATTTCAGATATTGTATTTTTCAATTACAGAGTTTCTGTTTGGTTTTTCTTACAGTTCCTGTATCTTTCTTGACATTCACGTCTCTTCATTATATCCGTATTCTTTTATAAATTATTTAACATGTTCCTCATAGTTAAATTAAGTCCTTATCTACTAGATCTGAATCTGAGTCATCTGTGTTTCTGTTGAATTATTTACTTTTGACTAAGGGTTCCACTTCCTATTTTTTCATATGTCTGTTAGTTTTTTAATTTGGTACCAAACTTTGTGGGTAACATGTTATAGAGATATTAGACCTCTGTTGCACAGTGTGGTAGCTACTGGTCACGTGTATTTAGAGTTAAATAAAATAAAAAGTTTACATTCAGTATGTAGCTTCTCATATTAGCCACATTTCACTAGCTGCATGTGGCTGTTGGCTACCATATTGCAGAGTGCAAATCTAGACATTTGCACATATTGTCCATCATTCTACAAAGTTCTAATAGACAAGGCTATACTAGATTTTATTTTCCACTGAAAATTATTTTTTTCTTTTCCATTGTCACTTCTCAGTCTTGTATTCTGTTCTCTAGATGCTCAGATCTCTTAATCATACTATGTTAAAATTTTAAGCATGTTTTATTACTTATGTTCTGTAACAGAACTCTAAAACTGTACCTGTGTTTCTGTGCATATTTTCAGTTGTTTTCTTTTGTTACTTCTACACCTTTCACACTTAACCATTTTCCGTGTTATTCGTTTGTCTTCTGTATTACTGCTTTTATGGGTATACCTCATAATTTTTCTTCATCCTTTTTGTATTCAGTTTAAAGCTCATTCGATCAGGTCATCTAGCTCTTGATAGTTTATATTCGTCATCTTTAAAATATGCACATACTCCTCCATTCTTAGCCAAGAGTCCCTCATCTTAAATCTTCGAATATGGTCTGCATTTTCAAATCCAGTTTCTGAATAGTATGCACATAACTGTCCTTCTCTCAGATCATCTTTGCCTTCAGAGGCCTAGACCTTGATATGGAAAATCTCTGCTATCAAGTTTTTGTTTCCTACCCTCTTACTTCAGTAAACACTTCCTGAAAACAGTATATATGTATGATATTCTACTGGACACTAGTAAAATAGTCTCTGCTCTTATGGAATTTGACGATTAGAGAGATAAGTGAGGCAATACAGTATAACTCATATTACAAAAGGTATCAAATTGTATAAGATACAGGGTATGATAGAGGAAGAAATAATTAATTACTGATGGAGTGCTAACTTATTTAGTGAAAGCTTCCTTAAAGACAAACAGGATTTTCTACATTGACAAAGACAAGGGATAGAGACAAGAGAGTTATTTCAAATGGAGAGGGTAGGATGTGTAAAACCATGGAGATACAAAGTAGCATGCTGTATTTCACAGAAAGATAAAAACCCAAACCCACTGCTGTTGAGTGGATTCTAACTCATAGTGACCCTATAGGACAGAGTGGAACTGCCCCATAGAGTTTCCAAAGAGCACCTGGTAGATCTGAACTGTTGGTCTTTCAGTTAGCAGCTGTAGCACTTAACCACTATGCCACCAAGGTTTCCAGGAAAAACAATAAGCAATTCCGTATTTCAGGATGTCAAGTTTAAGACTGACAGTAGGAGAAAATGAGGCTGCATAGAGTATAAAGAACCAGATTACAAAGGACCTCGAATACCACACTAAGAACCTTGGCCTTTGTGAGTTTTTTTAAAAGTTTTAGTATTCATTGAAATATGGTCTTATGTATGATAGATCAGTTGAGAAAATATGATAGTTAACTTAAAAGAAATGGTTTGGCAATAGTCATCTACAACAATTGATGGTGTTCTGAACTAAGGCTAAAGAAACGGTAGATATTCACAGAGTGAAATCCATAATTAAAACATACAGAAAAAGGGCAAAGTTTGTCGGGGAGATTAGTTTCAGTTTTCACTGTTGTGTATAAAGATTAAGTTATTACCCAGTAGAGTGATTATATAGCTAAACTTTGAGGTTGGAGATAAAATTATTACACTGTTAGCACCTGAGTAGTTTTAAAACTGTGGAAGTACCCCCACTCCTTACTTTTCAACATGATTAGGTTCCAAATACCAGATTGTTATGTGGAAATGAAGGATAACTACATCAGGTCACAAAATGGAGTCTGACTGCATCATCAAATAACTGCCAAATTATATCACTGTATGTCAAGTTGCATCATTACATAACTGCCAGATTACATCATTACACAACCACCAAACCACTGGGCACTGTGGCTCAACCAGACTGACATACAGCCTGTGGTGGTTATATCACAGCCGGCATTACTCTTGCCTCTCACTTCAGCATTCGTTACTGACAGACATACCTTGTTAACGTGCACAGTACCTGGAAAGTAGATTTTGTACTATTACTGTAAATGTAAGATGTCAGACAATGAGATGGTTGATAAGTGAGGAGTAGGTGTGTATGAGATTGTGAGACGTTATAGAGTAGGAAAACTTAGCACAGTATAGCATCTTGAGGAATAACAGCAATTAAAAAGCAGGAAGAGGATGAAGACTCAGGAAAAGTAACTGATAAGAACTAGTTGGAGAAGTAGGAAGAGGCCCAGGTCCAGGGAGGAGTAATGACTTAAAAAGTGAAATTTAATAGTCCCCAAAATGCTTTTCTGATTTCTGGTTTTATTATTTGCTGTTATGCAAGTAGGGGAGGCAAATAATTAGCAAGTTTGAACTAATACAGATATTCATTCATATCCTGGATATATGCCTGAAATAAACAGCACACCAATTCCCCTTTTTAAACCTGTGTATGAACCATCTATGTAACACTCAACAGGGACTCAGTATTCAGCAAAATTTATCCTGTCCTCATCCTGTCCTTCTTAGACCAGTAGCATATTTTGTTAAACTCCTCTAATATGTTATATTAACTGTCATGGATTGCATTGTGTCCCCCAAAAATGTATGTGTTGATTTGACTTGACTATGAGTCCCAGCATGGTGCAGTTCCTTCCATGTGTTGTGAATTCTGTCTCTGTGATATTGGTGGTTGGGGAATGGGCAGCAGTTGTGCTAGTGAGGACTCAAGCTACCAACTGCAGGATATAAAGGAGAGAAGTGAACATAGAGAGTTGGGAATGTCATACCACCAAGAAGCAGCACTGAAAGCAGAGCACATCCTTTGGACCTGAGGTTCCTGTGCTGAGATGCTTTCACTGGGTTTGGACTCAGCCTACTGGACTGTGATCAGTTCTCTTGCTGAATGGACTTACAATGTGTAAATGGATTTTTGGCTTACCAGACTTGTGTCAGTAACATTTCTTTTCATAAAGCCTTCCCAGTCCTAGTATTTTCTGTTAAAGCATTACCAGGTGACGAAAACATTAACCTACGCATCTTTGGAATGTCAGGCCTTCTGCTCCGAGGGATGAACATCAGAGTGTTATTAAGTGCCACTGTTTCTTATCCACTGTGTTGTAGTCAGTTCTTTTCAATCAGGTTTTGGTTACTTTCTATTTTATTAGAAGCTTATTTATTATACATACATACAGAGAGAGAATTATTTTAATTATTATTCCTTCTCTAAGAGCTTCTGGTCTTTTCATGCAGGTCACAGTTTAAGGCCAGCCAAGTGCCATCGAGTAGGATCAGACTCATGTTTAAGGAGACAGTCATACATAGCATTCACAGTGCTTATGGTAGACATAGCTGGTGCTTATATCGTTTCCTTTCTCTTGGATTTTTTGGGGAATGAATAAATTTTACATGGGTCAAGAGTTTTTAGAAGAGTTTTTAAATGATTTATCATAATTGGTGAATGTAGCCTTATCATTTTTTAAAGATAAATTTAATAAGAATAAAAAAAGTAGGAACTTCAAAAAATCATGTGACAAGCAATATGTACTTTATATGCATTATTTCACCTTTGAAACAACCTTACGATTTTGTAGATACTGTTTTCATCCCCATTTTTCAGATAAAATTGAAACTCAGAGATAAGTTGCCCAAATTCATACAGTGGTTAGTAAGCAGTGGAGCTACAGCTGGAGCCTGTGGTTGGATGACAGCAAATTTCATGCTGTATTTTGATTTAGAAACATCAAGCCCACATTTTCAAGTTGAAGTAATTCTTCTAGTAACAGAATTTCAGACTGACAGAAAATTTGCAGAAAGAAGAAGTAATTAAAGGAGTTCTTTATACTGTTTACTACATTTTACAGCATTTGGTATATCTGTATATGTGTTTGTGTGTGTATGTGTACATGTACACATGTATAGATACAGCGCACACACACACATATATACACAGACACATACCGACTCCTCACTTAACAACATGGTTAGGTTCCAAAGATCAGGCCGTTATAAGAATTTCAACATTATGCAAAACTAGAGGCTGACCACATCAGATCACAAAATGGAGGATGATCATATCACTGTATACTACCAAATCACATAGTTATGTGGCTGTCAAATTCATCGTAAATAACTGCCGAACTACTGAAGAGACTCTGAAACTTGCTCTTAAACACTGAGTAGCTAAAGCAAAAGGAAGAAATAACTTCAGGTAAAAGAACTGAAGATTTCAAAGGGTGGCTCATGAAGACAAAGTAAAGTATTATAATAACATGCAAAAAGCTGTAAATAGAAAACCAGAAGGGAAGAGCACTGCAGTCTCAAGCTGAAAGAACTGAAGAAACAGTTCCAGCCTCAAGTTGCAATAGTAAAGGATTCTACAGGAAAAATACTAAATGACTCAGAAAGCATCAAAAGATGGAAAGAATACACAGGGTCATTATGCCAGAAAGAACTGGTTGATGTTCAGCCAATTCAAGAGGTAACATATGATCAGGAACCCACGGGTAATGCAGGAAGAAGTGGAAGCTGTGTTGAACATATTGGAAAAAAACAAGGCTTCAGGAATTGATAGAGTATCAATTGAGATGTGTCAACAAATGGATACAGTGCTAAAGATGCTTGCTCGCTTATCTATGTCAAGAAATTTGGAGGACAGCTAGTTGGCCAATTGACTGGAAGAGATCCACATTAATGCCCATTCCAAAGAAAGGTGATCCATCTGAATGCGGAGATTACCAAACAGTATTATCAATATCACATGCAAGTGCAATTTTACTCAAGATCATCAAAAGCAGCTGCAACAGTGTATTGACAGGGAACTGCCAGAAACGTCAAGTCAGATTCAGAAGAGGACATGGAACCGGGGATATCACTTCTTGACTGAAAGCAGGGAATACTACAAAGATGTTTACCTGTGTTTCAAAGGCATATGACTGTGTGGATTGGGATAAATTATTCCTAATGTTGTGGAGAATGGAAATTCCAGAACACTTGATTGTGCTCTTGAGGAGTCCATATATAAATCAAGAGGCAGCTGTACAAACAGAACAAGGGGACACTACATGGTTTATAGTCAGGAAAGGTTTTCATCAAGGTTATATCCTTTCACCATACCATTTCAATCTCTATGCCAAGCAAATAATCCGAGAAGATAGATTATGTGAAGAAGAAAGGGACACCAGGATTTCAGGAAGAGTTATTAACAACCTGCATTATGCAGGTGACATAACCCTGCTTGCTAGAAGTGAAGAGGATTTGAAATACTGAAGATCAAAGACCACAGCCTTCAGTGTGGACCTCACCTCAATATCAAGAAAATGAAAATCTTCACAATGGACCAGTAAGCAACATCATGATAAATGGAGAAAGAATTGAGGTTGTCAGGGATTTCATTTTACTTTGTTCCACAGTCAAAGCCCAGGGAAGCAGCAGTCAAGAAATTTAAAAGATGCATTGCATTAGAAAATCTGCTGCAAAGGAACTTTTTAAAGTGTTGAAAAGTAAAGATGTCACATGAAGACTGAGGGGCAACTGACCTAACTGAATGTTCCATGAGCTGCCAAAAGAACAAACAGATCTATTCTGGAAGAAGTACAATGAGAATGCTCTTTGGAGGCAGAAGGAGACTGGATCTCCTTTATCTTGGATGTGTCAGGAGTGGAGGGTTAACAAGATGGATGGACACAGTGGCTGCAGCCATGGTCTTAAGCGTAAAAATGATTATGGAGATTACACTACTGGGTGCTGTTGGGTCCTGTTGAGTGTAGGGTTGCTATGAGTCAAAACTGACTTGACCAACAGCAGTATCTTGTGGGAAGATATTTTGAGAATATATAAGTATCTGGTATTCCTTAACCTTCCGTGAACAGATTTTGCTAACCATTGATGACTCTTTCTTGAATTAATACTATTATAGTAATTGCCAAATAGTGATTTTCTAATTCCTTCATTATTGCTAAATTCGCTAATTAGCTTTCTGTTTCAAGGAAGTGTTCCCTTCTTCCCTGTTCCCTCCCTCTCTGCCTCCCTTCCTCTTTCCTAACTCCCTCCCTTCCCTTCCCCTTCTTTCTTTTCCCTTCCCTTGTCTTCCCCTTGGCTTGTAATTCTTGTTTTTTTTTTCCCTATGAGTTTGATCCTTAATATTTTACTATCAGTATTTATTTCTGTGCTCCAAGTGTCCCAGAGTGAGCCCAATGAGAAATCCTTTAAAGTTGCTCCTTTTCTTTGAAACATATCTCCATTTTTTTTTTTTTTTAGTGGGTCCTTAATTTCTGTCACCATTTGGTTTTCTAGATTTTATGCTTTACCTGCCCTAGCCCTAGGACAATTCTCCAAGGAACTCTAGTTCAACTGAATAGTATTAAAAACTCAAGATCTAGGCTCTAGGTGTGTACATTGCTGCTGGGGTATCATTTGTTTTAGGCTCTCTCAGAGACAGAACTGAGAAACAGATAATACAACATGTAAGTCAATATATGTTTTACCGTTTATCTAGCTCTCTGTGTGTATTAAATCTGTGAACTTACTCTGACACTTTTAATTCCAGTTCATCACCACAGAGTTGAGTCTCTCCATTTTCTCTTTTCGTATTTGTAATTCCCTGCTCCAGCAACCAGAAAACTCACTCTTATCATCCACAATATATTTATTTGTTTGCACCATTCTGGGAGAAAAAGCAAGTGGTGAAAATATTTTTTCTCATCATTCCAGTTGTATTTTGACTTTGTTTATAGTAAGATTGTTGTTTGGGGGCTTACTGGCTTTTTGGAAAACTTTTTATGTGGTTAGTTTGTCAGGCTTTTCTTCCATTGTGTCTAGATTTTGAGTTGTAGTTAGAAAGCTTTTCACTGTACCCAGAATTAGGTGCCCTCGTGGTGCAATGGTTAAATACTCAGCTGCTGACTAAAAGGATCAGCAGTGATTTGAACCCACAAGCCACTCCGCAGGAGAAAAGACCAGGCAACGTCCCATCAAGATCACAGCCTAGGAAACTATGGGACAGTTTTCTTCTGTCCTATAGTGTCCATATGAGTCAGAATGAACTTGACGGCACACAACAAAAAAAACAACATACCCAGGGTAAACAGGAGTTCTCCTGTGTTTTCTTCTAGTGTTTCTTGTGGTTTTATTTTTATATTTTATTTTTATTTTTATATTTTGATCCCTGGTCTGGATCTAATTGTTGTCTTTGCAGAATATATAACCAGATTTCTAAGTACCTTGTCATTTAAAAAGTTCGTCGTTGGCCTTTAATGCATAACCAAATTTCATATTTACTTGAGTTTGTTTCCTGAGTTTCTATACCAGTAGTTCTCTTACTTTTTGGTGACAAGAACTTTTAACATTGTTTGATATTATTGAGAACCTCAAATAGCTTTTTTTGTCAGTTGGTCTTGCTTCTGCTAAGCGTGATTTGTTCGTCTCTATACGTAGTATTTATATATTTATTTGCATCTTTTGTAGCTTTTGCATTATAAAAATGATCACTTTTGTGTGTTACCTAGATATTCATAAATTTTTATCTGCATTTGATTTGATTGTAGCTATTAACAGTAATGATTTGGGGCTTAATTCCTAATTTGCCTGATATACCTTTAACCTTTGCAAGTCTTTTTTTGTTTACTTGTATTGATCATGTACTTGAGTCTTACCTTGTGAGCCTAACCGAAAATCTTTGTCTTTAATTTGGCAGCTTAAACCCCTTTTGATAAAATTGATATTTTTGGTCTCAGTTCTGTTTTTTGATGATTATTATGTATATTGTTTTATGTTTTCTATGTTTCTGTGCATGGTATATCCCCCCCCCTTTTTTTAAGTTTCTTTTGGTATTCAGAAAGTTTCATACTTTTATTCCAGTGGTTATTTTTGTACCTATCGACCCATTAATGTCGAGTCGATTCCAACTCACAGTGACCCTATAGGCCAGAGAGAACTGTCCCGTAGTATTTCCAAGGAGCACGTGGTAGATTCAAACCACCAGGTTTTCCTGTCTTTGTGCAGGTATCTTTTTTAATGCCTTTTATTTTCTTGTCTTGTTAATTTTTTACTAATTTGTTTATTTTAAAGTCACTGATCTATAGCTGTAATCTTTTTGCTGAATTTTCTCCCAACTGATTCTTGATAAGATAAAGTTTGTCTTCAAGACAATCTCGTGAATACAGAGTTTCCAGAGTGTTTGCGTATTTAAAACTTTTGTGTAACTCTGATATTTGAAAAACATCTAGGCTAGATAGGTTTACATGTTTTCCCTTGAGTTTTTTTTTTTTTTTTTGGTATATGTATTTTTGGGAAGTCTGATGGTACACTTACTCTTTTGTCCTTGTAAGTTATTTGATCTTTTTGCCTGGAGGCTCTGAAACTTTTTTCGTTTTTTGGAAATGTAATAGTTTTATTAGGATGTTTGTTAGAGTAGATCACTGCTGGTCAGATATTGTCTTAGTCCATCTAGTGCTATTGTAACAGAAATACCACAAATGGGTGGCCTTAACAAAGAAAACAGAAAGGTAGGCTGAAAGTTCAAATTCTGGGTATCAGCTCCAGAGGAAGGCTTTCTTTGTTGGCACTGGAAGAAGGTCCTTACCCTGGATGGGGAGCTCCTAAAGGGCAAGGACCCCAAGTTCAAAGAATGTGCTGTGCACCTGTTGCTTCTTTCCTAGTGGTACGAGGTCCCCTGGTCTTTGTGCTTACTTCTTTCATGTCTCAAGAGATTGCCTCAAAACACAATACAGTCTTGTAGTTAGAGTCCTGCGCCACCAATACAACTATCACTCGTTAACACACTACAGTCTTGTAGTTAGAGCCTTGCCCTACCAATACAACTGCCAGTCATCCTCCCTCATTACATTCATAGAGGCAGGATTTACAGCATACAGGCAAATCACCCAGTACCAGAAAACATAGCCCAGCCAAACTGATACACACATTTTTGGAGGGATAAAGTTCAATCTGTTATATATATCCTTGACATATGATGACCCTTTTCATTATATAGATTCAGACCTTCATTTATTTCTGTAAGGTTTTTTGGTTTATAGTTTTCAGTACTAGTTCTGGTATGTTGGTTTTGTTTATCTTCTTCAAGGACTCCAGTTATATATAAATTAGATTTTCTTTTTCTGCCATCCATTTTGATTGCTATCTGTCTGGCACTTTTCATCTTTTTCTTTATTTAATTTTCATTGCCTTGATTGTTTTCTTGCTGTTCTTCAGTGTTCCTTACTAAGTTTGGTTTCTGTTTTTGTTTTCAAATTTAGTCTTCAGGCACCTTGTAATTCTTTCTTCATTTCTGTTATGATTTGATCCGTTTCTTTCAGTTTTTTCCTAACTTGAATCAATTCTTCTTGGTTCATTTCTTTTCTTGGCTTTTACTTTCTGATTTAAAGGATATTTTTGTTTGTTTTTTTCATATCTGAATGTTTATTTGAGGTGTTATAGGTCCATCAGTGTTTAAAAGCAGTTTTTTAAGCCTTATAGAACTGTAAGTTTTTCTCCTTTTTCTTTTCACTACATATTTTCTGAAAGACACCTGTCCTTTCCCTCTTAGCCACTCCTCTGAAATACTGTTTTTCATGTGCACACTTTTCAGTCTCTATGAAGTATCTGCTACACTAGTACACTTTTTCAGTATTTTCAGATTAGAATGTACTTTTTTTTCTGGCATAGATTTTAGATCAATCTTAGGTTCACAGCTATTATCCTTTCTTCTCTCTTTCGTAGTTTTTCCCAAACTGCCTTTGCTCTCCATGAAAGCTTGCACTGGGAGAATGGGAAAAAAGCTTGTTGGCATTTGATTTATATTTTTCTACTTACAGGTAATTTTAAGTTTGGATGTTCTCTGTCTTCTGACTATACCAACAGTGTAGACATTACGCAGTCTTATTGGTTCTAATTATTCTTTATTGTCTTTTAGGAGGATATGTTGACAGATTTAGACCAGAATGCACCTTAAGTTGGAAAATTGATCTTTTAAGTCTAATAATCTACAAATTTCTTCTTGCTACTTGGTTACAACTTTCATAACACTCATTTCTATGACATTAATTATGATTCTTTTTCTGATAAAGTGGACCACATAGATAACTTCTATTTTAACTCTACATTTTGGATTTTTTGTTTTGTAGGGGGAACATGTCTAACACGAAGATTCTTTTAGTAAAACAAGAAGCAGTCTCAGGAAGTACCTAAGCTAGTCCATTTGGCAGAATGCCCAATAAGATGTTATTAAATTAGAAAAGGAAAGCAGAAAGAATATAATGCTTATGAACTATAAAATTTGTCATTTGTGTGCTATTCCTTTTGTAGTTAAATCAGTATAGTTGATTGATATGTGTCTTTTAAGCCCCATATTTTCCAGTTTTAAAATATTTGTAATATTCGTTTCTATTTTTTATGCTTAATAATGTTTAAATATGCTTGTCCTCACATGTAAGACAGAAACCCACTGTGATGTTCATATACAACTTGAAAAAAACATTATTGTGGTTTGGGTAAAAGTTCATAGAGCACATTAGTTGCTTGTTCAATTTATGCACATTTTGTTTTGCGACGTTGGTTGCAATCTTTTCAGTGTGACAGTGCCTTACCCCTTCTTCCCTGGGTTCCCTGTTTCCATTTGCCAATCTTTCCTGCCTCATCTTGCCTTATGAACTTTGTTTTTGGGCAGATGCTGCCCTTTTGGTCTCAAATAGTTGATTGTCCTGAGGAGCACATTCTTCACGAGTGTTCACTTTATAGGCCTTTCATTGTTTGGTTGAAATGCAATCTCTGAAGATGGGTGTAGTTCCGGGTTTGAAGGATATCTAAGGGCCATAGTGTCACGGGTTCCACCCATCTCTATCAGACCAGTCTGGTTTGGTGTTTTTTATTAATTTGAATTATGTTCTGTCCTTTTCTCCTACTTTCTCCAGGACTTTCTTTTACGATCTCAGTCAGAGCAGTCAGTAGTGGTAACTGTGTACCATCCAATTATTCTGGTCTCAGGCTAGTGGAGGTTGTGGTTCATTAGTCCTTTAGTCTAAATTGAGTCTTCATTTTTGCTTTTTGATGGAAAGAAACCAATGATTGTAGATGGCTGCTTACAAGCTTTTAAGATCCTAGACATTACTCACCACAGTAAGATGTAGAACATTGTCTTTCTTGTCTGTGTTGTGTGGTATCTGCGGAGACTGTGTCCTGAGTCCTCAAGTCCAGTGACCTGGTCCTACAAGGTGTTTGATTATGGCTAAGAAGTGTTCATAACTTTGCTTTGTGTGTACTCTGATATAATCATGTATGAGTATGGTTCTAGCACATACAGATGTATATTTGCAGCACATACAGATAGGTATGCAGAAATATCTTTTGTCCAACCTGTATACAGGTATGCTTATGCGTCTACTCCTATACACATTCCATACCTGTTCTACTTATATATCTACATGTGTATCTGCTTATAAACTAGTGTTTGTTATTACTGTTATGACAGGATTGTGTATGTAATAATAGTTACCGTTGTTTCCTTTTCGTTTTGCAGTCCTCCTAGTGTCTTCCTATGGCCGTGTTGTGCTGACATCTCCATTACTTTGTATTGCCTTTCCCTTCACCCAGGTTAATACAAGTCTACTGCCTGGTTAATGACTGTCTCTTCCTTCTCCTCCCATCCTTGGTAACCATCAAAGAATGCTTCTTTGTGTGTGTAAACCTTTCCTTGACTTTTTATAGTAGTGAATTCGTACCATATTTGCTCTTTTGTAATTAACCGATTTCAGTCAGCATAGTGTGCTCCAGGTTCATCCATGTTGAGATATTTTACATATTCATCATCGTTCTATAATGTTGCTCAGTATTCCATTGTTTGTACCATAGTTTATCCATTCATACATTGGTGGGCATTTATGTTATCTTTTTACTATTGTGGATAATGCTGTGATGAACATGAGTGTACATGTATCTGTTCGTATCACAGCTCTTGCTTCTGTTAAGATATATTCCTAGTAATGGAATTGCTGAATAAGGTATCTGTGTTTTAAGGAAGTACCATACTGTTTTCCGCAGTGGTTGTACCATTTTACAATCATACAATACAATCCTTACCGTACGATGGTATGAGGGATTCCAGTCCAGTCTCCTCCCCAGCCACCCAGCACCCTTGCCAGCATTTGTCATTTTCTGTTTTTTCTTGATCATTGACATTGTTGCTGGGGTGAGATGATAATCTCTTTTTTGTTGTTGTTCTAGGTTTAATTTTTTTTATTGTGCTTTAGGTGAAAGTTTATATCTTAAGCTAATTTCTCATTCAGAAGTAGATACACATACTGTTTTGTGAAACCGATTACAGTCCCCACAATGTAGCCCTATACCCCTTAACACCCTGGGTTCCCTGTCTCCATTTCCTCTCCCTTCCTGTCTCCTCATACTGCTTTTGGACCGGAGGTACCATTTGATCTTCTATGTTTGATTGATCTAAGAAGCCTGTTCCTCACATGTTATTTTTTTTTAATCTTTGTCTGAAAAGGGTTTCAGGGATAGTTTCATTTTTCAGTTAACCATAATATCTGGGAGCCATAGTCACAGAGGTTTCTAGTTTCTGTCTGACCAATTAAGTGTGGTCTTTTTTGTGAATTTATATTCCATTCTGTTTTTTTCCCACTCTGTCCAGCATTCTGCTGGGATGCTTGTCAGAGTAGTCATTGATGGTAGCTGGGCGCCTTCTAGTTCTTCTCGTCTCTGGCTGGTGAAGTCTCTGGTTCATCTGATACATTTCCTCATGTATCAGTTGGCCACCTGAATGTCATCTTTGGTGAAGTGTCTGTCCGTGTCCTTGGACGATTTTTTAATTGGATTGTTTGTCTTTTTATTGTTGAGGTGTTGAAGGTTTCTGAAGATTGCCAAATAGGTTGTTGCCAAAGTTTTGTTTCCTGGTCTGTGGGTTCAGTTTTTACTTAGTGAAGAAGTCATTCGATGCATACAAGTGTTTAAGTTTTTAGGAAGTCCTTGTCATCTAGTTTATCTTGTGCTGTTTGTACATTTTAGTTGTGTTTGGTAGTTTGTTTATACCATATATTGGTACCCCAAAGTTTGTTCCTATTTTTTCTTCTGTAATCTTTATAAACCTGAAACTGGCTAGATTTTGTTAAGGATTTTTTCATCTATGTTTATGAGGGCTATTCATCTATAATTTCTTGTTGTGTCTTTGCCTAACCATGGTATCAGCATTATGCTTGTTTCATAGAATAAATTTGGGAATATTCCAACCTTTTTGTGTTCTGGAATTGTTTGAGTAGAATTGGTGTAAACTCTTCTCAGAATGTGTGGTAGAATTCTTCAGTGAAGTCCTCTTGATGAGGCTTTTTTTTTTTTTGTTGGGTGTTTGCTTGTTTATTTGTCTGTTTATCACTTCTGTAGCTTCTTCATTTGTTATAAGTCTGTTCAGATTTTCTACTTTAGTTTGTGTTAGTTTAGGTAGGTGATGTGTTTTGAGAAATCTGTCAGTTTCTTCTAGTTTTTTTAATTTGTTGTAGTACAGGTCTTTGTAGTAGTCTTTTTATACCAGGACAGACAATTAAGTTTGTGAACTCATTCTAGAAAAAGTGCTACATACTTCATTGCAGAATGTCACTAGGGTCACCTTCAAAATACTCACCTTGGGAAGCTGTGCACGAATGCCAGTGCCTAGTCCACCCTTCAGAGCAACTTTGGAACTCATTCTGGAATGGCTATTCTGCACCATGGCAAGGTGGCAAATTCATGAACTTTAACTGTATAGTTGCTTGTGAGGGAAGTTTTAGCCATAAACAAATAACTGTATTGTAACACCCTCCCTACTCACCTGATGTGGTCCCCAATGACTTTTTTCTTTTCCCCAAAATAAAGGAAACATTGAAAGGAAGATGTTTTGATCACATTCAGAACATGAAGGGCAGTACGATGACAGCTCTGATGGCCATTCCAGAAAAAGACAATCGGACTTAATTGTCAGACCGCATACCTTTTATTTAAGTTGATTCTTTTGTGACATCACCCATCTTATTTCTTATTTGTGTTATTTGTATCTTTTCCTTTCCGTGGTGAGTGTTGCCATTGGTTTGTCAATTTTTATTAATCTGTTCAAAGAACAAATTTCATGTCTGTTGATTCTTTTTATTGTTTGTCTGTTACATTTGTTTCTCCTATAATCTTTATTCCTTTCTTTTAGAAACTGGACTTTTTTTTTTTTTTGCTGCTTTTTATTTATTGGAGGTCCAGGGTTGAGGTATTGATTTTGATATTTGCATTTATTGTTATGAATTGATCTCTGAACATTGCATTTGCTCTTTCCCAAAGGTTTTGGTATTTGTTTTCATTCTTGTTTTATACTAGGAGTTTTTAATTTCTTCTGTTATCTGTGATGTTTAAGCAGGATGTTAATCCAATTTCTGTGTATTTCATTTTTTTCCTTGTTCTTCCTATTAATTATTTCCAGTTTTATACTGTTGTGATCTGAGACAATGCTTTGTATTGTATCAGTGATTTTTAATTTACTGAGGCTTGCTTTGTGGCCAAACATGCTATCTGTTCTGAAGAATGAACCATATATATAACAAATGTATACTTTGTTGTTGCTGGGTAGAGTATTCTGTATATGCCTATGAAATCAAGTTGATAGATTATGTTATTTAGATCTTCTGTATCTTTCTGAATTTCTTTCTGGTTTTTCTATCATTTATGAAAAGTGGTACATTAAAATCTTTTACTGTTGTTGTGGAGTTGTCTGTTTCTCTTTTTAATTATGTTAAAGTTTTAAGGGTTTTGGAGTTCTTTGGGTGCATAGATATTTATTATGGTCATGCCCTTTTGTTGGATTGATCCTTTAGTCATTATATAGTGTCCTTCTTTGTCTCTTATGCTGGTTTTTTCCTTAAAGCATATATCATCAGAGGTTAATATTGGTACTCTTGCTGTTTCATGATTACACCTATTTGCTTGATATATTTTTGTCCATCTTTTGTTTTTTATCTTACTATGTCTTTGTGTCTGAAGTGTGTCTCTTGTATTCAACATATTGATAAATCATTTTTTCTTACCCATTTTGCCATGCTGTCATATAATGGGTGCATTTTATTCATATGCAATGTAGTTATTGATAGGTTTGTATTTCCTTCTGTCATTTTGTTGAATGAGTTTTTTCGGAAGGAGGCTGATGATTTCTTTGTTTCATATACTTTTCTGTGCTGAGTTATTTTTGTTTATAGATTTTTTTCCATTTCCTTCATTGTAGTGATTCTGTTTTTCCTAAGTCTGTGTGGTTTTCTTTTTTATTTTGGCAAGATGATTATAATTTTCTTTATGGTTACTGTAAAATTTACTTTTATCTTCCTAGGTTTGAAATGGTCTGTTCTTTGCTGATCATGCCTTGACTTCATATCCATATTGAGATTCTACACCATTTATTCTTTCTTTTTTGTTTTGGAGCTGTTATCATTTACAGTTTGACATCTCTGGCTTCCTGTTTTCACTCTTGTAGCTTTATTTTATTTTTGGAAAGTCTTTATCTGGGGGTTCGTTTCTGGGTAATTTCATTCAGTGTCTTAATCGCAGGTTGTTATCTGGCATTGTTTTTTGTTTGAGGGACTCCCTTTAATATTTCTGGTAATGTTGGTCTGGCTTTTACAAATTTCCATTTATGTGGAGCTGTCCTAGTTTCATCCTCAGATTTGAGGGAAAATTTTGTTAGATACGTAGATCTTGATTGTTTATTTTTTTCTTTCAACATTTTTTATACATCTTCCCATTACCTTCTTGCCTGCATGGTTTCTGCTGAGAACTCCAGTCTTAGTCTTATGGGTTTCCCTTTGCAGGTAACATTTGATTTTTCCAGAACTGCTTTCAGGATTCTTTCTTTGTCTTCAGTTTTGGCAAGTTTTATTATGATACGTCTTGCTGGTTTTCTTTGCAGGTCTGCCCTATTTGGGTTTTTTTGTGCTTCTTGGATGAATTTTACCTCTGCTTTCATGATATTCGGTAACTTTTCTGCCAGCAAATCTTCAAAAAAATTTTCCTGTGGCTTTTTTTTTTGGCACATGGTCACATTACTGCCACCTCTTACCTAGCCAAGCAGGGCATAGGCTGCAGGTGTGTGTGTGCATGCATGCAATTGCCACCCCTTGCTAGATGGAAGGAAGGGAGGTGAGCAGCAGGCTGGGTGCATAAGCAGCTACCTCTCCTCACCCCCTCACTTGGTTGGGGGAGGGAGCAGCAAGCAGTGCATGCACAGTTGCGCTGCTGCCACCTCTTATCAGATGGGAGGAAGTAGATGCAAGCTCAGCTGGATCAACATACAGGAGGTCAGGGTAAGCATTCAGTGAGGTTGTTAGGCAGTCGGGAGAGTGGTGGTCAAATGGGGGAGGGTGATGGTCAGGGTTGGATGGCAGGGGACAGTAAGGGAAGGTGATGGTCAGTGGTTGGGAAGTTGGGAGAGAACATACTCCTGGGTGAGAGTACCTGGGGTCTTCCTGTTGGTACCAGCAACAGGGGCTTTATTTCACTCTGCATGTGTTTACACAGCCAGTTACTTTTTGTCTTTCTCTGCAGTTGCCTGTTGTGCTTCTCACTAAATTTTTGATGTACTTGTCTCAAGATGACCATGTTGTGCCAGGGCAGCTGGCAGGGCCCCCTCCGTTCTCTCTTCTCATTCATTGTATTTAGTCAGTTTCTTCTAATCACTGTCAGTCTAGTTTGTTATCTTTCATTTGATGCTCAGGGTTCCAAGATTGTCATGTGTATCTGTTTCACTTGGTTTCTTAGGCTTTTGCTTTAGAGGGATAGCATGGTGTGTCCAACTAAGCCATCGTGTTGACTGGAAGTCCCATTAGTTATATACAACTTTTTAAAATCAGTTAGGTCTCAGTACGTATTAATATTGGGATTTAAGGTCAATAATTCCTGAAATGAATTTTGGAAACCAAAAAATAAAAAGGTAAATTTTTACTGAGTATTATGAAGCTCTTGTTTTATGAGTTTACAATTGTGCTGAACATTACTTTTTTTTGTTATAGTTGGTAGTGTCCTTACTTTTGTGCCTTTTGGACTGGGTTATGGCCTTACCTCTAAATACACTACTCCAGCCGATCCATACTGCAGGAGCAGAAAATGACAAAACAGAAAAATCTGTTCTCAATTGCATTTATAAGGTAAATTTTCTTGCTTTACTATTTATTTGTAATCAAGGGGTTTTTTTAACCTAAAGAAAAAACATTTCTAGTATTACATTTTCATTGTTTTAGAGCTAAAGAATGTACACCTGTCTTACAGTATTTAAGGGTACTTAAATGTAATTAAAAAGTACTTCCCATTAGGCACAGTTGTTTCGGTTTTGAGAGGAGTCAGGCCTTTGTAGAGATGATAATCACAGTTAATCTATTCTTCTTTTTAAGGTGTATTAAATTTTATTTTGATTGAAGAGCTGAGTTGTAAACATTAAACATTTTGCTAAGCTCTACTGTTACTAGCTGACTTTTTTTCTCTTTAGTTACTAGTATTTAAAAAGAAAACTTGGTGTGTCTTTTCCTCCTATATTTTCAGGTTTTACATGGATGTGTTTATGGAGCACAGTGTTTTAGTAATCCAAGATATTTTCCAGTAAGTCTCTCTGACTTGGCATCAGTGGATTATGATCCTTTTATGCATTTGGAAAGTCTGAAAGAGCCTGAACCTCTACATTCACCTGATTCAGAAAGGTCTTCTAAACTCCAACCAGTAACAGAAGGTAACATGAATTTTGTTACAGCGTTCTTGCTTGGGTTCTCTTGAGGTATGCCTGGAAGCCATGTGTGGGAATATTGGAGAAGGAAATGTATCTTATTTTGTACTTGTTTCCTAACTGTGTATTACAATGCAAGTAAAGATGTAAAGTTTAGAGGTCAGGAAGTATGGGACTAGAGTTTTGGGTTGGAAATAGTTTCCTTAGAATACAGATATACAAGTGAAATAAGAGGGTAACATTTAAGTTATAGTTCAGATATAATAGATGTTTAGCAGTACAAAATAGTGAAAGAAATTAGACAGCTACAAAATATCAAAAGAATTCAGACAATAACTGTATAACCAAACAACCAAATAAATAAATGCCCATTGCTGTAGGACAGAGGGGCTTCAAATTGCCAGCCTTTTGGCTAGCAGCCATAGCTCTTAACCACTATGCCACCAGGGCTTCTATAACTGACATAGACAGCTTTATAATTAGCTCTTTAGATTTGACGTAGTGAAGTAGTATATTTTACTTTAAAATAAATTATGTGAAATGATTTGTTGCTTTTCTCATTTTCTAAAGATACAGGATGGTAAAGTTTTAGTTAAACATGGTGTAGTTTGTAACAGTGCAATAAATGGATTTAATTATGTAAAAGGAAGCTTTGGTGTATTTCATAGAAAATTTATTTCACCCATATTAAAGTCAGTGTAAAGGAAGGAAAGACAAAAAAAATATATGAATTTAATATTGATACCAAATACTGTTTGTAATTCTATTCTCTAAATGTATGAAGTTGTTCCCTTTAGACTTCCTTAAAGATTAAAGGACCAGATAAATACAGAACCTTTTAGAAACAGCTGTGAGCCGACAGCAGGTGATTATGTAGTTTGTAGTGACTGTGTATTTTTTTTTTAATGTGGTGAAAATGACTAATCATTGTGCATTTGTCTAAGACATGCTTCATCACTGTCAAGTACTTTTTTAGCCAAAGAATTCTAAACATAGAGTGTCTCTAATAAGCTCAGTATTGGATTGAACAAGTTCTGATTTGAAAACTATTGGCAGGAGTAGCTGTAATTATTAAATTTACTAAAGAATAAAGCAAGGTACTAAAGTTGGCTTTTTGTCAAATGGCAGTAGTCTTATTAGCAAAAGTCGTCATTTGTGGGGTCAGAGTGAAAGAAGGCTCCAAAGGATTCATTCTGTCCTAATTATAGTTTCACCTACACACATTATGCAAAGCTAATATTTAAAGCATTTGCCAAAATTAACTTCCTCTGCATGTTCTATTATAGTGCAGTGAATTGCAGCAGCTTTTTATGTCTTGCTGCTTTTGCATCCCATAATCATCTGTAATTACGGGTTTGCTGCACATGCTGTAGGGTTTGTTTAATCTGACAATCTGAAAAGACAACCCTGAACAGACATACTTAAATGAATGCCAGTTATACAAAGCCTTAGAAGCATTGATATCTTCACTTTGCATATTCTCACAGGCTGCTTATTCTACAATTTCATTTTGAATTTCTGAATTATAGTTTCATATGTCTTCCTAAATCTAAGTAGATAAGTAGGAGAGATATATGTATGGTCTGTAGTTTATAAACTCAAAAATAAATCTGATTGCCCAATTTGCAATTTAAGAGACGTTTCATATTTACATATATATACACACACACGTATCTTTAGAGAAGCATCCTCAGAAAGAAAACGGTTTAACTACATCTGAAGTCTACATTTATATTGTTAAGTGTTCACTGTATTAATAATGATTACAACAGATGTTCTCAGAAGTTTGTTTAAATGTCATTCATACTGTTCCCTCCTTTGGGAGGAGAATGTATAGGATGGACTGGTACCTGAGATTGGAGGCTTGGTTTCTTTGTTTTTAATATTTCATAATTTTTTTTAAATTTACTTTTGATTTTATTTTAATTTTCGTGGAAATATCAGTTTCTACATGTACAGTTCAGTAACATTGATTATATTCTTTACTTTTTGTCAGCATTCTCTACCTACTATTTCAGTACCATAACCACCAAAAAAAAAAAAAAACCAAGCCCAGTGCTGTTAAGTCAGTTGTGACTCATAGTGACCCTATAGGACAGAATAGAACTGCTTCACAGAGTTTCCAAGGAGTGTCTGATGGATTTGAACTGCTGCCTTTGGGTTAGCAATAGCACTTAACCACTGTGCCACTTCACTACCATAGACTTAGATTTAAAAAACAAAACACACTGTTGTTGAGCTGCTTTCAACTCATAGCAACCCTATGGACAGAGTAGAACTGACTCGTAGTTTCCAAGGAGTGCCTGGTGGATTTGAACTGCCAGCCTTCTGGTTAGCAGCTATAGCAGTTAACTTCTATGCCACCCCTAAAGTTCTCACTAAGTTCTACTCCAGAAAAGGGGCAAAATGGCAAATAATTGGCTATAAAATTTTACAATAATAGTAGCTACCCAGAAGAGAAAAGAGCTGCTAATGCTTCGTAAATACTTCCAAACATCTCATAGGGATGAGGGATGGTTCAAAGGCACAGGGTCATGCTTCATTGGACTCTCCAGCCAATTGGCCTAATACTGTTTTTAGAATTACTGTTTTACTCCCTAGTTCTGAGAGTAGTGCCAGGGGTCTTAAAAACTTGTGAACACTATCTAAGATACAACAATTGGTCTATGTTCTCCTGGAGCAGCAGAGGAAGAAGGAAACTCAGGAAGAAGAGAAGGAACTCAACAGCAGATCTGCCTCCATGAACTACTGCCTCCATAGACGTGAGACCAGAAGAACTAGGTGGTGCCCAGCTGCCATTACTAAGGGTTCCGATCAAGCAATTGGTGACTGAATTTTGATCAAAAGAGTGAAAATTGTTGAATGGAATTTCACAATTTTTATAGAATACAGACTTCCTGGACCTTTTGAGATGGGGAAAGCCCCAAATCTATTGAGAAGATCTTCAAATCATAAACTGAAAGTTTATGTTTCAGAGAAAGAGTTGACTCAGTCTTTCACTTTATTTATGAGCAAGTTTGAAAAAGCAACTTTTAAGATCTATGTTACTATAATGCCTTCAAAATTAGATCATTTAAATTACTTCTGTCATATCCAGGTTTGTATGTAAGACATGTTAATTTATTTTTTCAAAGTGTATATTATTCGACAAATGGAGTTCAATGAGTTTTACGTGATTTGTCCATTATCACAGAGCAAGCCAGAGACAAAGTGGGGAACTTTTTTCTGTGAACCATTTTTATTAAATTATATTCTTTCCCTTCCTCAGAAGGTAAACTCTTATGTTGTGTCAAAAAGATCCACTGCTCAGCATGAGTCTGGCCTCCTCTAACTTTACAAGGAGGAAGAAGAATCAAGATAACAGCCCAAGGCTGATTCCTTGAGGCGCAGGACATGCCTCTTCTGTCTACCATCTGTACCAATTCTGCAAACCCTCCCTCCTGCTGCAGTAAATTAAGCTAACTCAGTGGAGAAACCTGTTACATAACCTGTTACGTCCCTAATAAACCCTATTTCTGTGCTGAGTTAAATAACTCACTGCAGTAGCCACACAGAACTCACAGACTATATTCATGATTATGGGGTTTATTAGGGATGTAACAGGTTACAATTTAGATTTAGGAGTGCTCAGGATACAGTTCTTCTATCAGGACAACCTCTTCCCAGTTGTGTTCACAGGCATGCATCTCTGGTCCACTGTCTTAACCCCAAGACACACAGCTTCCTCTCTCCATGGTCTGGGAAACCCATCACACCATCTCCTGCTGTCATGTGTCTGCTGCCAGGTCTTGCTGTTTTCACTGTTACATCTCTCTCTCTGTGTCTGCCTTCTCAGTGCATGGATGCCAGGTTCAAAGGACATGCTAGTTCCTGGCTCTTCTTTCTTGGTGGTGGTGAGGGCTTCTCCTTCCCATCTCTGGAGTGGCTTGTTTCAAGGCCACCAAGATGGTACAACTCACCAGTTCCTTGGGTGGGCCACAATTACCTTGTTGCACAGTCCTGCTAGTTACTTGGGTGGAGGTTACAAGACTATAGCTAGAAAGGCCACACAAAAGTGATTGGTTGCACCCCATGGTATAAACATTTATTGCATTCTAAGTTTTAATTAGAAAAGGGAAAATACACGCTAGATTCAGACTATCTCTGTTTTTCATCATCCAGTGACACCTATCTTTGTCCTTTGCTTACTGTCTTGAGAAAGTAAGATTGAGTTAAAGCTAGTCATTTAGTGCTGTTGTCTAGTGTTATTAGAACTGATTTTCAGAACTAACCATGAATATAATTCAAGAGCAGTTCAGTATAACTGGAACTTTTCAAGTAAACTGAGAAATGTTTATATTTACATGAATGTGCACATTGATAATGGTAAATGGTAAAAGATTAAAATGTTGGTATTTTGTGACATTTCAAAATCAACCAAAGGGCCAAGGAAAGCAGCTCCTTTTTTAATACTTGGAATAATACAGAAGATGTTGTTTGATGGTAATAACACAGTGACTTGTTGGTTTCTGACTGTCTAGATCTACCCAGGAGTATAGGTGTTGCATCTTGGGGCTGTAGTCTTCAAAATGTAAATATCACCACCTTTTTCGGTCTCTTTTTAAGTAGTCATACCCTTGGTGTACATGCTACCCTCCTCTTTTATTTTAAGTTTGTTTTATTAGGGTATAATTTACTTAAAATTCTTCCTTTCCTGGTAAAGGAACTTCTTTATATCTTGATTGTGGTGGTAGTTACAAGTTATATGCAATTAATAAGATTCATCACTTAATATTGGGAGACTTAGTGAACATAAGTAGTATTTTGCAGAGGATATTATCAAATCTGTATTTATTCTGTCAAATTCCTATTATTTTGGAAGCTAGACTATTGTGGCACCTAGGGTCATTAAATCTGTTGTCATGTCTAAAACTAAATTGATATGGACTCTGTAAAATACACAACTGAATAGCCTCTTCTAACATGGGTGACTAAAACTTCTTCCCAGTGAGGACATTCCACCCATTTCCTCGACAAAAAGTATCGAAATATGCATCACTGAATTTTCCCCACTGCCAGATACAGCTCAGCGCTGGCTTCTACATAATCTGTCCTAGAATCATACGGTAGCCCTTAACTAGTCATTTTCCGTGTCCATTGTCTCCTTCCTCCCTTCTCTCTCTCTTTCACTCTCTCACACTCACTCTCACTCACTCTTACTCTCATTCTCCCTTCCTCTCCCTCTCACTCTCCTGCTTTAGATCCAGTGGGGACGTTGCTGTCTTTTCAGGACTCACACTGCTAAATTCTTTTTACTGTTTCCTGAGATTTAAAAAAAAGTTAATTCTACATGTTTCTTGTCTGTTTGCCTTCTGTAATGTAATTAAGGAAGAAAAAATGTTTCTTACATGCAAATGACTGCTCAGACTGACCAAAAAGATGGCATTGGAAAAATGAAGTATATAAAGAGGCCCATAAAATATTTTTACCTGTACAATAAAATTTCCTTGTCATATGCTGGATTTATTCACTATTTAAATTAATCTTCACTTCTGAAGTTTAGAGGCCAGTGACTTTTCTCTCAAATACTATTCCATCATCAGCATCAGTGATGAAACCCAAAATTAAATGACACTAAGGTATTTGCCAAACTATCTGTAAATCTGAAATCTACAAGAAACTTAGCAAATGAATCTACTACTTCAGCTTTATAGTCTGTATGTTTAGTGATTTCAAATAATGGATAATACTTTTGATCCTTCTTTCAAGCTGTAATCTACATTCAAAAGTTTTAGTTTAATATGGATTAGTTTAATATGGATTCATCAAGCAAGAATTTTAGAAACGGCTTTCTTAGAAACTAAAACCTCACGAAAGAATTGTTCTCTTATTCTGTCATTCCTATAGTACAGAATCTAAATGGGAAATACTAATATTTATTCAAATACTTGGATGTGATTTTGATAATGCGATGAAATCCGCATTTGTTTTCTAATGCTTCATTGTTACATGACTTTCTAGGAAGCAGCAGTATCCTCACTCATTTAGATGTTTTTTTTATTTCCAGTGAAAACTCAAATGCAGCAAGGATTAATTTCTGTAGCTGCTCGGACTGTTATCACACACCTCGTAAATCACTTGGGCCATTATCCAATGAGCGGTGGTCCTGCTATGTTAACAAGTCAGATATGTGAAAACCATGACAATCATTACAGTGAAAGTCCTGAGCTGTCTCCAGAGCTCTTTGAGAGTCCAAATATCCAGTTCTTTGTGTTAAACAATACAACCTTAGTATCATGTATCCAGATCAGATCAGAAGAGAGTATGCCTGGAGGAGGACTGTCTGCCGGCCTTGCATCAGCCAATTCAAATGTCAGAATCATAGTACGTGATCTCTCTGGAAAATATTCATGGGACTCTGCCATCCTGTATGGACCTCCTCCTGTAAGTGTCTTGTCAGAACCTTCATCTTTCATACTTTCACTGACTCAGCATGAGAAGCCAGAAGAGCCTTCTATGTCTAGTGAATGCTTAGAAGATCCAACAGAAAAAGATGGACTCTCCCTCCAGTGTAAAAGGAGATTTAGAGAAACTGTACCAACCTGGGATACGATAAGAGATGAAGAAGATGTTCTTGATGAGCTCTTGCAGTATTTAGGAGTTACCAGTCCTGAGTGCTTACAGAGAACTGGAATCTCACTTAACATTCCTGCTCCACAACCTGTGTGCATTTCTGAAAAACAGGAAAATGATGTTATTAATGCTATCCTTAAACAATATACAGAGGAAAAAGAATTTGTTGAGAAACACTTTAATGACTTAAACATGAAAGCTGTGGAGCAAGATGAACCAACCCCTCAAAAGCCTCAGTCAGCATTTTATTATTGCAGATTGCTGCTTAGTATATTGGGAATGAATTCTTGGGACAAAAGGTAAGAATAAAGGGTTGGGGTGGGTGGAATCTTTTTTTTTTTTTTTTGGTGCAATAATCATAGTCGTTCTTTACTCTGTTTCTGTTCTGCACTGAGTTTTATGTATCAGTTGATTCTTTGACCAGTAGTCACATTCTTCAAGATTACTGGTTATTTCAGTATACAGAGTGAAAAAGAGAAGGTAAATTAAGCCAGGTAAGTAACTTAACATTTTCAAGATGATTAATAGAACTATCCAACTCAGAAATTATAGCTCATCCAATTGAAAAACATTCTTAATTTTCCAACCTTTCATATAAGCTTAAAGGAAATTTTTTTATTGGACCAACAGCAATATGATCATTTCTGATGTGAATCAGGAATTAACTCAAGATTCAGTATCAAATCTAGAGAAGAAAGTCTGGATTTTTTTTTTTTTTTTTTGGAGACTGTTGTGCATGTCACAAAGCTTCTTTAGCAACTTACAATAAACATATAGCACATTCAAATAAGTACGGTAGAAATTAAACAATCAGAAGACCTGAGTTAGAGACACTTAGCCTTTATGACTTTTGCTACTGTTTACAAACAGCAGAATAGTTCCCAACTAACAGGAGAATAATTCCCAACTCACATAGTGATGAGAATTAATGTACATGATTTAAGTATACACTAAGAAAACGAACAATAAAGTTGTATACTAATACAAAGCATTATTAGTATACATTTATTTCTAAATTTTTATGATAAAAGCTGTAGAGAAATGGAAGAAGCATTATTTAAAGCAGTGTTTTATTCAGTTTTGTAGTAATAAAAGAGATCAAATATTACTGGATGAATAGCACTTAATTTACATGTATGTAAAGCATTGTAGTGAAGTTTTACTTACTTGCCTAGTGTTTATAATCTTACTTAAACCCTTCTGTTTATTAGAAGAGATTGTCTTCTCTGCCTTATGGGAAAACCACATTATATCAGGAGTGCAGTTTGCCTTATGGTATGTCCAAATACAGGTAGCTGCCAGCTGGGTTACAGTATAAATGCATTCTGCTCTCTTTTGTGTATCGAGTTCATGTTGACTCATAAGAAAAATTAAAGATGGAAGCTGTATTTTACCACAGTAAACATTGGTTCCGTTAACATAATTTGTACATGTTTAGCTCCTATAGAACAGATTGGGTAAAATGTATCCATTATTTCCTAATGTAAAATATACAGATAATGTAAAGCAAAGCAAGGTAAATTCTACCTGGATTATACTTACTTTCTTGGCAATGAAGTTCTTAAGAAGGAACCTACTACATGTGCTTTTGCCATCTTCTTGGATGTGAATATGAGAAACAGCATCTGCAAAGGAAAAATTGAAGTGGCCGATAGGTGTGATCCATTAGCTGAAAGATAGGAGGGCCTGGGCAGAAATCATGACATGTATTCTTTACATTTCCTTTTAGGATCTGTTCACCTTTGTGTTAGAAGTATGGAAAGGCAAGAAAAGTTTAAGAGTTGCATGAGTAGAGTGGAAAATATTTCTGGGACTGTCAAGTCATTCACTGCAAAGGTGATGCAAATGTTTATAAATCTCTCTGTTTAGGAGGAGTTTTCATCTCCTGAAGAAAAATGAAAAGCTACTAAGAGAACTTAAGAACTTGGATTCAAGGCAATGGTAAGTTGTTGGAAAAATCTTATTTATAACTAGCAGCTTTCAATTTTTTTCCCTGTATGTAAATAGTACTGTATTACTGAATTAGAACTTTTTAAGAAGAAACTATAAATTTTCTTTACACTTAAAAAATAAATCAATTTTTTAGAAAAAGATAGGACTACATAAAACACTAGGTATCTTTGAATAGTTGATACCTTTTTATGCATTTCAGGATCATCTTTTAAATTGCAGAAAACTTGTAAAATGTCTTAGTTTTACTTTATTTAGGCATTTCAGCTATATTTTTTTAAATTAATCTAAGGCTGATATTTAGGTTAATTTAAGAGGTCTCTAGTGAAATGACTAGTGAATATAGGCTACCTGCTAAAATTATTAATGGGACAACCAGGATGGATACAGCTTTCTGTTGAATGGATGGATACATACCTGTATATATCTGGCTTTTCTTCAAGCTTGTGGATCTATACCCTTTTCCATGTAGGTTTATAATAACTTTTATGTCATTTTAATGGCTTTTAAGTTCTTAAGAAGTCTGGAAAAGATTTCCAGGAAAGCCAATAATAGAGATTGCAAAATATTACTTAGCCAAATTTCCCCTAAGTTCAAACTTATGTATGTGTACTACCTTTCTTAATAGACTGACAAACATAAAGTTTATGGAAAGGTGCTTTTTGATAATGTAACTAGAGATACCTTAGAAATGCAACATTTTGCATACCACATCGTTATTGGAAATACCTTTATTTCTGAGATTTGAAATCCACAACTTCCTTAACTTTGACTTTTCTCACCCTCTTACGTCACATTTAGTTGGTGTTTTTATACTTCTGTGGTCTCTCCTAGTTTTATTTTTCTGTTGCCACGGTAGATTAGCCCACCTCTGATTTCACTTACTTTTCCATCAGCAGGATAAACCATTGTTGGCCATTTTAAAATACCGTATCTTTCAATCTCAACCCCTTATATTTGTCTGTTGGTTGCACTGTGGTGGCTTGTGCATTGCTGTGATACTGGAAGCTATGCCACTATTATTTTAAACACCAGCAGGATCACCTGTGGTGGACAGGTCTAAGCTGAGCTTTCAGAATAAAATGGATCAGGAAGAAGAACCTGGCAGCTTACTTCTGAAAATAACAGTGGAACATTGTCTGACATAGTGCTAGAAGGTGAGCCACTCAGGTTGGAAGGCATTCAAGATCTCGACTAAGCAAGAGCTGCCCCCTTGAATGACATGTCTGGAGCTAAGCTTTCAGGACTTTCGTTTGCTGATGTGGCATGACTCAAAATGAGAAGAAACAGCTACAAACATCCATTAATAATAGGAAGGTGGAAAGGACAAAGTATCAATCCAGGAAAATTGGAAATTGTCAGAAATGAAATGGGGCACATAAACATTGATATCCTAGCCATTAGTGCCTGAAATGGACTGATATTGACCATTTTTAATCAAACAACCATATGGTCTACTGTGCCAGGAATGACAAATCAAAGAGAAATGGTGTTGCATTCATTGTCAAAAACAACACTTTCTAAGATCTGTCCTGAAATACAGCACTTCCAGTGATCAGATGATACCCATATGCCTACAAGGAACACTAGCTAATGCAACTGTTATTCAAATGACTGGGCCAACCACTAGAGCCAAAGATGAAGAAACTGAAGATTTTTAACAACTTTGTGGTCTGAAATTGATCAAGCATGCAGTCCATATGCACTGGTAATTAGTGATGATTTGAATGAAAAAGTTGGAAATGAAGAAGAACTGGTAATTGGAAAATGTACCGTTGGTGATAGAAATGATGCTGGACATCTCATGATAGAATTTTGCAAGATCACCAACTTCTTATTGCAATTACCTTTTTTCAGTAGCGTGAACATCAGCTCTACACCTCAGCCTCTCCTGATGGACTATACAGGAATCAAATTAACTCTTATCTGTGGAAAGAAACTGGAAAAGCTCGATATAATATCAGAACAAGGCCGGGCTGATTGCAAAACAGACCGTCACCTGTTATCATATGCAAGTTCAAGTTAAAGCTGAAGAAAATTAAAACAAGTCCTCAAGAGCCAAAGTACAACCTTGAGTATATCCCACTGAATGTAGAGGCCTTCTCGAGAAATAGATTTGACACATGGCACATGAATGACCAAAGACCAGATAAGTTGTGAAATGATATCAAGGACGTACAAGAAGAAACCAGAAAGTCATTAAAAGGACAGGAAAGAAAAAAAAAAAAGACCAAAATGGATGTCAGAAGTGACTCTGAAATTTATTCTTGAATGAAAAGTATCTAAGGAGAATGGAAGAAATGATTGCTTAAAGGAGCTCAGCAGAAGATTCAGAGGGTAGCTTGAGAAGACATAAGTATTATAGTGAAATGTGCAGAGACCTGGAATTCAAAGTGGAAGAATACGCTCAGCATTTCTGAGGCTGAAAGAACTGGATCAAGCCTCAAGTGGCAGCGTTGAAGGATTCTGTGGGCAAAATAGTGAATGATACAAGAAACAATAGAAGAAAGTGGAAGGAATACAGTCACTGTACCAAAAGTTATTGGTGCCATTTTAGGAGGTGATAAAGAACCATTGGCACTAAAGCAAGAAGCCCAAGCTGTACTGAAGACATTGGCAAAAGGCAAACTCCCAGAATTGATAGCATATCTACCGAGATGTTTCAGTAAAAGAATGCAGCACTGGAAGTGCTCACTCATCTATGCCAAGAAATTTGGATTACAGCTATGTGGCCAGCTGACTGCAATATATATATGTGTTTATATATATTTATTTGTGCCCATTCCAAACATGATCCAACAGAATGTGGAAATTATTGACAAAATTATTGAACAAAAACCCATTAATATCACAATTTTCCTGAATATAATTCAAAAATGATTGTAGCAGTACATCAACAAAGAACTACAAGAAATCCAAGTGAGATTCAGAAGAGGATGTGAAACGAGGAACATCATTGCTCATGTCAGAAAGATCTTGGCTGAAAGCAGAGAATACCAGAAATACAGCTTACCTAAATTTTATTGCCTGTGCAGAGGCATTTGATTGTGTGGATCATGACAAATTATGGGTAATATTGCCAAGAATTAGAGTTCTTGCACGTTTAATTGTGATCATACAGAACCTATACATAGTCCAAGAGGTAGTTGTTTGAACAGAACAACAGAATACTGCCTGGTTTAAAATCAGGAATGCTGTGCTTCAGGATTTTATCATTTCACCATGCTTAGTCTGTATGCTGAGCAAATAATTTGAGAAGGCTCGACTATTGAAGAAGAATCCAGCATCAGAATGAAAGGAAGACTTGTTAACCTGCTCTATGCGGATGACACAGCTTGGCTTGCTGACACCCAAGAAAACTTGAAGCATGTACTCATGAAGATCTAAGACTGCAACCTTCAGTATAGAACACTTCAACATAAAGAAAACAAAAACCTTCACAATTGGACCAATAAACAACATCTTAGCAAGTGGAAAAAGATACTGACGTGTAAAGAATTTCATCTCAGTAGTCAGCAACAAAAGGACAAATATTGTATGAGACCTCTGCGATAAGATCTCAAAAACGGACTTGTGTATAGAAGAAAAGACTCTTTGACAGCTGCAAGGGAGGGGAGGGAGGGAGGGAGGGTGAGGAGCGGGGAGGGTTTAGATTAGATAGTTGCTAGAAATCTGGTTGGGAGAAATCGGTGATAGCACATATTAGAAACAAGAACAACATTAAGTGGACTTCGGCATAACTTGGGTACTCCTTCCATTTTAACCCAATATTGCAAGAATAGAGTAGCTGGGGCAGGGGGCAGGGGACCATGCTCTTAAGTGAAGTCAAGGCCAATTGGCACAACTAGCATTTTGCTAAGAGGGCTCTCTGCACCCCACATTGGTGAGTGATGTTTGGGGTCTTAAAAGCTGCCAAGCTGCCATCCAGGGACACAGCAAATGGTCCCAACTCAGCAGGAACGGATGCTCACCGAGGACCAAAATGACATGGGGTAAAGACAACCTAGAAGATAGAGAGATCCACATAAGTGGGTGCCTACATCGACTTGGGACCGGAAGAACTGGATGGTGCCCAGCCACCACCAGTGATAGCCACGATGGAGCTCACAGAGAGGAGTCTCACTGGCAACACAAGACTAAAAAGGAGTGCATCCTGAGATCTCCACTAAAAGACCTCAGTTGATGGTCTAGCGGTTTCGGGGTTCCCCTGAGAGCATGGCCCCCATTCCTGGTGCTGCCCTTACCCATAAATCGTAACGAAGGGTCCACTCTTTGGACAGGAATGGATTGGACTTGGCAATGCAGAGTAACCATATATTGGATGCACTTTATGGTTCCATACATCTATAAGATATCATCCTGCTGACCTCTGGCTGGAGGAAGGAGAGTGGGTGGAGAGGAGAGGAAAGGAGACTGTTGGGAGGATGAGACATATATAGAGCAGAGAGGAATAGTGTGCTGTCACCAGACAGGGAGAGCAGTGGAAGCTGCATATAGGTGGGCATGTAAATTTATATGGGAATGTACATTTTTATTCAGTCATATTAAATGAAAAAGAAAAAAAGAAAAGAATTTCATTTTGCTTAGATCTGTAATCAGTGCCTGTGTTAGCAGCAGTGAAGAAATTGATGTATTTCTTTAGGCAAATCTGTTGCAAAAGATCTCTTTAACGCTGTCACTTTGAGGACCAAGGCACACCAGACCAAAGCTGGAGAATGAATAAGGAAGACCAAAGAGCAACTGGTGCCTTTGAGTTATGGTGTTAGTTAAGAATATTGAATATACTATGGACTGCTAGAAGAACAAACCAATTTATCTTAGAAGTACAGCGAGAATACTCCTTAGAACTAATGATGGTACAACTTTGTCTCATATCAGCCCCCAGAAAAGGACAACATGCTTGGTAAAGTAGGTCAACAAAAAAAGAGGAACACCCTCAGCTGGATAGATTGATGAAAACCACTACAACAATGGACTGAAGGATGGCAGTGATTGTGAGGACAGCACAGACCAGGCAGTGTTTCCTTCTTTGTTGTACATAGGGTCACTATTTTAGTTGGAACTGACTTGATGACACCTAACAACAATATGAAATGCCTGGTGGTGTAGTGTTTAAGTGCTACGTCTGCTAACCAAAAGATCAGCAGTTCATATCCACCAGGTGTTCCTTGGGAACTCCGTGGGGCAGTTCTGCTTTGTCCTTTCGGGTTGCAATGAGTCCTAATCAACTGAACTCAACGGCAGTGGGCTTGGGGATTTAACAACAATATTTGAGCTCAGATTGACAACATCAGCTTGAACATTTGATTGAAACCTTAGAGGGAATTGCATTTGTAGTAATAGGGGAGGAACAACTCAGAAAAGGAGTGTGAGAATGGTTGCACAACTCTTAAGTAATCGGTGTCAGTGAAGGATACATGTAGCAGCTGTTGAGTTGGTGTATGTTATCTGTATGTATTCTGAACAACAGTAGCAACCAAATTCTCTGTTCCTCTTCCTTGTTTTCTGTGGCACTGTGATTTCCTAGTTCAATTTTTAGTTCTCTGATTATTCCAATTTTGTTGTCACTCATTTTCTGTCTGCTGCCCCATAAATGGAAACCCTGGTAGATAGGTGTCTTCCCTCCCCCTGTTCTCTTCTTAGCCATACTCCTTTTTCTCCATGTATTCATTTATTGTTTAAATAACTTCACTGAGATATATATAGTTTACATAGCATACAGTTCACTCATTTAAAGTGTCCGATTCATTGATTTTTAATACATTAACTAGTATATGTAACTATAACTGCTTTCCTAGGCAACCACTAATCTACTTTTTGTCTCTTATAGATTTCTCTGTTCTTGATATTTCTTATGAGTAGAATCATATAATATGTGGTCTCTTGTGACTGGCTTCTTTTCCCTTAAGCATAATTATTTCGAGCGTCATCCACATGTCAGTACTTCATTCCTTTTTATGGCTGATTAATATTCTTTGTATGGGTAAACTATATTTTGCTTATCTGTTTGTCAGGTAATGGACATTTGATTGTTTCTACCTTTTGCCTGTTATAAAATACTGTAAACATTTATGAACACATTTTTGTGTGGATACATATTTCATTTATCTTGGGTATATGGACTTAGATACGGAATTGCTAGATAGCTTGTTAACTGTATGATTACCCTTTTGAGGACCTGCCTAACTTTTTCAGTGTGGCTGCATCACTTTACATGCCCACCAGCAGTGTATGAAAGTTTTGATTTCTCTACATCCTAATCAGAACTTGATATTATCTAACTTTTTAATTCTAGCCATTCTAATGTATGTGAAGTGGTATGCCATCATAGCATTGATTTTCACTTCCCTAATGACTGGTGATGTTGAGCATCTTTTCAAGTACTTATTGGCCATTTCTTTATCTTTTTTGGAGAAATTCCTACTCAGATCCTTTGTCCATTTTTAATTGGACTGTCTTTTTATTGAGTTACATGAGTTCTTTTCTCAATACAGGTCCCTTATTAGATAAATGCTTTGTAAGTATTTTTCTGGTTCTGGAGGTTTTCTTTTCATTTTTGTGATGGTGTCTGTCGTGGATTAAATTGTGTCCCCCAAAAATGTGTCAACTTGGCTAGGCCATGATTCCCAGTATGTTGTGGTTATCCACCATTTTTGTAATCTCCTGTGATTATCCTGTATAAATCTTAACCTCTGATGTAAATGGGGCAGAATTAGAGGTAGTTATGTTAATGAGGCAGTATTTTTAGTCAGTCTGTGAGACATAAAATGATAACCAAGCAGAGAGCAGGGAGGAGACCTCGTATCACCAAGAAAGAAGAACCAGGAGCTATCACTCCTTTGGGCCTGGGTGCCCTGTGCTGAGAAGGTCCTAGACCAAGTGAAGATGGATGACACGGACTTTCCCCTAGAAACAGCAGAGCGAGAAAGCTTTCCCTGGAACTGGCGCCCTGCCTGAATTTGGACTTTTAGCCTCTTAAACTGTGAGAGAGTGAATTTCTCTTTGTGAAAGCCACTTACTTGTGGTATTTCTGTTACAGCAGCAGTAGGTGACTAAGATGGTGTCCTTTGACTACAACCATTTTTAACTTGAATGAAGCCCAGTTGACCTAATTTTTTTATTTTTTTGATTGTGCTTGTATCATGTTGTGATAATCCATTGCCAAATCCAAGGTCATGAAGGTTTATTCATGTGATTTCTCCTGTTCTGTAATTTTAGCTCTTAAATTTAGGTATTTAATCTTATTTTGAGTTAATTATTATATATAATGTGAGGCAAAGGTCCAAATTCATTGTTTTGTGTGTGGCTATCCAATTATCCCAGTACTGTTCTTTATTCACTGGATGGTTTCACCACCCTTGAAAACCGAAACCAAACACACTGCCATCAGGTTGGGTCTGACTCATAACAACTCTAGAAGTCAGGGTAGCACTATCCTATAGAGTTTCTGAGGAGTACCTGGCGGGTTTGAACTAGTGACTTTTTGGTTAGCAGACATAGCAGTTAACCCACTGCACTACCAGGGTTTCCTTATCCACCCTTGTTGAAGTTAATTGAACACTGAGTCATGGATTTACATCTGGGCTCTTTAAGTTCTATTTCGTTGATTTGTATGTCTGTCCTTCTGCCAGTACCACACTGTTTCGATTTTTTTGATCTTTAGTAAATTTTAAAATGAGGAAATGTGAGTCCTCCTACTTTGTTCTTCTTTTTCAAATTTTTTTTGACTATTGTAAATCCATTTTGATTCCATGTAAGTGTTAAAATTGTTTCTGCAAAAAACTCAACTGGAATGCTGACAGACATTATGTTGAGTTCTTAAGTCAACTTAGGGAATGTTGACATTTTATCAATACTAAGTTTTACAGTCTGTGAGCACAGAATATGTTTTAGATATTTTTAAAATTTCTTCTAACAGTTTTGTTTTGTTTTCAGAGTATAATATTCTTAGCTCCTTCTTCCAGAAAGGAACATTGGTCATAGTATTTAGGATAACTAATTATATATGACCATGCGGTGGAGAGTTGGTAGGGCCATAGTGAATAGCTCAAGCAGCTGACTAAAAGCTCAGCAGTTCAGATCCACCAGCTCCTCCTTGGGAAGCCTATAGTGCATTTCTGTTCTGTCCTGTAGGGTTGATTTGAGTCACAATCAACTCAACAGCAGCAGGTTTGGTTTGGTTTGGTTTGGCCTCATAGGATGAATTGGAAAGTGTTCTTCCCTCTTCTGTATTTGGAAGAACTTGTGAAGAATTGATATTCTTCTTTAAATGTTTGGTAGAATTTGCCTATGAAACCATCTGGGCTTGTTTCTTTCTGGGAAGTTTTTTTAATTACTAATTCAGTCTCTTGTTATAAATCTATTTAGATTGCCTGTTTCTTCTTGAGTTATTTCTGGTACTTTGTGTCTTTCCAGGATTTTGTTCATTTCATCTAAGTTGTTTAGTTTATTGGCATATTGTTATTTACAGTATTCCTTTATAATTCTTTTTATTTTTGTAAATAATGATACCATTTCTTCATTTCTCATTGTAGTTAATTTGAATCTACTTGCTTTTTCTTGGTCATCAGTCTTATTAAAATTTTGGCAAGTGTTGATCTTTTAAAGAACCAGCTGTTGGTTTCATTGACTTTTCTGTATTTTTTTCCCCCATTAATTTCTGTTCTAATCTTTATTATATTCATTTTGCTTGCTTTGAATTTAGGTCCACCACTTTTCATAGTCTTAAGGTGACAGTTTAGATCACTAATTTGTGATTCTTATTTTTGATATAGATATTTATGGGTATAGATGTTCCTATAAGCACAGACATAGCTTCTGTAAGTTTTGATGTATACTGTCTTCATTTTCAATGTATTTTTTTTTATTTCCTTTTGACCCGTTGGTTATATAGCAGTGTGTTCTTTAATTGCCATATATTTGTGAGTTTCATGTATTTCTTTGTGATTCATACCTAACTTCATGCCATTATGGCCAGAAAACATACTTTGTGTCCTTTCAGCCCTTTTAAATTTATCTAGGTTTGTTTCATGGTCTAACATGTGCCCTATCCGGGAGATTGTTCATGTGTTCCTGTGAAGAATGTGTATTCTGTCATTGTTGGTAGATTGTTGGTAGAATTTGTAGTGTCGTCACATCTTCTGTTTCATTGTTGATCTGCTGCCTGGTTGTCCTGTCCATTATTGAAAGTAGGCTATTGATATCTCCAGCTGTTCTTGTGGAATTGTGTATGTCTGACTTCACTTTTTTCAGTTTTTGCTTCATGTATGTTAATGCTGTTACTAGATGGATATATGTTTGTACTTTTCCTGCCTCCCTGGTAAATGAACCCTTTTCTAATTAGGAAAGATCCTTTTTTATTTCTCGTAACTTTTTATTTTTGTTTCTAAATCCATTTTGTCTCAGGTTAGTATAACTACTTCACCTATCTTAGCTACTATTTGTGTGATGTCTTTTTCCATTCTTTTTTTTAATTGTGACTGAATGAAAGTATACAATCCAAATTAAATTTGCATGTCCACCTATCTGCATCTGTTTCTGCTCTCCTCGCCCAGTGACAGTACACTCCCTTTCCATTCTATACATATATCCTCTTAACAGTCTTAACAGTCATATCCTCTTAACAATCTCCTGTCCTGTCCTGTCCTCTCCACCCTGTCCTCTCCCTTCTAGTAAGAGGCCAGTAGGACAGCATTCTATAGATTCCTAGAATCATAAAGTACACACACTATATGGTCACATCATGCCCTTGAGTCCAGTCCATTTCTGTCTGAAGAGTTGACCTCAGTAATGTTTTCTGGTCAGGGGCAGCATCAGGTCTAGGGGCCATGCTCCCAGTGGAACCCCCAGGCCTTTGGACCATCAGTTGTGGTCTTTTAGTGGAGTTCTTGGTGTGCACCCCACTTTTTCTCATGTCGCCGCTGGTATGCCACATTGTGTGCCCCATCATGGCTCTTTGGTGGTAGCCAGGCACCATCTGGTTCTTCTGCTCACGTATTGATACAGTCACCCATTCACATGGGTCCTTCTGTCTTCTGGGCTCTTTTTCCTTCGTGTTTTTGCTGTCCTTGGTGGATCATCTGTTCCAGCTGAGTTGGGACCATTTGGTGTACGTCAGATGGCAGCTCGGAAGCTTTTAAGACCCCAGATGCCATTCACCAATAAAGGGTGCAGAAGACTCTCTTAGCAATAGGCTAGTTACGCCAGTTGGCCTTGATGTGCCCTGAGAGCATTGTCCCCTAGACCTCCAACCCTGCTACTCTATCTTAGCAGTGTTGGGCTAAGATTAGAAGAGTTTTCAGTTTATGTTGAAGTCCAATTAAGTTGATCTTCTTTCTGATGTGTGCTGTGACTGCTTTCACCCACCCAAGTTTCTATCAACTGTCTAATCAATGACCATCCCTCTCCTTCCCTCCCCTCCCTTGCAGCCATCAAAGAGTCTTTTCTTCTGTACAAGAGTCTATCTTAATTTCAACTGTATTTGTGTCTTTGAAACTGTGTCTCAGGTAGACAGCATATAGTTGGATTTTTTTTGTAAACCATTATGCCAGTCTCTGCCTTTGCGGAATTTAGTCTATTTACATTTAAATTAATTGCTGATAAAATAGGGGTTACATCTGCCATTTTGCTATTTGTGTTTTATGTCTCATGTCCTTTTGTTTCTCTTTTATTGACTTTATTTTCATAGTACATTTTGTAATGTAATATTTCAGCATTTGATTTTTTCATTATGTTTTTGAGTTATTTTCTTGTCATAGTTCTAGAGTTCAAATGTGCACCATAGTTTACTAGATTCTGCTACAGATTTATGCTGACTTACTTTCAGTGAAATATAGAAAGTTTATTCCTATATAGGTCCATTCCTTTCACCCCATTTTTTGTGCCAGATGTAAAACCCACTGCCATCGAGTCAGGTCCAACTCATAGCAACCCTAAAGGTCAGTGTAGAACTGCCCCATAGAGTTTTTCCAAGGAGCGCCTGGCAGATTTGAACTGCTGATCTTTTGGTTAGCAGATGTAGCACTTAACCTACCACACCACCAGGGTTTATAATTATAGATATACTACATTTAAGAGTGTTTTCAGCACAAAAATACATTTTTATAATATTTTGCATTTTATTCTATATAATAGTTTATATAATTTTTTCTTTCAATGAAGCTGAGAGAAGAAAACAGCAAGTATGTATTTAGAGTTTTTTATACTAACCTTGTTTACCTTTTCTGATCTGTTCCATATCTTCCTATGAATTTGGTTTATCATCTGGTATCGTTCCTTACTCTAATATATCTTTGGAGCCCTGGTGGCATAGCATTTAAGAGTTTGGCTGTTAACCAGAAGGGTGGCAGTTTGAAACCCCAGCCACTCCTTGGAAACGCTACAGGGCCCTTCTACTGTGTCCTGTAGGGTTGCTAGTCAGAATCCACTCAGTGGCAATGGATAACACAGCTTCATTCCCACATGCCTCCTTTGTACCTGTGTTATCAAATACATTGCACTTCTGTTGTGGTAGGCACAGCAATATAAATGTATAAGTATTGTTTTATGTAGTTTTTCCTTTTAAATCAGTGGAAAGAAGAGATGCCGTTGTACTGTTTTGTAATTAGCTATTAATCATCTTTACTGGCAACACATTCTCTCTCTTTTTGTTTGTCTTGCAGTGTCTGGATTTCACTTTGTTTTGAAAAATAGTTTTCTTGAATATAGGATTCTTGGTTGTCTAGACAGAATTTTCAATATGTCATCATACTATTTCTTGGCCTCCTTTGTTTCTTATGAGAATCAACTCTTAGTCTTACTGGGATTCCCTTTTACATGATGAGCTATTTTTCTGTTACTTCTTCCAAGATTTTCTATTTGTCTTTTAACATGTGACTATGACATGTCTGGGTGAGGGTCTCTTTATCGTATGTTTATTGTACATGACGTGAGACCAGCTTATTGGGTGTGCTGTTTAGTGTTTTACCTCAGCTCTGGCAAGTTTAGAAGCATTACTTCTTTGAATCTCTTTATGTCTGTTTCTTTCTTTTGTTTTCCCATTATGTGTATGTTGGTACACTTAATGACATCTCATATTTCTGTTGGGTTCTATTCTTTTGTCTTCATTTTTCTTCTGTGCTTCACGTTGTGTAGCTTCTGTCTAATAATCATCAAGGTTGCTGATTTCTTCTGCCAATTCAAGTCTGTTGTTAGCCTCTCTAATAAATTTTTACTTCAGTTTGTTTTTTGAATCTCAGTTTTCATTTATTTGTTGTTTTTATTGTTTGTAGGTGTTTTGTTTCTGGTTCTTATGTGGTATATTAGTGAAAACATTACCTTGGCTGTGGCATTTGTGAGGAGAAATTCCATAAGAAATTTAATTTTAGGAACTTTTTTTTAATTTCAGAAAGGACTAAAAATAAAGTGTCTAAGAACTTAACAGTTACTCTATATAGTCCTATAATATTTTTATATGTATTTTTTCTTTTCTATTTTAAGTATCTTAAAGGAATGAATCATTTCTTACTAACTTATGTATACCTGCTTGGTTATAAAACATAATCCCTTTTACTACAGTTCGAAAAAGGTGACTGCTTGTATGTTTTATCCATTCATGCCTATGAATGCTTCATGAGATCTACATTTGCCCAGCTTAGAATTACATTTTTTAAGTTTCTGTCTCTCCAGTCAGAAGTAATCCTGCCTTTCTTCTCTTCCACAGACATCTTTTTAGGTATTATAATTTTTTACTTATTTATGTAACCTGTCCATCTCCCACTATTAGTTATAAAATCTCAGTCTTTTCCATCTTTTAATTGCTGTATACTCTACACTTAGTATTTAATTATCAGATGATTAAGTGGACAAATGAAAGAATAAATTAATTATGTAATCTTTCTGTTTTATAGCCGAGAGACACACAAGATTGCAGTATTTTATGTTGCTGAAGGACAAGAAGACAAACACTCCATTCTAACCAATAGAGGAGGGAGTCAAGCATATGAGGATTTTGTAGCTGGTCTTGGTTGGGAGGTAATGATTTTAAATTACACAAAGTATCATTTTAGTTCTGCTTTGGAGAATAAGATGATTTTTATTTTTTTAACATTGTTTATTCTAGAAGCATTATTTTAGGAAATGTAACTTTATAATGGATTTGGTACTGTTTCTGCATAACAACCTCATTCTACAATGACAGTGGTGATTGAAAGTTGGAAGGGAAAGATGCTGACTGTTTTGTGAAAGAGTTTAGTGTCTAAGAGCACTAAACTCATTGGACTCAGAAGATCTGGGTTTTCCATGCAGCTATGACTGATAAAGAGTAATGGTCTTCAAACTAGGATACCCAAAACCAAAAAACCAAACCCACTGACATCGAGTTGATTCTGACTCATAGCGACCCTATAGACAGGGTAGAACTGCCCCATAGTTTCCAAGGAGCACCTGGTGGATTTGAACTGCCGACCTTTTAGTTAGTAGCTGTAGCACTTAACCATTATGCCACCAAGGTTTCTGTGAATACCTTAGGGCTACACAAAGGCTTTAGAGGGTTTATGAGACCATACTTAGTTTTAAAAAAAATTTCCGGATCCTCAGTTTTGTACAGTTCCTTGTTTCCTTGTTACTTATCCTAAATCTTAGATTGCCCTGGAGAGGTTTGGCACCAAAAAAAAAGAAAGCTTGCTCCTGAGAGAAAGTCCCTTGATGGCAAAGCAAGGATTAAGATACTTAGTGTTGTTAAGGTAGCAATACTCATAACTGATCTCGTAAGCTCTGTGTAATCAATATCAGAATCCCAGTTGACTTGTTTTTTTAGAAATTCCAAAAGATCTGTAATAGCTAAGACAGTCTTTTAAAAAAAGAATTATACTTCCCAATTTCAAAACTTACTATAAAGCAACAGTCATGAAGACAGTCTAGCACTGGCAGAAGGACAGACATGTAGGTTAATGACATAGAATTAAGAGTCCAGAAATAAACCCATGATTGTATAGTCAAGTGATTTTTTTTTTTTTTTCATATAAAGATGCCAATACCATTCACTGGATAAAGAACAGTGTTTTCAACAAATCATATTGGGGTACTGGATAGCCCCTTGAATAAAGTTAAGACTCATATCTCACACCATGTATATAAATTAAGTCAAAATGAGCCATAGACCTAAATGTAAGAGCTAAAAGTATAAAAATCTTACAACAAACAAAAAGGTAAACCTTCATGACTCCATTTTGGCAATGGATTCTTAGAATATGACACCATAAACACAAGCACCAAAAGAAAATAATTAGATACACTGAAGCTTATCAAAATTAGAGACTGCTGCTTCAAGGGATACTGTCAACAAAGTGAAACGACAAACCACAGAATTGAAGAAAATAATTGCAAGTCTTCTATGTGAGATCTGACAATTAAGTCTGCAGACTTTAATTCTGCTACATCTCTCACTGCTAGATATTACTACAGTCACCATTGAAGTACTCTCCTTGAGAAGTTATCTACCAGTACCAGCTCGAGTCTACCCTTCAGATCAGTTTTGGAAGTCTTTCTGGAATGGCCATTGTGCACAGTGGCATGGTGGCAGATTCACAAAGTTGATCATATAATTGTCAGTGAGAGAATTTTTAGCCAGTAAACAAATAACTGTATTGGAATATCCTCCCTACTCACCTGATCTGGCCCCCAGTGACTTTTTTCTTTACCTAAAAATAAAGGAAATATTGAAAGGAAGACATTTTGATGACATTTAGGACATCAATGGTTTAATATGACAACAGCTCTGATGGCCACTTCCAGGAAAACAGTTCCAGAATTGTTCTGAAGGGTGGACTAGGCACTGGTATGGGTGCATAGCTTTCGCAGGGGAGTATTTCAAAGGTGACCATAGTGTTACTCAGCAATGAGGTATGATGGCACTTTTTCTGGGATGAGTTCATGAACATAATTGACAGTCTTCATATATTAAGGGATTTGTATCTAAAATATAAAGAGAACCTATTCAGTTCAATAATAAGACTAAAAAATCAAACCTGTTGCCATCGAGTTGATTCTACTCCATAGAGACCCTATAAATACAGAGTAGAACTGCCCCACAGGGTTATCAAGGAGCAGCTGGTGAATTCAAACAGCCAACCTTTTGGTTATCAGCCAAGTTCTTAACCACTACGCCACCAGGGCTCGAATAATAAGGCATAAAAAGCCGACTAAAAAGTGAGCGAAGTAAATCAAAATTACAATGAATTGCCACTTCACACCTATTAATCCCCCCAGAAAAACCATTGCCATCAAGTTGATTCAGACTCATAGAGACCTTTTAATACAGAGTAGAACAGCCCCCATCGAGTTTCCAAAGAGTGACTAGATTTGAACTGCTAACCTTTTGATTTGTAGCGTCACAACCGTAGTGCTGCCATAGGTCTTCACACCTACTGGGATGACTGAAACTAAAAAGTCAGATAACATGTGTGGGCCAGACATGAGGAAATTCAGATGATTTGTTAGGTACTTATTTTAGTCACCTGGTACTGCTCCAACAGAAAATACCACAAGTGGAAGGCTTTATGAAGAGAAATTTTATAGACACAGTCCAGTGAGCAGCAAATCTATTTATGAGTTACAAGTCCACACAGAAATTATCACAGTCTGGTAGGTTGAGTCCAAAGACAAGGAGAATGTCTTGGCACAGGAACCTTAGGTCTCAAGGACATGTTCTGCTCTCGGTGCTACCTTTGTGGTGGTATGAGGTTCCCAGCATACTCTGCTCACTTCTCTCCCCTCCATGACACAAGCTTGTAGCCTGAGTCCTGTCTCAGCAGCACAACTACTGCCCACTCTCCATCATCAGCATCACAAAGGCAGAATTCACAACACATGGGAGAAATGGCACCGTATTGGGACTCATAGCCAAGTAAAATTAATACATATATTTTTAGGGAGACATAGCACGATCCATGACAGCACTGCAGTTAAGAATGCAAAATGATACAGCCATTGTGTAAAACAATGTGGCAGTTCTTCAGAAAAACTAAAAATATGAGGCCTGAAAGTTCAGTTTGTGAACCCATCCTAGAAAAAGTGCTACATACCTCATCCCTGAATATCACTACAGTCACCTTTGAAGCACTCCCCTCGGGAAGCTGTGCACTGAACCCAGTGCCTAGTCCACTCTTCAAAGCAGTTTTGGAACTCTTTTTCTAGAATGTCATCAGAGCTGTTGCCATGTTACCCTGAGTGTCCTAAATGCCATCAAAATATCTTGCAATATTTCCTTTATCTTCAGGTAAAGAAAAAAGTCATTGCAGGGCCAGATCTGGTGAGTAGAGATAGTGTTCCACTGTAGTTATTTGTTTACTGGCTAAAAACTCCTTCATAGACAGTGCCATGTGAGCTGCTGTGTTGTCCTGATGCAAGAGCTGTCCTTGAGTTGTTGGTGAAAAGTTTAGGTCATTTTTGTCTAACTTTTTCACATAGCCTTTTTAGCACTTCCAGATAGTAAACTTGGTTAACTGTTTGTCCAGTTACTACAAATTCATAATGAACAGTCCCTCTGGTATCAAAAAAGGTTAGCAACATTGTTTTGACTCTTGATTTGAACTGATGGAACTTTTTTAGTCATGGTGAATTGGCTGACTTCCGTTGTACACTTTGACCCTTTGTTTCAGGGCTGTATTTGTACACTCATGTTTCATCACCAGTGATAACACAACCCAAAACATCATCTTGCCACTCTAAGAGGTCTTGGAAAACTTCAACACTCCTTTGCTTTTGTTAATCAGTGAGCTCCTTTGAGACTCTTTTTTTTTTAATAATTGAGTGAAAACGTACAGTCTCATACATTTTCATGCCCACCTATATGCAGCTCCCACTGCTCTCCCTGCCTGTTGACAGCACACTCTTCTTCTCCACTCCATACATGTCTTATCCTCCCAAGAATCTCCTCTCCCTTCCTTTCCACCCACTCCCCCGCCGCCAGTAAGAGATCAGCAAGACGAAGTCCTCTAGATGTGTAAGACCATAAGTGCACACATCATATGGACACTCTGTGTCGCCAAGTCCAATCCATTCCTGTCCAAGAATTGACCTCCATTATGATTTATGGACAGGGGCAGCATCAGGGCCAGGGGCCATGCTCCCAGGGGAACTCCAAGGCCCCTGGACCATCAGTTGTGGTCTTTTAGTGGAGATCTCAGGGTGCTACCCTTTTTATTCTTGTGTAGCCAGTAAATTCCTTTGTGACCATTTTTCACACACCTTTCTTGTGTTCAGATTTTCAGTTGAGATTTTCATAACTGTTTCTCTATTGATGTTTACTTTGTCTGCTATGCTTCTTACAGTCAACTGACAATTTTGATGCATACTTCAAATTTTTGCAGTATTGCTGTCAGTTCTGCTTGTTAGTGGCTGCTGTGACCTCTCTTCATCTGTGGTGCTTTCTCTCCATCAGAAAAACATTTAATCCATGTGTACACTGCTGCTTTCTTCATGGTATTATCCCCCATGAACTTGTACTAACAAGTTCCTGATTTCACTTCCACTCTTGTTTGTTGCTCTTATAAAAGCTCTGATGTTCTTGGGATGGCACATAGAAACACACAACAACGATAATCAACACGACTCAGCAAGACACTGCCACACGTGGACACGAACACAGCTGTGAGACACTGATGTACCAAGGTTATGAAACCTTGCTGAGTTGTTTGTACAGTGCTGTCAATGTAAGCGCTTGGTGACTAGTTCACAAACTTAATTGTCAGACCTCGTAGAACTATTATACAAACCAAATGCAGTGCCATCAAGTCAATTCTGGCTCATAATGACCCTGTGGGTCAAAGTAGAACTGCCCCACGGAGTTTCCAAGGAGCACCTGGCAGATTTGAACTGCCGACATTTTGGTTAGCAGCCGTAGCACTTAACCACTACCCCATTAGTTTCCAGAACTACTATATGACCCCATTAATTTCACACCTAGGTGTATACCCAAAAGACTTGAGAGCAGAGACTCAATTGAGACTTTTACACCAGTGTCCATTGCAGCACTGTTCATAATAGCTAAAAGATGGAAATAGCATGTCTGTCAGCAAATGAATGGATAAACAAAATGTTATATATACATACAGTGGAATACTACTCAGCCAGTAGGAAAAAGAAATCTTGATACATACTGTAATACGAATAGAACTCAATGGCATTATGCTGAGCACAATAAGGCAACTACAAAAGGACAAATATTGTATGACCTCATTTACATAAAAAGACAAGAAAAGGCAAATGTGTCAAGACCAAAGTTTATTAGTGTTTACCAGGGACATAAAGGGGGATTAACCATGATGGAAAAATCACACTGATTAAGGATAGGGTTGCTGATTATTGTAATTGCTATAAATAAATTGTACACCTGTAAAAAGTTGAATTAACTCAAGTTCTGTGATATATTTGCAGTAATGACTGAAAAAAAAAAAAGAGTAGCTGCTTATATACAGCTAAACACTTTGGGAGATTTACCTTGGTTTGGAGGTTTAGGGTTATAATTTCATGGAACATCCCAGTAAACTGGCATTGTTAAGAGCATGTGTAGTGCTCCTGTTCCATCTCCCAGTTTGTTGTGTAGTTCCTGGGGTTTTAACAGTTTGCAGGTGGCATTCAAGGTATGACTGATCTCTGTTCACTTGATGCAGCAGAGAGAAAAGTAGAGTCAAGAATAGCAGGAAGATATGGAATATGTGGTTAATTGCCTCCATGAACAAATGGAATGTGTGGCTTATTGCTTCCGTCAACCTCCACTGTCACAAGACAAGAACTAGATGGTGCCCAGCTACCATTACTGCACATGTTGACCAAAGATTGTATAGAAGAATCCTAATCAAAAGGGGGAAATGCAGAATGGAATTTCAGACACTTACGGAGTCTAGACTTCCTATAGCAATGGAGGTTAAATGAACCCCTGAAACTGTTGCCTTAAAACTTTTAATTTGATTCCTTTTAAATCTTAAAAAAATATACCCTAAAGACATCTTAAAACTGAAGCCAAGTTTAGTTTAACTAGTTAAAAAAAAGATTTGCCTTGAGCATTATGCTCTGTGAAGAATTACCTGTTGTTTTAGTCAGTTAATGCTGCTCTAACAGAAATAGCACAGAGTGGATGGCTTTAACAAAGGAAAGCTTATTTTTACCTAGTCTGGTAGGTTACAGGTCTAAATTTACGATGTCTGCTCCAGGGGGAAGGTTTTCCCCTTGTCTAATCTGGAGGAAAGTCCGGTATTGCATCAGTCTTTGTCCTTAGAGCGTCTTGGCGCAGGAACCTCAGGTCTGAAGGACACGCTTTTGTCCCAGTGTTGCTTTCTTGGTGGTATGTGGTTCCCAATTCTGTGTTTCCCTTTCCTTTTATCTCTTGTAGGGTGAAGGGATTAAGGGTGGGGCAAGCCATACTCCAGGAAAACTCTCTTTACAGTGGAGCAGGGAGGTGATCTTATAAAGGGATTTACAGTCCCACCCTAATCCTTTAACATGCAGCATAGGAGAGCCACAAAATGGAGGACAGTCACAAGACACTGGGAATCATGGCCCAGCCTCATGGCTACACGTATTTTGGGGGGGACACAATTCAATTTATGACACCTGTATAGGGTCAGGTTGGCAACAGCAACTCAGAAGATTAGATAAGAACCTTGGGAGTCAGTTGAGTTAATAAGGGGATGACAGCTCAAGAAAGATGAGAATAGTTGCACAACTTGAAGAACATAATCAACATCACTAAAATGTGCATATAGAAGCTTCTGAATCAGTATTTCCCTGTGCGCATTCTCAGTAGCAGCAACAAAATAAATATAGAAAAAAATATAGTGATTACCAAGTGTTAAACCCACTGCCATTGAGCCAGTTATGACTCATAGCGACTCTTAGAAGTGTTTATACAAAGTAACATGGAACTGAGACTTCCTCCTTACATAATAGGAGAATTGAATGAAAAATACCTAAAGAATAAGTAATTTACTAAAATCTCAAAAGGAAAGGAATCTACACTGAGATACCACTCTTTACCTATATGTTAGCAAAGAACATAACATTTGTAATACAATGTATTTGAAGGGGATATGAGGAAATAGGTACTCTTATACATTGTTGGTACAATCTGTAGGAGCAATTTGGTAGTGTTTTAAAGTTACAAGTGCACTTGCTTTTTGATTTACAGTTCCATTTACAACAGTTGTAGACATTTGTAATATTTACTGCAGCATCAAGTGTAATAATAGCAAAAGAGTAGAAATAGCCTAAATATCCTTCAGGGTGGGGACAAATTAAATAAATCATCACCCATCCATAAAATGGACTTCTGTGCAGTCGTGAAACTGAAAATATGAGAAGGTTCTTTACTCACTAGCATGGAATGTTTTCCAAGATAGATTAAGTACAGAAAGCAATGCGTGTGCACAAACACTTACGCACATCTTAGACTGAGTTCTCTAGAGAAGCAATATCAGTGGAGCATATATACATAGAGATTTGTCCAAAGAAAATCGCTCTTGCAGTTCTGGAGGCTGGCAAGTCCCAAATCCATGGGTCAGGCATCAGGTTGGAGGCTTCTTCTGACATGTGGTTGCAGGGGCTGACAAAACCAGAATTCGTGGGTCAGGTTAAAGGCTGCTGGTTCATGTCACAGAAGCCAGAGGTCAGGGGATGATGAGTCAGACAGAGTATCCAAATAGTGGTTTGCCACAACATCCATACATATATATATTGGATGTATACCATACTCCCAAAAAAATTGGTTAGGTTTCAACTGATTGACTTCTCATCTGATCACAGCTCATAACAGATCACAAAGTAGAGTATGATTACATAGTATCTCCAAACCACTGAGACTCATAGCCTAGCCAAGTTGACACATAACCATATCCATCATGTGTATGTATACTTAGATGTATATGTGTATGTATATGCATATCTGTACATAGAAATACAGGTAGGAATTTAATTCTCTAGGCATAGAATAGTTTTTGGAGGAATACGTAAGAATTGTTTTCTCAGAAGGGTAACAGGAGCTGGGAGAAAGCAGTTCTGGAAAGGAGAGTTTTCATGATATACCTATTTGTAGCTTTCAATTTTTAGTTATGTAAATGTATTACTGAGTCTAAAAGTAAGTTTTAACTGTATGAAAGATTTAAACAGTGTAATAATAACAGTGTTAAAACTGATCTGTCATTGTGATCAGCTGTTAGTAATTGATACTAGTATTTGAGACATGTTCCATTTATGTGGTGGATTTGTTTTATAAGGCTTCATTCTATCAGAAGTTTACATTTTATTATTTTAAAGTATATGCGTAAGTGGTTTTCGTTCAGTGGAGAGGTTATAGGTGGTTTAAGATTTTTCTTCTCTCCTGTATCTCCCTAATTTTCTGTAGTGAAGGCGAATTTGTGGTTTCTTGGCATCACACAAGTCAAGGAGATGTCATCCAGTGCAAATAACCTATTAACATGTACTACATCTATAATCAGGAAAAAATACTTAAGAAGATCTATGCACAAATTAATTTTTAGTTTTTTTTAAAGCACTTGAAGAATAGTGAAGTACAGCATGTTTGTGTTTTTGTTCTGGGCTACAGTGGGGTGCTTACGAGACGAGAAGCCAGCCTTTATGAGTAAGTGTGGCACACCCAGTAAATCTCGTCGTCGGATTGGCAGTACTGCTTCTCCTTGTCCCAAAATCATGTCCAGTCTTGATTTCGGATAATTTGAGTTTTGCTGTCTGGCCTTGGTGTACCCCCTCAGCCTTTATTAAAAAAAAAAAAAAAAAATCCCACTGCTGTCTAGTCTATTCTTACTCATAGCAGCCCATTAATACCTAGTAGACTAAGAAAAAAATACCTGGTGCAATGCAGTTGATTTCTTTCCTAATTAACTCCTTCTGATTAGAGATCCTCAAATTCTTAAGAAGAAGCAATAATGTAGCATGCTGTTCAGCTCTAACTAACAATTCTAGATCAGGCATTTGTTAATAACATGCAAAAGGCTCTTCCCACTGGCTTTTCAAAGTGAGAAATTCAGTTGGGTGTTTTCAGTCTTTGTGATGTTTTGTTGATTAATGTATGTGATTCTTCATTGCTTCTAGGTAAACCTTACAAACCACTGTGGTTTTATGGGAGGACTACAGAAAAACAAAAGCACTGGACTGACCACTCCGTATTTTGCTACCTCCACAGTAGAAGTAATATTTCATGTGTCAACAAGAATGCCTTCTGATTCTGATGACTCTTTGACCAAAAAAGTAAGTGCTAAGGAAATTGTATTTTCATTTTAAAATCCTAGTAATTAAGAAAAGTAATACATAAAAAGATGTAATTAAGTAATTGGTGAAGCACTGTTTCTGGCTCTAGAATTCTACTGTTCACCCAAGACTTTGTTCAGAAAGAGGATTATTCTAGAGAAAAGGGTATGATTGAAGAGTACTGTTTTAACAAAGAATATGCCTTCAGAAAAAATAAGGAGGATATGACAAATTTAAAAACCTCTGTTTAAATTGAGAAAGTACTATTTCTGTTCCCAAAGTACATAATATTTATACTGACTGAAAAAGAGGGTGAAATATAAATTATATATCACTTAAGATGTAGCATAAATATACCATAAACTCAAAGAAAAAATTAATATGACGGATAAAATAAGCATATTATTAAAAGAAATTTTGCTACCATCAAATGTATGAGGGATGTGATGGAATGACTTTGATAGTGTGGGTCTGTTAAAACCTGCACCACTGTTTTGCTGGCCAGCAGAGACATTCAAATGCATTCATTCTAGTGACCACAGAGGTACCTCTGAGTAGTTTTCAACCCATGTTTAATTTTGTTAGTGAGAGACATTTTGAAAAGCAAAACCTTGCCCAGTGTTTCTTAGATTTCTTTCTTTACCATCTCCTCCTCCTCCTCCTCCTCATCCTTAGTATATTCAAAACTATGCTAAACATAACCAGATTGAACATCTTCATTCATTTTGTTTGAAACTCTTGCGTGCAATCAGAGCTTTCACTTTTCATTGTTAAGCTGTGAAAAAAGTACTATTCATATGTGTTTTAGAAAGCAGCCTCAGAACTCCTTAAGTATTTTATAAGATTGCTTTGACTAACCTTGATGCCTTTTGTACATTTTAGGGTACTACTAGAAATTGTTTAATGGCTAAGAAAGCTAATGTATCATTGCAAATTAGATGGCAATAAATAGTTGAGGTGAAAGTAACTGATAAGTGTAGGAAACAAGTATGCTACAGAATGTAGTGCTTGCATATAGTGTTTGGAAGTACTAATGGGAATCTAAAACCAAACCCACTGCCGCTGAGTCTATGCCAATTCATAGCAACCATATAGGACAGAGTAGAACTGTTCCATAGAGTTTCCAAGGAGCACCTGGCCAATTTGAATTGCCGACTTTTTAGTTAACAGCCATAGCACTTTAACCACTACACCACCAGGGTTTCCACTAATGGGAATAATGCTCAAATATTTGTTGTTCCTTGTCTCTTTACAGGGCAAAAAGAAGATATGCCCCACAATGTTGGCAGATAAGGGTTGAAGGGTTGGATTAGAGTATAGCTTCCTGAAAACTTCAATTAAGCCCTTTCTATCATTGATTTATTTTAAATATCTGTGAAAAAGTCATCTCCAAATTAGGAACAATTATGGGTAGAGTTTTAAAAAGATAAGTAACTCTAACTATTGAGAACTTGGTAGTGACTCACACTTAATCATTATCACCTTTTTCATGGATCCCTGGGCTCAACTTCTAAACTAGACCAAAATCTAAAATTAATAGCATCTTAGATTTCAGATCAGACAACAGGACAGTGGAGATCATTTCAAAAAGAAAATTGTGTCAGAATATTTTTACTTTAGTATATTAAACCTGGTAATTATATGGAACTTTAAATTTTATTCAGTATCCTTTGTAGAAATGGAAACCCTGGTGGCCTAGTTGGTTAAGTGCTACATCTGCTAACCAAAAGTTTGGCAGTTCAAATCCACCAGGTGCTCCTTGGAAACTATAGGGCAGTTCTGCTCTGACCTTTAGGGTCACTATGAGTAGGACCTCACTCCACAGCAGTGCTTTTGGTTCTTTTTTTTTTCCCCATGGAAATCTCAATAAGGTTTCTTATTTCCTTCAAAACAGCCAAATACTTAAATTGAAGTCTTGAGCAATCTTTATCATAACATATGGAACACTGGTGGCATAGGAATTAAGAACTCAGTCCCCTAACCAAAAAAGTCAGCAAATTCAGATCCATGAGCCATCCTTGAAACCTTATCAAAAATCAAACCAAACCCACTGCTGTCAAGTTGATTGCAACCCATAGTCACCCCATAGGACAGAGTAGAACTGACTCCATGAAGTTTCCAAAGAGCGCCTGCGGGATTTGAACTGTGGGACCTTTCGATTTGCAGACATAGCACTTAACCACATAACCAGGGTTTCCTAGAGGGCAGTTCTGCTCTGCCCTGTATGGTGTCTATGAGTCAGAATCACACCATAGCAACAGGTTTCGGGTTTTTTTTTTGTTTTTTGTTTTGGGGTATCATAACAAAGAAAACAGGATTTGGAGGTGGTGAAACTAAGAATTGTAAATGAGTTGAGTTCCAGTTAAAGTTTTACCTTAAAATGGTGAAATCCTTCATACTAGATTTACTGCAGACTTTGAAGGACTAAACCTTGAACATTAGTGGTCTGTTTCCTTTGTAAGCTTTGATTTATTTTTCTTTGATAATTCTAAATTTTAAAATGAGAGAAATTTAGCAAGTAGAAAGTGCAGCTGTTTTAAGTGCAAGTGTATTTATAATTTTCAGAAGTTTGTAATGTAAGTTAAGTGTTTTAGTGCTACTCTCACAGAAGTACCACAGAGTGGATGGTTTTAACAAAGGAAAGTTTATTCTTACATAGTCCTGTAGGCTGCAAGTCCAAATTCAGGATGTCCGCTCCAAGGGAAGACTTTCCCCCTTGTCGGCTCTGGAGGAAAGTCCAGTATTGTGTCAGTTTTTGTCCAGGGAGCGTCTTGGTGCAGGAACCTCAGGTCTGAAGGACTCGCTCTTCTCCTGGTGCTAGTTTCCTGATGGTGTGAGGTTCCCAATTCTCTGCTTACTTCCCTTTCATTTCCTGTAGGACGAAAGGCTTAAGGGTGGGGCAAGCCGTACTCCAGGGAAACTCCCTTTGCATTGGATCAGGGAGGTGATTTTATAAAGAAATTTACAGTCACACCCTAATCCTTTAACATGCGTCATAGGAAAATCACAAAATGGAGGACAATTATAGAATACAGGGACTCACGGCCTAGCGACACGGCTGCACGTGTTTTGGGGGGAACACAATTTGATCCATGACAGTAAGCATGTATACCATTTTGATTCGTGACTACAATAGTCATAGCTATTTTTTATTGACAAAAAGCATAAATTAGGCTAGTAGACAAGCTCTTTACTTCAATAAAACAATTTCAAGTGTTTGTTTTAGTGAAAAATTTCAAAATGCCATTGCTTTAAAATGTAGAGTACATTATTATATAAAAGTAAAACCTGTCATAATTGTGGAAAATACATAATACAGCAATATCAAGTTTGGAAGGTATACTTATTTTATCAGTTTAAATCCGTTTTAAGTAAAATCTATCAAAGGACTAAATTTAAGCAGTTTGCGAATAATGTACATCATAGAATACATACTCATACTTTTACTACCATTCCCCAGTAAGAAATGATAGCAACTTTTAAGTCATCAGAAGTGGAAGATTTATCTGACCAAGTACTTGGAATAACCAGAAACCAGACCATTGCTCACAGCCACCCCATAAGACAAAGTAGAACTGCCCCATAGGGTTTCCAAGGAGTGGCTGGTGGATTCAAAGTGCCGACCTTTTGGTTAGCAACCGCGGCTGTTAACCACTGTTCCAGCCAGGGCTTCTGCTTCAGAATAGCTCATCTGAATCTTTGCTCATAGAAATCAAAAAAGCTTATAAATACTAATTTTTCTGTGAACTGACTTTTCCTTTTTCCTGTTTTCTGTGGCTCTTGTCCTTAATCTGCTCCTCAGCATATTAATTTGTAAGATTTTTTTAAATAATAGCCTTATGTTTTTGCTTTATAATTTATAATATGAAATCCTTTTTAAAAGAAGGTTAAATGCTTAAATTTAATCATAGAAGCCAGTTGTCTTATACCAGTTCTCCTTAATAAAAAAACCACTTTCTGTATTGGTATTTTTTCTCCTGAATTTAATAAATTCCACATTAGTGATAATAAGTTGAGGCCTTTAACATGTGCCCTATTACAAATGAACAATTGGATATCATTACGTTGTCCCCCTTTCCTTGGTACATATATCTTTAGGTGTGTTAATCCATTCAGTAGACACATTAATGAGCGCTGGTTGAAGTGCAATATTGGAGGAAGTAGGGCTTGTTGACCTCAACATGGAGTTTAATACCTCTAATTAAATTACATAGTCGACAGTCAGTATAAAGAAATAGCCATGCCTCTGGCAAGCTAGAATTATTTATGACTTTGGCTCTTTGTTGCAAACTTAATAAGAGAAAAATCATTTATATCCATTTTAAGAAACTAATTTTAATCCTAACTTTTTATTTAAAATATTGTATGTTGATTTTCTGAATTATTTAAAATATTCTGTTTTCTCCGAATGAGAGGTAAATATCCTTGGAACTATTTAAACACTTCCATTTCTTGTGAAGAGAAGCTTTTTGAAGGCTCAAGACAGTAGCAGCAGATTTTTTATAACATGTACTATACTTTTTGAACAAATTAACTGAAGATTCAGTCTAGCAAAGTCTCTCAGAAATATTATACCACCATATCAAAAATCCTGATATAACCCCAGTCCAAGCCAACTGTTCTATAAATTACCTCTACCTGAGAAAGATTGATGGAAAATGGTTAAAAATAATTTCCACTTAGCTGAGTTTATTCACCCCTAAAAATCAGAAGTGCTGTAAGCATTGGTATAAAGTGTTCACAGGAGCCTCTCTCATTTCCTCTGTCTCCTTGTTCTATCCACTTGCTGATACTCTGCTTCATAGGTAGCTGAATCATCCTTTTAGAAGTTTGATAAAGATCAAGTTGAGATAATTGTAACATACTTAGTTGGGCTCTCTAGTCTATCTTTCATTTCCTGGACCCCCAAAAGAGGGAAAAGAAGCACTTTATTTAAGTGTGTTTCCTCCGAAATGCTGTTAGTGTAATGGACAGCATTTCATTCTCTGTCTTGAAATTTGGTCTTAACAGCTTCACAAATAAATGAGTATTGTAGATCTCCTTGATCTATTTTAATTTTAAATCTTTTTGTTCTTTCTTGTAGAACTAAAATTACAGTGTAACTTTCCAAAGAACTCTGTGTTTGATGCAGTCTAGAAAATTAATTCAAAAAACCAGTTTAAGGAATAATTGTAAAAAAAAGTTTTTCATTGTTTTGGATAAAACATAGTAAATATAATAGTTAATAAATGCTGTGAATTTTAATGTTCTGTTTCAAATATAACAATTTTCTTCTAAGTAATTCTATTTTTAACATCATGAATTCGACCTTTGACCTCAGTTTCTACAAATACACTCCTGTTAACAAGAACAGAGGACAGGAACACCAGGAAATTTAATGGGTGACAGTGAACTTGTCGCAGCATTGTGAGTGGTACAGTTCAGACAGGAAAGCAGTAGTTTGTTGTTGCGTGTAGAATAAAATTCTGTTCCTTCCTGTGGCCTTCAGTGCCCTGCACAGTTTGTGCATTCTTGCCTACCTCTGCCTTTGTATCTCCTGTCACTTTGTGTTCCTCGCTGTCGGTCAGGCCTCTCTGGCTGTTGTTGTAACCTTCCAACATGTTGAGCTAATTTTCTGCTCAGGAGCTGTGCACTTACTGTTCTCATCAGCTGAAATGGTCTTTCTTTAGATCGTCGGCTCTTTCATTCTTATTGTTCTAGTCTCAGACCCACATGACATTTTCTCCGAGAAACGTCTCCAGACTTCTGAGCTAAAGAAACTCCCCACCTACCTGTGAACAGTCACATTGCGCTATTTTGTTTTCTGGGTAGCACCTTTTACCATTTAAAGTAGTCTTCTTTGTTTATTTTTGTATATGCTTATCTGTCTCCTTCCACTAGAATGTAAGGCTTTCAGGTCAGGAATGGTGTCTGTTTTGTTTACTGCTGTGTCCCCGCACCCAGAACCAGGTCTGCTAGTGTTTAACAAATGTTTGGGTTACTACAGCTTTCGTGGCCACAAATCAGCGGCATTCTCTCTAAGTGAAGAGATCGTCATCATTATTAACTAAATATATATAAATAATCGTAGAATTGGAGACAGCACTCTTTTTATGATGGGTATTGTGTAACAATAGAAAAAAGTTGCCAAGGTAAATAATTGTTTTCATGTCAGTCAGCAGTATTTATTGAATATACACTCTGCTAAGCATGGTGCTCGGTGCCTGGCACTTTAGGAAGATGCAGGGCTTTTAAGAAGCTTTCTTTCATTACTTAAAATGAGTGATTCAGTCAGGAAGTAAATGTATGAAAATGTGTGTGACCATAAGTAAGTGCATGAAAGTATACATTTTAGCATGATGGAGGCATGCATGGTAGTATATAGTTCCCGAGTATGAGTGTCTGGGAGGTGGAGAAAAGAATGGGGACTTCCAGGTAATGAATAATACTTTACCTCAGTTTCTAAATATTTACTGATATCTCCCAAAGTGACTGTTAGCCAAATTAATTTCTGTATGTTCCTCAGCTTTTAGTCAGATGCCATTACAGATCCCTTTTCTTTGTTATTTGCATTCAGAAAAGTATATTTAGCATAAGCCAGCCAAGTGCCGTCGATACTTGTCTGTATTTACAATTACTCATTTATTGTTTGATTCGTTTCCTCTGCCTCATGCACTGGGCTCAGAGCTTTGTGAGAGCACAGACCATGTCTGCTTTTCCTCATCACTGTATCTGGAACAGCTGGCATAGTGCATTTAGTGCACCCTCAGTGTTTGCAAGTGTATGAAAAATTGTGGATAGGGAGAAAGGCGAGAAGGTCTTTTTAAGAACTCCCTGAGCTAGTCAAGTTGTATAGGATGAGTATATCTGACCTAGGGCAATAGTAGAAGAAATAAGGAAAGTACAAAAAAGGAATACAGTATATTTTTTTTTTAAAAAAAAAAGAAAGCCCTGTTAGAGATATGGTAAATAAAACAGAGGAGTCAAAGAAGGCTTTCAGGTTTTGACCTGTAATTATGATTTTTTATTGGGTGCTTTTAGCAGAAGTGGGGAAGTCAGGAAGGTAAGCTGATCTTCTGACAGAGGTGGTATAGCTGGTTTACATCAGTTCCAGTCTTCAGCCTCAGAGTATTTACGTTCCATGGCCCTGAAGAAATCAGCAGTTGACTCTGGAATCCTGCTAGTGATCATGCAGAATGAAAGCACTACCATAAAATAGGCAAATACCCTAACTTTCACAAAAAGACATAAACTGCAGAAATGACCAACATTCATAAGCTCCATGTCAATGCCTGGAAGAAAGAGGATTATTAGACAGATGGTTTGTGAGCACTTAGATAATAAAGTAGTGATCACTGGGAGCCAACATGAGTTCACCATAACAAATCACATCAAAGTAACTTAATTTATTTTAATAGGATTACTAGATCAGGGAAAGCCATAGACAGTATAGCATTTAACTAAGTCTTTTGTTGTGGACAGGTTAAAGAAATGTAGTCTTAATAATTCAGTAAATATATTCACAACTGATTGTGTATATCCTTATCCAGAGCACATGAGTTAATTATTTAGTGAGAGGCAACTTAACGGAGGTGCTTCTAGAACCAGCCTGTCTGGCTTTGAATCCTGGGTCTGCCATTTATTAGCTGTATGACCTTAGGCAAGTTACTTCATCTTTTTATGCTTTAATTCCTCATCTTTAAAAATAGGGATAATAATAATCATACTTGTATAGCATTGTTGTGAAAATTAAATGAGCTGATTATCACTAAGCAGTTAGAATAGTAAGTACTCAGTAAATGCTGGGCTTTTGGGTTGTTTGTTGTACCCAAGAGAAAGGTCTATAATGACTTCCTTCAAGGCTCTTTGTCCTAACCTTAGGTCTTTTGGCATTTTTTTATCCAAAACCTAAATGAAGACATACAAATTTGAATTCAAGGATAACCCAGATCTGGGAAAGAGAAAGCCAACACATTTAATAGCAGAATCAAGCTAACAAAAGACTTTCATACACTTAAAGATAACCTGAACCTGGCAAGGTAAAATTTAATAAGCATAAATATAAAATCGTCTCTTTAGTTCTAGCAGTCAGCTTTACCTGCTTTAAAGAACTTTGTAAGAAAAAGACATAGTTTGAGCTAACATACTAAAAATACAGAAAATCATTCAGTGAATTGAATAAAGGAAGAAATGGTCCCACTGTGGGCTGGCAGTATCAGAGCACATATTGATGGTATATTGTAGTCCAACCAAAAACCAAACCCAGTACCATCAAGTTGATGCGTACTCATAGCTATCCTGCAGGACAGAGTAAAACTGCCCCATTGAGTTTCCAAGGAGTGCCTGGTGGATTTGAACTGATGACCTTTGGGTTAACAGTCATAGCACTTAACCACTATGCCACCAAGGTTTCCTGTTGTAGTCCAGATACCACTATTTAAAAGAAACATCAACAAACTGACTCAGTAGTCCAAGATAGTAAATTAATGGGTTTGTAAACTGGACAAACAGGAACTACAGACAACCTGGAACAGTTGATATCTATTAGACAAAATCTGTAAATATCTAAAGATGATACATAGGATAGGGCTTGAATTTACTTAGTAGGCCTCATTTTGAAAGAACTAGCTTCAAAAAGCTTGTAGCTTAATGTAAAGAGTGTTCTGATAATTGTTTAAAAATGAAGTGAGCTGGTAGGTAAATTAGTGAGCTTCTCAGCCTTGTAAATATTCAGTTATTGTGCAGCTGGGATAAAGTTATTCCTCTACTGGGTGAGAAATGAGAGCTTTAAGTTTACTTCCAGTGCTGTAATTTATGAGGTAAAGTATAAAATATTCTAACTGCTTTGTGATAATTAGCTCATTTAATTTTCATAACAGCAGTACAAGCAAAAGGTAAGTTTTGACATGTTGAAGTTCATTTAAATAACCTGATGATAACTGCTTTATCTTTATAAATTAATGCTGATAATCTGCAGCTGTGTTATATACCTTAAGTTTCTAAGTGAGTTGAGCAGTAATTGAAGTTCATTGGTAAAGTAGTTTGGTTACCAAGGTAGGCCTATTTTATGTCATAAATGAATTGGCAACAATAGAAAACAACCAAAAAGTATGTGTGCAGTTACATGGATGTGAGTGCATACATGTATCTAGAAAGGCCTACAAGACTAAACACACATGCAAATATATGTGTATCTGTAGGCATCTATACATACATTTGTGTGTACTGCATATATATTCACATAAATAACAAAGCGTGTCGAGGCTTCCTAGACATATCCAAGCAACTCACAGCATTGGTTTGCTGGGTTAGAAGGCTTGGGACCATAGAGTCTGAGGACATCTTAGTCAGTTAACATAATATAGTTCACAAAGAATGTTCTACATCTCAGTTTGGTGAATAGCACTTGGGATCTTAAAAGCTTGCAAGTGGCCATTGCAACTGTTGGTCTCTACTCATCTAGGGCAAAGGAAAATGAAAGAAATTAAAAGCTCAAAGAAGAAACTATTCCATGGGACAAATAAGCCACATGGACAATAGCTTCTTCTAATCTGAGACTGTAAGAGCTAGATTATGCCCAGCTACCACTATTGACTATTCTCACGGGGCACCCAGTAAAAAGTCCTGAACAAAATGGGAGAAAAATATAGAACAAAACTCAAAGTTCCCCAAAAAAGGCCAGACCTGCTAGAGCCCTGGTGTTGTGGTTGAGAGCTTGGATGTTAACCAAAAAGTCAACAGTTCGAATCCATGAATCATACTTTGGAAATCTTGTGAGTCAGAATTGACTTCACAGCAGTGGATTTTGGTTTGGGTTTTTTTTTTCCACTAAACCAATAAAGACTAGAGGACCCCTTATGACTATTGTCCCAGGATAACTTTTGAACTTGGATTTGTAGTTATTTCTGCAGGTCACCTTTCAGCCAAATAATAGACTGGCTTATACAGTAAACATTATCACTCATGAGTAATTTGGTTTCTTAAACAATTAACAATATGAAATCAGTCAGTATTTACCCAAGAGCAAAGATGAGAAGACAAGGGGAAGATCAGTGGAAACAGTAGAAATAGTGAGAATGCAGACCCGTTATAAAAGTTGTAACTAATGGCACAAAACAATTTGTATAAGTATTGTTAAATGGAAGCCTGATTAGCTGTGTTAACTTTTACCTTTTATTGTTTTTAAAAAGAGGAAGAAATAAAACTACATTCAACCACAAAAAAAAAAAAGAAAGAAAGAAAGAAAGAGAAATGATTTGGCATCTGGGTCCAAAAATATGAAGGTCAGAACTCCTCTGATAGTGTTCAAGCTATGGGAAAATCTGTTGAGTACACAAAGGATACAGTCTTGTCTGTTTGTAAAAGATAAAATCAAATAAATAAATGTAAAATAGTGTATAAACTGTTTATGTCAAATATACACATTCCTGGTATTTCTAAATTCATTCTTTAGTCATCATTAGCAATATTACCAGGATATGTAGCAATGACTGGCAATTTCTCAATTTGTGTCTAACATTATACTGTGGACTTTAAGAATAACAGCCACGAAAATCCAGTGCCATCAAGTCGATTCCAACTCATAGAGACCCTAAAGGATAGAGTAGAACTGCCCCATAGAATTTCCAGGGAGCACTTGGTAGCTTCAAACAAACTGCCAACCTTTTGGTAGCAGCCATAGCACTTAACCACTGCACCACTAGGGTTTCCTTTAAAGGTATAGAAAGAGATATAAAAATAGCCTCATGACAATATAGAATAATTATGTTTAGCATTTGAATATAAATGACAAGAAATTTTTGTGAATCTTTCTTTAAATATTTGAACTATTTAGAATACTTTGTTATACACATTTCTGTGCCAAAAATTTGCGTTAGAGCATCTTGGTAAAAGGATGTAGTGTTCTTTTCTGTTAAACTTGTGTAACAGACCTTCAGTACCCTATGGTAGATACTTGAAGACAAGCTTTGGTTATAAGATAAAAGTACAGTTGCCTTTTTCCCATGTTTCTTTAGATAAGTGGACACTAGAAATTATAGATAGTTTTGGCAAGAGTTCAAGGGTTAATGTAGCAGATAAATAAAAGGAATTTTCTGTAAATTGAGACCTGCATTATTTCAGTTGTCTTGTCTCTCCTAACGTAACTCATTTAATTTTAAAAAGTAAATACTTAAATTCTTCCTGACAGTGTGCTCAGCTTTTACTATCGTTTATTACTTCAATTATACTCGATATCACTTAGAACAATCTGCCATTTGGAAATTTCAGTATAGCCTGGAGCTGAGTATTAGATCTGGCTGCTGTTGTAACGTGTACAGCATATGACATTAATGTATCAAAATTAGATTGGATCATCCCTCCTGGTTAAATTTATTTCACATTTCTTTTGTATTCAGTTAACATAAACCTATTAGGGAAGCTGACACATGGGGATGGCTGTATAGGAAGGATATTTTTAAAGTATTTTGATTAAAAAATGAAATTATAGAGCCATGACTTTTCTGAGTTGTATAATCTTTTTTGCTTTTTAAAAATGTCACAAAGCCGAGATCCTGTGTTCATAGAATTCAGGTTGTGTATATATATATTTTGCAACTTAATGAGAATTAAAAATTTTTAAATAAACAGTATTTTAATGTTTGAGACATGACAAGTATGAAAAGCAATAAAAATGCTGTGGTTTATAAGAGCAAAAAGATTTGATCCATTTAAGCCTAACAAAAACGTCTGTCTTACTCTTTGTACCAGTCACTGCTGAATTTGTAGATTGTACTCTATAAATTTAGCTGGACGCTATCCTTAGGATATTATCTACTTCTGTAATCCTCTAAATTATCTGAGAGAGCATTTCTAACTTACGAATATAAATATTAAAGTTAAAGGATTTATCTTGTCTTCTCATGTTTATTGACATTCGTAAAACCAAAAAAACCAAACTCACTGCCATCGAGTTGTGTCTGACTCATAGTGACCCTAGAGGTCAGGGTAGAACTGCCCCATAGAGTTTTCCAGGGAGCACCTGGCAGATTTGAACTGTCAACCTCATGGTTAGCAGAGGTAGCACTTAACCCACTACACCACCAGGCCTTCCTTAACATTTGTCATCAGTTTCCTAAACAGGTAGATGTGTTTGAGGACTTTAAGAGCTATGAGACTACTGATTGATTGTTTGTTTGTTTTTGTTTTACATACTTCTGTTTAGTAGATGCCCTCCTCAGAAATGGAAACCCAAGGGGTGTAGTGGTTAAGAGCTATGTCTGCTAACCAGAAGGTTAGCGGTTCAAATCCACCAGCTGTTCTTTGAAAATCCTATGAAGGGCAGTTCTACCCTGTACTATAGGGTCACTATGAGTCAACACAAGTACAGTTGTACAAATAAATTTCAATCATGCACAGATCTTTTGAATGTCAGTTAACAACTGTGGGTTTGTAAAGTGGCAGGGAACCCTTTACTAATTGGCCTTAACTCCTTTCTTTGAATCACGTGTTAATGTAGTCTATCTTGTGATTTTTTAGCCAAAATAAATTACATACTTCAAAAAGAGAAACTGACTGCAAGTTATCTCACAGTGTAAATATTTATGACATGCTTGTTTTACTCACCTTAACTTTTCCGCCTGCAGTGTATACAGTTATCTGAAGAAATGGGGGGGAAAGCCCGTGTAAGATATGTACCAAAGGTAGATTCAAATGTTTACAGTGACAGACTCAGTAAATGTACTAGAATAACCAAATTTCACATTAAAGTGAATGTTTATACAATGCTGTCTATGAAGGAAACTCAAAACTAATGGGTATTAATTTTTCTTATAATTTACTAGAAATCCAATTTTAGATGCTTTGCTTTCATACAGTTTTAATCATCATACAATTAATTCTCTAGCTGCCATAAACCCCTTCGTAAGTCCCACAGATATTCAGATAACATCATGAGGATCTCACAAGTAACATCCCATGTAATCTATTTGGAAGAATTTTTAAGTTTCTTAGTCAAGAAAACCTGAAAATAAATTTGTTAAACTAAATGTAATCAACTCACTCACTAGGTGATTGTCCAATTTATGAATTATCTGTTTCTTTTCCTTGTCTTCCTGTTGCCTCCTTACAGCTGCTTCACTGCTCATTAGCACTTCCAGAGAGTAGTCAGAAAAAAATGAGAACCTTGAATCAGTCAGTTTTGCTACTTGTTAAAACATTCTTTTAAAAAATTTGATGGTCAGAGTTAGCTCATAGTATACATGTTGATGACATTTATCCCTAGTTGTCTCTTCTTTCCCACCTGCAGTGTGTCCAGTTTTCTGAAAGTAATGGAAAAGTTACTTACAAGCAGCTAGTTAAGTAAGTGTGTATGTACTGTGAATCTTGGTCACCTAAGTTGTTTCCCATTGGTTAACTGACTCAGTGACACCTAACAACAACAATAGGCATTTGAGAATTATCTAGTCATCTGAGTGTTTTCTAATGTCTTTTTTAATGTTTGTGTCACGTGCTGTGAAAAGGATCAAATGAAATTTTTAAAATCTTATTTTATTTCTTTACCCTTTTCTTTTTTTTATAGTGTATTGTCAGTAGCTGTATGAGTATACTCATAAGGCCTTTGTAAAGCATTGTGAACTATTTTCTTGGTTTTCCAGTTGAGACATTTAGGAAATGATGAAGTACACATTGTTTGGTCAGAGCATACTAGAGACTACAGGAGAGGAATTATTCCTACAGAATTTGGTGATGTTCTTATCGTTATATATCCAATGAAAAATCATATGTTCAGTATCCAGATAATGAAAAAACCAGAGGTAAGAACTTCTTGTCTTTTATTTTAATAATGCGTTTTTGAATTCTAAACAGATTTGCATGTTTTTCCATCTTACAGAAGAAAGATTTGACTGAGCATCAAATATGAAGGGCAATGAGATACAGACCTTGGTAGATGTGTGGATTATCTAAGCCTAATAAACAAGGAGCTAGACCAGGATCAGTAGCAAGAGACTATGTCCAAATAGGAGAAGGCTAGGTATGCCAGAGTGAAAGTGCTCTTGTACTAAGCACACAGAATGACTTGGCTTCTATTCAGAGGGCAACTGCAGTTTCTAAAAGACACAATACAAGTAAACATTCCTTTTAAAAGGAGTATGCATGATTCCTATGCTTTTAGTTAATACTTTTTATTAAGCTTGTGTAATTATTTAGTCGTATCATTTAATAAAAGTTCTACACAGTGGAAGAAAACTAGTTCTTTTAAAAATTTAATAATAAAGGTTTGTTAGTATTTTGGTGTCTGTCTTCCCTTTTTGTCACTCCACTAGGTGCTTTTAGCTTATAGAAAACCTGACAGTTAATCATGAATCTTTAGGATGTTTTCAGTTGGGTTGAATTTCTCATGTGTTGATTTAAACTTAGAAGTTGGCCAGGTTTCTTAGGATTCATCTGAACCATAGGTCAGCAAACCAGAGCCCATGGCTGTAGTTTGTACAGCCCATGGGCTAAGAATGGTTTTTATATTTGTCTTAGTCATCTAGTGCTGCCCTAACAGAAATACCACAAGTGGATGGCTTTAACAAAGAAAAGTTTATTCTTACACAGTCTAGTAGGCAACAAGTCCAAATTCAGGGTGTCTGCTCCAGGGGAAGGCTTTTCCTCTTTGTCAGCTCTGGAGGAACGTCCTTGTGTTGCATCAGTCTGTCTGGTCTGATGAGAGTATCTCTGCACAGGAACGTCAGGTCCGAAGGACACACTCTGCTTTCATTGCTGCTGTCTTGATGGTATAAGATACACAACTCTTTGCTTGCTTCCCTTTCCTTTTATCTTTTTTAGAATAAAAGGTGATGGAAGCCACACTCCAGGGAAATTCTTTTTACGTTGGAATGTGGAGGTGACCTTATAAAAGGTGTTACACTCCAACCTTAATCCTCTTTAATATAAACCAGTTTATTAACCACAGCAGAGGTTAGTATTTTCAACATAGGAAAAAATCACAGAATGGAAGGCAATCATACAATATTGGGAATCATAGCCCAGTCAAATTGCTGCACGCATTTTTGGGGGAATATGATTAACCCATGGCAACATTTTTTTTTTTAATGACTGAGTGAAAATATACATTCCCATATAAATTTGCACATGCAGTTTCCACTGCTCTCCCTGTCCAGTGACAGCGTACTATTCCTCTCTGCACCATACATGTCTCATCCTCCCAACAGCCTCCTTTCCCCTCCTCTCCACCCACTCTCATCCCTCCAGTCAGAGGTCAGCAGGATGATATCCTATAGATGCATAGAACTATAAAGTGCACCCAATATATAGTCATTCTGCATCACCAAGTCCAATCCCTTGCTGTCCGAAGAGTGGACCTTCATTATGATCCATGGGCAAGGGCAACATCAGGGCCAGGGGCCATGCTCCCAGAGGAACCCCGAAGCTGTTGGACCATCACTTGCAGTCTTTTAGTGGAGATCTCAGGGTGTACCCCCTTTTATTCTCGTGTTGCCAGTGAGACTCAACTTAGTGAGCTCCATTGCAGCTGTCACTGGTGGTGGTCGGGCACCATGCGGTTCATCTGGTCCCAAGTCGATGTAGGCACCCACTCGTGTGTCTCTCTGTCTTCTGGGTTGTCATTTTGGTCCTCGGTGAGCATCTGTTCCTGCTGAGTTGGGACCATTTGCTGTGCCCTCGGATGGCAGCTTGGCAGCTTTTAAGACCCCAGACACGTGGCAACATTTTTGAAGAGCTTTAGACAACAACAACAAAAAAATTTAAAGAATATGTGACAGAGATCATATGTGGTCATAAAAAGTAACATATTTATTGTATTATCCACAGCTCCAGTTTATGCCTTCAGCTGCTATTTGTATAACAACCATATTTTACTTCCAGTGTTGGATTTTTGTCTACAATTGAGATTACAAAAACTTGAAAATTTGCAGGCTGTATAAATTATTTAGTTAATTACGTGTGGCACAAAGTTCTTTTGAATGGACGACTTGTTATAGACCTCTGGCTTTTTTGTGTTTGTTTCTGTTTATTGTGTTTTGTGGAAAACCCATCATGGGAAAAATTTTCATTCTGATGACATTTCTACTGAATAAAGAAGAGAGAAAAAAAAACACCTTTTTATGAAAGCAGTGTCTTAACTGTTCTCATGTATAGCCTTTCTAGCATGTATTTGACTGTTAAATTATGTCCTACTTTCTCCATCAGGTTCCCTTCTTTGGTCCACTTTTTGATGGTGCTATTGTGAATGGAAAGGTTCTACCCATTATGGTTCGAGCAACAGCTATAAATGCAAGCCGTGCTCTGAAATCGCTGATTCCCTTATATCAAAACTTGTATCCTTTTTTTTTTTTGTAACAGTGCAGTTTCTACTCTTAATACGTATCTACTTTCCAAGGTAAATATTTCTTCGGTGTTGAGACATTGATTTTCTGTTTATTTTTTAAATAGATGGCAGAGTTACTATCCCTGTGTTTGAGTGTTAACAATATTTGAATGATATATTTTGTTTTTTACACTATCGATCACTGGTAGTTTTTTGGATGATTAACTATGTTCCCATTATGAGCCAAGCCACTCACTGTGCTACATTGAAGAAGTAGAAGGTTCTGCAAAGAACTCACAGTCTAGATGGAGAAGCATTGTCATGTATGGTATATAATAGAAATATGCACAGGGTGTTCCAGAAGTGCAGTATCAAGGGGCTTCTCAACCAGCTGGAAGGGGTAGTAATATCAGGGAATACTTCTGAGAAGTGTGAGGATTGAATGAATCTGGAAGGATGAATAAGAGTTAGCAAGAGGATCTGAGGAAGAAGTTAATTCCAGCAGACAGGCACAGTGGTGTGAGAGGACATGGAGCATTTTAGAATATGGCTTCTGGAGCAGATGCTTCTGGACACAGATGCTCGCCATCACTTCTGTAGCTGTGTAGCCTTGGGCACTTACTTAACCTCTCTGAGCATCAATTTCCTTATCTGTAAGATATGAATAATAAAATTTAACTCATGAGTTATGAAAGCTAAATGAGTGAGTTTATTCAAAGTTCCTAAAACAATACCTGGTAAACAATAAGCATACAGTTTAAATTTTTAAGTTGTTTTTTGATACTCCTTTCTAAAGTGGATTTGTGTTTTCCATATATTTTTGCTGTATAGTTTTTAAAAACTCATCATTTTTCGTTCATATAATCAGCTCTATTAGATTTTAAAAGGAAGGTCTTGTTAAATAGTCTAGCTTCCATTCCACCTGAAATCGATTTATCATTATAACTTCATAGTCTGCCACACACTTTCTTCTTTTGATGAAAATTACTTAAGCAGTCTGCTTCATAAGTTATTCCTCCTGTATTCCAACACCAGACAAATCATGTGATTTGTGATTAAGCCTGGTAACACTTAAATAGCATTTCTTTGTGGCAGTTATATGTTCACTTAAAATTAAGTTGAAAACTCAAATTGAGAGTGCCCATTTTAGTGAAATGATAAGAATTCAGGAAACTTGAATTGATTAACCAAAATAAGATTTGGAGAAATCTACTAAATATGGATCTGCCAATTGAAAAGAAATTTCAGTGGCAAGTAATACTCTCCCCTGAGTAATAGAGACATGAGGTAAGTGGGGTTTTTTTCCTAAATCACTTACCTTTGACAATGGGGGTCCATTGATTGGTTTGAAGACCATAGTAACATTAAAGTGCAGCTATTCAAGAGGACCCTCAGGAGTTCTTGGGAACCATGATGAGTGAGTTCACCCAGAAATCAGGGTCAATTACTTTACCTTTGGGGCCTAGAATCTTAAGTGTCACTTCACTTGGATGGCAGTAAGCTATGAAAAGATTGATTCGTGAAACCCACACACATCTTGCCATTTTTATAATACATATACCATATGCCTTTTTAGAAATTAAGTTTCCCAGATACAGTATCTCTTTGTACAGACAAGATACTTGGTGGCACAATTTTACTTTCCCAGTCTACTTTTTTCTTAATTCTTTTGATTTTCATCTCATCATCACACTCGTAAAAGTGTTAATAGTTCTCTACTACCTTGAGTATATTTTTCCATTTATTGTCTCCTAAATATTCCCAGAAAGGTTGCTAATTTTACTTGGAGTATACATGTTGTACTACCCATAAAATACATCAGTCTACATTGTTAGCTCCACAAAGATTGTGTACTTTTGGAACTTTGTCTCCTTACAGATGGGTTGATCTGGTGTTCATCTGGATGCTGTGCCTTCTCCACCATTGCATTTAAGACACAGTTGAAAGTGGAACACAGGGATCTGTTGAAGAGTTAAACACTTTTCCTGTGTAAAAACATGCCTTAAATATTTTTGTAAAATAGTTCAAATAGATTAGATTAAAACGTAAAACTCCGTCTACTTCTTGTATCATGAAACGAACGAACTTAGATTTAGGAAACATCAACTATGACCTAAAGCACAGATAACATTTAAGATGCATGCCTTACAAAGTAGTTACAAAGGTAAAATCAAAAATGTTTTTCCTACACCTAAATTCGGAATCTTGAGTTTTAGCTCAGCCTCTGCCTTGTGGTCAAGTCACAAAATCTCTGAACCTCACTTTCTTCATTTGTAAAAGTGATGGTGAGACACATTTCAGAATTGTGAGGATTAAATGAGATTATTAGTATCAATGTCCTTAGTAAATGCAGTAACAGATGTAAGATTGTTTTGTGCAGTGACTGTTACGTATGAAGATTGTAGTTAATATAAAACAGCTGTCCACAACCCCAAAGGTTTGCTTCATTTTTAAAAGCAAGTTATTTTTTTTGTTACTGTTGAAAATACACACAGCAGAACATACATCAGCGGTTTCTGCATGTACAGTCGAGGGGCACTGATCAATTCTTCAAGTTGTGCTACCATTCTCACCTTCCTTTTCCAAACTGTCCTGTTCCCCCACTCGCATTAACATAAACTTGTTGGCCGCTAAGCTTCCTGTCTCATCTTTTGAATTGCGGCAGTTTGATCCCATATAGATAGTTCTTTAAAAGAGCATGATGCTCACAGTAGATGTTCTTTATTGATTGGGTTGGAAACCCTGGGGGCATAGTGGCCAAGTGCTATGGACCCTGGCTGCTCACCAAAAAATCGGCAGTTTGAGTCCACCAGGCACCGCTTGAGTATTCTGTGGGGCAGTTCTGCTCTGTCCAGTAGGGTTGCTATGATTCGGAATTGATGGCAGTGGAATGTTTTGCTTGGTTTATTGTTTGGTTTAAAGACTTCAGGGGATATTTTCAGTCTAAGGCTTGGCTGGCAAGGCTTAAAGATTATCTTAGGGCAATAGTTTTGGGGTTTTATCCAGCCTTGGTGGCTCCAGAAAGTATGGATTACACGAACATTTGAAATCCTATTCCATATATTCCTCCTTTTGATCAGGATTAAAGGATCTGACTTTGAATTCTGGTTCTATCATGTACTTTTTTTATTTCCCTTGAAGTGTGTGTCTGTGTGTGTATGTGTGTGTGTGGTGACATTGGTTACAATTTTCACAATGTATCAGCAGTCTCATTACTTCTGTGATGTTTATTCTGTTTCTATTGTTTTTTACTTTTTTTACCGTCCTTGCCCTTTAATCTTTTGGGTAGATTCTGACCATTTGCCCTCATATAGTTAATTGTTTAAAAGAGCACATTACTTGGGGATGGTGCTGTTTATTTTATAAAGTAGTCTGCTATTCGGCTGAAAGGTGACCTCCAGGAGTAGTCGCATTGGTTTTTTGTGTGTGGTTGATTGATTGGTTGGGTCAGATTTTCAGCCCTGTTGCATTAAGTTTTTATTCACCTGACTGAGACATTAGTATATAGCAGATTAGAGAATATTCTAGGGTGAAGAGCAGTAATTTCGGTTGAAAATAGTAAACATGAAAACTTGACTTAAACAGCCATCTGAACAGTTTTTCCCAGCAAAAACCATTTCTGAGACACTCAGACTAAAAACATTAAATGAGAGAGTTGAAAAAAGTTTTGCATGACTTAGAGACTTGAATTTTTGAAGCTCTCTGAACATGATCTTCCCATACTGTTTAATTACATAGTACAGATGGCTTCTAACCTTTGTTACTCTGAAGAACATATAACCATATTTCGCTATTTACTTCGTATAGTTGAATTCTCATCTATAAAGGAAAGCTTATAACTACCAACCATGTTTGTGTGAAGATATGCTGAAATACAGGTATGTCTTTTAATTTTAGATAGCAAGTATGTAGTTTAGAAGTATTTAACAAATTTAAAACTATATATATTTTGATAAATTTGTATTAAGAGAAATGCATTCTAAAACAACGATAAAACAGTATAAAGTTTTATTAACATAAAACTATAAGAAAAATTGAGATAGAAGTAGGCTTTGAAAACCACCAGAGTTAATACTTTAATCCCTATGAGAGAAATGAAGAGGTAAAAACAAGTATAATAAACTCAATTATGTTTGGATAATTATACTGCTGTGTCAGTTATTTTATGCCCAATAAAAGTACTCACTAAGATTCCACAGCATAAATTGTGCTATTTATGGTCATTAAATACAGTTTAAATTTTTATCCTAGGAACATCTTGTGTAACTATGAATCTAATGTCATTCACCAAATGAGGACAATATTGATTGTCATATGCTGTTCAAATCGATTGTGCTGGCAGCCAGAATTACAGTAATCTGTCATTATTGATGACTGTCTTTCAAGCTTTGAAACCTTTCCTTCAGTTGTCATTTCTTGCATTACTTGTACTTGAAAAACGTTTTCTTGCAGCTTCTGATTTTGTCAGCTAGGTGCTTTTATTTATTTATTTTTTGGTCCCTTGAGCTGAATTTATTGGTTTGATCATGCAATTAGAATTGAAACACAACACTGGGGAGGAAGATTAGGAAAATTTGGGGTAATGATTAGACATAAAGAGTATTTCAAGTTTGATCTTAGCCTTCATTTATTAGTCACCTGTTGAAAGAGTGGTGGTTTTTGATTTGTGTTTCAGGTGGTAGAAACAATAATTCCAAAGCATTAATTTCATGACTTTTAGGATTACTAGAGATATTTTAACTGTGACTTCTGAATATACAAATGTTAAATATGATACTTTTATGCAGGTGCTTCTTTATGTAAATACATTTATTGTACAAAAAAATTTCGGAAGGTACGGTATGTAATCGTACCCGTTTCTCAAATTTTTCTTTGTAACCCTTTTTATTATGAAACAATTTGAAAAAGTGTATAAATCATCAATTTATACTAAATAATTACTGTTTAATCATCACCAGGTCAAGAAATAGAACTGGCTACTATTTTTCTTCTTTCAGAAATATTTATTGGTCGTTTATATAGTGGTGCATTGGTAAAGATTTTGAGAAAGATGTAAAGAAAAATCAGATGATAATCTTGGCCTCAGTAAATTTATAATCTAATAGGAGAGAGAATAGCATGTATATTAATAATTATAAGGTAAATGTAAGTGTCACAGTAGGGTTACAGAGGACATACCATGGGATTTACAAGGAAGAAAAAATTACTTTAGTGAAAGAAGATCTAGAAAGAATGGATAGAGAATTTGGTAGATGACCTGGGCCTCGGAGGGTGGGATCTGAGTGAGTAGAAAGAAGCATATCTGTTATAATTCTTATATTTGGGGGCTTTCTCTGTATGTATGTATGCGGTATGACAAGTCCACAAAGTTTTTTGTTGTAAGTGCCACATACCTCATTGCTGAATATCACTATGGTCACCTCTGAAGTCCTCCCCTTGGGAAGCCATGCACTGATGCCAGCACCTAGTCCTCTCTTCAGAGCAGTTTTGGAACTCTTTCTGGAATGGCCCTTGCATACAGTGGCAAGGTGGCAAGTCTGCAAACTTAATTGTATAGTTGTCTGTAAGGGAGTTTTTAACCAGTAAATAAACAACTATATGGGAACACCCTCCCTGCTCACCTAATCTAGCCCCCAGTGACTTTTTTCTTTATCAGAAGGTAAAGGAAATATTGAAAGGAAGACATTTCAGTGACATTCAGGACATCAAGGGTAATCCAATGGCAGCTCTGATGACCATACCAGAAAAAGAGTTCCAAAATGACTTTGAAGGGTAGGCTAAGCACTGGCGTCGGTGCACAGCTTCCCAAGGGGAATACTTAGAAGGTGACCATAGTGATATTCAGCAGTGAGATGTGTAGCACTTTGTCTAGGACAAGTTCTCAAACTTAATTGGCAGTCCTCTACATATATTTAATAGACAAAAAATGTCTTCAAGTCAATTCCAACTCATAGCAACCCTATAGGACAGAATAGAACTGTCCCCATATAACTCCCAAAGCTGTAAATCTTCATGGAAGCAGAACAGCTGGTGGGTTCCAACTACTGACCTTTCACTTCACAGCTGTGTTTACCTACTGTGCCACTGTGCCTTGTGTATATGTATATAATATTATGTATATAATATATATGTAATCTGAAATATACAGTATGGGGGATTTTATACAGTTAAATGGCATCTTTAAAGAACACTTTATACACGGGTTTATATTCTTTGGTACTACAACCAGTATTACTTGATTTTTTCCTAATCTTTTTAGATTTGATTTTTTTTTAAACACCAGAATTGAGTTTCTGTTTAACTTTTATCAGACAAATTACCAGAAGTCAATGATCATTCTTCAATTAGTCACAGTTTGTTGTCCCTGCAGTTCTAATGTTCAAATGTAAAGAATCTGTTGCAAAAATGGAAGAGCCAAAACTAAATGAAATGTAATTGATTGGCTCTGCTAATGCAATTTGCCATTCAATATGATAGTATAAAACCTCTTAGAGGGCCCATCAATATTGCTGCCATTTCATGTTAGAAGAAAATGAGTTTATTGAGAAACTACATACTTTTATGTATCTACTATCTTGTTTTGTAGATCATTTCCATAGAAGATAATATCAGTAAGTATAGGCTGTCCAAAAAGCTGATAGTTTGGAAATCGGTATGGGCTTCAGAGTGAGACTCATTTGTTATGTCACAGCCTTTGTGTCTGAATGTTTTTTCCTTATCTGTAAAAAGAATTAATGGTACGAAATTCAGGATTTTTGTAACGGTTAAGTAAAATGATCCACATGTGGCACTAAGCTGTGTCTGTCATGTAACTACATGGTAGTTGATTATATTGTCATTATTTTTGTCATTGACGTTGAACCTGGAAATAGTATTCTGAAACACAATTCTAAACATTGAAACTGATATGATGGCCTTGAATGCTTATTGAAGCAAGTCTAAATTCTTTGAACACCTGTAAGAAATTCCTGTTGCCTTGCCGTCTTACTGTCTCAGCCCCACTGTACTTCTCAGTGTAGCTGTGTATTCTTTCCTAATTCCAAACCGTACCCATCATTACTCCCTTCATCTCCTACCACAGTGACACAAAGGATACCCTCTATGTACCTGTCTAAACCATACTCATTGTCTTTCAGTGTCCTCCAATTTCAGGCCTGTGTTTTTGCTTCAAGAATGCCCTTCTCTACTTTTTTCCACCTAATATACTCATAATCCAAATAAAATAGTCTTTGTAAAAAATTTTTTAAAAACGTCCTTCACTAAGCAAAATTAATTGCTCAGTGCCTCATAACGTTTTGTTGTAAAACTTCCCATGTGTGTGCATTTATCAGCTGATCTTACCATCCTTGTTTACTAACTTCATCACAGCGCCTGGCCCATGATTTGTTATAAGATATAGTGAATAGATTCATGGATGGATGGATTTTTACCTCTTTGTTTTTCCTTTTTAGCAGAGATATTCTTTGCCAAAGTACTTCAGTAATAAACTCACTCATATTTCTATTATCTGTGCTTTTGCAGCATATAGGTAGCACAGGTATTATTAAAGAGTGGAAACCCCTAAATGTGTACTTTAATTGTAGTAACAGGGTTTTTGGTTTATATCAGGCTACAAATTCAGGAGTGTGCTAGCTGTTGACAGGAGTTGTCCTGATACACAAGTCAGAAAAGCACACATGGGTATTGATTATCTTTTCACTGATTAATCAGTGCATTTTTATTAGGAGGCATTGTAGTTTCCCGTTAACCAAACCAAACCCTTTGCCATAGAGTTGATTCAGACTGATAATGACCCTGTAGGACAGAGTGGATCTGCTCTGTAGTGTTTGCACAAAGTACCTGGTGGACTCAAAGTGCTGACTTTTTGATTAGCAGCCATAGCCATTGTTCCCACCTAATAACCACCAGCATTTCTTATTGTAGTTTAGTGAAGATAATTTTTGGAGGTCACTATTAACGTGGGTACCCCCCCCCCCTTTGCAAGGGGAAAAAGGAATCTGTTAAGTGAGGAGTTAGCTATGACTCTACCTGATGACAGCAACAATGAGAGGATACAGCTTGATGTCCTCCTAAGAAGCAGGCAGAACTTAATGCTTTAATGATGAATGTAAATATTTTAAAAGCTGTCTTCACACACAACACACACACACACACACACATAAAAATAAACAAATAAGGTTGCCAAGCAACTTTGGATTGTTCATTTATTCATTAAATATCAGCTACCCTGTTACATGAACAACACGGTGAGAGAAAAGCTAGGGGTAGAAAGAAGAATCACTGCTTTAAAGGAACTTACCACCAGCCACTCTGAGGGAGAAAGAGATTTACAACCTCAGAAACCCTGGTAGGTCCCTAGGAGTTAGAGTCAACTCAGCAGCAAAAGGTTTGGTTGATAGTTTGGCACAGGCAAAGAGAGCCTGATGAGTGAGTGAATGAATGGCCCTCTGTTCAGAGTCCAGCAACAGTATATACAGAGTAGAATGGTAACAGAATAGAAAGAGACTAATTTTAAGTGAGGGAGGAAGGTGAAGAGCAGAAGTTAGTAATGGTTTTACAAAGGAAGCGTGTTCTACTGATTACTTCCAAACACATGGGACTTGGCCAGGCAGACAGTATCAGGGAAGAATCTTTCAGAGGTGAGAGAATGGACATGGAGGCATAAGAGTGTAATGCAGTCAAGAAATACAAGGATACTCAGTTCTCTTGGGTGGTATTAGGCGAAGGGAAGAGTAGTAGCAGATGAGGATCAAGAAGTAAGTCAAAACCAGATACTGGAGTCAAACAGAAAGAAAACAAATTTAATTTCTTGTTACTCTTGGTAACAGAGGTCAGTTGCTATGAGCCAGAATCAACTCGATTGCATTGGGTTTGCTATTGGGAAGGTAACAGTTCCTTCTGCTTTGATACAGTTTTTACCTGTTGCATATGAAAACAGCTACAGTTTGTTTTTTTCTAATAAAGCCTTTCCAAACAGCTTAGTTTATTAGATAATTATTAAAGTCTTTTTTATAATAATTAGTTGTACAGTAATTGCTGTTAGTAAGATTAAGGTGGTCTGTACTTAGTTTATTAGATAATTATTTGAATAAAGTCTTTTATAATTACTTGTACAGGAATTCCTATTAGTGAGATTATGGTGGTCTCTACTTAGTTTATTAGATAATTATTTGAATAAAGTCTTTTTTATAATAATTAGCTGTACAGTAATTGCTGTTAGTAAGATTGTGGTGGTCTCTAAATGTTTGGTAATGTTTACACCTGTTTGCCATTTTAAAACGCATTTGAGATGTTCGTAATGCGTAAGTTTCATAATAGACTCCTCATTCTTGCTTAAGTATCTCTCTTTGTACTTTTCCTGTAAATTACTTTTACACATTATTGTACCTTTGTACATTATTATACTTTTATATGTTAATGATAAGCAAAGTGCTTTTATACTATTCTTAGAGTACATTGTTTTCATGGCAAAAATACCAGAGGAAAAGAAAACTCTACACCATCGTAGCTGTTTTGTCCAATCCAGTGTGACAATATGATTCACATATACCAATCTAGACAGTTGGGTCATATCACAGTCACCAGAAGGAAGATAGAAAACTCCATCAGTGAGTGGGCAAACTATGCCCTAAAAAATCACAAAACTTTTTTCTTTGTTTTTTTATTAATGTCTCAACTTGTGCTGGAACCATTTTTTTTTTCTTTTAAATCCCTCTGTTTATGATGTGGGTGCTAGTATGCTCACTTTATTATTCACCACATCTATTACATAATGTGCATGTTTTATTCTACTCATTGTTTAATATAAAAGCAGCAGTAGATTCAGACGCTATTTGAGGATTTCAGTCAAAGGCCGAAAAGTAAAAGATGTAAAGCTGAAATTAGTCTTTAAACCTATTTGACATAGGAATTTGCAGTGCTTTTAATCTATTTTCCTTTCACTAAACATAAGGGCTTTTGCTATTGAATTTTTAATAGCTCAATACCAGAATTACAATGAAACTATGGGTCACAAGTCTCTCCATTTTCTTCTAACTGCTTTTTCTTTTCAAACACTAGAATACAGCCTATTTAAATCTTAACTTTTGCTTGCCAAACCACTGTTACCGTCCATCTGTTCATGCCAATTGTAAAGAAGGTTGGTTTTTAGTGAAGCTTTGCATTTCACATAAGGTATGTGAAGTGAAATTTCACAAGGGACATGATGGATCCTGATTCTTGGTGATAAACCTTTGGGGCCATCAGGGTTGGCATATGGTCCAGTATGATATGAAGGCTTGGGTTCCCTGGCTTCACTTCTTTGGCGTGAAGCTGATAAAACCTGGCTCTTGAGTATTATTTCACTGGACACCAATCATGGGCAGCAGGAACTGCCCATTTAACTCTCTGTGGGAAGGAAGCCCAGAGAGCATTCACAATGGTACCATTGTTGAGTCGCAAACTGCTCTGAACAGCTTGACAGCACTAGGGAGGAGGGGAATGGGTTGCTTTACTAATTGCTGTTCAGAAAAGAGAAGGAGCGAAAATCGCTATTGTAGAACCAATGTTTCTACATTTACTTACTCTCTTGATAGGACTGTTGACTTTTATCTAGCACATAGCTACTATCAGAAAGAAAGAAAATGAATATATCTAAGTAACCACCTGTAGTAATTCCTTGTTAACATGTCACTATCTGTTTTAAGCTCTTCATATCATAGCACGGCAAAAGTAGGATTTGCTTTACAATATTTTATTATTAGATGAACATAATGTATTTTTTATCTTCATAAAATTTTTAAATGAGGGAAAGAATGGATTAAAGCTGCCACATTTTATGTATCAGTTAAGGCTAAAGACAAATTCACATTATTTCTCTTTACTCTTTGCATTTTAGAACTCTCAGTTACCATCTGAACACATAGAAACTATATTAATATAGAAATGTAAATTAATTTTATACAGAACAATTGCAAGTGCTAAAATAATCTAAAGATGGTCTGAATTTCTTTTAAATACTGGATTTAACATTTAAACAATTAGCTCATAACTATTCTAGTCATAGGTAGTTATAAATTGGGTTCTGCCTATTTGGGATATATTAGAAAATTTGATGGTCATTTCCTTATTTATGAAGTATCATATATCCTGATAGTTTTGCTAGATATTCTTCTTGGCCTTTCCTCCCCCCTTCCCCTCCCATCAGTCAAGTCAACAAACAATTGGTCATTCTGGTGCAAAGAAACAATTATCTACAACCTTTAAAAAAAAAAACTTTTCCTGACCTCACAGTCATGTAGTTCTTTCAGTTGAATTTAAATTGGCTAAATTATCTTACAGTATTGTAACCTATATAATGTATCCTTAAATAGCATCGAAGAGATGTTTTAGGGAAATGTTACAAGTTTTTTAAGTCGACTACTCTTGCTAAATTGGGGGAAAATCAAATGCAGGTTTTGTAAAATTAGCAACAGTCAGTAAAATTTGCTAGTATTCTATCTCCTCATATCCCCTTAAGTGATTCAGTAAATGGACACAAGTGTAGTATTTCAAAACCAGTAATTCATTGAATGCCCATTCTTCCTTTTACTGCAGAGTAGATTATATTTAAGTCAAGATTAATGGATAGATTTTGATGTTAAAGTCCAGTCGCTAAGCCCGTCATTCCCTGGGGGCATATAGTGCATTAGTTTAAGCCGGTATACTGCTTATCATAGATTCTGTGACACTGTCTTAAATGACAGTTTACTGTACTTTGTTAATACTTGTATGATAATAAAATAGCTATTTTTTGTATTCTCAATAATTACAACATTTAAACAAAATCTTAAATTAGTGCACATTTAAGTAGAGATAATACTTAAGTAATTGTGCACTGTAAAATTTCAATTATTTGGGTTTTTCTTTTTTTTTCTTTCCTTTTTGTAATCTTCAGACAAGGCTTGAGTTTGGTATTTAGTTTATACAAATACATTCACTTCCTCAACTTGGATATACTGAAAGTTTTGTTCCCAAACGGGACAACACAAAATGATTGTTTGTAGTATCCTCAGTGTTTTTAAACTTGTACTCTAATACTAGTAATTCTGAAGCAGTTTCTACTCACTATGAAAGTCCTATTATTACTAAATAAATGATAATATTTTACAATAGATCTTATCAAGAATGACAGTACAAGATTAATTTCATTAGCTATGAAATCCAAGTAACTTAGTGTTTCTTTTAGATGTTTTGCCTAATTCAGCTTTCATGAAAGTGGAATAGATACACATCTGATAATCATGTTAGTGCTTTTTGCAAACCGCCAGTGATTATCAGGAAGAATTCTCAGAACCTTTAGGTATGTTTATAATTTTTAATCCTACTTTTTATATTAATTTTTACAAATCTATTTACATGAACTTTGGTGGAATTGAGCTTATCAACCTTTACTTAACATTTTTATTTAGTAATTGACTGATTTATGAGCAATTATGTATGGTCCAAATTTTATTCAACTCCAGCTTTCAATAATAGGGCTGTCCTCACACTGCCTTAGCACCTGTTATGGATTTTGAGTCATCTGGCAGCCCATGGGACTTAGATAAAGAAGTACCAGGTGTCCTGCCTGTCTCCTAATTGAGACGCAGTGAAAACAATATAGACTTGGCAATATGGTTAAAAGGATGGATTAAAGCCCAGTTTTGTCTACTCTGACAAATCACAGCTTTTCTTCATGGTGTAGATAGTATCAACTACTAAAGAATTTCATTAGTATAAGGCATCATAAAAATCATAGGCAATAAATTATCATAACCTGTTGCAGACTTTCAGGAGAATTTTTAACATGGTATAAAAAAACAATACCAAGATTCTTGTTATTTAGAGGAACTTTATTTTTGCTGTATATGAACTAAAGTGCATGTCTCTTGAAGAAATTAGCTTTTGTAGGAAAGAAGTTGAATTTCCTTTCTTCCCCTTACAGCAGATTATTTCTTACCAGTCTTGAATTATAAGGTAAAGAATATAGTTTCATCTTGATAAATGAATGATGTCTGTTATTCCATGGCATGCATAATTAGCCTGTATATTTCAGGAAATAGTCTACTTTATTATTGATAATAGCCATGTTATCTTTGAGATGTACTTCCAAAGTAGATTTAGCCATTACCTGTATCTGAATAAAACTCCTGTATTCTACTGTTTTTTTCCAAGACATTTCAAGGATTTTTCCTGAAATTTACTATTCTATCATATAAATAGCTATCTTTCATGAATGGCTGATCGTAGTACCAAAGCTAATAGTTTTGTTTTGACAACCCTTGAACTAATGAAATGCCTTATGTGCTTTCTGCCCTGCCCCACTAATACCCACACCATTGAGATTGGCAGTAGAATGAGTACACTAAACTCATTGCTGTCGAGTCCATTCTGACTCCTGGCAACCCTGTAGGATAGAGCAGAAATGCCCCATAGAATTTCCAAGGAGCATCTGATTGGTTCAGACTGCTACCTTCTGGTTAGTAGCCATAGTTCATAACCATTGTGTCACCAGGGTTTCCAGAATGAACACTTGACTGTTAACTAAAAGACCAAAGTCCTAGTTGCATTCTTCCAGTCAACAGCTTTGTTTCTCCAAACAAATCTCCATTCATACTCTTCATCAAGGCAAACCTTATTGCTGAACTCAACACTTTGCTGATTTTACTAAATTTCCTGAAAGTAATATTTGTAGATATTTCTTACTTCTTGTTCAAACTGTCCTAAATATTCTGAGTAAGTGATGCCTTGGATAGTCTCACTTAAGATGACTGTTCTTAAAAAACTACATGTTTGAACTTTCAGCTGTAAATTTTTGCTGGTATTATTACTGTTGTTCTTACAGTGTACAGAACAGTTTCTGAAATCTGCCTGAAAATTACCTTTGATTTTATTTTTATCTATAGAGATGTTCTCAAAGATATTTCCTTTTATTCCATATCTATAGATGTCAGTGGAAATTAATAGAATTCATTTAACTAAATTCATTGTCTCATATTATTATAGAATTTATGGAAAAAAATTAAATCATTTCAGTGCTTAAGTGGAATAAGCTGTAAGTACTTTAACAGTTATGAAATTTCTTTAATTATCAATGTTCTTTTCTGTTAATGTTAGACCCTGCATAGACATTGCACTTTTTACACTTTTTTTGTTGTTCCAGAGCAGATCAGCAGGATCATTCATGGGGAAGAATAGAACCAAACACTTGTTCACAAGAAAGATTCAAGCCCTCTATAGATACAATTCTAGGGAAGTCCAAACTATGTTTACCAAACTGTATTTGATTTTAGGGAGCCAAGTTGGAATTTTCATAGGCCTTCCTGAAAAGTGGTTTATAAAGCCAAACTTTATCCATTTTTCTAAATCAGTGAAATTCTAGACCTTCTAGTGTCTAGCTGCACTATTTAACTGCTCAATTTTGTCATCATAAAATGAGTTTGGGCAACATCTGTTGATTCTACATGTTACTCATTTTTACTGTACTCTCTGAGATGCTTGTGTAATTTCATGTTTTAAAATTTCATGTCTCCCAATACTTTTTTAAAAAATTACTCAAATACTTAAATCACTGTTGTTCTGTACAGCATCCATATATGCAAATACACATACATATGTATATTTACATATGTGTTTTTTATGTATACATACACAATTTCCACTTCTTTGAGACTAGTTACAACTTGGAATTAAGCCAAAGTGGAATAAGAACTTGGTCTGTTAATAGACGTCAAACCAACTTTCTTCATTCTTTCATTTATAAACAGTTACTGAGTATTGTTTTATCTGCTTGGAAATATGAGTGTAACATGACCACATGGTCTTTGCCCTCATGACATACATTAGCCTATAACCAGGTAGATTGACAAATTAAAATTTAAATAACATGAATACAGTTGAGTAGACTACTTGTCTCTATAAAGTGAAGTAAAGCAGGAGGACCACCAGAATCTGTCTGTGAGAATTAGGGACAGAAACTTTTTCTAAGGAAAATGTAGTTACTAAGAGAACAAGCATGAGAATTAAGCATGTAAAGTGTTTAACAACTGATTGTCCAGGGCTGGAGGTGGCAGGGCTCTAATTTGTATTATTCACTGATTTCTTAGATATAAATACTCTCCCATAGCCAATTTCAAACTACCAGTGATTTAACAACTAGCTTGCAGCTTATGAGTATTGAACAATTAGTCCTTATCTGCTAAACCTAGGTAGCAGTCCCTCCAATTTTTTTGTCAGTAGGCAAAATTTATGAGTGATTTTACTACAGAAACTTCCCTTGTCCTACAGTTTTTGTTCTTGAAATTGTTTATACAGAAAGGGAAGATGAAATTCTTAAGTGCTAAAACTACAGAGAACTCACATGACTGTAGACAAGTGCTTATAAATTAAGAATTGCAGAATGAGTGTTAAAATCCCTGAGACTGCCATTCAGCACAGATATAAACTGCATATTTTGTTTTCTTGAATAAAAGAAGAGAATAGGTTTTTCTGGCTTAGGAAATAAAACATTAAACCTGAATTTAAGAGACAATTTAATTGTGATATAAGTCTTTAATTCTCCTTTTAGTTTTTATAACTCATTTTTTGTGAGGAAATAAGCTATCGGTACAATCTTTCTTTTCATAGGCCTTCCTGAAAAATTGTTTGTAAAGCTAAATTTTATCCATTTTTCTAAATCGGTAAAATTCTAGACCTTCTACTGTCTAGCTACTCTACTTAACTGCTCAATTTTGTCATAAAATGAGTGTAGGCAACTTCTGTTAAATGTAATTGTTATTCATTTTCATTGTAAGATCTGAGAGGCTTACATAATTTCATGTTTTAAAATGGCTCCCAATACTTTTTTTTTGTCTTTTGAGTATTTTTTTCCAATACTTTTTTTAAAAAACTGCTCTCAAGAATACTTATTCAGTGTTGTTCTGTGCAGCAGCATACATATACGCAAATATACATACATATATATATATTTACATATGTGTTTTATATATACAGACACAATTTCCACATCTTTGAGACCAGTCTCAAGTTACATGTCAGGTAGATACTTACGCAACCTATTGGGAATGCTGAAGATTATCACAAAGCTGAAATCTGATGGTAAAAGCAGTTCCGATTACCAGATTATACTCTTTAAAAAATTAGATGGAAAGAGTTGTTGCTTTAAAGCCACATCTGTTGTTCTCACTTGTATGTTAGTAAAAGTGAAATACTTGGTACTAATAGACTTTTTCGAGAGGTCTTGCTCCCTTTTGTGACTTTTCCTTTAAGAGAAATCAGTTTCTTCACACTGAAAGAAGTAACAAGTCCCTCTCTACATACCACAGATAGGAAAAATGGAAAGAATTCTTGCATGTGATTATAGGTATATTCCTTAAACTGACATTAAAAGTCATCCTTCTGGAGACAGCTATTTACGTGAGCCAAACGTCAGGACAGATACAGTTGGGAGTTACTCTGTGTTAGGTCCTTTGTCTTCATGATCTCTGTGAGGAGGGCTAGGGGTAGGCGGTAGTTTCACATGTGGATGTACTGTGGCACTGAGAGTTCCTGTCTTACCAGAACCAGGCTGAAGTTAAACCCCCAGTTTTTTGACACAGGGACAGAATGTCATAAATAATCCCATTGTAATCCTAAAAGGAGTTACTTAATAATGTTAGTGAACTACAGAACGGGTATAAACTATGTTACAGAAAATCTGTATTTCTCTTTATTTTCAGAACAGTAATATTCCTTTCTCCTTTTGCAAAAAGTAGTAAGGAGGAGGATTAGTGGGTAATTACATTGCTGTGATTGTAGCACCTGTGTGTGATTTCTTTTGATTGGCTAGTTCAGTATTAAAGATTCCTACCAAGTAAAAGTCTCCTTCATCAAATGATTTTTCTTAGCTGGCTTTTTTTTTCTTTTCAAACTCACATTTTTCTAAATTTACAATAAAAACCTTCGTAATTCAAGTTAGACCTAGACTTTAAATTTTTCTTCTGAATTTTTTTGTTAGTTTGCCTTTACATCTTTATCATCTAACACATTTCTGGTTTTTTGTTCAATGCCAGTGTCAACATGCACTCGCAGTAGGAATACAGCTTGAGTTGCCCTGTTGTTGCTAGCTACCGAGTTTGTGTATGCCACTCAATTTGTTGGTACTAATAACTCTTCCCTAGAGAGCTGCCTTTTAAGGAATAAGAGCCTGCCCTATTATAAGGAGATATAGGAATTAACTGCTTTGGATTATGGTTACAATTGCAGATGCTAACAGCACTGCTTGGAACTTTATCATTATCTCAGTCACAAAAAGCACCTTGTTTTGTCGACTCAGGACTGTTTAAAATATTCAGAAATCGTTGCCTTTTTAATGTATGTCTTAGTAGTAAAAAGAGAAAAATACAAGAATTATGGATTATTGTGTTGCTGTTGTTACTGTATATTTATTCAGCTACATCCAAACTTGTAAATTTATAATGTTTAGCTTTTAGAAGGTGACTTACCTTAAACTACAGTTGTTTGCTAAACTAACAGTGTTTTCTCCTAACTCCCACAAAAAGGAAGCTTCAGATACTAATTAGCCTTCCATATTATGTAAGGAGCGTTGCATTTTTTCATTTAAATTGAACCATTAGCTGATTATTTCCCTTCACTCATCACCTGTACTAGAACTTTTTAGTATTAGTGTAGAAAGCAGTGTTTCCACTATTGAAAGTTTATTGTCATTTTATTACATAATTGTTCATTTTTATACGAACTGAATAAATTATACCTGGAAGGTGACTTCATTTGCATAATCTTAGGTTTATCTTGTGTATATCAAGATGTCTTCAGTTTTAGTTTTAAACCTCCTTTTGTGTAGTGGGGTAGAACCACCCTCTAAAATGTGTCCTGTCGTGTAATCGTTTTCTTGCTTTGTCTTCCCTGCTTTGAAATATTAACATTTGCTTTCTACCTAATTTTTATATAAACTCTTAAATATAATAAGATAAATAAAATATTTCATTTATAGACCCTCTGAAAGTAGAGCATTTTAAAAGCAGGTAGGTATCTCCACCCTACTTTTCATGAAGCATTTTACCTATTCAAGCAGACTTTTAAAAACAGCTTGTTTTGATAGTAGACTGTTCTCCTGTGGGCCTTCAGCCTTTGCTTCCTGGCAGCACCTTTGGTGCGAAAAGAGAGTGATCAATTGGGAGACTATCAGTGCCAGCATGCATAGAGTGATAAGTTAACACACCACTGGGAATTTCTAGGGCCCACCAAGATACTTCACTTCTAATGTGCTAACAAGCTCATTTTTCTACCTCTTGCCTCTTCAGTTATTTTTTTTCTCAGAAGAGCTTAGAAGTTGAGTGCATCAGGCATAATGAAAAGCTCTGTAGGAGGGAGAAGCAATAACCCCATTTTTCCCTTTTCAGCCAAATAGAAAATTAGTTTCTGGTAATACACAAAGGCCAGTATTTTTTGTACAAGGGGCACTGCTGTGAATCAAAGGACTCTATTAACTGCAGAAAATTCGGCAGCTGTGAATCTCCCCCAATGAAAAAAGTACTTTCCAACAAGTTGTGAGATATGTGGTATTATTTAGATTGAACCGTCAGTTTCATCCTCTTCCATTTACAACCATATACCCTGTTTAAAAGTGTGCTATATTTTCTGTGTTTAGACTAAAAAATGTCTGTATTATCTTTCATGAAAATCCTTGTTTGATAATTTTAGCATCTTGTTCTATTGCTACTCATTTCAGAAGTAAAATTCTTTTGAAGTTTAGTCCTGCGGATAAGAATTGAAAATAATGATTGCAAAGAATAGAACTTGAGATTATTTCAATATTTGGTGCATAAAATAAATTGTAATACAAGAAGAGAGTATATAAGCTTTTTCCAAGTCAAATTTCGTCATAAGACAAATGCCTAATGAAGACAAATGCATATTGAAGGTAGTCTTGTTTTCAACTTCTCTGCTGTTTGTCTTTATTAATAAGTAAGCTTTTGTAAATGAACCCACTAAGATAACTCCCAATGAATTACCACAGTTATTTCTTAATTATTTTAAGTTGTCATCTTCTAAAAGTATTTTTCTTACTCTTGGCTGTAGAGTTGATCTACAGTTTCTGAAACTGTAAAACTACAGTAATTTATGTGTAAAATTTATTTATTTGTTTTGAAAATGAGAATAAGGAATTTTGAAGAGAAAATACTAAAATAGGCTTTGGGAAGAATTCAGTGAGAAAAGAAGAACGAACAGGCAATTTTTAATTATTCTTTATACTTACTTAAATGTCTTATGTAAAGCCTGTCAACACAGCACTCAGAGTCCAGCAGGAAAACTTTTCAAAGTTGTAGAAGAAAGGTTAACTGATTTCTCAGTTCAGGAACTATATGACATGAAATCAGCATGTGAGTTTTTCCTGATAATTGTATGTTGCTGCCTGCTGCTCTGCATTTTGACAGCCATTTCCATAGTTGCTTTCGTGAACAACAGAAATATTCTCTCTCTTTCTCACCCTCTCTGTGCTAACAGCACAATCAGGCCTGCTGAAACAGGAAGCCTGGAGTGGGTTGTTCAAAAGCAGCAACACTTCCAGGTAGTGGTTGCTTGTCAGTAATATCAGAGAAGAAAATGTGGTGAAAGAGAAGTACAGCACTTGTCTGTCAGTGTCAGTGTCCTGTAGATGCTTTGTAAGCTGGTATTTAGGAGTCCTGTGGACTCTTTGCAGATATTCCTGCTTGTTTCAGTGTTATAATTGACTAGGTATTTTTTCCTGACATACAGATTCAGCTATGTATTTATCTTAACCGCATGGAGTTATTCGGGGATTACAGCAACAGTAGTCTTCCATTCAAAATGAGAGCAATTGTTGAGAAAATGCACAGGTTTTCGAAACAGAAGATATATGCAGGAATTTCTGACAAATCTTTACAAGTAAAAATTATAGAATTTGGATACAGTATCTTAAGCATCATTAAAATATTTACTGTTTGACTTGGAAGAGTAAATCTGCAGATCAGAACTGATTAACAAAATGAGCCTAAGCTGACCTGGTAGCAGTTGAATCCTTTTTCAAGTAAACTGTCAACGTTTCTTTCTGCCAACAGTTTAGTAGTTATATTATAATTATATTCTAATTAATATCTCTCTATTAAGCTGTTGTTTATAGTGGTATGTTGAAGAGTAAATATACATTAAAAGTTATAGTTTATTTGTACTCTTTAAAAAACATACTTTTAATGATATGTAGAAACAGTTAATTTCTTAAGAGGTAAAGCTTAGCATTAGCAGTAGTACTTGTTGATGAGATGGCTCTTTTCTGATGTGAACTGCATTTAAGTTCATCCTTAACTAAAGGAAATCAGCTATGAGGAAAGAGCACGATACCTGCAAACGATTGTTCAGCACCATTTAGAACCAACCACATTCGAGGATTTTGCAGCACAGGTGTTTTCGCCAGCTCCCTACCATCATTTACCGTCTGATGCCGGTAAGATTAAAAACCAGTGTTAGTCACTTGTAGTTATTGGAACTTGAAATGCAATACCCTTTTGTTCTAAAAACTCTTAAAATAACAGAAAATTTGATTGAGAAATTCCAGTCATTGAAATTTAAAGATTATTCATCTCAGTTTAATATTTGAATTTGGCCTGTAAATTTGATTTGTATTTTATTTTACTTAGATGCTCTCACTTTAAAACTCAGTGGTCTTCATAAAAATACATACACCACACTGTATCTGAGATAATAGGCGTGACTGTTATGTCTCATGGAGTCATTAATGAGGTTCCTGCTAAAGAAACACCAGTTGAAGCTTGTACTCTCTGACCTTTAGAGGATCTAATTTGATGACCAGGAATATTACCTCTTCATTTCTAATCTTAAAACTAAAACAACTGTTTGATTTACACGTACTTAATACATTAATTTATGTTGCAATATTGTAAGAGGGTACTGCATTTTTACAGTTAACTAATTTTGAAGAAATCAGTAAGAAAATAACTTGTGGCCTTCCTATTCTGTAATACCTTGCACTCCTTATGATTGTTTCATTTATTTTATTTTCCTTCTTTAGATCATTAAATATCAGTTCTGTTTATCTGAAGGTAAGACAAAGTGTCAACCAAAACACCCTCTGTTCTTTCTGCATTTCCTTTTCTAAAACTTAGCAAGCCACTCAGCTTGTAACTCAAACCATAAGCAAGCTTAACATTGCCCTGGTTCATACTAAATATTTCAGAAATTATCACTAAATTTCTTCCAGAGTTATACTTACTAACCCAGGTCTGCATGAAACACTAACATTGGTTCTGGGGAAAAAAAGAAAATAACTAATAATAGAACCCTTGGTTGAAATTAGTTATACTTTATACTGGACTTTTTTGTTTCTCAGCATGAAAAAGCAGTACTACTGAACTGATGTGTCTGTATTTTGTAATGTGTTACATTATTAGATATCTTGATTCATCAAGTGGTTATTCTGTTGTGTGCCTTACACTGTACTAGGCACCTAAAATACAAAGATGGCTGTTGCAGCAGTGCCCAAGGAAGGTAGGAAAGGAGAATACACTTAAAGTTCATCATAATAAGCCTCAAATGCCCTTTGGGTGAAATAAATTTTCTTTGTATTAAATGAATTTAAAAGGCACAGTACTCCTTTTCTAGTCAAATTTATTTAGAGAAAAATTACTGTAATTCTCAATTGAAGGTTAGTCAGTGAAATTAAAGCCTCCATTCCTGTCAGTATTGAATTGGCCATTTAAAAAATAATTTTACAACAAAACCTCAAGCCTTTTCAAGTAATATAAGCCTTAAACCAAACCCATTGCTCTTGAGTTGATTCCAACTCAACAGTGAGACTTAGCAGAGAGAAGATTATATTGAGTTAGGTTGACTCTCTTAAAAAGACAGTCTTTAAGTTCTGCTTTAATGGATTGGCACTGTGTAACATTATTCTGTTTTGTATTAAGCATGATGCAAAAAGAAAGATATTAGCAGTAAATTAATGAGCAACAAAATGAAAACTAAGTATACCTGGCAATTTCATTGTTTAATAAAAGAGCATATCTGATAAAATATCAATTATTAAAATATATGTGACTAACACTTTTGTGTATCACATAGTCAAGCCATAAATTTCACAGATGAAAAGTATTAAATGTAAGACCACATTTGTACTAACTTATCCCCTAAAATTTATAGACTGTCAGCTTTCGTATTGCTAACCTACTGGAGCCTTTCATAATTCTTCCTAATGTTTGCCATATAATCCTGCACACTTAGCTAGGTATATAATCTGGGAAGTAAGTGACATTCTCAGTGTCTGAGAAAATAACTGAAAGAAACAAGTCAAGGTTCTGTTGGCTTCGTTGTGTAACATATCTTACCATTTGTTCTGTAAGTTATATAAAATAAAAGGAATCATTTAAATAGTAATAGAAATGTGAATTTGAGCAAAAATCTTATTCTATACTGTAAATTTTTTCAGTTCATTTTTTTAAAAAATCATCTTCACCCTTAGTAACCATAAGAGACATGCACTCTAATTTTTATAGGACATTTTTACCTGTAAATAATATTGCTGATGTTACTGAGTACATTTTGATAGGTTATTTTTTTCTGCAAACTAATAGTTACTATGAAATATATAAATGTTTTAGTGGTTCTCAATTTGATACAAGAAATGAAATATTTACTCTTCCTACAGTACCAAAAGCATTATGGTATCTGAAGAATGATTGTTTTATTTTTTTTCTTTCAATTATCTCAAATCTTGACTCACTGCTCTCCCTGCCTGGTGACAGCACACTATTCCTCTCTGCTCCATATATGTCTCATCCTCTCAACAGTCTCCTTTCCCCTCCTCTCTACCTACTCTCCTTCCTCCAGCCAGAGGTCAGCAGGATGATATCCTATAGATGCACAGAACCATAAAGTGCATCCAATGTATGGTCACTCTGCATTGCCAAGTCCAATCCATTTGTGTCCGAAGAGTGGACCTTCGTTATGATTTATGGGCAAGGGCAGCATCAGGGCCAGGGGCCATAGCAGAGCAGTAGAAGCTGCATATAGGAGGGCATGTAAATTTTTATGGGAATGTATATTTTCACTCAGTCATGATAAAAAAAAATTTAAAGTAACAGACCGTGCTAACGGACTGTGAACTGAAATGTGTTTCTGTCCTCCTACCTTGTCAAATGTATCTTCCTAACAACAAAATAAAAAATATGCAGAAAAAAAAAATCTTGACTTTCCTCTGATAAATCTCTCATGGAAAAAGAAAACAAAAGAAGTCATATTATGTCATACATATTTGACTTCTAGTTTGCAAAAATGACGTAACAGTGTAACCTTTTGGGGTTTGATTTTATTTTCTTAGTACCATGATAAAATTTATTCACCACATTGAGGAAATTGGTTTATATTTGCACTTGGGACTCAACTTTAGATACACTATGCTAAGCTTGTATATATAAAATGGTAGTAGTAACTTCATGCAATAATTTGAAATTAACTTAAAGAAATACTAGTATGATGGTTACATTGTGTTGAACACAAAGTACTGTGTGTTAAACCAATGACACAATTTTCTTCAATGGAATAAACAAACCCTTTGCCATTGAGTCAATTCTGACTCATAACTACCCTTTAGGTCAGAGTAGATCTGCCTCATAGAGTTTCGAAGGAGTGCCGGGTGGATTTGAACTGCTGACCTTTAGGTTAGCAGACATAGCGCTAAACCACTACACCACTGTTTGTTTTTGTTGTTGTTGTTTTAAAAGTGTACTTAGCTTGGGGCAGTATTGTCTAAAACTCATTTCCTGGTTAGCACTGATGTACCAAGTGTGATAACATTTAAATCCAAAAAAGAAATTTTCTGTATAACTTCCCATGCTTATTATACATAGATATAAACAACATTTGGTGTATCATACTTGATCTGTAAATTTATCTGTGGCAGTACACTGATAACTTAAGGAAAATTATTTTTATCTGTAAGGTCATTGAGGGAAATACTGTGATGTCACACTGTTGATTTTCTACAACTACATTAAAACATTATTAGATTTTTCTTGTCCTTTATAAAAAAAAAATTACAGGAAAAAAATCCCTTTATCTTTGTCAGGCATGTGTGTGGAAAATATCAAAAGTTTCACAGTGAACTTTATTAACTTTGTATTTAAGAATACTTCTGGCTTTGAACTTTAAAATGAAATAGCTCTTCTTGGCTAGATTTTAATGGCAATTGAAAATGTACGTATTTTCCCCTAATACTCATCAGTATGAAAATTCTAGAGTGCTGGCAACAGGAAACAGGATTCTGTTTTGCTGAAAGTACACAGTAAATTTTGATTGGTTTATCTTTCTCAGTTTTAACGTTAATGATCCACCCATAATTTTTTCTGGAACCATGCTTTTTTAAAAAAAAAAAACAAAACTAGTCATCAGCTATAAATACATTATGAATACCTATTGCATGGTATACCTAGAATTACCTCTAATACTTTGTTGTTCTTATTGGACTAGTAAATATTTCTATTTGGGTAGATCGTTTTTTCTATAGATCATTTAACCCCTCAGAAGAAAGTTATTTTATAAATATCCTAAATACTGTTTGTAAGTACCAGTGAGAAAAATTAGTTTTCTTCTATATGTGTTATAAATTTGTTATTTAATGTTTTTTTAAAACAGACTCCTACTCATTTTTTATAAGTAGATTAGTGTGAAACGATAAGCAGCCAGTTATGTTGTTCTCAGTACTTTGAACTTGGCAATTTGCCATGTATATTGTTGACCAAGAGGCAAACAATACTGATCTTAAATCAGGTTAATTAACCTTTTATGACTAATTACTAGATTCATTTTCCATGTAGAACATTCATTCAAATGAGATATGTTTGTAAATAAATAGTGAAATAATAATGAAGCAATTACTGAGTGCTAGGTACTTTGCTAAGTACTATTCATACATTCTCTTTTTTAGTCTTCATGTCAGTTCTGTGAAGGGAAGAATGACGTATACTCAGACTCACACGGTACTTGGTAGAGCCAGTGTTTCAGCCTACATCTGTCTGACATCAGAGTCCTTGTTCTTAACTATTACAACTCTTAAGTATTAGGACTACTCCTTTAGTCTAAATATTTTCAGCTTCTTTTTTCCCTTGAGAGAACAAGAGAGAAATAGTTGCCCAGTAACCTGACATATTTACAAATTTAAAATGGTTAATTTTCTTTTATTTTTAGGGCTCTGCTCCTACCCACTGATGTATAGGTTTTTGAATCCAAGTGATTTGTCATAAATTCTAGTTCTGTATATTATCTGTAGGAACTAAAATTAATCTATCATACACCCAGTTTTCTTATTCATAAAAATAATAAGCTTACCCTTATTTCTTCTAAATCTGTAATGATTGTAGTTCTTGAATACCTTAAAATTAAACGATTTGTTTGCCTGTATCTCTATGCTGTTTTATTTTAAATTGTATATTATTGCTTTCTTCACGACACTCACTGGTGGATCCATGCTAATCCTAACCACTTGTCAACTCCTTTAGCAATGCTAAAGCAGTAAGGTTATTTGGATAATTGTAATCTTCATATAACATTATATTTTGTGGGACTATCAACATGAGGATAAATTCTTTATTTTCCCCCAAACTAAACAGTGTATCCGGTTCTCCACATTTGAAATACTGTATTTTGTAGTGGCCATTTTCTTCAAAAATATTTCTAATTTCTTTTTTTCTAGTTCTCTTCTGAATCAAAGCCTATTAAACTTTATCTGTCTTTATTAAACTTTTTGTACACTTATTATATGCCAGAGTCCTTGCTAGTGTCATCATTAATCTCCACAACCTTTGCAAAATAGTGGTTGCCCCATTTTATAAACAAGAAAACTGTCAGTTTGCCCAAGATCAACTGCTGGTAAAATGGCAGACTAGATGCATCTAACCCATATGTATGCTCTTTATAGCACATCACATTGCCTCTTAGTTCAATATTAACTGGAATTGCTTTCAGAACTACAGTATTTTTAAAAGCTTTGTTAAAGTGCATTTAATGACTTTACAAAAAACCAAATCCACTGCTCTTGAGTTGGTTCTGGCTTGTGACCCTACAGACAGAGTAGAACTGCCCCATAGAGTTTCCAGAGAGCAACTGGTGGATTTGAACTGCTGACTTTCTGGATATCAGCCATAACACTTAAGCACTATGCTACCAAGTTTTCCTTAATAAACGTATTTGTAATAACTTTAGCAGTGTTAAATTTGCCATACCTGTCAGCAAACATTTAAAACAAAACCTCAGCGAGTAACAGTCCATTCATTGCACTTCCCTCTATAAACTGTGTAAACCCCAAATCATTTTCATGTTATTTATAATAATAGTTTATTGGGAGCAGTGTAATATATGTGTACTATCAAGATTTTAGACACACTCTGTATGAGCATTGGAAGACTTTTAGTAAACATAGAGCATGGGCAAACATAGGAGCTTGTTAAACTTTATCCTTGAAGATATATTGATAATAGAAATAGTGAGATACTTCAGTATTTTTTATAACTCAGGAAACCATAGTGGCATAGTGGTTAATTACTTTGGCTGCTAACCAAAAGGTCAGTAGTTCAAGTCCACCAAGTGCTCCTTGGAAACTCTGAGGCAGTTCTACCCTGCCCTCTAGGGTCGCTGTGAGTCAGAATCAGCTGCAGTGAGTTTGATTTTTTTTTAATAATTCAGGTGGCGTAATTCAATACTTAGGCAGAATTGGATATAAAATGAAATGTAGGTATTTCTGTATTCTGTATGTCTAGAGTTGAGATCTCTCTGCTGTAAGCTATTTGTAGAGTCTAAATATTATTTACTAAAACATGAGGGGTTAGTAATAGCTATATACCACATCCACTAAAGAACTTGATTTGAGTCTCGGTTGACTAAAAGGGATTTTGATTTGAAGGCAGTAGAGGAGACACAGAAGAATAGCCATTTGTGAGAAAAAATATTCTTTGGTTTAACATCCTCTAAAATTGTCAGTGATGATGACGGTGTTCTATGTCTGCATTGTCCAATGTGTTAACCACAAACCACATACTGCCATTGAACACTTGCATTGTAGCTACTGCACGGAGGAACTAGCGCAGCTCTACACAGGCTTTACAACTGAGTGGTTAGCATAACATGCCACTAGTACAGTGAACATTTTGAAAGGTAGATCTTTTTAGAGTCTCTCATAGACTTCTTTTCTTTTCTTCTTTTTTCCTGTAAAACTGTTAGTTGGTAAGTATAACATTTTGAATTTACAAAGCATTGCCCATTGTGAAACATTATCACCCTAACGCATTGCATGCTCAATTGTATTTCACAATGAAAGCTCTCTCTCTGCTTCTCTGTTAACACCTGTAAAATTCTGCAGTGTCTCTCGGATTCGTTATCTATCTTCTCTTTTGTTTTCTCAATTCTGCTCGCTACTCCATTTCTTCATTCACAACAAAGAAAGAAATGCAGTGATAGTTCTCTTCCTCCCAAAACCTCCGCTAGAAAACATTGGCCATCTCAAGGTAAACAACCATGGGACGGCCTCTCAGATGGCCGGGAATAGTATGTCTTAGTAGAAAAGCATGAGCTACTGCTCTTCACCTTCCTCCTTCCATTCACTTGCAGTTCTTCCCTAATGAGGGCCATGTTCTCCTTGAGATTTTTCAGTATAGGGCAGAGTCATTTCAGATCTTCAAGAAGAGTAAAGATGAACAGAAGCATATTCCCTTCATGTTTTTTGAAGGCCAACTTCGTTCAATAAGAAAAGAAAGAATGTTGGAGAAGCTGCTTTGAGAAAGAAGGCAATTGACTTAGATTTTGAATAACCAAATATTTTATTCTGGACAATGTATATTGTTCTTAAATGTAACATTTGACCTTAAAAATACTTTGAAATGTTCTACAGAGATACATTCTTATTGGACATCTTAATAAGACATACACACCTTATGACCCCTTTTGTTTTTTCTTGTAAGTATTCATCACTTCAGTTTAAATATAATGTTTCATTACCAGGGGGGTCAAAAGCTTCCCTACAGAGTAAGGAAATGTATAAATTTAACCCTGCAACCTGCTGTGTGATGTTTGTTTTTTTTTTAACATACATAATGAAAATTTTCATGTCCATGAGACCCAGAAAATCTAAGTGCCTTGTATGTAATATACAGAATTTCAAATTGTTGTTGTTACTCCATTATGCTTGCAGATACTTTTTTTCCTTTCTCAAGGGCTTTTTATTTTAATGTAATCTGTTTGCATACATTCAACCAGAAGATATTTGCGAACTTAAAATTTGCAAAATTCTGTTAGACAGTCATAATTCATAGAAATAAAGTATAGAGGTAAAGAACTACAAAGAATTTTCCTATTTGAACTTATTTTACTTTTAAATGTCTAAAATTTTATATCTACTAGTTTTGCTGTGTATCTTCTTGAATAGTCTGTTTTAAATCATATACCAAGGAAAATTAAGTTAGTTAAGAGGTTTTCTGGGGTCAGTTTACTTTGTTTTTACTGACTTTCAGATGAGAATTCTTGCCCTCTTCCCCTTTACCCACTAAGAATTTATCATGCTCTTTCTTAAAAGCATAAATACCTAGCATGCATAATGTTCTTAAAGTGCTGAGTTCCTTTTTTGAGGTTGCTATTATTTTCAAGCTTAAGCAATAATAACCCTATTCTTGGCTCTACCCTGAACCCTAGAAATAGGACTTGGTCTTTCTTACCTGTGCTTGAGCCCTTCCTGCATGCTTTAGAACCTGTCCTTTCTTGCCCAAAAATTTTATTTCCCATTGCTTTGTCCATGGAGCTCTCTGGTTGATTCTGGCTCTAGAGATGATTGCTGCCTTCTTACATCACCCATCAGATCACTGTGTTTTAAATACATTAGTAGGCTGTTGTAACAAGCCAGTTTTCAAAATACCTCGTTGAGGGTTGGAACCTATGCTACAGATCAGTAGCAGAAAAGCTGTTTCTTATCGTTTGAGAGGCTGGATGATTGGTACTAATGTTCTTGCTGTTTCCCACAGGCGCCTACCCAGAGGTTCTACCCAGTGAAACTCCAACAGCAGCGCAGGTAGATGGGGCTGACCTGGCCTCTCCAATGTCCCCTCGTACTAGCAAGAGCCGCATGTCCATGAAGTTGCGTCGTTCCTCTGGCTCAGCCAATAAATCCTAAGGAGACAAGCGGCCCTGCGGTGACCAGCACTAGCCACCTTAGCTCAAGCGTAGTGTTAATCTTGTTAGGCTTTCATGTCTGCCATAACATGCATGATCCTTCCTGTACATTTATTTTAGAAAACACTGGACTTAAATAATTTATAACTTAATACTTTAGATTTGGCTTGTTGATTCAGTTGGATTTTTCCCCATATATGTCAAGCTGCCATATTTTTGGGGGGTGGAATTTTATTCTACACCCTTTGTCTTCCTGGATAATTACGTCTAAGTAGTTTTGCTTTTAATTTCATGATTAACTTTGAGCAAAAATGTAATTGGACAGATAGTCTCATTATTTTATTTATTATGCCCCATTGCAGCTTTACAGCTCAGTAAATATGTATTTTTCACAAATGTAAAATTTTAAATTTGAGCATTTGTCAAGTTATACCAAAAGTTGCAAATTCATTAATACACAAGATGTGTACAGATTATTTATGTTAAGAAAATAAAACACTTAAAATAATATTCTAGCATTTCAAGGTTTATCGTAAAAAAATAATTTTATAGTAACTTTTTCATCCCAAAGCAATGTCTCCTTTCTTGGCTGTGTAGGTGATGCCATGATATATTCAGTAAATAAGAAAAATCACTGTGCTGAACTTTGATTTATGTTTAGCTTCAAAATAATTTTCTAATGTTTGATTTTTAAGTGGTATCACTGTTAAATGCCATTTCTTTTTTGAGATTGTGGCCCTTTATTTTTAGCTAACAAATCTTGGTGTATTTCTATACTTGCTGAAGTACCAAAAGAGAGTAGGGAGAGAAAAGAAAGAACAGACTTTTGTGACATAAATATGTTGCTTAAATTATGTGTATTATTTTAAAAGAAAAGGGAATATGACCCAGGAATCCAAGTAAAATCTAGTATTGTTAAAATACTGAACTTGCAGATGCAGCTCAGTGTATATTCCACCCTCCAGAAGTATTTTCCTACGTTAGATAAGCTGCTTACTCTTTGCTCACATTTTGTTTTGAATGGGCATCTCCTAAGGAAATGTAGCATGACATCGGTACTAACTGCATGTGTAAATACATCTTACTGGCAAACCATAAAATATAAATTATGTATCATCATTCGTGTAGTATCTACAAATTTGTAACAGTGAAAACAAAAGATGACATGATATTTAATACAATAAAAATATTCTTATCACTTCCTGTCCATGAGTGTTGATTCTTCTGTGTTTCATATATTTTCACTTAATAAATAGTGCTGTATGGTAAATGGAGAGATATAAAGCATGAAACTAGTTTAGTGCAGTTAATCATAAAAAAAGAATGGATTTGAATTCACTCTTATGAAACACTCCAACTTATGTCTCAGAGATCCTGCCACAGTTGTTACAAATACAGGAAATTGTACACCTTTATGAAAGCTAGTCAGACTTGACCCAATGTACTGGGTGAAATCATCATTTTACGTCTGCCTTGTGTACCTTTGGTTTCTTAAATTTCACAGTGTTTAATAATGTGCTTTCAAGAACAAAATTTGTAACAGACAAGTTTTTCTAAACAACCTTTCAGAGTTCCTGTACACTTGCCTTTTTTTTGTTACAAGATTCTTATGAAACTCTTGATACTTATGTATAAGACAGAGTTCCTGGAAGCAAAGTTTACAGTATAGACAGTTTCCCACAGGCAAGTGAAGAATTACAAAAAGGAAAATCAAAGTAACCACTGTCACATTTCTAAAATGATTTTTTTTTTAATGACTAGCTAATGGTTTGATGATAGTATCGAAGTGGAGTGTAAACAACTTGACAGTGAAATTTGCTTAGTCAACAGTTTTTTTTTCATTTTCAAATAACTTATGAGTTTTTTTTGTTTTAAAGAAATATTTTAAATTATTTTCTGTTAAGACATTCATTAGAAAACGTGTTTTTTCAGTTAAATAACAGCAGATACCCTTCACCGTTTTAGAGCTCAGTCTATGCAACCATACAAGAAAATTTCCCAGTGCATTTCTGTACCATCATTTGCAAAATATAATTTCATTTGTCATCTTATTTACTGTGTGTAAATGGGTAAGATTCTAAAATACAATGCTGGTATTTGGGAGATAAGAATATGTCTTTGAAAGTAGGCTGTGTTCAATGAGACGGTTAAGACAAACACAACACAATAAAGCACATGGCTATGTACATTTATTTGGTGGTAAGCATTTTACAAATACAGACTTGCTGTCAAGCACTGCACAGCCAGTGTCCCAAACTCGGGCTGTTAGGGTGTGGGTACAGACTGTACACTGAATATGATTCACAAAAAGCAATTCAAAAACAATTTGCCGCTGAAAAAAACTTGAATGGATTGCCGTTCAGTTTCGTAGTGGATTATAGGTATTAACATCTTTTAAACTGGACATAGTTTTATATATAATACGCAGTATGAGATTTACAACAAAAACAGTAAGTAGTTTGAGTGAAATCGTACTAAAACAGACTCAAGGAAATGAGTTCTGTATTTCCAGAAATCTATTTAAAGAAAGGTTTAAAGTAGCTCTTCCTGAATACTGTAATATCGGATGTAAAGTAGCAAAAGGTAAGAATCTGGGGGATGCCTCGTTTTTAACTCCAGTAAAGTAGCATCCTCTTCACCTTCACACTAAGAATGAACTAATATATGTACTTGGGGGAAGAGTAAAGGGGAGATTTCATACCCCCCAAAGCAGCAAACAATCTCATTTTCTACTGACAGACACAGGTCTTGGATCTTATTTTTCTCCTGTAAATTTGGCACCAATCACGTAACTTAATTCACAGAATATACAAGCAAGACACTCTGACCCTATTGAGGCAGAAACTACATAGGCGCCTGCGATGGCAAGAGAAAAAACAAGGTGGCTACCACTTTGGGTAGCTAGAATCCTTTGTAGACATTGAGACATGCACGCATTCATTGCGACCTTCCATAGGAATTACAAGTCATATAGGATTCTTAGGCTCTCCAGAGTTTGGGTGTAAAATCCTATTTCGTGGCGAAAGTGAAAAGGATTTAAAGCTCACCGTCTTTGAATGGAGAATGTGTATATTGTATACATACCTGCTCTAGAGGGAGATTTTAAACATTTTGCTGTCCGCTCCTCTGGCGGAGTATTGACTACCGGGAGAGTTTAGGAAACAGAGGACAGGAAAGAGGATAAACTTGCAAGTTGAGGAAATTCCCACAAAATCTCCCGTGATTTGTTTCCTCCGAGGCCAACTTCATAATCTTCTTGGTCCGGAGTCTCCACCCTCAGCAGCCGGGCCGCAGTGGCATCTGCAGCAGCAATACCTGCCGACTTTCTGACGGATGGCACTTATTGATGTGCCGGGTCAGCCCTGGGGAGCTAAAAAAGGTGGACGAGCAATGCTTGCACGAGAAAATTTGTTGAGCACCTCCGTCAGAGGTCCCGCCTGGACCGGGCGCCTCCGAGGCCGCCCCCGCCAGAGTGGGCAGAAGAAGCTCCTCGCGGACAGCGTGCCACAGCCTGTGCTTGTCCCTGATGTCTGCGGATGGGAAGTGCGCCCCGCACAGCGGGCAAGCGAAGGCGAGAGCGGTGCCACGTTCGGAGCCAAAGCTCGGGGCCAACGCGCGGGCAGAGCTCGGCTCGTGAGTGCTCAGGTGCTTGCGCAAATAGGCTTGGCGGCGGAACTTTTTGTGGCAATATGGACACACGAAGATCTCGGGGCCCCCGGCACTGCTGGCACCGCCCGGTCCAGGCACGCGGCGGCCCAACATACCCTCGGTATAGGAGACCGGTGGTAGCGGTGGCTCCGGGTGCGGTAGCACCTGGAGGCTCGGGCGCAGGGCGCTCTCCTGGTGCTGATCCGCCCCGGAGCTGTCCCTAGCCAGTGGGTGCTGATCCGCAATCCGTTCGGCCCGACTGTTCTCCTTCCCCTTTGCCAGAAAAGATGCGATGGTCCCGGAATCCGGAGAGGACGAGGACGACGAAGGAAAAGGCTTCCCGTCGGTGGAGGAAACTGTGGCGGTGTTTGTCGCCGCAGCACGCGGCTTGTGCCAGCGACGATGGGAGGCGAGGTTTGCAGGGCAGCTGAAGACTTTATCGCACTCGGGGCAACGGTACTCAACGCGCACGATGCGGGAGCAGCGGTGCTGCGCCAGGGCGAAGGGGTCCGCGTACTGCTCCTTGCACAGCTGGCAGATGAACTCCCCTAGCGGCGTATGGCTGCTCCCCAGAACCCGGGACGGCGCTCCGGGCTCCTCCTCCTTGATTTTCAGACCCAGGACTGGGGACGTGGTCACCTCGTCCGCGAAGCTCAACTTCCTCATCGCCTTTGGCTTCTTGACTCCAGCGGCAGTGAGTCCCGACGCGCTGCCGGAAGGCAACTTGGTGCGGCGCTCGCTGCCGGATGCCCGCTTCAGGCCGTGCAGGGTGGCCGAGAGGGGCGCGGGGTCCGGCTGGAGCGTGGGCTCTGGGAACGGTGCCCGGAACGGCAGCAGGAACTGTTCCCCCGAGGTAGAGGCAGCTGCTGGCGCCACTGAGCAGGTAAACGTGGCCACTGCGGCGGAGCCCCCAGGGAAAGACTCTGCGGAGACGGGAGAGCTGAGGCAGCGCTCCAGGAACGCCCGGCGCAGCTCTGAGCCCGCGGGCTTCGCAGGACTGGGGCTGGGTCCCGGACCCTCGCAACTGTCCGCCCTCCACTCCACGCCTTCCCGCCCGCGCGCCCCAGGGCTCACCCCTGCCTCCGGACAGGGTGATACCGACACTTGCTGGGCTGCCTCTGGCGCCAACCCCTTTCCTGGCTCCTCCTCGACAGGGGACGCCTCCCGCTCCGCACCAGGTAGGGAGGCCCTGAGGGCCTCCTCAGGAAAGGGCGGCGCCCCCTGGGGCCCCATCAGGGGGAAGACTCTCTGGGCTAAGCGTACTCGGTAAAAGCCGCCTGTCCGTTTAGTTCGCTTCACCAGGAAGCCCCTCGGCATGGTGGAGTCGGGAGCACTCGGGGACCAGGAGAAATAGAGGGCCCGCAGGCGCTGAGAACCGCCGAACGAGGTAGCTACACAGGCTTCGCCAGCGCAGTCATGCCCTGGTGGCCTTTATAGCTGAGACAGAGGGCCGGGAGTGGCCCCACCGCCTCCTGGTGGGATTGACCAATCAGGAGTGAGAGCGGGCTCCGGGGGCGGAGCTTCCGTCTGGCGGGGCTCGCGGGATTAGACGAAGCCGGCGGCGGAGCGCGCCACTGCTGGGCCAGTGAGCGGCCTCGGCAGGACCCTAGCGGCTGACTGGAGGGCGCCTCTGCCTGCTGCCCACCTGGTCGAGACAAGAGAAGGTAAGGTCTGGAGTGTGAGGGAGCTCGGTACTCGTCCTCAGCCACCTCCTGGAACCTTCTGGCTAGGAAGCCGGGTGGAGAGGCCACCTCACGGTGCCCTCCACGCGGGCTGAAGCCTTGCTCTCCCCAAGAGTTCGAGTGTGACAGAAAAGCCCCCTCCCTGCCAAAGGACAGCCGAGGGGAAGGGGCGGCGGAAAGCTCATGCCCCAGGAGACGCCGGGGTGGATGTCAGTCGGGGAACGGGTTAACATCCTCAGCCGGTATTGAGCTGATGAGAAGCTGAGACATAACGGCAGGGCGTCTAAATCCGTCGCCCTGTGCCTACACTTGACGGTAGGAGCACGTCTGCCATCCACTATCGATTAAGATTGCGAGTGTCTCTGATACTATGAGAATTCATCTGGGAAGAAGGGCTCTCAGTGCAGGAGATCCTGCGTGCTGGCAAGCCTCTGGAGCTCAGGAAGCTAGCACGTTTCTGGACCCTCGCCTTCCGGGCTTATAAATGCTCCCTCCCTGATGGGAATACAAGTGGGGAAGGGGAGAGTAGCATCTATTTTCCCTCTTTCCTCAGATAAAGTGGTTTCTCTGTTCACACCTTTCTCTCATACTATCCAAAGATATGACTTAGTGCCTAATCAACCTGTTCAGTGTGTAGATTGAGTGAGAAATACTGGCAGAATCAGTGTTACGCCTGCTTCCCCATAAACCACACACTTTGCAAAAAGTGTACTCTGGACTGCACACAACAAATTTTCATCAGGCACCCTGCTATGTGTTTTAAGTTTGTGAAATAACTACACAGTAGGTTACAGATTTTTAATGACGTGCTACATCCACAATATAGATAATATATATAATGCGAGATCTGGACAGGGAAAAAAACTATTGTGTTCAAGTTTCCTTACTGAAGGACAGTGGACTAAAAGACTGAGGGGAGTGCTTTTAGGTAGATCTAGTCATCAGAAGGAAAAAAAAATGTTTCTCCAAAGGAATGAAATGTTTATATGTGTGGAAGTAGTTATATATTCACTATTAGTTGGGATTGACTACACAGTGCATAAAGAAATAACAAGCAGTGATTGTGTTTGGCACTCGGCTTAAGTAACCACCAATCTGCACACAGATGTAATTGACCCATTGACCAGTTATATAACTGACAAAAGTTACCTAGGGCCCAGATTTACAGGTCTGGCTAATTCCAAATCCCAGTCTCTGTCCATTATACCAGTGTCTTCAAACTATTTTTCTCTAGTTTAATTAACAATAAGAAATACATTTTATAGTGCATACATACAGAAAGAGGTAATTAAACAAAATTTTCGCAAGTAGTGCTTCCCCTTCACTAGGAGTTACACATTCTCCTATTTTCTGCAATTCAATTGTATTTCAAATGATGGTCATGACAAATTATTTCACGACTCACTAATGGATTAAGACCTAGAGTTCAAAAATATTGCTACTATGTTGTTTCCCATTATGTACTTAAATTGAAATAAAATTAAATGAAGTAAATAAAGGTACACTTTATAATCAAAATTAATATTCTGAACCACGTTTTAGTCAGCTAGTGCTGACAAGTGGATGGCTTTAACAAAGGAAAATTTATTCTTACACAGTCTTGTAGGCTACAAGTCCAAATTCAAGATGTCTGCTCCAGGGGAAGGCTTTCCCCATGTCAGCTCTGGAGGCAAGTTCTTGTGTTGCATCCATCTGTGTTCGGGGAGCATCTTGGCACAGCAACCCCAGGTCTCAAGGAAGGCACTCTATCCCAGGTGCTGTTTTCTTGATGGCGTGAGGTTTGCAAATCTCTCTGCCAGATTTTTCCCTTTATAGCTCAAGAGACCACCTCAAGGCAAAAACAAACTTAACGTTGAATCTTGCTCTACCGACACAGTTGCTGCCCATTCACCCTTATTAACATCACAGAGGCAGGAATTCCAACATGGAAGAACATCACACAGTACCAGGAATTATGGCACAGCCAAATTGTTACAGATTTTTTAGGGAACACATTAAATCCAAGACAAACTCAACTTAAAATATGTATGAGTTCTTTAATAGTGTTGGGAAATTTAGTTTGCCAAATGGATAATTTCTGATGTGTCAGCATATATATGGCTTCTAAACCAACTTCTCAATTCTCCTTTCCTCTTTCACGGAGTGATCCAGGCATATTGGAAAATGTGATGTAAGAATTTTGATACTTTAAGATAACACTTTTTCCAGAGGGCCTCCTGTCCACATGCATGTGACATTGTAACAACTGTTGCCAGATATTTTCTAGCAGATCAAACAGTTCCCATAGGTATTCCTCCCTCTCCCCCAGTGTAATTTAATAACACCATTTCTAGAAATGAATATAACAGTACATATCGGTAGGTTTAAAAATACTTATATCTTTTAAGCCACTAATTCCTCTTTTAGTAAATCATCAAAAAGAGAGGCAAAGATTTATGCATCACAGTGTTATTTATAATGACAAATGATTAGAAACTACCTTGACTGATAGTGTAGATATAGAAGATTCTGTAACCATAAAAATGACATTAACAAATATGTATGCAATAAGGTTAAGCAGACATAGATGGTGGCAAAGTTACTTGCACAATAAAGAATTCAATTATATAAAAGAACAAAATGCATGAAAAACTGGAATATGCCAAAGGGTCATTGAGATTGCCTCTAATCAGGAGAAATTTCAGTCTTTTTTGTTAAAATTTTCTACAATCAGCATGTATTACTCTCATAATCAGAGTATATGTAATCAGTGAAGATATATAACAGAAAGGATGCTTTAAATTCTTTCTTGTGTTAGATGTGATAACCTTCCCTAGGACACTATAGTTCGGACATGTAGGAAGCCTGCCTACTCTTTTGCTCAGTGTCTTGTTTAGATATTACCTATTCGTTTTACAGCATAACCTAATGACAGGCAGTACTGAAGGAAAAATGACATGTACTGTCATTTGTTAGATTCTCCAGGGCCACCTGTTTGAAATACAGCCCTAGAGAAGCAATGACTAAGGAGTCAAACAGTAGAATGAAGGAACTAGGAGAGAGAGATTTTAGATGCACAATCCCGATTCAGGTATAATCCTAGATGGCACTTCAAGATAATGAATACTTTTTCCTCCATTTACCTCCTTAAAAATTACAAAAAATAGGGTAATCTATAGCAGAATTATGAAATCTTTGCTTTCTTTATCTCCAGTCTTTCTCTTGAGAATGATATTCTTGTCTCTTTTTTTAAACATTCAAAAACCTTCATCAGCCATACATTGTACTTTGATAAAAACTCACACATACTGGAATACCTCTCAGATTACTTGTATTTTAAGACAGCAGTTTTTGTAATGTATAATAAATTACTTTGACTTGAATTCAAAATTTTTGAGACAGTATTTGTCTTAGTTCCTTAGTGCTGCTATAACAGAAATAGCCCAAGTGGATGGCTGTAACAAGCAGAGATGTATTTTCTCACCACCAGAATCCTCCTTAGAAAGGAGGATGGCAAGACTTCTCCAACATACCAGTGACCAGTTCCTGGAGAAGGACATCATCCTTGGTAAAATATAGGATCAGTGAGAGGAAGACCCTCAATGAGATGGATTGATATGGCAGCTGCAACGATAGGCTCTAACATAGCGATGATTGTGAGGATGGCACAGGACTGGGCAGTATTTTATTCTCCTGTCCATACCCAAGTAGCCAAGTGCCGTCATTAGTAAGGAACAACTCAGTAGCACCTAACAACGACTGACAACACAGTTAAGGATAGAAGTCTGAATTCAGAGTGTTGGCTCTCAGGGAAGGCTCTGTCTTTGTCAGTTCTGGAGGAAAGTCCTTGTAGATCAGGACAGCTTCATCTCAGCTATGTCCACAGGTAGGCCTCTCTCTGGCTGTGTCCCCTCAGCCCACCTCTACACTGCTCATGCAACTGTTAAAAAAGCTCTTTAGCTTCTCTGATCGGTGCCAAGAGGCACCTCACTCTGCCTAGAAGCCTGCTTGAGAGTACTCCACTCTCACACTCCGTGGCTTGGCTCTCAAGTAACTTTGTGCCACCTTGTGCCAGTTGCTGATTATGCTATTGCCGTTTCTCTGCTATTGCTTCTTCTTGCTGTCTTGTACTATCTCCAGTCCTACAGCTTTCTGTCTGTCCCCTGGTTCTAAGAGGTTCTTAGTACAAGGACTTTGGGTCACATCTCTTCTTCTTAGTGGTATTCAGGTCCCTATCTTTGCTTGCTTCTCTCGCCTCTTATCTTTTGTAAGATGAAAGGTGTGGCTCAAGTAAAAGCATGACTTGAATAAGGGTGGTAAGGGTAGAGACTTGAGTCACAGCCTCTAGTAAGGTGGTAACTCAGATACATTTCATGCTAATCCTGCCTCATTAACATAATGGACAGCTCACCCCCAAATGGGACCATAACAATAGGCAGATTTACAGCACATCGCAAAATGGAGAACAACCACACAATACTGGAATCGTGACCTAGCCAAGATTTCACATATTTAGGGTAGACAAAATTCAATCTATAACAAATGGCAATCAGGAATTTTATTGGAGGGAAAGAAGCCTTCTTCTTGCCTGGAAAATAGGGTGCTTACCTCTTTGTTCCTGCACCCTCATCAAGACATGCCCCTTTGAAAGGTTAAAAATCAACTGCAGTTACTAGAGGCCTGTTGTTAAGTGCCGTCGAGTTAATTCTGACTCATAGCAACCCTATGCACAGCAGAACAAAACACTGCGTGGTCTTGCACTGTGTCCACAATTGTTTTTATACTTATGCCCTTATTGCAGCCACTGTGCCCATCCATGTTGTTGAGGGTCTTCCTCTTTTTCGCTGACTTTCCTTTCTACCAGGCATGATGTCCTTCTCCAGGGACCAATCCTTCCTGACAACATATCCTAAGTGTGTAAGGTGCACTCTTGCCACCTTTGCTTTCAAAGAGCACTTTGGTTGCACATCTTCTAAAACAGATTTGTTTGTTCTTTTGGTAATCCATGATACATTCAACATTCTTCTCCAACACCACAATTCTTCTTCTGCCATCTTTATTCACTGTCCAGCTTTCATATGCATGTGTTGCAAATGAGAATACCATGGCTTGGGTCAGGCTCACTTTAGTCTTTAAGGTGACATATTTACTTTTTAATACTTGAAACAGATCCTTCACAGCAGATTTTCCCAATGCAGTACATCTTTTGATTTCTTGACTACTGCTTTCATTGATTGTGGACCCAAAGAAAATGAAATCCTTGACAACTTCAATCTTTTCTCCATTTATGATGATGTTACTTACTGGACCAGTTGTAAGGATTTTTGTTTTCCTGATGTTGAGGTGCAATCCGTACTGAAGGCTGTGGTCTTCTTCACTTCCAGCAAGTAAGGTGGTATCTGCATAACACAGGTTGTTAATGAGTCATCCTCCTGATGCCTTGTTGTTTTTCTCATAATCCAGGTTCTCAGATTATTTGCTTGGCATACAAATTAAAAACATATGGTGAACAGATAGAACCCTGATGCACACCTTTCCTGACTTTAAACCAAGTATTCCTTTGTTCTGTTTTCACGATTGCCTCTTGATCAATACACAGATTCCTTAAGTGCACAATTAGGTGTTTCGGAATTCTCATTTTATACAATGTTAGCCACACTAGAGGCCTATTCTCACTAAAAACTTGGGAGTTAAAAGGGGTCTTTAACAATTCAAAACTGAAGTCTTGATTCCTCTCATAAACCCAATTCCTATTTCAGTTTTCCTCATCTCAGTAAATGGCCCCTCCATTCAATTAGCAACCTGTAACAAAAACAAAAACAAAAAATTAATAAAAATTTTATTTTGTTCAAGTAAAGCACTGCATGTTTAGTTCATTAGCAAGTCCTATCAGCTCTACCTTCGAAGCATTTTCCAAATCTGACCACTCCTTAGAATCTTTACCACCATACTCTGTTTGGTCTCCTTGCTTCCACCTTTGCACTTTGTATTCTTCACACCACAGCAAGAAAATTCCATTATAATGTAAATTTGATTGTTTCACTGTTGCTCTAAATCATCCAGTGGCTTCTTGTCACGTTTAGGGTAAAATCCGAAGCTCTGATTTGTCTCTGGCTATTCTTGAACTACACTACATCTTCCAACGTTCTCTTCCTTATTCAGTTTGTTTCAGCCACACTGGCCACCTTACTTTCCTCAAACATATCAAGCACAGTCCAACCTCAAGGCTGCTGCTTCTGTCAGAACACTCTTCAGATATTCTCAGGCCTACTCCTTTACTTCATTCAGGTCTTTACCCAAAGAATTCTAACTCAGATATTCCCTGAATATTGTAACTAAAATAACAGCCTTACCTGCACCATTACAATTCATAATATTCTTTCTATTCGCTCAGCTTTCCTTTTCTTTATAACATCACTCTCTGGCAGTGCAGTGTAGAAACCCTAGTGGTATAGGGTCAAGTGCTACAGCTGCTAACCAAAAGGTTGGAAGTGTAAATCCGTCAGGCACTCCTTGGAAGCTGTATAGGGGGGCGTTCTACTTTGTTTTATAGAGTCACTATGAGTCAGAATTGACTCAGTGGCAATGACTTTGGTTTTGATAGTTTTTGGTGGTTAAGAGCTAGACTGCTTGCCAGAAGGTCAACAGTTGAAATCCACTAGCCACTCCTTGGAAATTTTGTGGGGCAGTTCTACTTTGTACAATAGGAATTGCTATGAGTCAGAACCAACTTGATGGCAATGGGTTTGGATTTGGGGTTTTCTAGTTATACCTTTGTTTATTTGTTAGTTATGTAGTTCCCCCATCAAGCTATAATGTCCATGAGAGTAGGATCTGTGTTTTCTTTACAGCTGTATATTCAGTATGTGGAACAATGCATGCCATATACATAAATGAATTGATGAATAAAACAATGAACTGCTGGATCTAAAAGAGCATCACTGTTCCCTAAACCTAGAGCCAACTCTTGCTGAAGAGGAGAGGGAAGACAAAGTAATAACAAGCTCTGCATCCTAGCCTTTTGGGAATATTTATGCAGAGAAATGAGAGCGACAAAAAGGCCCCTTAAAATGCCTTAAAGGTCTTCTTCACCTCCACCACTACCCTTGACCTAGGTCTCTCCTGTTCTCTTCCTTAGCAGCCATTCCCTACTGGAAAAATAAACCCTAGCTCATAACCAGAGGTTCTACTATCTTAAGCTGTGTGGTACCCAAGATACCAGAGGAATGGGAGCAAAAAGAAGTTGGTAGAGAGACAACACTGGCAAGATAAGATTACATGTATGGAAAATGAGAGATTTTAGGCCTTGTCATTGTTGATGTTAGGTGCCATCAAGTGGATTCTAACTTGTAACTACCTTATGTGCAACAACAGAATGAAACACTGCCAAGTCCTGCACCATCCTCAGAATCATTGATGTGCTTGAGTCCATCATTGCAGCCACTGTGTCAGTCCATCTCATAGAGTGACTTGTGAAGTTCTTCTCCATATAGTGGTCCCTCCTCCTAACATGTTCAAAGTATGTAAGATGAAGTCTTGCCATCCTCACTTCTAAGAAGCATTCTGGCTATACTTCTTGCAAGACAAATTTGTTCATTCTTCTGGCAGTTCATAATATATTCAGTGTTCTTCATCAACACTATAATTCAAATGCGTCATTGCTTCTTCTTCCGTCTTCCTTAATCATTGTCCAAATTTCACAATTGTTTTAGTCAGCTAGTGCTGCTGTAACAGAAATACCATAAAGTGGATGGTTTTAACAAAGGAAACTTTATTCTTACACAGTCTAGTAAGTTACAAGTCCAAATTCAAGATGTCTGCTCCCTCTGTTGGCTCTGCAGAGGCTCTGGAGGGAGGTTCTTGTGTGGCATCAGTTTTGGGACAGGGAGCATCTTGGCAGAGGAACCTCAGGGCTAAAGGATTTGCTCTTCTCCCAGTGCAGCTTGCTTGGCGTGAGGTTCCCAATTCTCTGCTTGCTTCTCTTTTTATCTCTGTGGGATGAAAAGATACAGAGTGGTGCAAGCCACACTCCAGAGAAGCTCCCTTAGCAAGGGTGTGGAAGTCCTACCCTAATCCTCTTTTAACATAATCATCCTATCTATTAGCCACAGGTGGAGATCAGGATTTACAGCATCAGAAGATCACAAAATGGAGGGTAATCATAGATTACAGAGAATCCTAGCCCAGCCAAGTTACCACATGGATATGAGATTATTGAAAGTACTGTGGCTTGGGTCAGGCCTAGTTTCAATGATTATTGAGAACCAGATTTTTGAGAACTTCAGTCGAACTTTAAGAAGATGATATGATACTGTCTTTAGTAAAGAGCTCAGGCTGCAAAGTAAGACAGTCTTGAGTTCAAATCCTATTTCTTCTAAACCAAACCAAACCATACCCACTGCTATCTAGTTGATTCCAACTCATAGCAACCCAAGAGGACAGAGTAGAGCTGCCCCATAGAGTTTCCAAGGAGCTCCTGGTGGACTTGAACTGCTGAACTTTTGGTTAGCGGCCATAGCACTTAACCACTACATCACCAGGATGTCTGTTTTCTACCACTAGCTGCTTCATCTTCAGTCAAGTTACTTAGCCTTTTTTAGCCTCAGTTTCCTGATCACAAAATAAGGATAGTAATAATTATTTTGCAAAGTGTTTTGAGAGCTGTATTTTTATTGTTGTTTTTAAGTGCCATTGAAACAGTTTTGACCCATAGTGACCCTACGTACCACAGAACAAAACATTGCCCAGTCCTGTACCATACTCAACAGTAATTGCTGTTTAAGCCCATTGTTGTCGTCTCTGTGTCAGTCCATCTGGTTGAAGATCTTCCTTTTTTCCTGATCCTCTGTTTTACCAAGCATGATGTCCTTCTCCAGGGACTGGTCCCTACTGATAGCATGTTCAATGAAGTCTTGCCATTCTTGCCTCTCAGGAGTATTCTGACTGTACTTCTTCCAAAATGGATTTGTTTGCTCTTCTAGCAGTCCATGATGTTTTCAATATTCTTTGCCAACACCATAGTTTGAAGTCATCAATTCTTCGGTCTTCCTTATTCATTACCCAGCTTTCATGTGTATATGAGGTGATTGATAGCACCATAGCTTGAGTGAGGTACACCTTAAGTCTTAACATAGTATCTTTGCTGTTTAACACTTTAAAAAAGTCTTTTGCCACAGATCTGTCCAGTGCAGTGTGTCATCTGATTTCTTGACTGCTGCTTCCAGGGATGTTGATTGTGGATCCAAGTAAAATGAAATTCTTGACAATTTCTGTCTTTTCTTCATCTATCATGATGTTGCTTTATCAGTCCAGTTGTAAGGATTTTTTCTTTATGTTGAGGAATAATCCATACTGAAGGCATAGTCTTTGATAATCATCAGTAATTATCTTTAGTAAAATTTTACTTGCTTGTGATATTAGTTAACATTGCTCAAAATTTCCACATTCTGTTGGATCTCCTTTGTTTGGAAGGGGTATAAATACAGATCTCTTCCAGTCAGTTTGCCAGGTACTTGTCTTCCAAGTTTCTTGGCATAGATGAGTGAACACTTTTAGTGCTACATCCTTTTGTTGAAACATCTCAATTTCTAGAACCTTGTTTTCCACCAGTGCCTTCATTGCATCTTGGACTTCTTTTGCTGCCATCGGTTTGTGATCATATGCTACCACCTAAAATGCCTGAGCAGGAGAAATACGGTGACTCTGTATTCCTTGCATCTTCTGTTGATGATTCCTGCATCGTTTAATATTTTCCTCACAGAATCCTTCAGTGTTACAGCTTGAGGCTTGAATTTTTTCTTCAGTTCTTTCAGCTGTAGAAATGCCAAATGTGTTCTTCTCTGTTGATTTTCTATCTCCAGGTCTTTATACATTTTGTTATAATACTTTGTCTTCTCAAGCTGTCCTTTGTTAACTTTAGCTACTCTATGTTCAAAAGCAGGAATCTCTTCTGACATCCATTTTGGTCTTTTCACCTTGTCTTCTTAATGATGTCTTGCTTTCTTCAAGTATGATATCCTTGACATCATTCCGCAGCTCAGCTGGGTCCTTAGTCATTAGTGTTTGATGTGTCAAAATTATTCTTAAGATGATTTCTAAATTCAAGGGGGATATGCTCAAATTTCTATTTTGGCTTTCATGGGCTTGTTCTAGTGTTCTTCAACTTCACCTTGAACTTACATATCAGCAATTGATGGTCAAGGATGTCACCTTGAAAACTAAAATGTGCCTCACTCAAGCCATGATATTTTCAGTCACATCGTGTGCATGCAACAGCTGGACCATGAACAAAGAAGACAGAAGAAGAATTGATGCCTTTGGATTGTGGTGTTGGAGAAGAATGCTGAAGGTACCATGGACCACCAAAAGAACAAACAGATCTGTTCTGGAAGAAGTACAACGAGAGTGCTCCTTGGAAGCAAAGATGGCAAGACTGTGTCGTACATACTTTGGACGTGTTGTCAGGCAAGACCGAGCAGTGTTTCGTTCTGTTGTTCCTATGGTTGCTGTGAGTCAGAACCGACTCAACAGCACCTAACAACAGCAACTGATGGTCTGTTCTGAAGTTGACCCCTGGCCTTGTTCTAACTGATGATGTTGGCTTTTCCATTGTCTCTTTCCTCAGATGTAGTCCCTTTGATTTGTGTGTATTCAATCTGTGAAGGTCCACGTGTATAGTTGCCATCCATGTTGTTTCAAACAGGTATTTGCAATGAAGAAGTCATTGGTCTTGCATGAGTCTATCTTGTGATCTTTAGCATTGTTTCTATCACCATGGCTATATTTTCCAATTACTAATCTTTCTTTACAGCACTAGATGACGAAGATGTGTATTTAATCGGGTTTTCCTGTATCCCTGATTATCACTGAAAATGTGCTAGGCAATATATTTGAAAAATTATTTATAGAAATAATTTGAGGCTTGTGATAAAAGTACCTTACTTCAGAAAAGATTTAATTTGGTTATGCAATACATCTGGAACCACTGTCAGTCCAGAACTATTTTAACTCAACTTGAAGGCTTGAGATTCACAGACCTAGGCGATTGGGAACCAAACAGTAAATAACACAAGGGCTTTGGAATCCCAGTATCTTCTGAGGGATAGTCTGTTCTTGGACATCTTTATAAAGTTGCTTCTGCCTCCCTTGCCCTGCAAGTCTAGCAGGATGAAAATTCTAATTTTCACGAATTGGAAAATTGACTCAAATTCTTTGTTTGAGTTCCTATGTTTCTTCACCTTTAGACTGATAATGCTTTCCTATCTTTTTATATTCTCTTTTCCTTTAAAGGAAACTGGTGGCTTAGTGGTTACATGCTACAGCTGCTAAGCAAATGATCAGCAGTTCATATCTGCTAGGTGCTCCTTGGAAACTCTGTAGGCAGTTCTACTCTGACCTATAGTGTCACTAAGAGTCAGAATTGACTTGACAGCAGTGTCTTCTTTAAAAATATTGTTTTAATTCAGCTTTTCTAGTCATTTTCAGTGGAAGAATTAATCTACCTAACTTAGCCTAAGATTACCACAATAATTAAGTCAGACCAAAAACACATTTTTTTTTCCAAATTCTAACTGACCTTTATTTTCTTCTTTTAATTTAAGTATATTTTTATTGTACTTTTGATAAAGGTTTACAGAACAAACTAGCTTCTCATTAAACAATTTATATACATATTGTTCTATAGCATTGGTTGTCAACTCCATGGCATGTGAACACTTTCCACTTCTCAGTCTTGGCTTCCCTGTTACCAGTTTTCCTATCCACCCCCCTACTTTCCTGTCCTTGCCCCTGGGCTACTATGCCCATTTGGGGTCCTTTTGTTTTATGAGCCTGTCTAATTTTTGCCTGAATGGTGAACCTCAGGAGTGACTTCAGTACTGAGTTAACAAGGTATCTGGGGGCCATACTGTTTGGATTTCTTCAGTCTCGGCCATACTCTTTGGATTTCTTCAGCCTCTGTCAGACCAGTAAGTATGGTCTTTTTTTGTGTGTTAGAATTTTGTTTTATGTTTTTCTCTAGCTTTGTCTAGAACACTCAGAGATCTGTTGTGATCTCTGTCAGAGCAGTTGGTGGTAGTAGCAGGCACCATCTAGTTGTGCTGTACTCAGACCAAAATTTTTTAAGGTTTTTGAGTATTTTAAAACAATCTTCAGAAAGATTGTACAAATTTAGACTTCTACCAGCAGGCATAAGAATGTTACTTTCCTTTCCCTTGACTATGTCCTGTCATGTATAAGAAGAAAAATATTTGCCAATAATGTAATTGAAAGGTGTTGTTTCATTATACTTTAATTTGTGTTTAATTGATTACTAACAAAGGTGAACATCGTATAATCTGTTTATTACACTTGCATTTCAATTTCTGTAATTAAGCCTACTCAATATTTCTGTTTAAGAGGTTTTTTTGTTTGTTTTTGTTTTTTGTTTTAGCTATTATAAAGGTAACATCTACCAGATATGCTGTATTAATTGTCAAAATATTGAAATACTTCCATCTCAGCAAGTAGACACCACCATTTCAAATACTCTCCCCTTGACTGAAGCAGTCACTCTGGCCTCTCCCCAATGCCACTTCTCCATTATCCGTCAGCTAAAAAGTTAATGTCCAACAAACTGATAGGCCTTTATGACCAGACATCTTATAGATATTATTAAATATTTCAATGTGACCTCTATGAATGTATAGTGCAGGCATTTTCACTGTTTGGCAATAAGACTTTAAATCATCTCACGATGTATTCTTTTCCACTCTTATCCTCTTTCCTTAGTTAGCTACTACTTCTCTTGAAATTGTTACTGTTACTATAAATATTTTCTTTTAAATTACATTTCAGTACTTAAAAATCTACAAAGGAGAAAAATCTGCAAGGAAAAAAACTCTGCAAAACAATTCAGTCACAAATCTATAAAAGGTATTAATTGAATTTTGCTATGTTTTGGAAACCTGTCCAACTTACAGGTATCTACTTTAAGGCTTTTGTCAAGAACCACAAATTTCAACTTTTGTAAATTATGCTAAATGCCAAAATAAAGTAAAAGTTTGTTTTGGATAAGTAGTAAAATATTTTGAACTAATTTTTATTCTGATCTGTGGACCTACTAAGAATAAATTAGTTTTTTGGACTAAATTATTTTTGTAGTTGCTTAGAATGATCTACAAAGATATTAGGTCTTTTATGGTATTCTGCCAAACACATCAATTAGATATTATGATTTACTGTTTATGATTACTCATTTTTAAATCTGATAAAGATACCATTGCATTGTTGTCCAGATAACATCTTCCTGGCATTTCAATTATCGTAATCTCATGCAGACCCACATCAAAGGCTTTTACAAGCATTTAGATATATTGTTTGTCCATGGAGTTTTCCTTATCCACAAACTTGTGGAGTAATTTTATCAGACCAGATAAATAAGATTTGCCTGGCATAATCTGTCTTCATAAACAAATGCTGTCCACTGCCCATCACATTGTTATCTAAATGATTTCAGATCAATTTGCTTCACTCTAACGTGGGCAATTGCATTCTGCCAGTCCTAAACCCCTTCTGTTTTTCAGTTGGAGACATTATTCTTCTTTTCACTTAACAAAGTGTTCTGTAAAGCAACAGGCAAGTATCTGAACCAATAAAGCCTGGTTTCCTAAAGATTTGTGTCTGATTGGCTAACTGAAACTATGTATTATATATATATATATATACACACACACACACACACACATATGTATATGTGTATGTATATGTATATGTCATTGCTTTGACTGGAGACATTACATAAATCTTCCTAATACATATCGCAAGTAGTGTTACATGTTACATCAATAGGAAATATAGACAAAACAATGTTCTCCCTTCATGTTTTTTCATAGCATGTACTAACATTAGATTCTCTGGTACATAAAGAGTTTAGGTTGAAATTGAGCTTTACATCCTATGTTAATAATGAGATATTCTAGATATTAAGTAATTTTATTGGAAAACTTGTATATTGTACTAAAGCAAAATGATCATTATGATTTATTGAAGAAAATCATAATTATTCTATATTTTAAGGTAAATGAACAAACCCCATGCATTACTTATCATTTCATTATATAAAATAGAAAAAATCTTATTATTTTATCTCCATAAGTGACATTGGTCTAAGCTTTATGTTAATTTGGGGACACTCAAAAGAGGCACTAGGCTAGCTAGTAAATTTAATGAACTTATAAATAAAGCATTTTTCCAGAACAAAGAGAGATGAACAGCCTTTTCTGCTTCTTTTGGTATTCTTGTATCTTAATTTTCACCAAGCTCAGCTTGGATTAGAGTATACAGTTTCCCTAATGCTCTAGTTTTATTGTTATAAAATTTAAAACAAATAAGCAACCCAGATTCCAAAATTTAGTTGTAACTCTGAGACAATAGTTTTCTCACTGGGAGAAAGTATATGTAATTTTTTGTTTGGGAACAGTTTTGACCACCATTTGTGGATTCAAATCCAAATAGCCCAAGAAACAGTTATTTGGGAGAAGACACAATAAGGTAGCACAGATAGACTAAATTTAAAATTGTCATTATGTGTACAGCAAAAGCATCTCCTTTGGCAGCAGAGGGTCGTTAAACTTTCTTTGTCCAATACTAAACTAACCGAAATCCAGGCAAAGCACGAGCGAAAATTAGAGGAAATATCTGTAACATAAAATTATTGTATCCTTTAATATTCATTGTTTTTATTGGTGTGTTGCCCTTTTTTATCCTAAGGATATAGTAACTCATGGTATCAATTATAATAACACATTTTTTGGGTTTTGCTTTTTTGTTGCTTAAACATTACCCATTCCTTTTTCCAAGCCAAGCCAAGTGCCTTCGAATCAGATCCGACTCATGGCAACCCTGTTTAGTGGAGACATTAAATACTGTATGTGTGTGTGTATGACTGTGTGTGTATTTGAATTATTGTTAAAGAGGATAATCGCATTGTGAGAGAGCAGAATAGCAAGTCTCAAGGTTGGTTACATATCCTTTATATTTCTCAAGGGACCTCACAGAGAAGTAATTAGAATATTCACCAGGCTGCTATTGTTTCACCAAGTTGAGTGTCATTAATAAACTTCTAGCTGTAATTACAGTGCATATATGTGAAGGAGTGTTACACTTTCCAATGTAGAAAGTTTTACCCAAAACTTGTTTGTTATCAACATTTTGCCAGGGAGAGGAGGGAGTCTTTTAGATAGAGTTTGAACTTCAGGCATCCCATTAAAAAAATTCAAAGAATTTTTTCAAACCATGAAAACTAATATTCTCAACCAAGAGAATACACAGAAAAGTATTTGAGCAAGTATTTTCTCAAATCTCCCAAGGATGGTACATAACTATTATTATCTTAGATGCACAGGACAGAAGTAATTCATTTCCTACAGTGGATGCCTTAGGGCAAAACAAAAGCAAAAAGAACAAAAAAAACCCATTGCCATCAAGTCAAATCTCATTCACAGACAGCCTATAAGGATAAGGTAAAACTGCCCCATAGGATTTCCAAAGCTGCAATCTTTTTTTTTTTTAATTCTTATTGTGACTAAGTGAAAGTTTACAATCCAAGTCAATCTTCCATACAAAATCCTGAACACACACCTCTGTGCAACTCGTATCTGTTCTCCTTACCCTCTAACAGCATCCTCCTTTCTACCCTGTATTTCCGGTATCCACTCAACCAACACTTTTCCCCTCCTCTTCACCCTCCTCTCTCTCCTCTAAAGAGGAACCAGTTGGACAGCTTCATGTATGTATTAAGCCAAAAAGTACACACACCATCTACATCATTGTATGTCCTGCAGTTCAGCCAAATCTTTGTCTGAAGAGTTGGCTTCAGTATTGGTTTCAGCTCCGGGCTAGCAATAAGTCCAGGGGCCATGTTCTCAGACGACCCTCCAGGATGTCAGACCATCACGTCTGGTCTTTTGATAGAGTTCTAGATCTGTATTCCCCTTTTTCTCATGCTTTGTCAAGTACTCTGCATTCTGTTCCCTGTCAGGACAGTCTGTCTCCTAAGCTCATAATTTCCTTATGTCTTTGATGCTCTTGGTTTTCATCTGCTCCAGGTGCGTTGGGACCAATTGATGTTCCTTAGTTGGCAGCTTGCTGGCTTTTAAGACCACAGGTGCGACTCACTAATCTGGGATGCAGAATAATTTCTTAGGAAAAGAACTATTTATGCTAATTGACTTCAAAGTCCCCTGAAACCATGATCCCCAGACCTCTGTCTCTGCTACTCTGTCCTTTAAATGTTGAGTTGTATTTAGAAAACCTTTTAGTTTGTGGTGCAGTCCAGATGTCAAAAGCTGTACTCTTTATGCAAGCAGGCTGCGGTATCTTTCTTCCACACAGCAGTTGGTAGGTTAGAAAATTTCAGTTCACACCCAAGCTGTTTCAACACTGTATCACCAGGGCTACTGCCTAAGGGCAGTAGGGCTTAATTCTCCCCTAGACTAATTGACAAAAGATTCCAACTATGTTGAAATATAATTCCTGAAATAGTACATTGCAGTTTTCAAGTATCATTGAAACTCAGATTAACAACTTTGATATTTTCAACCTATTATGAATAAAGAGATTGATTTGTTCCCCAGAAATTTAGTTGTGATTAATCTTTTGAAACTAGTTTATTATGGGAAAAAACAAAACAAAACACTGTTACCTCATATCTTTTTTGAAATAAGAATTTAGATACTAGTAAATTAAAACAAGAGTCACATAGTGTAGTCATTAGCACAGATTGCTTGTAGTTTGGTGTCAGGATCAATAGATTTTGTTACTAGTTTAATAAGAAAGTTAATGATACAAAATCTAACTTCCTAAATGTTTCAACTGCAGACGTCTCATTGAAAAATACAAAAACAAGTTACTGTAAGGTCTAGCTTTGTCACTGGGAATATTGGGATTTAAAATCTTTATTTTTAGAAAATCCACATGTTTTATAGATTTTTTTGAATAAATAAGCAACTGGGACTATAATATTTATCCTTACTGAGCATCTATCTTTCCTGGACAGAACCATTAATAAAGTTTCAAAATGAAAGAAAATAGGAAATCAGCATACAGAAAGGGATAGGGAGGGAGAAAATCTGTGAAGAAATAATCCAGTGGAGCCAAAACATATTAGATATCCATTAGTGTATTTCAGGTGTCTGTACAATGGTTCCTGAATGTTTAACATCACAATTGAAAAGCTTGTAGAGATATATTCTGTATACAAGTACTATATATATAATGTATAAACATGAACATACTTTGGACAACTATGTACAAAGTCCTCATCATGACCGTTTTCACTGAACAACTTTACTGTAAGTGGAGGATTTTGTGAAGCTAAAATTGCTATTTGCACGAAGTGATGCATTGAAGCAATTCAAGGCTTTCATTCCACTTCACTGGAAATGAAGATTCACTGTATTAACGTTCTCTAGACACTTATGTGATGTGAAATTATGCTCCTCAATTACAAATTCTTCCAGCCTGCTCTCTCCTTGTGTCTCTATTTTCAAGACTCATTTCAAATACTCCACAAAGTATTTGGCCTCACTTGGCATGAAAGAAGCAAACCTCTGTGCCTTCCTCTCCCCACCTTTATATGGAGATAATAACACTTTGCTCTCTCATAAAGAGATTGTGAGGTATAATATTCTGTAAAGCACCTTTAAAACCTTAGATGTGAAGTCTAATGGAAATTAAAATGTGTGGTGTTGTCTATTCTTCCAGTTCCTCTTAAGTTGACCATTTTCTTTATTGTTGTTTTTTTTGTTTGGATGATCAGAAAAAAATTTCTTTTCCACCATCTTCCCACTTATGTTTCTTTGTGACCTCTTCTAGTTTCACTACCGTAGAATCATAGATTGCTTCCAGGAACCCACCCAAAACTAACTCAAGTGTGATCTGTTTTATAGCTAAAACACCTGGAAATGGTGTAATCTTACAACTAAAGAGCCTCTTGAACACTGATTTAAAAGTTAAGACTTCCTTATTGTCACTACATGATCTTCCACTCATGCTTCCTATCTACCAGTCCTACAGCTGTGTTAATTGAACGTACTGTCTCTCTTATTAAATTATGAGAACCCGTGAGGGAAGTATTGGATCTATCTTAGCACAATGTTTTACTCACAGTAGGTTTTCAAGAACTATTCTAAATAATAATGATTTAAAGTAGTTAAATAAAACTAGATTGCATGGTTCCTAAACTAGTTATTTGCAGAAATCTTTTTTCTTTTGACATTTTTTTTTACTGTGAATTAATAACAATTTTACAGTCTATGTCATGTTACCATGCTCAGTGTAAAACAGCTAGTAAGTTGCACAGACAAAACTTGCACCTCTATTCTATTCTAGCTGCCCTGGCCCTGCCTTCTCCCACATGACAGCACACTTCACCTTTTGTTCAGAATTTCCTGTGACATTTTGAAAAATGATCAGCCCTCCTCACCCAATCAACTCAGCTCCAGCAAAATGTCCCTCAGACAACCCTGTGTACGTTTTTGAAGATTTGTTCACCTCCAGTATCACTCTGTGTTTTGTATGGTCCAGGTCAGTCTTTGTCTGGGGAGCTGGCCATGGTCCTGAGAAATCTTTAGAGGTAAATTGAGTTGAGCCTAGAGGTACTGCTGTCCATTATTTCCAAACTCCAGATAATCCAGGTCTTCAGAACTACTTGACAGGACCTTGTTTGTTAATCTGAATCTTTTCCAGCCAAATTCTGGCTGAACTCCTTTTCTAGGAATCTGCTAATAGAGGATTCCAGTTTCAGATTTAAAGATATAAAAAGTCCTTTTCTTATCTACTATATACAGTTTTCTTTAGCAAGATACTCTTAGACTGTATCAAAGTACACATGCAACTACAGAATGAAAAGTATACAGAGAAATATACAGAATGCACAGTGAAAAGATGGTGTTGAGTAAATTACTTAACTAGAGAGGCCTCGGAAACCCTGGTGACATAGTGGTTAAGTGCTACAGCTGCTAACCTAAAGGTTGGCAGTTCAGATCCTCCAGGCACTCCTTGGAAACTCTATAGGGCAGTTCTAGTCTGTTTCCTGTAGGGTCACTGTGAATTGGAATTGACTCAACATCGCTGGGTTTGATTTTGCTTTCATTTTTTTATTTTCTGGTTTAGAGAGACCTTGAAACCCAACAAATCTAAGTGTATGTCCTGGCTGTGTTACATTGAGCAATTTACTTCTGTCTTCTCATCTTTCCTCATCCTTAAAACAACACTTCTGTGGGGAGTTGTGGAGATAGTTTTGTTATAAATGATACAAGCTTATGGCTGACTCAGTGCAGAAACTCAATATATGATGTTTATTGTCAATATTATTAGAATTCGCACAGTGGAAAATAATGAAATTGAACAAGTGAAAATAACAGTCAAAATAACAGTGAAACATCTAGTACTGAAAATAGCAATAGGAAAGCTAGGAGACTGAACAACCAGGAGACTGTTCATTGACTAGGCAGGAAATGACAACTTTCTCTTATTTGCGTTCAAGGGCAAAACCTTTGTTAGAATTACAAACCAAGCATGTAAAACCACTGAGTTTGAATAAAATGATTTCCAATTTTCTAATAGGGTTGCTCCCTGGGAAAGAGGAATGTTAGATATCATCAAGTCTTTCAATTATCTAAACAGGTTTAATAAAACAGAAAAGGAGTACAGTGAGGCAAACATTGGCTATATTTATAAAATTTCAAAATCCTATTTCTGGAGGGTCTATGGAAAACTTAAGTACTGTACATTGGAGTAATATTTTCTTTTAGAATTCTGGGAAATAGAGGCAGCTCCCAGACACATAAAAGGATGCATAGTAACTCTGCCTTCTCTGTCTCCAGCTTCTCTCTAAGAAAGTAAATTGTACTAATATAGGAGTATATTTGAGATGCAAGCAGTCTTTCAAGCATCTCAGACACATGATCACAAATATCTGAAAAATATAAACACAAATCACAATGGGAGTGGATCGCGTAGGTACTTTTTTCCTATAAACTGCCTAGAGAACAACATTATAGAAAAATTAAAGAGCTAGCTAGATAGCTGGATAGATAGACTGGTTGAAGGATAGGTGTTATTATTAGTGAATTCTTTTCATAGAAGTGTTCTACAGGGTGAAGGAAGTCAAGCTTAACACCTCAAAAAAAGATTAAACACCTATTTGAAATGATAGTTCCTGATCAGGAAGTCAAAGAAATTGATGGAAGCTTCCCAGCAAGAAGAAATATAAAACCCTTTAATCTGTCTCTTGATTACCTTAGCTAATATAAATAATTACATTGGAAACTTTGTCAACTCCAAATTTTAAGGGTAAAGACTACATGTAAAAGAAAAGAACCCAAACCCACTCCTACTGCCATCGAGTCAGTGCCAGCACACAGTAATCCCTTTATTATAAGAGATTAGACACATAAATGGGACAAAGGGAATAGTTCAGAACAGCAGTGCCATTTTTTACTATATGTTGGTTAAGTAATTAACAATGTAGACTTTTTGAAGTAACTGTGACGTGAGATAAATTTTTTTGGAAAGCCTAAGTCAGTAACACAGCATGAGACTTTAACTATGCTCTTAGTATTTTTCTCAAATTCAAGAGATCATAGGTGAAAAAAGAATTATTTGATGGAATGTTGTTATTAGTTGCTTTGGGTCAATTCCAACTTATGGTGACCCCATGTGTGGAGAGTAGAACTGCTTCCATAGGATTGTCAAGGCTGTGAGCTTTCAAAAGTAGATCTCCAGGCCTGTTGTGCGAAGCATCTCCAGGTGAATTCAAGTCACCAACTTTTCAGCTAGTTGTTAAGTGCTTAACTGTTTACACCATCCAAGAAGTCCTATTTGGTGGGTAGACTATAAATAATGGTTCTATTCTGGCTTGGCATTCTGGGTCAGATAGTTTTTCTTACCCTTTTTGGGAATGTATGCATAATGGGAAGGAATTGAGAAGGTATTTCAGCCCATTATACTCTATTTCTAGTCTGTTGTAAAAATTAAAAACAATCAACCAGTCAACTCATTTAGCATTTAAATATATAGTGCAACTTGATACTTGAAAAGTACTCAGACACACTCACCTAAAGAAAGTCTCTACAGAATAGAAAAACAGTAGTCATAAATTTTTTTCTTAATGCTTACTTCTGGAATAATGAAATTTTAATTCTCTTAAATTGTATCAAGAGTTCCTGAGTGGTGCAAATAGTTCAACATTTGAATACTAGTCAAAAGGTTGGTAGTTGGCCTGGTGATCTACTTCTGAAAGATAATAGCCTCGTAAACTGCAGGTTAAGCTGAGTAGGCAAGTCTTGATTGATTAGCTTAGGCTTCCATTTCTGAAAGATCAACCGATAACTGGAAGTAAAAGTTTTGGTTTGCTGACACAGGGTATAGCATGAGTATTTCCTTCTTGGGCTTAGTATGTCAGGTTAAAAATTTTTAGTGATTTGAATTGAATAAAATATTTAGAAGAACTTGAAAGATCTTATGTCCATTTCTCTGTTTTCAGAATGACATGTCGATCTAGAGAGATAAAAGCAGTCCTTTTGCTAAGCCACAGGAAAATAGTGCTTCTACCACTTCTAAGGTCAGTCTTGTCTAATATTAAAAGCACTTAGGAAAATGAAATTCTTAGATATACAAATGTTCTTTTTTTTTTTTGCTGTATCCCCAAAGCTGCAAATGGCATTTGCTTTTATCACATTATAAAACTTATAGTATCATTAATATTATGTAGGAAATATACTTTATAACTGATGCTGGACTATATGAAGATGTTACTTTTGAGGACTAAGATGCACCTGACTCAAGTCATGCTGTTTTCAATTACCCCATATACATGTATAAGCTGGACAATGAATGAGAAAGACCAAAGGAGAACTGAAACACTTTTTACTTATGGTGTTGGTGAAGAATAATTAACATACCATGAAACTGGAAGAAAAACAAACAAATCTATCTTGGAAGAGGTATAGCCAGGGAGGATGGCAAGACTCAGCTTTATGTATTTGGGACATGTTATCAGGAGGGACCAGTCTCTGAAGAAGGACATCATGCTTGGTAAAGTAGAGGTTCAGTGAAAAAGAAGACGACCCTGTACAAGATAGATTGACACAGTGGCTGCAGCAGTGGGCTAAAGCATAGCAATGATTGTGAGGGAGGCACAAGACCGGGCAGCATTTCATTCTGTTGTACATGGGGTCACTGTGAGTCAGAACCAACTCAACAGCACCTAACAACACTTCAAAAACTTTCCTTATGTAGAATATCAGGATAATATCAAGGAGGTCATTAATGAAGAGAAGATGAAAACTAAATAGCAATTTGATTTCTGGCATGAGATTTTAAAGCCCAACCATACAAAGTTAATTCCTGTTTTAATGTGATCTGTTTAGTATAGCAACACATTTTCACTCAGGAACTGTGTACGTTAAAGCAAATGAAATTAGTGTTCAGAAAGACTTCAGAGTCACTCAAAACATGAAGATGCCGCATGACTACAAATTACTAAACCTACAGCAATCTGTCTGTTTTCTTGATATCTGATAAAAGTTTTACCATGCATTAATTATTTTTTTGAGCATAGGCACTGAATTTCAGTGAGTTCACCAGCTCTAGACACCTACAAATATGTTTTGCTGTAAATTACTGGCACTGTTTCTGTTGATATTCAGCATAATCAAACATTTGTAAGCATGCTGTCTTTTCAATCTGTTCAGCTGATGCACTTTACCTGATCTTTCATTAAAGTAATCAAAACACTTGCTGTGTCGCATCTAATGAATGTTGCATGTATGATTAAGTGCTTTCATTCATATTGCAAGTTTGATTTAATGTAATCTGCCTTTCAGACAGCCATTAGCTTAGCTCCTACGTGAATTCGATTAATTGCTGAATTCTTCCAGATGTCCATTAAGCATTACAGGAATTTCTATCTAGAAACAGCAGGGACTGTCTAGCACACAACCAAACAATGAAATGTTATATTGCTGCCATGACTTACAAAAAGCTGAATTCATTTTCATTAATAAAACATCTGTACTCCTGCACAGCTATGCATTGAGATGCATTTATTTTATATATTTATTTCTCTTATGACTATAAATAGATAGTTAAACAAAACCACATTTACTGATATTATCTAGGCCCAGTGTTCAGCAGATGCTATTTACAAAGCCACTCAATTTTTAAAGTTTATAGTAGGTCCTAAACAGAAGAAAATATACTAACAGACACCTGTTTGAGGAATTAGAGGAAGTCTGGGATTACAGCAATAGAAATAAAAGTATTAAAATGACATTAGATATTTATTTAAAAAATGGCTTAATTGCCTTACATATTCCCAGACACTGGGTCAGTTTAATAGAAAATGGCAAAATGTGGCTCTTGCTGGGATGACTTGCACTATTGTTTTGAATAGTCAGTTATTTACTTTCTTGTTTTGTGTTCTTAGTTCTAAAGGAGCAGAGATAGGTTTAGCCTTCTGGAGAGATTCTAGCTCAGTGCATTTTACCACTTATTAAATGTTATTTGTCAGTCATTCATGAGATTCACCATAACTAACAAGATGAAATAAAAGGTTAAATTTGAAGTGAAGCCAGGATTAGATAAGGACAATTAGCCAAGCCAAGCCAAGTGCCGTCGAATGTTCTTTAACAGAAAAGTATTCATCTTAAAATTAAGAGAGTGCCTGTTTTGTAAGAATCTACAATGATTTTACCAGTTGAAGCTGAGACTCTTTCCTTATGGCTGGTAAGTTTATGAAATAACTCTATTTTGTAGCTATGTATCATTTCTGTTATGACAGTGTTGAATGTTAAGACCAAAGTGTCTGTATCCTTTCTTCATACAACTGGAGAAAATATATAAGCTTGGAGTGAAGAGAAAAATAAAAAACACTCATGCAAATCATCACTGTGTAAATTTTTCTAAAATAACTAAATTTTGGAATTTTAAGTTTACCTGAAATAAGTAAGCTATTTAAAAACTCATTGCCAGTGAGTCAATTCTGACTCATAGTGACCCTGTAGGAGAGGGTAGAACTGCCCTATGGAGTTTCCAAAGAGCACCTAGTGGATTCAAACTTCCGGCCTTTTGGTTAGCAGCCATAGCTCTTATCTGCTATGTCACTGTGCCACCAGGATTTCTGCTCCACCACCATGGCTCCACAAATTCACTATTAGTGCTTTCTAACTTATAAGGACTTTTTAACAATTGATCATTCATTAGCTGGTAGTTTATCTAATTACGAGCAGGTGAAATTATATTAACTGGAAGAGGGAATCTTTTAGGATTAGATCACCAGTCATACATGCCATGTTAATAACATGATGCCAGTGGGATTTCTGTTATGGGGCTTGAGTAGACAATATTTGCCTTGATCAGAAATGTATTAACACATTTTTGGAGGATAAAAAATTCTATAAAGGAAAATCATTAATAGTCTTCTTACAGGTTTTAATGTTAAAACACAAGCTTGAAAATACATCTAAAAATATTTGAGTTTATCATTGTTTTCACAGTTATTAAACAAAAATTTATTGAACACCTCTTATGGAAATATAAAGTCATAAAAATCACAGCCTCTGTAGTCACAAAGGAAAGGAAATGTAACTATGTTTCATGACAAATACAATAGAAGCTGTTCGTAGTCCATGACAGCATAGACATGGGAATGCCTTCTTTATTCCCTCCAACATTTGAGCTCTGCCTTGAAAAATGATTAAGAATAGGTAGTCAGAATAAGGGGAGAAGGCAAGGACTGGAGAGCAGCAGTGCATCTCAGGCACCAAGAATAGTGCATGCTGTTTGTGGAACGGGCATTTACTCCCCAACCCTAATGTTTCCTTTTATATCAAAGGACATGTATTAGAATGACACTCCTGGACTCTTTCCATCTCCTGATTCATTCTTTTCTCCCCAGGGAAAGAGGAATTACTTAATTTGAATAGTGAGTTAGGGACCAGAAATTTAGTATGCTTAGTACAGCCATCCCCTTCTTCCCTCCTCTTTCTGACTGACCTCATCTGCTCTTGGCCTTATGTAAGCTTAGTAGTAATTGGTTGCCCCTGAGAAAAGAAGCCAGTAGTTATCTAGTTCTTCCTAGGACAGGTTGACTTAAGTGTGTCCAATTCTGGAGTTCAAATTAAGAAACCCTTCACTTTTCACATCTAAACCACATGATCCAACTTAGTAATAGATGTTGTGTTTTGCTCTTCAACTGCCTCCTTGGTGTGGAACTCAGACAGGATTGGGGTGCTGTTTATTGCTATCCCCACAAAAAATCCTCAAGACATGTACACAGTCATAAAGCCATGGAAGCTATGTATTTGCTGTGTTGAAGCACAGTGTTTAAGAGGAGATGAGAAATCAGACTGGAAAGGTAGGGAGGCCAGATTGTGAAAGCCATAAAGGTTTTAAAAGAATTTACTGAAAGTAATTTGTAGCAGTTAAAAAGATGGAGATTTCCCTATAACACTGGCTAAATGCCCAAGTAGAACTCTATGGGCTGTGATCTCTGGCTTCTCAGATGAGGGAGTTACTCTCAAGTGTTAATGTGCATCAGAACCATTTGGGAACCTTTGTAAAATGCAGAATCCTCAGAGATTCTGATTCAGTAGGTTCAGTTTGAGTCCGAGGAATCTGTATGTTTAGTAAGTCTCTTAGGTGATTCTCATGTTATAAATTTGAAAACCACCATTAGAGGAACAATCTTCTGGTGTCTAAGCTTCAGCATTATAGTCCTAAGTTTAACTTTATCAAAGTATATAGCGATGTTCAGGTTCTTGTTAACCAAATTCCGAAGATGCTAACATATAAACCAGAATGCTAATTTATTTATAGCAAGAGCTATAACTTCAAACAAACTCATATCCTGGGAACCATACAGAGTGCATTCTCTCCTGTAGGACAATTCATATAGGAAGCCACATTATAACAATAGGTTCTTGATCACCTTAGAATTATAGCAATGGAATTAGATGTTAGAGTTACTTGGGATGACTTTTCCTAATGCTAACAAGCTACTGTGATGCATCCATTTCCACTGTGAGGATAGGCTCTCAAAGGGGATGGGAAATTTCTGTTTAGAACCCCTTCTCAGGAACATACTGAAGATGCTGTAACAAATTCCCACTCTTGGTATCTCCTTTGTCTAGGCTACTTTTAACACATTTTTCAGATATGATTAAATATAATTGATAACATAACAGATTTAGATAGACTAATACAGTCACATTTTCCAAAAAATATACTGTTACCTTGATTAGAATTCATTGCTTAGGTTACCAGAACACACCTACCCATGTACAGAGTACTGTCTGAGACTGAATATTTCTGTAAACTGATGCAAGCTTCATGATGTCAGTGACCTTGAGTTTCTGTTCACCCCTCTAGCCCAAGTGCTTAAAATAGTGCCTGACATAAAAGAATAGTCAATAAATTTATTTTGAATGAACAAATGAGTGGTCTCATGCATGACATGATCATGTTTTTTCCATTTTTATTCCCAGAGAACTTAATTCCAAATTCGGTCTGAGTTGCTGTTGCCACATATGGATTGGCTGCACATATCATGAAAATATCCAAAGTAGAATCAGTTGCTTTTACTACACTTTTGTTATAGGGGTCTTACTTGTTGTCAGAATGTACATTTTGATGTTTAGCACCAATCTCTAAGTTTATGTTTTACTGACTTCCCACCTAATGAAAAGGAATGTAGAATCTCTGCTTGCTCAAGAATAGGAGAAAAGAAATAGAGATGGCTAAATGACATTTCATTTAGTATTTGTGATAAACAGCTAACTCTAAAAACTTTTCCCTTAGTTTGTAAGTGAATGTCACCAAATACTTCCTTTACCTTTTTCACAAAAAATTTGAAGAGGAAGTTCTTTAGCTTCTGAGCTTAAGAAATGTTCATAAATATTGTGAAACTTCAACTAATTAAAAATGAAATGCAGCCAGCCAAGCTGCAGCCATTTTTAATTTACAATATTGCTATGCTTCTGAGGCAAATGTGGACAAGTCACAACTTCGTTTGATGCCTGAGGGATTGAAAAAATTAGATCAGCATGATTGGCTATTGATGTTTTCTAGCAAATGTTTTGAAATTTCTGCCTTTTATCCATCTTGGAGAAAAACAGGATTGCATTGTGAGCCTTCAAAGATATTAATTCCTTTAATAAATCCTTCTTTTGTATGTTGAAAACTTCCAATGGTTAGGTTTCCGTAGCAATCTCTACATCGGGGGTAAATGTTGCCCAAAGGCAGACTCCTTATTTTTTCCTAAGTGTCATCATTCTCGGTCTGAAACTGAGAGTAACCAGCACCACAACAGATTAAACACACCTTCCGTTCAGCCTCTTTTCATAAGATTTCTTCATTATATTCTTTGCAGAGTAAATTTTATGACAGACTGTTTTCCTGGTGATCATTACTTAATGAGATAAAGCACAAACATAAGCAGTGACTGTCCCAGTTCTGTGTTTTGATCACTGAGCATATAGCAAATGTGAAAAAAGATGGAGAGTGTAATTTGAGATTCTAAAACTACAATCAATATTTGTCATGTAGTAAATGAATAAAAGCTCCATCCAATTTTTAAAAATTAGTAAATGAAAGCTCAAATGCATAGAGAAGTGAAAAGTGGGCTTGAAGATGGAAGTTGACTGTACTGTGAAGATTCTGTGTATACTATCTATTTCTGTAATACTTTTTACCACAATATATAAAGATATTGGAAGTAAAAACATACTACCAAAACTATCAGATGATACTTTCTTCTTGAGAATGTTGTTCCCGGGGAGTTTCTTTTACTAAGAGAAAGCATCTGTAACATGGATTTAAAATATTGTTCTGAGACTTCATGAAATTCCTGCATGAAGGAGTAAACATTAATGTACATCTGCTGGGGGGAAAAGTTTTTTTTGCCCAAGCCATTCGAAAATAATAATAAAAGAAAAATAGATACCCTGGCTCTTGTGGGAAGACAGAAGCTGAATAGTGATGACTAAAGTAGCTAACATCTTTCCCTGGAGACCAAACTCAAGAAGAAAAGGTCTAGGTAGTTTTTGACTCCAGGAAGGAAGATGAAAAAGGGAAAATAATTGAGTGCCAGGAGCAGTATATGAAAGTTTCAGTGGACAGTTTCAGAGCTTGCAACACAGTGAGGTCCAGTGTCTCTTTCTGTAAGAAAATTTTTGTCATTCTTGAATTAATAATTCACTTTAAGCTGATATTATCAGAAAGTTGAAAGTCCTAAACAGAGCATTTTGTTTGTGTTGTTAGCTGCTCTTCACCATTTGCACCACCCTGGGACACCAGATATAATTTAAAAGAATTAAAATTTCATTTTTCCAGAATTAAGCATTACAGAAAAAATGTCTATGACTACTGTTTTGCTTTTCTGTAGACTTTTTAAAAATAATTTTTTCATTGTGTTTTAAGCAGAACTTTACAATTGTAGTCAGTTTGTCCTACAAAAACTTATACACACTTTGCTCTGTGACCGTAACTACCCTCTCTGCCCTTTGACAGCACACTCCTCCACTCCAACTCAGATTTTACCAGCTCCTGTACCCCTCTCTCATTTCCTGTTGCCTCTGAATAGTAGCTGTCCAGTTAGTCTCCTGTATCTGCCCAAGACGAGAAGCACACTCTTTACTAGTATCATTTTATGTCTTATATACCAGTTCAATCTTTGAGGAATTGGCTTTCAGAATAATTGCAGTTCTGCATTAACACAGCGTTTGGGGCCCGTGTCTTCCAAGGACCCTCCAGTCCACCAGACCATCAAGTCTGGTCTTTTTATTAGAGTTCAAGTTCTGCATGCTGTACTTCTCCCTCTCCATCAGGAACTCTTTGTTGAGTTCCATATAAGGGTATTCTTTGGTCGTAGCTGATCACCATCTAGTTCTTATGATTTCATATTAATGTAGTCTCTGGCATATGTGGCCCTTTCCATCTCTTGGGTTCACACTTTCCTGACGCCTTTGATGCTCTTCTTTCTCCTTTGCTCCAGGTGGGTTGAGACCAACTAATGCTTCTTAGATAGTAGCTTGCTAGCTTTTAAGACCCCACACAGGAAAACAAGGCCAATTGGCACAACTAGCATTCTGCTAAGAGAGTCTTCTGCACCCCACATTGGTGAGTGGCGTCTGAGGTCTTAAAAGCTGCCAGGCTGCCATCTGAGGTATACCAAATGGTCCCAACTCAGTAGGAGCAGATGATCACCAAGGACCAAAACGACATGGGGGAAAGAGAACCCAGAAGACAGAGAGACCCACGTGAGTGGCTGACTACATCAACATGCAACCAGAAGAACTAGATGGTGCCTGGCCACCACCAGTGATAGCCATGATGGAGCTCACAACATTGAGTCTCACTGGCAACACAAGAATAAAAAGGGGTGCACCCTGAGATCTCCAATAAAAGACCGCAATTGATGATCCAGGGGCTTCGGGATACCCCTGGGAGCATGGCCGCTGACCCTGATGCTGCACCTGTCCATAAATCATAATGGGGGTCAACTCTTCGGACAGGAATGGATTGGACTTGGTGAAACAGAGTGACCATATCATCTGTGCACTTTATGGTTTTATGCATCTATAGGATGGATGTCATGTTGCTGACCTCTTACTGGAGGAAGCAGAGTGGGTGATGAGATGGGATAGGAGATTATTGGGAGGATAGGACATGTACAGAGCAGAGAAGAAGGGTGTGCTGTCACTGGGCAGGGAGAGCAGTGGGAGCTACATGTAGGTAGGCATACGAATATATATTGGAATGCACATTTTCATTTAATCATTAAAAAAAAGAGACCTCAGACACCACTCACCAAAGTGGGATGCAGATCATTTGCTTAAAAAACTTTGTTATGCCAGTTGATGTAAATGTTGCCTGAAACCATGGTCCCCAACCCCAACCCTAATACACTGTCCCTGGAAATGTTTCTTTTTATGTAGAATACTTTTAAGCTGTGGATTTAGTACATTTCTGCTGGCTTATTCTCTGCTGTGTGTTATGCAGCTTTGTTGTTTTGAAGTAAGAGTATAAGTGTATCTCTGAGTACTTTTCAAGTATTGACTTGCACAATACATTTTTATACTAAATGAGGTTGACTGTTTTTACAACAGGCTATAAACGTAGTGTAGTAGACTAAAATTCTTTCTCAGTTCCTTGCCATTATACACACATTCCCAAAAAGGAAAAGAAAATCAATCTGACCTAGAATACAGCCATTATTTATAGTCTACCCACCAAATAGGACTTCTTGGATAGTGCAGATGTTTAAGTACTCAACTACTAGCTAAACAGTTGGTAGTTTGAACCCACCCAGAACTGCCTTGGAAGATAGGCCTGGGGATCTGCATTTGAAATGTGACAGCCTTGAAAACCCTATAGAAGCAGTTCTGGGAGGGCGAAGTCAAGATGGCGGATTAAGCACACGTCTCCTTATATCCCTCTGGAAACCAAGACCTGAATTGATAATCAAACGAAGCCTTCTGGTCACCTAATGAGCACCCAGAACATGGCACAGGGCTGTTAATTTGGACCTCACACCGCTGAACAAAAAACCTCCACTCTTTCGCTGACTCCTGCTTCCAGCTAGCCCTGGATCTCATGGACTGAAGGTAAATGCACCATTTAGACGTTCTTTTTCTCTGTCTTGGCCAGCAGGTGGAGTTGGGTCTTCCCTAGCGGCTAGACTCAAGCGCACTGCTGGTGGGATGGGCAGGCGAAATTGCCATATTGTGAGAGCTAGGCTTCGGTCTCTGTTCATCTAGCCACTTTGGGCCTGTCTTTTTATCACTGCCACAGTGTGGTTTGTACGGAACTGCAGTGCCTATATGCGGGATGCCATGTTGCGTGCAGAGATTTTAGTGGGACCTAATTCTTAGCCTGGGAGCCAGTGCCTGCAAACAGGACAGCACTTCTACAACAGAAAAGCAGTAGTTTACACAGTGTCGCCTATGGTGGGGGCCCGGCAACAGAGACGGAGGACTCACTATCTCTCAGCACCTTTAGCCCTAGTATCCACTGACTGTGCGGAGGGTGCCATCTTAGATACAGTGGCCACAGCTGGACCTATTTCTTACCTTGAGAGCCAGAACCTGCTGACAGGACAGCACTTTTCTACCAGAAAAGCAGTAGTTTACACAGTGTCGCCTAAGGCTGGGCCCTGTCAGCAGAGGCGAACAGGTCAGTAGCACTGCTGTATTTTGAACTAGTTTCTATCATCTGGGGTTAGATATAGAGGTGCTTACTTTGCCAGGTGGGAAGAGGGACCTAAGTGGTCAGATACCTTTTGTTTTACATTTTAAAACAGCCTAGAGAAACATCTGCAGTCCACCCTCACAGTATCTCTGCCAGGCTTACTCACGTCAAACCCAAAAAGGAACAGGTGTTTGTGGCATACAAGAAATCACCCATGGCTTCAGAAGGCTCCCAAACAAAACAACTGAGGAGTTTTCCAGATGAATAAAGTTTTCTGAAATCAACAGAAGGTGAATACAAAATGACTATATACAGAGCCCTTCTAGACCTTATACAAAATGAGGCAGAACAAAAGGAAAAGTTAAGCAAGCTGTTCAATCTGAGAACACAGAGAGTATCGTTGCAGAGCTGCTGACAGAAAACTTCCCAGTAATTACGAAGGAAGAGACTATAGATATCCCAGATGCATATCATACCACCCAATATAGATCTCAAAAGAAAGATGCCAAGACATATTATATTCAAGCTGAACAAAGTGAAACATAAGCAGCAACTCTTAAAGGCAGCAAGACTCAAACCAAAGCTAACATTCAGAGGGAAACCCTGTAAGCTTTCATCAGATTTCTCAGCAGAAACCATGCTGGCACAGAGATAGTGGCATGACACATTCAAAGCCTTGAAGGAGAAGAACTGCCAGCCAAGAATTAGATATCCTGCAAAACTATCTTTCAAATATGAAAATGAAATGAAGACATTCCCACATAAACAGAAACTCAGAGACTTTGTAAACACCAAACCAAAAGTACAAGAAATACTGAAAGAAGTTCTTGGCTTTGGCTTAGAAGAACACAACCACTAAGTTTATATTTTAGAACGACACATTATTCAGAACTCTACTCAGTTAGGGAAGGCTCCAAAGTCAATCACAGCTTTAATACTGAAAGGAACAATCTACTGATTATCATGAAAACTATGGTGCCATCATATTAAAAAGAATGCCCCAGAACAGACTAATAAGAACAACAGTGAAAACATCAACACAAAACTAGACATACCACAATGGCAGCACTGAACACATGCCTATCAATAATTACACTGAATGTGAATGGACTGATGCTCCAGCAAAGAGACATTGAGTGACATCTTGGATCAAAAGATATAACGCATCCATATGTTTTCTACAAGAAACTCACTTGAGACCTAAAGATAGGAACAAACTGAAAATGAAAGGATGGAAGAATATATATCAAGCTAACAATGAACAAAGAAGAGCAAGGTGGCAATTCTAATCTCAGACAAAATCAATTTTAATGTAAAATCCATCATCGTAGATAAAGATGGACACTATTGCTGTAAGATTCAGTACACAAGCAAGACTTAACTATATGAAATATTTATGCATCTAATATCAGAGCACCTAAATGTGTCGAAGAAACACTGACGACACTCAAAAATGAGTTAGATTACAAAAATAGTGGGAGATTTTAACACTCCACTCTGAACACTGGACAGATCATCTAGAAAAAAGCTGAGTAAAGATACAGAAGACCTTATTGCCACAATTAACCAATTAAACCTCATCGATAAATACAGAACTTTCTACCCATCAGCAGACAACTACACCTTCTTCTCCAGTGCACATGGAACAAGCTCCAGAATTGACCATGTGTTAGGACATAATGCAATTCTCAACAAAATCCATACCATTGAATTACTGCAAAGCATCATCTCAGATCATAAAGCCATCAAAGTTGAAATCAATAGCAGAAAAGACATAGATACAAAGTGGAACTCTTAGAAACTGAACAACACCTTGCTCAAAAATACCCTGGGTTATAGAAGAAGTCAAGGATGGAATAAAGAAATTTATGGATTCCAATGAGAATCAAAACACTTCCTACCAGAACCTTTGGGATACAGCCAAAGCAGTGTTCAGAGGTCTGTTTATCTCCATAAATGCACACATCTGGAAGGAAGGAAGAAACCAAATCAAGGAACTAACCCTACAGCTTGAACAAGTAGAGAGAGGACAACAGAGGAACCCCTCAGGCACTGGAAGAAATCAGATCATAAAGATTAGAGCAGAGCTAAATGAATTAGAGAATAGAAAAACCATTGAAAAAGTTGAAAAGACCAAAAGCTGGTTTTTTGAAAAAATCAACAAAATTGACAAACCACTGGCTGAACTTACTAAAGAAAAACAGGAAAGGAAACAAATAATCCAAATTAGAAATGAGAGGGGAGTTGTCATAACAGATCCAACAGAAATCAAAAATATCATAACAGAATACTATGAAAGAGTGTACTCTAACAAATTTGAAAACCTAGAGGAAATGGACCAATTCCTTGATTCATACCACCTACCCAAATTACCACAACATGAAGCAGAACAACTTAATAAACCCATCACAGAGGAAGAGATTGAAAGGTCATTAAAAAAAAAACTGCCAACCAAAAAAAACTCAGGCCCAGATGGCTTCACTGCAGAATTCTACCAAGCTTTTAGAGAAGAGTTATCTCCAATACTACTGAGACTATTTCACAGTATAGAAAAGGATGGAGTACTCCCAAACTCATTCTATGAAGCCAGCATAACCCTGATATGAAACCCAGGGAAAGACCCAACAAAGAAGGAGAACTATAGACCGATATCACTCATGAATCTAGATGCAAAAATCTTCAACAAAATTCTTGCCAATACAATACAACAACATTTCAAACAAATAATCCATCATGACCAAGTGGGATTCATACCAGAGATGCAAGGCTAGCTCAACATCAGAAAAACAATGTGATTGACCACATAAATATCACAAAAGACAAGAATCACCTGATTTTGTCCATTGATGCAGAAAAGGCATTTGATAAACTCCAACACCCATTCATGCTAAAAACAGCAAAATAGGCATAGACGGAAAACTCCTCAATGCAGTAAGGTCCATTTCTACAAAGCCAACTGCCTATGTCATCCTGAATGGAGAGAGACTGAAAGACTTTCCCTTGAGAACAGGAACTAGACAAGGATGCCCACTCTCACCTCTCCTATTCACCATTGTACTAGACGAGGATGACCACTCTCACCTCTCCTATTCAACATTGTACTAGAAGTTCTAGCCAGAGCAATTAGACAATACCAAGAAATAAAGGGCATCTGCATCAGCAAAAAAATCAAAATCTCCCTGTTTCCTGATAATATGATTGTATATGCAGAGAATACCAAGGAATATATAAGTAAACTACTCAAACTGATAGAAGAGTTCAGCAAAGTCTCAGGATACAAGGTAAACATAAGTAAATCAGTAGGATTCCTTTATACCAACAACAAGACTTTTAATGAAGAAATCATCCAATCAATACCATTTATTATAGCCCCTAAGAAAATAAAGTACCTAGGAATTAATCTAACCAGAGAAATAACAGACCTTTACAAAGAGAACTACAAGTCCTTACTACAAGAAACTAGGAGAGACTTAGATAAAAGGAAAAAAAAAAGTACTCTGCTCATGAATAGGAAGACTAACGTTGTGAAAATGTCTATTTTACCCAAAGCAATCTACTTATATAATGCAATCCTAATACAAGTTTCAGCATCATTTTTTAATGAGATGGAGAAACAAATCACCAATTTTGTTTGGAAAGGGAAGAAGCCCTGGATAAGTAAGGTACTACTAAAGAAGAACACACTGGGAGGCCTCTCATCACCCGACCTTAGAACATACTACATTGCCACAGTGGTCAAAACAGCCTGGTACTGGTACAAGACCAGACAGATCAATCAATGGAACAGAACTGAGACCCCGGAGATGACACCATCTGCCTATGAACAGTTGATATTCCACAAAGGCCCTGAGGCATTAAACTGTGGTAAAAACAGTCTCTTCAACAAATGGTGCTGGCAAAATTGAATATCCGTCTGCAATAAATTGAAACAAGATCCATATCTTACACCTTATACAAAAACCAACTCTTAACTGGATAAAAGACCTAAGTATCAAATCTAAAACGATAAAGTTCATCCAAGAAAAGGTAGGAACAACAATGGAAATTCTAACATACAACATAGACGGACTTCAAAATCTGTCAAACAAATGGCAAACAACAGAAGATAAATGAGAACTATTAAGAATCAAACACTTTTGCTCATCCAAAGACTTTATCACAAAAATTAAAAGGCCACCTACAAAATGGGAAAAAATATTTGGCAACTGTATGTCATACCGATGCCTGATCTCCATAATATATAAGGTACTACAAAATGTCAGTAAGATAAATCATCCAGTTTAAGCGATGGGTAAAGGAAATGGACAGACATTTCTCTAAAGAGAAGATCCATGCAGCCAAAAAACACATGCAGACATGTTCATGATCTTTAGTTATTAAAGAAATTCAAATCAAAACTACAATGAGATACCATCTCACCCCAACAAGGCTGGCCTTGATCCACAAAACACAAAACAACAAATGCTGGAGAGGCTGTGGAGAAAGTAGAACTCCCTTACAATGCTGGTGGGGTTGCAAAATGGTGCAACCTCTTTCGAAAGCAATCTGGTGCTTCCTTAAAAAAATGGATATAGATATACCATTTGACCCAGTAATTCCACTACTTAGAACATACCTTACAGAATCAAGGCCTTTCACACCAACGGACACATGCACAAGAATGTGTATTGCAGCACAGTCCACAATAACGAAAAGATGGAATCAAACCAGATGCCCAACAACAGAGGAATGGATAGGTAAACGATGGTATATGTACTCAATGGAGCACTATGCAATGATGAAGAATAATGATGATTCCAGGAAACATCTCCTAACCTGGTTTCAACTGGAAGACATTTTGAGTGAAAGTAGTCAGCGACGAAAGGACAAATATTGTATGAGAACCCTACAATAAGATCTCAAAAACAGACTTGTGTGTAGAAGAAAAGACTCTTTGACAGCTGGAAGGAGGGGAGGGAGGGAGGGTAAGTGGGGAGGGTTTAGGCTGGATAGTTGGTAGAAATTTGGTTGGGTGAAATCGGTGATAGCACACATTAGAAACAAGAACAATATTAAGTGGACTTCAGCATAACTTGAATACTCCTTCCATCTTAACGCAGTATTGCAAGGACAGAGCAACTGGGGCAGAGGGCAGGAGACCATGCTCTTAGGTGAAATCGAGGCCAACTGACACAACTAGCATTTTGCTAAGAGGGCTCTCTGCACCCCACATTGCTGAGTGGCATCTGGGGTTTTAAAAGCCGCCAAGCTGCCATCCGAGGGCACAGAAGATGGTCCCAACTCAGCAGGAACGGATGCTCACCAAGGACCAAAATGACATGGGGTAAAGACAACCCAGAAGATAGAGAGACCCACATGAGTGGGGACCTACATCGACTTGGGACCAGAAGCACTGGATGGTGCCCAGCCACCACCAGTGATAGCCGCAATGGGGCTCACTAAGTTCAGTCTCACTGGGAACACAAGAATAAAAGAGGGTGCACCTGAGATCACTAAAAGACCTCAATTGATGGTCCAGCAGTTTTGGGGTTCCCCTGGGAGCATGACCCCTGGCCCTGATGCTGCCCTTGCCCATAAATCATAACGAAGGTCCATTCTTCGGACACAAATCGATTGGAGTTGGCAATGCAGAGTGACCATGTATTGGATGCACTTTATGGTTCTATGCGTCTATAGGATATCATCATGCTGACCTCTGGCTGGAGGAAGGAGAGTGGGTGGAGAGGAGGGGAAAGGAGGCTGTTGGGAGGATGAGACATGTATGGAGCAGAGAGGAATAGTGTGCTGTCACTGGGCAGGGAGAGCAGTGGAAGCTGCATATAGGTGGGCATGTAAATTTATACAGGAATGTACATTTTCACTCAGTCATAATGAAAAAAAAAAAAGAATAAAAAGGAGTGCACCCTGAGATCTCCACTGAAAGACCGCAGCTGATGATCCAGCAGCTTCAGGATTCCCCTTGGAGCATGGCCCCTGGCCCTGATGCTGCCCTTGCCCATAAATCATAATGAAGGTCCACTCTTCAGACACGAATGGATTGGACTTGACGATGCAGAGTGACCATATGTTGGATGCATTTATGGTTCTGTGCATCTATAGGATATCATCCTGCTCACCTCTGGCTGGACTAAGCAGAGTGGATGGGGAGGAGGGGAAAGGAGACTGTTGGGAGGATCAGACATGTATGGTGCAGAGAGGAATGGTGAGCTGCTCTCCACACATGGAATCGCTGTAGTCAGAATCAACTTGACAGCAACTAATAAACGAGCCACCAAATGGTTCCACTAATGACCTACTGAATAGCCTCAGCAACATACTAAGAATGTAAGTAAAGCTTTATGCAATGTTACAGACTTAGGCTTTCCAAAAACATTTCTCTGTATCACAGTTATTTCAAAATGTCTACGTTGTCAATTACTTAACCTACATATAGTAAAAAGTGCACTGCTGTCCTGAAACTGTTCCCTTTGCCCCATGTGTGTGTCCAGTCTCTTATAATGGACTGTGTACTCTACCCTTAAAATTTCAAGTTGTTAGTGCATCTGTTTGGAAAATGTAATTGTTTATATTAACTGAAATAGGTCAAGAGATGGACTAAAAGGTTTTATATGTCCCCTCACTGAGAAAGTTTCACCAGAGTTTTCAAGACTAACCTTTCGAAAGCTGATTGCCAGGCCTGTTTTCAGAGGTGCCTCTGAGTGGGTGTGGACCACCAACCTTTTGGCTAGTAGTTGAGTGCTTAACCATTTGCACCACTCAGGGAATGGTCCTGAATCCTGCAGATATAAACTATATTGTCAACACTACTATCCATGGAACTACATGTAGAGAAACACTTTTTATTTTGACAATTTTCCTATTAAAATATAACAGTAATAAACTGTATTAAATTAACAATTTGAAGCTTCTGTTTTTTAAAGAATAACTACTTACCTATCTAACGTACTTCCTATCTACTTACCTATATGTATAGATATAAATATGCAGACATGTATATAATGAATATGCAATTAGAAAAACTATTTCAGGTATGTACATTGCTGTTGTCAAAGGAATTAACGAAGTTAATTATTTGTTAACTTTAAAGAATAGATTCTTTGTTAAAGCAAAGTACATAAGAACAAGTAAAAATATTAGAATTTCCATCATTAAATTTTAATCTCATTATTCAAGAAAGATCTATGCTTAACTTACTATAATGGCATCCATTGTGATTTATTCAGTGTTAAATATATATATTATCTTCATGGGGGCAAAGTCAGGGATACTTCCCAGATATAATGAGACACCTTGTAGGATTGGTTCATAGTTTCACAGGACAATGAAACTATGTTGTACCAGTCAATTAGCACAACATAGTCCTTCAAGTTTATGTTCTACATCCTAATTTGATGAACAGTGTCTGGAGTCTTAAAAGCTGGTGTGCCACTATCTAAAATACAATCATTGGTCTCTGCTTGTTTGGAGCAAAGCAACAGGCAGAAAATCAGTGACTCAGGGGGGCAACTAGTCTATAGGACTAAAAGGCTACACTAACCATGGTCTTAACTATTCTGAGACCATAACTATTCTGAGACCATAACTATTCTGAGATGGACTAAATGGTGTCCAGCTATCAAAACCTACCATTCTGACCAAGAGCAGAATATGGTCCTGGGTAGAATGGGAGAAAATTATAGAACAAAATTCAGATTCTTAAAAAAACAATAAAGACCAGTAAAGACTAGAGGATCACCTTAGACGGTTACTCTGAAATCGTCTTTCAGCTGTGAACTGAAACCACTCCCAGAGGTCACCTTTCCGTTAAATAAATGTTGACTCATAAAATGAACAGTATCACCTGTGAGAATTCTGCTCCTCTAAATTAAAAAAAAAAAAAAGACTGCTATATGAGACCAAACAGTCAACATTTTGCTAAAGCGAAGATGAGAGGATATGGGGAGGCTGGGAAGGTAGAATGTGTTTATGACTACAATCATGTATAAAAGACTACAGTCACATGTACATGATCACAGTCATGTATAACTGACTTACAGTCATGTATAACTGAAACAGCTGGCACCACTCACCTGGATACACCTCAGTCTTTCCTATCCAAGTGTCTGACCATTGCATTTTAAAGGACTTCAAGGTGAAGCTGATCTTATCTACCAGCAGTCATTAACCCTGTGTCGTGGGTTGTATTGTGTCCCCCAAAATGTGTGCCAACTTGGTTAGGCTATGATTCCCAGTATTGCATGGTTGTCCTCCATTTTGTAATTATAACTTTATGTTAAAGATTAGTGTGGAATTGGAAACAACCTTACTAAGGTCACATCCCTGATCCAATGTAAAGGGAATTTCCCTGAAGTATAGCCTGGACCACCTTTTATCTCATAAGAGATAAAGGAAAAAAGAATTGAGTAGAGAAAAGGGGGCCTCGTACCACCAAGAAGAAAGCATGAGGAGCAGAGTAGACCCAGGGTTCCTATGCAAAGATGTTCTAGTCCAGGAGAAGATTGATGAGAAGGACTTTCTTTCAGAGCCAACAGAGAGAGAAAGCCTCCCCCTAGAGCTGATACCCTGAATTTGAACTTCTAGCCTACTAGACTGTGAGAAAATAAATTTCTCTGTTAAATCTATCCACTTGTATTTCTGTTACAGCAGCACCAGATGAGTAAGACAAACTCCTATTGTAGTGGATTGAATTGTATTCCCTCAAAAATGTGTGTAGCAGTTTGGCTAGGGCATGATTCCTGGTATTGTGTGATGTTCCTATGTGTTGTAAATCCTGCCTCTGTGAAGTTAATGAGGGAGTATGTGTGATGGTTGTGTTAGTAAGGCAGGACTCAATATATAAAACAGTATTGTGCCTTGAGGCGGTCTTTGGAATATAAAGGAAAAGGAAGCAGGTAGAGAGTTGAGGACCTTATACCATCAAGAAAGAAGCAGTGCCAGGAGCAGAGTGTGTCATTTAGACCCAGGGTCCCTGTGCCTGAGGAGTTCCCAGTCCAAGAGAAGACTGACAACAAGGACCTTCCTCCAGAGCCAACAGACAAAGGCTTCCCTTGGCGGTGATGCCCTGAATTTGGACTTTTAGCCTGCTTTTCTGTAAGAGACTAAGTTTCTCATTGTTAAAGCCATCTACTTGTGGTATTTCTGTTACAGTAGCACTAGATGACTAGGACACTGCCTATCTTTTCTTTGGTCTCCACCCACATTGATAGACCCTTGTGAATGATAGAATGCTTTGTGTTTTCACTTAGTACTTCCCAGCTCCTCAGCTGTATTATTACTTGATAAAACTCCTTTTCTTTCACTCCTAACAGAGTATGAGATGTTCTTCTTTGGCATTTCTGATGTCAAGAGCCAGACTTGAAGGTGTATTATCTTTCATGATTCCTGGGCATCAGGACACAGGCATGTTATCTGCTGAGTCACTTTGGACTCTCTGCTTCCATGAATTTTCAGGAACTACTTAAGGTAAACAACTTCTCGAATCTGAGTTTTGTTCCCTTGCATTGATAGCTCTTTGGTTTTAGTATGGATTTGTTTTGGCTCTTGAAAGTAAAGCTTATTTTGCTGTAACTCATCATAAAATGACAGTTGTTTAAAAAATATAAAATAAGAAAGGCCTTATCTAAAGGAGATTTGGAACCATACTGTGGGACTCCTGCTCACTACATGAACAAGCATTATTGCCCTTTACTGTGCTTATTCCTGTCTGACATAACCTGACTTGAGACAGTTTGGAAAATCTGTAGCCATTGGGGGTTCTTTTGATATAAGTAAACATTTCTGTACAATAAATCAGAGAACTGAGGCTCCCAGATTATACAGACCAAGTGAGATGCCTAGTTCAATTGGTATCTTGAGACTTCTAAAAGACATCAAGACAGTAAAATTGCTTCCTTGTGGAACATTGTCTCTAAATTAAGCAGAATAAAAAATTACAGTATTAAATTTCAGCTGCCAATCCTTCTGCTCCTTTGCCAGCTATTACCTCTTTATACTCTTTTTAGCTTTCTTACCTCTCTGATAACACTTTACCTGAGCTTTCCTTTTTTCCAAAAAAAAAACCCAGTATATAAACCCTTGCCTGAATTGTCCTTTAAATTTGCCCCAGCAAAGATGCTGCAGGTTCCCCTCACAAAACTTTTGCCTCGTGGACATGCTCAGAATTACATAACATTGTGAAAAATTTTCTTAAACTCCATGAAAAAACGAAAAAACCAAACCAAGTGAGGTTCCTGAAAAATTTAAGATCCTGGTTGAAACCTACCAGCTGGGCACTCTCACTGCTATCAGCTTGTTGATTTGATTACCGTATTTTTATGCAAATGATGCATGCCTTCTGCTTGTTCACAAGCCACACTTTCCCCCCCATGAGTCCTCTTCACAAGCACTGCCATGCCAATGCTTTTGCACATGTTGCTGTAAAAAAAAGATAGCATGGCATACTTACAGAAATGCTTCATGGCTGGCAAACAAACACAGAAGGCATAGTTTAATTGCATAAAATACAGTACTGGCCCAGGAGAGGCCCAATTGTGTCTAGAACAGGCAGAATGGAAAGATTCCAAGGATAGTTTAATCTTTATTATTGCTAAAATAGCCACAAATCTGTTAGAAGACTCTCAGACCATGAATAAAAAGTTGTTAAAGGCTGTCTCTAAGATTTTCCTTGTAGTGGCTCATAATCTATGAGGAGAAACAATTTATTAATGGAAAAGCTTGCCAATATTCAGTTGACACCAGACTCAATCATGCTTTCTGCTCCTAACCCCTCCTACTTACAAAAGCCGATGCCTCAGAATACTAAAACTTTAAAGATACTGCAGAGCACCAGTCAGGAACAGATGTTGATGCATTCCCAGCCTGTTATGGTATCTCTTGGTACTTTTAAAGATTTATACACTTTTATGCTCATTTCTCATACCCTGTCAGTATGGTGGGAAGAGATATTTTTATCCAAATGGAATCACTATGTACAACTTAACAAAAAGGGAGAAATATTATTGAGTCTGCTTTATATCTTTAAGTCCACAGAGACAGACTCTGAATTCGGCAGTTTTCAGGAAGAAGAAGTCATTTGCGACATGCAAGCACAACTCATGCATCTTCAAAATTCAGCTCTGCCTAGTCCTTTTCCTTCTAAAATATTTTCCCTAGTTCTTGAAATGTTATGGGCCACAGCACCTACAGATGTTGGTTGAGTTTTGCCAGCTGAGTCGATTAAAATTCAAGAATATTATCCAAACCTCTGACAAAAATTCCTCAGTATCTGTTCTGTCAAGAAGCAAAAGGACTAGCTCCTGTCATACAAGATTTGCTTTCCTGGCGGGTGGAGTCAAGATGGCAGACTAAGCACATGTCTCCTTATATCCCTCTGGAAACAAAGACCTGAACTGATTATCAAATGGAGACTACTGGTCACCTAGTGAGCCTCCAGGACACGGCACAGGGCTGTTAATTTGGAATTCATACCACTGAGCAAAAAACCTCCTCTCTTTTGCTGACTCCTGCTCTTGGCTAGCCCTGGCTCTCACATACTGAAGGTAAATGCACCATTTTGACTTTTTTTTTCCTGTGTCTTTGCCGGTGGTCAGAGCTGGGTCTTGCCTAGCGGCTAGACTCAGATGCACTGCTGGGGGGATAGGCAGGTGAAATTCCCACATTTTGAGAGCAAGGCTTAGGACTCTGTTCATCAAGCCACTTTGGGCCTGTCTTTTTATGACTCCCACAGCATGGTGTGTACAGAACTGCGCTGCCAATGTGCGGGACGCTATGTTGGATACGGAGATTTTAGAGGGACCTAATTCTTAGCCTGGGAGCCAGTGCCTGCAAACAGGACAGTGCTTCTCTGACAGAAAAGCAGTAATTTACACAGTGTCACCTACAGTGGGGGCCCAGCAACAGAGGCAGAGGAATCACTACCTCTCAACACCTTTAGCCCCTCTATCTGCTACCTGTGTGGTGGGCGCCATCTTGGATACGGTGGCCGCAACTGGACCTATTTCTTCGTTTGGGAGCCAGAACCTGCCCACAGGAGAGTGCTTTTCTACCAGAAAAGTGGTAGTTTACACGGTGTCATCTTAGGCTGGGCCCTGTCAACAGAGGCCAACAGAGCAATAGCATTGCTGTATTCTGGACTAGTTTGTATCATCTGGGGTTGGATATAGTGGTGCTTACTTTGCCAGTTGGAAAGAGGGACCTCTACACCTGAAAACCTGACTGACTTGTGAAGTGGTCAGATACCTTTTGCTTTACATTTTAAGACACCCTAGAGAAACATCTGCAGTCCATCCTCACAGTATCTCTTCCAGCCTCTGCCTACTCACATGAGCCCAAAAAGCAACACAAACTTGTGGCATACAAGAAACCACCCATGGCTTCAGAAGGCTTCCAAACAAAACAACCAAGGAGTTTTCCAGATGCAGAAACTTTCATGAAATCATGAGAAAGTGAATACAAAATAATTATATACAGAGCCCTTCTAGACCATATACAAAGTGCAGCAGAACAAAAGGAGAAATTAAACAAGCTCTTCAATCTGATGCAACACCAGTACTCTGAAATCCAACAGATCAAGAATAAAATCAAAGACATAGAAACTTCCGTTCAAAACAAGAAAACAGAATGGGACAAATGGAAAAAAGAATTTCTGACATAGAAGACAGAGCTACTGACACCAGCGTCTGTGAGCAGAAATCAGAAAAAAGAAACAAGAAAAATGAAGAAGCATTAAGAAGCATGTAGGACTCTATTAAGAGGAACAACCTTCGATTAATTGGAGTCCTTGAACAGGATGAGACACCTGAGAACACAGAGAGTATCATTGCGGAGCTATTGACAGAAAACTTCCCAGAAATCATGAAGGAAGAGAAAATAGACGTCTCAGATGCATATCATACACCACCTAATATAGATCTCAAAGGAAAGACTCCAAGACATACCATAATCAAGCTTAACAAAATGAAAAACAAGCAGCAACTCTTAAACGCAGCAAGACTCAAAACAAAGCTAACATTCAGAGGGAAACCCTGTAGGCTCTTGTCAGATTTCTCAGCAGAACGCATGCTGGCACAGAGACAGTGGCATGACACATTCAGAGCACTGAAGGGGAAGAACTTCTAACCAAGAATTATATATCCTGTAAAAGTATCTTTCAAATACGAAAATGAAATAAAGACATTCCCAGATAAACAGAAACTCAGAGGCTTGTAAAAACCCAACCAAAACTACAAGAAATACTGAAAGAAGTTCTTGGCTTTGGCTTAGAACAACAAAACCACTAACTTGATATTTTAGAATGACACATTACTCAGAACTCTACTTAGTTAGGGAAGGCTCCAAAGTCAATCACAGCTTTAATACTGAAAGAAGCAATCCAGTGATTATCATGAAAATTATGGTGCCATCATATTAAAAAGAGGGATGTACTACAGTCATTATAGTCCTTCCAGATGGAGAGGAAGATGACAAACTGGTAGTAATTAAAATTGGGTTTATATATAGTTTATTAAGGGGGATCATAGGGGCAGCTGTAAAGCACAAAAAAGATGTATCATACCATTTCAAGAAATGTAACACAGGAGTCTCAACAACCTCAAAACCAGCTCTGAAAAAGGTGAAAAATCAACTCACAAAAAAGAATATCCCAGAACAAACTAATAAGAACAACAGAGAAAACATCAACACAAAAATAAACATATCACAATAGCAGTACTGAACACATACCTATCAATAATTACACTGAATGTGAATGCACTGAATGCTCCAGTAAAGAGACATTGAGTGACATCTTCGATCAAAAGACATGACCCATCCATATGTTGTCTACAAGAAACTCACTTCAGACTTAAAGATAGGAACAAACTGAAAATTAAAGGATGGAAGAATATATATCAAGCTAACAATTGAACAAAGAAGAGCAGGTGTGGCAATTCTAATCTCACACAAAATCAATTTTAATGTAAAATCCACCATTGTGGACAAAGATGGACACTATTTATTGCTGAAAGGTTCAGTACACAAGCAAGACTTAACTATATTAAGTATTTGTGCACCTAATATCAGAGCACCTAAATACATCTAAGAAACACTGATGACACTCAAATAGAGTTAGATCACTCTACAATAATAGTGGGAGATTTCAACACTCCACTCTCAATACTGGACAGATCATCTAGAGAAAAGCTCAGTAAAGATACAGAAGACCTCATTGCCACAATTAACCAACTAAACCTCCTCGATATATACAGAACTTTCCACCCATCAGCAGACAACCACACCTTCTTCTCCAGTGCACATGGAACATTCTCCAGAATTGGCCATGTGTTAGGACATAATGCAATGCTCCACAAAATCCATACCATTGAATTACTGAAAACCATCTTCTCAGATCATAAAGCTATAAAAGTCAAAATCAATAGAAGAAAAAACATAGGTACAAAGTAGAACTCTTGGAAACTGATTAACATCTTGCTCAAAAAACCATGGGTTATAGAAGAAATCAAGGATGAAATAAAGAAATTCATGGATTCCAATGAGAATGAAAACACTTCCTACCAGAACCTATGGGATACAGCCAAAGCAGTTGTTTCAGTCAGCTAGGGCTGCTCTAACAGAAATACCACAGGGTGAATGACTTTAACAAAGGAAGGTTTATTCTTACACAGTCCAGTAGGCTGCAAGTCCATTTTCAAGGTGTCCGCTCGAGGGGAAGACTTCCCCCTTGTCAGCTCTGGAGGAAAGTCCGATATTGCATCAGTCTTTGTCCAGGGAGCATCTTGGCACAGGAACCTCAGGTCTGAAGGATGCGCTCTTCTCCCGGTGCTGCTTGCTTGATGGTACAAGGTTCACAGTTCTCTGCCTGCTTCTCTGTCCTTTTATCTCTCATAAGATGAAAGGACTAAGGGTGGGGCAAGCCATACTCCACGGAAACTCCCTTTACAGGGGAGCAGGGAGGTAATCCTATGAAGGGATTTACAGCCCCACCCTAATCCTTTAACATGCTGCATAAGAAAACCACAAAATGGAGAACAGTCACAAGATACTGGGAATCGTGGCCCAACAACATGGCTACACATATTTTGGGTGGGACACAATTTGATCCATGACAGCAGTGCTCAGAGGTCTGTTTATCTCCATAAATGCATACATCTGGAAGGAAGGAAGAAACCAAATCAAGGAACTAACCCTACAGCTTGAACAAGTAGAGAGAGAACAACAGAGGAACCCCTCAGGCACCAGAAGAAACCAGATCATAAAGATTAGAGCAGAGCTAAATGAATTAGAGAATAGAAAAACCATTGAAAAAATGGAAAAGACCAAAAGCTGTTTTTTTTAAAAGATTGACAAAATTGACAAATCACTGGCTAAACTTACTATAAGAAAAGCAGGAAAGGAAACAGATAACCCAAATAAGAAATGAGAGGGGGGTTGTCACCACAGATCCAACAGAAATCAAAAATATCATAAGAGAATACTGTGAAAGACTGTACTCTAACAAATTTGAAAACTTAGAGGAAATGGACAAATTCCTTGATTCATACCACCTACCCAAATTATCACAACATGAAGCAGAACAACTTAATAAACCCATCACAAAGGAAGAGATTGAAAACATCATCAAAACACTGCCAACCAAAAATGCCCGGGCCCAGATGGCTTCACTGCAGAATTCTACAAAGCTTTTAGAGAAGAGTTATCTCCAATACCACAGCATAGAAAGGGATGGAGTACTCCCAAACTCATTCTATGAAGCCAGCATAACCCTAATACCAAAGCCAGGGAAAGACCCAACCAAAAAGGAGAACTACAGACCGATATCACTCATCAATCTAGATACAAAAATCTTCAACAAAATTCTTGCCAATAGAATACAACACCATATCAAAAAAATAATCCATATTGACCAAGTTGGGTTCATACCAGGGATGCAAGGCTGGCGGCTGGCTCAACATCCAAAAAATAATTAATGTCATGAACCACATAAAAGACACAAAAGTCAAGAATCACCTGATTTGTTCCATTGATGTAGAAAAGGGATTTGATAAAGTCCAACACCCATTCACGCTAAAAACTCTTAGCAAAATAGGCATAGATGGAAAATTCCTCAATGCAATAAGGATGATTTATACAAAGCCAATTGCCCACATCATCCTGAATGGAGAGAGACTGAACGACTTTCCCTTGAGAACAGGAACTAGACAAGGATGCCCAATCTCACCTCTCCTATTCAGCATTGTACTAGAAGTTCTATGAGAGCAATTAGACAAGACTAAGAAATAAAGGGTATCTGCATCGGCAAAGAAGAACTCAAAATCTCCCTGTTTCCTGATGATACGATTGTATATGCAGAGAATCCCAAAGAATCTATAAGTAAACTACTCAAACTGATAGAAGACTTCAGCAAAGTCTCAGAATAAAAGATAAACATAAGTAAATCAGTAGGATTCCTTTATACCAACAATGAAATTGTTAATGAAGAAATCATCCAATCAATACCATTTACTATAGTGCCTAGGAAGATAAAGTACCTAGGAATTACTCTAACCAGAGCAATAACAGACCTTTACAAAGAGAACTACAAGCCCTTACTACAAGAAACTAAGAGAGACTTAGATAAATGGAAAAACCTACCCTGCTCGTGGATAGAAAGACTTAACATTGTGAAAATGTCTATTTTACCCAAAGCGATCTACTTATATAATGCAATCCCAATACAAGTTCCAGCATCATTTTTTAATGAGATGGAGAAACAAATCACTGATTTTGTTTGGAAAGGGAACAAGCCCCAGGTAAGTAAGGTACCACTAAAGAAGAACACACTGGGAGGCCTCTCATCACCTGACCTTAGAACATACTACACTGCCACAGTGGTCCAAACAGTCTGGTACTGGTACAAGAACAGACAGATGGATCAATGGAACAGAATTGAGACCCCAGAGATCACACCATCTGCCTATGAACAGTTGATATTCGGCAAAGGCCCTGAGGCATTAAACTGTGGTAAAAACAGTCTCTTCAACAAATGGTGCTGGCAAAATTGGATATCCATCTGCAATAAATTGAAACAAGATCCATGTCTTACACCTTATACAAAAACCAACTCCAACTGGATAAAAGACCTAAATATCAGACCTAAAACGATAAAGCTTATCCAAGAAAAAGTAGGAACAACAATGGAAGTTTTAATACACAATGTAGACAGACTTCAAAATCTGTCAAACAAACCACAGTCAACAGAAGACAAAATAGATAAATGGACACTATTAAGAATCAAACACTTTTGCTCATCGAAAGACTTTATTAATAGAATTAAAAGGCCATCTACAGAATGGGAAAAAATATTTGGCAACTCTATGTCAGACCAACACCTGATCTCCATAATCTATAAGATACTACAAAATATCAATAAGAAGATGATAAATCATCCAATTAAGCGATTGGCAAAGGAGATGGACAGACACTTCTCTAAAGAGGAGATCCAGGTAAACTATGGTATATATGCTCAATGGAGCACTACACAGTGATAAAGAATAATGATGATTCCAGGAAACATCTCATAACCTGGTTTCAACTGGAAGACATTATGTTGAGTGAAAGTAGTCAGCAACAAAAGGACAAATATTGTATGAGAACCCTATGATAAGATCTCAAAAACTGACTTATGTATAGAAGAAAAGACTCTTTGACAGCTGCAACGGGAGGGAGGAAGGAAGGGCTTGAGGGGAGGGTTTAGACTAGATGGTTGGTAGAAATTTGGTGGGTGTAATCGGTGATAGCACACATTAGAAATGAACAATATTAAGTGCACTTCAGCATAACTTGAATACTCCTTCCATCTTAACCCAATATTGCAAGGATAGAGTAGCTGGGCCAGGGGGCAGGGGACCATGCTCTTAGGCGAAATCGAGGCCAATTGGCACAACTAGTGTTTTGCTAAGAGGGCTCTCTGCACCCCACATTGGTGAGTGGCATCTGGGATCTTAAAAGCTGCCAAGCTGCCATCCGAGAGCACAGCCAATGGTCCCAACTCACTGAGGACCAAAATGACATGGGGTGAAGACAACCCAGAAGATAGAGAGACCCATATGAGTGGGTGCCAACATCAACTTGGGACCAGAAGAACCGGATGGTGCCCAGCCACCACCAGTGATACCCACTATGGAGCTCACTAAGTTCAGTCTCACTGGCAACACGAGAATAAAAAGGGGTGCACCCTGAGATCTCCACTAAAAGACCTCAACTGATGGTCCAGTGGTTATAGGGTTCCCCTGGGAGCATAACCCCTGGCTCTGATGCTGCCCTTGCCCATAAATCATAGTGAAGGTACACTCTTCGGACACGAATGAATTGGAGTTGGCGATGCAGAGTGACCATATACTGGATGCACTTTATGGTTCTGTGCTTCCATAGGGTATCATCCTGCTGACCTCTGGCTGGAGGAAGGAGAGTGGGTGGAGAGGAGGGGAAAGGAGGCTGTTGGGAGGATAGACATGTATGGAGCAGAGAGGAATAGTGTGCTGTCACCGGGCAGGGAGAGCAGTGGAAGTTGCATATAGGTGGGCATGTAAATTTATACGGGAATGTACATTTTCACTCAGTCATAATAAAAAAAAAAATTGCTTTCCAAAAGTTTAATAGTCCTTTGTGTCAGCACTTACAATAATTCTGTTCTTCCAATTTAAAAATAGTAATAGGGGCTGGCGATTTGTTCCAGATTTGTGAACAGCCAACCATATTGTTATTCTAAACTCCTAGTAGTCCCTTGTCTTCATTTATTGCTTTCCAACATACCATTAGATGCAACTCAATTTACAATTATGAATCTTTGCAGCTCCTTAAGTGCTCCTGTGCATTCCGAAAGTCAGTATTTGTCTGCTTTTCCTTGGGAAACTCAGCAATGCCCTGAGGATTTACTGACTTTCCCACCTATTTTCTTAGATTCTGCAAGCAGGTTTGCTGGATTTACAGTTTGCAGTGAAAATCTATATTGCTGCAGTAAGTTGATGATGTGCTAGTTTGCTTAACCTCCCATCAGACCTGTCTTGATAAAGTATAACTTTATCAAAACATCTGGCTACTGGTGGTCATAGGTTTCCGAAGAAAATTACAATTACCCCAGCCTTCTGTTAAACATTTGGGCCACCTGATTTGTGCAAAAGGTGTCTCAGTTGATACTAAACAGAAGAAAGCTATTTTTATCTTTCCTATACCTACACAAAAGTAACAGCTATGGGACTTTCTAGGACTATTGTCAGATACAGATTCTCAAACTTTCTTTGTTAACTCACGCTTCATACAAATTTTTAATAGCCTCTGAACCAGGTTCATTTCAAATTTTACCAGAAGATAGTGAGGCCTTAGCCTAATTAAAAGAGGCTTCAATGAATGTACTCACTCTAGATTTTCCTAATTTCCACCTGGATTTTTCCTTTTTTATATATGAAGTATCTGGAAATGCTCTGGGTATACAGCTCAAAAACACAGAGAACAACAGAGATCTATAGATTATTATACCTTGACCCTTTTGACAGGGAATACCATCCCTGCCTTCTGGTTGTGGCTGCTACTACCAAACCAGTAGAAACCACTGCAGATTGCTTCTGAGAAACTTTTATAGATAACTTTGTGTCCCATACTGTGTCTGCCTTACTTATTTCTGCTTTGACACAGCTTTCTGTCAGCAGGCTCACCTCCCATGATGTTCTCCTTCTGGCCGCATCTAACATTAGACTACACTCTGTAGCCAGCTTAGATCCAGCTATTCTTTTCCCCACAACTAATAAGAAAAATATCCTACACATGATTGTATAGACTTGACAGAGCAGTTTTTAACCCCTCAGAAAGACAAAGAAGACACTTTTCATCCTGATTTAGGCTTTTTGTTTGTTTTGTGAATGGCTCCTATTTAGAACCTAATCCTACTAGTCTTTACTATCAAGAATTATATGCTCATATGGCTGTGGCTGAAGTCTTTGAAAGTCAGGCCTTCCCTGAAGCCACTTAAGCAAGATTAATTACCAAGCCAGATTAATTACCCTCACTAGAGCCTGTATCAGGCCAGCAAAATTTGTTAATATTTTTACAGAAAATAGATATTATTTTGGCTTTGTACATGACCTAGCATGTCTTGGAAACAGGATTTGTAACATTTTCTGGAAATGCAATTAAAAAATGAAGCTCTATTACTTCCCTCTAAGATTGCCGTGATAAAAGCACACACTGAGCAACATAAAGCATACCCCTAAGTGAGAAAATTAGGGGAAATAATCTTGCTAATACAGCAGCCAAAGAAGTTAACCTCTCAAGTTATTTCTCCACTTATGGTAAATAAAATTACTCCCCCAAGTTGTCTATTGATAACTCCAGGATTCATGAATTAACTTTAGAAATCCTTTGAAACACCAACAGTTAGCCAAAACAGATGAAATGAAGGCGTGGAAAAAGGCAGATTGTTACCAAGGTCCTGCCACTAAGTTGTGGACAGGGTCAAATATGGAAACAGTCTTACTCAATTTTCTGCATCTTGCTATGATGTAAACCTTACATAAAAGTTCCCTGAAGGGATGAAATAAAATGATTTGAGTCCTAAAAAAAAATTGTGGGGAAAATTTTTCTAGGCTGCTGAACATGCTGCCAGGCATTACCTTACTTGCCCTCACTACAATCCCAGAAAACACCTTAGAGTCCTACCTGGACAATACCCTTCATTTTCCAGGTTTGTGCTTAAATAGCAGATCAATTTTATTCAGATTCCACTTTTGAATGGTTACAAGTATGAATTAGTAATGACATGCAAATTTTCACACTGGAAAGATGCCTTCCCCTTCTTGAGAACATCATAGCCACTTGGGGAGCACCAAAAAGTCTTTGTAGTCATCCAGCTGAAGACAGAAATTATCAAGCAATAACAGTGACATCACATATTTAATTTTGCTAAAGATAATTCAAAAACATTTGCAGTAATACATCAGCAAGGAAGTTCCAGAAATTAAAGCCAGATTCATATGAGGACATGGAATGAAGGATATTATTGCTAATGTCAGATGGATCTTGGCTAAAAGCAGAGAATACCAGAAAGTTGTTTACCTGTGTTTTATTGACTATGCAGAGGCACTTCACTGTGAGTACCATAACAAATTACCAACAACATTATGAAGAATGGAAATTACAGAACACTTAAATGTACTTCTGAGGAACCTGTACGTAGACAAGATGCAGTTGTTCAAACAGAATAAGGGGATACTGCTTGGTTTAAAATCAGGAGAGGTATGACAAGGTTGTATCCTTTCAACAGCAGTATACAATCTGTATGACGAGCAAATAATCTGAGAAGCTAGACTATTTGCAGAAGAATGAAACATCAGGATTGGAGGGACACTCGTTCATAACCTGCAATAGGCAGATAAAATAACCTTGCTTGCTGAAAGCAAAGAGGACTTGAAGCACTTACTGGTGAAGATCAAAGACTACATACAACCTTCAGTGTGGATACATCTCAACATAAAGAAAACAAAAAATCTTTACAACTGGATCAATAAGATATGTCCTGATAAGTGGAGAAAATATTGATATTTTCAAGGATTTAATTTTACTTGGATCCACAGTCAATGCCCATGGAAGCAGGAGTCAAGAAATCAAATGACCTAACGCACTGGGTAAATAGGATGCAAAAGACTCCTTTAAAGTATTAAAAAGCAAAGATGTCACTTCTAGGACTAAGATGTGCCTGACCTGAACCAAGGTATTTTCACTTGCCTCATATGCACAAGAAAACTGGATAATGAGTAAAGAAGACTGAAGAAGAATTAATGCCTTTGAATTACAGTGTTGGTAAAGAGTATCAACTATACCATGGACTGCCAGAAGAATAAATATTAGGAATATTATCTGGAGGGATAGGATAGCATGCATGGTAAAGCAGAAGGTCAGTGAAAAAGAGGAAGACCCTTAACAAGAAGGATTAACACAGGGACTACAACAATAGGCTCAAACATAACAAAGATTTTGAGGATGGCACAGGCCTGGGTAGTGTTTCATTTTGTTGTACATAGTGTCACTATGAGTCAGAACATGACAGCAGCTATCAGCAGCAACCACAGTGATTAGGGAACTCATTTCACCAATCAAGTCATCCAAAACGTGTTGAGGTTTTCCATTTATCAGAGGCTAATTGTTCTTATCATCCTCAGTCTTCTGGTCTAGTAGAGAGAACTAAGGGAATCATTAAAGACCCAAATTACAGAGCTTTGTGGAACTTTAGATTTTTCCTGGATAGAGCCATTCCCTTAGTCTTTTAAATCTGAGATCCTTACCATTCAAATCTCACAAACTTACCCCCTATTAAATAATTACTGGGAGACTCATGGTCCTTCCTTTTGTTGCGTTACTAGCCCTAACATTAGTCAACTTGAATTACTGAAGTATTGCCAATCTTTAATCCAATATTCTAAAGACTATCTTTCATAGTTCAGAGAAACCTTTGACAAACAGAAACTAGACTCCTGAATTCTGTCTAACATTGCCCCAGGAGAATGTGTATATTAAAAGAGACATCAAATGAAAGACTTATTAGAACCTTATTGGAAATGACCATACCTTGTCCTCACTAACACATGTGTAGCCAAATTAGAGGGAATAACAATTTAGATTCCTCTGTCACAGTTTTTAAAAAAAAGCTGACTCTTGTTTGAACTAGACAACTTACTGGAGAATTGAAGGCTGCACATAAACACCCCTGTGGCCAGAAGCGGACAACATCTGAGGCTGTCAGGTGACCCAAGACCCTGAACCAGGTCTGAAAATGCACCTCCTTATCTTTTTTTCTTTTTACCTTTCCTATAGTCATGCCTCTATTAAAGTTTTTCTAGATTGAGCAGATATTCATGCTCACTGCTTTAAAAGGCTTAAGTGTTAGATATATGGTTCCCTCATGACCTCAAGTCAGTCTGGCCTCCCTGGTGGGTGTCTGTATCTCAGAGATCAGATTGTATTTTCTTTTGATCTATGGTACAAGAACAACAGAAAAAATAGTTCATTATTATGGGAAATTACTATTATTAGATTTTCTAAACATGAATGGCATTTTTTTAATCTGAAGGAAACCGAGGCCAAAACGTCACCTTTAGTCTTAACACAACCCTTACTTTACTAAAGTCACCTAAGAAGAAGTAGGCAAAGAATCTTCCAAATCCCAAAAGTATCATATTGTAGGTCTATATCAGCACCTATGGGACAGATTTATATGGCTAACTCTCCAATCAAGGAGGTCAATCAAATTGCTCCCCTTTGCTGTGAACAATCTAACCCTCCATATGAACAAATTGTCTATCACCAGATCTATAGGATGGTTTCAAATGTCTGAGTGTTGTCAGTTATACACCTTATAAGTTATACACCTTATAAGCTACTGATTTGTTTGCTGCTAACTGGAGACAATGCTGAAATATTTATTGGGTGGACCCAATTGGCACCTTTTGGCTATGTGGAAGCAACATTTGGCCCTGACTTCTACCAGCCTGGATAGGAAGATGCACTCTGGGCCTGAGCTAGAGTCAAGGACATGTCAATATTTTAACTGGACTCCCTTTACCAACTAATGGACCTGTTATTAGAGCTTATGGTCTTGATCAGTGTTTCACTGGCTGGATCATTCAGAGGTAATATTTGTACCTAAGGTAGGACTCGGAGATACTATGAAACATTTAGAAATATTAACCAAATATGCACAAATTGTCCTAAATGACAGTGCCCATGGGCTCCAAGAGATCAGTACTGAAATAGCAAGATGAGAAGAGTAGTACTCCAAAATACAGTGGCCCTTGATATTCTCATTGCAGCCCAAGGGGGTACCTGTGGCATTGTAAAGTCTGATTGCTATGTGTAGATTCCTGACAATAGTGAAAATATTACACTCTTTGTTAATCATATGCAAAGGGAAGTATCTCACTTTAACAATCTTGTTCCTTCCTTAACTGGGATTATAAGTAATTAGTTTTACTTTTGGGAAAGGTGGTGGATAAAATTGCAACTTTGTTTTGGAATCTTTGTACTCCTCCTCTTTCTATTATTGTAATTATTAAGTTTGTTTTGCTTTCATTTGATTCATTTTATCCATTAAATGTTACTTCAGAACCATTTGACCCTTTACATAAAATCATGCTGGTTTCACTGGCTTTCACCAGTGATTGTATTGTTTAACCACTTCCCTTTTATCTCCTTGGTTATGTTTCACCTTGACCTCTATTATTCTGTTCTGACTGAGAGTTGTTCCTTTAATGTGGCCTTATCTATTAAGATGTTCCCTGTAAAACCTACTCACCCTGAAGATGAGGCCTATTAGCTCAGCAAGGTCAAGAAAGTAATTATTAACCAAACTTCCTTAAGAGGACAGATGAAGTCCTGGCAGAAGAAAAGCAATTCCATCATGAGTGATCAGCTCCCCGTAGTGGAAGCTTGGTAAAAGAAAAGACATGTCAACAGAAAAGTTTGAAATTAGAGGCACTTGTGTAGACATAAGAATGATAGGGCCAACATTTATTCCTAGGAAACAGCAGATTGAGATATTACACATTTGGGGAGGAGGTGGCAAGATGTAAACAACCTTTTCCCAGCAAGAAAATTTGTTCTTGGCTACAGTGATGTATAACTGGCTACAGTCTTGTGTAACTGAACCAGCTGGTGCCACTCACCTGTGGGGTAACTCATTCTTTCCCAGCCAAGTGGCTGATCTTTACATTTTAAAGGACTTCAAGCTGAAGCTTGTATTATCTACAGTCAGTAACTGCTACCTTTCTTTTGTTTTTTATCTACACAGACCCCTGTCTCCACTTGTAACAATGGAGTACGTTGCATTTTTACTTAGTGCTGCTCATCTTGAGCTGTATTATTCTTCAACAAAGCTCCTTTTCTTTCATTCGTAACAGAGTATGAGATTTTCTTCTTTGATGCTACGGAAATGTGTTATATAAATAATATTATACAGTAACACAACACAGATTCAGAAATCCTGTAAAAATAGCAATATGCCTGTGTGAGCTTCCTCCAAATTGGGGGCTAATCCTCAGCTTCTGGCATCAGAGAGTAAGATTGCTCCATGACTTTGAGAGTTCATCAGATTCTGCTCTCAAGTTCTTTTGGAGATAAAAGTAGTCATGATCCTAGTGGTCTGACAGAAACTGGGAGAAACCCCCAGACACCCTTATAACTCAGTAGTAAAGTCACTCCTGAGGTTCATTCTTCAGCCAAAGATTAGATAGCCCTGTAAAACAAAATGACACTAAAGGGGCACATCAGCCTAGGAGCAAGATGAGAAGACAGGAGGAGACAGGAAAGCTGGTGATGGGGAACCCAAGGTCAAGAAGGAGAGAGTGTTGACATGTCATGGGATTGGCAACCAATGTCTCAAAACAATTTGTGTAGTAACTGTTTAATGAAAAACTAATTTTCTCTGTGTTTTAGTCAGCTAGGGGTGCTCTAACAGAAATACCACAGAGTGGATGGCTTTAACAAAAGAAGGTTTATTCTTACATAGTCCAGTAGGCTATAAATCCATATTCAGGGTGTCCACTGCAGGGAAAGACTTTCCTCTTGTCAGCTCTGGAGGAAAGTTCGATATTGCATCAGTCTTTGTCCAGAGAGCATCTTGGCACAGGAACCTCAGGTCTGAAGGATGCGCTCTTCTCCCGGTGCTGCTTGCTTGATGGTACAAGGTTCGCAGTTTTCTGCCTGCTTCTCTGTCCTTTTATCTCTCATAGGATGAAAGGATTAAGGGTGGGGCAAGCCATACTCCACGGAAACTCCCTTTACAGTGGAGCAGGGAGGTGATCCTATGAAGGGATTTACAGCCCCACCCTAACCTTCAACATACAGTTTAAGAAAACCACAAAATGGAGGACAGACACAAGATACTGGGAATCATGGCCCAGCCACATGGCCACACATATTTTTGGGGGGACACGATTCGACCCATGACACTCTGTAAATCTTCACCTAAAAGTACAATTTAAAAGAGAAAGAGAGAGAGGCAAATGTGTTGGTATGTCAAGGTAATGGAATACTTTTGAGCCCACATGATCAGAGATTCAACCTTAGCTATATTTCATTTGTCTTTTCTAAATCTCTAGAAGGTAAAATCTTTTTTTCTCTTTTCTTTAATGGAGGAAAACAACAACAACTTGAGACACTTAAAAGAGGTCACTTGGTGTGACATTCAAACATATGTTAGGATGACATGCAATCAGATTTCTTAGTTCAGGGCTTTAGGAAAAGGGCTTTCTATAATTGGTCTCCTGAGAATTCCCTCAGTCTTCCCCAGCTAAATAAATTAGGATCATAAAGCATCAGGATCATAGGAACTGAAAAAAAAAAAAAAAAGAGTGCTATATTTGGTATTTTGACTCCTGGAAAGCACAATAGGCTTAGAAATGTAGTTAGTAATATTGGATTGAGAAAAGATGTAACAAATCACATTGTGCTAGTCAGAATGTGGGAATGAAGCTTTGCCTCTTTCTCCCTACTGTGTGCTATTATATTTCTAGCTGGAGGTTAATTGTTTTCAGCAGTAGTTGCAGCCACAAAGGAAAACAGGGAATTGAATGGTGGGCATTTTAATAACCTTTGTATAAGAGAAAGGGTGGCAGCCTCCTCTAAAGAAGTTGCCAGTCATTCAGGAGTGAGGCAGCTGGAGAAGAAACAATCTACCAACTATCAAGATAAGCTGAAGGTTATTGCTGTTTACAGCTGAGTGCTTATGAAGTTGACAAATAGGTTGTATGTGCACTGCTGTGTGAATAAAGAGACAAGACAGTAAACTCATAGGAGGAAGGAGTGACCCTTCCTAAGAGGACAATTATGATGCAAGGCCATTGTCAGCCAGTAATTCCCATACATACATAAAATTCACTGTTCTATTAACAAAAAGGAATTTTATTAAAGTATTTACCTACTAGTTGTGAAGAAAATAATTTTTTTTGCTTTATTCTTGGACTTCTAGTCAACTTTGCAAAATGACTGTTTATGTAGATGGTGACAAAAAGGCTACTAGGACATCAGAAAATATGAATATCACTCTTGGGAAATGGGAGAAGTTGTTATATTAATGCAGAATAAGTGGAAGACTATCTGGAAGGAGCACTTGAAAAGAACAAACCGTAACAATAGTTGATTGCCTTGCAATTTAGTTACCAAAGCATTTTCTCAAACATTATTTCATCTTATCTTCAAAATGTTTCTCTTCTTGTAACTTGTGTCATGTTACTTGACCTCTCAGAAGTTAATTAATCTCATTTGTAAAAAAACAAAAAAGAGAGAGATAATACAACTTATTTTACAGAATTGTTGCAAGGACAAAAAGGAATTTGCATCTAAAGTTTTTAGCACCTTGCCTGGAGTGAGGGTTTAGTGAATGCTAATTCTCAGTCTTTTGCCATAATACCTTTTTAACACTAGATCACTCACCTTACAAGGACTAGATCTGGGTCTAAATTCAGGTCTTCTGATTGTACACTGAGCAAAGGAAAGCAGGAGAGGAGAGTATTCCACTTTGGACTTGTCATGTGCATACACTTGATCTCATTTCTATGCCTCAGTGGATTAAATTTTTCAAACAGTAATGAAGACTGACACAACTTAAAGGAGAAGAGACTCATTTCAGTTCATCTTTCTTTATTCCTCAAACCTTACCATAGCTTGTCTTTAAGTTTCCTTTGTTTTTATCTGAAACACATTGTTTTTTATGAGTCACATATGAAATGAAGAATAGTTCTACATTAAACCCTGAACTTGAGAGAGATTAACTTTAAAATGTTCACATCAAGAAAAGGACTATGAAAATTGCCAATCTCATAAATAAAACTTGAAAAAATCACAAAAAAACAAAAATTATTATTATTGACTGAGTTTTATTCTTAACACCAGTTTAGTAACCATTTGAAAAGTGCAAAACCTTCATTTACTGGTTTCTAAGATTTAAATCAATACAACTGTCTGTAGCCTATACCTCTCGTATTTGACCCTCCATTGTAGATCAGAGAAGAGTAATTAGATTTCTGCCTGACTAGCAGGGGAAGCAAACTGTTTCATTTTTCTTATCAAAAATCTTCCAGTGGCTTAGATTACACTTTCTTTTGCCTATCAACATTAAGCAATTGCTTCTTTGTTTTATTTGGTTCAGATGATCAAAATGTTATTCATTAATTGTCAGTAAACATCTGTCAGTTTGTTGTACTGTGGTGGCTTGTGTGTTGCCATGATGCTGAAAGCCATAACACTGGTATGTAAAATATTATAAACAGGGTCACCCATGGTAGTAATTGGTTTTCAGTAGATCTTCTAGAAAAAAGACAGACTAGGAAGAAAGCCCTGGTTACCTACTTCCAAAAATTAACCAATGAACACACTATGAATCATAGCAGAATATTGTACAGTATAGTATTAGACCACCACACATCTGTCAGTTTGTTGTACTGTGGTAGCTTGTGTGTTACTGTTACACCGAAAGCTTTGCCACTGGTATTTCACATCCCAGTAGGGTCACTCTTGGTGAACAGGTTTCAGCAGAACTTCCAGGCTAACACAGACTAGGAAGAAGGAGCTGGCAATCTACATGTAAAAAAACTAGTCAGTAAAAATTTATGAATAGCAGTGGAACATTGTCTGATAAAGTGCTGCAACATGAGCTTCTCAAGTTGGAATATGACTGAGGAAATGTTGCCTCCTCGAAATAAAGTTATCCTTAATGACATGGATAGAGTCAGACTTTCAGGACCTTCATTTACTGATGTAGCACAACTCAAAATGAGAAGAAATCACTGCAAACCAAGAAGTGAAACCCACTGCCATCAAGTTGATTCCAACTCATAGTGCTCCCATAGGACAGAGCAGAACTGCCCCATGGAGTTTCAAAGGAACACCTGGTGGATTTGAACTGCTGACCTTTTGATTAGCAGACATAGCACTTAACCACTATACCACCAGGGTTTCCTGCAAATAGCCTTTCATAATTGGAACATGGAATGTACAAAGTATGAATCTAGGAAAATTGGAAAACTTCAAAAATTAAATGAACTGCATAAACACTGATAATCCTAGGCATTAGCATGAACTAGTATTGACTGTTTTTAACTCAGTACTGAAGTCCCTCCTGAGGTTCACCCTTCAACCAAGGATTAGACAGGACCTTAAAACAAAATGGGCACATCAGCCCAGAGATTTAAGGACAAAAAAGTAGAAGGTCACAGGAAAGCTGGTAGTGAGGAGCCCAAGGCTGAGCAGGAGAGATGTTAGCAGCCAATGTCACAAAACAATATATGTTTAATTATTTAATGAAAAACTATTTGCTCTGTAAGCCTTCATTTAAAGCACAATAAGAAATCTAGAAAAAAATAAATGGAAGATATAAAGATCAATATTCTACTGTTAGTGAGCTGATACAGACTGGTATTGGTCGTATGCTCTGCTTTGCTGGGAGGGATAAATTGAAGAGGATTGGCTTCACATTCATCATCAAAGAAATGTATTTCAAGACATATTCAAAAGTACAACACTGTCAGTAATAGGAAGACCAGTTAATATGAATATTATTCAAATTTATGCACTGATGACTAATGCCAAAGATGAGGAAGTTGAAGACTTTTTTACCAACTTCTGCAGTCTGAAGTGATCAACCATACAATCCTGATGCATTGATAATTACTGGTGATTGGAATGTGAAAGCTGGAAACAAAGAAGTAATAATAGTTGGAAAATACAGATATGGTAATAGAAATGATGCCAGAGATTACATGATACAATTTTACAAGATTAATGCCTTCTTTATTGGAAATACCTTTTTTTCAGCAACATCAGTGGTGACTGTACACGTGGATCTCACCAGACAGAAAATACAAGAATCAAATCAAATACATCTGTGGAAAGAGATAATGGAAAAGCTTAATAGCATAAGTCAAGACAAGGCCAGGGGCCAATTTCCAAAAAGATCATCAATTGCTCATATGAAAGTTAAAGCTGAAGGTGGAGAAAACTAAAACAAGTCCACAAAAGCCAAAATACAATCTTGACTGTGTCCCACCCCAATTTGGAGACCATCTCAAGAATAGATTTATGCATTGAACACTAATGATTGAAGACCAGACAAGTTGTGGAATGACAAGGAAATCATATGTGAAAAAAGCATGATGTCATAAAAGATACAAGAAAGAAAGAAAAGACCAAAATTAATGTCTGAAGACTCCCTGAAATTTACTCTTGAATATAGAGTAGCTAAACTGAAAGGAAGAAAAATGATCAAGTAAAAGAGCTGAACATAAGATTTCACAGGACAGCTTGAGAAGACAAAGTAAAAATTATAATGAAATGTGCAAAGACCTGGAGTTAGAAAACCAAAAAGGAAGAATATGCTTGGCATTTCTTAACCTGAAGGAACTGAAGAAGGAAACTCAACCCCAAGTTGCAATTGTGAAGTTTCTGGGCAAAGTGTTGAATAACACAGGCTGCATCAAAATCAGGTGGAAGAATACACAGTCACTGTGCCAAAAAGAATTGGTCATTGTTCAGCCATTTCAGGAGAAATTAAGAACTGATGGTGTGGAAGGAAAGTACAAGCTGCACTGAAGGTATTAGCGAAAAACCAGGCTCCAAGAATTGACAGAATACCAGTTGAGATGTTTCAACAAACAGATGCTGTATTGGAAGCACTGTTTCATCTAGGCCAAGAAATTTAGAAGTCAGCTACCTGCCCAACCAACTGGAAGAGATCCATATTTGTGCCCATTCCGAAGACTGGTGATCCAAGAGAATGTGCAAATTATAAAAATAAAATAAAATCATTACTATCACAAGCAAGTAAATTTTTGCTGAAAATCACTCAAAAGTGGTGTAGCAGTACATTGACAGTGAACCACCAACACATCAAGCTGGATTCAGAAGAGGATGTGGAACAAGAGATATCATTGCTGATGTCAGATGGCTCTTGGCTGAAAGCAGAGAATACTAGGAAGATGTTTAACTGTATTTTATCGACTGTGCAAAGGCATTTGACTGGATTCAGTGGATCATAAGGAATTATGGACAACATTGCAGAGAATGAAGATTCCAGAATACTTAATTGTGCTTACGAGTAACCTGCCCACAGATCAAGAGACAGCCATTTGAGAAAAACAAAAAACAAAAAAACAAGGGGATATTGGATGGTTTAAAATCAAGAAGAGTGTGCATCAGGATTGTACCCTTTTACCATATCCATTCAGTCTGTATGCTGAGCAAGTAATCCGTGAAGCTGGACTATATGAAAAAGAATGTGGCGTCAACATTGGAGGAGGACCCAGTAACAACAACCTTGCTGTTGAAAATTGAAGAAGATTTGTAGCAGATCAGAGACCACAGCCTTCAGTATGGATTATGCACCAACAAAACCTCAAGAAAACAAAAATCCTTGCAACTAGAACAGTAAGCAACATCATGATAAATGGAGAAAAGATTGAAGTTGTCAAGGATTTTATTTTATGTGGATCCACAGTCAACACCTGTGGAAGCAGCAGGCAGGAAATCCAACAATGTATTAAACTGGGCAAATCTGCTGCAAAAATCTCTTTACAGTGTTAAAAAAACAAAGAGGACTAAGTGTGCCTGACCCAAGCTATGATGTTTTCAGTCTCCTCATTTGCATGTGAAAGCTGTACAATGAATAAGGAAGACCAAAGAAGAATTGGTGCCTTTGAATTATGGTGTTGGTGAAAAATATTGAGTATACCATGGACTACCAAAAGAACAAGCATGTCTGTCTTATAAGAAATACAGCCAGCGTGTTCCTTGGACAAGAGGAAGGTGAGATTTGGTCTCATGTACTATGGACGTATTATCAGGAGGAACTAGTCTCTGGAGAAGTATATCATGTTTGGTAAAGTGGAGAATCAGTGAAAAAGAGGAAGACGTTCAATGAGCTGGACTGTCACAGTGGCTACAATGATGGGCTGAAACATGATTGTAAGGACGGTACAGAATGGGGCAGTGTCTCATTCTGATGTACATGGAGTCACTGTGAGTGGGAACTGACTCAATGGCACCAAACAACAATAATAGTGCTGGAAGATGAGTCCCCCAAGTTGAAAGGCATTCAAAATACACAGTGGCAACAACAATGAACTCAAGCATACCAATGATCATTAATAAAGTGCAAGACCAGGCAAGGTTTTTTTCAAGTGTACATGCAGTGATCAGGAGTCAGGGTTGTTTTGGTGACAGCTAACACAGATTTTCAGTAGAAAACATGCTAAAGTTTACAATTTGATTCTAATCTGTTATTCTCTCATTTTATGTTTTTCCAAATTTGTTTGCTTACTATCACTGTTTCTTTTTTAAATATTTTATTTTTTGATGAAAATTCACAGCAAAAGATACATCACTTCAACAGTTTCTACATGTACAATTCAGTGACACTAACTGTATTCTTTCAGTTGTGCAACCATTCTCCCTGTCTTCTCCAAATTATTCCACTACCATTAATATAAACTCAGTGTCCCTTAAACTTATTATCTAATCTATCAAGTTGCTGTTGTCATTTTGATATCATAGAGATAATTCTTTAACAGAGTATAGTGTTCAAGGCAGATATTCTTTAGTAATTTAGCTAAATTTTAACAGCAATGGGTTTGGTTTTTTTGGTTTTATTGTTTGGTTGAAGTATGACTTCAGGGAATAGTTTCAGTTTGAGGTTTAAAGATTATCTCATGCAATAGTTTGGGGTTCATCAAGCCTCAGTGACTCCAGAAAGTCTGGATTCCATGAGAATTGGAAATTCTGTTCCATATTTTTCCCTCTTTTGATCAGGATTCTCCTATAGAATCCTTGATCAAAACATTCAGTATAATAGCCAGGCACCATCCAGTTCTTCTGGTGTCATGGCAAAAGAAGTTATTGCTTATGGAAACAATTAGACACGCATGCCAGTTCCTCTTTCAATTCCTAGCTATTCTTTCTGTGCTGCTCCAGGTGAACAGAGACAAATTGTTGTACCTTAGATGGCTGCTTGATATCATTTTAAAAGTAGTATTATCTGTCCTCACTCCTACAAAAAAAAGAATCAGCCTTAGATCTGAAGTTCTGGTCCACCAATAACCAAATCAAAGCAGTGATTTAAAATACACAACTAGTATCAGACAAACATCTGACCTTGTGTGATCTCTGTGCTTTACATTCATACAAGACTGGGACTGTGGAATTTTTTTTTCTTATGACAATAATTTCACCAGATGGTATTACCTGAAATAAGATTACAGTTTTGCGTAATCTTGCTTATTCTCATGTTATACTAGGTACCTTACATCAGCTCCCATGAAAGCATTTGATGTTTCATCCACATGGAATACTATTATACCCATACAGAACTCTTCAGCAGAGGACATGTGGTAGAAAGGATGGCTTATGTTCATGGTTACTTGAAAATTGTTTCATCTACTTTCAGATCTTATAAATAAGAGCACAAAATTATAACATGAAAAAGCACATCATGATACTGACAACAATTTGGCCTACTACAGATGAATGAATTATAGAAAAAGACAGTTCTTTTTCTGTGTTGTAAGTGACACTGATATATTGATATACTGTACTGCAGTTGAGGACCTGAACTAAAACACAGCCAGAAAAAGAAGGGAAACAGAAAAAGACTTCCAGAAAAGAAAGAAAAATTGCCTGCTTCTGCAGGAAGAATACACTGTTGTTTAAAGAGTTGCTATTTCATTAGTCTGTTAGGTATGATTTTTAAAAAAGAACTGAGAACCATCACTGCCAGAAATTTCAACCAATTATGTAAATCTATTTGTTTAATCAGAGCAAGGGTAAGATGCTCTAAATCACACAAGCCACTGGTATATTTTGGACACAATATTTCAGAGCACATTTTATTGTTGTGCAGCTCCAGTTGTTAATGGTAGTTTGCCTTACTTTAATATACATAATGCCTTATTTTAATAAACACAGTGATAAGAATAGTAACTACACCAGCACATTAGAGTTTAGAGAATGTTTTTATGCACATCATCTCATTTGCTTCTTAAAACTATATGAAGTAAATAGGGCAGATGTAATTATTTTACAAAGGAAGAAGCTGAGATTCAGAGGGGCTAAATAACTTACTTAAGACTTCCCAGCCAGATAGACCTAGAAATGACTCTACTATAATATATCATGTCAATTCATAGTTATAAAAACTCTTCAACCAACAAAGACAACATCAAAGAGGGAATCACAAATCCATACCATTTACAATAGCCCCCAAGACAAAAAAAAAATACTTAGGAATAACTCTAACAGAGATGTAAAAGACTTATACAAAGAAAATTACAAGACACTGCTGCAAGGAAAAAGAGACATACGTAAGTGGAGAACCCAACCTTGCTCATGAATAGGAAGACTCCACATTGTGAAGATGTCTACTCTACTCAAAGTGATTTATAGATGCCATGTAATTCCATTGCAAATTCTAATGGCATTTTTTAAATGAGAGAAACAAATAACTAATTTCATATGGAAAGGGAAGAAGCCTTGGGTAAGGAAAGCATTACTGAAGAAGAACAAAGTAGGAGGCCTCACACTACCTGACTTTAGAATTGTTCCATTTCTATAGCAGTAAGAACAGCCTGGTACTGTTATAAGAATAGACACATAGACCAAAGGAACAGAATTGAGAATCCAGACATAAAATCATCCACCAGTGAGCAACTGATATGTGATAAAGGCCCAAAGTCCACAAACTGGGGAAAAGACAATCTCTTTAACAAATAGCATCAGTATAATTGGATATTCATCTGCAAAACAATAAAACAAGACTTGTATTTCATACCATGCACAAAAACTAACTCAAAATGGATCAAGGACCTAAATATAAAATCTAAATGGATAAAGATCATGGAAGAAAAAGACAGGGATAACACTGGGAGTCCTAACACACAGCATGAACAGAATACAAAACATTACTAACTGCACAAACACCAGAAGAGATAATACATAACCGGTGTACACACAAGTATGCTCATACAAAGACTTCACAAAAAAAGTAAAAAGACAAGCTACAGACCAGGAAAAAAATTTTGGACATGACAAATTCAATTGGTGTCTAATCTCCAAAATTTACAAGATACTCCAAAACCTCAACAATGAAGAAACAAATAACCCAGTTAAAAAATGGGCAAAGTACATTTAACAGGCAATTCACCAAAGAAGACATTTACGTGACTAACAGATAAGTGAGTAAATGCTCATGGTCGTTAGCCACTAGAGAAATGCAAATCAAAATTACAATGAGATGCCATCTCAACAAGGCTGCCATTAATCAAAAAAACAAAAATGATAGATGTTGAGGCTGTAGAGAAACTGGAACACTTATACATTGCTGGTAGAAATGTAAAATGGTACAACTGTTTTAGAAGTTGATTTGGTGCTTTCTTAAAAAGCTAGAAATAGAAATACCATACAATCTGGCAGTCCCACTTCTTGAAATATATCCCAGAGAATTAAGGGCTGTCACATGAATAGATACATGCACACCAATGTTTATTACAGCACTATCCACAATAGCGGTAAGATTGAATTAAACTAGGTACCCATCAATGGATAAATGGATAAACAAACTATGGTCTGTTCACACAATGGAATACTATGCAATGATAAAGAACAGTGATGGATTTGGGAAATATAACATGGTGGAATCTGCAATGCATTATGCTGAGTGAAATTAGTCAGTTGCAAAAGGACAAAAATTATATGAGACCACTATTGTAAGCACTCAAGAAAAGGTTTAAACACAGAAGAAAACAGTCTTCAATGGTCATAAGTGGTAAGGGGGAGGGGGAGGGCTATTCATTAATTAGATAAAACCCCAAAACCAAACCTACCACATTCAAGTCAATTCCAACACATAGTGACCCTATGGGACAGAATAGAACTACTCCACAGAGTTTCCAGAATGTCTGTTTGGCAGATGCAGCACTTAAACACCACACCACCAAGGTTTCTGTATTAATTAGATAGTAGATAAAAACTGAGTTAGGTGAAGGGAGGAACACACAGTAGAGGAGAAGTCAGCACAATGGGACTAAACCAAAACCTAGGAAGTTTGCTAAATATAACCCAGCACTTTAAAGGACAGAGTAGCAGGGGCAGAGTATTCATTTTTACTAATTTATAGTATTTTACAGTAGGACTATCAAATCTTTTGTATAAGGTGCAAATATTTTATTGTTTTTACTTGTCTTTAAGATATTTTTTGCCTCTTAAGGGGATTTACTTCTTATTTTATGGGATCAAATTTATGAGTCTTTTCCTCTACAGCTTCTTTTCTGTTGGGCTTTGGAAGGCCTTTCCTATACCTAGATTATAAAAACATTTATCCAAGTTTGTTTGTTTTTTTTTTCCTAGAATCTCACTGGTTTCTTTTTAACAGTTTGTTCCTTTAACCTGGAATTTACTTTAGCATAAACAAACTTCCTTTCTCTCTTCATCGCTTGCTCCCTCCCACCCTTCTTTCTTTCCTTCCTTTCAGTGGTGCTAGCTTGGAGAATGATGCCATAATGCTATTTATTGAATGTGCCACTTCTATCACATATTAGATTTTCATATTCTCCTACATCTACCTCTGGATTTTCTATTCTGAAGTAATCTGTTGATACCTATATTAATACTGCACTGCTGTAATTATTAGGAGCCCTGGTAGTGCAGTGGTTATGGTGCTGGACTGCTAACCAATAGGTCAGTAGTTTGAACCCACCAGCTGCCCTGCAGGAGAAAGATATGGCAGTCTGCTTCCATAAAGATTACAGCCTTGGAAACTGTAAGGGACAGTTCTGTTTTGTCCCGAAGAGTAGTCTCAGTCAACTCAACAGCAATGTGTTTGGTTTGGGGTTGACTGCAGTTATTATTATTACTTATAATATATTTACTATTTGTCAATCAAGTACTCCCTTACTACTTTATGTAAATTTTTTGTATGTTCCTCTATTTCTAGTCTTCCAAATGATTAAGTTCATTTGGCCAACATCAATTTCCTGCACTTCAGAATTGTTAGGGAGAATTAGTGTCTATAGTGTTGAACCCCAAAACATAAATATCCATCAGTGGGGAGTGCTTATATAAATTATGCTAATTTATGCATACAGAATACTATGTGCAATCATGAGAAAGAAAGAGGGAAACATATGTACTTATATAAGATGTAGTTTAGCTTTTTTTAAAAGCAAGTTACAGATTTTCTGCTTCTGGTAAGATGGGCTAGACTTACTTCTGCCTGTTTTTCTCACTAAAACCAAAACCAGATTCATTGCTTTTGCATTGATTCTGACTCATAGCAGCCCTATAGGATGGAGTAGAACTACCCCATAGGGTTTCCAAGGAGCAGCTGATGGATTGAGGTTGTGGACCTTTTGGTTAACAGCCAAGCTCTTAGCCACTGTGCTATCGAGTCTCCAACACTGAATAGTATATACAAAGCAAGCATTAAGAAGACTCTGGAGAAGTAGAAAGAGCAGCCAGTGACCTTGACACAGTGGTGAATTCTGTAAGTTTCCTTTTTGTCTCAGAAATCCCAGATTTGAAACTGAAGAAACCAACAGTCAGAAGTGCTAGCAGGTATAAATAAACAAACAAAAAAAAAACCTGATGGTGGCTTTGATCTTCTAGCCAAAGTGCCAGGGAAGAAGCAGCCAGCAAGAGAGAAAATTTCTGGATAATATCTACTGTGCTCCAGACAAACAGCATAAGAAAAACTGTTGCTTTTGTCTCCACCAACACCAGCAAAGGCCATGTTGTAAACCTAGACTTCTACGATCTTAAGGTTTTAATCAAGTGCTCCAAAAAACTCCACTGGGGTAGCATCTGAGGCAACCTAGTGAGGAGTCAGGGTTCTCTTCATTGCCCAGTGGCACAGAAGCCATCCCTACCAAAGTGTCAGTCATGCAGGAAACTGAAACTTGCACTCCAACCACCTGTAACAAGGGGGCTCCCTCAGTGTCAGTGAAGACTGAGTGAGGGACCTAGACTTCTACTTTACCCTAGCAGTAATGAGGTGGTAATGCACCCTTTCAGTTGCTAGAGTGGTATCACAGATTGTTAGCCAAAACAAAAGATTTAAAGAGGATCCAGAGTTACATTATGTAATATGAAAACATCCAGAGTTCAGTTAAAAAAAAAAATCACTCACCCAACAACAGAAGAATGGATAGGTAAACTACGGTACATATACTGAATGGAGCACTACGCAATGATAAAGAATAATGATGATTCCAGGAAACATCTCCTAACCTGGTTACAACTGGAAGACATGTTGAGTGAAAGTAGTCAGCGACAAAAGGACAAATATTGTATGAGACCTCTACGATAAGATCTCAAAAACAGACTTGTGTGTAGAAGAAAAGACTCTTTGACAGCTACGAGGAAGGGGAGGTAGGTGGGGAGGGTTTAGATTAGATAGTTGCTAGAAATCTGGTTGGGAGAAATCAGTGATAGCACACATTAGAAACAAGAACAACATTAAGTGGACTTCAGCATAACTTGAGTACTCCTTCCATCTTAACCCATTATTGCAAGGATAGAGTAGCTGGGACAGGGGGAAGGGGACCATGCTCTTAGGCGAAATCGAGGCCAATTGGCACAACTAGCATTTTTCTAGGAGGGATCTCTGCACCCCACATTGATGAGTGGTGTTTGGGGTCTTAAAAGCTGCCAAGCTGCCATCTGAGGACACAGCAAATGGTCCCACTCAGCAAAAATGGATGCTCACCGAGGACCAAAATGACATGGGGTAAAGACAACGTAGAAGATAGAGAGACCCACATGAGTGGGTGCCTACATCGACTTGGGACCAGAAGAACTGGATAGTGCCCAGCTCACTAGGTTGAGTCTCACTGTCAACACAAGAATAAAAAGGGGTGCATCCTGAGATCTCCACTAAAAGACCTCAATTGATGGTCCAGCTGTTTTGGGGTTCCCCGGAGAGCATGGTCCCTGGCCCTGATGCTCCCCTTGCCCATAAATCATAACGAAGGTCCACTCTTTGGACACGAGTGGATTGGACTTGGCAATGCAGAGCAACCATATATTGGATGCACTTTATGGTTCTATATATCTATAGAATATCATCCTGCTGACCTCTGGCTAGAGGAAGGAGAGTGGGTGGAGAGGAGGGGAAAGAAGGCTGTTGGGAGAATGAGACATGTATGGAGCAGAGAGGAATAATGTGCTGTCACCAGATAGGGAGAGCAGTGGAAGCTGCAGATAAGTGGGCATGTAAATGTATACGGGAATGTACATTTTCACTCAGTTATATTAAATAAAAAGAAAAAATCACTCATCATACCAAAAGGAAGATCTCAAATGAAAAAAGACAGTCAGAAAATGGAAACACTAAGATGACAGGGTGTTAGAATTATCCTCCCAAGATTTTAAAGCTGCCATGATAAAAAATTATTCAATGAGGGGCGGAGTCAAGGTGTCGGACTAAGCACACGTCTCCTTACATCCCTCTGGAAACCAAGACCTGAATTGACAATCAAACAGAGCCTTCTGATCACCTAATCAGCCTCAGGACACGGTACAGAGCTGTTAATTGGGACTTCATACCACTCAGCGAAAAACCTCCTCTCTTTCGCTGACTCCCGCTCCTGGCCAGCCCCGGCTCTCACGGACGGAAGGTAAACGCACCATTTTGACTTCTTTTTCCTCTGTCTCGGCCAGCGGGCGGAGCTGAGTCTTGCCTGGCAGCTGGACTCAGACGCACTGCTGAGGGGATAGGTAGGCGAAATTCCCATATTCTGAGAGCCAGGCTCGGGACTCTGTTAATCTAGCCACGTGTTTGTGGCTGCCTCAGGGGGTTTGTGCGGAGCTCCGCAGTCAGTGTGCAGGACGCCATGTTGGTACTGACATTTTAGCGGGACCTCATTCTTAGCCTGGGAGCCAGCGCCTGCAAACAGGACAGCGCTTCTCCAACAGAAAAGTAGTGATTTTGCACAGTGCTGCCTACGTTGGGGGCCCTGCAACAGAAGCAGAGGAATCACTACCTCTCGGCACCTTTAGCCCCTCTGTCTGCTGCCTGTGTGGAGGACGCCATCTTGGATACGGTGACTGCAGCTGGACCTAGTTCTAGCTTGGGAGCCAGAGCCTGTCCACAGGAGAGTGCTTTTCTATCACAAAACCAGTACTGGACGCAGTGTTGGATAAGGCTAGGCCCTGTCAGTAGAGGCGAACAGGGCAGTAGCATTGCTGTATTCTGAACTAGTTTGTTATCATCTGGGATTGAATATAGTGGTGGTTACTTTGTTAGATGAGAAGAGGGACCTCTATACCTGAAAACCTAACTGACTTGTGAACTCGTCAGGTACCTTTTGCTTTATATTTGAAGACAGCCTAGAGAAACACTTGCAATCCATCTTCACAGTACCTCTTCCAGCCTCTATATACTCACATGGGACCCAAAAAGCAACAGACAATTGTGGCATACAAGCAATCACTCATGGCTTCAGAAGGCTCCCAAACAAAGCAAACAAGGAGTTTTCCAGATGAAGAAACTTTTATGAAAGCATCAGGAAGTGAATACAAATTGATTATATACAGAGCCCTTCTACACCTTATACAAAATGCAGCAGAACAAAGTGAAAAATTAAGCAAGATGTTCTATCTGATGGAACACCAGTGCTCTGAAATCCAACAGATCAAGAAGAAAATCAAAGACATAGAAACTTCCATGCAAAGCCAAGAAAACAGAATGGAACAAATGGAAAAAAGAATTTCTGACTTGGAAGACAGAGCTACTGATGCCGGCGTCTATGAGCAGAAATCAGAAAAAAGAAACAAGAAAAATGAAGAAGCATTAAGAAGCATGTAGGACTCTATTAAGAGGAACAACCTTCGATTAATTGGAGTCCCTGAACAGGGTGAGACATCTGAGAACACAGAGAATATTGTTGCTGAGCTGCTGAAAGAAAACTTCCCAGAAATCATGAAGGAAGAGAATATAGACATCTCAGATGCATATCGTATGCCACCCAATATAGATCTCAAAAGAAAGACTCCAAGACATATTATAATCAAGCTTAACACAGTGAAACATAAGCAGCAACTCTTAAAGGCAGCAAGATTCAAGGCAAAGCTAACATTCAGAGGGAAACCCTGTAGGCTGTCGTCAGATTTCTCAGCAGAAACCATGCTGGCACGGAGACAGTGGCACGACACATTCAAAGGCTTGAAGGAGAAGAACTTCCAACCAAGAGTTATATATCCTGCAACACTGTCTTTGAAATATGGAAATGAAATTAAGACATTCCCAGATAAACAGAAACTCAGAGACTTTGTAAAAACCAAACCCAAACTACAAGAAATAATGATAGAAGTTCTTGGCTTTGGCTTAGAAGAACAAACCATTAACTTTATATTTTAGCACTACACACTACTCAATACTCTACTCATTTAGGGAAGGCTCCAAAGTAAATCACAGCTTTGATATGGAAAGAAGCAATCCAGTGATCATCATGAAAACTATGGTGTCATCATAATAAAAAGAGGGATGTACTACAGTCATTATAGTCCTTCCAGATGGAGAGGAAGATGACAAGACTGGTAGTAATTAAAATTGGATTTATAAATGGTTTATTAAGGGGGTTCTTAGGGGCAGCTGTAAATCACAACAAAGATGTATCATACCATTTCAAGAAATCTAACACACGAGTCTAAAGAACTATAAAACCAGCTCTCAAAAAGGTGAAAAATCAACTCACAAAAAAGAGTGTCCCAGAACAGACTAATAAGAACAACAGAGAAAACATCAACATAAAAATAAACCTATCACAATGGCAGCAGTGAACACATACCTATCAATAATAACATTGAATGTGAATGGACTGAATGCTCCAGTAAAGAGACACCAAGTATCATCTTGGATCAAAAGACACGACCCATCCATATGTTGTCTACAAGAAACTCACTTGAGACCTAAAGACAGGAACAAACTGAAAATTAAAGGATGGAAGAATATATATCAAGCTAACAATGAACAAAGAAGAGCAGGAGTGGCAATTCTAATCTCAGACAAAATCAATTTAAATGTCAAATCCACCATCGTGGACAAAGATGGTCACTATTTATTGCTGAAAGGTTCAGTACACAAGCAAGACTTAACTATATTAAATATTTATGCACCTAATGTCAGAGCACCTAAATATGTCGAAGAAACACTGACTATGCTCAAAAGAGAGTTAGAGGATTCCACAATAATAGTAGGAGACTTTAACACTCCACTCTCATTACTAGACAGATCATCTAGAAAAAAGCTCAGTAAAGATACAGAAGACCTCATTGACACAATTAACCAACTAAACCTAATTGATATATACAGAACTTTCCACCCATCAGCAGACAACTACACCTTCTTCTCCAGTGCACATGGAACATTCTCCAGAATTGACCATGTGATAGGCCATAATGCAATGCTCAACAAAATCCATACCATTGAATTACTGCAAAGCATCTTCTCAGATCATAAAGCCATCAAAGTTGAAATCAATAGCAGAAAAAACAGAGATAGAAAGTGGAACTCTTGGAAACTGAACAACATCTTGCTCAAAAAAACGTGGGTTATAGAGGAAATCAAGGATGAATTAAAGAAATTCATGGATTCCAGTGAGAACAAAAACACTTCCTACCAGAACCTATGGGATACAGCCAAAGCAGTGCTCAGAGGTCTGTTTATCTCCATAAATGCACACATCTGGAAGGAAGGAAGAAACCAAATCAAGGAACTAACTCTACAACTTGAACAAGTAGAAAGAGAACAACAGAGGAACCCCTCGGGCACCAGAAGAAAGGAAATCATAAAGATTAGAGCAGAGCTAAATGAATTAGAGAATAGAAAAACCATTGAAAAAATGGAAAAGACCAAACGCTGGTTTTTTGAAAATTGATAAACAAAATTGATAAACCACTGGCTAAACTTACTAAAGAAAAGCAGGAAAGGAAACAAATAACCCAAATTAGAAATGAGAGGGGAGTTGTCACCACAGATGCAACAGAAATAAAAAATATCATAACAGAATACTATGAAAGACTGTACTCTAACAAATTTGAAAACCTAGGGGAAATGGACCAATTCCTTGATTCATACCACCTACCCAAATTATCACAACATGAGGCAGAACAACTTAATAAACCCATCACAAAGGAAGAGATTGAAAAGGTCATCAAAACACTGCCAACCAAAAACAGTCTGGGCCCAGATGGCTTCATGGCAGAATTCTACCAAGCATTTAGAGAAGAGTTATCCCCAATACTACTGAGACTATTTCACAGTATAGAAAGGGATGGAGTACTCCCAAACTCATTCTATGAAGCCAGCATAACCCTGATATGAAACCCAGGGAAAGACCCAACCAAGAAGAAGAACTACAGACCGATATCACTCATGAACCTAGATGCAAAAGTCTTCAACAAAATTCTTGCCAACAGACTACAACAACCTATCAAGAAAATAATCCATCATGACCAAGTGGGATTCATACCAGGGATGCAAGGTTGGTTCAACATCAGGAAAACAATTAATGTGATTAACCACATAAATAACACAAAAGACAAGGATCAACTGATTTTGTCCATTGATGCAGAAAAGGCATTTGATAAAGTCCAACACCCATTCATGCTAAAAACTCTTAGCAAAATGGGCATAGATGGCAAATTCCTCAACACAATAAGGCCATTTATACAAAGCCAGTTGCCCACATCATCCTGAATGGAGACAGACTGAAAGACTTCCCCTTGAGAACAGGAACTAGAGAAGGACGCCTCTCCTATTCAACATTGTACTGGAAGTTCTATGAGAGCAATTAGACAAGACCAAGAAATAAAGGGCATCTGCATCAGCAAAGAAGAAGATAAAATCTCCCTGTTTGCAGATGATATGATTGTATATGCAGAGAATCCTAAAGAATCTATAAATAAACTACTCAAACTGATAGAAGACTTCAGCAAAGTCTCAGAATAAAAGATAAACATAAGTAAATCAGTAGGATTCCTTTATACCAACAATGAGACTGTTAATGAAGAAATCATCCAATCAATACCATTTACTATAGCCCCTAATAAGATAAAGTACCTAGGAATTAATCTAACCAGAGAAATAACAGACCTTTACAAAGAGAACTACAAGCCCGTACTACAAGAAACTGGGAGAGACTTAGACAAATGGAAAAATGTAGACTGCTCATGGATAGGAAGACTTAACATTGTGAAAATGTCTATTTTACCCAAAGCAATCTACTTATATAATGCAATCCCAATACAAGTTCCAGTATCGTTTTTTAATGAGATGGAGAAACAAATCACTGATTTTGTTTGGAAAGGGAACAAGCCCCTGATAAGTAAGGTACTACTAAAGAAGAAGAGCACAGTGTGAGGCCTCTCATTACCTGACCTTAGAACATACTACACTGCCACAGTGGTCCAAACAGCCTGGTACTGGTACAAGAACAGACAGATCGATCAATGGAACAGAATTGAGACCCCAGAGATGACACCATCTGCCTATGAACAGTTGATATTCGGCAAAGGCCCTGAGGCATTAAACTGTGGTAAAAACAGTCTCTTCAACAAATGGTGCTGGCAAAATTGGATATCCATCTGCAATAAATTGAAACAAGATCCATATCTTACACCTTATACAAAAACCAACTCCAACTGGATAAAAGACCTAGATGTCAAACCTAAAACGATAAAGCTCATCCACGAAAAGGTAGGAAGTTTTAATACACAATGTCAACAGACTCCAAAATCTGTCAAACAAACCACAATCAACAGAAGAGAAAATAGATAAATGGGAACTATTAAGAATCAAACACTTTTGCTCATCCAAACACCTTATTGATAGAATTAAAAGGCCACCTACAGAATGGGAAAAAATATTTGGCAACTCTATGTCCGACCAACGTCTGAAGTTCATAATCTGTAAGATACTACAAAATATCAAGAAGATAAATCATCCAACTAAGCAATGGGCAAAGGAAATGAACAGACATTTCACTAAAGAGGAGATCCAAGCAGCCAAAAAACACATGCGGACATGTTCACAATCTTTAGTTATTAAAGAAATTCAAATCAAGACAACAATGAGATACCATCTCACCCCAACAAGGTTGGCCATGATCCACAAAACACAAAACAACAAATGCTGGAGAGGCTGTGGAGAAAGTGGAACCCTCCTACACTGTTGGTGGGGTTGCAAAATGGTCCAGCCTCTTTGGAAAACAATCTGGTGCTTCCTTAAAAAAGTGGATATAGATATAGTATTTGACCCAGTAATTCCTCTACTTGGAATATATCCTACAGAATCAAGGCCTTTCACACCAACAGACACATGCACCAGAATGTTTATCACAGCACAGTCCACGATAGCAAAAAGATGGAATCAACCCAGATGCCCAACAACAGAAGAATGGATAGGTAAACTATGGTACATATACTCAATGGAGCACTATGCAATGTTAAGAATAATGATGATTCCAGGAAACATCTCCTAACCTGGTTTCAACTGGAAGACATTATGTTGAGTGAAAGTAGTCAGCAACAAAAGGACAAATATTGTGAGACCTCTGCGATAAGATCTCAGAAACAGTCTTGTGTATAGAAGAAAAGACTCTTTGACAGCTACAAGGGAAGGGAGGGAGGGAGGGAGAGTGAGGGGGGAGGGTTTAGATAGTTGCTAGAAATCTGGTTGGGTGAAATCGATGATAGCACACATTAGAAACAAGAACAACATTAAGTGGACTTCAGCATAACTTGAGTACTCCTTCCATCTTAACCCAATATTGCAAGGATAGAGTAGCTGGGGTAGGGGGCAGGGGACCATGCTCTTAGGCGAAATCGAGGCCAATTGGCACGACTAGCATTTTGCTAAGAGGGCTCTCTGCACCCCACATTGGTCAGTGGCGTCGGGGTCTTAATAGCTGCCAAGCTGCCATCCGAGGGCACAGCCAATGGTCCCAACTCACTAAGGACCAAAATGACATGGGGTAAAGACAACCCAGAAGATAGAGAGACCCACATGAGTGGGTGCCAACATCAACTTGGGACCTGAATAACCAGATGGTGCCCAGCCACCACCAGTGATAGCCACTATGGAGCTCATTAAGTTCAGTCTCACTGGCAACACAAGAATAAAAAGGGGTGCATCCTGAGATCTCCACTAAAATACCTCAATTGATGGTCCAGCAGTTTTAGGGTTCCCCTGGGAGCATGACCCCTGGCTCTGATGCTGCCCTTGCTCATAAATCATAACGAAGGTCCGCTCTTTGAACTCAAATGGATTGGACTTGGTGATGCAGAGTGACCATATGTTGGATGCATTTTATGGTTCTGTGCATCTATAGGGTATCATCCTACTGACCTCTGGCTGGAGGAAGGAGAGTAGGTAGAGAGGAGAGCAAAGGAGACTGTTGGGAGGATGAGACATGTATGGAGCAGAGAATAATAGTGTGCTGTCACCGGACAGGGAAAGCAGTGGAAGCTGCATATAGGCAGGCATGTAAATTTATACGGGAATGTACATTTTCACTGAGTCAGATTAAATAAAAAAGAATGAAAGGAAGAAAAAAGTAAAATATAAAAAGAGTGTTGCACGACGAAGCATAATCAGTGTAAACAGATTGTACATGTAGAATTGTTGAAATGATATATCTTGTGCTTACATAATTTCACCAAAAAGAAACTTAAAAAGAAATTTTTTTTCAAAAGTCCCTTTTCTGATACCTTTTTTTTTTTCAGTGTCTTTTTAAGACATTAATTTTTTCACTCTTCAGGGTATTCTTTTTTATTTTTGCTCTCCTGAGATAAAATTTACATTGTAAAATTCATTCATTTTGAATATACAGTTCAATGACCTTTTATAGAGTTGTGCAACTAACACTACTATCCAATTCTAAAACATTTTTATCACTACAAAATCTCCCTCAGGTCTGTGTGAAGTCAATCCTTTCTCCCTTCTTCAACCCAAGTAAGCACTGACCTACTTTCTGCCTCTACAGATTTTTTTTTCTCAAAGCTCTATATAAAGGAAATCACAAATGTAGCTTTTTGTGTCTTAACTGTTTCACTTACCATGTTTTTGAGATTCATACATGTTACACTGTTTATCATAAGTTTGTTTCTTTTTATTATATAATAATATTGCATTGTATGGTTATATCACATTTTATTTATCCATTCACCAGCTGATAGAAAGTTAAACAACTTCCAATTTCTTGATATTAGAAACAATTCTGCATTTCTATACAAGTATTTGTATAGAAATATGTTTTATTTCCTGGGTACCTGGGCGTATAACTGCTGTGTTAAATAGTAAGTCTTTTAATCTTTCAAGAAAGTAACACCTTTCCAAAGTGACTGTACCTTTTTATATTCTCACCAGCATGGTATGTTCCAGCTTCATTACATCCTCACCAATACAAGATATTGTCATCATTTTTGATAAAACAGTCATTCTAGTGAGTGTGTACCAGTGTCTCACCATGATTTTAATTTACATTTCCCTAATAACAAATGATGTTGAGCATATTCTTATGTGTTTATTTCCTATTTAAATGTCTTATTTAGTGACATGTTTGTTCAAATATTTTCCCATTTTTTGTGTTTTTTGTTTTCTTATTATTAAGTTTTGAAAGTTTTTTTAAAAGATATTGTGCATGGAGTACTTTATCAGAGACACTAGGTATGACAATTAAGTCTACGCACTTAATTGCTATAAGTGCTACATACCTCATTGCTGAATACTGCTATAGTCACCTTTGAAGGATTCACTGATGCCTTAATACCAGTGCCTAGTCCAATGGCCATGGTACACAGTGGCAAGGTGGCAAGTTAGGAACCTTAACTGTATACGTGTTTGTGAGGGAGCTTTTAGTCAGTAAACAAATAACTATATTGGAACACCCTCCCTACTCACCTGATCTGGCCCCCAGTGACTTTTTTCTTTATCCAAAGATAAAGTAAATATTGAAAGGAAGATATTTTGATGACAACCAGAATATCAAATAAAATATGATGACAGCTCTGATAGAAATTCCAGAAAAAGAATTCCAAAGTTTCTTTGAAGGATAGGCTAAGCACTGGTGATGGTGCATAACTTCCCAAAGGGAGTACTTGGAAGGTGTCCGTAGTGATACTCAGCAATGAAGTATGTAGCACTTTTTCTAGGATTAATTTGAAAACTTAATTGAGAGTCCTCATATGCTTTGCAAATATTTTTCTCACAGTGTGTCTGATCTTTTTTTTTCTTTTTGTTTTTTTGTTATTATAATTGAGTGAAAATACACAATCCCATATAAATTTGCATGCCCACCAATGAGCACCTCCCACTGTTGGCCCTGACTGGTGATAGCACGCTCCTCCTCTCTGTTCTGTACATGTCATATCCTTCTAACAATCTCCTATCCCCTCCTCTCCACCTTCTCCCCTTTGTCCAGTAAGAGGTCCGCCACATGACATCCTATAGATGCACAGAACCATAAAGTGCACACGTAATGTGGTCCCTCTGTGTCACCAAGTCCAATCCATTTCTGTCCGAAGAGTTGACCACCATAATGATTTATGGGCAGGGGCAGCATCAGGGCCAGGGGCCATGCTTCCAGGGGAACCCTGAGACCCCTGGACCATCAGTTGCCTGCAGTCTTTTAATGGAGATCTCAGAGTATACCTCTTTTGCCAGTGAGATGCAACTTTGTGAGCCCCATCGTGGCTATCGTTAGTGGTGGCTGGGCACTATCCGGTTCCTCCGGTCACATGTCGATGTAGTCACTCATGTGGGTGTCTCAGTCTTCTGGGTTCTCTTTCCCCATGTCATTTTGGTCCTTGGAGATTATCCGTTCCTGCAGAGCTGGGACCATTTGGTGTACCTCAGATGGCAGCTTGGCAGCTTGTAAGACCCAAGATGCCGCTCACCAATTTGGGGTGCAGAAGATTCTCTTAACAAAATGCTAGTTATGCCAATTTGCCTGGATGTCCCCTGAGAGCATGGTCCTCAGACCACCCTAGCTACTCCATCCTTGCAATATTGGGTTAAGATGGGAGATGTAATCATATTATGTTGAAGTCAAGTTAAAATTGATCTTTCTAATGTGTGCTGTCACAGATTTCACCCAACCAAATTTCTATCGACTATCTAATCAATACCCGACCCTTTCTCTCTCTCCCTCCCACCCTTTCCACCATCAGACAGTCTTTTCATCTATGTGTGAGTCTGTTTTTAAGTTCTTACCATAGGGGTCTCGTACTGTACTTGTCCTTTTGCCACTGACTACTGTCACTCAACATAATGTCCTCCAGTTGAAACCAGGTTATGAGATGCTTCCTAAATTCATCATTGTTCTTTATCATTGCGTAGTGTTCCATTGATAGGTAAACCATAGTTTACCTATCCATTCCTCTGTTGTTGGGCATCTGGGTTCATTCTATCTTTTTGCTATTGGGAGCTGTGCTGCAATAAACATTCTTGTGCATGTACCCATTGGTGTGAGTGGCCTTGATTCTGAAGGGTATATTCCAAGCAGTGAAATTACTGAGTCAAATGCTGTATCTATTTCCAGCTTTTTGAGGAAGCACCGGATTGCTTTCCAAAGAGGTTGCACCATTTTGCAATCCCACCAACAGTGTAGGAGAGTTCCAGTTTCTCCACAGCCTCTCCAGCATCTGTTGTTTTGTGTTTGGGGGGTCATGGCCAACCTTGTTGGAGTGAGATGTATCTCATTGTACTTTTGATTTGAATTTCTTTAATAGCTAATGATTGGGAGCATGTCAGCATATGTTTTTGGCTACCTGGATCTCCTCTTTAGAGAAGTGTCTGTCCATCTCCTTTACCCATCACTTAATTAGATGATTTACCTTTTTCTTATTGATATTTTGTAGTACAATATAGATTATGGAGATCAGACATCAGCATGACATATAGTTGCCAAGTATTTTTTCCCCATTCTGTAGGTGGTCTTTTAATTCTTTTGATAAAGTCTCTGGATGACGAAAAGCATTTGATTCTTAGTAGTTCTCATTTATCTATTTTCTCTTCTGTTGATTGTGGTGTGTCAGATTTTGAAGTCTGTCTACATTGTGTATTAAAGCTTCCATTGTTGATACTAATTTTTCTTGGATGAGCTTTATCATTTTAAATTTGATATTTAGGTCTTTCATCTAGTTCGAGTTGGTTTTTGTATAAGGTGTAAGATATGGCTCTTGTGTCAATTTATTGCAGATAGATATCAAATTTTGCCAGCAGTGTGTGTTGAAGAGATTGTTTTCAACCCAGTTTAATGTCTTAGGGCCTTTGTCAAATATCAACTTTCATAGAAGGATGGTGTCATCTCTGGGGTCTTGATTCTGTTCCATTGATCTATGTGTCTGTTCTTGTAGCAGTACCAGGCTGTTTTGACAACCATGCCAGTATAATAGGTTCTAAAGTGGGGTAGTCAAAGGCCTCGCAGTGTGTTCTTCTTCTTCAGTAGTGCTTTGCTTATCCGGGGCTTTTTCCTTTTCAAGCAGAGTCAGTAATTTGTTTCTCCATCTTATTAAAAAACGTCGCTAGAATTTGTATTGGGATTGTATTATATAAGTAGATTGCTTTGGGTAAAATAGACATTTTTCACACTGTTAAGTTTTCCTATTTGTGATCAGAGTAAGTTTCTCCATTTATGTAAATCTCTCTTAGTTTCTTGTAGTAAGATCTTGTAGTTCTCTTTGTAAAGGTCTGTTATTTATCTGGTTAGATTTATTCCTAGGTATTTTATCTTCTTGGGGGCTATAGTAAATGATATTGATTTGGTGATTTCTTGTTTAATAATATCATTGTTGGTATAAAGGAATCCTACTGATTTACTTATGTTTATCTTGTATCCTGACACTTTGCTGAACTCTTCTATCAATCTGAATAGTTTACTTACGGATTCTTTAGGATTCTCTGTGTATAAAATCATATCATCTGGAGGCAGAGTCAAGAAGGCAGACTAACCACACATCTCCTTATATCCTTCTGGAAACCAAGACCTGAATTGATAATCAAATGGAGCCTTCTGGTCACCTAGTGAGCCACCAGGACACGACACAGGGCTGTTAATTTGGACTTCATACCACTGAGCGAAAAACCTCTCTTTCACTGACTCCCGCTCCTTGTGAGGCCTGGCTCTCATGAACTGAAGGTAAATGCACCATTTTGACTTTTTTTCCTCTGTCTTGGCTGGCGGGCAGAGCTGGGTCTTGCCTAGCAGCTAAACTCAGTTGCACTGCTGGGGGGATAGGCAGGTGAAATTGCCATATTTTGAGAGCAAGGCTTAGGACTCTGTTAATCTAGCCATTTTGGACCTGTCTCTTTATCACTGCCACAGTGTGGTTTGTACAGAACCGCACTGCCAGAGTGCAGGACGCTATGTTGGATATGGAGATTTTAGGGGGACCTAATTCGTAGCCTGGGAGCCAGCACCTGCAAACAGGACGGTGCTTCTCTGACAGAAAAGCAGTAATTTACACAGTGTCACCTACAGTGGGGGTCCAGCAACAGAGGCAGAAGAATCACTACCTCTCGGCACCTTTAGCCCCTCTATCTGCTGCCTGTGTGGAGGGTGCCATCTTGGATACGGTGGCCTCAACTGGACCTAACTCTTAGCTTGGGAGCCAGAGCCTTCCCACAGGAGAGCACTTTTCTACCAGAAAAGCAGTAGTTTACACAGTGTCGCCTAGGCTGGGCCCTGTCAGCAGAGGCCAACAGAGCAGTAGCGTTACTGTATTCTGGACTAGTTTGTATCATCTGGGGTTGCATACAGAGGTGCTTACTTTGCCAGCTGGGAAGAGGGACCTCTACACCTGAAAACCTGACTGACTTGGGAAGTGGTCAGATACCTTTTGCTTTACATTTTAAGACAGCCTAGAATAACATCTGCAGTCCATCCTCACAGTATCTCTTCTACCCTCTACTTATTCACATGGTACCCAAAAAGCAACAGACACTTGTGGCATACAAGAAATCACCCACGGCTTCAGAAGGCTCCCAAACAAAACAACCAAGGAGTTTTCCAGATGAGGAAACTTTTATGAAAGCATCAGAAAGGGAATACAAGATGATTATATACAGAGCCCTTCTAGACCATATACAAAATGCAGCAGAACAAAAGGAGAAATTAAACAAGCTGTTCAATCTGATGGAACACCAGTACTCTGAAATCCAACAGATCGAGAACAAAATCAAAGACATAGAAACTTCCGTTCAAAACAAGAAAACAGAATGGGACAAATGGAAAAAAGAATTTCTGACCTAGAAGACAGAGCTACTGACGCCAGCGTCTATGAGCAGAAATCAGAAAAAAGAAACAAGAAAAATGAAGAAGCATTAAGAAGCATGTGGGACTCTAATAAGAGGAACAACCTTCAATTAATTGGAGTCCCTGAACAGGATGAGACACCTGAGAACACAGAGAGTATCGTTGCTGAGCTGCTGACAGAAAACCTCCCAGAAATCATGAAGGAAGAGAACATAGACATCTCAGATGCATATCGTACACCACCCAATATAGATCTCAAAGGAAAGACTCCAAGACATATTATAATTAAGCTTAACAAAATGAAACACAAGCAGCAACTCTTAAAGGCAGCAAGACTCAAACCAAAGCTAACATTCAGAGGGAAACCCTGTAGGCTCTCATCAGATTTCTCAGCAGAAACCATGCTGGCACGGAGACAGTGGCATGACACATTCAAAGCCTTGAAGGAGAAGAACTTCCAACCAAGAGTTATATATCCTGCAAAACTGTCTTTCAAATACAAAAGTGAAATGAAGACATTCCCAGATAAAGAGAAACTCAGAGGCTTTGTAAAAACCCAACCAAAACTACAAGAAATACTGAAAGAAGTTCTTGGCTTTGGCTTACAAGAACAAAACCAGTAACTTTACATTTTAGAATGACACATTACTCAGAACTCTACTCAGTTAGGGAAGGCTCCAAGGTCAATCACAGCTTTAATACGGAAAGAAGCAATCCAGTGATCATCATCAAAACTGTGGTGCCATCATATTAAAAAGAGGGATGTACTACAGTCATTATAGTCCTTCCAGATGGAGAGGAAGATGACAAGACTGTTAGTAATTAAAATTGAGTTTATATATACTTTATTAAGGAGGATCATGGGGACAGCTGTAAAGCACAACAAAGATGTATCATATCATTTCAAGAAATGTAACACAGGAGTCTCAACAACTATAAAAGTGGTACAACAGACACATAGACCAATGAAACAGAATTGAGAACCCAGATGTAAATTCATCAATCCACAGACAGCTGATATTTGATAAAGGGTTAAGGTCTATTAAATGAGAAAAAGACAGCCTCTTTACTAAATGGTGCTGGCATAAGTGGATGTCCATCTGTAAAAAACTGAAGTAAGATCCTTTTTATAAATGAATATTATTCCATTGTATGGATATACTACATTTTATTTTTTCTATGTATTAGTTAGTGAATATGTGGATTGTTGCCAGTTTTTTGCTATTATAAATGATGCTAGGCACATACATGTTTAAGTTTTTGAATGAACATATGTTTTAATTCTCTGCCATATTGTTAAAATGGCATGGGAGCAATGGCAAAACTCCTCTAACTTTACAAGGGGAAAGGAAAATCAAGATCAGCAGTCCAAGGCTGATTTGTCTTTCTACCATCTTTACCAATTCTGACACCAACTATCCCTCTGCAGCCCTTTCTACTGGGTTTGATAATTCATTGCAATGGCCACACAAAGCTCACAGACCATCTTCACAACTATGGGTTTATTAGGGAAGAAACAGTACAATTCAGGCTCAGGAACATTCAAAATACAGTTCTTCCACCAAGATAGCCTCTTTCTAGCAGTGTTCACAGGCACACCTCTTCTACCTTCACTCTGTATCCAGAGGCACTTGGCCTTTTGTCTCTGTGGGCCAGGAAGCATACTGTGCCATCTCCTGCTGCCAGATCTCTGCTACTTGTCACTCCTGCTGGTCTTTCCTTCCGTGATGGTGGTGGGCTCTTTGCTGCCTCTGGGGTGGCTTATTTCAAGCCCAGTGGAACGGTGAAACTGACCAGTCCCCTTGGTGCACCACAATTACCCTATCACAGTCCACCCTACCTGGCTGGGAGATAAAACACCATAAGCTAGAAAGGCCATATACACAAGTAGTCAGCTGTACCTCAGGTAGAGACTTGGGAGTGGGATTGTTGTGTCATCTTCGTTTTTTGAAGGATAGTTTGTGCTTGATAGAGAACGATTGGTAGACAATATTTTTCTGTCAACATTTAGTCATTGCACGCTTTCTGGCCTTTTTGTTTTTTATAAGAAGTTAATTATTAATCATATTACTATGCCCCTGTACTTGATGAGTTTCAAGATTTTGCTGGTTTCAAGATTTCCTCTTTGTCTTTCAATGTTTCGACTATGTTGTTTCCAGATCTAATTTGAAGTTCACTGAGTTTCTTAGCTCTGTAAATTAAAGATTTCATCTGATTTGAGAGGTTTTCAGCTATTATTCCATCAAATATTTTCTCTACCCCTTTCTCACTATTTTTCCTTTCTAAGACTCCCATTAACTGTATGTTCATAAGCTTAATATTAATCCATGGGTCTTTGAGGCTTTCTTTATTCTTTTTTTCTCTATATTCTTCATGATAGATAACTGTCAAGTTCACTTAATGGGTTTTTCACTTCAGTAACTGAATTTTTAGCTCTACAATTTTCATTTAGCGGTTTTAAGTAGATCCTGTTTTTTACTGATAATCTCCATTTGTTGAGAAATTGTTTCATATTTTTCTTTAGTTCTTTAAATATAATTTTTCCCAATTGTTTGCACATAGTTACAGCAACTTTAAAAATTTTGTCTGATACATCCAATGCTGGCCAAGCCAAGTGCTGTCGAGTCAGATAAATCCAATATGTGAACTTATTCACAGTTTCCATTTACTGTTTTTTTGTTTTGTTTTGTTTTGTTTCCTGAATGTGTTTGCATATCTTGTAATTTTCTTTTTGAAATTTGGTCATTTGAGACATTATATCAATTCTGGCTTCTGATTTTTTTTCCTCTGAGGATGTTTTTGGTTTTTTTTATTGTGATTAAGTGAAAGTTTACAATACAAATTTAAATTTACATGCCTGCCTATCTGCAGCTCCTTTTACTGTCTTTGCCCAGTGACAGCACTCTCCTTTCCATTCTACACATGTCATATCCTCTTAACAATCTCCAGTCCCCTACTCTTCACCCTCTACTCCCCTCTAGTAAGAGGCTCTAGGACAACATCCTATAGATGCATAGAACCATAAAGTGCACACATGATATGGTCACCCTGTTTCCCCAAGTCCAATCCATTGCTATCTGAAGAGTTGACCTCAGTAATGACCTATAATCAGGGGCAGCATCAGGTTTAGGGGCCATGCTCTCAAGGGAACTCCCAGGCCTTCTTTGTTGTTGTTTTAAGAAATGTGCCTAGAGTTAAGATGTACGATGTGTGTGGTCACTGATGTCTCTGATCGGTTTTTTGTTGTTGTCAAGAATATACACAGCAAAACACACATTTAACAGTTCCTACATGTACAATTTAATGACATTGATTACGTTCTGCAAGTTGTGCAACCATTCTTTTCTAAGTTGTTCTTCCCGCATTAATGTAAACGCACTGCTAAGATTCCTATGTGATCATTTGAGTTGCTGTTGTCAGTTTGATCCCATACGGATAGTTCTTAAAGGAGCATAATACTCAAAGTAGACGTTTCTTACTAGTTAAGCTAAACTATTGTTTGATTTTAAGACTTCAGGAGATAGTTTCAGTTTAAGGTTTAAAGATTATCTCAACACAACAGTTTCAGCAGTTTATCCAGCCTCCATGACTCCAGAAAGTCTGGAGTCCATGAGAATTTGAAATTCTGTTCTGCATTTTCTCCCTTTTGGTTAGGATTCTTCTATGGAATCTTTGATCAGGATGTTCAATAATGGTAGTCCGGCACCACCCAGTTCTTCTGGTCTTATGGCAAAGGAAGCAGTTGTTCATGGAGGCAGTTATCTGCACATTCCATATCTTCATCCTATTCCTGACTCTCCTTCCTCTGCTGCTCCAAGTGAATCAAGGCCAGTTTTTGTGACTTGATGGCCATTTGCATGATTTTAAGCCCCAGAAACTATGCAGCAAACAAAGAAATAGAACAGAAGTACTAACCATTTTACTAAGGCAATTAACTGAGAGGTCTCATTAAACCATAAACCTAAACCTCCAAACCAAGGAACCAACATAAGTTCAGGGCATTCAGTGTTGTTGGTTGTGGTGATGATAGTGGCTGTTTTAATTTTTGTATGGTGTTTTTGGTGCATCTGGGCAACTGTTTTTTAACCAGATTTTTTTTTCCTTTGCTCCCTTTTTAGCAAATCATTACAGTTTAAAAACCTTGTGACTAGATTTGTGTTAGCTTGTAACTTCCTAAGATTGTGCTGTTTTCTTTGTTTATCTACCCACTGTTTTTTTTTGTGGAATTCACAATTACATATACATATAATTCACATGTCCTTTCCTTAGGCATAGGAATTACATTGGGGCTATTCCTGTACAGCTAGTATTCTCCTAAACCTTTTCTGTAGATGCCAATTAGAAGATTAGCATCTTTTCTCTCTCCCTCTTTGCTATTAAATAATCACACAAAAAGCTGAGCTGACAAATTACTCTCTCCATGGTACTTGACAAAAACAGACAATAGATGATCATCATTTACTATACTCCAATCCTATTAATCACAGATTAATGAGGACATGTCTAGTGGGGAAGAAATTATCAGAATGTGAACCTATTGGCTTGTTACTCATGTAACATCTGTTCTGGCTTTACCTTTAGTGTCATGTCATCTTTTATCACATTGAAATAATGTTTGCTCTAGAAACATAATTAAGATAATGGAGCAGATTCAGAGCCCTTCCCTTAATAATTAAAGAACTGGGGTTATGTTTCTCAGTCCAGTGTCTTTTAAGAAACTAATTTCCCTGTATTCTTGATTATTTCCTTTTTCTTTTGCTCATAATGATCAAATTTTTTTTTCCCCTCAGTAAACTGTGTGATTCAGTCACATATACAAAACTAGGACAAAGTCTGGGTTTTAGTTCCTTTATTTTAACTGAACTAAAACTCACAGAAGAAAAATCTTCATTGTACCTATTTTAAAGTGTACAGCTCAGTGGCATTCCTTTTTGCAATTTGAAATATTCTAAATTCAAAGTAATACTTATATGACTTCATAAGCTTTGTAAGAAGCATCAAGTGCTATAGTGCTTTCCTTAACCCTCATCTACAATGTGCTGTTTTATTTTTTAATAATCAAATAATTTTATTTTTCAAATCTATGGTTTCACTAATAACTTACCTGCTTTACATGAAAGCATAAGAGTTGAAATAGTTAATATTTCATATTATCAGATATCTTCCATTGTCCTCTTGCCCCAACAAAGGGTAGAGCTGGGAGAACAAATACAAAAAATTAGTAAAGAAAAAGAAAGCAAGCAATGGCACCTGTAATCAGCTGATAAAGAGAGAAGAATAATCACAATTCCTGATTATAAAATGCAAGATAGTAATTACTTGTGTTGTTAAAATTTAGACTATGTATTTGTCAGCCTTCGAAGGCACTGTTGATTGGTGCTCAGGACTGGATAAGCTGTGATCTAAGGCTTTGTAAGTTGTGATTCAGCACCACAGGGATAAGAACAGCTCCACAACCTAGAGCTGGCAAGCTCCAGTCACGAGGGAAAGGGGAAGAGGATTGCAAAGAGCTTCTTAATTAAATTTTAATTATTGCTAATTAGAACTACTGTTTTTTATATTCCTAACAAGGAAAAAAAGAGCTGATCTTGCCTTCTTATTATTCTGTTAATTAGTTTCCCAAAGAAATATTTGAAAGGGCCCACTCTGCTTTGACAGTATTCAAGTTTGTGAGCTTAATTAAAGCTACAGGTACATCAGATACTAAAGCTCAAACTTTAATATTTATGGAGCATTCTTTTCAGTTTCTAAGATTTTATTTTAGAAATCTTGAAAATGAGCTGTTCCAATTTTCTATTTGAAAAAAGGGAGCCCTGGTGGGATAATGGTTAATAATTCACACTGCTAACCAAAAAGAAAGGTCAGAAGGTTGGCAGTTTGAATCTACCAGCTTCTCTGGTGAAGAAAAATGTGTCACCAACTTCTGTAAAGAGTACAGCCTTGGAAACCCTACAAGGTTGTTCTACTCTATCCTATAAGGTTTCTGTGAGTCAGAATTCACTGGGTGGTTTACTTTGGTTATTTGAAAAAATCCATGAGTTCGTATTTTGTTATTTATTCTGTCTACCTTATCTTCATGCAAGTCTCACGTATTTTTGCTTATAACTATTAACATATGTTGAACTTTCTATACACAATCCTCTTCCCCCTTCCCTCATGTCTGGAGCCTGCCAGCTGTAGGTTGTGGAGCTGTTCTTATCCCTGTGGTGCTGAATCACAACTTACAAAGCCTTAGATCACAGCTTATCCAGCCCTGAGCACCTTGGAACAGTGCCTTCGAAGGCTACATAGTCTAAATTTTAATTTAGATCCCAAAATTCTGTAGATGCTAAGCTTTTGTGAATTGTTAGAGATGATCTCTGCTGGATTTAACAGATTAACCATATGTACACACAAAAAGCTATGGCTAGTTTTTTTCTAGTAGTAAACTCAGTGCTTTACAGTGGTAACAACAACAAAAATGCAAGTCTGAAGAGCTCCAGAATTGTATTAAATACCATTTAAAATGAAAAGATCCAGGCGAACTGTACTTGGATTACAAAGCAGAAACCCCAATTGCAAGCTTGAGTACTTAATCCCAGAAGGTTCCCAAGATCCATTAGCATTATAAACCCTCTGTAAACTATGAATCCTATTTTATAAGTGCACACATTTTATAATACTTTTCCCAGGATAATAAAGTTAAGAGTTCTGAGTTGGTGCAACTCCCTGTGTTAATTACAGTAAGATCCATCAAGTGAAATTACATTTCTGGAATCAGAAGCATTTGGCCAGGCACACACACATGCCTTGACAGCCTTCCTTTTCAGTTGGAGTTACATTAACACATGTGTTTGTTTCCTCACCTTTTACAGACACAAGAGCCCTGTGATATGTTAATTCACACCAAATTCTAATCCCTTCCCATGTCTTTATCCTCCCAACTCAGTGATAGGATGTGTCAACACCTTTCATATTGAGAAGAAAAATGCCTAGACAAGATTTTGTTTTCACTCACTTTAATTAACATTATGGAAACTAGAAAACAAAGAGTAAATAAATTAAATCTGCCTTTCAGTGCCATTCACCATCTGCCCTGTCAATATCTCCTCTAATCTGAATTATTCTAAAATGTCATCTGGGTTTTTCTACTGTGATTAGTCAATTAGCTACATCACACAGTAGTTGAAAATGTGTTTTTCCAGGTCAGTGACTTAACCCTCACAACCTTAACATAGTTGGCATACCAATAAATAAAGACTTGTGAGATTTCACATTAGCTGAAAGGTGCTGCTTTAGCATTTTCAACATTTGAAAGTTCTCTAATACTTATGTAACTTCAAAATCATAAATAAGAGATAATATTGCTATATTTTTCTTTATCATGTTTTTATGTTAGTTATGAATTGAGTTATTATTAACTTCATTTTTACAGGTGAGGAAGGTCAACTAGAAAAGTATCCATCTTCAGCTCCAGTCTTTTTGCAACTTGCTTGTTAGGATGTGGTACTGTTGTCACTTGTTCCACAACCACTTACGTTAGTCAACATGAATTTGTTTTTTAAGAACCACTTGCAACATTCGTTCCAAGCCTCTGTGGGTGAGCATGGAAAGAACATCTAGACTGAATGCCTTTGAAGAGAATGGGAGAGATGGGAAATGCAGGGGGCAGATCACAAAACAAGAGAATGAGCTTGCACATAATAACCATTATGTGTCAAGATCTGAGGAGTTTAATTCAATTCTATGCATCTGAGCCCTGTTGCCCCCCAAAAACCTATGCCCCAGTCCCCTTCAAGTACACCTTCCATGATACATACAGTTTCAAAAGTTGGGGTTCTTTGATCTTTTATTTTAAATTTTGGCAAGCTTAGTGAGTTACAAGGTAGTGGTTACTTACAAATAGTAAATTTGTAAGTTAAAAATATGTAGTGGGGATGATCAGAAACTCAAGTATGCAAGAAATATTGTTTTTTTTTTTTTTCTGACTCCAGAAAAACACCAAACCCACTGGGGTCAAATCAGCTCCAACACCCCGAAATCCTATAGGATAGAGTAGAACTGCCCCCTTAGGGTTTCCAAGGAGCAGCTGATGGGTTTGAACTACCAACCTTTTGATTAGCAGCCAAATGCTTAACCACTGTGCCAGCCTCCGTTTTTCAGGGGTAGTAGAAAAATTAAGATTAGTCCTTAAACCCTTTCTCCTAACTCTTCTCAACTGTGTCAACATTCTGATTTTTTGCATTGCTTAAAGCAGTGGAGTGAGGCTGGTTCTATCATCAGTCACCTTTGTACACAGATTACTAATGAGTCACCATGGCCTTATCTAAATGGTCCCTTGGGGACCAGTATTTCTCTTCTACCTCATTAACTTGCTTGGAATGTGGGAACTTTTCCTGACAGTAACTCTCAAGAGTAGACAACAGGTCCTGCTCTTCCCAGGGTGCTGGAACTTGAATATTCCAGACTTCACAGACCTGTCACCTCCCCTCTCTTTATCCAGGGTAATGTTTATTATATGTATGTGCTAGGGAGGAGTGCTAGAGAAGCCCCACTTTCTGCCTCACTTCTCCATGATGTGCCTCTGCCTGAAAACTTTTGCCTTTTTACATGATGCCAAGAACTTCAGCTTTTGGAAACAAAAAGTCTTGCATAGTACCTCTGCTTTGTGCCTTGTAGAGATCCTTAGCAGGCAGTTTACTTCAGATGGAGTTGTTCTCGTTGTTAGCTGCTGTCGAGTCATTTCCAACTCACAGTGACCCTATGTGTAACAGAATGAAACACTGCCAAGTCCTGTGCCACTCCCAGAATCGTTTTTATGCTTATGCTTATTGTTGCAGCTCCTATGTCAATCCAACTTCTTGAAGATCTTCCTCTTTTTTGCTGACCATCTACTGTGCTGAGCATGATGTCCTTCTCCAGTGACTGATTCCTCCAGACAACAATGTCCAAAGTACAGGACTGACAAGTCCACGAACTTAATTGTTCTGAGTGCTACATATTTCATTGCTGAATATCATTATGGTCACCTTAGAGTACTCCCTTTGGGAAGCTATGCACTGATGCCAGCACCTAGTCCACCCTTCCAAGCAGTTTTGGAACTCTTTCTGGAATGGCAATTGCACATGATGGCAAGGTATCAAGTTTGCGAATTTAGTTGTATAGTTGCCTGTGAGGGAGTTGTTAGCCAGTAAACAAATAACTGTATTAGAACACCCTCCCTACTCACCTGATCTGGCACCCAATGACCCTTTGCTTTGCCTGAAGATAAAAGGAAATATTGAAAGGAAGATATTTTGATGACAGTCAGGACATCAAGGGTAATATAACGACAGCTCCGATGGCCATTCCAGAAAAGGAGTTCCAAAATTGCTTTGAAGGGTGGACTAGGTGGTGGCTTCAGCCTGTGTCTTCCCAAGGGGAGTACTTTGAAGGTGACTGTAGTGATATCCAGCAATGTGGTATGTAGCACTTTTTCCAAGATGATTTGGGAAACTTAATTGTCAGACCTCATATGTAAGATGCAGTCTCATCATCTTTGTTTCCAGTGAGCATTCCAGTTGTATTTCTTTCAGAACACACCTGTTGAATGGAGGGAAATTTACAAAATAAAATAAAATACATGGAGCTAAAACGAGTCAGTATCACCAAGTGTTATTCATCCCTCACACTGTATTGTTGTTAGTTGCCACAGAGTCAACTGACTCATAGCACTGCCCAATACATGGTGATTTATGCACACAAGGAAACCTGATTAACCAGTGGTTAAGTGCTATGTCTGCTAACCAAAAGGTCAGCAGTTCAGATCTACCAGGCACTCCTTGGAAACTCTGTGGGGGCAGTTCTACTCTGACCTGTCAGGTCGCTATGGAGTTGGAATCGACAGCAGTGGGTTTGGGTTTTTGTTTGACTGAGTATGCATACCATAGGGTGTTCGTTGGCTATTTGCCAGCCCTTTCTTCCTACTTGTCTTAGGTCAAAAGTTCTGCTGAAACCTGTTCAGCAATCATAGCAGTATACTAGTCTGCACTGTCAGATAAGTGGTAGCTGCCCTTGATATGCGTGAACCAGAGATCAAACCCGGTATCCTACATGGAAGGCAAGAATTGTACCACTGAACTACCACTGCTCATTTAATAAATATAGACCTATTGGTGTGAATTTTGTTGGATTGTGTCTTTCAGTGAATTTAGCCATTTCATCTATTTGTCAAATGTATTGGCACAGAGTTGTTTGTAATACTCCTTTATTACCCTTTTAAGGTCTGTGCATTCAATACTGATGACTTCTTTTATTTTTTTATATTAGCAATTTGTGTTCTATCTCTTGCTCTCCTGTCCCCCCAATCTTGGTTAGTTGGCTAGATACCTAACCAAGATTTCAATTTTATTAATTTTTTTTTTAATGTTTTCAAAGAACCACCTTTTGGATTCATTGATTTTCTCCATTGACTTCTTGTTTTCAATTTCATAAATTTCTACTGTGATGTTTATTATTTTTCTTCTGTTTGCTTTGGGCTTATATTCATCTTCTTTCTCTAGTCTATTAATACAGAACTTTAAATTATGGATTTAAATCACATTTTTTTCTAATATAAGCATTCAATGCTAAAACTTCCCTCTAAGCACTGTTTTCACTTTAGCCTACAAATATTCATAAGCTGTATTTTCATTTTTTTCAAAGTGTTTTAAAATTTCTCTTGAAAATTTGGTTGGATGAAAGCAGTGACAACACACACTAGAAAGACAACCAACTTAACTGGACTTCAACATAAACTGAAAACTCCTCTAATCTTAACCCAGTGTTACAAGGATAAAGTAGCAGAGGCAAGGATTTGGGGACCATGCTCTCAGGGGACATTGAACCCAATTGACATAACTAGCCTACTGCTAAGAAAGTCTTCTCCACCTCATATTGGTGAGTGGCATCTGGGGCCTTAAAAGCTAGCAAGCTGCATCTGAAGTACACCAAATTGTCCCAACTCATCCGGGACCAGAAGAACCAGATAGTGCCCAGCCACCACCAAAGACAGCCATCATGGGGCACGCAATGTTGAGTCCCAGTGACAACATGAGAAAAAGAGGGGTGTACCTCAAGAACTCCACTAAAAGACCACAATTGATGGTCCAGCAGCCTAGGGGTTCCCCTGGGAGTGTGGCCCCTAGACCTGCTGCTACCCCTGACCAGAAAATATTACTGAGGTCAACTCTTTGGACAGAAATGGAATGGACTCAGGGTCACAATGTGACCTTATGGTGTATGTACTTTATGGTTCTATGCATCTATAGGAAGCTATCCTCCTGGCCTCCTGCTAGAAGGGAGAGGAGAGGGTAGAGAGGAGAGGACAGGAGATTGTGAAGAGGGTATGACATATAGAGAATGAAAAGGAGGAGAGTGCTGTCACTGGGCAAGGAGAGCAGAAGGAGCTGAAGATAGGCAGGCATTCACATGTAATTTGGATTGTGCAGTTTCACTTAATTGCAATAAAAAAAAAAAAACCAATGACTTTTTCTGTCTCCCCTAAAAAAAAAGAAAATGTCTCTTGAGACTCCTTGAACCATGTGTTATTTAGCAATGTGTTTGTCTTAGTTATCTAGTGCTTCTATAACAGAAATACCACAAGTGGGTGGCTTTAACAAAGAGAAATTTATTTTCTCACAGTCTACTAGGCTAGAAGTCCAAATTCAGGGCATCGCATCCAAGGGAAGACTTTCTCTCTGTGGAGGAAGGTCCTTCTCACCAATCTTCCCCTGGATTAGGAGCTTCTGCGCACTGGAACCCACAGCCAAAGGACATACTCTGCCCCTGATGTGTCTTTCTTGGTGGTATAATGTCCTTTTGTCTCTCTGCTTGCTTCTTGTATATGTCAAAAGAGATTGGCTTGTAGATCTCATCAATATAACTGCCACTAAGCCATTTCGTTACACCATAGTGATAGGATTTACAACAGATGACAAAACGGTGGACAGTCATACAACACTGGGAATCAGGACCTAGCTAAGATGACAGATGTTTTGAGGGGACACAATTCAATCAATGGCAGTGTTGTTTAATCTCAAATACTTTGGAATTTTCAGCTCTCTTTCTGTTATTAGGCATCCTGCCAGCACATTAGTTAAGAGCTCACCTGCTAACCAAAATGTCAGTAGTTGGAATCCACCAACTGCTCCTTAGAAACCCTATGGGACAGTACCGTTCTGTCCTGTATGGTCATTATGAGTCAGAATTGACTCAACAGCAATGGGTCCTGTTATTAATTTCTAGTTTAATTACACTATGGCCTAAAAACATATATAGTATGATTTGTATTCTTTTAATTAAGGTATGTTTTAAGGATACACTGAGGATATTCCAAATAGGCCACAAATCTAAATGTTGAAAGAAGAAAGGAAGAAGGGAGAAAGGAAAGAAGGGAGGGAAAGACAGAAAGAAAAGCATAAAAGTACTGAAAGAAAGAATTCTCCAATTTTGAAGTGGTGAAAGGCCTTACTAACTATGACTAGAAATCTAAATGTCATTAAAGGATGATAGATTTAACCATATTTTAAAACTTTAACAAATTCTGCATTTCAAAAAAAAGAAAAAAGCCATATACAATGTCAAAATACACATTACAAATTAGAAGGAAATGTAATTCTTAACACAAAAGCCTAATCTCTCTAATCTATAATACACTCCTAAAAAAGGAAATAGGAAGATTATCAACCAACTTCAAAATTAAAAAAGAGCTAAAGAACGGTTAACAGAAAAGGAAATAAAAACATGTCTTGAACCCATGAAAACATACCTAACCTCATCTCACTTATAATAAAAGAAATGCAAACTAAAACTATCCAAGACATTATTTCTCAGCTATCTGTTGGCAAAACTCCAAAAGTTTGAGAATGCATACTTTTGGCAAAATGTGCAGGAAACAAGCCATCTCATACATTGTTGGTGGAAGTGTAAATTAGTACAACCTCCAGCAAAGGCAACTTGCAATACCTATCTAAATTGAAAATGTATAAATCTTTTGACTTAGCAAATCTACTTCTGGGAATTTATCCAATATATACTTGCACAGATTATTCACTGAAATTTTGTAAATGATGGGAAAATAATCTAAATATCTATTAATAGGTAATTCCTGTTGCTATCAAGTAGAACTACCCCATAGGGTTTTCAAGGAATGGCTGGTGTATTGGAACCGCTAACCTTTCGGCCAGCAGCTGAACACTTAACCACTGTGCCATCAGGGCTCCACAAACAGAAAATTAGTGGAATTAATAGAATATTATGAAACAATTATAAAACAATGAAAAGTACTATACACTTACATGGGGATATATCTACAGGATATATATATGCATTAAGAAAGAAAGTATAGAATAATGCTATCTTTTGTGTAAAAAACAGGAAGAGGGATATGTTTGTATTCATAACTACTTGTATATGTAGAAACTCTGGAAAGAGTCAAAGGAACCTAATAATAGTGATTATGGGGGAGACGGGTTGGCCAAATGGGGCCAGATATAAGAGGGTAACTCTTCGCTCTGCACCTTTTTTAAATTACATCAATATACTACTTATTCAAAAAATATCTTTTAAAAGTACATTAATTCAGCCACATATTCTCTGTAATCCTTTCTGGCACTTAACTGTGTTAAAAATCATAATTAATTTCAATGGTCATTTTATTGATTTATTTTACTGAGTAAAATGTTTAAATCCAAAATAATTTGTTCAATTTTCAATATTGCTAGGCTTAAACAACCTTGTGTTTTAAACAGTTCCATTGGAATGAATGCTATAACAATGAAACTTTTAGTCTTTTAAATGGTTCATAGGCAGATGGCATAACCTTGCTTGCTTAAAGTGAAGAGGACTTGAAGCATTTACTAATAAAGATCAAAGACTACAGCTTTCAGTACAGGTTACACTTCAACATAAAGAAAACAAAAATCCTCACAACTTGCCTAATAAGCAACATCACGATAAATGGAGGAAAGACTGAAGTTGTCAAGGATTCATTGGGGGCGGTCCACAACCAATGTCCGTGAAAGCTACAATGAAGAATCAAAAGAAGTATCACACTGGGCAAATTTTCTACAAAAAGGTCTTTTAAGTGTTGAAAACTAAGATGTTCCTTTGAGGACTAAGCTGTGCCTGACTCAAGTCATAATCATTTCAGCCTCTGTATGCATGTAAAATTGGACAATGAATACAGAAGACTGAAGACTTGATAGCTTTGAGTTACAGTGTTGGCTACAAATATTGAATGTATCATGGACTGCCAGAAGAAATTTAGCCTGAGAGCTCCTTGGAAGCAAGGATGGCGAGACTTCATCTCACATACTTTGGACATGTTATCAAGAGGGACCAGTATCTGGAGAAGGATATCACGGTTGGTAAGTCAGAGAGTCAGAGAAAAAGAGGAAGGCCCTCAATGAGATGTGCTGACACAGTGGCTGCAGCATGGCTTAAACATAGTATTAATTGTGGAATAGCATAGGACCAGGTAGTATTTCGTTCTTTTGTGTGTAGGGTTGCTATGAGCTAGCATCAGTTGAGGCACCTAACAAGTCTTTTAAAAAATATTACAAGTAACTTTACTGTAATCAGATCTTCAAGAAATAAAAAGGTATCTCTGAGTACAAATAAGCTTTTTTTTTTTCCAAATATGGTATAGCATAATTCTTTAGCCAAATTCTACTCTAAGAAATTGTAAGAGACTTTCAACTATTTTATTATACTTTAGTACCAGAAAAGCCAAAAAGCCAAAGCCATTGCCACTGAATTGATTCTGACTCACGGCAACCCTATGGGTCAGAATAGAACTGCCCATAGAGTTTCCAAGGAGTACCTGGTAGATTTGAACTGTCAACCTTTTGGTTAGTACCAGAAGTGTACTTAATTAAATACTGCTTGAAATGTATTAGTAAGTAACATGGAGCTTAAAAGTATTGCATCAGGGACAGAATTTTGTTTTAATGTTATTCATACCCCAGATTTGACCCATATTACTAGTGCCAGCTCAATATATTGTTCTACAGTCTTGAGCCACACAACATAATGGAAAGGTCAAAAGCACAGGCTCTAGAGTCAGATGATCTGGATTCCATCTTGACTCCCCCACTTCATCTACCACTTACTATTGCTGTGTCCCTGACTTCTGAGTGGCTCTGTTTCTTAATCATAAAATGGATGACTCTGGAGCTTGAATCTAGAGATTTAGATTTAGTTGTAGAACATACCCAATAAGCCTTAAGTATTATCAAGTGGTGCAAACAGTTTGCCCTGGACGACTGACCAAAATGTTGGCAATTTGAACCCACTCACTGGCTCTGCAAAAGAAAGGCCTGACAATGTATTTCCATAAATATAACAGGCAAGAAAGTCCTGTTGAGCTCAGTTCTGCTGTGTAACACATGGGCCCACATGACTTGGAATCCACTCAGTGGCAATGGTTTGGTTTTGTTTGTTTTTTATCTATACATATAAAAAAGAAAAAAAATCACCACCTGGTTTTCCAGCATAGACTCCAAGGAAGAATGCATAAACAGAAACTTTATAACCACACACACAGAGACTCAAAAGCAAAAGAAAATGGTTCTTCAAGATGGTATTTTCCTCAGAGAGGTATCCTGGAGGACTTACCATATTAGGATTTAGAGGACTAGCAAGAGAGAAAAGCATGTGTAATTTGAAAAAGCATTGGATCGACAATAATTTTATAGCTATCAGGACATACGTGATTGTTCACATAACACAAACAAAGGAAAGGAAATTATTTTGGTTAGTCTTGATATATAGAAGATACACTGCTTCTCAAGAGAGGTCATCCACTTTAAAGAGCCTTATCAGAATCTGGGGGGGGGAGGGGGCAGGCAGAAAAACAGATGGAATGAGACAGTTACCTTAGGTTGGGGAGGGAGTAGAAAAATGCTGATTTAAAACAAAATAAAACTGGTGACGTTATCAAAGAAGACCAATGCTTATGAAAAAGAAGGAAGTTCCAACCTAAAAAAGAAATAATTTATTGGCTCACACTCTACCACTCTGTCCCTTTCTCATGCAGATGAATTTCCCTTGGCTGTTTGTTTTGAAGATGAGGAATAATGATAAAACCAGAAAGGTCGGTATTTCTCTTTCCCCAAAGGGTGAATTGGGAGCCAGTCCTTCATCTTTTCAGGCTTCGTATTGCAATAAAGGAATTCCATTACACTGAAAATGTTATAATTCCCCACAGGTTTCCATATAATCAGACTTGACCTACGTGGACACGGTGGTGATGAAAACAAAAAGGCAGGAGTATTCACAGAAAGGAAGAGACAGCCTTTAGATTTGCTTTATTTAATTCAGTTGTATAATGTACATTGAAAACTTGCTTCATTTCTAATGAGAAAAAATAAGGCAGAACAATAGAAATAAATTGTGAAACATCTTCAGATTTCAGTATTCTCTGGACAGTGATCAGGTTTTTTTCTTCCTCCTCCCTCCATCTCCACCCCCCACCACCACCATTGATCAATTCTCATTATTAGCTCTTAGAAAACCAGACAATCCCTGGGACAAGCCTGGCTTCAGATCAGAGAGTCAATATTCTACTGTAACAATCTGCCAAAAAACACGATTCAGGCACATTTAAAGTATGTCTCCCCAGAGGAAATCAAGAAACAGAGGCCAGTGAGAAGGGCTTCACTATTTAGTTTAATTCAACCACAGCTGCCTCTGACATTTCTAAGCCAGTGAGGGTTATCATCAGAAAATGCAAGTGAGCAAATGCAGACTGACAGCAGACCGCAGCACAAAGACTGCCTGGTTCAGGAAGTTTATCCAACTGCCCTCACCATTCTCCCTCTCTCTGCCCCCCACCACCTCATATTGAACAGCTGAGTTCATGAAGATGAGGGCTCAGAGTGCCAGGAAGACAACATGTGAGAAGAGGTGTAGCAATAACATCACTTAAAAAAATAATTTATGAACCACGGGGAGAGTGAAAAATTAGAATACTTTTCTCTGATCTTAACCTTTGGGGTTACAGACAGAGGATAAACATTAAATACTTCTGTGTGCCTGGTGGCATAGTAGGTTAAATGCTATATATCTGCTAACCAAAAGACTGGCAGTTCAAATTCACGAGGTACTCCTTGGAAGCTCTATAGGGCAGTTCTCTGACCTCTAGGGTCACTATAAGTTGGACCTGACTTAATGGCAGTGGGTTTGGTTTTTTGCTTTTTATATGTACATGTGTGTGTCTGTGTGTGCATGTGTGTGCATGCATAAATATCTGTATGAGGTCTGACAATTAAGTCTGCAAACTTAAAGTTCCAAGTACTACATACCTCATTGCTGAATATCGCTATGGTTACCTTCAAAGTACTGCTCTTGAGAACCTATGCACTGACATCAGCACCTAGTCTACTGTCTTAGTCACCGGGTACTGCTCTAACAGAAAATACCACGAGTAGAAGGTTTCATGTAGAGAAGCTTTATTGAGACAGTCCGGTAAGCTGCAAATCCATTTACAATTGTAAGTCCATTCAGTAAGAGAATTTATCACTGTCCAGTAGGCTGAGTCCACATCCAGTGAGAGCATCTCAGCACAGGAACCTTGGGTCCAAAGGACATGCTCTGCTCTCGGTGCTTCTCTCTCGGTGGTGTGAGGTTCCCAACTTCCTCAGTTCACTTCTCTCCCTTATATTCCACAAGCTTGAGTCCTGCCTCACTAACACAACTGCAAACCATTCTCCATCATCAATCTCACAGAGGCAGGATTGACAACACATGGGAGGAAGGGCACCCACCGTACAGGAACTCCAAACCAAGTCAAATGAACACATACATTTGGGGGGGCACATAATTCAATCCACGACATCTACCCTTCAAAGCAATTTTGGAATTCTTTCTGGAATGGCTATTGGGCACGGTGGCAAGTTTGCAAACTTAACTGTATACTTGTCTGTGAGGGTGTGTTTAGCCAGCAAACAAATAACTATTGGAACACCACCCTGTTCACTTGATCTGGCCCCCAGTGATTTTCTTTGTCACCCAAAGATAAAGGAAATATTGAAAGGAAGACATTTTGATGATGTTCAGGACATGAAGGGTAATATGACAACAGCTCTGAGGGACATTCCAGAAAAAGGAGTTCCAAAATTGCTTGAAGGGTAGACTAGGCACTGGCATTGGTGCATATCTTCCCAAGGGGAGTACTTGGAAGGTGACCATACTGGTATTCAGCAATGAAGTATGTAGCACTTTTTCTAGGATGAGTTCACAAACTTAATTGGCAGTCTTCATATACACAGGTATGTATGTAGATACATATATGTATGTATATGACATTGCCAGTGTTATAGTCAAAAACCGTCAAACATCGACAATTTTATGTAATTCAACCATATGTACTGATGTATGACAAATATAACACAGACATATTCAAAAACAAAATCAGGTAGAAATAATAGAAAGATCAACTGGTAGGATGCCAGTGGTGAATATAGCTTATTCAGATATTGTTACATGTGAACAAAATGAGAAATCCATCTTTGATTAGTATGACTTAATTATATTTAGTACCTAATTAATGATGGAAAAGATACATAATTATTAAAATTACATTTTTAAAGACTACCGAAGTATTCATGATACACCCATTGCCTTAGAGGACACAGTAGAAGTGGGATTCCAAGGAACAGTGGTAGATTCATACTTCTGACTTTTTGGTTAGCAGCTGAGCACTTAACCACTGAGCCACCAGAACTCCATTCATGGTATAAACCTGGTGCTGTCCAGTTGACTCCGACTCATAGCAACCCTACAGAGTAGACCTGCCCCCCTAGAGTTTCCAAAGAGCACCTGACAGATTTGAACTGCCGATTTTTTTGGTTAGCAGCTGTAGCACTTCATCACTACACCACCAGGGTTTCCATTCATGGTATAGTAGTAACAAAAAAGGATACAAATTGGGCAATAAAATTTCTCTTCCAGTTTTTAAATGTTTGGAGTAAGAGACCAGGAGAATATACATAGAACATTAACAGCACTTCTAGATTCTTAATAAAATGTAGTATAAACTTTTATACAGTTTCTTATTTATCCATATATTGTTCCAGATTGGGCCAGTGGGAGCCTGTTCTATCTCATTTGACATAGACCATCTTTTTTTTTTTTAATTGTACTTTAGATGAAGGTTTACAGATCAAATTAGTTTCTTGTTAAATAATAAATGTATTTATTGTTTTGTGACATTGGTTTCCAACCCCATGGCATGTCAATACTCTCACCTCCTCACCCTTGAGTTTCCCATCCTCTCCTGCCTTCTTGTCCTCGGCCCTGGGCTGGTGTACCCATGTAGTCTTATTTTGTTTTATGGGCCTGTCTAATCTTTGAATGAAGGGGTAACCTCAAAAGTGATTTCAGTACTAAGTTAAAAAGGTGTCTGGGAGCCATACTCTCAGGATTTCTCCACTCTGTTAGACCGATAAGTCTGGTCTTTTTTTTTGTGAGTCAGAATTTTGTTCTACATTTTTTCCTCCAGCTCTGTCCAGGACCCTCTGTTGTGATCCCTGTTTAGAAAACCTGATGGTACAGTGATTAAGTCCTATGGCTGCTAACCAAAAGGTTAAAATCTGCCAGGCAGGCACTCCTTAGAAACTCAATGGGGCACTTCTACTCTGTCCTGTAGGGTTACTGCGAGTCAGAATTGACACAACAGCAGTGGGTTTGGTTTTTGGTTTGGCCTTGGTTGTGGTAGACAGGCACCATCTGGTTGTGCCAGACTCAGTCCAGTGGAGGCTGTGGTAGTTCTGGTCCGTTAGTCCTTTGGACTAATCTTTCCCTTGTGCTTTTGGTTTTTTTATTCTCCCTTGCTCCAGATGAGGTGGGACTAGTGGATTATCTCAGACGGCCACTCACAAGCTTTTAAGACTGCCAGTGCTACTCACCAAAGTAGGATGATGTATCAGAATTTTGATCATTGCACAGATTTTTCTTCTCCCCCAGCATCAAAACACTGACCATTCTCTACAATGAAAATTCAGTCATTTTATAATCAGAAAATGTTTTAAAATAAAAACATATGCACTAACTTTTATTTGTACTCTGGTTACAAGACAAAGTTTATTAATCTTTTAAGAATAAGCATTGGAATTTCTTTCAAAGACAAAATTTTTTTTCAAAGTATTAAATGTCAAAGATTGGGCTTGGCCCAGGGTAAAGAGGTAACAGTGCCTTCCGTGAGATTGGGTGAGGAGTTGTTGTTTTAGAAAGGGAAAATAAGGAAGAGAAAGAGAGAACTATTAAGTGGGTGAAAAAAATACAAAACTATATTACCAGTAATTGTTAATCTCATATAGGCACTTGCCCACCTATAAAAAAAGACGACTAAAAGAAACAACAGTGAATTATCTTTCTTGTGGGCTATTTTTCCTTTATGATTTACTATGTTTTCCGAAGTATCTACGGTAAACATTTCATTTTATAATCATAAAAAAAGTTGTTCAACAGCACCAGAAGAGTTCAGACAGATTATAAGGAGAGATGTTCCAAGTATGAAGAATATGGTGAGCAAAGCTACAGGAGTGATAATGGTCAAGAAATGATAACAGGTACAATGACTGAGCCAGTCTAATACCAAGACTGCTCATGAGAGACTTGGTGACAGAGAAACTTAGAAATATACTTTAGAATGTACTGAAGGCCTTGAATTCCCGCTTAGCTTCTAGTGTATGGCTTCTTGAGACTGAAAGAGGAGAAGGCAGAAAAGCCTAGGATGCTGTTTTAGTCAGCTAGTGCTGCTTTAACAGAAATACCAGAGTGGGTGGCTTTAACAAAGGAAGGTTTATTCTTACATAGTCTGGCAGGCTGCAAGTCCATATTCAGGGTGTCCGCTCCAGGGGACGGCTTTCACCTTGTCAGCTCAGAAGACAAGTCTGGTATTGCATCAGTCTTTGTCCAGGGAGCATCTTGGCGCAGGAACCTCAGGTCTGAAGGACGTGCTCTTCTCCTGCTGCTGCTTGCTTGCTTGATGGTGTGAGGTTCCCAATTCTCAGCCTGCTTCCCTTTCCTTTTATCTCTTGTAGGATGACGGGATTAAGGGTGGGGCAAGCCATACTCCAGGGAAACTCCCTTTACAGTGGAGCAAGGAGGTGATCCTATGAAGGGATTCACAGCCACACCCTAATCCTTTAACACACAGCATAGGAAAACCACAAAATGGGGGACAGTCACAAGATAACTGGGAATCATGGCCCAGCCACATGACTACACATATTTTTGGGAGGACACAGTTCAATCCATGACAGATGCTAAAGGGCTTCTGTCAAGTCTGACAAATCCTAACAAAGTTGCCAGGCCAAGCCAAAGCAATGAGGATATCAGGAATGCCCCCATCCAAGTCATGGTGGATAAAAGACATGAATCAGGTAATGAATTCAGTCCAGAGTGCAGTCTACTAAAGCGTTAGAGAAGTCAGGGAAATAAAGGAAGAGAATTATAATGGAGCAGCCAGACAAGGCTGAATCTATGGCCAGGTCACAATAAATCTCAAGGTGAAGTCAGACTCCCCTTAATCATAGCTTCTTAACCAGGACATCAGAATCATGAAGATTTTGAACACACACTGTCCCCCTTGGATGACATATTTAATCCCAAGACCTGACCTTGCACAAACCCTCACTTGATACCATCCAGAGTTATTCCCTCTGTGAACATACACTTGAAAAATGGTTAAAGGAAACTGCTTAGATCAAGTTCTCAGGGCTTATCATCTCTTAACCCAAGTTCATTATGATTGATTCCTACAAAGAACCCCCACAGTCCTCAAGTGGTACACCCCCTCCCTAAATCACCAAGGGCTTTCCTTGGGTTAATCCATAGTTCATCAGCCCAGCTACCCTGTTGTTGAGGAGCTTAAGTCCCTGCATAAAGCTGAACTATTAAACTTAAATACACTTTTCACTCATGCTACAATGCTACCTTCTTCAGCCCACCATACCCAGAATAAGGCAACACTTCTGCCTTCATTCAAGGCTATTTTTTTCACAAACACACCCTAGGCAAGTGCTTCCTGAGCCTCACAGAAGACAAGAATCTCAGATTCCAGGGCCAAACCTAGATCAACAGTCATCATTTCCAGGGAAGAGGTTTGGTAGTTTGTTCTAGACAAAAGCTCTCATAACCTAAACTTACTTCTTTTATAAATGCATTTCTCTGCTGTGCCTATAACCCTAGGTCATTTAGGTGAAAGAGCTCCGACAATGATGGCTGCCTTCAGCAGTGTCTGGGATAGGTCTGGCACCTATACCATCTAATGAGCCATCTCCACTGACTGTGGGTTTTATTTAGATTGAGTCAAAAACAGAGAGAGTTGGCTCTGTTTTTCCAGAAACCTATGTCTAATACAACCTCAAATCCTTTTCTGAAGGAGTCAGGCAAACAGACTCTTACCCAGTAGTGAACTATAGAACAGTGCATCAGGGATCCCAGACCTGCATCACCCGTGGTGATTTCACAGGAATGTGGTCCCATCTGGTTCTGTCAGCATTCATCCAGTAGCTTCTTTCAGCCACTGTACTGATATGGACCAGAAAGGTTCTGTGGATCACCAAGGCCTCCTGTAGAAGACACATGATTTTCATGTTCCAGGCATTCAAGTACAGACTGCAGTCTGGACTAGGGCTATGGGGCTACAGCTGACCCACTAGGTCTTCCAGCAATTCTACATTGTCCACAATATTCCATCTATTTCATGGTCCTATATATGTAAATTTACCACTAGGTGAAATATAAACAGACAGGAAAGGGTAGCTCCCTAAAGATAATGCCTGGGAGACCTGCAACCTGCCTTACACATATTCCCAATTCTTTACCATGCATCTCTTGAAAAAAACTAAAGAAGCTTGGACACCACCCTGATTCACAGTAAAGATTAAAAGAAGAAAACAGAAATGAAGCCCCTAAAAGGAAAGGCCAAACACAGAATACAATTAAGACCTGATATCCACTGCATATAATCCTTTTATCCTGGATCACACACTTCTCAGCTTGCTTCAAGCCTAATTTTACCAATAAATTACATAATTGCTTTAAGGACCACCTTAACCAGGCTTTGACATCTCCCACCATTTCAACCTCCTAAGTCATGATTTACCCCCTTTCTGGCTCAGTACTGCCAGACTGACAACACAGGAATTGACCCCTGTCTGTTTCAGGATCTTTCTCTTATGAGTTGATTGCATGAGTAAAACAGGTGGGCAGGGCTCAGGACAAGATCGCCAAGCCTGACCCTCAGAAGGTCCCATGTATAATGAAAGAAACTACTGAAGAGAGTCTTTGAAGACATTGAACAAGGGAGTGGCATGATTAAATCAGTGCTTTAAGGAGATTAATCTGGCATCTGCAGAAAAAATTTAAGGGTGAAGTGTTATTAGATTCATGGTAACATTATTACTAGCAAATGTGAGATTATAAAGCTCAGAATGTACAAACTGGTAATGTAAAAGAAGGTACATTTAATAAAGACACTGGGCAATTAAAATCAAAAGAGTTCAGTCAGTGAAAATTTTTCACAGGGAAAAAGAAGGCCTAAGAGGGACTGGGAGTGAGATTGACATGACTTAACAATAGCAGCAGGTAGGACATAAGAAAAATTAGATCTTGGAGAAAGCTGGTATTTCTGAGGGTTGAGTAGTTTTAGGGATTGTTTAGGCAAAACAAATCACTAACCATACAGAAAGCACCAAGCTCTGCGCACCAAGAGGGAAATAAAATTTCATTTCCTTTGTGTGCATATGAACATGCTTACTGTTTTCTAAATTCAAAAATAGCTTAGCTGAGAAAAAGTACATGAATAGACAATTCATAGAGAAAGCAATTCAAATGGCCAGTAAGCATTCGAAACCCTGTTCAATAGTGAAATTGCAGTTGGTAAGGATTTGTTTCTAAAAGTGGCACATAAGGAAGAAAATCAAATACAGTATAATCAGTTACCCTTGAAAACTCCTTAAATCTCCCATAAAATACAGTATGATTTAAAATACACAATTTGGCATACAGAATCCTTTATGTACATATAAATATATAATGCACTGTGTCAGAGCCTCAGGTGTGATGATTTGCTAAGACACAGAATTCAGAAAAGCTGTATACTTTGGTTACTGTTTATTACAGTAAAGTCAGCAAAGGAAGGGTGTGTAGAGTGAAGTTCAGGAGAAGCAAGTAGGAGCTTCCAGTTGGTCTCTTCCAGTGGAAAGGCATGAGGTTTTTAGTTGCTGTTGTGTCAGCTCTAATCACAGTGGTCTTACATATAACAGAACAAAGCATTGCCCGGTCCTGAGGCATCTTTATGATCCTTGGCAGATCTAAGTCCATTCTGTGGCTACTCTGTCAACCCATCTCATTGAAGATTTCTGTAATTTTCACTGACCCTTTACTTTATCAAACATTGTGTCCTTTTCACTCCAGTAACATGTGACAACTTGTGCAAAGCATTGCCAACCAGGGAAGTTTTTTGGAGCTGTGGTGTCCAGAGTTTGTCCTGGGGGTCAGTCATGTAAACAGGAAGCACCTGCAGAGCTGACCTTCACTAGTTAGTCTCCAGCCCCTCCTCCAGAGGTCAGACTTACACAGCATGGCCCAAAGCCCCAAGTTAATAAAAAAGGTGCTCATCATAAATCACGTTGCTGGCGTAAACTCCTCCATATGGCCTAAGATCCAAGAATACATACAAAGACACTTTTATCAGGGAAAATAATCTAAAGGCTTAGAGGTTATCTCCCTGGAGCAGGTCAAGGGCAGTCCTGAAGAGTTTTGGAAAGTGCAGGGTTTAGATGCTCAGACCTGCTGAGTGAAACCTTTACTACACATACGTATAAATAAATACAGGGACTGTGTACCACATTATTTAGGTGAAACGTAATACTCTGTCTTTAAAGACAATAATCATAGTTCCTCTTCTAGAAATATAGCCAAGGAAATAACACATATTAACAAAGATCTACGTTCATGGATGATAACAGAAGAACAAAACAAACTAAATGTCTAAGGTTAGGGAAATAGTTACATCATAGTACATTCATATTATAGAATACTATGTAGCCATTAAGAAGCTCTGGTGGCACAGTGGTTAAGGACTCAACTTCGAACCAAAAAGGTCAGCGTCTGAACCCATCAGTGGAGGAAAAAACCTGACAATGTGCTCCCACCAAGATTACAGCCTAGGAAATCCTAAGGGGCAGTTCTCCTTTCTTCTGTAAGATTGCTGAGTCAGAACCAACTTGACAGCGCACAACAGCACACTTGTAGCCACTAAAATCTATATATTGTTAAGTGAGAAAAATCTTGCTACTATATATATACACACACAACACAGAAGCATAGTTACTAAGTGTTACTAATGGTTCTTTGGTAATAAGAATGTAGTTGATTTTAATTTTCATTTTAGAATTTTCTGTGTTTCTCGTATTTTGTATCAGCAACACATGTGTAATATACATAATTGAGAAAAATAATGGTATATAAGAAATATGAGGCTATATAATAAACAAACATAAGACCCTGAAAAATAGATTATGCCAACTAAAGACTTTAGTAACATTTAGGAAGTTATAAACATGAATACTAAGATTTCTAAATGTATTAGTGACATAACTAGTGATATAAAAGAACCGCCTAGGTAAGTACCTGGACTCTTCCCTAGGAATGGTGAGAGGGACTAGTACAAATAGATGGCTGAATAAGTTTGTTTTTACTCTTAAAAACAAAAACTTCATTCTACTTACTGTCAAAGGCATGGAAAGGAATATCTTGATTGGCTTGTCTATTCATCAGATGAAACGTATGAACGTATTTACCAGCTGGGAGCTAGAAAGGACCAAGAATGCCTGATTTGTTCCCACAGGAGTGTTCAGTGGTAGCAATAATAGAACTGCTATGAGTCTTGCATAGCCGCCTCATCCCACACCACAGAACGGTCAGTTTGGGCTTTAAATGAATGTGTTATTTGAAGATCAGTGCCAAGGCCATGAAAAAAGCATTGCAGCCTTATGACTGTCTCACCCCCAAGCTTTCTCTGGGGATCTGTGTGTTGGCAACACTTCACCTTCAGCACTACTCACAGGCGATAGCAGCTGTGGCAGTGTTTTTTCATCTTTGGTTTGTTTTCAGTTCCCCTGAGAATCACATAGAACACATCTCCCATTTATGCCAGTTCTTCTTTTTCAAGGAATCCCACAGGGCTTCATTAATTTCTCAAGCTAGCCCCAGAGGTCACTGCTGCTGCTTCGGGGGCAAAGCACTACCTGATAGCATGCAGAACCCCAAGATAGCCATTTGACTCAAGAAGCAGAAAAGGGTCCCTGCTATAGGGAACCCAGAGAATTGCACATGACTAGCTAACTTGGGACTTAGTCAAGCATTCTCACCCTGACAAAGAAATACTGTCTTTGAGGCGAGGTTCTCATCCTGGGAGTCCAAAGCCACATAGAATAAGTAGACTCTAAAGAGTAGAATTTAAATCAAGGAGTAGTCTTTGGTTGAGACAAAAATTCTGTAAGTCTTGAAAAGACTACTAGTGCCATGGAGTTTTTTGTGCAGTGTACGCAAAACTCTAAAGGAATTCATTTCCTTCTGATACAGTGTAGCTGGATGTTAGCAAGACAGAACTACATGAGAAACCTAAGATCAAATGCACCATGTAGGGAAAACACAAAGTAATTAATGCAAGAGAAGAAGAGCATGGTGGCTGTTAGAGAAATGGAAATAGATTATCATCATTCTTTTGATGATTGCAGACCAAGCACTTTTCAGCTGGAAAGGATTTCAGTAACTAAATGGCCTGGACATTCCTAACACAGATGATTGGAAAGAACATGTTTCTGGGGCAGTGAAAGAAAACAATTTGATTTTAAAACGAGAATCAAAAGAGCTTTCAAAACAAAAATTTCTATTAGAGCAGGTTACAGCTGGTGACTCATACTCACTTTGTACCTCTCAGTACATGAGAAGACAGCAGAGCCAGTGCTCAAGTCCATGCTCTTACACATCTGGGTGACATTCATCCATCACCCACTACAGAAACGGTTTTCTCAAGTCCGTGCTGTGTATCTATATGGGTAACATCTGTTGATCACTCATTGCAGCAACCATTTTCAGAAAACTTGTAACTGAACAAAACCTTTTAGATAAGTAGAGGATAGACAGTGCAGCAATAGCCACCTATGAAACAGGAAACTCTCTTGATTATTAAGGGCAAAATTGTATGAGGGAGCACAATGTTCCCATGAATCACATTAACTGGCTGGTTACTCAAGAAGACTTGGCCACATTTGATTGTATATACTGTGTATGCATGAAAGCAATCAGAGATTTGAATAGAAAAGGTAATCAAATTAAAAATACAAAGCTAAAACTGAACTGCTTGGAAGCTGTGATCCACAAAAACAACTTATTACTGGGAAAACCCTGGCTTTGAGGCTAAGTACCAGCAATGTATTAGATGCTACAAAGCATTTTTGGAGATGGCACACTAAAGCTGCATCCATGTCATTGTCATTGTTGAAGACCTATGGTGTTGAACAACACCTTCACAGGGATGCTTTCCGTATTTCCATCAATGAATGTGTTCAAGTGTAATAACATTGCATAGCTGAAAGCTACAGTTATCTCTCTTGTTGATTTACTGTTTCTTTCCCCAAAATTAATTGTAGATGTAAATCAGTTATCACTAGCAGAAGAATAAAAACCTTTGATTTATACCGTTTATAGGATATATTAAATGTTCACAAATGAGTTGAATGTACCACTTTGCCCTCTTTACAGGCACTCTTTGGAAACTCTATGGAGCAGATCTACTCTGTCCTATAGGGTTACTATGAGTTGGAATCAACTCCACAGCAGGGGGTTTGGTTTTTGGTTGAACCACTTTGCCTCTGAAAATTTAATAGTATAAAAAGACATGATATGCTGCTTAATCTTATAGTCAGTTTGACAAACATGCCTTTTTCACATGTATGTGTAGCCCAGATGTCAAATATGTATTGGGTTAGGTAGGAAAAATAATACTAAAAGTTGGAAGAAGACAGACCTATAAAAGTCCTTACATATTAATGTTAATGAGTAATAAGTATTCTTTTATCAGTGTCTTAATAAAGTTATAGGAGACTATGGATAATTTCTGTGTACTTACAGCTAACTAATTTCAAATTCATTTGAATACATATCAGAAAATATTGTTAACCCCAAGGAATCTATAAGTAAGCTACTCAAACTGATAGAAGAGTTCAGCAAAGTCTCAGGATACAAGATAAACATAAGTAAATCAGTAGGTTTCCTTTATACTATCAACGAGACTGTTAAGGAGAAAATTATTAAATCAATACCATTTACGATAGCCCCTAAGAAGATAAAGTACCTAGGAATTAATCTAACCAGAGAAACAACAGACCTTTACAAAGAGAACTACAAGCCCTTACTACAAGAAACTAAGAGAGACTTAGATAAATGGAAAAACCTACCCTGCTCATGGATAGGAAGACTTAATATTGTGAAAATGTCTATTTTACCCAAAGCAATTTATTTATATAATGCAATCCCAATACAAGTTCCAGCATCATTTTTTAATGAGATGGAGAAACAAATCACCAATTTTGTTTGGAAAGGGAAGAAGCCCCGGATAAGTAAGGTACTACTAAAGAAGAAGAACACACTGGGAGGCCTCTCATTACCCGACCTTAGAACATACTACACTGCCACAGTGGTCAAAACAGCCTGGTACTGGTACAAGAACAGACAGACTGATCAATGGAACAGAATTGAGACCCCAGAGATGACACCATCTGCCTATGAACAGTTGATATTCGACAAAGGCCCTAAGACATTAAACTGGGGTAAAAACAGTATCTTCAACAAATGGTGCTGGCAAAATTGCTCATCCATCTGCAATAAACTGAATCAAGATCCATATCTTACACCTTATACAAAAACCAACTCCAACTGGATAAAAGACCTAAATATCAAACCTAAAACGATAAAGCTCATCCAAGAAAAGGTAGGAACAACAATGGAAGTTTTAATACACAATGAGGACAGACTCCAAAATCTGTCAAAGAAACCTCAATCAACAGAAGAGAAAGTAGATAAATGGGAACTATTAAGAATCAAACACTTTTGCTCATCCAAAGACTTTATTAATAGAATTAAAAGAACACCCACAGAATGGGAAAAAATATTTGGCAACTCTATGTCAGACCGATGCCTGATCTCCATTATCTATAAGATACTACAAAATATCAAGAAGAAGAAGATAAACCATCCAGTTAAGCGATGGGCAAAGGAGATGGACAGACACTTCACTAAAGAGGAGATCCAGGCAGCCAAAAACCACATGCAGACATGTTCACGATCTTTAGTTATTAAAGAAATTCAAATCAAGACAACAATGAGATACCATCTCACCCCAACAAGATTGGCCATGATCCAGAAAACACAAAACAACAAATGCTGGAGAGGCTGTGGAGAAAGTGGAACCCTCCTACACTGTTGGTGGGGTTGCAAAATGGTCCAGCCTCTTTGGAAGGCAATCTGGCGCTTCCTTAAAAAAATGGATATTGATATACCATTTGACCCAGTAATTCCACTACTTGGAATATATCCTACAGATTCAAGGCCTTTCACACCAACGGACACATGCACCAGAATGTTTATCGCAGCACAGTCCACAACAGCAAAAAGATGGAATCAACCCAGATGCCCAACAATAGAAGAATGGATAGGTAAACTGTGGTACATATACTCAATGGAGCACTACACAATGATAAAGAATAACGATGATTCCAGGAAACATCTCCTAACCTGGTTTCAACTGGAAAACATTATGTTGAGTGAAAGTAGTCAGCAACAAAAGGACAAATACTGTATGAGACCTCTACGATAAGATCTCAAAAACAGACTTGTGTATAGAAGAAAAGACTCTTTGACAGCTGCAAGGGAGGGGAGGGAGGAAGGGCGAGGGGGGGAGGGTTTAGTTTAGATAGTTACTAGAAATCTAGTTGGGAGAAAGCGGTGACAGCACACATTAGGAACAAGAACAACATTAAGTGGACTTCAGCATAACTTGAGTACTCCTTCCATCTTAACTCAATACTGCAAGGATAGAGTAGCTGGGGCGGGGGGCGAGGGACCATGCTTTTAGGTGAATTCCAGGCCAATTGGCACAACTAGCGTTTTGCTAAGAGAGCTCTCTGCACCCCACATTGGTGAGTGGCGTCTGGGGTCTTAAAAGCTGCCAAGCTGCCATCTGAGGACACAGCAAATGGTCCCAACTCAGCAGGAACGGATGCTCACCAAAGGCCAAAATGGCATGCGGTAAAGACAACTGAGAAGACAGAGAGACCCACAAGAGTGGGTGCCTACATCGACTTGGGACCGGAAGAATTCGATGGTGCCCGGCCACCACCAGTGATAGCCATGACGGAGCTCACAGAGAGGAGCCTCACTGGCAACACAAGAACAAAAAGAGGTGCATCATGAGATCTCCACTAAAAGACCTCAATTGATGGTCCAGCGGTTTTGGGGTTCCTCTGAGAGCATGGCCCCCTGCCCTGAGGCTGCCCTTTCCCATAAATTATAACAAAGGTCCATTCTTTGGACAGGAATGGATTGGACTTGGCAATGCAGAGTAACCATATATTGGAAGCACTTTATGGTTCTATACATCTATAGAATATCATCTTGCTGACCTCTGGCTGGAGGAAGGGGAGTGGACGGAGAGGAGGGGAAAGGAGACTGTTGGGAGGATGAGACATGTATGGAGCAGAGAGGAATAGTGTGCAGTCACCGGACAGGGAGAGCAGTGGAAGCTGCATATAGAGGGGCATGTAAATTTATACGTGAATGTACATTTTCACTCAATTATGTTAAATAAAAATAAAAATTAAAAAAAAAGAAAATATTGCTTTTAGAATGAACTGGGAAGTATAAAAATATAACAGATTAGAAAAATCTTATATACCTAAAAATCAGTAAGAAAAAAAGAAACCAACCCAATAAGACTATAAGCAAGAAGCATGAACAGGCAAGTCACACACATACACACACACACACACACAAATTGCTAATAAACATTAACAGTTGCTTAACTTTTCTTATAACAACTCATTCAACAAAAAGATATCTTTTGCCTAACAGGTTGGCAAAGATTCAAAAATTGATGGTATCAGTGTTAACAAAGCAGTGGGAAAACAGAAATGAGGGAGACAAGAATTATATTCTTTGATACCCCCTTGTAAATTTTAAGGAAACTGTTCCTTTGTTTATTAAATTCAGTTTTCTACTTTAAAAAATTTATTGCATACTTCTCTTATGCCAGGCACTCTGCTGGTGACAAAAATACAAAATACTTATGACATGATGCCTACTCTTAAAGAACTCACAGTCTAATAAATAGTCTTGTTGGGTGCTAAGTAGTACTTTTTGGAAGAAATACAGCATTTTTTATTACATTTTTAATGGTCATGCCATTTTCCATATTCTAGTCCTCAACATTTCTATTTCTAATCATTTGTCTCACAAAAATACAATTATTGGTTAAATAACTACAGTAGTGTAGAATACTACAGACCTATTGAAAATGAGAAGAGTAGGGTGCATTAAGTGAGAAAGCAAGTTGCAGACCAGTAGGAAAAGGATATAATGTTTCTTTATAGGATGATGAAGTGTTCTGGAATTAGACTTTGATGATTGCACAACACTATAAATGTACCAAAAGCCATCATATTGTACATTTTAAAATGGTAGATTCTATGATTTGTGAATTTTACTTCAATTTTTTTAAAAAGTATGGATAATATATTCCCATTTTGGTGAGTCAGAACAATACTAACACCTACGAGCATATGCATAGACAGAAACCTGGAGAGTGACAAACTAAACAATTGATAATTATTATTTCTGGGAGGAACAGACATGGAGTATTGTCAATGTACATTGGTATGTGCTTTTAATGTTTGTTAATGAAAGAGTACTACAACATTTATATTCATAAAAAAAGATTTGAAAAGTTTACCTTTTCCTAGAGAACAAAGGTCTTATTCTTTGAAACAAAATAATTGATCCAGTAAAAAATTCCTTGCAACAAAGATATTTCAAAATATCTGTTTCAGTGGGAATTCCTTATAATTTTATTAGTAAAGAATTGTTAATCCTAGCACTTTCTCAAAATTGAGATTATAAAAGCATTTATTATTATTATTAATTTTGTTTTGAATTCCTTTACCAACAAAGAGTCAGAATAAGTACAAGCCCTTCTTCAATGTAGAAAGATGCTAAAATTTAACCTTCCTTGAGACTTGAGAATTAGAACTGTCATTTCTCTAGAAGAGTTGACTCCCAAAGTCTATGTACCTTGAGTTATTCTTCTATTTAGAACCAAAACATCTTCTGAGTTGTGACCTTCAGAAAATTTTTTTAAAAAAGACTCATAAGCTGAGGTTCCAGAGGCATATCCTGTAACCTCTCTGGGCCTCCATGTCTTCATCTATAAAAACGATTAGGTTTAAAATTATGTGATCATTTAAGAAATCAAGAAGCCTAGCAAAATACTATACTCAGAAATTTCCATGTATGGCAAGGCATATTATTTTATATAAACTTTACATAAACTTAAGACAGTCTGTAATACCAACTCACCCTACGGCTATGGCCAACTATGTGAGAATGGCCGATACACCGCATGCTTACAAGACATTTAGACAACCTGACAGTGAGGAAGCTATGAAAAAACTCCTGTGAATATAACACAGTCTTTCTGTAAAAAAATGCTTGAGCCCTGTAGGAAGAAAAAAGTTGACTCATTTAGTCTCACGTTTCTTCTAGTTCTAAAGATGTATGATTTTCCAGACTAGGGAAAAAACATTGGTATCCATTGCTGCCCCCTTGTGAATTTTAAGAAAACTGTTCTGGTTTGGTTTGAGTTTTGGCTCTTTGGTTTATTAAATTCATTTTCTAATTCAACAAACATTTTTGAGTACCTTTCTTATGCCAGGTACTCTGCTGGTGATGGGAGTACAAAAATAAGACAAGATGCTTACTTTTAAGTAATTTACAATGTAATAAGGGATCTCAGTGGCTAAATATTTACAGTATAGTGTGACAGAGACAAATACAAGGATTTGCTGCATCATCTAAATCAGCCACTTTGTTTGGGGGTAAGGCAGTGAATGATAAGGATGTTCCAAAAAGTCTCCCTAAAGACAGAAAGGAGTGGTAGGCTATTTGTAAAAGACACGTACGTGATAAAATGGACAAGGTTTGCTGCAGTGTGGTGATAGGAACCAAGGAACTAGCATCTAGAAAAACAACGAAGACTATCCCCAAACTTGGACCCTAACAAACCACCTGCAAAAAATAAAATGAAATAAAATTTTAAATGGTTAACCTTTTAAGATCTTTGAGCATAGTCTTTATGGCTTATTTCATATCAGTATCTGAGCCATAGGAGCCTCAGTGGTGTAGTGTTTAAGTGCTCAGCTGCTACCTGAAAAGTTGACAGTTCAAACCTACTAGCTGTGCTGTGTGGGTTTACTGTAAGTCAGAATCAACTTGAGGGCACAGAACAACGTAAGCTGTGTTTTGTATTTCATTTATTCTGCTTTTAACATCAGCTATTACTGTTTAGTACTTTTAAAGATTTTTATCTGAGTATGTTACCATTTTAACAACAACAATCATCATTTTATGTTTGATAATTATATAAGCAAAGGTCAGGTAATATTCAAACCATAATAACATAGACATTAGTATCATAAAATAAGTTTTTACAGTAAGCAAAATTATAGGCAGTATTAGAAAGCAAATTTATTTTTTTTCTTTTAATTTCTCATTGTTATATTCCTAAGACCTCTTTCAGAGCCTTGTACATGGTTGGCTGGTAAATTAATAAATCCAAATGAATAAGAAATGAATGAATTGGAACAAATGAAGTTTTGAAATAGCCTTTGAAGAAAGGATAATATTTGGACTGGTAGAAAGAATACAGAAGATTATTTGAGAAAGGGAAAGTTGCATATAAGCCAAAGCGTTTTATGAAAGAAAACATGGTAGCAAGTACATGGATTAACTATTAATTAGTGCTGACTACTTTAATGGTCTACCTCAAGGCACAAGTACACAAATACAGACAGGATATCACTTGGTTCTCTTTCTTGACCCTCAAGATATGATCTCTTATTGTTTGTAGAATATGAAAAGATTGAAGATTTTTCTTCCAAAGTATATAGTAGGGACAAACATACAAAAAAAAGCCATCAAATCCATCCCAATTCACAGCAACTTTATGGGACAGAGTAGAACTGAAAGGAAGGCCCTTAGCCAGCCTGACTCCATCGTACTGGAAACAGCAGTTAGACAACCATGTTGTAAATATTGAATCCTGAGAGCTGGATTTTCCCCATCCGTTAGAATTTACCTTGTACTGGTCGTAAGTCACACGGCTATTCTTTCCTCTTAGAAACATTGATTAATTGTTCTGTTTATACCCTTTCAGTTATTCTCTAAGACTACTGAACTGAATCACCAGGTAGTTGGAAGATTATCCAAGCCCCAACTTGTTGGAGCCGTGGATACACCCACAAAAAATATTGTTGAAACATCAAAAGAATTACTTGCGTGGATTGGGAAAAATATTAACCAGCGTCCTCCCCCCTTAATCAACCTATATAACCTCCAGACTTAGCCTATACAGGCAGGCAAGCTTTGGAGGAGCTGATTCCCCCTTGCCTCTTACGTGTCGGCCAGCACTCAGTAAACGTCCTCATTTAATCACCTCACCTCCTGTCTCAGTGTTGGCTTTGCACACAGGCGGCAGGGATCTGCCATTGCAGTTACAGAACTGCCCATGAAGTTTCCAAGGCTTTAAGTCTCTGTGGAAGCAGACTGCCACATCTTCCTCCTGTGGAACAGCTGGTGGGTTTGAACTGCTGGTTTTCTGTCTAGCCAAATGCTTAACTACTGTACCACCAAGGCTCTTAAAGGGAAGGCTCAGGATCCAAAATATTTACCTCTGCCATTTTCTTCCAAAATGTTGGTCTGTGATACCCACAGCCATAACCAAGTCTCTTCAAGACCTAGATGTAAATCTTGCTCAATAAAAATAATTAACAGAAAAGAGAAACACTCAACAGTTGTAATTACCTAAATGTCCCATCATTAACTACTTGAATGACTAAACGTTCTACATTGACTATTTCAATAAATGATCATTAAAACCAAATAACCACTGGGCTCATTTGATTTCTACTGCGACAAAACCAAACCTCTACGCATTATATTGCAAGCTCTTACTTGAACCAGCAAAGCAAACAAAGAAAGTACAAGAAGGAGAAGGGGAAGGTGCTGGTGCACACTGGAGTAGAAAGAAGACAGCTGACCACTGTCATGGATTGAACTGTGGCCTTCAAAATGTATGTGTCAAATAATATAATAATAATAATAATCTGTCAATTTGGCTGGGCTATGATTCCCATAATTGTGTGATCATCTGCCATTTTCTCATTCGATGACATTTTCCTATGCATTGTAAATTCTATCATCATGAGAATAAGATAGATTAATGGCAGCTAAATTGATGAGGTTTACAAGATTAGATAGTGTCTTATGCCAATCCCTTTTGAGATAGAAAAAAATGAGCAAAGAGACACAGGAACCTCACAGCACTGAGCAAAGAGACACAGGAACCACATAGCACTGAGCAAATGATTCCAGGAGCAGGCTGCATTCTTTGGGGCTGAGATGCTCCCAGACCAAGGACAGACTGATTCATTACAAGGATCTTCCTCCAGAGTTAACAGAGCTGGAGCTGGCACTTTGAATTTGGACTTGTAGCCTACTGGAATATGAAAGAATAAATTTTTCATGGTTAAAGGTACCCACTTGTGGTATTTCTGTTACAGCAGCACTAGACAACTAAGACAACCGTCATAATAAGCACAATCCAATCACTAGTACATGGGAAAGCCCTGCAATACCACTCCCTAGTCGGGGAAACTCTTATTCCAGGTTTTGCAATGTCCAGGCAAATCATGTAGAAGAGTAATAATTGCTTCCCATTATTTCCTACCACCAACATACAGCTGAGTCCCTCCCTTCATTGTTAAATCCTCCTCTCAATTCCATAAGGCCTCATAAGAACATTATGTGTTTTCAATTTAGACATGATTAAGGTAAGAATTTTGCAATATTCTACCCCAAGCCCCCAAAGTTATCAAGAATGGACTAAGAATAGACAACTTGGTTTGCAATATTTACAATATAGAGGGAGTAGTTTCCTGAATAAATTAAGGCAGGGGCTACATCAAACTCATCTTTGCGCCTTAGTGGTTAATGCAGCACACAGTAAGGTCACAAAAATATGTGTTGAACTGAACTTAAAGTAATTTAAATTAAAATTCAGGCCTAACAGCACTAAAGTACAAATCAGCATGCACCAATAAATCTTCACAAAGAACCATGTTTGTTAAGTACTTAAAACAGCAGGCTGACAGACTTGATAAATGATAGCTCTGTGATATACGTGAAGATTAGCACACCTAACAGAAGTCAGACAAAGCCAGAAAATTTGGATAGTTCAGTACTTTCTGTAACCAATCAGTGTATCAATGTTTGTAAAGCATATACTATGTTCTAGCCATCATTCCAAGCACTAGGGCTGTGCCAAGGAGTCGCCCACTGTCAGCTAAAAGTATTACAAGGCTCTTTTCCAATGAACTACCATCACCCTCAAGTCTTCTATTTTCTCAGAATTTGTATTAACAATCACACATTCCCACAAACATTTGAAGACTTCCAAACAGTAGATGACAGTGCCAACTTTCCCCCTATTGAAACTGAAACCTCATTTTTTTTACAGTAAGCCCTTTTGTTCTTTGAATTTTTTTTACCATTTCCATTCCCCATGCCCTCACTCCAGTAAATATACTAACTAAACTCATTGCTGTGAAGTCAATTCCAACTTACAGCAATGCTATAGGACAAAGTAAAACTACTTCATAGGGTTTCCAAGGAGCACCTAGTGGAGTCAAACTGCTGACCTTTTGGTTAGCAGCCATAGCATTTAACTACTGTGCCACCAGGTTCTTCTCACTTAGTGACTATCTTGTCAGCTGGCATTTTGCATTTACAACAATAGTGAAAAACATACTGTCTTTTTTGCACATTAACAACTTACATTTGAGAGTAGCAAAAGTCAAGGCACAAGTCAAGAATATCATGGGTTGCAATGGTTAAGTGTCAGCTTGGCTGAGCCATGATTCTCAGTGGTTTGGCAGTTATTCATGATGTGATTTGGCTGTTTATGCAATCATGTAATTATCCTCTATTTTTGCCACCTGATGTGGTGGTCATCTTCCATTTTTGCATAATGCTGATTTTTCCATAACAACCTGGTCTTTGGAACCTAACTATGCTGATACGTGAGGAATGGCTGTGTGTGCCTACAATTACTGTTTGCATTTATTTATTTTATTATGATTGAGTGGAAAATGTACATTCCCATATAAATTTGCGTTTGCATTTTTTTTTAAGGAACTAATTTTCTTGAGGTTGTCAAGAGCACTGTATCTCCAGCAAGAGCTAACTTGGGGGGGGGGAAGCTACTATATTTGAGTAATTATCAGATAGTTAAAAACCTAAATATGAAAAGTGAAAATTTTAAATAACTGGAAGAAAATTGAGGAGAGTGTGACATCTGGAAGCAAATGAAACTAAAATCACAAAGCACACACACCAAAATTAATCCAACTATATTAAAATAGTAAAGCTTCTAAATGAGAAAACATACCATGAAGAAAATTAAAAACAGCTATAGAATGAGATGATACTTAGGAGTGTAATTAGCATGATCATTTTCAAGACAATTTGTCTAAACCTCATACATTTGAAAATATACATATCCTATGGCTTTGGCTATAGCTTACCAACTATACTGTATGACATAAACCTAGAGCAGTAATTCTCAAACTTTGATCTACAACAGAATCACTGGAACATTTGTTAAAACACAGTTTGTTTGACCCCACACCCAGTTTCTGACTCAGGAGGTATAGGGTGAGGTCCCAGAATCTGCACTTCTAACAGGCTTCTAGAGGACAACACTGCTGCTGGTTCAGGTAAAGAATCAGTGCCCTGAGAAACTGTCATAAAAGTGCCTAAGGAGACATATGCAAAAGTGGTCACCCTAGTAGTGCCTGCAATTGTGAAATACTGAACACCACCAATAAGGAAATGGATGAGTAGATGCAACATATCCATCCACTGGCATTAAATGCGGAAACTCTGACATGAATAAACTACAAATAATAATGGTGAGTGAAAAAGCAAGTTACAAAAGGATATAGTCTATATACTCTTTATGAATATCTTAAACAATAGTATATTGTATACGAATATATTTTTGTACAAAAATTATGAAAACATAAATACAGGGTCTAACAAGTTCACAAACTCATCCTAGAAAAAATGCTACATATCTCATTTGCTGAATATCATTATAGTCATCTTCAAAGCACCCCCCTGGGAAGCTATGCACTGACACTTGTACCTAGTCCACCCTTCAAAACAATTTTGGAAGTCTTTTTCTGGGATGGCTGTCAGAGCTGTTATTGTATTACCCTTGATGTCCTGGATGTCATTAAAATGTCTTCCTTTCAATATTTTATCTTTGGGTAAAGAAAAGAGTCATTGGGGGCCAGATCAGGTGAGTAAGGAGGGTATTACAATATAGCTATTTGTTTACTGGCTAAAAACTCCCTTACAGACAGCTATACAACTGAATTCACAAACTTGCCACCACAATGTGCAATGGCCATTCCAGAAAGCGCTCCAAAATTGCTTTGAAGGGTGGACTAGGCACTGGCATTGATGCATAGCTTCCCACGGGGAGTACTTCAAAGGTGATGTAGTGATATTCAGCAATGAGGTATGCAGCACTTAGAACAACTAAGTTTGCAGACTTTATTGTCAGACCTCCTATATAGGAGAGATTTATGAAAAGAAAACAACCAATGCAATTGTAGAGGCTGAAACATCTCAAGGTGTGGATCAGAATACAAGCCTCATGTGCCACAGAAGCCGGCAAACTGAAGGTCAGCAGGGTTCCTGCTGATAGGCTGTGAAGGTCAGTGACTCCCACTACGACAGGCAAGACTGCCGGGTTTCTCTTGATTTACGCAGCTGCAAGGGCTGGTGAACCCAGGATCAGTAGGTCAGCGAATAGGACTCTGACTCTCAGGCTGTGCAGAATGATGAATCCCAGGATCAACATCTAGGCTGCTAGCTCAAGTCGCAAGAATCAGACATCAGAAGATGAGAGCTGGATCCACAAGCCAAAACCTCAGAAAGGTGAGCAGGCAGGAAGTAAATGGGGGAAGGCAGAGAGATGAAGGCTGAGGGGGCTGGGAGCCACCACAGGTCCAGGCCCCGCCACTACCACTGCCAAGTTCTATCGTGGCAGTGACCACACCATTACACAACTGCCAAAACATTCAGAATCATGGCCAAGTTGATGCACTGTCTTAACCATAACACCCGTCACGGAGGTGATCATGTCATATCAAATTTCATCATGGAGGTGATTACATCACTATATGACTGCCAAACTATATCATAATTGCCAAACCACTGAGAATCATGGCCCAACAAAGAAACCTTAACAATTACACCCTCTGTTACCTAATAAACTTACTTTTCAAAAAGGAGAAAAAGTCAAAATTGCCTTTGACATTTCTTTGTCCTGTCTTCACTTTTCCACTAACTCTACTTCTCCTTCCATAATTTTTAGCCATTTTCACTATTTATTATTATTATTATAGAAGTGTACCTTAAATTTGAATTGAGCATTACAAAGGATTTTAACATTAATTATCTTACCCCTTAAAACCTTATAAAAATGGGTATTTATCTTGGAGAAATAAAGTTTATGTTCACACAAAAACCTGTACACAAATGTTTATACTAGTTTTATTTTGAATTGCAAAAAACTGGAAAAAAATCCTTCTGCAAGTGGATAAAGTGTGGCACATCTATCCATAAATGAAATACTACTCATAAAAATAAGCACAGGAACACACTATTGATAATGTGCAATAGCTAAAGTTGATCTGAAGGGCATTATACTGAGAGAAAAAAAGCTAACCTCTGAAGTTTACTTACTTACCATTTATATAACATTTCTGAAATAACAAAATTATAGATAGAAAACAGACCAGTTGTTGCCAGGATTTGGGGGTGGGGAAGGGTAAGACTATAAAAGGATAGCACAGAAAGTTTTATCTGATTTAAGGTAGATTTCTATGAATTATGTTAATAATAATAAACAATGAAAATGGCTAAAAAATTATGGAGGGGGAAGTAGTTTTATTGGGAAATGAAAAGAGGACAAAGATACGTCAAAGACAATTTTGACTTTTTATCCTCTACGAAGTAAAAAGATGTTAGACAACAGAGGGTATAACCATTAAGGTTGTTTGTCAATTTGTTTGGGCCATGATTCTCAGGAGTTGATTACGAAACAAATCTCTATGCTATTTGTGGTAGTAGTTACACAAATCTATACATTTGATAAAATTTTACACAACTGTATGCCAAAATAAAGAAATGACTGATGGAATCTGCCTAAGATCTATAGTTAGCTCTTGTTAGTATTGTACCATTATCAATTTGTTGATTTTGATAATATCAATGTAGACAGCTGCATAAAGGATACAGAGAAACTCTCCTAAGTTATGAGTATCAAATTATTTCAAAATTTAAACTTAAAAAAATGTCTAATTGTATGAATAATAGAATATTACTGAAATTTTGTTAGAAGGACTATCAAGTAAAAATTTCTATTGGAAAGACCTTCAATTGTAAACATTAGGGCCCTAACTGATGTTCAGTAGTTCTACATATTCTGAATTATTCTGGAAACTTAATAAAAGTGTGACACTCTAACTTGGTGCCAGATAATCATAATTAATAAAATACAAGTTTTACTATCCCAGAACAACAGTTGCCAATCAGGGTTTCAAGAAAAACCGCTTATACTGAAATAGTCTGTCTCTTACTCTCTGGAAGTCAAGTCCTGCCATCAGCAGGAGCCACCTAACCTAAAATGTGATTAGAGTGGCGTAGATTTAACTGAATGTTCTTCGTGTGTGTGTGTGTGTGTGCGTCTCCAGTTTATACAGCAAATTAGTTTCTCATTAAACAATTAATACACATATTGCACATATTGTTTTATGGCATTGGTTGCCAACCCAAAAATATGTCAACATTCTCCCCTTCTTGACCTTGGGTTCCCCATTTCCCCATTTGTCCAGCTTTCCTGTCCCCTCCTGCTTTCTCATCCTTGCCCCTAGGTAGGTGTGCCCACTTAATCACATATACACAGTTGAACTACATGTCACTGTTAGTGTCATAGACTGATCTAAGGTTTAGCTAGTTGAATATTCTTTTAAATAAAACTTTGTTATTGACAAAATTATAATGTAATTTCAAGCTGTACTGCTTCACATTGAAAGTGACTTTTGCCCTATATATACATATATATGTTATACAAATAACTTTGCAAATAATCAGTAAGAGAAAAACATAAATCACGCAGCAGTGAAAAACCAAAGCCTGTTGCCATCGAGATTCTGACTCAATAGTGACCCTATAGAAGAGCGTAGAACTGCCCCATAGGGTTCCAAGGAGAGCCTGATGGGTTTGAACTGCCAACCCTTTGGTTAGTAGCAGTAACTCGCAACCACTGTGTCACCAGGGTTTCCATGTGGCAACAGTAGTCAGAAAATGTCAGCAACAATTCACATGCATTAATGGGAAACCCCGGTGCATATAGCATTTAAGTGCCATGACTGCTAACCGAAAAGTTGACAGTTTGAATCCACCAAGCACCCCTTGGAAACTCCATAGGGCAGTTCTACTCTGTCCTCCAGGGTTGCTACGAGTTGATGGTAGCAGATTCTGGGTGTGGGTAATGGCTTGCCAAAGACACTGTACTTACACAGATGGTTTCATTTCATCTTCACAACACACATCTGAGGAGGTGCTATTATTCTTTCTACAGATGAAGATGAGACACAAAGAGGTTAAGTAGCTTGACCTGGGTTACACAGTTGGTAAATGGCTGGTTGGGCATCAAAAGCTCTATTTCCATATGTCTACAATTTTTGCCTCTATTACCAAGTGGAAATCCCAGGTTCTTACTCCACATGACTTGTGTTGGCCAATAAACAAGAGACAGAGGTGAGAAACCAAAACAGCACCTTTATTTTGTTGTACAAGGAAATGAAGTCATTTACTGCTTTCTGCTGCCAAGACTGCTTCCCAAGGGCCAGCAGGCTGGTTCCTTTTAAAGGGATTTACAAGTCCGGAGTTCATATGTCAGCAACATTCTTAATCAAACTACAGCAGACGCAATGGAGTTTACATATAACCTCCAAACAAAATCACGATTCAGAAGCAGAGCAGGCAGTTGGGAGCCGGGGAGCCCAGCTAAGGCAAAGATTTTGCTATACCACACTGCAGGGGAGGAAGCTGGGGTGAGGAATACAGCACTGTGGGGCTTCTCTTTCACCCCTACATAACAATGTTTTGACCTTTATCTGCCTCCTCACCTTTAACTTCCTTTCCAGTCAATCCATGGATTTGTTTTGCTGTTATCACAAGTTACCCCAAATTTAATGGCATAAACAATGCAAGTTTACTATCTAACAATTCTGTAGGTCAGAAGCCCAAAAGGAGTCTCACAAGGCTGAAGTCAAGGTGTCAGAAGGACTGTTTCTTCTGGAAGCTCTAGGGCTGGTAGCGGGGGCCAGGAATCCATCTCTTTCCCCTTTTTCCCAGCTTTGCTTTTTTTTACCCCAGAGACCACCTGGAAACCCTGGCAGTGGCGTGGTTAAGAGCTATGGCTATCAACCAAAAGGCAGTTTGAATCTACCAGGAGCTCCTGTCCTATGGGATGGTTCTATTCTTTCCTATAGAGTTTCTATGAGACAGCAATGGTTTTTTGGTTTTGTTTTTTAAGAGACTACCTGTATGCCTTGGCTTATGGCCTCCTTCCTCCAGCTACAAAACCAGCAGTGTCAAGCAAGTCTCTTTCACGTTGCCATCTCCTTCATTCTTGCTTTTCTGCCTCCCTCTGCCTGTGATTACATGGAGCCCACCCAGGTAATCCAGGATAATCTCCCCATCTCAAGGTCAGCTAGTAGCAACCTTAACACCATCTGTAACCCAACATATTCACAGGTTCCAGGAATTAGGACATAGGCATCTTTCCAAGAGGAGGGTGGCATTTGCTTTGCTTACCATAATCCAAAATGCTGGTATCAAAACAATCCTTCACTATCACCTCAGATGTATTATCACCCACATTTAATGTTTCAGATAACATTCCTTTGTCTTTCCTATCAATTCTACTTTAACTTTTAATTTATATGAATATGTTTATATTTCTGCTTATTTATTAAGAATTCAGTGTGGTTTAGGAATATACATTATAGAAAATGGTAATTTTTAGATGTCAAAACCAGTGAAAATGTAGGTTTAGAAGAAGGTAAAAGCAGGACTGATTCAGGCTAAATTCACTATGGAGATACATTATGATTACTGTTAGGTGCCACTGACTCAATTTTGAGTTGAATTTCTATATAATTAGTCAAATAAGGCAAGAAACTTGACTCTACCATCTTTCTATGCACTTTACAGTCAAGCTTCCTTATGCATTCCTTATGCATTCAGACTTTATTTAGACAAATTATCTGAAGCATGAAGACATTTCCATACATGCAAAGCCACAGAAAACTTATATCCCAAGGGTTTTTTTGTTAGGAGACTATTATAGGACAAAATTCTGTCCTTAATTGCTGTGATAAGGCCCTTTTCTCTACTGTCTCCCTCATGGAACTGATTATAAACTTACTGAGGGAGGAACTGTATTTTATACTTACTTTATTACTCAAGAGGATTTGCAACTTTGTTCATATGTAGTAGTCAAGAACTGTTTCTTTTCCTTGTTTATTCTAGAGGTATTACAAACAATAGGTCGATCAATCTTCCATTAGCAGAGACTAGGGGAGGAACAAAGTCACGGGGGACATGGATTTGTTGTTGTTGTTGTTGTTAGGTGCCATCGAGTCTGTTCTGACTCACAGCAACCTTGTGTCCTTGTGTACAGCAGAAGGAAACACTGCCTGGTCCTGGGCCATCCACATAATCATGGCTATGCTCACGACCATTGTTGCAGCCACTGTGTCAGTCCACCTCATGGAAGGTCTTTTTTTGGCTGACCATCTACTTTACCAAGCATGATGTCCTTCTTCAGGGACTGACACTGCTTGATAACGTGTCCAGCGTATGTAAGATGAAGCCTCACCATCCTTGTTTCTAATAAGCGTTCTGGCTGTACTTCCTGCAAGACAGATTTATTCACTCTTTTGCTATATTCAATATTCTTCACCAACACCATAATTCAAATGCAGCACTTCTTCGGCCTTCTTTCTTCATTGTCTAGCTTTCACATGCATATGAGGTGACTGAAAACATCATGGCTTGGGTCAAAGGCACCATGATCTTCATGGTGGTGTCTTTGCTTTTGGACACTTTAAAGAGACTTTTTGCGGCAGATTTGCCCAATGCAATGTGTCATTTGATTTCTTGACCGCTGCTTCCATGAGTGTTGACTGTGGATCCACGTAAACTGAAATCCTCGACAATGTCACTCTTTTCTTACTTTTTCCTGATGTTCCTCAGTGGTCCAGTTGTGAGGATTTTTGTTTTATGTCCATGTGTCATCCACACTGAAGGCTGTAGTCTTTGATCTTCATCAGTAAGTGCTTCTCTAGTCTTCTTGACCTGGGACATGGGCTGGGCAGATGTTAAGGCTCTAGCCATCCAGTTACCTGCACTCTAGAATTTGGTTCCTCCCAGTCCACCCAGCTCACTTCTGGTTCTCAGCAGCATACAGCCTCCCAGCCCAGAGACTTTTAACATTGCCCTCTTTGTTTTCTGAAGTTAATTATAAGTTTTCTGTATAACCTTGGTTGCCTCTTTCAGAAATGAGCATTAGTCATACAAGGACTGCCAATTAAGTTCATGAACTCAAGCTAGAAAAAGTGCTACATATCTCATTGCTAAATATCACTACGGTCACCTTTGGAGTACTCCCTTTGGTAAGTTATGCATCAATGCCATCATCTAGTCCACCCTTCAAAGCAATTCTGGAACTCTCTTTCTGGGATGGCTTTCAGAGCTGTTGTCATATTACCCTTGATGTCCTGAGTGTCATCAAAATTTCTTCCTTTCAATCTTCCTTTATCTTCAGGTAAAGAAAAAAAGTCATTGATGGCCAGATCAGGTGAGTAGGGAAGGTGTTCCAATACAGTTATTTGTTTACTGCCTAAAAACTCCCTCACAGACAACTATACAACCAGGTTTGCAAACTCACCACCATGCCACTTTGTACAATAGCCGTTCCAGAAAGAGTTTCAAAATGCGTTGAAGAATGGACGATGTGCTGGCATCGGTGCATTGCTTCTCAAGGGCAGTACTTTGAAGATGATCATAGTGATACTCAGCAATGAGGTAGGTAGCGCTTTGAATAATCAAGTTCGCGGACTTAATTGTCAGACCTCGTGGTCTACAGGGTAACCATATTTAATCACACAATGAAAAACAGGGCAATTTTTCTTGCTTGGTTATCATGAAACTTCTTGACCACTCTTGAAAACACAGGCATGCCCCCAAGCCCAAGGAAAGATTCTCTCTGCAGTTCCACTAAATCACAGTAGGTGGAGGTAACACCACATAAACCGGTTCCAGTTTGACCTCTGTTTTATTGAAAGGATTCATCTTCTTTTGCCACTCAAGTTACAGTATTTTTCTTAGTGTGACTTGATGGGCCCTGTCTGTAATTGAACAATATTGGAATCAAATTTTGATACCTAATCACACAGATGTAAGCTCTATTAGATTTCAATTATCATTTGCACTGATCTAATTATAAGGCTTTAGCCATTCAAACAGCTAAAAGGGAGACATTTAGATAATTGCAGCTGTCTCAGGTTATTACATTTGCTATCATTTTCACAGAGTGATTCATGTAAAGACTGGGCTGTAAAATTTGTGTTGGTATAGACAAGAAGAGATGGCTTACTGGGTGGGGCACTATTAAGCTATTTGCTGTTGTGGTCTGGCATTTGGGATTGTTTTTTCACTAGGATGGGAAATATGACTGCATACCATTTAGCTGTTTTCCAAAGAGATATTCTTAATTGTCCATTCATGATATTATTTCTCTTGGCAAAAGGAAAGAAGAATAAGCCAAGCTTCCTTTTCCTCTGTTTTTAATTGCAGTAAATGGCATTTGAACTGAACAGATTTACCACACCAAAACTTCTACCTCTCACACAAAGGCCTTCCCAAGTACATGGAATCAGGTCTTCCTTTTCACCTAATACTATTCCTAAATGTAAACACTAGAGGTGTTTGGCCAAAATTGCTAAACCAGTTGGCAAAGATGTGGGAGAGATGCTTTAAACATAAAAGGAGTAGTTGAACTAAATTAAAGGTCATTTCCAGCGCCTGGAGTCTAAGACCAACAAAAATATGTCTCTGTCCCCAAGGACCTTCAGCTACTGGGAACAGACCCAGGAGTCGCCCTGGGTCACAGAGCAGCCCACATGTGGAATAATTTGTGGGGTGGGACAGAGCAGCCTATTCTAGAGAGGAAGGAATTTTACCTACAGAAAGTTACTCTGTGTTCTATGTGGGCCACATCGAGCTAATTCAAGTCTGGGAAGAAAAAAATTATCAGTGAAAACACATGTGTATTATAATTTTCATCCACAGATAACCTGATAATTTGCCAATATAACTTCAACACTGTATGCTGTTCAAGAAAACAAATAAGATCCCCATAGGCTCCACACCAAAATGTGAGAGCAGCTTACAGTTTTGTTTTGTTCTGCTGAAAAGTATTTCTTTCTATATGCACATTCTTATGTTCTAAAAGGCATCAAGTATCTTTATTTTAGTATATAACTTTTTAGAGTCCAGTGAGTTCAACCATTTAGCCCCATTTGTGCTCAGAATCTAGCCCAAGGCTCCAGAAACTATACCCAAGCCCTTCACTGTGCCGTCAGTCCAGTTCTATTCCAGGTCACAGTGTTGATACAAGAACATAAGAAAATGCAATACTCTCTTGGGACAATGGTCTATCCAGCTTAGTAGTCTGCTTTTCACTGTAGCAACTGCTATACGTTTAAGATTTCTCTGTCTGTTTGAATATAAGCAATCTTCCAGAAAGACAAGCATCAAAGTCTTTAACGTTTTAACGAGTCTTTTTTTTTTTTTTATCAATTAAAGGTGGTTTGGGGGAGCTCCAGGATCCCACAGACTTGCCTGTAAAAGGAACACAGGCTGAGCCACAGTCCACAGCTCATGAGGGTGGGACCCATTTTTCCCAGAGGTGTAGACAATGTGATTTGTAATAGAGAAAAAATGTGGCACATGCTGCCAGGGCAGTTCTCTTGGAATCTGATGAAGGGGCTGGAGTGACAGACAGGTTGAAAGGGAAAGGGAAGGGCCCACTGCACACGTACTGTGTGCATAAAAGGTGGTCAAGCAAGCCTACACCACTCTCCAGATTGGTCTCTTCAGATTGGTCTATACTCACGTATGTTGGGACAACAAGCAGCTGAGCAAACTCATTAGCTGTCTTGTGGAAGGAACTTCTGTCACCCTTCAGAATCAGGAGATTCACAGCCTCAGGGTCCCACCCAAAGCTAAGACCTATTGTTCTCTCAAAAGTAAACACCCAGTGCCATCGAGTGGATTGCGACTCATAGCGACCCTATAGAACAGAGGAGAACTTCTCCACAGAGCTTCCAAGGAGCACCTGGTGGATTCCAACTGCTGACCTTATTTGGTTAGGAGATATAGCACTTAACCACTATCCCACCAAGGTTTCCTCAAAAGTAAATAGTACATTTTAATACGAGAGAAATGAAGTGACATTTTATGAAATAATTTGTTAAATGTTAAAAATCAGTGACCTGTAAAAGACCCAATTAGAGAAAACTACAGGACACTACTGCAAGAAACCAAGAAACCCAAGTGGAAAGATAGGAAGACTCCACAGAGTGAAAATGTCACTTCCACCCAAAGCCATCTATAGTCACAGTGCAATCTTGATCTAAATTCCAAGAACATTTTTTAACAAGGTGGGGAAATCACCGGTTTTATACACAAAGGGGAGAGGATCTAGATATAGTACACCATGACTGAAGAACAAAATAGAAGGCCTCATGCAACCTGATTTTAGAACCTATTACACTGCTATCATGGTCAAAACAGTCTGGTCCTGGTACAACAGACACAGAGACCAACGGTACAGAATTGAGAATCCAGACGTAAATTCATCCGCCTATGAGCAACTGAGGTTTGACAAAGGCCCAAAGTCCACTAAATGGGGAAAAGACAGTCAAACAAATGGTGCTGGCACAACTGGATATCCATCTGCCAAAAAATGAAACAAGATCTACACCTCAAACCATGCACAAAAACTGACTCAAAAGGGATCAAAGACCCAAACATAACATCTAAAGTGGTAAAGATTATGGAAGGTAAAAGAGAGGCAAGGCTAGGAACCCTAATACTGACATAAATAGAATACAAAACATTACTAACAACGCACAGACCTAACAGAGACTAGACAACTAGGAAGTCCTAAAAATTAAACACTATCCTCATTCAAAGACTCCACCCAAAGAGTAAAAAGACAACATACAGACTGAGAAAAAGGGTTTGGCTACCTGTCCGATCTGGCTGTAATCTCTAAAATCTACCAGATAACTGGAAAACCTCAACAACACAAAGACAAATCACCCAATTTAAAAAAGGGTAAGGGATATAAACAGACAGTTCGCTAAAGAAGACATTCAGGCAGCTTACAGATAAATGAGGAAATGCTCATGATCACTGCCATCAGAGAAATACAAATCAAAACTGCAGTGAGATCCCATTTCACCCCAACAAGGCTGGAACTAATCCGAAAAACACACACACAAAAATAAATGTTGGAAAGGTTACACTTAGACACTGTTGGTGCGAATGTAAAAGGGTACAACCACTCTGGGAACCCATTTCGCACTTCCTTCAAAAGCTAGAAATAGAGGCACCATAGAATGCAGCAATCCCCGTCTTTGAAATATACCCCGGAGCCATCAGATGAATAAATACATGCACAGTCATGTTCACTGCAGTATTGGTGACAACAGCAAAGACAGGGAAACAACCCAGGTGCGCATCAATGGATGAATGGATACACAGATCACGGTACCGACACACAACAGCATGCTATGCAAAGATAAAGAACAGCGATGAATTGGAAGGCATTACGCTGAGTGAAATTAGTCAGTAATAAAAGGACAAATATTGTGTGAGACTACTATTACAAGACCTGAAGAAAAGGTTTAAACAAAGAAAGTATTCTTTGATGGTTATGACAGTGGGGAGGGTCCAGGAGGGGCATTCACTAAATAGTAGACAAGAATTATTTTAGGAGAAGGGAAGGACAACATCCTTGAGGGGAAGTGGGAGTCATGGTTTAAAGGGACATCTAGGCCAATCGGCCTAACAGTTTATTAAGACAATGTTCTGAATCTTAAAAGCTAGTGAGCAGCCTTCTAAGATACATCAATTGGCCCCAATTCACATGGAGCAAAGGAAAACAAAGAACACCAAAGATACAAGGAAACTATGAGCCCAAGAGACAAAATAGCCACATAAACCAGACTATCAGCTTAGACCAGAAGAACTAGATGGTGCCTGGCTACCACCAATGACCACCCTGACAGAGAACCTAACACAGTCCCTGACAGACCAGAGAAAAGTGGGGAGCAGACTCAAAGTCATATTAAAAACCCAGAATTAATGGCCTGAGACTAGAGGAACCCCAGAAGACATGGCCCCCATGTTCTGTTAATCTAGAACTAAAACCTTCCCCGAAGCCAACTCTTCAAAGATTCGACTGGAATATAAAACATAAAATAATACTCCTGAACTATGTGCTTCTTAGTTCAAGCAGATACATGAAGCTAAATGGGTGTCTCCTGTCAGCATGCAGCAGGAGAAGACAAAAAGGGACAGGGGCTGAGTGACTGGACATAGGAAATGAGGGATGGTAAAGGGAAATGTGCTGTTACATTGTAGAGACTGCAACTCAGGGCGCATAACAATATGCATAGAAATCTTTTCATGAGAAATTGAACTTGAGCTATAACCTTCACCTGAAGCACAATTTAAAAAAAAATCAGCCACTGAGATGTAGCATTAATCTGGCGTTCTGTGTCTCTGACTTCATTTCCTGTTACTCCTCTGCTTGACCTACGCTGACTGGCAGTGTTCCTCAGACATTCTAACAAGACCAAAATTGGTCCGTTTTGGGAATTCATTACATGTTCCTCAAACATGACAGTGCTGCCACCTCAGGACATTTGCAGTGCTGCCTGGATCCCTCACTGCCTTTAGGTCTTTGCTCCAACATTGCTGTCTCACTGAGGGCGTCTTCCCTAGCTACCCTATCTAAAACTGCAGTGTCCTCCTGCCCTGACATGTCTATCATTCTTCCCTGATTAATTTTCTTTCCCTTCTAGGCAGTCAGCACTTACAAAATTTTACTTCTTTATCTTGCATATTTATATCTCCCTATAGGGTCACTGGAAACCCTGGTGGTGTAATGGTTAAGAGCTTTCACTGTGAACCAAGAGGTTAGCAGTTAAAAGCCATTAGGTGCTCCTTGGGACAGTTTTACTCTGTCCTGTAGGAGGTTTCTGAGTCACAACTAACTCAGTGGCAGTGTTTTGTTTGTTTGTTGTTTGTTTTGGTATAGAAGGTAAGAACTTATAGGACAGAGTTTTCGACTGTCCCTTCAATGCCCCAAACAGTGTCTAGAACAGTTTAAGTACTCAAAACATATTTTTGGATAAAGTTTGGATCCACATTTTTACTTTCCATAAAGACACTCTAATTCATATGAAGAAAATTCTTTCTAAGCAAATTAATACTATAAGGAGAGTTTTTGAGAAAATGACTAACCAACCTGGGAAATTTAAGTGCTTTCTAGAATCCTCAAGTACTTTCAATGCTAAAGAGTGCATAGGGCAGTAGTTCTCAAAGTGCGGTCAGGGCCAGAAGCAGGAGAAAACCCAAGAATCTGTAAGAAATGCATTCCTACACTAATCTGTATTTCAACAAGGTGATTCTAAGGCACACTGAAGTTTAAAAACTGACCATTGATAAAGAAGAAGGAATAGCAGATTGTAGTCTTAATCTGGAAACCCTAGTGGCATAGTTGTCAAATCTGCTAATCAAAAGGTAGGCAGTTCAAATGCACCAAGCGCTCCTTGGAAACTCTATAGCGTGGTTTTACTCTGTTCTATAGGGTCTCAATCAGTTTGAATGACTCGATGCAACACCTGTTTTTTTTTAAGTCCTGACCCTAGGCATATTACTAAACTTCACTGAGCCTCCTCTGTCGACTAGTAAAATGAAAAACATGCTAGATTTTCATTACAATAGTTTCCCCTTATCCAGGTGGATGAGGCGGGGTGGGGATGGGGGTGAGGGTGGGGTTGTGAATGGGTGGGGAGGTGGAGGAGGAGTGGGGGAGGTAAGGGTAAGATTTATTCTAAGATCAACCCCACCTACCCATGCCTGAAACCAAACCATGGATAGTACTGAACCCTATATTTTTTCTATGACAAAATTAACTTACAAACTAGGCATAGTATAAGATTAGCAATAGTAACTCATAATAAAACAGAACAGTTATAACAATATGTGGTAACAAAAGTTAATGTGGTCTTACTCAAAATAGTTGACAACTTTCACCTTTTCACTTGAAAGCAGCATTTTACAGCTTCTTTCTGGCATATCTGAATTGTCGGCATCACTAGTCTTGTGTTTGGGGGCCGTGATGAACTATAAGGAGGGTCACTTGAACAGAAACACTGTGATTTTCAACAATCAATCTGATCACCAGATAGCTACGAAGCCAGGGCCTATCTACAGAAAACACTGCCTATGGAAATTAATTTTTAATTACTGAATAATTTCTCACAGCAGGCGATAGAAACTGATGGCCAATAGAAACTGTCCATTAGCCCTACTCCTCAAGCAGCAACCCCCATCCCTATCTACCATACTTTAGTTACACCCCTGTGTATGTGACTAACAGGCACATAGAATACACAAAGTGGATACACTGGACAAAGGGATGATTCACCCCCCAGGTGGAATCAAGCTGGATGGTGTGCGATTATATCACATTGCTTATTTCTGTAATTTTCCATTTAATATTTTCAAACTGTAGTTGACCGCGGGTCAATGAAACTGTGGAAGATGAAACCATGGATAAGGGAGACTACTATATATACTTTTAACATATGAATGGTAAATCTTTGAATTATAGCCCTAAAGGCCCCTTGAGTTAGCCTTATAGTTGTTTATGAACATAAATAAACATCATGTCTTAAGTAAAACTTTCTTTTCTCCCAGCCTGACCTTTTTCTTTTCACAATAGCCTTAATCATTGAGGTTTATCATATCTGTGCAATTTCACCCAGACACATAACCTTGCCACACTTGACACATTTTACAGTGCTCACATACTTGAAATTCTCACCTTTTTCAGCTTCTGGGGCAGCCCTCTCTTCTGGTTTTCCTCCCACCTCTTTGGATGTTCTTTTTCAGTTTCCTTTGCTGGCTTCTCAGCCTTAGCTCACCTCTTCAAAGTTAGGGCTCCCCAGTCTTGGCTCTTATACCTCCAAACACAATTCTTTGGTAGCTTTTTCCTGATCCTAGTTTTAGCCATTTCATGAATAAGCTGATGACTTCCAAATAATTCTTGCTCCTAGAATTCCTGACATTGAGCTGCACAGTAACTATGCCCACCCCCAACAGCACTAACAGCTGCTGTCCATTCCATTCTGACCCAAGGGGATCCCGTGCATGTCAGAGCAGAACAGTGGTCCACACGGTTTTCACGGATGGTTTTTCAGAAGTAGACTGCTGAGCCTGTTTCTATAAGGGAGGCTGTCAGTGAACTGAAACCTAACCATTGGCACCAAGATGGAACCAACCATGTTCCCACAACCTGCTCTGCCTCCTGTTTTCCCAACCCACTAAGTAGCCTAAACCAGAAACCAGTAAGTGACTCTTCCTCTTCTCCTCTTCCAGTCACCAAAACCTACAGATCTCATTCTCGGATTCCTCTTTAAACATCCTTTCTTCTTCACTTTCCAGCCACTGCTGTCAGCTGATCACCAGCCTCATACTAACCCACTCCAGTCTTCTCCAAACTGTCTTCTAAAACACACATCAGATCACAGCCACCATTTCAAATCTTTTAGTGGTTCTCTGTAGCTTTCAGGGTGACATTCAAGTGTCTTTGCTCAGTCATGCGATCGCCCACCAAGTCCTTCCTGTCTACCGTGCTTGCTCATCCCCCTCTACCACATGCCAAAGCCTGTTGCTATCCAATGGATTCCAACTCGTAGGAACTTTATAGGATGGAGTAAAACTAACCCATCGAGTTTCCAAGGAGCAGCTGGCTGGTTGGAACTGCTGACCTTTTGGTTAGCAACAAAGCTCTTTAACCACTGGACCACCAGAGCTCCGCCACCTAACCACACAGAAATGGTTGTTTTACACCTCTGTGCTCACCACTGCATAGACCCTCGGCCTGGTGTGAACTTTTCCCCCCTCTCTGATTCCTTTTGTCCTTGAAAAGCCTCTCTTGATAAACCCTCCAGTCCAACTGAGCTCCCACCTCAACCACAGCCCTTACCACTCCTTACAGAACCACTCTTTCACCCAACCATCTCCCAACAGCCTACAGGCTCCGTGACACAGCAACCATGCTTTATTTTCGTTGTACTTCCAGACTCCAGAAGAACACCTGGCACAAAACAGGTGTTTGACAAATTGAGGTGGACTTTTTCTATTTAATACTTTTTTAGAGACTTTTTTTTTCCATTTTAGCCCATTTGTGTCAGTTTTCCACATTTCCTTTATGTCAGTCCTTTAACTAAACATAGTGATAGGCTGTCAGGAACAGACATCTGTGCCTGACCCTGGAGCAGGAAACAAGAAAGTGAATTTACCCCGAGGGAAACCTCTGATAGATCAGACATCTGGGGGTGGAAAGGAGTGAGAGCCTGGGTGTGGTAGGCATGACATTTTGAAATCACCAAGTCTACTGTCACCTTGTGGGGCAGAAGAGGCAACAGAGGTGGGGGCTTTTGACCTCCCTTGTGGGGAGAGCTTGAAGACAGACTTCCTCGGTGAGTTTTCCTCTTGTGGTGCCTGTGGTCACAAAGGAGGCTGCCCCAGGAACCCCCATCTATATTTAACCTCAGTTCAGCACTCCAGAGAAAGCAACTCTCATATATGTATCACTGTGTTAGTTTTCAATCTTGCTGTCCCCAGTATGAATCACCCACGGCTGGCCTGACCTTGCTAGACTGAACTGAGAACAAAAAGACTTGAAGTGAGAGTAGAACCCCTTGAGGAGTGGAAAGCTGCAGTGATCCCCCAACATCTAGTATGTCATCCTGGGCTCCTTTTACAAAACCACTTATTCTATGTTTTTGTGTAAGAGTATCTGACCAAAATTCTCTGTGATCAGAGTTCAAGATGTGGAGCCCGTGCTGCTTAATCTAAATGCCTCCGCAGGAATTCCTAGGCAGAGAAACAGCAGTGACCATGTTTTGTTTTCTTTGTTCCTCTAGACCCCAGCAGAGTGCCTGGCACAAACCCTACATAACTCTTGGCACTCCAATGAGCTTTCCTTTTAAATAGTGACTAGATTAGTTTATATGTACTTTGCTAAAGAAATAAACAGGAAGAAAGGGGGGGCAAGATCTTGAAATATCACAAGGTATGACATTTGTGTCAGAAATGCCCCTACTTACGACAGCCATCAAAGACGGCCTAGAAAGAACAACATCTGGGCCCTTTGCAGCCACATCTCCACTGGGATCCAACCAATCAAATGTCTATGGACCTTCCGCCTAGTGTGCCTGTCCCTCTGGAGTCCCTTGATGGAGGTCCGATTTGCATTGCCTTGTTAGAAGATCTCTCAACCAACCAGAAGATTCACTTTCAGCTTTCCTCCCACCATCATAAGCCTTCAAAGGACTTCTGAAATGGGATACTCCCGATAAATGCCCATGTACTCCTCTAAACCAGAGCTCCTGCCCCTGTTGCTTATTTGATTACTTTCTTTGGGAAGATGAATTAAAGCCTAAGCAAGCTTCCAGGGCTTCATCTATCTCCTTAACTGAAGAAGGGTCTTCTTCCTTACCTTTGGTACCACTCTATATTCTCAGGCAGTTGAATAGGAAAAAAAGGGTGGGACTATGTAGGTTTACTGCTGATCTCTTCACTCCTCCCACTATTGCTGCAGTCCTCGTTCCTATAAGACAGGATGGGCTGGGTTCCATAGTGACTCTAGTTTGTCCCCCTGTCCTTATAAAGGCCTTCATTCTAGAGTGCCTCTTTCATATGTAAACTAGGAATAAACACCTTATTCACTTAACAACAGATGCTGGACCAGATAACATCTTGAAGTACTTCCTTGTTAAAGAAGAAGGAAAGTTAGAGGTTGAAGAATGAGGTCAATAACACAGAAGAGTCAAAGAACAACTGTCATAGGTATGAAGGCGAAAAAGATGGTCATGCCTTACCCAGTGGACTGGGCAAGACAGAAAGAAAACAATGGAATGTTCTCCTCCCTGCCCAGCAGTTTCTATTCCAGTCTCACAACCATAAGGGTCCACCTAAGAGACAAAATGGGACATAAGCAAAAACTAAGGCAATGTGACTAACGGCCCAATGTGCAAGACAGGATGTAAGGACCAGAAAAATTCAGAAGAGGATGAGGAAGACAGGGAAAGAGTCTTGGAAACAGGGGGAACTAGCAAAGAAGCAGAAAAAAAGTTGGTCCTTGGCAGGTGGGGAGAGGGCATAATCCTATACAAGGCCAGGACAGCTAGAACAGTTGGTGCTGGGGAGAAATGGATGCTCCAAGTAGCTCAGCCAGGTGGGGCCTGACTCGGGAGGGCTTTGCTTGCCAGCTGAGTGTTTTAGTTTCTCAGTGCCACTGTAAAAGACATATCAAATGGGTGGCTTTAAAGAAATATACTTTCTTACAGTTTAGGAAGTTAGAAGTACAGATTTTAGAGCATCAACTCTAGAAGGCTCTTTCTGTCCACTCTGTGAGAAAATTCTTGTCTTAGCTTCTGTTGCCCCAGGGTTCCTCAGTTCCTTGGCCCTCTCCATGTGGCATCTGTTTCTCCCCCATCTGTACTCTCCTCTCTGTGCCTCATCTTTTTTTTTTTAATTTTTTTATTTAATATGCTGAGTGAAAATATACATTCCCATATAAATTTACATGCCCACCTATATGCAGTTTCTACTGCTCTCCCTGTCGGTGACAGCACACTATTCCTCTCTGCTCCATATACGTCGTCTCATCCTCCCAACAGTCTCCTTTCCCCTCCTCTCCACCCACTCTCCTTCCTCCAGTCAGAGGTCAGCAGGATGATATCCTATAGATGTATAGAACCATAAAGTGCATCCAGTATATGGTCACTCTGCATCACCAAGTCCAATCCATTCGCGTCTGAAGAGTGGACCTTCGTTATGATTTATGGGCAAGGGCAGCATCAGGGCCAGGGGCCATGCTCCCAGGGGAACCCCGAAACTGCTGGACCATCAATTGAGGTCTTTTAGTGGAGATCTCAGGATGCACCCCTTTTTATTCTTGTGTTGCCAGTGAGACTCAACTTAGTAAGCTCCATCGCGGCTATCACTGATGGTGGCCGGGCACCATCGAGTTCTTCCGGTCCCAAGTTGATGTAGGCACCCACTCATGTGGTGTGCCTCATCTTTTTATATCTCAGAAATGATTAGGTTTAAGACACACCTTACACTGATATGGCCTAGTTAACATAACAAAAAAAAAACCCACCCAGTGCTAGAGTGGATTCTGACTCAAAGTGACACTACAGGGCAGGGTAGAACTGCTCCACAGTTTCCAAGGAACACCTGGCAGATTGGAACTGCCGACCTTTTGGTTAGCAGCCATAGCACTTAACCACTACATCACCAGGGTTTCCCTAACATAACAAAGAAAATGCTGTTCTCAAATGAGATAACATCCACAGGTATCAGGGTTAGAAGCACAATGCAGCTAAGAAAACCCACTGCTATCAAGTGGATTCTGACCCATTGTCACCGTATAAGACAGAGTAGAATTGCCCCATAGAGTTTCTAAGGAATGTCTGGCAGATCTGAATTGCTGACTTTTTGGTTAACAGATGTAGCACTTAATCACTACACCACCAGGGTTCCCACAATGCAACTGGGGGGACACAATTCCATCCATAAGACTGAGGAATTCAGATTCTATCCTGCAGGCTACAGGTCACTAGAGGTTCTGTTAAAGGCAATGACATGACAAAATTTTAGAAATAGCAATGAAAGATTATTGTGTAACTGTAACTGTTTTATATTGAGTGACTTTTTAAAAATCACTTGCAGCTGTTGTGTTTCAATTTAAAAAATTAACTAATAACTGTGGAAAATGCAACCCATATTTATGCCAATATATTTGAAAATTAAAAAAAAAAAACAAGAAAAAAGAATACTCAAGCAACGTGATAAAGTATGAAAAAGAACAGAAGCGAGAGAAATGAAGAAGCCAGGAGGGCAGCATGGGGTGACGGGCTTGAATGCTGGTTTCTGAGGAAAGTTAATTAAATTTGCTCAGCCTCAATGTCCTTTAAAACTCACCTAACAAAATAGTGTGGAGATTAAAGAAGAGCAATTATTTTAACTTACCTGTAAATTATTGCCAGAACCCACACGGTCCTCAAGGGCATGCTAACAAACCCTCCAAAAAAACCAGAGGCCACTCTGTCAGGCAGCTGTGTGACTCTGGGTAACTAAATTAAACACCCCTTGCCTCACTTTCCTCATCTGTAAAATAGGTATAATAACACCTACCTAAAAAGCCCTGGTGACATGGTTGGTAAGCACTTGGCTGCTAACCAGAAGTGGTTAGAAGCTACCAGCTGCTACACAGAAGAAAGGTGTGACATCCCTGCTTTCCTAGAGATCTCAACCTTGGAAACCCTATGGGGCAATTCTACTCTGTCCTATAGGGTCAAATGAGTTGGCATTGACTTGGCAGCAATGGATTCGGTTTGCTTTTGGTTTTCATAAATTAAAGTACTAGACACAGTGCTGGCCCTGGTAAGTACCCAGTACATTTGATTTCTTCGGTAAAGCAGGGCATGTACTGACAGGGGACAGTGGCGATGCAAAGAAAGGGAGAGGTTGGTGGTTGTTTCAAAAGCAGACCTGATTGGCTCTAAATTGCAGGAGAAGGAACACTCAGAGATAACGGGGTGGGGGGCACTTTCCCTTGTGATTGTGACATATAAGACACTACAATCAAATCAAAATACCCAGTCTCAGCGACACATCCTTAACCCAACTTTCCTAAAAATCTCCTTTTTAAAGAAAATGATTCCTCAGAGACGTTACTGCAAGAATGACCAGAAGATGGCGCTGCAGACAAACCAAAACAAACCCACTGCCATGGAGTCGATTCCGATTCCTAGCAACCCCATAGTACAGAGAAGAACTGTCCCATAGTCTCCAAGGAGCGCCTGGTGCATTCAAACTGCCAACCTTTTGGTTAGCAGTCATAGCAGTGAACCATTACCCCCACCAAGGTTTCTGCTTTGCCACTTGTGAACGAAAAATTGACCTCCATGGTGGCTCTCTATCTAATTTCCCTTGCCTCATGATCCTGCTCTGCAAGTAGCCTCCTGTCTTCTGTGAATCCTCATCTTTCCTGCCCTGAAATCTAGTTTGGTGCTTCCCTAATGGCCTGGCAACCTGGGAGCAGATTCAAGACCTTTAAGTCACAGAGCCAAGATTGTGACTAGCGCCTATGTATACTTCCCTGCTCTCTTCACTACATTCATACAGATTATTGACCAAAACCTATATAGCCTTGCTGTCGACAGCACCCCGATGCACTGCCAAGTCCCTTCAGCCTCCTGTGTGTCACTCAGTGACAGCAAAGTCACCGCTATTCCCTACCTCTTACATTTTTTAACTTCTCTCAGATTAGCCCAGCATTCAAAATACATTTATAGATTTGGTGGCATGATAATGTACCTCATTTTCTGAAAACCTCAGTGTTCCTGGTAAAACAACCTGTCAGCTGTAGCCTACAGACAGCCCTAGGACATGGGAAATGATGAGTGTTCCCGAGCCAAGCTAAGTGACTTATCCAGAGGGATATCTGAAAGTCACGGGACTGGACTCTGACAGCTGATAAAGAAGAAAAAATGTTCCAGGCCACTTCCCTCTTTCTTCCCGTTGAGGGTTTGTGGCTCTTCTTCCTCCATTTCTCACATGCTTGCATTATTTAAAAATCAATCTGAGAGTGATTCTCAGACCAATATTTTTGTGTGTCCTTCTCCATTCATAGCCTCAGACAAACCTCGTAAATAAACCTAAATTTCCAGTACTTATTCAAATCATCGACTCATGGCTGGCTTATTCAAATCATCTGGGCCTCTCTATTCCAGAGAATGAAGGCTTTGAAAGTAGGTCTGGGGAAGAAATTGAGGGTGACAAGAAAGGACTGAGGATCAAGGCTCCTAAATCTTTGCTGGATCTAGAAACTGAAGTAAATTTTCTAGCAGTTCTGTTTACCTTCGTCCTAAAACATTCCCAAGATTGCAGACCACGGTCTACAATCAGTCTGTCATTGGACTTAGCCTCTGTGGCCGAGAGGGGTCATCAGCCCTTTGCAGGTTATGTTACTCAAGTACAGGGACCTCATGTCATTTATGTGCCACACTGTGGTGAGCACCAGGCTGTTGTGTGGAATTCGCCCCGTGTCAAGTCTCTTTGTACTACTACACTCACGATGAATTTGTACCCCAGATAAAATAATAAACAAACTGGCATGTGGGAGAAACAGTGTGCTGTGTAGCCTCAGCCATCTTTCTGATCCAACTACTCCACCCTGAACACAACAGCACGTGAGCAGTCCCACACACCTGTAAGTATTAGTTGGTGACTGCTGGCAAACAGTGGAAAGGACAGCCAGAATTCTGGCCAAGGGTGACACGTACAGGCCTCTGCCTTGCCTCACAGCAGGTCATCCAGTCAGCCAACTGAGCATGTGCTTAGGGCATCAGTGAGGTCAGAAGACCTCAAAAAATGTCTGTTGAAAGAATTTGCTTTTGGAAAAAAAATTAAGGAGCCCTCACGAAAAATAATCAGAACTTTTCTGGACTTGTACTTATTTTACTTTTTATTGTTCTAGAAAATTGCTTTTACAAAAAGGTAACTCTTTTGAAGGCTTACTGGGTGCTGTGGAGTCGATTCCAACTCATGGCAACCTTGGGTGTGTAGAGTAGAACTCTGCTCCATGGAGTTTTCCCTGCTGTGACCTTTTGTAAGCAGAGTGCCAAGTCTTTTTTCCAAGGCACTTCTGGGTGGCTTTAAACTGCTAAACTTTGTTGAGTTCTTAACCATTTGTGATACCTAGGGACTTTTTCAGGGTCTTGTTTTCTTCCAGGAGCCGACCTGCATTTCCTAGACTAACACACTCCACCTCCACACCCTCCTGACACCAAGAGGCAAAGACCACTTGATGCCAGGGAAGCTGAAGGTAGGTGCCCTCACCCAAAACACCATTAATATGTCATGCTTTGGCTGAAAAAGAGGTTGTAAACTCTAGGCCTGTGGGCATTTTATTTGGCCAAAAGATGTTTTTTAATGCGTTTTTTTGGTTCTTTGCAATGTTTTAAAAAGTTTACATGAAAATTCACTTTTCTGATCTTTTAGTTTCTTTCCTTTAACAACGGAAGTTCAGTCTTGAGCTCAAAGTCCTAGAGAGTAAAAACTGTCTGAGCCGAGCTCGAGAGAGGTGCACTGCTGTGGTCTAGGCTGCGACAAAGCCCACCCATCCCTTGGACTCACCTGGTCTCTTCTCTCACCTGTGAAAGCTTCTTGGCTCCTGCTGGTGAGAAGGTGTTTGAAATTGAGATCCCTAATGCGCGTTCAAGTTTCTGACCTCTAGCAAAGGGAACACATTAAGCCTTCATCAGTCTCATCTTCACTTCACTCTGAATGAAAGTCCTAACAGCTGTTTGGGTAGGGGCGGGGACACAACATGACAGCGACACCAGTAGTTTGGTTCTGAGAGGAATACAGAAACCACCCTAAGAAAAAACAGGACTGAGCATGAGGTTGGCACCAGAATACCAATTCAGAATTTCACAGTGGGCCTACAGCACTCATTAAGAGTGTCCTACCTGGCTTGTCCCCAAGGATTCTGTCATGGCTCCTCTCTTCCAGCCTGGCTGCACTTACTGGTGAAAGCCTGATTTGGGACTTCAATTTAGGTTTAACTGGCTAGGGTAATGGCACAGACTACCCTGCCCATGATGTTAAGAAATGCCCAAGGTGTTGGATCCCCTGACTGAACTTACAGAAGAGCTCCATGATGCCAGGCCACTGGTCACTTGGAGCACTGGGTGCAGTTACCATTGAGGTCTCCATCAAAGGTAGAGCGTGTGAATGGACAGTGCTCCTTTCCCACCTGAGTCCTCTTTCTCTGCCCACAGTGAGGCCCAGGGAGCATCACCGCCACCAGGTCATTGCTTCCAGCTTCACCCAGGGCTAAAATACAAAGTGTCATCAAGGTAGGATACAATAATTCTTTTGCCTTCTGCATTAAAAAGAAAAAAAGGCAAATAAAATTATAATTTAGTTGTCTAAGGTTTTAACATCTTTAAAACGATCACAGTTAGCTGAAACGTTGGACACCGAAGTGAGGAGAAACCTAAGTGAAGAGTCAGACCCGACTGCTGTCTTTTCTATCCTACTGGTGTTTTCCGGTTTGCAGGAGTGTCCCCCACCCCCCACCTCCCCAACACCCCCACCACCCCAGCCCCCAACCCCTGCAGGCTGTAATGTGTGTAGATGTCTGATAAGGAGAAAACCTGCCGGACCATACTATTCAAAACTGTCTCCTAGAACTGCAAGAAAACAAAAGAAACCTTTTGGGAATCCCCACTGTAGACGGCTCACTACCTTCCAGATTGTAAAAAAGCGCTGTGACAAATCAGGAAACTCCTGGGCATGCCTTTTGCCACTAGATGTCACACTAAACAATCACGAATAAAAACCACCAGGTCCTGAAGGCCATCAGGAATCCGCAATCAGCAAAGGAGGGGCAAACTTGGTTTATCTAGTAGGTGGGATCGCCTGCACAGCACACAACCATCACCTACACCATGTTTCAGGATCACTATTCGTTGGACTCAACGGCACAGCGATGAGCTTGGTTTTTGAGAACCTTACTCCTGAGGAAGTTTTCACTTTGGCATGATTTTCTAATAATCATTTTTAAACCCACAGCTAAAAATCCTTCTCTAAGGTATTCTTCATAAATGGGAGCAATTTAGAGTTCAACATTGCTATGCACTTTTTAACAGAAGTGAATATCCCCAGAAAAAAACACCTACTCTTTATTTTACCAGACAAAGTGTAAAATACTTGGAGTATCTTCCCACTCACAGTATATTGTCTCATTTCCACAATATGTTTTCACAAAGTGTCAATACTGTGACTGCTTTGGCCAGATGGTTAATACGCTGGCTCAGAAATTGGATAAATTGCCATTGGATGCCTGGGTAAATTTATCTGCACTTTGGTTTCTTTTTAGAAAGGCAGGGACAATGTCTATCTTACTGGCTAGTTTTAAGAACTAACGTGATGTGTACAGTATTGGAATCCTTCCAAAAATTTATACTGTGATATTTCCAAGAGCCATGGTTACCCTTACAAAACAGGTGTTAGATATGCATTTGTAGCAAAGTAATACAATTTTTAAACTGAAAAAGAAATAAGTAGTACTAAATTCAGTCGTAGTATTCAAAGCAAGTATACCACAGAATTGCTAACTGACTTCAGAACATAGGCAGAGGCAGAAACTGGGACTGAGATATCCGCACAGTCCATGCTCTATCTTGCTTCAATAAAGGCATATTTGCATATCACAAGCCTGCAGACAGTGCCGTCTACCTCGGGCAGTTTTCACCTTAACTGCTGAAATTGCTACCCTAAAGTTTTTTTATTTCTTGATTTTAGTTTTTTTCCCTCCACTCATATTTAATCTCTCACCCCATTGACCCAGAATTCCCACATTTGGATACTGGGAAGTGTTGGGCAGTACACAGCCAGTGAAAGTAAAGGTAACTGAAATAATCACTAGAAAACTCGGCAAAACTGGAGGCCTGCTAGGGCAAACTGTGAAGAACTCTCATCTGAGTGTCTTTATTTTTGCCTGGACCAATTCTAGCAGTAGATGAATTCAGTTCGTGGCTTGCTGGTTAGTAGGTGAGGGTGGGGGCAGGGATCATAAATTATATTTCTGCAGATGAAAGGGAGAAATGGTAAGCACAAACCCCTTTCTCCCTGAAATAGCTAAGACGGAGGGGGTCCAACTACAGCCTTCCCTCAGGGCAGGGACAGCAAGTAGTTGCCAGCAGGGGCTGGATGGGGCAGAGTTAGAGCTAAATTTTAGGGCCTTTTGCAGGCCGCTTAAGGAGTTACCCTCTTAGCCATCCTTAAGGTCTAATCTCAGGTAAGACAGGGTTCAACTCATTCTTCAGCATCCTTCTCCACATGCTTCCAGAAAGCTGCCCAGCTGGGCACCCTGGTGTAGGTTTTCCGGTCCATTTTCTGCAGCAGCACAGTGCAAATCAGAAACACTGACCTCAACAGACATTTCGTTATTGCAAGACAGCTACGAATATTAATGCCTTGCTTTACCTAAAAGAATCATGGTCATATTTAGCTTTTTTCCAAGTACTGGGGCAAGCACTCTTCCAAGCAACAAGACTGTGAATCCTGAGGAAACAATCTGCAAGTTCTCCAAGCATTTAGGCCTTTAATGTTTTCACAACTTCTACCTGGGAAAGCTAAACGTCCCTGCGTTGCAAAGAGCCTAGTACTGGCAGGGACACAAAGGGGCTAGCCACCAGAGGATCCTTCCCCACAGGCAGAAGTTTCGGGAAACGAAGCCCTACACGCAGCCATCATTTCCACTCCTGCGTTTTCAAAAGATGAAAAAACGGAAAGGATCGGCAGGCTGGCAAACCCCAACAAGGAACTGCCCGGCAGATCTGCATCCTTGGGATCTCAGCAGCGGACGACCCCAAATCACATCGATAGAGGGAAACCCCAAGAAATGAAGGCTTTTTTGCAGAGAGGCAGGATTACTGAGTGCTGGCTGCAGGGAAGTACCTAGGGGGAGGGGGCTTGGTCGGGAGGACTTTCCAGCCACTCAGCGCTCATCAAAAAGTTCCCTTTATATGACCCCAGTGGCTCATCGCAGGGAGTTTCTCTGCTCAACCCCGGCACAGGGTTTAGGCTTCTTTTTCCCCCTAGCAGAGGACGAGACCAGTTCTCATTTCTGGTCTGACTAGCTTGGAAATTCCCCGCTCTTGACCCCGCCCCGGAGAAATCCCAGGCCAGCGTTTATAGGGCGCCGCGGCGGCGCTGCCGAGCCCACAGGAGTGCAAGCCAGCCGTCCTACCCACCAGCGACAGTGCGAGGGAGCGCGAGGCCCGCGGCCAAGCACATCTGAGCAGCAACGCCTGGAGCTTTCACCGCGCCATGTTTCAACCCACCGAGCACTCCCAGGAGTGGGCTATGGACGGCCCCCGGGATGGGCTGAAGAAGGAACGGCTGCTGGACGACCGCCACGACAGCGGCCTGGACTCCATGAAGGACGAGGAGTACGAGCAGATGGTCAAAGAGCTGCGCGAGATCCGTCTCGAGCCGCAGGAGGCGCCGCGCGGAGCCGAGCCCTGGAAGCAGCAGCTCACGGAGGACGGAGACTCGTAGGTGTCGCTGGGCCAGGTGGCGGGGTGGAGGCGGGGGGGACGCTGGACGCGCCGGGGCCGGGAAGGGAGCGCCGGGCCTGCAACCTGAGCAGCCGGGGCCCGGGTGCAGCAGGGAAGCGCACGGTCGTGGACCGGGGTTTATGCACGGACCTCGAAACCCTGCAAGACTGCACCTCTGCGCGTAGAGGGCACAGAGGATGCGGACTGCGACCCTGGGGGAGGGCACAGAGGATGCGGGCTGCGACCCTGGGGGAGGGCATGGAGGATTCGGGCTGCGACCCTGGGGGAGGGCACGGGGATTAATCGGGCTAAGACCTTGGGGTCCGCGGTTCAGCACCTCAGCTCCGGCGGCCTTTCCACGCACACACACACACACACGCGCGCGCACACACACCCACCCCCCCTACCCGAGCCCGGGTCCCCCGGACGGGGGCGGGGCGGCGGCGGGGACGCCAGGTCCCAGGTTGCATAAGGGGGCGGGAGTTTCTGCCGCCGCGGGCGCCGCGCGGCCGGGAGGGGAAGTACAGGGCGTTCCGGCCCGGCGGGAGGGCGGGGCGGTCTGGCCGGCGCCCGCCGAGGACGGGGGGAGGGCCCGGAAAGTCCCTGGGCCCCTGCCAGGAACACTCGGCTCATAATAACCTCGCGGAAAACACCGCGGCCTCGTCCTGCAGAAACCCCGGCCTTGCGCAATCCCCCGCAGGCCGCGCCTCCCTGGGCCCCACGCCGTGCGCTCACCGCCCCGGGGGTTTTTCCCTCTCCTCCCCTCAGGTTCCTGCACTTGGCCATTATCCATGAGGAGAAGGCGCTGACGATGGAAGTGATCCGCCAAGTAAAGGGAGACCTAGCCTTCCTCAACTTCCAGAACAACCTGCAGCAGGTGCGCCCCTTGCCAGCTCTGCACCCGTTCTGACCCCGTGGTGGAGCTGAATTAAGAAAGTGGCTCTGACACGGTCGTCCCCAAACCTTTATGAGTTAAGTCAGTGGGCATTATCCTCCCAAGCCTTTTACTTTCGAACCATTGACTGTCCAACAGAGTAAAGAAAATCACAATGATCTGGTGAGGCTTTTATAGCCCACCTGGAGCCTCTGGTGTTTCCTCACCCCCCAGAGCAGTGCTCAAACTGGGAGGTGTCTGGGGCTCAAGGGAACCCTGTTGGCGTGTTTGGCCTATGGCTTATCCTCTTTCTGTTTCCTCTTCTGCTTCTAGACTCCACTCCACTTGGCTGTGATCACCAAGCAGCCAGAAATTGCTCAGGTTCTTCTGGGAGCTGGCTGCGATCCTGAGCTCCGAGACTTTCGAGGAAATACCCCTTTACACCTTGCCTGTGAGCAGGGCTGCCTGGCCAGCGTAGGAGTTCTGACACAGAACTGCCAGACCCAGCACCTCCACTCCATCCTGCAGGCCACCAACTACAATGGTGAGTTGGCCAGCCGTGCCCCGCCAGAGAGCAGGTGACCTGTTGATGGGGGAGGTGGGTTGGTGGGAACAGTTCACGGGAATCCAGGCAAGAGCTGAAACTCCAACATGGGAAAGATTGGAAAAATAGGTATGCAAAATGGTCTCATAAATAAGGCTCATTCAGAACCCAGATTCAGAAGACATGCCTATCTTGTCCCTTAAAAGAGAATAGTTGGAAGATTCTACTCAAGGTGTAAGAGTTGAAACAAGTGGTTATATTTCTTCTGTTTGTTCTTCTAGGTCACACATGTCTGCACTTGGCCTCTATCCATGGCTATCTGGGCATCGTGGAACATTTGGTGTCCCTGGGGGCTGACGTCAATGCTCAGGTGGGTGCTTCAGATGGAGTGAATCAGGCACCAGCTCCTCCCTCCTCTTGAGTAAGACTTGGTCACAGCAGACATTCCAAAAGCAGTTGTGATCATTTTGCACTCCCTCTGGTTTCAGGAGCCGTGTAACGGCCGGACGGCCCTCCATCTCGCGGTGGACCTGCAGAATCCCGACCTGGTGTCGCTGTTGTTGAAGTGTGGGGCTGATGTCAGCCGAGTTACCTACCAGGGTTACTCTCCATACCAGCTCACCTGGGGCCGCCCAAGCGCCCGGATACAGCAGCAGCTGGGCCAGCTGACCCCAGAAAGCCTGCAGAGGCTGCCAGAGAGTGAAGATGAAGAGAGCTATGACACGGAATCAGAGTTCACAGAGGACGAGGTGAGTTTCTCCTAGACCTCTTCAACTTTCAGGGGTCTGTAGGCACTTCAAGGAGCCATTCTGCCTGCCTGCACCCTCATGCGCCCCAGAACTGCTCTTTGTCTGAAAGGTCTGAACACAATAATACTCCAGTATTCCAGAAGCAGTCTCTTCTGGTACAATTCACCATTTTGTAAGGAAAGGAGAGTTGAACGCAAACGACTGCAGCCCATAAAGTTAATTTATGTTTGGGTAATGGAGAACAGAGTCCAAGGATGTACTTGAGTTATTTTCAGTAGGAACCTCCCCGCCCCGCATCACTTCCGTGTCCTTGATGATGCTCTGGAAGTTTCATGTGCCTTTTTTCCTCTCCTTTTTAGCTGCCCTATGATGACTGTGTACTCGGAGGCCAGCGCCTGGCATTATGAACAGAACAGAAAGTGTCTATAGAAACACGGACTTGTGTATTTGTACAAAAAGAGAGTTTTATTTTTCTAGAAAAAAGAAAAGAAAAAAAAAATGGAAAGGGCCTACCAGTAGACACAGACACACTGTGTCCCTGTGATGGGGCAGCTGTCATTTTCTGTGTGTGAATTCCGCGTTGGGGCCAAGAAAGATCCTTGGAATCCGAAGAAACCCTCTTTCAGGCTCTCCCTTTGTGGGGAGTTTTTGGAGACGGTTATCCAAAACTTGATAAGAAGGACCACAGTTTATTTATTGTACTTTTGACTGAACCACCGTGGGTTTAGTGGCTGGCCCCAGTTGTATCCTGTCACGTGTGTTCAACTTTTGCCAGCGTGGGATTGAAACCTTGACCTTCTCCTCGTCAGGGTCATGTTGCCCTCCCCCCTGTAAATGATGTTCATAGTGTATTTTGTTGGTAATTATTTTGGTACTTTTAAAGATGTATATTTATTAAATAGATTTTTACAGAGTTTATCCTGGTGACTTCCTTTAGGTTGTGAGTTTGCCCAGGACAGCAGGGGGCTCGGATTCTGAGTCATTCAGTCTTCAGGCAGAGGTGGAAGTGTGGGAGCGCTCCCCACAGCCAGCTTCGTAACCCTTTCAGAGAGTAGCTTCTCACGCTGCGCACACCAGCCTTCCTCTGGCGTGGGAGGCTGTTGCCATGGGAAATACAACTCTCAGGTTTGGGGAGGGCGGCAGCATGCTGCTTGACCTGTGGCTGGAAAACTTCGCTGTCACTGGCTTTCATTCCTGGTTTAAGCTGTTCAGAGACCTTTGCCCAGTTAAGGAATTATTTTAGCAAGGAGGAATAGCTGAATTCAGGTTATATACAGCTAAGAAAGATCTCACCTCTAATACTGGCAGTCACAAGATGCAGGGTGAGGAATGGAGCTGTGCAGTTAGCAGATGCCCACCTCTGAGTCTCATATTCCTCATTAATAAAATGGGCTGTTGTGAAGACTGTGTAAGATGTCAATGAAGAAAGCAGAGCCGAGTGTCAGGCCTATAAGTGCTAATGAAACAAGCTATTGCATAACTTCTGTATTTTGCTTGGAAGGTTGAGTGTCCTGTGCAAGGTCACCTTGCAAAAGAGGGAGGTGATTGACTTATCTTAAAAACTCTCTTGCTTTCAGGCTCTTCAGTGTCAAGTGCATTCCCCCTCTAGCCCCACCTGTTGCATTGCCTGCTGTAGTGGAAACTTGTCATTAACTCACACATTAGTAGAATAAGAATGACGGAAGTGCGAGATTCCACAAGAAATCAGTAACTCACAAAACTTGGGTTTAGATTCTGTCTCTCAGTGTTCTCCCTCAAAACTTAACTCTTGCCTAGGTAGAAATACGGGTAAAGGAAAGTCTACGGCATTCTATAAAGTGCAGGATGGTTTATAAATATAATTCTGTGCTTTGGCTTATACCAAAGAAAACCTGACCTGATCCACAAATGGTGTCCAAGTCAAATAATTACAACAGTCACCTTCCTCTGACAAAAGGAGACAGTGTGTAGTGGCTCTTTGATAAATAGTGTTACTGCAGACTAGTACCAGCTGATCCAGAGCCAGCTGTGCCTCTCTTCCTCCAGCCTCAGTCTGGAGCCAGCCACTGTATCAGACTTACCCTCTCTCTGAATGCCCCAGTTTCATCACTGAAATTGCCTGTCCCTACCAAACACAGGTGTTAACATTATCTAGCACATGACTATTGCTTAGGCTCAGCTGTCAGCTGGTAAGGAGAGAGGTAAGATGGGAAGAAGGGAAGTTCATGCCCTCATACCCTTAAGGACAGAGACTAGAAACTGGACTCCCCAATTCTGGAGTGTTTCTAGGGCTTCTAACTCAGATATGCCCCTTAAATTTTCTTGCAGGGTGTTAACGTTTGTGCCAAGTCACCCGTATACTCGTCACTGGAGTTCTGTGCAAGATGGCTGGGGAAAAGTGACCAAGGGATGTGGCCCATCTCTTAGTCTCCTTGGTGTCCTGGTCTTGTGTAGGGTGCTGTCCCCCATGGTAAAGCAGCTAGAGGCTGTCAGGGCGAACAGGGAGCTCTTAGGACCCAGTAGGGCCCCCCCTTCCCACTCTTCCAGGCTTTTCTGCTCTTCAGACCCCAACTCAGATCAGATTTGGTCCAGTTCACTAATACAGGGGCAGCTGGGCACAGGTAAGGACTGAGTCAGCTGTAGTTCCGTAGACTTTCTGGGTCCTTTTCTGGTTTTCCACATCTTCTTTCTTCCTTCCATCTTTTCTCTTTTTTTCATACCATTTGGTTAGGTGGCTGGAGCCTGGAGATTCCAAAAGAAAAATTGTGGAACTGAAACTTTACAATCTGTAGAAAATCTTAAATTTCCAAGCAAACAGGAATCAAAACCTTCAAAGAAAACACTGCAGCAGACCTGTATGCCCTTTAATTTCCCCCAAGAAGCTAAGGGTTTAGCTCGGACGGGATGATTTAGGTTAAAACTTCAGTTGCTAACAGAGGTGATGAAGTGGTAGCAGAGCTGAGTCAGTCTGGTGGCTTCTTCCCTTACCTACCTTCCTGCTGATTTTCATTAACTTGCCTGAAGATTCCACTGCTATTCAGTCAACTCCAACTTATAACGGCCCTATAGGACAGGGCAGAACTGGCCCATGGAATTTCCAAGGAGTGCCCAGTAGATTTGAACTGCCCGTCTTCTGGTTACCAGTCGTATCCCTTAACCACTGTGCCACCAGGGTTTCCAGCTTGCCTGAGGTGTAGTCCAAGTTTCATTTAACAAGAACGGCCCGAGCTGTGGAACCTCGGTGACCGACACATCCAAGAAGCAGTCCCCAACCTCTGGAAGCTGCGTGAGCATAGCCCAAGTGAGTTTCCTCATTTGAAAGAAGTACTACAGAAACCGAAACAGAGATTACTTGTGTGTTTCCTTCCTAGGGATGTGGGACTTGCAGTGCCATTCATTCATGCGCATTGCAGGCCCCGTGCTAGGAACGAGTCACAAAGATGACCAAGTCTTGGCCTTTGCCCCACAGAGCTCTCTGCTTAGGCAGAGAGTGTGACAGACAAGAACAAGTAAGACAGTGTGGGAAGACGAAACACAGGCCTCAGGAGCCCAGAGCCAGGCCGTAACACAAGAGTGTCCTGGGGAGGAGATCAGGAGATTATGCCCCAGTTAGCTACTTACCCAGCAGTATTACCTATCGGGTCACTATGAGTCAGAATCAACTTGACAGCAATGGTACGTGTGCTATTTTTTGGAGTCCATTGATGGTACAAACAGTTGAGCACTCAACTACTAATTGAAAACTTGGCGGTTACAATCTACCCAGAGACACTTGGGAAGAAAGGCCTGTTGATCACAGCCTTGAAAACCCTGTAGAACACCTACTCTAAAACACATGGGGTTGCCACAAGTTGAACTTGACGGCACTTGGTTACCGGTGCTATCTGTTCTCTCATCCCATACCCCAAAGGACCTGTGGCACCCTTTTAACAGGTGGTAGAGACTTCCAGTTAGATGAAAGTCACCACTCCAGTAGGCTATGCTGTTCATTTCTGTATGTGCCAGACCCTGGATTCCAAAACTGCAATTGAAAAGAGCTGGCCACCAGCCTTCGAATCAGCAACAAGTGGTGTACAGGTCTTGGTCCAGAGCTTCTCAAACTCATTATACTTCTGAGTGACCTGGAGATCTTGCTGGAAGCTGGGTTCTGATTCAGTTGCCTTGGGTCTGGCCTCAGAGTCTCTGTCTCAAACTCCAAGATGAAACAGGGCTGCTGGTCTTGGGGACCACTCTTTGAAGAGCTAGAGCTGAGACAAGTGCTCTCTGCTGTCACCCTTGGTGCCACCATAAACCAGGACAAACGCTTCTACAGCCTGTCTTGAGGATGACCCAGCATCGGCCAACCAAAGGCAGGGCTGGCACTTCTTACTGATGTTAGAGTGCATGACAAGGCCAACAAGCCTGCCACCAAACCCCGAAATTGTAATCAGGGAGGTGGTTGACACAGTAGAAGACCAAAGGCGTGATCATCTGAGCTCCAAGAAAGGAGCAAAAGTCATGGAGGAAATACACTGGAAAGAGCAATGCGCCAATGAAGAAGACTTGATTTTAAAACTGTTTGTGCCTTTGTGTGGGGTTGCTATGGCATTCAAGAGGGGATATGCCTAGGCCTTAGGACCTGAAAGGAGCAGAGGGTATGCTGCTATCCTATGGCAAAGTCCCCACTATCCTTGTTGGAATATAGGAAATGTTGACAAGTGGTTGACTAAAATGCATCAGAAAAGGCTTTGAATCAAGAATAACTTCCCCTTAAATGTTGCCATCATTTCATATTTTCTTTTTTAACTCACTGAATTTCTTTCAGCATGTTAAATGTGTGCCAAGTCACCTGTACACTGTTAACTCGAGCGCTGTACAAGAGGGCTGGGGAAATGTGACGAAGGGATGTGGCTATGTGGACAACACAGGCAATTCCCAGGTTATGAAAGTCTGTTTCAGAGACAACTCATGCTTAGGAATGAACTGCCTTAAAGCCTGTTATATTGAAAATTTAAGTTAAATACATACGGTGGTTCATGACAATGAAACACGTGTACTACTTTGTGATGCTCATGAAACACTGCAGTTTGTAAGTGTCTTATATGCACACGAAGGGAAAATATATGCTAAGTTTATATGTTAAGACAAACATTTTGACCAACTGGTGCTAAATAGACAAACTTGGGTAGAGATCTCCCTCATAACTCAGGGACTGGCTGTATTCAGTTTTTTAAATGGTAGTCTTCAAAAACCCTTATATTGCCATATTTTCATTTTGTACAACATTTTATTCAAAGTTTTAAATGATGTATGATGATATAGGTCACAGGATAAAATAAAAGACTAAGTTTACCTCTATTTATTTATCAGACTCATAAATAGTCCATTACCGGCGAGTTGATTCAATACTTCTCCCATGGGTTTGAACCAAACCAAATCAAACCTATTGCTGTCAAGCAGATTTCAACCCACAGCCACCCTACAGGACAGAGTAGTGCTGCCTCATAGGGTTTCCAGGGAGTACCTGGTAGAGTCAAACTGCTGCTGACCTTTTGGTTAGCAGCTGGAATTATAACCACTGTTATCACCAGGGTTTTCCCATAGGGTTTATAAGGTTGTAAATCTTTATGGAAACAGACTGTCACATCTGTCTCCTGAAGCTTATATGGAGTGTTGACTATGTGCCAGGCACTGTTGTAAGTGGCATACAAACATTAACTCCTTGAACCCTCAAATTACCCTGCTAGGTAGTTACTATTATTATTTTCATTTTCATACTTTAGACGAGGAAACGGAAAAGTTAAGAAGCTCCAGCTGGCACACCTGGATGTAAATGGCAGTCAGGTCTGGGTCAGTTACAGACTTCATATTTCTAACCAGTGGTATAAAGGAGCTTCCAGCAATACGTGGGAAATCCCACCAACAAACATGACATCAGGCTGTCAGTTCTGAATGTGTTTATTACTGATATCCTGCCAATGCTGGGTAAATATTAGAGAGGGTGGTTTGAATTTCTGATGCATTCATGGGAAAATATCTCACAGAACTATGTAATAATGCAGAGAATGCAAGATGTAAGATGTAAGATCTTAGGAAACTGCAGTACTTAGATAGGGACTCCAATCCTAACCTAGCTTCTCTGAAATTTGTGCAGTGTTAAGTTTCATGTGTCGCTAAATAAAGGAAGTGAGGCATGGTTTCTCCTTCCAGGAGTTTCCACTCGTGCAGCCTGTGTTTGCTTGTGACTGACACTCAGTCTACTCAAAACACCACATTAAACACTTTGGTCAGACTTTTAAAAACTTTGTTTTAATATTCATCTCCAGGAAACCCCCAGACACACAAACAAATGCAACTTTTGATGACCAATGAAGGAGCTTGTTTTCTGGTGAAATGTTCTAGCTCCAGTTCCATTTTGAATTGATTTTTAATGTTCTTCTCTGAATGTCTTCTCATCCCCTCCTTTGAGAGGCAAGTCTCTTGCTGGATCTTTGCCACATGGCCCAGGGGGCCGGTCCAAGCCACCAAGGTAGCCCATAAAACGTTTTTGAGTGCACATTTAATCTGGTGGTTCTCTTCCTTGAAGCGCAGAGTGAACCTTCCAGGTTGAAGAAGAGGCCCAAACCACAGATATGTAAGTATTCATGTATTTTATAGGTCGAACAGGAGCAGGACGCTTGCGCATCTTTGAAGTTAGCACTAAGATTAGCAGTACCTATTAGCACATTCAGAGACATGGTGGTTCAGCGGTAGAATTCTCACCCCTGCATGGAGGAGACCCAGGCTGGATTTCTGGCCAATGCATGTCATGCACAGAGACAATCCAACTGTCACTGGAGGCTTATGTGTTGCTCTGATGCCAATTCAGCAGACCCTCGAGGCTAAAAGAGACTAAGAAGAAAGGCCTGGCAATCTACTTCAGAAAACCAGCCAATGAAAGCCTGTGAATCACAACACAGGACTGGATAGCATTCCATTGTGCATGAGCTCAACACGAATCTCTAATGGCACTCAACCACCATGGCATATTTGACAGGGAAGGCTTCTTCTGGGGCATAGCCAGTACTTCCCAGGTATGAAATGCATGCAGAAATGATGCTTCTGAGCAACCCTGAATGTGCAACCCCCACTCATGGTCCTTACAACACCCCAAGTGACTGCTCTACACACATGCTGAGATTAAAAGATACCCAGAGCAGCCTGGCTCCAAACACCTTCCCTCCTCACTTTCAGCAGGGCCTCAGATTGTACTGGAGTCACACCAAAAGGTCAAAAAGACTTTCTGCGAGGAAAGAGACCAGCACTTCCATTCTGGGGAGGGGAAACAGGAATGTGCTCATTTATCCTGTTGGATACCAGCTTCCTAAGTATCACCAGCATGATTGGTCAGAAATCAGAGCTGACTTCACTGTTTTGGGGGGAGGGGCAGGGAGCAAGATCAGATCTTCTGAGAACTCAGGTTTAAAGCTGGTCTCGAGCAGGGGCTGGATTGGGAGTGGCTAAGCATCATGAGATTCCCCAGGAGGGGAAGCAGCAAAACAAGGATTTTAAGACAAGGGACTTTGAAACATATTAGGCATGAGTTGTTGATGGTTTTTTTGGGAAATTCCTGTAATCAACTCCTGCCTGGGCAGGAGTCTTCTGGAATACTAAACTTATAATGAAGATAATGGAAGAATAAAGTCGTGTTAAAGTAGACAATAAACTAAGGAGAAGATAGGTAGTTTCAGTTTCAACCCAATTAGTCATAGGCCTAGAGTAAAGTCCTAAAGGGTCAGACATGTGACCTGAAGCTAAAAGCAATGAAAATCACTTGGCTATCAAGTCAGTTCCATTGCAAGCAATGAAAACTACTTTTGGATAATTTAGATAGGAAAGAGATTTGTAGAAAGAGTTTTAGGGAGCCCCCAGGACCTCCAAGTGGGCTGGAGAAGGTCCGATAGCCACCTCAGCAGCCTTCATCCCAAACATCCTCACACTGGTCACTGGTTCCTGGCCTTGGCTGTTCCCACTCTGGCCAAAGTGGTTGCAGTCCAGGTTGGTTTGTTTATTTGTTTAGCTTCTATTTATGGAGAATATCATATATACATATATTGAGGTTGTCAAAGATTTCATTTTACTTGGGTCCACAATCAATGCCCATTGAAGCAACAGTCAACAAATCAAAAGATGCATTGCATTGGGAAAATCTGCTGCAAAGGATCTCTTTTAAGTGTTCAAAAGTATAGATGTCACCTTGAAGACTAAAATGCGCCTGACCCAAGCCATGGAATTTTCTGTCGCATCATATGCACGCAAAAGCTGGACTGTGAACAAAGAACAAGGAGGAAAAATTGATGCCTTTGAGTTGTGGTGCTGGAGAAGAATGTTGAATTTACCGTGGACTGCCAAAGAACAAATAGATCTGTTCTGTAAGAAGTACAACTAGAGTGCTCCTTGGAAGCAAAGACAACAAGACTGTGTCTTACATACTTTGGACTTGTTTTCAGGAAGGATCAGTCCCTGGATAAGGACATCATGCTGGGTAGAGTGGACAGTCTGCAAGAAAGAGGAAGACCTTCGATGAGATGGATTGACACAGTGGCTTCAACAATGGGCTTAAGCATAAAAACGATTGTGGACGTGGCGCAAGACTGGACAGTGTTTCGTTCTGTTGTTCATAGGGTCACTGTGAGTCAGAACCAACTCGACGGCACCTAACAACAACAATAACATATGAGGGAACTCTGTCCCTGAAATTCAGGGGTCATAGACAAGACTACATCCTTCAAGAAGGTCATCTTATCCAGTGATCAGACCTCCGATCAGCTGAAAACAGCCTGGTTGGCCCCACCCAGTGTAAACATAAAACTATTTAAATAACTTTAAGTCTGTCTTCCCCACCCTCCTAATTGAAAGATCTTCCCTTATCAAAATCTTGACTATAAACAAACCTTAGCCCTTCCCCTTCTAATCAACACTTCTTCCTTATTCAGATCATAAGTCCCCTAACCAGAATTTCTTGCTACTCCTCTTTCTTTTCTTATCAGATCATAAATCCCCTCACTGCACACTACCTCTGAAACTTTAAAACTATAAAAAAACCTGCCTTACTAGCGAGGGGCAGGCTGAGCCACTCGGTTCAGACCCCACTCTCGTTTTCTTCCGAATAAACTTCCCTGGACCCTTGGACTGGTGTGTCTCTGCCTGTTTCGGGCCACCCTCTCCCCAGTAATATACAGATCTGATAAGTCCGCGAACTTAATTGTTCTAAATGCTACTTATCATTGCTGAATATCACTATGGTCACCTTCGAAGTACCCCCCTTGGGAAGCTATGCACTGATGCAGGACCTTCCACCTTTCAAAGCAATTTTGGGACTCTTTCTGGAATGGCCATTGTGCCTGGTGGCCTAGTGGCAAGTTTGCAAACTTAATTGTATGGTTGTCTGTGAAGTTTTTAGCCAGTAAACAAATCAAATAACTATTGGAATACCCTCCCTCCTCACCTAATCTGGTCCCCAGTGACTTCTTTCTTTACCTGAAAATAAAGGAAATATTGCAAGGAAGACATTTTGATGACATTCAGGACATTAAAGCTAATATGATGACAGCTCTGATGGCCATTCTGGAAAAAGAGTTCTAGAATTGCTTTGAGGGGGGACTAGGAGCTGGCATTGGTGAATGGTTTCCCAAGGGGTATACTTCTATGGTGACCATAGTGGTACTCAGCAATGAGGTATGCAGCACTTTTTCTAAGACAAATTGACAAACTTAATGGCAGTCTTCCTACACAGATGCTGGCAAAACATTTCAGTGAGCTCCGTCACCCAGCTTGAGTTATCAGCTCGTAGGCAATTCCATTTTATTTATACTTTCAATCACCTGCTTCCCCACATTTTATTTTGAAACAAAGGCCAGTAAACATTGCATCATTTCATCCCTAAATATTTTAATATGTATCTCTAAAAGAGAAAAACTTAAAGGAAAAAAAAAAAAGGTTAGTTTCAATACAATCATCACACCTAAAAAAACAATTAGCAGCAATCCAAGAAGATTCTTTTACTCTCTTCTTTATGCTTTCCTTTATTACTTTTATTACCAGAAGGGAAAAACAAAAAACATCACAACACAATACACAGTAAGACTTCTGTCATTTTTTATTTGCTCTCAAAAATATCAATCCACACTTGAGCTCAGCCAGCATATTCAGTCCTGAGAAGAAACTCAAGTTAGGGGACTCAGAAGCTGTCATGGGTCGAATGGGGTGTGTGTGTACTCCCCATCCCCCCTGAAATACGTGAGTAGCGGTTTGGCTGGGCGACGATTCCTGGTATTGCGTGACGTTCCTCCAAGTTGTAAATCCTGCCTCTATGATGTTAATAAGGGAGGATGGGCTGCAGTTATATTGGTGGGGCAGCACTCTGTGTAAGATTGCTTTGTGCCTTGAGGCAATCTCTTGAAACAGAAAGAATGAATCTAGCAGAGAGATTTAGGGACCTCACGTCAGCAAGAAGCAGTGCCGGGAGCAAAGAGCACCCTTTGAAAAGGACCCAGAGTCCCTGCCCAACAGAAGCTTCCAGTCCAAGGGGAGATGAACAACAAGGACCTTCCTCCAGAGCCAACAGAGAAAGCCCTCCCTGAAGCTGATGCCCTAAATTTAGCCACTGGACTGCAACCAAATAAAATCTCTTTTTTATAAAAGCCATCAGCTTATGGTATGTCTATTACAGCAGTATTAGACGGCTAAGATAGAATTCTAACCCAGGGTGGCAGAAGGAATGTTTGTGTTACATGTGACAGAAACTTCTGGAGCTCAGGACAGTGACGCGTGAAGCCTGGGAAGGCCATCAGAACTGCCTCAGCCTTGACTCCTGCTTCCTTCTGTCATACACTGCCCATTTTCTCTCTGCAGTAGGCTTCCTCTGTTCTTACACAGAAATAGGTGGGGCTATGGTAACTGAGTTCACAGGTGGCAAGCAGCACCCAAGATGGGCCCACCCCTCAGTTAACCTTCCTCCCTATCTCGCACACACGCCCCTACTCCGAGGCAGAGGGCTCAGATCAGTCTAATTGTGTCCCAGGAAGCATTCTACTGCGTGTGTAACTCCTGAGAGCTGCATTTCCCAGGATGGATCTACACAGATGGAGGACAATGACCGGAAGTAGGAATCTTGTGAGTCAGAGAGAGCCCGGCAGATGCCTGCACCATGTGTGGTCAGCACCCACCTCCCATGAGGTCCATGTCCACCCCACATGAAATCCATACCCATCTCACATGAGGTCTGTGTCCACCCCACATGAGATCTATGGTGACAGAGAGCATCGTTGGGGAAAAACCAAGTACCTACAATAATCAGAGAGCCATACGGAAGGATCTCACAGAGGGATCCCAGGTACGAAAGATGTGCGCCACTCCTGGCTCTTCTTTTTTGCTGGTAGGAAGTCCTCCTCTCTCCTCTCTGCTCGTTTATATCTCAAAAGAGATTGACTCAAGATATAACCTAACCATGTAGATCGAGTTCTGATTCATTAATATAACTCTCTCTGATCCTGCCTCATTAACATTAGAGATCAATATTTACATCACATGGCATAACACATCAGGTCACAAAATGCTGGAAAAACAGAGTACTGGGAATCTTGACCTTAACCATGTTGACACACACTTTGGGGAAGGCGATTCAATCCATCACGGTTGTTTCAATTCATGATGCTAAGAAATGGTCAGTGATCACCTAGCCTAAACTAAGCCTTTTATACCCGAAGACAGCAGGCCCCAGGGAGGGTCAGTGACTGCCCCCAAATTAAGCCAAGTAACTGAGAGTACCGACCAAGTCCAGAGAGCCAGTCCCCAGCCCCATATTTGTACCATTGCCTGGACAGACAAGAAGGGAACAAGGCTTTCCAGCAGAGAAGGGTACCAAGGTGGGTTTGTACTTGGAGACCCTCAAGGAGAACACAGGGTTTCTATGGTCAGATGACAGGGGTGGGACCGGCTTACAGAATGCTATGGATATCTGGACTTTACCTATAGGCAGTAGGAAGCCACCCCGGGTTCCTGAGCAGGGCTGTCACAAAAGTCCAACAGTGGTACTTAGGAGAGCTTACAAGGCAGGGCAAGCTGTCAGGAAGCCTAGCCTAGAAGCTGCTACCACTGAAAGCAGACCTGGATGGAAGATGAATTAGGTATCAGATACATTGGCGAGTGTTCAGTGACATTAGTTACAGAGTGTTATGCAACCACCATCATGTCACCATTTCCAAAACTTCTTAATCACCCCAAATTCTGTTGTTGTTAGGTACATCAAGTCAGTTCTTACCCACCGCAACACTGTGTACAAAAGAACAAACAGTGCCTGGTCCTGTGCTATCTTCACAATCATTGTTTTACGCTTGAGCCTGTTGTTGAAGCCACTGTGTCAATCCACCTCATAGAAGGTCTTCCTCTTTTTTGCTGACACTCTACTTTACCAAGCCTGATGTCCTTCCCTAGGGACTGGTGCCTCCTGATAACTTGTCCAAAGTTCCTGAGACAGTGTCTTGCCATTCTTTCTTCTAATTAGCATTCTGGCTGCACTTTTTCCAAGACAGATTTTTTACGTTCTTTTGGCAGTCCATGGTATACATACTCAATATTCTTTACCAACGCCAGAATTCAAAGACACTAATTCTTCTTCTGTTTTCCTCATTCATCATCCAGCTTTTGCACGCATTGCAAGGTAACTGAAAACACCATAGCTTGAGTCAGGCTCATCTTAGTCTTCAAGGTACCATCTTTGCTTTTCTGTGGTTTAAAGAGATCTTTTCCAGCAGATTTGCCCAATGCAGTGTGTTGTTTGACTTTTTGACTGCTGTTTCCATGAAAGTCAGTTGTGGATCCAAGTGATATGAAATCTTTGACAACTTCAGCCTTTTCTCCATTTATCATGATATTGCTTATTGGTCCTGTTGTGAGGATTGTTGTTTTTTTATGCTGAGGTGTAATCCTTACTGAACTCTGTGGTCTTTGATCTTCATCAGTGTTTCAAGTCCTTTTCACTTTCAGCAAACAAGGTTGTGTCATCTGGATAACACAGGTTGTTAATGAATCTTCCTCCAATCCTGATGCCCTGTTCTTCTTATAGTCCAGTTTCTCAGATTATTTGCTTAGAATACAGATTGACTAGGTATGGTAAAAGGATACAGCGTTGACACACACCTTTCCTGGCTTTAAACCATGCAGTGTCCCCTCATTTTGTTAGAACCACCACCTCTTGGTCTAAGTACAGGTTCTTCATGAGTACAATTAAGTGTTCTGGAGTTCCGATGTCAGGTCAAAACTCAGTATCCATTAAGCAGTAACTTCATGTTCTGTTCCTCCCCTTCTGCAGACCCTGATAACAATTAATCTACATTTTATGTCTACATCAAAAATCAAATTTACCACCTGGAGTCAATTCCAACTGATAGAAACCCTATGGAACAGAGTAGAACAACCCTGCATTGGATGTCCAAGGCTGTAAATCTTTTAATATTGCTATTATTATGGTGATTAGTAAAACTATACAATCCAAATCAATTTTGTATGCATGCCCATCTACAGCTCCGTCTGCTGTCCTCAACCTGTAACCACATACTCCTCCTTTGCACTCTTCACTTGTAGTATCCTCTTAAAGAAACACCTGTCCCCTCCTCTCCACTCTACCCTCTCCCATCTAGGAAGACACCAATGGGACAGACTCCTATGAATGTATAAAACCATAAAGTACATATACTACATGCTCGCACTGTGTCCACGAGTCCAGTCCATTCTTGTCTGAGGAGTTGACCTCCGTACTGGTTTCAGGTCAGGGCCAGCAGTAAGTTTAGGGGCCATGTTCCCAGGGGACCCTCCAGGCTGTTGGACCATCAGTTCTGGTCTTTTAGTAGAATTCTTGAACTGCACACCTCTTTTTCTCATGTTACCTCAGGACTCTACTTTTTGTCTCCCATCACGGCTGCCTTTCGTGGTGGCTGGGTGCCATCCAGCTCTTCTGGTCTTGTGCTGATGCAGTCTCGCAATCATATGGGTCCTTCTGTCTCATGGGCTCATTTTTCATGTCTTTGATGTTATCGGTTGTCATCTGTTCCAGATGGATTGAGACTATTTGGTATTCTTCAGATGGCAGCTTGCTAGCTTTAAGACCCCAGATGCCACTCACCAATATGGGGTGCAGAAGACTCTCTTATCAAGGCTGTAAATCTCTGTGGAAGCAGACTGCTCTATCTTTCTCCTGTGGAGCAGCTGGTAGGTTCAAATCACCAATCTTTTGGTTAGCAACTGAGTGTTTTAATCACTGTGCCACCAAGGCTCCTGTTCTAAACTCTATACTTTTCCCTATTTTAGATATTTCGTATAAATAAAATACTATAGGACAATAGTTGTCCAGGGTTCATCCACGTTGTACCATGCATCAGAACTTCATCTCTATTTATGGCTGAATAGTAACACGCAACTCTTTTTTTCAAGGCTGTCTAACCATCTAGTGTCCCCCACTCACCAACTCAGGATTCAAAGCCCTAGGTAAGAAGGTCCAATCAGCCAGCTTACAGTTTCCCTACCTGAAAGGCCCCTGCACCCCACTTGCCTGCCCAGGGTCCATCCATGGACTCTACTCCAGCCTGCCTGTGCCTTCATCAGCTTCCCACCACATTTTTACATATCTCACCCAGAGCGTTTACATTTCCATAAATAGCACATTTTGTAATATTTACTTGCAATTGTTTTTCTTTTTCAGTGAGAAATGAATCTTTAGATATAAAACAAAGATCGCTTTGAACTACCACCACTGACCTTACTGGCTCCCTCTTTCACCTCTCCTTTGAGATAATACTTCCAGAATTTGGTGGGTAGCCTTCCAATCCATTTTTAATACTTTTACATGCTTGTGTTCACTCGTACCCAGTGCTTGGTCTTGGTGTTTGTCGGTGTCAATGCCTTTCAGAATTCCATGTCATCATGCTCTCTTCACCATTCAGCTTTCTTCCTTGTCCATGTCATCAGACCCCTCAGAAAACTGAGTTGTAATAATTTATTTCTTACCCTTTTGGTCACCCCACTTGGAGGACAGGATCTGTGTCATTTCTGCTCTATATTCCAGATTAAGTGCTCAGTATGTATGTATGTGTGTGTGTATATGTATATATGTATATATATAATTGTGCTTTAGGTGAAAGTTTACAGAGCAAATAGTTTCTCATTTAATAGTTGATAGACAAAATGTTTTGTGATGTTGATTGTTCTGAGTTTGTCAACACTCTCCACTTCTCCACCCGAGATTCCCTGTGTCCATTTGTCCAGTTTTCTTGTCTCTTCCTCTCTTTTCATCTTTGCTTTTGGGCTGGTGTGCCCTTCTAGTTTCCTACGCACAACTGAACCACAAAACATGTTCCTTACATGTGCTATTGTCTACCCTATAGCCCGGTCTAATCTTTGCTTCTAGGTCGATCCTGGGGAGTGACTTCAGGACTGAGTTATACTGCAAAAATTTTATTGTGGTGAAATACATATAATAAAACCTCTGCTAATTTTAAGCATTTTTACATAGACAATTCAGCGGTGTTCATATGCTTACTGTGTTGCAACCACTGCTGCTGTAGTTTACATATTTTTGAATGACTGTGACTTCCCTGTTTCTGTGGCAAATGCAATAGAAATGTGCAACAGTCTGTGTTCTTTGGCTTCCCGGTCTCTATTAGGATCATCCTTCACTCAACTGTCAGTTTTAAATCCACATCAAGGCTCTCCCTCGTCCCCTCCCTGCAACACTTTCCTCTCCCAATCCACCACCTTTCTTCTGCGGATCTTTTACAGACCATTCGAATAAAGTTTGAGAAATACAAATTTAAGTGAGTATGAAGTGTCAACCCACCCCTCTAATCCAACAGGAGTTGATCAAATGATCAAATGCCAGCTGGTGGAGAGGAAGGGGGTTTCTTTCTTTTTCTAATGTAATTTCATTGTTGTTATTATAAAGGAAATGTGTGTTTCTTAAAGAAAATATGGAACAGGAGAGTAATTTTAACAAGAATTCTGTTACCCAGATTCAAGTCTCATGTTGGCTACAGGATAGCTCTCAAAATTGCTATTTTGAAAGAGTCTTCCCTGACTTCTTTTGTGTGTGTGGTTTAAGTCAAAGTTTACAATTCAAGTTACTTTGCGTATAAAAATTTATACACGTTTTGTTTTGTGTCCCTAGTTGCTCTCCCTACAATATGACAGCACACTCCTCCTTTCCACCCCAGGTTTCCCACACCCACTCAACCAGCTACTGTCTCTTTCTGTCTTCTCATCTTGCCTCCAGGCAGGAGCTGCCCACTTATCTGCACATATCTTGTTGAGCTAAGAAGCACACTCTTGTATCTTAAAGTCCAGTCTAGTATTTGTCTGAAGAGTTGGCTTTGGGAATGGTTTTAGTTTTCGGCTAACAGAGAGTTGGGGGCCTAAGTCTTCTGGAATCTCTCCAGTCACAGTCAGACTGGTCTTTGTATGTGAATTTGAGCTCTGCACCCCACTTTTTTCTTGTTCCATCAGGGATTGTCTGTCATATTCCCTGTCAAGGTAGTCATGGGTGGTAGCCAGGCACCATCTAGTTCTTCTGGTTTCAGCTTCATAGAATCTCTAGTTTACATGGCCCTTTCTCTGTCTTGAGCTCCTATTTTCCTTGTGTCATTGATGTTCTCTATTCTCTGCTCCGGGTGGGTTGGGACCAATTGCTGCACTTTAGGTGGCCACTTGTAAGCTTTTAAGACCTCAGATGCAGAACATTTTCTTAATAAATTTTGCTATGTTAATTGACTTACATGTCCCCTGAAACCATGGTCCCCCAGACTCCTTGCCCTTACTACTCAGTCCCATGAAGTGTCTGGGTGTATTCAGGAAACTGCTCAGGTCTTGGTTTAGCTCAGTTACACTGACTTCCCTTGAGCTGTGTATCGTCCTTCCCTTCACCTAAGATAATTCTTGTGGTGGCATAGTGGTTAAGTGCTACAACTACTATCCAGAAGTCTGGCAGTCCAAATCTACCAAGCATTCCTTGGAAACTCTGTGGGGCATTCTACTCTGTCCGATAGTGTTACTGTGAGTGAGAATCAGCTCGACAGCAGTGGGTTTGGTTTTTTGGTTAGTGAACTCTCCTCTCCTTCCTTTCCCAAACTTGTAACCACCAAAGATTGTTTTCTTCTGTGTTTAAATTTTTCTTGAGTTCTTGTAACTGTGGTCTCATATAATATTTGTCCTTTTGTGACTAATTTATTCAGCATATGTTGTCCAGTTTCATCCATGTTATGAGATGTTTCACGGATTCATCATTGTTCTTTATCATTGCACAGTATGGCTAATTGGTTTATCCATTCACTTGTTGATGGGTACCTGTGTTGTTTCTATCTTTTTGCTGTTGTGAACAGTATTGCAATGAACACGGGTATGAATATATCTGCTCATATGACTGTGCTTGTTTCTCTAGGATCTATTCCAAGGGATGGGATAGTTGGATCATATTATACTTCTTTTTGTAGTTTTTTCAGAAAGTGCCAAATTGATTTCCAAAGTGGTTGTGCCATTTTACATTCCCACCAGCAGTGTACAAGTGTTTCAGTCTCTCTACAACCTCTCTAGCATTTACTATTTTGTATCCTTTTGGATTAATGCTAGCCTTGTTGAGCTGAGGTGGTATCTCATTGTATTTTTTATTTGCATTTTTCTAATGGCTAATGATCATGAACATTTTCTCATGTATCTGTTAGCTGCCTGGATGTCTTCTTTGGTGAAGTGCCTGTTGATATCCTTCACCCACTTTTTAATTGGATTGTCTTTTGTTGTTAAGGTTTTGTAGTATCTTACAGAGTTTAGAGATTAGACATTAATCAGATATAGTGTATCCAAAAATATTTTTCCCAGTCTGTAGGCTGTTTTTGACTCTTTTGGTGAAGTCTTTGGATAAGCATTAAGTGTTTGAGTTTTAGGAGCTTCCAGTTATCCAGTTTATCTTCTCGTGTTTGTGCATTGTTATACAGTTTAATATTTGGTTTAGACCATGTATTAGGGCTCCTAGCAGTCTCTATTTTTTCTTCCATGATCTTTATAGTCCCAGATTTTATATTTAGGTCTTAAATCCATTTTGAGTTAGTTTTTGTGCATAACATGAAATACGGGTATTGTTTCATTTTTTTGCAGATGGATATCCAAGTTATGATAGCACTGCTTATTAAAGAGGCTATCTTTCCTCCAGTTTGCAAACTTTGGGCCTTTATCAAATATTGGCTGCTCCGAGGTGGATGAATTTACATCTAGAGTCTCAATTCTGTTCCATTGGTCTATGTATCTGTTGTTGTATCAGTATCAGGTTGTTCTGACTACTGTGGTAGTGTAACAGGTTCTAAAGTCTGGTAGTGTGAGGCCTCCTATTTTGTTCCTCTTCAGTAATGTTTTACTCTAAGTGGAGCCTCTTCCCTTTCTGTATGAAATTGGAGTTTGAATAGAGGTTGCATTGTATCTATAAGTCACTTTGGGTAGAAGAGACGTTTTCACAACATTGAGTCTTTCCATGAGAAAGGTAGGCTTTCCCACTTATGTAGGTCTCTGGGTTTCTTTCAGTAGTGTCTTACAATTTTCTTTGTATAGGTCTTTTACATCTCTGGTTAGATTTATTTGTAAGTATTTTATTTTCTTGAGGGCTTTTGTAAATAGTATCGATTTGGTGATCTTCTCTTTGATGGTCTCTTTGGTGTGGAGGAATACAACTGATTTTGTGGTTTATCTTGTTTCTTAACACTGTGCTGAAATCTTCTGTTAGTTCCAGTCATTTTCTTGTGGATTCTTTGGAGTTTTCTGTGTATAAAATCATATCATCTGCAAATAGAGGCACTTTTACTTCTTCCTTATTAATTTGGATGCCCTTAATTTCTTTTTCTAACCTAATTGCTCTGGTCAGGACCTCCAGCACAATGTTGAATAAGAGTACTTATAAAGGGCATCTTTGTCTGATTCTTGTTTTCAAGGGGAATGTTTTCAGACTCTTTCCATTAAGGATGATGTTAGCTGTTGGCTTTGTATAAATGCCTGGGGAATCTCCCTTTTCTTTCCTGACTTTTGAGAAACTGTTTTAATTCTCCTAGAATCCAGATTTCTGACATCTGTGGAGTTAGGGTTATCACCCAGGCCATTTGCCCTTAGATGGCCTTTTGAACTTTGTGCTTTGAAGAAATTGGGTATTTAAAAGTTACTTTTGAGTTGTTGAACAATGGTCTAGATAAACCAGTAAAGTTGTTCTGCTTTGGCATTGTGTTCTTTTGAAGAATTCAGTCAGTTTCAGCAAACAGTAACTCTAAACATCAGAGTGGGAGCTACGTTTTAGAGTAAATTAATTGTTCTTCAAGAGAATGCTATATGAAGTTCTTCACAATCATGAAGTGTTTGTCAGCTCTGTTCCGGTCCTTTTTCCATGTAACTACCAATAAGATGTGGTGTAAGAATTTTGGAATTTCTCATCATAAGCACATTTTTGACTCTGTAGCCAAAATGTTGAAGACTTTGTGGCACAGTGGTTAAGAGCTCAGCTGCTAATGAAAAGGTCAGTTCAAATCTACCAAATGCTCCTTAGAAACCTATGGGGCAGTTCTACTCTGTCCTATAGGGTCACTATGAATCAGAATTGATTAGACAGCAACGGGTCAGTTGGTTGGTTAGTTGAAATGTTATCCTGAATTGGAAATCATGTATTAAGTAAACTTCAATCAACGTCTAATTTGGGCTTAATATGATTTCCATTTTAATACTTTCTTCCATGCAATATTTTCTGTATACAGCTGTACATAATAGTTTGTAAACTTTTTTAATGTAATAGTGTATTTCCTTATTATTATAAAAGTCTTAATAGCTGTACAACAATCAAGAAATGAATACCGTGAGGGGGGAGGGTTTAGTTTAGATAGTTGCTAGAAATCTGGTTGGGAGAAAGCGGTGATAGCACACATTAGAAACAAGAACAACATTAAGTGGACTTCAGCATAACTTGAGTACTCCTTCCATCTTAACCCAATATTGCAAGAATAGAGCAGCTGGAGCAGGGGGCAGGGGACCATTGTCTTAGGCGAAACTGAAGCCAATTGGCACAACTAGCGTTTTACTAACAGAGCTCTATGCACCCTACATTGGTGAGTGGCATCTGGGGTCTTAAAAGCTGCCAAGCTGCCATCTGAGGACACAGCAAATGGTCCCAACTCAGCAGGAATGGATGCTCACCGAGGACCAAAATGACATGCAGTAAAGACAACCTAGAAGACAGAGAGAACCACAAGAGTGGGTGCCTACATTGACTTGGGACCGGAAGAACCAGATGGTGTCTAGCAACCACCAGTGATAGCCACAATGGAGCTCACAGAGAGGAGTCTCACTGGCAACACAAGAATAAAAAGGGGTGCATCCTGAGATCTCCACTAAAAGACCTCAACTGATGGTCCAGTGGTTTCGGGGTTCCCCTGACAGCATGGCCCCCGGCCCTGATGCTGCCCTTACCCATAAATCATAATGAAGGTCCACTCTTCGGACAGGAATGGATTGGACTTGGTAATGCAAAGTGACCATATATTGGATGTACTTTATGTTTCTATACATCTATAGGATATCATCCTGCTGACCTCTGGCTGGAGGAAGGAGAGTGGGTAGAGAGGAGGGGAAAAGAGGCTGTTGGGAGGATGAAACATGTATGGAGCAGAGAGGAATAGTGTGCTGTCACCGGGCAGGGAGAGCAGTGGAAGCTCCATATAGGTGGGCATGTAAATTTATACAGGAATGTACATTTTCACTCAGTTATGTTAAATAAAAAAAAAAAGAAATGACTACGACAATTTACACAATCACTCCTCTAGTATTAGATATATAGTTTATTTTTTAGTACTGAAAATAATATTAAATGCAGAATTTCTTATGTATTTCTTTAGGATGGAGGTTCATAAGAGGATTTATTGGACCAGAGAGCATGAGCTTGCAAAGTTGCTTCATAAACCTTTTTATATTGTTGCACTTTTAGAAGGCAAGCCATGCTCCCAGAGTGGGCTAGTGAAAAGTGCAGACAGTCCTTGACTTATGACATGGTTCTGTTCTGATGACTGTATTATAAATTGGTTCTGACATGTCGATTACCTTTTTTTTATGACTAAGTGAAAATGTACATCCTCGCATAAATTTACATGCCCACCTATATTCAGCGTCCACTGCTCTCCCTGCCCAGTGACAGCACACTATTCCTCTCTGCTCCATACATGTCTCATCCTCCCAACAGTCTCCTTTCCCCTCCTCTCCACCCACTCTCCTTCCTCCAGCCAGAGGTCACCAGGATGATATCCTATAAATGCATAGAACCATAAAGTGCATCCAACATCTGGTCACTCTGCATCGCCAAGTCCAATCCATTCATGCCCGAAGAGTGGAACTTCGTTACGATTTAAGGGCAAGAGCAGCATCAGGGCCAGAGGCCATGCTCCCAGGGGAACCCCGAAACCACTGGACCATCAACTGAGGTCTTTTAGTGGAGATCTCAGGATGCACCTCTTTTTATTCTGTGTTGCCAGTAAGACTCAACTTAGTGAGCTCCATCACGGCTATCACTGGTGGTGGCCGGGCACCATCCGGTTCTTCTGGTCCCAAGTCAATGTAGGCACCCACTCATGTGGGCCTCTCTATCTTCTGGGTTGTCTTTACCACATGTCATTTTGGTCCTCGGTGAGCATCAGTTCCTGCTGAGTTGGGACCATTTGCTGTGCCCTTGGATGGCAGCTTGGCAGCTTTTAAGGCCCCAGATGCCACTCACCAATTTGGGGTGCAGAGAGCCCTCTTAGTAAAATGCTAGTTGTGCGAATTGGCTTCGATTTCACCTAAGAGCATGGACCCCTGCCTCCTGCCCCAGCTACTCTGTCCTTGCAATATTGGGTTAAGATGAAAGGAATATTCAAGTTATGCTCAAGTCTACTTAATATTGTTCTTGTTTCTAATGTGTACTATCACCAATTTCACCCACCCAGATTTCTAGTAACTATCTAACCTAAACCCTCCCCCATCGCCCGCCCTCCCTCCCCTCCGTTGCAGCTGTCAAAGAGTCTTTTCTTCTATACACAAGTCTGAGTCTGTTTTTGAGATCTTATCGTAGAGGTCTCATACAATATTTGTCCTTTTGTCACTGACTACTTTCACTCAACATAATGTCTTCCAGTGAAAAACAGGTTATGAGATGTTTCCTGGAATCATTGTTATTCTTTATCATTGCATAGTGCTCCATTGAGTATATGTACCATAGTTTACCTATCCATCCTTCTGTTGTTGGGCATCTGGGTTGATTCCATCTTTTTGCTATTGTGGACTGTGCTGTGATAAACATTCTTATGCATGTGTCCATTGGTGTGAAAGGTCTTGATTCTGTAGGATATATTTCAAGTAGTGGAATTACTGGGTCAAATGCTATATCTATATCCATTTTTTTAAGGAAGCACCAGATTGCTTTCCAAAAGGGCTGGACCATTTTGCAACCCCACCAACAGTGTAGAAGAGTTCCACTTTCTCCACAGCCTCTCCAGCATTTGTTGTTTTGTGTCTTTTGGATCATGGCCAAACTTGTTGGGGTGAGATGGTGTCTCATTGTCATCTTAATTTGAATTTCTTTAATAACTAAAGATTGTTTGGCTGCCTGGATCTCCTCTTTAGAGAAATGCCTGTCCATCTCCTTTGCCCATCACTTAATTGGATGATTTATCTTCTTCTTATTGATACTTTGTAGTATTTTATAGATCTTGGAGATCAGGCGTCGGTCTGACATAGAGTTGCCAAATATTTTTTCCCATTCTGTAGGTGGCCTTTTAACTCTTGTGATAAAGTCTTTAGATAAGGAAAGATGTTTGATTCTTAGTGTTTCCCATTTGTCTATTTTCTCTTCTGTTGATTGTAGTTTGACAGATTTTGAAGGCTGTCTGCATTCTGAATTAAAAGTTCCATTGTTGTTCCTACATTTTCTTGGATGAGCTTTATCATTTTAGGTTTGATATTTAGGTCTTTTACCCAGTTGGACTTGGTTTTTGTATAAGATGTAAGATATGGACCTTGTTTCAATTTATTGCAGATGGATATCCAATTTTGCCAGCACCACTTGTTGAAGATACTGTTTTTACAACGGTTTAATGTCTTAGGGCCTTTGTTGAATATCAACTGTTCATAGGCAGGTGGTGTCATCTCTGGGGTCTCAGTTCCATTCCATTGATTGATCTGTCTGTTCTTGTACCAGTACCAGGCTGTTTTGACCACTGTGGTAGTCATGTTCTAAGGTCGGGTAATGAGAGACCTCCCTATGTGTTCTTCTTCTTCAGTAGTATCTTACTTATCCAGGGCTTCTTCCCTTTCCAAACAAATTTCGTGTTTTTTTTTTCTCCAACTCATTAAAAATTGATGCTTGAACTTGTATTTGGATTGCATTATATAAGCTACTTGGCTTTATATAAGTAGATTGCTTTGGGTGAAATAGACGTTTTCACAATGTTAAGTCTTTCTATCCATGAGCAGGGTAGGTTTTCCCATTTATCTAAGCCTCTGTTAGTTTCTTGTAGTAAGGGCTTGTAGTTCTCTTTGTAAAGGTCTGTTATTCCTCTGGTTAGATTAATTCCTAGGTACTTTATCTTCTTAGGGGCTATAGTAATTGGTATTGATTTGATGATTTCTTCATTAACAGTCTCGTTGTTGGTATAAAGGAATCCTACTGATTTACTTACATTTATCTTGTATTCTGAGACTTTGCTGAACTCTTCTATCAGTTTGAGTAGTTTACTTATAGATTCTTTGAGATTCTCTGCATATACAATCATATCATCTGCAAACAGGGAGATTTTGACTTCTTTGCCAATACAAATGCCCTGTATTTCTTGGTCTTGTCTAATTGCTCTGGCTAGAACTTCTAGTAAAATGTTGAAAAGGAGAGGTGAGAGTGGGCATCCTTGTCTAGTTCCTGTTCTCAAGAGAAAGTCTTTCAGTCTCTCTCCATTCAGGATGACGTAGGCAATTGGCTTTGTGTAAATGGCTCTTATTGTGTTGAGGAACTTTCCATCTATGCCTATTTTGCTAAGAGTTTTTAGCATGAATTGGTGTTGGACTTTATCAAATGCCTTTTCTGCATCAATGGACAAAATCAGGTGATTCTTGTCTTTTGTGATATTTATGTGGTTAATCACATTTATTCTTTTTCTGATGTTGAACCAGCCTTGCATCCCTGGTATGAATCCCACTTGGTCAGGATGGATTATTTTTTGGATATGTTGTTGTATTATATTGGCAAGAATTTTGTTGAAGATTTTTGCATTTAGATTCATCAGTGATATCGGTCTGTAGTTCTCCTTTTTCATTGGGTCTTTCCCTGGCTTTGGTATCAGGGTTATGGTGGTTTCATAGAATGAGTTTGGGAGTACTCCTTCCCTTTCTATACTGTGAAATAGTCTCAGCGTTATTGGAGATAACTCTTCTCTAAAAGCTTGGTAGAATTCTGCAGTGAAGCCATCTGGGCCCGGGCTTTTTTTCGTTGGCAGTGTTTTAATGACATTTTCAATCTCTTCCTTTGTGATGGGTTTATTAAGTTGTTCTGCTTCACATTGTGATAATTTGGGTAGGTGGTATGAATCAAGGAATTGGTCCATTTCCTCTAGGTTTTCAAATTTGTTAGAGTACACTCTTTCATAGTATGCTGTTATGATAATTTTGATTTCTGTTGGATCTGTTGTGACCACTCCCCTCTCATTTCTAATTTGGATTATTTGTTTCCTTTTCTGCTTTTCTTTAGTAAGTTTAGCCAGCGGTTTGTCAATTTTGTTGATCTTTTCAAAAACCAGCTTTTGGTCTTTTCAATTTTTTCGATGGTTTTTCTATTCTCTAATTCATTTAGCTCTGCTCTAATGTTTATGATCTGGTTTCTTCTGGTGCATGAGGGGTTCCTCTGTTGTTGTCTCTCTACTTGTTCAAGCTGTAGGGTTAGTTCCTTGATTTGGTTTCTTTCTTCCTTCCAGATATGTGCATTTATGGAGATACACAGACCTCTGAGCACTGCTTTGGCTGTATCCCATAGGTTCTGGTAGGAAGTATTTTCGTTCTCATTGGAATCCATAAATTTCTTTATTCCATCCTTGATTTCTTCTATAACTTGTTTCTTAGAGCAAGATGTTGTTCAGTTTCCAAGAATTCCACTTTCTATCTATGTTTTTTTCTATTATGGATTTTGACTTTTATGGCTTTATGATCTGAGAAGAGGCTTTACAGTAATTCAGTGGTATGGATTTTGTTGAACATTGCATTATGGCCTATCACGTGGTCAATTCTGGAGAATGTCCCATGTGCATTGGAGAAGAAGGTGTAGTTGTGTGCTGATGGGTGGAAAGTTCTGTATATATTATTCAGGTTTAGTTGGTTAATTGTGACAATGAGGTCTTCTGTACCTTTACTCAGCTTTTTTCTAGATGATCTGTCCAGTTTGAGAGTGGAGTGTTCAAGTCTCCCACTAATACTGTGAAGTGATCTACCTCATTTTTCAGTGTAGTCAGTGTTTGGTCGACATATTTAGGTGCTCTGATATTAGGTGCATAAATATTTCATATAGTTAAGTTTTGCTTGTGTACTGAACCTTTCAGCAATAAATAGTGTCCATCTTTGTCCATGATAGTGGATTTGACATTAAAATTGATTCTGTCTGAGATTAGAATTGCCACACCTGCTGTTCTTTGTTCATTGTTAGCTTGATATATATTCTTCCATCCTTTAATTTTCAGTCTGTTCCTATCTTTAACTCTCAAGTGAGTTTCTTGTAGACAACATATGGATGGGTCATGTCTTTTGATCCAAGATGTCACTCTATGTCTCTTTACTAGACCATTCAGTCCATTCACATTCAGTGTAATTACTGATAGGTATGTGTTCAGTGCTGCCATTATGATATGTTTATTTTTGTGTTGATGTTTTCTCTGTTCTTATTAGTTTGTTCTGGAACATTCTTTTTTGTGAGTTGATTTTTCACCTTTTTCAGAGCTGGTTTTGTAGTTGTTGAGACTCTTGTGTTACATTTCTTGAAATGGTGTGATACATCATTTTTTGTGCTTTACAGCTGCCCCTATATCCCCCTTAACAAACTATATATAAACCCAATTTTAATTACTACCGGTCTTGTCATCTTCGTCTCCATCTGGAAGGACTATAACGATTGTAGTACATCGCTCTTTTTAATATAGTGGCACCATAGTTTTCATGATAATCACCGGATTGCTTCTTTCCGTATTAAAGCTGTGATTGACTTTGGAGCCTTCCCTAACTCAGTAGAGTTCTAAGTCATGTGTCATTCTAAAATATAAAGTTACTGGTTTTGTTCTTGTAAGCCAAAGCCAAGAACTTCTTTCAGTATTTCTTGTGGTTTTATTTTGGTTTTTAGAAAGTCTCCCAGTTTCTGTTTATCTGGGAATGTCTTAATTTCATTTTTGTATTTGAAAGATAGTTTTGCAGGATATATAATTCTTGGTTGGAAGTTCTTCTCCTTCAAGACTTTGAATGTGTCATACCACTGTCTCTGTGCCAGCATGGTTTCTGCTGAGAAATCTGAAGAGAGCTTACAGGGTTTTCCTCTGAATGTTAGCTTTGCTTTGAGTCTTGCTGCCTTTAGGAGTTGCTGCTTATGTTTTGTTTTGTTAAGCTTGATTCTAATATGTCTTGGAGTCTTTCTTTTGAGATCTATATTGGGTGGTGTATGATATGCATCTGAGATGTCTATATTCTCTTCCTTCATGATTTCTGGGAAGTTTTCTGTCAGCAGCTCTGCAGTGATACTCTCTGTGTTCTCAGGTGTCTCATCCTGTTCAGGGACTCCAATTAATCGAAGGTTGTTCCTTTTAAGAGAGTCCCATATGCGTCTTAATGCTTCTTCATTTTTCTTATTTTTTTTTCCTATTTCTGTTCATAGACACTGGCAGCAGTAGCCCTGTCTTCCAAGTCAGAAATTCTTTTTTCCACTTGTCCCATTCTGTTTTCTTGGCTTTGCATGGAAGTTTCTATGCCTTTGATTTTTGTTCTTGATCTGTTGGATTTCAGAGTACTGGTGTTCCATCAGATCGAACAGCTTGTTTAATTTTTCCTTTTGTTCTGCTGCATTTTGTACAAGGTCTAGAAGGGCTCTGTATACGATCATTTTGTATTCACTTTCTGATGATTTCATGAAAGTTTCTTCATCTAGAAAACTTCTTGGTAGTTTTGTTTGGGAGCCTTCTGAAGCCATGGGTGATTTCTTGTATGCCACAACTGTCTGTTGCCTTTGGGTCCCGTGTGAGTAAGCAGAGGCTGGAAGAGATACTGTAAGGATGGACTGCAGATGTTTCTCTAGGCTGTCTTAAAATGTAAAGCAAAAGGTATCTGACCACTTCCCAAGTCAGTCAGATTTTCAGGTGTAGAGGTCCCTCTTCCCGACTGGCAAAGTAAGCACCACTATATCCAACCCTAGATGATACAAACTAGATCAGAATACAGCAGTGCTACTGCCCTGTGGGCCTCTGCTGACAGGGCCCAGCCTTAGGCAACACTGTGTAACTACTGCTTTTCTGGTAGAAAAGTGCTCTCCTGTGAGCAGGCCCTGGCTCCCAAGCTAAGAAATAGGCCCAGCTGCGGCCACTGTATCCAAGATGGCGCCCTCCACACAGGCAGCAGATAGAGGTGCTAAAGGTGCTGAGAGGTAGTGATTCCTCTGCCTCTGTTGCTGGGCCCCCACCACAAGCGACATTGTGTAGACTACTGCTTTTCTGTCAGAGAAGCACTGTCCTGTTTGCAGGCACTGGCTCCCAGGGTAAGAATTAGGTCCCACTAAAATCTCTGTATCCAACATGGCGTCCCCCACACTGGCAGTGCGGTTCTGTACAAACCACGCTGTGACAGTGATGAAAAGACAGGCCCAAAGTGGCTAGATTAACAGAGTCCTAAGCCAGGCTCTGAAAATATGGCAATTTTGCCTGCCTATCCCCCCAGCAGTGCGTCTAAGTCTAGCCACTGGGCAAGACCCAGCTCCACCCACCGGTCAAGACAGAGAAAAAAAAGTCAAAATGGTCCGTTTACCTTCAGTCTTGGAGAGCCAGGGCTAGCCAAGAGCAGGAGTCAGTGAAAGAGAGGAGGTTTTTCACTCAGCGGTATGAAGTGCAAATTAACAGCCCTGTGCCATGTCCTGGAGGCTCATTAGGTGACCAGGAGGCTCATTAGGTGACCAGGAGGCTCATTAGGTGACCAGGAGGCTCTGTTTGATTATCAACTCGGGTCTCGGTTTCCAGAGGGATATAAGGAGACGTGTGTTTAGTCCGCCATTTGACTGTGCCCTCCTTTTTTTTTTTTTTTTTAGTTTGCATTATTACTGTCCTTTAGTATCAGTATTTTTGTAACATTAATCTTTATTTCTCTTTGGAAATTGGCATGAGGATAATAACATCAGCAAATTATGGGCAACAAACATAGTATGCAGCACATGTTACTAATGATAAAATGTACCCCCCAGAAGGACGGTCGTAAGTATGATTCACTGTAATTTGGGTGCCACATAAGTTGGGGGCTACCTGTGCTTGTTCTACAAAACACTTTTTGTAATCTTAGATGCTATATAATAGATGGAAAATAGGTCTTGTTTTATATATGCATTTCTTTGATTATTGCACTTTTTCAATTGTTTGATAATCACTCATGCCTTTTGTAGAGTTTAAAACCAACTTGACCCCCTAAATTTGGTCTTTGTGCTTGATTCCTGAGAGACAACTGTAAAACCTTGGAATTTCCCTAATGTTGACAAGGCCTCCAAAGGATACCTGAGGATTTATTCTAATAGAATGACTCAGGTGAAGGCTGGCCAGGCCAGAAAGACCACTGAGTAATATCAGCTGACCTCAAGGGTGGGGTCATGGTTCAATCAGTCATGTCTGCAGTGAGGCCCTGGTACAGGTGCTGGACCTAGAAGTTCCCTGATCTTCCTGGTAGATGCATGTGGGATAGCAGGACATCCTACTCTCCATTTGGAAGCTATGAGTTGAGGACACTCCCAGACCTTGCCTGATGAGTTCCTTCTTTCTTTTTCTTTTTTCTGAATTTGATTTATTTTGTTGCTGTTGTTGATGTATACACAGCAAGACATGCATAAATTCAACTGTTTCTACATTTTCAAGTTTTTGTATTCTTTTTGCTATAATAAAAGTGTAATCTTAAATATAGCACTTTCCATGAGTTTTATGAGCTGTTCTAGAAAATTATCAAAGCAGAGAGAGTAATGGGAACCAACAAGCTGGAAGTGAGGGGTTGATCTGGGAGCCACTGACATCCTGAAGGGTAGAGGAGAAAACTGTGAATTTGTTGCCAGCAGTTCAGAATTCAGAAGTGAGAGTGGTGCTGGAGACTCCCAAGCTTGCTGTCTTGGGCAAGCTCTGAGGTCTTGGCAGACTTGGAAGCCTGAAGGACAGTGCCCGTTAACTTGTGAGGTCTGACTTGGCTCTAGGTGGTTACAGTCAGAGGAAGAAGTGCTCCATGTGTGGCTGGTGTCTGAATGGAGGAAAAAAATTGAAAATGAGCTGATACTTACAGTTTGATATTAGAAAAGTGGAAATTTGGTTATTGTTCTTTACACTTTTGTCACAGATTGAATTGTGCCCCCCAAAATATCTCTCAACTTAGATCAGCCATAAGTTCCAGTATTGTATGACGCTATCTAATCTTACACATCTCTTCCATACAACTACTGATCCATCTTATTTCATCATAGTAATAGGATTTATAACACACAAGGAAATCACATGAAATGATGGACAACACACAACACCGGGAGCTGGCTACTAAATGAAAGGTTGGCTGTTCTAATCTAGTAAGAGGTGCCTCAAAAGAAAGGGTTGGTGATTTACTTTTGAAGGGTCACAAACTTTGAAAACATTATGGAGCTGAATTCTACTCTGCTCACATGAGGTCTCCATAAATAGGAATCAATTCAATGGCGTATGGTAATATGGAATTATATGCACTGTACATCGAATGAATATGACTCAGAGTGAATATATATGTATATAATATATATACATCCAATCCATGTGGAATTTATTCACATCAGATAGGTCTGGGAACAGTGTTGAAAAATGTAACAAGAGCCATATATATACTCTTTAATCTCACTTTAGAGACTGTACCTTCAAAGAAATAATCACAAATAAAAGATTTTCAAAGGTTCACAGCAGCAGCTTTACAGCAGCAAAGCCCACACACCCAAAGGCACGAGAAAAGTACAAACAAACTGTGACACCAACAATGAACAAACAAACATGGGGGGTTGGAGGTCTGTATGGTGAGTTTTAAAAAGAGTACTGAATATGTCTACTGTATGTGAATTACTACATAAAGTCCACTAGGAAGTATCACCACAGACTGGGAAAGACGCAAGTGTTAGGTTCTGACTATGTTATTGACAGTTCCGGGCAGGTGTTGGCTCCTGGCTGTGTTCAGAAAGGAAGTCTACAGATGGGACAGGTGCTACTGGGTGAATTATTCTCCCTTTATATTTAAGTTGTATTGATGCCAGTAAAGCACTTGTTACATTAGTAGGGTAGCCATCTTACCCTGACATCTGTAAAGGGTGTTCCAAACCTTTTATTAATATTTGAATTTTCACATCAGGAAGTGTTCCTCCAGCTCCTAACCTCCTGAGTCATGTCTTCACAGACAGCCTTGTGTGTCATACACTTATCCCCACATCTTTTCAACTTATTATCTTTCATGCAACATCTTTTTTATCACAAAGAAAAAAATGTTCATTGTTTTTCTCACTTTAGGAGAGGAGAGTTAAGCTGTCACCAGGATGAATAGAGGCAGATCCAGCCTGGTCAGGAGTCAGCGCTGGGTAGATGGCCCAGCTTGCTCATCAGCACTTCAGCACCCTAGCCTGCAGGTGCATAGGTCAAACCAGGTGCTTTGCAAAATCACACCTCTAACATCAGGTTTGCTGTCAAGTAGTTGAGCCTGACAGTGTCAAGTCAATACATATTAACAGTCTTCTGGCATAAGTGTGAGTTGTGGTCAGCTATTATGTTAGAGGCTCAGGCACCCAGCTGGAGGCTTCTCCTAATTCACTAAGTTGCAGGACATGACAAACCCAAGCTTGGCAGATGATATGTAGACTGCTGGTTTGAGTCCCAACAACCAGAGATCAGATGATGATGAGCCAGGTGTAGGATTGAGAGTGAGCAGAAGTCAGAAAGCTTTTCTAGAAAGTCTGTATATATTGGATGCAACCAACACTCCTCAGGAAGCTCTGCTTACAACTAATTGGCTGATCATGTTGTGGAGATGACTGTATTCTATCACAAATGGAAGGATGACTATATCATTACAAACTAAAACCAAACCTTCTGACTCATAGCAACCCTATAGGACAGAATACAACAGCCGCATAGAGTTTCCAAGGAGTGCCTGGCAGATTTGAACTGCCAACCTTCTGGTTAGCAGCCGTCACACTTAACCATTATGCCACCAGGGTTTCCACATTTTGACATGACTGCCAAATTGTGTTATCACATACCTGCCAAACTACATAATTACTTAGCCAGAACACTGAGAATCACGGCCCAGCCAAGTTGACACACAACCTTAACCATCACAGTGTCCCACAAGGCAGCACATGTAGTGTACTGTACCCTTAGAGTGTCCTCTTCCAAATCAACACTGTTACTAGCTGTGTGACTGACTTTACCTGATGGGATATTAAGGAGGCATGATTGTAAGCAGAGCCTCGACAAGCATTTAAACTATAGGGCTTGTCCTCTTGGAATATATCCTCTTAGAACCCTCCTGTCATGCTTTAAGTAGTCCTTGTACCTGAAGAGTGAGGAAGCTAAGAGAATGAGGCAGCTCGTAAAGAAGAACAGACATGCTCCCAGCTGAATGCAACCACATGAAGAGATACCATCTGTCTACCCACAGATTCATGAGAAATAAACCAAGGTTGCTTTAATCTACTGTTTTTCTAGTTTTTGGTTGTTCAGATGCTTTTTCTTTCTGGCAGATACACATAACAAAAAGTTTGTCATTTTAAGTGTACAATTCAATGGAATTAATTACATTCACCATGCTATGCTCCCAGTCACCAGTGTTCATTTCCAAAAGTTTTGCACCACCCTGTACAGAAGCTTGGGGCCCCTGAAGCAGTAACTCTCATTCCCTCTCCCCACCCCCAGCCCCTAGTAACCACTAATAAACTTTGGTCTCTATGCATTTGCCTATTCGAGATATTTCGTACCAGTGAGATCATGCAGTATTTGTCCTTTTGTGTCTGACTTATTTCACACAGCCTAATGTTTTCAAGGAGATTTATCTATGTGGTAGAATTTGTCAGGACTTCATTGCTCTTTATGACTAATATTCCATTACATGTCTATACCACATTTTGTTTATTTATTTGTTTGTTGATGGACACTTAGGTTTTCTACCTCTTCACTGTTGTGACCAGTGCTGCAGCAAATGTTTGCATGCGGGTTTCTGTTTGTCCTCTTGCTTTCATTTTCAGAGGAGATACACCTAGGAGTGGAAACTCTGGTAGCACAGTGGTTACGGGCTCTGGCTGCTAACCAAAAGATCAGCAGTTTGAATCTACCAGGCGCTCCCTGGAAACTCTGTGGGGCAGTTCTACTCTGCCTATAGGGTCTGTTATCAGTCAGAATCAACTCAAAGACAGTGGGTTTGGGTTTTGGTTTCTACCTAGGAGTGGAATTGCTGGATCATATAATTAATTTTGTTTTCAACCCTTTGAGAAACCACCAAACTCTTTTCCACAGAGATTGCATTGTTTTATATTCCTGCCAGCAATGCAAGAGGGTTCCAATTTCTCCACATCCTCACCAACACTTGTTAGTTCCTGTTTTTCTGATAATACCATCTTACTGAGTGTAATGTGCAAAGCCACTAAGTTTGGGTACACAGCAATAGATTAACTGAGACACATGGAAATGGACATGCAGTAAGATGTTAAGACAGACAGTAAAATCCTGGGGAATATTACACAAGAGTGCTCAAGAGTATGTAACCTTGGACATCTATGTCATGAACCAGTATTAGAAACTACCTTAAAATGATATAGTGTTTGCTGCTCTTTAAGTAACATTTTGTCCCCTGAAGTTATTTATCAGGCACACATTTCTTTAAAAGCGATGTAAGAAATATGAAAGTATGTCTCAGCACTGTGCTCAAGAGCTTCCAGTTCTTAGGAAGAGTATCACCAGGCAGTTCTTGAGAATGAGGCCTGTGACCTCCACCCAGAGAGCAATGGTCTGAATGGGAGATGTTCTGGGGCCAGCCGAAGGCCAGTGTGGCTTCCACAAAGAGACTGGCATCCTCTTTATGAAAGATGTCTTGTGGTAAAGAACCAGGTCGTCTGACAATCAAAACTCCCATGTGTGTGTGTGCATGTGTACATGTGTGGGTGTGCCAGAGTGTTAGCATGTCTGTATGAGTTCACCTATGTGTATATATATACGTGTGTAGATATGTGCACAACTGTGTGCATGGGTGTGCGTATATACATGAAGCAAGGGGTAAGCTAGCCTCAGAAAAACCCCAGTCTTGAGCAGCAGTGGCTGCTGCAGTGCCAGGTCCAGGGAGCTTTTGGGGTCTCAATGACAAGTCTTGAACACTCTCTACTCTTCGAGCTGGCTCCAGATCAAACCGTGCTGTCTCCGATGCCCTCAGCAGGTGGATGGAGCTGTGTACCGTCACACCTGGGATGTCCGGAATTGGCTGAGCTCTTCTTGGCTGAAATATACCCTCTGTGAGATCTGTGACAAACCAGGAAAATCATAGCCTCGGTAAGGAGGGTTAACACCTGGGAAAGCACTTTTAATTTTTTAATAAAAAGCTCAAATAACTTTGCAAATGGCTGATGACGGAAAAAGCTAGGAAACCATGGATTGTGCTGAATGGGGAAGTTTTTTGGACACCTGCTTTCGGTTGGGATTGAATGTCTTATCCATAGGCAAATTTTCTGTTAGCGCTGCTGCTTCTGTTTCCCCGAGGTGGATTAACACTTCAACATTTCCTGGTACTCCAGAAGGAACGCCCTTGCCTACCGTGCCTGCATCAGTCTGAGCCTCTGCAGAAGCACGTGGCATTTCTGAAAAGGTGAGAGCTTTCTTGCTGCCAAGCACAAGTCTTCTGTAACCAAGCCCAGGACCAAGAGGCGCAGTTCAGGAGTCAGCATCCTGGTTGGATCCATTTATTTAAGGGGAGTGCATTGTGACCCTTCTCGTTTCCTTGGTGACCTGCTGAGTCACTTTCTGAGCTTCCTAGATTTCCCAAGACTCTTTATTACTTCATTTTCCTTGATAAAGAAATTAGTGCAATGATTACCCTGGTAAATGTCACAGATGGCGGGAAGACACACATGTTGACAGCTAGTCCTACTTCTGGTTGGGGTGGTTTTTAAGGTGAACTTGCCCCCTTCAGTTCACTGAGGGCTTCAAATATTACCGGATGAAAACCCCAGATTCTTGCTTGGCATGACTGATATTGGTCAGTGGATGAGATACTGAGATCAGAGAACAGGGAAGCCGTTTTTATTTCATTGTACAAGGAAATGGAGTCAGTTGGAGCTGCTGTTGCCAAGACTGCTCGCCGAGAGTGGGCAGGCAAGTAGCTTTTAAGGGGGTTTACAAGTAGTGCATACAAGATATGTCAGTAATATTCATAATCATACTGCACAGGCACAGTGGGACTTCTGTATACCCTTCAAGCAAAAGTAGGCTTCAAATGCGAACAAGGAGGTGGGGAGGAAGGCAGCAAAAGAAACAATTGTTTAAAACATAAACAAGGAAGCCAGGTAAAGTGGGGACTCTGTCTCACTCCTCCCATTCCTTTTGGACATCAGTCATTCAAGATCAGTGTCCCTTGAACTATGCCCTGGCTAGGAATTGTTTGGCATATTTTGGGGGAGGGGCAGATATTGGACCTAGGCCTTTCATTGTGGCTACTGACTTTCTGTTGTTTTATAACTATTTACTAAATATTGCCTTTTATGCCCTGTTTATGTGAATGTCTCTCTAGAAGATTCTCTCTTAGCCATTGTCTTTATACCTCAGGGCCCCGCTGATGTAGCTTTATGAGTCTTTGTGAGTCCAGCTCCAGCTGGGTTACATTCTTTATGCTGCAAGATCAGAATTAGTAGCCCTAATATTATCTCCTACATCACTTTTGTATTTTGATTGGAGGCAGTAGTACCCAGTCTTAGTTCATCCCTTAGATGCGGGTCATGGCAGGCTCTGTAAACTCATGGTGCTGGTCTTCCAGCAGATACCATCTGGTTCTTCACCTGAATCTTAAGAGCGGGTCAATCTCACTGCCAAGGTGAGCAGACTCAATACACATCAACATTTTAGCTTGAGGCCTTCTTTTGCCCCTTTAGGTGTATAACACAATTGAAGATAAGTTTAATTATGCATAATGCTATAAGGATGCAGACTGAGAACACTACTATCCCTTGCATTAGTGATCTAGCTCATGTATTTATTCCTGGTGGTAACTAACAAAGTAAACCTGGCATTTGTAAGGGTGTCATAGAGTGTAACTGAGTAGCTTGCTGTCTAATTCTGCGTGTATGCTGTACTACTTCTTCTGGGCTATTTATCCAAATGCAGCAAGAGATATTTGCTACAGCAGACTACAATTTCTTGGGCTAATAATAAAAAAAAAAAATCTTAACGCTATCTTGTGATCTCATGTCACCTTGGCTAATGAGGTCAGAAACTACTATCGTGCTTTTCATATTTTAGCAAGTTGGCATGTTTATTTGTCCCAAAATGACTGAGACATTTCTTAAAGATTTCTTCAGTTTAAACTCTACCATAACTAGGAACTAAAGCTACCAGTCGTATCTTGAGTATTGGACCAGTGGGTTTCTTTCTTACTCATGCTTTATAGTGTTTAATGATTTAACATTACTTTTTCAATATTTACTAGTGTCATTACTATGAATATCTGAAGGTGATCCTAAAATTCTCAAAGTGCATTGCCCACACATTCACCAGGAATCTAAACAAAGACTGCCCACGTTAACTCACTGTCAGTTGGAAAGGTCTCATTTAAAGCCGGTATAGTTGGCTCTAGAGGGAACAGAAGGTATAGAAAAATTCATATATAACAAACAGATTAACATTATAGAATGCATGAGTAACAAGATGGTTTAGGATGGATATCTCCTTTTGGAGGTTAATCTGTTTAAAACATACTGTGTTGCTCTCGAGGATAAGCTGTCCCTCTTTGGTCTACAATTTCTTGGGTTAATAAAAAACTATATATATCTTAAGGCTATCTTGTGATCTCGTGTCACCTTGGCTAATGAGGTCAGAAATTGCTACGGTGCTTGTCTTATTTTACCAAATTTGTGTGTTTGTTTGTCCCATAATGACTGATGCATAGATCACCTTCTCAGAAGCAGAAGTGTCACAAAACGGTTTTCATGGGAGAAGAACTTTTGATTCAAGAGTTGGAGTATCTAAACTCGCTTGTTAAGTAACTCAGGAGAAAGGAAAATAGTTTCTTACACTGAAAAGCAGGGCCTTAAAACATTAGCAGTACTCCCACATAAAACTCACAGTTTCTTTTTGTTAATGCAGTCGTAAGTAGTCAATTTCTGTTCCATGTGATTCTGAATCAGCCACAGTCTGGGACCCCATCAGCTTCTGCATAGGAGTTCTGTAAATTTTATTCAGTCTAGCCACAGTCTTTTTTGCAAGTCCCATATAGTCCATCCATATAGCCCATCTTTTTGTTGAGATATTTTGGTTAAACATTTTTAGCAAATAGACCAAGTAAAAACTTCTCTATGGATGACAAAACTTAGTATGACCATGATTAACTTATAAAAATAATACTCTGATAGTGAAAGACGTGATAGAAATTAATTATAAACATAATGTAAAGACCAAATAAAATATTTTCTAAAACCTTAGATAAAAGTATTTTAAAATATAACTATTAATTGTAGTTTTTTAAAGATTTTAAAATATAATAAATAATAATCTTGAGGCATAGTACCATACAGTTAGGACATAGCAAGAACTTACCAAGATTGCCAAGTCTCTAAATATCTGAATAGAAATTTAAAAACACCAACAGCCAAAAAAATAAACCTTCATAAGTAAATGATGTGAATTCTCCAAACAAACCATTGGGTTTGATAAAGTTATAAGCAAGTTAGCAATTAAGAAATAATAGTAAAATTATAACGTAATGTTATGTGTTTGTGTTTGCTGTCAACATTAGGCAAAAACACAACAGGAAATACTGACATAAATTTTAATCCAAAAAGAATCAGGCATTTCTCTTGATTTTGACAACACATTCTATGTAATTTACTAAACAAAACTTTTTAGTAATGTTCTTTTATGAAAAGTGGTGTTCCATGAAGTTCCGGAGTTGTCAAGCGTATATTACAAGTCAAAGTGAAGCAATACTTGTTATTTAATCAAAGATCTGAAAATTTTTAAAAAGTATCTTTTTTTTTTTAAAGCTTAGCTTGGCTTGGCAGGTGGCTTTTTAACTCAGGCATCTCATTCTAATGAGAGATAGGACCTTTGCCTTCTGGGCAGAAGAATAAATGAATCCTTCAGCTCAGAAATCTAAGAAAATTTTGTTATTTTGAAAACAAGAAGCCCAATTCTTTGTTTTATATTTTATTTAACAGTAAAGCTCCTAAAAATCTCATAAATTGAACCATCAAACTTTCTACCAGACAAATAAAACTTTCGACCATGTCAAATACTTAGCAAGCCTCTTAGGCATTGTCTTTGTTGCATACTTCTTATAGTGCATTCCGTTAAATGCCAAAAATGAACTCATTGATTAGCAGGTCCAAATATACACATGTACACATTCTTTTTCTTATGGTATAAAAAGCAAAAATATGTAAGCTTAAATTACGACAAATATCTATTAACTCGATAAGTTACCCCAAAGGACTTAGAAATTATTTTAAGCCTGTATGCTGTAAATTAAAGCCCTGGTGGCGTAGTGGTTAAGTGCTACAGCTGCTAACCAAAAGGTTGGCAGTTCATATACACCAGGCGTTCCTTGGAAACTCTAGGGGGCCGTTATCTACCCTGTCCTGTATAGTCAGTATGAGTTGGAATCGACCTGAAAGCCCTGAATTTGGTGTGGTTTGGGTTATACCAAAAAACGTAACTGTTGTTGAAAGAAAAGTTTTTATTCAGCTTTACTACTTTGCATATTTTCCCAACCTAATTTTAGCTCTTGAAGATTTTATCAGCTTACTTTACAAATTGCAAAATCTCTGCTCAACTGACTAATTCATTGATATGAATATAACCTCAAAGTGTCTGGCTAGGGTGAGGAACCTTTTCTCAGGCCATTTCAGGTGTGTCTCATTGTAATTCTTTCCTTCCTTCCTTCTTCTTAAAGTTTCCCTACAACAGAGAGAACTTATTTACAGTTCTTTTATGATTGGGATCCCCCCAGTTTATGATAATGATAAAGAAGCAAGCATGGGACGAGGCCAGGCAGCATTGTGTTCTGTGATACATGAGGTTGTTGTGAGTTGGAACAAACTCGACAGCACCTAACAACAACATAATAGAGCAGTAATTTTACTTATCTCTTTTTTGGCTTAGCTGGCTTTTTGTCTTAAAAGAGTTTCCATCCAGCAGGAAGGTGTCTTCCAAAAAGCTTCCCTGGAGTTATATGACCTTTGAGACTGGGGACTGGGGCCCCCTAATTTCTCATCCTGTCTGTTTTTTTACTCTTGGTAGAAGACAAGATTAATCCAATCTGATTCACTTACGTATGTTTAAATTGATCTAGACATTTTGTAAGGCTATCTACCCAGTAAATACCAAAGTTCTTTAGCAATTTTGTAAATGAATCCATCAGTTCTGGACTAGCAAGACTTGGGACCACTGGCTGGGGAGGGTCATCCCAACTCATTTATGTAAGTTTAAATTGAACTAGACATTTTTAAAGGGAAAGACAACTAATTTATTTCCCATTATTGTTCCCTTGGAAAGCAGTTTTGCTTTACCTGTATCACAAACTTTTATCTACCCACTAAATACCAAAACATGTTAGCATTTTTTTTTTAGCTTGCCTCCTTTTTCTTACTCTGAAACTGTTCAATTTAAGACAAGCCAAGCCAAGTGCCGTCGAGTCTGATCCGAATTTAAGACAAAGCTATCCTTTTTTCTTTAAATAAAGAACAATTTCATATAACATCTGGCTTAAGTTGGAAAGGCTATGCTTTTATGATTGGCTTAAATGTAAAGTTTTTTTCAATATAGCTAATAAAAATATAAATCATAAGACAAACACAAAACATAGATTTTCTTGAAAGAGGAAAGAACTGATGTTCTGACATGTTGTTGTTATTAGGTGCCATAAAATCAGTTCCAACTCTTAGTGGCCCTATGAATAACAGAAAGAAACACCACCCAGTCTGGTAGCATGTCCACAATTGTTTTCATGCTTAAGCCCATTGTTGCAGCCACTGTGTCAATCTATCTCATCATGCGTCTTACTCTTTTTCACTGACCCTCCACTCTACCAAGCATGATGTCTTTCTCCAGGGACTGATCTTTCTTGACAACCTGTCCTAAATATGTAAGATGCAGTCTTGCCATCTTTGCTTTCAAGGAGCACTCTGGTTGCACTTCTTCCAGAACAGATCTGTTGGTTCTTTTGGTGGTCCATGGTATCTTCAGCATCTTTTCCAACACCGCAATGCAAACGCATCAATTCTTCTGTCTTCCTTGTTCATGGTCCTGCTTTCACATGCATGTGATAGGACTGAAAATACCACGGCTTGGGTCAGGTGCGTTTTAGTCTTCAAGGTGACATCCTTACTTTTGAATACTTTGAAGAGGTCCTTTGCAGCAGGTTTTCCCAGTGCAATGCATCTTTTGATTTCTTGACTGCTGCTTCCAAGGTCCCTGATCATGAACCCAAGTAAAATGAAATCTTTGACAACCTCAATCCTTTCTCCATTTATGACAATGTTGCTTACTGGTCCAGTTGTGAGGATTTTTGTTTTCCTGATGTTGAGGTGCGATCCGTACTGAAGGCTGTCGCCCTTGATTTTTCTTAGTCAGTACCTCAAATCTTCTTCATTTCCAGCAAGTAAGATGGCATCGTCTGCCTAACACAGGTTGTTAATGAGTCATCCTTCAATCCTGATGCCTCATTCTTCTTTGCAGAATCCAGCTTCTCAGATTATTTCCTTAGCATACAGATTAAAAAGGTATGGTGAAATGATATAACCCTGACACACGCCTTTCTTGACTTTAAACCATGCAGTATCCCTTTACTCTGTTCATGTGATTGCATCTTGATCCATATACAGATTCCTTAAGAGCACAATTAGGTTTTCTGAAATTCCTATTCTCTGCAACGTTAGCCATAGCTTAGTATGATACACACAGTCGAATGTCCTGAGATAGTCTTCCAAAAAACAGCAATTCTCAGTCGTAGCCTCCAACTTGAGACAAGACAGAGATTTAGGCACAACACTCTAGTCCAGAAGCAAGCTCTCAGAACAAAAGGAAACAGAAAGACCACATAAACACCCCAAATAATACCACACAAAACAAGGACATGGAGATTCAGTCTTTGTAAGATTGACTCAATGCAATGGAAATATCAGACTTAAGATAAAACTTACTAACTTGCCAGAACATCAGATGGAAGACTATTATTGTGAATTTCTTTACTGAGGAAACTTGATCATAAATCAGGTATGGAGCTATCACTTCTCCATGCAAATTTTATAAAAACAGGTCAGCAGCTTCAACTTCTTCCTGCAAATGTGGCAAAACAGAGAACTATTTTCCAAGTTTTCTCTGAGCCACAAAATAATCCAATAAAGAACAACATGAGGTTTGGACAGTGCTTCATTTATACCAATGTGTACCTTCATTGTGCCAGAGTTTGCTTGTGGGTGGCAGACTGGAGCGCCAACCTCTCTACAGACAGACCACCTTATCCCATCTCAGGAGTCTTTAAAGCTCGTTGATGAGTGTTGGCAACCATCCTCATAGCTTTCACTGGTGAATCTGTGCCTAAATTTTTGTATCTGATAGTAGCTGAGAGTTCTTTGAAAATAGAATTACCCCTTTAAGATTTCAAATGCCCAAATCTGAACTTAAACTGCAGTTCACCAAGAGTTACTAGGTATCACTCTTAAATGATTAAGCCAAAAAACAAACAAACAAACAAAAATTGAAACATTCTTCTTAATAAAAAAACTGTTTTTACTTTTGCTCATCTAAAGACTTTATTAATAGAATTAAAAGGCCATCTACAGAATGGGAAAAAATATTTGACAACTCTATGTCAGACCAATGCCTGATCTCTATAATCTATAAGATACTAAAAAATATCAATAAGAAGAAGATAAATCATCCAATTAGGCTATGGGCAAAGGAGATGGACAGACATTTCTCTAAAGAAGAGATCCAGGCAGCCAAAAAACACATGTGGTCATGTTCACAATCTTTAGTTATTAAAGAAATTCAAATCAAGACTACAGTGAGATACCATCTCACCCAACAAAGTTGACTATGATCCAAAAAAACACCAAACAACAAATGCTGGAAAGGCTGTGGAGAAAGTGAAACTCTTCTACACTGTTGATGGGGTTGCAAAATGGTCCAGCCTCTTTGGAAAGCAATCTAGCACTTCCTTAAAAAAATGGATATAGGTGTACAATTTGACCTAGTAATTCCACTACTTGGAATATATCCTACAGAATCAAGGCCTTTCACACTAATGGACACATGCACAAGAATGTTTATTGCAGCACAGTCCACGATAGCAAAAAGATGGAATCAACCCAGATGCCCAACAACAGAGGAAGAGGTAGGTAAACTATAGTATATACTCAATGGAGCACTACACAATGATAAAGAATAATGATGATTCAGGAAACATCTCATAACCTAGTTTCAACTGGAAGACATTATTTTCAGTGAAAGTAGTAGGCGACAAAAGGACAAATATTGTATGAGACCCTTACGATAAGATCTCAAAAACAGACTTGTGTATAGAAGAAAAGACTCTTCGACAGCTGTAAGGGAGGGGAGGAAGGAAGGGGGAGGCGGGAAGGGGATAGTTCTAGAAATCTGGTTGGGTGAAATCGGTGATAACACACATTAGAAACAAGAACAGTAATAAGTGGACTTCAGCATAACTTAAATACTCGTTCTATCTTATCCCAATATTGCAAGGACAGAGTAGCTGGGGCAGGGGGCAGGGGATCATGCTCTTAGGCGAAATAGAGGTCAATTAGCACAACTAGCGTTTTGCTAAGAGGGCTCTCTGCATCCCACATTGGTGAGTGGCGTCTAGTGTCTTAAAAGCTGCCAAGCTGCCATCTGAGGGCACAGCAAATGGTCCCAATTCAGTAGGAACGGATGCTCACTGAGGACCAAAATGACATGGGGTAAAGACAACCCAGAAGATAGAGAGACCCACATGAGTGGGGGCCTACATCGACTTGGGACCAGAAGAACCGGATGGTGCCTGGCCACCACCAGTGATAGCCGCGACGGAGCTCACTAAGTTGAGTCTCACTGGCAACACAAGAATAAAAAGGAATGCATCCTGAGATCTTCACTAAAAGACCTCAACTGATGGTCCAGCGGTTTCAGGGTTCCCCTGGGAGCATGACCTCTGGCCCTGACGCTGCCCGTGCCCATAAATCATAACGAAGGTCCACTTTTCAGACACGAATGGATTGGACTTGGCGATGCAGAGTGACCATATATTGGATGCACTTTATGGTTCTATACATCTATAGGATATCATCTTGGTGATCTCTGGCTGGAGGAAGGAGAGTGGGTGGAGAGGAGGGAAAAGGAGACTGTTGGGAGGATGAGACATGTATGGAGCAGAGAGGAATAGTGTGCTGTCACTGGGCAGGGAGAGCAGTGGAAGCTGCATATAGGTGGGCATGTAAATTTATACGGGAATGTACATTTTCACCCAGTCATAAAAAAAAAAAAAAGAATTAAAATCAGATGCCTAAAGGCATAAATCAACAGCAAAAAAACCTATTTTTGTTTTTTTTTAAATTCTTAAATATGCCAATCAAAATTTAAGAAAACATGATAAAAAGAACACCCTGTCAGTGTCGAAGGGACACAGAGTGTGAATACTCAGGTTCAGAAGATAGGAACTCTCTTTTTTGCCAGTTTCAACTCTGCAGTCGAGGTCTACTTGAGGTTGACTGGATGCACGATTTTAGAATTCTTGCAGCAACTACGCCATTAACTCTTGGAGAATGAAAACACCACAAAGGTTAGTAAAGCAAAAAGAAAGATTTTGTTTGGCACATATGTAGAGGCAAAGATAGGAAAGAGACAAGCATGCTGCCAAGCCATGTCTGTGCAAGTCTCTGTTGCTGATTTTTAAGGATGCATCTTAGCATGCTGCATTTTGGGATCTCTTGGCTGTTTGTCATTCTGTAAATACACACATGTACACACTTGCACACCTAGTCCAGTGCACCAACTTCACAGGTACCTGAGTCTTTTGTGCCCTCAACGGTCAGTTCCTCCCACTTCTTGGGACTCTTCTAAGGCCTTTTAGGAATTAACTTGTTACTTATCAAATAACCTCAGATTCCTAATGCCCCCAGTGGTCAATTTCTCCTGCTTCTTGTGACTACCTAAGGCCTGACCTAGGCACTTACCAAACAACCCAGATATGTTTCTTGTCTCTTACAGGGCCAATGTTTGGCTCCTGGGGGGACAGGCTTTCAGAACTGCCCCAGTCTCCAGAAGTAATCTGCCGATGCCTGACATCAGGGCCTGTTTTCTGATCGGCCTCAGAAACTGAGCAGACAGCTCCTGGCTGGCTTGTCAGAAACGTTAGCAAGTGGAAACCCCAGGTTTTTGCTTGGCGTAATTCGTATTGAACAATAAACGAGAGACCAAATTGGGAGAACAGGAAAGGCATCTTATTTCATGGTACAACAAAACGGAGTCAGTTCAGGCTGCTGTTGCCAAGACTACTCACCAAGGGTAGGCAGGCAAGTTGCTTTTAAAGGGGTTTACAAGTAGGGAGTTCACACAAGTTACATCAACAGCATTCTTAACCATAGTACCAGGTGCAATGGGGTTTACATATAACCTCCAAGCAAAAGCAAGATTCAAATGCAAAGCTGGTGGGGGGAGGCAGCAAAGGAAATGACTCTTCAATACGACACTGTAAGGGAGGAAGCCAAGTGAAGAACACAGCATTGTGTGGGGTGGGGGAGGGTGGGGTCGGGGTGTTCTGTCTCACGTTCACAGATGCAGGAAAGATCTTGAACAGAATTTTCCCTGGGAAAGGAGGAGAGTAGCTGCACACAGAGTTGCCTTCCTCCCAGATAATCTCCTCCAGTGGCTACTCAGAGTTTTAGCTGGAACTTTTTGTTCCAGCGGCTCACTGAGCTGGGCCTCCAAGATCTTGACAAAGGGGAAGCCGATTTCCTATTTTTTCTGGCTTTAGAGTCTCCTGTCTTGGCTTGGCTTCCAGGCTTGTTGTTCTACAGTCTGTTTGAGTAAGTAGGCTCTGTGGTGAGGAGAGGCAGTGGCTGGGAGGCCAGGCTTTCGGTTGCCGATGTTCCCCATGTCCCCGATGTCCCCGATGTCCCCACGTGCTCTGTCAGCTCCTGCTTTTCAGCTCAGACACTTGTCGAGTTCTGAAGGGCGTAGGCTACTTGAGGACTTTTCACAGCTCGGAGATGGCAGAACTGTTGGAGTTCTCACGGTGACACAAGGAATAAAAGGCTCCTGAAACTTGGAACATCGTTTGTCTGAGCAACCTTTGTGATTCTCTGCTCAGAGAACCCTTAAAATGACCCCATCAAAGGGAGGGTTTGGTAGGGCACAGTGGTTAGTTGTGGTCTCATGGCCTTTCCATTTGCCATCATGAGACCTTGAGACTGCTGCTTACACTTTTTGCACCTCAGTTTATTTGTCTTTAAATTGGGGTCTATGGTAGTTTCTACCCACTGGATTGAAAGAAATAATCCAAACACTCGACCTAAGTAAATTCTCAAGAAAGGTTGGCTGTTAGTATTTACAAAAAAAAAAAAAAAAGTTGCTGACAAGTCAAATACAAAATCTTCTTATCTGTCTTACTTCAGAAAACAATTCCATAGGACCCTATTGATCTGCTGCATCCCTCCTTCCCTCAGTTGCAGAAGTGGCGTTTTGGCACTCAGATCTTCTTCAGCCCCAGTCCTTGGATTTCAGTTACTTCTGTTCCAGAAGAATGGTCCACTCCAATCCAACATACACTCCTCAGGTCAGGTCAGGTCAGGCCTGAAGGGGGAGGTGGAAAACTGCTTAGGAATCTGTGTCCTGTCTAGAAGAAGGGATACTGAAACTACATGGAGAACACTGATTCGTAGAGATAGAGGCGAACAGTTACACTCCACTTTGGAAGTTCCTAAAAGACAGAGGACTCAGAGAAGGGAGTGATCCCTACAGTGGGACTCATTGGGCACGCTTCAAGGAGGAGGTGATCATTACGTTCCAAGGAGGAGGTGATCTTTACGTTCCTTACTATGCCAGGGACAACACTGCCTCAGCTTGTGAACAACCAGTTATTCACAAAGTGTCTTTGATCTGAGACCCCAGGACTTTGCAAGGGGTTTAGGAGAGCTACTCAGAAAACAGCTTCCTGCAACTAGCTATGCAAAACAAAACCTGTACAAATCTTTGTGTGAGAAACTTATGGTGCAAACTTTCACCTAAAGCACAAAAAGAAGGAGAGAGAGAGAAAGGACAGGAAGAGAGAAAGAGGAAGGAAGCAAGGAAGGAGGGAGGGAGGAGGGAAAAGGAGAGAGGAAGAAAGAAAGAGAAAGAAACGAAGAGAGGGAGAAAGGGAGGGAGGGGAAAAGAGATCAAGTACTCTCTGGGAGGGAAGAACCAGAGTTAGTTGGACAGAGAGATGCTGTGCAGAGCAGTGATTCCTGGGTTTTAGTCTTATTTCTGCAACTCGTGAGCAAATTGCAGCTCCGGGGCCTTTCCCTGCCTGTGAAATCAGGGTGATTGAGGAGCTGGCTCCCCAGCCTCTCTTTCAGATTGCACGTTCTAGCAGCCTTGGCTCTCCAGTCCCCACCCCAAGCCCTAGCTGTACAGCTGTACACCTGGGCAAGAAGCCATAACAGGATTCATGTGACTCACGTTACGGTAACAGCCTGTGTTTCATACTGCTCTCTGACCTGGAAGAGATCCAGCACTGCCAAGTGTGACCAGCCCATGTGCGTTTCCTTTTTCTCCGAAAGCTGACATGCCAGCTGCATCCCAGAGAGCCATATACGCCAGGAAGAAAGGTGACCTTTCTTGGTGGGCCCCCACCTTCCCATCTCCCCTGCTCCTTCCAGGGTTGGATAGAGCCCCCTTGCTACTCACGGGGTATCTGACACAGGAGTTGGGACATGTTGTTCTACCTAGTAACTTCCCCTCTCCTTTATTAGTGGTATACAATAGCTGGTTGGAGATTAGTCCACAGATGGGCAGCTCCTGAAAGGGCTTGTGTGTACAGGACTTGCAACACACAGACCAGATCAACTGAGGCTCCAGACGAGGAGGAATTGATTGTTACATCTGTTAGTCTCCTGTGGGACCTGCTCCCATGGTGTATTCTAGGCTGTTGAACTCCAGGCCCATCAGTTGCTGGCTGTTTTAGATACCTAGTGCTTCCTTAACAGAATACCACAAGCGGATGCTGTAAAAAGAGGAATTTTATTTGTCAGAGTCTGGTAAGCTTCAAGTCCAAATTCAGGGTGTCAGCTCCAGAGGAAGGTTTTCTCTGCCAGCACTGGAGGAAGGTCTCTCTTGTCAATCTTCCCCTGGACTGGAAGCTTCTGAGATGCCGGGACTCGGTCCTTTCCAAGGCACTCCCAGTGCTGTTTTCTTTCTTGATAGTATAAGATCCCCCAAATCTCAGCTTGCCTACCTTTCTTTTCACATCTCAACAGATTGCCTAAAGGCACAAAGCAATTTCACACATTAAGCCCTGCCCTACCAACAGAACAACACCCATCTATCCTCATGAACATCACAGAGGCAGGAATTTCAACATGGAGCAACATCACACCATACCAACAATTACGGACTAGCCAAATTGCTATAGTTTTGGGGGGAAACACAATTCAATCCATGACACTGGGTGAAACTGAGCTGAGTAAGACCCAAGTCTCCAACACAAAATCTGCCAGGACAGGGACTCCCTGCATTGGAGGGTGGTGTGAGCAGTGGCTATTTTGACAGGCTGTGGGAGAGGTGATGAGGGAAGAGGAGAGGGTCTGAGACATGGATTGTGCACATCACTAGTGTAACAAACAGGAATCGGCTGCCACACACACAGTGAGTAACTTGTGAGTTCTATAAAGGGACTAAGGAGTCCCTGGGTATTGCAAGGTGTTGAGTATTTGGTTACTAACTGAGAGGTTGACAGCTCCAGCCCATCCAGAGGTGCCTTTGAGCAAGGCCTGGCAATCTATTTCAGAAGGTCACAGCCACTGAAAACTGTATGGAGCACAGTTTTAACTCTGAAACACTTGGAGTTGCCGTGAGTCAGAATCTACCCAAGGGCAACTGCTTTTCTTATATCTTTTTTATATTTACAGAGGCCAGAGGCAGGACGTAGGAAGCCACAGGGCTAGTGCAATGCCTAGGGTCCACAGCACGCTGCCCTTAGTCTTCACAGGGTGAGAAGATAAAAGGTACAAGAACCCAAAGAGAACTGCATCCTCTGGGTGAGCGCAGGGGCTAGGAAATAAACACCTGATCTCAAGCTCTCCCATGACCCATCTCCTTTTCTATTTCCCATTGGCTGAGTCCAGCAGAGTCCACAAGCAAGGTGCCTCATCACAACAGCCCCAGGGACTCATGGAGAGGGGTACAGAAGATTGGTGAGAGGATCTGGGGACAAACAGAAGACATCTGGCATAATTAGACAGTTTTTAGATGGCTTCATTTTGTCTTTGCAGTTTAGAGATAACATTTTAGAATAGCTGCATCCAGGCATTTGAAGAGTCAAGAATTGTCACCCAAGTTCCCTGCTTCACATTGGCTTTGTGGCATTGGGCCTGTTCATTAAAGGTGGGTGTTCAGATTGAATTGTGTTCCCCCAAAATACATGTTGCAAATCCTAATTTGTAAGCTTGTGGTTGCAATGTCATTTGGGAATGGATTGTCTTTGTTATGTTAAGGCAGGATTAATGGAGGACATGTCTTGACTTACTCTTTATGTGAAAGATCTATGACTACATTTTTTAAGATCCCTCCTTTGTGTTACAATGCTGTCATCTTTTACACAATGACATCTGTTTCCTTATTTTCAGTGTTTTAGCTTTGATTTACTTTGTGATTTCCCTCTCTGGGTTGACACATGGTTGCTCTGTCCTGTGTTCTAGTCTTAGTTTGTTTTCTGATGTTACTGGTTTTCTAACCAAAGGACTCCCTTCAGTATTTCTTGTAATTTTAATTAGGTTATTGTAAATTACCTAGATTTCTGCTTAGAAATGTCCTAATTTCATCAACACATTTAAGAGGCAATTTTTCTGGATATATAATTCTTGGCTGGAAATTTTTTTCTTCAATTTCATCACTTTGCTTTCTTGCCACCATGGTTTCTGCCAAGTAGTCCAAGCTTAGTCTTATTGACTCTCTTTTGTAAATTTTTTTTTGTTTATCCCTATCTTCTTTTAAAATTCTCCCCTTACCTTTAGTTTTGGCAAGTTTGATTATAATATGTCTCGGCATCATTCTTTATGGATCTGTCTTGTATAGAGTTCAAAGAGCATCTTGGGTGGATATCTTCTTATCTTTCATGACATCAGAGAAGTTTTCTGTCCACAAATCTTTGACAATTCTCTCTATTTTCTGTTATCCCCTCCCCTATTCTGGTACTCCAATCATTTGTAGATTATTCCTTTTGATAGAGTCCCATGTAATTCTTACTGTTTCTTCATTTTTAAAATTCTTTTATCTGGTTTTTCCTCAAATATGTTGGTGTCAGGTGCTTTATCTTCAGTCTCACTAATTCTGACTTTATGGCATCAGTTCTGCATGTTTGACTTTCTAATGAGTTGTCTAATTCTGTAATTTTATTATTAATCTCCTGAATTTCTTCTTGTTGTCTTTCTATGGTTTCTTGCAGTATGTTCAATGCTAAGGTGTGTTTTGTCTGAGCTCCTTACAGCTTTTTTGATAAATTCTGTATATCAATCTTCAGTGTTTTGAAGTCTTGTGCTGTTGGTTTCTGTTCTGGTAACTCCTTTAGTCCCCTGTATTAATCTAAAAGCAATCCAGTCTAATGTGTTTGAATCTCGTAGGCTTCTTCTTCATCTGGGAGATATGTGGGTACATTAATTTGGCCCTCTTTTTCATATGATGTTGTTGTAAATTGAATCCTGAGATCTTTGAATTTCTATTTTTTGTGATTTAGCTTTGGATATGTTGTGTGTATTTCCTAAACTAATGGTATCTGGGTGCTCCGTAGAGCACTGAGTGTATGAAAGTATGTCTAGTGTTATTTATTTTATAATCAAAGAACTTTCTTCAATGTTTTTTCTAATTTTGGTTTTGTTTTTACAAAGTCTCTAAATTTCTGTTTATCTGTGAAAGTTCTAATTTTACCTTTATATTTCAGATACAGTGTTGTAAGAAATATGATTCTTGGTAGGCAGTATTCCGCCCCCCCCCCCAGGGCTTTGTATATGTCATCCCTGTATCTCAATCTTTTATTTTATACCTCCAAATATTACAGAAATTCTTTTCATCTGGAAAATTTTCTTGATGCTTTGCTTTGGGAGCTTTCTGAAGTCATTGTGATCTGTCTCTTTATGTGATTTGGTATTGACAGTTGTCTGCAAGCCATCAGTAAGTTGATTTTATTTATTTTATGTTTGTTTACTGTGTTCTAGCTTCTTGTTTTGTTTTGAAATGCCCAAGTAGGCTGGTCATATGAGTTAATTTGATTATTCATGCCTTTGAAGCTCTAACACCCTGTCACCAGGTGATTAGAGCTGTAATTAAGCATGTGAGCTCTGGAGTCTATTTAGTTTTCTTGTATATATTCAGCTCAGGTGTCCAGTGTACTTGATCCTCAGTTGTATGGTACAGGCTGTCCCCTACAGTCCTAGAAGGGGAGGGGTGATTGGTGTAGCCACAGGTATCTGGCTGCAAATCTGAGACAGCAGGAGGCTGACAGCCATCTGTGAGTATCTGTAAGAAAAGCTTGTCCTTGTTCTTTAAAGCACGTAAGTAGGTAGGTTTTGAAGCCAGGCTATGGGTGTTCAATTCTATATGCAGAAGTGAGAGGCATTCGGGGTTTGTGAGCCTGCATCTAGGCAAAGGAATTGTTTCTGCTCTGAGTTTCTGACTTAGGGGACCTGACATATTTTTCTTCTCTGTTTGTTAAATTGTTCCCTCTCCAAGACTGAGAGAATGGCCCAGGGTACATTTAAGGGATCCCACTTCCTGCCCAGGGGATATGTCAGTCTTTGGAGCTGGCTTGGGTGCCTTGCAAAGAAGGGAGAGGGAAGCACTGGTAAAAGGGAGAGACATTTATCCTGAATGAAAGTTTTAGATCAGCACAAGTCGTTGGTTAGACTCAAGCCACTTGATTTTTGATGATCAAATGACATTTCTCACTCATTCTGGAAGTGTGAGTGGGATCTCTGTTACTCACTCTCTGCTGCTGTATGAGAGAAGTTCTAAACACCACTGCTCCCCTCTCCATGCTTCCTGTGGGTCTAATAGACCACCACTGCCTGTGGGTGCCAATTCCATCCAGGTCAGGTCTAGCCAGTCTTAGGTACTTCTGGACCCACTCTACCTTCCCTATTGCTCAGTCCAACCTCTCAATCTTTCCCTTGATGTTCAGGGTTCCTAGAATGTCATATATAATCAATTCCTTTTGGGAGGGTGTCTTTGTTGTTAGAGGGATCACAGGGAGTTTCTATCTACTCTGCCATCTTAAACCCTCCTTGGAGAAAGATGTGTTTTGAGTCAATCTCTTTTGAGATGTAAAAGAGATTAAAAAGCTAGCAGACACTAAGGAGACAGCAAATAAGTGGTAACTTTGGTGAAGAGTAAGATAGTACACAACGCTAGGGAAGTCAGCTCAACTTGACCGAGGCAAGGTCATGGAAGCTTCTTAGACACGTCTAAACTCCCTGAGGGATCAAATTACTGGGCTGAGGGCTGGGAACCATGGTCTCAGGGGACATCAAGTTTAGTTGGCAGAACACAGTTTATAAAGAAAATGTTCTAAATCCTACTTTGATGAGTAGCATCTGTGGTCTTAAAAGCTTGTGAGCAGCCATCTAAGATATTCCACTGGTCCCACCCTATCTGGGGCGAGGGAGAATGAAGAAAACCAAAGATGCAAGGGAAAGATTAGTCCAAAGGCCTAATAGACCACAACTGTCACAGCCTCTGCCAGGCTGAGTCTAGTACAACTAGATTGTGCCTGGCTAACATCACTGACTTCTCTGACACGGATCACAATAGAGGGTCTGAGAGAAAGCTGGAAAAAATGTAGAACAAAACTGAAATGCAAGAAAAAAAGACCAGACTTACTGGTCTGACAGAGAGACTGGGAGAACCCTGCGAGTACAGCCTCCTAGACATCCTCTTAACTCAGTACTTAAGTCATTCCTGAGGTTCACCCTTCAGCTGGGCAAACAAAATAAGTGTTAGCGAGCACACTAGCCCAGGGGCAAGGTCAAAAAGGCAGGGGAGCTGGTAATAGCGAATCCAAGGCTGAGAAGGGGACAATGTTGACATGTCACGAGGTTGGCAATCAATATTACAAAACAATATGTACATTAATTATTTAATGAGAACTAATTTGCTCTGTAAACCTTCACCTAAAGCACGATAAGAATAAAATAAAAGCCAGCAGAGGACAGCTGGGGTAAGACAGATGCCAAGACACATGGAGTTCTCCAAGGAAACAGGAAGCAGAAGATGAAGAAACAAGGACTTTTTTCCAGAGCTGAGAGAGAAAAAGTGTTCCCAGAGAGTTGGCACTTTGAATTCAACTTCTAGCCTCCTAAACTATGAGAAAATAAACTTCTGTTTGCTAATGCCACCCACTTGTGGCTATTCTGTTACACCAGCACTAGATAACTAAGAGAGTGGGCTTCCTCCTGGGAAGGTCTCTGTGGTCCCCTCAGTGGTCACCCCTGCCTCACTGACCGTGCTTTCCTGTCTAGCAGCCAGGAGGGAGCAGCCTGGCCAGGCCCTCTGTACAGGAAAGCCCCTGGAGTGGGCGCTTGTCTCTGAATAACACTTTCCATCCCAGGAGATGGATTAGAAATGAGTTGCTCGGTCATTGTCTCTTCTGTAATCCATTTTTGAGCAAAGATCTCCAGCTGGCTGAAAACTGTGTAAAAATAAGAATAAATGTGTTTATTATCCTAACAACACAGAATGTTAAAGGAATTCTGCCTTTACAAGATCAAATAAATCACCCACAAACGTACCTACAAATTAAAAGCACACCTTTCTTTCCCACTCAGAAGCGTAAGAGAACAAATTGGACTCAAGTCCAGTGTACAGTTTTAGGAACAAGTTCCTTTTCTGTCCACAAGCAATTATTCTGAAAGTCTAAAAAGAGTTGAAGAACCCAAAAATCCAAGCCTATTCCTGTCGAGTTCAATTCCGGCTCATAGCGATGCTATAGGACAGGGTGGAACGGCTCCATAAGGTTTCCAAGGCTGTAAATCTGTACAGAAGCAGGCTGCCATGTCTTTCACAGAGCAGCCAGGGGGTTTGAACCACCAGTCTTTTGGTTTACAGTCAAACACTTAACCACTGTACCACTGCAGCTCCTCATATCGAAGAAATTAACGTTTATTGGATACTTCCTTGCTGTGTGACCCTGGACAAAGTTTCTTAACCCTACTGTGCCTCCATCATCTCTTGTATAAAATGGGAATAATCATACTGCCTCTTAGGATTTTATGAGAATGAGACCGTTGATAGAAGGCACAGGAAACCCTGATGGCCTAGTAGTTTAGTCTACAGCTGCTAACCAAAAGGTCAGCAGTTTGAATCCACCAGGAGCTCCTTAAAAACCTTGTGGGGCAGTTCTAATTATGTCCTATAGGGTCACTGTGAGTTACAGCTGACTCATTGGCTACCGGTAGGTACAGAAGTCACTGAAACAGTACCTGGCACACATTAAAGCGTATTTAAGTGCTACATCAGCATCAGCTCTTATCAGTGCCAGTCCTGAGAGGGAGTAACATTGTCGCTGTTTCCCACATGAAGCCTCGTCAATACCCAGGATTATTCAGCCAGCCAGTAAGCAGAACCACTGGTCTCCTGGTCTTCATCCCTGGGAAGAAATGTCCCCAGAATTCTGTCTGAGCCCTCCCCCATGCTGCTTCCATTAGCCTGTATGCCAGATACCTGGAGCCACTCATGTGGCATTTGGTGTTAGAAACTGGCCCTGAGCTAGGAGTCAGAAGGCACATGGTGTACCAGCTGACTGACCTTAATCAGGATACTTAATGTCTCTGAGCCTCAGAGTCCCTGTTGTACATTAGAGATGACAAATGCCGCTCCACCTGCCCACGTGCAGGGTAATTTTAAAGGTCAAATACAGAATAACTACAAAGCTGTTCCTAGCTAGGAAGTCATGGTGCAGAGTGTTTCTTCATACCTCCAGCTTCAAACTGTGCTCTCCAGTGTTCAGCTGAGAGTAACCAAACCTAAACCAAACCAAACCAAACCATTGCTGTCAAGTTGATCTCAACTCAAAGCAACCTTGTAGGACAGAGTAGAACTGCCCCATAGGTTTTCCCAGGAGCAGCTGGTAGAGTCACACTGCCACTGGAGAATGGGATGGCCAAACCACACCGTGTGGGTGTGCAGGGATCCTCGGGGGAGCTCCTGAGCAGAGTCCTGGTCTGTCCCTGACCTCACCAGGCCTGCTGCAGGAAGGAGGCCATGAGCCCAAGTGAACCTTTGAGCCAACTGGGGGAAAGGGGCATGAATGTAACTGATATCCCATCCTACTTGGTTCCCAGATTCTGTGAGCTAGCAAAGATCCTGCCTCCCGACCCTCCCCCGTCAATCCCACGGTAGGACTTGTGGATAGGACTTGGGTGCCTGCCCAGAAGAGGGAGGAGAGTCTCGGGACCAGGGTCAATTCCCGAAGCTTCCAGGTGCAAAAGTGCCAGAGCTCAGAGAGATGGCAGTGAGTGGCTGGATGTGAAGCAGCAAGCTCTTTTTGCAAACCTGAAGCTTCTAGTTGCAGCCGGATGTAGGGAAAGCGCCAGAGGAGATAACAGGTCCCCTGAGCAGAGCCCCTAGATAGGAGGGATAAAAATAGAAACAGCTCTCCCTTCCCCCACCCTGGCGGTGGAATCTCTGCAAGTAAAGCCAGTCTAGAATTACACAGAAGCAACCACACAAACCACACTGACACAATGAAATACTGTGACAGCAGGGCCAAGGTGTACAATGAATGTTGCTTTATACACACAGACACACACACAGCTCACAAGCTCTTCTATGAACTCCAGCATCTGTGCTAGGCTCTGGACCAGACCCACTCAGAGCTGGCCTCAGGTTTTGGGAGCTCCCTACAGAGCAGAGGCCCATAGGAGCCCTAACAACAGCCTGGGGAGGCCTCCAGAGCTGGGGTGCTGAAAGGATGGGCCTTCCGAGCCAAGCAGGAGGGCCTGAGCTCTTCAGGGTGACTAGGCTGCAGGTCAGGCAGGGGGGCTATCAGCCTATGTTTTCATCCTCAAACACCTACTTGATCTGCTCCTTCGCTACCTCCATGAGAGGCAGGACCTGCTGTCCAGCCTCACCGGTGTCCCCGTGACTCGTACACAGTGACCTGGTACTGAGCACTCATCCTGGAAGGAGAATGGCAAGAGTCCTATCCCAGATGTCAGCATAGACAGGCTGAAAAAAATCTAGAGAGAGCCTTTTCCTCTGGGCTCCAGGAGAACACTCTTACCCATCCCTGAGTCTTTATGGGGTAAAGGTTCTCCCAGAGGCAGCCCCTCTAACTCCAGGTGGAGCGCCTGGGTCCCTCTCATCACTCCTTCCCTTCTCCTTCCCCAGCCTCCAATCATGCTTGTCCCCCACCTTTGGGGGAGGTAGCTGGACCCCTCCACCTCTACTCCCTGCAGGATGGCCCTAGAGATCAGAGCTACTGTGAGTGAAGAGAGTCTGGAAAAAAGCACCCCTCAGTGTCTGCCCAACAGGTGCCGTGTCTCAGCGGGGCACTATCCAGATGACCAGCCTCCTGACTGTGATGACAGTGCTTCAGTCTCCTCCTCCAGGTGTGCGCCGCATGAGTACCCCTGACTTGGAATATGGGGAGGGACTCAGCCCTGGGGATGGCACCAACCTGAATTTTACCTCACAGCAGCCTGTGACCCTGGAGCACGTGTGTACAGAGCAGTTGCTAGTGACCAGCCCTGGGCCAGGCCCTTCCCTTCCCATAGGTTGTCATTTCACCCTTATCACTACTTTATGGGGTAGGTGCTAAAAGCAAAAAGCCTGTTGCCATTGAGTGGCTTTTAACACACAGTAACCCTGTTGGACCGAGTAGAACTAACTCATAGAGTTTCCAAAGCTGAGATCTTCACAGGAGCAGACTGCCACACCTTTCTTCCTCAGAGCAGCTGGTGCGTTCTAACCGTTGACCTTTTGGTTAGTAGCTAAGCACATAACTGCGGTGCCACTGGGGTGTGCCTCTGAGGTTTCATAGGTGTTACTATATCCATTCTACAGATGAGGAGACTGAGGCAGGTCGTGTTCTATTTAATTACCCCTGAGAGCAGCCTCTGGTTCTGTTAGAGGTACCATCTCAGCATGCTCTTGGGCCTGTGTAGGTTCTGGGTGAAAGGTTCTGGGTTAACTGGGACAGCAGCTGGAGGAGCTGCTTAGGGGCAAGGCTGGCTGCTCCATCACAGACAGCGCAGGGTTGTGGGGCAGTCTGCAGGCCAGTGGGGAGACGTGGGAGGTGCTTTCAACAGCCCACCCCATGCCTACAGTCACCAGGAACTCTCCCCTGGAGTAAGTGGGGGGTCCCCAAGCAGTCGAGTCTGGTGGACGTGAAGGCTGCCTTCAGCTCTCTCCTGCTGATGTGTTTGGAAAAGTCCCTACCTCCACCGTGGGCAACAGCGTGTTGTGTAATTTCCTCTGCGGGTCAGTCCTTCACCAAGGGCTGTGATGCAGGCTGTGACTCAGGCCTCAGCCTGATGATGGCAAGCCACCAGCTGCCTGGTTTATAGCCATCTCGGAGAACAGGGGAGCAGCTGCCCATTTCTGCTCAGCCCAGCATGGGGAGAGGCTGGGCCACTCCAGGGAGGAACAGGCTGAGTCACCTGTGAATCCAGAGCAGGGCAGGAGCCAGGAGTGGTTCTGGGGTGCACCTGAGGTGACTTGTCACGGAGGTGGACCCTTAGCTAGAACAGGTCAGCCCTGACGCTCTAGGCTCAGGAATCCAGGTGCCATCAGCAAGCTGTTTGTGCTGGACCTGAGTTTGGTACTGGACTCGTTCAGTAAGAGTGGACTTACCTTGCTACCAAGCTCAGGACCCTACCGCTACCCTACTACCCTACAGCTGCCCTCCCAGAAAGGTGCTCTGTTAGGTGAGTTTTAAAAATTTGGGAGTTACGTGCGTCTGCCTTCAAGAAATTCACCATACACCAACAGGGCCTTTCCATTCAACCGACAACTGCAGGCTTTTAGGAAACAAGAGCACATCTTTGAATCTCTTGTTCTGAGCTGACAGTGGCTCCCTCAGAGCCGCTCGGGGTGGGGAGGCACTGGATGGGGTGCCGGGCATACTTCTGAGCAATTTAAAGACACGTGCACTGTGTCACCAACGCTGTGACTCAGCCGTGCGCTTGCCAAAGCACACTCACAAGGAGGCGAAACTGCTCTGTGGGCACGTCTCAAAGTGACAGACTGCAGACACTCAGGAGACAGGTCTTTCCAGTCATCCAGGCAAGACCCCTTGGAGCCAGGACTGAGGAGTGTTTCGCGCTGTGTCCCAGCCCCCAACTCTCAATGACTATTTGTCAGATGACCAAGTGAAGCTGGGACAAAGCCTAGAATATTTTTTGATGTCAGCTGTTCCCTATTGTCTTCTCACAGCAAAGAAGTCACATTCATGTGGTTCCTAGGAGGAAGCCTGGACCTCCACAGCAAGCTGGCAGCGGCCAGAGCCCAGCAGTCCAAGCACCCAGAGTCCGTTTCCTTCCGTTTTCCTGCCGAGAGGTTGTGAGTTGGGCTGGAACCCTAAGAGGGCACGGGCCACCCAGTATCTCTGAAATTATAAAAAAGCTCCTGTTGACCGAGACTCAGACTAAGAAAACAGCTTTATTAGCAAGTCCCTTATTTTTTTCGAGTCCAGGTCAGGTTGGGAGAAGTGAGGGGCCACTTTTCGGCCTTGGTCAGCCCGGCCTGGGTCGTGCTGTCCTGACAGAGTGGGCGAGGCCCGGCTTCCCCCGCAGGCTGCACAGCGGTATCTCCCTGTCTCCAACTCTCCACCTTTGCTTGGGTAGACAGCCACGGTGGGGTAACTGCCATCACGGTTCTATTCCCGCTGCGGAGAGATGGACACAGGCATTTTGGCTTGGGTGGGCTTGTTTGTTTTTTTTTCTTAACCCGTCTCCTACCTTCTGCTTTTTGTTTTTTTTTCTCTTTCCTTTTCTTCCTTTACTTTCTTAGAAAATCTAGATGCCTAATTGCCAATGGAGCAGGTGAGACCTTGCAACCCACGAGGGATACGGCACAAAAGTCTTCTTCAAGGGTCTGGGTAATGAGCGCCACCTTGGCCAGTCCACATCTCAGGTGTGTCCTGGCTGTCTGAACTCTTGGTCTCTGACAGTCCTCCTGAGAGAAATCTAGTAAGAGCAGGAGACAGCGGAGGCTGGAGGAAGAGGCCAAGGGCTGGCCTCTAAGGGGACAGGGTGACAAGAAGAGTATAAACAGTTCTATTAGGTTGCACAACGGAACCGCCAAGAGGCTAAGGCAGAGCTCCTCAGCGAAGTAGCAGGCAACGGTGTCCAGCCGGAGAACCCGAGTCTGCCCTGTGCTTAGGGCAGGATTTCTCAATCTCTGGGGCCTTACCCACAGGGGCATTCTATAGGTCTGAGATCTAAACAAATGAAAAAGTCTCAAGGCAAGCAGCTTTCAAAGACCGTTGTCTCTAAAAGGAAATCAGGACTGTGTATTCCCAGAAGAAGTTCAAGCATTTGTGATTACTCAGAGGTCCCTCTCAACCTTCTTGTGAACATTTGAGAAATTCCCAGTGCCTCACACAGCCCTCCTCAGTGCAGGAAGCCCAGGGACGTGCCGACTCACACCGACCACGCTTCTCGGGCTCATAGCAACTGCATAAACCATTGCGTAACTCTGATTCTCTCTCTGTGTGTTTTAAACTTTGATAATGCAAGGAAATGCAAATAAAGAAATAATGACTTCTGGTAAAATTGTGTCTAAAAGATGACGTCCTTCCTATTCTCTATTTCTGTCTTCTCTCAAAGTTCTTCCTCTCAGGATCTTTTCTCCAGGAGTCTATTTCCCAGAGCAGTTTGCCAGGAACGCTGTGTGACATGTGACAGCCTGTGCAATTCATTCATTTTGGCGGGAAACCCACTGCCATTGAGTCAATCCCGACTTACAGAGACTTCAGAGGACAGAATAGAGCTGCTCCATAGGGTTTCCAAGGAGCGGCTGGTGGATTTGAACAGTGGCCTCCTGGTGAGCCTTGACTCTCAACCACTGCACCACCAAGGCTCAATCCCCAAATTACCCTCAAGCCTGGAATTATGCCTGAAGGGAGAATCCTGGTTAGAAGGGATTTCTTCTGGCTACCAGCCAACTTTTAATGTGAAGTGAAACTCTAGTCACAGAAAACACCTGAGGAGCCTTGCCAAATACTGAAGACTATTAAGGAGGAAATCCTGGCTGCCTACTGGTTAAATGCTATGGCTGCTGACCACAAAGCTGGCAGTTCAAATCCTCCAGCTACTCTGTGGAAACTCTATGGAGCAGTTCTGATCTATAGAGTCGCTATGAGTGGGAGTCCACTCAACAGCAGTGGGCTCGGTTTTTTTTTTTTTTTTTTTTGTTATTGTTGTTAGAAAAGAATAAGGGGTCTGTCGAATCCTACTTCTCTTTCTCTGTGGGGCAGAGAGAGACAGCTACCCTCAGTGCCTGTGAGTCTGGAGGGTTGGGTAGGTTCAGGGGAGTCCTTTGCACCCTACAACCAGTCACCTGCCAGAGTTCACAGATGTCTACTCACACTCATCCTGCAGCCACCTGAGAAGGAGCAGCTCCTGGACTGCAGAAAATCCTGGAAAATAAGATTTCCCAGGATTCTCTGCCTGGGTGATTGTTGTTGGCAGGTAGACATCTGTCTCAGTTTCTAAATGGTCTGTTTTCCTAAGTGAGGAAGGAAGAAAGAGAGACAGAGAAACAGAGGAAAAGGAAAAAAAGAAAAAGAGACCTGTGCTGTTCAGTGCCGCAGCGACTAGCCACAGGTAGTGACTGAGCACTTAGCATGTGGCTGGTACAAACTGAGATATGTGATAGATGTAAAATATCTACCAGATTTCAAAACGATAATGGAAACGTGGTGGCATAGTGGTTAAGCGCTATGTCTGCTACCAAAAGACTCAGCAGTTCAAATCCATCACGCCTCCTTGGAAATTCTATGGGGCAGGTAAACTCTGACCTGCAGGGTTGCTGTGAGTCAGAACCAACTCAGAAGCAGTGGCTTTGGCTTCAAAGCCATAGCCAAACACAATACCAAAAAAAAAAAGAATACAAGATGAACAGTTAACCCCTGGTTTTTAAAAATTGATTACATGTTAGAATGATAATATTCTGAAGATTTAGAGTTAACTAAAATACTAAAATTCATTTCACTTATTTCTTTTTTAATGTGTCTACTAGAATATTTAAGAGCACACTGTGCCCTCCCCAAAGGTCAGCCCTGAGTGTTATGCATCTTTGAAAACTATATGAAATCAAACTGACAACAGCATGCAGAAGATTAGTTAGGATGCTTAGGGGGCAGTGAGTTTATGTTAATAAAGCAGGAATAACTCAGAAAAGGTGAGAATGTTTGTGCAACTTGAAGAATTTCATCAATACCACTAAACCGTACAGGTGTGCCTCATTCATCTGGTACTGCTCTAGCAGAAATACCACAAGTGGATGGCTTAACAAAGAGAAATTTATTCTGTCACAATCCAACAGGCTATACAGCTCCAAGGAAGATGTCTTTCTTTGCTGGCTCTGGAGGAAGGTCCCTGTTGTCAATATTCCCCTGCACTGGGAGCTCCTGAGGCTTATGCACCTTGGGTTCAAAGGACATGCTGTGTAACCAGCAGGCTTCTCTCTTGGCAGTATAAGATCCCCACCTCTCTACTTACTTCCCTTGCCCCTGGATCACAATAGATTGCCTCAAGACACAATACAATCTTACCCATTCAATCCCACCCACCAATACAACTGCTGCCCAGTTCTCTCTTATTAACATCATAGAGGCAGGCTTTACAGCCTATAGAGACATCACACAACCCTAGGCATCAAGGCTGATCCAAATTACTACGCATATTTTTAGGGGGACACAATTCAATCCCTGACAAGGTAGAAACTTGAATTGGTGTATGTTTTACTATGTATATCCTCAAAAACAACAAAATAAATGAATAATTCCCAACCCCTTGCTACGGAGTCAATTCTGACTTATTGCAATGCTATAAGACACAGTGGAACTGCCCCACAGGGTATCTGAGGAGCTATTGGTGGATTTGAACTGCCCACCTTTTGGTTAGCAGTCAAACTCTTAGCCACTGGGCCTCCAGGGCTCCCCAAAAGAACAAACTAAATAAAGTTTGGGGGAAAAAAAGTCACTGTGTGGGCCACATTCTGCCTCTCTGGACATCTAATCTAGGTGGTGGCCTCCTGAGGGACTAGGGCAGTCCCTAGCTTCAGTCTTGCTTCTGGTTCCGCTCGATTGTTTCCTTCTACTGTAACTGAGTTCTGTTGATCGAAGCAGGATTGAAAGTCCACTAGCCCGGACCCCAGGTATCTTGGCTCTCGGGTTCTCCAGGTAACAGTCAAGCGTCTGCCTGAAAAACCCTTTCATTTTTTAAGCAGCTATTTTCTGTGAGTCTGTTGACCTTTAAAATCCTGTATTTGTATAAAAGCTTTCTTGCACTCATTTGAGATAGCTGGTAGGTGCTATGTGATAGTTACGGAAACTTTGAATAGTATGTGTGAGCTGTGGGAGGGTTTTGGTTAGGCCTCTGAAGGGACTAAGGCTTCAATCAACATTCTTCTTGTTTGAGTCCAGGTTCATGGGCACTCAGGGGAACTGTAAAGTGGTACTAAAGACCACCGTAGCAACGTTGATCGAAGCAGACCGTTGCTTCTAAAAATGTCTTGTACACCTTTGGTTGGGTGAAATCGGTGATAGTACACATTAGAAACAAGAACAATATTAAGTGGACTTCAGCATAACTTGGATATTCCTTCCATCTTAACCCAATATTGCAATGACAGAGTAGCTGGGGCAGGGGGTGGGGGACCATGCTCTTAGGCGAAATCGAGGCCAATTGGCACAACTAGCATTTTGCTAAGAGGGCTCTCTGCACCCCACATTGGTGAGTGGCTTCTGGGGCCTTAAAAACTGCCAAGTTGACATCCAAGGGCACAGCAAATGGTCCCAACTCAGCAGGAAAGGATGCTCACCAAGGATCAAAATGACATGGGGTAAAGACAACCCAGAAGATAGAGAGACCCACATGAATGGGTGCCTATATCGACTTGGGACCAGAAGAACCGGGTGGTGCCCAGCCACCACCAGTGATAGCCGTGATGGAGCTCACTAAGTTGAGTCTCACTGGCAACACAAGAATAAAAATGGGTGCACCTGAGATCTCCACTAAAAGACCTCAATTGATGGTCCAGCGGCTTTGGGGTTCCCCTGAGAGCATGGCCCCTGGCTCTGATGCTGCCCTTGCCCATAAATCATAACAAAGTTCCACTCTTTGGACATGAATGGATTGGACTTGGAGATGCAGAGTAACCACATACTGGAGGTACTTTATGGTTCTATACATCTATAGGATATCATCCTGCTGACCTCTGGCTGGAGGAAGGAGAGTGGGTGGAGAGGAGGGGAAAGGAGACTGTTGGGAGGATGAGACATGTATGGAGCAGAGAGGAATAGTGTGCTGTCACCGGACAGGGACAGCAGTGGAAGTTGCATATAGGTGGGCATGTAAATTTATACAGGAATGTACATTTTCACTCAGTCATAATAAAAAAAGATAAAAAGGAAATGTCTTGTACACCTTCTCTGTGCCTGGAAATTCTCTAGACTCCGTAGGGCCCTGGAGGAGAGAGGAATGGCTGGGCGTGTGGTATGATGAGGGAAGGGCCATGTGCCCACAAGTCCAGTGTTCATGGTTATCCAGGTCACCTGTATGTGCCTATTTGAATCCACTGGTAATTAGAGCTACAGAGTTTGGGTAGTGGAGATGGTTAAGTGCTCAACTGCCAGGACAAAGAATGTGAGTTCACAGATACTTCACTAAAGAGGAGATCCAGGCAGCCAAAAAACACATGCGGACATGTTCACGATCTTTAGTTATTAAAGAAATTCAAATCAAGACAACAATGAGATACCATCTCACCCCAACAAGATTGGCCATGATCCAGAAAATACAAAACAACAAATGCTGGAGAGGCTGTGGAGAAAGTGGAACCCTCCTACACTGTTGGTGGGGTTGCAAAATGGTCCAGCCTCTTTGGAAGGCAATCTGGCGCTTCCTTAAAAAAATGGATATTGATATACCATTTGACCCAGTAATTCCACTGCTTGGAATATATCCTACAGATTCAAGGCCTTTCACACCAACGGACACATGCACCAGAATGTTCATCGCGGCACAGTCCACAATAGCAAAAAGGTGGAATCAACCCAGATGCCCAACAATAGAAGAATGGATAGGTAAACTGTGGTACATATACTCAATGGAGCACTACACAATGATAAAGAATAAAGATGATTCCAGGAAACACCTCCTAACCTGGTTTCAACTGGAAGACATTATGTTGAGTGAGAGTAGTCAGCGACAAAAGGACAAATACTGTATGAGACCTCTACGATAAGATCTCAAAAACAGACTTGTGTATAGAAGAAAAGACTCTGACAGCTGCAAGGGAGGGGAAGGAGGGAGGGAGGGCTGGGGAGGAGGGTTTAGTTTAGGTAGTTACTAGAAATCTAGTTGGGAGAAAGTGGTGACAGCACATATTAGGAACAAGAACAACATTAAGTGGACTTCAGCATGACTTTAGTACTCCTTCCATCTTAACTCAATACTGCAAGGATAGAGTAGCTGGGGCGGAGGGCGGGGGACCATGCTCTTAGGTGAATTCCAGGTCAATTGGCACAACTAGCATTTTGCTAAGAGAGCTCTCTGCACCCCACATTGGTGAGTGGCGTCTGGGGTCTTAAAAGCTGCCAAGCTGCCATCCGAGGACACAGCAAATGGTCCCAACTCAGCAGGAACAGATGCTCACTGAGGGCCAAAATGGCATGCGGTAAAGACAACTGAGAAGACAGAGAGACCCACAAGAGTGGGTGCCTACTTCGACCTGGGACCAGAAGAACCGGATGGTGCCCGGCCACCACCAGTGATAGCCATGACGGAGCTCACAGAGAGGAGCCTCACTGGCAACACAAGAATAAAAAGAGGTGCATCATGAGATCTCCACTAAAAGACCTCAATTGATGGTCCAGCGGTTTTGGGGTTCCTCTGAGAGCATGGCCCCCGGCCCTGATGCTGCCCGTTCCCATAAATTATAACAAAGGTCCACTCTTTGGACAGGAATGGAACGGACTTGGCAATGCAGAGTAACCATATGTTGGAAGCACTTTATGGTTCTATACATCTATGGGATATCATCTTGCTGACCTCTGGCTGGAGGAAGGGGAGTGGATGGAGAGGAGGGGAAAGGAGACTGTTTGGAGGATGAGACATGTATGGAGCAGAGAGGAATAATGTGCAGTCACCAGACAGGGAGAGCAGTGGAAGCTGCATATAGGGGGGCATGTAAATTTACATGTGAATGTACATTTTCACTCAGTTATGTTAAATTAAAAAAAAAAAAAGAATGTCAGTTCAAATCTACCCAGAGGCACCTTGGAAGAAAGGACTGGTGACCTGCTTCTGAAAGGTCACAGACTTTAAAATCTATGGAGCACAGTTCTGCTCTGACACGCATGGGATCTTTAAGAGTTAAAACTGACTCATCTCCAACTGGTTTATCGAATTGTCCTATCATCTTCCCTAATAACGGAATAAGACTCCATCAAGTGACCAACATTTTGTTACCTTCTGTAAGACATTTTGGAAACCCTGGTGGCATAGTGGTTAAGTACCACGGCTGCTAAGCCAAAAGGTTGGCAGTTTGAATCTGCCCGATGCTTCTTGGAAACTCTATAAAGCAGTTCTACTCTGTCCTATAGGGTCACTATGAGTCAGAATCAACTCAGTGGCAGTGGGTTTGGTTTGAGGTAGGACACTTCAGTAGCTTCCTGCTTTATATACTTAAATGAGATAGTGGCAAAAATGAAATTCCCTTTTGGGTTTGTTTCTTTAAGATAAATTCTCAGGAATTACGGGATTAAGGGTAGGACAGTTTTTCTAGTTCTTTTTAGATATTGCCAAGGTGCCACCCAAAAAGACATGTATTAACCTACATTGCTCACAGCAATGGATGCATATCTGAAGTTTCTTGCAACTTTGCCAGAATTAGGGTGTTACAGCTTAAATATTTTTTTCAACTGTCAGTGATTTAAATCTCTCTGAGATTTTTTAAAAGCCCTTCTAAGCAAAATATTTACAGGCAAGTAGCATAAATATATGTATAGTTATACAATTTTTTTTCTGAAAATACAAAAACATTATCTTGAGTACTTCTGGACTTTGCACACATTTTTGTGTTGGTTATTCTGTACAGAAGATTTGTCTCTTCTCCGTCATTAATTTATTTAAGCATTTGTTTATACTAGTATGGACTCATGAGTATTTATTTTATACTTTGGGTTATGGAATAACACTACTTTATTTTGTTGCTTAAGTTACTCTGCTTGTGGTCATTGGGAGTTCTTTCACTTGTTTCCTGTGCCCCTAACCATACCCGCATTAATGTGTGGGTTTCTTTTTCTTTTTTGAGCACTTCCTTACTTCCCAACAGTGTAAGATATTCCATGCTTCTCTTGTAGATTTCCGGCCCCAATCCTAGAATCAGCCACTTCTCCAACGAGTCCTGGTTCCTTTTATTGGAGAAGGGTATTAGAAAACAAGATATGTGAGCTAGGTGTGCTCATTGCTTCTGGGGTGTGATTTCATTTAGGCCCTCTCAGGTAACAGAGCAAAGAAATATATTAACTGGCATAGACATTTCTATATGCAACCATCCATGTCTGTATTAAGTTAACATGAGTTCACACAAATATCTCCAGCTCTAATTTGTTATAACATGGATCACTCTAGCTTCTTTCCCTCTGCTAGTCTGTAAATTCTCGCAGGCATTTGTAAGTCCTCGTTTCAGGGAAAGCTTCTAGAAGGACGTGTGTTTGTGAAGGAGGGGAAATGTGCCTTATTTTTCACACCACTGGGAAGAAAACATATTATCAATTTGAATAACAGTGCACAGTGTTGTTACATGTAGGTTCTAAAGAAGCACAACAGTCCCTGTGTGTCTCCAAAGCGCAGAGGTTCCACAGGTGAGTCTTGTGATCCAGGGCCCAGCAGGATGCTCTCCGCAGCTCCTGAGGGTTAACTTTTCCTGGCCAGACCCACAGGAGAAGAAGGTACTTACCCATCTGTCTACCCTCTGAAATCACATACTCCTCCCTCAGTATCTCCCTAGAAGAATTTGTGTCTTAGACCAGCTGGCCTCCGCCTGCTGTGGCCGGTGGCACTGGTCACCTCAAGCTGCATCAGCAGTTTACTGTGAGTTCGTGTCACATACTGATGTCCCACAGAAGAGAACCGTCAGCACCTGGTCTGATTCCGCTCAGAGACAGGTTACCCTGTGTCTTCTTGGCCTAAGCCTTGCCTTCCAAGAGAGTGAGTATCTGCTTCTAGCTCCCATGTGTTCAGCCAGCATCTCCCTTTCTTCTCAAGCCCATGCAAAAGCCAGGGAGAATGTCAGTCAATTTAGCTCAGAGAGGGGATTCCGTTCAGAAAACCTGGTGGTGTAGTCGTTAATAGCTGTGGTTGCTAACCAAACGGTTGGCGGTTTAAGTCCACCAGACACTCCTTGGAAACTCTATGGGGTAGTTCCACTCTGTTCTACTATGAGTAGGAATTGACTTAACTGCAGTGGGTTTGGGTTTTTTGGGGTTTTTTTGGTTTTATTAACACGGGGTTCTCGATCTAAACAGGTACAGTCTTTCTGTGAAACAAAGTTGATGTTTAATTACACAAGTAGCTGTCAGCCCTGTTCCAGGTATTTTGTGTACATTAACTTCTTTTATCCTCACAACAAGCCCATTATTGGCACTATTTTTATAGAAAAACACAAAAAAAGCACATTGAGGTTTAGTTTTTTTGCCTCTCAAACAGCTAGTAACTAATTAAGCCAGGGTCTACACTAACCACCTGATCATATATTCTGCTACTAAATAATGTATTAGCACTTGTTCATTGTACAAAGAAAAAAAAAATCCAGTAATACAGCAATATATGTAGTAAAATGTGTAGTCCCTCTTTATCACCCTGTCCTCGTTCCTCTTTCCTTTCCACAAGAAACCACACTCTTCAGAGCTTGTGTGCACGCTTTCGGACCCGTTGCTACACACGATATAATCTTAGGATCGGATCTGGGAGGGGCTTTAAGAAAAACAGCTCTGGCGGCACAATGGTTAAGAGCTTCACTGCTGTCCATAAAGATCAGCAGCTGGAATCCACCAGGCGCTCCTTGGAAACCCTATGGGACAGTTCTACCCTGCCCTACAGAGTCACTACGAGTTGGAATAGACTCGACAGCACTGGGTTTGGTTTTGGTGGTTTCTGTAAATTATAAACAGATGTGATTATACTATACGTATTGTACTTCTGACTTGTTAGTTTCACTTGTCAATGTGTCTTAGAGATCTTTATAGGTCACTGTGTGTAAATCTGCCTCATTCTTTTAAGAATTCCCTGGTGTAGCTGTACCTACCATAAGGTACATGACACAGACCCCTATTAAAGCACCTTCACATTCTTTCCAGCATTTGCTGCAGAAACTGTGCTGACTGTCTCCTAGACCCCTTGTGTGAGTCTATCAGAAGACTGGATTCCCAAAATGGGATTTCTGCTTCAGAATGAGCTCATATTTAAAAGGCTACTACTACTGCTTGTTAGCCTTTTTGCTAAGGTGAAGCGTAAAAGGTTGTGACTGTTTCAGTGTTCTCCAGAAAGATGGACTGCTTTCCACTCTCCCCCGTGGGGCAGGAGATCACCTGTTTTCCCACATCCTGGCCAACTGGGAGGATGGTATCAACCTTTAACACTTTTACCAAACTGCTAGGTAGGGCATGGGACCTTCTTGTTCAGATTTGCATGAAATTTGCATGTGCAGTTCCCTCATTCCTCATGCGTGCGTCAGTGGACTTTGAATTTCTTCTTTTATCTTGTGTAAGCCTTTCCGTCTTTCTCAATAATAATCTAAAACAACTGGTAAAATTCTTGGCTGAGCTCACCTTTGAGCTAAAGATAGATTTTGTTGAGAAATTAGAGGCCTCTTTTTCAGGCAGAACTGGTATTTGTGTATCTGGAGTTGGCCTGTCGTCCCCTTAGGATGTGGCCAGGGGGAACACAGGACAGTTGGGAACAAGAGGGCTGATTCCCCGTCGCTCCCTGCAGGTCCTTCCTTGTCTCAGTGCCACCTGCGGCCCCTCAAGAGCGCCTCACTCTGGGAAAAATTGTCCTGGAACACAGTTGTCCCTCTGCTGTGGGTGTGGCTCAGATCTGGTCTGTGACTACTGAGGCTGAGCATGTGCAGAGCACTAAGTCCCCCGCACACAACCCTACTGCCACCGTCAGCTCCAAGCCAGCTGAAGGGCTCACTGGGTCTTCTACTTTATAACATTGTTCTACAGCTAAAACATTAACAGAACACTAAGTCTTTCAAATACAAGTGCCAAATTACTCCATGTAATTTGGCTATACAAATAAACATGTATTTATTTTAAACTCTTTGTGCTGCTTTAGAAACAAGTGTGTGAAAACAAGCATTTATTTGTATACAGATCTTCTTGAAATGCGAGAGAGATTACCACAGAGCCCTGCACCTCACTATTTATAAATTAATAAAGCGTCTCAGAAGTTCCTGCATTCCAGCATATTCCCTTGCTGTCAGTGAATTCTGACTCATCGTGATCCAGTGTGCTACAATGTGGAACTGCTCCACAGTTTTTCATCTTTTTTCATAATTTTTGTTATTGAGAATACACACAGCAAACAAGCACCAATTCAACAGTTTCTTCGCGTAAACTTTAGTGACATTAATAACATTCTTGTAGTTGTGCAACCCTTCTCCCCTTCTTACCCTCCTTTTCTGAGTTGTTCCTCGCCTGTTAACATAATTTCACTGCCACCTAAGGTTCCTGTCTAATCTTTGGAGTTGCTGTAGTCAGTTTGATCCCATGTAGATAGATTATAAAACAGCATAATGCTCAAGGTAGATTTTTTTTTTTTTTTTCACTATTTGAGCTAAACTGTTGTTTGGCTATTAAAATGATTTCAGGGAACATATTCAGTTTAAAATGTAAAGATTTCAAGACAGCAATGAGATACCATCTTACCCCAACAAGATTGGCCATGATCCAGAAAACACAAAACAACAAATGCTGGAGAGGCTATGGAGAAAGTGGAACCCTCCTACACTGTAGGTGGGATTGCAAAATGGTCCAGTCTCTTTGGAAGGCAATCTGGCACTTCCTTAAAAAAATGGATATCGATATACCATTTGACCCAGTAATTCCACTACTTGGAATATATCCTACAGAATCAAGGCCTTTCACACCAATGGAGACATGCACCAGAATGTTTACCGCAGCACAGTCCACGATAGCAAAAAGATGGAATCAACCCAGATGCCCAACAATAGAAGAATGGATAGGTAAACTATGGTACATGTACTCAATGGAGCACTACGCAATGATAAAGAATAACGATGATTCCAGGAAACATCTCCTAACCTGGTTTCAACTGCAAGACATTATGTTGAGTGAAAGTAGTCAGTGACAAAAGGACAAATACTGTATAAGACCTCTACGATAAGATCTCAAAAACAGACTTGTGTATAGAAGAAAAGACTCTTTGACAGCTGCAAGGGAAGGGAAGGAGGGAGGGCGAGGGGGGGAGGGTTTAGTTTAGATAGTTACTAGAAATCTAGTTGGGAGAAAGCGGTGACAGCACACATTAGGAACAAGAACAACATTAAGTGGACTTCAGCATAACTTGAGTACTCCTTCCATCTTAACTCAATACTGCAAGGATAGAGTAGCTGGGGTGGGGGGTGGGGGACCATGCTCTTAGGTGAAATCCAGGCCAATTGGCACAACTAGCGTTTTGCTAAGAGAGCTCTCTGCACCCCACATTGGTGAGTGGCGTCTGGGGTCTTAAAAGCTGCCAAGCTACCATCCGAGGACACAGCAAATGGTCCCAACTCAGCAGGAACGGATGCTCACCGAGGACCAAAATGACATGCGGTAAAGACAACCGAGAAGACAGAGAGACCCACAAGAGTGGGTGCCTACATCGACTTGGGACCGGAAGAACCGGATGGTGCCCGGCCACCACCAGCGATAGCCACGATGGAGCTCAGAGAGAGGAGTCTCACTGGCAACACAAGAATAAAAAGGGGTGCATCATGAGATCTCCACTAAAAGACCTCAACTGATGGTCTAGCGGTTTTGGGGTTCCTCTGAGAGCATGGCCCCCGGCCCTGATGCTGCTCTTTCCATAAATTATAACAAAGGTCCACTCTTTGGACAGGAATGGACTGACTTGGCAATGCAGAATGATCATATATTGGAAGCACTTTATGGTTCTATACATCTATAGGATATCATCTTGCTGACCTCTGGCTGGAGGAAGGGGAGTGGATGGAGAGGAGGGGAAAGGAGGCTGTTGGGAAGATAAGACATGTATGGAGCAGAGAGGAATAGTGTGCAGTCACCAGACAGGGAGAGCAGTGGAAGCTGCATATAGGTGGGCATGTAAATTTATACGTGAATGTATATTTTCATTCAGTCATGTTAAATAAAAATTAAAAAAAAATGTAAAGATTATGTCAGGGCAATAGTTTCAGGAGCTCACCCAGCCTACATACCTCTAGAAAGCCTGGATTCCATGAAAATCTGAGATTCTGGGATTTTATTCTGTCATTTTTCCTTGGATTATCTTTTGTTGTGTTCAGTAACTCTGCTGTATGCTGTCAAGCCAATTCTGACTTAGAGCCAACATATAGGACAGAGTGAACTTGTTTTAGAGGATTTTGTAGGCTGAAATCTTTTTTTTTTTTTAGTGTTATCTCTCTCAGTTCCTCCTTTTTTTTTTAATTGTGATTGAGTGAAAGTTTACAATGCAATTCAAATCTGCATGCGCGTCTATCTGCAGCTCCCTCTTCTCTCCTTGCCTGGTGACAGCACACTCCTCCTTTCTATTCCATACATGTCACACCCTCGTAACAATCTCCTGTCCCCACTTCTCCACCCTCTCTACTCCCCTCGAGAAAGAGGCTAACAGGAAGACAGACTATACATGCATAGAACCATCATGTGCAGACATGATATTGTCACTCTGTGTTCCCGAGTGCATTCCATTCCTATCCAAAGAGTTGCCCTCAGTAAGGATCTATGATCAGGAACAGCGTCAGGTCTAGGGGCCACGCTCCCAGGGGATCTCTCAGGCCTTTGACCATCAACTGTGGTCTTTTAGTAGAGTTCTTAGGATGCACCTCTTTTTTTCCCCTGCTGCCTAGGCTGAAATCTTTATGGGAGCAAATCATCAGGACTTTTCTCCCGTGGAGCAGCTGGTAGGTTTGAATTGTTGACCAGCAGCTTCAAACTGCTTAACCACTGTGCCACCAAAACCCAAAACTAAACTTGCTGTTGTCGAGTTGATTCTGACTCAGTGACCCTAAAGGACAGAGTAGAACTGCCCCCATAGAGTTTTCAAGGAGTGCCCGGTAGATTTGAACTGCCAACTGGTACATAACCACTATACCACCAGGGCCACTAGGGCCCCTTAATAACTCTGCAATCAGTAATTTGAAAAGGCTAAGTCCGGTGGGGTTCCACACCATTATATCAAAGCCAGTGGAGTGGATAATGGGAGAGTCACTGTAGGTCTTATGGTCCTTTGACTTTGAAACAGTGTATCTCAAATCTGTTTAGAATCTTTGTCTCAGCTCAGGGCAATACCGGGCTGTGGTCAGTGGTGAGGGCACCAAGTTGGGGTGGCAGGAGACAGGATGGCTGGTGAAGCTGCTGGCTGTTCTTTCAGCCATGGGTCAGGGCTTTATATTTTGAAGACTTGAGTATTTATTCAGACTTCTGCTACATATGGGAGTGGTTTCGCATTTTGGAGAATTTGAGAAAGAATTAAAATGATGCTGAACTTTCAAGAGAATGAGATAAAGAACAGCAGCAGGAAGGGCCGTGGGCAGAAGGGCAGGGCTCTTTGTTCCTGGAGGCTGCCAGGCACAAGTACCCAACGGCAACTTGTTTTCTTCACATACAGTTTTCCTTGAGATATTTGTTTATCATAGCTGTCAGAAGTGAACATAATTGCAAAAGGACCGACTAACTTGGTTTGAGGACCTAAAGTGTTTTTCGTATCTTTCTGTATGTGATGCAATGTTTCTGTTTTCTTAGGTCTGATGAAACTTGGGGGCAGAGCCTGTGGCATCCGAGATACTCGGCTCCTAATGCATCTAGTCAGTGTTTATTCTGAAAAATGGAAGTTTCAGCTCAGTCTTTTCTCATGTGGTGTGAACAACTAACTGTTCTGCAGCAACAGGCATCCAAATACAGCTAATAGTTATGTATTTGTGCAATTATTCATATTCTATACACATATACAGGGATGTACTAGATTATAAAGACTACATAAACATATACAGAATGTATAGAGAGGGGTTGGTGAATTTGTAGAAAGAATTTTTTTTAATTGTGCTTCAGGTGAAAGTTTACACAACAAATTAGTCTCTCTTTCAAAAATTAATGCACAGATTGTTTTGTGATGTTGGTTGTAATTCCCCCAAAGTGTCAGCACTCTCCCCCTTTCCACCTCCAGTTCCCTGTTTTGGTTTGTCCGGTTTTCCTATCCCTTCCTGCCTTTTTGTCTTTGCTTTTGGGCAGGTGTTGCCCAGTGGTTCTCATATACTTAATTGCTCTAAGAAGGACATTCCTCACAGGTGTTACTCTTTGGTTTACAGGCCAGTCTAATCTTTGGCTAAAAGGTACACTTAGGGACAGGCTTCAGTTCTGAGTTAAAAGGGTGTCTGTGGCCCGCAATCGCAAGGATTTCTCCCAGTCTCCGTCAGACGAGGGAATCTGTTCTTTTTTGTGAATTTGAACTCTGTTCTACATTTTTCTCCCATTCTGTCTCGGTCCTTAGGGTTTTCTTGGCTGTTTACCGGTCATTGTTCTGTGAAGTGGCTGGTTGGGTTTGAACTGCCAACTTTTAGGTAAGTAGCTGATCACACACAAACCAATTGTGCTGTGCAGGGACTTTCCTATCAGCAGACACCTATCTATTTCCTTTTTACTGATCCCATGGCAGTCTACTGATCGCATTCATCCAGGCCCCTGTTAACAGACATCTGGTCTGTTACCATTTCCACCCCCCCACCCCACCCCACTGCAGACAATGCTATAATCTTTAAACAACCCGCAATCCTTGAACAAACTTCCTTGTGGACACGTGGGGACATACCTGGAGGGTAAATTCCTAGAACTGGAATTTCAGGGTCAAAGGAAATGTGTACTTTAATTTCAATAGATATTACCAAATTGCTCCCCAGAGGCTGTGCCAGCTGATAGCCCCATCAGGAGAGAGGCTCTTCCCCCTCCCTTCTGCTAGCATTATACTTTAGTAAACTCATAAACCTTTGCCCATACGATAGGTAAGAAATGTATCTTGATGTAATCTTGATTTGTGTTTCTTCACTTAAAGCTCGGTTTGAACCACTTACGTTAGAAGTGGATCACAAATTTGTGCCACCCAGGGACCGAGATCTCCAAGGCCACGGGCTCTTTATCTAGAGACCAGGAAGCTTACTATTTCTCATCAAGCAGCTTTGCAAATCTATTCCTAGTGTCTTTTACATTCCACTAAGGAGCCAGGAAGCCCTGGTGGCTCACTGGTTAGGTGCTATGGGGGCTAACCAAGAAGATCAGCAGTGAGAATCCACCAGGTGCTCCTTGGGAACCCTCTGAGGTAATTCTACCCTGCCTGTGGGGTCACTATGAGTCAGAATCAACTCAACAGCAAGGTTTTTGTTGTTGTTAAGGAGCCAAGATTCTAAAACTCCAAAATCATGAAGACTCTCCCTGTACTTTTTCTCTTCTCTCTGCTCCCACACCCCTTCCCTAAGGCAGCAGACACAGAAAGGCCTGCATGGAGGATGAGGGCACTTTGGCGTTGCAGGGAAGGGCCAAGCTGCACAGAACTCTCAGGAGGAAGATCAGACAGCAGTGAGCGAGGTCCTGTTAAACCCAATGCGCTTCTCAGAGAGGCTCCCAGCAGTCCCATCAGGTGCACCCCGAGTCCCTAGGGCCTCATCCGATGTCACCTGGAGCTGCTGTGGTTTCTGTCCTTGCCTGTGTCCCCTTCCCTGAAAGCCTTCACAAGTGGGCCGCCAATCTTGTTATTCTGTGGCATCTAGCCCCATGGGCTTTGCACATCTGTGTACTCAGCCAGGACAGGTGGCATCAGAGTGCCTGGTAGCTTTCACAGGCCAGGCTGTCCTTGCCTTCAGTGCCCCCCAAGGAGGGCCTAGAGGTTTCAGGGAGGCCAGTCTGGGCATGGGGCTCTGCTTTCTCCTGAAGGCTTTCCTTAGCTATCCCCCCAGGAACCAAGGGGGAAATATTTCCTTCAGGGATCACTCCCTAAGGATGAGGTCACCTCCCTCCCGCACACCCTCCTCTCCCCCTGCTCTGTTGTGTCCCTTGGGGCCAGGAGGCTGGAGAGTGTAAACCACTCGCCCTACCACTGTGGCTACAAGAAGGGAAGCTGTGGAGAAGCGTCAGACATCATTCTTCACTTGGACACAGCTGGATTCATGCCTCTCAGGGGTTTTTACCCATTCCCTCTGTATTCCCTAAAAAAACAAGAATTGCCCCATAGAGTTTCCAAGGAGCACCTGTGGATTTGAATTGCTGACCTTTTGATTAGCAGCTGTAGCATTCCCGCAGCAGGGTTTCCCTATATTCCCAGGTGCCAGCTTTATTTCTCCTCCGGTGATACCAAAGCCCTACCCGTTAAATCACGGGGCAGCAGGGTCCTTCCTGCGAGGCCCCATTGTCTGGAAATGGAGGCTGTTGCACAATTCAGCCACCTGCCCAGGAAAAGAGTCCTCATCTCTTAGGACCCCACTCTCCAGGCCCTTCTTTCCTGGGTGGGGCCTGAGAAGACTCCCAGGCTGACTCTCAGAACAGCATCCTTTTAGCTGTCAAGTCTTTTCAAATGTCCCCTCTGTCACTCACAGTGAGCTCATCCTGCAACCTGACCTAGTTTCTTGCCAGCTTCTCCCAGGGCCTCACTGCTTCAAGTTCTTTTATGTTAATTAATCTTCTCAACAGTGTCTCTAAGCAGCACTGGCCGGCAGGCCAGTCTCAGAGCGTCCACCCAGGCTCCGCTCTGAAACCTACCCAGAGGTGCTCCAGAAGAAAGGTTTGGCAATCTACTCCCAAGAATTCCATCACTGAAAACCACACCGAGCACTCCAGCACACATTGGGATTCTCACAAGTTGGAGTCAGCTTGATGGCAACTGGTTTGTTGCTTTTTTTTTTAACCTCTGGGCAATGAGAGCTCCATGAATATCATATACGTGTTTATAAGAGTGTTATATATGTCTTTGTAAAAGGCTATATGTGCTGTCTCTTATTAACAGGTTACATGAAAAGCATTTTTCACTGTAATCTGTCCTGCCCCATCTAGCATTAATTTTAGTCCTAACTCTCAAGCCTCTATTTTTTTTCCTAATTGTTTGGCAAGGGGGCAGCAGAATGCTTTTCTCTACCATTTTCTCTGTTTCCTTTTTTTGTTTGTTTTCAGTTAGAAACTGCGAATGGTGGTGATGGTAGCAGAGGGAAAAAACAGTATAGGATGTGGATGGAAAGATAAACAAGCTATTGGTGCCTGCCCTCCCGGGATATGCACCAGAAAATTAATCTCTTTGTTACTGAATAAAGTTAGGAAACCAGTGCTGGGTGCCTCATACCTGCTGACAGGTGCTGGCTCTCACCCCTACAGGCACAGTATGGGTGCTCCCCAGAAGCCTACATTAGGGAAACAACCCCCACCCACAGACACCATGGGACCATAGCAGTCCTTCTGGCTTCCCCATGGCACTATGGTTGGTCACAGCTGAAAAACAGGCCACAGAAGTGGGCACTGGGCCCAGGAGACAGGGCCCAAGGAGGCACATGCTGGTCCCTGCAGACCAGAACTGAAGGGCCAGAGAATGCCCTGAGAGGAGACAGTCAGTCAAGAACCCAAGGAATTCAGCAAAGTGCAAGGACAGGAGGCCTTGTAGGTCATGGTGGTGATTGCCCTAGACTTTAGGCAGACAGAATAGGAGATGCAATACAGGCCAGGAGACACCGAACTCACTGCAGCCCTGTCTGTCCAGCCAGAGGTGAGAAACACCCAGTGCCCCTGAGCGCAGCAACAGAACATCTAAATACGTAACGGAACATCCACGGAGAAGAAGGCTAAGCAGCAAGACTGACAGTGTACTGATGGGACATGATATTCACGAAATGTTCAGTGAAAAATAACAAGATGCAGAACAGTGTATAAAATAGACTACCACCTGTGTTTTTTTAGAGGAGGAAGAATGTATGTATTTGCTTGGATAGGCATTAAAATATTTGTGGCAGGATTCACAAAAGCCTTGGTAACATTGGTTAGCTGTGAGGAGAATTAGAAGTTGGAGAAAGGACGGAAACTTTCACTGTACGTCCTTTTGTGCCTTCAAAATCTTCATAATAACAGTAAGTACCCGTACCCATACCCAGTGCATTGCTTCCAGTCTGTAGTGATCCTACAGGACAGAGCAGACTCACCCCGAAGAGTTTCCGAGGAGCTGCTGGTGGATTCCAACGGCCTGCTTTTTTGGGAAGCAGCCTGAGTTCTTAACCAAAGCACCGCTGAAAAAATAAGTAGGTAAAATTAAAAAATACAAGACACAGCAAACCGGTCAGGTCTAAGGATGGGCTGAAAGCGTGGGTGTATCTGCAGTGAGAGGCAGTATCAGCTTGGTGGTGAGTTCACTTACAAAGAGGTACAAGGGGACAGCGGAAGCACAGGGCTAGCTGCCCGGGGTCCGCAGGAGCAGCTCTAGCCCTACCCTTTGCTGCGGAGTCCATTCTGACTCATGGGGGACAGAGGAGAACGGCCCCACCGGGCTTCCAAGACTGTAACCTTCACAGGAGCCAAGGGCCAGCGCGGTCTACCACGGAGGCCGGTAGGTCTGAACCGTGGGCTGTGTGGTCCGCGGTCAGTGCTGACTACGGCGCAGCCAGGGCTCCGTGGCACCGCTACTACTCCCTGGAATCCTGAAGGAGCCTGTCTGCGGAGGAGGCCTCCTGGAGAGAAGCTGTGACCTGCCTTCCAGGCTCAGAGCCAGCCTGCTGACCTTGCAGGGGAGCGTTCAGGGGGAACTCATGTCAGCCTCTCTTTCTTCTTTCGCCCTGACCTCCTGTTGGGCTCCCGGTTGAGCAGCCCCAAACGGCAGCCAGCGGCAGGGGCTCTTGTTGATGCTGTCCACACACAGGTCTGCCCCAAGCACAGCACAGGGTGAAGAGGGGTGGTGAGAGGATGTGGAGGGACTAAGGGACAATCTCTGGCGCTGGAGACGCCAGCTCCGCCACTTTGTTCCTGCTGTTAGTTACCATGGAGTCAGCACCAGCTCGTGGAGACTCAAACGCTGCTTAGTCCTGCGTCACTCTCGTCACTCTCGTCGTCATCGGCAGGCACTCATTGTTGTCTTCCAACCCAGCAGACTCCTATTACAGAAGCAGGCTGCCACATCTTTCTGCCCTCGAGCAGCCGGTGGCTTCCAACAGACCACCTTTTGGTTAGAGGCTCATCTTTCAGCACCACATCAGACAGTGCCTGTTGTGATCCCTAGAATTTTCACGGGCTAATTTTCAGAAGTAGATCACCAGGCCTTTCTTCCTACTGTGTCTTACTCTGGAAGCTCTCTGGACCTGGTCCACCACGGGTGAACCTGTTGTTATTTGAAATACCGGTGGCATAGCTTCCAGCATCACAGCAACACATAACCCAGCACTGTATGACAAACGGCCGGATGAGTGGTGACTCCACTAGTTACTAACTGGGTATCCTTAGGTATCTTGATCTGCAAAACAGAGATAATAATCATTATCTGTCCTGGAAAGCTGTTACGAGAATTAGATTCATTAATCCCATTACAGCTTCCTGCATGAGAACTATAACTTTCTGTAGTTCCCACCGCGGTGAGATCCAATTGAGCAGACCCATTCAGAGAGGCTGGGGTCAGATGTGGTAAGAAAAACGCTGTTGTTAGTTAACTGTAGAAGCTGATTCTGACTCATGCTGACCCCATGTGTGCAGAGCAGATTTTCAAGGCTGTGACCTTTCGGAAGCAGATCACCAGGCCTGTCTTCCAAGGTACCTCTCTGGGTGGGTTCGAACTGCCAGGCTTTCAATTCATAGTCAAGTGCTTAACATTTGTTCTAACCAGGGACTCCTGAGGAATAACAATGCTATTATTATTATTATTATTATTATTACATTTTCCTGTATGAGACCTAAAAACTTTCACAGATTCTAACTCTACGGTTTCAACTGATAGTGGCCCTATGTATAACAGAAAAAAATATGCCCTGTTCCTGTGCCACCCTCAAAATAGTATAGTTGAGCCAGTTGTGGCCACTGTATCATTCCATCTCCTTGAGGGTCTTCCTCGTTGTTGCTGACCCTCCAGCTTACCAAGTATGACATCCTTCACTAGAGATTGGTGCCTCCTGAGAATATGTCCAAAGCAAGCAAGAGAAAGCCTCACTTTTAAGGAGCATTCTGGCTTTGCTTTCTCCAGTAGTATGCATATCAAGTACCTGTAAGGGACAGGTCTGGTCTGGTCCTGCTGTGTCCCTTGTCATTAAACCCTCCCCATACTCAGGCTGGGAGGCATCATCCTCCTGTCCCAGAGGAGAAGACTAAAGCTTAAAGGGTGAAGATCTCTTCCCAAGGGCCCCTGCTGATACAGGGCTAATGCCAAGCCCCACACTCTCAAAATGCCACATCCACAGGTCATACTTTACTGACCCCTGGTTTATATCACCAGTTGCTACTGGTAGAAACAGGCTATTTACTATTTGTTGTTATTAAAAGCAGTGTTGCTATAGGACACTGTAATATATGTATATACTTGCTTGATCATAGCAGAATGAATCCACTATCAAAAAACCCAAACCAAAACTTGTTGATATTGAGTCAGTTCTAACTCACAGCCACTCTGTAGGACAGAGGAGGACTACCCCATAGGGCTTCCAAAGCTGCAGTCCTCACAGAAGCAGACTGCCACATCCTTTTCCCTTGGAGCAGCTGGGAGTTTTGAAAAGCCCACCTTTTGGTTCACAGCCCAGTGCTGTAACCACTGTGATACCAAGGCTTCTCACATCCACTACAGAGTATTTAAAACATCGCTAAATGTGCGAAAATAGTCCTTCATACACTGGGCTTCTTTCCGTCAAGTCCATGTGATCTCTCTGTGGACAAATAGATATTTTCTGTCAAAGACCTTTTATTTTAGGCCTACATCGGGCCCCTTTCCTACTCAGCTTTTTAAGTGGCTAACTGAAAACTCCAGAGACCCAAATCTATTATTATATCTGTTTCCTATTTCCTCTGGCTTGTGTTACCTAGGGACTAGTGACAAGAAAGTTTGATCCCTATGGGAGAGAATCGGTTCCATGTTTCCAGAATAGCCAGTGAATAACTTCTCAACCCCTTGAGACCATTTTGCTGTGCGGAACTCTGACAAGCTGAGATAACAGTAAGGAACAGAAGATTCTAGGCTATCACTCCCTTGCTCTTTCTAGTCCTGCCTTGAACACCAAGTTCCAGCTGAGGAGGACTTACAGGAGAAGACAAGCCATAAAGGAAGTGGCTGCCCATCCTACTCAGGCCCATAGAAAGACATGCTGGCAAGGACGCCAAGGGGCAGGGCTGGACTAAGGCATGTGCGGGCCCTAAACACGGATAATTTGTAGTGCTCCCTTGGCTTACTCACGCACTTAAACAGGAGCTGAGTTACACACGTATATTCAAGAACCCACTGCTGTCTAGTCGATTCTGGCTCATAGCAACCATAGATACACTTGGTTTATTAGCACATACAAAGTAATATGAAGCGCTGTGTCCTGTGCAATTGACAACAAGCAAAACTCACTTGATACTTAAATTAAAACTTTCCATGTTAGATATTATTAATATTAATAATCTTTTAGATATTTTCTATATTAGAATTATATTAAATTATTATTGCTGTGTGATGAATTGCTTTCGTGAGTGGCCTTTCTTGTCGCAGTCATGTAGCTCCCACCCAAGTGACTGAGTGGAACTGTGCAAATAAGGAAATTGTGGCCCACTAAGGGGACTGCTCCGTGTTTTAGTAATCTAGTGCTATTAACAGTGTCAAGGATTGAATTGTGTCCCTTAAAAACTGTGCGTAGCAGTTTGGCTAGGTCATGATTCCTGGTATTGTGTGGTTTCCCTATATGCTGTAAACCCTGCCTTAATGATGTTGATGAGGGCAGATGGGCCCTAGCTGTGTTTAGGGAGGCCACACTCCGTCCGTAAGATTGTATTGTGCCTTGAGGCAATCTCTTCAGCTATAAAGGGGAGGGAAGTAAGCAGAGAGTTGGGGACCTCATACCATCAGGAAAGAAGCAGTGCCAGGAGCAGAGCATGTCCTTTGGACCCAGGTCCTTGCATCTCAGAAGCTCCCAGTCCAGGGGAAGACTGAAGACAAGGACCTTCTCCCAGAGCCAACAGAGAAAGACTTTCCCCAGAAGTCTTAGTCATCTAGTGTTGCTGTAAATGAAACAACACAAGTGGATGGCTTTAACAAAGAGAAATTTATTTTCTCGCAGAAAGTAGGCTAAAAGACCAAATGCAGGGCATCAGCCCCAGGGGAAACCTTTCTCTGTTGGCTCTGGAAGAAGGTCCTTGTCTTCAGTCTTCCCCTGGACTGGGAGCTTCTGAGATGCAGGGACCTGGGTCTAAAGGACATGCTCTGTTCCAGGTGAATCTTTCTAGGTGGTATGAGGTCCCTTCTCTGCTCACTTCTTTCTTTTATATGCCAAGAAATTGCTTTAACACAATCCAAACTTGTAGATTGAGTCCTGCTGAATACCACGACGACCACCCTTTCTCCCTCTGTGATTAACATTACAGAGGTGGAATTTACAACATGTGGGAAAAAATCCTACAGTACTGGGAATCATGGCCCAGTCAAATTGATACATATACTTTTGGGGAGACATAGTTCAATCCACGGCAGCTTTGCCATCCTGCTATGTATAACAGAGAGCCAACTCCAGAGCAGACAAAGGGTCTCTTCACCACCAAGGAAGAAGGGCCAAGAGCTGAGTGTGTCCTTTGGACCCAGGATCTCTGTGCTGAGAAGCTCCTGAAACCAGGCAAGAGAAAGAGAGACAAAGACAGAAAGAAGTGTAACACTGAAGATGACAAGAAGTAGTGGCGGAGAAACGGCGGCAGGAGACAGGATGGTGTGATGGGCTTCCTGGTCCGTGGATTGAGAAAGCTGAGTGCCTTTTGGCATGGCTGACTTCAGGTACGTGGTGGAGCTAGGTTTGCCAAACCATGGAAGCTAGAGCTCAGTGGCTTTGAACCAAGGCTTACTGGAGAAGTAGGGTGCCTCCAGGCAGTTAGCAGCAGAGCTAAAAGGGCTCTGTAACACCTTAGTAAGGTAGGAGCTTGCCTGTGAGCAAGGCTGGGAAGAGATCGGCCTGATGGAAAAACTGTATCCTGAGCGTTCCGCAACCTGAATTGTAACCTGTTGCTTCCCTGATAAGCCCCGTAAGTGTGAGTAATGTCTGTTAGTTCTGTGTGGCCATGGCAATAAATTCTCAAACCCAAGAGAGACAAAGAGAGTGCTATGGGAGAGACGATGGAGACAGGAGCTTGGTCTGACCTCTCTGTCTCATAGGAATCAGCTTTGGTCAGTTAATCTTGACTCTCCGTCCCCCTTGTGAAGAGGTCAGCTACCACCCCATGCCATTTTTACAATTACCCATCTTAGTATTATATTAATTGTATGCTAGCTTGTGTCTGAGTTATGCCAAACATTTTAAGTTAAAACTAAGTATTATTCACAAAACTTAGGACAGAGCTCTGTGTGTAAAGGCTGTACAGTTAGAAAGTAACTTGATTGAATTCATTGCAGTGGTTGACTTATTGTCATTCCGTCGCTTTTGCAAGCCATCTGGGACTGGAATTCCTATTGGTTGTTTACCAGAATGTGTGCAATATCATATCCTTGTGTTTGTATCATGGCAAAGAACATAGCTTGCCCTTCTGGCTGAAGATGCTAAATCGGCAGATGTGGATGTAGAAGATAAGTCTCTCAAAATGGATCAGTGATCTGTTATCTGTTAATATAGCCCATCCTTGCCCAGTAACCACTCATGGTGGATCCAGATGCTTACTGAGTGAATATAGCAAGAGTTAGACTTGACAGCCCACCCCAAGCTCTTGTTTGTTAGAAAGAAATAGTATGCATCCAAGAGACCCATTGAGATAAGAAATTTCAGTTACATAGGATGGGACTGCAGAAGACTGATGTCCATGAAGATGTTGGTAGGGGCCTTATAACTGAAACGACCTTACATATGGGCACCCTCCTGACCCTGTGTGAACTTTTTTTTCCAGCCGGTACATTCTTATGTACTAGAGCTAGTATCAGGGAACCTTGCTGGTTCCCTTCCACGGTGGTGCTCACTTTTCCTTGAGTCCTGTCTGCTCGGCATCTGTGGGTTAGTCTTTGCTTTGGACAGCTGGTGCCCCTGTTTTGTTGGTGCCCTAAGCATGTGCTTTCCTAGCTTACTGGGTAATCGGTCTCTACCAACGGGTCAGAAATCAGAAGCTTCTGATTCTTATCGGCAAAGTCAGTGCTAGAGGAAACGGGATCTTCATCAACTAGAACATAGGTCAATGGTCGGCAGCCCTTTCACACTGACCAGCATGACGTAGATGACATACAATGCCTGTGAACCCCAGGTCACTCATTGCTCACGTGAAACCTCTGTGGGAAAAGGGGGAGAGGTCTAGTACCTCCCATAAAGCAGCCTTAATAAGAAGAAGATCCTTTCTGGAATCAAGGGGCCATTTTCCACTGAACTTCCTGAGTGATCAAGTGGACCCTGGTCTGAACCCAGCAGAAAGGATCAAATTAGGCCATAGACTCAGAAACATGTTGGCACTTGACTGATTCAACAAATATTTACTCAGTACCTACTTTGTGCTTTGCACTATGCGGGGTAGGGGGAAATAAAGGTGAACTAGGCAAGAAAGGTCTACCACCACGGAACTTATATTCTAGTGGTGGGAACACACCCAGTTAAAAAACACACAAGATGATCTGAGATGATGGCATGTGTCATGAGAGAAATGAGAAGATAAAAGTGGTTTTGTGTAGAGCTGTGAGGGAGTCCTTTAGAAATGGTGGTCAAGGAAAGCCTTACTGATGAATCAGCCTCTTGCCTGAAGAAGACAGAGGAGCCAGCTGTGTGTCAGGGGTTTGAAAGCCTAGTGTGGGTGGTGTATGGGGAGCCCTGGCTGTGTAGAGAGAGAACTGGGCTGGAACCCAGATGGACTCAGTGGTCATCCTGCCTGCCCCAACATGAGAAGGGTTTGCTCCTCTTCTGCTCAGCATGGTCCCTGAAGCCACAAGCTATGGGCCAGCAGTTCTCTAAGTAAGTAGGACCTGGGGGGACATGTGTAGAGGTGGTATGCCCTTGGGTGCTTTGGAGATTACTGGTCCATGTTTGAGGAGTAACCAGCCATTGCAGGAGGCTCAGGCCTTGGAACTAGCCCTGGCTCTGTCCATCCTCCAGACCTCAGCTGAGCCTGGAACTATTTTCCAGCAAAGAGGGTGCCTCTAACATAGCTGGCTCAGCTCTGCTGGTGAGGATGCTCAGCTCTGGCCAGAAGTGGAGGGAGCCAGGGGTGTGGGTCATTGGGCTATAGCCAGTGGAGGAGGCCTTGGGACATGCCTGGCTCAGAGGAGGCCCTTGAAGTCCTGGGCAGAAGGTTCCTCAAAAGCAAAACCACTCAAAAAATACCGTCTGGGACAGCTGAGGCCTCGTGGTCAGGCTGGACAGCCCAGGAGGCTTCTGTTGCAGAAATCCCCAGGCAGTGAGGGCAGGTGCTGGCTGGAGACGCCCAGAGCCCAGGGGAGCCGAGTGGCCCTGGCATCTTCCCACTTGCCCTGCACTGGGCCTGGGCTGGCTATGGGCAGGGGGCTGAAGGTGAAGAGGCTGTCTCTGGGGTGAGGCCACCCTGAGGCCTCTGCTGGGCTCCAGAACCCAGCTCTGGGCAGAGGCCTGTTTTGGCTCTCTTTCCCTCTTCTCCTGGAGTTCTAGGCTCTTGCTTTTCCTCCAGTGGTGGGAGACTGTGAGGCCTGAGTGCCCTGAGAAGCAGCTGACAAACAGCCAGACTTGCAGAAGGCAAGGGTCTTGGCAAGCATGGTGTCTCCTCTGCAGGAGCCATGGGACTGATTATACTCAGCTGGCGGCAGTAATGGGCTGGGAGTTTCCCAGCTCACTCTCCTCTCTGTGTGGTAAACACCGAAGGGAGGTGTGGAGGCAGACAGAGGGGGGCAGGCAGAGAGCAGCCAGTGCCAGGGCTCGGTTGCATGCCAGGCTGGGCGGCTCAGCTGATGTTGGCTTCCAACTCAACTTAGAAGCCTAGAATGTAGGGCAGGTCCAATCCTCTACCTCTACCCTACATTGCAACTAAGGGGTGTGAGTGTCCCAAGGTCACCCAGCTGGGCTCTAGTGGAGCCAGAATGTGGTGGAATGTTCAGGAAAGTTCCAGAGAAGGGCTGGGGCAGTGGTGGAGAATGCACTACGTCGACCTTTCCTTTTTTCCTACAAACTGTGGGGACTTTCCCAGGGTCGAGCTGCCATGTAGTCGTGTGCTAAGCAACACCTGGGGCCAACCCAACCCAAGCTTTGCAGGCTGGTGCTGTGTCCACCTGAATGATGCGCTGCCTTCTTCTAAACCACACAAAGGCTCTGTGTAAGCCAGTACATGCTGCTCACCAGGCAGGCCCAGGGAGGCTTGCTACAGGCCCCATGTCTCTGGATGGCTGCTGGCCCAGGATACCTCTCCCCATAGGAGGGGGCTCAATGGAGAGACCATCAGCATCTTTAGGGCTGCCTGCATGACCTTCTATGTCCACACCTCCAGCTCCTGGGAGGAGCTCTCTGACCAGGGGTTACCAACAGCTCTGCAAGAAAAAAGGCCAGGCTGTGTCTTAATATTGTCCTCTGCTTATGTCCTAACTTCTGCCATGTGGCAGGATCACCTCACCAAACCAGTCAAATTTCATCCCAAGGAGCTTGAGTCACACAGAGTTGGAATGAAGCATGTGGAGGTCAAGGCCAGGAGTTAGTGTCATACCTGCATCTGATCTGAAAAATAGAGACTGTGAGGGTAAATGACCTGTCAGATGAGTACTCTGGGGCAGGACAGTCACTTAATTCTGTACCTGTCCTCACATAATTCACAAGGTACTCTGATGCTTACTTAGATTTGTAAAAATAAATATGGAAGTCCTTTCTTCATAGTCAGCATACATCTTCTGAGCACTTACTTCCAGGTCCAAAGCAGGGCTGCAGCATGGTAGTGAAGAAACCATTTCTTACTTGCAGGGAGCTTATATTCCAGTGAGCATGACAGACCAAAAAGCAAGAAAACACATAAAATCTTTGCAAATTGCAATGAGCTACGCAGGTGATACAGCACTCTGAAGTAGTGAATAATGGGCTTACTTTAAAGGCTAAGGAAACCCTAGTGCTGAAGTGGTTAAGTGCCACGACTGCTAACAAAAACGTTGGCCGTTCAAGTCCGCCATGCGCTCCTTAGAGTGGGGCAGTTCCACCCTGTCCTACAGGGTTACTATGAACTGGAATTGATGTCAACGGGTGTGGTGTGTTTTTGTTTGTCTTTTTAAGTGCTAAAGATGTGACTGAGCTTGCCTTAGCTCATTTCTGAAATAAGACCATAGGAAACCCACCCAAATTTATGTCAGAGGAAAAACAGGTCTTCAAACTACGTCCACACCACAGAGCCAAAGAAAGAACCACCAGCTTCCCTGTGTGCCTACCCTGACAGGCAGCTGCTGACTGGGAGAAGGGCCTGTGGAAAGGCTCTGCCCACAGCTGGAGAGCTCCAGGCACCAGGGGAAAAGTGCTCCATCTGCAGTCGGGCGCTGCATGGATTAGTGGAAAAGGTGAAGAGCTGACATCGATTTTGAAAAGATGAATCCAACTGTACAGGCTGACAAAGGGGAGGCCTTCCAAGCAGAAGAAGGTGGGAGACACTGGATTGGGGTGCAGCAGGGTCTAGGAGAGAGGCCTGAGCCAGGGTGAGGAGTGTGCCTGAGGCATGTATCTTGGCAGCTGTCATGGATTGAATTGTGTACCCCCAAAAATATGTGTAGCCATGTGGCTGGACCATGATTCCTAATACTTTATGATTGTCCTCCATTTTGTGATTTTTCCTGTGCTGTATGTTAAAGGATTAGGGTGGAACTGTAAATCCCTTCATAGGATTACCTCTGTGCTCCACTGTAAAGGGAATTTCCCTAGAGCATGGCTTGCACCACCCTCTATCCTTTCATCAAACAAGAGATAAAAGGAAAGGGAAGCAGGCTGAGAATTGGGAACCTCACACCATCAAGGAAGCAGCACCGGGAGAAGAACATGTCCTTCACACCTGAGGTTCCTGTGCCAAGACACTCCCTGGACAAAGACTGATGCAACACTAGACTCTTCTCCAGAGCTGACAGAGGGAAAGCTTTCCCCTGGAGTGGACACCCTGAATTTGGACTTGTAGCCTACTGGACTGTGTAAGAATATACTTTCTTTGGTTAAAGCCATCCACTCTGTGGTATTTCTGTTGCAGCAGCACTAGCTGACTAAAACAGCAGTCAAGCGGAGGACACATCCCAGCCCTCTGTGGCCCCTGCTGCAGCTGTTTCCTGACAAGAGTCCCCAGAGTCAGAGTCCCTCAGGGATGAGGGCCTGGTGGGAACTCAGGGTGAGGAGTGCTCTGCAGAGGGGACCCCAGGAGAAATGGCTGCTCTTCCTCAGGCCTGGCTGGCCTGTTCCTTTGCAGAGAATGGCAGGATACAAGAGCTGTTGCTAAATTCTGGATATCAGCACAGAAACTTGAGAGCAGGATGCTTGAAGAGAAGAGAAAGTGGAACATGCTCCCCGGTCTGGGTCCCGTGTGAGAGCGACTACCAGTGGTTTCTCAAGCTTAAGGGCACAAGAGTCAGCTTGTTAGCATGAAGAGGCCCTGTCCTGCTCTCTTTCCTCTGAAGTCAGTGTTCAGGGCAGGACCCAGGGATGTGCAGTTTTAATAAGCACCTGGATATTCTGAAGCAGGTGAGCCATGTGTTCAGAACCCTGGAGACTGGGTGATCTGGAAGCCAACAGGCTGGAAACAGATGGCCCACCCTGTGACATGGCAGTTCCAGAGACCTAAAGGCTTCTCTTTAGTCAACATTGGTGGCCCCCCAACCATAGCACAAAATCTCAGAAGGAGGCTCTTCTTTCTGGATCCCCTCCTGCTCATCTCCTGCTCCAACAAACGAGCAAAGGCCATGCTACAGGCTCCAGAGCCTGCCCTGCAAAGGATCAATCACGCTTTTTGCCACCAGCAACACAGCTAAACAAAGCAAACGTGAGGATTTGTGGTGGCCCCTACAGAAAAGTCCTGGGCCTCTCAGCACTCACAGCTTATGAGGATATGGTCAATTGGACTAAGAGGAATATTCCAGAAGAAAGGCTCAAACCAACCAGGAGACAAAGGGAGCTCACAGCTACTAAGAACCTGGAAGCGCTGAGGTATAAACTCTGCTCATCCTCACAGCTGTTAGCTGCAAGTGGCAAGGACGGGGCAACCTGGCTGGGGTCGGGGTGGAGTGGAGACAAGTAGGCACAAGGAGGGCATCAACAGGGTTGAGGATGTTGCTTCCCCAGCCACCCATGTCCAAGGTCAGGAGGTGGCTGAGGTACCTGGTTGGATGCAGGTCAGTCTCACTGCACAAACTTGCAGGCCTCAATTAAGATTCTTACCTGCAGGCTGCTCTCTGTTAGATCCTGAGTGGCAGCCTGGCAGTCAGTAGGGGTGGCTCATCCAGAGGGCTGCCCCAAGTCTCTCACTGAAGGGCTGGGCAGAATACGAGGTCTGACAATTAAGTCTGAGATCTTCATTGTCCTAAGTGCTACATACTTCATTGCTGAATATCACTGCAGTCACCTTCAAAGTACACCCCTTGGGAAGCCAAGCACTGATGCTGTTGAAATGAGGCATAAGTGACAGCCTTTGAGGAAGGGCGCAGTAAAAATTCAAGGTATTAAAGGAAGCCCCAGGAAACAACTTAATAGCAGAAAATACCATAATCTCACCTTTGTCTTACAAAACATCTGTCACAAGACAAGCCTGAGGACAGCCTTGCAAGTGATCCCTAGATCTTGACCACATTTTACAACTAACAGGAATTCCAGGTGGCCTTAACCAATCAATGTAAAGGTCAGTTCCCTCTCCCTGCTTTGTAATCTCATGACTTAAATACTGGGTGCTGAGGAAGCTCGGGGTCGCCCCCTGCTCTGTGTAGTTTGGGGTGCGTCCCTGGTGCACCAGTATTTTTCCTATTGGGCATATTTTTAAATAAAATTTAACCTTTAAAGTAACAGCATTGCATCTTGAAAATTGTGGACCCTAACATTTGGGGGCTTTCCTAGGATTTCAAGAGCAACCTCTGCGGTCTGCCGATCTGGTTTGGACCTCACTGGTGAGTCTGGATATTGCCTGTCTGTGATCGAGCTCTGGTTCTGGGACTCACTAAGAGAGAATCTGGACGCAGAATTGCTCTCTGGGTTGGAGGGTGGGGGACACCTCAGCTCTCCATCTGGGCAGGCACCACTGGTTCCTTTCTCAGTTCTGCGGCCTGTAAATCCCGCATCTGGTTTTCGTTTTGTTTCTTCTGTGACTGGTCTGTGTCTGTTCCGTTGTCTGATTGTGTTGTTTGTCTTGATTGTTACTTTTGCCACCATGTCTGTCTGTTCCGTTGTCTGTTTGATTGTGTTGTTTGTCCTGATTGTTACTTTTGCTGCCATGGGGCAATCTTCTTCTCACTCTGTAACACCCCTAGACCTATTCCTTAACCACTTTTCAGATTTCCAGAAACAAGCCCGAGACTTCAGCAAGGTGCGGTCAGGAAAACTCTGCACACTTTGTAATCTGGAATGGCCGGCCTTTGGTACTGGATGGCCCCCCACGGGATCCCTAGACATTAACCGCAACCCTATGTTCCCCCTAAACAACCTCCTACAACCCTGGTGATTCAAGGCTCCTTGAAGTTCCCTCCAGCTGCCCTTCCTCCATCCAATTCCTCTGACCCAGATGACTTATTGAGTCTCCCACCTCCCTACCCCCCAGTTCCCATTTCTCCTCCTGTCACCACCAGGGCCAAGGGAGCCAAAGCCAGTCTCCATGGCCTGTATAGGGTCCCCGCAGACCCTCCAGTCCCGACTGCTCACCTGACCCCCGCCACTTCTGCAGCACCACCTTCCTCTGACCTCCAGAGCCCAGCCCATACCCGCTCAGGTCAATCTTTTCAACCACTTACAGAACCCTCCCCTCATATCTTCCCCTTGCGAGCTATAGGACACATGACTGAAGCTGGGACCCCCTTCTTGGTCTATACTCCTTTTACAACCTCTGATCTTTACAACTGGAAAATGCAGAATCCCCCTTTTTCTGAAAAACCTCAAACCTTGATAAACTATCTTTGTAACACACCAGCCCACTTGGGAAGACATACAACAACTTCTCCAAGCCCTCTTTACCACTGAGGAGAGGACTAAGATTGTTTCCCTAGCCAGAAAACAGGTGCCGGGAGATGATGGAAACTTTATGAGTGATTTAGATGAGATTAACCACGCTTTTCCTCTGACCCGCCCAAATTGGGACCCAAACACCACTGCAGGTAAGCAGTGCTTAACTGTCTACCACCAGATTCTTATGGGGGGTTTCCGGGCTGCCTCTAGGTGCCCCACAAATTTGTCTAAAGTAACACAGGTAATTAAGGAACCCTCAGAATCCCCAGCAGCCTTTCTGGAATGACCAATGGAGGCATACCACACATATAGTCCCACTGACCTTGAGTCTCCTGAAAACCAATGGGCCATTAATATAGCCTTCGTGGGACAGTCAGCCCTCGACATCAAAGGAAAAATACAAAAAATAGAAGGATTCGAGGGAAAGAATCTATCTGAGCTAATGGAAATTGCTATGAAAACCTTCAACAACCACGAACTACCAAAAGACAAATAAGCCAAAAAGGTAAGCAGAATCCTCCTGGCAGAAGCCCAGGGCCGCGCACTGCTGTGCCCTTGGGAGAAGAAACCGGATCAGATGAGGAAGCCAGGAAAGCCTCCCCTGTAGAGAAACCAGTGTGCCTACTGCAAGGAAATCGGACACTGGAAGGGTGAGTGCCCCAAAAGAAACCCCCTCAAAAGGTTCTTAACCCAGAGGCCTGAGGGTATCAGGGCTCACCACCCCCCCACCGCCCCCAGCCCAGGGTAACCTTAAAAGTAGGGGGACAGCCGGTAGAATTCATGGTTGACACTGGGGCTAGTGACTCAGTTCTAATTGAACCCCTAGGACCCATAACTGAAACCAAAACCCTAGCACGAGGAGCTACTGGGATTAATGCCTACTCATGGACTGACGAAGGAAAGGTAGATCTGGGAGCTAAGACTGTCTCCCACTTGTTTATAGTAATGTCTGAATGCCTGTACTCTTTACTTGGAAGAGACTTGTTATCAAAAATGCAGGCGACTATCCACTTTGCTGGGGATCATGCTTACCTGACACCCCAAGTCAATGTGATAGCCCCTTTAGAGGAAGAATACAAATTTTATGATGGTTCTGACAGGGGCTCCTGCTCTATCCTCGTGATATCAGTGGATCAATTGATCAAAGAGATTCCTCAGGTTTGGGCTGAAAACAACTCCCAGGACTGGCCAAACACCAACCACTGGTTATAGTGACTTTAAAACTATCTGCCGGCCCGATTCAGGTGCGGCAGTACCCCATTGCACCAGAAGCAAAGAGAGGGATCAAGGCCCACATTCAAAGACTCAGAAAACATGGAATACTGGTGCCCTGCCAGTCGCCCTGGAATACTCCTCTCCTGCCAGTGAGGAAGGCAGGAGGGCTGGACTACAGACCAGTCCTAACCCGTACACTCTCCTGAGCTCTCTGTCACAAGCACACCGGCTGTATTCAGTGCTGGATTTAAAGGATGCATTCTTCAGTATACCCCTGAGCCCGCAGAGTCAGCCGCTCTTCGCCTTCGAATGGCAGGACCCAGAAGATGGCTTCAGCGGGCAGCTGATCTGGACCGCCTGCCACAAGGGTTCAAGAACTCTCCCACCATCTTTGATGAGGCCCTTCATCAGGACTTACGTAAGTACAGACATCAGTGGCCTGACATTTCCCTTCTACAATATGTAGATGACTTATTACTCGCGGCACCCGATGAGGACACTTGTTTAAAGGCCACCAAGTCCCTGTTAACTCTCTTGGCAAAATTGGGATATCGAGTCTCTGCTAAAAAGACACAGGTCTACCTCCGGGAGGCAACTTACTTGGGTTTCCAACTCAAAGGGGGACAATGCTCCCTATCCAAAGCAAGAAAATGGACTATCCTTGGGATTCCCACCCCGTGTACGCTGCGGCAGGTGAGGGAGTTCTGGGATCTGCTGGGTTCTGCCAACTCTGGATCCCAGGATTTGCAGAGATAATGTGCCCCCTATATGAGCTGACCCGAGGAAAGGAAAAGAATTTTATATGGACTAAAGAAACAGAGCAGGCTTTCCAGACTATAAAGAAGTCACTCCTGGAGGCACCAGCGTTAGCATTACCCAACCTGGAAAAGCCCTTCCAACTATACATTGATGAAAATAAAAGAATAGCCCAGGGAGTCCTTACTCAGACACTCAGCCCATGAAAAGGCCAGTGGCCTATCTGTTTAAACAGCTAGACCCAGTGGCCTCAGGATGGCCAAGGTGCCTTAGAATTGTTGCGGCCACCGCTCAACTAGCAAAAGACTCTGATAAACTGACTATGGGACAGCCCCTGACTATCACTACCCCCCATGCCATCGAGGGAGTCCTGCGTAGCCCGCCTCATAAATGGATTTCCAATGCCCGGCTAACCCATTACCAGTCTTTATTACTAGATCAGCCCCGAGTTGTGTTTACTTCTAGCTCAGCCCTCAACCCAGCCACACTGCTGCCTGATCCGGACCTGGAGGCCAAACCACAAGACTGCACTGAGGTGCTTAGCCAACAGCACAGCCTTCGCTGAGATCTTATGGACGTTCCCTTGCGGGATCCTGATCTCACTCTGTTCACTGACGGGAGCAGTTGTATCAGGGACGGCACCAGGTACACAGGGGCAGCGGTGGTAGCCGAAGATCGGGTCCTCTGGTCACGAGCCCTACCATCTGGAACATTAGCACAACAGGCTGCCCTTAGCTGAGGCCCCGAGTGGCGCGGGCTGCTCCCTGGCTGGGCTCCCGCTGCTGCTGCGTGGCCTCAGCAGCCTTCCCAACACCAGTAGGGGCTCGTGGTGGGAGCTGGAGCGCATCTACAGCCAGCACAGCCGCACCCATGATGGGCTGAGCCGCACAACCTGCACTCCAGACAGATCCCGCCACAGCACCGGCACTGCCAACACGGGTCCTGTCACCGGCCTCACAGCTCCACACTGCCCAGTCAACCTTAACACTGCATTAGTGGTGCTGTGCAAGGAGATGTTGCCTACAGGTGGGACTGCGACAACTGGACATGTCGCTGCTGTGCCAGCTGTGAGGTCTGTATGAGTCAATCCAGGACTACAAGCACCTGTGCCAAGACCTGAGCCTGTGCCAGGATCTGTTCTCGTCCCTGCACTCTGACAGCTCCTACTCACCAGATGCCGGCCTCTCAGATGATGAGGAGCCTCCTGATGACAGCCTGCTCCCTGATCCGCCACCCCTCACTGTGCCCCAGACACGCAATGCCCATGAACAGTGACTACAAGATGCCTTCCACATCAGCAGGCCGAAACAATGGAAGCCTGAGGCAATAACCTAGCCGACCAAGCAGCTAAGGAAGCTGCCCTCAGCCTCCCCGAGATCAATTCTATCCAGCTCCCTGAGCCGACCCTTCCTGAAGAGCCCACCTAGAAGAGAAGAAAGGATGACACTATACGTTGGGAGGACTCCCCATTCCCCCTCAAAAATTGGGAGAGAAGCTCGTCCACCAGATCCACCAGACCACCCATCTGGGAGCAACAAAAATCCAGGAACTTCTGTCTTCAAGGTACTATAATACCCCATCTACCCTGGCTGGCTGAACAAATAACGCATACCTGCCAAGCCTGCCAACCCACTAATGCAGGCAGATCTGGTAAGGCCCACCAAGGTAAGAGAGAAAGAGGCACTATGCCTGTAGTACACTGGGAACTGGACTTCACTGAAATTAAGCCCGGCAGATATGCATATAAGTACCTTTTAGTTTTCGTAGACACATTCTCTGGTTGGACTGAGGCATTTCCCACTAAGAGAGAGACAGCACAGGTAGTCTCAAAAAAAAAAAAAAAAAAAAACTTCTAGAAGAACTCATACCTAGGTTTGGGGTCCCATTGACACTAGGCCCTGCCTTTACAGCCATAGTCTCTCAGGGAGTAACATCTGTTCTGGGGATTAATTGTAAATTACATTGTGCCTATCACCCCTAGAGTTCAGGACAGGTAGAGAGGATGAACCGGACCCTTAAAAAGACCTTAACCAAATTGACCCTAGAAACTGGCGGTGACTGGACGGCCCTGCTTCCCTTTGCCTTGATGCGTATGCGTAATTCTCCCTACCTCCAAGGCCTTACGCCCTATGAAATAGTTTTCGGGAGGTTACCACCCCTCTGCCCTAAACCAAGGGATGACATGCTTGCTGAAATCTCTAATCATGACCTGCTTAAGTCCCTCCAGGCCCTGCAGAAAACTCAAGATCTGCTTTTCCCCTTGTTGAGACGCCTCCACGATCTCCCTCCTGTAAAGACAGTTTCAGTTGGGAGTCTAGTCTGGGTCCTGAGACACCAAAAGGAGACTTTGGGGCCCCGTTGGAAAGGACCCCACACAGTAATCCTGACAACTTCCACTGCTGTCAAGGTTGACAGGATCCAGCCCTGGGTCCATCACTCCCAACTACCTTCAATGGAGGGTGTGACAACATACTGGCCCTGAGGCGACTCCAAGAAACCTTGGCTGGCAAGTTCAAGAACTGACCCTAACCGGCCCTCCCGAGGTGACTTCACCAGTTTTTCACCTTGATTTATGTGACCTTGTGGGGGATTCTACAGACTCACAGCTTAAGAAAGACCCATGTTCGTGCACACAGAACATTCATAAATACTGGGGGATGTATACATGCCAATGGGTGGGAGTGTGCCACTAACTGCCTCATGCAACAACTGGCTAAGAAACAATTTTACATCTGTCCCAGGGCTAATGTCTATGGATCATGTGGAGGAACAAATGATTATTTCTGTTATACATGGGGCTGTGAAACCAATGCACCCTGGATCAGGGAAAATAGGGGATCTCATTAGGATCAGTTGAGTCTCTGTTCTCTTGGTCTCCGTGGCTGACCACCCTCGTCACTGCATTAACAGGACCACTTGTCCTCTTCATCTTAACTTTAACTGTGGGTCCCTACATTCTAAATAAATTACTTAAATTCATACGAGAAAAACTAGCCAGCTCCCAGTACTAAAACATCTGCCCCAACACCAGACCTACCACCCCCCTGAACAGCCAGGACCTTGATCAGCCTGGCACCCACTCAGAGTCTAAGATTTGACTCTGGAATAAGAACTCAAGGGGGGAATGTTGAAATGAAGCATAAGTGACAGCCTTTGAGGAAGGGCGCAGTAAAAATTCAAGGTATTAAAGGAAGCCCCAGGAAACAACTTAATAGCAGAAAATACCATAGAGTAATCTCACCTTTGTCTTACAAAACATCTGTCACAAGACAAGCCTGAGGACAGCCTTGCAAGTGATCCCTAGACCTTGACCACATTTTACAACTAACAGGAATTCCAGGTGGCCTTAACCAATCAATGTAAAGGTCAGTTCCCTCTCCTTGCTTTGCAATCTCATGACTTAAATACTGGGTGCTGAGGAAGCTCGGGGTCACCCCCTGCTCTGTGTAGTTCGGGGTGCATCCCTGGTGCACCAGTATTTTTCCTATTGGACATACTGTTTAATAAAATTTAACCTTTAAAGTAACAGCATTGCATCTTGAAAATCGCAGACCCTAACAATGCCAGCACCTAGTCTACCCTTCAAAGGAATTTTGGAACTCTTTCTAGAACAGCCATTGTGCATGATGGCACAGTAGTAAGTTCATGAACTTAATCATATAGTTTTCTATGAGGGAGTCTTTAGCCAGTAAACAAATAACTGTTAGAACACTGTCCCTACTCATCTGATCTGGCCCCCAGTGACGTTTCCTTTACCAAAGATAAAGGAAATACTGAAAGGGAAGACAGTTTGATGACATTCAGGACAGCAACGGTAATACGACAATAGCTCTGATGGCCATTACGGAAAAAGCATTCCAAAATTGCTTTGAAGGGTAGACTAGGTGCTGGCATTGGTTCATAGCTTCATACTTGGAAGGTGACCATAGTGATATTCAGCAATGAGGTATGTAGCACTTTTTCTAGGATGAGTTTGTGAACTTAATTGGCTATCCTCATAAATCATAAGGCAAAGTTACTTTGACTTGCTTCTTTGTTGGCTTTGTGTCATTAGGCCTGCATCCTCATTTGGAGAATTCAGTATGTGAAAAATGGGACAGCTTTCTGCTTTATGATTATCATGTTCGTTCCCATTAATAAATCTTTGTGGGGCCTCAAGGGAGACTGGCTTTCTTTCATAGGTGCAAACATGGAGTTTGACTTGGAACCTGACCTTGAGGGAGAATGGTAGAACTTGGAGCTATTTGTGGATTAATTCTACTGAGTTTCTTGCCACCCAAAGTGAGGTTTCAGGTGACTTGCGGCAGCCTATGTAACAGGGAAGGAGTATGTGGCCATCTGAACCCCAAACAGACCTGACTTTGAATCACCACTTAGCTTCTGCATGACCTTGGTCAACTCACTAATCTTGTCAAGCCTCAGGATTCCATCTGTCAAAGCAGCATGAAAACATCAACCTCATTGGATCTCTGCTGAGGGAGTCACAGGAAGCAGTGTTGATTTTTAAAGCACCTATAATGGAAACCTTCATGGCGCAGTGGCTAAGTGCTATGGCTGCTAACCAAAAGATCAGCAGTTCAAATCCACCAGGCAGTCCTTGGAAACTCTATGACACAGTTCTACTCTGTCCTGTGTGGTCCCTATGAGTTGCCATCAACTTGACAGCACTGGATTTGGTTTGTTTTTTATCTAGGTCTGTGGATCCCTGGTGGTACAGTGGTTAAAAGCTCTGCAGCTAACTAAAAGGTTATCAGCTTGATCAACTGGCCATTCCTTGGAAACCCTGTGGAGCAGTTCCACTCTGTCCTAGAGGGTCTCTTAAGAGTTAGAATCAATTCGATGGCAACAAGTTCGGTTCTTTTTGCCTGGATCCAAGACCCAGATTCAGGATGACCTGTCACGTGTTCTACCCACTGCTCCTGAATTAGGAACAGGAACCCTTAGGATTTCACTCTGCTTTGAGTACTCATGATCTGATCATGGAAGTGGCTGTGGCAAGCTTCCAAATGAATTTTCCATCAGACCCTTGGCCCAGGGATATGTGGAGTGATGGGGAGGGGTGAGGAGAGCTGTAGGAATCCAGTACTGTGGGATTACTGGTGTCAGTCCATTCTGCCTTGATTATTGTTTGCTTAAATGGTCTCCTTGCCCTCACCACACTTTCTTCTGAAGATGGTAGTCCTCAGTCCCATGTGTTGTACTCCTCTTCCCCCTCCTTGTTACCTGTATGCCACAGGGGACACACTGAGGGCAGTAGGCTGGTACTGCAGCTGATTTTTCTCAGGTTGCAAACTCCTTGTCCGGAGTCCCAGGCTGCTCTGCACAGGGGCCCACACAGGGCTGCATGGCCAAGATTTTCTGCCATTGCTGTGTCCCCAAATTCCTCCCTACCTAGAAACATAGGGTTTTGAGATGTGGGCCCACCTGTCTTCACTTTCTGCTCCAGGCAGGGCAAAGGATTTAAATTAAATAGAGAAAAACAAATGCTAAGCATAATCGTAAACTTTACTCATTTAAGCCCTTGTGTATATTAAAAAAGACAAAAAAGACCTCATATACCCAAGGGCTGTTGACCTTTCCCTGAGTTGCAGGAACTCTCAGGCTCTCAATAAGTACTGGACAGCTTCAGGTGGAAGGAGCTAGGGACCTGGCCTTTGAATTTGTTTCCCCAATCAGAGGCGAAGCCTTATCTCATTGTTGTCTGCACAGTATTCACCAAGCAGCACCCACTGAGGCTTATGGGGGTCTGTTCATTGTCTGCCCCCTTCCTAGCTGCTGGGGAGAGGGCACAAAGCAGCTCATGGCCTGCCTCGCCCTACGTCCTGGCCTCCAAGAGACAGAGTCTGCAAGTTGCCTGGGCGGTGGCCCTAGTTGTAGATATGTATTTTGTGGCAACAAGCAAATTTCCTGGAGGGGGTTTCTGGAAGCGCTGGGAGTCATCCAGAGGGAATCAAAGGGAAACAAAGAAGCAGAAGGCCACCAGGAAAGAGGCTGAGCCAGAGGCTGCAGGCAGTGGAGGAAACACCACCTTGGCCAAAGGCCTCTGGGAGGAAAGGTACCCGCCCCCTGCTCTCCCCAAGGACACCTTGGGGACCTTGAAGGCCTTGGCCCTTCTATCACAAGGCTGCTCTAGAAACCAGGGCACGAGCAGGCCCAGGCTCGGCCTCCGTGCCTGTGCTGACCTGCAGGAAAGCTTGCCCAACTCAGGCCTTGTGTCAGTGGCAGAATGATGATACTAGGAGGGGCCAAGCAGCCTGCACACTCAGGTGGAAAATTCCCACAGCGGTTCCACATCGAATGCTGTACCCCAGGCGGAAGAGCCCGCAGCTCTGGGGTCCCTCTGAGGTTTACAGGGCAGGGGTGGGGGCAACAAGTGCTGAACAGCTTCAAGGGGAAGGAGGCAGGGACCTGGCCTTTGACCTGTACTTTGTTCTTTTGTCTCTGTAGCTGGCCTGACTGTGGGCTTAGTGGATGTGTCCTGCGCGGGGGCAGAGACGCTGTTAGGCAACAGGGGAAGGCAGACCTGTTTCTCACACAGGGAAGGCCCAGCAGCCCTCCAAAATAGCCTAAAAATTTGAACAGACTGGGCCAGGTTGATTGAAATAAATCAAGCTATGTCCCACAGGCATCTCCAGATTTTCATAAAATTTAAGTGACAAAGTTGAGATGCAGAAATTCCAAAATTCTAGCCACAGCATTGCTGGGTCTTGAGAATGAACCTCACGGGCTCTGTTCGCAGAGAACCCCCTCAGTCAACCCTTTGTTAAGGGCCCTGCCAGCAGGAAAGATGGTCAATGTCCAGCAAGCAAGAAACGCTCCTGACCAAACTTCTCAGTTTCTCCCTGGAAGTATGGCTACAGCGCATATTTTCTGCTTGTGGGTCCCCAGGTCAGGAGCTGCACATTCTCTTGTGCTCCAGGAAGATGAGAAGGTTCCAAGTGCTAGGAGGAGTGTCCTCTGGATACCTGGCTGGATGCCCAGCACGCCTAGTGTCAGGCCCAGAAGGCCTCTTACCCTGTCGGGGCCAGGGCAAGGAGGAAGGAAGGAAGCCATGCAAGATAAGGTTTCCCCACCCCAAGGACTGCAATCCTCCTGGCTCCAGTCATCTGACACGTATGCTGGTTTGTTAGCTGACCTGGAGTTTTCCACAGGTGATAAAAGCCAGTAGAAGGCTGCAGAACCTGTTCTGGGCCAGTGGGCTTCAAGAGGCCAGGACATGGACAGAAGTCAGAAGAGCCCTGGGTGCTGTGTAGGGACTGAGTCACTTCAGGACCTCCTAGCACAGCTCAAAGGTGGCAGCAAAGGAGGAATTTCGGCTCAGGTCTCCCCACCCCTGTCTTCTGTGCCCTTTTACCCCTCCCTGCCCAGTTGGTCTTGGCTCACACACTCCCATGTGAGGTGCCTTGTGGCCTCCCACCATCTGCTCTGCCCTCTTGAGGTCCAGTTCAAAACAGAGCAAATGCAGGGCTGGCACTTTGGTGCTGGGTGTGCAGTCCCTGGTAGTCACTGATCATGACCTGGAGCTCTGCCGCACTGCCTTGTCCAAGTGGCTGGACAGGGGCCCATGTATCTATCTCTATCTCTGAAACCTCGCAGCTCCCCTGCCCCTTCTATGTAAAGGAGATCCAGTGCTGGGGTTTTTAGAAATGTAAAGTCAGAGTCTTGAGCACTGCCATCCTTAACTGCCTTAGAAGAAAAGGTATAATGCCCTGTTTTACAGTGACATTTTGGTCTTTAAGTACTCTTCACAGAGAAAAACAAGAAAACAAAAAAACCTCAAAGGGTTGTCCATGTAGTTTTAGCAGAAAGGGGTCACATCACATGTGTTACAAATGAGAGTTGTCAAGGCTTCTTCTCACCAATCATGGGCAGGTTGCTGCCAGTCCCTGGGGCTGCCCGCAGAAGGGCCCACTTGGAAGGAGGCCTGGAGGCTGCTTTGGCACAGGATACCTGCAGGCTCAGCCTATGGCTGTGATCCACGCTGCTTGGTGCAGACAGGATGCAAAGCTGCCCAAGCGTCTCCATCACGGCTGGGTTGGAGGAGGGGCTTTGCAAGGGATGTAGAGTCTATGCTTTCAGCCCACAGCTGTCACTGTCATCACTACGTCCCCATTCCCCAATGCAGGGCCTAACCTGTAGGAGATCATTTGCTGATCAAAAAAAAAAAACCAAGAAAACTTTTCCCAATCTGAGAAGATGTTACAATGATGTGCCCCTTGCACAGCATCCCTTCCGGGGTTCCCTCTTGAAGTACCTTTTCTTGGGTGACTGCTGGATACAGGTCACCATGCAACGATAGGTCTTTGTAGTCACTTTATAGAATCAATGGGTTACTTTTTCAAAGGGGGTGATTTTGCCCCATGAGGGCTCCGTCTAAAACTCAATGCTAAGAAATGCCTGTCGTGGATTGAATTATGTCTCCCCAAAAATGTATGTATCAATTTGGCTAGGCTATGATTTCCAATATTATGTAGTTGTCCTCTATTTTGTGATTATAATTTTCTTATGTGTTACAAATCCTAATCTCTACCTGTGGTTAATGAGGCAAAATTGGATGTTAAAGAGGATTAGGGTAGAACTGTAACACTTTCTACTAAGGTTACATCCCTGATCCAAGGTAAAGGGAGTTTTCTTCTGGATCACCTTTTATCTTACAAGAGAGAAAAGGAAAGAGAAGCAAGTAGAGAGGCATGGGGACCTCGTGCCACCAAAAAAGCAGATCTGGCACAGAGCGTGTCCTTTGGACTCAAGGTTCCCACACTGAGATGCAACTAAGCCAAGGGATGACTGATGACTGGCCTTCCTCCAGAGCCAAGAGAGGGAGAAAGACTTCCTCTGAAGCTGGCACCCTGAATCTGGACTTCAAGTCTACAGGACTGTGAGAGAATGAATTTTTGTTAAAGGCATTCGATCCGACTCGACGGCACTTGGCTTATAGTGTTTCTGTTATAGCAACAATAGATGACTAAGACAATATCCAGCCTCACAGGAGTTTTTGTGCTTTCCCTCTGGATGGGAACTTGTAGGAGGTACCCCTAATAAATGTCACTCGGGCCCCTGGAAGCTGCCCAAGCAGTGTGACCCCAGCTATGCTGACCCTAGCAAACGCGGCTCTGATGGTAGTTGTCAACTAAACAGCTAGATCTGGTTGATAAGCAAAGTGTGGCTTGAGGCCTCTATCCCTGGAAAACCCCCATGAGACCAGGCACTCTGAGGTTGCTAGCTGGGGCTCCCCCAAAACCATCCCTCCACTGCCAAGGAAACCAGGTCTTTCCTGTTCCTCTTCTGCTTCTCCTTTTCATCCTCACTCCATTCCCCAATGACAGCTTGATCACTACAGCCCTTGGTAAAGCCTGAAGGACTGGTTTGACTCTGAGGTCTGTAGGTCACCTCCTGCAGTAAGGTCAGATGCAGATTTCTGTGCCCAGGACACCTCTAGTCTTCCTGTGGTAACTGCTAAAAAGGAACATTAAAAGTGTCACCACAGTGTATGCAGTATCACTTGCTATCTAGGACTACAGTGTTTTCCTTTTTTCTAAACACAAATTTCTCTGTGTTTCATTCATTTCCTTTTGGATCTGGGCAGGGCCTCTCAGTGAGCGGGCTCTGTAGAAAGCCTTGGTAGATAAGGCTTGAGTCTTTGAAAGGGAAGCCCTCAGGATGGGGTTGCCACACAGCTGGTCTGCTGAGAGGGGCTAATTATTAAGTTAGACACATGTACCTTTTAGCTCCTTTAATTACGGGGGAAGGGGCGGTTCTGTGGTAGAATTCCTGCCTTCTGTGCAGGAGACCTGGGTTTGATTCCCAGCCAACGCATTTCATATATTGCCACCATCTGTCATCAGTGGAAGCTTGCATATTGGTACTGATGCTGAACAGGTTTGGGCAGTTTCCAGACTAAGTCAGACTGGGGAAAAGGTCTGGTGATCTACTTCCAAAAATTTGCCAAGGAAAACCTCATGGATCTCAGTGGTGCAGGGCTGGTTGCTTATGGTCTGGGCAGTATTTTGTTCTGTTGTGGATGGGGTTGGCATGAGTTGGAGACCTACTCAGGAGCAGCTAACAACAACAACATTCCTTCCATTAACTTTAGAAGTGAAGGATGAGGTCCACAAAGGCACAGATGATATGAACCTAATGCATAGGGTCCCTTGCTAGAAATCTATTTGGCTCCTCAGCACACTGGTAAGCTGCCCACTAACCGAAAGAGGAATAGGTCCCTGACTTAGTTATCTAGTGTGTTACTATAGCAGACACACCACAGGCAGATGGCTTTAACAAGCAGAAGTTTATTCTTTCAGAGTTTAGGAGGCTAAAAGTCTGAACTCACAACACCAGCTCTAGCGGAAAGCTTGCTTTCCCTGTCTACTCGAAGGGTGGGGCGGTCCTTGTCATCGATCTTCCCTAACCTAGGAGATTCTCAGTACAGGAGCTCTGGGTCAAAACGATGCATTCCACTCCCATTGTGTCTTTCTTGGTGATACGAAAGCCCTCTCTACTCACTTCTCTCTCTTTCATCTCTTGTAAGATAAAAAGCAACGCAGTAGTCCTGGGGGACATCTAGCTCATTTGGAATAACACAGTTTATAAAGAAAATGTTCTATACTCTGCTTTGGTGAAAAGTGTTTGGGGTCTTAAAAGCTTGTCCATGGCTACAGAAGACACTTCACTGGTCCCATTCCACTAAAAGCAAGAATGAAGAAAACTAAAGACACAAGGGAAAGGTCAGTCCAAAGGACTAATGGTCCACAATTGCCGAAGCCATCACCAGACTGAGTCTAACACAACTAGACGGTATCTGGCTACCACCATCAACTACTCTGACAGGGATCACAAAACAGAGTCCCAGACAAGACTTATTGGTCTGACACAGGCTGGAAAAGTCCGGAGAGTGTGGCTCCCAGATACCCTTTTAACTCAATATTGAAGTCACTCATGAGGTTCAGCCTTCAACCAAAGATTAGAAATGCTCATAAAACAAATAATAATGCACATGAGTCAACTGTGTACGCAAGACTAAATGAACTCCCCTACACCAGCCTAGGGGAAAGGATGCAAAGCAGGAAGAGACAGGAAAGCTGGATGAATGGAAATGTGAGAGCCCAAGGTCAAGAAAGGGAGAGCACTGACATGTCATGGGGCTGGCACTCAGTGTCAAAAAACAATACGTGTATTAATTGTTCAATGAGAAACTAATTTGCTCTGTAAACCTTCATCTAAAGCCCTCGCGCACGCACACACACACAGGTGAAGCAGGCCATAACCTAGGGAAACTCTCCTTGTATCAGATCAGGGCTGTGACCTCAGTAGGGTGCTCCATTCCAGTCCTCTCTAACATAACCCGATCTTGCTCATTAACCACAAGCAGAGATTAGCATTTACAGCACATACGAAAATTACATCAGTTTGCAAAACGGAGAACTACCATGCAATGCTGGGAATCATGACACACATCTTGGGGTGACATAATCCAACCCATAACAGCCCCCAATACACTTCACTATGACCATATTATCTATAGGTTACTTCTTACATTGCTTCTTAACCAGCAGCAATCAGATGTTTCTGGAGAATGTTCTCAAAATACACATGCCCAGGGCAGTATCCTAGGAGATTCTGGTTTGCCAAGATCCGAGCAGTAGCCTAGCTGGTAATCTTTGAGAAAATTCTCCTGATGGTTCTGATGTGAAACCCTGGGTAAGAACCCTTTATCTAGCACACTGAAGGTTAAAAGTCTTCACTGCTTACTCTCATGGGATGTGGGCATAAAATGGTGGTATTACAGAGAATCTAAAACCACACTGAACTCAGCAATTTCCTTCTTGCGTAGAGGAATTAGGGGCAAATGTGCTTTCTGACAGCTAGGAGACTCTTTTTGAGTCATAACCAAGTACCAGCACATGAAGGTTCCTAGGTCTACAGGCAAGGCTGTTCAAATATGAGGTCAGTTCTATTTACAATAGGTGAACAGGATGAGACTGTACGCAAGGGAACTTTGTACACTTAGATGCCACTGCCTCCCTTCCACGGAGCTTGTGCTCTGCATAGAGGCAACGGTTTTGTTCTGGGCAAAGTCAACCTACATCATGCATGCAAGCAGTCTGAGGTTGCCTGGGTTAGGGGTTCTTTGTGGGTCTAGAGCTCAGAAAAACAAGCAGCCCTTACAAGACTTCAACCAAAGGCCTCTAGTCAGCATTAGGATCTGCTGACTCAGGCTCATCTCCATCATGGTACCTTGGTACCGCTGCTACCGAGGATGTACACATGGATACTCCCCAAAAAGGTAAAAATATCTGTACCTTCTCTTTTGGTATTTTACTGGGACATCTTGGGTTTATTTGCTTAAAAGAGACTGACAATGCAAATCAGTTAAAAAAAAAATTCTGTATTAGAAGAAACTTGGTGGCATAGTGGTTAAGAGTATTGCTGCCAACCAAAAGATCAGCAGTTCAAATCCTCTAAGTGCTCCCTGGAAACCCCATGGGCCAGTTCTACTCTGTCTTACAGGGTTGCTTTGAGTCGGATTTGACTTGACAGATTTGACTTGACAGTATTGGATTTGGGTTTTCTTGTGTACTTTTCAGCACAGATTTTTTTAAAATTCAGGACTTCAATTTTGTTGGATTCTGTAGTAAAACATTATCATGGAAGATCATTTAGAAAATGCACTAAAATATTAAAAATGAGAAAAATTATTCATAACCACTACGAACATTTTGGCTCAGCTTTTGTGAAATTTTCCCATGCATTTTTTTTACACTGCTGAGATGACAGACTTTGTAAACCATCTCATATCCTGTTCTTTTTCTTTAATTTTCCCAACTTTGTCATAAATATTTTTCAATGTCATTTTAAACTTCCTAGAAATATTTTAATAGCAGCACAATATTTTATTCAAATGTAATTATTTCTTAATCAATTTAGTTTTGCTGGACATTCAGGGTGCTGTAATTTTTTCATAATATTCCTTATTAAAAATTTAGAAGACTATAAAGAAAAAAGTGAAATGCATTTGTAATGCCATCATCTAAAAATCATCTCTATCCATCTAATTCCATCACCATCTACTATGGTTAACATGTTACTGTCTTCCTTCTACCACTTTCCTTTCTGCCAGTGGTTTTTTTCTTTGGGAAATAGATTTCATGAATATCTTAGCAACACTGTCATTCTCTTTCAGGAAATTAAGACATGCACTAACACTTGCATGCAGAGGGTCAGTGAAAAAGAGGAAGACCCTCAAGGAGATAGACTGACACAGTGGCTCCAACAGTGGGCTCAAGTACAGCAATTGTGAGGACAGTGCAGGACCAAGCAGTGTTTCTTTCTGTTCTGTTGTACACACGATCACTATGAACCAGAAATGACTTGACAGCACCAAACCACAGCAACACTTGCTTACAGCTTTAGGGTTCTAGAGACCTCTACAATTCATTCCAAAAATGTCCCAAAGGGTCTTGGGGGCATTTGTCCATCAGTTCTAGCTGGCATTACTTATGCTGCACTTCAGGCTGCATTTGGTTTGCAGAGACTGAGCAGGTTTTTGTGACTTCAAAGAAGGCCTGAGGCTTCAGAGAAGCAGGAAATGCATGGCACACTCAAGGAGGGATGCTATTGGTCAAAGTCAGAACTGAGCCACCTGGGGCAAAAATAAAAAATGTAGAGGTGGTAGGTACCCACAGTGTATGGTGCTGAATCACACTGTTTCTTTCGTTATCAAGTTTCTTAAATAATCTTATATCATAAATGTTTTCCATTATCATTAAATATTCTTCATAATAGAAGTTTTAATGGAAGCATAATATTCCACAGTATAGGATGCAATGTAATTGTTGTACCTAAAATTGTACTTGTTATACATAAAAATTATGGGAGTAATTTTTACCTAATTGCTTTCCTACAAAGTCACTACATGTTGAAATTGACTCAACAGCACTGGGTTTGGTTTTTGGTTTAACTGCCCTCCTAGGATAAATTCTCATAAGGAGAATTACTTTTTGTTTGTTTGCTTTGGATGCATTTTCCCAAGTTCCCTCCAGAAAAGCTCAATTATACTTCTACTAATAAGAGTAGCTAATTTTTTATATAACTCATTGTTACCTCATATAATATTTATTGAGGACTTGCAATGTGTTAAGTATATTGTGTATTATAATTTTAAAGTTTCTGCTGGCTTTATAGAAAATATGATCTCATATCTTGTAATCTGCATTTTAAAGTTCATGGCACTAACATATTTTTCCAAGTCTATTGATAAGAAAATTTCCATGGGACTTCTGGCCAACATGGTGCCATAGACAGAAGCATCATTCTATCCCTGCACAACAAAGACCCCCCAGAAACTAAGTATCAAATGAAGAGACAAAGATCTCAGTTAAAAACCAAACAGAGTAAGAAACTGACAGAAAACATAGAGAAGAGATATGAGAAATTCCCTATCAGCTAATCAAGCATGGATTTGCCATCTTGCCTGTCAGAAATCAGTACACAGGATGCACTGGAGAACAGAATTACAGAAGTCTTGGCAGAGGACAAAGTATCTAGTGGCAAGCAAGGCATGCTTTCTGACCTCCAATCTTCTCTGTGCTGCTTCACCTCCAATGCCTCCTCACTAGCTGCAGTGACCTGGCTGGGAAGTGCAGTGTCCAGTGCTGCTTGGCTTCACCACACCTGTATCAGAGAGATCAGCAGACAAGGGTTATGCAAAAACACCTTCAGGAGCTCCTAACAGGACATAAGTCATATGCTGGACCTGCTCTGCTGCACCACAGCTGAGTGATGGCCCTGCCTACTGGACAAGGAGATGAAAAATATCATGATCACAGATGAGCAAACAGTGCACAGCCTGACTGTTCTGAAATAACAAAATAAAACAAAAAAGTGGGACAAAACAAACAGACCTACAATCAATAAAGAAAATACCTACTGAATGGCCTAAAGGACAGCAGACAATATCAAGCCATATTTTAAAAGAGGACAGGAAAGTCCCAGTAAGTCCAAAATAAAATACTAGATGACTTTCCAGTAGGAAAAACAACATTAGAATTACATGACAAGGAATTCAAATCTCTAATATTCAGAGCTATCCAAGAGTTAAAGCAAAAAACAGACAAAAAAAATCATGGAAAAGGTAGACAAATTCATGGAAGAACTCATGAGAATAATACAAAAACAAAATGCCAAAATAAATTCACAACTAGCAGTCATCCAAAAACAACAAGTAGTAATCCAAAAGACAAGCAAAAACATTTCAGAAATGGGCACAGGACTGAGGAGCAGGTGTGGTGTGATGGAAGACAGGATCAGTGAAATTGAAGCAAACATTTGGATACATCTCTGCTTGAGGAAAAATCAGGAAAAAGAACAAAGAAAAATGAAGAAAACTTGAGAATCATGTGGGATACAATCAAAAGCAAAACTTTGTGACTGATTGGATTGGAGAGTCAGAATAGGGAAAGAAAATGGAAAACACAAAGAATATTATTGAAGAATTGCTGACAGAAAACTTCCCTAATATCAGGAAAGATGAAAAGTCGACCATCAAGAAGCTCAACTAAACCCCAAAAGGATAGTCCCTAAAAGGAAATCACTGACGCATATCATAATTACACTCACTAAAACCAAAGACAGAGAAAAAATTCTGAAAGCAGCTTGAGAGAAGCAAAAAGTCACATACAGAGGAGAAACAATAAGCCTAAGCTCTGATTATTTGCAGAAACGATGCTGGCAAGAAGACAGTTGGATGAGATATATAAAACCTTGAAAGAAAAAAAAACTGCCCAGCAAGAATAATATATCCTGAAAAACTCTCATTCAGATATGATGGTGAAATTAGGACATTTTCAGATATACATAAATTAAGTGAATATGTAAAAACCAACACAAACTAAAAAGAATTATTAAAGGCAGTCCTTTGATCCAAGAACAAATAATATTAGACCACAGTTTGAATGTAGGAAGCAAGATTGTCCCAGGCAGATACCAACCTATGAAATAAATTCTCAAGGACTATCCAAAACCAAAAGAGTTACAACAGAGAAAGAGAGATGAATGTGTAAATGACTAGAACATCAGAACAGTAAAAGACAGAATAAACAGTGTAGACATAGAACTTTGTATGGGAGTTGAAGTCAAGGCACTACCAAGTAAAAGTAGACTGGTTCAAACCCAGGAGGATATCAGTAAATTTCAAGGTAACCATAAATAAAATCAATAAACCTGCTTATAAGAAAAAAGAAAGAAAATACAGTCTCAATAAAAACAAAATCTACAAAAACAGAAGAAATGAAAAAGAAAAATCCAAGAAACAAAGAAATTCAGCATAGAAGAGGAACAAAGAAAATGTCAGCGTACACACACACAAAAACTACAAAATGACAGCAATAAACTCACACCTATCAATAATTACACTGAATGTAAATGACCTAAATGCATCCATAACGAGACAGAGAGTGACAGAATGGATTAAAGAGAGGGGTGGAGACAGAGAGAGAAAGGATTTATCAATATGCTATTTACAAGGGACACACCTTAGAAACAAAGACACTTGGTACTAATACAACAACAGGTATATTAACCAATGGAACAGAATTGAGAACTCAGATGTAAATCTACCTACTTACGGTCACGTGACTTTCAATGAGGGCTTAAAGTTCATTAAATGAGAAACAGACAATCTTTTTAGCCAATGGTACTGGCAAAACCTGATGTCATGTCATTAACATGGAGCAAACTGGAGGGCATTCTGCTGAGTGAAATGAGTCAACCACAGAGGAACAGGTGTTGTGTGAGACCATTACTATGAAAAGGTTTACACAGAGCGAGAAACAATCTTTGATGGTTACCAAGAAGGGGAGGAGTAGGAATGGAAAAGATAAATAAGCAAATAATTATGAAAAGGAGACCTAATTTAACATCCAAACCATAATTTTTGGGACAGAAACCATCCAATGTAGTATAAAGGTTACATTTTATATCATCAGCTTTGATGTTCCTTACATCAACAGCAATAATGTCAACAAGATCAACAACAACAACATAGCTTGTAATTGATGAGTGTTCACCACATGCCAGACACCAGCTTAAGCTCTCTATGCTTTCCTTGCTTAATCTTAACGTCACCTCTATGAAGTAACCACTGTTACTATCAGGATTGGAAGCAAGCTGTATTACAAAGGTAAATTGATAATCTGTAAGACTGGACTTGAACTATGGTTCACAAGATTCCGAAGCCCACACATGAACCTAGTCTTTCCTCCTCTTTTGATTTGGCGTGTGCCATGATCTCCACTGCCCCTATTTTTTGGTAAATGTTTCCTATGTTTGAAGAATTCACATAATGACAGAAAAAAAAATCATGACCTGGGTTGAGAGCATATTTTTCTGCTGGTCATGTTTACTATTTGCCCCCCTTTTACTGTGGGTGTTTTATTGTTAGCAAAATTTTAATTTTTATGTAGTCATTTCATACAGATTCCTTCTCTTCATAATTTCATCCATTGTTTTTGTTTAGAAAGTGCTTCCCCATCCTGTGATATTACTACTTTGTATTTTTTTGCTTTTTAATGATTATGAAAAAAATTACCTCTTTAGTTTATACAAATACAGTTTGCATTTTATTTTGATACAAGTTATGAGATAAGGAATATTTCCCCTATAGTTTTTTCCTTTAGAATTATTTCCCCCTTAATTTGTGTGCTTATTTTTCATACACCAAATTCTTACACAACCTAAGATCTGTCTCTGTGTAATTCCAACTTACAAAAACATTCTACCAATATTTTCATTAGAATACTTGAAACCTACACATTAGTTTAGAGATATCCCATTCAAGAGAGGGATATCTCATTAGTCGTGTTTTTTGTTTTTGATAAACAGTTTCTTCATGAGTCAGTATTTCCAGTTAGTATTATTTCTATGGATTTTATATTTTTTGTTGCTACTGTGACTGATATACATGTATATATTTCTTAATTCTATTTTCAAAGGGATTATCTCCGATATTATAGAAACCACTTCTTTTTAGAACTTTAACTCTAGCTATTAATGATGAGATGGAAAGAGACAGCTTGACAAAAAGTGGTTTTAGATTTTGTCTAATGCCCTGACAAAGAGAAGCTTTGGGGTCAGACAGTCATGAGTTCTAGTCTAGTCCTGTCAATTCTTTAGTTGTGTTATTCTTGGCAAATTACTTAACTCGAGCTGTTTCCTCGCTTGCTATTTTTTCCCCACTGCCGTCAATTCTGATTCAAGGTGACCCCACAGAACTGTGCTTTACAGGATTTCCGTGGCTATAATCCTCACAGAAGCAGATCACCAGGCATTTCTTCCAGAGTTGCTGGGTGGGTTTGAACTGCCAACCTTTAGGTTAGCTGCCAATTGAGCCACCCAGGGACCTGTTACAGAGAAATAATAGGTTTATGATCTCTCAGAGCCCTGGTGGCACAGTGGTTAACTGCTTGGTGTTAACAGAAAGGCTGACAGCTTGAATCCACCAGCCACTCCTTTGATACCCCATGGGGGAGTTCTAGTACGTCCTTTAGGGTCGCTGTAAGTTGGAATTGACAGTAAAAGATCTGGTTTGGGTTCTGGTGTGATCCTTTGTCTAAAAGCCCAGGACTAAATGCATTTTGGAATTCAAAACACTTTGGAAATTAGAAAGGTAATATGGTGTAAAAACCATGTAGTATGTAACTACTCTTCTGTTGGAAGTGTAAGGCTGTACCCTGTCATCAAAGACATTTCTACAGAGATCAATGATGTAGACCATCAGAACATACTTAGCCTTAGAATTTCTGACTCTTTAGGGCAGATCCTTAAAGTAGTGATTTGATACAGGCACAAGTTTGAACCCTCAATTTGAGAGCAAATATGTAAGAATACTTTATGAAAAGTTGGTGTATCAAAGGGAGGACAGCCAGATGGTTACCCAGATAGCAACATGTTCATAAATGTCTAGACATTCCCCTCTGTCACTTCTCACCAGTAGCCTTCCATTTCTTACTAGTTTATCAAGACGTCCCCTGCATATTTTATACATTTTTTTTTTTTAGCATTTGTATATTTCTGCATTAATTCTTTGTGATGAATTCTAGGTTGTGGAAAAGCAAACAAACATTAACTTCAATTTTCATATAAATTGGTCTTTTTCTGTTTCTTCCAGTTAAGGACAGATTGCCCCTCCTTGTCCACAGGTTTTGCATCTGAGGATTTCAATCTACTGCAGATCAAAAGCAAGGAAAAAAAAAGGCTTTCCCATCATTCTTTCCTAAACAATACAGTATAACATCTATTTATGTACTAATTACATTGCAATTACTTATATTAAGTATTTATAATCTAGAAATAATTTAAAGTATACCAAGGATATATGTTTATTATATGCAAATACTATGCCATTTTATGTAAGGGACATGAGCATCCTTGGATATTATCTGCAGAAGGTTCCAGAATCAATTCCCCTTGTATACTGACAGATGACTGTATAAAACAATTTAATATAGCTACTTAAAATTGTTTTACCCTTAATTCACCTAGAGTTTAATTTTATATTATAGAGAATATAAAATTTTCTAATAAATCAGATTTTGGTTTCTAATCCCTAAAAGCTATCTTACAGAAAAACCAAGTTATTTGTTAGTCTCTCATGCATGATTCCAGAGTAAAATCAGTCAAGACTTACAGAGATGTTGTTGGTCAAGGGGAGTAAAAGATGCCACTTTCAAAATGATTGCAGCACATTATAGAGAGCCCACTGGATTTGGATGGGTATTCCCAGTGCAGCGGCATGGAAGAACCCTACTTCCCTGCTAGGAAACTTCACAACTCATGATTCAGCTCTGAAGAGGATGTGGTCAGCGAAGTTTCCTGCTCATAGTAGTCACATGTTCACATGGCCTCCCCTTGTCTGCTGGCCTGGTGGCTGTGGAAACAGGAGCAACTCTGACTCTAGTGGACACTACTAGACCAGCAGCCACGCTCACCTGTGTGAGGCAGTGCCAATAGCACCCACCTTACCCAGTGCCTAAGAGGATATGCAATTATCAACTTAGTCAAGCCTAGATTTGGGGGCCACCTCTGACAATTAATGATTCAGGTTACCAGGTGAATCATTCTAGATATGTAAAAGACAATTCTGTACATTAAAAAAAATTATTCTGAATGTATTGTTTGGTCTTCCTTCCTGGACATTGTTTTTGATGCTGTCTCCAAGCTTTACAGCAAACCAATTACAGTTAGCTTTAAACACTTAACCTTAAGACAGCATAGAAAATAGATTTTACAGTTTTCTAGTCCTGTTTCCTGAAACTACAATTTCTATTCTTAAAAATATTGTCTGTTGAGTACCATTAAATGTATCATCTCAGAACTACTGAACATTAATCATGATAATCTTTATATTCAAAGCCTTCAATGGAAGTTGGAGTCAAAACTCAGGAACATCCTTCTTGAATGAAAACCAAAAACCAACCAAACCTAGTGCTGTCAAGTTGATTCTGACTCATAGCGACCCTACAGGACAGAGTAGCTGTGCTCCACAGAGCTTCCAAGGAGCACCCGGCAGATGTGAACTGGAGATCTTTTGGTTAGTGGCTGTAGCACTTAACCACTACCCCACCAGCGTTTCCTTCTTAAATGCGAAAATCTAAAATAAAGACCTTGCCTTGCATCCCAACTTAACCACCAAACCAAGTTTCAAAAGGAGAGTTTTAATGGTACTGGTAAAACTGGGATGTCCATCCGTAAAAAAACGAAACAAGACCCGTACTTCACACCATACACAAAAATGGATCAAATGGATCAAATATCTAAATATAAAACCTAAAACAAGAAAGATCACAGAAGAAAACTTGGAAAACACTAAGGGTCCTAATACACAACATAAATTCAATATAAACCATAACTAACGATGGAGAAACATCAGAAGATAAAGTAGGTTACTGACAGCTATGCTTTACAAAGAGGAAAAGAGAATCCACAGACTAGGAAAAAATTCTTGGCTACACTATGCACAAGGGTCTATCTACCCTCTTAAAATCTATAGCATACTTCAACAAAAAGGTAAATGATTCAATCACAAAATAGGCAAAGGATATGAACAGATACTTCATCAAAGCCGACATTCAGGCAGCTAACAGACATGAAGAAATCCTCATGATCAATAGCCATTACAGACACATACATCAAAACTACAGTGAGTTACCATCTCACCCCAAATCACTGGCACTAATCAGAAGCACAGAAAATAATGTTGGAGAGGTTGCAGAGAGACTAGAACTCTTATGCACAACTGGTGAGAATGCAAAATGGCATTATGATCACTACAGAAAATGATGTGTGTTTCCTTAAAAAGCTACAAATACCATGATACAGCAATTCTACTCCTAAGAATGTATCCTAGAGAAAATAAGAGCTGCAGACATATGCACACCCATGTTCTCTGGAGCATTATCCACAATAGCAAGAAAATGGAAACAAACTAAGCACCCATCAACATATAAATGGATAAACCAATGATGGTACATCACTGGTCTTCTAGTGCTGCTCTAACAGAAATACAAAATGGACAGCTTTAACAAAGGAAAGTTTATTCTTACACAGTTTGGCAGTCTACAAGTCCGAATTCAGGGTGTCCGTTCGAGGGGAAGGCTTTCCCGGTCATCTCCGGAGGGAAGTCCTTGTGTTGTTATCAGTCTTTGTCCAGGGAACATTCTTGGTGCATGAACCTCAGGTCTGAAGGACACGCTCTAGTCTTGATGCTGGTTTCTTGATGGTATGAGGTTCCCAATCTCTGCTTGCTTCCTTTTCATCTCTTGTAGGATGAAAGGGTAAAGGGTGGTGCAAGCCATACTCCAGGGAAACTTCCTTTACAGTGGAGCAGGAAGGTGATCTTACGAAGGGATTTACAGTCCCACCCTAATCTTCTAACATACAGCACAGGAAAATCACAAAATAGAGGAAATCATTATAAAATATGGCTACGCACATTTGAGGGGACACAGTTCAATCCGCGAGAATCATTAATCTGCAAAACATCTCACATGAATGAATCTGGATGGCATTATGCCAACTAATGTAAGTTAATCACAAAAGGTCAAATATTGTGAGGACATTATTATAAAAACTCAAGATCTGCACACAGAAAACAACACTCTTTGATCATTAGAGGGACCATTTAAAAAAGAAAAAACAAAAACTTTTGCCATCAATTCAATTCTGACCCACAGTAATCCTATAGGTCAAAGTAGAACTGCCCATTTCCAGGGAGTGCCTGGTGGATTTGAACTGCTGATCTTTTAGTTAGCAGCAGACGTAGAACTTAACCACTATCCTACCAGTTTCCAAAGTGAAAGGAAATCAACTAGATAGGAGGCAAGTGTTAACTTGGGTGAAAAGAAAGGCAACACAAATTACAGGGAAAGTTAGCACAACTTGACTAAGGCAAAGTCATAGAAGGGTCCTAGACATATTCAAACACCCTGAGGGACCCAGTTAATGGGGCTGAGGGCTAGGGACCATGTCTTGGAAGGATATCTAGATGAACTGGTATCACATAGCTGATACTGTTCTACATCCTACTTCAGTTAAGTAAGCACCCGGGAGCTTTCGAGCAGCCATCTAAAGTATGCCTATTGGTCTGATAATGTTCAGAACAAAGGACAGTGAAGTAAACCAAAGCAGCAAGGAAAATACCAGTCCCAAGCACAATGGGCCAGTCCCAAGTACAATGGACCACGTAAACCAGGGCATTTCCAAGCCAGAAACTAGAAGTGGGTGGTGCCTGGCTACCACCAGTGACAACTCTGATAGGGATAACAGAGCATTCTGGACAGCACAGGTGGGGGGAGTGGGGGGTGGGGGGGTGGGAAACAGAACAAAACTGAAACTCACAAAAAAGCTGACCAGGCTTACTGGTCTCACAAAGAGACTAGAAAGATCCACAGAACTATGGCCTCCAGATAGCCTGCTACTCCGACGTGAAGCTACTCCTCAAGTCTACCTTTCAGCCAAAGATTACACAGGCCTATAAAAGAAACATCTGAGGGAACGCTTCTTAGTCAAGCACAGGAGACCAAATGAGCAACACCTGTCTGAAAGCAACCTTCAGAAGGCAGTAAGGGAGAGGGAATCCAGGGTATAAAAGGAAAGAGGGCAAGTGCTGATACACACTGTTGGAGACTGCAGCCAATTCACAAACAATTTGTGTATAAACTTTTGAATGCATAATTAGCACTGGAAACTTTCACATAAAACAGTAATAAAAAAGCACGGTTTTATTTTGCTATTTATTAATTATGCCACACAGCTAGAGTTAAATTTCTGGCTTTTACAAGTTCTTGAAGCCAAGAAAACCACCTCTGGCAACAAAATGAACACAGTTACAAGTTTAGGACAGTGAACATTTAAAAGTTTGCATGTACTAAAGGCTTAATATGAAACTGGAGGTAAAAAAGACAGAATGCTGTTCTTTTCCAAAAGCACTGTTTTTATTTATAGAGTCCTAACCACTTCAGGGGCAGGAGTGGGAGACGTTCGTTTTTCAATCCTGGGGCCTCCAAAGGTTTGTTTTTTACCAAACACACTGGCAAGTGGCATCATGGATTTGGTAAACTAAAATGTTTAGTCTCTTTCTGCTAGAGCAACAAGGTGGGCGTCAATCTCTGCTTCTGTAAGAATCCTGGAAAGCAAAACAGAAAAAGAAAAAGCAAAGATTTACTTTTTAAAAAGCATGTTATTATGGAAAATACCAGACACACAGAAAAGCAGCATAAAGAACCCCTCTCTGTCAAAAAACTATGTATCTATCACAAGACTTCATTAGTTACCAACTGTGGCCAATCTTTTCAAATTTATACACCTACCACTCCTCCCTTGAATTACTCCGAAGGAATTACCAGACACTTCAACTCTATCTATAAACAAAACATTGACTTCTTTGACATTAGATTCTGAATCAGGTCTTCTGAAAACAAAATCCTTCAGCTGCAGCAAAGACAGGAAATATTTACACTGAGTAATATAAAGCTAAAAGTATACGTAATATATTCTTTTTGAGACCCTATGTCAAAAATGCCTTTATACCTAGAACTCAAGTCTGTATCAGCTGGAAAAAAAAAATCATTGAGAAATTTAACAAAAAAATAATAAAGAAGGTGCTCAGATTTGGCAGTTGAGATCCATGAACATAAAACTGTAACTCTCTGAACAGCCTAGTAGCAAAAGGCATGCCATGGTTGAACACATATTTTCTAAGTGATGTCTCCCTAGAAAAGAACCAGCTGCTTGGCAACTTTGTTAATGTGACCTATTACCATCTAACTTTTAAAAAGTTAAATCTGTTCTTCAGCATTACTGGCACAAATTAAAAAAAAAAAACAAAAAAGCAACAATGAAATAACAAATGTTGGGCAGCTGCAGGGAGACTGGAGCTCTTAAGCACTGCTGGTGCAAATGCAAAATTGTACAACCATTTTAGAAAATGATATGGCACTTCCTTAGAAGGCCAGATAGAAACACTGTATGATACAGCAGTCACACTCCTAGGAATATATCCTAGAGAAAAGATGTCACTGAATAGACACATGCATACCCATGTTCACTGCAGCACTGTTCACAATAGCAAAAAGATGGAAACAACCTAGATGTCCATCAACAGAGGAATGGATAAACTACAACACATATACACAAACGGGATATTACGTATAGCTGATGATTTAAGAACAATGATGACTCTGTGAAACATGAATGAATCTGGAGATCATTATGCAGACTGAAATAACTCAGTCACAAAAGGCCAAACATTGTATGAGATCACTGTTATAAAAACTTATGAAAAGATGTACACACAAAAAGAAACAATCTTTGACAGTTTTGAGGGAGGGAAGGGGAGGGAATAGAAAAATACCAACTAGACAACAGGACAGTGGTAATTCTGGTGAAGGGTAAGACAGCACACAATTCTGAGGAAGCCAGCAAAACAAAGCAAGGTCATGTAAGTTTCACAGATACATCCAAATCCCCTGAGGGACAAAATTACTGGGCTGAGGGCTGTAGAGACCATGGTCTTTAGAAACATCTAGCTCAACCGGCTTAAGACAGTTCATAAAGAAACTGGTTTACATTCTACTTTGCTAAGTAACATCTACAGTCTTTAAAGTCTGTGAGAGGCCATCTGAGATTCTCCACTGGTGTCACTCCTTATGAGCAAGTGAGAATGAAGAAAACAAGATAGAAGGGAAAGACTAGTCCAAAGAACTACGGGACCACAACTACCATGCTTTCCACCAGACTAAGTCCAGTACTAACTAGATGGTGCCTGGCTACCACCACTGATTGTGACAGGGATTGTGATGGGGGTCCCAGTCAGAGTTGGAGGAAAAAAAACAACAAAAGTCTACCTCATAAAAAAAGACCAAACTCATTGCCCTGAAAGAACTGGAAAAACCCCAAGATATGGCCCACAGACACCCTTTTAGATCAGTAATGAAGTCACTCCTGAGCTTCACCCATCAGCCTAAGATTAGACGGGTCCACAAAAGAAAATAAGAAAAAAGGGGTAAACCTGTCCAGAGGCCAAGACTAGGAGGCAGAAGGGTACATGAAAGCTGGTAAGAGTGAACCTAAAACTAAGGAGAATTCTAACACGTCATGGGGTTGGAAACCGATGTTACAAACAATATGTGTGCTGTTTAATGAAAAGCTAGTTTGTTCCGTAACTCTTCAATCTAAACCCACTGTTGCCTAAGTACAATTAAAAAAAAAGAAAGAGACGAGATAGTGAGTCCAGAGGTACAAGTTTTGGGAATCAAAATAGCAAACTTTCTTTTCCTACTTTTGTCTAAAAAACAAAGAAACTTAAATTTGTCAAAGTCCTGTATTTTTTAGTGCAACTGGAGGCAATATAAGTTATACAGACACTGATGCTTATGCAATATATTCTAGCTAAGTATTAAAAAAACAAAAGACAAACCCACTGCCACTGAGCTGATTCTAACTCACAGTGACCTATACAACACAGCAAAACTACCCCACAGGGTTTCCAAGGACATGAATCTTTACGGAAGCAGACTGCAACATCTTGCTCCTATGAGTAGCTGTTAGGTTCGAAGTACTGACCTTTCAGTTAGCAACTGAGCACCTAACCACTGTGATACCAGCGGTCCTTCATTTAAGTATACTTACCATAAGAAAATTTAAAAATAAACACCTTAAAGGTTACTATAGGAGGGTCTCAGCTAGAAAACAAGAACTATTTTCTGGTTCTTTAGGGAGAATTGTAAACTACTTCTACAGAAATTTCACTGCTAAAAAGGAGAGAAGGGGAGAAAAAAAAAGACAGCAATCTTTTCCTATAGGGAAAAAGAATGTTAGGAAGGACTCGATTCTGGTTATTTTTTATTAATCCTATGAATTTTTCTTAAATCTTTCATATGACTTACCTGCAGGCAACAAAAAGACTAGTCTAGAAAAAAATGCATATTAAAAAAAAGTCTTCAAAGTCTGGTTAAACTTTGTTTGCCAGCTTTTTCCCAACCATGCCCATGTGTCCTTGTGGCTGTGATCAAACAGCAGGTCTGTACACTACTAAGAAAATGCCTTGCAACAATTCCTTGCATCAGTGAATTTAACTGAAGTTATTTTTCACTATTCGCAACAGCATCATGGTCCATGGTATGTGAATCACCTCATTGGGCTGCTGGGAGGACTGAATAAGCTGACACATATTAGGCTCATAGTATGCATTTGAATCATGGAAGCTGTAAGGCCGATGTGTGGGAGTTTAGTCTCTAAATGAGTAAGAATTGACAGGCATCCAGCATCTGCAACTCAAGTAGTTATACTCAAAAGTCAGGTTTCCCAAAGACCTCCAGATAAAGGTCTGATGTATATCAGTATTTCATATTTCTCTTAAAAGTCCGACTTAAATAACCACTAAATAATCGAAGCTCTACCTGAAAAACTTGAAAACTACTACACTGATCTTAAAACAAAAAACTTACGCTTACTTTACTCCATACCTAAATATGGTTATTTTATGTCACCCTTGATGATATATAAAATCACTGTGAAATGAAAAACAGTTAAAAATTGTTTTAAAAAGAGACATCCACTGAATTTTAAAACAGATCTCTGAGATACCAAAGGAAAAAAACTGTAAATATAGTTCAAAAAAACTGCCCCAAGGTACAGGACCAATGGAGGTACACCTGTACTCTCCTAGTCTGGAACTTTAGCACCCGAGAAACTTCTTTAAAAACATAGCTAACAATATGACTCACCTGAACTTAGGATTTTCAACTGTAACTACTCCAACTTCAATTTCTGAAGGTTTGAAGTCAATTGATAGCACAGTAGACAGGCATGTAATTGCAGTCTGAAAAAAATACCAACATCAGGATATGGTATTTTTCAGAGATTCCAAAGACTTCTCATTCCAACTTTATTCAAATTAAGTATGAGTTAATCACTAGCTATTCAATTTTGCTCCATGTTTCACTGCAGCAGTTCTAGCCATGTTACTGATAAACTGCTTAGCTCTACTGTGGAAACTCCCAAAACCTAATGCACTGCCATCAAGTTGATTCCGACTCATAGTGACCCTATAGGACAGAGCAGAACTGCCCCATGCAGTTTTCAAGGAGTGCCTGGTGGACACGGACTGCTGACCTTTTGGTTAGCAGATGTAGCACTTAATCACCAAGCCAACCAAGTTTCCAGCTCTAATGTAGTCCCTGTCAATGACAACAATCTTGTTTCTACTAAGTCAAGCCACAAAGCAAAGTGGTCTTATACACAACAGTTTGATGATCATTACACAATGGGTACTATGGCAGCATTTGGGGTGATAGAGAAGAGGAAGGAAGAAAAGACAAAAATGAATCTCTGCATTCAGAGAATGTACAGTAGTAACAATCTGAGACTGTTTCATGTGATTAGTGTATGATGTGATAATTTGTATACCAACTACGCACTGTAATAGTAAGAAAAGTGAACAAAACCTTCATGAAACATTTAAACAGGGCACAGTAACTCCCGGAAAGGAATTAGCTTCACATTTCATTTGTGTAAGTAAGATACACTGTTGATCAAACACAAAAGGAGTAGATGGTAATTTTTCCTTTGCCATTTATCAGACATTAGTATCAGAATGGCTTTATCCCAGACCTTAATATTCAAAATCTAAACTTTTTGTTTCTAATTTCCTGGCAGTCAGTAAGCAGCTTCTTTACAGGGTAAAATTATATATAACAATTTTAGCTTGTCCTGTCAATTCAAGGAGCACTTATAGCATAGTGGTTAAGTGCTTGGCTGCTAACTAAAAGGCTCACAGGTCAAATCTACCAGCTGGTCCTTGGAAACCCTACAGGGCAGTTCTACCCAGTTCTACAGGATTGCTGAGTCAAAACTGATTCAACAGCAATGGATTTGTTAATTTGAAACTTCTCAACCATAATGATTATTACCCTTATGAACTCTGCAGAAATCTCCATCTACTTTTGCATACTAAATAAAATTTCTCCGCCAAGTCATCCTGTGAGCATAGTCTTATGCTAAGGGAAGTTTCTAGCCCTAAGAATTTAGTGTATGGCTGTTTTTCCTTTAGGATCATACAACAATATTACTGTCTCTTTTCACCTGGCTGCCAGAAACCTTTAGTCTCAACCACAGTAACCATACAGGTCTTCGGGCTTGGTCTTGATTCCTATTCTTATTTATGTTTTCCAATTTTATATTCTGCTTTGTTGAAAGCTGTTTTGAATATATTATGAAATGAGATAAGTAAGTTAATAAAGCAGTCCTCACTGTTCCCATGTCAGCTAAGGACACTGATTTTCTATTACGCTGACAAACTTGGATCTCATGTTACCTAAGAACAGCTTTTAGGAACTGTCAATTAGGCATAAATTCTGAATATTCTATATAGTAGAAAACATCAGTGCCTGCTGGCTAACTTACTTCAACTGTCTGTTCAAATGTCCAGTCAAATTTCTTCTTCACTTTCTTTTCAAGGAAGCTGGTTGACTCAGTCTGTTTAACTCCTGCTGCAGTGGCTTTAAACCCACAGTAATAACCTGCAGGATCACACTTATACACCTGAGGGCCTTGTTCTTCATCTATACCAATTAAGATCATACCTAAAAAGAAAAAAAAAAACTCTAATGAAATATGTTATACCTTTAAGACAATAAATTTCCACTTTAGCAGTATCTGGAGTCTTGAAAGCCTGTGAGTGGCCACAAAGAATATGCCATTTGTCTCACCTCTTTAGAAACATGGAAAAATGGAGAAAACTAAAGATGTAAGTGCACGATGAGTCCAAAGGACTAATGAACCACATCTACAACAGCATCTGCCAGACTGAGTCTGGTACAACTAGATGGTGCCTGGGTACTACCACCAACTGCTGTTGACAGGGATCACACAGAAGGTCTCAGACAGAGCTGGAGGCACTCTGGTAGTACGGCCCCCAGATACCCTTTCAGCTCAGTAATGAAGCTACTCCTGAGGTTTATCCTTTAGCTAGGGATTCGACAGGCCCATAAAACAAACCACACCAAAGGGGCACACCAGCCCAGAGCCAAGAACTAGAGAGCAAGAAGGGACAGGAAAGCTGGTAACAGGGAACCCTGGATTGAGAAGGGAGAGTACTGACATGTTGTGGGTTGTTAAACACTGTCATAAAACAAAATATCTAATAACTCTTTTAATGAGAAAGTAGTTTGTTCTGTAAATCTTTATCTAAAGTACCAAAAAAAAAAAAAAAACAAAAAAAACCTTCCACTTTCTTGGTGCTGTTAATCATTACTCTGACCACTAATTTTAATATACTTTTTTTTTCATGAAAACTGATATACAAAATACAAGTTATCATTACAGATTATTTGGGTAACAAATTTCTATTTCACAGAATGATCTGTCAGACATTAATACTTTAAATTATTACAAATGTAATCCATACAACAATATTCCAATTCTTGCTATTACCTTAGAACCCCAATCTCTGAAAACATTACTTGGTCAAACAAACTTTGAAAACACATTTGTCGTATACCCCTGGAGACAAAGAGTACACATCAGCATATTAAATGTTCTGAATTTTTCTGCTATAAACTGACCTGTTTAACTCCTTGGTTCTTAAACTCATTTGACCAAAGAGCACTTTTTTTAACTTAAGAAATGCCTATTAAGGTTCTCAGGAATTAAGATGTGCAGAACACACTTTAGGAATGCTGACACAAGGTGAAACACATCTAAGGACTACTTCCTCACCTTTATACCGCCCTCCATCATTACTGTGACTAGTAAGGAGTCCAGAAAATCCAAACTCCAATTATGTACATATAACTTTGTTACTAAGAACCTAATCATGCTACATACAAGTAAAATCGGTATCACCACTGTCAAATTTCTTTCTACTCAGCAGAGCAAATAACAAAGCATTTAAGTAAACAATAATGGCCTAACTCCTACTTTCTCATATTCCGGATTTGAACCTCTTTTAAGTAGTGTCCTGAAATTTAAGACTCAGTATCAACTACTTTTTTCATATTCACAGATGTTTTATAGTCTAAAAATGAGGAATTATCAACTTTATGTTATGGACTATGACTGTGATGAGGTATCTGCTTCAGCTGAATATTATGTTGCCTTGCAATTTTTTCTTTACTTGATATATACAAAGTACTGAAACAGGAAAAAAGATATCTACTTACTACCTGAAAGAAACAAGAAACACTTTTTACTACAAGATCTTGCAAGATGAACAGAGTAGGAAACCCTGGTGGCCTAGTGGTTAAGTGCTACATCTGCTAACCAATTCAGCAGTTTGAATCCAGAGGTGCTCCTTGGAAACTCTGTGCAACAGTTCTACCGTCTTACAGGGGCACAGTGAGTCAGACTCAACTTGACAGCAAGTGGATTTTTTTGTTTCTTTTAAGAGCATGAAGGGCAATCAAGGCAAAAGGAACGGCATGCACAAAGGCAATGAGCCATTAACAGGGCTGGATACACTCAGGCATGACAGAAAGATCTGTATACTGCAAGTGCTTTAGATGAGAGAGGAAAGCAGCAGAAATGATACCAGCAGGAGTAAATTAAAAAGGACCCTGCACCCCACATTAAGAAATTTGGAATTTACCCTATAGTCCATGAGGAAACCAGCTTTTCCTAGGGAACAACAATAAAAACTCAATGTTAGAATGGCAACTCATGCAGCAATATGGAGGACAACGCAGGAAAAAGAGAGAAGGAAGAGAAGAAACAGGTACATTAGATAGGTAGAAAAGGCAATGGTCCTTACAGAAACAACAGGAGATGGAGACAGAAAAATATATTCTAACATAAAACTTGATGATTAATCAGATAACTAGGGAAGGGACGTGGAGGTTAAGAAAGGTAAGCTGAAGATAAACATAGGAAAATAGGAAAGGTAAGCTGAGGATGAATATAGGAAAACAGGATGATTTGAAGCCTGAAGTGTCTGTGGGGCGTTGAGAACTGGCCTAAAGAGACTCTGGGAGTGACTGGTATGAAGGTAGTAAATGAAGCCGTGAAGTTGGCACAATTACTCAGAGAGATCCAGGAGAGGACCCTGGTGCACAAAAACATTGAAAATACCAGCAGAAGAGGACCAGCTAAGGAAACTGAGGAACAGGAAAAGACAGCATCACTGAAAAAATCGTATGAGAAGCAATTTTTAAGTAACAGGTCAATAGGGTCACACACTAAAGAGAAAACATTACACTGACTGCCTAATTCTCACCTAAGAATAACACAGTACCAGAAACAAACATGCAGTGAATTTTCTAAGCTAATTCATTGCATTAAGTCTAAAACTAGTACATCTTATCTCTTTCCCAGTGAATTTTTATTTGTTTTTAAAAACAAATTCATGCTAAATATGTGAATCACAGACTTCTCTGTGACCCTGGTTCTTTAGGTTAGTCAAAAGAAATAGTTACATTGTCAAGATGACTAATTTTGACATTTTCATGGAACTAGTAGTCTAGAATCGCAGAAGAGTACATTACCTTGCAATAGCCTACTATAATAGGGCTTGGCTCTTTTAAATCACACACTTTCAAACAGAAATATTCTGACAAAAGTCTAACAGCATCTAAAATTTAAAGAAGTGTCAAAAACATTGATAATGTTGTCAGACTTACCTTGATTTATAATAAAGATTCCCTTACCCTATATAATTTCCAAATAAATATTCACAACCAAGTGTTACTTAAATTATATGTTCCTTTAAAAAATTATAATCCACTAATTATTTGGGAGATGCCTCAATATACTTACAGCAACCAAGAGGCCTCATTTCAGCATTTTGTGTGTAGACCTGAGAAATATCTGCAATTCTTTTACAGAGCATGTCCACAGGAATCTCATAGCCATACTTGTATTTCCAATTAGCTGCTTCATAGCGAGCCCTCTGAACCTGGGATCTGCTGTCAGCTGGTAGCATAAAAAACAAAGATTTACTTCTTTTAGAAGGAAAGAATAAACCTCAAAGCCAAACAATTTTCCCTCTATAAATATAGTGAGAAAACATACATACACATGTATGTATATATATTCATTATGAGTTAAGGAAAGGAGAAGTGGTGAGGCCTTTTTTTCCACCAATGATTCAGCAAAAGACAAAAACTTAAAATAGGAAAATTTTTTTAGACTGAGCTTTATATACCATACTGCCATTTTATAATGAATACCTCATCAGCTATCAAAACAGTTTCTGTAAGTGTCTTAGTAAGAACAAGAATACAATTATCAGAAATAAACATGCAGTGAATTTTCTAGACCAATTTATTTTTGCATTAAATTTAAAATCAGTAATTCATATCCTTCTGCCATCGAAATTTTAGTTGTTTTTGAAAATAGGATTTTATTCTTGAAAATATGAATCACAGGCTTCTATGTGACTCAAGTTCTTTAGGTTGGTCAAAAGGAAGAGAATATTTGTCTTGATTTTTTGGAGGGAGGGTAGGTTTCAATTATCCCTTGATTTCAGAAAACAGAAATGCAAAGTAATCTTTTAAACTCTTATGTATTTCTAACAAGTGTTACTACTACCAGGTTTGACATATGCTGACGTAGGTTCCCTTAAAATACTAAATATAGCTGAAATAAGATAAATCATCTATGAGAAGTGCCTCAGCCCAGTTTCAGTGGCAGTGAGAAGAAGAACTAATTCCATTACATTTCTAATTTTAAAAAAGCTCACAATATTCTGAAGATACTGATTACAGTCTTGGAAGACTGCAAATCTCCTCATTAAGTCACTACGGGGGACTTTAAAATTAAAACACAAAACATAAGGCTTGTATATTTAAGTAAGCATCGAATCAATTACCCGTCATTCCTGTCATCACGCAGCCAATGTTTTCAGTTATCTTGAATAAGTGAGTCACTGTGCTGGAATCCAATAATTTGTCCTAATGAACAAAAGTAATCAAGATAATTAAAAAACCACAGGTCTTTGTTTAGCTATTTAAAAAAAAGCAATGCTATGGTGAGTCAGTGGTTAAGAGCTCTGCTGCTAACCAAAAGGTTGGCACTTCAAATCCACTAACCACTGCTTGGAAGCTCTGTGGGGCAGTTCTACTCTGCGCTGTAGGGTCGCTGAGTTGAAATCATCAGCAACAGATTCTTTTTTTTTAATAGAACTGTAACAAAATACATAATGTTTTCTGTTCATTTTACAGTTAAAACCAATTTTTACAAAGGGGGGGATTATATTTACCTTCCCTATATGCAAGAACTGTGTCTCACCAAAGCTTGTCTTGTCTCTATGACAAACGACCTTGAGATTCCATTGTGCTTACAAACATATCACATGGTCAATATGTTAATTCCATCTCCTCAACTAAACTGTATTATAGATGCTCAACAAATCCTTCTTGCATGACTGATGGGAAAATACAGTCAAGGCAAACATAATTTTAACTTACTTAGCCAATAAAATATCTTTGAACAAACTCATGAAAGATACTTGTATTTATTCTACAAGAATTACCAACTGGGTAACATTACTTACCGGTACTTTCTTCTGTGTGACAATCACTGCACAATCTTTCCCTCTGACAGCTACTGATGTAAGGCCGCCCTGGTTAATAGCCTTAAAAGCATATTCTGAAAAAGGAGGACAGGTTTGTTTTTTTGGTTGTTTAGATAGAATAAATTATCATAGATGCACACAATGCAATGACACACAGCCACTAGAAAGAAATAGAAATGAACGAACAGATATCATCCAAGAAATGAGAAGTCAATGACACCAAATTAAAACTCTAATCTTCACGAATAAAGAACATCAAAAATGGTAAAGGTTTTTTCCACTTATTTCTTTAAAAACATTTATGGATGTTGAAAGCAGAAAACTGTAACAAAATCTTGGGGAATTTTTAAGTATGTATGTGTATTACTTACAGAAAGGAGAAAGAATAAACAGACATAAAATTCAAGGCTTGTACATTTTATGTGAAGTGATAAATATTAACTCTAAGAAGACTGGGAAAAGTTTAAGGTATGCACTGTATTCCCAAAAGCAACTATCAAATAAATAAATAAATAAATAGTAAAAAAGCTACTATGTGAATTAAAGTACAGATTGTAAAAACTATTCAAATAATCCAAAAGAGGGCAGAGACGGCAAAAAAGAATATGCAGAGACAAACTAAACAATAAAATAGTAAGCTTAAACCTCAAAATGTCAGTGATTACATTAGATATTAATGGACTTTTATTTCAAAAGCCAGAAATTGTCAAATTAAAAAGCAACATCCAATTAATATGCTGTCTACCTGAAACAAACTTTAATAAATGGAATGGAAACGCTAACAGTAAACACAAGAAGGCTGAAGTGGCTATGTTAATACCAAATACGGCAGGCTTCAAGACAGGGTATTACCAGAAATAAAGAGGGATATTCACACTGGTAAATTGGTAAATTCACCAGGAAGGCATACAATCATTAACTCATGTAAAGCACCTAATTAAATATGTGAAAGAAGAAATGAACCAGATTAAAGAGAGAAACAGTCAATCCCACAATCACAGTTGAAGATTTTAACATGCCCACTGGACATACATGACCTGAATCATGCTATCAACCACACTGACCTAACCGGTATTTGTATAAAATGATAGTCAATAACTGCAGAATACACATTCTTTTCAAGTATACATGGTACACCTATCAAGACAGATCATACACTGGGCCATAACACAAGTCTCAGTAAATTTTAAAGGACTGAAATCCCTAAACATCTGGAAACTGTACATATAGTACACTTCTAAATAATCCATAGGTCAAAGAAGAAATAAAAAATATTTCTACTGAATGATAAAAAATACAACATATAAGAAGTTGATGCACACAGCTAAAGCAATGCTTAGAGAGAGTTTTATAAGCTGTGGACAAAACGTGAAGTGGCCACACACATGATTCTTGCCTCCTGGTGTTTCTACCTTTGTGTACTCCCCTCTGAGTGTGGGCAGGGCCTATCACTTGCTTCTAAGCATGAGAATACTGCAAAGGTGACTGAATGTCACTCCTCTGATTACATTACATTATATAAGGCTAGCAGACTCACGCTAGACTCTCCTTGCTGGTTTCTTGTGGCAAAAAACTGTGGACTGGCTTGAAGCTGGGACCCTCATCCTTCAGCTGCAAGGAAATGAATCCAGCCAACCACTGGAATGAGCTTGGAAATCGATTCTTCTCCAGTCAAGCTTTCAAGTGAGAACAGAGTCTGCATGATACCATTATTGCAGCTTTGTGAAATTGTAAGAAGAGCACCTAGCTAAACCATGCTCCTGACATAAAGATAACTAATGTTTACTGTTTGTGTAGCACACAAAAGTAATACAACAGCCTTATCTGATCATATTAGAAAAGGTCTAAATTTAATGACGTAAGTTTCTACTTCGAGAAGCTAAAAAAAGTACAAAGTAAACCCAAATTAGAAAATAATAAAGACTTTAAATCAATGAAATTGAAAACACACACAAAAGAAATCAACAAAGCCAAACACTATTTCTTTGAGCAACAAATTAACAAAATTATAAACCCTGTGGTAGGCTGAAAATGGCTCCCCCCAAAATATCCATATCCTAACCTCCAGAAACCTGTGAATGTTACCTTTATGGCACAAATAGGGTCTTTCAAGGTGGGACTGACATGGATAATCTAGGTATACATCAAATGCAGTCACATGTATCCTTACAAAAGGCAGGCAGAGGGAAATTTCACATACAGAGAGCATGTAAAATGGGCGCACGGAGACATTTGAAGATTCGAGTGTTACAGTTAGAATCCAAGGAATGCTGACAGACATCATAAATGGAAGACGCAAGGAACAGACTCTAGAGTCTCCCCAGAGGCAGTACAACCCTGCTGACACCTTCATTTCAGCCCACTGATGCTGATTTTAGGCTTATGGCCTCCAGAACCATGTGAAAATAACTTTGTTCTTTTAAGCCATGAAGTTTGCAGACAGCCACAGGAAATGAACACAAACTCTTGGCTAGATTCATCAAGAAAATAAAGGAAAGCATCAGTGATCAATAACAAGCATCAAACAGGGGTTGGCTATCATTACAACTATTACAGAGATTAAAAAGGATAAGACAACATTAGAAATACAGCCCTGGTGGTGAGGTCCTAAGAGCTCAGGCTGCTAATCAAAAGGTCAGCAGTTCAAACTCACTAGCCACTCCCTGGAAACCCTATTGAGCAGTTCTACCATGTCCTTTAGGGTCATTATGAGTCAGAATTGACTCGACAAAAGTGGATTTTTTTCTTTTAATCACATCTATATTGATGACTCACATCCTGAACCTTGATCTTACCTAAATTTCAGTACCACACTGTCAACTGTTTGCTATTTTTTACTTGGTTATTCAGAATATGATTCGGGCCTAAAAAATATTCCAACTCTGGGTTATCTATGGTGGGCTATTTGTTCGTAGTATCTGCCAACTCTCTTACATTACAATTTGTTTACAGACCTTCATCTTTCCCATACTCATGTCTTTGCTTCTCATTCCCCTACCTGGAATTCCCTCTATTATTCTCTGCTGATCTACAGCTTGCCCTTCCCACTCAAGCCTCTTCCATTTTCTACACTTTCTCAGATATGATTTTGCTGAATTCTTGTAGCATTTCCTATTCCACTGTTAATTTTAGTTTTAATTTTTTTCTCTGTCTCTAGACATGGACCAGAAGGTAAGACTCTATGGTTCCATGAAGCTTGATTACTAACAAACAAAGGTTCTTATCCTACAGAAATACGGGCTGTCACATGAACAGATACATGCACACGAATGTTTACTGCAGCACTGTCCACAAGAGCAAAAAGATGGAATCAACCTAGGTGCCCATCAACAGATGAATGGATAAACAAACCGTGGTACATAAACACAATGGAACACTATGCACTGATAAAGAACAATGATGACTTTAGGAAACATCTCATAATCTGGAATCAACTTGAAGACATTATGCTGAGAGAAATCAGTCAGCTGCAAAACGTCAAATAGTGTACGAAGTATTATAAGGACTTAAGAAAGGACATCCTCTGCAGAGAAGGAAATACTCCTTGATGGCTACAAGGGTGCAGAGAAGAGGATAGGGTTATTCACAGATTAGATAGTTGACAGGAATTCCGTTACGTGAAGGGAGTGACAGCACACAGTAGCAGGCAGGTCTGCATAACTGGACTACACCACAGTCTAAATGGTTTTCTAAATTCAACCCAACATTTCAAAGGACAGAGTAGGAGCTACACGGATCTGGGGACTATCCCTAAGCAGAGATCGAGGTCAACTGGCATAATTAGTCTTTTTCCAAGAGAGCCTTCTGCACCCCATATTGGTGAGTGGCATCTGGGGTCTTAAAGGCTAGCAAACTGCCATCTGAGGCACATAAACTGGTCCCAACCTACCTGAAACAGATTAAAACCGAGAACATCAACGACACAAGGAAAAATGAGCCCAGGAGACAGAAGAACCTGTGAGACTGGGAGACTAGTAACTGCCAGAGACCAGAAGAACTAGATGGTGCCCAGCCTCCACCAAAGACAGTCCTGATAGAGGATACACTCTAGAGTTCCTGACACAGCACAAGAAAATGGGGTGTACAGACCCAGAACTTTATTAGAAGACCAGACTTGATGGTCCGACAACTGGGAGGGTCCCCTGAGGACACGACACCTGGACTTGCTGTTAGCTAAGAGCTGAAACCAGTACCGAAGCCAACACTCAGACCAAGAATAGTCTGGGCTTGGGGACTGTACAGAGCGATGCATGTGGTGTGTATACTGCATGGTTTAATATATATATATGTGAAGCTGTCCTACTGGTTTCTTTTTAGAATGTAGAGGAGAGAGGGGACAAGTGTTGGTTGAATAGATACTGAAGAGTGAAAAAGAAGAGTGTGCTGTCACAGGGTGAAGAGAGCAGACAGAGCTACAGAGAGGCAGGTACATGGGTTCTTTTTTTATTTTATTTAATATGACTGAGTGAAAATGTACATTCCCGTATAAATTTACATGCCCACCTCTATGCACCTCCACTGCTCTCCCTGTCTGGTGACAGCACACTATTCCTCTCTGCTCCATACATGTCTGATCCTCCCAACAGTCTCCTTACCCCTCCTCTCCACCCACTCTCCTTCTTCCAGCCAGAGGTCAGCAGGATGATATCCTATACATGTACAGAACCACAAAGTGCATCCAATATATGGTCATTCTGCATTGCCAAGTCCAATCCATTCGTGTCTGAAGAGCGGATGTTCATTATGATTTCTGGATAAGGACAGCATCAGGGCCTGGGGCCATGCTCCCAGGGGAACCCCGAAACCGCTGGACCATCAACTGAGGTCTTCTGGTGGAGACCTCAGGATGCACCCCTTTTTATTCTTGTGTTGCCAGTGAGACTCAACTTAGTGAGCTCCACTGCAGCTATCACTGGTGGGGGCAGGACACCATCTCGTTCTTCCGGTCCCAAGTTGATGTATGCACCCACTCATGTGGGTCTCTCTATCTTCTGGGTTGTCTTTACCCCATATCATTTTGGTCCTCAGTGAGCATCTGTTCCTGCTGAGTTGGGATCATTTGCTGTGCCTTTGGATGGCAGCTTGGCAGCTTTTAAGACCCCAGATGCCATTCACCAATGTGGGGTGGAGAGCCCTCTTAGCAAAACGCTAGTTGTGCCAGCTGGCCACAATTTCATCTAAGAGCATGGTCCCCTGCCTCCTGCCCCAGCTACTCTATCCTTGCAATACTGGGTTAAGATGGAAGGAGTACTCAAGTTATGCTGAAGTTCACTTAATGTTGTTCTTGTTCCTAATGTGTGCCATCACTGATTTCACCCAACCAGATTTCAAACTAAACCCTCGCCCCCTCGCCCTTCCTCCCTTCCCTCCCTTGCAGCTGTCAAAGAGTCTTTTCTTCTATACACAAGTCTGTTTTTGAGATCTTATCATAGAGGTCTCATACAGTATTTGTCCTTTTCTCACTGACTACTTTCACTCAACATAATGTCTTCCAGTTGAAACCAGGTTAGGAGATGTTTCATCGTTATTCTTTATCATTGCACAGTGCTCCACTGAGTATATGTACCATAGTTTACCTATCCATTCTTCTGTTGTCGGGTATCTAGGTTGATTCCACCTTTTGGCTATCGTGGACTGTGCTGCCATAAACATTCTTGTGCATGTGTCCATTGGTGTGAAAGGCCTTGATTCTGTAGGATATATTTCAAGTAGTGGAATTACTGGGTCAAATGGTGTATCAATATCCATTTTTTTAAGGAAGCGCAAGACTGCTTTCCAAAGAGGCTGGACCATTTTGCAACCCCACCAACAGTGTAGGAGGGTTCCACTTTCTCCACAGCCTCTCCAGCATTTGTTGTTTTGTGTTTTCTGGATCATGGCCAACCTTGTTGGGGTGAGATGGCATCTCATTGTCGTCTTGATTTGAATTTCTTTAATAACTAAAGATCGTGACCATGTCCACATGTGTTTTTTGGCTGCCTGGATCTCCTCTTTAGTGAAATGTCTGTTGATCTCCTTTGCCCATCGCTTAACTGGATGATTTATCTTCTTCTTATTGATATTTTATAGTATCTTACAGATTATGGAGATCAGGTGTCAGTCTGACATAGAGTTGCCAAATATTTTTTCCCATTCTGTAGGTGTTCTTTTAATTCTATTAATAAAGTCTTTAGATGAGCAAAAGTGTTTGATTCTTAATAGTTTCCATTTATCTATTTTCTCTTCTGCTGATTGTAGTTTGTTCAACAGATTTTGAAGTCTGTCCACATTGTGTACTAAAACGTTCATTGTTGTTCCTACCTTTTCTTGGATGAGCTTTATCGTTTTAGGTTTGATATTTAGGTCTTTTATCCAGTTCGAGTTGGTTTTTGTATAAGGTGTAAGATATGGATCTTGTTTCAGTTTACTGCAGATGGATATGCAATTCTGCCAGCACTATTTGTTGAAGAGACTGTCTTTACCCCCGTTTAATATCTTAGGGCCTTTGTTGAATATCAACTGTTCACAGGCAGATGGTGTCATCTCTGGGGTCTCAATTCTGTTCCACTGATTGATCTGTCTGTTCTTGTATGAGTACCAGGCTGTTTTGACCACTGTGGCCATGTAGTGTGTTCTAAGGTCGGGTAATGAGAGGCCTCCCAGTGTGTTCTTCTTCTTGAGTAGTACTTTACTTATCCGGGGATTCTTTGCTTTCCAAACAAAATTGGTGATTTGTTTCTCAATCTCATTAAAAAATGATGCTGGAACTTGCGTTGGGATTACATTATATAAGTAGATTGCTTTGGGTAAAATACACATTTTCACAATGTTAAGTCTTCCTATCCACAAGCAGGGTAGGTTTTCCCATTTATCTAAGTCTCTCTTAGTTTCTTGTAGTAAAAGCTTGTAGTTCTCTTTGTAAAGGTCTGCTATTTCTCTAGTTAGATTAATTCCTAGGTACTTTATCTTCTTAGGGGTTATAGTAAATGGTATTGATTGGATAATTTCTTCATTAACAGTCTCATTGTGGGTATAAAGGAACCCTACTGATTTACTTATGTTTATGTTATATCCTGAGACTTTGCTGAACTCTTCTATCAGTTTGAGTAGTTATAGATTCTTTGGGATTCTCTGCATATACAATCATATCATCTGCAAACAAGGAGATTTTGAGTTCTTCTTTGCTGATGCAGATGCCCTTTATTTCTTAGTCTTGTCTAATTGCTCTGGCTAGAACTTCTAGTACAATGTTGAACATGAGATGTAAGAGTGGGCATCCTTGTCTAGTTCCTGTTCTCAAGGGAAAGTCTTTCATTCTCTCTCCATTCAGGATGACGTAGGCAGTTGGCTTTGTATAAATGGCCCTTATTGCATTGAGGAACTTGTTGTCTATGCATATTTTGCTAAGAGTTTTTAGCATGAATGGGTGTTGGACTTTATCAAATGCCTTTTCTGCATCAATGGACATAATCAGGTAATTCTTGTCTTTTGTGTTATTTACGTGGTTCATTACATTAATTGTTTTTCTGATGTTGAGCAAGCCTTGCATCCCTGGTATGAATCCCACTCGGTCACGATGGATTATTTACTTGATATGTTGTTGTATTCTATTGGCAAAAATTGTGTTGAAGATTTTTGCATCTAGATTCATGAGTGATATCAGTCTGTAGCTCTCCTTCTTTGTTGGGTCTTTCCTTGGCTTTGGTATCAGGGTTATGCTGGCTTCATAGAATGAATTTGGGAGTATTCCACCCCTTTCTATACTGTGAAATAGTCTCAGCATTATTGGAGATAACTCTTCTCTAAAAGCTTGGTAGAATTCTGCAGTGAAGCCATCTGGGCCCGGGCTTTCTTTGGTTGGCAGTGATGTGATGACCTTTTCAGTCTCTTCCTTTGTGATGGGTTTATTAAGTTGTTCTGCTTCACATTGTGATAATTTGGGTAGGTGGTATGACTCAAGGAATTGGTCCATTTCCTCTAGGTTTTCAAATTCATTAGAGTACAGTCTTTCATAGTATTCTGTTATGATATTTTTGATTTCTGTCGGATCTGTGGTGACAACTTCCCTCTCATTTCTAATTTGGGTTATTTGTTTCCTTTCCTGTTTTTCTTTAGTAAGTTTAGCCAGTGGTTTGTCAATTTTGTTGATCTTTTCAAAAAACCGGCTTTTGGTCTTTTCAATTTTTTCAATGGTTTTTCTATTTTCTAATTCATTTGGCTCTGCTCTAATCTTTATGATCTGTTTTCTTCTGGTGCCTGTGGGGTTCCTCTGTTGTTGTCTCTCTTGTTCAAGCTGTAGGGTTAGTTCCTTGATTTGGTTTCTTCCTTCCTTCCAGATGTGTGGATTTATGGAGATAAACAGACCTCTGAGCACTGCTTTGCGTGTATCCCATAGGTTCTGGTAGGAAGTGTTTTTGTTCTCATTGGAATCCATGAATTTCTTTATTTCATCCTTGATTTCTTCTATAACCCATGTTTTCTTGAGCAAGATGTTGTTTAGTTTCCAAGAGTTCCACTTTCTGTCTATGTTTTTTCTGCTATTGATTTCAACTTTGATGACTTTATGATCTGAGACGATGCTTTGCAGTAATTCAATGGTATGGATTTTGTTGAGCACTGCATTATGTCCTAACACATGGTCAATTCTGGAGAATGTTCCATGTGCACTGGAGAAGAAGGTGTAGTTGTCTGCTGATGAGTGGAAAGTTCTGTATATATCGAGGAGGTTTAGTTTGTTAATTGTGGCAATCAGGTCTTCTGTATCTTTACTGAGCTTTTCTCTAGATGATCTGTTCAGTATTGTGAGTGGAGTGTTGAAGTCTCCCACTATTATTGTGGAGTCATCTAACTCATTTTTGAGTGTAGTCAGTGTTTCTTTGACGTATTTAGGTGCTCATTAGGTGCATAAATACTTAACATAGTTAAGTCTTGCCTGTGTACTGAAACTTTCAGCAATAAATACTGTCCATCTTTGTCCATGATGGTGGATTTGACATTAAAATTGATTCTGTCTGAGATTAGAATTGCCACCCCTGCTCTTCTTTGTTCATTGTTAGCTTGATATATAGTCTTCCATCCTTTAATTTTCAGTTTGTTCCTATCTTTAGGTCTCAAGTGAGTTTCTTGTAGAAAACATATGGATGGGTCATGTCTTTTGATCCAAGATGTCACTCGATGTCTCTTTACTGGAGCACTCAGTCCATTCACATTCAATGTAATTATTGACAGGTATGTGTTCAGTGCTCCTATTGTGATATGTTTATTTTTGTGTTGATGTTTTTTCTGTTGTTCTTATTAGTCTGTTCTGGGACATTCTTTTTTGTGAGTTGATTTTTTACCTATTTCAGAGCTGGTTTTGTAGCTGTTGAGACTCCTGTGTTACATTTCTTGAAGTGGTATGACACATCTTTGTTGTGCTTTACAACTGCCCCTGTGATCCCCCTTAATAAACTATATATAAACTCAATTTTAATTACTAACAGTCTTGTCATCTTCCTCTCCATCTGGAAGGACTATAAGGACTGTAGTACATCCCTCTTTTTAATATGATCACACCATAGTTTTCATCATGATCACTGGATTGCTTCTTTCCGTATTAAAGCTGTGGTTGACTTTGGAGCCTTCCCTAACTGAGTAGAGTTTTGAGTAGTGTGTTGTTCTAAAATATAAAGTTAGTGGTTCTGTTCTTCTCGGCCAGAGCCAAGAACTTCTTTCAGTATTTCTTGCAGTTTTGGGTTGGTTTTTACAAAATCTCCGAGTTTCTGTTTATCTGGGAATGTCTTCATTTCATTTTCGTATTTGAAAGATAGTTTTGCAGGATATATAATTCTTGGTTGGAAGTTCTTCTTCTTCAAGGCTTTGAATGTGTCATGCCACTGTCTCCGTGCCAGCATGGTTTCTGCTGAGAAATCTGAAGACAGCCTACAGGGTTTCCCTCTGAATGTTAGCTTTGCTTTGAGTCTTGCTGCCTTTAAGAGTTGCTGCTTATGTTTCATTTTGTTAAGCTTGATTCTAGTATGTCTTGGAGTCTTTCCTTTGAGATCTATATTGGGTGGTGTATGATATGCATCCGAGATGTCTATGTTCTCTTCCTTCATGATTTCTATGAAGTTTTCTGTCAGCAGCTCAGCAACAATACTCTCTGTATTCTCAGGTGTCTCACCCTGTTCAGGGACTCCAATTAATCACAGGTTGTTCCTCTTAATAGAGTCCCAAATGCTTCTTAATGCTTCTTCTTTTTTCTTGTTTCCTTTTCCTCATTTCTGCTCATAGATGCTGGCCTCAGTAGCTCTGTCTTCCAAGTCAGAAATTCTTTTTTCCATTTGTTCCATTCTGTTTTCTTGAATCGAAGTTTCTATGTGTTTGATTTTGTTCTTGATCTGGTGGATTTCAGAGTACGGGTGTTCCACCAGATTGAACAGCTTGTTTAATTTCTCCTTTTGTTCTGCTGCATTTTGTAAAAGGTCTAGAAGGGCTCTGTATATGATCATTTTGTATTCACTTTCTGATGATTTCATAAAATTTCTTCATCTGGAAAACTCCTTGGTTGTTTTGTTTGGGAGCCTTCTGAAGCCATGGGTGAGTTCTTGTATGCCACAAGTGTCTGTTGCTTTTTGGGTCCCATGTGAGTAAGTAGAGGCTGGAAGAGATACTGTGAGGATGGACTGCAGATGTTTCTCTAGGCTGTCTTAAAATGTAAAGCAGAAGGTATCTGACCACTTCCTAAGTCAGTCAGGTTTTCAGGTGTAGAGGTCCCTCTTCCCAACTGGCAAAGTAAGCACCTCTATATCCAACCCCAGACGATACAAACTAGTTCAGAATACAGCAATGCTACTGCCCTGTTGGCCTGTGCTGACAGGGCCCAGCCTTAGGTGAAAATGTGTAAAGTACTGCTTTTCTGGTAGAAAAGCGCTCTCCTGTGGGCAGGCTCTGGCTCCCAAGCTAAGAATTAGGTCTAGCTGTGGCCACCATATCCAAGATGGCACCCTCCACACAAGCAGCAGATAGAGGGGCTAAAGGTGCCAAGAGGTAGTGTGATTCCTCTGCTTCTGTTACAGGGGCCCCTACGTAGGCAGCACTGTGTGAATTACTGCTTTTCTGTTGGAGAAGCGCTGTCCTGCTGTTTCCAGGCGCTGGCTCCCCGGCTAAGAATTAGGTCCCGCTAAAATCTCCATACCCAACATGGCGTTCTGCACACTGATAGTGCAATTCCGTACAAACCCTGTTGTCGCAGAGATAGAAAGACAGCCCCAAACCGGGTAGATGAGCAGAGTCCTGAGCCTCGCTCTCAAAATATGGGAATTTCACCTGCCTATCCCCCCAGCAGCGCGTCTGAGTGTAGCCGCTGGGCAAGACTCAGCTCCGCCTGCCGACCAAGACAGAGGAAAAAAAATTCAAAATGGTGCATTTACCTTCAGTCCGAGAGAGCCAGGGCTAGCCAGGAGCGGGAGTCAGTGAAAGAGAGGAGGGTTTTCACTCAGGGGTATGAAGTCCAAATTAACAGCACTGTGCCGTGTCCTGGGGCTGATTAGGTATCAGAAGGTTCCATTTGATTATCAATTCAGGTCTTGGTTTACAGAGGGATACAGGGAGACTTGCGCTTAGTCTGCCATCTTGACTCCGCCCTCCCCATGGGGTTTTATGTGGAAAATTGACTTGGACTGTAAACTTTCACTTAATAACAATATTTTTTTTTTAGAAGAAAAACAGGTCCTACTAGAGCAAGGCAGGTATTCTGCAGGGTATGTCTGTATTCCATTTTAATGTTGACCAAACTACTTAAAAATTTATGAAGTTTTTTTTTGAAGCTGCTTATTTTGCCATTCCCTATACTTGAAGGCTGTAGTCTTTGATTTTTGTCAGTAAATGCTTCAAGTCTTCACATTCAACAGGCAAGGTTGTGTTATCTGCTATCATATTACTGATGAAGATCAAGAACTACAGCCTTCAGGATTGATTAAACCTCAACATAACCAACAAAAATCCTTAGAACTAGCAACAGCATGATAGACAAAGACAACACTGAAGTTTTTAAGCATTTCTTTTACTTTCATGCACAATCAACATCCATGGAAGAAACTGTCAAGAAATCAAATGACACACTGCATTGTGTAAATATGCTACAAAAATCTCTTTCAAGTTCTGCAAAGCAAAGATACCCTGACCCAAGCCATGGTATTTTCAATTGCCTCACATGCATGTGAAACCTGGACAATGAATAAGAAAGACAAAAGAACTCATGCCTGTGAATTTGCAAAGATTATGAAGAATACTGAACATACTATGGACTACCAGAAGAACAGATGAATCTATCTTGGAAGAAGTACATCCAAAATGTTCCTCAGAAGCAAGGATGACACAACTTCGTTTCAGTATCATGACTGGTAGGCGGTCAGAAAAAAAAGAGGAAACCCTCAATGTGATGGACGGTCACAGAGCTGCAAAAATGGGCTCAAACACAGTAATGATTATTTGGATACCACAAGACCAAGCAGTGTTTCATTCTGTTGTACAGAGGGATGCTATGAGTAGGAACTAACTCAACAGCATGTAACTACCACCTTGTTAGCTACATAATCGGTAAGTGTGGTTCATTTAATAGTGCCTCCTAATACTGTATTTTTTAAAACAGTGATCTTCAAGGGGTTAGGCTAGTTAAAATTTTGGTGTGAGTGAAGGGGGTGGGGGGACATGCAAGGTTTCAGACAGCAGTGCTTCATCCCATTACATTTTTGATGTAGTTATCTATCTACCTATGTATCTACACACACGCCAAAAAAGCCAAGTGCCGTTGAGTCGGATCTACACACACATACTTATAAAATCTCAAATCAGATTTAAGGAAGGCATGAGAAGTTTAGTTTGAGAAACACTGCTTTAAAACAAGAATATTTTTACCTGTAAACCAGGCAAACAGTACTCAGGCAAGTGGCTTGTGAAACTGTTGACTCTGTATACATCAACCACTTGTTTCTTCTTGACAGCATCTCTTACAGAATAATTTATTGAGCACTTACTATGTGCCAAACACTGTTCTAAGTGCTTTATACCTATTAATTCGTTAAATCCTTAGAACCCTATAAAACCCAAAACCAAACCCGCTGCCGTCCAGCAGGGTCTGACTCACGGTAACCCTGGAGGTCAGAGTAGAGATGCCCCACTGAGTTTTCAAGGAGCATATCGTGGATTTGAACTGCTGACCTCTGGGTTAGCAGACATGGCACTTAACCCACCATGCCACCAGAGTTTCCAGGGCCCTATAAAGCAGGTGGAATTACTATCTCTTAGAGACGAGAAAGTTGTTCTCAGAGCGGATGTGGAACAAGGATCCTGGCTTCAATAACAATGCTATTTCTACATTTTATTTAGGAAACTATCCTGTCCAATTTGTGTCTCTATCAGTCAATTCCTTTCCTGTTCCACATCCATGTGCCCTCTTCTTAGGAACAAAGCAGCTCACATCTACTTGGCAGGCAAGTCAAGTGACCATTCCTTTTCTCCCTTTGCCAGGGACATCCAGCAAAGGAACAGCATGCATAAGTGGGGAATCTGAAACTAGCCAAACTTAATTTGCCCATGAGGGCCTCAGTTTCACCAGTGGCAACTTGGAGAATTCCTGAAATTAGATTTTACAGTCAGGAGCTCTATACGTTTTTCTACAAAATGTCTCTTAAAACACACATATATACATTGCAAATATATGTTCGGAGAAAATTTTCAATAGCTACCAAAGGATATAATACGAAAAGCAATCTTTTTCCCCACTTTTTGAAAGCAAACTCTATTAACAGTTTATCTATGACTAGTACTATAACTTTAATGTTACAATTATCTGATTTATCAACTATAAACTATATTTATTTTTTGAGTCCCAACTACAGAAGATGAGGAGCATACTTATCCTTCCATTAATTTTTCCTTCTCTCATCTCCCCATTTTTGTTACATTATTTTTCCACTGTTAAGGTTAACAAGTTGTACTTTATAATTCAGAGTTAAAATTGATAAACAGCATTTACAATATGATTATGCACATACATTTCACTAGAAAATCAAGCATGACAGACCTACAGAAACAGAAATACTCCATGTCTACGTAAACCAAAGAATCAAACAGGCAGCCATTTAGTCAGCACTTAGTACAGGACACATAGTATTCTAAACACTCCACATACACATTATTTAATCCTAAAAAACCATCCCATACAGAGACTTCTTGGACCAATGTTGCAAATAGAAACTAACTTGCCTCAGGTCTGCTGGTATACAGCAAGCAGGGAGTGAATCCAAGCAGGCTTCCAGGGCCTGGACTCCTCACCCCTATACTGCTGGCTCACACTAACTACTCTTTCACTTTCTCTTTCTTAGTAATGTCTAATTAGCACTCTGGATAGCAGAAGGAGTCAGTTATTCAACAAAGTAGACCTTAAAATTGTTCTACCTAGATATTAAACTTGTTCTGAACTACATCTTCTCTTCCAAATCTTTTTAAACTATTAAGATGACACTCGGCCTTTTTACTCTTCAAATCTAAGGCGGCTTAAAGATTAGGCTTTATGACTGGATCTCACAATTAATAACAGAAGCAAAGTGCAGGTTTAAAAGTGATATTTTCTGCTCATGTACTGAAAACTATTAATCAGAAAACTCAAAGCAGTAGTCTAATATAAAAAGTCTCTAAAACTCAGGAATACAACACTAAAAATTCAATTTCCTTGAAGACACAGTTAACATTTTTTCTGTTTTTTCAAGTGGGGACAAGCTAGAGGTGTTACTGAGTGGCCCAAAATGATCTGAGAAGTCTGATGAGTATCTTGCTACATTATATACAGTATGTAGCCATGCAGTGTCATCCCAAGTTACCTGCAACTCTACTGTTAAAATTCACAAGTGAAAAGCACTTCATTTATATCAATATCCTCTAAGCACAGATAATATATTACTGTCTGCACCAACGTACTAAAGTCAGTCAAACATGACACAGTTATGAGCCAGAATGTAAATGAGACTCAAAAGCTAATACTAAATTCTCTATAGGTCGTTATGAGTCGGGATCAACTCGATGACTGTGAGTTTGTTTTTTGGTTTTTAATGGCAAGAGGTCAAAAGTCTGGCTTACAATCTTACCTAAAACCTGACAACATTTCAAACCATCAAAATACACTGTTACACTGAATAACTGACGGCTAGCTTAGGGTTTGTTTTTATTAAAGCTGAATTTCAGTCAACAGCTAGTTTACCACATCTCATCTACAAAAAAAGCCGCTTTGGAACTACAGACTGGGTTAAAAGGGGGTGCAATTCTCAACAGCAACCCCAGAAGTGAGGGCCATTCACTCTCATCTACCAGTTTTCCAAAGATATCCTGACCTCCGGAATGCTTGTAACCCGGCAGTTTTCGTCTCATCCATTTGTTTAGGGATCTGTCACCCCCTTTAAGCTCTGAGCTTCAGTATGGGAGAGGGTGTGACATTCAGCTTTGTATCCTTAACACCGGCAGAGGGTCTGGCACAAAGCAGGCTCTAAACGCTTGTGTGGAATTCACAAGACAAGAAGTTCATGTTCCACACACAGGAGAACGGAGGGGAGGCGTTTTAGTTGGGAGGCTAAGGAACAATTATCCTTTAGACAAGAACACACACTGGACTTCCTCAGCCTGGAACGGAACCAGTGCAGGGGCGCCAGGAAGCTGGAGTAGGGCATTACACTCCTCCTTCCCTTCCTTCTTTACGACGCCCGGACAGCGCAGCGGCTCGCCCGGACCAGAGCTAAGCCGCCAGCCTTCGGGTCTCTGATCCCTCCCTCCAGACAGGGATGGGAACACCACGGGGCTCAGTTCGGACTCGGCTCCTCTTTCTCCTATCAGGCCCTGCTTCAACCCTAGACCACAGCTGTGGGCCGCGTCTGCTTGCTCCAGGCCGCACCATGACAGGGCAATTAGGGTGGACCACACGTGCAGCCGGTTCACTCACCTACTTGGTAGAGGCGGCCCTCGGGTGAAAAAATGGTAATGTGGCGGTCAAAACCAGCACTGGAACCCCGGGACATGCTGGTAAGCCCACTACCTCATGCACAGTTTCTGGGCCCAGCAGCTTCCACACCAGGCGACAAGCCCCTCCCGGAAGTTGCAGCGGGTGCTTCCGGGGCACGGCCGGGTTTCATCTGCTGTAGCACGCCGAACTCACGGCTCCAGCGTCAGGGCGAGCGCGGAGAGTGCTCTCTGGCCCCGTCCCTGAGGGAGGAGCGGGCGGAAGGTGTTTGGAGTGCGCTTGCGCGAACGCTAGGTTTGCGGGCTGGCCTCTACCCGGGGAGGCCCGCGTTGTGGCGGTTTGGGGCGGTTCTGTGTGGAATGGGGGCCGCGGTGGTGCAGAGGGTAAGCGTTTGGCAGCTCGAATCCACTGCCTGTCCCTTGGAAGCCCTATGGAGCAGTTCTGTTCTGTCCTATAGGGTCGCTGTGAGTCGGAGTAGACTGCAACGGGTTTGGTTTGGGTTTCTGTGGAATGAGTTGATTGTAGTCACGAGCAGAAAAAGCTTTCCGGGGGCTTGGAATAATAGATTTGCCGGTCATTGTGACCTAAGTGCACTGAGAAAGGCACAGATCCCCCGTTAGTTTTGGCATCTGCACATCCAGCCTGTGTTTGCATAGATTGCTGGCTTTATTCCTGAATCTTCTCTTCACCCACGCACGTTCCTTCTTACTGGAGGAAATGAATTGAAACTGCAGCCGCCGCCGCTTAAATTAGCCACAGAAAGGAGAGGGCACTAGGAAGTTTCGTCAAACCCTAAAAAGACTTTAGTTTGACCAGCAGCCCCCACAATTTTTAGTCTTCAAAATGGAACTGGGGTTGAAATATGGATGTAATAAGGAAATCACGCGGTTATGCAACCGTGATGGACAATGAACAAGAACGGAAGGGACAGGGCTTATAGCAGGCTGGCGTTAGATGGATTAATGAGAGTAATTCTAAAGCAGGCCTGTTACCTGCAGGTGAACAGCAGGTGGCTTTTCAAATTGTAAAATTGCACCTATTATGATTTTACCCTAAGGCACACTCCTATTTAAGGAATATAAAATGCAAGACATGAAATTAATTTTTTCCAGATAAAGATTGTTGTGCATCAGAAAGGCCAGATAACCCAAGCCTTCTGGCAGTTTGATGCTGAAATAGGGATTCTTTCATCTTTAAATGCTTTCTCCTAAACGTACTTTCCATTTTAAAAGGAGAAAAAAATTGTAAGAACATCATAAGGAAACTCCAATTCTCAAATGTGTTTTTTAAAAATGTTTTCTGTATTTTGTTAATCTGAAAAAGAAAGATCCAAAACTAAATTTGGTCAAGAAAATACTAAATGCAGTGTCTCTGGCACACAGGGTACTTTCCAGGTCGAGCTAATTCCCAAGTGTACTGACAAAAATTAGCACTTGTTTCTGTCAGGTTCCTTCCCTCAGGATCAGTTCCTTTTGAACTTTTGAGTAATTTTGTTTTCTCAGATTGAGAGAGGCTGGTGTGCTGTAATTCCTACCTTCTGTGAGTAAAATCCACTGCTGTCAAGTCGATACTAATTCACAGTGACCCGTAGACAGTGAAATGACCCATAGCATTTCCGAGGAGCGCCTGTCGAATTTGAACTTTTGACCTTCTGGTTAGCAGCCATAGTGCTTAACCACCGCACCACCAATGTTTCCCTGAACCCAAACTAAACCCACTGTCATTGAGTGGATGCTGACACTTAGTGACCCAATAGGATGGAACAGAACTGCCACATAGTTTCCAAGCAGCACCTGGCGGACTTGGACTGTTGACCTTTGGTTATCAGACATAACACTTAACCACTGTGCCACTAGGGTTTTCTTCCCTGAAGAGGGATAGGTAAAAAGAGTTCTCTTTAAGTTTGCTAGGAGAGTAAATTCATTTAGCCCCACAGCTTCAAAAGACTGCTTTGTACTAATGTGTCCCAAAATTTAGGTGTTCTCCAGTTCACACTGAGACACAGTAGCAGCCCCAAACCCAGTATGTTTAAAAACAGAATTTCTCTTCTCTCCCAAACCAGGTCTTGCTTCTGGCATGACTTTCCAAGTCCTCAGAACCCAAACTGCTGCTATCTTCAGTTCCCCTATACTTTCCCATCCCCAGCCCCATAAAGGTCCCTGGGTGGTACAAATGGTTTGCACTTGACTATTAACATAAAGGCTGTCAGTCTAACCCACCCTGTGGTGTCACAGAAGAAAAACCTAGTGATCTGCTTCTGTAAAGATTATAGCCAAGAAAATCCCAAGGAGCTCAGTCTACTCTGTAATGTGTTGGGATTGCCAAGAGGCGGGTTCGACTCAACAGTGACCAGTTTTCTTTCCCCAAACCAAACAATACCCACAGTAGTCCAGGCAATTCCAACTCATAGTAACCTTATAGGACAGAGTCGAACTGCCCCACTGAGTTTCCAAGGAGCACTCTGTGGAGTCAAACTGCCAGCCTCTTGGTTAGCAGTGGCAGCACTTAACCACTATGCCAACAGGGTTTCCTTTTTTCCCCTAGTCCCATACAGTCCTGATCCTGTTAGTCTCTCTCCATTTATCTTTCTCTTACATAATTCATAATTTTGTCCACTGTTGTCTCCCTTCCTCTCCCCATCCCCATGTAAACTCCATGAGGGCAAGGATCTTTGTTTTGTTCACTGATAAGCTCAGGCAACTTGAACAATGCCTAGCATATATTAAGTGCTCAGTAACCAGTGGATTAATCCCTTAGAGCAACAGATTTAGGAGTGTATCCCTTTTCATCTGAACCTTAATTTAAATCCCATGTGTGATGCTTACTAGATACATGACTTTATGCAACCTCCCAATAGGTTGATTCCTATTGGTTGATTCCCTTACCTATTATATTTGGGTAATAAGATCCACTTAATGGGCCATTACACGGATTATAGAAGCCAAGTAAGGTACTAAACTTAAGTACCTAATGCACAATAAGCACTTACTAAATGGTTACTACTGTTACTACTGCCTTCTTTTATGGATTGAATTATTTCCTGCAAAATACATGTCATCCTACTGGGAACAGGATTTTCTTTGGCATGTTAATGAGCGCATCTCAGTGTAGGGTGAGTTTTAAACCAAACATTTTTTTAGATATAAAAAGGTTAGGCACAGAGCAAGCAAGCATAAATGGTGAAAAGATAGATACTATGTGGTGATCTCCAAGGACTACCAGGAAGAGTACTAGAGAAGTAAAAACAAGGATCTTCAAGAGCGGACAGAAAAAAATCTTCCCTTGGAGCTGGCACCCTGAATTTGGACTTCCAGCTTCCTAAACTGTGAGAAAATAAATTTCTGTTCATTAAAACCACCCAACTGGTATTTCTGTTATAGTGGCACTCTGAAACCAAGACACCTTCCTATTTAGTCAGTTACTAAATACTATTAATTATGCCTGTGGAGTGATTCTATTGCCTACTTTTCATTCACAATACCATTTCCAAATTCAGACTCTTTCTACCTTTTGCTTGGTCTGGTACAGTAGAGTCTCTTCTTGTTGATTTATAGACACTCTCAGAATCATTTTTTCCAGAAAAAGATCTCATCGAGGTGCTTCTCTGCCTAGAGTCCTTTGGACTCCCCATGGTTCACTGAATAAAATACATAGTCTTTAGCTTAGTGTTTAAAGCTGCGTGTAAACTGACTCTTGCTTAACTGCACCACTACTTCATCTTCCTGTGTCTCGGCTGCACACCAGTGTTCCGATTAGCACTTCCTGATCCATCACTCCTCAAGCTCTCCAGTTTCCCTGTACCCGTATACTGTTTGTAAGGACCACGCTATTCCTATCTCCTCCTCTAAGAAACCCAAATCTGCTGAATTGTCTTTTTCTCCCTTATATGCCCAGTGCAGATAATTTGAATCTTTTATTAGGTTGAGCAAGAAAAAAAAAAGGTCATCTTTGCAGGTCAAAAATGGTTGAATATTAGCTATTATATGGTTCAACTTAAAGAGTTGTATGTCTGGGCTTGCCCAAAGATTCGCAAGGCAGGGGCAGATACTTTTTTATTTGTATACTCCACCTTCCCAGCATAGGGCTTTGCTTTTAAGAGTTCAATAAATGACTGTTAAATTGAACTGAAAACTGTAGAAAGAAAGGGAAAGATGACCCAGCTGAGAAATGTTTTCATAGCTGTAATCCTTTACTTCCTATGGAGACATGACTCCTGGAAAGCACGTCTGGATAGTCACTTCCATGCAGTGATGGGACATTTCAAATCATACACACTGCAGGCAGTGAGAATTATTTTACCCATTCAGACAAATCCTGATCCTTCTTTGAGGTTGCATTTAAGCAGAGCCTTGAAAGAGGCATAGCATTTGGATGGTATCTATTTTAATATTCATAAGGATACCCTCTGGATGATATCAACCTCATTGTCAATAGAAACAAACTGAAAGCTGAAATTAGAACATCAGGCTTCTAGAGGGCAGTAGTTACATCTGTCTGGCTCACGAGTGTGTCCTCAGTGCAGTGCTTTAGCATGAAGCAAGCATTCCAATCACCCACTGAAACACATTCTTACTATTGGAGTTTGCCATTCTGTTTGTTTTTCTTTATTTGGAGAGACTGGGAAATCAATGAGATACCAACTTCAACTCATAAGAATCTAAGAGCTCAGGAAGTTTATATTAGAATTTGAGATTTTTTTCCACAGAGGCAAATGAATTCCTGTGGGAAATCTTTCAGACAAACAAAACCCTTATTGATTTCACTGCAAAGGGAAATCCCCTCGACACAGACTTCATGAATATGTGCCATTGGGTGCCAAGCAACAGCTAAACTATTCACCCAGGTGGACTTCCCCTTGGGTCAGAGAGCTCGCCTGGGTGAAACTACCATTTTCACCAAAGTTGGGGTACCAGTACTCCTGCAGCTTTACACAAATCTGTAGGACAGGTTTGTTGTATCTGTGTGGAAAGTCTGATCTTCCTCTCTGTGGGGCCACCAAGTTAGACTTTTAGAAATGACTTTCTGGTTTTTTGAAAAATTTTAGAGATGACTTGACATCTCGTGAGCCTTGGAAAAATCTTCTGGGGGCCTCCAGTTGGTGAGGCCCACATTCTCCCCTGAGGGTGGAGGTAGGTGGAAAGTAGGGGTTACCCACATGGCAGAGGTAGAAAGTAGCAGCGTAGATTCCCTGTGACTGTAGATGTGGCAAATCACATGGTGTTTAAAGCAAGATTAAGAATTTAGCCCATAGTTTAAGAACCTCTGTTGGCAGTTTCAGTGAACAGGGGAATATAAAAATGAAGTTTATCTGTGTTCCTATGTGATATTAGCAGGTACTGAAAAGACAATGCCTTGTGAGCTCACTGTAAACACTGTTAATAGAATATCTTTAGAAAGCTGGGAGTCTGGGATGCTAAGGATCCCCAAAGGGTATATGGCCAGGATCGGAGCTGGGATAAACAGCAAGAGGGAGGTAGGTTCTGCCCAGCTCTTTGGCCGGGAGTCCACCAATCCAGTGCTTCCTCAGAGGACTCCTTGAAGGGAAGCGCCTAGCTCTGTTTGTATCTTTCCCAGACCTATTTTAGTTCTGCAGTTCTTCCTGCAGCCTAGTCAGTGTAGTTGGCTGCCTAGGAGTTCAGTTATTTTAGGGCACCAAATGGGAGGTGGGGTGTTGTTGCTTGACTTGCATGAGGCACTTAGGTCCTTACATGACCATGCTGCAATAATGTGTAACACTCCCTATCCTTCTTGTCCATAACATCCAGTGTGGCTGTCTCACCCTCTTATACCAGCAGTGGCTTCACTACAGTATCCCTCAACATGGCAGTCAACTATTAGTACAACCATTATTACTCCCCTTCTGTGCTATCCTGTTTCTTACTGATAGACATAATTCTGTGTCTGAATTCTGCATGCCATCTCCAAAGCTGATAATGCTGTTCTTTGATTTGAAAGAAGATAAACTTGTCTCAGTTCAACCCAAAGGACATTTAAATAAAACTATTCAAGAACCATTAATGTAGAGTTGAAACTGCAATAGTTAACCTTTGATTTTAGATACTTCTTCAGTATTAATCTCTTAAAATTATAGGTATTTCTCTTGTTTTTCCAAACTCACCCCTAAAAGAAGACCCAGTAGTCAGCTGAGCTCTTGTTTCTGGAAGCCCAGGACTTTGAGAAGCTCTGAGAATTCTAATGGGTCTCCTTAGAATACTACAAGAGGCAATGCCAAGCACCAGCTGGCTTAACCGTTGGTGGTTTTTAACATACAACTTCCCCTTAGGCAAGATAACAAAGGAAGCCCTTCAGAGCTTGAGAGAACAACAAATCTTCCAGCAAAAAATACAATGGGGAAGTGAGTGGCAGAGGAGAAACAGGGTCTATAGCCTCAACGTGGTCAGACTCTGCTCTGAGAGTCATAAGCATTTGGTTTGGCTATGAAACTTGCCCTGGTTACCTGGGGACTGTGACCGTGATAGCAGTTTCTGCTTTCAGACAGGTGAGTATGCCATGCCCACCTCAAAGACACAGAGTAAAACCTTACTAACCGCTGCAGTGAAAATAAGTAACCTAGGGTCACTATAAGCTGGAATTGACTCCATGGCAGCAGGTCTGGGTTTAGTACTCTGGAACTCAGCTTCCCTTTTTGTGAAAGGAGGGGGTGAATAAGGCCTGGGCTGCTGGCTGTTTTGTTTTCTCCTATCCCTGGCCTAGAAGAAAACCAAGCACTGTACCACCTTGCACCGCACACTGCGGTCATTCTTAAGTGAAACAGCCTGCTTCTTGGAAAAGGGCCAATTTTTACCCACCCAGTCCCCACAGAGGCAGCCTCACCCGAAGGAGGATGGAAATTGTAGACATCGGTCAGCTCACTGAGTACGTTTTTGGTATAATCGATTGGGTTTTACAACCATGGTGCTTCCCTACATCTTGGAATGTTTATGGATTTTATTTGGCCAACCTTAGTGGTATAGTGGTGAAGTACTACAGCTGTTAACCAAAAGGGTGGCAGTTCAAATCCATCAGGCACTCTGGAAACTCTGAGGGCAGTTCTGCTCTGTCCTGTAGGGTTGCTGTGAGTTGTAATCAATGGAAGGGCAATTTTTTTTTTAGCCATTCTGTCTCCCTTCTACAAACCCCAGTCACGTGGAGAAAGGGAGGTGCAGATGTTGACCAGGGCCCAAGTGTGTGAGTCAAGAACAAAGAGGAAATAAGACTCAACAGCCTTCCCTTCAGTCTAGCGACACTTCCTCTTCCTTGAGGTTTCCTAATTGGCTTCCTCTAATTCCTACTTTCTTACCACAGAATTAAGTTATCTTTGATCCTTCAAATAAGCCAAGTTCTTTTAGGGGTAATGAGAGAGAGAATAAATGAGGTTTCTAATAATTTTAAACAACACTTTTAGTCACCAATTTAGGAACTAGTTCTTAAGAACTTAGTTATTGATAGGAAAGCAAGAAAAGATTCCAGTTTTATTTTCTGGTTGCTTTCAAACAACCTGATGGGCCTTAGCTGAGATCCTCTAACTTTGCTTAGAATTGTTTCATCCAAAGTGGTAAGATAAAGGCAGTTCTCAAAACTCAACCACAGACAACAGATCTAGGTATTAAAACATTTCAGACCACCCATCAGCCAAACCACACACAAAAAGCAAAAAACCAAAACCAAACCCACTGCTGTCGAGTTGATTCTGACTCACAGAACCTTTTAGGCAGGCCCATAAACAGTAATACCTAAGAGGAAGGTGTTCCTCAGAACAGTCTATTGTAGGAGACCAAAAGGGCAATATTTGCCCCAAAACCAAGATAAGAAGGCAGGAAGAGGTCCTGTAGGGTTGCTGTGAGTTGTAATCAATGGAAGGGCAATTTTTTTTTAGCCATTCTGTCTCCCTTCTACAAACTTTCAGGATGAAAGTCAACAGGGAAACTGGTACGGAAATAGTGACAGGGTAGGCAGTTGCTGGGAATCGAACCAATGTCATGGAACCCTTTGTATATAAACCATCAAACAGGAAACTAATGTGTTGCTTAAGCTTTCACCTAATGCACAACAAAAAGTAAAAAAAAAAAAAAAAAAAAATTCCAATATTTAAAACTCTTGAATGAGGTCTTTACACGTGCATACCTGTTGTCATCAAGTCAATTCCAACTCATGGTGACCTGTGTATCACAGAATACCACAGCTCTATAGAGGTCTCCAGGCCTTTCTTACGTGGCATTGCTGGATGAGTCTGTACCACCAACCTTCAGATTAACTGGCAGCAAACTGCACTACCCAGGGATCTATACAGATGCACATCTGATTCCAGCTTCAGCAGTGCCACATACATGGTAGATACTACTGAAACATTTGTTTAATTCATTTGAGACATGATGGGGTCAAATGGTATGATTATAGTGGGCAGCATTCAGAACTTATCATTATATATATTATGTACGTATAGATATAATTTGTATCTTGAGGGTCATTGAGGCATCAGACACCACAGGCTATGTTCCTGGGGCTATTCAGCTCACAGAAAATTACCAAGGAACAAGAGGGGAATTCTCTCAAAGGAGAAGTGGGTATTAAAGGTAAAAATAAGGAAGACATTTTCAACCAACTTCCCCAAAGTAATTCAACAAACATTTATTGAGTCCTTTCTATGGGCAAGAAACTGGACACAAAAATGAACCAGATAAGTCTTCAAATATGAATGAAAACAACACTAATACAAGGCAGCTTATGATACACAAGGACGAGTCCAGTGAAGGCTTGCTGATGGGGAAATTACCTTAATCAGAGAGAATGTAAGAACGCTGGAGGAAGCATATCAAGCCCAGCTTGGAAGGATAAGGAGAACTCCAACAGTTGTGTAAAGATGTTTGACACTGTGTGTTGCTCTACAGTGCAACATGGGATGGGAGTTGCATAAGCAGAGGAGAAATACAGAGGTGGTGTTTAGGAAATGGCAATGCCTAGCTTGAGTAGGACACAAAAACATTCTGGATTAGAGTACAAATATGGTGAGGACGCCTTGAATGCCAGGCTAAGGAACTTATATCCTAGCTGGAAGGCAATGGGGAGACATTTCACGTTTCTGAACAAGGATAGTGGTATGATTAGAATTGTGCTTTGAGAAGATGAACCTGGTAGCAGTATTTATGATGAATTAAAGGTAGAGGAAGAAGGCCTGGTAATCTGCCTCCAAATATCAGCCAGTGACAACTGTATGGTACCTAATGATCCATGGGAATGGGTCAGGACTGGGCAGCATTTTGTTCTGTTGTGCATGGTGTCACCATGAGTCAGGGGCCAACTGGATGGCAACTAACAACAACAAGAGAAGATGGTGACATCAATCAGGAGGCTGTTACTAATGGTCTAAGTTTTCAAAGGCCTAAACTGGAATAGTAATGGGAATGGAAAGGAGAGAACATCAGCAAGAAATTTTTTTAATAAACTTTTTTTCATTATTAAAAATAATATGCAGAACAGAATTTCAAACTCTCATGGAATCCAGACTTTCTGGAGCCATTGAGTCTGGGTGAACCCTCAAAACAACTGCCCTTAGATAATCTTGAAACTTCAAACATTCACTCAAAAATATTCCCTAAATTCTTTAAAGCAAACAATAATAATAAAAAACCCCCACACATCTATTGCCACTGAGTTAATTCCAACTCATAACAACCCTACATGACAGAGCATAACTGCCCCATAGGGTTTCCAAGGCTGTAATCTTTAAGGAAGCAGACTTGCCATGTCTTTCTCCCATGGTACAGGCTAGTGAGTTCGAACCAGTGACCTCTTAGTCAGTAGTCAAGTACTTTAGCCTCCAGCACTTCTTTGAGTGAAAAAAGCCCAATATAAAAGAATATATCCCAACTGATTCTATTTGTATAAAGTACAAACACTGGCACAGTGAATCTAAGTTATCTAGCTGCTATAACAGAAATACCACAAGTGGGTAGCTGTAACAAACAGAAATTTATACTCTCACAGTCCAAATTCAGGGTGCCAGCTCCAGGGGAAGGCTTTCTTTTTCTGCAAGCTCTTGGGGAAGGTCCTTGTCATCAAGCTTCCCTGGTCTTGTAGCTTCTCAGCACAGGGACCTGGGGTCCAAAGGAGAAGCACTCCTGGTTTTCCTTGCTGGTGGTAATGAGGTCCCCCAGTCTCTCTGCTCCCTTCTCTCTTTTTTATCTCCAAAGAGATTGAATCAAGATACAACCTAATGCTGTAGATTGAGTCCTGCCTCATTAACATAACTGCCTCCACACCTGTCTCAGTAACACCATGAGGTTAGAATTTACAACACATAGGAAGATCACATAGGGTGACAAAATGGTGGACAATTACACAATACTGGGAAGCATGGCCTAGCCAAGTTGATACACATTTTGGGGGGACACAATTCAATCTAGAACACTGTTGGAAGAGTAGATAGCAGTTATCTTTGTAGGGGCAAAAAATAGTGAAAGGGGACACACTGGGTATCTGGGTTCTGCTTATAAACCTGATGAACAGATTCTGATGAGACTGTGATTATAAGACTGATGAGACTGTGATGTTTGTTCTCCCCCTCTTTCTTTAAGGAGCTCTGGTGGCCCAGTAGTTAAGTGCTAGAGCTGCTAAGCAAAAGGCCAGCAGCTCAAATCCACCAGGTGCTCCTTGGGAACTCTATGGGGGCACTTCTACTCTGTTCTATAGTGTTACTATGAGTCAGAATCAACTTGAGGGCAATGGGTTTGGTTTGGTTTTGGCTAAATTAAAAAGTTGGCAGCTTGAACCCATTTAGATGCTCCTCAGGAGAAAGATATGGCAGTCTGCTTCTGTAAAGATTTATAGCCTTGGAAACTCTGTCCTATAGGGTCACTAATGAGTGGGAAGCAACTCAGCAGCCTTGGGTTTTTAATGTTTTGTGTGGTTAACCTTTCTTGCCTTCAGATGAAAACTTTGGTAGGACCATTACTTCTTGCTCCTCTTAGATAAACACAGTACTGTTGTGACCCTATTACCTTACTCCATGCTCTCTCACCATATCTCTGAATGGGCAGTGGAGAACCTGACATAAGTAAAGTCATAAGGATATTCTGTGTAATCTGTGTTTTTTATTGGCCCAGCTGCATTGGTCTCATTCTGAAGAGATCTGGAGCCCCCTCAGCTCCTGCAGCCTTGGTTTCTCTCTCCTTTTTGTAGTCTTGATATATGAGCTCCAGCTTGTAAACAACAATTAGATGGCAGCTAGGGAGGCTGCCTGACACTTTTAATCCGCTGCTTTCTTCCCAGCTCCTTGACTAGGTCACGATGCACTTGACAGGCCAGTTCCATTAATAAAAAAGCTTTCTATGTAAGTTCTTTTTTCTTGTTTGTTACAAACACACCAGAGTCTAAGTGTCTAACAAAGATATCTTTAATTTAATAAAGAGTTTCTTGTGGTTGTGTTGTGCTGTATATGACCACCTGTGGGTTACATGCTTAAAAACATTAGGTAATCCTTGCCAAAATGATATCTAGACTCTGATGTAAAAAGTGTCTTTTGAGACTTCATAAAAAACAGCCTGCACAGTTGTCAAGTCTGTTGTTATCATACATCCCAATAAACCGTCTCTCCCTTTCTGGCTTGGTATATGTTTCAGTGGTATGACTGCTCCTGGGCATGGACCCTAATCCAGTAACACAGTGGTCACTTTTAAGTAACGGTCTTGATCTGTAAGACTTTAGCAACCTACTATCATTGCATCATTTCTACTCTGCCAGTTCAGGTCTGCTTCAGACTAGAAGTCTCTAGCGGAAAAGGAATGGCAGTACAGTTGACTTTTTCTCCCTCATGGCTCCTGGTTCTAATCACTGCTCCTCCACTTGCTGTCCTTTTGCTCCAGCCAAGGTTTACTATCACTAGTGTGTGTGGGGACGGTGGTGGTGGTGGTGGTGGTGGTAGTGGTTTAATGTTTTCTAGGTCTACCAAATGTTCACGGCTGCTGTCTCTGGTAGGCCTGTCAGATGGTTAAAGCAGATCCCTTGTACTTTGTTTTTTATGGTACTTTAGGTGAAAGTTTACAGGTCAAGTCAGTTTCTCATACAAAAATTTAGACACATGTTGGTAAGTGACCCTACTTGCTTTCCCTACAATGTGACTGCAGAGTATTCCCATCCACCCCAGGTTTTCTGTGTCCATTCAGCCAGCTCCTATCCCCATCTGCCCTCTCATCTCACCTTCGGAAGTGCACTGCCCATTTACTCTCCTGTATCTACTTGAACCATGAGGCACACTCTTCATTAGTTTCATTTTGTCTTACAGTCCACTCTATGCTTTGGAGAGTTGGCTTCACAAATGGTTTTATTTCCAGGTTAGCAGAGTCTGGGGCCATGGTTTTGGGGGTTCCTCCAGTCTCAGTCAGATCATTAAGAATCTTCTTGCTACCTTTTAAAGTCTTTTCAGTAGTTCTTTGATGGGTGCATATATATAGCTAGGTGGCCACTTGCAGTTCCTTCCTCAACCACTGGGCATCCAGAAGCTCCCATCCAGCTCAAGACAGCTGTCTCCCAGTTCTGGTCTTCCTGGCCTTCCAGAAACATGCAAGGCAGGCCCATTTCGAGGCAGCAGCCCTCTCTGGCTTCATCCCAAAGCCCTTCTCAGCCCTTCTCTCACTATCTAGATTCCTGGCAGGTATCAGACCCCAGTCCACAGATGCCTTAGCTTTTGCAGGCACCGGCACTCTCTCACAGTGTAGGAAGAGCATCTTTCCCAGGGCCCTGCAGTCAGTTAGTCTATCTTCCCTCAGATGGCATAAAAGAAATTCTGAGTAGGGCAACAGCTCTCCAAAGAAACATCTTTACCATCCTTCCTTTTATTTCTCTGCCTGGCTGAGGGGCTCAGGAGTTGTGAGATAGACTCTCCTCTATAAATTCTGTGTGTGGGATGTCTGTCTCAGATTCATTGGGGTTATTTTGATATCTACAGTATTTATGCCTCAGCAGGAATAGATACAGGAAGAGTCTCATTCTAATATTCAGTTATACATAAATTGTAAAAATTAGATTGTGCAGAAGATTAAAAGTAGAAAGTAAAAATCATTCGTAAAGTACCATCACCTGGAGATATCTATTAGCACTTTGGAATCAATACATGTTACTACTTTTTTTCTCCCAAGTTATCTTCTTTCCTCCCTTCCTACTTACAAAGTAATCATACTAGATGTAACATTTGTAGCTCTTTTTCATTTAACCCATGCCAATACACAATGAACCATGGTATCATTTTAATGGCTGTAACCAGGACTTCAAACTGGTATGAACTGGTTCAGCCATGGCTGTCAAAGTGAAACCAGATGAGGTCTGAATTTTTAAAATGTGGGCGAACTGGAATGGAAATTGGAACGTGAAAAATCATGGGTTGAAGAACTCAACTGACAGACTCAAAAGTGGTATAGTTAACACTTTTAGGAGTCTGATGCATTGAGGCTGGATTACTAACAGGACTGTGGACAGCAACACACATTCAAAGTGACATGGTTGGCCACAGTCTTTGCACGGGGGAACCACTATTTTGAATTCTTTTCAAATTCCTATGAGCTAGATTCTTGGTTGCTATGCAGTGCATATGCTGCCCTTGTTTTCTAAGAGGGATATTAGGTTTCTAAGGTGGCTTTTACCTGTGATTTCCCCATGCCAGTTACTGCCTGGTTCATGCACATTTCAAAAATCTAGGTCTGTTCCAGTTTTGCTTCCTCAGCCATGACTGAACTGGGAATAACTGGTTTGAAGCTCTGGTTGCAACATTTAAAACTAAGTTTGTTAACTTGTTTTCATTGCCTTGAGAGCCTTGATGGTATAGTAGTTAGAGCTATGGCTGCTAACCAAAAGGTCACCAGCTGGAATCCACCAGGTGCTCCTTGGAAACCACACAGGGCAGTCATATTCTGTCCTATACAGTCACTATGAGTCAGAGCAGGGCAATGGGTTTGGTTTCTTTTTTTTCCCTTGCCTTGAAAATTTAGTTATTTCCAATTTTATTATTATTATCAATAACACTGTGATGAACAACTTTTAACTCACAAAGTTGTCTTTTTTTAATTTTTGTGATTATTTCCTTCAGGAAAGTAGTCAAGATTTGAATAGCCTGCAAGAGACATTTTGAGAGTATAATCAACAGGATCTAGTTAACTGATTAGGTATATAAGGAAGAATCATAACCCATTGCTGTTGAGTCAGTTCCAACTCATAGTGACCCCAGAGGACAGAGAACTGCCCCATGGAGTTTCTGGGGAGCACCCAAAGTAGGAAAACCAAGACCAAATCTACTGCCATGGAGTTCATTCCAACTCACAGTGACCCTGTAGACTGGGTCTGACCCTGTAGGACTGTTCCATAGAGTTTCCACGGAGTGCCTGGTGGATTTGAACTGCTGATCTCTTGGATAGCAGCTGTAGCTCTTAACTATTACATCACCAGGGTTAACTATTACATCACCTGACAGAGGAAGGAGTAGGAAAAAAAATGGCATAAAGGCAGGAGTCTGTTTTATTGGACTAAAATGCGAAACTTATTCTTAAGGTGGTTGAGTTTGAGTGTCCACAGGCTACCCAGGTAGAGAGACTGAGTTGCCAATGTGGAATTGGAAAGAAACCCATGTCAGAGATGTTTATTACCTTTGTGAACTCGGAGAAGTCTGGCTATGAAACTACAAGGTATTTGTAGAATTTGTAGGCAGATAGGAAAGAGCCAATGGAAAAGGATAAACTGGGTACCAAGTCAGCGAGAAGGAACAGTAGGGAGGCAGGTACAAAAGGTAACTTCCGATACAAAAGAGAGACCAAATTTAGGATAGTTAAGTTTACTGGAAAGGACAAAATTGCTGAAGAGGCCTGTAGGGGATGACTTTTAGTTCCCAGTTAAGTCATCTGCTGAGAGTGAGAATGGTACGGATATGACTCAGGACCTAGAATCACTGAGCTGGTTTTGTTTTTAAAATAATTTTGGAGATCAGTGAAGCCCTTTCTACTTAAAATATGGTCTGCAGTACTGGCATCACTAGGAATGCCAGACCTGAATCAGAATCAGCATTTTAAACAAGAGTCTCATAAGCGTTATGGATATTAAACCTTGAGAAGCACTTTGGTAGCCCATCTTCCCCACTTAACAGAAAAGGAACGAGTCTCCAGGAAACTAATTATGTAACTTGCATCAAATCACAAAGTTAGCTACTGATTAAGGTAAGGTTGGGAGAGGTTAGGACAGTAATGGGAATTCAATGAGAGATGAAAAAAGGACCTTCAAAAACAGTAGTGAGGCCTAAATAGCATAGTTTCATGACTCTTCTGGCAATACTACAGTGTATAGGCATGGAGGAGGTGGAATGTTTTAAGTCTACTCAAAATTAGGTTTGGAATTGAGAAGACGGACATCACAGGAGGCAAAAAGGGTGAAAGCACTGCTGTTGAAGCCAGCTCTGACAAGACTGTTTGGAGAGTGGGGTGGTTCGGGGAGGAAGGCACGTGATGGGCCACAAAAGCTGACCAGGCTAGGAGGGATAGGCCTAAGAACAGGTCAAAGAGCTGGTGCGTGGCCTAAGGGAACAGGACAGATAAGGAGGTTGTTGCCACTATGAGGGACTTGAAAACTTGAGATCTTGAAAAGAGAGTTTTCGTTAGAAAGATCCATGTAGGCCATCTCATAAAAAAGCAGTTGCTGTCAAGTTAATTCCAGCTGATGGTGACATTTGTGCAGAGTAGGGCTGCACTCCCACAGGCTTTTCAAGGCTGTGACCTTTTGGAAACAGATGACCAGATCTTTCTTCTAAGGGGCCTCTGGGTGGGTCTGAGCTACCAATCTCTCAGTTAGTAGTCAAATGCTTAACTGTTTGTGCCACCCAGGGAATCCAGTGCATATGGGCCTGGGATAGAGGTGAAAATCATCAGACTTGAGGAGGTTAAGAAATAATACAACCAGCATATGGATGGAGCCCAAATCCCTGGGATTACAGGCAGTGGGGGTGGGTGAAAAGGTATTCTATTAACATTTATGAAACACAAACTGTTCAATACTGACTTCCTCATAAAAACTTCCCTTGGGGAGAAGGAAGGAAACTAAAAACACAAAGGCAAGATTAGTCCAAAGGACTAATGGACCATAACTACCACAGCCTCCATAAGACTGGGTCCAACACAACTACTTGGTGTCCAGCTGCCACCACTGACTGCTTGACAGGGATCACACAGGGTTCTAGTCAGAGCTGGAGAGCAGTGTAGAACAAAATTCTAACTCATATACACATACAAAAAAAGACCAGACTTTAGTGGTCTGACAGAGACTGGAGAAAACTCTTGAGAGTATGATCCCTGGGTACACCTTTAGCTCAACAATAAAGTCACTCCCTAGGTTCATCCTTCTGTCAAAGATCAGACAGGCCCATAAAACAAGATGAAACCAAAGAAACACGCCAGCCCAGGGGCAAGGCAAAGGAGGCAGGAGGGGACAAGAAAGCTGGTAATGGGGATCCTAAGGTCAAGAAGGGGAGAATGTTGACATGTTGTGGGGTTAGCAAACAGTGTTACAAAACAGTATGTACAATAATTAACACGAAGCTAGTGTGCTCTGAAAAACTTCAGTTAAAGTACAAAACAACAAGACAAAAAAATAAATAAATAAATAAATAAAACTTCCTTTGGTATGTCAAAGAACAGAAAGAATCCCAGAACTTGCTTTAAAAAAGAAAAAGCTCTGTATCTATGTAAAGCAGTTTTCTTCCTTAGACTTTCTCTTCAAAAACTTGGTCTGAACAGAGTTTATTTCTCTAGGATTGGAGTTCTGAGGACTAACTTGGAAAAGACCCATTTCATCAAGGATTTGACCACACATGCCAGAAGAGGACAAAGGGCTTAAGGACATGACCTTTGATTTAAACCAACAGCTATCACTGAAGTTGATGACTTCCTGGAATAAATTTCCCCTTTGAAGACAAACAAACCTTTAGCAATATTTTGAGCACACAGCTATGTAAGTAGTATTTGATGGGGACGTGGCAATGCCCCAGATCCACCTGGCTGCCCCTGGTGGCACAGTGGTTAATGTTTGCTGCTAAGTGAAAGAACAGTGGTTTGAACTCACTGCTCCACAGCAGAAAGATGTGACAACCTCCTTCCATAAAGATCAATGCCTTGGAAACCCTATGTTCTGTGTCCTACAGAGTTGCTACGAGGCAGAAGCAATTTGAAAGCAGCAGATTTGTCTTGTTTTGTGTGCCCCTATTTATGGATTTACATTATGTGATTAAAGTACGTGACAAAGAAGTAGTAGAAGAATGTAAGAATGAAAAAAAGTTTTCATATTCTGTCAGGTGGGAAAAAAATGTGTTACAAAGGAGTCTGCAGAGAATGAGCCTTTAAAAAAGGACTATATGTGTACAGGAAATAAGCATATATGTGCATAAAATGTAATAGCATACATAGCTGTGGAGCAGAGGATACAAGGAAATGCAGCTTCAGGCTCTAGTGCCAGGTCACTGAAAAGAGGAATACAAGGAGGATTTATTTGTAAAGAATCAGTAGTACGGCGTATCTTAGGCAACAAGTCCGGGTGAGGGACTTACCTTTCCGAAGGCTTGCCATAACCACCTGCTTCAGGAGGGAGGTGGCTCCACCTCCATTCTCCCAGCCCCTCTGCTCAGCAGAGCCAAGGGAACAGCAGAACTGTCAGGGGATTCTTTTGGCACCTCAGAATACTGACATTCTGTGTTCCAATGTCATCACAGAAAGCACAAGAAACCTGTTTTAATAATGGACTTTAAATATTTAGATGTGAATTAGAAACTGATACCTAATAAGTTTTCTAGTCCAGATGAGAGTGATAGGTACTTTGGCCTGATCTCTTTAAAATGAATTTATGTCCCTAACATATTAGAAACAAAGCTCTTAGAACAAGTTAAGCATTTACTTTAAAAAAAAAATTGTGCTTCATGTATGTTTACAGTGCATTCATTTTTCATTAAAAAATCTATACACATATGCAAAATTGACTTGCATTGTATACTTTCACTTAATCATAAAAATAAAAAAACCTATATACAAACTGTTTTGTGACATTGGTTGCAATGCCCACAATGTGTGAGACTCCCCCTTCCCCTACACCCACGGTTCCCCATTTCCATTTTTCCGGGTTTCCTGTCCCTTCCTGCCTTCTCATCGTCTTTGCTTTTGGTCCTTTGGTCTCAGGTACCAGTGGGAACTAAGAAGTATGTTCCTGGTGTGTGTTACTGTTTTACAGGCGTGTCTAATATTTGGCTGAAAGGTGGACTCTGGAAGTAGCTTTAGTTCTCAGCAGGGTGTCTGAGGACCAAAGCCTCAGGGGCTCCTGCAGTCTCTGTTCTGTCAGACAAGTAAGCCTGGTCTTTCATTGTGAACTTGAAATTTCTTCTACCTTTTTCTCCTGCTCAGTCCAGGACCTTCTATTTTGAGCTCTGTAATTCAGAAGCTCTGGTGGCATGGTAGTTACGTGCCACAGCTGCTCACCAAAAGGTTGGCGGTTTAAATCTGTCAGCCACTCCTTGGAAACTCTATAGTGCGGTTCTACTCTGTCCCATGGGGCCACGAGGATTGGGAACTCAATGGCAGTGAGTTTGGTTTTGGTTAAGTATTTACTTCTGGGACTGGATTTTAAAAAGAACCAAATAAAGATGACTAGGGTCATCATTTTTGTGTGGTTGAAGTTAATTCTTCAGATCAACTGTTTCGTCAGGAGTTACCACAAAACTTCCACATATCATTGCTATTTAAAGCAAATAATCATCGATACCTTAATAATTAAAAACACTTGATAAAACTGTATGTCTGGGGGTACTCTGGTAGCAACACAAAGTATTTTTAACTGTCATCAGTGACAAGATAATTGTCTACCTGTGTATTTCAATTCCCAGTTGTGTATTTTTAGTCTCTGGAAGCACCCTTCAGTCCCTTCAGTCAGAACAAATACTGAATAAACTTGGGAAGAGTGGGTTTCAGCGAAATCTTGAAGCAGCATAAAATAGAGGTGATAAAAGAAAATTAAAGATTATTTCTCAAACTCTACAACACTCATCTGTGTTCCTGCCTCTTATACTTTCTTTCACGCTACAACTTTCTACAGCTTCCTCCAAGGAGTAGGTCTTTGGAGGGAACTCTTTTCACTTATGTAGTATTGACTCACGCAGACTGCTTATCATCGGCTGGGCACAGAAACCCAACCCCACTGCTGTCAAGTTGATTCTGACACATAGCAGCCCTCTAGGGAAGAGCAGAATTGCCCTGTAGTTTCCAAGGAGTACCTGGTAGATTTGAACTGCCAATCTTTTGGTTAGCAACTATAGCTCTTAACCACTGTGCCACCGGGGTTTCTGGACATGGAAAGAGCAGGCAGAAGCTGGTCCTCCCTCCATCATTTACCACTACCCATTATCCTCCCATGTAATCACTACCTGAGATTGCCAGATTTAGAAAATACAAGTTGCCCAGTTAAATCTGAATTTCAGATAAACTACAAAATATTTTCAGTACAAGTAGATTCCATAATGTTTAGGTTATACTTACACTAAAAAAGTATTATTTATCCAAAATTCAAATTTTAGTGGGCATCCTGTATTTTATCTGGCTTCCCTATTTCTACCCTATGGGCTATAGGAGGTTTCAGCCAGCTGCCTGGCTCCTCTTACTCAGTACTCTATTTGATAAGTTCCAACTCTGAATAGCTAAATACTACCTTTTCATGACAGTGGTCTGTGTTCCTATACTTCCTCTCTGCTCTGCGATTCCCAGACTCCCTTACATGTTGTTCCCTCTGTGGATCCTGAACTGCTGAACAATGGGAAAAATGCCAGATCTGGACTCCTTGTAACTTTATCCTCAGTTTCATATAATTTGGATTTTTACCAAATGACGATTTATAGTGATGGACCAGAATTCAGGTGACTATATAATACACCTTTCCTTTCCATTCTTGCTTTTGAAGTGAGCTATCTGGGACAATGAAATCTAATACAAACACATAGGATGCATTTTAGAGTACCTTAAAAACCAAAAAACTTGAACTCATTGTCTCCCAGTTGATTCTGACTCACAGAGACTCTACACGACAGAGTAGAACTGCCCTATAGGGTTTTCAAGGAGCACCTGATGGATCTGAACAGCTGACCTTTTGGTTAGCAGCTACAGCTCTTAACCACCATGCTACCAGGGTTTCCTAGAATGCCTTAAACCCCAAACAGCTACTGCCATTGAGTTGATTCTGACTTATAGCAACCCTGTAGGACAGAGCAGAACTGCCACATAGAGTTTCCAAGGAGTGCCTGGTGAGTCTCAACTGCCAACCTGCTGGTTAGCAGACACAGCACTTAACCACTATGCCACCAGGGTTTACAGAATACCTTAGGACAGCTCAAATAGTTGAGAAGCTTGCTAGAGGACCAAGGAAGCAGTAATGACATTTAAGTGCAAACCTGAAGAGGAAAAAAAAAAGTAATTTTAAGGAAGAATAAGACACTTCATGTGAACTGGTACCAACGGAGAATGAATTCAGGCTTCTCAATTTTCTCCTGCATCTGGTGAGATAACAGCAGGATGAAAAGATGTTAAAAATTCCAGAAAAATTCCAGAGAAGCACAAAGCCTTTTAGAAGTATGTTTAAGGGCAGAGTTGATACCCTTTCCAAGCCTTTATCTTAAATGACTTTAAAGACACACTTTACTGATGTAGAACCTAGTTTTTTAAAGAATTTTTTCCTTCCTACTGTTTCTGGGATCCTGCTGGACTGGTAGGTTTTGTGTCACTCAGGTGACCAGAATGAAAATGTGCAGCCCATACCTGGTAATAGCTACCTCTGTTCATGGAATCTCTGCCCTGCCCTGGGTCACTGAGTTAGTGGGATTTCCTATGAGCCGCCCAAGAATGGTCCCCTCCACTCAATTTCCCTTCAGCAGAAATGAGGGTGTTGTTTCTAAACAGTATGGAGGAGTTCAAAATAATTTGTAATTTCCCTACTATAATTTTACATTGGTGAGCCATTCTGGAAACATGATCCTTAAAAAGGTTCTACCTGTTCCCTTCCTCTCATTATTTTCTTCCTTTCTCTTTAAGTAGCTGACAACCGTTTCTGAGTACTAGATGCTCTACATTCGGTCAGAGTTTTTATGAATTATTCTACCCTAAGCCATGATGTCTAGTAGAAGAAAGAATACTTGACTAGAAATCAGAAGAGCTGGGTAATGGTTAAAATGTCTGCACTAACTAGCTGTGGGATTCAAGGAAACCACTTCATCTTTCTGGATCTGTTCATTGTCTATTAAATGAGAGTGTTAACTCTGTCACTCCCTCTCTAAAGGTCTGTAATTCTTCTTACCTCCTGCCCCACCTCTACGTACTTCTTGTGAGGAAGTCAGGCTTAACAAATGCTTTTAATTTTTTTCTTGAAACAGGATACTTCCTTTAAAAAAAATGCTTAGCTTGCTGGAAACAGTTTTCTAAGTATGGGGTTTGTGAAATTTATAAAATAAGCAGATTTGATTTCTGAGAGCTTTCTGAATCTCAGCATAATTCACTGCTCTAAATTTATCAGACTGTTTCCTGGAGCACTCTCTGATCTAGTCACTCAACAGTGGCAAACCCAGAAAATGGGTAAGAAGTACATCATGAAACATTCTATTTTTCCTGTTTGAAACTATAACTGTTTTCTATCATATTCTCCTCCCCAACCTATTGATAGCTGTAAAATTTTTTTTTCACATAACAGAAAATGCCAAGAATAACAAAAATACTACTCAAAGTTCCACCATCCCTGATACCACTGTTATCTTTCCATGGTGCGTAATACACACCTTATTCATATACCTGCTGTTACAGATAGAGTTATGGCTGCTAACCAAAAGGTAAGAAGTGTGAATTCACCAGGTGCTCCTTGGAAACTCTATGGGGGCAGTTCTACTCTGTCCTTTAGGGTTGCCACTGAGTTGGAATTGACTCAATGGCAGTGGGTTTGGTTTGGGTTTTTTTTGGTTATGGGTTGAACTGTGTCCTCCTAAAAATAGGTGCTGTAAATCTCAATCTACATACCTGTGAATAGACTACTACTTGGGCATACAGTTTTTATGTTACATCAGTGTATGCTGTGTCTTAAACCAATAGTTTTTGAGACATAAAAACAGCAGATTTAAGTACAGAAGCCAAGCAGTCACAGACAGGAAGACAGATGCCATGCCACATGAAGACTGCCAAGGAACTGAAGTTGAAAAGAGACAAAGACCTCCTAGAGCCAACAGACAGCCTTCCCTGAGAGCTGGTGTCTTGATTTCGGACTTCTAGCACCACACTGTGAGAAAATAAATTTTGGTTCATTAACGCCGCCCACCTGTAGCCCTTCTATTACAGCAGCATTAGATAATTAAACCAAACTCCTTATTGTCAAGTTGATTCCAACTCACAGCAATCCTACAGGACAGAGTAGAACTGCCCCACAGTGTTTCCAAGAAACACATGATGGATGTGAACTGCTGACTTTCTGGTTAGCAGCTGTAGCACTTAATCACTACGCCACCAGTTTTCAGACACATGTATGTAGTTTTACGTAAAAGAAGTCCTTAGTTATTTCATGTAGATAATTATTTTTTATAGTTACTTTCATAAAAGTAAATGCATTGATATTAAGTGTTTACTGTGATAGATATTATTATATAAATATAACTGTGTTACTATCACCTATATCAATTGCAGAACTTCCCATCACCTCCTGAAAGTTCTATTGTGCTCCTTTCCTCAGGCAATCACTATTTTGATTTTTTTTACTATGGATTAACTTTGTCTGTTCTTGAAAATTAAACCATACACTATATACTCATTTGTAATTAAATTTTTGTTTATATATGTTTGAGATTAACCAAGTGATTGCATATGTCAGTAAACTGTTATATTGATTTAGTAGTATTTCACTGTATGTCACTATAATGAATATATTACAGCTTATTTATTATTCTTTTGATAGACACTTGTGTTATAGCCAGTGTTTGGCTACCTGAAGAAAGCTATGAATTCCACTCTTAGTATAAGAATATACTCATCTGTATAAGAAAATATGCTAACAGAAGACTGTGTTATCTACAAGAAATGCGAACAAAATCTGATTGCTCATTGGTAGGAGAATGAATAAATGAAGTGGAATAAATAAAAATGGCCCTCCCTCCATATTCCTAGATCTGGTGACTGAAGATGGGAACAGTCATTGAGAGTAGAAGAATACTTTCTTGGAGAAACCGAAGATTAAAATGAATGTTCTGAACAAAGGGGCACACTGTGGTGGGCAACACGAAAGGAAGGCATCAGATGACCACAGGGAAGTCAGAGGCATCGGTACCCCCAAAGGGGAGAGTACTGGGGGAGGCTTTTTCTGGGTAAGATGCATCAGGGATGGAGAGTAAATGGATGGAGAAGACAGTCTGGGTGAGGAAAGAACTGTCATAAAGGGTTGCAAACATGAATATTTTCAGCTGAAATCAAGGGCACAGTGAGGTGGGAGTTGTCTAGCAAGGAGGTAAAACAACAGAAGCAGCTACTAATCATTTTGCTAACTAAGTTAGATGGAAAATCAAATTAATAAGGTAAACAAACAAACAAAAAAACGCAGTATAGGAAAGGGATCATAAAGTGATGAAGAAATAATCAGTCTAAACATAATCTAAACACCCAGATTACTGGGTGATAAGTAACTAAAGTAACTGACCTTTGGTATGTTGGTCAGTTTATCACACAGGACCCTTCAGTGTGGCTAGGAAATGACATGCAGATAATGAGAGGATGCTAGAGATGGAAGAAGGGGTGTAGAATCATGAACAGCCCATAGCCAGATGAACTGGTTCTGCTTTGGTAGCCATAAAAGGTGAGGCCTGAGCTGCAAATCTGATAGGAGCCTTATTTGCTGTCTAACCAGAAGTGGAATACCTGGCCCAACAAGAGAAATGTAGGCTTTACTCTATGCTGAATTCCTCCACTATGGATATGCATCTGAAAACACATGTTAGGAAGAAAACATGCAACTGGTTATAGAAAGATTTTGTATTTCATTTAATTAAAAAGCCAATTTGTTGACATACAGACCAAATGGACCAGTGTTAACAGAATCCTTTTATCTCCAGGAAATAGGCAATAACACCAACAAGCATCCACTTCAGAAGTTCCGCTGTCAACCAGGAAGGCACCCACACAGCACAATGGGTAAGCGTCTTTATGTCTTCCGATGGAGGCAAAGCCATTTGTTTGGCACTTCATAGGAGTATCTTTCTACCAGGTCTTCATCGTACGGTATATGCCATGAGTCTCCAGTTGTTTGCACCACTGTGTCATAGCTGAGACTATGCTGTTGAATTAAAAAAGGAACCAGACATTGAGAATAACACAATCAGGTTACCTGGCCATTTCATCTTCTCTTCTGACAACTTCTCTGTTTGCTTCAGAGGCATATTCCTTCACTTATTTCACAATGGATTTTTAAAGAGCAGCTAGCTCTGCAAAGATGAAGTAATATTAAGAGTTCCTTCTTTTTAGGTTTCATTTTTAAAGTTAAGAATTCTTCGGAGGAGCATTACATTTATAGGATACAAAATTCCTTTTGTTGCTGTTATTGGTTTTGCATGTAAGAGAAAAATATATAGAAAAATTTCAAACATATAAAAGTAGAGAAACAGTATAACGAACTCTGATGTACCTATCACCCAACTTCAACCATTCTCCAAAGTAATAACCCAAACCCATTGCTACTGAGTCAATTCAGACACAGCAACCCTACAGGACAGAGTAGAGCTGCCCCTAAGGTTTCCAAGGAGTGCCTGATGGATGTGAACTGCTGACCTTACGGTTAGCAGCCATAGCATTTAATCACCATGTCATCAAGGTTTCCAACCATTATCAACTAACAGCTAATCTTATTTACCACCTACTTCCTTGCTCCCTCCCACACCCAAGATTATCTGAAGCAAATCACAGATACACCATCTCTTTTGTAAATATTTCAGTATGTATCTCTAAAAGATAAGGACTCTTATTTTATATGTAACATCACTATCATTATGACATTTAAAAACTTAGTAACAATTCCTTAACAACATTAAACTTCTACTCTGTGTGTGTGTGTGTGTGTGTATTTTACAGTTTGTTTGAAGTGGAATTGAATAAATTTATTACATTGTGACTGATTAAAATATTTCATTTTCTTTTAATCTAGGGACTTCCTTTCCATCAATATCTTTCAAATTTTTTGTGTGTCTGTTTTTGTTGAAGCAACCAGGTCAGTTATCCTGTTATCCATAGTTTATCCTGTCTTGATTTTACTGAGTGCATCGCTAGGGTATCATCAGATACCACATTCCCTGTAAATCTGTTGTTTTGTGTATTTTTTGACCACTGAACTATATTTTAATAGGGGCCAGTGTTATTTTTCTGTAATAAGTTGCCTTTGAAGTTTTTTCCTTTTGCTCTCACACAAGAGACATACTTATCATGGCACAGTGGTTAAGCATGAGGCTGCTAACCAAAAGGTTGGCAGTTCAAACCCACCAGTTGCTCTGCAGTAAAAAGATGTGACAATCTGCTTCCACAAAGATTCACAGCCTTGAAAGTCAGTTCCTACAGGGCAATTCTACTATGTCCTATAGGGTTGCTATGGTTTTGATTTAAACTACAATATGAGTCAGAATCAACACAACTGCAATGGGTTTAAACTAGAATAAAGGAGTGGCTGGCCTGCAAACTATGTTGGTAGTTCAAACCCACCAGCTGCTTTGTGGAAGAAAAGACCTGGAGATTTGTTCTTATAATAGTTACAGCATAGGAAACCCTACGAGGGCAGTTTTACTCGGTCACATAGGGTCTCCATGAGTTGAAATTGACTCGATGGCACACAACAACACAAACTGGAATAGAGGAGCCCTAGCGGTGCAATGGTTAAGTGCTGGGCTGCTAACCAAAAGCTTGGCAGTTTGAATGCACGATCCATAGGAGAAAAGACCTGCCATCTGCTCTTATAAAGATTACAGTCAAGTAAAGTCTATGAGGCAGTTCTAGTCTATCATATAGCGTCACTGTGAGTTGAATCCATTCACCAGCAAACAACAACAAACTGAAATATAAGGAGAACTCAGCCGAGACCCAGGTGGTAGAAGTAGATTAAACAAGGAAAAAGTGTGACTTAACAGAAACTACAAAGCGAAAATTTCTTAAAAGCAAAGATGTCTCTTTGAGGACTAAGGTATACCTGATCCAAGCCATGGTATTTTTAATCACCTCATGTGCATGAGGAAAAAGGAAAGCCAAAGAAGAATTGATGCATCTGAATTATGGTGTTGGTGAAGAATACTGAATATACTGAAAATATTATTGACTGCCACAAGAACAAGCAAGTATGTTTTGGAAAGTACAGCCCAAATGCTCCTTAAAGCAAAGATAACAAGACTTTGTCTTGTGTACCCTAGACATGTTATCTGGAGAGACCAGTCCCTGGAGAAGGACATCATGTTTGCTAAAGTCGGCAGTCAGTGAAAAAGAGGGAGTTCCTCGACCAGATGGGCTGACACGTGGCTGCCACACTGGACTTGAACAGCAATGACTGTGAGGATGGGGCAGGACCAGGCAGTGTTTCAATCTGCTGTACATGGGAGTTATTATGAGTCAGAACCAACTCAACAGCACCTAACAACAACAACAATAGTCCAAGAATACAGCAAATGATAAAGGATAAGCAATTGTGAGCTACTACAAATACACCAGAAGAAATAAATATGAAAAGTCTTAACTGACCAACATCCTAGGTTTTTGCCATAAGTCAACTGAGTTGGGGTTTGCCTATGAAAACTTCTGTTGTGGTAGAGACGCAGTTTCTAAGAACTATTTCCATATACCAAATTAAAATTGAGAAAAATAAAATGTTTAGAATCTTCAACTAGTTTAGATGCAGCATTCTTTCACTAGGCCATACTTGCTTGTTCTTGTGGCAGTCGACGGTATTTTTAGTATATTCAGTATTCTTCGCCAACACCAATTCATTCTTCACCAACACCATAATTCATTCTTACTATTACTGTGCTGTGCTGACATCACACAGAGAACAGATAACATACCTGAAAGGTTATTTTTGATCCTGGAAACCTACTAGTAATTGCCAGCTGGTGTCCCTGCTGCCATTTAAAGAACAGGTGTTGGGTCTTGACATCAGGCAGACAAGCTTTGTGGTCCCGCAGCAGGTCTTTTGTGATGAACTTGCAGTGGTTCCCTGAGTGCAGCGTGGCATACAGGAGAAATGGATCATCCTCCGAGCTAAGCCAGGCACAGAGAAAGGACACAATCAAGCAAAGCCCTGAGGAAGAAGACAGCAGCATTTGTCTTCATGCCTTTTATTTTCCTATTTGTTTCAGTGGTTCTCTGGAAGCTTGACAGGCATGATCTCAGTGTTATTTATGACTCACCTGGAAGTCCTCAGTGGGCAGACAACCCCAACTAGAACACAGATGGAATACCGAGGGGAGGGAATGCTGCTGCATGGGGCTCTAACAGCTCAACTGGCTTTGCCTTCTGGAATGACGAATTCTCACAATTCTCTCTTTACATTCAAAAGTTAGTTCTCTGTGTTCCCAGGGAAATATTCCTATTTGCCACATCTACTGCAGGGGCACATCTTTTTACCTCTTACCTCACCCAAATTAAAAAAAAGAAAAGAAAAATTCCGAAATACCACTAAGGCAGGATTACACTGTCTCCTCAAGCCATCAGCTGGTATTTCAATTAGTATCTAAAAGCATCTTCTGGGTAGTCATCTGGATCAGCACTCGAAAGCATCTCTGGCTTTAAGAACAGCCAGCAAGTGGGAGTCTCCAGCACTGCCTTCAACATCAGCATTTACCATTTGAGTGCCATATTCTGTACAAATAGCAGTAATGACCTCCCTTGGCCCAGGAGTATACAGACCACAAAATGTTACGATTTACGCCTGCATTCAAATTACCCCAAGTATGGCTAATTAAAGTTCAAGTGAACTGATAAAATGACTGGAATCCACCTTAAAATTTTCCAGAGAAAAAAGTGGGGAAATATATGAAATAAGATTAGCAAAATACTGGTAATTGCTGGAGATGGGCGAGAGCTACATGGGAATTCTACTTCAGTGAATGTTTGAAAGACTTCTTATAGCATATTAAGAGAAGATACTGTTAGTATTGTTATAAATTTAAATATTCAAATCCAAAGCCACAGAAGATCACTGAGCCAAACTTTACAACTGAGTTTAGCGCTTCAGATGGTACAACAGAAATGGAACCTAGACCAAGCAATGAAGCCAGTTGCCAGCAGACTTCGTGGTTATTAAATCTTTGCATTTATCTAATTCTTCCATCTAAAAATAACGATGATGATAACAGCAACTAAAATATATGTTTACCATGTATTTGGTGTTGTGCCAAGAATTTTGTATGTGTTATCTACACAAAGGTTGGTGGTTTGAAGCCACTAGCATTCCAGAGGAGAAAGATGTGGCAGTCTGTTTCCATAAAGATTGCAGCTTAGGAAACCCTATAATGCGGTTCTATTCTTTGCTACTGGGTTGCTATGAGTCAGAACTGACTTGAAGGTAATGTGTATTTACAGGTATTGTCTCAATTAATATTCAAAAAGAATGCCACAGAGATTGTTGGATGAAGAAAAGGAGATACTTTTCCAGGTGGGAAGTGGCAACCCAGGTAGGCGATTCCTATCCTGTTCTCCCAATGTCAACCCAATGTTGCCTAAAGTGATTTCAGGAAAAGCATTGCTACCATCTTCTACTCTTGGAGAAATGAAAGCTCCCTTTTACCTGAGTACATAAAAGGACATAGCTAAAGTTAAAAAAAAAAGAGAGATCTGGTTTGGGATCTGAATGAGGTGTTAGCTTCCCACTTCATGCATAAAAGTTCCTTTTTTAAGACTCAATGATTTTGGGAATGCTGACAAATCTTGAGATTATCAAATTCAAACTAATGAAACCTAAACTTGTGGGGTCTGAGGCACACATGCTCATATCCATACCAAGTTGGAAATAAACTTTTATCAGCATATATGGGAAACTAAATGCATGTTAAAAGTTGTTATGGGTTGTTGATGATCTGTGTACCTCCTTACTAGGTGTCTTTTCTTACTTTATGGACACCATGAATTTCGTTATTAACCATGCTTTCCGTGTTGTGTGTTCCATGCTTTGGTTTCCAGGGAAGCTGGGAGTCAAATATGTAGCTCACAGCAACTTTCTCTTTATATCCAGAATAAAATCCAGGCCCTCTGCTGGCTTATCAGGCCCATAAGATGCTCTGTAACATAGGCCTTGCCTTCTCTCAGACCTCGGAACCTACAGCTTTCCCTCTTGGCTGCTATAAGCTATCCACACTGGTCTTCTTCCTGTTCCTGAAATACACCAAGCTCACTCCTGCCTCAGGACTCTTTTGAATACTGCTGTTCACTCTATGTGCTATGTTCTTTGCCTCCCTCTTTCTCAAATGGTCACCTCTTCCCATCAGAAATGCCTTTCCTGCCCACCTCATCCACTACCCACTGACTTATCCCCTACGGAATTCCTCCTTTTCTACTTTCGGCTCTGCTTTCATAGCATTCATCACTGAATTTACATTACGTATTTACCTGTTTACCTGCTTACTGTAAGTCTTAATAGGGTAGGGACTTTATCTTGTTCACTGCTGTTCCTCCAGAACAAGAAGGTGCTCATACCTGTTTAGTGAATGACAGATTGAAAACCTATGGCATGCATTCTGTTTACTAATCTTATTTCTGACTTTCTCTTCCTTCCATTTCCTTTTTACCTTAATTTCTTCATCTACTTAAGTTCATCCTGTTATAAAAGCTGTATTTCTAAAAGTTGCCTCAGGTCTTTTTTTGGAATGATGCTGAATATACATTTGTATACTGCTATGCATTTTTAAAATGCTGAAAGTAGTTAGCCAACTAGCAGATGGTTGGAGCCTAGTAATTTACCTATTGCCTGTAATACTTACATGTTATCGGCAAAGAAACAACTTGCTTGCTTTTGCACCTTTTCCATCTCTTCCTTTCTCCACCGGGAGCCCTGTGTTAGCATGTGCTTCCGGCCCAGGACCAGAAGTCGCAGATTCTGCTTGGCTAGCTGAGAGACCACGATGGAGAGCTAAAAAACACAAAGCCAGCACCCAAAGAGGTCAAAGGAAGAATCTCAAATAAGTGGTGCAATCCTTAATCTCCCATCTCTGTAAGCCTTAAGAAAATGCTTCTTACTACAAATTAATGTTTACCACTTGACCACTGATTGGGCTATGTTAGATCCAAGAGGATTTTCTTTTTTTGTTTTTTTGTTACGATTGAATGAAACTGTACATTCCCATATAAATTTCCATGCTCACCTATATGCAGCTCCCACTGCTCTCCCTGCCCAGTGACAGCACAGTCTTCCGCTCTGCTCCATACATGTCCTATCCTCCCAACAGTCTCCTATGCCCTCCTCTCCACCCACTCCCCTTCCTCCAGTAAGAGGTCAGCAGGACAACATCCTATAGATGCAAAGAACCATACAGTGCACACATGATATGGTCACTCTGCATCACCAAGCCCAATCCATTGCTGTCTGAAGAGTTGACCTTCATTATGATTTATGGACAGGGGCAGCATCAGGGCCAGGGGCCATGCTCCCAGGGGAACCCCAAAGCCCCTGGACCATCAATTGTGGTCTTTTAGTGGAGATCTCAGAGTGTAGCCCTATTTATTCTTGTGTTGCCAGTAAGACTCAATTTTGTGAGCTCCATCATGGCTATCACTGGTGGTGGCCAAGCACCATCCAGTTCTTTTGGTCACGAGTCGATGAAGAGATCCGCTCGTGTGGATCTCTCTCTCTGTTTTCTGGGTTCTCTTTACCTGATGTTGTTTTGGTCCTTGGTGATCATCCGTTCCTGCTGAGTTGGGACCATTTGCTGTACCCTTGGATGGCAGCTTGGCAGCTTTTAAGACCCCAGACACCACTCACCAATGTGGGGTGCAGAGAGTCCTCATTAGCAAAACGCTAGCTGTGCCAATTGGCCTCGATTTCGCCAGAGAGCATGGTCTCTGGCCCCCCTGCCCTGGCTACTCTGTCCTTGCAATATTGGGTTAAGGTGGGATGAGTATTCAAGTTTTGTTTAAGTCCAGTTAATACTGACCTTCTTTCTAATGTGTGCTGTCATGGATTTCACCCAACCAAATTTCTCTCAACTACCTAATCTAAACCCTCCCCCCACCCTTCCTTCCTCACCACCCTCACAGCCGTCAGAGTGTTTTCTTTATATATGAGTCCGTTTTTAAGTTCTTACTGTAGGGGTCTCCTACAGTATTTGTCCCTTTGTTGCTGCCTACTGTCACTTCAACATAATGTCCTCCAGTTGAAACCGGGTTATGAGATCTTTCCTGTAATCATCATTGTTCTTTATCATTCATTGCATAGTGTTCCACTGAGTATATATACCATTGTTTACCTATCCATTCCTCTGTTGTTGTGCATATAGGCTGATTCCATCTTTTTGCTGTTGTGGCCTGTGCTGTGATGAACATTTGTGTGCATGTATCAACTGGTGTGAATGGCCTTGATTCTGTAGGATATATTCCAGGTAGTGGAATTATTGGGTCAAATGGTATATCCATATCCAGCTTTTTAAGGGAGTGCCAGATTGCTTTCCAAAGAGGGTGCAGCATTTTGCAATCCTACCAACAGTGTAAGAGAGTTCCAGTTTCTCCACAGCCTCTCTAGCATTGGTTGTTGTGTGTTTTTTGGACCATGGCCAACCTTGTTGGGGTGAGATGGTATCTCACTGTAGTTTTGATTTGAATTTAATAGCTAATGATCATGAGCATGTCTGCATGTGTTTTTTGGTTCCCTGGATCTCCTCTTTAGAGAAGTGTCTGTCCATCTCCTTTGCCCATCACTTAATTAGATGATTTATCTTTTTCTTACTGATATTTTGTAGTTCCTTATAGATTATGGAGATCAGGCATCAGTGTGACATATAGTTGAATTTCTTCCCATTCTGTAGGTGGCCTTTTAATTCTATTAATAAAGTCTTTGGATGAGCAAAAGTGCTTGATTCTTAATAGTTCCCATTTATCTATTTTCTCTTCTGATGATTGTGGTTGTTTGACAGATTCTGAAGTCTGTCTACGTTGTGTATTAAAACTTTCATTGTTGTTTCTACTTTTTCTTGGATGAGCTTTATCATTTTAGATTTGATATTTAGGTCTTTTATCCAGTTGGAGCTTGTATAAGGTGTAAGATATGGGTCTTGTTTCAGTTTACTGCAGATGGACATCCAACTTGGCCAGCACCATTTGTTGAAGAGATTGTTTTTACCCCAGTTTAATGTCTTAGGGCCTTGGTCAAACATCAACTGTTCACAGGCAGATGGTGTCATCTCTCTAGGGTCTTGATTCTGTTCCATTGATCCACTGTTTTTGTACTAGTACCAGGCTGTTTTCACTACTGTGGCAGTGTAATAGGTTTTAAAGTCAGGTAATGAGAGGCCTCCCAGTGTGTTCTTCTTCTTTAGTAATGCTTTACCTCTCTGGGGCTTCTTCTAATGGGATTTTCTAAGAACAGACTAGGTTTGTTGTTTTTAAAATATACTCCCTAACCAGCACGGTGAGAGAGATAGGAGGCTCAAGAGGATAGGGTTTTGCTCCAACATACCCTCAACCCTGTTTCAACCAACACAGCTCAATCTTTGTATATTTATATATTGGTGTTTTCATTCAAATAAGGAGTTCTACTTCTTTTTTAAGGAGTTTGTAATTGGCTGGACCAGAAAGTGACTTCTCAACCAGTTTTTTTCAATTTATGATTTCACTGCTGAAACTACTCACTGCCTTTGACTGAAATCTTTTTCCTTCCTGAGATCCGTAAGCTTCAATCCTCTAGCCCACCTTCCAGTCAATGTCTCTTTGCTTGCACGAACCCCTCAAAAGTGTAGACTGGGGTTTGCAGCATTCTGGGTACTGTGGTAAGCTTGCCTATATTAAATTTCTCATTTAAAAAATTTCCACAGCTTACTTTTAAGTTTAACATATTAAACCACACCATCAACAGGTATTACTAAATAAAAAACTAAAGAAAAAATTATAAGTTACATTATACAGTACTGTATTAGAAGTCAAAAGGTTCTTTGAGTTATAAGAATTTCTGAGCCCTCAAAAACCCCAAGTTGAAATTTGGTGAAAAAATCCTTAATTTTTTTTGTCTTGGTTGGAAAGAGGTATTGATTTTAGTCTGGTTTCCTTTTACTTGTAATTTCTTCCCTTATAGATTTGCAAGATATTATTTTAAATTCTTTAATCAATAAAAGCTATTAATTTATTCGGTCACTTATAAAATATTGCTTTAGCATCTGTTACGTCCAATATACATATATGTGTCCAATATACTCTAACAATCTAATAATAAGTTACCAAGGGTTGATTTTATAAAATTATTGTTTAATGCTTTGGATTTATATTTTGATTTTTTTTACCATCCTATTCCTTACTATTCTTATTATTTTAGTAAGGAGTGGTTGGGTTGATTATTTCTAATTAGTAATTCTGAAATTAAGTCATAAAGTGGACATGACCTACCCAGTGAATTGAATGGAATCTAATATTTAGGCAGGATAGAAATACTAAGACCAGCATGAGAACTCCAAGCCCAATGCTTTACAATTAGTAAAATACAATTCTTTTCTTCAAAGCTAGGAACAGTAACTTCTCTGTTCATTTCACAATTATCGTTCTCTCTCTCTCATCGTTCTATGTGTAGGGAATCCCTTATGGCACAGTGGTTAACAACTATGGCTGTCCACCAAAAGATGGGCAGTTAAAATCCACCAGGTGCTCCTTGTAAACTCCATGAGGCAGTTCTACTCTGTTTTATAGGGTCTCTAAGATTTGGAATTGACTTGACAGCAGCAGGCTTTATTTTTTTATTTCTTTAGCTTCTGTGTGTAAGGCATATGGTAGGTATCACAGCCCCAAAACTTAAAACGACATGGTCCCTATCTTTAGTGAAGGAGTGTCTAATCTCAAGTCTAGGAGAATATACATGCCGGCTCTATACCCACCAGATGGCTAATAAACATTTTCTGATTTGCTGAAGGATATGTTCAACTTCAATTTTTATCCATCATAAAAGTAGCTTGTTATTAAGAGCCTGAAAAAATATAAACTAGAATATGAAAGAAACCATCCCATAGCTCACTACCCAAAGATAATGTATTAATATGTATTTTTTAGTCTTTGTATTCTGTGCATTTTATACAATTTTACAAGCTGAATTTTAAGTTAGGCTAATTATAAAAGGAAAACACCTCCACTAAGAAAGTCTAATTTCACAGAATCAGATGCCTCAGAACACACTGAGAACACTGCCTGTATTTACAACATTAATTTTTTAAAGCTAGCCTGAGATTTCAGATTATTTTCAGTGAGCCTAGATATAATTTCAGGTACCAAATGGCAACTAATCCATTATCTGAAATGATAACTACACTTTTAGTTTCCACAAGAATTCCCAGAAGGTTACTTAAGATACAAAATAAACAATTGAAACAAAAACATTTTTTTGATACTGATTGCTTAAGTTTATATGCAACTGGGAAGACATGGCTTAAAAGATAATATAATTGCTACTTTAGAGCTATCACCAGGTTGAGGTAATGGCCTTGATTATTAACCTAGTACTAAAACCAAAACCCACTGCTGTCAAGTCAATTCTCACTCACAGTGACTCTATAGGACAGAGTAAAACTGCCCCATATAGTTTCCAAGGAGCCCTGGAGGATCTGACTGACCCTGCTGACCCTTTGGTTAGCAGACACAGCACTTAACTAGGCCACCAGGGATTCCAACCTAATATTAGGCTACTAATATTGAGATGTGGAAATAACTCCTACCTCTGCTAACCAGTTAAAAGGTCGGCAGTTCAAATCCGCCAGGTACTCCCTGGAAACTCTACTCTGACCTCTAGGGTCACCATGAGTTGGACCTGACTCGATGCCAGTGGTTTTTTTTTTTTTTTTTTTCAGTACTGAGATGGAAACTCGAAACCCTGGTGACATAGTGGGTTAACTGCTAGCCTGCTAACCCAAACACTGGCAGGTGAAATCCACCAGGTGCTCCTTGTATACTCCATGGGAGCAGTTCTACTCTGACCTGTAGGATTGCTAGAGTCGGAATCGCCTCGATGGCAGTGGTTTTTTTTAATATTCTGATAGGAAACTCTGGTGGTGTAGTGGTTAAGTGCTGTGGCTGCTAACCAACAGACTGGCAGTTCACATCCACCAGGCACTCCTTGCAAACTCATCAGGGCAGCTCTACTCTGACCTATCAGGCTGCTGAGTCGGAATCTATGACAGTGGGTTGGTTTTTTTCATTTAATATTGAGAGAAAAGAGGAGGGCCCAAGGAAGAGCAGGAAAGCCTTAGTTTGTATTACTCTGGATTGCCATCTTGTGGCTGAGAGAGCTCTACTAAAAGCAACTCTGAAAAAGAAGGAAACAAAGGAGAATAAGCAAAAGATACAGGAAAAAAAGAAGAGTGAACAGAAATAAAGGCACTAGCCTAAAATCCTGTGACAACCTAATATGAGCCCAGTGCTTCTGGGCTAAATTTTAAGGTTGGATGCATTCGGTTCAAAGTTGCAAGATACCCAGAATGATAAAGAAATAGGAAATTCATTTTAATTCTATGTTAAATAAAAAGTTAAACTGACAAGGGACTTCCACTTCTAAGAAAATGGAATAGATATACTCTCCCTTATTCCTTCCACTATGCACAACTAAAATCTCTGCACATTATATATAAAACAAACATAAGAATACTCTGACAGGTAGAGAGAATAAGGCACACTGGTTGTACACTTCGGGACACAAGGAATGACACGATGGTACATATCCTCAGTTTCCTTTTTTTCCTCATATGTCCCAGACAGGAGCTAAAGAAGCCAGCAACCCAGTTAGTGTGGATGAAAAAGTCCCAAACGGAGCCTGCTCTCTCTAGCCAGCAGACCAGGAAAAAGACAGACTGGAAAGGCAAAACACTTTTAGACAATAACTGCTCTACCCTAGCCAAACATCACAGAAAAAAACTATGGCTCCACCTCCACTGACACCAGCAAAAGCTAAGTGGGAAGCCTAGACTTCCACCTTTCTTAGCTTGTAACAACACCTGCCAAGGTGGTAGCATAGCAGGCCAAGATGGAGCTATGGCTTTCAACACTGCTAGCTGAGGATGAGTATGCCATCCACCCACCACGGTATCAGCGGTGAATACATGGGTATCCCTGACTCCCTTTTCCACTGGCAGCATTCACGTCATCCACTCCATGTATCTGCTAAGGTGGTGTCAGAGGAGACCTAGCGGAGCATCAAGACTTTCACTATCACTGAGTATTAACGAGGCCACACCAATGCAGTGTCAGCAGCGAATACATGGAGAGCCAGAACTCCGACCTTTGCACAGCAGTAATAAAGAAATGCCCCTCAACAGAGGGGCTGAAAAACCTGGTCTTCTGCCTCAGTCTAGCAGTAACAAGGGTTGCCTCCCCCTTCCCCTGCCAGAGCATCACCACAAAAAGCCAGTTATAAAAGATGGTTTAAGTAAGATCTAGACTGCTAAAAGACAGTATGAGAATGTCCAGGTTTCAACTGAAAATCACTCATTATAACAAAAACCAAGAACCAGGACATGACAGAAATGTTGGAATTACCTGACATATGTTTGAAGCATCCACAATAAAATGCTTCAGTAGGCAATTATGAATATGCTTGAAATGAAGGAAAAAAAGCAGAAAGGCTCAAAAAAGAAATAAAAGTCTCAAAGCTTATCCAAGAAAAGTAGGAACAATGGAAGTTTTAATACACAACTTAGATTTCAAAATCTGTCACAAAAACCACAAACGACAGAAGAGAAAATAGATAAATGGGAACTATTAAGAATCAAACATGTCCTCATCCGAAGATTTTATTAACAGAACTAAAAAGCCACCTACAGAATGGGAAAAAATATTTGGCAACTCTATGTCAGACTGATGCCCGATCTCCATAATCTATAAGGAACTACAAAATATCAACAAGAAAAAGATAAATCATCCAGTTAAGCGATGGGCAAAGGAGATGGACAGACACTTCTCTAAAGAGGAGATCCAGGCAGCCAAAAAACACATGCGGACATGCTCACGATCATTAGCTATTAAAGAAATTCAAACCAAAACTACAATGAGATACCATCTCACCCCAACAAGGTTGGCCTTGATCCAAAAAACACACAACAACCAATGCTGGAGAGGCTGTGGAGAAACTGGAAGTCTCCTACACTGCTGGTGGGATTGCAAAATGCTGCAACCTCTTTCGAAAGCAACCTGTTGCTCCCTTAAAAAGCTAGATATAGATATACTGGCTTTATTTGACCCAGTAATTCCACTGCTTGGAATATATCCTACAGAATCAAGGCCACTCACACCAACTGATAGATGCACACGAATGTTTATCACAGCACAGGCCACAACAGCAAAAAGATGGAATCAGCCCAGATGCGAAACAACAGAGGAATGGATAGAGAATCAGTGGTATATATACTCATTGGAACACTATGCAATGAATGATGAAGAACAACAATGATTTTAGGAAACATCTCACAACCTGTTTTCAATTGGAGGACATTATGTTGAGTGAAAGTAGGCAGCAACAAAAGGACAAATATTGTATGAGAGCCCTATAATAAGAACTTAAAAACAGACTCATGCATAGAAGAAAAGACTCTGACGGCTGCAAGGATGGGGAGGGAGGGAGGGGAAAAAGTGGGGTAGTGATTAGATAGTTGATAGAAACTTGGCTGGGTAAAATATGGGACAGCACACATTAGAAAGAAGGTCAATATTAACTGGACTTTAACATAACATGATTACTCCTCCCATCTTGATCCTTTATTACAAGGACACAGTAGCTGGGGCGGTGGGCTGGGGACTATGCTCTCAGGGGAAACTGAGACCAATTGGCACAACTAGTGTTTTGCTAAGACAGCCCTCTGCACCCCACATTGGTGAGTGGTGTCTGTGGTCTTAAAAGCTGCCAAGCTGCCATCCAAGGGTACAGCAAATGGTCCCAACTTAGCACGAACGGATGATCACCAAGGGCCAAAATGACATGGGGGAAAGAGAACCCAGAAGACAGAGAGACCCATGTGAGTGGGTGCCTACATCAACTTGTGACTGGAAGAACCTGATGGTGCTTGGCCACCATGAGTGACAGCCATGATGGAAATCACAAAGTGGACTCTCACTGGCAATATAAGGATAAAAAGGGGTGCACTCTGAGAGCTCCATTAAAATACTGCAACTGATGGTCCATTGGCCTCAGGGTTCCCCTGGGAGCATGGCCCTTAGCCCTAATGCTGCCGCTGTCCATAAATCATAATGGAGGTCAATTCTTGGATAGGAATGGATTGGACTTCGTGACACAGAGTGACCATATCATGTGTGCACTTCATGGTTCTATACATTTATAGGATGTTGTTCTGCTGATCTCTTACTGGAGGAAGGGGAGTGCGTGGAGAGGAGGGGATAGGAGATTGTTGGGAGGATAAGACACGTATGGAACAGAGAGGAAGAGTGTGCTGTCACTGGGCACCAAGAGAGCAGTGGGAGCTGCATATTGGTGGGTGTGCAATTTATATGGGAATGTACATTTTCATTCAATCAGAATTAAAATAAAAGAAAGAAAGAAAAGTCTCAACATCAAAAAAGAGAAGATATACAGAAGAACCTAGTAGAGATTTTAGAACCGAAAACTCTAATAACTAAACTAAAAGTGGATGGGCTCAACAGCAGAAGGGAAAGACAGAGGGAAGAATCAGTTAACTGGAAAAGAGAATAATAAAAACTACTAATGTGAACAACAAGGAGAAAGCAGACCGAAAATAAAAAAGAAAGAAAGAAAAGAACAGCGCCTCAGGAACTTGTGGTACTGTAACAACAACAACAAAAGATCTAACTTTCATGCCATTAGGGTCCTAGAGGGAGTGGAAAATAAAAGATAGGGCTGAAGATACACTGGAAGAAATAATGACTGGAAGCATCCCAACTCTGACAAGAGATATTAGCCAGCAGACTGAAAAAGCTGAGTGAACCACACATAAGATAAACCAAAAAGAAATCCACACCAGAAAACATCATAATTCAACTTCTGAAAACAGAAGATAAAGAAAATATTTTTGATCTACAGCAAGGCAAAGAGTTCCTGGATTTGATACCAGTAACATGATCCATAAAAGGCAACACTGACAAACTGGATTTTATCAAATTTTAAAATATTTGCTCTGTGAAAGACCATGGTAAGAAGATGAAAAGACACATTATAGCCTGGGAGAAAATACCTGCAAGTTAAATATTCAACAAAGGGTTAGTAGCTAGATAAGATAAAAACATCTTAAAACTCAACAAAAAAGCAAATAATATTGTCAGAATATGAGTAAAGACCTTTCACCAAAGATACACAGATGGCATAGGCACATGAAAAGAGGTCTAACATCATGAGCCATTATGGAAATGAAAATTATAACCCAGTGGGCTATCACTACACACCTATCACAACAGCTAATATAAATGACAGTGGTAACAGCAAATGCTAGTGAGGATGCAGAGAAACTGGATCACTGATTTATTGCTGGCAGGAATTTAAAATAAAATTTATATAACATTCTTGAAATTATAAAATTATGAAAAAAGCAAATTAGCAGTTGTCAGAGTTAAGGAGGGCAATGTGAAGGGTTCTTGTGGTGGTGGAAGCGTTCCCTGTCTTAATTGTACCAATGTCAATGGGTTATGCAAGGTGGCACCTGACGAGAAACTGGATGATGGATACACAGGATCTCCCTGTATTATTTCTCAAAAATGTGCATCAGTCTATGATTATCTCAAAGTAATGAGTAAACGATCAAAAAGGAAAAACAGAACAAATAAAAAAACCCAACAACGACTGGACTTTCTTTCATAGGTATACATGTGAGGGAGCAGGAAGAGTTCTCTTGAGTTCAGGGCAGTCTTGACAGAGAACTCTTGACCACCTTATTGCTGTTCTCAGCATAGAGAACTCAGAGATAGTAGGGCCAGTTCTGGGCTTGCCTAAGAGGTTTCAGACACAGTACAGCAAAAAAAAAAACAAAACAGTTCGTTATAGAATACATTCAAAATTCCAGAAGACACAAGGTCTCCTAGGTGCCCAGTAGCTCAATGTTAACCTGGGATCAGGTATCACTTCCCTGCGGCACCACCCCACAACAAGACATCACTGGTTCTCACTAATCTACACCTCCACCTAGTAGCAAAGGAGAACCTTATCTGACTCGGCCTATCAGAACAAGGAGATGGAGCCAGATCACACCAATTGACAGTTTTCTCTTGCCAGATCTTAGAATTCTTCTTCTTTCTTTTTCCCCCCTCTCTCCTGATTTGGGATTTCTCTACTATTCACTTTTCTTTTATACAAACTCATTTCTCCTTTAAATATTTTTCCTTTCTCTACTATACTTGGAAACCCTGCTGGCATAGTGGTTAAGTGCTACAGCTGCTAACCAAAAAGATGGCAGTTAAAATCCACCAGGCGCTCCTTGGAAACTCTGTGAGGGAGTCCTACTCTGTCCTGTAGGGTCGCTATGGGTCAGAATTGACAGCAGTGGGTTTGGTTTGGGGTTTTCTACTATATTTGTGTTACTCTGATTAATGTCCAGATTAATTTTCTTTCTACCATTGTTCCTCAAGATTTCTAAAAGATAATTCACCAAACACCAGAAAAATACAAATAAATTTCAGGGCAACATTTGGTACAATCACTTTCTGGTTCAGCCTTCCATCCTAAGTTGGTTTATCTCCTGCAGGAACAGATAACAGGTTTTTTGTTTTTTAACTTACAAGCAACACACTCACTTTTGGTATAAAAGTGCTGAAAGGTAGTTCCTGAGCTGGGGTAAAAATGTGGTTGACAGGCTGCATGTGTTAGAAATAGCGTGTGCAGGGATGCTCAGGAAGTAGAAAAGCTGCCTGGGAGGTGGGTGAAGCTGAGAGAGCAGGAGCTTTTCTGAGTAATTCCAAAACAGCAAGTGTAACTTCCTTTCCCTATTTTTAACTTTTTACCTCCCCCTCTGTGATCTCTGGCACTTCCTGGGCCATATGGATTATAGATCTTCAAAAACTCTTAAATGTTTGGATTTGAGGTCTACAGAAATTAGAAATTCTATTCCAGTTTGCAGTCAAAAGAACTATCACCAATGTACCTCATATACAAGAAAGTTCATATGATGGAACATCTTCAGGAAAGAATTTAAAAATAGTTCTACTATAAAAATTTTAAAATACAAACAAAAGTAGAGTAGCCTTATGAACTGCCCTGTACCCATCACTCAATTTCAATAATCGTCAACCACAGCCCATCTAATTTAATATATATGAAGTCCAAAAATTAAGTAAGCGAACTTAACTGTTCTAAGTGCTGTGTACTTCACTGCTAAGTATCAACTATGGTCACCTCTGAAGGACTTACCTTGGGAAGCTATATACAAATGCCAGTGCCTAGTCAACCCTTCACAGCAATTTTGGAACTCTTTCTGGAATGGCCACTGTACACAGTAGCACAATGGCAAGTTTGTGAACTTAGTTGTATGGTTGTCTTTAAGGGACTTTTTAGCCAGTAAACAAATAACAGTATTGGAACATCCTCCCTACTCACCCGATCTGGCCCCCAATGATTTCTTTCCTTACCCCCAAATAAAGAAAACATTGAAAGGAAGATTTTTGATGACATACAGGACATCAAGGATAATATGATAACAGCTCTGATGGCCATTCCAGAAAAAGTATGTTCCAAAATTGCTTTTAAAAGTTGACTAGGTGCTGGGGTCAGTGTATAGCTTTCCAAGGGGAGTACTTCAAAGGTGACCATAGTGATATTCAGCAATGAGATGAGTTCATGAACTGTCACACCTTGCATACCCATACACTTTTCTCTTCCACATAATTTTGAGACAAATCCCAAATATCACATCATTTCATCTGTAAACATGTCAGTATGTATTTCTAGAACACAGAGACTTTTTAGAAAAATAAGCAGTGTCACTACTACATCAAAAAATTAAAAATAATTCCTTAATATCAATCAGTAGTCATATTTCCCTGAGTCTGAAAAACTTTTTTACACTTTATTTTTTGAAAAGCTCCATATATTGCAATTGCTGTTATCTCTTAGGATTTCTTAAATCTGTAAGTTCTTTCTCCACTTCATTTTTTTCTCTTGGAGTTAAGCAACATAGCTGCTTGCTTTACAGTTTCCTCCAATCTCGATTTTGCTGGCTGCATTCCTGTGGTATCACGTAACCTGTTCTCTAACCCTCTAGAAAGAAATAAACCAAACCAGACCCACCGCCATCGAGTCAATTCCCTCTATGCTTCCTGTAAATTAGTAGATGAATGTTTGTATTTACTGAGATTCAAACTTTTTTTTTGGTGCATATTTATGTGTATATATTCATGTGTGTGCATATATATATATGTTTACATATTTTAAGTCATAGTCTGAAAAGCAAAAAGGCCAGTTCATTCATTAAACGTTTATTGAATGCCTTCTATGTCAGTCACTAGACAACGGCACTGGGGATACAGATCTAAAGACAGACTTATCCCTAAGCTCAAGTAGTTCACAGCTAATGAATGTAGTAAGTGCTAGGAGGGAGCACAAAGGATGGACACTGAGTATACCCTGGACTGCGAGAAGAATGTACAGATTTGTATTGGAAGAAGTATAGCCAGAACGCTCCTCAGAGTAAGAATGCTAGAACTTTGTTTTATATACTTTGGACATGTTATCAGGAGCAACCAGCTCCTGGCGAAGGACATCACGCTTGGTGAAGTAGAGGGTCAGTAAAAAAGTGGAAGACCTCTTGGGCTCACACAGCAACAACTGTGAGGATGGCAACAAACAGGGCAGTGTTTCGTTCTGTTGGTACAATGTAATTGTAAGTCAGAACGGATTCAATAGCAACTAACCACAATTTGTCTATGTCTGTCTAAGTGTGATGTATGTAGAAACATGGTGTCATTTTCCTTGGTATCTTCTATTTCCTGTGGGCAATATGAGGCCAGTCACTGGCAGAGGCATGGTGGAGGGGGGAGGAGGGTGGTGTGGGCAGCTTGAGGGTGCTAGTGCAGATCGGACATCGCTCTCGTGGTGACTGGGAGCTGACCGCAGACCAGCGGAGAGAGGTGGACTGGGTAAAGCCCAGGGGTGGCTAGAGTCCAGAAACACACAGAGGTGGCAGCAGTGGGCACCATGGAGACATTTACAGTGCTCCAGCATCCTGTCTATAGAATGAGAGCCAGCAACTGGAGAGATATCCACTGTGGATGATGACTGGCTTCTTGTGCAGCTTTAACATTTGCTCAAAAGGTACTTTCAAGGGGAACCATCATCCAAACAACTAAAACAAAAACAAAAACCCAAATCCACTGTCATTGAGTCAATTCTGACTTACAGTGACTTTCTATGACAGAGGAGAACTTCCCCATAGAGTTTCTAAGGAGTAGCTAGTAGATTCAACCTGCTAACCTTTTTGGTTAATAGCTATTGCACTTAACCACCTATGCCACCATGGTTTCCAGTCATCTATTAATATCAGTTCCCTATTTACTATTATTAATTAAGGATACTAGGGTGGCTCTAACAGAAATACCACAGAGCGGATGGCTTTAACAAAAGGAGGTTTATTCTTACATAGTCTGGTAGGCTGCAAGTCCATATTAAGGGTGTCCGCTCCAGGGGAAGGCTTTCCCCCTTGTCGGCTCTGGAGGGAAGTCCAGTATTCCATCAGTTTTTGTCCAGGGAGCATCTTGGCACAGGAACCTCAGGTCTGAAGGACATGCTCTTCTCCTGGTGCTGCTTGCTTGCTTGATGGTGTGAGGTTCCCAATTCTCAGCCTGCTTCCCTTTCCTTTTATCTCTTGCAGGATGAAAGGATTAAGGGTGGGGCAAGCCACACTCCCAGAAAACTCCCTTTACAGTGGAGCAAGGAGGTGATCCTATAAAGGGATTTGCAGCCCCACCCTAATCCTTTAACATACAACATAGGAAAACCACAAAATGGGGGACAGTCACAAGATACTGGGAGTCATGGCCCAGCCACATGGCTACACATATTTTTGGGACACAATTCAATCCATGACAGATACCATTCCAAATCTGTATTCACATCTGTGATTTGGGGTTTAGGCCTGAGCCAAGACTTCCAAATTCCTATTTACTTTTTGTTCAGATTTTCTTATTTGTAAAATGTGGATGAAATAACTATCCAACCCTGAAAACACACAGAGACACACACACATAATCCTTAACAGTATTATGAAAATTTACCCATCATCATCAGTAAAAATATAAAACAACATTTACATACAATTTCTACATGCAAAGGTTTTGATGATTTTCTACTATTTCTCACACAACTGATGCAAGAAGTCAATACTGTGTTCTCAGTTAACGAACATGGAGATGGAAGGAAGGAGAAATCTCAGACACACTCAAGGTGTTCCTGTGTGGTCATTTAAAAAGAAGGAACCTCAGAGCCACTGGCTATTGTTCTTGTGGGCAATGTCACCCCCTTTTAATGACTTCAGGAAACAACCAACAGCCTATCTGACAATCGTATATTAGTGCTGAAGAACATTTCCTTTGTCAACCTGCCTCTCCACCTTTTATCCATCTTATCTCCCTTTAATGAGTTAAGGTGAATACCTGTCAAGAGATGCTGTACTCTATCTTAGCCTTAGGGGCAACACCTCCAATTCTATCCTCCTCCAGTCTAGTATTCCTTGGATAAGGAGCTCTGGTGGTGCAGTAGTTAAGCACTCAGGGGCTAATCAAAGGTCAGAGGTTTGAACCCACCAGCCACTCTGCAGAGAAAGATACAGCAGTCTACTTCTGCTTCAGTAAAGATTAGAGCCTTGGAGTAGTTCTCCTCTGTTCTATAGCCACTATGAGTTGGTATCGACTTGAAGGCCATAGGTGAGCTTTTCTTTAACTCTTTGGATAATGCATGTAGTTTCTGTGGCTATTTTTCTACGTATGAAATGATTGAGTGTGAACAGCTCTTCAGGAAGCATGGAAAGTTCAGATTCCTACACTTAGCAGTGGGATAGTTTACTTCTTTTCAAAGGGCCTGATACAGATGTGGAGCTTGATTAAAGTAGAAATTATTCTCTCTGAAAATGGTCAATAGCTGTTGTAGGTGCAAAAGGGGGTCAGGTAGGGTGTTTGAGGAGCAAGGCATTATACATATTAATGAGTCTAAGCGTCTGCAGGCCTTATTTTTCTCAGCCAAAATCATGTGAATGCTCATTGCAAGGAGGAACTAAAGTCATTTAGTCTTTGACCCTCCTCTTTGCAATGCTCACAGCTGTAGTAAAAGCACCTGAGCTGTGAAAGGAAAGCAAACTAGTTTGAAATAGAATGTTGATGTTAATAAGAATGTTTTTAGTTATTTTTAAGTGGAGATATCTGAAATTCCATGAATACGGAAAGAAGCCCTTAAAATAACCACAAACACTCTGCACACTTTTCCAAAATAAAATAATACCTTAAAATAATACCAGTCACACAGTTGTTTGGGAGACTAAAGCCAGGGAAAAACACCTCCATCTGTTGCACTATTGCTTTATTAAAAACAATGTTACGCTAACTTGGGATGTGAACTGGATGGTCCTGGGTAGGGGTTTTCCTACTCAGTCTGGCTAGATTTCAGGATAAGATGGAGTTAAGTCAAAGGCGGACAAAAGCAACCAAGAAAAAGAGTCTATGGATGTTCCTTTTTTTTAACATACATTTAATTTTGGTAATTATTTCTCACAAACTGAACCCATTTTAGGGTCAAACACACTGATTCTGGGGCTCAACTGAGGGGGTGCTCTAGCACTCAGAAGACCACAATACAATGTTTACAACTGACGTACTGTGTTCTCCACAGTTTACACAGAAAAAAACAAAGGAAGTCATAATTTACACTGGAACAATAGTGTTTTTTGTTTCTAGTGTTACCATCTGTAGATTAGCTAATAAGCCAGTTTCATTCCCTTCTTTGTCTGTGTTCTCATTTTTCCTTTCAGCTAAGAATACCTGTCCCAGAGACAGCCCTCAAGTGACTGGCAGAATCAGCATTATTCTGCGTACCCCTGAGAAGGCCACAAGAGAGTCCAGGAATCCTACCAAAGTTGTGGCTTGAGGCTTCTGGTTTCAAAATTCTCACTATGCTTTTATCTGCCTGCTGCTCAACAGGACTGCCTCAGCTTCAGTTCTCCCTCTGATAGCTGTTGCTACTGGATGGAGAGACAGACAAGGTATTCATTTGGAGAGAGATATGTAACATCTTGCTGAAACTGTTCAAGAGTTATATGCCATGTAAGAAAAGGATTAACACTTGATGAAAATGGAAGAAATGGAAGAATATGAGAAAGCAAGCGTTTAGAGCAGATTTAGAAACTAGTGTGAGGACGGACAGAGAAGTGTCTACCCAGTGGGCACACAAAGACTGTTAGCTTTGCAGGTCTGGTAGTGTATTTCAGAGAGTGGAGGCTGAGACTCAGCCAGAGTTCTGTTTCCACCTCTGGGACCAAGTGCTTCACATCAGCAGGTTTAAAACTACTTGATGACTGACTGACTCTATAAAGCTCTCTGAATCTCTTGGACGAAAGCATATACAGTATACACACACACACACACTCATGCATACCCAAACCATTGCCACTGAGTCAGTATCGACTCACAGTGACCATATAGGGCACAGTAGAACTGCCCCATAGGCTTTCTGAGGAGCAGCCACTGGATTCCAACTGCTGACCTTTTGGTTAGCAGCTGGATTCTTAACCACTGCACTACCAGGGCTCCAGTATACAAAATATTATTACTTTATTATGATATCATATATGATTCCAGTGGTTTACACTAGACTAACCATATCCTATATCCTACTTTGATCAGCCTCTAGTATTTTAGGAAGATTTCAATGATCTCATCGTATCCTTGGTCGATGAAACAATTCCACTGAGGAAGAGAAATGCCCTTTGTGCTTTGGGAAAATCCTGTCAAGTGTGGGATGTACTTCCTTTGTACCACTGTCTTCTCTGATGCCATTAGACCCACACAGTTCTGCAGCTTTTTTAGAAAATGATGACACTGTTGGTCTGGATGGACTTCCCCGGCAAGCTGAGAGTCAGAGCTGCCTAGAAGACAGAAGATCTGGCTCCTGACTCATAGCACGACTTTTCTCCAAACAATTACATGCATTCTTTGGTCTTCTTAGACTTTCAGTAACATACATATGTTTCCTTTATTGTGTGAGGAAAGAAAAGATGAGGAAGGAAAAGACAGGCATTTGAAGACTGGAAACTAATTTCAGAAAGATTAAAATACTGTGATACATTTTAAATTCTAATTTCAAAAAGCTGATTAAATATTTTCCCTAGAGTTTTAAGTCTAGTCCTTGTATAAGAAATAATTTTCTCACCCTGGAAAATTAGCCCTTTCAGGCTCACAGGACACCATTTAATGATAGGAGAGAAAGACTATGATGAAAGGGCTCTAGAGACTTGAAGATAGCTTCACTAGGTCACACAGGCTTTGTCTTGGAATGAGCCACACACAGTTGTACACTGTTGCTATTAGTTTTGTTTCCTGGGACAATTTTGTCAGATCAAAATATATCAAAGACTTGGGTATATAAAAAGGTATCTGGGACATCTCCAGTAAGTGTTCCAAGCCATTTACACATCTCTGCACTGGAAGGGCTTACACCTGTAAAGGTAACTGGACACACAGACTTTGTCCATTCATATCTATTATTTAATAGTACGGTGACCGTAATTAAGCACACAAGCTCTGGTATCATGCTGCTTAGGTTGAAATTCTGGTACAAGCTGTATGACCTGGGGCAAGTCACTTTTCCTCTCTGGACTTCTGTTTTATCATTGGTAAAATGTAGATAATAATTTGGTTATTAAGAGTATTGATTTAGGTAATGCACATGGATATAAAACACAGTATCTGACACATTGAAAAGTGCTCAACAAATGTTAGTTAGCTGCTATTAGATAGCACAGTTTAGATTAGGGAATTCAGAAATGTCCATTTCCATCTTATTTCCCCCAAAGCATCCTCCTCCTGCCCGCCAAAAGAGACACTGGCATTATCACAGACTTGGCTGATCTGTATTAATCCCACTGTCAGCACTTGTTAAGAGCAGAACATATGCTTTACATTAAGAAGGTAGATTGAACACATGCATCTAATTTTAATTCCACTTGAAATCCCACTAAAACTGTTATCCATAGAGACTTTCTAAAATGACAAGTCCACAAGGATTTGAGGAACAAGAGGGGAAACAACAGCAACAAAAGCAGATGGATAAGTGGTAGCTGACGTAGCACATCCAACAAAGAATCACATCTGAAGAGAAGAAAGCTAAGAACCAACCCAATTTCTCCTAAGACTCTGGAAATGAAACCAAGGAGTGAGGTCAAATAGTGGTGTGTGGCTCAATTAAGCAGAAACTAGGTGAAAACCATTTAAGAAGAATTACATTCCTAAATTTGCACCCTCCTCCCAAATCCAAATTGATTCTGCTAGAGCCAGGAAGGGAAGTCTGGAAGTGATAAATCACAGGGCCTCCAGGCTGGCCAAACACCCTGGACAGCATAAGTACCATATTTAAAACAGATTATGTGAATGTGCACATATTGAATGTAGAGTGCAGAGAAACTCAGGCCTCTTCTCTTACTTGGCTCCCAGAACACTGGCAGCAAGGTTTTCAACTTCTGGTCAGGAGATGGGAAACTTTTCTTTGGGGAATCTAGCCAGCAGAAGAGAAAAAAAAAAAAACAACCCTAAAGATTCTGATTATTGGGAATTTCCCAACAAAAAGCTCACCCAGGTCAACCCTACAGTAAAGGTAACAGACAACAAGCCCTACTCACACACTCACAAGCATCCAATCAGCTTTTTAGACCACGTTTAATCATAAGTTGACAATCAAGAAATACTAGACAGCTGTGACAAGTCTGTGACATGGGAGAGTCCAAAACAAATGGAAGGGAAAACAACTCTGCAAAGAACAAAGACTACAAAGGGAGAAGGAAAAACAAAAACTCTCATTAAAATCCTCTGAGGTAATAGTGCATCCATGAAACAATTTTTTTTTCTTTGATAGAAGAGAACGAGTTAAAACACAATTTCCTGAATTAAAAAAAATCAACAGAAAGGTAGAAAGACAACACTGAGGAAGTTTCTCAGGAATGGAGCAAAGAAATAAAGAAAAGAAAAACAGGTAGAAAACAAGAAAAAAATGGGTGGCTTGGCTGCAAGACTTGGTATCTGAATAACTGTGGGTTCAGAGAGAGAACAGGGATAAGAGTGAAAGAGTCAATGGTACAATCAAACAGTATTTCCCAAAACTGAATAATCTGGGTTTCTAGAATAAACAATCCACTGTATGCTCAACTCAAAGGCTAAATATAGACTCATACTATTTTAATCAGCTAGTGCTGCTCTAACAGAAATACCACAGAGCAGATGGCTTTAACTGAGGAAGGTTTATTCTTACACAGTCTGGTAGGCTACAAGTCCACATTCAGAATGTCTGCTCCAGGGGAAGGCTTTCCCCCTGTTGGCTCTGGAGGAAAGTTTGGTATTGCATCAGTCTTTGTCCAGGGAGCATCTTGGTGCAGGAACCTCAGGTCTGAAGGACGCACTCTTCTCCTGATGCTGCTTTCTTGATGGTGTGAGGTTCCCAATTCTCTGCTTGCTTCCCTTTCCTTTTATGTCTTGTAGGACAAAAGAATTAAGGGTGGGGCAAGCCATACTCCAGGGAAACTCCCTTTACAGTGGAGCAGGGAGGTGAACCTATGAAGGGATTTACAGTCCTACTCGAACATACAGCACAGGAAAAATCACACAATGGAGGGCAATCGTAAAATATTGGAAATCATGGTCCAGCCACATGGCTACACATTATTTTTTGTGGGGACACAATTCAATCCATGACACATACCAAGTTAAATCACTGTAAAATTTTAGAACACTAGAGACAAAGAAGATTTCAAAAGCCTTCAGGGAGAAAAAAAGCAAATCATACACAAGGTATCAGGAATCACAATGTCTTCAGACTTCAAGAGTAACAATGAAAGCAGGACACATTGTCCTGAAAATTGTGAAAGAATGTATTTCTAACCTAGATGTCTATTTCCAGCTGTACTATTATATAGAGGAATATTATAAAGACATTTTCAGATGTGGAAAACAAACAAACAAAAAACAAAACCACTCCTGTTGAGTTAATTCTGACTCAGCTGTGACCCTAGAGGACAGAGCAGAACTGCTCCATAGAGTGTCCAAGGAACACCTGGCAGATATGAACTGCCAATCTTTTGGTTAGCAGACACTACACTTAACCAGTACACTACCAGGCATGGAAGCTCTAAAAAATTTTACCTTCCCATGCACCTTTTCTTAAGAAGTTCCTGGAGAATGTGTTCCACTAAAACAAGAGACTAATCCAAGAAAGAAGAAGACAGGAAACAGGAGATCTAGTATAGGAGAGAGGCAATGGAGATCCCCAAGAGAGCAATGAAGGGAGATCCCAGGATGACAGCTGTGTATCAGGTATAGAGGGGAATCAGTCTAGACTGGAAAGTGACTCAAGAGAGCCACAATGGGGACTGCCATCACCAAGATCCCCACTTTTTAACCTGAGCAAAGAACACTTCAGTGAGCCTACGTGTGGCTTATCTTAGCCACGGGCTAGAGTTCCTGCACTCCTTTCTACGTCTCCCTGCCTGGTTCGGTGAAGACTTGCACTTTACTAAAAATGTAGGAGATTTCTGCTTTGACCTACTCCTGAAAGCTGGAGGAAAGCCAAGATGAGTTTAGAGGTAGAAAACACAGAGGAGCGTACTCTTTCTGATCATATTTCTGTAAGCCATCATGTACCTGGTCCAGACTACAGCTCTGCCAGATATCCTGGCTCTGGTAAACTCTTTCCTAAGATTTACTCATGACTTTGAACCCTGACTTCCCTGCAAAAGGCTCTTATAATCTCTCAGAGAAGCCAAAGCCAGATCACAAACCAAAGACTCTATTCAGCTTATCTTCTTGAGGAAGCTTTTATCTAACAGTGACAATTCTGCCTTTTCTTCCCACAGCTAGGGTTGAGCTTGCTACCTAAGCAGTGCAGAAAAGCAAGTTATCTACATAGATGTCAAAAGGATGTTACACGGACAGTGGATGGGGGGAGGCTAGGATGGGACTGTAATTGGGGCAGGGTGCATAGGGTAATTTGTAAAATGACAGATGAACACAGGAGTGTTAGTTTTATTACTACTCTTGAAATTATACTTTAAACAGTCTTTTTACACATGATACATTTTATATCCCCCCTCAGGTTTTATATTAATGTTGAATCATTTGAGGGTGCTGATATTCTACCTTTTTTGACCTACAAAAAACCCTCAGTAATTTCATATGTTTAAACTTAATAGTTCAGGCTCAAGTTAACAATCTAATTTTCTTCATATGCAAAATGTGGAATACTAAGAAAAGACATGAGGGTTTCTGTTTTAAATGTAATCAATTTTAATAATGTGACAGGCTTGTGTGCATAAACACATGCATGCCTGTCCTCTAAAAAGTTAAAATGTTAAGACTCTAATGGGGAAATTCCTTTCTGCTTCCCAGAGAAAAGATCTGGCAAATTTTATAGTCATACAACTACAGTTTAATATAACAATGGGGATTTATGAGCAGTTTTCAGAAATCCCCAAACCCTTACATTTCCCTCACTTTTGCAGAAGTAGAGATGCAGAAACTGGAAATGACAGGAAGCAGTAATGGGGATGTGATGTGAAAGAAAGAATTAGAATATAAAGAGCATAAAATGAGACAATTCTCTAATCAGTGCAGAGATACACCATGGACTGAGCTGGTTCTGGGTAGAAGAGCCGAGTTGAGCCTCTTAGGGATAGAGATGAAAAAGTTACATAAACCAAAAAGAAGACACTTTTATGTTTTCTCTATAAGCTAGGAGTTACTGGGCAGTATACTTTAAATGTTTATCTGCTTATCACTAATGAATCCTGCTCCTATTCCCACTTCGCATGTATGGAAACTGAGGCTTCATGAGGTTAACTCAAGGTCTCAGTAAACAGCAGAACCAGGTTTCAAATCTTGGTACTCATGCTTTGAATCAGTAACCCTTTTATAATAGGTAACTCTCAATTTCAACTCCTTTCATTTCCAAATATTTCCTTCTTAATCCTGGCTCTTATCGTACCCCAATTGTGATGATTATTATTACAGCAGCATCTACTGTTCTACCTTTCTTCAGTGAATTTTGGGAAATCTCTAGGTACTTCCACTGGAAAGCCCAACATTGTATTTGTCAAATGGGGACACACACAAGCATTATTTGGCAATGTTTGGGGTACTTGAAGTCACAGAACAAGTAAGGCACATCCTCTTGGCATGACCATCTTACTTCAAGTATTCTGGGGGGGGCCTCCTTGTTTTTAACGTAAAAACAAATGTAGACATAATGATGTCTTAGAATGCAAGATTTGCGCTAACTTAAATAAGAATCTGACGATATTCTATAACTGCCTCAGGTTACTTTAGGTGATACCCTCTAATCCTTGGGGATAGAACTTTTTTCTTCTCTCCTAAGGGAGTACTCTGCAAAATAGTATGAAAAGTGACCACCAGATTATAAAATAACTTGGTCAAGTATGGCACTCTACCCAGCCTAGGAATAAAATTACAATATGAAACATGGCCTTAATATGGCCATTTAAAGGCATTTCCAAAAGACTGTACTTTGAAATATATGAAAAAGATGTTAGAGAATGCAGTTTGAACAGTATATTTTATGATGGCTTTTTGTGTGTAAAGTTTATGCATGCATATATGTGCTGAAAGGAGGCCTGATGGCCTAGTGGTTAAGAGCTTGGCTGCTGACCAAAAGGCTGGCATTTTGAATCAACCAGTTGCTTCTTGGAAACCTGACAGGGCAGTTTCTCTCTCTTCTATAAGGTCACTGTGAGTCAGAATTGATTCCACTGCAACAGGTATGTGTTCAAAACAGCCTTCCAAGGTACACACTGAACTGTTAACAGTGGTCTGCTGTGGAGAGCAGGAGTAGGAGAGAACTTTCACTTTCTATCTTCTGATACCATCTGACTTCTTCCCCAATAAACATGTACACTACTTTCATAAAGAACACTTCAAAGTTTAAAAATCACTCAACAACAGCAAACACAATAAGCCCAAAAGATGACAGCAAGATAAAAAAGAATTCCTAAAGATACTCGAGGTCATTCTCAGTGATTATGCCTGACGGTCATTCTGAAGGTTGGTAGCATCTACACTGAGCAGGTTCAGCCTGAATTTCTTCAATTCAACTCAACTATTTATCTTGGGTCCATTATGACAGATTCTACTTGGGGTTCTGAAATATTCAGATGTTTATATTAATATGGTTCTTTTTTGTTTTTCTTCAAAAAGTTCGCTCCACAGAAGGGAGACCAACATATATGCAAGTCACTGTAATATGTATGATTCTAATGCAATACAAATAATACAGAATGTTACTGAATGGATGCACCTGTTCTGCTCCTGGTATGATTCTCAACACATATGCACAGAAGGGTGAATAAGACATAACACCCACTTTTAATGAGCTGAGAGCCCAGTGGGAGTAAATACAAAGTGTTGGTAGAATTTGCACAAGGGAGGGAGAAAAAAGTTCTATGGAGTGTTTTGAAAAATAAAATGGGACTTTCCAGACAGGGGAGGATGAAGGAAAGTGCATCCTAGAGTCAAGAATCAGCAAATATAAAGGCACAGACGAATGAAAAACAGCATTGGTATTTGGGAAAAATAAGGAATTTTCGAGTCACCAGAGTGCAAGGTGGAACAAACAATGAGCTGAGTAGAGGCGAGAAATGAAGCTAAGAAGTCAAATAACTGGGATTCTGGCATACTGCACGCAAGACCTTGGCTTTTATGTGATGAGAAGTCTCTGAAAGACTATAGTAGCAAGGAAGTAACACTTTTCAGATGTCCATTTCAGAAAGGACACTCAGTGATGTCTGGAATGTAAGTAGGCCAATTAGTAAACTTCTGCAGTAATGAAAGATGAGATTTTGTATCCTTTTTTAAAATATTAAGTCTGAAATATGATGCATATTTTGTTCTGACATTACCTCTCAACTAATTTAGCCACATTTCAAGTGCTTAACAGCCACACTGGCTATGGCTATCATACTGAACAGTCTAAGAATAGAAGGATTACTTTAAGGGCAGGGTTTGTTGACCATGCATAGGTGACAAATACAGAAGCAGAAATATCTGTGATCACTGGCTTGGGTAACTGGATGGAAGATGGTACCAGCAAGCTAAATAGATGGTACAGAAAGAGGAACAGGCCTGAAGGACAAGAAAGGAGAGATAAAAAGTTTCGTGTCAGCATGATGGCTTTAGAATGCCTGCACATTAAGCTTTCTGTGCAAGGTGACCTACCTGGTAACAGAGCCAAGATTCTAATCCATATCTCTGATGCCAACCCTTCCTATTACGGACCGAACTGTGTCCCCCTAAGACGTGTATCAACTTGCTAGCCGTGATTCCTAGTATTGTGTAGTTGTCCATAATTTTGTGATTTGATGTAATTATCCTACGCATTGTAAACCCTAACCTACATGATATTAATAAGGCAGAATTTAGGCAGTTATGTTAATGAGGCAGGACTCAGTCTACATGATTAGTTAGTATCCTAATTCAGTCTCTTCAGATATAAAAGAGAGATGTGAACAGAGATTAAAGGGACCTCCCATCACCAAGACAGAGAAGACAGGAACAGAGTTTGTCCTTTTGGCCCAGGGTCCCTGAGCTGAGAACCCTAGGCTCAGGGGAAGATGGATGACCAGGACCTTCTCCCAGAGCCAACAAAGAAAGCCTTACCCTAGAGCTGGCTCCCTAAATTTGGACACATAGCCTCCTAAACCGTGAGAGAATAAATGTGTTTGTTACACTTACAACAAACAAAACCAAACCCAGGGCCATTGAGTCAATTGCTACTCACAGCAATGCTACAAGACAGAGGAGGACCACCCGAGAGAGTTTCCAAGAAATACTTGGTGGACGTGAACTGTCAGTCCTTTGGTTAACAGCTGTAGCTGTTACAGCAGCACTAGATAACTCAAACATTTCCCAAAGATTAAATCTCCTCAAGGTGGGGTTTTGGAAACCCTGGTGGTATAGTGGTCAAGGGCTATGTCTGCTAACCCAAGATTTGCAGTTCAAATCTGCCAGGTGCTCCTTGGAAGCTATGGAACAGTTCTACTCTGTCTCTACAGGGTCAGTATGAGTTGGAATCAACTCAATGACAGTAGGTAAACTGGGGGTTAAACAGCCAAGCCAAGTGGGAAAAAAAAAAGCGTGCTGCATGGAAGGTCCAAGTCTTCCTTTATTTTCATTCAATGTGAAATACCTTTCCACCCGTGTCTGTCAAAAAAGGAAAACCCCGAAACAAAGTATGTGTGGCTGTACAGTATATCTCCAAAGCAACAAATTCTTCCATTAATTATGCAGGCATAATTCTCATTCTTTTTAAGAAAAAAATTGAGATTTTCAGTAATGTTCTCAAACTTTTAAAAGTCTAATACAAAAACATGCTTTCCAAGGCACTTTGTGTATTTTGCAAATGCATAGCTAACTTAACAGAAGTGGGCTTTTAAGAGTTCATCAAAATCATCTCTATACCAGAGTAGAAAACTAAGATCTCCTGATATCTTATAGAATTAAAAAGTGAGGGGATTCAGGCTTATTCTATAACCAAGGATGTTTACTTGAAACAAATTCTAATTTTTCCTCCAACCTCTGTACATCTACTGAGGAAAAGTGATACCTCTAAAAGTATGTGGGTGGCATCACAGCTGTTCCTGAAATTATCTGCTATCTCAAAAACAACAACAAAAAACCAGTTGGTTGCCTTAGAAATGGCTATGATTACACACACACACACATAGGTACTTAGGGATGGGAATAAACAAGCAAAGGAAATAATGTTTTCAAAGTAATGGTTTTCCAAAATAGAAACAGGTAATCTAAGAAAATCTACTTGCTAAATTTTAAAACAAAAAGGATAGTTTGAAAGTTGACCACTAGCCAGGAAGTAGTAGCCACAGTATTTTTAAAGGATGCTAAAATAAGAATGTATGTGTGCAGAATGCACGGAAACCAGAACTGTCTGAGTTGCAACTTTGGTGGTAAAATTGACAGATGAACCATCAACTCTACAGGCAGTACAACATTCCTATTACGCCCTTTGTCTCAAAAATGTTTCTAATTTTTTTCTGTAGAAACTAGAAAAGAAGACCCTTTTTTCTTTTTTCTCAAGTTGGACAATGGACAGTTCATGTGAGTGGGAAACTTGTCTCATTGTGACTTACTGAGTTGGTGTGACAATGACACAGCTTCATTCACACAGTGCTGACAGTCAATGTATGAAATTAAACAATGTATGATGTATCTGTTATCTGTCAAAAGGCAGGAGGCCAGGCATCTGCTTCTAGAATACATTACACTTGAGAGTTATCACGAGAAAATAATTTTACAAATTATATAGTCAGTCCTGTTCTTCACTGTTCACTGCCTGATCTAAGCACCAAGTTGATCATTTGCTTTGAAGAAATGATCAAAGTCACTTAGCTTCTGAGCCAGTGACCCTGATATGTAAAATGAGAGAAGTACAAATACTTATCCCACAGGGATGTGTGAAAATCTAATCAAATCAAATAATATATACTTGAAAGGGCTCTCTAAGCTGTAAAAGATTATTCATTATTACTGACAAGTGATAAAAGTGCAAACAATGTGGTGCACTCACATACAGCCTTGATTTGATACACTTAAAAGATTAACATTTTTAGGAGAACATGTTTTCATCAAAATGGAGTGGACATATTTTTTCGAATGTTCTTTAATTCCTTGACTTGAAACACATTCATTTCCTCTTTTTTAGTTTCATTTTCATCATTTTAGTTTAAGATGCCATTAGGCCATGTGCGTATATATTTGTACATAGACAGATGTACGTATATGCATATAGGTAGGTATGTACATGGATGTGTGTATACATATATATATATGTATGTATATAAGTGGAAACCCTGGTACCATAGTAGTTAAGTGCTACATCTGCTGACCAAAAGGCCTGCAGTTTGAATCTGTCACACACTCCTTGGAAACTCTATGGCGCAGTTTTGCTTTCTCCTGTAGGGTTGCTAAGAGTCATAATTGACTCAACAGAAGTGGGTTTATGTATATATATATATATATATATGTATGTGTGCATGTGTGTACATATACATGTATGTGTATGTGTATAAAATAAACCACATAAAGGACACGGTTATGGATAATTATTAAACAGAACCAAACATCTTGTGAAACTGGTTTCTGGGCTTGAAGGCTTAGGACCACAGTCTCAAGGGACAACTCAGTTAACTGACATAATACAGTTAGTTCTATATCCCAATGTGGTAAGTAGTGCCTGGGGTCTTAGAAGTTGGACAGTAGCCATCTAAGATGTAACTGTTTGTTACTACTTACCTGCAAAAAAAGAGAAAAAAGAAGACCAAAGACTCAGAGAAGAAACTAGTCTACAGGACTAACAGTCTACATGACCCATGGCCTGATCTACTCTGAGACCAGAAGAACTAGATGGAACCAGGCTACCCCTACCAATCAGTCTGTTCAGGGCCATAATAAATGGATCCTGACGGAATGGGAGAAAAAGGCAGAACAGAAATCACACTCTCGAAAAGAACAGACTTACTGATCCTGTTGAGACTAGAGAATGCTCTGAGATGGTCACCTTGGTAAACTCTTTTTTTTTTTTTTTTAATTTTTATTTTTATTTAACATAACTGAGTGAAAATGTACATTCACGTATAAATTTACATGCCCCCCTATATGCAGCTTCCACTGCTCTCCCTGTCCGGTGACTGCACACTATTCCTGTCTGCTTTGGTAAACTCTTTTACATGGAAGTTATCCCTTGAGGTCACCTTTTAGCTAAATAACAGATTGGCTTATGAAATAAAGAATATCACCCAGTGTATGCCTTTAAAAAATCATATACATGAGACCAAATGGTCAAAACTTACTCTAAAGCAAAGATGAGAAGGTAATGGGGCAGGAAAACTAGAGTACTGGAAACAATACAACCAGAATGGAATGAATGAGAATGATGACACATTGTGAAAAACATAACCAATGTTGCTGAATAATTTGTGTAGAAGTTGTTAAGTGGGAACCTAATTTGATGTGTCAACATCCACCTTAAATACCATAAAATATTTTTTAAAAAATGTTTTTAAATGCCACTCCAGTGGTTTTGGGGTTTCCCTGGGAGCATGGCCCCTGGCCCTGATGCTGCCCTTGCCCATAAATCATAACGAAGGTCCACTCTTCAGACACGAATGGATTGGACCTGGCGATGCAGACTGACCATATACTGGATGCACTTTATGGTTCTATGCATCTATATGATATCATCCTGCTGACCTCTGGCTGGAGGAAGGAGAGTGGGTGGAGAGGATGGGAAAGAAGACTGTTGGGAGGATGAGACATGTATGGAGCAGAGAGGAATAGTGTGCTGTCACCGGGCAGGGAGAGCAGTGGAAGCTGAATATAGGTGGGTATGTAAATTTATACGGGAATGTACATTTTCACTCAGTCATATTAAATAAAAAAAAAAAATGCCACTAGGCTTCCTAATGGTCTTCAAAAGTCTACTTTCTCATTTTAGACTTTTGCCAAGTTACTTTCCCTCCAACTTTGCTTTCTTTGTATCATTTTTCTGTCATATTCATTTCTCATATCTCAATTTCTGGCATTTGTAGTCTGTTGTAATCTGCAGGTATGAAAAACCTCAGAAAATTTCCTAGTGAAGGGAGGTCTAGATAGGTGGTTTGGGAATTAGAACTGTATACCACAGTGGGAATATCACAAATTGTGGAATCAGATTGGCACTTGAATTCTGGATCTGTTACTTGTATTTGTGACTTCAGAGACATGACCTAAATGTTCTGCAGTTTCCTCAGTTGTAAAACAGGAAGTTAATTATTTACTTCATAGGGTTGCTTAAGTACAATGATCAGCTTTAACACAGTGTTCAGTACATCTCTCTCCATTCACAATAAAAGGAAAATAAGATGTGCTAACTTAAAAACGGCTAAGTGCACTGCATGTTTCAGAGTTTTGTTTACTTCACTTGCTGAACAGCTATTATATCTAATTTTAAAGTTCAGAAAGGTAAAAAGACAAAATTTTGGAAAGTGGACTATCAGTTACCCAAAACAAATCTTCTATCTCCTTGGTCAAAGATGAACTGTAAATCTACCTTAACCATCAAGTAAATGCTATGCAAGCCAAGGACGATGTAACAAGCAACAGAATAAGTATTAGCCTATTGGTTTTTCCAATACAATCGTGTTTTGGGATATCTAAATTTCCCATTTAAGATTCTGTACTATGTTTCAGAGCAATAGCAATCTACAAAGTAAAGCTGAAATTTTTTGGGAGTCTGAGACACAAAACAAAAATCTTATTTTGCTTTTCAGCCTTGCCAGTCTTATTTACTGTTGTTCTTACCTAGTTTCTGAGTGTCAACTCTCTTGAAACAGGAATAGTACAGAAATGAACTGGATATGGTTACTCAGTTCAAGGAACTCAGTCTAGCAGGAAAGATGGAAAACAAACAGAAAATGATAATGCAGAAATGTCAACGCCCTGGGTATGCCTATTTACGTCCCCATCAAAATGTAGAGGAAGGTTACATACTGCCCTGAAGGGTTAAGGAAACCCTGGTGGCGTAGTGGTTAAATGCTACATCTGCTCACCAAAAGGTCAGCAGTTGGAATCCACCAGGTGCTCCCTGGAAACTCTATGTGGGAGTTTTACTCTGTCCTATAGGGTCACTATGAGTTGGAATCAACTCAGCGGCGGCAAGCTTGGTTTGGTTTTCAGAAGGGTTAGGAAAGATGCCAAAACTGTTGGGTGATGAGTAAGGAACTAGCACCAACAGAATTCTAGGCAGGGTAACGTCAGCAAAGGCAGGGAGGTTAAAAAACAGTTTACGTATGTCGGAGGAGAGAGCTTTTCTGTCTTTTCATATCATTAAGGTTTAGGCAAAAAGTGATGGGACTTAAGGCTACAGAGGTAGACCGGAGGTCTAATTCTGGTGGGCCCTGGGTGCAAAGTAGTATGAAGGAGCTTTAAACTCTGGGCAGTATGGCAAATTCTTTTTGTGAGGCTTGACACTTCTTTTTTTTTTTAATTGTGCTTTAAGTGAAAGTTTCCAGTTCAAGTCAGTTTCTCATACAAAAACTTCTATACCTGTTGTTGCATGACTCTAGTTGCTCTCCCTAAAATGTGACTGCACACTCCTCTCGACTCTGTTTCCCATAACCACTCAGTCAGCTCCTATCCCTTTCAGCCCTCTCATCTAGCCTCTGGACAGGAGCTATCCATTTACCCCCATGGATCTACTTCAGCCAAGAAGCACACTCTTCAGAACTATCACTTTATGTCTCAAGATCCAGTCTAAACTTTGTCTAAAGAGTTGGCTTCAGGAACAGTTTTAGTTCTGGGTTAACAGAGGGTTCAGGGGCCATGTCCCTTGGGGGCCCTTCAGTCTCAGTGAGCTACCAAATCTGGTCTTTTTACTGGAATTTGAGTTCTGTATCCTACCTTTCTTCTGCTTTATCAGGGACTGTCTGTTGTGTTCTGTTTTCTGTATGGGTAGTCCTTGGTAGCTGGGCACCATCTAGTTCTTTTGATCTCAGGCTGATGAAGCTTCTGATTTATGTGGCCCTTTCTATCTCTTGCACGCATATTTTCCTTATGTGTTTGGTGTCCTTCATTCTCTTTTGCTACAGGTGAGGTGGGACCAACTGAAGCATCTTAGATGGTCACTTGATAGCTGTTAAGATCCCAGGTACCACTCACCAAAGTTGCATGCAGAACATTTTCTTAATAAACTTTGTTACACCAATTTACCTACATGGCCCCAAAAATGAAGGTCTCCAGAATACTGCTCCTTTGTCACTCAAAGTGATAGGTTATACTCATTAAACTTCTTAGTTTTGGGTTTATTCCAGTTGTGCTGACTTCTCAGTAGGAAATCTTTTGAAATGTTTTAAGTTGGAGAGTAATGTAATTTTTGCCTATAGAAGAGAACAGATTTGAAGACTGGAAATGAAAGACCAGTTAGGAGGACATGCTATTTAAAGAGGGAAATGATTTATGAAAAGGTTACAGTATTAGAGGAAGAGAAGACAATGGGTTGGGGAAAATAATTAGGTGGTAAAATTGACAAGACTTGGTGAGTGGTTGAAAATGGGGGTTAGGGAGATGGAAGTGTCATAGATCAATCCCAGGTTTCTAGCTTGGAAGGCTGGAATAATGTGGTACCACTTATTGACACAGATGTCTGGGAAGCAGATGGTGAGTTCACGTTTAGACAGTAACAGTATTAACAAAGTAGATGAGATCAAGCAAGAAGCAGCCTCAAGAAACATATTTCAAGCAGGAAGGGACAGAAACTAGATGACAAATGGACACAGGGAGCCCAAGGGGAGCATGCTGTCATGTTGTACGGATTGCAGTCAATGTCACAAAACATTACATGCAAAAATTTTCTAATGAGAAATTAACTTGAGCTGTAAACTTTCAAAAAAGGTACAATTACAAAAAAGAAACATTCAAAGGAGAAATACAAAACAAACAAAAAAACCAAACCCACTGCCACTGAGTCAGTTCTGACAGAGGTGGACTGCCTCATAGGTCTCCAGGGAGTGGCTGGTGGACTTGAGCTGCTGACCTTCCAGTCACAGCCAAACTCTTCTTAAGTACTGTGCTATCAGGGCTCCTTTGAGCACATTGTCGTTGAAATAAGGCAGAAATAACAAGGAGCAGTCAGAGTATAATGAGAAAGATAAGAATATGGAGTGACAGAAAGACAAATAAAATATTAAACACAGAAAAAACAAGATGAAAGACTAAAAATGTCCACTGGATTTGGCAAGGAGGAAGTTACTGATGGCCTCAGCTAAAGCAATTTTAATGCAGTGATGGGGCTAAGCTATCAACTTTAGCAAGCTTTGTGAGTAAGTGGGTACCAGAAAAGACACTGTGTGTCAATCTTTTGAGAAGTTTAGATGAAGAGGAGAGATACTGGAGCAAGCTAGCTGTTTACAAGTTATGTAATTAACGCAACAGATACCTCAGAATCAGAAAAACAAGTCACAAGAACTCAGGGTGACATTTCAAGAAAGAGGTGGATATATACAGATCAACAGGTGGAAATCCAAAGATAGAAAGTACATTATAGGAGAAAGAATATGGCCTCTGGAAAGAGATAGATCTGCTCCTTTGACTTTGGGTCTCTTCCTATTTATGTGACAAGTTCCTTAATCCCTTCTGGGTCTTAGTTTCCTCATCCGTAAGAAGGGAATGCCACTATCTATGTACCTGTTATGAGAACTGGATCAGACACTGTACAAAAGTGCTTAGACAGTTTCTACTTGGTCAGCGAAGGTACTCAAGTATCAGATTTTTTTCACTGGTTATACTGAAGAGTACTAGTGAAGATATACGTTAAGTTGCCTAGGGTTAAGGCCTTCAGTTACAGACTGAGGAACAAAAGCTAAAACAGAAAGCATTTAAGAGAGCTAACCATGTCTGAAGTCTAGAATGATGAAGGAAGCAAAAGTGCCAAGAGGAAAGTGAAGGTAAGGGAGTAAGAACTCTTACGTCTTACATACAATTAGCATACTTTAGCATGCTTCCAAAAATTATGTGAAACAGAGTTCTCTCAATAGTCTATAAATGAGATTTACAACAGAGATGAATTTTTAAGAGGTCAGGAATGGAAGAAATGAAGGATAAACAAAGCCACCTTAGGCAGGAAAGGTGCTGGTAGAGTTGATGCCTGATGTTACTGATCATTTCAGTGAAGACCTCAGAAACAAAATATTTGGGAAAACTAATCTCCAAAGCAGATATGAATTCAAGTGTCCTTGGATCTAATTATTAATGAATGTGAAACACACAACTAGGGAATTTGTGGGTAGAAAATATTCCCTAATTGCACAATATGTAAGCCTTTCCATCTGATTTTAACTACAATAAAGTGCAAGTAAACATACTTCTCAGTTTTTCCAGCTCTACATGCACCAGGAATTCCTCTCAACAAACATACATTTCATTCTAATCACGAGTCTCAACAGAATAGTTTTCTTAGATTCAAAGTTATTTTTTTAGATTGGGGATAAGTATTATTAACAGATATTTCAGCTCCATATTTTGATCACAAGGAGGACCTAAGCTTTAAAGAACTTAAGAGAATTGAGTAAAGTCTCCTGGCAAGACAATGACATAAAGGATTCTAATGGTACTCTTTTCATATGTCCCTTCCTAACAAAGACATGAATCACAACTTTGTCTTCAAAATGCAGGACACAGACTTCTGACTGCACACACATTTAATAACCACAAATCAAGGTGGAAGAACCCACTGCACAGCTCAGGGGGAAAAATGATATTATGATTATTGTGTGAGAAAAGGAACTTGAGAAAGCAAAAAAGAAATTAGAAGACAACCAAATACAAAGAAAAAATCCTTCAACACTACTCATGGCACGGAAAAGAAGTGGTGAGTGAGTTCTGGAGGAGCTTATGACAGGCAGTGGGAGGAAAGATGAAGGTCACTTTCTCTCCCAAACTCTCTGGCACCCCACGGCAGAGTACTGCATGCTTTCCTTAACTAAAAACAGGGGGATTATTTTTGGCAACTTTTAGAACAGGGAGACTGATAAAATTTACTAAAGGAAATAAAGTTGAACAAACATCCAAACTAGCACAGTAGACAGGACCACGACACAAAGCTGAGCTGGCTACTACACACTGCAAAACTCTCGGGACAATATTCACTCAGACTGCAATATGACTGGCAGCGTGGGACATCATGTGACGCAGCAGCCCTGCTGGCACCTGTCTGTTAAAAACAATGCAAACTCCACGAAGGAGTTTCCTTTGTTTTGTTCACTGCTGTATCCCTGGCACAAAGAACAGGTCCTGCTGTTTACAATGATAAATATACACTGAACGGATGAATGAATGGATGCATGGACTGATGAGTGGGTGAATAAAAACATGGAAAATGGGTTTGAAAGCCGGGAAAAGAGATGAAGAAGATACAAGAGCAGCAATCCTTAGAATTCACCCTTGAGAGAGATTAAGGAATCAAGTAAAAAACACCTGAACATTGGAAGTAGTTTCTACCAACTACAAAGGCGGAAGGGGTAAGGGATGAGAGAACTAGTTTGGAGGGTCTTGTCATGTACTGTTCTCTAGCATGGACTTGGTTAGAGCCAAGCTGAAGTTATATAACAAAGAGGGAGGTGGGAAGACCAAGTCACCATAGATGGAGATTTTTCTTCTCAGTTAACGGGCTAAGTATGTCAAGAAGAGTTCACCCAGTTGCTTTTTTTTTTTTTTCTATAAAAAGCATCTACACAGCCCTAACCACATAGAGAGGTGAAAGTCAGAAGAAAAAATGTTTCTCACTATAATATGAATCTCCTTCAAAAAAATAAAAAAATTTTTTAAAATTCTTGAACATATGATCAAGTGAGATGAACAGTACAGAACTGATCTGTAAACTGTTATATGCTATCCTAATGTTAGCAATTTTAGTATCCAGTTAACAGAATTCATAAGATTAGCCAACCAATTACTTTCCACTGATCATATATTGTTTTAGCAAACGTGTGTACATAAAACACGTAACTTATACTATTCCCTGCATGTACTTAACTTTTAATCTGCTTTATTTTTCATGTTTCAACTAGACTGAAAATTCTTTCCTTACAAACTCTCAGTATCATCTTTACATGATCCATTAACACAGATAGAATTTCTAAGTACACAGTGTATGGATAATTCTATGGTACTTTTTTTCATATTCCCTTTTTATCCAGTTACAAAAATTCATTCCAAGAGAATGAGGCCTCTGTATGTCCTATTATGACTCTTCCAATGGCATATCACAAACTTCATTTCACCAAAGAAACTGGCTATATTTGGTCTAAATTCTGAGCAATGCAGAGGAACTTATTGAATCATATTGTCTCTGTTCATACTCTGTTTTTTCCCAGGATTATTTCAAATACTCCATCTATGATTTTCATTAGCATGTCCCAAACAAAAACATACAGCTCACTGCCACAGAAAAAAAGTCTACAGTTGCCTTCTCTGGGAAGCATCACTCCTACTCACAGCGAGTTGATGTTTATCTGGATGTACTAGTTGAGAGGAGTGAAAAATAAAGAGTGGGCAGTTCCCTGTACAGATACTACTTAAATGATCCTTAGCAATACTTTTTTTTTTTTCTATTCAGTATATGTTTAAGAGTTGAACAGACACACAGCCATTCAAACAAAGGCAGCTGGTCTATACTCTCCCTTTGGTGGTGGCTAGGCACCATCTGGTTCTTCTGGTCTCATGCTAATGCAGCCCCCCATTCATATGGGTCTTTTTGTCTCCTAGGCTCATTTTTCCTCATGTCTTTGAAGTTCTCTGTTGTCATCTGTTCCAGATAGGTTAGAACCATTCGGTGTTCCTTCAGATGGCAGTATGCTAGCCTTTAAGACTCCAGATGCCTCTCACCAAAATGGGATGCAGAAGACTCTCTTAGCTAAAGACTTGTTCTGCCAGTTGAACTTGATGTCACCTGAAAACATGGTCCCCTGAGCCCTGTCTCTGCTACTCTATCCTTTGAAATGTTGGGTTGATTTTAGAAAACCTTTCAGTATATGGTGTATTCCAGTTATGCTGATCTGCCCTCTACTGCATGCTGTCACTCTCTTCACGTAACTGAATAGCTATAGACTATCTAATCTATAAACATCCCTCTTGCTCCTTTCCCATCACTGTAGCCACCAGTCTTTTCTTCTGTACCTAAGTCCATTTTTAAGTCCTCATAGCAGGTCTCATACAATACTTGTCCTTCTGCAGCTGACTGATTTCACTCAGCATAATGTCTTCTAGTTGAAACCAGGTTATAAGATGTAAAGCTTTATTTTATTTTTGAATGAGTAATAAATTCACATGGCTTAAAATAATAATAATTAAAAAAAAAACCCACAGTGTATTCAGTGTAAAGTTTCGCTTATGATCTATTCCCCTATTTCTTTTCCCCGAGGCAATCAATATTATCCATTTCCTGGATAGCCTTACAGAGAGCTTTTTTTTTTTATGATTGAATGAAAATGTACATTCCCATATAGATTCGCATGCTCACCTATATGCAGCTCCCACTGCTCTCCCTACCCGGTGACAGCACACCCTTCCTCTCTACTCCATATGTGTCCTATCCTCCTAAATAGTCTCCTATCCCCTCCTCTCAACCCACTCCCCTTTCTCCAGTAAGAGGTCAGCAGGATAACATCCTATAGATACATAGAATCATAAAGTTCCCACAAGATATGGTCGCCAAGTCCAATCTATTGCTGTCTGAAGAGTTGACCTCCATTATGATTTATGGACAGGGGCAGCATCAGGGGAACCCCGAAGCCCCTGGGCCATCAATTGTGGTCTTTTATTGGAGACCTCAGGGAGCACCCCTATTTATTCTTGTGTTGCTAGTGAGACTCAATTCTGTGAGCTCCATCTTGGCTATCACTGGTGGTGGCTGAGCACCATCCGGTTTTTCTGGTCACTAGTTGATGGAGAGATCCATTCACGTGGGTCTCTCTGTCTTCTGGGTTCTCTTTCCCCCATGTCGTTCTTGTCTTGGGTGGTCATCTGTTTCTGTTGAGTTGGGACCATTTGCTGTACCCTCAGATGGCAGCTTGGCAGCTTCTAAGACCCTACACGCCACTCAGCGATGTGGGGTACAGAGAGTCCTCATTAGCAAAATGCTAGCTGTGCCAGTTGGCCTCGATTTCGCCTAAGAGCATGGTCCCCCACCCCCTGCCCCAGCTACTCTGTCCTTGTAATATTGGGTTAAGATGGGAGGAGTATTCAAATTGTGTTGTAGTTCAGTTATTATTGATCTTCTTTCTAATGTGTGCTCTCACTGATTTCACACAACCGAATTTCTATTAACTATCTAATCTAAGCCCTCCCCTTTCCCCCTCACTCCCTCCCTATCCTTGCAGCTATCAAAGACTCTTTTCTTCTATGCATGAGTCTTTTTAAGTTCTTATTGTAGTGGTCTCATACAATATTTGTCCTTTTGTCACTGACTACTTTCAACAGAGAGTCATAATGTATCAACCAGCAGGTATGCGTGTGTTCTCTTTACATAATTCATGGCATTTACATTTTCATTCCATAACTGATGACTCTTAGGCACCTCTCCCACTATGACATGGATGGGAAACAGGCTTCTTGGATGTCTTCTGTGAGCGAACAACAGCAGCTACATTACACTGTGTTGGGAAGGCTTTTGAGGCCAGCAGACATGATAGGACAGTGTGTTGTAATTAACTGGTAATATCCGCTATAGCCATTTACTCCTGTTCAATGTTCTTACTCAGTATCATACATACATCTATTACAGGATTCACCATACTTTACTGTACTTGGGAAGGAGTGGCTAAGGGTAAGTACGCTGTCCTTCCTATGTAACGAAGGGTGCCTACATTTCACAGTGCCTGGCTTACAACAAATACTGAAAAAATATTTATTGAGTGAACCCCACAGCAAAATTCCCAGTGTTTACAGAAAACAAGAGAGCTTCTCCTATCTTGAATGAACTACTTCCCTTCATGCAAAGATTCACTGCATCCGCCCTGGAACTGAAGATCTGTCATGAAGGCATATCTGAAACACAAGTTAGCACTGCTTTTTCTATCTCTATCAGAATTTACAGCAATGCCATCTGCCACTTATCCTGCTAAGGACAAATACCTACAAAGAGCCTTACATGGGAACCTATCCCGTACATAACTGCTATTATTGCTCTCTAAAGAGAAAATAGTGTGTAATGTGATTTCTGTAACTAAAGTGGCAGTGGGGGTGTGAGGTGGAGGGTGGAAGAAAATGGAATGGAAACATCATGAGTAAAAAAGAAAGTTTACGATTGCTTTTTAAAAAATTCAGTGAACGAGAAAGATCAACAGAAAGAAAACATTCAATTGAAGCTGACTCATTAACAATACCACTGCTAACCATTCTCACATCTCGTCTGAACTTACGCTTTCCATACAAGCACTGCCACCTACAGTACATATAGGAATTGTGGGTTTTTTTAGAGGAAATAACCAAAAAGATGGGCATACTAAAGGCTAATGTCTTCAAGCCATTTTAAAATACATGAATTTATTCAACATTACTTAGTATATTTTCTCTTTACCACATATAAGGAAAGTAAGTAATACTAGGCTGGTTATTATGTTTTAAAAATTAATATTGTAAAACTAAAGTCTAGGATTTTAAGTCTTTAAATTATCTATTATTTTGGAACCATTTTGGAAAATGATATGGTGCTTCCTTAAAAAGCTAGAAATAGAAATACCGTATGATCCAGCTATCTCATTCCTAATAATATCCTAAAGACATAACAGCCACCATGTGAACAGACATATGCATACCCATGTTCACTATGGCATTCTCACAATAGCAAAAAGAGGAAAACAATCTAAGTATTCAACAGCAGATGAACGGATAAACAAACTATGGTATATACACACAACGGAATACTACACAATGATAAAAAAAATGATGAATCTGCAAAACATCTCAAAACATGGATGAATGTGGAAGATATTACGCTGAGTGAGGTAACCCAAGCATTAAAGAACAAATACCAAGACCACTGCTAAAAAAAAAACTCATTAAAAGTTTACACACAGAAAGAAACAATATTTGACTACCACTACGAAGGGGAGGGGTGAGGAGCGAAAAACACTAACTAGACAATAGACAAGTAGTAACTTTGGTAAAGGGTACAGCAGTACACAATACTGAGGAAGTCACCACAACTTGACCAAGGCAGTCACAGAAGCTTCACAGACACATCCAAACGCCCTAAGAGACCAAATTACTGGGCTGAGGGCTGGAGACCATGGTCTCAGGGAATGTTTAGTTCAACTGGACAACACAGTTTACAGATAAAATGTTGTATATCCTACTTTGGTGAGTAGTGTCTGAAGTCTTAAAAGCTTATGAGCACTCAGCTAAGATACCACTGCTGGTTCCACCCTGTGTGGAGCAAGGCTAAAATGGAGAAAACCCAAGATACAAAGAAAGATCAGCCCAGAGGACTAATGGTCCACATCCACCACGGCCTCCACCAGACTGAGTCTAGCACTACACGATGGTGGTACCTGGCTACCACCCCCAATCGCTCTGACAGGCATCACAACACAAGGTCCTGGGCAGAGCAGGAAAAAAACATAGAACAAAATTCAAACTCACAAAAACAGACCAGGTTTTGCTGATCTGACAGAGACTGAGAAACCCCTAAAGTATGGCCCCCGGGGAACCTTTTAACTCAGTACTTAGTTACTTCTGAAGCTCACTTTTTAGCCAAAGATGAGACAGACCTCTAAAACAAACAATAACCCATGTAGCTCCACCAAGTATATGAGACTACATGGACACACAGCTCAAAGCATGGATGAGAAGGCAGCAAGGGACAGGAAAGCAAGATCAATGGAAATGGGCAACCCAAGACTGAGAGAGGGAGAGTGTTGACACATCACTGGTAGATAAAGTCACAAAACAGGATGTGTGCTAAATGCTTAATGAGAAATGAATTTGCTTTGTAAAATTTCACCTAAAGCACAATGAAAAAGAAACCACCACCAACAACCTATTATTTAACTTTGAACAGTGAAGGACAAATTAGGAATTTATAATCTTGAGGTAGAATTTAAAAATTGTATATATTATACCCACATTTCTATTTACTTTGTTTTGCTCTAAGGTATCATTTGGGCCTCAAAGAAAGTCCCTGGAAGAAGTAAAAAGAATCTCCTATTTTTAGTGAAATACCTCTTTACAGACCAGGTAGTGAGTTAGCTTAGGGACAGACGGGATGGAAGAGGAGGAAAATTTATGTTGACCAAGAAGATGAACAGCTAAGAGACTGACTCAGATTTACAGGCGCAAGCTGGAAAAGCCTGGGTGAAAGTATCTCGTGGCTCCCAGACAGACATTATGCCACTCTGTGGTGTTGTCATTACATAGTTTTTGAGGTAAACAAGTGGAACTCATTAAAAATACATTTTAAACAGGAGAAATTTGATTGTGCAGTTGGCTCAAGATAACTAACAACATGACCAGGACAGTTAGAATTTCTTCTTTTCTTAACCAATCATTTTTAACTAGGTATTAAAGTTCATCTTTCTTTTACAACATTCTCACAACATACAAGGTTGTCATAAGTTTGGTGTCTGTCATGAAATGAATGTGTTCTCTAAAAAATCTGTAACAATTTGGCTGATTCATAACTGCTGGTATTGGGTGATGTTCCTCCCTCTTGGAATTCCTGCCTCTATGAGGTCAAAGAGGGTAGATGGGCATCAGTTGTATTGACAGAGCAAGATTAAGTCTATTTTGTGCCTTGAGGTAGTCTCTCAAGATATAAAGGAAAAAGTTGGGCAGAGAGATTTGGGAACCTCACACCATCAAGGAAGCAGCACCAGGAGTACAGTGCATCCTTCAGACCTGCAGTTCCTGCACCAAGATGATCCCTGAACAAAATCTGATACGACACAAGGACTTTCCCCCAGAGCTGACAAAGGGGAAAGCCTTCCCCTGGAGTGGACGTTCTGAATTTGGACTTGTAGCCTACCGGACACTGGACTGTTGAAGAATAAACTGTCCTTTGTTAAAGCCATCCACTTCACGGTGTTTCTGTTAGAGTAGCCCTAGCTGACTAAAGCAATAGTAGAAACAAAGTCTGGTACTATTTATTGCGTTCTCTCCACTCTACACTATCTACCTCCAAAGTACTACTGTCATGCATCGTGTTTCTTGAACAACGGGCTCTGGATGTGGAATCACTCCCTCTCCTTTCCTATCTCCAACTCTAGTTATCAAAGCTTAACCTAATCATCAAGGCCCAAATTAAACGTCAATGTCTTCAGAAAGTGCTCTTTCTTGTCATGGATTAAATTGTATCCCCCAAAAATGTGCACAGCAATTTGACTGGGCCATGATTCCCAGTACTGCATGACTGCCCTCCATTCTGTGATTTTCTGATGCTGTAAATCCTCTTGTCTGCCTATGGTTAACAGAATGGATTATGTTAGGGTTACGTTGGGACTGTAACACTCTTCCTAAGGTTACCTCCCATCTCCAATGTGAAGGGAGTTTCCCTGAAGTGTGGCTTGTACCACCTTTTATTCTTTCATTCTACATGCTATAAAAGGAAAGGGATGCAAGCAGAGCATTGGGAACCTCATACCATCAAGAAAGCAGCACCAAGAGTACAGCACATCCCTCACACCTGAAGTTCCTGGGCCAAGACGCTCCCTGACCAAAGACTGGTGCAACACAAGGAGCTTCCTCCAGAGCTGACCAAGAGGGAAAGCCTTCCCCTGGAGCCAACACCCTGAATTTAGACTTGTAGCCTACTGGACTGTAAGAACAAACATTTCTCTTTTTAAAGACAACTACTTGTGATATTTCTGTTAGAACAACACCAGATGAACAAAACACTTTGATTCCTCCTTAACTAATTTTATTTAGTCTATGAATTTTCTAGTTCTTGGCTTAAACATTTCTTATGGCCTTTATAAATATTCTACATATTAATGTTTTGGGTATCTATGGGAATTGTAAACGCTTTGACAAGAAGAGGAACTGCATTTAAATCACCTTCGCACCTGCCATATTACCTACCACAATGCCCAGCACACGACAGGGTGTCATTAAAGATATACTGAATAATGAATGTTCATATATCAAAGTTCACATGGCTCACAGTAAACCAAATAGTTCTTCTGAGAAACATCATGGCACAAAGATCAACAACAGAAGGATCTTCATTAAATATTTCTCAATCTACAAGAGCTAGAATCTACAACAACTACAGTAAAACATACCTAAGCTGGTGGTTTCCCAAAGAGTAACAATTGTTATGTCACCAACAGTCTAGTAACAGCTTAATGATTACAGTGTTAGTTAGGCTTAGCATGTGGCTTACAAAGAGCTAAATGTCTTCAGCTCTTTTCTAATCATTTTGCAAGGAAGTATCACAACTACCAAAAATGAAAGCATAACCAAATTTTAAAATCTACTAAGTGCTGAGAAAGAAGGTCAGTATTAAACAGAAGCCTTAATTATGTTTACTGTTTCGTTCCTCCCTTCACTACCAGTAGAAAACTTTCTTACTAAGGTATTCAAACTTTCAAGTCCTTGGTAGATTTATTCAGAATCCCTAGAATGTATGGGTAAAATTAACTACAACAGAATTTCTATTAAAACAATAAAGATTAATACATTTAGAAAAGCAGCACAGAAAATCTATGCAGCAACACAGAAAATGAGTTCATTAGATATTTTCTGGTATAGGATGTAGTATTATTTTCCTTTGGAACTTACAAAGAAAATAAACTGAAGATATTACATAACATAGCTAGCGTTTAGGGCACAGATTCTGAAGCCTGACTTACTGAAATCAAATTCCAACTCTCACACTCATTAGCTGCGTGATCTTAGGGATGTTTTATAACCTCTAAGCCTCAGTTTCCTCATCTGTAAAATGGGAACAAATAGTAGTTCCTACCTCACAGGAGAATTTGTTATAAGGATTAAATGAGTTATTGTTCATAAAGTACTTTAGATATATATCTCACAGTGCTATACAAATGTTTGCTAAATAAAATCTGTTCTAATAGTTTGGGTTTTATCTGAATTAAGAAAAAGTTAGCCCCTACGACTGAGAGGGTCTTCAGACATATGATAATACTATATGGAACTTAAAAAGTTTTATATTTTTGAAAAAGTCCTGCCTTCAATAGAATAGTATACAATAATAAAGAACAACAATGAATTTGTGAAATATCTCATGACACTGAGGAATCTAGAAGGCATTACGCTACATGAAATTATGAGATCTGACAACTAAGTCCATGAACTTATTTGTTCTAAGTGCTACATTCCTCACTGCTGAATATCACTACAGTCACTTTTGAAGTATTCCCCTTAAGAAGCTATGCACCAATGCCAGTATCTAATCTACCCTTCAAAGCAATTTTGGAACTCTTTCTGGAATGGCCATTGCACATGGTGGCATGGTGACAAGTTTGCGAACTTAACTGTATAGCTGTCTGTGAGGGAGTTTGCAGCCAGTATACAAATAACTGTACTAGAACACTCTCCCTACTCACTTGATCTGGCCTCCAGTGACTTCTTTCTTTACCAGAAGATAAAGGAAATAGTGAAAAGGAAGACATTTTGATGACATTTAGGATAGCAGCGGTAATATAACGGCAATGATGACACAGTAGGCCAGGGGCAGCACCTGTCTTGAGGCAAGTTGGAGCGGCAGAGGCAGACAGGAGCTCTGGTTGAATGGACACGGGAAATACAAGATGAAGAGGAGTGTGTTGTCACAGCGTGGAGAGAACAACTAGAATCACATACAACAATGTATGTCTCCGTTTTTGTGTGACAAACTGACATGAATTACAAACTTTCACTTAAAGCACAATTTAAAAAGCCCTGACCTACAATTGTTGGAAACCGTCATGGCATAGTGGTTAAGAGCTATGGCTGCTAGCCAGAAAGGCAGCAGTGCAGATCTGCCAGGTACTCCTTAGAAACCCTATGGGGCAGTTCTGCTCTGTCTATAGGGTCACCATGACTGGGAATTGATGTGACAGCAGTGGTGTTTGTTTGTTATCATCTTTATTTTCTCTCCTTTGTTCTCTTTCTGATTGCCAACTTGGCCTCTCTAATGTTAGTTCAAAGACAGGTATCCAGGAAACAATACATTTCTTCTTCAGGTTCCTTTAAAATGTTCATTTTCCCCAAATTTGCCACAATCTCAAAGAAATGAGAAGGAAAAGTGGAACACTGCACTTTCTTTATTAGACATCCAGGAGTAAGCACTGGGGTAGAGTTTGAAGTCTAATAAATTCATCTGAAATCAAGCAGAGTTCCCACATAGAGGTGCTGGTGCAATAATGAAAGAATAGTAACAGTAGAGCCTTCTAATAATGGGTCAGTGAAAAATCAAGTAGAAGGGAAGCAAGCTAGTGGTCTCATACTTACTAACAATTTCTATAAGACAGCTAATGAGAAAACAGACCTGGAAGGTTAAGGCAAGGAGACAAGTATCACTGAGATTCATAACATTAAAAGAGTTGTTTTATTCAGAAGAAGCTGATCTAATGGAAGGGAACGGGGCAACAGGGCATACAGTCATAATGGAAAAAAACTCGTAAGTTTAAGTTAGAAGCACTACAGAAACACTTGGGTGAGAAGAGAGAAATACCACTGATACTAATGTGGTGAACACACAGTAATGCTTTCCTAATACAGATTACAAAACAGATAACAGACACAGTACTAGAGGGAAATGTCTTCTCTCCTGCCCCTGGGGAGAGGTGTCATTCCATTATTTAAAAAAAATGAAAAACTGCTGTCAAGTTGACTCCGACACACGGTGACCCTACAGGACAGAGAAGAAGAGTGTCCAAAGAGTGCCTGGTGGATTTGAACTGCCAGGCTTTTGGTTAGCAGCCAAGCTCTTAACCACTATGCCAGTAGGGTTTCTGGTAAAAATAAAGCACCAGATAAATTAGTATCACACAGACAATTTCATTTCTTAGACGGAAGAGGAAGCAGCAAAAAGAACTGCTGGGCAGGACTATAATGACTGACAGCAAGAAAACTGTAGGCAATACAGCAGTGACAAGGGCTTCAAGTGAAGTGATCGCACTTGCTAGTTTGGAGTTTTTTAAAAAGCAAACCCAAGACCCTAAGAGAGTCAATTTCAAAATATTTAGAGATAGAATGAGTAAATTCCAAGTTAGGAATGTTGTGATCTAAGACTGATAAAAGATGAAACTTTAAAAACAAAATCAGCAATTGATGCTGATACAGAAAAAAGGGAAATGACCAAAAAAGTCAAAAACAAGTTGAGCTACATTTACTAAAGGATGAATACAAAGAGGAGTACAAATCCACATTATAATGTCACAAAATTAATCCCAGAATAAGGAATATTTTTTCCCTGTTCATACTGATCTTTTTTTTTTTCCTTTTCCCTCTTGCAGAACTGTAGGTTAAGTTCTACTTGGAGGTGAAGCGATCAAAGACTTCAGCACTCCAGCTTGGGAAAATAACTCCTAAGTCCAAAATAAGGAAGAGGCTGTATATTATAGGGTCCTGGCAGTAGCCCAAACAGACTATTTTGTGGTTAACAGGGTGGTCTCTGGGAATCTTATGATTCAGACAAAAAAACCTGGGACACATGTTAGGTTGGATTGGGAGCGCCAGACGATCTATAGGAATCAGGGAGCAAGGCTGGCATTGTCACTGGATCTAGGCGGTGTGCCCTTCTTTCTTCTGGAAGGACTGGTCCTGACTTCTCCCTCAGGTTATTGTTATTATTGAGCTTCTAGTTGTTTTTCCTGAATATGCCTGTATTCCAGTTTCTTTAGTTCTGCCCTGAGGTTCTTCCTTTCTTGGATCTTTAGTATTGGTTTACATATTATTCCCAGGTACTCCCTTAACATCCTATAGTTAAGCTTATCATAATACTTACAACAGTGTTTTGTAAAAGCCTATTTATTTGTTTACATCCTCCCCAGACTGTAATCTTAAATGGTAAAGATTCTGCCATATTCTCATATTCATTCCTAATGCCTGGCATATATTAGGCTTTCAATACCCATTTGATGAATGAATGGCATGGAAGCTGTGTCATGGGGGAATAATTGAAATTATAAATGCTGAGTTTACAAAAGACAAGACTCAGGAAGACACATTGCTATCCTCATCTACCTGAATGGCTGTGGTACAGAAAGAAGCTGGTATTACTGTTCTTCTTCTTTTTTTTTTTTGGTCCCACCTCTTCTGGAGAAGATTCATCACATTTCCATACTGTCTCACAACAGTATTAACTATTCACTAACTATGGAATTACAGAAAAATTTTTTGGAAGGAGATGCATATTTTTAAGAGGACCTCACACTTTCTAGAATGCTGTATCAGAATGTGAAAGGAGCAGTGCATGTTAGTGATAACGTCCCTCTTCTCTCTCATTTCTAACTGGATCTGTCTTTCTGATCCTCTGTAGCTTTCCAAGACAGACCCAGAATCCACTGCTACATATTATCCTAGAACAGATTTTGGTCGAATACAAGGAAGAGGGTTTTTAAACTTTCAGAGATGTTTATAAATGGAATGCATTATAAAAGTACAAAAAAAGGAGAAAAATCACAAAATACAAAAAGAAAAAACAACAGCAAAAATAAACGGAATGGCGTGACATATGAAACAAATGTGCCACTATCACAAAGCCTGCAATTGCTTGTGAAGGGTATTGTAAAATGAATCTGGCAGAGAATGGGGTGGCTTGGAGGTCTGGAATGCGTAAGCAGATCTCTGAATCTAAGACACTTTGATTCCAATTATTTCTGCTTGGCAAGGGGAGGGGGAGGACAATGACAATTCCACGAGGAAAGCTACCACTGGGGAGTTTTTCTGCAATGTTTCTAGAAACTGGTAAGTCTACTCTCCAAGCAATAAAGAAGAGGAAGCATACAGAAATTCACTGATAACAGTGATTTTATAAAGTTCACAATACCAACCTTTTTGCGACACATACACGAAGCTCTGTCCAACAGGTCTGGTGCCATTATACATGGACTCCATGGAAATGTCCCAGTCACTTAGGAAATGACAGCCAATCCAAATCATACAGATAAGGGGAAAGACATACTCTTCTGAGTGGTGATTAAATACTTTTCCAGTCCTCAGTACCCAAATAGTACCACAGATACACTACCAAACCAAATCCATTGCCATCAAGCTGACTTCAACCCTGTAGGACAGAACAGAACTGCCCCACACAGTTTCCAAGGAGTGCCTGTTGGATCTGAGTTCCAGACCTTTTGGTTAGCAGCCATAGCTCTCAACCACTATATCACCAGGGTTTATATACAGATTACCAGCTTTCATAAATGATGTGTGTCCCTTTGCAGAAGAAATATCTTCACAGATTCATCTCACTGTGCCATCATCTTGCTATTTCATTTTACAAAATGGGGTACAAAATCTGAGATTACTTCATAAGCTCTTAAAGAAAACATGAATACCTGAAAAGAGTCATACTCCACTGTTGTGTCTTCTTTTCTTTTTTTTCTAGTCCAACTGAAAACATGTCTTGGAAACATCTTGATGACATGGCATCAAATGCAAGTTTTATATCTCCAAATTGTTTTATAAGATAAAACAGCTGAATAAAAAGGATGTTTTTCTGCAGCTGAAGTTTTACTACAAACCACTTTTTACAACAGCCTAGTACCTGATGGAGTCATGTTGCACAGAGGTCATAAGTGGTAGATCTAAACCAGATACCTTTGTTCCAAAGCTCAGTCTACTACACTGTCTCCCAAGTTATTACTCCACTGTTGTTAACAGTACACCCTGAGTTTGTCCACCAGTTTCTAAATTTACTTAGCTATTTACAACATTTAGTGAAAGTGTTCTAGGAGAAATATGCTGGACTACAAAGGTGAAAAGTACCCCGAGAACTGGAAGGAGTACAGTAACTATTAGGAAAGAGAAAAGATGTACACAAATGATTACAACCTAAAATAAAGGACCACACAGAAGTGGAGGCAAATTATTATAAAAGTTCAGAAGTGAGATTATTTTTAGCTTAAAGTAAGAGTAAAATGGTGGTGGAATCAGGGAAGATTTCTTTTTTTTTTTTAGTGTGCCTATCCGTTATCTCAGATAAATATACAATATTTTAAATGCATTACTTAATTCTCACTAAAATACACTGGGTAAGCATTTATACCCTTCTACAGAGGAAGAAACTGAGGCCCAGAAAGACTTAAAGTCACATAGTTAAGTGGTAGCTCATGGATAGAACACATAATGCCAAAATATATGCTATGGGTGACATGAAAGATACTTTTTCAAATGACATAAGCTACAGACATGGTCGGTGAAAAAGAGGAATTTTACTTGACTCTAGGTTAGGGAGAAGAAAGAAAAAAGCAATGAGGAAGTCAGGATTGGGGTATGGCTTTACATCTTGAAACTAGAGTAATTGGTTTGTCTGTCAGTTCCCAGGTTCTCAAACAAGGGATGAGTTTACCCCCGACATCCAGTAAAATTTCGGGTTTCCATACCTAGGGGAGGAAGAGGGAACGTTACAGCATCTCACAGACAGACATCAGGTATTCCTGCTAAATGTCTTGCAATGAACAGCAGAACCCATTGGCACTGAGTTGATTGTAACTCACAACAACCCAAATGGAAAGAGAGGAACTGCTACACAAGGTTTCCAAGACAGACAGGTGGATTCGATTTGCCAACCTTTTGGTTAACAACCGAGCTCTTAACCACTGTGTCACCAGGGCTCCCAATATTATTAGCCATCAGAAAAATACAATCAAAACCACAGTAAGGTATTTCTTTACAGTGAGTGGAGCCCTGGGTGGTACAGATTTGGCTGCTAACCAAAAGGCCAGCAGTTCAAATCCACCAGCCACTCTTGGAAACCCTGTTGGGTAGTTCTACCTTGTCCTACAGGGTCTCTATGAGTCAGAATCGACCCAGCAGTAATGGGTTTGGTCCTTGGTTTGGTTTACACTTAGCTGGATAGCTATAATAAAAAAAGACAATAAAAAGTGTTGCTGAGAATGCAGAGAAAATAGAACTCTCATACAATGAGGACGGCAATTAAAATAGTGCAGCCACTTTGGAAACTATTCAGCATTTCCTCAAAAGGTTAATTACAGAGTTACTATAAGATCAAGCAATTCCACTGCTAGGTGTATACTCAAGGGAAATATAAACATATGCCACACAGAAACTTGGACATGAATGTTCATTGCAGCATTGGTCACAACAGCTGAAAGTGGAAATGACCGAAATGTGTATCAACAGATGAATAGATAATTTGTGAAAGATCTGCACAACAAATTATTATTCAGCAATAGAAAAAAAAAAGTACTAATTCATGCTACAGCATAGGTAAATCTTGAAAACAATATAGTAAATGAAGGAAGCTAGCAACAAAAGACCATATTCTGCATGATTCCATTTATAAGAAATATTCAGAACAGGCAAACATACAGAAACCTAAAAACGATTTAGTGGCTGGCTTGCACTGGGGGGAAGACAAAATCAGGGGTGACTGCTAATAAGCATGGGGTTTCATTTTTGGCTGATGAAAATGTACCAAAATTGGCTGTGGTACTGGTTGCACAATTCCATGTATATACTGAACACTCTAAGTGGCTGATTTGTATGACAAATTATATATCAATAAAGCCAGCCAAGTGCCATCGAAAAGCTATTATAAAACAATAAAGATGATAATTATAAAAAGTAAGTCTTTTTTCCTAATTCAGAGATTAAAAAATGATTATACCCAACGTTAACAATATAATGAGTGTAAACTGGCACACTGTTTCAGAAAACCAATTTGACAAACTACATCAAGAATTTTAAGTGTTTATAGCTTTTTATTCAGTAACCAGAAACCTGAACAGATTTATACACAAAATTCATGTATTTCTTTTTTATTGTGATTAAGCAAAAGTACACAATCCAAATCAATTTTGCATGTCCGCCTATCTACAGCTCTTCTGCTGTCTCTGCCCATGACAATACACTCCTTTTCATTTCACACCTGGCATATCCTCTTAACAAACTCCTGTCCCCTCCTCTCCACCCTCTTCTCTCCCATCTAGAAAGAGACCAGTAGGACAGCCTCCTACAAATGCATAGAACCATAAAGCACACCCACCATATGGTCACCCTGTGTCCCCAAGTCTAGTCAACTTTTTTGTCTGAAGAGTTGCCTTCAGTAGTGTTTTCTAGACAGGGGTAGCAGCATGTCTAGGTGCCATGCTCCCAGGGGATCCACTGGGCAGTCAGACCATCAATTATGGCTTTTTAGTAGAGTTCTTGAGCTGTACTCCTCTTTTTCTCATGTTGCCACAGGCACTCAACATTGTGTGTCCCATCACGGCTGTCTTTGGTGGTGGCTGGATACCATCTGCTTCTTCTGGTCACATGATGATACAGTCTCCCATTACAGGAGTCTTTCTGCCTCCTGGGCTCTTTTTATCTCACATCTTTGGTATTCTCAGTGATCACTTGTTCTGGCTGAGTTGGGACCATTTGGTGTACCCCAGATGGCAGCTTGCTAGCGTTTAAGATCCCATATGCCACTCACCAATATGGGGTGCAGAAGACTCTCGTAGCAATAGGCTAATTATGGCAACTGACCTTGATGTCCCCCCAAGAGCATGGTCCCCAGACCCTGCCCCTGCTACTCTATCCTTACAGTACTGGGTTGAGGTTAGAAGAGCTTTCAGTTTATGGCAAAGTCCAGTTAAGTCGATCTTCTGGGTGCTGTCTGTGCTTTCACCTAATCAAATTTCTATCAACTATCTAATCTATGATCAACCCTTGCCCATCCTCCACACCCTTGTAGCCGTCAGAGTCTTTTCTTCGTACATAAATCTATTATTAGGTACTTATCCTACAGGTCTTATACAATATTTGTCCTTTTGCCACTGACTGATTTCACTCAGCATAATGTCTTCCACTTGAAACCAATTTCCTAAAATCACCATTGTCTTTTATCATTGCATAGTGTTCCACTGAGTGCAAGTACCATAGTTTATCCATTTTATCTGTTGGTAGCCATGTAGGCTGATTCCATCTTTTTGCTATTGTGGACTGTGCTGCAATAAACATTTGTGCGCCTGTGTCTGTTTGTGTGACAGCCTTTGTTTCTGTAGAATACATTCCAAGCAGTAGATTAATGGATCAGATGGTGTGTCTACTTCCAGCTTTTTAAGGAAGCGCCAGGTTGCTTTCCAAAGAGGTGGTACCATTTTGCAATCCCACCAGCAGTGTAGGAGAGTCTGAATCTCTTCACAATCTCTCCAGCATTTGTTGTTTTGTGCTTTTTTGATTATGGCCAACTTGTTGGGATGAGATGGTATCTCATTGTAGTTGTGATTTGGATTTCTCTGATAGCTAATGATCATAGGCATTTCTTCACGTATCTTTGGCTGCCTGGATGCCCTCTCTAGTGAAGTGTCAGCCTTCCTTTGCCCATTGCTTAACTAGGTTATTTACCTTTATCTTGTTGATATTTTGCAGTACCTTGTAGATTACAGAGGTCACATGTCAGTATGACATGTAGTTGCCAAATATTATTCTGTAGGTGGTCTTTTAACTCTATTGATAAGAGTCTTTGGATGAGCAAAACTGTCTGATTCTTAGTAGTTCCCATTTATCTATTTTCTGTTGATCGTGCTTGGTCAGATTTTGAAGTCTAAGTTGTGTATTAGAACTTCCATTATTGACTATGTTTTCTTGCATGATCTTTATCATTTTAGGTTTGATATTTAGGTCTTTGATCCATTTTGAGTTAGTTTTTGTGTAAGGTGTGAGATATGGGTCTTGTTTCAGTTTTTTGCACATGGATATCCAATTTTGTCAATACCATTTGTTAAATAGACTGTTTTAACCCAGTTTATAATCTTACAGCCTTTCTCTAATATCAACTGTTCATAAAAGGATGGTGGCATCTCTGGGGTCTCAACTCTGTTCCATTGGTCTTTGTGTCTCTTCTTGTACCAGTACTAGACTATTTTGACTACTGTGATAGTGTAATAGGTTCTGAGGTCAGGTAGTGTGAGGTCTCCCACTGAGTTCCTCTTCTTCAGTAGTGCTTTACTTATCTACGGTTTCTTCCCTTTCCAAACAAAGCTGGTGATTTGTTTCTCTATCTCATTAAAAAATGACACTGGAATTTGTATTGGGATTGCACTGTATATGAGATCCCTTGAGGTTAAACAGACATTTTCACAATGTTACATCTTCCTGTTCATAAGCAAGGTAGGTTTCCCCATTTATGTAAGTCTCTTTCGGTTCCTTGCAGTAAGGTCTTGTAATTTTCTCTGTATAGCTCTCTTGTTTCTCTAGTTAGATTTATTCCTAGGCATTTTACCTTCTTGGGGGCTACAGTAAGTGGTATTGATTTGGTGATTTATTCTTCGATGATCTCTTTGTTGGTATACAGGAATCCTACTGATTTACTTATGTTTACCTTATATCTTGATACTTTGCTGAACTCCTCTTTTAGTTCCAGCAGTTTACCATGGATTCTTTAGGATTCTCTGTACATACAATCATGTCATCGGTGAACAGGGAGACTTTTACCTCTTCTTTGCCAATGCGGATGTCCTGTATTTCTTTGTCTTGTCTAACTGCTCTGGCTAGAACCTCTAGTACAATATTCAACAAAAGTGGTGAGAGTGGGCATCCCTGCTTAGTTCCCATTTTCAAGGGGAATTCTTTCAGTCTCTCACCATTAAGATGATGTAAGCGGCTGGCTTTGTGTAGCTGCCCCTTATTGTGTTGAGAATTCTCCCCTCTATTTCTATTTTGCTGAGAGTTTTTAGCATGAATGGGTGTTGGACTTTGTCAAATGCCTTTTCTGCATGAATTGACAAAATCAGGTGATTCTTATACTTCCCGCTATTTATGTGATTGATAACATTAATTGTTTTTCTGATGTTCAACCAGTCTTGCATCGCTGGTATGAATCTAACTTGGTCATGGTTATTTTTTTTGGTATCCTGTTGAATTCTATCAGCTAGAATTTTGTTGAAGAGTTTTGCATCTAGGTTCATGAGTCACATCGGTTTGTAATTTTCTTTTTCATGGGATCTTTCCTTGGCTTTGGTATCAGGGTTATGCTGGCTTCACAGAATGAATTTGGGAGTATTATATCCCTTTCTGTGGTGTGAAATAGCCTCAGTAGTATTGGAGTTAACTCTTTTCTCAAAGTTCGTAGAGTTCTCCAATGAAGCCATCTGGGCTGGAAATTTTTTGGGTTGGTAGTTTTCGATAACTTTTTCAATTTCTTTCCTTGTGATGGGTTTATTAAGTTGTTCCACTTCTCCTTGTATAATTTTGGTAGGTGATATGAATCTAGAAATTTGTCTATTTCCTCTAGGTTTTCAAATCTGGTAAAGTACAGTCTTTCATAGTATTCTGTTATGATACTTTTAATTTCAGTTGGCTCTGTTATGACATCTCCCATTTCATTTCTTATTCAGGTTATTTGTTTCCTCTCCTGTTTTTCTTTTGCAACTTTAGCCAATGGTTTATCAATTTTGTTGAGCTTTTCAAAGAACCAGCTTTCGGTTTTGCTAATTTTTTTCAATTATTCTTCTATTTTCTAATTCACTTAGTTCTGCTCTTTATTATCTGTTTTCTTCTGGTGCCTGAGGGGTTCCTCTTTTGCTCTCTCTCTACTTGTCCAAGCTGTAGGGTTAATTCTTTAGTTTGGGCCTTTTCTTCACTCCAGATGTGTGCATTTATAGAGATAAACTGACCTCTGAGCACCGCTTTTGCTGTATCCCATGAGTTCTGGCAGGACGTGTTTTCATTCTCATTTGATTCCATAAATTTATTTATTTCATCCTTAATTTCTTCTATAACCCATGGCTTTTTTGACCATGGTGCTGTTCAGTTTCCATGAGTTTAAATTTCTACCTATGATTTTTCTGCCATTGATTTCAACTTTCATGGCTTTATGGTCTGTTTTAGTCAGCTATGGCTGCTCTAAACAGAAATACCACAAAAGAAAGTTTATTCTTACACAGTCCAGTAGGCTACAAGTCCAAATTCAGGATGTCTGCTCCAGGGGAAGGCTTTCCCCTTTGTTGGGTCTGGAGGAAAGTCCGGTATTGCATCAGTCTTTGTGCAGGGAGCATCTTGGCACAAGAACCTCAGGTCTGAAGGACACGCTCTTCTCCTGGTGTTGCTTGCTTGATGGTGTGAAGTTCCCAGTTCTCAGCCTGCTTCTCCTTCCTTTTATCTGTTGCAGGATGGAAGGATTAAGGGCATGGAAAGCCTTTAGAGTGGAACAGGGAGGTGATCTTATGAAGGAATTTACAGTCCCACCCTAATCCTTCAACATATAGCACAGGAAAACCACAAAATGGAGGACAGTCAGAAGACACTGAGAATCATGGCCCAGCCACGTGGCTACATTTATTTTTGGGGGGACACAATTCAATCCATGACATGGTCCGAGAAGATCCTTGCCAATAATTCAGTAGTTTGGTTTTGGTTGAGACTTGCTTTATGTCCTAACACATGGTCTATTCTCAGAAATGCTCCATGTGCGTTGGAGAAGAAGGTGTACTTATCTGTTGATGTGGATGGAAAGTTCTGTATATGTTGATAAGGTCTAGTTGGTTGATTGTTCAGTAAGATCTTCTGTATCTTTACTGAGCTTTTTTCTGGATGATTGGTTCATTACTGAAAGTGGAGTGTTGAAGTCTCAAACTACTATTGTTGAGTGGCCTATCTCATTTTTCAATGTTGTCAGTATTTGTTCAACGTATTTAGATGCTCTGGTATTGGGTGCATAAATATTTAATATTGCTATGTCCTGATTATGTGTTGAACATTTCAGCAATAAACAGTGACCATCCTTGTGCACAATGGTGGATCTTACATTAAAAGTCTTTCTACCCTGGCCCCTAGGGTCACCATGAGTCGGATCTGACTCGATGGCACTTGGCTGGCCTGGCATCTGAGATTAGTACTGCCACTCTTGCTCTTCATTTGCATGTTGTTTGCTTAGTATATGTTTTTTCATCCTTTGATTTTCAGTTTGTGCATTTGGTTTGAGTCTTACGTGTGTTTTCTGTAAGCATCATATACATGGGTTGTGTTTTGATCCACAATGTCATTCATTGTCTCTTTATTAGAGCATTCAGTCCATTTACATTCAGTGTAATTATTGATAGGTATGTGTCTAGTGCTGTTACTTTGATGCATTTATTTTTGTGTTGTTGATGTTTTCTATGTTTTTCTTAATATTCTGTCTGGGTCACTGTTCTTTATAGGTTGACTTATCATCTTTTTCAGTGTTGGTTTTATGTTTGTTTTGAGACTCCTGTATTGTGCTTCTTGTTAAGTCACACTGTTATTTTGCTTTGCAGCCACCCAAGATAGCCCTTGCCATTCTAAGTTTAAACCAGCCTTTAACTTCGGAATATTTTTTAATTTCCTCTCCATCTGAAAGGGTTATACCTACTGTAATACATCCTTCTTTTTAGTGTGGTGATGTCATAGTTTTCGTGTTATGATCACTGATTCCCTTAACAATGTAGTTTTGATTGAGTTTATTGACTTCCCTAACTGAGTAGGATTCTGGATGCTGTGTCCTACATTGCTCCTTAAGTATACACTTTATGTCTTTGCTTTCCTAAGCAAAGGGCTTATTTCATTATTTCTTGTAGTTTTGGTTTACTTTTTACAAAATCTCTAAGCTTCTGTTTATCTGGGACTACGTTAATTTCATCTTAATATCTGAGAGACAATTTTGCAGGATATGTAATTCTCAGTTGGACGTTTTTGGCCTTCAGGGCATTGAATGTGTCATCCCAATGCTTTCTTGCCAACATTGTTTCTGTGGAAAAGTCACAGGTAAGCATATAGGGTTTCCCTCTGAATGTTAGCCTTGCTCTGAGCCTCACTGCCTCTAAGACAATCTGTTTACATTTCATTTTATTAAGCTTGATTATAATATGTCTTAGTGTCTTTCCTTTGGGGTCTAGTTTTTGTGGCATTCAATACATGTCTTGGATATCTATGTTCTCTTCTTTTGTAATTTCAGGAAGTTGTCTGTCAGCAACTCTGCAGCAATGCCCTCTGTATTTTCATCTACCCCTCCTTGTTCAGAAACTCCAATTATTTCTAGATTATTCCTCTTGATAAGATCTCACATGTTTCTTACTGCTTCTTCATTTTTCTTCTTTTTTTCTCTGATTTTTCCTCATAAAAGCTGGTGTCAGTGGCTCTATCCTCATGGTCACTAAGTCTGACTTCCATCTCCTCAATTCTGCTCTTTTGCCTTTGGATTGAATTCTCTAATTCTGTAATTTTGTCACTGATCTGCTGGATTTGTGATCATTGATTGTCACAGATTGAACTGTGTACCCCCCAAAACAGGTGTAGCCATGTGGCTGGGCTATGATTCTCAGTATCTTGAGACTGTTCTCCATTTTGTGGTTTTCCTATGCTGTATGCTAAAGGATTGGGGGGGGGGACTATAAATCCCTTCATAGGATCACCTCCCTGCTCCACTGTAAAGGGAGTTTCCCTGGAGTATGACTTGCCCCACCCTTAATCCTTTCATCCTGGAAGAGGTAAAAGAGAAGAGAAGCAGGCAGAGAATTGGGAATCTCCCACCATCAAGAAAGCAGCACTGGGAGAAGAGTGCATCCTACAGACCAGAGGTTTCTGTGTCAAGATGCTCCCTGGACAAAGACTGATGCAATACCAGACTTTCCTCCAGAGCCAACAAGGGGGAAAACCTGGAGTGGACACCCTAAATGCGGACTTTCAGCCAAACAGACTATGTAAGAGTAAACTTTCGTTTATTAAAGCCATCCACTCTGTGGTATTCCTGTTAGAGCAGCCCTAGCTGACTAAAACAGAATTTGGTACCATGAGAGTGGGGTGCTGCTCTAGCAAATACCTAAAATGTGGGAGACATTTTGAAACTGCGAATGGATAGAAGATTCAGAAGGAATGAAGAAGGCACAGATGGTATGAAACAACAGAGGACTGGCGGCAGAAGCAGTGGCAGCAACAGAACCAGAGGCAGTGCTGGTTCGAGATGACCCATGGAGAGACAGCACTGAGTGCCTGTGCACAGAGCTTTCTCCACGGAATGAGGTGCCTCCACACACTTGAATCGGTGGAGCTGGCCTTGCTGACCCACAGAGCGAGAGACCTGAGTGCCTTTGCACAGGATGCTTTCCAGCAAGAGTGGGGTGCCTCCAGGCACTTGAATCACTGGAGCTACAGAACTTTGGAACACATGCCCCAGCAGCGTAGATGTAGGCCTGAGGCCCGGGCTGTATGGCCATAGGAAGCTGAAGCTGAAGAGACAAACAGCATGAGAAGCTGAGCTGCCTCAGTCTCAAGAGGTATGGCCATGACCTCAGGGGTTTGAAAGGGTGGAACCATGGTGTCCTGTGCTTGTAAGGGTGGAATTGCCACTCAGTTGGGCTTAGGGTGCACCTAAAGCCATTGGGACAGAGTTCCTGTCCAAGTGGGCCTTGAAGGCAGGGTTGTCGCATGGGGCTAGGGTCTCCACTCAGAAACCACAGAGTGTGGCTAATACCTACAGAGTGAAAGGCAGGGCCATTGTATAAAATGTCTCAGAAAGTGGAAGATTATTTCCAAAGCTTTGAGGGCTAATGTGATGTGTTCTGTTGACATGTTTGTTGCCTGTTAATGTTTTCTTTCCCTGAAATTTCTCCCATTTGTAATGGAATGTCTAACTTGTACCTATTCTGCCACTGTACCTTTAGAAGCAGACAGCTTACCTTCTAGGTTTCACAGATGTAAAGAAAGTTTTGAATTTTGGACTTAGAACTGATTTAAGACTTCTGTCATACGGAATAGACATGATTCTGCTATGATGGGATGAGTACGCTACATGTTTCAATGTGATTTTTGGGGTGCCACAGGGTGGGATGTCATGGATTGAATTGAATTGTGTCCCCCGAAAAATAGGTGTAGCCATGTGGCTGGGCCATGATTCCCAGTATCTTGTGACTGCCCTCCATTTTGTGGTTTTCCTATGTTGTACATTAAAGGATTAGGGTGGGACTGTAAATCCCTTTATAGGACCACCTCCCTGCTCCACTCTAAAGGGAGTTTCCCTGGAATATGGCTTGCCCCACCCTTAATCCTTTCAGCCTGCAAGAGATAAAAGGATAGAGAAGCAGGCAGAGAATTGAGAACCTCATAACATCAAGAAAGCAGCACTGGGAGAAGAGTGCGTCCTTCAGAGCTGAGGTTCCTGTGCCAAGATGCTCCCTGGACAAAGACTGATGCAATACTGGACTTTCCTCCAGAGCCAACAAGGGGGAAAGCCTTCCCCTGGAGCAGACACCCTGAATATGGACTTTCAGCCTAACGGACTATGTAAGAATAAACTTTCCTTTATTAAAGCCATCCACTCTGTGGTATTTCTGTTAGAGCAGCCGTACTGGACTAAAACATTGATGTTCCACCAGTTCAAATAGATTACTTAATTTTTACTTTTGTTCTAATGCATTTTGTTTAATCTGTAGGAGGGCTCTCTATAATTCTTTTGTACTCGACCTCTGATAGTTTCAGAAAGGCTTGTTTATCTGGCAAGTTTTTTGATTCTTTATTTTGGGAGTTTTTTGGAGCCACGGTAGAATGCTTCTTTTTTTTAATTAATCATGAAAATAATTTTATTTATCTTTTCTCTTTAATGAATGTTCTTTCATTTTACTTACTTTTTAAAAAAATTTATTGTGATTCAAAGTATACAATTCAGTTTAAATTTGGACACCTGCCTATGTGTAACTCCTTGCCTGGTGACAGTACACTCCTCCTTTCTGTTCTATACATGTCATATCCTCTTAACAATCTCCTGTCCCCTCTTCTCCACCCTGTCCACTCCCCTCTAGGAAGTGGCCAGTAGGATGACATCTTATAGATGCATGAACCATAAAGTGCACACACAATACTGGACTGTTGTCTGTGTGCCATCTAGAAGCTGTTTGATTTCTCTGGTGTTACTTCAACAGGAGCTGAGGCATGGTTCCAACAGAAGAGTTGGTTACTAGCCATCTCTATGTACTCTAGTGACTGGCCACGGGTAGACCCTCAGGAAGGCAGTCTCTGCCTCGCAGGTGGCAAAAATGGTGCCCTACTTATGGAGTCACTGGGGGGCCATCAGTTGACCCTATGATGTGGATCAGTAAAGGGTGAAGAAGAAGCTGGCTGGCCTCTCAGCACTCAGATCTCCAGATCTTATTTAAAAGGGTACTTTACTGCTGAGCAGGGAGCTGTCCAACTGCTGCTGAAAACAGTCAGGCCCTCGGGTGTGGCAGGCCCCACCCACCAGCTGACAACAAAAGTACCTCACAGGCTGTCACCAGACGCTATGATGTGGTGGTGCAAAGCAGGGAGAGGTTAGGGCCTTCCAACTGTCCTCTGCCAAGCCCCACCTATGAATATAGACACGAATGGTCTGAAACACTGCTTTTCTGCTGGAGAAGCACTTGTCAGATGGGCTACTGCTCCAGAGAGTCAGCAGCACCTAAGGCCCCTGGTTGGGTGTCTCCGCCTCCCAGTCAACCAAGATGGCATCCTGGCCAAGCTGTCCTTCCTGCCATGAAACAGTAGCCTACAGCACAGCTCAGAAAAGAGAAGGTGGAGGAGTAGTGGTGCCTTCAGTCACCAGCTGGACTGTCAATATGTGGCTGTTCTACAGACTGTCTCTCTGCTGTGCTATACAATGCTTGCTTAAGTACCGCAGTTTGGCATATTTGTCAGCTCATGCCCAGTCCACACCTTCTGGATAATTAAGAAGACATCAGTAGAACTGAAGTCCTCCAATACAGTGAGTGAGCAGGAGCAGGGGTCAGCGGCTGCTGACTCATCTTTGAGAGGGGCAGTATAGTCCATCACTGGTGCCTAGTCAAATCTGGCAATACTATGCCAGGTCCCAGGACTCCCCAGATGCCCACTGCTCCATTCAGTTATCATTGCAATCCTTAGTTCACAGAGGGGATTGCAGAGGTACGTGTCCAGTCTTGGCCTTGCCCCCCCAAATTCATGTATATTTTTTACAGCATTATTTTTACTGTTAAAAAACCAGAAACAATCTCCATATTGAACAAGACAGTGGCTACATAATAACGACAGTTTTCAAAACACTTTCAAGGCTATAAGAAAGGTCACGTCAAACAGCAGAAGACAAGACATATTAAAATGAGTTGGGCCGTCAAATCAACTCCAGCTAATAGCAATTCCATGTGTGTCAGAAAAGAACTGTGCTTCATGGGGTTTTCAAAGCTGATTTTTCAGAAGTTCATCACTAGACCTTTCTCCCAAGGTGTGCCTCTGGGTGGGACTGAACTTGAAATCTTTTGGTTAGCAGCTAAGAGTATTAACCATTTCTACTCCCCAAGAACAGATACATAAGCATACACACACACACACACACACACACACACACACACACACACACACACACACACACACACACACAAATGGTGTGAATTTACATTTTGGTGGTGGGATTACACGTATTTTTTATTTTCTTTGTTGAATCTTTCTGATTTCTCAGATTTTCTAAAACACATAAAACTTTTATAATCCTGCCCCCCAAAAAACTACTTCAAAAAGTGCCAGTAACATCAAGAATTTATTTACATCACCTCATCTAATAAATTTAAGAAATTAGACACTACTGTTCATGGTTGTGAGTCTAGAGACACAAATGTACTATACCGAGCTGAGATGCTACCTCCCTTCAGTTCATTGTAAGAAAATGCTAAAGTACTCTAAAGTACCACAGCACTCTCTTTTGGAAGAAAAGCACTGTTCTTCACATGAAAATGGCTTCAAATGCATAGTTTAAAGAGCTGAAAGAGTATTTAGACATTATTAGACTCGGACTCATCCTTTTATAAATAAAGTAATTGGGTTTCAAAAGGGAGAAGAGACCACCCAAGATCATAAAAGGAGCTAACAATATCAGATCATAACTGTTTATTTTTTCTGCTCTTCCTATTCTTTAGTCAATAAACAAACAATTAAAATAAAAAAGGAATGCTTCCCCGATTCTAAATTAAGTCTGAACCCCTGTACATAAACATATACTAGGCATCCAGATGTTTACAAGTATTATTTTAGAAAGATGTGCCCATTGTTGCCTGTTGCTTGAAACAAATCAGAATTTAAAAGATTTAAAAGAGTCTGGCTCCAAATTCCCTGAGGTTAGCCACCTGCCATAGCCTCTCCAAAGTCCACATTTGCCTGTGTGGTGATAAAAGGAATCAAGGGTGGCAACCCAAGAGTAACAACACTGCATCTGTCTATTCACTAAGTTCTTCTAAAAAAGAAGCACCACCGGGAAAGGCAATACACAAAACGGAGGAAGTCAGAAAAATGTGGCCAAGACATGAGAGAACACTGACAGGAGAGCGAGAACAAATGGCAACAAGGGTAACTACTATGGTATAGACAATCTGGCAACAATGGGATTAGCAAACACTGATTTACAAATGGATACATAGCTATACAGATACAATAAGAGGTATGGGAGGGCATAAGGAAATACCCATCTGCAGATACAGGTCTGGTGACGGATATCTCTGCACTTAGAACTGTATTGGCATTGTTGTTAAGTGCTGCTGCATTGGTTGTAACTCATAGCAACCCTATGTACAACAGAATGAAACACCACCCGGTCCTGCACTATGTCCACCTTCATTTGTATGCTTAAGCTCACTGTTGCAGCTACTGACCCTCCGATTTACCTAGCACGATGTCCCGCTCCAGGGGCTGATCCCTCCTTACAACAGGTGCAATGTATGTAAGACTCAGTCTCACCATCTTTGCTTCTAAGGAATACTCTGGTTGTACTTCTTCCACAACAGATGTTTGCTCTTTTGGCATGCCATGCTACATTCAGTATTCTTCTCTAACATTATAATTTGAAGGCATCAATTATTCTTCTGTCTTCCTTATTCACTGTTCAGCTTTCACATGCATTATGATTCAATAGAAAATACCATGGCATGGGTCAGGTGCACCTTACTGTTCAAGGTAACATCACTACTTTTCAATAATTTAAAGAGGTCCTTTGTGGCAGATTTCCCCAGTGCAATGCATGCTTGATTTCTTGACTGTTGCTTCCATGTGTGTTGATTGTGGAACCAAGTAAAATGAAATCCTTGACAATGTCAACTTTTTCTTCATTTATCATGGTGCTGCTTATTTACTGGTCCAGTTGTGAGGATTTTTTGTTTTCTTGAGGTTGAGGAGCAAGCCACACTGAAGGCTGTGGTCTTTGATCTTCATCAGTAACAGTTTCAAACCCTCTTCATTTCCAGCAAGCAGGACTGTGTCATCTGCATACACAGGTTGTTAATCAGTCTTCCTCCAATCATGATGTCTCATTCTTCTTCACATAGCCCAGCTTCTTGGATTACTTACTCAACATACAGATTGAAAAGGTATGGTGAAAGGATACTACCCTGATGCACATATTTGCCGACTTCAAACTATGCATAAACGGCAGCTATACACATGGGCCTCACCAAATGGAATACATAGGAATCGAATCGATTATATCTGTGGAAAGACATGAGGGAAAACCTCACTATCAGCAGTCAGAAACACCAGATGTTGACTTCAGCACAGACTATCACTCATATGCGAGTTCAAAATGAAACTGAAGAAAATTAGAAAAAGTCCATGACAGCCAAAGTACAACCTTGAGTATATCCCACCTTAGTTTAGAGACCATCTCAAGGACAGATTTGATGTGTTGAACACTAATGACCGAAGACCAGAAGAGCTGTGGAATGACATTACCCATGAAGAAAGCAAAAGGTCATTACAAAGACAGGACAGAAAGAAAAGATCAAATAAGACATCACAAGAGACTCTGAAGCTTGCTCTTGAATGTCAAGTAGCTAAAGCAAAAGGAAAGAATGATGATGTAAAAGAACTGAACAGATTTGAAAGGGTGGCTCGAGAAGACAAAATAAAGTATCATGATGATACGTGCAAAGAGCCGAAATTTAAAAAAAAAAAGGAAAGAACAAGCTCTGCATTTCTCAAGGTCAAAGAACTGAAGAAAACATTCAAGCGTTAAGTTGAAGTAGTACATAACTATTAGTGATGCTTATATATCAATACAGACAACATAGCACACAAAGGCCATAGTCAGGGCAACTTTTTAGATCTAGCCAAAGACTTTGTAGGATGAAATTCTTAGGCTTGAAGGGGAGACTCAGAGAACATCTATGCCAGTTGGCACAACACACTTCATAAAGACAAAGTTCTGCATCCTACTTTGATAAGCAGCACTTGGGGTCTTAAAAGCTTGCTAGCAGTCATCCAGGACTCAACCCTCAGTCTCCTACCATCCACAGCAAAAGAGAATTAAGAAAACCAAACACCAAAAGGAACAATTAGTCCAAAGGACTAATGGATCACATGAACCACAGCCTCTAAGACCAGAAGAAATGGATTGTGCTTGACTACCACTGCCAACCACTCTGAGTGGGATCACAAGACAAGAGAAAAACTTCAGAACAAAAAAATCATCCACAGCTCCCAGACACCCTTTCAACTCAGTAGTGAAATCACTTCTGAGGTTCACCCTTCAGCCAAAGATCAGACAGGCCCATTAAACAAAATGAGATTCAAGCGGCACACCAAACCAACAGTAAGGACTGGAAGGCAGGAGAGGACAGGAAGGCTGGTTATGGGGAACCACCTTTGGGAAGGGAAGAGTACTGACATGTCGTGGGGTTGGCAACCAATGCCACAAAACAATGTATGTATTAATTGCTTAATGAGAAACTAGTTTGCTCCGTAAAACTTCATCTAAAGCACAATAAAATTAACATAAAATTCACCCAAAAAGACCAGATTTGCTGGTCTGAAGAGACTGGAGGAAGCCCTGAGACTATGGCCTATGACATCCTCCTGACCCGGAAGTCAAGGCATTATTGGAGACCCATCAGCCAAATTATAGACATGGCCATAAAATAAACAGTTGAAAAGAACATGTTTTTTAGATCATCTATTACACAACATCAAAAGGGCAACACTTACCCAAAAGCAAAGATGAGAAGGCACATAGGGACAGGAGCTCATAACAAAAAGAAATGGGGAACCTATGATGGAAACTGGGGGACGGCAGTCACATTGTGGGGAATGGAATCAATGTCATGGAACACTTTGTATACAAACTATCAAATGTGGAACTCTTTTCCTATGTAAGTTTTAGCTAAAGCAGAATAATTTTTTTTTTTTTTTGAAGATTAGGCACAGAGAAGCAAACACAGAGGGGAAGATACAAGCCACATGAAGATCACTGGGGAACTGGGAAACAGAAGCTGAAAGGAGACAAGGACCTTCCTCCCAGAGCAAGCAGAGACAGAAAGCCTAGAACTGGCATCCTGAATTCAGACTTCTAGCCTCCTGAACTGTAAGAAAACAAATCTGTTTGGTGAAGCCCCCCGCGCAGAAAGAACCACTCTCTTTACCCCTGAACTAGGAAGTTGGAATCTATATTTTAACCAGATCTCAAGTGATTCATATACCCAATAAATTTTGATAAACACTGAAAAAATAAAAAGCAACAAAGAATGACAGAGTAAAATCTTTCAGTTTAAGTCTACAAAGCAAAATCTTCCATTTTTTTTTTTTTTTTAAAAGCTAAATTTTTAATGAGAATTGCTCAAGGCTTCTGAGAAAATCTGTGCTATGTAACCGACCTAATGTACTGGACATTATTCTGGAGTAAAGTCCAATAATTTCGTTATTTAGGCTGGTTGAGACACGATTATGCAAAAAAGGAAACCATGCAGAGCTCTTTTCTAGGAATATGAACTAATATTGGAATTTTAGCTTTCATTATTCTTTTGTTCCTTGATCTGCACAGAAACCTTGTTTCCCCCAGTGAAAGTTATCTTTGAAAGAATACTCTTGTGTTTTCCTATTATTTGAAAGATAACTGAGAGAAATAACCAGGTTTTTTTAAAAACTGTACTTCATTTGCAAGTTTACAGATCAAACTATTTTCTCATTAAACAACACATGCACTGCTTTGTGACACTGGTTGCCAACACCACCTTGTCAACACCCTCCCCTTCTGGACCTTCAATTCCCCATTACCAGTTTTCCTGTCCCCTCCTGCTTTCTTGTCCTTGCCCTTGGGCTGGTGTGCTGATCTAGCCTAGTTTTAGGGACCTAATCCCTAGCTGAAAGGTGAAGCTCAAGAGTGACTTCACTATTGAGTTTACAGTGGTTCCCAGGGCCATAGTCTTGGGATTTCTCCAGTCTCTGCCAGACTGTAAGTCTTTCTTTTCGTAAGTCCGAATTTGGTTCTACATTTTTCTCCAGCTCTGTCTGGGATCCTCTGCTGTGATCTTTATCTGAGAAGGCAGTAGTGGTCACTGGGCATTATCTAGATGTGTTGGATTCAGTCTCGGGGTCTGTTTTTTCTTTGGACTAATCTATTCTTTGTGTCTTTGGTTTTCTTCTTTCTCCCTTGCTGCAGACAAAGTAAGAACACTGGAATATCTTAGATGGCCACTTACAAGCTTTTAAGACCACAGACATTACTCATTAAGGTAGACTGTAGATGATTTTCTTTACAAATTGTGTTATAGCAATTGAGCTCAATGTTCCCTGAGATCATGTCCCCATGGACCTCTGGCTGAGTAACTTGGTCCTTCAGGGACTTTGGATATATCTATGGGGCTTCCATGACCCTGCTTTAAAACCACCAGATATTCTGATAAAGTGTATGGATAATGAAGAGCTTTTATTACCATCACTACTAAACATCCTTTAGAGTATACTGGATATGACAGTTTTGGCAGATAGTTATTTCTCTATTGATGAATATGGAAGAGATAGAAATCTTTATTCGTTTGAAAAGTATGATCCACAAGCCATGGTTTTAAGTGCTGGAAATATAGCAATGACTCAGTTAGACATGGTCCCTGCACTCATTAAACTTAAAAACCTTGGGAGGTAGGAAATGTTAAACAACAAAAATGAACAAGGTGATTACAGCTCACAGCCAGTACTGTGCAGACAGTAAAACAGGCATCCAAGAAAAACTTTTAAAATAACCTTGCAGTGTTATACCCACCAAACCCAACCCACTGCTGTCGAGTCAATTCCAACTCATAATGACCATATATGACACAGTACAACTGCACCACTGTTTCCAAGGAGACCCTGGCTGATGCAGTGTTATACACTCATGAAAATGACAGAAGATAAACGTGATGAGTGAGGCCCAGAGAAGCTCATTCTTTTACCTAAGGTCACTGTGGTGGTCAGGATTATGTCAACTTGGCTACTACCTATTTGGCTGCTGTATTAAGTGGCAGGGCGGGGTTTGTGGTGGCTCCCTGCCCCTCGGCTCTCATCTCATGACTTCGGACTACAGCTGCTGATCGCTCACGTGGCCAGGGGCTCCTGCTCTCTTCTTCCAGCGTCTGGTTCCAGGACTTTGGCTAGCAGCTGTTGGGCTCATCAGTCCTTACAGTCGGCACTTTAGAGTCCTGCTCCCTGACCTGCCGATCCTGGGTTCGCCAGCCTCTGCCGCTTCGTCTCGCCACCAGCCTGGGATCCACTGACCTCCAGCCTCTGTCGCTTCGTCTCGCCACCAGCTTGGGATCCACTGACCTCCAGCCTCTGTCGCTTCATCTCACCACCAGCTTGGGATCCACTGACCTACACAACCGGTGATCTGCAACTCTGGTCTCTGACTTGCTGACCTTGGGTTCCTCAGCTTCCGTGGACACGTGAGGCTTGTGCCAGAGCTTGGGACATTCAGCTTCTGTGATTACGTGAGCTGTTTCCTATATTTGTATCTATCTATCTGTCTATATATATATTATAAATCTTTCCTTGTACCTACACGTGTTACTGGTTTTGCTTCCCTAGAAAACCCAGCCTAAGACAGTCACCATGAAATAAACAGTGGTGGTTGTTGGAGGGGCAGTGCTCCTGCCTTGTAATACATGACGACGTTGCTGGTCTTTAGACTTATGATGGGAAAAGACTAGATTTAGGGTAGGAGGTGAATATTTAGTATGGATTTATCACTTCAAGTTACAAAGTTGGAACCCGGTACTGGCTGGAGGGAATACGAAGTCACAGAAAATAGCTACGGGCCAGAACAGAGTAAACTTGGTCAGTAAAAGAGAGGCTCTAACCAATAAACAGTGAGCTCTGAGGCTTAATGTTAGTGTAACTATCGTACCCTCAACTCTAAAACTTAGCCAAGGGGAAAGAAAGGAACCCTAACAACTTTGCTTTCTACTTCTGTCTGAATTCAACTAACAGCATTCTCTCACTTCTCTCATCTGATGACCCCAAGGCTTTAGAGAAATGAAAAACACTTAATTCACCATCAAGACTGAAGGAAGAAAAGGGCCATTGTCTACCCTAAGCACCACTTTCACCGCTACATATAACAACTTCTAGAGTAAAAATATGAACTAAATATGCACTAAAGGAAGCCACCAAACATCTGGTGCATCTGAAAGTCAGAGTATTCATTCAACATTTTTTGTGTAAGTACCACATGGCACTAAGATTTCTAATACAAAGAACAGTCCCGGTCATCAAGGAGCCGTAACTGTAATCACGTGACTGGTACTGTAACAGACATGAGAGTAAGCTGTTCAGAGAGCATACAGAAGGGGCCAAGGTGCCCAGAATGAAACAAACTTGGGGGTAGTATGGGAAAGTGATTAGGGAAGATTGCCTCAAGAGGGTTCTCAAACTGAACCCTAAGGAGTGAGAAGAAACTAGCCAAGACTAAAGAAGTTGTGAGTTCAAACTATGCTGAGAGCACAGGTTTGAATGACAGGCAGACTGTGAATATTCTCTATTTCAAAATAATGTCAATACTTAATTAAAACAAGCAAACAAAAGTCCTCAATGATTGTCATTTTTGAAAGTGCTTTTTTCTGTTAACACAGTAGGCATGTCAAAAGTTGGCAATGTCTGTAGAGAGAGAACACAATAAGAGTGTCATTAAGCTACAGCTCTGCACCAGAAAACCTGGGTTTGAACCTCAGTTCTGACATTTACCAACTGTAAATTGATCATGGGCAAGTTTCCTGGCTTTTCCAACCCTCAGTTCCCACACTGATAAAATGAGAATAATAGTTTGTTAAGAGTTGTGAAGATGTAATGAGATAATGCATGTAAAATACTCAGAACATTTCCTGGCACATGTGAAATTCTAAATAGATACTAGCTAAAACTAAGAAAAATAAAAGGATGCTACAGCCAGTATGAATCACTGTAGTAAGTTACCTGGAAACAGCACATAGACTTAATATTTCTGAACAATGTAACAGAAATGCCAGTTTGAACTGGTAGGAAATTTAAGAAATCTCAGAAATGTTGAAGTTCTTACATACTGGGTTAATGGCACAATTAGGTGTTTTTTCTTTTGTTGTTAATTGTGATTTAGGTGACAATTTACAGAGGAAATCAGTTTCTCAGTCAACAATTAACATGCAGATTGTTTTGTGATACTGGTTGCCCACCCTGCAATGTATGAACACTCTTCCTCCTTCACCTCAGGTTCCTGTTTCTACTGTGTCCAGTTTTCCTGTCCCTTTCTGCCTTCTTGTCTTTGCTTTTGGGCTGGTGTGCCTATTAGTCTTGTATACATGATTGAACTATGACACATGTCCTTCACATGTGTTACTGTGGGCCCTCTAGACCTGTACCTGTCTAACCTTCAGTGGAAGGCTAAACCTTAAGAGGGACTTTTTACAATTAAAAAGCTGTCTGAGGGCTGTATTCTCAGTGTTTCTCCAATCTCTGCCTGATTACAAGACTGGTCTTTTTTTCTGTGTGTGTGATTTTTAATTCTGCTCTACCGTTTTCTTCTGCTGTGTCCAGGACCCTCTATTACGATCCCTGTCAGAGCACTCAGCAGTAGTAACGGGGGACCATCTAGGTGCTCTGGGCTCAAGCTTGTAGAAGCTGTTGTAGTTGTGACATTCGTCTTTTGGACTAATTTTTCCCTTATGTCTTTGATCTTCATTCTCCTTTGTTCCAGCTGGGATGAGATCAGCAGATGTATTTCAGATAGCCGCTCACAGACTTTTCAGCGGTTATTCATCACAGTTGAATGTAGAACATTATCTTTATAGCTTATGTTATGCTAATTTAGCAAAATGTCCCCCAAGACTATAGTCTCCAGCCCTCAACCTAGTAGCTCTTTCTCTCAGGCCGTCTGGAGATGTCTGTGAAGCATCTGTGACTTTGCTCTACGCCTCTGCTCTGGTCAAGTTGTGCTGACTTCCTCAGTACTACACACTGTCCTGCCCTTCACCAAGGCTACCATTTATGTATTATCCAGTTCTGTTGTACATTTGGTTACTAGGAGCTGGAAGCAGCTGGACAGCACCTAGTAACAACTATCTAGTTAGTGTTTTTCCCTCCCCGCCCTACAATTACAGTATTAATCACATTCTTAAGACATGTGTAACTTTTTATTTCCCCTAGAAGATTAAACAGTCCTTGAAGGCAGACACTATGTTTCCTTCACCTTCATACTTCTGATACACCCAACACTGGGTCTTGAAGTAACGAAGTCCTTAAGATATTTGACAGAAAAAAATTATTAAAACATTACGATTAATGTTGTTGAAGGCAGTTAAGACAGCCTAAATAAATGTTACCTTTGGAGCACTGTAATAGTTCTCAAAAATATATTCAGATGATAGAATGGTTAGAATGTGATTTACTAAAGAAGTTGAACAGTCTTCTTAGGAGGTAACTACATAACTGGGGAGGCAAGAGTCTTGCCTACAATTTAAGCACATTAAATTAAATGTTAGGTCTTGCGGTCTCAATGACCCATTTCTTTTTAAACAGAAAAAAAAATCTTTCTCAGTTCTTGCACAAATCTTCTCCCAGCAGTACTTTCCAGTAACACAACAATTTGATATGAGTAACACCTTTAACATAGGTTTAAAGAGGAAGGGAAAGAAGTTAAAAGAGAGGGAGGCAAGTAAGCAGAGTATTACCTAAAAATATAAACTGTTCCTCTGCAGGAAGTTTTTTGTGGTTGTCAGATTAAAGGAGATAACACACACCATTTGTGAAACACAATTTTTTTTCATTGTGCTTTAAGTGAAAGTTCACAGCTGAAGTTAGTTTCTCATACAAATATCTATACACACTTTTATGTGACCTAATCTGCCAACCCTATAATGTGACTGCACATTCCTCCTTTCCACCCTGGGTTTCTTGAGCCCACTCAACCAGCTCCTATCCCTTTCTGCCTTCTCATCTCGCCTCCAGACAGAAGCTGTGCATTTTAGTCTCAAGTCTCTACTTGAACTAGGAAGTACACTCTTCATGTGTATTATTGTATGTTTTATAGTCCAATCTATTTCTTGTCTGAAGAGTTGGCTTCGGGCATGGTTTCAGTTCTGGGTTAACAGATAGTCCTGGTGTTGTCTCTTCTGGGGTTTCTCTAGTCTCAGTCAGACCATTAAGTCTGGTCTTTTCATAGAATTTGAGTACTGCACCCCACCTTTCTCCCTCTTTGTCAGGGCTCTCTGCTGTGATCCCTGTCAGGGGTCACTGATGCTAGCTGTACACCATCTAATTCTTCTGATCTCACGCCAATGGAATCTCTGGTTTATGTGGTCCTTCTGTCTCCTGTGCTTCTATCTTTGGTGTTCTCCTTTGCTCCATGAGGGCTGAGGCCAACCAAAGCATCTTAGATGGCTACTTGCTAGCTTTTAAAATCCCAGATGCAACTCACCAAAGTGGAACACAGAACATTTTCTTAATAAAATTTGTTATGTCAAAGGACATCGATGTCCACTGAAACCATGGTCCTCATACCTCTATCCCCACACACTATCCCTTGAAGTATTTGGTTGGGAAGCATAAAATTAAAGATAACTACATGACATATAAAATTTAGTGGTTCGGAATTTAAGAAACCAATTTAATCAATCCTTGAAATGCTCTTGCTTACTTTTAAAGTACATATATATCTAATTTTGTCTCGACATAACAGTAATAAGATGATCAGTTCTATCAAAAGAACATCTTTAGATTAAAATCTGAATGCTGTTAGTGGCATGATAAAGTAAACCTGTTAGTAAGCTTTAACACATAGTAATAATTTCATTATACTTACACACTAATCCTGGAAAAGTACAAAGAAGCCTTGACTATCCAAAATTATTTTTAACTTCCTCTAAAGAGAATCCAGAAAGCACTGAAAAAACCAATTAACTTTGTGTATCTGTTATGAGTTTGCATGTAACAAATCAAATCGAACCCACTGCCATCCATTCCGACTGATACAGACCCTATAAAATAGAGAAGAACTGTTCCAGAGACTTTCCAAGGAGTGTCTAGTAGATTCAAACTGCTGACCTTTTGGTTAGCAGACACAGCACTTAACCACTATGCCACTAGTGTTTCCTTCATGTAACAGGTGAAAAGTGGCAATTCTGAAAGCTCGGAAGACAGCCATGCTTTTGTATCAGGCAGTTATTTCTCGAAGTGTATTTGAAGCATCTGTCAGTCCTTCAAAGTGCTCTGCAAGAAAATTTCTTTCTTTTTTTTTATTATGACTGAGTGAAAATGTACATTCCTATATAAGTTTACATGCCCACCTATATGCAGGTTTCACTGCTCTCCCTGCCCAGTGACATCACACTATTCCTCTTTGCTCCATATATGTCTCATCCTCCTAACAGTCTCCTTACCCTTCCTCTCAACCCACTCTCCTTCCTCCAGCCAGAGGTTAGCAGGATGATATCCTATAGATGCACAGAACCATAAACTGCATCCAATATATGGTCACTCTGCATCACCAAGTCCAATCCATTTGGGTCCAAAGAGTGGACCTTCGTTATGATTTATGGGCAAGAGCAGCATCAGGGCCAGGGGCCATGCTCCCAGGGGAACCCTGAAGCCACTGGACTAATCAACTGTGGTCTTTTAGTGGAGATCTCAGAGCGCACCCTTTTTTATTCTTGTGCTCCCAGTGAGACTCAACTTAGTGAGCTCCATTGCGGCTATCACTGGTGGTGGCCGGACACCATCCGGTTCTTCCAGTCCCAAGTCGACATAGGTACCCACTCATGTGGGCCTCTCTATCTTCTGGGTTGTCTTTACCCCACGTAATTTGGTCCTTGGTGAGGATCCATTCCTGCTGACCTGGGACCATTTGCTGTGCCCTCGGATGGCAGCTTGGCACCTTTGAAGACCCCAGATGCCACTCACCAGTGTGGGGTACATAGAGCCCTCTCAGCAAAACGCTGATTGTGCCAATTGGCCCTGATTTTGCGTAAGAGCATGGTCTCCGGCCTCGTGCCCCAGCTACTCTGTCCTTGCAATATTGGGTTAAGATGGAAGGGGTATTCAAGTTATGTTGGAGTCCACTTAACATTGTTCTTGTTTCTAATGTCTGCTATCACTGATTTCACCCAACCAAATTTCTACCAACTATCTAATCTAAACCCTCCCCGGCATCACTCTCCGTCCCTCCCCTCCCTTGCAGCCGTCAGAGTCTTTTCTTCTATACATTAAGTCTGTTTTTGAGATCTTATCGTAGGGGTCTCATACAATATTTGTCCTTTTGTCGCTGACTACTTTCCCTCAACATAATGTCTTCCAGTTGAAACCAGGCTATGAGATGTTTCCTGGAATCATTATTATTCTTTATCACTGCATAGTGCTCCATTGAGTATATATACCATAGTTTACCCATCCATTGTTCTGTTGTTGGCCATCTGGGTTGATTCCATCTTTTTGCTATTGTGGACTATGCTGCAATAAACTTTCTTGTGCATGTGTCCATTGGTGTGAAAGTCCTTGATTCTGTAGCACATACTCCAAGTAGTGAAATTACTGGGTCAAATGGTATATCTAGATCCATTTTTTTAAGGAAGCACCAGACTGCATTCCAAAGAGGCTGGACCATTTTGCAACTCCACCAACAGTGTAAGAGAGTTTCATTTTCTCCACAGCTTATCCAGCATTTGTTATTTTGTTTCTTTTGGATCATGGCCAGCATTGTTGGGATGAGATGATATCTCATTGTAGTCTTGATTTGAATTTCTTTAATAACTAAAGATCGTGAACACGTCCGCATGTGTTTTTTGGCTGTCGGGATCTCCTCTTTAGAGAAATGTCTGTCCATCTCCTTTGCCCATCACTTAATTGGATGATTTATCTTCTTTTACTGATATTTTGTAGTATCTTATAGATTATGGAGTTCAGGTGTCGGTCTGACATAGAATTCCCAAATATTTTTTCCCATTCTGTAGGTGGCTTTCTAATTCTATTAATAAAGTCTTTCAATGAGCAAAAGTGTTTGATTCTTAATAGTTTCGATTTATCTATTTTCTCTTCTGCTGATTGTGGTTTGTTTGACAGATTTAGAAGTCTGTCTACATTGTGTATTAAAACTTTCATTGTTGTTCCTACCCTTTCTTGGATGAACTTTATTGTTTTAGGTTTGATATTTAGGTCTTGTATCCAGTTGGAGTTGGTTTTTGTATAAGGCGTAAGATATGGATCATGTTTCAATTTATTGCATGTCGATATCCAATTTTGCAAGCATCATTTGTTGAAGATACTGTTTTTACTCCAGTTTAATGTCTTAGGGCCTTTGTGGAATATCAACTGTTCATAGTCAGATGGTGTCATCTCTGGGGTCTTAATTCGGTTCCATTGATTGATCTGTCCTCGTACCAGTACCAGGCTGTTTTGACCACTGTGGCAGCGTAGTATGTTCTAAGGTTAGGTAATGAGAGGCCTCCCAGTGTGTTCTTCTTCTTCAGTAGTGCTTTACTTATCTGGGGCTTCGTCCCTTTCCAAACAAAATTGGTGATTTGTTTCTCCATCTCATTAAAAAATGATGCTGGAACTTGTACTGGGAATGCATTACATAAGTAGATTGCTTTGGGTAAAATAGACATTTTCACAATGTTAAGTCTTCCTATCCATGAGCAGGGTAGGTTTTTCCATTTATCTAAGTCTCTCTTAGTTTCTTGTAGTAAGGGCTTGTAGTTCTCTCTGTAAAGGTCTGTTATTTCTCTGGTTAGATTAATTCCTAGGTACTTTATCTTCTTAGGGGCTACAGTAAACGGTACTGATTTGATGATTTCTTTGTTAACAGTCTCGTTGTCGGTATAAAGGAATCCTACTGATTTACTTATGTTTATCTTGTATCCTGAGACTTTGCTGAACTCTTCTGTCAGAGTAGTTTACTTATAGATTTTTTTGGGATTCTCCACATATACAATCATATCATCTGCAAACAGGGAGATTCTGACTTCTTCTTTGCCGATGCAGTTGCCCTTTATTTCTTGGTCTTGTCTAATTGCTCTGGCTAGAACTACTAGTACAATGTTGAATAGGAGAGGTGAGAGTGGGCATCCTTGTCTAGTTCCTGTTCTCAAGGGAAAGTCTTTCAGTCTCTCTCCATTCAGGATGACACAGGCAGTTGGCTTTGTAGAAATGACCCTTACTGTGTTGAGGAATTTTCCATCTAAGTCTATTTTGCCAAGGGTTTTTAGCATGAATGGGTGTTGGACTTGATCAAATGCCTTTTCTGCATCAATGGACAAAATCAGATGATTCTTTTGTGATATTTATGTGGTTAATCACACTAACTCTTTTTCTGATGTTGAACCAGCTTTGCATCCCTGGTATGAATCCAACTTGGTAACGATGAGTTATTTTTTTGATATGCTGTTGTATTCTATTGGCAAGAATTGTGTTGAAGATATTTGCATCCAGATTTCATGAGTGCTATTGGTCTGCAGTTCTCCTTTTTGGTTGGGTCTTTCATTGGCTTTGGTATCAGGGTTACACTGGCTTCATAGAATGAGTTTGGGAGTACTCCATCCCTTTCTATACTGTGAAATAGTCTCAGTAGTATTGGAGATAACTCTTCTCTAAAAGCTTGGTAGAATTATGCGGTGAGGCCCAGGCTTTTTTTGGTTGGCAGTGTTTTGATGACCTTTTCAATCTCTTCCTTTTTGATGGGTTTATTAAGTTGTTCTGCTTCATGTTGTGATAATTCGGGTAGGTGATATGAATCAAGGAATTTGTCCGTTTCCGCTATGTTTCAAATTTTTTAGAGTACAGTCTTTCATAGTATTCTGTTACAATATTTTTGCTTTCTGTTGGATCTGTTGTGACTACTCCTCTCTCATTTCTAATTTGTTTTATTTGTTTCCTTTCCTGTTTTTCTTTAGTAAGTTTAGCCAGTGGTTTGTCAATTTCGTTGATCTTTTCAGAAAACCAGCTTTTGGTCTTTTCCATTTTTTCAATTGTTTTTCTGTTCTCTAATTCATTTAGCTCTGCTCTAATCTTTATGATCTGGTTTCTTCTGGTGCCTGAGGGGTTCCTCTGTTGTGGTCTCTCTACTTGTTCACGCTTAGGGTTAGTTCCTTGATTTGGTTTCTTTTTTCCTTCTAGATGTGTGCATTTATGGAGATAAGCAGACCTCTGAGCACTGCATTGGCTGCATCCCATCGGTTCTGGTAGGAAGTATTTCCATTCTCATTGGAAGCCGTGAATTTCTTTATTTGATCATTGATTTCTTCTATAACACATTTTTTTTGAGCAAGATGTTGTTCAGTTTTCAAGAGGTCCACTTTCTATGTTTTTCTGCTACTGATTTTGACTTTATGGCTTTATGAGCTGAGAAGATGCTTTGCAGTAATTCAGTGGTATGGATTTTGCTGAGCATTGCATTATGTCCTAACACATGGTCAATTCTGGAGAATGCTCTTTGTGCACTGGAGAAGAACATGTAGTTATCTGCTGATTGGTAGAAAGTTCTGTATCTATCAATGAGGTTTAGCTGGTTACTTGTGGCAATAAGGCCTTCTGTATCTTTACTGAGCTTTTTTCTAGATGATCTGTCCAGTACTGAGAGTGGAGTGTTGAAGTCTCCCACTATAACTATGGAGTAATCTAACTCTTTTTTGAGTGTAGTCAGTGTTTCTTCGATGTACTTAGGTGCTCTGATATTAGGTGCATAAATATTCAATATAGTTAAATCTTGCCTGTGTACTGAACCTTTCAGCAATAAATAGTGTCCATCTTTATCCACTATGGTGGATTTTACATTAAAATTGATTTTGTGTGAGATTAATATTGCCACACCTGCTCTTCCTTGTTCACTGTTAGCTTGACATATATTCTTCCATCCTTTAATTTTCAATTTGTTCCTATCTTTAGGTCTGAAGTGAGTTTCTTGTAGACAACATATGGATGGGTCATGCCTTTTGATCCAAGATGCCACTCAATGTCTCTTTACTGGAGCATTCAGTCCATTCACATTCAATGTAATTATGGATAGGTGTGTGTTCACTGCTGCCATTGTGGTATGTTTATTTTTGTGTTGATGTTTTCTCTGTTGTTCTTATTAGTCTGTTCTGGGACATTCTTTTTTGTGAGCTGATTTTCCACCTTTTTCAGAGCTTGTTTTATAGTTGTTGAGACTCCTGTGTTACATTTCTTGAAATGGTATGTTACATCTTTGTTGTGCTTTACAGCTACCTCTATGGTCCCACTTAATAAACTATATGTAAACCCAATTTTAATTACTACCAGTCTTGTCATCTTCCTCTCCATCTGGAAGAACTATAACGACTGTAGTCCATCCCTCTTTTTAATATGACGGCACTATAGTTTTTGTGATAATCACTCGATTGCTTCTTTCCATGTTAAAGCTGTCATTGAATTTGGAGCCTTCCCTAACTGAGTAGAGTTCTGAATAATGTGTTGTTCTAAAATATAGAGTTAGTGGTTTTGTTCTTGTAAGCCAAAGCCAAGAACTTCCTTCAGTATTTCTTGTAGTTTTGGTTGGGTTTTTACAGTCTCTGAGTTTCTATTTATCTGGGAATGTCTTCATTTCATTTTCATATTTGAAAGATAGTTTTGCAGGATCTATAATTCTTGGTTGGAAGTTCTTCTCCTTCAAGGCTTTGAATGTGTCATGCCACTGTCTCCGTGCCAGCATGGTGTCTGCTGAGAAATCTGACAAAAGCCTACAGGGTTTCCCTCTGAAGGTTAGCTTTGAGCCTTGCTGCTTTTGAGAGGTTATGCTTGTGTTTCATTTTGTTAAGCTTGATTATAATATATCTTGGAGTCTTTCTTTTGAGATCTATATTGGGTGGCACATGATATGCATCTGAGATGTCTATATTCTCTTCCTTCACGATTTCTGGGAAGTTTTCTGTTAGCATCTCAGTAATGATACTGTCTCAGAAAGGTTTCTTCATCTGGAAAATTCCTTGGTTGTTTTGTTTGGGAGCCTTCTGAAGCCATGAGTGATTTCTTGTACGCCACAAGTGTCTGTTGCTTTTTGGGTCCCATGTGAAAAAGTAGAGGCTGGGAGAGACACTGTCAGGATGTACCACTGATGTTTCTCTAGGCTGTCTTAAAATGTAAAATAAAAGGTATCTGATCACTTCCCAAGTCAGTCAGGTTTTCAGGTGTAGAGGTCCCTCTTCTGAACTGGCAAAGTAAGCACCTCTATATCCAACCCCAGATGATACAAACTGTTCAAAATACAGCAGTGCTACTGCCCTGTTTGCCTCTGCTGACAGGACCCAGCCTTGGGCAACAGTGTGTAAACTACTGCTTTTCTGGTAGAAAAGCGCTCTCCTGTGGGCAGGTTCTGGCTCCCAAGCCAAGAAATAGGCCCAGCTGCGGCCACCGTATCTAAGATGGCACCCTCTGCACAGTCAGCAGATAGAGGGGCTAAAGGTGCTGAGAGGTAGGGGTGCAGAGCCCTCTGCCTCTGTTGCTGAGTCCCCACCGTAGGCGACACTGGGTAAACTACTGCTTTGGTGTCGGAGAAATGCTGTCCTATTTGCAGGCGCTGGCTCTCAGGCTAAGAATTAGGTCCCACTAAAATCTCTGTATCCAACATGGCGTCCCGCACACTGGCAGTGGGGTTCCGTACAAACCACACTGTGGCAGTGACAAAAAGACAGGCCAAAAGTGGCTGGATTAACAGAGTCCTAAGCTTGGCTCTCAAAATATGGGAATTTCCCCTGCCTATCCCACCAGCAGTGCATCTGAGTCTAGCCACTAGGCAAGACCCAGCTCCACTCGCCGGCTAAGGCAGAGGAAAAAAAAGGTCAAAATGGTGTGTTTACCGTCAGTCCATGAGCGCCAGGGCTAGCTGGGAGTGGGACTCAGCATAAGAGAGATTTGTCGTTCAGTGGTATAAAGCCCAAATTAACAGCCCTGTGCCGTGTCCTGGGGGCTCACTAGGTGATCAGAAGGCTCCATTTGATTATCAGTGCAGGTCTTGGTTTCCAGACGGACACAGGGAGATGTGTGCTTAGTCTGCCATCTTGACTCTGCCTCCCAAAAAAATTTCTTATTGAAATAATATACTCTCTTTTAGCAAACACCTGTACACACACAGTCTCCTTCCCTCTGTACTGCGTGTTTGAGGCAAAGTCCTCCACCTGTGCTTTGGACCCTATCACTTCCCAGCTTCTCGGATAGTGTTATGGATCCAATGGTGGCCACCAAAAATTATGTGTAGTAATTTTGCTATGGTATAATTCCTTGTATTCTATGACTGTCCTCCATTTTGTGATTTTTCTTATGTTATAAAGCCTAATCTCTGCCTGTGGTTAACAGAGTGGATTATGTTACAGAAGATTAGAGTGGTACTGTGGCTCCCTTCCTAAGGTCACCTCACAGCTCCAATGTGAAAGGAAGTTTCCCTGGAGAGTGTTTTGCACCACCTTTTACCTTTTCCATCCTATGAGAGATAAAAGGAAAAGAAGCAAGCAGAAAGTTGGGAATCTTGTATTAACAAGAAAGCAGCACCAGGAGTAGAGTGCATCCTTCAGACCTGAGGGTCCTGCTTCAAGATGCTCCCTGACAGAAGAAACATGCAACACAAGGACCTTTTTCCATAGCCAACAAAGAGGGAAAGCCTTCCCCTGGATTGGACATCCTGAGTCTGAATTTGTAGCCCACTAGACTGTGTAAGAATAATCAATTTCTCTTTTTAAAGCCATCCACTTGTGGTATTTCAATTAGAGCAATACCAGATGACTAAAACAGATACCTTATGTTATCATTTACTCCTTTTCTCTTGCACAATCAGGCTTAATCCCTCATTTGGATTTTCTCATTTACTCTGTTATGAGTTGAACTATGTCCCCCAAGAGGATAGGTTAAAGTCCTAATGCCTGCTATCTGTGAATGTGACCTCACTTAAAAATGGGGTCTTTGAAACTATTCTCAGTTAACATGAGGTCATACTAGAATACTGTAAGGCCTATCTCTTTATTATTGGTGACTCATTACTGGAGGAGAAAAGACAGGGAAAGAACTCCATATGAAGACAGATACAGAGGGAAGACAGAGGTAGACACTGGAGTTATGCTGCCACAAGCCATGGAACATCTGAGGCTACCAGAAGTGGGAAGAGATGTGGAAGGATCTAAACTGGAGACTTTGCATTGATCATGGCCCTACCGACATCCTAAATTTAGACTTTTAGCCTTTAGAAATGTGAGAGAATACATTTCTGTTGTTTTAGCATCCCTCAGCAGACCACACATCTTATCTCCCTCCAGGTACCACCCTATTTCTACTCTTCCCTCACTGTCTCCATTTCCTTTATTCCTCAACCCAATCCAATCTGGTTGCTGGTTCCTTCTCTCCACCTCAACAGCTCACTCTAATTATCACCAATGATTTTAGTATCACAAAATCCAGTATTTTCTGATCCTCACTCTTTGATAGTTTTCCACAATATCTGACAATACTGACCTCGGCTTCCCTTTTGAAATATTCTCTTCCTTTGGCTGCCTTAATATATTCTTCTAATTTACCTTCAAATTCTGTACATCCTCCTCTATCTTTGCAAGCTTTTCTTCTATACAAGATTTTTAAAAATATTCTTTTTTATGATTAAGTGAAAGTATACCACCCAAGTCATCTGTGCACACCTGCCTCTATAACTTTACCTGCTTTCCCCACACTGTGACAGCACACTCCTCCTTTTCATTATTTACACTAGTATCCTCCCAATGAACACCTGTCCCCCGGTCTCCACCTGTCCACAAATCATAATGGAGATCAACTCTTCAGACAGGAATGGATCACATTTGGTGACACAGAGTGACCATATCATATGTGCACTTTATGGTTCTACGCATCCACAGGATGCTGACCTCTTACTGGACGCGGATGCAGAGGAGGGGATAGCAGATTGTTGGGAGAGTAAGACAGGTATGGAGCAGACAGGAACAGTGTGCTGTCACTGGGCAGGGAGAGCAGTGGGAGCTGCATATAGGTGGGCGTGCAAATTTATATAGAAATGTATATTTTCACTCAATCATAATAAAAAAGTGGTCTGTGATCACAACACACTTTTAACATTGTTAAAGAGATCTCTTATACACTTGAAATAATCATGATAGAATTCATGTAATCCTCAAATGCTAAAGTCATCATTGCAATTACATAAAAATTACGCAGACCTGCTAATTTTACTAGTACATATTAGTGAAAAACATACGTACAACTAAACAAAATTAATGTAATTTAAGCAACTTGCATCTAGTATGGGGAAAAAAGTTCTCAAGTGCTACAGCATATCAGCCCACTGAAAGGATAAATTATTTTCTTTGACTCCAAAAATAAACCTTTATTATTTTCCAGATTATTAAAAAAAAAAAACCCAACACCTCATTATTTAAAAAACTCTAACATTACACAAATACATAATATAGAAAGCGATATTTTGTATAAGCCTGCCCTTTAGAGGTAACTAGCTTTAACAGCTGGGTAACAACCACTTTTTGATTACTTGAAGTACAGTAATAGCAGAGTCGCCCTGAACAAGGTTATACGGATTATTTCAATTTTTCTTTTTGCTTGTAACCTTCCTACTACTCTACTGCTAAGGAAAAAGAAAATCAGAATACATGCTGATCCTGCAAAGCAGGCAACCCACAAAGGAGATTAACCACTGGGAGGGCAAGAGAGAATCAAAAGGCCAAATTGTGACGAAGTAGCAAAAACAAATACATTTATTTTGGAAAATGGAGTAGAAAAAAAAAAAAAATTTCCTTTTTATCATCTTCAATAGTCAAAGAGGGGTAGCTTCTTTTTTTAACTTTCACAGAAGATTGAAGCAGATGATATAATTATGCGTTTAGCTTTTAAAACAGTATACTGTACACATTGTAGCATCTTATCCTACTAGGTTAAGGAAAAGCTTTCTTTAAAACAAAGAAACAAAAATACAAAAAAAAAAGGACACTAGAGCCAACTGAAAGAGCTTCTAATGGCCAAACCTGGAACCATCTGAGCAATAAAATGCATACTGGATTGGATTAAAACCCTAAGTATAAAGTAAATATTTATCAGTCCATACTGAAATAGAAGTAAACAGAGGGGAACAGACAAACTTTCCATGCAGAATAATACCACATAATTTACACAGATAATTTGCTCTTACAGAGGTGGACTTAACTCCCAACTCTTTTAAATGTGGGCTATGCACAGTTACTTCCTTTTAAAAAGCAGAGTATGGAAAGGGAAGGGGGAAGAAACCTCATAGTGGAGAAACTTTACAGAACTACCTCAGTCATGTGAATCAAGTTAACATCAACAGTAATAAGTCATGTTGATAATACCAAAAAAAGAGAAACCAAAAAACAAAAAACCGAGTGCCGTCGAGTCAATGCTGACTCACAGCAACCCTATAGGACAGAGAAGAACTGCCCCACAGAGTTTCCAAGGAGAGCCTGCAGATCTGAACCGGCGACCTATGGGTTAGCAGACGTAGCACTTAACCACTACGCCACCATGGTTTCCAAGTTGGTAATACGTATCCGTAATACAAGGTTGATAAGAACAGCATTTTACCTTTGTGACTTTCATCCCCAAAACTATAACCTGTCTACTCATAAGAAAAATATCAGACAAATCCTTATTGAAGGCTATTTTACAAAATACCTAATCAATACTCCTCAAAATGTCATCACACCTAAGGAAAACGAGAAACTGCTGCAGCCAAGAGGAACCTAATGAGACGTGATAACTAAATGTAATGAGGTATCTTGGATTATATCTTGAAACAGGGAGAGAGGAAATCTGGATAAAAACAGGAATTGTAGTTAATAACAATGTACCTATTGGTTGACTGTGACAAACGTACCACACTAAGACTACTGTTGTTGGGGGCTGGCAAGTCGGTGTCACTCACAGTGACCCCATGTACGAGGGAACACAGCGCTACCCAGTCCAGCCCCACCCTCACAGCTGTTCCTCTGGTTGAGCCCACTGTTGCAGCCACTGGGTCAGTCCATCTGTTGAGGGCCCTCCTCATTTCTGCTGATCCTTTACTTGACCAAGCATGATGTCCTCCAACAACTGATCTTTTCTGATAACATGTCCAAAATACGTGAGCTAAAACCTTATCACCCTCACTTCTGAGGAGCATTCTGGCTATATTTCTTACAAGACAGACCTGTTTGTTCTCTGGCAGTCAATATTCTTCACCAACATTATAATTCAAAGGTATTGATTCTTCTTCTGTCTTTCTTACTCACTGCCCAGCTTTTGCGTGCACATGAGGTGACTGAAAATACTGCGGGTGGAGTCAGGTGCACCTTAGTCCTCTAAGTGACATCTCTGGTTTTTAAAACTTTAAAGAGGTCATTTGCAGCCGATTTTCTCAACGCTGATTGTGGTTTCAAGTAAAATGGAATCCTTAACAACTTCGATATCTTCTTTGTTTATCAAGATGATATTATTGATACAGTTGTAAGGATTTCTGTTTTCTTTATATTTAGGTGCAATCCACACTGAGGTCTTCAATCTTCATTAGTAAATCCTCTTCACTTTCACAAAGCAACATTGTGTGATCTCCATACTGTAAGCTGTTAAGGAGTCTTCTCATCCTGATAGTCCACTCTTCTTCATATAGGTCAGCTTTTCAGATTACCTGCTCAGCACACAGACTGAATAAATATGGCAAAAGAAAACATCACTGATGTGCACCTTTTACGGCAACTCTCTATAAAGCTATTCTAAAATACTTACAAAAAGAAAAAAATTTTCCTGGATGAAGGCAATAAATATTATAAAAAGTTAATTCTTCACAAAATAATACCAAAAACCGCAACATCAACAAAAAAGGATATTGTTTAAATGAGACACAGGAAAATACTACATTCATGAGCTGCACAAATAAATGGCTACCCTCTTTTTTTTCTGTTTTCTGTAACTCATTGTAACCTTCAGTTGGAACTGACTCAACAGCAACCAGTGAAGTATGGTATTTCCTAACATGCTTGAGAGTCCCAAGAGGCTGTGTAACTGATTTCCTCATTTCCAAAATACATTTTTAAAAATCATTTTATACCGCAGTTTGTGACCCAGGGTAGACTTCAAGTCACGACGGCAGTAAAGGATGGATAAAAGCTCAGCTGTGAAATGGACCTGACTGGTTTGAATACTGACCCTACCACTTAACACGCAATATGACAAGCTGCTTTAATCTTTCTCTGACTCAGTTTCCTCAGTGTACTGTAGAGATAATAATAATGTCTACCTTATAAGAAGCGCAGTGAAATAACAGTTAACTGCTAAGCTACCAACCAAAAGGTCGGTAGTTTCAACCCACCAGCAGCTGGGTGGAACAAAAGACCTGGTGATCCACTTTCATAAAGATTATAACCTATGAAACTCTATGGGTTAGTTCTACTCAGTCCTATAGGGTTGCTATAAGTTTGAACTCACCTGACATCACACAGCAACAATCTACCTCATGAAGTGGTGTAGATTACACGAGATAATGTAATACTGCATAACAATAATTATTAGTACATAGTAAAAATTCAAAGTATGTTAGCTTCTACCTGTCACGGTACTGAGTTTTTTGGATCTCATCTCCAAGGTCAATGTTACGACCATGACTAAATTAAAACCATGAACAAAACCTATGGTTAAAGACACTGTGGAGCACATACACACGTGTGTCATGTGCAGTGGGACAGGAGAACATGGCTAATGCCCACAGCTTAGCATCTGTCATGGATCGAATTGTGTTTCCCCCAAAATATGTGTAGCCACATGGCTAGGCCATGATTTCTGGTATCTTGCGGCTGCCCTCCATTTTGTAGTTTTCCTATGCTGTATGTTGAAGGATTAGTGTGGGACTGTAAATCCCCTTATAAGATCACCTCCCTGCTCCACTGTAAAGGGAGTTTCCCTGGAGTATGGCTTGCCCCACCCTTAATCCTTTCAGCCTGCAAGACATAAAAGGACAGAGAAACAGGAAGGGAATTGGGAACCTCACACCATCAAGAAATCTGCACTGGGAGAAGAGTCCATCCTTCAGACCTGAGGTTCCTGTGCCAAGATGCTCCCTAGACAAAGACTGATGCAATACCAGACTTTCCTCCAGAGCCGACAAGGGGGAAAGCCTTCCCCTGGAGCGGACACCCTGAATATGGACTTGCAGCCTACCAGACTATGTAAGAATAAACCTTCATCTTGTTAAAGTCATCCACTCTGTGGTATTTCTGTTAGAGCAGCCCTAGCTGACTAGAACAGCATCCTTGCGTAAGTGACTCACTTAAGTCAGGATTTAATGAGAAATTTTGCAAAGAGTGAGGAATCATGCACAATGTTTATGTGTCATTTTTTCTCTCTGATCACATTCAGAGTGAAAACCAGGTAATGGACATTGAAATGGAACTTCTAAAAGAAAATACTGTTAAGTAATTTAAGAATTTGTACTTTCATGTTTTTACAACCATAGAAATGCTGTGGCCTGGGATACTTACTTTCACGTTGTTCTTTTGGTAAAACACTGATATTGTTAAAATGTTGTATGTGTATTTTGGAGGGTTTATTTGGTCCATTTGAAGAGCTGTTGTTTCCTTTCACCCTCCACACCTATACCTATCAAGTTTACCTAAACAGATGAGAAATTTTTCAAGAGGTTTTCCTGCCACTGATTACATGGGTAGATGTTTTTCTAGAGAGAGAACTCTATTATAATTCCAAAACTTCAATTTAGAATCATGATTTTATACATAGAAGTAATTTCTGGGCATTTATGGTTAGACACTGCTTATATACATAAAGTTACAAAATGAATCTAATTTAAGTTTTATAATTACAGAAAGACTAAGACTGAAAAAGGAGAAACAGAATGTTCCTCTGATTAAAGTAAACAACATTAGGTTGAGTTGCAAGTTCCTTTTTTATACATTAAAGAAACAGTACTCACTGTAATGATTCAACAAAGATCACAGGCAACTGTGACACTCAAACTTACCTCACTGACATCAAAACTTCACATACTTATTACATAGCAGGAATATTGTGAATATATGCTTTCTTATCAGACTTAGAAGTTGCAATAAAATTAAAATTATAAATATTTTAAAGAAGGTCTAACACTGCTGTGGATCACTGTCAACTTGAAGTGGAAGACTGGCTTACCCATCTTCCTAAGGGGTCAAAGGGCATCAGTCCTGCTACTAAGGCCCTCTAAACAACTTCACAGCATTAGTGATATTTTCCCTTTGCCTCTTTTTCAGATTTTAACTTTATTTTTCTACATTTTGAACATTACTGTAACCATCATAGTTTATGAAACAAGGTGGAGGAGAAAGAATCTATAAATAAATCGTACCACTTGTGGGAGGCGGTGAATACTCTATGGAACTCTCCCTCCCCTCTAACACAATCTAAAAAAAAAAAAAGATGCCTACATGAGTCACTGCAATAAAACCTACGATCCAAACTGATCTTAATTTTATTTAGCGAGGAGAAAAAAGTACTAGTGAAATGTTCAAATTAGAAACTATTTTAAAGGAAAAATTCTGTTGTTTTCAAATAAATATGTTAATACAAGACTAAGTATTAGTGAAGTGTTATCGCTGTGAAAACTTGGTAAAGGTAATTTACGTAGCTTGAGTTTAAAGTAAATTTACTACCCACTCTGGAATAACTAGCCTTTCTAAATTCTGGTTAAAGTGGGTATTATCGCTTCACAGTTAACTGTCATGGATCGAACTATGCTCCTCTAAATAGTTTATGAATGTCCTCCATTTTGTCATTTTCCTACACTGTATGTTAGAGAATTAGGGTGGGAGTAACCAACTTCTACTTGCCACATTTCTGAGAAGGGTACTTTAAAGCACGGCCATGGAAGCAAGGTATGCACAACAATGATTCACAAAGACAATCTCACCACACCCCAAATAGTTATTCCACAAACATTATCAGTGACACATCAAGGCAGGGAATCAATCTGATGTTAAGATTTTGCTAAAATGGTCCTAACTCAGCAGGAACAGATGCTCACCGAGGACCAAAATGACATGGGGTAAAGATAACCCAGAAGATAGAGAGACCCACATGAGTGGGTGCCTACATTGACTTGGGACCGGAAGAACCGGATGGTGCCTGGCCACCACCAGTGATAGCCGTGATGGAGCTCACTAAGTTGAGTCTCACTGGCAACACAAGAACAAAAAGGGGTGCATCCTGAGATCTTCACTAAAAGACCTCAACTGATGGTCCAGTGGTTTCAGGGTTCCCCTGGGAGCATGGCCTCTGGCCCTGATGCTGCCCCTGCCCATAAATCATAACGAAGGTCCACTCTTCGGACACGAATGGATTGGGCTTGGTGATGCAGAGTGACCAGATATTGGAGGCACTTTATGGTTCTATGCATCTGTAGGACATCATCCTGCTGACCTCTGGCAGGAGGAAGGAGCGTAGGTGGAGAGGAGAGGAAAGGAGGCTGTTGGGAGGATGAGACATGTATGGAGCAAAGAGGAATAGTGTGCTGTCACCAGGCAGGGACAGTAGTAGAAGTTGCATATATGTGGGCATGTAAATTCATACGGGAATGTACATTTTCACTCAGTCATAATAAAATAAAATAATAAAAAAAAGATTTTGTTAAAGCAGTAACAAATACAGGAGACTGACAATGTTGTGTTCCTAAACAACGCTTTTCTGAGACACCCGATCACCTGACTAACGCAACTGGGGAAATTCTGTTTCAAACACTTTGCAAAGTGTACCCTTCTGGGACATGTGAAAGGAAAGAGATATGAAGCTAAACTATTCTGGTAAAAAATGAAGCTTTGCTTGGCATCATTCATTTTTCTACTTGTTTCCTTCTCATCACTGAAAATCCACCTATTTGACAGCTTATCACTCACTTCATTACATATAAGAACATTACATATAAGAACAATTCTGAGTGATGCAGATCCAAGAGGCACGTGGCAAAGAGATCTTACATGTGTGAAGCAGGAAGAGTGGGTGGAACCACACATGGACTGGAAAAAAGCATTTAATCAGCTTGATATTGCTGAGCTAGGGTAATGTGGCTTCCCTGAATTATGTCATGAAACATAAATATGAAGAAAATCAAGAACCACTCTTTGTGGTCTTCAGTAAATTCTGGATTGGCATCAAGTAATGCTTGTTTATTTTCCCAGGTGGCCTAGTGAATAAGTGCTACAGCTGCTGACCAAACGGTGGGCAGTCTGAATCTGTCAGGCGCTACCTGGAAACTCTATGTGGCAGTTCTGCTCTGTCCAATAGGGTCACCATGAGTGAGAAGTGACTCAAGGGCAATGTGTCTGGGTATGATTCTCGACTAACCTGATGTACCTAATTGAAAAAGAAAAAATCAAGATTAGATTTACCTTTTTTTCATACTATAAACTTAGAGACTGAAGAACTCTTACCAGTCCTTTCTGAATCCTAATAAAAAGACTTAAATGATGCTGTCAGTTAGCAGCCTTAAGATTCACTGTCCAAGTTCATGATTTGCTCTGATTATCTTTCTTCAGATCTTAGGCCCATGAATTCATACTAATAGTACTTTGCTTGGGCAACATTTCAGACTCCTCAGAGGAAAACATATAATTTTATGGTTTTGATATTCCATATAATTACATTCAGACACAAGTTTTTGCCAGTTACTACTTCTCCTTGGGCTACTAAACATGATACACATAGTGAAACCTGTGAGAGATGGAACTTGATGAGACAGCCTTGTTTTTTTCCTGTTCTGCAACTTTTTCCACCTTTGACAAGGTGTAGTCTTAACAGTTTTCTATATCTCATTTTAGTGGAAAATATTTTACTTTTTCTTCTAAGTGGTTCCCACCTTACATAGTTTCCAGCTTTCACAGGTTTTTTGTATATACTTAAGTTACCAGTTGCCACTGAATTGATTCCAAGTCATGGTGACCCCCAGGAATGTCGGAGTAGAGCTGCACTCCACAGGGTTTACACTGGCTGTGATCTTTCAGAAGTAGGTTGCGGCCTTTTTTCCAAAGCACCTCTGTGTGAACTCAAACTGTCAACTTGTCAACTAGTAGCCACATGTTTTATTATTTGCACTACCCAGGGTCTTGTGCCATCTCATCTCATCTCATCTTGTCTCCCTTTCCTTCCTGTCCCCTCCCTAGTAGTCATTCCACCTCTCTACCCTCATCCTATGCACACACACCAAATCTGATGCTCCTCTGAAAGCTGTGTACTCGAGAACTGTATAAATAATGTACAAAGGTTCTAAGCAAAGGCCTGAAAACTTCTCTTGTAAGTGATATACTCAGGCTTTGAAGGTAACTAGATCTTCACTGGTGGCATAGTAGTTAAGTGCTATGGCTGCTAACCAAAAGGCTAGCAGTTTGAATCCACCAGATGCTCCTTGGAAACTCCATGGAGCAGTTCTACCCTGTTATGTAGCGTTGCTACGAGTTGGAATTGACTCCACATCAGCAGGTTTGCTTTTCTGCTTTTAGATCTCCTCTACTACTTAACAGCTTGTGACCTTGAACAAACTGACACTGTTCCTTCTTATATAAAATGAACACAGTATCAACCTCACAGAACTGGTGAGTATTAAATGTAAAAACGAATGCTAAGTGATTAGTTCATAGCAGGCAGCAGCTGGTCACTACTATTATTACATTGATCATCACTACACTACTAAAATTATCACCATGGATTTTGTGGCTTTGTTTTCGACTCTTCAGGGCCACTCTTTGTTGCTTTATCGGCTATCATTCACATGGCTGAGGGAGCTGGAAGGCTGCTCTCCACAAATATAGTGTATTTCTATTTTTACTTATTTTCTTTTGGGTTTTAAAATTCATATTATGATACGTATTTAAATTTCAGGGTTTTCTGTTGTTGAAATAAAGCTATTCTTTCAAATCACAATTCTTTAAAAACTGGATTTAAAAGATGAAGACAAATTTCTTTTACGACAGATGAACTACTAACTAAAGCTGTAACTGGGCAGAAATGTACTGAATGTATTGAAAAACGCTAGTTTTTAAATTCATGAATACCAGATGCTCATCTTTTATCCAGTCTCAAATTCTCTATAATGAGCACAAGATAATCAGGTGGGGGGTCGGGGGAGACTCAAAATAATATAAAAAAACATGAAAGGGTTACATACCTCAGTGGATGTGTGCTTTGTGAGAGGAAATTACTATGAGCTGGATATAAACTGAGGACATAATAATGATTTTCCTTTTTCAGCAAACAACACTATACATCCTACATTTTAAAAACTGGTATCTCTACTAATAAAAGTGTTCTTTTTTTTTCAGTGTGATTTACAGCATGCCTTGAAAGATGATATAAGCCTGATGAAGATAAACTGTTACGTAGCGACAGAAACTGGTAACTAAGGTAGTCACAAATTCACTGTAGAATTAAGCTCTCAAGTGTTTAATAACTTTACAACTCTTAAGCTTGCATTGAAAGGATCCCATATACAAATTACCACTAAATTTAAAAATAACCAATAAAAACAGATCCACTAATGCAACATCTTTCAAGTCACATGAAAACACTGTCTACTAAAGCCTGTTTTCTAAATCTTGACATTCTAGAGATAAATGATATAGGAACAACACATTATACTTTTTATTTCTCAGATTTATTTTTATTCAACATACCCTGAGAGCAAACCAGGCACATAATCTATTTGTCCTTTTGCCCACTATCAACCAAAATATACATGGAACCAAAATGTGACAGAAAACAGAATGCAAATAATTTAAAAAACAGATTAAATTTAAACTCTGGAATGGCCAAAGTTAGAGTAGCCTTGGCAGATGAATTGTCCCTATGAGCAGCTGACCAGAGTAAACTCTCCAAGAAAACTATAACCAAAACTGTCCACTGCACTCCTCATATGACTTAACCTCATATATACAGGCTACATTCCAGACAAAGACACACTGCTAGAATAACGTTTAAAGTTTTTGGCACTAAATTGCATGTCCAGTATTGGATATATTTAATTTAAGCCAAAAAGATTTAAATTTTTATATACATTTACCAGCTAGGAAAACACAAATTTACTTATTTAACCAAAAATACACTCTGAATCATTGATAAATTTTATAATATTTATCTTCACAACTTAAAGGGGTATTTCACTTTGAAAATAAATAGTACCATGGATTAAGGGCACTGGCTCTGAAGTTCCATTCTTTGGGCATAAGTTCTGGCTCCGTACCTTACTGGCTCTGAGACCTCAGATGAATTTGTTAACTTCTTTGAGTCGCACTTTCTTCATCAACAAAATGATAATGAAGTATTTTTTCCACGATTAAATGAGATAATTCAGGCACAGTGCAGCAGCATGCACACCAAAACCCACCAAACTTGCTGTCATCAAGTCGATTCCATGGCACAGCTGACCCAGAGGACACATTAAAACTGCCCCAAAGGGTTTCCAAGACTGTAAATCTTTCTGGGAGCAGACTGCCACATCTTTCTCCTGTGGAGTGGCTGGTGGGTTTGAACTGCTGACCTACTGGTTAGCAGATGCGTGCTTGACTACTGTGCACAAACAGTAACTGTTTAATGAATGACAATGATCATGATGATAAATATATTTTAAAGCTATGATTGCTTTTCAATCTTATCAAGGCCACTTTTTAGCTGCAACAAAAAACAGTAATAACTTCTGTTTCTTAAACAAAGATATTGAAATCAGATAATTATGAAGTCATTCTAAAGTCAATGACCTTGTTATTATATATTAACACCAAAGTCATCTGGGAGTTTCAGAGAAGAGATTATTTCTGTTTTAACACTTGTAATTTTCAGCATCAAACTCAGTAGTGAGTATATAATTAATGCTCAATAAAGGTTAAACAGTTTAACAATAGATTATATTACATAGACTTTTGTGGGTCAACTGAAAACCCAACACCTCTATTTGCTATCTATAGGAGAAAATGTGTTTAATTCCAATATTAATTCTGGTATTTTTAGCACATGATCTCTATGCAAACTGCAGCCTAGATGTAGGTGGCAACTTAATAAGGTGTAAACATTAGTTCTGAAATCAGAAAACACGTATAAACTAACCTCAAAACTTCAAAAAACCAAACCCACTGCTGTCAAGTCAATGCTGACTCAGAGCAACTCTACAGAACAGAGTAGAACTGCCCCATAGTTTCCAAGGAGCACTGGGCAGATTTAAATTGCTGACTTTTTGGTTAGCAGACACAGCACTTAACCACTATGCCACCAGGGTTTCCTAAATTAACCCAATCATGAGCAAATCAGGTACATTTTCTGGTTTAAAGTTTAATCCAGAAATAACTAGATTACCAACTGCTTACACTAACTCCTACCCTTAAAACACTATAAGAGCTACCTTTTAAATTCCATTTGAAAGAAACTATTGCTAGAATCAGCTCACCAAAATTAAGAAAATTCTTAGATGTCATCTCCAATCATCTATCATTTCTCACCATTATTAATCAACAAGCAGACTGGGAATCATAGTGAATTTTGGATTCTAGAGCTCAAGGCAGAAAAAAACTATTCACTATTCAAAGACCTACTCAAAGCAGACATGTGGGCAGTATGTTCCTATAAAGTAATAGCAGCAGCATAGTATCAAATTTTGGGAACCAATGAACATGACATTCCACCTCTAAAACTCGCCTTTAGGAGATGATCTTCAAGTAAAGGAATAATTAGTGTGTGAGTGTTTAAAAGTTAAAGATTGTATGAAAAATTCCACTTCAATATTTATTTAACATGTGCTATCATAAACACTGTATTTATTTACTAGTTTCCTTGTTATGTTATCATTATTGAAACATAATTTCAAGGACAGTTGGTGTCAAACCCTACACATTTCAACAGGTCAGGCAACAAAATATGCCCAAGATTACGTACACACAAAAACACTGAGCAAGTTTATTGTATCTCAGGTCCTTTATGGTACTGAAACATTTACAAGAGGTTATGCAAATCAAAAGAAAGAAATAAAATAACCTGGCAGCAAAAAAAAAAAGAGAGAGAGAGAACTTACTGCCAAGTAAGACCTACTGACAAAAGGCCTTGAATGGCTAATGCCCCTGCTGCCATTTTCCTCCTGGAGTAGTAAAACCCGCTAAGAGATGGCAATCAAAACACATTCTGCAGTGTTTCCAGAAAACTACTTTCTATTCAATCCCCCAGGCATGCTGTAAGAATGAAAGCATTCAGTCCTGATGTCTGGGCATAATTCTTTTAAATTACATTAAAATTTTCTTTCTGCAGAAGCCATTTTAACCAATTCTCGGATCCGACTCGACGGCACTTGGCTGGCCGTTATCTAGAGAAACAGAGTTCTGACCAGCTTGCAAGATTACCTAAAATGATGTACTTTTCCCCCTGCATATCCTTTACCAGAGGAGTTCCTGAAGAGTGAAAACCCAAAAGGCAAGCTGCTGAGTGAACGAGGAACAAAGGCATTAGGACTGAATCATGTGTATCTATGCTGGGAAGAAAAGAGAGAGACGACAGATAAAAAAGGTATAATGAACAGCTTTCCACTTTCTATCCTTTTGTTCTCTAGGTGAAAGGTCACTACATTGTCTCTGCCCCTCATGGTGACCCCACATAACCAGATATTAAGGATGGCCTGGTGGCTCATACGGAAAACTCATCTTCTTAAAATCAAAGTAATGATGAAAGCATGTACAAAATGAGTCAATGCGACTTTCAGAATTCCCACTGTGATCATTCTACGAAAAATAATTAATAAAAGCATCTTTTCACATAAAGTTCAGTGAAGGAAATGCCTGATGTTGAAAGAAACAAATTCAGTACTTGATACTGAAAAATAGACAGTTTTGTATTGACATCTCAAAACTCTTCCAGCTCCTGGACTGAACTTGATGGTTTCCATGATCACAACAAGCAAGACACCACCAACCTCTGCATGGTCATCATTAAAGTTGTTAAAAAATACTAATTTCTTTCCTCTTCAAGCCACATGGTAGGATTGCCTTCCCCGTTCTCTTGAGCTTGATTGTGGTTATGTATATTACACTGCCCAGTGAAACAGAAGAGTGAGATTGTCATTTCTGAACAGAAATTCTGCCAATCAGTATGCATTTCACCACTTGGCTTTTCCCTCCATCGCAGGTACTGGAACTACTTCAAAAAGTCAGTCTGACTCTATCAGAAGAGGGGTCCAAAGAGACCAACCACAGATGGGACCACTGATGGGGCCCTGAGACCAACCTAGCTCCTGGCCACACCAGTGACATTCCCACGGAGGAGCTAAGGGTTACACTCAACGTTGATGGTAAGGAAATTAAATTTGTCTTAGACATGAAAGCTTCCTTACCCAATGGACCCACTCTCCAAATGGGACTGTAGGGTTACAAGTGGTAAGACATTCCTTTCTCTATGTCCCTGAATACCCTGTTGTGTTGCTGGGACAAAAATTACTAAGTAAACTAGGGACACAAATGCATTTAAAAACTCAACTAAACATATGGAATGAGGACTTAAACTTGTTTACATTGTTCGTTAGTATATTAAAAAGAGCCAGAAGGGCATATACCAAAAATAATAATAATAATAATCTCTGTCAGGTTACATCAGAAGTTTGGGACATTACCATACCAGAAAAAGCTATACTACTATAAACCAGAATAATATCACTGAAGCTAAAACACTACTTGCAGACTGATGGCTTTACTGAGGAAATCTTAGGTTTCATACACGTACAGCTTTGTTACTAAATCCTCTTTTAGTATCCTGTAAAGAATTGACTCTGCACCACCGTGCATAGTCTTTCTCAGTAACTCCATAAGCAGTAAAACTGAAGAGAATTAAGATTTGTATCTTCCAAGTTATAACAGTTCCATGTGAAATTAATGATGTTCCATGGGTTTTAACTAATATGTAGTAATGATCATCCTGACCCTTCTAGATTATTAGCATCGTCAGTGAGGGATTTCTACTCAGATAAGCAAGTCTACATCCCTGTTCAGCACGAAGCAGATACAGAAGAAGAGACTTCCATCCATGTTCCCATAAAGAATTATAAGTATAAAATCCCTGGTGGCAGGAGGAGAGAGCTGAGGCAGGCAGAACAATTTGTGGGGAAACACACCATGGAAACCCTATAGAAAATGCAGTACCTCTGTTGAGTCAGCAGTTGGGAGCAAGATAGGAAGGCTGTGGGCCTCTGTAAATACTGTGACTGAAACTCAACAAGCAATAAAGGATACAAAAATCCAACCATTAACTACACCCTGGGACAGAGATAAATTCTTCAACAACTGTGTAAACTTCCTCAGAGCTGCTTTTCAGAAGGATGCAAGTAGAACCAAATATTAGACATGCTTCAGAAAATGCCACTTGCACCACTACACGTCCTTCCAACAGGGGCACCACAAAGCTAGTCAGGACCGGTAAATCAAATCAAGGGTGCAAAAAACTGCGCATGTGCAACACACCATAATAAGTTCTGCTACCAGTCCCAGAAGCCCCTGAGGCAAAAACCATGCTGAAGTCTGCATGCTCATGCAACCAAGGCAGACACAGTCACCTGCCAAAAAAGGAACTACTTCAGATCCCTATTGCTGATTTGCTGTCCTCAGTTATACCCTGGACATAGATGGGCTATAAAAACCCAACCCTGAACTTGCTCAGTGGAGCAGCCTGCTGGAGTGCTACACACTCTGCTACTGCCCCACTCTGAAGTGCTTTCATTTTCTCATAAAGATTTCTCTCATGGGCAAAAAAGAAACCAAGTCTGAGTCCTGGAATGAAGATGATGATGGCACAGATGGCCTAGAATGGGCACACAGCATGAATAAAAAATTATTTACTATTTCAAGTCACCCCCAGGGGTCGCCATGAGTCGGATCCAACTGGACGGCACTTGGCTTGGCTATTTCAAGTCACTAAAATTTTGGATTGTTTATTACTGCAGCATAATCTAGACTATGCTGACAATATTTAGTCTTATTTTCTGTATACTGTAGATACTTCTTCTTTAGTCGCTTTACAGAGAAGTTGGTTACTTAGTGACTCAAGTTCAGAGTCTAAGTATCAGTTCAAAAGGAATAAATACCTAAGAACTGGTTGAAAACACAACAGGTAAAGGTCATCTGTTATTTAAATCAGAATACTAAATGCCTTCTAAAACGCTATCATGTTTTTGTTTCTACAAAGTTAAGGCCATGGACAACTAAACATACAAACAAGCTTTTGGTTTCTGGTTTTTTCTTTTTTAAATTTATTGGAGTTATGTGCCAGGCACTGCAAGAAGCGTTTTTCATTCATTCCTCTCATTTAATCGTCACATGAGGTACTAGGAAGTTCAGTACGTTAGCCTAAATCATACAGCTAACAAGTGAAGTGTCGCTACCAAGAGTAAAATTCAAGGAGCCTGTCAAGAGTTAAGCTTGAAAAACAGATGTGATCTCTAACTGGTTATATTATCTAACAGGCTATTCATCTATTGATTTATTAACTATCTACTGAGCATTTATTATGAATAAATTTTCAGTGCTGAGGATATAACAGTAAACTAGGTCTCCAATCTCAAAGCATTTATATTCTAACAGAACAAACACAGCACACAAAGAAATGTATACATAATTGCAGATACTAACTGCTATGAAGGAATAAAATCAGTTATGCATTGCTGTATAATAAATCATTCCAAAACTGAGGTTAAAGTAACCACTTATTTTCTCGTAATGCATGGGCTGGCAATTTGGGTTGGGCTCAGCTAGGCAGTTCTTCTGTTCCACATGGTACTGGCTAGGCTCACTCATTTGCTCACAATCACTGGTCAGGTTGCCTGAATGCTTTCTGGCTCCAGATGACCTCACTCACATGTCCGGGGTCTCAGCTAAGATGGCTAGTCACCCCCCACCCCCGCCCCCATGTAGTTTCTCATCCTCAAAGGCATGAATCTGGATTTGTTCATAAGGTTTACAGAGCATAAGCTGCATGGCCTCTGACTCCTTGCTTACAGGCACCACAACATTACTCTTCCACTTTCTTTAAGTCCAAATTCAAAAGGCTGGGAAAGAGACTCCACTTTTTGATGAGAGGAATTACAAATGATGACAAGGAGACCAGTGGCCATTTTTAATCTGCCACAGAAGTAATGAGGGTAATCTAATTGAGAATACAGGCAGAAGGTGAATACACAGAGTGCAGTTAATTTATAAGAATCATGGAAGACTCCTCTAAGGAGGTAACATTTGAGATGCCACTAATGATATAGTCATTTGAAGAAAGAAGAGCATTAGAGGCTGAAAGGACAGCAATTACAAAAATCTTTTTTTTATTATGATTGAATGAAAATGTACATTCCCATATAAATTCCCATACTCACCTATACGCAGCTCCCACTGCTCTCCCTACCTGGTGACAGCCCACCCTTCCTCTCTGCTTCATGTATGTCCTATCCTCCCAACAGTTTCCCATCCCCTCCTCTCTATCCACTCCCCTTTCTCCAGTAAGAGGTCAGCAGAATGACATCCTATAGATGCATAGTACCATAAAGTTCCCACAAGATACGGTCACTCTGTGTCACCAAGTCCATCCAAAAAGTTGACCTTACAAAAATCTTGAGAAGGAACAAGTTTGGTATGCCTGAGAAACATACAACATGTATATAATTCAGTAAAGAACAGGTGAAAAGGAAAAAAAAATAGGAGGTAAGGTTGAAAAGAAAATACTAGATCATGAAAGGCATTATAATCCATAGTAAGGAAACTGGTTTTAGTCTAAGCATAGTGGGAAGTCACTGATATGAGTGAAACACCCATGAGACTACTCTCTGGTTTTTACAGAAGTTTAGGTGCAACATCATGTTAGTGAAATGGAAAGAATTAGGCAGATTTGGGACACAGCTGGAGAATATAACCAATACAACTTGCCAGTTAATTGGATGTAAGGCTACCAAAAAAAGAGTAATTGAGTCTAGAATTCTCGGTTTTTAGCTTGAACATTTAGGCAGATGGTAGCCAATTATTTGTTTTAGTTTAAAGAAAAAAACAACTGAATATAATTTAATTCTACCTTTCCTCATCCATGAAACACATTTCTCTAGAAGTCTTTAAAAAGCAAAATGATCATCATATTTTTATGCAAATAACTTGTTCCTTCTACATTTGTTTGCCAATCACAACCCCTTCCATTATGTATTTCTGTAAGCACGCTATGCTGATTCTTTACAGCAACATAAAAAAATGGCATAGTGGTGTTCATGAAAATATCTCACAAGGGGATGGCATGACTGCCGAACAAAAGCAGAGTACTATTTGCATAAAAATTATGATAGTAATATTTAGTTCTTCAGATAACACTGTAATTCGGGTGAAAAAAGTGACTACATCAAAAAGTCTTAGGTATGAACCCTTAAATAGCTCTTGCATCATTCTTTACGTAGTATTTGAACTCACACCTCCTTGTTATTATCTACTTGAAGACACAGTGGACTGGATTTCTTTTTACGAATAGCCTCTACTAACCATATTATTTTAACTCTCTACGTACATATCTAAAAGAATTTAAAACAGCATTTAAACAAAAACGTGTACATGAATGTTTACAGCAGCACTGTTCAATGTAGCTACAAAGTGGAAACAACCCAAACGTCTACCAACTGATGAATGGATAAATAAAATGTGGTATGTCTATACAGTGCAGTATTATTCAGCTATAAAAAGTAATTAAGTACTGACTCATGTTACTTCAGGGACTGATTTTAAAAACATTATGCTACATAACAGAAGCCAGACACAACAGGTAACATATTGCATGATTCCATTTCTATGAGAAGTCTTAAAACGGGCAAATTCATAGAGACAGAAAGTAGATTAGTGGTTGCCAGGGGCTGTGAGAGAAGAGGAAACGAGGAATGACTGTTAATGATTACAGGGTTTCTTTTATCGGGAGATGACAATGTTCTGGAATTAGTGCTAACATACAGAATCACCTCGATGGTACTGGGTTAATGTTTGCACAATCTTGTGAATATACTAAATATCATTGAGCTGTATACTTTAAAAGAACAAACATTATGGTGTATGAATCAAATTTCAATAACAAAAGAAAATAATGCAGACAGTAAAGAACTGAGACATGACTTGGTCAAGACCCCAAGCATGCAAAAGTGAAATCTAAATCAGGAATTCTACAGTCTCCAATTCTGTTTAGTGTATCATCTAATCATATTTCCTTACTAATCAGACACTAGAGACTATAAAGTAAACCACTGATTCAGAAATAATAATTTTAGGCAAAAAAAAAAAAAAAAAAAAAAAAAACCCAAAAGTTAACTTCTCAGTAACCAACAAAACCATGTATCTATCCTTAGTTACATACTACAGTCTTTTTTCAGAATCACAATTAGCAGTTAAATATAAACCTTCCTACCTAAGTCTAAAGACTCCTCTGAATCACTTTTGACTGCAGCAGCATATACCCTCAAAGTGACATTTGACACACCTCTCTTCTTAAAACCTGTGTTCTTCATCTTTACTTCTACAGCACTTCTAGGAAAAACCATGACTCCAAGACAGATTAAAGAATACTAACACTGTATCTGTGTCTCAGAGTCCTTGGGTGCTGCAAATGGTTAACACACCCGGCCGCTAGCCTAAATGTTAGAGATTCAAGTCTGCTCAGAGGCATTTTGGAAGAAAGGCTTGATGATGTACTTCTTAAAACTCAACCACAGAAAACAACCCACGGAGCTTAGTTCTATTCTGACACACACATGGGGTCGTCACGAGTCAATGGTGACTCAGTGGCAACTGAAGCTAGTACCTGTGTTTCCCATTCAATTATAGCTTTTTCCTTCTTTGGACTATGCCATTCTGAAATTTAATCAACTTCTTTTGAATGTTTATGGTGAGCTTTTGGCAGAAACGTTTGCAGTCTGAGTGACAGATTTTTAAAGGCAAAATTCAAGTTGCAATTTCCTATTGCTTTAAAATTCTGTACTTTAGTCTGAGATATGTCGATTTACACTGCCTCTTACTCTGCAGTCAGAAAAATTTTGATAAATGAAGTTAAGATTTAGTTTAAAATTGAATCGTTTGGGAAGCTACCAATCCAACTAACTCAAGTGAAATGCCAACTGATGAATAAATGTTGTATAAGGCTGAAATTTACACATGCCTAGGTAATGACAACCATGAGGTCTTAACACCACACAGTGGCTACCAACTTTATTCTCACATCAACTACCAGACATACTTTAACTTCAGAAATATTAAAATATAAAAACTACGCATCTGTAAACTGAGAAAAATAAATTCACAACCAGAACTTGTTCATTAATCTTTATCACCCTTACTGGAAACTGTGAGGTCAAGGTATGTGCTCAAGGTAAAATCCACTTCTGTCGAGTCAATTCTGACTCACAGCAACTCTACAGGACAGAACAGAACTGTCCCACACGGTTTCCAAGGAGCGGCTGGCAGACTCAAACTTAACTCTTCAAACTAAACACTTAATCACTCCACCACCAGGGCCCCATGATCATGCTGCTACTCCTTAAATAACAAATGTAAAGCTGTTCTTTTCTCATTAATGAGGTAACAGAAAACAATGCTGGATACATAATTAACCACTAATGGATCCAAGGGGAATCCATAACATACTACAAGGTAGTTCATGGAAAAACATAGAGATCTTTACATTATTCCAGACAAAAAAGTCTAGAAAGATGGAAAGAAACTCAAAACTCACACAACTAGAATTTCTAATCTTTCCTTTATATATGTTTATAGGCAACGGCATTCAAAGAGAAAGAAGATAAAGACAGTCAAGAATATTTTCTTTCTGAAACCATTTTTTTTGTTATTCAGAAATTTTAAAAACTTGTTCAACCTATAAAATAACGACAAAATGTGGGTTGAGGGGACCACATAATGCTTTTTAACTTTGTCAGCTCGTGGCACAGATGCACCTAAATAGCTGAAAAATCATGAAATAAGCGATGCTGAAGAAATGTGTTATATTTGGGTACTTTTGTACACTGCTGAGGGAAGTATAAATTGTTACAACCATTTTGGGAAGCAATTTGATGATAAGTAGTGAGACCTTTAAAAATATTCATATCCTTTGACTCAAGAGTTCAACTTCTGGAAATCTATTGTAAAGAAATAATTTGATATGTACAGAGAGATCTTCTTCAAACCATTCCTTACCATAATAAAAAATGGAAAACAATCTAATGTGCGTAACAATAGGGAAATGATTAAAATTGTAATACTTCCACTGGACACAGGGTATCACATATTTACTTTAGAATATTTGTCGAGTGTCTTTTAACCTGTTCCTTTGCCTGAATCTTTTTTAAATTAAAATAACATATGCTTACAGTCAAAAAATTCAAAAGTAAAACTGAAGAACAAAAACCCTCTTATTCTCTTATACTCCATTACCAACTCCCAAAGATAATCACTGCTAAGTTTTGGGGGGGGTGTGTGCAGCTTCTACAAATTTTCTAGGCATATACAAATTTTATTTATCCACACGTCAATAATCTTGTTCTCAACACAAGTGGTGCCATATTAAGTACGATGTTCTTCCGTTTCCTTTTACATTTAATATATTTTAGCTATTATTTCATTTCAGCACATATGGATCTCTACCTCATTCATTTAAACGGCTGTTTCAATATTATAATATTTTTACACAAACAACATACACCTTCTACATGTTTGCTAACCATGCCCTCCCCCAGCAAGGCATTTTTGTAAGAGCACTATGTTAATTTTTTTTTTTAAAGTAACACATTAAAAATAAAAAGCTGGCATAAGCTGACTTACAAAAATACCAGGAGAGGAGAGGTAACAGTTGGCAAATAGATATCGGTGGAGTGTATTATCTGAATAAAAATACATTACAGCATATACCCTGGCCTGATAGGTATGTACGGTGTTTCCACTTTTCTACTTAGAAACAATATTCTAATTAACATCCTTGGTATACAAGGTCTGACAATTAAATCCGCAAACTTAATTGTTCTAAGTACTACATACCTCACTGCTGAATAGCACTGCAGTCACCTTTGAAGTACTCTCCTTGGGAAATGAGGCACCAATGCCAGAGCCTACTCCAACCTTCAAAGCAATTCTGGAACACTTTCTGGAGTGGCCACTGCACACAGTGTTGTGAGACAGTTTTTAGCCAGTAAACAAATAACTGTATTGGAGCACTCTCCTTACTCATCTGATCTGTCCCCCAGTGACTTAAAGGAAATATTGATAGGAAGACATTTTGATGACACTCAAGACATAAAGCGTAATGTGATGACAGCTCTGATGGTCATTCCGGAAAAAGAGTTCCGAAACTGGCACTGGCATCACTCCTTAGCTTCCCAAGGGGAGTACTTTGAAGATGACCACAGCAATGAGGTATGTAGCAATTTTTCTAGGATTTCTAGGATTTTCACACATTTAATTGGCAGTCCTCATACAATTTTATGTACTGATGTGAATCTATTAATTGCTACAAAAAGAATTTCAACATTTTAAATGTTACAAGTTATACCTAAATCACCCACCCCAAACAGTTCACTGATACCCTCCTACCTATTTGGCACTAGCTTCAACCCTCAATCATGATTTAGGTGACTGAGTTTTGTGTCCTGGATGGCACAACAGCAAACACTTTAAAACTCTCAGATAAGGTTCTGTGGAAAACAACAATCACAGGTTCATTTGGAAAGTTCATTTGAATCGTAAGTATAATCATGAAAAACAAGTTACTGTGGAGTCAGCTCTGCCCATGGAGACCCACATGTGTCACAACAGAGTGGGCTTCACAAGGTTTTCAGTTTTTCTAAAGTAGATTGCCAGGCTTTTATTACAGGGCACCTCTGAATGGACTCAAACATCCGATCTTTGGGTTAGCAGCCTAAGGTGTTAACCATTTACACCACTCAAGAATTCCAATCATGGTAACGGCTACATCCATAAAATAGTACAACTACTTTGGAAATAAATTTGGTACTTTCTTAAAAAGCTAGAAATAGAAATACCACATGATCCAGCAATCCCACTACCTGAAATATATCCTAGAGAAGTGACGGCTGTCACATAGACAGATACATGCACACCAATGTTTATTACAACACTGTCCACAATAGCAACAAGACAACCAATCCAAGTGCCCATCAACATACAAATGGATAAACAAATTATGGTATATTCACACAGTGGAATACTTTGCTGATAAAGAACGATGATCTTCAGAACATCTGATAATATGGCGTCATCTAGAAGACATCATGCTAAGTGAAAGTAGTCAGTTGTAAAAGGATAAATATTGTATGAGACCACTATTATAAGGACTCAAGAAAAGGTTTATGCATAGAAGAAAATAATCTTAGATGGTTACAAAGGTGAGAAAGGAGTATTCATAGATTAGATAATAGACAGGCGTTGTGTTGGGTGAAGGGAGTGATAGCACACAGTAGAATAGAGATTAACACTGCTGGACTATACCACAAGCTAAGAGGTTTCCTAAATACAGCCTACCTTTTTGGAGGACAGAGTAGAAGGCTCAGGGGTCTGCAGACCATGACTTTATGGGCCACCTAGGTCAATCAGCATAATTTTTTGTTTTTGTTTTTTTAAGAAGGTGTTCTGCATCCCATTTTGGTGAGTGGTAGCTGGGGTCTTAAAAGATAGCGAACTGCCATCTAAGTAGCATTTATTGGTTCCAACCCACCTGAAGCAGAGGGGAATGAAGGAAATCAAAGACATGAAGAAAGTACGAGCCCAGGAGACAGAAAGGGCCATATGATCTAGAGACTACATCAGCACGATACCAGAAGAACTAGATGGAGCCTGGCCACCATCAATGCCTGCCCTGACAGGTATTACAACTACTGACACAGCAGGACAAAAACAGGGGTGCAAAACTAGAACTCTATTAAAAAAACCATACTTGATAGTCCAAACAGACACAGTCCCCTGACTCTGCTAGCCCAGAGCTGAAACCAGCACTAAAGAAGCCAACTCTTTAGATAGAGACTGGACTGCACTATGAGACACAGAGTGACACTGGCAAAGAGTGTGCTTCTTGGCTTAAATTCTTACATGAGACTGTCTGAGCAGCTTCTGTGCAGCAGAGAGATGACAGCGTAGAAGGAGGGGATAAGAGCTGAATGAACGGATAAGGGAACTACAGAGTGAAAAGGAGGACTGGGCTACCACAGGGTGTGGAGAACAGCTGGAGCTGCACAGTGGTGAGTGTGCAGGGTTTTGTATGCCGAGTTGACTTGGATTATAAACCTTCACTTAAAAGCACAATAACACACTTAAAAAAGTTGTATCACTGGTGGGAGGGGTAGTCTGCCATATGCCTCCCATCCAGGCTACCTAAATAAATGTCTGGGGCCCAGAGCATTCTCTGATAAGGAGCCTGGGAATAGGGTTACATTCTCTCTCCCCGTTTCCTTTCCTTATCAAAGAAACCTTCCCCTACCTGATGTGGACACAAAGTAATTTTCTCTGTCTTTTGCACATCTGTGGGCACCACACAGCAGCTGCCCAACCCCACTTCTGTATCTGTTCCCCACAAGGAGGAACACGGTCTTTTGTACTGTGGCACGAGAGCAGGACCATGACTGATTATGAGATCTGGCCTCACATGGACAGACTGAAGAGGAAGGCAGAATATGAGTGCCTTCCTGTGGACTTCTAGTTCACCACTGTTTGCTAAATCATTCTGAAGTAAGTCCCTGGTTTACAGCCATTTTGTCCACCACTACTATAAAACCTCTCTAATGCAGAATGTAAAGATCTGCTTTGGTCCTGTGGCCACCCAAGATCTACCTTGTCTGTAAGTCTCCCTAATAAACTCCTTTGCTGCCACCCTGGAGTTATCCACCTCTTTGTTCAGTCTCTTGATGTCTTCCACTTCTGGAAGCAGGTTTCACCTCACTGGTCCATGCCTGAACATCTATGAAGTGATGCTGGGGGCCGTGTTAACTACACCACCTTCAACATCTTATTTCTCCAAAAAAGTTCCTGAAATTTGGATTATAAGTTTCTGCAAGGAAAATTAGTGGTGCTTTGTTACTACAAAACTTCTTATTTCTAACACATGAATTGGGATCATTTCAGAATGAGTACTGCCAATCCTGAGCTCTACTAAGTGTAAGTTAGGAGAATTTCACACTTCTCTTTCCATTACTGACATTGTCAATATTACTGCCTCAAAGGCTACTTCAGGTACACAAGAGACAAAGACATTTTTAATAATTTTTTTGAAAAAAGGATTAAAAGATATCTACTTGATCATAAAAACGTAAGCACAGCATAAGGTAAATGAACATTTTTTTTTGTCTTTTTTTAGTATTGGTAAGTTTTTCTAAATATAAATGGACAAAATAAACTCTAGGCAGTCCCTGGGTTACAAACATCTGACTATGGACAACTAGCACTTACCAATGAACTGCTTGGTGGGAATGTAAAATGATAAAATCACTTTGGAAATCTATTTGGTGCTTTCTTAAAAACCTAGAAATAGAAATACCATACAATCCAGCAATCCCACCTCTTGGGATATATCCTAGGGAAACAAAAGCCAGCACACAGAAAGATGCGCACAAATGTTCACTGCAGCACTGCCCACAACAGTAAAAAGACGGACTCAGCCTAGGTAGGTGTCCATCAATAGGTGAATGGATAAACAAACTGTGATATATTCACACAATGGAATACTATGCAATGATAACAAACAATGATCAATTTGGAAAACACCTGATAACATGGAAAAATCAAGAAGGCAATATGATAAGTGAAATTAGCTGCAAAGGGACAAATATCATATGATCATACTACTTCCAAGACTCAAACAAAGGTTTAAACACAAAATAGTCTTTAATGGTTATGAAGGTGGGGAGGGAAGAAGACGAGTATTCACTAACTAGATAATACATACGGATTCTTTTAGGTGAAGAGAGGGACAACACACGGTAGAGAAGAATTCAGCAAAACGGAACTAAATCATAAGCTAAGAAGTTTTCTAAATATAATGAAACACTTCAAGGGACAGAGCAGCAGGGGCAAAGGTCTGGAGACAATGGTTTCAGGGGACATCTAGGTCAACTGGTGTAACAAAGTTTTTTAAGAAAATGTTGTACATCCAATTTTGGTGAGCAGTGTCTGAGGTCTTGTAGGCTAACAAGCAGCCATCTAACAACAATCGATTGTTCTCAACCCATCTGGAGCAAAGGAGACTGAACAGCATCAAAGACACATGGAAAATACGAGCCCAAGAGACAGAAAGAACCACATAAATCAGAGACTACATCAACATGACAGCAGAAGAACTTGATGCGACCCAGCTACCAACAATGACTGCTGTTACAGAAGTTCAACAAACAGCCCCTGGGTGAGTGGGAGAAACGTGAGGTAAAGAACTAGAACTCCACTAAAAAGATCAGATTTGATGGTCTCACAACTAGGCCCCCAGAAGACATCATTTCCAGACTCTCTGTTAGCCCAGAACTGAAACTAATTCCATGAGACAACTCCTCAGACACAGATTAAACTAGAATACAAGACATAAAATGATACTGGTATAGAGTATGCTTCTTGCCTTAAGTAGGTACATGAGGCTAACTAAGGTATCTCCTGTCCAGAGGCCAAAAGAGAAGACAGAGGGGGACAGGAACTGGCTGAATGGACATGGGACGTATGGGGGAGATGTGTACAGTGTCCTGTCACATGTGGGAAGAACATCTAGGCTCACATAACAAAGTGACTATAAGCTTTTACACGAGAAACCAAATTGTAAACTTTCACTTAAAATACAGTGACAAATAAAATTTTTCAAAAAAGGATTAAAATCACTGATCACTGATGCTATGAAAAATCTATTTTGACTAGAAACAGGGTATTTAAAAATTCATAAAGTAAATGATTAAGGAAAAAATACTGTCTAATTTATTAACATAATGTATTTGTAAAACAATTTTGAGTCACGACCAATTCATGTCTCTGAATTGGTTAGGCTGGTAATCTTCAAATAAAGGGATGTAGCCCACAGGGAAACATAGATTAACCCTAAAGAGAGAGCAGAAACCTAGTAAACAGTTGCCTAAAGGTATATAAAAGCGCTGAAATCGCTGTTTATAACATAGACTATGTTTATAACATAGACTATATTTTCGTCCGGACTCCAAGAGTTAGAGAGGTAAAAGAATGAAACTCGAATGAGTTGGTGGCCACTATGGCATCTTTAGAAACCTAATTTCAGAGAAAAGAAAACTAGGAAGTGAAGAGTCCCAAGAAGGATAGCAAATGGGAACAGTAAGTATTTCTGGAGATTTGGAATAACAAAATAAAAATTGTACTTACAACTTGAGATTCACGAGCTTTAGGGAACATTTTAGCAACGTTGAGTCCATCGATGACAATATCAAAAGGAGGGCAGTAGTTTACAAAGTTCTGAAATCTCTTAAGCTCCTGCAAGAGAAAAATCAGACAGAACCTTAACAAGAACTTCTTAAGGACTTTATTATAAACATTTTATCAGTATTATTTCTGTAATTGACAATATTCACCCATTACACACACACACACACACACACACACACACACACAAATATTCTCAATATGAACTCTGAAAAAGGCAGCCTAATGGATGCAACTGCATATAATTATTCCTTATACCTTGTAATTTCATATTACTTTGCAGTTCACAAAGTGCTGTGACATGTTCTCAATATTTGATCTGTAGCCAGCCTATACTGCTAAACTGACCCACATGATGGTCATAGAAAGAATAAAATGCCAGAATCTTGAACTCCTATAAGTCATGGAAAAGTAAACCTCAGCTACACTAGTCTACCAGTGTGACAATATTAAAAATATATAAACAATATTAAAAAAACAAGGTTGTGTTGGGAGGATGAGACATGTATGGAGCAGAGAGGAATAGTGTGCTGTCACTGGACAGGGAGAGCAGTGGAAGCTGCATATAGGGGGGCATGTAAATTTATATGTGAATGTACATTTTCACTCAGTTATGTTAAATAAAAATTTAAAAAAAAAACAAGGTTGTATAATTGTAGCTCATCTTTTGTCATCAGATGTTTGTTAGCTTATCTGTTGTCATCAGAGGTTTATTTTGTTTGTTTTGAAGAACTGAAGATTTAATCATTCACTCAACAATTACTTGTTGAGCACCTACTATGTGCCAGGTATCTTATTCTAGGCACTAGAGATATAAAGTTACCAAACAGACAATAACTCTGACTTAATGGAGTTTGCATTTTAGTGAGGAGACAAAAAAATAAAAATAAACAATATTAAATGTCAAGTGTAATGTGTGTGATTTTTAAAAAAAGAGGCAGGCAGAAGGTTACACTCTGGTAAAGAAAGTGTCATTTGTATAATAATAATAAAAACTCTACATTAACAAGTAATGCAAAACAACTATTTGAAGATACTAGAGAACGAGCAAGAGCAGGTAGATGCTAGAGGAGACACATCATGTCTAGAAATCCTCTGGCACTCCTCCGAGCAAAAGATGATGCCTAAATGCCCTCTACTTGAACATGGGCTGTCATCTGTGACTGCCTCAATGATCACGACGTGGCAAAGTGACACTATGTGACTTCTCAGGTTAGGTAATAAAAGATAACAGACATCTTCCACCTGGCTCTGCCATCATGATGTGAGACAGCCCAGACTTGAGCCACATACAGGTTTTCCACCTGACAGTCCAAATGTCAGCCAACATCCTGTACCAACCACCAAAGGCAAAAACATACATAAATCAGGTAAACTACGTTGAATTTCAAAGCTAATAAGCATGACACAAAACAGGTATTTCAATTAAAACTTGTAGAGAAATGTTCACAGCAGCAAACAATCCAAATGTTCACCAAGTCACGAAAAACCCAAACTAAATCCACCACCACTGAGTCAATTCCAACTTACAAGGATCCTGAGGGCAGAGCAGAACCACCCCACAGCGTTGCCAAGTTGGTGCACTCAAACCTCTGACTTTCTGGTTAGCAGCCTGAACTCTCAATCATTGTGTCACAGATAAATAAAACATGGTATATCTATACAGTGGGATATTACTTTACCATAAAAATGAAGTACTGATTTATGCTGACACAAGGATGAATTCTGAAATCCTGGTGGTTTAGTGGTTAAGTGCTACAGCTGCTAACCAGAAGGTCAGCAGTTCAAATTTGCCAGGTGCTCCTTGGAAACTCTATGGGGGCAGTTCTACTCTGTCCTATAGGGTCACTGTGAGTCAGAAACCACTGGGAAGCAGTGGGTTTGGGGGGTTTGTTTGTCTTATGCTAAATGAAGGAAGCCATATGCAGAAGTTAACATATTACATGATTCCATTTATATGAAGTATCCAGAACAGGCAAATCCAGAGAGACAGAAAGTGGATTAATGGTTGCCAAGGGATACAGGGGAGGAGAGAACAGGGAGTGACCAATGGTTACAGAGTGTCTTAGGCTGGGTTTTCTAGAATAGCAAAACCACTAAAGTATATAAATATATATACAGAGAGATTTATATCAAGGAAACAGCTCACATCATTTTAGAGGCTGAAATGTCCAAGTCCTGGATCACGTTGTGAAGGTAGGTGAATACCAAGACGGCAGGCAAGACTGGAACGTTTCTTCTGACTCATGTAGCTGCAGGGGCTGCCAAACCCCAAATTGGTAGGCTGGGGATCAGGACTCTCAATGGCAGGCTATGAAGATTGATGAATCCCAAGATCAACAGGTACGCCACTAGTTCAAATCCTAAAAACCGCAGGTCAGAAGACAACAGAGACAGCTGTTGGATCTACCATCCAAAACCTTGGCAAGGTGAGCAGGAAAAGTAGGCTGGAAGAAGGCAGAGAGATGAAGGCTGAGGGGGTGGTGACCCACCACAGGCCCTGCTCCTGCCAGTACCACTCAGCAGATTCCATCATGGGGCAATCACAACATTACACAACTGCCAAAACATTGAGAATTATGGTCTAGCCCAACTGACTCACAATTTTAACCATCACACAGGATTTCTCTATGGGGAGATGAAAACAATCTGGAATTAGTGCTGGTTGTACAATCTTGTACTACACTAAATTCTGAGGAATTGTATGCTTTAAGAGGCTAAGCTTTACAGTGTATGAATTAAATCTCAATAATAATTTTTTTAAAATGAAGACAACAAAGAACTGAGATATAACTTGGACAAAACCCCAAGTACATGGAAACTTCATCAACCAGAGACCAAAAAAAGCTAGATGGTACTCAAATGCCACCAGCAACCATTCTGACAAAGAACACAACAGACAGTCCCTGGCAGGGCAGGAGAAAGTAGAACGCGGAACTCAAATTCCTCTGAGAAGACCAGACTTCATGGTCAGACTGAGACACAAGGAACTCCAGAAGACATGGCCCCTGGACTCTCTGTTATCCCAGAACTAAGACCATTCCCAAAGCTAACTCTTCATACAAAGATTAGACTGGGCTATAAGACATAAAATGATACTGGAGGAGAGGGCTTCTTGGCTTAAGTAGATACAGGAGACTAAATGGGTAGCTCCTGTCTGGTGGTCACATGAGAAGGCAGAAAGGGACAGGAGCTGGTAGAATAGACATGGGAAATATACAGTGGAAAGGAGAAGCATGCTGCCACATTATAGAGAGAACAACTAGGGTCACATACAATGTGAGTAACTAACTTCAACCATACACTTTCACTTAAAGCACAACAAAAACTAAACAAACCCTCACAGGTGAGTCTACGGGCTCCTCTCAGTCACCTTTGGCTGTGGCAGTTATGCATATCCTCACAGTGACACGTAACATATCTCCTTAAAACCTGTGTTCTTCATCTTTACTTCTATAGCACTCTTAGACAAACAGCGTGCTTTAAGAGAGAGAGAATACTATGGCTGCACCTGTATCTCAGAGTCCCTTGGTGGCACAGTTAACACGCTTAGCTGCTAACCAACAGGCTAGAGGTTTATGTCTACCCAGAGACATGTTAGGAGGTCTGACAATCTGATTCTGAAAATCAGCCATGGAAAACCTATGTGGGACAATTAGCATGTGGCCCAGCAATTTCACTTGTAAGTATATACTCAAAAGAACTGTAAACAGGAATTCAAACAGATATTAGTACATCAATGTTCACTGCAGCATTATCACAATAGCAAAAAACGAAACAACTAAAGTGTCATTAGTAAGATGAATGCACAAAGAAAATGTAGTATAGCCATATGATGTCAGCAAAAACCAGGAAAAGCTATTGATACATAGAACAATATGGATGAATCTCAGGAACATTATGCTAAATGAAATACGCCAGACATACAAGGCTACTTTTATACTGCATAATTTCACTCACACAAAATTCTCAAGAGGCAAAACTACAGAGAAAGAAGGAAGATTAATGGTTCCAGGGAATGGGGCGAAAGGATTGGCTACAATGGAACAGAAGGGAATTTTTTGAGTAAGGTAAATATTCTATCTCTTGATTTGGGTGGTTACTACAAAATGGTAGACATCTGCCCAAACTAAACTGCACACTGGTAAATTTTAGCATATGTAAACTACACCTCAATAAAGGTGATTAAAAAGCAAAAGAAAGAAAACACTAAACTAACATATGATACACACTGCATCTCTAAAATAACCACTGGTCCGTAAGCTTACTTTCCTTTCTCATGTGGCTTCTTTTGCTTTTTTATCACTGACAACTCCAGTCAGGCGGGGTCATCCTTCTTCATTTCTGCTCAGCACAACACTTTGTTTTAAAAATTCTCTGCTTGAGACCCACAAGAGTGGGTGCCTACATCGACTTGGGACTGGAAAAACCAGATGGTACCCGGCCACCACCAGCGATAGCCACGATGGAGCTCACAGAGAGGAGTCTCACTGGCAACACAAGAATAAAAAGGGGTGCATCCTGAGATCTCCACTAAAAGACCTCAATTGATGGTCCAGTGGTTTTGGAGTTCCTCTGAGAGCATGGCCCCAGGCCCTGATGCTGCCCTTTCCCATAAATTATAACAAAGGTCTACTCTTTGGACAGGAATGAATTGGACTTGGCAATGCAGAGTGACCATATATTGGAAGCACTTTATGGTTCTATACATCTATAGGATATTATCTTGCTGACCTCTGGCTGGAAGAAGGGGAGTGGACGGAGAGGAGGGGAAAAGAGTTGTTGGGAGGATGAGACATGTATGGAGCAGAGAGGAATAGTGTGCAGTCACCGGACAGGGAGAGCAGTGGAAGCTGCATATAGGGGGGCATGTAAATTTATACGTGAATATATATTTTCACTCAGTCATGTTAAATAAAAATTTAAAAAAAAAAAATTCTCTGCTCAAATATACTTCCTACAAAGTGTTTGGAAAGTATCAATTAACAGCAAACAAAATTTAGATGAGATTAGGGGTAATATTTTTTTTATAAATGAAAACAAAAATATCAAGGGAATTAAAAGTTCACCTACAATGTGATTTTTTTTTTCCTAATTGCAGTCTATACATCTGAATGAAACAAGTACATTAATTTCTAATTCAAGTTTCACTAATAATTAACATGGAAAGTATTTTCCACTATACTTCCAATTTCTCATTTTAGTGCTGCTCTTACTATAATGTATTTGTCAGGAATAATGACAGCTAAGGTAGAACAATGTTACTGGCAAAAATAGATGTCTATAAAAATAAAGCATCAAACTTTATAACCTTCATGTTCTATGATTTTAATAAAACTTGGAAATCCCTTAAAATCACTGAATGGAAATAGTACACTTGAGATAGTTTATTTGAAAGGTCAGTCTCAGGAGTCTCTATGTAATTTAACAGGATGTGTAACAAAATCCTCATCCAAAGATTATTCTCTTGATACTTTACTTCTAACATAAAAACAAACAAAACATTGGAGAGTTTTTTTTGTTTGTTTTTCATTTTTTAAAATAAACTTCCACTTACTAAAGACGTTACCAGTCAGGGCATCTGTGTAATACTTCCTGGGGACCCCCAAGTAACTCACTTTTCAAACTCAACAAATTTATATCACAACATTCAAAAGCTATTGCACATACCATGCTGATTTTCAAGGCATGACAGAGCTGACCTCTTGAGATAGCATACTAAGTGCAACACAGAGTATTACAAATCTGCAAACTTAGCTGCTTTAATGTAAGACAAATTTAAACAAAGCATACGTATTTCCCTCTAAGGTTATTGCTAGGATTGTACCTGATTGCACAGTGACTAATGATTCACCCAAACTCACTGCCGCTGAGTTGGGTCTGAGTCACAGCGACTCTATAGGTCAGAGCAGAATGGCCCCATAGAGTTTCCAAGGAGCACATGACGGATTTGAACTGCTGACCTTTTGGTTAGCACACGTAGCACTTTACTCATCATGCCACCAGGGTTCCCAGGACCAGTGATCAGGGGTATGAAAAGCCACCAATATTTAATCATTTGTTTCCTGGCTGTCAATAAAGAAAGTCTTTTTAAAGTAGCTTTATTGAGATATAATTTCATAAACCACACAATTCATCCATTTAAAGCATACAATTCAGTAGCTTTTAATATCATCAGCACAGCTGTACAATTATCACTATAATCAACTTTAGAACATTTCTGCCTCCAAAAATAATTGTGTACCAACCCATCAGCACTTGATTCTCATTTCTCCTCAATTTTTCCCCAGCCCTAGACAACAATTAATCTACTTCTGTTTCTACAGAATGCCTATTCCAGACATTTCATATAAAATGCCTTCTTTCACTTAGCATAACGTTTCAAAATTCACCATGTTGACCAGAAGAAGAACTACATGGTTCCCAGCTACTATCAAAGACTGTCCTGACAGGGAATACAATGTGGAGTCCCTGACAAAGAAAGAGAAAAAGAGGTGTGCAGACTGAGAACTCTTTTAGAAGACCAGACTTTATGGTCCAATAACCTAGAGGATCCCCTGAGAATATGGCCCCTGGACTTGCTGCTAGCACAGAGCTGAAACCAGTACTGTAGTCAATACTTCAGATAAAGATTAGACTGGACTACAGGACACAGATGCAGGTGGTGTGTGTACTTCTTGCCTTAATACATGTATATAAGGCTGCCTAACTGGTTCCTCTCTAAGGGTGATGGAGGGTGGAGAGGACGGGACAAGTGCTGGTTGAGGGGATACAGGGAATACATGGTGGAAAGGAAGAGTGTGCTGTCACAGGCTGAGAAGAGCAGATGGAGTTGCACAGAAGCATGTGTTTGAGGTTTTATATGGCAAACTGACTCAAACTGTAAGCTTTCACTCAAATACAGTAAAATAAAAGTGTCATTTTGTAGCATCAATCAGTACTTCAATTGTTTTTTATTGCCAGATATTTCTTTGTGTGTATACACCAGATTTTAGTCATCCACTCATCAGCTGATAGACACTTTAGTTATCATAAATAATGCTGCTATGACCATTCATGTACAAGTTTTTGCATGGCACGTTATTATTTCTGTTGGGTATGTATGTAGCAGTAGAATTACTGGGTTAAAAGGTTACTCCATGTATAATTTTTTGAGGAACCACCAAAATATTTTTCAAAGTAGTTGCACAATTCTACATTCCCAGCAATAGTATATGAGGGTTCCAATGTCTCCATACCTGGCCAACACTTGTTATTGTCTGCCTATTCTATAATAGTCACCCTAGTGGATGTGAAGAAGCACCTCTTTCTGGTTTTGACTTGCATTTCCCTAAGGACTAATGATGCTGAGCATCTTCTCATGTGTCTAAAGAGAGTTCTTTATCTGTGTAAAATATATTAATCACTTGCCACTGAATAAACTCCAACTCACATTGACTCCATGAATCAGAGGAAAACTGTGCTCCACAGGGTTTTCAGTGGCTGTGATGTTATGGAAAGAGATCACCAGGACTGTCTTCCATGGCACCTCTACATGGATTCAAACAGCTAACCTTTCAGTTAGTAGTCCAGCACTTAACAGTTTGTGCCACCAAAAGACACCACGGTAGCTGCATAAAAAACCTAAACCCACTGCTATCGAGTTGATTCTGATTCACAGCAACCCTAGTTCAGAGTAGTTCAGAGTAGAACTGCTCCACAGAGTTTCTAAGGAGTGCCTGGTGGATCTGAACTAGTGACCTCTTGGTTAGGAGATGTATCACTTAACCACTATGCCACCAGGATAGGAACTGTAAATATTGTGACTTATAATAGTAGTTGTTATTAACTCAAATACTTACAGAGGCCAGCTGGTAATATAAATAAGTACAATGGCCCAACTCTAGGAAAACATACAAGAGTAAGCAAAATGATAATGGCAACTGACCTGAGCCTCCACATCTAAGGCTTGAAAGGAAGGGGTGAAGGCTGCAACAAACTGCTAAGTGCAGGTCTGATATAAACGAGTAGCCCAAGGCTCAATCTCAGCGAACTGCTGCCACAAAAATTAAATGCCTGAGGTGAGCAGATTGGAACTGTCAGGAAAAGTAAAAGTATGGCATTTGGGGAGACCAGAAGAACTAGACAGTGTCTGGCTACCACCCAAGACTACCCTGACAGGGAAGACAATGTACAGTCCCTGATGAAGCATAAGAAAAAAGGAAGCACAGACCTAGAACTCTATTAACATATTTTTTAAAATTATGACTGAGTGAAAATACACATTCCCATATAAATTTACATGCCCACCTATGTGCAGCTTCCACTGCTCTCCCTGCCCAGCGACAGCACACTATTCCTCTCTGCTCCATACATGTCTCATCCTCCCAACAGCCTCCTTTTTCTTCCTCTCCACCCACTCCCCCTCCAATCCCTTGCTGTCTGAAGTGTGGACCTTCATTATGATCCACGGGCAAGAGCAGCATCAAGGCCGGGGGCCATGCTCCCAGAGGAACCCCGAAGCTGCTGGACCGTCAATTGAGGTCTTTCAGTGGATATCTCAGGGTGCACCGCTTTTTATTCTTGTGCTGCCAGTGAAACTCAACTTTGTGAGCTCCATCGTGGCTATCACTGGTGGTGGCCGGTCACCATCCGGTTCTTCCGGTCCCAACTCAATGTAGTCACCCCTTCACGTGGGTCTCTCTGTCTTCTGGGTTGTCATTTTGGTCCTCAGTGAGCATCCGCTCCTGCTGAGTTGGGCCCATTTGCTGTGCCCTCAGATGGCAGCTTGGCAGCTTTTAAGATCCCAGACGTCACTCAACAATGTGGGGTGCAGACAGCCCTCTCAACAAAACGCTAATTGTGCCGACTAGCCTCGATTTCACCTAAGAGCACGGTGAAAGACCAGACTTTACAGTCCAACATCCTAGAGGGTCCCGTAAGAACACGGCCCCTGGACTTGCAGCTAGTCCAGGGCTGAAACCAGTACTAAAGCCAACACTTCAGACACAGATGGGACTGGACTATGAGACACAGAGTGATGCAGGTGGTATGTGTACTTCTTACCTTAATATATGAGGCTGCCCCACTGATTCCTCTCTAGAGGGGAGAGGGAGGGTGGAGAGCAGGGGTCAAGTGTTAGTTGAGAGGATACTGGAAGTACAGAGTAGAAAGGACAAGTGCACTGTCACAGAGTGAGGACAGCAGACAGAGTTGTATAGAGGCATGTTCACAGTTTTATATGGAAAATTGACTTGGACTGTAAACTTTCATTTAGTTAAAATAAGAATAAAATTTTAAAAATATGGCATTTTGAAATCTCTTAAGTAACTAATACATTTTTTCTGTCAATCATTAGGTTTTTCTTGAGCACCTAATACGTGCTGAACAATTGTCTGTTGACTGAACAAACTCCCTTCCCTATCTTCAAAGAGTTTATATACTACTAAACCAAAATGTAACCCACTACCACTAAGTCAATTCCAACTCACAGCAGCCTTACAGGACAGAGCAGAATCACCCCAGAGAGTTCCCAAGGAGCGCATGGTGGATTCAAACTGCTAACCTTTTGGTTAACAGATATTAGCACTTAACCACTTCATCACCAGCGTTTCCATTACATATACTACTTGAGGAGGCAAAAGAGCCCTGGTTGTACAGTGGTTAAGTGTCTGAAGGTTAGCCAAAAAGTCAGCAGTCTGAACCCACCAGCCACTCCAAAGGAGAAAGATGTGGCAGTCAGCTTCCATGAAGATGACAGACTTGGAAACTATATCGTATAGAGTCACCTTGAGTTGGAATCAACTTGATCACAGAAGTTTTGTTTGTTTTTGCTTTTTTAAGGGAGACAAGCAATATACAAGTAAGTAAATAGATGACATATTCTGAGTTAGAGAAAAGTACCTTGAAGAAAAACTAAGCAGGGTGAGATGTTAATACCACTTTCCCTGTTTTAGATATGGTGAACAGGGAAAAGATTTTCTGATGAAGTAACATTTGAACTAAAGACCAGAATGAAGTTGGGGAGTAAACCAAGCTTCCTCCAGGAGAAGAGTCTCCCATGTAGAAGAAAACAACTGACTAGGCACTTACTAAGCACAAAACAGCTTTGCATGTTAGTGGATTAAAAACAAGGCAATTTGGCAGCTGAAAGAAAAAAGTTTACGCACTGAGGTTAAAAGAAAAAAAAATCAAATTGTTTGTTACTATAATACAGGAAAGAGTAAATATGTGAAAGCAATCCTAAAACTATCAATCAAAATCTGAAATCCCTTACCCTATCCAATCTCTTATTAGAAACCAGGAATCAAAACTATTATTTAATTTTATTGTTGTTACCTAATTACAAATGACTAGCAATCATTTTGTATCAAGAGGAAATAAAAGGATGGTATAGCTCACATACTACATATGGCACATTTACCTCTAAAATAGAAGGGACCCTTGCACCTACTTTCAAAGAGCTGACTTCATAATTAATGACCCTCACAACAAACCTGGCAGTAGAATGTGACTTGTTTATTATTTTGTGTATGTATCACTGATGAGAAAACTAGCACGTCAAACAAGTGATGTTTCTCAATACACAACATGTAAAGAGATACTAATACTTCTTTTTTTACTTTTACTCAGAAAAGCTTAAAACTCTTCAACTTATTAGAATGATGATTCATGCACTCACTATAGGACACAATTGTAATGGCTTACTTCTATTCTGAGACTCTGACACAAATCTTACCAAGAAATCAAAAACTAGCATCTCATTCATTGTGTTAATGTCCTACTGAAGAATAGCAACTAAGAGGAAAGAAGTGGAACACATTAACACATAGTGAAAACTATACATACTCAGAGAAACTGATATTACCATATTAATTGCATCCAATATCCTTCAGGCACCAGATTAATATTTTCTAAGGATAAAAAAAGGGCGTATTAAAACAACTGGCTTTAGTCATCATGGATATGGAAAAATAGGGGAATACCAGCTATTTTGGTTGGACGCACTGCTCTTAACGTGGGAACAACAATTAAAAAATGCATCTCAACATCTAATGGCTGAATTACCTCTTGTGCCTTCTTCAAACCATGGGATTGAAATAAATCCTAAATAAAAAGAACACTAACATGACTATTTAGTGTAGGAAGAGAAAAATGAAGCTACCTGTCTGGAAAATGTTACTGAAATTTAACAAGCAACATAGAGCCTAAAGATTTTAAATACTTTCAAATCTTGTCAGACTAAAAACCATTTAAGCCAAGCCAAGTGCCGTCGAGTCAGATGGCGACCATTTAGACAGCTTATATTCATTTAACACATTATGTTTTAAGAGATAGTTTTCATTTCATAGCTATCATTTTAAGAATATAATATCCCATTTAAAAAATACTTGTAATCGTATCCGAGTCTTCCGATTTCAATTTTAAAAAAAGAATGCTCATGCTACAAATACCTAGAAATGCTGGATAAACTGCAACAGCAACAGGATTTTTTATTTTATTTATTTTGTTGTTGTTGAGAATATACACAGGATAACATATACCAACTCAACAGCTTCTACATGTATCATCTGGTGCCTCGGATTACATTCTTCAAGTTGTGAAACAACTGTCATCCTGCTTTTCTGAGTTGTTTCTTCCTCATTAACATAAATTTACTGCCTTCTAAACTTCCTAGTTAATCTTTCAACTTGCTGTTATCAACTCATCAACAGAATTTTTAACGCCAAAATAAAACTCCAAGCTCGAGAGATGAAGCTAGATCTGAAAACCAGAATAACAAGGAAAATGTTGACGTAGGAGGAGAAGCACAGAGGAAAAATGGAATGGTTATTAGTAACCAAAGACTTGGCTTTTAATATCCCCATGGGAGCTGGAGATAACTGCTGGACCCAAAGGAGGGGAGAAATTAGAAGTGAACTCCTGAATAAAAGTGGAACTCTTACGAATAAGCACACTGCTTTAAACACAATGCAGAAGATTCTTCATCTATACTAGGGCTCTACGAAGAGAAAAAAATATCCCTTAAGAAAAAAAAAACTCTAGTCCTGTGTCTCCAACAGATCTCAACTGCAAATTGAGAGAAACTGTGTGACACAAAGCCATCATAATCCCAGCTGAGAATCTGGCATAAAAACGGATCTAGGGTTGGTAGTATCTCCTGTGCACCTGGCAAAAGCAAACAAAAAACTTCTCTGAGGAGATGTTACCAACAATAGAGACCACAAAGAGATTTCCATAAAAAAAATTCCCTTAAAAATAAGCTCATAATTTAAAAATTACAAAACACAACAGGGTGCAACCCATTGTGCATAAAAGTTACCTGACAGAACAGGATTAGAGTCCAAAACACTAAGAATAAAGGATAACAGAAAAATCTAAAAGATAAGCTACACACTAAAGAATCAAAATAATACAATATAGAGACCATGAAAAAACAAATTAGCAGATTTAAAAGCAAGCTCTAAAATCACAATTCTAAAATTACTGAAACTGAACACTAAATGGATGAGGGGAACAGTCTAAATGTCCATCAACGGGTGAACAGATAAACAAATATTCAGATACTGGAATACTACCCAGCAATGAAAAGAACATGTACCAACATGAACAAACTCAAAAAGTTGTATTAAGTGAAAGAAGCTAAACAAAAAATACTATCTGTTACAGGCTTACACTTACACAAAATTTTTGGTTGTTATTGTTGTTAGGTGTCACTGAGTCAATTCTGAATCATGGCAACTCTCTCAGCAACAGAACAAAACACTGCCTGGTCTTGTACCATGCCCACCATCATTTTTATGCTTAAGCCCATTGTTGCGGCCATTGTGTCAACACAGCTTGTTGAGGGTCTTCCTCTTTTTCACTGACCCTCCACTCTACCAAGTGTGAAGTTCTTGTCCAGGGACTGATCCTTCCTGACAACCTGTCCAAAGTATGTAAGACCCAGTCTTGCCATCTTTGCTTCCAAGGAGCACTTCGGTTTCAAAGGCATCAATTCTTCTGTCTTCTTTGTTTACTGTCAAGCGTTTGTACGCAAATGATGTGACTGAAAATACCATGGCCTGGGTCAGGCGCTTTAGTCTTCAAGGTGACATTTTTACTTTTCAATACTTTAAAGAGATCTTTTGCAGCAGATTTTTCCAATGCAATATATCTTGACTGCTGCTTCCAAGAGTGTTGATTGTGGACCCAAGTAAAATGAAATCCTTGACAACCTTAATCCTTTATTTATGACAACGGTGCTTACTGGTCCACTTGTGGGGATTTCTGTTTTCTTGATTTTGAGGTGCAATCCATACTGAAGGCTGTGGTCCTTGATCTTCATCATTAAGTGTTTCAAATTTTCCTCACTTCCAGCAAGTAATGTGCTGTCGTCTGTGTAAGAAGGCTGTTAATGAGTCATCCTCCAATCCTGATGCCTCATTCTTCTTCGTATAATCCAACTTCTTGGATTCTGCTTAGCTTACCGACTGAAAAGGTAGTGTGAAAAGATACAACCCTGACACATACCTTTCCTGACTTTAAACCATGCAGTGTCCCTGTTCTGTTCCCACAACTGCCTCTTGATCCATATACAGATTCCTTAAGAGAACAATTAAGTGTTCTGGAATATCCGTTTTATACAATGTTAGTCATAATTTGTTATGATCTACACAATCAAATGCCTTTGCATAGTCCATGAAACACAAGTAAACATCTTTCAGTATTCTCCACTTTTAGCCAAGTTCCATCTGACATCAGCAATGATATCCTTGGTTCTACATCCTCTTCTGAATCCCAGCTTGAATTTCTGGTAGTTCATTGTCAATATAATGTTGCAGTCACTTTTGAATGATCTTGAGCAAAATTTTATTCACAAAACTTTATTAATAATATTGCTCAGTAATTTCCACATTCAGTTGGCTTACCTTTCTTTATAATGGGCATAAATATGGATCTATTCTGTCAGTTGGCCAGGTAGCTGTCCTCCAAATTTCTGGGCATAGATGAGTGAGCACTGCCAGAGCTACATCTGTTTCTTGAAATATCTCAACTGATATTACATCAATTCCTGGAGCCTTGCTTTTTGCCAATGCCTTCAATGCAGCTTTGACTTCCTCCTTCAGTACCATTGGTTCCTGATCATATGTTACCTCTTCAAGTGGGTGAATGTTGACCAGTTCTTTCTGGTGTTATGACTGCATATTCCCTCCATCTTCTTTTGTTGCTCCCTGAGTCATTTAATATTGTCCCTATAGAATCTTTCACTATTGCAACTCCAGGCTTGAATTTTTGTTTCAGTTCTTTCAGTATGAGAACGTATTCTTCCCTTCTGGTTTTCCATTTCCAGCTCTTTGTACATGCCATCATAATACTTTCTTTTGTATTCTTGAGCTGCTCTTTGAAATCTTCTGTTTAGGTCTTTTACTTCGCCATTCCTTCTTTTTGCTTTAGCTGCTCAACATTCAAGAGCAAGCTTCAGAGTCTCTTCTGACATCCAGTTTGGTTCTTTCTTTCCTGTGTTTTTAAATGACCTTATGCTCTCTTCACGGATGATGTCTTTGATGTCATTCCACAATCTGTCTGGTCTTTGATCATTAGTGGTCAACACATAAAACCTGTTCTTGAGATGGTCTTTAAACCCAGGAGAGATATACTCAAGGTCATACTTTGGCTCTTGCTGACTTGTTCTAATTTTCTCCAGTTTCAATTTGAATCTGCATATGAACAACTGACGATCTGTGCCAGGGTCAATACCTGGTCTTGTCTGACTACTGATATGGAGCTTTTCCCTTGCTTTTTTCCTCAGATGTAGCTGATTTGGTTCCTGTGTACTCTATCTGGTGAGGCCTATGTGTACAGTCATTGTTTGTATTGGTTAAAAAAGGTATTTGCAATGAAGGAATCATTAGACCAGCAAAATTCTATCATGCAGTCTCTGGCATTATTTCTATCACCAAGGCTGTATTTTCCAAATACCAATCCTTCTTCTTTGTTTCCAACTTTCACATTCCAGTCACTAGTAATTATCATGCATCAATTGCATGTTCAATCAATTTCAGACTGTAGAAGCTGGTAAAAATCTTCGATCTCTTCATTAGTGATTGGTACACAAATTTGGGTAATGAAATTTCAGTAAAGGCAAAACGAGAGAGGGAGCAGATCAGTGATTACTTAGGGGTAGGAATAGGGACTGACAAAAGAGCATGAAAACTTTTCAGGGGTGATGAAGTCTTCTCAATCTGGACTGTGGTGATAGTTATATAAACTTACTCAAAATCACTCAACTATGTACTTACAATGCATAAATGTCATGGTCTGTATATTACTTTAAAAATGCAAAAACAAAACAAAAGACCCTAAATGGATGAGAAAGGAAGAGACAAATCTAAAACAAAAAATCATGACTTGAAAAACAAATCTGAGTAAGTTACCCAGAATGAAATTCAGATATACAGATACTAAATATATGAAAGAGAGATGAGGTGACATAAAACAGAAAATGAGTCCAATGAGTCTAATAGTAATTCAAAAGACAGAATGGAGAAGATGTAACATTTGAACATGTACAGACTGACAGTTATCTTGAGTTGATTCAAGACGTGAAACCTCAGGTTCAAGAAGCTCAGTAAATCCTAAGCACAAAAAATAAATACACTCACACCTAGATGCACTACAGTGAAGTCAGCAGATGAACAAAAATAAATTCTTAAGAGCAGGAAGAATACAGATGTTCCACCATGCAACAAAAATTGAACTGAAAGCTGACTTCAACAGTAACAGTAGAAACCAAAAGACAATGGAATAGTATATTCAAAGTGTTGAGGGAAAATACCCAACTCTATATAAACTGTCATTCAAGCACAGTCATGTGCCATCAAGTTGGTCTGGACTCCGAGCAACCCTGTGTACAATAGAATGAAACCCTGCCCAGCCCTACACCATCTTCACAATCCTTGTTTGCTTGATCCTGTCACTACAGCCACTGTGTCAAACCACCCTGTCCAGGATCTTCCTGTTTTTGCTAAAACTCTGCTTTATGACGCATGATGTCTTTCTTCAAGGACTGATTCCTCTTGATAACAGGTCCAAAGTATGTGACATGTAGTTTAGCCATCCTTGCTTCTAAAGAGTATGCTAGCTATATTTCTTCCAAGACAAGATTTGTTAGCTCTTAGGAGATGGTGGTATACTCAATATTCGTTGTGGTCTATTCCATGTTCTGTAACAACACCACACTTCAAAGGTGTCAATTCTTCTTTAGTCTTCCTTATTTATTGTCCATATTTTACATGCATATGAGGCAACTGAAATACTATGGCTTGGATCATGCACATTTTAGTCTTCAAGGTGCTTTTCAACACTTTAAAGAGGTCTTCTGCAGATTTGCTGAATATAATGCATCATCTGATTTCTTGACTGCTGCTTCCATGGATGTTCACTGTGAATCCAAATAAACTGAAGTCCTTGAAAACTTCAATCTTTTCTCCATTTATCATAATGTTGCTTATTGGTCCATTTGTGAAGATACTTTTATGTTGAGGTACAATCCATATTGAAGGCTGTGATCTCTGATCTTCATCAGTAACTATGTCAAGTCCTCTTCACTTTCAGCAAGCAAGGCTGTGTCATCTGTATAATGTAGATTGTTAATGAGTCTTTCTCCAATCCTGATGTCCCATTCTTCTTCATACAGCTTAGCTTCTCAGCTTATTTGCTCAGCACACAGATTGATTAAGTATGGTGAAAGGATACAACCCTGGCACACATCTTTCCTGACTTTAAACCATATAGTATCTCCTTGTCTATTCAAACAACTGCCTCTGATCTATGTACAGGCTTCTCATGAGCACAATTAAGTGTTGTGAAATTCCCATTCTTGAGGTTATCCATAATTTGTTATGATCCACATAGTCAAATAGTCAAACGAATGCTTCTGCAGAGTCAATAAAACATCTTTCTGGTATTCTTTGCATTCAGCCAGGATCTATCTGACATTAGCAATGATATAAGGTCCGACAATTAAGTCTGCCAACTTAATTTTTCTAAGTGCTACATACCTCATTGCTGAATATCACTATGGACACCTTCAAAGTACTCCCCTTGGGAAACTATGCACTGACACCAGCATCTAGTCCACTCTTCAAAGAAATTTTGGAACTCTTTCTGGAATGGCCACAGTGGCAAATTCACGAACTTAACTGTATAGCTGTCTGTGAGAGTTTTTAGCCAGTAAACAAATAATGGTATTGGAACACCCTACCCTCCCTACTCACCTGATCTGGCCCCAATGACGTTTTTCTTTACCCAAAGATACAGGAAATACTGAAAGGAAGACATTTGGATGACATTAGGGACATGAAGGGCAATATGATAACAACTCTGATGGCCATTCCAGAAAGTTCCAAAACTGCTTTGAAAGGAGGACTAGATGCTGGTGTCAGTGCATAGCTTCCCAAGTGGAGTACTTTGAAGGTGACCACAGATATATTCAGCAGTGAGGTATGTAACACTTAGAACAATTAAGTTCACAGACTTAATTGTCAGACCTCATATGAACATAGAGAAACAAGCTGCAAGGAGAGAACAGGAAGAGATGTAAATAGGTCTGGCAGCGATTAAGCTGAAATGCAAGAATAAACAAAATGCAACAGCAGAATTAAAATCTGCACTGAAGGCAGTAAACATCAGAACTGACACACTAGAACATGGACTTGTAAAATCAGTACAAACTTGGAAAAATTCTGCTAGAATGCAAGGGAAGAGAACAAAAAGAGAATGTTAAGAGAAAAAACATGATAGCTATGAAGGACACAAAATGAAAATCCAACTAAGTATCACACGGATGTTCTCAAGGAATAGATGAGAACAGAAAGATAGGAACCAGTCATTCAAAAAATAAATAAAACTTTCCTAAGATTATAAAATGCCCGAATTTTTAAGGACTCACAAGAATCAGGAAAATCCCACAAAATTTTTTTTAATTTTGAGGTTAATGAAAACAAAATTCTGTAAGTATCCAGGCCAGATAATAACAGTAACAAATATTTCTATGGGCTTTCCATGTGCCATGCGATATTCTAAACACTCTACACACATTAACTGTATTATTTCTCTATCAGTGGTATGAAGCAGATATTACTGTCTTCCCCACTTAGCAGAGTAGAAGACTGAAGAAGAGAGGTTCTGTAATTTTCATAAGGTCTCAAAGCTAGTAAGTGGTGAACTTAAGATTTGAAACCTAATAGTCTAACTGAAGACTAAGGTGCATCTGACCCAAGCCATGGTACTTTCAATTGCATCATATACGTGTGAAAGCTGGACAATGAATAAGGAGGACAGAGGAAGAACTGGTATCTTTAAATAGTGCTGCTGGAGAACATTCAGTGTACCGTGGACTGCCAAAAGAACAAATAGTTCTGTTGTGGAAGAAGTACAACCAGAGTGCTCCTTGGAAGCAAAGATGGCATGACTGTCTTACACACTTTGGGCATGTCATGTCAGCAGGGATCAGTCCCTGGAGATGGACATCATGCTTGGTAGAGTGGAAGGTCAGTGAAAAAGAGGAAGAGCCTCCACAAGATGGATGGACACAGTGGCTGCAACAGTGGGCTTAAGCATAAAAACAGCTGTAGACATGGCACAAGACTGGGCAGTGTTTCGTTTTGTTGTGCACAGGGCCAAACTATGAACTGGAACTGACTCGATGGTACCTAACACCAACAGCTGTCTAACTCTAGAGTTCATGCTCTTATCCACTGTGCTATACCTCAGAGCAACAGAAATCAAGCTCGAAACCCCCAAGGCCACAAGACAGCATAACAAATATGAAGATCATGCAGTAATCCACACGCAGGGCCTGAACCTCTTAGCATTTGCCTTCTAACAGTGTCTCCTTCTTTTTGGATAGCACAATGTAAGTTATGGCCTGAGTGCTTGCCAATCAATGCCTTCCCTGTAAGTTGCCTATAAACTATAACGGGTGAGAAATGCAAATGTCCTTCACGAGTTCTTTTGTCGCGGAGTCCTACTTGCTTGCCTTTTTGATACTGTCAAATATCCACACATTCTCCTCTATCACCTTAAATAATAATAATAATAATAATAAGACCAATAAGGAGTAACAGAATACCAGCTGAACAGAGATTTAATGAATGATTTACAACTACAGGTCACAATTCATTACAGAGTCATGAAATCAATTTAATAGGCCACAATCAGCTTTTTTTTTTTGAAGGAAATAAACTATCAGAGTGCATCACTACTGCAACAGTACACAAAATGAGTTGTTACATAAAATATCTTTCTTATTTGAGTTGTGGTCAATACATTCAAAAGCTACCAGTAATCGGACTCTGTCATGGAGACAAAATACAATTTTGCCCGATAGAACATTATGAATTCACTTTATCATGTGGTTGTGGCTGTGTGCCATCAAGGTGATTCACAATGACCCTATAGGACCAAGCAGAACTGGTTCATGGGGTTTCCTGTGCTGTAATCTGCACGGGAGCAGATTACTACATCTTTTCTCCCACAGAGCCACTGGTAGGTTTGAACTGCCAGCATTCTGGTCTGCAGCCCAGTGCTTAATTAACCACAGTGCCATATATTCTCTGGAAAGTACATTCATGAGAGTCAGAACTACAGCCATATGGATGACCGCTACTAGATAAGACTATAAAACACTGTGGTATGTCATATACACAGATTAATGAAACAGATTACAAAGTCCACAAACAAACCCAAATATATATATATATATATATATGAGAATTCAACATACTAAAAGCAGAATCCCAATTCAGCTAGGGAAAAGATAGATTGTTAAATAAATTGTGTCAGTACAACTGGGTAATTAGCTGGGGGAAGAAAAATCAAGTTGGAACTGTGGCTCACTCAAGCCAGAAAAAACTCCAAATGGATTGAAAATTTAAAGGAAAAACAAACGTACTTTTTGAAAAGGAGGCTTTTTGTTTATTGTCTTTTTAATAATCTTGTAATGGAAAAGATATTTCTAAATATGAAATCCTAGAGTCTTAAAATGCAAGTTTGATAAATTTGACTATTTAAAAATTTGTATGGGAAAAATAAACTATTAACAAAGTCAGAAAAAAAAAGAATAGAAAGTCTTGGGAAAAACATTTGAATTCAAATTCTAGATTTCTCAAACAATGAGCTCTTACAAGTCAATGAGAAAAAAACTCAACAACCCAAATATAAAACAGATACAACAGCAAGCAGTTTGCAGAAAAGAGATACAACTGGTTCTTAAATCTATGAAGAGATGTTCAACATTCTTATTTAAACAAAAGAAGAAAAGAAAACAGTAAATTTACCCTATATTGAGATGCCACGTTTCACTGACTTTTGATGACACACTGAATCAAATGGGTGTGGCGAAACAAGAATTCTCAGACTTGGCTGGCAAGAGTGCTTATTGATAGGGTTTCCATGGAGGCCAATCAAAACTGATACATTCTCATTGCCCTAGCAAGTCAACCCACAGGAATCTATTCTAGCCTTCTGTTAGAGTATGTGAGAAATTACCAATGTGTATGATTACTCACAGCATTTTTGTAATAGTGAAAGAGCTAAAACGATCTAAATACCTATTAATAGAAGACTGAATACTTAAATTATGGTCATTTTATACAATGAAAAACCATATATAGCTAGGAAGAGTTTTTTAAAAAATACAATTAGAAGAGGATGAAGAAAATCATCTTTTTTGCGTATGTCTTAAAATAAAAAACAACAGCCCACTATCAGCGACATCAGGGATTGAAAAGATCTCACTGAGGAGTTCTGATCCATCTAGAACTACAAGTTAAACGCACACGTTCTTTAAGAGTTAGGTATACTTCCAAATAGAATTTCTACTAAATATCCCAGACAGGAGAGACTTTACTCACAAACATAAAGTTATTTCTGAAATCTTACCTGAGCTATGGGGGAACAGACACATCCAACCCAGGTAAGGAGCCCTAGCGGCACAGTGGTTCAGAAACGGGCTGCAAACCCAAAGGTGGGCAGTTCCAACGCACCAGGCGCTCCTCGGAAACTCCATGAGGCAGTTCTTTGTCCTACAGGTTCACTTCAAAGCAATGGGTTTGATTTGGATTTTGGTTTTTTTAACTCACATAAAGACAGTTTAGAGATTCAACTGTTAGGTGGAACAAAAAAACTACACTTTTTTTTAATCCTATTCTCCTCTAATCATATCATGAAAGATTTATAGTGAACAGCTAAAAGAAAGACAAAAAGAGAATATATTTTTAATTGGAAAATGTTGCTCCCAAATTAGAAAGAAGTGCATCAAGAAAAGAAAGGCAAGAGCAACAACATGGCCTGGATCCCACAAATCCAAATACATTGTTAACCACTTTTTTCAAAAATTCAGCTTCGTATTCAAGGAGTTCATTCATATTTACACACCCTGGAAATCCCCTCTGCCCCACAACTAACCAGGAACCTGATCTAACACACCAATGTAATGCCTAATTTCTCTCCCTCCTTGGAAGGAAACCTTGGGATATTTAAGCCCCTTCACTGGCTGATCCTAAAACAAAACAAAATTAAACTATTGCACATCTAAGAGTCACTGAGAAACTTTTCAAAAAGAAACCTGAAAGGAAACACTTTCCATACAAAGCAAATAAGTGGCTTATAGAAAAATCGAGCACTATAAAGAGACAGAACTTTACTTAGATTGCCTGAAGAGAGTTCCCAGATAAACAGCAACTACACAGAGTGGCGCCCAGTAAAATCAACCAAACTCAAAATTTTCCCTTAACAATAACATTTGGGTACCATAAAATTATTATCCAACTCAGATACATATACAAGTCCTCTGAGAAATGCTGAAAGAGCCCTGTTGTATGCCCTCAATTTCGATTCCCAGCGACTCTCTGTAATTTCACCCCATGGGAACCAATCACCAGGTCTTTTCTCCTGTGGGTTCAAACCTCCTACCTTATAGTTCACAGCTGAGGGCTTAACCACTGTGCTACCTGGGTTCCTTGATAGAGCTCTAGACTAGAAGTAGGGCTGTGTCTGTATCTTCTCTACTGGGCCATCCGTTACCTGTAATATTTTGTTCAGGTCTTTCTGGGCCTCTGGTTCCTTAGGTATAAACTAGTACTAACATCTACTTTAAAAGATATTGTGAGGATTCACTAAAATCAAACAGTACAAAAATTTCTCAGCCTTCGCATGTGCATTAAAACCCAAACTGAAATGACTGCTGTTAAATCAATTCCAATTCATAGTGACCCTACAGGCCAGTGCAGAACTGCCCGTAAGATTTTCAAGGAGTGGCCGGTGAACTCAAACTGCCAACCTTTTGGTTAGCAGCCAAAGTCTTAAACCATTGTGCCAGCAGAATTTCTCATGTGTTTTAGGTTAGGATTAATACTACATGTTTTACTTACAGCTGGCCACCATTTATAACTGACTTTTAATATAAGGGACCTTGGAAATAGCTTGCCCGGCTTCCTGTTCTTGACTGACAAGTGGGTTCCTGTATTCATATTGCAGTGATGTGAGTAGATGAACCCCTGTAAGGACTTGTCTGAAATCCCTGTAAGGACTTTGTGTGAAAATGTGTATGTACATTTCAGTTGTTTTTGAGTGTTACAATCCAGGAGCCAGAGAGACCATTCAGCCTGTCCCTTTCACAGGCACTAGAGAGAGACTGGATCTAGCCCTCTTTGTTGTACACATGTATAGAGGCTCATAAATCAAGTGTTTTCTCCTGGGGATGACCTGTAATGCAGGCTTGCAGACTGCTTTATGCTTTACAATGTGCATAGCTCTTCTGCATCTATCCTCTAAACACTCCTGTGGGAAAACTGAGACATAGGTGGGCAAGACATTATAACCACATAAAAAATACAGAAGCTGTATTTCAGATTCCTAGTTTACTCATTACCACATTGAACTAAATGAGTTATTTCTTTTGCTTTTAAAACAGACATAGCCATTTATCAGTAATAGCTGCAAAAGCTATTAGAAGTTGAAAATTTTCTTATAGCAGTGAAGCAGAATTCATTACCCTTTATGTTCAATTTCATTGCTAATTAAAAAAATAAAAAAAGGGGCTGGGTTATCTTTTTGCCCTTTTTTGTACATTACAACTTTTACAAAAAGACAAATTTATGTACATACATACAGAAATCAGTGTTCTTTGGTGGTTATCAGTGATGTGATGGGGAGGGAAGAAGAACACTCTAGACAGTAGGCACTTGTTATTTTTGGTGATGGGAAAACAACATGAGTGAAGCGTGCAAAACCTAATCAAGGCAAATGACAACAACAGGAAATACACAAGATCAAGGGATGTTACTGGTAAATGCTCTAACATATACAATTTGGCAGAAACAGTAGTAACAACTAAAAACATGTGAGTGGTTACATAGGTAGATGTGTATACATATATGGGTACAGCAAAGTGTATGTGTACATACACATACGCATATATAGAAGAATCTGTAAACCCAAAAGAAACCAAACCCATTGTGACTGAGTCAATTCCAACTCACACTAACCCTATAGGACAGAGTAGGATTGTACTGTGGAGTTTCCAAGATTGCCACATCTTTCTCCCACAAAGCGCTGGAGAGTTGGAACCCAGCGACCTTTCACTTTGCACAGAGGAGTATTTAACCCACTGTGTCAGTAGGGCTCCCTGGAGTATTTGTAAGCACAGGTATACATTTGTTTGTGTGTGACACATATATATTCATATATACAATAAAGCACACAGGGGGCACAGCCCTGAATATCTCCTGGACACAGTGAAACACCTCCTCTTCCCACAGGATAAATTTAGTAGGTTTGAAAGCTCAGGACTAGTCTTGAGAACAACTTGATTAACTGGCACAAAACAGTCCAGAAAGTTGATATTCTACATCCTAGTTTGGTAAGCAGTGTCTAGGGTCCCAAAAGCTTGTGAGAAGCCATCCAAGACACAACTATTAGTCTCTATCCATCTGGAGCAAGAGTACAAGGAAACCAAGGACACAAAGAAGAAACCACTCTACAGGTCCAACTGCCTGCACCAACCAAGGGCTCAACTATCCAGAGACCAGAACAACTAGGCCAATTACCACCACCATCAACCACTCTATCTAAGGACACACAAGACGGTCCTAGATAACATGAGAGAAAACCACAAAATAATCTCCCCAAACAACAGATCAGCCTTCCTAGAACAGGAGAACCGAGAGAGGATCACTGCCTCAAGACATCCTCTAAACTCTGAATGGAAGCTACTCCCAGAGGTCACTGGCCAGCCAAACAACAAACTGGCTTTTAAAATAAACAATATCATTGTCACCACCATGTTTCTTTCAAAACAAAATTTTCTTAAACTTAAAATCCTTGATGCTCACCGAGGACCAAAACGACATGGGGTAAAGACAACCTAGAAGACAGAGAGACCCACGTGAGTGGGGGCCTACATCGACTTGGGACTGGAAGAATCGGATGGTGCCTGACCACCACCAGTGATAGCCGTGATGGAGCTCACTAAGTTGAGTCTCACTGGCAACACAAGAATAAAAGGGGTGCATCCTGAGATCTCCACTAAAACCTCAATTGATGGTCCAGCGGTTTCGGGGTTCCTGAGAGCATGGCCCCTGGCCCTGATGTTGCCCTTGCCCATAAATCATAACAAAGGTCCACTCTTTGGACACGAATGGATTGGACTTGGCAATGCAGACTGACCATATATTGGATGCACTTTATGGTTCTATACATCTATAGGATATCTATCATCCTGTTGACCTCTGGCTGGAGGAAGGAGAGTGGGTGGAGAGAAGGGGAAAGGAGACTGTTGGGAGGATGAGACACGTATGGAGCAAAGAGGAATAATGTGCTGTCACCGGACAGGGAGAGCAGTGGAAGCTGCATATAGGTGGGCATGTAAATTTATATGGGAATGTACATTTTCACTCAGTTATATTAAATAATAAAAAAAAAAAATCGAAAAAAAAATCATCTATATCAGATCAAACGGTCAAGACCTACCCTAAAATAAAGATTAGAAGGCTGAGGGTGGGTGGGACAGAGGGAGGGAAGCCAGATTAACACAAGTGGAAAAACCAGAAAAGAAATAATAAAGAATGCTAACACAATGTGGAAAATGCAACCAACTACAACACCAAACAATATGTATAGAAATTATCAAATAGAAACTTAATTTGCTGTGTAAACTTTCATCAATATTTAAAAAAAAAAAACACCTAGCATACAGAGATGTTCTACATAAAATATTTCAACATATAAGCACTCCTAGATAAGGAATAAAGCTGCATACCATAAAAAAGAGTTGGTCAATCCCACAGTATTACTTTGGACTTTTTTTAAGAAACTTTAAATGGAATTTCTGAATCTTGTGTGCTCAAAGGAATGTTTAGATACACATGCAGAGAAAAGGAAATATACCAAAACATTTCCAGTGATTATCACTGAGTGGCGGAACTGCACGTACATTTCAATTTTCTCCTTTAACATTTTTCAGTATCAACCAGAATTTACAAAATGTTATCTTCAGAATCAGAAAAGTAGTTGTCATTGTTGTTAATCTGTGAGGAAGTAAGATCCTAGGGTGGCACAAAGAGTTAATGAGCTTGGCTTAGCAGCCAAAGGTGGCAGTTGAAACCCACCCAGCGGTGTCTCAGAAGACAAGCCTGGTAATCTACTTCTGAAAGATCACAGCCTTGGAAACCCTATGAAGCAGTTTCATTCTGCACACATAGGGTTGTCATGAGTCAGAATCGACTTGGCGGCAACTAACAAAACAATGAGGATGTGACATATGAATTTTAGAACTCATCAAAATTGGACTTTCTATAAGGGTTAAAAAAATTCTCTTATTGAAAAAAATCAGATGGGAATACGGGAGAGAGAATGACTATTAATTTTCAAATTCCTGGAATTTCTAGTGCTAAGCTAAAGATGGTATCACTGTGAGTTGAGACTGCCTTGATAGTACACAATAACAAGCTAAACATTGCTAAATCCTACCACTGTTAAGAATACAGTAAACTCTTGTGTGCTACGATGGTTAAGAAAGTAATCTATGGAAGTTTTCCAGGTGGAGGGTAGAAAGAAGAGAAATGCTTTACTCTGAAAGAAAAGTAAGAGGTGAATAGTCCAACAGTAAATGCAAGAGGCAAGAATACTCGCGTAGAAATCTTGGGGATATCCCAGAAACACACATTATCTCAAACGATGAGTCTTGCACATATCATCAGCAATTTCCCTCCCATGTCTAATAAAAACATCTGAATAACTGAAGAACAACGTAAAACTGGAAGATGAGTCATTCAACCAGTAATCAGCAAGCTCGAGGGAAATTCTATTTTCCTATGAACTTTGACACAATTTGACTGTTTCCTTGTTCCTGCTACCGATTACTGTTACTTCACATTTGCACACCTTTCCTTCTGCTTCCATTACTTATGTAAGTAATGGTAAGCATTTTTCTGCTCTCGGCAAGTCTAATAAGTAGGTAACTACTGGTACAGTGAAAACCACTTGTGTTTCTGAATCCAAAGATCTGGGTTTGAATGACTTACTAGCTGTGTGGTTTTGGCAAGTTACCAAAATTTTTTGAGTCTACATTTCCTCATTCAGTAAAGTGGAGATAATATTCCTTCCCTTATAAAGTTATTTAAAAGAACAAATGATAAAATTAAACAAATGGTAGCTATGGCATAAGAAGTCTTAACACCAGTTAGATATATAAAAACTATCAAATATTTATGGCACTCTTACCAGACGCCAGAACACAAAGAAAGGTACCCTGTCTCCGAAAAACTTCATAATCTGGTTAAAGTGACAACAGGTAATGATACGAAAAATTAAGTACCAAAATAAGAACACAGAGTAAAAGATTAATAGTCAAACGTGTGCCTGAAACAAACAAAAAAACCCAAACCCAAACCTGTTGCCAACTCCTAACAACCCTGTAAGACAGAGTAGAAATGCCTCATAAAGTTTCCAAGGAGCACCTGAGGACTTGAAACATGTGCCAGAGTTAATAAATGCTCCAAATTCAAAAGGAGAAAAGTTACATACATGCGTGCTACAGAGATCAGGAAAGGCTTCAGAACAGAAAACAGACCTGAGGTAGGTCTTAAAGGAAAAACTCAATTTGGAGACAGGTACATTTTAGATGAGGGGGCAAAATGCAGAGCAAGAAACAGCAAAGCATGTCCAGAGCCAGTGAGTACACAGCTTTGGCAGAAGCAGGTGTTTTTAGAGCACAGTAATAAATGATGAGGCTTGACAGGTAAGAGTGATCAAAACGTGGAGGAGTGGCTTTCAAGGTAGGTCTGGGAAACTGCAGGTTTGGGGGCAGGGGAATAACATGATTAAGTCAATATTTTGAAAAACTGATCTGACAACAGAGTGAAAAGAGAATGGAACGAGGAGAATTTAGATGCAGTAAAACCAGTGAAGAGGTAATCCTAGCAGTTACGTTGAGATGCTTAACACTTGTGTTTTTGTTGTGTGCCACCAGGTTGATCCCAACTCACAAGCAACCTACATTGCTGGGTGCCACTGAGTCAGTTCCAACTCACAGCAACCCTAAGTGCAACAGAATAAAACACCGCCTGCCTGCACCTGCTTCACAACTGCTGTTACGTTTGAGTCCATAGCTGTAGCTGCAATGTCAATGCATTTCACTGAGGGTCTTCCTCTTTTTCACTGATCTTCTCCTTTACCAGGAAACCCAGGTGGCTTCGCAGTTAAGTGCTACGGCTGCCAACCAAAAGGCCAGTAGTTTGAAACCATCAGGTGCTCCTTGGAAATTCTATGGTGCAGTTCTACTCTGTCCTATGTAGGCTCGCTATGAGTTGAAATCAATGGAAGGGGTTTAGGGTGTTTTGTTTTCCTACTTTACTAAGCATGATGTATTTCTCCAGGGACTGGTCAGTCCTGATAGTATTCCAAAGTATGTGAGAAGTCTTGGCATCCTTGTTTCCCAGAAGCATTGTGGCTGTACTTCTTTCAAGACAGATTTGCTCCTTCTTCCGGTAACCTCATAAGACAGGATAAAACTGCCTATGGTGTTTCCTAGGCTTTAATCTTTATGGGAACAGATCACCAGGCGTTTTCTCCTGTGAAGAAAAGCTCCAACCACCGACCTTTCAGTTACTAGGCACTTGACCACTGCCCCAGCAGCGTTCCTTAAAGGATTATATAAAATGGAATCAATGGAAGTGAAACAGCAGAAGCAGAGATAAGAAATGCTGCACAACTGAATTAGTGACTGGCTAGATAAGAAGTGTTAAGCATTAAACAGTCAAAACCCAAAACCAAAAACCCACTGCCACTGTGTCAGTTTCAACTCATAGTGACCTAATAGGATTTTCCAAGGCTACATATCTTTATGGAAGCAGACTGCCACATCTTTCACCTGCAAAGCAGCTGGTAGTTTCACACTGCCGACCTTTTAGTTAGCAGTTCAGTGCTTTAACCACTGTGCCACCTGGGTTCCTTTAAAGGGCCCCAATCAGCTTTAATGTGTTGAGTCTAGGTGGTAAAGAAAAAGACACAAAGGAAACTCAACGGTGATGTGGGCAGTTAGAAGGGAAGAAGCATTGATGAAGAATTTTATTTCTGATATGTTGAATTTGAGTTCATAATGGTATATTCACATAAGAAGTGTTTGACCAACAGTTGGCTACACTGGTCTGGCACTTCAAAGAGCAGCCAAAACTACAGAAAACAATTTAGGTGCCACTTAAACAAGAGATATGCTAAAGCTGAGGAAAAAAACCCATGAGGGTCACCGTGGGTCCTCTCTCAAGAAATAGATGCCTTTATTGCAGGGAAATGGCCTTCCTAATAAGATGGGGACTGACAGAACTTTCTTCTCCAAGTGAGGAGATGGCAGAGTCTGGTTTAAAAACAACAGAGCCCAGTATTCAGAAAAATTCTCTTTAAAGGGTTAAAGGGTGATTTACATTATGGGCTAAGTCTTTACATAAGCCTGGGTATGAAGGTCCGTGATGTAGCAAGAACTAAGCGGCAGAGATACTTCCTCTGGTGGAGAGCATTACTGGCCGCTGCTCAGCCCACAAGGCACTCTAGACGCTAGGGAAACTGCAGGACATATGCTGCACCTGTTGCTCAATCTGGTCACTTTGTTTCTAACAAATTTCTGCATTCTTAGCTAAATAACCTGAGAACTTCATCTAATTTGACTGTGGATATATGAGTGGCGTCCACCTACTAATCCATAACCTGCCTGCAACACTGCAGATATGTTTATACAAAATTTTACGGGGAAAAAAAAAATCGGGGGAGGACCTCAAAAAGATCTATGGGCTCGGGGTCAAGAACGCATGAAGTGTAGATAGAAGAAAAAGATGAATCGTATCTTCAGAGCAGGAAAGATAGATGAAGCATCAAAAGAAAAAGAGCAGGGATTTACATTTATCTGCTAAGCAATAAAGCACCCTTTTAAGTGAAATCTTCATGGATCTCAAATACAAGAAACAGATGCAAACGGCACACTAAATCTCTTTAACTACTCATATTCCCCTCCTAAGATACCTCACAGAACTCCAGGACTTCATGGAACAAAGCCTGAAAATCAGTGGGACTGAATCACAAAACGAGAAGGAAGAGTTACGGTCCTTCCCTCTCTCCCTAAAATCCATTTGTTTGCCCCAGTACAATAACAATAAATTAAAAGTAAACTTACATTTGGATTTACATACTAGTTTGGCTCTACTGGTCACATAGCTGACTGTCACGGACAACGGATGCTGTGCTTTGGAACTGATCACTCAGCTCTGCGAGTTCTTGAAGTGACTGGTTTATTTTGGTACTTTAAGACCATTGTTTGTTTTCTAATAATCATATGAAGTGTCTCTGGTTGCAGATATAGAAGCTTTGTATTAACACAACGGCAAGAGAGTTGGGATAATAATCACATCAAATTTTTCTATCTCCAAAGATCTGGCCCATGTTTAGACACAACTGTTGTTGCTGACAGTTGCCATTAAGTTGAGTCCAACTGACAGACACTCCGTGAGGGCAGAGCAGAACTGTCTCTCTAGGATTTCAAGGCCATTACCTTTGAAAGGCAGATCACCAGGCCTATCTTCCAGAGCACCTGCGGGTGGGCTCCAACTGCCCATCTTCTGGAAAGTGGTCAAGTGTGCAAACATTTGCCCCACCCAGGGGCATATCGGAAGAAAAGCCTGACAATCTGCTTCCCAAAATAAAATTTAAAAAAATCAACCACTGAAAACTCTATAAAAAACAATTTTACTTTGACACACAAGGGGTCACCCTAAGGTGGGACGAATTTGATGGCTACTGGTTTAGAAGTAATAACAAGGTTCCCAAATATACTTTTTAGAGAAGAACCACAGTTATCAAGCCATGGGAGATTAACAAGGACTGCAGAAAATATTAATTTATGATAAGGCCTTTCACATGATCAAGTCCTCTAGCAATGAGTTTTTTTCCTGTTCCACTGACAATATACCTGGTCAAAGTATTTGATAGGACCTTATATTATTTTCTCTGCTCACTTTTCTTATTTTGGAAAACTTCACAGGTTAAATCATCAGTTCATCCAAGAAGATAAAAATTTATACAGAATCTGCAAAGGAACTGCATTATTTTTATCAATATGGAAGAATGCAATTTTGTCTGTCTGCTAGGAATCATACTGGTAATTAAAGCAGTGGGCTGTCACAAGAGAGGCCAGCATGTGAGACAACCTGAGTTATCTGCTACTGCAAATCATCTAAGCAAATCCACTGTTGGCACAAATGCAGTGGACTAATTAAAACCAACAACTACGTTTAACCTGTCTCTAGGTAGCTCCATCCACACACATTCCATTCTTTCAATTTTAAGTCTTCAAAAGAAAAGCCAGCTCTCCCAAGCACAGGAAATCCCATTTTACTTCCCCACAGCTGCTTCACAGCTGAGGAAAATGCAAAACCAAAGAGGAAATGTGCCTGGAGATCTTATTAACAACAAGTGGAAATCCCCGCACCCCCACATCTCCCAATTTGCACCATCAAGGACATCGAGTGTCAGGTTCAAATTTCCCTTCAAAGAAAGCCTAATCACGGCAGAATTCACCGGGCAGTTGCCACCTGCACTAAAGGCAGGGGTGGATGTGCAGTGGAGCAGTCCAGGTTGGTTGCCACTTTAGCAGCAGTTTTCAATACATGGTATTATTAACATGTACAAGACTTTTTTTTTCCCCAAGCCAATGTTAATAACCCCTCTGCAAAGGAAAAGCAATGCAAATACAGTAGGAAATTTTCTCTCTACAGCTGACTCTGATTCTAAACTAGCTGCCCTTTTCTGTCAAGATATTACATTTCTCTTTTGAAAAACGGAAAAAGGAATATATTACTAAATGCGCAAATGACATGACAATTTTCAGTATTTTAAATTATCTGCTTAAAGATTTTCACTTTCTCTAGTGACATTTCATCTTTACTAATCAGCACTGCATAGTACAAATGTTGGGCTCTTGGCTACTACTTGAAAGGCTGGCAGTTAAACCCAGTCACTGGCACCACAGAAGAAAGGCCTGGTGATCACTTCCTACAGCCCAGAAAACTCTGTAACACTCAGTTCTACTCTGTAACACATGGGGTTGCCAAGAACGGGAATCAACTCAACAGCAATGGATTTGGATTTTGTGTTTTTATACAGTAAAAGCTGTCAGGTTTGGCATTTGATGGAACTTATTTTTCCAGATCTTGCAAGTTTCCCACCATGGGCAGGGTACAGTCTTACCACTTTCCTATCATTTAGTTTAGTGGGATGTATTTGCTTTCTCCTTTCCTGACAGGGTACCACCTTACAGGTCCTGGTTTTCACCAGTATTTATGTACTATGTTTGCTTGTGGGAAAATAGAACAAAAAGACACACGAAATTCATAAGGATACATTGTTTTAAAATTTATCACTTTCACTCTTAAAAATGTGTTATTTAACAGCTTTTAAAAATATATTTTTGCAAACAGAAAATTTCAAACATATACAAAAGGCAGTAGAACAATATAATGGATCCTTATGAACCTATCAATTAGCTTTATCAACTTACAGTCAATCTTCTTTCATGTATAATCCACTCCATCTCCCATTTCTCAATTATTTTTGAGGCATATTTCAGACATGGGAAACTGGTGGGGTAGTGGTTAAGTCCTATGGCTGCTAACCCAAAGATCAGGAGTTCAAATCCACCAGGTGCTCCTTGGAAGCTCTATGGGGCAGTCCTACTCTGCCTGTGGGATCACTATGAGTCAGAATGGACTCAACGGCAATTGGTTTTTCTTCCCTCCCAGAATGACACTATACTAGATAAAGCCTAAAATGACAACTTGGTATTCTACTATGCACTGTCTTCGGGACTCCTTCCTCGTCTCTATTCCCACTAGGTTAAAGCTGATCTTCATTATTATTTTCCTAACACATAACTAGGTTGCTTGGAAATAAGGTTTAACATTTTGCAGCTCAAGGGACCCTGGAGATCATCTAGCCCAATCTTCTCTCTTTAAAGATCAGAAAATAAAGAACCAGAGTAATGAAGTACTTTTTCACAATTAGTATGAAGATGATGATAAGCAACCTTATATAAATATTTGCTTTAAAAAAAAAGCCATAATTAAAAATAAGAAAGAAGCAGAATTAGGATTTGAGCAGAGGTCTCTTGAACTTCTCCAAGAATACAAACTCTCTTCTACTTTGCATTTTTGTATTGATGTCTTCAGCACATAAGGAAATGTTTCAGGTAACAGAGGTATGCTCCTTTAAACACACAATTATATTTCATTTTAATCCCTTCAAGTCAAGATAATCCACCCCAGAAATTCCTCAGGAATGAACTGCATGCATTATTACAAAAGACTACTGAACAATATCTTAGTTAATTTCTTGGTGATATAGCATTTTCACTCTGAGCAGTGTCATCAGATGCTACGGAGCTGGCACCCGACTCATGGTAATCCCATCCACAACGGAACAATATGCTGCCCAATCCTGTTCCATCCCCGGGATGCTTCGTGGATAGGGCTGTTGTGATCCAGAGTTTTCTGTGGCTGGTTTTCACAAGGAGATCACTAGACCTTTCTTTCTAGTCTGTCTTAGTCTGAAACCTGTTCAGCATCATAGCAATACAAAGGCTTCAATGACAGATAGGTGATGGCTACACAGGAGGCACACTGGCCAGGAATCAAAGGTCTCCAACATGTAAGGCAAGAATTTTACACTGAACCACCACTGCCCCCAAGCCAGTTACTGTCAAGTCAGTTCTGACCCACCGCAACCCCCATCTGTATCAGAGTAGAACTGCGCTCCATGGGGTTTTCAGTGGCTGCTTCTTCAGAAGTAGAATGCCAGGCCTTTCTTTGGAGGCACCTCTGGGTAGACCTCTCCAGTCTGTTGGCTAGCAGCCAAGCACATTAACCATTTGTGTCACCTAGGACTCCTCCAACACTCTAATCGACATTAAATTCCCCCCTCTAGTATTGTCTCCAAACAAAAATCCTCACACCTGGACCAGTAAGCAACATTGTCATAAATGGAGAAAGGATTGGGGTTGTCAAGGATTTCATTTTACTTGAGTCCACAATCAACGCCCATGGAAGCAGCAGTCAAGAAATCAAAAGATGCATTGCATTGGGAAAATCCACTGCAAAGGGCCTCTTCAAAGTATTCAAAAGTAAGGATGTCACCTTGAAGACTGAAATGCGTCTGATCCAAGCCACGGTATTTTCAACTGCAATGTATACATGCAAAATCTGGACTATGAACAAAGAAGGCAGAATTGATGCCTCTGAATTGTAGTGTTGGAGAAGAATGTTCAATGTACCATGGGCCGCCAAAAGAACAAACAGATAATAAGTACAACTAGAGTGCTCCTTGGAAGCAAAGATGCTGGCAAGACTCCATCTTACATACTTTGGACATGTTGTTAGGAAAGATCAGTCCCTGGAGAAGGACATCATGCTTGGTAGAGTGGAGGGTCAGCGAAAAACAGGATGGACTGACACAGCGGCCACAGCAATGGGCTTAAGCATAAAAACGATTGTGGACATGTCCCAAGACCAGACAGTGTTTTGTTCTGGTGTTCATGGGGTCACTATGAGTCGGAACCCACTTGACAGCACCTAATAACAACGGCATCTCCCTAGGAAACCCTGGTGGTGTAGGGGGTTAAGTGCTACCTCTGCTAACCAAAAGGTCGACAGTTCAAATCCACCAGGAGCTCCTTGGAAACTCTAGGGGGTAGTTCTACTCTGACCTCTAGGGTTACCATGAGTCAGATCAGACTTGAAACAGCAATGGATTTGGGGGTTTCAGCATTGCCCTGGAAATCCTGGTGGTGTAGTGGTTAAACACTACACCTGTTAACCAAAAGGCTGGCAGTTCAAATCCATGAGGTGCTCCTTGGAAACCCTACAGAGCGATTCTACTCTGTCCTATAGGGTTGTTACGTTTTGAAAGCAACTCAGCGGCAATGGGTGGGTTTGAGCATCAACCGCAAATCTGCTCCCCTAAAAATTTTTTAAATCTAAAAATGACAAACCCTATTCTAAAACACCAACAACTGAATACCTGAACAAATGCCTAATTCCCATTCCCTTTTAAAACCAATCTCAGCTAGGCTTTAGGAGACAAGTGCACTGCTTCAAACCAATGCTCATACACAACAGTGGACTACAGCTTCTCTCATACCAACTAGTGCTATCAGAAAAACTGGCAGAGTTCTAGAAAGGTGAAAAGAACTATCTGGAAGAAGGACACTGCAATGAGTTGGCCTAGTTTTCTCTTTGAATTTTCACCCCAGTCTTCATCTGAACTCACTGGTTTTTCTAGATACTTCACATTTTTGTCCTTAATTCTTCCATTAACTCACTCAGAGTGATCCAGAAATCACATACCTATTCTTCAGTTTTTGATTATGCTGTCAACGCAAGTGAGGAAGGGGTGATGGCAAAGAACATTAGTGATTTCATTAGTATGCACTGGATAAAACGTTTATAAGTTCAGGACTACTCATTCACTAATAACCAAAAATCCACTGCCATCAAGATGATTCCAACTCACAGCAACCCTACAGGACAGAACAGAACTGCCCTATATGATTTCTAAGAAGTGCCTGGTGGATTCAAACTTCCAACCTTTTGGTTAACAGACATAGCTCTTAACTGTTATGTCTGTTAACCATTAATAAGCTTTTATAATATGTAAAAATAGTCTTAAAACATTGTGCAGTTATCTTTTACCTGCAGACTTCACAAGTTTATCATTTGCCACAAGCCATTTTTTAGATTTTGAAAAAAAACCTAGTTCAAAGAAAAGACCGTATTTTCAAATTCAAAAGAGAGAAGAAGGTTGTGAAGAGCTCAGTTAGTTCCTATCTTTTACAGCTGCCACTCTCCAACCACTGTTGGGATCTCTCTCCTGCAAACCTAAGCAAAAACAAACTTTACAAAACACCTAAATTAGATCAGTTCTTTACTGACATTTCATCTGGGTCACATGTTCTGCCTTTAATTTGCAGTCAGAGAAACACCAGAAGGCCTTCCTGTTGTCAATTAACTGAAATGATATTATCCAGCAGAACAAATGGTTTGATTTAAATTTAACCTTAAAAACTCAATTAAATGTATTACACGCAATCTTCTTTCATCTGATTTCTTTTTTAGATAGCAGAGTCCAAAGTCATTTAAATTTTATTTAAGAAGCTCTAAATCACTGGATCATGGGAGACTGCTGTGGAGATTCAAGTTTCATTAGAAGCTCAAAACAATAGGATTATTGCAAGCTGTTACTTCTTTCTTCATAGCTATCCATTGTCACTAAATTTTTTTATAATTCATAAATATTGCTTTTACAATTAGAATAAAAACCACTTCCATTTTGGAAAGAGAAAGCTGATGATGAAATAAGAAATCTCAGCTCATAAAAACTAAGAGAATACCAAACCCATCTCCCCTGCATCAACTCCAATTCACTGCAACCCTTCAGAATTGTCCCACTGGGTTTCCTATAATCTTCATGGGAACAGAGTGTCATATCTTTCTGATGTGAGCAGCTGGTGGATCCGAGCTGTCAACATCTCTCTAAGCAGTCAAGTACTTTTAACTACCGTGCCACCAGGGACCCTTAAAAGATAACAATTGCTGAACAGATACACTGAGAAGTGGGACTGTTGCCTTTGTCTTGTTTTTTTCTAACTTTCTTTGTTAGTGTGCTTGCATAATAAAGTTGAGGGGAATAAATTTTACTTATACTAAAATAAAAAGAAAATAAAAAGCACATTTTAAACAGAGTAACAAAAGTCCCTGAGATTCTTTCTGGGGTTGGGAAGGACAAAACTATTTTCATAAGATGCTATTTGCCCTTTTCACTCTCACTGCTCACAACAGTACAGAAGCATTTTGATGCAGTATCAAAGAATAGCTACAGTTATCTGAAAATGCCAACGAAACACTATTTTCAACTACATATCTTTACAAGGCTGCCCTTTCCTTACATACATCAGCAAAAGCACATACAACAGCCTGAATGCTGAAGATATAAAAAATCCAGCCATTTTCTATTAAGTCATACAATTAAAGAGGTTTGCAAATATGCAATATAATGGTACTCTTCTAACCACAGAATTATTATTCACAAACAATATGAAATTCATGTTAACATGAAATAGTTCTATTATTTTAAAGAGGTTAATATTTTAAAGGATATCCACTTTAATTTCTAATCCAGTAATCTCTGGGTCCTGGACAATTTTTAAGCATATAAAAGGGTCTGACAAAGAATGGACTGGACTTGGGGACAGAGTGATACAGGTGGTGAGTGTGCTTTATGGTTTAATATATTGAAGAGTTTGTCTTACTGGTTTATTTTTAGAGGGGAGAGGAGAGGGTGGAGAGAAGAGGACAAGTGTTGGTTGAGTGGATGCTGAAAGCAAAGAGTAAAAAAGAACAGTGTGCTGTCATAGGGTGAGGAAAATAGACAGCTGCAGAAGGGCAGGTGATCAGGATTCTACATGGATTAGATTATTGGTTCTATAAACTTTATAAAGTTTTGTAAACTTTCACTTAATCACAAAAAAATAAAGGAGTATTAAAAAAGGTTCTAAAACCAGCGAGTTTAAGGACTGATCTTCTAAAGTATTTCTTACTCTAGAAGAGAAATATAACTCTACAAAAAAGTATTTTGTAGGAATTTTTATTTTATAAAATGCTACTTAAGATTGAATGCATTGTTCACTTGTCGGACACAAATGGATTGGACTCGGCGATGCAGAGTGACCATAGATTGGATGCCCTTTATGGTTCTATACATCTATAGGGTATCAGCCTGCTGACCTCTGGCTGGAAGAAGGAGAGTGGATGGAAAGGAGCGGAAAGGAGGCTATTGGGAGGATGAGACATGTATGGAGCAGAGAGGAATAGTGTGTTGTCACCAACATGGAGAGCAGTGGAAGCTGCATATAGGTGGGCATGTAAATTTATACGGGAATGTACATTTTCACTCAGTCATATTAAATAAATTTAAAAAAAGATTGAATGCATTGTTTACAGAAGAAATGCTTAATGTCTAAGATTTGCTTTAAAATAATCTGAGGAACAAAGGAGGAATGGATGAAAATATAAGTAAGAGTGGCCATGGGTTAACAATCACAGAAACTGGAGGATTCTTTATACTATTGTATTTCTGCATGTATTTGGATTTCCCCTAAAAAAAGATTAAAGAATTGAATGTGCAAAAAAAAAGGAAAAAGAAAATGAACTGCAATTTAATACGCTGTTACTAAAAGCAAAGGAAAGAAGAACTGCGTAATTAATTACTGAAGGAGCTAATTCAAATTAAATTATTAAAATAACTTAATTGATATTACAATAACACTACCCACAGAGCTCCAAATTCACTTTTTGATCTTTACTGATGCTCGGTTACAGTGAAACCTGAGAAAATCAGAAATCTGCATAAAGCAAAAGCTTATCAGAGAAACAAAACACAAATATCTTCCACTAAGAGTGCAACAGAAAGTGACGAGGACTGCATCCTCTGTAAGGCAGAAACCTTGCCAGACTCAAAGAAAAAAATGGCAGTCCCACTGAGTTCCAGTTCTTACACGTTTCACTGTGTTTCATATACTTAAATCAGCTGATGCATAGTATTTTAAGGTCTGCTTTGTTCAATTAAAATTGATACAAAAAGATTTCATTTTTACCTATTATCACTACTTGGACTTAAAAAAAAGACTCAGATAATTATGTTTTTCAGCCTAATATTAAAAGTAGCTCATCAAATTCTTTTACTTGATTAAGCTGGATGGAACAATAATTTTTAGATGTTACACTATTGCCATCTGCTGGCTGTGTTTTCTAAGTACAATATACATTTAAAACAGAAAACCTAAAATATAACCTGCTAAGACTGAAGTTTTCTCTCACAATTATTGCACAGAAAGGAAGTCTGTTATACCTTCACAAAAAACAAACAAAAAATCACCGCCAAATCATGGCAACCCCAATTGTGACACAGTAGAACTGCTCCATAGGGTTTTCTTGGCTGTTATCTTAACAGAAGCAGATCACTGGGCTTTTTTCCATAGTACCACTGGATGGGTGTGAAATACCAACCTTTAGGTTAGTGACTGAGCACCAACTTGCACCAACAGCAGATGGGCCATACAGAAGGGTTTTTCAGAATATCACATTACAAGCACTGGCTCCCAAGCACTGGCCTTCAGAATTATCTGTGAACTTTTAAAAAAAATCCTGCTGCCCCGGTGCCAAGTCAGAGCAATTAAATTAGAATTTTTAAAATACGAAAATGAAAGTCAAACCACCCACTAGGAGAAAATATTTGCAAAACAAAAATCCAACAGAGGGCTCATATCTAGAAGGTGTAAATTCTTATAATACAATTAACAGTGAAATCACTCAACTTTTAAAATGGAGAAGATTTGAAAACTTCAGCAAACAAAACAGAGGCAATTATGCACATAAAAGAGATGCTCAACATCACTAGTTACCAGGAACATGTAAACTAAAACCACAATGAGGTACTACTTCACACCCATTAAAGCGATTAAAAGAAGCTGACCACACCAAATGTTGGCAATGAGGTGTAGCGAATTTTATCTCCCAAAATGTTCTCAATAGCAGGGATCATATCCATGGTCTGAAAACACTGAGTGAAAAGTTAACGGGTGACAGGATATTCATATGGTCTCAAAGTATTAACTTTATAGACTACTTATTAATTTCAAAAACAAAAATAATAGCTTCACAATGCAGAGATCTGGCAGTCATCTTCTTCATCTAGTGAATACACTTAGCATGAGAATCTAAGAAGTCTGTCTTTGGAATCACATCCCAGAAAAATTTCTATCAACTTGGCTAGGTCGTGATTCCCAGTTTTGTATGATTGTCCACCTTTCTGTCATTTGTTAACATTTCCATAAGTGTTGTACACCCTGTGACTATGATGTAATGAGACAGTTTTGTGTAAGTTATAATGATGACGTCTATAGATCAGATAATGTCTTAAACCAATCTCTTTTGAGATAATAAAAGAGACAAGGGAGCACAAGAAAACAAGCTGCAATTAGAGTGTGGACCTGAGGTTCCCGCACTGAGACACCCTCAGAACAACGAAGAATGATGACAAGGACCCTCCTCCAGAGCCAACAGAGAGAAAGCCTTCCCCAGGAGCTGATGCCCTAAATTTGATCTCCTGGCTATTAGACTGTGAGAGAAAACAGCCCTCTGTTAAAGTCATTCACTTGTGGTATGTCTGCTGTAGCAGCACTAGATCACTAAGACAAACAGCAACAGGGGTAACAACTTGATATAATGGGGCTGCTGTTATGCAGCAAGCAGCATGCATCATTACCCATGTAGACATTTTAAAATCTTGCTACTCAAAATACAGTCCGAAGACTAGAATCGTATCACCTGGGAGCTTGGTCAAAATACAGAAATCTCAGGTCCCACTTCAGACAACTCAATCAAATCTGCATTTTAGCAAGCTTCTCAGGTGATTCATAGGCACAAAGCTGGAGAAGCCCTGAATATGACCCATAACTCAGATGCTTCAAAAAAGTCGATGTCATTAAAACAAAAAAGACAGGAGGGACTGTTCTGGATTAAGAGAGATCAAACAATCAAAAGCAAAGACTGAACTTAGACTGAATCTTTGATAAGAGGTCAGGGAGATTATAAAATACATTTCTGGACAACCAGGGAGATTTGAATATGGACTTTTTATTCCATATCACCGAAGGTAGTGTCAGGTTTCTTAAATGTGATAGTACTTTGTTACATAGAATTTTCTTTTTCTTAGAAGAGCCATCTTGAAATACAAAAGTTTAAGATATGGTGTCATTGTGTCTACAGTTTTCCTGCAAACGGTTCACTGAAAAACAGAGTGGAATCAAATACGTCATAATATTTAACAATTGGTTACTCTACATGAAGGTTACACAGGTGATCACTGTGCTACTTTTTTCATCATTTCTACAGGATGGGAAATAAAACTTAAATAAAAAATTGGGAGTAGGAAGATCATTTAATTAACACACAACAAAAAAGGTCAGTCTTTGGTAGCAAGCAACATGATTAACACAACCTTGCATCTAAAACCTTAAGACCTGGCTCAGAAGACACATCTAAGTGCTCCACAGATACATGGTGAGAGAACAGGGAATTTCTTGGTTTAAAGTATATTTTAGCTGGCTGAAACTCCTAAAGCATTAAAAGCTTCCACAACCACAGGACTGTCAGAGAAACATGGAACTACGGATTGCCACTGTAACTTTTTATTCCATGAGAGGCAGTAGAGTATAACGACAAAGGTTCTAGGATCAGTCAGATCTGATTTTACTACTGGGGTGTCCCTGGGCTGATTTACTCTCCCAAAGTCTGAATCACTTTATCTGTAAAATAAAAATAAAACAGTACCTTTTAGGATGTTTGTAAGGATTAAATGAGATTTCAGGTAATAGATGTCAAGTATTTAGCATTACTTAAGTGTTAACTGTCGCTGAGCAGTAAAGCCACTTCAAAGGTGGTCTATGAAATGGGAATATTGTTTTTATGAATCAGATTTGGACTTTACTCTGCAGTTAAAGTTCTTAATATAATCTACGCATATTCTTCGACTCTTAAAACAGAAAGTGAGAAGGCCGAACAATTTTCCCTTCTCATTTTTGTTTGGTACTTGAGGGAAAAAAAAAAATCACAAAGATTCTTTCCCCAAGAACAACCAACAGGAGAATATTTCATCTCTTCAACTAATCTTAGCAAGTAAGCACACAGTCTTGAAGATTAGCAAAACCAAGCTACAATATATGACTTGCAGCACTCCAATCCAATACTAAGAAAACAATTTTGTTGAGCTACCCTAAGCTCCCTTGATTACAGAAGTTGTGAGAAACCACAATGTTTTCATGGCAGTTTATGAAACACAGTTTTCTGGAAGCACTAAGAGAAAGAATCAGCATCTGTGTTTTTTAGTTTAAGGGTATTTTTGCCCTGATCTAGAATGACTAATGTATAAGGGCTGATATTAACAGATGAATGGCTGCCTAACTCAATCATTCTACGAAATCCTACAGCAAAGCACTCTTTTCTAAAAGTTGGCAAAGAATGGTCCGGTTGCTTGTTTTGAGACAAGGATTTGAAGGGCCAGCCTAATCATACCTTGAAACATTCCCTAGTGACAGGCAGCTTCTTTTATCACAGACATCCTGGGACATCCAGACTTAAATCATCTCTAAAGTTATTTTTCAGAAAAGCCAGTTTAGACCAAATGCAGAGATACCCATAGCCAAGACAGACGTGACCACTATGTGTTCTTCCAACAGGGGGCACCAGAGAACTACATTCAGGGAATTGAACTAAGAGAGCAAGAAATTGCCCACGGGTAACTTCCCCGTAAAAAGTGCTGCTACCAGTCCCAGAAGCCCCTGTGACAGGAACCATTTGAAGTCTGCATGCAAGTCCAAACAAGGGACAAGCTGCCACCATTCAAAAAGGAAATTCTTCACATCCCCATTGCTGATTTGTTGTCCTCAGTTATATCCTGGGCATAGATGGACTATTAAAACCCAATCCCAGACTCACTGAGTGGTGCAGCCTGCCGGAGTGCTACATACTCTGCTGCTGCCCCACTTTGAAGTGCTACTGATTTTCCAGTAAAGCTTTCTCTCAACGGGCCAGCCAAGACTGCCCCAGTAATTATTTCTGGCAGGTCTGACAAGAACCCTGGAGGGTCTGTAACAACTCTTGGTAACAGTTTTTACAAATAAAGGTTACTGGAACACAGCCATACCCATTCATTTATGTATACTGTTGAGGCTGTTCTTGCCTCAAAGGAGACCCTATGGTTCGCAGAGACCACAACATTTACTATTTGGCCTTTTATAGAAAGTTTGCTAAATTCTGCTCTAGCCAGTAACACAAGAACACAACAAAACCTGTTCCAGACTCACCTCCGGTGTTGTCTTTTTGTATTGATCACCTCCATCTATCACATTCCTCATGATATTTTCCTTGAGTAAGTCATACTCTTCTTGACTCAAGCAAATAGATTCTATGGTTTTTCCACAGCCCGAACACTGACCACTGTAATTATAATTGTTTGTGTTAAATAATGCCCTAGAAAGAAGCTTTTTCTAAAATGAATAATCCTAACCCTTAAGAAAACTGAAAAGTAACAAAAATGAATACTAAAGCCTTTATGATCATCAGATGCACATGTATTTTTGGTAATCCTGGTATTACACATCAGTATGCCAGGAAACCCTAGAGAGTAGCCTGCTGGGCATGTAGCTGAAGTTGTTGAAGTCACTCCTAAAACACAACTGGGTCCCAAAAAATCCAGGAGAAAATATTCTAAGGCTTCACAACAGGCCCACCATACCTACAGGCAAAATGTTCTGCAAACTCTCTAATAGAAAATATGGCTTCTTTTCTAAGCCTTGCTAATCATAAACTCTTAATTATGCTGTCCTGGTTGTTACTAGGTGTCACCAATTTCATTTCAATTCATAGTAACCTCATGTGACTGACCAGAACTGCCCCACAGGGTTTTCTAGGCTGTAATCTTCACGGGATTCGATCTCCAGGTCTTCCTCCCACAGAGCCATAGGGCAGGATCAACCTTTCAGTTAACAGCCAAGCACTTAACTGCTACACCAGCAGAGCTCCATCCTATCCCTCAGATGTTATTAATTTCTTTTTTTTTTTTAAACAAATACTAACAAAACCTACTAACTCTAAATTAAGCAACTTAAAAGTAAACTAAAAATTGGCCTTTACCTTTTCTGGATTGTGGTGAATTGTCCTTTCCATTGTTCTCCAGGAACACTACAAAAAAGATTGTAAAATCAAATCATCACAAGATTAAGTTCCTACTGAGTCAAAAGATATTCAGTGTATTTAGAAATTCCATAAGCAAGAACTCTGATAAGTTATGGGCAATTTCCTACAATACTTTACTTGCAAAAGTGGTTGCTATTACTATACTGTGACAGAAACAAGGAACGGATGTACCCTGCCCTGAATCTCCATCTTCTGTTCAGAACCCCCACTGCCATCCCACCCTCATCATCTTTAATTCCAAATTCATGTTACTGGTGCTGCATAAAAACCAGCTGACCTTAGTAGTGAAACCTCTAACCCAAACCCAACTCTAACATTCTCCACAAGGTGGCCAGAGATCATTCTAGCCCAGAATATTTCTCTCCTTTCTGCAATTATCTAACATACCACTGTTATTTAACTGTAAAATATTGTATTACCAGTAAAATTACAGATACCATCATAACAGATCTTCTATCATAAAACATTCTGTTCCTAGCCTAACTGAACACACTGAAAAAATTATATGTTTATTTGGTCAATCAGTTTCTCCTTTACTCTTTCTTTTTGTATGGGGGCGCCAATTAAGTCCACAAACTTAATTGTTCTAACTGCTACATACCTCATTGCTGAAAATCACTACAGTCACCTTCGAAGCACTCTGCCTGGCAAGCTATGCACCAACACTAGTGCCTTTCTGGAATTGCCATTGTGCGCAGTGGCATGGAAGCAACTTTGCAAACTTAACTGTGTAGCTGTCTATGAGGGAGTTTTTAGTCAGTAAACAAATAACTGTATTGGTGCACCCTCCCTACTCACCTGATCTGGCCCCCAGTGACTTTTTTCTTTATCCAAAGATAAAGAAAAGATTGTAAGGAAGACATTTGGATGACATTCAGGACATTAAGGGTAATACAACAACAGCTCTGATGATTCAGAGTTCCAAAATTGCTTTGAAGAGTGGTCTAAGCGCTGCCGTCAGTGCATAGTTTACCAAGGGGAGCACTTCACAGGTGACTGTATCAGTTCGCGAACTTAATTGGCAGTCCTCACATATTACCATCAAATCCTTTTGGTTTTATTACTTACCCAGTTACTTAATTTAGGATTTTATCATTCCTCACCCAAGCCTCCTGCTACTTCCAACATATCTCCCCATTTCCAATCTTAATCCCTCTCTAATGTATACTTCTCTATGCCTTGGAAGTTACTGTTTCTTAACACCAGTTCAAAACCAGCACTTTTGCCTCTTTGGAATGCAAAGATTTCCACAATCTGGCTCTTCCTCCATTCCTATTCAAAAATTTTGTTAAATGATTCATTCATTATCTAGCCCAAAAGACAAGTAAAACTTCAACATTTAATAAATACAGTATGTAGCAGAACAGTAAGAGAAATCAGAGGGAAGAAATACATTTTTACAGAAAGAACCTAAAGCAAATTCAAAGCTGCACCAAACCCACTGCTGTCAAGTTGATTCTGGAACTGCCCCACAGAGTTTCCAAGGAGCGCCTGATGGATTTGAACTGCCAATCTTTTGGTTAGCAGCTGCAGCTCCTAACCACTATGCAATCAAGGTTTCCAATGTAAATTTAAAAAAACCAAACCCACTGCCATTGAGTCAACTCTAACTCATAGCAATCCTACAAAACAGAGCAGAACTGCCCCATACAGTTTCCAAGTAGTACCTGGTAGATTTGAACTGCTGACCTCTTGATTAGCAGCTATAGCTCTTAACCACTAGAGCAAATTAATGGTAGAAAAATTAAGACAGAGCAATAAATAGGCATGTAGACAGTAACAAGAATCAAAGCAACTGGAAAGTAAAGGAGTCTGGCCTTGGAGAGAGAACAGCCGAAATGACGGAAAGAGGGGCCACTCTTAGGTTAAGTATTAAATACATTATTTAAAAAAACCCACAATTACCTCTCAAACCATGTTTTTATACTATGTGCAAATGGCTCCCCAGGATACAGCCGATTATCTCTTAGATAGAAAAGAATGTCTACTAGTTTGTTGGCATACTGATCATCCTTTGTATTTTTTCCAAAATCAAAGAAAGTTTTTAAAGTTTCCAACATAGGAGTAAGATCATGATCTAGCATTTCCTGATACAGATTCCAAGCTGTGTTTACATCTTGATGAAGCAGGGCTCCTTGGATACAGTCATCATAGTTCTTTCTTGAAGGGATCATGACTTTTTTCATAGCTTCTAATAGCAGCAAGGCCTCTCTCCATCTGTCTGAATGGATTAGTCCTCGGATGAGAAGACTGTAAGCTCCTGATTCTAAAGTTTTGTATCTGGCTTTCATGATATCATAGATGTCAAAAACTTCAGATGTCTGCTTGTGAAAGACACAGAGATACAAATATTTGACTAGTAAATCATAGCTTACAATTCCATTATTTTTTGCAGCTACCCATGCCAGCAGAGATTTAGCCACATCTACAGAACTATGACAGTGAGTTAACTGTGCGCTGATCCAATTTTCAAAACTGGCCTTTCCCTGGAAATCTTCTTTGAGTTTATCCCACTCTTCTGAATTCAAAGGTTTTGTTGGGAGTTGAATGGTGTACCTCAGAGGTGTTGAGACAGGCTCTTTCCTCTGAGGATTCATCTGTGCTCTCTTCTTAGCCCCTCCAGCTGCAAAAAGGTGAGGGGAATCAGAAGACACTTGCTTACTACATTCCCCATCTCCTCTCTTGTGATGCCTAGCCTTGGCAATCAGCAGGTTCACTGCTTTGGTATTCTGTGGAGACACCGTTGTAAGACAAAACCACCTCTGTCGGTTCCTGACGCCACAGTCCTCCACAAGAGAGAGAGACAGAGGAGCGTTTCCCTGGCCTAGCCTAAGGTATGGGTTGTTGCAAAGCTTAGGAAAGCTTCGAAACCCAGACAAACAGAAAGTCATTATGCAGTGAAATCAGTACCAGACAAAGATGTTTTAAAAGCGTCTACTTCTATAGCAAAATTATGTACTTGGGAATGGACTGGTAAGACAGAGACGAGCAACTCAAAAAAAAAAAAAAAACATAACATAAAACCTTCAGTTTCTCCTTTAAGGACAATCAGCAGTGTTTTCCTTTTGGGACTTGTTGATAGAAACGATGACTGATGAGCTGTCTACACGAAACAACTGCCAGGGGATATCCAACCTCGGTGGCAGGCCCCAGAACCACGGGACAGGGCAGGAATCCCTGTTCTCTGAACGAGGGTCCTCCGTTGTTTGTTATATTCTAGTCCGTGAACCTAAGAAAAAAGCACAAGGCGGAACGCCGAGTTCGACTCACGTGGATCACAAATGTCCTCAAAAGAGGCAGGATGCCCTGACAGCCTTGCTGAAAAGGAGGAGCAAACTCGAAAACCGCGACTAGGAGTTCCTAAACCGAGACCGGCCAGCAGTAAATTACAGCCGCAGAAGTCAAAGCCTAGGGGGCCCTCGCCACGCATACAACACTCCCCGAGCCGGAAAACTGGCCAGGAGCGGAGGGAGTGGGGTTAACCGAATGAACAACCCAGGTAAAGAGAGGTCCACGAAAGGCGCGGCCCTGACTGCGTACCGATGGATCGCAAAAAAAAAAAAATTCACTGGATGCGACAACTCACAGCACCCACGCTTGACGCAGCCGTGAACGAGGCGGAAACTACAGCGTCCACCATGCATCGGGCCAGCCGCGGCCCGCGGGGGCCTTGACTAGACTAGACGCAGGTGTTCCTCTAGGTGTGGTGGCGACAAAAAAGGCGGTTTTCAGGCTTTTAATGGAGAAGGAGGCTGCTGTAAATGTACATAAAGTTCAGAGAAGGTTTAGGGACTCCACATGTCTGCAATGAACAAAGGAAGGAAACTGTGAAGGACAAAAGCCCGCCCCTTTGGCCGGAAATGCCAGTGTACTCGAGTGAGGTGAGACCGCGCGCCAAAGAACCAGGAAGGAAAAAAGCGCGGCCTCCCTTATCCTGCCGCTTTAAAATAGGGATAGATGAAGTTAGGAAGCTTCCTTAAGGAGAATTATTTTCCTTTTCAAGTTTGCTTTGCGCCCTTAGCGTCATCGCGGTATTCTCCGCGACTGCTACAGTAATTGTTTTTGCCTCTTTAACCCAGACTTCCGCCCATGTCCAAGAAGGCCGGTTGAGCGACTGTCCTAACCCTTTCCGGTGTCTAGAGGCATCTGACTCTCCGCTGGTGCTGGGGCACGGTAGTAGCGCGGTTAGTAAAAATCAGATGCAGGGGCTGCAGAGCAGGAGTCAGCGATGGACTGGAAGGAAGTTCTTCGCCGGCGGCTAGCGACACCCAACAGCGGGCTAAACGGTGAGTTTGGGAAGGGCCGCCTGCTGGAATAGCCCAGCCCAGACTTCGCGGGTGGGGTGATAATGGGAGGAAGGCGCCGCTGGGAACCTCACTCTCCGTATCTGTACCGCCTCTGCTGACAAAAGGGGTGGAGAGAATTGTGGTTTAGGGATCCAGAGAGGTTTGGTCACATCTTCCCAGGAAAGGACTGAGTTGCTCACTTCCGTGGTTTTGACTTGCATTTCTGAGAAATGACTTGAGAGCCCAGGCTCTATCAGCTCTCCTACCCTCCTGGGACTTGTAATTCGTTGATCCTGCTGTCTCTTACTGTCACACTTTTCATGTGCTTGCTCCCCTCCTTTTCCATCAGAGATTTCATAATCCAGTTTTCGTAGTCTTTTCTCTTCACACTTACACGTTAACAAATGTAGGTAGATCCATCTTTCATCTTGCTCTAAAGCACCCAGGGCACCTCAAAAGTGACTGGAAAAAAACAAAGCCATGTTGGCTGTCTGTCTGTATACCTTTTAATTTAATGACCACTAACGTGAATCCACTGGGGTGCTCCTTGGAAACTCTGTGGGCAGTTCTGTTCGGTCCTATAGGGTCACTGTACATTGGAATCAACTCTAGCAACGGTTTTTTGTTTTTTTGTTTTGGTTTTTTTTTCCGTTTACAAGGCTGTCCTAAACGTTAACTCGCCTACACTAATTCTTTTCATCCTACTCGTTTCTCCTCAAACTTCCAGTATGACCTGCCCACTCCTTGTTGGCAGCAAAGAACGTTATCTACTCCCATTTGCCATTTCTGTCTGCCCCTGAATAGATGCCCATATGCTTCCTTTTCTGTTAAAATGATGAACTCTCCATGCTCTGGTTTGAGACAGTTCCTCTACAGCGTTGTCGTCTCTTGCATCATCTGATTTTCCTCCTCTACTGGATTATCTACATCAGCACTGAAAAACATGCTGTAATGTTAGTGTTTCTTAAGCATTTAATCCCATGCCCCCTTCCAGCTTCTGATATATTTCTCTGAACCCATTGTAGGAAAACTTCTTAAGATAATTGTAAGTGCTAGTACTTTTTCCATCTTCTCCGCCCATTCTCTTTTGACCCTACTTCATTCTTTCACAGGTATTTATTGTTTGCCCATAAGGTGTCAAATGTTGTTCTAGGCTCTGCAGTGAACAGAAGAGACAAAAATCCCAGTCTTTGTAGAGTTTACACTTTAGTGTGGGGAGAGATGATAAACAAAATAGTCAGCTATATACGTTATACAAGCAGTTGTTTAAGGCCATTTCCTCAGCATTGTAATAAATCACATCCTCTGTGCTAGGTCTTTTCAAGAACGTGCTTCTGCAGTTGTCCACTCACCTGTATTACCAGTTTTTCTTTTCTCTGTTGCTGCATTGCCAGTCATCACATGGTTCTATTTTAAGTATGTGGATTCTGTCTATAGCAACAAATTCAAATATATTAAAGCTGTAACCAGGAGGAGGATCACTGTAATATGCCCAAATACTAGCTTTCAGTATTCAGAGTGGCTTAGGCTAATCCATTAAAAAGCAAAACCCACTGCCACTGAGTCGGGTCAGACTCATAGTGACCCTAGAGGTCAGAGTAATTCTAGCCCATAGAGATTCCAAGGAACACCTGGCGGATTTGAACTGCTGACTTTTTTGGTTAGCAGACATAGCAATCAACCTACTATGCCACCAGGGTTTCCAAACCATTCAAAGAAAATGTTAAAAAAACAACCAAAAAAACCCCATTTCTTTAGCACCTACTAAGTATCTACTCTGGAAACCATGGTGGTATAGTGGTTAAGAGCTACTGGTGTTAACCAAAAGGTCAGCAGTTCAAATCCGTAGGCAGTCCAGTCAAAGAAACCATTAAAAAAAAAACAAGAAAAACAGTCAGCTTTGTATCTATTCTGGAAACCTTGGTGGTGTAGTGGTTAAGAGCTATAGCTTTTAACCAAAAAGTCAGCAATTAGAATCCACCAGGTGCTCCTTGAAAACCCTATGGGCCAGTTCTGCTCTGTCCTGTAGGGTCTCTATGAGTTGGAACCAACGCAACAGCAGTGTGTTTTGAATTTTTGGTAAGTACCTACTAGAAACCTTGGTGGTATAATGGTTAAGACTTGCAGCTTCTAATGAAAAGGTTGACAGTTTGAATCTACTAAGCACTTCTTGAAAACCATATGGGGCAGTTCTTTGTCCTGTAGGGTTGCTGCTAGTGAGAATCAACTTAACAGCAATGGGAGTACTTATTAGAACCCTGGTGGTGCAGTGGTTACGAGCTCAGGCTGCTAACCAAAAGATTGGCAGTTTGAATCTACCGACTGGTCTTTGGAAAATCCATGGGGCAGTTCTGCTCTGTCCTATAGGGTCTCTGTGAGGCAGAATTGTTTAAGTGCTTGCTGGAGCCCTGGTGGTACCGTGGTTAAGAGTTTGACAAACCGCCAAAAGGTTAGCAGTTTAAATCTACAGCCTCTCCTTAGAAACCCAATGGGGCAGTTCTGCTGTGTCCTGTAGGGTCACTGTGAGTTAAAATCAATAGCAGTGAGTTTGGCTTTTATTTAATACCCACTAGAAGCCTTGGGGAACCTTAGTGGCACGATGGCTATGAGCTTGGTTGCTAACCCAAAGCTCAACAGTTCAGGTCTACCAGCTGCACCTTGGAAACCATATTGAACAGTTCTCTCTGTCCTATATGGTCATGATGAATTGGAATTGGCTTAATGGCAGTGGATTTAGGAGCCCTAGTGGTACAGTGCTCAAGCATTTGGCTGCTAATTGAAAGGTCAGTGGTTCAAACCTACCACCCACAGCATGGGAGAAAGATGTGACAGTTTGCTACTGCAAACATTATAGCCCTGGAAATTCTGTGAGGGAGTTCTGCCCTGTCCTGTAGGGTTACTATGAATCTGAATCAACTCGACAGCTGAGTTTAAGTACCCAAAAGAAAGGGAAAATTATGATCTAAGACTTTGAAGTTTCAGAAGAGGACCAGACAAGACCCATGACCTTACAATGGAACTGAAGTAGAGTAGAGGTGAAACCTTTTAGAATTCATTGAGTCAGTGTCACCCAGATAAATGTTTAGTTCTTCCTAGATGTTTGTGAGACCTTGAGGTTAACATCAGGCACTGATTGCCATGATGCACAGATAAGTGTAAAGGGATAGCTGGATGAGATTGGTACATGCCAGCAGCAGACAGATTGGCGGGTAATAACGCCCTATGGTGGGAGCTCCAGACAGAATGTTGTTGCATTGGATGGAGAAATAGTAACTTGTAAGGAACATGCTGAAACTCCATGAGGTCAGAGGCTGTGCCTGTTTTTCTTCCCATCTAGCCCTGGCCTAGTATAGCACTCTGTACATAGGTGCTCAGTAAATATATTTGGTTGAATTAGGAACTGTCCAGAAGCCTATAGGAGAGGCAGTGACTAGAGCAAGAGACAAATGTCAGTAATACAAAGAAGAAACATTTGGAGAAGTGGCTAAAGATATACGAGAGTCTGTTTACAGATGCTTTTTTTTTTCAAAAAAATGTTAATACAGGTTTGGTGTATAACATAACTGGGAAGGCCTTTAGCACTGTAACAGTTTTTTAATTTGGTTAGTATATGGGATGACAAGAATAAATGTATTATTTGACTTTAACAGTGCTTGCTCTGTTTTGTTACCAGAAAAAAAAAGTGAGCAAGAATTAAAAGATGAAGAAATGGACTTATTTACCAAATATTACTCAGAATGGAAAGGAGGTAGAAAAAGCACAAATGAATTCTATAAAACCATTCCCCGATTTTATTACAGGGTAAGTGGTATGTAAGTCTTGCAGACTATATGATTTTAAAAGTGGTATCAGAATTTTCTTCTTGTTGTTGTTGTGATTAAGTGAAAGCATACAATCCGTATTAATTTTGTATGCCCTCCTGTTTGTAGCACATTATGTTCTCTTGGCCTGGTGACAGTACTCTCCTTTTCATTCTCTACTTGTTGTATTCTCTTAACAAGCTCTTGTGCCCTCCTCTCCATCCTCTTCTCCCCCGTCTAGAAGGAGACCAGTAGGACAGCATCCTATAAATGCATAGAGCTATAAAGTACACACACCATATGGTCACATTGTGTCCATGAGTCCAGTGCATTTTTGTCTGAAGGGTTGACCTCAGTAGTGTTTTCTGGTCAGGGGAAGCAACAAGTCTAGGGGCCATGCTCCCAGGGGATCCTACAGGACTTTGGACCATCAGTTCTGGTCTTTATAGTAGAGTTCTTGAGCTGCAACCTTCTGTTCTTCGTGTTGCCACAGGGACTCAGCATTGTATGCCCCATCACAGCTGTCTTTGATTGTGGCCGGGCACCATCTGGTTCTTCAGGTCACGTGCTGAACTCCTGTTCCCTTCTGTCTCCTGAGCTCTTTTTTCCTGGTGTTTTTGTTGTTCTTGGTGATCATCTGTTACAGATGAGTTGGGACCATTTGGTGTACCTCAGATGGCAGCTTGCTAGCTTTTAAGACCCCAGACACCACTTACTAACCTGGAGTGCAGAAAATTCTCTTAGCAATAGGCTAATTATGCGACTTGGTCTCGATGTCCCCCAAGAGCATGGTCCCCAGACCCCGCCCCTGCTACTCTATCCTTCCAGTATTGGGTTGAGGTTAGAAGAGCTTTCAGCTTATGGTGAAGTCCAGTTAAGTTGATCTGCTTTCTACTCTGTGTTGTCAACTGCTTTCACCTAACTGAATTTCTGTCAGCTAATCTGTGACCAACCATCTCCCTGCCTCCCAACCCTTGTAACCATCAAAGAGTCTTTTCTTCTGTACCTAAGTCTATTTTTAAGTCCTTAGAGCAGGGGTCTCATACAATATTTGTCCTTTTGCCGCTGAATGATTTCACTCAGCATAATGTCTTCCAGTCGAAACTAAGTTATGAGATGCTTCCTAAAATCACCTTTGTTCTTTATCATTGCATAGTGTTCCATTGAATATAGGTATCATAGTTTGTTTATCCATTGTTTTTGTTGCTGGTCATCTAGGTTGATTCCATCTCTTTGCTGCTGTGGACTGTGCTGTAGTGAACATTGGTGTGCATATATCTGTTCATGTGACAACCTTTGTTTCTGTAGGATGTATTCCAAGCAGTGGAATTACTGGATCAAATGGTATATTTATTTCCAGCTTTTTAAGGAAGCACTAGATTGCTTTACAAAAAGGTGATACCACTTTGCAATCCCACCGGCAGTGTTGATCTGCTTTCTACTCTGTGTTGTCAACTGCTTTCACCTAAAGCAGATCTCTCCACAGCCTCTCCAGCATTTGCTGTTTTGTGTTTTTGGATTATAGCCAACCTTGTTGGGGTGAGATGGTATCTTCCCTGAAGTTTTGATAGCTAATGATTGTGAATATTTTCTCAGGTGTCTTTTGGCTGCCTGGATGTCCTGGAGTTTTCTATTTTAAAAATAAATTGAGCATTGTATTTTTAAAGTCATATATTTATTCTTTCATTTTAATTGATCTTATCACTATTACAAAACATTTTAGACTGGTAAAATCTTGAGTTTTAATAAGGTGTGAGAACACAGTTATTACTTGAATGCTTTGAGCTATTGACTTTTTTCTTCCTATTTTTTATTATGAATATTAGCAAAATATGTTCTATAACATGTTGCAAGGTTTTTTAATAACACTTATACTTGGCTACTCATGTCCCACAAAGTATGTACAGTTTTTCTTAAGGCTAAAGTGAAAAATAGATTAAGAATGGAAAACTTAAGAGAGTTACACTTAATCATGTTTCATTATACCAGAGTTGTAAAGCAGTTTTTGAAGGGCTGTCATGTAGGATTGCCATGCATAAACTTGTTTAGTTTATTGTAAGGTAGTCATGGAAAGACATGCAAGTAAGATCTCAAGACTAGTTTACAAAGATTAGCTATGGTATGTTTTCTTTTGTCACAGTATGCTGGGGCAGGACCAACTTAAGGTAGTTTACTACATTTTCCACATACTTCCAGTTTTGTAAGTTCAGAAATTGTTTACTTCTGAGTCACATTATAGGTAATTTATGCATCTATAGCTTAAGAATATTATAGAAGCAGTGTAACAATGCCTTAAACTTATTGCAGAGTCATATATGAACATTATAGAATTGTGATTTTGAGAACATTACAAAAGCATACATAAAAAGGGGTTATAAGTTTAGAAGTAAGACCGTAAGAAAGCCTTTTATAACTGAATGTGAAGTCTACAGAAAAGCGTAAGACTTATTTAGTATCATATAAAGGAGCTGTCATAGTACAGTGGTTAAAGCAGTCAGGTGCTGACCTAAAGGTCAGCAGTTGGAACCCGTCAGCCACTTGTCAGGAGAAAGATGTGGCAGCCCGCTTCCATATAGATTTATAGTCTTGGAAACACTATGGGGCAGTACTCTGTCCTGTAGGGTTGCTATGGGTCAGAATCAGTGGTGATGGGCTGTAGTTTTATGTAAAATGCAACCACAGTAGGATAACTTTGAAATCTCAGCTGAGTATCTCTTGAATCTATTACCTTCTAAACATTATTTGCAAAGATGGTAAACACTTTGTTTAACTGGGAATTTCAGGGAATGAGATATTAACATAAATGAATTGTATAGATAATTAATACTTGTTTTATCAAGCACAAACTCTTTGTAAAATTTTCATGTAAAAGTTAATTCTACAATATATTTTTAGTTACCAGCTGAAGATGAAGTCTTACTGCAAAAATTAAGAGAGGAATCTAGGGCTGTCTTTCTGCAAAGGAAAAGCAGAGAACTATTAGATAATGAAGAATTACAGGTAAGAGTGGAGTAAAATGTTGCTCTGGATGTTAGTCATTTCTTTCCTATGTTACTGAAGTCTTGCAGGATTTCATGGTGCCCTTTAACAGTGTCATTACTACAGAGTGGGTCACAGCACTGGCTCTGCAGTGTTGATTCCTATGTGAGTTTGCATGGGCTATATCCCCAAAGCATGAAGTGTGTGTGTTTAAGTCCCTAGGTTTTTCTGATACGTTGCCAAAATTGAGAACCACTGCTTTAGGGTCGTACTGCAGGGTTTCAAATCCTGTCTGTATTCTGTAACCTTTGGCATTGGATTTAACATCTTTGTGCTTCAGTTCTCATCTATAAAACTAAAAAAAAATCCAAACCCATTGCTGTTGAGTCAGTTCTGACTCATAGCAACTGTACAGAACAGAGTAGAACTGCCCCACAGAGTTTCCAAGGAGCATTTGGTAGATTCAAACTGCTGACTTTTCGGTAGCAGATGTAGCTCTTAACCACTATGTCACCATCTGTAAAGTAGGGTTAAACAGTTCTTGCATCATATAGTTGTATGGATTAAAGAGACACTGTATGATGAAAGGAAACCCTTTTAGCGTAAGGGGTTAAGTGCTACATCTGCTAACCAAAAGGTTGGCGGTTCAAATCCGCCAGGCACGCTTTGGAAACTGGGGCAGTTCTGCTCTGACCTCTAGGGTCGCTGTGAGTTGGTCCTGACTTGACGGTAGGGGGTTTGGTGGTTTTGGTATATGTATGAAAAACTTAAAACTCAGTAGGTGCTCAATAAATGTCAGCTGCTTTTATTTTGTTATTAGTAATCAAAAGGACAGTAAGGAATCAAAGCCATCGTATATTAACTCTGCTGTCAGACTTTCATTTTAATGGAAATGATATTTAAAATGTGTTTAAATTATGTTTTATTAACTTACATCATCTCCATCTCTGCAATTCTCTTAAGAACTTATGGTTCTTGCTAGACAAACACCAGACACCACCTATGATTGGAGAAGAAGCAATGATCAATTATGAAAATTTTTTGAAGGTTGGTGAAAAAGCTGGACCAAAGTGCAAGTAAGAACTTGATTTACAAAGGAATGTGTTATGTTAAGCATTTTTAAATGCTTCAGATGTTAATGAAAACTGAAGTGTAAATGACATTTTGAGTCATTTTGAGTTACTAATGAAATTTAATAAAGTTATCTGCAATCATGAGAAAATTACATTGGTGTGAATTTGTTAAAAGAAATAATGTAAGTTGGTTATGACACTTTAGGCCTTTATTCGTAAGGCAAAAAGAATGCAAAGGAAAAAAAGGTATATAAAAATGTCTTACTTAATGTTTTAAGTTTTCAATATGTTAGTAGTCTGTAATTCTCACTTTTTTTTAATATTTTGCTCTGCAATTGTTTAAATACTTTATGGAATCAGTTGTATAGCTGTTAAACATATAGTCATTAAATGTAGCCATTGTTTGCTAATTGTTTTTTAAATTTATAATTGTTTTATAATTATATACAACTTTATAAATTTTGTTTCATAATTGTAAATAAATTATTGTTTGCTGATTCACATTTATATGTTGGCAGATCATTTTAATCTTTATTTCTTTTTCTCAGGCAGTTCTTCACAGCAAAAGTCTTTGCTAAACTCCTTCATACAGACTCCTATGGGAGAATTTCGATCATGCAGTTCTTTAATTACGTCATGAGAAAAGGTACTTCATTTTTATTATGCTTCAGTGCCTCAAATAAAATAGGAAACAAGTAAATTTGGGTCTGTGCCCTTATAGTATCTCTTTCATGTGCCACAACTGTCTAAGCAAGTGTGAATGGCAGAATTTCTTGTCATTTGATCAAGATTTGTTGTACTGTTAACATGACCCTGTCATGGAGCTCACTAGAGCTGTGATTTTTCTATCATAAATTTGGATTTATTATTATAAAAAATCAAAACACCCTTATATATCCTAGAGATAGTAGCTCACTAGAACTATTAAAAGCTAAACCAAGAGTTTTGATGTACAATTATTTGAAATAATTTCATATTAATTCACTAGTGATTTTACTTCACCTCAAATCCACAACTGTAGCAGATCAGTTTCAAGGACATTAATAAGCAGCTAGGTGGTGTTGTGATTTCTACAAGTAACAATTTGTGAAGCCCTCTGTCTTCCATCTTTAATTCTGTGTTGCTGTAATTAACCTCAGTGGAATAAAAACAGCTTTATTAATGTCATAATGCTACACTAGCTGTCCCTGTTTGGTGGAACACAGAGTTTAATAGGTAAAGAACAGTATCCATAGAGGCATAAATTTCATTCTAGCTTTAGACGTGGTAGAATTGTTGAAATCTGCCCGTAAATTAGTGGTATGTTTGTTTTGTTTTGAACAGTTTTCAGGTTGATGAATAAGATGTGTAAAGAAATATGTTTATAGAATCATTGGATAAACTTTGATCTACTTTGTCCATATGTGCTAATGGATAGATCTTAATAGTTACATTTCTTTTTTTGTTTGTTTGTTTATTGTCAGTTTGGCTTCACCAGACAAGAATAGGACTCAGTTTATATGATGTTGCTGGACAAGGGTACCTTCGGGAATCTGTAAGTATTAACCTACCTTCAGCACTGCTGTAGACATCAGAGAGACCTTGGTGGCATAGTGAAGTGCTGCATCTGCTAACCAAAATGTTGGCATTTCAGATCCACCAGGCACTGCTTGGAAACTGTGGAGTAGTTCTACTCTGTCCTGTAGCGTCACTGTGAGTCAGAATCAGCTCCATGGCAGTGGGTTTGGTTTGGTCTAGTAGACATCGGAATATTAACAGTAATTATCGCTGATCTGTGAATTATTGGAGATTCTTATTTTTGTTTCTCTTTTTGTTTTTACAATGTGTTAACTAAAAGTTTTTTGAGAATTGTCTCTAAAAATTCTCTTTAGATTCTTTTTTTCTAAACTTTAAAAAATAATCTTTTAAAGGGGAAAATAAAAGGATGTAGTATTTGCTATGTAGTGAACTGTGTCCCCAAAACATACATGTAACTCCTAACTTCTATGCCGGATCCGACTCGACGGCACTTGGCTTAACTTCTATGCCTGTGGTTATAATCCTGTTTAGAAATGGGTCATCTTTGTTATGTTAATGAGACAGGATTAGTATAGGGCTTGTCATGAGTCTGTCTCGTGAGATATAAAAGAGATTAAACGCAAACTAGCAAGTAGAGGTGGGGAAAGACAGTCAAATTGAGACTGCGCAGGAGCAAAAGCTCAGACAAGGAGCTTTCTCTAGAGCAGAAGAGAGAGAGAGACTTCAAGAGCAGGCACCCTAAATTTGGACTTTGGGCCTCATTAATTTTGGGAACATAAATTTATGTTTGTTAAACCTACTTGCTTGTAGTGTTTCTATTATGGCAACACTAGGTAAATGAGACGTCATTTTAATAGGATTAAAAAGTGTTGATGAAACCATGAGAAACTTCTGGTTATATGATTATTTCATAATTTCAGGACCAGGAAGTTTCTCTTGTTTAGGAAATAGGACTGTATTCTCAGCTGTAGATTTAGGGTTGTAAAGTCTCTTACCTAGAGGTCATTTGTTTCCTATTAGGTACTAAAGTAAATGAGTCAGGTTGTCAACATGTAATTGTTACATAACCTCATGCTTCCAGGGGCTATACTTGTAAACTGTATGGGTGTGTCAGTTTTCCAAATATGGAATCCTTTTTCAGGGCTAAGGGAATTAGACATAGATGTAAACCAGTTAACTAATCACTTAATTATTCAAATAAAAGATTTAAAGAGGCATAAGTTCTTTATTCATTTTGGATGGTTCCGGTCATAATTTGGTGTACTCTGTTTTGTCTCCATTTCTATAGATAAGATTTATTATTCTAAATATTTACACTTTAAGGCCTTTCCAGGGATATACTACATTTCTTGTTCTTTAAAATTTAGACCAACTTGACAGTAAAAGACTCTTCCCTCTGTCCATCTTTCTCTAGCAAGAGAAACATAATTAGCTGCATATTGATACTTACTCAGAAGTCAGATATTGGAGTACTTTCCTGGCTCTGAGAATTCTTACCAGCAGTTAGTTTGGTTTATATAACTTGCTCCTCTATGGCTGCTTATTTTGCCTGTTTCCATGGATGGAAACAAAAATGGAAAGAGATGAGAAGGTGAAAGAGAATAAAAGCAATGGTATGGCTCTAGCATTTTTTTTTAAAGAGTGTACTTTTCCTTCTCTCAACAAAGGAAAATGTTTCTCTCAAAGAAACCTTTTTTCCAACCTTGGTATTTTGCCTTTTGAAGTCACATTTTGTACCTTCTTAATTTAAAAGACAGTGATTTTCAGAGTCAACCTTTGTAATTTCAGTAATACATACGGAACCATTAACCCCTTTCTTTTTCCTTCTGCCCTGGTAACATCTAGGAACCTTGTTCTTTGTAGATGTGGCTTTTTATGTAATAAGGTCCTACAGTATGTATCCTTTTGTGCGTGACTTCTCTCAGTACAGTGTTTTCCAGCTCCATCCTTATTGTAGCATGTATCAAGACTTCACTTCTCTTAGTATTTGAGCAGTTTGCCATTGTGTGTATGTACCACATTTGTTTATCCATTCATCTTGTTGATGGGCATTTCGGTTGTTTCCACGTTTTGGCTATTGTGCATAATGCTGCAGTGAACACTGGTTTATAAGTTTCTGTTTGAGTCTCGGCTTTCCAGTCTCCAGAGTATACATCTAAGAGTGGAATTGCTGTGTTGTATGGTAGTTCTTCGTGTCAATAATTATTTTCACGGCCCCTGTAGGTCAAAAGAAATACCTAGCCGTTCCATTTATTATTTAGTTATACTTAACGTGTTCAGCTTCTAACTGAAAGGTTGGAGGTTCAGGTCCACCCAGAGGTACCTGAGAAGAAAGTCCCAGTGATCTGCTTGCAAAAAGTCAGACACTGAAACCCAGTGGAGCACAGTTCTCTTCTGACGCACATGGGTGACCGTGAGTTGGAATCAAACAGAGGGCAATTGTTTTTTTGTTTAAACAACTTAAGGTATTCATATCCTAGTAACGTGTCAGCCCTTTGAAAAAATAATACATATAAGTAGAAAACACTTAACGCTTCATTCTTAACTGTTACTGATAGGATGTGTTACAATCATTGAGCATGGTACAGTTACTCAAACTGCGTATCCTGTTCTGCACTGATGTTTGATGGTGCTTACTTTATCACAGCAACTACCAAAAACTCGATTTTACAGAGATTGATGTCATCAAAGGAATATAGCACAAGCTCATGTTCAAAATGAACTACCTCAAGCTAGTAGATTGTGCAGTGTCCAGATCTTAATATATATGTTAAAAATTTAAAATAACCTGCTACAACCTTGTGAGTTCACTAAAGAGCATAGTACCTTGGTTTACAGTTTGGGAACTGTGGAAACAGCCATTGTATTAATGGTAAGCATTAAACTTGTTGCAGCCTTTGTTGAGAAATTTGCCAGGATCTATCAGAATTATAAACATGCATATCTTTTAGCCGAGCAGTTCTACTTATGGAAATGTACACCTATAGGAATTCTCCCACAGTATCTATGAATGAAAAATGTATCAGGTTAGCCCTGGTAGCATTGTTTTTGCATAGCAAAAGACTGGCAAAAACCCAGCTGTCCATCAGTAGAAGGTTAGTTAAATTATACATCCTTAAAATGTAATAGAAACTAAAATTTGTTGCCATCGGGTGGATTCCAACTGATAATGACCCTTTAGGAATAGTGTGTAGGTACTTAAAATGAAGTATGAGCTCTTTGAGAGTCAGTATGTGATGATTTTAAGGTGTATCACATAATAAAAGTAAAATGCAGAAAAATTTAGATATCATGCTGCTACATCCTTTGTGAAACTGGAAAGAAAAAAGATACGTATGTATGTATTGGTTTGTATGCACCTCATTTATCTTTGAAAGGACATCTGAAGCTGATAATATAGGTTACTTTTGGGGAGAGGAAGTAGATGAGAGGGAAATTTTTCACTGAATACTGAGTATCTTTTTTCATTTTGAACTATTTAGGATGTTATTCAAAAAATAAAAAGTAAATTAGTATAAAATTGAATATAACATAGTTTTACCACTAACATAGTCATGAATTTATTCCATCAGTAGTATACTATTAATGCAGAGTAATTTTTAGGACTGAAATTATATTCCAATAGGCTAGTGAAGAGTCAGAATCAGATATTTGATGCTTTAAAGTTATATTTTATTTCTTTTAGGATTTAGAAAATTATATTCTGGAACTTATCCCCACTTTGCCACAATTAGATGGGCTGGAAAAATCTTTTTATTCCTTTTACGTCTGTACTGCAGTTAGGAAGTTCTTCTTCTTTTTGGACCCTTTAAGAACAGGTAAAAGAAAATCTTATCTATCTTAGAAATTACAACAACATTATTATTTCTAAAGCCTAATAACTAGAAGAAAGCCTTAAAAATGTCATGTAATTTTTTTCATAATACATTGTTGTCAGTAGTAACCTGGTGAATTTCCTGACTAGACAGTAGACAAGAATTATTCTATGCAGAGGGAAAGACAACACACAGCATAGAACTTAGACAGCTGGACTAAACCAAGAGCTAAGAAGTTTCCTGAATACAACCAAACACTTCAAGGGACAGAGTAGCAGGAGCAGTTGTCCAGGGACCATGATTTCAGGGGACATCCAGATCAACTGGTATAACAAATGTATTAAAATGTTATACATCTCACTTTCATAAGTGACATGTAGGGTCTTAAAAGGTAGCAACGGCTATCTAAGAAGTATCAGTTGACCTCAACCCACCTGGAGCAAAGGAGAATGACGAACATCAAAAACATAAGGAAAACATGAGCCCAAGAGATAGAAAGGACCACTTAAACTAGAGACTCCATTAGCATCAGACTGGAAGAACTAGTTAGTACTCAGCTACCACCAGTGACTGTCCTGACAGGGAACACAACAGAGTCCCTGGTAGAACAGGAGAAATGTGGGATGCAGAACTCAAACTCTAGTGGAAAGACTAGACATGATGGTCTGTCAGACTGGAGGGCCCCCAAGAGATGTGGCCCCTGGACTCCCTGTTAGAACTGACACCGTTCCCAAAACCAACTCTTCAAAGATTGGACTGGACTACATGACATAAAATGATACTGGCAAAGAGTGTGCCTCTTGGCTTAAGTAGGTGCATGAGACTGACTGGGAAGCTCCTATCCAAAGGCAAGATGAGAAGGCAAGATGACAGGAGCTGGTTAAAGGCACATGGGAAATACAAGTTGTAAAGGAGAAGTATGCCATCACAGTGTGGGGAGAGTAGCTAGGATCACATAACAATGTGTGTGTAAGTTTTTGTATGACAAAGTGACTGGAATTGTAAACTTTCAGCTAAATGGCAATAAAAAAAAATCTAGTGAATTTCAGGAGCTAAAAAGGTACTAAAACAGCAACAGTGTTTTGGTGCAGACTTTACATCAAGCTCTTAATCGTTTACTGGCACCAACTGTAACCAACTGTATGACAGTGGAAATGCCCTGTAACCTGTCAATTTCTTCACCCCTACAATGATGGGATTTGAACTAGGTAATCAGTCACTCTGGATCCTTCTAGTTCTTATATAACTTGTAGTCCTTAATTTGTGATGTGCTGGAGGATTGTTCTCTTTTGGATAAAAAGTACACATTTGGAAAATATATTTTAACTGTAAATGGTAAATTTGAAATTTGGTAAATTCGAAATTTTACAAAATAATAATGCTAACAGTTGACTGTTTATTGTACACCAGGGACAGATTCATTTGCTTCTCATAATGCCAGTAAGAAAGTACTGTTATTGTCAGTATTTTATACACGAGGAACTGAGACCTAAATAGAGTACGTATCTAGAAGTGGTATTCAAACTTTCATCTGTCTGCAGTTAACCACCCACTATTGCTTCCTATTCCAGAGCTTTCCACAGAAAAATGATCGTCATACCCATGTTCACAAAATACTCAGCACAGTTGTTTTGGGAGTTGATACCAGTGTAATTTAGAAGGGATTTACAGCTTGGTTTTATATAGTTAGGAGTGTACTTGTGGGCATACAAGTAGAGATTTTATTAAAAATTCCCAGCAGGCTTATATAATAAGAACTTTAGAGAATGTAAACTGAGAAGCTTTAAAATACCAATTGTTACCTTTTCTAACGTAACACTTTACAACTGAGTTGCTCTTGTTTTAAAAATGAAATTAAGTAATTGTGTTTCTTTATATTCTATTAAGGGAAGATAAAAATTCAAGATATTTTAGCATGCAGCTTCCTAGATGATTTATTGGAGGTAAACATGGTGTTTTGTTTTTTAAAAATATAATTATATTGCTTGACAGTTTCTAGCTTCTAATTTTGTCTCTTTGTTCACTTAGTTAAGGGATGAGGAACTGTCCAAGGAAAGTCAAGAAACAAATTGGTTTTCTGCTCCCTCTGCCCTTCGAGTTTATGGTATGTTCCTATCATAATGCTAAAATTTAAATTATCCATTCCTCAGTGTAATTGATTTCCAGAGGACATAGGCTAATTTACCTTAAGACCAAGGTTTCTAATTACCTTAAAATTTGGTATTCAAGATTATTAAAGCTTACTTGTTTAAATACCATCATGGTTCTACTTTTGTAAACTTTTTGTAATTCTTTTTAAGGTATTACTTTCCTTCAAATTGAACATACAGGATGCAGTTTCTTCTTTTTTTGTGGACATCATTTCAGCATAACTGTTACCTTACGTTTGATAAAATGCTGCTCCCAGAGCACTGAGGGAAGTGTTCCAGGGCGTGGTTAACTCTTTACTTCGTTAGTCTAAACGTAGTTCTGGAGGGTGGTTTTCCTGACTCCTTAATGACATCCTTGATCTCTGCTTTCAAATGCCAGCATCAGTGCTTTTTCTTGACCCCCTGCCTCCATCTAACTTAGAAGCCTAGGTAAGTTCTAAAAGATTGCAAACTGAAAACAGTGATGTAGGTGAAACAGCCCAAAGGCTCTGGCCTTCCTGTCGGTTTTTTTTTGTTTTGTTTTGTTTTGACTGTTCTTAGTTCAGTGGCGGCTCTGATCTAAGATTGCAGACATAACTGATGTGATTAAAGTAAGAGCACTACCCTAACTGTACTTAGTTTGAAAACCAAAGTATTAGCCAATGAAAAAGAACTCTGTTAATGTCTATTCTTCCTTCTTTATTATTTAAAGTTTATGTTGATCACAGGTATCTTTTCATTCTCTTTCTTCCCAAGGCCAATATCTGAATCTTGATAAGGATCACAATGGCATGCTCAGTAAAGAAGAACTCTCCCGCTATGGAACAGCGACTATGACCAATGTCTTCTTAGACCGTGTCTTCCAGGAGTGTCTCACTTACGATGGAGAAATGGTAGTAGTTTAAATCTCCTGATACTTTAAAAAAAAAAATTAGGTGCCCAATTCCACAGTCGCTATTCTTGATGTGATGCAGCATTATCTTTGCATAAGTGTGTAACAGTATCGTAAAGAACCCTGGTGGCGCAGTGGTTAAATGCCTTGCTGCTAAGCCAAAGGTAAGTGATTCTAACTCACCAGCACCGTCACGGGAGAAAGATGTGCCTTTGTGCTTTCCGTAAAGATTATAACCTCGGAAACCTTGTCAGGGCAGATCTTCTGTGAACTGTGGAGTTGCTATGAGTCAGAATTGACCGGGTGGCAATGGGTTTGGTTTTGGGAACAGTATCTTGGAAAGTAGGAACAGATCAAATGATCTACGATTTATATCCTTTGATCTTAAGCTGAATTTGCTTGAAAACCTTATTTCCTTTCTGGGCTCAGCATAAATAGAAAATTCTAATACCTTGTTCATTTGTCCTTTTATCACTATAATGCAACATACTTGAAAAGAAAAAGTGTAAATAGCATTTTAAATCTCCATTCTTGATGTTAAAAACATGTTAAGGACCAGGTAATTTTCCAAAGCAAATGCTTGAGAAACAGTCATATTGTCAGAAGAGAACAGGGTTTTAGGTTTTATCTTTTAGCCATAAGAGCAGTTTGGCAAACATCATTGTTAGCCAACTGCAAAAGGGTAGTGGGGAGGCACAGAAGCTCTTGCTTCATGACTCCCCCAGCTGATGACAGTTGACAGGAGGAGCTTGTAGTATACAGATGCTTTTTGGCAAATAGAGAAAACTGGAGGCCACAGCTGTGGATGGAGGTAGACCATGGTGAGGCTGCATTTAATTCTGTGCTTCAACTGGTACAAAATTTCTTGATCTTAGCCTACAGAATCCTTTCCAAGAGAATCCTTTGTAAGAATATCACAGTCTACTTCTAATTATGCAGAAGAAGTCATCTGTGAGTATCCTCTTGGTATAGAGACACTGTGTGTCTTTCTACCTTGTATTTGTACCCTTGTATCTCTTTTTGGATGAGAACAGTTGGAACTGACTGTAGAGTATCAGGCAGTCTCAACATGGTTTTCTTAAAAACATCTTCTTGATAGTCTGACTTAAAAATTGTAAGCATTTATTTCAAAAATGACTACACTGAAATGAAGATGTAAATTTAGTAGTAGTGTATGACAGTTTAGTCACTGTATTCAAAATAACTTTAAATCATCAGGTATTCACTTCAAAAATTAATTCCAACTAAGACGTCTACTTTTCGTTTCATAGGATTATAAGACCTACCTGGACTTCGTTCTTGCATTGGAAAACCGGAAAGAACCTGCAGCTTTGCAGTATATTTTCAAATTGCTTGATATTGAGAACAAAGGATATCTGAATGTCTTTTCCCTTAATTATTTCTTTAGGGTAAGTTGTATTTTTGTAAAATATTTTGTACTATTTAGTTTGAATTACCTGGTTATATTTTTACATGATTTGTAATAACTTAACAGATTTCAGAAGGAAATCAAGATTTTTTTTTCTTTTTTAAAAATATAAATGGGCTAAATTAAAGCTGATTTGGGATGTAGAATGCTAAAAATGTGTATTCTGTACATGACAAGGGTTGTATTAGCCAAATGTTCATGAGAAATCCTGTGTTCTTGGTGACAAAGACTAGCACGTAAAATCCTGTAGAAGCTTTAACAGTTAGGAAAGGTAACTCTTCTCCACAGAGGTTTTACATACTTTCATACTTGCAGATTCTTTTAATAGCTATGTTGTAAAAAAAAACAAACAAACAAACAAACAAAGCCAACCAGAATTGTTGGTTACATTTCAGTGTGAAACATTTGCTGATGATGCCCTTATTTTGTGCCTTAGGTGGTTTCAAATAAGTTCTTAGGTAGAAATTGATTGTATTTAATAAGCGCTTAGATACAGCCGATGTACAAGTAGAAATGTCTGCCCTTGTGAGACAAGAAATAATTCCTCAGTTTGAATAGTGACTTCCACTGTATGGAACAGTTTTGTATGGTAATACCCTTACTCATCACCGTATTTCCATAGCTAGTTTTTAGAAGAGTGTGATTTTTGTCAACAGTAAAGATCAACAGTTATTAGGTGCTGTTGAGTCAGTTCCGACTCACAGTGACCTGGTGTACAGCAGAAAGAAACACTTCCTGGTCCTCCTCCATGCCTGCAGTTGTTATTCTTGAGCCTGTTGTAGCCACTGTGTCAATCCATCTCATTAAAGATCTTCCTCTTTTTGCTGACCCTCTACTTTACCAAGCACTGTGTCCTCCAGGAATTGATACCTCCTGAGAACATGTCCAGAAGAATGTAAGACATAGTCTCACCATCCTTGCTTCTAAGGAGCACTCTGGTTGTACTTCCAAGACAGATCGGTTCATTCTTTTGGCTGTCCATGATAGACTCAGTATTCTTCTCCAACATCACAATTCAAAGTTGTTAGTTCTTCTGTCTTTCTTATTCATTGTATCCTTCGTATGCATGTGATGCAATTAAAATACCATGGCTTAGGTCAGGCGCACCTTAGTCTTCAAAGTGACATTTTTGCTTTTCAACATTTTAAAGAGGTCCTTTGCAGCAGATTTTCCCAATATAATGCGTCTTTCGATTTCTTGACTGCTGTTCCCCTGACTTTTGATTGTGGAACCAAGTAAAATGAAATGCTTGACCACCTCAGTTTTTTGTTTACATTGTTGCTCATTGGTCCAGTTGTGAGGATTTCTGTTGTCTTGATGAACAATGGTAGGACATTTTTTCTTAAAGACTAAAAAAGACATTTTTCCCATCTTTGTCATAGACCACTGTCTCCTGAACTCTTTTCTTATTCTACTTTAAAATACTTTCAGTATCTTAATTTTTTTCTGAATTTATCCTTATGAGTTTCGTAGCATATATTTCATAATTTCATGGTAAATTCCCTAAAAGGCTTTCCATTATGAATTTTTAGTTAATATTGTAAATATTATAAGGATAAGTGATTGTAAATAAGGATAAATTACAGTGTCAGTATTACAAAAGAAAAACCAAACCTGCTGCCATTGAGTCAGTTCCAACTTATAGCAGTTTTATGTTACAATACTTTTTTCTAATTGAATGCCATGTGAGCTTTAATTAATTGCTAATCTGAGAGGACAGTACCAACCTGTCACATAGGAGAACTGCCAGTTAGTTTTGCAAACATCCTAGAAAAAGTGCTGCATACCTCACTGCTGAATGTCACACTGTCACTTTGGAAATACTTCCCTTGGGAAGCTATGCACTGATGCCAGCGTCTAGTCATTTTGGAGCTGTTTTTGTGGAATGGCCATCAGAACTGTCATTGTATTAACTCTTCATGTCCTGAATGTCATCAAAATGTCTTTTCAGCGATACCATAAGCTAAAAGGTTTTCTAAATCCAACGCAACATTTCAAAGAACAAAGTAGCAGTGATGGAGTCTAGGGACCATATTTTCAGGGGCTACTGAGGTCAATTAGCATAACTAACCAGATTCTTCTGAGAGAGTCTTCTGCACCCCATGTTGGTGAGTGGTGTCTAGAGTCTGAAAGCCAGCAAGCTGCCATCTGAGGAACATCAGTTTGTCCCAACCCACCAGGAACACATGACAACTGAAAACATCAAAGACATGAGGAAAAATGAGCCCAGGAATCAGTAGGACCCATGTGATTGGGAGACTACTTTAGCATGAAACCAGAAGAACCAGATGGTGTCTGGCCACTACCAGAAGACAGCCCTGGTAGGGGAACACAGTGTAGAGTTCCTGATACAGTGTGAGAAAAAGAGGTGTGCCAATCAAGAACTCTATTAAAAGACCAGAACTGATGGTCTGAGAACCTGGAGTTTCCCCTGAAAACATGATCCCTGGATGTGCTGCTAGCCAAGAACTGAAACTAGTACTGAAGCCAACACCTCAAACAATGGACTGGACTTTGGGACACAGAGTGATGCTTGTGGTGTATGTACTATATGAGGCTGTCCTTCTGGTTTCTTTGTAGAGGGGAGAGGAAATGGTAGAGAGGAGGGAACAAGTGTTGGTTAAGTGGATACTGTAAGGAAGGAGTGAGAAGGGTGTGCTGTCACAGAGTGAGGAGAGCAAAGTTTCAGAGAGGTAGTACTTGGGGTTTTGTATGGATAATTGACTTATACTGTATTTTGTTTTAGTCAGCTAGTGCAGCTCTAACTGAAACACCACAAGGTGGATGGCTTTAATAAAGAAAAGTTTATTCTTACACAGTCCGGTAAGTTACAAGTCCGAATTCAGAGTGTACACTCCAGGGGAAAGCTTTCTGTCTTTGTCAGCTGTGGAGGAAGGTCCTTGTGTTGTATCAGTCTTTGGTCAGGGAGTATCTTGGCACAGGAACCCCAGGTCTGAAGAATGCACTCTACTCCTGGTGCTGCTTTCTTGATGGTATGAGGTTGCCAGCTCCCTGCCTGTTTTCTTCCCTTTTATCTCTTGTTGGATGAAAGGATAAAGAGTAGTGCAAGCCACACTCCAGGGAAGCTCCCTCAGTAAGAGCACTGCAGTCCCACCTGAATCCTCTTTTAACTAAATCATCCTATCTGTTAGCCAGCCACAGGCAGAGACTAGAATTTATAGCAGTGGAAGATCACAAAATCAGTGTATATGAGGTCTGACAAGTTGGTGAACTTGCCACCATGCCCTTAATATTAGCAGCACTGTACAAATAACTTGGTGAGGTTTCACAACCTTAGTATATCAATGTCTCACAGCTGTATTCATGTCGACGTGGCAGTGTCTTGCTGAGTGGCATTCATTATTGCCTGTTTTTGTGTGCCATTGTGAGAATGTGAGAGCATGAATTAGAGCAATGAACAAACATTGTTTCTTCTTAAACTTGGCGAGAGTAGAAGAGAAGTAAGGGACATTAGTCCAAGTTTATGGGGATAATGCCATGAAGAAAACAGCAGTATACATACAAGTGGATTAAATGTTTTTCTAAGAGGGGAGAGAGCATCACTGATGAAGAGAAACCAAGGTGGCCAATAATGAGCAGAAATAATGAGAACATTGCAGAAGTTTCTACCAGCTGGACAGTTAACCAAGTTTACTCTTTGGAAGTGCTGAAAAGGCTGCATGAAAAAGTTGGATAAAAACAACCTGAACTTGTTTGCCATCATCTCATGGCTCTTGCATCACAGCAGTGTATGAGCTCACATGGACTGTCTGTGAAGGAGTTTTTAGCCAGTAAACAACTGTATTGGAACACCCTACCTGCTCACCTGATCTGGCTCCCAGTGACTATTTTCTTTACCCAAAGATAAATAAACTATTGAAATGAAGACACTTTCATGACATTCAGGACATCAAGGGTAGTATGACAACAGGGCTGCTAGCCATACCAAAGAGTTCCAGAATTGCTTTGAAGGGTAGACTAGGTGCTGGCATCAGTGTATACCTTCCCAAGAGGAGTACTTCGAAGGTGACTATAGTGATACTCAGCAGAGGTATGTAGCACTTTTTCTACGATGAGTTCATGAACTTAAGACCTCATAGAGCCTTTATCCATCAGTATCTCAGTGGCAAAGCAAGGCCTGGATGGTGCACTTTAGATCATACCACACCTGTCACTGTGCTTATAGTAACCAAAAGTGTACTCACAGACAGTTATCTACATTGTTCAAAGAGATTCCCTATGGATTTTCTCCTATTGGTAGCATCCAGAGAAATATTATCCAGTAAGCAAGGTAGGCGTGGGCTTACTTGTACTTAATTATCTGTAGTAAACAGTTTTAAATGGGTTTTACCACACCATGCTAAACCCGTGTGAAATTGTTCACTACAGATGAGTAAGTAAACACAAGCCTATGCTTACCTTGTTTGCTGAGTCTTCTTCCCCTGTCAGGGGACTATAAATTTGAGAAGAGGCTTTTGTTCTGTAGGATGGTACTCTGGGGTTGAAAGAGAGACAGATGCCAGCCATACCTAGGAGGAAAATCTTTGACATGGTGAAAAATATGTAATCGTTCACTGTAGATTAGTCAGCTTGTCCATACCTTACTTAATGGATAATCCACTCCTACCCCTTCCTGTTGAGTCAGTTCTGACTCATACTGCCCCTGAAAACACCTATATACAAAGTCACATAAATCATATTGAGTATTTACCAAGAATTTTAAGGTTCTCATGATTATCACCTGAAATATTAGTCCAACGGGATCACAGTAGTTCATTCCTTCAGTTGATTTTTTTTTTAAAGAAAGTTTATGGAAGAGAAGAATTTTAGGGAGGTCAGCCTCCATTTTTTGTCAAGTAGAAGGCAAGGTATCAGAAGAAAGGGTGGATTGGGGCATAAGAAGTGGTAAAAACATAAAACAGTGTTTGTGAAGAATGGAAGAAGCGTAATGATAATTGCTAGATCATGCTCAGGGCCCCACATAAGGTTGGAGATCACACCTACTTGTGTCCTTTTCTTCTGAAGTTCTTAGAAGCTGTGGTATAGGACTAGAAAGGTAGATGGTTCCACTTAGCCAGTGTTCAGGTTTTGCTGACTGGTGGTGCAAGATCATGGAAGCTGAGATTGTTGGCCCTTGAGACAGTGAGGGCTTGTGGTGTGACAGGAAAGAAAAAAGGTAAAACTTGGAAAGACTAAATTGGGGCTGAAAGAAGGTTCTTGTATGTTTTATTATTTTCACTGATTTATTTCTGTTAAATATAGGCCATACAGGAACTAATGAAAATCCATGGACAAGATCCTGTTTCATTTCAAGATGTCAAGGTTACTTTTTCCTTTAATTTATGTAATACCAGATAATCATTTATATCAAATGAAATCTTTTATGAAAGCAGCTTAGGAATTGTGAAGTACTATATAGAATTAAATATTTGCTGTCATTTGTTCTAATTGATGTTTAAATCACTGGAAACTGAGACTAGATTTGGACTGATTGATTTGTATAGCTTATTTTAGCATTATCAGTATTGTGTTCTCGTTGGAAACATTCATTCATTCATTTCCTTTGAAAATCAAGAGACTCCATTTAGCCTGCAACCCTTTGGAGTCTGTTCCACTATAAACTGAATTTTTAACTTGGGAACTATTTTAAGTTAGGGCTGTTTTTGATCTGCTACTTCAAAGGACTTGCTCACTTTGGTATTAGATTTAAGGAGACATCAGTCCTAGTATGGAAACCAGCATTATTTGAAACACATGCTGCTACTTAACATTTTCAGACTTTATTACTATTGAAAAACATTCAGTACTCATTCACATTCAGGTTGAGTAAGATAATAAATGCCTGTTCAGTTTTGAGCGAGTATAAGATAAAGGGCTATTTTAGTTTAATACAAGCCAAACAAATTTGAAACTTTGCATCAGTTTAAAGAACTAGTAGTTTTAAACTGCAACCGCACTAGACAAGGTCACAAACATACAGAATTAAAAGTTTATACAACATTTACCTGAATTGTCCTTTTCCTCTCCCCTAGGGAGTTTTATTGTTACTGCTATTGAGATGCATACAGTAAAACATATACCAGTTCAACAGTTTCTACATGTACACCTCAGTAAAATTGATTACATTCTTGAAGTTCCACTTCTGATCTTTTCCTAATGCAGTTTACTTCTTTAGAGTTTACTAAAGTGCTGAGTAATTTTACTACAAAAAGAGTAGAGACATGTCCTGTTTCCTTGGAAATACTCATATTAACATCTTTTTCCCTTCTGCCATATTAGGTCCACGGTAGGTTGACATCAGTATTGAAAAGGAAGCTATGTTATCTTGACTGTGAAGCAGTGAAATTTTTACTTTAAATGCTCCATGCAAAGCCTTTAAATTTTCACTTAAGAAGTAAATCACTAATTAGAAGACAATAGTGAAGTACAGGGAGGCAATATAGCACAGCACTAGCTAGTTACATCATTAATTAGCAATGTAGATGGACTCAACTCTGAGCCTCTGTCTTCATTTTTAAAAAGTACAATAGTTATCACATAGCTAAGGGAACTTGAGAAAAAACTGTATGATTATAGGTGGAGAAAAGGACATTACTTTGCTGTTAAATGAAAAGCCAGAGCAAAAAAATTTTATATAAGCTCAGTGTCAGCCCTCAATTGTAGACATTCTGGGATAGAAACTCTTAAAATGAATCAGATACCAGATTTCACTGTATTTCTTCTTTCTTCACAGGATGAAATTTTTGACATGGTAAAACCAAAGGATCCTTTGAAAATCTCTCTTCAGGACCTAATCAGCAGTAATCAGGGAGACACAGTCACCACCATTCTAATTGATCTGAATGGCTTCTGGACATACGAGAACAGAGAAGCTCTTGTTGCAAATGACAGTGAAAACGTTGCAGACCTTGATGATACATGATCTCTGAAAGCTTGAATGCTTCATGCAAAGCCTTTGAGGCAGAATTCCTAGAAATGGTAAAAATAAAACACATCTACCTATAAAACACAACAAATGTGTTGGGTATTGGAATTTTGGTTGCAATAGTTTGGAAGCAGGAGGACCAAATAGTTGCCTTTTGGGAGGTGGTAAATTCCGGTCCCATTTAACTTCTTAAGGCAAGTGTGGTTCTGAAGATAGGTGTCCATGTCCATGAATCTGTGTACTCATGAGAGAGAAACATTTTGGGTTTTTGTTTTGTTTGTTTTTTGCTAAATTTTATTTTGTTGAGAACATAGCAAAACATACACAAATTCAAGTTTATGCACACACAGTTCAGTGACATTAATTATATTCATCAAGTTGTGTGGCCATTTCCTCCCTCCTTTTCTATGTGTTCCTCCCTCATTAACACACTCACTGCCCCTGACTTGCTGTTGTCATTTTGATCTCATAAAAAATAGTTCCTGAAATAGTAGAATGCTCTAGGCAGACACTTTACTAGTTAACATAAACTACTGTTCAGTTTTAAGATGCTTTTGGTTTAAAGTAGTAGAAGTTTCCTCAGGGCAATAGTTTCAGTGAGGGCTTATCTACTGTCTGTGGCTCCAGAAAGTCTGGGGTCCATGAGAATTCTGTTTTATACTGTTTTCCCCCTTTTGACCAGGGTTTTCTATGGACTCTTTTGATCAGAATGTTCAGTAACAGTAGCCAGGCATCATCCAGTTATTCTTGTGTCATGGCAAAAGAAGCAGCCATTCATGGACGCAGTCACCCACACAGTCCATAATCCTCCTATTCCCAGCTTGCCTCATAAAAGTTAAGTTTTATGAAATGACATTAATCACTAAGAATCTGAATGTTGGAGAAAGAGTTTATCATGTCATTTAACCTTCAGTCTTCTAAAATATTACTTTCCATTTATTAGCATAAAGTTTTATTTCTGAGTTACAAGTGTTTGGACATGATTTAATAGGATGTTTCCAATAAAAAAATATATTCAAACTAATATTTTCATTAAAATCATTGCTATAAAAATTTTGTCTAGCTTTATTAACTTTATTAGTACCAGTTTATATTTTATAATGCATAACTATTACTAACAGCCATGAGATTTTATGTTAAGTATGAAAGGATCTTGAATTAACTGTTGTGTTTGGCTTTTAGGAGGTGAAAGATTACAAGAGGGTAGAATATCATGAAATGCGATACACAGGGATGAGTAGTTATTAAAAGGCTTGAAAGAAATTAGGAAAAACTGAAACGCTTAAAACCATTTAATGCATTTATGGGAAATTTTACAGTTTACATAAACAAAGCATAAAACTTTAAGGCACAGTTAGTAACTGTTTATAAACATTATAAATTTGCCACTGTTGGGGAAGTAGAGAAAGTAAAATTTCAGAAATACAAAAACCTTCATAAGTCACTGTTTCCTTTCTACTACACTCAGAAAAGTTCTAAGTGATCTCCTTTGGATACTAATGCCTCTAGGAGGAAGCGATTTTAATACATCACCTTTAGGTACTCATGCCTTCACTTGACACGCAAATACAACAAGTTTGAGGTACTGATTCAAGTTAAATTTGAGGGAAGAAGTCATATTAGCACTTTTTAATGCTATTGGTAAATTATATGATGACAATACATAGCCTACATGGTCTAAAGAATAATCCTTTAAGCATTAATTTATAGAGTTTATACCAAATGAATAAAGATTACCATTATATACTATGAATCACCAGACCATGAATCCATATAACTAAACACTGCTAATGAAGAATTTAATTATCCATCTGAATCCTTCAAATTTTAGCTAAAGAATTTAGTGGCCAAATCTTCACGGATGACAGATTTCCGTAACAGGCCCACTGTACGTATGTTGTAAGTTTCTTTGAAGCCATGTTTTATATACAATTGAAAGCATAATGCTGTTTAGAAGGCTATTAACAGTTTAGCCATTAATTTCTAAAAGCTCTTTTTAAGTTTGTAAATATGCATTTAAAAGCATTTCTAGAATAATCCACCTGTTCTTTACCCATGTTTGATTATAAAAGTCAAACACCTATATCATAAGATGGTGAACATTCTTAGGAATATTTTCAAAATTAGCTTCATAGTACATACTCCTGACAGATTTGCAAACAGTACAGTAGTTGAGAAATGGCCAACGTGGTTCAAATAAATTGTCTACCTCACTACTACTTCGCAATGGTGGATAACAACTACTATTGCTCCGTGTACAGTATTTACACTGAGCTCCTGAGGGGTTGGTTGAATCTTCATAAGTACACCTCCACTGAGTCACAAGATGCTGTGACTAATCACTATGGTATTACCATTTGAATATAAATATATTAATACTTTCATTCCATAACTAGCATAATTGTTGAAGGGAAAGACAACCTGCACTAAGAAACCTGTCTTAGTATTTGGTGCTGCCATACACTGGAGTCTCTGGATGGTGTGAATGGTTAATGCATTCACCTGCTAACCAGAAGGTTACAGGATTGAATTCACTCAGAGGTACTCAGAAGAAAGTTCTGGCAATCTAATTCTAAAAACTCAGCCCTGTGGCACAGAGTTCCATTCTGACACACATGATGCCAGGTGGTCTAACTCAAATGCCCTTCCATAAAACGTATTCTCAGTGAAACAAAATTCAGAGTGCTTCCATTTTAATCCTTTCATTACACACTCATTGAATCAGCCTTAGTGTGAAGTTAATGGTTATATATAAATGCAATGCAAAATGAGAAAATCTAGGGGAAAAGAATTCTCATTTTAATTTGAAACTAGGAATATCAACTCCAATGAGTCTTAAATAGCAATTATCTTTTTCAAACACAACATACAAGCTTGATAATTTTTTTTTTAACTCCTCACAAGTGGTGAGTTGGGCTCTAGCATGTCCCTAACTTTTTTTAAAAAAAATACCACTAATTTGACATAATAAAACCATAGTAGAAATATTCAAATTTCAGATCTGGCTTTTGCTAGATAAAGCCTAAGAATGAAGAAACACTTTCCCATTCTGGATAACTTAATTAAGATATAAATAACTATATTAAGTCTCACTGAATATAGAATGTGAAAGTTCATGATATAAAAACCACCCCAGGATCTGAAGTTTCACTGTCATTTCATTTCTAAGGTGGGGTAGAGACTGGGTTTTGTTTGCTTTCTGTAATTACTTCACAGTCTCCCTCCATTTCAAAACTGATATTCACAAATGAAGTGGAAACCAGTGTTTCTGGTTGATCTGTCTGAACAGATGACTCAGCCTGCAGCTTCTTCTGCTGTTCTTGATACTGCCTTTCAGCTTCTTCAGACATCCTGTTTTCCTCTTCTTCTTCTTCTTCCTAAATGGGGAAAACATCAAGAATTGTTTAAGTATAAATGTTCAAAAGGGAGAAGTTTTTTCTTTCACTGTCAGCTTCTCTAGTCGTTTTTTAGGTTGAAACATTAGTCTCCATAGCTCTTAACCATTATGCCACCAGGGTTTCCTGTCCACTTTAGTCTAATTAAGACTTAACTTGCTCCTCTCCATTCTCAGATAACTACTCTTTTAACACTTCAAGGGAAGCTATTTTTGAAACATAGTATTTGCATTGTTGATCAGTATTTGCACTGTTGATCTTAGATGCAATTTTTACACAAATGATGTTTTTTCAGATGAAGTCTAAATTTAAAAAAGTAGGAAGCTATTAAAATACATATATCACTTCAATCATTGGGTACATTCACTAAACAGTACAATAGGGATAGTACTCCCCTAAGAACCTAACACACATATGGCAGTTCCTGCCCTCAGTAGGAATGCTAAGAAATGTAAACATAGTATTAAAAAAGAAATGACTAGCACTATAGAGATTTAAAAAGGGTAAATCAATTACAGCTCTAAAACTACTAAACTCATGGAGAAGGAGGCATTTGTACTAGATTTGCCATATCATTAGTCAATAGACCTATCTAGGAAAATTAATCTTGCTCTGGTTAACAAGAGTTGGAGACAGGGTAGGAGGCTACTTCAATAGTCTAGATGAGAAAATGAGGCTCTAAACAAGGCTGGTGGCATTAAAAATACTTATTCATAAAATATTTTTTAAACCACCTAACACATACAAAATCAGCTGACCCTTCCAGACTCATCTCCAACTCCCACACTCTGTCCCGTGCTCTAGCAACAATAAGCTAACATTTTTGCCACTTTCCCCAGACACATGTTTATCTTTAGGCCTCTACATTCCAGCTTTAACTCATTGCCTTTCTCGTTTCCTTGAAGGAGAATAACAAACCAATGTTTACTGCCTGCTCACCAAAGTGCACTAAATGCTGTTCTAGGCATATGTAGATATTAACTCATCCATAGGCATTAACAGCAATCCTGAGCTATGGATACTGCAATTCTTCTCACTATAAAGTGAGGAAACTGGTTAACTGTCATGCCCAAGGTTACAAAGTTAGTAAGTGGCAGATCCAGGATCAGGCCCTTTGGTTCTTGAGCCCATGCTCTTACGCACTAAAACTTTCATTTCATCCAACCCCCAAACCTCTCCGCATCTGCAGACCAAATTGCTCTCCCTTCGTGCCGTATCAACTGGCATATACACATTTCTATTATAGTACTTGCAGTTTTCTGTACATCAAACCCACTCCTTTCCTTCCACATTCAGTCTCTGTGTCCCAAATACAGAACATGCCTCATTTCTTCATCATAAAATTTGAATAATAAGAGAGAGGTGCCTGAAGATTAAATAATGCATATCTAGGGTCGCCATGACTCGGATTCGACTGCACGACACTGGGCTAGGCAAGGTACCCCACATAGCACCTCACATAACAGCTGCAAAGTGGCAGTTGTTTGAAAAAGACCGTTCTTTCCATTTTCCCAGGACTGTAAGCATTCAAAAATATTTGATGAATCAGTGATAATACAGACAGCTAAATCCTCTTTGCCTCAGCATTTGCTAACTAGAATAGCACAAAAGCTTCAACTAAACCCAACTGCTACAGAAACCGCTTTGGGGCAGCAGCAGAATCACACAAATTGAAACTGAAGTATTCTTTCCCCTAATTCACAGCTACTGAAAAAGGAACTAGATTTGAAGTTTGAGGACTTGATATTAAATCCAGATGCAACATTTTATAGTTTTGTTAATTTGGCCAAGCTACTTACACTTCTCTGTACCTGTTACATATAATTATCAGACAATACTATTAACTTCATTATAAAACATTTATAAAGTGCCTTACATGGCAGTCCATAGGAGAGATTCTATAAATTCATTTGTTCAACAAATATTTATAAAGTGCTTACTATGTGCCAGGCACTGCTCTAAATTCTCAGAATAAAAACAAAGATAAAAAATCACTGCACCTGTAAAGGTTATATTCTATTGGGAACATGACAGAAAATAAACAATAATAATAATTTATGCAGTATGTTAAACCAATGCTATATCACCACAGTACTGCCACTAGTCAAAAAAAAAAAAAATGTTGGAGAGACTGAAATTCTTACATGCCACTGGTGGGATTGTAAAATGGTACATTCACTATGGAAAACAATACAGCACTTACTTAAAAAGCTAGAAATAGAAATACTGTGCAATCCAGCAATCCCACTCCTAGGAATATATCTTAGAGAAATAAAACAGGCACACGAATAGACATATGTACATCCATGTTCGCTGCAGCATTATTCACAATAGCAAAAAGATGGAAACCTAAGCGCCCATCAACAGATGAGCAGATAAATGATGGTACATACACACAATGGAATACTACACAATGATAAAGAATAATGACTCCACAAAACATCTCACTATACAGATGAATCTGGAGGGTACTATGCTGAGTAAGTCAATCACAAAAGGACAAATATTGAGGGGCGGAGTCAAGATGGCAGACTAAGCACACGTTTCCTTTTATCCCTCTGGAAACCAAGACCTGAATCGATAATCAGATGGAGCCTTCTGGTCACCTAATCAGCCCCAGGACACGACAAAGGGCTGTTACTTTGGACTTCATACTACTGAGCGAAAAACCTCCTCTCTTTCGCTGACTCCCGCGCCTGGCTAGCCCTGGCTCTCACGGACTGAAGGTAAACGCACCATTTCGCCTTTTTTTTTCTCTGTCTTGACTGGCGGGAGGAGTAGGGTCTTGCCTAGCGGCTAGACTCAGACACACTGCTGGGGGGACAGGCAGGCGAAATTCCCATATTTGGAGAGCAAGGCTTGGACTCTGTTAATCTAGCCACTGTGAGCCTTTCGTTTCACATCTGCCTTGGCGGGGTTTGTACGGAGTTTCGCAGCCACTGTGTGGGACGCCATGTTGGATACGGAGATTCTAGCGGGACCTCAGTCTTAGCCTGGCAGCCAGCGCCTGCAAACAGGACAGCGCTTCTCCAACAGAAAAGCAGTAATTTACCCAGTGCCACCTGCTTTGGGGGTCCTGCAACAGAATCAGAGGAATCACTACCTCTCAGCACCTTTAGCCCCTCTATCTGCTGCCTGTGTGGAGGACACCATCTTGAATACGGTGGCCGCAGCTGGACCTAATTCTTAGCTAGGGAGCCAGAGCCTGCCCACAGGAGAGCACTTTTCTACCAGAAAAGCAGTACTCTACACAGTGTCGTCGGCCCTGTCAGCAGAGGCCAACAGGGCAGTAGCATTGCTGTATTCTGAACTAGTTTGTATCATCTGGGGTTGGATATAGTGGCGCTTACTTTGCCAGTTGAGAAGTGGGACCTCTACACCTGAAAACCTAACTGACTTGTGAAGTGGTCAGATATCTTTTGCTTTACATTTTAAGACAGCCTAGAGAAACATCCGCAGTCGATCCTCACAGTACCTCTTCCAGCTCTACATACTCACATGGGTCCCAAAAAGCAACACACACTTGTGGCATACAAGAAATCAGCCACGGCTTCAGAAGGCTCCCAAACAAAGCAACCAAGGAGTTTTCCAGATGAAGAAACTTTTATGAAAGCATCAGAAAGTGGATACAAAGTGATTATATACAGAGCCCTTCTAGACCATATACAAAATGCAGGAGAACAAAATGACAAATTAAGCAAGATGTTCGATCTGATGGAACACCAGTACTCTGAAATCCAACAGATCAAGAAGAAAATCAAAGACATAGAAACTTCAATGCAAAGCCAAGAAAACAGAATGGAACAAATAGAAAAAAGAATTTCTGACTTGGAAGACAGAGCTACTGAGGCCAGCATCTATGAGCAGAAATCAGAAAAAAGAAACAAGAAACAGGAAGAAACATTAAGAAGCATATGGGACTCTATTAAGAGGAACAACCTTCAATTAATTGGAGTCCCTCAACAGGGTGAGACTTCTGAGAACACAGAGAGTATTGTTGCTCAGCTGCTGAAAGAAAACTTCCCAGAAATCATGAAGGAAGAGAATACAGACATCTCAGATGCATATCGTATACCACCCAATACAGATCTCAAAAGAAATCCTCCAAGACATATTATAATCAAGCTCAACAAAATGAAACATAAGCAGCAACTCCTAAAGGCAGCAAGACTCAAAGCAAAGCTAACATTCAGAGGGAAACCCTGTAGGCTCTCTTCAGATTTCTCAGCAGAAACCATGCTGGCACGGAGACAGTGGCATGACACATTCAAAGCCTTGAAGGAGAAGAACTTCCAACCAAGAATTACAGATCCTGCAAAACTATCTTTCAAATACGAAAATAAAATTAAGACATTCCCAGATAAACAGAAACTCAGAGACTTTGTAAAAACCAAACCCAAACTACAAGAAATATTGAAAGAAGTTCTTGGCTCTGGCTTAGAAGAACAAAACCACTAACTTTATATTTTAGAACGACATACTACTCAAAACTCTACTCAGTTAGGGAAGGCTCCAAAGCCAATCAGAGCTTTGATAAGGAAAGAAGCAATTCAATGATCAGCATAAAAACTATGGTGTCATCATATTAAAAAGAGGGATGTACTACAGTTGTTACAGTCCTTCCAGATGGAGAGGAAGATGACAAGACTGGTAGTAATTAAAATTGGGTTTATATATAGTTTATTAAGGGGGTTCTTAGGGGCAGCTGTAAAGCACAACAAAGATGTGTCATACCATTTCAAGAAATGTAACACAGGAATCTCAACAACCACAAAACCAGCTCTGAAAAAGGTGAAAAATCAACTCACAAAAAAGAACGTCCCAGAACAGACTAATAAGAACAACAGAGAAAACATCAACATAAAAATAAACCTATCACAATGGCAGCACTGAACACATATCTATCAATAATTACATTCAATATGAATGGACTGAATGTTCCAGTAAAGAGACATCGAGTGACATCTTGGATTAAAAGACATGACCCATCCATATGTTGTCTACAAGAAACTCACTTGAGACCTAAAGACAGGAACAAACTGAAAATTAAAGGATGGAAGAATATATATCAAGCTAACAATGAACAAAGAAGAGCAGGGGTGGCAATTCTAATCTCAGACAAAATCAATTTTAATGTCAAATCCACCATCGTGGACAAAGATGGACACTATTTATTGCTGAAAGGTTCAGTACACAAGCAAGACTTAACTATATTAAATATTTATGCACCTAATATCAGAGCTCATGGCGACCGACTCGACGGCACTTGGCTTGGCAATATCAAAGCACCTAAATACGTCGAAGAAACACTGACTACATTCAAAAGAGAGTTAGATGACTCCACCATAATAGTGGGAGACTTCAACACTCCACTCTCAACACTAGACAGATCATCTAGAAAAAAGCGCAGTAAGATACAGAAAACCTCATTGCCACAATTAACTAACTAAACCTCAATGATATATACAGAACTTTCCACCCATTAGTAGACAACTACACCTTCTTCTCCAGTGCACATGGAACATTCTCCAGAATTGACCATGTGATAGGCCATAATGCAATGCTCAACAAAATCCATACCACTGAATTACTGCAAAGCATCTTCTCAGATCATAAAGCCATCAAAATTGAAATCAATAGCAGAAAAAACATAGAAAGTGGAACTCTCAGAAACTGAACAACATCTTGCTCAAAAAAACATGGGTTATAGAGGAAATCAAGGATGAATTAAAAAAATTCATGGATTCCAATGAGAATGAAAACACTTCCTACCAGAAACTATGGAATACAGCCAAAGCAGTGCTCAGAGGTCTGTTTATCTCCATAAATGCACACATCTGGAAGGAGGAAAGAAACCAAATCAAGGAACTAAGTCTACAGCTTGAACAAGTAGAAACAGAACAACAGAGGAACCCCTCAGGCACCAGAAGAAACAAGATCATAAAGATTAGAGCAGAGCTAAATGAATTAGAGAACAGAAAAACAATTGAAAAAATTGAAAAGACCAAAAGCTGGTTTTTTCAAAAGATCAACAAAATTGACAAACCACTGGCTAAACTTACTAAAGAAAAGTAGCAAAGGAAACACATAACCCAAATTAGAAATGAGAGGGGGGCTGTCACCACAGATCCAACAGAAATCAAAAATATCATAACAGAATACTATGAAAGACTGTACTCTAACAAATTTGAAAACCTAGGGGAAATGGACCAATTCCTTGACTCATACCACCTACCCAAATTATCACAACGTGAAGCAGAACAACTTAATAAATCCATCACAAAGGAAGACATTGAAAAGTCATCAAAACACTGCCAACCAAAAAAAAGTCCGGGTCCAGATGGCTTCACTGCAGAATTCTACCAAGCATTTAGAGAAGAGTTATCTCCAATACTACTGAGACTATTTATTTCACAGTATAGAAAGGGATGGAGTACTCCCAAACTCATTCTATGAAGCCAGCATAACCCTGATACCTAAGCCGGGGAAAGACCTAACAAAGAAAGAGAACTACAGACCGGTATCACTCATGAATCTAGATGCAAAAATCTTCAACAAAATTCTTGCCAATAGATTACAACAACATATCAAGAAAATATTCCATCATGACCAAGTGGGATTCATACCAGGGATGCAAGGCTGGTTCAACATCAGAAAAACAATTAATGTGATTAATCACATAAAGAACACAAAAGACAAGGATCACCTGATTTTGTCCATTGATGCCGAAAAGGCATTTGATAAAATCCAATACCCATTCATGTTAAAAACTCTTAGCAAAATGGGCATAGACGGCAAATTCCTCAACACAATAAGGGCCATTTATACAAAGCCAATTGCCCACGTCATCCTGAATGGAGAGAGACTGAAAGACTTTCCCTTGAGAACAGTAACTAGACAAGGTTGCCCACTCTCACCTCTTCTATTCAACATTGTGCTAGAAGTTTTAGCCAGAGCAATTAGACAAGACCAAAAAATAAAGGGCATCTGCATCGGCAAAGAGGTAGTTAAAATCTCCCTGTTTGCAGATGATATGACTGTATATGCAGAGAATCCCAAGGAATCTATAAGCTACTCAAACTGATAGAAGAGTTCAGCAAAGTCTCAGGATACCAGATAAACATAAGTAAATCAGTAGGACTCCTTTATACCAACGAGACTGTTAAGGAAGAAATTATCAAATCAATACCATTTACTATAGCCTCTAAGACGATAAAGTACCTAGGAATTAATCTAACCAGAGACATAACAGACCTTTACAAAGAGAACTACAAGCCCTTACTACAAGGATCTAAGAGAGACTTACATAAATGGAAAAACCTACCCTGGATAGGAAGACTTAACATTGTGAAAAGGTCTATTTTACCCAAAGCAACTTATTTATATAATGCAATCCCAATACAAGTTCCAGCGACATTTTTTAAAGAGATAGAGAAACAAATCACCAATTTTGTTTGGAAAGGGAAGAAGCCCTGGTTAAGCAAGGCACTACTTAAGAAGAAGAACACACTGGGAGGCTTCTCATTACCCAACTTTAGAACATATTACACTGCCACAGTGGTCAAAACAGCCTGGTACTGGTATAAGAACAGACAGATCGATCAGTGGAACAGAACTGAGACCCCAGAGATGACACCATTTGCCTATGAACAATTGGTATTCAACAAAGGCCCTAAGACATTAAACTGGGGTAAAAACAGTATCTTCAACAAATGGCGCTGGCAAAATTGGATATCCATCTGCAAGAAACTGAATCAAGATCCATATCTTACACCTTATACAAAAATCAACTCCAACTGGATAAAAGACCAAATATCAAATCTAAAACCATAAAGCTCATCCAAGAAAAGGTAGGAACAACAATGGAAGTTTTAATACACAATGTGGACAGACTCCCAAATCTGTCAAACAAACCACAATCATCAGAAGAGAAAATAGATAAATGGGAACTATGAAGAATCAAACACTTTTGCTCATCCAAAGACTTTATTAATAGAATTAAAAGAACACCTACAGAATGGGAAAAAATATTTGGCAACTGTGTGTCAGACTGACGCCTGATCTCCATAATCTATGCGATACTACAAAATATCAACAAGAAGAAGACAAATCATCCAATTAAGCAATGGGCAAAGGAGATGGACAGACATTTCACTAAAAAAAGAGATCCAGGCAGCCAAAAAAAACACACGTAGACATATTCGCGATCTTTAGTTATCAAAAAAACTCAAATCAAGATGACAATGAGATACCATCTCACCGCAACAAGGTTGGCCATGATCCAGAAAACACAAAACAACAAATGCTGGAGAGACTGTGGAGAAAGTGGAACTCTCCTACACTGTTGGTGGGGTTGCAAAATGGTCCAGCCTCTTTCGAAAGCAATCTGGCGCTTCCTTAAAAAAATGGATATTGATATACCACTTGACCCAGTAATTCCACTACTTGGAATGTATCCTACAGAATCAAGGCCTTTCACACCAACGGACACATGCACCAGAATGTTTATCGCAGCACAGTCCACGATAGCAAAAAGATGGAATCAACCCAGATGCCCAACAACAGAAGAATGGATAGGTAAACTATGGTATATATACTCAATGGAGCACTACGCAATGATAAAGAACAACGATGACTCCAGGAAACATCTCATGACCTGGTTTCAACTGGGAGACATTATGTTGAGTGAAAGCAGTCAGCAACAAAAGGACCAATATTGTATGAGACCTCTACGATAAGATCTCAAAAAGACTTGTGTATAGAAGAAAAGACTCTTTGACAGCTGCAAGGGAGGGGAGGAGGGCTTAGATTAGATAGTTGCTAGGTATCTGGTTGGTGAAATCGGTGACAGCACACATTAGAAACAAAAACAATATTAAGTGGACTTAAACATAACATGAGTACTCCTTCCATCTTAACCCAATATTGCACGGATAGAGTAGCTGGGGCGGGGGGCGGGGGACCATGCTCTTAGGCGAAAGCGAGGCCAATTAGCACAGCTAGCCTTTTGCTAAGAGGGCTCTCTGCACCCCACGTTGGTGAGTGGCGTCTGGGGTCTTAAAAGCTGCCAAGCTGCCATCTGAGGGCACAGCAAATGGTCCCAACTCAGCAGGAACGGATGCTCACCGAGGACCAAAATGACATGTGGGAAACACAACCCAGAAGACAAAAAGACCCACAGCAGTGGGTGCCTACATCGGCTTGGAACCGGAAGAACCGGATGGTGCCCAACCACCACCAGCGATAGCCACGATGGAGTTCACAGAGAGGAGTCTCACTGGCAACACAAGAATAAAATGGGGTGCACCCTGATATCCCCACTAAAAGACCTCAATTGATGGTCCAGTGGTTTCAGGGTTCCCCTGGGAGCATGGCCCCTTGCCCTGATGCTGCCCTTGACCATAAATCATAACGAAGGTCCACGCTTCGGACAGGAATGTACTGGACTTCGCGATGCAGAGTGACCATATATTGGATGCACTTTATGGTTCTATACATCTATAGGATGTCATCCTGCTGACCTCTGACTGGAGAAAGGAGAGTGGGTGAAGAGGGGGAAAAGAGAGACTGTTGGGAGAGTGAGACATGTATGGAGCAGAGAGGAATAGTGTGCTGTCACTGGGCAGGGAGAGCAGTGGAAGCTGCATATACGTGGGTATGTAAATTTATATGGGAATGTACACTTTCACTCAGTTATATTAAATAAAAAATTTTAAAAAAAGTTAACACTCACACACACGCACAAAAAAAAAGGACAAATATTACATGAGACCACTACTATAAAAACCCTAGTAAAAGTTTACACACAGAAAAAAACAGCCTTTGATGGCTATAAGGGAGGAGAGGAGTGTATAGGGAAGTCAGCCCACCCTGACCAAGGCAAAGTCATAGAAGTTTCCTAGATACATCTGAACACCATGAAGGAATGAACTACTGGGGCAGGGGACCTATGTCTTGGGGGACTTCTAGATCAACTAGCATAACATAGTTAATAAAGAAAATGTGGTGCATCTTACCTTAGTGAATAACATCTGAGGTCTTGAAGGCCTGTGACTGGCTATCTAAGATATGTATCTATTGGTCCCATCTCATCCAGAGCAAAGGAGAAAGAGGAAAACCAAAGACACAAGGAAAATGTCAGTGTAAGAACTAAAGCACCACACGAACCAGAGCCTCCACCACCCTGAGGCCAGAAGAACTAGATAATGCCCACCCATGATCACCAGCTTGTCTAAGAGGGATCACAACAAAGTCCCAGACAGAGAGGGAGAAAAATGTAGAAAAAAATTGAAACTCACAAAAAAAAAAAAAAAAAGATCAGACTTACTGGTCTGAGACTGGAAGAACTCCTAAATTATGGCCCCTGGACACCTAACTCAGAACTCAGAACTGAAGCTACTCCTGAAGCCCACTCTTCAGAAAAAGATTCAACAGTCTATCAAACAAACCAACACCATGTGAGGAACGCGCTGTTCTTAGTTCAATCCAAAGTACAAGACCATGGGTGACTCCTGCCCAAAAGCAAGATGAGAAGGCAGGAAGAGAAAGGAACTGGACAAATGGACACAGGAAACCTGGGCTAAAAAGGCGAAAGTGCTGCTGCATTCTGGGAACTTCAACCAATGGCATATAACATGTGCAAATTTTTTAAGGAGAAACTACATTAGGCTGTAAACTTCCACTTAAAGCACAATAAAATTAAAAAACAAAAACAGTAAGCTCCCCATCCAGGGGAAACAAAAGAAGTTGCCATCTAACAGAACTGGCTACACAGGGTCTTCAAGACTGATCTTTTAGAAGCAGATCACCAGGCCTTTCTTCCAAAGTGTCTTAGTAGTCAAACACTCAACTGCTTGCACTACCCAGGAACTCCCATGCAGTACGTTAGAAGGTGTTAAGTAGGAGGAAAAAAATAGAGCAGAGTAAAGGGAATTAGAAGTACTGGTTGGGGAAAGACTGTGGGGGTAATTCTAAGTAGGGTGGTTAAGTCTAAGTTATTGAGCAAAGACTTGAAAGTGAAAAAGTCAGCCACACATATATCTGGAAGATCATTTCAGGCCGAGGAAAACAGCCAGTGCAAAAGTATCCAAGGGAGAACACGTGTAATGTATTTGAGGAACTACAAGGACATTACCTTGGCCAGAATAGACTGAACAAGTGTTAAGTTACAATGTTAACAAGTCAAGGGTAATGGGGGTAGACAAGGGGGAAGGCTTTGAAAGAGAGGAAGAACATACAGACCCTTATAGGCTCTTCATAATGCTACACATCTGACATATCATTCCCTTGATTCTTGACCTCAGGCATCCAAAGTTAAGTCTCATATAAGTACTGCTGACCTTTATGCTTGATATTTTAGGATGTTAGTGCTATTAGAGCTTATATCAAATTCTTACCATGTTCTAACATGATTAATGTGTTTCTGTATCTTTTGCATATTAAATAGGTTGTCTGTGAACTACAAATTAACACATTCAGAGTACTACGAAATTAAATTATTTCCTGGGTTAAAATCTAAAAATATGTATATATCAATTGAAACCTAAAATTTAAACTTACTTGGTCAGTAAATCATATGCCAGGGTATACAGCAGCAACATACCACCATAACATATATTCCATAATACCATTTACAGAACACCTACCATGAGGGGCACTGTGCTGCTGTGCCGAGAAATCCCTGTATCATCCATCATCTCATGTGATTCTTACAATTACTTTGTTTAATGCCTTTATTGTTCCTATTTGCCAGAGAAGAAAACTGAGCCTTAGAAAGTTATACAACTTATCCAAGAGCATTCAACCAGTAAGGAAGATGGGATTCAAAATCTGTCGTTGAATTTCAAAAGCTGCTCCCTTATCATCATACTACCTACTTCATTTCTCCTTCTTCAAAAGCACTGGTACCCAGAACTGAATGTGGAATACACAATATAAACTTCGTTAAAGCCGGCTTTTTTAGTTTTTCCTCTGTTTCAAGCCTCATGACACAGGTTCCTCAATTTTACATAAAAATTTAGCTTACTCCACACATAGATCATATAGAAATTGAAGCATTTCTAAAAATCTAAAATGTATGTTAATTTGATAAAGTAATTAATGACACCAGAATGAACTAAATGCACAGCAGAAGGGACCTATCTGAGAATACATATGTTCATTATGCAACCCATCAAGTTTATAGCAAACCAAAGTTAAGAAAATATAAAAACGAGACATACCTCCTTCTTCATCCGGTAATACTCATCAATGGCATACTGATATTTTGGGGTGCTGATGCCCAAAACAGATGCAATCTTCTCTCCAAGAAAGTCACACACTAAAGATACAAAAATTAAATGACTTACACAATTCCATAAATACTTCTTGAACACTTTTTATTGCAAGGCATTGTACGAACATTAAGTTTCAGTTCCTGCTCTCAAGGAGTTTATGAAAACCAAGCCCATTTCTCTTCTGTACATCCTACTTGATTTCCCCAAGAGGCACTAAAGGCTCCTTCTGGGATCACAATAATACTTTATGTACATACCTCTACTGTAACACCTACCACCAGACATAATGATCTCTTACAAGTCTATTTCTACAAAGAGAAATACTTTTAGAGGGATGAGATACACATTCGGCTGGAGGAGACAAATAGCTTATATTGTAACATTCACTGATGCTCTACAATGTGACAGACACCATGAAAGGTTAGGCTCAAAGATGTTAAGGAACTTGCCCAAGCTGACAAAGCAAATCTAAATTTCAAATCTAGGTCTGAATCTAAAGCTTACTTTCTCTTCCACCAAGATGTCTAGCACATACTGAGTGCTCAGTAAATGTTTGTTGAATGTTAGCTCTAATACAAAGCAGAAAGTGATAGAAATTATAATGGAGTTCAAATTGAGAGCAGAATAAAATTTTAGGGTTTAAGACCTATACTTAAAGTTAGTGTGATTGAGTGATAAACTGATAACACAATTTCTTCAAACAGGAATTAGTTATATGTCAATTCAAAAAATAGAAATATGTAAATATACAAATGAATTACAATTACAGGCTGAGAATAAGCACACAGTAAGAACAATATCAGTAGGGACCAAATGGTAAAACAGTTAATTTTAGAGTTTATAAGCATGAAAATCATATTAAACATAGTCATTTTCCAGTGTTTTTTTTTTTTTTAACACAACCTGAAGCTGAAGATGTTTTAAGCTGAAATACAAGTTAGATTAATATATTAAGTCTACCAATGCCAGCCAGTTGCTAAGGTCAGAGTGTTTTAATTACCACTTGTTTCTATTTCATTTTGGAAACATCTAATTGGGGAAAGCTCCCATTCTTGGAGCATATTACATTGGTTCTATAATAGTTAAACATAAAACCAATACCTGAGAGGGTTGATGTGGCAGCCCGAAGCATGTAAAACCATAAGTAGGGGCCCCAGGTAAGTTTTGTCTGTAACAAGAAGTCAAGTTAGCAATATTCATATCTAAACTCATTTTATACATTTCAGCCAGAAAAAGTAGTCAAATACGTTACATTTAAGGTAATAGTGGGCACGTATTCTATGTATTCTACAGGTAATAACTACACACTACAACTCAGTAAAAATATTTTAAAAACTTCATAAATAGAATTCCACGAAGACATTCTGCATTCACCCTTGTAACTACAACCACCCAAGAATCCAGAAAAGATGCAACCACCAAATGGAGTTGGTAAGTCATGTGATTCGTGAGCTGATACACCATTGTTACAGAAAATCTAGAGCCTTTCTTTCTCCTATGTTGCTGATTTTTTGTCTCCACTGTTCATAAGTACAACAACAGGGCGAGTGCGTGGTTGTTGCTGTTAGGTGTCATTGAGTCGGTTTTGACTCACAGCGACCCTATGAACAACAGAATGAAACACTGCCTAGTCTTGCACCATGTCCACAATCATTTTTATGCTTAAGACCACTGTTGCAGCCACTGTGTCAATCCATCTCCTCGAGGGTCTTCTTCTTTTTCGCTGACCCTCTAACTCTACCAAGCATGATGTCCTTTCCCAGGGAATGATCCTGAAAACATGTCCAAAGTATGCAAGAGGCAGTCTTGCCATCTTTGCTTCCAAGGAGCACTCTAGTTGTACTTCCAGAACAGATCTGTTGGTTCCTTTGGTGGTCGATGGTACATTCAACAGTCTTCTCCAACACCACAATTCAAAGCATCAATTCTTCTTCTGTCTTCTTCGTTCACTGTCCAGTTTTCATATGCATATGATACAACTGAAAATACCACGGCTTAGATCAGGCCCACTTGAGTCCTCAAGGTGACATCTTTACTTTTCAGTACTTTAAAGAGATCTTTGGCAGCAGATTTTCCCAATGCAATGCATCTTTTGATTTCTTGATGGCTGCTTCCACAGATATTGACTGTGGACCCAAATAAAACGAAACCCTTGACAACCACAATCCTTTCGCCATTTATCACAATGTTGCCTACTAGTCCAGTCGCGAGGATTTTTGTTTTCTTGATGTTCAGGTGCAATCCATACTGAAGGCTGTGGTCCTTGATCTTCATCATTAAGTGTTTCGAATCTTCTTCACTTCCAGCAAGTAAGGTGATGTCATCTGCGTAATGCAGGTTGTTAATGATTTGTCCTCTAATCCTGATGCCTCCATCTTCTTCGTATAATCCAGCTTCTTGAATTATCTGCTTGGCATACAACCTGAAAAGGTAGGGTGAAAGGATACAACCCTGATGCACACCTTTCCTGACTTTAAACCATGCAATGTCCCCTCTGCTGTTCTCACGACTGCCTCTTGAGCCATATACAGACTGCTTAGGAGCACAATTAAGTGTTCTGGACTTCCCTTTTTCTGCAATGTTAGCCATACTTATTATGATCCACAGGGAGAGTGTAGTCTACAAAAAGAACTTCAAGAGATCATAAAGTCCACCACACTTCCGTTGCAGTGCGGAAACTAAGGTTCAGAGAAATTACGTAGCATAATAACTAAAGGCATACCAAATGAGCTTTAAATGGTGGGAAATATAAAAAAAAATGAGTTTTTTATTTCTTTAAGGATTAAAAACAGACTAGACCATACAACTGAGGACAAGCTCTGCATATATTTGGTACCCAGGACCACTGGCAGAATGCAATCCATATTTAATGTTGGTTCTGACTTTTACCAAATAGATGATAGTTTGCCTCTGTGGATAAAATCAGTAATGCAAGGATGCTTCACTGCATCAATATTTTTGTTTACAAAAAGAAAACATAGTGAAAAAGATAAACATATCCATAAACATCCTATTAGAAAGTGAAACACAAGAATATCTGTAAGACTGGGTACAAGGTCTGAAGTTGAAGGAATGAAACAGCATCTATAACCCAATCTTGCTGTGAAAAGCAGGCTTGCCAATTTCTTTGATTGTCTGAATGTCTCAAAACACACAAATGTAAGGTAGCTCCTTTGTCTTTATTTAGTCAAGAGTGACTACCCAAGCAAACAAATTCAACCAAGAAAATAACATGTATTTCTGACTTCCATGATCAAATTTGCTGTATTTCCCTATATTCAGAGTAGAAGTGGTCTCCTATGCACAGATAAGTGTTACTTTACAGCCTTGTTTAAGATGCTGACATAAATGTTTACAGTTTACAGCAAATTAGACAGTGTCAGGAGTATAGAGGATAAAACCAATTATAACACGTGATAAATGATACAGCCAAGAAAGTACTTAGAAAAGGGCTAGGCATCCTTTGGAGGAAAGGAAGTACCTCTCAGTGGACCAGTTCTCCTGGGATTGCTTCTAGAGAGAATAATTGCTAATATCCAGGCTGTGACTACTGAAGAGGCCAATCTCCTCCACAGCTGAGGAGCTGGATTAGCAATCCTGGATAACATCCATCATTATCCCACACAGTTACACAGAACCAATGAATAGAGCCCTTATTTGGACACTGATCTTACTGCATCAAAAAGACAGTGACTGAAAACTCTGTACTGGAACCCTGCCACCACTGCCAGCATCACCATGAACCCCAGAAGAAGTGGGACAAGTTCTGTAGAATCATCAAGACTTCTATTTCATGGTACTAAAGTTCAAATTGATTCATTCTTTTTTCAAAATTCTAAATATAAGCTCTTTCTTCCAAATTAAGACCCATTATCTTTCACTTATCAATCGGAATTGAATCTACAACAGCAGCTTTTTATCCTCCTGCTTTTAAACAACTTATTTTCAGATTATAAAATTAATGCTTACTGTAACGCACTTGAAAAATAGAGCACTGTATAAAATGAGTTTAAGTCACCCACTTTTCCATCGCCTAGAGATTACTGTTAACATTTTAGTGTACCTTTCCAGTCTTTTTCTAGCATGTATCTTTTTTTTCAAAACTTTTTCTATCCTGCTGTTTTATTCCCATTTACTATATTGTGACACTAAGCATAGTTCTACTTACATGCTTAAATTCCTAAAAGAGGAATTTCTAGACCAAAGCATGTAATCATTTGGAGAGATCATACTGTAAATCACACCAGAAAATGTACCAATAAATATTCAGCAGCAGTCTACAAGATTATTGTCTACATATTTCCTTGTATCCTCTAAACATAGTACATTGTCCTTTTTCTTTTTTTCTAACACCCAAAAAGCTAGCCCAGACAATTTTTATTTCTGATCATACTACAAAAGCTGTCACCCCATTTATACAGGCAACAATTACACACATGACCACATTTAAATATGTTGGGTGTGTGTGTGAATATACATACATATTTGAGGAAATTTAACCAGAACTAAATTAATGGTTAAGGGAATTAACAACAACAAAAAAATGTTTATTCTTAAAGCATTTATCTAAAGCACAAGGTAAAATCTAAGTGAGTAACTACCACACAATCATAAAAAGATCTAGATTTCCATTTCTTATTCTCTATCAAGTATCATATACCACTAGTATTATTCTTAAATTATTTGAAATATCAGCGTTTTGTTTTTGTTTTTTAATATCAGGGTCTGTAACTATAGCACAGTATCTTTTCAAAACTCCTTTATCCTATCAGATTTCTAATGTCACAAGCACAGAGAATGAAAAACATTCTCTGACATGTTACAAGCAAAGAGACATGAAAAATATTCTCTTTTCATTAAGTGAAGCCAGATCAGACTTCAAAAATTAAAAATTACTCCCATGAACAAATGTTGGCAGTTGTATCAGTCAAATTTCTGGCAGATTATACAGATGAAACAGATGATACATTCAAACTGGCTAATGTGAGAAGAGTTTTATAAAGGGATCATTCATAAAGATGTAGACAGGGTTTAGAAAACAACCAAGAACAGAACAATACCCCAGGGCTATTAAGAATAGGAAAACTATTGCCCATCCCCATGCTTGAAGGGGTATGAAAAGAGAGAAATTACTGAGAACCAAAAAAGACTGGCTAAATACAGAGGGCTTCCTAATAGGAGCTGTACCTTTGCCAAGGAATATAACTATCCCTGGCTGAAATTAAATTAAACAACTACGTTATCTGTTAATGTTTAAATTTTCTCCAAAAAACAAAAACTAATTTGGGGGTAGAGGGCAGGGAAACTGACTATAGGTTTATAACTAGAAGTGTACATTAAGCTGCATCTTTAAAAAAAAAATGGTGACATACTAACATTAATATATACCTGCATAAGTAACAAACCAAAGTCAATAAAAAATACCAAAGAAACAAATTCTATCTTAGAAAAAGGTTTAAGTAATTGTTACTGCTTTGTTTCAGTCGAGGTAAGCAACATGGATAGTCCTATGGGCTAATTATAAATGCTACTATATTTTTTGTGAAAACTGTATTTAAAATTCAAGTAAAAAATCACTTTTCTCGTCTTGTAGCTGAGTTTATAGCATAAAACTTACCACTGGCAGTGTAATAACAGCTCCTACTTTCTTAAAAATCACTGTAGTCTTAAAGACATTACCACTAAATAAGAGTAATTTTAAAAGTTCAGAATAGATGTTGCTAAATTTGATCCACCATACAAATTAATTTCATAAACTCAAAAATGATGCCAAGGAAGCACTATAGGGAAAATTTAAGAAATGTGTCATGGATTTTCAAATTCTAGTGGAATCTGAAGACTTGTTGTGCTACTTACAACTATATTTGCTCTGTTAACTAACACTATCTTACATGTATATAGACATCAATCATTTTTCAATGAGTTTTCATCTATTATCTCATTTAATCTTTAAAAATAACTCAATATAGATGGGCAAATCTTATCTCTACTTTGCTTATAATCATGAAACCTGAAATGAGTTGACAGTTAAGTCTGTGCTCAAAATTATTAAATAGAGCAAGAACAAAAACCAAGCTTCTGACTTGCCAAGCTAAAGGAAATACAGAAATCTTTCTTACTACCACACTGAGACCCATTTGTTTGGGTCTAAAAATTTGTTTTAGTCAGCCTGGGCTGCTCTAACAGAAATACCACAGGGAGAATGGTTTTAACAAAAGCAAGTTTATTCTTACACAGTTTGGTAGGCTACAAGTCCAAATTCAGGATGTCCACTGCAGGGGAAGGCTTTGCCCCTTGTTGGCTCTGAAGGAAAGTCCAGTATTGTATCAGTCTCTGTCCTGGGAGCATCTTGGCATAGGAAGTTCAGGTCTGAAGGACGCACTCTTCTCTCAGTGCTGCTTTCTCGATGGTGTGAGGTTCCCAATTCTCAGCCTGCTTCCCTTTCCTTTCATCTCTTGCAAGATGGGCAAGCCATACTCCAGGGAAACTCCGTTTACAGTGGAGCAGAGAGGTCATCTTGTGAAGGGATTTACAGCCCCACCCTAATCCTTTAACATACAGCATAGGAAAACCACAAAATAGAGGACAGTCCAAAAATACTGGGAAATCATGGCCCAGCCACATGGCTACATCTATTTTGGGGGGAACACAATTCAATCCATGACAAAATTCAAGAAAACTTTTACATGAACATGCTACATACAAGGTCATTTTACGTTTAAATTTTTAGGAAAGTAGCCAGAATGCATCCCTTCCATGACTATCCCTTTATTAACAATTTCTATGTAAATATAGAGCAATTTTGCCTTTAAACTGAAACTAAACCCAGTGCCATCGAGTTGATGTCAATTTTCACTCACAGTGACCCTAAAGGACAGAGTAGAACTTCCCCATAGTTTCCAAGGAGTGCCTGGCAGATTTGAACTCCCAACCTTCTGGTTAGCAGCCATAGCACTTAACCACTACTCCATGGAAACTCCAGGGTTTCCATTTTGCCAGTCACTTTTAAAAGCACATATACATAAAATTACACAAATAAGAACTCGCTCAAACTAATAAAAAATAACCATTTATTCCAACAGTACTCCTGTTGCATAAAACATTTCTGTAAGATACCACATGCATTTGGGATAGCCTTCAGAATATATTCTGTATAATGTTTTCTATAGCAAGAATCTAGATAGGATTTTTTTAATAGGTAAAATTCATTTACAGCCAAACCTGATGAATAATGGATATTAACATTTTGTTTTTAAGTCAAATATAAACTACTAATCCTCTATCCTATTACTATCCTTTATTTTCTTCATTGTACTTCCACAGCCTCATACACTATATATTTATATGTTTACTGCCTATCTGTCCACTAGCACAAAACAACATAAATTTTGTCTATTGCTGTTATCACCAGCACCTAAAACAGTACCAACAAGAATGCCAGTAAATATTTCATCAACTAGATTCTCAAAATGATTAGCTGGAAAGGCAACACTCCCTTTTTTTTTTTAAGTGTACAGCTAGCCTTCTAACTTGATAGTCACATATTTTATAATTTTCAAATTTAGCTGGTAAGGCATGACATTCAAGAACTGCAGACTCTTCTAATTAAAAGTTGGGACAATACTTCAGGCTACTGAAATGCTGGATATATTTGCATCCATATTGTAAGTATATTATTTTCTACTAAAATCATAAAATATAATTCTATATTCAGAATATAGGTTATTTAAATCTCAAAAAACCCCTACATTCAATATTCAAGAGGAAACAAATTAATCAAAACAAAACAGTTTGACAAAGGAATCACCAGTATCAAACCTACCGGATCCACAGTAGGCAAAACATCTTTCTTCTCTAGGCCATCAACTTCATCTTCATCTGTGCTGTATTCTTCCATTGTTTCACCACTAACAAAGTGGATGACTCTCCTCGGGACTTTCTTCTTTTTTCCTACGACTCCCAGTTCAACATTTTCAAAGCCTCTCTCATTACTCACCTATATCGATAATAAGAAAAAAATTACGAAAATATGAATTTCAAACGGTAATTTTGTTTCATATGACAAACTAACTTTATTCTAGGGAATGAAGAATCATAAACAAGTTTTTATTTTTTTAATAAATAAAACAGATAATACATTCAAAAGAATATATAGCACATATATGTTTAAACAAACAGTTTAAGAAACTAAGTACAATAGTTCAAGCCACAGCAACCCAAATTATACAACAGTAAAGACATGCAGGATATCAGTTATTTTAAAGAACAATGCTAACTATGTAATATACAATGTCTTAGTTATCTAGTGCTGCTAAAACAGAAATACCATTAAATGAATGGCTGTAACAAACAACTTGATTCCCTCACAGTCTAGTAGGCTACAAGTACACATTCAAGACACCAGCTCCAGGTAAGGCTTTCTCTGTCAGCTCTAGATGAAGGTCATTGTCATTAATCTAGGAGCTCCTCAGTTTAGAGACTCTGGGTTCAAAGGATGTGTTCTGCTCTAGTCACTAATTACTTTGTGGTATGAAGTTGTCTTGTCTCTGCTTGCTTCTCTTTTCATGTTTCAAGAGAAACTGACTCAAGATACAACCTAATCTTGTAGATTGAGTCCTACCTCATTAATGTGACTGCCTCTAATCCCGCCTCATTAACATCACTTATATAGAATTTACAAATTAGAAAAATCACATCAGATGATAAAACGGCAGTCAATCACACAATGCTGGGAATCATTGCCTATCAAGTTGATACACAATTTAGAGAGACACAATTCAATCCGTAACATATAATAGCAAAGCCAAAACATAAATATATATACACATACATTAGATATATAAAATTAACAGTTTATATAAGGTACCAAAAAAAAATAAAATAAAATAACCAAACCTGTTGCCGTTGAGTCAATTCCAACTCACAGCAACCCTACAGGACAGGTTAGGGTTAGATCAGCCCCTAATGTTTCCAAGGAATGCCTAGTGGATTTGAACTGATGACCTTTTGGTTAGCAGCCATAGTACTTAACTACTACTTCACCAGGGATTTTTCCTGTATCAGGTAACTCATCTATATTTTTGGATTTGAGCTTAAACATATGCTAAGAAATTGAGTATACCATGGATTGCCATAAGAAGGAACAAATCCGTCTTCAAAGAAGTACTACCAAAACACTCTTTATAGGCAAGGATGCCAAGACTTCACCCATTTACTCTGAACATGTTATCATAAAGGACCAGTCCCTGGAGAATGACATCATGTTCAGTAAAACAGAGGATCTGTGAGAAACAGGAAGATACCCAACAAAATGGACTGACAAACTGGTCTCTAGCATAACAATGACTGTAAAGCTGGCAAAGGACCAAGCAGTATGTTACTGTATTGCATATCAGTCACTAAGAGTCAAAACCAACTTGATGGGACCTAACAACAATAATATCTGAGCAAAACAAACATCATCACGCTTAACTCTGAACCTCTTCTCGAAACCAAAACCAAATCAAACCCATTGCCATTGGATCAATTTCATCACAGCGACCCTACAGGACAGAAGAGAACTGTCCCATCGAGTTTTCAATGAGTACTTAGTGGATTTGAACTGCCAACCCTTAGGTTAGCAGCCATAGCTCCTAATCACTACACCACTCAGGCTTTACAGAACAGGAGTCTCTTATTCAAATGCCTTTAGGGCTAATCAGGTCCCAAAATGAATGAAGTATATAGGAAGCAAGAAACTCGGTGAAGAACACACGCCTCAACTAAAGACATTTAAACTGAAAAATTTTAAAGCACTGTGAAGGCCAAATAAAAGTAATTTGTAAGTGAAATATGGAAAGCAGTTCATGATGAACTTCCCAAACTTCTTGGTCAACAATACGTGTGTGACAACACTTTTCTGATAGTAAGAAGATTTTCCAAATTTTAAAACTATAGTAACCTATGGAATGCTAATTTACAACCCAATTTCACTCCAAAGAAAATGTTAATATTACCATTCATACATACAGTCATGGTCCAAATTCAGAGTAAATGCATACGATAGGTGAGAGTAAAGATCTTCTTAATATCATCCTATGTAAAGTTTAAACTCCTAAGAAAGGCATTTTGCATCTTCTTACTACAAGACTTTTTTTAAAAAAACACAGTACAAGTAATTGTGGAGAAAACTCTGTTAACAGTGGTTAACCCTTGGGATAGAAACTAAGATGTGCAAGGGGATCTTTTCTTCTTTTTTGTTGTTTTTTGCTTTTTATGACAAGAATATGTCCATGTATTACCAGTATAATTTTTAGACCCAGGCAAAACATACAGTACATGGCTATAAAACTGCTATGATTAGAGATCACATGGGTGGATTCTACTGGATAATCACAAGTTCAAAGATTTTGTTCCCCACCAACTTGAATGATTCGATAGGAACCCTAGGGGGCAGTGAGTTTATACTAATGAGGGAGGAAAAACTCAGAAACAGAAGAAAGGCTGCACAACTTGAATGTCATCAACGTCACTAAATTGTACATACAGAAATTGTTGAACTGGTATTTGTTTTGTTGTGTACAGTCTCAGCAACAACAAAATAAATAAAATTTAGAAGTGAAAACAATTCTATCCGCTATAATTATTCTTGGAAACCCTGGTGATGTAGTAGTTAACGTTCTACGGCTGCAAACCAAAAGGGTGCAGTTCAAATCCACCAGGCACTCCTTGGAAACCATATGGGGCAGTTCTACTCAATCCTATAGGGTCTTTCTGAGTCGTAATCAACTCTATGACAGTGAGTGAGTTTAGTTTTGGTTTACAATTATTCTTGGAAAACCTGGTGCTGCAGTGGTTAAGTGTTACAGATGTTATTCTAAAGGCTGGTGGTTCTAATCTACCAGGTACTCCTTAGAAACTCTAAGAGGAATTTCTACTTTATCCTTTAGGGTCACTGTGAGTCAAAATCAACTCAACAGCAATGGGTTTTTATAAGTATTTTTACCTTTGTAGATAAAATATAATTTGAATTCATAGTTATCATGCAACCAACTAGAAGAGCTATTAGAACTGCAGTGGCTGAGACTGGATTATACTGATAAAACAAATAGACTAGATTTGCCCAATTATGCAGGTGTAGTCAACTTTTCTGTTAAGTGGATATTTTTTTCTCTTACTCATCCAAGGTCTTTCTTAGAAAGGAAATATGATTCCTCTGTTCTTCACTTCATTAGCTAGGATATAAATCCACTCATCTACAACCTGAAGAACACATGGATTATTCCAAAACACAGGTGACATCACTGGCTGCAACTACAGCTGGAGATCATAAAATTTTTATGGCACAGCATGGCCTTCTATGGGTTCACTTGGAAAAAAATCCCAGTTCTTCCTAACCTGTTTTCAGGGTTCAAATAAACCCCAGCTCTTAGGAAAGAATAGCCACTTGATTGTTTCCTTGAACAACAAATAAAACCAAATCACTCATGCTACCTTTCTTCCACCTTTATTCCCACCCAATCTCATGTTTCCCATTGACAATGATATGGTTTATGGCTGTTCTGATACCAACATTTCTTTTGGACCATTACTTGGCTTTTTAGGTCCTTTTATTTTCTATGCAAAGGAAAGACAGAGTTAGGTCACAAGGCACCATACTAACTGGATAAAACTAATGCCAAAGAAACACCCTAGAACACTTCCAGTACATTACCACGTCCCATCTCCTATTACAGCCAAAGCAGCTTCTCACTGCTACTTTCAGGCAATCTCTCATTGGTTTAATTTTTCCTTCTAAGACACATGTAAAGGAGAAGGGGTATCTCTCAGCGGCTCCGGTATGGTACTTTATCTTCCTTAAAGGACATTAACAAAACACTCTGGCTAAGTCATAAGGACTAGTATAAAATTATTAACTGTCTTCATTAACCATGACTCTTGGCTCTTAACTATGCAAAGGCAACCAACTGTGTGGATCATAACAAATATGGATAACACTGAGGAGAATGGAAATTCCAGAACACTTAATTGTGCTCATGAGGAATCTGTATGTGGATCAAGAGGCAGTCATGCAAACAAACCAAGGCAACAAAGTACAGCTTAAAGTCAGGAAAAGTATCTGTCAGGGATGTATCCTTTCACCACACCCTTTAACTTCTATGTGGAGTAAATAATCTGAGAAGCTGGACTTTATGAAGAAGAACAAGGCGTCAGGATTGGAAGAAGATTCATGAACAACTTTTATTACACAGATGATACAATCTTGCTTGTAGAAAGTGAAGACGATTTGAAACACTTACTGATGAAGATCAAAGACCATAGCCTTAGTATGACTGCACCTCAACATAAGGAAAACAAAAATCCTCACAACTGAATTAGTAAGCAACATCATGATAAATGGAGAAAAGACTGAGGTTGCCAAAGATTTCACTTTACTTGGCTCCACAATCAACGACCACGAAAGAAGAAGGCAAAAAAATCAAAAGATGCATTGCATTGGAAAAATCTGCTGCAAAAAAACCTCTTTAAAGTGTTGAAAAGTCAAAACATCACACTTTGAAGACTAAGATGTGCCTGACTCAAACCATGGTATTTTCAGCCACATCACATTAATCCAAGAGCTGGACAAGAATAAGACAGAGGAACTGATGCCTTTGACATGTAGTGCTGGAGAAGACTATTAAATGTACCATGTACTGTCAGAAGAACAAACAGATCTGTCCTAGAGAAAGTACAACCAGAGTGCTCCCAGAAGGATGGTGAGATGTCTTACATACTTTGGACATGTTGTGACGAGGGACCAATCCCTGCAGAAGGACATCATGCTTGTAGAGGGTCAGTGAAAAAGAAGAAGGCCCTCCACAAATGGACTGACACAGTGACTGTAACAACGGGCTTAAGCATAAAAATGACTGTGGGCATAAAGAAGGACAGGCAGCATTTCATTCTGTTGTGCATAGGGTCGCTGTGAGTCTGAACCAACTCGACAGCACCTAACAACAATAACTTGGCTATTATTCTTTTTAAAAGGGTAAAAAAAAATCTACAAAGAAGGCTGAAACATTTATGTGTTTCTAATACCAACATGAGACAAGCATAAATAACTTTGAGTAATATGCTCTACACATATGTACTTTAACATTATGCACTCTAATCACCACATTTAATACACACATTTTTATTAAAAACAGAGTTTTAAGGTTTCTCTTTTTTAAAAATCATTTTTCTATTTGGTAAAGTGCAATTTTGGGGGTTATCATGTTAAACTGGGGGTCAGCAAGTTTTTCTGTAAAGGGATAGACAGTAAATATTTTGAGCTTTGTGGGCCATATAATCTCCATTACAATTACTAAATTCAGAGAAAACATCCATGGACAAAAAGTAAATGAATGGATGTAGCCATATTCCAATTAAGCTTTATCCACAAAAAGGTAGCCAGGCAGATTTATCTGACAAGCTGTAGTTTATCACCCCAGTATGGTTAAGGAACCATACTGGCAAGTGCAAATCTATGAAAGACAATCCATGACATGTGATTATGACCAGTACTTGAAGGGGGGGAGGAGGGCAGAGAAGGGAGGCATTGATGAATAACACCAGCCTGAAAACAATTTGGTACTCAATTTCCTACAATTACAAATAAAAGCTATTCAATTTTGCAAAACTCCATTCCTACAAACAACTGGAGAGAAAAATTTTACTACAAAATATACACATTCCATTTCAACAAACTTCAAAGGTCTTAAAAGATAACTTCATAACATTAGGACATAATGCAATTCAACATCAGTTAACATTTTACTGTGTTTTATGCTTAACCAGACTGAAAATCTTATCTTGTTCTCAGGTCAGTTTTTCATCGCAATTTTCGTTTTATGTGCTCTGAAAGCACCCAGTAGAGGCTAGGCTAAAAAAGAAGACCCTCAGTAAGATGGACTGACACAGTGGCTGCAACAATGGGCTCTACCACATAACAACTGTGAGGATGGCACAAGCCTCGGTAATGTTTTGTTTTGTTGTACACAGAGTTGCTATAAGTTGGAACCAACTCCACTGCACCCAGTGGCAAAAAGAGCATCCAGTACTTCTTCCTTGAAACATGTACCACACTTAGAATTACTTACTCTATGTTGCCCTCCCCAACCAACATATAAGCAACATAAGGTTAGGTACAATGTGCGTCCTCACTGATAGACCCTTTAGCCTAAAGTTTCTGACACACAGTAAGTGCTTAGTAAAGGAAGTGCAGAGTAAACAAATGAATAAATAGTAATGAAAATTTTAACTCCCTTAGTAATATTGAGGTTGAGATTTTTGGTTAAATGTCACAACAGGTAGCATATTATCTGGTTACAGGTCCAATTTAAACACAGACCCCTTTCCTTACGTGACTTGGAGTTTCTAAATTCAGATAAATAAGTGAAGAGTTATAGAATAGCAGCCCCTCTCCACCCAAGTTTCCACCTCTTCTGTCTCCTTCCTTGTACTGTGTTCAACCCTGGGCACAAATCTGAGATTCCCCAAGATAAATTTATTTCTCCTTCAGGATTGTGAATATATAAACCATTTATATAGTATGAACTCATCTGTGTTTAACAAGAAAGAAAACATATGCATAAAAAAATACCTGAAAGAATATACTGGAAACCTGACAACACTCACTTTAGGGTAGGAGAATGTGAGCAAAGGGCAGTAGGGATATTCTGGGTGACCTTTCACCTCTTGCTCTACATCCCTCTTTGTTGTTTCAGTGCTTATTTTATTTTTTATCAAGAATATGTAGTAAACACCCTATACAGTGCGATGGATCACTTTTGTATGGCCTTTCTCACCACTGTCAAATAACTACCACCCTGGTGATTGGGTGGAACTATGCAGACATGGTAATTATAGCCCAAGGGGATTGATAAGTTTGATACCCTGCTGAGCTTGAAATCAGCCATCCTGAGACAGAAAAGGAAGAATCCCAGGAAGAACATCAAGAAGAACACCCAGGAGACAGCATGTCCTTTGGACCCAGGACCACTACACTGAGAAGCGCCTGGAGAAAAGAGACTAAGAGAAACAGAGCTGTAACCCAGAAGCTGGTAATAAGCAGTGGCAGGAAACGGCACAGTGGGCTTGCTGGCCTACAGACTGAGAAAACTGAGCACCTCTGAGCACAGGCCAATGGCCAGGTAGAGATGTTCCTGTAAATATGGTTGGAAAGACACTGTCCTGATGGAAGAATTGTACCTTGAGCTTGAACTATAATTGTTACTTCCCTAATAAACCCCATAATCGTAAGTACAGTTTATGAGTTCTGTGTGGCCACTGCAATGAATTACCAAACACAGCAGCGTGTTACATGACGAAAGGTTGGTAAAGATGGCAAACAGAGGGAGCATATCCAACCACCACATAGGAATCAGCCTTGGACCTACGATTTTCATTCTCTTTCTCCTTGCTAAGTTAGAGGAGGTCAGACACTGACCCATAATACCAACAAGTCGAAACCAAGAGCATCTCTGTAAACAACATTTATCTTGAAAATCATTTATACACATGCTACTTTGCTATTAAAGACATTCAAAGATGAAGTAGCAATGGAAAACAATTCTAGTAACAGAAATAAAAATAAAATGGAAAATGTCTAAAATGTTAATAAAAGGTTGAGTTCAAACGCACCTGTGAACAACAGCATGTTTCAACCAAAAATGAAAATGGCTCCTTAATGTATTGTGTTGTCCCCTAAATTCCTTATTACAGACTACCTTACTCCTTCAAGAGCAGGGGAAAAAAATCCATATAGGCTAAAACCAAAACCAAACCAAACCCAGTGCCACTGAGTCAATTCCGACTCATAGCAACCCTATGGGGCAGAGCAGAACTGTTCCACAGTTTCCAAGGAGCACCTGGTGCATCTAAACTACCAACCTTTGGGTTAGCAACTACGCCATCAGGGTTTCCAGTATAAAGACTAGTACGTGTAAAAGTTTTTAATGCAAATTACACCTTATAGTGCAAACTCTGGCACACAGTTGTTAAGTGCTATGGCTGTTAACCAAAAAGTCAGCAGTTCAAATCCGCCAGGAACTCCTCAGAAACTCTCTGGGGCAGTTCTGCTCTGCCCTACATGGTCACTATGAGTCAGAATCACCTCAACAGCAATGAATGCATTTTATAGTACATTGTTGTTACATACCACTGCGTCAGTTCCAACTCATGGAGATCCTATGTACAACAACGGAACGAAACATGGCCCACAGCTGTTGCTATGTTTGAGTTCATTATTGTGAGCCACTGTGTCAATCCATCTAGTTGAGGGTACTCTTCTTTCTCATTCACCCTCTACTTTACCAAGTATGGTGTTCTTTTCCTGTCATCAGGACTGGTCTCTCCTGATAATACGTCCAAAGTAGAAGAGAAAGGTGTTGCCATTCTCTCTTCTAAAAGCATTCTGGCTATATGTCTTCCAAAACAGACCTGTTCTTTCATTCTTCAAATTGTGGTGTTCAGATTGACCTTTTTCTGGAAGTCCGTATTACAGTCAATATTCTTTGCCAACACCATAATTTGAATGCATCAATTCTTCTTGAGTCTTCCATATTCATTATACAGCTTTTATATGCACACAAGGTGACTGAAAATACCATGTTTTGGATTAGGCACACCTCAGTCCTCAAAGCAACATCTTTGCTTTTTAGTATTCTAAAGAGATCTTTTACAGCATATTTTGCCTAGTGCAATACATTGTTTGATTTCCTGACTGCAGCTTCCATGGGCATTGCTTGTGGATCCAAGTAAAATGAAATTCTGACAACATCAATACTTTCTTGGTTTATCAACATGTTGCTTATTGACCGAGTTGTGAAGAGTTTTGCTTTTTTCATGTTGAGTTACAATCCATACCAACCTTCTGATCTTCATCAGTAAGGATTTCAAGTCTTCTTCATTTTCAGCAAGCAAGGCTGTATCATCTGTATATCACAGGCTGTTACTTAGTCTTCCTCTAATCTTCTTCAAATAGTCCAGTTTCTCAAATTATTTGCTCAGCATACAGACTGACTCGTTAGGTGCCACTGAGTTGGTTCCAACTCATAGTGACCCCATGAACAACAGAATGAAACACTGCCTGGTCCTATGCCATGTCCACAACCGTTTTTAAGCTTAAGCAGTGTTGCAACCACTGTGTCAATTCATCTCATCAAGGGTCTTCCTCTTTTTCACGGACCCTCCACTCTACCAAGCATGATGTCCTTCTCCAGGGACTGATCTTTCCTGACATGTCCAAAGTATGTAAGATGCAGTCTTGCCATCTTTACTTCCAAGGAGCACTCTGGTTGTACTTCTTCCAGAACAGATCTGTTTGCTCTTTTGGCAGTCCACAGTACATTCAACATTCTTCTCCAACACCACAATTCAATTTGTGGTGATCAGATTGACTAAGTACAGTGAAGGGATACAACCCTGACTTAGACCTTTCCTGATTCTAAACTATGCAGTATCCTCCTGTTCTGTTTGAATGACCGCCCTATCAGTCTATGCACAGGTTTCTCATGAGCACAAGTATTCTAGAATTCTTAACCTTTGCAATGCTATCCATAATATGTTATGATCCCCACAGCTGAATGCCTTTGTATATTTAATAAAACACAGACTAGAAAGGACTTATTACTCCATCTCTGAAAAAACTGGCCAGTGGAAACCTAATGAATTATAGCACAGCACTGTATGATATAGTGTCATAGATGAGCCTCTCAGGTTGGAAGGCAGCTAAAATAACAATGAGGGAAGAGCTGCTTCTCAAAGTAGAGTTGACCTTAATGACTTGAATGCAGTCAAGTTTTCTTCCCAACCCTCATTTGCTGTTGAGGCACAACTCAAAATGAGAACACATGGCTTCTGCCGCTAGTAACTAGAAGGTGGAATGTACAAAATATGAATCTAGGAAAACTGGAAGTCATGAAAAATGAAATGGAACACACAGATATCCTAGGCGTTGTTGAGCTGAAATGGACTGGTGTTGGCAATTTTGAATCAAACATCTATATGGGCTACTATGCCAGGAATGACAAATTGAAAAGGAATAACACTGCATTCACTGTCTAAAAAAACATTTCAAGATCTTTCCTAAAGTACAATGCTGTTTGTGGTAGGATAATATCTATTTGACTACAAGGAAAACCAGTTAATACAACTATTATTCAAAGTTACATACCAACCACTAAGGCCAAAAGTGAAGAAACTGAAGATTTTCACCAATTTCTGCAGTCTGAAATTGATCAAACATGCAATCAAGAAGCACTAATTGGCATACGAGTGTACAAAACAAAGAAGCATCAACACAGGGCCGTCAAGTCAATTCCGACTCACAGAAGTATCAGTAGTTGGAAAATATAGTCTTGGTGATACAAAGGACACAGGAGGCTATATGATAGAATTTTGTTAGACCAACAACTTACTCATTGGAAGTATCTTTTTCAACAACACAAACAGCAACTATACACATGGATCTTGCCAGACAGAAAACATAGGAGCCAAATCGACTACATCCTATCATATAAGAATCAAATTTACATTCAGGGGCCATTATCGACTGAATTGTGTCCCCCTCAAAAAATATGAGCTGAATTCCTGGCTGTCTTACTTGTGTGGAACCCCTGGTGGCTTAATGGTTACAAGCCACAGCTGCTAAGCAAGAAGAGGTCAGCAGTTTGAATCTACAAGGAGCTCCTTGGAAGCTGTACAGGGGGATTCTACTCTGTCCTATACGGTCACCAAGAGTCAGAATGGATTTGACAGCAGTAAGTTTTTTTTCTTACTTCTGCATATGATCCTTGTCTGGAAACAGGTTTTCCTTTGTTATGTTAATGCCACGTCTGGCAATTAAGTCTGAAAACTTAAGTGCCCTAAGTGTATATACCTCCTTGCTGAATATCACTAGGATCATCTTTGAAGTACTCTCCTTGGGAAGCTATGCACCAACGCCAGCACCCAGTCCACTCTTCAAAGCAATTTTGGAACTCTTTCTGCAATGGCTATTGTGCACAGTGGCATGGTGGCACAGTAGCAAGTTTGCAAACTTACTTGTACAGTTATCTGTCAGGGAGTTTTGGGCCAGCAAACAACTGTACTGCAATATCCTCCCTACTCACCTGCTATGGCCCCCAATGACATTTTTCTTTATCCAAAGATAAAGGAAATATTGAAAAGAAGACATTTTGATGATGGCCAATCCCGTAAAAGAGTTCCAAAATTGCTTTGAAGGGTGGACTAGACACTTGCCTTGGTGCATAGCTTCCCAAGGTGGGTACTTTGAAGGTGACCATTGTGATATTCAGCAATAAGGTGTGTAACACTTTTTCTAGGATGAGTTCGCAAACCTGTCAGACCTCATAATGTCACACCAGTACAGGGTATATCCTAAATCTAATTACTTTGGTGTTATAAAAAGGCCAGAACAGACACAGAAACACACACACACAGGGAGAAAAGATGCCTTGTTAAGGGTAATCTACAGGCCAAGGGATCCTAAGGGCTAACAAAGCAAAGACCCTGATTTGGACTTGCAGTCTCCAGAACCAGGAAAAATAAAAATAAAAAAAACAGATTTCTGTTTTTTAAAGTCACCCACTTGCAGTATATGTGTTATCACTGCACTAACACAGGAATTATCCTATAGGAGGAAATGTCTTACTAACATTCAAGTACTTAGTCTCAAAAACAGAGCAACCAAAAGCACCTGCAAGAAGACAGCCAGAGACAGGAAAACTAGACGAATGTAAACAGGGAATCCGGGTTAGAGAGGGTGGGGTGGAGAAGGCGCAAATGAGTTTGACATATTGCAGGGTTAGCCAGCAGTGTTGCAAAACAACATGTGCATTAACTATTTGATGAGAAACTTTCACTGAAACCACAATTTGAAAAAAAGGGGAGGCAGTGTTTAAGTCTCACTGAGGATGGAAAGATTTCTACATAGGAGTAACTTAAGGTTTTTAACCACCAAAACTGTATGTTCTTGAACTGGTTTCAACTACAGCATTTTCTTCATTAGTTTTACTTGGCTAAAGACACCTTAGCTACTAATTTAGACTACCAAATCCCAAACAAAACAAAAACTTGACCTAACTCTCTACACCTGCGCCATTGTCAATACAAAAATCACTAACTGCAGTACATAGCTAACGCGCACTTGAAATGTGACTACTGGAAATGGAGATAAGCTTAAACCGTAAAATACAGACCAGATTTCAAAGATGTAGTATCAAAAAGAGAATGTAAAAATCTCATTAATAATTTTCATATTAGTTATATGCTGACATGTTTCTACATAATGGGTTAAATGAAATATAATATTAAGTTCACCTTTTCGAACACTTTTTGTGGTTACTAGAAAACTTATATATGCGCCGCGCATTGTATTTCTATCCAACAACGCAGCTCGGAGCCTTAGTTACCCCGTAGGTGAAATGGGAATACCAACACCCACACCAAAGGCTGGTAATGAAGAGGCAGGAAAATGAAGCCTGTAATGGTAGCTACCAGCTAACCAAAGGACTGATGCCCTGGCAGGGATCTGCACACGGTGAAACTGAGAAGTGACCGAAGCCATCGTCACCTGGCTCCCAGGACAGCCTTTGGGGAAGGCACCTTTCTCAGCTGATCCGGAAAGCCGAGGCCTTCGCACAGTTTGCAGTGCTGTCAGCGAAGAGACTGTGAGGGATGCCCGGTCTGGGCATATAATGGTGTTAAATGAAATAATGCCCCTCACCAGTTTCTCTCAGAGGAGGCGCGGGTACTGTGAGGAGGAACCCCGAAACGCACCTCCAGCCACTGGACTGCTCCGAGGAAGACTCAGCAGGCCATAAGGGCAGCCTATTGACAAGACAGAAAAGCACCTCTGCGGTCTCGGCCTCAGCCTGGCGCCACTGACTCCCTGCGGCCCCACCTACCTGCTGCGCCGCGTCCCTGAACGCCGCGGCAGCTGCAGCTCCCGAGGCTGCGTCTGCTTCTCCTTCGATACCCGTTACTGGTTCCCGGTCCATGGTCGTTGCCGCCACAGGGCTGCTGGCGCTGGCGAGATACAGCGTAATGGCCGATAAGCCTACTTCCATCCTCCGCCTCCCGGCCCAGTCGTGACCGACTCCTGATGCCGGGAAGTGGCGCTCGCTGGCGGAGGCCACCTCGCCCCAAGCCCGGCCACGCCACAGGGGTGGGGTCGGCCGGGCCCAGGGACGGGGCGGGGCGGGGCGGGGCGGGCCGGCGCCCGCTTCGTCCGGCTCGGCAGCCTAGTGTGGATATCCCAGAGCCTGAGAGGCTCAGCGGAGGAGTCGAGGCAGGTGGGCGGGGCTAAAGGAGACGGGGGCGGGGCCTTCTGCGGCGTCGCTTCCGGCCCGGCCTACCTCCGGAGCCGGCTGAGCCACTGCCTGGCACCACTTGTGACGTCATGCGTTGTGGTAGTACCTGTACCTGATACCTGGCGTGGACGTTTCCGGGCAGTCACTCGCTAGCCGCGTCTGGGATAACCAAACTCCTTAGAGTGTTCTTTCCTACGCTTGAAAACATGAAGGAGAGCAGAGGCGTAGCAAGCGGCTATCTTGTCAAATTGAGACAGAGCCCCCACAGAGCTGTGTTCTTTACCTGGCTTCCTCCCCTACAGTACTGAATTGAAAAAGTGTTTCATTTGCTGGCCCACTCCCAAGCCCCAGTTCTGCATTTGAATCCTGCTTTCGCGTGAATGTTGTGTGTAAACCCCATTGCGCCTGCTTGGTATGGTTAAGAACGTTGCTAGCATAACCTGTACGAACTCTCTGTTTGTAAACTCCTTTAAAAATAAGCTGCCTGCCCTCCCTTGGTGAGCAGCCGTGGCAGCAGTAGCTCCACCTAAATCCATTTCCTGTACAGTGAAATAAAGGTGCCTTTCCTGTTGTCCCACCTTGGTCTCTGGTTTGATGCTAATATGGAAATCTGTTGGTATAGCAGATAAGTGCCATAGTTGCTAACTAAAAGTTCAGCAGTTTGAACCCACCAGGTGCTCCTTGGAAACTACGGGATAGTTCTACTCTGTCCTATACTGTCAGCCGACCCTAATTGTTTTTTTTTGGTTTAATGTGAGTCATGGAGACGCTGCTAAGCAGAACATCACGAGTTCGAATCCACCAGGCGCTCCTTGGAAATTCTATAGTGCAGTTGTACTCTATACTACAGGGTCACTATGAATTGGAATCAACTGGACAGCAGTGGGTTTAGGTTTTGTTAATTCAACCCATGCGGAGTAAGAACCTGTGGTTTCCACTCAGTTACAAAACCAGAGAATCATTTTATCATCTGTGTTTTAGGGTTTTCATAAAATTCTGACTTTTCTCATTTTTTACAAATGTCCAAACAAATAAAATCATGATTGTAATGATTAGTGCACGACTTTAACATCAAACTAGTTTGAGCATCTCCAGGTAGATGGCTTTTTATTACAAAATTTCAGCAAGCAAGTCTTCACTAAATTTTTCACAAATTTGTAAATCAAAAATAAAGCACAATTATTCTGGTCAGGGGAGTTAATTTAACATACTTTAAAATTCCATTTTCATACCTGTTCCAATTCAAGAACGTTCTAACATATGCTATCTGACTTGGTATCAGCAGGCCCAACACCCCTACAGCTTTAACTCTTTCTCTCTCATGTAAAAGTTCTTTTTCTTTACCCGCTAGTATTTTTGTATACTTTCCACCCTGCTTTAAATTATGATCAGCTAAAAACAAAACCGGGCTTAAAAACAAAAGTTGACAATTTAAAAATCATTAATTTAATAAATTAGATAGAACACTATAATGCTGTAATTCCTTTGATACAGTCAATTTAGTTTGGTGTTAAGATAAGTAAGGAACATGACCTGGATGCTGTCTACTAGTACTATCAAGGATATGACAAAATTGTGTAACAAACTGAAAACAGTCGACTGTTGAAGACTTCACAATTTTCAAAGACAGTTCTGTATCATGTATTCCACATCTCTGCTCTGTATTACTTGCAAGAAGGGTAAGCAACAATCTTCTTAAAAAATTGTGGAATGTTTATTAATGCATGATTTTATTTTCCAAACTATTTAACATCAAATTACAGTTTTCCCTTCTGAATCAGAACTTTTCGGGATTTATAAGTCTATTCTTAGTCTACTGAAAATTCAAAATGCAAGTCATATTGACACATGTACTAGAAATATTTTCTGAGAACAGTTATTTTTAACAAAAATATACAACTGAAAAGAAGTTTATTACAAATGAACTTAACGCAACACAAAAGCATTAAAAGCCCACTGATTTTACTTTGGGCATTTACATTTTTTGTCATTTCCAAATTGTCAGAGTTCAACTAAAAGAGGGCAACAAAGTAGTAACTCAAATTTTTCCTTCTCTTTGAGGCAGTAGTATTGTATCACTATGAAAAAACAAAAATAAATTCAGATACAGTAAAAACTGTGAAAGCTGGAATCTGCAACAACTGAAAACCTTTCAGAGAAGGAAAACACAAATATCTGTGGTAAGACTACATCACATCAAAGATCAAAAACTTCTGAGGCCCATAAAAACAAGGCAGTCCCACTGAATCACAGATCTCACTGGTATCACTGTATTATATTCAATCTACTTAACTGGGGACTAAATGTATCATTTACTGATACATATGGAGTTAAAAAGATGAGTTTGGAGGCAGGGCTAACAGGGCACCATAGACACATCATACTGTCCTTCTGTAGCGAAGACAAAACTCTAATCATCAAACAAAGGGATAAAGAAACAAATTAAACACTGAATAGAAGAAGAAACTGAAGGAAAACAAAGAGGAGATATGGCATGGAGGTCCCTGCCAAGTAACATAACACAGTGTCATCCTCTTGGAGGACAGCCATCAAGGACCCCAATCAGGGAGTACAGGAAGACAACTTCACAGGGCTTCCAACAGGAGACAGAGCACCTGGTAACCAGAGAAACATGCTTCCTCACCCTTCCACCTTCTGACCTATACATCTTTTACACAACTGACAGGCCACACTGAGCCATTCTGGCCAGTGAACTTCAGGCCTGCCACAAGCCAGTGTCCACCCCATCCCACCCACCAGTTTCTGCCCCACCATTTTCTCCTCTTTTCTTTCTCTCTCCCCAGCCTATACGTCACCTCTATCCCTTCCCACTAGGTTGCACCCTACCACTGTGGCTCGAGAGAAACCAGCCCACCAACAACCCAAGTCTACCCCATCCCCATCTGTTGGCTCTAGCTGTGACATTTCTAATTTTCCCACTCTTTCTTTACGTTCTCCCTCCCACCTTAATGGTACCTCATCTTGCGGAGCTATGTTGCAAGACTTCGGCTAGAGAGACAGTAAACCAGGCTGGGCCCACCCTGCCCCTACCGGCTAGTTCCTGCTACAATGCTAGTTTTTCTTTTTTCTTTTTGCTCTCCTCCCCTTTCTTCCTTGTCTCCCTCGAAGCTATCCTGTATCTCACGTCTACCCCTTCCTTCTGGGGCACAACATACTGCCTTAGCTAGAAAGACAATGGCCTAATTCCAGCCTAAATCTATACCACTATCACTCACTGGCTACTGCTGCACCAAAAAAAAAAAAAAAAAAAAACTATTTGTTATTCTTTCTTCTCTTTCTACCTCCCATCTATCTCCAAACCCCACCTATACCCCTTACCACCAAGTCCTGCCCCTAAGTACTGACTCTTGCCATGTGATTCTTTTCTTCTTTCTCTTTCTCCCTCACACCTAGCTCCATATACCACCTCTATTCTCCCCAAGAGGGCCACTACAGGTAGAGAGCCCACCATCAGCCCAGGTCTCCCACAACCCCCCTACCATCTCCTGCTGGACCATTTTATTATTTAGTATTATTATTTTCCCTTTCCTTCTTTTCCTTCCTGGTCCTACCTAGCCCCGTACCTGACCTCTACCTATTTCTGCCAGGCCGCACCACACCACCTTGGCTAGGAGAAGCACTGGCCCACCAAATCCCAGGTATACCCTGCCTAAAGTCGACAGCTCCCACAACCCCATTCCTTTCTCTTTTTTCCTTTTCTACCACTTTTCTTTTCTTTGTTCCCCTCACCTAGCTCTGTATACCACTCTCCTTCCCACTGGCCCTTACCATGCTGCAGCACCTACCACATGCCCACCTCTGGCCCACCACTACATCATGCCTACACTGCCCTTCCGTTCCAGCCATTTGACCAGCTGCTGAATGGAAGGTAGCAGAATCGTACCTCTCCCCATTACACACCCTTGTCTATCTGGAGAGAGGCTGTGAGCATTCCCATACTGCTAGAACATCAGGACACTGCCTGTACAGTCTGCCCTCAGCCACCTCACCAAACCACTGCAGCAACGCAGGCTCACTCTGCCTGATGTTTCCCTGCCCACCTGGACAAGGTGGTAAGAGCTACCATGCCCAAAGATGACCAAGCAGCAAAGCATGCCTGAGCTACTCTGATATACCAAAACAAAACAAAGCAGGGCAAAATAAATAAACATCAAATCAATCAATAAATTAATACATTAATGTCTCAAAGAAACCAGACAATATCAAAACATGTGAAAAGGTATGGCACAATGGATCCAGCGAATGTGATGACCCTCTGGCTGAAGAAAAGACCCTCTGGCTAAAAATACCAAATACAGAATTCAAAAGACTAACATTTAGGGCTGAACAAGAGATTAGGAAAGACCAAGGAAAACACAAAACTAATAAAAACAGAGCCAACAGAAGAAAGAAAAAATAAAGACTCAAGCAGAAATAAATGAAAAACAGGAAAACAACAGAAAGAATCAACAAGACCAAAAATTGGTTCTTTGAAAAGATAAACAAAATTGAAAAATTACTGGCTAAATTGACAAAACAGGAGGGGAAGCAAATAACCCACATAAGAAATGAGATGGGGACATTACAAAAAGCTACGTTGAAATACAAACAATCATAACAGGATACAATGAACTAACTGTATTCCAACCAATCTGAGAACCTAAACAGACAAATTTCTAAAAACACACTACCTACCTAAACCAACACAAACTGAGATAGCAAACCTGAACAGACCCATAACAAGAGATTGAAGAGGTGATAGTTAAAATGGCTAGATAGACAGCTAGCTAGATAGATAAAATAAATAAAATCTCCTAAAAGCTTGTAAGTAGCCATCTAAGATATAAGATACTACACTGGTCCCACTCCATCTGGAGCAAAGGAAAATGAAGAAAATCAGAGACATGAGGGAAAGATTATTCCAAAGGACTAATGGACCACAACTACCACAGCCTCCATCAAATTGAGTCCAGCACAACTACATGGTACCCGGCTACCACCAAAAATGGCTCTGACAGAGATCACAATAGAAGGTCCCAGAGTTAGAGAAAAATGCAAAAACAACATTCTACCTCACACACACAAAAAAAAACCCACCATACTTACCAGTCTGATAGCAAGTGAAGAAACTCTGAGAGTATAGTCCCCGGGCACCTTTATAACTGAGTTCTGAAGTCACTCCTGGGGCTCACCCCTTAGCCAAAGATTAGACAGGCCCATAAAGCAAAACAAGACTGAACAAGCACCCTACCCCAGGGATCAGGATGAGAAGCCAGGAGGGGACAGAAAAGCTGGTAATGGGGAACTCAGGTCAAGAAGGGAAGAACACTGACATGTCATAGGGTGGAAACCAACGTTACAAAACAATACATACAGTAATGGCTTAATAAGAAACTAAATTGGTTCAGTAAATTTTTGTCTGAAGTACCAATAAAAAAAGTCCTGTCTGAGACAGCTTCACCAGAGACACCACTTAACAACTATGCCACGACCGTCTCCCCCTAAAAATACAGAATGAAAAAAAAAATCCACAAGAAAACTACTGGAAGTAACAGAAAGATTCAGCAGTATTGTAGGATACAAGATAAATATTAAATCAGATTCTTCTAATACCAACAAACAGAAATTGAAAAGGAAATCAGGAAAACAATACTATTTATGATAGCCCTTAGAAAGATAAAATACTTAGGAATGAATCTAGCCAGGGATGTAAGAGACCTATAAAAGAAAACTACAAAACACTATCTCAAGAAATCTACATAAATGCAAAAACTGCACGTTCATGAACAGAAGACTGAACATTGTGGAAATGTCAATCCTAACCACAGCAATATACAGATATGAATGCAGTTTTGATCCAAACACCAATAGCATTTTTTTTTAGAGGTACTTAAATTGTATATTTATATTGAAATATCTGAAAGCTTACTACTACATTTAGGATATACTGTTTTTTTTTTATTATGACTGAGTGAAAAATGTACATTCCGGTATAAATTTACATGCCCACCTATATGCAGCTTCCACTGTTCTCCCTGCCCGGTGACAGCACACTATTCCTCTCTGCTCCATATATGTCTCATCCTCCTAACAGTCTCCTTTCCCCTCCTCTCCACCCACTCTCCTTCCTCCAGCCAGAGGTCAGCAGGATGATATTCTATAGATGCACAGAACCATAAAGTGCATCCAATATATGGTCACTCTGCATCGCCAAGTCCAATCCATTCGTGTCCAAAGAGTGGACCTTCATTGATTTATGGGTAAGGGCAGCATCAGGGCCAGGGGCCATGCTCCCAGGGGAACCCCAAAACCACTGAACCATCAATTGAGGTCTTTTAGTAGAGATCTCAGGATGCCAGTGAGACTCAACTTAGTGAGCTCCATTCCAGCTGTCACTGGTGGTGGCTGGGCACCATTGGTTCTTCTGGTCCCAAGTCGATGTAGGCACCCACTCATGTGGGTCTATCTTCTGGGTTGTCCTTACCCCATGTCATTTTGGTCCTCAGTGAGCATCCGTTCCTGCTGAGTTGGGTCCATTTGCTCAACAGCATTCTTTAACAAGATGGAAAAACTAATCATTATGTAGAAAGGAAAGAAGAAAGAAAGAGCTGATAAGCAAAGCATTGTTGAAGAAGATCAAAGCAGGAGGCCTCCCACTATCTGATCTCAGAATATACTATACAGCCACAGTAGTCAAAACAGTCTGGTTAAGGAGGGGACAAACACTGGCTGAGTGGATACTGAAAGAATGGAAAGGAAGGGTGTGCTGTCCCTGGGTGAGGAGAGAAGATAAAGTTGCACAGAGGCAGGTGCTCAGTGCTTTATGTGGCAAATTGACTTGGATTGCAAACCTTCACTTACATCACAATAAAAAAACTGCCTGGTTATTGATTCTCTATAGGAATCAAGAACTGAGATGTAAATCCATGCACCTATGGTCACGTGACCTTTGACAAAGAATCATAGGCTATTAAATGAGGGAGAAAACAGTATACTTAACAAATGGTGATGGCAAAACTGGATGCCCATCTGTAAAAGTTAATGGGATTCATACATCAGAACACACATAAAAACTAACTTAAAATGAATCAAGGACCTAAATATAAAACTTAAAACGATAACGATCATGGAAGAAAAAACTGGACAGCAAAAAGGGGCCTAATACATGGCATAAATAAAATACAAATCATAACTGACAATCACAAACATCCAAGGTGAAACCAGATAATTGGGAGCTCCTAAAAATTAAACACTTACGCTCACCAGAAGACTACCAAAAGAATAAAAAGAGAACCAACAGATGGGACAAAAAAAAGATTGGTTACAACACATTTAATAAGGGTCTAATGTCTAAAATTTATGGAATACTTTAACACTTCCACAACAAAAAGAAAAATGACCCCATTGAAAATAACAAAGGCCACCCGGAGCAGATGAAAACCAAGAACATCAAAGACATGAAGAAAATATGAGACCCAGAGACAGAAGAGGCCATATGATTGAGAGTCTAGATCAGCATGAGACTAGAATTAATGTTCCCCATCCACCACCAAAGACCGCCCTGACAGCGAACACAACCTAGCATCCCTGATGAAGCACAAGAAAAAGGGAAGTGCAAATCTAGATCTCTAGTAAGAGAGTAGACTTGACAGTCCAACATCCTGGAGGGTCCCCTCAGAACATGGCCCCTGAACTTGCTGGTAGCCCAGAGCTGAAACCAATACTTGTCTGAAAGTCAACTCTTCAGACAAAGACTGGACTGGATTCTGGGACACAGGCTGATGCAGACAGTGTGTTAATTTCTGGCTTACTACATATATGAGGCTGTTCAACTGATTCCTCTTTAGAGGGGAGACAGGAGGATGAAAAGGAGAGGACAAGAACTGATTCAGTGGATATTGGCAGTAAAGAGTGGAAAGGAAGAGTATGCCGTCACAGGGTGACCAGAACAGATAGAGCTGCATAGAGGTGTGTGTTCTGGGTTTTATATTGTAAATTGACTTGAACTATAAACTTTTACTTAATCACAATAAAGATAAAATTTTCAAAAACGAGCAACAAAAATGAACAGCCACCTCACTAAAGAAGACATTTCAGTGGCTAGCAGACACATGAAGAAATGCTCAAGATCATTAGCCACCAGAGAAATGCAAGTGCAAATTACAATGAGATACCATCTCATCCACACATTGCTGATACTAATTAAAAATATACATCTATAAAACAAATATTGGAGAGATTGTGAGGAGACTGGAATTCTTATGCACTACAGGTGGGAATGTAAAATGCTATAACCCTTATGAAAAACAACATGGTGCCTCCATAAACAGTCAGAAAGAGAAATACCACAGGATTCAGTAACCTCACTCATAGGAATATATCCTACAGAAATAAGACCTGTCACATGAATAAACATATGGGCACCTATGTTCATTAGAGCATTATTCACAGCAGCAAAAAGATGGAAACAACCTAAGTGCCCCTCAACAGATAGAAAAACAAATTATGCTACGTACATACAATGACAAAGAACAATAATAAATACACAAAATACCTCACAATGTGGATAAGTCTGGCTGAGTGACATGAGAAATCACAAAAGAACAACTACTGTATGGGACCACTATTATAAAAACCCAAGAAAAAATCTTACACAGAGTAAAACAATTTTTGATGGTCATGAGGGAGAGGTGGGTTGGGGAGGGAAAGTCATTAATTACATAGTAGACAAGTGTCAACTTGGTTGAAGTGAAAATCCACACACAATACAGGAGAAGTTAGCATAACTTGTCCATGGCAAAGTCACAGAAGCTTCCTAAACATATCGTAACACCTTGAAGGGCTAAGGGTTGGGATTACAGTTTCCAGGGATATCTGGGTCAACTAGCATAACATAAATCCCCTGCCATTAAGTCAGGTCTGACTCACAGCAACCCTACAGGTTAGAGTAGAACCACCCCTTAGAGTTTCCAAGGAGCGCCTGGTGGATCTGAACTGCTGACCTTTTGGTTAGCAGACATAGCACTTAACCCACTATACCACCAGGATTTACTTGGCATAACACAATTCATTAAAAAAAAAAAGTTCTGCATCCTACTTTGGGCCCTAAAAGCTTCTCAGCTGCCATCTAAGATACATCCACAGAGCAAAGGAGAACAAAGAAAACTCAAGAAACAAAGAAAACATTAGTCCATAGAACTAACGGACCACATGAACCACTGTCTTCAATAGCTTGAGCTCAAAAGAAATACATGGTGTCTGGGTACCACCAACAACCACTCAGGCAGGCATCACAACAGAGGGTCCCAGAAAAAGCAAAAGAAAAAATGTAGAACAAAATTCAAATGCACTAAAAACAATTGGACACACTGGTCAGACAGTGACTAGAGATCTCCTGAGACTGTGGTCCCTGGAAACCCTGCTAACTCAGAACTGAAGTCACTCCCAAAGTTTATCTTGCAGCCAGGGATTAGACAGGCCTAAGAAACAAACGATAGCACAATGAGAAACCTGCTTCTTGGTTCAGTCAAATATAAGAGATGAAATGGGCAACACCTGCACAAGAGTGAAGCCAAGAAGGCAAGAAGGGACAAGAAAACTGAAGAGTAGACACTAATATAAAGGGAAAGAGGGTTGGAAGAGGAGTGCTGATACAGTACAGATTGCAACTAATGTCATAAATTAATCTGTGTATGAAAGCTTTTAATGAAAAATTGATTGTTGTAAACTTTCACGTAAAATACGATCTTTTTTAAGGTATATTTGGACCTACTCACTTTTCTACAAGGCTGGGAAAAATAAAGCTGACTAAAATGTGACAATTAGGAATGTCCATCAAGTGAAAAACAAGACTTCCTTTTGGTTTTAAGATATGCATTTTAGTAGAGAACATTTTTCAGGTTATTCCATTTCTTAAACATTCATCAACTAAATCTGTTGCTGTCCAGTCAATTCCTAGTGACCCTAAAACCCCAAACCAAATCAAATGCACTGCTACTGAGTCGATTCTGACTCCTACCAGCCATACAGGACAGGACAGAGTACAACTGCCCCACAGGTTGCAAGGAGTAGCTGGTGGATTTGAACTGCCTACCCTTTGGTTTACAGCTGTAGCTCTTAAGCACTATGTCACCAGGGCTCCATTCCTCAAATAATGGGGGAAAATTTTATCACTAATAAAATGCACACACACATTTAAAAAAAGTGGTAAAAATGAAAATGCACTGCAGTTGATTTAAACCTAAAAAAAAAAAGGTAAAATGAGTTAACACTAGTAACTTCTGCCAAGTACTGTGCTAACGGCTTTCCCTGTATTAATGCTTTTTCCTCACAACTTTGGAGTACTAATACAATTTACAGTGAACAGATTTCAAAAAAAAGCCAGACTCAGAGACTTTAAGTAATTTGTTATAAACAAACTAGCTGGCAAGCAGCAAAGCCTAGATTAAAACCCAGGCTGCCAGCCTGATTTTAGAGCCTACATTCTTAGCCATTCTGAATCTTTAAAAATGTCAAAAATGTAAGGTTAATAAGTGCCAACAATGCAGAAAATTCCTAAAACAAAGGTAAGGATAGTAATGGGACTTAGATGGAAATTTCAAGTCCTTTATAAACTTTAAAGTTGTAAATGTAAGAAATAAATGAAAATGTGAAGTGAATTTGCTTTATTTGATGCTATGAAATGCCAGCAGGGTCACTAATCATGAAGACGGTTCAACAGTTTCCATATTAGGACAAACTACACCCTATGGTCGACTTTCGAAAAACTTGGCCAGTGAAAATCTTATGAATGGCAGTGCAACATTGTCTGAGTCACTGCTAGGAAGATGAGCTCCTCAGCTTGGAAAACACTCACAAGAAGACTGGGAAATAGCTGCCTCCTCAGAGTTGACCTTACTGATGTGGATGGAGCCAAGCTTTCAAGACCTTTATTTGCTGAGATGTCACAAGTCAAAATGAGAACAGCTGCAAATTTCCATTAATAACTGAAACATGAAAGTACAAAGTATGAATCTAGGAAAATTAGAATAAAAAATGAAACAGAAAAATAGATATCCTGGGCATTAGTGAGCTGAGATGGACTGGTACTGGCCATTTTAAATGAGACAATCATGTTGTCTACTATGTGGTGAATGATGACTTGAAGAGGAATGACACGGCATTCTTTGTCAAAAAGAACATTTCAAGATTTATCCTGAAGTACATGGTTTCAGTGATACAATAATATCTAAATGCCTACAAGATGATCAACTATGACTATTATTCAAATTTAAGCACTAACCACTAATGCCAAAGATGAAAAAACTGGATTTTTACCAACTTCCGCAGTCTGAAATTGATCAAACGTGCAGTTACGACGCACTGATAACTTCTATCGAAAGGAACATTAAATTTGGAAACAAAGAAATGTCAGCAGCTGAAAAATATTGTCTTGATGACAGAAGGGACACCACAGATTGCAGAACAGAATTTTGCAAGACCAGCAACCTAGTCATTGCAAAAACTTTTTTCAACAACAGTGACTGGACACAGAACCCTTGCTGGGTAGGAAGAGAAGACAGAACAGCTCAGTATTATCAGTCAGAACAAGGCCAGGGACTGACTGTGGAACAGATCATCAACTGCTCACATGCAAGTTCAAGTCACAGCTTAAGAAAATTAGAACAAGTCTATAAGAGCCTAAATATGACTTTGAGTATATCCCACCTGAATTTAAGAGGCTATCTGAAGAATAAATTCAACACACTGAGTAACAATCACTGAAGACAAGTTATGGGATGACATCAAGGACATCATACATGAAGAAAGCAAAAGGTCACTAAAAAGACAGGAGAGACCACAACAGATACCAGAAGAGACTCTGTAACTTGCTCTTGAATGTAACGCAACTAAAGCAAATGACAGAAATGTTGACGTAGAAGAGCTGAACAGCAAACATCCACGGGCATCTCAAACAAATACTATAATGACACATGCAAATACCAGGAGTGAGAAAGCCAAAAAGGAAGAACATGCTCAGCATTTTCTCCAAGCTGAAAGAACTGAAGAAAAATTGCAAGACTCGAGTTGCACTAGTGAAAGATTCTACGGGCAAAATACCGAAAGACGCAGGAAGCACCGAAGAAGAAAGTAATACAGCAAACGTACCCAAAAGAATTGGTCGATGGTCAACCATTTCAAGAGGCAGCATATGGTCAACAACTGATGGTACTGAAGGAAGAAGTCCAAGATGCACTGAAAGCACTGATGTAAAACAAGGCTCCAGGAATTGGCAGAATACCAATTGAGCTATTTCAACAAGCTGGAGGTACCCATTCAACTCTGTCAAGAAATCTAAAAGACAGCTACCTGGCCAACCAACTGGAGAAAGACACTATGTTTGGCAGTCAGTGAAAAAGAGCAAGACAAGGAAACGGACTGACACAGTGGCTGCAACAATGCAGAGGACAGCACAGGACCAAGCAGAGTTTTCTCCTGATCTACACAGGGAGGGTCGCTATTTGTTACAACCAACTCAAAGACACCTAACAACATACACAGTTGTTTTAATTGAAATTTGGTCAGTCTTTTTCCCCACCTTTTTGCTGAGACTATGCTGTTGATACTCAACTGCCAGAATTTTCTATATATTTGTCATAAAATTTTTAGCTTTCCAATGTTTTAGAAATATTCTGCCTAAACCCAGCAATCTCAATATTGAAGTGTGAACATCTTAATCTGAAGGATGATGAACCTTGGGTTTAGAATAATAACCTAGAAAACAAATACTACACATATACAAGGAATGTCACAACTAGAGATGCCTTCTCTGGAGAGTACAACCAGTCAATGTGTTTAGCAGATTAGATTAGAGATTAAAGGCCACCCAGAAGTGTCTGGGAAGGCCTGGTGATCTATCTACTTCCCCAAAAGCAGCTACTGAAAACCTTCAGTACAGTGCTACACTGACCCATACAGGGTCACCGTGAGTTGGACTCAACTCAATAGCAACCAGTAACTGGCGGTTCCCGTCACTGCAAAGTCAAGACATTGTTTCTTTTAATACAGTAAGGAGAAAACTAAGAGATAGACCTTGTTATGGACTGAACTGTGTTGCCCCAAAATGTCAACCTGGCTAGGCCACGATTCCTAGTACTGCGTTGTTGTCTCTCCTTTTGTCATCTGCTTACCCTATATGTTGTAAATCCTAAACTCTACGAAGTTAATGAGGCAGGACTCAAATCTACAAGATTACGTGTATCCTGAGTCAATCCCTTTTGAGACAGAGAATCAAGCAGAGAAGAGAGGGACTTCATGCCATCAAGAAACAGACACTGGGAGCGAAGTGCATCCTTCGGACCCAGGTAACCCGTGCCGAGAAGTTCTAGAGCATGAAAGATGGATGACAAGTACCTTCCCCTGGAACTAACAGAAAAAGCATTCCCCTGGAGCTGGCTTTGGCTAGAGTGGGTGCTCCAAATTCTTGACTTCTGGCCTCCCAGATTGTGAGAAAATAAATTTTTTGTTACAGCTATCCACTTGTGATATTTTTGTTATAGCAGTATTAGATAACTAAGACAGACCTCAACTGAGCACTGCACATTCCCTCTATTTCCTATCACAAGTTCTACTATGTCCTACAGTGTCACTGAGTTGCAATCAACATGATGGCAATGGGTTCCACTCTCGATCAAGTGCAGTGTCAAATATGCCGATATTTCTTGCACTACTACCAGAACTGAGATTTTGAGCCCCTTGCTTTCCCAAGGCCAAAAACTAATGGGCCCATGATCTCCAATAACAACTCTTATCTTCTGGGTCATTAATAGCTTCCCTTATGTATAACACTGAAAAGCAAGAATGATTCCTAAAATAGGGACAGATACAGATATTACATGTTCTCCTCACCTGATACAAATATAAGGTCACTTTCTGGAAAGAGACACACAAATCTATAAGGTACCTTCATTAAGAAAAAGACAGCACAGTCAAATTGCTTCCACTTTTCATGAGAAGGGCAAGTTCTGATACAGCAGTGTCAGAGGAATCTCAGGCCCACCTAGAGGATATAATATTCCTACTTTGGGGTTCATTTGAATTATCCCTCTTACAAGAAAGTACTGCTGGCTGTGTTTCGATTTATGATCCAACTGGTACTGAAAGTGCACTGCTTTAGGCTAATGACAGAACATTTGAAGCAAAACTGACTGTTGTCAGTTCCAACACATAGCAACCCTACAGGACAGAGTAGAACCCCCCCGCAGAGTTTCCAAGATGCACATGGTGGACTCAAACTGCTGACCTTTTGGTTAGTAGCCGTAGCATTTAACCACTATGACACCATGGTTTCCATTTTACACAAAGTTAAACGACATGCTCTTGAAATGGTGATTTCAAATGAAGACAAAGAAAAATAACGAGAAAACTGCAAACAGCAGTATATGTATGCCAAACTCAAAAGAACTTACGTGGAAGTCAGTATACTAATACTGACAAAGGAAATTTACTATAATTACTAGTTTAAGTGATGCATTTTCACTTAAATAAGTGTCTAAAAATTTTGTCCTCCATATGCCCATACTTGAGATGAAAAGTCAGTACAAGAAAAGTTAATGCAAGAAGGGTAAGATCTACAGTCTTAGGTAAGCCAACTGCCTAACAATGAACATCAACTGTTACCTAGTTGCTAGTGGCAAAATGCAGTGGGGGGGGGAATCACATTTCACATCGCAGTGATAACTACTTTACAAAAAATCAACAAGCCACAAGGTAGATAATTGATAGAGAGGTAAAGCAAAATTCATCCTCCAACATGTGAGACATAATGAAGACACCAGGTTTCAAGCTTAATGCGATAGCTGAACACACACGGTAACTGAATATGGCAAAGGAAATCTGATACAGAATTCCGAAGATGACTCAAGTTTCTGATCCTGTGAATGCCACTGATGAAGAGAATCTCCTACATTCAAGCTATTATGATGGATTTCAGGTTTTGAATTTAACTCATGTGGTCTTATAATTATTGTTAGGTTTTGAGAAATATAAATACTTTTTGTTGTTATTTAGCCATGATTTTTATTGCCATAGCAGTTTTTATCTGAACTCATTCAAGTTCATTGGTTACAATTTGTATTCAAACAATACTTTTACTACATACATAAGCATGAAATTAAAATGACATTTACTATCTTACTTTAAGCTTTTCTCATTTTTTACCAAATATTTATGTATACTAAAGATACCTATAAAATAAATACAAATTTATTTAATACTACGGTATTCTTACACAGTAATTTTACAGTATGTTTTTAGACCTTCTGAATTCACTAAAATAGGTATTAATATCATATTAATTTTATCTTTACATTGTTGGTAGGTGTCAAGTTGATTTCTGATTCATAACAATCCAATGTGACAAAACAGAACTGCCTCATAGGGTTTCCTAGACTGTAAACTTTCCAGGCACAGATCATCAGGTCTTTTTTTCTCCTGGAGCTCCCGAGCGGGTTTAAAACACCATTCTTTTGGTTAGCAGCTAAGTGCTTAACCACCATGCAACCAGGGCTCCTTATCTTTACACTAATACTTAAAATATGAGACTTCACTCTGCACCCCACATTGGTGAGTGGCATCTGGGGTCTTAAAAGCTGCCAAACTGCCATCCGAGGACACAGCAAATGGTCCCAACTCAGCAGGAACGGATGCTCACTGAGGACCAAAATGACATGTGGTAAAGACAACCTAGAAGACAGAGAAACCCGCAAGAGTGAGTGCTTTCATCAACTTGGGACCGGAAGAACCGGATGGTGCCCAGCCACCACCAGTGACAGCCATGATGGAGCTCACTAGGTTGAGTCTCACTGGCAACACAAGAATAAAAAGGGGTGCAACCTGAGATCTCCACTAAAAGACCTCAATTGATGGTCCAGCGGTTTCGGGGTTCCCCTGAGAGCATGGCCCCCGGCCCTGATGCTGCCCTTACCCATAAATTATAATGAAGGTCCACTCTTTGGCTAGGAATGGATTGGAATTGGCAATGCAGAGTGACCATATATTGGTTGCACTTTATGGTTCTATGCATCTATAGGATATCATCCTGCTGACCTCTGGCCGGAGGAAGGAGAGTGGGTGGAGAGGAGCAGAAAGGAGGCTGTTGGGAGGATGAAACATGTATGGTGCAGAGAGGAATAGTGTGCAGTCACCGGACAGGGAGAGCAATGGAAGCTGCATATAGGGGGGCATGTAAATTTATACGGGAATGTACATTTTCACTCAGTCATATTAAATAAAAAAAAAAAAGAGAGACTTCAGCAACAAGAACAAAGAAACACCATTGCTTTTGAGACAATTCGAACTCATAAGGAACCTGTAGGACAGAGTAGAACTGCCCTGTAACCAATGAACGTCTGGTAGATTTGAACTGCCAACCTTTTGGTTAGCAACTGTAGCACTTAACCACTAAGCCAGCAGGGTTTTAGTTCCAGTAAAATTCTGTTTTGCTTCCTGGTATCAGTACTCACTGATAACATTTCACTGCATTATAGCTATGAGAACTATACTTATATTCAAGCTTAGAATATCAACTGCATATCAGAACTTAGGACTTCCTCTCATAGTGCAATATCCTGTATTTATTTAACAAAATAATGGTTTATATTACACATTTTAGAATCACTTTTACTACATAGTGAAAGTATTTGATTTTTTTGAAAAAAATTCCTCCATAAAATTGTGATGCATCATCATATATATACATTTTTACATCTCATATGCTAGCAAATATAATACTTTCAGGAGAACACTCATCTACCACATGAAAATGTTAATTTGCTCTTAGTTTCAGTTTGTTGATATTTAATTTCTAATTTTTTTAATAATTAGATAAGCACTATAAGTTTAAGGAAGTTATAACCAGTTTTAAGTTTAGACATATTTAAGTAACAAAAACTAACAACAAAAAAATCCCACTGCCACTGAGTTGATTCTGATTCACAGCAACCCTCTAGGACAGGATAGAACTGCCCTCTTCCAGGGAGCACTTGTTGGACCTGAACTGCCCATCTCTCGGTTAGCCGCCATAGCTCGTAACCACTATGCCACCAGGATTTCCATTTAAGTAATAATGTAATAAAAATCAGAAAGAATCCAAGTTGTACATTATTAGATCTAGCTAGTGGCTGGGAATATTATCAAATATCAAGAAGCTAAAGAATCGATTTTAACAATAGTAAAAAATAAAAGAAAATATGCCAGACTTTTTAAGGATTTTATTTTGGTGGATAAACTTATACTGTCAAACATCAGATCTTGATAAAAACTTTGAGAACTGAAGGATAGCTTTTGTAGCTAAAGACAGCAAATGAAAGAATTAATAAAATTAGGCTTTTAGAGAACATTTCTAATTTTCTCATTTTAACATAAGAGGAAAGATAAATGGAACCTAAACTAGGTATCCGGGATATTTAGTTTTTTTTCCCCTGTGATTTCTGCTTCTGAAAAACACAGTTTGCTTCAGAGCAAAAATATGAAAAACTTTTGACTGGATCCATAGAGATCATTATGGCCAAGTATCTCACCTTCTTTCTTGATTGAAATGCAAAGAAGGTACTCTTTGAATACCCAGAAAAGAATGTATGCATCAGTTCTGTCAGAAACTTATCTGGTGAACAATATTTTCTGTATTATCAAATTTCTGTAGCTGGACTTCGATATGGCATTTTCCCAGAACATGAAGTCATCATTTTTACAGGATATACAATGTTTTATAAGGATATTCCAATGTATAGCTGATGAAAAAAAATTTAGTAGGATATGAAGTCACTGCCCAAATGAAATCACCTGCATTCTTTAAGGAATTATTTTCAAAAGATACTCTGGCTTATAAAGACCTTATTTAAAGTACATAACCAATAAATTTACATCACAAAAGCTATTTCTTTTACTCTCACCCTTATAGAACTATAAATCAATTCTTTTCCAAAGATCAGTTCATCCTAGTTCAAAATACAATATACCATATCCATTATCTTTATGTCAATAATGAACAGGCGTACGAATTATTCTAGTCTTTTCAGTTAATTACATGATTTATTTAAAAGCCACTGTTCTAAATGAACTGTGCATCAACCCAAGATAACTAATAGCCAGATCAACCTTGTTATTGTCTCATATTTTTAATATATCACAGTGACAACCTAACATGTGCAATTACTATCCTATTTGGTCTATACATTAACCACTGCCAAATCATACCAGTTTCTCCACGCACATTCTTGATATGTAAGAAACATAACAAAATTGGTTTTAAAAAAAATCAAATATTGCCATTAAGGCTTCAAATATATGAGGTAAAAAAATGCAAATTATATACAAAATATATGTATTATGAACTGTAACCAAATTCTTGGTTTCAATTTAAACTGCCAAGCTAAAATTTTCAGCTGCAAAATTATCTTAATCATTCTAAGTTAACCAAAAATTTATAATACTCATGGTTAAGTTACTCTACCACACTTTTCAGGAAAGTTGTATTTCCAGGCATAGTTTTAAGTAACATGTACTAGCTTTTAATTTAGCTGTCTATATGAGACAATTTTATGCCATAAAGAAAGTTAACAACCCTTAACTTATAACCATTTTGAAGTTTATTTAACAGCACTTTTATTGAGATATCATGTAACTACTAACCAGGATTGTTTACAAATATAATGCTTGGCTTTTTAGACAACTAGAAACCTTTTAAGTACTAAAATTTTACATCATGATTTGTTTAACTTCAAGTGTATGTTGTTGAAAACTAACAAAAGATAATCACCTAAAGCAAAAATATAATGATTTTCCAACACATCATATATTCCTCCCTTACATCAAAGGGAGGGAAAGAAGGAAGGAAAGAAGGAAAAGGCGGAGGGAGGGCAAGAAAAAAAGCGTCAAAACAGGCAAGAAAAATACTTTTTTCCCCATTTTCAAAAAAGGAGGGAAACAATTGAGGTCTCAGCAAATAATGTAATCAACTGAGTCAGTTTATATTAAGGCATCTTCTTTACATATTATTGAATCCCATCATGCCTTTCATATTGCCAGCAGCACCCTGTTGAAACTGCCTCATCATTGACTGAAGTCCTGCCATACCACCTAGAATGAAAAAAGAGTAAAAACAGAAAATGACTATGCAGAATATGGAATTCTTACCACTTCTGCATCAGTACTTTAGTTTCTAAAAATACTTGGTTCTGATTACAATTTACTTATCAGCCTTAAAGAACATACAAATTAAAATTCTGTATTATTACCAGTATCCTCACCCATAATAGAAAATAAGTAACATGGGAGTTGTGAAGAATAAATGAGGTAATACTTGAAAAGATCTTAGAAAACTACCTGTCACTACCTAGCAGAGAATCAATATATCTAAATCAGAATTTTTTTCTGGGAAGTCCAAAACAGTCTTGTTATAAATAGTATTAAATTACATAAAAAGTAATCAACCAGAATTACACCATAAGACTCACAGGAAGAAAAAAATTCATTTACTGTCTACTTTAGTACCTGGGGAGCCTTGGTGGCACAGAGGCTAAGAGCTTGACTGCTAACCAACAAGTAAGCTGTCTGAATCCACCAGATGCTTCTTGCAAACTGTATGGGGCAGTTCCACTCTACACTTGAGTGTTGCTGTGAACTGGAATTGACTTGACAGTAATGGCTTTATAGTGCCTCAAACAGTACTGCTGTTGCTTCGTGTGCGGTCAAGTTGATTCTGACTGATAGCAAGCCCACAGGAGAGAGAACTGCCTCCACAGTATTTCCAAGCCTAATCGTTACTGAAGCAGACTGTCACATCTTTCTCCCACAGAGATGGGAAATGGGTTCCGACCACCAACCACAAGTTAACAGCTGAGTACTTAACTACTGTACCAGCAGGGCTCCTCAGAACTGTACTAAATGCTTCCGTACACATTAGCTCATTTAACTGTCACAATTTCTTGAGATATTGTCTGCAATTTTACAGAAGGGAAAGTGAGGTTAAGAAAGCTTAAAGGGCTTTTGAAATATTAAATAACAAAAGTAGAGCTAGGATTCAAGTTCCTTAAATAGTGAAACCCGTGAAAGCCAGAACCTGTGTAAGGCAGGAAACGTCAGAGAAGAAAAAGTCAAACACTGCCCACTAATAGAGTGAGACAGAAAAGTATTAGGTAAGACTGTACCCTGTTCAAAAGTAGAAAACCTGCAAGATCCAGAAAAGCAAGGCAGTCCCACTGAGTTCTGGCTGTCAGAGGTCTAACTGTGTAATTATTCAAGCCTCACTGAAAATATTCAAGTTTCAAATTGCAAATAAACATTAAAAATAGAAAACTATGTAGTTTGCTCAAAAATCACAAAGGGGCACCAGAGGATGACTAAAACCTAAGCTCATACAGGAATATGACGACTATTCGACTTACAACTCGGATGGCCATTTCTCTGAAATCACACAACTTTTAAACAAGTTTTTGTATTACAACAGAAAGGCTGTTATTAAAACTCTGCCCTTATAAGCTATGTATTAGCAACTTTGTACAGGGCCTGTGAAAAAGAGGAAGATCCTCACTGAGATGGACTGACCCAGCGGCTGCAACAATGGGCTGAAGCATGATGATTATGAGGATGGCACAGGACCGGGCAGTGTTGTATTGTTACACATGGGGTGGCTAAGAAGTGGAAATGACTCTATGGCATCTAACAACAACACCAACAACTGGCAACAACTATGAATTCACCCATATGATGAAGAACTCTTGGATCCATCATTTTGGCCATCTGTTGATTCAATTTTGCCATCTGAGACTGGCTCACGTTCTTAGACATGTCTCCCCCTGGAAAAGAAAAAGAAAGTTTGCGTCACTGTAAAATGTAATATAATCAAGTATCAAAGAAAGTTTGATGAATTAAGTAATAGAAAAAAAAATTCAACTATAATCCCATCACTCTAATACAACTATTTGTATTTCTACACATTCTTTTTTAATCTTTATCTCCACTACACACATACTTTCAAGGAAGAACAAGTGAAACACTACTCTTCAACAACTAAGGGACATGTAAGAGATTTAAGGGCTAAGATCTTTGTTAACACTTTCATTTGTACCCATAAATGAGCTCCTATAAGCAAAACCATTTTCAGTGGTTACTGATATTAAGATACAACAACAGCTATTTAACAGTGACATGGGGAAATGCTAAACAAAGAGCTAAGTTTATTTACATGGGTTAATCAAGCAAGATACTAGATTGTTGGTAAACGAATATGAAAAGGGAACTTACAGATTTCTACAGGTAAAAATTTATTAAAAGATAACGAAAAGCTCCAGAGAGTAGAAAGAGAAAAATATGCATCTTCATTTGTCAATGAACTTCCACACACTTAGTCAAAACTTTACAGTAAAAAAGAAGCCAATGAAAGATGCACTCTGGGGCAGAAGAGATGAAAGCATCCTTTAGAGAAGAGCTGTGCTCACAAGAGACAACAGCAAAAGCTGTCGCAGCATAATTATTTCAAAGGAACATTAACTGTGATACTTCTCAGGAACATTTAATGAAAATAAAAATCAAGATTCTGATCAAAGCTTGCTACCTTGAATAAACAATGTGAATTACAAACTATGACATAAATGAAACAGTTGTTTTTATGTTCAAACATCACAAAATGTGTGACAGACGTGAATTCCATGTTCACTGGTGACTTGTCCTAAGAGTTTGTTTCTGAAAGCTTAAAATTCCTAAAAAAATATTAACAGTTTGCTGTGACAAGACGTGTGTGATACCCACTGTCCACTTCATCTCAGTTGTGCCCTTATAGATCTGACTGATCGACCTGTAGCAGTTCTATCCAGAATAGTTAGGACCAAAAATTCAACTGATATATTTATTAATCACTAAATGCAATAGCACATGACAGTGAGTTAGCCAATTTTAATCACGCTTGTCAAACAGCTCTCTCCCCTGCCACAAAAGAGAAAACTAAGATATAGCAAGCAAAGAAAGTAAAAATCAAGTGTCAAAGACAAAAGGTAATAATAAAAAAAAAAATCTAAATACTCATCCTTTTTAAAAACAGGCATTATTCATCTTTGGGGTTTATGTAACATCTTTAAAAGATAATAAATTCATTTTAGTACTTGTTTATATTACGGAAAGCTAAAAAAAAACAAGACTGGACAGCTGATTAAGTCCTTGGGAAAAAAAAAATTATCATCTTACCTCACACACAGATAGCACATTAACCCAGAAAACAAGAAACGAAAAGCACACACAAAAAACCTCAAAAAATAGCTGAACAGAGGTGACTACTGTGGTTAACAGAGCTCTTGTGACACAGTGGTTAACAGCTGGAGCTGCAAATTAAAAGATCAGCAGTTCAAAACTAGCAGCCACTCCTTGGAAACCCATGGGGCAGTTGTACTCTGTCTTACAGAATCACTAGGAGTTGAGACTGACTTGATGGCAACAGATTCATTTTTTTGATCTTGTGGTACCAATATGGGTAAAACTTTATGAGCACTAAAAAAGCTATGAAATAAAAGAAAGACAGGTCTGACTATATTAAAAATGTGAAAACTTCTATTAATTAAAAATAGAAACAATAAAAGGTAAATATAAAACTGAGAAAAAATTACAGACAGAAACTGAGGATTTTAAAGTTACTACAAAACTATAGGGAAAAACACAGAACAAAGGACAGGAAGCAGTGATGCACAAAAGAAATTCAAGCTAGTAAACACATGAAGAAAGGTTTCATTTTAGTAATTTCAAAAAAGACACGTTGAAGAGATATCTGACCATTAAATTGGAAATACTAAATTATTACAAAGCTTATTCAGCACATACTATGCTTTTGCTCAAAAGGGATAAAATCTCTGACTGCAGAGAAACTAACAATCTCAGTGTATTATTATCAACATATCTGGAGGATAACCTACAACTATGCAGCAAGAGTCTTAAAAATGGGCATACCTGATAGGAATTTATCCTAAAAAAAGCAAAAATACACATAAAAATAAACTCACAAGGCAAAATGAGAGGGTGGAAGGGGACAGGAGTTGGCTGAATGGATACGGGAAGTAGAGGGTAGGAAGCAGGAGTATGCTGTGTCACAGGGTGGGGAGAACAGCTAGAGCTGCATAGCACTGTTACTGCAAGGTTTTATACGGCAAATTGACTTGGATTGTTTTTGTTTAAAGCACAATAAAACACTTAAAAATAAATAAATAAAAAAGATGCACAAGAATTTATCTTACAACATCAACTATAATAGCCCTGAACTGGAATCAGCCTACCCAATAAAGAGGTTTAAGTTACACAAACATTCTCACAACTGGAACAGTAAGCAACATTATAAATTAAATGGAGAAAATACTGACGTTATCAACAATTTCATTTCATTTGGATCTACATCAATGCCACAGAAGTAATAGTCAAGATATCAAAAGACATACTGCATGGAGTCAATCTGCTGCAAAAGACCTCTTTAAACTATTGAGAAGCAAAGATATCACTTTGAATACTACACTGTGCCTGACTCAACCCATGGCACTTTCAGCCATGTGTGAGAAAGCTGGACAATACGGAAGACTGAAGAAGATAGATGCCTTTGAATTATGCTGTTGGTGAATAATACTGAATACACCATGGGCTGCTCAAAGAATGAATACATCTGTCTTAGAAGTACACCAGAATGCTCCTTAGAAGCAAAGATTGTAAGACTTTGTCTTACATACTTGGAATACATTACTACGAGGGACCAGTCCCTGGAAAAGTTATTATGCTTAGTAGAGGGGTGGCTAAAAAGAAGACTCTCTAGGAGATGAACTGAAACAGTGGCTGCAACAACAGACTCAAACAGAACAACAACTGTGAGGACGACAAAGGACCAGGCAGTGTTTTGTTCTGTTCTACATGGAGTCACTAAGAGCCGAAATCAACTAGATGGCACCTAGCAATAACAAGTTAAAGATACATGTGTAGCTGGAATAGTGTTCAGTGGTTTAAAGCTGTATTTTAAACAATGTGTGACACTCTAGAGAAGTATCTGTGATATACTGGATGAAAATAGTAGTTACAGCAAACTTTTTCTGCAGCACAACCCATGGAACTCCCTGATAAGTAAAGGTTGTGGGTGTTTTCAATGTTTTTCATATACTTTCTTAAACATTCATAAAAATAGTCACTCAATTCCTCAGTCTGTCTTTTTTTATTATTAATATACACCACAGTCTGAAAACAGACAAATCAGAGATCACATCATAAATCCAAAAGTATTTGACTTTGGAAATTCATCAGTGAACTTTCCAATATTGGCAGTACTCTCCAGCTTCAATTTTAGATTCTCTATTTCGTTCTTTCCTTTCACTCTGGTATATAATGATGACTTTGCTATTTTTCTTACCTTTGAAAAGTCCTTTGATACCACCCATCTTTTTTACCATCTGTGCAAATTTAGTATATTGTGTCAAAAGTTCTTGAACATCTCTCGTTGACACACCTGATCCTCTTGCTACTCTTTGGATTCTTCCTGGTTGTTTACTAAAAACCTTGGCACCATCCGTGCTGTCAAGTTCTACAGGAAAGGTCAGTTATTTTCACTTACAATGGTCATCAAAGCACTTAAATACAAATGGGGAATATAAAGCTTTACGGAGCTTAGTATTTTCTAAACAGGTAATTATTTTTTTTCTCTTTTTATATTGTGAAATATCTCAAACATACAGAAAAATAGGCAATGGTATAATAAATGCTCAAACCACCACTCAGATTTAGTAGGTATTATCATTGGCCATAATTTGCTTCTGACTTTTAAAAATTAGAGAATATTCTCACAAGAAATTTTATAATATTCATAACAATAAAATAATAAAATCAATGCACGTATATCACCCCACAATTCAAGTAAAATAAAACCTTCCAGGAACCTTTGAAACCTTGTATTTGTCCTTTTTATCCAGGTCTCATATCCAACCACCCTGCAGCCACAATAGGTATGGTGTATTTCAAAAGAAGACGAAAGTGCTCTCTTTAGCTCTAACCTAAATGACCAGTTTCTGTTTAAACCATAAATTCAGGCTATACAGGCAAAACTGAGGTAGAATCAATCTGTGATGAACAAAAAAAGTAATCTATTTCCCATAATCAAGTAATTACTACTAGTAATATTTAATTCATTCTGCAACATATAAAGATTGTACTACTTTCCTCCAGTGTTTTGGTAATCCTTAAAATATGAACTACATTTCTTCTGGCTTTCATACACCTCAAAAATAGGGTGCATTATTAGTAAAAATACCATATCTGTATTCTCTCTCTAGAATATCCTCCCAGAAAGTGGTCATCTAGCTTTTGGGTTAACATTCCCAAGAAAGATGACCAACAAATAAAGCAGTCTGTGTCATTTTTTCACATGTTAAATCAAAATCTGACAACCTCGCATTTCTTCCTGTTGCAGGTATCTCCTTGACAAACACAAACAATAAAGCTTTCAAACATTTGAGAGCCGTCGTGCTTCCTGTGCATCTTCTCTAGGTGACAGGTATTCAATTCCCTGGACTATTTCTTTTGTAACATGGTTTAGAAGCCATCTGTCATCTGGCTTTCCTAAACACATCTTCTCGTTTGCCTGTAATCCTCTAAAGATACAGTGTAGAAGTAAACTAACACTCAGGTGAAGCCTGACTACCAATGCAATGCAAGGTAAGAGCAAATATAATAGATCTGTAGTCAATTAAAACCTCTAAATTTATTTTATAAATGCAGTTTTTAATGCCCCATCTTCACTACACAGTATTTATGAAATATGTATAATGCCAGATAACTAGTAACTGCACAACATGACATGCAGTATGACAGAGTTAAAGAAACAGCAGAAGATTTTTCAGGAAGAAAGTAAAACAGGAAAGGCTCTATGCCAGTGGCTGCCCTTAGCTGCAAAGTCCCCAAGGAGAAGTAGAAATTGAGAAAGAGAAAAGACATATTCCAGGAAGGGACACAAGACTTCTGAGAATAAATGAAAATAGTTTTCTGTGGAAGGAACAGGGCCTGGATGAGAGCAGCAAAGAGACTGCAAAGGCAGATAAGCACAAACAATAAGAGAATGTATATGCAAGGTCTAGAAGTTCAGAATTCAAAAAGAGCCACTGGAAGATTTTGATCTCAGAACTGTCATACCTGGAAAGACCACTGACGGCAGTGAGAAAGACCGAAGAGAGAAGTGACAAAAGGGAAAAGGAAATGTTGGAGGCTGCTGTATTAATCCAGGTAAGAAATGTTCAAGTAATGCAGGGTATGTGGAGACTAAGAGAAAAAAGCAGATATACGAAACATTTAGGATGTAGAACACATGAAATCTAACAGAACTGTTAAAATTTCCACATTCTGTTTGAAGTGATAAAATATCAATAACTAGCAGACTTTTATAAATTATGTATATTATAATCCCTAAAATAACCACTAAACACCATTAACAGACATACTACAAAACCCTATGGATTACAATGGAATACCAGTATCCTAATAAACCAAAGCAAAGCAGAACAGGGAAAAGAGAAGAAAAAAGTTAGAGGAAAAGCCACATTTTGCATCTGATTGTTTCAGAAAACTTTCAAACATGTAAGTGTCCAGCATTTAATTCGTATGCAGAGAGGCAGTACAGCATAATGATCAAGGGTGGACTCTAGAGCCAGACTGCTCAAGAGTTTGAAGCTCAGCCTCTCCATTTTCTAGCTAGTGAGCTTGGGCAAATTACTAAACTTCCCTGTACCTCAGTTTCCTAACCTGCAAAAGGCAAATGAAATGCATTAATCCTTCAGTGCAGTGGTTAAGTGCCTGGCTGCCATCTCAACAGTTTAAACTCACCAGCCGTTCCACAGAAGAACGACGTGGCAGCTGCAGATGCACAGCCTTGGAAACCCTGTGGGGAAGATACACTGTCCTAGTGGGTCACTGTGAGTCAGAATCAACTCCGTGGTCATGTATTCTATAGATAACCCTTAAGAACTGCTTAAGAATCAAATGTTCTTAGGACAGCTCCTGACAGAGAGTAATACTTCAGACATGTTTGCCATTATTGTTACACGTTAAATTTTTGTAGTACTGAAGATACAGAGGGAAAAAAAAGGTTATTGTGCTGGGTCTCAAGAAAGAAACAGCCAATACAAAAAGTGAACAATGAGGATGCAGACGGAGCACACACCCGGGTGAGTCATTCCAGGAAAACGAACACAATGACAAGAAAAAATGGCTAAAGTTCTTTAATTTCGGAGCATAACATTATCTGAGGAAGAGACCAGTGAAATACTGTAGAGTAACTAGAAAGGTAAGGGTACAAGTAGGAGGACTGGTATAACAGAAACCAGAAAGAAAACCGTAATTAATAACATCCAGTCTACAGAAGTCAAGAGAGAGACTGAGAAGCACCCACTGGAGTAGACCAGGAGAAGGTTACTGGAGACTTCTGCATGATATACTTCAGAGCTGTGGTGGGCACCGAAGTCATAATTCAGAAGAATGCAAACTGTTCTTTTAAGAAGCTTGATCAGAAAGAGACAACTATAATCTTCAGGGAGAGAGGAAGCCAAGAAAATGTGAATTTAAGAGGTTCATATTCAGAACAGGTGTGAAAAAAATCACTAGATACCAGGAGACTGGAAATAAAGGAAAGAATTTTACTGACTGAGAGATGTCCTTGAAAAAGTATGAAAAGGTAAGAATGGTCTGTGGTTGTCACCATCTTACAGATCAATTAGCCAAAAGTTAGGAGAACTTCAAAAGCTTGTACTTTCCTTTTAAATAAGGTCAGAAGTCAAGCTGGGCATATAGTAGAATAGAAGCCCTAAAGAGGGTGATAAAAATTCAGCATGTCTGCTAGGTACAATGAAAAGGGTACTACAAGACTGGAAAAACTAAAAGGGTCATCAGATGAGAAACACTAATGGGCTGAAGACCACGTAAAAAACCTGCAATTACCAGAGGCAATGATAACATAGGATTACTGAGATAATGCAGCATACTTCAGAGAAAACTTGAGAGTTTCAGAGCAAAAGAAGTTTATCAACACTGCTTAAGCTAACCCACTCTTATAGATTCCCAATGTACATTAGCACATTAAAGCTCTGGGGCAATTTACAATAAATAAATAAATTAACATTGTTTAAGCCAGCATTTCCAAAATTGACTTGACTAAAACATCCCCTTCTCACTTTTAAATTACTTCTATTGACAGCATGGACAGCTAGTGTTCTTTCCATGGAATTCATCTTGGAAAAGTACCGTACTAACCATTTCTCTCAACAATGAAGTCAATCCAATAATAATAGTCCTAAAAACAAGCTTTCAAGCTGCTGTTAGTCTACCTAATGATTATCTTTCAGGCTAACATGTCCCCTATCTGATCCACAAGAATACAGTGAAACTCTCAACTTGGTGATATTCAGAACACCATCTTCCAATTCAAGTAACTTGTCATCTTACCTTGATCATTCATACTATCCATTATTGTCATTAATTTCTTTAGCCTTGCCATTGACTCTTGTTCATTTCCTTTACTCATAAAATCTGTTCCAAAACCTGGGATCATTCCCTAAAACAAACATAAAATCAGTAATAGTTTGATTGTTCAGAATGTCCACATGTAACTACTGGCCTGAATTTTAACCTAAGTTTTAAAATGTAATTTAACCCAAGTGTCAAAACTAAAGTACATGCATCTATTTTTTAGAAATTTTAACAAACAACAAAAACAAAAGAAGAAACTTTTTATAACTAACCAAAATCTGACTGAAGGGGCCCATTTTCATGATGTTTTGAAACTGTTCGTACATATCACGTAACGTAAACTGACCTGAAATACAATACAAATGATTCCAACACATCAGAGATTATATATTTCCATTCAACAAAACAAATCTCTCCTTAATCATATGGATTATAACATATCAAATCAATACATATTAACTGAGCAGTTACTATGTACAAGGTTAAAGGGTGAATGCTGTGGAGAATATACAGCAACACAGATTCTGTCCTAGAGAAGTTTACAATCCATCAGAGAATATGGTTATAAACAAATATACAAGAAATTTCAAAACAAGGCTGACAAACTATACCCCCCAAAATGACTAAAATTAGAAGCTTGACAATACCAAATAGCTACAGAGGATGTGGAAAAAATGTAACTGCTAAATACTGCTGGTGAGGATATAAAACTGTGAAGCCACTTTAGAAAATTTTTTGGAGTTTCTTAAGCAGCTTAGCTACTGCTACCCAGCAATAAAAAAAGCAAACTCAGCACATATGACTTTATGCATGAATATAAAAAATGTTGATATCTAGAATAGGTAAATGCAGAAAGTATATTTAATAGTTAGCAGGGACTGAGGTAGGAAGAAATAAGGAATTACTGCTTGATGAGCACAGTTTCTGGTTAAGGTGATGAAAAAATTTAGAAATAAATGACGGTGAGGAAAAATGCTGAATCAAAGATACTATACACAAAAAAGTACATGTTGCAGTATTCCACAACTGATGCCCAAGGAAGTGGCAGTCAAGAAATCAGATGACATATTGCACTGGGCAAATCTGCTGCAGAAGACCTCCTCGGAGTGTTACGAAGCGAAGATGCCACTCTGAAGACAAAGGAGCACCTGACCCAAGCCCTGATGTCTTCAGTCATCTCGTATGCATGAGAAAGGTGGACAATGAATAAGAAAGACCAAAGAACTGATGTCTTCAAATTGTGACAATGGCAAAGAATACTGAACATACCATGGACTGCCCCAAGTATGAACAAATCAGTCTTGGACAAAATACAGCCAGAATGGTCCTTAGAAGTTAACATGTCATGACTTTGTCTCACTTACTTTGGACATGCTATTATCAGAAGGGACTAGTCCCTGGAGAAGGACATCGTACTAGGTAAAGTAGACAATCAGAGAAAAACAGGAAGACCTTCAAGAAGATGGACTGACACAGTGGCTGCAAGAATGGGCTCAAATACAGTTAACAACCACGAGGACGAGGCAGGACTGGGCAGTGCTCTGTGCTGTTGTACACAGGGTCACTGTGAGTTGGGCCTTACTTGATATAGTACCAAACAATAACATTAAGCATTGTCTGAGAAGGGGAATGAGCAAACTTTTTAGAGTAATAGCAGCATCCTATTTGCTGACAGGGTATGGGTTTCTACCTACTGGCCAAAAAGACAGAATGGTATTGGTTATAGATTTACTTGTATCCCCCAAACGTATGTATTAAATTCCTGGCCCTCTTGCCACTGTGAATGGGATCCTGTTAGGAAACACAGGGTTTCTTCTGCTTTGTTAATGAAGCCAGACCACTGTAGGGTAGATCCCAAACCTAATTACTTCTGAGTCACACAAAGATCAGAATAGACAGAGACACACTACAGAAGGAAGACACACAGCAAGGAACATACCAGATTGCCAACAGATATCAGGAACTGAAACAGAGGCTCAGAGAAGGAACGGACATGGCCCAGACCTTGATTTGGACTTTCAGCCACTAGAACTGAGAGAAAATAAATTTCTGTTCTTTAAGACCACTCTCACTTGTGCTATTTCTGTTACGGTAGCACTTAGACGGTATCCTTAGAATCTGAGCATTTCAGTGTATATAAACTACCTTCAGTGGGTTGGGGGGAATAAAAAAATAAGCAAGGCACAAGAGAGAGTATCTCTATGTTCAAAAGACAGAAAAGACATTCAGTTTTAGGTATTCCGAATCTGAAGTGGCAATACAATATTTTAAAATAAATTTTATGGCAGGAAGCTAGAAAACAATGGAAGAGAAGCTTAAGGCAAAACATGTATTTCAGCTATTTATACAAAGGTGATAATTAACACTATAATTATATAGGATCCTCTGTTAGGCAATACAAATGAAAAATTGTAAAACAGAAAAGGCAGCTAACACTGTTAAATACTGGGATCCAAGAAAGTGATAGACGGCACAGTGATAGTGCAGAAAGTGTAGGGTCAAGGAAGCCAGGGAGTAAGAACCAGAAAATTAAGAGTAGATTCACTGATCCAACAAATATTTACTGAAAGCCTACTGTGTTCCAGACACTGCTAGGTACTATGAACATACAGCACAAGGAGACAGCTATCAACTCTATCTCCACCTTCAAGCAGGAATGACAGACATCAGGTTAATGTGATGAATGATGCAATAATTACATGGTGCAATGAAAACATGCAGGAGACGGTTCTAATTCAGACTAGGAATCACAGGAAATGTTCCTGAAAAAGGAAATTTAAGGAAAGACCTGAAGTAAGAGTAGGAGGTTAGCTAGTTTGGCTGCAGGGCCTAGCAAGAGGAGAGGCCCAGAGTAAGAGAGAGCATCAAACACCTGAGAAGCTGGAAGAGTTCACTATGGCTGGAGCGTAGAATGCTAAAAACAGGACCAAAAGAAAAAAAAAGTTGTAAAGATGGTGGAGTCATATTAAAGTATTTGAACTTTATCCTAAGCATACTGGAAAGCTACTGAAGAATTTTAAAGAGGGCAGTAATGAGATCAGATCTGCATTTATGGAAGTTCATTTTAGCTGCAGTATAAAAAATAGGTCAAAGGGGAAGAGTTCAGAAAGCTGGAAGATTCGTTACGACCTACAGTAAGCAATCTAGACAAAAGATGATGAGTGTGGTCTAAACTAACAGTTACAGGGGAACTGAAGAGACGACGACAGAACGGTGATACTTAGGAAGTAGAATCACTAAGACTGACTGACTGCTGAAGGTGTGGGCAGAGTGAGGAAGACACAGATTCAATGACAATACCCAAATTTCTAACTCTGACATAAGATGGATAATGTTAACATTCACTGATAGCAAGAGTGCAGTAAAAGGTTGAGACAGAAGATGAGGATGTGTTGAATCGAGGTGCTTCTGAAACACCCTGTGAAGAAAAATCCTCACAACTAAACTGACAAACTATTACAGAGAAAAAATGAAATTATCAACAATTTCATTCTACTTGGATCAACAAACTCCACAAAGGAGCAGTCATGACATCAAATGATGTTATCTTCTTGGGCAAGTACATTGCAAGATACCGCTTTAAAGTTTTACACAGCAAATATGTCACTTGGATGATGAAGGTGCACCTGACTCAACTCACAGTAGTTGCAACTGCCTCATATGCATGTGAAAGCTGAGCAACTACAAAGGAAGACAGAACAGATCTATTTTAGTTGTGGTATCAGCAAACAATACCAAATATACTGTAGACTGCCAAAAGAATATACAAATCAGTTTCAGAAACAAATACAACCAGAACGCTTCTTATAAGAGACGCTGGCTGGACTTCAGTTAATTACTGTACACACATTATCAGGAAACACCAAGCACCAGAAAAAGACATCATGTTTGGTCAAGTAGAGGGTCAGGAAAATGAGGGAGATTCTCAGGGAGAAGGGCTGACACAACAGCCACAATGACGGACTCAAATGTACCAACGACCACGAAGACCGCACAGGACTGGCCAAGTTTCATTATGTTATACATAAAATGGCCATGAGTCAAAACCAACTTGATGGCAGCTAGCACAATGAAGCATCGAAGAATGGTCTAGTAAACAGCCCAACACAAGACTGAAGCTCCAAAGAAAATGGCCTAGGGTGACCCTGGAAAACAACAGCTTTACAGAAAGAGGTAAAAGTATAGCTATCTGGTAAGTGGGGAACAACAAAGAGGTACAAGAATATGCAGCAGTCATGGAAATTAAAGAAAAAGATCATTATGAGAAGAGCTGGAATGGTCAATAATGATATACGTTGAATGTTTATGATGTGCTAGACATTTTACATGTATCACTTAATCTTCACAACCCCACGATGCAGATAGCATTACCTATATTTTACAGATAAAGAAAGGTAAGTTATATGACTGAAAAAGTTACACAGCTAGAAAATACATCAGAGATACAAATACAGGAATATTTAAGAGCTTATACTCTTACACAGTGATGTACTTCTCTACAGGAGTGGCTTTCAAATATGGAGTTCAGGACATGTGTATGTGTGTTTAACTTTACTCTCTTAAAATATCTTATGTTTTACATCATACCTCTATAGTTTACACCAAAGATTAGAAGAGCAGTAACTCATTTTTAACTTATTACTTCAAGGGAACCCAATGAAAGCCTTAACCTGAAAGCAATTTAATTACAAGAGAAAATATTCAATTCTATAACTGCTTATGTATCTGTGATTTAGAATGACTGACACATAAACCATCTAAAATAAACAATGGAACTGACTCTAATAATGGGTATCATCATTTCAAAATACAGTTTTATCAAAAAGAAATCAAAGAAAAACATGAGATCGAATGCTTTCTTCCCACTCACATACCATGTTTCAACTTCTCTATAAGTGCTTCATTGTCATCCAGCTTCAACTCATTGACTTTATCTATCAGTCCTTCAATGTCGCCCATACCTATAAAACATTTTAAAAAAACAGAAAAATTGACAACTAACTGAATAAACTGCTTTGCATTACAAAGAACACATTCATACATATAACAACCCTGTCAAACAGGCAGGTTACTACACTTTACAAATGATAAAACCAATGCTAGCGAAGAGGCTGTGCCACGAAGACAAAGCAGGGATTCCAGCCCAGGGTTTAGCTGTAATGGCATGCTCTCTAACTACACCACCTTGAGATACTGTGAATGCCTGACCGCTACCACTGCCACTGTAGTTTTGTCTTGTGCTCTAAAACTACTCTAAAGAACTTTCCACTCAGTATTCTTTTTACCACTCTAACCACAAGTAACCTTTAACTCTACCTTGTAAATGAGGATATAAGTAAATCACAAAAAGAAATTATTTTTCCTGAACTAATCAGTGAGAAGATTGGAATCCCAATCTGTCATAAGGTCTATACTATTTCTTGGAGATACACCTAGATCCACTGCACTTACCAAGAAGTTTACTGATGAAAGGCTGTGTTTTGAAAGGTTCAAAGTCATCTATATGTTCCCCTGTACCAATGAAAATAATTGGACTTTTTGTGGCAGCAACTCTGCAAAAACAGAAACACGAAGTCACCTCAAAAACCAAAACAATTTCCAGTAGATTTCCGAAGCTAATCGGACAAATGTATGGAGCTCCGTTTTTTTTCACAGAACTGTACTAGGGAGTCTCCAAAACTGTTTCTATTTAAACTTTTATAGACTGTTTTAGGTTCATTATTGGAATGCATTTTAAATGATCAATAAGAAAGCTTAAATATATGCACATATACACACACACACTCACAACATGCACAGGATGACTGCATCAGTGATACTTACGCACTAAGTGCACCACCTCCTTTGGCATGGCCATCAAGTTTTGTCACTATTACTGAAGCTACATCTACTTTATCTTTAAAAGCCTTGGCTTGGGCTTCACAAGCTTGGCCAATAGAGGCATCCATCACATAAACAATATTATCAGGTTGCTAGAAAGTTGAAACAGAAAAAATACATACTTTTACTGATCTTAAAGTTCAGCATTAGAATCTATACAATATTTACTATCAATATTCATTCAGTCTCTATTTGTTGAGGGAGTACTGTGTATTAGGTATCATCTAGATCCTGGAGACAAAGAAGGAATAAAAGCCTTGCTCAATGGAACTTACAATCTAGTTACAATAGATAAGTAATAAATAGGTAAATAAACATTTGCCCAACACTTAAAATGGGACAGGAGAGTATCAATTATGCAGTGTGAGATGTTTCTTCAGGTAACTGTGGTCAGAGAAGCCTCTCTGAAGGTAACATTTGAGCTGAGGCCTGAATAAAGAGCAAAGAGTTGTACAAAGATCTGCAGGAATTGCCCTATAGGTAAAGGGAATGGTGAAAACAAGTCAGAGAAGGCTATAAAGTAGAAGAGCATGCACAGAATACAAACCCAATAAAATAGGTCAAAACAAAGACAGATCTAAAAAGAAACTTAGTGGTATTACCCAGCAAACAAAAATTTACTGCCAACACCCCAATGACACAACAATCAAACATAACAGGAATTCACGCTTTACTGCTGAGGTACTGATATTTATAAACTGCTTCTTCTCCTTAAGTCCATCATAATTTTAATGAGGAGACACTAAATAATGATTAATATATTTTAAATGCTTCATTTTAGAAAACTTGCAACATTCATCTTAAGTAAATGTCTGCAACTGAATTTAAATAATTTACCAAATAGAAATTAAACATACTGAAGGTTAGCCATCAATTTTTATCCTTTTTTAAAAATGTATACACACTAATACTAATTAAATCATAAAAATTTCATTTTTTAATAAAGGTCAAATATGGTAAGGTTAAGCCCTTGTCACACAGACAGAAATTCACAAAACAAAAATAAATAAATTACTTGGAATCTGCCTTCAAGATGAAGAATAATTTATATTCATTATAAAGTCAATCAGGGTTTACAGTTAAAGTCTTATAACACCATTATACTGAAAGCCACTTACGATAGCATTAGCAACTTGAAGCATTTCTTCAAACAAAGAGTCTTCTTGTTTATGACGGCCACTGGTATCAACAATAATAATTTCAAAATTTTCATTTTTGAATTTCTCCACTCCTTCAGAAGCAATGATAACAGGATCCATTTCTGTATAACTATTTAACATGGACAATTCTATTAATTTGGGTATCTTTAGTCTATCTTTCATCTATTCTGAAAAACGCAAATGACCACAATTTCAATTTGGAAGAATCATCTAAAAATTACTATACAGCAATGCACTTCTAGAGCAACATGAACCAGTGTGTCAATTACAAAACTTCACAATTTTGCTGCATGTCTTTTCTAAATGAATTGTGCTTCACTCAATTTTATCTTCTTTAATAACTGAACTGATATTGCATAGTGTTTCTCCATTTAACACCCTTCTGTGAGCATTTTATAAAACTACAGTATTATAAAACATGATTTACATAGCATTCCATTACAGGGCCATGCCATCATTTGTTAAATGCCCCATTATTAAGACATTTAAGGTTTTCAACACTTCTTGGTATTAAAACTACAGTCACTATGAATAGTACATAACTGCTATATATTTCTTTGAAACTGTTATGATAACTCCTCCAAGTTGCATTTCGATCAAATAGTATAATCATTACAACTTTTGGCTTAAAAAAATGTCTTCCATCAAAGTTTAATCTCATTCCTGTTTCACTACATTTTCACAATCCCTAACAAAAATGTGAGCATCAGCTTGGCAAGCAAAAAATTGGATCACATTTTAATTTTCATTCCTTTTGACTATTGGCAATTTTTTATACAGATCAGCATTTTCTAATGAAAAGACATACAATGTTAAAAAAAATGTTTTTCCTCCAAAATTAATAACAACACAAAATCAGGAATACAATTAGTAAAAATATGTGTGAGACATAAATGAAGAAAATTACTCTATTTAAGGATATAAAATTTTTGTACAAAAAGACAAAGTTCCTCAAATAAGCTATACAAATAAAGATGTAAATTACTCCCTTATTTAACTGATGTAGATGTAATTCAAATCAAAAATCTTAGGGAGCTTTTCCATTTTGGAACTTGATAAGGAATTCTAAAATCTATCCAAAAAATAAGCAGGTGAGAATAAACAAGAAAGTATTGAAAACGAAGACGGCGATTAGTAGTATTAGATATTTTAAAATGTGATAAAGATACAATTATAATAAAATTTATAAATGTGTCAAGAATTATAGTCAGAGATGTTCTAAAATTAATTACATACATACATACAATAAAATACAAAGATGCTGTAAAAAAGAATGACCTTAAACAGTATACTATCCATTTCAGAATTATTACTATCCCATTTTTTAATCAACCCTAAAGTGGTATATTTACATTTAATAAACAATTTTAAGTGTTCACTTTACTGAATTTTAACAAATTAACATAACCCATACAACCACTATCAAGTAATCAAAGTATAAAACATTGTAAGACTCCATTTTAATTTTAAAATAATATATCCCTATGCATGTATTTGTGTGACTATCCAGTTGTATAAAAACTCATTGCCCTCAAGTTGACTCCAACCCCTAGTGACCCTGTGGGACAGAACAGGACTGCCCCACAGGGTTTCCAAGGAGCAGCTGGTGGATTAGAACTGCTGATCTTTCAGTTAGCAGCTAAGCTCTTAACCGCTGTGCAATAAGAGCTCCTTCTGCACAGACACTGATAAAAGAATAGCTGGACATGGTCAAAACTGATAACTGGGAAGTAAGACTGTTGGTGATTTCACTTTTTAAAAATATTAAAATAATGTGATTTTTATAAAGACGAGACAGGACATAAAAAAACTGTACCTACCGCACAAAAGGATAAATGTATATGCTATTACAACCCAGATTTGCAAATTTAGCACTGCAGATGCAGTTAAATCTATCCCCAGAGATAACCATTAATTATTAACACTTTATATAGATAACAAAAAAAAAAATCAAACCCACTGTCATTCAGTTGACTTCAACTCACAGCAACGCTTAAGATAGTAAGCTTTAAAAGTACGCATGAACCAAGGAGAGATTATTCAATAAATTGTGCTGAGAACACCGGTTAAAAAATTAATGCTCGGACTCTGGCCAATATTCCAAGTAATTATCAACTGAATTGTATCATTTGCAGACCCATTGCCTTCTGAATTTTAAAACCATATCAGAAGTAGTTCTTATCCTAAAAGGCAGTCCTGGGTGGTGCAAGCATTTAACACACTTGGCTGCTAATCAAAAGGTTGGGGGTTGGAGTCTACCCAGAGATGCCTCAGAAGAAAGGCCTGGTGATCTACTTCTGACAAATCAGCCACTAAAAACCCTGCCGAGCACAGTTCTACTCAAATACACATGGACTTGTCATGAATCAGAATTGATGTGACAGCGACCATTTTTATCCCTGTCCCCAAATTCCCAGCATCATTCTTTAATCTACCTGCTAGAAATTATTACAAAATGACCAAAAAAAAATAGTTAAGAAAATTAAGAATATATTATAGACAAAGTTCATTAATTTTTTTTGGCTAGCCAAGAAATAGAAGGTAATGACTAACAAAATCAGGTCATTTAACTACCTCAAAATTGTGTTCTGGAGGAATGCTTCAGATGGGTCTCAACAGAAACAACTGGAGCAGACCAAAAGGAACAGCAGGAAAGCATGCTATACTAGTAAGTCGAGTTCTGAGTTAAGTACTGTCTACTATATCAGACCGGATCACAGGGTTATGTTACAGCAATAAAATATAGTGATTTATTGACTATACAAATACTTTCTTCCAGGAAAGATTCAATCTTGTAAGTACATATTAAAATGAGACCAAACTCACTGCTGTGGAGTCGATTCCAACTCATAGTGATCCTATGGTACAGAGTAGAACTGTCCAGTAGGGTTTCCAAGACTATCATCTTTATGCTAGCGGCCTGCTACATCTTTCTCCCCTGGAGTGGCTGGTAGGTTTGAAACACCGACCTTTTGGTTACCAGCCAGGTGCTCAACCACTGTGCCACTAGGGCTCCTAAAATGTGACCACAGAACATAAAATGAAATGTTGGATGGACACAATGAGGCACATGAGCATCAAAATAAAAAACAGACACCTACCTTCCATAGAATGGGATTCTTGCCTTGGTTGCATTCTGTTTTAGTTGATCAAAAGCCCCTAGGAAATAAGAATACAATGGATCCTCAACTTGAAAATAAAAAGTACAGAAAACTATTTTTAAATTCCAGTGTATTACCTGCTCTGAATGTGTCTGCACATATCAAACAGGTCTTCCAACCTTTCCTCTGGTAATAATAGGCTAACTGGGAAAGGAAGATTAAAATATAATTACATAATAAAATGTAAATTACTGTATCTTCTATTATGTTTCTTACTTAAGGAATAAAAGGAAAGCTGCTCACCATTCTCTTGAAAATGTATTTCACAATTCTGAATACAGCAAGTTTTTTGAAGAGTTCACATTCTAATTATCAGACAGTTGTATTCAAAGATGTAAAACAATCAAGAAACAAATGAACAGAGGAAAAAAATTTTAACTACCATTAATGTTAATTACATAAAACAAAAAAAAACTCCTCAAAATAAATCTATTCTTTTTTCTGTATTAACTATAACAGAGTTGAAGTTTACACACACACACAAAAAAAAATTGGTAACAAAAGAACCCAATTCTGGGTGAAATTAAAAAAAAAAAACAACAAATTCGTTGTCATCAAGTTGATTCCAACTCACAGCAACCCTAACAGACAAAGTAGAACTGCCCCACAGACTTTCCAGGGAGCATCTGGTGCATTCAAACAGCCAACCTTTAGCCACTGTACCTGTTAACTACCTGTATGGTATACTGAATTAAAAATTAGCATAACAGTATACAAAATGAAGAGTTGTATTACACTTAGTGGGATACCAGAAGACTTGAAAAGGCAATCTTTAGCCATAGGAGCGAAGATAAACTTTCTGTATTCTCAGCTCCAAAAAGCATATACTTACTTTCCTCCTTAAAAAACCAGAATAGCTTTTTTTTGTAAGAGAAATAGTATACTTACAGACTAGTCTACCATTCTTACAAAAAATAACCAAAAAAGACTATAGGATCTTTCTCTCCTTTTCCTAGGCTATTACAAAAACATGATACAGCTATCAAGTAACACGAAGTTGTAAACCAAAACCACTAAGAGCTGGCTTTAACACACAACTCCCTTTACACATTCTTCTCCATGACACTTTTCGCCAGGCGTGACCCACCTTTGAACATGTTGTTGTTTTACCACTCCCCTGCAACCCCACAAACATGATCACATTCTGCTTTCCTTTCGTAGGAGTCCACGCTTTAACGCCAGGGTCCACAAGCTACATACCAAAAATCAAATAAAAATAAAATCAGGTTATCACAGGCTTACATTCAAAATACCTCCCTCTACAACTCTTCAATTTAAGAATAACTTAAGGACATTCTGCTATAAAAATCGCTCATACGCCTATCATTTTAGTACAGCTCTACTATTCTTCTTTGTAGACACACACAGGGAAATTCAAGAATTTAACTTATTATGAAATCATAATCAGGTCTATACTCTCAGCCCAACTAAGAAGTATCTGAAAACATTTTACAAAACAAGCTGGAGTGTGAAATCAAATGTGAGACCAAGTTTGAGTCAAACAAGCAATCTGTATCAACAATGCAGAAATACAACACAAAAATATATATGCAAGCCATATATGTAATTTCAAGTTTTCTAGCAGCTACATTTTAAAAAGAACAGATAAAACTAACTTTAATACTAATTTTGTGTAAACCAATATACTAAAAATATTATAATTTTAACATGTAATCCATATAAAAACTTTAATTATATTTTACCTTTTTTTTCCCCTCATACTAAGTCTTGAAATCTGATGTGTATTTCCTACTCATAGCACATCTCAATTTGGACTACCCACATTTCAAACGCTCAATAACTACATGGTGGCTACTGTCTACTGTATCAGACAGCAGTGATCTTCACAGTTAACTTGAAAAATATTTATTTATGAACATTACGAATTACTTGTAAAAGACTTTCCATGTCAGTCAAAATTTCAAATGTCAAACTCACCAACATTCAGCACCTACTGGTATATAACGTTATCACTTAGAGGGCTGATAAAAAATAATCACCAATTTTATAAAATGACAGTCAGTGAAAATTAAGGTTCATATGTGGATAATTTCCATATTAATGAGCATGAGGCATTCTAAAGTTCACTAAGTAATGATAATAATTTATTTGTGAGTCATGTATCAGTTGTTTGGCGTATGAGTTGCTGTGAGTCAGGTATGAGTTGTTTGGAACTTCAAACATGTATCTACGTACAATAAATAAAGCCATAATAATAATGTTCTAGACCAGAGTATGGCAAACTACATGTAATCAAGTTGTATTTAAAGACAGTTATTTACTGTTTTCAGGCTACAATAGCAGAGCTGCATAGTTGAAACATACACCATAAAAAAACAAATCAAATCCGTTGCCATTAATTCTGACTTCTAGTAACACTATATAGCACAGAGTAGAACTGTCGCAGAGGGTTTCCAAGGAGCGCTTGGTGGATTTACACTGACAGCCTTTTGGTTAGCTGCCATAGCTGTTAACCATTACGTGACCAGGGTTTCCAAAGAGACCATATGGACCACAAAACCAAAAATATTTGCTATTTAGCCCTTTTAAGAGTTTGCTGAGTCCATCCCAGATTATACCAAAAAGGTGACATAAACAGTATCACACCTGAATTTAGAGAAAAGCCACAATAAAAAAGGGAGAAAACAAAAACGTATTTCTTATCCTTTTCCAGGTACAAGCAGCCCTGATGGCACAATGGTTAAAGTGCTTGGCTGCTAAACAAAAGGTCAGTGGTTCAAACCTACTAGCTGCCCTGCAGGAGAAAGATGTGGTAGCAGTCTGCTTCCACCAAAATTTACAGCCTTGGAAACCCTTGGGGCAGTTCTACTCTGTCATATAGGGTCACTATGAGTTAGCACTGACTCAGTGGCAGTGGTTTTGGTTTGGGTTTTGATTCCCGGTATAGGCCTAGTCTTAGGCAAGCTGCTGAAACAGACAACACTCCATTGTAAACAAATCCACTCCCCTTCCACCTACGTCTTTCCAGCACACTGAAGTACCCTACAATCACGTTTATCTCTACATCTTACAGCAGGATCAGTCACTCAGCTCTCTATGGATCCATTCTTTAGAACATATGCTTTACTAAATAATTATTTTATAAATCTGTCTTTTCTTCCTCCTCCCCGCCCTGAACAGTAGCTCTCAATTTGATGGTCTCAGGACTTCTTTATACTTAAGACAGTTTGTAAAGTTTAGTTGAAATATGCATTCTGAAACCATACAAACTTTTGTACAATGTTACATTCAAATTCATTATTCCATCTTATACCTTGAATCTTACACTAGTGTTTAATTTTATAATTTTATACATTAGTCATTTAGAAAATACTGTTTCACTGGGTTATGCAGATCTCTCATCATTACAACATTTCAGTATGCAATCTCAAAAAATCAGTTTCATTTACTTCACCACTGATCTCATAAGTAAGTGCTGGATCAATGTCAAACTCAGAGAGGAGACAGAAGATTATAATTTTCATTTGAAAGCTTAATTTTTACTATTGGCCATAAATACTGTCAGTTATTTTACTTGAAGTGACAACTTCATTTCACTTACTGTGGAGCAAATATCTACCAAATGCCAAAGTTTCAATAACTATAGACTGTCTCTTCTTTCAAGTAAAAACAATTTCTTACAAAAAAGCAACTAGCTCAGCTTTCAAACAATCCTATGTGCTTACCTCAAGACACCCATCAACCTCAGTACATAGCAGAAGGGCTTCCCAGAACATTATAAAGACATATTATCACAGATTGAATTGTGTTTCCCTAAAATGTGTGTCAATTTGGCTGGGCAATGTTTCCTGGTATTGTATGATTTTTCCCACAAGCTGTAAACCCTGCCTCTAATGATGTTAACGAGTGAGAATGAGCGGAAGTTGCGTTAGTGAGGTGAGGCAGGACTCAATCTACAAGCTTGGATTGCGCTGAGGTAATCTTTTGGGATGTAAATGAATGAAGTGAGCAGAGAGAGTGGGGGATCACGTATCACCAGGAAAGAAGCATAGGGAGCAAAACACATTTTTTGCATTTAGGGTCCCTGTGCCTCAGAAGCTCCCAGTCCAGGGCACAACTGACAAGAACCTTCCTCTAGGGCAAAAAGAAAAAAGTCTTTCCCTAGAGCTGATGCCCTGAAATTGGATTTCAGCCTACTTTTCTGTGAAAAAATAAAATTTCTCTTTGTTAAAGCCAACCACTTGTGATGTATCTGTTATAGCAGCACTAGATGACTAAGACACATGTGTATACTCAAGTATCATGATTTAATACAACTAATCATTTCTACTGCTTCATCAAGGGCATTATATGAAACTGCCACTTTACTGCAAATGTGTAGTAGCAAACAATACAATAACTACTAGTGTAGTTTGGTGCCAGTGTTTTGATTCATTCTAAGCAGTTTCACCCAACAATTTTAACCCATCATTGCTTTTGCATGATCACTGCAAATACTGACATGCTGAAAAGACAAACAGCATTCCAATATTATTACAAAAACAGTTTCGACCTTGCTTTGTAAATCACTGCACTAGAAGGTTCTCAATAAATGCTGCTTAACAAAGCACTTGACACTCCAGAATTACCTATAGGTGCCAACCTCTAACAATAAAAATTTCCACTCACGCTGTGCTCACCTTAGGTGCTAGATGACTAGCAATATGGAAGCAACACAAGGAGTCCCATACAAGGAGTTTAGAAATCAGATTTGTGCCTGCCACTAACTAGACTTCTCATTTTTCTCAGCTGTAAACTGTGAAGTGTGAACTGGATAAATTCCTACCTCTTTCAAGTCTGAATTTCTTTTTTTGTTATTAACTACCCAAGCAGATGCAAGTGAAGTAACATAACCATGTGTGACACTGGACTTCTTCAAAGTAAATGCTATCTACATTTGCATTAAAGGAGTGAATAAATATATTCACACAAAAGTAAAAATACTACGGAACTTCTAAAAAACCTCTGTAGCTCTAGATATTTTTTAAAATAGTTTCTTCCTTTTTTCCCTACCACTGGATTCACATATATTTTCTAAAGCTCTAAGATTTTCACCATAATTTTCATGACAACAGTAGCAATGCTGGTCCTAAGATAAGGCAGAGCAATGGGCTATTTTTACTACTTGCAAAATACAACTTTACTAAGTGAAAATTGCTCATACTCTAGGCAAGTGTTAGAATATTTGTTCTGTTAAAAAGACACTTGTTTACACAGTGCACAGTGTAGAAAAGAATATTTGCCAATTGTGGCTTTCAGTACAAAAGTAGAACATCCACCATGCAGTAAGTTAAAAAAACAAGAGAATCAATTGCCCTGTGACTCATGGTGATCCCAGGTATGTCACAACAGAACGGTGCTCTCTAAAGTTTTTAATGGCTGATTTTTCAGGAGTGTATCAGGCCTTCCTCTGCGGCAATTCTGAGTAGACTAGAACCTCCAATCTTTCAGGGAACACCTGAGCATGTAAACCATTTGACCATCCAAGGTAATGCCTGGCATTAAAGAGGATAAACTCAGACAGGAATTTCCATCAGTTCATCTGAATTAGCAAGTTTTTCTCTTGGCAATCTGGCTTTCAAAATCTTTGCAGGCCAAAAGCCGCTATATACCAGTGAGTTGAATCCAACTCACAGTGACTTTATAATGACACTGCAGAACTGCCCCACTGGGTTTCCTCTGCAGAAATCTCACAGGAGCAGATTGCCAGTGATCTTTCCAGATTACCACTGATCTTTCAACTAGCAGCTGAGTGCTTAACTACTGTGCTGCCAGACTCCTTAGCAGGAATAGTACTGGCCTTCAAATCTGTATACAGAATTCTACATTGAGAAAATTTTGTCATAAAAGTACACAGTCTTAGAAAACAGTTAATCCTTTAATTTATATTTTAATACTCATGAATACTCCATGTAAGCACATAAAGAAATAGTCTGAAACAATTATTCCCATTTACAGTGCTAGTGTATCCAGAGTCTACAGAGAATTACGGCATGAGCAGGATATATACACTTTTACCTTCACAAGTTCTTTAAATACAGCATGCTGAATCATTTTTCTTTTGTTAAGACCAGATGCCATCTCTTCAAGATCAATAGCAGACCTTCATGATGGTAATGTTCGAAAGTAAAGGAAAGTCAGTTAAAACAGTCATGAAAAATAAATTTCTGCATCAAAGAAATGTATGAATAACCAATCATTCACATTAATAGTTTTCTCACTGGCATGTATATAACTGCTACAGATTCGTAAGTCTACGTCACAAAAAATTTACAGTGAAATGTGAGACACGATTTTCGTTAGTTTTTCAAATCATTCATTCAAAAGTATAAATACTAATTTGTTCTCACATCACTGTAAAGCACTAGTTCTGTTTTTCTTAAATACATTTTTATAACTAGCAGAAAATATGATTCCTTTCTCTAATTCTAAATGCTAGTGGTTCTATATTTTTAACCAGTGTTAACAATACAAAAAGGAGGGACGGCCTGAGTATGTTAAGAATTTAAAGCAGTTAAGTGAGGTATCAGTATTGTTCTGTGCCCTGACCCCCTCAGTGCCTCTCTCAATGAATAACTGAGACTCACACATGTTACTCCTTTAGAATATATACTGAGAAACAAAAGAACAAAGAAGAATGCAGTTCTCCAACATTGAAGGAGGCTGATTAATGTCATCCGAAGCCTAAAGAGGATAAAATGGTACCACTTTTCTACAAAGAATGTGAATTGTTAAAACGCTTTTATATAAAAATAGTATACAGTATATGATTTAATCCATCCAAATAAAAGAAGTAAAGTGGAAAAAATATCAATAATTAAATCAAAGTCATATGCAGCTTATTCTTTGAACCGTTATTATGGAAACATACTATACATGTAGTCTTCCAACATATGAATTCTATTCTTTGCAAGTACTGTACAGCACAAGTGCTTCATGATATTCCAAACTTTTCTAGCTAGCTCCTTAGCCCAGTAAACTCAGCTTAGTTTTGCCTGTGTTTGTAAAAAAATTTGATTAACTTACTTAACATTCTCTCTTAGTTGCTTCACTAGTTTAATATTAACATCTGCTTCCAATAGTGCAGTACATACTTCTTTTAGCATAGCATTTAATACCTGCAAATAAATTTAAAAAAATAAAAAATACTGTATCACTGAAATCACATTAAAAACACTGGTTGATCAGTCATCACTAGACTAATATTACTATAGCTTATTTAAAGATAAAACAATACAACATTGTTGAAAGAAATGCTTTTCAGTTAGCATTAGAGACAATCTTAAATGTCTAGTCATTCTGTCAAAGTAAGACATCACAATTACCTTCCTCAATCAACTATTATTACCATAATACTAGTCATATATTAAAATAATAAAGAAATATTCAAACCAAAGAAAGTTACTACCCAGTAAATGTTGACATAAACTTTTCCACGTCACAGAACAGCTCCCATCACTGAATCATAAGAGTGCATTATCACAACATCTTCTCTTCTTAACTGAACTACTCTGGAGCAACAGATGACAAACGAAATTCACTCAGTCCCACCTAGCAGCCTTCCCACTTCGACTCCGAGCAGAGGTACAAATGTGGGAAGGAAACGATGCTTCACTAACAACTCACTATTGTCCCACATTTGTTGAACTGAAAGGCACTACAGTTAAAAAGTCAGAAACCATAAAATCTTAAGAAAAGATGAGATGTTAGCCACTCATGCATATATATGTTTATGCACTAGATTGTTTACGTTCCATAAGAGCAGGTATCTTAATCTATTTTCTACCCTGCTGTATCCTGGGTGTCAGCAAACACATCTGTAAAAATGTAGGTCTTCCAACACTTCTTGAATGAATTCTCTTCCTCAATTTACTTCATATGTCCTAAAAAGGCTCGTCAGATTTTCCTATCACTCGTTAAAAGTGTCTGATAAAAACGGAACTGCTCTATCAAGGGATCTCTCCTTGTTAATTCTCCAGTAACATAATAGAAAGAACAAAGAAGCTGCCAATTCAAAAAACAACCATTACTCTATACTCTATCAAACACTTCTGTCCTCCTTTATCATTTCTATAAATACAAGAACATAAGGACTACAGGTAGGAAATCTGTTTTCAGAAACCTGCTGTTTTACTTATTCTGCATTCCCCAAACTAAACAATGTTCTAAGTTATGATTTATTATTTAGTAATTCTAGAAAAAGTCCTGGATGAAAATAAGATTCTTTTACTGGTGCTTCCAATAACTAAACATGAGAAAGTTGCTGGTAGGTCCCAATGAGTCAGTTCCAAATCACAGCAGACCTATGTACAACAGAACAAAACAATGCTCTGAGCCATCCTCAAAATCATTGCTACGCTTGAACACATTGTTGCAGCCACTGTGTCAATCCATCTCATCTGACAATCTTCCTCTTTTCACTGACCCTCTGCTAAGCATGAGGTCCTTCTCCAGGGACTGATCCCTCCTCATGACCTCCAAAGTATGTGACACACAGTGTCACCATCCCTGCTTCTAAGGAGCATTGTGGTTGCATTTCTGTCAAAATAGATTTTATTCTTTTGGTAGTCCTGGTATGTTCAATATTCTTCACCAACACCATAATTTAAAGGCATTTCTTTTTTTTTTCATTCTTCCTTATTCTTCGTCCAGCTTTTGCATGCATACGAGATGAATGAAAACATCATGGTTTACATCAGGTGTGTCTTAAAGTGACATCTTAGCTTCTCAACACCTTAAAGAAATCTTTTGCAACAGATCTGCCATAAGCAATGGGTCTTTTGATTTCCTGATTGCTCTTTCCATGGGTGTTGACTGTGGATTCAATTAAAACAAAATTCTTAACAATTTCAATCTTATTTTGTTTATCCTGAATATTGGTCAAGTTGTGGGGATTTCCGTTTTCTTTATGTTGAGATGTAACCCACACTGAAGGCTGTAGTCTTTAAATTTCATCAACAAGATGAAATTTCACTTTTTCACTTTCAGCAAACAACATTGTATCATCTGTATATCACAGGTTGTTAGTGAATCCTCCTCCAATCCTGATGCCCTGATACTTCTTCAGAAATTCAGCTTCTGGGATTATTTGCTCGGCATACAGACTGAACAGGTATGATGGAAGGAGACAACCATGACGCACTCCTTTCCTCACTTTAAACCATGCAGTTTCCCCTTGTTCTGCTAGAAAGACTGCCTCTTGATCTACATACAGGTTTCTCATAAGCACAGTTAAGTGTCTGGAATTCCCATTCCTCACAATGTTATGCACAATTTGCTATGATCCACACACTCGAGTGCCTTCATAGTCAATAAAAACATAGGTAAATATCTTTCTGGCAATCTCTGCTTTCAGCCAGGACCCATCTTGTCATGGATTGAGTCATGTCTCCCCAAAAATACTTGTAGCCGTGTGACTGGGCCACGATTCCCAGTATCTTGTGACTGTCCTCCATTTTGTGGTTTTCTTATGCTGTATGTTAAAGGATTAGGGTGGGACTGTAAATTCTTTTATAAGATCGCCTCCCTGCTCCACTGTAAAGGGAGTTTCCCTGGAATATGGCTTGCACCACTCTTAATACTTTTATCCTGCAACAGATAAAAGAGAAGCAGGCAGAGAATTGGGAACCTCATACCACCAAGAAAGAAGCAACCAGAGCAGAGCACATCCTTTGGATGTGCAGTTCCCATGCCGAGATGCTCTCACTGGATTTGCACTCAGCCTACTAGACTGTGATAAATTCTCTTACTGAATGGACTTACAATTTGTAAATGGATTTGCAGCTTACTGGACTGTCTCAATAAAGCTTCTCTTCATGAAACCTTCCACTAGTGGTATTTTCTCTTAGAGCAGTACCAGGTGACTAAAACAGAATTTGGTACCGTGAGAGTGGGGTGCTGCTCTAGCAAATACCTAAAATGTGGGAGCCATTTTGAAACTGTGAATGGATAGAAGATTCAGAAGGAACGAAGAAGGCGCAGATGGTGAGAAACAGATGATTGGTGGCAGCGGCGGCAGCAGCAGCAGCAGCAGCAGAACCAGAGGCAGCACTGGAGCCGACCCATAGAGTGAGAGAGCTGAGTGCCTGTGCACAGAGTTTTCCTCACGCAATGGGGTGCCTCTGGGTACTTGAATCGGTAGAGATAGCCTTGCTGACCCACAGCAGAGAGCTGAGTGCCTGTGCACCGAGTTTTCCTAGCTGAGTGGGGTGCCTCCGAGCACTCAGAATCAATGGAGCTACAGAGCTTTGGAACACCTGCCCCAGCAGGGCAGATGGGGCCTAAAGCCTGGGCCATGGGGCCATAGGAAGCTGAAGCTTAAGAGACAAAGAGCATGAGAAGCTGAGCTGCCTCAGTTTCAAAAGGTATGGCCATGACCTCAGGGGTTTGAAAGGGTGGAACCATGTCATCCTGTGTTCCCAAGGGTGGAACTGCCACTCAGTTGGGCTTAGGGTGCTCCTAAAGCCGATGGGGCAGAGTTTCTGCCCAAGTGGGCCTTGAAGGCAGCATTGCAGCACAGGGCTGAGGTCTCCACTCAGAAACCAGAGACTGTGGCCAGTATCTACAGACTGGAAGGCAGGGCCATTGTGTAGAATGTCTCAGAAAATGTAAGAGTATTTCCAAAGCTTTGAGGACTAATGTAATGTGTTCTGCTGACTTGCCTGTTAACTGTTAATGCCTTCTTTCCCTACAATTTCTCCTGTTTGTAATGGAATATCTAACCTGGGCCTGTTCTGCCATTGTACCTTTGAAAGCAGATAGCTTGCATTCTAGGTTTCATAGATGTAAAGAAATTTTTGAATTTTGGACTTGGAACTGATTTAAGACTTCTGTTGTGTGGGATGGATATAATTTTGCTATGATGCGATGAATGTGTTACATGTTTTTGTGATGTAATTTTTGGGGTGCCAAAGGGTAGGATGTTATGGATTGAATTGTGTCCCCCAAAAATACTTGTAGCCACATGACTGGGCCATCATTCCCAGTATCTTGTGACTGTCCTCCATTTTGTGGTTTTCCTATGCTGTATGTTAAAGGATTAGGATGGAACTGTAAGTCCCTTTATAGGATCACCTCCCTGCTACACTGTGTAAAGGGAGTTTCGCTGGAGGATGGCTTGCCCCACCCTTAATCCTTTCATCCTGCAAGAGATAAAAGGAAAGAGAAGCAGGCAGAGAATTGGGAATCTCATATTGAGAGAAGCACCCAAAGCAGAGCACGTCCTTTGGACCTGAGGTTTCTGAGCCAAGATGCTCTCACTGGATTTGCACTCAGCCTACTGGACTGTGATAAATTCTCTTATTGAATGGACTCACAATTTGCAGCTTACCGGACTGTCTCAATAATGCTCTCTTCATGAAACCTTCCACTCGTGGTATTTTCTGTTAGAGCAGTACCAGGTGACTAAGACACATCTGACATCACCAATGATACACTTTTTCCCTGTCCTCTTCTGAATCAGGCTTGAATTTCTGGAAGTTCCTTGTCAATATACTGCTGCAGCTGTTTCGGAATGATCTTTGGCAAAATTTTACTGGCATATGATGATAATGATAGTATTCAAAGATTTCTGCATTCAGTGTGATCACCCTCAAGTGTAAGTATAGATTTCTTTCAGTCTGTTGACTGAAAGTCTGTTGTCTTCCAAGTTTCATAGCATAGACAAGAGCAGCACTTCCAGTGCTGCATCTCTTTGTTGAAACACCTTAATTGGTATTCTACTTCTAAGAGTTTTGCTTTTTACCAATGCTTTCAGTGCAGCTTGGATCACGTTCCTTCAGTACCATTGGTTCCTGATCATATGCTAACTCCTGAAACAGCTGAACATCAATTCTTTTTGGTACAGTGACTCTGTGTATTCTTTCCATCTTCTTTTGATGGTTTCTGTTTCATTTTCTATTTTCCCCATAGACTTCATCAATATTGCAACTTGGGCTAGAATTTTTTTTTTTTTTTTTTTTAGTTTTTTCAGCTTGACAAATACCAAGGGTGTTCTTTCCTTCTGGTTTTCTAGCCTCAAGTCTTTCCCTACGTCATTATATTTATTCTTCTCAAGCCACCCTTTGAAATCTTCTGCTCTTTTACTTTATCATTTGTTCCTTTTGCTTTAGTCACCTGACATTTAACAGCAAGTTTCAGAGTCTCTTCTGACATCTATTTTGGTCTTTTCTTTCTTTCCCATTGTTTAAAGACCTCTTGCTTTCTTCATATATGATATCCTTCCACAACTTGTCTGGTCTTTGGTCATTAGTGTTCAGTGCATCAAATCTATTCTTGAGTATGCTCTCTAAAATTCAGCTATGACTGCTGTACTTTGGCTCTTACAGACTTCTAATTTTCTTCAGTTCAACTTGAACTTACATCTGAAATTGATGGTCTGTTCTGCAGTCAGTCTAGTTTTGACTTGATAATATTGAGCTTTTCCATCATCTCTTTTCATAGATGTAGTTAGTTTGATTCCTGTGTATTCCATTTGGCGAGTTCCACGTGTACAGCAGCCGTATTGCTCAAAAAGTTATTTGCAATGTAGAAGTTGGTTTTGTAAAATTCTATCACACAATCTCTAGTATCATTTCTATTACCAAGCCCATATTTTTCAACTACTGATCCTTCTTCTTCATTTCCAACTTTTGCATTCCAGTCATCAGTAATTATCAATGCATCCTGACTGCACATTTGATCAATCTTAGACTGCAGAAATTGGTAAAAATCGTCAATTTCTTTATCTTTGGCCTTAGTGGTTGGTGTGTAAATTTCAATAATAGTTGTGGTCATCTTTGTAGACATCTGGATATCATCCTGTCATTAACAAGGCTGTACTTCAGAACAGATCTTGCAATGTTCTTTTCAACAATAAATGCAACACCATTCCTCTTCAAGTTGTCATTTTCAGCATAGCAGACCACATCACTGTTTGATTTAAAATGGTGAACACCAGTACATTTCAGCTCACCAATGCCTAGGATATCAATGCTTATGCATTCCATTTCACTTCTGACAATTTCCAATTTTACTACATTCACGGTTCATATACTCTACATTCTAATTATTAGCTTATGTTTATAGCTGTTTCTTCTCATTTTGGCAAAACTTAATGTGAAATTTAATTTCGGTAAGTGATATATTGAACTAGAGAATCTCTAAGATGGTCTCAAAATTATTTAATTCTATCACTTCATTAAAGTGCTGATATAAAATTCTGTATCAAATTTTTTTCTAACCTTCAAGCTAGAAAGTGCCTTTAATCCATAATTTAATCACTAAAACCATCTTGTAAGCTGAATGCTATCCTTCCTGTTCATCAGTTAAGGAGTTAAGGATTTGTCCTGCCCAAAGCTATATCACACACCTAGTAAATGGCTAAAGGAAGACATTAACCTAGGTCTTCCAAAACCAAACTCAGGGTTTTGTTCCACTGGTACCACAAAATGTGAAATAATCTAATGGACTACTCCAGCTTTTTTAATTTAACAAACCATTACAACATAATCTACAGGGAAAAACAGGAGTAGAACCATCTTAAGTTAAAACAATAACAAGAAACGTGAATATTCCAGATGCCATATAAGGAGTTAGCTTTCAAAATCTCCAAAAAAGCTGAATGTGGATTTCAGAGAAAATAAATCATAGAAAGTGAAGATGAAAATGCTCTAGCCTTTTAGAAGAAGAATGCTAAATAAGGATCAAGGAGAACCAGTCATACAAACAGAGACATATGTCCCTAGCCCAAGAAGGAAACTGAATTCTTATGTTTTAGGTCTATGCCAAGAGAGAAAGCAAAAGTGTATATCTAGATCTAAGCCATTTTCAAAAGGTGAAACATGTTATTTTTACATGCAAGTTAAGGAGTTCTTCTGAGAAGAGTAATTACAGAAATTTGAAGTTAACACTAAGATGACTTATCAATAAAGAATAACACTCTACTATATCCAGTTTTAGCCTTCTACCTGCAGATATTAATTCTATATCAAATAAACACAAATGTAGGGTTTACTGATGACCCATTTTCCCTGTGCCAGAGATGACCCACAATCACGTTTCTCTTACCTCCTCATTGATAATGGTGGCATTGCTCAATGAGCGTAATGCTGATGTTATTTTTCTTCCAAGGTCTGCTAGCACCATCCTGAAGGCTTAAGATGCACTTATGAGGAAATCTAGGAAGAAAACAAAAATGAATAAACGCAGTTGAAAATAATCAATTTCATTTCCCATAACCAAAAATGTCCAGACTATTTACACCCAAGTTAAAGAACTCTAGAGTTTGTCGTTCTTAAGTGCCTTTAAGAGAAGATTTTGACCTACAGCAATCCTGTGTGACAGAGCAGAACTGTCCAATAGGGTTTCATATGTATAATCATTGTGGAAGCAGATCACCAGGTCTTTTTCTAGCAGTGCTACTAGGTGGGTTTGAACCACCAACCTTCTGGATAGCAGCTAAACACTTAACTGTTGCACCACAAAGGCTCTTCACACTAGTGTTTAAACCCACCAACCCACTGCTGTCAAGTCAGGTGCAACTCATAGCAACCCTAGAGGTCACAGCCAAACTGCCTCATAGAGTTTACAAGGAGCACCTGGTGGATTTTAACTGCCGACCTTTCAGTTAGCAGACATAGCACTTAAATTAACCCACTATGCCACCTGGTTTTCCACACTTGTGTTTAGATACTATCAACTCCAGCTTTACACACTCAAAATGCAATTTCAATATAGTCATGCTCAAAACATGTAACTGTCACTTGGTCATGATGTCTTACATTTGAATATTTTATTGGAATCTCCTAGAGGAATCAGCAAATTTAGTATGTTAAATAATATCCTTTGAGGAAATAATGGCATGCTTTCAAATTAAATCTTTCTCACTTTGGCATAATAACTTATTTAGAATAACTTAGAGTGAAGAGAAAGAGAAACCAAACTAAACCCATTGCCATCAAGTTGACTGACACTCACAATGACCCTACAGGACAGAGTAGAATTCTCCCTCAGAGTTTCCAAGGAGCACCTGGTAGATTCAAACTGCCAGCCTTTTGGTTAGCATTCAAACTCTTAACCACTACACCACCAGGGTTTCTGAAAGAATGAGAGAGAGTGAGAAAGAAAATGGTGGAATACTAATATATGACATTAATGGACTCTGAAAACTACTTTGATTCTTCTCCTAAACAAAATATAAAACAACTTTAACATATCACTTAATTTTTCTAGAAGGAAGCAAATGTTGAGTCATAACTACACGACAAGCACTAGCTAATGATTCCACACTCATCACATTATCTCACTATATTCTAATAACCAAGGAAACCAAAACCAAAGACTGCTGCTGTTAAGTTGATTCCAACTCACAGCGACCCTACAGGGCACAGCAGAATTGCTCCATAAGAGTTTCCAAGGAGCACCCGATGGATTCAAACTGCCAACCTTTTGGTTAACAGCTGTAGCACTTAATCACTACACCACCAGGGTTTCCAATAATCAAGGAAAGATGTGTATCATTACTCCTTCCACTTTATGGCTATTCCTGACACCCAAATCAAAAACAAGATAATTTCGAAGGCCTTTTCCAGTTCTAAAATTCCATAATTTACTTCTACAACATAAACGATGATCCAATTAAAAAAACCTGGCAAAGTTATGTACAGACAGTTCAGCAAAGAAGACATTTAGGCACTAAAAACACACATGAAGAAATGCTTAGTGATCACAAGCCATTAAAGAAATGCAAATCAAAAGCACAATCAGATAACATTTCCCCATAGTATTACTGGCACAAATCAAGGGAAAAAAAAGAAAGAAATAATGTTGGAGAGATTGCTGGGAGATAAGAACTCTTATGCACTGCTGGTGGGTATGTAAAAAGGCACAACCATTTTGGAAAACAACATAAACCCCAAACCAAACTCACTGTCATCAATTCAATTCTCACTCACAGCAACCTTACTGAACAGAGTAGGATTGCCCCACAAGTTTCCAAGGACCACCTGGTAGATCTGAATTGCTAAACTTTTGGTTAGCAGCCATAATTCTTAATCAGCTTGCCACCAGGGTTTTCCATCACTTCCTTTAGAAGATAGAAATACCACTTGATCCAAATCCCAGAGAACTATCACTGAATAGACATATACATACATGTTCACTACAGCACTGTTCACAACAGCAAAAAGACTGAAACAATCCAAATGCCCATCGACAGATGAATGGATATACAGACTACGGCACATACATACAATGGAATACGATGCAATGATAAACAGCAATGATGAATCTGGGAAACATCCTACAACACAAATGCAGAGGACATTAGACTGAGTGAAAGAAATCAATTACAGAGAACAAAAACTGCACGAGACCACCATTATAAAAACTTATGAAAAAGTTTACACAGAGAAAGAATCTTTGATGGTTATGAAGGAGAGTAAGTGGGGACGGAAAAATACTAACTAGACAAAAGCGGTAAATTCCGTGAAGGCTAAGTACACAATACAGGGGAAGTCAATACAACTTGGCCAAGACAGACCCCTCCAAACTCCCTGAGGCACTGAATTACTGGGCTGAGAGATAGGGACTGCAGTCTCGAGGGACATCTAACTCAACTGGCCTAACTTATAAAGAAAATGTTCCATTCCTACCTTGGTAAGTAGTGTCTGGAGTTCTAAAAGCCTGTGCAAAGGAAACTTAGAGACACATTAGCCCAGGGACACAGACTAGAAGGTGGGGGGAAGCATTAACACGCTGTGGGGTTGTTAACCAATGTCATAAAACAATATGTTTACTAACTGCTTAATGAGAAACTAATTTCACCTGTAACCTTTCATCTAAAGTACATTTGAAAAAAACAGAAACGAAGAAAGTTGTGAACAGTCATTTAAGATATTCTACTGGTCCCACCCCATCTGGAGCAATGGAGAATGAAGAAAATCACACGCATACAGGAAAGACTAGTCCAAAGGGCCAATAAACCACAACTACCACAGCCTTTACCAGACTGAGTCTAGCATTAAATACAGCCCAGCTACACAACCAACTGCTCTCAGAGGGATCCCAACAGTCCCTGAGAGGGCTGAAGAAAAATGAGAACAAAACTTGAACTCACCAAATGGTCTGTCAGATACTAGAGAAATCCTGAGAGCATGGCCTGCTGAATATCCTTCCAACTCAGTACTAAAGTCACTCCTGAGGTTCACCCTTCAGTGAAAAATTAGACAGGTCCTTATAACGAAACAAGACTAAAAGGGCACACTAGCTAAGGGGCAAGGATAAGAAGGCAGGAGGGGACAGGAAAGCTGGAAACACAGAACCTAAAGTTGCCAGTTCTGCTGGCAACCAATGTCACAAAACAACACATAAATTGTTTAATGAGAAACTAATGTGCTCTGTAAGGCTTTAAGCATTTTAAGCAAGCAAATATGATTAGTAGTTCCTGCTCTCAATAACTAGTTGACAAGATAAGGTGCACAAATAAGCAGGAAAGTTACAAGAAAGACAAAGAACAGTTCAAAGTTTGCAATAAAAGTCTATGGTCAACTGCAGTGATCAGAGAAGTCCTGGTGACACAGTGGTTAAGCACTCAAACTGAAAGGTCAGCAGTTCAAACTCATCAGCCACTCCACGGGAGAAAGATGTGAACAGTCTGCTGCTGTAAAGATTTACAGCCTTGGAAACCCTATGGAGCAGTTCTACCGTCCTACAGGGTTGCTATGAGTCAGAATTGATTTGATGTTGATGACAATGGCGTTTTTGGTCACTGATCATTTCTGTAAAAATTTAAAGGAAAAAAAACAGTTCAGGTTGAGGTGGAAAGATGAGGCTTTACTGAAAAGGATGAATACGAATTTACTACTGAAAAAACAGGTAAGACTTAGGTAAACAGAGAAGAGCAAATTCCCCTGTGGAAGCGGAATGGCGTAAGTAGAAATGGAGACGTGGAAAATCCTAGGACATACTTAGGCTTTAAGAGCATTAAGATTTATAGATTACTGAGCATTTAGGGGAATATAAATAAAACATTCTGGTCAGGATAGAGGGCTACATATAGTCAGAAGGAAATAAAGGCTAACGGGTTATTTAAATTGATATTCCAATTAAGGAATATCACTATGAACAATATTAGCATAATAGTTGCCTAAACAAACTGTTCTGGTAAGCCTTTCAAATTGGTCTAGTCTAATTTAACCAACCAAGGTTATCCAGACTAAACTCCATATACAGAGTCTCTACAGGACTAAAAAAAAAGAGAACAGGAAAGACAAAACCAAGCAGAAAAACAGCTGACTCATTGATAAGCGAGAAGAATCAAAAGAAGTAGGAAAGGAAGATGTCTACAATCTATCATTAGCAAAGAAATATTCTTGGTTGAGCTGTAAATAAATACTACACTTGTGCTCAAATTTGGTAATTCAGAATTTTAAAAAAGTTCTACTAACATTTGATGAAATTTTTTTCAAAACTGCTTACCATAATTTTTTTTACAATTACATGATCACTTAACCTGAAAGAGCAACCATTTCATTTAAAACACCCAGGTCTTATTTCATTCCTAATATCCATTATTTGTCATGTAAGAAGAGTCAGATGTTTGAATTCGTATCTTTTACCCCTGCATTACTAGGGACAACATAATCCTATTATGACACCACAATTCATTTAGAGATTATGTCATAAATAGATCATCTGGTATTTTTTAAAAAACTCTTATGAGTTAACTCTTAAATGTAAATCTAACTTCCCACGTTGACTGGATTTTTTTAATGAGAAAAATAAAAAGAATTTTGTGAGGTTTTTCAATACACTTTTCCTTGTGTAAGTACTTATAAGCAGCATTATTTTTAAATTTTTTATTATAAAAATGTGCACTCTAGTAAATGAATATAATATCTAACAACACCTTTTATTATATAGTGTTTCCTCTACCATTTCCAAGGATATATTTCTGAAAACTTTGAGAGTAGAATTCTGCTCAGTCAATGACTTCCTATTTCACAGAGGTAAACTCCACAGAACAGACTGTGAATATACCCTCAGCTATAACCAAATATATACACCTACTTGATGTCACTCACACAGATCTCTCTGCTGCATCTACTTCACATTTCCACCTCAGGACTTGAGCACAAGCTGGCACACTATTCTCCTGGCTGGCAACATCTTCCTCATCTACTCAGGTACCTGTCCAGTGCAGCTTCTCTATGAGGATTTCCCTAACTATTTACAATTGCAATCCCTCTTCCTCCCTTTATTTTTCTTCCTGTTCTAGTACCAACAGAACTGACAGATGATTTATTTGTATTACTTGTGAAACATAAGCTACACGAGAGCAGGGATTTTTGTCTCTTTGGATCTGTCTTGCGAATTCACTGCTCTAACTTATATACCAAACCAAAAACCAAACTCACTGCCAATCAAGTCAATTCTGATTCATGGCAACCCTAAGGCATAGAGTAGAACTGCCCCACAGAGTTTCCAAGGAGCACCTGATAGATCTGAACTGTCCACCTTTTGGTTAGCAGTCATAGCACTTAACCACTGCACCACCAGGGTTTCCCTCTTACATAGTAAAGTCATTAATAATATGTATGTAATGAATGAATGAAATGATACATTTAAGACCTTAGGGAAAAATCAAAACTAGGGACCTCAAGTCACAAAAGGCTTTACAAATATCTCTTAAAGACCACCAAAATAAACCAAGGAAGGTGGCATGACAAATTAGTAGAAATCAGATAAAAGTCTGATACTGCACAATTAATATACACTTGCTATTATTTATTACAAATTTTTGAGAATTTCCCTAGTGTACCTTTCCAACAAAATACTTAAAATTAACCTCACCCTAAGATGCACTGGAATGCAAAACACTTTTTTCTAATTTTATTTTACTTTCACCCCAGAAAAACCCATTGCTGTGGAACTGATTCTATCTCATAGCGACCCTATAGGACACAGTAAACCTGTCCCACATAGCTTTCAAAGCTGTGATCTTTATGGACGTAAACTGATATATCTTTCACCTGAGGAGCAGTTGGCAGGCTCAAACCACTAACCTTTCCATCGAACACTTAACTGTTGTTTCTGTGTGGGGCTGCTATGAGTCAGAACCAACTCGACGGCCCCTAACAACTTTCATACACTTCACCCATATACTGTTGCCTTTGGGTGGATTCCAACTCACAGCAATCCTACAAAACAGGGTAGAACTGTCCACAGGGTTTCCCAGGCTGTACATCTTTATAGACACAGACTGCCACATCTTTTTTCCCCTGCAAGGTAGCTAGTGGGTTTCAACAGCAGCCTTTCAGTTAGCAGCCAAGTGCTTTAAGCACTGTACCACCAGGGCTCCTTTTGTACTGTTTACTATTAACAACTTGATGATACAGGCAGGTTAGGGAATAGAACAGTTATTCCCTACAAAACTTCCCAGAGTCCCTTAACTACCCAACACACAGCCTTAAGTCCTAAAGTATGAATGATGCTTTAAATAACAGGGCTGAATATCCCTACAGGCAGACCCCAGGGACTAATTTTTGGTCAAGTACTATAAAAGAAAAAAAATCATGTTAGCAAACACAGATGCACATTTCTCTTCATGAAAAAGTGACTGCAGTGTCCAGGAAGAACTGTTGAGCACCACCGCTATCATGACCTAAAGGACTAATAATTGAGCCTAGTTACATGTTCTTCTAACATAAGTCTAATAGGAGTTGGACAGTAAGGTAAGGGAAACAAGTTCGCAGCCTGAGGTGCTCTAAATAAGGCAAGGAAACCACAGTGGCATAGTGGATAAGTGCCATGACTGGGTAACCAAAAGGTCTGCAGTTCGAAGCCACCAGGTACTCCTTGGAAACTCTATGGAGTAGTTCTACCCTGTCCTACAGTCACTACGAGTCAGAATTCACTTGACAGCAAAGGATTTAGTTGTTTTTTTCCTTCTTTTTAAGTGAGACAAGCACAGGCCCAAGTATCATACTTACCTGCCACAGTTGTTTAGTACTGGAAAGAGCATGGGCTTTGGAGTCTGACAGACATGGATTCAAATCCCAGCTCTGTTACACACTGGCTGTTTACTCTGGGCAAGTTACTTAATCTCTCTGAGCCTCACTTTCCTCACCTGCAAAATGGAGATAATACCATTGTCAAGGCAGTTACCCTTAAGGGCCTTTGTGAGGATTAAATGAGACGACATGTGTAAAACTTTCCACAAGTGCCCAGCTATTAAATTTCTTCCTTTCTTGAATAATTCTATAATACTATTGGGAGGAGAAGTAGGCTGGAAATTTTCTAAACAACCTGACTAAAGTGCCTGTCCTATTACTCAGGAACCATTCCTGGAATCTTTAACCATTAGCACCAATTAGAAGTACCTGCTTATACAAATGAAGCTGCAGGAACCACCTTTCTCTACATAAATTACAAAATACTCTTGCCAGAACCTTGCTTGAAATGAGGTTACAGAAAAAGACTACGAAGATGAGCAACTTCAAAACCTATTACAACAAAAAGTCCTACAAAAAAGGTTTTCTAACCCTTGGTCAATGACTAATTTATTGGATCAGTAACAGACGCAACTAGTAAATACATACTATTGTTAATAAATATCCTTAGAAAAATCACTTCTGTATTATACATTTTTCCATTAACTAGCCAATAGCCCACAAACAATTCCTGATTTCCTAATTATAATGATACACATTTTTCAAAATTCTGCAGAGTACAAATACTCATAAGTCTAAGACGACAGAACATTTACTTAAAAGATGCTTTAGAGATACTTTATTTGGTAAAATTATTTCATCAGAATAACTAACTTTACAATTTCAATTATGGTTTTTAAATCTAGGGATTTTTTTTCTTTCATTTTCAATCTACTTTGTTTTGTTATTACAAAAGGACACATATTCACTGCAAAAATTCAAACATTACAGAAATATTTAACAAAGAAAATATAATTCACCTAATCCTGCCCCCTTCCACCACCTGGTAACCACCAGTAACTGTACGATACATATGCGTCTAAATTTTATTTTCCACGCATACAATTTAGTCTACTTTTCATAAGAACAATGCCTTGCAAGGGTGTGGGGAAGACAGCAGAAATGAGGGATATCTTTTATAAAATGTTTGTTCAGGTAACAATATGCTTACGTCCAAAAAGCAGAATACAAAACGCAAATACTGCAAAATCTGTGTTTTGTTAAACACAATCTAAAAAATCAAAACCACCGTGAAATACCACTTCTCACTCATGAGGATAGCTACAATAAAAAAGGCAGGTAATAACAGACGTTGGTGAGGATGATGGTAACAGGAATCCTCACACATGGCTGGGAGGAGATAATGGTACAGCCACTTTAGAAAACAGTTTGGCAGTTCTTCAAAACATTAAACATAGAGTTATCATATGACCCAGCAATTTCACTCTTTGGTACACCCTCAGTAGGAATGAAAACACACATTCTTGCAAAAACTTGCATGTGAATGTTCACAGAAGTATTATTTATAATAGCCAAAAAGTGAGAACAATCCAAATGACTTATGAATGGATAAATGAAATGTAGACTATCCAATGGAATATTAGTCAGCAATATAAGGAAATAAAGTAATGAAAAATGTTACAAAATGGATAAATCAAGAAAGCACTGTGCCAAATGTGAACTGTCAGAAGAGACACATATTATACGATTCCATTTACATGAAATGCCCACAAAATGCAAATCTAGAGAGACAGAAAGTGGAATGACGGTTGCTCTGGGTTAGGTGCAATGGGAGAAAATGAGCAGTGACTATTTGGTTATGTAAAGGCAGTGAGAGCATGCAGTAGAAGACAGGTCAGCATAACTGGACTGTACCATAAGCGAAAAGGTTTTTTAAACTCAACCCAGCATTTCAAAGGACAGGGGCCTGGGGACCACGTTTTCAGGAAGCATCAATATCAATTAGCACAACTAGTCTTTTTCTAAGAGAGTCTTCTGCACCCTATATTGGTGAATGGCATCCAGGTCTTAAAAGCCAGAAAGCTGCCATCTGAGGAATATCAACTGGTCCCAACCCACCTGGAACAGATGACAACCAAGATCATCAAAGACACGAGGAAAAGACAGAAGGACCCGTATGACCGGAAGACTACATCAGCATGGGACCAAAAGAACTAGATTGTACACAGCTACCACCAAAAGACACCCCTGATAGGGGACACAATGTAAAGTTTCTGATGCAGCACAAGAAAAAGAGGTGTGCAGGTCAAGAACTCAAAGACCAGAACTGATGGTCTGACAACCTAATCTGGACGGTACCCTGAGAACATAGCCTCTAACTTGCTGCTATCCTAGAGTTGAAATTTAGTATTGAAGCCAACACTTCAGACAAAAAATGGACTGGTCTTGGTGGCACAAAGTGATGCATGTGGTATGTATACTTTCAGGTTTAATATATATATGAGGCTGTCCTACTGTTTTCTTCCTAGAGGGGAAAGGAGAAGGCAGGGAGAAAGAGAAAATGTTGGTTGAGGGGATACTGGAAGAGTGAAAAGGAAGAATGTGCTCTCACAGGGTGACAAGAACAGACAGAGTTGCAGAGATGCAGGTATTTGGGGTTTTATATGGAAAACTGACTTGGATTGTAAATTTTCACTTTATCATAATACAAAAATTAAAGAAAAACAAAAACAAAATAATCTTTTTCATTTTTGTATAGTAACTTGTAATTTTTATTTTCTTATTTATACCTTTTTATAACTTACAAATTTCCAGTAATGACTGGGTACTTTTAAATCAAGGAGAAAAGTTATTTACTGCCCAAAGTGCTTGCTGTGAGATGACAGCACTATTTGTTAACAAACTAGGGGTTCAGATGAAGTTGTCACTCGCATGTAGTTATTCACTAATTAAATACTACTGTGCGCTCTAGGAATAGTCTCAACATGAGAAAAGTTCCAACTGCAAATCAATGAATTACATCATAACAAAGACAAGATTCCCACTTACGTCAAAATTTACAAATTATGCATCATACTACCACAAACTCTTCCATCTTAATTTTGCACCAAAGGAAATTGTCTTAATTAGAAAACTATATTTGATTTTTAAAACTCATATTAAAGATAAAAACACAGTAACACTTCATAGTTGAATACCAAACACCAAAAGCCAATCTCACTGCTGTCAAGTTGGGTCCAATTTGCAGTGACTCTAGAGGTCAGAGCTGAAAAGCCCCACAGAGTTTCCAAGAAGCACCTGGTAGATTTGCAAGGCCAATATTTTGGTTAGCAGACATAGCACTCAATCCACTATACCACCAGGGTTTCCACATAGCTGAACAGCAGAAACCAAATCCTTCACGACTGAGTTGATTTCAACTCACAGCAACCCCACAGGACACAACAGAACTGCCCTATAGGGTTTCCAAGGAGCAGCTGGTGGATTCCAATTGTCAACCTTCAGTTAAGAGTCAAACGTTTACCCTATGCCATCAGGGTTCCAAGGGCTCCACCAGGGCTCCTCATAAATTCAATTAGCAACAAGAGGTAGTAACTCAAAATTACTGGGAATCACTTCTTTCAGAGCATTTTGGTTGCCAGAGCAATAATAAACAGAATCTTTCAGTAAAAGTTACCAAGAGGAAAATTCTGACAAAATCAACAGAATGCCTTAGAAGTCCTTTACCTTAATGTTGAAAAGAGCATGGAGTGCAAAACCTAAGAGGAAGGATGAGAGGCAGATGCTCAAGCAACGGGTCTTTTCAATACGTTAGTAACACTTTTCAGCTAAAAATTACATGCTCGGTCAGATTTTTCAGGGCTGACACACGTCAGGTTTGGGGAGAAGCCATTGAGGCGGTGGTGAAGTGCTGACAGGTCCATTTTGACTCACAGCAACCCTACGTAAAACAGAAGACAACACTGCCTGGTTCTGCACCGTCCTCACAATCCTTGTAGCGCTTGAGAGACCCTTGTTGCAGCCACTGTGTCAATGCATCTTGGTGGCTGACGGTCTTCGTCTTTTTCACTGACGCTCTACTTTACCAAGCACAATGTCCTTCTCTAGTGACTGATCCCTCCTGATAATATACCAACGGGGGAAGTAGTCTCACCTAATTCTTGATAGGAAAGCAAATCACAATTTTGAGAAACTTCACTGGCTATTCTGAGGTACCACATTTAGAATCATTACATTACACAACGACTCCTCAAAAGATACAAAAGAAAACAAAAAGCCAGTTGCCATGGAGTCCATTCTGACTGCTGGTGACCCCATCTGTATCACAGTACAATTGTGCCCCATAGGGTTTTCAATTGCTGATTTTTTTTCAGAAGTAGAGTGCCAGGACGCTCTTCAAAGATGCCTCTGGGGGCACATAAACCCGCAGTGCTTTACCACCCAGGGACTCTCAAAGGACACAAGGCAATGCAGAATGCCCTATATATTTTTAAGGTATCTTTAGAGACAATGAAGCAAATACACTACAGGTAGGAAAGCCTGAGATCTACCACACTGTATATACTATTCATACTCCAAAAGGTCTAACTGACAGAAGTGTGCTTGAACTAGGGAAGCACAATTCAAAACACAGAGAAGGGGCTACAGGCAAGGGGTATTTCATGAAGCAGAATCTACAGATTATAATGACCAAATGGTTGTGGAGAATGAAGGAGAAATAAAAAAGCAAAAGTGATTCCAAGGTTTCTAGTATGAATAAGCAGAATGGCTAGTGATACTCATAACCAATGCAAGGAAGACAAAAAGGGAAGCTGGCTTGAAAGTTAGAAAGGAGAGTTAACAGGCTAAAGGTTCAAGGCAAATAACTTTTACAGGTTATTTGTAATGTTCTACTGCTGCTAAGATAAATGTACACGTAGGCATTCACATTATTATCCTTTCTTAAATATACATATATATCACAGAACTAGTAAGGGGTCAATGGAAAGCCTGGTGGTCATACTGATTCATAGCTACAGCTGCTAACAAAATGGTCAGCAGTTCAAATTCACTAGGTGTTTCTTGGAAACTCTATAGGCAGTTTTAACTATGTTCTAAAGTGTCTCTGTAAGTTCGAATCGACTTGATGGCAGCAGGTTTATAGGGTCACTATGAGTCAGCATCAACGGGATGGCAATGGTTTTTTTGCTTTTAAGAGGTCAAAACTCAAAAACACTCTGGGAATCACCACTTTTACACATTTTTGCAGGCATAAATTATAAAGGAAAAGGATGGAAAAAAAGGAAGGTGTAGATAGGAAATTTGTTTTGGGACTTAGTTATTATGAGGAAACTACAGAACTATCACACAAGAAACAAGTGCCTGAGAAAAAGATTTGGAAATGGCTAGTATACAAAGATGATGCCATGGAAGCCATGGATATTTAGATAAGAACCGTGAAGGACAGACTGCATACGATCAACTGGGTATAGTAATGACTACAGCCAATTGAAAAGAGTCAATAATAACGACTAAGAACGAAGCAGGACGACAAATACTTTTCACTAATTCCTCAAAGGCATACAGAAGAATATGGCAGCTCCAGAATTTCCAGACAAGCAGAGTTAGACCAACAATGTTTGGAAAGAGAGTTTGAAGATGCTTTTGAAAAGAAGTTTAAGTCAGAAAATACTAACTGACCATATCAGAAAATGGAGGGAAAAGGGACTGAGTGAAATAATTTCCCTTCATGTTTAGCACCACCATTGCCGTCTTCCTGGTACTTTAACTAACTTTCATCCTCATAAACAAGGTAGATGGGAAAACTAAGCCTAGAATGAAATAACAACCTGCTCAGGGTCCAAATCTCCTTAAGGAACATACTGGCATTCATCTATGTCTCCCCACGCTCCAGCTCTCCACAGTTCTTCACACCTAACTTGAGTTTCTCATGACCCATCTTGACACAACGGATACTTAAGTGCCTTTTCCCACTGTACTGTTAGCTCCTAAATGTCATTCTGTTCTGTACCCCTATAGCTAAGAACTTACAACCACTAATTTAAAAACAACAAATATTGTTGGACTACGTGTATGAAAGAACCAGGCGAGAATAGCATCAAGAAAGAGGAGAAACAGTTTAAATAAATGGATGGTCAATAGTGTCAAATGCTACAGGAAGAGCCATCGGTATGACATTATCTTAAATCGTTACTGGTACTGAACTGTTTTCCTTTATTCATTTATTGAACGCCTACTACAAGCAAGATAATGTGTTAAGCACTACGAACACAAAGACAAAACCTGGTACACCTCAAAAGGTTTCCGGGGAAGTAGCCTCATCTGAATTCTTTATTAGTAAACAGAATCAGGTCCGCAGCTGTCTACACCTTATTTGGCTCTGGTAAATCTGAAGACAACTTAAAAAGGGTACTGCGCATCTCACAATAAAAGTTCTGATAGGGAACACGAGATTTTTTTTTTAAAAGGGCCAGGGAACCTCAGTCTCAGTGACGATAGCTGGTGGCCAGATAAGCCGACTCCCCCTGAAGTCTCTCGACCACTACGCAGGGCTGGGGCGGCTCCTAACTGACCCTCCGTATACTGGGGCGGGAAAATCAGGTACTTACCCCAAAAGCAGGCACCAATGCCGTGGCCCAAAGGGCCGGGGACTCCTTCACGAGGCCCCACGCCAAGGGAGAAAACCCGATAAGGCGAGAAGGAGACAGACAAAGTGTGACACTACAATCCAACTGCCCGAACTATACAAACGAGGGTCCCAGTGCCCAACACTACGACGCCAACTCCCACCAGCTGGAAGACTGAGGACTGCCACCGAACCTTCCGCCCAATGAGGAAACGTCACCACTCAGCGTAGGCCAGCCTTTCATGAAGAGGATATACTTCCGCTTCCGGGGCACAGGGTTATGTATTGTGACTACGGAGTTTTTCGCGTATATGGAGTTGTTCTTTGTATCCATCTGTTTTGGGCAGTAGTTTCTTTCCGCACAGGAACTATAGCAGCAAACTTAGTGACAAAACAGGAGAGTTTCTAAGGCTTCTTTGGTGATGCCAACACAGGAAAGAAGTACGGCCTCAAGAAGCCACCTTCAGGAAAAGGGACTCAGCTAAGAGGAGCCAAAAGGCGATAAACAGACGCAAGATTGAGGGTAGGGATCCTTGCAAAGCACGTGTGGACCCCAGCTAAGTGGGTGGAGCTTCAGGCTTCCGGGGGCGGGGACAGCGCCTTCGGGGGCGGGACCCATGGAGGCGGGTTCTTCGAGGACTGGATCAAGTGCGTGTTCCTCAGCGCGTGCGCAGTGCCGGTCCCCGTTGCGGGTTGCTTTGTGCTCAAACATGGAACTCCGCTCCGCACAGAGAACGGTGCTGCAGCTGCTCCATGCAGTGGCGCCGGCTGACCGTCCAGCGTTGCTCAAGTGGATGCGGACTACCCGTAAGCGACCCGGGCTAGAAGGAGGCTTTGGGGGCAAGGATATGCTGTGGGCTCTGACCTTGGGACATAGGCTGGATGAGGCCGAAAGACTTCCATGGAGTAGCTGTTGAAGTCTCTCAGTTCTTGGGCCTCTTAGAGTCCTGCTTGTGGTTGGGTGAAAACTTAGCTCTGGGCTTATGATCTCTCTGCAGGCTGAAGATAAGTCATAAGAGCTTCCTTGTGCCTAAAATTCCGTGTCCAAATGAAAGGGTAATCCTTCTTCCATATTACTCCTCCTATAAATTTATACGAATCAATAAAATACTACCTGAAAAACACTTCGCAAAAGTGAGTGTAGAGCTGGAGGCGTTTACAATCCAGGTAAAACACCTATAGCTAGTGTATTTTGTCGATCATAAAATGCTCCTTCAAAGTACTAGCAGTTTTTAGGGGAAAGTGGAGGGAGCCTGTGATTTTTTTTTTAATTTTTATTTAACAACTGAGTGAAAATGTTCATTCACATATAAATTTACATGCCCCCCTATATGCAGCTTCCACTGCTCTCCCTGTCCGGTGACTGCACACTATTCCTCTCTGCTCCATACATGTCTCATCCTCCCAACAGTCTCCTTTCCCCTCCTCTCCGTCCACTCCCCTTCCTCCAGCCAGAGGTCAGCAAGATGATATCCTATAGATGTATAGAACCATGAAGTGCTTCCAATATATGATCACTCTGCATTGCCAAGTCCAATCCATTCCTGTCCAAAGAGTGGACCTTTGTTATAATTTATGGGAAAGGGCAGCATCAGGGCCGGGGGCCATGCTCTCAGAGGAACCCCAAAACCGCTGGACCATCAATTGAGGTCTTTTAGTGGAGATCTCATGATGCACCTCTTTATTCTTGTGTTGCCAGTGAGACTTCTCTCTGTGAGCTCCATCGTGAGCCTGTGATTTTAAGTCGTTAAAATTAAATTTAGTAATAAATGTAAGCACGAGTTAGAATCGAAGAAATGTGATAATTAGGTCTAGTTATTGACGATTGGGACTAAAAAAAAAAGAAAAGTTGACATACCGACTTATAGCAACCGTATAGGACAGAGTAGAACTGCCTCATAAGAGTTTCCAAGGAGTGTGGTTTGCGAATTAGATCTGGCAAAGTGAAGCTTGGTGAAAGCACAATAAGAGAGTCCTTGTTTATTAACTATGCCAGACCAAGCTATGTTCTAGGCTCTAAACGTTGATTCGCATGATTAGTTTCATCCACTCTCGGGGCCTAAAATAATCTGTTTGCTGATCACTCCCAATTTTACATTTTCAGCCCTGGGTCGTCCTGGCACTCTTTTTTGTGATGTTAGAGTCGATCAGTAGGCTTAGGTATAATTGTTGTTGTTCCTACACGTTTTAGGAGACCACCAAACTAAAATAAACTTGGACGTGTGATGTTAAGGTTTATCCAGGAAAGTGTAAGAAACCAGAGACAGTAGCTTCATCTTTATAGACACTTACAAGATTACTTCAAGATAAGAATTTCCAAACTTTTGTTAAGTCTCATGTCACTTCATTTAAACCCTGTATTACCAGTTCCAGTCCTCATATCCCATTTCTTTATTAAACAATGCCAATTGTATCTTTTCTCTATATTCCTGTGCACAAGGTGGTGTAGTGATTAAGTACTATGTCTGCTAACCAAAAAGTCAGCAGTTCAAATCTGCCAGGCACTCTTTGGAAATCCTATGAAGCAAGCAGTTGTACTCTGAACTATAGCATCGCTATGAGCTGAAGTTGATGACGACAGTAGGTTTTATGCACAAGGTAAATCATTTCAAAAATATTAAATGCCTATAAAAATGCCACATACTGCCTGGCTGTGGCAGTTGGAAAATTACCAGAAACATCCCTACACTCAGGAAGCCTTTAGTTTTGTGGAGTTCCTTGTAATCTAAATCTCTAATTTTAGAGGTAGCAGTTGAGACATTTTTGAAAACTAGGAAGAGTTGAAAGCATGTTTTAGATGATGATTTTGTAAACAGGAGGAGCCAATTTCATTAGTGAAAGAATACATTTTTACCTTTTTTAAAGGCAATTTAATGGGTTTCTCCAGCATACCCTGTAGCCAGAGATGCTGAAAAATTTATTAAGCAACTTAGAAAATAACTTGAGCTTTGGAAGAATATTTAATTAGCATGATTATTTTAAAAAATGAGTGTCACATGAACAGATACATGTACACAAGATTTTATTGCAGCACAGTCCACAATAGCAAAAAAGATGCAATCAACCTAGATGCCTATCAGCAGATGGTTGGATAAAGAAACTATGGTATATATATTCAGTGGAATACTATGCAATGGTAAAGAACAATGATGATTTTGGGAAGCATCTCATAACTGTTTGAACTGGAAGACATGCTGAATGAAATCAGTCAGTGGCAAAAGGACAAATATTGTATAAGATCTCTGCTGTAAGGACTTAAAAATAGACTTAAGTTCAGAAGAAAAGACTGACAGCTACAGGGATGGAGAGGGAGGGAGAGGATTGGTTGTAGATTAGATAATTGAGAGAAATTTGGTTTGGTGAAAGCAGTGACAGCACACAGTAGAAAGTAGGTCGACTTAACTGGACTTCACCATAAGCTGAAAGCTCTTCTAATCTCAACCCGATATTGCAAGGATAGAGTAACAGGGATGGGGCCTGGAGACTATGCTCTCAGGGAACATTGAGGCTCAGTTGGCATAACTAGCCTATTGCTAAGAGTCTTCTGTACCCTATATTGGTGAGTGGTGTCTGGAGTCTTAAAATACAGCAAGCTGCCATAAGAGGCTCACCAAATGGTCACAACTCATCCAAAACAGAAGATGACCAAGAACAACAAAGACACGAGTTAAAAAGAGCTCAGGAGACAGAAGGGTCCGTGTGACTGGGAGAGTGTATCAACATGTGACCAGAAGAACCATGTGGTTCATGGCCACCACCAAAAACAGCTGTGATGGGGCACATAACGTAGAGTCCCTGTGGCCACACAAGAAAAAGAGGGGTACAGCTCAAGAACTCTACTGATTAAAGACCAGAGTTGATGGTCTGACAGCTTGGGGGATCCCCTAGGAGCATGGCTTCAAGACCTGCTTCTGCCCCTGAGCGGAAAACTTGCAGATTAACTCTTCTGACAAAAATAGACGGACTTGGGGACACAGTGTGACCATATGGTGACTTTATGGTTCTGTGCATTTGTAGGATGCTGTCCTACTGGTTTCTTTCTAGATAGGAGAAAAGAGGATGGAGAAGAGGGAGCAGGAGCTTGTTATGAGGATACAGCAAGTGTAGAATGAACAGGAGAAGTGTGCTGCCACTTGGGCAAGGAGAGCATAAGGAGCTGCAGATAGGCAGGCGTGCAAAATTAATTGGGACTGTATACTTTTGCTTAATCACAATAAAAAGAAAAAAGAAATTACAGTGCCAGATGGCTTAAAATGAAGAAGTGTTTTGTTATGAATTATGGAATCATGTATTGTAATATATTACTGTACCTATTTATGAAGTGCCTTTAAATACAGCATAAAAGATTCTTCCAGTCAATCATTTTTCCTTTTCCTAATTAAATTTCCATCGTCCAGACAAATATTTTATCTTTAACATCATGTCACTTGTGTCTTTTTTTAAATTTTTTTATTGTGATTAAGTGGAAATTTACAATCCAAGTCAGTTTTCCACACCCACCTCTCTGCAACTCTTACCTACTCTCCTCACCCTGTGACAGTACACTCTTCTTTTTCACTCTTTACTTCCAGTATCTATTCAACCAGCACTTGTCCCTGCTACCCACCCCTTTCCTCTACCCTCTAGAAAGAAACCAGTAGCCCTATATAGAGAAATAATATATACAGATAGATGGAAAGAAAACCATAAAGTACACACACTATATGCATCACTCTGTGTCCCCAGGGCCAGTCCATTCTTTGAAGTGGTGGCTTCAGTACTGGTTTCAGGTATCAAGTCTAGAGGCCGTGTTCTTAGGGATCTCTCCAGGCTGCGGGACCATCAGTTCTGGTCTTTTAATAGAGTTCTTTTTTTTTTTTATTTAATATAACTGAGTGAAAATGTACATTCCCGTATACATTTACATGCCCACCTATATGCAGCTTCCACTGTTCTCCCTGCCTGGTGACAGCACACTGTTCCTCTCTGCTCCATACATGTCTCGTTCTCCCAACAGTCTCTTTTTTTCCCTCCTCTCCACCCACTCTCCTTCCTCCAGCCACAGGTCAGCAGGATGACATCCTATACATGTATAGAACCATAAAGTGCATCCAATATATGGTCACTGCGTCGCCAAGTCCAATCCATTCCTGTCCGAACCGTGGAGCTTCATTATGATTTATGGTCAAGGGCAGCATCAGGGCAAGGGGCCATGCTCCCAGGGGAAACCCGAAACCACTGGACCATCATTTGAGATCTCTTAGTGGGGATCTCAGGGTGCACCCCTTTTTATTCTTGTGTTGCCAGTGAGACTCAACTTAGCTCCATCGCGGCTATCACTGGTGGTGGCTGGGCACCATCCGGTTCTTCCAGTCCCAAGTCAATGTAGGCACCCACTGCTGTGGGTCTCTTTGTCTTCTGGGTTCTCTTTCCCCCATGTCATTTTGGTCCTCACTGAGCATCCGTTCCTGCTGAGTTGGGACCATTTGCTGTGCCCTCAGATGGCAGCTTAGCACCTTTTAAGACCCCAGACGCCACTCACCAACGTGGGGTGCAGAGAACCCTCTTAGCAAAATGCTAGTTGTGCCAGTTGGCCTCGCTTTCATCTAAGAGCATGGTCCCCCACCCCGTGCCCCAGCTACTCTATCCTTGCAATATTGGGTTAAGATGGAAGGAGTACTCATGTTATGTTTAAGTCCACTTAATATTGTTCTTGTTTCTATCAGTGTGCTATCGGTGTGCTATCACTGATTTCACCCAACCAGATACCTAGCAACTATCTAATCTAAGCCCTCCGCTCTCCCTCCCCCCCCTTGCAGCTGTCAAAGAGTTTTCTTCTATACACAAGTCTGTTTTTGAGACCTTATCATAGAGGTCTCATACAATACTTGTCCTTTTGTGGCTGACTACGTTCACTCAACATAACGTCTTCCAGTTGAAACCAGGTCATGAGATGTTTCCTGAAGTCATCGTTGTTCTTTATCATCGCGTAGTGCTCCATTGAGTATATGTACCATAGTTTACCTATCCAATCTTCTGTTGTTCTGCATCTGGGTTGATTCCATCTTTTTGCTGTCGTGGACTGTGCTGCGATAAACATTCTGCTGCATGTGTCCATTGGTGTGAAAGGCCTTGATTCTGTAGGATATATTCCAAATAGTGGAATTACTAGGTCAAATGGTATATCAATATCCATTTTTTTAAGGAAGCGCCAGATTGCTTTCCAAAGACGCTGGACCATTTTGCAACCCCACCAACAGTGTAGGAGGGTTCCACTTTCTCCACAGCCTCTCCAGCATTTGTTGTTTTGTGTTTTCTGGATCATGGCCAACCTTGTTGGGCTGAGATGGTATCTCATTGTCATCTTGATTTGAATTTCTTTAATAACTAAAGATCGTGAACATGTCCGCATGTGTTTTTTGGCTGCCTGGATCTCTTCTTTAGTGAAATGTCTGTCCATCTTCTTTGCCGATCACTTAATTGGATGGTTGATCTTCTTCTTGTTCATATTTTCTAGTATCTTATAGATTATGGAAATCAGGCGTCGGTCTGACATAGAGTTTCCAAATATTTTTTCCCATTCTGTAGGTGTTCTTTTAATTCTATTAATAAAGTCTTTGGATGAGCAACAGTGTTTGATTCTTAATAGTTCCCATTTATCTATTTTCTCTTCTGATGATTGTGGTTTGTTTGACAGATTTTGGAGTCCTTCCATATTGTGCATTAAAACTTCCATTGTTGTTCCTACCTTTTCTTGGATGAGCTTTATCGTTTTAGGTTTTGTATTTAGGTCTTTTATCCAGTTGGAGTTGGTTTTTGTATAAGGTGTAAGATATGGATCTTGTTTCAGTTTCTTGCAAATGGATAACCAATTTTGCCAACAACATTTGTTGAAGATACTGTTTTTAACCCAGTTTAATGTCTTAGGGCCTTTGTCGAATATCAATTGTTCATAGGCAAATGGTGTTATCTCTGGGGTCTCAGTTCTGTTCCACTGATCGATCTGTCTGTTCTTATACCAGTACCAGGCTGTTTAGACCACTGTGGCAGTGTAATATGTTCTAAAGTCGGGTAATGAGAGGCCTCCCAGTGTGTTCTTCTACTTTAGTAGTATCTTGCTTAACTGGGGCTTATTCCCTTTCCAAAAAAAATTGGTGATTTGTTTCTCCATCTCATATAAAAATGACACTGGAACTTGTATTGGGATTGCATTATGTAAATAGATTGCTTTGGGTAAAATAGACATTTTGACAATGTTAAGTCTTCCTGTCCATGAGCAGGGTAGGTTTTTCCATTTATGTAAGTCTCTCTTAGTTCCTTGTAGTAAGGGCTTGTAGTTCTCTTTGTAAAGGTTTGTTATTTCTCTGGTTAGATTAATTTCTAGGTACTTTATCTTCTTAGGGGCTATCGTAAATGGTACTGATTTGATAATTTCTTCCTTAACAGTCTCGTTGGTATAAAGGAATCCTCCTGATTTACTTATGTTTATCTTGTATCCTGAGACTTTGCTGAACTCTTCTATCAGTTTGAGTAGTTTACTTATAGATTCCTTGGGATTCTCTGCATATACAATCATATCATCTGCAAACAGGGAGATTTTAACTTCCTCTTTGCCAATGCAGATGCCCTTTGTTTCTTGGTCTTGTCTAATTGCTCTGGCTAAACCTTCTAGCACAATGTTGAATAGAAGAGGTGAGAGTGGGCATCCTTGTCTAGTTCCTGATTTCAAGGGAAAGTCTTTCAATCTCTCTCCATTCAGGATGACATGGGCTTTGTATAAATGACCCTTATTGTGTTGAGAAATTTGCTGTCTATGCCCATTTTGCTAAGAGTTTTTAGCATGAATGAGTGTTGGACTTTATCAGATGCCTTTTCTGCATCAATGGACAAAATCAGGTGATCCTTGTCTTTTGTGTTCTTTATGTGATTAATCACATTAATTGTTTTTCTGATGTTGAACCAGCCTTGCATCCCTGGTATGAATCCCACTTGGTCATGATAGATTGTTTTCTTGATATGTTGTTGTATTTTATATGCAAGAATTTTGTTGAACATTTTTGCATCTAGATTCATGAGTGATATCGGTCTGTAGTTCTCTTTCTTTTTGGGTCTTTCCCTGGCTTAGGTATCAGGGTTATGCCGGCTTCATAGAATGAGTTTGGGAGTACTCCATCCCTTTCTCTACTGTGAAATAGTTTCAGTAGTATTGGAGATAACTCTTCTCTAAATGCTTGGTAGAATTCTGCCGTGAAGCCATCTGGACCCCGACTTTTTGGTTGGCAGTGTTTTGATGACCTTTTCAATCTCTTCCTTTGTAATGGATTTATTGAGTTGTTCTGCTTCACGTTGTGATAATTTGGGTAGGCAGTAGGAGTCAAGGTATTGTTCCATTTCCCCTAGGTTTTCAAATTTCTTAGAGTACAGTCTTTCATAGTATTCTGTTATGATATTTTTTATTTCTGTTGCATCTGTGGTAACAACCCCCCTCTCATTTCTAATTTGGGTTATTTGTTTCCTTTCCTGCTTTTCTTTAGTAAGTTTAGCCACTGGTTTGTCAACTTTGTTGATCTTCTCAAAAAAACAGCTTTTGGTCTTTTCAATTTTTTCAATTGTTTTTCTATTCTCTAATTCATTTAGCTCTGCTCCAATCTTTATGATCTCATTTCTTCTGGTGCCTGAGGGGTTCCTCTGTTGTTCTCTTTCTACTTGTTCAAGCTGTAGGGTTAGTTCTTTGATTTAGTTTCTTTCTTCCTTCCAGATGTGTGCATTTATGGAGATAAACAGACCTCTGAGCACTGCTTTGCATGTATCCCATAGGTTCTGGTGGGAAGTGTTTTTATTCTCATTGGAATCCATGAATTTCTTTAATTCATCCTTGATTTCCTCTATAACTCATGTTTTTTTGAGCTAGATGTTGTTCAGTTTCCAAGAGTTCCACTTTCTGTCTCTGTTTTCTCTGCTATTGATTTCAACTTTGATGGCTTTATGATCTGAGAAGATGCTTTGCAGTAATTCAGTGGTATGGATTTTGTTGAGCATTGCATTATGGCCTATCACATGGTAAATTCTGGGGAATGTTCCATGTGCACTGGAGAAGAAGGTGTAGTTGTCTGCTGATGGGTGGAAAGTTCTGTATATATCAATGAGGTTTAGTTGGTTAATTGTGGCAATGAGGTCTTCTGTATCTTTACTGAGTTTTTTTCTAGATGATCTGTCTAGTGTTGAGAGTGGAGTGTTGGAAGTCTCCCACTATTATGGTGGAGTCATCTAACTCTCTTTTGAGTATAGTCAGTGTTTCTTCGACGTATTTAGGTGGTGCTCTGATATTAGGTGCATAAATATTTAATATAGTTAAGTCTTGCTTGTTTACTGAACCTTTCAGCAATAAATGGTGTCCATCTTTGTCCACGATGGTGGATTTGACATTAATATTGATTTTTGTCTGAGATTAGAATTGCCACCCCTGCTCTTTTTGGTCCTTGTTAGCTTGATATATATTCTTCCATCCTTTAATTTTCAGTTTGTTCCTATCTTTAGGTCTCAAGTGAGTTTCTTGTAGACAACATATGGATGGGTCATGTCTTTCGATCCAAGATTTCACTCGGTGTCTCTTTACTGGAGCATTCAGTCCATTCACATTCAATGTAATTATTGACAGGTATGTGTTCAGTGCTGCCATTGTGATGTGTTTATTTTTATGTTGATGTTTTCTCTGTTGTTCTTATTAGTCTATTCTGGGACGTTCTTTTTTGTGAGTTGATTTTTCACCTTTTTCAGAGCTGGTTTTGTGGTTGTTCAGACTCCTGTGTTACATTTCTTGAAATGATGTGATACATCTTTCTTTTGCTTTGCAGCTGCCCCTATGATCCCCCTTAATAAACTATATATAAACCCAATTTTAATTACTACCAGTCTTGTCATCTTCCTCTCCATCTGGAAGGACTATAACAACTGTAGTACATCCCTCTTTTTAATATGATGACACCATAGTTTTCATGATGATCACTGGATTGCTTCTTTCCTTATCAAAGCAGTGATTCGCTTTGGAGCCTTCCCTAACTGAGTAGAGTTTTGAGTAGTAAAGTCGTTCTAAAATATAAAGTTAATGGTTTTGTTCTTCTAAGCCAGAGCCAAGAACTTCTTTCAGTATTTCTTGTAGTTTTGGATTGGTTTTTACAAAGTCTCTGAGTTTCTCTTTATCTAGGAATGTCTTCATTTCATTTTCGTATTTGAAAGATAGTTTCCCAGGATCGGTAATTCTTGGTTGGAAGTTCTTCTCCTTCAAGGCTTTGAATGTGTCATGCCACTGTCTCTGTGCCAGCATGGTTTCTGCTGAGAAATCTGAAGAGAGCCTACAGGGTTTACCTCTGAATGTTAGCTTTGCTTTGAGTCTTGCTGCCTTTAAGAGTTGCTGCTTATGTTTCATTTTGTTGAGCTTGATTATAATATGTCTTGGAGTATTTCTTTTGAGATCTATATTGGGTGACATACGAAATGCATCTGGGATGTCTATATTCTCTTCCTTCATGATTTCTGGGAAGTTTTCTGTCAGCAGCTCAGCAACGATACTCTCTGTGTTCTCAGATGTCTCACCCTGTTCAGAGACTCCAATTAATCGAAGGTTGTTCCTCTTACAGAGTCCCACATGCTTCTTAATGTTTCTTCATTTTTCTTGTTTCTTTTTTTCTGATTTCTGCTCATAGATGCTGGCCTCAGTAGCTCTGTCTTCCAAGTCAGAAATTCTTTTTTCTATTTGTTCCATTCTGTTTTCTTGGCTTTGCATTGAAGTTTCTATGTCTTTGATTTTGTTCTTGATCTGTTGGATTTCAGAGTACTGGTGTTCCATCAGATCCAACATCTTGCTTAATTTTTCATTTTGTTCTCCTGCATTTGTATAAGGTCTAGAAGGGCTCTGTGTATAATCATTTTGTATTCACTTTCTGATGCTTTCATAAAAGTTTCTTCATCTGGAAAACTCCTTGGTTGCTTTGTTTGGGAGCCTTCTGAAGCCGTGGCTGATTTCTTGTATGCCACAAGTGTGTGTTGCTTTTTGGAACCCATGTGAGTATGTAGAGGCTGGAAAAGGTTCTGTGAGGATGGACTGCAGATGTTTCTCTAGGCTATCTTAAATGTACAGCAAAAGGTATCTGACCACTTCACAAGTCAGCTAGTTTTTCAGGTGTAAAGGTCCCTCTTCTCAACTGGCAAAGTAAGCGCCACTATATCCAACCCCAGATGATACAAACTAGTTCAGAATACAGCAATGCTGCTGCCCTGTTGGCCTCTGCTGACAGGGCCTAGCCTTAGACAACACTGCATAGAGTATTGCTTTTTTGATAGAAAAGCGCTCTCCTGTGGGCAGGCTCTGGCTCCCAAGCTAAGAATTAGGTCCAGCTGCTGCCACTGTATCCAAGATGGCGCCCTCCACATAGGCAGCAGACAGAAGGGCTAAAGGTGCCAAGAGGTAGTGATTCGTCTGATTCTGTTGCAGGATCCCCAAAGCAGGTGGCACTGGGTAAATTACTGCTTTTCTGTCGGAGAAGCACCATCCTGTTTGCAGGCACTGGCTCTCACGCCAAGAATGAGGTCCCGCTAGAATCTCCGTATCCAACATGGTGTCCCACACACTGACTGCAAAACTCCATACAAACGCCGCTGAGGCAGATATAAAATGACACACTCAAAGTGGCTAGATTACCAGAGTCCCAAGCCTGGCTCTCAAAATATGGGAATTTTGCCTGCCTGTCCCCACAGCAGCGTGTCTGAGTCTAGCCGCTAGGCAAGACCCTGCTCCGCCTGCTGGCCAAGACAGAGGAAAAAAAAAGTCAAAATGGTGCGTTTACCTTCAGTCCGTGAGAGCCAGGGATAGCCAGGCGCGGGAGTCAGCGTAAGAGAGGAGGTTTTTCACTCGGTAGTATGAAGTCCAAAGTAACAGCCCTGTGCCATGTCCTGGGTCTAATTAGGTGATCAGAAGGCTCCGTTTGATTATCACTTCAGGTCTTGGTTTCCAGAGGGATATAAGGAGACGTGTGCTTAGTCCGCCATCTTGACTCCGCCCCCCTCCAAAATTTTTTTAAAGGAAAAAAAAAGTTGAAGGACTAACATGACCCAATTTCAAGAATTTAATCAACATGGTAATAACATGAAGATAGAAAAGTAGATCAATGAGCTTACACGAAAAACCAAACTCACTGCTGTTAAGTTGATTCCGACCCATAGAGTAGAATGACCACATAGAGTTTCCAGGTGTCTCCTGGATTTGAACTGCTGACCTTCTGGTTTAGCAGTTATGGCTGTTAACCACTACACCACCAGGATTTCCCAGTGAGGCTTAAAAAGTCCTAAAACAACCCCACACATATGTGGGATTTTTTTATGTTTGTTGTTCTTAACTTCTTTTTTTATTGCCAAATTGGTCTTTATTAAATTTATAAGCATTTCCTGTGTTAAATGCTTTTTAGTAAGATATCTAAAAGACAAGCTACAAAATGGGAGAAAATATTTTGTAAACACATGTCGTAGAGACCTGACATATAAAATAGTTAAAGAATTCTATTTTTTTTCTCATTCAGAAAAAAATTTTTTTTTGTTGTGATTAAGTGAAAGTTTACAATCAAAATCAATTTTGTATGCCCGCCTGTCTGCAGCTCCTTCTGCAGTCCTTGCCTGGTGACAGCACACTCTTCTTTTTCATTCTATACTTGCTCCTGTCCTCTCCTCTCTAACCTCTTCACTTCTATCTAGAAAGAGACCAGTGGGACAGCATCCTATAAATGCATAGAGCCAAAAAGGACACACAGCATATGGTTAGACTGTGTCCCTGACTCCAGTCCATTTTTGTCTGAAGAGTTGACGTCAATAGTGTTTTCTGGACACAGGCAGCAGCAGGTCTAGGAGGCCTTGCTCCCAGGGGATTCCCCTGGCTGTTGGACCATCAGTTGTGTTCTTTTAGTAGCATTCTTGAGCTGCACCCCTCTGTTTCTCATGTTGCCATAGGGACTTAACATTGTGTGCCCCATCACAGCTGTCTTGGGTGGTGGTCATTCAAAAATTTAGATTATTTGTGACATTGGTAGCAAACCCTGCAATGGGTTTGCTCTTTTCCTTTCCACCTTGTTTCCATGTTCATTCACCTAACATTTCCTGTCCCTTCCTGCTATATCATATGTGCTTTTGGGCAGATGTTGCCCACTTGGCATCTTTACATGTGCTACTGTTTGTTTTATAGTCTTGTGTAGTCTTTGGCTGAAAAGTAGACTTCAGGAGTGGTTTCAGTTCTGAGTTAGCAGGATACTCCAGGCACTCCTTTTTTTCCACTCTGTCTGGAACCCCTCTATTGTCATCCCTGTCAGAGTAGTGGGTAGTTCTTCTGAGCTCAGGCTGGTGGAGGCTGTGGTTCTTGTGGTCCATTAATCCTTTGAACTAATATTTTTCTTGTGTCTTGAATTTTTATCATCCTCCGTTGCTCCAGATGGGATGATACCCATAGATGTATTTTAGATGGCCACTTAAAAGCTTTTAAGACCCACACATACTGCTCACCAAAATAGGATGTGGAACGTTTTATTTGTGAGCTGTGTTATGCCAGTTGACGTAAATGTCCTGAGACCATGGTCCCTAGCCCCAGTACCTGAAAAGTACATCAGTGGAGCTTGGATATGACTAGAAAGCTTGTATGACTGACTTTGTCTTGGTCAGCTTGTACTGACTTCCGCAATATTGTGTGTTGTCTTTCCGTTCACCAAAGTTAATTATTGCCTATAGCTAATGATTTTCTCTCCCTGTCCTTTCTTTCTTTTCTCCTTTTTTTTTTAAGGTTTATTAGACTTTATTTAAGATAAGACATAAGGTCGGAAATAATCTAAATCTTCTTTTTATGGATTAAATGGTTAAAGAAATTAGCATGGTTGATTTTGCAATATGAAGTATTAGAAGGCAAGCCAGCATTGAGAAACTTGTGGGTTTCTAAACTGGAATGTGGTGAAATTTTCTTAAATTATTTGGGATTATAGATAGTTTTTTGAACAAAGTCAAGATGTCAGTAGATTCTCTTTGTATGCCTTTTTTCTTTTTCTTTTTGTTGTGAACCAATAACAGTTTTACAGTCTATGTCATGTTGCCATGTAACACCCAGAACTTTCACCTCTATTCTGTTTTAGCTGCCTCCCACCCCACTGACATGACAGCACACCTCCTCTTTTGTTTGGAATTCCGTATGACCTTGGATAAAGATCTGTGTCGGGATCTCCACTCTGCGTACCCCATCCAGGCTGTCATTGGTGGTGGCCAGGCACCATCTAGTTCTTCTGGTCCTGTGCTGAAGCAGGCTATGTTTTATATGGCCCCTTCCACCCGGTGGGCTCTTATTTTTCTCCTGCCATTGATGCCTTCCATTTGCCCCAGGTCCAGGCGGCCTGGGACCATTTGGAGCTATTTAGACAGCAGCCACTCACAGAGGTGGTATGTGGAGCAATATCTTGGGGGGGGAGAAAAACTTTGGGTATCCCAGTGAGTATGAATGTCCCCTGAGAGCATAGCCCCACCGATCCCAGACAGCATTTATCTGTTCTTGCAAGGAGGTGGTCCACATTAAGGGGACAATTTGGTTTGAAGTTGAGTCGTTGCGGGTACCCCACTTCTAGTGCGTGCTGTTGCATTCTGTACCCATCCCTAATCCTAACCACTATCTAATTTGTAAAATATCCCTCTTCCTCCCTGCTCCACTCCCTATAACTGTGTTTAAATGATTGGTTGCATCCTTATAGCAGTGGTCTCATACAAAATTTGTCCTTTTGTGTCTGTTTTCGCTCAGCACAATTTCCTTTCAATGGTCCCACGTTGACAGGTATTTCTCTAAGCCATCATTGTTTCTTGCATAGTATCTGTTGTATGACTATACCACAGTTTGTTTAACCATTCGTCTGTTGATGGGCATCTAGGTTGTTTCCAACTCTGCTATTTTGGACAGTGCTGCAATAAACATTGGTGTTGAAGTATCTGTTTTCAGTGGTGGTCATTATTTCTTTGGGATATATTTCAAGAAGTGGGATGCTGGATCATATGGTATTTCTATTTCTAGTTTTTTTTTAAAAAGTGCCAAGTTGATTTCCATAGTGTTTTAACCATTTTAGAGTTCTACCAGCAGTGTAGGAGAATTCCTGTCTCTCCACATCTTTTTTAGCATTTATTATTCTGTGTATTTTAAATTATTGCCATCTTTGTTGGGGTGAGATGGTATCTGGTTGTTTTGATGGATTTTTCTGATAGCTAACAATCATGAACATTTCCTCATGTATCTGTTGGCAACCTGTATGTCTTCTTTGATGAAGTGCCTGTTCATGTCATTTGGCCATTTTTTTAACTGGGTTGTTTTTTTTGTTGAGATTTTGCAGTATCTTGTAGATTAGAGAGATTAAGTGACAGTCAGATGTGTGGTAGGCAAATGTTTGTACCCACTCTGTAAGTAGACTTTCTGCTGTTTTGATGAAGGCTTTAGATGAGTGTGTTTAATTTTTAAGAGTTCCCAATTATTTATTTTCATTTCTCATGATTGAAAGTTGTTGGTTTTGGCAAACTGTTGATGCCATGGATTAGTACTTTCGTTGTCTTCCGAATTTTTTCTTCCAAGAATTTTGTTGTTTTAACTTATATATTTAGGTCTTTGATCCATTTTGAGTTGCTTTTTGTGCATAGTGTGAGACAAGGGTCTTATTTTTTTGCAGGTGAATATCCAATTATGCTAACATCATTTGTTGAAGAGATTGTCTGTACCCCAGTTCACTCTCTTTGGGTGTTTATCAAATATCAGCTGTTTATAAGTGGATGAAGTTATATGTGGATTTTCAAGGTGTTCCGTTGGTCTGTGCTTTTGTATTTGTGCCAGTAACAGGCTGTCTTGACTACTGTGGCAGTATAGTAGGTTTTAAGGTGAGGAAGGTGAGACCTCCCACTTTGTTCTTCTTCTTTAATAATGATTTCTTTATCTGTGGCTTCCTTCCTTTCCATATGAAGTTGGTGATTTCTTTCTCCATCTTGTTAAAAAAATGTCACTGAAAGTTGACTTGGGATTGCATTGTATGTATAGATTGCCCTCAGTAGTCTCCCTTTGTCTGTAGTTTTATTGAGCTTGATATTTGATATGCCTTGGTGTATTTCTTTTGAGATCTATCTTGAGTGGGGTTCAGTGAGCATCCTCAATGGAGATCTCATCTTTCATGGTGTCAGGGAAGTTTTCTGTCAGTAGGTCTTCAGCTATTTACTCTGTATTTTCAGCTATCTCACCTTGTTCTGGTATTCTGATCACATGAATATTATTTCTCTTAATAGAATCCCACATCACCCGTAGGGATTCTTCCATCTTATCAAGTCTTTTATTTGATTTTTCTTCATGTATATTGGTGTCATTTACTTTGTCTTCAGGCTCAGTAATTCTGCCTTCCATGTCCTCAGTCCTGCTTCTTGACTTTCTATTGAGTTATAAAGCTCAGAGGTTTTAGTGTTAATCTGTTGAATTTCAGATCAGTGCTGCTCAAGCATTTCTTGCAGCGTATTTAATTTTTCAGTGTGCTCTGCTGTGTTTTGCCTGATCTCTCTTTTAGTATCTTGCACAGCTCTGTATGTCAATCTTTTACATTCTGTCTCTGATAGTTGTAAGAACTCTTGTTCTTCTGGGATGCTTTATTTTGGGGGTTTTCAGAACCATGGTAGTCTGCTTCTTCAAGTGTTTAAGAGATTGATTGTTGTCTCCAAGCCATCCAGTGTCTCTCTGTTAGGGCTGGGCCATAGATTCTCTGTGCAGTCTGATTATTTTTTGTTGCTTGGTCGTACTGTCTTGCACTGGTCTGCTGCTGGTGCAGCTCCTGGGTGGAGTAGTCAGCACCATCACCACTTCTGCGTCTGGGCTCTGGGACAGGTCACTTGCATAGGTGCAACACTTTCACAGCCACTGCAGTGTGGGCAGGACTCAAGTGCTGGCTGCTGTTGCAGCTGCTTCTAATTTGGGCAGATCCCTGAAGGAACCTCAGCAGAATCAAGTGTATGGAGAGGAAGTGATTGTTTGCTTGTGCCTTTGGCTGCCTAGCTGCTAGGACAATTGCTCCCCTTTCCATGGGTCACCTGAGCCCAGTTCTCCCTGGCACATGTGGTACCAGTGGCTGTCTAGCCACTGGGGCAATCTCTCCCCTCCCAGTTCACCTGAGCTCAAGCCTTCCAGGTGTCTAGCTGCTGGCACTCACTGCACTTCCCCCACAGTCACCTGAGCTCAGATCTCTCAGGCACACATGGCTCCAATGGCTGCCCGGCTGCTAAGGTGATAACTTCCCTCCTCCGAGGTCTCTAAAGCTCAAACTACCCTGGTGCACTTGACTCCAGTGGCTGCCTAGACACTGGGGTAGTCTCTTGCCTCCTCCTGGCTTATTTGGGCCAAAGCTTTCCTGGTGCATGTAGCACTAATGGCTGCCTAGCCTCTGGCACTCACTTCCCTTCCCCCACAGCCACCTGAGCCCAGATCTCCCTGGTGTGTGCACAGCTCCACCAGCTGCCCAGCTGCTGGGGTATCACTCCAGACCTTCCCAGTTGCCTGACTCCAAGCTTCACTGACCCACGTGACTGTAATCTCTCCCAGCCATGGGTGCATTCTCTCAGTCCTCCAACCCCAGGCCTTAGGAGCCCAGAGCTTCCTGGCCCACTGGCTCCAAGACCAGTCCCAGGTCTGCAGGACCATTCAGTCCAGCCTGCCAGGTCCTGCGATCTGCTCCATAGCCATGTGGCACCTGGACCCAGGCCTCACAGTCCCACACAGGACCAAGGCCTACTGTGAGGAGCACACTTGCATGCTCCCACCAGCTCTGCCCTCTCCTGCCCTATCACCCTGGGAGGCTGAGGGTCCTGGCCTCCTGTCTGTGTGCTCCCTGTCCCATCTCCCTACTCCTCCAGCTGAGGCCTCCTGGTCCCTTGCTTCTCTGAGTCAGTGCAAAGCTACCTGGGGGACGTTGAACAATGGCAGGCCTTGTCCTAGAGTGTCCTAACCGGCGTGGGGGTCTTCAGGTCTGGGCTGTGGACTGCAGCTCTGATACTTAGGCTGGGGCCAGACTCTTAAGTCCAATTCGAGGTTGCTCCAGATCTTGTTTCTCAGTGGCACTTGCTTGCTCAGATTCACTGGAGGCAGGTTTTCTCTCCACCTGGGTTGCCTTCAGTTCTCAGAGAATCTCCACCCAGGTCACGTTTTTTTTTCTGAAGTGACTCAGGGCTCCTAAGATCTTCCTTTGGCTCCCTTTGTACTTAGGGCTCTATAAGCACAGGTTAGTCCTTCTAGATTGCTGTATTTGGTGGGTTTCATGTTATGAGGTATTTTGCTGAAAGATCATTTTTGTTCTTTATCACTGTATAGTGTTCCACAGTATACCAACAGTTTATCTGTTCACCTGTTTATGGGCACCTAGGTTGATTCCATCTTTTTGCTGTTGTGTACAGTGCTGCAGTAAAACATTGGTGTACATGAATCTGTTGTGTGACAGCCCTCATTTTTCTGGGATATATTCCAGGAAGTGGGATTGCAGGATCATATCGTAGTTCTATTTCTAGCTTTTTAAGAAAGTACCAAATCAATTTCAAAAGTAGTTATTCCATTTTACATTCCCACCAGCAGTGTAGAGGAGTTCCAGTCTCTCCACAAGCTCTCCAACATTTATTGTTTTGTGTTTTTTGTATAATGACATTTATTGTTTTGTTGCGGTGAGATGGCATCTCATTGTAGTTTTGATTTGGATTTTTCTAATGGCAAATGATCATGAGCACTTTGTTATGTATTTGTAGCACCTTGGATGTCATCTCTGGTGAAGTGCCTGTATATATCCTTTGCCCATTTTTTAATTGATCTGTTTGTTTTGTTGTTGTTGAAGTTTTGCAGTACCTTATATATTATGGAGATTAGATGCCCATTGGATTCATGCTGGCCAAAAAGTCTTTGCTAGTCTATAGGTAGCTCATTATTCTTTTGGTGAAGTTTTTGGATGAGCGTAAGTGTTTGATTTTTAGGAGTTCTCAGTTGTCTGTTTGCTCTTCTGGTGTTTACATTGTTAGTACTGTTTTGTAGTCTGTTTATGCCATGTATTAGGGCTCTTAATGTTGTTCGTATTTTTTTCTCCCATGATACTTACTTTCGGATTTTATGTTTAGGTCTTTGATCCATTTTGAGTTAGTTTTTGTCCATGGTGTGAGAAATGGGTCTTGTTTCATTTTTTGCAGATGGCTATCACGTTATGCCAATAGTGTTTTTTTAAGAGATTGTGTTGTCTCTGTTTATGGACTTTTGACCTGAACACATATAAGCTGCTCATAGGTGAACAGTGTTATATTTGACTAATCAATTCTGTTCCATTGATCTATGTATCCATTTTTGCACCACTACCAGGCTATATTGACTACCATGGCAGTGTAGTAGGTTCAAAAGTCAGGTAGTGTGGTGGCTCCCACTTTATTCTTCTTCTTCTGTACCACTTTACTTATCCAAGGCTTCTTCCCTTTCCATAGGAAGTTGATGATTTGCTTCTCTGTCTCATTAAAAAAATGCCATTGGAATTTGTATTGGGATTGCATTATATCTATAGATCACTTTGGGTAGAATAGACATTTTTATGATGTTAAGTCATCCTATCCATAAACAAGATAGGTTTCTCCACTCATGTAGGTCTCTTGGTTTCGTGCAGTAGAGTCTTGTAATTTTCTTTGTGTAGATTTTTTATATCTCTGGTTAGATTTATTCCTATGTATTTTATCTTCTTGGAGGTGATTGTAAGTGGTATTATTTGGTGATTTCTTCTTTGATGGTCTTTTGGTGTAAAGGAATCCAGCTGATTTATGTATGCTTATCTTGTATCCTGATAACTTTGCTGAACTCTTCTATTAGGTCCAGGAAGGTTTTTTTTTTTTTTTTGTTTTTTGGCTTTTTTAGGGTTTTGTGTGTATAAGATCATATCATCTACAATAGAGATACTTTTACTTCTTCCTTACCAATTCAGATGCCCTTCGTTTCTTTGTCTTGCCTGATTGCTCTGGCTAGAACCTCCAAGAACAATGTTGAATGAGTGATGACAAGAGGCATCCTTGTCTGGTTCCTCTTCTCAAGCAAATGTTCTCATACTCTCCATTTAGGATGATGTTGGCTCTTGGGTTTGCATAGATGCCCCTTATTATGTTGAGTAACTTGCCTTCTATTATTATTTTGCTGAGAGTTTGTTTTAACATGAATTGGTGTTGGACCTTGTCAAATGCCTGTTCTGCATCAATTGATAAAATCAAGTGGCTCTTTTGTTTTATTTGTGTGGTTGATTAATTTATTATTTTTCTGATGTTGAACCATCCCTGCATCCCTGGTACGAATCCCACTAGATCATGGTGAATTATTATTGTATATATTTTTTATGTTATTGGAGTCTAGTAATTAAAATTTTGTGGAAAATTTTTGTACCTAAGTTCATGAGAGATACTGGTCTGTAATTTTACTTTTTGTGGCTGTCTATCTGATTTTGCATCAGGGTTATGCTGGATTCATAGAATGAACCTGGGAGTATTCTATCCTCCCCTGTGCTCTGGAATACCTTTACTAATGCAAAAAAAAATAAACCAAACTCAGTGCCATCTAGTCAATTCCAACTCAGATTAACCCTATAGACAGAGTAGAACTGCCCCATATAATTTGCAGGAAGCACCTGGTAGACTTGAACTACCCAATCAACCTTTTGGTTAGCAGCCATAGCAGTTAACCACTACGCTATCAGGGTTTCCATCGTTAGTAAAAGTGTGTTAATTCTTCTCTAAAAATTTGGCAAAATTCTCCATTGGAGCTGTCAGGTTGGGCCTTTTTTGTTTAGTTAGAAGTTTTTAAATTACGTTTTCAGTCTTTTTTGTGATGGGTTTATTCAGTTGTTCTACTTCTGTTTGTGCTAGTTTTGGTAGGTGATGTGTTTCTAGAAATTTGTTCATTTCCTCTAGGTTTTCAAATTTATTAATACAGTTTTTTTGTAGTATTCTGTTACAATTCTTTTAGTTTCATCTGGGTCTGTTGTGAGAAGACCTATTTCATTTCTTATTTGAGTTATTTGCATCCTCTCTTGTTTTTCTTTTTACAGTTTGATCAATGGCTTATCAATTTTGTTGATCTTTTCAAAAAATCTGCTTTCGGTCTTGTTAACTCTTTCAATCACTTTTCTAGTCTATAATTCAATTAGATCTCTGCTACTTCTTATTTGCTTTCTTCTGGTGCCTGAGAGGGACTTTTGTTGCCCTCTTTCTAGTTGTTTGAGTTGTAGAGTCCTGTCTTCCTTTTGGATGTGTGCATTTATTGACATCTGACTGCTGCTTTTGCTGTGTCCTGTAGATTCTGGTAGTGTGTGTTTTCATTCTCAATTGATTCTATAAATTTCTTTATGCTATCCTTGGTTTCTTCTATAACTCAGTTGTTTTTGTGCAAAATGTTGTTCAGTTTATATGTATTTGATTTCTTTCCATCCTTTTTTCTGTTACTGATTTTTACTTTTATGGCTTTATGATCTGAAAAGATGCTTTGTAATACTTCAGCACTTTGAATTTTGTTAAGAATTGCTTTGTGGCCTAATATGTGGTCAGTTCTGAAGAATGTTCCATGTGCATCAGAAAAGAAAGTATACTTGGCTCTTGTTGGGTGGAGTGTTCTGTATATGTCTATGAGGTCAAGTTGGTTGACTGTGGCATTTAGATAATTCTGTGTCTTTATTGAGCTTTCTTTTCTAGATGTTCTGTCCTTCTCTGAGAGGGATGTGTTGAAGTCTCCTATTGCAATTCTGGAAATGTTTCTGTTTTTAGTGCCTTTAGCATTTGTTTTATGTATTTTGGAGTCCTGTCGTTGGATGCATAGCTCTTTAATACGGTTATATTTTCCTGGAGTATTGATCCTTTAGCCATTCCTTATCCAATGTGGTGGATTTTACTTTAAAGTCTGTCGTATCAGAAATTAATATTGCTACTCCTGCCCTTATTTTAAATGTTGTTAGCTTGATACATTTTTTCCCATCCTTTGAGTTTTACTTTGTTGACATCTTTGAGTCTGAGGTATGTCTCTTGTAGGCAACATAGGAATGGGTCGTGTTTTTTTTTTTTTAATCCAGTATGCCATTCTCTGTCTTTATTGGTGCCTTTAGTTCATTTACATTCAATGTGATTATTGATAGGTATGATCTTGGTGCTGTCATTTTGATGTCTTTTTTCATATGTTGTAGACAATTCCTTTGTTCCATTTGTTTTTCTGTGTTGATTTTTTTTTCCTTATGTGTTTTCTTTTAAGTGTTCTCAATGTTGGTGATTTTGTATTTGCTGAGACTTCATGTTTTTCTTGATTGTTTTGATACATAAGCTTGGTAGTTTCCTTTATGGTTACCTTAATATTCACCCCTATTTTTCTAAATTTAAACCACTCTTAATTTCTTTATATTGCCTTAACTTCCTCTCTGTGTAAACGATGTGTGACTTTTTCTTTTGAGTCCCTCTTTTTTGTTGTAATGTTGACATAATATATCTCTGTGTTTTGGTTTACCTATGTTTGGGGGGTTTTTTTGCTTTGTGATTCCCTTATTTGGGCTAATACCCAGTTGCTCTATTCTGTGTTCTGGTCTTGGGTTGTAACTTGGTGTTTCTGATTTTCTAACCAAAGGACTCCCTTTAGTATTTCTTGTAATTTTGATTAGTTTTTGCAAATTCCCTAAATTTATGTTTATCTTCCATCATATATGAGAGGCAACTTTGTTGGATATCTAATTCTTAGCTGGCAATTATTTTCTTGCAAGGCTTTGTATATGTCACCCCATTGCCTTATTTCTTCGTGGTTTCCACTGAATAGTCTCAGCTTAGTCTTACTGATTCTCCGTCATAGGTTATTTCTCGTTTATTACCATCAACTTTTAAAAGTGTCTCCTTATCTTTAATTCTGGCAGCTTTGATTATAATATGCCTTCCTGTCTTTCTTTTGGAATATACCTTGTGTGGAGTTTGATGAGCATCTTGGGTAAGTATCTTTTCATCTTTTATGATATAAAGAAAGTTTTCAATTGGCAAATCTTTGACATTTCTCTCTGTGTCTTCTGTTATCACCTGTTCTGGTATTCTAATCACTCCTACATATTTCCACAGTTACAGTAGGAGACTTCAACACACCCCTCTCGGAGAAGGACAGAACATCTAGAAAAGAAAGCTCTGTAAAGACACAGAATTATCTAAATGCCACAGTCAACCAACTTGACCTCACAGACACATACAGAACACTCCACCCAACAAAAGCCAAGTATACTTTCTTTTCTAATGCACGTGGAGCATTCTCCAGGACTGACCACATACTAGGCCACAAAGCAATTCTTAACAAAATTCAAAGTACTGAAGTATTACAAAGCATCTTTTTAGACCATAATTCAGACCATTTCTGTTATCATCTGTTATGGTACTCCAGTCACTCCTAGATTAAGTCCTGCATTATTCTTAGTGTTACTTGATTTTTTTTTTTTTTAATTCTTTTATTACATTTTGTTCCTGGCCCCTGGGGTCGCCATGAGTTGGGTCCGACTCGGTGGCACTTGGCTGGCTCCCTCAATTATGTTGATATCATGTGCTTTATGTTCATTCTCACTAATTTGGCCTTCCATTACCCCAGCTCAGCTCCTTTGACTTTCTATTGAGTTGTCTAATTCTGTAATTTTACTATTAATACTCTCAGTTTATAATTCTTGCCACTTGATTCGTTCTTGCAGCTTGTTCAACTTGCCATTATGCTCTTGCTGCCTTTTGCCTCGTCTCTTTTCCCATCTTTTGGAGAGTTCTAATTATTAATCTTTTGTATTCCAGGAAGTTCTCTTCCTCTGAAAAATTTGTTTCTTCATTTTGGGAGCTTTCTGAAAAGATTATGGTCTGCCTCTTTAAGTACTTTTGTATGGACTGCTGTTTCCAAGCTATTAGTAAATGGTATTTATTTATTTTGTTTGCCTACTGTGTTCTAGCTTCTTGTTTTGAAATGTACAGTATACTTCTCTTACATGGATTCAGCTTAAGTGTCCCGATAGTCACCAAGCTCATGGTGCAAGTTCTCTCCTGCTGTCCTACATTTGCAGGTGTGATAGGTATAGGCATAGCTGTCTGGCTGCAGCCACTGAGAAAGACAGGGGGGTAACAACCATCCCTGAGCATCTGTGGAGATGGTATATGCCCTTATGTCTAAATCTAGCAGAAGGAATGGTTTCTGTCCTGATTTTGTAGCTTAGAGGAGTGGGCAGATTTCCACACCCCTCCCCAGGTTTGTTAAATTGTTGCCTCTCTGAGTCTCATAGAATGGCTCAGGGTGGGCTTAAGGAGTCCTACTTCTGGCTCAGTTAATGGTATCAGACTCCAGAGCTGGACGCAGTACAGAGAAGGGAAGAGGAGACTGGTTCCGGGTGGGCTTGAGGAGTCCTACTGCTGACTCACTTAACAATCTTAAACTAAGGCTGGACACTGTGCAGAAAAGGGAGGTGGGGAGAGCCAGGAGAAGGGAAACAGGGCCATCTCATAGAAAAGATTGAGATTCATGTGCAGTAGGTTATATGTAAAGACTTAGCTTTCAATCTAGTGAGGTCTCTCATTGGTTCTGGAGGTGCAAGTCCACCCAGGAGAACATCCGCTAACCTCCACGCTTGGCTAACCATGTAGTGGCTGCAGCCATTGCCTGGCAGATCAAGTCTATGGAATCTTCCTTACTTCTGGTGCTACTCTTACTTCCTGTTGCTGTTCATGGCCCCTAGGATGTCGTATATACTAGATTCATTTGTTCTTTTGGGTTTTTGTTGCTAGGGGAGTCAGGGGAAGCATCAGTCTACTCTGCCATCTTGGCCCCGCCTCCCTTAGGTTTTCGTAAGAGTGGTCTTAGACACTATTTTTCCTTTTGCAATTACTTATCCCACCTAGCATAATGCCCTCGAGATGTTTGATGGATTATCATTGCTTAATAGTCCCTTATGTATACATGCCATAATTTGTTTATCTAGTCATTGTTGATGAGCGCTTAAGTTGTTTCCATCTTTTTCCTATTGCAAATAATGCTACAGTGAACATGGGTGTGCATGTGTTTATTCATGTGACTTCTGTTATTTCTCCTAGGAGTGGGGTTACTGGATCTTGTCATACTTCTGTTTCTGGCATTTTAAGGAGGTACTGGGTTTGGTTTGGTATCATTTTCCATAGTGGTTGTGCCATTTTACATTTCCTCCAACAGTGAATAATGAAAGTTCCAGTTTCCTCACAATCTCTCCAACATTTGTTATAGATTCTGGGTTTGTTTTTGTTGTTGTTGTCTTTCTTTGTTTGTTTTGATTAGTGCCAGGAATGTTGGGGTGAAATGACGTCTCATTATGGTTTTGATTTGCATACCTGCAATGAGTAATAATCATGAGCATGTCCTCATGTGTCTGTTAGCTGCCGGAATGTCTTCTTTGGTGAAGTGACTGTTTATATCCTTACCCATTTTTAAATTGTATTATTTGCCTTTTTGTTGTTGAGAGGTCAAAGTGTTCTATAGATTTAGAGATTAGACCCTTGTTGGGTATGTTGTAGCCAAATTTTTTTTTTCCCCAGTCTTCAGGCTCTCTTTTTACTCACTTCGTGAAGCCTTTTGCTCCCAATTATCTGGTTTCCTTTCTGCTGTTTGTGATTGTTATTTAATTGTTTTTATCATATTCGTGCCATGTATTATAGGTCCCTAAGGTTGTGCCTGTTTTTTCTTCCGTGAACTTTATCATTTGGGGTTTTATGTTTAGGTATCTGATCCATTTTGAGCTACCTTTTGTGTGTGGTGTGACATACAGGTTATACATAGATTTTTAACAGAAAAGCTTAGAGATAATGCAGTGTAGAAAGGGTATCGTTTTCATCAAATGGTACTGGAACAATTTGACTACAAAGAACAGGAGTTTCCTGGAGTTATTTTATTTTTGTCTATGCCTATTAGTGTTTCCAGGTCTCTAGTGGCCACACTAGAATATCTGGGAAAAAGGAGCACACCTTGGTATCCTTCATCAAGACCTGAGGCCCCAGCTAGATACCTTTTTCTTACATGCTTTCAGACTCCTTTTAGAATTTCATGTTGAATTATTTCCAGGATATTTAGTTGTATTTAGAGAAGAACAGGGGTGAGTGAGGAAAGCTGCCTTTTTATCTAGGACCAGAAATCTTCTCAATAAATTTTTAATTTGAATAGAGACTTCAGAATAATATATGAGTTAATAATAGGTAATATATAACCTAATGCTTAATTATGCATTATAAGTCATTAGCAGTGAACATATGGGTGAGCGCAGACTTAGAGGTATGGAGTTAGATGCCATGAAGATTGTGTAACTTGGAAAGGGCCTTACTGCAGAAAGCAAGGTCATGCAATTGAAAGGAATGATACAAACAGGAAGGACTGTGGAAAACAACTGAGGAAATTTGCCTTACTAGAGCAAAAATTATGTTAGGGAGTAATGGGAATAGAAAATAGGATGGTTAAACTCTGATAGTAGTTTAAAATCCTATAGTGAGACTTGATATGTTGGAAAACGAAGCCATCCAAAAATTTTGAGGAGGAGGAGGATTGATATGAAAGTGAGTTTTAAGGAAAACTATTTTAAAATATGGTCAATAAAGTACTTAATAACGGGGAGAAACTGACATCAAAGAAGTAGTCATAAGTTTGTAATAGTATTCTGAGTATAAAATCACGACTGTGGCTATGAGTAAAGAGAAAATGGGATTAAGTGAGATATATGGTGAGACTTGGTACCTGACTAGACAGAGAAAAATGGAATTTGCTTCATAGGCTGTAAGCTTAGTAACCTTTCTTTTCCCGTATGCTTAATTAAGTAGGAAATTTTTAAAGGCTTAATTCTGCCCTTTAGAGAAGCGCTTTCTGTGCTCTCTTCCCACCTACGTATGTAATTTGAGAAAAACTTCACTGTCCTTAGGCAACTGATTAGCACCTTCCTTTAGTTGTTTTCCAAGCAACATGCTGTTACCACACATTCTCAAATAGTTAATATGTGTGTCTAAAGATACTCAGCCTCACTAGTAATTAAAGAAATCCAAATTAAAACAACAAAGGTTTTTTTTACAGTAATATTCAATACTGTAAGGGTTTGATGAGACATTCATTTCTGTTACAGTAAATTAAAGAGGATATAGCAAAGGAAATTCAACACGATATAGCAAAAGCCTTTTAAACTGTTTAAGTAATTCCACTTTTAAGAAGGTAGACTAAGAAATAATCAAAAATGCAAAGAGATATTATAACTGAAGTGTTAGATTCAGTACTCCCAATATTTCACGATTATACCTATATCTGTCTATCAGTAAGAGTGAATGTTAAAAGAAAAGCTATGCACATGATGGAATATTACAGTTTTAAAAAATAACCAACAATTTTAATGACATAAGAGTAAATGCTTATACTGCAATGTTGAGTAAATTCCAGTTTTACCTACTTCAGTAACATCCATGTCGTGGCTTTCTAATCTGTTCTTAAAGCTTTAGTAGAGCAACATAATCTTGCATTCTTTTCATCAGTTAGTTGCTGACTAGTATAGATAATAAAACTGATTGTAACTCTCTTGAGCTAAAAATTCCCCCCTTGAAGTCTGAAAGGGTTCTTAACAATTGTGAATCAGACATTTAGATAAAAAGTCACTTGGAATAGAATAAAAACATTTAAGTAGAACATGTAGGTAAATTTCTAGTTTTGCATCATAAGTGATTAAATCAAGCATATTTTCATTATGGTTTGTGTAATTGACAACATTTTCAAAATACAGTTTGGAAAATGAGTCTACCAAACAACCTAACTGATCCTCAAAAGGTAATTAACATTTATTGAATGCTTTCTGTGGCTGATTACTGTTCTAAGGCAGTATTGTAAACATTTAACATATGGATGGATATTATTATTTCCACTTTTTAGATGAGGCAAAGCAGTTTAACATGCTGATGGATATTATTATTATTTCCACTTTTTAGGTAGAGCAACTGAGGTACAGAAAGTTAAGCAACTTGCCTGTGAGTGATGGACCAGCTACTTTAATTCAAGCCATTCTTTTAACTGTTATATAGAGTTTATTCCAGAAATAGAATTCCAAAGGACTGAATGGAGTAAGATCAGCTGAATAAGTGACTATTTCAGCCAAAGAGTCAAAAATGGTAACTAGAGTTCAAATAAGAGAAATGGTTTTAGATGAGGGATTCCTAATTTTCATCTCATCAGTCTTAAGCAGTGTTTGATGGTGTAGACTGGAGCCAGAAATAGAGACAATAATGATACACTTTGTTAGGGATGTTACAAATACTGAAAGTGAATGCATGTAGAGTATGTGTACGTACAAGCATGCAGCTTTGGGCATTCGGAGAACCTCATGAAGCTTGTGTGTGGATTCTTTTAACCAGAACCATGGTGAAGAACCTCTTTTGTAGACTAAGGAGTGCCAATTCTCATTTTTACCTGTTATCCTTGGTGTTGAGGCAAAACAAATGCAGTCTTCATTTAATCCTGCTTTTTTTTTAATGACTGAATAGTAACAATTTCATAGTATCTCTCATCTTGCTTGACTGGTAATGCTTACTTCAGTGGGGGATTTTGCAGAATTTGCAGACATTACTATCCTTCATTTCTCCAGCTCCCTGGATTTTCACATGTGATTGTTCCCAGACATTTGGGCCTCTGTTGTCACTCACTACCCCTTCCCAACTCCATCAATAACCCAGTAGCAGTAGTTATTAAAACTTGACAAAGTAATAGCATGAGACTAGGCTAAGGCTGTCAAGGATTAAAGAAATAGATTGTCATACTGTGCTCAGTTCCCAGGACACATTTAAGAGGGCTCTTGAGCAAGTCCAGAAGACAGTGACAAAGGTGGCAAAGAATATGGCTACCAGTTCATAGGAAGAACCGTGGTCACAGCTAGGGAGAAAGAAGACTAAAGTAGAGGTTGGAAAACTGCTATTGGCCTTCTCTCTCACCTGAAGGAGGCTATATGGTATATTTATGAGTTCAGAGTTCATACACGCATTCATATCCCAGCTCACATCCACTTTCTGGCTCCTGTGACCTGAGGCAAATAACCTCTGTGACCTCAGGTTTGCTTTTTGTTTTTTGGTAGAATAAAGATGGTATATATATATGTACATATATATACATATATGTATCTATGCAGATATGTATATATTTAAATAGGATTCATATTATTAAATGTTTGAAGAGCACTGCAGAGTATCTAGCGTGCCTGCAGTGCTCATTTAGTAAATGTATAACATTCAAAACAATGATTCTTCTCAGGCTGCATTTGAAAAAATTAGTTGGTGTTTAGAGAGGCAGATTCTGGTTCAGTATGAAAAAGAAAAACTACTATATATTATCTGCCAGAGAGTTATAGATGGAGTCTGCTATCTGGTAGAATGTCATAGTCTGTGTTTCCTTTATATTCTAAGACTTTAATTGTATGACGAAGGCCTACCTGAAGACTGTTTTATTGACATAGTTGTTTATGTTACAGAATCAAATTCGAAGAACTTGAATCATGAAGTAGTTTACCATAATGAGATTTTTATCAGCTTCTTTAATTATACTATTTACAAATTGAGGAAACTTGCCAAGGATGATTGATGTAAGTGGTATCATTAGAGTTAATTTGAGTTACAGAGGTTTTCAGACAGTGTTCTAGCTATGGAGAGAAGTGAAACAGATGTTGGGTATTAATTAGCACCTTGGGAAAATTTAATTACGTTTGCAAAATATAATGAAAAAAGCCAGCTTTGTTTAAAAAAAAAAAAAAAAAAGACACATCAAAGATGCTGCTTAAGTTCCACCTAAAACAATTTGGAATGCATCTTTATAGTATTTTTTTGGTTTTCTATAATTTGTATTCTGCCTCCTTCTAGAAAAAAATGTGAAACAACAGCTTAGAACATTACTCTAGAGATGACAGGAAAGAGAAAAGAACTAAGAGGTTTTCCCACATCAGTTCAGAGAGCCAAATAATGTGTCTTGGTATGAACTACTGTAGCTAAGAGGGAATTTTATATAAAGCAAGAACTGTTGCATATAGGGACATAGAGTAGTATTGCAAAAAAGAAAAGGACAGTTTTTAGAAGTAAAAAACTGAGATTTATGTCCTTGTGCTATTACTGGTCTGTTTTGTAACTTTTAAGAATTCATCTAACATTAGAAGACTGAAGTTTTCTCACCTATACATCAGGGAGTCTAATCTTTCTATGTCTTCCCCACGTTGAATTCCTAATGGTTAGGTGACTTAACTGCTATATGCAAGAACTTTGTAAACCAAAAACCATTTTCCAAATGTTGTTACTTGTGGTATGAACAGAGGATTCTGAGCTTGTATGCAAGGTTTTGTTTTATTTTCAAAAGCAATTATTTTATGTCTAAGAAGGAAGCCATGAGCTTAGCAACAACCAAAGATTTGGAGGCCAGGCATGTGGAAATGGGTGATATTTTCTTCAGGATCTGCTTATTTTTCTTCTATAGCTACTGTAAAATGGTAAGAAAGACACAATCTCCTTAAGGTCTTTTACCCTAACAAGAATTCAATGAAAGAAACTCTTTATGAGAAATGTAACAGTACTTTGTTCCCTATACCCCGATTCATCACTAGCCCTTTCCACTCTAAAGTGGCATCCAAGACAGTAGCAGACTTCGTGAATATTTTGCCCCCAGGTAAGACATTGTATTTAAAATTGTGTATGAGTTTCGTAGAAGTGATACTACTTAGAGCCAGTTTAAAACAAAATTAAAATGACAGAACAATGGTCACCACCTTTATACCCTCACTTAGATTCACCAGCTGTCACTACCCTTTCCTGCCTGCTTCATCTTTGTTGCTGTACACACATGCTTCCCTTTTGCCACACCATCTAGAAGTAGGCCACAGGTATCAAAAACACATCGTTATAATTGTCACTGAATCTGCTGCTGTAATGTAGCAGAGTAGCACAGTTGTGGTAAAGCTGACTATATTGTTGGTACCAGATTTAGTGCTTATAATTTGAAGTCTGAGTATATTTTATCAGAGTCATGGATACTGAGATGAGGCTTATGTTTTTAGAATCCCTTATATGATGCCTCCTAAATTTCTAGTATCTGTGTGGTCAGAGAAGGAGTGTGGGACCACTTAGCAGTAAGTTTAGGATCCTGAAAACCAATGACAGTGCTATTTTTGAGTGAAGAACCATGGATGTTGCAAACTACTAGCCTAAAGTTTGGCGTTTCAGACCCACCCAATGGTGCTGGACCCTGTGAACAGCTCTGCTCTGTGACACATGGAATCACCGTGAATCAAAGTCAGCATGACAGCAGTGAGTTTGGTTTATATTCCTGAGTAAAAATAAAGTGGTTAAAATATAACATGTTTCAAATACCTTTGCTTTTGTCTGACAGTCTGAAGTAGTCAAGTTTGTATATTTTAAGCAGTTTTGAAAAAGGAAAAACAGTATTTTAAATGGAACTTCTGTAAAGACTAGAGTTTATCATTGGCTGAAAGGATTATTTGCATAAATTGATATTGTCTGATAGAAAATATATCCACTATAATCATTTAACCTAGATATGACTACAACTATAAAACCTTTTTTCTTTCCCCAGGAGATTTTGATGAATTCACTCAAGACAATAATGATGTAATATTGAAAAACATAGCAGAAGACCTTCGGAATTGCTTACCTCTAGAAACCATGCTTTCTTCAGAACGCCAAGCCCTTCAAAAAGTAAATACATCAGATTACTTTGCTCTCAATGCTGTTTAAGGGTTCTGCTTAAATTCAGGTGATATGTTTATCCCCTGATAGTTTCTTACCTAAAAACAAACTTTGTAGTCTCCTCTCTCGTACCTGTTTGTCAGTTAGATATTCGAACACTTGCTAAGGTTTTGGCCGTGTGTTGGGATAGGTGCTGTGGGAGACATAAGAAGATGCATAACGCATGATTTCTCCCTTCCAGGAGTGCATTTTAGTTGTAAAGGTGAAACTGATCAATTGAAAAACAGTTGTGAAAAGAATACACAGCAATTGAGAATAAATGCCTAGTTTAATTAATATAGATTATAGAGGTAGATGGAGTTTAGAAAAGGAAGATAACAGTAATAACTGAAGGTGTCATGGAGGAGGTGGACACGAGGTACTTAGACAGATCGCTGGTAATACTGAGTAAGGGGAACATTAGGCGTGCACACCAGAGGCAGTACTGAATGGACTGTGCTGTCAGCATTGTGAGCAGACTTGGCTTGCTGGTGCCTATTAAATGGTGGAAAACTCCAGTGGTGGTTTAACCATTTAGGTTGGTTGATTGATTGGTTGGTTGGTTTGAAATACTGAAGACATTTTGGACTTGATAGCTATTTAATTTTTTTTATTTTACTTTAATATAGTTAATTTTTTTTAATTGGGCTTTAGGTGAAACTTTACAGAGCAAATTAATATCTCATTAAATGATTAATACACATCCTGGTTTGTGACATTGGTTGCCAACCCCCTGACGTATCAGCTCTCTCCGTTTCTCAACCTTGGGTTTCCCATTTCCATATGTCCACCTTTCCTATCCCCTCTTGCCTCCTTGTCATTGCCTTTGAGCTGGTGTGCCATTTGATCCTGTATACATGGCTAAACTATGTGTGCTGTTGTTGGTTTTATAGGCCTGTCTAATCTTTGGCTAAAGGGTGAGCTTCAGGAGTGACTTCAGCACTGAGTTAAAAGGGTGCCCCAGAGCCGTAATGTGGGGTTTCTGCAGTCTTTGTGGAAGTTTAAATTTTGTTCTGTATTTTTCTTCAGCTCTGCCTGGGTCCCTCTATTGTGATCCCTGTCAGAGAAGTCAGTGGTGGTAGCAGAGCACCGTCTGCTTGTCCTGGACTCGGTCTGGTGGATGTTATGGTAGATGTGGTCCCATTTCTCCTTTGGACTAATCTTCCCCTTGTGTCTTTGGTTTCTTCATTCTTCTTGCTGCCGACAGGTGGAACAAGTAGATGTATCTTAGATGACTGCTCACAAGCTTTTAAGATCCAGCATAAATGCTAGATTTAGGTCATAGTAAAGATAGCTAGACAAACCCAGAAAATCCAACAAAACCTAGAAGCTATAGTGAGACAGAATAGCCTTAGCCATGTCTGAAAAAAAAAGACCTAATGTTTATTGAAAAGATGATCAGTCACGCTATTGAAAACCGTTTTTTGTATGTGTTTTTTCATTTACCCACTATCTTCTTTCTTTAGTTTGTAATCATGAAGGTTAAGATTTCTTACATAGAGGTTTCTGTATGTAGAAGAACAATTAATTTTTTCAAGACCTTTCAACAAAATATTTGTTTACTGTTTGCATTCTTCTCATTTCTTTGCCTCTCACCAGTATTTCATTTTACATAAAAAGATAAAAAGTCAGTTTTATCCTCTTCTTTAAAACAAAAGTGAGTACCTTCAGGAACTTCCGTTATTTTCTACCTTTCACCTCTACTTTTTCATTGTCTTTCAAATTCCTTGATCACATAAATTCTATGTAGCCAAGCCAAGTGCCATCAAGTCGGATCATGGCGAGCTTCTGTTTATTCCTTTCATTGTTATTTGATTTTAAAATTAAAGTAGTCAGCGTTTAGTAGTTAAAAATCAAGTTTGGAGAGATAGGATGACTGCAAATGGGCATGAAGGAACTTTTCGGGGTCATGGACAGTTTTTAAAACTAGATTGTGGTGGTTATACAACTTTAAATTCTTTTTTCCCATTTCTTTTTTTTTTTATTTAATATGACATAATGAAAATGTACATTCCCGTATAAATTTGCATGCCCACCTATATGCAGCTTCCACTGCTCTCCCTGTCCGGTGACAGCACACTATTCCTCTCTGCTCCATACATGTCTCATCCTCCAAACAGTCTCCTTTCCCCTCGTCTACACCCACTGTCCTTCCTTCAGCCAGAGGTCAGCAGGATGATATCCTATAGATGCACAGAACCATAAAGTGCATCCAATATATGGTCACTCTACATCACCAAGTCCAATCCATTCGTGTCCGAACACTGAACCTTTGTTATCATTTACGGGCAAGGGCAGCATCAGGGCCGGGGGCCACGCTCCCAGGGGAACCCCGAAACCACTGGCCCATCAGCTGAGGTCTTTTAATGCAGATCTCAGAATGCACCCTTTTTATTCTTATATTGCCAGTGAAACTCAACTTTGTGAGCTCCATCACGGCTATCACTGGTGGTGGCCAGGCACCATCTGGTTCTTCCGGTCCCAAGTCGATGTAGGCACCTACTCATGTGGGTCTCTCTATCTTCTGGGTTGTCTTTACCGCATGTCATTTTAGTCCTCAGTGAGCATCTGTTCCTGCTGAGTCGGGACCATTTGCTGTGCCCTCAGATGGCAGCTTGGCAGCTTTTAAGACCCCAGACGCCACTCACCAATGTGGGGTACAGAGAGCCCTCTTAGCAAAACACTAGTTTTGCCAATTGGCCTCGATTTCACCTAAGAGCATGGTCCCCTGCCCCCTGCCCCAGATACTCTATCCTTGCAATATTGTGTTAAGGTGGAAGGAGTACTCAAGTTATGCTGAAGTCCACTTAATGTTGTTCTTGTTTCTAATGTGTGCTATCACCGATTTCACCCAACCAGATTTCTAGCAACTATCTAATCTAAACCCTCCCACCCTCGCCCTCCCTCCCCTCCCTCCCTTGCAGCTGTCAAAGAGTCTTTTCTTCTATACGTAAGTCTCTTTTTGAGATCTTATTGTAGAGGTCTCATACAGTATCTGTCCTTTTGTCGCTGACTACTTTCACTCAACATAAGGTCTTCCAGTTAAAACCATGTTATGAGATGTTTCTTGGAATCATCATTATTCTTTATCATTGCATAGTGCTCCATTGAGTATATGTACCATAGTTTACCTATCCATTCTTCTGTTGTTGGGCATCTGAGTTGATTTCATCTTTTTGTTATCGTGGACTGTGCTGCGGTAAACATTCTGGTGCATGTGTCCATTGGTGTGAAAGGCCTTAATTCTGTAGAATATATTCCAAGTAGTGGAATTACTGGGTCAAATGGTACATCAATATCCATTTTTTTAAGGAAGCGCCAGATTGCTTTCCAAAGACGCTGGACCATTCTACAACCCCACCAACAGTGTAGGAGGGTTCCACTTTCTCCACAGCCTCTCCAGCATTTGTTGTTTTATGTTTTCTGGATCATGGCCAATCTTGTTGGGGTGAGATGGTATCTCATTGTCATCTTGATTTCAATTTCTTATAATAACTAAAGATTGTGAACATGTCCGCATGTGTTTTTTGGCTGCCTGGATATCCTGTTTAGTGAATTGTCTGCCCATCTCCTTTGCCCATTGCTGAACTGGATGGTTTATCTTCTTGTTATTGATATTTTGTAGTATCTTATAGATTATGGAGATTAGGAGTCGGTCTGACATAGAGTTGCCAAATAGCTTTTCCCATTCTGTGGGTGTTCTTTTAATTCTATTAATAAAGTCTTTGGATGAGCAAAAGTGTTTGATTCTTCATAGTTCCCATTTATCTGTTTTCTCTTCTGTTGATTGTGGTTTGTTTGACAGATTTGGGAGTCTGTCCACATTGTGTATTAAAACTTCCATTGTTGTTCCTACCTTTTCTTGGATGAGCTTTATCGTTTTAGGTTTTATATTTAGGTCTTTTATCCAGTTGGAGTTCGTTTTTGTGTAAGGTGTAAGATATGGATCTTGTTTCAGTTTCTTGCAGATGGATATCCAATTTTGCCAGCACCATTTGTTGAAGATACTGTTTTTAACCCAGTTTAATGTCTTAGGGCCTTTGTCGAATATCAACTGTTCATAGGCAGATGGTGTCATCTCTGGGGTCTCAGTTCTGTTCCATTGATCGATCTGTCTGTTCTTGTACCAGTACCAGGCTGTTTTGACCACTGTGGCCGTGTAGTATGTTCTAAGGTCGGGTAATGAGAGGCCTCCCAGTGTGTTCTTCTTTAGTAGTGCCTTACTTATCCGGGGCTTCTTCCCTTTCCAAACAAAATTGGTGATTTGTTTCTCCGTCTCATTAAAAAATGCTGGAACTTGTACTGGGATTGCATTATATAAGTAGGTTGCTTTGGGTAAAATAGACATTTTCACAATGTTAAGTCTTCCTATCCATGAGCAGGGTAGGTTTTTCCATTTACCTAAGTCTCTCTTAGTTTCTTGTAGTAAGGGCTTGTAGTTCTCTTTGTAAAGATCTGTTATTTCTCTGGTTAGATTAATTCCTAGGTACTGTATCTTCTTAGGGGCTATAGTAACTGATATTGATTGGATGATTTCTTGATTAACAGTCTCATTGTTGGTATAAAGGAATCCTACTGATTGACTTATGTTTATCTTGTATCCTGAGACTTCGCTGAACTCTTCTGTCAGTTTGAGTAGTTTACTTATAGATTCTTTGGAATTCTCTGCATATGCAATCATATCATCTGCAAACAGGGAGATTTTAACTTCTTTGCCGATTCAGATGCCCTTTATTTCTTGGTCTTGTCTAATTGCTCTGGCTAGAACTTCTAGTACAATGTTGAATACGAGAGGTGAGAGTGGGCATCCTTGTCTAGTTCCTGACCTCAAGGGAAAGTCTTTCAGTCTCCATTCAGGATGACGTAGGCAATTGGCTTTGTATAAATGGCCTTTCCTGTGTTGAGGAATTTTCCATCTATGCCTATTTTGCTAAGAGTTGTTAGCATGAATGGGTGTTGGACTATATCAAATGCCTTTTCTGCATCAACAGACAGAATCAGGTGATTCTTGTCTTTTGTGTTATTTATGTGGTTAATCACATTAATTGTTTTCCTGATGTTGAACCAGCCTTGCATCCCTGGTATGAATCCCACTTGGTCATGATGGATTATTTTCTTGATATGTTATTGTACTCTATATGCAAGAATTTTGTTGAAGATTTTTGCTTCTAGATTCATGAGTGATATCGGTCTGTAGTTCTCCTTCTTTATTGGGTCTTTTCCCTGGCTTTGGTATCAGGGTTCTGCTAGCTTCATAGAATGAGTTTGGGAGTACTCCATCCCTTTCTATACTGTGAAATAGTCCCAGTAGTATTGGAGATAACTCTTCTCTAAATGCTTAGTAGAATTCCGCACTGAAGCCATCTGGGCCTGCACTTTTTTTGGTTGGCAGTGTTTTGATAACATTTTCAATCTCTTTCTTTGTGATGGGTTTATTAAGTTGTTCTGCTTCACATTGTGATAAATTTGGGTAGGTTGCTGGTAGGAGTCAAGGAATTTGTCCATTTCCTCTAGGTTTTCAAATTTGTTAGAGTATAGTCTTTCATAGTATTGTGTTTTGATATTTTTGATTTCTGTTGGATCTGTGGTGACCACTCCCTCTCATTTCTAATTTGAGTTATTTGTTTCCTTTTCTGCTTTTCTTTAGTAAGTTTAGCCAGTGGTTTGTCAATTTGGTTGATCTTTTCAAAAAACCAGCTTTTGGTCTTTTCAATTTTTTCAATTGTTTTTCTGTTCTCTAATTCATTTAGCTCTGCTCTAATCTTTATGATCTGGTTTCTTCTGGTTCCTGAGTTCCTCTGTTGTTCTCTCTCTACCTGTTCAAACCGTAGGGTTAGTTCCTTGATTTGGTTTCTTTCTTCCTTCCAGATGTGTGCATTTATGAAGATAAACAGACCTCTGAGCACTGCTTTGGCTGTATCCCATAGCTTCTGGTAAAAAGTGTTTTCATTCTCATTGGAATCCATGAATTTCTTTATTTCATCCTTGATTTCATCTATAACCCGTGTTTTTTTGAGCAAGATGTTATTCAGTGTCAACTTTAAAATTTTACTAAAATCATTGAATCATGTACTTCAGTGGGTGAATTTTTGGTATGTACAATGGACCCCAGTAATTCTGTTTAAAAGTGAAGATGCTGGAATCAGACTGCCTATTTTGAATCATTTACTAGTTTTGTAGTGCTGGGCAAGTTACTTAACTAACTTCTCTACTTCAAGTGCCTAATCTATAAAAGGAGATAATAAACCAAAAAACCAAACCCACTGCTGCTGAATCAGTTCCACCTTATAGTGACTGTATAGGACAGAGTAGAATTGCCCCATTGGTTTTCCAAGGACAACTGGTAGATTCAAACTGCTGACCTTTTGATTAGCTATCTGAGTCCTTGTAGTTATTATTTGTTATGGATTGAATTGTGTCTCCCGAAAAATGTGGTTCAATTAGCAGGGCCATGATTCAAAATATTGTGTGGTTGTCCATTTTCTGACATGATTTGATTATCCTCTATGTTATAAATCCCAACCTCTGTGGTGTTAATGGGAAACTATTATGGTGTAGTGGTCAAGTGCTACAGCTGTACCAAGAGGTCAGCAGTTCAGATCTGCCAAGTGCTACTTAGAAACTCTATGGGGCAGTTCTGCTCTGTCCTGTATGGTTGCTATGAGTCAGAATGGACTGGGTGGCAGTGGGTTTGGTTTTATGATGTTAATGATGCAAAGTTAGAGGCAGTTACTTTGATGAAGCAGGACTCAATCTATAGGATTAGATTGTAGCTTGAATTAATCTCTTTTGAGATATAAAAGATGGAATTGAGCAGAAAGGAGAGAGGACCTCATCATCACCCAGCAAGAAGAGCCAGGAGAAGTGTATGCCCTTTGTACCTGGGGTCCCTGTGCTAAGAAACTCTTAAACCCAAGAGAAGATTGGTTTCAAGGACCTTCCCCCGGACCTGAGAGCAGAAGCCTCCTCCTGGAGCCTGGTGCCTGAACTCAGACATCTAGACTCCTAAAATGTGAGAGAATATATTTCTATTTATTTAAGCCACCGCTTGTGGTATTTCTGTTACAGCAGCATTAGATAACTAAGACACTACTTAATAATATTATTATTATAAGATTTAAATGAGTTAATAGCTGTAAAGTTGTAATAAAAGTACCTGGCACATACTAAGCGTTTTATAAGTGTTAGCTGTTTTAGTAGTATAGTTGTACACTGCTGCTACTATCACAAGGAGCGCTGGTAGCACAGTGATTAAGTGGTCAGCTGCTAACCAAAAAGTCAGCGATTTGAACCTACTGGCTTCTCTGTAGGAGTCAGATGTGGCAGTCTGCTTCTGTACACATTACAGCCTTGGAAACATTATGGGGCATTTGTATTCTTGTTTTGTGGTAGGATCTCTATGAGTCAGAATTAACTCAGTGGCAACAAGTTTCATCTTACTGCTATGTATGACAACTACTGCCACTACTCTTATTATGGGTTTTTCCTTGTCACTCCATCTGTAGGTAGAAAACATGGGCTAATTTAAGTTGTTCACCAACTTCATTCATCCTTTTTTACCATGTTGGTTATCCTACAAACTTATTCTGTTCCTACAGTGTCTCCCTAGCTTTCTTTTTCCTGATTTTTATGGTCATGTCATTGACCTTTCATATGAAAGTTGAGCTCAATCTTGGATCTTTTCCCTCTTACGATTTCTAAGATTCGTCAGTTCAATAAACATTTACTGAGCAGCTATTGTGTGGCTACATGGAGCTCAACAGGAGAACTTAGAAGGAGAGCATATGATTCTAGTTCTCATGGAATTGACAACATTTAGTTTGGGGCATTATTTTATAAGGTCTGTGAAACTGTTAAGTGGACCCTCATTTTGTCCTTTCTTTTTTGATTCTGTGTATCTTTTTTAGACAACCTTCACATGAATTTGATGGAAAGGTAATCCTTCATCTTTATGCTGAAGCTGTCATGATTCCCATTGGCTGTGGCCCACCTTTTGTATCTCCTAAGAATTAAATTTTCTCCTGATGCCTTTGTGAACGCAATAGATCTTCGTAGAAACCTGTTGCCATTGAGTCGATGCCTGTAGTGTAGGAATCCATAGGAACCCTATAGGACAGAGTAGAACTGGCCCATAGGGTTTCTGAGGCTGTAATCTTTATGGAAGCAGACTGTCACATCTTTCTACTATGGAACAGCTGGTAAGTTTGAAGTGCCTCCCTTCTGGTTAGCACTTAAGCTCTTAACCACTGTGTCACTCAAGCTCCTTAAAATTTTAGTAAGTATCCTATTATTTAGGGTGGACTTTCAAAGGAGGGAAATAATGGATAGTATAAAAATTGAGGGAAACATTTGTAATGTACTTTGGATGTCATTAATAATAAAATTACATTAGTATTATGATATACCACAATATATAAATGAGGGAAAAAGTATTCACTGGGTTGTTAGTAGTTGACCCACATTCTCCTGTACTAACACATTTAACTTTTTTATCTTCATCAATTTCATTGTTGTCCTAGTGTATGCTGACGCTTGATTTTTACGTACTTTTCATATAAATTATTTTGGCGAATGTAATTTTGTGAGTACCCAGAATGATAGCTTGAGTCTTTATTTAAGTTAAGATAAAATGAATCAGACATTTTCTTCTTTGTAGCTATTATATCATGTAGTATCACTATTAATAAAGAGCCACTATATATAAGAGAAGATTTAATAATGTTTTTATTTTTGAAAACTGCCTTTTGGGTAAAGACTACTAGGTAAGTATTTTCATGTGTAGATTAGGCTCAAATCTGGTATCAGTTTCAGCTCTTTTCCTTTTACTAATTAGTGTTATTTCTTTGGAGAAATCTCTCTGAGTATCAATTTCCTTGACTTTAAAATATGCTACTTAAACCCCGTGCCACAGAATCAATTCTGACTCATAGTGATGCTGTAGGACACATTGGAACTGCCCCATGGGGTTTCCAAGGAGCAGCTGGTAGATTTGAACAGTTAGCTGCCAATTACTAAGCAACTGGATATTAGCGAAATAACACATTGACTCATAAACTAGAGAATATTACCAATGAGTCTGTGTACTTTTAAAAAATCATCTATGTCAAGAACTCTGTTAAAAAAACCAGAATTGATGGTCCAACAGCCTGGAGGGTCACCTAAGAACATGCCACCGAGACTTGCTGTTAGTCCAGACCTGAAACCAGTATTGAAGCCAACACTTCAAGGAATGGACTGGACTCGGGGGCACAGAGCAGTGCATGTAGTGTGCAACTTTATGGTTTTATAAATTATATATATATATACACACACACATCTATATGTGTGAGGCTGTCCTGATTTCTTTCTAGAGGGGAAAGGAGAGGAGGGGAATGACTGTTGGTTGAGTAGATGCTGGAAGCAGAGTCACAAAGAAGAATATGCTGTCAGAGGGTGAGGAGAGCAGATAGAGTTGGAGAGGGGGATATGCACAATTGACATGGAGTATAAACTTTCACTTAATCACAATAAAAAATATTTTTAAAAAATTCATGTGAAAGACAAAGTGGAGAACAGGGAAGCCAGATTACTGGAAATGAAACATCCAGAATGGAATTAATGACATGTTGACATGTTGTAAGAAACATAACCATTGTCACTGAACAATTTGTATGGTAAATGTTAACTGGGAACTTAATTTACTATGTAAGCTTTCACCGGAAATACAGTAAAATATTATCCAAAAATATATATACTACTTAGGATAGACAAATGATCTCTAACACCTCTTTCAACTACAATGTTATGTATTTGTCATAGCTGTGTTTTACATCATTTCGGGTCAAATAAAAACTTAATAGTATCTCAGAAAGAAAAGCAGAATTACTGACTTGAACAAGCAAAGCTTATCTTTTTGTATTTTTTGTTGTTGCCAGAATTTTAGCATATGAACCCCTGATGTATTGCCTTATTTAGCAATAAAAAGAGACTTCTTTGTACTTTATTCTTTTGATGTTATTCTTTCCACCAGATACAACAGCAGCCAGAACCCACAATTCATGTTGATGCATTCCTCTATGATGAAGACTTTATTGATTCATTATGTGAAGAGGGAAAAATGAGCAGAAACTACTGCATGGTGTGTGGCTCACACCAGACAGCACCTTTAGGTAGGCACTCAAGCAAACCTGATGACTATAAATGTGTTCTTCCGTACGTGTCATGTGTATGCAAGTTCTTGACCAAGTCCTTCAATACAGAAAGTCTGACGTGCAGCTTACCATACCAAACACGTTGCCATTAAGTCAATTTCAACTCAGGTAGTGACCGTATAGGACAGAGTAGAACTGCCCCATAGGGTTTCCATGGAGTGGCTGATAAATTCTAACTGCTGACCTTTTGGCAAATGTTGCAGTCAGTGTGATTAAATAGGAATATTGTCTGGGGAGGCTAATGTCTCCCAGGGAAGCATGTCTGCTTTTCACACTCAGAAACTGTTTAATTGGATGTGAATTTTCAGACCCTAGAATTAACAGAGGCAAGTCAATACAAAGGAATCAACTACTATTCTCCAAACTGAGAAGAGATTGATATATAAAGCGTAATGTGGATTTGGAGCCCTGATGGCACAGTAGTTATGAGCTTGGCTACTAACCAAAAATTGACAGTTCAGATTCGCTAGCCACTCCTTGAAAACCCTCTGGGACAGTTCTACTCTGCCCTATAGAGTTGCTATAAGTCAAAATCGACTCGACAGCCATGGGTAAATGCACATTTATTTACAGCGTGAAATATACCTGCCAAGAAGGCTAAAACATTCTCCATACAGAAACATCTACTTGAGACATCAAGTGATAATCAGATATTGTTGGGTGAGCACAGACTGAGAAGACAAAGATAGATGATCTCAGGAAAGTTTATCCAGGTCATGATTTAACCCAGTGAAGCATTCCTGGTCCATAAAAGAGAACAAGTCCAGTGGCAGAAAATTTCTTCTGTCTCTTGCTCCTCTGGTGTAGCGCCTGTGTCTACAACAGGAAACTAGACTGAGCCCCTGTTGTTACTATGTTAACTCTGGTTAGCCCAGTCTTTCTTCACACTGGACATGATTGCTAGGCTGTTGCTTTCGATATGGTATTTCAGTCACTATGCTTACTCACTGTCAGTGCTGGGAGTGGGCTGCCCTGTCAGGTAAGTGATTTTGCCTGTATGTCACTGATCTTAGATGCCACTGTCAAAGGATTTGGAACATGTTGCTAACATTTCGTGAATTAATTGTTCTGGTATTAGAATTTGAGACTAGATTTCCCTGATATACTGATTTAAGATTGTAATTTTAGATAGTAAATGTGATTTCTACTTTAAGCAGTTCAAATTCACAGAGCAGAAAAGGACTTGGACAAGAATAATAGAGGGAAAACTAAAAATGCAGTGTAATTGTAACGCCATATCAAACAGATCTAAATTTATAGAAAAGTCACATTTGACCAATAAAACTTCGAAGATTAGGATGTATCTTCCCATAAAAATCAGATTGTAAATAGTGATGGATTACCTAGGCAAGGCCAGATAACTCCATCAATCTGAAAAACTGCCAGCCATGTGGGCACACTCCCTCCCTGTTTGACCAGGGGCTTACCTGGCTGCAGGACACTGATGGTGAGTCTGTGGCCCAGGACAGAAGCACTAGTGTGGAAATGGGGTGAGGATGAGGATCCTAGGGAGCTACGGACTGTGATAGTCAAAAGCCTACCTCCCAAGAGTTATTTCTCACACCTACTCACACCCTTTACTCTCTTAACAAGGGATTGTCCTATCTGCTTCTGTCTGTTAGTTATGGCTAAGGTTCCTCCACTCCTGATGATTACATTACATGGAATATAATATAGAAAGAGTTTGGGATACTATCGTATCAGAGGAAAACCAGACTTGGGCAATCCCACGTATTACATCACAGAAACCGGAGTGAGAAGATGGACTAGGAGGGTACAAGAGGCAGTTAAACCAAGGAAGATAAGAGCAGTATGTGAAGGTTTCTTAATCTCCTACCATACCAGTCCTCTCCTGACTGCAGAACATGTTCTAAGTTGGCACGGCTGCCACGTAGCCCAGGTCCAGTAGTGGCTATTCACTTGGTAATCTACAGTCTACACAACAGTACATGATGATTCGGAGGTTGGCTCTGGAGTAAGGTCAGAAAACCAGATGGTGTGGCAGTTAGGAAGCACTTCTAGGGAACAGCAGGTCATAGGGAGAAGGGAAAAACCAAAGATATCTCAAGTAGCGGCAAGAAGGAGAGGAGGCCTTTAAGGGTTGTGACAGACGTCTGGGTATCTGCTCCCTAGAGGCCTTGTAAATGTCAGAGACTTAGTATTTGTGCTTCTCTAGTGGTCCGCCATGGATAAGTAGAAAATTATCACATTAATTTTTTTCTAAATAACCTATAGGTGGCTGTCATTAAGGTGGCAGAAAAAAATCATGAAAATTACTTAAAATGTAAGTAAAAGAATTAGAAGTACAGAATGGAAGTACGGAATGGATGTGACGGCAGTGGGTCTTTGGGTTTTAAGTTTGATGCTCATTCTGTTCTAATTCTCCAGGGTTTATTTCTCATTCCTTCTCCCTCGTGGAATTGAAGTTCATTTACCATCACGTGCTCCCTGATCTGTCGGGAAAGGTCTTGGTTGACGTTGGCTCCAGGCTTGGTGCAGTCCTCTATGGGGTAAAATCCAGCTTGTGAACATAGTCAGCATTTGAAAAATGCTTTCTTCTACTAGCAGCAGCTTTGTCTCCCACCATCCAAGGTGATAGATGGGCTCCATGTATTAGAGTGACAGAACAGTAAGGGTAAAATTGTTTACCATAGGCAGGCACTTAAGTTCTATTTAATAGTAATAATTGAATTTAGTCTTTCAAAGACTAGCTGTCTGATTTTCCTTACTAGTTTAAAGCACAAATAAAGAAATACCAACAGTAAAGACAACCCGGAAGATAGAGACCCACATCAGTGGGTGCCTACATCAACTTGGGACTGGAAGAACCGGATGGTGCCTGGCCACCACCAGTGATAGCCGTGATGGAGCTCACTAAATTGAGTCTCACTGGTAACACAAGAATGAAAACGGGTGCATTCTGAGATCGCCACTGAAAGACCTCAATTGATGGTCCAGCGGTTTTGGGGTTCCCCTGGGAGCATGGCCCCTGGCCCTGATGCTGCCCTTGCCCATAAATCATAATGAAGGTTCACTCTTTGGACATGAGTAGATTGGACTTGGTGATGCAGAGTGACCATCTATTGGATGCACTTTATGGTTCTATACATCTATAGGATGTCATCCTGCTGACCTCTGGCTGGAGGAAGGAGAGTGGGTGGAAAGAAGGGAAAAGGAGACTGTTGGGAGAATGAGACATGTATGGAGCAGAGAGGAATAGTGTGCTGTCACTGGACAGGGAGAGCAGTGGAAGCTGCATATAGGTGGGCATGTAAATTTATACAGGAATGTACATTTTCACTCAGTCATATTAAATAAATAAATAAATAAATAGAGTTAAAAAAAAAAAAAAAATAACTAACAGAACAGAAGCACATGACCATTGCAGCATTTTGTTTTATCAGTTCACTACTGCCCTCTGGAACCCTGGTGGTGCAGTGGTTAAGAGCTCAGGGTGCTAACCAAAAGATTGGCAGTTCACGTCCAACAGCCACTTCTTAGAAACCGTAGGGGCAGTTTGGTTGTATCCTAAAGAGTCACCATGAGTTGGAATCAAATTAATGACAGTGGGTTTCATTTTTTGTTTTTTGGGGTTTTTTTTACTGTGCATCTAACTTTATTTATACTATGCTGAGTAGCTTATGCTGAGCTTTGATAAAAGGAAAAGAAAAAGGACTGTCATTACTGAGTCAATTCTGAGTCATAGTAACTCTGTAAGTCAAAATAAAACAGTCCCCGACATTTTCCAACACTGTGAATCTTTACCAAAGTGAACTGTCACACCTTTCTTCCCCAGAGCAACTGGTGGATTTGGACCTGTCCACCTGTTGGTCGGTTAGCAGACAGCACCGCTGTACTACCAGGGCGCCATTGATTTAAAAAAAAAGCACCTGTGAAACTACCAATATAACTTAACTATGAAATCACTCTAAAACCGTTTACAAGCCACTCAACACTTCTGGGCCTCAAGTTCCATACCTACAGATGAGCAAACTAAGTGATATCCAGGGATACATCTTTCTGTGAATGTCTGTGACCTGAAGTTCGAATATAGATGTTTCTGAAGCATCACTGAAGTGTGGGAATTTTTTTCCCCGTTCCTTTTATTCACATGGTCAGCATTTGTAATGTTCTTTATCAAAAAACTAAACTGCAGTTTCTGGTTATCATTAGCAAGCTAGTTAAAACATATGGCCACCAGCAGTAGAGCTCATGCCAGAAATGAGCACTGTTGCTTTCAGCATTCAGCTCTAAACAAAAATGGTTAAGTCTTTAATGCCTAATAAATTTTTTACTGTGCAAACTTTTATTCCGTAACTATGAAAGATAGCCATGATAGGAAATACCAGATGGTTTTTGTTTGGCGAACAGTCGAATTTATGATTGTTTACTACATTTGGTCTATTCTTCTCTGTTTTCTGGTTTTACTTACAAAAGAATAAAACTGAAATGGGGATATGCAGTTATAATGACAGCATTGATAAATTTGAATGTATTGTCATTTTCTACATATCAGGTCGCTCATTCAGTCAACAAGAATTCATAATGGATATGTACTGCTGAGTATGTTTTTAAAAATCCATGATAAGCAACAGATACATATTTGTTTTTAACATAAACATGCATTGATCTAAAATCTTTAGGAAATGATGTCACTTTTTCCTTCCTTTCATATTACATAGTTGTGTTATTTTAACCAGAAATAGGTAAATAGCAGCGTACAGTCAAATCTTGATTATTAACTAATCGATTATCTTTGACACATTTCCGGGTACCAGGCTGACTTCCCAGTCTGTTGCCCAGGTTCATTCCTTTTTTCTTTCTCCCTGATGTTACTTCCCAAGAATACAAAACAGAATCTGTATGTGACCATTGTTATCGTTGGCAGCTTGTTGAATGCACAGTTTTACCAGAAAAATAAGAAACCAGTCTTTAGAAATAATAATTGGGTTTAAACAATGGAAATTAATAAACTGTAATCAAGGCCTTCATCAGTAAGAGTCTTTAAGTTACAAGTTTTAAAGAAACTAGAAGATGTTATATGCCTTTCGTTGTCTTTAAAGTGTGATTTTTCAAGATTTCAAATAAGGATATTTTGGGGAGCATAGGAGATTGTTGAGAGGATAGGACATGTATGGAACAGAGAGGAAGGGTGTGCTGTCACCGGACTGAGAGGGCAGTGGGAGCTGCATATAGGGGGGCATGCAAATTTATATTGGAATATACATTTTCATTCAATCATAATAAAAAATAAAAAAATTTTCAAATAGAAGTAAACTCAATTTAAAAGTTAATTCATTTACATCATAATGTTTCTTCATATTTTAGGGTTACCTTTACAGTTCAGCATTGCAACTATATGGAGTAGAAATGAATGAAGACTTTTGCCAGTTGCAGGAAATGGTCATAAAAAAATACCAGTTTGCTGACAGAATAAAGGTATACTTTTAAGATATATGCTAACAGTTGTATAGGATAACTTTGCCAACTCTGTTCCATATTGGAGCTCTGGTGGCACAGTAACTTAAGAGTTTGGCTGCCAACCGAAAGGTTGGGAGTTCAAATCCACCAACCAGTCCTTGGAAATGGGGCAGTTCTATTCTGTCCTATAAGGTTGCTATGAGTCAAAATCACTTTGATGGCAAGGAGTTTGATTCTTAGTTTTTCTTCTGCATTGGAATTGAAAATCTTTGCCAATGCATTCTTCATTACTGCTGTGTAGAAACAGATTGAGTTCAGTTAATATTTTAAAACATTAGTAAAGATGAATTGTTGTAATTATATCACACACATGTTTCTCTTCGTCTCATTTTATTAGTGGCATAGTAGTTAAGAGCTACAGCTACTAAGCAAAAGACTGGTGGTTTGAATCCACTGGGCACTCCTTGGAAACCAGATGGGGCAGTTCTGTCCTGTGTAGGGTTCCTCTGAGTCAGAATTGCCCTGACGGCAGAATTTCTTTAATTTTATTAGAAAGTAGTTTTCATAATTTTCTTCATATCAGCTATAGTTTGGGTCAGAACAAGTTTTAACCTCTCCATGTTGTTAAGAGATGGATTTATTTAAACTCTTGCATGTTGATAGTGAGAAAAAAGGTTAAGTAATGCTCGGTTTTTTATCTTCTTTTCATGAGCTTTCGAGAAGAATTATAAATGCCACTGAGCAGTAGGTCATGAGGAAATGATACCCTGGGTTAGAATAAAACAAAAGTTTTCTCTTCCCCATTGTCTTAGTCATAGTGCCACTGTAACAGAAATAGCACAAGTAGTGGCCGTAACAGGAAGAATGTATTTATTCACAGTCTAGGATGCTGTAAACCTGAGTTTTGAGTTCCCACTCTAGGGGAAGACTGATACTAGGGAAAACCTTCCAGTCTAGAAGCCTGAATTTAGGGTTCCAACTCTAGGGGAAGACTCTTGTCAGCTCTGAAGAAAGATCCTCATCAGCAGTCTTCCTGTGGTCTAGGGCGGTCTCAGTATGGGACCCTGGATCTAAAGGACACGCTCCCCTCCCGGTACTTCATTCTTAGTGTCATGAGATCCCGCATCTCTCTGCCCAGTTCTGTCTTTTATATCTCTGAAGAGATTGACTCAGATGCAACCTAACCTGGTAGATTCTGCTCTGCCTCATTAATGTCATTGCCTCAAATCCTGTGTCGTTAGCATCATAGAGGTGAGGATTTACAACACACGGAAAAGTCACGTCAGATGACAAAATGGTGGGCAGCCATACAGTACTAGGAATTGTGGTCTAGCCAAGTTAACACACACTTTGGGGGGATATAGTTCAATCCGTAACACCTGTATTTGAGGGGAAAACTTAACGAAAAGAAAAAGGGACGGAAATTTTTTTGTTGCATATAATGAGGTAATCCTTATTCTTTCACTAATGATCCTATGCTTCTAATGGCAATCAAGAGAAATAGTAGTTTTTTAAAAAAGCTTTGTTACACTATCCTATGACTACTGGCAATCGTAATTTCCTTCCTTGACACTACAGACAAACACTGGATTTGGGAGCACTTGACCCTGAGATTTGGAAGCAATTGACCCTGATAGCAGACTGGTTAAGTGCTGTGGCTGCTAACCAAAAGGTCAGCAGTTCAAATCCACTAGCTGTTCCTTAGAAACGCTATGGGGGCAGTTCTCTATCCTGTAGGGTTGTTATGAGTCAGAATTGACTTGACAGCAGTAGGTTTGGTTTTGTTTTTAAGATCAACACGTGAATTTTAGGATTCTTTCTGATAGTGCCTGTTGAAATCCAATTAGCCTTCAAGTCTTATTCTTTGCATTTGTTGTTCAGTCTTAACACAACTTTCCTCATAAGTCTGGGAATGTTTGATTGGCTGCTCATGCCTAAGAGTGGGAAACAAAAAAGCTGACTGAAGTTCTGAGCACATGAGTGACGATTGTTGACTGTGGGCTTCACTTTTGAGTGGTCTTTTTTAGTTAATTCCTTAGTTGGAGAATATTTAGTGTAGTATCTTTAATTTTTTTCTCTTGGGCTGGTCTCATTGCCTAAAGGAAACCTTTTCAATCTCTTAACTGGATGGCTAGTAACGATGTGAGAACCCAGTGACAGAGAAAGAAGGTTGTGAAGGTGGGGCTTCTCAGCATGCAGTGTGCATCAGAAAATAAATAAATAAATAGCCCACTGCCACTAAGTTGATTCCAACTCGTAGCAACCCTGTAGGTCAGAGTAGTACTGCCCTATAGAGTTTCCAAGGTGAACCTGGCAGATTCCAAGTGCCAACCTTTTGGTCAGAGTGGTAGCACTTAACCACTATGCCATGCAGTGTGCGTATGTTCCCTTAATTCTCTGTTGTCAGTACATTACATTTGCCTTCAACTGATCGTATCAGCTCCTGGTCCAGAGACCTTCTGTTTTACCATTCCACAGAATAATCTCTTTCCTTGCAGGATTAATGAAAAAGTATATAGGGATCTGACTCCGTTTTAAACTGACTTTGAGCCAGATCTCCTGATCGTAGTGTTTCTTCCTTCCCCTTTACCCAGAGAGATGCCTGCTACCACCAAATTATAAGCCTTTTGGAGATTCTGTAGTATAAATCAAGTTTGCATCTCAGCTCTCCATGTTTTTACCTTAGAAATCAGTTTCCTCAGGTCTCCTAAATTCCATACCACTTCCCCCTTTTTTCCCTAGCATAACTTTTATATTTTGTTTCTTCTCCCATTCTCTTCATCCTTGTGGACTTCCATCTTCATCTTGAAAATCCCTATTACCTCGTTCATATCCCTGGTATTTATTCCTTCAATGACACGTCTATGGTTATTATCATAGCTGTTTCATCTCTTTACTGGGTTATAGTGTATTTGAGAGTAGATCATATGTCACATTCATCAGAATATATCTCCCCAAATAGTATCTTGCACAAAGGAGGTGCCCATTAAATATTGGCTGCATGATTTTGATTGTCCTGTGGCCTCTGCACTGTCATCGGCATTCAAGAATTTGTCCAGAGCAATTCCCCATTTTTTGTGTGAAACCTTCAGAGTACCTCTGTTGGCTGCCATAATTAATTGACCTACCTAATTCTTTTTTACAGTCTTTGTGGTAGTGGGAAGAATGCAGTGAACAGAGATGGGGAACAAGGGTGGGGGGACTTTGTGAGAGCTAAGGTCTATGAGTAGGTTAATTTACATACCAATTTCAGGTCTAACCTGGATACAGTAGAAAATTTGAAGTAATTAATTGACTTTTCCCTGTGTTTTGAGGAACAGTGTTGTCAAAGCCACTGTTTCAGACTGCAGGACAACTTAATTTAAATTACTTGAGTATTCTAATTATTTAAGAAAGAAAAACTTAGATCCCATATCATTCTGAATATTTTATAATTAAGACCAGGTGTTCATTTAAAAGAAATTATATGATACAAAGTGATTTATTTTTTTCTCTTCCCCTTTATAAAGTAAAAGTTATTTTGCTCTTCAGTAAAATAAATATTTCCTCATATTATTGTGCCTATGGTCTGAAAGACATTGAATGTTAATTTTTAAGGTGTATATTTTAATTGTTTATTTTTTGTATAGATAATGCATTGAAATGAATTTTAGATGAAGAGTTGGACATAGCCAATTACCATTAACACTTTATAACTTACAAGCTACTTTTCTAATTTTTATGTGGTCCCAGGTGACTCAGTGATTCAGGACAGATAATACCCGTTTTATTAATGAGGAAACTATGTCTCAGAGATAAATAAATGGCTAAGAGTACAAAGATAGTTGGTAGTGGAACCAGAATTGGAACCTGTAAACCTTTGACTGTCAGAACTGGCAATATAGTAGAGAAAACTGTGAACCAAGAATCAAAAGAAGGTAGTTGTGACTAAATAAATAATTCCATCTAAAGCAAACGTTTACAAGTTTATCTGGTTTTTTTTAGGTGCTAAGTATCTCCCGTAGGCAGTAGTATTAAATATACTGTTCTTTCCACCTTTTTCAGTAGTGTGAACCTCTCACATTACTTCAGTGGTGTCAGTAAGCCAATAAATGTTTCCCATGTGGCTGTATGATATAGTACCCTTCTTCTCTTATGTGAATTCATTCTTCCTTAGGTGCTTCATGCAGACATCTGTACACAGGGTCCACTTCTGCAAAATGCTGATGTTATTATAATGAATAATGTCTTCGAATATTTTCTTAATGAAGCAGAACAGGCCAGGTATGTTATTTTTTCAAACAAAAAACTTATTAAAATATATCCAGTAAGGTATGATACAGGATTTACAGTATAGTAGAAATAATTTTATATTAAACTTTTTCCAGAAAACAACCTCAACTGTGAAATTATATTACTAAGGAAATGTGTTATATACTAACTAAATAAATAACAAAGTTTGGCTATCCAGCTTTAGAAAATGCTTCTAATGCTACACCTTATTTGGGACAGAAATAAATTGATTTTGTGACCAAACATTTACTTAGCAGTCAGGAATGTGTAAAATATAATTTCCAGTGTACCTTTGTACTTCTTTTCTCCTTCAGTTTTCTTTTCTGTGAAATAACATGTCATATTGCTATCCAGTCATGAAATAATGGGGTTAACTAATGAGTACAAATAAACATGCCAAGCCACTGCCCTCAAGTCTATTCTGACTCATGGCAACCTTATAGGTCAGAATAGAACTGCCGCATGGAGTTTCCAAGGAGTGCCTGGTGGATTTGAACTGCCGACCTTTTGGTTAGCAGGCATAGCACTTAGTCATTACATGTCCAGGGTTTCCATCAGGACCTGTAGATTCCCTTTAATTAAAATATTCCTGTAGTCTGTTGTTTAAGATGCTAATTTTCTGTCCAGATGGGGTCGCTGATTTCTTACTCATCCTAGTGACATGTGTGTAGTCCAGATGCAGGATAGTTCCTTCCCATACGTGTGAAAGGGAATTATCCTAATATGTTTGGGTTAGTACATCACTAAGACTTCTGCTAAAGGAAATAAAAAATGTACATGATTGCATACCGTGACAGTTAATGGAATCCTGAATGCCTTATCTAATCATTCCTTCACCTTCTGCATTCTGTCTTACACAAAACACGCGCACTTAATACCTATTACTGCTAAGTTAAGGTCATTGTGAAATTAACAATTTTGATAGTTTAAAAAGAAACTAGCTCAACAGGAAGCTAACTGCATAGTCAGCTCTTAACCAGAATGGGATGATGTTTTTAGGTCACAGAAGAAAAAATCAGCAGCACTGTGTGACTCAAGTCATTTTAATCATAATGCCTTCTTTAAACATAATTTGTGGTGGACAAATTATAACTAGCCTGTTTTTTTTTTAAGTTAATAACAACTAGCCAAAATATTACATAATTTTATAAAAATAAAACATTACTATGTTTACATTACAGGCAGTCCTCAGGTTATGAACATCAGACTTAATGGATAATTTGTACTTAAAGACAGACTGCCATAAAGCTTATTATATTAAGAATTTGAGTTAAATACAGTGGTTCCTAATAACATATGCATTACTTTGTGAAGTTGGGTCACCATGAGTCGGATCCGACTCGACGGCACTTGGCTAAGACATTTGACTGACATTGAATTAAGAACGCTATGTACATGTTCTAACTTAATTACAAATTCAACTTAAAGACAGGCTTATGAACTACCCTGGTTGGTAATGCAGGAACTGCCTATGTATAAGAAGTTTAAAGAGAAAAACACATTAAACTTACTGGAGATTCACTATAGAAAGATTTGAATGCTGAAGAATGATGAAAGCTGTTGGTAAACTTGATACTGGAAATACTGTGTGTTTGGATTGTTTTTTAAAACTTTTCTGGTATGTCATTGAGAAACTATGTGACTCACTGAATAGGTATTAGCCATATATTTTAGTTCAGTAAATTCTTCTGTCTTGGTCTAGTGTGATGAATTCTAAAAACAGTTTATAGCCCACATGGTTAATTTTTTATCATCCTTCTGAATGACACTGTACGGGAGTAATTTTAGAAAGCATTGTGAGGCATTCTGTTGAAATTTATCATTTACCTATATTAATTCTATACTGCAAAGAGAATAGATAGCGTAGTATTTAATCTCCAAAGACTTGTGAACTAAATCAAAATCTCAGAACAAGTGGAATGATAACAGATGCAGGAGTTAGCATATAAGGAAAATCCTCAGTACATGTGTAATAGTAGAAAATGCGTACAGAAAATGCTCAGGCTTCAGAAGAAATTGGATACCATCGTAGGGTAACATTGCAGATTTGTAGAGCAGTTTTTAGTTTAAAATATGCTTCTATGTAGTTTTTCAGTAGGTAAAATGAATGCAGCTGCTGTAGTGACCATTTGCCAAAAGTGAAATGCTAAGTTAAAAGCTGTACCTGACCACGCGATATACTCCACTCCTTCATTTTATTAAATAAGCTTGTAAATATGTCATTTTTTATATCACAACAAACTAACAAATAGTCTTAACCCAAATAGTGTTTATTATCACACTGCCACATGACTTTAGATCTAATCTGAGAGAAAGAACATCCCTATTATTTTACCTAATGAACCTAATAATTACTTCCATAACTAAAATAAGTACAAATTATAGTTCTGCCTACCTATCCATTGCAAGGGATGTACACCCCTGCTTTGCTTGACCATTGTTCCTCAACGGAAGGGTCAACTGTCAACTCATGCACAATATGAAAATCTGGTTCATGTCTACAGTATAGATTAAACAATCAGTCAAACAAACACTGCCTTCTGACACATTTATACGCACGGTATTCTATATTGCACGGTAGCTAGTTTATGCCAGTAACCTTCTCAAATGCCATGTTGTACTAGAAGTCTTTCCATTGACTATGAGAGTTAGCCAAATAAAGTGCAATTTTACTCTTAGTGTTATTTTTAAAGATCTGTGTAAGAGCCGGGTATTGTAATGGTTAAGTGCTGTGTCTGTTAACCAAAAGATGGACAGTTTGAATCCGCTAGGTGCTTCTTGGGGCAGTTCTACTCTGACCTGTACGGTCACTATGAGTTGGAATTGACTCAACGGCAGTAGGTTTGGTTTGGTTTTAATCTATATAAAACCAGTTGCCATGGAGTTAATTCCAACTTAGGGCAACCCCATGTCTGTCAGAGTAAAATTGTGCTCCATAGGGTTTTCAGTGGCTGATTTCTCAAAAATAGGTCACTAGGCCTTTCTTCTGAGGGGAAGATTTGAGTAAACCCAAACCTTCAACCTTTTGGCTACGTATGTTAACTGTTTGTAACACCCAGGAACTCCTTGATCTATATGTTATACAGTATTGTTAGTGTCTTAGTCACCTGGTACTGCTCCAGCAGAAAAGACAATAAGTGGAAGACTTCATTAAGAGAAATATTGTTGTCACAGCCTGGTAAGCCACAAAGCCATGTATGAGTTGCAAGTCCATTCAGCAAGAGAAGTTATCACAGTCAGTGGGCTGAGTCCAAATTCAAGGAGAGCATCTCAGCACAGGATCCTCGGGTCCAAAGGACATGCTCTGCTCTCAGTGCTGCTCTCTTGGTAGTATGAGGTTCCCAAATTCCTCTCCTTACTTCTCTTCCTTGTATCCCACAAGCTTGTAACTTGAGTTCTGCCTCCCTGGTATGGTTGCAGCCCATTCTCCATCCTCAGTATCACAGAGGCAGGGTTCACAACACGTGGGAGGAATGGCACCATATTGGATCTCCTAGCTGAGTCAAGTCAACACATACATTTTTAGGGGCACACGGTTCAGTCCATGACAGTTAGTTTGCTTGGTTTCTACCTTCTGTGATCTTTCATTCTCCATGACTCTTCCCCACCTCTGCCACCAGCAGTCTTAGTCCTTTCCCTTTCTATAGAACCAAATTTGACACAATTCGTAAGAGGTTTAAGGGCCATTAGCTGCCGAGCCTTACAGCTAACTACAGAATGTTGTTAAGTGTAATCCTGGAAGATGAGTGCCTCAGGGTGGAAGGCACTCAAAATATGAATGGGGAAGAGCTGCTTCCTCAAATGAAGCCCTGGCACACCTCGAAATGAGAAGTAATAGCTGCAGGCATCAAGGAAAATTAGAAGTCATCAAAAATGCAGCTCTTGAATGTTGATATTCTAAGTATTAGGGAGCTAAAATCATCTCGTAGTGGCCATCTGGAATCCTACAATCGCCTGGTCTGCTATGTGAGGAGTGATATATTGAGTAATAACATTACACTCATTGTTAAAAAGAACATCTCAAGACTTATCTTGAAGTACAGTGCTGTCAGTGATAGGGTATCCATACAACTACAAAGAAAACCAGTTAATATGACTGTTACTCAAGTTTATGCACCAACAACAATGCCAAAGATGAAGAGATTTAAGATTTTAATAAATTGCTACTGTGTGAAATTGATCTAATGTAGTCAGGATAATTACTAATGATGGGAATGCAAAAATTGAAAACAAAGACAGTGGGTCAGTGATTAGCACATACAGCTTTGGTGATAGAAATAATGCTGGGTATCACATAATAGAATTCTACAAGATCAGCTTGTTCAGTGCCAATAGTTTTTTTCAACAGTTAGTAACTATGTACGTGGGTTCCACAGGATTGTCAAATTGACTATGTCTGTGGAAAAAGACAGTGGAGAAGCCAAACAGCATAGTCAAGACAAAGCTAGGGGCCACCTGCAAGAGACCACAAAGTGCTCATATGCATGTTCAAATTAAAGCTGAAGGAAATTATTGCAAGTCCATGAAAGCCAAAATATGACCTTGAATACATCCCACCAGAATGTAGAGACTGTCTCAAGAATAGATTTGATGTACTGAACATAATGACTGAAGACAAAAGAAGAGTTGTGGCAAGATATCAAGATCATACACGAAAAAGTGAAAGATCATTAAAAAGAGGAGAAAGAAGGAAAAGACCAAAATGGATAGTGGAAGAGACTGAACTTGCTATTAAATGCAGAGTAGATAAAGTGAATGGAAGAAATTATGAAGTAAAACTGCTGAATAGAAGATTTCAAAGGGTGGTATGAGAGACAAGGTTAAGTATTACAATGAAATGTGCAGAGGCCTGGAGTTAGAAAACCAAAAGGGAAGAACATGATCAACGTTTCTTAAGCTGAAAGAACTGAAGAGAAAATTCAAGCAGCGATGAAGGGGCAAAAGAATTGAATAACACAGAAAGCATCAAAAGATGGAAGGAATACGCAGAGTCATTGTACCAAGAATTGGTCAGTGTTTAACCATGTCAGGATCAAGAGCCACTGGTGCTGAGGAAAGCAGAAGGCGCTAATGAAAAACAAGATTCCAGAAATGGGCAGAATACCAACTCAGATGCCTCAACAAACATATGCAATGCTGGAAGCACTTGTTAAGAAATTTGGAAAATAGCTACCTGACCAACTGGCTGGAAGAGAGCCATATTTGTGCCCATTCCAAAGGCAGTCAGTCACACAGAATGCAGAAATTATTGAACAATGTCATTGATGCCACATTGTAGCAAAAAAAATCTGCCTAGGATAACAAAAAAGTCTGCAGTATATCAATAGGGAACTGCCAGAAGTTCAAGCTGGATTCAGAAGAGAATGTGGAACAAGAGATAACAGTTTTGATGTGAAATGGATCTTGGTGAAAGCAGAGAATACCAGGGAGATGTTTACTTGTGTTTAATTGACTATGCAAAGGCATTTGACTGCATAACTCATGACACATTACAGATAACATTACAAAGAATGGGAATTTCCAGAACACGTACTTGTGCTCATGCGGAATCTTGTACATATATCAAGAGGCAGTTTTTCCAACTCAGTAAGGGTATACTGTGTGGCTAAAATTTGAAAAGGTGTGTGGTAGGGTTCTATCCGTTGTCTTTACTTACTCAATCTAATTAAAACAATCCTAGTAACCAGACTATATAAAGAAGAACACAGAGTCAAGATTGGGGAGAAAACTTATTAACAACTTGTGATATGCAGGTGGCACCACCCTCACTTGCCAGAAGTAAACACAATTTGAAACACTTACTGATGAAGACAGAAGACTACAGCCTTCAGTATGAACATGAAGAAAATGAACATGAAGAAAATGAAAAATCCTCCCAACTATACCAATAAAAAGTAATATATGGAGAAAATCGAAATTGCCAACAATTTATTCTCGTTGGACCAACCATCAACATTTATGGAAACAGTAGTAAAGAAATCACATAAACTGCACTGGGCGAGTCTTCTGCCAAAAACTTTTTTCAAGTTTTTAAAAGGAAAGATGTCACTTTAGTGATTTCTGTATGTCCCCTCAAGCCATGGTGTTTTCAGTTATCTCATATGTATGGGAGAACTGGACAATGAAAAAAGAATACAGAAGAATTGATTTAAAGTATTCAGATCATAGTGTTGGCAAAGAATATTGACAGATGTGGGCTGCCAGGAGAACAAACAAATCATCCATAAAAGAAATACAACTAGAAATCTGCTTAAAAGCAAAGGGGGTAAAACTTTGGCTCACTTACTTTGGACATGTCATCAAGAAATACCAGTCCATGGAGAAGTAAATCATAAAATTTGATGAAGGAGCAAACGCATTGCTGATGAGTACATTCTGATTCACACCTGCCGTACAAGACGGGGTAGAATTGCCCTGTAAGGTTTCTGAGGCCGTGAATCTTTATGGAAGTAGACTGCCACATCTTTCTCAAATGGAGTGGCTGGTGAGTTCAAGCCACCAATCTTTGGGTTAGACAAGCACTTGAACCACTGTGCCAGGATGACTCCTTGATAAAGTAGGTCAACAAAAAAGGGAAACGTGCAGTTAGTTGGTTTTGATGCAATAGCTACAATGTCTTGCTCAAACATATCAAAGATCATGAAGATTGAAGAGACTGGGCACTGTTTCCTTCTTGTGTACATAGGTAGCTGTGTGTTGGAGCTTTGTTCTCTCCATGAAGGAGCCATGAGTTAAATGAGCTTTGTTCTTCTATACATAAGGTAGCTGTGAGTTAGAGCTTCATTCTCCTATACGTAAGGTAGCCATGAGTTGAAGTTTCTTTCTTCTGTCCATAAGCTAGCTGTGAGTTGGAGCTTTTTCTTCTATACATAAGATAGCTGAGAGTTTCACCCAGCTCGGGGGCAGCTAACAGCAAAACTGCTCCTCCAGCTTTGATTGTCGGTTCTGAAAACTCAGTTTTACCCTTACACACAATTCTTTAGAGTAACCTGAATCCCCTTCTGTTAATCTTTACCATTCTGTAACCTTCCAGTTTTGCCAGCACCTCCTCAGGAACTGGAGAACTAACCAATTGCTACCATGTTACTATAGTCTTATTTCCTCCTCACAAACTTTTCTGCCTATCTGGATTTCTACGATATTACTTGGGGGAGTATTGTCTTTTGCCATACTCTTATTTATTTATTCATTGGTTGACTGATTGATGTTTTTAATTTTATATTTTCTGGTAAGCTAACATCAGTTTTTAATGTTTTATAGAGCCTGGGAATATATCAGCCATAATGTAAGGAGACAAGGATCATTATTAGTAACAGTGCCAAGTCTTGAAGAGTCTCTCTCAGGTCTTCAGGTCTGTAAGCCTCCTTTCCAGCATTTTTGTTGTTAGAACTTTTGTGCTGCTTTTTTCTCATCACTGTTACAGTATTCAAGAAACATCTGTCTAAACGTACTGACAGATGAGAGGGAATAGCAAGACCTTATGACTCAAGTACTGGTTTGTGGGTTTTTTTTTTTTTTACTAGCCTCGAGAGATTTAAAATTGTAATTCCTTTTTTTTAATATTTATTTTTATTATGATTGAATGAAAATGTACATTCCCATATAAATTTGCATACTCACCTATGTGCAGCTTCCACTGCTCTCCCTGCACGGTGACAGCACACTCTTCCTCTCTGCTCCATACATGGCTCATCCTCCCAACAGTCCCCTATCCCCTCCTCTCTACCCACTCCCCTTCCTCCAGTAGGAGGTCAGCAGGACGACACCCTACAGATGCCTAGAACCATAAAGTACCCACAAAATATGGTCACTCTCCATCACCAAATCCAGTCCATTGCTGTCGGAAAAGTTGACCTTCATTATGGTTTATGGACAGGGGCAGCATCAGAGTGGCTCCCAGGAGAACCCCAAAGCCCCTGGACCATCAATTGTGGTCTTTTAGTGGAGATCTCAGGGTGCACCCCTATTTATTCTGTGTTGCCAGTGAGAATCCACTTTGTGAGCTCCATCATGGCTATCACTGGTGGTGGCTGGGCACCATCTGCTTCTTCCTGTCACAAGTGTATGAAGACACACACTCACATGAGTCTCTCTGTGTTCTGGGTTCTCTTGCCCATGTCGTTATGGACCTCAGTGATGATCCCTTCCTGCTAAGTTGGGACCATTTGCTGTACCCTCAGATGGCAGCTTGGCAGCTTTTAAGACCCCAGACACCACTCACCAATGTGGGATGCAGAGAGTCCTCGTTAGCAAAATGCTAATTGTGCCAGTTGGCCTTGATTTCCCCTGAGAGCACAGTCCCTGGCCCCCCACCCCAGCTACTCTGTCCTTGCAATATTGGGTTAAGATGGGAGGGGTACACAAGTTGTGTTGAAGTCCAGTTAACATTGATCTTACTAATGTGTGCTGTCACTGATTTCACCCAACCAAATTTCTAACAGCTATCTGATCTAAACCCACCCACCTCGTCCTCCTGCTCTCCTCACCCTTGAAGCCGTCAAAGAGTCTCTTCTGTTATGCTCGAGTTTGCTTTTAAGTTCTTATCATAGGGGTCTGATACAATTTTTGTCCTTCTGTCGCTGACTACTTTCACTCAGCATAATGTCCTCCAGTTGAAACCAGGTTAAGAGACGTTTCCTGCTATCGTCGTTGTTCTTTATCATTGCATAGGGTTCCATTGAGTATATATACTACAGTTTACCTATCCGAAATTGTAGTTCTGTATTGCTGGAGGAAGACGCTCGTGGCGTAGTGGTTAAGTGCTACCGCTGCTAACCAAAAGTCAGCAATTCAAATCCACTAGGCACTCCTTGGAAACTCTGTTGAGCAATTCTAGTCTGTCGTATAGCATTGCTAGGAGTCAGAATCCACTCGACTGCAGTGGGTTTGGGTTTTGGGTATATTGCTGGAAAGGAGCCCTGATGGTGCAGTGGTTAAACATCAGCTGCTAGCTGAAAGGTCAGCATTCTGAACCCATCCAATGGTTCTGCCCATAAAAGACCTGGTGATCTGCTCCCATAACAATTAAAACTAAAAAGAAAAAGCAAACCCATTTCTCTGGAGTCAATTCTGAGTCACAGTGTGCTACAGGGCAGTGTACAACTGCCCCATAGGGTTTCCAGGGCCAGTACCTTCACAGAAACAGCCCGCCACATCACTTCCCACAGAGCAGCCGGTGCCTTTGGACCAGCGCCCTTTGCTTCAATAGCTGAGCACTTAGTCACTGTGTCACTAGGACTCTTTCCTGTCAGGATTACAGCCAAAACCCATGGGGCACAATTCCAGTCTGTCACATGGCATCACTGTCAGTCAAAATTGACTCAGTGGCACCTAAAGGTAACAATATATTAATACAGATTCCTTTGCTTCTTCAGCTGTTGTTTTTTTGTTTTTTTGTTTTGAGCTGTGGGGCTGTATAGTTTTAGGTTCCTGAAAGCTATTGAGAACACCCACAGTGTATTTTGTCCCTTAGAGCAAAAGTTGTTCAAGGCTTCCACTGCCGTTGACAAGGTTTAAAGAGTAAAACAGAGTTTTATTCTTGTAGGTGTATTGCCACATGTAAGCAAGGCTCATGAGAACTTTTTTGTTGTTATGACTAACTACAGGATATTTTTATAGACAGTCATTTTGGTGTCACCACCTCTGACGTGTCACCTGGTACAGTCCGTATCCCCCTACTTCCTCCTAATAATGCCACAGATATTATTTACAGTCAGTGTGGAATCTTGCACGAACCACTTCTTGTTCCATAGATTCTCCATATAAAATAAGGTTGATGTGTAATAAGAAGATTCAGCCCAACAAATTAACCCTTATGGGAAGTTTTATTAGTATTCATAAAATGCTTTGCACTTCCTAGATAAAGGGAGCCCTGGTGGTGCGGTAAATAAATGCTCAACTCCTAACCAAAAAGTTGTAGATATGAACCCAGCAGCCACTCCATGAAAGAAAGATGTGGCCTTTAGTTTCTGTACAGATTACAGCTTTGAGAATCATATGGGGTAGTTCTGCTCTGTCCTGTCAGGTTGCTATGAGTCACACTCAGTGGTAACAGGTTATTACACTTACTAATACAGAATATTATCATTTTCATTAGTGGTGCTCTCCTAGCCTATATGCACTGCCAAAGTGACATACCCATTTCTTCCATGGAAAAATTAACCAGTTACCAGTAATACCTTTTCCTTCTTAAAATTTTTTCATCAGTCATCAAAATTACAAAGCTAATTCATGCTTGCAGTAACAAAGGAAATAATGCAGAGATGTATAAAGAAAAAATGTTAATCTCCTTTGTCATCCTTACCCCATGCTTCATTTCTGCCATTTCTGCCAATGAGATTGTCACATTTAATGTCTTTAGTCACTAATTCTGCCACCCTAAGAGGGGTGTAATCCTAGCATACTTTTCCATAAAACATACCTTTTAAAATAAATGTACGTGCTGTCCAAACCAAAAAACCAAACCCACTGCTGTCGAGTCAATTTCAACTCATAGCAACCCTATAGACAGAGTAGAACTGCCCCATAGGGTTTCCAAGGAGCACATAGTAGATTTGAACTGCCGACCTTTCGGTTAGCAGCCATAGCAGTTAACCGTTATGCCACCATTATGGCCGATTTGTTATGATTTTCATACATGTTGAAATAATTCAGTGATATTTCACTTAACAAAACAGTAGCTTTCATACTAAATACATAAATCTGTACACAGAAATCTTTAGAAGTTAATTCTTCTGTCCAGGGACCATACTGTCAGGGGACATTGAGGCCAGTTGGCATAACTAGTGTATTGCTAAGAGAGTCTTCTCCACCCCATACTGTGAATGGCATCTGGGCTCTTAAAAGCTGGCAGGCCGCCATCTGAGGTACACCAAATGGTCCCAACTCAGCAGGAACCAATGATCACCAAGGACCAAAACAACAGGAAGGGGAAGAGAATCCAGAAGACAGAAAGGCCCACGTGAATGGGTGTCTATATCAAAATGGACCAGAAGAACCAGATGGTACCTGGCTACCTCCAGTGACAGCTGTGATGGGGCTCACAAAGTTGAGTCTCAGTGGCAACATGAGAATAAAGGGGGGTGCACTCTGAGAACACCACTGAAAGACCGCAGTGGGTGGTATGAGGGCCTGGCAGTTCCCCTGGGATAATGGCCCCTAGTCCGGATGCTGCCCTTCTCCATAAATCATAATGGAAATCAACTCCTTGGACAGGAATAGATTGGACTCGCGACATAGAGTGACCATATTGTATGTGCATTTTATGGTTCTGTGCAGCTATAGGATGTCGTCCTACTGGCCTTTTACTAGAGGGGTATGGAGAGGGTGGCGAAGAGGGGACAGGAGATTGTTAAGAGGATATGACATGTATAGAACAGAAAGGAAGAGTGTGCTGTCACCAGGCAAGGAGAGCAGTAGGAGCTGCACATAGGCAGGCATGCAAATTTCAACTGGATTGCACACTTTCACTCAATCACAGTAAATAAAATATTGAAAAAAAAAGAAAGAAATGAATTCTTCTGAAAGAGCCCTTATACACAAATTCTTAAATAACTTTATCACATTCCTATTTAAGGAAACTTCTTTCAACAGATATTTTCTGTGAGGGTTCCAGAATTTCTGTGGTGTTACAACTATAAATTTTTCTGTATGATGGTAGGGACCTGATGAAAGCTATGAAGGGAGATGAAGCCTCTTCCGATGGCTTAGTACTGTTCCTGTGTGTATATGAAAAGTTGTCTGTTTCTTCTCATTATTTTTTAAACCTAAATCGATGGCACTTGGCTACCTTTTGGCTAATGATAATTATCAGACTAGTTACATTAAAATAATTACGCCATTCTATATTTTTGTTATTCTTTTGAGTTCCAGAATCAAAGTAAATTAACTTAAGTCCCCAAACCACAAAACTACCGTTTACCACTACAAAGAATTGTTCTTGCAGCAACATGTAGAGTTCAGTCCTGCCCATCTGCCCATTGTAATAGAAATCTGCTGTGTTGAATTACTTGATAAGTGAAGATTTCTTGAAATTCCAGAGAATAGAATCAATCTGCAATTTTAATGTTTGTTTATAAATCCTTTTTTTTCCCCCCCAGACTAATATACAGTTATCCCTTTGGGTTGAAGAAATACCTTTGAACTATGACGTGTTCCCAGAAAAGGATGTTGACAGAGAAGCTCTTCAACAAATTCATTTATATAAGATTCTATAGCACTGAAAGAGTCCTGCCTTGGTGTAATGTTTTGTTGAGGATATTACAGAATAATAGGAGGAAAAACATAATCCCAATATCCTAACACATATTTTTTCTGTATGTCTCTCTATGTACATAGTTTATGTATCTATAAATAGTTGTATAACTTTGTTCTCCTTTCTGTGGTAGTATAATTAAAATATTTATCTATAAAGAATTGTTTTCCCAGGTTTCTTTTATTCTGTTAGAAAAATAAATATTGATCTTTAGTCACTAATTCTGTAGGCCAAGTCCTGATATGGCTGAAGACAAGACCAGAAATAATTGGTATCAGGAGGGAAAGGTAGAGAAGGAGGATAGATTACCTTGTTTCCTATTAAATGCCTGTTCTCTCAGCTTTCTTGTATATTAGCTGTATCTGAAGAGGCTAGGGCAAAGACTAAAATAAAATAGTTACAATGATGAGTTTAAAAACCCAAAACAGAAAATAGAGGCTTTTTAGGTGAAACAGTGGTGTCTTTTTTTTTTTCCTTTTCTGGGTTTTACTCTCTTTTTTAATGTAATGGTTTATATTTCTTTTGAATTAGGAAAAGCAAAACTTTTTTAAGAATGCAGTAGAACAAACATCAAAACTTGAAAACTAATTCTAGTACTTCCATATCTAGTGTTACATTTAAATTATTTTTTATACAAAAAACACATTTTAGAATTGCAGAACCTTTTGGAGATCTGTCTCTCAACAGTAGTTTATCTAATACTTTTCATCATCACCTGCTTCTGGAAAAGAATTTGTAGTGGCAGTCTATTCAGCGTCTGAAAGGAAGTCATTTGATCAGTGACTGAACAAAATGCTACCTACCCCATAGCACTTCTAAGACTGTAAATCTTTACAGAAGCGGATTGCCATGCCTTTCTCTTGTGAAATAACTGGTGGGTTTGAACCACTGACCTTTCAGCTGATAGCCAAGTGCTTAGCCTCTGTGCTACTAGGGCTCCTTATGATATGAAGAATATTAAAATAAATACTAGAATTTCAGTGCCCAGTATTTCTTTTTTATATGGGCATCACTTATTCCTACTGATTCATTAAACATTCTTTAAATACACTAGGAGCTCAAAAAAGGAAATCAGAATTAAAGTCATTCTCAACTGTAGCATCTTTAAGTAACAAGGGGAAGGTGTGTCCAGGAGGCTGTGCAGATGCAATTTTGGCAAGAGATTTATAGAAAAGGAAAAATGTAGATTTTAAATATTTCTAAATAGCTTACAACTGTCGCTAACATGATTCTTTTATATATAACTAAATGTATTTATTGACATATTTAGGCACTGAAATTTCGAACACAATAAACAATGCTACCTATACTGTATATTGAGAGTATTAGATAAGAGAGAAATAGTAATCATCCGTGAGGGGAAAAAGGAGTTTATTAGCTATGTAGCATCTAATTATGAACATAGCATTCACTGACTTTCACTTTATACTGTGACAGTTTCTAGGAGACAGTGTATGTCCCAGTGTACTTCTATCGCTCCTGTCATTATGTGACTGCCCCCAGAAGTGTGAACCTACGAAGCAACGTTTGCTGCTGCAGTACCGGGAGAGGAGGTGCTGGGAAGGAATCCCACAAGGCCTGTTCCAGAGGGCCCTGGACAAGGCCTCGGCAGGAGAACACTAGCAACACCCAAGACCATGAGAAGAGAAGGCTATTTCTAAACTTACCAAATCATTCAGTTCTTCACCTACCATTTGTGGAATATCATTAAGAGTACATATTGTAGGGAGCTTCTGTAGAGAGGTGATTGTTGTTAGATGTCATCAGTTGGTTCCAACTCATAGTGACCCTATGTACAACAGAAGAAAAACATTGCCCAGTCCTGCACCATGCCCACAATCCTTGTTGTGCTAGAGCATATTGTTGGAACCACTGTCAATCCATCTTGTTGAGGATCTTCCTGTTTTTTTGTTGACCCTCTACTTGAGCAAGCATGATGACCTTCTCCAGGGACTGATCCCTCCGGACAACATGTCTGCAGTATGTTAAGACATAGTCTTACCATCCTTGCTTTTAAGGTGCACTCTGGTTGTACTTCTCCCAAGACACGTCTGTTCATTCTTTTGCTAGTCCATGGTATATACGGTAATCTTCACCAATATCATGATTCAAAGGTGTCAGTTCATCTGTCATCCTTATTCATTGTCCAGCTTTCCCATGGCTTCAGTCAGGCTCACTTGACTCTTCAAAGTGACAGCTTTGCTTTTCAACACTTTAAAGAAGTCCTTTACAGCATATTTGCCCAATTCAATGTGTCTTTTGATTTCTTGACTGCTGCTTCCATGGTGATGGTTGATTGTAGATTCAAGTAAAGTGAAATCCTTGACAACCTCAATCTTCTCCATTTATTTTGGTGTTGCTTGCTGGTCCAGCTGTAAGGATTTTTGTTTTCCTTATATTGAGATGTAATCCATGCTGAAGACAATGATGATGAAAGGATCATCGATGTCGGGTGTTCAAGTCCTCTTCACTTTCAACAAGCAAGGTTATGTCACCGTAGTGTTGCTGTGAGTCAGACTTAACTTGGTAGTGGGCTTAGATTTGTGATTAGAGCTACAGAAAAAATGGACAACTGTTTAGAAAGGGCTATCACTGTTAGGTTTATTTAGACATGTTAAAGTATAGATCTTAAGTTGATGGTGTAGAAGTAAGGTAAAAGCTTAGCCTAAAATATTAAGATACCCTGCATGATGTGTACATGTTTAGCACATTTTTAAGCAAATACTTGAGGCAAATATTAGAACAACAGGATACCAAAGCAGAGGTAAATGAACCAGTAAGCAAGGTACGCATGAGCTTAGGTTAATCCAGGCACACATCCAGTTACTTGTGCCTGTTTGCTAACCTGTAGTTGCCTGGGAAAATCTGGTGGCTGAGTCCGCAAACAGAGGACTAAGTATGCCTGACCCAAGCCAGGGTTATTCTTTTTTTTCTGAAGTATTTTATTATGATAGATTTTTTTGAAAATATCTTATTTTGGCTTAAGTGAAAGTTTATCGTTCAAGTCAGTTTGCCATACAAAAACTTACATTTATTAACCCTGGTTGTTCACCCCACACTGTCATGTCAGCACATGTCATGTCAGCACACTCCTCTGCACCTGTAATTCATGTGTCTGTTTAACCAACTCCTGTCCCCTTCCGCCCTCTCATCTTACCTCTAAATAGGAGCTGCCCAGGTAGTCTCAAGTATCTACTTAAGCCAAGAAACATTTTTTTGGGCAGTATCATTTTATGCCTTATAGTCCAGTCCAAACTTTGTCTAGAGAGTTAGCTTTGGAAATGGTTTCAGTTTGGGGCTGACAAAGAGGCTGGGAGCCATGTCTTCCAGGGACCACGCAATCTGTCAAAACATCATGTGTGGTCTATTTAATACACTCTTGATACTTCGTAATACTTGTGTATTATTATTATTATTAATATGTTAATATTGTGTATTAATGTAGTGTATTAAGAAGTATCAATGTGAAGTGATACATGTTTTTCTCCTGCTGTGGCAGGGACTCTCTTGTGTTCCCTTTTACAGAAGTCATTGGTGGTAGATGGGCACCATCTAGATCTTCTGGTCTCATGCCGAGGTAATCTGTGGTTTATGTGGCCCTTTCTGACTCTTGGGCCCTTCCTGTGCTTTTTATGCTCTTCATCCTCCTTTGTTCCTGGTAGATTGAGACCAATTGATGCTCCTTAGATGGTGGCTTACTAGCTTTTGAGACCCCAGACACTAGTCACCAAAGTGGGCTACAGAATATTTTCTTAATAAATCTTGTTATGCCTGTTGACCTAGATGTCCCCTGAAACCAGTTATCGGACTCCTGCCCCTGCTACTATCCCTCAAAGAGTTTGATTGTATTTAGGAAACTTCTTAGCTATTTGGTTTAGTTCAGGGGTGCTGACTTTTCCTCTACTGTGTGCTGTCCCTACCTTCACCTAAAACAATTCCTGTGTGTTATCTAATTAGTGAATACCACTCTGTCTCGCTGCCCTCATCAAAAACTGTTTCTTTCTTTAAACCTTTTATGAGTCTTTTTATGAGTGATCTCACAGTATTTGCCCTTTTGCAACTGATTAGTTTCACTTAATATAATGCCTTTCAGATTCCTCCATATGATGCAATGTTTCCCAAATTCATTGTTGTTCTTTATCATTCTATAACATTACATTGTATGAATATACAATGGCTTGATGGACAGCTGGTTAAATCCATCTTTTTGCTGTTTTGAACAGCACTGTGTTAACACTGCTGTCCATGTATCTGTTTGTGTGCCAGCCTTTGTTTCTCTAGAATATATTCCAAAAATTGGGACTGCTGGAAAACATGGTATTTCTATTTCTAGCTTTTTAGGAGTGCACCAAATTGATTTCCAAAATGGTTGTACCATTTTACATTTCCACCAGCAGTGTGTAAGTGTTCCATTCTGTCCACATCCTTTCCAACATTTATTATTTTAGGTTTTTTGGATTAATGGCAGCCTCATTGGGGTGAGATGGTATCTCACTATAGTTTCATTTGCATTTCTCTAAGGGCTAATGATTCGGAGAGTGTCCTCATGCATCTGTTAGGCTCCTGAATATCTTTGGTGAAGTGGCTATTCAGATCCTTTGTCCATTTTTTAATGGGTTATTTGTCTTTTTGCTGAAGTTTTGCCCTATCTTGTAGATTTTAGAGACTAGACACTGATCACATTTGCCCATCCAAATTTTTTTCTCGGTTTATAGGTTGTCTTTTTACTCTTTTGTTGAAGTCTTTGGATGAGTGTGTTTGTTTTTCAGGAGTTCCCCGTTCAATCTATTTTCTCTTCTGGTGTTTGTGCATTGTTAGTAATGTTTTCTATTTTGTTTGTGCCGTGTGTTAGGGCTCCTAGCATTGTCCCTATTTTTAGTTTCATTACTTTTATCATTTGAGATTTTAGATTCAGGCCTTAAATCCATTTTGAGTTTGTTTTTGTGTGTGGTATGAGGTACGGGTCTTGTTTCATTTTTGTGCAGATTGATATCCAGTTATACAAATACCATTTGTTAAAGAGGCTGTTGTTTCCCCAATTTATGAACTTTGAACCTTTGTCAAATATCAGCTGCTCATAGGTGGGTGATTTTATTTCTAGATTCTCAATTCTGCTCCACAGGTTCACGTATCGGTTCTGTGGTGGTGTAATAGGTTCTAAAGTCAGGTAGTGTGAGACCTCCCACTTTGTTCTTCTTCTTCAGTATTGCTTTACTTATCTGGACTTTCTTTCCATTCCATATAAAGTTGGTGATTTCTTTTTCCATCTTGTTAAAAAATGCCATTAGAATTTGGATCAGAGTTACATTGTATCTATAAATGGCTTTGGGTAGAATAGACTTTTTCACAATATTGAGGCTTCCCACCCCAGGGCAAGGTGGGTTTCTCCACTTATGTAGATCTCTTCAGATTTTCTGCAGTAGTGAAGAAGTTGGGAGCATTTAGGAGGGCAAGGGGAGTACCAACTTTGTTGGGAAGTACAGTAATCTAAGTTAATAAAGTTTTTAAGCTTATGTTTATGAAGAGACATGAGAATATCAGTGAGGTAAAAAACAAATTTTTTAAGTCAGAAATCTTTTAACAGCCATAAGTCTGCTGAATGGAATCTTGTACTATGAGCATTTAAAAAAAAAAATAAGTTAAACACTAAATACACGCTCCCCCCTCCCCCCTCATGCTGGGAAGCAAAAATTAAGACAACAGTTTGAACAGGAATCTGCCAGAAATAAAACGCATGTGTGTGCCTGGGCGCGCACACGCACACACACAATATTATTGAAGAGAAGAATTTGGGTGGAGCATAAAATAAAGTCCCAAACATGTTTTTCACATACATGCATAAACAAAAATCTAACAACAAAAACAAAAAATTTTAAGGGTTTCACTGGGGATATACTCACACAGAAACAGATGTCTGCTTTAAGAGGAAACCATTTTCTGGATGCAGTATTAGTAAACAGGAAACTGGACTGCCACTAACTTTCCTGGACTTACCTAGATACCTTGAGCAACTCAACCACTTTAGCCACAGTTTCTCCACTTTGCAAAATGAGTAGTTAATTGATGTACGCTGATCATGAGTTTCACAGTTAATACACATTAATTGAAAGACAAACATACATCTTGAGATGCATGTATGGAAAAGAACACAGAGTATGAATTGGAATTGATCTTTAGTTTCTCTCTGAAGAAATATTCCAGACAGTCTGATAGATCCAATAATCAAAATTGTATCAGAGATCTTCGTTTCCACGACCTAATACAGTTATCCTTGACACACAAAAATGATAAATTTGGTTAAGTCCTCTAGAAACTTGGTATTCTCAAATTGCTACTTTGAGGGAGATGAAAAAGGAATATAACCTCTGAAGAGTAAACAGAATATAGAATAATAAAAATGTAATACTGCAGACTAAGAAGGGAAGAAAATGTATGAACAATCTAAATCTAATGACAGAAAAAGATCACAAGCTGTGAAATCAGTTCCTAAGCAGCTTCCATACTAACCTAAATCTAAGACAGACTTGTCAAGCCTGGAATGTGATATTTATTTAAATTATGAGCCTTCAGAAGAGTAAAAGTGAAACAAAACATCTAAAACTTATTGATACATACTTTGTAGGATGGATTAGTTTTTGATTCTGATAACAGCTCAGTGAAGTAGGAGTTATTAATCCCATTTAATAAAAAAGGAAATAATTTTAGTGAAGGTAAGAAACTTTCTAAAAGTTACATAGCTGATAAGGGGCAGAGCCAGGATTTAATCTTGTATCTCTCTGAACTACAAATCCCAATCTTTTTTGTTGTGATGCCTTTATATTTTAAATTTCATAGTCTAACATTAGCCACAAAATAAGCAAATTGTAATCAACAGCAGCCTCCTTATTTTGCCCTTGGATTTTTCATTTATGTAGGAGTTGTTTGGGTAATTGTCAAATCTAAGAGCTGTCTAAACCTGTGATTTACAAAATCTGTTCAGTGCTTAAGTCAAAAGGAAATATGACAATTAGGTCATAGTTCAAAATGTGTTTCTTTGGAAGAAAACAAAGGTATAACATAGCTTTAATGTGGTGATTGGTACTGTTTAATACTATCAAATATCCTAGATGGGAATTATTAATGTGACTATTTTTAAATTGAAAGTTACTAATATAGAAAGTAGTTTCTTTTCTTTTAAATTATCTGCACATTATAAAATTGATACTTGAATTTTTCAGAAGCAGCTGAAGAAGTTAAAAATGTGTCAGGTTTTTCACTTACATTCAAGGAAGGGTAACTAATATAGATTACAGACAATTTTTTTATTTCATCTTTGCTTATTTTCCTCACCAAACAGATACTATGATTTGGGTAGAATTGCAAGCTGCAAGTAATAAAAGCCATTCTCTCTACCTGAACATGAAGAATTCACAGAGGCACAGATCTTTAAAGTTATAATATACATTAGTAGTCCAACTCTATTTTTTTAGAGAAAGGAAAACTAGAGTTTTTTTACAAAGTGAGAAAACTCCTATATCTGCATCCTGGTAACATGTTTTTGTTTTTTAAATGATTGTTCTAGAGTTTACAGTATTCATTTTCAACTTATCATAGCCTACCTGATGTACAGTTATACAACTTCATGTTTAATAAAAAGACATTATAATAAACAGTACATTTTGTCTTCTCACCTCTCCTTTTCCTTCTACCTGAGACTTTCTTTTCTACAACTGGTCTAGGTGATGACTGCTCTCAGCTTTTATATATCTGAAAAATCTATTTATTTTACCTTCATTTTTGAAGGAAACCCTGGTGGCACGGTGGCTAACTGCTACATCTGCTAACCGAAAGTTTGACAGTTCCAACCCACCAGGTGCTCCTTGGAAACTCTATGGGGCAGTTCTACTCTGCCCTATAGGGTCACTCTGAGTCAGAATCAGCTTGACAGCAGTGGGTTTGGGTTTGGGTTTGGTCTGGTTTGATTTGGCTTGGTTTTCTTTTTTGAAAGGCTCTTTGGAACTAGAATTCTAGGTTGCTGGTTTCATCTGTCAGTACTTTGAAGATGTTGCTCTGTGTCTTATGCTTGCACTGCTTCTATCCTTCTTTGTTTCTTTGCACTTATTTTCTGTTTCTCTGTCTGCTTACGTTACTTTTTGTTAGCAATTTCATGTTGATGTGCCTTGATGTGTTTTCCTTCATGTTTCCCTTCTTTGGGATTTGTTGAGCGTCTTAGACTGATAAATTTACAGTTTTTATGAAATTTAGAAAATTTTTTGGCTATTATTTCTTGGAATACTCATTCCATCCCTCTCTCTCTCTTGTCCCTTAGAATTTCAATTATAGGTTTGTTAGACTGTTGAATGTTGTCCCACAGTTCAGTAATGCTCTGTTGTTATTTTTTCTGCTACTTTTTTTTATCTCTGTGTTTCATTTTAAGTAGTTGCTATTGCTATGCCTTCAAATTCACTAATATTTTCTTCAGTAGCATCTAATCTGCTCTTAATCCATCCAATGTGGTATTCATTTTTTTGGTTTTGCCTCTGTAAAAGTTTGATTTAGAACTTCTTTTATTTCCTACAGGCTTCTTCTTATTAAGTTTACTCTACCTTTTCGAAGAAATCAAGTATAGTTATAGCTGTTTATGTCTTTAATTAAACTAATTATATCATCTGTGTCATTTTTGCTTTTGTTTCTACTGATTGATTTTTCTCCTCACTGTAGGTGTGTTTCCCTGGTTTTTTTGGATGTCTTCTAATTTTTTTATTGAATACCAATTGTGATGAAGCATTCTATATTACTTTTAAGTATTTCTGGATTGTTCCGGGGTGCATTTATTTATTTAAATGTTTTGTTGGGCTTTAAGTAAATGTTTACAATCCAAGTCAACTTTTCTTGCAAAAGCTTATACACCCCTAGCTGTGTAACTCTAACTGTGCTTCCCACACTGTGACAACACACTTTTCCTTTCTACCATGTATTTACCATATCCATTCCTGGAGTGAGTTATGCTACTTAGAAATAGTTTGATCCTTTCAAGGCTTAATTTTAAACTTTGTTAGATAGGTCCACAGCAGCACTTCAGTCTAGGGCTTATGTGACTCAACTATTGAGGCAATACCATTCTGTGAACTCTGCTCCATGTCATGCATGTCAGAGGTCTTTTCAAACTATCTGGTTGGAACACAAATTATGCCTGGCCCTGAGTGACACCAATTTTGTTTAGCTTGGAGTAAGGGGTATGGGTGGAGAGGAGGGGAAAGGAAACTGTTGGGAAGATGAGACATGTATGGAGCAGAGAGGAATAGTGTGCTGTCACCAGGCAGGGAGAACAGTGGAAGCTGCATAGAGGTGAACATGTAAATTTATATGGGAATGTACATTTTCACTGAATCATAATAAAAAAAAAAAATGTTCAGCTTGCTGCTTTCCAGAAGTTCTTTCTCCAGATGTGGTAGGTTTTCTCACATGCACGTATTAATCAGTACTCAGCTGAATATTCAAAGAGAAGCTCCAGAATTCTTCTGTGTAGCTCTCTCCTCTTATTTTCATCTTACAAATTCCAGTATCTTGGCTTCTCAGATTCTCAAACTCGGATTCCTTAACTTAGGGAGATGTCCAGACTCTGTTTGGGCTCCTCTCCTTGTAAAGCCTTGCAGCTTGGGGCAATCATAGGAATCATTTTCTCCGAGAAATCACCATTTTACACTCTCTGATAGCTGATATCTGAAAAAAATAGCTTCAAATATTTTGTTCAGTTTTTAAATTGTTTTTAGACGGGAGGTTAATTCTAGTCTCTGTTAAACTGTCCTGGCTGGTAGCAGAGGTCATATAATAAAAGTTTAATTTCTTCATATTTTCCTAGATGGACAGTCTAAATGTTGTATGAGCATATGTTTTGCATTTAACTTTTTAAATAATTTTTCAAGATGGAGGAAGTTAAAAAATGGGGGAAAGAGAACTGAAATTAATAAGGTGAGAAAAGCAATCATGATACTTCGCCAGCATATAGTGCTACCTAATAATTAAACAACTTAGGTAATACTTCAAAGACTCTTAGAAAACACAGGCACAGAAGTTACTTTAATTACTTACTTCATCTCTGTTTTACAGCTTTGAGTTTTAAACAGGTTCCAGGACTAACAACATTTTGAAAACCTACCCTACTCTGATGTGAGCGGTTTTCTCATAAGTATGGGAGACATTGAGCTGAAAACTTAATTTTCCAGTGGTAGTTGTTATTCTAATGAAGCCAAAAATAAGTAGTATCATTTTCCAACACAAGTTGCAAAATGACAAAGCAGAGACGGCAACTCAAAGGAATTTTTTTTTTTAAGAGAACTTATAAAGTAAACCAAGAAATATATTTTCCCCTGAAGAATCACCTCAAATGCATTCGCCAACATTTTCTAAACAAAAATAAATGCCTTTGGGCCAACAAAAGCAGGGAAAGTTGCGAAACACAGACTTCTCATGTAGTTAGGTCCAATGGAAAAGGGATTATAACACAGCAACTTGAGGCTTTTTGGACCCTGAGCACCTATGAGCTGTATCATCAGTGTCCTTGTCAAATGCATGAAATGAGCCCAGAGAATTACTTCTGTTAAAAAAAAAAAAAAAGAAGAAGAAGAAGAAGAAAGCACAGCAGAAATGTTACCATGTAAGGTTGGGGATGTGGTTACTGTCCTCCACTAATCACCTACGAACAAAGTGTCTCTTGCTCCTTCATAGAGGCTGAGTGGGATGAAGGGAAGATGTGGGAGGATGTGGTTTCCTAGTGTTGTTATTGTTGTTGTTAGGTTCCTTCCAGTCAGTTCCAACTCGTAACAACCCATGTACAACAGAATAAAACACAGTTTTGCACCATTGTCACAATTGGTTCTAAATTTGAACCCATTGTTGCAGCCACTGTGTCAAATCTGTCTTACTAAGGGTCTTTCTGTTTTCCATTGGCCCTCTGTTTTACCAAGCATGATGTCCTTGTATAGGTTTGGTCTCTCCTGTAACACTCTCACTTCTAAGGAGCATGTTGGCTGTACTTCTTCCTAGACAGATCTGTTGGTTCTTATGGTAGTTCATGATATAGTCAGTAATTTTGCCCGAATAATTGAAACCCCATTAATCAAAAAATAGTGCTAGCTCTGTAGCATCTCTGGCCAGTTCCTGGAAGAGACACTTTTGGTACAAATTATCTGAACCTGTGGATTTGGTGGCATAGTGGTAAAGTGCTAGGGCTGCTAACCAAGAAGTCTGCAGTTCAGATGCACCAGGTGCTTTATGGAAACTCTATGCAGCAATTCTACTCTGGCCTGTAGGGTTGCTGTGAGTTGGAACAGACTTGACGACACCTAACAACAGTTATTTAATTAGAGACCTCTGGTGGCACAGTAGTTAACATACTTGTCTGCTAAACAAAAGGTTGGCATTTGGAACCCACTCACCCTTCCGCAGGAGAAAGATGCAGCAGTCCATAGACTTCCTTAAGATCTGCAGCCTTGGAAACTATATCTGGCAGTTCCACTCTGTCCTACAGGGTCACAACTGACTTGACAGCTACAGGTATCTACTTAAAACAGCTACTTTTTTGTGCAGGCACAACTGGAGAACAATCAACCTGATGAGACTCATAAATGGTTAATTTAATAACAGACTTAAATTGGTGCATGGACAGATGTTTCTTATTACTTACTTTTTATATACTTGAGATCCCTTGCTCACCCTCAGATGGTCACTAACTGGATCTGTGACAAACAAGGTAATCGTTGCCAACCTGTGAGTGGCCACTAAGGGCAGCCTGAGGTTGGCTAATGATAACTTTTGCTACAAGTTTTTCAGAGTCTCAACCAACTTGTGATTAGCTGTTATATAGGGATTTCCAACAATTTCAACCAGAAGTTATTTTTCAGGGCCCAGGCCTGCTCAGAAGAGGGACATTTGACCACTAAGCAACCATCCTGGGGTGACAGTTTTGAGCAATTCTCCATCTTGGAACAACTGAGACTGCAGACAAAAAAATTACATAAGACCAGAATTAGCCCAGCCCAGATTTAATATGTATGTCCCTAAGACATCCCCTAACATGAATCTGTTTAACTTCCCCTTTGAGCACATAAGAATGCTGCTTACTCCACCCTGTTTTTGAGATATTGTCTTTGAGAGCTAACTGTTGCACAAAAAATAAAAACCTCTACACTTAGTATACTTGCCTCCTTTATTCTTAAGAGGATATAGCAAGGGCTTGTGGAGACTGGTGACACTCTTTGGTATGAATGATATATTTCATAGTAAAGAAGAAGTTAAAGAATCAAACAACTACAATATGAATGAAACATTATGCTAGGTGAAATACGTCACTTACAAGCAAAGATATTGTATAATTAATTCCACTTATATGAAATATCTAGGATAGTCAACTGTATGGAGACCAAAGCTTATTAGTGGTTACCAAGGATGAGTGGAAGGGAGGGGAAAGAGACTTACTGCTTAGGATACACTGAACTTTAAAGGGTGAAAGGAAAATTTGGAAACTGATAATGGTTATAGCTGAATGATATAATAAACTTTACTAACACCACTGAACTGTACCTATAAAGAATGATTAAAAGGTTACTTTTTACATAAGTATTTACTACACACACACACAAAATTCAAATATGCTTTCTGCCTTGTTCTAATATTTAAGACTTCTAATAATACATTTGTAATAAAGTGACAATATACTCCTATTCCTTTTTCTGGGTATGTCTTTAGTATAACAGGTTAAGCTACACACCTATGACATCTATACATTATATAATCAACATCTTAAATAACAGCTATGAAATTTCTCAATAATAGGTTGCACTGCACTTAGAATCAAGACACAGACACTTGGTATCAATAAACATCAAAACAGGAAAAGAACCTTTATCGCACACATACTTAAATTTAAAAAAACAAAAAAATCTGTTTTTGAGTCACTTGATTTTACAGCCCATGAATGTTTGTTGAAAAGGAAGAAATCAGTTATCACTTCTGAAGGGAAGAGGTACTGGGAAGAAAGACTAATACTATCCACTTGTAGTAACTACACATAGTATGGCATGGCAGGCATTTAGCAAAAACACGTTGAAGATGAAAAGAATTGCCCACAGCCTTTCTTCTCTTTGATCTACATCTTACATGACAAGGGTGTGACAGCACCTCAAACACAGACTCACCCTTCCCCACTCAGACAACAAACAGGCAGGGTACAGTGGTTAGAACACTTCATCTTCCTTCCTAGTATGTCATGCCAGTGAAGATAATCTCTGTGGTATAACATCATCTTCCAACAAATGAAGCCTCCAAGTAAAAGGTATTATAACTCCTATAACAGTTATACTATCAGAATAAGACACTGTCGTGGATTGAACTGTGTTCCCCCAGATAGGTTGGGAGTAATTGATACATTTTCAATGGCTACTTGCTCACTTTTAAGACCCTAGATGCCACTCACCAAAGTGGGATACACTTTGTGAACCTCAGGTTATTAAAGTTATCTCAGGGGTGAATTTTTTCCATTATTTAATTTATTTTTATTATGATTGAATGAAAATATACATTCATATATAAATTTGCATGCCCAACTATATGCAGCTCCCACTGCTCTCCTGCCAGGTGACAGCACACTCTTCCTCTCTGCTCCATACATGTCTTCTCCTCTCAACAATCTCCTATCCCTTCCTCTTCAGCCACTCCTCTTCCTCCAATAAGAGGTCAGCAGGACGGCATCGTATAGATGCTTAGAACCATGAAGTGCGCACATGATATGGTCACTCTGTGTCACCAAGTCCAATCCATTCCTGTCCGACAGTTGACCTCTGTTACAATGTATAGACAGGGGCAGTATCAGGGCCAGGGGCTATGCTCCCAGGGGAACTCTGAGGCCCATGGACCATCAATTGCTATTTTTCAATGGAGATCTCAGGGTGCACCACTATTTATTCTTGTGTTGCCAGTGAGACTCAACTTTGTGAGCTCCATCACGGCTATCACTGGCGGTGGCCAGGCACCATCCAGTTCTTCCAGTCACAAGTCAATGTAATCACCCACTCACATGGGTCTCTCTGTCTCCTGGATTCTCTTTCCTCCATGTCATTTTCGTCCTTGGTGATCATCCATTCCTGTTAAGTTGAGACTACTTGCTATACCCTCAGATGGCAGCCTGGCAGCTTTCAAGACCCCAGATCCACTCACCAATGTGATGTGCAGAGGGATCTCTTAACAAAATGCTAGTTGTGCCAATTGGCCTCAATTTCCCCTGAGAGCATGGTCCCTGGCTCCCCACCCCAGCTACTCTGTCCTTGTAATATAGAATTAAGATGTTATGTTGAAGTCCAGTTAATACTGATCTTTTCATGTGTGCTGTCCCAGATCTCACCCAGCCAAGTTTTTATCAACTATCTGATCTAAGCCCTCCCCCCATCGCCCTCCCTCCCTCCCCACCCTTGCAGCCATCAAAGAGTTTTTTTCTATGCATCAGTCTGTTTATAAGTTTTTATCATAGGGGTCTCATACAGTATTTGTCCTTTTGTCGTTGACTACTTTCACTCAACATGGTGTCCTCCAATTGAAACCAGGTTATGAGATGTTTCCTAAAATCATTGTGTTCTTTATCATTCATTGCATAGTGTTCCATTGAGTATATATACCATAGTTTACCTATCCATTCCTCTTGTTGGGCATCTGGGTTGATTCCATCTTTTTGCTGTTGTGGATTGTGCTGTGATGAACATTCATGTGCATGTATCAGTTGGTGTGAATGGTCTTGATGCTGTAGGATGTATTCTGAGCAGTGGAATTACTGGGTCAAATGGTATATCTATATCTAGCTTTTTAAGGAAGCACCAGATTGCTTCCCAAAGAGGTCACACCATTTTTCAATCCTACCAACAGTATATGAGAGTTCTAGTTTCTCCACAGCCTCTCCAGCATTTGTAGTTTTGTGTTTTTTGGATCCTGGCTAACATTGTTGGGGTGAGATGATATCTCATTGTAGTTTTGATTTGAATTTCTTTAATAGCTAATGATCATGAGCATGTCCACATGTGTTTTTTGGCTGCCTGGATCTCCTCTCTAGGGAAGTGTCTGTCCATCTCCTTTGCCCATCTCTTAATGGTATGATTTATCTTTTTCGTAATTGATATTTTGTAGTACCTTGTGGATTATGGAGATCAGGCGTCAGTCTGACATATAGTTGCCAAATATTTTTTTCCCATTCTGTAGGTGGCCCTTTAATTCTATTAATAAAGTCTTTGGATGGGCAGAAGTGTTTGATTCTTGATACTTCACATTTATCTATTTTCTGTTGTTTGTGGTTTGTTTGACAGATTTTGAAGTCTGTATATGTTGTGTATTAAAACTTCCATTGTTATTCCTACTTTTTCTTGGATGAACTTTATCGTTTTAGATTTGATATTTAGGTCTTTTATCCAGTTTGAGTTGGTTTTTGTATAAGGTGTAAGCTATGAGTCTTGTTTCAGTTTTTTGCAGATGGGTATTCAATTTAGCCAGCACCATTTGTTGCAGAGATTTTTTTTTCCCAAGTTTAATGTCTTAGGGTCTTTGTTGAATAGCAACTGTTCATAGGAGGATGGTGTCATCTCTGGGGTCTCAATTCTGTTCCATTAATCTATCTGTCTCTTTTTGTACCAGTACCAGGCTGTTTTGACAAGTGTGGCAGTGTAATAGGATCTAAAGTTGGGTAGCGAGAGGCCTTCCAGTGTGTTCTTCTTCTTTGGTAGTGCTTTACTTATCTGGGACTTCTTTCCAAATAAAGTTGGTGATTTATTTCTCCATCTCATTAAAAAATGTCACAGGAATTTGTATTGGGATTGCATTATATAAGTAGATTGCTTTAGGGAAAATAGACATTTTTACTATGTGAAGTCTTCCTATTCATGAGCAGGGTAAGTTTCTCTATGTAAGTCTGAGTTTCTTGTAGTAAGGACTTGTAGTTCTGTTTGCAAAGGTCTGTTATTTTTCTGGTTAGATTTATTCCTAAGTACTTTATCTTCTTAGGGGCTGTAGTAAACGCTATTGATTTGGTGATTTCTTCCTTAATAATCTCGTTGTTGATATAAAGGAATCCTACTGATTTACTTATGTTTATCTTATATCCTGAGACTTTGCTGACCTCCTCTATCAGTTTGAGTAGTTTACTTATGAATTCTTTAGGATTCTCTGCGTATACAATCATATCATCTGCAAATAGGGAGATTTTTACTTCCTATTTCTTGGTCTTGTCTAATTGCTCTAGCTACAACTTCTAGTACAATGTTGAATAGGAGAGGTGAGAGTGGGCATCCTTGTCTAGTTCATGTTCCGAAGGGAAACTCCTTCAGTCTCTCTCCATTCAGGATGACATAGGCAGTTGGTTTTGTATAAATGGCCCTTATTGCATTGAGGAATTGGCCGTCTATTCCTATTTTGCTGAGAGTTTTTAGCATGAATCAGTGTTAGACTTTATCAAATGCATTTTCTGCATCAATAGACAAAATCAGGTGATTCTTATCTTTTGTGTTATTTATGTGGTTGATCACATTAATTGTTTTTCTGGTGTTGAACCAGCCTTGCATCCCTGGTATGAATCCAACTTGGTCATGAGGGATTATTTTTTGATGTGTTGCTGTATTCTAATGGCAAGAATTTTGTCAAAGGTTTTTGCATCTAGATTCGTGACAGATATTGGTCTGTAGTTCTCCTTTTTGGTTGAGTCTTTCCCTGGCTTTGGTATCAGGGTTCTGCTGGCTTCATAGAATGAGTTTGGGAGTACTCCATCCCTTTCTATACTGTGAAATAATCTTGGTAGTATTGGAGATAACTCTTCTCTAAAAGCTTGGTAGAATTCTGCAGTGAAGCCATCTGGGCTTCATTGGTAGTTTTTTTATGACTTTTTCAATGTCTTCCTTTGTGATGGGTTCGTTAAGTTGTTCTGCTTCACCTTGTGACAGTTTTGGTAAGTGATATGAATCCAGGAATTTGTCCATTTCCTCTAGGTTTTCAAATTTGTTAGAGTACAGTCTTTCATAGTATTCTGTTATGATATTTTTTATTTCTGTTGGCTCCGTTATGACAACTCCCTTCTGATTTCTTATTTGGATTATTTGTTTCCTGTTTTTCTTTAGTAAGTTTAACAAATGATTTGTCAATTTTGTTGATCTTTTCAAAAAACTAGCTTTTAGTCTTTTCAGTTTTTTCAGTTGTTCTTCTATTCTCTAATTGGTTAGGTCTGCTCTAATCTTTATGATCTATTTTCTTCTGGTGCCTGAGGGCTTTCTCTGTTGTTCTCTCTCTACTTGTTCAACCTGCAGGGATAGTTCTTTGATTTGGTTTCTTTCTTCCTTCCAAATGTGTGCATTTATAGAGATAAACAGACCTCTTAGCACTCCTTTGGCTGTATCCCATAGGTTCTGGTAGGAAGTGTTTTCATTCTCATAGGAATTCATAAATTTCTTTATTTCATCCTTGATTTCTTCTATAAACCATGGCTTTTTGAGCAAGATGTTGTTCAGTTTCCATGAGTTCCACTTCCTATCTATGTTTTTTCTGCTATTGATTTTGACTTTTATGGTTTTATGGTGTGATAAGATGCTTTGCATTAATTTGATGGTATGGATTTTGTTGAGAATTGCTTTATGTCCTAACACATGGTCTATTCTGGAGAATGTTCCATGTGCACTAGAGAAGAAGGTGTAGTTGTCCGCTGATGGATAGAAAGTTCTGTATATATTGATGAGGGCTAGTTGGTTAATTGTGGCAATAAGGTCTTCTGTGTCTTTATTGAGGTTTTTCTAGACAATCTGTCCAACATTGAGAGTGGAGTGTTCAAGTCTTCCACTATTATTGAGGATTCATCTATCTCCTTTTTGAGTGTAATCAGTGTTTCTTTGATGTTATTTAGGTGCTCTAATATTAGGTGCATAAATGCTTAATATTGTTAAGTTCTGTTTGTGTATTGAACCTTTCAGCAATAAATAGTGTCCATCCTTGTCCACAGTGGTGGATTTTACATTAAAATCTATTTTATCTGGGATTAAAATGCCACACCTGCTCTTCTTTGTTCATTGTTAGCTTGATATATGTTCTTCTGTCCTTTAATTTTTGGTTTGTTCACATGTTTAAGTCTAAGGTGAGTTTCTTGTAGGCAACACATGGTTGGGTCGTGTCTTTTGATCCAAGATATCACTTGATGTCTCTTTACCAGAGCATTCAGTCCATTCACATTCAATGTGATTATTGATAGGTATGTGTTCAGTGCTGCCATTGTGATTTGTTTATTTTTGTGTTGATGTTTTCTCTGTTGTTCTTATTAATCTATTCTGGGACATTCTTCTTTGCGAGTTGATTTTTCACCTTTTTCAGGGTTGGTTTTGTGGTTGTTGAGACTCCTGTATTACATTTCTCCATTTGATATGTTGCATCTTTATTGTGCTTTATGGCTGTCCCTGAGACCACCCCCTTAATAAACTATGTACAAACCTAATTTCAACTACTACCGTTCTTATCAACTTCCTCTGCATCTGGAAGGGCTATAACGACTGTAGTACACCCCTCTTTTTTTTTTTTTTTATTTAACATGACTGAGTGAAAATGTACATTCCCGTATAAATTTACATGCCCACCGATATGCTACTTCCACTGCTCTCCCTGTCTGGTGACAGCACACTATTCCTCTTTGCTCCATACATGTCTCATCCTCCCAACAGCCTCCTTTCCCCTCCTCTCCACCTACTCTCCTTCCTCCAGCCAGAGGTCAGCAGGATGAAAATCCTATAAATGTATAGAACCAGAAAGTGCATCCAATATATGGTCACTCTGCATTGCCAAGTCCAATCCATTCCTGTCCAAAGAGTGGACCTGTGTTATAATTTATGGATAAAGGCAGCATCAGGGCCAGGGGACACCCCTCTTTTTAATATGATGACATCATAGTTTTCATGATATGATCACTGGATTATTTCTTTCACTATTATAGCTTTGATTGAGTTTGGAGCCTTCACTAACTGGGTAGGATTCTGGGTGATGTGTCCTGTAATTGCTTCTAAAAAACAAAGTTAGTAGTTTTGTTCTTCAAAGCCAAGAGATTCTTTCAGTATTTCTTGTAGCCTTGGGTTGGGTTTTACAAAAAGTCTGAGTTTCTGCTTATCTACGAATGTCTTAATTTAATTTTCATATTGGAGAGATAGTTTTGCAGGATATATAATTCTTGGTTGGAAGTTCTTCTCCTTAAAAGCTTTGAATGTGTCGTACCACTGTCTCTGTGCCAGCATTGTTTCTGCTGAGAAAGCTGACAAAAGCCTACAGGGTTACCCTCTGAATGTTAGCTTCGCTTTGAGTCTTGCTGCCTTGAAGAGTTTCTGCTTATGTTTTATTTTGTTAAGCTTGATTATAATATGTCTGGGAGTCTTTCTTTTGAGATCTGTATTGAGTGGCATTCAATATGTATCTTGGATATCTATATTCTCTCATAATTTCTGGGAAGTTTTCTGTCAGCAGCTCAGCAACAATACTCTCTGTGTTCTCAGGCGTCTCTCCCTGTTCAGGAACTCCAATTAATTTTTGATTGTTCCTCTTCATAGAGTCCCACATGCTTCTCAATGCTTCTTCATTTGTCTTGTTTCTTTTTTCTGATTTCTCCTCGTAGATGCTCTAGTCAGTAGCTCTGTCTTCCAAATCAGAAAGTCTATTTTCCATTTGTTCCATTCTGTTTTCTTGGCTTTGAATCGAAGTTTATATGTCTTTGATTTTGTTCTTCATCTGTTGGATAACAGAGTACTGATGTTCCATCAGGTCATACAGCTTGCTTAATTTTTCATTTTGCTCTGCTGCATTTTGTATAAGGGCTTCGAGGGCTTCATTTATAATCCTTTTGTATTCACCTTCCTATAGTTTCAGAAAAGCTTCTTCATCTGGGAAGTTCTGAGGTGGTTTCTTTTGGGGGCCTTCTGATGCCATGGGTGATTTCTTGGTTATGGTTTTCTCCAGAGTTTGTTGCTTTTGGAGCATCATGTGAGTCAATAGATACTGGGAGAGATTCTGTGAGTATGGACCACAGCTGTTTCTCTAGGCCATTTTAAAATGAGAGACAAAAAGTATCTGACAGCTTCCAAAGTCAGTGAGGTTTGCAGGTGTATAGGTCACTCTTCCCAGATGGCAAATTAAGCACCTCTATATCAAACACCAGATGTTATAAACTAGCTCAAAATACAGAAAGGCTACTGCCCTGCTGGCCTCTGATGTCAGGCCCCCACTGTAGGCGACACTGTGTAGAATTCTGCTTTTCTGCCAGAAAATCTCTCTTCTGGGCAGGGGCTGCCTCCCAACCCAGGAATTTGGTCCAGCTGAGGCTTCTGTATGGGTAATCCACCGCCCAGTGGAACAAGATAGTGTCCCACTGAAGCTCACCACCTCTCTGGGACCAGGCTACCAGTGGAAAGGGAGGCCAAAAGTGCCGATATGCTCAGAGTCCACAGCCTCTGTTGCTTGACCCCAGCCACATGCGACACTGTGCAAAACATTGCCTCTCTGCTGGAAAAGCACTCTGCCCCAGGCAGGTGCCACCTCCCAGCCTAGGAACTAAGTCCAGCTGGGGCCTCCATGTGGGTGTATCCATCTCCGAATGGATCAAGGTGGCGTCCTGCACAAGCTTGCCACTGTCTCCTTACAGCTACTATATGGCAGAGGTAGAAAGATAGGCCAAAGGTGCCAAGGTGAACAGAGTCCAAAGCCAGGCTCTCAGAATATGATAGTTGCACTTGTTGATCCCACCAGCAGTGCGTCTGAGATTAGCAGCTAGTCAAGTCCCGCCTCAGCCCACCTGCTAAGACAGAGAAAAAAAAATTAAAATGGTGAGTTACCTTCAGTCTGTGCAAGCCCACACTCACCAAGAGTGGGGTCAGCAAAAGAGGAGGTTTTACATTCAGTGGTATGAAGTCCAAATTAACAGCCCTGTGCCACATCCTAGTGCTCACTAGGTGTCCAGAAGGCTCTATTTAGTTATCAATTCAGGTCTTGGTTTGCAGAGGAATTTAGGGAGATGCGTGTTTAGTCCACCATCTTGACTCCCCCCCCGATTTTTTTCTTTTTTTCTGCATTCATTGTTTTCCAAACTTTTTAAAGTTAAAGCTAATATTTACCTTGAAGAAGGCTGAAGTGGGCCTGACCCAAGCCGTGATATTTTCAGTCACATCACATGCATGCGAAAGCTGGGCAATGAACAAAGAAGACAGAAGAAGAATTGATGCCTTTGAATTGTGGTGTTGGAGAAGAATGTGGAATGTACCATGGACCGCCAAAAGAACAAACAGATCTGTTCCAGAGGAAGTACAACCAGAGTTCACCTTCGAAGCAAAGATGGCAACACTGCCTCCTACATAGTTTAGACACGTTGTCAGGAGGGATCAGTCCCTGGAGAAGGACATCATGCTTTGTAGAGTGAGGGTCAGCAAAAAAGAGGGAGACCCTCGACAAGATGGATTGACACAGTGGTCTCAAGGATGAGTGGACATGGCACAAGACCGTGTTTTGTTCTGTTGTTCATAGGGTCACTATGAGTTGGAACCGACTTGACGGCACCTATCAACAACAGTAACCATTCTTCTTTTATTATTGTTGTGCTTTACAGCTCAAGTTAGTTCTTATACAAAAATTTATGCACATATTGTTATGTGACCCCATTTGTAATCTGTATAATGTGACAGTACACTCCACCTTTCTGACCTGGATTTCCTATGTCCATTTCAACCAGCTTCTTCCCTTTCTGCCTTCTCCCCTCACCTTCACACAGGAGCTGCCCACTGAGTCTCATATATCTACCTGAACTACGACACACACTCTTCATGAGCATTACTTTATGTTTTATAGTGCAACCTAATCTTTGTCTGAAAAGTTGGCTGTGGGGAAGTTTTTAGTTCTGGATCAACAGAGAGTCTGGGGGCCATGTTTTCAGGGGTTCCTCTAATGTAAGTCAGACCATTAAGCCTGGTCTTTTTTGATGAATTTCAGTTCTGCACCTCACTTTCTTCCTGTTCCTTCAAGGATTGTCTGTTGTGTTCCCTGTCAGGGAATTCATTGGTGGTAGGTGAGCACCATCTAGTTCTGATCTGAGGGTTCTGGAGTCTCTGGTTATGGGGTCTTTTTCGTCTCTTGGGCTAATCTTTTACTTGTGTCATTGATGTTCTTCATTCTTCTTTGCTCCAGGTGGGTTGGGAACAACTGATACATTTTCAATGGCTGCTTCTCACTTTTAAGACCCTAGATGCCACTCACCAAAGTAGGATACATAACATTTTCTTAATAAACTTTTTTATGCCAGTTAACCTAGATTTCCCCAAAGCCATGGTCCCTAGAGCTGCATCCCCGCTACTCTATCCCTTGAAGTGTATAGGTGTGTTCAGAAAACTTCTTAGTAAGGCTATTCTTTTTGTCATCAAAGAAAAGACCAGTAATTTTTTAAAAGAAAGTTCTACATTGCTAAAATCTCTTCCTTGTCACTTGCAATTACTCTGTCCTGACACCACTTTTTGGGGGACTATTTATTGTTTTTTTCCACTATTTTATCAGTCATCAAGGTCTAATATTTCTCATGGTTTTACGGTTCTAGGATGATGAACTTCTGGTTCATCTCAGTGAATCTCTCTGTTCATTGGGTGTTTACTGATTTAAAGTGAATACATTTATCCTCCTGTTAGGTTTTTGACAGAGTTGCCAAGGTAACAATGGCTGAGGGGAGTTTGGGGGTGTAAATCAATATTATACCAAATATTAATACCAGAGTCACAGGAAAGATAAGTTTCTCTGGACACCAGCATTATAAAGGTGCAATGGTGAAACCCAGGAGACCATAGAAAATATTCCAGAAAGGAGTGAGATCATGGGGAAGCCAACCAAACGTAAAAGTGATGGAACTGATGATGCTGTATGTTGACCCAAGAAGAAATATACTTAAGATAAAGAACAAAGAAGCCTTTCTTGCCCTGTTTACTCAAGCCAAAAAAACAAACATGGGGGGCTTGGGAAACTTTATTTTCTTAATTTCTTTCTTTTCTCTTCCTGTCTCTGTCTCTCTCTTTCTTCCTCTTTATCTTTTTCCTTTCTTTTTTGGAATACTGAATTCTTTTGTTTGTTTCTCCCTAACCCAAAGGTTTTGAAGTTTCAAGTATATGAATGAGGAAATGCTGCTGTCTGAGCAGACCAACCTCCATGAAATCAAGGCCAAGGCTGTGGTCACATGCACCTGAGTAGTGATAGAGTGGGGATCCCCACTAGTAGAGATAAATATTAACATGCCTCTCTATAGAAGAAATTATTCAAAGGATGAGATAACCCTGACAATTTAAGGAAGAGCAAGAGTTCTGAGAAGTACATGTACACATAACACAAAGCTACGTTAACATCTGCAGTTGCAGCAGAGACAGTTAGGACATAAACAACAGTGGCAGAGACAACTGCCATCAAGAAGTGGGTAGCTACAACTTTGAGAGAGCAGTGGACTAGCAGTGAATGCTATTTCTGTTACAGGAACATAAAACTGAAAGCTGAAAATCACATTTATTCTTTTATATGCTTTGCTTTCCAGCAAGTCACATGTTCATCCACCTTCTCTTTATTTAAAAACTTTATAATAATTATTTTCCCTTCTTACAGTGCCTCTCAAAGTACAGTTGACAGAATGCTGTGGTTGACCAGTTTGGTTATTTTAAAAAAATCTCAAATCAGCATTTCTAATTGACTACAGAAGACCAGATGGAGATAAATAGACTAGTGTGTTCCAGTTGCTTTGTTCTCCGTTGTAACCAAAGCAGGAAGTTTCAGAGCAAACCTCCAGTTCTCAGGAAGCTTACGTCAAACTGAGTATTGACATCCTGTTGAATATTGTCTTAAAATTGTTTCTTCTCAATCCTAGATATTCACTTTTTGAATTATGTTTGTGTAATCTATCCTGAAATTTGTATTTTCTTTTATTCTCGGAAGACTATACATAAATTCTAGTGACAGATGGAATATCTCCATGACTAATAATGGTAAACGCTAAATATATATTTTTAGTATTAAGTGCCTATAATTATAACTCAATTTATATTCCTATTTCCTGTCCTTTTTTCACTTGATCTCTCAAATAGATCTCTGGGTAATAAAGTTCTAATCTGTTAGCTATGTAGTTATTGCACTAAAAGTAAACAACACCTTCAACGGAGCATCCTGGTATCTCCCTCCAGCACATGTTATTTAACATTGAAGAGAGGAAGGTGACATGCTGCTGCATCCAGCTCTTAGAGCTGTATGACTTTGGCTAAGACCCTTAACCTGTCTGGCTTTGATTTTCTCACCTGCAAAATGAGAGGTGTGGGTTCAAAGATCCTAGTACATCCTGTGCAATCCATAGGAGAGTAGAAATCTTTACGTCAAGTACTGTAAAATCATATCTTTCAAATTACAAACAAAACAAATACATATTTGAAGTGTGAGCCACAGGATAAGTACAGCATGTCTTCCTAGATGAATTGGTTAGGATTCTTTCTGGTTGCAAGTAATAAAAATCCAACTCTATCTTGCTTAGGCAAGAAGGTCCAGCAATGTCTAACAGAAACCAAAGACAGAAATTCAGCAGGATATAAGGATCCAGGAAGGTGAATGTCATCTGGACTGCCCTTCCCTCCTTTTGTACATCTGCTCCATTCCACCTTATTTCTGTGGATCACATTATTTGGCTTCTCCTAACCACATGATGGAAGATAGGACACCTTGCATTATGGACTGAATTGTGTTCCCCCAAAAGATATGTTGAAGTTTTAACTCCTGTCCCTATGAATTGGACTTTGTTTAGAAACGGGAACTTTTTTGAAGATGTTACCAGTTACATTTATATGAGGTCATTCCTAATCCCTTCTGAGCAGTGTTTTCTAACGGCAGGGATAGACACAAGGGATGAAGACACCATGTAAAGGTGCATCTACAAGTCAAGGGACACTGAATTTCTGAGAGACCCCTAAAAATAGGTAAGAAGCATGGAACATTTCCTCTTTCAGAACCCTCAAGGAATCAACATGGTTGATACTCTGATTTAGACTTCTAGCCTCCAAAACTGTAAGACAATTTCTATTCATTTAAAGTATCAGTTTTGTGGACCAGACTTGACGATCTGACAGACTGGAGCATCCTCTAAAGGCTTGGCTGCTGGACTCTCTGTTAGCCCAGAACTGAAACCATCCTGAAGCAAGACAAGGGTTGGACTGGACTATAAGACATAAAATGATACTGGTGAAAATTGTGTTTCTTGACTTAGATGGATAGATGAGGCTAACTGGGAAGAACCTGTCCATAGGTGAAATGAGAGAGCAGGGGGGCACAGGAGGTGAGTAGACATGAGAAATACAGGATAGAGAGAGGAGTGTGCTGTCACAGTGTGGGAAGAGCAACGTGTATGTCTAAGTTTTTGTATGACAAAGTGACTTGGATTGCAAACTTTCATTTAAAGCACAATAAAATATTTTTTTAACTACCCACTTTGTGATATTTTGTTATGGCAGCCGTAGGAAACTAAAACACTCTGACAGCTGCTGAATTTATAATTTAAGGAAGATGGCTCTCTCTCAAGCCATAAGGTTTTCACTGAGTGGTTTTTTTCAGAAGTAGATCCATGTTAAATGTACCATGAACGGCCAAAAGAACAAACAGATCTGTTCTGGAAGAAGTACAACTAGAGTGCTACTTGGAAGCAAAGATGGCAAGACTGTGTCTTACATAGTTCGGACATGTTGTCCAGAAGGATCAGTTCCTAGAGAAGGACATCATGCTTTGTAGAGTGGAGGGAGAGTGAAAAAGAGGAAGCCCCTTAACAAAATGTATTGACACAGTAGCCGCAACGATGGGCTTATGCATAAAAACAATTGTGGACTTGACGCAAGAACAGGCAGGGTTTCATTCTATTGTTCATAGGGTTGCTATGAGTCAGGACCGACTTGACGGCACCTAACAACAACAAGAGATCCATCCCAAGTCCTTCTTCTCAGTCTGTCTTAGTCTGGAAATTTCAGTGAAATTTGTCTGCCATTGGTGACCCTGCTGGTATTTGAAATATTGGTGGCATACCTTCCAGCATCATAGCAACACGCAAGCCACCACAATACAACAAACTGACAGATGAGTGGTGGGGTCTTTGTCATGGATTGAATTGTGTCCCCCCCAAATGTGTGTAGCCATGTGGCTGGGCCACGATTCCAAGTATCTTATGACTGTCCTCCATGTTGTGGTTTTCCTATGCGGTATGTTAAAGGATTAGGGTGGGACTGTAAATCCCTTTATCAGATCACCTCCCACTCCACTGTAAAGGGAGTTTCCCCGGAGTGTGGCTTGTACCACCCTTAATCCTCTCATCCTGCAAGAAATAAAAGAAAAAGGAAGCCTGCTGAGAATTGGGAATCTCACACCATCAAGAAAGCAGAACTGGGAGATGAGCACGTCCTTCAGACCCCGAGGTTCCTGTGCCAAGACACTCCCTGGACAAAGACTGATGTAATACCAGACTTCCCTCCAGAGCCAACAAGGGTGAAAGCCTTTCCCTAGAGCAGACATTTCAAATTTGGACTTGTAGCCTACCAAACTGTGTAAGATTAAACCTTCCTTTGTTAAAGCCATCCACTTGGTGCTATTTCTGTTAGAGCAGCCCTAGCTGACTAAAACAGTATTTCTCTACAGGCAGAAAAACAAGCCAATTTCTCTTCTATAATGGAACAGATCCAAAATTGAGTAAAATTTGCCATGAAGGTACCACATGCTTTTATGCAACAAATGACATAGAGACATTCTAGCCTAAAAAAGGAAAAAGTTAAAGGTTTCCTTCTGACCTCGTACTTCTTTAAAATCTTTTTCTTAATAAGAAAAATGAGACTAAATAATATATGCATGTCTCCAGCATATCACCCGAGACTAGGCTGAGCCTATTGAAATGATAAATATGAGTTAAAACTGCACAGAGCCACATACTGTAGTGGTTTAGAGTACAAGCTCCAGAATCAGGCTGTTTAGAGTGGAATCACAGATTTATTATTTATTGTATGAGTACCTAGGACACTCTGGCTAATTTCTTTTGCCTTGATTTCTTCATCTATAAGATAGGGCTAAATGGATAGCCTCCTTCATAGGGTTGTAAAAATTAATGAATTAAGACAAATGCTTAGACCAGGGATGGCACATAGCAAGTTCTCAATAAATATTGGATGAGTAAAAAAAAAAAAATATCGAAAGCTTCTGACCATTAACCAAAAGCAAGATTCTAGTGTCAGAAGGGCATTTGTTTTTATACAAGATTTGATCCCCGAGGGCAGCCCAACTCATTTTAGTCCCTGATTCCTGCCCTGAAAAGGCTTTATTGATTGATTGATTGATCTTCTAATTCTTAACAAATTTTAGTTCTGATTTTATGTCAACATACTCTCTGACGTCACAGTGATGACCCTGAGCATATCACAATTCCTTTCTGGTTCTTACTCTACCTGCTCTACATTGGCAACTTGATCCACCTGTTCTTCAGGGCTTTCTGGACTGTTCCACCCCAATAACCTTGCACTGCCTTCAGCTTTCACTCACTTTAAAAGGTGCAATGTTCCAGCTCTAACTTAGGTTCCAAAAGAATCTCTTGATCTCTGGAAAGCTGTTATTTAAAAGTTGAAATTGAGGGAGGATCTTGGTATATAAGTGTTTATGCTTCTGTAAATAGTACTGAATATGGTGTCCAACATCTGCCATTGGTAATTAGATAGGTCATGCTTTAGGACTATTATTGTTCTTTAAGAATTACTATTTTTAGTAAATAGACATGATAGAAAAAATTAACTAGGGTATGTTGATGTGTGCTGTTGAGTCGGTTCAGGTTCAGTGGCAACCCTCTAAGATGCAGTAGAATTGCCCCTTGGGGTTTACCAAGGAGCGACTGGTAGATTTGAACTGTTAACCTTTTGGTTAGCAGCCAAGTTCTTAACCACTATGCCACCAGGGTTCCTACAAAGCTATGGACTAGTCTTTATTACTCTGAGAGAGTAAACTAGGCAGTAAGTTCACATAGCCATAAACCAGGCACCATCATTCACTTGGTGGCAGTTACCTGAATTATAAATATAATAATGGCTCACAAGAAATAGTGAATTTTCATAGGATTGGCAACATAGAAATAAAATACTTGATAACAAATACCCATTTTGTGTCCAGTGTCATAGTTTAATCATTTAAAGAAAAAAGTGTCAGTGTTGATTATATAGACAAAATAGAAATGATTACAGGAATTATGACTGGCCGTTTAAGCGGTGACCTTTTTTGTACAAGTTGTTTACAAACCATAAATTTGTTGAAAAATGAACATTTAATACTTTATGTATTTCTTTAAATAGTATTATAACAGAGATGATACCATTATTCCTATTTAAAGGATAAAAAACTAGAAGTAGGAAAGATTAGGTAACTTGCCCGTGTTGACATTTTAAAAGGACCAAGAACTCAACAACTCAATCACATTTGTCTCAACTCCAAATTGTGGATTTTCCCCATTTTCTCATAAGTCTTGTTACTATGTAGATTGTATTTAAATGTGTAGAAGAATTCAGCTATCCTGGTTTGTAGAATCTTCATCCGTAAGAATCTTCCAGAAAATAATACTTGGGTCTTGTGTAGTTTTGACCACCCTGAAAGCAGAATTTTAGGCATGGTAATATTTTGAGGTTCTTTCTTGCTTTTTAATTCTCAATTGAATTACTATCTGCATGCTCCTCACTAAACTTTGTGACTTCTGATACCTACCAGACCTGTAGGTTTTATCTGAGCTGGCCTTGAAAAGGTATCCTTCATCAGAAATCAGTATTGTGAGGTGACTAGGTAGAAAATTACCTCATTGTGTCATAATTATCCCATCATGATTCATAACCACACAAGAGGTTGGAGATGTAAAACTTTTCTGGTCCTTCTGCTTCCCCTGCACCAACCAGACCTGTTTCATCCCTGTGAGGCCTCGGCTGGAGTCACCACTCAGGGAGGAGCCTCCCAGACTCCTGCCACCAGAGGGTCCACTGGGAAGCCCTGTTAGTGGAAAAGCCAAGTTAAGCTTCGGCCTTCCCTCAAAGTGTTTTGTTTTGTATCACGCCAGAACCACCTCAAATGCTGCCAGAAGAAATCCTTTCCTGAAATAGCTACAGTGATCTGACGGTCTCTTCAAAAGCATTTCCCCCTGTCCCAGGCCAGAGGGCCTGTCCTGCAAAGCTGGAACAGGCCAACTTGGACGGGAGCTGAGGAGCTACGGTCATGGACCCGTGATGCTCGGGTCCAAGTGTCGCAGGCCTAAGAGTAGCGCCAGCTCTGGGGAAAGACAGGGAGAAGGGCAAGAGCTGGGCCCATGGAGCACCTGCGGCCCCTGAGGAGGCTGCAAGGTCTGTGGCCAGGGGGACCCCTGGACACCACTGTGAGCCCCTGCCCAATATGACAGCACACACCGCTCACCCTTGGCTGAGTTACTTGGGGTCCTAGGTTTAATGCTGAGCAGAAAACAGAAATAATCTCTTGTAAACTACTGAGAAAAGCCCTTGTTCCGAAAGAGCATCAGAAGACCCTTCTAGTCTCAATTACTAATTACAAAAGTACCACCTAGGGTAGACGTCTCAAAATTAGTTGTTTCCCAAACTGACTTCTGAAGCCCTGCTCTTGTCTCTAGAACTAGCCCCTTTTCCTGAAAACCTTTTTTTAGTTGTTATTTTTTTAATTTTAAACTCAGCCCCAAGTCCAATTCTCTTTTCCATCAACCTGACATCTTTATAGGCTCCTAAGACATTATGGTGTAGAGTATAGTCAGTGTAGGCTGACCTGTGAAAACGTGTCTTGTAGAATTAAAATCTGCTTTTTTCTCCCTGCAGTATAATGATCTTATTATCAACATAATAATATGCAAAGAAGTTTTTAAAGAAAATACAGGATTTATCAGTAAAACAAATATGGGGTCCTGGTGATATCGTGGTTAAGAGTTCCACTGCTAACCAAAAGGTCAGAGTTCACATCTACCAGCCGCTCCTTCAAAACCCTGTCGGACAGTTCTGCTCTGCCTTATAGGGTGTCTATGAGTCAGAACTGGCTCAATAGCACCTAACAACAACAACAAAACAAATACAATAAAACAGCATAGGAAACGTTAGTCCTCAGCTCTATTCTGAAAGCATTTGTGACCTCCAGGTTTTTGCTACGGAGTGAACAGCTAAGCCACCAGAGCATGGAACACCAGATACAAGTGTGACTTTAGATAAGGTGTTTGTGTGTCTATGATATTTGATGGATATTTGATCTACTTTTGGTATGATTTTTCTTCTGACTGAAATGTCGGGAGGTGAATGGAAAGACATGTCAGGCCTCTGTGCTTTCTTCTTCAGTGTACTGTGCCTCAGTTGTTACAAGTGGAGGTGGAGCAGAAATTTGCAACAGTTCTACAGATAACTTCCTTCACCTTCTAAGTTGGAGGTTGGCTGAAGGAAGGAAGAAGAAAGGTGACTAACAGAGTCCCTGCTGGCTACATCTTCCACCTAAATAACTACTGAGCCACTAAATTCCTCCTCGTGGTCAAAAGTGCCCCAGGACTGGATTGCCTATAAATACCTCAGCACTTAAATACCTTAACCTTCTCTCTCTCTCTTTTTTTTCTCTGTCTGTTGACACCTGACCTCTGTTTCACAGAAAAAAAGTCGGCAGGTCTCTGGCCCACCAACTGGACTACTGATCTTGGATTTGCCAACTATTGCAACCCCCTGAGCCAGCAGAGGCCTCTGTTCTGCTACTGGCCAGCAGATTTTAAATTTGTCAGCCCCTGCAACCACAAGAGCCAGCAGAAGTCTTCAGCCTGTTGCCTGACCCATGGATTTGGGACTTGCTAGCCCTGGTGTCACAGTGGTTAAGTACTACAGCTGCTAACCAGAAGGTCAGCAGTTCAAATCCACCAGGTGGTCCTTGGAAACTCTATGGGGCAGTTCAGCTCTGTCATACAGGGTTGCTATAACTAGGAATCAACTTGACCCTTGTGGGCTGGTTTTTTGGTTTTGTTTTGTTTTGTTTCCTTTTCTTTTTCAGTAGCTCCCACAAAGATGTGAACCATTTTCTCACAATTTGGGGAGCCATTTCCTTGATGTAAATTTCTCCATATGTATACTTATATATACTCCACTGGTCTTACTCCCCTAGACAACCCAGCCTAAGTAGCATCCTTATAATGAATATAAAAAATGTGGCAGAAAATTTTAAATTTATTTTAAAATTTTAAAAACAACTCACCCATTAACGGATCTTACAATCTTGAGTAAGTCATGAATCATTCTTCACCATTGTTTTCCTCATTTACAAACTGAGGTTAATAAAATAATAAAATAATGGATGGATTATTCTGTCTATATGGTATTTTCAGTCGTATCATATGCACGCGAAAGCTGGACAATGAACAAAGAAGACAGAAGAATTGATGCTTTTGGATTGTGGTGTTGGAGAAGAATGTTGAATATACCACTGACTGCCAAAATAACGAACAGATTTGTTCTGGAAGAAGTGCAACCAGAGTGCTCCTTGGAATCAAAGATGGCAAGACTGTGTCTTACATACTTTGGACATGGTGTCAGGAAAGATCAGTCCCTGGAGAAGGACATCATGCTTGGTAGAGTGGAGGGTCAGCACAAAAGAGAAAGACCCTTGACAAGATGAATCGACACAGTGGCCACAACAATGGGCTTAAGCATAAAAACTACTGTGGACATGGTGCAAGACCAGGCTGTGTTTTGTTCTACTGTTCATAGGGTCACTATGAGTCAGAACTGACTCGATGGCACTTAACAACAACAACAATCTAACAAAGATGTAAGATTATATACAATAAAATAATGGATAGATTAGCACTTTGCAAAACACAGCATGCCACGCTTATAATTATTGCTGCTGTAAAGTTACAGTTTTTAAAGAAAAACTGTTTAGTGGGGTTACAATGAAAATGATAGCAAAAGATAGAGGCATAGTTCAAGCGAATTTCATTAAAGTAATTTGCAATTACAGTCCATCTTCAAGATGCAAGGTTGTCCCAAGACTTAGAGTAGGATAGGATAATTCAGAGGGACCCAAATCAAAGGAGTGGGAGTTGAGGTTCTTTACACTAAAAGGCAAGGAAGTTATAGATTTCTCCAGGAGTTCTGATCCGTTTCAGGGAGTGTGTGCGACTGAGGGATTCCGATTAGCATAATCATAAGGAATAACAGGATCAAACTAGATTGTTTAGGGTTGTTGCTAGAATTATTCTGTCCTGAGGATTTTCTGGAATTTAAGGATAACCCCAAATGATACATTAGAACAGCAAGAGACCAGATAAGATGACCTAAACCTCCTAAATCTTTAGAGTACAGATGGAGTTATTATTTTTGGCAAGTATATAAAAGTCTGTGGTGGTTATGCACTCAGATTTCTGGTGTTTGTATCAAATTCAAATAGGGACTTTTTGAAGTATTTTATGTTCATTAACTGGTAAACACCGACATCTCAGTAAATTAAAGCACACACAAGTTAACTTCCCTAAAGTTTTACAGAACTTGATTTTGAGCCCAGGCATAGTAACTTGTGTCTATGCTGTTAATCACCATGCTGTGCTGCTCATGCTATGACCGCTTTGTCAACCATGCTTTTAAATGACATCTTACATAACCATAAGACCATGGAAGAATTAGGTGGTTTATTTAAAACAGGTTTCTGGGATACAGGGCTTGTATGGGCACATGCACACACACCCTACACCCACACCCCCACACAGTTAGTTGATAACTAATTTTGTATAGTTTCATGACAAACTTATCTGATAGCTGCAAAAGTATTACAGATTATAGCCTTTGTTTTGATAAAAATAAAAGAGTAAAGATGTATAGCTCAGATAGATTGAAGGGTGGGATATAGAGGCATGGTAGCAATTTCTGGACATTTTGATAAATGTATAGATGATTTGTAAGCCTGTGTGTTCATCAGTAAATTTAGTAACCATAGGAATAACTTATTCACACTGTGGCCTCTGAGTTCTTTGGGCTCATTTTCAATGACTCCTGTGTTCATATCTTGTATCTTGTCGCCATTTAAAAGTGTTTTGTTGCTAAAATAAAATGTTTAAATATTCTAATCTATGACCAGTTTCCAGTCTTTTCATCTCTCTCAATCGAACACTTCTACCATTCTTGAACTCTTCAACCCTCTCCTGTTACTAATTTCCATCCATTTTCATGGTCTGTAACTTCAACTTCTTTTTTGTTAATATGCCTAACCTTTGACCCTGTTACTCTTCCTTCTTGCTTACTTGCCTATCCTTTTACTCAACTCTTGTTAAACTCATTCCCTCTCTGATCTGGTACCTTATCTGCTTAGCATTACTGGAGACAACAACATAGCTGTGGCTATTTTTTCCGCTGTAAACTCTTAGTCTTCAGTCTTCCCGCTAGCCTTGTGTATTACCCTATCTTTAATCTCTCTCACATTTTCATAGTAGCTGTATCCTATCCGACCTTTTCTACTCTTTCCATACTTCAAACCCTTCCATCTACACTTCCTCACTTTTTAGTAACTGCCTTGAATTTGTGTTTCTTGAAGAACAAGAAGACCTTGTATAAAAATTCTTTTAACTTCCTCAGATTCAACTACCTCATTGTATGAAGTTTCATCTCCTCTAGTTGCAATGGAAGAAGTTAATACAGTTCTATGTAATACAGACTTCAGTATGGATTCCACTTGAATGTGAAGACAACTAAAATCCTCACAAGTGTACTGGTAAACATCATCACGATAAACAGCAGAAATTAAAGTTGTCAATGATTTCATTCTACTTAGATCAACAATCAATGTCTATGGCAATAGCAGTCAAGAAATTAAGTGACAGTGTATCAGGCAAATCTATTGAGATTTGTATCAAGAAAATGGCTCAAGCAGCTGTATAGCTTGTAACATTCCAAGTCCATGGGTCAGAAAAGAGGCTTCTCCTGATTCATGTAGCTGCAGGTGCTGGAGAACCCAAGAGCCCCAGGCTAGAGAGAGCTGTTGCTCACAGGCTGTGAAGATGAATGCATCCCAAGATTTGCAGACAAGATCTCAGGTAAGCTGGTAACTCAAGTCCCAAGAACTGGAGGTCAGACAAACTGGAGCTAGCTGCAGGGATCCAGAACAAGCAAAGGCCCCTGGAACCTGCCTGAATGTCTGTCCATGCTTGATGCAGACCACATGCCCAAGGTAACTCCCCTTCTACTGATTGACTACTCACAGCAGATTCTATCATGGGAGTGATCACACATCAGATCTCAACAGGGCAGTGATCAAAACGTCATACAGCTGCCAAAACACTGAGAATCATAGCCCAGCCAAGCTGACACACAGTCTTAACCCTTACACACACACAGGGAAGAAATACTCATAATTACAGTCGTTGTTTCTACAACTGGTCACATGGTTTAAACAGTATTTAGAACTCCCTTCTTCCACCACCTATTCGGTATTCCCTTTACCCTCCACAAGCACCTCAGCTGGTTGTGGTTCTTTGCTAGGTGGGGTGACCCAAACTTACATTTCTGAAGGGTTTAGGCCTTTAGTAGTCATGTCAGAATTGAGTTGCGGTAGTTTTCCGTTGATTTTAATCACAGGCCATAGTAGTACTAAAAGATCCCCTAAGGAATTTCCTGTATTGCAGACATAGTCTTCTTTACCCCCATTATGTAATACTAATCTGATTTCCCCTTGGTATTCAAGATTAATCAAACCAGCCAATATGCTAACTCACTTCTTTATCCATTGATTCAGAGGTATGAGAAGCCCAAAGTGACCAGGTGCCATTCTTAACTTCTAGTTCAGTAGAGTCACTGTTATGTGTCCTGGAGGGAGCATATGGTTGCAGGGACAGGAAGCAAAAATCTTTCAAGTGAGTCACTAGGGGTAATAGTGATACTACTCCCATTTCTACTCCTTTATTCCCGGGCCAATGAATTCTGGCTATGGGAGAAAAATTACCATATATTAGATGCTGATTGGGAGTATGTACAACCTCCTGGAGAATAATATTCCAACCCAGCAAAGTATTTCCACCTAACTGGTACCATAATTATATCTTTAGGAAGCCATTCCATCATGCTATCAAGCCAGCTACTTCAGGCTGATGGGAAATGTGGTACGACCAGTGAATTCCATGAACAGGGACCCATTGCCACACTTTGTTTGCTGTGATATGAGTCCCTTGATGCAAGGCAATGCTTTGTGGGATACAGTGATGGTGGATAAGACATTCTGTGAGTCCATAGATGATAGTTTTGACAGAAGCATTGTATCAGGGAATGCAAATCCACATCCAGAGTGTCTGTTCCAGTGAGAACAGAATGCTGCCTATTCCATGATGAGAGTGGTCCAGTGTAATCAACCTGCCACCAACTTGCTGGCTGTTTCCCTTGAGGAATAGTGCCATATCAGGGACTGAATATTGATCTCTGCTGCTGCAGAGTGTCAGCACTGGTGAGTGGAAGTCCATGTTGCTGATCCCATGCATAATTTCCATCCTTCCTGCCACCATAACCACTTCATTCATGAGCCCATTGGGCAATGACAGGAGTGACTTGAAAGAATGGGTGACTGCTTTCCATGTAACACGGCATCCTATCCACTTGATAGTGAAAGTTTTCCTCGGCCAAGTCACCCGCTGGTGAGCATTCACATGAGATCTAAATATCTTCGCACCTTTACCCCATTCAGAGAGGTCTATCCACACTTTTTTTGCCTGTATCTCCTCATTTCCAATTTTCTAATCATGTTCTTTCCAAGTCCCAGACCACCCAGGCAGACTACTGGCCACAGCACTATGAATCAGTATACAATCACATATCTGGCTATTTCTCCTTCTAAGCAAACAACCAGGTACAGTGCTCAAAGTTCTATCCAGTGGGAGGATGTCCCTTCACTGCTATCCTTCAGGGAGGCCCTAGAAAGGGGGTGCAGTGCTGCTGCTGTCCATTTTCAAGTGGTGCCTGCAAATCTGACTTACATAGAATAACTATCACAGCAATCTTCAAGGATGCTGGGACTTCCTTCACAAATTTGTACCTCACTGTTGGTACTCTATGTGTGGGTCTGTGGGTCTAATGTAATAAATCCATTCTAACAATCCAATTTCCTTAAGTCTTTGGATACCTTCTACATATACCAAGGCAAGTCTGGTACTTCAACTTAATTTGGTGTAGGTCACTGTGTAAAGACATTGTTCAGGGAATCAAACAAACTATTAGATCATTTCCTAACCTCTCAAGCTGAAACAACAATGAAGAATTTGTGTTTAGTGGGTCCATATTAATAAACCCAATCTGATCTAATTTTATATTCCTTGCACCATCATTCCACACCTTTAATAGCCATTCCCACTCATTTTCCCCAGGTTTCTGTATGTATATATTAGAAAAGTCAAGTGGTACTTTTGGAGTAAAGCCTACCACCTCCTTGGTCACTCTTTGTACTTTATGTTTGAGGACTTCACCTAGTTGTAGGTCTAGGAGCAAAAATGAGAGGTCTGGTTGGGTCCTGGGATCATTCAGCAATATCTTGTTAAGCATCTACCTTGGCAATGCCCCAGGCGATGTCTCGGATGCTGCCCTTAGGCAATAACTCAAAGGGTCTTCAGACACAGCTGGGTTAACCTCTTCACATAGGGGTGTAGGGGATAATTGTTTTACTGGGGGGGTGGTTTAGCCAACACTAATGGAGTAATCTCCTCAGAAGGTGGTGAGAAGGATGGTTCTGTTGGTGGAGTTACTGAACATAATTTAGAGGGTCATTGTTTCCAGCTTCCTAATTATCTGCCCATATGTTGCCATCCCAAGGTTCAGGATCCCAATTCTTCCCAATCAATACCCTCACTTTAACTTCAGATACCATTCAAGGTTGGAAATTCAGCTGGTGTAAGTCAGTCACTCTTACAGTAAGACTCTGGGTTTGTTTTCTGGCAATAAGAGCTGTATTACTATAAGACCCAAAGCTTTCTTTCAAGGCAAAAGTGGCAACTTCGAGTTGCTTTATGCAGTGCTTGAGCTGTGACTCAGAAGCCCTGAACTCATCTCTCTTTCACCACTTTGCCTAGTGAAAGTAAGACCAACCAACCAGTTTTCCTGTAATTTTCATTCTGACAAAATTATAGAGAAGCACGAAACATATGGTCACCCAGAGCCTTGCTTCACACCAATACGTGATCTATCAGTGGTGACACTTTGCATATTATTATTGCTAACTCACACCATGGATTAACAGCACCCTCTTTACTACCAAAGGCAGTCATCAGCACCTTTAAGGCTAGTCAGACTTGAGAACCTATTTAGAAATCTCATTCTTAATTGTTTTTTTTCCTCTAGAATCACTTTCAGTACTAAATGTCTCAGGCTGGATTTTCTAGAGAAGAAAAAGCAGGGAAGCATATGTAACTCTACGTATACATAAAGAGATGTGTCTCAAGGAAATGGCTCACATGGTTGTAGAGACTGTCAAAGTCCAACTTTGTGGATCAGGTGTCAGTCTGGACACTTTTCCTGATCTATGGAGCTGTGCAGAGGCTGATGAACCCAAAATTAGCAGGTCAGATGGCAGGCCACTGGCTCACAGGCTGTGGATGCTGATGAAACCAAGATCAGAAGGTAAGATAGCAGGCTGCTGGCTCATAGACTGCAGAAGGTGATGAATCCAAGATTGGCAGGTGTCTTAATTATCTGGGGCTGCTGTAACAGAACGGCCACAAGTGGATGGCTCTCAAAAACAGAAGTTTATTCTTTCACAGTAGTAGGTAAGAAGTTTGAATTCAGGGTGCCGGCTTCAGGGGAAGGCTTTCTATCTCTGTCCGCTCTGGAGGAAGGTTTTTGTCATCAGTCTTCCCCCGGACTAGGAGCTTCTCAGCCCAGGGAACTTGGGTCCAAAGATGTGTGCTCCTGGCTATACTTTCTTGATGGTATGAGGTCCTCATGCCTCTCTCTGTTCACTTCTCTTATATCTCAAAGGAGATTGACTTAAGATGTGATCTAATCTCACAGATTGAGTCCTGCCTCATTAATATAACTGTCAATAATCCCATCTCATCTTCATCACCACAAAGATAGGATTTACAGTGCACATGCAAGAAAATCACATCAGGTGACAAAATGTTGGTCAGTCATATAATATTGGGAATCATGGCCTAGCCAAGTTAATAGACAGTTTTGGGGAACATGATTCAATCTATGACAGCAGGTACTAAAGCAGGCTGCTGGTTCAAGTTCCAAGAACCAGAGGCCAGATGATGATGAGCCAGATATAGGATACAGAGCCAGCAAGTGAGCTTTGCAATAATGTCCATGTATATATTGGGTGCAGGCCACACACCTAAGGAAACTCCTTATAACTGATTGGCTGGTCATATAAGAGCACATCATGGAAGATGACTGCATCATTACGTAACTGACAAATTACGTCATTATATAACTGCCATACCACGGAAAGTTATGACCCAGCCAAGATGATACACATCCTTAACTACCTCAGGGCCCTTGGCATTAGTATTTTAAAAACTCTTTAGGTGATTCTATTTGCAGCCAGGGTTGGACAACAGTGCTGTAGAATTGAAGCTTAACGTTATTAGGATCATAGTTACTTAAAAACCATTAAAGTTGTCTTTCTTATCTGACAGGATATCTTTAGAAAATAACAGTGATCTGACAGTATCATGGATGATGTAACTGGCATTTCCGGGAACTTCAGAGCTATCGCACCTGTCTGCTTTACCATTTCTTCAGTTTCCTTGTAAATGACTTTTGCTTCCTCATAACTTTACCACCTCTCCATGGTTCTGTTCTGAAGCCCAAGAAAGGTTTCTGATTTGCCAGCTCACTCTAATAAGCAGCTCTGGATTGGACAGCATTACTGTCCTACTGCCTTTAAGTATACCTGTGGATGTAACGAATATAATTTGATCCTCGTTCAGTACTCCTATTTTGCTTTGAGAGATTTTTAATTCTCTTGTACAGTAAAAACTGCATACACATAAATAGTTCTATCACAGTGGTCAGCTCTTCTTACTATACAGCTGTAATGATTAGAGAAAGTTAAACTATAGAATTCCTCTGATATACCAACCTGATAACCTTAGCAAAAGATAAAGATTAAGTCTGAATTACATTCTAAGAGAATCCATGTTGACTTCTAAAGACCACTATGTACTTCCACGAATGCCCATAAGCCAATGTTTAATAAACTGCTCTAGAATGTTGCAGGGTATCAGAGTCAAGCTTGGAAAAGCTGTCCATCTTCAGTTGTCCAGGAAATTTTTCTTTCCCTATTCCTACTCACCTTTTTTTTCCCCAGTTATTTTTTTTAGGCTACTAACATTGATTGGAATCCATAAAACCCATTGCCATTGAGTCAATTCCGATTCATAGCAACTCTGTAGGGCAGGGTAGAACTGTGCCACGGATTCCAAGGAATGCCTGGAGGATTTGAACTGACAGCCCTTTGGTTAGCAGCTGTAGGTAGCACTTAACCACAACACCACCAGGCTTTCCAATAGGCAACTTTTTTCAGCACCTAAAGGTATGGTTCTGAGGAATCCTGGAGTCTTGTAACTTAGTTGAAATAAGTAGATGGATAGTTCTTATTATTTCTTGATGTATGTCATTTGACATGCATTAATGAGCACCGTGGTATGCTGAACTTGGACAAAATTCAGTAACCTCAGAATTGACTCTCCATTTGGAGTGGACATATGTCTCCAACCAATATATGTACATTTTTGTATGGATGAAATAGATTGGATAGGGCAAATGAAGTTCTGAGTGTGAACATAGCTAGCTACAAAATCCCAAATTTCTACCCTGGTATGACAGGTTTTCAGATTTTAAAACCTGTTCCAGTATGTTAACAGTTTCATCTGTAGGCCAAAAAGCAGTTTCCAAATATTTTGATTTTTTTTCTTTCCAGCTTGAGAATGTTTCTTTTGGCTTAGAAAATAGGAGAAATACAGTAATAGGGTAGTTCAACTCTCTTTTTTCAGCTATTAATAGTGTACCATTTTAATTCTTTTTTTCTATCTTTGGGCATATAGTCAGAATGCTAAAGGCAAATTTGGCTGAACCAATATTTATCAGCAAGTTACTCAGAACTTGTTTTCTTATCTGGCTTAAAATCTGCCTTTTCCACCTTCAGAACAGTGGTAGGGAGGAGAGTTAATAATAATGACTGTATGATTAATATTTATTCTGTGCCAGGAGCCTTTTTTATTTGATCCTCACAACAACCTTCTGAGGTGCAGACGCTATTATTAACTGTTTACAGCCCAGGAAATAGGCTTAGTTGCAGTTAGTAAGTGTCAGAGGCAGGATTCAAACGCAAGCCTCCCTGACGTCAGGGTGTGTATATGAAACTACCAACAAACCATTCTCTACCACTCTGTAGTTGTCTGCTAAGCTAGAAAGTAAAGTTTGCCTTCTTGCCATCCTTCCAGATGTTGGTGGAATACTTAAGACAGGCTTGAAATGATGCCAGAAAGCTGCTAAATCAGTGATTTCATCTCTTCTTAATTCCATCCCTACTGTGTGTAGGGGTAATTTGTCTTAAAATTCCTGCTTTTCTTTTCAGACATGTAACAACAAACAACTGAAAAAAGAAGTGCTTGTGGGGAACTTTTCCTTTAAAATTCCTGCTTTTCTTTTCAGACATGTAACAACAAACGATTGAAAAAAGAAGTGCTTGTGGGGAACTTTTCCTAGCCCCTCTGCCCTGCTCTGCTGTTCAGAGCGGTTCATGGACTCAGTGATATCCACAGAACTTACTTGAATACATGCTTTTCCCTCTGTCTTTGGCATCCAGCACATAGCTGAGATAGAAATGCAGACATGTATCCTTTCTGTAAATACTCTATTTTGTATTTTCAGAGTTTGAATTCAATATATGATTATAGCTCATTTATCAGGATTATTTATAGAGAATAGCTGAGAAAGTAGAAAAAAATTCTAATAACCATTTATTAATCTAATCTCTAATAAAAGGGGTCTGAAAGAAAAATACACCTTTACTTCACTGTACATTACAAAACTGAACTCAGTCATGTCAGTAATAGCTCAGCTACTAATTATTATCAACTTTAATAGAATGTTGAGATTGTACTACTGTTTTCCTGCAGGCTACTGGTTTTTAACTGCTGGAAGTAAGAAACCAGTAGGGTAAATAGAACACATTCACAGCAATATGAAATTCAGCCTGTAACTTCTCAGCACCAAAAAATAAAGGTAACTATATATATTTCTTAGCCATTTAGAACTTTTGTTGTCTGTAACTGCATTTAAGTATTTAAGATTTGGCCATCTGATTTGAATACTGTTTGGTGTCAGCTATATAAATACTCCAGGTTATGCGTAAACATTGTGAAATAGGTGGTTTTTCTCCGTGAATCTTCTATCTCCTTTTCTGTGACCCCTGAATTTTCTGATATTTCAGGTACTTGTGTCCTGCTACCCCAAACTGTCCACTGCTCTCCATTGCAGACCCACTAGCCTGGCAGTTACCCTTTTCTTACCCTCTGTCCACTGAACTCCAGTGTCCCTGCTCCTACAGGTTAAACACAGTTGGTGAACTAATGCAGACTAATGTATGAATGATTGATAACCACCTTAGGAACTTGGGAAAGAAGTTTGGAAAAGGACTTTCCTTGTTGCTTTGAAATCCTACATGAGCAATGTCTGATTAGTTTATGTACAAGAGAGAGTGTCTTCCTAATCAAACTGATAAGCACTGTATACCCTGAGAAAATATACTAAATATAAAATAGATATTCATATAAGCAGGAGGTTATATTTAATTGTTTCCCATACGGGATTTTTTTTTTTTTAATATCCAGAATTCAAATGAGAATTAGGAGACTAATTCCAAAATCAGAAATAAAAAATTCATCCTAGTTTTATTGCTGGACATCCTATATAAATTCATATATTAGTCATTTATAAAACAGGAACAAACTGTGGGAAAATTTTATGGAAATTAGTAATCATATGTTACATTAAAACATAAAATAAACAATAACAATAATGTATAAAATCATAATCTTGTTTTCCACAACATTATCATTTTTTCAATTATGCAGGTATAAATATAGCATGATAAAGTTAACTTAAGAAAACCAAAACCAAACCAAACTCCCTGCCGTCAAGTTGGGTCGACTTATAGTGACCTTATAGGTCAGAGTAGAACTGCCCCACAGAGTTTCAAGGAGCACCTGGAGGATTTGAACTGCTGACCTTTTGGTTAGTAGGTGTAGCACTTAACTCACTACATCACTAGTCTTCCATAACACAAGCAATGTGTGAAAATGTCAAATTCATATAAATATCAAACCAAGATGGATAAAACTTTTATAAGTTTTAAATACTCAGGTCAATTTGTGTGAAAAACTTTCCTAATTAGCAAGACAGAATAAAATATCAAAAACATCAGTACTTTCCATCAGTTACAATTACTGGCTTTAAATCAATACTGCTGAATGATAAAAACTGTTGTAAGTTTAAATTTCATGAATAGTACAAAACCCAAGTAGTTGCAGACCTCGTGGATTCCATTTTTAAATTATAGTACCTAATTTTGGTTTCTCCTTGAGATTTTTGCAAAGTGTCAAATCTAGTGGGAGAAACAGAGTGATCTAATAATTATACAATTAAGTATAAATTTGTACTGGGGGAAGTGCTATGAAAGACAGCACAGCCGGGATTTATCTCGTTCAAGGAAGCCAGACTAGGCTTCCGTGAGGCAGAGACAATTGAGACTTAAAGGATGAGTATGCTGAGGATTTAGCCATAAACGGTGGAAAGAACTTTCCTGGCAGAAAAAGTAACACTAGCAAAGATCAGAAGTACCAGAGACTGAAAGAAGGTGAGTGTGACCAGCAAAGAAAACCAGGTAAATGTGTTGTAAAAGGAAATTAGAGAGTAGAAGAGGGACAGGAAATGTCCAGGGCTCTAAAGGCTCTGCTCAGGAGTTTGAGCTTCAAAAACAATGGGAAATCATTGTCATAAGTGACATGATTGTATCTAACTTAAAAAAAAAAATCACTGCAATGCGGAGAGCTGCTACAGAGGAGAAAGAATAATACAGGTAGATTAAGAAGCTACTGTACTATTTCAGTTAAAAGATGATTGGTATGTACCTTTAAAAAACAGAGATGATTGGCTTGGATTAGGATGGTGATGGTGGTAATGGTAGGAAATTCAAACTGATCTGAGAGATGTTTAGAAGAAAATGAAACAAAGGAACAAAGGATTTGAAAGATTGGAGAATAGGCGTTAAGGAAGAAGGTGGTGACTATTATGAAGTATGGTTACTGTAGTTTAGAAAAGTAGTCATGCTTTATAGCAAAATCCAATTGTACTAGCAATTAATTTTATTCACAAACTCTACAGCATAAAGCAAAACAAAGCACTCTTCCTAAAATATGTACAAAAAATTCCTAAACCTGTTGCCATCATGTCAATTCTGACTCATAGAGACCGTAGGACAAAGTAGAACTGCTCCACCGGATTCCCAAGGAGTAGCTGGTGGTTTTGAACTGCTGACTGTTCAGTTACGAGCTAAGCTCTTACCCACTGTGCCACCAGGGCTCCTCCTAAAATATAGCTGAAGGTTAATTCTATTAACAATAATGATGTATTTTAGTTGAAACAATTAACTATAACAAGCATTAGTAAAATTCTAAATTGTTTCTAATTTTAGTGTCAGCCATGATATGACATGTCTGCCTTCTTGCAAAATCTGAAATTGTTTTTTGGATGTACTTTTAAAACAGTGTGTGCAGATTGTAACTGCTCTGTTCACAATGACTGATGCCTTACCCCTGAATGCCTTTTATGCCAGCATTGAAAAAGCCTTTGCAAGTATTAAACTTCACAAGACATCTGACAAGTAGTTTATAGGTAATTAGGTTCTGTGATCTACCCACTTCACCTATGAATCAGTTCCTAGTGATACTCTCTAACTTACGTGAAATGAAATTAAAAAATTAATTAAAAATAATGATGCTAGCCACAGAGCAATACAGAGTTACAAACAACCATGAAAATTTCCTAAATTCAAAAATATAGCTTCTTGAGAAATGTGTAAAACTTTATGCTTGAACAAGGTGATCTAGAATATCAGAAATTAATTTATTCTTCAAAAAATATTTTTGAAAGTATGATGAATGTCAGAATGTCAGACATTGTACTTAGATGTGACAGCACACTGCTATCTGTCCTTGAGGAGCTAGTCTGATGAGGGAAACTATCAAGGAATCAGATAAATATAATACAAAGTGACCAGTGCTCTAACAGAAGTTTTTTTTTTTAATTTTTTTTTATTTAACATGACTGAGTGAAAATGTACATTCCTGTATAAATTTACACGCCCACCTCTATGCAGCTTCCACTGCTCTCCCTGTCCAGTGACAGCACACTGTTCCTCTCTGCTCCATACATGTCTCATCCTCCCAACAGTCTCCTTTTCCCTCCTCTCCACCCACTCTCCTTCCTCCAGCCAGAGGTCAGCAGGATGATATCGTAACAGAAGTTTTTACAGTGTGTATTCTACTGACACACAAGGACATCATGCAAAAAGTCAAAACATCTTACAATAATTAATGACAATCATTCCAAAGACTGTGTTAATAATATCAATTTTTCTAAATCACATAGATTTCCATACTACGGAATAATAAGAGGTCCCACAAAATCTCAAAATAAGCCGCTTCTGTGACAGCATCTAGTTTAAAACCACTTGTTTTCTGAAAATATTAACTCTGACTGAGAATAGCAAGCTCCCCAGAAGTTCAAGGGAATAGGAATAATGGCAGAGACAAATCTCCTGGCTTTTATTGATTCTTTCCATCCCACTTTCAACATGTATCTATTTCAGCCCTGTTCATGATTCCAGAATCGAGAACCCCTGTTTCAAATCCCTGTGAATTCACACAAGAGTAATGCAAAAAGCAAAATCTGGAATTTTCATAGCATTCACTCATTAAGTGAAGAGGCTACAATGTGTGGTGCATTGTTTTTGTAGATAAGAAAGACACTGTTCCTGCTGACCGCCACCCCACGACTGTTGACATTTAAACAAATGAGTGTAATGTACTGTAGTGACTGAGGGAATCAGGACACAATAAAGAAAGAAGTGTTCAGTGTTACAGGAATTCGAGGGACCGAGGGTCCAAAAAGTGCCTTCTAGAGATGGTATCTGCTTAGTCGAGTACAGTAGATCTTCACTATACACAGGTTCAACCAACCATGGTTGTAAAATATTGGGGGCTGAGGGATGAAGGGTGGGAAACAAAGTTCCAATAAGCAAAACTTGAACTTGCTGTGTCCAGACAACTAGGCTGAATCTGTGCAAATGAAATGATGGCCTAACCTGCTATAGCCTCCTGTTCTGCAGATTACTCGTTTGAGTTTGTAAAGGCTGAGTAAACATTAATATTAACTATTTACATAGTGTTTACATTGTATTTGGTATTATATCTAGAGATGATTTAAAATACCCGGGAGGATGTGCTAGGCTATATGCAAACACTGCACCATTTTATACCAGGGGCCTGAGCATCTGCAGGTTTTGGTATGGTGGTGGTACTAGAACCAATCTCCCATGGATACTGAGGGACAACTACATGTACTTACACGTGCTTGCAAAATGGTGGTTTGCTCCATATCATTATATCTGACTTACACAAAATATAGTTTATTGTTGTTCATTATTAGGTGCCATGAAGTCAGTTCCAACTCATAGCGACCCTGTGCACAGAAGAACAAAACACACTGTCCGGTTCTGTGCTATGCCCATGATCGTTCCTATGCTTAGGCCCATCGCAGCAGTCACTGTGTCAATCCATCTTGTTGAGGGTCTTCCTTTTTCGACTTTCCACCTTACCAAACACGATGATCTCCTCCAGGGACTCATCCTTTCTGACAACATGTCCAAAGTATGTAACACACAGTCTCACCATCTTTGCTTCCAAGGAACATTCTCGTTGTTCTTCCAGAACATTTGTTTGTTCTTTTGGCAGCCCATGATACATTCAATATTCTTCTCCAGCACAATTCAAAGGCGTCAATTCTGCCTCTGTCTTCCTTATTCATTATCCAGCTTTTGCATGCATATGATGATTGAAAATACCATAGCTTGGATCAGGTGCATTTTAGTCTTCAAGATGACACCTTTACTCTCTAATATTTACAAGAGGTCCTTTGCAGCAGATTTTCCCAGTACAACGTGTCTTTTAGAGTTCTTGATTGCTGCTTCCATGGGCATTGACTGTGGAACCAAGTAAAATCAAACCCTCAACAATCTCAGTCCTTTCTCCTTTATCACAATGTTACTAACTGGTCCATTTGTAAGGGGTTTTGTTTTCTTGATGTTGAGGTGCAGTCCATACTGAAGGCTGTGGTCTTTAATCTTCATTAGTGTTTCAAATCCTCCTCACTTCCAGCAACCAGGGTTATGTCATAATTTACTAGATAATAACAACTTTTATTCTGGCCAATTCAAGTTATGTAAGAGGTTTTGGATGCCTTAAGTTTTTCCTGGATCATACTTCTTTTGGAAATTTTAGCTGTTTTTTATTGTAATTTGTTCTCTTTCAATACTGAGGCACAACACTAAACTTGCATTCTTGCACAGACTTGGTTGCAACAGCTTTGGAATGTGTTTGTAATACTGAAAGACAAACAAAACACAAAATGCTACAGTTCAAAATTGGCTTTTTATTAGATCTGCTACTTTGCTTCAAACTTTAAACTGTACACAGATAATGCAAGAAACAGATAAATGTTAAGTTGCAGACATTCAGAGAACTGTTCTGATTGCCTATAGGGGATTTTCACAACTGGATAGACTTACAGCTGTCCCAGCAGGGAATGGTGGCTGGCCTCAGAAGACACTGGGGTCTACCTACCTGTGGTTCCATTATGATGACTTACAGCTAAATTGTAGGCTATCCTTGATGATGCACATAGGAAGTTAATTATTACTAATAGACAATTTGTGAGCCTAAAGCCATTCAGAAGCTAGAGAAACTATATTTAAGCTAAAGCATAACTTCCTTACTTTGTTAAAACAGAGAGAGGATGCTGTTTGTTGGGAAGCCAACTCCTAAGAACAGATACTCCAGAGACATTATGTCCCAGAAGAGTCTTAACTTTTCAAGTGCACAGGATAGAAAGGAAAGCTTCAAGTGCTGCTGTTGCTGTAAGACACAGGTGTCAGAGTGGGTCTTTTTAGTGAATTTGATCTCATGGCCTCTATGAGGACAAACACCTGAACAGGAATAGAGTTTAAAGGTATAGATAGGGCTTTCATTTTGAGAGCCAAGGACAACTTCTAGAGGGAGCTGAGGTTAGGTCCTGTTACACTGTGCATCCACCCCAATATTTTTAAAGAAGTAAAGTCAAGTTAAAATGAACATCAAAAGCGTTAAAAGTAGGAAAGAATCCTCTCAGTTTGTAGAGATAAGGCATGACCAGCTCCTTAGCATTCATGGGAGAGAATAAAACATTAACCCTTTAGATTTTGCTTCTGTGTAGAAAGGTTCTTATTACGAATAAAAAATACTGCTTAAGGTGACGTGAGACTAACACTAACTACCATTACAGACAAGGCCCTGCGTTTAGCATTTTGTCTGAAAGGTAACAGTTAACTTTCTCAGTAAAAACAATTAGAAGACCAAGGGGTTTACTATCTAGTTACAGAATCTGACCTTTGCTAGATGATAGAATTACTGGTCAAATTAATTTAATATAGTAATCATTTTTGAAAAGCCAATGCTTTTCTTGTATTTTCTGTATAAAATTGCCAATATCATTAATAGAAAGAGAGAACTGTACCAGAGAAAGAAAGAGATGAGCAATTGTGTTTGTATTACCTAAAGGATCCGCTTGGAGACAGGTGCAAGCAGCCAAACATTAGGGACCAAGACGGTGTTGCTTTGGAAGCACTAATCCTCACATTTTGTATTCTTTGTATGTAATCATCATACCAAAGACAAACTATTTCATCATGCATTGTAAACACTTTTTTGTTTCCCATCAAGTTCCTGTGACACATTGCCCTCTGGTTGCAATAGAAATTACTGACTTGTACCAGTTAAAGACCAGACAACTTTATATTCATTCTTACTATAAGAACAATACACATCTTCACAAAAACATCAAAAAAGTATGTATACATAGGTAAAACACAAAGATGTCATAAAACTCATCAACCCAGAAACAACTGCTGGTCAGTGTTAAAATTTTGATGTACCTCTGAGATATATCATACATACTGTTTCATAACATTGTTTTCACGTAAACAATTCCCTTAGTCATTTAGTGCTGCTGTAATAGAAATGCCACTAGTGGGTGGCTTTAACAAAATGAAATTTATTCTCTCATAGTCCAATAGGCTAGAACTCCAAATTTAGGGCGCTTTCTCTCTCTGTTGGCTCTGGGGGAAGTTCCTTGTAGTCAGTCTTCCCTTAATGTGGGAGCTTCTCAACATAGGAACCTTAGGTCCCAAGGATGCACTATGATCCTGGCACTGCTTTATTGATGGCATGAAGTCCTCATATCTCTCTGCCCTTTCTTTTATATTTCAAAAGAGATAGATTGGCTTAAGACACTATACAAACTTGTAGACTTCATCAATATAATGGCTGCTAATCTAATTAAATCACAGTCATGGAATTTACAAGGTATAGGAAGATCCTGTCAAATGACAAAATGCTGGACAATCAACTAACACTGGGAATCACAGTCAAGCCAAATTGCTGCACACATTTTTGGAAGATATAATTCAGTCTAATGACAACCATATATTGACAATATATTTTCATTTAAGTACAGCAACTCCTGAAATATCATTTTTAATGGCACTAATTAGGTGTTCAGATAGATCATAACTTATTTAATCCTTTTTTGTAAATGTATATTATTTTATTTTGATATTATTTTAAACAAATGTAGACTTTGGTGATCATCCTTTTATCCAGATCTTTGCTCACAGCATTGATTATCTTTCGGTGAATATAAAAGGTAAACAATTTTATCCTTCAAGTTTGACAAATGAAAAATGTGTGTATCTCTAAATTCTAATGAGACAGACCATTTTTTCCCATATGTTTTGTTATTTGTAGTTTTTCTTTTGTAATGGTCTTTGTGTTTTTTGTCCATTATTCCATTGGTTTCTTTGTTATTTGTAAGAGTTTTTAATATAAATTAAGGATACCCATCCTTTACTTGTCATAATTATTACAAATACACTTGTAAGTTTTCCATTTGCCTTTCAATTCTATTATTTTTTATGTAAAAGTTTCCATATTCATGTAGTTATGCATAGCAACCTTTTGTTTTTATTTCTGTCTTCTGTGTCATACAGGCAGTCTTTTTCCACCTCAAGGCCATAATGTTTACAGACTTTTTCCCAATAGTAGACAGTCAGTCAGAGTAATATGCCTTATACTAATGTTTTATATGTAGTACTTAATCAGTATAAAACTTATTTTGAAGATGTAAGATAAAGATACAATTAATTTTTCTTTCCAAATAGTTTGCCAGTTGACCCAATTTCATTTTTGCTACTCCATTTCCCCTTACTGATTCAAAATGTTGCTTCTTGGTACTCTAAATCCTTACCTGTACTGAGGTTGTCTATGGACTTTTTTAAAGTTTCAGCAATTTCCCTACTACTTTTATTTCTTTATTTATTTTAAGGGTAACTGAGTTAATTTACTTTCCAGGCAAGAGAACATGAACCAGTCAAAAATATTTACTCTCCAATTCACTAAGAGGGAGAATGTTGCTAGAAAGGCAGAAAGTTGATGATGATGCTGTTTTAGAATTCAAAACTTACACTCTAGATAAGACCAGGAATCAGTGTGTCTCTACATGGTTGTTACAGCAAGTCTTACTGCTTCTTCACTGAGTAGGAAAGAGTCTTTTTAGTTAAGTTTAATAAGGGTTTGGCATAGTAGTGACACTACACATTCTTAGTCATTTTCAGCTTCCACTGAAAGTGGATTTTTTTTTTAACTTTTCATTTGAAACAAAGGTTCACAGAAAATTGTTGTAAAAAAATATGCACAGGAAAGTCCCACGTACCCTTCACTCTTTGCTCTAATGGCAGCATGCTACATAGCACAGTATCAAAACCAGGAGATTGACATTGTACAATCAGCAGAGTTTGTTCAGATTTCACCAGTCTTAATGTACTCACTCGTGTGTGTTGTCTGTGTGTGTGTGGAGTTCTATACTTCATGATATATATAGATTTGGTTAATAGTCAAGATATAGGATTATCCCACAACACAAAGCTCACACTCCACTCCCCTCACTCTCATCCTCAACTCCTAGCAACATTAATCTGTCTTCCATGTCTATAATTTTGTCATTTGAAGAATGTCACATGAGAAAATGGTATCATACAGTATATAATCTTTTGAGATTGGCATAATTCCCTTGATACCCATAGAAGTTGTTGAATATCTCAATACTTTGCTCCTTTTCATTGCTGAGTAGTATTTCATGGTATAGATGTACCACAGCTTAACTGTTGAAAGTCATGGGTGTTGTTTTCAGGTCAGGGCTGTTATGAATGAAGCTGCTATGACCAGTCAGCCATTGCACAAGTTTTCATGTGAACTTACGTTTTCATCCTTCTGGGATAAATGCCCAAGGGTGCTATTGCTGGAGTATATTTTTAGTTTTATCCAACCTTGCCAAACTGTTTTCCAGAGTGGCTGTACTGTTTTACATTTCCACCAGTGACGTTTGATCCAGTTTCTCCACATCCTGGCCAGCACTGGGTGTTACTGTTACTTTTCATTTAACTGTCTTGACTGTGTGTAGTGATTATAAAGAGCTCTGGTGGTAGAGTGGTTAAGCACTTGGCTGCTAACTGAAAGGTCAACGGTTTGAACTCACCAGCTGACCTGCTTGATAAAGATGTGGCAGTCTGCTTCTGTAAAGATTTATGGTGTTGGAAACTCTATGGGACTGCTCTACTCTGTCCTACAGGGTTAGTGTTTAAGTCAGAATCAACTCAACAGCAGTGGTTTATGTTTGACTTCTTTGCTAATGATTATCACATTTCTCTGAAGACTAATAATGTTGAATATATTTTAATGTGATTATCTACCATCTATAGCCTCATCAGTGAAATGTCTTTTCATGTCTGTCACCCATTTTCTGATCAGACTGTTTCTCTGAGTTATATAAGTTCTTTGCATATTATACATATAGGAAACTTTCATAGAATAAACATTTTCAATTTTAATTAAGTCCAATTATTTTGCCCTTTCATGGACTGCACTTTTGTCATCAAGCCTAACAACTCTTTGCCTAGCCGTAAACCCCAAAGATTATCTACGTATAGAAGTGCTCCAGACATGGATTTTGTCTTTTTTTTCCTGGTACTGAAGTGGTACTTCCTCCCATATTACACTGATGAGAATTCAGTCATATAGACCCAATTAACTACAAAGGAAGCAAGCTGGGAGATGTAGTCAACCTGTGTATCCAGGAGGAAGACTAAACTGAGCAACACACATAGCAGTAGTCTTTGCCACAGGAAATGCTTCACAACGTTAGCCGTCAGACTAGGGCCTAGAATGAACAGACTGAGGTGGGTGATGAGTAAGAGAAAAGGTGGGCATCCTGCAAAGGGATCTAGAAGTGTTTCATGCAAAAACAGCCAGTAGCAAGCCCTCCATGACTTTTTTGGAATGGGGTCTTTTTTCCTTTATATGTTCCGAACAGCTATTGCTAGTGTATAGTAAAGATAACCTATAAGAGATCATCTTTCTGACCTTTCTTATTAGTAGTAACAGTTTTTTCAATTCACTTGGTTTTCTAGGCAATTTGATAGTCCACACATAATGGTAATTTTCTCTTATTTTTAATATCCATACCTCTTCTGAACAGATGTGAATAATAGCATCAACAGTGGGAGATTTTGATTATTTTCAATTTTCATGCAAATACAACTAAAGCTGTAATGTGAAGTCTGAGATTTGCTATTTATGATTTTTTTTTTTTGCAAAACAGGAATGGACATTGAGTGTTATGAAGTGCTCTTTTATTGTCACTCAAAATGATTGCCGATTTCTACTTTTTTAATTGATTAATGTGATGAAATTAACTGATTTCCAAATGTTGAACCATCTGAACAATCTTAAAATTAGCCTCCTTTTGGTTAGAGTGTGTTGCCAATATTTAACTTTTTATTTTTGGCATCTATTTTCATTTGGTTTGTGGTTTTTTTGCATGTTCTATCCTCAGGTTTTTTTCTCAGGGTTATGCAAACTTTGTAAACTGAATAATTAAACTCTCTGAATAATCAAACTCTCCATATTATTCTATTTCCAAACTATTTTGGATATTAGCAATTAAAATGTATCTATACCTTAAAGTTCTGATAGAATTCATGTATATAACACTTAATGGACCTGGCATATATTTCCATTCTTTGTGGATAAGGAAACCTTTAGTTTCCCACGGCTTTCTCTGCTGAAGGGAAATTTAAATTTCATTTTTCCACTCCAAATCCATGTACTTTCTGCAACAGCATGTTACTTCTCTTGCATGATTAATTATCATTAACTATTTTAGGGATTTGTGGGAAAGGAGATGCTTCTCTCATTTGAAAGAACAGGATTTACAAAAGCATCAATACTCTGGCATCAAGAGGAAGTGAAACTCTTCTATATTTGTGAATTTCCCATATATGATCACTCAGTGGTTAGCTGTGCCTTGCCTCCCAACCCCCACCTCAACCTTCGCTTTTAGCCTACGGGGCAGGACAAGTCAAGCTTATAATCTCGCTTGAAAATGTTTTTCTGACTAAGGGTCTCTGTGCTGCTACCAGAAACCAGTATAAATGAACTGAAGTCCACTTTTGAGCTAATGTCTCCTCTCTCCTGAGACCTAGGAGGGAAAAGAACAGAGAAGCTTCCCTCTCAAAACTCTTGGTTCTCTGTTCTTTCAGATACCACAAGACTTACACATTAGACTGTAAAGCATATGCAAATTTCCTTAAAGACATATTGAGAGAAGAATATTTCCCCTGTATTTTCTGGGCTCAATTTCAGTCTTTAAAAAGAACTCCCATCATCATACAAAGCAGCTTTTCATTTTCTCTTGTCTTGGGCAGGGCAAAATAAAAGAGCCACACTAGTTTAAATGGCTATTCTTTTTCCCTTACCACCTAACTAAGCTTACTCTCTGTTCTTTTCAACCTTTAATATGAAAATCTTCTAAAGAGTAAAGATGCCACCAAAGAGAACATTCAAATGGCCAATAATCATATGAAAAGACAACTAACCTCGTTAGTGATCAGGAAAATGCAAATTACAACTATAGAAAGATAATACTTCATACCCACCAGAATGATTAAAAAGACACTATCAAGTGTTGGTGAGGACATGCAGTTACTGGAAGTTGTATACTGCTGGCGGGAGTGGAAATTTGTATGAACACTTTTGAAGACTGTTTGCCTGTATCTATTAAAACTAAAAATACATGTATCCTATGATCCAACAATTCTATTTCTATCTATACATACCCATGTAGGTACATGTGCTCCCAAAGACATACAAAAAACATCAGCAAGCCAAAATTGCAAACTACCCCATGTCCATTAACAGAAGAATGAATACATTACAGTGAATTGATAACACACAGTAAAACACCAAACAGCAATGAAAATGAACTTTAGCTATGTGTGACAACATGGATCAATTTCAAACACTAGGGAGGCAGAGTCAAGATGGTGGACTAAACACACATCTCCCTAATTCCCTCTGGAAAACAAGACATGAACTGATCACTCAGCAGAGGTGTCTGGACACCTAGTGAGCCCTAGGACATGGTATAGGGCTGTCAATTTGGACTATATACCACTGAATGGGAAACTTCTTCTCTTTTGCCAACCCTCACCCTTGTTGAGTGCCGGCTCTCACAGACTGAAGGTAACTCACCATTTTAACTTTTTTCTCTCTGTCTTAGCTGGGGGGCAGGGATGGGGCTTGACTGACAGCTAAACTCAGATGCATTACTGGTGGGCTTGGTGGGCAGGACTGCAACATTTTGAGAGCCTGGCTCTGGACTGAATGCAACTCGGGACCTTTGGCCTCTCTCTCCGAGCCTCTGCCATTGAGTAGCCTGTTCCAAGGCAGGCAGGGGAGCTTATGCAGGATGCCATCTTGTTTGACTGAGAGGCAGATATGCCCATATGGAGGCCTGAGATGGACCTATTGCCAGGCTGGGAGGTAGTGCCTGCTTGGAGGAAAGTGCTTTTCCGGCAGAAAAGCAGTATTTTGCACAGTGTGGCCCATGGGTGGGGCCCAGCAACAGGTGACAGCAGGGCAGTAACCCTTCCATATTTTGAACTAGTTAACAGCATCTCGGGTTGGATATAGAGGTGCTTAATTTGCCAGCTGGGAAGAGGGACTTGCACACCTGAAAGCCTAACTGACTTTGAAAGCTGTCAGGTACCTTTTACCTTTCCATATAAGACTGCCTAGAGAAATAACTGTGGTGCACCCTGACAGCATCTCTTCCAGCCTTTATTGACTCACATTATAGGGTCAGCTGACAGCTCCCCAGTGACTCTATAGATAGGGCTGTGTCTCTGCCAATCAGGAGGTGGATCTTGTTGCTCCAGAGATTCCACTGAGGCCAGTAACCAGAGTACATAGAGGTGTTTGGTGATCACCTTCCTTTTTAGACTGAGCTTTAGATCACGTTAAGGTAACACTGGAGAAACAAAACAACTTCCAGATGCTCAAAAAGCAACAAACTTTGGATAAAACATAAAAACGAACTCACCCATGGCTTCAGAAGGCCCCCAAAAGAAAGAACCAAAGAACCTCCCAGACAAACAAGCCTTTCTGAAGCTATTCGGGGGTGAGTACAAAAGGATTATATAGAGAGCCCTCCTAGACCTTATACAAAATGCGGCAGAGCAAAATGAAAAATTAAGCAAGCTGTTTGATCTGATGGAACACCAGTACTTTGAAATCCAACAGATCAAGAACAAAATCAAAGACAGAAACTTCCATTCAAAGAGCCAATAAAGCAGAAAAGAACAAATGGAAAATAGACTTTCTGATTTGGAAGACAGAGCTACTGACTCTAGCATCTATGAGGAGAAATCAGAAAAAAGAAACAAGACAAATTAAGAAGCATTGAGCAGCATGTGGGTCTCTATTAAGAGGAACAATCTACTATGAACTGGAGTTTCTGAACAGGGTGGGACACCTGAGAACACAGACAGTATCGTGGCTGGGCTGCTAACAGAAAACTTCCCAGAAATTATGAAAGAAGAGAATATAGATATCCAAGACTCATATTGAATGCCACTCAATATAGATCTCAAGAGAAAGACTCCAAGACATTATAATCAAGCTTAACAAAATAAAACATAAGCAGAAACTCTTCAAGGCAGCAAGACTCAAACCAAAGCTAACATTCAGAGGGAAACCCTATAGGCTTTCGTCTGATTCTCAGCAGAAATGACGCTGGCATGGAGACAGTGGTAGGACACATTCAAAGCCTTGAAGGAGAAGAACTTCCAACCAAGAATTACATATCTGGGAAAACTACCTTTGAAATATGAAAATGAAATTAAGACATTTGCAGATAAACAGAAACTCAGAGACTTTGTGAAAACCAAACCAAAGCTATAAGAAATACTGAAAGAATCTCTTGGCCTAGAAGAACAAAACAATTAACTCTACATTTTAGGAGGAAATACAGGACATATCATCCAGAAACCTACTCAGCTAGGGAGGGCTGCAAACTCAAACAAAGCTATAATATTAAAAGAAGTGATTCAGTGATCATATCATGAAAACTATGATGTCATCATATTAAAAAGAGGAATGTACTACAGTCGCTACAGTCCTTCCAGATGGAGATGAAGTTAATAAGACTTGCAGTAGTTAAAACTGGGTTTAAACATAGATTATTAAAGGGGATCACACAGGTAGGCACAAAGTACAATAAAGATGCAACATATCACATCAACAAACATAATACAGCAGTCGCAACAACCACAAAACCAACACTGAAAAAGGTGAAAAATCAACTCACAAAGAATGTCCCAGAACAGAGAAAACATCAACACAAAAATAAACATCACAATGACAGCACTAAATTATTCATACACTGATACACAATTATTGATACACAAATTATTGACACATACTATCAATAATTACATTGAATGTGAAGGACTGAACACTCCAGTAAAGAGACAAGTGACATCTTGGATCAAAAGACATGACCCGTCTATATGTTGCTTACAAGAAACTCACCTTAGACTCAAAGATGTGAACAAACTGAAAATTAAAGGATGGCAGAATATATATCAAGCTAATAATACACAAAGAAGAGCAGCTATGGCAATACTAATCTCAGATAAAATAGATTTTAATGTAAAATCCACCATCGTGTACAAGGAGGGACATTATTTATTACTGAAAGGTTCAAGACACAAGTAGGACTTAACAATATTAAATATTTATGCACCTAATACCAGAGCATCTAAATACATCGAAGAAACATTGACTACATTAAAAAACGAGACAGATGACTCCACAACAATAGTGGGAGACTTCAATACTCCACTCTAAATATTGGACAGATTGTCTAGAAAAAAGCTTAATAAAGACATAAAAGATCTTATTGCCACAATTAACCAACTAGACCTCATTGACATGTACAGAACTTTCTATCCATCAGCAGACAATTACAACTTCTTCTCTGGTGCACATAGAACATTTTCCAGAATAGAACATGTGTTAGGACATAAAGCAAATCTCAACAAAATCCATACCACTGAATTACTGCAAAACATCTTCTCATACCATAAAGCCATAAAAGTCAAAATCAATAGCAGAAAGAACATAGGTAGAAATTGGAACTCATGGAAACCATACAATATCTTGCTCAAAAAGCCATGGGCTATAGAAGAAATCAAGGATGAAATAAAGAAATTTATGGATTCCAGTGAGAATGAAAACACTTCCTACCAGAACCATAGTATACAGCCAAAGCAGTACTCGGGGGTCAGTTTATCTTTATAAACGTACATATCCAGAAGGAAGAAAGAAACTGTCATGGATTGAACTGTGTCCCCCCAAAAATATGTGTAGCCATGTGGCTGGACCATTATTCCCAGTATCTTGTGACTGTCCTCCATTTTGTGGTTTTGCAGCACTGTATGTTAAAAGATTAGGGTGGGGCTGTGAATTCCTTCATAGGATTACCTCCCTGCTGCGCTGTAAAGGGAGTCTCCCTGGAGTACGGCTTGCCCCACTCTTAATCCTTTCATCTTACAAGACAAAAGACAGAAACGCAAGCAGAGAATTGTAAACCATCAAGCAAGCAGCACTGGGAGAAGAGCGCATCCTTCAGACCTGAGGTTCCTTTGCCAAGATGCTCCCCGGACAAAGACTGATGCAATACTGGACTTTCCTCCAGAGCTGACAAGGGGGAAAGCCTTCCCCTGGAGCAGACACCCTGAATACTGAGTTGTAGCCTACCAGACTGTGTAAGAATAAATCTTCCTCTGTTAAAGCCTTCCACTCTGTGACATTTCTGTTAGAGCAGCCCTAGCTGACTAAGACGGAACCCAAACCAAAAAACTAATGCTACAGCTTGAACAAATAGAGAGCAACAGAGAAACCCCACAGGCACCAGAAGAAAACAGATCATAAAGATCAGAGCAGAACTAAACAAATCAGAGAATAGAAGAACAACTGAAAAGACTAAAAGCTGGTTTTTTGACAAGATCAACAAAATTGACAAACCATTGGCCAAACTTACTAAAGAAAAACAGGAAAGGAAAGAAATAACCCAAATAAGAAATGAGAGGGGAGCTGTCACAATAGATCCAACAGAAATAAAAAATATCATAATACTACAGAAGTCTGTACTCTAAGAAATTTGAAAACCTAGAGGAAATGGACAAATTCCTAGATTCATATCATCTACCAACATTATCACAAGGTGAAACAGAACAACTTAATAAACTCATCACAAAGGAAGAGACTGCAAAAGTCATTAAAAAAACTGCCAACTAAAAAAAGCCCTGGCCCAGTTGGCTTCACCACAGAATTCTATCAAGTCTGTAGAGAAGAGTTATCTCCATTACTACTGAGACCACTTCACAGCATAGAAATAGATGGAATACTCTTGATTTCATTCTATGAAGCCAACATAACCGTAACACCAAAGTCAGGATAAGACCCAACAAAAAAGGAGACTAGAGACCAATAGCACTCATGAATCTAGATGCAAAAATCTTCAACAAAATACTTGCCAATAGAATACAACAACATATCAAAAAAAAATTCATCACAACCAAGTTGGATTCATACCAGGGATGCAAGGCTGGTTCAACATCAGAAAAATTAACGTGATCAACCACATAAATAACACAAAAGACAAGAATCACCTGATTTTGTCTACAGATGCAGAAAATGCATTTGATAAAGTCTAACACTGATTCATGCTAAAAACTCTCAGCAAAATAGGAACAGATAGTACATTTTCCAATGCAATAAGGGCCATTTATACAAAACCAACTGCCTACATCATCCTCAAGAGAGACAGACTGAAACAATTACTCCTTGAGAATGAGAACTAGAGAAGGATGCCCACTTTCACCTCTCCTATTCAACATTGTACTAGAAGTTCTAGCCAGAGCAATTAGACAAGACCAAGAAATAAACGGCATCTGCATCAGCAAAGAAGTCAAAATCTCCCTGTTTGCAGATGATATGATTGTACACACACAGAATCCTAAAGAATCCATAAGTAAACTACTCAAACTGATAGAAGAGTTCAGCAAAGTCTTAGGATAGAAGATAAACATAAGTATATCAGTAGGAGTCCTTTATACCAACAATGAAATTATTAAAGAAGAAATCACCAAATCAATACTATTCTCTATAGCCCCAAAGAAAATAAAATACCTAGGAATAAATCTAAACAGAGAAATAACAGACCTTTACAAAGAAAACTATGAAATATTACTACAAGAAACTAAGAGAGACTTACATAAATGGAGAAACCTACCCTGCTCACGGATGGGAAGACTTAACATTGTGAAAATGTCTATTTTACCCAAAGCAACGTACTTATATAATGCAATCCCAATACAAATTCCAGTGACATTTTTTAATGTGATAGAGAAAAAAAATCACCAACTTTGTTTGGAAAGGAAAGAAGTCCAAGGTAAGTAAAGCACTACTGAAGAAAAAGAACACACCGGGAGGCCTCTCACTACCCAACTTTGGAACCTATTACACTGACACACTTGTCAAAACAGCCTGGTACTGGTACAAAACGAGACAGATAGATCAATGGAATAGAGTTGAGACCCCAGAGATGACACCATCCTCCTATGAACAACTGATATTCAACAAAGGCCCTAAGGCATTAAACTGGGGTAAAAGCAATTTCTTCAACAAACGGTGCTGGCAAAATTGGATATGCATCTGCAATAAATTGAAACAAGACTCATATCTCATACCTTATACAAAAACCAACTCAAACTGGATACAAGACCTAAATATAAAATCTAGAAAGATAAAGTTCATCCAAGAAAAAACAGGATCAACAATGGAAGTTTTAATACACAACACAGACAGACTTCAAAATCTGACAAAGCACAATTAACAGAAGACAAAATAGATGAATGGGAACTACTAAGAATCAAATATTTTTGCTGATGCAAAGACTTTATCAAAAGACTTAAAAGACCACCTACAGAACAGGAAAAAATATTTGACAAGTATGTGTCAGACCAACATCTGATCTCCATAGTCTATAAGATATTACAAAATATCAATCAGAAAAACAAAAATAATCCAATTAGGTGATGAGCAAAGGAGATGGACAGACACTTCTCTAAAGAGGAGATCCAGGCAGCCAAAAACCACATGTAGACATGCTCATGATCATTAGCTATTACAGAAATTCAAATCAAAACTACAGTGAGATACCATCTCACCCCAACAAGGTTGGCCATGATCCAAAAAACACAAAATAACAAATGCTGGAGAGGCTGAGGAGACATTGAAACTCTCCCACACTGTTGGTGGGATTGCAAAATGGTGCAGCTTCTTTGAAAAACAATCTGGTGCTTCCTTAAAAAGCTGGAAATAGATATACTATTTGACCCAGTAATTCCACCTCTTGGAATATTTGACAAGTATGTGTCAGACCAACATCTGATCTCCATAATCTATAAGATACTACAAATTATCAATCAGATATTCACACCAGCTGATACACACACACAAATGTTTACTGTAGCACAGTCCACAACAGCAAAAAGATGGAGTCAACCCAGATGCCCAATAACAGAGGAATGGATAGGTAAACTATGGTGTATATACTCAATGGAACACTGTGCAATGATAAAGAACAACGATGATTTTAGGAAACATGTCATAACCTGGTTTCAATTGGAGTACACTGAGTGAAAGTAGTCAGCGACAAAACGACAAATATTGTCTGAGACCTCTACAACAAGAACTTAAGAAAAGACTCTTTAATGGTGGCAAGTGTGGGGAGAGAGGGCAGGAGAAGGTGGGGTATATATTAGATAATTGATAGAAATTCAGTTAGGTGAAATCTGTGACAGCACACATTAGAAAGATCAATTTTAACTGGACTTCAATGTAATATGATTACTCCTCCCTTCTTAACCTAATATTGCAAGGACAGAGTAGCTGGGGCAGGGGGCCAGAGACCATGCTCTCAGGGGAAATCGAGGCCAACTGGCATAACTAGTATTTTGCTAAGACAGTCTTTCGCACCCCACATTGGTGAGTGGCGTCTAGGTCTTAAAAGCTGCAAAGCTGTCATCTGAGGTGCACCAAATTGTCCCGATTTAACAGGAACAGATGACCACCAATGACCAGAACGACATGGGGGATAGAGAACCTAGAAGACACAGAGGCCCACGTGAGTGGGTGAGTACATCGACATGTAACTGGAAGAACCAGATGGTGCCCGGCCACCACCGGTGACGGCTGTGATGGGGCTCACAAAGTTGAGTCTCACTGGCAACACAAGAATAAAAAGGGGTGCACCCTGAGATCTCCACTAAAAGACCACAACTGATGGTCCAGGGGCCTTGGGGTTCCCCTGGGAGCATGCCTCTGGCCCTAGTGCTACCCCTCCTGTCCATAAATCATAAAGGAGGTCAAGTCTTTGGACAAGAAAGGATTGGACTTGGCAACACAGAGTGACCATATCGTGTGTGCACTTTATGGTTCTATGCATCTATTGGATATTGTCCTGCTGACCTCTTACTGGAGGCGGGGTAGAGGGTGGAGAGGAGGGGACAGGAGATTGTTAGGAAGATCTGACATGTATAGAATGGAGAGGAAGAGTGTGCTGTCACCAGGCAGGGAGAGTAGTGGAATCTGCACATAGGCGGGCATGCAAATTTACATGGGAATGTACATTTTCACTCAATCATAAAAAAAAAAATTCAGACACTGGGATGTGAGCTCCATTCTCTTTCTTGACCTGGGTGGTATTTGTTTTATGATAATTAGCTGCTCTATATGTTTATTTTGTGTACTTCTCTGAATATTTTGTAATAGAAAGTGTTAAAATATATATGTATATATTCTCAGATTCATGAATAATATATTTAACATAATTTTATCTCAATGATTTAGAACCACTATAATAAACATGGAAACCCTGGTGCCATAATGGTTAAGTGCTACATCTCCTAATGAAAAGGCTGTCAGTTGAAATCTGCCTGGCGCTTCTTGGAAACTCTATGTGGCAGTTCTACTTTGACCTACAGGGTCACTATGAATTGGAATAGACTTCACGGCAGTGAGTTTATAATAAACCTTGTTATCAGTAGGCTGCAATACATTTGATTTTTCTAAAACTTTTTGTCCTATCTAACAATAACTCCAAACCTATGTTTTCCAAATCCTTACATCTTTTTTTAAGGATAGCATGATTCAGGTGTTCTGAGTTACCTTCCCTGTGGCAGAACTATGGCTGACTTTTACACTAGTTTGTAAGTTAGCTCTACTTTTCAATTAAATACATGACACAAAGGAATATGAATACATTCCACCCTTTCAAATTAGAAAGGTCTTAATAACATGAAAAGGCAGGTAAAAAATTCCCCTAGATCATTACAAGAAAAACATTACTTTTGAATTCATTCAGCATCTCACTGTGATGACAATACTCACAGAAGATCCTGTTCGTCTTCTTAAAGATACTCTCATGGATGTCAAAACACCATTTTCCTAAAACCGATAATCAAGGGAGGACATTCCAGGAGTGGTCAGCATGGTTAAACATTGCAGACAAGGAGAATGAGGACTGCAGACAGTCCTTAGAAGGGTAATCGGGTAGCCAAATGTTAAGACAGAATGAGTGCTGTGGAATTTGGAGTGCTATGTGGAGAGAGAAAAAAGATGGAAATGCAAGTAATGGCAGTTTTCAAGATGAGACTCAAGCATATTTAATGCAGTTAGGTGGATCCAGTGAAGGAGGCAATCTTTGAATAAGCTAGATTTTAAAGGAGGTTCAAGGTGATAAAATCAGGAAGATAGGTTAAAAAACACCACTTTTGGAGAATCAGGTCCAACTCATAGTGACCATAGAAGTAAGAGTAGAACTGCCCCATAGAGTTTCCAAGGAGTTCATGGAGGAGCACTTAACCACTACACCACCTGGGTTTCCAAGTGTGTATGTAGAGGCCAGTGGCAGGGAAAAGACAAGGATTTTCATCCAATGATGTAAGCACCAATGAGCATGTATCTTTTCCCTTATTCCTTGAGGTATCCCAAGGCTTTACAACAGTAACTGGTATGTAGAAGGTACTCAGAAAATGATGCTGAATGAATATTTTGACATTTAATCAACATGACTGCAAATCCCAGCTCTTGTACTTGCTTACTGTGGGACTTTGGATGATTTCTTTACCCTGCTAAGCTTTTGCCTTATTTATCTATAAAATGAAATTAATAATACAGTAGTTTACTTCACGGGAGTATTATGACCATTAGATAAAATAAGTAAATGGTAGTACTGTGTAATATTTAATACTAATTAACACTTAGTAATATGAATGCTTAGTACTAACTATGGTACATAGTGAGGGAAGAGTAAATTTTAACCATATAATGAAGCAGAATAAAATGCCACTATACACAGTTTAAAACTTGGACCACTGCTTGAAATTTTCGTGAAATCATTCCATCCTCCTTCCCAACCTTCTCCAAAAAGTTTTAATACAGTGGTAGAAAACTTACTATACTTGTTACTTACAATAGATAGTAGTACATGGCCAAAGTCTACTTACAGATTTAAGAAGAAATAAAAGGGTCATTTTGGATTAATAAGAAATCAGTGATGTTTGAAGATAAACCTCTGAAAGAGATCAATGTGTGAAGGATATCTAATCTCTCTAATAAAATGCCTCTTGATATTACTGTCAGAAAATATATAATTAACCTTTAATCAAATCTTTTATGACTGTCTTATTCCTAAATTCAGTGCTTGGCAAAGTACTTTATACCAAGAAGTAACTCTGTATGTGATTATTTAATTTTTATATTTAAACAATGGTAAGGAATAAATTTGTGTTATTACAAATTGTAATTATCTTTAATTTTTTTTCTTTTTTGCAGTTTTCTAGTTGTGGGGCCTTTGATATTTGGTTGTGATAACAAAATACACAATATGAGGAAGTTATTTTTAAAAGGTTGTAAAATTAATTTAAGTTTAAAATATTTCATTCTTTAGCCATTCTAGCCAAATATTTCACATCACATTCTGGCAATCTCTGTAACTTTATCAATATTTTAGGAAGGCAGATATAGGAAAATGGGAGCGAAAGTTGGCCACTTAGGACAAGCAAAATATAGGCTTATGAGTAGAGTACTGAAGGGAAGTACTGCCAACTTTCCTGCTAGAAGGTTCTAATACATAAAATAAACAGATTATAGGAAGACTGATTGCATCTAAATTAATAATGGAAGGAAAAACTAGTGTTCTCATAACTCCTTTAGAGTTTAAAACACGACCACCCACTTATACTAACATCTATGTTTGTTGTCATAGCGATTACACAGGCCTCTTGTTTATAGCCTTAAATCAATTAATTAAAATTAAATGCTGTTACAGACATCAGAAAAACCTTGACTGTGACTAAGAGCTAACCATCACAGCCTTGTCAGTGTGTTTAAAATGTTAACGCTTTGGAAACAGAAAAAAGCTGAGTAGTATTGTATTATTTGTATTATTGCTGGAGTCTGCATATAATATTGCACCACTGAAGTCATACCTAAGAACACTTTATGATTAACTATCAAGTGATTCTACTGCATAGAAACTTATGTTTTGGAGACACTGCCACAAAGAAATAGCATACACTAACACGAGGCACAAAGAAAAATTATCATATCAAACCTATTATGTATTTTAAATTTGTATTATCTAGGTACAAAAAAGAAAAAAAGGATAAAATGGTAGTTCTGAGGGAAATAAAGTAAAAACTTTTTTTCAGGTCTAAGAGAGACTTGAATATGTTGGTAGGCCCACAGAAAGAAGCACCTGAAAGGGGTTGATAGAGACAAGAAATGTCCTAGAAGTGGAAAGAAATGGGATCACGGGCACACACATAACCTCAAAAAGGAGAACTTAATAGGGAAAAAGAGGATAGTGTAGAAATAAAAGAAGATTTGAATTGAAAACAGGAGTCACTTTGAATGGCCCAAATTTTGTAAATGGATTAGGAGGAAAGTTGACTGCTGAGAGCCAAGCCGGGCAAAGGAAAGGAAGAAGATCAGCTTGGAGGTTTGAGAAGAATGAAAAGAGGTTTAGAAAACCTATTGTGGGGTGTTCAACAGGATGTCAACATGAGGCAATGTAAAAGGAATTTTGAGCATCACTGAAGGCCCCTGAGGTTAGAGATCATATTTTTATATCACTTTCCCATTAGCAACTATGAAGAGGCAGCAGAGAAAGAAAATGCTGGGGGTTACCCAGGATGAGGGAGTGATGGAGTCTGGATGTGTACTTGAATACAGGAAACAGTATCAGAAGACTTATTCATTAAGTAGTTATTACCTACTGTATGTTCATCAGCTTTAGTAGCTTTTGTTTATCATCTTTCTGGAAAAATTTCCCTAAACTATAGCCTCAACCGTGATTTCCCTTTTGATTTTAGAGCCTCGCCTTCCAACTGCCTGCAGGGCATCTCTGCTTTGATGTTCCATATGTAAACTGGAATGTTTCATGTTCCTCCCAGACTTATTTTCTGTATCTGATTACCGCATTCCTGTAAATGATGCTGTTAGCTTTCTAGTTTCCCAGGCCTGAAATCTTTAAGTCATTCTGACCTTTCCTTACCCTTCCTTAATGTGTCATCAAATCCTGTCACTTCCTCTAGGATATTTCTCCAGGATTTTCTTTCTTTCCGTTGGCAAGTTCATCATTCAGGCTGTTGGCATTCTTAGCTTGTATTTTTGCTATACCTTCTCAATGTTTTCCTGCCTCCAAACTCTACCCAGTCTAGTCAATCCTAAATGCCATGCCCAGATGCATCTTTATAAAACATCAGTTTTATGCGTCACTCCTCATCTTAAAAAATTTCAAGGAGCTGTGGCTGAGTCCCTAAGGAAACAAGAAGACCCTAGAGGAGCTCATATTCCAGTGAGTATGAGGGCAGTTAACATAGTCAAGAGGTAATGTTTACTTAGGGAAGGCTTCCCTGAGGAGCGACAAGAGAACTAACAATGGAAGACTGCTGGGAAACACCAGGGTTTAGGGAGTAGGTTGGGGAGGAAGAGATGATACCAGGGAGACTCAGGATACCTCAGAGTGTAGGAGAATCGGGGAAGACAGTGTCACAGAAGCTGAGGAAGGAGACAGTAAGGAGCGGAGGAAGAAAAGTCGACCTTGTCCCTGCAGAAAGTCTGATTCAGCAGTAGGGGGTCAGGATCAAGAACAGTTTCCGTGGAGTTTGAGGACAGGCTACAGAGAGTTGAAGAACAAAGAGAAATAGAAACAAACGCTGAGAATGAAGAAGGACATAATTGTTTACAGCCTGGGGGCAGAGATCCCTGTGGGACAGGAAAGGTTAATATGGGATACAGGGAAGATGACTGATGCAGCAACATCCCTAAAGCGGTCTGAGGAGACAGAATCTAATCACAAAAGAAAAAATAAAAAGTTTTGGTCCATTATAATCATCCTCTTACCACATACACGCTAATTCCGACAGTCTGTGTGTTGTGGTGGTTGTGCAGTTAAGGTTTGGAAGCAAAGATGGCGAGACTATGTCTCACATGTTGTCTGGAGGGATCAGTCCCCAGAAAAGGACATCATGCTTGGTTGAGTGGAGGGTCAGGGAAAAAGAAGAAGACCCTTGATGAGATGGATTGACACAGTAACTAGAACGATGGCCTTAGGCATAAAAACTGTTGTGGGCATAGTGTGAGATGAGGCAAGTGTTTCATTCTGTTGTACACAGGGTCACCGTGAGTTGGAACTGACTCGACAGCACCTAATAGCACAACTACATAGTGAAGGTAATGGTGTGTTATGAAACAACAGATTAATGTTGCAATCTAAAGGGGAAGCAGCTAGATGAATCATTACAGAATACTTCAGAAGTAGGAGGAGTTAATAACCTAAGTCTGAAAGAGAGAAATCCTTTCTGAAGGTTGAAAGGTATCTTTCAACTATAACCATGAAAATCAGCTGAGGACCAAAAATATTTTTAGGCAGGAAACTGGATGTATTCATTTTCTCTTCCTGCTGAAACAGATTACTACCAGTTTAGTGGTAGGACAGAAGTTAACCCAGATTTCACTGGGCTAAACTCAGGGCCGTATTCCTTTAGGGAGAATTTGGAGAAGACTGTTCCCTTTGCTCCTCTAGCTTCTACAGACCACCCACATTCCTTGGCTCCTGGCCCACTTCCTCCTTTTTCAAACCCTGCAATGTCCATTTCTCTGACTTTTCTTCAGTTCCCGCTCTGACCACAGTTGGGAAAGTCTCCACTTTTATGGACTCATAGGATAAGGTTGGTCTAACCAGATAATTCAAGGTACTCCCTCCATCTCAGGCTCCTTAACCTTCATTACGTCTATGAAGTTCTTTTGCTATGTAAAGTAACATATTCACACAGTCACTTTGGGGGGCCACTAGCCTGACAAGCCTTACTGACACAGGTGGTTAAGTGCTCAGCCGCTAACTGAAAGGTCAGCTCTTCAACCTATCGGCCAGCCGCTCCACGGGAGAAAGATGTAGCAGTGTGATTTTGTAAGGACTTAAATCCTTGAAACTCTAGAGGGCCGTTCTACCCTGTCCTATATAGGGTTGCTGTAAGTCAGAATCCCTTGACAGTAACACGTTTGTTAACTCTGCCTACCACACTAGAACTGAGGCTGAGATCTTTGTTTCAAGAGGAAAGTCTGAAATTGGAAAAAGGAGTTTAGTTTGGGGGAATCTGGTTGTTTTATTTGAATCAGACAAAATGCTTACTCTGGTAGGTAAACTCGCTCTTACATACCAGTTATGTGGTATCCAGATGCTTAGAAGCTACTGAGAAATAACTTACCAGTTACTTGGAGTGAAGAAACCAATCTCAGCGACTACAGATGATGCTAATCTGTTGGTGGCTAGAGTGGTTGTCTTAGAACAAAACAGAGTTCTAAAAAGTTCTTCACCACTTTTACTGTGAGTCAGTTTCAGAGCCTTGTTCATTTTAATATTGTTTATACTGTATATATGTTTAAATTTATCTTTAATTTACCAGCTATGTTCTGTGATTTTTCTTACAATATTTAAGCACCTTTGGACCATATATATATATTTTTTTACCCAGTTAACTGAGGTGGCTGAAGCATGATGTAAGTGCCACTACTGTCAAGTGGATACCACTTGCACTAGAGAAAATACGAGACTAGCACAATTCCTGGGTTCTCAGTGTGATGACAGTGACAGAAAAAAGTGAAAAAAACCCTAAAAGCTCCTCTTTTATAGCAGCTTGTAGCATTAGCACATATTGCAGCAAGGACTCTTATGTTAGAGTTTAGCAATAATACATTCAGAACTGGATTCTGAATTTTAATTTTCTTAATTCTGTCTCTCCATCCATAACTGCCAGGCAATCTATCAGGAGCCATGGTGGCACAGTGGTTAAAGCCCTTGGCTGCTAACAGAAAGACAGTTGTCTTTCCTTTTCTTTTTAATATTTTACTTATTTATTATGATTGAGTGAAAGTGTACAACCCGGTTTAAATTTGTATGCCCACCTACGTGCAGCTCCCACTGCTCTCCTTGTGTGGTGACAGTACACTCCTCCTTTCTGTTCTGTATATGTCATATCCTCTTAACAATCTGTCTCCTCTTCTCCACCCTCTCCACTCCCCTCTAGTGAGAGGCAAGTAGGATGACATCCGATAGATGCAGAGAACCACAAAGGGCACACATGATATGGTTACTCTGTGCCAGAAAGGCAGTTTTTGTAATGGGAGAAAGATGTGATAGTCTGCTTCCCTAAAGATTACAGTTTTGGAAACCCTATGTGGCAGTTCTTTTTTGTCCTACAGCATCACTACGAGTTGGAATTGACTCCATGGCAGTGGGTTTGGTTTTTCAGCTTCTATAGATATATGCACTGCAATATAGGGATATACACCAAATCAAAAAAACCCACTGCCATGGAGTCAATTCTGACTCATAGAGACCCTATAGGACAGAGTAGAACTGCCCCCAAGGAGCACCTGGCAGATGTGAACTGCCAACCTTTTAGTTAGCAGGCGTAGCACCTAACCACTACACCACCAGGGTTTCCCTTTAAAGTATAGTGGTTAGTTTTGGTGTAGAATTTCCAGCATTTATACTGTTAAGGGAACCCTGGTGGTACAGTGGTTAAAGCACTTCACTGCTAACCAAAAGGTTGGCAGTTGGAACCCACCAGGTCTTCTGTGGGAGGGGTCTGCTTCCATACAGATTTACAGCCTTGAAAACCCAATGGAGCAGTGCTACAATGTCCTACAGGGTCACTGTGAATTGGAATCCACTTGACACCAGTGGTGTTTATATTATGTTTCAATCATTTCAGCTAACTGGTAAATAATATATTGTCCAAAGATGCTTAAATATTGTTAAGAAAAATCACAGAACATAGCAGTCTTCTATAATAGGTTCTGAATGCCTACTGAGTTCCAGGCTTAAAAGATTTGGGTAGTGATATTTAAAATGGTATCTGATAAGTTATAACCTGAATACTAAAGGGAAAGGAAGAGAGGAACAAAATATACACTAGTGTTTTGTACTCCACTATTAAGATAGTCAGTAAATGAGATGGCAAATACAAGTGCAACTTTTAACTTCATTTTACTGTGTATAAAATCCTAAAAATTCATTTCATAGTTGATAAAAATACGAAAATCCACATTTGAAAGCCTAATTGTTCATGTCTCATTTTTTAAAAAATAACGATAGATCTGTCTGAGTGAACATAGTATTGTTTGTTCTGTAAAGTAGTATACAACTAATCACTAAAGTAACCAATCTAGACAGTTTGTTTATCTTTCTTTTTTTTTAAAGTTGTAATCTGTGTTGTATTTCCAGGTTAAGATGAAAGCAGCCATTTCTGCTTTATTTCTCTCATGATAATCACATTAAATTTGTATTTTATATATCCTTCCATTCATCAAAAAAAATATGTTGAACTCTAGTCATGGCAAAGACATTATACTAAAAACCAAAAACCAAACTCCTTGCTGTTGAGTCAATTCTGACTTACAGCAGCCCTATAGGCCAGAGTAGAACTGGCCCATGGTGTTTCCAAGGGGCACCTGGTGGACTTGAATTGCTGATGTTTTTGTTAGTGGCCACAGCACTTAACCACTATGCCATTAGGCCCTTAGGCATTAACTGGGTCCTATGCCATATTTAACATGCACATCTTTACTTTTTATTTACAGTTCTAAATTTGTTACTTCCAACTGTAAAATGAAGGACTTCATTATCAGCTATATGTTCTGCCCTGCCTCTTCGCCTTCTAATCACTGTCATCTTTAAGTTTTTTACTTATCTCTTTCAGTGAAAAGCCTCCCTCTTGTCCCGCAGGCACTCTTCCCAGAGGCAACCAATGTCTCATTTTCTTATGTGTCCTTTCAGAGGCATTAGATGTATCAAATCACGTATGTATATATTACCTCTTCTATACATACTTTTCTGCACCTTGTTTTTTTTTTTTTTTAACTTTTTTTCCTTACTTCCATATCTTTTTCTTACCTTCTTATGCTATTCTGGGGTATGAACATACCATAACTTATATAATTATGAAGATTTCCATTGTTTTAAATCTGATGCTATTACTAATAAAGCCAAAATAATAGCATCTTGTACCCAAATGAATCTTCCTAGAGATGAAATTTCTGGTCTAAGGGTATCTGCATTTACAATTTTGGATAAATATTGCCAATTTGCCCTATGTACAATTCGTTCCTTGTCATCCCGACATGTAATGGTGACCTCTGCTAATCTGAAGGACCAAAAATATCATTTCTGTATCATTTTAATTTGCATTTTTCTTATGAGTGAGGTTCAGAATCTTTTTAGGTGTTTTAAAAGCCATTCGTACTTTCTGTTTCTCTTGGGTTATGGGGGGGTTATTATTTATAGGAACTCTTTCTGTATTAGGAAAATTATCTCTTTGTCAGTGAGCTGCAAGTATGTTTTCCTAACTTGGTATCTGCCTTTCAACTTCGCTTATGGTAGCTTTTGTCATGCGACAATTTTAATCTTTATTTTATAGAACGACCTTATGGATTCTGGGATTTGTGTCATATTTAGGCTTTCTTCACTCTGATTATTAATCTCACATTGTTTCCTCTAGTACTTTTATGGTTAATAAAACTTCTTAGTCATTGCAAGATTTAAACTGGATAGCGCATAAGATTAAGTTCCTCGTTTGAATTTACATCTAGGCTAGGTTAGTAAATCAGTCCCGTGAAAATATAGAATTATAATAAAAAGCCTGGACCCTGGAGTTGCTTCCCTGCTGTATGACCTTGTGCACACTACTTGATTAACCTCTGTGAACCTCAGTAGCTCCATCGGTAAGATGGAAATAATACATAGTACCTACTCAGAGATCGGCATGAGGTGACTCATTTAAAGCCCTTGTTAAAGATGCTTGACAAGGTGGAAGAACTCTTAAATGTAAACAATTACTGAAATAATGGTGGGGACTATAGACTATTCTTTCAACACTTACTAAAATCACTTGCCACTGAGTCAACTCCAACTCATGCTGACTCCATGTATGTCAGAGTAAAACTTTGCTTCATAGGCTTTCAGTGCCTGATTTTTTGGAAGTAGATCACCAGGCCCCTCTTCCAAGATACATCTTTGTAGACTAAAACTTCCACCCTCTCCATTAGCAGCTGAGCACAAAACCATTCACAGTACCCAGGGACTCCTAAAACCAACCCCCCTACCATCAAGTCAATTCCCCATTGGACAGAGTATAACTGTCCCCTATGATTTCCAAGCCATACATCATTACAGAAGCAAACAGCCAACTCTTTCTCCCTAGGAGCAGCTGGTGGGTTCCAATGATCTACCTTTTGGTTAGCAGCCAGGTGCTTAACCACTGGGCCACTGGAGCTCCTGGGGATTCCACCCACTGCCTTGTAATTCATGATTCTTTTTATTCATAAGGGGTTGAATAAAGAGGCCTTCTACATTTGCCACATTACCACTTTTGCATTAACAGTCCAGTCTCCTCTAAGCACAATCACATCCAACCTTGGCAGTACATTAGAATCACCTGAGAAGATTTTAAAACCACTAATGCCTGAGTCCCTGCCACAGAGATTGTTTGCACTGGTCTAGAGAAGGACCTGGCATCACTAGTTTTCAAACAGCCCTCAGGTGATACCATTCCACAGCCAGGATCTAGAACCATTGTCCTAACACCTAACCTAGAACCACTGTCCTAACACTGTCCTAACACCTAACCAGGATCTAGAACCACTGTCCTTCATACCTGAAAGTAGGTGGTTAGTCAATACTTTCAGATACAAAAGGAAAACACATTAATTCTAAGCAGTAATGCATAGAAAGCTTTTATAGGTAATATGCTCTAAAGTAGTCAAGACGTTAGAAAATTTCTGAGTTGAGAGAGGCATCAGAGATAGGTAAGGAAAGGAGTTAAAGAGTTAAAGATGTTTCTTACATATATTTAAAAGGCATCTTTCTCATCTTAGTAAGAGGTAAGGAACATGAACTACTGTGCTAACTCAAGCATGTCTACCATTCAATTTGACAAATAGAAGATTTATTACCCAATTCATTTGACTAACCACCTACTCATTGCTTTCTCAGGTTAATTCTAAAAATCTTATTATTTCTGATCATTAATAATACATCTTATCCTTCTATCTGTTTTGGCAGTTTAGCAAGTATTTTAAATACTTACAGATACAGCAGAAACACTGGTTGTGCAGTGGTTAACAGCACAGCTACTAACCAAAAGGTGAGCAGTTTGAATTCACCAGCAGCTTCTTGGAAATCCTATGAGGTAGTTCTACTCTGTTTTACAGGGTCGCTAGGAGTTGTATTGATTTGATGGTATACAGTGCGAGCAGGGAACACAAAGAAATTAGGTTGTTTTGTTTTTTTTTAATCCAAGGAAAGAGCATAGTATAAATAGCCTGGACCTAAATTCCAGGTCAGGAGGCCTAAATTTCACTTCAGCCCTGATACTAACAACTGTGTGAACTTGATCAGTCACTTATCCTCAGTTTCCTTAGCTACATAATGAAAGAGTTCCTAACGGTTTCTTTTAGCTCTAAGTGCTGTGATCACTGTCTCACAAAATCACCTTCATAAAGTCTTGATGTTAATAGAAAACAGAACAGTTGTTCTAACTAAAGATTTTTTTAAGCACATCTCAGTCTTGGCTTGTCGCTACCTAAGATTGTACCTTCTAAAAATTAAGATTTCTATCCAAACTAAGTTTTGATGAAATTAGATTAATATATGCCCTACTTAATTAGCATGCTCACATTTCCTGTTTAAGCAGGGGTCACTGATGTCTTCACTGAGAGGGGTGACTTGACGAAGGGTGGGGGATTGCATCTTGACTGGCCTGGGTATGTAGGACAAGGAGCTTTCTGGGGTGCCTTCAGATCATGCCAAATCAATAACTGCATTTAGGACACACTCTAGGTCCCCTTTATACGTTTTCTTCTAATTCCTCCAACTTCTCTTTTTTGCCTTATATTACTCATGATCATTAAACCAAACACCTATTGCGTCAAGATGACTGGGACTCATGGCAACCCTAAAGGACACAGTAGAAGTGCCCTGTAGCGTTTCTAAGGGGGTCTGGTGGATTTGAACTGCCAAGCTTTTGGTTAGCAACTGTAGCTCTTAACCAATACACTGTCAGTTTCCTTATGATCATTCCAAAAATCAAATCCACCACTGTTGAATCGATTTCAATCCCCAACAATCCTACAGAGTAGAGCTACCCCACAGTTTCCAAGGAGCACCTGGCAAATTGAACTGTCAACCTTTCGGTTAGTACTTAATCTGCCACCAGGGTTTCCATTATGATCATTACAATTCACCAATTCTTATAGTAGGTATTTGTCATTATTTCATCATTTCCTTACAAGAGTATACACTTGTTGAGGCCAGGATATATTTATACTGTGAACTAGGACAATGTCTTGGCACGTACAAGGAGCTCAAAAATGTCTAAGTATTAAAAAATTAAATGATTTCAATGTCAGTGTTCTCTGTTATTTTTCTGTACTCCTTTAAAATTCACAACTCACTTTACAGTATTTCAGTCTTTTTTATGCTGAGTCCCATTTCATGACTGTCCTTTAACTGCTTTCTCAGAGGTTTGAGTTATGCTAGTATTGAAATTTGAGTAAGATAGTTTTTTGGTTGTGTTATATGATTTTTAGGAGCCCTGGTGTTGCAGTGGTTAAGAGCTTGACTGCTAACCAAAAGGTCAGCAGTTGGAATCCACCAGTCACTTCTTAGAAATCCTATGGGACAGTTCTATTCTGTCCTACAGGCTCACTATGAGATGGAAATGACTTGACAGCAGTGGGTTTTTGGTTTTAACATGATTTTCAATATAAAAAGATTCCATTTTAAGTTAGTATAAGGAAAAAATCCGTTTGAGATTTGTATGCATTAATAAAAATAAAATCAACATTATGGCTTTTAATCCTAATTTTTAGCAAAATAACTTTAACAACTTATCAAGTACTGATATTCAATAAATGTAAGTACTTAAGTGTTCAGACAGAATTTCATGTTCTTTTACTTAACAGTTAAATTGAAATTCTGAGTTGTGAGGGTGATAATTCAATACAGGCTGAAAAGTACCCATGCCTTCTGTCTCTCTTTTGAGTCCACCTTTGTGGGCTCTTAATTTTTCACCTGGAAAATTAATAAATATTTGCTGTGTAGAAGAATTCTACAGTGACAGTATACTCCTTAGTACAATGTCACTCAGTTTAAAAGACCAAATCGTTGCATAATTTTTTGAAGAGTTTAACCAGGCTAAAGTATATACTTACTATTCAGATCATTTCCAAGTATCTGTGGCTTCTCTATTTGTATAGTAAGGTACATGAATATTGGTATTTAAAACACCCACTGTAAAAGCAGCCTGAAAGAAATTTAAAAATGATAACTCTTGAAATTTAGATAGATTTCTTGCATTTTCTGCCCTAATATACACATATGCTTAAAGGCATGATGATTTCACACTCTGTCAACTATCGTCATTTTATCGTATTGATAACTAGAGGAAAAGTATCTTTTGTTAAATGACTTTACCATCTTTTAGATTCATTCTTATAGCTCAGTTTGCAGGTATGCAAATATCAAGGACAGTAGCAAAAAATACTTTAAAGCAAAACTGATGAATATTCTAGGTTATTTCCAGTTTCAAACATTCTCTTTGATTCAAAAGCCACATGCCTCGTGCATTAAAATTGGTTTTACAAATGAAAATTACTGATACGGGAAAGTTGTTTTAAGGGGCATTTCACTCATAAATTCATAATCCTTAAAATTCTGAGTGACTGGGTTAAATGATTTTACCAACGATTACTGATCCTTTGCAAAATATTGCTAGGGGTGCATTTTAAATATTACTTTTTAAAGTTTTCTTTTTTTTAGTTTTAAGTATGTGGGATTCCTTCAGGCATGATTACGTTTTCTAATGTCTCTTTTTTGGTCTTTGCTGTTTAAAGTCTGAATCGCCCTCTCTAAGAGAATGGGCCGTTAAGAAAGATATTTTCAAGATGGATGTTTACACAAGCAAAACATTTTGTAGAGGTAGGAATTCTAATTTTGAAGAAGCATCAAAATTATGTTCTCTCATTTCCCATTTCTCTTCCCACTTTTAAAACGCGTTAAATCGTAATCTGAATTCTTTTCCCATCGTATCGCCGCGCGCTGGTGCCTGACTTGCAGATGAAGGCTTCACTTTGTTTGCCATGTGTTTAGGAAACCCCAGCGCTTTCCCTGGATCTTTTGGCTGATAATCACAAACATGGAGGATGCTTCTGATTCTTCACGAGGGGTTGCTCCATTAATTAATAGTGTAGCTCTCCCAGGCTCTCCGCCGTCTCTTCCTGTATCAGTGACAGGCTGTAAAAGTCATCGAGCAGCCAATAAAAAGGTAGAAGCGAGAAGCGAAAAGCTCCTCCCAACAGCTCTTCCTCCTTCGGAGCCGAAAGTAGATCAGAAACTTCCCAGGAGCTCCGAGAGGCGGGGAAGTGGCGGTGGGACGGAATACCCCCGCGCCGAGCCAGGCGGTGGCAGCTGGAGGGTCGGCGACCGGGGTCTCAGCGGGGGCGCCAAGAAGTGACTCCCGACAGGACGAAGCCTCCCCACATTCCGTTTGGGGGTGGAGAAGGTGGAGAAGTGGCAGTCAGCGTGCTCGCAGGTGAGGGGCTCCCTGCGGTCGCTCGGGAGGCGGCCGGCGCCGCCAAGGGAGCTCAGGCGAGCGGGGGAACAAAGCGGGGAGCGGCGCTGGGGTCAGCCCGCGGCGAGTGCCCTCTCGGCGTCGGGCCGGCCGGCGGTGCGTAGAGCACGTTGTGAGCCGGGCGGCGGCGGCGGCGGCGGCGGCGGCGGGCCGGGAGCCGGCGCTGGGGGAGGGGGCCGCCGCCGCCGCAGTTCCCGCACCGCCCGCCCCTATTGTGAGCCGGCCGCCGGGCTGGCCGAGGTGGGGCGCGCTCGGAGGGCACAGGCGGTCGCGGCTGCGCTCGCTGGCTGCCCTGGCAGCGGCAGGAGCCAAGTGGGCTCCGGGGGCAGCCACGCAGCGTCAGTCACACAAAAGGCAGGCGACCTGCCCCCGGCGCGCGGAACAGCCCACGCCGCCGCGGGGCGCTCTCCACCTTACCGGCTTTCTTTTTCCCTCCAATTCTGATAGGGAAGCCGGGCCGACGCGGGCGGCCGAGAGTCGGGGCCAGCCCGCGGGCGGACAGGAGATGCCGCTGCTCCACCGAAAGCCGTTTGTGAGACAGAAGCCGCCCGCGGACCTACGGCCCGACGAGGAAGTTTTCTACTGTAAAGTCACCAACGAGATCTTCCGCCACTATGAGTAAGGGCTGAGTGCGGGGGGGAGGGTGCGAGAGGGGGTGCGAGGGGGGTGGGGACGCCCGCCGCAGCGCCCCGACTCCGTTCAGCTCTTCTCTCCCTCCTCAGTGCTCTTTTGTTTCTCCTTTTCCCAGCCCTAGGCTTCTGGCGGGGCGATTTGAAAGTGACGGGTGGCCAGAGGCCCGAGTTTCTCTGTCTCCAGAGCTCTGCCGAGAGACAGATTGCAGCCGGGGGCGGCCGAATTGGCCGCGGCGCACGTGGGAGGAGGGGCGGGCAGAGGAGGCTGGGGTCCCCGGGAGGCCGCGGGAAGCGCTCCGAGTGGCGGCCGCCTCCTGCCGCTCGGGGGCTGGGTGGCGGAAACCCCCCGCCTCGCCCCTCCCCGGGGCGGCCACACGCACACTCCTGAGGCCAATTCCGGGATCCCCGCCCCGGCGACCGAGGGGATCCCTGCTTTGGCCAGCGGCCTGGGGCCACCGTCCCCGGCCCGGGGAGGGAATCCCTACCCCCGGGGGGCAGGAAACGGTCGGGCTGGGTTTGGTTTCCTCGGTCTGGCGTGAGGTCTGAAGTTGGCACCGCTAAGGGTAAGGGCGGGAGGGAGTGGACTTGGGACGTGGGAAAAGAGAGAGCTTCCCGGAGAGTCGGGGTTGGGGGTCCGGGACACTGGAGCCTCCGCCCAGCGTGGTTAGGCCTCGGAGTGTGCGACAAGCCGCTCACTGTCACCGCCTCTTCTTGGTGACTAACTCTGGGCCCCCGGGGAACTCAGCGTCTCCGCCCCTGGGAGACCTGGTGAGGAAGAAGTCAAACTCGGGCGAGGAGATGAGGAACGGGGAGAAAGCAGGGCTCGGGTGACCCTCGTTTTCACTTTCGAGTAGCCGGGAGGGCGGCAGGGGTGTTGGGGGGGAGGTACAAGTTCAACTCCAGCCCCGCCAGTTTACTCTTTATCCCGCTGCGCATGTGGGCTGCCTGACATGTGCCACTCGCTATTGTTTTGATAACCCGGAGCTGCTGCTCGTAGAGTTTCATCCCTCTGTTTTTAGTCTCCTGTCTCGTGTATCCCCAGAGCTACCCCCGTCCTGTGACATGAAGCGGTGTAGTGTGTTGTAGCGATCCGCGTTTAAACGAGATCTAAAACGGGAACCTGAATTCATCAATCACCGAAAAGGCCGGGTCCAACCCCTTCTCGTCCCCCCGCCCTCCTTTTTAAGGCTTTAGTCTCTCCACTCAGAATTCCTTTGTGGCTTAGAAACCAAGTGTTACAGCAGCCAAATAAATTATATGTATGTAGTAGGCACCTTTCTGAGTGGGGGCTTGACCAAGGGCTTTAGGTAAACTGCACCTGTCTGCCAAATGAGTAGTACTGTTGGAAAAGTCAGTTCTTTTGAGGGGTTAAGTTAACGCTTGTTTTTCTTTAGGTCTGCAGAAAATAAAATGTGTTACAAATAACCATGCTACAATTTCTGCAGACACTACTTTCATGGAGGAGTGCACATCTCTCTCTGCTCCTGTACAGACTTGTTTTGTTACTCACATGGATTTCACTTTTGTAACAGTGAATTTGGATTAGGTAATTTGACGAGGATGATTTTTTTTTTTTTAATTTTAGGTTAAGATCCTTGGAATTGTCTTAGTTATCTAATGCTACTATAACAGAAATACCACAAATGAATGGTTTTAACCAGTAGATGTTTACATTCTTACAGTTTAGGAGGCCAGAAGTCCAAATCTAGGATGTCAGCTCTAGGGGAAGACTTTCTCTGTGGGCTCTGGAGGAGGGTCCTAGTCTCTCTGCTCCTGGGCCATCTTCGTGTGTCTTGGCATCTCTCTTCCACCATCTCACCTCTAGCTTGCTTGTTTTGTCTCTTTGGTATCTCAAAAGAGATTGATTTAAAGCATTTCCTACACTAATCCTCTCTCATTAACATAATGGATAACTGATTCCCAAATGAGATTGTAACCACAGGCATAGAAGTTAGGATTCACTACACATTTTGGGGAAGATGCAGTTAAATCCGTAACAGTAATAATCCTGAATTTATAAACAAAATTTTTATCCAAGAGTGCCAACAAAATAAAGACAGTGGACTTAAATTTCAAACTTTGTTCCTTTGATAAAAGGAATGTTGGTTTTTTAAAAGATTGTACTTTTTGAATTAAACACTTCTCACATACTTTGATTCTTGTATGTTGGAAATGCTGAAATTAAAGTGGGAGAGCTTTGGCAGTCAAAAGTTACCTGCCTTCCATTAATATTAAGGAACCTTTGTGGAAATCCTGGTGGCATAATGGTTAAATGATACAGCTGTTAATCAAAAGATCGACAGTTCAAGTCCGCCAGGTGCTCCTTGGAAATTGTATGGGGCAGTTCTGACTGTCTTCTAGGGTCACTCTAAGTCAGAATTGACAGAAATTTTTTTTTTGTGTGTGTGTGTGTCTTATGTAGTCTTACAAATGTAAAAATAAGTTTTTTTTTTCCCCTGTGCTGGTCTTTGGTTTCAGAGAGATTATAAGCAACATTGTAGAGATTATTGGGTTTGGGGACAATGATATTTAGTAAGTTAACCCTGAACAAAACAGTACTGTTTGTATTCCTGGGTGTTGCACTTTATGATTATGGCTTGGCCAGGTTGGAAAAAGCCTTCCATTTAATTGTGTGTACTGATAATCTGACTGTTGGCAGAAGTCTGGAGAAAATATGAAACTTGTTTGCAGCCATTCCTTACATCACGGTTTGGTTTATGTAAAGGTTATTTTTTTCTGCATGTTATTTGAATATGTTTCTTTTGCATTTGTGTGAAAATCACTGTACTCACCTGTTTGCTCAGGTTTTTGAGTATAAATTTCTCTAATGTGTCCAACATTTTCTACACCCTCCTTTTTTTCCATTTCTCATCACAGTGTAGCTTTTGCCTGTAACACTACAGAGAAGATTAGCAGAGGCAGTTAGTGACCTTTTAATTGCTAAATAGTTTTCTGTCTGTATCTTGCTTAAATTATAGCCCACTTCTTCCTTGTCCTTTTAAGCAATAATGATCTCCTCTATTGTGTGTAGTGTAGCCTCTGCCATCATTGTACTGTGATGCAATATATTTGTTGCCTCACATTTTCTCCTCTTGGGAGACCCTGAATTCTTTGAGACAGAAACTTTGATCAGGATGAATCCTTAGTGAATATGCACTACAACTTGTTGGTTTTGTTTCTTTGAACTGCATGTTCCTTAACTAATTGCTAACTCTGGTTTGACCCGCTTTCATAAGTAAAAAAGAATCATTAAAAATAGCACATTAACTTTAGGCAAATGCACATTCCAAATGCATAATTTAAGTCACTTACAAAAGATAAAAATTTATTCTGTAATTTTGGTTAGCTGATAGCAGCTTATTTATTTGTTTACATGTTTTGGGCTGTAGATCATTAAAAAGTGGGTCAGATCTGAATATCAGAAATTCTAGATTTGTGAGAAAGGAACATGATTTATAGTACTACCCAGTGACTAGATCTGCTGAATAGAATAGCAGTTTTATCTTTAGCTGTGTAGACCCTTGGAATTGGAATACATTTCCCATCTTTGAGTGAGTCCCACCTTCTATCCAAAATGTAGAAAGCTTTTCCCCAACATCACTGATTGACAGCTCAGTTTACAGTTCAGCCTGGCTCTCCAGTGAAAAGGGTTTCACTGCTTTACCGCAGCTCATCTTCATGGTTCAACTTGGCAAACAATCAATCACTAAGCAGTTGAGGAGATTTTTATGTTTGGGTCATCCTGATGGGATTTCAGATATTTGCTGATAATCTCTGTGCCATTAATTGATTGTGTCTATCAAGACACAATGAAAACCATCCTAACAATTTGTAGGGATACTTGTTCCTTGCACCCCTGAATGATCTACGGTATTAGTTCAAAGTCTTTCTTCTTGGAATTTCTGCCTGTTGCTGCCCTTAAGAGCTGCTCAGACAAGATCATCTTTAGATGTTAAGGTAGTTAATTTTGCCTATTCCTATCCTCCTTCACAGTGCCAGACTTTCACTTTAAACAGTCTCAAGTCTTTTATCTCTTGCTCTAACTGGTTTACCTACCATACTGTTTATTCTCCTTTATATTTTCTAAGGATCTCTCTGCAAATAATTGGTGCTTGATCAGCCAGAATTGATACTATTGTTGAAGCACACGCAGTGTGCCAGACATTTGCTTAGAATTCTCTCATTTAATTTTCACATTAAATATTCATGGAAAATATTGTTCACACTTTGCCAAAGGGGTACTGAGTTGAGACGTTATGTAACTTACAGAAAGTCACATTCCAAGAGTAGGAAAGCTGTGTATTCAGAGATTTCTGTCTCTCCTTCCATCCATGTGCATGCTTTCTCTGTTGAGATATGTATGAAAATAAAGATTGAATTTCCAGTGAGGGGACATTTGTTTATTCGTAACTACCATTTATGTTAAAAAGGTATTCCACAGGCTTTTTTTTTTCACTGTTTGAGTGCTATAGAGTATGGCAGGGGCCCTACTGGCAGAGTGGTTAAGCATTTAGCTTGAACCAAAAGATCAGTGGTTTCCATGATGCTGCCCCTGTCCATAAATCATAACAGAGGTCAGCTCTTCGGACAGGAATGGATTGAACTTGGCAACTCAGAGTGACCATATCGTGTATGCACTTTATGATTCTATGCATCTGTAGGATGTCGTCCTGCTGACCTCTTACTGGAGATGGGGGAGAGGGTGGAGAGGAGGGGATAGGAAATTGTTAGGAGAATATGACATGTATAGAACAGAGAGGAAGAGTGTGCTGTCACTGGGCAGGGAGAACAGTGGGAGCTGCACATAGGCAAGCTTGCAAATTTATATGGGAATGTAAGTTTTCACTCAATCATAATAAAAATAAATAAATATTTAAAAAAATAAAATGATCAGTGGTTCAAACCCACCTACTACTCTATATGAGACAGGCGTAGCAGTCTGCTTCTGTAAAACTTACAGCTTTCGAAATCCAGTGGGGCAGTTCTCTGTCCTGTAGAGTCTCAGTGAGTCAGAATCAACTTGATGGCAGTGGGTTTGTTGCATTTTTGTGTTGTGTGATATGAGAGTGTTTGTAGATGCTGAGATAAGCTGTTTTTCTATTGAGAAAGAGAGATAAATAAATGTATATGTATGTATAACACCAGTAACATCAATCATGTAAGTGTTATGGAGCCAATGTAATGGGCATAGAAAGTGCAGCTGATAACTGTTTGCTGGGGAGTTGAGAAAGCACCCAAATAGGTATTAGTCTTAGTTAGGTCTTGCAAGATAGAGCTCATCAGATGTGTAATGGGAAACAAGGACATTCTAATTGAGAATACTGTAAATAATTTATTATAAGCAGAGGAAATGATATAAAAAGTCATAGAAGTATGAATTTACCTGAAATTTGACTTTCATATCCACCATTGTTAGGATGGATTCCTGCTGGTACAAGAGTTAAAAATAAAAACTTAGCTGCTAACCAAAAGGCTGGCAGTTTTAAATTCGCCAGTCACTCCTTGGAAATCCTATGGGGCAATTCTGCTCTGTCCCATAGGGTCTGTATGAGTCAGAACCAACTGGACAGCAGTGGGTTTGATTTTAATTGTTAGGATAGGATGTTTCCATCCATTACCGATACCGTTTTTCACCTTTATGGATTTGTGCCTAAAGTTTTAGTCTCTACATTTTTAAGCTTTTTATTGCTATTTCTCAGTTTTGTGTCATCTTTTACGAGTCTGGCTTGTATGCCACCATCTAAGTTTGTTTAACTGAATGGTAAATAAAATGCAAAGTAATATTTTGTTAAAATGTTTTTTTACTAAATTTTGTATTTTTTGTTAATTAAACTTCTCTTCAGCGATCTGTGAATAAATGTAATAAATGCAATTTCACCTAGCTGTATGTAATTCTCTATTCTGTAACCCTGTCAGTAAAGAAAAGTGTCAGAACAACCCATGTTATCGAATTCAGATCACATGCAGATTTTTGCTTTTGATTGTATCCTACGTTATTCTCAGGGTTTCTTCATTTTTCTTTCTGATTTTGTTCTGAGATGTACCCAAGTGTTTATTGTCAGTTTTACTGATTCTCTGTTCCTTCATTTCAAACTTGCTCCTGGGCACTTGTATGACACTCTCCATGTCTGTCCACAGTTTTCATATATTTCTAGCTGTGAACTTATTTTCACATTTTGTTCCCGTATTATTTTAATGAACTTTTCCATGAATTTGTCTATTTTTTCTTCGTTTTCATCTGCCTTTTGCTTCTACTCTTGGGTAGCTCTAAACAGTAGAGATGCAAGTTCCTGGTCAGGTAATTTTAGTGCCTTCTATTGGAAGTCGTCTGATGTTTTATTTTGGGCACCTACTAGAACCTTCCTGTCCTGTTTTTTTTTTTATTTGTTTTGGTATTGTCTGCTGTCTTTTGGCCATTCAGTAGTTATTTTCTTTGCTGACTGTAGATCTGTTTCTTCCTTCCTGCTTTTTTGTTTTATTAGGTAATGTCACGGTAGGCAGGCTGTGCGTTCTTTGTTGTCTGCTCATCTGTAGTGATGGTATTTTTCACCTCCTTGTCCAGTGGGCAGCGCTGTGGTACAGCAGGGCAAGTCCAGCTCTTGTTTCTTAAATTGTGTTTTAGATATAAATTTATACACATTATGTTTTGTGACACTGGTTGTAGTCCCTGCCATGTGTCAACATTGTCCCGCTTTCCACCCCAGCTTCCTCATATCCATTTGCCTAGTTTTCCAGGCCCTTCTCCTTTCTCGTCCTTGTTTTTGGGCAAATGTTGCCCATTTGGTCTCCTATACTTGATTGAATCAAGAATCACTTTCCTCACTTGTTTTGCTGTTTGTTTTATAGTCTTGTCTAGTCTTTGGCTGAAAGGCAGACTTGGGGAATAGCTTTAATTCTGAGTTAACAGGGTGACATTCTTGTGATGTAAAATTTGAAGAGGTGCTGTAACCTATCCCCTAGAGTTTAGTGTTAACAGAAATCGACACATTTCAGTATATATGATGAATGGGGAAAGTGAAAGTAGCATTCAGGAGTGAAAGAAGGTGAAGATACGTAATGTTAAAGATGGTGCAGTGCCCGTAGGGAGTGAATAGGAAGAAATAGCTTGGGGACTTTTCCCCCCTTTTATAGAGTTTGCTTTACAACTGCTGCTGTGCTAGCTAGTGTGTACAGCCTGCCTCCTGAAGGTAGATACTTGTGCATAGGGAGGCTTTGCAGAGCAGATGCAAACAGCACACACTTTGCAGGAGAATGGAAACTTTATGGGTATGAAAAGCAGATGTGTGTCACTGGTTATTAACTGTCTTTTTCTCTGCCTGGTAACACACATGCTGTTTGGCGGAGGCCACTGGCATTTGTGCCATTACCCTACTTGGTATTCTGTATGATCTTAGCAAACATAATAGTGTTTATCACAACCCAGCGTACGCACACTCTTCCTGCCACTGCCTTCCCACGGCCTGCTGAACATGCAAGGTACGGCCTAGCTGGTCATTAATGGGAGAGCCCTGCTGTCCAGTATAGTGATCATTAACTGGCCATGGCGGCTGTTTAGCTCTTGAAATGTAGCTAAGTAAGATGTGCTGTAAATGTAAAATATACACTGGATTTTGTAGACTCAGTACCAAAAGAAAGTTATCTCAGTGAACTTTTTTATGTTGATTATACACTGAAATGAAATTATTTTGGGATATAGTGGGTTAAACAGTTACTAAAGTTCATTAATGTATTTTCAACTTTTTAAATATCGTCACTGGAAAATTTTACATTATGTATATGTGGGTCATGTTGAGAGCCCTGGTGGTGCATTTGGTTAAGCTCTCAGTTGCTGTTGCTAACCGAAAGATGGGTACTTGGAACCTACCTGCCCTGCTCCAAGGGAAAAATATGTGGCAATCTGCTTTGGTAAAAATTACAGCCTGGGAGACCTGATGGGGGCAGTTCAAGTCTGTCCTGTAGGATCCCTGCGAGTGGGAATCCACTCCATGACAATGGACTGTGGCTCACTTTCTATTTCTGCTAACATAGGTTTAACCTGTTGCAGTGGAGTCCATTCCCACTCATAGTGAGCCCGTAGGACGGTAGAATTGCCCACAGGGTTTGCAAGGCTTTAACTATGGAAGCAGACTGCTACATCTTTATCCCGTGGAACGGCTGGTGTGCTTGCAACTGAGCACTTTCACCACTGTGCCACCAAGGCTTCTGACTACCACTGGTTTAGAGACTCATGGTAAGATACGTAGATTTGAAGTATATTTTTCTTAAACAGCACCTAGTTCAGCCTATTAAAAGTATACCTCCAATTATGTGATACGTGGTGGCTTGGGAAGCTAAGTCTCACAGGAAAGTTTGTTTATATCGGTAAAAAGTTTAATACTGTATTTTAAAAGCTTTTTAAACTTCTTTAACAATCAATTTTATCATTTAATCTGTACCATTAGAAACCTATTGGATATTTTTGTTGCCTTTCGTTAATAAGGAAACCATAGTGGTGTGGCGGTTAAGTACCGTGGCTGCTAACCAAAAGGTTGGCAGTTAGAATATAGCAGGTGCTCCTTGGAAACTCGATGGGGCCGTTGTACTGTGTCTGACAGGGTTGCAGTGAGTTAGAATTGAGTGAATGGCAATAGGCTTTTTTTTTTCCTCACTAATTGTTTATCTGATGTAGATTTTCTTAAACCAGTTTATGTTTTTCTCTCTGACATTCTGCTGTTCACTTGTATTTTTCTTTAAGACCTCATGTTCCCATATTTTCTGACATTTATTCCTTCTTTTTCCTTCCTCCTATAGGATATACACCTCTGTCTCATAATCACTTTTAACTTTGTATTTTAATGACATATATCCACTGTCTCTTCTATTAAAAGGTACATACTTCAAAATAATTTTCTTTGTACTCAGTGAGAGTTGTGTAACTTCTTACACACGTATTATCTCTCTAGATGTCAATTGTGTTAAGGTCTGAGTATTTCTTTTAGTTTATTACCGTAGATATGATTTGATTTTTGTTGCTTTGTTCTACTGACAAATACTCATAAAGCAATCTTAAAGGAATTGCTACAGATCTTCTGTGGAGATCACATTACTGTAAGAAAAACCTATGCAGATATACTAGCCAGGAAGTAAATATATAGTGATTTTAATGCTTTTAGAATCATGGGAGAAGGAAAAAGGGAGATTTCAGAAAGGAAAGTTAAGAGAGCAAAGGTGATTATCAGTGTTGGTTACATATAATTATAGAAAATTTGAACATTATGGTAAAGAATAGGGGAGGGAAGACACAAAGAGGCAACCATTGTTAACATTTTTGCATGTCCAGCTTTTTTATTTTTAAAATATTTTTACTGTAAAATAATACTTAAATACATGTTAAGTAGAAAAATGAAAACAGTACTAGAAATACTTAGAATTAAGAAAACGTTTCTTTCCTTCTCTGTCCCTCCTTTATCTCCACAGAGAACTTCTATTTGTAGCATGTTTATGTTAATTTTTTTCTTTGTAGTGTGTTTATAAATGTGCACGGGATTGTGGTGTTTGGTAATTTCAGTCTTTTCTATGTACTGTGCTTTGGAAGTCTTTAAATATTGTAGAACCATTGACTTTTAACATGGGAACATATTATAGCTACTATATGTTATACATAGTATGTCAGTAACTTTTTACTTTCAAAACATATAACCTCCCTTAAAAAAAACAAAAAAAAACCTGTGGCCATCAAGTTGCTTCTGACTAATAGTGACCACACAAGAGTGAGCAGAACTGCCCTTCAGGAGTTGGAAGGGAACAACTGTAGTAGATTTGAACCAATGATCTTTTGGTTAGCAGTTGGGCTCCTAACTGCTGTGTCACCAGGACTGCACTCAGAACACATGCCAGCCAAGTCAAGTGCCATCAAGTCAGATCCGACTCATGGTAACCCTAGGGGCCAGGGTAGAACTGACCCCCAGAGTATTCAAGGAGTGCCTGGTGGATTTGAACTGCCGACCTCAGAACATATGAGAGGGGTGAAAATAAAAATACAATTATTATTATTTTTTTTAATTTCGTCATCTTAACATATTATTGAAGAACTCACCTTCCACTTTCTAATTCATTATATCAACGTTCCATGTAGTTAACTGTCTCATGTTGCCAGATGCTTAACATTTTCTGGTTTTTCACTATTACATTAAAGTTTTTAAGGTTTTCACAGTTAAGTGTTTGAACTGACTCAGTATTTTGATTGCTTTGGAATAAAAAGCTTAAAAATTAGAAGAAAAACGAAAGATTGTAGTATATAATTTTCAGTTTGACTCCTAATTTCAAAGCTGATGAAAATTAAAGTCCACTTTTGGCTGAATGTACCTTTAAATTGCAAGATATAAATGTATGGCTTAAATGTACTTTTCTTTAGGTTTATATTGATGTGTAAGTCTACCAGTTACCAAACCTTGTTTGAGTTCTAGGATGGTAAAATTTTGCAACAAAGGCACAATTTTCTTGGTGAAATGATAAATAATGGATTTTGTTTTTCTTTTTTAATACAGTGACTTTTTTGAACGAACCATTCTATGCAACAGTCTGGTGTGGAGTTGTGCCGTGACGGGCAGACCGGGACTGACCTATCAGGAAGCACTTGAGTCAGAAAAAAAAGCAAGACAGAATCTTCAGAGTTTTCCAGAACCACTAATTATTCCAGTTTTATACTTGACCAGTCTTACCCATCGTTCACGCTTACATGAAATTTGTGATGATATCTTTGCATATGTCAGAGATCGCTATTTTGTTGAAGAAACTGTTGAAGTCATTAGGAACAATGGTGCAAGGTAAAGTACTTTTAATGTTTATTTTTATAATTTTTTTTTAATTTTTATTTTTATTTAACATAACTGAGTGAAAATGTACATTCACATAGAAATTTACATGCCCCCCTATATGCAGCTTCTACTGCTCTCCCTGTCCGGTGACAGCACACTATTCCTCTCTGCTCCATACATGTCTCATCCTCCCAACAGTCTCCTTTCCCCTCCTCTCCGTCCACTCCCCTTCCTCCAGCCAGAGGTCAGCAAGATGATATCCTATAGATGTATAGAACCATAAAGTGCTTCCAATATATGGTCACTCTGCCTTGCCAAGTCCAATCCAATCCTGTCCAAAGAGTGGACCTTTGTTATAATTTATGGGAAAGGGCAGCATCAGGGCAGGGGGCCATGGTCTCAGAGGAACCCCAACACCACTGGACCATCAATTGAGGTCTTTTAGTGGAGATCTCATGATGCACCTCTTTATTCTTGTGTTGCCAGTGAGACTCCTCTCTGTGAGCTCCATCGTGGCTATCACTGGTGGTGGCCGGGCACCATCTGGTTCTTCCGGTCCCAAGTCGATGTAGGCACCCACTCTTGTGGGTCTCTCCATCTTCTCGGTTGTCTTTACCGCATGTCATTTTGGTCCTCGGTGAGCATCCATTCCTGTTGAGTTGGGACCATTTGCTGTGTCCTCGGATGGCAGCTTGGCAGCTTTTAAGACCCCAGACGCCACTCACCAATGTGGGGTGCAGAGAGCTCTCTTAGCAAAACGCTAGTTGTGCCAATTGGCCTGGAATTCGCCTAAGAGCATGGTCCCCCGCCCCCCGCCCCAGCTACTCTATCCTTGCAGTATTGAGTTAAGATGGAAGGAATACTCAAGTTATGCTGAAGTCCACTTAATGTTGTTCTTGTTCCTAATGTGTGCTGTCACCGCTTTCTCCCAACTAGATTTCTAGTAACTACCTAAACTAAACCCTCTCCCCTCGCCCTCCCTCCCTCCCTCCCCTCCCTTGCAGCTGTCAAAGAGTCTTTTCTTCTATACACAAGTCTGGTTTTGAGATCTTATCGTAGAGGTCTCATACAGTATTTGTCCTTTTGTCTCTGACTAATGTTTATTTTTTGGATGAGTATACATTCACATTGTTCAAAATTCAGAATATACAAAAGGGTGAACAAGATAAGCTTGTCCTGTTGACTTTAACTTTCTTACTACCCTCCTCACAGATGGCTTTAGTGCTTGCAGTTGTATATCTTTCCAAAGCTAATTTATGCATATACCACAAAAAAAGGTGTGTGTCTGTCACACACACACACATCTCCTCTTTTTTGATGCAAAAGTAGGTATATTTTATTCTGTACCCTTTTTGGGAAACCTGGAGGCACAGTGGTTAAGTGCTGTGTCTGTTAATCAAAGGTCATTAGTTCGAATCTGCCAGGCACTCCTTGGAAACTCTGTGGAGCAGTTCTGTGTCCTATAGCGTTGCTATGAACAGGAATTGACTGGGTAACTGACAGGTCAGTTTGAACAGGAAGATGTGGCAGTCTGCTTCTATAAAGATGACACCATTAGAAACCTGGTGGGACAGTTGTACTCTGTCCTGTAAGGTCTCTGTGAGTCAGTCCATTATAGTATAAACCAGTAAAGAGAACTCAATGGAGTATACAAAACTTCCATCTTTATTTAAAAGTAAAAAATCTTGTGAAGAAATGTCCTGTATCCTCATCTTGTTACAGCCAAAAATCCAAGTGCTGTCGAGTTGGATCCGACTCATGGCGACCTTACATAGAAGTTTAAATATGTCTGTATTATTTGCTGGTTTTTTAGTAGTTCTTTGATGAGGGCTGAGTTTTGCATACTCTACTGAGTTCTTTTTTACCCAAATCTGCAGGAATAGAATGAATTTTTCATATGGGAAGGTTTAAAATGACTTAGTCTGTGGCACTAAGTTAAAAAGTAACAGTGTTTTCCTGAAGTTTTAGCATTTAGTTGGCTAATCATGGTAAACTTTATTAAGTCCTCTTATAGACCCTCGCTTTTTGGGAGATTGACTGTAAAATGTTTTTTGGTTGCTTCCCTGGTCTACTCTATTCCTCAGCCCTACTTATTCAGCAGCATGCAGGTTTTTCCCCCTTGGATTTTAAATGATAGCAATAAAAGATTATTATGTTCTTTATTGTCTTCATCTGGAGAAGCATGAATCATATGTTGTAACTTTAGAATATTATTTTGACAGATTAACATATCCATTCTTATTGCCAAATGCTACTTCATATTACTCTTAAAAAGTCAAGCAGTGTTTATATTAACATCCAAAGTTGTTTGAATGTAATGTTGGCAAGTAATTGAATAAGTTCTTTTAAAAATTATAGAAGTAACAAATGCTAAAAATTTGTATCATTCTAGGATTTTTTTTATGTTTAATGACTTAGAAAAAATTGTATTCATTTTAGAAAATACTGATAAACAGAAAAAGAGATTTACTAGTAATCCCATGAAGAAAATATTCTAACTTTTAAAAAAAGATTGTATTATAAATGCTGTTTTGGAGTATTTTTAATGGTTTATGCTTTTGAAGACAAACTTAGAACATAAATTTTTACATTTGTTCTTTATCATCATATGGAATAATAAGGCTGTATTTGGGGACCATGACAGTTTTTTTCTCTTTATAACCATTAATTTTATTTGACTTATGCCACAACTTTTGTGTAATTTACAAATCATTGTGATACGTTAACGTTTAACTTAGAAATATTACTTACATGTTGAAGTTTAGTCTTCTGCATAAACTGTTTTTTTGGCTTTCAAAAATGGACTTCAAGTAGTTGTAGCTGTTCATAGAAACAGTAAACGGGTATACTGTAGAAATGAGAAATATGGGAGTAATGATTTCATCAGAATTCATTAGGAAACACACTTCTTCCTGTTTAACAAAAGTTTTAAACTGTGAAACATAAGATACTGGTGTTTTTCTCCTGAAAAAATTTAAATGTTAAATTTCATAATATGTATTGACCACTCTTACTTTGCAATCACGCCTAATTTTCACCTCTTCACTATGACATTCTGAATGTTATTTTTAATTGTATAAGAAGCACTTTAACATATTTAAGTATAGAATTCACTTGACCTGAAAGTGCTTGTAAGAACTCAAGAACATAAAATCGGTGTTTGACAATTTTTGTAATATAAAAACTAAGGATAGTTTCAGTTATTAGATCCACTGTTCAGATCCTCTGCTCCCTAGATTACTGACATGATAGGTAACATAAGGTTAGTTTTTTTTCCCTGAGGGTTGGGGTGAGGAGGTGGGAGTTGAGGCTAGAGAATGAAGAGCAGCGTGGTAAGAGTTTGTTTTGCTCACACATTTTAGGGCTAACATATTTCAGAAGTAATTGTGTTTGCCCTCTTTGTAACTATTTGCATTTCAGTAAAACAAAAATTAAGAGGTAGCATATGCAATAGGAAGTTAATTGGGAATGATGAAGTACAAGAAAGCCATGAAATAGAATGGAGTTAGGCAGAACATAAGTATTGTCAGGAAAAAAAAAAGAAATAATTTAAAACCCTTGCCTTTAGGATTAACTAATTTTTTTTAATGTAAAACTTCATAAATCACCACGCTTTCCTATGAGTTATGAAATAGTAATGTAATCTCTTTTTAAGAGATATACCTGTATATGTCTGTATTGCTTCTGTACAGTTGTCATTCAGAAAGGTTTCAGTTCTTTTTATGTGCTAGACACAGTACATGGGATGAAACAGTGAACAGGTCTTCCATTCATTGGGCCAAACTGTCATTTTGCTGCTGCCTGAATGTGCAAGATATAATCTCCACTTCGGACTCTTTGTACTTACTGTCCTCTGCCTGGAATTCTTTCTCCCATTTATCAACATGGTAAGCTCTCCTACTTCATATCTTCCTTCAGTGCCATTCTTTCATTGAAGTCTTCTGCCACCCATCCTGTCTAATGCAACATCTCCTTGCTAAAAAAAAAACCCAGTGCCGTGGAGTTTATATCTCCCTTCTGTGCTTGTTTTTTTCTTAGCAGTATCTAACATACTAAACATTTCCTGATCTGTTTTGTTTGTTGGTAGTATCCCTAGCACAGGAATTTTGGTCTGTTGTGTTCACTACTGTATCCGTAACACTTAATAGCACAGAGTAGGTGAGCAACAAGTGTTTATTGAATGAATGGGGAACGGTGGTGGTGATGAGACAAACAAGTATAAGCAAAACAAAATTGCTCTGAAGGCAATGATGTGGTAGACAATTATCGGGGGAAAGATTGGCAGTTTAGCTAGAGTGATGAAAGAATTATTGCTTTGGAGGAAGTGACATTTGCTCTGAGATGAGAAGGAGCCAGCCATACTGAGAAACCTCTGCTGCACATAGGAGAGAAAAAGCCCCAAGGTGGAAATAATTTAGAATATCTCTGCTATAGGTAGAAGTAATTGAGGGTGGCCAAGTGTGGAGGCCTAGAGCTGGTTTAGAGGCTTTGGAATGAGTTTGGGTGGAGGTGTATGTTTTGGATGATGATGATGATGATGATAATAATAATAATAATAATAGGGTATAGGTAATAATAGGGTATAGATAATAATAATAGGGCCAATAGCATTTATTGATGGGGTTAGATGGTGGACTGGCCAGAAAGATAGGCAGGAAATAAGATATTTTGGATTACCCCTACAATTTTTGGCCTTTCACATCTGGGTGGATGGTAAGATGGAAAAACCTCAGAGAGTACTGTCAGAGTAGTATCATCTTTTCTCTTTCAGACCCAGTTATTTCTGATAACTCGGATTTTGTATTTCACAGACATGTCGTCTTATTCATTTCTTTTCTTATTGTTTCTTGTAGTCTAGACACCAGGCTCTGGGTGGTGGTGTTAGTTGTCGTTGAGTTGATTCTAACTCATAGTGACCCCATGTGTGCGGAGGAGAACTGTTCCAGGGAGTTTTCAAGGCTGCAACCTTTCAAAAGCCTGTCTTCTGAGATGCTGCAGGGTGGGTTTAAACCACCAACTTTTCGACTAGTAGTGGAGTGTTTGACATTTGAGAGAATTAAAATGCCTTTCAGGAGTCTGGTTACGTGAGAGCTAAACATGTAACTGTAAGAACTAAGATGATGGGCTGCAGTTCAAATGCATGCATAACTCACCATCTTCTGTCCTCTGTCCTCGAATTGGAGAATTAGATCAGGAAATATGAGGTGGAAATTATGCAACAGATACACATTGTGGACTCCTATTGGGTCATCATTCATTTCAAAAGTAGCACTAGCGTGTGAGAGAATCTGAAAAATTTAGTTAACGTGTAATTGTGTATTTGCTAATTTTTTTCTTTCTATTAAAGTAGGCTTTGTTTTCACATATTTTACAAACATTTCTGTATGTGTAAGAATTGACATGTTGATGTATTCTTTGAAGTAAATTTTGCAAATCAGGGCTAATTTTGTGGTTAGGAAGCTGCTTTTGTGTGTAATTTCCACTACAACCACACCCAGTCTACCAGTTTCATCTTTCTTTGTGAAAGGAACCCGCTATTGAAATGTAGATATTTTTAAAAGGTGTTAACTGTGAAAGTTCAAAGTTCAGTTTACAACCGTAATAATGGCTCTAGAATACATACCGATTGGACTTGGGAAAAACATTTGTGTTTGCTAAAAGGCAGGGGAATTCAAGGAGTGGGGAAGATAATTCTGAAGAAAAGTGAGAGAGCGCAGTTTTATGCCTAATTGGACACTACCCTCAAGGACGTTTATAAACTTGTAGTACAGAATCTCCTAGTGTATAGACTACTTAACAGTTCGAATTCTTGGAATACAACTTTGGACATAAAAGCAGCTGCAAACTGAAGATTGGATAATAAAAGTAGCGGCTACACAGTCAGTGTGTCTCCTTTAACTCAGATTAGTCCATAAAAGCTCTCAGCCTGTTGACCTAATCTCCTGTATTAAAATTAAGATCATTGTTACAGCCAGCTCATTTATTTGCCATCCTTTCGTAAACTGTTTTTTTCCCCTAAGTCACAAGGATAGCATTTGTCAATTTGTGCTAACAAATATTTGAGTGGCTTCTACAGTAATGCTGTATAGGGCATAGAGGGATGAATAAAAATATCCCATGTTGAAATTCATTGTATGAACAGCTAAAAAACAAACAAAAAAAATGTGCTATAAAGGAGACATAGCTAAGATGTTCTGGGAGCTGAGAGTTTTGTAGCAGATTTGAAGTAACAGGTGGATAAGGTGCCTCTAAAAGTAGCTCTTGTGGCAGCAATAAGAAGTGGCTCCTGAGAGCATAATAACTGCAAAGATACTCTGAACTGGGCCTCTCTATAACTTTTAGCATCAGAAGCCATTGCAAAATTGAAAGCTGTTGTTGTTAACTGCCTTGAAGTTGCTTTCTGTGCATGCTATGCAGTGTTCTAGATGCTTTCACTTCAATTCTCAGAATCACCAAAGTTTTCAGAAAAGATCATATGCACTACTTATTAAGACTAAGGTTTAAAATATCTTTTAAGTTTCCTTGTAGGAAATTCATATATATCAAAAAAAGTACAAAAGAAAGCGTAGAATTTACATCCAAACAGTTACCTTCAGAGATAGACACTGTCACAAATATAGTGCCTAGTTTTGTTTTACTGTACTACAGTAACTTTAAAAAAATAGAAAACAGCTTTTTCACTTACTAGTTGTTTGGATATAAGTACACGTAGATGTACATCATTTCTAAAAGGTTTTGCATGAGCTGGTTAAACTCTTGGCTCCTGGAAAAATCTTACTTGGGATATTACCTTTTTCTGAGAATAGTAAAGTTACTCTTTTTGCTAGCCTGGGATGAGTTCTCTATTTGAAAATAATAGACTACCCACTCTTCCTTTTTTCCCCGCAGATAATCTTTAGCCATTGACTGACTTACAGACTTTTCCTGCACTGAAAATTAAATCAATGAAATAGCAGAATTGTATTTGCACCAGAGGTTTATCCAAGTATTATCACCCACAGTATTTGGATTTAAAGTTTACCAGATGGTACCTAGTCAAGGAGTAAAGAGGCTATTGTTGAGTATTGTTTGTAGAAGAGCCTTGTAAAATAAAATACAGATTATGGAATTCTTTTTAATCTTACAAACCGACATCAGTTTTAGCATCAAACAGGGACCAACCAAAGAGACCGTCAGCTGTTCAGATGTTAAAGTGGATTCCTATGTTGCATTGGTAGAAGGCTTTAAGCAATTTAGACTAATGGAGTCAAATAGAAAATGAAAGAAAAAAATCTACCATACAGAGGATACACACTGAGAATACATTTAGAATTGGGAATGAAAAAAATATATATATATTTTAATCTTTAGGTACTTTTCATATAGTTAGCATAAATGCTGTTAATGAATCATAATTAACGTTAAGAGGACAAAAGAGATTTATTAAATATATTGAGATGATAGGATGAACTTAAAAAACGCAAATGAGGAACAAATGCATTTATTTTTAGTTAAATGTATTTATGTGTGGATGTCAATGACTCGGTCCAGGTGGGATTACTCAAGAAGTTTCTGGCAAAGGATAATTTGAAGATAAGTTTGAAAGATGAGAAAAATGTAGATAGTCAAAAGGACTCAAGGAGGAAGTCTTTTTATTTAGTTTCAAAGATAGCGTGGAATTTTTAATAGTTATTAGTTATGTTTATTCCTCCCCTTAAAGAAAACTGTTGGTCAGCATACCCATATTTTTACCCAGATAACATGTTGCGTGTTTTTTTTTTTTTTTTGCCAACTATGCCCTCTTCCCTAGGTATTTTTGTTAAGCACACAATACTAATTTTAACAGCAAAATTTAAAAATTAACGTAGCACACTTTTGTAAATACTGGATAGGGCTAAGGGTGTGGTTGGCAAAAGAATAGTAACATGCACATTATTTGTGTAAAAAATACCGTGGGTATGTTACTTAGCTTCTGAGGTAAAAACTCTTGCCTAAAATTGTTGTTTTCAGTGTTTAGGCCCTGATGACCCTAACATGTTGATAAAATTTTTAATAAAAAAGGAGGGGGCTATGTGGGACAGCTGTTCTTTCATTGGAATTCTAGGTTAGGGTTGGACTGTGTTCTTAAGTTATGTATTGTTGGCTTTGCTGTATGTAACAGAAACTCAGATTTACGAGATCTGAAATAAGTTCTGGAACTCATCCTAGAAAAAGTGCTACATAATCTCATTGCTGAATATCACTACAGTCACCGTTGAAGTACTCCCTTTGGGAAGCTGTGCACCAATGCCAGTGCCTACTCTACTCTTCAAAAAACTTGTGAACTCTTTTTCGGGAATGGCCATCAGAGTTGTTGTCATATTACTTTGATGTCCTGAATGTCATTGAAATGTCTTCCTTTCAATATGTCCTTTATCTTTGGGTAAAGAAAAAAGTCACTGGGGGTCAGATGAGTAGGGAGGGTGTTCCAATAATTATTTGTTTACTGGCTAAAAACTCCCTCACAGACAACTATACAGTTAAGTTCCTGAACTTGCCACCTTGAGCAATGACCATTCCAGAAGAAGTTCCAAAATTGCCTTCAGAGGTGAACTAGGCAGTGGCATCAGTGCATCCTTCCCAATGGATGTACTTGGAAGGTGACTTCAGCAGTGAGGTATGTAGCGCTTTAGAATAGCTAAGTTTGCAGACCTAATTGTCAGACCTCATGTGACCTCTGTAGCTCCTGGACTGTCATTGTGCAAGGTAACCATTTAAGATTTGGAACTCTTATTTATTTGAATGGTAGTATAAATTGGGAGGCCACCCTAGAAATCTCTTTTATACTCTAAAAAATATTTAAATGATTATAAAAATAAGTGAAAATAATAAATGAACCTATTAACATGAATACCACATAAAGCTGTGTTGCAAATGCAGTTTACTGAAGTTTAGACAGATCACACAGGCTTACTCTTTTTCTTAAGTGTTCTAAGTTAATACTGTCTATTACAAGCGTTTATCTAAAGTAGATACCTCCCAAAGTCTTTGGAAGGTAAATGCTGGCAGTGTGGGGTTGGTTAGTTTGTATGGTATTTTCTTTATTGATTCTAGGCACTAATGCCAAGTGCAAAGAATCAACAGAGCCTCCACCAAGATTTATAGTCATTATTGAAAGTTTTATTTATAGTAAAAAAGATGGTTTAAAAAGGGGGCCAGGCATAGTGAGGTAAATTGTGGTTCTTTTCTTTGCTAGTATAAAAGGAAGCCAAATGTTTATTTGCCTCAGTCTGTGTCTCTTTGAACTGATTAGCAGAGGATGGTGAAGTAAAAAATATAGTAGCTCGGAAGCTTTTAGCTACTGATGTTAGGAAAATATGAGAGGCTTGTCTCACAAAAAAGGGAAAACTAGGATTAGCTGCTTCGGGCCTGAAATCCCTGTTGGGAATAAGAAGGAAGTTATATCTACACAGCTAGTATACAGGAATCAGGCCTAAGGAATTAGGGAAACTTCTGAATAAACACCTCTCGCTGGTCTTTTTCTGCCACTGTTGCGGTTTATTCATGTGCTCGATAAAAGATCAGTGTTTAATGAACAGTTTTCCTCTTAGAGACTCTAAATTATTTTGTGATTAAAATAAAACCATAGTTTGCTTCCCATTTACTTTGGAGGCCAGAATATGTAAGTCAAATTCATTTCACCTATTAGTCTGAATTACTGTTTTTTAAATGGAGTTGTCTGTCTCACCTAGACAAATTCAGAATACAAAATATAAAAAGTAAATTGACTTTAATGAAAGGAAATTGTCATAAAAGTAAAAGAAATATCAACTCATCACTAATGGCCAAATCCTTTGCTTAAATTAAAAGCATTGTCAAGTGACTAACTCAGAGCAAGGGTTAACACTTTTCTATAAATATGTAGTGAATATTACAGGCTTTGCAGTCATATGGTCTGTATCAGAACTAGTCATCTCTGCTGTTAGAGTATGAAAGCAGTTGTATCTGTTGTCATCGGGTCAGTTGTGGCTCACAGCACCCCTACAGGATGTGGATTCAGACTGCTGAGTTCTTACCTGTTGTGTTCCCAGAGCTCCAAAGTCACAGATGGTATATATATATAAATGAATAAGCATGGCTCTTTTCCAGTGAATCTTTATTTGTGGATATTTAACATTTGAATTTCATGTTTTCTCGTGTCATGAAATATTCTTTCAGTTTTATTTTCAACATTTAAAAAGATAAAAACATTCTCACCTCATAGGTTGTACAGAGCAGGTGGTGGTGGATTGCATCTGGATCGTAGGCCATGGTTTGCTGACTCCTATACAGAAGAAAGAGTACTTACTTAAGTAAGAATTATATAAAATTCTGAGCCAGCCAGAACCTCAGAATGTAGCATGCAGAGATGGCATGATGTAGTATAGTAGAACGCACCTTTGGAGCCAAATCTGGTTATAGTGGTTGGATTAATTAACTTTTGCCACATAACAAACTACCTCAAAATTTAGTGGATTAAATCAGTAAATGTTTTTCTTATGATCCTTTGGTTAGCTGGTACATTCTATGGTCTGCGCTGGCCTGGCTGTGGCTGGATTGCCTAGGTTCTAGACTCTAGGATGGCTTCACTCCTGTGTCTGGGACTCAGACTGGCATGCCGGGGTCTGCTTCCAGGTGGCTTCTCATTTTCTAGGAGACTAGCCCAAACTCGTTCCCAGGATGGTGGAAAGGGTTTCTGGTAATAATAGTGGGCAAGCCCCGTTGTGCAAGCAGCCTTCATGCCTCAGCGTGTTCCATAGTTGCTAATGTACTACTGGCCAAAGAAAGTCATGTGGTTAATCCAGAGTATACTGGGAGGGCATCAGGGAGGTGTGACTCAGTGGGTGCTATAATTACAATGATCTGCCACAGTGGTTAATATTTGCTGGGAACCCACCATCCTGCCTGGCACATCAAGTACTCAGTAAACATCAAACCCTTTGTATACTTGTCAGGGATGACTCCAGAGTCTGACAACTAGGATGACTCATCTTTTTTCTAGACAATCCCTAATTTTCTAACCCACCACCACGCTGTCGGTTTGTTGTACTGTAGTGGTTTGCTTGTTGATACCATGCTTAAAGCTATGCCACCAGCAGGATCGCCAAAGCAGAGCTTCCAGACAGGAAGAAAGGCCTGGCATCTGCATCTAGAGATTAGCCAGTGAAAATCCTATGGACCGTAACAGAATATTGCCCTCCCCCAAAGAACATTTTTCAACAGGAAAAGCTGTGATATTTCAATAGCTTACCCTGCTTTTTGAATTCTTTATCATTCTAGTTATCAGAGAGTGCCTCAGTAAGTTTACTCCTGTGCTCTGAGCTGTTTAGCTGCTGCTTTTCAAGTATTCTGCTTGCAGATGAAAGAATTCCCCCTAGTGGCAGTGAGAGGTAACTGCAAGCATGAGGAAGAGAAAAGATTCTTTTTGTTTTTCTGTATTTGGGCTCAGTTTCTAGGGATTTTTTATGGTCTTTTTTTCTTTGTAGGGGGGCCAAAGGCGTTATGATTTAGGGCTGAGAGTACACACAAAGCCAAATTTTATGTGACTTATTCAAAAGACATACGAGTTTCTGATGTGTTTAGTATGTCATCCATTGGTAATAGGGATATATAGGGCACAGAGCAAGGATAAGTGAAATACCTAGAAACCACTGACATAAGACTGGGTGAAGTAAGTGCCTTAGGAGGATATAAGTGAGTCTTTTAGACTTGTGAAGGTATCACTAATGCTCAAGTAGAATGAATAAGGTGATATGGACAGATGCCTAGAGAGGTGTTGAGTCAACTCTGACTCTTGGTGACAGAATGAGATGTTGTCTTGCCCTGCGTCATCCTCACCATCAGAGCCATGTGCAAGTCCGTCATTACAGCTGTTTGGCCAGTCCATCTCATAAGTGGTCTGCCTTGCCTACTGTGGCCTTGTACTTCACCCAGCATGGTGTGCCTCCTGGTGATGGGTTCAAATCAGGCTATTCAGATAGCAGTGTGTTGTGATCCATGAGATTTTCATTGGCAAATTGTTGGAAGTAGACTGCCAGACCTTTTTCCTGGCCTTTGTTAATCTGGAAGTTCCACAGAAACCTGTCCACCATGGCTGACTCTGTTGGTATTTGAGATACCAGTGACATACTTCTCAGCATCATAGCAACTTGTAAGCCACCACTGTACAACATACTGACAAATGAGTGGTGAGAATGAATAAAGAGTACTTTAATGACAATTTGATTTAGCCTTTCAGTGATTAGCCTTTTGCTGATTAACCATTAGAATTGGGTGGTGTTTACCTTTTTGCTATCCTTATAAAAATACGCTTGCATTTTTCTTCGTGTCTTTCTAGGCTCAGCATTTGATTAGAAAATGAGTCAGCATATGGATGGCGTTCATAATCGTGTAAGAATATTTGACTCTAGGGACAGTAAAAAATACTCAAGTTGTTTTGTTTAAGCCCCTAAAAAGGGTTCTCTGAGTAGGCCTTCCAGCTAGAAGTGTAGATTTCAGGCAGTAATGGTATGCTTTGTCATCTGTATTTGTTAGATATGCATTTCATAATTTTCTTGCAAATTCTCATGGCTTTTTGTGTACTAAATTTTGGTAGACAGAAATCATCTGGCTTTATTTGGTTGACTAACTCAAACCATAAAACAGAGATTTTGACATTCATTTTAATAGAGATTATAGTTGAGATGGAAACAATCAGAATAGGACTAGCTGCTTTATTTTTTTTGTCTTTGTCTTTTTTTATTTTTCCTCATTAGACAGTTATTAAACATACTGTTGTATGACATTGTTTAACAACCCCACAACATATCAACACTTTCCCATCTCAGCCTTGGATTCTCTGTTGTTACTGGCTTTCCTGTCCCCTACTGCATTCTGGTCCTTGCGCCTGGGCTGGCAGGCATCTTATTTTCTCTTATGAGCCTATCCAATCTTGGGGTGAAGGATGAACCTCAGGAGTGACTTCTGCATACATATTTTTTGATAACTTTCTAGGTACTCTTCTGATAAATATAGCAAGACATAGCTGCACTTCATTGAAATCTGACAAGTAGATCTACCTCAGTTAATTATTCTCATGTAGTAGTGTTCTTAGAGATGCAATGAATGTTTTTATTTTAAATTAAATAATAACTAAACATCCTATTCAAAGAGGCCTTTATCCTAATCAGTCTAAACTATTAGGGCTTTGTTTGCTAAAGTATATTACTTTCTTCCACCTTTTATTGTTTTTAAAATATCAGATTTATTGGATTTGCATATAGTAAAATTGACCCTTTCTGGTATACAGTCATCACCTGCCACAATAAAGACATAGAACTTTTCTATCACCCCATAACATTCCTTTGTGCTCTTTTGTAGTCAGTCTTCGCCCCACTCCTTAGTCTCTGGCAACCGCTGATCTGTTTTCTGCCCTTAAAATTTTGTCTTTCCCAGGATATAAATAGAAATGGAATGATATAGCATGTAGCCTATATTATTATTCAGGGAAAACTCATTAGCAAAGCATTTGCCACTTCACCATTTTTTACACATTCACATCAGTCGTGTTAGGCCCATTCACCGTGTTGTGCAGCTATCATTGCTGTCTGTTTCCAGATGTTTTCACACCTCTACCCTTTACAGAAACTCAGTAGCCTTTTCAATACTATGTAGCCTTTTGAATCTGGCTCCTTTCACTTGATTTTTATTGACATCTTTGTCCAGTCAATGGGCCGTACAAGTGTGGGTCTGTTTGTAGACTCTGTTCCATTGCACTCTAAGGCTATCCTTTCCCAGTTGTACACTGCTGGGATTACTGTGCTGGGGTTTTTGTTGTCATTAGCTGCTGTCTAGCCAGCCCCCAACACATGATGATCTGATGCACAACAGAACAAAATGCTTTCTGGTCCTGTGCCATCCCATGATTGGTTCCAGACAGGACCACTGTGACCCATAGGGTGTTCGGTGCTAATTTTTGGAAGCAGATTGCCAGACCTTTCTTCCTAGTCCACTTTAGTAGTCTGAAGGGGTTGAAACCTGGTCAGCATCGTAGCAACACGTAAGCCCCCACTGCTAGAAAGGTGGTGGCTGCACTTGACATACAGTGGGTGGGAATCAAACCCAGGTCTCCCATGGGGAAGGCGTGATTCTTACCACTGAGCCATCAATGTCCCATTATTATTGTAGCTTTATAGTAACACAAAGGCCCTTGGGTGGTACATACGGTTTGTGTTTGGCTATTAATCTGATGGTTAATGGTGAGAACCAAACCAGTGGCATGTGGAAGTAAGGCCTGGTGATCTGCTTCACAAAGATGAGAACCAACAAAACACTGGAGCAGTTCTGATCTGTAACACAGGGGGCTGCCATGAGTCAGAAATAACTCAGTGGTCATAGGGTTGTGGCATCTTCTCTTCCCCCCATGTGAAACGAATGCTTTGATTTTAGTATTTACTTAATGTTTATAATTAGTATTTTAAGATTAAATTTTCCATTCTGAGATAATCAGAGATTCGCATGAAGTCATAAAATAATATGGAGAGATTCTGAATACCTTATGCTCAGTCTTACCTGTCAATAAAAGCTCACAAAACTCTAACACAGCCAAGATGTGGAAACAGTCGTGATACAGAGTCACCCTGTCACTGGGAAGACCATTCATGTTGCTTTTTTATAGCCATACCTGCTTCTTTCTTGCCTCTATACCCTCTTTTTAAGTTGTAGATTGTTAAATTATTTTCCTTCAGGATTTCAATTTTCTGAAAAAGATGACTTTAATCTGTGTTTCTAATGGCAAGGAAACTTTCAAATTTTATGTAACAGCATTCACTTGGCTGAATTGGGGAATGTATTACTGTGAGTCATAAAACTGATTTAACATAGCCATATGTACAAACTGATCAGTGTTTGTTCACCTCATATTGGATTTTTTTTTTTTTTAATTGGGATTTAGTTTGGAAAAGTGTAATAGAAAAAAACTTCAGGGGCATAAACAAAACACATATTCCTTTCTCCTTTAAAGTAAGTTCAGAAATAGTCAACTGAGGGTTGAGTGTGGAAGGTCCACGATGTTGTGAGGAACACAGGTTTTTTCTAGTTTTCTGTTCCATGATCCCAGTATTGTGACCATTGTTTTTATTGTTCAGGATGACAGCAAAATTGAGGAAGGGTGGGAGTCCTGCCTCTCTCCCTGACAGTCCTTCACATTTAAGGCCAGTGTAATAGCTGTAAAATACTAACATCGTGTTGAAACCAAAGTTCAATTGGTAACATGTCTATGGTGAGCTTTCACTGTATGTAATGTTTTATTGTCTCATCTTCAGACGTTAGTCGTACTACCTCACAAAAAGAGATCATGTCTTTTGGGGGCCGTTGAGTCAATTTCAACTCACAGTAAACCCTGTGACATAGTAGTATTGCCCAATTGGGTTTCTAGGCTGTAATCTTCATAGGAGCAGATAGCTGGATCTTTCTCCCATGGAGAGGGTGGACAACCTACTTTCTGGTTAGCTACCAAGTGTTTAACCATTGTATCTTTAGGGTTTCTGGGAGTATGTCTTTTTGTATGTTTACATCAGAATGTTAGGCCCAGTGTAATACCGAGCCCACAAATACTTGCATACTTATAAATTTGAGAACACTACTTGGAATTTTAAACTATTTTTTGTAAAGTTTAAATTAATTTGGCTGATACTTTAGCCAAACTAGTTAATGTGGCCTTAATATGATAATTTTGCATATGAAGGAATTTAAGGAGTGTACTCGTAATATCTAGGTATTTGGAAATTGATTAGAAATATGTAGGATTAAATCTGTATGCCATCTTGTAACTAGAACTTTCTTAAAATTTTTATTTATGCTGTATGTCTGTTTTAGTAATGGAGTTAGTCTTCAGTAGGAGTCTAATGATTTCTTGTGATAGTTACAAAAGGGCAAGTAAATATCTGTTGGAGAAATAAGACCTAGTTCTGTGGTTCACAGTCTCAGAGAGTTGGAGCATCTCTGATCAATTCGTCTGAAAAATAAGAAGTTATAAATAAAACAACCTTTTTCTGACCTTTTCTTTACCATTAGCAAGTAATCAGCACAATTCAGTCTTTTTGTTTGAAGTAGCAAGCTTGCTTAGTGGTCTGATTTTCTCCACTTAAAACAAGATAGCACATGACCTTTTTAATTTGAGGTGCTTTTTTTAACTTCAGATTAATCAGGTTCACTCCATTTCCTACCTGTATTATTGACATGATTATCAAAGTGCAGCATTTCTTTGTAAATGTTCTTTTACCTGTACTGCAAGAAAATAAAGGTTAATGAGGCAGCAGAGAGGGGAATGAGTGTGAAATATGCCGTAGATTTAGCAGATTCCATTTTTTAGAGACCCAGATAGAGGGGGGCAGTCCATTCCCTGAAGGAGGTCTTCTTAGGCTTCTACTCTTCTTTCACCTGGCTGTTAATGGCTCACTTTCTAACCCAAACGCCTTGTAAAAAATTCTGCATTTATCTTAATTCTAGAATGTTACACACTTTGCTTTTGCCTTAATCTGAATTTTGAAATATAAGTTGAACTGTGACTACTGAAAAAAACTTTCTTAATTGAAAACATGTAAGATTTAAACTGTATGTCATCTTGTAACTAGAAAAACTTTGTTAAGTAGAAATATGTAGGATTTAATCTACATGTCATCCTGTAACTAGAACTGTCCATTCCAAAGTGTTCTCCATAAAAGACTGTTTACGTGTGTAGTTCATCACTGTTAGCAGATATGAGTAACGTCTGCTGCGCCATTACTCAGTGCCTGCTGCTCTTCCACAGACTTGCTTTCACTCTGAAATGTGTTTACATCACTAGGATTTTAGGAGCCTCTCTACTGCTTGGTCTTACAGTCTCAAGTACCCTTGAGTCTGTACAGTGTTGCCGTTCTCCCTTGACTTTACTGAGTGAAATATTATATTTACTGAGTGAAATATTATATGGGTTTTGCAATGAGACAGTTAAAGTTTGGGCTGTACTGCTACTGGTTAAGTAACCTCGAGCAAATGGGTTAACCGCTGTCAACTTGAACTTCATTCTTCTAAGTCCTGTACTTATCTGATACGTAATCATCCCAGTAATAATAAGGACCATCTTTTGATTTCTAGCTTCCACTCTACCCTCAAATGTGGAACATTAACTTATAAAGTTTCTGTACTCTCAAAGACCCTTCGCAGGGTCTTAATTCGTGAGTCTCTTAACTTTTATATGTGTGTATAACCAATCTTCTTTGGATTCCCTAAACCAAGAAGTGGTAGCAAGTGGTAAAGATAGACTAACTTCAGCTAACCTCCATTGAAATGGCCAACCTTCATTAGACTGGCAAGGAAGGCTACTTGTGGTTTGAATGTGGTGCAAAGCTAGTAGTAGCATTGATAATAAATGCTGTTGTGTGTATATTAAACATTTATTACATTCTACATATCTCTGTACTGCACCAGTTTTCTCCCTTCTTCCTCTGTCAGGAGATTATATTTCTGTTAATTTTCTGTTGGTTTTAGATAAATTGGTCCTTAAGTGATTGCAGCTCTGTGGACCTTACTACAGTCATAGACTGAGCGCTTCGGTGGTCTGTTAGACCATATCAGGCACCACACCAATCCTGCCTGGGCCCGGGGTTGACTCTTTTTTTGTTTTGTTTTGGTTTTTTTCAGTATTTTATGATTTTTTTTTTTTGGTGAAAGTTACATGGAAATTAGTCTTTTAACAATTCCTATACACGTTCAGTGATGTTGATTACATTTTCATGGAATTCTCTATTTGCATTCTGGTTGTTTTGTTTCCAGTCTAGCTTCCCTGCCCCCCCATTACCTTCTCATCTTTGATCTAGGGAAAGTGTCTACCTTTGGATTTCATTTAGATGATTACCTAGAGGAGCGCAGTACTCACAAATATCACAACTACTTTTTGATGTGACTTCGTGTAGCTGTTCTCTTTGGAGACACTGACTTGTTTCGGCCAGCTGGTGTGAAAATCAGCCTACACTTGTTTTGACACTGTTTCATCTGCTGGCCATTCAGGCTTGGTAATTGAGCTTTCTCAAGCTTTACTGTTAGAACAACAACAATAGCTTCCTCTTCTTCTTTAAGAACTGATTGAAAAGAACCAAAATTATGGTGCATATGTACGTCTCAGAATAAGACGAAATGAGTGAAAGGTAACGTAAGATACCTTGAGAGCTTCGGAAGTACACAGATAGTCTACGTTTTGTTGATTCTTAGACCTTGGGGTTTTTTGGAACCAGAGGGTTTTACTTTGTTAGTAAGGTTTTACTTTGTTAGTAACCAGAAACCCATGGTGCTGATTTTCTGAGTATGTCACAGCACCGTTAAAACCAGTTCCCCTTGAGTTGGTCCCGACTCCTGACGACCTGTGTGTGCACTCCATAGGGTCTTCAGTGGCTGATTTTTTTCAGAAGGTGATCCCCAGGCCTTTCTTCTGAGACACTCTGTATACTTGCACCTCCAGCCTTTCAGTTCACAGCTGAATGTGTCAACCATTTGCCGCACTCAGGGACCCCATTAGGTGTTGTAGGGGAGACAAAAGATGCTCTTTTCCTGAGGAAGAATTAAGCATACACTCAATTGTACCCTATTGAAAACAAGCGGTAATAATTTTGTGAAAGTCTACCAACTTCCCAGATGAGGTAGTGCTAACTACAGTGCTCATTTTTTAAAGGTTTGTGGTTTTGTTTACTTCAACTAAAAGTGACAAAAATTCATTCTGAATAAACATAAGCAGGAAAGGTAAAACAGCCGAACATGAGATGAGTGAGGTTCCGCTGTATCTGATGAAGAATAGGAATAAGAGAACTGATTGTCTCTAGTATCCCTGCCATCTCTCCTCTATCTTCTCTTATAAGATTTATCATCTGTCTGACGGCTCACTAGCCTCTTCCACATGGCAGGAAACATGGCCACTGAAAGCACCAGAATTTTATACCTTGCAGATTTCATAATGGAAGAGGGACTATTTCCCTAACTTCTCATTATAAGCTTTAAAATCTTAGAAAAGATGTATTGACTCAGCAAAAGGTGCCCATCCCTGCCCTGGCTGACTCTGGCCAGGCTCTTGCAAGAACGTGGCAATTCTAATAGTGGTCCTATGGAAGAGAGTGGAATACGGCAAGGATGAAGTCCCTGGAAGGAGGGGGCTGGCGAATGGGCAAGCAGTCTCATGTGGATGTCTGTGATATCTCAGAACTTTTTTGTGGTGTGGGCTAGCATAATGAATGATCCCAAACCAGAGTACCAAACCTGTTGCCATTGAGTCAATTCTAACTCACAGAGCAGAACTGCCACATCTTTCTCCCGTGGAGTGGCTAGTGAATTTGAATCACTGACCTTTCAGTTAACAGTCAAGCACTTATCCACTGTGCCACTAGGGCTGCCACTAAATAAATGATAAAAAACCCACTGCCACTGTGTCGGGTTTGACTCCTAGCGACCCTGGAGGTCAGAGCAGAACTGTCCCACAGAGTTAACACGGAGCACCAGACGGATTTGAACTGCCAACCTTTCGGTTAGTAGACATAGCACTGAACCCACTACGCCACCAGGGTTTCCAAAGGAAGGATTGAGTCTGCAGATTATCTCATCCTGAAACACTTTTTCCTCAAGGAGTAGGGGTTTAGCCTATTCAGAGACCCCTCAGCATTTAGCATCTTTGTAGTTAACGGTGTCTTGGCACCTAAGAGGTGGAGAGGGCCTGTGGCAGTGACTGCAGCTGTGCTGGCCCGCTTTCTGATTTATGCCTACCGTATCTTGCTTTTAACTTACAGCCGTGTCCTTCTTTTATTCACAACTTTATTGAGCAAGATGTAGTTCACTTTCCATAAAATTCACCCATTTTATGTGTTCAGCTTGGTGATTTTTAGTGTATTCATAGAGTTATACAGCCATCCCCACTGCAGAAAGTTTAGCCAAAACTACAGTGAGAGAGCGCAGTTCACACTAGGGTGTCTCACTGTAGATAGCAGCCTTAAGTTTGGGGGTTTCAAGGACCTTCCTTGCTTCAGAGCAGCTGACTACAAATTCATAGGCCCCCACAGCTACCCTCAGAAGGGTTTGGGAGTCTCTAAGGGAGTGAGGAGAAGAGTTTATACCCAGGAGTTTCTAGGAAGCTGGAGATGAATAGATACTTTCAGGGATACTGAACAGTGTATGTCCTAGCAAAGGAAGAAGACACGGGAGTAGAAAAGTGATAAGAGGAAAGTAAAAGAAGAGAACCTTTCTGATAGGGAAGTATGAACCGTAATGAAAGAGAAAGACATTTGATGTGGAAAAGCTTACCAAGGAACTAGTTAGGAGCATTTTCTAATATTAACGGGCTGCAACTGTACCCTGAGATGGGAGGGAAAAGTTTTAGAAATCTTCTTTGAGCCAGCAAAAGCAATAATCAAAACTAAAATGGTTGCTGTCATGAGATCCTAACCTTGAATTCATGGTAGATTCATGGCTTCAAGGCAGAAAGTAAAGAAGTTTGGACAGGTGAAGGGAATACGGGGAAAGCAGGTAGATTTTTTTCTACATTGAAAACTAGCGCAGTAGAAATGAGGGGTTAAGGAATACTTGAATTGTGGTGAGTCTGAAATTGCAGCCTGTGAAATACGGAGGGAGCAGAGGTTAGGAAGACCAGTTGAGCAGAGATGAGTTAATGACCAGGAATGTTTCCAGTGATCGGAAAGCATATCAAATAATGAAAATAGAAAATAAGATGATTAGGAGAATTTTAGATATTATAAAGTATCAGATGCTTTGAAAAAGTGTTAAGACTCACTGTGTATAATGAGGTGCCAGAATTTGATATTCTAAACAGTTACTTTAGTTGAGAATATAATTCGTAAGAATCTTGATAAGTTGACCTTTAAAAAATTTTTGCATTGTTTTAAGTTGTTCTGAGCTTTGCTTAAATTGGATGTTACAAATCTCTTTCTTTTTTATTACTAAATTTGTTGCACCAACTGACTATAGTTTCTACAAAACAAAATAGCTTTTCAGTTCTAAATCATTAGACTGCTCTGAAACGTCTGATTATAAAATGATGGATGATTTGCATTTTTGAAGGTATTGTTTTATTTCAGGATACAGTGTAGGATTTTGGAAGTCCTCCCTCCATCACATCAGAATGGTTTTGCTAATGGACATGTCAGCAGTGTAGATGGAGATACAATTGTCATCAGCGATAGTGATGATTCAGAAACACAAAACAGTTCTTTGCAAAATGGGTAAGCTATTTTTATTAACTTTCAAATTGTTTATAAGGTTATTCCATTGAAATAATTTTTTCTTGCACTTCCATCCTTTCTAGAGATACCGTGGTTTACTACTCATCTAAATAATCTGGTTGACAACAGATTAGAATTTAAAAATTAAAACTAAAGTAACTAATTGAATAGTTAGCTCTAGTCGGCTGTGTAAGAGTGGTTGAAGGTAACCATCATTCACTTATACATGTTTCTTGAGAAAATTCATTCTGTATTTTAATTACTAATACTTTATGGTCCTATAAACTCTTTAAAAAAAAAAAAAAGTCATCGGATCCATTCCAACTGATAGTGATCCTAAAAGACAAAATAGAACTAACTGCCCCAGAGAATTTCCAGGGAGTACCTGGTGAATTTGGTTAGCAGCTGTAGCACTTAACCAGTGTGTCACAAGGGTTTCCACTGGACTCTGTAACCTTCTAAAATTCAGTTAATTGACAACTTAGGTCAGCTGAGTACTGCTGGAGAAAGATGACACTGTGTATAGATTGGAACTCTCTACATGTAATTTAGAAAGTCAGTGAAGTCCTGTGCTGAATAAAGTCTTTTCTCGTGTTTCAGTCCAATCTCCCTCTCTGTTCTCTACAACAGCTTATTCTAAATCTTCAGTGGTCCATTCTCTTCCCCTTCAGACTTTAAAATGCTCTCTTTAACCCACGTTGTGTTGCGTTTTCCCTGTTTTCAGTAAAGTATAATATTAAGAAACCTGAAGTCATTGTTGCCTGAGTACAAAACAAATTAATTCAAAATTACTGTTGTTGTTTGCCGCCACACGGATTCTGACTAATACAGACCTTACAGAACAGTAGAACTAACCCATGTGATTCCGAGGCTGTGTTCTTTACCGGAGCAGATCACCAGGTCTCTTCTGCCAGAGAGTCTGTGATGAGTTCACATCACTGATTTTTTTTTTTTATTAACAGCCATGTGCATAACCATTTAACCACCAGAGCTCCTAAATGCCGGGTGAAAACCAAAAACCTACTGCTGTCAAGTTGATCCTGACTCATAGCAACCCTGTAGGACAGAGTAGAACTGCCCCATAGAGCTTCTAAGGCTGTAAACCTAGATGGAAGCAGATTGTTACATCTTTCTCCTATGGAATGGCTGGTAGGGTCAAACTGCCCACCACCAGGTTCGTAAATCAGAGTTACTAGTAGTAAATATTTTATTTTGCCTAATGTAGCATTTTGAGAGAGATTTCCATTGATAAATCCCACTTGTGCTGATTATAAAAAGCTCATTGTAAAGTATAATTAATCTTTAGGCATAGACGTCATCATCATAATAACCCATCTAAATATGTTGTGCCTTGTCTCCTGAATGTAGGTTTTGGGGATAGGTCCTTGAGGTAGGGAAAAATGAGTAAACTGGTAGATTATTTGTAGATGTTTTATGAGCATTCACTGTGTATCAACATCATAAAACGCCCAGCCGTAGATTGTTACTGCAGCATCCTGAGATCCCCAGGCAACAGGAAGGATGAAACACAGCCAGTTTTAGGCACTTATTCCATTAAGTTGTTCCCACTAATTCCTAAGTTAAATGAGAAAATTTACTTCTAGGTTGCTGTCTCCTAAAAAAATCAATCTAGATTTTTCTCAGTTTTCAGTAGATGGATTGAGGTGAGGGGAGTGGGAAATATAAAACAGTACCCACATATGTCCTCTTACTTATTCCTCAGAATTAGACTGTAAGGGTGAAGTGGTCACAGTCACATATCACTGAGGAGCAGTGGATGTTTCTGAGTTAGAAAATTGGCCCAACACGTGTCTGCAAGATACACCAAAGCACACATTAGGAATTGAGCCAGAGTGTTCAAAATGACCAAAGTGTTTACAGTAAAACATTGTGATACATTTGGGGGAGCATATTGATAATTTTTTTCAAAGCCAAATAGAACATGAGGAGAAGTAAGAAATTAAAGGCTTGATCTTTTTAGAAAAGTACATTCACTCTAAATATATTAGGTTTCTTAGCAGTTGAAACACTGATTGCAAAATCTGAGTAAGCTAAGCAGTAGCTTCATATTTACTTTTATAGATCAGCTTTTGTTGGTGGGCAGCAGTCAGGATTTGGGAGAAAAGGTCACTCTGTATTTTGAGAATTGGTCTTCACACCCTAAATATGTTTTTTTGTGCTAAGCTGTTGAACAAGACTGCTCTTCATTCTGAGCACAAACTCTACTCTCTGTAAGCTTAGCAGTCTTAGACATTTTAGTCTCAGACTGTTAGAACTTCTGTTACCTTGCCTAGATTTTGACACCAGAGTAAAGATAAGAGCCATTTTCTGCCCCCGTTAAAGTAACATGAGGCTAATTTTTCTTCATATCATACATTTTAGGGAGTATATAGGTTATAGTCATGTCACTAGGATATGATTTTTTAATCTACACAAATCTAATGTGTATAGATTATATAATAATATCTTAAATTTAGAATTATTTTTTATGTATCTACAAATTTACTAAAAAGCTGGATTTCTCAGCCATCATTTTTTCTCAGCCGTCATTAGTACTGACTAAAAATTTGAGCTGTATTTAGAGAATATAATGTAATTTTCTATTCAAAAGTAATGGTGTCACCTTAAAGACTAAAATGCGCCCAACCCAAGCCATGGTATTTTCAGTCGCATCATATGCATGCGAGAGCTGAACTGTGAACAAAGAAGACAGAAGAAGAATTGATGCCTTTGAATTGTGGTGTTGGAGAAGAATGTTCAAGGTACCATGGACCACCGAAAGAGCCAAGAGATCTCTTCTGGATCAAGTACAACCAGAGTGCTCCTTGGAAGCCAAGATGGCAAGACTGCATCTTACATACTTTGGACATGTTGTCAGGAAAGATCATCCCTGGAGAAAGACATCATGCTTGGTAGAGTGGAGGGTCACTGAAAAAGAGGAAGACCCTCGACGAGATGGATTGACACAGTGGCCGCAACAGTGGGCTTAAGCATGAAAACAATTGTGGACATGGCACAAGACCAGACGTTGTTTTGTTCTGTTGTTCATAGGGTCACTGTGAGTCAGAACCTACTCAATGGCACCTACCAACAACAACAATTTAATTTTGTGTCATATCAAATTGAGTTAAGAGGTTTAGCATTTGTCCCTTATTCTTTCTCTCTGAAGTGTTGCATATATATCATCTGTCTGCTCTTAGATTCCTGGCTGACCCTTCTTTTAATGTTTGCCCTACAAGAATGGGTTCAGTAATGTTGTATTTAATATCAATTATTCCTTTCCTCCAAAGTTACTAATGGATTTGAAGAAACTATGTGAAAATCCTCACAATTCAGTAAGACAGCAGTCTGTACCGTTAATACAGGTTTCCTCTTAAGAATCAGTTAGTCAAGTTCATCTGCAATCACAAATCCTCAAAACCTGAACAAACTCGGTTTAGTCTGGAGTAAAATATTCAGTACCTTGCCATCTGAATTCAGTAGCCAGATGTGCTAGGTATCAGTGAGCTTATAGAAGAAACTAAATGTGATGTTTGTAGCAACTTAGATTAATAGGTAAATGAAACTTCTCAATAATACATTCTCTTGTTAACATTTATGGCAATGAAAATTTAAGATAAATTGAACTTCCTAGGTATTTTTTAATAGTGGATCACAGTTTTATGGGTTCATCTCTAGGCACATGTTGTATGTCTTAGAGTTGATTCTGACTCATAGTGACAGACTAGAACTTCGTCATAGGGTTTCCCAGGGTATAATTGTTGTGGGAGCGTGTCTCCATGTCTTTTCTCCCACAGAGCTGCTACTGGGTTTGCTGATGTTTTGGTTAGCAGCTGAGTGCTTAACCACTGAACCACTATCACTCCTTAGGCAGATGTTAGTTAAAGTACATTGTTAAAATATCATTATCCCTGCATGACTATAAAATATAAATAAGACTAACATCCTATATTCTGGTGGTAAATTTCAGAAGCAAAAGGGAAGACTAATTATTTCAGGAACCTCTTCAGGAATATGTCTCTAGTTTCAAATTATTATGGTCACTACATTCCTGTCGTGCTATATTATCAGGCTTTAAAGAAGTGGACCTAATTGTTTCACTAGTTAGAGCACATATTTGCACGTTTAATATGTAAGAAATAAGGTTAACAGCTTAAATTTCTAAAAAGCATACCACCATTAAGTAACCATCTGTACTGCAAGCTTAATCATTTGGTGGATTGTCATTACAGAATAGTCATGGTAAATATAACTTGATAGTTTCTCTAAAAAGAAGGCTTTGTATTAAAAGTATAGTTTTGTTTTCTAATAATTTCTGTTGTACTGGTATAGAAAATTATTTAATTTTTTACTTTTATATTTTTAAATTGGGTCCATAAGGTAACAACAAAAACAATTTCCCTTATGGTAAATAAAAAATAGAATTTAGAATGTAGATACATACGTAGGCATATGGAAATGTATAGAAGGCATTTGTAAAATAAAGATTTGTTTTGAAGGATAATCTGATTTCTGTAAGAGAATATTTGAGCATAGTGTGTAACTGTCAAACTGAAATGAGATATGTACACGGTGATAATCAGTCTATGGCTAGTGAGTCACAGTCATGGTCGAACTCTCCGGATTCAGCTCAGTGTTTTGGCTGTTTAAGCCTAGTCTTTGGGAAGCAAAAGAAAATTATAAAAACGGAGGTTCTTTTACTGTTACTCTTGAAGTGCCTGTCTTATGATGAATCTGTATGATAAGAAACAGTTCTGTTGATCTCTGGTAATTGCACGTCCTGGGAAAAAAATGCAAGAATGATTTTATTCCATATAGAATTTTGTGTAAAGGTTGTTATAGCAAGTCCCAGTGAGAATATTTGTACTACTTAGAGAAAAGTTTTTATGTTATTTGTTTATTTCACAAACAAACTTCATGCCACAGTGAGAAAACCAAGATTATTTTCTATACATTAATAAATCACATTTTTGTAGCTTCCAACCCATTAAGATAGTCAGTATGCAGTTTTCAAGTCTGTAGAGCAATGTGTGAATACTCACTACTGGTCTGAATTTTTAGAAATCATTACTCATGTTTTGGTTATCTTTGTTAGTGGTGATAGTTTTATAATTTACTAAAATATTATAGAAAAATAAATGGTATTTTAAATAAATATATTACTGTATTGCCAATGAAAGTAATGTTTTAAATGCAGTCTATACTATATTTGATGACTGCTTTATATGTATAAAATGATAGTGATTAAGTATCAAGCTAGTACCTGTTTAAAAAAATAGTAAGGTCAAAACTCAAGTCTTATTTTTGAACTGCTGCTGATTTACTAAAATCCATTTTTCTCACCCCCACCCCCACTTTGTTTCAAGAAATCATTTTATTGGGAGCTCCCGTCAAGGCTGTGTGAACAGTTTTTCTGTTCCCTAAACTAGTGCTTTTTAGACTTCAGGTTATGACCCCATTTGTAGGTTGTAAGGTTGTAAAATTAACTCAATAATGACCTTTAACAGAATAGAAAATATTAGACTACCTTTCCTATAGTACATGAGAATGTTTAAATACAGCTCCCAGTTTATATGTATACTGGGTCTCACTGTAAAGATACTTAGCCATGTAGCTTGAAATTTAATGGTGTGACGTGTAAATACTTTGATTTTATTTGTGTGACTGTCTTATACATCCCTTTTTAAATTTTTATTTTTGCTTATTGAGGTGAAATTCACATAAGGTAAAAATAGCCCATTTTAAAGTGAACAGTTCTTTGGTCTGTAACATTCACTTACACTGGTATGCAACTACCATCTATCTAGTTTCAGATCATTTTGTCACTCCATAATAAAACTCCACGCTCATTAAGTGTTTTGCTCCCCTTCGCACTTTCCCATCCCTTTATTATCTCTAAATCTACCTCTTGTCTCTGGACTTACCTGTTTTGGATATTTCATATAAATGAAGTCATACAAAGTATGACCCTTGGTGACTTATTTCACTTAAAATGCTGTCAGGCTTTATTGTCGTCTTATTATGTATTAGTGCTTAATTCTTTTATGACGGAATAATGCTCCATTTTATGTATTTACCATGAGGCAGTTTGTGGTTCCATGGTGGAATTGTCACCTTCCATGCAGGAGACCCTGGTTCAGTTCCAGGCGAGTGCACCTTCATGTGTCACCACCATTTGTCCATCTAGTGGTTCATGTGTTGTTGCGATGTTGAACAGGTTCCACTGGGGCTTTTCCCCACTAAGACTAGGAAGAAGAGCCTGGCAGTCGACTTTTAAAAAATCAGTCTATGAAAGCCCTATGGTTCACAACAGTGTCACCTGCAATCCATCGCAGAAAAGGCACAGAAACAGGCAGTGTTTCTTTATGCGGTGTGTGGCGTTGTCATATGTCGAATACTGATAACAGCAACATGTATGTGCCATAATTTGTCCATTCATCTGTTGATGGAAATTTGAATTCTTTGTACTATTTGCTGTTGTGCCTAGTGCTGTTTCGAACATTCACATACAAGAATTCATTTTGAGTATTTCGCATTTGAGAATTTCACCTTCCATCTTCCTAGTGGTGTACACAGATGCCCTTATTCAGTTGCTCTTTCAAACCCTATTCTCTTAAGAAAACTTCCTGTTCGGCCCTCTCTTTCCCAGGCTTTTGGGTGGGTCTCTTCCGTGCCTTCTGCACAAGGTACCTTGCGTCAGGGTAAGTCTTTATTTCTTGTGGTAGATGCCACTGCCTGGAGAACTCCTTCCACCTGAGGCGGGAGAACAAAGGTCAGCCCTGTGGCTGTCTCTCGAGGAGCTCAAAAAGGCCCAAGCCCAGTATTTTAAGAACAAGATGCTCCTTAGCCCCAGGGGCCAGCAGAGCACACCGGGAATGCTGGCACCGCCCTCGCGGTCCCACCGCTGCCCTAGGGAAGAGGGCCACAGGCTTCTGCTGAAGTTCAGCTACCTTTTCGTCCGTAAACACTCCTTTGTTTGCTAGTTTTGATTAAATTAGAGTTCCAAAGAAAGGTGGTTCTATCCATCGTAGGGAGGTTATGGTTGTTTGAGTGGAGCAGGTTATTCTTTGACCTCCCCCTTTGGCCTTTTTCCGTGTCTCATTCTCTCCTGTATTCCTTTTGTGTTGAAACCACCCACTGCACTCATATCATCTCCCTCGGGTGCTGCCCTTTATCATCCTTTCATACCATTCTGTTCTCTGTCACTAGTGTCTATCCTCGTTACATCTACACCTGTATTTCACTGAGGCAGCACTAGAATGCAACTGCTTCTCTGTACTGCCCCTGCTACCTCTTAGTCCGCACTGCCATCAGTTCTCAGTTTACTGTAGTAGCTTTCGCACTGGGCACTCTGCACTCTTGCCCCATAGTTAGTCTCCACATAGCAGCCAGGGTGATCCTTCGAAAGTGGAAGTTAAATCATTACAAAAACCCCACTGCCGTCAAGTCAGTGCCGACTCAGTGGTGACCCTACAGCACAGAGTAGAACTGTCCCATAGAGTTTGCAAGGCGCGCCTGATGGATTTGAAGTTAGCAGCCATCGCACTGAAGTACTTACACCAGCTATCGCACTTAACTACTACACCACCAGGGTTTCCTAAGTTAAATCATAATACCTTATCATTCAGTATTCACCAGTGGCCGCACTCAGGCTAAAATCAAAAGCCCTAATAATGGCCCACGAAGTTCTATGTAATCTAGCCCTGCTGCCCCGTACTGTCTGACTATAGCTTCTTTTGTCTTTGTATCCATTCAGCTTTTTGTGTGAACGAGGCCTGCTGCTACCTCAGGGCCTTCACAGACTCCTCTCTCCGCTCTCTGATTTTTGTTTTGTTTTTAGGTCTATACTTACAGGTTAGTTTTTGTCCACTACTGAATCCTCATTGTTTAGAGGAGTATCTGGCACCTTGTAGGCTCTTAACTATTTACTGATTGAAAAAGGAAGTTAGGAATACATCCTCCAAGGGAAGAAAAGAGAAGTGGGAATGGGGGAGGGGATTACATTTGTGGTGTCTATTCTTAAAATAGTAAACTATATTATCTCCACTTTTGCTCTTGAATTGCGTATCTATGAAGAAGAACATTTAAAAGCAAAGCCAAGGACTTTGTTTTTCTACAAACATGTCAAACCCTGGTGGCGCAGTGGTTCAGTGCTAAGTGGGAAACTCTGTAAGGCAGTTCTGTGTCCAGTAGAGTCACTCTGAGTCAGAATTGACTCGACAGCAACTGGTTTGGTTGTTGGTTTGGTTAAACTGGGTACTACTCTGTGCGTATTCATTTCCAGCTAATTTTTTCTCCCAAGGAAAATTTATTGAATGAGTAATTAAAATACTGAACCTAAAATAAGAGTACGTTGTATTATTTTTACCTAATAGGATGGTGGGGGTATCATTATACTTATAATAACTTACAAAATGTTAGTAAGGATAGCAGTGCTAGTTAAAGATAAAAATGGAAACTGTTTCCATTTAAAATCTATTTTCAAATAGATCATTAACTGATTTGTGTCTTTCCTCTTCTTTTAGGAAGAAAAAAGATGTAATTGATCCTTTGTTATTCAAGTACAAGGTACAACCCACTAAAAAAGAATTATATGAATCTGCTATTGTTAAAGCAACACAAATAAGGTAAAACTTAATGTCTTCCCTGTGATAATTTAAAGCAAAATCATAAGCCACCTACATTAGATTAAGAAGATTTTTATGTAAAACACATGAATAGTCTTTCAAATAATTGCTTGTTTTTTTAAAAAAAATATGTATTTATATGCCAATAGAGTGATGAAATGAATCTTAGTAGACTAAGTCCCTTGTTTAGCTTGATAGTGTGCCACAAATAGTCTGTAACGTCAAAAGAATTAAGAGTGATCCTATTTATAAGGACTTCCCAGCAGAGACAGTAATATTCCTTTAATCAAGAAGATTTGTTATTCTAGAGTATAGTGACAGGTAGAACTTTGTACAGTGACGAAAATGTTGTATGTCTGCTGTCCAGTGTGGTAGCCAAGAACCATTAGCTATTGAGCACTTAATATATGGTTAGGAAAAATAAAGAATAGTTTTTTTTTTTTTATTCATTTAAAATTAATTTTAAGTAGCCTTATGTAGCTAGTAGCTACTATTTTGAACATGACAGGTCTAGAGGGCTACTATATTTATACTTAACAAAAAAGAATTGGTTGACTTGAGCCAATTCAGGAGGTAGCATAAAATCAAGCACTAGTGGTACTGGAGGAAAAGATCAAGCTATGATGAAGACATTAGTGAAAAATAGGACTTCAGGAACCGATGGACTCTCAGTTTAGATGTTTTGACTGTCGAATATAAAACTGAAATTGCTCACTAGAATATGCCAGGAAATTTGGAAGACAGCCACCAGACCAACTGACTGGAAGAAATTCATATTTGTGCCTATTCTAAACAAAGAGGATCCAACAGAATGCAAAAATTACCTAACAATATAATTAATGTCACCTGCAAGTAAAGTTTTGCTGAACATTATTAAAAACTGGTTGCAGCAGTACGTTGACAAGAACCTGTGAGAAATTCAAGCTGGATTCAGAAGAGGATGTGGAATGAGGGCTGTCACTGCTCAAGTCAGATGAATCTTAGCCAGAAGCAGAGAATACCTGAAAGATGTTTACATCTATTTCATTGACTATGTAAAGGCATTCAGCTGTATGGATCACAATAAATTATGGATAACACTGAGGAGAGTGAGAATTCCAGAAGATTTATGTGCATGAGGAACCTATAGTTAGATCAAGAGGCAGTGGTTCGAACAGAATGAGGGGACACTGCATAGTTTAAAGTCAGGGAAGGTGTGCATCAGGGCAGTATCCTTATCAGTTTCTGTGCTGAGCAGATAATCTGAGAAGCTGGACTTAATGAAGGAGAACATGATGGCATAGGTACTGGAGGAAGACTCATTAACAGTCTGTGGTATGCAAATGATACAACCTTGCTGAAAGCGAAGAGGACCGAAAGCACTTGCTGATGAAATCCAAGACTGCAGCCTTCAATGTGGATTACACCTTAGCATAAAGAAAACGAAACCCTCACAGCAGGACCAGTAAGCAACATCTTGATAAGTAGAGAAAGACTGAAGTTGTCAAGGATCTCATTATACTTGGATCCACAATCAGCACTCACAGAAGCAGCCATAAAAGAACTAGAAGAACTTACTTTATTGGGCAGATTCGCTGCAAAACAGCAAAAGCAAAGATCTCCATTTCAGGACTTACGGATGCACCTGACCTAAGCCATGGTGTTTTCAGTTGCCTCATAGCATGTGAAAGCTGAACAATGAATAAGGAAGACTGAAGAATTGATGGCATTTGAATTATGATGTTGGCGAAGAATACTGAATATACCATGGAGTACCAGAAAGAATGAACAGATCTGTCTTGGAAGAAGTATAGCTCATTAGAACAAGCAAGGATGGGTGAAACTTTGTCTCACATGCTTTGGGCATGTAATCAGGGGGGAACCAGTCCCTGAAGAATAACATAATGCTTGGTAAAGTAGAAGGTCAGCAAAAAAAAAAAGAGAGGAGACCATCAGCAAGCCAGATGGATGGATACAGTGGCTTTCACAGTGGACTCAGACAGCAGTTGTGAGGAGGGGGCAAGACCAGGCAGTGTTTCATTTGGTTGTATAGAAAAGAGCTGTGAGTTGGAACCCACTTGAGGACGTCTAACAACAGCTACTACTTGAAAATGGCTGTATTGTTTATTCATTCATGGAAACTTTTCACTTACCTTTCTTTCTTTAGTTCTTTTTTTAAAGAATGCTTTTAATTCTATTCTGTTAAAATGGTTTCTTTTTTCGAGAACCTTTCCAGAAAAACTTTTGTTGTTCTGTGTGTCTTGATGGTTGTTGCTGTTTTTTAACTTGAGGGCAAGGGAGAATCATAAATAATATGATTTCATTTTAACTTTAATTCTCTTTAGTTCTACTCTCGCCGATTTGTTCGTTGCCATATGAGGTTTAATCACAATGTTTTGAAATTTGATAAAGTCCATGTTCAGCTCTGCAATATCCATTTGAATGTTGATTTATTTAGTGTTCTTGATATCTGATAGTGTACTGATTCAACATTTTTAAATTGTCAGGGGTGATAATTGTAGGGGTGGTCATCTAATTTTATAAAATTTGTTTTACCTTATGCAGTGTGTTTTCTGAGATTTATTTTTTTATTGTGCATTAAGTGGAAGTTTACAGTTCATGTTAGTTTCACATACAGAAATTATACACACGTTCTTATGTGACCCTAGTGACTCTCCCTGTAATGTGACAGCACATTCATCCTTTATGCCCTGTGTTACCTGTGGCCATTCAGCCAGCTTCTGTCTCTTTCTGCCTTTTCATCTCTCCTCCAGATAGGAGCTGCCTGTTTAGTGTCATGTCGCTACTTTAAGAAGCATATTCTTCACAGCTATCATGTTATGCCTCTCAACTTTGGAGAGCTGGCTTTGGGAGTGGTTTTAGTGTTGGGCTAACAGAGTCCAGGGGCAGTGCTTCTGAGGTCCTCTTGTCTCAGATCATTAGAGGTTTATTTGACTTCTAAATGTCAGAATCCTAAGCAACAACATACACTGTTTTTATAATGGACTTTTTATAATAGATCCACTCAAGTAATCTTGTAACGTTCTCTATAAATACTCCTATATAAACCCAAAACACCAAACCCATTGCTGTGGAGTTAATTTCAAATCATAGTAACCATACAGGACAGAGTGGAGCTGTCCAGTAGGATTTCCAAGGAGCAGTCGGTGGATTTGAACTGCTGACCTTCCTGTTGGAGCTGTAGCTTGCTGTAGCTCTTAACCACCACGCCACCAGGATGCCTAGGCTTCTGTATAAAGATATTAGTAAATTCAACATAGGAATACTGTCAGATGAATTGGTTTTTATTTCCTATACTTCAAATTCAGATAGTGTAATTACAGAGATTATGGAGTTGAGGTTGAATTCTTTAACATTAACTTTCCTCTTGCTCCTTTTTCCCCTTTAGCCGGAGAAAACACCTATTTTCTCGTGATAAACTAAAGCTTTTTCTGAAGCAGCACTGTGAACCACAAGATGGACTCATTAAAATTAAGGTAATCAAACAAGCAAATCAGAATTACAGTGAGGTGATGCCATTTCACCCTGTTACTTGCACTAATCAAAAAAATAAAATAAAAACACCAGAAAATGTTGGAGAGTTGTGAGGAGATTGAAACTCTTATGCATTGCTGGTGGGAATTTAAAATGGTGCAGCTGGTATGGGAAAAATATGACCACTCCTTAAAAAGCTAAGATTAGAAATGCCATATGATCCAGCAATCCCACTTGCAGGAATATGTTCTAGAGAAATAAGAGCTGTGACACTATAGACATACGCACCAAAAATAAACTCATTGTTGTTGACTCCGACTCATAGTTACCTCCAAGACAGAGCAGAACTGCCCCCTGGTGTTTCTGAGGAGTGACCGGTGGATTCAGACTGTCAGCCTCTTAACAGCTGAGCGCTGACCTACTGCGCCTCCAGGGCCGCAGACATGCACTCGCGTGTTCAATGCAGCGGTATTCACAGTGTCAGCAAGATGGAAGCACCCTAAGTGCCCAACAGCAGACGAACGGATAAAGAAATTATAGTACATCCAGCATAGTGGGTTACTACACAGTGGTAAAGAACAATGATGAATCCACAAAAGATCTCAGTAAATCCGGAGGGCATTATGCTGAGTGAAGTAAGCCAGTCACAAAAGGACAAACATTGAATGACTGCTGTTATAAAAACCTACGAAAAGTTTTACACAGAAAACAAAAACAATCTTTGTTGGTTACAAGGGAGGAAAGGGGAGGGGAGGAGAAATCGCTAACTAGATAGCAGATAAGTATTAACTTGGGTGAAGCAAAAGACAACACACAATACAGGAGAAGTCAGCACAACTTTACCAAGGTAAAGTCATAAAAGCTTTTAGATATATCCAAACACCTTTAAAGGGACCAAGTAACTGGGGCTGAGGGTTGGGGACCGTGGCCAGTTAGCATAAGTTCATAATGAAAATATTCTGCCTCCTACTTCAGTTAGTAACATCTGGGATCTTAAAAGCTTGTGAACAGCCATCTAAGATACATCTATTGGTCCCGTCCTGTTTAGAGCATAGGAAGAGGAGAAAACCAAAGACACTAGGAACATACTAGTCCAGAGGGTTAGTGGAACACATGAACCACAGCCTCCACCAGTCCCAGCCCAGAAGAACTGGATGGTAGCTGGCTACCACCACCAATGGCTGTGACAGGGGCCATAGGTTCCAGACAGAGTGGATGTAAAGTGTAGAACAAAATTCAAGTTCACAAGAAAAAACCAAGTTTACTAGTCTGACAGAGACTGGAGGAACCCCTGAGACCACAGCCCCTAGCTACCCTGCTAACTCAGAAGTAAAGCTCCCAAAGTCCACCTTTCAGACAAAGATTAAACAGCCCTATAAAACAAACAGTAACACATGTTACAAAGGTGGTTATTAGTTTAATCAAGTGTATGAGACCAAATGGGCAACACCTACTGAAAAGCAAAGACAGGAAGGGACAGAGGGCACCCAGGGTCTACAGGAAAAGGGAGAGAGCTCTGACATGTTGCAGGGATTGCAACCAATGCCAAAAAATGATTTGTACATGTCTTTTTGAAAGAGACACTAATTTGGACTGTAAACTCCCATGTAAAGCACAATAAAATTAATAAGAAAAATATCCAAGGTTGGACATGGATGAAAGGTAAAAACGTCCTAGATGCAAAGTAAACAGAGAGAAACTTTTTGAGCTGTCACCCCAAACTGGGAGGCGAATCTCATGGTCAGCAGTTGGGAAATGGTCTGGAAAAATATATTGGGTCTTCTGTTTGCTTAGAAAATCTCCTATAAAGTTAAGTCAAAATTAAAACAGGTGTATCTGTATAAATGTGATTTTGAAATAGTTTTGGAATTTAAGGAACTATAGAAACACTCTTGAAGCATTTTGTGGTGAGGTAATTTTTTAAAATCAAGATTTTCTTTCTGGTAAGATGATTGAATAGTTTTAAAGGATTGAGTGAACCAACTAAAATGTGGAATTCCGGTGGTTTTAACCTGATCTTTAACCATGGTTATATGGTATGTTAGAGTGAATCTCCATATAGTTTACTGATATGTTATTGTTGTTCCATCTTTTTTATTAAGGCCTCCTCTCTTTCAACATATAAAATAGAAGAACAAGATTTTTCTTATTTCTTCCCTGATGACCCACCCACGTTTATCTTTAGTCCTGCTAGCAGACGAAGAGGAAGACCTCCCAAATGCATACCTGTTAGTCAGGTAAGTAGGGAATAGATAAAAACTACAGTTTAGGTGTTAATAAAACTGTATTCAGAATCAAGAGCAGTGTTTGCCATCATTCTCAAAGTTTGTAGGAAGCAACTTATTCCTCTGGGAAATGTATGTTTTGCATGTTGATAACTGCTTAGCAAGGACACTCATAGAAGTTTCAGGTAGGAATTAGACATTCTTTGTGCCACAGAGGTTTTATACTAAGGTTGAAGCACAGACATCGAATCATTTACTGAAATGTACAGTGGGATGAAATTCGGACAGTAAATTATAGGATTGCAACATAAAGAACATTGAACTCTAATTTAGGGCAATTGCAGAGGGCTTTAAGAACTTAATAATGTTTGAGCTGAGGAAAATATAAGATTTCTAATGATCAATTAGCAGGTAACAGACCTACTGCTGTCGAGTCAATTCTGACTCATAGCTACCCTCCAGAACAGGGTAGAACTGCCCTGTAGAGTTTCCAAGGAGCTCCTGGTGTTTTCAAACTGATGATCTTTTGCAAAATGTGAACAAGAGTTGCAAGGAATTCATTTGTGTCAATGAGTAGTGTGGCATAAACCCAAACTTGTTGGCATCAAGTCAGTTCAACTCATAGCAGCTCAATAGCTACCTTAATGTAAGTAAATAGATGTAATGGGAAATGAGGCAGAAGTTTCTATAGTCATTCCTGAGACTTTCTAATGTCTGTATAGTAAAATGGTACTAAAATGTCCCCTGTATTAAAATTTTCTTTTCAGTATATCCAACTTGCTTCAGTGTTTGTCTCACATAGAAACTGAAAATAGACTTTGGCCCAAAAGTGGTGGCCCAAATCCCAGCAAATAGCAAGATACTATTTTGAAGTATGTACTAGAGGCCTTAGAATGCAAAATAAATCTTCTGAGGTAAACTCCTTTAAAAGAACTGTAAGGGAGACAGAGACTAGGGCAACCCCAATAGTGCAGCCATCAGACACCCAGAGGTTCACCCTTCAACCAAAAATTAGGCAGGGCCATGAAGCAGAACAAGACTAAATGGACACACCAATCCAGAGGCGAGGAGGAGGCCTGTGAAAGCTGTACATGGAGAATCCAAACCAGGACGGGCAGAGTGCTGACATGTCATGGTGTTGGCACCAGAGTCACAAAACAGTATGTGTGGTAATTGTTGAGTGAGAAATACTTTGCTCTGTAAACCTTCATCTAAAGTAGAATTAAAAACAAATACATAGAAGGGAAAGAAATGTTTACAGTGGAAAGGAAGGACACTGTAGCTTAAGTACTGTTTAATTCTTCTGTGCTCACTTGCCAGTTTTGTATCTCTCTCAGACTCTTTGACAATAAACAGTCTTCTCTCCTCTCAGGTTATTATGATATCTCAATTCAAGGAGCAGTAACACTGAGTTTCTGGAGTCAGGCAAACTGATAGTTAGGTGGACTCACCTGAGTTGGAGAAAATGTACTTTAGGTTTTTCTAACCCTTTTCCTTTTATTTCCATTTCTTTTTATTCTCTCCTACCCTAATTCTGTGCATTCTGCTTTGTTCTCTTCTGCTAGTAGATTGCTAGTGACTGTAACAGCTGACAAGCTAAGTTCCCATCACTTCTGAGTGCAGTTTGCAGCACACAGTCAGCATGATTTAGAATTCTTAAGGAGTTGAGTGTCTGTCCAGGACTGGGTTAAGTCTTCCTTGTTCCTCTTACCCTGTGCCCTTCTGTCACTGTTTTTTTTCAGTACTTTCTCAGCTACACACATACAGGTTTTCTATCCCTAATGAAACTTGTTTCCCTCTTACAAATAATTTTCAGTATATGAACTGAGTTATTTTGTCTGTCTTATTTACCACTGTGCTCAGTACTGTGCCTGGCACGTACTGGGGACCAGTATGTTTTATTACATTTAAAATATAAGAGATGACAAGAATATAACAAGCTGGACAGAGACATTCTAAATGAGAAATAAGGTAAAAATAAGATGTTAGCATTGTTTCATGTTGGCCACAAGAATGATTCTGACTTGTCTTTCCTCTGCCTCTTTCATATCTCATATTTACACATCTAATTTTACAAGGTAACTTTTTATAAAAAAGACTTTTTCTTTCTCTATGTTTTTTAAGGCACACGCTGTCTCTTGTCTCTGTGTCTGTGTCTTTCACTCTGTTTCCCTATATGTAAAGAATGCACCACCCAGTACTGCTGAGCTGGTTCTCACAGTGACTGAAGGACAGAGGAGAACTGCCCCGTTGCCTTTCCTCGGCTGTAATCTCTACGGCAGCTGCATCTTTTTCTCTCAAGGGTGAGGGGGGGTGTGTGTAAAACCAGGTGTTTTTCCTGGGAGGTTCTTGTACTAATTAGTAGGGCTACAGAATTAATGTTCAGTGTGTTACTGTGATTGGAATTATCAGAAGTTCAGTTATGCTTTAGAAAAAGCTCATTTTAATATAAACAAGGTGTAGTTGATAAGGGCTTTCAAGTTTTTGTGTTTTTACTGTAAGAACAAGCAAACTATCAGTTTGTAAAGTGGTTCTGCAAGTTTAGTTTCTTGGTTGGTTTTTTTAGGAGGAGAGAACTGCTAATAAACAGACTATTACAGGATATAGGAACAAAACTACTAAAGAAAAAGACAGACTTTTAAAACAAGAAGAAATAAAATCACTGGGTAAGTTTCAGCATTCTCTCCAAAATCTGTTCAGCTATAAGAAAGAACTTTTTTTAAAAACTTGTGCTAGAGTGAGAGTGGGGAGATATTTCTAAAATTGCATATTTCTGGTTTACTGTTTTGAAGTACATAGCTTTTTTCAAAGATAACTATTTATTTTTAAGGTAAATGAGACCTGTTCATCTCTTGATGTGATATTTCAAGGTGTAACATTTACCCATTAAATTAGTGATAGGTTAATCATAAATTGGGTTTTCCAGGACTTGCAAACTGTTATGGGCCATCACTGATTCCCAAAGTTGAATGTACATATAAATCACTTCGTGATCTTATTAAAAAAATGAAGATTCAAAATTAGTGGGTCTGGGCAAGGAATGAGATTCTGCATTTCCAGGCAGTTTTTGAGTAGCGGGGCTTTCAAAGGCGGGGTTGTTTGTCCCTGTGCATTGTTTATCTTCAGCCTAACCAACTTGCCTGTCCCATTTCAATCAGCTGCTAACTTCTTCCAGGAATGTACAACCACTGTAAATTTCTTCTGATCTAATTTAACTGTAAATTATTTTAAGAGATTGTTGCTGTTGTTTGATACATTAAAAAAGGCCAAGTATTGTTTGACTTCTACAGCTTGTGAAAAGGCTAAATTAAAAAGAGAAAGAGCAGATGCCCTGGAAGCAAGGAAAAGAGAAAAGGAAGATAAAGAGAAAAAGAGGGAAGAATTGAAAAAAATTGTTGAAGAAGAGAGACTAAAGAAGAAAGAAGAAAAAGAGAGGCTTAAAATAGAAAGAGAAAAGGTATTTATTTATTCAAGTATAATAACTGTGTTCTCTGCATTCATTACAAATTCAGCAAATTATCAAATGCTTGTACCGCTCTTATTCAAATTTATACTTATGCATAGAACATTGATAGCCAACAGTATTGGTTACCCCCTTTTGCTTAAAAAATCTAATTCGTGATTTAAGGTTCAGTATGTATCTACATGCCTTTATACCTCACTTAAAAACCTTAAAATGTAATTCTAAAGTATAAAGACTTAATATTTAGGCTTCCAAATCCAAATCCATACACTGGTATGTGTAAAACTTTTAAAGATAAAATACAATAAATTCTATTATTAACAATAATTACAGTATTCTCCTTAAAAATAACCTTATTTTGTCTGTAATTACATAGTGTTCCAGCAAATCTTGATTTTCATCTTCAGTGATAGATATCTTTTACAAAATTCTATCACTCGTTTCTTTGTCTGAAGAGTTGGCTTTGGGAATGGTTTTAGTTTGGGGCTAAAATAGAGCCCAGTGGCCATATTTCTGGGGTCCCTGTAGTCTCAGTTACACTGTGAAAGGTCTGGTCTTTTTGCTAGAATTTGAATTCTGCACCCTACCTTTCTCTTGTTCCATCATGGACTCTGCTGTGTTCCTGGCCAGGGCGGTCATTGGTGGTAGTTGAGCACTGTCTAGTTATTCTGGTCTCATGCTGAGATAGTCTCTGGTGTATGTGGCCCTTTCTGTGACTTTGGCTCATATTTTCCTTATGTCTTTGATGTTCTTCATTTTCCTTTGTTCCAAGTGGTTTGACGCCAATTCATATATTTTAGATGACCACTTGCTAGTCTTGTGTGTGTGTACTTTAAGTGAAGGTTTACAGTTAAGTCAGTTTCTCATATAAAAACTTAGATACACATTGTTACGTGACCTTAGTTGCTTTCCGTACAGTGTGACAGTACAGTGTGACAGCACAGTCCTCTCCATTCAACCAGCTTCTTCATACAGCTTTGCTCCAGGTGGGTTGAGACCAATTTATACATCTTAGGTGGCTGCTTGCTAGCTCTTAAAGCCCCAAATGCCACTCACCAAAGTGGGATGCAGAAAATTTTCTTAATAAACTTTGTTGTGCCACTTGGATGTCTCCCAGAACCATGGTCATCAGATCCCCACTCTGTCCCTCTGTCCCTCTAAGTGTTTGATTGTGTTCAGGAAACTTCTTTGGTTTAATCTAATTGTGCTGACTCCCCTGTACTGTGTGTTGTCCTTCCCTTCACCTGAGATAATTCTTGTCTGCCATCTGGGCAGTGACTACTCCTCCACCTCCCTCCCTACCTTTGTAACCATCAAAGAATACTTTCTTCAGTATTTAAACCTTTTCTTGAGTTCTTATAATGGTGATCTCATACAATGTTTGCCCTTTTGCAGTTGACTAATTTCACTCAGCATAATGCCATCTGGATTCATCAATGTTGTGAAATGTTTTGCAGACTGATCATTGTTCTTTATTGTTGCATAGTGTCCATAGTGTGAATATATCATAATTTTTTATCCATTCATCTGTTGGTGGGCACCTAGGTTGTTTCCATCTTTTTGCCATTGTAAACAGTGCTGCAATGAACATGACTGTGCTTATATTTGTGGGATGGCTCTTACTTCCCTATGATACATTCTTAGGAGTGGGATTGCTGGATTGTATGGTTCTTCTGTTTCTAGCTTTTTAAGGAAGTGCCAGATCAGTTTCCAAAATGTCTGTGCCATTTTACGTTCTCACCAGCAGTATGTAAGTGTTCCAGTTTCTCCACAACCTCTCCAACATTTATTGTTTTGTGTTTTTTGGATTAATGCTGTCCTTGTTGGAATGAGATGGTATCTCATTGCAGTTTTGATTTGTATTTGTCTAATGGCTAATGATTGTGAGCATTTCCTCATGCATCTGTTAGCTGCCTAAATGTCTTCTTTGATGGAGTGCCTGTTCGTATCCTTGCCACATTCTTCCAAAATTTTATAAGAATTTTTATTAACCTTTTGTTTTAGGAAAGAGAGAAATTACGTGAAGAAAAGCGAAAATATATGGAACATTTAAAGCAGTGGAGTAAACCTAGAGAAGATATGGAATGCGATGATCTTAAGGTACAGCATTTTATGTGATGTTTGGCAAACACCTGTTCTGTATTCCCATTGTGGCTTTGCTGATAAATACTTACCTTCTTTTCTTCGTATTTAACTGAGAGGAAACAATTAGGTTAATACTCATGATCGGGATTCAAAGACAGCATTAGTGTTTTATAGGAGGCTTTGGTAATGATTCTTTTTGTCAAAATAAATAATGTTTGTGTGATTCTTGATAATCCAGTAATCACTGAGGCCATGCATACATTAGCTTGACTGCTGAGTAAAGGAGTCTGCTTGTCTGCAGAAATGACTCAATTGTCCAAACGAAACTCATGATGTCAGCTTATAAGGAGTGATTTCTAAGTCACTAGAAATGGTAATTGTTCCTTATCTCAAGGAGATGGTAGTGAATGCTTTGATCTTAGAATGAATCTAGGTTAAGAATCTCTCTTAACCAGTAAACATAATCATAGATAACTTTCAGCCTAAAGTTCTGCTTAGTTTGAAAAGGGAAGAAGTCTCTAGGGACTGATTTAGTTAAGTTAGAAGAAGACCATGACAGCTCTAATTTTGGAAGTGCTGAAGGTAGTATTGATTTAAGTGTTGAGAATCACTAATCCATGTGGAATAATAATTGTTAGGTAAAGAACATATCTCAGGCCACTTTTAGGATCTCCACATAATTTTATCTTGCAGGAACTTCCAGAACCAACTCCAGTGAAAACTAGACTACCTCCTGAAATTTTTGGTGATGCTCTGATGGTTTTGGAGTTCCTTCATGCATTTGGAGAACTTTTTGATCTTCAAGATGAGTTTCCTGAGGGAGTTACCCTAGGCAAGTGTTCCAGTTGTCTATTGTTACGTCACTTAAAAGAACAAATGACTATCTCAAAATTCTGTGGGTTGACTGCTCTTAGTCATCCAGTTCTGTCACAGGGTCTCTCATGTGAGTATAGGCAAAGTGTGCAGGTTTGGCTGACTGGATGTACAAGACAGGTTCTTAGCAAACCTGTGTGGGACATGGATGCTCCTCCAAGCAGCCTCCCACTCCTCCTGACGTCGTATGTGGCAGCCGAGGGATCCAAGAGGCAGAAGCAAAAACTGGCAGCCCTCGTAAAGACTAGGCCTGGAACAGGCACAACATCGTTTTTGCTGTATCCCATTATTCAGAGCAGTTACAGACTAGCCCAGGCTCGAGGGGCTGGAAGAATACACCCCATTCCCTGTTCGGGGGTGATACAAGGGTACAGTGAGGGAAGGCATTGATGTCAGCCGTATTTGGAGACAAGTTGTTGCCTACCTTTTATTTATAATTCAGTTTTACCTGTGTACTTAACATGTCTTTACATAAGCATCAGTTACAGTAGAGCTAAATTAGTATGAGGAAGGATTGAATATTTTACTGTCAACTAGCAAAATTATTTTCTTAAGATTGATGTAGAGTCCCTCAAAGACAATTATAATGGAACTCTTAATGTTTGTAAGAGTATTTTCTTTAGGAGGGCTTCCCATTCTCTCAGTTACTCTTTATGAGCTTAGTGAGACATAACTCACTGTGCCTTACTGGTCAAGAAAGTCTAAACAATGCTAGTTAGGTAAACTAGTTAGAAGCTTAGGTGATCAGTTAGATGCAGTGCTGGGATTAGAACTGTATGCTGATAATTTCCTTCCCTTACACTATTTGGTAAACACTAGTGTTCCACACACTTACCAAGAATAGTGTGCGACAGTGTTTTTTGTTATCTTTGCATTGTTACTCAAATTAGAATAAAATTAAAATTCTTTAAATGTGCTTTAATTTGAACATTATCTTTAAAATGAAATGTATTGGTCTACTAAGGGTATTTTGGCTTTCTTAAATGTGACAACTTTGTCTTATGATTTTATTTATTGCAATTATTACAGATTGGTTTTTTGATTTTTGCCTTTGATACTACTTTGTTCCACTTTCCTAAATTGGCATTATGAAAAGCTACTTAGATTGTTGATTTTCATTGTTGATGAAAATGTTTGTTATTCCAGTGGAGTTGTTTTTTTCTAGTGTATGAGAAGTTTAAATTGATTTTAAACATTTTATTCACAGAAGTGTTAGAGGAAGCTCTTGTAGGAAATGACAGTGAAGGCCCACTATGTGAATTGCTTTTTTTCTTCCTGACTGCCATCTTCCAGGCGATAGCTGAAGAAGAAGAGGAAGTAGCCAAAGAGCAAATAACTGATGCTGACACCAAAGGTCAGAGTTCCAGTTATTGTTGATTACACTCATAAGAGCTTTGTAGGGAAACTAAGTTTAGAAGGTACAGTTATAGAATATAGTTGTTCAGGTTACCTGATTCTGAGTCCTTTACTGACAGTATAAGTTGTTTTGTAAAAACTATAACACTACCTGTTTTTTATGACCTTGAAGAAATGTCCCCTCAGTTCTGTCTTGCTTTTTATTCCTTTTATTTCTCTTATGATTTAGGAGCATTATAAATTTCATTGACTGGCAATTGTAATCCCAAGAAATTCTGCTAAATAACTGATTTGGGGGGGCCCTACTTATAAAATACTTTATTACTATTAGCATTTTAATACTGTTTCAGATCTGACAGTTTTTAGGTCCAAATTAAGTAAAATATTTTTCTTTAATTTCACTAACTTATTTGAACTAGAAATTTTGGATTTTAAATTATGCTTTTAGGTATTGAGAGTTAGTGTGGTACATGTTAGTGTAGGAATAAATGCTGTGCAAACTTTTATTTTGCTTAGAATTTACCTCACTCACGGGTAATTTTAGCACTTATAATTTAAAGAGATGAATTGGCTTCCTGAATAATCTGTTACTGTGGAACTCTTGGGTGGGACACATTGGTTTAGTTGCTCAGCTGCTAACCAGAAGGTTGGAGCTGACCTGGATGGACCTCAGGAGGGCCTGGTGATTTTTCTTAAAACAATCAGACATGAAGAACCCTATAGAGCATAGTTCTGCTCTGACACATGTGGGGTCACTGTGAGATGGAGGGAGCTCCACAGCAGCAGTTTATTTTATGAACATCTTTATCCCACAGGAGATTTAAAATGGAGAAACAAAATGTATTCCAATCAGAAACTTGATTGAACAGTGCTGATGTAGTACATAAAAGTTCACAAAAGGAAATAAGTTGGGAAACGTGTGTGAAGGGAAGAACTTCCTTCTTTCCTTCCTTCCCTCCCTCCCTCTCTCACTCTCTTTCTTCACTGCCTCTCCTTCCTCCCTCCCACCCACCGCCCTTAAATTTGCATGCCCACCTATGTGCAGCTCCTGCTGCTCTCCTTGCCCAGTGACAGCACACTTTTCCTTTCTGTTCTGTACAAGTCCTATCCTTTTAACAATGTCCTGTCCCCCTTTCTCCACCCTCTACAGTCCCCTCTAGTAAGAGGCTGGTAGGACAGCATCCTGTAGATGCAGAGAACCATAAACTGCACACACAGTATGGTCACTGTGTGTCGCTCAGGTGGGAGGACATCTTGATAACAATGTTTGTACAGAAAAATGAGACATTCCTCTCTTCATAAGTTGTACTGGTCTAAGTTAATTTGAGCTCATCTTCCTTATGCCTGGTTGCTAAAACAGCAGGATATTAATGAGTTTGAATCAGATGTTGGTTGCCTTTCGATTTTACAGCCTGAGGTCAAGCAATGTATATGCTCTAGCCATAGTGCTAATCACCATAGGTCCTTTGTCAAGGCCATTTTAGCAGGATGGACCCTGTTACCTTCTCAGTATACTCAGTTAAACAATACTGTATTGTGTGTCTGTGTATAGCAAAAAAATCATGTAGTGAAGGAACATGATCAATAATTTTATAAGCAAAAATAGAAGAGTAAATATATTGATGAAACATTTAAACATTTTCTATGACAAGTGCTGATACTAAAGATGGATTTTCTAATACAAGATAATAAACATTCCTTCTTTTAGCTATTAGATTATATTGATAACCAACATTATTTTAGAATCATTGATCAAGTTCTGACCTTAATACAAGGCATAAAGCTGTATTTAATTCATGACTTGAATCAGATGAATTTTTTAGTTTTGAAAGTCTTGATTTAAAAAGCAAATGAGATGAGAAGGAAATTGTGTTGGAAAACCAGTGTCAAAAGAAAAATGTGTAAGTGACTGTTGGTGATTTACATTGTTATCATTACATATTCTGTACATGACTTGTTTGAACATAGTTTTTATAGCTCTGCTGCTGTACAGGATTGTCCATCTCTCTGAATAAGTGGTGGCCACTAAATAAAGAGTTTAGTGCTCTATTTGAAAATATTTATTTAAAATATAGGAGAAAATAAACATACTTTGGACTTTTTACCTTTCTCTTGCTTTCCTGTAATCAGCCACATTTTACATGATTACTGCAGATTCAATAAGGCCCTAGGTGATTTTCTTACGTATGGTTTTCCTTTTCTCCCACCTATTTCTTCTGCCTCAGTAACCAAATGGGTTCTTCCTAGAGTCTTCTTGAAAGTGTTGCATTGTAAGATGAGGTTGAATATTCTTTCACTTTCTCTTTAGTGGGTCTTATCATTAAAGTGTCTCTTGCTATTTCTAGCAGAGGAGAAATTGTGCAGGATTAATTTATCTTAGTGATGACAACAGTGATGTTCAATGAGATTCTTTACTGAAGATCACACAGCTAGTAAATAATCACTTAGCTGTTTCTGTTCTCTGAGGTTCATTTAGTCAGCTGGTGAACTTTGAGAAGGGAATCATAGAGTAAAAGGTTAAGGAACCCCAAAAGTAATTTAGCCTAGTGGCTTCAAACCTTGTGTCATGGACCCCTTTTAGTTCCATGGTGCAGGAGAGCTGGGGAGATGACTAGGCAGGATGCTCCTCTTTGTTCCCCACTTTCAAGAAGGGTGTGTTTCATGTCTTCTATATTGAGGTTTCAAGAAATTCTTGGCTTGAAGAATTGGAAAACTGATGATCCAGACTAACATATTCCTTTATGAAGAAAGAAATGCCAGTTAAATGACTTGTCTAAAGGCTACATAACTAACCACTGGCAAAGCTAAGACAAGAATATGTATCATCTAACTTTTAATTTGAAGGTGTCTGCCATACTGTGATATAACAGATTTTTTTGTAAGCTTAAGAGTTTTCATACAAGTTTTAGGACTAATTTTTTTATTAACCTTATGTATTAGGAATCTGTCTACTAATGTGTTAAATATGTTTCTGCAGGTGAATTTGCCTGTTAGTCCTATTTGTAAGATAAGCAGTGTTTTCAAAGTTAAATCAATTGATTTCCAAGGTAAATCAATTTATTTCAGAAGATACAGGGAAATCTTGCTTCCTGGATTGGAAAATTTTCAAAGTAAAAACAGGAACTTTTAGTAATGGAGGCAAATCAGTGATGCAGTGAACGACAGTGCTGTCTTTGTAGTTCTTTGGGCTCTTTTGCTGTGCTGACTTGGTGATGATTACCACCTGTGCTTTGTTAGCGTACAATCTGAAAATATTGGTGAAAGATTCAGTATCTTTAAGTCGATTCTGATTTTCCAGGTAAGCTTTCCTAAGGTTGCATTGTTGTTGGGGGAGGCTGATTTTAATCCTAAAGTGCATTTTCCTTTTTTTTTTTCTTTTTTTTGAAGTATGTGTTCATCTTGTTGGTAACTTGGAAATTATCTTTTCTGTTTAGTAAGGAAAATGGTAGTGTGTAGTGCATGTTTTAGGATTTACAGTTTGAGGTGGTGACTGGGCAGAATGTCAGTAATGCTTGTTGTATTTAGTGTTGATTCTCTTGAAGTTCCTTAATGTTAACCGTTTGGTATTAAGTTCATCATTTTAAAAAGGGCATTATTCCCAGATTTTGCAACTTTGATTTCACTAGAATAAAGTATTTATTTCCTTAAAGATTTAACAGAGGCTTTGGATGAAGATGCAGACCCCACAAAATCTGCACTGTCTGCAGTTGCATCTTTGGCAGCTGCATGGCCACAGTTACATCAGGGTATGTGTGGGCTTTCTTTTTCTGTTTGGCTTTTTATTTTAAATTTTATAAAGGCGTACTTTACATCACTGAGTATTGACTGTTTATATTCTAAATGACTGTTTCATTTTTAACAACTATAGGCTGCAGTTTGAAAAGCTTGGATCTTGACAGCTGCACTCTTTCTGAAATCCTCAGACTGCACATCTTAGCTTCAGGCGCTGATGTAACATCAGCAAATGCAAAGTACAGATACCAGAAACGAGGAGGATTCGATGCTACAGATGATGCCTGCATGGAGCTTCGCTTAAGCAATCCTGGTCTAGTGAAGAAACTGTCAAGCACTTCAGTGTATGACTTGACACCAGGTAAACTTTGCAAGTTGAATTTGTGTTAGACTTCCTACCCTCTTATGGAAACCCTGAAGGTGTAGTGGTCAAGTGGTACGTCTGCTAACCAGAAGGTCAGCAGTTCTACTCTGACCTACATCAGTATCGGCTGGAATTGACACAGTGGCAGTTTCTCTCTCTCTCACCCTCCTATACTCAGAAAACAGCCGCTGACCACAAAAAGTTTTAGATAATAGTTTTTAGATAAAAAACTATTGAAAATAAATAGTAGCCTAAATTTGAATTGCTATTGTTATTCATGTTAACTTTAATTATTATTTTTTCTCTTTCAAATTTACATTTTATAATTTTAAGATTTGTTATTAGTCTCCATTTACTAAGTCTAGATGAACAAGTAATACTTAGCTAACTTTCTCTTCTTTTTATTCATTTAATGTACAAATATAATTTAATGTAATATAGTTTTAAAAAAATACTAAGTAGACTACCTTACTTTCTAACCTTTGTTGTTGCTAGCTGCCATTGGATCAATTCCGACTCATGGTGAGCTGTATGTGCAGAGTTTCCCAGGCTGTGACCCTTTAGAAGCCTGCCTCTAAATGAATTCCAACCACCAGCCCTTCTGGCTGGCAGTCAAGTACTTAACTGCTCTGCCCAGGGACTCCTAATATTTGTATTGTCTATAATTTATGGTGGTGTGATTGTGCAGACTTTTCAGAATAGCAATAGCCTGACACATTTTTTCGAAAAATTCATATGATTATAATTTAACTTTGATTTCAACATCATACATAAACCTAAAAGTTAAAACTTGAAAAATAATTCTTTGTAATTAGAGTAATCTTCATACCCATTTAACTAATCCCTCAGGGAGTCATTAGTATTTGAAATGCCTGGTACATTAAACTGTTAAATAGGGTTTTAAGTTGCTCTTTTCTGAGGCTGTCATTGATCTTTGACCCAGGACTTCAGACCAGTTCACTGCAGCTTGAATCCCTGCTGAGAACTGGTCTTTCCCCCAGATACACTGAATCAGAATCTGCAGGTGATTCTTGTGTACAATAAATTTTGAGTACCACTGCTCTACTGGTGGTTCTCAGAACTGGTCCCTCACCAGCAGCATCAGCTTTGTCGGGGACCTTTTTAGAAATGGAAATTTCCCAGCAGGGGTTTGAACTAAAAGACACAGTTTGAAGCCCTGTTTGATCATGAGAGACTTATCCTTATTATGTGTTTTCACACTCAGATGCAAATTAAAATTTTTCAAAAACAATTGCTTTTTTTTTTGTCCATTGAAAATGTACCAATTTTTTTAACAGGGGAAAAAATGAAGATACTTCATGCTCTCTGTGGCAAGCTACTGACTCTAGTTACCACAAGGGATTTCATTGAAGATTATGTTGATGTACTACGACAGGCAAAGCAGGAGTTTCGAGAGTTAAAAGCAGAACAGCATCGAAAAGAGAGGGAAGAAGCAGCTGCCAGGTAAGAAATAGTATGCCAGTGAAAGCTGACCATTTCTGTACACCTAAAGCCATCTTGCACTGTGATGTGGCTTCACATCGTGCTGCATAATGTGGCATTGGCTCATGCTGGTCGGTAACTGGGCGTAGAAGTTATTAATTCATGCGTTACAAATTTTCATTACAGCACTATTCACAATAGCGCCACAGATGGAAACAGCAGATAAATGGATAAACAAAATGTGGTATCAGTCTACTTAATGGAATATTAGCCATAAAAAGACATGAAGTCCTGATACATGCTATAAGAACATGGAATATTATGAAATATTATGCCAAGTGAAATAAGTCAATCACAAAAAGCCAAATGTTATATAATCCCACCTACGTAAAATATGTAGAACAGACAAATGTATAATGATGATCAGAGTTGTTTCAGACGTTACCGGGGAGGGGTGGGAGAGAGGAGGAAAAAGGGAGACATTATTTAAGGGACACTGAGCTTCTGTTAAGAAGCATGGAAGAATTTGGACATGGATAATGATGATTTGAACAACATGATGAATGTGATTAATGCCACTGAATTGTGCATGTGAAAAATGTTAGAGTTGCAGATACTTTGTTTCATGTATGTGCTTGCCACAATTTAAAGAAAACTAGAGGGTGGAAATTGGGGAACTGATGACTACATTATGGTTTTGTGATACAATGTTTGGAGTATTTTCCATAATTTTATGATTAAAGGTAAGGTACTAAAGTGTCCTTGCACCAGGTAGTAATATCTTATTTTTAACTTTCAGAATTCGTAAAAAGAAAGAAGAAAAACTTAAGGAGCAAGAACAGAAAATGAAAGAGAAACTTGAAAAACTGAAGGACGAGGAGCAAAGACATTTGACTGCAGACGCGTCTCTCGGGTACGGTTAGGGTTCCGCTGCTCACCTGGCCGCGTTTGTTCATGCTACCCATAGGTAGAGAAGAATAGTCAGGCGCTATAAATTCTAAAATGGTTTCAAAATTTTTGAAACCAGTTTTCTGTGGGTATGCATAATAATTACTAGTGAGCTAGTGAAATTCATGTATGAGAGTCTTAAAGTGTACCTGTGTTATGTTAAAGAAATTTTTGTTTTAGACTATCTTTAAGGAGTCGAGAACTCCTTTTCTCATAGAATTAATGTTAGAAATTTTCCAACAAAGGTCCAATAGACTATTTTTAATCAGTAATTAAATATTTCTAGCGTTAATAGTAGTTTATGTACCCCCAGTAACAGCAACACTGTGACAGGTATAGACTGTTGCACAGAATTACTCTGGGCCTTATTGAAGAATAATGATGAGATGGGAGGTTTTGATAGAAAGAATTAGGGACAGGATGGCAGTAGCTTAAGTAATTTAGTGACTGCCTGAGTATTTTATTGCATTTCAGAATATTTGGGCTAGAGTATTGGTTATGAAAACAAGTCAGAAGCTTTTGCGCACTGTTAGCTAGAAAACCATACTCAAATTTAATAGAGATAATCTTTGCAGAAATTCTGAAATGAAGATTCTGGAAATTAACATGTCCCAAAATTAGTGTATTGACTTTAGATTATACATGTATATAAAGTACCTAATGAAGGTTAAGAGCATTGGTCAGCAGTTGGAAGCAGCTGTATGATGCGAGTCCCTGGGTGGCTTATGGTTAGGCTCTCCACTGCTAGGGAAAAGGCCACTCGTTCCAAGCTATACAAGGCATTGCTGGAGGCAGGCCTGGCATTTGGCTCCCGAAAGGTGACAGGCTCGAAAGCCCTGTGAAGCAGTTCTACTGTGCACATTTGGCAGAGCTTGCCATGACTCAGAATCCACTTGACAGCAACCAACGATAGCAGTATACTTTGTATCCTCGGCAATAGTACTTTAAAAAGCTGAATATGATACTTGAAGGAAAATGAATTGAATGTGACACCTGAAGCACAGCCAAAGAAAAAATAGATAAATGGCATCAAAATTTAAAACCTTTGTGCTTCAAAGGGCATTACCAAGAAGGCAAAAAAAACAACCCAGTAAGTGGAGAAAATATTTAAAAATCAAATCTGGTAAGAGTTTGGTATCCAGAATAAAACGTACGTTGGTTGAGAACTACACCTGCTAACCAAAAAATGGATGGCTTGAATCCACCAGCCATTCCTGGGAAACCCTGTGGGGCAATTCTTCTCTTTTCTGTAGGGTTACCATGACTTGGAATCAACTTGACAACAGTGGGTTTGGTTTTTTTTTAAGGCCAGAAGAAGGATGAATGGGGAGTCACCACTAATGGATATGGGATTTCCTTTTGGGTTGATGAAGATATTCTAAAATATTTAAATGTCACTTTTTCGGACAAGCTTTTCTTTATCCTTGAGACTAGAGATTTGGTTCTCTTTGTTATTTTTTCATATAAATCTTAGTCATTTTCCTTTTATTTGTTCATTTTTTTTAATGTGGAGTTGCCCGCTCCCCCCTTTTAATATTTTATTGTGCTTTAAGTGAAAGTTGATGATCCAAGTCAAGATTTGGTTCTCTTTAAATGCACCTTGGACTTCTCCTTTTTGGTACTTACTCCATATTTTAATTTTATTGAGGTGTATGTGGTTGCTTGTTCCTCTGTTTTCTCTGGAAGCCTCTAATCCTTGTGTCGTCAAAGATTGTGTCCATCTTATTCACCACTTTCTAAGCATAAAGCCTACTGTTTCACAGGTGGGCCATAAACATTTGATGAATGTTGTTCAATATAATCTTCTTATTCTGAAGGGAAGAAGAAAGAGACGATTTTGATATTAGTGCTGAGAGCAAAGAAATTGAGCAGAAAGAACTAGATCAAGATACGGTCACTGAAGATGAAGATGATCCGGGATTGCGTAAAAGAGGCCGAAGGGGTAACGCTGAAACTGCTTAAATGCATGCTTGTTTGTTTTTAATCAGCAGGGCATTTTTGTAGCTCATCTATTCCCTTAATGATTCCAGGGTGTAGTTTTTGTTTTTAATGCCTGATCCATTGCAGTGATGATGTGCAGTGATAACTTTTTTTTTAAATGGAGAACATCTTCTTACAAAGTGATGTTAGGAAGTCGTACTTGTATATTTTTGATGAGATCTTTATTGCAGGAGTTCTGATATCTTAGAGCAGGGTTAGTAAACTATAACCTAGAAAGTACTGAAGAGAAAATACTTGACTGACACATGAAAATTATATGAAATTTAACTCCATTGTACATAAATACATTCTTAGTGAACACAGCTATGCTTGTTCATCTCTGTACTTTTGGCTGTCTCGAGCTACAGTGGCAGAGTTGAGTAGTCGTTGAGAGTCTCTCTGGCCCACAGAGATGGACATATTCACTGCCTGGCTCTTGACAGAAGTTCGCTGGCCCTTGCCTTAGAGGATAGTGCAGGGTTGCAAACAAACTGCCACATTGTGGCATGGGGATCACAGATTGGGTGCAAACCTTTAAATTTAAGTATATTCATTTCTTACTAATATAGTAACTTGGAGTAGCTTTGTGTCTTCTATTTTTCTCATAAAAATTAAAAATATGACAGGTGTTATTTCATTAATAGGGAAAAGGGGGCAAAATGGATTTAAAGAATTTACAAGACAGGAAGAGATAGACTGTATACCGAGAGAACCTCTTACTGCTGATGAGGAAGAAGCTTTGAAACAGGAACACCAGCGAAAAGAGAAAGACCTCCTGGAAAAAATTCAAAGTGCCATAGCCTGTACCAACATCTTCCCCTTGGGCCGCGACCGCATGTATAGGAGGTACTGGATTTTCCCTTCTATTCCTGGATTGTTTATTGAAGAGGATTATTCCGGCCTCACTGAAGACATGCTGTTGCCTAGACCTTCCTCATTCCAGAATGATGTACAGTCTCAGGGTCCTCAGGTATCCACTAAAACTGGAGACTCAGAATCTACCTCCACCATTGACCAAGGTCCATGTGACGATACTGTGCAGCTGCCAAAACCAGTGTGTAAACCAAACCGATGGTGCTTTTACAGTTCTTGTGAACAGCTAGAACAGCTTATCGAAGCTCTTAATTCCAGAGGACATAGAGAAAGTGCCTTAAAAGAAACTTTGTTGCAAGAGAAAAGCAGAATATGTGCACAACTAGCTCATTTTTCTGAAGAGAAATTTCATTTTTCAGGTAAAATGTCACTGCAAATTGTTTTCTTTGTTTTTTCTCCCAATAGACTCTCATCAGGAGCTCCTGGGTGGCCCAAATGGTTAAGCACTTGACTACTAACCAAAAGACTGGTGGTTCAGACCCACCCAGAGTTGCCTTGTAAGTAAGGCAGTCTGCTTCCCAAGGTCATGTCCTTGGAATCCTGGTAGACTGCAGCTCTACCCTGTACACAAGGAGTCACCAGAAGTCTAAATCCACTCAATGGCAACCAACAACAAATTTCTGGTCATTGAGGATTTATCTTTTTTTCTCAAACTGTGAGAGATGCACTTAAAACACTTTTATCTTTCATTTGGAGTATGCTCTCAAAGTTTGCAGGTTTGGGAATGTATTTCTTTCCAGACACAAGGCCCTCTAGATGCTAACTTTTGGATTCCGTTTGGATCGTGAGGAACACATCTAACAGTGTGAGAAGATGCATGCTCTTCCTGATCTTTGCTCAGTACACTGAATGCCCGAGGCTCTAAGGCTGCCTTCAGTTTTAGCAGTCTGATAGTGAGTGGGGTCACTCAGATTTTTGGCTGAGGACCCAGGAATAGGTTCCAGTAGAGGTTGCTTCTTTGGAAATGGGCTGCATCTTCATCCCCCGCCCCCCTTTTCTTACATTTGAGAGTTCATGATCCATCCTTTTAAAATGTGATCTCTTATCTAGACCAAATGAAATTAATGATTTGAAGCTTCTTATATTAGTTTACAGAAGAACTTCAGAATTAATACCCACCTAACTTTTGTTGACAGGGAACACTTGACAATTTACAGAGGGCTCAACATTTGTAGCAGTCATGTGGGGTAATTGCAATTTTTAATATGAAACTCATAATAAAAGTATTTGATTATTATTTCAGAAAAATCTCAAACTGATAGCAAACCTGTGTGTAGTAGAGGAAGATCTTCCAATGCCTATGATGCATCTCAGGGGTCTGCAGAAAGGCAGCTTGAACTGAGGCTTAGAGATTTTCTCTTGGACATTGAAGACAGAATCTACCAAGGAACACTAGGAGCAGTCAAGGTTTGTGCCGGCTGCATTTTAAGTTGGCTTATTTTGCTTGCTCTAGAATTTTTGTTGTATTTGTTTTTTCTGTATAGGTAAGGCATGTGTGTTCTAAATAAACACCAAGGGATGGGTTTTTTTGTTGGGATTTTTTTTTAACGAAAACTAAGTTTCATAAAACACGCTATGTGACTCTTCTGCTTTTTTAAGTGAAATTGCATAAACATAATTGACCTTTTTAATATCAATCTGGAAGTAATACATACTTGATATGTGTGTTCTGTTCGTTGCTTTGCTATCTTTGTTGCTGCTATCATATAAGCTATCTTAGACTTGTTTACAGTTTCCCTGTCTGGAATCTGATAAGGTTTTAAAGCTTTTATGTTTTATGAGTGATGTGCATTCCAGATTGGCCACTTAAGTGACCTTATTTTTAGATCCCTTTTGACTTTTCAGTCTGCTGTAGAATATCCATGAATTTTTCAAATCTACATTAAACCTCATACCTCTTAGGAGCAGGTATGTGATTTTGAGGGTTAGTAAATTTGGCTTTCTTTGCAGGTTACAGATAGACACACCTGGAGATCAGCCTTAGAAAGTGGACGATATGAACTATTAAGTGAGGAAAACAAGGAAAATGGGATCATTAAAACTGTGAATGAAGATATAGAAGAGATGGAAATTAATGAGCAAACAAAGGTCATAGTCAAAGACAGGTACAGAAAGACTTCTCCTAAAGTCACTGTCATTTTTCTTGCCTTGTTTTTAAGCCTTTGCAGAGTATGTTTCTTATTAAAGTGTATTTCTTTATCTTCCAAAAATTGTTTTAAAAAGTTATTGTGAGGAGCTTAGTATTTGTAACCACTGAAATGATGATTTCCTAAACCCTGGCATCTCTTTTACCCTACTTTGTGCTAATGCAGCCACAAACCGAACTCAGTAAGACCTTCATAATTTTTTTAGGGCTTTTTTCTTCCCCCAAAATCTTTCAACTTAAGTTTTTATTAATTTCAGAAAGTAACTTTATACTATCCATTTTTCTTTAGGAAGAAAACTTAGTAAATTGTGATAGACTTAAATATTATTTAAACTCAATGAGTGTCTGTATTTGTAGATACAGAATTTTACTTTTTCGGGGTTATTTTGAATAATGTACCCCCGTAAGAAGTTTATAGTCTAGAAGAGGATGGTGGGGAAGCAGTAAGCTAGTAGGTGTAAAACAGAGCGAGGGCTTTGATAGAAATGACTGCAGAGTGAACAGTGCCGTGGAAGACAAGGAAGAAAGTGCCAGAGAAGGTGACTATAAAGCTGAGACCTAAGGAAGAAAAACGGTGCACCGGGGAGGGAAGACCACATGTCCTGTCCAGAGGTTTTGAATGAATGGGTTTGCACTTTTTTAAATTGTAATTCAATGAACGTATGTAGTCCTAGTTAAATTCGTATGCCCAGCTATCTGCAGCCCCTTCTGCTCACCTTCCCCAGTGACAGCACACTCTTCCTTTCTGTTCTATATATGTCATATCCTCTTAACAATCTCCAGTCCTCTCCTCTCCCTTCTAGTAAGAGGCCAGTAGGACAGCATCATGTAGCTGTATAGAAGGGTTTGCACTTTTAAACAATCATTTCAGCTACAGTGCAGAGTTTCATTGCTGAGGAAGCAAGATTAGAGGCTGCTGAACTACTCTTTTACAGTAACATGTAAAAGAAACTTAGTGTGGTGGTAGTTATAAAAGAAGGGAAGGTTGGCAGACATACAAAGCGTGAGTTATTTGCTTAAACGTGTAGTAGTTAGGAGGTAACCATAGTGCCCTAGCCAGTATAAGTTAAAGCAAGAGAGAATAAAGGTAAGCCGAGATGGTTACCATTTAGACGCATCACAGTATCACCTCTCTAGAATGTTTCCTCAGTGCCTTGCCTCATCTACTTTCCTTCCTCCAAATATTTGCCCATCTATTTAATTTATGTTTAATTTAGCTCTTTACTCACACATATTTATCTTCTTTTCTTTCTAGCTTCTGAGAACAACTTGAGCTTGAGGAAACTTTCTTAAACAGGTGCATTTGAACAAATGAGTGGGCTCACATTTCACCTAATAGTTAAGCATCATAAATTCTTTCTTGTTTTAATTGTAGACTTTTGGGGATAAAAACAGAAACTCCAAGTACTGTCTCAACTAATGCTAGTACACCACAGTCAGTGAGCAGCGTCGTTCGTTATCTGGCGATGGCCCTTTTTCAAATAGAGCAGGGCATTGAGAGGCGTTTTCTGAAAGCTCCACTGGGTGAGTGTCTGTTTCTAACTTCAAAATATTACTTATTATATCTGAAATAGTTTCAGAATTGTACTTTAATTAACAGAACATGACCAGCTAAAATAATGAAACTGATTGTCTTCCTGTCCAGTTTACACAGAGTAAGTTGAAATAACTTGAGGTTGTATTTTCATTCAAAAATATGAGTTCTTTCAGGTGAGACTTGTTTTTTGTTTATGCATTATGCATTATTTATTATTTTATTTATGCATTATTTAATGCGTAAGTGCCATTTTTTAAATTCATACTAGATTTTTTTCTTCAAGCTTCTGCTATGTTCAAGCCTCCTAGTTATGTCCGAAGCATTTTTTTTGCTGGTAAGTTTTTTAGCTGCACATGCACCGGTTGTAGTTCTTTCACGAAATGCTTACTGAGTGTGCGCAGACCCTCCCTTTTGTGTTTTAAGAGAGATGACAGTTTTGTAACAAGTTGGTTTTAAAAAACATTTTTCCATCTCTTCTGTTAAGAGTTTTCCAAAAAGAAACATTGCTATAACTGTGACTAGCCAGACCTCAAATAATCATAATGAATTTTTTTTCCTCTTATCTAAAATAGAATCCCAAAGAAACAGCTTACATACCTACCAGTAGGGGCACATTTTAATAACATGGGTCACTAACTTGGTCACTGTATGCTGCTATTAATAGCCATAGATTCAATTCCAACTCATGGTGGCCCCCGTACACATGGAGTAGAACTAGCTTTTCAAGGCCACAACCTTTCCGAAGCAGATCACCCAGCCTTATTTCCAAGGTGCCTCTGAGTGAGTTCCAACTACCAACCTTTCAACTCGTGGTTGAATGCTTAACGATTTGTGCCACCTAGTGACTCTGAATACTGCATGTTTTCATCATTACTATGTGCTATTGAGTTGATTCCAATTCATACTGACCCAACAGCACCACGCGGAACTACTCCATAGAGTTTCCTAGGCTGAAATCTGTGTGGGAACAGATCCCTAGTTCTTTTCTTCTGTAGAGTGGCTGGTTGGTTCGGGTAGCAGTCAAATGCTTAGTCACTGCTCCATGAAGCTTCCTTGTAAGCACTTTATAAGAGGGAAATCAGAAATACCAACTGTAAAGGATGCACAGCTGATAAAATGCTTTTCAAAAGAGAGCTCTTTGAGACTGTTGCTAGGGATGATAGAAACAATACAGTGGTATCATGTTTTGCAACTTGTGAAATTAGGCATTTAATAGCTAACCTCCGAACTTACTCATCATGTCTTTTGGGAAAAACAGATGTTTTGAGTTCAGATCATCTTTGATGGCGTAACTCCTCAACTTTCCTGTTGTATTTTTGAAGTATTGAATTACAGAATATCTCATTAGTGACATACTAGACAGAACAATTTTTTTTTTTAATTTTTATTTAACGTAACAGTGAAAATGTACATTCACATATAAATTTACATGCCCACCTACATGCAGCTTCCACTGCTCTCCCTGTCCGGTGACTGCACACTATTCCTCTCTGCTCCCTACATGTCTCATCCTCCCAACAGCCTCCTTTCCCCTCCTGTCCGTCCCCTCCCCTTCCTCCAGCCAGAGGTCAGCAAGATGATATCCTATAGATGTACAGAACCATAAAGTGCTTCCAATATATGGTCACTCTGCATTGCCAAGTCCAATCCATTCCTGTCCAAAGAGTGGACCTTTGTTATAATTTATGGGAAAGGGTAGCATCAGGGCCGGGGGCCATGCTCTCAAAGGAACCCCAAAACCGCTGGACCATCATTTGAGGTCTTTTAGTGGAGATCTCATGATGCACCTCTTTTTATTCTTGTGTTGCCAGTGAGACTCCTCTCTGTGAGCTCCACCGTGGCTGTCGCTGGTGGTGGCCAGGCACCATCCGGTTCTTCCGGTCCCAAGTTGATGTAGGCACCCACTCTTGTGGGTCTCTCAAGACAGAACAATTTTTGTTTGTTTTTTTCCTTTTTTATATTGTGATTGAGTGCAAGTATACCATCCAGCTTACATTTGTGTGCCCACCTATCTGCAGCTCGTTCTGCTCTCCTTGCCTGGTGACAGCATACTCCTTCCCTTTCTATACATGTCATAGCCTCTTAACAATCTCCTGTCCCCTCCTCTTTACTGTCTCCTCTCCCTTCTAGTAAGACACCGTAGGACAGCATCTTATAGATGCATAGAACCATAAAGTGTACACACCATATGGTAACACTGTGTCCCGAGTCCAATCCATTCTTGTCTGAAGAGGTGACCTCAATAATGTTTTCTGGTCAGGGGTAGCAGCAGGTCTAGGGGCCATGTTCCGGGGAACCCCCAGGCCTTCAGACCATCAGTTGCAGTCTTCTGGTGGAGTTCTTGAGGTGCACCCCTCTTTTCCTGATGTTGCCACTGCTGGCACTCCACAATGGTGAAGTCAAGCTGATATTCTTTCTAATATGTGCTGTCACTGCTTTCACACAGCCAAATTTTTAGCAACTGTCTAATCTATAACCAGCCCTCTCCCTCTCTCCATTCCTTCCCTTGCAGCCGTCAAAGAGTCTTTTCTTCTGTACGAGTCTGCTTTTAAGTCCTTATAGTAGGGGTCTCATACAATATTTGTGCTTCTGCCGCTGACTGATTTCACTCAACATAACGTCATCCAGTTGAAACCAGGTTATGAGATGTTTCCTAAAATCATCATTGTTCTTTATCATTGCATAGTGTTCCATTGAGTATATGTACCATAGTTTGTTTATCCATTCATCTGTTGTTGGGCATCCAAGCTGAGTCCATCTTTTTGCTGTTGTCGACTGCTGCAGTAAACATTCATGTGCATGTATCTGTTCGTGTGACTGCCGTTGATTCTGCAGGATATATTCCCAGCAGTGGGATTACTAGATCAAATGGTGTATCACTTCCAGCTTTTATGGAAGTGCTACATTATTTTCCAAAGAGGTTATACCATTTTGCAATCCAACAAGCAGTGTAGGAGAGTTCCAGTTTCTTCACAGCGTCTCCAGTTTTGCATTTTTCAGATCATGGCCAACCTTGTTGGAGTGAGATGGTATTTCATTGTTGTTTTGATTTGGATTTCTTGAATAGCTAATGATCATGAGCACTTCCTGATGTGTCTTTTGGCTGCCTGGATGTCCTCTTCAGTGATGTGTCTTAGACAAAACAACTTTGTCTTAAGCTGTATCTTTCTGGACTCCTGTATTGAGAAAACAACTTAAATAAACTAACTCCTTAAATAGTTACTTGAAAATTACTTTTTTGAGTGGTGAGAACATAGTTTTCGTAAATATGTTATGCTATCTGAGCTATTTTATATTGTGAACATTTTTGTAAGCTGTCTGTGTTGAAGTTTGTGGTCATCACCTCATTAATGTTTTAAGCCTATTCATATTTTTATTAATTGACAATTCTACTATGGACTTAATAACTCACTTTTCACTTGAAAGTACCAATTTGTAAGAAACAAAACACGTGTGATCACACAGCTCACAAAGATATTATCTGAGTTCATATTTGCTGTCACTCTATTTCTGAATCTTAAATTTCTTAGTATGTTCTTTGTCACAATCAAATTAGATATACGAGCAATCTTGTATTATTTTTTTACAACCACATATGAATTTGTAGGTCTCACAGTTAAAATTTCAGTTAAATGTTCTTTGTAAATCATGTAGTTCTGAGAAATTTAAAATATATTGCTACTGTTCACTAACCCTGGGATCTGAGAAAAATAAGGGAGAAAAAACACAGTTCTTCTGATTCTTTCATTTCTAAAATTGCAATCAAAGTTGTTTATAAGTTCAAGAGGAGAATCAATTTGGTTGTTGACTGTGTCTGTATTTTCATCTGTATCTTTTTTTTTTCCAATGATTGAGTGAAAATATACAATCCCATATAAATTTACATACCTGCCAATCAGTGGCTCCTACTGCTCTCCCTGCCTGGTGACAGCACACTCCTCCTCTCCATTCTGTACATGTCATATCTTCCTAAGAATCTCCTGTCCCCTCTTCTCCACCCACTCTTTGTCCAGTAAGAGTTCAGCCATTTGACATCCTATAGATGCATAGAACCATAAAGTGCAAAATGATATGGTCACTCTGTGTCACCAAGTCCATTCCATTTATGTCTGAAGAGTTGACCTCCATTATGATTTATGGACAGGGGCAGCATCAGGGCCAGGGGCCATGCTCCCAGGGGAACCCCGAGACCCCTAGACCATCACTTGCTGTCTTTTAGTGGAGATCTCAGGGTGCACCCTTTTTTATTCTTGTGTTGCCAGTGAGACTCAATTTTGTGAGCCCCATGACAGCTATCACTGGTGGTGGCCGGGCACCATCCGGTTCTTCCTGTCACATGTCGATGTAGTCATCCACTCACATGGGTCTCTCTGTCTTCTGGGTTCTCTTACCCCCGTGTCATTTTGGTCCTTGGTGATCATCCGTTTCTGCTGAGTTGAGACCATTTGCTGTACCCTTGGATGGCAGCTTGGCAGCTTTTAAGACCCCAGACGCTGCTCACCAATGTGGGGTACAGAGAGTCCTCATTAGCAAAACACTAGCTGTGCCATTTGGCCTCAATTTCACCAGAGAGCATGGTCCCCGGCCCCCTGCCCCAGCTACTCTGTCCATGCAATATTGGGTTAAGATGGGAGGAGTAATCATATTATGTTGAAGTCCAGTTAAAGTTGATCTTCTTTCTAATGTGTCCTGTCACAGATTTCACCCAACTGAATTTCTGTCAACTACCCTCTCTTTCCTTCCTTCCCCACCCTTGCCACGTCAAAGAGTCTTTTCTTCTATGCATGAGTCTGTTTTTAAGTTCTTATCGTAGGGGTCTCATGCAATATTTGTCCTTTTGTCGCTGACTGCTTCACTCAATATAATGTCCTCCAGTTGAAACCAGGTTATGAGATGTCCTCCAGTTGAAACCAGGTTATGAGATGTTTCCTAAAATCATTGTTCTTTATCATTGCATAGTATTCTGTTGAGTATATATACCATAGTTTACCTATCCGTTCCATTGTTGTTGGGCATCTAGGTTGATTCTGTCTTTTTGCTGTTGTGGACTGTGCTGCAGTAAACATTCGTGTGCATGTATCAGTTGCGAATGCCCTTGATTCTGTAGGATATATTCCAAGCAGTGGAATTACTGGGTCAAATGGTATATCTATTTCTGGCTTTTTAAGGAAGTGCCAAATTGCTTTGCAGAGAGGTTGCACCATTTTGCAACCCCATCAACAGTGTAGGAGAGTTTCAATGTCTCCACAGCCTCTCCAGTGTTTGTTGTTTTGCTTTTTTTCAGATCACGACCAACCTTGTTGGGGGTGAGATTGTATCTCACTGTAGTTTTCATTTGAATTTCTTTTATAGCTAATGATCTGAGCATGTCCACATGTGTTTTTTGGCTGCCTGGATCTCCTCTTTAGAGAAGTGTCTGTCCATGTCCTTTGCCCATCACTTAATTGGATTATTTATCTTTTTCTAACTGGTATTTTGCAGTACTTTATAAATTATGGAGATCAGATGTCAGTCTGACACACAGTTGCCAAATATTTTTTCCCATTCTGTAGGTGGTCTTTTAATTCTTTTGGTAAAGTCTTTGGATGAGCAAAAGTGTTTGATTCTTAGTTGTTCTCATTTATCTATTTTCTTTTCTGTTAACTGTGCTTTGTCAGATTTGGAAGTCTGTCTGCAGTGTGTATTAAAATTTCCATTGTTCTTGTTTTTTCTTGGAAGAACTTTATCATTTTAGATTTGATGTTTAGGTCTTGTATCCAATTTGAGTTGGTTTTTGTATAAGATGTGAGATACAGGTCTTGTTTCAATTTTTTCAGATGGATATCCAATTTTGCCAGCACCATTTGTTGAAGAGATTGCTTTTACCCCAGTTTAATATCTTAGGGTGTTTGTCGAGTATCAACTGTTCATGGGAGGTTAGTGTCATCTCTGAGGTGTCAACTCTGTTCCATTGATCTATCTGTCTCTTTTTGTACCAGTACCAGGCTGTTTTGACAAGTGTGGCAGTGTAATAGCTTCTAAAGTCGAGTAGTGACAAGCTTATCTTTGTCTTTTATTAAACATCTAAACAAGAGGAAAAATTAATACTGGGAGATGTTTTTGCTTCTGTCTGCCAGGTTATGTGAGAACAGAGTCACAGTGTTCCTTCATGGTGGCTTGTACACAGCAGTGTTGAAAACTCATTTCTTACGAGAGAGATAAAAGAAACAGTTTTAATTTGGGATTTGAAAAAATAAGTGAAATAAGAAAAGTTCAGCTTGCCTCACTCGAAATTGGTGATGAATGTTGGTCAGAGTCCGATGTTGATCACTTGTAATGTGGGTATTGGCCTCTACAGTCACTGCCCCTTTGGATAGTTAATAGAATAATGGACATCTGTAGCTCTTCATTTTCTTTTTAAGCCTTTGAAAGGTGTGTTTTGAAAGACAGAGCAGGAGATAGAGATGTCTTTGGGGGTTTTAAGTTGGTTAAATGTTTGTAGTGGGTAGCCAGGGTGTCCTTTGGGAGAGAAGGGAAGTTTCCACTATATGAATATGAAATAGAAAAACATTAAAATTCTCCATTCACCAGAAAATTTTTCATTACAGCAAATTAACCATAGTAAGTACTTCCCTAGCCTCAGAGATTATTTTGGTTTCTTAAAAACCCTCAATCAACAGAAATTGTAGCAACTTTTCAATTTCCTTAACGTATCCCTTTTATTTTTAGTGATTAATCATATTGATAAAACTGGGGTTTTTAAATTTGTGGAAGATAGCATGTTTCAGCTAATTAGTTCAAGTAAAATGTGTGAGAGTTGTTTGTTTAGGCTAATAATTTCATTTATAAAGGCATGCTTATGCTCTGAGAAGACACTTAAACTATTAATTTGAAATTAGGTGACACAGAAATTAATGAACATAAAAAGGGAGATAGGAAAAAAGGACAAGAAAAAGAGAAGGGAAGAACAGTCTAGTGTGAGAAATGGTAATTTTTTAATTTTTTTAAAGGAATGTATCCTTTGTCTTTTTCTCTCATGCTTTAAGTGAAAGTTTATAACTCAAGTCAATCTGTCATACAAAAACTTACACTACTATGTATCTCTAGCTGCTCTCCCACGTTATTATAGCACACTCCTTCTTTCCACCCTGTATTTCCCATGGCCATTTAGCTAACTCCTATCTCCCTTTACCCTCTCATGTCACCTGTGGTCAGGAGCTGCCCAGTTAGCCTCATGTATCTATTTAAGCCAATAAGCACACTGTTCACCAGTATCATATTATGTCTTATAGTCTAGTCTGATTTGTGTATCTTTTCTCATTTTAAAGAATTACTGTATTCTCTATATTGTTAAATATTGATTTGTATATTTATGTTTTGAAGGAGAATCTTATTTTGGAAGGGAACGAAGTTGGAGACAAACTTACAAAACAATATGGTCCTCCTGAAGTTTTCCTTTGTACATGTCACACCTCAGTTAATCAAACTCCTTTAAACTGGAATGTAAAAAGTTGACACTGGTAAATGTTAGAGTAAAAAGAATGAACAGCAAAGAAATTTTTAAGTACTTATTTTGCATGTAGTATTTATTTTGTTGTAGTTTTATTTTTTATAACAGGAAAATCTACGGGACAGGGAATTGATATGTTTTGTCCCCCTAGAAAAGCATTATGTGCCGTGATCATATGTAATACTACATAGAGGCAGTAAACAATCTTCCTGAGTAATATTTTATCATAGGACTCTTATTATTCTATGTTAGTAAGACCATTTTAATGCATAATTTCTTGAAGAATTTATCCATGCTAGCATACTGGGGAAAAAAGAGAAACAAGACCATTTCTGCCATTGCGAGATGGACAGGAGAGTGGGACAAAAAGCAAGGTTTAAGATAAGGAAAGAATTACAGGAAAATGGAATCAGTTGTTACACTGTTTTTATCCTTATTTAAATAGCATATGTAAAGAAAAAAAATGTGGGCACCCATTCTAGATACTGAGTCAGAACCAACTCAGTGGCACCTAACAACATTGTGGGCTGGAATATTTAACACTGTAAGTGAGATAAGAATTGGACTTGAACTAACTGAAACTGGATAAAAGACCTAAATATCAAATCTAAAACAATAAAGCTCACCCAAGAAAAGGTAAGGACAACAATGGAAGTTTTAATACACAATGTAGACAGACTTCAAAATCTGTCAAACCAACCACAATCAACAGAAGAGAAAATAGATAAATGGGAACTATTAAGAATCAAACACTTTTGCTCATCCAAAGACTTTATTAATAGACTTAAAAGGCCACCTACAGAATGGGAAAAAATATTTGGCAACTATATGTCAAACCGACACCTGATCTCTGTAATCTATAAGGTACTACAAAATATTGATAAGAAGAAGATAAATCATCCAATTAAGCAATGGGCTAAGGAGATGGACAGACATTTATCTAAAGAGGAGATCCCGGCAGCCAAAAAACACATGTGGACGTGTTCACTATCTTTAGTTATTAAAGAAATTCAAATCAAAACTACAATGAGATACCATCTCACCCCAACAAGGTTGGCCATGATCCAAAAGCACAAAACAACAAATACTGGAGAGGCTGTGGAGAAAGTGGAACTCTCCTACACTGTTGGTGGGGCTGCAAAATGGTCCAGCCTCTTTGGAAAGCAATCTGGCGCTTCCTTAAAAAAATGGATAGAGATATACCATTTGATCCAGTAATTCCACTACTTGGAATATATCCTACAGAATCAAGACCATTCACACCAATGGACACATGCACAAAAATGTTTATCGCAGCACAGTCCACAATAGCAAAAATATGGAAGCAACCCAAATGCCATGAGTTGGATCTGACTCAGCGGCACTTGGCTTTAACCCAGATGCCCAACAACAATGGAATGGATAGGTAAACTATGGTATATATACTAAGTGGAGCACTATGCAATGATAAAGAGTAATGATGATTCCAGGAAACATCTCATAACCTGGTTTCAACTGGAAGATACTATGTTGAGTGAAAGTAGTCAGCAACAGACAAAAGGACAAATATTGTGTAAGACCCCTACAATAAGATCTCAAAAACAGACTTATGTATAGAAGAAAAGACTCTTTGATGGCTGCAAGGGAGGGGAGGGAGGGAGGGCAAGGGGGGGAGAGTTTAGACGAGAGAGTTGGTAGAAATTTGGTTGGGTGAAATCGGTGGTAGCACACATTAGAAACAAGAACAACATTAAGTGGACTGCAACATAACTTGAATACTCCTTCCATCTTAACTCAGTATTGCAAGGACAGAGTAGCTGGAGCAGGGGACAGGGGACCATGCTCTTAGGCGAAATCAAGGCCACTTGGCACAACTAGCGTTTTGCTAAGAGTGCTCTCTGCACGCCACATTGGTGAGTAGTGTCTGGGGTCTTAAAAGCTGCCAAGCTGCCCTCCGAGGGCACAGCAAATGTTCCCAATTCAGCAGGAATGGATGCTCACCGAGGACCAAAATGACATGGGATAGAGACAACTCAGAAGATAGAGAGATCCACATGAGTGGGTGCCTACATAGACTTGGGACCCGAAGAACTGGATGATGCCCAGCCATCACCAGTGATAGTCGCAATGGCGCTCACTAGGTTGAGTCTCACTGGCAACACAAGAATAAAAAGGGATGCACCCAGAGATCTCTACTAAAAGACCACAGTTGATGGTCCAGCGGCTTCGGGTTCCCCTGGGAGCATGGCCGCTGGCCCTGATGCTGCCCTTGCCCGTAAAGCATAATGAAGGTCCACTCTTCAGACAGGAGTGGACTGGACTTGGCAATGCAGAGCGACCATATATTGGATGCACTTTATGGTTGTATGCATCTATGGGATATCATCTTGCTGACCTCTGGCTGGAGGAAGGGGAGTGGGTGGAGAGGAGGGGAAAGGAAACTGTTGGGAGGACGAGACATGTATGGAGCAGAGAGGAATAGTGTGCTGTCACCGGACAGGGAGAGCAGTGGAAGCTGCATATAAATTCATGTAAATTTATATGGGAATGTACATTTTCACTCAGTCATACTAAAAATCAACCAGTCAATCAGTGATTTAAAATTAAAAAAAGAATTGGACTTGAACTGCCATCAGTATAATTTCTTAACTTCCAGTCCCCTTTTTTCCCCAAGACTCAGAGTATTTCAGCAACCTTTTGAGTTGAAACCATTCAAACAGACCTCTAGGATTCTTCATAATTTGTCCTTTTCTTGCACTCTGCATTGATCTTTGCAGCCTTATTTTTTGTCATTACCAACAAGAACCCCCTCTGGCTTATCCAGAAGGATTTCTTCATAACCTTTCAACTAGAAATTCTTGTTGCCTCCTTCCCTGAAAGTCCCAGAACTTTTCTGTAAACAAGATAAGTAGAAAGCACAACTTAAAAGGGTAGAAATAAATCACATACTTCTAAATAGACCATATCTCTGATTAAAATTTAGAGATTGTCAGATTGGGTTAAATATAAAATTCAGCTATATGTTGTCTATAAAAGACTCACCTTTACACAGAAGAATATAAAAAGTAAAAAATACAAAGCACTGTCTGGGCTGCCTTCTGATATGTTTTTCACCTTTGTTGGAAGAACCATTTACCCCGTCCATTGTGTTTTCCTCTCCCATTGAGTTATGAGTGTCACTTATTTTTAGAAGTTTTGTCTGATTCTTTTCCAAACTAGTTATTATAGTTTCACACTCTTATTTCCTGAAACATTGAACATAGTTATTTTACATTCTGTTTCGGATTCTAACATTTAAAGTCTGTGTGATTCTGCTGGCTCTCACCAGTCTTTCATTTCCACATGTGCCTTGTGGACTTGAGCTGTGAATGCGCATTCTTAAAAACTTGTTTTGTGGAAATTTTTTCAGAGAGTTTTGAAAAATCTGTACTTGTTTTTGCCATTTTGCCAGGATCACCTTGGTGGACTGGCCTTTTTTCTTTCTTTCTTTTAAGTTTTTAAATCTGTTTAAAGCCTTCTTGGTAGTTACAGACTCTTAGGGAACCTCCCTCAAAAAATGAAATGCCAAGGCTTGGGTAGGTTTCCCAGTGCCCCCATCGTTCTACGTGATACCCCTTTCCACCCTGACAGCTGAGGGCGAAGCCTTTTGTGGTCTCCCAGGTTTCTAGAGAGGGGCTCACCACCTTGAGTGAGCCCTAGGTTTTCTTTCCTTCCTCTTTTGTCACTGCCCAGTAGTCACACAGGAGCTGCAAGTCCACTAGGGTTAGGCAGCTGTGTCACTTAATGGTTGTAACTCATGGTGTGTATCTACCTTTTCAGCTTTATTACAGATTTATTAAAGACAGGCACTATGGAATAGAATTGTTTCATATATTCTGTAAAGTACTCAGGGAAAAGTATAATGCAAGAATAATGATAGCAATCAACACAGTGAAGTTGAATAACTTGCCCAAGCCTATATAGGATCTCTAGTATCTACCTGAAGGCAGACTGGCTCCAGAGTCTCCTTACCATTATTGTTCGGCCAAGTAGTTTTGTTTGAGGAAAGCACCAGGAAGTAAGACATAGTAGGACCAGGCTATGTATGGAGTCTTACCTACTTTGCAGAATTTTGACATGATGCAGTAGGCACTTCATAAGTATAATGCTTTAGGAAAAGTAAGATGATCTCAGTAATAAAAAGTAATTTCACATATATATGTAAAATGATGGGCTAGATTGATGGGATCTGGTCAAAGGACTCAATTTTTTTTACCTTAAATACAGTGATGTTAGTGACAAATAAGGTTTCAGATATTTCTGTATAAATGTCACTAAAAATTCTTTTGGGGAATACTAGTATTGCTCATCTCCATTTTAAAATAATCTCACAGCTAGAAGACTGTATAGTTGGCTTTTAAACATAATTGATTTTTATTAATAACATTTATTGAGATAAAATTCATATACTATAAAATTCACCATTTTAAATTGTGCCATTCAGTGGTTTTTAGCATTTTCACAGTTAGGCAACCACCACTACTGTCTAGCTTCAAAACATTTTCTTAACCCCCCAGAATAAACCTAATATATGAGTCAGATCTGACTCGACTGCACTTGTCTTGGCTATTATTAGGCTACAGTTAGAGAGTAGTCTGTCATTTACTGAAAATAAGAAAGTAACATTCTTGGTTCAAATGAGTAATAGCTGACTTGTAGCTACATTTTGCCAGTTTTCTAGATTAGATCAAGGTTTGATACAAAGACTAGATTGAGAACATATCACCCAAGTTATTTTTCTCTTTTAAGTAAAATTCCCAAGCATTTGATTTATGTATTTAAGTGTCATAAACAAGATGTAGCTTAGCAAATATTTTGTCACAAAGTTTTTTGCAGTATCAGCACAATCTTTTTTGTGACGTATTAGAACTGTAAAATCTGAAATGGTTCAATGACCAAGAAAATAGTTCTAGGAGACGTCTGGGGTTTGTCCAGAAACTTGAATCATTTTCTCTTTTATTTAAGATGCTAGCGACAGTGGACGTTCTTATAAAACAGTCTTGGACCGTTGGAGGGAGTCTCTCCTTTCTTCTGCTAGCCTATCCCAGATTTTTCTTCACCTCTCCACCTTGGATCGTAGTGTGATATGGTCTAAGTCTATACTGAATGCTCGTTGCAAGATATGCCGGAAAAAGGGTGATGCCGAAAGCATGGTACTTTGCGATGGCTGTGATCGAGGTCATCATACCTACTGTGTTCGACCAAAGCTCAAGGTATGTTTTTTCTTCATGTAATACCCAGATTAAGATGGGGAGGTTGAGATTTTAAGTGATAGATGATTAATGATCACTTATATGATTTGTCAGACTATTACTGAAGGAGATTGGTTTTGTCCAGAATGTCGGCCAAAGCAGCGTTCTAGACGACTCTCCTCTAGACAAAGACCCTCCTTAGAAAGTGATGAAGAGATGGAAGAGGATATGGAAGGTGAGGACGATGAAGATGAGGATGAGGATGAAGAGAGTCAAAGTGAGGAGGAAGAATACGGCATAGATGAAGATGACTCTCAAGAAGAGGAAGAAGTCAGGTAGGTTTGAATATGCAAATAAAACGAGTCAGTAAGTCCTAAGTAGACAATTTCTTAACTATTCAATATACATGGGATAGTTGAGGTCAGTAATTTTTAAAAAATTTTATGTAATGCACTGGCCTGGAGTTCCACTTGCTTTGTATTTTATAAACATTTGAAATTATCCCCAAGGGAGTATTAGTACCTGTGTGAGCGTGGCCACGTAACAGAATCTAGTATGAGTTCATGTTTGGACAGGAATGGTAACTTAGACCCACATCTTTGTTAGTTTTATTTAAGTTTATTTCTAAAACAGCAAATAAGCTGTGTAAAAGATGTTCATGAGATAAAGATGAGGTCAACTCCCCAGTGTATGTCTTGCTTTCTTAAAGAGGTAAATCCAAACAGTGATGATCTGGGCATTCTCAAGAGAGAGTATACACCAGGGAGCACATTGCATTTTCCTACTCTAGAAAATACAGCAGCCAGACAAAACTTCCACACTTACTGTATAACCAAGGATTCTGCAACATAGCAAGCTCTGTCACCCAGGCTGATGAATGGGTTCGAACAAGCCTGGACATCTTGCTGCGGCAGCACTGGGGTGGTCACTGTACTTGTGCCTCCATTGGATGGGTGAGACATTTTTTACTTATATTCCCTAGGAGTTTTCTGTCAGCAGGCCTGGCTGTACCCACTTGTTAGCAGGACAAGTCGCACTGTGCTCCTCATTTCTCACCACCACCCCTTTTTTATTTGTTTATAAACTTCTGAACCTCGGTCACATGAAATTAGGAAAATGAATATCAAATGAGGGCATCCTCTTCAAACTATGCCGTAGTTTGAAGCGAATAAATGAAGACAGTCACCCTGTGTGGTACTAGCTAGCAGGAACCATTTCCCTGTAACTTGTGCGGGCATCACTGTGTAAGCATAAACATGATAATAAGCATTCGGAAAAATCTTGCAAATATTCTACATATACTGGAACTCCACGTATGTGGAAAGACAGATAAAAAGAGACTTACTGGGTTTAATTTCATCCTTGTCTATATAGCTTAAAGGCAATTACAAGATTGAATCTGTTTTTGTATTTTACAGCAAGAGCCAGAAGGTGAGAAAGAGGATCTGACATGGTATTCAGGGACCATAGGTCCAAGGCCTACTTCAGTGGTGACCATTGGCCACAGTTGTGGGCTACCTCAGTCTAAATAGTAATGAAAAGTCGTGGACACTGTTAGCAGAAGGAGATGAGTTTTTTAAGCACTGCAGTTCTTTACCCTTTACAGTTGTCAATTTGACTGACTCAGTCCAACCATCATTAGAGGTTCTCCTAAAGGATTTTATTATAGTTGATCATAATTTAGTGCTTGATTTTCATGATGATATCCTGGAGTCACCAGGAGAATATTAAGATTCTCTTTGCAATTAAAAGAAATACATGGAAGTATATTGTAGATTTCATTTTCATAAAAAAATTGTTGACACTAAGTGTAAAGAACTGGATATAGAAGTCTCAGTAATACAAAAAAGTAATTTATGTAGAACTCATTGGATCTGTAGTAGAACATGAGGAGTAGAAGCAATACTGGACTCAGCATGGCTCTGTACAATAACTGTGTTTTCTTCTCCTATTTGTAGCCCACCTAAACGAGGAAGACCACAAGTTAGACTTCCGATTAAAACAAGAGGGAAACTTAACTCTTCTTTCTCAAGCCGTAACCAACGACATGATCCTGGGAGATACACTTCAAGGAGTCAGCAGAGTACACCCAAAACAGTTGTTTCTTCTAAAACTACTGGTAGGAGCTTAAGAAAGATCAAATCTGCTCCTCCTACAGAAACTAAATCTCTGAGAATTTCCAGTCGTTCTACTCGCCAGAGTCAGGGCTCACTGCAAGCAGATGTATTCATGGAGCTACTTAGTCCTCGTAGAAAACGCAGAGGCAGGAAAAGTAATAACAACATTCCAGAAAATAGCCCCACCTTCCCTAACTTCAGAGTCATTGCCTCCAAGTCAAGTGAACCATCAAGTTCTTTAAATGTTGCTCCAAAACTTTCTCTCCAAGATAGTGAATCCAAGAGAAGAGGCAGGAAAAGACAATCTACAGGTATGAAGAAGTGTGATTTCAATTATTTCTTACCTAGAAAAATTTAATAATTTGCAGGAACTGAATGTTGAGATGCTTAGAATCCTTTAGCAAAGGCTGTCACTAAGATACACAGAGTTAGTAGGGAGCAACCTGTCCTGAAGCATGATGTTCATTATTGTTATTGTTGGCTACCATGGGTTTCGACTCACAGCGACCTTATGGGACAATGTAGAACTGGTCAGTGGGGTTTTCTGGGCTATAATCTTTACAAGAGCAGATTACCAGGTTCGTGGAGCCAGCAGTTGAGTTCAAACTGCTGATCTTTCTGTTGGCAACCAAGTGCTGTTGTTCCATCAAGGCTCCTTAATATTTGTTGAAGGAATGGCTATTTGGGTGATAACCAAAAATCAGAACCAAACCCAGTGCCATCAAGTCGATGCTGACTCATAAGTCAGAGTAGAACTGCCCCATAGAGTTTCCAGGGAACACCTGGTGAACTTGAACTGCCAACCTTTTGGTTAGCAGCCATAGCATTTATCCGCTACACCACCAGGGTTTCTATTTGGGTGGTAGAAGTAAGCTATATTACTAGTCTTTCTACTAGTGTAGCAGGTTAATAAAAGATAAATAGAGTGTTCTGGTTTTCATCGAGGTGTTTGGTCAGTATTTTAGCACTCTCAGCATAACATATTGTAATCAATTTCATTCTCTTTCATACTTGCGTCCTTCAAAGCATACTTACTCATTATCACCTAGACAAACTACATCAGGTTCTTTAGTAAGATTCCCTTCAGCGCTATTGAATGTTTTTCGTTTTTTGAGTAGGGGAGTAGGGTAAAGGAAGTCATATTCTTGGGGAGTAATCATTAGCTGGAGTCCTTTTGTGGCACAGTTACTATGCTTGGTCACTCCCCAGAAGGTTGGTGATTCAAGTCCACGCAGAAGCTACTCAGAAGAAAAGCCTGACAGTGTGCAGAGAAATCAGCCATTGAAAACCCTGCTGAGCACAGCACGTCTCTGAAACTCATGGGCTCACCATGAGTCAGTTTCATAAAACTCAGATATTTAAAAAAAATATATACAGTTCATTGGCAAAGATTACATTAATCATGATGTACATACAACTTATATCCTCTGCCCGATTTTCCAGCACCGTTAGCAGATACTCCATGCTTCTTCAACAATGGCTGTCCTCTCTCCCTTCCTCCCACCTGCCGCTGGTAACTACTGATAAACTTTGCTCTCTGTGCATTTGCCTATTCTAAAGATTTCATACAGTAGGATCATACAGTATTCCACAACACTGTATTTACTTGGAAATTTAAGATTACAAAGAAAGTAAGACTATATGACTGAGACTTTTGTATTTCTCAGAAAGTAAATTCAGAGTTCGATCACATCATAATATATAGAGTATCTGTTTTCTGTTAGAGTCATATTTATAGGCCTAGTTTAACTTGGGGTGATAAGATGTATTTCCTTAGAGTCATCTCCTGTGATACTGAATCGAAGGAGTTCCGGTCGACAGGGAGGAGTTCACGAATTATCTGCTTTCGAACAGCTTGTTGTAGAGCTGGTACGGCATGATGACAGCTGGCCTTTTTTGAAACTAGTCTCTAAAATCCAGGTAAGAATATCATGAGACTTCATAAAGTGCTTTCATATATTACCTGATTTAGTCTGCATGGCAACTTTGAGTAGTTAAAACAGCTTTTATTTTCTGTCTGATTTTCTTAAAAAAAACACTTAGAAGGTTGGTTTCTGTAATGAAGAAAATTTGATTCAATAGCCTAGTCTTTCCAGGCTCTCCTGATCTTGGAATTCTTACACATGATGAGTGTCCACCTATGAAGAGCTGATAATTTGACAAAGGTCCAAGACCCATTAATAGGAAAAGACAGTCACCTTAACCAGTGGTGCTAGCATAACTGGATATTCCTCTCCAAAAAATGAAGCAAGACCCATACTCACACCAAGCACAAGAACTAACTCAAAGTGATTAAAGACCAAGAGTAAAAAGACAAACCTACAGACTGGGAAGAAATTATTGCCTGTGACAAGTTCCATCAGCATCTAGTCTCTCAAACCTATTACATACCACAAAACCTCAACAACAAAAAGACAAATAACCCAGTAAATATTGGGCAAAGGATATGAACAGGCACTTCACCAAAGAAGAATTCAGGTGGCTAATAGATACATGATGAAAAAATGGTCACAGTCATTAACCATTAGAGAAATACAAATTCAAACTACACTGAGATACTATCACACCCCAACAAGGCTGGCATTAATCCAAAACAAACAAAATAATAAATGTTGGAGAGGTTGTGGAGAGACCGAAATACATACTGCTGGTAGGAATATAAAATGGTACAGCCACTTTGGAAATCGACTTGGTGCTTTCTTAAAAAGCTAGAAATAGAAGTACCATAGAATCCTGCAATCCTATGCCTTGGAATATATCCTAGAGATTAAAGAGCCCGCACATTAATAGATATGTACCTACCCATGTTCACTGCAGCACTGTTCACAATAGCAAAAACATGGAAACAACCTACATGTCCATCAGCAGATAAGTGGATAAACAAGGTATGGTATATTCATACACTATAATACTGTGCAATGATAAAGAACAACCATGAATCTGCAAAACATAGCATGGATGAATCTGAAAGGCATTATGCTTAGTGAAGTTAGTCACAAAAGGATAAATACTGTAGGAGACCACTCTTATAAGAACTCAAGAAAAAGTTTAAACAGAAGAAAGCATTCTTGGATGGCTACAGGAATGGGGAGGGAGAGGGCTGGTATTCACCAACTAGATAGTAGACAAGAATTATTTTAGGGAAGGAAAGCACCACACACAATACAGGGTGTCATGGATAGACTTGTGTCCCCCCCAAAATATGTGTAGCCATGTGGCTGGTCCATGATTCCCAGTATCTTGTGACTGTCCTCCATTTTGTGGTTTTCCTATGCTGTATGTTAAAGGATTAGGGTGGGACTATAAATCCCTTTATGAGATCACCTCTCTGCTCCACTGTAAAGGGAGTTTCCCTGGAGTATGGCTTGCCCCACCCTTAATCCTTTCAGCCTGCAAGAGATAAAAGGAAAGAGAAGCAAGCAGAGAATTGGGAACCTCGTACCATCAAGAAAGCAGCACCGGAAGAAGAGCGTATCCTTCAGACCTGAGGTTCCTGCGCCAAGATGCTCCCTGGACAAAGACTGATATGATACCGGACTTTCTTCCAGAGCTGACAAGGGGGAGAACCTTTCCCTGGAGCGCACATCCTGAATTTGGACTCATAGCCTACTAGACTGTGTAAGAGTAAACTTTCCTTTGTGAAAGCCATCCACTCTGTGACATTTCTGTTAGAGCAGCTCTAGCTGACTAAAACACAGGGGAAGTCAGCACAACTGGACTAAACGAAATTAACAAGTTTCCTGAACACAACCAGTGACTTAGAGTGACAGAGTAGCAAAGGTAGCATCTGAGAACCATGGTCTCAGGGGACACCTGGGTCAGTAGGCATAACAAAGTTGATTAAGAAAATGTTCCACATTCCACTTTGGTGAATGGCCGTCTAAGGTCTTAAAAGCGAGCAAGTGGCTGTCTAAGATCCCTCAATTGGTACTAACCCACCTGAGCAAAGGAAAATGGAAAATATGACCACAAGAGACACAAAAGACCACATCAACCAGAAATTACGTCAGCCTGAGACTAGAAGAAGTGGATGGTGTCCTGATACCGTTAATGATTGCCCTGACAGAAAACAAAGGAGTCCTTGATGGAATGGGAGACAAATGGGGTGCAGAACTCATTCTAGTAAAAAGACCAGAGTTGATGGTCTGGCTGATACTGGAGGGACCCCAGAAGACATGGCCTCCGGACTCTCTTTTGCCCAGAACTGAAACCATTCTTGAAGTCAGCTCTACAGACAAAGATTCGACTGACCTAGACGACATAAAATGATACTGGTAGAGTATACTTCTTGGCTAGCATAGATGCATGAGACTAAATGAGCATCTCCTGTCCACAGGCAAGATGAGAAGGCAGAGGGGGACAAGAGCTGGTTGAGAAATACAGATGTGAGAGGAGTATGCTTTAATATTGTAGGAAGAGCAACTAGGGTCATATAACAATGTGTAAGTTTTTGTATGAGAAACTGACTTGAACTGTAAACTTTTGCATAAAGCACAATTTAAAAAAAGTTAAAATAACCTCATTGTTTATATTCTGTATAATGAATATGAATAGATTAATTCAGCTGAGTGCCATTAATGATGTTTCTATTGTATAAAACAGTAGATGTCAAATTCAGCAAGCATCAGAATTGCCTGGAGGGCTTATTAAAGGCAGACTGTTGAGCCTAATTCCAGAATTTCTTACGCACTGGGTCTGTGATGATACCCAACCACTTGGATTTCTGGCGAGTCCCCAAATGATGCTGATGTTTCTGGTCCAGAAACAGCACTCTAAGAAATGCAGAGGTAAAGGATAGGCATTCATAGATTAGATGACAGTGGTGGCCTGACCTAGCTAAACCATGTAAAACATGCTACAGTTACTTGTCTGTGCGAATACAGTGTGGTGTAACAGAAAGTCCTGTGGCACTACTGTGAAAACTGCAGGCATGTTACAGAAGTAAAGGAGACTGATTTGAGCATTTCAGAGAAAGGAAAGAGCCAGAATTAGAAAGTGTTTTATGGAAGAACTATTTGAACTGGTCACTGAAGAAAGGTAGAAGTTTGACAGTGAGATATGGACTAAGTCATTGTAGGAAGAAATGACTTCAAGTTAAAGCAACAGAAATGAGATGAATAATCTGACTGGAGCCAATGATGTATTAGAGAGACTCAGACAACTAGATTATGAAGGGTCTCATGCGTGTGTCTGTGTGTATTGCGGGGGTTTGAATGAAAAAGCAGTATCATTGATCTGCTTTGAAATTTCTGTAGCAAGAATGTGAAGGATTAATTAACATTGACTAGCGCCTCATAAAAATTACTTAAAAACCTGTTGTCATTGCCAACTCAGAGTTGTGAGATTTAAGGATAAATCTTTAATTACACTATGAAAGAATAAGAGTTTTGCTTTTCCGTCTATTTCTTCGTTGTTTTAATCCATTTAATTGGTCCAGGTGTATACTATAAACTCAAATCATAATAGGGAAATGATGAAAGTATACTTCCCTGTAGAATTTAAATTATAATCCAAGCATTCAGTGTCTTGATTCATGTTAATGTCTTTGTTTCCCTTGTTAACACTAATCACTTATCTATTTGGGCTTGAGTGTGGTGTTGTCGTCTTGACAGAGAACAATGTAGTAATCCTTCCAAAATCTCCAGAAAGTAATTTGTGTGTATAGAGAGAGAGCAAACACCATAATTGTTGTCTTTCCCACTAGATTGTTAACATTCTTTATGGTGGCGAATAGACTTCTACAGTGTTATGACAATGTATTCGTGATTTAATGGAATAATACTTTTCAAGTTAACATTGAATTGTCTTTCAAGTATTTATTTGACTACTTAAGTCTCAGGAATGGAGAGATGTATTTGAATTATTTTACAGGTCCCAGACTATTATGACATCATCAAAAAACCCATTGCCTTGAATATAATTCGTGAGAAAGTAAACAAATGTGAATATAAATTAGCATGTAAGTAATTCATGTTTTTCTTTGATGTTGGTTTTTATTTAAAGAGGCACAGACTGTTTTGCCTTTGATTTGAATGATATGTATATTACTGTAGTTGTATAGATGGCATCTAAGTGGTCCTTCAAATGCTGACTGGTGCACATAGCAGTGAAAGATGGATGGGGGTGGAATGGGTTGAGGTATTTTAGAATCTGATCTTATAAAGGAGGTTCTTTGTAATTACACGTGTAATGTATGTAGCTATATAATTACATCATTTCATTTTAAGCAGTTCTAAGCCTCAGTTCTGTTCCTTTGTTTCAGAGTCTTTGATTGCTAAAGAAAAATTTAGGATTTCTTTTTTTATGATGACGTTTCTAGATAGGATCAAATAAAAATTATATTTACAACTGTGTTTTCATTCTAATCTTGTTTTCTTTTGTTTTAGCTGAGTTTATTGATGACATTGAGTTAATGTTTTCGAACTGCTTTGAGTACAACCCTCGTAACACAAGTGAAGCAAAAGCTGGCACTAGGCTTCAAGCGTTTTTTCACATTCAGGCGCAGAAGCTCGGACTCCATGTCACACCTAATGTGGACCAAGTTAGCGCACCACCAGCTGCCAAAAAGTCACGAATCTGATTTTCTTCTTCTGAAAGACGTATTCGAGGAGAACAGATTATTCATGAAAATGGAACATTAAATCATGCTCTAAAGCAGAGATATGTATAAAGCAATAACAGCTGATTGACCACATGGAAGTGTGGCCTGCACTATCGTCTCGATTTTAATCTTAAGCACTCAGGAGAACATAGGAAAGATTTCCTTTGCTACAGTTTTGTTCAGTATCTAATAAGTTTGGTAGATGTATTGGATACAGTACTGGTTTACAGAGGTTTTTGTACATTTTTGAGATCATTCATGTGTCCAGATAGCTTGGAAAATATTTTTTCACCTATGATTTATTTGTCATTAATGATTTTCTTAGAAGTTCTGGTATTAAGAGAAATTTATCTACACAGATTAATCTATCATACCACAGTTTAGAAAACTGTGTATATGTCTAAAAACTGTTTAACAAGTACATATTTTCAACACTACACATGAATGAATCCAGTTTTATATCCTTTAAGTGCTGTACCAGTATGGGCTGGAGTTTATTAACTAGATATTTATTTAGCATTCAAAATAATTTGTGAATTTTTTTTATATTTATAAAATTTGTACCTGGAAAATGTTAATTTTTTAAAACATTTTACTGTGTTTTCGTTTTATTTCTCTGACTCCCGTAACAATCAGAAAAGGGTAATTCCCTCTCTTTTCCCTAACAGTTCTTCATCTTCACAGAATTGTAATATAAGTTTCTGTGTACAACTTTTCAAGTGTACAAATAAAGTTATACTTTTTTTTTTCAGAGTACTTTGAATTTCTGGAATTCTTACAGACCAGAATTGGACTTCTGTGGGTGATGCATACAGAGTGTAGGAACCAATATTGGATTGAACTTTAGTGGCTATAGCGATCATTCGTGCCTTCTGCTGCCCAGACCCTTGAAGTATTATACCTCCATCAGTAACATGATATTCTGCAGCAGAGATTCTCATTAAAAGTTTGAAAAAGGGAACACTGGCATATGCTCACCCAGTTAGAAACACCACTCTGGAAATTTAAAAAAAGAGAAGGAGGAGCTATTTGTTTTGTGTGGAAGACACACGGGCGTCACTTTCGCAAGGGTAGCCTTCTGTTTTAGGCTGCAGGAGAAGAAAGGCAGGCAAGAGGGAACCTTTCCTCTGTTGTCCTGTCTGAAGTATTAATGACCTTGAGTCATGTGTTCTCATTGAGCTCCCTTAGTTTATTTGGAACTTACCCCTCTTTGCTTTCATGTCTTTCTCATATACTTTAAGATTGTCATTTCTCTGTATTTTTTGCATGAATATGTTCATAGATGTAAAATTTTGATAAATTTGTAATCACTTTATACTAATAACTAAATTTCTTAGAAAACTGTACTGATAGCATTTTAATCTCAGGGACAGAATCCTGAAAATGTAATAGTAAATTACTCTGATTACTTATTATTCTTTTTTTAATGTTAACTAACAAGTAACTTTTATATTTGCTTTTCCAGACAATAATTAAAAGGAATCATTTCTGACCAACTAATTGTTGGATAATTTAGACTTAGAACTTGCAATTTATCGTACACGTTGCTTTCCTCAAGTTCAATTTGTCCCACCAAATTAGCTGAGATGCAAAAGTCATAAGTTATTCCCCTACATTATCTGCAGTGATTAAAAATTTTTATACAGCATCAAAGTTGATAAAGGATATATGGTAGTGCCTTGAAATGTAAAGAAAGCAATTAGTATGTTTGATTTCTACTTTGTTTCATGTCTTTCTTCAAACAGAAAAGACTACAAAACAGAAGGGATGGAACAGAAACAGGATTGAGAGAACTGAAATCCCAGGTAGTTGAAGGCTACTGTTAAATCAGCCCAGGTAGCTTAGACTGAGTTCAAATTTCTAAGCGAAGATAAATTACATCCAGAAAGCTCAGTTGCTTTACAATTGCCAAAGAATGCCAGAAGGAAAAGAAATTAACACATCTTGCTCTGTGCCAGACCCTTGAAAGCAAAAGTTGACATCTTTTGTACCTAGTAATTTGTGAGATGCCTCTTTATGTTAAATAAGGCAATTCTGTCAGGTTTTGGTATTCTCTCTTTTTCAAAGAAGGTTGAGACTCAGATGGATTTTTTTTTTTTTTAAGTGATTGTCCAAGATCACAGAGTAAACAACACCAGTCCGTTCAAGTTCTACTAGGAAACCTCCAGGAAGATTGAAATACATAAATTCATCTTTGTAACAATATAAAAAGGATAGAGGGAAACAGATACATGTTCACATGTGTCACTTGAGTCATTAGGTCTGAAGAGATTTCCTGACGAGCTCTTTCAAAGCTAAATTTCAGTCCCTCATTATAATAACGATCTTTGGCAGACTTTGGTACAAATACCTACCCCTCCTTCCTTTCATAATAACACTTCTTTTGTAATCCATCTCAATATTTGGGGGGAAGATAATGGTTAGAAACAGATGAAGGGTGTATAGTGCCCCCTCACACACACACAGACACGTAATTCTTTTCTATTTGTAGCTTCTGCCGTCTAAGGCCCTCTGTCATATTCTTGACCTGTATGCTCCGAACCCACGTGGAAGGGTGTGCAGGGACTGGAAAAGCTGCTGTCTTCTGAGCTGTGGCTTTTTCCATGTATATTTGGCCGCAGGACCCACGTCAGTGTTTAAGCATGTGGAAGATGTGTGAGAAACTGAAATTTAACACCTCCACCAAAATTTTAAGTAGCAGTTCTTGTGTATAGTCTTTATAGTCCATCTTGTCATTTGTTGGTTATTACTTTTCAGTGTGTTAAAACCTCTCAGCCTTTTCTTCTCAACAGAAGGGGTATCCTGACTTTTACAAGTGTGGGTGTTGTTTGTTTTCAGGAAATTGGGAAAAATTCTTAAGTTAATTTCACTAGCAATATGAGGCAGATTGTGCCTAAGGCGTTGTTGTGTGCTATCAAGTCAGTGTGACTCGTAGCAACACTGCGCACAACAGAATGAAACCCGGCAGCGTCCTGCACCATCCCAACAACTGTTGCCGTGCTTGCGGCCATTGTTGCAGCCACTGTGTCAGTCCATCTCGTCTAGAGTCCTCCTTTTTCCAATGACCCTGTACCAAGCATGGTGTCCTTCTCCAGGGACCAATCCCTCCTGTCAACATGTCCCACGTATATGAGTCACAGTCCTGCCATCCTTGCTTCTAAGCAGTATTCTGGCTATACTTCTAAGATTTGTTCATTCCTAAGCTACATATTCCATATTATCCTTCTAAACACCTTGTTCAAGAGACTACAGTGTTAAGACATCAAGGCAAACCTCTGGCTTAAGAATAATACACAGGTGTATCAGTATGCAAGTAAGTAATATGCAAATGACCCACCCACGGCCATGAGTCTATTTGAATTCATAGTGACCCTACAGAACAGAGTAGAGTTTCCAAGGAGTGCCTGGCAGATTTGAACCGTCAATGTTTTGGTTAGTTTTGGTTAGCAGACATAGCAACCACTACGCCACTGAGGTTTCCATGGAAATAACAGCAACCCTCTGCTTCTCAGCACTTTTCGCAGTCTTGGGAGCCGGTAACCCTTTCTAGAAAAGGAACTTGAGATAATATACTCAGAGTTTGGGTAAACAAATCTCTGTGTAAAAATTCAGATTGATTTGTGCCTTTAATTTGGTCATTAATAGAAGCATGTTACTTTTTCCCAAGTAAAATGAAAGTTTTACTGTAATGTTACAAATTTAATAAGTGGTCATTGTCAGAAAATTAAAAACATGTAAAAAAGAAACATTTGGTGTATGTTTTTCCATGTTGCTTAGCAAAAAGGAGATGGTGGTATAGAACCCACATTTTAGGCAGCTTGTTTTCACTTAGTGCAATACATTGTAGATCTCTTCCATGTTAGTACCTGTTTTTTGTTTGGTTTTGTTTTTATGTGCTGTACAGTATTCTACTGTGTCTAGGATTCACCTTATTTGGAACTTTCAAAGATGCCAGTCCTGTGTTTAGTTACCAGTTATTTGATGACATTTAGGTTGTAGAAAGTTTATGTGACAGCTGCTTCTGTTACTAGATTGTTAAACTGAAAATAGTCTGTGCTATTATTGCTGGTTGTCGGCAAGTCGATTCCAACTCAGAGCAACCCTTTGTCACAGCACAGAATTGTCCCATGGGGTTTTCTAGGCTGTACTCTACAGAAGCAGATCACTGAGTCTTCCTCCTAGAATTCCCAGGTGGGTTTCAACTGCCAGGCATTTGATTAGCCAAGGGTTTAACTCTGCATTTGTTGGAAAAAAGGAATCGGTAATCTAGAAAAAGAAGCCCTTAGGCACACTTGAGTAGCCCCTAACAAAAAACCCAAAACGACTGTGGATGGGCTGTGCCTCAGTTGGGGAGGCAGTGTTTCCACAGGTAAAGCCCCATTGACAGTAACCCACATACCAGAATTTCATGAACCATAAGGATGAGTGTCCACTGAAAGGCAGAGTGACGTGGACATAGTGAGGACTTTTAATTCAGTTACATCAGTTTGCAACACCTGGCTGTGTCTAGTCAACATAACTGCTCATCTGTAAGATGAAAATGACACAATGTTTCACAAGACTTTTAGGAAAATTAAATGAGAAAAGATGCAACAACAACAAAAAATCCTAGAATATAGTTGTTAGTTGACATCCAGTCTGCTCTGACTCATGGCAATCCCATGTACAACAGAAGAAAGATTGCCTGTCCTGCACCGTGTTCCTGATTGTTCGTATGCTCCAGCCCGTTGTCGAAGTCACCATGTGTGTGAGCACCTTCCAACCAAGGGGCTCATCTTGTAGCACTCTGTTGTGATCCATAGCATTTTCATTGCTGATTTTCAGAGATAACTCACCAGTCCTTGTTTCCTAGTCTGAGTCTGGAAGCTCCTCTGAAATCTACCCATGAGCAACCCCGCATTATAGTCACCAAATACAACAATCTGATACATAGGTGGTGATAGCATATGGTACCCAATTTAATTTACTTTTGTAATTAATTTTTTCTTAGAATTTAGTGCCAGGAAGAAGTTTCTCCTTTATGCTTCCTTTATGCAAATTAGAGTTATGTAATTCAAGGGTTTTCCCTTTTCATCTTGACCGTCAGGAAACTTAAGGCTGAATTTCAAGGTTGTATCATCCCTGAGACTTTTTAAAAATTCAGACATAATATGCTTAGAGGAGAGTTCACATATCTCAACGCTTCTTTTAAGCAACCTTAAATTTGTCTTTGGAAAAATTTGCCATATAAATAAAGGAATGACAGGAACTACCCCCTACAGTCATTTTCCCCTTGTTTCAGACTCCTACCTTACTCCCACTCCCACTCCCACTCCCACTCCTAAACAGTGTTCAACTATTCAGATCCCATCTTTTATTCTGTGTTTATCCCAAGCTTGCAAACTAATAGGTGAATAGTGAAAAAACAAAAACAAACAGTGATATGATATAGCCTACAACATTATGGTTGTAAAAGAGCCTATACCTTCCAAGTTAACTGCACCAGATACCAGGATATGGATCAAATGATGACAAGTACACTGATGGGTAATGTTAGATGCTGTCAAATCTATTCCGACACACAGCGACCCTACGTACAACAGAATGAAACACTGCTCAGTCAACACTGCACAATCAGAGAGCCCATTGTTGCAGCCGTTGTGTCAAGCCACACTTTACCAAGTATGGTATCCTCCAGGGATTGATTCCTCCTGACAAAATGTCCCAAGTAAGACATAGTCTTGCATCCATGTTTCTAAGGAACACTAGTTGTATACTTCTTCCGGGACAGATCTATACATTCTTTTGTCAGTCCAGGGTATATTCAGTATTCTTTTTTTTTTTTTTTGGTGATTGAGTGAAAATGTACATTCCCATATAAGTTTACATGCCCACCTATATGCAGCTTCCACTGCTCTCCCTGCCCAGTGACAGCACACCATTCCTCTCTGCTCTATGCATGTCTCATCCTCCCAACAGTCTCCTTTCCCCTCCTCTCCACCCACTCTCCTTCCTCCAGCCAGAGGTCAGCAGGATGATGCCCTATAGATGTATAGAACCACAAAGCGCATCCAATATATGGTCACTCTGCATCGCCAAGTCGAATCCATTCGTGTCCAAAGAGTGGACCTTCATTACAATTTATGGGTAAGGGCAGTATCAGGGCCAGGGGCCATGCTCCCAGGGGAACCCCCAAACCGCTGGACCATCAATTGCAGTCTTTTAGTGGAGATCTCAGGATGCACCCCTTTTTATTCTTGTGTTGCCAGTGAGACTCAACTTTGTGAGCTCCATCGCAGCTATCACTGGTGGTGGCCACACACCATCCGGTTCTCTGGGTCCCAGGTCTATGTAGGCACCCACTCATGTGGGTCTCTCTATCTTCTGAGTTGTCTCTATCCCATGTCATTTTGGTCCTCGGTGAGCATCCATTCCTGCTGACCTGAGACCATTTGCTGTGCCCTCGGATGGCAGCTTGGCAGCTTTTAAGACCCCAGACGCAGCTCATCAATGTGCAGTGCAGAGAGCCCTCTTAGCAAAACACTAGTTGTGCCAGTTGGCCTCGATTTCGCCTAAGAGCATAGTCCCCTGCCCCCTGCCCCAGCTACGCTGTCCTTGCAATATTGGATTAAGATGGAAGGAGTATTCAAGTTATGCTGAAGTCCACTTAATAGTGTTCTTGTTTCTAATGTGTGCTATCACCGATTTCACCCAACCAGATTTCTACCAACTATCTAATCTAAACCCTCCCCACCTCGCACTCCTTCCCTCCCCTCCCTTGCAGCCGTCTGTCTTTTCCTCTATACATAAGTCTGTTTTTGAGATCTTATCGTAGGGGTCTCATACAATATTTGTCTTTTTGTCACTGACTACTTTCACTCAACATAAGTCTTCCAGTTGAAACCAGGTTACGGGATGTTTCCTGGAGTCATCATTATTCTTTATCATTGCATAGTGCTTCATTGAGTACATATACCATAGTTCACCTATCCATTCCTCTGTTGTTGGGCATCTGGGTTGATTCCATCTTTTTGCTATTGTGGACTGTGCTGCGATAAACATTCTTGTGCATGTGTCTGTTGGTGTGAAAGGTCTTCATTCTGTAGGATACATTCCAAGTAGTGGAATTACTGGGTCAAATGATATACCTATATCCATTTTTTTAAGGAAGCGCCAGAGTGCTTTTGAAAGAGACTGAACCATTTTGCAACCCCACCAACAGTGTAGAAGAGGTCCACTTTCTGCACAGCCTATCCAGCATTTGTTGTTTCACGTTTTTTGGATCATGGCCAACCTTGTTGGGGTGAGATGGTATCTCACTGTAGTCTTGATTTGAATTTTTTTAATAACTACAGATCATGAACATGTCCACATGTGTTTTTTGGCTGCCTGTATCTCCTCTTCAGAGAAATATCTGTCCATCTCCTTTGCCCGTTGCTTAATTGGATGATTTATCTTCTTCTTATTGATATTTTGTAGTAGCTGATAGATTATGGAGATCAGGTGTCAGTCTGACATAGAGTTGCCAAATATTTTCTCCCATTCTGTAGGTGGCCATTTAATTCTATTAATAAAGTCTTTGGATGAGCAAAAGTGTTTGATTCTTAATTGTATTCACCTTCTGATGATTTCAAAAAAGTTCATCTGGAAAACTCCTTGGTTGTTTTATTTGGGAGCCTTCTGAAGCCATGGCTGATTTCTTGTATGCTACAAGTGTCTGTTGCTTTTTGGGTCCCATGTGCGTAAGTAGAGGCTGGGAGAGACACTGTGAGGATGGACCACTGATGTTTCTCTAGGCTGTCTTAAAATGTAAAACAAAAGGTATCTGACCACTTCCCAAGTCAGTCAGGTTTTCAGGTGTAGAGGTCCCTCTTCCCAACTGGCAAAGTAAGGACCTCTATATCCAACCCCAGATGATACAAACTAGTTCAAAATACAGCAGTGCTACTGCCCTGTTGGCCTCTGCTGACAGGGCCCAGCCTTAGGCGACACTGCGTCAACTTGCTTTTCTGGTAGAAAAGCACTCTCCTGTGGGCAAGCTCTGGCTCCCAAGCTAAGAAATAGGTCCAACTGTGGCCACTGTATCTAAGGTGGCGTCCTCCACATAGTCAGCAGATAGAGGGACTAAAGGTGCTGAGAGGTAGTAATTCCTCTACCTCTGTTGCTGGGCCCCCACTGTAGGCAACACTGTGTAAAATACTGCTTTTCTGTCAGAGAAGCACTGTCCTGTTTGCATGCCCTGGCTCCCAGGCTAAGAATTAGGTCCCGCTAAAATCTCCGTATCCAGCATGGCGTCCCGCACACTGGCAGTACAATTCCATACAAACCACGTTGTGGCAGTAATAAAAAGACAGGCCCAAAGTGGCTAGATGAACAGAGTCCTAATCCTGGCTCTCAAAATATGGGAAATTCATCTGCCTATCCCACCAGCAGTGAGTCTGAGTCTAGTGCTAGGCAAGACCCAGGTCTGCCCGCTGTCCAAGACAGTGAAAAAAAAAGGCAAAATGGTGCATTTACCTTCAGTTCGTGAGAGCCACGGCTAGCCAGAAGCAGGAGTCAGTGAAAGAGAGAAGGTTTTTTGTTGAGTGATGTGAAGTCCAAAATAACAGCCCTGTGTCATGCCCTGGGGGCTCACTAGGTGACCAGAAGTCTCCGTTTGATTATCAGTTCAGATCTTGGTTTCCAGAGGGATATAAGGAGAAGTGTGCTTAGTCTGCCATCTCGACTCCACCCCCTCAGTATTCTTTTCTAACACCACAATTCAAAGGCACCAATTCTTCTGTCTTATTTATTGTCCAGCTTTTACATGCATAGAATATGACTGAAAATACCATGGCTTGGATTAGGCACTCTTTAGTCTTCAAGGTGATATCTTTGCTTTTCCACATTTCAAAGAAGTTCTTCTACAGAAGATTTGCCTAATGCAATGCATCTTTTAATTTCTTGGCTGTTGCTTCCATGAGTGTTAACTATGGTTACAAGTAAAATAAAATCCTGAAAACCTCAATATTTTCTCTGTTCATCATGATGTTTACTGTTCAGTTGTGAATACTTTTGTTTTCTTGATGTTGAGATGCAATCCATACTGAAAGCCATGATCTTTGATCTTCATCAGTGTTTCAAGTCCTCTTCACTTTCAGCATGCAGAATGCAGATTATTAATAAGTCTTCTTCCTATCCTGATGCCCCATTCTTCTTCATACAGTCCAGTTTCTTGGTTTATTTTCTCAGCAGACAGATTGAATAGGTATGGTGAAAGGAATACAACCCTGACACACATCTTTCCTGACTCTGGAAACAGAGGCAGTGTCCCCCTGCTCTGTTAGAAAAACTGTCTCTTGATCCTTATACAGATTCCTCATGTGCACAATTACATGTTCTGGAATTCCCATTCTCTGAAATGTTATCCATAATTTGTTAGGATCCACATGGTTGAATGTCTTTGCATTGTCAATAAGACACAAGTAAACATTTCTTGTACTCTCTGCTTTTGGCCAAGATTCATCTGATATCAACAATGATATCCCTGGTTCCACATCCTCTTCTGAATCCAGCCTGAATTTCTGGTCATTCCCTGTCAATATATTTCTGCAATCACTTTTGAATAATCACCAGGAAAATTTTACTTGTGTGTGATATTAATGATATCATTTGATAATTTCCACATTCAGTTGGATTATCTTTCTTGAGAATAAGCATAAAAATGGATCTCTTTCCATTGGTTGGCCAGGTAGCTGTCTTCCAAATTTCTTGGCATAAACAAGTGAACACATCCAGCACTGCAACTGTTTGCTGAAACATCTCAATTGATATTCCATCAATTCCTGGAGACTTCTGTTGTTGTTAATGCCTTCAGTGCAATTTCGACTTCTTCCTTCAGTACCATCAGTTCCTGATCATATGCTACCTCTTGAAATGGTTGAACATTGACTAATTCTTTTTGGTATAATGACTCTGTATTCCTTCCACCTTTTGATGCTTACTGCATCATTTGATATTCTCCCTACAGAATCCTTCAGTATTGCAATTCAAGGCTTGAATTTTTTTTTTCTTCAGTTCTTTCAGCTTGAGAAATGCAGGACATGTTCTTCCATTCTGGTTTTCTATCTCCAGCTCTCTGCACATGTCCTTACAATAATTTACTTTGTCTTCTCAAACTGCCCTTGGAAATCTTCAGTTCTTTTACTTCATCATTTCTTCCTTTTGCTTTAGCTACTTGATGTTCAGCAATAAGTCTAAGAGTCTCTTCTCATGTCCCGTTTGGTCTTTCTTTCTTGTCTTTTAATGACCTCTTGCTTCCTTCATGTATGATGTCTTTGATGGCATTCCACAACTCATCTGGTCTTCTGTCATTAGTGTTTAGTGCATCCAATAGTGACATAAACTCATCATGATTTATTTTTGCCTCAGGGCAGAACAGAGACTTCAAAAACAGTCAAATCTTTGACGTTCTCTAGCTCATTTTTTAATAGTGCTTCTTTATGGTTTTTAAAAGTCAAGGATGGGTAGGAATGACAGTATTTCTTCTCTAAGTCTCTTTGAAGTACCTAATCTTAACTGAAAGCACAGATAGGGATAATCAAAATGTACTTCTCTGAATACCTGTATGTCTGCTTGAAGAACTACCTCTGAATTCTTTGCTTACTTTGCATTAGGGCTAATAATAGATTAGTTGAGCCTTTCTGTTGAATGAGTTGAGCCAGCAGAATATCACGCACATAGTAGATACTCAGTAACTGCTGAATCATAGGAAAGAAAGCCAAGAAACATGTGTTGGGTTGGGTTGCAACAATACAGCTAACTTTATCCTGAGAACTCCCAGCTGTCAGTAAGGCTCTACTGGGTCTGAGAACCAGTCTGTTCAGGTTTGAACCCTTGCTAAGAGTTTTCATTTCTAACACGTTCCGGAACCCAAACATAACCCACTGCTGTTGAATCAATTCCAACTCATAGCAACCCTACAGGACAGAGCAGAACTGCCCCATAGAGTTTCTAAGGAGCACCTGGTGGATTTGAACTGCTAGACCTTTTGGTTAGCAGCTGTAGCACTTAACCATTATGCCACCAGGGTTTCCAAGAAGTTCCCAGTTGATGCCAATAGTGCTGGTTAGGGACACATTCTGAGAACCACTAGTAGAGCAATGATTCTCAAATTTTACTATACATAAGAATCACCTGGGGATTTGTTAAACTGGATTCTAATGGAGTATCTGGGGGGAGATGCCAGTTATCAGCAAGAGTTCAAATTGGAACAAACCAATGTCGAGCCCTGGGTTGGACAGTCTTGCTTTATTTCAGGGCAAGAGAAAAAAAAATTTTTTTCAAGCCATTTGCTTCCTTCCTAAAATTCTTCCTCTACTTCACTTCAGCTTGTTTTCCCTCTAAGGTTTGAACTAACTAGGTCTGAGTCTGCAAAGAATTGTATTTATTTAACTTACTAAGTGGCATACAAAATGCCTTCCTCTAGGACAAAGATAACGTGTCCACCATACAGACCATTTTTTGGAGGGAAATGGGCAAAACCACAAACTGAAAGAACATCTGGAAATTCACCCTGTGTAATAGGAGCCCACAGATCTTGTAACTAAAACATCAATTCACTATGAGCAGCTTGTCTACATCCTGGAAGAATTAGAGAATGTGTGTGAAGAGTTCACATGTGTTAGAAATCTCAGCAAATCAAAGACTCTTGAACTTGAACTCTTTCCTAGTAGATCTAAAATCATCTGCCACTCATCACAAAAATGTTCAAGAAGCTCTTTTTGTAAATGTGCATTTTACTTTATAAGTAGGAATCCCAAAGGCAAAATCTAAGAGTGAATTCTTTGAGATGAAGGCTTTTATAAAATTATTTTATTTAAACAAATAATGTTGTTATAAAATTTAAAAAATATATTCTAACCAATAGTCCAGAAAAAAAGGATAAGTGGTCAAAAAGAGTTTGAGGTTCAAGAATCTTTTAATAAATGTTAAATACTGTATTCCTATTTCACAGAAAACAATAGGCTTCCTTCTTCAAATTTGAGTCAGAAAGTATGTTTCCACAGAGCTAAGGCAAACTATCCTCATTGGTTTCTACAGAATTTTCATAGGATGAAGATTGTCACAGGACAAGGCCAGCCACTTAAGCATTCTTCCTGACCATCCTTTGGATGACCCAATGAAAGCCTGTTTTTCTGATTTCCCTTTACCTTGCTCCTTCAATACAAAACACAATCCATGGATTACAGACCTAAATACAAAAAGCAAAACTTTTTGCATTCAAATATTTAAAACTATTTGAAGAATTTACAGGAAAATATTTTTATAATATCAAGATAGAAAAAGTTCTCTCGCTTTCTTTTCTCACTATTTTTTCCATTTTTTTATTTGGGAAATTTTTAACATATACAAAATTAGAATAATATTATAAAGCCCTATATACTCTTCTTCTAGCTTTGATGATTATCACCTGATGGTTGAGCTTGCTTTATATATGTCAAATACCCTTGCCCTTCTCATATTATTTTGAAGAAAAATGTACTCACCCCATGAAATAATATTTTGATATGTATCTTTACAAGAAAATGAATTCTTAAAAAAAAGACCACATAACAGTGTTACACCTAAAAAAAGTTAACACTGATTCCTCGATATTTTCAAGTATTTAGTTATGCTTCAAATTGGAAGGATTTCTTCAAATAAAGGAAAGGAAAAGACAAAAGAAGAAGAGAAAGAAGAAACAGAGAAGGAAGGAGAAACCATAAAGGAAAAGGTAAGAATGTAACATGACAGAAGGCTGATATACTGAATATATAAAAAACTGCTACAAATAAAAATAAGCCTTCACAATTTGTTATACAAATTAAGTATATGAACTGGTAATTCACAGAAGAACCCCAAATGGTCAAGGATGGTCACCTCATGAGGAATCAGGGGTGTAAGAACTAAAACCACAGTGAAGTACCAGTTCACATACTCAACTGGCAAGAATTAGAGAGCCAGATAATTACTAGTGTTGGTAAGGATGTGAACTCATACGAGGTCTGACAATTAAGTCTGTGAACTTAATTGTTCTAAGTGCTACATACCTCACTGCTTAGTATCACTAGAGTCAACTTTGAAGTACTCCCCTTGGGAAGCTTGGCGCTGACACCAGAGCCTATTCTACCCTCCTTCAAAGCAATGTTGGAACTCTTCCTGGAATGACCATTGAGCATGGCACTGTGGCAAGTTTGCAAACTTAACTGTATAGTTGTCTGTGAGGGAGTGTTTAGCCAGTGAACAAATAACTATTGGAACACCCTCCCTACTCACCTGATCTGGCCTCAATGACTTTTTTCTTTACCCAAAGACAAAGGAAATATTGAAAGGAAGACATTCTGATGACATTCTGGGCATCACGGGTAATATGATGACTGCTCTGAAGGCCATTACAGAAAGAGTTTCACAACTGCTTTGAAGGGTAGACTAGGTGCTGGCGTCAGTGCACAGCTTTCCAAGGGGAATACTTTGAAGGTGAATGTAGTCATATTCAGCCATGAGGAGTGCAGCACTTTTTCTAGGGTGAGTTCATGAACTTAACTGGCAGTCCTTGCACACCATGGATGAGTATATAAGTTGGCAGTAGTTCAGCAATTTTCAAGTGAAGGTAAAGAAGTATAATCTAGCCCACCTAGACAAACTCTGGGATGTGTACAGAAAGAGATGTGTCCATGGATGCTCCCTCTGCACTGTTTATAATAATGAAAGATTGAAACATTCCAAATGTCCATAAACAGAAATTGGATAAATAGCGGTAATTTCACGTGGTTAAATACTATATGGCAATTATGAATTAACTAAATTTACAAATGCCAACATGGATAAATGTTAAGAACTTAATGTTGAGTGTGAAAAGTGAGTTGTAGATACCACCTGTGAAATTTTTAAAAGGCACCAATTCTACATACTAGACAAGAGAAAAATGCATTTGGAATGAAAGAGTTTAAGGGCAAAAATGTGTTTTTAATAAAAATATAACATCAAAAACAGAGAAGATTACATACAAATGTGAGAATATTGCTTGCCTCTGGGATCAAGCAGACTTCAGTGGTATCAGTAGTTAAAAAGAAAACTCATGAAAATATGGCAGAATATTACCATTAGTTGAACTGGGTGGTGAGAGACATGACTATTATTCTGTATATTTTCCTGTATGTAAAAACACAAGTTGTCCACAGTGGAAGAGTAACTAGACAACATTATCTATTGAATTGTGCCCTCCAAAAAGCTAAGTTGAAGTCCTAACCCCTGTACCTAGAAATATGACCCTGTTTGGAAACAGAAGTTTCTTTTGTTATGTAACTGATGTCATCATACCAGAGCAGGATGGGTCCTAGGTCTTATCACTTCCTAGTGGTGTCTTACAGAAAGAGTAGACTAGACAGAGACACACAGACACACAGAAGGAAGAGCAGTGCTGTGCAGGGATCGTTTACAAGCAAAGGGATGTCAAGGATTGCCAGGACACATTAGAAATTAGAAGAGAGGCCTACAGAAGGAATCCATTCTGACTGTGATTTGGACTTTCAGTCTCCAGAAGCATGAGCAAATTAGTTTATCCCCTTTATGCCTTTCACTTCTGGTATTTCTGTTACAGCAGCATTAGGAAATGAAGACAGCCCCAAAATTATAAAGAAAAATTCAGACGAGTGCGTGAAGGGCAACTTTTCTTCTCCCCACACTAGCCTAACTCCCCACCCCCCGGACTAGACAAAATAATAAAATGTCCGGAAATAGCCCACCTGAAATTCAACAGGTCAAATAGGGCCCAGGATTTGGAATAACACGGAATTTTCAACTGAGTTTCTAGCAAGAGAATTTGTAAAGGATAAACACCAAAACCAAATCCATTGCTATCAAGTCAATTCTGCTTCATGGCAACTCTATGGGACAGAGTAGACTGCCCCACAGAGTTTCCAAGGTGCATCTGGTGGATTCCGATTGATGATCTTTTTGTTAGCAGCCTTCGTCGTACTTAACGACTATGCTACCAAGGTTTCCAAGGGATAAATAGCTGGTTTATAAACAAATCTCTTAATTGAAATACTCACAGGAAAATACATACTTCAAATCTGAGTTCAACCTCTCAGCACCAGGAAGATGCATTTTGATATAAAATTTGACAGATATTAAGCTCATACCATAGCCAGCACCATATTTCTCATTGCAAGAGAGTCAGTAGTGTTCACACCACAGTGGACTCTTTAATCCAGTCTCCCCAGTTAATAAATCCAATAAGTAGATTCTTCTCATTTCACAACTTTAGTCCAGTCTCCCAGTTACTAAAGCCAGTAAAATAGATTCTTTTCACTTCATAACGTTTGGAGAGCTTTTAAGTCCTCACAGAAATGCAGGACAATTTACAAATCTGGAGAAACAAATAGCCGTATGTCCCTTTGTTACTCTGGCCCAGGTTCTTGGAAAAGTGGTTTAACTTTTGACTAATAAAACCAGCTCATGATGGCAGCTTCCAGATGGAATTTGGTCACCTTTAAAGGGATGGCATCTAAGGAAGGAAGCTGCTAAAAACGAGTACCTAATTTGAGCACTCTGGAAAAGATAAGCGTGAAACTTAAGGAAACCAGTATCTGTCAATGAATAGGTCTAGCAGTATTTAATAAAATAAATGCATTTGATAAATTTGGCCTTGATAAAATACACTTGTGAGCAAAGATCATGGGCAACATAGTTACTGAATGTCTGCTCTATGGCATTAATATCACCACATTTGTTATACTTACACTCTGACATTCTTAAAAGAGTCAAACTTACATGCAAATCTCTCTGCAGCATTTAACATTTTAGAATATTTCCTCCTCTCCCAATTTTTATTTATTGTAAATATGTTTAAAAACAACATTGAAAAAAATCACTCCTTTAGGTAATGGTTGTACTACCTGATGAACATAATCAATGTTCAGTGTCAATGAATTATAAAACGATGTAAAAATTGTTGAATTGGCAGATGTTTTGTTATATATCTTTTTATCCAGAACTTTAAAAACTTACCTCTGTAGTCTCATCAGCCTAATAACTGGCTTCTAACCTTGATCTCATTCCATATACACACAAATTTTTACTTTTATAATACGATTAAACATATATTTTTATAGTAGGCATAGTAATCATCTCTTCACATAAAATTACATTATAAATATTTTACATTATCATTTCAATGGCTATATTGTAGTCCAAGGGGTTTATATCACTGTTCTTGTTGAGAGCATAATAGAAACCCTGGTGGCATAGTGGTTAAGTGCTATGGTTGTTAGCCAAAATGTTAGCAGTTCAAATCCACCAGGTGCTCCTTGGAACCCCTATGGGGCAGTTCTACTCTGTCCTATAGAGCCACTATGAATTGGAACTGACTAGATAGCAATGGGTTATTGAGATTACAAGCAAGTTTTTAATATTGTGGATAATACTTCCATCTTTCAGTGTGCCATACTGTTGAGGCTGTACATTGCTATAATGCCGGAAGCTACACCACCAGTTTTTCAAATAACAGCAGGGTCACCTAGGGTAAACAGCTTTCAGCAGAAATTCCAAACTAAGATACACTAAGAGGAAAAGTCTACTTTTGAAAAAAAAAAAAAGTGACCAGTGAAAACCTTAAGAACAGTAGCTCTTCTTTCAAACAAAAATACACCCTTGGGTATTGTTATGGATTGAACTGTGTCCCCCCAAATGTGTACCAATTTGGCTAGGCCATGATTCCCAGTATCATATGACTGTCCATCCTTTTGTTATTTGATGTGATTTTCCTGTGATAATAAATCCTATCTCTATGATGTCAGTGAGACAGGGTTAGAAGCAGTTATGTTAATGATGTGGGATCCAATATACAAGATTACACTATGTCTTCAGTCAATATCTTTTGAGATATAAGAGAGAGAAACAGCAGAGAGACAGGGGACCTCATGCAATCAAGAAAAAAGAATTAGCAGGAAAGCATATCCTCTGGACTTGGGGGTCACTGCACTGAGAAGCTCCAAGATCAGGGAAAGACTGATGACAAGGACCTTCCCCAGGAGCCAAAACACAGAGAGAGAGCCTTCCCCTGGGACTCTGACTATGAGAGAATAAATTTCTGATTGTTAAAGCTCTCCACTCGTGGTATTTATGTTCTAGCAACACTAGCTAACTAAGACAACTGATTTGCTGCATTGAACACAAATATTTCAAACACCAGGTAAATTGTTGGATGACATTAAGGACATCATACTTGAAGAAAGCAAGAGGTGACAAAAAAGACAGGAAAGAAAAATCAAAATGGATGTCAGAATAGACTCTGAAACTTGCTCTTGAACACAAAGTAGCTAAAGTGAAAGGAAGAAGTGGTGAAGTAAGAGAACTGCACAAAATACTTCAAAGGACAGCTAGAGAAGATAAAGTGTTACAGTGAAGGGCACCTAGACCTGGAGTTTGAAAACCAAAAGCAAAGAATCAGCATTTCTCAAGCTGAAACAACTGAAGAGAAAATTCAAGCTGTAAATTGCAGTACTGGAGGATTCTACAGGCAAAATATTGAATGACACAGAAAGTATGAAAAGAAGATGGAGAGGATACACAGAGTCACTGAACCAAAAAGAATCAGAGGATGTTCAGTCACTGCAGGTGGTAGCGTATGGTGAAGAAACAATGGTCCTGAAGAAGAAGTCCAAGCTGCACTGAAGGCACTGGAGAAAAACAAGACTCCAGGAACTGATGGAATACCAGTTGAGATGTTTCCACAAAAGGATGCAGCGCTGTAAGTGCTCACTCACATTTGGCAGGCAGCTACCTGGCCGGCTGACTAGAAGACACCCATATCTGTGCCCATTCCGAAAATCATAAAGCAATTGTCATTAATATTGCACACAAGTAAAATTTTGCTGAAGAGCATTCAAAAGTGCCTGCAGCAGTACATCAATAAGGAATGCCAGAAATTCAAGCCAGATTTGGAAAAGGAAATGGAATGAGGGGTATTCTCACTGAGGTCTGATGGATCTGGCCTAAAGCAGGGAACATCAGAAAGATACTGACCTATATTTTATAGACTATTCAAAGGCATTCAACTGCATGGATCATAACAAATTATGGATAACATTGTGAAGAATGGGAATTCCAAAAGGCTGAAGCGTGCTCATGAGGAACCAGTATACAAGATCAAGAGGCAGTTGTTTGGACAGAACAAGGGGTACTGAGTGGTTTAAAATTAAGAAAAATGTGCGTCAGGATGGTATCCTTTCACTATATCTATTCCATCTTTATGCTGAGCAAATAATCCTGGAAGTGAAACAATTGAAGAAGAATAGGGTTGCTACAAGTTGGAACCAACTCAGTGGTACATAACAGTGACAACGATGGGTAATGTGGCCCTAATTATCCCACAGTAGACTCTCAATAAATACTTGTGGGCTTAGACTGTCAGTGCCAGTACCTGGGCTGCAGACAACGCACTCTGTAATAGAAGAATGTGGAGATGCCTGTGCTCTGCGGCTGCCACATAGAGTGAACAGAAATATAGTACATCCAGTTCAATTTGAATTTCAAGTAAACAGTGAATAATTTTTCAGTACATAGCATGACCCAAATATTGCATGGAACATATTTAAAAAATTATTTCTTTATGTGAAATTTAAATTGGACATCCTTTATTTTCTCTGGAAACCCAAGTTCCTTCATCAAAAAGAGGAATTTGTATAACTGTTCCTATTGAGATTTTATGGAGTATTTTGCTATTATGGATAATGCTCACACCTGTCAGGCTGTCATGCTTTGGTGACTTGTGTGTTGCTGTAATGCTATGTAAAGCTATGCCACTGATGCTTCATGCCAGTACGGTCACCTGTGTTAGACAAGCTTCAGTGGAGCTTCTAGACTAATACAGACTAGGAAGAAAGACCTGGCGGTCTACTTCTGAAAAAACTCGCCAGAGAAAAATTAGGAAGAGCAATATTACACCATCTGATGTAGTGCTGAAGATATGTCCCTTAGGTTGAAAGTCACACAAATTATGACTGTAGAAGAGCTGCCTCCTCACGGTAGAGTTGACCTTAATGACATGCCTAGAGTAAAGCTTTTAGGACCTTTATTTACTGATGTGTGATAACTCAAAACGAGAAGAGCTGCAGACATTCATTAGTAATCAAAACACAGAATGTATGAAGTAAGAATTTAGGAAATTTGGAAATCATCATAAAGGAAATGGAACATAAAGGTCCATATTCTAGACATTAATGAGCTGAAATTTACTTTTGCTGCCCATTTTGAATCAGACAATCACATGGTCTGCAACGCTGGAAATGACAAGTTTAAGAAAAAGTGTTACATTAATCATCAAAAAGAACATTTCAAGATCTAGCCTGAAGTATAATCCAGAATAAAACCACCTAAATCCTTAACACTAGAAGTTGCCATATTTTATCCATTCATAGTGCCTTAGTGTAGCAGTACTTTTTTCAAGGCTTTCTTCGGCCAAAAGAAATACCTAACAGTTTTGTTTATTAAGTAGTTCAAGTCAAATAATATTCCTGTTCTAACAGTTTGACGCTTATTGGGCACTACATAACTTCTCAAACCTTGGAATTGGATTAGACACAGCTCACCCTCGTTTGCTGTTTCACGTTGATTCTCCTGTTGTACTTGCTTTTGTCACAGCAATCCAGGAAAATCCAGATTTTAAAAGACGTCATTGAAAGAAAGAGCTGGATCCGGCCGTCCTCAAGTTAACAGCTCCCTTGTTGTCCGACAGATGGCGCTGTGTTTCCCTTAAAATCTTAAAATCTCCGCAGTATCCCTGTGAGTTTGCGGTGCCTCCCCAGTTGACATGACTTTTAAGACCTAATGGTAACTGGAGTTTGACCACTTTAGCCTTGTGTTGTGCTGCTCGGTTCTTGTCCACTACACTGTAGCTCCACTGGCCTTTTATGTTCCCCAAAAGGACCAAACTCTTTCCCTGCTTGTCTTTGTTCGCACTGTTCCCTTTTCTTGGACAGCTCTTCAACCAGAGAAACCTTCCGTAACTCACCAGTCTATACCAGCCATCTCTCCACCTCCTACCCTCCCCCGCACGCACACACCCCGACTTTTCATTTCCTCACTAGTAGTCTCACTATACTACAAGCTCTAGGAAGCTAGGGACTACGTCTGTTTTGTTTACCATCTTATACTCACTCAGCGGCTAGCAATGTGCCTTGCTCATAGTAGGAACTCAATATTTCTTTTAAATATGTTTCTGTTAGATGTACAAGTAATCCAGCTGTGAAGGACAAGACAAATTTCTTGTTAGCAGTTCATGCATCAATATGTAATTATAAATCTAAAATTTGATAACATTTTAGAATATAATTGCTGGCATATTTAAAACCCTTTGCCATAGAGTTGATTCCTACTCATAGCAACACTATAATGGCAATTAGGAAAATTAATTTTGAGGGAAAGGGTAGTGTTTTCAAAAAATGATGCCACAACAACTCAATATCCTACATGCAAAAGAATAAAGTTAAATCCCTACCTCACACCATATTACAAACTTAACTAAAAGATAAGAGCTAAAATTATGAAACTCTTAGATGAAGACATATGGGAGACCTGATAACACAGTGGTTAATTGTTCAACCGCTGACTGTGAGGTCCACAGTGCAAACCACCAGCTGTTCCACAGGAGAAAGATGTGGCAATCTGCTTCCATAAAGATTACAGCCTTGGAAACCACATGGGGCAGTTCTATTCTGTCTTACAGGGTCATTATGACTTGGAATTGACTTGAGGGCACACAACAATAACAGATGAAAACATAAGAATAGATCTCTATGTCCTTGGGTTAAGCAATGATTTCTTAGATATGACACCAAAATACAAGTGACAGAAGAAAAAAATCACGTAATTTGGACTTCATCAAAATTAAAATTTTTTTTTCTTTTTTAATTTTTATTTAACATGACTGAGTGAAAATATACATTAACGTATAAATTTACATGCCCACCTGTATGCAGCTTCCACGGCTCACCCTGTCCGGTGACTGCACACTATTCCTCACTGCTCCATACATGTCTTGTCCTCCCAATAGCCTCCTTTCCCCTCCTCTCCATCCACTCCCCTTCCTCCAGCCAGAGGTCAGCAAGATGATATCCTATAGATGTATAGAACCATAAAGTGCTTCCAATATATGGTCACTCTGCATTGCCAAGTCCAATCCATTCCTGTCCAAAGAGTGGACCTTTGTTATAATGGGAAAGGGCAGCATCAGGGCCAGGGGCCATGCTCTCAGAGGAACCCCAAAACCGCTGGACCATCAACTGAGGTCTTTTAGTGGAGATCTCATGATGCACCCCTTTTTATTCTTGTGTTGCCAGTGAGACTCCTCTCTGTGAACTCCATCGTGGCTATCGCTGGTGGTGGCCAGGCACCATCCGGTTCTTCCGGTCCCAAGTCGATGTAGGCACCCACTCTTGTGGGTCTCTCTGTCTTCTTGGTTGTCTTTACCACATGTCATTTTGGTCCTCAATGAGCATCTGTTCCTGCTGAGTTGGGACCATTGGCTGTGTCCTCGGATGGCAGCTTAGCAGCTTTTAAGACCCCAGATGCCACTCACCAATGTGGCGTGCAAAGAGCTCTCTTAGCAAAACGCTGGTTGTGCCAATTGGCCTGGAATTCGCCTAAGAGCATGGTCCCCCACCCCCCGCCCCAGCTACTCTATCCTTGCAGTAATGAGTTAAGATGGAAGGAGTACTCAAGTTATGCTGAAGTTCACTTAATGTTGTTCTTGTTTCTAATGTGTGCTATCACCGCTTTCTCCCAACTAGATTTCTAGTAACTATCTAAACTAAACCCTCCCACCCTCGCCCTCCCTCCCTCCCCTCCCTTGCAGCTGTCAAAGAGTCTTTTCTTCTATACACAAGTCTGTTTTTGAGATCTTATCGTAGAGGTCTCATACAGTATTTGTCCTTTTGTTGCTGACTACTTTCACTCAACATAATGTCTTCCAGTCAAAACCAGGTTAGGAGATGTTTCCTGGAATCATTGTTATTCTTTATCATTGCGTAGTGCTCCATTGAGTATATGTACCATAGTTTACCTATCCATTCTTCTATTGTTGGGCATCTGGGTTGATTCCATCTTTTTGCTATCGTGGGCTGTGCTGCGATAAACATTCTGGTGCATGTGACTGTTGGTGTGAAAGGCCTTGATTCTGTAGGATATATTCCAAGTAGTGGAATTACTGGGTCAAATGGTATATCGATATCCATTTTTTTAAGAAAGCTCCAGACTGCCTTCCAAAGAGGCTGGACCATTTTGCAACCCCACCAACAGTGTAGGAGGGTTCCATTTTCTCCACAGCCTCTCCAGCATTTGTTGTTTTGTGTTTTCTCGATCATGGCCAATCTTGTTGGGGTGAGATGGTATCTCATTGTTGTCTTGATTCGAATTTCTTTAATAACCAAAGATCATGAACATGTCTGCATGTGTTTTTTGGCTGCCTGGATCTCCTCTTTAGTGAAATGTCTGTCCATCTCCTTTGCCCATCACTTAACTGGATGGTTTATCTTCTTCTTATTGATATTTTGCAGTATCTTATAGATTATGGAGATCAGGCGTCGGTCTGACATAGAGTTGCCAAGTATTTTTTCCCATTCTGTGGGTGTTCTTTTAATTCTATTAATAAAGTCTTTGGATGAGCAAAAGTGTTTGATTCTTAATAGTTCCCATTTATCTATTTTCTCTTCTGTTGATTGAGGTTTCTTTGACAGATTTTGGAGTCTGTCCTCATTGTGTATTAAAACTTACATAGTTGTTCCTACCTTTTCTTGGATGAGCTTTATTGTTTTAGGTTTGATATTTAAGTCTTTTATCCAGTTGGAGTTGGTTTTCGTATAAGGTGTAAGATATGGATCTTGATTCAGTTTATTGCAGATGGATAACCAATTTGCCAGCACCATTTGTTGAAGAGACTGTTTTTACCCCAGTTTAATGTCTTAGGGCCTTTGTCGAATATCAACTGATCATAGGCAGATGGTGTCATCTCTGGGGTCTCAATTCTGTTCCATTGATCGATCTGTCTGTTCTTGTACCAGTACCAGGCTGTTTTGACCACTGTGGCAGTGTAGTATGTTCTAAGGTCAGGTAATGAGAGGCCTCCCATTGTGTTCTTCTTCTTTAGTAGTACCTTACTTATCCGGGGCTTCGTCCCTTTCTAAATAAAGTTGGTGATTTGTTTCTCCCCCTCATTAAAAAATGATGCTGGAGCTTGTATTGGGATTGCATTATATAAATAAATTGCTTTGGGTAAAATAGACATTTTCACAATGTTAAGTCTTCCTATCCATGAGCAGGGTAGGTTTTTCCATTTATCTAAGTCTCTCTTAGTTTCTTGTAGTAAGGGCTTATAGTTCTCTTTGTAAAGGTCTGTTGTTTCTCTGGTTAGATTAATTCCTAGGTACTTTATCTTCTTAGGGGCTATCGTAAATGGTATTGATTTGATAATTTTCTCCTTAAGTCTCGTTGTTGGTATAAAGGAATCCTACTGATTTACTTATGTTTATCTTGTATCCTGAGACTTTGCTGAACTCTTCTATCAGTTTGAGTAGCTTACTTATAGATTCCTTGGGGTTCTCTGCATATACAATCGTATCATCTGCAAACAGGGAGATTTTAACTTCCTCTTTGCCGATGCAGATGCCCTTTATTTCTTCGTCTTGTCTAATTGCTCTGGCTAGAACTTCTAGCACAATGTTGAATAGGAGAGGTGAGAGTGGGCATCCTTGTCTAGTTTCTGATCTCAAGGGAAAGTCTTTCAGTCTCTCTCCATTCAGGATGATGTGGGCAATTGGCTTTGTATAAATGGCCCTTATTATGTTGAGGAATTTGCCGTCTATGCCCATTTTGCTAAGAGTTTTTAGCATGAATGGGTGTTGGACTTTATCAAATGCCTTTTCGGCATCAATGGACAAAATCAGGTGATCCTTGTCTTTTGTGTTATTTATGTGGTTAATCACATTAATTGTTTTCCTGATGTTGAACCAGCCTTGCATCCCTGGTATGAATCCCACTTGGTCATGATGGATTATTTTCTTGATATGTTGTTGTATTCTGTTGGTAAGAATTTTGTTGAAGATTTTTGCATCTAGGTTCATGAGTGATATCGGTCTGTAGTTCTCTGTCTTTGTTGGATCTTTCCCTGGCTTAGGTATCAGGGTTATGCCGGCTTCATAGAATGAGTTTGGGAGTACTCCATCCTTTTCTATACTGTGAAATAGTCTCAGTAGTATTGGGGATAACTCTTCTCTAAATGCTTGGTAGAATTCTGCCGTGAAGCCATCTGGGCCCGGACTTTTTTGGGTTGGCAGTGTTTTGATGACCTTTTCAATCTCTTCCTTTGTAATGGATTTATTAAGTTGTTCTGCTTCACGTTGTGATAATTTGGGTAGGTGGTATGAGTCAAGGAATTTGTCCATTTCCCCTAGGTTTTCAAATTTGTTAAAAATTAAAGATTTTTGACAAGATTTGATGGTCTGACAATCTGGAGGGTCTCCTGAGAACGTGGACCCTAGACTTGCTTCTAGCCCAAAGATGAAACCCATATAGAAGCCAACACTTCAGACAAAGAATGGACTGTACTAAGAGACACAGGGTGATGCAGGTGGTGTGTGTACTTTATGGTTTAATATGTATGTGAGGCTGTCTAACTGGTCTCTTTTTATAGCGGAAAGGAGAAAATGGAGAGGAGGGGACAAATGTTAGCCAAGTGGATACTGGAAGTAAAGAGTGGAAAGGAAGAATGTGCTGTCACAGGGTGAGGAGAGCAAACAGAGTTTCACAGAGGAGGGTGCTGCGTTTTTATATGGGAAATTGATTGTAAACTTTCACTTAATCACACACAAAAAAAATATTTTAAAACTTCTTTGCCTCAAAGAACATTATTAAGAAACTGAAAATACACTCACAAAATGGGAGAAAATTTTGCAAATCATTATCTGATTAGGAATTTGTGTCCAGAATACAAAGAGGACGCTTACAGCTTAAGAACAAAAAGACAAATAACCCAGTTTCAAAACGGACTAAGGATTTGAATAAACATTTCTTCAAAGAAGATACATACTAAGTACATGGAAAGCTGGTGCCATGGATTGAACTGTGTCCCCCCAAAATATATGTATCGACTCAGCTAGGCCACAATTCCCAACATTGGGTGATTTTTCATCGTTTTGTCATCTGATGTAATTGTCCTATGTGTTGCGAATCTATCACTATGAAGTTAAACAAGATGGATTACAAGCAGTTATGTTGACTGGATTGTGTCTTAAACCAATCTCTTTTGAGACACAAAAGAGAGAAGTGAGCAGAGAGATATGAGGACCTCATAGTGCCAAGAAGGCAGCACCAAGAGCAGAACTCCTCCCCTGGACCGAGAGGGTTCTATCCCAGGGGAAGATTGATGAGAATGCCCTTCTTTCAGAGACAACATAGAAAGCCTTCCCTGAAGCCAATACCTAGAATTTGGACTTCTACCCTACTAGACTGTATGAAAATAAGCTTATCTTTGTTAAAGCCATACTTCTGTGGTATTTCTGCTATGCAGCACTAGGTAAGTAAGACAGATGCTCGGTGTCATAAATCATGGGATAAATGCAAATTAAAATCACAATAAGATACCACTTCACACCCAATAGAATGCCTATAATAAAAAAGACAACAGTAACAAATGTTGGTGAGGACATGGAGTGACTAGAACCCTCCTACACTGAGACTGGGATTGTAAAATGGTAGCAGCCACTTTTGGAAATAGCCTTGCAGTTCCCCACCATGTGAACAAAGGTACCAAATGACCCAGTATTTCCACTTCTAGGTATATACTCACAAGAAGTGAAAACAAATGTATGTACAAAAACTTGTACATACATTTGTTTGTAGCAGTGTTATTTATAATAGTTGAAGTGTGAACAACTGAAATGCTCATCAACTGATGAATGGTTAAAAGAAATGCAATAAATCCATATAGCCAAGTGCCATCGAGTCGGATCCGACTCATTATTTGATAATAAAAAATGAGGCATGCTATAACGGTGATGAACATTGGAAACATGCTAAGGGAAAGAAGCTAGACACAAAGGCCATACATTGTATAATTCCATTTATATGAAATATCTAGAACAGGCAAATCAATAAAGATGAAAAGCAGACTGATGTTTGCCAGGGGTTCAGAAGAGAGGAGAAAACGAGAGTGCCAACAAGTATGGGATTTCTTTGGGGGATGATAAAAATGTACTAAAATTAGACAGTGGTGAGGGTTACACAATTGTGAATACACTAAAAACCATTGAATAGGATGAATTTTATGGTATGTAGTATCTCAATACAAAAACCAGTGTCATCAAGTTGATGCCAACTCAGAGTGACCCCATAGGTCACAGTAGAACTGTCCCATTGAGTTTCCATGGAGTGCCTGGTGGATTTGAACAGCCACCCTTTGGGTAGCAGACATAACTCTTAACTGCTACACTACCTGGGTTTCCATCTCAATATAGCTGCTATTAAAAACAGAAAAACTTAAAAAATTCTTATTGTCTGCCTCACTGCCTTCGGAATAGAGTTGTGAGTCTCCAGGGTTGCCTACCAAATTCAGATGACCTGGTACATCCTACCACTCTTTCCTCTTGATTCCCTCCCAAGCCCTGCCCTGAGGCTTCAGTCATAGCAAACGACATTCTTTCTTTCTTTTTTAAATGGGGACATTTTTTTTGTTTTATTTTGTCTGGCTTCAACCTTTCTGTGACAATTCAATTAATTTTTATTACACTCTCAGGAATTCCCAAATCCAGGAGTAGCCATGCTTCTCATAAAACTGACATTCCTATTTACTTATTTTAGTTAATCTTTTATTGTCCTCAAGGTGAATGTTTACACAGCAGATTAGGTTCTCATTGAACAATTCCTACACAAATTATTCAGTGATATTGGTTGCAGTTTACCCAATGCATCATTATTCTCTTTCATTCCAGTCTGCTGTACCTTTTCCAGTGTCCTAGTTCCTTTGCCCTTCCTTCCCTTCTTCACTTTAGAGTGATTCTTTTTTTTAGAGTAATTTTTGATCACTTCGTCTCCTGCATATGATTTTCCTTAAAGAAGATCACTCAACACGGGTGATATTCTTTATGACACCTTTAAATTGTGATTTTGGCAAAAAATGCTGAATATGCCATGGAACACCAAAAGAACACATAAATCTGTCTTGTAAGAAATACAACCAGATTGCTCCTTGTAATCAAGGATGGCCAGACTACATCTCACATCCTTTGGACATGTTATCAAGACAGACCAGTCCCTGAAGAAGGACATCATGCTTTGTAAACAGAGGGCCAGCAAAAAGAGCAAGACCCTTACCAGGATGGATTGACACAGTGGCTGCAGCAATGGTTCAAGCATAGCAAGGATGTCCTAGTGTTTCAATCTATTGTACACAGAGTTGTTATGAGTCAGAATCAACTTGATGGCACCTAATAACAACAACACTTTTTATTTTATGAGCCTATATATTTAGCTAAACAGGTGACCTAAGGGGATAATTTCAGTTTAGCTAGGTGTAAAGTGTGTTTATGGTCTCAGAGAGTCTTCTAGCATCAATTAGTCCAGTAAGTGTGGACTTTTTAACAGTTTGAATTTGGTTCCACATTCTGTAAGGGTCCATCTAATTGTGATTATGATGAGAACTGTTGGTAGTGGTAGCTGGGCATCATCTACTTCTTCTGGTCTCAGTGTAGATGAGACTAGTCTATGTGGACCATTAGTCCCATACACTACTTTCTTCTCTAAGTCTTTGGTTTCTTTCCTTCTCTTTTGTTCAACATGAGTACAAACCAAATCACTGTATCTTAGAAGGCTGCTTGCAAGATTTGAAGATATCAGACGTTACTCATCAACCACACTGGGATGTAGAATCTACACTTTATATACTTTGTAAAGGGTATATATACTATATACCTGAATTGTTTTACAAGACGGTAATCCTAAATCTCCAAACCCAGGAAACCAGTCTTGTGAGGTATTTGGTTATGTTTAAGAAGCATCCATACCTGTTCCTTATTTGGTTATCATATATGAATATACATACACACACACCTGTATACCTATAGATACTTCTAGCACCACACACTTACATACCCACATATGCATACTCACAGAGTTAAAAGCCTATATATATATATTTGTGCAACCACAGACATGTTTGGTTGTTGTTACAAAATTATATTTGTCATAGCCTTTACCAAAGATATCCTTTCGTCTTGTGTACTTCTTAGTGACATCATTTACCTTGGTCAAGCTGTAAACACTTGACCCACTACAGCACCGTGACTTTGTGCATTCAGAGCCTCTGCTTTAAATGCCTTCCCTTACCTACCTAGCTAACTTCCACTTGTCCCTTAAGGCCCAGCTCACCTCAGACTGAATGGGTAGCCTTCCTTTGTGTTTGCTATGTGTACGTCATTACAGCATGCATGGGGTTATTTTATAGATATCAACTTCCTAACTGTATTCTATAGGGCCAACTAAGAGGCAGGGACTGTGATATTTTTATTTTAGTACTCTCAGCCCCTAGCAGAGGTTCAATAAAAGAAATAAAGAAATAAACAAGTGAAAGGAATAAATGCTGCTCATTCCTAAATTTGCTTTCTAAAACTCTCTACTAGTGTTATTCATGTCTCTTGACACACAGTTTTCATGTGTTACATTTTTCATGTCTTATTTTAGAATCTACAGCTTTTATAATAAAGTAGGCTAAAGGATTCTCCATCAGAAGTAAATAACTAGAAAGATCCTTTTCTCAGAAGCTCTTTTTGTATAGTTTGTATAATTTACTCAGCCTGTTGTTACCTGTTATCACAATTCAGTTAATATTAACTCACTATTAATAAATATGACTGAGGTTTTATAAATAACAGGTGGGTATGTCTGATAAATTGCATCTGTGAGTTAATAAACTGAAGCTGGCATGTATCTAAGCCATTGAAATTGGTCTTGATTGACAGTTTGAAACTGTTTTGAACTACTGATTGCATTTCATTACTGCTGCCCTTGTCCGCATTTCTTCTTCACGTGACATGGGCTGCAAATGTTTCGTTGTTGCGAGGCTATGCTCCTAAATTAGTCTAGAAGGAATTAGAAATGAGACGTGTTAAGATCCAATGTGAGTTTTACGGATCAGAAAGTGAGTCATGGAGATCAGACTCCAACACACATCTCCCACTATGTTTATTTTCTAGTTCTAAGTTCAAACTTGTAGCTAGACAAATACACGTTTTGCCTCCTTATCAGACTTTTAGACAAGTGTGAGATAGGTAGAAAGGTTACTGTCAGAGTAAAGAGGGCATGTAGGAAGAAAAGTGCATTTCCGAAGCAGTGAGCATCTTTATGTGAACACTCTTCTGTGTCAGGAAGTAGCTGTGGAAGCTGGAAAATGTGGTATCTTGACAGGGAGTGGGACTGAATATAATTTTTCTGCATTATTTTCCAGATTCATCGTTTCAGACAGGTCTGGAGAAAAATGCTCTTTAAACTTTTACATACCACAGAACCTTCACCTCTATATCTTCATATAGAACCAGCTACTAGGGAGTGCTCATTTCTTCAATTTTCTAGGGAACCTTGCATAAAAGAACCTTGGCTAAGCCTCAAGAATTGAGACCAGCGAGGCCCAGGATTGACTGGGTGACTACTGTCTGTGAGCTGGTAAAATCAGTGCTCTCTCACCTTCCTTCTGCACTCACGGCAACTAAGCTGGGGAGGTCCCTAGTCTTGTGGCGGACAGGAGGTTTCCAAGTATTATTCCACTTGGTTGAGTAACATACAACGTCTCTCACAATGTTCCTCAGAGGAAAGAGGCGGAACTGTGCCTATTTTACACCAGGAAAGGGAGCCTGAGAGCAGTCGACAGCACCCTGCACTGCTACCCAGTGTCAGAGCTGCTGAGCTGGCCCTCACATCCCTCTGACTTTGAAGTTCTGTCTTCTCCAATCCACACTGATGACCTGAAGCTTTTTCCTTTGTACCGCTTGCTGTTTGCAACGCTTCTTGTTTGGGTTTATTCATCTTTTGGACTCACAAAGATTTCTGATTTCTACAGGCCTAGAGCTATATCTAAGTAGCCTTGGCGGCATAACGGGTAAGCCCTCAGCAGATCAGAGGAAGATCAGAGGTTCAAACTCACCAGCAGCTCCGCACCTGGTGATCTGCTCCCATAAGATTATCACCTAGGGAACTGGGGGCAGTACTGCTCTGTCCAATAGGGTCACTGTGAGCAGAATCGTCGCCAGGGCACACAATGATAACAGAGCTTTGTCGGCCATGCTGTTGGAAGATGGCTGCAATATGTCCCTCAAGTTCTTTTCTGCTGTCTTTGAGGTTATTCTCACTTAGTTTTCAAGAGTTGTTTGTTGCTGCCATGTGTCCATAGTCCAGGTGATGGACAACTGTAGCTCAGCTGTGGGTTCTAGTCCTGGATGACTCACGATCCGTCTGTCCCTCCTGTTAATTGTTTGCTTGGGGCTGGAAATTGCTCAGGAGAATAGACGTGGTATATACTCATCGCTGTCAATTCTGACTCCTCATAATCCTACAGGACAGAGTAGAACTGCCCCCAAAGAGTTTCCAAGGAGTGCCTCGTGGATTTGAACTGCTGACCTCTTGGTTCACAGCTGTTGCATGTAACCACTGGGGTTTCCAGATGTTCTGTGGTAGGCCAAATAATGATCCTCAAAGATGACCACGTCCTAATTCTCAGAACTCACAGGAATATCTTACTTGTGATTAAGTTAAGGATCTTGAGACATGAAGATTACCTAGGTTATCCAATACACAAGGTATGACAATTAAGTCCGTGAACTTAATTTTTCTAAATGCTGTGTATCTCATTGCTGAATATCACTACAGTAACCTCTGAAGTACTCTCCTTGGGAAACTATGCACCGAAGCCAGCACCTAATCCACCCTTCAAAGCAATCTTGGAACTGTTTCTGGAATGGCCATTGCACATGGTGGCACGGTGGCAGTTTCGTGAACTTAGTCACATAGTCGTCTGTGAGGGAGTTTTTAGCCTGTAAACCAATAACAGTATTGGAACACTCTCCCTACTTTCCTGATCTGGCCCCCGATGACTTTTATCTTTACCCAAAGATAAAGGAAATATTGAAAGGAAGACGTTTTGATGACGTTCAGGACATCAAGGGTAATACGATGACTGCTCTAATGGCCATTCCAGAAAAACAATTCAAGTTGCTTTGAAGGGTGGAGTAGGCGCTGGCGTAGGTGCATAGCTTCCTGAGGGGAGTACTTTGAAAGTCACCAGAGGGATACTCAGCAAGGAGGTATGTAGCCCTTTTTCTAGGATGAACTTGCAACTTAATTGGCAGTCCTTGTAATCATAAGGTCTCTATCTAAGTGAAAGAGGGAGGCAGCAGATAAAGAGAGTGAGAAAAAGAGATGTGATGACCGAGCAAAGACTGGTTACAGTTGCTGACTGAGAGCCATGACTTAAGGAAAGCCAACGGCCTCTAGAAACTGGAAATGGCAAGGAAACAATTCTTTAATGCTTCCGGAAGAAACGAAGCCTGCCAGCACCTTAACGTTAGTCCCCTGACACACAGAACTAAAAGGCAATAAATTTGTGTCATTTTAAGACACTCTGTTTGTGGTAATTTGTTACAGCAGCAATAGGAAGTTTTTACACCTGGTGTCTGACACTCAGACACCTTTACTACATAGGTGCCAAAAGTCATACACCAGTGACTGGTAATGCTGCTCCTTTACAAATGGTAGTAAATTCTGGTTATAACTAGCAGGCATGAAGACAGGAAGTTACTACTGTCCTGAGATTCTCAGAGCCAGCAAGGGCCAGCAGAAAAACCTCATAATCTTCAAGAGCTTACTTCTTGCTCTCTCTTTACCAGCAATCTACAATTTTTGTTTCAGCATCTATTGAGTACCTACTATGTGCCAGATCCCAGAAATTCAAAGATGAGTAGGATTCAGATCCTGAAGGAGCTTACAGTCTAGTGGAATGGCAGAAGATACAAACAAGCAATTACAGTGCAACAGAAGATGCACAAAGACAAGAGTGTCTTCCGGAAAAGGATACTAGACCTTGGGGCATTTGAAATCTGTGGTGAGGAGAGGAAAAGAGAGACTTAGAGAGCCTGGGTCAGAGTTGGAGCGTAGTGACTAAGTTCTTTGGAAGCTCTAGCTTTGGTGAAAGAGGTTCTAACTCCTAATCTAGGTCCTCTTGCAGCCAGTCTTTGTCTCTGCTGGGGGCTGATGTACAGGCTGAATTTTTGGGCTACAGATCTTCAAGGCCAGAAACGGGAGAGAGATCTTGAGAGCGAGAGTCCAGGAAGAAGATTGCTGATATCCACGCTCAGCAAATGTTTGGAGTTCTGAAGATCCATTTCTCCAAGGATTTCTTAGAACTTCAAGACAGAGAAAGAAAGGAACGAGTTACATGACTTACAATGTAGTTTCCAACTCTAAAATATTATTATCCACTTGTTTGGGATTTGTGCTTAAACATTGACAAGTTTCTTGTCAATTCTTGTCTCTAAACCAAGTTAATCTTCCAATTAAGAAAATAAATGGCAAGGTATGGACATAAAAACCAGGCTTATGTTTCATCGGTAGTAGCCAACATGTTCTTGTTTTAAATACATTAAATTTTGGATAAAACAATGTATCCCACCGTCCTGGGCATAACTCCTTCTCATGATTTTTCACCCCTAAACTTATTTAATCCTGCTCTGAGGACATTTACACACCATTTCCTATTGAACACCAATATAGCTAGAAACTGAATTTTAAAAGTAAAAATGGACACCACCAGTAACCAGTTGCTGTTGAGCTGATTCCAGTTCGTGGCATTCCCATGTTTCAGAGTAGAGTTGTGCTCCACAGGGCTTTCAACGGCTGTAATCATTCAGAAGTAGACCGCCAGACCTTTCTTTCACAGGCAGATAAGATTCGAACCTCCAAGTTTTTGGACTCCAGGAAAGGACCTTACAGATAATTTCACTAGAACTTGTTTTATAGATGAAGAATCTAAAGTCTGCAGGGATTAAGAGAGCATTTCAAGGTTACAAGGTATCAGGATTACCACTCAAGTCTCCCAACTCCTAATCCCAAATTTTTGTCCCTACATTGCACTTCTAGTTTAGTTTACTCCAAGGTTTACCTGGAGTTATTTGTCTTGTTTCAAACTGTTTCAGGCAATTAACAACTCTACCTTTGTAGTGCAAATCTTTTTTTTTTTTTTTTTTACAATATTAGGTTACCTACTGATCAGAGTTTTAAACTCATTCTACCAATTTTACAAGTGAAGAAAGGAAGCCAGAAACAGTAAATGTTTTGGAGAAAAAGCAGCAAAAGTTAAAGCCAGGTAATTCAACACTTCACTAATCTTCATTATAGGACCTAAACACATGAAGAGTTTCATTTGTAACACTTATTATTAACACAAAGTGTTAAATCTTCATGAAAAATCTTCCTTAAAAAATAGAGTGCCTATTTTGCTATGATAAATAGGATATTTACATAAGTACGTCAAAAAAATTTCTGTTAAAGAAACAGCCTTGGCTCAATTATGTGGGCTTCACTAGAAGAGGCTGTGAGGGCCAGGGAGAGGGCAGAACTGAGTCTTGTTCCTCGCCTGTCCAGTAGGCTCTGGCTCACAGATAACAGAAGGAAAAGGTGCCTGGTCCTGTGCCATCTCCATGATGTTTAGCATGTTCTAATCCATTGTTGCAGCTATTGTTGTCCATTCACCTCATGCAGGGTTTCTCTTGTTTTCACTGACTCTGCTTTGCCAAATACAATATCTTTTTTTAGCCATTGGTCTTTCCAGATGGTGTGTCCAAGAAAAGCGAGATGAGGTCTTACCACTCTCTTACAAGCAGCATTCTGGTAGTGTTTCTCCTAAGACTGATTTATTTGTTCTGCTGGCAGTCCACAGTATATTTGACATTCTTCACCAAAACCACAGTTCCAATGTGTCAAGTCCCCTGTCTATTTTCACTGTTGGTGGGAAGAGAGTGGCCTGAAACAGAGAGAGAGACACACCTGTCTGAGGGCCCAGTGAAGTTCATTCAAAGAGAGAGTGGGGTCTGAGCCAAGGGGGCTCGGCCTGCTTCTCCCCAGTAGGGCAAGTTTGTAATAAAATTCCGATAAGGTGGCGTGGGGTCAGGGAGGGTTACAGTTTGACAAGGAAAGAAAGAGAAGACGGGTAGCAAGAAGTGTTGGTTAGAAGAGGGAGGGGATAATGTTTGTTTATGATCAAGCCTTTGACAAGGGAAGGGTTTTGATTAGGAGGGTGGAGGTGGCAGGCTTCAAGTTATTTACGATTTATGGTTATACTAGGTGGGGCGTACCAGGCTGTTTTCAGCTAATGGTGAAGTCTGATCATTGGATGACTTTCCTGAATTTTAGGGACAGAGTTCCCTCAGTGACCTCCCTGAATTTCAGTGAGAGAGGTCCTTCAATGGCTTCTCTGAATTTCAGGGAAAGAGTCCCCTCAACAGGCTTTTAGCATGTATATAAAGCCATGGGTTGGATCAGAAGCACCTTAGAAGTCCATTTATTTGATTTGGTGCACACTTAGTGGAAAGACTATTAGCGGAGAGTATAATCCATTTCCTACTAAGTCTAAAATATAGAGAATTTATTAGGGAATATAATCACTTTGGGGGGGACATTATTATTTCAATCGCAGGCTTTTTGGAAAGTGTTTTTACACCTGGACTTTTCATTTTGTTTAATCAACTGGCGAATCCTCCCCATGTTTATTTCCATTTAATTGGAGCAAACAGAGCTAAATGCAATGCCCTACGATAACTCCGAAACCAAACTCATTGCTGTGGCGTTGAGTCCCACTTACAGCAGCGCTGCAAATCAGAGGAAATCTGCCCCATAGAGTTTCCACGGAGCGCCGGGTGAATTTGAACCGCTGACCTTTTGGTTCGCAGGCGTAGCACCTAACCCACTGCGCCACCAGCGTTCCCACGCTTTACGGTAGGCTTCCAAAAATACTCAGAACGCTGAGCTCTAGCCCTTTCTTCGCGTGGAAACCAGCGGTGAATGACGGAAAACCACCTTCGTCCGCCTTCTGCGTCTAATGCGCAGAAGCGCAGCAGCAGCGCTCTCAGGAAGACAGTTTGGAAACTGAGGGCCCAGCACTTTCCCCGGCCAGGTGACGGGTGCTGCCCAGAGGCTGCAGGCAGGTGACAAAGCACTGCCAGGTTACAAAGCCGCCGCCCTCGCTGCACCGCCTCCGGGCCTGCTCGGCGCGTGCCGGGGTCAGGCGGAGGACGCGGGCGGCTGAGAGCCGGCCTGGGAGCCGGGCGGGGTCTGCCCACGTGACCGCCGCGCAACAGTCTTCGGCCAGAAGAGCCGCCTCCGCCTCTCTGGGGCTGCAGCTCCCGGCGTGCCTCGCCCTCGCCGCTGCCCTACGCCCCTCCTCCTCGTCTCCAGTGCCACAGAGCCGGAGCCTGAGCAGTCGCCGCAGCTACAGCCGCGGACACTATGGTAAGGCGGGCGCGCTGGCCCGGGGGTGGGGGCGCGGCGAGCAAAGCCCCCCGCGAGTGCCCCCAGGGCTCGGGGAGCGAGGGCGCCATTTTAGCCGGATTTCAGCCGGCGAGGTGGGTACTGCCGCGCCGGGGCCCCGGGGCTCTCTCGCTGGCCGGCCTGCCGTCGTGCCGTCAGGCCCGCGCCGCTCCTCTTCAGATTCCTGGGGGCCCCGGGGCGGTCGAGGTCTGGGCTGGGTGCCGGGCGGCCAGAGGCGGGAGGGGCCGCGGGCCCCGGCGCTGCGGCGGGGGGCGCTGACTGGGGCTTGCCGCGTTTGCCCTTCGCCTCCTGATTTGGTTTCACACGCCCGCTCTCAAATGGATACGAGCTCTCAAGCCCTGTTCAAGGCTTTTTGGTCAGGATCTTGATGGTCTGTAATAAAACTGAGACAGAGAGATTAAGGAGGTGGAGAAACTGTTAAAAACGCTTTCTCGCGGGAAAAAGGCTTTTATGCGCGACCCGTTAGATCTGAAGTGTCTAGATTTGAGCTGCGGGGCAATTATGTTGTAACTATGGGCGGTTTGGAGCTTCTCTTGATTCTCTTTCCTTATGAGGAAACGGCCCTGGATAGAATGACTTGAAAGAAAAAAAATCCTAGACGCATTAACTGAAATCCAAAAGTGTTTTTTTTAAGGCCTGCAGAGTTGACACAATACAGAAGGTATTTTTGCCGCTGCTCCTGAAGCTCTGACATCACCCAATGAAATAGGAAACATTTCAGGGATGGGACAGCTTGTATTTGCCCCTTTCACTCGACTGTCCATTTCTTTCAAACTCCAAACCACCTTTTAAAAGGGTGAATGGGACAGGATTGCTTAAAACCGTTAGGCGGCTCTTGTGCTGATACTTAAAATGTGATAAATCTGATTGGACCGCTTGGATGGTGTGATGGAATTTTTTTATGCCCAGAGTAAAGTGAACTAGTAGGCAAACGGTAATTTTGGTTAAAACCAAAATACTTGTTCTGAATTACTTCTCTTTGTTTATTTTCAGGCTTCTGGAGTTACAGTGAATGATGAAGTCATCAAAGTTTTTAATGATATGAAAGTAAGGAAATCTTCTACACAAGAGGAGATCAAAAAAAGAAAGAAAGCTGTTCTCTTCTGTTTAAGCGATGACAAAAGACAAATAATTGTAGAGGAAGCAAAGCAGATCTTGGTGGGTGACATTGGTGATACTGTAGAGGACCCCTACACATCTTTTGTGAAGTTGCTACCTCTGAATGATTGCCGATATGCTTTGTACGATGCCACATACGAAACAAAAGAGTCTAAGAAAGAAGACCTAGTATTTATATTCTGGTGTGTAAAAACAAAAGAAAAAAAGTACTTTAAAATGAAAGGATTATTATTAACATAGTCAGTTTTGCCTTTGTTTTTCTTGTAATCGAGATTCAACAATTTTTTTTTCCCTGTAGGGCTCCTGAAAGTGCACCTTTAAAAAGCAAGATGATTTATGCTAGCTCTAAAGATGCCATTAAAAAGAAATTTACAGGTACAAACATTGAATATTTTGTGCAGAGAAATTACTGTGTCTTATTTAAAATAAGGTAATGGGATAATGTATCTCTCTTTTTTTTTCAGGTATTAAACATGAGTGGCAAGTAAATGGCTTGGATGATATTAAGGACCGCTCGACACTTGGAGAGAAATTGGGAGGCAATGTAGTAGTTTCACTTGAAGGAAAACCCTTATAAAATGACAGTCAAGTGCCATCTGGATCTTCAGGAGCCATCTGAATCTTAATGAAGGAGTTTCCGTTTTTCCACCTCAGTCATTTGGAGTAGTATTAGGGTTTTTTTGTTTGTTGTTTTTTTTTCCTCCATCCCGTCTCCAATGGGCCCTTTCAACACATGAGTGAAGGGGATATCATTCATTTAAGCAACTTGTCAGTGATTGCCATTAGACTGTTAATGCTGTTACTTTTATGTAGAACCCAGGAATGCCTTTCAGTCATACTTTAGCCAAAACAACTGGTTATATGCCTCCCCTGAAGCAAGCATTACAATGAATGTGATTGTCAATGTGAATAGCTTAGACTACTGCAAAGGGTAAGCTAATTGAACGCCTTGAAAGTATTATCCACTGGTCAGTTGTAAACTTTATTCAGTATTATTTAGAGTTGCACTTTGGTTGCAGTTCTCTGAGGCTCAAGCATTCATAACACCTCACCTGCCTTGGCAAGGCTATTTTTGCAACATGGCAGCACAGATACAACACTATGCATCGAGAGCACTTTTTTCATAGTGGGTTTAACTCCCTAGCCCCAAAAGAATGCCAATTAAGTTGCATAAACTGTGTCGTCAACATATCCTAGTACCTCAGTGTTCATTCCTGTTACCTGCATACCTTCCTAAAAGAAGTAACTGTTATTAATGGCTTTTTGTTTTCCATTGAATGTACACTACTGAGTAAGTGTAGTTTTATGTTTACCATGTGAGTCTTGCAACACTAAAGATATTTTGAATATCAGTCATGATGGCAATTTCTGTACATAAGAGCCTTAAACAGAACATTGTTTTTGACATCAGACTCCACACCCTCATAGAAATGGCCACGTTGCAATAAAAATTGTGGCATGTTACAGAATGTTGCCTTGTTTTCCTTGGAAATTTTCAAAAATGTTATGTGAAACATCTAGGGTAAACAGCTGTTAATCTCTGCACTGGTCATTTGAGAATTTTTTTTATACAATATTCATGCGTGATATTTTCAGAATTTGTTTGATTTATTTGATTGAAAAACACTCTATCCTAAATCCAGGTAATATAAAATAACCATATTATAGAGCAGTACTTTTATAAACAGTTTATTTATTTCCTTATGTTTTAATATGGAGATCAGAAATTATTTTTTTGCATTTTTGACATAAATACTCTTCAGCGTCTGATTTGTTCTTTGGATAAATTAGGGTAGTTTTTTTTTTAATTCATATTTACACTTTTAAGTAGTTGAGTAGTAGAAGCAGGAAGCTCAATGTTTATTTGGTCATAATGAAAATAATTTGGAAAATGTTGCCCTTTAAAAGTTTAATAATACCTGTAAAGTTTAAGAACTTTCCACTACTACCCTTTAATTATGCTTTGCACATTAAATTGGGGAAAAAAGAACTGATACAACAATCTTAAACTTAGGGTTTTGGCTGTGGTCCAAAGACTGCTCTCCTTATAGAGAATTTGATCTGCTCAGTGTGAGCAGTTTGCTGTTAGCCAGAGCTATTTATGGCAAACACATGCTTTTGTATCTTGTCATAGTTATCCACAAATGGCAAAACTGGATTTGATTCTGCTGGTATGCAAAACAGGCGTGCTAGTAAGCAGTCAGAATTTAACCCCATATCTCTGAAGAATTTTATCAGAAGATAGAAAATGAAAATAACCTTTAAAAAAAAATCTTTTAATGTGTGGAAATAATTTGAGTAAAGTTAGGTTTTCCCCTCATATTTTAAAAATTATTTTTCAGATGAAAGAGTTTCAGTATTTAAGCTTTCCTTTTAAATTCTGTGAATGGTTTGGGATCTTTTGTGCTGAGTGGTTTTATTTCAGGCTTTCAGCTGTCCCTGTGAGTTGTCCTGGACGTTTCTGGCTTTTTGGTAAGGCTAGTCTATAGTAGGCAGAGCATGAGAATACTGACGTACACTAAACTACAGATGTAACTTACTTGCACCGTGAAATTTTTCATTGAGCTATTTCCTCATTTTTCTAAAAATAAGGGACAATAAATTAGCTATATAGTATCTTTTGTTTTTATAACTGATTCTTCAACTTCCATATATGCTGTTTTAATTTTATAATTTGTGAGATCAAATAGGGCTTTATACTGTAATGCTTTGATTTGTTAGATTGACAAATTAAAGCTGATACACTTAATTGATAGTTAAATTCATCTTTGAAGTAATTCTTTGTGCATAAAGCCAAAAATAATGGTAAAAAATTAATGGTGTGCATGTTATTGAAGCCTGATTTGGCTTTTGAAATGATCATTTTACTTTACAACCATTTATAATGAAATAGTGTTGCAGTTAGCTTTAAAAGGCATACGGTGCTAATTAATAAAATACTGAGAACAATATTTTACTGCTAGCTTGCAAAATTATAAATGTTTAAAAAATAAAATATGAAAATATATAAAACTGTTTAAATGTGTTTACTTAAGCTTTGGAACATTAAAAAGTTTGAAATGGATACTGCAGATTAGAGACACCATTATATTTGGTGTGTTTTTAGGATATTCATTGATGTGTGTTTTTGTGTTCTTATTTAGAAATAACAATTGGGAAAAGGAATGTTAGAGCACTTAATTTTAGCATTTTCAGACAAACGGAAACTGTTGGCACTTGTTCCACACTGGCTATCAGCTGTTGTTTTCCATCACTATCTAAGCACGTGGCCAGCATTGTGTATTTAATGTGCTTTTTTAATAGATGGGAAGAAAAACTTACTACTAGGCTTTAGTTTCTCTGATAATTTATGAAATATAGCAGATGAGCTTTGGGAGAAAATTATTTCAGAAGTGTTTTCTTGTTAAAAAATAATCTCAGCAGTGGTAAGTCAGAATGGTTGAGAACTGAAAACACTTTTCGTTAAATTTGCCACTTTGAAAAAACAGTTTTGTTCATAGGTTCTGTTTTTGCTTACAGATCTAATGGTTCTAGATCCAAAACAACACAAATATTTATTTTCCTGTAAATATAAAGCTACTGGAGATGTGCTGGTTGGCTCCCCTGGATATTGCTTTTATGACAGCATGAGTTTAATACATGTTCTCTCTCTTGACTTGGCTAGTGAAGTCTGAAGTGTCTCCTTTGCTCTACAGCATCGCAACAATTTCTGCTGTCAGTGCAGATTTAAGAGTCATCACTGTCAATTTCCTGTCATAAAGCAGTTGGGCAAATTAATCTCCCTGAGCCTCAGTTTCTTAATCTATAATGTGAGAATGATAATGTTTGTCTACCAAGCCTGGTTGCTGAATGTCAGCTGTGAAATGCTTTTTGAAATTGATACTTTGTTTTAGGCTCTTATTCAGAATAAGTCTAGTTAAGTAGAGAACCAGATTAAAAATGAGGTTTATAGTATATCATTGAACTGCGTTGTTTTTGTTACTATTCTCCTTAATGTCTTAATTTAAGGACTAATTAGCTGTTGTATAGAGTCTGTTTTCCAGAATGAAGTATACAGTGTATACATAGCCTTCTCAGTTGTTGTTCATGGCTGCTTTTAATCCTAGTAGTTTCTTTCTTCACGTCAAGATACTAGTGTTTGTCCCCCAAATTAATTTAGAGGTAAAAAATATAAGTAAAAATCAAAAGAGAATGTATAGAGGAATATTACTGCTTTAGAATACTTAAAGGTACTTTTTTAGTGTAGAAATGTATACATTGCCTATTCACCTTTTCCAGCTGTATGATTGATGTATTACATTAGTCATTTTGTGCAACCCTCACGCAGTGATAGCCAGATTTTCAGTTAGCACAATCAGTAACTCATTGCTTCCTAATCAATAGTGATTCTCTGTTTACCCGTCTTCCTGCCCCTAATAACCACTAATAAACTTTGGTCTCTATGTATTAGCCTAATCCAGATACATAAGTGAGATCATACAATATTTGTCCTTTTGTGATTGATTTATTTCATTCAGCATGATATTTTCATGGTTCATGTTTGTAGCATGTGTCAGAACTTTATTTATAGTTTTATGGCTGAGTGATGTTTCATTATATATTTAATACTATACTGTTGTTTTTCCATTCATCTGTTGGTGGGCATTTAGGTTCTTTCCACCTTTTGGAAGTCCTAGGGTCATAAAATTCTGAAATATTTTCAGATGTCAGATTTTCTTAGATGTTTCAGAATTTTATATTTATGGGATTGTGAAATACTAGTTGTTGAAAAACTCAAGAATTGTATCGATAATTTTTTTGAAAGTTGATACGTCTTAATCTTTTTCCAAAAAACCTTATGTTACTTATATGGAATAGATAGTTATCTTACTCCCTTGTCTGACTTTCTAGAAGTACTGCTGTATATTATTATGGTTATGAACTAAAACTTTGCTATCAGACTGCCTGGATTGTTCAAATCCTGGCCTTTTCCATTGACTGGTTGAATGGTTTTAGACAAATTACTTAAGTTCTCAAAGCCTTAGTTACTTCATCTATAAAATGGAGTAATTGTACTCCATCTCATAGAATTGTGAGGCTAAACGGAAGCACTTGTAATAGTTCCTGGCACATAGTAATCACTTGGTAGGATGACCTTAAGATTTACAGTCCAAACCAGGACACTTTTTTGAGAGTGAAAGAGCTATTAATCATTTTTCCAGGACAACAGGCTTAAGCTGGGATGGTCCCAAACCAGGAAGTGTGGTCACTCTGTCAAGAGGTATAGGCTATTATTAAAATGTAGTACCTAACAAAGGATGAATTGTATTGAAGACTCGTGTTCATCTTTATAAACTTCAATTATAATGTGCTAGCGTGATCGGTTAAGGGTTCAGCTGCTCACTGAAGCATGCGATTATTTCTTTAAGTAACCTCATGAGGTGAACTTTGGCTTTTTATGCTTATGAAAAAATAGCTTTACTTTTGACTGTCATATTTGTAAACTCATGTTTTGTTATCAGTGTGCTTTGTCTACAGGAAGAAAAAATTGCCATCCAGGTGATTCCAACCTAGAGCAACTCGATAGAACAGAACTGCCCCACAGCACTTCAAACTGCCTGACCTTTTGGTTAGCAGTCACAGCTCTTAACTACTGTGCGCGGGGCTCTTAGAGTACCTTATAATGATTGCTTTTCATCTGTGGTTTGTTAGAAATTGTATCTAAGAAAAATAGGGTATGTATGATAGCTGAGCAATAGGTAACCTTAAGGATAGAATTGTGCCTCCTAAAAATGTTTCTCAGCGTGGCTGGGCCTTGATTACCAGTATTGTGTGACTGTCCAAAGTTTTGTCATCTGATGTGACTTTTCCTGTTGTAACTCCTACCTCTAGGAGATCCCACTGGCATAGTGGTTAAGTGCTACAGCTGCTAACTAAAAGATCATCCATTGAAATCCGTCAGCCACTCCTTGGAAACCTGATGGGGCTTTTCTACTCTATCCTGTAGGGTTGCTACAGTTGAAATCTACTCAATGGCAGTGGTTTGGTTTTTTGTGATGTTGAGGCAGTATTAGAGGCAGTAATGTTAAGGAGGCTGGACTCAATCTACAAGACTCGGTTGTGTCTTAAGCATTCTCTTTCAGAGTGACAATGAGGACCTCGTACCACCAAGAAAAAAAAAGCCAGAAGAATAGTGAGTCCTTAGGAGCTGGGGTCCTTGCTTGAGCAGGGAAGATTAATGACAAGAACCTAAGATTGAGAGAGAGCCTTCTCCTAGAGCTGGCACACTAAATTCAGACTTCTGGTTCCCTAGATTGTACAAGAATAAGTCTCTTTTTGTTAAAGCCATCCACTTGTATTTCTGATGGGAGCACTGGATAGCTAAGACAGAAGGCTTTACCCTTTACCTAGTGAAATGTCTAAAATGTTAAGATTTAAGGAAATCATATCTGCCTTTGACTATACTGGTATCTTGAAAGGCATATATAAGTATTTGTTCCTGTTATTAAGGAAAGGAAGGCTTATTCTTTGAACTTTTTTAGACAGTTGAAACTAGAACATAATAGGATATGAGACGTGTTTGATAAAGTAGTTTTAAGAAATATAAAATGCCAGTTAACTTTTGTTTCAGTTTACAGAACATTTTTACATGCATGCTACATGTTTGGTAGGAAGTAGCTTTGATTACTCTCTTCATCTAGATACATAGTTTTCATATACACTGCTTACATCTGGATTATGCATATATGCATATACAACTTTTTCTTGGCATAACAAGTACTTGGAACAGGCTTTTATTCAAATGATGTTTTCCCACAGAAATGAGAAAGTACTTACGGTAATGGTATACTACTATAGCACTTTCTTTTTCTTTATATACTAAATAGTGGAATCTCAAATATTTTCCTTGGGAGGTTGCCTAATAATTCCTGAGTGAATCACAAGATTTTGGGTATATGGCCCAAAGCCTCCTAGTATATGTCTCTGTGAGCTGGTGGGACTTTTTTTTTTTTTTTAACTACAGACTAAATCACCAAATAATAAAGACATTTCACAAGTTGGCATAATTAGTTTTATAAGAGGTAAAAGTGACAGCGGTGTTTTTTGTTAGAAACCATAAAGCTTTGCTATACAACGTAAAAATACGTGAAAGATACCATGAAATAAGTGAAACTTATGTGAAGATGAAAATAATGTTGACTTAAGCTCTTTTGTGTGTAGATAAGAATAGATGAAATTGAGAGAAAAAACAGTATTCATTGCTTTACTGACAATTGTGTTATTAAGGAATGTATAGCATTTTAAAGATACAGATTACATTTTAAAAAGTCTTACGAGGCGAAAGGGGACAAGTAGCTAACAACTGATGTTACCCTTTTCCTAATTTGAAGTATACTTTTTGATTTAAAAGGCACTTAGTCTTTTTTTTTTTTCCCCAAAAGGCTTAACTAGTTTTGAAAAGTGAAGGGAAATGCAATTCAATTTACAGTTTGTAGTACTGTTTTCTACATATTGGATAGTATGTATCAGAATCATATTTGTTCTTAGAAAGTTGCTTTCACAGGGTTTTGTTCCATAGATACATAAATCTACCTGCTGAAGAGAAAGACTATGTTTACCATAGTATAGCAACCTTTAAGAAATTACTTGGTAACTGAATTATACAGGCATTTGTGGCATGACTATAGAAAAAAGTTTTATGATTAGTTCAAGTGTTACTCGGTTGCCACTGCCACTGCAGCAAAAAAGTTTCTCAGAGCTGGAGGTCTATTTCGGCCAGATTTTTCTCTTCGCAAAATAAGAAATGAACATGATTCTAGGAAATGAGTCTCAGGTTAAAAAAAAAGAAAAAGACATTCTCATAGGAAAACCGGAGAAAAAAATGGGCTAAACTAATAAGGTTGAGGCTATTCTGAATAACTTTTAAGAAATTTATTTAAAAATATACATGTTGAGTGTGAAAGTTCTGCAAAAGACAGAAAACAAGGAAGAAAAATCATGAAATAACTTTAAATGCTGTAGACAAATTGCATGTGCTAAACTGTAATGACTAATAGGGAAATTCCTGTACTTAAGGGGGAGACATCCTTAAGCATTATGTATTACTTTATTTATTATTATTTCTCATCCCAGAAGGAGGACCCTACTGTGACCCTAGTGATAGAGAAACAGATTTGGACTTTGAAAACTGCTTTGCAACTGGATATTTACTATATGACTTGCTGTGTTCTGTAAATATTGAAGCCAAAAATTTTTTCTGTATTTCTTTTGCTGCATTCTTTATTGGAATTTGATGATAGACACCTCTTGGATAATATTTACTATTCTCAAAGGAATTATAAGCTGCTAATATGTTGGGACTCAGCTTTTCTCCTGCCAATTGTATGATAAAGTTTAATAGGCACTAGTTTCTGGTGCACCTATCCATTAACATACTATGCACTCTGTTAAAATATTTAAGATAAAATATATGTGTTTTACACTAAATTAAAAGTCTGCAATCTGTATTTGATGAAAAAATTATGCAAAGCAAGCATGGACTAATTGCTTTCTAGATATTTCACTTTTATTTAACCTAATTTAGGGGAGAGTTTTTATTTTGTGTGCTATTCAAAGAGAGTCTGGTAATCCCTGTCATTAAAAAAAAAAAAAAAGATCTTGTGTTTGCTATGGAGAAACATGACCATCGTGCACAGTGGGAAGCCTTGTGGAAACATCCTATCTTGTTTCCCAGTTACTCAGATCATTAAGGCAGATTCATTTCAGTTCAGCAAACATGAAGGACCCTTTCTGATCTTAAGAGGACTTCTGTGATACAAGCAAGGCAAACATGTAAATAATTATAAAAAGATGGTAAATACCAAAGCAGAAAGTTTTGAAGAGGAGATGAACTTTGACCTAAAGTGGGCTTTGAAAAGGCCTTAGAAGCAGACAGTTTTTGAGCTGAGTTGTGAAGGATCATAGCATTCACCAGAAATCAGTATAAAAGAACGGTCCTGGAGAAAAGAGCTTGTGCAGAGGCCCCACCAGTAGTTCATTGCTGCAGTTAAGTGTGAAGCAGTGTGATGGAAAAGTGAGGATGAGACAGATCATTGAGGCAATGGGTATGCTAAGCAGGTAGAGCATGATGAGGAGCCAGTGCAGAGCTTTAAGCAGAGTAGTGATACGATCTTTCTGAAGCACAATTCTCATCATTTTATGACTGAATGGTGAATGTATGGAAAGGGCAAGAACTAGGAGGCAATTAATACCAAAAAATAATAAACACCTATGAAACAGTTAATCCCTTGTTCTCCAGTCAATTCCAACTCATAGTGATCCTAAAGGACAAAGAAGAACTGCCCCATAGGGTTTCCAAGACTGTAAGCCTTTAAGTTGGACTACTACATTGTTCTCTTGTAGAGGCTGGTGGGTTCACACAATCAGCCTTTTGGTAACCAGCTGAGTGCTGAGCCACACAGAAGACAAGAACTACTATTCATTGGTGCAGAAAATGCATTTGACAAAGCCCAATATCCTTTCTTGATAAAAATAAGATAGGGAGGGGATAGGAGATTGTGGGAAGATAAGACGTATGGAGCAGAGAGGAAGAGTGTGCTGTCACCAGGCAGGGGGAGTGCTGGGAGCTGCATGTAGGTAGGCATGTAAATATATATGGAAATGGACATTTCCATTCAATCATAATAAAAAAAAAAATAAGATACAAAAAGGGAAATTCCTGAACATAATAAAGGGCACCTGTACAAAGGCAATGACCAGCATCATCCTAAATGGAAATAGATTAAAAGCATTCCTCGTGAGAACAGGAACTAGACAAGGATACCCCTTGTCACCATGTTTATTCAACGTGGTGCTGGAGGTTCTAGCCAGAGCCGTCAGGCAAGACACAGAAATAAAGGGGATCCAAACTGGGAAATAAAAGCATTTGCAGACGATAAAATTTTAGAAAACCCTGAGGACTACACACACAGAGACAAATAACTACCAAAATTAATAGAAGAGGTCAGCAAACTACCAAGATACAAGATAAACATAGAAAAATCAGTAGGATTCCTTTAACAGAACATCAAAGAGGAAAACCACCAAATCAATACAATTCACAATAGCCTCTTAGAATACTTAGGAATAAATCTAACCAAAGATGTAAAAGACTTATCCAAAGAAGTTACAAGACTCTACTGCAAAAAACCAAAAGAGACCTATATAAGTAAAGAAACCTACCTTGTTCATGGATAGGAAGACTCATCATGAAAATGTCTATTCTACCCAGAACTATCTGTAGGCAGAATGTAACCCCATATAAATTCCAGTGTTACAGCAGAGGAAGAACAAAGTGGGAAGCCTCATACTGCCTGACTTTAGGACCCATCACATTGCCATGGTAGTCAAAACAGCTTGGTACTGGTTCAAAACAGACACGTAGACCAATGGAATAGAATTGAGAATCCAGACATAAAATCATCAACCTATGAGCAGCTGGTATTTGACAAAATCCATAAATTAGGGGAAAGGCAGTCTTTTTAACAAATGGTTAGGAAACTGCATATCCCTCTGGAAAAAAAAAAAGAACCAAGACTCATATCTCACAGCATGCGCAAAAGCTAACTCAAAATGGATCAAAAACCTAAATATCAAATCTAAAATAAAGATCATGGAAGAAAAAAATAGAGACAACACTGGGAGCCCTAATACAAGGCATAAAAGGAATACAAAACATTATTAATGAACACTAGAAGAGAAAACAGATAACTGGGAGTTCCTAAAACTCAAAACATTTTGCTCATCCAGAGGCAACCTACAGACTGGGAAGAAAGTTTCAGCTACAACAATTCTGATCAGCATCTAATCTCCACAATCTACAAAATACTACAAAATTCTAGTAGTAAGAGCCAAGCCAGCCAAGTGCCGTCGAAGAAGACAACGCAATTAAAAAGCAAGCAAAGGATGTAAGCAGGACCTTCACCAAAGAATACATCCAAGCAGACAATAGATATATGAGGAAATGCTCAGAATCATTAGCCATTAAAAAAGCAAAACAAGATGTGGAGTCAAGATGGCAGACTAAGCACCCATCTCTGTATATCCCTCTGGAAACCAAGACCTGAATTGATAATCAAACGGAGCCTTCTGGTCACTTAGTGAGCCCCCAGGACATGGCACAAGACTGTTAAATTGGACTTCATACCACTGAACGAAAAACCTCCTCACTTTTGCTGAATCCTGCTCCTGGCTAGCCCTGGCTCTCATGGACTGAAGGTAAATGTACCATTTTGACTTATTTTTTCCTGTGTCTTGGCTGGCGGGTCGAGCTGGGTCTTGCCTAGCAGCTAGACTCAGATGCATTGCTGGTGGGATAGGCAGGCGAAATTCCCATATTTTGAGAACCAGGCTTTGGAGTCTGTTCATCTAGCCACTTTGGGCCTATCTTTTTATCTCTGCAACAGGGCGGTTCATACAGAACCACAGTGCCTATGTGAAGGACACCATGTTGGATATGGAGGTTTCAGCAGGGCGTAATTCTTAGCCTGGGAGCCAGCGTCTGCAAACAGAACAGTGCTTCTCTGACAGAAAAGCAGTATTTTATGCAGTGTCACCTACAGTTGGGGCCCGGCAACAGAGGCGGAGGACTCACTACTTCTTGGCACCTTCAGCCCCTCTATCTGCCAACCATGTGGAGGGTGCCTTCTTAGATATGGTGGCTGCAGCTGGACCTAATTCTTAGCTTGGGAGCCAGACCCTGCCTACAGGAGAGCACATTTCTACCAGAAAAGCAGTAGTTAACACAGTGTCGCCCAACGCTGGGTGTGTAAGCAGAGGCCAACAGAGCACTAGTATTGCTGTATTTTGAACTACTTCGTATCATCTGGGGTTGGATATAGAGGTCCTTACTTTGCCAGTTGGGAAGAGGGACCTCTACACCTGAAAACCTGACAGACTTGGGAAGTGGTCAGTTATCTTTTGTTTTACATTTTAAAACAGCTTAAAGAAATATCAGTGGTCTATCCTCATAGTATCTCTCATAGTCTCTACTTACTCATGTGAGACCCAAAAAGCAACAGACACTTGTGGTGAACAAGAAATCACCCGTGGCTTCAGAAGGCTCCCAAACAAAACAACCAAGGAGTTTTCCAGATGAAGAAACTTTTCTGAAATCATCAGAAGATGACTGTAAAAGGCTTACATACAGAGCCCTTCTAGACCTTATACAAAATGCAGCACAACAAAATGAAAAATTAAGCAAGCTGTTCGATCTGATGGAACACCAGTACTCTGAAATCCAACAGATCAAGAAGAAAATCAAAGACATAGAAACTTCCATGCAAAGCCAAGAAAACAGAATGGAACAAATGGAAAAAAGAATTTCTGACTTGGAAAACAGAGCTACTGACACCAGCATCTATGAGCAGAAATCAGAAAAAGAAACAAGAAAGATGAAGAAACATTAAGAAGCATGTGGGACTCTATTAAGAGGAACAACCTTTGATTAATTGGAGTCCCTGAACAGGCTGAGACACCTGAGAACACAGAGAGTATCGTTGCTGAGCTGCTGACAGAAAACATCCCAGAAATCATGAAGGAAGAGAATATAGATATCCCAGATGCATATCATACACCACCCAATATAGATCTCAAAAGAAAGACTCCAAGACATCTTATAACCAAGCTTAACAAAATGAAACATAAGCAGCAACTCTCAAAAGCAGCAAGACTCAAAGCAAAGCTAACCTTCAGAGGGAAACCCTGTAGGCTTTTGTCAGACTTCTCAGCAGAAACGATGCTGGCACGGAGACAGTGGCATGATACATTCATGTCTTGAAGGAGAAGAACTTCCAACCAAGCATTATATATCCTGCAAAACCATCTTTCAAATATGAAAATGAAATGAAGACATTCGCAGATAAACAGAAACTCAGAGACTTTGTAAAAACCAAACCCAAACTACAAGAAATACTAAAAGAATTTCTTGGCTTTGGCTTAGAAGAACAAAACCACTAACTTTATATTTTGGAGTGATACATTACTCAGAACTCTACTCAGTTAGGGAAGGCTCCAAACTCAATCACAGCTTTAATACTGAAAGAAACAATCCAGTGATTATCATGAAAACTATGTTGCCATCATATTAAAAAGAGGGATGTACTACAGTCATTATAGTCCTTCCAGATGGAGAGGAAGTTGACAAGACTGGCAGTAATTAAAATTGGGTTTATATATAGTTTATTAAGGGGGATTTTAGGGGCAGCCGTAAAGCACAACAAAGATGTAACATACCATAGCAAGAAATGTAACACGGGAGTCTCAACAACTATAAAACCACCTCTGAAAAAGGTGAAAAATCAACTCACGAAAAAGGACATACCACAACAGATCAATAAGAACAACAGAGATAACATCATCACAAAAATAAACGTATCACAATGGCAGCAGGGAACACATACCTATCAATAATTACATTGAATGTGAATGAACTGAATGCTCCAGTAAAGAGACATCGACTGACATCTTAGATCAAAAGACATGACCCATCCATATGTTGTCTACAAGAAACTCACTTGAGACCTAAAGATAGGAACAAACTAAAAATTAAAGCATAGAAGAATATATATCAAGCTAACAATGAACAAAGAAGAACAGGTGTGGCAATTCTAATCTCAGACAAAATCAATTTTAATGTAAAATCCACCATCATGGACGAAGATGGATACTATTACTGCTGAAAGGTTCAGTACACAATGAAGACTTAACTATATTAAATATCTATGCACCTAATATCAGAGCACCTAAATACATAGAAGAAACACTGACTTCACTCAAAAAAGAATTAGATGACTCCACAATAATAGTGGGAGACTTCAACGCTCCACTGTCAATACTGGACAGATCATCTAGAAAAAAGCTCAGTAGAGATGTAGAAGACCTCATTGCCACAATTAACCAACTAGCCTCATCGATTTATACAGAACTTTCTACCCATTAGCAGACAATTATACCTTCTTCTCCAGTGTACATGGAGCATTCACCAGAATTGACCATGTGTTAGAGCATAATGCAATTCTCAACAAAATCCATACCATTGAATTAATGCAGAGTATCTTCTCAGATCATAAAGCAATAAAAGTCAAAATCCATAGCAGAAAAAACAGAAACAGAAAGCGGGACTTTTGGAAACTGAGCAAAGTCTTGCTCAAAAAACCATGGGTTATAGAAGAAATCAAGGATGAAATAAAGAAATTCATGGATTCCAATGAGAATGAAAACACTTCCCACCAGAACCTATGGGATACAGACAAAGCAGTGCTCAGAGGTCTGTTTACTTCTATAAGTGCACACATCTGGAAGGAAGAAAAAAAACAAATCAAGGAACTAACCCTACAACTTGGACAAGTAGAGAGAGAACAACAGAGGACCCCCTCACGCACCAGAAGAAACCAGATCATAAAGATTAGAGCAGAGCTAAATGAATTAGAGAATAGAAAAACCACTGAAAAAATGGAAAAGACCAAAAGCTGGTTTTTTGAAAACTTCAACCAAATTGACAAACCACTGGCTAAACTTACTAAAGAAAAGTAGCAAAGGAAACAAATAACCCAAATTAGAAATGAGAGGGGTGTGGTCACAACAGATCCAACAGAAATTAAAAATATCGTAACAGAATACTATGAAAGACTGTACTCTAACAACTTTGAGAATCTAGAGGAAATGGACAAATTCCTTGATTCATGCCACCTACCCAAATTATCACAACATGAAGCAGAACAACTTAATAAACTGATCACAAAGGAAGAGATTGAAAATGTCATCAAAACACTGCCAACCAAAACAAGGCCAGGCCCAGATGGCTTCACTGCAGAATTCTATGAAGCTTTTGGAGAAGAGTCATCTCCAATACTACTGAGGCTATTTCACACTATAGGAAGGGATGGAGTAGTCCCAAACTCATTCTATGAAGCCAGCATAACTCTGATACCAAAACCAGGGAAAGACCCGACCAAAAAGGAAAACTACAGACCGATATCACTCATGAATCTAGATGCAAAAATCTGCAACAAAATTCTTGCCAATAGAATACAACAACATATCAAAAAAAAAATAATCCATCATCACCAAGTGGGATTCATACCAGGAATGCAAGGCTGGTTCAACATGAGAAAAACAATTAATGTGATTAACCACATCAATTTCACAAAAGACAAAAATCACCTCATTTTGTCCATTGATGCAGAAAAGGCATTTGATAAATTCCAAAACCCATTCATGCTAAAAACTCTTAGCAAAATAGGTATAGACAGAAAATTCCTCAACGCAATAAGGGCTATTTATACAAAACCAACTACCTATGTCATCCTGAATGGAGAGAGACTGAAGAGGTTTCCCTTGAGAACAGGAACTAGACAAGGATGCCCACTCTCACCTCTCCTATTCAACATTGTACTAGAAGTTCTTGCCAAAGCAATTAGACAAGACCAAGAAATAAAGGGCATCTGCATTGACAAAGAAGTCAAAATCTCCCTGTTTGCTGATGATATGATTGTATATGCAGAGAATCCCAAAGAATCTATAAGTAAACCAGTCAAACTGATAGAAGAGTTCAGCAAAGTCTCAGGATACAAGATAAATATAAGTAAATCAGTAGAATTCCTTTATACTGACAGTGAGACTGCTAATGAAGAAATCATGAAAACAATACCATTTACTATAGCCCCAAGAAGATAAAGTACCTAGGAATTAATCAAACCAGAGAAATAACAGACCTTTACAAAGAGAACTACAAGCCTTACTACAAGAATCTAAGAGAGACTTAGATAAATGGAAAAACCTACCCTGCTCATGGATAGGAAGACTTAACATTGTGAAAATGTCTATTTTACCCAAAGCAATCTACTTATATAATGCAATCCCAATACAAGTTCCAGTGTTATTTTTTAATGAGACAGAGAAACAAATCACCAATTTTGTTTGGAAAGGGAAGAAACCCCGGATATAAATACTACTAAAGAAGAAGAACACACTGGGAGGCCTCTCATTACCCAACTTCAGAATCTATTACACTGCCACAGTGGTCAAATCAGCCTGGTACTGGTACAAGAACAGAGAGATTGATCAATGGAAAAGAATCGAGGCCCCAGAGATGACACCATCTGCCTATGAACAGTTGATGTTCCACGAAGGTCGAAAGACATTAAGGTGGGGCAAAAACAATCTCTTCAACAAATGGTGCTGGCAAAATTGGATATCCATCTGCAATAAATTGAAACAAGATCCATATCTTACACCTTATACAAAAACCAACTAAACTGTATAAAAGATAAAGCTCATCCAAGAAAAAGTGGTAACAACAATGGAAGTTTTAATACAAAGTGTCGACAGACTTCAAAATCTGTCAAACAAACCACAATCAACAAAAGAGAAAATAGATAAATGAGAACTACTAAGAATCAAACACTTTTGCTCATCCAAAGACTTTATCACAAGAGTTAAAAGGCCACCTACAGAATGCGAAAGAATATTTGGCAAGTATATGTCAGACCGACGTCTGATCTCCATAATCTGTGTGGTACTACAAAATATCAATAAGAAGAAGATAAATCATCCAGTTAAGAGATGGGCAAAGAAGATGGACAGGCACTTCTCTAAAGAGGAGATCCAGGCAGCCAAAAAACATATGCGGACATGTTCACGATCTTTATTTATCGAAGAAATTCAAATCAAAACTACAATGAGATACCATCTCACTCCAACAAAGTTGGCCATGATCCAAAAAACACAAAACAACAAATACTGGAGAGGCTGTTCAGAAAGTGGAACCCTCCTACACTGTTGATGGGGTTGCAGAATGGTCCAGCCTCTTTGGAAAGCAGTCTGGTGCTTCCTTAAAAAAATGGATATTGATATACCATTTGACCTAGTAATTCCACTACTTGGAATATATCCTACAGAATCAAGGCCATTCACACCAACGGATACATGCACAAGAATGTTTATTGCAGCACAGTCCTCAATAGCAAAAAGATGGAATCAACCCAGATGCCTAACAACAGAGGAATGGATAGGTAAACTATGGTATATATACTCAATGGAGCACTATGCAATGATGATTCCAGGAAACATCTCATAACCTGGTTTCAACTGGAAGACAGTATGTTGAGTGAAAGTAGTCAGCGACAAAAGGGCAAATATTGTGTGAGACCCCTACGATAAGATCTCAAAAACAGACTTATGTATAGAAGAAAAGACAGACAGCTGCAAGGGAGGGGAGGGAGGGAGTGCAACGAGGTTAGGGTTTAGATTAGATAGTTGGTAGAAATTTGGTTGGATGAAATCGGTGATAGCACACATTAGAAACAAGAACAATACTAAGCGGACTTCAGCATAACCTGAACACTCCTTCGATCTTAACCCAATATTGCAAGGTCAGAATAGCTGGGGCAGGGGGCAGGGGACCATGCTCTTAGGCGAAATGAAGGCCAATTGGCACAGTTAGCATTTTGCTAAGAGGGCTCTCTGCACTCCACTTTGGTGAGTGGCATCTGGGGTCTTAAAAGCTGCCAAGCTGCCATCTAAGGGCACAGCAAATGGTCCCAACTCAGCATGAACGGATGCTCTCTGAGGATCAGAACGACATGGGGGAAAGACAACCCAGAAGACAGAGAGACTCACATGTGTGGGTGCCTACATTGACTTGGGACCAGAAGAACTGGATGATGCCTGCCACCACCTGTGACAACCGCAATGAGCTCACAAAGTTGAGTCTCACTGGCAACAGAAGAATGGAAAGGGGTGCACCTGAGATCTCCACTAAAAGACCACAATTGATGGTCCAGCGGCTTCGGGGTTCCCCTGGGAGCATGGCCCCTGGCCCTGATGCTGCCCTTGCCCATAAATCATTATGAAGTTCTAGTCTTTGAACACAAATGGATTGGACTTGACAATGCAGAGAGACCACATATTGGATGCACTTTATGGTTTTATGCATCTACAGGATATCCTGTGGACCTCTGGCTGGAGTAAGGGGTGTGGGTGGAGAGGAGGGGAAAGGAAACTGTTGGGAAGATGAGACATGCATGGAGCAGAGAAGAATAATGTGCTGTCGCTGGACAGGGAGAGCAGTGGAAGTGGCATATAGATGGGCATGTAAATTTATATGGGAATGTATATTTTCACTCAGTCATAGTTTTAAAAAAAAAAGCACAACAAAGCCCACTGCCATCAAGTTGATTTTGACTCATAGGGATCCCATACCAAACCCAACCCAGTGCCACTGAGTCAATTCGGACTCATAGCAACCCTATAGAGAGATCCAAATCAAAACTACAATAATATATCATCTCACCCCGACAAAGCTAATTCAAAAAGCACAAAGTAATAAATGTTGGAGAGACTGTGAAGAGTCTGGAAGAACTTATACATTACTGGTGGGAATGTAAAATGGTGCAGCCCCTTTGGAAATAAATTTCCTGCTTTCTTAAAAAGGTAGAAATACTGTATGATCCAGCAAACCCACTTCTTGGGATAAACATGTGCACACCAATGTTCATCTGAGCACTGTCCACAAAAGCAAAAAGATGGAATCAGCCTACATACCCATGAACAGATGAATAAACATATTATGGTATATTCACACAATGAAATTCTATACAGTGATAAAAAAAAATGAGTAACTTGGGAGACATAACATGGAAGAATCTGGAAGGCCTTATGCTGAATGAACTTAGTTGCAAAAGGACAAATATTGTACGAGACCACTATTATGAGGACTTGAGAAAAGATTTAAACAGAACAAAACAGTCTTTGGTGGTTACAAGAGAGCGGAGGAAGGGAGAGGTGAATTCACTAATTAGAGCCATGAGTCGGATTCGACTTGGTGACACTGGGTAGAAAAGAATTAGGTTAGGTGAATGGGAGGACAACACACAATAGAGGTGAAGTCAGCACAACTGGACTGAACCAAAAGCTAAGAAGTTTCCTAAATATAACCCAGCATTGCAAAGGACAGAGTAGCAGGGGCAGAGATCTGGGGACCATTATTTCAGGGGACACTTAGGTCAACAGACATAACAAGTTTATTAAAGAAATATTCTGTTTGATGAGTGGCATCAGGGGTCTTAAAAGCTGGGATGTGGCTGTCCAAGGATCAATTGGTCACCACCTACCTGAAGCAGAGAATGAAGGTCAACAAAGAGGAAAGGAAAATAGGAGCCCAAGAGACAGAAGGGGCCACATTATCCAAAGACTACGTCAGCATGAGACCAGAAGATCCGGATGGTGCCCAGCCACCAACAATGATTGCTGTGACAGGGAATACAACATAGAGTCCCTGACATAGCAGCAGAAAAATGGGTGTGTAAAACCCAAACTCTATTAAAAGACATTGCCCCTGGACTCTCTGTGAGCCAAGAAACGAAACCATTCCCAAACCCAACTTTTCAGACAAAAATTGGACTGGAGCATAAGACATACAATGATATTGGTAAAGAACGTGCTTCTTGACTTAAGTGTATACATGAGGCTAACTGGGCAGCTCCTGGTCAGTGGCAAGATCAGAGGGGAACAGGAGCTGGCTGAATGGGCATGGGAAATACAGGGTGGAACATTGCTGTCACAGGGTGCAGAGAGCAGCTAGAGTTACTTATCAACATGTATGTACGTTTTGTATAACAAATTGGCTTGGATTGTACATTTTCACTTAAAGCACAATAAAATATTTTTTTAAGTGAAAGGATACAAGACTTCAATCATTTGGAAAATGCTTGTTACATTTTTAATACTGTTGACGTTTAAGATCATTTAAGTCAGATTGGCTCAGAAAACAACACTAACCAGGAAATTTGTTAAAATTTGTAAAAAAGAATTTTAAACACAATTTTAATGAAGCTCTTAGAAAACATAAAGTAAGTCATTGGCTAAAAAGACTTAAGACTGGTATTTGAAGTTTAGATTTAAAAGCTTAAGGTACAGCAATTCTTATATAACATTTCAATAAATAAATAATTTTAAAGCTACCATAGCTATGGCATTTTTGAAATGGAATATCCTGTAGTTTTAAAAACTTCATTCTGTTTTCTAAACTCTTGTCTCTCACATAAGATAGATACTTCTTGGCCATGGTCGAATACTTGGATAAAAGGTTTTAGAAATAATTTAGTTGTTTATAACCACACTGCCTCAAATTTGTTTCACAAGTACTATCCAGAATTAAAGACTACTCTTTTGTCATTGCTTTTTAATCTTGCTTTTGTGCTAAATAAATACACTTTTCTGAAATGCCTTACACTAATCATTTATTGTCTATTTGTAGAACACTATTCTAGTCCTTCTGAGAAATAAACTTCTCAAGGGCACTTTTATAATCCACTTGGAAAGACAAAATAGACCTGTGAACTAATAAGTATTCAGTGATAAGGAGTTCAATAATGATCAAGGGAATGCAAAAAAAAAAAGATAAAGAAGACAAGATTTCCTAGAAGTATGTTTCAAACAGCATTTAGGAAAAAAACAATGTCAAGAAAATGACATCTTCACATCAAATGAGGAATTCCAGTAGGCTATGAAATTCCAATAGGCTACGTCATCACTGAAAGTGTTTCTTTATTCAGGAACAAAAAGGGACTTTTATCACTTCAGTTAAATCATTTTGGAGAGACACAGGGGCCAAAGTAGATGCTGGGGCCATGTTTCATGTGGATAATTTTCATGGAGCCCTGAATATCCAGAGGTGTTCTTTATCTTCTTTTGTGCATTGGAACCCTTTGGGAGTCTAGTAAAGCCAAGAATTCCTCTTCTCAGAATAATGTTTTAGAATTAATATATTAAATAAAGTATATATTGAATAACAAAAATTTGTGATACTGTATATATATGCATGCTTATTAATACATTGCATGACAACATCTAGAGCAGTGTGATAACTACCTGAGTCAAAACTGACTTGGTGGCAGAAGTTTAATATGAAGTAGTGATGAATGTAAGTGATAACTAACATATATGAACAACATAACACAAGATGAATATGTCTGATTCCTATGAGTAACAAAGCCTTAAATAAGTACTACTAAATCTATTGTATTTGTATGTATTAGGCTGTATTCTCAAGAAAAGTAAAACCAGGGAAGTATGTGTGTGTATACATATACATATTTGTCTTAAGGAAATGGCTCATATGGTTGTAGAGGCTGGCAAGTCCCAAGTCTATGGGTCAGACATCAGGCTGCAGGCTTCTCCTGAATCACACAACTACAAAGGCTGACAAATCCAAGATAGACAGGTAAGAAGGCAGGCGGCTGGCTCACAGGCTGTGGAGGCTAAAGAATCCCATGACTGGCAGGCCAATGGCTCATATTGCAAGAAGTGGAGGTCCAATGATGACAATCGAGATGCAGGATCCAGAGCAAGCTAAAAGTACCAAGGTAAAAGTTTAAGCTGGCAGTTGCAATATTGAAGGATTCTATGGGCAAAATGGAAACTCTGGTGGCATAGTGGTTAAGTGCTAAGTCTGCTAACCAAAAGGTCAGCAGTTCAAATCCTCCAAGTGCCCCTTGGGAACTCTGTGGGGCATTATGAATTGAAATTGACTTGATGGCAGTGGCTTTCTTTTGGCTTTATGTGCAAAATATTGAATAATGCAGGAAACATCACAAGAAGATGGAAGGAATACACAGAGTCACCATACCAAAGAGACTTGGTTGATGTTCAGCCATTTCAAGAGGTATTATACTAGTATAATCAAAAACCAGTGGTACTGCAAAAAGAAGTCTAAGCTGCACTGAAGGCACTGGTAAAAACAAGGCTCCAGGAATTGACAGAATACCGATCAAGATGTTTCAACAAATCACTGCAGTGCTGGAAGTGCTCACTCGACTATGCTAAGAAATTTGGAAGACAGCTCCCTGGCCAACTGACTGAAAGAGACCCATCCATGTTTATGTCTATTCCTAAAAAAGGTAATCCAACAAGATGTAGAAATGATCGAACAGTATCATTAATATTGCATACAAGTAAAATTTTGTTGAAGATCATTCTAAAGTGGCTATAGACAGTACCTCAGCAGGGAACTGCCAGAAATTCAAGGCCAATTTGGAAGAGGACACAGATCCTGGCTGAAAGCAGGGAATACCAGAAAGATGTTTACCTGTGTTTCATTGACTATGCAAAAGCACTTGACTGCGTAGATCTTAACAAATTATGGGTAACATTACAAAGAACGGGAATTTCAGAACACTTAAATGTGCTAATGAGGAACCTGTACATAGATCAAGAGACATTCAAACGGAACAAGGGGATATTGTGTGGTCTAAAATCAAGAAAAATGTGCATCAGGGTTATACCTTTCACCATACTTAATTTGTATGCTGTGCAAATGATCCAAGATGCTGGATAACATGAAAAATAACACTGGAGGAAGGACTGGAGGAAGACTCCTTAACAACCAATGATAGGCTGATGTCACAATCTTCTTTTTGGAAAGCAAAAAGGACTTGAAGCAACTACTAATGAAGATCGAAGACCACAGCCTTCTGAATGGATTACACTTCAACATAAAGAAAACAAGAATCCTCACTACTAGACCAATAAGCAACATCATGATAATGAAGAGATTAAAATTGTCAAGGATTTCATTTTACTTGGATCCATAATCAACACTCAAAGAAGCAGCAGTCAAGAAATGCAAAAGATGCATTGCATTCAGCAAATCTGCTGCAGGAGGCCTCTCTAAAGTGTTAGAAAACAGAGATGTCACTTTGAGCACTAGGACGTACCTGGCCCAAGCCATAGTATTTTCAGTTTTCTCAAAGCAAGAGAAAACTGGACAATGAATAAGGAAAACCAAAGAAGAACTGATGTTTTGGAACTATGATGATGGCAAAGAATACCAGACTGCCAGATGAATGAACAAACCTTGGAAGAAATACAGCTAGAGAATGTCCTTAGAAGTAAGGATGGCAAGACTTCATCTCACGTATTTTGGATGTGTTATCAAGAGGGACCAGTCTCTGGAGAAGGACATCAGGTTTTGTAAAGGAAAAGGTAACGAAAGAGGAAGATCCTCAATGAGATGGATTGACACAGTGGCTACAACAATGGGCTCAAACATAGCAACAACTATGATGGGACAAGCCCAGGCTGTAACAATGTTGTACTACAAACTGAGGGTGGGAGTAGGGCTTAAAACAACATAAATTTCTTCTCTGACAGTTCCAGAGGATAAAACTCCTAAATTAAGGTGTCAGGAGAGCCACTGTCTCTTGAAAAGCTCTAAGGAAGAATCCTTCCTTGTCTATTCCTAGCTTCTGGTGATTGCTCCAATCCTTGGCTTTCCTTGGGTTGTAGCTAATCACTCCATTCCTGACTCAGTTTTCACATGACCTTCTTCCCTCTGTGTATCTGTATCTCTTTATGTCTGAGTCTCTCTTCCTTATAAGGACACTAGCCATTGGATTTAGGGCCTACCCTAATCTAGTATGACCTCATCCTAATCTGATTCCATACATCTACAAAGATCCTATCTAGGAATATGGTCACATTCACTGGTTATAGTAGACATGAATTTGATGGGAAACACTACTCAATAAACAGTGGTAAACAAATTTTTTTTTTCTTTTTAAACTTTACATTGACTTTTATGGTAAATGTTATAAGCACATTAGTGTCACTAGTGCATTATCAAATTTATAACCCTGGAAAGAGAGTTTGGAAGTCAACATACATAATTGAAGCCATTAAGTGTTAATACAAGGTCTGACAATTAAGTCTGCAAACTTAATTGCTCTAAGTGCTGCCTACCTCATGGCTAGATATCACTACAGTCATGTGACTTTGAAGCACTCCTCTTGGAAAGCTATGCACCAACACCAGTGCCTATTCCACCTATCAAAGCAATTTTGGAACTGCCTCCGGAATGGCCATTGCACACAATGCAAAGGTGGCAAATTCATGAGCTTAATTGTACAGTTGTCTGTGAAAGAGTTTTTAGCCAGTAAACACATAAACACTCTTCCTAGTCACCTGATCTGCCCCCAGTGACTTTTTTCTTTACCTGAAGATAAAGGAATTATTGAAAGGAGGATATTTCGATGACATTCAGAAGAGCAGGGATAATATGACAACAGCTTTGGTGGCCATTCCAGGAGAAGAGTTCCAAAATTAGTTTTTGAAGCATGAACTAGGTGCTGATGTCAGGTTGCACAGCTTCCAAAGGTGAGTACTTCAAAGGTGATCGTAGTTATATTCAGCAATGAGGTCTGTAGCACTTTTTCTAGGATGTGTTTGTGAACTTATTTGGCAGTCCTCATAAGATTACCTGGCAAAAGTTAGTAAGTAATGTGAGAAAAGGTCCAGAGAGTGGGCAGAGAAAGAGAAGTTTATAGAGGAGACTGAGAAGGGGTTGTCAGAGGTAGGAGAGAGAACAGTGTGATTATGCAAAAGCAAAGGCGCCAGGCAACCTTTTCGGGCCCACGGAGAGATGAACGGCATCGGCGGGAAAAATGAGACAGAGACAGAAAAGAGTTTTGGAGAATGGCAGCCCGTCAAGGTCTGTCTTCCTCTATTTTTTATAGTCAATGAGGTAACTGTACTTTGACCACGTAGGTGACTGGCTAGCAAGAAGTGGATACCTCGTGGTCTCTCTTCATGTTAATCATTAGGGTCTTTTAAGTAATGGCCCGAGACAGTGGTTTCTTTTCATGTTAATTATCAGGGTCCTCTCTGTGGGCTAGTAAAGAACTGATACCTTGTAGTCCTTTTTCATGTTAGTCATTAGGGCCCTCTAAATAATGGTTCGAGACCAGTATATTGTGATTATAATCAACAGTCGGAACAAGGCTAATCTTGGAACTTCTATTAACTCTACCTCTGCCTTGAGATCAAAGGTGCAGGAAGAGAGAATAAACTCATCTTAAAAAGTTATACTCTGACAGTCTCTATTTGTTCCTTCTCTGCTCTTTCTTATCTCTTCCTGTGGGGACAATGAGTGTCCACCATCCCTCACTCTAAGCCTCTCTTAAACTATTCTAAGAAGGGTATTTCTTTAGTATTTGTCTATTTGCCATACCAAACACAATAAACTTGGAAGCCTATCTGTCTTCCTGATGTAGGGAGTGGAATACCTATATTCTAAGAGCTGTGGGGGGTGTGGCCGTCCCTGGGGAGCTTCCCAGATCCTTTCTGCAATCTGCTTATCACCCGTGAAGGGGGATGTGCAGTAGGGAGAAGCCAGCGGAGTTGGGCCGGCCTCGGTGCTCTCAGGCGAGGCATGCTGCATTGGAATTCATTCCTCTGAGCTCTATTCTCTAGGAGTTCCCGGTCAGATTTTCCCAATATTATTTCATAAGCTGAGGGGGTCGTAAAACCCCTCTTAGAAGGCATCTTCCTTGATCCTTGTGCCGGGAGAGGAGGGAGTATTTTTTTGAGGAAGATTTAATTAGGAAGCAAAATACTATCAGGGACAGTAGGCTAAAAATATGTCACAGGTGAGATGCCTCCGCCTGTCATAACATAGGCTTGTAACTTTGTTCACAGTGGCCTCTGTGGGTAACAGACCTCGGCACAAAGGTGGTCAAAAGCTGCAGAGATGTAACGACAGGACAGAATAGAAGCCACTGAATTTGACCCTAAGGAGGTCAGTGACCTTTCTTTTGGCATTTTCACCAGACTTGGGTGGATAAATGCCAGAAAGAAGGGCTTGAAGACTGAACAAGAGATGGAAGTGAAGACAGTGAGTGTAGTATAGACTATGAAGACTGTCAGTTAAGTTAGCAAACTCATCCTAGAAGAAGTGTTAGATACCTCATTGCTGAATACCACTGCGGTCACCTTCAAAGTACTCCCCTTGGAAAGCCACACAATGATGCCACTGCCTAGTCCACCCTTCAAGGAAATTTTGGAACTCTTTTTCTGGAATGGCCATCAAACCTGTGTCATATTACCTTTGATGTCCTGAATGTCATAAAAATGTCTTCCTTTCAATATTTCCTTCTTAGTCAGGTAAAAAGTCATTGCGGGGCAAATCATGCGAGTAGAGAGGGTATTCCAATACAGTTATTTGTTTGCTGGCTAAAACAGACAACTATACAATTGAGTTTCTAAACTGGCCACTGTGCCACTGAGCACAACAGCCATTCCAGAAAGAGTTCCAAAATTGCTTAGAAGGGTGCATAGCATTGCTAGCATTGGTGCATAGCTTCCCAAAGGGAGTACTTCAAAAGTGACCATAATGATACTCAGCGACAGGATATGTAGCACTTAGAACAATTAAGATCACGGACTTAGTTGTTAGATCTTGTAGAGCTTTTCAAACATCTGCAGTGAAGAATGAGTTTCTTAATTTCCAATTTGTCACAGGCTGACAACATGATCTTACTATACATAAGTAGCATGCAGTTTGTGTCAGCTGTGATGTACCCCAGGAGTTGGGCAAAAGCCAAGTTGGTTTATGCTCTTTAACAAGAGAAGTCCAGTGATGGTAGACTTGGATGTCATGGCCATGTCAAATTGCTATGAAAGTTCCTACATGCTTGTTCTCAATTCTGTATAGTAACAGAGGCATAGACAATTCTTTCAAAAAGCTTATGTATCCAGAAAGAGAGTAGTCAGTACTTTAGAGGATCTTGTAGAGTTGAAGGAAGGTTTCTACTAATATGACTTCTTACGTTGTTCTCTTTTGTTCTGTATCTCATGCTGCACAACCTTTTCAACCCCTGAATTAGATCTCCCAGATCAAATCAAATAGTTAGAATGCATTTAAATTAAAAGGTTGTTGAACTAATGAATTAACTTTCACGTGAACTCTGAAGGATATAAGAGGTCCTACATTTCTAGGTTTTACGGTGGAATACCCTGTCTCAGTCTCTGGATATTTATGTGTCTGTAGTCAAGAGATTATAAGGAATGCCCATAATCTTTTCACGGTTTTTGAATGTATTAAGGTGTTGCCTTCTCTTTTCAAAGATGCCCTTACTGATCTTGACTCAGTAGGACATGTGTTTTTTAAAAATATATATTTTATTTTGTTTCTGGTGAAAGGTTACACAGGAAATCAAGTTCTCATTTAAGAACTACTGAACATATTGTTCAGAAACATTGGCTACATTCTTCACAGTTTCTCAACATTCTTGTTATTTTCCTCTTGGTCGCTCTGTTTCTGCAAATCTGGTTTCCCTGTCTCCCATCACCTTGGGTCTAGGGTAGATGTCTGGACAGCTCTTTTGAGAAGCATAGTACTCACAGACAATATTATTTACTTTACGTGGCACTTTGTCATTGGCAGCAAGGTAATGGTTTGAGTTCCCAGTTTGAAGACTATTTCAGCACAATGGGGTCAAGGATTTGTCTAATTTCTACCTGTCCAACAAATCTGGCTTTTTTTTTCTTTTCTTTTCTTTTTTTTTAGGAGTTTGTGTTTTGTTCCACTCTTTTTTCCTATTCCATCTGGAACCGTCTGTTGAGTGTCTGGTTAGCATAGCCAGTTGTGGTAGCCTGGCACCACCTAGTTCTTCTGGTCTCAAGGTAGGTGATGTTATTGTTTGTGCAGACTGTTACTTCTATGGACTAGGTTCTTCTTTGAGTCTTTGGTTTCCTTCTTTCTCTTCAGCTCCATATGAGTAAAGACCAATAGTTGGATCTTAGATGGTTACTTGCAAGCTTTTAAGTTCCCAGACACTACTCATCAAACTAGGTTGTAGAACATTGTCTTTATGCACTATGTTATACTAACTGGCTGAGTTGCCCCACCAAACTATGATCCTAATTCCTCAAACTCACTAGATCAATTCTCCGAGGTATTTGGTTGTATCTTGTTTATGTCCATAACTGTGCCTCCCATGTGCTTTATTTTATACTTAAAAAACATAAACAGCACTCATAAACATGTAAATACATGTGAGTAGGATAAGTATGTGCTTTACCTTTTTTTCCAATAATGATGAAGGATTTGCCTCTCGATTTGCCATTTATAGCTATGGCCACAAAAGCAAAATGAATCAACCTGCACAGAGCTCAAACATCAAGATATTTTAGCATAAAAAGACTCCGATTATTGATGGTTCATCACTCTCTTCTTTCTGTGATTGAAGTGATTTTTAAATATCCGTCTTATTCTTTCATCTAAAGCATCACTCCTAGCCTACTCAATGAAACTCAGATCTACCCCACAACTGAGAATTCTAATATAAAATGTGGACAATATGAACAGACACCAAAGAAAAGTGGACTTCAGTCATGCCTTTAGCAGACACTGAGTGCTCAGAATACACCAAACTCTGAGAACCTTCTTTCTGGGTAGGCACAAAACTCAAGGCCAGCTGATGTAGTAGGTAGGCTTCTGTGTCTAAGTTTTCAGTGAGGCTTTTTTCCTCTGGCAGCTGGAAGGTTTTTCACAGTGCATACCACTTATGCAGGTAAAGTACAGCCTACACTAGGCTGGGAGAGATGTTTAACGCTAAGTAGACATCATCGAATAGGTTTAATGGAGCAGGAAAGTTCCAGCTGTGTATATGTATGAAAGAAAAATAATGAAATGACAACTTTCAGTACTTTTTGGAAATGAATAAATGGTAGTTGAATTGATAGTTTAATCAATAAAAGTTACCATGGCTTTTTCCCAAATCTTTGGGGAAGGAAGACCTTAACACTTTATTATTGTTTTAAAATAAAATATAAATACAACACATACATTTCATCAGCTTCTACATGTATGCTTCAATGTTACTGATTAAATTATTCAAGTTGCACAACCATTCTTACCATCCTTTTCTGAATTATCTCACCACCGTTAACATACATTCCATGCATTCTAAGCAAAAACTCCTACTTTCACCCCTCCCTTCTGTCCCAGCATCCATTGCTGTGAAGTCAATTCCAAGTCATAGCAACGCTACAGGACAGAATATCAATGTTCCTTAGAATTTCCAAGGATAGAAATGTCCCACAGATTTTCCAAGGAGTGCCTGGTAGATTCAAACTGCTGATCTTTTGGTTAGCAGATATAGCTGTTAACCTCTAAGCCACTAAGGTTTTCCTCTCCTCCCCTAGTACCCATTAATTACTTACGATTTCTATGTTTTTGTTTATGTCATATAAGTAACATGATATAGCATACTCCCTTTTGTGACTGAGTCATTTATCTTAGTATAATTTCCTCTAGGTTTATCCATGTTGTGGCATGCACGCACCAGAACTTCATCTCTCTTTATGGCCAAGTAATATTCAGTTGCGCAGATGTGCCACATTTTTTAAATCCATTCATCAACTGATGGACATTTCAGTCATTTCCGCCTTCTGGCATTGTAAACATGGTGGCAACGAGCATTGAAGACCTTAACTCTTTAGTCATAAACCCTATTCTCTGTATGATCCTTGGTTGCTTGGTACAAAGTGCATAATCTATAGGAAAAGTCATTGCCACACTGGAGATAATGACTGCTGAAGTATGTGGCATGTATTTGCCCAATCGTTCTTTGGTACTGTTTTATTCATTTATTTAAAAAACAGTTTAGTGAATAACTTCTCTGGGAAACATCCTCAACTGCCCTAAAGCATGACTTAGAAGAGAATGCACAGTAACCATAACGTAAGATGGAAAGTGTCCAGCACTACACTTTAGAAAGCACTGTATTAATTCTATTAACCTGATTATAAACAGTTCAAGGTCATTCAAAAGTATGTACCACATGATTAGAAGAAAAGGTCCACATATTTCCCACCATGATATATTGTGATCTTATGTATGTCAAGCGATCAAGCTAGAGAGGCTTGGGGAATATTAAATAAATAATATCACTTGGGGCTAAGAGGCTATGTCCAGAATGGATGTATATTTTTTTAAGCACATTGATTTCTTACATGCAGTTACAGGGTTCTTAAAGCACCTCCAATAAAACAAACAAAAAGCCCAAGCTCATTGTCATCCAGTTGATTCTAACTTATAGCCACAGCCTAATTTTAGAACATTTCATTTCTCTAAAAGAAACTCTGTATCCATTAGATGTTAACTCCATTCCCATCCCCTATGACCATCCATACTTCTACTAATTTTTCTTTGATTTGCCTATTCTGAACATTTTATATAAGTGGGCTCACAAGATATGTGGTCTTTTGTAACTGGTTTATTTAACTTAGCATAATGTTTTTCACAAAGCACTGGTGGCAAAGTGGTTAAGAGCTCGGCTGCTAACCAAAAAATCAAATGTTCAAATCCACCAGCTGCTCCTTGGACACTGCTTCTATGGGACAGTTCTACTGTGTCCTATAGAGGGTCACTACCAGTCAGAAACATCCATTCTGTAGCATGTATCACAGCTTCACTCCTTTCTCTTGCCACATAATATCTCATCGTATGGATACACCACGTTTTATTTATCCTTTCATCAGTTGGTAGGCATTTAGGTTGTTTTCACTTTTTGACTGCTATGGATAATGTTGCTGTGAACAACTATGCACAAAATTTTGTGTGGATGGTGAATATCCAGGTAGTAGGCATAAGATTCTTTAGAAAGAAAATGTTCCACATCCTGCTTTGGTGAGCAGCATCTAGGCTCTTAAAAAGCTCGCCAGCAGATACATGTATAGGTCCCACTCCACCTGGAGCAAAGGAGAATAAAGAAAATCAAAGATACAGGAAAGTATTAGCGCAAAGAACTAAAAGACCACATGAATCAGAGACTCCACCAGATGAGACCAGAAGAGCTACGTGGTGCCCAGCTGCCATCAAGATTCCCCAGATAGGGATTATAACAGACAGTCCAGGGCAGAGAGGGAGGAAAATTTAGAACAGGTTTCAAATTCATGAAAAAAGACCAGAATTGCTGGTCTAACAGATACATTAGGAATTCCTGAAACTATGAGCCCTGGATACTCTGCTAATCCAGCACCAGAACAATTCCTGAAGCCCACTTTTCAGACAAAGATTAGACAGGCCTATAAAACAAACAGTAACACACAAGAGAAACATGCTTCTTAGCTCAATAAAATAAATGAGACCAAATGGGCAACTCCTATCCAAAGCAAGCCAAGAAGGCAGGACAGGACAGCAAATGAACAAAAAGACATAGGGAATCTGGGCTCGAAAAAGGAGTACGCTGTCACATTGTGGGAATGCAATCAGTATCAGAAAACAGTATGTTTACAAATTTTTGAATGAGTAATTAACTTGAACTGTAAACTTTTGCCTAAAGTACCATAAAGAAATAATAAAATAAAAGATTTTGTGTAGACTTATATTTTCATTTCTCTTGGGTATATACATAGCAGAATAACTGCTGGGTATATAGTAACTATGTTTAGTTTTTCAGGAGATGCTCTTTAATTTTACTGATATATGTGACAAGATTTTGTCATTTTAATCATTTTTACGTATACAATTGAGTGATATTAATTATATTCACCGTGTTGTATGATCATCAAGCACTATCTGTTTCCAAAAGTTTTTCAAACATAAAGTAATAAATCCCCTCTCCCCTCAGCCCCTGATAACTACTAATAAACTTCTGTCTTTATACATTTACGTACCCTAGGTATTTCATATGAATGATTATATTATATTTGTCCTTTTGTATCTGATTTATTTCACTCAGCATAATATTTTCAAGGTTCCTCCAGGTTGGAGCATGCATCAAAACTTCATTTCTCTTTATGGCTGAATAATATTCCACTGGGTATATATACTTCACACATTGTGTTTATCTGTTCATCTGCTGATGGACTCTTTTGGTTACTGTGAATTGTGCTGCAGTGAGCATTGGTGCACATGTATCTGTCTGCATTACTGCTTTTAGTTTCTTGGGTAGGTACCTAGAAATGGGATTGTTGGGTCATATGGTAATTCAAAGAAGACCTGAGAGTGCAGTGGTTAAGAGCTTGGCTATTAACCAAAAAAGTCAGTGGTTTGAACCTACTAGTTGCTCCAAAAGAGAAAAGACACGGTAATATGCTCCAAACCCACTGGCCACTCTGTGGGAAAAAGACTCAGTGTTCCGCTTCTGTAAAGATACAGCCTAGGAAACCCTATGGGCAGTTCTATCCAATCACATAAAGCCACTATGGGTTAGAATCAACTCCACAGCACATAAAAACAACATGGTAATTCTATTTTTATTTTTATTGTGAATATTTTCAAAGAAAAGTAAAAAGAAACAAAAATTTCAGAGTACTGATATATACGAGTCTGAATCAACTCAACAGCAGTGGGTTAGATTGATTGTTATGATTTTGCCAGAATTGTCTTCTCTGTTTCTTTCTCTGATTTCACTTACTGAAGTTGGTCCTCTTAACTACTGCTTTATGTTGATCCTTAATTAAATGAAAAAACATAGATAAAATAGTATAATGCCCAGTCATAAATTCAACACATGTAAATTCCTTCCTTTTCTCTTTTCCCCAAATACTTAGAAATGCTATGTAGGATTTGGGGCTGCAATCTCTACATCAAGATAAGACATACGAGATCTAAATAAAGATTCACGGACCTCGTTTTCTGCAGGGGACTCCTAGACCACAGGCATTGGAACCAGGTAGGTGGCCATCCAAACTGTGGTGATTCAGATGCACAATGTCTGGCTGGTTTTATTAGAAATATGAAGAGCACACTGTCGCAACTTTTTCTTTTTATGGTAGCAAGAACTTTAGCTCTTACAATAGGAAAGCAAGCCTATTCTAAACCAAAATAAGAAACTTCGTACAGTACTGAAGGATTTTTGACATCCCCATACCTAAGTCCTGGAGAGAGGACATGATGGTATGGGTGGACATGAGGAAGGAACTGACAACCAAAACTGAGTAAACCTGAAGTTTTGACAAAAATGCCAACAGAAAAGGTCAATTTCTTCCTAGACTGTGATCTAGAACGGGTGAAAAGTAGGCTCGCACGTGACCCTACCTACTCATTTATTTGTTTAGAAGAAAACCAATCTTCACACTGGAGATTTGGGAGCTCCAGAATAATTCCCCCCCCACACTAGAATTAGCCTGCTTCCCAAGAATTTGTTGGACTTGCTGACTGTTTATGAATTCCAGACCTGCCAACCAGATTTCCAGGAGGCCAGTTCTTAGCAGCCACTTCTAATTCAGAGATGATCCTGCAGCAAAGGTCTTCTCCCCACTGCTCGGATAAATCCAGGAAGATTGTGACTACCGTTGGTCTTGGGGATCCCCAGGTCTATTGCCTGAATCCCACTGAGTCTAGGCCAGAGATCCTGAGCACTCGCTGTACATCAAGGGGAGCTTATAGCTTTTAAAAAAATACTGACTTTAGATCTCTTGTAGTTGGATCTAGTCACCAGTGTTTCTAAAAGTTCAACAACTATATATGAATGTTGAGTGAACGTACAGCCAGAGTCAAAAACAACCACAATTATTCAGTGAAGTTTTATTTTTTACTTTTTACTTAACCTTATATACAAAGATATGTATTGTATTTAGGCAAAAGATTTATACGCAGAGAAAAAGGTTGAAAGACTGTGTCCTGGAAAGTTCCTTCATTAGACAAGATGTCAGGGGGATTTTATTTTCTTCTTCAGACTTTCTATATTTTCCAGTTTCTAGTATAATGAATATGTGTGTTTTATAATTCGGAGGCAGTTGCGATTAAGAACATAAACTTTAGTTTTAACTAAATCTGTGTCCCAATCTCAGTTCTGCCTGTGCTGCCTATTAGCTGAGTGACTTGGGCAAGGTTCCCCAAGGCTCAGAAGGAGCCCTGAGGGTGCACTGTTTAGGAGCTACAGTGAACTAATCAAGAGGTCAGCAGTTTGAATCCATCAGCTGCTCCTTGGAAGCCCCAGAGGGTCAGTTTGTGCCTGTCCTATAGGGTTGATATAAGTTGAACCTGACTCAAACACAACAGATTTGGTGTTGGCTTAAGGCCCAAAACAGTAAATGCCCACCTACAAGGGTGTTGAATGAAATAAGTGATAAAAGGTACATAAATCACTTAGCACACGTCTGGAATAACCCTGAATAGTTTTTGTTATAGATTTTGATCTGATAAAAAAAAAAGTTACTTAAAAAAAATTTTTTTTTCATGTCTACTGTCATGGTTGGAATTGTGTCCCCCCCAAAAATGTGTGCAGCCACGTGGCTGGGATATGGTTCCCAGTATCTTGGGACTGTCCTCCATTGTGTGGTTTTGCTAACCTGTATGTTAAAGGATTAGGGTGGGGCTGTGAATTCCTGCTGTGGGGGGAGTTTCTCTGGAGTATGGCTTGCCCCACCCTTAATGCTTTTAGCTTGCAAGGAATAAAAGGAAAGAGAAACAAAGGACAATTTGAGAACCTCGCTACTATCAAGCAAGCAGCACTGGGAGCGGAGCGCGTCCTTAAGATCAGAGGTTCTTGCGTGAGGACGCTCCCTGGACAAAGACTGATGCAATACCAGACTTTCCTCCAGAGCCGACAAGGGGAAAGTCTTTCCCTGGAGTGGACAGCCGACAAGGGGAAAGTCTTTCCCTGGAGTGGACACCCTGAATATGGACTTGCAACCTACCGGACTGTGTAAGAATAAATCTTTCTTTGTTAAAGCCATCCACTCTGTGGTATTTCTGTTAGAGCAGCCTCACTGACTAAAACATCTACTTTCTTTTTTTTTAATCTGCATTTATTTTTATTTTTATTTTTATTTAACATAACTGAGTGAAAATGTACATTCACGTATAAATTTACATGCCCACCTATATGCAGCTTCCACTGCTCTCCCTGTCCGGTGACTGCACACTGTTCCTCTCTGCTCCATACATGTCTCATCCTCCCAACAGCCTTCTTTCCCCTCCTCTCAGTCCACTCCCCTTCCTCCAGCCAGAGGTCAGCAAGATGATATCCTATAGATGTATAGAACCATAAAGTGCTTCCAATATATGGTCACTCTGCATTGCCAAGTCCAATCCATTCCTGTCCAAAGAGTGGACCTTTGTTATAATTTATGGGAAAGGGCAGCATCAGGGCCAGGGGCCATGCTCTCAGAGGAACCCCAAAACCGCTGGACCATCAATTGAGGTCTTTTAGTGGAGATCTCATGATGCACCCCTTTTTATTCTTGTGTTATCAGTGAGACTCCTCTCTGTGAGCTCCATCTTGGCTATGTCTGGTGGTGGCCGGGTGCCATCCGGTTCTTCCAGTCCCAAGTCAATGTAGGCACCCGCTCTTGTGGGTCGCTCTGTCTTCTCGGTTGTCTTTACCGCATGTCATTTTGGTCCTCCGTGAGCATCCGTTCCTGCTGAGTTGGGACCATTTGCTGTGCCATGTCTAGTTTCAATGACATTTTTGGAAAAAAAGAAGTTTACAGTCATACCTAGAATCTTGTAAAGGTGAAGACCTCATAGACATGGAGGATCTGCAAGAGAATTCAAGGCAGCATAATAACTTGAGTTCAGGAAATTAATTCCTGGGTCATGTTTTTTAAAAAGCCACCTAAGGTGGTAAGTTTAAAGAGTGGTGAAAAAGCAAGTCCTGAAATGATTGATTCATAAGCACATCGATGTGCTGCTGCTTCAAAAGCATCCCTCAGATAGCTTTTCACAGAGTGAATGGGATCAGGAAATAATGTAATCACACTATTTGACTTGATTTGTGTAAAAAACATAGTGGCCAGCATTGGAATCTCAGAAAACCCTCTGCTTGATGGACACAGACGTGGAGGACCTCAGCTTCTCCACAACAAATTGGCACATTCTTTCCACAGCACTGTTGATAATTTTGTAAACAATCCGGGATTTTCATATCATGCTGCAATCAGGGCAGCGAGGAGTCAGGTAACAATTGTTAGATTTTCTCCAGTGGAAAGACCCAGTTTGAATCCCAGCTCCACCACTTACCAGCTTTGTGACTTCACTTCAAACTTAACCACCTTGGGGGTCATTTTCTCATCTGTAAAGGGGGTGATAATTCCCGCCTCACCGAAATGCTGCTGAACTAAATAAAGCAAGTTCGTTCCACCTGTTGCTGTAGACGAAAATTCAGAGACAGCAAGGGGTTCAAGATATGCTTTACTAGCAGGTAAGCTGGCAAATCTAGGGGAACAGTGAGAACAACTTCCCCCCGGAAAACTGTTTGGGTTACATTTCCAGCAGTTTTTATAGCCAGATTTCAAAGGGATTAGCATTTGAAAATCATCACAGAACATGCTGGGGTTCGAATTTCAAGACACAACCCAGAATTTCTTTAAAGGTTAAATTTTATTAAAAAATATGCCCAATAGGAAAAATAACTGGTGCACCAGGGACGCACTCCAATCTGTGCAGAGAAGAGGTGACCTCGAGCTTCCGCAGCACCCAGTATTTAAGCCGTGAGATCTCAAGGTAAGGAGAGGGGAGCTGATCATTGTATGGATTGGTTGAGGCAATACGGAATTTTTGCAGGTTGCAAAATGTAGCCGTTGGTGAATATGTCAGCTACATTGGCGAATGTTTCAACCACATGGAATTTCTGTAAGCTGTAAAAGTGGATGTTTCAATAGCTTGTGATTAGGGCTGGCTCCGGGGGCTCTGTAAGGCTGCCTCTAGGCTTTTGTCCTTCCTAAGATAAGGGTGAAACCATCCTAGGGTTTTTCTTGTTATTCTTCTGCCAAGTTATTTACTGGAGCCTTCTATCTTGAATTTTCACTGCCCTTTGCCCAAGAAGGAATCTGAGGTTCAGAATGGAGTTTACTTATGTTTCATTCCAACAAACAATAGCCAGGAGTCACAAGATTTCATTGCGTCGCAAGATTTCGTTACATCTTATCAAACAGTGTGAATTACTCAAAATTTCATTATGTCTCTGTCTGAGGTCCTAATCAATTTTACTTCCCCGGAGATAGGGAGAGGAAGGCAGACCTGCTAATCCAATCTGGAGTGATAACTGAGACAGAGGATGGAATGTAGTTTAATAACCTAAGTGACCTTTGTTAGATTCTTGCATTCACCAACAGGAAGGCTGTGCACCTGGGATGAGATGCCGTGTGTGACAGCCTAGAATAGACCCTGACAGCCAGCAGGATCCACGTGCCGCTTCTCCCCTCCCAGGACAGCCTGCTTCGAGAGGCAAACCCAAGAAAACCATGCCCGTACCGAGCACGGCTGCTTCAGCGAGAGCCGCCAGCTCATTTCCATCGTGAGGCCAACATGGCCAGTGAATAACCTCTGTACCAAGCAGTGAGGGCGTTCAGAGAGGTGACTGAGATCTAGACTTGCCCTCAAGAAGCAACTCTACTAGCCAGCTCTTCATCCACCGGAACAATTTAAACGCTTAATGGAGGTTTTAAATAGACAATGACCACATCTGCTCTTTTGAATGACGATACTTCTGAAGTTTCTAAATATAAACTTAAACCATAATACTTCCTGCACGTACATAGGCACACATACACACACACACAAGTCCTTTAGACACGAGAGTGGTTTTCTCCACCTGTCACGGCCTCTTCTCTTTGAAAATTTCAAATATAAGAAAAAGCTGAAAGTGGTACAGTGAAAACCCATGTGCTGTTTACTTAGATTTATCTTTAAATTTTGCCACATTGGCTTTCTCTCTTTCATTTTTTGCTGAGCCATCAAAGAGTTAACTATAAACACAGTGACACTTCCCCCCAGATACTGCAGTGTGTAACTTCTACAAACAAGGTCTTTCCTCCTATGTGATCATAAAATAATTCTCATTCAAGAAATCTATTATTGTAAATTTATACGTGAATGTACATTTTCACTCAGTCATGTTAAATAAAAATTTTAAAAAAGCACAAAAAAAGAAATTTATTATTAATACTATACCATCCAAAAACACCAAGCCTCTTACTGTTGAGATGATTCCAACTCATAGCAATCCTGTGGCATTACCTCATATACATGCACTAAAATGTTCTTGATTGTCCAGTTAAGTTGTACTTTGTTTGTTGTTTTCTTTTAATCCAGGATCCAAAAAAAAAATTGCATTTAATTGTCCTGTCTTGTCTAGCCACTTCTGAAATCCAGCCTGTCCTCCTGTGGAGCTGGAGCTTAAGTTTCCTTATTGATGTTTCTTAACATACAATGGGTGTCAGAACCAAAGATAGGTCCCCAACCAATTTTCAGCTTCATTTTTTATCTATTTAGGTGGGTTCTTTTTTTCTTTTTTCCACAAAGTGGTTTGTGCCGAATATAATCCCATTATTTTTCAGTTTTTAACTTTAAACAACATTTAAGTGGAATAATAAATGTTAGCATCATGTTCACAGTGACATATTTGTCCAGGGAAGGAATGGAACATTCATCTTGGGGCACCTTCAATTCAGATCCTGTGAGAGGACCAAGTCGGAGCCCTGGGAGACTTCCAGATCAGAGGAGAATCCACTGGGTATGCTTAGGACCCAACAGAACCAGATGAGTTCGGTGTCCTAGGAGCAAGGAAGGAACAGAGTGCACACGTGATGAGAAAGGACTAGTGACTGAGCGGCTTCCAGTTTTAGCTCAGGATGCAAATTAGTTCTCAAAGACCAAGCCGAGAGAGGTGCCTAGTGGCCTGGAGCTGTGACAGCAGGAGTCAAATCAGATAACCTTCTGGCAGGGAAGGGTGAAACCCAGGCGAGAGGTGCAAAGCTTCCAGCCTCAGTTCTCCTGAGGCAAGACTCTTTCAGGTAAAGAAACTAAAGTGAGCAGGCACCAGGACCTGTAGGGGGGCAAAAATCCAGGAACAATCATCAGAAAGAGAAGTTGCTTAAGAGATCATGAAGGGACAAGCTGAGGGACAAAAGCCAATTCAGTTGGGAGGACCAGGGAACAAGTGGAAAGAATCTGTGTCCTTGACAACGCCCAGTAACTGAAGAGCAACTGAATTAGAGCAACTGACTCCAAAATTGCCCCACTTCTAGACTTCTTGTTATTTAAAATAATATATTGCCTTACTAGTTTTGGGCGGGGCGGGGTGGCACGGTAGGGGTGGGGTGGGGTGGGGCAGATTCAACCTAAATCAGTGAATTAGGAAACTCTAACAAGAAAAAAATGAATAAGATGCTTAAGAGCCAGGAGAATTAAGTGGAAATATCAAATGGGTAAACATAACATAGTCACAATGACTACAACAAATCTACTCAACTCGGTAAACAGATCTTAGAAATACCATTGTGGTGAAAAGTTTGTGACAAACAAGCGTATCAACCAGTAAACCAGTGACTTAAAGGATCAGAGAGAAAAGTAGAAGGGTAGGCAAAAGGACAATCTGCTGTGCAGGCCCTCAGTTTGTTAAGGTAAGACAGGACATATTTTATACACATATATACACACACTCAGGGAGCCCTGGCGGCATAGTGGTAAAGTGCTACTGCTGTTAACCTAGAGATCGATTGTTCAAATCCACCAGGCACTCTCTGGAAACTGTGGGACAGTTCTACTCTGACCGACAGGGTCGCTGTGAGTTGGAACCAACTCAGTGGCACCTAACAACAACAACAAGACACACACAGAGAGACATTGTTAGGTGCCCTCGACTTGATTCTGGCTCATAGAAATTGTGTGTGGCTGAGTTGAATTGCCCCACAGTGTTCTCCTTGTGGAAGCAGATCACTGGGTCTTTCTCCCTCTCCTCAGAGCTGCTGGGTGGGTTCAAACTCCCAATCTTTCAGTTAGTCAGTTAGCAGCCAAGTGCTTAACCGTTGTGCCATCAGGGTTCCTCTGTATATGAACGTATATGTATATCCATGCACATTTCTATCTATGCATAACTTGCCATCAAGTTATGCAACTGCTGAAGTGCAAAACAGGTTTGAGGTGCTCTTGCCACCTAATGGGAATTTTTGCTAGCGTAACTAGAAGAAGTGGAGCTTTCACAAAGCACTAGTTTTATTAAGGTTTCAAAGCAACGTGAGCAAGCAGAGCAGGAAGCGTCATGACCCTGTTCCCATGGTTGTGCTTCTCAGTTGTACGCTGCCCTCGTCAGACACTGAATCATCAGAGTGAGATTGTGCAACACTTATTTATGTCCAAGGAATTCACCCACAGCACTTTAGTTCTCTTTAGTCCAAATCTTACTTCAGAGTTGTTCACAGGATCAAGAATGAATTTAACAAGTTCTGTTTGCAAATTGAACCCTAAAATTCTTTTTTTCCTTTAAAATGGTCTGTGCATGGAGGAGGAAAGCATATTTCAACCTGAGCGACCATATACACAAAACAGCCACATTTTACTTAGAATGTGGTTATCCACCACTTCTTTCCTGTTCCTCAAATCCCCAGATTCTTAATGGTCGGTGGAGGAGGGGATCCCAACAGCTGCAAGTTTCCAACCTAGCATTCCCTAACTGGTGTCGAATGACTAGGCAGGAAGTTTTGGTGACTCTAGATGATTTATTCAGTTTGTCAGCTTGTTCCACCACAGGAAACAATAAGAGGCTTTTGTTTGTGTTTCTGTGTGTAGGGTGTGAGGGACAAAGAGCAGAAAATAGCCGTATAATAAAACCTTAGTCCTCTCTTTTCCTCTCTCAAAAGAGGTCTTTATCTTTAAATTATTAAAAATATAACACAAAAATAGAATAAATACTGTATTGTGGCTCTACATTCTTTTTCATATTTGTTTGGAAAAGCTCTCTTTCCTCCTTTATATATAAAAAAGAATAATCCATGACTACATGCTAATCATAAAATATTCAAACAATTCCAGAAGTAGAGTGAAAAACCAAAGTCTCCCTTCCTTGTCCTTGCCAAAAAAAACTCCAAGTCTCCAACTCTTACAGAAAAGTTCTGATAACTATAGAAGACATATTGAAAGCAACAGGCAATTCCAAAATACAGAAAACAGAAAGGCAGAAATCATTGAAAATGAACCCCATATTGTATTTCTGTCCCAGGAAATGCCAAGGAAAATCATGGCAGAGTGTCTGAATGTAGATCAGAGCTGTTGTTTTGTGCCATCAGTTGATTCTGCATCATAATGACCCTATGGGACACAATAGAACTGTCCCCCATAGGGCTACCAAGGAGAGGCTGGTGGATTTGAACCACCAACCTTTCAGTAAGCTGCCTAAACTTTTAACCACTATACCACCAGGGCTCCAGTTCAGGGTAGCTCCCCTGCCAATAAACGTACAATGAGCCAGAAATATCTGGGTCTGTGTGTACTTGGGTACTGCTGCCTCTAGCTAGCTGGGTGCCATTGGGCAACTTTGGTTTTCCCTGTCACAATACTGGCATGACAATAGCAGCATGAAATGAGATCATGTATGCAAAGCACCTAGCAAGTACCTGACAGGCAGCATGCTCGGTCTTCAACAAATACTAGTTTTCCTCCCACCTCTGCAGGTACTTTTCTGCATCTAAAGCACAAATCAGTTTACTTCTAGTGAAGTTCAAATCATGCCCGAATATTTGGAAGGAAAAAAAGAGCAGGCTTTGTTCTCCTGTCAGGCTGCCCAGAGCATGTCACTGGAATTCAAGGTTGATCATTAAAGGCTGATGCAGAAATAGATCTCCACTGCGTTTGGGTTCAAGCAGTACAACTGGATTCAGGCAAGAATGCTCAGGATTAAGAGATTCTCATAGTATTGGGTAGGTTATCTCTTGGAATTCTGTATCACTAAGTGACTGATTCCAAGACCAAGTTGAATAATTGGGAATCCTTGCAAGGACACTGGAGTCTTTTTAATTATGTGTTATAGTACTTAACATAGCTATTTGGGAGATTGGAAGATTCGGTGCAACGACTCATCCGTTTTTGCAACCAAGAAAATTGTTCTGCCATCATTCAACAGTCAAGCTCATAATAAGGTAACAATATCTTGTGAGACCCATCTTTCTGTTTGTCATACTATTGTGACTTGTGCGGTATTATGATATTAGTGTTTCACATGCCAGCCACTAGCATTTCAAATTTCGGCATGGTCACCCGTGATGGACAGAGTCACACTGGGCAAAAAGCCCTGGTGATCCACTTCCGAAAACCAGCCAGTATGGGTCACAGAATACTGCTTGAGACTTTGACTTACTCTGGACAAGTCATCTGAAGAAGAGCACGTTTGATAAAGGGGGGAACAGCGAAAGCAAGGGAAACCTTCAACGAGAAGGATTGACACATACAGGTGACAATGGACTCAAACATAATGACGATAATGAGATGAAGCGGGACTGGGCAACGTATCATTCTACCATACATAGGGTCGCGTGAATCACAGCCAGTTCGCTAACACTTGCAATAACAACTCTTGTGGGAGGTAAAAGAATCATGATTAAGGCTGTGGTCCAGGGACTGACTGCCGCCGGGATCCACCGCCTTTTCTGCGCTATGTAAAACCTTGAGTGCCCTCTACTGGTTATATTCCAGAAAGTCGTGCTACAAACGGTTTTACAGAGGCCTCAAACGTTCAAAAAAAAATTACCGTGCTTTACATAAAAGTTTACACTCCAAGTCAATTTGTTATGCAAAAACTTGTACACACACACCGCAGCTGTGTAACTCCAGCCACTCTCCCGCATTCTGCGACAGCACACTCCTCTGCTTCCTGTCATTCCTGTGTCCCTTCAGTCAGCTCCTCTGTCTCCACACTCTCCTCTTGCTTCAGCCAAGAAGCACACTCTTTGCCACTATCATTTTATGTCTTACACCCCAATACAGTCTTTGAAGAGTTGGCTTCAGGAATGGTTTCAGTTCCCGGCTGTCAGAGAGTCTGTGGGCCAGGTCTTGCTCTGATCCTCCAGTCCCTCAGATCACCAAGTCTGGTCTTTTTAATAGAGTTTGGGCTGTGCACACTCATTTTTCTCCCACTACATCAGGGACTGCATGGCATATTCCCAGACACGGCAGTCACTGGTGGTGTTTGGGCACCATCTAGCTCTTCTGGTGTCATGCTGATAGGGTTTCTGGATTATATGACCTTTTCTGTCTCTTGGGCTCATGCTTTCCTTATGCCTTTGATGTCTTTCACCGCCTCTGCTCCAGGTGGGTTAGGACAAATTGATGCTACTTAGATGGCTGCTTGCTAGCTTTAACACCCCATATACCAGTCACCAAGGTGAGATGCAGAACTTTTTTTTTTTAATTGGTTATGTAAATTGACCTAGATACTCCCTGAAACCATGCTCCCCAGACCCCTGCCCCTGCGAGTCTGGAGGACTCACATTTTTAAATAATGCTTTAGATATAATCGTTTGTCTCCGGTATATGCACTATCAAGTGACCATCTTCTGAAGACTTGTTATCTAAAAAACCAATGACACTTTATTTTTGGTGGAGGAGTAATACAGCGTGATTCCTCAAAAATCTGTCCACGATACCATTTTCAATGTGATTAATTATGTCCATTGGATCCCAGTTTCTAAAGTAATCAGCATCTGAGTAGAATAATTCAATGAAATAAAGTGATCTCCCAAAAATATTTAACTCAGTTTTCCATTTAGAAAAAACATCTTGTTGACAGATACACAGAACCTCTCTGTACTAGTTTTGCAACTTTCTGTGTCTGTATTTATTTCAAAATGAAAAGTTAAAAAAATCATGACTTTACTTTGTGTTTCTAATTCGCTCAAGTCTTTCTTTGAGCTTTTTAAACATACAAAATACCAAAGAAATAGAAAAGGATGCATCACTTAAAATTTGTATTTTCTATTATTTTTCCTTCTTTGCTTCTCATTCTGCTAGTTCTCTAAAGATCTGCAAGAACCAGTGTCCACACTCATCTACCAGCAGAGCTAGCAGAGACTTCTACTGTAAATTAGCTCACTGCTTTTCATATATACCTTTTTTTACAGCAGAATCTTTAACTTCTAGTTCCTCATTAAACAGTTAACACACACATTGTTTTATGGCATTGGTTAACAATCCCATAACAGGTCCGCACTCTTCCTTTTCAACCCTGGGTTCCTTGTTACCAGCTTTCTTGTTCCCACCTGCCTTCTAGTCCTTGCCCCTGAGCTGGGGTGATACTTTTTTTTTTTTTATTTAACATAACTGAGTAAAAATGTACATTCACATGTAAATTTACATGCCCCCCTATATGCAGCTTCCACTGCTCTCCCTGTCCGGTGACTGCACACTATTCCTCTCTGCTCCATACATGTCTCATCCTCCCAACAGTCTCCTTTCCCCTCCTGTCCGTCCACTCCCCTTCCTCCAGCCAGAGGTCAGCAAGATGATATCCTATAGATGTATAGAACCATAAAGTGCTTCCAACATATGGTTACTCTGCATTGCCAAGTCCATTCCATTCCTGTCCAAAGAGTGGACCTTTGTTATAATTTATGGGAACGGGCAGCATCAGGGCCGGGGGCCATGCTCTCAGAGGAACCCCAAAACCGCTGGACCATCAATTGAGGTCTTTTAGTGGAGATCTCATGATGCGCTTCTTTTTATTCTTGTGTTGCCAGTGAGGCTCCTCTCTGTGAGCTCCGTCACGGCTATCACTGGTGGTGGCCGGGCACCATCCGGTTCTTCCGGTCCCAGGTCGATGTAGGCACCCACTCTTGTGGGTCTCTCTGTCTTCTCGGTTGTCTTTACCGCATGCCATTTTGGCCCTCGGTGAGCATCCATTCCTGCTGAGTTGGGACCATTTGCTGTGTCCTCGGATGGCAGCTTGGCAGCTTTTAAGACCCCAGATGGCGTGATACTTTAATCTCCTTTTATGGACCTGGCAAATCTTTGATTGAATGGTGAACCTCAGGAGTCACTTCATTACTGATTGCTGAGCTCAAAGAGTGCCCAGGGGCCGTGCTCTCAGGATTTTTCCAGTCTCCACCAGGCCAGCCATTCTGTTCTTTCCTTTTCCAGTTAGTTTTGTTCTCCACTTTTCTCCAGCTCTGTCCGGTACCCTCTCTGTTGTGATCCGTGTCAGAGCAGTCAGTGGTAGCCAGTACCATCTAGAACAAAAAGCAAACCCACTGCTATTGAGTCAATTCCGGCTCGTAGAGACCCTATAGGACAGAGTAGAGCTGCCCCATGGAGTTTCCCAGAAGCAACTGGCAGATTTGAACTGTCAACCTTTTTGGCTAGCAGACATAGCACTTAACCACTAGGCCACCGGGGTTTCCAAGTACCGTCTAGTTGAACTGAATGCAGCCCACTGAAGGCCATGGTAGATGTGGTCCATTAGTCCTTTGCACTAAGCCTTCCCTTGTTTCTTTAGTTTTTTTCATTCTTCCTTGTTCCTGAAGGGGTAAGAATAGTGGAATATCCTAGACGGCGATACATAGGCATTTATGACCCCAACCACCACTCTCCAGAGTGGAATGCAGAACATTTTCTTTACAAACTATGTTATGCCAGTTGAGCTAGCTGTTCTACGAGATCGTGGTCCCCATAGCCCACGAGCTAGCAGTTCAGTCCCTCAGAGAGTTTGACTGTGTCTCTGGAGCTTCCATTGCCTTGTCTTGTACAAAGTTGTGCTGGCTTCCCAACGTTGTATATGGTCTTACCTTTCACCAGTTACCACTTATGGATCGTCTATTTAGTGTTTCTCCATCCCCTCACGTTCCCTCCCTGGTAATCATCAAAGATTGTTTCTTTTTATGTGTTAACCTTTTAATGAGTTCTTAAGTAGCAGTCTCGTACAATATTTGTCCTTTTGTGATTGAATTATTTCACTCAGCATACGCCGTACAGTTTCCCTCATTTTAATGAGATACTTCACAGACTCAACATTGTTCTTCACTGTTGTGTAATATTTCATTTTGTATATGTACCACAGTTTGTTGATCCGTTCATCTGCTGATGGGCATCTAGGTTGTTTCCAGCTTTTTGCTGTTGTGACAAATGCTGCAATGAACACGGAAGTGTGTATGCCAATTCTCGCAACAACTTTTGTTCCTCTAGGATATATTTCTAGAAGTGTGATAGCTGAGTCCTATGGTATTTCTATTTCTAGCTTCTAAGGAAGCATCATATTGTTTTCCAAAATGGTTGTATCATTTCACATTCCCGTCAGCAGTGTATCAGAGTTCTGATTGCCTGCAGCCTCTCCAGCATTTGTTATTTTCTGTTTTAGTAATTTGTGCCACTGATGCTGGGGTGAAATAGTGTGTCTTTGTGGTTTTGATTTGCATTTATTTCTCCAATGGCTAGTGATCAAGAACATTTCCTCATGTGTCTGTTGGCTACTTAAATGTTCTCTTTGTGAAGTGTGTGTTCATTTACTTTGGCCAGTTTTTAATTGGGTCTTTTGTGTTTTTGTTGTAGAGGTGTTAGATTTCCTCGTAGATCTTAGAAATTAGACCTTTGTCTGATTTGTAATAGGCAAAAATTTTCCCCCACACTGTAGGTTCTCTTTTTACTCTCTTGGTGAAGACTTCATGAGCACAAGTGTTTAACTTTTAGAAGATCCCAATTATCTAGCCTATCTTCTAGAGCTTGTGTGTTTATTGTTGGTTATGATTTGTATCCTGTTAATGCCATGTATTAGGGCCTCTAGCAATGATCTTATTTTTTCTTCTATGAACTTTATTGTTTTTTGCTTTGTATTTAGGTTTTTGATCCATTTTGAGTTAGTTTTCGCATATAGTATAAGGTGTGGGTCCTGTTTCATTTTATTGCAATTGGACATCCATTTGTTAAAAAGATTGTCTTTTTTCTATTTGATGGACTTTGGGCCCTTATTGAATATCAGCTAACCATAGGTGGATGGATTTACATCTGGATTTTCAATTCTATTTCACTGATCAATTTGTCTATGGTTTTATAGCAGGTTCTGAAATCAGGTAGTGTGAGTCTTCCTACTTTATTCTTTTCAGTAGTGCTTTACTTATTTAGGACTTCTTCCCTTTCCATACAATAAGTTAATGATAAGTTTTTCTGCTTCTTTTAAAGAATGTTGTTGGTACTTGAACTGAGATTGCATTGTAATTGTAAATTGCTTTGGGTAGAATTGTCATTATCACAACTTTGAGTCGACATAGCATCAATATGGTGTGTTTTTCCATTTATGTAGATCTCTTATGGTTTCTTACAAGTGTTTTGTACTTTTCTTTGTATAGATGTTTTACAACCCTTGTTAGATTTATTCCTGTTTTTTTTAGAGGCTATTATAAATGAAGTTGTCTTCCTGATTTCTTTTTCATTGTCCTCTTTATTGGTGTTTAGGAATCCAACTGATTTTTGTAGGTTTATCTTGTATCCTGCTAATCTTCAGTGGGTTTTTTTTTCTCCCCCCCTGCTAACGGTGAATGTTTCTATTAGTTCAAGTAGTCTTCTTGTGGAGTCTTTTGGGTTTTCTATGTAAAGCATCACTTCATCTGCAAATAGGGAAAGTTTAACTTGTTAACTTCTCCATTACCAATCTGAATGCCCTTTCTTTTTTTCTTTTTTCCTTATTCTTCTAGCTAGGACTTCCAGCACAACATTAAATAGGAGTAGTGATAAAGAGAACCCTTGTCTTGTTGCTGTTGCCAAAAGGAATGTTTTCAGCCTCTCTCCATTACGAATGGTGTTGGCTGTGGTTTTATATAGGTGTCCTTTGTATGTTGAGAAATCTCCCTTCTCTACCTATTTCATTGAGAGTTTTTATTAGGAATGAGTGTTGGACTTTGTCTAATGACTTTTATGCATCCACTAAGATGATCATATGATTGTTTCCTTTTTTTATGTGGTGGATTACACCAATTGATTTTTCTATTGTTGAATCATCCTTGCATATCTGGTATGAATTCTACTTGGTCACAGTGTGATATTTTTTTATATGGTGCTGAATTCTATTGGGTAGGACTTTGTTAAAAATTTTTGCATCTATATTTGTGACCAAGTTTGGCTTGTAGTTTTCTTTTTTATGGTGTCTTTGTTCGATTTTGGCAACAGAGTTATGCTGGCTTCATAGAATGAATTCAGAAGTATCCCTCTTGTCATCCAGTGCTGCTTTAACAGAAATACCACAAGTGGATGGCTTTAACAAAAAGAAGTTGATTCTGTATATTCCAGTAGGTTACAATCCAAATTCAGGCTATCAGCTCCAGGGGAAGGCTTTCTCTGTTGGCCCTGGAGAAAGGGCCTTCTTGTCAATCTTCCCCTGGATTGGGAGCTTCTGAGGCCCAGGGACGCCAGGTCCTTTCCGAAGGAGGTGTTCTGTTTCCAGCTCTGCTTCTTGGTAGTACCAGGTCCCCAAATGTCTGTTGGCTTCCCTTTCCTTTATATCACAAGAGATTGCCTCAAGTCCTGTCCCACCCACACAACTGCCGCCCATCCTTCCCCATTAACATCATAGAGGCAGGGTTTGCGATACATAGGAACATCTCATAATACTGGTAACCACGGCCTAGTCAAATTGCTACACATATTTTTTGGGGGACACAGTTCAGTCCATACCTTCTTTTTCTATGTTCTGAAATAGTTTGAGTAGTACTAGTGAAAAGTCTTCTGTGAATGTTTGGTAGAATTTTTCAGTACAGTCATCTGGACTTCGGCTTTTTTGTTGAGAGTTTTTTAAATTACCTTTTCAATGTCTTGTTGTGGGTCTATTCAGATTTTCAACATCATTTTGTGTTAGGTTGGGTAGCTAGTATGTTTCTAGAAATTTGCCTGTTTCTTCTAGATTTTCAAATGTGTTATAGTTTTTCATAATACTCTGTTATGATACTTTTTATTTCAGTTGGGTCTATTGTAATGTCCCCAATGTCATTTCTTGTTTGGATTGAGTCTTTTCCTGTTTTTCTTTTGTCAGTTTAAACAATGGCTTGCCAATTTTGTCAATTCTTGCAAAGAATCAACTTTTGATTTTGTTAATATTTTGTATTGGTTTTCTGGTCTCTATTTCATTTGTTTCTTAATTACTTCCTTTCTTCTGGTGTTATGGGCTTCTTTTGCTGTTCTCTTTTTATTTGTTTGAGTTGTGTAGCTAATGTTCAGATTTTGTCCATTTCTTCTTTTTTGGTATGTGCATTTATTGATATAAATTGTCTTCTGTGGGCTGCTTTTGCTGCATCTCAAAGATTTTTGTATGATGTGTCTTCTTTCTCAGAATTTTTGTATTCTGCCTTTGATTTCTGCTATTACCCAGTGGTTTTTAAGCAGAGTAATATTGTTTCTTCGTATTATTTCTTTCCTCGTTCTGCCTATTGTTAATTTCTGCTTTGATGGTGTTGTGATCAGAGAAAATACCTTGTATTATCTCGGTGTATTGGGATTTATTGATGGTTGCTCGGTTATCTAAGATGTGGTCCATTCTGGAGAATGTTCCATTTGTACTGGAAAAGAATGTGTACTTTGCACACTATGTATGTCTATCAGGTTAAGCTGGCTGACTGCACTCTTTAGCTCTTTTGCATCTTTGTTGAGTTTCTTTCTATATGTTCTATCCTTTATCAAGAATGGTATGTTGAAGTCTCCTACTGTTATTGCAGAACTGTCCATTTCTCTTTTCAGTGCCATTCCATTATTAGGTGCTTGGATGTTTATTATGGTTAAGTCTTCATGATGGATCATCTCTTTAATCATTATATAATGCCCTTCTTTGTCTTTTATGGTGGATTTTGCTTTAAAGTCTATTTTATCTGTAATTAATATTGCCACTCCAGCTCTTTTTGGGTAGCAATTTGCTTGATACATGTTTTTCCATACTTTGATTTTTAATAAATTTTTGTCTTTGTTCATGTATCACTTGTAGGCAGAATATTAATGGATCCTGCTTTTTTATCCTTTCTGTCACTCTTCATCTCTTTAAAGGTGCTTTAGGCCATTTACATTCAGTATAATTTTTGACAGGTGTGCATTTACTTCTGTTATTTTGTAGTATTTTTTTTGTGTGGTGCTGACATTTTCTTTGTTCCATTTACTCTTCTGCACTGAATCTTTTTGTTCATGGATTTATTTTATTTTTGTAGATTTTTGTTTTTATTGAGACTTTATGTATTCCTTCTTTATTTTGATGAGTATTTTTTGTGGTTGAATTGAAATTTACCCTTATTTTCCTAAGTTTACTGCATTCCACTCCATTAGAAAGTTCTGTACCTACACTGTTTGTCCCTCTTTTATTGTTCTGGTGTTATTATTTACACATGAATCTCTCTAGTTCCTTGTTGTAATTCTTTTTGTTTTAGATAGTCCTTGAGAGTTCATTTCCTAGGCTGGTGTGTGGCTGGTACAATCTTCCGTCCTAGATTCAGGCTGTGGTCTGATGTTGTTTGTTCTCAGATCAAAGGGATTCTCTTTAATAGTTCTTGTAAGTGTGGTTTGGTTTTTACATATTCCCTTAACTTCTGTTTATCTGGAAATGTCCTAATTTCCCCATCATATCTGAATGAGAGTTTTACAGGATATTTTATTCTTGGTTGGCAATTTTCTTTACACATATCATCCCATTGCCTTCTTGATTTCATGGTTTCTGCCAAACAATCAGAGCTTAGTCTTAACCGTTTTTCTTCTGTATGTGAGTTCTTGTTTTAGTCAAGCTGCTCTTAGGATTTTTTTTTCCTTTGGTTTTAGTAAGTGTGATTATAATACGCCTTGGTGATTTTTTTAAGCGTTTCATAGATTGAATTGTGTCCCCCCAAAAAATGTGTGTAGCAATTTGCCTAGGGATGATTCCCAGTACTGTGTGATATTCCTGTATGCTGTAAACTCTGCCTGTATCGTGTTGCTGTGAGTGGGAATCAACTCGATGGCTGTGGATTTGGTTTTATGATGCTAATAGGGAAGATGGGCAGCAGGTGTGTTGGTGGGGTAGGATTCACTCTGTTATTTTGTATTGTGACTTGAGGCAATCTCTTGTGACATAAAGTAAAGGGAAGTCAGCAGGGAGTTGGGAAACTCATAGCACCATGAAGCAGTGCTGGGAGCAGACCATGTCCTTGGAAAGGACCTGGGGTCCCTGTGTCTCAGAAACTCCCACTCCAGGGGAAGACTGACAAGAAGGCACTTCCTCCAGAGCCAACAGAGGAAGTCTTGTACTGGAGCTGACACCCTGAATTCAGACTTTTAGCCTACTGGAGACAGAATAAGCTTCTCTTGTTAAAGCTAACCACTTGTGGCTTAGATGACTAAGACATAGGGTCTATCGTATATGGGGTTCATTGAGTTTCTTAGATGGTTAGCTTTTCATCTTTCATGATCGTAAAGAAGTTTTCTGTCAGCAATTCTGCAACAATCTTCACTGCATTTTCTGTTTTCTCCCTGTTCTAGAACTCCAATTACCCACAAATTTTTCTTTCAATTGTACCCCACATAATTCTCAGAGTTTCTTCATTTTTCTTCATTCTTTCTTCTGATCTTTCCTTAAAGTTGTATCTAACTGCTTGTCTTTGATTTCCTTGATCTTGTCTTCCCTCATTTCAAACCTGCTCCTCAGTCCTTCCGTAACACTGTTGATTTATGAAATCATGTTGTTTATCTTTTGGATTTCTAATTGTTGTTTTTGTGTGATTTCTAGTTGTGAATTTATTTTGTCATTTTGTTTCTGTAATATTTTCCTGAGTTCTGTGAAGTTGTCTGCCTTTTCCATGAATTTATCTATTTTTTTTCTCATTTTTTACTTCTTTGGATAGCTCTGAATATCAAACATTTGAATTCTTTGTCAGGTAGTTCTAGTGGCTTTTCTTCTGCTGGAAAGTCATCTGCCCATCCAGAAACATATCTCTTTTTTCCTCCCTCTTTTTTCCTCTATGTAATACACACATGAACCTGAGGGCCCACCCAGGCTGGGACTCAGTCCTCTTCTTGGCTTGCCTACTGACCCCTGCTGGGAGTACAGCAACTCACATTTGGACTGATTTCCATTCATTCCTCCTCCCACCCATTATGGGTTGAATTGTGTCCCCCCAAAATGTTTGTCAACTTGAGTAGGCCATGATTTCCAGTATTGTGTATCTGTCTATTATTTTGATTAAACATAGTTATCCTACATTTTGTGAATCCTGAACTCTATGATGTTAATTGCACAGAATTAGAAGCAGTTGTGTTAATGAGGCAGTACTCAGTCTCTAGCATTAAGTTGTACCTTGAGTCAATGTCTTTTGAGATATAAAAGAGAGAAGTGATCAGAGAGGAGAGAGATGTCCTACAACTAAGAAAACAGCACTGAGAGTAGAGTGCATCCTTTGGACATGGGATCCCTGTGCTGAGAAGCTCCTAGACCAAGGGAAGATTGGTGGTAAAGACCTTTCCCCAGGATTGACACAGAGAGAAAGCCTTCTCCTGGACTGGCACTCTGAATTTGGACTTCTAGCTTCCTAGACTGTGAGAGAATACACTTCAGTTGGTTAAAGCCATGTGTTTGCAGTATTTCTCTTACAGCAGCACTAGGTAGCTAAGATACCACCTTAACCCCCATTTCCCCGGATTGCCCCCCTCACCACTGCAGATACCTGCAATGAGTCCTAGTGGAGGGAAGAAGGATGTTTTCCCCTTCCCTATCTCCATGGTATGCACACAAAAGGCAAAACATCCCAAACTGTTTTTTTAATAATGATTTTTTAAATGTATTTATTATTGGTCAAAATACACATCAGTTATAACAACTTTTACATATGTAGTTCAGTGACATTAATTCAAGTTGTATAATCATTCTTGCTATCATTTTCCAAATTATCCCATCATCAGTAACATAAACTGCCCATAAGCTTCTCATCCAGCCTTTAGGGTTGCTGTTATCAATTTGATCACGTATAGATAATTCTTTAAAAGAGTACAATGCTCAAGGCAGACATTCATTAATGAAGCTAAACTATTGTTTGGTTTAAAGATGACTTCAGAGGATAGTGGAAACCCGGGTGGCACAGTGGTTAAGTGCCATGGCCGCTAATCAAAAGGTTGACAGTTCAAATCCACCAGGCGCTCCTCGGAAACTCTATAGGGTAGTTCTACTCTGTCCTATAGGGTAGCTCTGAGTCAAAATTGACTTATCAGCAGTGAGTTTTCAGCGGATAGTTTTGGTTTAGGGTTAAAAGATTACCTGAGGGCAGAAATTCATCTGAAAAGTCTGGGAGAATTTTAAATTCTGTTTCACATTTTCCCCCTTTTGATCAGAATTCTTCTGTAGAATCTTTAATCAAAACATTCAGTAACAGTAGCTGGGCACCATCCAGTTCTTCTGGTCCAAAGTGTTCTTCAAACATACACACACATACACAGAGAGAAAGCGAGAGTCCACAATCCACCTTCTCCTAGAGAACTGGCAATTGGAATATCCAGTCTTGCATCCATGACCTCAGAGATCTCCAAAACAGAGATCTGGGCTGTTCAGTTACATCTGTAGTTATCTTGTTACAGGCAGTCCCCAGGTTACAAACAAGATCTATTCTTAAGTCTGTCTTTAAGTTGAATTTGTAGGTAAGTTAGAATGGTTACATAGAGTTTTTATTTAGTGTCAATCAAATGTTTGCCTTAGAATATGGGATATATTTTATCTTTCTATGCAAATAAGACACTTAAGAAATACTTCTACACTGTGCAGTGTGTTTATGAGTGTCACAAAGTAGTAAGTGCATTTTCAATAGGCTTTAAGGCAATCTCTTCTTAAGTATGTTCATTGATCCTATATTTATAACCCAAGGACTGCCTAAACACAGAAAACAGCCACCCACAGAGCCATCTTGATTGAAGTAGAATTGGGGGTCTATTTCTTTCCTCCTGTCTTTTCTCTGCATCTTTCCCTTCCCTGAAATACCTCTGCAACACTGCAGGCTTTTATGGAATACAGACTGAAAGTCAAGTCACTGATCTACTTAAAAACTCTTATTTTGTAGATCAGAAAAAGGGAGCCCAAAGATGCAAACAGCTGATCTGAGATTAAAACTGAGAAATCCTGGTTTCAAGCCTCTTTTTCTTTCTGGTCATTGTTTTACTTTTTTTATGTGTATGAAAATTTATTGCCATGTCTCCCATTCCCTCTGAGCCCAACCTTAGGTAGTTATACCTTGAAAAGCAATCTCACAAACTAATTTATAATTGGATGGTTATAATAAACGGCTTGATAAATTGCTTCTATCAAAATACATCTGTGAAGGGTCCCAGGGGGAAACAGATGGCACACTTGAATTAGAGTAATTTAAGAAGAGTTTCATAATAGGACTATTCACACAGGTGTGTAGGGAGACACAAGGAATAGCTGCATCAGGGTTATTACTGCCTAGGGCTGCTGAAAAGGACGACATAAGGAAGCTGTTTATCCAGAGTCAAGGAGAGATGCTTACCTTGAGAAGTGTTGTGACCTTCAAAGAACCCAGCCAGCCCGAGGCAACCACCTTCACTATTGTCCCTTTCTCTGTTCTGTGTCAACTTGTAATCAAGGTATTGAACTAATCAACAAAGATCAGTCTCCCGAGATGCACAGCAGAGTGAGGAAGGGTAAAGAGGGGATCTGACGGGCAAGTGGAATATATTTATCACACAAAGTTATATATAATTTAGTAAGGGACTGTTGGAGTAACAATGCATTGATAAAATGAGTCATCTAATGGTGTCATATCAGGTTCCATAGAAAAGCAAGCAGAAAGCTACCTCTGGGAGAGAGCCATCCCAAGTGCCCTGAACTCATACCACACAGCCCATCCAGAGTGAAAGAGTATGTTACTACGACCTGTGCTCTCTATTTCCGGGAGACTACACTTTCTATTTAACGATTTTTTTCATGAAAGTGCTATAGTTTCCCAGATCCACATGGATAACCGGCAAATCTTTAGAGTACTGCCCATGAAGAGGGAGAGCTGTGCTTACAGGAGTCAAAGCCATAATAGGGACTAGAGGCATGTATCAGTCCCAAGGCAAGATTCTAAAAGCCTATGAGAAGCAGCATCAGTGGCCCAGAAGTTGATAAAGGACAAGATATGGTAAGACGTACAGATCAGCACAGGTCTGCAGAGAAAAAGGGAGTGGAAAGTTGGGGAAAGTATAATTCAAATGCTTTTTTTTATGGCAAGTCATGATGGTACCTTTGGTTCCAGCTTCCTCTTCTGGCCATAATTTCTCATCATTCTTGTGCCCCGTGCTTAAATCAGGGTACTGTATAGCCCATTCTCAGCCTCAGGTTCTTTCTCCCACGTTTTTGATCATTTGTTTTATCAGCCTGTCATGGACTGTCAGGGCAATTGCCTATGTTCTTATTTTACTTATTCTTATAAAACTGAACTCAACTGCTTTCTCTTCCAAACCACATTTTCTGTTCTCCACTGTGAGCAGGTACCCTCAAGGAAAGGATTGAAAAAATAGAGAATAAACATCAGCAGGCAGTGAGAAGAGGATATTATAAAAGGACCATGAATGTTCTTCGAGACTGCCACCCATTGTAGGAAAAACAACTCTGAGGCAAACTTTCATTTACTATTGATACTGGATGCAGAGAAGTGGCACTTCAGAATTTTGTAGGGATTGATCATGGTTTTCAGCTTCCAGAATTGATGGTAAGGAGTTCTACACTACTTGGTTCCTGGTCCTTTATACACTACTTGTTTTTCCATTCTAGAAAACTTTGGTATCTTCTCTTTATTTAGTGTTCTGAAATTTCATGATGATCTGACTACAAGGGGTTCTTATTTCATTTATTGTGATAGATACTCGTAGGCCCACATCCTTTAGTTAGGTGTTGTGGCCCACTGGACTAATGGCAGGAATGGCTCTGAGGGGCACAGGCTGGATTCTGAAAAAAGAGGTGGAAAAAGACTGATCAGATCTAACTTTAATTAGGGAATGTACACAAGTATAGTTTTTAACGGATTCACTTACTCTCAAGGCACATAATTGGAGGTGAGGGCTTATCATGGATTGAATAGTGTCTCCCAAAAAATGTATATAGCACTTTGGCTGAGTCATGATCCTGATCCTGGGTGGTGTTCCTACATGTTGTAAACTCTGCCACTATGATGTTAGTTAGGGAGAATGGATAGTGGTTGTGTTGAAATGAGGAAGAGTGCAGTAAAAATTTGAGGTATTAATGAAAGCCCCAGGAAACAAATTAATAGCAGAAAATACCATAGAATAATCTCACCTTTGTCTTACAAAACATCTGTCACAAGATAAGCCTGGGGACAGCCTTGCAAGTGACCCCTAGACCTTGACCACATTTTACAACTAACAGGAATTCCAGGTGGCCTTAACCAATCAATGTAAAGGTCAGTTCCCCCTCCCTGCTTTGTAGTCTCACAACTTAAATACTGGGCGCTGAGGAAGCTCGTGGTCACCCCCTGCTCTGTGTAGTTTGGGGTGCATCCCTGGTGTACCAGTCTTTTTCTTATTGGGCATATTTTTTAATAAAATTTAACCTTTAAAGAAATTCTGGGATCCTTCTTGAAATCCGAACCCCAACAGCTGCAAGGCAAGAATCAAACTATAAGTGTGTGCTGATCTGTGAGGTTATCCCTTGGCATATACCGGAAAGGGAAGTCATCAGGGAGTTGAGGACCTCATACTACCAAGAATCAGTGCTGGAAGCAAAGTATGGCTGTTTTAGTCAGCTAGGGCTGCTCTAACAGAAATACCACAGAGTGGATGGTTTTAACAAAGGAAGGTTTATTCTTACACAGTCCGGTAGGCTACAACTCCATATTCAGAGTGTCTGCTCCAGGAGAAGGCTTTCCCCTTGTCAGCTCTGGAGGAAAGTCCGGTAATGGATCAGTCTTTGTTCAGGGAGCATCTTGGCACAGAAACCTCAGGTCTGAAGGACATGCTTTTCTCCCAGTGCTGCTTTCTTGATGGTGCAAGGTTCCCAATTCTCTGCTTGCTTCTCTTTCCTTTTATCTCTTACAGGCTGAAAGGATTAAGGGTGGGGCAAGCCATACTCCATGGAAACTCCCTTTACAGTAGAGGATGGAGGTGATCTTATAAAGGGATTTACAGTCCCCCCCAAATCCTTTAACATACAGCATAGGAAAACCACAAAGTGGAGGACACTCACAAGATACTGGGAATCATGGCCCAACCACATGGCTACACATATTTTTGGGGGGACACAATTCAATCCATGACAATGTCCTTTGAAAAGGACCCAGGGTTCCTGTACCTTAGAAGATCCCAGTTCAGGGGAAGACTGATGACAAGGACCTTCCTCCAGAACCAACAGAGAAAGACTTCCCCTGGGGCTGATGCCCTGAATTCATGCCTCTAGCTTACTGGAGTGTGACAAAATAAAATTTCTTTTCATTAAAGACATCCACTTGAGGTATTTCTGTTATTAGCAGCACTAGATAACTAAGACAGGGCTCTATTTCAGTTAGCTCATTTATTTTAATTTCCTTAGGGGAGCCAGGGTTAGTGCCACCTTAAACTCTAAAACTAAAACATTCTTGTAGTTGGCTATATTAACAAATATAGAATTACTTATATAAAACAACCTATACATATCGTCTATATGAAACAGTACATTTTATACTAAATATGTATATTAAGAGCAGCATAGCACACTTAATATTTAGTTTAATATATTCAATAATTTAAGTATAATATACTCAGTATTTAAATAAAAGATTCAGTATCTAAAAGTAAATATACCCAAAAATGTCTCATTTGCTTTCTTTTCTTAATGTAAGATAATCACAACGCTTTTCCTTATTCCTCTTATATCGATTCCTAGCACAGTTCTTGCAAACCCTGGTGGTGTGGTGGTTAAGTCCTATGGCTGGTAACGAAGAGGTTGGTAGTTTGAATCCACCAGGTACTCCCTGAAAATGCTATGGAGCAGTTCTACTGTGTCTTATAGAGTCACTATGAGTCGGAATTGACACAAGGGCGTCAGGGTTGGATTTTTTTGAGTAACACAGTTCTTAGCACAAAGTAGAATAGCATTAGATATTTGTTTTGAAATGGAATTAAAAAGTTAACAAGAATAATCCCTCAGCCTTATCTTTGCAGATCTCTCTGAATTTCTGCAGAGCAGTAGACAGTACTACGGTCTAGGCACCGCACTAAGCACCTTACACGTATTATTTAATTGTTATACCAATGATTTGATACTATTATTTTATCCACTGTATAGATGTGGAAACTGAAACTTAGAGGCTGGTCTCTATTACTCATACCCTCTCCAAGTTTGTCATGTCTCCGAGCTTATAAAGTCCAGAAAGAGAGAATTCAACTAACTCACACCTAATTTATGAATATACTGATTCTCTGGTTTCTGTCTGAAAGATTATTGTCCATTTATTTAGCAACAATATTACTGAAAGTCTTTTTGATTCAGGGTACAGAGGAATGTCCTACAGAAGACCTCCACAGAAAGTGTTATACTTCCTACATGTGTACTTTATACTTCAAAGACACACTTTTATATTTCTCATTTTTTAAATTTCAAAATCAGGATGTAGGTTATAGTTGGAATGAACATTTAATGCACTGCCTTTTTTGTTTCCCTCCAATGCTGTCGAAGCAACTTAGAATTGCAGAAATACATTGTGTCCAAGGCATGGCCTGTACTTCTTCCCCATGGTCTGTTACAGAATGTGATGACTCAGGCAATGTATATGCCTCTAAAGCTGGGCAGACATCCTGTTATCTTCCAAGAATATACTGGCTTTTTGCCAGACACATACACTTACAAAATCCTTCCGCTGAGGTAAGCATCTTTTGTTTCAAGAGTTTAAAACACTTTAAAGACTACATTTTCTATTCTGTAAGTGAATAGGAGGTATAATATGCATTTGCTTGCATGTGGGGAAAATAAAAGACCATTTGTGTTCTGGCAAAAGACTGTTTTTCTTCTCATATAACTTAAGCGTATTTCCTTTGGACTGTTCCTACCTTTATCATCATTACCACCATAACCAGTGTGCACAGAGCTGAGAGAAAAGCATTCAAAGCTCTCTGCTGTGTTCCTTCCTGAAATAGAAGTTAAAGTTTAGAAGCACATTTGAAATTTAATTATGAAGACAAGGCCCTTATCTTCACTGGCTTGGATAGCCTGAAGCCAGTGAAGAAAGAGCTAAACTCTTTAGGAAATGAACAAGAATTCATGAGCTTGAGGGCAAGCAAACTAGGGAAGGGAGGGAGCTGAGAGAGGGTTGGGGTGCTGGATCTGAGACCTGGCCCCCATTTGGTGAGGCACAAGGCTTCAAAGCAGAGATGCCTTTCTCTGAACATCTACAAAGTCACCATATGGGTGAGCAGGGAGGCTGACAGGGGCCTGGCTCCATGCTAAGAGGCCAGAATGGAAAGGGTATGGGGTGATTCCCCTGTAACAGAATGGATCAGGATTTTTAAGTTCAGAAATGTTAAAATCCAGTTTTAAGTTATTGGTCATGCTGCCCTAAATGATTGTTCCCTCCCTGTTGCTATTCATTTAATAATATCCACTCACATACAGTGTGGTGCTTCAGACGGAAGAAACTGAGGCAGTCTCCAGGGAAAAGAGAGCAGAAACACTGAACAGTGGAATGGGAGAGTTGCTGGAAGTAAGACCTCAGAATCAAAGGACACCAAGAAAAAATTCAGACCCAGAGTGTCCCCAGAGGCACTAGAGGTGAGTATTTTAACTAAATGTTATTTGAATTTAAGAGGACTTAGGGACACCATGCAGCTGACATTCGTACTAAAAAAAAAAAAAAAAAAAAAAAAACCTCATGTAAATATCATTCAAAATCACTTGAGGAACTGAGACCTGAGAGGTACACTGACTCGCTCAGTGAAATACAGTCTATCTGTAATTGGAATGTGGCTCCTGGGGCTTCTGCTTTCTGCTGTGATGGAGTAACAGGAACTAGATTTGCTTTCTTGCCTTAAACAACTGAAAGACTGTAGACAAAATAAATGCAACAAGAGCTTTTAGACATTGGAAGACAGGCAGCACATGACAGTGATTTTGGGGGGAAAGCAAAAGAGATGTGCCCCCACCAGTGCCCCAGCAGGAACCCAGATAGAGCCCTGATGTGTCTCCCCAAGTTGAGAAGACCCATGTGGTCTTGAGGATTTGAGAAGACCAATGTGGCTAGAATTGGCTGGGGAAAGTACCAGAAGGAGTAGGAGTTCCAAAGACTTTAAGAGGGTTTCCCTGGAGCCTTTAGCTGAGTACAGATTTGCACATGTATATGAGGAAACTACCAAGGCTCGGGAAAAAGTCATCAAAAAGAACTAGACCTAGACTTTCTGCTGGCCCAGACCTAAAACCAGTACTGAGGTCAACACTGTAGACAAAGAAAGGACTGGACTCAGGGACACAGAACAAGCATGTCGTGTGTGTACTTTATGGTTTTGTACATTTATAGAAGGCTGTCCTACTGGAATTGGAAGTCAGATGCTGACCAGCTGAATGCAGGATCCAGAGCAAAGCAAAAGCCAGGGAACTTTGCCAGAAAAGTTCACCTGTATTGAATGCAGGCCACACCTCCAAAGAAACTCCCTTTCAACTGATTGGCTACTCACAGCAGATGCCATCATGGAGATGATCACATTCTACTAGATTGCATCATGGAGGTGATTACATCATTATGTGACTGCCAAAATACGTAAGTGTCAAATCACTGAGAATCAAGGCCCAGCCAAGTTGACACATAACTGTAATGATGACAGCCACTAAACAGTAGAGGAGCTAGAGAATACTGTCTGTGTGACCAAGAGGGAAACAGAGGCAGTTCGGGGAACATCCGTGCAGCCTCCTCCACAGCCCTCTTGGAGAAGAGTGCAGTACTCCTGCACTCTCTAAGCGAAACTAAGCCTTTGCAATTGTCATAGGCTTGGCCTTGCAGCATGTCCAGCAGCAGGGAATGGTAGTCCACATCCATTTCCCTGAGACTCTCCCATACCAAGTTTATACAAGGGCTCTATTGAGTTAAATACAAGAGAAGGAAAGAAATGTCTTTAATAATTTAGAATATATGTCACCAATGCCTCTAAAATCAGGATACACATGTTCTGGCCTTCAGGTTTAGAATCTACAATGCCAAAAAAAAGTGTAAATAGCAATGTCAAGAAAATGACTGAAAAATGTAGCTGTAGACTATGAGTAAACAATTCAGTATATTTTCTGAATCCTACAGCAGAAGGAAACCTCAGAGGTGATTTGGCCCACCTCTGTTTCTGAGAAAGCCCAGACTGTAATGCCAAGTAGGGTAAGGGTGAATGGAGACGGTAAGTTGGAGACAAGTGAGGAAGAGTGGTGTCATGGATTGAATTGTGTTCCCCCCAAAATATGTGTAGCCACGTGGCTGGGCCATGATTCCCAATGTTTTGTGATTGTCTTCCATTTTCTGATTTTCCTATGTTGTATGTTACAGGATTAGGGTAGTCTGTAAATCGCTTCATAGGATCACCTCGCTGCTCCACCGTAAAGGGAGTTCCCCAGGAATATGGCTTGCTCCATCCTTAATCCTTTCCTCCTATAAGAGATAAAAGGAAAAAGAAGCAAGCAGAGAATTGGGAACCTCACACCATCAACAAAGCAGCACCGGGAAAAGAATGGGCCCTTCAGACCTGAGGTTCCTGCACCAAGACGCTCCCTGACAAAGACTGAGGCAATACCAGACTTTCTTGCAGAGCCGACAAGGGAGAAGGCCTTCCCCTGGAGCGGACATCCTGAATTTGGACTTGTAGCCTACTGGACTGTGTAAGAACAAACTTTCCTTTGTTAAAGCCATCACTCTGTGGTACTTCTGTTAGAGCAGCACTAGCTGACTAAAAAACAAGTTGATAAAGGAAGAAGGGTGGGGGGAGGGTTATCTAACATCTCTATGCATGAATAAGGTTGCATAGGACCATTTCAAAGTTCTGTCTAATATTTCCACATAGCTCAAATACCCGATACTGGTACTTGCAAGAGAGTTCTGCTCTGTCCTATAGGGTAGCTATAAGTCAGAATCGACTCCATGGCAAACTGTTTTTTTTTTTTTACCCATAGCAGACTTGCTGGCTCCCAAATCAGCTGTCTTTTGACTCTGAGGAAGGTGAAGGTTGGAGACTCTCCTAGGCCTCAGTCATAGCCCAGTGAAAGCTAAACCTGAAGGCCTCCCTCTGCCTGTCTAGCCTGAACTGCCAGGTTAGCAAGGGGCAGCCCTCCAGACAACTCAGAGCTCTAAAGTGGGGAACATGGGGAGAACTCCCCCGTCATCAGTGCTCCCTCCAATGTGTCTGATGCCCTAGTCCCAGGCAGATTCAAAATCTGAAGAGAGGAAATCAAAACCCTTGTGTCCAGAAGCCCTCTCTTCCTCTCTCCATTCTTTTTCTTCCCACAGCTGGTCAGGGCTGGACGAAGCTGGTGCTACTGACTTGTTCCCCACTCCAGCCTCATAGCAAGGTCTTAGGGGCAGGCAGGAATGTCCTTTTCCTCTGTTTGGGTCTGGGTGCTAACTAGTCCACCACCAAATGTTCTACTAAAGAGACCAAGTGTCTGCTCTCTTTTACCTTGGAGCAGTAAACCTCTAGGTTCAGCCCAGGGTCAGAAAGCCTAAGAACAAAATTAGGGTGCTACTTGAACTCATTGTTTCAATATTTACAAAAATAAGTCTTGTTTCACTAATACCCAGAGAAGCCAGGACTCAAATACAGTTCTGCCTAAGTCTTTGTTCTTGTAGAAGTCATTCTTCAGCTTTTCTGCACAAGACCAGCTCTGCTTTATCATATATTCCCCAGCTTTTTAACTCGATTTCATTGTAATCCAATTCAAACTACTCGTTGAGAATCCATTAAGAATTCCTTACTATGCTACTGCAAAACAAACAAACCAACCTACTGCCATCAAGTCTATTCCAGTGCATAGCAACCCTAGAGGACAGAGTAAAACTGCCCCACATAGTTTCCAAGGAGTGCTTGGCAGTTTGGAACTGCTGATCTTTTGGTTCGCAGCAGTAGCACCCGACTGCTGTGGTGGATTTACGTCCTGTCCTCAAGATGATTTAAATCCTTGGAGCCCTAGGTGGCTGCATTATCTCAGCTTTGACTTGGAACTTTTCTCTTTTGTAAATAAACCTCCTTGAATCATCTCAATTTGTATAGTAACACCTGTTTCCTGCTAGACTGATTACAGATGTATGTGACTCCAGTGCTGGAATTCATGTGGCAGACAGATGAGTCCTTTAAAGCCAAGAGTTGTTGCAGCCCTGCCCAGGAGTTACATTTCCCAGCCCCCCTTGCACCAGGAAGTGCCATGTGACTAAATGTGGGTGAATGTGATGTTCTTGCTGCAAAGCTTGACCCCCAAGAGATCCCCACTGGATCCTCAGTGCGCTCTCTGCCCTCTCCTGGCAGTAACTTATATTCTTAATCACTTATGATATTCTTAATCACTTTTGTGTTGTGGATACCTGAATTTCTTCTCAGAATAATCATTTTAAAATAAATAAACATATGCATATGTGTAAAAATGGCAAGCAGGCAGTGTCTGACCTCTTCTAATTTCACAACAGGGAAGGAGAACCAAAATCAACCCAGGCGAGACATGCCTCCTCTTTTTGCAATCTTCACCAGTTCTGACACCAACCATTCGTCTCATAACGCTACTTTTCTGCTGGGTTTAACAGTTCATTGCAGTGGCCACACAGAACTCACAGACCATACTCACCACTCACCATTAGTTTATCAGGAAAGTAACAGTGATAATTTAGTCTCAGTAATATCCCAGGGTACAGTTCTTCCTTTCTCCCAGCCATGCTCACAGGCACTCCTCTCACTTTGGTGACAATTACACTACCATGACAACAAGAAGGGCTACACACAAAAATGATCCATTGTACACGTCAGCCAAAGATTAGACAGACCCATAAAACAAAATGAGACTAAAAGGGAACATGAGCCCAGGGGCAAGGACTAAAAGGCAGGAGAGAGCAGGAAAGCTGGTAACAGGGATCCCAGTGTCAAGAAGTGGAGAGCATTGACATGTCATGGAGTTAGTAATCAATGTCACAAAACAATCTGTGTACTAATTGTTTAATGAGAAAGACAGTTTGCTCCAGAAACCTTCATCTAAAGTATAATAATAAAAAAATTTATATCTTTAAAAAAAGTGATCTGTCATATCACACGTCATACATGTGTATTTATGTATATACACATACATGTATCTGCACACACAGACACACACACATGCATAAAACCAAATCCATTGCCATCAAGTGGATTCCAATTCATAGGGACCTGTCGAGAACTTGCCACTGTGCCACTGTGTGCAGTGGCCATTCCAGAAAGAGTTCCAAAATTGCTCTGAAGGGTGGATTAGGTGCTGGTGTCAGTGCATAGCTTCTCATGGGGAGGACTTTGAAGGTGACCCTAGCAATACTCAGCAATAAGGTAGGTAGCACATACAACAATTAAGTCTGCAGACTTAATGGTCAGGCTTCGTGTGTGTGTGTGTGTGTGTGTGTGTGTGTACTTATCTCGTTATTTAATGTGTTAATAAAAAAATTGCTTGAATTATTGCACCACATTTTTTAAAATTTTTAATTACTGTATTTCAGTACAGTCCTGATGGCATAGTGGTTAACAGCTACGGCTGCTCACCAAAAAGCAGTTTATTCATATACATAATAGATTACTCATGTACATATACATGAATAATTTTACATTTACAGGAAAGTTGTAAAGAGAGTACAATTTCCTTAAACGCCTTAGTTTCAGTTTCCTTTGTGTTGTCATCTTACGCTACCACATTACATTTGTCAAAATTAAGAAACCAGCATTTGTACATTATTATTAGCTAAACTCCAGACTTTATTCAGATTTCATCAGCTTTTCCATTAATGTTCTTTTTCCATTCTAGGATCTAATCCAGGACCTAAAAAATACCACATTGCATTCAGATATCATGTTTCTCCAGTCTCCCCTGGTCTGGGACAGTTTCTCAGTCTTTTATTTCCATGATTTTGACAATTTTTAAGGACTGCTGGTCAGTATTGTGTTGAATTGCAGAATAATGTTTTAAAGCAAACTGATCATATTGAAATATAAACCCAAAAAACCCAGACCCGTTGATGTCAGGTCAGTTCTGACTCACAGCAACCATATAAGACAGAGTAAAACTACCCCATAGGGTTTCCAAGGAGCAGCTGGTGGATTTGAACTGCTAACTTTTTGGTGAGCAGCTGTAGCTCTTAACCACTATGCCATCAGGACTCTACTGAAATACAGTAATTGAAAATTAAAAAAAAAAAATTGTTACCATAAATCAAGCAATTCTTTATTAACACATTAAGTAACGAGATTTAGCAATAGCTCAAACAAGGTTCCTGGGGGGGCACAAACAATTCATGCTCGAGGTTCTAAACCAACCAGCAGTTCCTCTGAAGCAAGGCCTGGTGACCTTCCATAAGATGACAGTCATCCCAAAGCCTGTGGAGCGCAGTTCTATTCTGAAACCCACGGCACTGATCATCCTAAGGTGAAAGGGACTCAACTGCAATGGCTTTGTTTTTTCTTTTCCTGGATTTAGTAATGTGTCTAGTAACTACCTTAATTTTGAAAGAGTGTCAAGCATAATCATTATTTTGAGATTCTGCAACAGCTGTTATATTAAAATGTCTGTGATTACTCCTAAAGTCATGGATACTAATACTACTATTGTGGTTTATTATGTACAGTAAAAAGTAGAGAAAATAAAGATGTAAATTTTTTTCCCCATTCAAGTTGACGGATTCCCTAAATACTGTGGCTTCCATGGTTGTTTTAAAAGAGATGGCAGAATCAAAAGATGAGAAAATCTGGGTTCCTGAATGTTTGCATGTAGCAGTGACTACCTGCTTAAACTATCTTCCATCGCTAAATTCATTTTGCATGAGTAAGAACTAAATCATTGGGTTTGGGGTTGACCGATTGTAGCAGCCAGCATTATTTTAATTAATACGGTTCCTAACTACTAAAATTTATAGCTAGATAGGAGCTCTGTGGTTCAATGGCTAAATGTTTCGGTGCAAATGAAAAGGTGAATAATTTGAGCTGACCCAGCAGCTATGAGGGAGAAAGACCTGATAATCTGCTTTCACAAAAATTACAGTTCTATTCTGTCATAAAAGGGATCACTATGAGTTGAAAATCGACTTGATGTCCCACAACATCCTACACACACACACACACACACACACACACACACACACACACGCACACAGCCAACAGCTAACAGCTAACAGGAGTCCCTGGGTGTTATAAAAGTCCCTGGGTGTTAACAGGCTTGGCTGCTAACCAAAAGGAGTTTTGAGTTTACTCAGAGGTGCCTTGGAAGAAAGTCCTGGTGATCCTACTTCCAAAAACAATCAGCAACTGAAAACTCTATGCAGCAGAGTTCTACGCTGACACACATGTGGTTGTCATAAATTGGAACAGGTTTAAGGATAACTGGTTTGTTTTTATGTATGTGTGTGTGTATGAGAGGGCAAAAGTTTCAGTTTATTTTCTGATCTTTCTCTTTAAAGACATATACATATTTATTATTATCTGGCACTTTTCAATGTCACAATGACAATGATTTAATGAGAAATTAGTTTGTTCTATAAACTTCAGGCCCTTGGAAACTCCATGGGGCAGTTCTACTCTGTCTATAGGGTTATATGAGTTAGAATTGACTCAACGGCAGTGAGGGTAAAGTACAATTTAAAAAATTAATTAAAAATGAAAACCAACTATCTCTATTTGCTGATGACATGAAAAAGGAATTGTTTCATCTCTGGAATGCTTTCTTGCCCTCATTCTGTTGGAACATAATTTATTTTTTGCCCTTCCAGATACAGTGCCTGGGTTGCTTGCTTATTTATTTATTTATTTAAATAAAGTGTAGTTTGCTTTTATTTTTTTAACTCCCAAATTCCCAGGGACAGAATCGAGGAACAATGAGTCTGCCCATTTTTATTGTTGTTCATCTGATCTGGTGCATCACAGTTAATAATTCAGTTGATGAGCCCGAATCCACGTATTTGTACTTACATGCAAATTTCCAATTCAGAAGGTTACTAGAAGAAAAAATATATTGGCAGATATTTACGTAATCTTGGAATAGACATGATCTTTCTTAGCATTACTACTAATAAGAAGCCTGAGAGAGATGGATGTATCTAAGTACGTTAAATTGCAAAACTTATGCATGTCAAAAACATAAACTAAAATTAAAAGGCAAAGTTAATTTTAAGATACATTCACATCATACTTTAAAGGTTTACACACACAAAGAAATAACCTGTAATGATTTCAAGGGAGAGGAGGGGTGGAGAGGGAAAAACTAATAGATAACAGATAAGTAAATTAGTCACCTGGGTAGTGAAACATCAGACAGTACACAGTTCTGGGGAAGTCAACACAACTCGACCAAGGCAAAGTCATAGAAGCCTCTTAGACACATCCAGACCCCACCGAGGGGCCAAATTATTGGGCTAAGGGCTGGGGACCATGGTCTCAGGCAGTATCTAGCTCAACTGGCATAATAGTTTATAAAGAAAATGTTCTGCAGCCCACTTTGCTGAGTCGAGTCTGCTGTCTTTAAAGCTTGTATGTGGCCATCAAAGATATTCCACTGGTGTCACCCCATCTGAAGCAAAGGACAATGAAGAAAATCTAAGACACAAGGAAAAGATTAGTCCAAGGGACTAATGGACCACAACTACCACAGCCTCCACCAGACTGAATCCAGTACAACTAGATGGTACACAGCTTTCATCACCAACTGCTCTGCCAAGAATCACAATAGAGGGTCCTAGAGAGGGCTACAGAAAAATGTAGAATAAAATTCTAACTCATGGGAAAAAAAAAAAAAAAAGACCAGGCTTACAGGTCCGGCAGAGGCTGGCGAAACCTTGAGATTATGGCCCCAAAACACCCTTTTAACTCAGTAACAAAGTCACTCCTGAGGTTTACCTCTCAGCCAAAGATTAGACAGGCCCATAAAACAAAAGAAGATTAAATGAGCACAACAGCCCAGGGGCAAGGACAAGAAGGCAGGCAGAGACAGGAAAAGTGGTAAGGGGGAACCCAGGTCAAGAATGAGGAAGTGTTGACGGGGTCATGGGGTTGGCAATCAAGGTCATAAAACAATTGTGTATTGTTTAATAAGAAACCACGGGCCTTGGCTTTGCTCTGTAAACCTTCATCTAAAGTATAATTTTTTAAAAAGTCAGAAAAATAAACATGCAAAAATGAAAACAAAGAGCTTTAATCCTTAATATAGAAACACCTATTACAAAGCAATAGTAAAACTGTAGGCCCAAACCGTAAATTGATAACTCAAAACAAAAGAAATACAAGTTTTTAATTAACAAATAAGCAAAAAAAGTTTTACTTCAAAGGTCTTCCAAAAATACATATATTAAAACAGTAAGATTACATTTTTATCATTAATTTTTCCCCCCAGGTCTCCTGTGTGGCTGGCACCAAGTGATGTATAAGAGAGCAACATAGGAAAATGGTCTGGGGAAATAGGTACTTTATACAATATTGGTAGGCATGTGAATTACTACAACATTTTTCAGAAACGATTTGGGAGTAGATGTTTAGCTCTTGACTCTCTAATCATTTCAAAAATAATCAATTATTTTATTGTATTTCAAAAATAATCAGGGATATTTCCAAAGATTTAATTAGTTGGATTGTTAGGGTCCGCGATTTTCAAGATGCGACACTGTTACTTTAAAGGTTAAATTTTATTAAAAAATATGCCCAATAGGAAAAATACTGGTGCACCAGGGACGCACCCCAAGCTACGCAAAGCAGGGGGCGACCACGAGTTTCCTTAGCGCCCAGTATTTAAGTCATGAGATTGAAAAGCAGGGAGGGTAAACTGACCTTTACATCGATTGGTTAACTCCTATTAATTGTAAAATGTGGTCAAGGTCTAGGGGTCACTTGCAGGGTGTCACTTGCAAGGTTGCCCCCAGGCTTGTCTTGTGACAGTGTTTTGTAGACAAAGGTGAGATTATTTCATGGAATTTTCTGCTACTAAATTGTTCCCTGGGGCTTGGCTTTATCGCGCCCTTCCTCATTTCAACATTCCCCCCTTGAGTTCTTATTCCAGAGTCAAATCTTAGACTCTGAGTGGGCTGATCAAGGTCCTGGCTGTTCAGGGGTGTGGTAGGCCTGGTACTGGGGCAGATGTTTTAGGACCAGGAGTTGGACTGTAGCCAGTCTCTCTCGTCTGAATTTAAGTAGTTTATTTAGAATGCAGGGACCCAAAGTTAAAGCTAGGATGAACAGGACCAGTGGTCCTGTTAACACAGTGATGAGGGTGGTCAGCCACGGGGACCAGGAGAACAGAGACTCATACCAGTTCTGTTTTTGTTCCCTAATTCTTGCTCGGTCTTCTAATCGCTTTCTGACTGTAGTCAGACTGTCTCTGACTATACCTGAGTGATTTACATAAAAACAGCATTGTTCTCCTAGGGCTTGACACAGTCCCCCCTGTTGGAGGAAGAGCAGATCAAGGCCCCTCCTGTTCTGGAGTACCATCTCAGCTAAGGAATCTAGGGAGTTCTCTAGATGATGGATGGACCTCTCCAATTCAGCCAGGTCAGAGTCTATAATTTTGTTTAATGCCTGATAATTCTGATCTCCTTTTATTAAAGCGGCTGTTCCTGTCCCCACTCCGGTGGCTATCCCTGTCCCCACTAGGACGGTGAGGAGGATAGCCGAGGCCCCAAAATCTCTCTTATCTCGTCTAAAAGGGTAAGCAGGTTCTGGCAGGGCTTCCAGATAAGTACTTACAGGGAGATAATATACCTGTGGGAACAAGGTAACCAGTACACACAAACTGTCTTTTGTGAGCACCTGCTAACGTATACAGGGAGTTAATCCGGTGGTACATGCGAACCAAGTATCGTTAGGTGGCACCAAATATACAGCAGAGGAATTAGCCCGGTACGTTCTAGTACAGAGGTGCCGTAAATAAGGGAAACTGTCCAAGGATCCCTCCTTATTCAGCACACACAACCCAGATCCTGTGACTTCCTGGAGTGTTATCACTGGAAACCTTCCCCATGAACACTTGGAGCCTGGATGAGACTCTGCGGACAGGTTTCTTTCAGTGGCCCATCCGGTATAAAAAGGGGGCCTAGGATCTAAGCATAGCCAACAGTCCTCTCTAGTCAAGTTAGTAGTTGAATTGAGATAGTTGTAGGTAAAATTCAGTAGTGAGTATAAGGTACTCGTGCCAGGACTACCGTTATGTGGGGGAGGTACTGTGGGAGGAATCTGGCCAGAGGGTAAGGCTTGGGTGTAGTTCTTTTTTGTTGGGAAGGGTCTCATCGTGGGCTCCCTTAGGCCAACTGGGTTGGGGGCTGCTGGCCCAATGGCGACTGGTGGGGGGCTATAGGGCTGTGGCAGCCTCTGAATCTTGAAGAGGAGCCCCCAATCATACCCCAAAAGGTACAGCCTGAGTCCCCAGATTTTTCCTGCCTCCCAACCTCTTGTATTTTTTCCTCGTTCAGTTAGAGATATGGAAATGGGGTTTCGTCTGTTCTGACTGGTCTCGTTTTTAGCTCGACTGACCCTAATAAGGTCCCTATCTTCTCTGATCCAGGGTGCATTGGTTTCACAGCCCCATGCATAACAGAAATAGTCATTTGTTCCTCCACATGATCCATAGTCATTAACCCCGGGACAGACGTAAAATTGTTGTTTGGCCAGTTGTCGCATGAGGCAGTCAGTAGCACAGCCCCACCCACCCCTGCAGCAGCAAGGGTCACCTTTTAGCATACACGAACTGAGTTCGTGGTCTCCACGAGAGTCTCCTATAAGGTCACATAAATCAAGGTGAAAAACTGGTGAAGTTACCTCAGGAGGGCCGGTTAGGGTCAGTTCCTGAACTTGCCTGCCGAGGTCTCTTGGAGCTGTCTCAGGGCCAGTGAGGATCCACCTGTAGGTCGCTGGTTGGTGTGGGTTGGTGGATCGGGTGGCCATGGCTGGTAACAAGAGACCCCACAGGACCCACGTGATCAGGCTGAAGATAGAGCTCGGACAAGGCGCAGCTTGAGGGGGTCCTCGGGATGTTGTTGCACCTTCCATCGAGGGTCAGAGTCTAGTGTTGCTTTTTTTAGGTGGGAGTGATGGACCCAGGGTCGGATCCCGTCGACCTTGGCAGCAGTTGGAGTTGTTAGGATCACCGTATGAGGTCCTTTCCAGCGGGGCTCCAAAGTCTCCTTCTGGTGTCTCCGGATCCAAACCAGATCCCCCGGTTGAAACTGATGTGGCTGTACAGGAGGGAGATCATGGAGGTGTCTCAACAAGGGGAAGAGTAGATCTTGAGTTTTCTGCAGGGCCTGGAGGGACTTAAGCAGGTCATGATTACAGATTTCAGCAAGCATGTCATCCCTTGGTTTAGGGCAGAGGGGTGGTGGCCTTCCAAAACCAATTTCATAGGGCGTTAGGCCTTGGAGGTAGGGAGAATTACGCACACGCATTAAGGCAAAGGGAAGCAGGGCCGTCCAGTCACCGCCAGTTTCTAGGGTCAATTTGGTTAAGGTCTCCTTAAGGGTCCGGTTCATCCTCTCTACCTGTCCTGAACTCTGGGGGTGATAGGCACAATGTAATTTCCAATTAATCCCCAGAACAGACGCTACTCCCTGAGAGACTATGGCCACAAGGCAAGGCCATTGTCCGATCCTAGTGTCAACGGAACCCCAAACCTAGGTATAAGTTCTTCCAGGAGTTTTTTTGAGACTATCTGAGCTGTTTCTCTCTTAGTGGGAAACGCTTCAGTCCAACCAGAGAATGTGTCTATGAAAACTAAAAGGTACTTATATCCATATCTGCCGGGCTTAATTTCAGTGAAGTCCAGTTCCCAATGTACTCCAGGCATAGTGCCTCTTTCTCTCTTACCTTGGTGGGCCTTACCAGATCTGGCTGCATTAGTAGCTTGGCAGGCTTGGCAGGTGTGTGCTATTCGTTCAGCCAGCCGGGGTAGATGGGGTATATAGTACCCTGGAGACAGAAGTTCCTGGATTTTTGCTGCTCCCAAGTGGGTAGTCTGGTGGATCTGGTGGACGAGTTCCTCTCCCAGTTTTTGAGGGAGAATGGGGAGTCCTCCCGAGGTATAGCACCATCCTTTCTCCTGTCTTGTTCCTGGAATCTTCTTGTGCAGGAGGGTATCCTCTAGGGTGTAGGTGGGCTCATTGGGAAGGGTTGGCTCAGAGAGCTGGATAGAATTGATCTCTGGGAGGCTGAGGGCGGCTTCCCTAGCTGCCCGGTCCGCCAGATTATTGCCTCGGGCTTCCAATGTTTCAGACCGCTGATGTCCGGGGCAATAGATGATGGATAGCTTTGTGGGCAGCCAAATAGCTGCAAGTAAATCTAATATTTCTTGTTTATTTTTAATAGTTTTTCCTTCTGCTGTGAGCAATCCCCGTTCCTGGTAGATGGCCCCATGTACATGTGCGGTAGCAAAGGCATACCTGCTGTCAGTATAGACGTTGACCGCCTTGCCAGCCCCTAGTCTCAGTGCCTCAGTGAGTGCTATGAGCTCTGCCCGTTGTGCTGATGTTCCAGATGGTAGGGCTCGTGACCAGAGGACCTGATCTTTGGCTACCACTGCCGCCCCTGCGTACCTGGTGCCATCCTTGATGAAACTGCTCCCATCAGTGAACAGAGTGAGATCAGGGTCCCGCAGGGGAACGTCTGTAAGATATCGGCGAAGGCCGTGTTGTTGGTCGAGCACCTCAGTGCAGTCGTGTGGTTCGGCCTTCAGGTCTGGATCAGGCAGCAGCGTGGCTGGGTTGAGGGCTGAGCTAGAAGCAAACGCAACTCGGGGCTGATCTAGTAATAAAGACTGGTAGTGGGTTAGCCGGGCATTGGAAATCCATTTGTGAGGCGGGCTACGCAGGACTCCCTCAATGGCATGGGGGGTAGTGATGGTCAGGGGCTGTCCCATAGTCAATTTATCAGAGTCCTTTGCTAGTTGAGCGGCAGCTGCAACAATTCTAAGGCACCTTGGCCATCCTGAGGCCACTGGGTCTAGCTTTTTAGACAGATAGGCCACCGGCCTTTTCCATGGGCCGAGTGTCTGGGTAAGGACTCCCTTGGCTATTCCTTTATTTTCATCAATGTATAGTTGGAAGGGCTTTTCCAGGTTGGGTAACGCCAACGCTGGTGCCCCCAGGAGTGACTTCTTTATAGTCTGGAAAGCCTGCTCTGCTTCTTTAGTCCATATAAAATTCTTTTCTTTTCCTCGGGTCAGCTTGTATAGGGGGCGTGCTACCTCTGCAAATCCTGGGATCCAGAGCCGACAGAACCCAGTGGACCCCAGGAACTCCCTTACCTGCCGTGGCGTACGTGGGGTGGGAATCCCAAGGATAGTCTGTTTCCTTGCTTTGGATAGGGAACGTTGTCCCCCCTTGAGTTGGAAACCCAAGTAAGTCGCCTCCTGGACGCAGACCTGTGCCTTTTTAGCAGAGACTCGATATCCCAACTTCGCCAAGAGAGTTAACAGGGACTTGGTGGCCTTTACGCAAATGTCCTCGTCAGGTGCCCCAAGTAATAAGTCATCTACGTATTGTAGAAGGGAAATGTCAGGCCACTGATGTCTATACTCACGTAGGTCCCGATGAAGGGCCTCATCAAAGATGGTGGGGGAATTCTTGAACCCTTGTGGCAGACGTGCCCAAGTCAGCTGTCCACTGAAGCCATTTTCTGGGCCCTGCCATTCGAAGGCGAAGAGCGGCTGACTCTGTGGGCTCAGAGGTATGCTGAAGAATGCGTCTTTTAAATCTAGTACTGAATACACCTGGTGTTCTGGTGACAGAGAGCTCAGAAGCGTGTACGGGTTCGGAACAGTGGGGTGGATATCCTCCACTCTTTTATTGACCTCCCTCAAATCCTGGACTGGTCTGTAGTCCAGCCCTCCTGCCTTCCTCACCGGCAGGAGGGGGGTATTCCAGGGTGACTGGCAGAGCACTAGTATTCCATGTTTCCTGAGTCTTTGAATGTGGACCCTGATTCCCTTCCTCGCTTCTGAAGCAATGGGGTACTGTCGCACCTGAATCGGGTCGGCAGACCATTTTAAAGTCACTATAACTGGTGGTTGGTGTTTGGCCAGCCCTGGGGAGTTGTTTTCGGCCCAAACCTGAGGAATCTCTTTGATCAGTTGATCTACTGATACCAGGAGGATGGAGTGGGGGACCCTGTCAGAATCACCATAGTCTGTATTCTTCCTCTAAGGGGGCTACCACATTGACTTGGGGTGTCAGGTAAGCATGACTTCCAGTAAAGTGGATAGTCGCTTGCATTTTTGATAACAAGTCTCTTCCAAGTAAAGGGTATGGGCATTCAGGCATGACCATGAAGGAGTGGGAGACAGTTTTAGTTCCCAGGTCTATCTTTCGCTTAGTAGTCCATGAGTAGGCACTGATTCCAGTAGCTCCCCGTGCTAGGGTTTTGGTCTTGGTTATGGGCCCTAGGGGTTCAGTTAGAACCGAGTTGCTAGCCCCGGTGTCGACCATGAATTCTACTGGGTGTCCCCCTACTTTTAAGGTTACCCTGGGCTCAGGGGGGACCAGTGAGCCCTGACGCCCTCAGGCCTCTAGGTTAAGAACCTTTGGAGAGGGCTTTCTTTTGGGACACTCACCCTTCCAATGTCCGATTTCCTTGCAGTAGGCACACTGGTTTCTCTTCAGGGGAGGCCTTCCTGGCTTCCTCATCTGATTTGGTTTCTTTTCCCAAGGGCGCAGCAGCACGTGGCCCTGGGCTTCTGCCAGGAGGATTCTGCTTACCTTTTTGGCTTGTTTGTCTTCTGGTAGTTCATGGTTGTTGAAGGTTTTCATGGCAATTTCCATCAGCTCGGATAGGTTCTTTCCCTCAAATCCTTCTATTTTTTGTATTTTTCTTTTGATGTCAGAGGCCGACTGTCCCACGAAGGCTATATTAATGGCTCGTTGATTTTCAGGAGACTCAGGGTCAATGGGAGTATATGTGCGGTATGCCTCCATTAGTCGTTCCAGAAAGGCTGCTGGGGATTCTGAGGGTTCCTTAATTACCTGTGTTACTTTAGACAAATTTGTGGGGCGCCTAGCAGCGGCCCGGAGACCCCCCATAAGAATCTGGCGGTAGACAGTTAGGCACTGCTTACCTGCAGTGGTGTTTGGGTCCCAATTCGGGTGAGTCAGGGGAAAAGCGTGGTTAATCTCATCTAAATCACTCGTAAAGTTTCCATCATCTCCCGGCACCCGTTTTCTGGCTAGGGAAACAATCTTAGCCCTCTCCTCAGTAGTAAAGAGGGCTTGGAGAAGTTGCTGTATGTCTTCCCAGGTGGGCTGGTGTGTTACAAAGATGGTTTCTAAGAGGGATATCAAGGCTTGAGGTTTTTCAGAAAAAGGGAGATTCTGCATTTTCCAATTGTAAAGATCAGAGGTTGTAAAGGGAGTATAGACCAAGAAGGGGGTCCCAGCCTCAGTCATGTGTCCTATAGCTCGCAAGGGGAAAATATGAGGAGAGGGTTCTGTAAATGGTTGAAAAGATCGACCTGAACGGGTATGAGCTGGGCTCTGGAGGTCAGAGGAAGGTGGTGCCACAGAAGTGGCGGGGGTCGGGGGAGCAGTTGGGACTGGAGGGTCTGCAGGGACCCTATACAGGCCACGGAGACTGGCTTTGGCTCCCTTGGCCCCAGCGGTGGCAGGAGGAGAAACGGGCACTGGGGGGTTGGGAGGTGGGAGACTCAGTAAGTCGTCGGGGTCAGAGGAATCGGATGGAGGAAGGGAAGCTGGCGGGGGTTTCGAGGAGCCCTGAACCGCCAGGGTTGTAGGAGGCTGTTTAGGGGGAACATAGGGTTGCAGCCACACAGGTGGCCGCCTGAGGAGGTCCTGCCAAGCAATAATATAGGGCATTTGGTCAGGGTGACCCGGATCGCCAAAGATGACCTGAAAAACAGAATGGGTTTGGTTAATGTCTAGGGATCCCGTGGGTGGCCATCCATTACCGAAGGCCGGCCACTCCAGATTACAAAGTGTGCAGAGTTTTCCTGACCACACCTTGCTGAAGTCTCGGGCTCGTTTCTGGAAATCAGAAAAGTGGTTAAGGGACAGGTCCAGGGGTGTTACAGAGTGAGAAGAAGATTGCCCCATGGTGGCAAAAGTAACAATCAGGACAAACAACACAATCAAACAGACAACGGAACAGACACAGGCCGGTCACGGAAGAAACAAAACAAAAACCAGATGCGGGATTTACAGGCCGCAGAACCAAAAAAGGAACCAGCGGTGCCCGCCCAGATGGAGAGCTGAGGCGTCCCCCAGCCTCCGACTCAAGAGAGCAGTTCTGCGTCCAGATTCTCTCTTAGTGAGTCCCAGAACCAGAGCTCGAGCACAGACAGACAATATCCAGACTCACCGGTGTGGTCCAAACCAGATCGGCCGGCCGCAGAGGTCGCTCTTGAATCCCGGACGAGCCCCCAAACGTTAGGGTCTGCGATTTTCAAGATGCGACACTGTTACTTTAAAGGTTAAATTTTATTAAAAAATATGCCCAATAGGAAAAATACTGGTGCACCAGGGACGCACCCCAAGCTACGCAAAGCAGGGGGCGACCACGAGTTTCCTCAGCGCCCAGTATTTAAGTCATGAGATTGAAAAGCAGGGAGGGTAAACTGACCTTTACATCGATTGGTTAACTCCTATTAATTGTAAAATGTGGTCAAGGTCTAGGGGTCACTTGCAGGGTGTCACTTGCAAGGTTGCCCCCAGGCTTGTCTTGTGACAGTGTTTTGTAGATAAAGGTGAGATTATTTTATGGAATTTTCTGCTACTAAATTGTTCCCTGGGGCTTGGCTTTATCGCGCCCTTCCTCATTTCAACAGGATGAGGCTTGAACTTTTTTTTACTAAAACTGATAAAGTTTTTCGGTTATTAAAACTCACGCTAAAGAGAAGGATGAGACTTCATAATATGAAACAATTTTATAAAAGGATAAAATCTTGTATATACAGGATGCTGTCCTACTGGCCTGTTACTAGAAGGGTGAGGAGAGGGTGGAAAGGAGAGGACAGGAGATTGTTAAGACTGTTAAGAGCAAAAAGGAGGAGCGTGCTGTCACTGGGCAAGGAGAGCAGAAGGAGCTGCAGACAGGCAGGCATGCAAATTTAATTTGGATTGTATATGCATCTGAAAACATTTAAAAGGATATATACCAAAGTATGAACAGTAATCACTTCCAAATAGTGGATTATTAAGGAACTCTGTGGTGCAGCGGTCAAAGCACTTGGCTGCTAACCAAAAGGTCAACGGTTTGAACCCATAAGCCACTCCTTGGAGAAAGATGTGGCAGTCCCCTTGCATGAAGACTAAGCCAAACTGCTGCCCAGTAGATGCCAATTTTGCAAACCTTATGGGGCATTTCTACTCTGTCCCATAGGGTCACTATGAGTCAGAATCTACTCCATTGCACTGAGTTTGGTTTTGGGGATTTCAGTGGATTATTAGAGAAGCATCTGGAAACCTTGGTGGTGTAGTGTAAAGAGCTGTAGCTGCTAATCAAAAGGCAGGCAGCTGAAATCTACCAGCCACTCACTGGCAACACAATAGGGCAGTTCTACTGTCTTCTACGGAGTTGCTACTAGTTGGAATCAACTCGATGTTAACGGGTTTACTTTCATCTGCCAAGTCAAGTACCGCCGAGTTGGATCCGACTCATGGTGACCATAGGGGCCAGAGTAGAACTGACCATTGCATATATTTGGGCAATATCAGTGAATATGCTTTGTTTGATTTCTACTGTCACATGACCCATGTTACCCTTATGTGTCCCTTGGGTATATGTATTAAACACTGTTGATTTTCTACCCCACATCTAATGACACTCCCTCCTCTTCAACTCCACGTTTTGTTGAGGTGCTTACCATCTTCTAAGAAGCCATGTGGTTCAGGGAGGCTAGCCTCAGTCCCAGCCCAGCTGCAGGGGTGAGTCCTGCTTGGCCTAAAGCTTTGACACTAAGTCAATCATGACTACCCTGGCTCACTCGTCAGTGATTCTGTAGGTTTAGGTATGTGGCCCAACTCTATCTGTTGAGAAGTCTACTGCGGAACAGGGATGGAACACTGAGCAAGGTTTTTCAGTCTTCTGGATGTTGTTACCGGCAGGTTTCACCCAGAACTGCTGAAGCTGACTCAGATCATGAGAAAAATTAGTCTTAGAACAAGATTGTCACTGAAAATGACAGAACAGTGGTCCATTGGAGCACCCAGTTATTGACTTTTTGTTGTGTCAGATAATAAACTTCTTTACTTCTCATGTTTATTTGAATTGATGTTGTCTATTACTTGCAGCTAAAGTTTTCTTAATTCATACAGTACTTTGCCAAAAGAAAAAAAAAATGGAGTTTGGCACTATTCTTGCAGAGTTTGTTGTAGCATATCCTCAAAGGACATGGCAGAAAGACTTAGAAACCAAAGCACATCCAAAACAAAAAAAAAAAAGAATCTCCTAGAATTTGAGAAAATCAGCAATTGTTAAAAGTATATTTTGGCACGACCTTCTTTGATCAGAATATGATAAAAGGATTTAAACATTTTTTCTTCTACATCTAATTATTCTACTTCACATTTTTACTTCTTCTTTTTTGTTTTACAAAAAAAGTGCAAAGAAAAAAGATTTGGCTTTTAAAAACTTCAAAGTAAGTATTTTCTAAAATTGTTCTCTTCCCACATTCTTTTGTGGACTTAATTTTTTTTTTTAACCAAATATTTACACAAACAATAAATGGGGAAGCTGTCAAGCTTCAAAGTTAGGTTCACACACACAAAGTGATTCGTGGCCATCGTAATGAATGCTTACATTCTAAGAGCAGTACAGTTAGCCTATCCTGGGGAGATCTAATCTTGCTTGAAGAGTGTTGTTGAAATATTCTAATACTTCCGTTTTTGAAGCACACCACTAGGAAACTATTTGCAGTTGTCATATTTTGCTTGCATTTAGCTTAGACTGTGATTCAGCATAATCTGTGAAATTTGTACAGAAGTAGATAATCGTATTGAAATCTATCAAAACAAGATGAAAAACAGATTATTTGGTTAAAAATACCTTAAGAGTGGTTCAGCTTTGATACCTTCTTGGTTTCTTTTTAAGTAGTAAAAAGTTGTTATGCAAGCTTGTCTCATTTCTTTCTTTGAAATTCCTTAATGTCTTTTAACTGGCTTTCTAATAGTTGTTGCAAATCACTGATAATTTCTTTTTATCATTCACAAACATCACTTAGTAGGTCAGTTTTATGACTGTTTTAGTCAGCTAGGGCTGCTCTAACAGAAATACTACAGAGTAGATGGCTTCAACAAAGGAAGGTTTATTCTTACACTGTCCGGTAGGCTACAAGTCCATATTCAGGGTGTCCGCTCCAGGGAAAGGCTTTCCCCTTGTCGGGTCTGGAGGAAAGTCCCGTATGGCATCAGTCTTTATCCTGGGAACATCTTGGCACAGGAACCTTGGGTCTGAAGGACGTGCTCTTCTCCCAGTGCTGCTTTCTTGATGGTATGAGGTTCCCAAATCTCTGCTTGCTTTTCTTTCCTTTTACCTCTTGCAGGATGAAAGGATTAAGGGTGGGGCAAGCCATACTCCAGGGAAATTCCATTTACAGTGGAGCAGGGAGGTGATCTTATAAAGGGATTTACAGTCCCACCCTAATCCTTTAACTAACGCAGCACAGGAAAACCACAAAATGGAGGACAGTCACAAGATACTGGGAATCATGGCCCAGCCACGTGGCTGAACCTATTTTGGGGGGGACAAAATTCAATCCATGACAATGACTTTTCTCACCAGTCTAGTAATTACCCCTTATGTGACTGGGTAACACTACAACTGAGTAACACAACACAGTAAGGTAACGTGGTCCACCAGGGAGATCGATCACTTTTGCCATTCCACTGGGCTTAAAATGAGCCATTTCAGAGGGGATACAGAAGGATCTCACCACTACCAACACAGTACAGTTAGGAGTGGCATGTGCCCAAGGAACTGGGGACGCCTGCACTCAGAAGCTCCTAGAAGTGAGAGAGATAGCTGTAACACTAAAGACGGAGAGAAGCGGCAGCAGAGGGAGCAAACTGGCAGGAGACAGCACAGTGGGCTTCCCGGCCCACAGCACGAGGAAGCTGAGCACCTTTGGGGAAGAGACGTGCTGGATGGAGTGGTTTGCCAACTCACAGAGCTAGAGCTCAGTGCATTTGGGCCAAGGCTTAACTGGCAGAAGGAGGTGCCCCTGAGCACTTACTAGCAGAGCTAAAAGAGCTCTGCAACACTTGCCCAAGTTGGGCAGAGTCCAGGCTGTAGAGGTGAGGGCCAGGGAGGCACCTGCCTGTGGGCATGGCTGAGAGGAAGTTGTCCTGACTGAAGAACTGTACCTGGAGTGTTCCTGAACCTGAAGTGTAACCTGTTATGTTCTTTATAATTCCTACAATTGTGAGTTCTGTGTGGCCATTGCAAAGAATTACTAAACTCAGCTGAGAAGAGTACCCTCGGAAGGATGAATAGTGTGGGAATTGGTAAAGATGCTGAACAGAGGAAGCATGTCTGAACTCCATGTCAATAACAATCAGCCTTGGGCTTTTAATCTTGAATCTTCTTCCCCCTTGGGAAGTCAGAGGAGGTCAGATACCCCTGCCAAACCATTTCTACACAAAACATAGCTTGAAATCTTTGTTCGGAAAGGAAGGCTGAGGTATTAAGCCCAAGAAACCCAGTGCCATTGAGTCACGTCTGACTGGGAGAGCCCCTATAGGTCACAGTAGAACTGCCCAGAGTTTCCAAGGAGTGCCTGGTGGATTCAAACTGCTGACCTTTTGGTTAGCAGATGTAACACTTAACCCACCATGCTACCAGGGTTTGCTGAGGTATTAATGAACAATTTTATTGTTTCAAGTTTAGGCTCTCTACTCCTGTGAATTCTTAACTGTCATGGATTGACTTATGTTCCCCCCAAAATCTGTGTAGCAATACGACTGGGCCGTGACTTCTGGTATTCTGTGATGCCCTGCATGTTAATCCTTGCCTCTGCGATGTTAATGGGGGTGGATGGGCCACAGTTGTGTTGGTGGGGTGGGATTCCATGTGTAAGATTGTTTCGTGCCTTGAGGCAGTCACTTGGGATATAAACAAAAGAAGCTAGGAGAGAGATCTGTGGGCCTTATACTGGAACATGAAGTGTGCTGGAACGTGAAGTGTTGTTTGGAAAGGACCTGAGTCCCCGCACCTCAAAAGCTTCCACTCCAGGGGAAGACTGACAAGGACCTTCCTCCAGTGACAGCAGAGAGAGCCTTACTTCCCCTGGAGTGAAACACCCTGAATTTGGACCCTTTAGCCTACTGGGCTGTGACAAAATAAAATTTCTCCTTTTATAGCCATCCACTGTGGCATTTCTGTTAAAGGAGCACTAGGTGACTAAAACATTAACTACTGATGCCAGCTGCAGTGATCACTACATCGTTGCTGATAATTTTGGTTGAACTACTCCTATTTTAAATCCTGTCTTCCCCCCCGGCCCCCACAACACTAGTGATATTGAAGTTTGGGTATTTGGGAATTTCAGTGAGTCTGTACAATGTCTTTGGGCCTGATTTAAACATTGAAGTTTAAAATTCCTGGTTAATGATCAGAGGCATCTGAGTTGGTCTTACGGGGCGTTGCTCAACCTTTGTCCACAAAGACACAGGCGATTCTCCTATCTGTTATACATAAACCCTGAGCACTAAATGTACCTCTACTGTTCTAGGCAGTGGAGCTTCCCAGGTATTACCTACAATCCAAAAAAAAAAAAAAATCATTAGTAGGAAATACTGGTATATTTTATTAGCAACAAATTACAAAAACATTTCTCCTGACACTTCATCACACTACACTGGCACCACATGATACCTGATGACTCCCAATAGAAAGCATTAGTAGTTACTACAGTGTACTAGAAAGAAGAAACAAATACACAAAGTTTCACCTCCCATCTCCACACCACACACATGAAAAAATAATCCTTGTTGACCAAAGCCAAACTCACTGCCATCAAGTCAATTCTGACTCATAGTCACCCTATAGGACAGAGGAGAACTGCTCCATAGTTTCTAAAGAGTGCCTGCTGGATCTGAACTGCACTTAACCACTATGCCAACTAGAGTTTGTAATCCTTGTTGAGGCAGTAACTTAACCATTCTATGCTTCAGTTCTTACGTATGAAATGAATGCTATAAGACATCCTCATGAAAATATTAGTAAGTTTAATATTATTGTTCTGAAAGCTTCATTCAGTAAGATAGGAGAAAAGGCATGGCAAAGTAGGTAGAGATTCAAATGTGGAGGGCCTGAAATCTGGCTGAGAAGCTGGACCGGTATGCAATGAAGGCTTGCAAAGGTTGTTGAACAGGGAAGTAGCATAATTAACAGCATATTACCAGCAGTGTGTAGAATGGAGGACAGAAATGGAGGGGGCGGGAAAAAAAGTTACAAGGTCCAGACAGGAGATGCCCATGATAATTGCTGTGGAAGTGGGAAAGTTGGGACGATTTCACGAGGTAAGGCAGCCAAGCAATTGTACAAGCAATAGGTGAATGTGACGTGTGAGGGAAAGAAAGGATTTGAATACGAATCGGAGGTTTCTGGATTGAGCATCTGAAGATGTTGCCATTAACTACAGAAAGCAAAGAGTGTGTGGGGGGAGGGGGAAAGAGTAGGGTGGGGCAGGAATTAAAGCCAAACCAAACCCAGCGCCTTCAGGTCAATTCTGACTCATAGCAACCCTAGAGGACACAGCCAAACTGTACCATAGTTTCCAAGGAGCACCTAGTGGATTTCAACTGTCGACGTTTTGTTAGCAGCCACAGTACTATAGAGTCGGACCCGACTCGACAGCAGTGGGTTGGGTTTATAGCCTTAACCACTACACCACTAGGATTAGGGAATCATTTTACTTTGGTTTTGAGGACTCCACATGCACAGTTAGAGCAAGTCTGGGGAGATCCCTTTGTGTAAAGGAAAAGAATACCCATGTCACATTAACAGCTCACTTTTATAGCACCCAACCACTAGCATTCCTAACCTGAGGTAGTTATTACTTCTCCTGCAGTAAAAGCTTGATTACAGTCCCTGACTGCTGACTGTGTGAAGGTCTTTGGTTCCGCACCTTCCATCGGCGAAATAAGATTAATTAATTGTGATTAATTATCATGTGGCACAATACAAAGACTAGATGATTTATTGTGGCTTCTTGGGTGGGCACCTGCTTGGTTTTTGATAGGGCCCACAGGGCAAGGGAACTGGACACCATCCAAAGTAGCCCTGAGCCCTTCCTGGTCTGGGCCCAGACATGTGGTTCTGGGACTTCAGGGTCCCCCTGGCTTGGACGCCTCTGGCTTGGACGGAGGGCTCAGACGTCCTTCCTCTGCCTGACACTCGGACCCCGGCCCCCCTGCACTGGGCGGGGCGGAGCTGCCCAGAGGCCCCACCCCTACGCCCGCCCTGCCCCGCCCCCTCCGTCCGCCCCACCCCGCCCCGCCCGCAGCCGCCGGTTCCCTCTGGCCCTCGTTGCGGTGCGCGTCTGCGCTCGCCCTCGCGTCGGAGCAGCCATGATGGTAGGTGTTCTCAACGGCGCTGAACCCCAGGCGCGGGGTGGGGGCGGTGGGCGCGGGGTGGGGGTGGGGGCCGTGCTGGCCTGGTACTGATGTCTCCCTTTTTGTCTCCCCTACCTCACTCTCTCCCGCGGCTCACCCGGCACCGCTGACTCCGCAGGAAGGCCTGGACGACGGCCCCGACTTCCTCTCCGAGGAGGACCGAGGAGTAAGTTCTGCCTCTTTCGGCTTGTGGGATCCTTCCTCCCCCGCCTCGAGGTCTGGGCGTGGTACCGAGAGAGGTCCTGGGCCGGGCGGCACCCCCGGCCCGCCGCCCCCCTTTCGGTTTCCTCGCCGCAGCCGCGCGCCCCGCCCTCCCGTACCTCTTCCTGCGGGCGACTGCCTTCAGATTTCTCGGGGCCCGCGGCCTCCTCCCAGTAGCCCGAACCAATGGAGACCCTTCTGACCGACCACTCCCAGGCTTGGGGTGCGGAAGTGGAGATGTAGGGGCTGGAGTTCGAACGCGCCCACCCAGCCGCTTTGGGGCGATGAAAACCCGTTCTCAGTGTTTGTGGCTGCGTCCTCAGTTTTCTCCTCTTGTGGACATCTCGAACCCCTTCAGCCCACCCTTCTCTCTCTCTTAAAGTAGATTTAGTACAGATTTAGTCTAAATTACCCGTTTGCAAAGATTTTTTTACAGTCGTTCAGTCTTAACGCTTTTTAAGTATTCTATGCGATTTTGCAAAATTTGCTAGCCTTGGGTATCCTGTACTTTATCTAATACCCGAAAAATACGTCTTTTACAGGATTCTCTTGATACTGTTTTGAGACCAGTTGCATTTTACTTTAGAGGAGCCCTTTTTAGGGTTCTGATTTCCATTCTGCTCTCCCCCTTCCACCCATTGCCTTGGCTGAAAGGTAATCAGTCATCTGTGTTGTGCCTTGTTCAAATGAGTACTCGAGAATACCGATAGATGATAATTGCAGTCATATGTAGTAGTCTGCACTTCAGTTTTTCATTTTGCTTTCACTAGTCCATCTTAGATTCTATGGAAGACACTTCTGTAAGTGCATTTTTTGATAGGGGGTAAAATATTCCTGATGTTTTTAAGAAGAGATACATGATATGAGGTTTTTAAATTAACTCCTGACCTTTATAAGAGAGATGTTAAGGGTCTGCACAGCCTTCAGTGACTGTTATATTTTTGTGGTCTAGCAGAAAATGCCAGCAGGATTTGCTTTCTTGCAAAGTTGGCTAATGTTCAGTAAAAGTAGTAAGTTTCTGCATATTTATGTTGATAATGTGAAAAATAGAGCATGTGTTTTCTGATGAAGATCTGTGTTCATGTTCTTTGGCTTTCAGTAAGATTGGCTTGGATGGACTCATAAGCACTTAAGTATTGTGTTCAGAAACTTTTGTATAGGCTACAGCATTCCTGACCAGAAATCTGTTTAGAATCTTGTAGATGAAAATGGGGGAACAAAAACATTACAATTACTGAGGAAACTTTTAGAATATTATAATGAATATGTGCGTGTATCCACTTCTTCCTTATTTTTTGTCCAGTGGAATATGTGAATCGTAATTATAACCAGGCACTGCTCAACACTGTCCGCATTGTTTCATTATGTCTTCTGTCATCATCCCAGTGAAGCTCTTAGTATCCTCCTTTTACAGGTGTGAAATCAGGACTTCCGAGATGCTAATAAGTAGTTTGTGGTCATAGAGCCAGTGAGTTAGAGAGCTGCACTTTGAACTCAGACATCAGAGCCAATGAATGTGTTTCTCCAAGTGTAGCTTTGAAATACGTGCGTCAGAATTGTCTGGGATATTTGTGAAATAAAACAGCATGCATAAAAAGTGTATATTTCTGGGTTCTACATCTTGCTAAATGAGAATCTCTTGGAGAAGGGACAAGACAAATAACCTGCTTTTTAGACAATCACCCGAGAAGATTCTGCTTTATACTTAACTTTGATTATACTGTTCAGTAGTATCCCATCGTTTCCCCATTCCGGGAATATCTAGACTGTTTGTGTTTGTCCTGATAGAAATGGATCATCGTAATTAGACATTACGCTTTTAGTTTAAATCATCTTGTTCAGCCTTTTAAAAGCAGTCTTGAGAAGAGAGCACATATTTGATAGGAGTTGCAGAGGGGACATCACAGATTCAAAAATAATAGGCACAATAAAAAATATAAAAATAATACAAGCATTTTATATAACAGCAAGAAGCAAAATTAGGGCGAATATATATATGTATATTTTTTTAATGACTGAGTGAAAATGTGCTTTCCCGTATAAATTTACATGTCCACCTATATGCAGCTGCCACTGTTCTCCCTGCCTGCTGACAGCACACTGTTCCTCTCTGCTCCATACATGTCTCATCCTCCCAACAGTCTCCTTTCCCCTCCTCTGCACCCACTCTCCTTCCTCCAGCCAGAGGTCAGCAGGATGATATCCTATAGATGCATAGAACCATAAAGTGCATCCAATATATGGTCACTCTGCATTGTAGGGCCAATATTTAAAAAAAAAAAAAAATTGTAGTGGCATTACATTTGCATTGTAATGTGTGAATCAGAACAGAATAGGAGTTGGTTTCACTTACAGCCTTAAGATAATAATTGTTTTGTGAGAAACTGAAAAAGAATTAAGGATATACTATATTGAAACTTGTTGGCCACTTCTTTTAAATTTCTTGAGCCATACCCGTGAATAGTATTTTTCCCCCCAAATGAAGGATACCAAAAAAACTCTCTGCCATCAAGTTGGATCCGACTCATAGCAACCCTAGAGATCAGAGTAGAACTGCCCCATAAAATTTGCAAGGAGCACTTGGCAGATTGAAACTGCTGACCGTTTGGTTAGCAGAGTAGCACTTAACCCACTACTCTACCAGTTTCCAAATGAAGGATGGTAATGGACTATTTAGTAAACAAGTGAGTCCTTAGAACTGGACACATTTTATCTAAAGTCTTTGTTGAACAAGAGCATTATATATCAGAATGGTGGCATAATTCTGTTTTAGCTTCAGATTTGAATTCTTGATAATACGTTTATTTCAGAAAATTACTTTAGGTGGACTCACTGTGCTTCTGACTCCTAGCTTTCCTTCTTTTTCTGTGTTCCTTATCTTAATTAATGGCATCATTTTTCCGGTCTCCCAAGTTACCTCTAAATCATATCCTTCATCCCCACATCAAAAAAGCTACTAAGGCCAGTTAATTTCACCTCTGAAATGTTTACATTTACTTCATCTTTTACTTTCATAGCCCCAGTTAAGATCCTGTTATTTCTTTGCCAGATTATAGTGGTGCTTATCATTGGTTTCTGTATCTTCTGTCTTTCTACTTTCTGATCTGGTCATGACATTACATGCAGTTCTCTAACTGAAATGATGAAATCATATAGCAAAGTGGTGCTATTAACACCACTGGTCACAGGCGCTCACCTGGACCCCATTCCTTTTAAAATAAGGTCCAGACTGTTTAGGTTAGCATTCAGTATGACTTCCTTTCCAGCTGGTGCCATATATAGTTATGTTCACCCTTGCACCATCCAGCACGCTCTGGTCTGCTTGTCATTATGCACCTCTGCTGTTTTGTACTGTCCGCTTTATGCGTACTGGTTCATCATTGTGGAATGCTTTTTTTCTTCTCACCTTTTCTCTTAATAATGCAAGTTACCCTTGCAAGACTTGGCCTGAAAATGTGTACATAGCATTAGTTTGAACACATGCCACATTTATTAAGAGGTCTTTTAAGTAAAAATGGGGGCATACATTTTGTTGGTTGTGAGTAAGACAAAGTCCCTGCCCTGAGACCCTCACTGTGTAGTGAGGGCAACAGAGTTACACTCCTTGTGATAAATACCACGGGAGAACAGTTTAATTTTGAGGGAAAGAGGAATTACGGAGAAATAACAGCTACACAGTTTAAGTGGCATAGGGAACCCTGGTGGCCAAGTGGTGAAGTGCAGTGTCTGCTAAGCAGAGGGTCAGCAGTTCAGATCAGCCAGGCACTCCTTGGAAATTCTGGGGCACTTCTCCTGTGATCTGTAGGGTCACTATGAGTCAGCAGTGGTTTAAGTAGCATTTACTTTGTACCGGGGATTTTCCGTATACTCACTCTGAAATGAGGTAGCACCTGGTACTGTTACAACTTCCCTAAGGAAGCTTGCGCTTCAGAGAGATTTAATAATTTGCCTACGGTCATGTGGCCAGGACGAGCTAGATTTGAACCAGACAGGCTCACTATAGGTCCCGGACTGTTCACCGCCATATTATCACCTAAATGAGCTAGGCTAAATTTAAACATTGGTTTAAGTTTTGTAGGCATCAGGTAAGGAGAAGGGAGGGCTTCCCCGCAGAGAGGATGTAGCTGGTATAGGTAATTTGCCTGGAGGACCTGCTCTTACTGGGAGCTGGAGTTGCAAAGATAGATATGAGTAGTACAGATAGGGTGTAAAGTGCATAATGATAAAGACACCAGGCACTGGGCAGCCCTGAGACATTTTAAGCTGGGAAAAAAGGACATTTCAGGAAGCAGAACAGTTGAAGAGTTATTGCAGCAGTCTAGATGAATGAGGAAGAGGCTGGGACCAAGGTACTGTAGGGGTAAAGAAGGGGGCATAACAAAGAGAGATTTGGAAGCTAGCATTGGCAGGGCTTAGTGACCACATGAGGAGCTCTGGTGGTATAGTGATTGAGGTGCTCACTGCCAGCAGAAAGGTCAGCAGCTTGAACTCACCAGTCACTCTGCACAAAATATGTGGCAGTCTGCTTCTGTAAAGATTACAGGCTTAGAAACCCTATTGAGGAAGTTCTACTCTGTCCTACAGGGTTGCTGGGAGTTGGAATCGATGGCAACAGACGGGGGTAGCAGCCAAACACAGTAAAACCTGTGAAAGTTAGAAGAATCCTGTCAGAGAAAAAAAAAACTCAAATGTTTTCCACTAAGTAATAGAAAAGCAGTGTGACTGTACCCTGTCAAATGTGGAAAACTTCAAGATCCAGAAACAAAGCAGTCCCCTGGAGATGTGGGTGGGGCAGGGGAGGAGAAAATGGGGAAGATAGGAGGAATAGGTTTAGGGAGTAAAATAATAACTAGGTTTCGGATGTGTTTAAAGTGCTTATCCGGTATCTAACCCCACCTGCCAAACTAGTATGTAAAATCTGTAAGGGTGAGGATTGTCTCTTCGCTGCTCTCTCCCTAGCATCTAGGACAGTGTTTAGCACATTGAAGCTGCTCATATCGTTGTTTAATAAGTAAAATACTGTAAACTCAGGTCGGTATGTCTTGTTGATGGTTTGAAGTCTGCTGGTAAACTTGGAGCAGTAGGTGTGAGTTGGAGATACAGATTTAGGAATTACTAATCAAAAAGAGTGACTGAGATTGCCAAGACTAGCTAGCCATCTGGAGGAAACCAACATTTAAGGACCAAGGAGTAGAAGAGGACCAATTGACAAACTGAGATGGGCAACAGGGGAGTGTGAGGAAAGAATTTTAAGGAGGAAATGTTCAGAATGAGTGTCAAAGCAAAATACATCGGTGAGTCCAAGCCAAACGCATGGCCATCAAGTTGATTCTAACTCATAGTGACCATATAGGATAGAGTAGAACTGTCCTATAGAGTTTCCAAAGAGCAGCTCATAACCACTTTAAGAATAGCCTCTGCAGTGAGTCAGGGAGACTGAAAAGTATCTTTGGATTTGGAAATTAAATCGTTAAAAGAACGTTTTGTGAGACCATGTTCTATTCCTAGCAGCAATGCATTAGGGTTCCAGTTTCTCTGCATTCTCATCAACCCTTGTTAATTTCCGGTACTTTGGTGCTAGCCATCCTAGTGGGTGTGAGGCCGTATCTCTGAAGTTTTGGTTTGAATTCCCCTTAAGACCTTGACTGAAAGCTTTGTTTTTTTTTAAATGTACTGCTAGAAAGGAAAACTGTTGCCAGATGTACTATAAATTGCTCTCAATTGAAAGACATCCCTATTTCAGATAGGCTAAAATGTGAAAAAAATACGCATCTAGAGCTGATGAAATATGATGACACATTAACTTTTAGTGACAGTTCAGTGCTGATACAAGGAGTGATTTCATTATATATTTTAGTTATGAGAAGCAGGACTTCTAAAAAAACCCTTATACATGTGATTCGTATTTCATTGTCAAAAGAATCCTTTATGCCCATTTTTTCTGTAGGCTCACGAGATGGGAAAGAATAATGTGAGGTGTAACGTGTGCAGGAACTGACTTAAGGAAGATGCAGTATCAGAATGAACACTTCAGCTGATTTTTTGAACTTGTTACGGCATATAAATTACACCGTATTTCACTCTGACCACATTTGTCATTCATGCATGTGTTACAGAGCTGAATGTTAGATGTTAAAAGAAATAAAGGAAGACATGGTAGTTTTAATGAGTATCTGTTAAGGCAGTATATGAATGAATGGCATGCTTTGATAAAGCGAAAAGCGAACAAGAGAATTTACAGAAGAGGTAGAACTAAAGAAATAAAGGCATGTTGAAGGAGGGGAAGCTATTTTCTGGAAATGGTGGAAATGTTCCATATCTTGATTACGGTAGTGGTTATTTAACAAAACAAAGCCAAACACATTGCTGAATTGATTACAACTCAAAGCAGCCCTACAGGACAGAGCGGAGCTGCATCTTAATGGTTTCCAAGGCTCCAGTCTTGATGGAAGCAGACTGCCACATCTTTTACCGTGTACTGCGTGGTAGGTTTAAACTGCTGGCTTTCTAGTTAGCGGACGAATGCTTAAGTGCTGTTGTCACCAGAGCTCCTGTGGTGATGGTTATAAACTAAAACACAAAATCCATTGCCGTTGATTCAGTTTTGACTCAGAAGTTAACTTCTGCATAGGGTTTCCAAGGAGCAGCTGGTGGATTTGAACTGCTGGCCTTTTGATTAGCAGCCAGGCTTTTACCACTGTACCACCACGCTCTGTTTTAGTTTGGTGGTTTAAAACCCAGACCAAACCCAGTGCCGCTGAATGGATTCTGATTCATAGTGACCTTGCAGGAAGGAGTAGAACTGTCTATGGAGTTTGCAAGTAGTGCCTGGTGGATTTGAACTGCCTGCCTTCTGGTTAGTAGCTGTAGCACTGAACCACTGTACCACCAGGGTTTCCCTTGGTGATTATTGGGGTGTATTTATTTGTCAGAAATCCTCAAACTGCATTTTACCATATGGAAACTATACCTTGAAATAGAATCCAAGACTGAAAGTGTTAAAGTGTGTTAATACAAAAACTAAGCAAATAATAGAAATTGGTTAACAGTAATTGTATGATGTGCCAATTAAAGCAGCATTTCCAGAGAGTCAAAAATGTTTCAAAGAAGAAAAATGTTTCACAGATTCTTACACTCCAGCTTATTGCTAATAATTATGCATTACCATGAAAATAGGGCCAGAGTAGTGTTTATATAATAAATCCTGGACATGCAACATTTTCTTCAAACAATTCAGATGATTTACCTTAAGCGTATTTTGGAGTTTCTGAACCCTGGTGGTATAGTGGCTAAGCACTATGTCTGCTAACCAGAAGGTCAGCAGTTGGAATCCACTAAGCGCTCCTTGGAAACTGGAGCATTTCTCCTCTATCCTGTAGGGTCACTGTGAGTCAGTAAGGGCAGTGGGTTTTTGTTTGACTGCACATAGACAATTTAAAAGAGCACTATGCCCAAGGCAGACATTCTTGACTTACTAAACTATCGTTTGACTTACAGGTGACTTTCAGGAAACCAGTTCTATCAAGACTTATGGTTCAGAGATTATCTCCGGGTGATAGTCTGGGTGTATCAGTGCAACTCCATAAAAACTTCATTCCTCAAGTACATGATACGTAGGGTTATAATAAAAAAGCCTAGAGTTGTGCTGTCAAAGGTGGGTGGGGGGCACTGTACTTGATACATAGATAAAGAAGGGGAAGAGAAAAAAAGTGTTCTTAAAATCTGGAATAATCTTAAATTGGAAGAATAAATTGAAACCCAGTGTTTCCAAACTGATAGAGCAGTAGTTTACAAAAAAAAAAAAAACCCAAAATGAACACGTAGATACAGAATCTAGGAAAAATAGTTTATGTAGTTACTAAAAACAAAATACTAGCAGTTGCAGTGAAGTTTTGCTAGGAAGTGTACCGGCAAGGAAAACATTGAAAATGTAGGCTGGTGTTCCCAAATGCAGATTTTAAGGCCCTTCTCCTAAAGATTTTCTCTTTGATGTTTGTTTTTTCTTTCTGGATTTTGATGAAGTATATATAACAAAGTATACCATCGTAACCATCCTTAAGTGTATAGTTCAGTCACATTAAATACATTTGCTGTGCTGGCTGCCAATTACTGCTGTGCATTTCCAACTTTCCTGTCAGCCCAAACAGAAACTCAGTACCCTGTAGCAGTAATCGCCATCCTCTCCTAGCCCCTGGCAGCCACTGACACATTTGTGTCTCCATGTGTTTGCCTAATCTAGATATCATCTAGATAGGAGTCAAAAGTATTGTTAGTGAGATTATACAATACCTGTCTTGTTGTGTATGATTTATTTAACCCAGCTTAGTATTCTCAAGACTCATCCATGTCATAGCGTGCATAAGAATTTCCTTTCTCATTATGACTGAATAATACTTCATTGTATGTATATGCCACATTGTATTTATGCATTCATCTGTGGATAAGACATGGTTTCTGTGTTTTGAATATTAAGAATAATTGTAAACGTTGGTGCAGAAGTATCTGCATCTTTGGGGTATATAGTCTGCTGGGTATAAACCTCAGTAGAGTTGCTGGCTCGTATGGTAACTCTGTGTTTAACTGTTTCAGGAACTGCCCTTCAACAGCAGCTGCACCGTTGTAGGTTCCCACTAGCAATGCACACATGTTAGTTTCCCTTTTCTGCTAACTGCCCTCTTAGTGGGTGTAAGGTGCTATCTCTTTGTAATGACCTGAAGGAAACCCTGGTGGTGTGGTGTAAGGTCTGCTAAGCAAAAGGTCAGCAGCAGCACTCCTTGGAAGCTATGGGGCAGCTCTCCTGTGGCCTGTAGGGTCGCTGTGAGTCTGACAGACTGGAAGGCAGTGGGTTTTTTTGTAATGACCATAAGCATCCTTTCATGTGTTTGTTTATTGGCTATTTGTATACCTTTGGAGAAATGTCTATTCCAGTGAAGATTGTGTTTTTAACAGGCAACCACATTACTTCTTTTCAGTTGTGTTTGCAAGGTGCTAGATAATGGAAACTGAAGGAATGAAGAAATGTCATGGTTATTTCTCCAGAAATTATGAGTAAATGTATCATTTTTAGTGGCTTCTGTAAACTTGTTGGCTTAAAACAACAGAAATTTATTCCTCTGGAGCTCTGGAGACCAGAAGTGCTGAATTATTACCATTGGGCCATGCTCCCCGTGGAGAATCTAGGGGAGAATTTGTACCTTGACTATTCCAGCTTCTGTTAGCTGCCAGCGTTCCTTAGCTTGTGGTAACGTGACTAAAGTCTTTGCCTCAGTGGTCACATTCCTTCTTTTTTGTGTGTCTTATCTCCCTCTTAAAGAATGTGTTTAATCCAGGATAATCTCCCTGTGTCAGGACCCTTAATCACGTTTACACGTCTGTTTTTGCCGTATAAAGTAACATTCACAAATTCCAGGGATTAGGATATGGCTATCTTCTGGTCATTATTTAGTCTACCACAATAAACATCTTAAAGATGGCCTGAGTATGAGTTAAGACAAAAAAAGAAATACATCAAACTAGATCTGAGGGGCTAGAGAGACACTAGAAGATCTAGTAAGATTTAATAACCAAATCCATGTATACAGGACTGAGCAGGACTGGCCCAAGGGTTTCCAAGGAGTGGCTGCTGAAATTGAAGTGTTGACCTTTTTGGTTAGCACTTAATCACTGTTGATTTAATGGAAGCAAGGAAAGAAGGAAAAAACTCCCTTATCAGCTTGGTTAGGTTCCAAAGAACAGCGATTTTCTGCCCTTTCCTCACTGAACTCAGCCTCCCCAGCTGGACAGATGGTCGTGGTCTCACCCTCACTGTGCACACCATAATCCAAGTCCATGTGGCAGGCTGCTTGCTGGGCTTCCTCAGCTGAGGAGTAAGTGGCCCCACAGAGGTGAGCAGTGGTATATCGCACACTCCTGGTGCCCACCAGAGCAGGTGACTGTGTGAGGAGAGCTGGGGCCCAGCAGGGGAGGGTGAGGTGTGCAGGAAGGAGCTGGAGCATCAGACACTCATTGGATTCAAGACTGATGTTAAAAATCTGGGGAATGCCCAGCTGCACCCTCTAGTCCGTGGGCACCCTGTCTGTGGGGTCATTAATGCACAAAATAGTTGATCTTTCATTACTGTGGTAAATTTGAAATATCAGATAACAAGATAGTTGAACAGTCTACAGTATTGCAGAGGAGTGAAATGAATTGAAAAAGAAAACGTGTTTGCAGTTCAAGAAAACTTAATTTCATTTTTTTAACCAGATAATTGGCTACCTATAGCATTGAGTACTGTAACAATTTTTTAAATATAATTTAGTTTTAAATGCTTGTGTATAGCATAAACTTACTAAAATGTTACTGATTAAAATTAATATAAACTTACTAAAGTTACTAAAACTTTCACTAAAGGACATCATAAATAGTATAGTAACTCAAACTGATTATATCTGTGATTCTTGAATTTGATTTTATGTAATGATGGTGTTCATTTCTTTTTTTTTAAATCAATTTATTTATTTAGTATGACTGAGTGAAAATGTACATTCCCGTATAAATTTACGTGCTCACTGCTCTCCCTGCCCAGTGACAGCACACTATTCCTCTCTGCTCCATACGTGTCTCATCCTCCCAACATCCACTCTCCTTCCTCCAGCCAGAGGTCAGCAGGATGATATCCTATAGATGCATAGAAGCACAAAGTGCATCCAGTATATGGTCACTCTGCATCGCCAAGTCCAATCCATTCGTGTCTGAAGAGTAGACCTTCGTTATGATTTATGGGCAAAGACAGCATCAGAGCCAGGGCCCATGCTCCCAGGGGAACTGTGAAACTGCTGGACCATCAATTGAGGTCCTTTAGTGGGGATCTCAGGGTGCACCCCTATTTATACTTGTGTTGCCAGTGAGACTCAACTTTGTGAGCTCCATCATGTCTATCATTGGTGGTGGCCAGGTACCATCTGGTTCTTCCGGTCCCAAGTCAGTGTAGGCACCCACTCATGTGGGTCTCTGTATCTTGTAGGTTGTGTTTACCCCATGTCATTTTGGTCCTTCGTGAGCATCCGTTCTTGCTGAGTTGGGACCACTTGCTGTGCCCTCGGATGGAAGCTTGGCAGCTTTTAAGACCCCAGATGCCACTCACCAATGTGGGGTGCAGAGAGCCCTCTTAGCAAAATGCTTGTTGTGCTAATTGGCCTCGATTTCGCCTAAGAGCATGGTCCCCTGCCCCCTGCCCCAGCTACTCTATCCTTGCAATATTGGGTTAAGATGGAAGGAGTACTCAAGTTATGCTGAAGTCCACTTAATATTGTTCTTGTTTCTAATGTGTGCTATCACCGATTTCACCCAACCAGATTTCTAGCAACTGTCTAATCTAAACCCTTCCCCCTCCCCCTCCCTTTCTCCCCTCCCTTGCAGCTGTCAAAGAGTCTTGTCTTCTATGTACATCTGTTTTTTGAGATCTTATTGTAGAGGTCTCATATAATATTTGTCCTTTGTTGCTGACTACTTTCACTCAACATAATGTCTTCCAGTTGAAACTAGGTCATGAGATGTTTCCTGGAGTCATCGTTATTCTTTATCATTGCATAGTGCTCCATTGAGAATATATACCATAGTTTACCTATCCATTCTTCTTTTGTTGAGCATCTGGGTTGATTCCATCTTTTTGCTTTCGTGGACTGTGCTGCGATAAACATCCTTGTGCATGTGTCCGTTGGTGTGAAAGGCCTTGATTCTGTAGGATATATTCCAAGTAGTGGCATTCCTGGGTCAAATATCACTATCCATTTTTTTAAGGAAGCGCCAGATTGCTTTCCAAAGAGGTTGGACTATTTTGCAACCCCACCAACAGTGTAGGAGGGTTCCACTGTCTCCACAGCCTCTCCAGCATTTGTTGTTTTGTGTTTTTTGAATCATGACCAACCTTGTTGGGGTGAGATGGTATCTCATTGTTGTCTTGATTTGAATTTCTTTAATAACTAAAGATCGTGAACATGTCTGCATGTGTTTTTTGGCTGCCTGGATCTCCTCTTTAGATAAATATCTGTCCATCTCCTTTGTCCATAGCTTAATTGAATGATTTATCTTCTTCTTATTGATATTTTGTAGTATCTTATAGATTATGGAGATCAGGCATCGGTCTGACATAGAGTTGCCAAATATTTTTTCCCATTCTGTAGGTGGGCTTTTAACCCTTGTGATAAAGTCTTTGGATGAGAGCAAAAGTGTTTGATTCTTAATAGTTCGCATTTATCTATTTTCTCTTCTGTTGATTGTGGTTTGTTTGACAGGTTTTGAAGCCTGTCTGCATTGTGTAGTAAAACATCCATTGTTGTTCCTACCTTTTCTTGGATGAGCTTTATCGTTTTAGGTTTGATATTTAGGTCTTTTATCCAGTTGGAGTTGGTTTTTGTATAAGATGTATGATATGGATCTTGTTTCTGTTTCTTGCAGGTGGATATCCAATTTTGCCAGCACCATTTGTTGAAGATACTGTTTTTACCCCAGTTCAATGTCTTAGGACCTTTGTCGAATATCAACTGTTCATAAGCAAATGGTGTCATTTCTGGGGTCTCAGTTCTGTTCCACTGATTGATCTGTCTGTTCTTATACCAGTACCAGGCTGTTTTGACCACTGTGGCAGTGTAATATGTTCTAAGGTCGGGTGATGAGAGGCCTCCCAGTGTGTTCTTCTTCTTTAGTAGTACCTTACTTATCCGGGGCTTTTTCCCTTTCCAAACAAAATCGGTGATTTATTTCTTCATCTCATTAAAAAAAAAAATGCTGGAACTTGTATTGGGATTGCATTATATGAGTAGATTGCTTTAGGTAAAATAGACATTTTCACAATGTTAAGTCTTGCTATCCATGAGCAGGGTAGGTTTCTCCATTTATCTAAGTCTCTCTTGGTTTCTTGTAGTAAGGGCTTATAGTTCTCTTTGTAAAGGTCTGTTGTTTCTCTGGTTAGATTAATTCCTAGGTACTTTATCTTCTTAGGGGCTATAGTAAATGGTACTGATTTGATGATTTCTTCATTGACAGTCTCGTTGTTGGTATGGTGTTCATTTCTGATAGATAGACCCAAGAGTAGAAGATGGAGTGAATATAAATTGCTCTTTTTTTTCATTACTACTAATGTTTGGCAATTCCTTTTAGGCAGAAAAGTTACAAAATTCATCTTGGAATAAATCAAAAGATTTTTGTTTAAAAAGTAAGCTTTCCAGATGCCCAACAACAGAGGAAGGGATAGGTAAACTATGGTATATATACTCAGTGGAACACTGCAGTGATAAAGAACAACAATGATTTTAGGGAAAAGTAAGCTTTATGCTTACCTGTTCCCTGTGTATAAAAACAATATATACATATTGTGGAAAATGGAGATACTATGGCAATGTATGAAACATCAACTGCTGTTCATATTTTGATGCATTTCCTGTGAGCCTGTTTTTTAATGCATTTAAAATACATTGAGATCATAGAGTGTTCTTAGGGTTCTCTACAGAAGAAGACCCAGTGATATATTTAAAATAGATGGTGATTGCTGGATTGGTTTACTTCAAGAAATTGTCTCTTGTGATTGTGAGGGAGTAATCAAAACAAAAGACAACCTACTGCCGTTGAGTCAATTCTGACTCATAGCTTCCATATAGGACAGAGTAGAACTGCCACAGAGTTTCCAGGGAGTACCTGGTAGATTTGAACTGTGGATCTTTTTGACATAGCACTTAACCATGTGGGTTTCCAAACTGCCAAATCTCAGATCTCTAGGTTAGGCTAAAAGCTGGAAACTCTTGCAGGCTTGAGTCCCAAAAATGTCTGTTTATGGTCTAAAGACTGAACACACCCTAGGGAAATTCCCTTTTTGTGTCTTGAACTAATTGGAGGCCAGCTGATTTAATCACATGTGATTGTAACAGCAACTAGAGCAGTATTTGAGCAACTAGTTGGCTACCATAGCCTAGCCAATTTGATGCATGAAATTAATCATCACATGCATGAGGCTGTCGCATACATGAGGCTGTCAGAGCAACTCCACAGTAGAAAGGAAATAGGAGAGTGGGAAGGAGGGCATAGGAGTTGGTTGAATGTGGGAAGTACAAGATGGAAAGCAGGAGTGTGCTGTCACAGGGTTGGGAGAACCGCTTGAGTTGCATAGGGCTGTTTATATGGGGTTTTGTATATAGCAAACTGACTTCCTTCCATTGTAAACTTGCACTTAATAAAATATTTTAAATTGTAGAAAAACCATTGTCAAGAAACTGAAAGACTCATTACAAATCAGAAAAAAAATTGACTGTCACTTACAATATAAGCAGTTTTACCTCCTTCATTTTTAAACTTAAACTGTAGTTGAAATTTGATAGTTTTTAACACAGTGCTAATGACTGAATGAGATTTCCTGAATCTTGGGCTTTCAGCTACAGCATTTGAAACTATCTAGGTAATTAGACTTCCAGTATTGATCTTTGCAGCCAGCTGAGGCTATCTTTTAGTGTATTTGATTTTTGCAAGTCTCCAGATTACCCAAACATGTTAACAGCAGTTATTGTGTAAAGGGGAAGAGTAAAGGAAGAAATTTAAGAATTACAATTATGATAAGTACAAGTGGGGAAAAAACTTCTCATAGACAAGTAAATGGAATCACCAAATAGATTATATATCCAAATCTTGGAATGTCTCATAGCTGATAGAGTACAGTGTGAAATCATATCATAGAAGTTATTATTTACTGTATGTTAACCGTGTTACAATAACTTTACATATATGTAATATGATCTGTGATGTTACACATTTCTAATTTAAAATAAATAATAGAATTCAAATTATTTGCTAAAATGAGTTTATTTTTTTTTTTTGTTATTTAAGATGGACATACTCCTTAGTTTTCGAACACTTGAATTTTAATCAACTGCTTAGAAAATAATTTGCTTTTTTTTTAAACTGTAATGAATCATGGTTAGCTTAGTGACTCATACACAGCAAAGGTAATTGAGTGACACTGGATAAAAATTGGTTAAGATAGTAGGCTTACCCAAAGTATCCAAAATATATGTACATGAAACAAACATAAGTACTTCTTTATATTTAAGACTATTTTATTTTTGTTTCATTTTTGCATTATTGTCTGGGAGAAGAATGAAACTACATACAAGCACAGAGAGAATTTTCATTAAGGTATTATTGATTTTCTTTTCTAGCTTAAAGCAATAAATGTAGATCTTCAAAGTGATGCTGCTCTGCAGGTGGACATTTCTGATGCTCTTAGTGAGAGGGATAAAGTAAAATTCACTGTTCACACAAAGGTAAAAGTGATTCTGTACTTTGGATTATTTTTGCCATTTATTGTGCTAGTGTTGACTAACTTGAATTTTAGTTTTGAACATCATTAGAAACAGGCTATAATTTATAATTCATTTGTAAATTATAGTTTATAATTTAACAGAAAAAGTTTTGGAAAAAATGTACTCTTTAAAGGTGAACATTTCAAGAATTAGTCATAGAACAGATATAATGTATTTTTAATTTTCTCTACATTTTTGTTAGTTCATGAAACCATCCTTTTTGTTCTTGATTTCGTTATATTCCTTCAGTTAATCAAATTACTGTCTTAACAGACTTGTCTTTTTAGATTTCACGCCTTGGGCACAGTTTTAGATTGCAGGTCTAGTTTCCTTTGCTTGAATAGTTGAGTTTGATCTTAATAGGATAACCTAGAGGTAGCAGCACAGTATAAGAACCTGTCAGCTTGTTTTTCCAAAGATCCCATGACAGTTTTGTCTATTTTAGGCGTTTCATAATAGAGTTTAAAGGCATGCATATTCTTTCATATAGAGACTAATTTTACAAAAATAAGTATAAAATGTGTTTGAAAAGCTTTAGTATAATTTCAGTTTTTATTCACGAGAATCTCTTACCTTTGCAGAGTTCATTGCCAAATTTTAAACAAAATGAGTTTTCTGTTGTACGACAGCATGAGGAATTTATCTGGCTTCACGATTCCTTCGTTGAAAATGAAGACTATGCAGGTTACATTGTAAGTATGAGGTTCCATTTTAATCTCACTTTCTGGAAGCTCTTCAGATACTTGATCATGTATTGAAATCTTGTTTAGCTTTTTTTTTTTTAATTTTTATTTAACATAACTGAGTGACAGTGTACATTCACATATAAATTTACATGCCCCCCTATATGCAGCTTCCACTGCTCTCCTTGTCCGGTGACAGCACACTATTCCTCTCTGCTCCATACATGTCTCATCCTCCCAACAGTCTCCTTTCCCCTCCTCTCCACCCACTCTCCTTCCTCCAGCCAGAGGTCAGCAGGATGATATCCTATAGATGTATAGAACCATAAAGTGCCTCCAGTATATGGTTACTCTGCATCTCCAAGTCCAATCCATTCATGTCCAAAGAGTGGAACTTCATTATGATTTATGGGCAAGGGCAGCATCAGGGCAGGGGGCCATGCTCTCAGAGGAACCCCAAAACCGCTGGACCATCAATTGAGGTCTTTTAGTGGAGATCTCATGATGCACTTCTTTATTCTAGTGTTGCCAGTGAGACTCCTCTCTGTGAGCTCCATCGTGGCTATCACTGGTGGTGGCCGGGCACCATCCGGTTCTTCCGGTCCCAAGTCGATGTAGGCACCCACTCTTGTGGGTCTCTCCGTCTTCTCGGTTGTCTTTACCGCATGTCATTTTGGTCCTCGGTGAGCATCCATTCCTGTTGAGTTGGGACCATTGTTTAGCTTTTTTAGTGAACTGATGTTTGTTTTTTTAAATGCCAGTTATCAAACACTACATAGGGATATGTTACGCTCTGTCACTTAAACTTAAATTTTTAGAATTGAAATGGGCTTATCCTAGGGATTTAGGGGAAGTTCAAAACCATATTGGTGTTGAACCTGTTGATGGGCAGATAGGTAGAGTTGGAAGAGTCCCTAGAGATTGTCTAAACATGCACCAGATACTGTAGTCAAGAATAGATGGCTCTTTTCCCTCAACTGTGGACAGCACTCAGATGCCTGAAATTCAGTTTCATTTGATGTCCTTGAAATCATCCTGACCTGATTCTGTCTCCATCCTTGTACTCACGTTTTCAGTCATTTGTTGTTTTTCTTTCTACAGCTCCGATTGTGGCAAACCATTGACAGTGTATTCTTCACTTCCTATTCTTTTTCTACCTTGTGTCTCATGGCACTTTTTAACTATGTTCTCCTTCAGTAAACTAAATACTTTTCAGACCAGAACTGTATCTTATCTTTACATACACAGTACTCAGTCATGCCTGGCGCATAATAGATGTTCATAATTATGCTGAACTATACTGATGCTTTCTTCCCTATTGCTGTCTTTATTATAACCCTTATAATCATTCCTATTTTGACTTTTCCCCTACTTACCTTTGTCCCTTGTTCTCTTTGTTTTCCCCCTAAGAAGTCTTACTTGTAGGCTTTTCCTCCTAAGATAGAGCTTTTTCTTACATCCTTTCCTTGAATGATAGATTTCGTCTAGATCTTGTATTTTAAGTGTTTGCTTCCTTACATTAGGTGATGAGGCTAGGCAATAATCTGTGTCTTGTTCTCTTTTAAGACAGGTCTTTCTTTCTCGAGTATATATCTCTAATTCAAGACCCTTTTTAACACTGCTTGTTGGTATTTGTTAATGGACAATTAATTTCAATTAATGAATTAGCTATTCACTAATTTTTTAAAAATACATAATGACATGAAGCCACTGTGAACGCATTAATTTTTAAAAATATTTTAATCATAATATACATGTTTTTGGAAAATTGTATACATGTTTGGTAGACACAGTCATTCAGTCTAGAACATTTGAGGACTCAAGGTTGTCATGCAGATTGAGATTTGGGAATTACTGTTATAATACCAGAAAGTAGAGCTGTATTTCTTTACTGTTATAAAGGACCTCAAGGATCTTAATAATTTTAGGATTAGTTAAATTCTGTAGCTTGAGTTTGGATACACCTGGTGTGTTGTTCGTCCAGGTGCCTTTAGCACAGCCTTTTATGATGACAGTAGTACAGCTGCTACATAACAGAAAGTAATAATGATTTGGATCTGTTACAGATCCCACCGGCACCACCAAGACCTGATTTTGATGCTTCAAGGGAAAAACTACAGAAGCTTGGAGAAGGAGAAGGGTCAATGACAAAGGAAGAATTCACAAAGATGAAACAGGAGCTAGAAGCGTATGTGATTTATTGTTGTTGCTTTGGTTAATTGTGATTGTTTAATGCCTTTCCTTTTCTTTGCCTTTGGTATGTGTGTGCTTTCTGATAATCCTATCCTTTTAGTCATTTCATCATAGTGACCCTTTCGGGAAGATGCAGGTTTAAGCCACACAGCCATGTTAATGATCATGATCAGGGCCTACAGGAAAATTATAGGATAATTGTCTGTGCTGTAAAATTTCTTTGCACTAGTATTTAAATAGCCCCTGAAATTTTAAAATGAGATGATTCAAGAATTTATGGAAAGGGCAACATGACTTTTTAAAGCAAATACACAGTTTGTTTTTATCTTTACAAGACTTCAGTCATTACCAATCTAATTTTCTTTGTTCATTGTCTGTATACTACTAAAACTTCTGTTTCTTATAGAAGTATACACTGAGGAACTCTTTGCATGTTTTCTGTTTTCCTAAGGGGGAAGAAAATGTTTGTGCATATGCCTGTGTGTGTGTATGTGTGTGCATGTGTGTGTGTGAGTGTAAATTTCCCTCTCTATTTCTTTGCCTTTGGCTTCAGGCCATGTGGGGCAAAATTAGAAACATAGTGACTAGAGAATAGTTACAGATGTTTTTCATTAAATGATTCTTAGTTTTATATGTGTAGTAGAAGTGTTATTAAATCCTTGGGAAAAAACTGAGATAATTTTTGTTTCATTTTTAAAGTGTTTACCAAAAATACAGTCTCCCTTTTATGAAACATTTGAAGAAATTTTGGATTTGCTGTGTATTATTTCTCTGAGAGAAATGCAAGCATGTAATTTTCCTTGCATTAGCATCATCTCTGCCACACTCTTTCTGGTCATTTTTCCCCATCATGCATTTCCTTTTCTCCTCATCCACTTAGTTTCAGTTTTCAAGTATGTGTTCACACTGCTACTAGACTCCTCTTCAGAATCCAGGGCTTTCTTGAAAAGATAAAGTAGCAAAGTAGATCTTCTTTGTCAAAGTCTAAGGTGACAGATTTTAAGAATTCTGTCAGTTCCAGATACAAGCAGTAGTCTAATAGCAGACAGTCATTTGCATATAGTTGATAAGACTGAACTGGAAATTAGCAGAGTACATTCATATTGAAGAATCTGTGATTTTCCAGTGGCCCTGATCATGATTCTTTTGTGGTCTGGTTAGGGGTTGGATAACAGAGAACCTTGGGTTTATTCTACTGCTACCTCCATCCTCTGCATCCTTCTTTTTTGTCTTCACTGAATGACTACCCTCACAGAGATCAAACTTCTCCCAACATTGGTCCTGCTGGTTTGCTGGTATGTAAAACTTATCCTCCTTGCACGTAGTTGAAGCAAGAATATTGGGCCTTTTCCTTGAGTGTTTTTTTCCCCCCAAACTGACATGTATTACTGTGTACTCACTGATTCAGTGATGATATTAAAATATTTTAAACACAGTTCTTCAGTGTAATGAAGAAAATCAAAATCTCCAAAGTGTGTTTCTTTCTTGTGTGTTTGGGTCATCAGACGAAAATAATGATTCATTTTGGAAATACAATTCTTGTGGCTTTGGTTTTGTTATTTTTTTGTACTAAAGTATTGAAAAGCAGTAATTATGTAGAAATTTAGTCATTAAGGTTGTATCAAATAGTTTGTAGTGTACTTTTCTCTGGAACTGAAAACAAATATACTGGTACCTTGAGCATCAATTGCATAGTAGGAAATAAAACTTAAAAATATTAACATTGAAATGTAATAAATACTATTAAATGGCATGAAGTTTTTTCAAAGCTAGATTTTGTACATTTCATTAACAGTTCAACTAAAACCTTTGTATCTTAGTATTCTGATTTTGCATTTGGAATAATATAGTATTTGCTGAAAAATAATTTGCATGTGATTTTCTAGTTGATGCTGGTTTTTACCTTCAATTTTGTGTATTGTTTCTAGTGAATATTTGGCAATATTTAAGAAGACAGTTGCAATGCATGAAGTGTTCCTATGTCGCGTGGCAGCACATCCTATCTTGAGAAAAGATTTAAATTTCCATGTCTTCTTGGAATATAATCAGGATGTGAGTATTGACTTGATGAAAGCAGTAATCAGTGTTTATTTTTAGAGAGTTGTTGGAAAAGATTTGAGGCTTTACTTAGAATGCTTGGTTATTTTTCAGGGCACTTTGAAGTGACACTTTTTGAGTAGTAATGCAGTACAGTAGAATATGAGTAGATTAATTGAATAAATGATGTGTCTTATTAACCCATGGGACATTGTGCTTCGTAAACTTCTTAATAAATAGGATTAGCTGAATAGATTGATATTTCTTGAATGTAAGTTTGTAGTCCTCTGAAACTTTGTGGAAAATTCCAGGAGTTAAAGAATTATAGGTTACTTTTGGACGGCAAATCATTGACATGTAGTGGATTTAACTGACCGTTTTCAGTGCTGATTGTTTCTTATTTTCCTCCCTCACTCCCTGCCTGACAGATCTGTTACTGTGCAGAAAGAAAGATTAAGTTTTAAAGATTTCTTCATAGTGCTGGCAAGACATGTTATTTTGGTATATGGGTGATAAGAGATTTTGGATTTATACTTGGATGACAAGAATAAATCAAGGCTGTTTGCAAAGAATTTTGTATGTATGAATTTTGCTTTCTGATTTAGTTTTAGTAGATATAACTAAAGTGCCTTTAAGTCTAACAAAGAGAAAATTAAGAATATGAAGAATCTCAATGTCAAACCTTACGTATGGAAATATATTCTTTTATAAGTGTAAATGTGATTTATGGCACTGGCATGTGGCAGTTTATGACTGGAAATTGTAAATAGTGCTGGCAGTATCATGAATTATAAGCAGCTGAAGAATAGTTCACGAGTATACTAAGTATTCTTCACCAATACCATAATTCAAAGGCATCAGTCCTTCTCCCATCTTTGTTTATTCATTGTCCAGATCACACATGATGTGAGGCAATTGAAAACACCATGGCTTGGGTCAGACCAATGAGGGGGGTGATCATCAAGACGACATCTTTGCTTTTAACACTCAACAAGGTCTGTTGCGGCGTATTTGCCCAAGCGAGTGTGTAGTGTGATATCCTGACTGCTGCCTCTTTGGGCATTGATTGTGGATCCAAGAGAAATGAAATCTGACAGCTTCATGGGATTATCATGTTACTTACTGGTCCAGTTGTGAAGATTTTTGTTTTGTGTTCAGACACAGTCCGTACCAATGGATGTGATCTTTGCTCTTCACCAATAAGTGCTTCAAGACATCTTCACTTTCTGAAAAGAAGGTTGTCTCCTGCCTATTGCATGTTATTAATGTTATTAATGAATCTTCCTCCAGTGCTGATACTGTGCTGTTTTTCATGTAGTCCAGCTTCTCGGATTATTTGCTTATCATACAAATTGAATAATTCTAGTAAACGGATACAACACTGATGCACACCTTTCCTGATTTAAAACCACACAATTTCACCTTGTTTTATTCAGATGACTGCTGTTTCATCTATGTATAGGTCCTACATAAGCACAATTAAGTGTCCTGGAATTCCTATTATCTGTAATTTGTCATGACCCACACAATCTAATACCTTTGCAAAGTCAGTAAAACACAGGGAAACAACATTCTGGTATCCTCAGCTTTCAGCCAAGATCCCATCTGACATCATGTTACTCATTCCATGTCCTATTTTGAATCTAGCTTGAATTTCTGGCAGTTCCCTGTTGTACTTCCACAACTGTTTTTTTATTATCTTCAGTAAAAATTTTACTTGGTTGTGATACCATTGATATTGTCGATTTCCTCATTCTGTTGGGTCACCTGTCTTCCAAGTAGGTGCAGATATGGATCTCTTCCAGTACAGATATGTCTCTCCAGTCAACTGGCCAGACAAATGAGAAGAGAGTGCTCCAGCATTGCATCCACTTTTTGAAACATCTCAGTTAGGGTTCCAACAACTGTGGGAGTCTTATTTTTCACCAGTGCTTTCAGTGCAGCTTGAGTACTGTCTGTTCTTGATCATGTGGTGCCTACCGAAATGTCTGAACATCAAGCGGGTTGTTTTGGTACAGTGCCTCTGTATTTTTTCCATTTGCCCTTAGAATTTTTCAGAATTGTAACTCAAGGCTTGAGATTTTTCTTCATCTAGAGATAATGCCAAGCATGTTCTTTGTTTTGATTTTCTAGCTTCAGGTGTTTTCATATTTCATTGTAATAGTTTACTTTCCCTTCTCAAACTACTCTTTGAAGTCTTCTGTTTAGCTCTTAAATGTCATCATTTCTTCTGTTTGCCTTAGCTGCTCTGCATTCAAGAGCAAGTTTCAGAGTCTCTTCTGAGAATCATTTTAGCCTTTTCTTTCTTGCCTTGTTAGTGACCTTTTGCTTTCTTCATGTGAGGTGTCTTGATGTTGCCCACAGTCATCTGGTCTTGGTCATTAGTGTTCTGTGCATCAAATGTGTTCTCAAGATGGTCTGTAGATTTAGGTGAGATATACTCAAGGCTGTATTTTGGTTCTCATCAATTTGTTTCAATTTGCTTCAGCTTCTACTTGAACTTGCATGTGATCAGTTGATGGTAGTTCTGCAGTTTTCCCCTGGCTTTGTTCAGACTGATGTTGAGCTTTTCCATCATCTCTTTGCACAAGTGTAGTTGGCTTGATTCCTGTTTATTCTTTCTGGTGGGGTCCACATGTGTAGTCACTGTTTATGTTGCTGACAAAAGGTATTTCCAATGAATAGGTTGTTGGCCTTGCAAAATTGTGTTTGGTGATCTTGGCATCATTTCTGTCACCAAGTCCTTATTTTTCAACTGCGGATCTTTTGTTTCCAACTTTTGCATTCTAATCACTAACAATTATCAGTCCCTCTTGATTACATGTTTGAGGAATTTCATACTTCAGAAAGTGGTGAAAATCTTTCTTCATCTTTGGCTTCAGTGGTTGATGTATAAATTTGAATAATAGTTGTATTAACTAGTTTTTTTATAGGTGTTTATAGATCATCGTATTACTGACACCATGTGCTTCAGGATAGATCTTGAACTATGTCATTTGTTTTCAGTGTGTCATTCCCAGCATAGTAGAATGTGTGACTGTATCTGATTCAAAATGGCCCATACCAGTCCACTTCAGCTGCTTAGTGCCTAGTATATTGATCTTCAAGGCATTCCATTTCATTTTTGACAACTTCGAGTTTCCTAAATTCATGCATTCTACACTTAACGTTCCATTACTAGTGAATGTTTGCAATTGTTTTTTCTCCTTTTGAGTCATGCCATATCAACAAATGAAGGTTGTGAAAGCTTTAGTCTATCCAAGTCATTAAGGTCAGCTCTACTTTGAGGAAGCAGCTCTTCCCCAGTGGTGGTTTGAGTTCCATCCAACCTGAGGGGCACAGCTTCTGGCAGTATACCAGACAGTGTTGCACTGCTATTCATGAGGTTTTCACTGACCAGTATTTTTTCAAAAGTAGATTGCCAGGTTCTCCTAGTCTGTCAGTCTTGAAGCTCTGCTGAAACCTGTTCTCCATGGGTGACCCTCTGAAATATGAAATATTGGTGGCATAGCTTCCAGGGTCACAGCAACATGCAAACTACCACAGTACAACAAAGTGACAGATGAGTGGTGGTACTTTATATAAGCTTTTTTTTTAGCTTTCAAAAATCTTAGGATTTCATGAATTTTCTTAGACCAAAATTAGTTTATTTTTCTTTCTCAGAGACTGACAAATGCTTAGTAAAGATAAAGATACTGACACATTTTAATAATCCTTTTAGTGTCAGTGTCCTCTCTGTTGTAGCAAGCCTCGATTTGTGGAAGATCAGGGGACTGATAAGCTGTTGAAGTGGGGGTAGGATATCTTCAAGCCTATAAAGACCATGAAGTGTATGGGAGACTTAGAAAAGCCTGTTCTAATACTTGGTTGTATGAGAAAAAGTAAATGCTGTAAGGAGTGATTGCCCTTATTATTGTTTTACTGATAAAACTATTTTCTCTGCTCCAGTAGGTGTAATGTGAGTCTCAGGCTATTAGTCCTGTTTAACTCTCCAACTTCCATTTGCTTGTTGTTAACCTCCATCAGTGGCTACACCCTGGACCTTGGCATCACGCTTTACCACAGTGCTCTTAAACCATGATTTAAGGCTCCATGCACAGCCTTTTGTCTGTACAGCTTTCCTTTTCGTTATTGCCATTTCAGCTGTTCTTTGACTCATGGTAACATGGTACATTGAGAGCCTTTTAGCAGTCCTTCAGTTTTTTTTCTCCACCTAGCCTAGAAGGCCCTGCTCTATCATTTACAGCAAGCTCTGTCTCTAGATGGCTTTCTGCCATTTTCCATAAAAGCTAATTTTAACTTACAGCAGTTCCCTTGATCAGATGTTGACCTTGCTCACAGGAAGTGGAAGGCAGGCAGTAAGAAATCAAATCCCTGAGCTTCTTGCATTCACTGTAATCATCAGCCACTTTGGTAGTCACACTTGTTGACTAGTCTTTTTTTCTTTTTTTAATATTTTGGTGGATTCCTTAAGACTTCTGTGTATAAAATTGTGATCTGCAAATAGGGATAGTTACTTCTTCCTTTTCAGTCTGGAAACTTTTTCATTTCTTGCCTATTTGCCTGGCTGGCATTCTGATAACAGTGTTAAATAAAAGTGGCAAGAGTGAGTATCCTTATCTTGTATCTGGTCTTAGGGAATGTTTTCAGTCTTCCACCGTGAAGTGTGGTACTAGTAGTACCAGTGCTAATATCAGTGATTCTGAGTCATGGCAACCCTACGTGTGTCAGAGTACAGCTGTGCTCAGGTAGGTTTTCAGTGGCTCATTGTTTGGTCCTCAATTGCCAGACCTTTCTTCCTGGCACCTCTGGATGGACCCAAACCCCAGGCCTTTCAGTTAGCAGTTGAGTACATTAACTGTTTGCACCACCCAGCAACTCCAAGTATGATGTTAATTGTGACTTTTTGGAGATGTCCTTTACCAGACTGAGAAAGTTCCTTCTTTTCCTAGTTTAACAGTCATCATAAAATGTGTTAGATTTTGTCAAATCTGAGATAATCCATGGGGATTTCTTCCTTTATACCGTGTATTACATTGTACAGTTAAGACATTTTTCTAGCTATGCTAGATCCTGTATACTTCAGGTCTTAATAATCTCTTCTGGTTTTTAACCTCTCCCTGTCTTTTGTAGCCTATAAATGCATCTCTCCTATTTTAATAAAATCCTGCTTCATCTTGACACCATCCATCTCTGGCTGCTTGCCAGTGTTTCTCCTCTTCTTCATATCTAAGCAGAAACTTCAGAAAACACTTAGTCTTTATTTCCATTTCCTTCCTTCTTGCTGTTCCCTTAACCCTTCACTGAAACTGTTTGTGCAAAATCATCATTTTTCTATCTTTTTCTCATTCCAGAGACTATCTCTCAGTCGTTTTGTTTGACCTGGATATTTGACACCCTGATTTCTTCTTCCTCCTGTAATTTCTCCTTTGGTCTTTGTAACATCCTTCTTTTCTGAGTTTTCCTCTTATTTCTCTGACTACTTCTCAGTCTCTTTCATGGGCTTTTTTCCCTCCTTGTACCCATTCATTTAAATGTGCTTCCTCCCAGGGTTCCTCATTGAGCTTACTAGATGACTGGAAGTTTGTTTAGACTTCTGTAGGTTCTCCCTACATGATCTCAGCATCTCTCTATGGCTCAGATGCGCTGATGTACTGTTAACTTAGAAGTCTGCGTCATTCCCGAGTCCTAGCCCTGTGTATTAAACCAAAACCCCCAAAACCCGTTGTCGTTGAGTCAGTTCCAACTCATAGAGACCCTATAGGACAGAGTAGAAGGGCCCCATAGAGTTTCCAAGGGGTACCTGGTAGATTTGAACTTCCAGCCTGCGGGTTAGCAGGTATAGCTGTTAACCACTACACCTCGAGGGTTTCCACATATATTAAACAGTCTACCAGAACGCTCCATTTAGATGCCACCTTAGACTCATTTTACCCTCAGCTGAATTCTTTTCTAAACCCATCCTTCCTTTTACATTCTCTGTCTCAAAAAAGGTACCACTGTCTACCAAATTTTCTTAAAAGCTGAAAATTACCAATGACTCCTCATGTTTCCCGCTCCTATTTGGAGTCAGCCTATCCAGTTTTACTGCTGTAGTGTTAGAAGTATATATTTCTGTCTTCATATTGTCAGAACTAAAGATTAGTTCCAATTTTTATTTCTTGCCTGAGTTATTGAAACCTCCTTACTGATCATTCTGCTTCCAATTTTATCTTTCTCTTTCCCTGAGTCTGTACTGAGTTGCTCTTGCGTGCTCCCCCTAGGGCCCTGTGCATGCCTTTATAGTTACCACGCTGTATATAATCGTGTATTTCTCTACATTCTCCTCTGCACTGTAAATAGTGAGAGTAGGGACTACTCCCTAATCATCGCTGTGTTCCCAGGATCTAGACAGTACATGACTGTAATAGACATTCGGTTATGGTGATTCAGTGGTAGAGTTCTTGCCTTGGGTGGAAAAGGCCTGGGTTTGATTCCTGGCTAGTGCACCACATGCATGTCTACTGCTGTTAGTGGAGGTGTCGCTAGGAGTGGAACGGCTTTCAGCAGAGCGTCTAGACTAAGATGGACAAAGAAGAAAGACCTGATGATCTCCTTCTGAAGTCAGCCCGTGAAAACCATCTGGATTACGGTTTGATTCACAAGCAATCATGGGGGTGGTGAAGGATCAGCCAGTGTTGATTGCATTGTGTGTGGGTTACCATGAGTCAGGTGTTTACTTGATGATAGTTAACAGTTATAACAACAGTGATTTGTTGAGTGAGTGAATTAGTTAATGCTAAGTACTGAAGCTAGCACTTAAGACAAAGACTGGACTGGTGGAGCAGGGGACAGAGAGTGATGCAGGTGGTGTGTGTACTTTATGGTTTAATAAGCTGCTGTCTTACTGGTTTCTTGAGAGGGTGAGGAGGAGAGGACAGGTGTTGGTTGAATGGATACTGAACATGAAGAGTGGAAAAGAAGGGCATGCTATCATAGGGTAAAGAGAGACCGAGTTGCAGAGGCAGGTGCTCAGGGTTTTATGTAGCAAATTGTCTTGGATTGTAAACTTTCACTTAATCATAATTTAAAAAACAATGTGTTTTTTAAAAAAAGATGCATTGGTGTGTTGGGCGGACTAAACATAAAACAATGGATTCTAACCATAAGTTTGAAAGGTTAATTTGGATGTTTAAGCCTGAGTAGAATTTTTAGTGAGGCAAGGAGATACTGTTTCAGATATAGACAGAACTAAATGTTCAGAGCTGCCTTGGTGAGTCATTTGACCAGACTTCGAGGTTTTGTCGGGGTTAGGATGCTGTGTGGAAATGTTAAGTTGAACCGGGTTGTTCAAAGTAGTGACTAAGGAAATGGGACTTTCATTCTCTGAGCATCATCAAACTCTGTTTAACATTTTTAGCAAGGAAGAGATAGTCAAAATCTGCTTTTGGAAAGTATCCAAGGTAGCAGAATGGATTCAAATGGGAAGATGTGGGAGATTAACTCCAAGTGTAATGTAGTGCTCCAGGCAAGAGCTGATGAGTGCCTTTACGTGGATAGTGGGAGTAGAAACATGTTTCAGATATTTGCTGTGGTAGAATTTGAGCTTTTAAAGAAAGGAAGACATAATTTTTCATTTTTTTAAAGATTTTAATGAAATACTGTTACTCAACATTTTGATCAAAGATTCTGTTAGAAGATTCCTGATCAAGAGAGGAAAGTGTAGAACAGAATTTAAAATTCCCATGGAATCCAGATTTTCTAGAGCTGTGCAGGCTTGATGAACTCGCAAAACTATTGCCCTGATTTAAACCCTAATGCCAAAAATAGTCCCTAAAATCAAGCAGTAGTTTAGCTTAACTAGTGAAGAATGTCTGCTTGAAAGAACATTACATTTTTTTAAGCTCAGTGCATATGGTATCACATTGACAACAGCAACTAGAAAGATTTAGATGGAAAACTTAGGGGGCAGTGAATTTGTGTTAATGGCGGAGGAACAAGTGAGAAAATGAGAGTGAGAATGGTTATGCAGCTTGAGGAATGTAATCACTGTCACTGAACTGTACACATAGAAACTGTTGGATTAGTATTCTGCTGTGTATATTCTCAGTAACAAAAACAAAAAGTCACTGATGATGCATTATGAAACTAGCATCATTTAAGTTTAAAAACAGATTCCTTGGGGACTACCATCTTGATGGCAAAGATTAGAAGTGGCACTGTTTTCCAGTTGTAATCTTAAAAAATACATACTTATATTTTTCAGTTGAGTGTGCGAGGAAAAAATAAAAAGGAGAAACTTGAAGATTTCTTTAAAAACATGGTTAAATCAGCAGATGGTGTAATTGTTTCTGGAGTAAAGGTAAGAATTTATTTGATTAATAGAGGTACTAATTTGAGAATTTATTTCTTTTAAGAAGAAGAGAGTTTGAGATTTCAGCTGTGCAAAAGCTTATACTAAAGTGAAAGAGAAGTTTGGCCAGTGGAATCCTTATACCTGGGAGATAGGGTTATTGTCCAGAGTTCCACTCTGTAGAATACTCCCTTTTACAAGACCTGACAAGTCTGTAGTTCCAAGGGGGTGTGCCCAGCTAGAGCCCACACCGCTTCCTCTTACCCAGACCTTGCTGCAGGTGTGTGCAGCATATTTCTCTACTTCGATCCTGGCCTTCTTCCAGCTCTGTGTGGGTTTCTTCCTTGGGTTTGTCCTCCACAGGGTGGGTAAGTGTGTCACTGATGTGTGCTCTGTGTGACCAGGGAGTGCCTGAGGGGCAGCTGGGCAGAGGGGAGGTATAGGAGAGAAGCCCAGTGTGCTGGATGAAATGTCTGTCCACAGGCACATAAGGTCCTTGGATGTAAGGCAGCTGCAAGGTGGGGCAAGAACAGGAAAAAGGCCTTTTTTTTTAAATAAATATATTCACAGTGAAACTTAGGTGGAGATTATTATTTATTTGATTTATACTCTTATTTTTCAGAAACAGGTCAGCTGATATTTTGACAGTGCATGTTCTTTGGCTGATCTCCAATAAGGATTAAGCATTTCTCTTAGCTGTTAAATGTGAAGCACTGAAAAGTATGATTTTGATAGTTTTATTAGCAAAGTACTGGGTAATGTTGTTTGAACATTTATCAGCATGTTTATTTGCTTATTTAGTCTTACTATGACCCTGCAAATTAAGTGGTATACCTATCCGTATTTTGAAGAAAGTTGGTATACATGAATTACAGATTTTAGATGACATTTTGTCAGCATTAACTTTTGCTTAGTGAGATATTGGGGGTTCACTGGTAGAATTCTCACCTAGGTGTGGAAAACCCAGGTTTAATTCCTGGTCAGTGTACCTCACACACAGCTATGACATCTGTCACTGGTGGATTGGATGTTGCTATGATGCTAAACAGGTTTTAGCAGAGCTTCCAGACTAAGGTAGACTAGCAAGAGAGGCCTGTCACAGTGTTCCCAACATTAGCCAGTGAAAACCGTGTCAGATCACGAGCAGTCCACTACCGATCATGATGACAGCACAGGAGTTGGCAGCATTTTGGTTAGTCGTGCATGGGGCCCCCATAAGGAGAGGGCTGATAGAGCAGCAGCTTCTGCTTCTTGGGTTCTGTTGATGTGGGGTTCAGTTTACATCATGTCACTTGACACTTTTTCAGTAGTTGCTAGTTTCCAAGAAGGCAAAGTACTATTAATAGTTTTGCTTTTTAATGCATACCTAGCTTTGTTTTGTTTTATTATTCAGAGGGACTGATCAGTCAGAACTAACTTGACAGCTCTCAGCAGTTTGTTTCAAGGAGCCCTGGTGATGCGGTGGTTAAGCACTCAAGTGCTCACTACAAGTTGGTAGTTTGAAACTACCAGTGGCTCTGTGGGAGAAAAGATGCAGTGATCTGCTATTCCCATAAAGATTACAGTCTGGAAAGCTACATGGGGCAGCTTTACTCTGGCCTGCAGGATCTCTGCAAGTCAGTGTTAACTTGATGGGTACCCAGCAGCAAGCTTATGTTTAAAAAAGGATTGAAGGCAATGATTGGTTATATAATTGCTTCCAAATAATTAGGACAGATTTCCTGGAATAGTCAGAGAGGGGTTGGTGTTTAAGGTCAAGCGACTTCTAGCAATGGCCAATGGGGTAATAAAAATAGGTTATTTTACCTGTTTCTACCAGAATTTTTTTTTTGTGCTGAAAAACAATCAGTCTTACTGACAATAAATACATTTGTTGTAGAGGCAGAGCACAACTATGGACGTATTTCAGAGCATCACATGTATACATGAACTAGATGGGGAACTTAAGCCTTAAATAACAAAATCATAGAATATTAATAGTGCATGTCTATTAGTCCTGACTTATTTGTAAAATAAATATACTCTCTGATGTATAGAGAAAACTGCTGTTTTACTGGTGATCTTTTATATTTATGGTGATAACATGAAGTAATATATGTATTTCACTAAAGTAAGTAAGTGAAAAAATTCCTATTTTATTTTGGTCTTACAGGATGTAGATGATTTCTTTGAGCATGAACGAACATTTCTTTTAGAGTACCATAACCGAGTTAAGGATGCATCTGCTAAATCTGATAGGATGACAAGATCACACAAATGTAAGATACATCTTTGTTGGCTAAACCTTAAAATTTTTCCTGGAATAATTACAAAGTTGTTTTTTTTTTTTATTACTGTGACTAAGTGAAAGTTTACAACCCAAGTCAATTTTCCATATGAAACCCCGCATGCTGACATCTCTACAACTGTATCTGCTCTCCTCACTGTGTGACAGCGGACTTAAAATTGATGTTTTATTTGTAGTTTGTCAGAGTCTTGATACAGAACAGTGGTTTTCAGACTGTGACCTATGAAGACTTCACTGGCCCTTTTAGGGAATCTTTTGAGGATAAAACTGTTTTCACAGTAGTACTGTGGTGCTTTTTGCCTTTTTCACTATGTAAATAAATATTTACCCAGATGGTCCAAAATCAGGGATAGATTAAACTGCAGGCTTCTTATCACAGAGGAAGACATCAGCACCAAATTGTGCTAGTAGTCATTGTATTCTTTCCTGCTGTGTTCGTGGAGTAAAATGAAGTTCTATTTCATGTGAAAGCATCCTTGCTGAATCAGTAAAAATAATTAATTATAATAAATCTTCCTCAAGTAAATAACTTTTTCTGTTTTTGGTAATAAAGTCTGCATAAAACACTTGCTGCATTACTGGAGTATCATGCTTACCTCTAGGGGAAGCGTTTTAGTGATTGTTTAAGCTGTAACTGAACTAGCTGCTTTTTTTGCAGAACTTCTTTTTTACTTGAAGGAACAGCTGACAGATTAATATTCTTGGGGGTTAAATATTTGGCATTTTCTCAAAAGTGAAATAAGTAAGACTGTAACTTCAAGAAAAATAGTGTTTGTTGCCTGTGGTGAAATTTGAGCTTTCAAACAGTAGTTAGAATTTTGGAAAACTTGTATCTGTCACCATGAGCATACTTCCCAATAAAGACTTCTGATGAGATTGATGGTAATATTAGTAAGTGTAATTGTTTTTTGAAATAGTATAGTGAAGTATGTCAACACTTGGCATATATGCATCATTCTTCAAACTAATGTTTCTCAAAATGACCAGTGCATGATATTACAGAATCGTATGTGTAAATGATCCCTTTGAAGTGCAGGACAGACCATTGGGTTTTTTAACAGCTTTATTGTGATATCAGTAAGCGAGTGTATTCAGAATACATACTTTGGTAGGTTTTTACAGATGTATCCAAAACCCATTCCTGTCAAGTTGATTCTGGCTCCTGGTGACCCCATGAACAGAACTGCTTCATAGGGTTTCCAAGGCTATGAGAGAAGCAGGCTGCCACATGTTTCTTCCGTGGAGCAGCTGGTAGATTCAGACTGCCAGCCGTTCCCATAGCAGCTGAGCATTTAACCACTGTGCCACTAAGGCTCTTCCCACAAATCTATACACCTGTGAAATTACCACAACAGTCAAGATAATGAGCATACTCATCACTTCTAGAAGTTTCCTTGTGGCCCTTTATAGTCCTTCCTTCTCTGTCCCCATGTAATCACTTATCTGCGTTGTGTCACTATGGATTAGTTTGCATTTTCTAGAATTTTATATAGATGAGACCATGTGGTATATACTCTGTTGTCTAGCTTTTTCACTCTGGAAAGTTGTATTTTGAGATTCATCCATATGATTGTGTATATCCATAGTTGATTGGGTTTTATGCTTATGTGGTATTCCATTGCCTGGATTATCCCAATTGTTTATCCATTCACCTGTTGATGGATTGGATCTAGTTTGGGCCTGTTATACATAAAGCTGACTTGAACCATCTGTGTATAAGACTGCATTTGTTGTTAGTTGCCATCAAGTTGATTGCAGCTTATGGTGACCCCATGTATGCAGAATAGAAATGTTCTATAGAGTTCTCAAGGCTGTGGCCTTTTAGAAGCAGACTCCCAGACCTGTCTTTCAGGGTGGGGTTGAACCACCAAACTTTGAAATAATAGTTGAGTACTTCAGTGTTTGCACCACTCAAGGACTCCGGGGTATAGATGTGTAGATGGATGGATGCTTTTATTTTTCCTGATAGATACCTAGGAGATGCTGAATCATGTGGTAAGGATACATTTAAATTTTTAAGAAGCTGCCAAACTTTTTTCAGAGTGGCTGTACCATTTTCTGTTTGCCACAGTACGACAGTTGCAGTTGCTTCGCATCCCTGCTGACAAGAACAGTCAACTTTCCAGTTTTAGGTAGTAACCATTCTAGTAGGTCTGCAGAGATACCTCTGTAGTTTTAGTTTGCATTCTGTGAATGACTAAGGATGTTGAGCATCTTTTCTTGTGCATACTTGCCATCTATCAGTCTTTAGTAAAGTGTTCTTTCTTTTTTTTAATTTATTTTTTATTTTTATTATGACTGAGTAAAAATGTACATTCCCATATAAATTTACATGCCCACCTATATGCAGCTTCCACTGCTCTCCCTGCCCGGTGACACCACACTATTCCTCTCTGCTCCATACATGTCTCATCCTCCCAACAGCCTCCTTTCCCCTCCTCTCCACCCATTCTCCTTCCTCCAGCCAGAGGTCAGCAGGATGATATCCTATAGATGCACAGAACCATAAAGTGCATCCAATATATGGTCATTCTGCATCGCCAAGTCCAATCCATTCATGTCCGGAGAGTGTACCTTCGTTATGATTTATGAGCAAGGGCAGCATCAGGGCCAGGGGCCATGCTCCCAGGGAACCCCAAAGCCACTGGACCATCAGTTGCGGTCTTTTAGTGGAGATGTCAGGGTGCACCCCTTTTTATTCTTGTGTTGCCAATGAGACTCAGCTCCATCGCAGCTAACACTGGTGGTGACCGGGCACCATCTGGTTCTTGCGGTCCCAAGTTGATGTAGGCACCCTCTCATGTGGGTCTCTCTGTCTTCTGGATTGTCTTTACCCCATGTCATTTTGGTCCTCGGTGAGCATCCGTTCCTGCTGAGTTGGGACCATTTGCTGTGCCCTCTGATGGCCACTCACCATTGTGGGGTGCAGAGAGCCCTCTCAGCAAAACGCTAGTTGTGCCAATTGCCCTCAGTTGCGCCTAAGAGCATGGTCCCCTGTCCCCTGCCCCAGCTACTCTATCCTTGCAATACTAGGTTAAGATGGAAGGAGTATTCAAGTTATGCTGAAGTCTACTGAATATTGTTCTTGTTTCTAATGTGTGCCATCACCGATTTCACCCAACCAGATTTCTACCAACTATGTAATCTAAACCCTCCCAACTTCGCCCTCCCTCCCTCCCCCCTCCCCTTCCCTGCAGCTGTCAAAGAGTGTTTTCTTCTATACATAAGTCTGTTTTTGAGATCTTATTGTAGGGGTCTCATACAATATTTGTCGTTTTGTCGCTGACTACTTTCACTCAACATAATGTCTTCCAGTTGAAACCAGGTCATGAGATGTTTCCTGGAATCATCATTATTCTTTATCTTTGCGTAGTGCTCCATTGAGTATATATATCATAGTTTACCTATCCATACCTCTGTTGTTGGGCATCTGGGTTGATTCCATCTTTTTGCTGTCGTGGACTGTGCTGCAGTAAACATTCTTGTGCATGTGTCTGTTGGTATGAAAGATCTTGCTTCTGTAGGATATCTTCCAAGTAGTGGAATTACTAGGTCAAATGGTATATCTATATCCATTTTTTTAAGGAAGCGCCAGATTGCTTTCCAAAGAGGCTGGACCATTTTGCTACCCCACCAACAGTGTAGAAGAGTTCCACTTTCTCCACAGCCTCTCCAGCATTTGTTGTTTTGTGTGTTTTGGATCATGGCCAACCTTGTTGGGGTGAGGTGGTATCTCGTCGTCTTGATTTGAATTTCTTTAATAACTAAAGATTATGAACATGACCGCATATGTTTTTTTGGCTACCTGGATCTCCTCTTTAGAGAAATGTCTGTCCATCTCCTTTGCCCATCACTTAACTCGATGATTTATCTTCTTCTTATTGATATTTTGCAGTATCTTGCAGATTATGGAGATCAGGTGTCGGTCTGACATAGAGTAGTAAAGTGTTCTTTCTAATTTTTTGTTTATTTTCTTTGTTAGCATTTGTTAAGAGGTCAGCAAACATTTTGTAAAGAGCCAGGTAGTGAATATTGAACGCTTGAGTGACTGTGATCCCTGTTGCAACTACTCATCTGTGTCCTTTGATTACAGAAAGTCATTGTTGTTGCTGTTGTGGGCATGTAGAGTCAATTCTAACTCATAGCAGCCCTATAGGGCAGAGGAGAGCCACCACACAGGGTTTCCTTGACACAGTCTTGAAGGAAACAGATTCCCAGGTCATTTGTCCCACAGAGCAAACTGTTTACCTCTCAGTTGGCGCAGGGTGCTTAAGCGTTGCATCACTAGCCCTCCATAGACTATATATACATGTAATGGCATGGACATGGCTGTATTCTAGTAAAACTTGATTTACAGAAACAGATGGTGGGCTGCAAGTGGCTAGTACAATAAAACCATTGTTTGCAACTCCTGGTTATTCCGAATACAAGTCCTTTATCAGAGATGTGATTTGCAGTTATTTTTTCTCAGTGGGTGGCTTGTCTTTCATTTTAGCAGAAATTTTTTTACTTTAAAAGTCTTTATTTAAAAAAAAAAGTATGCATTATAGTTATAGCGTTTTATCTAAGAAAATTTTCCCTAACCAAAGGTCACAAAGTGTTTCCTTAAACAAATCTTATAGCTTTAAGTTTGTATTAGGTCTGTGATCCATTTTAAGTTGATTTTACGTAGAGTGTGAGGTATGGATTAAAACTTATTTTTTGCATGCGAGTGTCGTATTGTTTCAGCACCATTGTTAAAGCCATGATTGTTTCTACACTTAATAACCTTGGCAGCACCTTAGTCAAAAATTAATTGACCGTATATTTGTGGAATTCTAGATTTTTTTCCTGTTGCATGGATCTTTAGGCCTATTCCATTGAAATACAGTGGTAATGGCATTTATACCAATTGCACAGTATTGATACCAGTACCACACTGTGTACTGTAACTTTATAACAAGTCTTAGAATCAGGTAGTATATATGTATGTATAAGCCCTCCAGCTTTGCTTTTCTTTATCAAAGTTATTTTGACCACTCTGGGTCCTTCAGCTTTTTATATGAATTTTAGAATCAACTTGTCACTGTCTTCAAAAGCACCTGCTGAGATTTTGATTGGATTTCTATAGAATCCATAGGTCACTTTGGGGAGGATACCGTAACAGTGTTGGATGTATATCCCCACTTACAGTGTTTTGTAGTTTCCAGTGTACGTACAGGTCTTATACATCTTTCATCAAATTTATCCGTAATGTTATCGTGCTGTTACAAATGGCGTTTTTTACATTTTGATTTCTATTTATTCTTTGCTAATGTGTAAAAATCCAGTGTATTTTTTTAATGTTATTCTTATGTCTTGCAGCCTTGTTGAATAAACTCATTTATTCTAGTAACTATTTTGTGGATTCCTTAGTGTTTTCAACATGATGTCTTCTTTTACTAATGACAGTTAATAGTTCTTCCTTTCCCAATTGCAGTGCTGACTGAAAGTGGTAAGGGCAGACATCCTTTCCTTGTTCCTTATCTTGTGAGGAAAGCACTCAGTCTTAACATTAATTATGATACTAGGTGTAGGTTTTTCCTAAATGCCTTTTAACAAGTTGAGAAAGTTCTCTGAAATCCCTAGTTTTGAGTTTGTTTTTTAAATCAGGAATAAATGTCTGAATGTCGAATACATTGCAGGATATTAAATGCTGAAGCGGATAAGAGAATTCAGTAATCTGTTAAGCAGACACTAGAAGTATAAGTCATTCTATTCACTGATTTAAAATATTTAAAATTATTTTCCTTTTAAAATGATGTTTATGTTCTAGATAATGATTTTAATTCTCTTTTTTAATGAATTAATATTTTAAAATTTTCGTGGTTTTACTTTAGTACTGTAAGTCTTGGTAGATATAATCTAGCTAAGCCAAGTGCCGTCAAATCCGAATCTACCTAAACAAAAATTCTGTATGGTCTTCAGTAGTTTTTAAGAATGAAAAGTGGTCGTGACACTGAAAAGTTTGATAATCGCTGATCGGTGGTACCTAGAAGTATTGCCTCCATTTCAGTTAATGCCATGATAGCAAGGAAGAAATAAAAGAAATCGTTGGCCAGCCAGGTAATTTCTGTTCTTTGTGCCATCTTTAGGGAGGGCTAAGAGCTGTTTCATATATATATATATCTTTGTGATTTGTAGATTTATTTTAATGTAATAGTGATTTATACAATCAAGAACTATAGGATAAAAATGTGGGAAAGTCAAATTCCTCCCACATTCGTTACTGATTTGTTTTTGTGTGTAGGTGTGTTTCTTAATTTATTAAAAGCATTTTAGTTATAAAATTGTGTAGTTATTGGCCAACTTGGAAATCCTGTTGGCATAGTGGTTAAGTGCTACATCTCCTAACCAAAAGTTCGGCAGTTCAGATCCACTAGGTGCTCCTTGGAAACCCCCTGGAGCAGTTACACTTGTGTTCTGTAGGGTTGCTGTGAATTGGAATTGACTCAGCAGCATTGGGTTTGGTTTGGGTTTGGGTTTTAGCAAACTGATATTTGCCTTGGGCAAGTCATAATGGGTCTTGTATTGTTTTTCTTTATAAAATGACATGGAGGATAAAATTTCATGCATTTAATCTTCTCTTGAGAGAAACAGTAAATATGAGACAGTACATAGTAGTGATTTTAGGAATTACTGTGCAGTGGAGTACCTTTAAGTTTAGATTTGACTTAAATGGAATCTTTTTTGTGGGAAGAAAGTTTTATTAAACATTTTATGAGTCAGCAAACAAAGATTGTGTGGGTATCTGGGTTAGGGGAAAGTTGCAGCCTAAATTTCTCATACAAGAATTTATAGGACTATATTTTGTAACATTAGTTGCAACCCATACAGTGTAACAGCACACACCCCTTTTATGCCCCCTGGGTTGTGTGTGTCCATACCAGTTCCTGTGTATGCCTGCTTTGGAGCTACCCAGTTGGTCTCATGTATGGAGTGAACTAAGAAGCACACTCCTCATGTGTATTTACTTTTGTATTATAGCCCCGTCTAATCTTTGACTGAAGAGTGGGCTTCAGGAATGGGGTCAGCACTGAGTTAACAGTGTCCAGGGCTATATTTCTGGGGTTTCTCCAGTCTCTATAAAACCATTAAGTCTGGTTTTTTACATGAATTTGAGTTCTGCTCCGCTGCATCTGGAGTTCTCTCTTGTGTACCTGTCAGGGCTGTTGGACAGAGACTTTCAAGAAAAAAGTAATATATATACATGTGTGTGTGTATTTTAATGTACTTTTAAATGAAGGTTTACAGAACAAACTAGATTCTCATCAAATGATTAATACCCGTAGTGTTTTTTGACATTGGTTAGTTACCAGCCTCACAAAATGCCAACACTCTCCCTCCTCACCCTTGGGTTCCCTAGAATTCCCTCCACTCTCCTGTCGCCTCCTAGCTTCTAGTCCTGCCTTTGGGCTCTTGTGCCCATTTTAGTCTTGTTTTGTTTTATGGGCCTGTCTTAACCTTTGGCTGATGGGTGACTCTCAAAAGTGACTACATTACTGAGCTAAAAGGTTATCCAGAAGCCATGCTCTTGGGGTTTCTCTAGTCTCTGATAGGCTAGTAAATTCTAGTGGGTTTTTTTGTGTGTGTATATTATTAAAAACATTTTAGTTATAAAATTGTATAGTTATTGGCAAAGGTATTTGCCAGCCATTTTGTTAGGCATGGTGTGATTTCAAAATGAAGAAAATACAGTCTGTGCTTAAGGAGTTAATAATTTGGTAGGGGAGAGAAACAGGAAGAGCAGAATATTAAAATATCTTGTAGTAAGTCCTGTCATAGAGATGTGTATTTGTGCGGTGGGAACCATGAACCATCCCTTAAGAAAAGTGAAGAAAATATTAGTGATCTTACTGTATTTAAATGGAATGGAATGGAAAGATTTAATATATTTCATCATTGAAAATGGAATGCTGTTTTAGAAGGGCTGCTGCTCTGAAAAGGAATGGAGTGCTGCTTTAGAAGAGGTGATACTGAAGCTGTTTTACAAAATAGCAGTTAGAAAGTAGAAACTGTTTTTTCATAATGAAGAAACTTAGCCTGGACTATGAAACAATAAGCTTTTTCAGCATTGCTGATCAGAGCAGTCCATGTATTTTCCATAATGACATACTGATGTAACAACTAAAGAAGGTTATTTTATAAAACCATGTATTAGAACCTAGGAATTTCTTTTTTTTTTTTTTTATTTACTATAACTGAGTGAAAATGTACATTCACATATAAATTTACATGCCCACCTATATGCAGCTTCCACTGCTCTCCCTGTCCGGTGACTGCACACTATTCCTCTCTGCTCCATACATGTCTCATCCTCCCAACAGCCTCTTTTCCCCTCCTCTCCGTCCACTCCCCTTCCTCCAGCCAGAGGTCAGCAAGATGGTATCCTATAGATGTTTATAACCACAAAGTGCTTCCAATATATGGTCACTCTGCATTGCCAAGTCCAATCCATTCCTGTCCAAAGAGTGGAACTTTGTTATAATTTATGGGAAAGGGCAGCATCAGGGCCGGGGGCCATGCTCTCAGAGGAACCCCAAAACCGCTAGACCATCAATCGAGGTCTTTTAGTGGAGATCTCAAGATGCACCCCTTTTTATTCTTGTGTTGCCAGTGAGACTCCTCTCTGTGAGCTCCATCGTGGCTATCACTGGTGTTGGCTGGGCACCATCCGGTTCTTCCAGTCCCAAGTCGATGTAGGTACCCACTCTTGTGGGTCTCTCTGGCTTCTCGGTTGTCTTTACTGCATGTCAGTTTGGTCCTCGGTGAGCATCCGTTCCTGCTGAGTTGGGACCATTTGCTGTGTCCTCGGATGGCAGCTTGGCAGCTTTTAAGACCCCAGACGCCACTCACCAATGTGGGGTGCAGAGAGCTCTCTTAGCGAAACGCTAGTTGTGCCAGTTGGCCTAGAATTCACCTAAGAGCATGGTCCCCCACCCCCCGCCCCAGCTACTCTATCCTTGCAGTATTGAGTTAAGATGGAAGGACTACTCAAGTTATGCTGAAGTTCACTTAATGTTGTTCTTGTTTCTAATGTGTGCTATCACCGCTTTCTCCCAACTAGATTTCTAGTAACTATCTAAACTAAACCCTTCCCCCCCTCCCTCCCCTCCCTTGCAGCTGTCAGAGTCTTTTCTTCTATACACAAGTCTGTTTTTGAGGTCTTATCGTAGAGGTCTCATACAGTGTTTGTCCCTTTGTCACTGACTACTTTCACTCAACATAATGTCTTCCAGTTGAAACCAGGTTAGGAGATGTTTCCTAGAATCATCGTTATTCTTTATCATTGCGTAGTGCTCCATTGAGTATATGTACCATAGTTTACCTATCCATTCTTCTATTGTTGGGCATCTGGGTTGATTCCATCTTTTTGCTATCGTGGACTGTGCTGCAGTAAACATTCTGGTGCATGTGTCCGTTGGTGTGAAAGGCCTTGAATCTGTAGGATATATTCCAAGTAGTGGAATTACTGGGTCAAATGGTATATCGGTACCCATTTTTTTAAGGAAGCACCAGATTGCCTTCCAAAGAGACTGGACCATTTTACAACCCCACCAACAGTGTAGGAGGGTTCCACTTTCTCCACAGCCTCTCCAGCATTTGTTGTTTTGTGTTTTCTGGATCATGGCCAATCTTGTTGGGGTGAGATGGTATCTCATTGTTGTCTTGATTTGAATTTCTTTAATAACTAAAGATCGTGAACATGTCCGCATGTGTTTTTTGGCTGCCTGGATCTCCTCTTTAGTGAAGTGTCTGTCCATCTCCTTTGCCCATCGCTTAATTGGATGGATTATCTTCTTCTTATTGATATTTTGTAGTATCTTATAGATTATGGAGATCAGGCGTCGATCTGACATAGAGTTGCCAAATATGTTTTCCCACTCTGTGGGTGTTCTTTTAATTCTATTAATAAAGTCTTTGGATGAGCAAAAGTGTTTGATTCTTAATAGTTCCCATTTATCTACTTTCTCTTCTGTTGATTGAGGTTTCTTTGACAGATTTTGGAGTCTGTCCTCATTGTGTATTAAAACTTCCATTGTTGTTCCTACCTTTTCTTGGATGAGCTTTATCATTTTAGGTTTGATATTTAGGTCTTTTATCCAGTTGGAGTTGGTTTTTGTATAAGGTGTAAGATAGGGATCTTGATTCAGTTTATTGCAGATGGATAACCAATTTTGCTAGCACCATTTGTTGAAGAGACTGTTTTTACCCCAGTTTAATGTCTTAGGGCCTTTGTTGAATATCAACTGTTCATAAGTAGATGGTGTCATCCCTGGGGTCTCAATTCTGTTCCATTGATCGATCTGTCTGTTCTTGTACCAGTACCAGGCTGTTTTGACCACTGTGGCAGTGTAGTATGTTCTAAGGTCGGGTAATGAGAGGCCTCCCAGTGTGTTCTTCTTCTTTAGTAGTACCTTACTTATCCGGGGCTTCTTCCCTTTCCAAACAAAATTGGTGATTTGTTTCTCCATCTCATTAAAAAATGATGCTGGAACTTGTATTGGGATTGCATTATATAAATAAATTACTTTGGGTAAAATAGACATTTTCACAATGTTAAGTCTTTCTATCCATGAGCAGGGTAGGTTTTTCCATTTATCTAAGTCTCTTTTAGTTTCTTGTAGTAAGGGCTTGTAGTTCTCTTTGTAAAGGTCTGTTGTTTCTCTGGTTAGATTGATTCCTAGGTACTTTATCTTCTTAGGGGCTATCGTAAATGGTATTGATTTGATAATTTCCTCCTTAACAGTCTTCTTGTTGGTGTAAAGGAATCCTACTGATTTACTTATGTTTATCTTGTATCCTGAGACTTTGCTGAAGAACTGAGGAATTTCTTGCTCTGAAAAGTAATTTCAGGGTCAGTTGAAACATAAAATATTAATGTGTTCAACATTGAACGTACAAATCACATTGATTCCTATTTTTGAATCATTTCCAACGTTCAGGTGATTATTAAATATTTTTTTATTAAACTGTTAGGCTAACATGATAGCAGAAAGTCTCACATATAGAAGTTAACTTCCAGAAGCTGAAGTTTGTACTAATTGCTTCTCTATACAAGATTCCAAAATGGATCTGATTTGGGTAGTAATAAGTAAATAAGAATCATCAAATGTCATCCTTGTCAGTTAAATACAATTTTTGCAACTCAAGGACAAGAAGTATAGTTTTGTTAAGGAATAAAAACATTCAAGACTTGTACAGGTATCATTAGTGTAAGTAAGACATTGGGTACAAAGTAGATGTGTCTTGAATTTCACCAATAACATCAAATATGTAATATTGTATGCTTAGTGTCAGCATGTAATAACATTAAGCTGGTTAAATTGGGAGGCCAGAATTGGACACCAGGGTATTCCAGGTCCGTGCTCTTTAACTAATGCACTGTACATTCCTTATTCAGAAACTGCTAGAAGCATCCATTATAATCTTCTCATAGCAAGTATGTTGTCCTCTAAGGTGAATACTGTATCCACATGGTGGGCTGAACATGAGTGCTACTTCCTTGCACCTATAGGTAATGGTGCCACCATTGATTTAGCTTCCCAGCTCTGTAATTTCTCCTGGTGCCCCCACTCTAGTGTTTCTAACTTAGCATCTCTGTGTTCCCACTTTTTTCCACTATCTTGATCTTGACTCGTAGTGTAGTATCTGTGACCAGATTATTGCAATAGTTTTGTGGTTGATCACCATGCCTTTTGTGTCTCTTCAGTTCCAATCGTTCCTCCAGACAGCAAAGGTTTTTTGTTTGTTTCTTAATCTGAAATCTGTATCAGGTTGATTATGACACTACTATGATTGATAAAGAGCCCTGGTTGCACAGTGGGTAAAGCAACGGACTGCTAAACAAAAGGTCAGCAGTTTGAAATCACCAGCAGCTCCACAGGAGAAAGATGTGGCAGTCTGCTTCTTAAGATTTATAGTTTCGGAAACTCTGTGGGGTTGCTATAAGTTGGAATCAACGTGATTACAATGGGATTTTATTTTTCAGTATCAAAAAATGTTTAATAATACTCATTACCACATGATAAAATATTCTGGTTTGTGAGACCCTTCTTTTCTAAGATGGTTGCAACTTATTTTTCCAGGTTTTATTCATTCAGTGCACTGTATGCTCTAGTCCCACAGTCCCAAAGGGCACTATTACTATATTACCCTCTTTGTCTTCCAGGTCTTTTAGCCCTGTTCCGTTTCCAAATTGTTTTCCTTTCATCTCTGCTAGATAAAGACTTGTGGGTCCTACAAGCCAGTGTTCATTCTGTAACTTTTGTAAATCTTTTTCCTACTTGAGTGGAATCATCATTTCTCCTTACTCTGAAAACAATATCTGTGTCTAGTTTAATATTTATCATATTGAATTATAGTTGCTTGTGTCATTTTCTTATAGTAAACCTTGTGTTTCTCATATTACACATTGTTTGGTAGGTGGATGCTCGTGAAGAGTTTGATTCAATGATGAAATAATTAAATCTTTGAAATTTTCTCCATAGGTGCTGCAGATGATTATAATAAAATTGGTTCTTCATTATATGCGTTAGGAACTCAGGATTCTACAGATATATGCAAGTAAGAATTTTAATTAAAAGCATTAAGTGAGAAAGATTTTCTGTTTGTGGTCTGGGCATGCATAATAATTCTGACTCAAGGCATTTTGCAGTGTATTTACAGAAAAAAAAAAACACAACACTACGTGGATAATGAGCCTTGTCATAAATGTCAGTTGGTGTCATTTTTTCCCCTTCCCTTTTCTCTCTTATGTTTAAATCTGAGGGATAAAATAAATTTTAATATATTATTACATTTACAGTGCTTTGTATGATGAAAGTGGGCTGATTTGAATATGTGAAAAGAGTTTATCATGAACAGTGTTCATCTGTAATTCAAACACGTAGACGTGTATGTATTTTATTGGAAGTCAGATTGACTTTTAAAGTAAAATTGAATGCTGTATAGGTTTGCATTTTTTGAAGAGACTGATTATTACATATGCGTGTATATATTTTATTGGAAGTCAGATTGACTTTAAAGTAAAATTGAATGCTATATAGGTTTGTGTTTTTTGAAGATACTGGTTATTACAGACTTTACAGTAGAGTGACTGTTACAGGTTTTATCAGTAAAATGAGTCTTAAGCATTTCTAGGGCGGCAGCTGGTGGGGAAAGGTTTGAGCACATTAGCTTAGAAAAGCTTTCTGGAAGTTGGCTCCTACAGCTGTCCTTTATTTACTTTATGCTAGTTTTTTATTCTAATTTCAGTGTAATTGTGCTTAAAGTGATTTTAGTTGCTCATGTAATAATTGTTTAGACCCACATCTTCCTTTAACAATCTCATTTATTTTAAGTGGGAGATCTGTTTTTATAGTCTACCTCCAAATCCAAACTGCATCCTTGAAGTTTCCTGTACTATATCTTCTTGGTTAGAAGTGTAAAATCCAAGCTTTTCAGCAAAGCAAGGTATCATAGCTTACATTCACATTCTACCTTCCCAAGTAATTAATTCTTCAGTATTTGATAAGAAAATAAAACCTGTTAGAACAGGTTCTTTTCGATAAAGCAAAGCTCATAAATGTGTATTTATGATTTCAGTAGTATTCACCTTAATTTACATATTTTGCAGATGACCCTTTGGTAGTTTAGCACTGGAATTTTTGAAATTGGTATGAGCATTTTACTTATAGGCTATTTAGTTAAAATAAATTCTGAGGCAGAAATTAGTTGTTCAATAGTTAATTCCTGATATTTTCCAAAACAAACCAGCTGTCTTTTGAAATGTTAGTAAATAGTTCTTGAAGTATCTGTTTAATACTTCAAGAACTGCTCCAATTGCAATGTTTTCCTTTCAGATAAACCTTTTGTTTGTTTAAACAGTCTTGGATATGCTCTGTGCTTTTGTAATTACAGAAGGCTTTAGTTCATGTTATGCAGCATGTTAGCAGAGAGTATCAAAATAATTTTAACATAGGACTGGTTTAACCATAGGTTTCATATAGCCAGTTATGGATGGAAGTACAGAGATTTTTATTGAACTTAGTGAAATAAGCAGTTAAGAAGACTCTTCAGTGTTCTGTAATGAGAAAAGAATGTTCATTATTAATGTGTTTTGGAAACATGTGAATACTTGACATGGAAAATTATTTCAAAAGTAGGTTCTAATGAAAATATTTTTTCCCATCTAGGTTTTTTCTCAAAGTGTCGGAACTGTTTGATAAAACAAGAGTAAGTACCATTAGTTAACATTTGGGAATCTAAATCTCTGCCTGTGGCATAGCACTTGACATGTGTTAGTGTCTTGCTTTTATAATTTTTTGTCCTGAGCCAGGGTTTTAATTACCTTTTCATTCTCTTGTTTTGGGTGTTTAAATTTTTAACATCATTTTGTTAGTTTGAGGTAGGTAGTGTGTTTCTAGAAATTTGTCCATTTCCTCTAGGTTTTCAGATTTGTTGTAGTGTAGTTTTTCATGATACTCGTTATTTCAGATGGGTCTCTCGTAATGTCCCCCATGTCATTTCTTATTTGGGTTGTTGGAGTCCTCTGCTGGTTTTCTTGTCAGTTTGGCCAGTTGTTTGTTGATTTTGTTGAGACTTTCTGTTGTTTTTTATTCTCTGTCACATTTATTTCTGCTCTGATCTTTTATTATTTCCTTTCTTCTGGTAGCTGTGGACTTACTTTTGCTATTCTCTTTCTGTGTGTTCAAGTTGTATAACTAATGTTTGATTTTGTCACTTCATTTTTGATATGTATACCTTTTGCTATAAATTGACATCTGAGGACTGCCTTTGCTCTGTCCCAAGGCTTTGGTATGATGTGTTTTCACTATTGCTTGAATCTAGGGATTTTTTTATTCTGTTTTTTATTTCTTCTGTTGCCCAGTGGTTTTTAACAGGGTGATACTTGGTTTCCATGTAATTATTTTCTTTCCTTGTTCTTCCTGTTGGTGTTGTAGTGTTTTGGTTGGAGAAGATACTCTGTATTATCCCACTGTTTGGGATTTTGTTGAGGATTGCTCTGTGGCCTAGGTTGTAGTGTATTCTGAGAATGTTCCGTGTGCATCAGGAAAGAATGTGTACTTTGCAGCTGTTGGTTAAAATGTCAAGTTGACCGATTGTGGGCTTTTAGATCATCTGCATCTTTTTTTAGTTTCTTTTTAAATGTTCTGTCCTTTATTGAGAGTGGTTGTGTCTCACTTTTTTTAAGAATGTGGGTTAAACTTAGTAGGAAGAAAAACAGATTAGGATTCAATGAGTTTTTCAGGAAATTCCATTTTTGTTGTGGCCTTTTAGTATATGTGAATTTGCTGTTTGGTGTATGTAAGAGTTTAGATTCTTGATCATCAAATATGTCCATGGAGAGTGGGTTTACTGTTATGAAGAATGAGTCTTTCCTAGGATTTTTTTTATTTTTTATTTTTTAACTAGGACAAAGGCATAGATTCATTGTAACTGGGACAAACTGTTTTGCTTTTGATCCCCCATGACATACTGTTTTAAAATAAGTTGTATGAATCAAGAGTATAATTGCAAAAAGTTTGTACTTACAGTAGTTGTTATTTAATATAGATGGTCTTGATTTTCAGGTATCAACCCTAGATACCATAATATTTTCTTAAGTTGCTTCAATAGTAAAAACGTTTATCGTGTATTTAAAACAGATGTTGTTTTACTGGACACCATATTGCTCATTGTACTGTTGATATCGGTGAGCTTTTTCTGGGGAGATACAGTTACTGTACATTTGTATGAAAAGAATAGAGACCTAAAAACCATAACCATAGTTTTCCTGTGTACCTTTTTTCCTCAGTCCTCTCCGGAGGTAACCACTGTCTTAAATTTGGTGCTCATCATCCCTGTATGCTCTTTATACTATGACTACATATGTATGTATTTCCAAAGGAAACATAGTACTATTTTATTTTCAAACTTTATATAGTGTATCATAGTCTTTTTTTTTTTCTCATAAGGGAGTGGTATGGGGCTATCCTAAAATAACTGTGTATCAGCTCAGGTTCCTCTGAGAAGCAAACATCAAAATGGGGTCAGGCATGGGAGGGTGATAATACTAGAAGAGTAGCAGTAGGCAAGGAGCCCTTTTAGACCTCAGCGCAGGTTTGGCACATGGTCGTAGTGTGTGGGAGTGGGTAGAAAGTCTTAGACTGCAGCCCAGCTCTTAGAATGTTCCACCCAGGTCAGTGGGAGTCCCAAGCCAGAGTTGCTCATTAGAGGAGTCACATCAGCTAAGAATAGGCATGTAGCACTGTCTCCAAAGCTGTTCTTGGTTGGGTGCAACCTCAAGCAAGAAATGGAGGTTGGTGCGTAAACTTGGCACAAATGTGGTTGTAGATCCAGAGCTGTTCTATTTGGAGATAGTGATCAACCATGCCACTTGCAGCAGTTTATTTTAAAAGAGATCTGGATGATGCTGGGAGCCATCCCCAGCTGGATTTTAGGACCACGGAGGGGTGGGTGGCGTCGATGGAGGAGAAAAATGAAGAGACTGAGACAGGAAAGAGTTTTGGAGAATGGCAGCCCGTTAAGGTCTGTCTTCCTTTATTTTTTATAGTCAATGAGGTAACTGTACTTTGACCACGTAGGTGATTGGCTAGCAAGGAGTGAGTACCTCGTGGTCTCTCTTCATGTCAATCATTAGGGTCTTCTAAATAATGGCCCGAGACAGTCGTCTCTTTTCATGTTAATTATTAGGGTCCTCTCTGTTGGCTAGTAAAGAACCAATACCTTGAAGTCCTTTTTCATGTTAATCATTAGGGCCCTCTAAATAATGGTTCAAGACCAGTATATTGTGATTATAATCAACAGTTGGAACAAAGCTAGTCTTGCTATTAACTTTACCTAAGCCTCGAGGTCAAAGGTGCAAGAAGAGAGAATAAACTCATCTTAAAAAGTTACTCTCTGACAGTCTCTATTCCTTCTTTGCTCTTTCTTATCTCTTCCTGTGGGGACAATAAGTGTCCACCGTCCCTCACTCTAAGCTTCTCTTAAACTATTCTAAGAAGGGTATTTCTTTAGCATTTGTCTATTTGCCATACCAAACACAATAAACTTGGAAGCCTATCTGTCTTCCTGATGTAGGGAGTGGAATATCTATATTCTAAGGGCTGTGCGAGGGGGTCATTTCTGGGGAGCTTCCCAGAGCCTTTCTGCAATCTTGTTTTTTCTGGGAAGGGGGATGTGCAGTTGGGGGAAGCCATCGGGGGCTGGGCCGGCCTCGGTGCTCTCAGGCTGGGCGTGCTGCATTGGAATTCATTAAGCCAAGGGGGTTGTAAAACCATTCTTTGATCCTTGTGCTGGGAAGTAAGGAGGTGTTTTTGAGGAAGGTTTGATTAGGTTGCAAAATATTATCAAGGAGAGTATGGCCAGAAATATGTCGAGGGTGAAATGCCTCCGTCTGTCATCACATAAGCTTGTGACTTTGTTCACAGGGGCTTTTGTGGGTGACAGGCCTTGGCAGGATGATATGTTTCCATGACCATGTCCTTATGTTCTTTAGCATTTGCATGTTGTTCTGGCTATTATTGCTGTAGAACAAATCATCCCAAACTCAGTAACATAGAGTAACAACCATTTCATTTTACTAATGAATTCTTTTAGGTCAGGATTTCAGAAATGACACAACAGATGGCTTGCATCTGCTCCGTGTTTAGGGCCTCATCTGGAAATATAGGAAGGCTAAAGCCTGTAATCCTTCCTGAAGACTGTTTCACTCCTCTGTGTGAGGTTGATACTTGCTGTCAAGTAGGACTTCTGCTAGGTCTATTGGCTAGGATATCTTCATGTTGCTTCCCTGTGGAGCTGCATAAACTTCATTGAATCATGGTGACTAGGTGCTAAAGAGTGAGCAGCCCAAGAGACGAGAAGTAGAAGTTGCTGGTTTTCTCAAGGCCGTGGCCTGCAAACAGGCACAGCATCGCTTCTGTTGTATTGGTCAAGCAGCCCTAGAGCCCTGATCCGGAGGAGGAGGCACAGACCTACTTCTCAATGGAAGTAGAGGACCATAGCATAAACAGCCACAGCATTCTATCATACATACTGTCTATTGATTTAGCTGAAGTGATTTTGAATGAGTGTGTCTTTATTCTTATCTGTTTGGTTATGAAGTTTCCTAAGTTTATTTTTCCTATACCATAGCAAACCCTCTGCCATCAAGTCAGTTCCAGTTTATAGCAACCTTGAAGGGTTTCCAGGGCTGGAAGTCTCTGCAAAAGCAGACTGCCACATTTTTTCTTCTGTGGATCTGCTGATGGTTTTAAACTACTGACCTTCCAGTTAGCAGTCCATTGCTCTCACTGCTGCACCAACAGAGCTCCTTAAAGTGGTGGTTTTAAGGCAGTTTAAGTTTTTTTTAACTTTTTATTGAAATATAATAGACATACATACAGGAAATTGTACCTATCAGAAGTATATGGCTCAGTGAATTTTTCCATATTAACATACCTCTGTAGTCAACACCCAGACCAAGAAATGGAGCATTACCAGCAATTCAGATGATATGCACATACTCGCGCACACATAAGCACACATACATGCCATAGCTACTTTCTAAGCCATGGCCTCCTGGAAGGGTAGCCACTGTCCTAGCTTCTAACAGCAGATAATAGTTTTGCTTGTTTTTATTCTTTCTGTAAATGCACTGTGCAGCCCATATTCTTTTTGTCTGGCTTCATTTATGCAACATTATGTCCATAAGATTCATCGTTATTGCACATAGGTGTAGTGTTGCAGTGTAGCATTCTGTTATGAGACCCATTTGCACCTCATAGCAACTCTGTAGGACAGAGTAGAGCTGCCCCACAGGGTTTCCAGGTAATTTGAACTACCAGTGTCTTGTGGTTAGCAGCCAAGCTCTACTTCACTAGGCCTCCTCCATTGTAAGAATATACCTAAATTAATTTATCTGTTGTACTTTTGGTAGCCATTTGGATAGTTTCTAGTTTGGTGCTCTTTTATAAATAATGTTGCTAAGAACATTCTTGTATAGCTTCTGCTGATGATTAAGTATGCTTTTCTTTTGTATATGTATAACCAGATAGGAAACTGGTGGTTCATAGGCTGTATCCATATGAAAAGCTTAAGTAAATACTGCCACACTGTCAAAGTAACTACTAATTTACACTCTCACCAGAATGAATGTGAGATTCTAGTTGCTCCATAATCTAGCTGATAACTGATAGTTTCTTTTTTTTTAGCTTTAGCCATCCTGGTGTATGTTTACTTTTTTTAATTTTAACTTTTAATTTTGATAATAATTTTAGACTTATAGAAAAGTTGCAAGAATATTACAAAAAATTGCTGTATACACTTCACCTAGATTTCCTGAATGCTAACATTGCCCCTACATTGCTTAAATTTCTTTTACCCTAAATTTTTCAAAAAGTCAGTGTTTAGTATGTTTTATATCCTTCCCATACATTTTAAAGAAATAAGAATTGGTATGACCAGTACTTTATCAGCCTACTAACAGTGATTTTCCGTAATGTCATAATATATCCATTATACAGATTTCCCTAGCTGTTATGATTTATCCTTCTTTATCCTCTCTCTCCCCAAACTCTCTCACTATTCTCTCTGTGTCTCTCACTCAGTATTACATGACTATTTCCCATCTTATCCCAGCTCAAAATTACTACTTCTGTTTATTATTCTCTATGTCTTCAAGCACATTTTTAATGCTTTGGCTAGGTTTTCTAGTCCTCAACAGAAGGATTCTTATGGATTATCTAATCTACCATTGCCGGGCTTTATTACTTGAAAATACATACACTGTTATGTATACTATCAATTGCCATTGAAATGAAAACTGAGGAAATATAAATGAAGCTGAATGATGATACTGAAGCTCATTATAGTCAGAAACTCAAATCAAATAGAGTCTTTACCTAATTTCATGAATCTCCTATGATCTTACCTGTTTTTATTTTTTGTCAGAAGTGGGAAGAAAAGTAATGGGTTTGTAGGAAGGAAAAGAGGATAAAACCTAGATAAAATAGGAAAACAGTTGTCTGTAACACTTAGCTCTTTTATAATAATTATTAAAGAGAATTCTGAGAGGAGAATGTAATTCCTGAGTACATATCCAGTATTTCTTCCTTTTTCAGAAAATAGAAGCACGAGTATCTGCTGATGAAGACCTCAAACTTTCTGATCTTCTAAAATACTACTTAAGAGAATCTCAAGCTGCTAAGGTAACTTTGTTGTTCACCGTTTTTTTAAATAAGCATTTTTTAATAGAGTCAACTATTTAGTGATTAATAGACTTAAGATTGTTACAGAAGATTCAGTGCCCTTTTTTCCTTATTTTTTTTATAAAAATGTATATATACATTTTGGGGTTTCTTTTTTCCCACTTCATGTCAACATTTGAATATAAAAAATTTCAAACATAAAGCAGTGTAAAAGAAATGTACAGTGTATGCCTGTATACTAGACTCTACCATTACCATTTTATAATAATTGCTCATTATATAGTTATCCATCCATTTGTTATTTTTTGCTGTATCTCAGTTATAGACAATACCACACTTCCCTTTAAATGTTTCATTATGCATATCATTAGTTAGAATTCAGGAACTCTTTACAATTTTTATTCCTGATACAAATTTACATACACTGAAATGAAAACTCCTTGAGTCTACAAATACATACGCCTGTGTAACACAGTCCTTTGAAGTTAGAGTATTTGCATGATACTAGAAACTTTCATCATGCTCTTTCCCAATTGTCTCCCATTCTCCAGACAGTGATTCTGATATTTTTTAACCAAAAAATTTTTTTGATTCATTCTAAAATTTCATAAAATGGAACCAGACTGTTCATATATCTAGCTGTTTTCATGCAACATGTCTTCTTCGAGATTTAACCATGTTATTGCATATATCAAGAGTTTACTTATGTTGATGAGTAGTATTCTATTATATGAATATATCGCAGTTTGTTTATCCATTCGTCTATTGATGGATGCATGCACAACTTAACAGTTACGAATAAAAGTCCTATTAAGAAATCTTTTGTAAGTCCCTTTATGAATACATGATTTCATTTTTCTTGGATAAATACCAAGAAGTAATTCATGTGTTGTGGTTTTGCATGTGTGTAATGTTAAAAGAAGCCATCAGATTTTTTTACAAAGTAGCTACACCATATTACAGGCTTCTCAAGTATCCAGTCCAGGATATATAAGCAGTAAGAAAACCAAGAGAACTCACTGTGGTGTCTCTTCTTGAGTTTTGAACTCTTTCTAGACAATTTGCCTTCTTTTCTCCATCTCTCAAGAGTTTTCTTATGTTTAGCTTATGTATAATGCCCAAGAGTCTTGGGGCAGAATGGGGAGAAATGTGTCTACTTTATCTCATTTGGAATCAGAAGCCTATTGTTAATTTTCTGTGTTTTATTGTTGTAAGTATATACATATGTGTAGTATATTTGTCACATCAGCATTTTTTATGTGTACAGTTCAGTGATGTCAGTTACAGTAACCATGTTGTACAACCATCACCAGTGTCCGTTGCCAAGTTTTCCATTGCTGTAAACAGATGCTTCCCAAACAGTAACTCCCCTTTTCTTTCTCCTTCCTGCCCCTGGGACCACTGGTAAACTTGGATCTTTACACATTTGCCTTTTCTAGATATTTCATGAGTGGAATCACATGAAATTTTTCCCCACTCATCATAATGTTTTCAGAGTTCATCCATGTTGCAGCTTGTCTCAAGACTTCATTTCTCTTTAAGGCTGAGTAATACTCCATTGCTTATGTTTTATTTTTAGGCACTGTAAATGTCCTTGGGGAGGACTATGTCCAAGACTTCAACCTCTTGGAAATACAAAAAATTTTTTTAAAACACTGTAACTTCAGTGGCTCAGATACTTCAAATTCATTGTTAATTTGTGAATTGAGATACTGTACAGAAAATTTCCATCTGATTAGTAATACTTTGAATACAGTTCTTTTAATCCTTATCAAATTGTCAAAAAACCTGTTAATGTTGCATACTTAGGTATTTGCAAATGTGATGTCCATAGGGAAAAACACAGATGTAAGTTTCTGGGACCGTGAATAGGTAAGGTTAGATATGTAACCAAAGGAAAAGCAATAGATTGAATGTTGTCAAAATTAGGAAGTTTTCTCTGTAAAAAGATAAACTCTTACAACTCAGTAAAAAGACAACGTAATTTAAAAATAGGAAAAGACTGAATAGACTTCTCCCAAAACTTACAAATCATCCAATGAACATATGAAAAGATGTGTGACATCTTTAGCTGTCAAAAAAATGCAGCTCAAAACCACAGTTACATACCATTTCGCATCCACCGAGTGGATTTAATCAAAATTTACTGTAATAACTGTAACTTAAATCATAGCATAAAACTATAATTACTATAAGAATAAATATTGGCAAGGATGTAGAGAAATTTGGTGGGAATATAAAATGGGGTAGCCCTTTGGAAAATACTACGGCAGTTTCTCAAAAGTTCAGAGTTACCATCCGATCCAGCCGTCCACTCCTAGGTGTATACCTAGGAGAAATGAAAATAGATGTCTACACAAAAACTTGTACATGAATGTTCATGGCACCATTATGTATAATGCCAAAAAATGAATACAACCCAGATGATCGTTAACTGGTATATGGGTAGGTAAAATGGATCTATTCATAATGAAATTAAAGGAATGAGGGACTGATTAATGCTACGATAAACTTCAGAATGTGCTGAATGAATTATTAAATGAGAATGTAATTTGCTGTGTTAACTTTCACCAAAAACACAATAAAATGGTGTTAAAAAAAATGTCATGTAACTATCCAATTAAGAACATTCTTAGATTGGTGCAGAACAAGACTGGGTCTACAAGGTAAAATTATCAGTAATATGTTAAAAAATACCATAAACTGACACCAGTTATGGTGGTTTGATACCTGATTTAAATCCGACATGGTCTAATAACCAAGTCTCTGCGACTTAACTGGATATCCTGTCTTTGGTATCTGTACTCTGCAAGACTGCTCCAGTTCTGCAGGACTTGTTTGTTGATAATCTAAAAATAGCATCATGCATTTAAAAAAGAAAAGCATCATAATCCAGTAACCTTGGTGATAGTTTTGTTATTAATACAGATTCGGTACAGTATGCTAACCATAGTTTATTGCACAGATAGATTCCTGTCTCTGTGTCCTCAACCTCTGGAGTTCCTGTGCTCTCAGCAGTCACTGGACGGAAGTTTCTCTGCTGAACTCTCAGCTTTCATAATAATTTAAATGTGTTTGATGTGATAAACCCATTTCTGAATGGCCAGGAAAAAAAAATGCTGAAAGAAAGAAGTCACATTGCAGTTTCATTTTTATAAAATATCCAGAATAGGGAAATCCGTAGAAACAGAAAACAGATTACTGGTTGTGTAGGGCTGCTGGGGAAACCCTGGTGGCGTGGTGGTTAAGTGCTGTGTCTGCTAACCAAAAGGCTGGCAGTTTGAATCCACTCTTGGGAAACCCTATGGGGCAGTTCTGCTCTGTCTTATAGGGTCACTGTGAGTCAAAATGGGCTCTACAGCATTGGGTTTTTTGTTGTTGCTGAGGGCAGTTGGGAGTGGAGGGATAGAGAGTGACTGCTAATAGCTATGGGGTTCCTTTTGGAGGTGATGTCATATGCTGGCTGAAAATTAATGTGATGATGGTTGCACAGCAAGGTCTATGTAAATACTAAAAGTCATTGAATTGTATATTTTAAATGGATAAGTTATGTGGTGTTTGAGTTACATCTCAATAAAGCTATTATTAAAAAAAATTTAGAACTGTGACTGGCACGCAGTATTTGGTGTGTCTTAGCTCTAATTATGACAGCGGTGATGATGCTGAGTGTAACTGCTAGAAGTGCAAAGCCTGTATTACTGTGAAACTTCCTGTTTTATAGGATCTCCTATATAGAAGATCTAGGTCTCTAGTGGATTATGAAAATGCTAATAAAGCACTGGATAAAGCAAGAGCAAAAAATAAAGATGTTCTGCAGGCTGAAACTTCCCAACAGTTGTGTTGTCAGAAATTTGAAAAAATATCTGAGTCTGCAAAACAAGGTACTGTTACAGTAATTGTTAGTTACAGGATGTGTTTTAGATTGTTATATAAATTAAATAGTTAATCCTAATTTCTTTTGTTCACAGAACTTATAGATTTTAAGACAAGAAGAGTTGCTGCATTCAGAAAAAATTTAGTGGAACTGGCAGAGTTAGAACTGAAGCATGCGAAGGTAGTGTCATGTTTAAAGACACAATTTAAGTGATTTTTATTTAGAAGTCAGGTAGTAAATTGGTAATCCTTTGATGACAGTAGACTTTTACAAGGATTTTGTAAAACATTCCTGAATTGGAATTATTTTTTCTAACATAAGTCGATTGCTTCAAAATTGTTTGTTCTAGAAATAATTACTCTTCTTCCAGTCTCTTTTTGCAGTTTACTTCTAATTACAGTCATTCTTACAGCTAATATAAAGCTCACCCTCAGCCCAAAAAAGTCTTCCTTAGTAAAAACATCATTTGAAAATTTATTTATTTAGCGTTTGCTGTCTTCTCTCAGAAGAATTAAAAATTCCCAAAATTAAGTAAGGAAAACATTTATTGTTTTCACTGAGTGAAAGTTTACACAGAAAATTAGGTTTCTGTTTAATAGTTTTATGTAAATTTTTCTGTGATACTGGTTACAATTTTTGCAGTATGTCGGCATTTTCAGTATTGCCGTTATATTCTGTTTCCATGTATCCCATTTGTCTGGTTTCCCTACCCTGCCCTTCCCTTCTTATCTTTACTTTATTGGTAAATGTTGACCTTTTTGTCACCTATAGTTGTTTAATTTAGCACATTCTTCACAGGCAATACTGTTTAGAAACCAGTCTTAATGGCCGAAGTGTGACCTTTTACACATTTCTCCTTATAACATTTTTTTGTACATAATTTTGATTTTTTTTGTTAACTATCATTGCATTGACTTGGTTTAGCTTATAATCACCTTTTTTCCTTACATCAGTTCTTGAACTGCCAACCTATAGTTGTGTTTGATTTTTGAAAATGTACTTGCAGACTTTTGTTTTGTCTGTTAAATTTTAGCCAGCTATTTTTTGCCCGTTGTACTAACATTTTGAAACTATGTGATTTGACATTAGAGTATTTAGTTACCATACTAGCATAACATTTGAGTTTATAGTTTGTTATTCCCCCTAGGTGGTAAACATGTAATTTACATGAACTTGCCTTCTGTGTCTCCATTTAGGCTTTGCTTTAAAAAAAGAAAATTAAACAGGACCAAAGGAGCAAACATTTTACCAATTACTTATAAATACACAAAAATACATTATCAAGAGGAAAGGCTAGATTTATTGTTTTCCTTTGCTGTTATATTAATTGGTATAAACTTATTAATTAAATATTCTTTCGTTATAGTTATTCAGATTGTTATGAATTTACCTAACAATACTGTCATCAACCAGTATTTCTTCATTTTTCTTGTGAAGGAAATCAGATTCCTCATTAAGATCGAGATAAACGTTACAGCATTCCTTTGTCTCATAGCCCTGTCAGAAGAAAATGCTTTGATAATACGATTCATTCCTCCTCAGCATGTGTTAGTTTCTCATGTTCACTGATCAGGAATTTTAAGTGGCCTCTGACTCCTGGTGACCCCTTGAGCATCAGAGTGGAGCTGTGCTCTGTAGGGTTTCCAGTGCTGATCTTTAGGAAGTTGATTGCTAGGCCCTTCTTCCTACAGCCCCTGGGTGAACTCAAACTTCAGACCTCTTGACCAGCAGCTGAGCATGTTAACCATGTGCATCACCTGGGAATTCCTGCTGTAGAGCAGGGATTGGCGAGCTGTAGCCCCTAGGTTTTTGTGCTGTCCACTAGATGGGAATGGTGTTAACATTTTTAAATGGTTGGAAAAAGAGACAAATGTTGAATAACATGTGACTGTTCCTTGGAATTCAGGTTTAAGTATCTAATAAAGTTTTATTGCCATACAGCCATGCCCCTTTGTGTATTGTCTGTGGCTGGCTGCTTTCACACTGCTACAGCTGAAGTGAGTAGTTGGTGTAGAGACTGCATGTCTTGCCAAGTCTGTTTTTTAGCCCTTTAGAGAAGACATTTGGTGACACCTGTTACAGATTAATGTCAGCCTCTGATTTGCAGATTTTACACTTCTTTAGAACTTTCTGGTTATCTCTTTTATTCCACTGCTTCTCACTTGGAGCCCCTTTTGTACCCTTGCAGATAGTGTCTGAAGACTTTTGTTTGTCACAGCTGGGGCCAGGGGTTGTCACTGATGATCTAGTGAGTATGTGCTGCGGGGCTGCAAGACATCTGTAGTACAGGGCAGCCCCGACAAAGTCACCCAGCCCAGAGTACCCATGTTTCTGGGGTTGCAAAATAGTTCTGTCATCTCTTCCATCTGAACAAAGTCTTATTTGCTCCCAGAATCCACATAATTTCTTTTTCAAAAAGAATAGGCAATAAATGCACAGAAAGATGGTTTGATATTACTTTATATTTTATTCTGATTCTAACAGAAAACCATGTAGTTAGGTCAGTGTTGTGTCCTTGAAAATACTCAGATTCCTTATCAGTGAAGTACAAAATACGTGATACGGACAGTAAAAAGAAAGCAGTGTGGGGGTACAGAGTCAAGATGGAAGACTAAGCACGTGTCTCCTTATATCCCTCTGGAAACCAAGACCTGAATTGATAATCAAACGGAGCCTCTGGTCACTTAGTGAGCCCCAGGACACGGCACAGAAATTTGGACTTCTTAGCACTGAATGAAAAACCACCTCTCTTGCTGACTCCCGCCCCTGGCTAGCCCTGGCTCTCACAAACTGAAGACAGCCTAGAGAAACATCTGCAGTTCATCCTCACAGTATCTCTCCCAGCCTCTACTTCACATGAAACCCAAAAAGCTACAGAGACTTGTGGCAAACAGGAAATCACCGATGGCTTCAGAAGGCTCCCAAGTAAAACAACCAAGGAGTTTTCCGGATGAAGAAACTTTTCTGAAATCACCAGAAGGCGAATCCAAAAGGAATATATACAGAGCCCGTCTAGACCTTACACAAAATGCAGCACGACAAAATGAAAAATTCAACAAGCTGTTTGATCTGATAGAACACCAGTACTCTGAAATCCAACAGATGAAGAACAAAATCAAAGACATAGAAACTTCATTTCAAAGTCAAGAAAACAGAGTAAAACAAATGGAGAAAAGGATTTCTGACTTGGAAGACCGAGCTACTGACGCCAGTGTCTACGAGGAGAAATCAGAAAAAAGAATCAAGAAAAATGAAGTATTAAGCATGTGGGACTCTATTAAGAGGAACAACCTTCGATTCGTTGGAGTCCCTGAACAGGATGAGACACCTGAGAACACAAAGTATCGTTGCTGAGCTGCTGACAGAAAACTTCCCAGAAATCCTGAAGGAAGAGAATATAGATATCCCAGATGCGTGTCGTATGCCACCCAATATAGATCTCAAAAGAAAGGCTCCAAGACATATTACAATCAAGCTTAACAAAATGAAACATAAGCAGCAACTCTTAAAGGCAGCAAGACTCAAAGCAAAGCTAACATTCAGAGGGAAACCCTGTAGGCTTTTGTCAGATTTCTCAGCAGAAACCATGCTGGCACAGAGACAGTGGCATGACACATTCAAAGCCTTGAAGGAGAAGAACTTCCAACCAAGAATTACATATCCTGCAAAACTATTTTTCAAATCTGAAAATGAAATGAAGACATTCCCAGATAGACAAAATCTCAGAGACTTTGTAAAAACCAAACCAAAACTACAAGAAATACTGAAAGAAGTTTTTGGCTTTGGCGTAGAAGAACAAAACCACTAACTCTATATTTTAGAATGACACATTATCCGGAATTCTACTCAGGGAAGGCTCCATACTCAATCACAGCTTTAATACTGAAAGAAACAATCCTGTGATTATCATGAAAACCATGGTGCCATCATATTAAAAAGAGGGATGTACTACAGTCGTTATAGTCCTTCCAGATGAAGAGGAAGTCGACAAGACTGGTAGTAATTAAAATTGTGTTTGTATGTAGTTTATTGAGGGGGATCATGGGGCAGCTGTAAAGCACAACAAAGATGCAACATACCATATCAAGAAATGTAACACAGGAGTCTCAGCAATTACAAAACCAGCTCTGAAAAAGGTGAAAAATCATCTCACAAAGAAGAATGTCCCAGAACAGGCTAATAAAACAGAGAAAACATCAACACAAAAATAAACATATCACAGTGGCAGCCATGAACACATACCTTAATTACATTGAATGAATGGACTGAATGCCCCAGTAAAGAGACATCAGTTGACATCTTGGATCAAAAGACATGACCCATCCATATGTTGTCTACAAGAAACTCACTTTGAGACTTAAAGATAGGAACAATCTGAAAATTAAAGGATGGAAGAATATATATCAAGCTAACAATGAACAAAGAAGAACAGGTGTGGCAATTCTAATCTCAGACAAAATCAATTTTAATGTAAAATCCACGATCGTGAACAAAGATGGCCACTATTTATTACTGAAAGGTTCAGTACACAAGCAGGACTTAACTGTGTTAAATATTAGTGCACCTTATATCAGAGCACCTAAATACATCGAAGAAACACTGACTACACTCAAAAAAGAATTAGATGACTCCATTCTCAGTACTGGATAGATATCTAGAAAAAAGCTCAGTAAAGATACAGAAGACTTCATTGCCACAATTAACCAACTAAGCCTCATCGATATATACAGAACTTTCTACCCATCAGCAGACAACTGCACCTTCTTCTCCATAATGCAATTCTCAACAAAATCCATACCATTGAATTACTGCAAAGCATCTTCTCAGATCATAAAGCCATAAAAGTTGAAATCCATAGCAGAAAAAACATAGATAGAAAATGGAACTCTTGGAAACTGAATAACATCTTGGTCAAAAAAAAATGGGTTATAGAAGAAATCAAGGATGAAATAAAGAAATTCATGGATTCCAGTGAGAATGAAAACACTTCCTACCAGAACCTATGGGATACAGCCAAAGCAGTGCTCAGAGGTTTGTTTATCTCTATAAATGCACACATCTGGAAGGAAGAAAGAAACCACATCAAAGAACTAACCCTACTCTTGAACAAGTAGAGAACAATAGAGGAACCCCTCAGGCACCAGAGGGAAGCCATAAAGATCAGAGCAGAACTAAATGAATTAGAGAATAGCAAAACAATTCAAAAAATTAAAAAGACCAAAAGCTGGTGTTTTGAAAAGAGCAACAAAATTGACAAACCACTGGCTAAACTTACTAAAGAAAAACAGGAAAGGAAACAACCCAAATAAGAAATGAGAGGGGAGTTGTCACAACAGATTGAACAGAAATAAATATTATAACAGAATACTATGAAAGACTGTACTCTAAAAAATTTGAAAACGTAGCGGAAACGGACAAATTCCTTGATTCATATCACCTACCCAAATTATCAAAACGTGAAGGACAACAACTTAATAAACCTATCACAAAGGAAGAGATTGAAAAAGTCATCAAAAAACTGCCAACCGAAAAAAGCCCAGGCCCAGATGACTTCACTGCAGAATTTCTACCAAGCTTTTAGAGAAGAGTTATCTCCAGTACTACTGAGACTATTTCACAGTATATAAAGGGATGGAGTACTCCCAAACTCATTCTATCAAGCCAGCATAACCCTGATACCAAAGCCAGGGAAAGACCCAACCAAAAAGGAGAGCTACAGACTGATGTCACCCATGAATCTAGATGCAAAAATCTTCAACAAAATTCTTGCCAATAGAAGACAAGAGCATGTCCTAGAAATAATCCATCATGACCACGTCAGATTCATACCAGGGATGCAAGGCTGGTTCACCATCAGAGAAACAATTAATGTGATTAAGCACATAAATATCACAAAAGACAAGAATCATGTGATTTTGTCCATTGATGCAGAAAAAAGCATTTGATAAATCCCAACACCCATTTGTGCTAAAAACTTGCAAAATAGGCATAGACAGACTTAAGGGCCATTTAATGCAAAGCCAGCTGCCTACATCATCCTGAATGGAGAAAGACTGAAGGAGTTTCCCTTAACAACAGGAACTAGACAAGGATAGCCACTCTCACCTCTCGTATTCAACATTGTACTAGAAGTTCTAGCCAGAGCAATTAGACAAGACCAAGAAATAAAGGGCACCTGCATTGGCAAAGAAGAAATCAAAATCTCCCTGTTTGCAGATGACATGATTGTATATGCAGAGAATCCCAAAGAATCTATAAGTAAACTCCTCAAACTGATAGAAGAGTTCAGCAAAGTCTCAGGATACAATATAAACATAAGTAAATCAGTAGGATTCCTTCATACCAACAACAAGACTGTTGATCAAGAAATCATCCAATCAATACCATTTACTATGGCCCCTAAGAAGATAAAGTGCCTAGGAATTAATCTAACCAGAGAAATAACAGACCTCTACAAAGAGAACTACAAGCCCCTACTACAAGAAACTAAGAGAGACTTAGATAAATGGAGAAACCTACCCTGCTCATTGATGGGAAGACTTAACATTGTGAAAATGTCTATTTTACCCAAAGCAATCTACTTATATAATGCAATCCCAATACAAGGTACAGCGTCATTTTTTAATGAGATGGAGAAACAAATCACCAATTTTGTTTGGAAAGGGAAGAAACCCCGGATAAGTAAAGTACTACTAAAGAAGAAGAACACACTGGGAGGCCTCTCATTACCCGACCTTAGAACATACTACACTGCCACAGTGGTCAAAACAGCCTGGTACTGGTACAAGAACAGACAGATCAATCAGTGGAACAGAATTGAGATCCCAGAGATGACACCATCTGCCTGTGAACAGTTGGTATTCGACAAAGGCCCTAAGACATTGAACTGGGGTAAAAACAGTATCTTCAGCACATGGTGCTGGCAAAGTTGGATATCCATCTGCAATAAAATGAAACAAGATCCTTATCTTACACCTTATACAAAAACCAACTAAACTGTATAAAAGACCTGAATATCAAACCTAAAACGATAAAGCTCATCCAAGAAAAGGTAGGAACAACAATGGAAGTTTTAATACACAAAGTAGACAGACTTCAAAATCTGTCAAACAAACCACAATCAACAGAAGAGAAAATGGATAAATGGGAACTATTAAGACTCAAACACTTTTGCTCATCCAGAGACTGTCACAAGCGTTGAAAGACCACCTACAGAATGGGAAAAAATATTTGGCAACTCTATGTCAGACTCACGCTTGATTTCCATAATCTGTGTGGTACAACAAAATATCAATAAGAAGAAGATAAATCATTCAATTAAAGAGATGGGCAAAGAAGATGGATGGGCACTTCTAAAGAGGAGATCCAGGCAACTAAAAAACACATGCGGACATGTTCACGATCTTTAGTTATCAAAGAAATTCAAATCAGAACTACAATGAGATGCCATCTCTCCCCAACAAGGTTGGCCATGATCCAAAAAACACAAAACAGCAAATGCTGGAGAGGCTGTGGAGAAAGTGGAACTCTCCTACACTGTTGGTGGGGTTGCAAAATGGTCCAGCCTCTTTGGAAAGCAATCTGGCACTTCCTTATAAAAATGGATATAGAGACACCATTTCATCCAGTAATTCCACTACTTGGAATATATCCTGCAGAATTAAGACCATTCACACCAATGGATACATGCACGAGAATGTTTATCACATCACAGGCCACAGTACCAAAAAGATGGAATCAACCCAGATGCCCAACAGCAGAGGAATGGATAGGTAAAGTATGGCATGTATAGTCAGTCGAGCACTGTGCAGTGATAAAGAACAATGATGATTCCAGGAAACATCTCATAACCTGGTTTCAACTGGAAGACATTATGTTGAGTGAAAGTAGTCAGTGATGAAAGGACAAATATTGTATGAGACCCCTGTGGTAAGAACTCAGAAACAGACTTATGCATAGAAGAAAAGACTCTTTGACAGCTGCAAGGGAGGGAAACGAAGGAGGGGGAGGAGCGGAGGGTTTAGATTAGATAGTTGGTAGGAATCTGGTTGGGTGAAATCGGGGATAGCACACATTAGAAACAAGAACAATATTAAGTGAACTTCAACATAACTTGGGTACTCCTTCCATCTTAACCCAGTAATGCAAGGACAAAGTAGCTGGGGCGGGGGGCAGGGGGCCATGCTCTTAGGCGAAATCGAGGCCAATTGGCACAACTAGCGTTTTGCTAAGAGGGCTCTCTGCACCCCACGTTGGTGAGTGGCGTTTGGGGTCTTAAAAGCTGCCCACCTGCCATCTGAGGGAACAGGAAATGGTCTCAACTCTACAGGAACAGATGGTCATTGAGGACCAAAACTACAAGCCAGAAGACAGACCCCTACAAGTGGGTGCCTACATTGACTCAGGACCGGAAGAACCGGATGGTTCCCTGCCACCACCAGAGATAGCCACGGTGGAGCTCACAAAGTTCAGGAGTCTCACTGGCAACAGAAGAATAAAAAGGGATGCACCCTGAAATCTCCACTACTAGACCACAGTTGACGGTCCAGTGACTTCGGGGTTCCCCTGCGAGCATGGCCTCTGGCCCTGATGCTGCCCTTGCCCATAAATCATAACAAAGGTCCACTCTTCAAACAGCAATGGATTGGACTTGGTGATGCAGACTGACCATATATTGAGTGCACTTTACGGTTCTGTGTATCTATAGGATATCATCCTGCTCACCCCTGGCTCAGGGAAGGGGAGTGGGTGGAGAGGAGGGGAAAGGAGACTGTTGGGAGGATGAGACATGTGCAGAGCAGAGAGGAATAGTGTGCTGTCACCAGGCAGGGACAGCAGTGGAAGTTGCATATAGGTGGGTATGCAATTTTGTATGGAAATGTACATTTTCACTCAGTCATAATAAAATAAAATGAAATCAATCTGGTCCCACTGACTGCCGAGGGTGTCGAAGGAGCGCTCCTGGGCCTGGCTGCTGAGGCAGGGAGCAATCTCCATCGTTCCGAAGGGCAGCATGGCGGTGTGCAGAATGCACAGTGTACATCCTGTGACCCTGCAGACCTGTTTGAGGAATATCCCTCTACCTTGAAGACGAGAATTTCACAAATAGAAAAAGACCTGGGCTCAGAGTCATGGGTCACAGCTGTGTTACACTGGCAAAAAACTAGTCGTAACCTACTTTTTTTTTTTTTACTGTAATCTCAGATACTTTAATTATAGACATTCAGTAAAGTTGCAGGAAAAGTACAGAGACGTCCTGGATGTTGTTCATCCTAATTTGCCAAAACTGTGTTATCTGCCTTCTGCTCTCACTCTTTGACTCCTTAGTCCCCTGTCCCCTCTATACATACACACACACACTTGTACACACTTACTTTTTCCTTCAACCATGTAAGACTGGGTGGCAGATGTGTTGTCCCTTCACTCATAACAGTGTGAATTTACAAACAGTAAAGAATTCTCTATGTAACGATAATTACAAAAATCAGAAAATTAATGTTGAAACAATTTTGTTATCTAAACCACAGACCTTACTCACATTCTCCCAGTTGTTTCAATAATGTCCTTTATAATTAAAGGAAATACAAGACGATATGTTGGATTTAGTGCATGTGCCTTTTTTAAAGAGTCTAACTGGGAAAAGTTTCTCCGTGTCTTTGTGTTTCACATCATTGGCATTTTTTTTTTTTTATTAAGAAAACAGGCCTGTTTACAGAATGTCCCTCGGTTCAGGTCTGACCTGTTTTCCTAAATCACGGGATTCAGATTATGCTTTTTGTCAGGAGCACCCCAGACATATTCTTCCTGGTGCATCCTCCCAGGAGGCACCTGTTGCTCACGTGCCCAGCAGCATACTGCTCTTAGATTGTCTGGCTAAGGTAACATCTGCCGAGGTTTCTCAGTGGCAGTGTTACTGTTTTACACTTTGGAATTTAGAAGTACCTTGTGGGGAGATGCGTTGTGACTGTAAATAACCTGTTACTCTGCCAGTGCATTCCAAGTAGAACTTTGTCCAATAAAACTGGAATTGGTTTGTAATTGGTACTGCCCAGAACAGTGCCCACTGGCTATACATGTCCAGTACTTGAAATGTGAACAGTGCCATTAATGTACTGGTGTTGAATTTTATTTCATTTAAATTAATGGAAATAGATAGAGCTGTTTTAACAGCTGTTTAAATTTTAAACTGCTACATGGGGTTAATGGCACCATTAGCAACCATTGATGGTTCTTTTTTTTTTTTTTTTCTTTTTATTTAACATGACTGAGTGAAAATGTACCTTCCTGTATAAATTTACATGCCCACCTCTATGCAGATTCCACTGCTCTCCTTGTCCAGTGACAGCACACTATTCCTCTCTGCTCCATACATGTCTCATCTTCCCAACAGCCTCCTTTCCTCTCCTCTCCACCCACTCTCCTTCCTCCAGCCAGAGGTCAGCAGGATGATATCCTATAGATGCTTAGAACCATGAAGTGCAACCAATATATGGTCACTCTGCATTGCCAAGTCCAATCCATTCCTGTCCAAAGAGTGGACCTTTGTTATAATTTATAGGTAAGGGCAGCATCAGGGCCGGGGGCCATGCTCTCAGGGGAACTCCGAAACCGTTGGACCATCAATTGAGGTCTTTTAGTGGAGATCTTATGATGCACTCCTTTTTATTCTTGTGTTGCCAGTGAGACAACTTAGTGAGCTCCATCGCGGCTATCATTGGTGGTGGCCAGGCACCATCCGGTTCTTGCGGTCCCAAGTTGATGTAGGCACCCGCCAATGGGGGTCTCTTTGTCTTCTGGGGTGTCTTTCCCCCATGTCATTTTGGTCCTCGGTGAGCATCCGTTCCTGCTGAGTTGGGACCATTTTCTGTGTCCTCGGATGGCAGCTTGGCAGCTTTTAAGACCCCAGACGCCACTCACCAATGTGGGGTGCAGAGAGCTCTCTTAGCAAAATGCTAGTTGTGCCAGTTAGCCTTGATTTCGCTTAAGAGCATGATCCCCTGCCCCCTGCCCCCTGCCCCAGCTACTCTGTTCTTGCAATATCGGGTTAAGATGGAAGGAGTACTCAAGTTATGTTGAAGTCCACTTAATATTGTTCTTGTTTCTGATGTGTGCTGTCACCGCTTTGTCCCAACCAGATTTCTAGCAACTATCTAAACTAAACCCTCCCTCCCTCCCTATCTCCCTCCATCCTCTCCCTCCCCTCCCTTGCAGCTACCAAAGAGTCTTTTCTTCTATACACAAGTCTGTTTTTGAGATCGTGTCATAGAGGTTTCATACAGTATTTGTCCCTTTGTCAGTGACTACTTTCACTCAACATAGTGTCCTCCAGTTGAAACCAGGGTAGGAGATGTTTCCTGGAATCATCATTACTCTTGATCATTGCATAGTGCTCCATTTGAGTATATGTACCATAGTTTACCTATCCATTCTTCTGTTGTTGGGCATCTGGGTTGATTCCATCTTTTTGCTAGCATGGACTGTGCTGCGATAAACATTCTGGTGCATGTGTCTGTTGGTGTGAAAGGCCTTGATTCTGTATGATATATTCCAAGTGGAATTACTGGGTCAAATGGTATATCGATATCCATGTTTTTAAGAAAGCGCCAGATTGCTTTCCAAAGAGGCTGGACCATTTTGCAACCCCACCAACAGTGTAAGAGGGTTCCACTGTCTCCACAGCCTCTCCAGCATTTGTTGTTTTGTGTTTTCTCGATCATGGCCAATCTTGTTGGAGTGAGATGGTCTTGATTTGAATTTCTTTAATAACTAAAGATCGTCAGCACATCCACATGTGTTTTTTGGCTGCCTGGATCTCCTCTTTAGTGAAATGTCTGTCCATCTCCTTTGCCCATCGCTTAATTGGATGGTTTATCTTCTTCTTATTGATATTTTGTAGTATCTTATAGATGATGGAAATCAGGTGTCGGTCTGACATAGAGTTGCCAAATATTTTTTCCCATTCTGTGGGTGTTCTTTTAATTCTATTAATAAAGTCTTTGGATGAGCAAAAGTGTTTGATTCTTAATAGTTCCCATTTATCTATTTTCTCTTCTCTTGATTGTGGTTTGTTTGACAGATTTTGGAGTCTGTCCTCATTGTGTATTAAAACTTCCATTGTTGTTCCTACCTTTTCTTGGATGAGCTTTATTGTTTTAGGTTTGATATTTAGGTCTTTTATTCAGTTGGAGTTGGTTTTTGTGTAAGATGTAAGATTAGGGATCTTGATTCATCTTATTGCAGATGGATATCCAACTTTGCCAGCACCATTTGTTGAAGATACTGTTTTTACCCCAGTTCAATGTCTTAGGGCCTTTGTCGAATACCAGCTGTTCACAGGCAGATGGTGTCATCTCTGGGATCTCAATTCTGTTCCACTGATTGATCTGTCTGTTCTTGTACCAGTACCGGGCTGTTTTGACCACTGTGGCAGTGTAGTATGTTCTAAGGTCGGGTAATGAGAGGCCTCCCAGTGTGTTCTTCTTCTTTAGTAGTACCTTACTTATCCGGGGCTTCTTCCCTTTCCAAACAAAATTGGTGATTTGTTTCTCCATCTCATTTAAAAATGACACTGGAACTTGTATTGGGATTGCATTATATAAATAAATTGCTTTGGGTAATGATGGTTCTTGTCTGAATTGATATATTGTGATTTGTTGCCAGGTGGTGATTCCTTAATCCCATCATTCCATTTGCATTTTAGTTGATGGTCTGCTTTAATAATAGCATTCCTTTCTCCCCCATTTATGTATCACATATTCATGTAACCTGAATATATGTAAATTAGTTTTTGCACATTGCATAACCAATATGTTTTATAAATTGGTGCTTAAGTATGAATTTTATAGAGTATTTTCATATGTAATATATTTTTATTGTTTTATTGTGATAAAAATTTAAAATATTTGCCAGTTGAACAGTTTTGAAATACATAATTCAGTTACATCTGTAATGTTATGTGTTTATTACCAGTTTCCAGATTGTTCCACCACCGCTAACTGAATCTCAGTGCCTGCTAATTTGAGACTCCCCATTCCTCCTGTATCCCACTCCTTGTAGTCACTAATGAAGTTTAGTCTCTGTAGATTTACCCCTTTCATATAAGTGAGATCATGCAGTATTTCAGCTTTTTTGGTTGATGTCACTCAGCATGATACCAGGCTGCGTCCATGCTGTAGTATCTGTCAGCTGATTTCTCTTTCTGGCTGAAGAGTATTCCATTGTGTACACCCATCATTTTGTTAGTACATTCATCCGTTGGACATTTAGGTTGTTTCTACCTTTTGATTATTGTGAAAACAGTGCTCTTATGAACATTAGTGCACCTATGTCTGTTTGCATTCCTTTGTTTCTTTTGAGTCTAGATGTAGGATTGTGATTATTCGGTAATTTTGTCGTTCTTTCTATGTAATCTTAATTCTTTTTATAAAATCTCCTGTAATTCTATGCTTATAGACTGGATAAAAGCCTATCATAGAATCATAAAATGTTCAGCTGTTGAAATTGGACATGAAGAACTTTTTTTTTCTCTCTGAATTGTACACTAGATGAAGGTTTATGGAGTACACTAGCTTTTCTGAATAATTAGTACACATGAGCTAAAAGGGTGTCTTGAGGGGTGCCATTCCCTTGGGGTTTCTCCAGTTTGAAAGGACATATTTTACTTCCCACTAGAATAGCCTGAAGAATCCACATTCATTCATACTGGTCTAGATAGAAATGTATCTAGTGAAGAATCTCATATCATTGCGAATACTGTACAAGAAACCAAATATGCAATTTTATATCTAAAAATTAGCTCATTTCTAATGCTGTATATTGTCAGTAAAAATTTCCCAAGATATTTGGCCTAAACAAATTACTAATCAGTGTCCCCTTCCTTTTTAGGGTAACCTGCAGTTGCTACAGAACTGTCTGGCAGTGTTAAATGGAGACACATAAGCCACACTCCACCTTCCTGTCAAAAGGGCTGCCTTCCTTCAAATTTATTTTTGTTTTCTTAATGATGTTAGGCATTTACTGCTCACTGGAAGGAAGAAAGAAAATGGCTGACACAGTGCACCAGCTCCCGCTTTCTCTGATCCCCAGTGAAGCCGTCCATCCACAGTTACCCCAGATGCGGGGGCCCCACCCTCCTGCACCTGAGTGGCCTGGGGTGCTGGTCAGCCATCTTGCGCTTCCCATTCAAAAGCCCAAAGTGCAGTCTTTTTTTAAGTAGCCTCTATAACTGTGTTTATTTTATAAATAGTATTCCTTATGGCTGCCAGTCTTATTTACCTTTTTAAGTAATTTCTGATGTTTAACCCTTTCAAGATACATTGTTCAAAAGGGATGGACATTGCCATCTCTTCTTTTTAATTTTGTTGTTAAAAATACATGTATACCACCTTAATTCATTCATGTATCCTGGTAAAGCATCTTAATCAGACTTATTTTTGATTAATGAGCATTTCTTAAAAGTTTTGGGGACATACTATGTAATCTTTGTAAGTATGATTTGTGAAGAAAAGCAGATGCATTAGTATATGTTTGCCTTAAACTTGTAGACTAAACCAATTATTATAAAATAAACAGTGATAACAGTGATAGTTTTTAACTCTGTGGTCATTGTATCACTCTAAAATTTGGAGTAGCTATAAGAAACCTACTCCTATATTATGCTTTACAGTGCAGGTCTTGGTGATTTTTTTCTTTTTAAAATAGAATATTGAACCAAGTTCACCAATCCGTGTACAAAACAAAGACCAGCTCCTTCTTGTGCTCTTAGCGCTTCAGAGGAATTGGGCAGAGGCAAGTGACAGATGGTAGGAGACGGTACTTCTGAAAGACAGGAGCAGACAGCGAGTCAGTTGTGGCTGTCTGGATTCTGTCCCTCGCTCATTCAGTTTACCAGGCAACACATACCATTGAGCCATTTGGTGGTCATCCTGCCACTGTACAGGTTGGTGTGGAGAGGCAAAGTTGGTGTGCTATATGGAAGAGCGCCTGTTTGTGGGGAAAAAATAGAATGGGATTTAAAAAGATGTATACCTCTTTGGTGTTTAAAGAGGAAAGTAGTTGTCAGTAGTTACATCACAAATATGTGAATGAATATGAATGTCATTCCTAGTTTAAAGATACATTGAATGGTTGGATTTTCCCACTGTCTTTTTCTAACTTTTCTCCTATGAGGAAACCACAGGTATTAGGGCTGCTCAGCCCTGAGTGGATTCCTAGTTTGTTTACATTTTCCCAGACCACCGCCCCAGAAGAAGGCCTGGTCTCATCATCGCCAGTGGAGATGAATTTTGCCTTTCTCAGCATGTTCTCTTGCCTCACTAATATCCTGTTTAATGTTTTTATCTGACATGTTCCCCAATGCCATTTAAACTGTTGATTTTTCTGTTGTTGGCTGAGCCATCTGTGCATTTTGTCCTCCGTGTAACCTTCTCTGGTAAAACTGACTGTATGATGCCCACCAGGTGAACAGACCCAGAGCCCTAGCTTCTGGACTCAGGTCCAGCCCCTCACGGGCTGCCCTTGTGGCCTCGGGCGGGTGTGTTTGACCTCCACAGTTTCTCTTAAGGACATACTGACCTACCTCACAGGGCTGTTGTGAGGATTAATAAATGGTGGTACAGTGCTTTGAAAATGTGAAGATCCTGTATAAATGCTAAGAAACAGCAAAAACAGAGCGGAAAACTAAGTGTTGGACATACCCATCAGATAATCTGTTTCTGCAGGGTGGTGGCTTCCAGGGAAGGGATTAGATTGGAAGATGGTGGTGTTGAACATCCCTTAGTCCCAGGTTTACACCCTAGAGGGCTGGTTTCCGGGTAGGAGTAGACTGGAAGCCAACCAACTGCTGTGTTAGCAGTTCACATCCACAGTGACCGTACAGGCAGTAGAACTGTTCCAGGGAACACCTGGCAGATTTGAACTGCCAGCCTTTTTCATGGTTAGCAGCCTGTCTTAATTAGCTAGTGCTGCTATAATAGAAGTACAAGTGGATGGCTGTAGAGAAGACTTCTGTTACAGTCCAATAAAAAGTCCAAATTCATGGTGTCAACTGTAGGAGAAGGCTTTCTGTTGGCATTAGAGGAAAGTCCTTGCCATCAATACTGCCCTGGACTGGCGCTTCTGAGGTACGAGGACCCTGGTCCTTTCCAAAGGACATGTTCAGCTCCTAGCACTGTTTGGGGGGTTGAGGTCCCCAAATCTCTGCCAGAGTCTCTTTTATGTCAAGAGATTGTCTCAAGGGAGGAAACAATCCCACGGATTAAATCCTGCCCCACCAACACAGCAGCAGCCATCTACCTCATTTAAAATAGAGGCAGGAGTTCCACCATGGAGGAACATCACACAATACCAGGAATTATGACAGCCAGTTGTTACAGATGGGGGAGGACACAATTCTATCCGTGACACAGCTTTATCACTAACCATTGTGCTACCAGGGTTTCCAAGACAGAAAGCAGGAGTCTATAGTTAGTCTGTTGGGTGGCTAATAAATACACATAACCTTTAACAACTGTGTTTCCAAAGAAACATTTAACAAAACCTACAAATTAAGGAACACTGCTTTGTGCTTGCAGAATTATTGAAACTGTTCATCTATGCTGACTGCTACTCTGAGCAAGAATGGCCAGCCGTGGGTTTACTGCTGTTAAAATGAGGTACTCGTTGAACAATTACTGACCCTGAGGCAGTAGGTTTGGTTTTGATTTGGGGGGGCGTGGGTGAAGCAGGAAGACACCTAGTGGTAGAGACGAAGCCCTGCACAATTGCTCTAGGAGTTAACTATTGCAGGAGGTCTTCGGTGAACCCACTCGTTTGTCAGTGGTGTTGAAGTGACAGGTTCTGGAGTTCGGTTATTAAAAAAAAGTTAACATTTAGGAGTAACTCAAAATTGCTGCAGCAAGGAAGCCTGACATTTGAGAGGAATACTAAGGGAGAAGCTTTGAAGACATTAGTTGGGTAAAAAAAAATACTCCGAAAGGTGGGTCTTTTCAAAGAGGCGGCAAGTTTGAGTCACTTGTATTCTCTCTGAAATGAGTGCAAGCATTCTTGGTTTTACTGTGAGGAAGCCTTAAGAGAATGGCGGTTTGGAAGAAGCAGTGGAGGGTTTCAGGTGGACGTGGCTGGGGCTGTTCTAAACTGGATAAGGTCATTTCTGGTTGTCAGAGAGTTACGTTTTTGCTAAAACCATGCAGAAAGTAGAAAGATGGGAGGGGCACGGTTAATTTACAAGGAGAAACTGCGGCGGGGCGTTGGGGGACTAGGGGGTCATTACAGCCTTAAAACAGGGAAATCCTGCTTGGGTTGTTAACACTTCCTGGGTAGGCAGAGATGGAACATGGCCACCTCTATTCTCATTCATCCTTTTGCTGCTGAAATGATGTCCGGTTGTAAAAACAGGGAAGGCCTGTTTAAAGTGACTGTGTGGTTAAGAGCTGTGGCTGGAAACCAAAAGGTCAGTAGTTAAAATCCTTAGAAACCCTGTGCGGCAGCTCTACTCTGTCCTATAGGGTTGTTACGAGTTTGAATTCACTCGATGGCAGTAGGTTTGAAGGTTTTAGGGGGAGGTGTTGATACTAAGCCATAACATTGAGTTAAATCAATGAGCAGCTGAGACAGGACTGACTTCTCACCTCTCCAGGATTTTAGGGGTAGTATGTGGGGCTAGTGCAGTGTTGTCCAGCAGGTGGAGTGTAAGTTCTCTTGGCCCCACTTGTCTGAGGGTAGGACTTGGCTACTGCACCTCCAAGTTCAGGTCTGACTTCCAGGTTGAGGAAAAGATTTTCTTGTAAAAAGAGATTTAGGCTTTTTTATGTGCAAAAAGATGCCCTCCTTGGACACTTGCATCTGTCTCTCTGGTCAGAACTGTGCTTTGTGGCCATCCCTAGCTGCATGGATGCCTAGGAAATTGTCTTTTTCTATGCATGTTGGTACTCTGGACAAAACCAAAGTCGAGTAGAGAAAATGAACTGGACACTAGATAAGAAATTAATAATCTGCTATATTGCATTAGTGCTATAAAACCCAGAGAAGAGAGGTGGCACTTGCTAGAAGTGCATCTTGCATTGCAAGTGACTATGGACCTGAGACCAAACTGACTTACCGCTATTGAAAAAACATTGGTATATAAAATGAGCTGATCAGAGGCCAGCTTCCCCATAATGGTTGAATAAAGGAATATATACAAAGACTAAAGAAAAGAAGGCTGGCCACATCACTGGATCTGATAATACTACTGGCACACGTGATCACACGATATAGAACCAATCAGAAGAAAAATTAAGTAAAGTCAACTATAATGGGACTGGGGTACTGCTATCTATACAACTGTCAGGATAAGTCAACATCTACATACCTAACCCTCTTCACATACCCAAGACACAAAAAGCCTCTTTTAACTTACTGACTAGAAACCACGAACTCACTAATAAACACAATACGGAACTATCCCGCTACACTTTAACGTTACAAGAATGCACACAACACATGAATAGTAATGACTTCTAACTTTAAAAACCGAAAAAGACCAGGGGAAAGCGCGAACGCAGTCCCCCACTACCACAAATTATGCAGTCGAGTTTCCCACATTTGGGGAAATCGCAGGGGTCAGCACATCCGGAGTGCAATGGATAAGCCTCGCCCTGGGAAAACCACCTTCGTGATCATGGTATCTCCCCTGCCAGGTAAGTATGAGCTGCACCCCACGCCTCCACTCACACCCTCGCGGGCCTCGCGCTCTTGACACACGGTCGTTGGCCTCGCGCCGTCCCCGCACCCCCGCATCCTCGGCTCCCCTTCCGCCCGCCTCGGCAATCAGAGCAGTGACCGGGGACAACCCGATCTCGCCGATCCCAGGTGTGGGGGTCCGGGCTGAGCAGGACCGGCGGGCGCTGCGCGCCCTGCTCCTCTGCATACGCCCCGCCCCGACCGTGACGTCCTCAACGCCCGCGCGAGACGTCAAAGCTACTGAGGGCCCCAAGCGAACGTCTTTTGTTTTTTCTCGTTAAAATGAACGTTATTTTGTAGCTTGTAGTTTGCAGTGAAATTGTATCATTTTGTCTTCCCTTTCCAGCTTTTTTCCTGTTTGGAAGCCTCAGTTATTCGTGCTAGTGGGCCCACGGCCAGCTGCTAGTTCGTGTAGCTTTTCACTGGCCGCGGTTGTCTGGGTTGACCACGGTCGTTTCTCTGGGTGTGAAGCGCTGACCGTTTTGCCCAGCGAATGAGGTAGAGAGCAGTAGAGTATATGTAGCATGCTACCCTTTGGCTAAGAAAGATACAGAAACAAAAGATACATCGCCTTGCAAAAGGCAGAATTGAAATGACCTACAGGGGTAAGTCTGAACAAAATGGAAGGAGACGATGTCACTTTTATCAGTGAACGTTTTATGTAACTGTGACTTTTGGAACTCTTAATGTTTAACATACTTTTAAAAGTATAAGGAGGGAAAAGACAAACTCCATGTAAACACGAGTCATATAACCATACTGACATAAAAAAAATAACTGATATAACTTTTGAACACTATATTGTATGTACCTTCGTTCTAAAGACAAAAACAACTGGAAAGACAACTGTTCCATTACAGTTTTTCACAGCTGTATGGTTGTAGCAATTCTATGATAATTCTCTGTGCAGTGCAGGATTGAGATAATGAGGAGGTAGATGTTGGGAGGTAAGGTTGTCACTATGGGGAGAAGGAGATACAAAGATGGAACAGGGGAAACCAATGAGAAACCACGTGGTGTCAGTTTAGAAACTGGCTTTGGGGCGAACCATTATGGGCTCCTTATTCTTAATAGATATGTGTCTGCTGAAAGGCTCCCAAAGCAAAGACACCCTGCGTCATAGTCATCTGGTACTGCTCTAACAGAAATAACCATGAGTGGGTGGCGTTAACAAAGAAAAGTTTATTCTTATACAGTCCAGTAGGCTAGAAGTTCCAACTTCAAGGCACCAGCTCCAGGGAATGCAATCTCTCTCTATGGGCCTTGAAGGAAGGTCCTTGTGTTGCATCCCTCTTTCTTTGATCTGAGGGCATCTGGGCACAGGAACCTCAGGCCTGAAGGACATGCGTTGCTTTCAGTGCTGATTTTTGATAGCATGAGGTCACCAAATCTCTGCTTGCTTCTCTTTTATCTCTTATAGGATAAAAGGTGGTGCCAGTGACACTCCTTTACATTGGAGCAGGGAGATGACCTTAGGAAGAATGTTACTGTCCCACCCTAATCATCTTTAATATAATCCAATCTATTAATCACAGGCAGAGGTTAGGATTTACAGCACAAGAAAACCACAAATGGAGGGCAATCACGAAATACTAAGGGGCTGAGGCTGTCATTTTGAGATTTGTATGTGCTGATGATGAGCAAGCAAAGAGAAACTAGAATATAGAGCAGGCAGAGAGAAAAACAAAGAAGTTTCTCTGCCCATTGTCTGTCCTTAACTCACCTTTTTTCTTTGACTTCATATTACTTACTTGTTTGCCTTTCTCCCTGATCCATTTATCTGTTGCTGGTCAAAAGCCACCCCCCAAATTAAGGTATCCGAAATGCCAGTTTGGGCAGGAATGACTCTGGTCCCTGAGTGCCTGAGGCCTTGGCTGGGGACTGAAGCAAGTAGGGGATAGATAAGCATCTCTCCTACTCCTCTTTCTCTACTAAGCCATGGGCTTCCCTCACAGCCTGGCAGCTGAGGTCTCTGAGACAGTGTTCCCAGAGACCCACATAGAAGCTGTAAGTCTGCCTCTCATGTAACACCAGAAGTCCCTGATTGTCACTTCAGCCATATATATTCTGTTGGACAAGTCACACACTGAGGACAGCCTAGATTCAAGAGGAGGGAAATTAAACTCTGTCTCTCAACAGGAGGAGTAGCAAAGACTTTGTGGCCATTACTAAATCTACTACATTCCCCTACTACACTAAACTCAAGGAAGGCAGAGGCCTAGTCTGTCTTGTTCACTACTGTATTATCCCCATACCCAATTGGCATGCTCCCAGAATGTGGACGTGACATGCCCAAAAAGCCAATGGCACTGCCATGGAGCCGATGCCAACTCATGGCGACCATACAGGTGAGGGTAAAACTGCTCCATCGAGTTTCCACGGAGTGCCTGGCAGATTTGAACTACCAAACTTTTGGTTAGCAGTCATAGCACCTAACCACTGTCCCACCAGGGTTTCCATGTTGCTGTTGTTGTCAGGTGCCATTGAGTCAGTTCCCGCTCATAGCAACACTAGGTACAACAGAATGAAACACTGCTCAGTTTTGCACCATGCCTGCAATTGTTTTTGTGCTTAAGCCTATCATTATAGCCACTGTGTCAATGCGTCTCATTAAGGCTCTTCCTCTTTTTGGCTGACCCTCTGTTCTACCAAGCTTGATGTCCCTCTCCAAGGACTGATTCCTTCTGACAACACGTCCAAATTATGTAAGACATAGTCTCACCATCTTTGCTTCCAAGGAGCGCTCTGGTTTCTCTGGAGATGGGCAATCAGAGCCATAATTAATTGCTTTAGGGATAACTGAAGGCAGGGAAAACTAGTCTCCTGGGGCTGTCATTGTATCTCTTTGAACAGTGCTCTTTTCTTAAGAGTGACAAGATGTAGACACAAGTTGAATGCTGCTGACAGCCGTCTCTGCCACAATGGGGAACAGACCGCTTGAAAAAATGCAGCCAACCTATATGAAGGCAGAGAGAGATGGGAAGCAGTAATGATGGAGTTGGAGCTGAGGCTTCAGGAGTGTGTCAGGTTTCCTTCTTTGATTAAGATATTTTGTGCTTCTGTCACTCTTAGTCTTCATTAAAATTCAACTGGATGCCCCTGTTCCTGCTAGAGCTAGGAGGGAAGCAACGTCTGCTCCTGACATACGAGCCCAGGAACTCATTCACGGCACTTATTGGGTAGTGGGATACTCAAAAGCTCAGTTTACAGTGAATAACTCACCATCTAAATATAAAATGGAATTTTAAATTAGATGGAATATTTCAGAAAGTGTGAATTAATTTTAAAATATAACACTATAATTTTTTTTAAATATTTAATTTTCCAACATTTCATACTTAACAGAAACCCTGGTGGTGTAGTGGTTAAGTGCTACGGCTGCTAACCACGAGATCAGCAGTGCAAATCCATCAGACGCTCCCTGGAAACTCGAAGGAGCAGTTCTCTGTCTATAGGCTCACTGTGGGTCAGAATCGACTTGATGGGTTTGGTTTTTGGTTCTATGTACTTAATGCAATCGCTACATGATTTCTGCAACGGACACAGTTCGTTTTTCCCTGGTTTTATTCAAGATTAGAATCTGGATTCCTTCACCGTTCAGTTGTTCTGTGTGTTAAAGCAGTCTGTGCTAGGCCTACACTAGAAGACACCACAGCAAAATGATTTCCTCTTAAATGGAGTTGGGAAAACCTTAGCATTTACTCTATAATAACGACCAAATAAAAAACCAAACCTCATTGCCCTGCAGTCCATTCTGAATCATAGCGACCAGACAGAAGAGAACTGACCCAAAAGAAGTTCCAAGGAGAATCTGGTGTCACTTTCTAATCACTACGCGACCAGGGTTTCCAAGGCTCAGCATGCATGAGAGAAAAAGCGGATGTGATGATCTCCTGTGAAGGTGTTTTCGAACTGACAGAAACAAAACGGGCTGAAAACGTTCTGCTGATGAGGGGAAATCAAAGCGGAGCGCTGACCGAAGACGCCCTCCGTAAACGGCCTCCCCGGAGCCCGCGGCCAACGTCTCCGCGAATCCTGGTCGGTCCCGAGGCGGGTGACGGAGCCAGGGCGTCACGGTCGGGGCGGGGCGTATGCAGAGGAGCAGGGCGCGCAGCGCCCGCCGGTCCTGCTCAGCCCGGACCCCCACACCTGGGATCGGCGAGATCGGGTTGTCCCCGGTCACTGCTCTGATTGCCGAGGCGGGCGGAAGGGGAGCCGCGGATGCGGGGGTGCGGGGACGGCGCGAGGCCAACGACCGTGTGTCAAGAGCGCGAGGCCCGCGAGGGTGTGAGTGGAGGCGTGGGGCGCAGCTCATACTTACCTGGCAGGGGAGATACCATGATCACGAAGGTGGTTTTCCCAGGGCGAGGCTTATCCATTGCACTCCGGATGTGCTGACCCCTGCGATTTCCCCAAATGTGGGAAACTCGACTGCATAATTTGTGGTAGTGGGGGACTGCGTTCGCGCTTTGCCCTGACTTGCTTTGGTCCTCAATGACAGACAACAGGCCGTTTGAGCGCGGTCTCGAGCTAGAAAGCGGTCTCTGACATCCCGGAGTCAGTCACTGTAGCCTCCGACTCGCCTAACTTGCTTCCACTGTGGGCACACCCACGTTGAACCAACAAGGTTCTTGTCCAGGTGCTGCACTGCTCTTGCCCAAAGTCTCGTTAGTCCCACAACTTCAAATAGGAACGTCGCCGTCACGATCCTCTTGCCTTTCGAACTTGTATGGACCAGATGGGGGTTTTCGGTCGCCAAGGCAAACTTACTACCTTTCTCTCCTGAATGTCCTCATCCTGAACTCCCTGCGTGAGTTTAATTAACATACACTCTTTCAAAACAATTCCGGTCTTGCCGGTGACGTACTTCGACTGCCATAGAGTTCCAAGCCTCTTCTCGAGAAACTTAGCAGACTGGAGTTGCCCTGCGAACAGGGCCGCTCCCCAGCATTTCTTCTCCACCTGCGTACCACAGCAGTTTCCCCAACCAGGTACTTCTCTTGACTGAATTTTCTACTCATCTCTTGCCTTAACTCTGCCCCCCGCACAGGGAGCGACCTTGCTGTCCTCCAGACTCCCGAACCCAACCCCTTGCTCTCGGGTCGAGTCTGACTCCCAGCTACTCCACGGGCCCGAGTAGCACTGCCCCCTAGAGGTTCACAGGAGCAGCTGGGCGATTCAGACTTGCGAACCGGAGGGTAACAGTCCAGTCTGGAATCACCGTGCCACCAGGGCTCCTTAAGGATTAAGGGCTGGGAAACCCGATGGGGACCATCCTGTTCCACTCTGACCTGCAGAGCTGCTCTGAATCAGAAGGGATCTGAGAAGATACAACCGCTCCCTCGTCTCCTTCGAGTCTGTGCTCACCTACCTTCTCACTGAGGCCTCTTCTGACCACCCTAAGCAAAAAGGTAACCTTCCCTTCCCCCCAACTCCTGACCCCTCTCTCCTCTCTTCATTTCTTTGTAGCGTTTTACATCTTCTCCGTTGAAAGGACTGGTTAGCTCTTCAGCTGTCTTTCTTAAAGGTTAGAAATCTCAGGGTTCACTCTGGCCTTACAAGATGTACTCTGAAGTGGTTATGTCCCTTTTGCTCCGGGTTTATGTCCAAGGTGCACACAGTGTTCTCACAGCTGAAGAACCAGGTGACCTTCAACCTCACTGCAAAAGATTCGGACAGCACAAAAGAAGATACACAAATGGCGGTATGCATATGCACGGAAAAGATGCTGAGACCATCACGACAGGGAAATGCAACTGAAACAACAAAGAAACGCCACTAAACACCCCCCAGAATGTCTAGAATGAAAAAGACGGACAGCGTCAAGCTTTGGGGGAGATGCGGAGCCAGGAGAACTTGCACACCCTCCTGGGGACGATGTAAAATCGTACAGCCACTTTGGAAAACAGGCTGGCAATCTCATGCAGCTGAACACATGCTTGCCGTTGTTTCTGTGCCATCAAGTCGATCCTGACGCAGAGCACCTCTCTAGACAGAGCTGCCCCGGAAGGTTCCTAGTCTGTAATCTTCACCAGAGCAGACGGCCAGGTCCTTTCTCCCTCAGAGCGTCCAGTGGGTTCCAGCCACTGTCCTTTCAGTTAGCAGGTAAGCGTTGCACCACCAGGGCTGCTTACGTTTCACCCGAAGCCAGTGCTGCTGAGTCACTTCTGGCTCACCGCGACCCAGAGGAGAATTACCCCGAAGAGTGACCGTGGATTTGCATTGCTGACACTTGGGTTGGCAGCCTAGCTCTTAGCCGCTGTGCCCTCAGGGCTGCACACTTACCACGGGACCCAGGAATTCCTAGGTGTGTATTCAGGAGAAATGAAAAACTCTCTTTGTTATCTAGTTCTCGAGTAACAGAAAGATCGCAAGTGGATGCTATTAGCAAAGAGCAATTGAGTTCCTCCCGGTCCGGTAGCCTAGAAGTCTGAATGCAGGGCAGCAGTTCTAGGGAAGACTTTCTCTGTACGTTCCAGGGGTAGGACCTTGTCATCAATCTTCCCCTGATCTCGGACCTTGTCAGCACAAGGACCCCGAGTCCAAAGCACGTGTTCCGCTCCGGACAGTTCTTTCTCAGTGGTATGAGGCACTCCCCTCTCTGCTTGACTCTCTTAAGGATTAGGCTGTCTCTTGAGAATGATGCAAGATACAACCCAATCCTGTAGATGGAGTCCTGTCTCATTAAGATAACTGCCTCTAATCCGGCCGCATTAACATCACGGACGTTAGGATTTATAACACACAGGACGATCACGTCGGACCACAAAATGGACAGCCTCACGATACTGCGAGTCATGGCCTAGCCGAGATGGTCCACCTTTTCTGGGGACAAAATGCAATCCATAGAAATATGCCGGTACTAGGCACAGCAACTTTGTTTAAAAGAACTAAAAGAAAGTCGAAACAATGCTTAGGGATTAATTTGTTTCTTCCGAAAACGTGTGTCCACGTGGCTAGACAAGGATGCCCCGTCTGGTGTGATCCGTCCAACACTCTGTGCTCTGTTGTGGTTCTCCTGTGCCTTACAAGTCCTTCCTCTTGAAGCTAATTAGGCTCTGTTAGAGGCAGTTATGTTAATGAGGCAGGACTCAGTCTGCAAGGTCAGATTGGGTCTGGAGTCACTCTCATTCGAGATAGAAAAGAGAAGTGAGCAGAGAGACAGAGGGACCTCCAGCGACCAAGAGAGCAAATGTGTCCTTTGGACCTGGGGTCCCTGAACTGAGGAGCTCCTAGATCAAGGGTAGAGGGATGACAGTGACCTTCCCTCATCTTCGACAAACAGAAAGCTTTCCGTTGGAGCTGGACCCTGAATTTGGACTTCTAGCCTCCTAGGCTGTGAGAGAACCAACACCTCTTAGGTAAAGTCATCCAGCAGCACTAGATAATTTAAGACAAATGCTGATCAACAAATGAAGGGAAAAACAGCCAGTGGCATGTCTAGATAATGGACCTTGTGAGGTGGGGGGGCTTTAACAAACACAGGTTTTTATTCTTGCACAGTCCGGGAGGCTACGAGTCTGAATTCAGGGTGTCCACTCCAGGGGAAAGCGTTTTCTCTTTGTCGGCTCTGGAGGAAAGGCCTTGTGTTGCATCAGTCATTGGTCAGGGAGTGTCGTGCCTCAGGAACCTCAGGTCTGAAGGACGCACTCCTCTCGCAGTGCTCCTTTCTGGATGGTATGAGGTTCCCCTAGATAACGGAATATTTTGTTGTTTTTGGGTGCCATCAAGTTGATTTTGACTCATAGTGACCCCACGGCACAGTGACAGAATATCACGGTCACATCGGGTTTTCGAGGCTATAAGCTTTATGGGAACAGATCGCCAGGTCTTGTTCCCACAGAGAAATTATGTCTGGACATGTGATCCAGCAGTAGAAAGGAATCAGCTACTGATAGACGTGCAACAGAATGAGTGAACCTCAGAAGATTAAGTTGATCAAAAGAAGCCAATCCCAAAAGTATCACAGTGTGCAGTTTCATTGACCTGAAACTTGGAAAGATCAACACAGTGACAGAGAACGATCAGCAGTTGCTTGGAGCTGAGGGGGGATTGCCTGGGAAGGAACTTTTATTTTTTTTTATTTAGACTTTTGTGTGTGTGATTAAGTCAAAGTATACAATCCAAATCGATTTCGCATGCCCGTCTTTCTGCAGCTCCATCTGCTCTCTTCACCCAGTGACAGCACATTCCTCCTTTTTACTCTATACTTCTACTGTCCTGTTAGTGAGCACCTGTCCCCTCCTCTCCACTCCATTCTCTCCCAACCAGAAAGAAACCAGTAGGACAGCCTTCTATAAATGTCTAAAACCATAAAGTGCACGCACCATACACTCACACTGTGTCCCCGAGTCCAGTCCGTTCTTGTCTGAAGAGTTGACCTCAGTGCTGGTTTCTGGTCTGGGCCAGCAGCATGTCTAGGGGCCACAGTCCCTAGGGGACCCTCCACGCTGTCGGACCGTCCATTCCATTCGGGTCTTTTAGTAGAGCTCTTGAACTGCACACCTCTTGTTCTCATGTTGCCTCAGGGACTCTGCATTATGTCCCTGGGAAGGGACTTTTTAAGGTGATGGAAATGTTCTCAAGTCTTCACATTGTGGTACTACTTTTGTGGGTGTACAGATCTGTAGATGCTTCTAGAATGTATGCTTAAAGCAGGTGCATTTTATGGCAAATGAAGTATGTTAATGACATTGTTTTAAAACAGCTTTCATGAAAAAGGATACTTTCTAAACAAGGTCAGCAGTAAGACGATGCATGCCACAAAACAACAGCGAGTACTTCAAGTAGAAATAAACAACAAAAGGCCTCTCAACAAAACAAAAGCAAAGGAAGGTTTGGGTTACTCCAGGATGAATTCGGGCTGCATCCTTCTTTTTGCTGCAGTGAAGGCAAGAACCAACTGGAACCCAGACCTAACACACCCTTAGTGGGTTCCCCCACAGATAGGACCCAGACACAGGGCTGGCCAAGAAACTGTTCCCCCATCCCTTCCCTCTCCCCCTCCTCTCCCATCCCGCCTGCACCCCACCCTTAGCTCCCACCCCCCTCTCCGGAACACAGGTGGGTCTCTCATGTACTTTAACCCTTTGGTGACCCCATGATTTTCTGCTTTGAGTTTTGTGTGGGTATCGCATTGTCGTGGATTGAATTGCATCCTCCCAAAATGTATGTCCCCTTGGCAAGGCCATGATCCCCCACCACTTTGTCATCTGATGTAATTTTCCAAAGTGTTGTAAATCCTGTGTCTATGGTAGTAACGAGGCAGGATCAGGGGCAGTTATCTTAATGAGGCTGGACTCGATAACATTAGGTTGTATTTTGAATCAGTCTCTTTTGAGATCGATATTAAAGAGAGCAGCCAGCAGAGAGACAGACCTCATACCGCCAGGAAAGTCGGGCTAGGAGTGTCAGGCGGGCTGGGCCGTACCTGGACATCACAACCAGGATGCAGTTCCTGGAAATCATCAGAACGTGACCAACCCCTCCCTTCCCGGAAAGCCCCCCATTGTTTTCCTCGGTACCTGAGTCTTATTGGCTCCCGCCTTTTCCCCCCATGCCCCCGCTAAGGTCGACGCTGGGCGGAACCTTCCGCCTCTCTGTCAACCCCCTTCCCCAACCTGAAAGCGCTGCTTCCCGGACTCCTACCTTGGAGCTGGCGGAGTCCGCCCGGCAGCGCACCAGTAAACTCTGTCCAACCGCTGACTCTCACTCTTCTTCTCTCTGACTGCCGCCCATACGGTTAGCCTAAGTCGCCTTACAGTCGGTGCCCACACATCTACCCTACCTCGCCTTACAAGGAGCAGAGTGTGTCCTTTGGAAGTGGGGTCCCCGTGCTGAGAAGCTCCTGCTGTGGTTAGGTGCTGTCATGGATCGAATTGTGTCCCCCCGAAAATATGTGTGGTCATGTGGCTGGGCCGTGATTCCCCGTGTCTTGTGACTGTCCTCCACGTTGTGGTTTTCCTATGCTGTATGTTAAGGGGTTAGGGTGGGCCTGTAAATCCCTTTGTAAGATCACCTCCCTGCTCCACTGTAAAGGGAGTTTCCCCGGAGTGTGGCTTGCCCCACCCTTAATCCTTTCAGCCTGCAAGAGATAAAAGGAAAGAGAAGCAGGCCGAGAACTGGGAACTTCACACCGTCAAGAAAGCAGCACCTGGAGAAGAGTGTGTCCTTCAGACCTGAGGCTCCTGTGCTAAGAGGCTCCCTGGACCAAGACTGATGCAGTACCGGACTTTCCTCCTGAGCCGACAAGGGGAAAGCCTTCCCCTGGAGCCGACATATGGACTTGCAGCCTACCGGACTATGTAAGAATGAACTTTCCTTTATCACAGCCATCCACTTGGTGGTATTTCTGTTAGAGCAGCCCTCGCTGACTAAAACAGGTGCCGTTCAGTGGATTTCAGCTCATAGACAGCACCCCTGTGCACAGCCGAACAAAACGCTGCCTGGTCTGTGTCACCGCCGTGATTGTTGTTATGCGGAGCCCACCGATGCAGCCACTGTGTCAATCCATCTCGTTGAGGGTCTTCCTCTTTTTGGAGGATGTCCTTCTCCAGGGGCCGATCCCTCCTGGTGACATGTCCCAAGTAATGTGAGCCAAAAAGTTTCACCATCCTCACTTCTAAGGAGCGTTCTTGCTCTGCTGACAGATTTTGGCAGTCCACCGTGTACTCGTGTGCAATGTTCTTTGCCAACACCGTGACTCGGAGGCGTCAATTCTTCTTCTCACAGAGGAATTGTCTCTGCGCATATTATCTAGCAATAAAAAGGAGTAACCTATGGATACATGCAACAGAATGAGTGAACTTCAAAACCTTACACTGATCAGAAGCAGCCAGTCACAAGCGTATCGAAGTGTCTTGCTTCACTGACATGAACTTGGACAGATCGAGACAGCGACAATGCCCGTCTTTCCACAGCATGTGAGGCGATTAAAGACACCGTGGCTTGGGTCAGGCTCCCCTTAGTCTTTGAAGTGACATCTTAAAGAAGCTCCTAAACCAGAGGAAAATTGATGGCAAGGACCTTCCCTCAGAGCTGACATAGAGAGAAAGCCCTCTCCTGGAGCTGGTGCCCTAAATTAGGATTTCTAAGTCTCATAGACTGGGAAAGAAGGCCTAGACTTCTGTTTGTTAAAGCCGTCCGCGAGCAGTATTTCTGGTATAGTAGCCCTAGATAATTAAGACACACGCACCGTCAATCAGGGAAGCATGTTGAGTCACTGAGTGTGTCTGATATTTTGGTTGGTAGTACGGAATTCTTTTTATTTTTATTTTTGTCTTGTTCCCCTCCCACAAACTTAGCCTGAGTGTTTAGTGGTACATATGAACTACCACTAATTGCACCCTAGAGTCCCCACGGGGTCTCTTGGTATGTATGTGAAACAAACTTAAAAATAGACTTATGCACAGAAGAAAACGCTTTTTCGAGGGCTACAAGGGTAGGGAGGGAGCAGGGTTGGGCATAGATTAGATAGGCAACAGAAATTCGGTTAGGTGAAAGCAGTGAGCGGACTTCACCATAAACTGAAAGCTCTTCTGATCTCAAGCCAATGTTGCAAGGATAGAGCAGCAGGGGCGGGGTCTGGGGACCATGCTGTCTGGGGACATCGAGGCCAATGGTGTAACCAGCCTATTGCTGCTAAGAGAGTGTTCTGTACCCCATATTGGTGAGTGGTGTCTGGGGTCTTAAAAGCTAGCAAGCTGCCATCTGAGGTACACCAAATGGTCCCAACTCGTCTGGAACAGATGATGACCGAGAACAACAAAGACACTGAGGAAAAACGAAGTCAGGAGACAGAAGGGCCCGTGTGAACGGTCAGCATGTGACCAGAATACTCAGATGGTGCCCGGCTACCACCACAGACAGCCGTGATGGGGCACGCGATGTTGAGTCCCTGTGGCAACACGAGGAAAAGAGGGGTGCAGCTCCAGAACTTTTAAAGACCACAGCCTGGGGGGTCCCCTCCGAACGTGGCCTCTAGACCTGCTGCTGCCCCTGACCAGAAAACACTGCTGAGATCAACTCTCTGGACAAAGATAGACTGGACTCGGGGACACAGTGTGACCACACGGTGTGTGTACTTTATGGCCTCTTGCTTTTGTAGGCTACTGTCCTACTGGTCTCTCTCTAGATGGGAGAGAAGAGGGTGGCGAAGAGGGGGAAGGAGCTTGTAAAGAGGATTCGGTGAGTCTGAAGGAAAAGGAGGAGGGTGCTGCTACCGGCGAGGAGCGCAGAAGGAGCTGCGGAGAGGCGGGCATGCAAAATTAACCTGGGTTGTGTACTTTATCACAATCAGTTTTTTTTTCCAAGTTTGTATTTTTCTTACCAAAAATTCAGACGTCTCATTCAATACCCTGTAAAAAGAGATTTGCACACACAGCCGTTTCTTTGGTATTAGTCAAGGAAGCAGGCCCTGTGGGTGGTGCAGCAGCTTCCCGATAAACGCCAGAGGCCGACAAAACGCGTGGTCACTGTAGATGATGCGGTCACAAAAGCACGAAGTAGGACTGGAGAGAGAGACAGGGGGCGACCTGGGTGGCGCCGTGGACGTCACAATCGGGGCGGGGCGTATGTAGATGAGCACGGCGCGCAGAGCCCGCTGGTCCTGCTCAGCCCGGACCCCCAGCGCCTGGTAGGGCGAGAGGCAGTTGTTCCCGGTCACTCCCCTGGCAGGCGTGGAGGGAGGAAGGGGAGCGGGGAGAGGAGCGAGCGGGGGCGGCGCGAGGAAAGCGACCGTGTGTCAGGAGCGCGAGGCCCGCGAGGGTGCGGGTGGAGGCGCGGGGAGGAAGTCGTACTTACCTGGCAGCGGAGATACCGTGATCACGAAGGTGGTTTTCCCAGGGCGAGGCTTATCCACTGCACTCCGGATGTGCTGACCCCTGCGACTTCCCCAAATGTGGGAAACTCGACTGCATAATTTGTGGCAGTGGGGGGCTGCGTTCGCGCTTCCCCTCCCCCCGACGTTTTTGTGTTTAGAAAGGCAGATTTCTTTCCTATTCCAGTTGTTGCTCGTTCAGACTGTCATTTTTCCCCGTGAACTCAGCGGTGGGTTACGGGGCTTGGGAGTCACTCGCGGTGGCTCTGTTTTGCTGGGGCCCGCTGTTAACGCCTGTTGTAGGCAGTGATGAAGAGATTGCCCCCGAAGTCTGCTGCAGGTTACCAGCTTAGAGTGTCGGGAAAGCAATTTTGCCACTTTGATTCAAGATGCATTCTCACCCAAGCCACGGTGTTTTCAATTCTCTTGTGCGTGTGAGAGCCAGACCATGAAGAAAGAAGCCCAAAGCAACACTGGTACCTTTGAGTCATGGTGCTGGTGAAAAACTTCTCTTCGCCGACCTTCTGCTGTTACCAGGCACCGGTCCGGCTTGATAACATGTCCAAAGTTAGGCAAGCAAGACAGTGTCGCCACCCTTGCTTGCTTCTAAGAAGAATTCTGGCTGTGCTTCTTCCGGGACAGATTAATTAATTCCGTATTCTTCCCCCAAGAGCTTCTGGGACGAGTTTTAGGAAAAGAGGCCACTGATGTTGTCGTTTCCCTCTCCTAAATTCCTTTGTCAAAAGCTTCCCTGAGCTCACTCCCACTGGGATACACGCACTATGAAATTCTTGTTGTTGGTGGTGGGTGCCTATTCCAACTCCTAGCAACTCACGTGACAGAGCACAACCGCCCCATCGGGTTTACTGGGCTCTAACCTTTCCCCTGCTAGGTCTTTTCTCCCATAGAGCTGTGGGTGGGTTCCAACCACCAACCTTGCAGTTGTCAGCCACTTGCTTAATTGTTGCGCCACTAGGACTCCAAAGAGTAAAATACGAATCTTAAAAAAAAAAAAAAAAATGTTGAATGTTTTGCTGATGTCGAAATGGAAAGACCCACTGCCCTGCAGCGTTTCATTTTAAAATAGGCAAACGCTGAAGTTTATATTGCATGAACTTGTTCAGTTTATTGCAAGGGGGTCATGCCAGGTGCACAGATAAGATCCTACAATATTCAGTGACCAGATAATCAAAGCTAACAACTACAATGTTGCTCCAATGGTTAGAGGTCAAGTCTTTAGACCTCAGTCTTTTCCCTCTAATGAGAGAGGTCTCGGAATGCAAGCTTTATCCAGTACCGTGTGGAGGTCCCTTGGTGCTAAGGTTTGGGGTTGGTGGCAGAGAAGTGAGATAGTCTCAGGCAAAGCCTCCGGCACCTCGATTCTTTCAAAAGTCCAGTTGCCTCTGACGTGCTTTCAGTGAAGGTGGGAAAGCTGGGGGTTTTCATGTGATTTTAGTTCCTCTGGTCTTGTCTGATAAAGGTCTATCACGTCTGTGCCTAACTCACACAGCATCAGGGTAATCTACATCATGGGTCCATAGTCACAGGTACATATTTCAGGGTTCTTAACATAGACAAACGAAAGGCAAACATGACTCTCTCTGTCTCTTGCACACACACACACACACACACACACACGCATGGGGGGGCACCATACAGTAGGAGGCCAACTCCATTTCTGTATCTGTATCAGGGTTCCTAACATAGACAAACTAAAGGCAAACATGACTCTCTCTGTCTTTTGCACGCACACACACACACACACACACACACACACACACACACACACGGGGCGGGGGGGGCACCACACAGCAGGAAGCCAACTCCATTTCTGTATCTGTTCCAAGCAGGGAGGAAACAGTCTCGTGCTAGGGCACAGGAGGAAGAACAAGCCAGATTGTAAGAGCCAGTCTAGAAGGAGGGATTAAAGGGGAAACGAGCTTCGCGAGGCACTACACGAGTGGCCTGGTGGGGGCTGCTAGTTCACTATAGTTTGCTAAATCTTCCTTATGGTAACTCCCTGACGTGTAACCGTTATTATACCCTGCCACTGTAAAACCTCGGCCTTCCCACTGTGGAGCGTGGGGATATCTGCTCTGGTCTGGCTGCTTCCCAGGACTTGACCTCGTATATAGGTCTCCCTAATAAACTTCACCGCCCTCCCGGAGCTGCCCACCTTGTTCTTCAGTCTGTTGGTGCCCTCCATTTTGGGAGGTGTGTTTCATGTTACTGGTCCATGCCTGGACAGATAAATTAACGTATTTGTAGGGGTCCTTAGAAAGGCCTCACCCCAAGGAAATTAATTGCTGGTATTAATGGAGTGAGATCTAAGAGGAAAGCTAATGATTTGGATAGCCTGGAAGACTGAGAAAAACTGGAAGAGGAAATGGGGGAATTGAAGGCGATTTCATTTCTCTCACAGGACGCTCTTCCTTTTTTCTCTGCTGTCCCTGCTGCCTCTGGACCTCCAAGCTTCTGTTTATCCAACCCTGCCTCAAATCAACTCCTGGGAAGAGGGAGGTGTATGATCTTTTCTATGGGTAGTTCCCTTCATTGCAAAAACAAACATTGCACAGAGTTGATTCCAACTCGTAGAGAACCTAAAGGACAGGGTAGAACTGCCCCCCACAGAGTTTCCAAGGAACACTTGGTGGATTTGAACGGCCAACCTTTTGGTTAGAAGCTCTAGCTCTTAAACCACTACACCACCAGGGTTTTCACAATTCCCTTCTTGTCAAGTGCCTTCATGTCACTTCTAACTCGTAGTGACCCTGTGCACAACAGAACGGAACACCGCCCAGTCTTGCGCCATGCCCACAATTGTTTTTGTGCTTAAGCCCACTGTTGCAGCCACTGTGTCAGTCCACCTTGCTTAGGGTCCTTTTTGTGGGTTTTTTTTTTTTTTTTTCTTTCTGACCTTCTACTTTACCAAGCAAGATGTCTTTCTCCAGGGACTGATCCCTCCTGACAACAGGTCCAAAGCATGTAAGACACGGTCTCCCCATCTTTGCTTCCACGGAGCACTCTGGTTGTACTTCTTCCAGAACAGACCTGTTTGTTTGGGGGCAGTCCACAGCACATTCACTATTCTTCTCCATCACCAATATTCAAAGGCATCGGTTCTTCCCGTCTTCCCTAGTCCTCCTCGTCCAGCTTTCACATTCATACGATGCAGTTGAAAACAGCATGGCCTGTGTCAGGCGCACCTTAGACTTCAAAGTGACATCTTTATAGAGGTCCTTTGCAGCAGAGTTTCCCGATGCCATGCATCTTTTGACTTGTTGACTGCTGCTTCCATGGGTGTTGATGGTGGAACCAAGTAAAATGAAATCCTTGACAACCTCAATCGTTTGTCCATTTATCATGATGTTGCTTACTGGTCCAGTTGTGAGGATTTTTGTTTTCTTTGTGTTGGGCTGCAATCCATACTGAAGACTGCGGTCTTCGATGTTCATCAATAAGTGTTTCAAATCCTCTTCACTTCCAGCAAGCGAGGTTGTGTCATCTGCATGATGCAGATTGTTAGTAAGTCTTCCTCCAATCCTGACACCTTGTTCTTTGTCATACAGTCCAACTTCTCGGATTATTTGTTCGGCATACAGAGTGAAAAGGTTTGGTGAAAGGATACACCCCCGATGCACACCTCAACCACGCAGCGGCATCCCCTTGTTCTGGTTGCCTGACCGCCTCTTGATCCACATACAGGTTCCTCAGGAGCGCAATTCAGTGTTCTGGTATTCCCATCCTCTGCAATGCTAGCCATAATCTGTATGATCCACAGAGTCAAATGTCTTTGCACAGTCAATGAAACACACACAGGTAGACGACAGCCAAGATCCATCTGACGTCAGCAACGATAGCCCTGGTTCCACGTCCTCTTCTGAATCCGGCTTGAATTTCTGGCAGTTCCCTGTCAACGTACTGTTGCAGTCGCTTTTTGAATGATCTTGAGAAAAATTTTACTTGCATGTGCTACTAATGATACCGTTCGATAATTTCTGCATTTGGATCACTTTTCTTGGGAGTGGGCATAAGTAAGGATCTCTTCCAGCCAGTTGGCCAGCGAGCTGTCCTCCAAGTTTCTTGGCATAGAGGAGTGAGCACTTCCAGAGCTCCATACGTCTGTTGAAACATCTCCACTGATATTCCATCAATTCCTGAAGCCTCGCTTTTTGCCAATGCCTTCAGTGCAGCTTCGACTTCTTCCTTCAGTACCATCGGTTCCCGATCATGTGCTACCTCCCGAAACGGTTGAACGTCAACCAGTTCTTTCTGGTAACTCGGTGTATTCCTTCCATCTTCTTTCGATGCTTCCCGAGTGAGTCGTTTAATACTTTCCCCGTGAAATCCTTCAGCATTGCAACTCGAGGCTTGAATTTTCTCTTCAGCTCTCTCAGCTTGAGCAATGCGGAACGTGTTCTTCCCTTTTCATTTGCTATCTCCAGCTCTTCGCACACACGTGCGTTCTAATACTTTGTCTTCTCAAGCTGCCCTTTGAATCCTTCTGTTCAGTTGTTCTACTTCGTCATTCCTTCCTTTTGCTTTGGCTACTCGTGCTTAAGAGCAAGTTTGAGAGTCTTCTAACACCCAGTTTGGTGTCTTCTTTCTTTCCCGTCTTTCTAATGACCTCTTGTCAGTGAAAATGTCACGAGTAGCCGTGGAACGCTGTCAGATACAGTGCTGGGAAACGAGCCCCCCAGGTGGGAAGGCACTCGGAAGACGACTGGGGAGGAGCTGCCTCCTCCTCCAAGTAGGGTCGACCTTAATGGCGTGGATGGAGTAAAGCCTTTGGGGTCTTCATTTGCTGATACGGCACGACTCAAGATGAGAAGAAAAACAGCTGTAAGCATCCACTAATAACTGGATGTGTAACGCATGAAGTATGAATCTAGGACAATTAGAAATCGTCAAAAGTGAAATGGAATGCATAGACATCAATATCCTAGGCATTAGTGAGCTGAAACGGACCAGTACTGGCCAGTTTGAATTCGACAATGGTGCGGTCTACTGTGCCAGGAATGCAAACTCGAAAAGGAATGGTGTTGCATTCATCGTCAAAAAGAGCATTTCAAGCCCTGTCCTGAAGTACAAAGCTGTCAGTGATAAGATAACATCCAAACACCTATAAGGAGGGCCAGGTAATACCACTACTATTCAAATTTACGCACCAACCCCTAAGGCCAAAGATGAAGAAACTGAAGATTTTTACCAGCCTCCGCAGTCCAGAATCGATCAAACATGCAGTCAGGATGCGTTGATAATCATTGGTGATTGAAATGCAAAAGTTGGAAACAAAGAACTAGTTGGGAAATACGGCCTTGGTGACAGGAATGATGCCAGCGATCGATTGCATGATAGAGTTTTGACAGATTAACGACTTCTTCATTGGCAATACCTTCTTTCACTAACATAAACAAGCAACTGTACACATGGACTTCACCAGACGGAATATGCAGGAATCAAACTGACCACGTCTGTGAAAAGAGACGATGGGAAAGCTCCGTATCAGTAGTGTAGTCAGAACAAGACCATCAGTTGCTCATATGCAAGTTCAAATTGAGACTAGAGAAAGTTAGAATGAGTCCTCGAGAGCCAAAGTATGACCTTGAGTATATCCCACCAGAGTTTAGAGACTATCTCAAGAACAGATAAGATGCGTTGAACACTAATGACTGAACACCAGACCACAACTTCCTGAGTGTGTGAGAAATTACCTACTCTGCTTGAAGACACAAATCTGTGTGCCTCCAACCCTGGTCTTGGGTCCACTTCATGTCGTAGCCCAGATTCCACGTCCAAGAGCTCCTTCTCGTACATATACACTAGTTAGGAAAGGAGAAGGGATGAAAGAGATGTCATCAAGGTACAACTGAGACTTGGATAAGACGGTGCCCTGTGAAGGCAACGCGACAGAAATGGAGAATAGGTGCACCAAGCCAAACCAAACCAGGTGTTGTTGTGATGGTGGAAACTGTGCATCCAGTATTTTACCGACAGGGTCACCCGTGGGGGACAGGTTTTCAGCTGAACTCCCAGACTGAGCCAGACGAGGAAGGACCTGGTTCTGTTGTTGTTTCGTTTGTTTCAATCGCCTAATACAGGGGAAAGCTGAACAATGAATAAAGACTGAAGAATTGATGCTTTTGAATCATGTGTTGGGGAAGAATGTTGAACTATACCATGGACTGCCAGAACAACAAACTAATCTGTCTTGGAAGAAGGACAGCCAGGATAGAAGGCTGCTCAGAAGCAAGCTCACATACTACGTTATCAGGAGGACCCAGTCCTGGGAAAAAAAAAAAACATACTGTAGAAAGCATTCCGCCTTCGCATTCACAAGGCAATAGGCAACACCGTGGTGTGCTGTCGGTGAGGGGCATTCTAGCTTCGCAGGTGTCAGAGCGCTTTCCGAAGACTACCTACGGCAAGACCGCCGCTCGGGGCCAGCAGTATCCCACTCTGCCGACTTCTGACCGCCGTGGCCGAAAGCGAAAACACAGATCCCGAAAACTATGAGAAACATGAAAGCTGTCATTAAACAGTGAAATGACAGGGGAAAGCGCGAACGCAGTCCCCCACTACCACAAATTATGCAGTCGAGTTTCCCACATTTGGGGAAATCGCAGGGGTCAGCACATCCGGAGTGCAATGGATAAGCCTCGCCCTGGGAAAACCACCTTCGTGATCATGGTATCTCCCCTGCCAGGTAAGTATGAGTTAGGTCCTCCCGCCTCCACCCGCACCCTCGCGGGCCTCGCGCTCTAGACACACGGTCGCTTTCCTCGCGCCTCCCCCGCTCGCTTCTCTCCCCGGCTCCCGTTCCTCCCACCTCGGAAGTCAGGGGAGTGACCGGGAACAACTGCCTCTTGCCGATACCAGGCGCTGGGGGTCCGGGCTGAGCAGGACCAGCAGGCTCTGCGCGCCGTGCTCATCTGCATACGCCCCGCCCCGATTGTGATGTTCCCCAGCCCCACCCGGGTCGCGCGCTCTCTCTCTTTTTCTCTCTCTCTCTCTATGTCGTCCTACTTCGTGCTTTTGTGACCGCATCACCTATAGCGACCACGCGCTTTGCTGGCCTCTGGGGTTTATCGGGAAGCTGCTGCACCACTCATAGGGCCTGCTTCCTTGACTAGTACCATTTGTGGGTGCAAATATCTTTTTTACAGGGTATTGAATGAGGCGTCTGAAGTTTTTGGTTAAGAAGAATCGAGACTTGAAAATTTTTTTTTGCTTCACCTATGTACCAAGAAACCCACGTGGGGACTCTGGAGTAAAATTAGTGGTATTTCACATGTACCGCTAAACACTTAACGGTAGGTTCGTGGGAGAAGGGACAAAGAAAAAACAACTCATGCTATCAACCAAAAAATCAGACACGCTCAGTGATTCAGCATGCTTCCATTAATGACAGCACAGGTGTCTTAGTTACCTACGGCTGTATACCAGAAATACCACAAGTGGATCGCTTTAACAGAAGTTTATCCTCTTCCAGTCTATGAGACTAGAAGTCCGAATTTAGGGTGCCAGCTCCCGGGGAGGGCTTTCTCTCTGTCAGCTCTGGAGGAAGGTCCTTGCCATCAATTTTCCTCTGGTTTAGGAACTTCTTTAAAGATGTCACTTTAAAGACTAACGTGTGACTGACCTAAGCCGTGGTTTTTTTTTTGGTCTTTTGTTTTTTGTTTGTGATTAAGTGAAAGTATACAGTCCAAATCGGTTATGCGTGCCCACCTATCTGCAGCTCCCTCTGCTTCCCCCGCCCCCGCCGTGACAGCACACTCCGCCTTTTCACTCCTGTCTATCTGTTATCCTCTTAACAAGCATCTGTTCCCCGCCCCCTCCCGTCTAGAAAGAGACCAGTAGGACAGCCTCCTGTCAGTGCACAGAACCATAACGGACGCACATCATAGGGTCAGACTGTGTCCCTGAGTCCAGTCCATTCTTGTCTGAAGAGTCGACTCATTACTGGTTTCCGCTCAGGGACAGCCGCAGGCCTAGGGGCCATGTTCCCAGGGGATCCTCCAGGCTGTCGGACCACCAGTTCAGGTCTTTTAGCAGAGTTCTTGGGCTGCACACCTCTTTTCTTCGTGTTGCCCCAGGGACTCTACATTGTGTCCCCCGTCACAGCTGTCTTTGGTGGTGGCCGGGCACCGTCTGGTTCTTCTGGTCTCTGTTCCGGAGGAGTTGGGACCATTTGGTGTACCTCAGGTGGCACCTTGCTAGCTTTTAAGATGCCACTCACCAATATGGGGTGCAGAAGACTCTTAACAATGGACTAGTTACACCAATTGGCCTCTGTCATGGATTGAACCTCCAAAGATGTGTGTAGCCATGTGGCTGGGCTGTGATTCCCAATATTTTATGATTGCCCTCCATTGTGTGATTTTCCTATGCTGTATCTTAGAGGATTAGGGTGGGACTGTAAATCCCTTCATAAGATCACCTCCCTGCTCCGCTGTAAAGGGTGTTTCCCTGGGAGTATGGCTTCCACCACCCTTTATCCTTTCATCCTACAAGAGATGAAAGGAAAGGGAAGCAAGCAGAGAATTGGGAACCTCACGCCATCAAGAAAGCTGCACTGGGAGAAGAACGCGTCCTTTGGACCCGAGGTTCCTGTGCCAGGATGCTCCCTGGAGAAAGACTGATGCAGTACCGGACTTTCCTCCAGAGCTGACAAGGGGAAAGCCTTCCCGTGGAGCAGACATCCTGAATTCGGACTCGCAGCCTACCGGACTGTGTAAGAGCAAACATCTCTCTTTTAAAGCCATCCACTTTGTAGTATTTCTGTTAGAGCAGCGCTAGGTGACTAAAACAGCCTCGATGTCCCCTGAATACGTGGTCACCAGACCCCCGTCCCTGCTACTCTATCCTTTGAAACATTAGGTTGAGTTTAGAAAAACTTTCAGTCTATGGTTGAAGTCCAGTCAAGTTGATCTACTCTCTGCCGTGTGCTGTCACTGCTTTCTCCTAACCAGATTTCTATCGACTATCTAGTCTGTGCCCAACCCTCTCCCTCCCTTGTAGCAGCGGTCTCATGCGATGTTTGCCCTTTTGCGCTGACTGATTTCACTCAGCATGATGACTTGCCTTTGAAACCAGGTGTTCCGCTGAGTATATGTACCTCAGTTTATTTACCCGCTCATCTGTTGATGGGCACCTAGGTTGATTCCATCGTTTTGTTATTGTGGACAGTGCTGCAGTAAACATTCGTGTGTATGTATCTGTTCGTGTGATCGCCTTTATTTCTGCAGGATATATTCCGACCAGTGGGATTACTGGATCAAATGGTATTTCTAGTTCTAGCTTGTTAAGGAAGTGCCAAACTGGTTTCCAAAGAGGCTGTACCGTTTTGCAATCCCATCAGCAGTGCAGGAGAGTTCCAGTCTCGCCTCAGCCTCTCCAGCATTTGTTGTTTTGTGTTTTTTTGGATTATGGCCAACCTTGTTGGGGTGAGATGGTATCTCAGCGTAGCTGTTTTTTCCTTTTTTTTTTCCATTGTGATTGAGTGAAAGAGTACAGTCCAACTTAAATTTGCACGCCCGCCTACCTGCAGCTCCTTCTGCTCTCCTTGCCTAGTGATAGCACACTCCTCCTTTCCATTCTGTACATGTCTTGTCCTCTTAACAATCTCCTGTCCCCTCCTCTCCACCCTCTCCACTCCCCTCTAGTAAGAGGCCAGTAGGACAACATCCTATAGATGCAGAGAACCATAAAGTGCCCACACGACATGGTCACTCTGTGCCCCCGAGTCCCCATTCCTGCCCGACGAGTTGATCTCAGTAATGATTTATGATCAGGGGCAGCATCAGGTCTAGGGGCCATGCTCCCAGGGACACTCCCAGGCCTTCGGACCATCAGCTGTGGTCTTTTAGATCTCACTGTAGTTTTGATTTGGATTCCTCTAATAGCTGATGATCGCGAGCATTTCCTCATGTGTCTTTTGGCTCCCAGGATGTCTTCCTTGGTGAAGCGTGTGTCCATCTCCTTTGCCCATTGCTTAATTGTGTTAGTCACCTTTTTCTTGTTGATATTTTGCAGTACCTTGTAGATGATGGAAATCAGACGTCGGTCCAACATATAGTTGCCAGGTATTTTTTCCCCTTCTGTAGGTAGTCTTTTAACTCTCTGGACATGGTCTTTGGGTGAGCAAAAGTGTTAGATTCTTAGTGGTTCCCATTCACCTGTTTTCTCTTCTGTTGTTTGTGCTTTGTTTGTCAGATTTTGAAGTCTGTCTAAGCCATGTATTAGAATTTCCATTGTTGACCCTATTTTTTCTTGCATGATCTTTTTCATTTTAGGTTTGATATTTAGGTCTTTGATCATTTTGAGTTGGTTTTTGTGTAAGGTGTGAGATATGGGTCGTGTGTCAGTTTTTTTTTGCGGGTGGACATCCAATTTTGCCAACACCATTTGTTAAAGAGATTGTTTTTACCCCAGTTTATGACCTTTGGGCCTTTGTCAAATATTAACTGTTCGTAAGAGGATGCTGATATTTCTGGGGTCTCCATTCTGTTCCTTTGGTCTGTATGTCTCTTTTTGTACCAGTACCAGGCTGTTTTGACTACACCGTGGCAGTGTAATAGGTTCTAAGGTCGGGTAGTGTGAGGCCTGCCACTGTGTTCCTCTTCTTCAGTAGCGCTTTACTTATCTGAGGTTTCTTCCCTTTCCAAACAAAGTTGGTGATTTGTGTCTCCATCTCATTAAAAAATGACACAGGATTTTGTACTGGGATTGCACTGTATGTGTGGATCGCTTTGGGTAAAAGACATTTGCACAGTGTTAAGACTTCCTGTCCATGAGCAGAGTAGGTTTCTCCACTTATGTAAGTCTCTTTTGGTTTCTTGCAGTAAGGTCTTGTAGTTCTCTCTGTATAAGTCTCTTGTTTCTCTGCTGAGATTTATTCCAAGGTATTTTATCTTCTTTGGGGCTTTAGTAAACGGTATTGATTTGGTGATTTCCTCTTTGATGTTCTCTTTGTTGGTGTAAAGGAATCCTACCAATTTACTTAGGTTTGTCTTATGTTCTGATACTTTGCTGAACTCTTCTATTAGTTCCAGTAGTTTACTTATGGATGTTTAGGATTTTCTCTGTGTATACGATCATACCATCTGCACATAGGGAGATTTTTACTTCATCTTTGCCGATGCGGATGCCATTTATTTCTGAGTCTTGCCTAATTGCTCTAGCTAGAACCTCTAGAACAGTGTTGAATAGACGGGGTGACAGTGGGCATCCTTCTCCAGTTCCCGTTCTCAGGGGGAATTCTTTCAGTCTCTGTCCATTTAGGATGATATAAGCAGAGGGCTTTGCATAGATGCCCCTTATTGCATTGAGGAATTTCCCCTCTATTCCTATTTGGCTGAGAGTTTTTAACGTGAACGGGTGTTGGGCTTTGTCACTTGCCTTTTCTGCATCGACTAACAAAATCAGGTGATGCTTGTCCTCTGAGTTATTCGTGTGGTTGATCACTTGATCGTTCTGGTGTTGAACCAGCCTTGCATCCTTGGCATGAATCCAACTTGGTGATGATGAATTACTTTTTTGATATGTTGTTGAACTCTGTTGGCTAGGATTTTGTTGAAGGGTTTTGCATCTAGGTTCATGAGTGATATTGGTCTGTCGTTTTCTTTTCTTGTGGGATCTTTCCCTGGCTTTGGTATCAGGGTTATGTTGGCTTCATAGAATGAATCTGGGAGCATTCGGTCCTTTTCTATGCTGTGAAATAGCCTCGGTAGTTTTGGAATTAACTCCTCTCTAAAAGCTTGGTAGGATTCTGGGCCAGGAATTTTTTCGGTTGGTAGTTTTTTGATTACTTTTTCCGTCTCTTTTTTTGTGCTGCGTTTATTAAGTTGTTCTCCTTCTCTTTGTGATAATTTTTGGTAAGTGATGTGAATCTAGAAATTTGTCCATTTCCTCTAGGTTTTCAAATCTGGTAGGGTGCAGTCTTTCGTAGTATTCTGTTATGATACTTTCAATTTCGGTTGGGTCTGTTATGACGTCTCCCATCTCATTTCTCATTCGGGTTATTTGTTTCCTCTCCTGTTTTTCTTTTGTATGTTTAGCCAGTGGGTTTATCAGTTTTGTTGATCTTTTCAAAGAACCAGCTTTTGGTTTTGCTAAGTTTTTAATTGTTCTTCTGTTCTCTAGTTCGTTTAGTTCTGCTCTAATCTTCATTATCTGTTTTCTTCTGGTGCTTGAGGGGTTCCTTTGTTGCTCTCTCTCTACTCGTTCAAGTTGTAGGATTAATTCCTTGGTTTGGGCCCTTTCGTCATTCCGGATGTGTGCGTTCATACAGATAAACTGACCTCTGAGCACTGCTTTTGCTGTATCCCGTAGGTTCTGGTAAGTTGTGTTTTCATTCTCATTTGATTCCATAAACTTATTTATTGTGTCCTTGATTTCTTCTATGACCCATGGATTTTTGGGCAAGGTGTTACTCAGTTTCCGTGAGTTCAGATTTCTACCTATGTTTTTTTCTGCTATTGATTTCAACTTTTACGGCTTATGGTCCGAGAAGATGCTTTGCAATAGTTCAGTGGATTGTATTTGGTTGAGCCTTGCTTTATGTGCTTATAGGTGGTCTATTCTGGAGAGTGTTCCATGTACATTGGAAAAGAAGGTGTGCTTATCTGCTGTTGGGTAAAAATTTCTGTATATGTCAATGAGGTCTAGTTGGTCGATTGTCGCAATAAGATCTTCTGTATCTTTACTGAGCTTTTTTATGGATGATCCGTCCATTACCGTAAGTGGAACGTTGAAGTCTCCTACTATTATTGCGGAGTGATCTATCTCATTTTCCAGTGTTGTCAGTGTTTGCTCGATATATTTAGATGCTCTGGTATTGGGTACATGAATATTTAATATTGTTATGTCCTGTGTCATGGATTGAATTATGTCCCCCCAAAAATATGTGTAGCCATGTGGCTGGGCCATGATTCCCTGTATTCTACAATTGTCCTCCATTTCGTGATTTTCCTGTGCTGTACGTTAAAGGATTAGGGTGGGATTGTAAATCCCTTTGTAAAATCACCTCCATGCTCCACTGTAAAGGGAGTTTTCCTGGAGTATGGCTTACCCCACCCTTAGTCCTTTCATCCTAATAAAAGGAAAGGGAAGCAGGCATAGAACTGGGGACCTTACATCATCAAGAAACTGGCACCGGGAGAAGAGTACATCCTTCAGACCTGAGGTTCCTGTGCCAAGATGCTCCTTGGACAAAGAGTGATACACTACCAGACTTTCCTCCAGAGCCGACAAGGGGGAAAGCCTTCCTCTGGAGCAGACGTCCCGAATTTGGACTTGTAGCCTACCGGACTGTGTAAGAATAAGCTTTCCTTTGTTAAAACCATCCACTTCATGGTATTTCTGTTAGAGCAGCACTAGCTGACTAAAACAGAATTTGGTACCGTGAGAGTGGGGTGCTGCTCTAGCAGATACCTAAAATGTGCGAGCTATTTTGAAACTGTGAATGGATAGAAGATTCAGAAGTAACAAAGAAGTTGCAGATGGTGAGAAACAACAGAGGACCGGTGGCAGCAGCAGCCACAGCAACAGTATGAGAGATAGCACTGGAGCTGACCCATGGAGCAAGAGAGCTAAGTGCCTGTTCACAAGAGTTTTCCTCGTGGAATGGGGTGCTTCCGGGCACTTAAATTGGTGGAGCTCCCCTTGCCGACCCATAGAGCGAGAGAGCTGGGTGCCTTTGTGCAGTATGCCTTCCAGCAAGAGTGGGGTGCCTCCAGGCACTTGAATCAGTGGAGCTACAGAGCTTTGGAACACTTGCTCCATCAGGGCAGATGTGAGCCCGAGGCCTGGGCCATGGGGCCATAGGAAGCAGAAGCTGAAGAGACAAGCAGCATGAGAAGCTGAGCTGCCTCAGTCTCAAAAGGTATGGCCATGACCTCAGGGGTTTGAAAGGGTGGAGCCATGATGTGCTTTGTTTGTAAGTCTGGAATTGCCACTCAGTTAGGCTTAGGGTGCACCTAAAGCTGATGGGGCAGAATTTCTGTCCATGGGGGCCTTGAAGGCAGAGTTGTACAGGGCTCGAGTTTTCCACTCACAAAGCAGAGAGTGTTGCCAATGCCTAGAGTCTGGAGGGCAGGACCATTGTATAGAAGGTTTCAGAAAATGTAAGAGCAATTTCAAAGCTTTGAGGGCTAATGTAATGAGTTCTGCTGATTTGCCTGTTGCCTGTTTATGCCTTCTTTCCCTGCAATTTCTCCCATTTGTAATGGAATGTCTAACTTGTGCCTGTTCTGCCACTGTAGCTTTGGAAACAGATCGCTTGCATTCTAGGTTTCGTAGATGTAAAGAAACTTTTAAATTTTGGGCTTGGAACTGATTTAAGACTTCTGTCATATCAGATGGACATGATTTTGCTCTGATGGATTGAATGTGTTACATGTTTCAAAGATGCGATTTTTGGGGTGCCAAAGGGTGGGATGTCATAGATCGAATTGTGTCCTCCCCAAAATATGTGTAGCCATGTGGCTGGGCCATGATTCCCTGTATTCTACAATTGTCCTCCATTTTATGATTTTCCTGTGCTGTATGTTAAAGGATTAGGGTGGGACTGTAAATCCCTTCGTAAGAGCACCTCTCTGCTCCACTGTAAAGGGAGTTTCCCTGGAGTATGGCTTGTCCCACCCTTAATCCCTTCATCCTACAAGAGATAAAAGGAAATAGAATCAGACAGAGAATTGGCAACCTCGCACCATCAAGAAAGCTGCACTGGGAGAAGAGTGCATCCTTCAGACCTGAAGTTCCTGTACCAAGATGCTCCTGGACAAAGACCGATACACTACCATACTTCCCTCCACAGCCAATAAGGGGGAAAGCCTTCCCTTGGAGCGGACATCCTGAATTTGGTCTTACAGCCTACCAGACTGTGTAAGAATAAACTTTCCTTTGTTAAAACCATTTACTTCATGGTATTTCTGCTAGACAGCACTAGCTGACTAAAACATCCTGCTTATGTACCAAACCTTTCAGGAATAAATAGTGACCATCCTTGTCCACAGTGCTGGACCTTACATTAAAATCTATCTCCTCTGAGATTAGTATTGCCCCTCCTGCTCTTCTTGGTGTGTTGTTGGCTTCGTATGTATTCTTCTGTCCTTTGATTTTCAGTTTGTTTGTATCTTTGAGTCTACGGTGTGTTTCTTGGAGGCAACATATAGACGGGTCATGTCTTTTGATCCAGGCTGTCACTCTCTGTCTCTTTATTGGAACATTTAATCTGTTTACATTCAGTGTAATTATTGATAGATGTGTGTCCAGTGCTGTCATTTTGATGCCTTATTTTTGTGTTGTTTATGTTTATTGTTTTTCTTAATATTCTGTTCTGGGTAATTTTTCCTTATGGGTTTACTTTCCAACTTTTTCATGTTGGTTTTATGTTTGTTGTGACTCCTGTACTATGTTTCTTGTTTGATATGTCACACTGGTAGTTTGCTCTGTGGCTACACCTTTGATCCCCCTTAATGTTCTAAGCTTAAAACAATCTTTAGCTTCTGTATATCTTCTTAGTTTCCTCTCCATCTGAAAGGGTCATAACTACTCTAGTATATCCCTCTTTATACTCTGATGATGTCATAGTTTTCGTGTTATGACTACTGGTTCCCTTTGTTTAATATTTTAACTTTCATTGAGCTTTGTGATTTCCCCAGCTGAATAGTGTTCTAGGTGTTGTGTCCTGCATTGCATCAGTAAGTATATAGTTGTTGTTTTTGTTTTTCTAAGCAAAGAGCTTCTTTCAATATTCCTTGCAGTTTTCATTTGGTTTGTACAAAGTCTCTAAGTTTCTGTTTATCTGCAAATGTCTTAACTTCCCATTCATATTTGAGAGGCAATTTTGCAGGATACATAATTCTTGGTTGGAAGTTTTTCTCCTTCAGGCTTTGAATGTATCATCCCATTGCCTTCTTGCCAACATTGTTTCTGCTGAGAAGTCAGACAAAAGCCTGCAAGGCTTCCCTTTGTACATTAGTTTTCTTTTAAGTCCTGCTGCCCCTAAGAGCCTCTCTTTATATTTCATTTTATTAAGCTTGATTATAATATGCCTTGGTGTCTTTCTTTTGTGGTCTAGTTTTTGTGGCATTTGATAAGCATCTGAAATCTACATTCTCTTCTTGCATAATTTCAGGGAAATTTTCTGTCAGCAACTAATTCTCTCTGTATTTTTGGGTATCCCTCCCTGTTCAGGAACTCTAGTTATTCATACATTATTACTCTTGATAGAGTCTCATATCTTTCTTAATTCTTCTTCAATTTTCTTATTTCTTTTCTCTGAATTCTCCTCATAAATGCTGGTGTCAGTTTCTTTATCTTCAACCTCACTAACTCTGCCTTCCATCTCCTCAATCCTGCTCTTTTGGCTTTGCATTGAATTGTGTAAATCTGTAAGTTTATTATTGATCTGCAAGATGCCAGATTGTTGATGTCCCAGTAGTTCATTTCTCATTTTGTTCTGTTGTATTTTGTTTAATCTCTAGGAGGACTGCGTGTATATATGTGTGTGTGTGTGCGTGTGTGTGTGTGTGTGTGTGTGTGTAGTTCTTCTGTTCTGCCTCCAATAATTTCAGACAGACTTCTTAATCTGGGAAGTTTATTTTTGATTCTTTACTTTGTGAGTTTGCCAGAGCCATGGTGGTCCACTTTGAATGGTTAGATATTGACTGTTGTCTTCACGCCATCAAGAAGCTATTGAGTTTCTCTACCGTTACACCAATGGGAGCTATGGAATAATTCTAAGATGGAAATATGAGCACCAGTAGGTTTAGTCACCAAGCCACCTCTGCATTTTCTAGTGACTGGCCCCAGCTGGGCTCTCAGGGGTGGCAGACCCCACATCCTTGCTGCTAAAAGTGGAGAGCTACTTGTGGCAACTTTCCATCATTATGTCAGTTGAGCATATGGTGTAGCTCAGGGAGGGGAAGAGAGAAGGATGCCACCACACTTGGTTGCCCAGGACTGCTGCATTCTCTAGATTTATTTTACTTAAAAATTGCTTCTTTGTTGAGGGGCACAGTACAGCAGGTGCCAAGAGCAGCAAAGCCTACAGGATTGGCAGGCCCTGTCTCCTGACTGGCAGAGATGGCTCCCTACTTATGGAGTCTCTAGGGGGCCATCAGCGACGCTATGGAAATGGCACCAATCTACTCAGCCCCCTGTCACCACTGCATTCTCTAAATGGTCTTATTTTAAAAGCTGTTTTACTCTTGGGAGAGGCTCTGTCCAGCATCTGCCATTGGAAGCCTGGCCTTCAGGGGTGGCAGGCCCTACCTCCTGGGTGACAATGACAGTGCCTCATAGGCTGTCCCGAGATGCTATGATGTCACTCAAAGAAGGGAAGGGTTAGGGCACTGCCACCCTCAGCCACCAGGCCTCACCATGATCCCTAGCTAGAATCATTTCAAAAACAGCTATTCTGCTAGAGAAGCACTTTCCAGACAGGCATTGTTGCTCATCATGAGAATTAGCCCCTGCTGAGACCTCAGCCTTTCAGCTGACCAACATGGTGTCCTACCTAAGCTGCTCTTCCTGCATGCATCAGCTGAGTCTATGGTGCAGCACAGAGAAGAGAGCAGGGTGGGGCACTGGCACCTTCAGTTGGCAGCTGGGCTCTCAAGATAGGACTGTCTCAATCACAGTCTCTCTGATGCAGTATATGCTGTTCATTTAAGCATTGTATTTCAGTGCATTAGTGTGCTAGGCACACAGGCTTGCCAGACCCAGTCCTTGCCTCCCACATAACAAAGAAGGCATCCATACCCACAGTCCCCTCAAATGATGTGTCAGCAGAAGTAAAACTCAGTATGCCACTGCCTTGCCTCCAACACAAGTAATTTTCCCTTTCCTGTCCTTGGCTTGGCTGGTCACTCATTCCAATCTCACAACCCTACTCCAGATCCTGGGGCCTCCAGAATGTCCACATTGCTCCTTTCATTTATTATTCTAAGCCTTAGTTCTCAGAGGCAATTGAGGAGATGTATGTCTAGTCTGTCATCTTGGATCCTCCCAGACATGATGTTTTTAATTGCCTCATATACATTGGAAAGATGGGCAGTGTCACTGTCTCAGTCTCTTCAAGTTTCATGTCAATGAAACAATACACTATAATACGCTGGTGACTGGCTTCTTTTAAGTCACATGTTTTGAGATTCACTCTTCCTTGTTGCATGTATCAGTAGTTTGCACCTTTTACTGCTGGATACTATGCCCAGAGATAATTTCTCTGTGGGAAGAAGAATTGATGCCTTTGAATTACAGTGTTGGCAAAGAATATTAAATATACAATGGATTGCCAAAATCTGTCAGTAGGGCCAGAACGCTTCTTAGAAGTGAGAATGGTGAAAATTTGTCTCACATACTTTGGACATGTCATCAGGAGGGGTCAACCCCTGGAGAAGGACATCCTCAAAAAAGAGAAAACCCTCAACGAGATGGATTGACACAGCGGCTGCATCGGTGGGCTCAGGATACCAACAATCACGATGGTGACACAGACAAGGCAGCGTTTTGTTCAGCTGTGCACATGGGTGCTGTCTATGAGCCGAAATCCACTGAATTGCACCTAACAACAGTAGGAGCTTCTCAGCACGGGGACCCCACTTCTAAAGGACATGCTCTGCTCCTAGCCCTACTTTCTCGGTGGTATGAGGTGTGTCTCTCTGCTGGTTTTTCTCTTTAATAATCATCTCAAAAGAGATTGCTTCAAGATCAACCTAATATTATAGAGTCCAGCCTGATTAAGCTAACTGCCTCTGATCCTGCCTTGTTAATATCATAAGACGTACAATTACAAGGAGGGTAAAGACAGAGTGAGAAGCCCCCGCTTGTTTGTCAGTGGAACCTTGTTTGTTGCTGTGATGCAGGAAGCTATGCCATTGGTAATTAGGTACCAGCAGGGTCATCCATGGTAGACAAGTTTCAGTTGAGCTTCCAAACTAAGACAGACTAGGAAGAAGGACCTGGCAGACTACTTCTAAAAGGAATTAGCCAGGGAAAACCTTATGAATAGTAGCCAAATATTGTCAGATACTGTGCCAGAAATTGAGACACCCAGGTTCAAAGGCACTCAGAAGATGACTGGGGAAGAGCTGCCTCCTCAAAGTAAAATCGACCTTGATGACGTGGATGGAGTAAGGCCTCAGGGATCTTCACTAATGTGGCACAACTCAAAATGAGAAGAAACAGCTGCAAACATCCATTAATAATCGGAACATGGAATGTATGAAGTATGAAGCTAGGAAAATTGGAAATTGTCAAAAGTGAAATGAAACATATAAACATTGCCATCCTAGGCATTAGTGAGCTGAAATGGACTGATTTGGGCCATTTTGAATCCAATCAATCATATGGTCTACTATGCTAGGAACGAAAACTTGAAGAGGAATGGTGTTGCATTCATCATCAAAAAGAACATTTCAAGATCTGTCCTGAAGTACAGTGCTGTCAGTGATAGAAAAATATCCATACACCTACAAGGAAGGCCAGTTAACATGACTAGTATTTAGATTTATGCACCAATGACTAAGGCCAAAGATGAAGAGTTTGAAAATTTTTACCAATTTCTGTAATCTGAAATTGATGGAACATGCAATCAGGATGCATTGATAATTATTGGTGACTGGAATGCAAAAGCTGGAAATAAAGAAGGATCAGTAGGTGGAAAATACAGCCTTGGTGATAGAAATAATGCCAGAGGTTGTGTGATAGAATTTTGAAAGACTAATGACTTTTTCATTTCAAATACCTTTTTTAACCTACACAAATGGCAACTGTACACATGGACCTCTGTGGGAAAAGATGATGGAAAATCTCCATATCAGCAGTCAGAACAACACCAGGTGCTGGCTGTGGCACAGATCATCACTTGCTGATAAGCAAATTCAAATTGACACTGAAGAAAATTAGAACAAGTCCACGAGAGCCAAAGTATGACCTTGAGTATATCCCTCATGAGTAATACAATCTCAAGAACATATTTGATGTGTTGATAGCTAATGACCGAAGACCATGTTTTAGTCAGCTAGGGCTGATCTAACAGAAGTACCACAGAGTGGATGGCTTTAACAGAGAAAGGTTTATTCTTACACAGTCCAGTAGGCTACAAGTCCATATTCAGGGTGTCCGGTCCAGGCGAAGGCTTTCCTCTTGTTGGCTCTGGAGGAAAGTCCGGTATTGCATCAGTCTTTGTCCAGGGAGCATCTTGGCGCAGGAACCTCAGGTCTGAAGGACGCGTTCTTCTCCCGGTGCTGCTTTCTTGATGGTACAAGGTTCCCAATTCTCTGCCTGCTTCTCTGTCCTTTTACCTCTTGCAGGATGAAAGGATTAAGAGTGGGGCAAGCCATACTCCAGCGAAACACCCTTTACAGCGGAGCGGGGAGGTTATCCTATGAAGGGATTTGCAGTCCCATCCTAATCCTTTAACACACAGTTTAGGAAAACCACAAAATGGAGGACAGTCACAAGATACTGGGAATCATGGCCCAGCCACACGGCTACACATATTTTTGGGGGGACACAATTAAATCCATGACATCCCACCTTTTGGCACCCCAAAGATCACATCATAGAAACATTTATCTTATCATAGCAAAATCATGTCCATCCCATATGATAGAAGTCTTAAATCACTTCCAAGTCCAAAATACAAAAACTCTTCTACATCTGTGAAATCTAGAAGGTAAGCTATCTGCTTCTAAAGGCAGAATAGCCACAAGTTAGACATTCCATTACAAATGGGAGAAATTGCAGGGAAAGAAGACATTAACAAGCAACAGGCAAGTCAGCAGGACACATTACATTAGCTTTCAAAGGCCTGCCTTCCAGTCTGTAGGCATTGGCAACACTCTCTGCTTTGTGAGTGGGGACTCCAGCCCTGTACTACAACTCTGCCTTCAAGGCCCACTTCTACGGAAACTCTGCCCCATCGGCTTTAGGTGCACCCTAAGCCTAACTGAGTGGCAATTCCAGACTTACAAACAAAGCACATCATGGCTCCACCCTTTCAAACCCCTGAGGTCATGGCCATACCTTTTGAGACTGAGGCAGCTCAGCTTCTCATGCTGTTTGTCTCTTCAGCTTCTGCTTCCTATGGCCCCATGGCCCAGGCCTCGGGCTCACATCTGCCCTGATGGAGCAAGTGTTCCAAAGCTCTGTAGCTCCACTGATTCAAGTGCCTGGAGGCACCCCACTCTTGCTGGAAGGCATACTGCACAAAGGCACCCAGCTCTCTCGCTCTATGGGTCGGCAAGGGGAGCTCCACCAATTTAAGTGCCCGGAAGCACCCCATTCCACGAGGAAAACTCTTGTGAACAGGCACTTAGCTCTCTTGCTCCATGGGTCAGCTCCAGTGCTATCTCTCATACTGTTGCTGTGGCTGCTGCTGCCACCGGTCCTCTGTTGTTTCTCACCATCTGCAACTTCTTTGTTACTTCTGAATCTTCTATCCATTCACAGTTTCAAAATAGCTCGCACATTTTAGGTATCTGCTAGAGCAGCACCCCACTCTCACGGTACCAAATTCTGTTTTAGTCAGCTAGTGCTGCTCTAACAGAAATACCATGAAGTGGATGGTTTTAACAAAGGAAAGCTTATTCTTACACAGTCCGGTAGGCTACAAGTCCAAATTCGGGACGTCTGCTCCAGAGGAAGGCTTTCCCCCTTGTCGGCTCTGGAGGAAAGTCTGGTAGTGTATCACTCTTTGTCCAAGGAGCATCTTGGCACAGGAACCTCAGGTCTGAAGGATGTACTCTTCTCCCGGTGCCAGTTTCTTGATGATGTAAGGTCCCCAGTTCTATGCCTGCTTCCCTTTCCTTTTATTAGGATGAAAGGACTAAGGGTGGGGTAAGCCATACTCCAGGAAAACTCCCTTTACAGTGGAGCATGGAGGTGATTTTACAAAGGGATTTACAATCCCACCCTAATCCTTTAACGTACAGCACAGGAAAATCACGAAATGGAGGACAATTGTAGAATACAGGGAATCATGGCCCAGCCACATGGCTACACATATTTTTGGGGGGACATAATTCAATCCATGACACAGGACATAACAATATTAAATATTCATGTACCCAATACCAGAGCATCTAAATATATCGAGCAAACACTGACAACACTGGAAAATGAGATAGATCACTCCGCAATAATAGTAGGAGACTTCAACGTTCCACTTACGGTAATGGACGGATCATCCATAAAAAAGCTCAGTAAAGATACAGAAGATCTTATTGCGACAATCGACCAACTAGACCTCATTGACATATACAGAAATTTTTACCCAACAGCAGATAAGCACACCTTCTTTTCCAATGTACATGGAACACTCTCCAGAATAGACCACCTATAAGCACATAAAGCAAGGCTCAACCAAATACAATCCACTGAACTATTGCAAAGCATCTTCTCGGACCATAAGCCGTAAAAGTTGAAATCAATAGCAGAAAAAAACATAGGTAGAAATCTGAACTCACGGAAACTGAGTAACACCTTGCCCAAAAATCCATGGGTCATAGAAGAAATCAAGGACACAATAAATAAGTTTATGGAATCAAATGAGAATGAAAACACAACTTACCAGAACCTACGGGATACAGCAAAAGCAGTGCTCAGAGGTCAGTTTATCTGTATGAACGCACACATCCGGAATGACGAAAGGGCCCAAACCAAGGAATTAATCCTACAACTTGAACGAGTAGAGAGAGAGCAACAAAGGAACCCCTCAAGCACCAGAAGAAAACAGATAATGAAGATTAGAGCAGAACTAAACGAACTAGAGAACAGAAGAACAATTAAAAACTTAGCAAAACCAAAAGCTGGTTCTTTGAAAAGATCAACAAAACTGATAAACCCACTGGCTAAACATACAAAAGAAAAACAGGAGAGGAAACAAATAACCCGAATGAGAAATGAGATGGGAGACGTCATAACAGACCCAACCGAAATTGAAAGTATCATAACAGAATACTACGAAAGACTGCACCCTACCAGATTTGAAAACCTAGAGGAAATGGACAAATTTCTAGATTCACATCACTTACCAAAAATTATCACAAAGAGAAGGAGAACAACTTAATAAACGCAGCACAAAAAAAGAGACGGAAAAAGTAATCAAAAAACTACCAACCGAAAAAATTCCTGGCCCAGAATCCTACCAAGCTTTTAGAGAGGAGTTAATTCCAAAACTACCGAGGCTATTTCACAGCATAGAAAAGGACCGAATGCTCCCAGATTCATTCTATGAAGCCAACATAACCCTGATACCAAAGCCAGGGAAAGATCCCACAAGAAAAGAAAACGACAGACCAATATCACTCATGAACCTAGATGCAAAACCCTTCAACAAAATCCTAGCCAACAGAGTTCAACAACATATCAAAAAAGTAATTCATCATCACCAAGTTGGATTCATGCCAAGGATGCAAGGCTGGTTCAACACCAGAACGATCAAGTGATCAACCACACGAATAACTCAGAGGACAAGCATCACCTGATTTTGTTAGTCGATGCAGAAAAGGCAAGTGACAAAGCCCAACACCCGTTCACGTTAAAAACTCTCAGCCAAATAGGAATAGAGGGGAAATTCCTCAATGCAATAAGGGGCATCTATGCAAAGCCCTCTGCTTATATCATCCTAAATGGACAGAGACTGAAAGAATTCCCCCTGAGAACGGGAACTGGAGAAGGATGCCCACTGTCACCCCGTCTATTCAACACTGTTCTAGAGGTTCTAGCTAGAGCAATTAGGCAAGACTCAGAAATAAATGGCATCCGCATCGGCAAAGATGAAGTAAAAATCTCCCTATGTGCAGATGGTATGATCGTATACACAGAGAAAATCCTAAACATCCATAAGTAAACTACTGGAACTAATAGAAGAGTTCAGCAAAGTATCAGAACATAAGACAAACCTAAGTAAATTGGTAGGATTCCTTTACACCAACAAAGAGAACATCAAAGAGGAAATCACCAAATCAATACCGTTTACTAAAGCCCCAAAGAAGATAAAATACCTTGGAATAAATCTCAGCAGAGAAACAAGAGACTTATACAGAGAGAACTACAAGACCTTACTGCAAGAAACCAAAAGAGACTTACATAAGTGGAGAAACCTACTCTGCTCATGGACAGGAAGTCTTAACACTGTGCAAATGTCTTTTACCCAAAGCGATCCACACATACAGTGCAATCCCAGTACAAAATCCTGTGTCATTTTTTAATGAGATGGAGACACAAATCACCAACTTTGTTTGGAAAGGGAAGAAACCTCAGATAAGTAAAGCGCTACTGAAGAAGAGGAACACAGTGGCAGGCCTCACACTACCCGACCTTAGAACCTATTACACTGCCACGGTGTAGTCAAAACAGCCTGGTACTGGTACAAAAAGAGACATACAGACCAAAGGAACAGAATGGAGACCCCAGAAATATCAGCATCCTCTTACGAACAGTTAATATTTGACAAAGGCCCAAAGGTCATAAACTGGGGTAAAAACAATCTCTTTAACAAATGGTGTTGGCAAAATTGGATGTCCACCCGCAAAAAAAAACTGACACACGACCCATATCTCACACCTTACACAAAAACCAACTCAAAATGATCAAAGACCTAAATATCAAACCTAAAATGAAAAAGATCATGCAAGAAAAAATAGGGTCAACAATGGAAATTCTAATACATGGCTTAGACAGACTTCAAAATCTGACAAACAAAGCACAAACAACAGAAGAGAAAACAGGTGAATGGGAACCACTAAGAATCTAACACTTTTGCTCACCCAAAGACCATGTCCAGAGAGTTAAAAGACTACCTACAGAAGGGGAAAAAATACCTGGCAACTATATGTTGGACCGACGTCTGATTTCCATCATCTACAAGGTACTGCAAAATATCAACAAGAAAAAGGTGACTAACACAATTAAGCAATGGGCAAAGGAGATGGACACACGCTTCACCAAGGAAGACATCCTGGGAGCCAAAAGACACATGAGGAAATGCTCGCGATCATCAGCTATTAGAGGAATCCAAATCAAAACTACAGTGAGATCTAAAAGACCACAGCTGATGGTCCGAAGGCCTGGGAGTGTCCCTGGGAGCATGGCCCCTAGACCTGATGCTGCCCCTGATCATAAATCATTACTGAGATCAACTCGTCGGGCAGGAATGGGGACTCGGGGGCACAGAGTGACCATGTCGTGTGGGCACTTTATGGTTCTCTGCATCTATAGGATGTTGTCCTACTGGCCTCTTACTAGAGGGGAGTGGAGAGGGTGGAGAGGAGGGGACAGGAGATTGTTAAGAGGACAAGACATGTACAGAATGGAAAGGAGGAGTGTGCTATCACTAGGCAAGGAGAGCAGAAGGAGCTGCAGGTAGGCGGGCGTGCAAATTTAAGTTGGACTGTACTCTTTCACTCAATCACAATGGAAAAAAAAAAGGAAAAAACAGCTACGCTGAGATACCATCTCACCCCAACAAGGTTGGCCATAATCCAAAAAAACACAAAACAACAAATGCTGGAGAGGCTGAGGCGAGACTGGAACTCTCCTGCACTGCTGATGGGATTGCAAAACGGTACAGCCTCTTTGGAAACCAGTTTGGCACTTCCTTAACAAGCTAGAACTAGAAATACCATTTGATCCAGTAATCCCACTGGTCGGAATATATCCTGCAGAAATAAAGGCGATCACACGAACAGATACATACACACGAATGTTTACTGCAGCACTGTCCACAATAACAAAACGATGGAATCAACCTAGGTGCCCATCAACAGATGAGCGGGTAAATAAACTGAGGTACATATACTCAGCGGAACACCTGGTTTCAAAGGCAAGTCATCATGCTGAGTGAAATCAGTCAGCGCAAAAGGGCAAACATCGCATGAGACCGCTGCTACAAGGGAGGGAGAGGGTTGGGCACAGACTAGATAGTCGATAGAAATCTGGTTAGGAGAAAGCAGTGACAGCACACGGCAGAGAGTAGATCAACTTGACTGGACTTCAACCATAGACTGAAAGTTTTTCTAAACTCAACCTAATGTTTCAAAGGATAGAGTAGCAGGGACGGGGGTCTGGTGACCACGTATTCAGGGGACATCGAGGCTGTTTTAGTCACCTAGCGCTGCTCTAACAGAAATACTACAAAGTGGATGGCTTTAAAAGAGAGATGTTTGCTCTTACACAGTCCGGTAGGCTGCGAGTCCGAATTCAGGATGTCTGCTCCACGGGAAGGCTTTCCCCTTGTCAGCTCTGGAGGAAAGTCCGGTACTGCATCAGTCTTTCTCCAGGGAGCATCCTGGCACAGGAACCTCGGGTCCAAAGGACGCGTTCTTCTCCCAGTGCAGCTTTCTTGATGGCGTGAGGTTCCCAATTCTCTGCTTGCTTCCCTTTCCTTTCATCTCTTGTAGGATGAAAGGATAAAGGGTGGTGGAAGCCATACTCCCAGGGAAACACCCTTTACAGCGGAGCAGGGAGGTGATCTTATGAAGGGATTTACAGTCCCACCCTAATCCTCTAAGATACAGCATAGGAAAATCACACAATGGAGGGCAATCATAAAATATTGGGAATCACAGCCCAGCCACATGGCTACACACATCTTTGGAGGTTCAATCCATGACAGAGGCCAATTGGTGTAACTAGTCCATTGTTAAGAGTCTTCTGCACCCCATATTGGTGAGTGGCATCTTAAAAGCTAGCAAGGTGCCACCTGAGGTACACCAAATGGTCCCAACTCCTCCGGAACAGAGACCAGAAGAACCAGACGGTGCCCGGCCACCACCAAAGACAGCTGTGACGGGGGACACAATGTAGAGTCCCTGGGGCAACACGAAGAAAAGAGGTGTGCAGCCCAAGAACTCTGCTAAAAGACCTGAACTGGTGGTCCGACAGCCTGGAGGATCCCCTGGGAACATGGCCCCTAGGCCTGCGGCTGTCCCTGAGCGGAAACCAGTAATGAGTCGACTCTTCAGACAAGAATGGACTGGACTCAGGGACACAGTCTGACCCTATGATGTGCGTCCGTTATGGTTCTGTGCACTGACAGGAGGCTGTCCTACTGGTCTCTTTCTAGACGGGAGGGGGCGGGGAACAGATGCTTGTTAAGAGGATAACAGATAGACAGGAGTGAAAAGGCGGAGTGTGCTGTCACGGCGGGGGCGGGGGAAGCAGAGGGAGCTGCAGATAGGTGGGCACGCATAACCGATTTGGACTGTATACTTTCACTTAATCACAAACAAAAAACAAAAGACCAAAAAAAAAACCACGGCTTAGGTCAGTCACACGTTAGTCTTTAAAGTGACATCTTTAAAGAAGTTCCTAAACCAGAGGAAAATTGATGGCAAGGACCTTCCTCCAGAGCTGACAGAGAGAAAGCCCTCCCCGGGAGCTGGCACCCTAAATTCGGACTTCTAGTCTCATAGACTGGAAGAGGATAAACTTCTGTTAAAGCGATCCACTTGTGGTATTTCTGGTATACAGCCGTAGGTAACTAAGACACCTGTGCTGTCATTAATGGAAGCATGCTGAATCACTGAGCGTGTCTGATTTTTTGGTTGATAGCATGAGTTGTTTTTTCTTTGTCCCTTCTCCCACGAACCTACCGTTAAGTGTTTAGCGGTACATGTGAAATACCACTAATTTTACTCCAGAGTCCCCACGTGGGTTTCTTGGTACATAGGTGAAGCAAAAAAAAATTTTCAAGTCTCGATTCTTCTTAACCAAAAACTTCAGACGCCTCATTCAATACCCTGTAAAAAAGATATTTGCACCCACAAATGGTACTAGTCAAGGAAGCAGGCCCTATGAGTGGTGCAGCAGCTTCCCGATAAACCCCAGAGGCCAGCAAAGCGCGTGGTCGCTATAGGTGATGCGGTCACAAAAGCACGAAGTAGGACGACATAGAGAGAGAGAGAGAAAAAGAGAGAGAGCGCGCGACCCGGGTGGGGCTGGGGAACATCACAATCGGGGCGGGGCGTATGCAGATGAGCACGGCGCGCAGAGCCTGCTGGTCCTGCTCAGCCCGGACCCCCAGCGCCTGGTATCGGCAAGAGGCAGTTGTTCCCGGTCACTCCCCTGACTTCCGAGGTGGGAGGAACGGGAGCCGGGGAGAGAAGCGAGCGGGGGAGGCGCGAGGAAAGCGACCGTGTGTCTAGAGCGCGAGGCCCGCGAGGGTGCGGGTGGAGGCGGGAGGACCTAACTCATACTTACCTGGCAGGGGAGATACCATGATCACGAAGGTGGTTTTCCCAGGGCGAGGCTTATCCATTGCACTCCGGATGTGCTGACCCCTGCGATTTCCCCAAATGTGGGAAACTCGACTGCATAATTTGTGGTAGTGGGGGACTGCGTTCGCGCTTTCCCCTGTCATTTCACTGTTTAATGACAGCTTTCATGTTTCTCATAGTTTTCGGGATCTGTGTTTTCGCTTTCGGCCACGGCGGTCAGAAGTCGGCAGAGTGGGATACTGCTGGCCCCGAGCGGCGGTCTTGCCGTAGGTAGTCTTCGGAAAGCGCTCTGACACCTGCGAAGCTAGAATGCCCCTCACCGACAGCACACCACGGTGTTGCCTATTGCCTTGTGAATGCGAAGGCGGAATGCTTTCTACAGTATGTTTTTTTTTTTTCCCAGGACTGGGTCCTCCTGATAACGTAGTATGTGAGCTTGCTTCTGAGCAGCCTTCTATCCTGGCTGTCCTTCTTCCAAGACAGATTAGTTTGTTGTTCTGGCAGTCCATGGTATAGTTCAACATTCTTCCCCAACACATGATTCAAAAGCATCAATTCTTCAGTCTTTATTCATTGTTCAGCTTTCCCCTGTATTAGGCGATTGAAACAAACGAAACAACAACAGAACCAGGTCCTTCCTCGTCTGGCTCAGTCTGGGAGTTCAGCTGAAAACCTGTCCCCCACGGGTGACCCTGTCGGTAAAATACTGGATGCACAGTTTCCACCATCACAACAACACCTGGTTTGGTTTGGCTTGGTGCACCTATTCTCCATTTCTGTCGCGTTGCCTTCACAGGGCACCGTCTTATCCAAGTCTCAGTTGTACCTTGATGACATCTCTTTCATCCCTTCTCCTTTCCTAACTAGTGTATATGTACGAGAAGGAGCTCTTGGACGTGGAATCTGGGCTACGACATGAAGTGGACCCAAGACCAGGGTTGGAGGCACACAGATTTGTGTCTTCAAGCAGAGTAGGTAATTTCTCACACACTCAGGAAGTTGTGGTCTGGTGTTCAGTCATTAGTGTTCAACGCATCTTATCTGTTCTTGAGATAGTCTCTAAACTCTGGTGGGATATACTCAAGGTCATACTTTGGCTCTCGAGGACTCATTCTAACTTTCTCTAGTCTCAATTTGAACTTGCATATGAGCAACTGATGGTCTTGTTCTGACTACACTACTGATACGGAGCTTTCCCATCGTCTCTTTTCACAGACGTGGTCAGTTTGATTCCTGCATATTCCGTCTGGTGAAGTCCATGTGTACAGTTGCTTGTTTATGTTAGTGAAAGAAGGTATTGCCAATGAAGAAGTCGTTAATCTGTCAAAACTCTATCATGCAATCGATCGCTGGCATCATTCCTGTCACCAAGGCCGTATTTCCCAACTAGTTCTTTGTTTCCAACTTTTGCATTTCAATCACCAATGATTATCAACGCATCCTGACTGCATGTTTGATCGATTCTGGACTGCGGAGGCTGGTAAAAATCTTCAGTTTCTTCATCTTTGGCCTTAGGGGTTGGTGCGTAAATTTGAATAGTAGTGGTATTACCTGGCCCTCCTTATAGGTGTTTGGATGTTATCTTATCACTGACAGCTTTGTACTTCAGGACAGGGCTTGAAATGCTCTTTTTGACGATGAATGCAACACCATTCCTTTTCGAGTTTGCATTCCTGGCACAGTAGACCGCACCATTGTCGAATTCAAACTGGCCAGTACTGGTCCGTTTCAGCTCACTAATGCCTAGGATATTGATGTCTATGCATTCCATTTCACTTTTGACGATTTCTAATTGTCCTAGATTCATACTTCATGCGTTACACATCCAGTTATTAGTGGATGCTTACAGCTGTTTTTCTTCTCATCTTGAGTCGTGCCGTATCAGCAAATGAAGACCCCAAAGGCTTTACTCCATCCACGCCATTAAGGTCGACCCTACTTGGAGGAGGAGGCAGCTCCTCCCCAGTCGTCTTCCGAGTGCCTTCCCACCTGGGGGGCTCGTTTCCCAGCACTGTATCTGACAGCGTTCCACGGCTACTCGTGACATTTTCACTGACAAGAGGTCATTAGAAAGACGGGAAAGAAAGAAGACACCAAACTGGGTGTTAGAAGACTCTCAAACTTGCTCTTAAGCACGAGTAGCCAAAGCAAAAGGAAGGAATGACGAAGTAGAACAACTGAACAGAAGGATTCAAAGGGCAGCTTGAGAAGACAAAGTATTAGAACGCACGTGTGTGCGAAGAGCTGGAGATAGCAAATGAAAAGGGAAGAACACGTTCCGCATTGCTCAAGCTGAGAGAGCTGAAGAGAAAATTCAAGCCTCGAGTTGCAATGCTGAAGGATTTCACGGGGAAAGTATTAAACGACTCACTCGGGAAGCATCGAAAGAAGATGGAAGGAATACACCGAGTTACCAGAAAGAACTGGTTGACGTTCAACCGTTTCGGGAGGTAGCACATGATCGGGAACCGATGGTACTGAAGGAAGAAGTCGAAGCTGCACTGAAGGCATTGGCAAAAAGCGAGGCTTCAGGAATTGATGGAATATCAGTGGAGATGTTTCAACAGACGTATGGAGCTCTGGAAGTGCTCACTCCTCTATGCCAAGAAACTTGGAGGACAGCTCGCTGGCCAACTGGCTGGAAGAGATCCTTACTTATGCCCACTCCCAAGAAAAGTGATCCAAATGCAGAAATTATCGAACGGTATCATTAGTAGCACATGCAAGTAAAATTTTTCTCAAGATCATTCAAAAAGCGACTGCAACAGTACGTTGACAGGGAACTGCCAGAAATTCAAGCCGGATTCAGAAGAGGACGTGGAACCAGGGCTATCGTTGCTGACGTCAGATGGATCTTGGCTGTCGTCTACCTGTGTGTGTTTCATTGACTGTGCAAAGACATTTGACTCTGTGGATCATACAGATTATGGCTAGCATTGCAGAGGATGGGAATACCAGAACACTGAATTGCGCTCCTGAGGAACCTGTATGTGGATCAAGAGGCGGTCAGGCAACCAGAACAAGGGGATGCCGCTGCGTGGTTGAGGTGTGCATCGGGGGTGTATCCTTTCACCAAACCTTTTCACTCTGTATGCCGAACAAATAATCCGAGAAGTTGGACTGTATGACAAAGAACAAGGTGTCAGGATTGGAGGAAGACTTACTAACAATCTGCATCATGCAGATGACACAACCTCGCTTGCTGGAAGTGAAGAGGATTTGAAACACTTATTGATGAACATCGAAGACCGCAGTCTTCAGTATGGATTGCAGCCCAACACAAAGAAAACAAAAATCCTCACAACTGGACCAGTAAGCAACATCATGATAAATGGACAAACGATTGAGGTTGTCAAGGATTTCATTTTACTTGGTTCCACCATCAACACCCATGGAAGCAGCAGTCAACAAGTCAAAAGATGCATGGCATCGGGAAACTCTGCTGCAAAGGACCTCTATAAAGATGTCACTTTGAAGTCTAAGGTGCGCCTGACACAGGCCATGCTGTTTTCAACTGCATCGTATGAATGTGAAAGCTGGACGAGGAGGACTAGGGAAGACGGGAAGAACCGATGCCTTTGAATATTGGTGATGGAGAAGAATAGTGAATGTGCTGTGGACTGCCCCCAAACAAACAGGTCTGTTCTGGAAGAAGTACAACCAGAGTGCTCCGTGGAAGCAAAGATGGGGAGACCGTGTCTTACATGCTTTGGACCTGTTGTCAGGAGGGATCAGTCCCTGGAGAAAGACATCTTGCTTGGTAAAGTAGAAGGTCAGAAAGAAAAAAAAAAAAAAAAACCCACAAAAAGGACCCTAAGCAAGGTGGACTGACACAGTGGCTGCAACAGTGGGCTTAAGCACAAAAACAATTGTGGGCATGGCGCAAGACTGGGCGGTGTTCCGTTCTGTTGTGCACAGGGTCACTACGAGTTAGAAGTGACATGAAGGCACTTGACAAGAAGGGAATTGTGAAAACCCTGGTGGTGTAGTGGTTTAAGAGCTAGAGCTTCTAACCAAAAGGTTGGCCGTTCAAATCCACCAAGTGTTCCTTGGAAACTCTGTGGGGGGCAGTTCTACCCTGTCCTTTAGGTTCTCTACGAGTTGGAATCAACTCTGTGCAATGTTTGTTTTTGCAATGAAGGGAACTACCCATAGAAAAGATCATACACCTCCCTCTTCCCAGGAGTTGATTTGAGGCAGGGTTGGATAAACAGAAGCTTGGAGGTCCAGAGGCAGCAGGGACAGCAGAGAAAAAAGGAAGAGCGTCCTGTGAGAGAAATGAAATCGCCTTCAATTCCCCCATTTCCTCTTCCAGTTTTTCTCAGTCTTCCAGGCTATCCAAATCATTAGCTTTCCTCTTAGATCTCACTCCATTAATACCAGCAATTAATTTCCTTGGGGTGAGGCCTTTCTAAGGACCCCTACAAATACGTTAATTTATCTGTCCAGGCATGGACCAGTAACATGAAACACACCTCCCAAAATGGAGGGCACCAACAGACTGAAGAACAAGGTGGGCAGCTCCGGGAGGGCGGTGAAGTTTATTAGGGAGACCTATATACGAGGTCAAGTCCTGGGAAGCAGCCAGACCAGAGCAGATATCCCCACGCTCCACAGTGGGAAGGCCGAGGTTTTACAGTGGCAGGGTATAATAACGGTTACACGTCAGGGAGTTACCATAAGGAAGATTTAGCAAACTATAGTGAACTAGCAGCCCCCACCAGGCCACTCGTGTAGTGCCTCGCGAAGCTCGTTTCCCCTTTAATCCCTCCTTCTAGACTGGCTCTTACAATCTGGCTTGTTCTTCCTCCTGTGCCCTAGCACGAGACTGTTTCCTCCCTGCTTGGAACAGATACAGAAATGGAGTTGGCTTCCTGCTGTGTGGTGCCCCCCCCGCCCCGTGTGTGTGTGTGTGTGTGTGTGTGTGTGTGTGTGTGTGTGTGCGTGCAAAAGACAGAGAGAGTCATGTTTGCCTTTAGTTTGTCTATGTTAGGAACCCTGATACAGATACAGAAATGGAGTTGGCCTCCTACTGTATGGTGCCCCCCCATGCGTGTGTGTGTGTGTGTGTGTGTGTGTGCAAGAGACAGAGAGAGTCATGTTTGCCTTTCGTTTGTCTATGTTAAGAACCCTGAAATATGTACCTGTGACTATGGACCCATGATGTAGATTACCCTGATGCTGTGTGAGTTAGGCACAGACGTGATAGACCTTTATCAGACAAGACCAGAGGAACTAAAATCACATGAAAACACCCAGCTTTCCCACCTTCACTGAGAGCACGTCAGAGGCAACTGGACTTTTGAAAGAATCGAGGTGCCGGAGGCTTTGCCTGAGACTATCTCACTTCTCTGCCACCAACCCCAAAACTTAGCACCAAGGGACCTCCACACGGTACTGGATAAAGCTTGCATTCCGAGACCTCTCTCATTAGAGGGAAAAGACTGAGGTCTAAAGACTTGACCTCTAACCATTGGAGCAACATTGTAGTTGTTAGCTTTGATTATCTGGTCACTGAATATTGTAGGATCTTATCTGTGCACCTGGCATGACCCCCTTGCAATAAACTGAACAAGTTCATGCAATATAAACTTCAGCGTTTGCCTATTTTAAAATGAAACGCTGCAGGGCAATGCGTCTTTCCCTTTCGACATCAGCAAAACATTCAACATTTTTTTTTTTTTTTTTTTTTTAAGATTCGTATTTTACTCTTTGGAGTCCTAGTGGTGCAACAATTAAGCAAGTGGCTGACAACTGCAAGGTTGGTGGTTGGAACCCACCCGCAGCTCTATGGGAGAAAAGACCTAGCAGGGGAAAGGTTAGAGCCCAGTAAACCCGATGGGGCGGTTGTGCTCTGTCACGTGAGTTGCTAGGAGTTGGAATAGGCACCCACCACCACCAACAAGAATTTCATAGTGCGTGTATCCCAGTGGGAGTGAGCTCAGGGAAGCTTTTGACAAAGGAATTTAGGAGAGGGAAACGACAACATCAGTGGCCTCTTTTCCTAAAACTCGTCCCAGAAGCTCTTGGGGGAAGAATACGGAATTAATTAATCTGTCCCGGAAGAAGCACAGCCAGAATTCTTCTTAGAAGCAAGCAAGGGTGGCGACACTGTCTTGCTTGCCTAACCTTGGACATGTTATCAAGCCGGACCGGTGCCTGGTAACAGCAGAAGGTCGGCGAAGAGAAGTTTTTCACCAGCACCATGACTCAAAGGTACCAGTGTTGCTTTGGGCTTCTTTCTTCATGGTCTGGCTCTCACACGCACAAGAGAATTGAAAACACCGTGGCTTGGGGTGAGAATGCATCTTGAATCAAAGTGGCAAAATTGCTTTCCCGACACTCTAAGCTGGTAACCTGCAGCAGACTTCGGGGGCAATCTCTTCATCACTGCCTACAACAGGCGTTAACAGCGGGCCCCAGCAAAACAGAGCCACCGCGAGTGACTCCCAAGCCCCGTAACCCACCGCTGAGTTCACGGGGAAAAACGACAGTCTGAACGAGCAACAACTGGACTAGGAAAGAAATCTGCCTTTCTAAACACAAAAACGTCGGGGGGAGGGGAAGCGCGAACGCAGCCCCCCACTGCCACAAATTATGCAGTCGAGTTTCCCACATTTGGGGAAGTCGCAGGGGTCAGCACATCCGGAGTGCAGTGGATAAGCCTCGCCCTGGGAAAACCACCTTCGTGATCACGGTATCTCCGCTGCCAGGTAAGTATGACTTCCTCCCCGCGCCTCCACCCGCACCCTCGCGGGCCTCGCGCTCCTGACACACGGTCGCTTTCCTCGCGCTGCCCCCGCTCGCTCCTCTCCCCGCTCCCCTTCCTCCCTCCACGCCTGCCAGGGGAGTGACCGGGAACAACTGCCTCTCGCCCTACCAGGCGCTGGGGGTCCGGGCTGAGCAGGACCAACGGGCTCTGCGCGCCGTGCTCGTCTACATACGCCCCGCCCCGATTGTGACGTCCACGGCGCCACCCAGGTCGCCCCCTGTCTCTCTCTCTAGTCCTACTTCGTGCTTTTGTGACCGCATCATCTACAGTGACCACGCGTTTTGTCGGCCTCTGGCGTTTATCGGGAAGCTGCTGCACCACCCACAGGGCCTGCTTCCTTGACTAATACCAAAGAAACGGTTGTGTGTGCAAATCTCTTTTTACAGGGTATTGAATGAGACGTCTGAATTTTTGGTAAGAAAAATACAAACTTGGAAAAAAAAACTGATTGTGGTAAAGTACACAACCCAAGTTAATTTTGCATGCCCGCCTCTCCGCAGCTCCTTCTGCGCTCCTCGCCGGTAGCAGCACCCTCCTCCTTTTCCTTCAGACTCACCGAATCCTCTTTACAAGCTCCTTCCCCCTCTTCGCCACCCTCTTCTCTCCCATCTAGAGAGAGACCAGTAGGACAGTAGCCTACAAAAGCAAGAGGCCATAAAGTACACACACCGTGTGGTCACACTGTGTCCCCGAGTCCAGTCTATCTTTGTCCAGAGAGTTGATCTCAGCAGTGTTTTCTGGTCAGGGGCAGCAGCAGGTCTAGAGGCCACGTTCGGAGGGGACCCCCCAGGCTGTGGTCTTTAAAAGTTCTGGAGCTGCACCCCTCTTTTCCTCGTGTTGCCACAGGGACTCAACATCGCGTGCCCCATCACGGCTGTCTGTGGTGGTAGCCGGGCACCATCTGAGTATTCTGGTCACATGCTGACCGTTCACACGGGCCCTTCTGTCTCCTGACTTCGTTTTTCCTCAGTGTCTTTGTTGTTCTCGGTCATCATCTGTTCCAGACGAGTTGGGACCATTTGGTGTACCTCAGATGGCAGCTTGCTAGCTTTTAAGACCCCAGACACCACTCACCAATATGGGGTACAGAACACTCTCTTAGCAGCAATAGGCTGGTTACACCATTGGCCTCGATGTCCCCAGACAGCATGGTCCCCAGACCCCGCCCCTGCTGCTCTATCCTTGCAACATTGGCTTGAGATCAGAAGAGCTTTCAGTTTATGGTGAAGTCCGCTCACTGCTTTCACCTAACCGAATTTCTATTGCCTATCTAATCTATGCCCAACCCTGCTCCCTCCCTACCCTTGTAGCCCTCAAAAAAGCGTTTTCTTCTGTGCATAAGTCTATTTTTAAGTTTGTTTCACATACATACCAAGAGACCCCGTGGGGACTCTAGGGTGCAATTAGTGGTAGTTCATATGTACCACTAAACACTCAGGCTAAGTTTGTGGGAGGGGAACAAGACAAAAATAAAAATAAAAAGAATTCCGTACTACCAACCAAAATATCAGACACACTCAGTGACTCAACATGCTTCCCTGATTGACGGTGCGTGTGTCTTAATTATCTAGGGCTACTATACCAGAAATACTGCTCGCGGACGGCTTTAACAAACAGAAGTCTAGGCCTTCTTTCCCAGTCTATGAGACTTAGAAATCCTAATTTAGGGCACCAGCTCCAGGAGAGGGCTTTCTCTCTATGTCAGCTCTGAGGGAAGGTCCTTGCCATCAATTTTCCTCTGGTTTAGGAGCTTCTTTAAGATGTCACTTCAAAGACTAAGGGGAGCCTGACCCAAGCCACGGTGTCTTTAATCGCCTCACATGCTGTGGAAAGACGGGCATTGTCGCTGTCTCGATCTGTCCAAGTTCATGTCAGTGAAGCAAGACACTTCGATACGCTTGTGACTGGCTGCTTCTGATCAGTGTAAGGTTTTGAAGTTCACTCATTCTGTTGCATGTATCCATAGGTTACTCCTTTTTATTGCTAGATAATATGCGCAGAGACAATTCCTCTGTGAGAAGAAGAATTGACGCCTCCGAGTCACGGTGTTGGCAAAGAACATTGCACACGAGTACACGGTGGACTGCCAAAATCTGTCGGTAGAGCAAGAACGCTCCTTAGAAGTGAGGATGGTGAAACTTTTTGGCTCACATTACTTGGGACATGTCACCAGGAGGGATCGGCCCCTGGAGAAGGACATCCTCCAAAAAGAGGAAGACCCTCAACGAGATGGATTGACACAGTGGCTGCATCGGTGGGCTCCGCATAACAACAATCACGGTGGTGACACAGACCAGGCAGCGTTTTGTTCGGCTGTGCACAGGGGTGCTGTCTATGAGCTGAAATCCACTGAACGGCACCTGTTTTAGTCAGCGAGGGCTGCTCTAACAGAAATACCACCAAGTGGATGGCTGTGATAAAGGAAAGTTCATTCTTACATAGTCCGGTAGGCTGCAAGTCCATATGTCGGCTCCAGGGGAAGGCTTTCCCCTTGTCGGCTCAGGAGGAAAGTCCGGTACTGCATCAGTCTTGGTCCAGGGAGCCTCTTAGCACAGGAGCCTCAGGTCTGAAGGACACACTCTTCTCCAGGTGCTGCTTTCTTGACGGTGTGAAGTTCCCAGTTCTCGGCCTGCTTCTCTTTCCTTTTATCTCTTGCAGGCTGAAAGGATTAAGGGTGGGGCAAGCCACACTCCGGGGAAACTCCCTTTACAGTGGAGCAGGGAGGTGATCTTACAAAGGGATTTACAGGCCCACCCTAACCCCTTAACATACAGCATAGGAAAACCACAACGTGGAGGACAGTCACAAGACACGGGGAATCACGGCCCAGCCACATGACCACACATATTTTCGGGGGGACACAATTCGATCCATGACAGCACCTAACCACAGCAGGAGCTTCTCAGCACGGGGACCCCACTTCCAAAGGACACACTCTGCTCCTTGTAAGGCGAGGTAGGGTAGACGTATGGGCACCGACTGTAAGGCGACGTAGGCTAACCGTATGGGCGGCAGTCAGAGAGAAGAAGAGTGAGAGTCAGCGGTAGGACAGAGTTTACTGGTGCGCTGCCGGGCGGACTCGGCCAGCTCCAAGGTAGGAGTCCGGGAAGCAGCGCTTTCAGGTTGGGGAAGGGGGTTGACAGAGAGGCGGAAGGTTCCGCCCAGCGTCGACCTTAGCGGGGGCATGGGGGAAAAGGCGGGAGCCAATGAGACTCAGGTACCGAGGAAAACAATGGGGGGCTTTCCGGGAAGGGAGGGGTTGGTCACGTTCTGATGATTTCCAGGAACTGCATCCTGGTTGTGATGTCCAGGTACGGCCCAGCCCGCCTGACACTCCTAGCCCGACTTTCCTGGCGGTATGAGGTCTGTCTCTCTGCTGGCTGCTCTCTTTAATATCGATCTCAAAAGAGACTGATTCAAAATACAACCTAATGTTATCGAGTCCAGCCTCATTAAGATAACTGCCCCTGATCCTGCCTCGTTACTACCATAGACATAGGATTTACAACACTTTGGAAAATTACATCAGATGACAAAGTGGTGGGGGATCATGGCCTTGCCAAGGGGACATACATTTTGGGAGGATGCAATTCAATCCACGACAATGCGATACCCACACAAAACTCAAAGCAGAAAATCATGGGGTCACCAAAGGGTTAAAGTACATGAGAGACCCACCTGTGTTCCGGAGAGGGGGGTGGGAGCTAAGGGTGGGGTGGAGGCGGGATGGGAGAGGAGGGGGAGAGGGAAGGGAGGGGGGAACAGTTTCTTGGCCAGCCCTGTGTCTGGGTCCTATCTGTGGGGGAACCCACTAAGGGTGTGTTAGGTCTGGGTTCCAGTTGGTTCTTGCCTTCACTGCAGCAAAAAGAAGGATGCAGCCCGAATTCATCCTGGAGTAACCCAAACCTTCCTTTGCTTTTGTTTTGTTGAGAGGCCTTTTGTTGTTTATTTCTACTTGAAGTACTCGCTGTTGTTTTGTGGCATGCGTCTTCTTACTGCTGACCTTGTTTAGAAAGTATCCTTTTTCATGAAAGCTGTTTTAAAACAATGTCATTAAGATACTTCATTTGCCATAAAATGCACCTGCTTTAAGCATACATTCTAGAAGCATCTACAGATCTGTACACCCACAAAAGTACTACCACAATGAAGACCTGAGAACATTTCCATCACCTTAAAAAGTCCCTTCCCAGGGACATAATGCAGAGTCCCTGAGGCAACACGAGAACAAGAGGTGTGCAGTTCAAGAGCTCTACTAAAAGACCCGAATGGAATGGACGGTCCGACAGCGTGGAGGGTCCCCTAGGGACTGTGGCCCCTAGACATGCTGCTGGCCCAGACCAGAAACCAGCACTGAGGTCAACTCTTCAGACAAGAACGGACTGGACTCGGGGACACAGTGTGAGTGTATGGTGTGTGCACCTTATGGTTTTAGACATTTATAGAAGGCTGTCCTACTGGTTTCTTTCTGGTTGGGACAGAATGGAGTGGAGAGGAGGGGACAGGTGCTCACTAACAGGACAGTAGAAGTATAGAGCAAAAAGGAGGAATGTGCTGTCACTGAGTGAGGAGAGCAGATGGAGCTGCAGAAAGACGGGCGTGCGAAATCGATTTGGATTGTATACTTTGACTTAATCACACACACAAAAGTCTAAATAAAAAAAAATAAAAGTTCCTTCCCAGGCAATCCCCCCTCAGCTCCAAGCAACTGCTGATCGTTCTCTGTCACTGTGTTGATCTTTCCAAGTTTCAGGTCAATGAAACTGCACACTATGATACTTTTGGGATTGGCTTCTTTTGATCAACTTAATCTTCTGAGGTTCACTCATTCTGTTGCACGTCTATCAGTAGCTGATTCCTTTCTACTGCTGGATCACATGTCCAGACATAATTTCTCTGTGGGAACAAGACCTGGCGATCTGTTTCCGTAAAGCTTATAGCCTCGAAAACCCGATGTGACCGTGATATTCTGTCACTGTGCCGTGGGGTCACTGTGAGTCAAAATCAACTTGATGGCACCCAAAAACAAGAAAATATTCCGTTATCTAGGGGAACCTCATACCATCCAGAAAGGAGCACTGCGAGAGGAGTGCGTCCTTCAGACCTGAGGTTCCTGAGGCACGACACTCCCTGACCAATGACTGATGCAACACAAGGCCTTTCCTCCAGAGCCGACAAAGAGAAAACGCTTTCCCCTGGAGTGGACACCCTGAATTCAGACTTGTAGCCTCCCGGACTGTGCAAGAATAAAAACCTGTGTTTGTTAAAGCCCCCCCACCTCACAAGGTCCATTATCTAGACATGCCACTGGCTGTTTTTCCCTTCATTTGTTGATCAGCATTTGTCTTAAATTATCTAGTGCTGCTGGATGACTTTACCTAAGAGGTGTTGGTTCTCTCACAGCCTAGGAGGCTAGAAGTCCAAATTCAGGGTCCAGCTCCAACGGAAAGCTTTCTGTTTGTTGAAGACGAGGGAAGGTCACTGTCATCCCTCTACCCCTGATCTAGGAGCTCCTCAGTTCAGGGACCCCAGGTCCAAAGGACACATTTGCTCTCTTGGTCTCTGGAGGTCCCTCTGTCTCTCCGCTCACTTCTCTTTTCTATCTGGAATGAGAGTGACTCCAGACCCAATCTGACCTTGCAGACTGAGTCCTGCCTCGCTAACATAACTGCCTCTAACGGAGCCTAATTAGCTTCAAGAGGAAGGACTTGTAAGGCACAGGAGAACCACAACAGAGCACAGAGTGTTGGACGGATCACACCAGACGGGGCATCCTTGTCTAGCCATGTGGACACACGTTTTCGGAAGAAACAAATTAATCCCTAAGCATTGTTTCGACTTTCTTTTAGTTCTTTTAAATAAAGTTGCTATGCCTAGTACCGCATATTTCTATGGATTGCATTTTGTCCCCAGAAAAGGTGGACCATCTCGGCTAGGCCATGACTCGCAGTATCGTGAGGCTGTCCATTTTGTGGTCCAACGTGATCGTCCTGTGCGTTATAAATCCTAACGTCCGTGATGTTAATGCGGCCGGATTAGAGGCAGTTATCTTAATGAGACAGGACTCCATCTACAGGATTGGGTTGTATCTTGCATCATTCTCAAGAGACAGCCTAATCCTTAAGAGAGTCAAGCAGAGAGGGGAGCGCCTCATACCACTGAGAAAGAACTGTCCGGAGCGGAACACGTGCTTTGGACTCGGGGTCCTTGTGCTGACAAGGTCCGAGACCAGGGGAAGATTGATGACAAGGTCCTACCCCTGGAACGGACAGAGAAAGTCTTCCCTAGAACTGCTGCCCTGCATTCAGACTTCTAGGCTACCGGACCGGGAGGAACTCAATTGCTCTTTGCTAATAGCATCCACTTGCGATCTTTCTGTTACTCGAGAACTAGATAACAAAGAGAGTTTTTCATTTCTCCTGAATACACACCTAGGAATTGCTGGGTCCCGTGGTAAGTGTGCAGCCCTGAGGGCACAGCGGCTAAGAGCTAGGCTGCCAACCTAAGTGTCAGCAATGCAAATCCACGGTCACTCTTCGGGCTAATTCTCCTCTGGGTCGCTGTGAGCCAGAAGTGACTCAGCAGCACTGGCTTCGGGTGAAACGTAAGCAGCCCTGGTGGTGCAACGCTTACCTGCTAACTGAAAGGACAGTGGCTGGAACCCACTGGACGCTCTGAGGGAGAAAGGACCTGGCCGTCTGCTCTGGTGAAGATTACAGCCTAGGAACCTTCCGGGGCAGCTCTGTCTAGAGAGGTGCTCTGCGTCAGGATCGACTTGATGGCACAGAAACAACGGCAAGCATGTGTTCAGCTGCATGAGATTGCCAGCCTGTTTTCCAAAGTGGCTGTACGATTTTACATCGTCCCCAGGAGGGTGTGCAAGTTCTCCTGGCTCCGCATCTCCCCCAAAGCTTGACGCTGTCCGTCTTTTTCATTCTAGACATTCTGGGGGGTGTTTAGTGGCGTTTCTTTGTTGTTTCAGTTGCATTTCCCTGTTGTGATGGTCTCAGCATCTTTTCCGTGCATATGCATACCGCCATTTGTGTATCTTCTTTTGTGCTGTCGGAATCTTTTGCAGTGAGGCTGAAGGTCACCTGGTTCTTCAGCTGTGAGAACAGTGTGTGCACCTTGGACATAAACCCGGAGCAAAAGGGACATAACCACTTCAGAGTACATCTAGTAAGGCCAGAGTGAACCCTGAGATTTCTAACCTTTAAGAAAGACAGCTGAAGAGCTAACCAGTCCTTTCAACGGAAGCCAGGTGGCTTATGGAAAGAATAAAAGGTAAATTCGTTAGTACATTAGAAGATGTAAAACGCTACTAAGAAATGAAGAGAGGAGAGAGGGGTCAGGAGTTGGGGGGAAGGGAAGGTTACCTTTTTGCTTAGGGTGGTCAGAAGAGGCCTCAGTGAGAAGATAGGTGAGCACAGACTCGAAGGAGACGAGGGAGCGGTTGTATCTCCTCAGATCCCTTCTGATTCAGAGCAGCTCTGCAGGACAGAGTGGAACAGGATGGTCCCCATCGGGTTTCCCAGCCCTTAATCCTTAAGGAGCCCTGGTGGCACGGTGATTCCAGACTGGACTGTTACCCTCCGGTTCGCAAGTCTGAATCGCCCAGCTGCTCCTGTGAACCTCTAGGGGGCAGTGCTACTCGGGCCCGTGGAGTAGCTGGGAGTCAGACTCGACCCGAGAGCAAGGGGTTGGGTTCGGGAGTCTGGAGGACAGCAAGGTCGCTCCCTGTGCGGGGGGCAGAGTTAAGGCAAGAGATGAGTAGAAAATTCAGTCAAGAGAAGTACCTGGTTGGGGAAACTGCTGTGGTACGCAGGTGGAGAAGAAATGCTGGGGAGCGGCCCTGTTCGCAGGGCAACTCCAGTCAGTGCTAAGTTTCTCGAGAAGAGGCTTGGAACTCTATGGCAGTCGAAGGACGTCACGGGCAAGACCGGAATTGTTTTGAAAGAGTGCATGTTAATTAAACTGACGCAGGGAGTTCAGGATGAGGACATTCAGGAGAGAAAGGTAGTAAGTTTGCCTTCGCGACCGGAACCCCCCACCTGGTCCATACAAGTTCGAAAGGCAAGAGGATCGTGACGCCTATGTTCCTATTTGAAGTTGTGGGACTACCGGGACTTTGGCCAGGAGCAGTGCAGCACCTGGACAAGAACCTTGTTGGTTCAACGAGGGTGTGCCCACAGTAGAAGCAAGTTAGGCGAATCGGAGGCGACAGTGACTGACTCCGGGATGTCAGAGACCGCTTTCTAGCTCGAGACCGTGCTCACACTGTCAGTTATCTGTCATTCAGGACCGAAGCAAGTCAGGGGAAAGCGCGAACGCAGTCCCCCACTACCACAAATTATGCAGTCGAGTTTCCCACATTTGGGGAAATCGCAGGGGTCAGCACATCCGGAGTGCAATGGATAAGCCTCGCCCTGGGAAAACCACCTTCGTGATCATGGTATCTCCCCTGCCAGGTAAGTATGAGCTGCGCCCCACGCCTCCACTCACACCCTCGCGGGCCTCGCGCTCTTGACACACGGTCGTTGGCCTCGCGCCGTCCCCGCACCCCCGCATCCTCGGCTCCCCTTCCGCCCGCCTCGGCAATCAGAGCAGTGACCGGGGACAACCCGATCTCGCCGATCCCAGGTGTGGGGGTCCGGGCTGAGCAGGACCGGCGGGCGCTGCGCGCCCTGCTCCTCTGCATACGCCCCGCCCCGACCGTGACGCCCTGGCTCCGTCACCCGCCTCGGGACCGACCAGGATTCGCAGAGACGTTGTCCGCGGGCTCCGGGGAGGCCGTTTGCGGAGGGCGTCTTCGGTTAGCGCTCCGCTTTGATTTCCCCTTCTTGTGAGCAAAAACTTTTCAGCCTTGTCGTTCCCGAGTCACTTCGAAACCACCCTCACAAGAGGTCATCCCCTGGGCTTTTCGTCTCATCCCGCTGGGATTGTGCCAAGCGCAGGACCGGAACTCGAAGAGCCGTGCTTGCCTGCGGAGGCCCAGCCCTGACTGGGACGAACCCCGCCCTCCACTTTTTCAGTCTTGTAGCCTGGAAGGGTATCTGGGTCTCTCTGGTTTTGTCTTGTTTTTCCGTGTGAAATTGTTTCAACCCTCTTTCATGACGTATTCCTGAAAAGTGAGCTATCTCTTTAAAACTATGGGATAACTTGATATCCTGTGAAAGGAAAACTTGAATGGACCATCAGGACAGAGCATCCATTCACTGAGGAGTATGCCGTACTCAAGAAGTACCTTGAACTGAAGGTGCCACATTGTCCTGTCTCTGTGTCTCTCGGTCTCTCTGTCTCTCGGTCTCTCTCTCTCTCTCCGTGTTGGGGCAGAGGGAATAAAGTTGCCCTTCCTTTTCCACAGAAGAACACTCCTTTCCAGGAATGGCCAAAAGCCAAAGGCACTGCCGGTAAGTCGATGCCGACTCATAGTGAGCCTGTAGGACAGAGTAGACGTGCCCCCTAGAGTTTCCAAAGAGTGCCTGGCTGATTTGAGCTGCTGACCTTTTTGGTTAGCAGTCAGAGCACCTAACCACTGCACCACCAGGAGGGTGACCGTGTTCAGTATGCCTCCTCCCCAGACTGGGGTAGGTAAACTGTTAAAATGTTTGTTCATTGGTGGTTGTTAACTGTGGAGCAAAACAAACCAGGGAGGAGATCTCTGAGTTTCTGTCCAACCCCAGACCCTTCTGGTTGCTTCAGAAGGGTGGAAACAGGGTAGATGCCCATCTACAGATGGATGGATAAACTATGGTACACACACACCGTGGAGTACTACAGAGTGATAAAGGACAGGGATACATCTGTGAAGCATCTCACAGCACGGTGGACTCTGGAGGGCATCACGCTCAGTGAAATAGGTAAATCACAAATGGGCAAATACTGTATGAGACCACTACTGTAAAAAACCCACGAAAAGGGGTATAGACAAAAATAAGCAATCTTTGATGGTTATGAGAAAGGGGAAGGGTGGGGATGGAAAACTACTAGCTAAGTGGTAACTCTGGGTGAAGGGTGAGACAATAGATGGTACTGAGGAAGTCAGCACAGCTTGCCCAAGGCAAGCTCGTGGAAGCTCCTTAGACACACTGAAACTCCCTGAGGGACCAAATTACTGGGCTGAGAGCTGTGGGGACCCTGGTCTCTGGGAACACCTAGCTCAACTGGCATAACATAGTTTAGAAAGCCAGAGTTCTCCATTGCACTGTGATGAGTGGGGCCCTGTCGTGGATTGTGTCTCCCCACAATATGTGCATCAGTTTGACTGGGCCGTGCATCCCAGTGTTGTGCGGTTGTCCTCCAACAAACAGAAGGTATCTTCTCACAGTCCAGCAGGCTGAACCTCCAGAGCTTGTCTGCGGGTTCTAACATCTTGGTACATGTGACAAGTCTTCATCTCTACGCGTAGTTAACGAGGCAAGATCAGATGCTGTTAAAGACGGGTAGGGTGGGGTCTGACATTCCAGCCATGACCCCAGTCCAGTGCAACGGGAGTTTCCCCTGTGTGTGGCCTCAACCACCTTTCATCTTACAAGACATGAACGGGAAGTGAGCAGAGAGTGGGGGCACCTCATGCACCTCAAGAAAGCAGCACCAGGAGCAGAACCAATCGAAAGAGGAAGCCTTCCCCTGGAGCTGACGCCCTGAATTTGGACTTCTAACCTACTGAGAAACAAAAACAAGCCAAACCCACTGCCATCGAGTCAATTCTCACTCACAGTGACCCTGTAGGACAGAGCAGAACTGCCCCATGGCGTTGCCAAAGAGTGCCCGAAGGCTGCGTGCTCCGTTGAAGATAACCCTCCCAACAGAGGACCGTCTTTCAGTCCAGGGTATACGAGTAGCTGCGCTCCACCCTTAGAACCCGCAAACGAGTTCTGGAGGTTCAGCCTGCCAGACTGGGAGACGCTAAACTTCTGTCCGTTAAAGACATCCACTTGTGGTATTTCTGTTATAGCAGCACTAGATAACTAACCGAAAAAACAAATCTGCAGCCGTCAGGTCGACTCCAGCTGACAGCAACCCTATAGGACAGAGTAGAATTGCCCAGCAGTCTACAGATCAAAAGACAGATCGCACTGGGAAAATCTACTGCGAAAGACCCCTTCAGAGTGCTGAAAAGTAAAGATGCCACTTTCAAGACTAACGTGCACCTGACCCAAGCCGTGGTATATTCTGTGGCATCACGTGCATGCGAAAGCTGGACGGTGAATAAGGAAGACGGAAGAAGAATTGACGCCTTTGAATTGTTGTGTTGCAGAATGTCGTACACCGTGGACTGCCAAAAAAATGAACAGATTTGTCTCGGAAGAAGTACAACAGGGTGCTCCTTAGAAGCAAGGATGGTGACACTATGTCTTGCATGCTTTGGATATGTTGTCAGGAGGGATCAATCCCTGGAGAAGGACATCATGCTTGCTAAAGTGGAGGGTCAGCGTAAAAGAGGTGGAGTGACTCAGTGGCTGCAACGATGGGCTTAAGCATAAAGATGATTGTCGGCATGGATGGAGCAGAGAGGAATAGTGTGCAGTCACCGGACAGGGAGAGCAGCGGAAGCTGCATATAGGGGGGCATGTAAATTTACATGTGAATGTACATTTTCACTCAGTTATGTTAAATAAAAATAAAAAAAAAAAGATGATTGTCGGCGTGGCACAAGACTCGGCAGTGCTTTCTTTGGTCGTGCACCGGGTCACTGTCAGTTGGAACCAACTGGACGGCACCTAACAACATAACAGCACGGAGACTCCAAGGAGCGTCTGGTGGATCTGAACTGCTGCCCTTTTGGTGAGCAGCCACAGCAGTTAACCACTACATCAACAAGGTTTCCAGGTGACTAAGGCAGATCTTAAAAGCTCGTGAGGAGCCATCTGAAATATTCCACTGGCTTCACCCCATCAGGAGTAAGGGAGACCACGAGTACTGAAGCCTCCACCAGGCTATGTCCATCACAACTAGATGGTGCCCGGCTACCACCGTCCGCTGCTCTGACAGGGATCTCAATAGAGGGCCCCAGACAGAGCTGGAGAAAAATACAGAACAAAATTCTAACTCACACACACACAAAAAAGGGCAGACTTCCTGATCTGACAGAGGTTGGAGAAACCCCGAGAGTGTGGCCCCCAGACACCCCTTTGCCTGAGCAACGAAGTCACGACTGAGCTTCGCCCAGCGCTCAAAGATTAGACAGGCCCCTGAAACAAAATGACCCTCATGGGACACACCAGCCCAGGGACAAGGACTAGCAGGGAGGAGGAGACAGGAAAGCCGGTCATAGGGAACCCAAGGATGAGAAGCGAGAGTTGATCTGTTGTGGGGTTGGTGACCACTGTCACCAACCATGTATGCCGATGGTTTAATGAGACGCTAGGTTGTTCTGTAAACTTTCATCTGAAGTATACAATAACCGAAACCAAACCCATTGCCATCGAGTCTATTCCAACTCATAGTGACCCTACAGGACAGAGCAGAACTGCTTCCGAAGTTTCCAAGGAGCGCCTGGCGGATTTCAACAGCCAACCTGTTGGTTGGCAGGCGTGGCACTTGACCACTGGGCCACAGGGTTTCCAAAGTACAATAAGAAAAAGACCAAAAAGGCACTGTAATGAAAAAAGAATGGCTTAATAAGTGGATATTGCCAAAGAGATTCTCTGACAGAATTTTAGTACAGTGATCAGAATCAAGAAAATGGCCTTGACTCAATAGTCTTACTCCACAGACGGTATTCACTGTTTCACCAGTTGTCTCAATAATGTCCTTTAGAGCAAAGGAAAATTCAAAATCACGTGTTGCATTCAGTCACCATGTCTCCACAAACCTTTAACCTGAAGCGGTCCCGGAGTCCTTCGAATTGCATGCCGTCGGTGTTTTTGAAAACTACAGGCCGGTTATTTTGCGGAGTGGCCCTCTTTGGACTGGGTCCTGTGTTTCCTCAAACAGGGATGCATTCGTGACACCAGTGCTGTGTAACTGGTGCCCTTCTTGGATACCCTGGTGGCGTAGCAGTTCTGTGCTACGGCTGCTAACCAAAAAGTCAGTCGTTTGAATCTACCAGGTGCGCCTTGGAAACTCAACAGGGCGGTTCTACTCTGTGCTGTGGGGTCTGAGTCAACTCCACGGCAGTGGCTTTGGTTTGATTTTCGGTGTCCTTCTCAGGGCATCACATGAGGAAGCATATGTTGTGAATTTGTGCAAGCACTGGCGGAGTTAACAGTGGCCACGCGTCATGGATTGAACTGTGTCCCCCTCGAAACTGTGTGTAGCCATGTGGTTGGGCCACACTTCCCAGTATTTTACGATTCTCCTCCATTTTGTGATTTTCCTATGCTGCATGTTAAAGGTTAGGGTGGGACTGTAAAGCCCTTCATGGGATCACCTCCCAACTCCACCGTAAAGAGAGTTTCCCCGGAGTGTGTCTTGCACTGCCCTTTATCCTTGCATCCTATAAGAGATAAAAGGAAAGGGAAGCAAGCAGGCAATTGGGAACCTCACACCATCAAGAAAGCAATACACGGAAAGAAGCACGTCCTTCAGACCTGAGGGACCTGTGCCAAGATGCTCCCTGAGCATAGACTGATGCTACAGAAGGCCTTTCCTCCAGAGCCGATAAGGGGAAAAGCCTTCCCCTGGAGCAGACATCCTGAATCTGGACGTGTAGCCTACCAGACGGTGTAAGAATAAGCTTTCCTTTGTTAATTAAAACTGTCCACTCTGTGGTATTTCTGGTACAGCAGCACTAGGTGACTAAAACACCATGTTACTGCAAACCTAAGCAGAATTCTTGCTGCATGCTGGAAACAGCCAGTCTTTGAGACTGGGTGAGATGAAAAGCAAGACTTTTAGTTACCCTTGGTACACCGGGAGACAGAGGGGATGCATTCCTCCAAAGTCCGTATCCACTCGGGGAAAGATTGCAAGCTTTATAGTTGCCAAGGCTAAGCAGGTAGTTATGATTATTCAAGAGTTTTCTGGAAAGGGGGGTTAGTTTCTAGAGAAGTGGGCAGGAACAGGCTAACGAGGTTGCGTGCACAGCCGGGCACCAAGATGGATTTCGGAGCAAAGGTTTCTGGGCCCTAGGGCAAGACCTATTATGGGTTGCTCTGCTTGCACGATTTCTTGCTCTCCATGTTTGAATCCCCAGACAGGTTGGGATTCCCAGCGTTGGGAATAGAATAGCATGAAACGGGGGCAGAGACGCACCAGTCCTAAAGCCCAGTGAAGTTTATTTGAAGAGAAAGACAGTGGGGTCTGAACTGAGATGTGATTCAGTTTTTATAGCTTTAAAGTTCTGATGAAGTGAGGGGTTACTTGATGGAAAAGTTATTTATGGTTTTACAGCTATACCAGGTGGGACATATCAGCCTGTTTCGTATCATACCTGTGGAGCATACAGACCAGGCTGTTTTCAGCTAATGGCGAGGTCTGATCACTGGATAAGACGACCTCCCTGAATTCCAGGGACAGGGTTCCCTCACCCAGGGCACTCCCAGTGGAAAGTCATACCGCAGTTAAGGTGTTTCCCTTTACAGATGCTCAGCAGTCTGTTTCCATCCGGCCAGCTTCTGCAGAAACAACTCACTGGTCAGCTACTCTAAGGAACTTATTTTGTCTTTCGAGGAGATGGCAAAACCAAAACAGGGTTGTTTTGTTCTGAAGGGTTATCACCTCATTTCATGTCTCACATTTTATTCGGTTTATGTTAGTCCCATTTTCCTGTCTCACTCACTTGGTTATAGTGGTCCACTGATGCATAACAAACCACTGAAAAACTTAGTAACTTAAAACAATGACCATTTTTTATGTGTCTGTAGTTCTTTGGGTCAGAAATTCTGCCTGGGCTTAGCTGGGGCCTCGTCAGTCTAGAGGGCCTCAGTGGACATGGCTCGTCTTTGCTCCAGTAGTTTCATCCTTCAGTTGGCCAGCCTGGGCTGCTTTTCATGATGACCCCAGGGCAGCAAGCAAGAGCCAGCCCCACCAGATAAGTGCTTTTCAGTCATCTGCTTGGATCACATTTGCTAATATTCCATTAGTTGTCTTAGTCTCTCAGTGCTGCTGTAACAGAAATACAGTTGAGTGGCTTTCATGAACAGAAATTTATCTTCTCACAGTTTAGGAGGCTAGAAGTCTGAATTCAGGGCACCAGTTTTAGGAGAAGCCTCTCTGTCCACTCTGGGAGAAAATTCTTAGCTTCTCCAGCTCTGGTGTTCCTTGATTCCCTCATCTATGCTTGCTTGCTTCTGTGCCTAATCTACTCTTTTTGTATCTCAAAAGTGATTAATTAAGACACATCTTATACTGACAGTGGTCTCATTAACAAAACAAAGAAAACCCTATTGCCCAAATGGATTACAGCCACAGGTATATGGGTTAGGACTTCCAACACTCACTGTTGGGGTGTTGTTGGGTTGGGGTGGAGTGCGGTGGGGGAACACAATTCAATCCATAAGCCTAGCCACACAGTCAAGTGCTGAGTCGAGATGGAAGAGAACGGCAGCGCATGGGTAAGGAGCGGCACTGCAACCGTCCACCCTGGAGGTGTCCACCACATTTGCCCTTTGTACAAACCAAAAACTAACCTATTTGTCATGGAGTGGATTCCTCCTCATGGTGATGATACCAGACATAAGAATCATACTCACCCTCTTTGTATACACTTCTTTTTTTCCTTAAATTTCACCAAGGTCCATCATAGGAATGTGAAAAATAACGGGTGACATTTTTTTTAGTTAACAGCCCTCAAAGGATGAGACCCTCATTCTGCTCCCCTCCTCCTCCTGCTTGTAGTTACTTTTCAGGTCAACTGCCCAGAGTTATGCCAACAAGAGACTTAGTCGACTACTGAATGACTCCATCCCATAATAAGTCCTGCCTAGGAACCAGAGCGCTCATGCCAAGGAACTAAAACACTAGACATACGTCACCAAAACACACAGAGGGACCCAATTTGAGCTTGAAGAATCTGACCTCACTTGTGTACCAGCCCCTTTTTAACACACAGGCTATTTCCCAGGAATTTAATGGATATGTATAACTCCCCTTTTCCTACTTATTAATTCATAAAACTTATCACAAGTGTTTGTTCAAGGAGGCACACTTTGGAGGAAAATATCCCCTCCGTCTCCTAGTGTAACAGTCCATAATAAAAGCTCTTGCTTCTTACCTCCCTCCTGGGTCAAAGATTGGCTGTCTGCCACCTCAGGTTTGCGGTAACAGTGACTCCACGTGTACAGAGTAGAACTGAGCTCCACAGGGCAGCAGATTGCCAGCACTTTCTTCCATAGTATTGGATGCGCTAGAAGCTGTCAGTGTTTATAGTTAGTTGTTGTTGTTGTTGTTGGGTGGTGTTGAGCCAGTTCCGATTCAGCGACCCTACAGGTCAGAGTAGAACTGCCCGCATAGAGTTTCCAAAGAGCACCTGGTAGATTTGAACTGCTGACCTCTTAGTCAGCATCTGTAGCGCTTCACCACTGTGCCACTAGGGTTTCTTACAGTTAGCAGGTGAGTGTCAACGGTGCCGACTAGGGACCTCTGCCCTTTGTGATAAGTAATATGTGTCATTTGGGAATATGTACACATCTTGTTTCTCATCAAACTTGAACACAACAGTTTCTAGCATCAATTGATGATTCTGGCTTGGGTCAATTCCTGTGATGACTACAGATGTTGATTTTCTAATTTCATCGTCCAGTCTTTCTATCAGTTGGCATTCTGTTTTAAGGAAGAATTTTCTCTCCTCCCCTACATATTATCAATATGGATTTGTGCTTCTTTTCTTCAATCAGCTGTTTATTCATTACTCCTTTTACTTATTTAGATGTCTGAATTTTCCCAGATTGGACCGATGAAAGCCCCTTCAACTTGGCTCTCATGTTCTTTTGACATATGCATCTAATTTGGGGGACATTTCCTTATTTGCTGACACAGGAGGTTCCAAACTTGTATCTTCCCTACCACCCTAGTAACAGTCAGTCATTTCTCCAAAGAGCACACCTCCTTTTAGCAGGAAACAGCATTTTAAAATCAAGAGTATACCATGTGTCAAGTGTATTCATTGCTACTGGGGTGTTGTGGATTGAATTGTGTCCCCCCAAACTTCATAGCGTTCAGCTGGGCCGTGATTCCCAGTATTTTGTGATTGTCCTCCATTTGGGGATTATCCTATGCTGTATGTTAAAGGATCAGGGTGGGACTGTAAATCCCTTCATAGGATCACCTCCCTACTCCACTGTAAAGAGAGTTCCCTGGAGTGTGTCTTGCACTGCCCTTTATCCTTGCATCCTATAAGAGATAAAAGGAAAGGGGAGCAAGCAGGCAATTAGGAACCTCACACCACTCAAGAAAGCAGCACAGGGAGAGGAGTGCGTCCTTCAGAACTGAGGTTCCTGCGCCAAGATGCTCCCTGACCCAAGACTTATGCAACCCAAGGACAAAGAGTTGACAAAGAGAAAATGCTTTCCCCTGGAGTGGACACCCTGATTTTGGACTTCTAGCTTCCTAGGGTGTACCAGAAAAAAATTTTTTTTTTTTTGTTAAAGCCAAAAATAAATAAAATAAATCCATTATCTAGACATGCCACAGGCACGTGTTGATCAGCATTTATCTTAATTATGTACGGCTGCTGGATGACTGACTAAGAGGTGTTGGTTCTCTCACAGCCTAGGAGGCTAGAAGTCCAAATTCAGGGTCCTGCTCCAACGGAAAGCTTTCTGTTTGTTGAAGATGAGGGAAGGTCACTGTCATCCCTCTACCCCTGATCTAGGAGCTCCTCAGTTCAGGGATCCCAGGTCCAAAGGACACATTTGCTCTCTTGGTCGCTGGAAGTCCCTCTGTCTCTCTGCTCACTTTTATATCTGGAATGAGAGTGACTCCAGACACAATCTGACCTTGCAGACCGAGTCCTGCCTCATTAACATAACTGCCTCTAACAGAGCCTAATTAGCTTCAAGAGGAAGGACTTGTAAGGCACAGGAGAACCACAACAGAGCACAGAGTGTTGGACGGATCACACCAGACGGGGCATCCTTGTCTAGCCATGTGGACACACGTTTTCGGAAGAAACAAATTAATCCCTAAGCATTGTTTCGACTTTCTTTTAGTTCTTTTAAATAAAGTTGCTGTGCCTAGTACCGGCATATTTCTATGGATTGCATTTTGTCCCCAGAAAAGGTGGACCATCTCGGCTAGGCCATGACTCGCAGTATCGTGAGGCTGTCCATTTTGTGATCCGACGTGATCGTCCTGTGCATTATAAATCCTAACGTCCGTGATGTTAATGCGGCCGGATTAGAGGCAGTTATCTTAATGAGACAGGACTCCATCTACAGGATTGGGTTGTATCTTGCATCATTCTCAAGAGACAGCCTAATCCTTAAGAGAGTCAAGCAGAGAGGGGAGCGCCTCATACCACTGAGAAAGAACTGTCCGGAGCGGAACACGTGCTTTGGACTCGGGGTCCTTGTGCTGACAAGGTCCAGGACTAGGGGAAGATTGATGACAAGGTCCTACCCCTGGAACGGACAGAGAAAGTCTTCCCTAGAACTGCTGCCCTGCATTCAGACTTCTAGGCTACCGGACCGGGAGGAACTCAATTGCTCTTTGCTAATAGCATCCACTTGCGATCTTTCTGTTACTTGAGAACTAGATAACAAAGAGAGTTTTTCATTTCTCCTGAATACATACCTAGGAATTGCTGGGTCCCGTGGTAAGTGTGCAGCCCTGAGGGCACAGCGGCTAAGAGCTAGGCTGCCAACCCAAGTGTCAGCAATGCAAATCCACGGTCACTCTTCGGGGTAATTCTCCTCGGGGTCGCTGTGAGCCAGAAGTGACTCAGCAGCACTGGCTTCGGGTGAAACGTAAGCAGCCCTGGTGGTGCAACAGTTACCTGCTAATTGAAAGGACAGTGGCTGGAACCCACTGGACGCTCTGAGGGAGAAAGAACCTGGCCGTCTGCTCTGGTGAAGATTACAGCCTAGGAACCTTCCGGGGCAGCTCTGTCTAGAGAGGTGCTCTGCGTCAGGATCGACTTGATGGCACAGAAACAACGGCAAGCATGTGTTCAGCTGCATGAGATTGCCAGCCTGTTTTCCAAAGTGGCTGTACGATTTTACATCGTCCCCAGGAGGGTGTGCAAGTTCTCCTGGCTCCGCATCTCCCCCAAAGCTTGACGCTGTCCGTCTTTTTCATTCTAGACATTCTGGGGGGTGTTTAGTGGCGTTTCTTTGTTGTTTCAGTTGCATTTCCCTGTTGTGATGGTCTCAGCATCTTTTCCGTGCATATGCATACCGCCATTTGTGTATCTTCTTTTGTGCTGTTGGAATCTTTTGCAATGAGGTTGAAGGTCACCTTGTTCATCAGCTGCGAAAACACTGTGTGCACCTTGGATATAAACCCAGAGCAAAAGTGACATAACCACTTCAGAGTATGGAGCCACCTCATCTAGTAAGGCCAGAGTGAACCCTGAGATTTCTAACCTTTAAAAAAGACAGCTAAAGAGCTAACCAGTCCTTTCAACCGAAGCCAGGTGGCATTTTCACCCCCCTACCCGCTTGTCGACCTTAGTGGGGAGGGTCATGGCCCGTCAGCCTTCTCCCCTCAGTATTCCTCCAGCACCGCCCAGGGGGCCCCTCCACATGCTCTCGACTCTCTCTTTACTGACACTCAGGTCCCGTCATTTTGTGGTCGGAGGAGACAGTCCTCTCGGAGGATGTCGAGAATTCCCCCACTCAGCGGTCCTCTATCGGTGTTCTGTCCCTTAGCAAACACTGTTCTGCAGCTGTAAGCATTTTGCTTTTGCTCTCTTGCTGCTCACACTCGAGTTAGGGAGGTGGGAGTTGGAGACAGATGGACTATGGAAAGAATAAAAGGTAAATTCGTTAGTACATTAGAAGATGTAAAACGCTACAAAGAAATGAAGAGAGGAGAGAGGGGTCAGGAGTTGGGGGGAAGGGAAGGTTACCTTTTTGCTTAGGGTGGTCAGAAGAGGCCTCAGTGAGAAGGTAGGTGAGCACAGACTCGAAGGAGACGAGGGAGCGGTTGTATCTCCTCAGATCCCTTCTGATTCAGAGCAGCTCTGCAGGACAGAGTAGAACAGGATGGTCCCCATCGGGTTTCCCAGCCCTTAATCCTTAAGGAGCCCTGGTGGCACGGTGATTCCAGACTGGACTGTTACCCTCCGGTTCACAAGTCTGAATCGCCCAGCTGCTCCTGTGAACCTCTAGGGGGCAGTGCTACTCGGGCCCGTGGAGTAGCTGGGAGTCAGACTCGACCCGAGAGCAAGGGGTTGGGTTCGGGAGTCTGGAGGACAGCAAGGTCGCTCCCTGTGCGGGGGGCAGAGTTAAGGCAAGAGATGAGTAGAAAATTCAGTCAAGAGAAGTACCTGGTTGGGGAAACTGCTGTGGTACGCAGGTGGAGAAGAAATGCTGGGGAGCGGCCCTGTTCGCAGGGCAGCTCCAGTCAGTGCTGAGTTTCTCGAGAAGAGGCTTGGAACTCCATGGCAGTCGAAGTACATCACCGGCAAGACCGGAATTGTTTTGAAAGAGTGCATGTTAATTAAACTCACGCAGGGAGTTCAGGATGAGGACATTCAGGAGAGAAAGGTAGTAAGTTTGCCTTCGAGACCGAAAACCCCGACCTGGTCCATACAAGTTCGAAAGGCAAGAGGATCGTGACAGCTACGTTCCTTTTTGAAGTTGTGGGACTACCGGGACTTTTGCCAAGAGCAGTGCAGCACCTGGACAAGAACCTTGTAAGTTCGACGTGGGTGTGCCCAAAGTAGAAGCAAGTTAGGCGAGTCGGAGGCGACAGTCACTGCGGGATGTCAAAGACCGCTTTTTAGCTGCAGGCCGCTCTCAGACGACCTATTGTCTGTCACTGAGGACCAAAGCAAGTCAGGGGAAAGCGCGAACGCAGTCCCCCACTACCACAAATTATGCAGTCGAGTTTCCCACATTTGGGGAAATCGCAGGGGTCAGCACACCCAGAGTGCAATGGATAAGCCTCGCCCTGGGAAAACCACCTTCGTGATCATGGTATCTCCCCTGCCAGGTAAGTATGAGCTGCCACCCACGCCTCCACGCACACCCTCGCGGGCCTCGCGCTCTTGACACACGGTCGGTGACCTCGCCCCGTCCCCGCACCCCCGCATCCTCGGCTCCCCTTCCGCCCGCCTCGGCAATCAGAGCAGTGACCGGGGACAACCCGATCTCGCCGATCCCAGGTGTGGGGGTCCGGGCTGAGCAGGACCGGCGGGCGCTGCGCGCCCTGCTCCTCTGCATACGCCCCGCCCCGACCGTGACGCCCTGGCTCCGTCACCCGCCTCGGGACCGACCAGGATTCGCGGAGACGTTGGCCGCGGGCTCCGGGGAGGCCGTTTACGGAGGGCGTCTTCGGTCAGCGCTCCGCTTTGATTTCCCCTCATCAGCAGAACGTTTTCAGCCCGTTTTGTTTCTGTCAGTTCGAAAACACCTTCACAGGAGATCATCACATCCGCTTTTTCTCTCATGCATGCTGAGCCTTGGAAACCCTGGTCGCGTAGTGATTAGAAAGTGACACCAGATTCTCCTTGGAACTTCTTTTGGGTCAGTTCTCTTCTGTCTGGTCGCTATGATTCAGAATGGACTGCAGGGCAATGAGGTTTGGTTTTTTATTTGGTCGTTATTATAGAGTAAATGCTAAGGTTTTCCCAACTCCATTTAAGAGGAAATCATTTTGCTGTGGTGTCTTCTAGTGTAGGCCTAGCACAGACTGCTTTAACACACAGAACAACTGAACGGTGAAGGAATCCAGATTCTAATCTTGAATAAAACCAGGGAAAAACGAACTGTGTCCGTTGCAGAAATCATGTAGCGATTGCATTAAGTACATAGAACCAAAAACCAAACCCATCAAGTCGATTCTGACCCACAGTGAGCCTATAGACAGAGAACTGCTCCTTCGAGTTTCCAGGGAGCGTCTGATGGATTTGCACTGCTGATCTCGTGGTTAGCAGCCGTAGCACTTAACCACTACACCACCAGGGTTTCTGTTAAGTATGAAATGTTGGAAAATTAAATATTTAAAAAAAATTAGTGTTATATTTTAAAATTAATTCACACTTTCTGAAATATTCCATCTAATTTAAAATTCCATTTTATATTTAGATGGTGAGTTATTCACTGTAAACTGAGCTTTTGAGTATCCCACTACCCAATAAGTGCCGTGAATGAGTTCCTGGGCTCGTATGTCAGGAGCAGACGTTGCTTCCCTCCTAGCTCTAGCAGGAACAGGGGCATCCAGTTGAATTTTAATGAAGACTAAGAGTGACAGAAGCACAAAATATTTTAATCAAAGAAGGAAACCTGACACACTCCTGAAGCCTCAGCTCCAACTCCATCATTACTGCTTCCCATCTCTCTCTGCCTTCATATAGGTTGGCTGCATTTTTTCAAGCGGTCTGTTCCCCATTGTGGCAGAGACGGCTGTCAGCAGCATTCAACTTGTGTCTACATCTTGTCACTCTTAAGAAAAGAGCACTGTTCAAAGAGATACAATGACAGCCCCAGGAGACTAGTTTTCCCTGCCTTCAGTTATCCCTAAAGCAATTAATTATGGCTCTGATTGCCCATCTCCAGAGAAACCAGAGCGCTCCTTGGAAGCAAAGATGGTGAGACTATGTCTTACATAATTTGGACGTGTTGTCAGAAGGAATCAGTCCTTGGAGAGGGACATCAAGCTTGGTAGAACAGAGGGTCAGCCAAAAAGAGGAAGAGCCTTAATGAGACGGATTGACACAGTGGCTATAATGATAGGCTTAAGCACAAAGACAATTGCGGGCATGGTGCAAAACTGAGCAGTGTTTCATTCTGTTGTACCTAGTGTTGCTATGAGCGGGAACTGACTCAATGGCACCTGACAACAACAGCAACATGGAAACCCTGGTGGGACAGTGGTTAGGTGCTATGACTGCTAACCAAAAGTTTGGTAGTTCAAATCTGCCAGGCACTCCGTGGAAACTCGATGGAGCTGTTTTACCCTCACCTGTATGGTCGCCATGAGTTGGCATCGGCTCCATGGCAGTGCCATTGGCTTTTTGGGCATGTCACGTCCACATTCTGGGAGCATGCCAATTGGGTATGGGGATAATACAGTAGTGAACAAGACAGACTAGGCCTCTGCCTTCCTTGAGTTTAGTGTAGTAGGGGAATGTAGTAGATTTAGTAATGGCCACAAAGTCTTTGCTACTCCTCCTGTTGAGAGACAGAGTTTAATTTCCCTCCTCTTGAATCTAGGCTGTCCTCAGTGTGTCACTTGTCCAACAGAATATATATGGCCGAAGTGACAATCAGGGACTTCTGGTGTTACATGAGAGGCAGACTTACAGCTTCTATGTGGGTCTCTGGGAACACTGTCTCAGAGACCTCAGCTGCCAGGCTGTGAGGGAAGCCCATGGCTTAGTAGAGAAAGAGGAGTAGGAGAGATGCTTATCTATCCCCTACTTGCTTCAGTCCCCAGCCAAGGCCTCAGGCACTCAGGGACCAGAGTCATTCCTGCCCAAACTGGCATTTCGGATACCTTAATTTGGGGGGTGGCTTTTGACCAGCAACAGATAAATGGATCAGGGAGAAAGGCAAACAAGTAAGTAATATGAAGTCAAAGAAAAAAGGTGAGTTAAGGACAGACAATGGGCAGAGAAACTTCTTTGTTTTTCTCTCTGCCTGCTCTATATTCTAGTTTCTCTTTGCTTGCTCATCATCAGCACATACAAATCTCAAAATGACAGCCTCAGCCCCTGAGTTTACTTGTCCGTTACAAGCCCTGGGACCACATCCAACTCACTGAATTCTCTGACTCTTAATTTTAAATCAATGGAAGCAAGAATATAACTGGTCCAGCTTTTGTGGAATAGAATGAGCATGAATTTAAGGATATATCCCTAAATAGGATAACCATTTCCAGAAAAAGAAAAACAGGCCCCCCTACACTGTGGCATGAAAACCCTGGTTACACAGTGGTTAAGTGCTACAGCAGCTAACCAGGTCAAAAGTTCATATTTACCAGGCACTCCTTCCAAACTATATACGGCAGTTCTACTCTGTCCTGTAGGGTTGCTATGAGTCTGAATGGCTGTACAGCAATATGGTTTTTTTTCTTTTTTTGAACTGTGGCATATGAGAGACCATTGTACCTCTCAAGAAGGTTGGGTGGAACAATAGTTGAAAATCAGAGAAATACATGGTGTGAGAGTGATACAATATGCTTCAAGGACTAAGGAAAGGGAAAGATCACATATAGAGGGAGACTAAAAAAAGCATCGTGAAGCGGTATGGTGTGACTTCCTATAAGTAAAGAAGATCTTAGGGCTGAAAGGTGTCCTAAAAGTTGTTCTCTCCAACTATTGAACTGTCTAGTGCTTGCAGATTCATCTTGAAGGACTAGTAAGATTTGGACATGAAACTGGTTGCCCCCATTGTCATCAAGTCAATTCGGACTCATAGCAACCCTATAGGACTGAATAAAACTGCCCCATAGAGTTTTTAAGAATGGGCTGGTTGATGGCGTAGTAGTTAGGCACTACGCCAAAAGGTCAGCAGTTCAAATCCTCCAGGTACTCCTTGAAAACTTTGGAGCAGTTCTACTCTATCTGATAGGGTCGCTATGAGTCAAAATCGACTTGACGGCAATGGGTTTGGTCTGGTCCTTTAGGTTAGCAGCCAAATTCTTAAACACTGTGCTACCAGGGTTCCAGAATTTGGACACTGGAGATAAGAGTAGGAGAAGTTGTTGTGTAAGTTCACAGTGGTCAAAAGGCATGGCATGTATTCTGGAATAAACAAACTATCCTGGATATGTGTAGGAGTGTAGAGAGAAATTAGCTGGAACCCTATTTTGGAGGATTAAGAATGCTGCAGGCTAAAGTGAACAGACCAGTAGATGAAGGCAAAATATTAAGACTTTTTAGGGAAACGTCCAGAGAAGAGCTGTTCTGCAAGTGGATCCTTCTGCCAGTACAGGTTTGTATGCACTGAAGAGGAAAAAGGCACAAACTAAGCTGTCAATTAGGAGGCCATACCCACAGTTAGGGTATGGACTGGAAGCAGTTGAGAGAGACATTGGTGGTAAGAGATCTACAAGACTTGGGAATTGAGGGCCCCGAGATGGAGAAATGAAGCAACCAACCATTATTCCAAGTCTTTCAGCCCACAGTAGTTGTGAGATGAAAGAAGCGACATGAGAAGAAATCAAGTCAAAAATAGTTATGGGCTAAATATGGGAATGGGGTCAACGATGTTAACCTGGTTTGGGGCCACACTGAGTAAATGAGTTGCCCGCGGTGCACCTGGAGAGACACAAATGCGGGCAGTCAACTGCATGGGATCTAAGAGGGTAGAGATGATCAGGAGGAGAAACCGACTCCAGGCTGGTCCAGAAGCAGGCAAGGAAGTCTTGAGATTAGGCTGTGATTTGCCTAATCTCAAGTACCAAGTGATATCGGGTGAGTGCTGAGAAAAGGTCAAGACTGGGAAATGGCCATTAGGAGGTAACAAGAGACACCCTAGCAACTTTTCAATAGACAGGCTGAAGTCAGTCTGAGGCGTGAAAAGTGTGAAGGGGGTGCAGAAAACTGCAGTGTAAAGGAGGCAGAAGGGCCTAAGATTGTGGAGAAACGTCAGGTGCTGGTGTCTACGGACCTGCTGACCCCAGCTTCAGGTTGCAAGTCCTCAATCTCTAGATCTCGGTTTCTTCACTTCCCCTTAAAACAGCTGAGACCATCCGGGAGACACTAGGGCCCGCCCCCTACTTCCGCCCCCGCCCTCGCAGGGACGGTCTGCGCAGGCGCGCAGCTAGGATGCGGCCTTGCGGACGGAAGTGAAGTAGGACTGTTTAGAAAGGGACCCGAAGAGTAAACAGATACACAGCTTCCAGCTGGTGTATTGTGTAGGCCGGTTCAGGACATCATGAACCGACTATCGAACGACTATGACTCCTACGCGGTTGAAGAGCCCAGCGACGAGGAGCCGGCTTTGAGCAGGTGGGCCCGTATCGCACACTGGTCCTCGAGGCTCGGGGCCGAGGCTGGGCCTTCGCCTGCTCCCCTGGCTCTGCCACCAGGGCCTGTGGGGACTCTCGGCCCATGGGTTCCCGCACCCCTCGCGTCCCGCTGTCGCCTGTAGGAGGCCGAGGCAGAGTTCTTATTCAGGGTCTTGCAGTCCTGGGGGAGGCGGGACCGCGCGGGGAATGAATGATGTTCCGGAAGCACTGCGGCCATACGTAAATCTTACGAAGCCGGACCATCGAATCCGACGTCTGCAGCTCACTAGCAGTGTGACTGGAAGCAAGTCACTTGTCTTCGGCTTTTCATCTATAAAGTGGAAATATAGTAACTATGCCATGAAAGTTGTGAGGCTTACGTGACACACTGTGTGAGGTGCCCATTTTGTAAACTAAACTGCAGAAATAGGGAATATTGAACAAGTTTTTAAAAAAAATTGTGCTTTAAGTGGAGGTGTACAGTTCAAATTAGTTTCTCATATAGAAACTTATACACACATTGTTATATAAGCCTAGTTGTTATCCGTATAATGTGACAGCACAGTCCTCCTTGCCACCCCGTGTTTTCTGTGTTTATTCAGCTGGCTCCTGTCCCATTCTGCCTTCTCATCTCATCTCACCACAGGAGCTGCCCTTGTAGGCTCCTGTATCTACTTGAGCTAAGAAGCATACTCTTCATGAGTACCATTTTATGTTTATAGTCCAGTCTAACCTTTGTCTGAAGAGTTGACTGGAGGAATGGTTTTAGTTTTGGGCTAACAGAGTCTGGGTGCCATGTCTTGCGGGGACCCTCCAGTCTGTCAGATCTTCAAGTCTGATGTTTTTAGTAGAGTGTGAGTTTTGCGCCCTACTTTTCTCCTTTCTTAGGGACTCTTGCGCAGCCGTTTTTTGAGCACACATTACGCGCTGCCCTTGGACTGCAGAAGTCAGTTATGAGATCCTTCCACACGCTTACAGTATAGTAGAAAAAATAAGACAAAGTATAGATCTCTAAAGAGGATAGGCACAGATGAAGTTTCATGAGAATTCCTGGAAGGGAGGCCACATGTAAATCTTAGGAAGCCAGGAGATCGAATTTGGCCTCTGCAGCTCACTAGCAGTGTCACTGGAAGCAAGTCCTTTGGAAAATTTACTGTTAGGTTTCCAGGAGACTTTCTTGCACATTTAGTCATTTCTTAAACTGTAAGCAGGCTCTGTTATTAGAAACAAAGAAAATTCTGTCCTGTGATACTGTCTGTGAAGGCATACCTCTTTCAGTCACAGCATTTCTTCATTATCCAGGAGAGTGGCAGTAGGCATGGCAGATGGGACTGCTGTGAGGAGTACTGTTGTGGCAACTGAAGCTGGATACCAGAGTTCTGGATAAAAAAGGATATTTAGTTAATGGGTCCTGTTTGTGCAAAGAAGTATATGTAGGTCCCAGTTCCATATGACTGGAATATAGCAGTTTTTCCAAGATGTGAGTCATTTTGACATACCATTTCCATATACACTTGTTATTATTTAATAATTTTGTTGTTAAACTTTAGTTTTTTAAAATTTACATTTTATTATGCTTTAAGTGAACGTTTACAATTCAAGCCAGTTTGCCACACTGACTTACACATTGTTACGTGACCTGTTGTTCTCCTCACACTGGATAGCACACTCTTCCTCTCTGTCCTGTATTTCCTATGTCCATTCCACCAGCTCCTGCCACTCACTGCGTTCATATCTTGCCTCCAGCCAGGAACTGCCCAGTTAGCCTTCAGTGTCTACTTAAGTCAAGAAACACAGTCTTCACCAGTATCATGTTATATCGTACAGTGCAGTCCAGCCTTTGAAGAATTGACTTTGGGAGTGGTAAACTTAAAGTTTTTAAAGGAAGTTTTATAATCCTGGTTCTGTTCACTGGTAAGGTAGTTGTAAAAATAAATGCTGTAAAAACAAAGCAGTGTTAGTAAACAGTATTGCCTGCTGACAGCTCTAAACCCAACACCTACTTTTCTATTTTAAAAAGGAAGGCTAGTATTAGGGAGGTGTTATGGACAGGGATTTGATTTTACCTCAATTAAAAAAAACAAAAAAAGCAAACCCATTGCTGTTGGGTCATTTCTGACTGATAGAAACCTAAAGAAGGTCAGCAGTTTGAATTTACCAGGTGCTCTTTGGAAACTGGGGCATTTCTGCTCTGTCTTGCAGGATCACTATGAGTCAGAATTGACTTGAAGGCAGCAAGTTTGATTTCAGTTAGTAAGTTATTAGCTTGTTAGTCTTTCATGAGGGCTGTTACAAGACATGAGACTCCTGGGTTAGACACAAAGGACTTTATAACTCAAGGTACAGCAAGCAGCACGAGTATCATGTTTGTGTTGGTTGTTCTTGCTTCACAGCTCCTAAGTTGCTGTGCAGAGGGGCCTGGTAGATGCAGCACATGCAGTGGGTTTGCATGGTTGCTGGGCTAGGGAAAATTCACCACTTTCATGGTAGGCGGTTGTTTTAGTCATCTCTTACTGCATTAACAAAAACCACTGAATGGATGGGTTTAACAAAGGAAAGTTGATTCTTACACAGTCTGGTTGGCTACAAGTCTGAATTCAGGCTGTCTGCTCTAGGGGAAGGCTTTCCCTCTGTCAGCTCAGGAGGAAAGTCCGTGTGTTATATCAGTCTTTGGTTGGGGAGCATTGTGGCGCAGGATCCTCAGGGCTGAAGGACGCCCTTTACTCCTGGAGGTGCTGCTTTCTTGATGGTGTGAGCTTCCGAAATCTCTGCTTGCTTCCCTTTCATGTCTTCTGGGATGAAAGGATAAAAGGTGGTGCAAGCAACACTTCAGTGAAATTCCAGTAGAGCAGCGAGGTGATTTTAGGAAGGGATTGACCGACCCACCCTAGTCATGTTTAACATACAGCATTGGAAAATCAAAAAATGGAGGCCAGTCATAAAATATTGGGAATCATGGCCCAGCCCAATGGCTGCGCACATTTTTGGGTGGACACAGTTGAGTCGATGACAGCAGTAAGCCTGCTTTGTTGTCATGGAGGAAGGTGTTGCTCCATCCTTCGAGATGGTTTACTTGCAGATACAACCTTGAAAAATGGCCTAGATGAAGAGTGGTAGAGTGGTCAGAGCCTTGCATTCCTGGCATTCTCAATAAGAATGTGCAGAACCTGTGACACGTTGCCTGTCTCAACAGAGCTGAAGATTGAGACTCCTATTGAAATAATCACACGGGTTGAATGTTTGTGAAGAGACTAACTTGCATTATGACTCAGTGCTATTTTTTAAAATAAATTTTGAGATAGTTACAAGTGTACTTGTAAGAAATAATAGAGAGATGTGTATCTTTTACTCAAGTTTCCCCCAGTGTATGTTAACATATTGCAGAACTATAGTATGATGTCAGGATATTGAAATCAATACAGTCAACATACAGAACGTTTCCATTATCACAACGATTTGTCATGTTCTCTTCCATACCGTACCTATTTTCCTCCTATCCTTTATCCCCCTACTTAATTCCTGGCAGGTGTTCTTTTTCCCATTTCTGTGATATTATGTAGATGTTATGTTGTATGTAACAGACTGAGATTGGCTTTTTTCACTAGCATGACTCTGGAGAGTTGTACAGGTTATGCATGTATCAATAGTTCATTCCTTTTTATTGCTGTGTAGTATTCTAGTTTCTTTAACCATTCACCCACTGAAGAGCATCTGGATTGTTTTCAAATTTGGCTGAATAAAGCTATTAGAAACATTTGCATGTAGGTTTTTGTAGGAACATACAGATCTCATTTCTCTGGGATAATGCCTAGGAGTGCAGTCGCTGGATTGTGTGGCCAAAGCCAAGTGCCGTCGAGTTGGATCGCTGGATTGTGTAGTAGTTGCATATTTAGGTTTTGAAGAAATGTCAGTCTGTTTTCCTGAGTGCCTGTAGCATTTTACATTCTAATTAACAGTAGATTCAGTGTTACTTGTGGGCTGTCAGTTTCACTGCTACTTAAAATAGTGTCTTGCACTCCACGCTTTGAAAAAACTGGGTTATAGTGTGGATCTTATAGATCAGAGTTTCTCTACCTTGGCACCATTAACATTTTGGGCCAGATAATCCTTTGTTGTAAGGGGTTGTCCTTTACATTGTAGGACCTTTAGCAGCAGCCCTGGTCTGTTAGATGCCAGTAGCACTTCTCCCCAAGTTGTAACAACCAGAAACATCTCTATGCATTTCCAGATTTGGTGGGGGGAGAGTGGGGGGATGTCTTGGTCATCTGGTACCGCTCTGACAGAAATATCACAAGTGGATAGCTTTAACAGAGAAGTTTATTCTGTCATCACTGTCCAGTAGGCTGTAAGTCTGAATACAGGGCACTGGCCCCAGGGGAAGGCTTTCTGTCTGTGGGTTCTGAAGGAAAGTCCTTGTGTTGCATCAGTCAGGGAGTCTACATTGTGTTCCCTGTCAAGGCAGTCGGTGGTGGTGGCTGGGCATCCTCTAGTTATTTTGGTCTCATGCTGATTTAATCTGTGGATCACATGGCCCCTTCTATCTCCTGGGCTCCCATTTTTCTCCTCTTTGATGTCCTTCGTTCTCTTCTGCTCCAGGTGGATTGGGACTAGGTGATGCTCCTTAGATGGCAGTTTGCTAGCATTTAAGACCCCGGATTCCTCTCATCGAAATGGGATGCAGAACATTTTCTTAAAAAAAAAAACTAAGTTGTGCCAGTTGACCTAGATACCCCCCAAAACCATGGTTTGCAGACCCCTGCCCCTGCTATTCGGACCGTAAGAATGTTGAGTTGTGTTTAGGAAACCATTAACTGTTGGTATAGTCCACCAGAGTTGATCTCCCTTCTACTGTGTGATTTCATTTCCTTCACTAAACCCAAATCCTATCTCCTTTCTTATCTATGAATACCCATCTCCGTCCCTGCCTTCCTTGGTAACCATCAATTATTTTCTTCTGTGCTTAGCCCTTTTACTGAGTCCTTATAGTAGTATTCTCATACAGTATTTATCCTTTTGGGACTGAGTGATTCCACTCAGTATAGAATATCTTCCAGATGACTCCATGTTATTAGGTGTTTCCCAAGATCGTCATTGTTCTTTATCACTGTGTGGTATTCCATTGTGTGAATGTAGCATAGTTTGTTTTGTTTATTCATCTGTTGATGGGCCCCTAAGTTGATTCCTTCTTTTTGGTATTGTGGACAGTGCTGCAGTAAACACTGGTGTGCTGTATCTCTTTCTGTGACAGCCTTTATTTCTCTAGGATATGTTCCAGGCAGTGGGACTCCTGGCTTATATGGCTTTTCTATTTCTGGCTTTTTAAGAAAGTGCCATCCAGTGGTTTCGGGGTTCCCCTGGGAGCATGGCCTCTGGCCCTGATGCTGCCCTTGCCCATAAATCATAACGAAGGTCCACTCTTCGGACACGAATGGATTGCACTTGGCGATGCAGAGTGACCATATATGATGCACTTTATGGTTCTATACATCTATGGGATATCATCCTGCTGACCTCTGGTTGGAGGAAGGAGAGTGGGTGGAGAGGAGAGAAAAGGAGACTGTTGGGAGGATAAGACATGTATGGAGCAGAGAGGAATAGTGTGCTGTCAGCAGACAGAGCCATGGAAGTTGCATATAGGTATATAGGTGGACATGTAAATTTATATGGGAATGTACATTTTCACTCAGTCATGCTAAATAGAAAAAAAAAAAAGAAAGTGCCAAATCTATTTCCAAAGTGGTTGTACCATTTAAATTCCCACCAGTGGTGTAGAAGTGTTTCAGTCTCTTCACAACCTCTCCAACACTTGTTGTTGTGTGTTTTTTTTTTTGGATTAATGCCAATCTTGTTGGGGTGAGATGGTATCTCATTGTAGTTTTGATTTTGATTTCTCTTATGGCTAATGAGCATGAGCATTCCCTCATGTGTCTGTTAGCATCCTAGATGTCTTCTTTGGTGAAGTGCCTGTTCATATCCTTTGCCTAATTTTTAATTGAGGTATTTGTCTTGTTGAAGTTTTGCAGTAACCATGTAGATTCTGGAGATTAGATGCTGATCAGATTCTTGGTTGCCAAAAATTCTTTACCAGTCTGTAGGTAGTCTTGTTAATCTTTTGGTGTCACACACTGATCCTCTTTAAAATAAACCAATCTTGCCTATTAACCACAGGCAGAGATTAAGATTTACAACATAGGAAAAGCACAAAGTGGAGAAGGACCCCACAGTACTAAGAATCATGGCTCAGCCAAATGGCTACACAGATTTTTGGGGTATACAGTTCAGCCCACGACAGGGGCAAAGTTACCCCAGTTGAGAACCACGGAGTTATATAAAGGGTAATAGTAAGAGGTAAGATTGCAAAGGTAAATCGGATCCGTGTTGTGGATGGCTGTTTGGAAGTTTGGCCATGGAAGATTTCTGAATTGAGTAGTGATGTGATCCTAGTTCTTTAGGAAGAAACTTCTGGTAGCAGAGTTAGGGGTGAAATGTGACAGAATAGAGTTGGGAGGCCTGGAGGTCCTAGGATATGGTGATACAGGCCAGTGTAGACGAGTGAAGACAGTGATAGTGGAGAAAGGGAAGATACTAATCAGGAAGAGGAAGCCTAGATGGGGGGTTTTCTTGGGAGTAGAATCTAGCTGAAGCCTCTGTGATTAGCAAAATCGGTGTGAATTGCATTTTTCTGTGTTTGCCTTCAGCTGGGTGCTCAAAATACTGATCTAGAAGAGAAAAATAGGGAAGCAAAGCCAGAAATAGTTTATAATCATCATTCTATGAATAACTGAATGTTATTTATTTACTCTTGGTTATGTTAGAAATGTTTCCTTAGGTGTTTAATATATTTTGATGTGATTGCATTCTTCCTGGTGTCTGATTTATTTCTGTCATACTACTTTGATGAAGAAACCCAGGCACAGAAGGCAAAATAAATTGGCAGAAATTATTCAGTGGAATTTAGCTTTCTCTCTTTTTATAGTTTTTTATATTGCAGTGTGACTTTTCAACTGTAATATTTAATTATTGTCTTTTAAGTTTTATGCAGATATGTTAGTTATGTATATTAAGTTTTATTTGAGTATCCAGAGTTTTAAGAACACCCAGTATAGTGAGGTGAACTTTTTATTGCTGGTGAAATTATCAGTTGGTGCAGTGCTTTTGGAAAGCACTTTGACAAAACCAAAAGTGAGGAAGATGTTTCCAGACATTTTTCTTAATGAAAGCAACAGGAATAAAATTACATATGCATAGATGTGCATTGTAGTGTTTAATGACAAAAAGCTGGAAGTAAATACACAGCATTCAGAGTGATACATCTGCAAGGAGAAATGTTATATAGATGTTAAGAAACATACAGGAATATGCAGAAATGATTAATCTGTTAAATTGAGAAAGGTGAGTATAACATGATAGATATATCAAGTATAACCTTGTAAAACTTAAAATTACTGTCGGGCAGTGAGACTATGGAAATTTTAAGTTATTTTTATTCTTTAATATTCATGTTCTTCTTGATTTAAATGTGCCCTAGCTCCGAAGATGAAGTTGATGTGCTTTTACATGGAACTCCTGACCAAAAACGAAAGCTCATCAGAGAATGTCTTACTGGAGAAAGTGAATCATCGAGTGAAGATGAATTTGAAAAAGAAATGGAAGCAGAATTAAATTCCACCATAAAAACAATGAAGGACAAGTTATCCTCTCTAGAAACAGGTAGGATTTTAGTTAAAATTTCATGTATTTCTGTACGCTTCCTAAGGGCAGGAACCATGCTGGTGCTCTGCTGTATCCCCAGTACTTCCAGTAGGTGCTCAATAAATATTTACTGAATGAATGAATAAATATGTTTGGTAGCATGATCTGGGATTTTCTGTGATATGTAGCAAAGACGTTTCCTATGTTGTTGGAAAGTTTATTTTGCACTATTACTGGTACGAGGTCAGTTAGTTGAGTTTGCCAACTTGCCACCGTGTGCTTATGGTGGTCAGGTTTCATAACCTTGGTGTATCAGTGTCTCACAGCTGTGTTAATGTCAACGTGTGGTGGTGTCTTGCTGAGTGGCATTCATTATTGTTATTGTGTGTTTATTGTGACCCGTTGTGCAAATGTTGAAACTTGAATTAGCGCAGCAAACCAGCATTAAATTTCTTGTTAAAATTGGCAAGAGTGGAAGTGAAATCAGGGATATTAGTCCAAGTTTATGGGAGTAATACCATGAAGAAAATGGTAGAAGGTCAGGGCTGCCAGTAATGAGCAGAACTGATGAAAACATTGCAAAAATTCATTGAGTTGTACATTAAGTGGACTTCAGCATAACTTGAGTACTCCTTCCATCTTAACTCAATACTGCAAGGATAGAGTAGCTGGGGCGGGGGGTGGGGGACCATGCTCTTAGGCGAACTCCAGGCCAATTGGCACAACTAGCGTTTTGCTAAGAGAGCTCTCTGCACCCCACATTGGTGAGTGGCGTTTGGGGTCTTAAAAGCTGCCAAGCTGCCATCCGAGGACACAGCAAATGGTCCCAACTCAGCAGGAATGGATGCTCACCGAGGGCCAAAATGGCATGTGGTAAAGACAACGGAGAAGACAGAGAGACCCACGAGAGTGGGTGCCTACATCGACCTGGGACCGGAAGAACCAGATGGTGCCCGGCCACCACCAGTGATAGCCATGACGGAGCTCACAGAGAGGAGCCTCACTGGCAACACAAGAATAAAAAGAGGTGCATCATGAGATCTCCACTAAAAGACCTCGATTGATGGTCCAGTAGTTTTGGGGTTCCTCTGAGAGCATAGCCCCCTGCCCTGATGCTGCCCTTTCCCATAAATTATAACAAAGCTCCACTCTTTGGACAGGAGTGGATTGGACTTGGCAATGCAGAGTAACCATATATTGGAAGCAGTTTATGGTTCTATATATCTATAGGATGTCATCTTGCTGACCTGTGGCTGGAGGAAGGGGAGTGGAGGGAGAGGAGGGGAAAGGAGACTGTTGGGAGGATGAGACATGTATGGAGCAGAAAGGAATAGTGTGCAGTCACCAGACAGGGAGAGCAGTGGAAGCTGCATATAGGGGGGCATGTAAATTTACATGTGAATGTACATTTTCACTCAGTTATGTTAAATAAAAATAAAAATTAAAAAAAATTCATTGAGTTGTATATCAGAATTATCAGCTGACTGTGAGAAGCATAGCAGACCAAGTAAACATCAATAAAGAGAAAGAAGATCTTACCTGAAAATCTTGGCATGAGAAAGTTGTGTGCAAAAATCCTCCTGAAGGAACTCACTGATGAACAAAAGCAAAGGAGAGTTGAAGTTTGCCAAGACTTTTCAGAGAGGCAAGACATTATTGCTGGTGATGAAACATGGGTGCACCAATACAACCATAAAACAAAGTGTCAGAGTGAACAGTGGAAGTCAGCCAGTTCTACCTGACCAAGGAAATTCCATCAGTCCCAATCAAAACTCAAAACGGTGTTGCTAACCTTTTTTTGATACATATCAGAGGGATTGTTCAGTGTAAATTTGTACCATGTGGACAAATAGTTAACCTAGCTTACTATTCGGAAATGCTGAAAAGGCTGTGTGAAAAAGTTGGATGAAAACTACCTGAACTTTCTGCCAACAACTCGTGGCTCTTGCATCATGACAGTTCACCAGCGTGCACAACACTGTCTATGAGGCAGTTTTTAGCCGGTAAAAAATAACTGTATTAGAATACCTTCCCTACTCACTGATCTGGCTCCCAATGAGTTTTTTTCTTTACCCAAAGATAAAGAAAATATTGAAAGGAAGGCATTTTGATGACATTCAGGATGTCGAGGGTAACATGATGACAGCTGTGATGGCTATTCCAGAATAGAATTCCAAAATTGCTTTGAAGGGTAGACTAGGTGCTGGTGGCAGTGCATAGCTTCCCAAGGGGAATACTTTGAAGATGACTGTAGTGATACTCAGCCATGAGGTATGTAGCACTTTTTCTGGGATGAGTTCACAAACTTAATTGTCAGCTTCGTACAGTTTTTTTTTTTTTGTGTGCTTTAGATGACGATTTATAGACCAAACCAACCAGCATACATATTTTTCTGTGACTGTGGTCAACAACCCCACAACATGTTAACACTCTTCCGTCTCAACCTTGGGTTCCCTATTACCATCTTTCCTGTCCCCTCTTGCATTCTAGTTCTTACCCCTGGGCTGGCGTGGCCCTTCAGTCTTGCTTTGTTTTATGGGCTTGTCCAGTCTTTGGCTGAAGGGTGAACCCCAGGTGTGACTTTATTACTGAACTGAAAGGGTGTTTGGAACCATACTGTCAGGACTGCTGCAGTCTCTTTCAGGCCAGCAACTCTGTTCTTTCTTTATGAGTTAGAATTTTGTTCTGCATTTTTCTCCAGCACTGTCTGGTACCCTCTGTTGTGATTCTTTACAGAGCAGTCAGTAGTGGTAGCTGGGCACTGTACTGGATTCAGTAGTACTGGATTCAGTCTGCTGAAGGCCATTAGTGCTTTGGACTATTCTTTCCCTTGTATCTTTACTTTTCTTTATTCTTCCTTGCTCAGGAGAGGGTGAGACCAGTGGGGTATCCTAGATGGCCACTTACAGGATTTTAAGACTGCAGATGCTACTCACCAAAGGAGATTGTAGGACATTTTCTACATAAACTATGTTGATTAAGCTAGATGTTCCTTGAGACCGTGGTGCCCACATTCCTCAGCCCAGCAGTTCAGTCTTTGGGGGAGCTTGATGTGTCTTTGGAGCATTCATGACCTTGCCTTATACAAGTTGTGCTGGCTTCTCCAGTAGAGTGTACTGTCTTAGGCTTCATCAGAGTTCCCTCTTCTCTGTTCTGATTTGTCTTTTTCAATACCCATCCATCCTGTCCCTGTTATTGTTAGATGCTGTTGAATCAGTTTTGACTCATAGCAACCCTGTGCACAACAGAAGGAAACACTGCTTCATCCTGTGACATTTCCACAGTTGTTTTTATGCATAAGCCCATTGTTGTGGCCACTGTGTCAATGCATCTCATCGAGGATCTTCCTTTTTCGCTAACCCTTCACTCTACCAAGCATGATGTTCTTCTCCAGGAATTGATCCTTCCTGATACCATGTCCAAAATGTGTAAGACACAGTTTTGCCATCTTTGCTTCCAAGGAGTACTCTGGTTGTACTTCTAGAACAGATCTGTGTGTTCTTTTGACAGTCCATGGTACCTTCAACATTCTTCTCCAACACTACAGTTGAAAGACATCAATAATTCTTCTGTCTTCTTGGTTCGTTGTCCAGCTTTAGCATGCATATGATGTGAGTGAAAATGACATGGCTTGGGTCAGGTGCAGTTTAGTCTGCAAGGTGACATCTTTACTTTTCAATACTTTAAAGAGATCCTCTGCTGCAGATTTTCCCTGTGCAATGTGCCGTTTGATTTCTTGGCTGCTGCTTCCGTGGGTGTTGATCATAGACCCAAGTAAAATGAAATTGCTGACAATCTCAATCCCTTCTCTGTTTATCACACTTTTGCTTACTGGTCCAGTTGTCAAGATTTTTGTTTTCTTTTTCCTTTTTTATTATGGTTGAGTGAAAATGTACATTCCCATATAAATTTGCATGCCCACCTATGTGTAGCTCCCACTGCTCTCCCTGCCTGATGACAGCACACTCTTCTTCTCTATTCTATACATGTCATATCCTCCTAAGAGCCTCCTATCCCCTCATCTCCACCCTCTCCCCCACCTCCAGTAAGAGGTCAGCAGGACGACATCCTGTAGATGAACAGAACCATAAAGTGCACACACGATATGGTCACTGTGTTGCCAAGTTCAATCCTTTCCTGTCCAGAGAGTTGACCTCCATTATGATTTATAGACAGGGGCAGCATCAGGGTCAGGGGCCATGCTCCCAGGGGAACCCTGAGGCCCCTGGACTGTCAGTTGCAGTCTTTTAGTGGAGATCTCAGGGTGTACCCCTTTTTATTCTTGTGTTGCCAGTGAGGCTCAACTTTGTGATCCCCATCACAGCTGTTACTGGTGGTGGTCAGGCACAGTCTGATTCTTCTGGTCACATGTCGATGTAGTCACTCACTCAACGTGGGTCTCTCTGTCTTCTGGGTTCTCTTTCTCCCATGTTGTTTTGGTCCTTGGTGATCATCCATTCCTGCTGAGTTGGGACCATTTGGTGTACCTCAGATGGCAGCTTGACAGCTTTTAAGACCCCAGATGCCACTCACCAATGTGGGGTGCAGAAGACTCTCTTAGCAAAATGCTAGTTGTGCCAACTGGCCTCGATTTCCCCTGAGAGCATGGTGCCCCGCCCCACACCCCAGCTACTCTGTCCCGGCAATACTGGGTAAAGATGGGAGGCATAATCATGTTGTGTTGAAGTCCAGTTATGATTAATCTTCTTTCTATTGTCTGCTGTCACAGATTTCACCCAAGCAAATTTCTATGAACTATCTAATCTGTACTCCCCCCTCGCTCTCTTCCAACCCTTGCAGCTGTCAGAGTCTTTTCTTCTATGCATGATTGTGTTTTTAAGTTCTTATTGTAGGGGTCTTATATAATATTTGTCCTTTTGCCGCTGCTACTTTCAGTCAACATAATGTCCTCCAATTGAAACCAGGTTATGAGGTGTTTCCTAAAATCATCGTTTTTTATCATTGCATAGTGTTCCATTGAGTATATATACCATAATTCACCTAAGATTTTTATTTTCTTGATGTTGAGATGCTGTCTGTACTGAAGGCTGTGGTCCTTAATCTTCATTGGTATGTGTTTCAAATCTTCTTCATTTCCAGCAAGTTAAGATGGTGTTATCTGCATAATGCAGGTTGTTAATGAATCATCCTCCAATCCTGATTCCTCCTTCTTTTTATAATCCAGTTTATCGGATTATTTGCTTGGGATACAGATTGAAAAGGTATGATGAAAAGATACAGCCCTGATGCACACCTTTCCTGCCTTCAAACCTTGTAGTGTCCCCTTGTTCTGTTAGCATGACTGCCTCTGGATCTATATCCAGATTCCTTAAGAGCACAATTAAGTGTTCTGGAATTCCCATTTTATGTGATGCTAGCCATAATTTTCCACTCCGCAGTAATCATCAAAAAGTGTTTCTTTTTATGTGTAAACCTTTTCGTGACTTCTACAGTAGTGGTCTCATACAGTATTTGTCCTTTTGTGATTGACTTACTTCACTCATCATAATGCCCTCCAGTTTCTTCCATGTTACAGATGACATGCAGTTTTGCCAGCACCATTCGTTAAAAAGACTATTGTTTCCCCATTTGATGGACTTTGGATCCTTGTCAAAGAATTTGTATCTGGGTTCTCAGTTCTCTTCCATTGGTCAGTGTATTTGTTGTTGTACTGGTACCAGGTATCTTTGTTTCTGAGATATGTCTCTTGTAAATGACATATTGATGGATTCTGTTTTTTCATCCATTCCGTCACTCTCCATCTCTTTATGGGTATATTTGTGTCATTGCATTTGGTGTAATTATTCACAGGTATGAGTTTATTGGTGTCATTTTGTACTGCTGACTTTTTGGTTGTTCCTCTTACTCTCGTTTGTTTAGTTCTTTTGGTTTATAGGTTTCTTTTGTTTTTGTAGATTTTGTTTTTCTTGAGACTATTTTTCTTCTTTATTTTGATTAGTGGGTGTGTTAAATTTCTTTGTGGTTACCTTGAGATTTACCCTTATCTTCATAGTTTAGACCAGTCTGTTATTACTTGGTATTGCCTTGCCTTCCACTTCATTAGAAAGTTCTGTACCTGTGCTGTTTATTCTCTCTTTTATTGTTCTGGCGTCATTTTCACTTACAGGTTAATTTCTCTGGTTCCCTATGTGTAATTCTTTTTAGATAGTCCTTGAGATTTCATTTTGTAGACTGGTATCTGCTTGGTACAGTCTTGTTTCCTAGATTCATGCTATGGTGTTTTCAGACCACAAGACTTCCTTTAATAATTCTTATAAGTTTGGTTTGGATTTTACATATTCCCTTTAATATCTATTTTTCTGGAAATGTCCTGATTTTACTGTTATGTTTGAATGCCAGTTTTGCAGGCTATATCATTCTTTGTTGGCAATATTTTTCTTCAGGGTCTTATAGATATCATCTCATTGCATTGTTGCCTGCGTGGTTTCTGGTAAATAATCAGAGTTTAGTCTTATTGTTTCTCCTCTGTATGTGACATTTTGTTTTTGTTAAGCTGCTTTCAGAATTTTTCTTTGTCTTTGGTTTTAGCAAATGTGATTATGAAGTATCTTGGTGATTTTCTTTCAATGTCTACCCTACATAGGGTTCACTGAGCTTCTTGTATAGTTAGGGTTCATCTTTCATGATATTAGAGACATTTTCTGCCAACAGTCTTCAGTGATACTCTGTGTGTTTTCTGTGTTCTACCCCAGTTCTGGAACTCCAGTCACTGTCAAATTATTTTGCTTTTGATTGTATTCCATTTCATTCTCAAGATTTCTTCATTTTTCCTTGTTCTTTTTTAGGCTTCTTCCTTCAAAATGGAGTTGTATTCAAGTGTTTGTCTTCAATTTCACTGATCACATGTGCTGTCAGGAAATCCTAGTGGCATAGTGGTTAAGTGTTGCAGCTGGCAACTGAGAGGTTGACAGTTCCAGTCTGCCAGGCTCTGCTTGGAAACTGTGGGACAGTTCTGCTTAGTCCTGTAGGCTCACTGTGAGTTGCCATCAACTTGATGTCCAGGGTTTGGTTTGGTTTTTGGTTTGTTTGGTGTCGTTTGAAACCTGCTCCTCAGCCCATGTATGACACTATCTGTTTTTGAAATTGTGTTTATCTTTTGGATTTTGAATTGTTTTTATATCATTTCTAGTGAATTTATTGTGATACTTTGTTCCTGTATTATTTTCATGAATTTGTTTACCTTTTCGGTGAATTTCTTCAGTTTTTTTCCTAATTTTTATCTGATTTTTTGCTTCAACTCTTGGATAGCTGTGAATATTACAGATTTGAATTCCTTGAGAGTTCATGCCAGTGCCTTTTCTTCTACTGGAAAGACATTTGGTGTTTTATTCTAGACACCTACTGGAACCATCCTGTCCTGTTATTTTAAGTGTGTTTTGATATTGTCTGCTGTCATTGGGACATTCAGTAATTATTTTCTTTCTCTATGGATTGTAGATCCGTTTGTTTTGTCCTACTTTTTTGTTTTATTTGGTTAGAGCGTTGTTCATCTGCGATCACAGTACTTTTCATCTTCTTGTCCAGTTGGCAGGGCCAGTTGCTCAGCTGTGGTGCAGCAGGGCTGTCCCATTTTAAGGGGAGGGGCTAGGATGTGCTGTTTGTGGTACTACTAGGGCTGTAAGCTTGGACCAGGAATCATTGCTGAGCTGGATCCATGCCTGTGCTCGCTTGAGGTGTGATGTTCAGCACATGGTGCAGATAGGCAGGATGGATGGGGGATCTTCCAGCCACTGTGGCATCTCAGACAGAAGCCCCATGCCATCCCTCCACAGCAAAGACCTGAAAAACTAATTAAAACAGAGACAAATATCAGTCCTGTTACCTGAAATGTCAAATACAGAGGTAAAGGTCTCAGCAGAAAACTAAATGGAGTGAGAAACTGACAGAAAACAGAGAATGAGAAGAGATGAGAGAAAGTCTGCTACCAGCTAACTCAGCACAGAGTGACCACCTTGGACTCCTATCAGAGATTGGCAGATAGGAAGCACAGGAAAGCAGATTCACAGAAATCTCAGTAGAAAAGAAAGAACCTGGTTACCAGCAATACATGCTTTCCTACCCCTCATCTTCTTCCCACTGCTGTACCTCCAGCACTTCCCAGCTAGTTATGGTGGCTCAGTCAGCCAGGAAGTGCAGCCTCTGAGCCAGATGGACTTGCTCTGCCCCAACTGGTGACAGCAAGACTATAAGTACATGAAAGCACCTTCAAGAATTCTTATTAGGACATACACAGATCACCCAGCAACCTCTCTCTGTTGCCTCACTTTCCTCTGCTTCCTGCCAACTACAGTCTCTAGGCCAAGAGGAAATGCTGTTCAACCCAGCTGCTTGGATTCTGGCCTCACCCTCCACTGGCCAGCTCCCTGAGTGCCATTTATTTGTAGCTTGTGCTGTTTTTTCTACTGCTTTCAGTTTCTTCCATGCCCTTTACCACCTCCCTGTCCTTTGTGTGGAATACCTGGCTCCATGTGCCATCTCTGCCTCTTCTTGCAAGGCTGTAAAGCACTTCATAACTAAGGAACCATTTCTCTGTAATTGCATAGGTCGTAGAAATTCAGTACACCATTGATGTGACAGTACCTCTTCATCCAAGTGAGATAGGGAATGAACTTCTTGATAGTACTTTCATACGATCAAAGCATGCAGTTTTTTTTCCCTCCCTTCTGAGTTATATGTGGTTTAATCTGTAAACTCCCTTCTGGTTTCAGCAGGGTCTTCCTCAGAAAATGGGAAAGTTGGAACAGCTTTGACAAAGTACTATGATGATATATATTTTGATTCTGATTCAGAGGATGAAGACAAAGCGGGTATGTTTACCTGGTGTAGCCATTGTATTTTATGAAAAAGGTTTACATAACAATCAGTAGAAATGAACGTTTCCTTCTGAGTTTTATGTGTTAAGAAATTAAAGGCCATTGATATAAAAGCATCAGTAAGAATAACTGGGGATGCAGCATCTGCTGAGTTGGGTCCAAAAAACAATGGTACATGGTTATGGCTGGGGTTAGGGCCCTGACTCACTGCCTCGTCCCTTCATGATCCTTATAGCAGCAACATTTTTTTTCAGACTTCCAAATAGTTTCTGTGTTTTACCCTTCTGCAAAATTTTTCTAACTTGTTGCTTTTACGTCAGATTCTCAGTTCTTTGGAATTGATTTTGTGTAAAAGTTCAATGTTAAACATAATGACAGAAGGTAAAGCTAATTTTGTTAGATTAGCAGTTAGACGGGAATAACATGGATAAGTTCATGTGTAAAGTAACAGTTTTATATTTTTATATGTTATTACCTAAATATTGACTTACTGGTTTATATAATGAAAACCCTGGTGGTTACAGTGGTTAAGTGCTGTGTTTGCTAACCAAAAGGTCAGCAGTTTGTATCTTCCTGGTGCTCCTTGGAAACTCAATGGAGCAGTTCTACTCTGTCCTATAGGGTCTTTATGAGTCAGGATCAACTTGATGGCAGTGGGTTTGGTTTTGGTTTGAGGGTATATTAAAAAAATCTGTAAATGTCTTCAGGTTTTTTTCCTCCATTAAATTTTAAAATATTTTTGCTCTGACGTAAGTAGCATTTTATATATGGGAACTCGTGGAGGATTTAGACATCAAGGGTAGTTTCTGCCCTTGCTTGCTTTGACTGACCTTGGTGGCCTGATGGTTAAGTATTTAGCTGCCGTCTAAAAGGTCAGCAGTTTGAGCCCAGTAGCTGCTCCATAGAAGAAAGACTTGCCAGTCTGCTTCAGTGAAGGCAACAGCTTAGGAAACCTTGTGGGGCAGCTCTGCTCTCTTGCAGGGTAGGTGTGATTCAGTCAGTAGCATCCATGAACTTTAGACATGATACTTAGCCATATCTTTGTGTTTCAAATTAGCACAGGTTACCAAGAAAAAAAAGAAGAAACAACACCAGATTCCAACAAATGATGAATTACTCTATGATCCTGAAAAAGATGACAGAGATCAGGCCTGGGTTGATGCTCAGAGACGGAGGTAAAAACTTAAAGCTAACATTTAGAATCTTTAGAAAAAAGGTGATTTTACTACATTTACATTTTTAATATATATGAATATGTATGTTTATATGTACACATAAACGAAGAAGTTTGAGAAAAAACTGCTGAGTATTTTGAAAGTAACCAGCAAACTTCAAACCACTGTGTTTATTTCATCCATTCAGGAACAAAAGTGACTTTTTCATGTAGACACAATTTTATTATTTTGTATTTTTTCATTCTTTTTTTTTACTGTGATTAAGTGAAAGTTTATAATCCAAGTCAATTTGTCATATAAAAAAACCTGTATGCACACCTCTGTGCAACTCTAGCAGCTCTCCCAGTCGTGTGCAGCACACTCCTCCTTTCCACCTGTACTTCCCATATTCATACAACCAGTTTCTGTCCCTCGTCTCCACCCTTCCTTCTTGCTCTGTAGAGAAGCTGTTCCAGTAGCCTAATGACTTACAGTCCATAGACACAATTTTAAATTACTTAGAGATCAAGAGCTTTTGTGGATGTTATGTTTAGTGCTAAATTGCTCTTTTTAGCTGGTTACGAGTTTGATTTTAAGACTGATTTGTCATAAAACTAAAAGCTAGAGAACTTAATCACCATTGGTCATTGCTTCTCCAACCTGGCTGTGCCTTAGAATCACCTGAGGAGATTGTTTGAAATGTAGACTGTTGAGTACTACTCTGGGAGATTTTGATTCAATTAGGGTGGGTTCTAGGAATCGTTATTTTTTATTAAGCCTGGAGGGTTTTGGGTGTTGTTGGGGGGGTGGTCTTTGTATGTCACCTTTTAGCCTCACTCCATACTGTTCTTTTTTCCTCTTCTCCCTGTTTCACTCGTGCACTACTTCCTCCAGCTGCCTCTCACGTTTAACATATGTATATGTGTGTATATATATTTTTTGGCATGAACAAATAGAAGTTTATTCTATCGCAGTCTTAGGAGGTTGGAAGTCTGAATTCAGGAGACCAGCTCCAGGGGAAGGCTTTCTTGCTCTTTGTGGTCTAGGGGAAGATTGTTGTCAACAATCTTTCCCAGGTCTAGGAGCTTCTCAGCACAGGGACCCTGGGTCCAAAGGGTGTGCTGTGCTTATGTCTCTTCTTTTTTCTTTTTTTTTGATGATTTTAAAATTTGGCTAATGGTTATGTGAAAATTCCTTAGGTAATTTGAATTTCCTTCTGTTTTAATTGTGCTTTAGGTGAAAGTTTACAGAGCAAATTTAGTTTCTCATTAAACATTTTTTTGATCATTCACTGTGAAATGAATGGTTTAAGTACTGTGAGTGGTATTGAGATAGTCAGGGAACTTACAGTCTAGCTTCTGATTTAATACTGAATTCTGGAAGCCACTGTGCAGTGCACACTTAAGGAGTGAGGAGTTACATTCTATCTTCTTAAGGAGAATGGGCTTATATGAATTACTTGAAATTCTTCTGTAGGGAAGATTTATTCATTCTTCCTCATTTATTCATTCAGTCATTTATAATCAGTCATTTATATCATTGTGGACTCATGGATGTTTATTTTATACCTTGAATTCTAATCCAGAATTATTTTATTGCTCAGTGTGTTCCAGCTTTTGCTGTTAGGAATGCTTTTAGTTGGCTTCTGTGTCCCTTCAAACTACTGCTTTCAGTGTGGTTCTTCTTTGAGGGCACTTCCTTACTTTCTGAAACTATAGGTACTCCAGGTTCATCTGATGTATTTTCCTGCCCTAGTCTTAGCATTAGCTGTTTCTCCAAGGAGCCCTGTTCCTTTTACTATAAAATGGTGTTAGAAACCAAGATCTAGGTTTAATGTGTCTTTTCTGCTGTTTTCTCTTTTAGCTACCAAGGTTTCGGAATACGACAGCGGCGTCAACAACAGCCTGTCCCTAACAGTGATGCTGTCTTGAATTGCCCAGCCTGCATGACCACACTGTGCCTTGATTGCCAAAGGTACTGGGTGAATGGTAGCAAAAGCCTAAAAACACAACTTGGTGGTCTTTTATTTAATTCAGTACTGGACTTTTGAGACACTGAGGAATCCTCTTGAGGTTCTGTGCCCAACATATCCTTGGTTCAACATGAGTAATCTTCATACAAATAATTTTGGTTTTATACATTTCTGTTATAAGTAGGGAGACCCTGATGGCATAGCGGTTAATTGCTGTGTCTACTAAATGAAAGGCCGGCCGTTCAAATGCATGAGGTGCTTGCTCCTTGGAAACTGTGAGACAATTCTGCTTTGTCTCAGAGGGTTGCTATGAGTCGACATTGACTTGATGGCAGTGTTTTTTTTTTTTTTTTATTTATAAGTAGCTTCCCTGGTAAAGCATTTGCCAGTGCATAAAGATTAAGTAAAACTGTATTTGATATAATCCCCCATATACTCTTGGCTGTTCTTTTTTTATTTTTTGATAGTCTTACAAACAGCTCATTTTGTCTATGTTCTGAACCGAGTTAACTAAAACTACATAATGATATAGGCAGTGGATTTGTTCTAGGAACTAATGAATACATAGTTACAGTTTATTCTTAATAATTAGAGGTTTCTTATCATCTTTAATAATTAGTTTTTGTATTCTTAAGAATTCTTCATTTTTTTACATGTAAGTTGATACTTAATAGTCTGTTTCTGGAATAAAGAGAAAAGTAAAATGACTTTTTGTACTACAGTGGTTTCTTTCCCAAACTAAACTGCATCACAGAGTGATGATCTAAGAGTAGAAATTGGTAAAAATGTTCCACGTTAATGTGGGTTCCAATAAAATGCAGTAAAAATGAATTTTTTTTTACTGGAAAATTTAAAGTTTAGGTAAATAATGACTTAAAATTTCTTTGGAAAACCCCCAATCTTGGAAAGTATAGTGTTCTGTAAGTAAACAGTTCAGGTAAATGATTTGTCCTGGTGCATAAGAAACGCAAAGGAGGGAAAAACATACATGAATGTGAGATGAGAGCTTCTTACAGGTGTGAGGTAGGTAGCATCATGTGCACACGGATACATAGGAAACTAGAACTATTTATGATTGAATATAGTTTTGGGAGGTTGGATTGCTGTCCTGCCTAGAGAAATACCGGCTTCCACAGTCCAAATTTGTGGAGTTGTGGTCAGCAGAATGGTGGAGAGCAACATCTGGAACTAAGGAATGCACAGCCCAAGTTCATCTTTTTAAGCCAAATAGATATTTCTGTTGCATGAGGCTTAAGGGGAAAAGTACAAGAGTAAGTTACTAAGTGAGGAAAGAAGTCAGAAGATATTAAATGTATGAGGAGAACAAAGGATGCATTATCTATTCATTGGACCAGAGGAGTGAAGCTAAGAGTGGATGGTATAAAGTCAGAAGCTTTTTAAGCTTTTAAAAAGACTGTGGCCTCTGTTAAAGTGGTGATCGGAATTGTACCACCTATGAGAGGAGAGCAGAACCTCAGACCATAATGGAACATGAAGTAATCAGAGATTATTTAAACATTACCTTGTTGAGTTTCCAGTAACTTTTGTCCTTCCAAGTTTGAAGAGAAAATCAATATGAGACAAAAATCAGTTTTAAAGCAGTACTATTCCTTCTTTACACAATTATTTATTAAATTTCTTTCTGTTCTTATGGCTTTTTAAAATTTGTAGACATTTACTGTTTCGTTTCCATGTCTTTAGTTTGCCTGGGTTTCAGTTAAGTTTTTGGTGTTCTGAAATTTTGTCTAACTGGGTAAATATTAAAGTAAAACTTAAAATCCAATTCTTCCATTTCATTTTCCTCTCAGGCATGAATCATACAAAACTCAATATAGAGCAATGTTCGTGATGAATTGTTCTATTAACAAAGAGGAGATTCTAAGATACAAAATGCCGGAGAACAGGAAGAAAAGGTGGGGCCCTAAGAGGATGAGGTCCAGCCATGAAGATGCAGCTAAGCAGGCTGAGACAGAAGTGGATGAAATCTACCACCCGGTCATGTGTGCTGAGTGTTCCACTGAAGTGGCAGTCTACGACAAGGACGAAGTCTTTCATTTTTTCAACGTTTTAGCAAGCCATTCCTAAATAGTGCAGTTGGCGTTTTAATTGCCCACTGTTGTATATAAGGCAAGTATGGACAGTTATTTTTCTTTTGCCTAGGCATATCATTAAGAGACTTTCTGAATCATTGAGGAAGCAGTGTTTCATCTTCATGAAAGATAATGGTTATTAGCTTTCCTTCCCCCCCATTTGTCTTTTAATTTTCTTTAACACTAATGGGTGGGTTATTCATTGTTTGTTTGATGGTCATTTGGAAACTGGGCTTTTATTGATTAAAGCTCATTAGAATTAAAATGTTCTGGAGTTATAAGTAATCTTTGTTTCAGAGTGTTATTTTTTTATTTTGGATATACTGTTAGCTTTGGTGTGATTAAACTTGAAATTGCTGTCTGTATTGTTTTTTTGTTAAGAGATATTTTTAGATTTCTGTCATCTCCCAGATGGAATGACAGTATTTAGTAAGTCTTATTATTACATGGAGTTAGTATGTCAGGTGCCTCAACATACAGTCAGTCTCTAAAAGGATTGTACTTAACCAGTATTCTGCATTTGGTAAATTAACATATTAAATTAGAAATTTAGCGTGAGGAAGAGCTACCTCATCTTCCAACCTTAGACCTAAAAATCCTGTCATGGCTCTTGTGCCTACCATATATCCTTCTGTTACTAGCAACAAAGGCATGATATTTTTTTAAATGAATAATGTGAAAAGTATTATTGACAGTTTAGGGAAATCGCTTTGTAGGCATCTGTTTTAGTCAGCTAGGCTGCTCTAACAGAAATACCACAGAGTGGATGGCTTTAACAAAGCCTACACTGTCCGGTAGGTTGCAAGTCCATATTCAGGGTGTCCGCTCCAGGGAAAGACTTTCCCCTTGTCGGCTCTGGAGGAAAGTCCGGTATTGCATCAGTCTTTGTCCAGGGAGCGTCCTCATGTAAGAACCTCTGGTCTGAATGACGCGCTCCGCTCCCGGTGCTGCTTGCTTGATGGTAGCGAGGTTCTCAAGTTGTCCTTTGTTTCTTTTTTTCCTTTTATTCCTTGCAAGCTAAAAGCATTAAGGGTGGGGCAAGCCATACTCCAGGGAAACTCCCCCCACAGCAGGAATTCACAGCCCCACCCTAATCCTTTAACATACAGGTTAGCAAAACCACACAATGGAGGACAGTCCCAAGATCCACGTGGCTGCACACATTTTTGGGGGGACACAATTCCAACCATGACAGCATCTTTACCTTTTAATTTTTTAAAGAATGTGATGATGGGAGTGTTTTCAAAAACAAGATTAGAACACTTACAGTGCTTTTATTACTCTAATAGAGAAGAAGGCAGATTAGTAAGAGACAGGAAATGTGCTTTAATTCAGGCCCCACCATGCTCACGTTGGGTAAGTTTGTTCCTTAGATTCTGTTTTCTCATCTATAAAATGGAAAGATTAGAATAGTGATTCCCCACAGAGATTAGGACTCAGCAAAGCTTGTGGGAGACCTACATAGCTCTTCAGTGAATGATATGCTCTCATTAGGGAAAACATACCCTTCCCACTTGCTTGCCTTTTATGCTTTCTAAAAGCCACCTGGAAAATGAGCTGGAACAAATGTTGAAATGTTTGTGTGAAAAGAGTGGAGGCAGAATAGGAAAGAATCAATACTGTGGAATTGCGAATATCTTAATAGCTAGCAAGTATAGTAATTTTTATAATAAGCGGATACCTGTGTGATTGGGAGAACTGTACTTCCAGATGTTTCATCATATTGCCAGAGGACATGTTACAAGGTTACACTACCAATGGGTTTCTTTAACCTTGTGTTTGCCATAGTGTAGCTTCATAGGATCTGTTTCTTAGCCATCCTTGCTAGATCCTACACTCTCTGTAGATCCTACAACAGCTCGTACATTGTACCTCCATCTGTACTTCAAGTGAGAGGTTTTCAGTGACCTCATACCTAAAAATCACCTGGAGCTGATGCTAACTTAAAAAGACGCATTGTTGAAGCCCTACTCTGAGGATATGACTCAATAATAAAAGTAAGAGAGGAGCTTGAGCATTATACACTTTTAAGAACCGTTTATATGGGCTCAGAGTGAGAAGAGCAACTCAGAACATTAGATAGGAATCTTAGGAAGCAGTGAGTTTATGTTAATGGAGGAAGAACAAGTCAAATGGAAGATGAGAATGGCTGCACAACTCTTAAGAATGTATTCGATGTCACTGAACTGCACATGTAGAAACAGTTGAGTTTGCTGTGTGTATTCTCAACAATAAAAAGGCAGGAAATCAAGATGTTGTAACAAAAAGAAAAGTGAAAATGGTACAAGAATAGGCTATAATATTTTTGCTGTTTACTACCATCGTGTTGACTTGTGATTGGTGCGACCCCATACACAATGGGATCAGACCATTGTGACTCCATAGGTTGTTTTTTGTAATTAAAGGGTTTTGCTGGTTAATTTTCAGGAGTAGATTGCCAGGCTTTTCTTCCTAGTCTGTTTTAGTCTGAAAGCTCTACTGATGTGTGTTCAGTATCACAGCAAGTGGAAAGTCTCCACTGACAAATGGGTGGTGGCCATGCTTGAGGTCCCTGCCTAGAAGGTGAGAATTCTATCAGTAAATTACCAATGTGCCACAACTTCCGCGTGACCCAGCAGTTTTACTCTTAGGCATATACAGACATCATTGAAAACAGAAATGCAAACAGGTGCTTGTACACTGGAGTTCACTGCAGCATTACTCATAATAGCCAAAAGGTAGAAATGTAGAAAAATGGATCAGCAAAACATACATACATACAATGGAATATTATTACAGCTATGAAGAAATTCTGATACATGCTGAAACATGAAAAAACCTTGAAAACATGCTGAAAGGAATGAGACACAGAAAATTACTGTATGACTTATGAAACATCTATAATAGGCAAATACACATAGACACTTAAGTTAGTGGTTGTCTTAGGCTAGTTTCTCTAGAGAAGCAAAACAGTAAAGCACATAAATAGATTTCTATCAAGGAAATAGCTCATATGGTTGTGGAGGCTGACATGCCCCTAGTCCTGGATTGGAATAGAGGCCTCCGCCAGTTTGTGCAGCCAGGGAAACTGGTCAACCTAAGGTCAGCAGGTTGGATAGCAGGACTCCTGCTCACAGGCTGTGATGGTCCATAAACCCCAAGTTGGCAAGCAAGACTACAAGGTTTCTTCTCAGTGGCATAGCTGCAGAGGCTGGTGAACCCAAGATCGGCGGATTGGGGAGCAGGACTCTAACTCTCAGGCTCTGAAGATCAACAAATCCCAAGACTGACAGGTAAGCTGCTAGCTTAAGTCCTAAGAACTGGAGGTCAGAAGACAAAAGAGGCAGCTGCTAGATCCACAACAAGCCAAAAAAAACTGTGGCAGGGTGAGCAGGAAGGGAGTAGGTGGTGGGAGGCAGAGACATGAGGGCTGAGGGGGCAGTTACCCACCACAGGCCCTGCCACAGCAGGTATGACTCATCTGATTCCATCATAGGAGGTGATCATGTTATACAACTGCCAAAACACTGAGAATCATGGCTCAGCCAAACTGACATACAATCTGAGCCATCGCAGTGGTTAACGGTTTGAGAGGAAAGAATAAGCAGTTATTTCTGAAGGTGTACTGAGTTTCTGGGGTGATGAGCAAGTTTTGGAGCTAGATATATACTTTATTAGATATATACATTAAATGATTAAATGGCACATTTTAGGTATATTTTGTCACTACCCAATGATTGAAAATAGGTCTGACAGTTATGTTTGCAGACTTGCCACTGTGTGCTTACATTGGCAGCGCTGTACAAACAACTGTAAGGTTTCATAACCTTGGTGTATTAGTGCCTCACAGCTGAGTTCATGTCAACGTGTGGCAATGTCTTGCTGAGTGGCGTTATTGTTGTTGCATAGTTTTGTGTGCCATTGTGAGAATGTAGGGGCTTGAATTAGAGCAGTGAACCAACATTAATTTCTTGTTACACTTGGCAACACTGGAAATGAAATCAGGGACATGTTAGTCCAAGTTTATGGGGATAATACCACAAAGATAACAGCAGTGTACAAATGGATTAAACGTTTTTCTGAGAGGAGAGAAAGCATCACTGATGAAGAGATGTCAGATCGGCCTATAATGAGCAGAACTGACAAAAACATTGTAAATACTTGTTGAATTGTGTGTCGAAATTGGCGGCTGACTGAGAAGGATGCAGACCAATTAAACATTGATTGAGAAATGGTAAAATCTTGGCAAGAGAAAGGTGTGTGCACCTTGAACAAAACTCACCAATGAACAAAAGCAAAGGAGAGGTGAAGTTTGCCAAGACTTTTTGGACAGGCAAGACGATGTTTTGGGCCATTTTGTCACTGGTGATGAAACGTGGATGTACCAATGCAACCCTGAAACAAAGCGTCAAAGTGAACAGTGGAAGTCAGTGAATTCTCCATGACCAAGAAAGTTTGATCAGTTCAAATAGAGAGTCAAAATGATGTTGCTAACTTTTTTTGATATCAGAGGGATTATTCATTAAGAATTTGTGCCAACTATAGAAATTTGGTTGGGTGAAATCGGTGATAGCACACATTAGGAACAAGAACAATATTAAGTGGACTTCAGCATAACTTGAATACTCCTTCCATCTTAACCTAATATTGCAAGGACAGAGTACCTGGGGCAGGGGGCAGGAGACCATGCTCTTAGGCGAAATCAAGGCCAATTGGCAGCACAACTAGTGTTTTGCTAAGAGGGCTCTCTGCACCCCACTCAGTCATAAAAAAAAAAAAGAATTTGTACCAACTGGACAAACAGTTAACAGTGTACTATTTGGAAATGCTTAAAAACCTGCATGTAAAGACGAAAATGCCCTAAACTTCTCAGCAACAACTCATGGATCTTGCATCATGATAATGTAACAGCCCACGTGGCACTGTCTGTGAGGGAGTTTTTAGCCATTAAACAACCTGCTCACCTACTCTGGCCCCCAATGACTTTTCTTTACCCAAAGATAAGAGAAATAGTGAAAGGAAGGCATTTTGATGACATTTAGCACATCAAGGGTAATATGACAGCTCTGATGGCTGTTCCATAAAGAGTTTCAAAATTGCTCTGGAGGGTGGACTAGGCACTGGTGTCAGTGCATAGCCTCCCAAGGGGAGTACTTTGAAAACCACAGTAGTGATAGCAGTGAGGTAAGTGGCACTTTTTCTAGGATGAGTTCTCAAACTTAATTGTCAGGCCTTACATGTTTTTCGTAGTGATGAAGCTTATCAGTAGTGATGTTAAGGGCTTAAGCTAGAAAATAGGAATAATATTTTTTATTGTGATTAAGTGAAAGTATATAATCCAGATCACTATTGCATACCTGCTTATCTGCAGCTTCATCTGTCCTGCTTACCCAGTGGCAGCACACTCCTCACTTTCACCATATGCTTCCAGTGTCCTCCTAAAGAACAACTGTCCCCTCCTTTTCACCATCTTTCCTATCTAGAAATAAAACAGTAGGACAGCCTCCTATAAATGTATAAAACCATAAAGTACACAGGCCATATGCTCACACTGTGTCTTTGAGACCAGTCCATTCTTACCTGAAGAGCTGACTTCAGTACTGCTTTCCAGACAGGGCCAGCAGAAATAATTTTTTTTGTTTGTTTATTTTTATTTTTTATTATGACTGACTGAAAATGTACATTCCTGTATAAATTTACACGCCCGCCTATATGCAACTTCCACTGCTCTCCCTGCCCGGTGACAGCACACTGTTCCTCTCTGCCCCATACATGTCTCATCCTCCCAACAGTCTCCTTTCCCCTCCTCTGCACCCACTCTCCTTCCTCCAGCCAGAGGTCAGCAGGATGATAGCCTATAGATGCATAGAACCATAAAGTGCATCCAATATATGGTCACTCTGCATCACCAAGTCCAATCCATTCATGTCTGAAGAGTGGACCTTCATTACGATTTATGGGCAAGGGCAGCATCAGGGCCAGGAGCCATGCTCCCAGGGGAACCCCAAAACCACTGGACCATCAGTTGCAGTCTTTTAGTGGAGATCTCAGGGTGCACCCCTTTTTATTCTTGTGTTGCCAGTGAGACTCAACTTACTGAGCTCCATCGCAGCTATCGTTGGTGGTGGCCGGGCACCATCTGGTTCTTCTGGTCCCAAGTCAATGTAGGCACCCACTCATGTGGGTCTCTCTATCTTCTGGGTTGTCTTCACCCCATGCCATTTTGGTCCTCGGTGAGCATCCGTTCCTGCTGAGTTGGGACCATTTAGAGCTAGTGGGAATAATTCTGAAGAATCCTTTTGCTCTCCACATGTTCTCCCAAATCATCTTTTTCTGTTGTGTTTCCCCAGTTCTTCAGACTATGAGTATGCATTCCAGGTACAGAGCTGCTCCATTCCTTGTGGGTAGTTTCTAGAACTCGGCTCCCTTTTCCTCTTTTGCTCTGAGATCTCAGCTGTCTTCCTTCCATTCTCTCTTGATTTCTCATCTTTCCTTTTCATTGTTTCTGTGTACCAGAGCTTAAAGATACAAAGTGTGAAGCAATATAATGATCTTCCATGCAGTTTTCAGTGTGGTGGGAAGAACAAACCAAACCATTGCCATCGAGTTGATTCTCACTCCTAGTGAGAAGGGAGACGTCAAAACAATTGCATTGATTTCAGATAGTAACTCAGGAGAGAGTGGCGGGGTGTGTTTTATACAGAGCTCAGAGAAGGCCTAAAGACAGGAAGTTTGAGTTAAACCTGAATATTGAGAAGAAACTAGGTATTCAAAGATGTGAAGGAGGAGTGGAGTAGACAAAAGTCAGTTGCAAAGGCCAAAGTCAGGCCTATCTAGTATATTCCTCATGGTGACCCTATAGGACAAGGGTAGAACTGTCCCACTGAGTTTCCAAGGAGAGCCTGGTGGATTTGGACTGCTGACCTTTTGGCTGTAGCACTTAACTGCTATACCAACAGAGTTTCTGTTTAGTTAACAACAAGAAGGCTAATGTAGCTTGAATATCATAAACAGGGAGAGTGATGGGAGACTAGACTGGAAAGATAACTCTGGTATTTGGAGATTCTTACAGGCTATAGTAAAGTGGCATGGTGCCACTTAGTTTGCTAACTAAAAAGTTGGCAGTTCAAATCTGCCAGGCACTCCTTGGAAACTACGGGGCAGTTCTACTCTGACCTATAGGGTCTCTGAGTCGGAATCAACCCAGTGGCAGTGCCTGGCTGACTGACAGGCTATGGTGAAGGGGACTGGATTCTAGGGATAATGGGAAAGCAGGCATCTTGGTTGCATAGTGATTAAGCACTTGACTGGTTACTAGAAGGTTCACACTCACCAGCCACTATGTAGGAGAAAGGTGTGGCAGTCTGCTTTGATAAAGATTTACAGCCTTGGAAACCCTGTGGAGGCAGTTCTGCTGTGTCCTAGAGGGTCACTATAAGTTCAAGTTGACTTGATGGCGTGGATTTGGTTTATAATGTGTAAAGCCCATCAGAGGATTTTAAACAGGAGGGTGATGATCTACCAAGTACTCTTTTGAAGATGCGACATGCTCCAGAAAATGTGATACCATTGGTCTGTGGTGGCTCAAGGATGTGGATTTAAAAGAAAAAAAAAAGTATGATATGCAGGTAAGGATTGAAAACAGCTGGTATAGGGACTGGTAAGTAGGTCTAGGTTTAATTTGTCAGGTTAACTTTTTTATGTTATATTGATGTAAACAAAAGAAACATGTAACATAAATAATGCCAGTTAAGATGAATGCATGGCAACTTGTTAACATCTTAAGACCTATAGCATAATCAGTAACTTTGCATTTATTTGTGTATTCCTTCCTTATTCCCCTCTCCCTGCCTCCCTGCCAGAGTGAATCAGTATGTGATACCTGCTTTTAAAAATGAGTTCCATCATAATTTCCGTATTTTTATTCCTAAATAATATATTGGTTAATTTTCTTTTGTATGTGGTCTTCTCTTCTTAAAGTGGAACATCTTTCTCTGGATTGTTACATTTTGCGTTTCTGTTTTGTTTTTATTCCAGATTTGTTCTGATTTTTAATAGGTACAGTTAATATTATTGTGGTCTTTGTCAAGGATTCCCAAACTTTAGTCATCTAATGGCTTAGGTTGCATTTATTGGAGATCCTAGCCAGTGCAGTAAGATAAGAAAAAGAAATAAAAGTTACAAGGTTTGGAAAAGATAAATGTCATTATTCATAGAGGATAAATGATTTTCTAATCCAAGGTAAAACAGATTTTTAGGAACAATGGAGTTTAGAAAGATAACTGTGAGATCAATATGCTGTAAAACCTGTGAAAGCTAGAATCTGTGTAAAGCAGAAACAAACATGTCATCAAAAGAAAACTCAAATTTTTTCCACTGCCGTGGAACCCCCCAAATTATAGGATACTTGATCTGACTTTGGCTGATGAAAGTAAAATAGCTGATGCAGAGTCCAGTCTCATATCCCATCTTCTCTGTCTTGCTATTAAGCTGTTAAATTTTTCAGAGATCCAAGCCTGTCACCAAGGATCCAGCCCTGTTTCTAAGGAAATGTTTTTCTTTGTGGCTAAGCTAAACAGTATGTGTGTGTGTATTGAAAGGGGGGCAGAACTTGACTCAAACAGTAATCAAAACCCATTATGTAAAATGTCCTCAGGATAACTTAACAGCTTGTTTTCAGAACATGTTCCTTGTCCTCATTCTGTGAACACCTAATAACCTTTCCCTATCACTAATTTCTGTAATTATGCACTGTACAGTTAGTGCTCTGTGTCTAGTTTTTAAAAGCCAGCTGTAATAATGTAACCAATGACATTCAGAGTGCCACTTTTCAGTGTCTTACCTTTGATTCTCTTTCTTCCTTCTCCACCAATTAGAAGACTGTGGGTTGTACCTCCCAATTTTGCCCTATAACTGGAACTCTGTCACAGCCCCTCATTTGATTATGGACTTGTGGAAGTTTCCATGAGTCCCCATTTGAATGATTTCTTGGCTTTCAGTAAATCCTTTCATTTTGCTTTAACAGAGTCTTAAGAGTTTTTACTGAATACCACCACTAAAATGAGTCATAGAAAAGTGGTAGACTGCACCTTGCCAAAAGTGGAAAACTTGTGTGACCTGGAAGAACAAGGCTATCATGTCAAGTTCTGGCTGTCGTAGTTGGCTTTACATGGGTTAGTTGCGTGGTATGTGACTTACATCTAAATGTAGGTGTTATATTAAAACAAACAACCTCCCAAATGCTGGCATTTGCTTTAAGGTAGGAAGTGAAGCCACCCTACTGTCAACATAAGCTTGGGAGCAGCAAGCACACATCTACACTTAGAAAAGCTCTGCATTCACCAGTCTCCCTTGAATAGTGGTTATAGAAGGAGTCCTGGTTGCACAGTGGTTAAGCACTCAGCTGCTAACTGAAAAATGGACATATTGAACTCACTAGCTGTTCTTTGTGGTTGTCTGCTTCTGTAAGGATTATAGCCTTGGAAACCATGTGGGGCCCTTATACTCTGCTCTATGAGTCAGAAACATCATGATGGCAATGAATTTGGGCTTTTAATAGTTGTAGGACTTGTTAGGGTTTCTACTTCTTGAATTTCTCTGTAACTGTGGTAATATGTATAATTGTGGTAATTTTGGCAAGATGCAGTCTACCACTTTTCTATGACTCATTTTAGTGGTGGTGTTCAGTAAAAACTCTTAGACTCTGTTAAAGCAAAATAAAAGGATTTACTGAAAGCCAAGAAATCATTCAAATGGGGACTCATGGAAACTTCCACAAATCCATGAATCTAATGTGGGCCTGTTGACAGAGTTCCAGTTATAGGGCAAAATTGAGAGGTACAATCCATAATCATCCTTTGCCATTTCAATATTTTTTATGTGTACAATTTAGTGACATTTCCTTTGATCGTCTGCACAAACATTCCCACTACACATTCCCAAAGTTTTTTATCACCCTTAACAGAAACTCGGTGCTCTCTAAAGAATGTTTTCCTCTTCCCCTCTTCCCCTCTCCATCATGTCCCTGGACATGAGACAAACCTAGACCTGGAGTTAGAAAGCCAAGAGGAAAGAACATGCTCGGCTTTTCTCAAGTTGAAAGAACTGAAGAAAAAAATTCAAGCTTTGAGTTAAAATTCTGAAGAAATCTATAGGGTAATGTACTGAGTGATTCAGAAAGCATCAAAAGCAGATGGAAAGAATATACAGAATCACTGTACCAAAAATAATTGGTAGACATTCCATCATTTCATGAGGTAACATACGATCAAGAACTGATGGTACTAAAGGAAGAAGTCCAAACTGCATTGAAGGCATTGGAGAAAAACAAGGCTCCGGGGACTGGTGGAATACCAACTGAGATGTTTCAACAAATGGATGCAGTGCTGGAGGTCCTCACTCATCTATTGAAAGACATTTGGAAGACAGCCACTTGGTGCCTACTGGAAGACATCCATATACATATATATTTTTATTGCGATTAAGTGAAAGTATACAAATTAATTTTGCATGCCTGTCTATCTGCAGCTCCTTCTGCTCTCCTTGCCTGGTGACAACACACTCCACCTTTTTATTTTCTACTTGTTATATCCTCTTAACAAGCTCCTGTCCCCTCCTCTCCACCCTCTTCTCACCTGTCTAGACAGAGAATGGTAGGACAGCATCCTATAAATGCATAGAGCCATAAAGTACACACACTGTATGGTCACATTGTGTGCCTGAGTCCTGTCCATTTTTGTCCTAAGAGTTATCCTCAGTAGTGTTTTCTGGTCGGGGGCAGCAGCAGGTCTAGGGACCATGCTCCCAGGGGATCCCCAGGCTGTTGGACTGTCAATTGTGGTCTTCTACTGGAGTTCTTGAGTTGTACCCCTCTTTTTCTCATGTTGCCACAGGGACTCAACATTGTGTGCCCCATCATGGCTGTGGGAGATATCCATATTTGTGGCTGCTCCAAAGAAAGGAGATCCAATAAAATGTTGAAATTAATCAAAATGTCATTAATAACACATATAAGTTAAAAAAGCAATAGCAGCAGATCATTGACAGGGAACTGCCAGAAATTCAAGCTGTATTCAGAAGAGGATGTGAACTGAGAGATATGATATGGATCATAGCTGAAAGCAGATAGTACCAGAAAGATGCTTATATTGACTATTCAAAGGCATTTGTGTGGATCATGACAAATTATGGAAAATGCTGCAAAGACAGATTTCTAGAACACTTAAAATTATGCTCATGCAGGAACTGTGCAGACTAAGAGGCAGTCATTAGAAGAGAACAATGGGAGGCTGCATGGTTTAAAATCAAGAAAAGTGTACATTGGGTTTGTATCTTTTCATCATACTTATTCAATATGTATGCTGAGTAAATATTTCCAGATGATGGACTATATAAAGATGAATGTGGCATCAGCATTAGTGGCATGCTCATTAACAGCCTGCATTATGCAGACGAAAGTGAAGAGGACTTGAAGCACTCACTGATACAGATCAAAGACTACAGCCTTCAATATGTGTTACACCTCAGCATAAAGAAAACAGAAATCCTCACAACTGGACCAATAAGCAGCAGCATCATGATAAATGGAGAAAAGATGAAGTACTGAAGGATTTCATTTTACTTGGAGCCACAATCAATGCCCATGGAAGCAGCAGTCAGGAAATCCAATGATGTATTTCATTGGCCAACTCTGCTGCGAAAGCCCTCTTAAAGTGTTAAACTAAGGTGTGACTGGCCCAAGCCAGGATATTTTCAGTTGCCTCATATGTGTGAGAAAGCTAGACAAAAGCTAGACAATGAATAAAAAGATCAAAGAAGGAATGATACTTTTGAATTCTGATGTTGGCAGAGAATATTGAGTATACTATGAACTGCCAGAAGAACTAACATGTCTGTTATAGAAGAAATACAGCCAGAGTGTTCCTTGGAGGTGAGAATGGCAAGACATTGTCTCATGTACTTGGGACATGTTGTCAGGAGGGACAAGTCCCTGGAAGACATCATACTGGGTAAAGCAAAAAAGAGGAAGACCCTTGATGAGATACATTGACAGTGTGGCTGCAACAATGGGATCAAACGTAACAATGATTGTGAGGATGACACGGGACCAGGCAGCGTTTGATTCTGGTGTACCTAGGGTCACTGGGAGTCAGAGGAACTTGAAGGCACCTAACAATGTTTTCAAGGTTCATCCATGTGATAGCATGTATTAATTTCTCTTTATGGTTGAATACTATTTCATTGTTATATATATACCACATTTTGTTAATCCAAACAAAAAGGATTACTTGTCTAGGCATTTGTTCATTTTCGTATGTTTTCAAATTTAGTGGCATAAAGTTTTTCACTGTCTACTTTTTAAAATCTCTGCTGGGCAGGAAGCTGTATTTGCCTTATTCTTGATCACATTTTGGTTTTGTTCTATTAATTTCTAAGCTTTATTATCTTCTTCATTTTACTTGCCTTCAATTGTTGTTCTCGTCTCTTCTTAAATTGGATGCTTAGCTCATTTTCAGCTTTTTCCTCTTTTTAATGCAAACAGGGATTCTGTTTCCCCTTGAATCTTTGCTTTCTCCTTCGTGTGACCCCATGCAATTTTGTTTTATTCTGAAAAGTACAGATGTACTTTTATTTTTCCATTTAATGGTGCAACATACAAATGTTTATTTTATGTATATATATATTCACAGGTAACTTTTTCTTTCACATTTACAACTCAGAAGATTGGTGAACCCAGAGGAACTGCTGTAATCACTATGTGGAGCTTACTCTTATTAGTATTTCAAAAGCCTATGCCAATTCATTTCTGTTATATTCTAGATATCTTCATTATGTTGTTTGATAAGATAGCTCCACAGGAAGATGATAGTGCCCAAGATCAGAATTTGCTATGCAGCAGCTCCAGAACCAGAACTTTGACCATGTTGAAGGGGTCATTTGACTGCTAGACAGGCTTGCAGCGATGTTGAAAGGGGAAGATCAGCACCATGGTGACATGCTGGCGGACATAGCTTTACACACACACACACACACACACACACACACACACCAAAAAAACCCAGAACCAAACCTTAAGCAGTCGTGGAATTTAGTTAACTTTGTGTTAAGGTTCAGGACAAGGTATTTAGAAGAAATAACCTGTGTGGTTCAGCTGTTAACTGTCAGAAGTTTGAGTTCACTCAGCGGTGCATTGAAAGACAAGAGTCGTCATCCACTTCCAAAAAATCGGCTATTGAAAACCCTATGGAGCACAGTTCTATTATTACACATGTGAGGTCACCATGAGTTGGAGTTGACTCAATGGCAACAGGTATTTATAAAAAAGGAAATGTATGTCACAGCCCCTCCCAAGTCTTCCCTGGGTAGTCTAGATCTCTAGTGTGTCTCTTCAAGGACTTGTTATGAGGAAACAGAGTTAAAGCCTCCTGTTTGTCTTTCTTTCAGGCCCACACTCAATCCTGCAACATCGCAGAGCTGTGGTTCTTAAAATGTGGTCCCCAGATCTGTAGAATCAGCATCATGTGGGAACTTGTTAGAAATGCAGACCCTTGGGTGCCTTTCCAGGCTGACTGAACCATAATTCCAGGTGGGTTCCAGTGATCTTTTAAACAGGTTCTCCAGATGATTCTGATGTATACCAAACTTGAGAACCACTGTGGAAAACCATTTTTTTTTTTTAAAAAAACACATCAAGGGAAAAACAAGCTAGAGAACACACTAATGTTCATCTTTACATACAGGTATCTGCTACTATTCCCAGCACTCCACTTCCCCAAGGCTGCAAGTTTCTGTAATTTGACCCATTTGAAGTGCTGAGCTTTGAAGAACTTCTCTTCTTGGGCAAGAGGGTAGAGGAAGGCACAAACAATGTGGCACTCTCTTAAAGCAGTGGTTCTCAAACTTCAGTGTACAAAAGAATCATTTGGGAATTTGTTGAAATGCAGATTTCAGAGTTTATTTTGGGGGGAGCTGCAGGTGTGCCCTTACTGCTTTTGTTTAGGGGGTGTGTGGAGCTGCTAATTTTAGGGCCAGACAACCTCAGTCCGAAACAAGCTCATGGTGCAGAATTTTCACTCGTCAGTGACACTGTGGCCTGGTTGTTCTTGTCTCTTGATCCTGTTTTTCAACCAGGGTTGAGGACTTGCTGTATTATGCAATCTTAATAGTATTGGTGGAGTTTGAGAATCTAGAGTGCATTTAACCCACAGTGGGATTGTGGAGATCCTTGATGAGTACTTAAAAGATGAATAAGAACCCTTATAATACAGAGGATGGAAATATCTTGAGCTGAGGGGGAGAAAAATTGCAATGGCCTTATCAGAGATCCAAGGACTAAAGAGAGGGCACTTTAAAGGCCTGAGATGGGATGCTTGGGCTCTTAAAACCCTATCAAGTGTTTTCTTTATGGTTTTTCCTTTGACATTATGCCTAGAATATTGTCTCCCCCTATTTTTTCTCCTACTTCTTTCGTCTGTTTTATTTTTCATGTGTGTTTTTTGCCCATTTGAAATTTATTTGCACAAAATGTATTAAATTTGGAGAGCACTGATGTCATTGTATCATGCCCTCTCATTATTCAAATCTTTTGTTATGTGCTTTGTAGTTAATTCATGAAAGTACACATTTTTAAAGTTTATTCCTAGATATTTGATATTTTCAGTATCAAATATTTGCAAACAAGATTTTTTCTGTTTTCAGAGATGCCATGCATTTTCAGAGTTTGTTCATAGATATTTTTGTTTTCTGCTGTTGCAAATGAGATCTTTCGTTTAGTATATTTTCTAATGTGAAATATTTGGAGGAAAGCCATTGACTATTGTAAACAATTACTGTATTTTGTAATTAACCACCTTACTGAATTTTTAGTGTTTTCCAAATTACTGTATTTTAGTTGAAAGTTTACATAGAAAATTAGGTTCTTGTTTAATAATTTTAGCATACATTGTTCTGTGATCTTGGTTACAAATTTCACAATGTGTTAGCATTCTGTTTATAGCCATTCTGCTTGTTCTGTCTCATTGATCTGACTTCGCTTCTTTTTCTTGCCTTTTTATCTTTGCTTTTGGTAAATTATTGACCACTTAGTCTCATATAATTGATTGTTTAAGGGAGCACATTACTCACAGATGATACTGTTCATTTTATAAGCCAATTTATTATTTGGCTGAGAGATGACCTCCAGAAATAGCTTCACTTCAAAGTTCAAAAGATATCTTAGGTCAAAAGTCTCGAGGGTTCCTCTAGTCACTATCTGTCCAGGAGGTTTGACCTTTGTTAGGAATTTGAATTTTGTTCTACATTTTGCTCCCATTCTATGTGGAATCTTCTATCGTGTCCCTGTTCAGGACAGTCAGTAGTGATAGCTAGGTACTGTGTGGTTTTTCTAGTCTCAGATTAGAAGAGGTGGGTAGTTTGTGTGTGGACTTGTTTCTTCATTGAACTCATGATTTCCTTCACTCTTCTTTTCTCTATAGGAGACTAATATTTGTATCTTGATGGTCATTCACTAACTTGAGACCCCAGAACGTTACTCACCAAACGAAGGTGTAGAATATTATCTTTATGTGCTATGTTATGTCAGTTGATTAAGTTGTCCCCTAAGACAGTGGTCCTAACCCTTTTAATCTAGTAAACCAATTCTGCAATTGTTTGGATGTGTCTAGGAAGCCACCCTAACTGTGCCCCCCATGTGATTTGTTATATTCGTGGGTATATATGCAGCACACATGAATGTGTATGTACACATGCTTACAGATACACCTATACATGCATGTGTGTTTACTCACATATGACTTCCTATACATATATGTGCATATACATATACCTACATAACCACATGCATATTTTTTGGCTGCATGTAAGTTTCTGTTGTTGCACAATTGTGTATATTATAGCACTTACTGAAATTGTCCATTTTTCTTGTATACTTTTTAGTGTTTTTCTTTACTTGGTCATGTTGTGCTGACTTGACTCATATTTGGTATTGCCTTCCCCACCACCAAAAATAACAAGTGTGGATTTTGAGTTGTAATAGATTTTTCAGAAAATTCCCTTTCCTCACCTGCAGGCAATGCTTCCCCATAGGATGCTGCATTGACCTGCTCCTCCGCAAGGACTCCTTTGTTGGTGGCACAAACAGTTAAGCACACAAGTATTAGCCTAAAGGTTGGCAGCTTGAACCTACCCAGGGAAACCTCAGAAGACGGGCCTTCCTTCTGAAGGTCACAGCCTTGAAAACCCTGTGGAGCAGTTTTAATCTGCACACATGGGGTTGCCATGAGTTGGAGTCAAGTCCGTGACAACTAACGACAGCTTTCCTCCATGAACACTCTGGATATTCCTCTCTTCTTTGCTGTTTTTCCTTTCTTCTGCTTTTCTTGTAGGCCTTTGCATTCACCAAGTTTCCATCCTTTAACCTTGTACTAGTACATAGTCTGTTCCTCAGAAAGGTCATCCACCGTTTTTAAAAAAAGTTCTGCTTCACTGTCAATGACTGCAAAGTCTGTTATGAGCCTTAACTCTAGTTCTTAATGTCCAAACATTTATTCAGTCCTCCTATGGCCTCTCAAAATCTGCTTATCCAAATCTGAACACATTGGCTACTGTAGGATTACTTTATACTAGCTGTAGCATCTATTTCCTGGTTGCATAGGTTTAAACAATTTAAATTCTCTTTGATTCCTTAGTCTTTGTTCTTGATTCTGACTTAGTTATCAAGTATCTCTCTTTTTTTCCTTTTGTCCTTTCAAATGCCCCATACTCATCTGTATTTTCCTTCTAGTCACACTACCTTCTTCAAGACATTTTAATCTTTTGTGGATTGTTACGCCAGCATGCTGATTGTTTTTCTTGCTTCTAATCTTCCCTTCATTAATTGGTTTGTCTGTTGTTATGTGCCATCTGGTGGATTCCAACTTGTAGCAACCTTATAAGACAGATTAGAACTGCTCCATAGGGTTTCTTAGGCTGTAATCTTTATGGGAGTAGATTGCCAGGTCTTTTTTCCTGAGGAGCTGCTGGTGGATTGGAACCACAGACTTTCTGGTAGCATCTCAGTGCTTAACTATTGTACCATCAGGGCTCATCTATTTAGTGTTAATTGAATATTCCTATAGATTAAGGAGAAACCTAGGTAACATAGTGGTTAAGGGCTGTGTCTGCTAACCAAAAGGTCAGCAGTTCATATCTGCCAGGTGCTTCTTGGAAATTCTGTGGGGTAGTTCTACTCTGCCCTGTTGGGTTACTGTTAGTCAGAATTGACTCAATGGCAGTGACTGAGACTTCTTTGATAGACCAAGAGGAAACCCTGGTAGCATAATCGTTAAGTGCAATGTCTGCTAACTAAGAGACTGGCAGTTTGAATCTATGAGGCACTCCTTGGAAACTCTGTGGGGTTCTATTCTGTGAGTTCTACTCTGTCCTATAGGGTTGCTATGAGTTGAAATTGACAGCAGTAGGTTTGGTTTTTTGGTATAGACCAAGGATTGTTTCAGGTCTTAGGAATACGTATATGAATGACAGAGGTCCTGCTCTCAATGACGGAAACAGGTAACCAAAAACTTACAATATTGCATGGTGTGTGCCATAGCACAAGTTTAACACCAGGTGCCACCAGAGTATAGAAGGATTAAGGAAAACTCTAGCGGAGGTAAGGTTTGAGCTGTTTTACAGGATTAATATTAATTGACCAGGAATTCAGTTCTCTGAGTTTGTTAACTCTGTTTGGCCAAACTCTTCTTTGGGAATTACTTTTTTCCTATGAATGCAAAGTTTTCATATATTATGCAGCAGATTTCAAGGTTCTCCTATTATGATGTATTCTAGCCTATTCAGACTAACACCTCCAGGGACAGACCAGTAGCTTGACAAGGTCAGGTTTATTAACCCATTGCAATGAGGGAGATTACACAGAGGATGAAAGAATGATTCATACAGGATTTTGAGGAAGGGTAGAGATAAAAAATTTATGAAATAGTTTTACAAGCAAGGCAGAGCTTATGAAAAAGGGGCCAACATGAGGTCTGAACTGTGAAGTACACATCCCCACTCCTAGTCTTGTTTCTTTGGAAACTGTAAAATTTAGCTATGGAGTACTGTGTCCACACCTGTCTCTAAAACTTTTTACCTGGGTTGTTAGTGCTATTTTTCTGTCTTAGATCTGAGGGGTAGGTAATATTTTATTCTAACTAATGTTATTTATTTATTAAATATTATTGAACAGTTAGTTTTTGGTGAAAGTTTCCCCACAAATTAGGGTCCCCTTTAACAATTCTAGGAAACCCTGGTGGCATAATGGTTACAAGCTACGTCTGCCAACCAAAATGTGAATAGTTCTAATATGTCAGGCACTCTTTGGAAACTCTATGGGGTTGCTATCAGCCAGAATTGACATGACGGCAAGTGAGTTTTTGGTTTAGCAATCCTTCAGAGCGCTGGCAGCACAGTGGTTAAAAGCTCATGTGCCAAACAGAAGGCCAGCAGTTTGAATCCACTAGCCACCCTTTGGGAACGCTATGGGGTGGTTAGTTCTATTCTGTCCTATAGGGTCGATGGAAGTCAGCATTGACTCAACAGTAATGGTTTAACAATTCTTATATAACTTGTTACCTGTCATTGGTTACAGTTTTACAGTGGGTCAGCAATCTCATTATCACCATTCTGTGTGTTTTCTTTCCATTGATCTCATTCTCTTTCCCCTCCTTGCCTTCTCATCTTTGCTTTTGGGTAACTGTTTATTATCTCAGGGAGCACATTACTTACAATGATATTGTGTACTTTACAAGTGCAAGAAATAGCTTTAATTCCAAGTTCAAAGCTTATCTTAGGGCAAGAGTCGTGGAGGTTCTCCTAGTGTCTATTGGAGTAGTTAGGTCTGGCCTTCTTTAGAAATTTGAGTCTATTCTACACTTTTCCACCTTCTCTCTGGGATTTTTGTTATGTCTTTAGCGGTAGCCAGACACCATCTAGTTCTTCTGGTCTCAGGTTTGAAGAGATTGCAGTTTGTGTGGGATGTTAGTCCTATGTCTTAGTCTTCTTTGATTCTTTGATTTATTTTGTTCTTTTTCGCTCTATATGAGTAGAGACCAACAGCTGTAGCTTAGATGGTTGCTTGTAAACTTTTAAGACCCCAGGTGCTACCCTCCAAACTAGGATGTGGAACATTATTTTTGTGAATCCTATTATGCTGGTTGACTAAGTTCTTCCTCAAAATTATGGTCCTAAGGTCCTTGAGCCAGTAAACCAATCCCCTGGGTTGTTTGGATGTGTTTAGGAAGCCTAACTGTGCCACCTTTGTGGTCTGTTATGTATGTGGATATATATGCAGCATATACAAACAGGTATATACATATGCCTATGCCTACAGATATACTTGTATACGAGGTCTGACAACTAAGTCGATGAACTTAATTGTTCTAAGTACTACATAACCTTATTGCTGAATATCACTACCAACACCTTCAAAGTACTCCCCTTGGGAAGCTATGCACTCACACCAGCATCTGGTCCACCATTCAAAGCAATTTTGGAACTCTTACTGGAATGGCCATTCTGCACAGTCACATGGTGGCAATTTGCAAACTTAATTGTATAGTTGTCTGTGAGGGAGCTTTTAGACAGTAAATAAATAACTGTATTGGAACACCCTCCCTATTCATCTGATCTGGCTCCCAATAACTTTTTCTTTACCCAAAGATGAAGGAACTATTGAAAAGAAGACATTTTGATGACATTCAGGACATGAAGAGTTAATACAACGACAACTCTGATAGCCATTTCAGAAAGAGTTCCAAAATTGCTTTGAAAGGTAGGCTAGGTGCTGGTGTTGGTGAATAGTTTACTAAAGGGAGTACTTCAAAGCTAACCACAGTAATATTCAGCAGTGAGATATGTAGCACTGTTTCTAGGATGAGTTCATGAACTTAATTTTCAGACCTTGTATGCACATGCATTTACTTGCATATGCTTTTCTGTACACACATATGCATCCATGTTTACCCAAATGTCTTAGTTATTTAGTGCTGCTGTCAACAGAAATACAAGTAGATGTCTCTAACAAACATTAGTTTATTCTCTCACAGTTTAGGAGGCTAAAAGTTCTATTCAGGGTGCCAGCTCCAGGGGAAACATTTCTTTCTCTGTTGGCTCTGAAAGAAGGTCCTTGTCATCAGTCTTCCCCCGGTTGAGGAGCTTCTCAGCTCAGGGACCTCAGATGTGCTATGCTCCTGGTACTTCCGTCTTGGTGGCATGAGGTCCCCCTGTCTCTCTGCTCACTTTCCTCTTATATTAAAAGAGATTGATTTGAAACATGACCTAGTCTTGTAGGTTGAGTCCTACCTCATTAACATTTAACTGTTGCTAATTTCACTTTGTTAACATCGTATGGGTAGGATTTACAACACATAGGAAAATCGTATCAGATCACAAATTGGTAGACAGTTGCACAATAGTGGTAATCGTGTACTAGCCAAGTTGGAAAATATTTTTTGGAGATACAGCAAAATCCATGATGCCATGTAACTACATGCACATTTTTGGTTGCTTGTACTGTTGTTGCAAAATTGTGTATGTATAGCATTTACCATAATTGCCTTCATTTACCTCGGTCAAGTTGTGCTGACTGGGCCCATATTTGGTCTTGTGTTTCCCAAAGTAACAAATGTCTACTATCTAGATGGTAATTCCTCCTCTCTCTCCCTCTCATCTCTTTTGGTTTCTGTGTGTATGACCACTCTTGTTTTTTTCACAATGGGACCATACAATATTTACCTTTTTGTGATTGATTTATTTTACTGAGCATAGCATCTCCAGATTTATCTGTTAAAAGATGTTTTGAGGACCCATTGTTCTTTGTAGCTGTCACTGACATAACTTCGGAAGGAAAGTTTCTGGTAATCTATAGTTTTAGAGAACAAGGGTTTCCAGTGAGTAAGAGAGCGGTAGTCACTCAGAGGAGGATGTTGTTAGGATACTTTACAGCAGTAGTTGTTGGGAGAGACCTCTCGTTGTTAATTTTGCAGCTGCCTTTCTCTTTGTGCCTGATGTATGGCAGGACAAGTTTTTCCTTTCTCGATCTCACCTAATTTTCACTTTCTCAGTACAAACTTATTACAGCAAAGCAGGATCTGCAGACAAAGAACCAAGCAGTCTGATGAAACTGAGGGCTCCTCTGTGAAGCCTGAAGTTAGTGAGCTTCTCAGTTTCCTGGCATCAGCTGCTTGGCTCTGCTGTGGTAACTGAATGAAATGTAATCATCTTTTTACATACCTGGGCTTCTTGAGAGCTGGGATTTTGAAAGATTTCTTTTATACACTGCCAGTTACTGGCACAGACACACAGATGAGTCACTGGGTTGCTCACTCCAAGCTTTCAGCATTCTGCAACTGTTTCAGTGCATACAAGATGGCAGTAAGGAGTGTCACCTGTCACCTGGCCAGTGTGTCCTCAGAATCCTCAGGGCTGTAAAAGAGATTGGTCTCCTGTGGTTGTTTGATCAGTGGAGAATGGTGAGAAGGTCATTTACATATGTGAGCTTATTTGCATATGTGTCAAAATTGACAGCATGTGTCTTCACACAGAGCCCTAAGTTATTTTTTCCTACAGAATCTCTAGCCCAATCTTCATCAGCAAGGCCTGTTTCCTTTAGCTATGAAGGTGTGATGCTCCCTCTTTGCACAAGCCATGATGGGAAAGTATCATAATGTTCTCTTGGAGCATGTGCAAATAAAATGCGAACAGGTAAGCAGTAGTCATGAGTTTCTCAACTTGGGATTCACAGAGTCTAAAAGAAGCAGTATCATATTTAAATGAATTCTTAGTCTCCTAAACTACTCACTGGTGCACTTTCTGTGTAGATGAACGAGGAGCATCTAGGTTAAATTTTATGGAGCATTCGGTAGTTTGTACAGTAGTTTCCATTCAATAGTTTGTACCAAATGTGTTTCTTGACCTTGGTTTTATTCCCCGTTTCTGCCGTGGGCTTCCTTGTCCTTTTCTACCCTGTCTGGCCTTCTCAGCTTTAGGGCTGATATTACCCTTTGGATCTTGTGTAATTGATTTGTTCTAAGGAGTGCTCCTCTCTGTGTTACTGCTGTTCTTATCAGTTTTGTCTGTTGTGGGGCTGGGAGGTGGTCTCCGGGAATGGCTGGAGTTCCAAGTCAGCAGGGTGTCTCAGTGCCGTGGTCTTGCGGGTTCCTGCAGTCTCTGTCAGACCCTGTAAATCTGGCCTTTTTTATGAATTTGTTTTTCTCCTGCTCTGTCCAGGACCCTCTGTCATGATCCCAGTGTAAGAACAGCATCGGGGTGTCATCATCTGCCCTCCTCTGATTTCTCAATGTGGAAGGGGAATTAAGGTGAACAGCCTAAGGCTGATTCCTGTGAGGCAGACGTCAGACATGCCTCCTCTCTCCACCGTCTTTACCAATTCTGACACCAACCAACCCTCTCACGACACTGATGTGTTCGGTGATTCATTGCAGTGGCCACGTAGAACTCCCAGGCAGTACTCATGATTATGGGTTTTATTAGGGAAGCAGCAGGTTACCATTCAGGTTCAAGAATGCTCTGGATACAGTTCTTTAATCAGGACATCCTCTTTTCAGCTGTGCCTAAAAGCATGCCTCTCTGGCTTTCAGCCTCTGCCTTGCTTGGGCAAATGTTAGCTCTGCCTAGAAGTACCCAGAAGCACCCTGCCCTGTCAGTAAGTGTTGGCCCAAACACACAGATCTAACTCTGGGGATTAGCCAACCTAGCTCCACCAAGTGCCTGGAGGCACCCTACTTCTTTAGTAAGCCTCCAGCTCAAAGGTGCGTTCACCTTTCTCTCTCCATGGACTGGGAAGCCCAGTGTGCACTCTCCTGTGGGTTTCTCCAGCCATTGTTTCTCTGCCAACCACTTCTGTCTTCTTCAGTGTTAATGGGTCTTTCTCTCAGTCTCCTGGTCCCCAGAACTTTTCAGTGCAAGGATCCTGGGTCCAAAAGACACACCCTGGTCTTGGGTTTTCTTCCTTACTAACAGTGAGATCCTCTCCTCCCAATCCTGGAACAGTTTATTTCAGGCCTAGCAGGATACCCGATCTGACCAATCCCTTTGGTGGGCCCAGATTACTTCATTTTCACTTGGATGGGAGTTCCACGACCAAGGTAAGAAAAGCCACAAAAAGTGATCCATTGCACCATACCAGTGAGGCTGGGCGGGGTAGCCAGGCACCATCTAGTTCTTCCCAGCTGTGGTTCATGTGGTCAATTAGTCCTTTGAACTAATTGCTCTCTTGAGCTTGGTTTTCTTCATTCTCTTTTTATCTGGTTAGGAAGAAACAAATAGATGTATCTTAGATGGCCTGTTGAAAGCTTTAAAGACCTCAGATTCTACTCACCAAGGTAGAATACAGAACATTGTCTTTAAGAACTGTTGTGTGAGTTGATATAGATGTCCCTCAAGTCTGTGGTCCTTTGTCTTTGATGTAGGAACTTCATCTCTCGAGGTGTTTAGGTGTGTCTAGGAGTTTGTTTCTTTATAAGCCACACCTGTAGTCCTGTAGGTAGAAATATCCACAACTAACCTTGTATCTGCTGGTGGATGTATCCCCTTTTACACTCCCACACCTCTTGGTGTATCTGTTGTCCATTCCTACCTGTTTATCCATTTGTAAACAATACTACTGTTGCCGGATTGTCTAGGCTTTAATAGCTACCATAGTTGCCTATTTTTCTTGCTTTCCTCTCAATATCCTTTCTTGCTTGGGTCATACTGTGATGACTTCTTATGTATTAACATGCATCTTCTGTTTAATTTGTAATTTTCTCTCCTTCCTTTTCTCATCCCTTGTAATCATCAAAGAATGTCTTTTCTTTCCTGTGTACAAACCTTGTTTTGTTACTTATAAAAGTCATCTCATACAGTATTTTTCCTTTTGTGACTGGCTCATTTCCCTCAGTAAGTGCCCTCTAGAGTCACCATATTGTGAGATTTTTCATGAATGTGTCATTATCTACTATCATTGCATAGTGTTCATTGTATGCATTTACCACAATTTATCTATCAGTCTATTCTTCCGTTGATGGACACTTAGGTTGTTTCTATCTTTTTGCTATTATGAATAATACTGAAATTAATATGTGTGTGCATATGTGAATTCATGTCTCAGCTCTTATTTTTTTAGGGTGTGCACTTAGGAGTGGGATTGCTGGATAACTTGGTATTCCCATTTGTAGCTTTTTAGGAAATGCCACACCATTTTCCATACTGGTTATAATATGTTACATTCCCACCAGCAGGGTGTAAGAGTTCCAGTCTCCATACAACCTTACCAGCATTTGTTATTTTTTTTTTTTTTTTGTTGTTGTTGTTTGATTTTTGATTATTGCCAGTAGTGTCAGGGTGGGGTAGTATCTAATTGTAGTTTTGATTTGTGTCTCTCTAATTGCTAATGAACACAAGCAATTCTTCCATGTTTGGTAGCTATCTGAATGTTTTCTTTGGTAACAGAATGAATCACTTTAAAGGCTCATTAATAAAGGCTCACTAACTGAGCTGCTTTTCGTGTGTCTCATGGATTTCTGGGTTTTTAAATTGTCAGATAGGGTGTGTTTCCCCAGGATTCTCACAGAGGTGCTGAAAGTGAGGTTTGCAGGGCTCTAGGTGGAGTCAAGCAGCTTTTCTGGCAGTAAACTGCTTTACCAAGTAACTTCAGCTCTTCAGGATTAGTTTGTATTCAGAATTACTTTGTCCCAATCAAATGTAATGCTCCCTGCTTGTTAACAAACTGCATCCATAATGTAACCATAAAATATATCAGTTATAGGCACCTTTCCTCCATACAATGCTATGATAAATACATAGGGAAGATCATAGTCTATCAAGACAATACCTTGGGCCTACAGCAGCTTTTATCTGGAGGTCTCAGGAATGGTTTAGACTTGCACATGTGTCTTAAATAGGAGGATGGTCTTTCTCTTTAGGTGAAGTGCAGAACACTTTGGCCCTTTGTCTTAGTCAGCTAGTGCTGATCCAACAGAAATACAAAGAGTGGATGGCTTTAACAAAGGAAGGTTTATTCTTACACAGACCGATAGGCTACAAGTCCAAATTCAGAATGTCCACTCCAGGGGAAGGCTTTCCCCTCGTTGGCTCTGGAGGAGTCTGGTATTGCATCAGCCTTTATCCAGGGAGCATCTTGGTGCAGGAACCTCAGGTCTGAGGGATGCACTCTTCTCCCAGTCCTGCTTTCTTGATGGTGTGAGGTTCCCAATTCTTGGCCTGCTTCTCTTTCCTTTTATCTCTTGCAAGATGAAAGGATTAAGGGTGAGGCAAGCCGTACTCCAGGGAAATGCCCTTTACAGTGTAGCAGGGAGGTAATTTTATAAAGGGATTTACAGTTCCACCCTAATCCTTTAGCATACAGCACAGGAAAATCAAAAAATGGAGGACAATCACAGGATACAGGGAATCATGGCCCAGCCACATGACTACACCTGTTTTTGGTGGGACACAATTTGATCCATGACACCCTTTAATACTGTGACAATTTTTTTAAAATTAATTTTTATGGTTAATATGTAAGCAATTTTTAAAAATAAAATAGTACTAAAAGATTTACAACAACAAGCGTCATTTCCCTCCTCCATCTATGGGCTTGCTGCTCAGAAGCATCCACTGGAATTTTTTTACCCTGTCATTCACTTCCATCTACCTAAATAATAGACTATGGATTCTTGATTTATTAAAGTTTAGTAATGGTGTTTACTTTCTGTTATTCTCAGTAAGAACCTGCAGCTGTCTTATAGGCTGCCTCTTAATGTAAATGTAGTACAGATCTTTAAGTCAAATACCACTTAGTTCTGATCTCAGGTTACAGGGGGTTGGGGTTTATCTGGGTCATTTGTCCTGTGGAGTAATTTCTACCTTGAGTTTTTGGTTTCCTTCAATTCCCTTTGCTCTGGACAGGAAGAGACCAATAGCTGTATCTTAGATGGCCATGTACATTATTATGGCTGAACAAAATAATGTAAGATTGTCTCAGTTCCTTGGCTTTTCTTTTGTATGTGTGTGTGAATATTTTGTTGTGTTTTAGGCAAAAGTTTATACAGCAAATTAGATTCTCAACAATTCATACACAGATTGTTCTGTAACAGTGGTTTCTGTAGTATGTTGGCACACACCTCACACCATTTCCACCCCCCTTGAGAAAGGGAAAAAAAGGCTTCTAAGAAGATTCCACTTAAAAAGTTCAAAAGTTCAACTGCTTCTTTCTGGGTCAGCCCAAGGACACCTCCCCATCTCTTTGCAGAATTTCTTGAGATAAGCCCAGCTTCTAAGGAGAAAGTAGCTTCTTACTGTGTAACCTAATGCCAGTTGCTTATCTAGTGCCTCTTTAAGTGTGCTATGCCAATGATATTGCAATATGAAAATCTGTATACCTGTGGTTGCCAATTACAATGATATATGAAAATTCCTTTGTTTACTTCTTTGAGAAAACGTGTAAATAGGTATGTCTGATAATGGAACAGGATGCTCGGCCATTTTTCGGACTTGAGTCTGACTGCAGCACCGCCGGCTCTAGTAAAGCCCTTCCTCTTAAGAGAAGAAGTGGTGTTTGAGGTGTTTTCTGCTTTGCGGGCCAAGCTTATCTTCATCCTGCTACATTTTTGGTTCCCTGGCCAGGAAGTGAGATGCCTGTGAAGAGCAGACTCCCCTGGTGACTTTCTCACCCACCTGCTGACAGCACCCAAAGGAGGGCCCTAAGGCCCTGGGCAAAGTGAGCCACTGAGTGCACCAGGAGAGACTGATTTTGTCCCCCTGTGTGGTCACTTCAGTGGGGCAGAAGGAGGGCCTTCTTTGGAGGGCTCTTGAAGAGTCAAATGCCAGGAGGAACTGGCCTTGGGAAACAGACGTCTGAATCACAGTAGGACCAGTTTTGGGGTGAAAAGGTTAAGGTCATTTCACTGGGGCTTCGCCTCCCAGAACCTTCTGAGTACCAGTTGGAGTCGTGCTAAGGAAGTACTTAAATGGGAAACTGAGGCTGCTTCAGTATAAGGTGTAACTTGGGTAAAGTTCTGCGCACGGTGGTAGAGGGTGGAGCTGTATGTGTGTGTTATTGTAGATTGACTGAGACCAGCAGCGAGATGGGGGTTGCAACTCCCCCTCACCAGTTCAGAGTGAGTGTTGTGTCCCAAGCTGTGTTTCCACAGAACAACTCACACGGCCTACAAGCAAAGACATGTTGGCGGCTTATACCAGGCTTGCTGTATGCCAAGAGGGCCCAACATTCCTGCGAGGGGAGCGGTGGTGATACATGAAGTGATTGTGTGACCCTTCCTTTTAACCCTCACCCTCCCTTCACCTGTCTTATGTAGTGCTTGTTGTTTGCGGGAGGGGTATGGGGAACACATAGGGAGAGTCTACCTGACTGGGGACAATGCTATAGTACTCTAAAAAAGGGTTTACACACCAGCGATAGCCACGATGGAGCTCACAGAGAGGATGGCAACAGTGAGGGTGCATCATGAGGGGTGCATCATGAGATCGCCACTAAAAGACTTCAATTGATGGTCCAGCGGTTTTGGGGTTCCTCTGAGAGCATGGCCCCCGGCCCTGATGCTGCCCTTTCCCATAAATTATAATAAAGATCCACTCTTTGGACAGGAATGGATTGGACTCGGCAATGCAGAGTGACCATATATTGGAAGCACTTTATGGTTTTATACATCTATAGGATATCATCTTGCTGACCTCTGGCTGGAGGAAGGGGAGTGGACAGAGAGGAGGGGAAAGGAGGCTGTTGGGAGGATAAGACATGTATGGAGCAGAGAGGAATAGTGTGCTGTCACTGGACAGGGGGAGCAGTGGAAGCTGCATATAGGTGGGCATGTAAATTTATATGTGAATGTACATTTTCACTTAGTCATGTTAAATAAAAATTTTAAAAAAAGGGGTTTACAGGGGACTATGGGGTAACTATGGCCCCTAGACGGTTGAGAGCTCTTTGTGAAGTAGACTGGCTGGCTTTTAGAGTTGGGTGGCCAGCAGAAGGAAGTTTAGACAGAGATACAGTGAAAAGGGTGTGGACAGTTGTCACAGGAGACTCAGGACACCCTGACCAGTGCCCCTGTATCGATAGTTGGCTCCAATTAGTGCTGCAGCTGCCTCTATGGCTGAGAGGCCAGGTTTTTAGGGTGTTAGTGGCTACAGCAGGGGAGCACTCTACCAAGCCCAGAAGGCCTCAGCAGACTGCAGTTCCCAAGATCCTCGCAGCTGAGCCAGAGGAGCTCGAAACCTTATCATATGCTCAGGCTATGGAAGCAGCCTACCCAGTACGGGCCCCATCACCAGACTCAACCCAGCTGGAAGAGGACACTGTAGCCCCCCCAAACAAATGGTCCACATGAAAGTAGGGGGGTAAGGACTGGACTTTCTAGTTGACGCTGGAGCTGACCACTCTGTAGTCACCAACCCTGTAGCACCTCTCTCTTCTAGCCAAATGAATATAGTTGGGGCAACAGGAAACCTGACCTAGCAGTTTTTCTGACTGCTGTGGCAGTGCTCTATAGGGGAACATGAAGTGATGCATGAATTTCTATATGTGTCAGATTTCCCATCTCCCTCCTGGGTCGAGATTTATTGGGGGAAATTACAGGCTACCATCTCTTTCTCTGATGAAGGCCGATGAGACTTAATCCTAACACTGACTGTCCCAAGAGAGGAAGAGTGGAGACTCTTCATAACAAAGCCTGGAGAACTTTAAATCCTAAACTTATTCAGAGATGGCCAGGAGTCTGGGCAGAAGACAACCCTCCTGGGCTGGCAGCCAGTCAGACTCCAGTGCAAATTGAGCTGAAACCGGGAGCTCAGCCTACTAGTCAGAGACAGTACCTGATCCCCCAAGAAGCCTTAAAGGGGATTCAAGTACATTTACGAAGACTCAAGGAGCATGGCATTATTATTCCATGCTGGTCTCCATGGAACACCCCTCTCCTCCCTGTGAGAAAGCCTGGAATAAAGGACTATCGGCCAGTTCAGGATTTGAGGGCAATAAATCAGGCAGCTGTGTCTTTACATCCAGCAGTGCCAAATCCGTATACCTTACTGAGCCTATTGCCAGTGCAAGCTTCCTGGTTTACTTGTTTGGATCTAAAAGATATGTTCTTTAGTATAAGGTTGGCACCTGTGAGTTATGGGCTATTTGTCTTTCAGTGGGAGGACCCCCACACAGGAGTGAAAACACAACACACTTGGACTCAGCTCCCCCAAGGATTTAAAAACTCACCCACCAGTTTTGGAGAGGCTCTCGCTGAAGACCTTTGTCAGTTCCCAGCAAGGATACGGGGTGTGTCTTCCTACAATATGTAGATGACCTTCTGCTGGGCCATGAGACACTTAAGGGGTGTGCTCGGGGCACAGACTTGCTCCTATAACACCTAGAGACTTGTAGATATAAGGTTTCTCAGAAGAAGGCCCAGATCTGTCAGAGACAAGTGAAGTACTTGGGATTTATCCTCTGACAGGGAAAGAGGAGACTAGGGGTAGAACAAAAGCAGGTTATTCAGAACATACTAACCCCCAGAACATGGCAGCAGATTAGAGAATTCCTGGGAGCAGTGGGGTCTGTCACATGTGGATCCCCAATTTTGCAATATTAGTGAAGCCTCTGTATGAGGCTACAAAGGAGGGAAAAAAAGAGCTGATAGAATGGGAAGCAGAACAGCAGAGGGCCTTTGAGAAGCTAAAAGAACAACTGCAGGCAGCTCCAGCTCTGGGTCTCCCAAACTTAGCTAAGCCCTTCATACTGTATGTGTCAGAAAAAAATAAAGCAGCAGTGGGGGTGCTTACTCACAATATAGGCTCATGGGCAAGGCCAGTTGCGTACCTCTCCAAACAGCTCGATGGAGTCTCAAAAGGATGGCCCTCTTGCCTTAGGGCACTTGCTGCCACCACTATGTTTGTACAGGAGGCTGATAAGCTGACTCTGGGACAGCACTTAAAAGTCTGAGTGCCCAATGCTGTGGTCACTCTTATGACTACTAGAGGCCATTACTGGCTAACCAACGCATGCCTCACAAGATACCAGGGTTTGTTATATGAAAACCCAAGAATAATTATAGAGGCTGTGTCTTCCCTAAATCTGGCTACCCTATTCCCAGTTGGAGAAGGGTCCCTGCCCATGACTGTGTGGAAGTTATTGAGGCTGTGTACTCGAGCTGGCTAGACCTCCTCGATCAACTGCTAAAGGATCCAGACCTTGAACTCTGTGGACAGGAGCAGTTTCATTGACTCTTGCGGGGGGGGGGGGTGGAGGGAAGATGAGCTGGCTATGCAATGGTCACTCTTACTGAAGTGACTGAGGCAAGGGCTCTGACCCAAGGAACATCTGCTCAGAGGGCCGAGCTGATAGTGCTGACTCAAGCCCTAGAGCTGAGCTAAGGAAAAAATTTGAATGTTTTTACAAACTCAAGGTATGCCTTTCTCACTCTTCATGTCTGTGGAGCCATTTACAGAGAAAGGGGTATCTTAACAGCAGGGGGAAAAGACTTGAAATACCAAGGTGAGATACTGCTGCTACTAGAGGCTGTGTGGAAACCCAAGTGGGTAGCTATTGTCTGTTGCCAAGGACATCAAAGGACAGAAACTCCAGAAGTGAGAGGAAATGCAAAGGCAGATAACTTAAGCAAAAAGGGCAACAACCCTCCTATATGAAGGGGCCACTATTGTCACTTTAATCCCATGGACACCAAACCTGATCCCTACATATTCATAGGGAGAAGAGGAATGGATGGAAAGAGAAGGAGAAGAGGCTGGGAAAGGATGGAAAAAACTGCGAGATGGGAGGATTGTAATTTCCTGTCTCTTAGGACTGTCAGTCATCCTTGCCATGCATGAAGCTACCCACTTGGGGCAGGAAAAGACTGAAAAATTGCTGGGGAGATAATTTTATATTCCCCTCCTGGCTACCCTAGCAAAGAAAGTTAGTCAGGAATGTGTAAACTGCAGCCAATACAATGCCAAGCAGGGTCCCAAGCAGGGACCATCCCTGCTGCCAGGCATTCAATCCTATGGGGCGGCCCCCTTTGAGGATTTGCAGGTGGATTATACAGAAGTGCCTTGGTGTGGAGAGAACTGGTAACTATTGGTCTTAGTCTGCACATACTCAGAATGGGTAGAAGCCTTCCCTGTCAGGACAGAGAAGGCTCGTGAAGTAGTGAGAGTGCTGCTCAGAGAAATTATCCCCCAATATGGGCTGCCACTTAGAATTGGATTGGACAATGGACCGGCTTTTGTGGCAAAAATGGTACAGAAAACAGCCAAGGCTTTAAAAAAATCACTTGGAAATTACATGTGGCTTACAGGCCTCAGAGTTCAGGCAGGGTAGAGTGCGTGAACAAGTCTTTGAAACCAGTAATTAGTAAACTGTCAGGAAGCAAACTTACTTGGGTACAAGCCTTGCTGCTAGTTCTGTTTAAGATCAGATGCACTCCTTGTAAAAGGACAGGGTATTACTCTAACGAAATAACATAGCAGGCCTCTGTGTATCCTCCGACATCTGCCAGGGACACCCGAAGAACTAGGAGAAACTGAGCTACATAGACAGCTAGAGGCTGCAGGGAGAATAGCTCAAGAAATTTCCACCTGGGTAACAGATTGGGTCCCAGTCAGCCTTTTTGCACCTGTCTACCCTTTCTCCTCAGGAGATCAAGTCTGCATTAAAGATTGGAGTCTGCTGCTGCTCAAGCCCAAGTGGCAGGGCCCCACAGCAAAGGTAGAAAGAATCCCTTCCTGGATCCATTACAGCAGATTGAAGAAGGCATCGCCACCTCACCGGGAGACAGAAATCAACCCCACTGATCCCTGCAAGGTGACATTGAGAAAGCCAGCGACATGCCTTGCCCCAGCCACATGCCATGATCTAGCTGGTTTATGCATGGCCGAAGCTTGAGGATATCCATCATGGGACTTCTCTTAATTGGACTCTAGGCTTTGGGGAAAGGAGAAGAGTAGTTTGTGTATTCACACTATTAAGGTGGGACGAAAGTTAACTACACTGTTATTCTATAGCTTTTATGAATGCAAGGGAGCTGACATGGGGACTTGCACTCATAACCAGACACTGTACTCTATGTGTGGCCCTGGAGAAGGTAAAGGCCCATATGTATGTTATAACTCTTGTGAGCCCCCTACAACTGTGACATTCAAAATAAGAGCAAGAAAAGGTTGGTTGCTGAACAGTGAGGGACCTACAGTACCTGTCTTAGTCACCTGTTACTGCTCTAACAAAAAATACCACGAGTGGAAGGTTTCATGAGGTGAAGCTTTTGTCCAGTAAGCCCGTAAGCCCCAAATCCATTAACAAGATACAAGTCCATTCAGAATAAAAATAATCACAGTTTAGTAGGCTGAGTCCACATCCAGTGAGAGCATATCAGCAAAGGAACCTCAGGTCCAAAGGACGTGCTCTGCCCTCAGTGCTTCTCTCTCGGTGGTATGAGGTTCCCAACTTCCTCAGCTCACTTCTCTCCCTTATATTCCACAAGCTTGAGTCCTGCGCCTCACTAACACAACTGCAAACCATTCTCCATCATCAATATCACAGAGGCAGGATTCACAACACATGGGAGGAAGGGCACCATATTGGAGCTCCAAACCAAGTCAAATCAACACATACATTTTTGGGGGGACACAATTCAATCCATGACAGTACCCTAAACTGAAGTGAAAGGGAATCTCAGCCAGGTGATCATGAAGTTTGATGCCTGTGCTGTCCTAAGTTACTCTGCAAGCTTGGGCATGTGTGGTTCTCTCAGCTGGCAGAGGAGCTACATGAAGGAGCATAAGTACATATGCTGATACTCTCCGATGTGTGAAGTAGACTGCCTGTGGTGGTTGTGTGTGTGGTGGGCTACTTAGAAGGGCAATAGTTCAGAAAAAACATACTTAAGGAAGGAAATAGCCCCCCAAAGCTGCACAATCAGTGTAACACACTAGTATTGGTGATCACTGACCTGATGGACCCCTGATGGAAACTGGGAGTGAAAGTGACGTTGGATGTAGATAGCACTGGGCAAGATCCGAGAGTTCCCATTTTCATCAAAAGGCAAATTCAAAACTATCCAGAAAAGATTTCTCGGGTATTTCCATCTTTCTATAACAAGGTCATCAAACCTGCACCCCAACTTCCTCCAAATGGTTCTTGGGATTAGTAGAAGGTATAGCTCAATCCTGAAAGTTAATTCATGCTATGTGAGTGGAGGAATTCTGGGGGATTAGTGCTGTGGGAGGCAAAGGAACTACTACCTCATGAAATTACTAATATGACACACCAGAAGAGCCCACCTACTAATGAGGCTTTCTGGGCTCTAAAGTCTTCCATAGTAGGCGAATATTGCTTTGCTAGAGGGGGAAAGAACTTCATTATGTTTGTCAAAGATACAAAATGTTTGGGACAAAAGACCCTAAACACCTCCACTAAGAAGGGTGAGTGGTGGAGAAAAAATGGGACAGAAAGAAACCCCCTTGATAGATTTGAGCACCTAAGAGAAGGCTGGGAAAACCCATGGAGTCCAAGAGATCAGTCAGCCCCTACTAGACTATACTGGACATGTGGAACTAGAGCATATGTCCAGCTCCCAGACAACTGGAGTGGGAGCTGTGTAATAGGTATTATAAAGCCTGCCTTCTTTTTGCTGCCCCTACAGAAGGAAAAACTTCTTGGCTATCCAGTCTCCACCACCCTGTCTCAAAAGAGAAGGAACATTAAAATAGGAGATTGGAGACGTAATGAGTGGCCCCCTGAGAGAATAATTCAATACTGTGGACCCGCCACATGGGCACAAGATGGGTCCCGGGGTTACTGAATCCCCATTTACATGCTAATCTGCTTAATTACACTACAAGCAGTACTAGAAATCATAACCAATGAAACGAGCAGAGCTCTGATGCTCATAGCACAGGAATAGTCCCAAATACGGAATGCTATTTACCAAAACAGACTAGCCCTGGACTACTTGCTGGCCCAGGAGGGAGAAGTGTGCAGGAAGTTCAATCTAACAAACTGAAAATTAATGACCAGGGGAAAGTTTATAGCAGATAAAGTAAGAGATTCAAACCTAAGCCCATGTCCCAATACAGACATGGAGAGGATGGAACCCCCAAAGTCTGTGGGGAGGATGGTTCTCGGCTTTCAGAGGAATAAAGACCCTAGTAGGAGGGGTACTATCCATGATGGCACTATGTCTAATTATTCCCTGCCTTCTCCCATTAGCAACTGGAGCTATATGCTCTATGACTGAGACCACTGTTGATTGAAAAACAGTCACACCTGTTTTATGTGAGCCACTACTGATCTCTACAAGAATGGGCAAATGGTGAGACCTCAAATTAAAAATATGTATGGGGTCTCAAAAAGGGGAATGAGAGAGGAAAAAAAAGGCTTCTAAGAAGATTCTGCTTAAAAAGTTCAAAAGTCCAGCTGCTTCTCTCTGGGTCAGCCCAAGGACACTCCCCCCTCTCTTCGCAGAATTTCTTGAGAAAGTAATGTAACCTTTTTCCCATGTAACCTAATGCCAATTGCTCATCTAGTGCCTCTTTAAGTGTGCTATGCCAATGAAATTACAATACAAAAATCTGTATACCTGCAGTTGCCAATTAGGAGGATATATGAAAATTCCTTTGTTTGCTTCTTTGAGAAAACGTATGAATAGGCATGTCTGATAATAGAACGGATGCGTGGCCATTTTTTGGACTTGAGTCTAACTGTAACACCGCCGGCTCTAATAAAGCCCTTCCTCTTAAAAGACAAAGTGGTATTCGAGGTGTTTGCTGCTCTGCAGGCCGAACTTATCTTTTTCCTGCTACAAGCTGACCCAGTTCCCTGCACTCCTTGCCTTCTCATCTTTGCTTTTGTGTATGTGTTGACTATGTGATATCATCTATTTGCTTGTTTAACAGAGCACATCCCTCTTGGGTATTATTGTTTATTTTATAGGCCAATCTATTATTTGGCTGAAAGGTAACATCAGGATACAGCTTCAGTTCCAGTTTAAAAGAGACTCTTAGATGGACAGTCTCAGGGGTTCCTCTAGTCTCTGTCAGTCCATCTAGTCTTTTTTTCTGAATTCAGGTTTTGTTCTACATTTTTCTCCTAACTGGGACAGAAACCCTGGTGGTGCAGTGGTTAAGAGCTATGGCTGCTAACTAAGAGGTTGGCAGTTCTAATCTGCCAGGTACTCCTTGGAAACCTAATGGAGCAGTTCTACACTGTCCTTTGGGTCACTATAACTTGTAATTGACAGCAGTGGACTTGGGCTTGGACTAACTAGGACCGTTCAGCATGTCCCTGGTCAGAGTAGCAGGCAGTGGTGGCTCCTGTGACTAAGTAAATCAGGAGATTCCTTCAGCATGACGCACTGAGTTGGGCCATTCCAGCTTCTACAGTGGAATGAACCAGTTCAGTTTTAACATGTAGGTCTTTGATCCATTTTGAGTTAGTTTCTGTGTATGGTGTGATGTATGGATCCTGGTTCAATATCTCCAGAGAATAAACTTCCTGTTTCCTGAATGTTGGGAAAAAGGGAAAATCACTTTGCTTGCCAGGATGATAGTAGGGCTTGGTGTCAAAGAGCTCTCTATACAACATTTTAACTAATTTTCTTGTTCTCAGTCTCTCATCTCATACTTCATCCCCACTCCTATCAGTTCATAGTATTTCCGATTCCTGATGTGGCCCTAAAATTTTCAGGTTTGGCTTTACCTGTGCACAGAATTTAAAGGGAAATGACTGAACTGATGAAATCATCATATTGAAAATACTCCAAGATTTAAATACCATGCATAGTACTAATAGCTATCTCTTATATCTTAATTCAGAATCTTACCATCTGTCTCTTGAACTGTATTTCACAAATTATGCCCCTCTTAACCTTACTGTCTTGGCCAATATAAGTAGATACCCTATGTAACAACCATCGCCACCACCACAGATATTTTAGTCATAAAACATTGGGACACATTGAGTTGAACGGAGTTAAATTTGTACTGCAGGGCTTCTAAGAGCTGTTAATATGCCACAGTGTGCGTTATAACTTTCAAGGAAGGTCCCTCCCACTTTTTCTTTTGAGGAATGCCATTATTCCTGACCTGGGTTGTGTCAATAGTGTCTCTAGTCTCTCTTATTTTAAACCTATGATTTACATTGTTGGAACACTTTCATTTCTAAATCATAAAGCCAATCAATCGTGTCACTTAAATTCTCAGAGAACTTCCTGTCATTAAAAATAAAATCCATACTGTTTGATGTGGTCCTCAAGACTTCCATGCTTTGAACCCGGCAGATTTTCCTACCCACTTTTCCACCATTGCTTCTTGTGCCCACATGCTTCAGCAAAAATTGCTCATGATCATACCTCAGGCTCACAATGTATCTGCTTTTCCCTCACCCGGAATGCTCTTTTCTGCCTCTGCTGATCCTCTGTGAAGCTTGTCCTCATCCACGTCCTTCCCTCAGTGGCCACACATGTTAGAATGATTTACTCCCTCCCTCAGTGCTTCTGCCGTTTTATCTGTGCCTTTGTTAGTCATATTTCAGTCTGCCTTTTTAGCTTGTTGTTGCACTAAGAAAGTAAATCCCCTGAGGCAAGATGATACCTTTCTCATCTATCTCCAATTCTAGCATATCTTGTGTTGGGTCAAATGTTCAATGGGAGCGTGTTCTAAAACAATCAGAAATTGAAGCATTCCTTATAGGTCCAATATAAAACAATTAGCATTATGGAGGAGTTGATTTTTAAATTTGTAGATTATCTGGGTACCTTATAATTGGTTCTTTTCTCTCTTCTAGATGGCTTTGCAGCAGCTTCATCTCTTCCAGACTAGGGTAAAAGGGAATCAAGAGTGAGATTATTGTAATATTTGCTGCTAATTAGCGATATTTTTAAATTAAAGGTTTAGTTAGAACAGAGGTAAATCTTGAAGTTTTAGGTTGCATTCGTTTTATTTATGCTGTTCTTACTTCTCACAAGCACAAATAATTGAGAACTAATTGCCTGTTGCCAGAGGCACTTTTTGTTTATTGAGTCGTGGAGGCAGTGGTAGCTCCTAGAGACTTGTCCTCCGTACCTGACACTGGGACAACAACTGGACCCCTAGGCCTGCAGGAAATCTAAGATTAGATAGTATAGCTTAAACAGAGATTCCTACGTGTAGTGTGATTAAAATGTCCTCAATGAAAGCGCCCACAAAATCTAACTCTGACTGATACTCAGATCATTGTGGCTAACTCTGAAGTAGAAGGTTTACCAGGAAGAAAGATTTTATACTGATTCACAATGTGAAAACCATGGTTTGTTCATCTGAGGATGCCTGTATAATTGGCCTAGGCTGCTCCCTCTCCCACCCAGCACACTTAGAGGAGATGGGGGTGTCAAGAGGATGGGCTCCCAGTCAATCTGGCCTTATTTCTTGAAAAGCTTTCTTCTAGGACACTTCTTTTCTGGTGGTTTTCTTTGTTCAGCAGAACACATTTTATTTATAGAAACAGCAATACACAACCCTGAGTGGCTGAATACTGAAAAGAAACAAAAATCGTACAAACATTTGACATCATGAGGAGATAATAATTTTCCCTGGCCTGCATCCTCTGACAGCCCCCAAATTGGAAATGAAAACACAAAATCTCATGGGAATGAGCCAGTGTCTTCCCTTGAGGCACGAGGCTGCAAGGTAAATTCATATTGTTAAGCATCGCATGGCATATGATCTGCCATTTTCAGGGAACCCTTTTACTTCCTGCAGAAACCTAAAGGCATCTGCCATGCTGGGGCCTTTTTCAGCCTAGTGGGAGCAATCCAGGAAGAGCCTGTTTAACAGCAGTGATCTGTAAATGAATTCGAAACAACTAATGATGGCTGTGTTCCCTAAAATGTTCAAATCATTAAGCTCTCACATCATGTGCTCCATGATAGTATACACGCTTAGTGGGCCTTTTGCTGAGGTTGGAGTTCCCCTGAAGCAAGGGAGCTGCGCTTCCTCTTAATTTTTAGAGCGTTTGTTTACCATTATTTTCAGAATGTATTACCTTTCTAGGCTCAATTATTTTAAAGCATCACTCTCTTCTGGTTCCTGCTCGTCTAGACTTCACTGGAATCTGGGCCAGCAGAACTAGATATACATATGCTGTTCCAGTGGTAATGGGTGTCTGTCACATTTTGCCTCTACAAGTATCATTTAATTAGTCCCAAAGGTAAAATGCAGTTCATGGTTTATTTGTCTAAATGTTACTTCAGCCTATTTAAATTCCTGCCCTGAATTTTAAAATGAGGGCACCTTGTGATAGTGGCTCTATTATTTGTCTTATTGGGCATTTAAGCTTGGGTGGGATTTTTAGTAAGCAGAGGCAATAGCAACAACAGTTCAAGGCAGAAGTAAAGAAATAAGGGAAGAAATAATTATGAGTGTGGTTGGGAATAAAATAAAGAGTGGGGGAAATCAGTGTATGATATAACCTGAAAAATGATTTCCTTTAGGAGTGGTAGGAAACAGGAATCCATGGGGGTTATAACTAGGAAAGTGACGTGATGCAAAGAATGTGGTAGCAAGTGTTAGTCTGTGATATGTAAAAGAGACTGTAAAAGGGAAGTGAATGAGAATAAAAATGATAGTATCCAATAATTCACATTTAGAAAGGAGCGAGGGTCTAGGCTAGGTGAGGTTCTTGGAGAAGGGAGGAAGAAGCATTAGATTCATTGGCTTAATAGACCATGAAGTTTCCAGCTTGATGGAGAATATAAGGAAAGTGACTGTCAGCTTTGAGCATTGCTAAAGAAAGAGAAAAAAACATGCGAATAGAGTGAGTGCAACTGGAAGACTGAAGTGAGCTGGTGTGAATAGGAGATAGTTTCAGCTTTGGACATGCAGAATATTGGAGTTTATAGAACATGAAGATGTAATGATCAACAGACCATTTAATTCTTGGGAATCATTAGCATATAGAAGAAAAGGGGAGCAGCCATACAAAGAGGATCAAAACTCCTATTTCTGCCCTAGCCTAAAGATTTGTTATTTCTGACTCTGAAAATTCTGGATAAAAAAGACCTTAATGTTATCATTAAAAGATGCTCTATAAACATTCACTGTATGTTTGTTGTTGGTTGCTATCAAGTCGGGACTAACTTAGGTAAGTCCTAGGTACAACCGAATAAAGTGTGGCCCAGTCCTGTGCCGTCCCCTTGATTGGTAGCTAATCAGATAGTTGTTATCCATAGGGTGTGTGCTGGCTACTTTTCAGTGGACCTCACCATGTCTTTCTTCCTGGTCTTAAGTCTGAAAGTTCCGCTGAAACCTGCCCACTGCGGGTGATCCTGTTGGTATCTCAAATACTACTGGCATAGCTGCATATTATTGCAGCAACAGGCAAGCCACCAAAGTATAACAAACTGACAGATGAGTGGTGAAATTTATGTTTAATCTCAGTTTATGTTATATAATTTAAATAACTGTTCTGAGAATGCATTTTGATTCAGGTGGACGCCTCTTTTCCTTTGTAATACTGGAGCCAGTTTTAGCCTTGTCGTTTTGGGGTTTCATAACACTAAGGACTTAACTGTGATTCTTCAATCAGTATTTTCCTAGATGAAGGACAATATCAAAACAATGAAGGACAAGAAGTAGTATCAACTATAGTTCTCAACTGGGTATCTGTTAGAATCATCTGGGGGGACTTCAAAGTATTACAGACCCCAGACTAATGGATTCAGTATCCCTAGGGGTGGAGTCCAGACAGTGGTGTTTTGTAAAAGCTCTCTTGTTAACCCACTGCCACTGAGTCGGTTCTGACTCACAGTTACTCTATGGGACAGAGTAGAACTGCCCCATAGAGTTTCCAAGGAGCGCCTGGTCGATTCTAACTGCTGACCTTTGGTTAGCAGTTGTAGCTTGCCATGTCTCTTAACCACTGCACCATTAGGGCTTCTGAAGCTCCCAGGGTGATTCTAATGTGAGTGCTGGGTAGAAACCACAAGGCAAATGGAAGCAGTGATTCAGAATCTTAGCTACACATTGGAATCATCTTGGATATTTTTAAAATGCAGATGACTGAGTCCCACCCCAGACACCCTGAGCGTCAGCAGTTTTAAAAGATTCTCTGATGATTCCATTGTGCAGCCCAAGTTGAGAACTAGGGAGCTAGTGTCTGCTTGTCTTAAGGCACACTTTCCAGCTTCACTAACTCCAACAAGTCTTTGTGCCTGTCTAGGAGGGCAGGGCCCTGCAGTTGTGGGAGGATGAGCTGCATATTTTGCCTTGAGCTTAATGAATTCAATTGTCAGCCAAGTTTTGACTGGAGAATGTTTGTTGCTAATAGTAATGATCTAAGAGGTAGAAAACCATTACTAGGATTTTCAGGTCCCAGACTGAATTTGCATTGTTGGCAGCTGGAAAATTCATGTTGTAACTTGTAAACAGCCAATTTTCAACTAGAGTCATGGAGACAATAAATGTTATTTACAGGTGTTTCTCTGGGGAAAACATCTGTCTCTGTGACGGAGTCAAATGGTACACACCTACAAATTATAGCAGCATGTCCTGTTTGCAGTAGGAAAACTTGGAATTCAACAAAATCTCTCCAGTATTACAGAAAGAGGGCAGCAACTGATACTTGCACTAGGTTTTTTTTTTCCTTGCTCATGCAGATATTGTATTGTCCCCAATCTAGTTGTTCTGTGGTGTGTCTTTGACAGTCTCTGATTCACTTGTCCTCCTCTTCCTGATGGATATGTTGGAGTTGGAGTTCCTTGGGTGTCGTCCTAGGTTGCTTCCCTGAACTCCAGAGAAGTACATTCATTCAGTGGCCTACCTGGTACCTCTAGATACCTCATAAAAGACAGAGAACAAAGCAAATAAATAGAAACAAGGAGCTCAAAGCAGAAGACATCAGGACAACTCAGCTCCTTGCCTGTCTTCTTTCTGCCCCTGCACACTATCTCAATAACTTCTATTTGTCCTTTAGGAACTACAGGTATTTATTCAACAAATACTGACTGAAGGCCTAATATATGCTCAGATATGCTGTTCTCAGGCAAGACTTGTCTAATGCCCCAGACTAGGACAAGCACTCCTTATTATGAGGTAAACTGTGGTCTTCCCATGACAGCATTTATCACAAGGGAAATAACATCATTTATGCCATTAGACTTAACATTCACAAAAGTAGAGATGATACCTATTTAACACTGTAGGCAATGCCTGGGATGGTTCTTGTTACATAGTAGTAGGTGCTTTATATATAGATGTTTGCAGAATGTGTAAGTAAATAAGGATTTAGGAATGGCTTATAGTAGAGGAAAGAAAACTTTTATATGAGGTGGATATTTACAAAGCATGCTCACAATGGAATGGCTGGATTGTATAACCTTTGAAGTCCTTTCTGATTCTGAGTATGATTCTTACATACCAGTTAATAGGCCTCTGTACATTCTGAGATAAGTCAAAGCCAAGACATGATCAGAGTTGGGTATGGTTAATTCAGAAATATTTTCTGATCTAAATACATGAAGCTGAACTCAGTTTAAAGTACAGTTTCTCAATCTGGGCATTACTGACATTGTGGGGCTGAATAATTCTGTGTGTGTGTGTGTTTAGGGGGAGTATTCTGTGAATTGTAGGATGTTCAGCAGCTTTCCTGGCCTCCACCCACTAGATGCCAGTAGTGCAGGAATCTTTTCTATAGATAAGTAGGTAGACATCAGCCAGGAGGCTTGTTGTCAGTCCAGATGGGATATACGGAAAAGGAGGAGAATCTGAGTGAGGTCCTAGGGAAGAGAAATGTGAAGGCATGGCGATGGATTTCACATGGAGGCAGATTTGACATAAGATAAAGAAGACAAAGCAATCTAAGATGGTTCCAGAGAAAGCAGGTTGTTGATGTCATTGAACTTGACATGTAGACTGACAAGGGGTGACCTTTGAGACAGAAAATGTATTTTGATTGTAAAAGTATATTTCATTTTTCTATTATAAAAATACATGAACATTATGATTTAGAAAACAAAAGAGAAAAATTACAATAGTGGCATTCTGGTGTGTTTTTATGTTTTCATAGGTTTATTTTTTTAAAATAGAGTCATAATCATAGTCTATACAAATATGTATTTCTTTTAATTTTATTTTCACATTTCTTTCTTTCTTTCACATTATTTTTCACATTTCTATTTCTTCACCTTTATATCATAGCAAATGACTTTGCTATTAACAGTCTTTCTTGCCATCATTTAAAATAGCTATGTTGTCATGAGTTGGCTCTGACTCAACGGCACTGGGCAATAGTGTATGAAACCCATTAAATTCACCAGTCTCTATTGTGTATATTAGATTATTTCTATTTTGTGAGTATTATGACATTTTGATGAAGTGTTATTTCTGACATGCTGAGTTGGTTCAAATGTAGCAAGATATTCAGCTGATCAGTAAACATGTACTTTGTATTACACAGAGGCGGTTTGAGTAGAAAAATACAATTAATTTCAAGGAAATTTTATAGATTTGTAGATGACACATTGTTAACCTAATAGGGCCACTAAGATGAACATGGAGACAGAGAACGTCTGAGCTCATGTCCCAGCTATGTAACGTTATGGTACTTACAGAAAAGGATTGTGTTTAAATGGCACATTAGGCAAACCAGCCAAGTCTCCTTGCAGCTGGAGGTCGTATCTTGGCACCTGGCTAAGCCTTTGCCAGGCGGACCACTTGAGACACTCTTGAAAAAGTTCCCATCAGGGTGAACAGTCATCACACCTTCATCACCATGTCAAGGACACTGCATTGAAAGTGGTTAGCCTGGGCTTGTGAAGTTTTAATGTTCTAACTGTATATTCTTAGGTGTGCTGTGAACAATAGGACTTTACAGAGAAATGGAGATTTAGTTGTATCTTCTGCATTTAGAGATAAAGGCATGCTGTACTTTCATACCTGCTTCCAAAGGGTCACAGTCTTGCAAACACTGTAGAGTAGTTCTGCTGTATACATGGGCTGCTGTGAGTCAGAATCAACTTGACAACAATTAATATCAGCTGGGTCCAGGCAGCTAGGTTAACTGGCTCTTTAAGTTTGCTGGGCAGGAGGTGGTGGGGGTGGTGGGGTGTAGGGTGTGGGGACTGGATCATCCAAGAGGCATTGGAGAGAGCTGTGTAAGCCCAAAGTGCCAGCCTGAAAAGTCCTACTTCCAGAGCTAGGGAACTTGGCCTTTCCTTCCAGGGACAGCAGCTGGCAGGCTAGGATACCAGATACCAGCTCACAGGCTTCCTTGATAAGGCAACACAGGAAAGGTTGGTTTCTGTTTTATAAGGGGTTGTTTGAAGGTATCAATTTGTGTTTGAAAAAATACAAGTTCTGCAGAAGTAGTAAGTGTGACAATCAGCAGTAGCTGCAGATGAAATAAATTGATAAGATGAGTTCCTTGGGGGATGGATGGTGCTCCAGGTTGGGCAAGGTACCTCCATCTATGCTCCAGCCTGAAAATGACCCTTTGTCAGAGCAGTTACATCCAGGAAGCAGCATATCCCAGACTAGTCTGAGAGCTCCTCAAGGTTGAGGGTGTCTAAACCTACCTAGCAGACTCCCTGCCCAGCACATTGATGACATTTTCTAAAGGAGATCTTGACTGAGTTGACCTGAGGAGGATGAAGGTAAAAATCTAGTTTGTTAGCCTGAAGCATATACTCTGCTATGGACTGAATTGTGTGTCCTCTCCGCCTCCTCCCCTAGTACGTGTCCACTTGGCTGGGCCTTGATTCCCGGTGTTGTGTGGTTGTCCTCCATTTTATGATTTGATGTAATTATCCTAGTGTTGTAAACCCTAATCTCTATGATGTTAGTGAGGCAGGATTAGGGGCAGTTTTATTAATGAGTAGGACACAGTCTACAAGATTGGGTTCTATTTTGAGTTATTCTCTTTCAAGGTATAAAAGAGAAATGAACAGACAGGAGGAGGACCTCCTATCACCAAGAAAGAAGAGCCAGGAGTGAAGCATGTCCATTTGGACCCAGGGTTCCTGGACTAAGAAACTCCTAGACTCAGGGGAAGATGGATGCCAAGAACTTCCCCTAGAACAACAGAGAGATAAAGCCTTCCCTTGGAGCTAGTGTCCTCCATTCAGACTACAAGCCTCCAAAACTATGAGAGAAATAAATTTGTTTTTAAATCCATCCCCTTGTGGTATTTTTGTTATAGAAACACTAGATAATGAAGACATACTCTGAGTACTTAGAATGGTATCGGTAAATTAGACACTACCAAACCCAGTGCAGTTGGGTTGATTCTGACTCATAGCTACCCTATAGAATAGAGAGAACTTCCCTATAGGGTTTCCAAGGAGCGCCTGGTGGATCTGAACTGCTGACCTTATGGTTAGCAGCTGTAGTGCTCAACCATGATGCCACCAGGGTTTCCAAACTAGGCACTACTTTAAAAAAACTTCTTTTTTATAGCTCCTCCTTGCTTAGTCGTCAGATTTTCATGCCTTCTGATTTCTATCTGTATCCTAGTATTCTAAGCTAGAATACAAAGATAAAGGTGATAAATAATTACTGGTTTAAACAGTCATGACTCTTAGGTGTTTCATACTCATACTGACCCGATACAATAGAGCAGAGCTCCTGCATAGAGTTTCCAGATTGACTTGATGGCAACAGGTTTAGTTTGGGTTTATTAAATATTTAAGTGTGACCCATTTTAATCTTTTAAAATCAGGGAATGATATCACTGAAAGCTTGAATTTCTATTTTTAAGAAATTACTTTTCTTTTTGTGCAACATCCAGTACAAGAATAATGTGACACTATCTTAAAAAACACATGTATCAGAACAGTTTCATGCTTAATAGTGATTGTGGGAAACAGTGTGCTTATTTTTATGATGCTATTATTGCTAAGGGAGTCTTTGGGTTGGAGGTTCAAGTCCACCCAGAGACTTCTCAGAAGAAAGGCCTGGTGTTCTAATTCTGAAAACTCAGCCCCCCTAAACACCCTGTGGAGCTCAATTCTTCTCTGACACACAAGGGGGCACTGTGAGTTGAAAATGCTGGGAACTGTTTTTTTCTTTTTCTTTTTTTCTGAGAGGGGTATATCATTCTTAGTACGCTTCATTCTTTTATTTATCTATCCAAAAAATATTTTTTTGAGTACCATTTTTGTCCCCGGCAGTGCTGGGGATTTTAAAATGAAAAAGCCCAGGGCTTTTCCCCAAGGCCCTCACTGAATGGTGGGAGCCGTGACACCTAGGTAGACAGTGACAGTGCAGGTAGCAGGTACTCTAGGGGAGTGGCTAGCTGGGTCCTCTGTCCATATGGGGGAGACAGTGATCAACTTCAGGGCTGAAGGAGATAGCAAAGGCCACAAGAAGGAGGAGACAGTGTTGCTGACCCTTGAAAGATAAGCTGGATTTCACCAGGAAGACCAGGAGTGGGGATCCAGCTGTCGTCCCAGCTCAAGGAAAAGAGAGAGTGTCTCGCAGACAGAATTAATAGTTTAGTCTTGTCGAGAGAGAGGCCAGAGCAGAAGTGCAAAGAACCTTTCTAATTGTGCTAAGATGATGAATGATTGTTGAAAGATTCCTGGTGGGTTGGCTCTGGCAGTAATGAAGAAGGATGGGTTAGTGGAAAAATCTGAAGACAGATGTGGGGTGAGCCTAATGTAGCTTGTCCTTGTAATGTGAGTGGGGAAGATGCCTCCTAAAAGAACTCCCAGAGGGAGTCCCAAACCTTACGTGACTCTCAGAAGCATGATAGAACCATCTAATGCATGACTTTGTGTATGTTCGTTATGAAATAGTAAGCCCACAGTTCCATGTATATTCTGCAAGGACCTAAAAATTGAACATTTTCCAGCAAATGGAAAATGACGGTCTGGTTTCCCCAACCATGTGTCCAACCAAAAGTATGTTAGTCAGTCTGTATATTTGGCTCATCTAGGTGAGATGTGGCAGAAAGAGACGGTGAAGGAAAGGAGTGAGGTGACAAAGACTGTGGAGTCACTCTGTGGTTGGGGAAGTGACTGTAGACCCTGGTGAGATGTTTACCGTGGAGGTAGGGGCTGAGGGAGCAGTCTAGGCTAATTTTTGTGTCTCGGGCTTGGCCACTAACTTGTAAAATAGCTTTTAGAATTCCTTTAAGGGCAGGAAGATCAGTTTCATTACTTTGTTATCATTCTTAATCATTCTATAGACTGTAAGCTATTTGGTAATTCCTATGAATCCCCAAACTATCTTCTATTTGATTTGGGGATATTTTCCAAAAAATATGTGTATTTTCAGAGGATGAAGATTTGCTCCCAGTAAAGATTTGCAAGAGAACATACCTAAGCTCAAATTTTTTTCCAGTGTTTTCTTCTTTCACCTGAAGCTGGGAAAACATTTCATAATTAGATAACTTTACTGAAAACTCAGTCTTCAACTGCAAAGAGGCTAGATTTCTCACATCTTCAGGGCCTGTGGCACATGCAGTTTCCTCAGTCTGGAATGTCTATACGTGCCTCACCCACCATTTCCAACTCAAGGTGGGGCCTCGCATACCCTTCAAGGCCTAAGTCAAATGTTACTTCTTCTGTCAGGTATTCCTGACACCCTCCCATCCTAGGCAAAAAAAAAAAAAAAAAGAAAGAAAATCACAGGTTCTTGTGGACTGCTTCCACAAGTAAGTTGTGAGCACCGTCAACAAGTGCCCTGTGCATCCAACTTGGAGGTGCCATCATTCATAGCCCTGAGAGACAGCATAGGTTTAAGTCACTGGTTTGAATGGTAGAGGATTCAGAAACACAGGAGAGCCAAGGCTCAATCCACTTTAAGAGACCAGAACCAGGAGCAATCACGAGGGGGCACGTATATGCACCACGCCAGAGGCTGAAGCTAATATGAAAGCTGGTGGCAATGGTAGACAGGTAGGCGTCACGGAGAAGCAGAGTGGAAGGGGGCATGACTGCCTCTGAGAGCCCTAGGGAGACAAAGTGGACAAGGATCAAGACAGGGACTTGACATGGAGCCTAGGGACTGGGCAAAGGTAAGGAGCTGCTAGACAGTTGAGGAGGAGACTTAGGGACCCGGGATAAGGCATTACCCAAAATACAGGGGGAAAAAAGTATCATGTGACAAGCTTAATTGTTCACACAGACAGCAGCCATTTTGGAAGAGCAAGGAATCACTAAATCCCCGAAATCTGAGACAAAAAACTTAAACGGGGTTTTGAAGTGCATGATTTGGTCACTTAAGGGTAGTAGAGAAGAAATTCCAATAAAAAGGTGAGAACAGTCACGCGGTGTATTTCTGAGTGCAGGGGCTAATGATGAGACCAACGCCAACAGCAGCACTGGAGGTACAGGAACCCCAGCAGGGCTGAGCCCCGCCACGGAGATTCTTAAAAGCAGGACAAAGGTTTCCAGACCAAAATGAAGAAGGAAATAGGGGGACCCAGTGGTTTCTGACCATGGAAACAGAAAACCCGTATTATTATAAAGAGACGATATGATAAGAGACCTGAAGCAGGGATATTCAGGAGTTCTGGAATTGCCAGAAGACTGTGATACTCAAATTAGAGCTGAAGATGAGAGGGAAGAAGCCCATGGCCATGGTTCTCAAATTAGAGTCTCAGTGTGCCAGCGATACCTGAAGCCCCCAGGTACACAATTTCTGTCTTCCTGGATATCGGGTTCACTTGGGAAATTTGGGGGCAGTACAATAGTTATGTATTGGAACACATATATAAGTATATAGTTTTAGAGTAGAATACAAATTCAGAGTATATGCTTGTTCTTCTGGCTTGCCCCTTCAAACTATCCCCATCCCCAGCCCCAAGGGAAGACTCGCGTCTCAGAGAATAGCTCAATGGTAAAGGGTGAGAGAACTAGCTAAGACGTTTTCCATGAGACTGAAGAAAAATTAGGAAGATGCACAAACTTGTCACGGTAGCTGAAGGTGTGCTCTGGCACTGATGGAGGCAGCAAAGCCAGGAAATACATTTTTATTTTATGCCGACTTCACACTGCTGTCAATGAATCAGTCTTCCACTTAAAGGGAAAAAGTAAACTTTTAACTTTGCTTACTAGTCAGTGTCATTTTACTGCACTGTCTGTCAAGTCAGTTCTAACTCGTAGAAACTCTACGGGACAGAGGACAACTGCATCTGCAACATGTGATTCCCAAGGGGTGGCTGTTGGCTTTGAACTGCCGACCTTTTGGTTAACATCCTGAGCTGTTAACCATTGTGCCATGCCACCAGGTCTGCTTTAGTACAATAAATGAGTGTTCATTTATACTACTTTAAAAGCTGTTACAGATTCACTGGGTAATCAAAAGTTCTTCCTTACTTAAAACTTACACTTGTGGACTTACAAGTAGATATGTAAAGAATTTTTAGTGTAAACAGACACGGGTGAGCAGTCATACAGATGCTAAGTGTTTCCTAGATTTCTTAGAGACATTCCTAAATGAGCAAAACTGCCTACCCAGAGGTGCCTCCAAAGAAACGCCTGGTGATCTACTGACAAATCAGCCACTGAAAACCCTGTGGAGCACAATTCTACTCTGGCAAACATGGCGTCACCATGGGTCAGAATCGACTTGATGGCAATTGGTTAGGTGGCTATAACAGTAGTGTAAGAAAAACTAAATAATATAAAATTACGTAAGGTGGAAAGTGACCTCTTTTTTCAGTGTCACTTTCCCCAGAGTTAGTTGTTGATAACTGTTACGTATTTTTTAAAGAAGATGCTATGGGTCAGGCAACTTCCCAGCTGCTGGGAAAATGCAGAGAATAGAGCAGACAAAATTCTAGGCCTTCTCGATCATTCTCTTTGCATTTATCCATTCAACAGACATGGAGCACTTTGTTCTAGGCAAAACAAAACAAACCCAGTGCCCTCCAGTGGGATCCAGCTCACCACACAGTGAAAATCCTCACAAATAAAAAAAAAAAAAACAAAGAATTACATTTTTAAAACTGCAACTTAGTAAAGTGTAAATTGCATCTAAGTATTGCTATATGATGTTTCTTCATTAGCAGATACATAGTAAACGTGAAGCCTATATACCAGACACAGTGTGATCAAGGTGGATATACTGTTCTGCAAGTTTTTTTCCTTTTTAAGTGTACACCTTCTACAAAACTTTATTTTAGTCCAAAATAGACCCAGGTCATTCTTTACAAGGTCTAGTCCTTTGTAAGAATGTGTCATAATTTGTTAATTGAATCTTTTACGCATCTGTTGTTAAGATTTTTGCCAGTTTTTCACTATTACAAATGTAATGTCAGAGAAAGTTTTAAGTTCTTAGCAGCTAGTAGGAGAAATCCTGCCTCTTAGGTAGAAGATCTTCTGATAAGTCCTGGCTGTCAGATAGATGCCAGCCTCCAGAGCCTGGCCTAACTAAGATTGGCCACCGAATTTCCTGAGAAGAGGAACTCTTGAATAGTAAGAATCTGGAAGGGGTTACAGCATTGTCAGGGGAAAATTGGAGGCCCAAGTGAAGAGGTTGATCTTTGGGTGACTTGCCAGTGAATGGTCACTGAGACATGTGATGCACTGTCCCTATTCCTGCCCGTCTTAGTAAACTGCAAAAACATCAGTCTCAGTGTTCTCCCGCAACTGCATTCCTGGTAGAACCTACTGAAGGAATGGCTCTGGGGAGGGGGCCGGAGAGCTTCGTGCAGAAGGAAACTTGAGTAGATGAGGCAGGCTGCCGCATCCTGGGTCCCATAAACGATGTTTATGAGCATTTAGTTATTTGACGGTATTTATTTCCCTAGGGCAAATTCCCAGGAGTGAACTTTGTGGTTTATGCAAGTTGCCAAATCTCCCTCTTTAACAGCGATTAAAGGCCTCCCTCTTTCTTTCCTCACACCTGTGAAAACGATGACTATTTTATCACCTTTTCCGCCTTTGCCAATCTAATAGGGTGAACTTCATTGCTTTAATTTGTCTGTAATTATTGCTCATATCAAGCATCTTTTCATGTTTATATGTCATATTTCTTCTATGAAATACTTGTTCTTTGGCCTGTTATAAAACATAATTTATCTTTTTTTAAAATTGTTGATTTTTAAGAACTGTGTTTTATTAAGGGTATCACTCTTTATCATATATGCCACAGATATTATGAATAAAAAATATGGTTGCTAGCTAAACCAGATTATCTTAATGTGTGTTTTCTTGTCAGTAACTTCTTCCAGTCTCTTATGTAGTATAATCATATTTAATGTGCTTTTCAATTATCCAAATTTGGAGAGAGTTATAAAAATGTTAATAAGTCACCTTTCTATGCAAAGTTTGAGACAGTGAAAATCCTCACAAACTAAAAAAGTTAAGAATCAAATGTTTAAAACTGGTTGGCTTAGTAAATTGTAAATTGTATCTAAGTATCGATACATGGCATTTCTTCATTGGTGGATACATAGTTAAAAATAAAGGCATATTTTGTCAGACTCATCTTTTTTAAAGTTTTTTTATTGTGATTAAGTGAAAGTATCCAATCCAAATCCCTTATGCATGCCCACCTATCTGCAGCTCCCTGTGTTCTCTTCACCTGGTGACAGCACACTCCTCCTTTTCACTCTATATTTCTGGTATCCTCTTAACAAGCATCTGTTCCCTTTCCCCCCACCCTCTTCTCTCCCGTAGGACAGCACCTGTAAATGCATAGAACCATAAAGTGCACACACCATTTGGTCACACTGTGTCCCCGAGTCCAGTCCATTCTTGTCAGAAGAGTTGACCTCATAACTGGTTTCCAGTCAAGGACAGCAGCAGGTCTAGGGGCCATGTTCCCAGGGGACCCTCCAGGCTATCAGACCATCAATTCAGGTCTTTTAGTAGAGTTCTTGGGCTGCACACCTCTTTTTCTTGTGTTGCCTCAGGGACTCGACATTGTGTCACCCGGCACGCTATCTTTGGTGGTAGCCAGACACTATCTGGTTCTTCTGGTCTCATGTTGATACAGCCTCCCATTTATTTGGATCCTTCTGGGCTTTTTTTTTTCTCTTATCTTTGTTGTTCTTGGTGATCGTCTGTTCTGGATGAGTTGGGACCATTTGGTGTTCCTCAGATGGCAGCGTGCTAGCTTTTAAGATCCCAGATGCCACTCACCAATATGGGGTGCAGAAGACTCTTAGCAATAGGCTAGTTATGCTAGTAGGCCTCAGTGTCCTCTGAATGCGTGGTACCCAGCCCCCTGACCCTGCTACTCTATCCTTTGAAATCTTAGATTGAGTTTAGAAAACATTTCAGTTTATGGGGAAGTCCAGTTAAGTTGATCTACTCTCTACTGTGTTCTGTCACTGCTTTCACCTAACCAAATTTATTGTGATTTAGTGAAAGAATACAATCCCCCAAATTAATTTTTCATGGCCACCTGTTTGCAGCTCCTTCTGCCCTCCTTACCCTGTGACAGCACATTCCTCCTTTTCATTCCATACTTGTCGTATCCTCTTAACAAGCTCCTGTCCCTTCCTCCCCACCCACATCTCTCCCATCTAGAAAGAGACTAGTAGAACAGCATCCTGTAAATGCATAGGGCCATAAAGTACACACATCATATGGTCATTATAACCCCCAGTCTGGTCCTTTTTTGTCCTAAGAGTTGTCCTCAGTAGTGTTTTCTAGTCAAGGGCAGCAGAGATCTAGGGGCCATGCTCCCAGGGGCTTCTCCCAGAATGTCGGACCATCAACTGTGGTCTTTCAGTGGAGTTCTTGAGCTGTACCTCTCCTTTTTCTCATGTTGCCACAGGACCTCAACATTGTGTGCCCCATCATGAGTGTCCGTGGTGGTGGCCGGGCACCATCTGAGTATTCTGGTCACATGCTGACAGTTTCCCGTTCACACGGGCCCTTCTGTCTCCTGACTTCGTTTTTCCTCAGTGTCTTTGTTGTTCTCGGTCATCATCTGTTCCAGATGAGTTGGGACCATTTGGTGTACCTCAGATGGCAGCTTGCTAGCTTTTAGGACTCCAGACGCCACTCACCAATATGGAGTGCAGAAAACTCTCAGCAATACACTAGTTACGCCCATTGGCCTTGATGTCCCCTAAGAGCATGGTCTCCAGACCCTGCCCCTGCTACTCTATCCTTGCGATATTGGGTTTTGAGATTAGAAGAGCTTTCAGTTTATGGTGAAGTCCAGTTAAGTCAATCTACTTTCTACTGTATACTGTCACTGCTTTCACCCAACCAAATTTCTATTAATGATCTCATCTGTGAGTGACTCTCTCCTTCCCTCCCCACCCTTGTAGCTGTCAGTCTTTTCTTCTGTACATAAGTCTACTTTTAAGTCCTTATAGCAGGGGTCTCATACAATATTTGTCCTTTTGCTGCTGACTGCTTTCACTTAGCATAATGTCTTCCAGTTGAAACCAGGTTATGAGATGCTTCCTGAAATCACCATTGTTCTTTATCAGTGATAGTGTTCCATTGAGTATATGTATCATAGTTTATCCATTCATCTGCTGATGGGCATCTGGGTTGATTACATCTGTTTGCTATTGTGGCCAGTACTACAGTAAATATTTATGTGCATGTATCTGTTCATGTTACTGCCTTTATTTCTGTAGGCTATTTTCTATGCATTGGGACTACTGGATCAAATGGTATTTCTAGTTCTAGTGTTTTAAGGAAGTGTCAAATTGCTTTCCAAAGTGGTGGTACCCATTTTGCAATCCTACCAGCAGTGTAGGAGAGTTCCAATCTCTGCAGCCTCTTCAGCATTTGTTGTCTTGTGTTTTTTTTGGATTATGGCCAACCTTGCTGAGGTGAGATGGTATCTCACTGTAGTTTTGATTTGGATTTCTCTGATAGATAATGATCATGAGCATTTCCTTGTGTATCTTTTGGCTGCCTGGATGTCTTCCTTGGTGAAGTGTGTGCTTATCTCCTTTGCCCATTGCTTGATTGTGTTATTTACCTTTTTCTTGTTGATATTGTGCAGTATCTTGTAGATTATGGAAATCAGATGTCAGTCTGACATACATTGCCAAATATTTTTCCCATTCTGTAGGCAGTCTTTTAACTCTCTTTATGGTCTTTGGATGAGCGAAAATGTTTGATTCTTAGTAGCTCCCATTTATCTATTTTCTCTTCTGTTGTTTATGGTTGTCAGATTTTGATGTCTGTCTAAGCTGTGTATTAGAACTTGCTTCTTGATCCTATTTTTTCTTGCATGATCTTTATTGTTTTAGGTTTGATATTTAGGTCTTTGATCCATTGTGAGTTAGTTTTTGTGTAAGATGTGAGATATGGGTCCTGAAAATTTCAGTTTTTTGCAGATGGATATCCAATTTTGCCAACCCCATTTTTAAAGAGACTGTTTTTACCCCAGTTTACAACCTTTGGGCATTTGTTGAATATCAACTGTTCATAAGAGGGTAGTGATATTTCTGTGGTCTCCATTCTGTCCCATTGGTCTATATGTCTCTTTTTGTACCAGTAACAGGATTGTTTTGACTACCATGGCAATGTAATAGTTTCTAAGGTCAGGTAGGTACAGTCTCCTACTGTGTTCCTATTCTTCAGTAGAGCTTTACTTCTCTGAGGTTTCTTCCCGTTCCAGACAAAGTTGGTGATTTGTTTCTTCATCTCATTAAAAAAAATGTCACAGGACTTTGTATTGGGATTGCATTGTGTATGTAGATCGCTTTGGGTAAAAGACTTTTTCACAATGTTATTTTCCTACCCATAACAAGGTAGGTTTCTCCACTTTTGTAAGTCTCTTTTGGTTTTTTGCAGTAAGGTCTTGTGATTCGGTCTGTGTAGGTCTCTTGATTTCTCTAGTTAGCTATATTTCTAGGTATTTTATCTTCTTGGTGGTTATAGTAAATGGTACTGATTTGGAGATTTTCTCCTTGATATTCTCTTTGTTGGTGTAAAGGAATCCTACCAATTTACTTATGTTTATCTTATATCCTGATACTTTGCTGAACTCTTCTATTAGTTCCAGTAGTTTACTTATGTATGTTTACGATTCTCTCTATATATGATTATATCATCTGCAAACAGGGAGATTTTTACTTCGTCTTTGTTGATGCAGATGCCTTTTATTTCTTCGTCTTTTCTAATTGCTCTGGCTAGAACCTGTAGAACAATGTTCAATAGAGGTGGTGAGAGTGGGCATCCTTGTCTAGTTCCTGTTCAGGGTTATGCTGACTTCACAGAATCATTTTGGGAGTATTCTGTCCTTTTCTATGCTATGAAATAGCTTCAGTAGTATATGAATTAACTCTGTCTAGAAGCTCGGTAGAATTCTCTGGTAAAGCCTTCTGGGCCAGGACTTCTTTTGGTTTGTAGTTTTTTTTTAATTACTTTTTGAGTCTCTTCTTTTGTGATGATTTTATTAAGTTGTTCTTTTTTCCTTGTGATAATTCATAGGCAAATTTTTTGAGCCAAGTTGCAATTTAGCTGAAAGATGACTTTAGGGCTTAGTTTCTGTTCAGGGTTTAAAAAGTATCTCAGCACAATAGTCTTAGGGAGTCCTCAAGTCTCAACCAGTCTAGTAAGACTTTTTTTTTTTAGGGAATTTGAGGTTCTTTTGCACATTTTTCTCCCATTCTATCAGGGTCCATCTATTGTGTCCCTGATTAGACTGGTCTCAGGCTGTGGTTTGTATAGACTATTAGTCCTATAGGGTAGTTTCTTAAGTCTTTGGTTTCCTTCTCTTTTTCTCTAGATGAGTAGAGACTGATGGTTGTATTTTACCTGGCCACTTGCATGCTTTTAAGACCCCAGACACCGTTTATCAAACTAAGATACAGAACATAAACTTTATGAACTATGCTGTGACAACTGACAATGAGGTCTCATGAGACTTTTGTCTTAATCCTCTGAACCCGGAAAAGTAATCCCATGAGGCACTTCATTAGATCTAAGAAATATCCGTTAACTGTACCTCTGTGTGCCTTATTATGTCTATAAGAGCAGATGTGCATTCAAGCCAGCAGTTAGAAACCATTTCTACCTTCAACTTTGTATAAGCTCTTTCAGGACTTTAAGTCAGTTTATTTATGTCCACACCCCATAACATTGCACCATAATTATTTGACATAATTTTTCAGGGTTGTAAAGGAGATATAATTTTATTTTCCCTAGTGATTACTGGTAAAGTGGATTACTGGCAATAATTACTGGCAAGTAGAATCTGGCCTAATAGGTAAGCTGCCAGTCAGTTCAAGTAGTTTCTTAAAATAGCCAAATCTCCTGCCTATAAATTTTAGACTTTAAAAGTTCGACAACCCAAAATGTAATAAACACCTGCCAAAGTGATCTGCTTTTTGCAGTCCAGGTATTACGGTAGGGTATTTCTTATTCTGTATTTACATCCCTAGAGGTTATTATAAATGTTACAAGGAATGAGACAATGGGCACGATCTCTGTTTATTTGCACTGTAAAGGACACATGAAGCCACTATTGTCTTTGTATTTGGAAATTATAGAATGTCAGGCAAAGCAGGGGCTGTTATGTGAGCTTGCTTAAATGTGGCCTCTGTCTTCTGGCTACAAGTTTCTTTTTGCATTTTTGCTTTCAGTTCTTTTGGGTATAGACCTAGGAGTGGAATTGTTGAATCATGTGGTAATTCTATGCTTATCTTTTTAAAGAACTGCCAAATTCTTTTCCACAGTGGCTGTACCTTTTTTAATCCTACAAGCAATGGATGAGGATTCCAGCTTCTCTGCAGCTTTGTCAACACCTGTTGTTTTCCATTTTTAAAATCATAGTGATCTTAGTGGCTGTGAAGTGATAGCTTACTGTGGTTTTGATTTGTACTTCCCTAATGACTAAAGGAGGGTCCCTGGGTAGCACAAATGGTTAATGGGCTGGCTTGCTAACTAAAAAATTCAAGGTTTGAGTCCAGCCAGTGGTGCCTTAGAAGAAAGATCTGGTGACCACTGAAAAACTTTATGGAGCATTGTTCTACTCTGAGATGCATGGAATTCCTGTGAGTTTGAGTTGACTCAATGACAATTTAAACTTTTTTTTTAACAACAAATCAGGCTGAGTCAATAGAGTTTTAAGCTTAAGTATAACATTCTCTCCAAGGGGAATATGGACACATTTCTTATGAGACCATAAGCTTCTTGAAGGCAGGGGGCTTGGTCACATTGGTGTTTCTGTAACTCAGTGATGACACAGCTGGTGTATTGTGAGGACACAGTCATGGCTGGTAAATGAATGGGACTGTGAAACTACTGGATCATTTTCACTGAAAAGGAACTTCAAATGGGATAGTTTCTTGAAAACTTGCTGTTGTTTCCTCGTAGACTGAAAGTGTTTTCATTATGAAAGTTTTCTTGGAACAGAAAGCGTACAGTGATTCATAGTTAGTAGCCAATAGCACATAAGCAAAGTTTGCGTGATGACAGCTGTGTCATTAACCTGAGGTTGTATAGCGACATGTACGATGGCAGATCCTAACAAAGAAGGCAAATCTGAGACACCTGGAAGAATGACTCAATAAAATTTGGGGACAGAAACAAGGGGTGGGAGGAGAGATGGGAATTAAAACCTGTACAAAGTTTCTGGCCTGCAGATTGAGGTACTTTTTGCCATTAGTAGAAATGAGAAACATGGAAAGAAAAAGTGAATTTGGGGTGCAAGATTAGTTTGCACTTGATATATGTTGTTGAGCTCCAGCTTTCATGATTATTAAATGGGGATTGTATTTGCTCTTTCTGATTACGGAGATAATGGAGATGAAGTCATTTTGTAAACTGGGAAGAACTAGTTGACTGTAGTATGCTATGATAACCGTGGCTTCCTGTGTCACAGTGGTTCAGGAGCTCAGCGGCCAACCACAACACCACTCACCCATCGAAATACAAGTCTGCTTCTACCAGGATTTACAGTCTTGGAAATCTTATGGGGCAGTTCTACACTGTCCTGTAGGGCCACTATGAGCTGGAAGCTACTGGATGACAGTGGGCTTTTATGATAATATTTATGATTATTTTAGTTGTATTTAGATGTATTCTGTCAGCAGTTAGAATGAAGACCCAAAATGGCACTTGGGATTGTAATGGAGGGATGAGCCAGTTGAGGAAACAATTTCAGATAGAGGTTAAGGGGTTGATGACACCTTAGGCATGAGGATGAAAATAAACCCAAATCAATAACCAAACCCACTGCTGTCAAGTTGATCCTGACTCATAGAGATCCTAGAAGGCAGAGTAGAACTGCCCCATAGGGTTTCCAAGGAGCTCCTGGTAGATTTGAACAGCAGCAGGGTTTCTGAGTAAGAAAATAGGATGTATCAAAGGAATCACAGGAGCAGTGAGAAATCCAGAAGACTGAGTCATGCAGTGTGGTGGAAACCAAGACGGTGATGAGTATCTAGAAGCTGGAAGTGTTCAGCAGCGTGCAGTGTACAGAGTGTGAGTAAGAGCCACGGTTAAACTCTTCTGAACTAGAGGGAGACTTGGGTAAACTGAAAAGGTTTCAGTTGGGGATAGAGGTGGAACCAAGACTTTGGAGGAGTGGTTGAGAGTAGATGGTAAGATACTAGAAGAAACAAAGTAGCAGCTCTAGGGTATCCACAATTACAAGAGCTTAAAGCAAAAGGAAGCAAGCTGGATACATTGTTTCGATGCTTTTATTCCACAAAGGATTTGAGCCCCAAAAGTGGAGAGACAAAGGTCGGTATCAAAAGGGAGATTGGCTGAGAATGCTTGGAGAGTGCAGGAAAGAGGGGAGTGAAGGGAGACAGGGGTTCCCCAACTCTTGAGGAGCTATGACAGAGAAGGTGCCAAAGAGTCTGGGAAGAAATGTGTGCTGTTAATTGCAGGGTCCTGCTAGTTGAGCCAAAGGGGAAGTCTGTAAAAAAGCTGTCTCTGGAGGGTCTTACAGCACTTGCAGGGTAGGAGGGAGACCACCCAGTGAGCACAGAGTGATGGAGAATTGGATAGAAGTTGGACATCAGAGGCCAAGCCAAGTGCCGTCGGCCATCAGAGGAGAAGCTCTAAAACTATCCTGGGAGAAAGTGCTAGGTATTTCATAAATGATTCATGTGATATAAAAAGTACATAAAAAATTGCAAATAAAAAATGTTCACTGTCATACTCATCTAGGGACTATTAACTTTCACCCAAGTCTGAATATATACATGTACACACACACACACACACACACACACACACACACACACAGGAATTAAGATCCTTAAATGGTGGCTGACAACATGACAAAAAGAGGGGTGCAGCTCTAGAACTCTTCTAAAAGACCTGAATTGATGATCTCATAGCCTGGAAGGTTCCCTGGGAACATGGCCCCTAGACCTGCTGCTGTCCCTAACTGGAAACCGGTAATGAGGTCAACTCTTCTGACAAGAATGGTCTGGATTTAGGGACACAGTGTGACTGCATGGTGTACATACTTTATGGTTCTATGCATTTATTGGAGGCAGTCCTACTGGTCTCCTTCTAGATGGAAGAGAAGAGGGTGGGGAGGAGGGGACAGGTACTTGTTGACGGCATACTGGAAGTATGTAATAGAAAGGAGGAGTGTGCTGTCACCAGAGCAGAAGGAGCTGCAGATAGGTGAGCATGCAAAACCCATTTGGATTGGATACTTTCACTTGATCACAATAAACATAAATAAATAGAAAAATGGTGGCGGGTAAAGTTATCTTTACTAGACAGCAGCCAGACTCCGACCCTTTTTATGAACATAGAGCTACATGGCTGTCATGTGTGTGTGTGTTTCTTATAAAAAAGCTGCAGTACTCATTCTGTTTTTCTCTCACACTGTGACTCAGACCTAAGTGTGCCCGCAGCCTTTGCCAGGGCTCTCATTTTTCAGAAGCTGGAAGCCTTGGGGTGCTGTATTGTTCACTCGCCCTCTCCTCTCTCGGCAAGGGACCTGAGGTTAGGTGGCTGCATGGGCTCTGGTTGCTTCTATCACCTGGCTATCCCAGGATTGAGCTTTTCTCAGCTACAACAGTACCCCTTCCGCTGTATTTGAAAGATGGGCTGAGAATGAACGAAGGCTCCAGCTTGCTGATGGGACTGCAATCAGTGGTTGCCCCTTGGCCCTGGACCCATCACTTGGTGTCTGCTGGTGACTGTGCTGATGCTCCTGTAAGTCAGACATGGAGGTCAGCCTGGCCCAACTTGTCTATCAGCACTGTCTCCCTAAGGTACCAATGGCCCTGAACCCTCCCTGCTAACTCTATCTTTCACCAGACTCTCCTTTGCAGTGTGGAGAAAGTACCTCAAACTCTCAGTGAACATTCTACCTCCTTCCTCTTCCGTGAGGATACAATCCATCTCTGCAGACCATGGAGTGGGAATGAGATTTACTATTCTCCAGACACTTGGTCTACAGACTTTTCTTCTCAGTCTGTAGTCACTGTGGACAACTTCAACATGCACCACCAACACCATCTGCACTGAAGGTCTTTTGCCTTCTCCTGTGCTCTATTTTAGCTGCTCATTCCATGTTACCACCTGTTCCTCGTCATTGTCTAGGGCTGTCCCATCTCTGTAATCTTAAGCTTTAAAACCGTATCTATGGTTATCATGCTTCAGGACAGATGTTCTCTCACTCATCTATTCCCACCACCAACCGCAGCTAGCCCTTGACCACCCCATTGTCTCCTTTCTGTGTCTACATCCCTCTCTGCCCTATTTCTCACAGCCATTATATCATTTATTCTCTCCCTATCAACTTTCCTCTTGTTTCTCCCTGTATCCACTCCATACTCTGGGGCAATCTTCCTGTTTCAGCTTCTGCAGTTGTATAGATAATCTGGGCTCTTGTGCGTTGCTGGTGAAAATTATGATTTTTCTGTCAGACAGTCCCTAAAAATATTTAGGGGGATTCTCCCACCCACCCCACTTTTCTTTTTCAAACTCTCCACACCTCAGCTTCTCACCTCTTCACAAGCGAGGCCTTACTTCAGAAACAGAGCTTTCTTTTTCACTAAGAAAACTGAAGCTATAAGGTAACTGTCTCTTTGCGGAGATGTTTATCTCTACCTGACTCCCACTTTTCCACCTTTCCCTTTTAGAGAAACAGCTACCAACTCCTGCTTATTAAGGCTTTTGAGTTGGTCTCTTACCATCCTTCACCCCTGTTTTCTCCTGTATCTTTAAGTCCATAAACTTGCTCAAACCTTTTCTATCTGAAAATCAAACCAAAGAACCTTGCTACTGTCCTCTCTCTCCTTCCTTTCCATAGGTGAACTTCTTGCAAAATTAAATCTGTATTAACTGTCTTCATTTTCTTATCTCCCACTGCCTCCCCAGTTATAATCTGACTTCTGCCCTTATCACTCCACAACGAAATAATGGCTCATCAACTGACCTCCATGTAGACAAAACAAATTGGCATTTTCCTAGTCTTCTCTGCTATTTGATTCTGCTCCCTGTCCCCTGCCCTCCCCTAGGGCAGGGGGACATCCCACATGTCTTCTCTTTCCAGTCAAATCTGAGGTGTCTCCTCTGAGTTCCTTTTACTGTTCTCTTTGGATTCTTACCCCCTAAATGTTGGAGGCCCTGTGTTTATCTAGTACTTTCTGTGAGTGACTTCATCTGCTCTCATGGCTTCAATTACCAGGAGCTTATCAATAATTCATATACTTTTGGCTCCTGTTCAGGCTTCTCTTCTGACCCAGAACCCTAACTGCTACCTGTAAACTACCGTTTGGATGTCCGTCCCTCAGGTACCTCAGAGTCAGCCTGTCCTGAAAGGATTCCTTTTTTCAGCCAAACTGGTTCCTCTGGATTTTTTCTCTGAATATGGTCATCATCCAGCATCCCATTTTTAGTCTGTTTCCTCCATTTCTACTCAGTTAGTTGTCAGTTGTAGCAAGAAAGAGGAATAGAGCTTAGGCAAGCTGCAACACAGTCAGGGAGAGACAGCTAGCTATGGGTAATGCTTCCAATCTTGGGTAAACTTAATTAAGCATGACAAAGTAGGAAGGGTAATCAGCATTCTTGAGTAAAAAGGAGCAGAAATTTCCTGGTGCTCAAACATATCCAAAGTGGTAGTTTGAGAGGAAAAGGGACACAGAGAAGTCAACCAGCACAATGTGGATGTGGAAGGACTAAGTTTTCCTGGATATCTGAGGGGCGGGGAGGCTCAAACAACTGGGTTACACAGGTCCCAGCTACAGTTTCCATTTCTGTCTTTCTAACGTGTTATTTTTTCTGGTAGACGGCAGGTACCTCCTATTCTCATGACTAGTCTAAAAAGCAAATTTTGTTGTCATTTGCCCTTATAGCTGTTGGACGTCAAGTTAAAACTTCCTTAGCTCCTCAAACAAGGTCCTCCGTGATATGGTTCCACTTTGCTATCTAAGCCCATGTTTTACTACTGCCTGTACACGCTTTCTACCCCGTGACATGGAAGTTTTTCCAGCCCTTTTGGAAGTGCTGGGCCTTCATATAGGGGTGTCATGCTTCTGTGCTTGGAATACTCATTCCACCTTCTCCCCTCAACCCATTTACTCTCCCATTTCTACATGTCCTTCAAAACTCAGCTGAAGCACACTGTTTTCCAGGAGGCCTTTACAGTCCCTACTTGACATCAGTTAGCCTTTTCTCTGGGCTCTCTTGGCTTCCTTCACATCATACGTATTCTTTACCACACCTCACTGAAACCAGTGCCTGGCTTCCTGACTAGACTGTGTACTTTTAAAAAGGCAGTTCCCAGTCTATCTGGTTTCTATCAACCATGTCCAGCTCATAAACACACTTGATATTTCTAAATTATTAAAAGTTATCAACTGTGAAAGTTTTAAAGTTGAAGCAGTAAACCTAGAAACTACTTAACCTAGCAACTTCTTAAAAATTTAAATAGTAAGCCATTTAACTGTGACATTTCCCATGCGAATAGTGCACTGTGTTCCCAGTTAATGGCAAGTGCAATGCTGCTGGGCCATTTTCCAGTGGGAATAGCTGGACATTTAGGAAAACATCTCCTTGTGATTCACCAGCCTACATATGGATCTCAAGCAGCCTGTCTGTAGAACCCATCAGATCAGCACACTTCTGGCCTTGAACTTACGCTGTACCTATAGCTACTAAAAGAGGTGGACAGGTAGAGATTTATGGTGCATCTGCTTGTCTTTCAGTTAAGGAACGCAAAAGGAATGTTTGTCTGTGCCTGTGTTTTTATTATGTGTGCACGGGTAGGGGAGGAAAAGGCGATGGGTGCATCACTTCTTCAGAGATGTCTTCCATGACCTTCGCTTGATGACGTTCATCTCTCCAAACCTCTCTTAGCACTTTATTCTCCTCCTTTGCTCTGATTTGTGCTTTTGCTCCGATTATAGCTGTATTTGCATTTCGGCGACAGATTAATGTCTGTCTCACCGGCTAGACTGTAAACTGCACGAAGCAAGGAGCCTAATCTGTTCCTGGTTCGTCCCTGTAATCCTCAGCTCAGTAGGATGGCTGAAGCATAGCAGGTATTCAGCAACGATTTCTCTGAGCGTTCAGAGCCCTTCTGGGGCGCCTGACCGCTTGTGGGCCCACCCTGCCAGCTCTCGAGCTCCTGCTCCAGCCGGCACCAACGCTTTTCCTATCAACGGCCGGGGAGAGGCGGGGCGGACAGGGCGCGGCACGCAGCGCGCGGCGGGTGCGCTCTCGCGGGCACCGTTCTCCGTCGCGTGGGCGCGGCCCAGGGGAGGGGTAAACGGAGAGGAGGCGGGCGAGATGCGACGGAGCGGCCCGGCCAATGAGAGCTGGCCGAACGCGGCTCCCTGCAGTCCGGTTGCTCCGGCGCCCGCGGGGCTGGGCGTGCCCACGGGTGACGCGCGGGGTCGGACGGGCCAATGGGTACGGGGCGGCGGGCGGGCGGGACTCGAGGCCAGAGCTTTAGGACGAGAACTGGTGGCTGGAGGGACAGACTGACGATCGGCCTTATCGCTGGAGACACATGGCGGGGATGGTGTTGGCACGGGCCTGGAAACAGATGTCCTGGTTGTACTACCAGTATCTACTCGTCACGGCGCTCTACATGCTGGAGCCCTGGGAGCGGACTGTGTTCAGTATCCTGCCCCGGCCGCGCTCGGGTGGGGGTGCGGGGTGGGCCGCAGGGCGCCCTCCTTCCGGGCCCAAGGGCTGCAGGGTGGGCACCAGAGGGGAATCTACCCGGGGCCCTGGTTCGCGGACTCGCCTCCTCGCAGTTGGGGGATGGGGGCCCCGCGCCTGGTCCAGAGGGGCGATAACTCTTCAGGTCCGGAGTCTGCCTTTAGTCTCTTGACCTGAGGTAGAGCCGTCTTGATTTCTGGAGGAAATCCCCAAATGTGATGTCCTACCCGGTGCGTTCTCGTTTGCTCTTCGGTCGCGGATGCTTTTGGCTCAGTTCCCCAGTATTGTGAGAGGCAAGAGACCGCTTAGTGGAGCAAATCGCTCCCGGTCTGGATGCCTTTGACCTTTAACTGTCCCCGATTTAGCTGACTTTAACCCTAATGAGAATTCTAACCAGTTTGCCAGTTTTTTTAACTGGCTTGTGAGTTTGTGGTTATGACACTGTAGTGCAGTTTTGAATGCAATGTAAGTTGTGCCGTTCTGGTCTTCAGAGAGGGGTAGTTTTAAAAGTATGTTTTCTTAAATGAATTCTTTAGTTGTTTGCATTATCGGTAGAAGTCGTGCATGGAAAAATAATTTGTGATTAGTTGTAGTTAGGAGTTAACGCTGTTTGGACAATTAACAGTAAGTGCTTGCTACCGACTACTGAGTGATACTGTGAGCCATGCAACTGCTGCGTGCTTTGCGTGTGTTTTAACTTATCTAACCTTGCCAAACAACTCCAGTGAATAACTACAGGCTGTAAAGAGAGACTCCCTGAAGCCTGATGTTTCTTGTCTGCAGTCATCTTATGTTTTGACACCCCTTGATTATTCTCGAAGAATAAATACTGAGATGTGACTTTTTTTTTTTTTTTGAACTTTGAGGCCGATATGAAATTTGTATTCCACATACCTGTTTACTTCCAACTGGCTCTCTCCTTTTCACTGTAGTTTAGTCGGGAGTAGCCTGCTTGAGGACGGTTGTGCAAATGCATTGTTGCGTGCTGGTAGAGTTTCTGAGGTGATTTCGTTGTAAACCTTACCAACTGTGTTTGTACTAAAATAACATAAGGCTATATGCAGAGCTGAGTCTTTCAGCGTTTTTGAGGAACCTTAGTTGCTTGTAAGGCAATTTATTGTCATTGGCATTTCTTTCCAAATGTAGAGTTTTAAGAACAAGAAAGCATATTTCAGATTCAGATTCTGAGTGTAAAACTGGGTCTGACTCCATCCCGCCCCTACCATTTGCTTGTAATTCTCTCTGGTTTGGTCTCTTTTAAGTTCTTTCCGTTAGAGCTGGTGCCTTGCAAAAGGTTGCACAATATTGTAGTATGCATATTTAGTTGAAACTTCTTAATGGATGCACACATATCCTGTCTCACTTAAAATCATCTTAAAAATGAATTTAAGCACTGTTGGAGTAAATTGACTCTTTAAATCAGAAATTGAATGTACGGCCTACTGTCAGTGTCTAATATAGATCTTACATTTAAGTTGGCATGTGGATAAATGCTGCACTTGTCAGTGGCGTAGTGATTTTTTTGTTTCATATTGCAATAATATATAAATTCTTAGATGGTAATCTTTTTTGGGGGGTAGAGAAATAAATTATGAACTTTAGCTTTTCACTTCTCTTAGGTATGTGATCAAGTGGTGTCTGTTAAGAGTAGAATCTTAAGGTTTTAAACTTAAAACAGTCCTGTTGGAAAGGTGACATTTTTGAATTAACTCAGGATAGTAGTGCATTCCTTTGCTATAAATCCCCAAACCAAACCTACTGCCATTAAGTCGATTTTGACTCATAGAGAACATATGGGTGAGAGAACTGTTCCACAGGGTTTCCAAGGCCATTGACCTTTTGGAAACTGACTGCACGTTTTTCTCCCATGGAGCGCCTGGTGGGTTGGAACCACTGACCTTCTGGTTAGTAGCTGAATGATTAACCACACTGCTGCCAGGGCTCATTTTCCTTTGTTACAAGCCACTCCTAAATTACTACGAGCTGTTTCTACCTGTATTCCTCTGTCTTAACCTCTAACTTCAAGAGCTTTTTAAAGCCTGTCATTTAATTAGCTGGTGATTTAGTTTGGAACTTGACATTGGCTTGAGATTAACTCTTTACTTCTTGGAGGAAAGAACTGAGAAAACTTTTTTTTTAACAACAGAGCCCTAATTACTGTGAAATAGTTTGAATTTCATAAATTAATTACTAATCAGCAAGATTTACTGAGAACTACTTTTATGGCCAGTTGCGTGGTTTGGGAAAAGGTGTGTATTTTGGAACTTAAAAATTACATTGAATATAATCAAGACTGCTAGAAACCTAAAATTTAGTGCATTGGTCTTTGAGTTAGAATTCCTGGACAGAGGAAGACTAATTTCTTTAGAAAGGTGAATTTACTGGTTTACATTAACTGTTATAGCTCCTTTGGTGAATTGAGGTTGCTATTTTAAGCAGTACTCAATGCCTTTTGTACCCATTTGTGCATGCTTTTTAGGAACATCTAGGATCATCTGAAAATGCATGTAGATGTTATTTGCTTCTTTGTTTCTTTTCCAAATAAAATAGCTAGAAGTTACATAAAAGTCACTGTAAGTTGAAGGTCAATCCCAACTGAATAGAAACATTTTCACTGTTGTCTTAAGGAAACTGACATAAAAAATAACATTGGGTCTGTTTTTAAGGAAATGCATAATCTATTTTGAAAAGTCAGACACATCATGAATGACTCTTGAAGCAATAAGATTTGTAAGTTATTTTTGTAAATCCTCCATACTAGGACCTGTGTTCAAATTTTTCTCTTTGTTGTGTTTTCTAATGCCATATTTGAAATGATACCTTAGCTTTTGATTTGTCAACAAGACATGTGAACTGTTTCTGTTTGCAGACATGATTTATTTGTATCTTATAAAGAAATGGGGATCTGACACCTGTTAAGGCAGAAAGTAACAATAAAAATAACTATGTAGTGAGTACTGAGTAGTATTATAATACATGCTTAGAAAACCTGCTACAGGCTAAGAAGCGGTGACCTGTATCTCTAGGGAGGAAGTTTTAAATATATGTTTCAAAAAATCCCTTTTCGATGTTGTCCAGCAGTAGGAAAGGGAAAGACTGGATTTTGTAACCAAGATACCTGTTGCTACCAAAGGGAGGCACTCTTTGTAGTGCTTTTTTGAATAACATTGTAACTAGTATGTGGATGAAAGATGGACCAATTAAAAACAACTAGTTAAAATACTTTGAATCCTAAATAAAAGTTATTTAAACTTTGTCTCATTGATTAAAAAAATGAAATCTTAACTAGTTTGTAATCACTGTATTTTAATATTTGCCATCTTTTTGCTGTGCTTATGTTTCCATGGCAACTTATGCTTCTGTTTATTTTAAGCAAAATGTAGCTTTTTTTTGGTGTATGTGAGGAATTACATCCTCTGGAAGCTAGTCCATTTTTCTTCAAGGCAAGATTTTTTTTTTTTTGTCGCCCCATTGCTGGCCATACAAATTGAGCTTGTGAAACATTTGTTTGTATTTTGACTTGTCATCTCAAAGCTGTTGCAGCAAGTATTGAGTAGTAGGGCTCGAAATCTGATTTTAAATCACTTTTAGAATAGCTTTAGATCTTGGCCATTTCTGAGGAGCAGAAAGCAGTTCTCTGAGAGAATTCACATTTAAAGAAGTAGAAAATGGTGTAGCTGGAAGAGAAGAACATCTTTGATTTATTTTTGAGCAACTAGTAAAACTTTTGTTGCTCTGTCTACCTGTAAAATTTTTGATGAATTCTGTATTCTGCAGAGATGTATTGTGTGCATTATATTTTTCAGACATTGATGTATATACTGGGGCTATAACTGTGATAAATCGGATAAAATAATACTTCTGCTAATGTTATTAGATAAATAATTAAATATAGATTTTTAGATTATTACATGGGTTATGGAGAAAATTAAAGCAGATTAAAAATAGGAAGTAAGGAAGGGGGATGTACACTCACATTTGACTGGAGTAGTCAGGACGATAATTGGAAAGACCAGCTGAGTCAGAATTCCTAGGAATGAACATTCCACATAGACACAATACGAAGTGTAGAGGCCCTGAGGCAGGTGCCTGTGTTTGTTCCAGGAATAGCAGAGAGAGGATGTGACTAAAGCAGATGAGTAGATGGTGTAGCACCTCATGGGCTGTTGTAGACATACTGGAGTAAGATCGCTGAAGATGAAGGCAGATGCTTTTACCTTTTCGGTAAGTAGATCTAGTGGTTGAAAATCCAGTAACAGTTTTCTCACTGACATTTTAATATTCAGTGAGGTAGGAAATCCATGAGCTCCAAAGCTATTTTCCTTTTGAGTGGGAAAAAAATCATCTATGAACTTGTTTAATATTTTTTTATTTCTTATGTACTGTAGGAAACCCTGGTGTAGTGGTTCAGTGCTACAAATGCTAAACAAGAGGTCAGCAGTTCAAATCTGCCAGATGCTCTTTGGAAACTCTATAGGGCAGTTCTGCTCTGTCTATAAGGTCACTATGAGCTGGAATCGAGTTTGGACCCTGAGTTTTGTACTGAGTTTCTGAGAAGATGGGCTTCATTCCTCTCCTCAAGGAAATTGAGAGGCTGGTTTCAGGAAAAAGTAGGGCTTGTACCGAGGGAGCAGTACAGCAAGTGCTTTGGTATGCAGGGCAGGAAGGGCATGGTGGGCTGAGAATGCTCAGAAAACTTCCAGAGAGGTATCTGAGTGCCCCCATTCCCCTCCTCCCCAATTAAAGAAGCAGCTGTGGACTGGGGTATAGAGGTATGCTGGGCTGGCCAATACGCCAGTCTGGCTGGCTAGAGCAAGGGTTTTTCAAGGCCGAATAGTCCAGGAACAAAGCTAGAAAAGCAGACTGGAGCCATTCATTCATTATGTGTACTGTGGGTCAGACATAGCTTAGGTCCTTATGTTAACGTCAATGACCAAAGGAGACAAACATTCCTGCCCTTGGAGCGTTCATAAGTGTATTAACATAGTACATGCCTTAGTTTCTTAATGCCACCCTAACAGAAATACCACAAGTGGGTAGCTTTAAAGAACAGAAATCTATTTTTTCATTTTTAGGAAGTCAGAAGTCTGAATTCAGAGTGTGGCTAGGGGAAAGATACTTCTTGTATATTTTGTGTGGTTTCTAGTAACCCGAAACCCACTGCTGTCGAACTGATCCCAGTGCACAGCTACCCTATAGGACAGAGTAGAACTGCCCCATAGTGTTTCCAAGGAGTGCTTGGTGGATTCGAACTGCCGATCTTGCAGTTAGCAGAGGTAGCCCTTAGCCGCTATGCCACCAAGGTTTCCAGCAGTCCTGTTTCTTGATGATCATGTGTGCTTCTGTCTTTCCAGGATTGTGCTTGCTTGTGTCTGTGCCTAATCTGTTCTTTATAGATCTTAAAAGTGATTGGTTTAAGGCACATCCTAAACATTGCACAACCAAGAAAACCCCATTCCCAAATGGGATTGTGTTCACAGATACCGGAGTCAGGAGTACAACACATTTTAGGGGGACAGTCCATCTAACAGGATGTTGAAAACAAACAAGCAACCCCACTGCTGTCAAGTTGGTTGATAACCATGGACTTATGGTGACCCTATAAAACCAAAACCCACTGCTGTTAAATCTATTTCAACTCATAGGAACACTATAGGACTGAGTAGGACTTTTCTGTAGAGTTTCCAGGGAGTGTCTGGTGGCTTCAAACTCCCAGCCTCTTGGTTAGCAAACACAGCCCTTTATCCACTTTGCTGCCAGCGTTTCCAGCTACCTTCTGGGTGGAAAAAAAAAAAAAATTATGGAAAGCATAAAAGCAGATCAAGGTAAAAGACAATCAGAGATACAGAGTGTGGTGGAAGTACTGGTTTAAAGAGGATGTTAGGAGAGGCTTCATTGAGAAGGGGCAGACAGACCAACAAACCCAATTCTATTGAATGGATTCCAACTCATAGCGACCTTCAAGGACAGAGCACAATCACCCTGTAGGATTGCTAGAGTGCCTGGTGGATTCAAACTCCTGACCTTTTGGTTATCAGCTGTAGAAGGGGCAGCTGAGCAATAACAGTAAGGGAGTTAGCAATGTCGAAATCTGGGGCTAGAGCATGATTTTATGGCAGCAGAGAGGACCCCAAAAACCCACTGCTGTGGTGTTGATGATGATTCAAAGCAATGCTTATGATACGAGCAGGATTGCTGGTTGCTGCTCTGAGCTGCAAGCAGCGGGAACAGCCGGTGCAAAGGCCCTGAGTCAGGAGCCTGTCTGGTGAGTGTGCGCCTTTTCCTGGAGGCTCGTGTGGCTGTAGTGGAGTAAGCGGGGGACAGCAGTGGAGGGTCTGTGGACTACAGTAAGGACTTTGGTTTACAATGAGTGAAAAATGGAGTCCTTGGTTGTCTTGAGTAAGAAGTCACCCAGTCTGACTTTTACTTGAATTTTAAAAGGCTTACTCTTGTCAGCTGAGCTGGGAATAGATTAATGGTATTAAGAAGAAACAGGAAACCCTGGTGACATAGTGGTTAAGAGCTGCAGCTGCTAACCCAAAAGGTCAGCAGTTCAAACCCACCAGGTGCTTGGTGGAAACGCTGTGGGGCAGTTTTACTCTGTCTTACAGGATCACTGTGAGATGAACTGAACTTGACGGCAGTGGTTTTGGGTCTTTTTTTTTTTCAAGAGGAGTCAAAAGATAGAAGCAGAAGTGTCTTGGATTGAGGCAGACTTTGAAATGAGTGTTAAAAAACTTTTAAGTTTAGTAGCAGCTAGCTTGCTGTCTTAGATTTTGACTGTATCCCCAAATGTTTGCAGCTTAGAAAAGACCTTTCTGGGCATCTTAGTATACTAGAGTAATTAAAGGGTTTGTCTTGAAAATATAAATTCTTAAATTGTAAATTGTAAATAAAAAAGTAAATTTTGCACCCCCATGAATTCAAATTCAAAAGATAAAAAGGTGGTGAAAGTCTTTCCACCCTTGCCCCGGCCACCCTGGGGTAACCAGTGTCTTGGTTTCCTGACCATTTCTCCTGAGATGTTCTTTGAGCACGTGGGAAAGTACTCTTCATAGGTGGTGTTTTGGTCTGCGTGGTTTCTATGAGCTGATCCTTCCCATCATGGCTAAAAGAGAGGCATGTGAGAAATATATTTTGCTATACCACCTTAGCAAGTACTAGTAATGATTGGTGTGGTTCCTTACACACATAGGTACTAATTTAATTACAAGTAGATTTTATAAATAAACACAACAAACAAGATGAAATTGGTTAGGAGAAGCCTTGTATTCAACTTTTGGAGACCTTTAAGTCACCATCTGGCCCTGCCTTTGGTATAACTGCACCACAGCAAATCAGGAAAGGGAATGCCATTAAAATCCCGTTCACCAGAGTCCTAGAATTTTTTCTAACGACCTCATTTGAAGAAAATGTTTGTATATGTAGAATCATCTGAGATTTTCAGTAGACTTCTAAGAAAGAGCAGTGTAGGATTTGATGATTAGGCAAAACTCTCAGTATCAGGGAAGTTACTTCGGCATAAATATACTGACTCAATAGGCAAGCGTAAGATCTTTTAGAAATATTTTTATCAAGATGCTTTCAAGCAAAATTTAATTTCAGAATAACCTTGAAATAACCTGAACCTTTTATGCCGTTTTCATACTTAGAACAGGCAACAAAATTCTTCCTAACTATCTTAAATCTTTCTTCTGTATTTTATGCTAGCACTTTTTGACCTTGCTTTTGTAGAGATGAATGCAGCTTTCTATTACTAGTCATAAATTGAGAAAGCAGGAATAATTGTTACTGATAAATTAATACTTTCATTTCTTCATCCAGTGGCCTTCGGACTTCTTTGCTTGCATACCCCGAAAGAACATTAATTACATACTCAGTCATTTAAGTTGACATCTCAAATGCCTTGTAATAAATTTAGAAAGTTAACAAAGACTAACTTTTTTTCATATATATGTATATTTTAAGACTGTATTTTTTATTAAAAATCTTAAAGCTATAAATTTCACAATCTAACCTAACTGGCAAAGTCAGTCTTCGTTGTCAAGCCAGGTTGGCAAAATGAGGCTTAATTACTCTCAGAGAAAGCTCAGTGCCATTTTTCTGTTCAAATAAGTTGTGTTTATGTAGACTCCTTCACTCACAGTTGACTTCTGAATTCCGATTACTGGAGGGGCTAGATAGATGAGACTTGGAACACAGCCCTGAGTAATTTATCTGAATTAAACACAGTACAGTTGCGTTAGCCGTGATCCTTTTGTTTCCTGACTCAGAGGTTATTTTACACCCGGTGGAAACAGTTGTAAGATTCAGGAAGTGGGAGAAGTGAAGTTGAGGAAAGGAGGATGGGAAGAAGTAGCTGACCTCAACAACTCTCAGACATTTCCCCTCTGGGGCAGAATGCAGTGGAAGCTGTAGATCTGCAAATAGATTCATGTGAAACTCTTCTAGCCTCCTGGGAAGTCATCCTGGGTTTCAGGAGTACCGTACTGTAGTCTGAAGACAGCTGCTCTAACCTGTTTTTAACGGCCGTGATATTCAGTTGGTTAACTGAGAAGGTTAAACTGTCTCTTGTCTGTACTACTTACGATGTGGTTTCCGTAACAGCTTTCAGGAAAAGTAGAAGATATTTAGCAAGAACTAGGTGGTCTGTATCACGAAGGGTAGGAAAAGTCATGGACGGTTAATGGCGGTGAGGACAGATCGTGTGTAGAAATTCTTCACGGTTTCAGCATGTTAGCATCTCAGTGATTTGTCAGTGGAGAGAAGCTGCAGTCTTGTCTCTGCTACCTCAGGTTCTTTGACTTTACTTACGACTCCTCCAGGCCTGAGTGTTAATAAATGTTTGTAGCACTTTTAAGGTAGATTTAAAAAAAGAAAATTTTTTTAAAAAAACAAATCCCAAATGTGCAAGGTTAATAATTAAAATGAAATGTTCAAGAAGTTATACTTAACTATTAAGTATATATAATATTCATAAGTTAGGAAGCATTAAAAAATAGTTGTTATGGAAGGTAGAGAGCTGACATTTATGATCAGAAGTAAGGAATCAACTGGGTAGCTGCTCCAACCAAAGAAAATCACCTTTTCAGGAATTTTACTAGTTCAGGAATTTTGGCAATCACATGTTATATATGTTCCTGAAAGAGCACTAAATAATATGGCTAATGTGAAAATGGTATTAGACCACTTGAAATTTGTGCAATTTAGTGAGCAAGCACAAATGAGAACAGTATTGTCTTGGAATAATTTGGATGGCTCTGGCAGGCAGCTGATCATGGCTGGAGGCTGCCCCAGGGGACATTAAAAATGTACAAAGTAGAATGGAACTGCTGGCACCCGTCTGGTGCTGTGGGCTGCCACTGAGGTAGGCACAGGACAGGTACAGATGTTAATTTTTAAGTTTCTTAAAATAGAATTAAAAAGACTCCTGCCTGTGCAACAACTGAGCAGAGTGATGTTTCCTGCTGAAAGTTTTAACTGTTGCTACTCGTCAGACTTCTTTGGTTTATGAAAAAAACCCTTTATGAAACAATGTAGCTTCTGTTAGACCAGTCATATGTGAGCTAACTGATGCTCCAGAAACTTGTATTACCGCAGATTATATTTCAGAGTATACTGAGAATTTTTTTCTCTTGGCATGGGGGCTTCAAAACCTTCAAATTTACTTATACAGCTCGTATCTATTATGAGATCGGAGCTACTGACCTACAAAACCATTTCTAGGATTTCAGTTCAGACTTGAACATGATCACTGCTGGTTTTAGCACTGTGCTTTGTTTTGTTTTTTAAGAGTTTGCTGTCAAGTTAAACCCATTGCAGTTGAGTCACTTCTGACTTAAAGCTCATAGCAGCCCTATGGGACAGAGGAGCACCGCCCCATAGGGTTTCCAGGGAGCAGCTGGTAGATTTGAACTTCCAGCCATCTGGTTAACAGACAAGCTCTTAACTACTGTGCTATCAGGGTTTCTAAAAGAAGTTTTCATACTTAGTTTGGTATAATTAACACACAGTAGAAAGCTCAAGAAATGTTTTTTGCTTGCTAAATACTGACTTCTGATACTGACGGTATCTTTTAATATGTCTCGGGAATATCAGATTGGTTAAGATACACAGGAATGTGCCGGCATCGGTATCTTCCTCCTTAATTTTAAGAGACAGATGATACATTCAGGAAAAAATAAGCTTGCTTACATTTCTGTTGATGATGATCTTCAGTTCTTTGAGGTCAAGGGAAAAAAATCACAGCAAATCAGATTTCCTTCTTGGAGTTGCATTTAGTAGCCGGCCACTGTTTTCAGTTTAGGGTCTTTGGTGACATTTTGGCACACAGCCTATAGCATGACTTTTTCAGTTTCTTTTTTTGTTTATTCATTAAAATGGTTCTATAAAATAGAGTTATAAAAACTCTTGACTATTTCTGAGGATTAGCCATGTTTTAGATTTGATTTTTGTAGAAGGAATTTGACTAATACAAGGTTAAATTGTTCTGAGTATCATTTTAGCTTTGCTTTTTTGTGTTACCAGTACAATCACAGAAATTCCTGTGTGGTGCAAACAGTTAAGTTGCAGACTGCTAAACAGAAGGTTGGTAGTTCAAACTCACCAAGAGACAAGTAAGGCTTTGGCAGTTTGCTTCTGAAAGGTCACAGGCTTAAGAAAACCTTGGAGTGCAGTTCTGCAGTGCACACATGGAGTTGCCAGCTAACATCAACAAGTGCAATCACACATTTTAATGCGCTGCAGTTATTTAGACTGATAGAGTGTAGGTCATATTGGAACTAAGGCCCCTGACATTTCCTAAGGAGTAAGTACTTTGAACTTAGTCTCGTGAACTGAAACCCTGGTGGTGTAGTGGGTTAAGCGTTGCATCTGCTAATCAGAAGGTCAGCAGCTGAAATCCTCCAGGTGCTCCTTAGAAACTTTATGGGGAGGTTCTGCTCTGACCTCTGGGGTCACTATGAGTCTGACCCGATCAGATGGCAGTGGGTTTTTTGATGGTAATCTTGTGAACAGTTTTAGGTGGTGATAGTTACGAGGTACTAGTTGAGACAGGAAATTGTTGCTGCTGTCTTACTTCTGATAGCATTGTATTTTAAAGCATTTCCTGTCATTGTTGCAGATTTTTTCCTTTTGTTAAGTTGTTGGGATAAGGGTGGAGATAGCTCTTGTGTAAGGGGAAAACTGACTTTTTCCTGTTTAGAAAGAAGTGTACCCATCAGTTCATGATTAGTTGGGAATCCCTGCTAAAGAAAGAATTTACTGATGTATCTGTTCTTAACAACCGTGGAACTGATAAAATATTTATGTTACTCCCAGGTTATAAAGAACTTTTCTTTCTTCCTTTCTTTTTTTTTTTATTGTGATTGAGTGAAAGAATAGAATCCAGGTTAAATTTGCATGCCCGCCTATCTGCAGCTCCTTCTGCTCTCCTTGCCCTGTGACAGCACACTCCTTTCTGTTCTATACATGTCATATCCACTTGACAATCTCCTGTTCTGTCTTCTGGACCCTCTCCTCTGTCATCAAGTACAAGGCCAGTAGGACAGCATCCTGTAGATTCATACAACCATAAAGTTCATGCACCATATGGTCACATTGTGTCCCATAAATAACTTTCGATGGTTCATGCAGTTGTTGAACAAATGTTTATCCTTAACACCCACACATATCCTGGTACATTATCTGCACAGTTCCTGAATGATTAATGAAGTACCCTCTTTATCAGTGCATTGCAACTGGAAGCAAATGAGCAGGGAGGAGATGTTCTTGGTCTCAAGCACTTGCAGTTCAGAAGGAAAGACAGGTCATAAACCCACAGAACAGTACAAGCTGTGTTTTGTCTTTGGAGGCTTTTTGTTTGCTGTGGTTTGGATTGCGTTGACTTTGTTCTGTATTACCCCTTCTGAAGTAGACCTCTTTGCTGTCAACTTGATTCTTACTCATGACCACTCTCTGTCCTAGAGTAGTATAGACCTGACCAATTTGTATATAGCTTATGAGTTTGATAAATAGAAAGTTTATCATTTTGTGTGTTACTGATATGCACACACACACACAAAACATCTGTTTCTACATTTTGTATGTGAGTATGTGTCTCCAACAGTTTGACTAGTTGAGAAGTGGTGTTTAAGTATTCTGACCGTGTCAGTGGAAACTGAAAATCTTGATGAGTGTACAGGACTTTATTTCATGAAGCTAAAACTTGGGCCCAGAGAGGTTGTGAGTTCCAGTGATGACGCTGTAGCTGATTGGCTTGTGACACTTTCCAGACCTGTAGACCTGAATTATGATGTTAAATTCCCATACTCCTAAAGAACAATTTCAGTAAGGATTATATTGCGGTTTGCTGCAGAATAGGGTAAAAAACCTGTTGCCCTTGAATTGATTTCAACTCATAGTGACCCTGTAGGTCAGAGTAGAACTGTTCCATAGTTTCGAAGGAACACCTGGTAGATTTGAACTGCTGACTTTTTCATTACCAGTCATAGCGCTTAACCATTAAGCCACTTGGATTTCCACAGAATAGGTTAAATTGCAAATTCTCACATCAACCCTGAAAGGCAGGTGACTTGTGTCCCTATTTGTAGATGAGGAGACTAGCGATCAGTTTTTGATATAGCCAGGCACTGATCAAGTTACAGTTCAAACCCAGGTCTCTTCTCTTTCCAGTACCTGTTTCTTATACTTTTACAGCATGTTGAGGATTATTTATAACATTGAGAGGTGTGGAGAGAATGAGATGGATTGAGAAACTCACTCAGATACCAGACAGAGAATTACTGCTGATATGAACTGAACATTGTATCTGCGTAGCTCCATTTATGAGCACACAGCTAAGGAGACAGGCTAGTATAAGTCCCATGTTTTCCAGCCTTGCAAAATGAGTTCCTGGTGACAATAAAACCAGTGCCTGTGAGTTTCAGGAAAAACTTTAGCTACTTTAGATGGTGCTAACATGACCACAGAGATTATTCATCTCAGCACATTGGCAGTGTTTCCGCTACATGGTTGAAGTTGCCTGCTTTGCATTTACAGAGCGCTACCTATAAAATTGCCTTCAAAAGTGCAAGACAATGATTAAGCCTAGTGTAAGTTCCTCACTGTCTCATTGTGTAGTGGCTCCCTGAGCATGGGTGTCATCGTGTAGCTAGGTCAGTTTGAGCATTGAAGAGAATTTAGATCTTTAGGATAATTCTGATGTTCAGTTGTGTAGAAAACTTTGTTTTATAAGCATGCTTAATTATTGTAACTCTGGAAATAATTAGGAGAACTAGGATCAGGATACAGAAGTAGAAAATACACATTGGGGGACACAGGATAAAAACTGAGTGAGTGGCTGTTGGGACTGTTGATAAAGGGTTAAATTAGGTTAACTTCTGGTCATAAATTAGCATTTGCAGCTAGACTCAGGTGACTTTGGATAAATTTCATCTGTTGTCAGAATTGAGTGTTTATTCTCCTTCTGAGACTAAGATTTTCTGTTCATTTCCTAGTAACGAGTCAAATGTACCTAACCCAAACATTGTAAAAGGGAGACTTCACATATAACAGGTGTTAGTCTGGTACAATAGGTGATTCCTTTTTTCCCTTCATAACTCTTAATTTTTGTTTAAGAAAAGAAGAACAGGCTATTTCAGAGTGACAAGAAAATTTTGTGAGGAAGAATACAGTGAATGAATGCACATGTCCTTCTCATCCAGTTTCAGAAAAAATGACTAAAGCATTTGAAGTCCCTTCTGCACTCTTCAGTTACTCCTCTCCTCTGCCTCTCCCCATTTCACCTCACCAGTAACCACTGTTTTTTGATTTGGTATTTATAATGACTTGGCTTATTTGTAATTACTGCTTATTTTGTATCGCTTCTACCCTCTGCGTACGTGTCAAAGCACAATGCCGTACTGCAGTTTTGAACTCTAGTATAGTATATTCTAACCAGGCAAAAATCTTTTCAAGTTTGGTGAGTTCTTGTTTCGTTTCGGAAAAACCATGACTTTATGTCTATTTAAAAAATTTAAAAGTTTGACTATTTAGTGCTCATGAAATCAATCTAAAGTTTCAGATTCTTTTAGCTAATTTACGCATAGTCATTAACTTTGATATAATCTCAGTACTAAACTGAAAAATTATAGTGCTATAGAGAGTATACAGTGTAGTTGTTCAGGTGGCTGTTTTCTAGTAATCACTTCTTAAATTTGAACCAGTGACCTGAGTGCACTATTATAGCGTTATCATTTGGTTGGTGTATCTGTCAGGAACCCTGAAGGTATAATGGTTAAGTGCTTGGCTGCTAACCAAGAAGATTGGCAGTTCAAACTCACCAGCTATGCTGAAGAGAAGGATATGGCAGTCTGCTTCTTTCAAGATTTGAGCCTCGGAAACCATATTGGGCAGTTCTGCTCTAACCTACAGAGTCCATGTGAGTTAGTTTTGACTCAGTGGGAGTGGGTTGAGTTTTTTTTTGATTGGTGTGTACATTATTAAGACTTACATGAATGCAGTAAAAAAAATAAAACGTGTCCTGAAAATAAATATTGCATAGAAACTGATGTTTTCTCTTTTCTGTAAACCAAAAAACCAAATTAACTCACTGCTGTCAAGTCAATTCTGAGTCATAGCTACCCAATAGGACACAGTAGCACTGCCCCACAAAGTTTCCAAGGTGGACTAACTGCCAGCCTTTTGGTTAGCAGCCACAGGCTTAACCATTACACCACCAGGGTTTCCTTTTCTGTAGTCATTGTTTTAAAGTCTGCCAGTAACAATAATGTGTGGAATATGTAGAAAGCATCACAGTGAATCTAGAGTTAGATGAATGTTTTTTAAAGCAGTTCACTTATTTATAAAGTGTTAAGTGAGCATGTGTTATGTTGGATGGTAGAAATGCAAAGATTGTAAGCCTCTGTCTGTGCCTTTAAGTATGGAGTGAGAAAAATATATGTACAGGTGGGTACATTGAAAGGTGTTATATAAATAAAGAGCTTTATGAAGTTAAAAGAAATCCAAACCTGTGGCTGTCAAGTAGATTCCAATTCATAACAACTGTAAAAGATAGAGGAGAACTGCCACATAGAGTTTCCGATGAGTGCATTTTGGATTTGAACAGCCAACCTTTTGGTTAGTGGGTGTAACACTTGACTGCTATGACAATAGGTGGGATAGGACTTTTCTTATGGCAGAAGAGTTTCCTTTATGAGGCTCAAATATCCTTTGCTGTCATGTTGATTCTAATTCATACCAACTCTTACAAGACAGAATAGAACTGCCCTCATAGAGTTTCAAAGGAGTATCTGGTGGTTTAGAACTGCTGACCTTGTGGTTAGCAGCCATGGCTCTGAACCATGATGCCACTGTAGGGTTGCTGTGAGTCGGAATTGACTCAACTGCAGTGGGTTGGTTTTTTATGAGGTTAGGAGTAATTACTTTCCTAGGAGGTTGGGACAAGAATGGAGGATATGTCAGTGTGTTAGTGAGGGCCTCTTAGCAGAGGACATCACTAACTGAGCAATAAAAATGATCAGGTAGGGTTGTGAGTCAGAAGTGACTCAGTGGCACATGAAACAATAGTAGGTGGGATAACAAAAAAACACCAAACTCACTGCTGTTGAGTATTCTGACTCATAGTGACCATATAGGACGGAGTGGAACTGCCCCATAGTTTCCAAGGAGCTCCTGGTGGATTTGAATTGCTAACCTTCTGGTTATCAGCCATAGCACTCAACGACTACACCAACAGGTGGGATAGGACTTTTTTTTTTTGGTATGTAGGAGGATATAGTGGATAAGAATTTAGATTTCTAGAGTCATTGGTTCCCTTGTTTACAATGATGTTGGGGTGTTACTTGAACTCTATGAAGTGTTTGATGCAGTCCCTGGTACACATTAAAAAAAAAGACCAGTTGCCCTCTAGTGAAGTGTGACTCATTAGAAACTCTACAGGACAGAACAGAACTGCCCTGTATGGTTTCTAGGGAGCTACTGGCTGGTGGATTCAAACTGCTTTCCTTTTGGTTAGCAGCCAGACACTTAACTACCCTATGGGTCACTATTGTTAATAGAAAAGCCTGGAGTTTGGCTACCTGCTAAAAAGCCACCAGGGTCCCTGGTACACATTAGACACTTTGGAAAATGAACTCTGCTTCTGTCATTTGCATTCATGTTATTAAGCCGTGTAAGCAAAGGCAAAGCAGTATGAAAATATCTAACATGTTTTCTGAGACTCATGATATAGGCCAGAATAGAATGTGGGCATATTTGGGGGATAATTTGGAGTGTTGGGAAGTACAGTGAGAAAACAGTACAGTAGATACTACTGGTCCCCACCTAGGTCCCCTGAACTGGGTGATGAACCCATGCCCCAGCTGCTGAGAGTTGTCCGCTACTGGCTTCGAGCTACCCCCTTGGAGAGTCTTATCCCAGGCCAAGGAAGTTGACTTGCTCAACTGGTTTCTACCCACCTGATCCTGCAGCCACTGATTTTGCAACCTCGTCTTTTGCCCCAAGGCAGCTTCAACTAAGTGAAACAGTTCCTGCTTCTCAGCTCCCTGTGGGACCGGAGACCGTGTCCTCGCATGGCACATTTTTCCCGTGCTACATTCCTGGTTGCTGCAGTGGTTAAGAGATTGGCTGCCACCCCAAAGGTCAGCAGTTTGAATCTACCAGCCATTTATTGCAAACCCTATGGAGCTCTTCCCTGTAGGGTCACTATTGTTAACTAGAAAAGCCTGGGAGTTTGGCTGCCTGCTGCAAAAGCCAGTTCACTGAGACAGGAGCTTTGGGATGACAGCAAAGGTTTTATTTGCAAGCCAGCATTGCAAAGGGACAAGGAAGTATTCTCTTCCTCAAAAGCCTGCTCACATGGGTCAGGTAAAGTCTGAGTATTTAAGGGAAAGACCACGTGCAGATGTAGGGAACAATGTTGGCAGTTGGGGGCATGCGGGCGTTGACTTACTTGAAGTGGACTGGGTGGAGGGGTTGACTGGATGGAGGAGGTTGACTGGGTAGAGGAGGTCGATTTGGTGGAGGTCTACTTCACAATCTTACAAGCCATCACAGGCCACCAAGGAAAACAAAGTGGTGTTAAATGTCATCTGGCCAGTTAGCTAGAAGAATAATACTCAAACACAAGTTACTTCTCCATCCTCTCTGGCCTCCTACTTGAATTTTTTATCAAGACAAATGGAGTCATGCATTGCTTGTAGTTCGTTGAATCTACACTGGAGCCAGGAGGACCCCATCCTGACAAGGGCCCCACCTTAGCATCGCCACCTGGAACTTGGGAATGCGGAGGTTCTGTCTTTCTGTGTGTGTTAGGGGTGATCTAAAATAACATCTCTTGGGTCCTCTTAGTTTTGAGTGCCCCTCACCTGGAGGCATTTTCAGACTCCTGTGTCACTGAGTTGAAACCGACTCAACGACATTGGTTTTTATTTTTGGTTTCATTCCTTGCTAAGTAAGCCCTCAAAGTGCAGTGGCTAGAACCTCAGCTGCTAAGCAAAATATTGGCAGTTTGAATCCATCAGACACTAATGGAAGACATACACTGCAGCTTGCTTCTATAAATATTATAGCCTTGAAAACCCTATGGGTTTCTGCCCCTGTGGGGCAGCTCTACTCTGTCTTATAGGGTCCTGTGTTTGCAGTCAGCTTGAACGCAGTGGGTTGATCTGGTTAAGACCAAAGGTTAAGCCCTGGGCTACTATACTGGAGGTCTGCTTCTGAGAGGTAGCCGAACTCCCAGGCTTTTCCGGTAACACTACTTGTGTGGACCCCCAATTAAGACAGGTACTTTGGGCTAGATTAGAAAAGTCCTTGAATGCTTGGCTTAGAATTCTAGGTGCTATGTTAATAGGCATTGGGAGCGTGTGTTGCATTTTGGAAGAATCACTCCAATAGAGTACCATGGAAAGAGGCTTTTTGTTGTTATTAGGTCTCTTCAGCTGATTCTTACTCATGGCACCCATATGTGCACCACAGAGTTGTCAAGACTTGGACCTTTCTGATGGACTTCAAGTGGCATAGTAGTTAGGTGCTCCGCTGCCAACCAAAAGGTTAACCATTTAAACTCACTAGCCACTCTGTGGGAGGAAGATTTGGTAGTCTGCTTCCATGAAGATTTACAATGTTGGAGATCATATGGGGCAGTTGTGTCTGTTCTACATGGTGCTTATGAGCTGGCATTGACTTGGTGGTGTTACTGGAAAGGCTTGGAGGTTCACCTACCTGCTGCAAAAAAGCCAATTCACTGTGTCATTGCAAAGGGATTGAGGTATTCTCAAAAGCCTGCCTGAATTGGTTAGGTGAAGTCTGAGTATTTAAAGGGAAAGACCACAAGTAGATAAAGGGAACAATGTGGGCAGTTGGGGGTCAACTGAGTAGAAGTAGACTGGGTGGAGAGGGTTGACTGGGTGGAAGACTGTTTCACAATCTTGCAGGCCACCACTGGCCATCAAGGAAAACAAAGGGTGCTAGGCGTCACCTGGCCAGTAGCCTAGAAGAATAATGCTCAAACACAAGTTACTTCTCCATCCTCCCAGTCCTCCTGCTTGATTATTTTATTGGTTTTATCAAGACAAAAGGAGTCATTCATTGTCTATACTGCACTGAATCTATAGTAGAGCCTACAAGGGCCCCACCCTGACATGGGCCTCACCCTAGTGTCACCTCCTGAGGCTTGTGGAATGCGGAGGTTGTGTCTTTACCTGCCTGTTAGGGATGATCTGAAGCAATGTCTCTCAAGTCCTGTTAGTTTTGATTACTCCTGACGTGGAAGGCTGCCTGCCTCTGGTTTCAGTGGCAGTGGGTTTTGCTTTTATCTTTCAGAAGCAGATCACCTCTGGCTGCATTTGAGCCGCCAGTGTTTTAGCTTAACTGTTGCTCCTAAGTGGGAGTTTTTCCATGACCTTTGAATCAAGAGGCAGTCCTGCAAACAAAATGAGAGGACGCTACATGGTTTAAAGTCACGAATGGTGTGTGTCAGGGCTGTATCCTTTCACCATAGCTTTTCAGTCTGTATGCTGAGCAAATAATCTGAGAAGCTGGATTATATGAAGAAGAACAAGGCATTGGTATTGGCAGACAACTCAGTAACAACCTTCAGTATGCAGACTGACACCGCCTTAGTTGCTGGTAGTGACGAAGATTGGAAACACTGATGAAGATCAAGGACCACAGCCTTCAGTGTGGGTTGCACTTCAACAACAAGAAAACAAAAATCCTCACAGCTTGACTAGTAAGCAGTATTGTCATAAATGATGAAAGGATTGAAGTTGTCAAGGTTTGGATCCACAATCAATGCCCATGGAAGCAGCAGTCAAGAAATCAAAAGATGCATTGCATTGGGAAAATCTGCTGCCAAGGACTTTTTTAAAGTATTGAAAAGTAAAGATGTCACCTTGAAGACTAAAGTGCATCTGACTCAAGCTGTGGTATTTTCAATTGCATCATATGTGTGTAACAGCTGCACTGAACAAAGACAACAGAAGAAGAATTGATACCTTTGAATTGTGGTGTTGGAGAAGAATGTTGAATGTGCCACCAGAGTGCTCCTTGGAAGCAAAGATGGCAAGACTGCATCATGCATACTTTGGACATGTTTTCAGGAAGGATCAGTCCCTGGAGAAGGTGGAGGGTCAGTGAAAAAGAGGAATACCCTTGACAAGATGGATTGATACAGTGGCAACAACAATGGGCATAAAAATGATTGTGGACATGGCACGAGACTGGGCATTGTTTTGTCCTGTTGTTCATAGGGTCCCCTATGAGTTGGAACTGACTTGATGGCACCTAACAACAATTAAGGAATGATAAGATGCCAGTTAGGGCATTTGTTAGGGTATAGGGAAGAACTGAGAAATTTTAGATAATTGGAATGTGGGGAGAAGGAATCAAAGAAGTTTTTAGACTGGATGATCAGGCAAATAATTATTTCAGTTGAAAAAATAGGACTTTGGAGAAAGTTAATGAGTTCAATGTTGACTATGTTGAATTTGAGGTACCTGTGGAAACTGGTGGCATAGTGGTTAAGTGCTATGTCTGCTAACCAAAAAGTTGGCAGTTCAAATCCACCGCTTGCTCCTTGGAAACTTGATGGGCCAGTTCTTTTTGTCCTGTAGAGTCACCATGAATTGGAATTGACTAAACAGCAGTGGTTTTATTTTTTGGTTTGGAAACCCTGTTGCATAGTGGTTAAGTGCTACAGCTGATAATCAAACAATTGGTAGTTTGAACCCACCAGTTACCCTTTGGAAACTATGAGGCAGTCCTGCTCTGTCTTACATGGTTGCTGTGAGTTGGAATTGGCTTGATGGCAGTGGTTTTGGTGTGCTTTTTTTTTTTGAATCCCTGGGTAGTACAGATGGCTAAGTGCTTGGTTATTGACTGAAAGATTGGCAGCTGAGGCTTACCCAGAGGGTGCCTTGAAAGAAAGGCCTGGAGATCTACTTCTAGAAAACAAAAAACAACCGTTGAAGACTTTATGGAGCAGAGTCCTACTCTGACACACGTAAGGTTGCCATGAGTTGGAACCAAGTCAGTAGCAAGTAGTTTTTGGTTACTGACTATCATATGTGAAAATGTTAAATTAGTAGTAGGAAATGTGTGTCTGTAGTATAGAATGTGGGGTCAGGTAAACAACATTAAAAGGTGATTGCTTAAGTTACAAACAATTGGGCACTCTTTTATCATTTGGAATACTGTCAGCTGCCAATAACAAAGAAACTGTAACTCAGACTGGTTGCTTTAAGAGTAAAGAGGATTCATTGGCTTACATATCTAAAAATGCAGTGGTACGGTGGGCTTCAATAGTCGTTTGATCAGGATTCTGGCTCCATTTTTCTGTGATTATTTTTGTTCCATCATCACGTGTCTTCATGGAGGCAAAGTGACTTCCACTGATTCCGGGATCCCATTAGCAAATTGGATATTCTAGGAGAGAGAGCATTTGTTTTTGCATTCTTGGCAAGAGTTCTAAATGTTGGACTAATTGGTTTTGGGAATGGGCATTGTTACAAAGGGAAGGAGAGTACCATAATTGGGTGGGTTTGCACTGCCAACCTACCCTGTTTATCAAGCATTTAACCAATTGTACCATCTAGGGACTCCTATCAGGGAACATCCCCGGAGATGGGCTAGGGTTAGGCACACTCACAAGAGTGTAACTGCTATACTGGGGATAGAGGTAGTATGGATGTTAAGGAGAAAGCACTCTAATCATCTTACGTATAAGGGGCAGACAGTAAAACAGAGGAGAATAGTTGAAGAGTTGAGAAGAGAGCCCCAGAGAAGTGTCTTAGCTCAGGGTGGAAAGGATTGTAAAGGGGAAACACTGTCTACTCAGCTTGCCATTGGTTTGATAGGAAGTCATTGGTGACTGACCTTAGAGCAATGTCTATAGGACTGAAAAGTCAGACTTTTGTATAGAGGGGAATAAGCAAAATATGTGGCAGTGGAATGGAAGTGTTACCACAAAACTAAGTGGTGTTTGTGTTGCCTGTCCCAAACAGCCAGTCTTTGAGATGGGTGAAATGAGAAGTGAGACTTACTGTCTTTCAGTATGTAATGAGATAGAGAGGATCAATTCCTCCAAAATCTGCCTCCTTGAAGTGAAGACTAGTTGGAGGTTTTATAGCAGAAAGAGATAAGGACTTATGTCACAGTGGTCATGTCTCAGATGTGTTGACATCTTAATTGGTATTTTTATATATTATATACTAAATATATGTTATATAATATATATTAAATATATTAAAATATATATTATATACTATATATTAAATATATATTATATGATATATATTAAATATTATATATTATATCTGTCATAATATCCTGGCAGATTCCTGTGTTTCTCTGTTATGGTCATTAGATTACCATCACTTGTTTTTCCATAGTCCTAAAGAGAGCAGAGATTAGTCCTTAACCTTGAGAGAAACTAAGGGAAACAATGGGCTCGTGCTTGGAGACAGAATCAGGAAACAAAATGGTATAGGTTATGCTCATGGGGCCACTTACCTACTCTGCCTATTCCAGAAGCAGCAAGGATACACTACTTTTTAAAGGAAAACAGAAAACAAAAAAAACATTGCAATGGAGTTGATTCTGACTGATAGAAACCTTGTAGGACAGAGTAGAACTGTCACATAGGGTAACCAAGAAGGAGTTGATGGATTTGAACTGCATCCCATAGAGCCAAGCTCTCAACCACTGTGCCACCAGGGCTGCATCTTTTAAAAGAATTAGGTGATAAATAGAGGGTAGTAGTTTAAGGAAGACCTGGATTAAGGGAGAGCAAGAAGAAAATTAAAAACAAGTGACAATAGGATGAGGAAACTGAGTTTAGAGTTTGAGTCAGATAGCCTCTGGAGCTCTGGCTGTAATGACAGCTTCTTGAAAGGCCTGGACAAGCCACTCAGCTGTTTTTCAGCTTCTGATGAGTAGTAACTATAACTTTTCAGGGGGACCTTTTAAGGGGTAAGCAAGATTGCGTTATGTGAAAAGATTCGCTAGCTAAACAGTTACACAAGTATTAGTTGGTAGTAAGTGCATTGTTTATTTAAAACCTATCTGGTAAAAAAAGAATGTTCAGTATTACAAACATTAGTATGTAGATCTGAAAGATAGGAGCAAGATAAAGAGAGTATGAGTGAATGCATGAGTTCATAAAATGCAGTCCCAGTTTAAAATTAGTTACTCCTTTTTGTATGGGCTATGTAACTCTGCAAAGCCAAAAGCTCTTAGATTTTACATAATTGTCGTTAGCAGTATTTTAGGTCTGTTATTGACTTGTATACATACAGGTTCAGTTCCTTTTGGCATGAGAAGAAAGGAACACTGGATAGAATGCTTCTTGTTTTGGTTACGAAGATGACTTTTGTTTGAGGTTGTTGCCAAGTTTAGTGATAATAGCAAGAATGTTTAATAGTAGAAGTGCTGTGCAGACCACTGTATATGTTCCTTGCTAGTATGTGGTTGATCTTAACTTTGACTCCAAAGCAAATGAGTTGAGCTACATTCTAGTTTAAAAAAATTTTTGGAGTCTTATTTAAAATCAAGCTGATAATAGACCTTTTATAATCATTAACTACAATTTTATCCCTATACATTTCTTTTAAGGTTGAATAGTGCCACTTTGTATGCTTACAGTTTTAAGCAGTCTGATGGACTGAGCTATAAGATGGAGAACAACAGTGCCTTACAAGTAACGGTGAGGATTAAAGGTGCAGAAAAGAACTTAGAATGGTGCCAAGTGCAGTTAATAATAGAACAGCTATCATTATCATTATTGTTATAACTATTAATTCTTTATATAAATACATGATGTGACAAAGCAGTAAGTGAACGGGAACTTGAACATAGCACAGTTTCTGAAAAATTTTGGGATTTAATTTTTAATAAAGTAAGAAAAAACAAACAAAGCTGTTTCCTTAGCTCCAGCTCAGATTCTATGCTGGTTTTCGTTGTGGGGATGGCACTGTACACGGGATATGTCTTCATGCCACAGCACATCATGGCGATACTGCATTACTTTGAAATTGTACAGTGATCGAGATGTGACCAGGATCCAGAGGTTCCTTAGAGGAGAATCACCTTCCGAAGTTGGAATGGGATTTCATCAGCTGTCATAAAAACCACTAGATGTCAACATAACCAACCTTATGAATATGAAGACTAAATTCATGAGTAGAACAGGAAAATAATCCTGACTCATGTGTTGTGTTCTTTATTTTTAATTTTAAAAGAGACTCTTGTATAGTAATTTTTGTCTATTTTAACATTGTAGTCATTTGTACTTTGATATCAGTATTTTCTTAACCTTTGTGACTGTTTCAATATTATTCCATGGAAGCTTTTATTAATGTAACTTTGAGTACATTTTAATTGCCTTCTATTTTTAAAATCCGAAGTCATTAGTTGGGCTTTACTGCTCTTGCTATTGTATGGCATCTACATTGGCCTGGATATATTTCTACACTTGACCAAAGTTTTATAAGAAACAATACAAGATTTGGGGCAGAAGGGAGGGGAGGGGAGGATATTTTATTGAGCACTACTTGCAAAAGACTTACCTATAAGTTTGAACTCAGGAGTATAGTTTTAGCTATCTAGACTCCACTTGATTTAACAGCTTTTGCTTTAAAACTGTTAAAGTGTTTCTTAATGAAAAACAGATCCTGCTGAAGTTAAATAAAGGAGCATTTCACCTTTTAAATATTTAATTCTTATGTGGACTTATTTCCAGAAAACTTTGATGATGATTCTTGTGACCAAAGGTTCTCAAGTGGTTAAGTAGCATTGTTAGTAATGCTTATATACCACAGAATTTTTAATAGAAGGTAATCCATTTTCTCCGAGGGCCACTGCTAACAGTGTACTTCCTTAAATTTAGTTTCACGATTGTAATGGGTGCTGTAAATGCATTTACACATTACAGTAAGAGGTGATGAAATGAATTGTAGTTAAAAACTAGAGCAAAAAGAAGTGTAAATTTGGTTAAAATCCTTTCATTCTTTGTATTTTTTTTAAAAGATTTCTATTCCTTAAATGTAAAATGACTACCTAGTTTTTTTGATGTAAACTCATTAAATTCAAAGAGAAAAAAAAGTCAGCTGACTGGCAGTGTATTTTTATTCCCTGATAGTTAAATAATGATCCAGTATTTGTGTTTCTGAATTGACTGCTGTGGAGCACCAGGTAAGCATGTCTTCCAACATAAAAGTATTGTTAACTCAAAAAAAAAAAAAAAAGCCATTAGGTATTATATAAATATATGATTATCTATGACATAACTGTGTTTTAATACATTTTCAGTGTAAGTTTTACTAATGAAAAAAGTCAGATATTTTCAGCCTAAATTGTAAAGACTAAACTTTTAAAATGTTTTCTAGTTCAGATTACAAAGCAATACATAAAAGTTTAGCATTTTATAGTCAATTTAAAGTTCCTATTAAATAGGCATGGTAAGGATAATATGTAATTATTTAGTTTGAAATAGTTTAAAAATGGGTATGGTTATATCTGAGCCGTATGCTTACTCTCTCAAGCAGACTTATGAATAGGAGAATTTAACTTGCAATTTGTTCTATTAATAGTCAAGCTTGTTTGTTTCCCCGTTGTTCCCCACAGAGAATCATTGGCAAGTGGGTGTCTGATATCCCTCTGGTGAGCTGATAACAGGAACAGTTGAGAATCACTTGTTTAGATGGGTATCCAGGTAACCTATTCTGCTTTTTGCTCAGAAATCTTCTTTTGTTCCTACTCCTTGCTGAAATGCATTAAATTTACTGTTATATGGCTGATGATTGTTCTTAACACTGGCCTATGCGATGGATGGAAGATAAGCTTAGCCTTATAGGGAGTCTTGAGGAGAGTCAAGAAGAAATAGGGGCATATCTATCAAGAGGTTGTCAGGGGAGCAGATTCTCACCCAGTGATGCAAGTATCTGGTTTATTTGTTAGTGAATTCCAAATGGGAAGATCATTTCCACTTGATATGCTTAAGGTATTTATTAGACAATTCTCTATGGATCTTATAAGCTTCTGTATGTCTTGTAAGGACTGCCTTTACTGTGGACTGTTTTTTTCAAGGATGTTTACATAGAAATGACCTTGGCAGTTCACGGGGCAGTTTGCTTAGAGCCTGGAAAGATAAGTGTTTCCTTATGGGACAAAGGACTCATAAGCTCAAGGTCCCTCTCCTGTAATTCAGCCTTTTGCATGTATAGCTGTCAATGGTCCTTTGTGACATTGTTCTGTGGAAACTGGGTTGGAAAACTGGAACAAAAAAAAAAAAACAAAAATTTGGCCTGCTGCTGAGCATAATCAAGCTCTTTGTCTCTGATCTAGGAATCTCGTGTTTTTTGCTAGTGTCCACAAAACCGTGTCAAGCTGACTTGTTAGCTTGCACATAGGGTAGAATCCTAAACCCTTCACTGTTCTTGACAGTATGGTATGAGAGTGGGATTTAACAGAGACATGATGTTTGGAAAAGAAAGGATGATGGCTCCATAGACCAGATCTGGGGATATGAGAGAACTCTCTGGAATCTAGCAGTAATTTTCTCCCCTCAGTAGTGGGTAGGTGAGGAGACAGAGATCTTCCACTAGCCTGAACCACTGCCGTCTAGTCAATTCTGACTCAGTGACCCAGTAGGACAGTGGAGAACTGCCACTTAGAGTTTCCAAGGCTGTAATCTTGATGGAAGTAGACTGCCACCTCTTTCTCCCGTGGCATGGCTGACCAGTCTTTCAGTTAGCAGTGAAGTGCTTTAACCAGTTTTCTACCAGGCCTCCCACTAGCCTATTATGTTGAGAGGGCGAGCAGTGACAAGTCTTTAAAGAAGCTACCTAAATAGTTCTGTGGTTTTCTTCAGTCTCCTCTGGGCAGGTAGAAGAAGACATCTCACTATAGATAGCAAGAGCCCCAGCCCCAGCCTGCAGGTAATGTAGCTGTGGCTGCTAGGCCAGAGAATCCCTAGAGCTGCAATAAATCATGTCAGCAGTGAGGAACCTGCTGTTCAACACCGATCTTTGGGTGGACCGAAACTATTAGAACTTCATTTGGTTGAGCTGCAAGCAAGTGGCAACTTAAAACTGAAGTTGAATGCAAAGTTTGGCCTCCCGACTCAGAGCTGTGCTCCCCCTCTGTGCTCCTGATCTCTTCCTGCCTGTCTGCTGTGACCTCAGCTTCATGACGGAGAAGGACAATTAGGGGTGAGGGCCCTACATGCACCCTCCTGAGTATATGGGAGAACTTTGCAGGGGAGAGATGAAAACCAATGTCTGTTGGCTTCAACCACCCAAGTCAGTCTCTTACCCACTCTTTGGGAGAAGGGCACCTGAGTTTACCTGACAGGGTTTGGGCAACTTTCAGTGGAGAATGGAAATTAATGTGACCTGTTGGGTTTGGCCCTTTGGGCCTGTTCGGTGTACTGTTGTAGCTTCTACATGTGTCCCATGAATGTATAACTGGTATTAGATGTTTTATATCCCTGTAGTATGAATTCTTCCATCAGAGGTCATTCATCTGATTGGGAAGAGATTACTAGTATCTTTGGGAACCCATACCTTTATACCCTGATGAAACTGCCTCCCTCTCTTATCATTGTGGTGAAAATAGACACAAAAGTTTACCAGCACAACTTCTACATTTACAATACAGTAAACTCACTGCTGTTGAGTAGGTTCCAACTGAGGGAGGCCCTGTAGTACAGAGCAGAACTGCTCAGTGGAGTGCCTGGTGGATTGGAACTGCTGACTTCTCGGTTAGCAGACATAGCACTTCACCACTAGCCTCTGCAGTACCCCTGTACAGTGACAGTGCTTATATTTTTCATGTTGCACGATCATTATGGCTGTCCTTTCTCAAACATTCCAGGACCATATAACAGAAATGGAATGCTCTCCAAACAAAAGCTCTTTTTTCCCTCCTCCCTTTCATTCCTGTTAATCCATGAAGAATCTTTGGTTTCTGTATATTTGCTTATTTCATCTAAGTGAAATCATCTAGTATTTGTCCTGCTACTGACTTATTTTGCTCAGGATAATGTTTTCAAGCTTCATGCGTATTATGGCATGTATCAGAACTTTACTGTGCATAATGAAACCCTGGTGGCGTAGTGGTTAAGTGCTCGTCTGCTAACCGTGAGGTTGGCAGTTCACATCTGCTAGATGCTTCTTAGAAACTGTGGGCAGTTCTACTCTGTCCTGTAGGGCTGCTGTGAGCCAGAATTTACTGCAGTGGGTTCTTTTGTTTGTTTGCCTTTGTAGTGTTGCATTGTCCATTCACATGTTGATGGGCATTTCAGTTGTTCCCCCCCTGTTTTAGTCAGCTAGGGCTGCTCTAACAGAAATACCACAGAGTGGATGGCTTTAACAAAGAAAGATTTATTCTTACACAGTCCGGTAGGTTGCAAGTCCATATTCAGGGTGTCCGCTCCAGGGAAAGACTTTCCCCTCGACAGCTCTGGAGGAAAGTCCGGTATTGCATCAGTCATTGTCCAGAGAGTGTCCTAACGCAAGAACCTCTGGTCTGAACGACGCGCTCTGCTCCCGGTGCTGCTTGCTTGATGGTAGCGAGGTTCTCAAATTGTCCTTAGTTCTTTTTCCTTTTATTCTTTGCAAGCTAAAAGCATTAAGGGTGGGGCAAGCCATACTCCAGGGAAACTTCCCCCATAGCAGGAATTCACAGCCCCACCCTAATCCTTTAACATACAGGTTAGCAAAACCACACAATGGAGGACATTTCCAAGATACTGGGAACCATATTCCAGCCACGTGGCTGCACACATTTTTGGGGGGACACAATTCAAACCATGACACCCCCTTATGCCTGTTGTGAAAAGCACTGCGGTGAGCATTGGTGGACACATTTCTGTTTGTGTTCTTACCTTTACTGCTGGATATTATGTACCTGGGATTGCAATTCCAGAGTCACGTGTTAATTTTATGTTCAACTTTTTGAAGGATTGCCCAACTTTTCCAGTGACTGCGCCATTTTATATTCCCACCAGCAGTGGATGACAATCTCATTTTCTTCACGACCTTGCAGCAACACTAGTTTTTTTTATCACTGTCATTCTGATGGGGGTGAAGTAATACCTCTTTGTGATTTTGATTTGCGTCTCTTAAGGATGGATGTTGTTGTTCATATTTTCATGTGCCTGTTGGCTATTTGAATATTCTCTTTGGTGAACTGTCTATTCTAGTCCTTTGACCATTTTTTGACCAGGTTGTTTGTTTTTTTGTTGTTAAGTTGTGGAACTTGCATATATTTGGGATATTAGGCTCTTATTTGATAGATGATTTCTGAAAATTTTCTCCTAGTCTGTAGGTTGTCTTGTCCCTATGTTGATATAGTCCTTTGATGTACAAACATAATTTTTATGAAGTCCTATTTATCTGTTTTGTATGTTACTGCTCAAGCTTTTGTAACGTCTCAATCTGTTGTAGTGCACTAGGTGTGAGAACTTTGCTCTGACATTTGCTTCTAAGAATTTGTGGTTTTAGTTTCCATGAGCTATAGGTCTTTGTGACTAAAGATTTTATCACTTGGAATCTGGCAAAAAAAAAAAGGCTGGGCCATAGTAGGAGATACTCCTGTGTATTTCAACTCTTTGCTTTCCTTATCTGGCGATCAGCACTTTGCCATGATCCTGCCCCTCCCTACACACAATTTTGAAATCTGCCTGCTACCACTGGGCTCTCACCCATGAGGTCATGTGACTTTCTGGTCTTATAGTCCCAACTGAACCTACAGGCAAGATGGGAGGGATCAAGCGAGCCTCAGTGTCAAATGGAAATACCATATTCAAGAATGCAGCTGATCTTGCTCCAGTTTCACTGGCATCTCAACTTTAGAAGAAGCTGTAGGCAGCTAACAGCAAATTTATCTGGAAATAATTTTATCTCTTGTGCTACTGCATGAAGCAAAATTGCTAACTTGATGAAGCCCTTAATTCACAGAGATAATCCTAAATGCTTGGGCCTGGTTCAGAGATGGTTTGGCTAAGCTAAAATTTGATAGCATCCACTGAGCTTCTGCCACTGCTCAGTCCCAGCACCAAATGTAGGTGTGGTTGTGCTATTCACTGTATAAAACTCTGGGCTCTTCTGACAGCAGTGGCCAGTGCTTCCCTTTATGAAACTTCCTGTATTTTTACTGACTACTGGCTGTTGCCAGTGGCCTATTGGTTTGGTCTGTCATTTGGAAAACTATAGCCTGGCAGGTTAAGGACGCTCCTCTTAAGGGTTGAAAATGTGATGATAAATCACATCTGCTAACTGAGCTGTCTGGTAGGCTCACTGTGAGTCAGAATTGACGAGCTGCCTGGTCGGGTCACTGTGAGTCAGAATTGACTTGATGGCAGTGAATCTGACCATGCCGTTGTGACCCTTGCAACTGAAGTGTGCCTTGTTTTTAGATTTTCAGACCATTTGTAGCCTGACAAGGGTATGGTTTTTATCATCACAAAAAGTACCAATATGCTAATAGTCTAGGTATTTAATGGAAATTCTACACTTCCTACCATTCACAGGCATCTGGTATTACTGAGTCTTGGAATGGCCTCCAAAAATTCAAATAGATTTTTTCACTTAAACTTCTTTACCTCCTTCTGGTCCATATACCTTAATAAGGTAGTTTACTGAATATGGCTGTCCCCAGAAAGACATCACATCCTCTCAACTACTTCCTAGTTACTCATCAGGATAACCTATTATTTCAAAATTGAGATTTCTCCTTGACTATTCCTGGGTGTAATACTTTTTCACTCAGGGCACCTCCAGGCCAACCAGTTATGCTACCCAAGTGGCAGCCTAGCTAAAAGACCTAGTGGTGTCAAATTTAATTCTGTCTCAGCCACTTGGATCCTCTTGTGGGTTGATATGACCCTTTATCATAAAGATGATGATTATCTGGTTGAGTACCATTCTTCATGAGTCTTCCAGCAGGGGCCCATGCAGGCCATAGTGGGGAATGTAATGGGACTCTAAAAGAAATACTGTATTGCTCTTGCATCTGTCTGATTTCCAGATGAAAGGTCTCAGTGTGAATAGAGATGATTGGGAAAGAGGTAAAGGTATAGCTGTAGAACTGATTTCATGGTGATAGAGAACAATACCTTATAGGTATAAGGGAGGAAGGAACTCTTAATAACTTCTGTGTCTTGCGGAATCACCCCTGGATCCTTCTTTATGACAGAAAATGCATTGGTGTTTTAGTCAACTAGTGCTACTCAAATGGAAATATCATGTGTGGATGGTTTTAGCAAAAAAAAAGTTTATTCTTACACAGTCCAGTGCGCTCTAAGTTTGAATTCAGGATGTCTGCTCCAGGGGAAGGCTTTCCCTCTTTGTCGGGTCTGGAGGAAGTTCCTTGTGTTGCATCAGTCTTTGGTCAGGGAGCATCTTGCCTCAGGAACCTCAGGTCTGAAGTATAGAACTGTACTCTGGTTCTGCTTTCTTGATGTTATGAGGTTCCCCTTCTCTGCTTGTTTGCTTTTTCTTTTATCTTTTACAGGACAAAAGGTGGTGCAAGCCATGCTCCAGGGAAGACCTCTCTCCTTGGAGCAGAGAGGTGACATTAGGAAGGGATTTACAGTCTCACCCTAATTCTCTCTAACAGATTACACTCTGTTAACCACAGGCAGAGATTAGGATTTACAGCATAAGAAAATCACAAAAGGGAGGGCAATCACAAAACACAGGGAATCATGGCCCAGCCCAGCCGGATGGCTCTAACATGATTTTTGTTGCCATCCCCTTTAACTTCACTAACAAACCTACCAGGCAAAGCTGGGGAAGACTCCAGCTCCCCAGCTTCTATATGTTCCATTCAAAACACCGATCAACACTTCTGTGTGTCTTCCCCCACCTGCATTCCTGTATCATGCGTTCTGTGGGATGATGAAGAGCTGCCTGTCTGGTAGGTTGGACAAATAGAAGCATTGGTCTGATAGCCTTCTGGAGATCCCTCCAAAATCATGGACTGGATGCAGTTATTCAAACTGAACTGGGAATCCTAAAGTTGACAAGCCTGCCAGAAGGCCATGCTGAGGCACTGTTAAGCATTGCCCCTGGACTGACACAAGTCCCACATGGGAAGCTTCAACAACATCTTCTTTAGTGGTGCACCACATGTGCCCTCAAGACTTATGTGGATGGAAGTCACGGCATTAAATGACTCTCGGAAACACACTGAGAGGCAATCTTAAGAGACCTTCAACTATTTAAGGAAACACAACCAGTAGCCCTCAAATGACCAAAGAAAGTTCTCCAAATGAAACTTAACCCCCCAAAAGATTCATTGCTTATGCACATGTTTCTATCAGTTATCTCTGTGAGGGGAGCCATCTGCATAGAAATAGTGCAAAATTTGTCCATGACTTTAGTTGAAGTGATTAATGACACCACCCCAGCCCTGGAAGCAATTAATGTCAGCCTCAACTCTGCCTAAATGTATTATGGATAAGACGTTTTTCTCCCAGCCAAGGTGGAGTCTGTGCAATCTCGGATACATTTTGCTGTGCCTGGATTATTGCCTTAATTGGAGTAGAAAGGTCAGTGTAGCAATATAAGGAGAAAGCCACCTGGCTTTCTGAGGCTGACCCTAATTGATCAGGGATTTTGTTCAGCTGGCTGGGGCCAGGGTCCTAGGTCCCATGGCTAAATTCAGTATTGTGTGATGGGCCTCATCCTGGTGCTCAAATAGTAATTTAATTAAATACTGTCAGAGGCCAGTTGATTTGGCCCCAGTCTTTGTTGGTTGTATTAATTAGAGTGGCTGATGGAATGATGTAGTCATGGAAAAATTTGCTAGAAGCTATAACTGTACAAATGGAGGAAGGGTGCATGTGATTGGGAGACAGTTTTTTGTGAATCTCTTGGTGTTTTTATGTGTCTTGTGAGTGCTGGCTCTTGTTGTCTTTGTTCCAAACTACGTTTTTAAGAATGTTACTTAGTGGACAACCTTCATTGTGGATCTCCTGTGAGAACAAAGGCAGGTTTGTTCAGACCCTGGAAGACAGAGATGGTGTCTACCTCTGGAGTAAAGGGCACTATGCATACTGTCCAGTATAAGGACCTTTGGATTCTCTAAACTCAGGAGTTCTCTTCTGTCATGCAAAGTTTTGTGTGTGCAGATGTCACTTGGCCCTCTGCAGATGGGAAGTGGAGCATGGGGAAGCAGAACAAGAAAAAAACTGACACTCTAGCTACTGCTGTTGCTGTTTCTGACCCTGGAGCCTCATGTCTTCTACCACATTCATGAAATAGTAACAAGCTAACTTGTTAGCTTACAAATATAGTAAAATCTCGGACTCTTCACAATTCTTTACAATATTTACCTTGAGTGATGAAACAGTACTGTGGTTAATGAAAGCCCCCTCATCCCCTTTTTAAAATAATTTTCTTTTGGTATTTGTCTTCTTGCTTGTAAAAGACTTAGATCTTGTGTTTTCTTTAAAGTTTACATGAAAGCTGTCCAGTTTCAATGATTCTTAAAAAAATCTACCTGGGTTTTCAAGAGTGTATCATATGTTCTTACATATTAAAAAATACAAAATTGAACTTCTAACTAAGCTGAGTTGACCACCCTATTCATGAGAATTGTTGGTTTTACACCTTCTTCAGTGAGGGAAGGCTACTTCACTTACAGCCCAGGTGGGAAAAGGTGGTCACTAGGACCAGGATGGTGGCACTGGAGATGGAAACAACAAAATGTGATTGGTGAGTAGTTAGATATGGGGGTGGGGGAGGGGAAGGGGAAGGACAGAGGCCCGATTTCTGACTTGAGCAACTAAGTGGTGTCATTCCTTCAGAGACTGAGGGAAGAGGATCAGGTAGATATAAGGGATATCATGTAGGAATTAGGTGGTTTGTAGATAATACAACTCTTCCTAAGCTATATTAAGAATTATGGACTTCATCCCAGGCAGTGGGGAATGTTAGCAGATTTTCATTTTAGAAAGATCACATTGGTTACAAAGTGGAACATGGTTTGGTGGGTATCTTAGGCTGAGTGCTCTAGAGAAACAAAACCAGTGAAGCATACTTATATAACTATATAATGATAACAATGTATCTATCTCTATGTAGGGAGATTTATCTCAAGGGAATGTCTCACATTTTTGTAGAGGTTGGCAAGTCCCACGTCTGTGGGTCAAGTGTCAGAATGGTGGCTCTGACTCACAAAGCTGCAGAGGCAGATGAATCCCAAGACTGGCTGCTGGCTCAAGTCCCAAGAACTGGAGGTCGGATTATGATGAGCCTGATGCAGCATCAGACTATAAAAATGTTGGATAAAGCCACACCCTGAGGTAACTCCCCTTGCAGCTGATTGGCTGATCACCTCAGATCACATCATGGGAGAGATTACATTATATCACAGAGTGGAGGATAATGACATCATTACATAATTGCAAAATTACATCATTCTATAACTGCTAAACCCATGAGAATCAGGGCCCAGCCAAGTTGACACATAGCCTTAGCCATCACAGTCCACATCTTGGCAACTTGACATCTTGTACACATGTTGAACCTTAGACAATCTCTAAATAGCCAGCCAGAGTCGGATCTCTAAATGGAGACAAGTACAAAGCCGTACTTGTGCCTAACATGATACAAGTCAGTACCGTTGGTTCCTGATCGTATGGTACCTCTTCAAATGGCTGAACCAGTTCTTTTTGGTATAAGGAATCTGTATTTCTTCCATCTTCTTTTGATGCTTCCTGAGTTGTTTAATATTTTCCTGGTAGAATCCTTCACTGTTGCAGCTTGAGGCTTGAAGTTTTTCTTTAGTCTTTCAGCTTGAGAAATACAGAACATGTTCTTCCCTTTTGGTTGTGTATTTCCAACTCTTTGCGCATGTCATTGTAATACTTTATTTTGTCATCTGGAGCTGCCCTTTGAAAGCCTTCTGTTCAGATCTTTTACTTCACCATTCCTCCCTTTCACTTTAGCTGCTTCATGTTCCAGAGCAAGTTTCAGAGTCTATAGTTTGGTCTTTTTTTCTTGCCTGTCTCTTTAATGACCTCTTGCTTTCTTCATGGATAATGTGTTTAATGTCATTCCACAATTCATCCACTCTTTGTTCGTTATTGTTCAACACACTAAATCTGTTCTTGAAATGGTCTCTAAACTCGAGTTGGATATACTCAAGGTCATACTTAGGCTCTTGTGGACTTGTTCTAATTTTCTTGAGTTTCATTATGAGCAATTTGATGGTCTGTAATGCAGTCAGCACCTGGTGTTTGTCTGAAATGGAGCTTTATCATTGCCTTTTTTCATAGATATAGTTTGTTTGATTCCTGTGTACTCCATCTGGTGAGGTCCATGTATATAATTGCCGTTTGTGTTGGTGAAAAAAGGTATTTGCAATGAAAATGTCGTTGGTCTTAGAAAATTCTGTCATGCAATCTCTGGCATCATTTCTATCGCTAAGGCTGTGTTTTCCAACTGCCAACTTCTTTGTTTCCAACTTTGCATTCCAATTATCAGTAATTATCAACATGTTCTGATCGTGTGTTCTATCAATTTTGGACTGGAGAAGCTGGTAAAAGTCTTGTTTCTTTATTTGTGGCCTTAGTGGTTGGTGCACAAATTTGAATAATAATTGTGTTAACTGGACTTCCTTGTAGGTGTATGGATAGTACCCTGTTGTCTTATTACTGGCAGCATTTTACTTCGGGACAGATCATGCAGTGTTCTTTTGAAAATGAATGCAACACCATTCCTCTTCAAGTTTTTGTTCCCGACACAGTAGACTGTATGGTTGTCTGATTCCAAATGGCCAGTACTGGTCTGTGTCAGCTCACTAATACCTAGGATATTGATGTCTGTATGCTTCATTTCATTCTGATGATTTCCAATTTTCATAGCTTTATATTTTGTACATTCCATGTTCTGATTATTAGTGGATGTTTGTGGCTATTTTTTCTTGCTTTGAATCATGCCACATCTGCAAAGGAGGGGACACCAGAGGCTTTACTCCATCTACATCGTTAAGGTTGGCTCTGCTTTGTCCATCCTGAGGGGCTCATTTGCTAGCACTGTATATGACAATGTTCTGCTGCTGTTCATAAGATTTTCACTGGATAATTCTTTTCAGGAGTAAACTGCTGGATCCTTCTTCCTAGTCTGTGTTAGCCTGGGAGCTCAACTGAAACATGTCCACCATAGGTGACCCTGCTGGTGTCTAAATACTGGTAGCATAGCTTCCAGCATCACAGCAACACACAAGCCTCCACAGTATGACAAACTGACGCCAGATAGGGGTGAACATAGTAAGACCAGTGAATTTTGTGAGCACAGTCCCATTTTCACACTTCGTTTGCTGTGAAGTGAGTCCCTTGATCAGAGTTGATTCTGTATGGTATACTGTGAGAATGGATAAGGCATTCTGTAAGTCCGTTGATGATACTTTTCAGAAGCATTGCATGTCAGGGAGGCGAATCCATACTCAAATTAAGTGCTGATTCCAGTAAGAGTGAAGTGCTGTCTTTTTTATGATGGAAGGGGTCCAGTGTAATCAACCTGGCGCTGGGTTGCTGGCTGATCACCTTGATGAACGGTGCCACACAGGAGACTCACTGTTAATCTCAACTACTTGAAGGTTGGACATTCAGCAGTGGTTGTAGCCTGGTTGGCCTTGGTGAGTGTACCTGGCACCATGTCCACTTTTTTCATGTGCCCATTGGGCAATGATGGGAGTGGATGGGGAAAGAGGTTGACTGCTTTCCACAGAATGTGTCATCCTGTCCACTTGCTTATTGGAATCCTTTGGTAAAGTCAACTTTTGGGTGAGTGTTCATATGAAACACAAATATCTCAACTTTTTTGGCACAGTCATAAAATCCTGTCCGCATACTTCTTCCCCATACCTCTTTGTCAGCAATTGTCCAGTCATGTTCCTTCTATGTTCTCGACCATGCAGCCATGAGTCAATATAGTCACACATCTGGCTGTTTCTTCTTTCAAACAAGATGAACACCAAGTGCACTGCTCAGAATCATACCCATTGTGAGTGAGGATTTCCCTTCTGTCCTTCAGGAAAGTTCCAGAAGGTGCTGAAATGCTGCGGCTGTTCAGTGCCTGCATATTGTGCAGAGCTATCTGTAAACCAGGCAGGAGTTTTTCTTCCTTAGACAACTGATCGTAGGGAATACCTCATGAGGCTATAAATGCTGACTGAGAGGGAAGGTAGTGTGATGGGAGTGGAGACTGTGGGCATTTGGGTCACTTCCTCATGCAACTTACTTGTGCCTTCAGGTCCTTCTTAGGCATGATCTTGTATATACCACTACTATTTAATGATAGAATGCTGCTGTGCATTTTTGACTTTATGACTGTGTGTCAGACAGCACCCAGTTCATGATGGGATGCTCAGGTTGCATGGTGACTTGGTGTCCCATGATTAAGCATCTCTGCTCAGGCCCAGTATCGACTCAAAAGCTATTTCGCAAGAGGAGAGTAATTATCTGCAGAGAATGACAGCGCTTTCCTACAAAATCCTAAAGGTCTGTGCTGTGATTAACCAATAGGGACCTGCCAAAGGCTCCAAACATTATTTCCATCTACTGCTTCAAGCACCATTGGATTTGCCAGATTATATGGCCCAAGTGTCAAAGTGGCTTATGTGGCAACCTGAACCTGTTGTAGAGCCTTCTCTTGTGCTGGGCCCTATCCAAATCTAGCAGCCTTTTGAATCACTGTTACACACCCAAATAAGGAATTTATTGCTTTCAAAATATAAAGAGGCCCTCCAGGTGTTGTGTTCTGAGTTGTGAGAGAGTCCAGATGCAATGACTTTAGAAGGAATATCTTGACAGCCTCCACACTGCTGGACCCCTAGATATTTCAGTAAGGTGGAAAGTACTTGAATTTTTGTGAGATTAATTTCCCACCCTCTAGCATGCAAATATTTTACCAATAAGTCTTCCTTACTAGGTCCAATTAGCATAATGTCAGCTATACCTTGGACCAGTGCAATGTCTTATGGAAAGCAAAGATGATCAAGCTCCCTGTGGACTAAATTATGACATAGGACTGAACAAGTCTCATACCTTGAGGGAGGACACTAAAGGTGTGTTGCTAGCCTTGCCAGCTGAAGGCAGACAGCTTCTGCTATTCCTCTGAAACCTTAATTAAGAAAAAAGGCATTAACTAGATTTATAGCTGCTTACCTGGTTCCAAGAGATACACTAATTTGCTCAAGCAATGAAACCTGTAGTCTGTCCCAGGAATGTGGTATTGCTTTTAGCTTACTATTTTCCTAGTTAGGGCAGTCAGCGTAGCCCTTAACTGCACGTTAGACATCCAGTGTAGGGGTGCTGGGTATATCTGTTTCAGTTTTGCATTCTGGTGCTGGAGGTAACACTACGGAAGGGTTTGAGGGGCCCATGGGACCACTGTGAGATGACCCTGAGGTAAGACTACATTAATACTCTGACCTTTACGTGCCCGCCCCCTCTGTGACTTGTGGGCCACACTGATGATTTGGGTCTCCTAGAATTAGTGTCAGTTCAGAGCCAGTAGTGTGCAGTAATCCCTGAAAAGTCTATTTCCTTTTCCCCATGGAACAGTTAACTCTTGTAAAAGGTCATAGTTCCCACTGAGGAGAGCTGGGATAAAGATTAACAGTTTAAATTTTTGGTTGTGCAGTGGGATCCTTCCTCAAGGGCACCCAGCCCTGCCCTGCATTCAAGGGGTTATGGGTCTGTAAACTCACTGAAGTCTGGGAATGATCGAAGAGCTGTGAGTCTGTTCTAGGGATTTGAGTTTGATTGTCATTCATGTGACCTAGAATTCTGCTTGTTCTGATCAAACTGCTGCCACTTGGCTCTTACCACAGTGGGATCCAGTCAGCCCCAGTGTGGGTAGGTGTCTTAATTCAGTTAGGGCATTTCCCACTGTCAAATCTGACTTACACAAAATAGCAATCACACCAGCCTTCAAAGATGCTGGGTTCCCTTTACAGACTTGTTCCTTACTATTTTGGTAAAAGGTGTGTCCTCTGGATACTCCATGTGAGTCTGTGTGTCATGATAAATCCATTCTAACACATCAGTTTCCCTAAACCTTTGTATACTCTCTTCTGTATCACACAAGGCAGGTCTGAGACATCTACTTGATTTATGTTAGGCCACTGTGTTAGCTATGCTTTAGCAATCCAGCCAAATATACCATGAAATCCTTTGCTAAATCTCTAGCTTAAACACTGAATGAAGAGTTTGTGCTTTGTGGGCCCATATCAATAAACTCAGACTGATCCAACTTGAGGACGGTTGTAGTGGCTTCACCTTGGCTTTTTCCATACCCTTAATAAGCATTCTCACACATATTCCCCAGGTTTCTGTTTGTAAATAATAGAAAATTCAAGCAGTTCTTTTGGAATGTAGTGTAACTTCTTCTGGGTAAACCTTTGTCCTTCACCTTTGGGACTAACTGAGACTTAAATCTAGTTATTAATGAGCATGGAGATGTGTTCTAAGAACACATCTGTCTTTGTAAGGCATCGGCCTCACTTGATACCCCAGGTGATGACTCTGATGAAAGAGACTCAAATGCAGCTGGGCTAATTTTCTCAGGTGGAGAGGAGGGGATAATGGTTTTATTGGGGAGTGTGACTTAGGTAACAAAGGTGGAGTAATTTCTTCAGATGGGAATGAGGACTGGGCCTGTTGGCAGGAGAGATTCAAAGGAATTTAGGCAAGTTATCACCTAGAATCTTGCCTCATCAATACTTGACCTACTGGTGGCAATATCTTACATATGTCTATTGACACATCATGCCATGAATTAGCAAGCAGTGTCTTCCTTACACTGGAAGCGCTGGTGGTGTAGAGGTTAAGAGCTGTGGCTGCTAGCCAAAAGGTCCACAGTTTGAATCCACTAGGTGCTCCTTGGAAACCATATGAGGCAGTTCTACTCTGTCCAACAGGGTAGGTATGAGTCAGAGTCGACTCAGTGTTGTAATGAGTTAATGGGTCTTTACTACTGGAAGCAGAGTCATCAATGTTATTAAGACTAACTGGACTTTAGAACCAGTTTAGAAAACTCATCTTTACAGTTTTGTTTCTGTGAATCCACTGTTGGTACCAAGTGTCTTAAATAGGATTTTCTAGAGAAGCATAACCAATGAAGTATGTAGACACAAGTATACGTAGATGTAGAGAGAGACGGGAAAAGCTTTGTCTTAGGAATAGTGGCTCACCTGGTTGTAGAGGATGGCAAACCCTGGGTTCGTGAGTAGTGCATCAGGCTAGTGCTTTCTCTTGTTTCATGTGGCTGCAGGGGCTGATGAATTCAAGTTCTGCAGGTAAGACAGCAGACAGCTGGCTCATGGACAGTGGAGGCTGACGAATTCTAAGATTGGTATATGCAGTGGTTAAGATTGGGTGTCAGCTTGGCTGGACTATGGTTCTCAGTGTTTTGGCAGCTGTATAAAATGGCATGTGAGGGGCCTGTGGGGTTTTACTGCTCCCTCAGCTTTCATGTCTTCACCTTCTGCCTCCTACTTCCTGTCTGCTCAGTTTGCCAGGGTTTTTGACTTACTACAGATGTAGCAGCTGCTGCTCAGTTGCCTTCTTACTTTGGGTTCTTGGGACTTGAGTTAGCAGCTCTTGGGTTTTGTTGACTGTCATAGCCTGCAACTAAGAGTCCTGACTTGCTGGTCCTGAGCTTGCCAGCCCCTGCAGATACTTTGCAGTCTCATGCTGTCTTGGGTTTCACCACCTTCAAAGTTTGTGAGTGGGAACTCTAATCTCTGACCTGCCTGCCTTGGGTTCACCAGCTTCTGTGGCTGCTTGATGTTTGTGCTCAGATCAGGACTTGGGATGTTTCAGCCTCTATAATTGTATGAGTTGTTTCCTTTATATAAATCTTTTTCTGTATATATTTATACTCCCTTAGAGAATGCAGCCTAAGGCAGTAGGTAGTGTGGTAGGCTGCTGGCTCTAGTTCCAAGAATCTTGGGCCAGATGATTCAGGCTCAGCTGTAGGATCCAGAGTGAACAAGAGCCACCTAGCTTTTCCAGAATGCCCATATGTATTGGATGCAGACCACACCACTGAGGAAGCTATCCTTATAACTGATTGGTTGATCAGATCACATCAGATCATGGAGATGATTACATTGTATCACAAATTGGAAATTGTATTACTACATAACTACGAAGCCACATAATTATGTAACTGCCAAATCACTGAGAATCATGGCCCAGATAAACTGACACAACGTTAACTATCCAGAGGGAATACAGATTCTGGTAGGAAAAACTAGTTAGGAGGCTGTTAAGTGTAATTCAGGCAATAGAAACTTTTTTTTTTGGCAACTTTTTTTTCGCAGTAGGATTAGACAGAGAGAGATACCAACACTGTAAGAGAGATTAGATTCATGGTTCTGATAGAGTGTTTGCCTGAACTAGTTGAGTGGTTATTTGGTTCCATTAACTAAGAATTAATATAAAGGGAATAATAGGTTTGATTTCAGTTTTGATATGTTGAGTTCATCTGGTCTGTGGTCATTAGTATTCCAGTGCATCATAATCTGTTCTTGAGATCCTCAGCAGAAATAATGTATAAATGTAATTAAATCTAGGCAGTTTAAAACCTTACATCATTTAAAACTCTTTAATTATCAGTGAAAAGAGAATTTTATTTGTAATTTGACTTGATGGTGGGGGTTTTGATACAAAACTCTGGTCAAAATTTATACTTATAACTGAAAAAATACTGGAGCATAAATAGACACTGAATAATTAAAAATTTGTGGACTAGTGAGACGGTGATTTATGACGACAGATGATAACCCTAACATTTCCCATGTGTCACTTTGTGAGATAGTCGTGTCCAGCAATACTAGGGAAAGCAGTAGGAGACTGCAAAGTAGTACATTTTGAACTTTGAAACTTTCATGCTTGTAAGCTTCTGAGGCTTTTGCTTTCTGCTGCTGTAGAAATCCACAGAAAAATTTAGCTTTGAGCTAAGGAAAATTTTGATTCACTGTTAGGGTTTGTTCAGCTAGCTCAGTATCCTGAGAGAACTTTATGTTTTCTTGTTTCTATCTGAGCCTGGAGAACTTATCTGATTCATTCTAATGGTTCGTTGATTTTTAAGAACAATTAACTTCTGACTGTTTTAAACAAGACTCATGATAGACATACTTAGCATTTTACATAGGGAGTAAACTTTATACTGTTTCAGTTATGTAAAGTTTAGAAAATCGATTCAATTTTTTTTGTGTGATTCAAGAGTGCTAAAGAGAGTCATCATAAGTGACACCAATTTGTCCTTTCTTGTCTTACCTTTTTCTATTTTGGAAATGCCAGGTGGGGCCATTGGTTGGTACATGCTAGACACAAAAACTTCAATATACATAAAAATGAAAGTCATTTGTCATGCCAGTTAAAGTGTAACTATTTTATCAGGAAAACAGAAATACGAGAAGTACACAAAATGATTATCAATTAAACCACAGCTACTTTTACCTTAGTACAAAGTGTAACAGTTTTTTCCAACTTAATTGGGATATTTTAATCATTTAGAAAAGTTGAAACAATAGTACAGGAAACACCTATATACCATCTACCTGAAGAAGCCCTGGTGATGATACAGTAGGTAAGTGGCTGCTAACCAAAAAGTCAGTGGTTTGAATCCCTTCACCGCTTTGTGAGAGAAAGACATGGCAGTCTGCTTCTGTAAAGATTTACAGCCTTGGAAACCCTAAGGGGGTACTCCTCTGTCTTATGGTGTCACTATGAGTCACAGTTGACTAAATGACAATAGGACTCTACCTAGATTTGCTAATTGTTAATATTTGCTGACAGTTCTAAAAAGTTATAACACTTTTTGCAGGGGGATGGGGAAGTTGAGACTGCAGAGTCATCTTGTGTCTATTTATTTTTTTGTAATTTGCTATTTGGCAATTAGTTACAGAGGCAAAAAGAAAGTGTGACATAATTACTTCCTCACTTCTGTCAATGCCAGCCTCCTGATATCTGTTACTTGTGACTTTTCCTCTATTCATTTGGGCATAGATCCTCTTGGATCATAGAAAGAGAACAAGATAGTAGCAAAAAGATGGAATCAACCTAGATGCCCAACATCAGAGGAATAGCTAGGTAAACTATGGTATATAGACTCAGTGGAACACTATGCAATGATAAAGAACAATGATGATAGCAGGAAACATCTCTTAACAAGGTTTCACTTGGAGGACATTATGCTGAGTGAAATCAGTCACAAAAGGACAAATATTGTATGAGACCCCTATGATAAGAACTTAAAAACAGACTCATGCATAGAAGAAGAGACTTTGAAGACTGCAAGGGTGGGGAGGGAGAGAAGGTGGGGGAGGAGGATTTAGATTAGATAGTTAATAGAAATTTCATTGGGTAAAATTGGTGACAGCACACATTAGAAAGAAGATCAGTGATAACTAGACTTCAACACAATTTGAGTACTCCTCCCATCTTAACCCACTATTGCAAGGACAGAGTAGTTGGAGTGGGGAGCCAGGGACCATGATCGCTGGTGAAATCGAGGCCAATTGGCACAACTAGCATTTTGCTAATGAGGATTCTCTGCACCCTTCATCGGTGTGTGGCATCTGGAGTCTTAAAAGCTACCAAGCTGGCATCTGAGGGTATAGCAAATGGTCACAACTCAACAGGATCAGATGATTATTGAGGACAAGAACGACATGGGGAAAAGAACCCAGAAGACAGAGGGGCCCACCTGAGTGAGTCTGTACATCGACTCGTGACCAGAAGAACCAGATGGTGCCCAGCCACCACCAGTGACAGCCATGATGGAGCTCACAAAGTGGAATCTCACTGGCAACAAGAGAAATAGGAGTGTACCCTGAGATCTTCAATAAAAGACCGCAGTTGATGGTCCAGGTACTTTGGAGTTCCCCTGGGAGTATGGCCCCTGGCCCTGATGCTGCCCCTATCCATAAATGATAATGAAGGCCAACTTTTCCGACAGCAATGAATTGGACTTGGCGACACAGAGTGACTGTGTCTTTTGGGAATTTTATGGTTCTATGCATCTGTAGAATGTCATCCTTCTGACCTCTTGCTGGAGGAAGGGGAGTGGGTGGAGAGGAGGGGATAGGAGACTGTTGGGAGGATGAGACATGTATGGAGCAGAGAGGAGGGGTGTGCTGTCTCCGCCAGGGAGAGCAATGGGAGCTGCATATAGGTGAGCATGCGAATTTATATGGGAATGTACATTTTCATTCAATCATAATAAAAAAAGCGAGAAAAAAAGAGAACAAGATGAGAAACGAAAGGCAATTTCCTCTATAAAGTGTATCCCGCCTCTTCCTTTAGGTAAGTAATTGTTGGTCTGAAGAATTAACTGTGCATAAATGCAGGGTGAATTTAGTTTACTTTCTTATTCAGTCAGAAATGTTTGGTCTTTTCTAGGCTGTTCTAGTGTACTGTATTATCCATCAAAAAGGTCACTGTATTGGATTCTGCTATATTTCCCACACACCTGTCTTCCGGGTTCATAGCTTATAGCACTCTAGTTCAAATGAGAAGGATTGCCACTAGAGAGTTTATGATATCCAATCTAATTTACTATCACCACACCTTCACCTTGGCCTTTATAAATTGTAATCCTAGGAAGCAATCAATTGTTACCCAATAGATGCAAATGACCGTCTTTAACCCTAGGACAACACCTAATGAGGTCTTGATAATTGTGATTTAACCATTGTCAGGGATGATTGCATGCACTTCTCTGAAGCTGCCTTGGATTGATGGATGCAGCTTGTACGACAGGAAGCCAGTTCCAGGGGGTTTTCTTTTTAGTCTTGGTCTCACTTGGGATCCTGGGATAGGATTGATTAAGTCAGTCCTCATGGTAGTCTTTCTCATGGTAGGTGAGTCTTCTACCACTGAGCCACTAAAACCAGAGGCTGAAAAAACCCCAGGGTGAGGGAGCCTGAGACTGAGAGGATCTGAGAGACATTGCTTCAAAACACCCCCAACTTGCAAGTCGTTTTTCTTTCGTTGTGTTCTTCTGTAATGAAATATTGTAAAAATTCATTATCTCTTGAGCATGCCATTTTTTTCCATGTCAAATTGGCAGTCTTTCCTTAAGCGCATCAATTTGATGTCTATAAAAGCAGTAGCCTTGCACTTCCCTTTTTGTTTTAAGGAGCTCTGGATTGACCAAAGGGAGTTTTCTTCTGTAGATTTACAGTGGAGTTAGTGCTTTCTCTAGCCAACATATTTGGTTTCCCTTTTAATGAATTTGAGAAAGAAAGAAAAAAAAATGTCTGTGATAGCAGACCCCCTGCGATCCTTCTGTCTCATCCTTTGAAGCATAGTTGAGCAAACCTCTAGGCACATGCTATGTTAGGAGAAAGTATAAGTAATTGTTTGATAATGTCCCTGGTTAATTAGTAAGAATCAGGATGAGATAGTCTGGACACCCTTCATTGAAATAAATCGTCATTACTTAAGCATTTGTAGGACCTCCCGAGTTAGACTCTTTATGTTTCTGCTCATCTAAATGGGAACCTTACTGGCGTATATTCTCAAGTATAGGATCACAAGTAATACTGAATTTAATATATTAAAAAGTGGGACAAGAAGAAAAGAACTTACTTCCTCATATCTAGTCCTGTCACAATGATGTATTTAAAGATGTGTTTTCCTGCTGGCTTTTGTTTGGAAGTACCTGATTTCAGTTGTGCCTGAATCAGTCTTTGTTTTCATGTTTCTGCTGATTTATTGCTGAAGTAATGCTGTGTCAAACATTTTGGGATGCAGGAAAAGGAAGACTTCTTATATTCAAAGAAGGCAGCATATTTTAGTTGTCATATTAGATACGTGGCCTCTTCTTTGCCAAAGATGTTGTTTGCCACATGATTATAATTGGTCCTTAGGCAACATCTTACTTGTGACCAGATACCTGCCTGTTAGTACAAATGTAATCACATTAGTCATAATGACTGAAATCACACTATTTCCTATCCCACTCTCTCTATCAGGACTTGAGTCCCTATAAAATATTTCTGCTAGTCCCCAGGAAGTATCTCCTGTGTCCTTATAAATTCACACTCTCCAGCCTGGCAGGGCTGCAGCACTGTCAACTCACATGAACACACAGCCTCCACTGACCAGTGCACTGAACCCTGGTCTTTCTCATGGTAGGTGAATCTTCTACCACTGAGCCACTGAAACCAGAGGCTGAAAAAACCCCAGGGTGAGGGAGCCTGAGACTGAGAGGACCTGAGAGACATTGCTTGAGAACACCCCCGACTTGCAAGGAAAGACATGACCTCCATGTTTCACAAGGCCCGGGGACCACGGTGCTAGGGTGGGGCCCTCTGAGGTACCACTATAGATTCAGTAGACTACAGGCAATGAATGACTCCCCTTGTCCTGATAATCTAACCAAGGATACAAGACTTAAGCAGGAAGCCAGGAGGACAGGGAAGTAACTTGTACTTGAGCATTCCTTTTTCAGGTTGCTGGCCAGATGGCATCTAGGACCACTTTGTTTTCCTTGATGGCTGGTGATGGCCTGCAGTGATGGCTTGTAGCAAACTACTTTCACCCAGTCAGCCTTCACCTATTTGACCCCATCCATATGCCCTCAACTGCCCACATTATTTCCTTCATCTGCATGTGGTCTTCCCTGGTAAATACCCCACCTTACCTTATTGATTCAGACAGACCTCGAAAACAAAAATGCTGTCTCTTCCCTGTGCTGCCAGCAGTAAAACCCTTGCTCTCACCTCAAAGTTCCTGTCTCAGTGAATTGGCTTTATTTTTTTTTTTTTTATTATGACTGAGTGAAAATGTACATTCCCATGTAAATTTACAAGTCCACCTATATGCAGCTGCCACAGCTCTCCCTGCCTGGTGACAGCACACTGTTCCTCTCTGCTCCATACATGTCTCATCCTCCCAGCAGTCTCCTTTCCCCTCCTTCCCACCCTCCAGCTAGAGGTCAGCAGGATGATATCCTATAGATGCATAGAACCATAAGATGCATCCAGTATATGGTCACTCTGCATCGCCAAGTCCAATCCATTTGTGTCTGAAGAGTGGACCTTCATTATGATTTATGGGCAAGGGCAGCATCAGGGCCAGGGGCCATGCTCCCAGAGGAACCGTGAAACCGCTGGACCATCCATTGAGGTCTTTTGGTGGAGACCTCAGGATGTACCCCTTTTTATTCTTGTGTTGCCAGTGAGACTCAACTTAGTGAGCTCCATCGTGGCTATCACTGGTGGTGGTTGGGCACAACCTGGTTCTTCTTGTCCCATGTCGATGTAGGCACCCACTCATGTGGGTCTCTCTATCTTCTGTGTTGTCTTTACCCCATGTCATTTTGGTCCTCGGTGAGCATCCATTCCTGCTGAGTTGGGACAATTTGCTGTGCCCTCAGGTGGCAGCTTGGCAGCTTTTAATACCCCAGACGCCACTCACCAATGTGGGGTGCAGAGAGCCCTCTTAGCAAAATGCTAGTTGTGCAAATTGGCCTCAATTTTGCCTAAGAGCATGGTCCCGTGCCCCCTGCCCCAGCTACTCTGTCCTTGCAATATTGGGTTAAGGTGGAAGGAATATTCAAGTTATGCTGAAGTCCACTTAGTATTGTTCTTGTTTCTAATGTGTGCTATCACTGATTTCACCAAACCAAATTTCTACTAACTGTCTGATCTAAATCCTTCCCCCTTTGCCCTCCCTCTCTCCCCTCCCTTGCAGCTGTCAAAGAGTCTTTTCTTCTATACATAAGTCTGTTTTTGAGATCTTATCGTGGGGGTCTCATACAATATTTATCCTTTTGTCATTGACTACTTTCACTCAACATAATGTCTTCCAGTTGAAACCAGGTTATGAGATGTTTCCTGGAATCATCATTATTCTTTATCATTGCGTAGTTCATCTGGGCTGATTCCATCTTTTTGCTATCGTGGACTGTGCTATGATAAATGTTTTTGTGCATGTGTCCGTTGGTATGAAAGGCCTTGATTCTGTAGGATATATTCCAAGTAGTGAAATTGCTGGGTCAAGTGGTATATCTATATCGATTTTTTTAAGAAAGCGCCAGATTGCTTTCCGAAGAGGCTGGACCATTTTGCAACCCCACCAACAGTGTAGGAGAGTTCCACTTTGTCCACAGCCTCTTCAGCATTTGTTGTTTTGTGTTTTTTGGATCATGGCCAACCTTGTTGGAGTGAGATGGTATCTCATTGTAGTCTTGATTTGAATTTCTTTAATAACTAAAGATCATGAACATGACTGCATGTGTTTTTTGGATTCCTGGATCTCCTCTTTAGAGAAATGTCTATCCATCTCCTTTGCCCGTCGCTTAATTGGGTGATTTATCTTCTTATTGATATTTTGCAGTATCTTACAGATTATGGAGATCAGGCGTCGGTCTGACATAGAGTTGCCAAATATTTTTTCCCATTCTGTAGGTGGCCTTTGAACTCTTGTGATAAAGTCTTTGGATGAGAGCAAAAGTGTTTGATTCTTAATAGTTCCCATTTATCTATTTTCTCTTCTGTTGATAGAGGTTTGTTTGACAGATTTTGAAGTCTGTCTGCATTGTATATTAAAACATCCATTATTGTTCCTACCTTTTCTTGGATGAGCTTTATCGTTTTTGGTTTGATATTTAGGTCTTTTATCCAGTTGGAGTTGGTTTTTGTATAAAGTGCAAGATATGGGTCTTGTTTCAATTTATTGCAGATGGATATCCAATTTTGCCAGCACCATTTGTTGAAGATATTGTTTTTACCCCAGTTTAATGTCTTAGGGCCTTTGTCGAATATCAACTGTTTATAGGCAGATGGTGTCATCTCTGGGGTCTCAATTCTGTTCCATTGATCAATCTTGTCTGTCCTTGTGCCAGTACCAGGCTGTTTTGACCACTGTGGCAGTGTAGAATGTTCTAAGGTCGGGTAATGAGAGGCCTCCCAGTGTGTTCTTCTTTAGTAGTAACTTACTTGTCCGGGGCTTCTTCCCTTTCCAAACAAAATTGGTGATTTGTTTCTCCATCTCATTAAAAATTGATGCTGGAACTTGTATTGGGATTGCATTATGTAAATAAATTGCTTTGGGTAAAATAGACATTTTCACAATGTTAAGTCTTCCTATCCATGAGCTGGGTAGGTTTTCCCATTTATCTAACTCTCTCTTATAATGAGGGCTTGTAGTTCTCTTTGTAAAGGTCTGTTATTTCTCTGGTTAGATTGATTCCTAGGTACTTTATCTTCTTAGGGGCTATAGTAAATGGTAGTGATTGGATGATTTCCTCATTAACAGTCTCGTTGTTGGTATAAAGGAATCCTACTGATTTACTTACTTTTATCTTGTATCCTGAGACTTTGCTGAAGTCTTGTATCAGTTTGAGTAGTTTACTTATAGACTCTTTGGGATTCTCTGCATATACAATCATATCATCTGCAAACAGGGAGTTTTTGACTTCTTCTTTGCTGATGCAGATGGCCTTTATTTCTTGGTCTTATCTAATTGCTCTGGCTAGAACTTCTAGTATGATGTTGTGTAGGAGAGATGAGAGTGGGCATCCTTGTCTAGTTCCTGTTCTCAAGGGAAAGTCTTTCAGTCTTTCTCCATTCAGGATGACGTAGGCAACTGGCTTTGTATAAATGGCCCTTATTGCATTTGAGCAATTTTTCTTCCATGCCTATTTTGCTAAGAGTTTTTAGCTTGAATGGGTGTTGGACTTTATTGAATGCCTTTTCTGCATCAATGGACAAAATCAGGTGATTCTTGTTTTTTATGTTATTTATGTGATTAATCACATTAATTGTTTTTCTGATGTTGAACCAGCCTTGCATCCCTAGTATGAATCCAACTTTGGTCATGATGGATTATTTTGTTGATACGTTGTTGTATTCTTGGTAAGAATTTTGTTGAAGATTTTTGCATCTCGATTCATGGGTGATATTGATCTGTAGTCCTCCTTTTTGGTTGGGTCTTTCCCTGGCTTTGGTATCAGGGTTATGCTGGCTTCATAGAATGAGTTTGGGACTACTCCATCCCTTTCTATACTGTGAAATAGTCTCAGTAGTATTGGAGATAACTCTTCTCTAAAAGCTTGGTAGAATTGTGCAGTGAAGCCATCTGGGCCCATGCTTTTTTTGGTTGGCAGTGTTTTGATGACATTTTCAATCCCTTCATTTGTGATGGGTTTAGAAGTTGTTCTGCTTCACATTGTGATAATTTGGGTAGGTGGTAAGAAGCAAGGAATTTGTCTATTTCCTCTAGGTTTTCAAATTTGTTAAGAGTATAGTCTTTAATAGCATTCTGTTATGATATTTTTTATTTCTGTTGCATCTGTTGTGACAACTCCCCTCTCATCTCTAATTTGGGTTATTTGTTTCCTTTCCTGATTTTCTTTAGTAGGTTTAGCCAGTGGTTTGTCACTTTGTTGATCTTTTCAAAAAACCAGCTTTTGATCTTTTCAATTGTTTTTCTATTCTCTAATTCATTTAGCTCTGCTCTCATCTTTATGATCTGGTTTCTTCTGGTGCCTGAGGGATTCCTCTGTTGGTCTCTCTCTACTTGTTCACGCTGTAGGATTAGTTGATTGATTTGGTTTCCTTATTCCTTCCAGATGTGTGCATTTATGGAGATAAACAGACCTCTGAGCACTGCTTTGGCTGTATCCCATAAGTTCTGGTAGGAAGTGTTTTTGTTCTCATTGGAATCCGTGAATTTCTTTATTTCATCCTTGATTTCTTCTATAACCCATGGTTTTTTGAGCAAGATGTTCAGTTTCCAAGAGTTCCACTTTATATCTATGTTTTTCTGGTATTGATTTTGACTTTTATGGCTTTATGATCTGAAAAGATGCTTTGCAGTAATTCAGTGGTATGGTTTTTGTTGAGAACTGGATTATGTCCTAACACATTGTCAATTCTGGAGAATGTTACATGTGCAATGGAGAAGAAGGTGTAGTTGTCTGCTGATGAGTGGAAAGTTCTGTATATATTGATGAGGTTTAGTTGGTTAATTGTGGCAATGAGGTCTTCTGTATCTTTACTGAGCTTTTTTCTAGATGATCTGTCCAGTATTGACAGTGGAGTGTTGAAATCTCCCACTATTATTGTGGAGTGATCTAACTCTTTTTTGAGTGTAGTCAGTGTTTCTTCGATGTATTAAGGAGCTGTGATACTAGGTGCATAAATACTTACTATAATTAAGTCTTGCTTGTGTACTGAACCTTTCAGCACTAGTGTCCGTCTTTTTCCATGATGGTGGATTTTACATTAAAACTGATTTTGTCTGAGATTAGAATTGCCACCTCTACTCTTCTTTGTTCATTGTTAGCTTGATATACATTTTTCCATCCTTTAATTTTCCATTTGTTCCTATCTTTAGGTCTCAAGTGAGTTTCTTGTAGACAACATATGGATGGGTCATGTCTTTTGATCCAAGATGTCACTTGATGTCTCTTAACTGGAGCATTCAGTCCATTCACATTCAGTGTAATTATTGAGAGGCATGTGTTCATTGCTGCCATTGAGATATGTTTATTTTAGTGTTGATGTTTTCTCTGTTGTTCTTATTAGTATGTTCGGAGACATTCATTTTTGTGGCTTGATGTTTCACATTTTTCAGAGCTGGTTTTGTAGTTGTTGAGACTCCTGTGATACATTTCTTGAAATGATATGATACATCTTTGTTGTGCTTTACAGCTTCCCCTATGATCCCCCTTCATAAAGTATATATAAACCCAGTTTTAATTATGACCAGTCTTGTCATCTTCCTCTCCATCTGGAAGGACTATAATGACTGTAGTATATCCCTCTTTTTAATATGATGACACCAAAGTTTTTGTAATACTCACTGGATTGCTTTTTTCAGTATTAAAGCTGTGATTGACTTTGGAGCCTTCCCTAACTGAGTGGAGTTCTGAGTAATGTGTCATACTAAAATATAAAGTTAGTGGTTTTGTTCTTCTAAGCCTAAGCCAAGAACTTCTTTCAGTATTTGTTGTAGTTTTGTTTTGGTTTTCACAAATTCTCTGAGTTTCTGTTTATCTGGGAATGTCTTAATTTCATTTTTGTATTTGAAAGATAGTTTTGCAGGATATATAATTCTTGGTTGGAAGTTCTTCTCCTTCAAGTCTTTGAATGTGTCATGCCACTGTCTCTGTGCCAGCATGGTTTCTGCTGAGAAATCTGACAAAAGCCTACAGGGTTTCCCTCTGAATGTTAGCTTTGCTTTGAGTCTTGCTGCCTTCAAGAGTTGCTATTTACGTTTCATTTTGTTAAGCTTGATTATAACATGTCTTGGAGTCTTTCTTTTGAGATCTATGTTGGGTGGCATATGATATGCATCTGAGATGTCTATATTCTCTTCATCATTTGTGGGAAACTTTCTTTGAGTAGCTCAGCAACGATACTCTTTGTGTTCTTGAATGTCTCATCTTGTTCAGGGACTCCAGTTAATCAACGGTTGTTCCTCTTAATAGAGTCCCACATGCTTCTTAATGCTTCTTCGTTTTTCTTGTTTCCTTTTTCTGATTTATGCTCATAGATGCTGGTGTCAGTAGCTCTGTCTTCCAAGTGCGAACTTCTTTTTTCCATTTGTTTCATTCTGTTTTCTTGGCTTTAAATGGAAGTTTCTATGTCTTTGATTTTGTTCTTGATCTGCTGGATTTCAGATTACTGGTGTTCTATCAGATTGAACAGCTTGTTTAATTTTTCCTTTTGTTCTGCTGTATTTTGTATAAGGTCTATAAGGTCTCTGAATATAATCATTTTGTATTCACCTTCTGATGATTTTGCAAAAGTTTCTTTGTCTGGAAAACTCCTTGGTTGTTTTGTTTGGGAACCTTCTGAAGCCATGGGTGATTTCTTGTATGCCACAAGTCTCTGTTGATTTTTTGGGTCCCATGTGAGTAGGTAGAGGCTGGAAGAGATTCTGTGATGATGGACTGCAGATGTTTCTCTAGGCTGTCTTAAAATATAAAACAAAAGGTATCTGACCATTTCCCAAGTCAGACAGGTTTTCGGGTGTAGAGGTCCCTCTTCCCAACTGGCAAAGTAAGCGCCTCTATATCCAACCCCAGATGATACAAACTAGTTCAGAATACAGCAGTGCTACTGCCCTGTTGGCCTCTGCTGACAGGGCCCAGCCTTAGGTGACACTGTGTAAACTACTGCACTTCTGGTAGAAAAGCACTCTCCTGTGGGCAGGCTCTGGCTCCCAATCTGAGAAATAGGTCCAGCTGTGGCCACTGTATCCAAGATGGTGCCCTCCACACAGGCAGCAGATAGAGGGGCTAAAGGTGCCAAGATGTAGTGATTCCTCTGCCTCTGTTGCCGGGGCTCCACCTTAGGTGACACTGTGTAAATTACTGCTTTTCTGTCAGGGAAGCGCTGTCCTGTTTGCAGGTGCTGGCTCCCAGGCTAAGAATTAGGTCCCGCTAAAATTTCTGTATCCAACATGGTGTCCTGCACACTGGCAGTGTGGTTCTATACAAACCACGCTGTTGCAGTGATGAAAAGACAGGCCCAAAGTGGCTAGATTAACAGAGTCCTAAGCCTGGCTCTCAAAATATGGGAATTTTGCCTACTTATCCCCCCAGCAGTGCATCTGAGTCTAGCTGCTAGGCAAGACCCAGCTCTGCCTGCCGGCCAAGACAGAGAGAAAAAAAAAAAAAAAAGAAAGTTTACCTTCAGTCTTGGAGAGCCAGTTGGTGAAAGAGAGGAGGTTTTTTGCTCAGTGGTATGAAGTCCAAATTAACAGCCCTGTGCCGTGTCCTGGCAGCTCACTAGGTGACCAGAAGACTCCGTTTGAGTATCAGTTCAGGTCTTGGTTTCCGGAGGGATATAAGGAGATGTGTGCTTAGTCCGCCATCTTGACTCCGCCTGAATTGGCTTTTTATGGCAGGCCGAACTCCAGGGCTTTTCCGGTAGCACTACCACTGCCCTCTCTCTTGTAATGATATAACTGATTATTTTTTAGCTGGGCATGTAGCTACTCTTAGAATAAAGGCTGTATTTCCCTGTGTCCTTTACAGACACTTACGGCCATGTGGCTACGTTCTAGCTTGTGGGATATGAGAAGTGGTATGTGCACTTTGGTTCAATTATTTTCAACCAGAAAAATAGAGTAATTCCCTCACTGTAAGAGATGAAATAAGTTGTGTGAGCTTTCCCTCAGGCTTATCACAAATCCAATGAAAGCAATAAGCAGCTGTGAAGGAGAATGGAAAGATCAGAGCAAAGGCAAACTTGGCTTTGGGGCTTGAAGAGTGAGCCCCTGGCACGGTGTGTCGTCACTCCCAGTCCTGGCTCTAGGCTGCTCTACTAGGGGAACTCTGGCTGGATCTGGCGGTAAAGGGCAGTGACTCTGAAGACATTCACCGGGAAAGCAGAATCGCTTAGTCCCACAGCATCCCCAGCTCACATGCCATGTAGCTTGTCCCAGAAATGATTCTTTTACACAGATAGCAACACATGTTCTTGTTGTAGCTCAAGGCATAAATCACACTTCCCTACCGAAAAGCCCAGTCTTGTTAGCAGTGTATACATTATCCTTGGAAATTTGCTAGAAGACAAGTGGTGAGCCACGAAGTGGATAAAGGTTTTTGCTTTTATCTGTAAAAATGTTCAGTGTGCCTGCTTGGGGCTGCAGTTTCTGGAATGGGTACCATAACCTCCAGGTTGTGACCTCTATGGGAGAGGGCATGCCCTTTCTTCTTCCTTTCTTTTATCCTGTTGATTTGGATGTGGACATGATGGCTGATTAGTTTTGACCCTGTGGACATTGGCAACCCTCAAAGGATAGTGCAACAAGATAGTCTTGGTTTCTAGATGACCTCAGATGTCAACCTCCTACATCTGGAGTGTTTGAGGAGGAAAACTTATTTTCGTTCAAGTTATTGCTATTTCAGGAAATTGCTATTTCATGCAATTGAGCCTGTATTCATGCAACATTGTCTTTATCTACGAATGGACTGAAATGCCTTATCTTATTCACCATTTGTGTTAGACTAATTTAGGACCAATTGGTTCCTTCTGGAGATGGAATTGGAAACAGATTGTTTTCCTCCAAATGAAAGAACCTTTAAAGGAGGCACCAATACACCACCAAAAAAAGAAAAACTACCCAAACCCACTGCTGTCGAGTTGATTCTGACTTATAGCGATCCTCTAGGACAGAGCAGAACTGCCCTCAGAATTTCCAGTGTCTGGTGGATTTGAACTGCCAAGCTTCTGATTTGCAGTCATAGCACTTAACCACTATGCTGCCAGAATTTCCCACCAGTACACAGGGTATGGATAAAACACAAGCACAGTTGAATACTGCCTGTTGTCTTTGTAGAACCCAGTGGGAAAGAAATGAGAAAATTCCTAGGGGGAAAAAAGTGTAGGGCAAGGTTGATGCTGACGGTAGAGGAAAGGGGATGGCAGAGTCCCAGTGGACCACAAGCATTTGAGCAAGATGAATTCCTCCTTCTCTTGCTACCCCTGTAGCAGATCACAGCTAACTCCTGCCCAGCTAAAACCAAACCCACTGCTGTCAACTGGATGCCAACTCATAGTGACCCTACAGACAGAGTAGAACTGCCCCATAGAGTTTTCTAGAAGTGCCTGGTGGTTTTAAACTGTCCATCTTTTGGTTACCAGCCCTAGCACTTAACCATTATGCCACTAGGGTTTCCCTTGGGAAATCAAGATTGGGGTTTTTAAAATGTTGGAGCTCGGAGGGGGTCCCTGGCCTCTGAGGAGGAGGCTCAGTTGGGACTGGTGTCTCTGGGCTTTGAGAAGGGACTTTGCAGATTTGAGATCCAGGCTTCTTAGAAGCAGTTGCCACTTGGCTTTGGCTGGTATATCTGACCTTGGAGAAGGGCCCTTGACAATTAGACCACTAAGAAGGGGCTAGACCACCAGCCAGCTGCAATGAGGCTAGTACTGTAAGTCCTGGAAAAACTACAAACTGTTTCAGTGCTGCAAGAGAGAGAAGAAGCATGGACAGTGTGATACTCAAACTCTGAAGCTGATGATAGGATGCTGACATGAGGGAGCGAGTCCCTTCCCCCTCTTTGTGGCTTGCAGTCTCTGTCTAGCACCCTTTCTTGGCAGAGCTTTATAGGGAGACTGCTGGTCAAACTGAAATGTGGTTTGCAGAGTCTCTCTGTTCAGTACCACTAGACAGTATAGGAAGATGGGTCTGGAGCTGAGAGATTATAACTTTGTAACTGGTATGCATCTCAGTAACGTGTAAATGCAGGCTGTTTTGAGTTTCAGGAGTCGGCAATGTTACTGAGGGATATGGGCTTCAATTATTTTAGGGATAAATCCTGTTGCAAGATGACATTTGAACTGTTCCAGGGAGATGAGTCAGATAAAGCCTCACGGACTAGTGACAGACAGTAAGCCTTCAAGGATGAAAAGGAATTTCTTAGTGAACCAGTAGAAGAATGGTGTTCCAGGCAGAAGGAACAACAAGAGCAAAAGCCCTAACTTTTCAGTGAGCTGAGTTGTGTGAACACTCTCAGAACTAAGCCTGACCTACTCAGGTCTTTGAGCTTCCCAAGGAGAACCCAGGAGGTCAAAGCAGACTTCCCTGGGGCCAGTGACCTCCCCGACATCTCACCTGAGAGTGTTTAAGAGACTCTGCTATTTTTTCTGCATGATCCTGCACCTGAGTACCTTCCACACTGAACTCATCCTTTGTGTCCAGTTCCAGATCTTCCTGGATCCCTGAAGTCAGCTGTCAATGTCACTGTTCCATTGGACTCTGAAGCCTGGATTCCTGTCTTCTTCCTGCCTCCACACCCAACTCCTACAAACCATCACCAAGTCTTGTAGAGCTGACTTGCAAAATACATGATGTATGACAATTAAGTTCATGAACTCATCCTAGAAAAAGTGCTACATACCTCATTGCTGAATATCACTGTGGTCACCTTTGAAGTACTCCCTTAGGGAAGCTATGCACTGATGCCAGCACTTAGTCCACCCTTCAAAGCAATTTGGAACTGTTTCTGGAATGGCCATCAGAGCTGTAGTCATATTACCCTCAATGTCCTGAATGCCATCAAAATATCTCCCTTTCAATATTTCCTTTATCTTCAGGTAAAGAAAAAGTCATTGCAGGGCAGGTCAGGTGGGTAGGGTAGTTATTTGTTTACTGGCTAAAAACTACCTCACATACAACTATAGTTGGCCTGCAATGGCCATTCCAGAAAGAGTTCCAGAATTGCTTTGAAGGGTGGGCTAGGCACTGGTATCGGTGCATAGCTTCCCGAGGGGAGCACTTTGAAGGTATCAAGCCAAGTGTCGTCGAGTCGGATCTGACTCATGGCGACCCTAGGACCATAGGGATATTCAGCAGTGAAGTATGTAGCACTTAGAACAATTAAGTTCATGGACTTAACTGTCAGACCTCATACATTCTCTACTTTGTTTCGTTGCTGGTTTGTTTTAGATCCAACACTTACTGGATTGTTGCTAACATTTCTCAGCTGGTCTCCCTGCTTCCAGTCTTGCTCTCCCCACCACCACCCCCAGTCCAGGTACCATTCTGAGGCTAGAAAAATCTTTTAGAAATGCAAATCTAGTTACTTCTTAAAACTTCATGATGATTCTTGTGGCTTACAACATAAACCTGTGCGAGGAAGACCAAAGTATACTCCTAAACTTTTGAATTCAGTATTGTAAGTAAGGAAGCCCTGGTGGTGTAGTGGTTAAGTAGTACGGCTGCTAACCGTAAGGTCAGCAGTTAAAATCCACCATGAGCTCCTGGAGCCCCATGAGGCAGTTCTACTCTGTCCCATGGAGCCGCTGTGAGTTTGAATTGACTCGACAGCAATAAGTTTGAGTTTTGGTTGTAAATAATACTAAAAAAACCCCAGAAGCCTATAAAATATTTTGCATTTGTCCTTGTACTTTGGATTGAAATTTTATTTACTATTGAATCCATTACTAATGGGACTTTACAATTATTTATTGTTGGTCTGCCAGTAGCTGTTTAAGACTTAAAGTATGAGACTCTCTAGGCACTTATCAACACTTATTCAACTTAAATTTTTAGTTATGAGTTATGTTCCTTTAATTAATAAGCTGCCTGTCACAAAGGTGTTAGAGAGACTACAATGTTTGTAAGAGGGCCAATTACGGTGCTCTTTTCCTCATACTGCCCTGTTAAGACAAGGAGGTCATATTTGAACAAGATAAAGCACAGGTGGCCATCGCATCCAGAATCAGGCTGTAGGTTGGTCAATGACCTACAAGATGGCTTGGTACCAAGGATCTGCTCTGTCTGTTAGGATGGTGCCTAACAGGTGTGTTGGTAGTGTAAATGATTAATGTACTCCCCTGCTAACCAAAAGGTCAGAGTTTGGGTCACCCAGAACTGCCTTGGAAGAAATACCTGGCAATCTACTTGCAAGGAATCAGCCACTGAAAACTGCATGTATCACAGTTGTACTCTGATACGCTTGGGGTCACCATGAGCTGGAATCAACCTGATGGCAGCTGGGTATGTTAGACCTAGCTGATTCTTTGTCTTCAAGAGAATTGAGACAGAGACCCAGGAGCCAGCTGTAGGTACAGGAGCTGAAAATACACCCTAAGAGAGGGTGGTATGCGTATGCCACTGTGCCCTGAAGCCAGGCATTAACTGAAGTCAATACAGGAAGTATACATACAGCTCCCAGCAGTGTAGCCTGAGCTCTGTCTCATTACCTGTTAACCCACCCAAAAACCCACTGCCATCTGAGTCGGGTCTGACTCATAGCGACCCAATAGGTTGGAGCAGAGTTTCCAAGGAGCGCCTGGTGGATATGAGATGTTCTTTAGATGATGTTTTGTAGGCAAACACATTTGGGAAAGGCCACATCTGTGTTCACTCCTGGAAAGCCACAGGGACTTTGTTAGCGTATTAAAGGCTGAGATTCTTACAGTAAGAAACCTAACATCAGTTGTTTCCCAGAGTTATTTGGCAAAAGAACTCTCACTGGTAATACCTTCTGCAATGCTAGTGTTCAAGTAGGAGCTTGTTTGTGTTTGTGGGTGGAAGCCAAAAGAGGCAGGCGTGGCAGTGGGAACAGAGAGGCTGCTTGTTTACCATGGCCGGGGCCATTAACTCCTGCTTAGGGGGTGACAAGATTTCCTGGTCAGTCAGTGGAGCTGTTTCACACTCTGAACTACCTTCTTGTCATTGTGAGGGGTGGCATAGGTTTGATAGACATGGTGTCACCATAAGTCAGACTCAGCCTGACACAACTGGGTATATTGGACCTAGCCGACTCTTGGTCTACACAAGAGAATTGAGATACAGAGTCAGGAGCTGGTTGTAGGTGCAGGAGCTGAAAATATACACTGAGAGGGTGTAGCTGCTCTTGGCTTGCCGTAATATTTTAGTGCTTATTTCTGTGACTATTCTTATCTCCACTAATTAAGATGGATTGAGGGAGCCTGTTTTTCCTTGTAACTGAGAGTCTGACTAATGTAACAAGATGTTAAATGTGGCTTTCTAGTTTTCTCCCCCAAACAATGGGACAGGTGACAGATGTCCCCATTTCCTCGTGAGATGTAGGACTGCCTATGCAGGGCATGCGAAGCCGCTGTGGAAGTGGTGTTGCCAGCATTAGCGCCACCTGAAGAGCCCCACCAGCACTGACCCTCATGTGAGGAGAAACACTGATGGTGTAGATGGTAAGCACTTAGCTGCTAACCAAAAGGTTAGTGGTTCAAATCCACCAGCGGCTCCTTGGAAACACTGTAAGGCAGTTCTGCTGTGTCCCGTACGGGAGCTGAGTCAGAATCTGCTTGATGGCAATGGGTTTGCTTTTTGTTTTTTTGAACAGGAGGAAGAATCCATCATGGGAATGGCAAGTCAAAATGATTTGAAGACAGAGTGGTCTGTGCCTTCCTGGGGGAGGGGACAGATTGCTTCCCCAGGTTCTTAGGCCAAGTACAGGAAGCTTCAGAGTCAGGGGGGTGTAAGGACTAGTACCTGCTTTTTGCTGGCTAGAGCCAGCAGAGTGAGGTGAGAGGTGCTGGGGACAGAACTGTACTCCTGCTGATGGAGGGCTAAGGTATGAACTGGTGAGGATGTGTGGAAGGAAGTGAGACTTGGCTTACAAAGAGAATTTCCTGGAGGAACAAGTATTAAGAGGCTGGTGGTGGGCAGCAGGAAGCTAGAGGTTGAGGGAAACTGGTGGTGGACAGCTGGTAAGGCCACAGCAGAGTCCACAGGGGAGGAGGTTTAGGGGCAAGAAGGAAGAGCTGTACCGAGGCCTGTTTGAGACTACAACTGTACCGTGTAGGCAAGCTTTGATGTCTCTCTCTTTTCCCCTCCTGCCACTCCCTGAATCCAGGGAAAAGCCAGAGGCAGCAGAAGGACTGGGGGAGGAAGCCTAAAACGTATTGACTCTGCCCCCTCCTCGCCTCCCATCATCTTCACGGCAGTTTTCCCAGCAGAAAGGGCCCCAGTTGGAGTAGTAGAGAAGCTCAGCTTGAATGACGGTTTGGAGATCGGTTACTTGACTAGACTAGAATATGGCATGACAGTGACCGAAGGACTTTCATTATCTGAGTAACTGGAATCCATGAGCCTGGTAGGGCAATGGAGCAAGTCCTTGCAATGAATTTCATAGCCATGCTTTTGGCCTATTTAATTCCACATCCATAAGTGGGAATAGGACAAAGCTAAGTGGCAATTTAAAGTCTTTAAACTGTTTACAACAGTTGGTAAGCAGTGACACTGCTTTCTAAGTAACTAACTATACATGGTCTAAAACATGATCTAATTCTAACATGAAAAACTGTCATCACTTAGACAAAAGCACATGTGATTTCCGCAACCAATTAACATGCAGCAATCAATGAAAATTTACTGAGTAAAGCGCCCAAGCCCTGAGTCAGGTACTTGAGTGACACGGATATGTAAGATCTGGTTCTTGCCCTCAAGAAACATGCTGTCAATAGGAAGAGGAAATGGAATATGTGACTAGTTACCTGCATGAACAAATGCCTCTTTGGCACGAGATCAGAAGAACTGGATGGTGCCCAGCTGCCATTACAGAACACACTGATCAAAGATTTTATGGAGGACTGAGGGAGGTGGGTCCCATTCCTGCTGCACGGTTGTGGTCCCGCTGACCCCGAGGGGGCATACAGGTGGCGGAGTTCTGGGCTTCAGGGGCCCCAGTAAATCGGCAGCGGTGGCGTCCACCGCCAGAGAGGCAATTGAGGAGGCCTCTGGTGGCCGTGCCCAGAGTGACAGAACGAAAGAAGTAGATAATCTTGACAGTATAAAGGAAGCATGGGTTTGTGCAACTGGATCTGACAACCCACCTGTTAATGATAATTCACAGAGAAGTTGTATTTTGTTGATAGCCTTTTTGAGAAATCTCGGAAGGTTTGTGCCAAATGCTTGCCATCTGCTGAAAAAAAGAAGCAGGCAGATGTAAGTATAAAATTATGGAAAAATGGGTTCACAGTCAATGATGATTTCAGAAGTTACTCTGACGGTGCAAGTCAGCTGTTTGTAAACTCCACCAAAAAGGGGGAATTGCCTTTAGAATTACAGGGGACTTTTCATAAAGAGGAAGTGGATGTTAAAGTTGAAGATAAGAAAAATGAAGTGTATGTGCCAAGAAAACCTGTATTCCAGCCCTTCTCGGGGCAGGGTCACAGATTGGGAAGTGCCACACCTAAAATTGTTTCTAAAGCGAGGAGTACTGAAGTAGAGAATGAAAACCATCCGTGTATTGTCCCATTAAACAACCTGGAACCCATCACTAACATACAGGTCTGGCTAGCCAATTGGAAAAGGATTGTCCAGAAATTTCACATTTCTCATAGGGTGAGCCACAGCAAGGACTTCGTTGAAAAATCCCAAGGATCTCAGAGAAGCCCTCCCTTCTCTCTGGCAGCAGCTCTTCCCTTCGTCAGACTGCTGGATGAGACGCTAACTTGGGAAGAAGCTGATTTACAGAATGCTGTAATCATTCAGAGACTCCAGAGAGCAGCTGAGCCTTTCAGAGGACTTTTCTAGCATTGGTTTTAGAGAGATTATGTGAAAAATTTGGAGAGAAATGGTGCTTGTAAGTGGTCATGCAGACAAAATGGGGAAAAAGAATAGTCAAATTCACTGGACTTTTGGTTCAAGCACTAACTCTGAGAAGATTTTTTAAAAGTAAATACAAAATATGACTAGAAACTATACTATGTGAAGTGCACTTTTTCTCAAAGGCTGCTGAGAGAGAATATTTTCAAATACCAGTTAATCAGTATAAGGCGTACTTAGAATAGCTAATATGACGCAAATTAGCAAATACGTTCACAGACCCATTCATTCAAACCACGTTCTTTACCTTCCCAAATGGCAGTGATTTACGAAAGTGGTAGATGTCTTAGATTAAAAATATGACAATAAATTTAAACCTTATAGATTGTAGGCTAATTATTTTATAACTGAGGTAGAATTAAAAGGCTGGAGTATACAGTTTTCAGCACAGATATGCCTTGTCCTGAGAGAATTCTCGGTTTTTATTCTCTAGCTGCCAGATATACCCAAATATTTATCTGGCAGCAGTCAAATGTCTAAGGTACTTTTCTCTCCAGGAACACCAGTCTCTTTCTACTTTAGTTCTTTTGAAAATTAGAGCTTTGGTTTTAGCTGGTATTTGAGATTAGTCATTCATTTGCTGATACCTATTAAGTATCTAATGTCTGTCATCCTATTAATGAGTATCTTTAATTGCATCTCATAAAGTGAGTTTTTTTAATTTCAGACATCAGAGTCAGCCTGTGTATACATTAAAGAACTTTTTGTTAAATTCTGATGCCACCAAGCACACCATGGTTTGTTTATATCTTGGACTTAACTAAAACCAGTCAGACCTGGGTATTTCACTATCAGATTAAATTTCCTTGTCTGAAAATGACAAGAAACTTTTTTGTTGGTGAACTGTTGAGTCCAATTTGCCATGAAGTCTGCATTCAGGGTGTCAAGGCACTAAGTGTGTCCAGTGCTGCCCTGTTTTGGGGCACTGGATGGATGCTGGAAAGCAGCAGTTCTCACACTTCCTGCTCTCATGATCTTGGTTTATGTCAGTTATATCTATCAATATTATACTAAAAAGTTTCAGTGTACTTATTTAATAAGTATATTTCACATTATTTTTATGAAAAAAGCTGTTTTACAAAACAAGAGTTAGTGAGAAAAGCAGCATTGTTTCTTGATTTTTCAAATGTCACTAATGTCTGGCTTAAGGACAGAGATCACATCTCTGCTGCTACATTCGTTCTCTTACAGCAGCACACGTCAGATAGCCACAGAGAACACTATGGTACTCTCATGAGTAAGTGAAAATAGCAAATAACTTCTTGATAAGATTATGAAAATAGTTTGGACCTTACAGATGCCCTAAAATTATCTCAGGGACCCCTCAGAAGTCCCAGAACCACACTTTGAGAACCAGTACTGTAAAGCAATGGTTTATAACAGTTCTCAAGCCTAGTGTAAGAGGAACTTGGGAATCTTTTCAAAATTCACCTCCTGTCGCCTGCCACTCACATTCTGATTCATTGTATTTGGGGTGGATCTCGCATTTCTGCTTTTTAAATTTAAGTGATTCTTAGGGCTTGGCTTAGGTATGGGGTAAAAACCTGGTAAATTCTGCACTAAATGTGCACCTTAATGAAGTAAAACCCACATGCATCACTATAGCCAGTTAAGATTCTCCACGGAAATGGGGCTGCTGGACCTCTTAAGTTTTGATTCTTAGCCCCATAGTTTGTTCTTGGAGTTGTTCCTCTTTGACCAGGAACTAATCAATGACATGACCCTGTTGTATTTCGTATAAATGAGACAAGGCTGGGATGTTCAAATGAAATTTTTATTAGAGGCTCAGGAATAACAAAAGGGAAATATACACCCAGCCAGATGACCAGGCAAATAGAGCTGTGTCTTCTCTTTGTTGTCTGTTTGAGAACACTGCTTTTCCTAGGCCCTGGCCGCTAGTGTGGCAGGCAGGTCCATCTTTTTATTTAGAAGGGAGAGAAAATGAGGGAGAGCCTTTCCCTTTCATCTTTTTCTCTGAGACATGAAGAGGTACATAGTAGAAAATAAGTATTTATTGTTGGCAGAGAAACAAAAGTTAATGTATTCTTTTAAAAGAGTAAAAAATCAATGAACTTTCAGATACAGAAAATAATTATTAATATATGCACAAGAGTCTATAATGTGTTTCATAGAGGTCTGTATTAGTGTAAACTTTTGTAATTTTCATTTACATTATTATAATCAAAAGATGATTTTTCCCTGTACTTCTGTGTAGGGACGTCTCATTAGTAGTGTTCTATGTGTGCATATAGAAAAGCCTCCTCTGCGGATTTTCCTGTTAGCCACAGTATAACTGGAAGGTACATTGGAAATTTTCTTGTGTATACATGTAGAATACACCCCACTGAGGGGTCTAACTACAGAAAGACCTTCTTCAGCAATAATTCTTATTTTGAAACTGTGAATAATATTCTGAATATTGTAATAATGTGAGTAAATACTCTGAAAGATTTTCTAAAGTGAGAATCATTCAGTTAAGATTTTTGCCTGAAAATTAAAAAGTTGTAAATTTAGGGGGGAATGTATGTGTATGTATTTGTTAATTAAATGTATGGATACTCAGATGGGTTGGCTTTGGAAAACAAACTGAAAGTGTCCTTCCGAAGGAAGGAAGACTTGAAGATTAGCATTTTAGACCTGGATTACAGTTTAACCTAAACAGTTGTTTCAAATGTTAATCTGTTTCTTCAAAACCATTGCCAGGAGTAATTAGAGAAATGCAGATTCCAGTTTACTGGGTGAATTACTATGCATTTATCCACATTATGAAAGTAATTTATGTTACGTATAGTCCTCATTCAGTGTGCTTTTTGTTACTTTTTGGTGTGTTGAAAATCTGTGTGCATCTATTTCAGTGCCTTAAAGTCTTTTGAAAGCAATCTTTTGCTAATGGTTAAAGATCTGTTTTCTTAAGAGTGTAATACCGTTCATTAAAAGAGTCTGTGAAATAATTTAAATGCATTTGTCACAAGATAGCTACAAAAAAAAAGATTTTATGGAAAAATCCTAAGCAAAAGGGAAAAAATACAGTACAGAATTTCACATTCTAATGGAATCCAGATTTTCTAGAGCCATGGAGACCAGAAGAATTCCTGAAACTATTGCTGTGAAATACTTTTGAAACCTTAAACCAAAAATATCCTGCGACATCTTCTTAAAACCAAACGATAGCCTAACTGGTAAAGAATGTTTGCCTTGAGTAGACATTCAAGTTTTGTGTAAATTATGTGAGATCAAATTGACAACAGCGATTGGAAAGATTAGATAGGAGTCTTAGGGCTCGGTGAATGTATGTTAATGGGGGAGGAACAACTCACAAAACAGCATAGAAAGGTTGCACACCTCAAAGAATTCTGATCAGTGTCATTAAATTGCACATGTAAACACTGTTGAATTGGTGTGTATTTTGCTATGTATATCTTAACAATGGTAAAAAAATAATAAGAATTGTTTAAAAAAAATTGTCTAGCTTGAGAAGTTCCAGTCTAGCCTGAGGGTTTCTTATTTAGGTTGCCTAAGAATCGCAGTTGGTTGTGGCACTTGTTAAAATGCATCTTCATTTGTAGGTCTGATTCAGCAGATCTGGGTTGGGATCCAGGAAACTGCTTTTTTTTAGCAATTACTTTATTCTGCAAACCATTCACGCGGAAATAATCAACACCACACACCAAAACAACTTGAATGTATTAGGTCAAGTATTAACTGACTGGGAGAAGTTTTCTCTGGAGTCACAGTGTTACCCATTTGGTTAAAACCAAGTTTCTGCCTGTTCTTCATTATATCAAAAGAAAACAGCTTCATAGATTTTTTTTTTTACTCATTTAGACGCGTCTGTCTGGGCTTGTCTGACTTAAAATATAGGGTAAGGAAATTTACTTTGGGGATCCCTGAAGAGGGAGTCCTACAGAGAGAGAGGAAACCATCATCCTGAGCAGCTTCTGAGGACTTGGTTTCTGACAGCTCTACTTTTCCAAGAATCAAGCAGGGTGTAGGGTGGAAGCTGAAGGAGTTTATTGATTTAATGATGGTTAATGATTGACGTGAGCAGTCTAAAGGAGGCCAAGTACTTGATAAGAGAATCTTTACAAAAACACGCACAGCAAAAAGTGGACTATAAATGTACCAGTGGAGAGTTTTTTTTAAGGAGTATGGAATATATGTGTGTTTTTATTGTACTTTAGATGAAGGTTTACAGAATAAACTAGTTTCTCAAAACAATTAGTACATGTGTTTTGTGACAGCTGTTGCCAATTTCACAAAGTGTTTTTTGTTTTGTTTTAATTAAATTTGTTTTATTGTGGTAAAGGACTGTGATGGGTTAAGGTTGTATGACACTTTACTGGGCCAGGATTCTTGGTGGTTTGGTAGGAATGATGTAGTTCGGGAGCTATGCAGTGATGCAGTCGTGTACATAGTGAGAGCCGATATAATGTCATCACTTCTGTGATGAGATCTGTTCTGAACAACCAGTGAGTTGAAGGGCAGTTTTCTTGGAGTTATAGGGGGACTTTCTGGCAAAGCTTGCTGGCCTTTTGCTTTCTCTGGATCCTGCGGCTGGCTCCTGTTCATCTTAACAGTGGTTTTTGCAGCTTGAGTCAATGGCTTTACCTGCCACTAGAATTCATAGCTTCTGTAACTGTTGAGCCTGAGGCCTGCCGTGTATCTGCGGATCTTGCGTTTCCCAGTTCCTGACGGTGCCTGAGTCAGGAGAAGCATCCAGCCTGCCCTATGGACTTGAGACTTTGCAGCCTCTACAACTGCGTGAGCTGTTTCCTCAAAACAAATGTCTCTCTCGGTACACTTCATTGGTTTTGCTTTTCTAACAAACCCAGTCTAAGATGACTGTATATGAGAAAAGCTTTGCCATTTAACTATGTTTATGTGTGCAGTTAGTGACATTAACTCCATTCACTGTGCTACCAATCACCACTAGTCATTTCTAGAGCGTTTACATGGCCCCGAATACAAACTCAGTATGCCTTCAGCAGCAGCTCCCACTTCCTACTCCTTCCAGCCTCAAGTAAATCCAAACCAAACCTGTTGCCACAGTCAATTCAGACTCGTAGTGACCATGTGGGGCAGAGTACAACTGCCGTGTAAGGTTGCCAAGGAGTGGCTGGTGGATTTGAACCGCCAAACTTCAGGTTTGCCACTGAACTCTTAACCTCTGAGCCACTGGGGCTCCCTAACCCCAGATAACCACCGATAAGCTTTTGTCTCTGTGAAGCAGAAAGTTTTAATCCATTTTGCCATTTGTAATGGAAGTTTGGACATGGGTTTGACGTCTCTGTTTGTTTCCCTGATTATATAATGAGGACAGTGTCAAACTTTTTCCCCATAAAGTTGTTGTAAGGAATAATGAAAGAATCTGTCTTTTCAGAACCTAAAAACTCTGTAAAGATGGTTTTCTTTTAATTTAAAGTATGAATTTTGTTGTACATTAAAAATGCAGAATAAATAGTATAAGCTAAATATTATTGCAAGATCCTGGACTTAGTTTAACCCAGCATTACTTTACAGTGTGTTATTTGCATTGTAGTGTTTAGTTTCCTTCCTTATTTACAAGTTTACAAGGGTGATGTAGTAGGGAAGTATTTTAAGAATCTAATACAGTAACAAAGGCTGTTGGAAAATAGAGGTTAGGTGTATTTTTAGAAAGCTGAATAAGATTTTAGAGATGAAACAAGCATGGAGAACTGTGCTTAGCAATGGGCTGGACTTTTGGTTATTAATTTGCTAAGCGGCCCTTGAGCCATGAATGCAGATGAAAATTTATGAAAAATTGACACGTATACTCAAATTGGAGCAATAGCTCACCACAGCCAAGATATGGTGCAATATGATAGTCTTAAATATTTAACATAATGCTGTCCCATATAATTACATGTATGACATTATCTCTAATAGGAGCTGATTAATGAGGGTGACATCAAGCAAAGACGAATGTTAGCGAGTCAGCTCTGATGTTTAGATGGCCACCTGGAAAGTCATTTTTCTCAAAGTCTGTTCCTTATGGATTGTAGAAATGTCAATTGTTTTTGCAGAGTTTCCGTTTCAAGAAGCAGTTAGTCATAATCCCTAGAGATCTCGTCCCTAACAGACTACAATAAAATTTAGACTTAATGGTGATGACATTTTAGACCTAAATTACTGCCTTCTTGGTTTAAATAATTACCTTTCTATGCATATGTGAGGGGTTTGCAGATTTTTCACTCCATTCCTGGCTTTTATCTCATCTGCCTATTTGACTGTTTTGTTGTCCTTCGGAGCTGGATACAGGAGGCTGCATTTCTAATTTTCTGCTTAACATTCTTCTGCTTGTTGCCAGTGCTTTTATGGTAATTACGAAAATACTTTTTCAGCATATTCTACTCAGAGGCCATTTCTGGCTGTGTATTTCTGTCTTCATTTTAGTGCTGAATAACCACCATGCATTGGTTTATCCTGGTCTTTACACAGTTCCTCTGTATTTCTTTACTGTAGTTCTCAAATGTGACACCGTAGTTTTAGAGCCCTTTAACCACTTCCCCTCTGTCAGTTTGCGGTACTGTGGCAGCACGTGTGTTACCGTGATACTGGAACCTATACTACTGGTGTTTTAGGGTCGTGAACTCTGGTGGCATGGTGGTTAAGTGCTATAGCTGCTAACCAAAAGGCTGGCAGTTCAAATCCACCAGATGCTCCTTGGAAACTCTATGGGGCAGTTCTACTTTATCCTGTAGAGTTACTGTGAATCACCATTGACTTGACAGCACAGGATTTGGTTTGAGTTTTTTTTAATGGTGAACAGGTTTCAGCACTGCTTTCCGACTGAGGCAAAGTAGGAGGAGTAGTCAGGCAATCTACTTGTTAAAATTAACCAGTGAAATTCTTATGGATCGCAACAGAACATATATACATTCTGTTTCCAATATGTGTATACACATGTCTTGACAACACTGGTGGTGTAGTTGTTAAGAGCTGTGGCTGCTAAACAAAAGCTCGGCAGTTTGAATCCATTCTCTCTGTGGGAGTGTTCTGCTCCATCCTATAGGGTTCCTATGAGTTGGAATCAACTTGCTGGCTTTGGGTTTGTGTATCTTTATTGTGCCTTAGGTGAAGGTTTACAGCTCAGGTTAATTTCTCACTAGAAAATTTATGCATGTGTTGTCTTGTGATGTTGGTTGCAATCACTACAATGTGACAGCACCCTCCCCCTTGCCACCCTGGATTCCCTGTGACCATTTGACCAGTTCTTGTACCTTCCTGCCTTTTCATGCTGCTTGTGGGTAGCAGTTGCCTGTTTAGTCTCATATATCTGAAGGAACTAAAAAGGATGTTTCTTGCATGTGTTGTTTTTTGTTTTATAATCTTGTCTGATTTTTGTGTGAAAAGTGGGCTTTGGGAATGGTTTCAGTTCTGGGTTAATGGAGTGTCAGGGGGCCATAGTTTCAAGGGTTCCTCATCTTTTTCAGACCGTTAAATTTGTTTGTTTTTTATAATGGGAATTTGAATTCTGTTGTATGTTTTTTTCCTGCTCTATCTGGGACTCTATGTCGTGTTCTCTTCAGAGTGATCATTGGTGGTGGTTGGGCACCGTATTGATTTCCTGGTCTCAGGCTGGTGGAGTCTCCGGTTCAATTGATTCTGTAGTTCCTTGGGCTAGTATTTTCCTTGTGTCTCTGATTTTCTTTATTCTGCTTTTCCCCAGGTAGGATGGGACCAATAGCTGTATCTTAAGTGGCCACTTTTAAGACCCCAGATGCTACTCATCAAAGTGGGATGTAGAGCATTGTCTTGATAAACTGTGTTATGCCAGTTGACCTAGATGCCCTCTGAAACTGTGGTTCCCAACTATGCTGTCCCTTGAAGTGTTTGGTTGTGTCTAGGAAGTGTCTTTGCGTTCGCTTTGGTCCACTGTGCTAACTTCACCTGCATTGTCTGTTGTCCATACTGTCACCAAAGTTGACTCTTGTCTACTATCTGGTTAGTGATTTTCTTTTCCCACTCTTTTTTTTTTTTTATTGTCATTGAGTGAACGTGTACTATCCAGTTCAAATCTGCATGCCCACCCATCTGCAGCTCCTTCTGCTCTCCTTGCCTGGTGACCTCACGCTCCTCCTTTCTGTTCTGTTCATGTCATAACATCTTAACAATCTGCTGTCCCCTCCTCTCCTCCCTCTGCACTCTCCTGTAGTAGGAGGCCAGTAGTATGGCATCCTGTAGATGCACAGAACCACAAAGTACACGCATGCCATGGTCACTGTGTGTCCCCGAGTCCAATCCATTCCTGTCTGAAGAGTTGACCTTAGTAATGATCTATGATCAGGGGCAGCATCAAGTCTAGGGGTCATGCTCCCAGGGGAACCCCTAAGCATTCAGACTTTCCCACTCTTATAACCATCAAATAATGATTTTTTTTTTTTTGGTGTTTAAACCCTTCCTTAAGTTTTTATAACAGTGGTCTCATACAATGTTTGTTTTTTTGTGACTGACTGAAACCCTAGTGGTGTAGTGGTCAACAACTGCAGCTTCCAAGCTAAAGGTCCACAGTTCAAATCCACCAGGCACTCCATGGAGACCACATGGGGTACTTTTACTCTGTCTTGTAGGGTTGCTATGAGTCAGAATCCACTCCATCGCAATGATTTTTTTAAAAAAAATTTCATTCAATATAATGCCCTCCGGATCCATCTGTGTTGTGAGCTGTTTTGTGGATTCCTCATTCTTTATTGCTGTGTAGTATTCTATTGTGTGGAATAATTTGTTTATTCATTCATCTGTTGCTGGGCATTTAGGTTGTTTCCATCCTTTTGCTATTGTGAGTAGTGGTGCAGTGAGCATGAGCATGTGAGCACATGTCTGTTTGTGTGATGGCTGTTATTTCTCTTGGATGTATTCTTAGGCATGGGATTGCTGTGGTATTTCTATTTCTAGCTTTTTAAGAAGTGCTGTATCATTTTCCTAAATGACTGTACCATTTTACATCCCCACTCCAGTTTGTAAGATTTCCAATTTCCTCACAGCCTCCCCAACATTTGTTATTTTGTGTTTTTTTGGATTAGTGCCCACCTTGTTGGGGTGAGATGGTATCTCATTGTAGTTTTGATTTGCAGTTCTCTAATGGCTAATGGAAAACCCTGGTGGCATAGTAGTTAAGTTCTGTGGACACTAACCTAAAGGTCAGCAGTTTGAATTCCTGTGGCGCTCCTTGGAAACTATATGTGACAGTTCTACTCTGTCATATGGGGTCACTATGAGTTAGAATTGAGTCGATGGCAATGGGTTATGCGTTAATGGCTAATGGTCATAAAGATTTCCTCCTGTGTCAGTTAGCCACCTGAATGTCATCTTTGGTGAAGTGTCTGTTCGTATTCTTTGACTGTTTTGAGTTAGAATATTTGTCTTTTTTTGTTGAGGTGTTGCAGTGTCTTGTAGATTTTAGAGATTAGGTGCTGCTCTGATTTGTTGTAGCCCCCAATTTTTTCTGTCTGTAGGCTATCTTTTACTCTTTTGGTGAAGTCTTTTCATGACCATAAGTGTTTTATTTGTGGAAGTTCCCAGTTATCTAGATTCTCTTCTGGTATTTGACATTGTTAGTTATGGTTTATTTACTATTTATGCCATGTATTAGGGCTGCTAGCACTGTCCTTATTTTTTCTTCTGTGATCTTTATTGTTCTAAATTTTATATATAAATCTTTGATCCATTTTGAGCTAGTTTTTGTGTATGATGTGAAGTATGGGTCCCTCTTTCATTTTTTGGCAGGTGAGTATATAGTTACGCCAGCACCACTTGTTAAAGAGACTGTGTTTTTCCTATTTAGTGAATTTTGGGCCTTTGTAAAATATTAGCTGCTCATAGGTAGATAGATTTGTATCTGGGTCCTCAATTCTGTTTCACTGGTCTATGAGTCTGTTGTTGTACCAGTACCAGGGTGTTTTGACTACTGTGGTTGTATAAAAGGTTCTAAAATCAGGTAGTATGAGGCCATTCAGTTTGTTCCTCTTAGTAATGCCTTACTTATCAGAAGTCTTTTCCCTTTCCAATGTAAAGTTGGTGGTTAATTTCTCCATCTCGTTAAAAATTGTTGTTGGAATTTGGATTGAGATTTTGTTGATTCTGTAGAATTCAGATTTTCACAGTATTGAGTCTTCCTATCCATCGGCAAGGTATGTTGGCCTCTTGGTTTCTTGCAATAGTCTTTTATAGTTTTCTTTGTATAGGCCCTTCATTCTCCAGTTAGATTTATTCATAAGTATTTTATCATCTTGGGGGCTATTGTAAATGCTATTGATTTAGTGATTTCCTCTTTGAAGTTCTCGTTTTAATGTAGAGGATCCAACTGATTTTTGTATGTTTATCTTGTGTTCTGCAACTTTGCTGAAATCTTCTGTAGTTCCAGTAGTTATCTTATGGATTCTCTGTACATAAGATAATGCCATCTATGAGTAGGGATGCTTTTACTTCTTCCTTACCAATTTGGATGCATTTCCCTTTTTCTTTTTGCCTTATTGCACTGCTGAGGACCTCCAACACTATGTTGAGTAAGTGTGGGGATAAAGGACATCCTTGTCTGCTTCCTATTCTCTAGGAGTATGCTCTCAGTCTTTTTTCATTTAGAATTATGCAGGCTATGGCTTTGTATAAACGCTTTTTGTTATGCTGAGGAATTTCCCTTCTCTTTCTATTTTTTTTTGAGATTTTTTTTTTTATAGGGAATGGGTGTTAGACTTTTTCAAATGCCTTTTCTGCATTGATTGATAGGATCATGTGGTTCTTTTGTTTCATTTATGTGATGACAACATTGATTGATTTTTCTCATGTTGAACCATCCCTACATACCTGGTATGAATTCTACTTGGTCATTACGTATTACTTTTTGTATATGCTATTGAATTCTACTGGCTAGAATCTTGTCGAGGATTTTTGTGTTTATGTTCATGAGGGATATTAGTTTGTAATTTTCTTTTTCTCTTGCAATGTCTTTACCTGGCTTTGGTATCAGGGCTATGCTGGCTTCATAGAATGAGCTTGGGAGTATTCCTTCCTTTTCTATATTCTGAAATATCTCTAGTAGTTCTAGTGTTAACTCTTCTTTGAAGTGGAATATTACCTGATGTAGTGCTGGACACTGAGCTCCCTTAGGTTCAAAGGCACTCCAGATATGCAGTGGCTTCCACAATGATTTCAAACATACCAATGATTCTGAAGATGGTGTCAGACTGGGCAACATTTTCTTCTGTTATAGCTGGAGTTGCTATGAGTTGGAGCCAATTTGATGGCAACTAACAACAACAAAGCTGTTTCCCACGCTATGGGAATCATTTCATTCTTGATGCTCTTCCTTGTTAATGAATCAGCTTCCCACTTCACATGCATGGACTTGTGCACCACCTCTCTGCTTGTGTCCTTCTTCAAAGGCTACTGAAAGAGTTCACTTTAGGAACTTTTTCTTAAACAGAGTGTCATGAAAAGAAAACTTTGAGCAAGGTACTATACACCTGATTTCTTGTGGGTCTTAGCACCCAATGGAAGGCTCTCCTCTACGTCTTCTATGCTTAATGCTTAGCATTGTTGGATAGGGCAGTGAGCTGTGGTGATGAGAGAGGCTACGTCAGTCTCTGGAAAATTTACCCTGAACTTGCAAGCCAAAGGAGGGTGCTCAGAATGAGATGGGAGCATTCTTCTAGCTGGTGAATGAGAAGTTTCCTCAAAGAATTTCCCAGGGTTGTCAGAATGAAGTCCTCAGTGTTTCCCATAGCAAGCTCTTTCTTTGAGGCCACTTCTGATTGGACCACAGTGTTCTCATATAGTACACTGAAGTCATGATGAAGTCAGAGTGGAATTTACTCTGAATAATACTGCTGCCATTTTTTTGGTTGTTGTTCTGAAAACTCATTGTAAGTTATAACAGTAATTATAAGAAGCAGTTTTTAAACTCACAAACTTCTGAAACAGTGGACTTTAAGCAATCCAGTGATAGGACCTAGGTTCTTTGGGAGGCATTGGTGAAATAGAAAATGCAGAGAATCCCTCTTTGAGGCTAAATTTCTTGGTGTTAGTACTGCTGTATGCACAGAGGTCTTTTTGTTTGGGACCTGTGGCTTGTTAAAGAATGAAAAGACTCCAGTCTCCTTTTTTGTGATGGCTATTATCTCTTGTACTCATAGAATACTGTATCTTTAAGAGTATAAAGTTAGAATATGGGAGTATTGCTTACATTTTTACTAAATCCAATAAAATACATTCAATAATCAAAAGGAATTTGTTTTTATTTCAACTCTCTAATCAATCTATTCCCATTTTCCCAAACTTTCCTTCAAGGCCATCTTATACAGTGAAACCTATAAGTGCCAGAACTCAATGAGGCTGTATTAATTATCTAGTGTTGCTAAAACAGAAATACCACAAATGGGTGGCTTTGGAAAACAGAAATTGATTCTCTCATTTTAAGAGGCTAGAAGTCTAAATTCAGAGTGCCAGCTCTAGGGGAAGACTTTTTCTCTCTGTTGGTTCTAGGGGAGGGTCTTTATCCCCTTTTGACACCTGTGGGCCTGATGCTTCATGGAGATCTCCTTGCGTCTTGGCATCAGTGTTTCCCTGGGTCTTACAGGGTCTTAGCACAGGGACCCAGGATCTTGAGAACATACTCTGCTCCTGACTCTTCTTTCTTGGTGGTGGTAAGATGCCTCCCCCATGCTCACTTTTGTCTCCTTTTGTGAGATAAAAGGTATGACTGAAGCAAGGGTGTGACTTGAGTATGAGTGTGATTTAAGTAAGAGTGTGATGTAAGGGAGGGTATGATTCAAGTCACACACTTTTTTGTAAAGCTGTGAGTCAGGATACACCCCACACTGATCCTGCCTCATTAAATGTAGAGGTTAGGAAGATAACTACATCAGATCACAGAATGGAGGACAGCCACACAATACTGGCAATCATGACCCAGTCAAGTTGATACAGGTTTTGGGGGTAGGGAGCACAGTCCAACTCATGACAGATTGCCTTGTTTTTCTGGGTCTCATGATTTGTCCACCTTTGATAGGGAGCTTACTATTGCTTTCTATTAAGAAGACTAAAGTCTTCAGTATGGATAACACTTCCACATAAAGAAAACAAGAAGTTTCACAACTGAACCAGTAAGTAGCATCATGATAAATGGAGAAAATAACTGAAGTTGTCCAAGGTTTCATTTTACTTAGGTCCACAATCAATGCCCATGGAAGCACCAATCACAAAATCAAATGATGTGTTATTGCATTAGGCAAATCTGCTGCAGAAGACTGCTTTAAAATGTTAAAAGGCAAAGATGTCACTTTGAGGACTAAATGGGGCCATGATATTTTCAGTTGCATCATATGCATGTGAAATTTGGAGAATGAATAAGGGAAACTGAAAAAGAATTGATACCTTTGAATTATGGTGTTGGCAAAAAATACTGAGTAGCCCATGGACTGCCAGAAGAATGAATGAATCAATTTTGAAAAATGTACAGCCAGCATGTTTTTTCAGAAGAGAGGATGGTGAGACTTTGTCTCACAGAATTTGGAGATGTTGTTGGGAGGGACCAGGCCTTGGAGATGGACATCATGCGTGGTGGAGTAGAGGGTCTGTGAAAGAGAAGAACCTCGGTGAGACAGATGGACACAGTGGCTGCAGTGATAGGCTGAAGCATAGACACAGTTGCGATGGTGGCACGGGACTGGACACTGTTTTGTTCTGTTGTACATAGGATCACTGTAAGTTGGAACTGACTGGGCAGCTCCTAACAACAGTATTTTGTTTTAGTTTTGAGTTTTCCTTCTCAGTAGCTAGTTCCAGCTTTGGTAGGTTTTGCTGCAGCTGGGAAGGAAAAGGATGAGGATTTATTTTCAAATGATTTGTTTCCTGCAACTGCTCACCTTCCCAGCTTCTTTTGGTACTCCTACGTTTAGCTCGTGGTAGCTTTTTATAATTTGCAAGTTGAAGTCCTTAAAAACCAAGAAACATTGAAATGACTGTCAATTTTTAAAATGAGTAATTGTTGAGTACCTGCTATAAACTGAGCACTTTGAACATAAGGTCCCATGCCAGTAAGAATCTTACAGTCTATTGGGCTGTCAGTTACGTAAACAAATGATTTTTATTACAATTAATTAAATTGTTTTAATGATGCTATATATCAGGATTGATGGTAACACAGGAAAAATGGAACTCGTAAGTTGATCTGGGGAATACAGAGAAGGCTTCCCAACTGTCTTCCAGTAGGAATGTTGTGGTATGTAGTATAAGGAGGCATTGACATAGAGATGGCAAGGGACGACAGCCAAGTTGAAAGAATGGCATGTGCAGAGGCCCCATGGCTTTGGAGGACATGACATGCTCAGAGTTTCTACAGTAGTTTGGTATGTTTGAAGAATCTGCTGGGAGGTAGAGTGCAGGAAGAAATAAGGCTGGAAAGGAAGGCAAGATAAACATTATGAAATGATTTGAATACTGAGGAAAGGAAGTTATTAGATTCTATCTTGGAAGTACTGGGTAGCCACTGAAGAATTTTGATCAATGTAGTGCTGTGATCAGGTTTTTATATTAGAAAAATCTACATTGATGGAACTGTGGAAGACAGATTGGAGGACTTTCTGTTGGCTAGGACTCTTTTGGTCACAGATAGCAGAAACTATATGCAAACTGGAGTGTGAAGCATTTGAGTAGTACAAATAGTTAATGTACTCAGCTGCTAACCAAAATGTTGGAGGTTTGAGTCCATCCAGAGGCACCTCGAAAGAAAGATCTAGCTAAATATTTTGGAGGGGCAGCCATTGAAAACACTGGAGTACAGCTCTACTCTGACAAACATGGGGTCATCATAAGTTGGAATTGACCTGATGGCAGCTTATTTATTTATTTTTGAGTGAAAATGTACATTCACATGTAAATTTACATGCCCCCCTATATGCAGCTTCCACTGCTCTCCCTGTCCGGTGACTGCACCCTATTCCTCTCTGCTCCATACATGTCTCATCCTCCCAACAGCCTTCTTTCCCCTCCTCTCCGTCCACTCCCCTTCCTCCAGCCAGAGGTCAGCAAGATGATATCCTATAGATGTATAGAACCATAAAGTGCCTCCAATATATGGTTGCTCTGCATTGCCAAGTCCAATCCATTCCTGTCCAAAGAGTTGACCTTTGTTATATGATGGCAGCTTATTTTATTTTTTAAGTTTAATCTTTTTTTTTTTATTATGACTGAGTGAAAATGTACATTCCTATATAAATTAACATGCCCACCTATATGCAGCTTCCACTGCTCTCCCTGCCTGGTGACAGCACACTATTCCTCTCTGCTCCATACATGTCTCATCCTCCCAACAGTCTCCTTTCCCCTCCTCTCTACCCACTCTCCTTCCTCCAGCCAGAGGTCAGCAGGATGATATCCTATAGATGCATAGAACCATAAAGTGCATCCAATATGTGGTTACTCTGCATCGCCAAGTCCAGTCCATTCGTGTCCGAAGAGTGGACCTTCATTATGATTTATGGGCAAGGGCAGCATCAGGGCCAGGGGCCATGCTCCCAGGAGAACCCCAAAACCACTGGACTATCAATTGAGATCTTTTAGTGGAGATGTCAGGGTGCACCCCTTTTTATTCTTGTGTTGCCAGTGAGATTCAACTTAGTGAGCTCCATTGCGGCTATCACTGGTGGTAGCAGTTTATTTTTTTTTAAAACACTAACTCAAGCTAAAATGGGAACATGTTATAAAGTTACGGGGGAAGTCACATATGTAGCTATAGGTATATAACTGGGAATTTGTGAATGGAACATGGGAAACCCAAGAAATTTAATCATTTTCACTCTTCCTAAAACTTCAGGGAAGTCACTGGTCTTGACTGAAGAGCACCACAGCTGGACTAGCAACCATGGCAGGGAGACAGAGATGTGTGACTATACAGACGAGGTGGTTGGGGACCCTGTTGGATACTGAGGGCAATTCCCAGAGGAAAACAAATCTTAACTACTGTCAAGATTAATGCCAGCCTTGTTGGGGCAGGATGGTATCTCACTGAAGTTTTAATTTGCATTTCTTAAATAGCTGATGATCATGAGCATTTCCTCATGCATCTGTTAAGCCACTTGAATATCTTCTTAGGCAAAATGAGTTTTAATATCCTTTGCTCATTTTTAAATTGGATTATTTGTCTTTTTGTTGTTGAAGCTCTGCAGTATCTTGTAGATTTTAGAGATTAGATGTTGATTGGATTTGTCATAGCCAAATTTTTTTCCCAGTCTGTAGGTTATCTTTCTACTCTTTTGGTGAAGTCTTTGGATGAGCGTAAGTGTTTGATTTTTTAGGAGTTCTATTATCTGTTTTCTGGTGTTTGTATATCATTAGTAATGTTTTGTACTCTGTTTATGCCTTGTTTTAGGGCTCCGAGGGTTGTCACTACTTTTTCTTCCATGATCTTCATCATTTAAGATTTTACATTTAGATCTTTGATCCATTTTGAGTTAGTTTTTCTGCATGGTGTGAGATACGGGTCTTGTCTCTTGTTTTGGCAGATGGATATCCAGTTATGCCAACACCATTTATTAAAGAGACTGTATTTTCCCCAATTTATGGACTTTGGGCTTTTGTCAAATATCATCTGCTCATAGGTGGATGATGTTATATCTGGATTATTGATTCTGTTCCATTGATCTATGTGTCTATAATAGCATTTTTGTACCAGTACCAGGCTGTTTTGACAACTGTTGCAGTGTAATAGGTTCTAAAGCCAGCTAGTGTGAGGCTTCCCACTGTGTTCTTCTTCAGTAATGCTTTACTTATCCAAGAAAGCCCTTTATTTCTACAAAATGGCTCTGAAATTAAGTTAAAAGATGAAAACAGGAAAAGCTAAAAAAAATCAAACTTGTTGCTCTTAGGTCGATTCTGACCCATGGTGACTCTAGATGACAGTGTAGGCTGTCTCACAAGATCTCCAATGAGCAGCTAGTGGATTAAAACTGCTGGCCTTTGGTTAGCAGCCAAGCTCGTAACTATTGTCCTGTCAGGCCTCCATAAAGACAAGAAGCCCCCACTAAATTCAGTCTTTGTGGTCATTTAAGATTCCTGTTACAGCTCAGCTTGAAAGTTGTCAAGCTATTATTTGCTGACAAGATAAAGTAGATTTTATTTAGAGGGCAAAAGGAGAGTTCCAGGTTTCTGTACTTCTGGACTATAGAGCTCTGAAAAGCTTAGTGATGGTGGCAGCTGCATCCTGTGACCAGAATCAGCCAGCCTGTGTGATGCCACACAGATGGCAGGTAGGAAGGAGCAGGAGGACGGCTCTGAGAAGATTAAGTAGTTCACACTCTGTCCCCAGGGAAGGAGAGGATCAGGTGTCCCTGCTGACCTGGAGGAAAGAGAGAGATTGGGCTCAGGTAGTAGAACCAGTTTAACATCCTGTTGGCAACTTCCCCTTTCCTGTTGGCATCACCTCGATGGCAATTGGTTTTAATTTGGGTAATGCAGTTAGTTGGGGGGGGGGGTGGGTTGTAGTTTAGGAAGTGTAAGCGTTGGAACTGGTACGCTTCAACCCCTTCCCCCATGCATCAGTTTTTCTGTGGCATCACATCAAAGAAAAATAGCTTCTGTCTGGTGATTTGCCTAATACCAGTGCTCTAAAGACCTGTTTGTTCCAAATCTGCCCTCTTCCATACTTACCTGATGTTACCACAGTATGTTGATGAGAGGAGTTAAGAAGCTCACAGCTGCATTGATAGAAAACTTTATACCAAAAGCCAGCACAAGCTAAGAGAGGATCCAGTTGTCTTCCTGACTAGATCAACAGTCCTTGTTTGTAGGACTGGATCGTTTTCCTGTTGGGTGTTGAGTATTCAAGTTGGCACTTTCTATCTGTAGAGTGAACTTCCTGTGGCATTGTCCAGTGGCTCTGACAGGGAAGGAAATGTGTCTTCTTATTTGCTAAGGGAGGCCTCCACACACAGGGAGTCTGGGGTCCGTGCACCTGGGCATGACCGAACATGATGCTTCCCCGTTCTTCTGGAGGGATGCCTCACAGAGGGGCACTTCTCTCCTCAGCCAGCCATTCGTGAAGTCCAGGATATCTGCTAGGTGTGGCAGCAGCCTTCGGGTTCTAAGCTCCTCTCTGAAGCTTGGGGAACACAGCTGTGGAATGGAGGGTGTGGCCTCCTGTGCTGAGGAGGTGCACGGTTGGCCACTCTTTAGTGGCTGCAAAGCCTGCTGTTGCACTTGGAGGCTCAGTCTCTTTCTGTGATCCAAGAATATGGGTCAGTTTAACGAGCATTACCTCTCCTCCAGCTGTAGGCCAAGTGCTACACTAGGCTCTAAGTAAGTTTAAAGGCAAAGAAGATACTGCTTAACAGTGACAATGGTAGCTAGTGTTTACGAAGTGCAGGGCATTTACCAGACTCTGTGCTTAGGTTTTATATATATAATTTCATTTAATCTTTGCCACATTTCTATGAGATGGTTACAACATTGCCCATTTTACAAGAAAGTAAGCAGGTTCAGGTAGGTTTACAGTTGCCCTAGTCATGTAACTTATCATGACGTAGGTCTAACTCACAGTTCCCTTTTCTTTACGACTACCCTCTGCTGGCATTCAGCAGGTAATTAGAGTTCCCTGGGCCTTCAGGCTTCCTCTAAGAATGTTTTATGATATTGAGTTAATGCTAGGTTATTGGTTTGTTCCAAGTTTAGGAAGCAATGTGCAGCTGAAATTTAATTAGGGGTGTGTGTCTCTGTTTGTGAAAAAGAGACAGATGGCAAGGGAGAGACTGAGATAAAGAAAGACAGAGAGGATGAGAGAAAAAGACCTGGGGGAGAAAGGAAGCGAGAAAGATGCCCTAGACTGACAGACTTAGCAACCAATCCACTGATCCAGTTTCTTATTTCCTTAGTCTTCATAGTGAATCCAGTATAGGTAGTCCCTGACTCAGGACATATTTCAGTTACAATGAACTATACTTATGATCACATTTTTTGGGATACATCTTATTGTTACTATTACTAAACACCGTATTGCAGCATGTATTTTGCTGATGTTATCCTTCTCAGATGTTCACTGATAGATGTTAAATTTTATGATGTTCTCTTCAAAACACTGCCATATAGATTTAGTTTTCTAAGCTAAATCAGAGGCTTCAGTTGGTTGAAAACATGGACCCAAATGCTGATCACTTTGCTAAAGCTGATAGACAGATTCAGGAAGCAGTGAGATGTTACTGCAAAATATATGAAGAAAAAAAGAAAAAGGGCTATACAGACAACTTTTGCTAGGTTTCTGACTAGAAATGTCATCTTCATTCTCAGGGGTAATCCATATGATCGAGAACCTTTCACAAGTGGAGTTATTACTGCAGCTGACAAAATGCCAGTGTCATCCAACTCTTCTTCATCATCACAGGAAATTTTTATATTTTGTAATGTATATATTAAAATATATCTGTAAGTTTATATGTTAGTATTTCCAACCTCCAAAGACAGATAAAGATTGGATTTATAAAGATACTGATATTATAAGGAAATAATAAAACTAATATATATATATATATATATACATATATATATACACTCGACTATGTCAGAACCAAAGTATAACGGAGCTGTCTGAAGGATCCCTGGTAGTTTGATGGTTAAAGTATTTAGCTGCTAATCAAAAGGCCAGCTGTTCAAACCCACTATTTGATCCAAGAGTGAAAAGATTTGGTGATCAGCTACCTCAAGATTACAACCTAGGAAACCCTAGGTTGCAGTGAGTCAGAACTGACTGATGACATGCTTTCCTATAGGGTTGCAATGAGTCAGAACTGACTGATGACATGCAACAACATAATTCTTACCTGTTTATTGTGAAGGAGTGTGAGTGATGAGCAGTGTCAGCGCTGTAGTGTGCTATGGTGAATATAAAAGACATCCCCAGGATTTGGCAAGTGAAGTACAGAGAAATCTGAAATGAAAGTATTAAAAAAGATTTTATTCCTAACAATTTTGTGTTTTGCTTTTTCTTTCTAATAATCAGAACACAATAAAACCATTATTTAAATGTGTCTTATGTATGTGACATAAGACAGCAAGCATAATCTTTGGAGCTGGACTGATGAAATTCACATCCCAACTCCTTGACTTACTAGTTGTGTGACTTTGGTCAAGTTACTTAATTTCTCTGAGCCTCAGTTTTCTCTTCTCTAAAATGGAAATAATAACAGTACTTATTTTGTGGCATTCTTTAAGAAAATGATGCACAATTAGCTTTAGCCATTTTTGGTCTATGAATGAGGTTGGTAAAATTCAATTTCAAGGGTTTAATGAACTCATCTGCTGTTAAGATGCAGCAGCTGTATTGTCCTACTTTTAGGACTTAGAGACCTAGTTTCAGGGCGAACTCTCCCCAGTTCCTGTGATGACCTGGAATCCTGGCTCTCCTGCCTACAGTTTGCTTTCCAAGCAGCCAGTATTCCTGTGGCTAATGATTTCTGGGTCCAGAAAAGCCCTACTTAGAATTCCATTATGGGTGTGCTCTATTTATTGTGTTCCTGCCTGGGATCTGTTTTTAATGATTAATGAAAAGAGAGACAGAAATAGAATTGAGAATCCAGATAGAACATCATCCACCTATGAGGAGCTGATATTTGACAAAGGTCTAAAGTTTGTAAAGTAGGGAAAAGACAGTCTCTGTAACAAATGATATTGGCATAGTTGGATACCTATCTGCAAAAATGTGAAACAAGATCCATATCTCATGCCATGTACAAAAACAAATTCATAAAGGATTAAAGAACTACATATAAAACCTAAAACAACAAAGATCATGGAAGAAAACACATAGAGACAACACTGAGCCATAATACACAGCATAGACAAAATAAAGAATATTACTAACTATGCATAAACAGCAAAAGAGAAAATAGGTAACTGGGAACTCCTAAACACTGAACACTTATGCTCATCCAAAGCCTTCATCAAAAGAGTAAAAAGACTACCTCCAGACTGGGAAGGAATTTGTGGCTACAGTGAATCTGAGCAGTGTCTATCTCCGTAATCTATAAGGTACTGTAGAACCTTAACAAGAAAATGACAAGTAACCCATTTAAAAAATGGGCAAAGGAATGAACAGGAACTTCACCAAAGAAGATACTCAAGCAACTAACAGATTAAAAATGCTCATGATCATTAGCCTTAGAGAAATTCTAATTAAGATTACATGACATACTGTCTCACTCCAATAAGGATGGCATTAATCTCCAAAACACAAAATAATAAATGCTGGAGAGGCTGTGGAGAGACTAGAACACCTATGCATTGCTGTTGGGATTGTAAAATGGTAAAACCACTTTGAAAATCAATTTGGTACTTTATTAAGAAGCTAGAAATAGAAATACCGTATGATCCATTAATTCCACTTCTTGGAGAAATAAGGGCTGCCACCTGAGTAAATACATGCGCATCATCACTGCAGCACTGTCCACAATAACAAAAAATGCGATCAACCTAGGTGCCCATTAACAAAAGAGTGAGCAAACAAACTATGGTATATATACACAATGAAATGCTATGCAATGATAAAGAGCAATGATGATCTTAGGAAACAGAGTCATCTGGAGGACATTATGTTGAGTGAAGCTAGTCAGTTGCAAAAGGACAAATATTGTATAATATCACTATTATGAAGACCTAAGCAAAGGTTTAAGCACAGAGGAAATTAATCTTTGGTGGTTACAAGGGTGAGGAGGGAGGGAGAGGGATATCCATAGATTAAGTAGTAGATCGGAGCTGAGTTAGGTGAAGGAAGTCACAGCACACAGTGGAAGGGAGGTTAGCACAACTGAACTACATCAAAAGCTAAAAGGCTTTCTAAATACAAGCCAACGTTTTGAAGCATAGAGTAGCAAGGACAGGGGTCTGGGGACCACTTTCAGGGGATGTCTATGCTAATTGGCATTGCTCAGCTTTTTTAAAGAAAATATTCTGCATATCACTTTGGTAAGTGGCATCTGGGTCTTAAAAGCTAACAAGTGGCCATTAAAGTAGCATCAACTGGTCCCAATCCACCTGGAGCAGAGGAGACTGAAGGACATAAAACACCTGAGGAAAATGAGCCCAGTAGACAGAATGTGCCATATTAATCCAGAGACTACATCAGCATGAGACCAGATGAACTAGATGGTACCTGGCCACCACCAATGACTGTCCTGCAGGGAACACAACGTAAAGTCCTTGAAATATCAGAAGAAGAATGAATGTGAAGCACTAGAACTCCATTAAAAAGACCATACTTGATGGTCTATCAGACTGGAGGATTCCCTGAGGACATGGCCCCTGAACTGTCTGTGAGCCTGCAGCTGAAATCACTACTGAAGCCAACTCTTCACACAAATATTGGACTGGACTATAAGACATAGAGTGATGCTGGCAAAGAATGTGTCCCTTGGCTTAAATATATACATGAGGCTATCTGAGCAGCTCTCATCCAGAGGGGAGATAAGACGGTGGAGGGGGACAGGAGTTGCTTGAATGGATGTGGAAAGTAGGAGAGTGCTGTTATTGGGGGCAGGTGGGAGCAGAGAGCAGTTAGAGTTGTGTGGTAGTGTGTATAACAAATTGGATTGTAAGCTTTTACTTAAAGTACAATAGAATATGTGGAAAAAAAGAAAGGAAGATGGAAAATCACTTAGGTAAAATTTGCCCTGCAAAGAAATCAGACCATCTTAGTCCCACCTTATTCCCTTCAATTGTCACTTCCCAAACACGCTGAGCCCTTCCACAGGTTGCAGTATTTGCTGACATGGTTCTCTCTGCCCAGAATTCTTCCCTTCAGTTCTCTGAGATGTCCATCTGTCAAAAGTCTAGGAAATGGTTTGAGTGACTTGTCTCAGTACCCATACTTCCCTCATCTGTAGATCGCAGCACCTTTGAAACGTCTCTATTATGGCAGTGATCACAGTCTCTGTCTCTGCCTACCCTGGTAGCTTGTGAGTTCCTTGTGATGCGTAGTGTCTTGTCTTTTTATTCTTATCAGATTGGGCAGAACCCCTGATGATTCCATGGAAGAAGACTGAGAATCTTTTGTCACATGTCATGCCCAAACCTTCTTTTGCTTTGCTAAAAGTCACCAGGAGAGCCCAGCCACCCTGGCTTATGCATTTCTGCCACATAACAAGAGGCTAGAATAAGAGTCTCTGGGTGGTACAAATGGTTAATGCTCATGGCTGTTAATCAAAACGTTGGAAGTTTCAGTCCATCCAGAGGTGCCTTGGAAGAACAGCCTGGTGATCTACTTCCAGAAAAACAGCCATTGAAAACTGTAGAGAACAGTTCAACTCTGACACACAGGTAATCATCTTGAGTTGGAGTCAACTCTATGGCAACTGGTTCTGGTAGAACAGAACATAATGTAAATTAGTTTTATATTTTACATATAGTTTATATTGTGTCATGAGAATATCTGTGAGCTTGTTACTTCAAGCTGGCAGAGACTATATATGCAGCCCACTTTTTGAAACCAGTAATGGTAACTGGTTGCCGTTATTGTCAATCATCTTGAATGTGAAAGAGGGCATGAGGTTGCCTCAAGGAGGGAATGATTTCTAGGTGGTGTTCATGGTACTTGACTGTGGACAAATCTTGTTTCAATGACCTCTCCTAACTTAGGAGATATTGACTGTGCACTTGGATTTTCAAAATGCTGAAGTTTTAAGGAGAGAAACTGCCACTGAAAGTCCGATATACTACGGTGAATGATATTTAATTGTTTTTAAATATTATTTTGAGTCCCCCACTTGTCTGGCAGTTTGTCATACTGTTGGGGTGTGTGTGTTGCTGTGATGCTGGAAGCTATGCCATCAGTGTTCAGATACCAGTAGGGTCACCCAGGGTGGACAGGTTTCAGCTGAGCTCACAGACTAAGGCAGTCTACTTCTGACAAGAGTTATCTAGTGAAAACCTTATGAACAGCAGCAGAACATTGTCAGATATGTGCCAGAAAATGAGTTCTCCATGTTGCAAGGCACTCAAAAGACAAGCAGGCAAGAGCTGCCTCCTCCAAGTGGAGTCGACCTTAATGATATGGATGGAGTCAAGCTTTTGGAACGTTCAGTTGTTAATGTGGCAAGACTCAAAATGAGAAGAAACAGTTGCAGACATCTGTTAATAATCAGAACATGGAATGTATGAAGTATAAATATAGAAAAATTGGAAATTGTCAAAAATGAAATGGAACACAGAAACATTGATTTGCTAATGTCTTGGTCATCTGGTACTGCTCTATCAGAAATACCATAAGTGGATGGCTTTAACAAAGAAAAGTTTCTTCTTACACAGTCCAGCAGGCTACAAGTCCAAATTCAGGGTGTCTGCTCTATCTAGGGGAAGGCTTTCCCTCTTTGCTGGTTCTGAAGGAAGGTCCTTGTGTTGCATCTGTCTTTGGTCAGGGAGCATCTTGGCACAGGAACCTTAGATCCAATGGATGCGCTCTGTTCCTGGCTCTGCTTTCTTGATGGTATGAGGTTCCCAACTTTCTGCTTCCTTCTCTTTCCTTTTATCTCTTGTATGATAAAACGAATAAAAGGTGGTATAAGCTACATTCCAAGGAAACTCTATTTACATTGGAGCAGGGAGGTGGTCTTAGGAAGGGTTTTACAATCTTACCTTAATCCTCTTTAACATTAACCACAGGCATGAGAAAATCACAGAATGGAGGGCAATCACGCAACACTGGGAGTTATGGCCCAGTCAAATTACTACACAAATTGTTTGGGGGAACACAATTCAATCCGTGACAGCCAGGCATTAGTGAGCTGAAATGGACTGGTATTGACTATTTTGAATCGGACTATCGTATGGTCTACTAGGTTGGGAATGACAGCTTGAAGAGGAAGAGTGTTGCATTCATCATCAAAAAGAACATTTTAAGATCTATCCTGAAGCACAATACTGTCAGTGATAGGATAATGCTCATATACATATGCCTACAAGGGAGGTCAGTTAATGTGACTAGTCAAATTTATGTGCCAACCACTATGGCCAAAGATGAGGAAATTGAAAATTTTTACCAGCTTCTGCAGTCTGAAACTGATTGAATATGCAGTTAGGATTGATAATTAATAGTGACTGGAATGCAAAAGTTGGAAACAAAGAAAGATCAGTAGTTGGAAAATACAGCATTGGTGATAGAAATGATGCCAGAGATCACGTGACAGAATTTTGCAAGACAATGACTTCTTCATTACAAATACCTTTTTTTCACCAATGTAAATGGCAACTATATACATGGACCTCACCAGATATAGTACACAGGAATCAGATCGACTACATCTGTGGAAAGAGAATGGGAAAGCTCCATATCCTCAGTCAGAACAGGGCCAGATGCTGACTGCAGCACAGACCATCAATTTCTCAAGAATAAATTTGGTACATTGAACACTGATGACTGAAGACCAGAGAAGTTGTAGAATGACATCAAAGACATCATACATGAAGAAAACAAGAGGTTGTTAAAAAAGACAAGAAAGAAAGAGAAGGCGAAATTGGATATTAGAAGAGACTCTGAAACTTGCTCTTGAATGCTGAGTAGCTAAAGCAAAAAGGAAGCAGTGATGAAATAAAAGAACTGAGCAGAAGATTTCGAAGGGTGGCTTGAGAAGACAAAAGCTGGAGATAGAAGACTGAAGGGAAAGAACATGCACTGCATCAAGCCTCAAGTTGCAGTAGTGAAGGATTCTATAGGGAAAATATTAAATGACTCAGGAAGCATCAAAATAAGATACAGGGAGTACACAGAGTGATTATACTGAAAAGAACTGGTCATTGTTCAACCATTTCAAAAGGTAGCGTATGGTAAGGAACTGATAGTCCTAAAGGAAGAAATCAAAGCTATACTGAAGGCACTGGCACAAAACAAGCTTCCAGTAATTGATGGATTATCAACTGAGGTGTTTCAACAAACAGATGCAGCACTGCAAGTGCTCACTCATCTATGCCAAGAAATTTGGAAGACAGCTACCTGGCCAACAGACTGAAAGAGACCCATATTTATGTCTATTTCCAAGAAAGGTGATCCAAGCAAATGCAGAAATTATCAAATACCATATCATACCATGCCATGTCATGAATACCACATGCAAGTAAAATTTTGCTAAAGATCATTCAAAAGCAGTTTCAGTAGTATATTGACAGGGAACTGCTAGAAATTGAAGCTGGCTTCAGAAGAGGCTGTGGAACAAGGGATATCATTGCTGATGTCGGATGGATCTTGGCTGAAAGCTCAGAATACCAGAAAGATGTTTACCTGTGTTTCATTGACTACGCAAAGGCATTCAGCCATGTGGATCATAAAATGGGGATTCCAGAACACTTAATTGTGCTCTTAAGGAATCTGTATATAGATCAAGAGGCAGTCGTGCGAACAGAACAAGGGGACACTGCATGGTTTACAGTCAAGAAAGATGTGTCAGGGTTGTGTTCTTTCGCTATACCTTTTCAATCTGTATGCCAAGGTCTGAGAAGCTGAATTATATGAAGAGGAACAAGACATTAGGATTAGAAGATGACTCATTAACAACCTGCATTACACATAGATGACACCACCTTACTTGCTGGAAGTGAAGAAGATTTGAAACACTTACTGATGAAGATCAAGGACCACAACCTTCATTACAGACTGTACCCCAACATCAAGAAAACCAAAATCCTCACAACTGGACCATTTAGCAACATTGTCATAAATGGAGAAAGGATTGAGGTTGTTAAGGATTTTATTTCACTTGGGTCCACAATCAACGCCTGTGGAAGCAGCAGTCAAGAAATCAAAAGACGCATTGGGAAAATCTGCTGCAAAGGACCTCTTTAAAGTATTGAAAAATAAAGATGTTACCTTGAAGACTACAGTGTGCCTGACTCAAGCTGTGGTATTTTCGGTTGCATCATATGAATATGAAAGGTGGACAGTGAACCAAGAAGACAGGAGAATAATTGATGCCTTTGAATTGTGGTGGTGGAGAAGAACATTGAAGGTATGATGGGCCATCAAAAGAACCCAGAGAGCTCTTTGGAAACAAAGATGGCAAGACTGTGTCTTACATACTTTGGACATGTTGTCAGGAGGGATCAGTCCTTGAAGAAGGACATCATGCTTGGTAGAATGGAGGGTTAGCAAAAAACAGGAAGACCCTCAATGAGGTGGGTTGACACAGTGGCAGTGGCCACAACGATGGGCTAAAGCATCAAAACAGTTGTGGAAAAGGCACAAGACCAGGCAGTGTTTTATTTTGTTGTACGTAGGGTTGCTGTGAATCAGAACTGACTCGACGGTACCTAACAACAATACCATTATTACCTCATATACAGACATTATTCAAATTTCACCAGTTGTAAAAGCCTGAAGTAAAGGATTGTGCTTTCCTGTCCTCAAGTCCTCAGGAAGCTCTCCCAGGTCACCAGGTGGCCCACTAAAATGAGATGCCTCGCAGAAGGGATGAGAAGATGTCAGATGTCAAATGCATGTTAAGAATTTGCTAAGGGCTGTGCTTTGTTGCAAAAAGAATCTTCTGTACCTGAGGGTAAGCGCATTTTCTATCCAGACATCTCGGGTAGCTTATATGATTGTGGATAAATTATCGATTACAGATTCAGCCCCAGGCTTATTTTCCCAGCTCTGCAACTTAACAGCTACTTAACTTTCTGAACCTTAGTTTCCTCGTCTGGTTCATGTACATAATTGTGCATACAGAAGAGAACTGTGTGTGTACAGCACTTAAATTGTGCTCAGTATATCTTTATTTTTTCTTTTTCCTCGTGCGGATGAAATGAACATGCCTGACAGTATGGTATGTTAGCACTGTGGCCAATATTCAAACATGACAAGAAAATGGAAAATAAAATTCCAATTCTATCATGGGTAAATAGATTAACTCCAATCCAGAGCTACAAGCCACACCTACCAATGAAGAACAAAGACCATAGCCTTCAGTATGGATTGTACCTCAACACAAAGAAAACAAAAATTCTCACAATGGGGCCAGTAACCAATGCCCTGATAAATGGACAAAGGATTGAGGTTGTCAAAGATTTCATTTCACTTGGATCCATAATCAACCCCCTTGGATGCAGTAGTCAAGAAATCAGAAGACACACTGCACTGGGAAAATCTGATGCAAAAGACCTCTTTAAAGTACTGGAAAGTAAGATACCATCTTGAAGAGCAAGGTGCGCCTGACCCAAGCCGTGGTATTTTCAGTCACGTCATATGCATGTGAAAGCTGGACACTGAATAAAGAAGACAGAAGAATAATTGATACCTTTGAATTGTGGTGTCAGAGAAGAATACTGAATGTACCAGGAGAACCAACAGATCTGTTCTGAAAGAGCGCTCCTTGGAAGCAAGGATGGTGTCTTACATACTTTGGGCATGGTGTCAGGGTGGACTAATCCCTGCAGAAGGACAGCATGGTTGGTAAAGTTAGAGAAAAAGAGGAAGATTGTTCACAACATGGATTGACACAGTGGTTGCAACAATAGTTAAGCATAAAAATGTGAGCATGGTGTAGGACTGGGTAGTGTTTTCTGTTATTCATAGGGTGGCTATGAGGTGAAACTGATTTGACGGCACCTAACAACAGCAACAACATAATCCGGAGTAGAAAAAAAGAAGTTTGCTGTACAGCTCTTCAGACTGACATCTCAAAGTTCAGAATCTTTTTTGACTTACTTTTAAAAAAAGCCTGCTTATCATTCAGGGGGCTTGAGGGAGAAAAGAGATCCCCATGAAATCAGCACAAAAATGCTCCTCTATGACCAGGACATAGTACAGTCACAGAATACACAGCCTGTGGTCTGGAAATGCTTACCAAACAGAATTTAGAAAGCAATTTTTTAGTGGAGGGCAAATAATTATTTTACTCACTTCCTGGTATTGTTTTTATAGTCTCAATTTCATAATTCTTACTTGAGCAAGTGTACTTATTTGGTTGTAAAAAATAGAAACTTACAAAAGTTATGAATGCTAAAGGGTGGTTTATTGTCAGGATACAGAGGCCAGGAAAGGACTCAGGAAGGGCCTTGACCTGCAGCCTTTACAGCAGGGGCTCCTGCACCTTTTGTGGACTGTGTTTGCGTGAATTTGAATGTAATCTATGGGTTTGGATGTCTATCTCTGTCTATTTGCCCCCTGACTCAGTTTCTTCTTCTCCCTGGGAGAAGAACGTGACTGGCTCAGTTTATGGTGGTGTGTAGGGTTCTGACCAGCCTAGGACAGGCCTCTCTATGGCATAGTTCTCCCCTGGTTTTGTGACCCACTCCTCATTCACCAAGAGCTGTGGATAGCTGTAGATTTCTGAAGAAAGTGGTGTAGGTGTGACAGACATTGTAAGTAGAAAATTACAGTTTTTCTTTTATCTAAGATGGAAAACACTTAAAGTATTCTCTGCAACCCATACTATGTTGCCTGAAAATGTTCCATATAAAAGACAGCAATGTCCATCGTTTTGACAAGAGAGGAGCAAAACAATGATATTTTGCATGGCCTGAAGTTGACCTACCCTTGAATTCCACCACTGGATTGCTCCGTGACTTTGGGGATGTAAGTCACAGGCCAATTCAGATTCTGGGCAGAAATGTGTATTCCGGTGTGATCCATTAACAAGTGGCAAGCCTGGGGTTCCAGCTGTAGGGTAGCTTTTATTAACTTCGGCCCAAGAGCATGGAATGCTGGTTCAGGCTCAGCATTGCACAGAATGGGCTAATATCTCCCTTCTCTCTGATCAATTGTGGAAACATTATGAAACTCCTCTCCTCTGGACTATTAATTATTCCACACCAGATCTGTAATCTGCTGAGAGTGCGTTGTCACCTCTTCAGTTTGAACTTAGTTTTTCGTATGAATTTGTTATCTGCAGAACTTGTGAGTTTTGACAGGAGGAGAGCAAGTATGGAATCTGATGTGGTGAATGAAGGGTTGGAGGCATCCCTCAGTGCTTGGGGAACTCTGGAAAAGCCCTATCCAGACTGCTCTGTGTGACGGCTCCTTGAGGCCATTCATGTTCAGACGTGTGAGGCTAAGATCAGGCATTCGTTTATAAACTGCCTTTTGAGGTTAGATGTGCCTCAGACCCGAATGGCTTGGCTTAGCCAAAGGGTAGCTCTCCTGATGATTTAGATTCTGAACCCCCATCTGCCTCTTGCCGGGTTCCTTGCATCATGACACAAAGGCCAGGATGCTTCAGGGCAGGGCAGATTGTATCTGCTTTCCTTGAAAGTCCTGATACTGTATGCCACTAAGAAGGAACTTGTGAAGAGGATTAAAGTTCCGAAGTGAAGGCAGGGCTGATGGGACTTTCCTTTTGCGGGAAGCAGAGCTGTGGTCGGAGAGCTTGAGCTCAGGCCTAAGGTTCCCTCTGGGGTTTAGATCCCTGCCGCACTATTTTGCTGCTGTGTAACTAACTGTAGGCAAGTTTCTCAGGCTATCTGACCCTCAGGGACCTCATTCGATTAGAGAAGACGTTATGAAAAACATATCCTGGGTGTTTGTGCTGAGTAGATACACTCTGGGACAAGGCTTCTAGAAAGAAGAGTCTTCAGGTAGTTCTTTTTTGCTCTTTGAGTATTGGCTCAGTACGAGGTCTGGTAAATTAAGTCCCTGAGCTTAGTTGTTCTAAGTGCTCCATAGCGCATTGCTGAATATCACTACGGTCACCTTTGAAGTACTCCCCTTGGGAAGCTGTGCACTGATGCCAGAGCCTAGTGCAATTTTGAAATTCTTTCTGGAAAGGCCATTGTACGCGGTGGTAAAGTGGTAAGTATATGAACTTAATTGTGTCATCTGTGAGGGAGTTTTCAGCCAGTAAACAAATAACTGTATTGGAACACCCTCCCTTCTCACCTGATCCAGCCCCTTATGACTTTTTTCTTTACCCAAAGATAAAAGAAATATTGAAAGGAAGACATTTTGATGACATTCAGGATGTCAAGGGTCATATGATGACAGCTCTGATGGCCGTTGCAGAAAAAGCGTTCCGAAATTGCTTTAAAGGGTGAACTAGGTGCTGGCATCAGCACATGGCTTCCCAAGGGGAGTGCTCAAAGGCGATTCAAACGATATTCAGCAAGGAGGTATGTAGCACTTTTTCCTAGGATGAGTTCATGAACTTAGTTGCCAGTCCTTGTATGAATTCTGTCTGATGATATGTGGTGGTGTTCTGAATATTGAGTGGAAGGGGACACATGGAACAGTCCTCAGCAACTTGCAGTTTAACTTGCTACCTTTAGGGTACTTCAAGCAAAGTTTGAAAAGACATCTATAAAACAGTGCATATAAAAAAACTAGACTTCTGAGCAAAACAATTGTATTCCTGTGTTTTGGTGAACAAGAAATTGCACTGGTTGGGAGGTAGCTCTTTGACAGTGAGTGGACCATTAGTCTTCAGGGCCCAGATGGAAATCTATGAACTCTTTGACTTCCTAAAGAAAGAAAAGTTATAAAACCTGCCGATATTTTTCTGAACACCTGAAGAATACTTAACTCACAAGATATTTTGAGATAAAAGGGGTCTATGATCAAAAAGGAAACCCTGGTAGAGTAGAGGTTAAGTACTACATCTGCTAACCAAAAGGTTGGCAGTTCAAATCCACCAGGCACTACTTAGAAACCCTGTGGGGCAGTTCTACTGTGTCCTGTAGGATCAGTGTGAGTCAGTGGGTTTGGTTGTTTTGGGCTATGATCAAAAAGAGTTGGAAACGAAATGTTGTTAAATCAGGTCCCGTCAAATTGGTTGCCACTCTGTGTGTAACAGAGTGAAATGTCGCCTGCTCCTGCACCCTCCTCACACTGGTAGGTATGTTTAAGCTCATTAGTGCTGCCATTGTGTCAGTTCATCTCATTTAGGTCATTTAGGATTTTCTTCTTTTTTTGCTGACCCTCTACTTAACCAAGCATGATGCCCTTCTCAGGGATTGGTCCCTCCTGATAACATGTCTCAGTGAGACAAAGTCTTACCATCCTGATTTCTGAGGAATGTTCTGGCTTTACTGCCTCCAGAAGAGAATTGTCCATTCTCTGGAAGTCTATGGTATGTTCGGTATTCTTCATCAGCATCATAATTCAAGTGCGTCAATTTTTCAGTCTTTGTTTTTCATTGTGTAGCTTTTGTGTGCATATGAGGCAGTTGAAAATTATGGCTTGGGTTAGGCACACTTGAGTCATCAAGGTAACATTTTTGCATTTTAATATTTTAAGGAGATCTTTTCTAGCACATTTGCTCCCTTTTGACTGCTGCTTCCATGGGCATTGATTGTGCATTCAAGTAAAATGAAATCTTTGATAACTTCAGTATTTTCTTCATTTATCATGATGTTGTTTATGGGTCCAGTTGTGAGGATTTTTGTTTTCTTTATGTTGAAGTGAAATCCATACTGAAGGCTATAGTCTTTGATCCTCATAGGTATGTGCATCAAATCCTCTTTGCTTTCAGCAACCAAGATTATGTCAGTGGCATACCACAGATCATTAATGAGTCTTGAATTCTTATGCTGTGTTCTTCATATAATCCAACTTCTTGGATTATTTGCTCAGCATACATTTTGATTAAGTGTGGTAAAAGGATACAACTTTGGTACATACTTTTTTCAATTTTAAATCACATAGTATCACTTTGTTGTTTTCCAAGTCTACCTTTTTGTGTATGCACAGGTTCCAAATAGCACAATTAAGTGTTCTGGAATTCCCATTCTTTGCCATGTTATCTACAAAGCAACTCAAAGAGACCCATAGCCCATTGGAAAGAAAGGTGATGCAGAAATGATTGAACAATATTGCTGATATCACATGAAAGCTATATTTTGTTGAAGATAGTTTAAAAAGTGTCTGCAGCCATAGACTGCAACTGCCAGAAATTCAAGCTAGACTCAGAAAAGAATGTGGAATAAGGAATATCATTGCTAGTGTCACATGGATCTTGGCTGAAAAACATAGAACATCATAAAAATGTTTACATGTATTTTACTGACTGCGAGAAGGTATTTGACTGTGTGTGTCGTAATGAATTGTGGGTAACACTGGAAATGAAATAGGGTTGAGAAATGTGGCCTTACTCTGCTGGTGCCTCACCGCACCTCAGTGGATGATACATATTAACAAAGAACACATGGTACAGCCCAGCCTTTCTCAAGTTCGTCTGAACAAGAGACCTTCTCATTAACTTCTACTAAAATGCAACGGGCAGAGGTTGAGTAACGCAGCTTTGGGTGTGGTGTGAGAGTTGGTCGGTTGTGTAAGGTTGGGTTGTGTGTATGTAGATTTTCCTGAAAAATTCTGAAGAAAAGTAATGCGGATAATAATTAAACTAGCTTTGTGAGTAGATTTGAATCTCTGTTTTTTTTATTTTTCTCATTTCCTCAACTTATTATGATGAACTATTTTAAACACAGAGAAAAATTGAAAGGATAATATGGTAAACTCCCATATGCCCTCAATCTAGCTTCAGCAACTGATACCATTTTGCCACATTTGCTTTACTTTTCTATGTATATATGTTTTCTTTGCTGAACCATTTGAAAGAAAGCTGTATACACACCACGACACATCACTTCTCAATCTTCAGCAAATATCATGTAAGAATACAAGCACTTGTCTATAGAACCACAACGCCGTTATCATTACTAAGGAAATTAACCATCTAAAGTCAGCATAATATTTCAGTTTCCTCAGTTGCCCCCAAAGTACCTTTATAGCTATTTTTACCAAATTAAATTTATTTATTTATTTATAGCATAGACTAGTTTCTCCCTCCCTTTTTGCCCTATGACACTGACTTTTTGAAAAATCCAGGCAAACCTTCTTATCAAATATCCCATGTTCTAGATATGACGGTTTCCTTGTGATAGTAACTTGTTTTGCTCTGTGATCTTCAACCCTGCCTGCACATCAAAACCACCTGAGACACCATAAAAAATACAGACAGCTGTGTCTGATCATAAATGAATTAAGTCAGAATTACTGGGGATGAGGCCTAGGTGGCCCTCATTTCAAAATTTCCCAAGTGACTGTAACGTGCACTCAGTGTTAAGAACCACTGCTTTGTGTCCTAGGTAGCCTATACACCGGAAGTTAGATTCAGGGTATACATTTTTGTACAACATACCTTGATTGTACTTGCAAGAACCTGAGGAGCTGATGGAGCTGGTCTAGTGGTATGGTCTAGGCCATGGGAGTTTGAAAATCTCCTCAGGTGATTCTAATGCAGTCATGAAGACATTTCCCTCCCCCCCCGAGGGAAACCTGCTGGTCATATAGTTTGCTTAATTGATATCACATGGGGAAGCATATACTCTCCCACTGTTTCGTTATTTGAGGTTCTAAATTCAGTCATTTGACTCAAGTGGTCAGCAGTGGACAGCTCCATTATAAAAATACATCCCTGCTTGCATTTGGTAAGCTGTCTCTGGGAAGATTCTTGGCACCTGTGCAAATCTCCTGTTTGTTTACAAGTTTTCACCTAATAGTTTTAGCTTCCATCGAGTGTTGTTGCCCAAATCAATTTGGGGAGGGGGTCCCAGATGGTGTCTTCTAATCCTGTCATTTCTTCTACATTTATTAGTTTCATTTGTAAAGAAGACCTGTCTTACTTATTCTTTGTTCTAGGGACTCATGGGTTTTCATTTAATAATCAACTACCATCATTATGGAAACCCTGGTGGTGTAGTGGTTAAGTGCTACATCTGCTCACCAGGAAGTCAGCAGTTCACATCTGCTAGGCGCTCGTTGGAAACTCTAGGGGGCAGTTCTGCTCTGTCCTATAGGATCCCTATAAGTCAGAATTGACAACAATGGGTTTTGTTTGTTTTTTTTACCGTCATTATCCTTTGAGATGTTCAGATTATACTAAATGACTACGACAGTGAGAGAGAGCATCTCGGAGCAGGAACCTCACACCACCAAGAGAGCAGCCCCAAGAGCAGAGCACGTCCTTTGGATCCAAGGTTCCTGTGCCGAGATGCTTTCCCTGGATTTGGTCTCAGCCAACTGGACTGTGATAAATTCTCTTGCTGCATGGACTTAAACAATTTGTAAATGGATCTGTGGCGTACCGGCCTGTGACAATGAAAGTTTCTCTTCATGAAGGCTTCCACTTGTGGTATTTTCTGTTGGAGCAGTACCAGGTGACTAAGACATCAAATTTGGCCACTGTGAGTCTCTTCAAATTGGCTATTTTTAAAGTAAATATTTTTTATTAAAATACAAAGAGAAAAATGCACAAAAAATCAAGTGTATAGTTCACAAAACGTGCACCTGTGTGACCCAGATCAAGAAACTGGTAGCCCACAGGCCCTGTACCACCCTCCTCCCGTGACTACTTCTCCCTACAAAAGTAACCTCTATTCTTTCTTATAACCCATTGACTAGTTTGCTTGCTTTTGAACTTTGTATAAATGGAATTGTACAGTATGCACTCTTGTGTCTGGGTTCTTTCACTCATCATTGTTGGTGAGATTCATTCTTGTTGTTTTGTGCAGTTGTAGTTTGTTTTTTGGTTGCTACTTGCAATTTATCAGTTTTAATGTCAGTAGATATTTAGGGTCATTTCAGGTTTTGACTGTTAAAATGGCATTGATACGAGCATTATTTGTTCTGGGTGAACATATTTTTGGGGGGAGATGTGGAGGCTTCTTATTTGGAGATGAGCATACGTTTAACTTTCACAGATTCTGCTAAGCAGTTTTTCTCCTACTATATTTTGATAACACCCAACTCATCTTTATATACTTTTTAAATTTGCTGGCACAAGATGTCCTAGGTTAATTTTATGTGATCTGGCCTGGCCCTGGAATTGGCCACTTCTCTAAGGAGCTCTGGTTCATTTGATAGTGAACTGTATTTGAAAACCATGGTCTAGTTGTACACCTTGCTACTGGGATATCATTGCTTTTAGCTCCTTTTGGTGGGCAAAGCTAGGAAATACATTAAAGAAAACAGTCATGTTTGAACTGATGATTTTAATTCTAACTTAACATTACAGGTTCCCACTACCCCTTAATTCTTATATGTTTTGGATGAGTATTTTTTTGTTGGTGAGAATATACATAGCAAAACACAAGAATGCAACTGTTTTTACATGTATGGTTCAGTGAGATTTATTTTACTCATGTGTTTTTCTCATGTTGAAAATCTTGGTTTCTAACAGTGCTAATATATTTATTTACTTTATTCTGTATTTATATAATCTAAACCCATTGCCATTGAGTCAATTCTGACTCCTACTGATCCTACAGGACAGTGTACAACTGTCCCATAGGGTTTCCAAGGGGGTCAGATGTATTTGAACTGCCAGCGTATGGTTAGCAGCTGTAGCACTTAACCACTGCACTTAACCAGGTGCACTTATACACTACAGTTTCCAAACTGCAATTCTAGCGTTACTGCTGACACCCAACCAACCGAACAAAACTTAGGACGTCTTTGCAGTTCTTTTAGCCCTTGGGAACATTTTCAATGCGCAGGTGAGCAGCCTAAATCTAATGAGGAAAATGAGGGATTGAAATATTGGTTTAAGGAGGCTGGTGTTAATGTTCAGAATATTGACACAGTGGAGATTGACAATTGCTATTGTTGAGCTTCCACTGTTTGCCACCCTCCTTGGTCCAAATCCTTTTCTGGGGGTTTTCAGGGTTCACAACTGGAGGCAACACTTCTGTCTCTCACTGAGGCTTTATGGTCCATGTCGTCCCACTCCTCAGTTGTCTCAAACTTGAGACAGAATGATTAGAGATCTCTGCTTTGAGGCCTAGTAGTGACATCAGGATGAGACTCAGGTAAATGTCCAGGAAGCAGAGGAACAGATAAAGGGCCCTGCTGCAGGAAATGATGTTTAAGAACTGGTCTCCCTTCCCACTTGGGTTTGGCTAACTTGGTTACCAGCAATGGCAGGTGGGACCCTTGTTTGATTTGGAACCAGAGCTTCCTCCTTGGCCTTGTGTGCCCCACTCTGGAGACAGGAAGAGGCTCCTCTGATTTCCACATACTGGATCTCTTGAAGTATGGCTCCTGTCTGTGGCTTTCAGGTAGGGCAGGCTGAGCACACGATGGGTGGCTTGTGTTGGGGAAGCTGCCGCTCTTGGATGCAGGAGAATGCGCTGCTATCCAGCTGTTAATTGTTTTTATTGATTAAAGAATAAAGGTCAATCTGCTTTTTATAGGGAACAACATAGAGTTTTCTGCAACTTCTCCATCTTATCCCTCCCTTGGAGGAAAACAGACTATTGATTAACATAATAATGCAATAAAGTTAATACTATGTGACAGACAGTGTGAGCATTTGGGTGCTCTACTTAATTTGGATGGGGGCAGGCAGTAAGATAGAGAGTAGGAGCATGGCTCTTGCAGTCTGATGGTCAAGTTTCAAATCTTGGCTCTGCATTTCATAGCTGTGAAAATTTAGGTAGATTATATGACTTCTCTATGCTTCAGCTTCCTCCTCTGTAAAGTGGGGGTACTAACTGCCCCAGCTCACCAGCGATTGTGAAGGTCCAACAAGGTAAGACATACAAAGGGCATCATCTCAGTAAGAGGTACCTAGTGGGTTCTCAGTGTAACTTTCTGTGTTGGTGCTAGAGCAGTGGTTCTCGGCCTGGGCTTCACTTTAGCATCATTTAGAGAGCCTTGAAAAATTCCCAGGCTGCACCCCAGATCAATTAACTCAGAATCTTTGAGGTGGGGCCCAGGCAGTGGTATTCTTTTAGTTCTCAGAGATTGCAATGTGCACTCTCTCATTGCCTGCAACCAAGAACTCACCCAGTAAGTACTCTGCAGTCACAGTCCAGATACCACTTCAGAGAGATTAAGTGTGCTGTAATCATGTATATTATTCTATTCTCACAGAATTAATAGAACAATGAGGCTCGTGTCATTCAGTATGAAGCATAAAGATACGTGTAGTAATTATAGTGATTAGTCAGATAAGGTGCTGTGAAATAAGGAAGTGAGAATGGTAACAGCTGGTAAGGGAACTAGGGCAAAAGTTTATGAATCTGGCAGCATAAGGAAAATCTCAGAGGGCTACAAGGACAAAAGGAGTTATCTAAAAAGAAAAAACTAGGATCAGGTAGGGAAGTTAAATATTCCAGGACTGTGGAAGGACAGCTACCTTCCTGATCCAAGTAAGTATATTTGGAAACTTAGGCTGGGTGATTGATAACCTTTCTGCTGATATGGAAAGGTTGAGAAAAGCCTGTTGGGGAGAATTAGAAAAAGGGGACTGAGAGCTGGGTCTAGGAACGGGAGGTAAAGCAGGTAGCAGAGTATGATGTAATAACTGTCAGTAATTAAATGAATGAGTCAGGCAGGTACATTTTACTTGCATTATCTCATTAGTCATTGTGCTATTTATTAGTCTTGTCTTACACACCAGAAAATTGTGAGATTAAGTAGTTTGGCAAGGATCATAGAAGTGGTAAGTGACTGAACAGGGATTCCAACTGAGACTCTTAGTCATTTTTGTTATTAATAGAGATGAAACACTGGAAGAAATAAAGATGAGGAAAGTAAAGCCTGGTATTAGAACTGCACTTCTGTGTCTGTTGAGAAGAAAGATCTTGTGTATATATATAACATATGAGGTGACATCTGCATGAAGTTATTAAAATAGAGCTAAGGCTGCATAATTGCCTACTTAGGAGAGGTTTTGATAAATCTCTACTGAATAACCAAATTAAACTACAGTTAGTAAGTTTTGTTAGTAACTGAACCTCAGACAACTAAGTTACTCTGTGCCTCTCAGGTAACAGTGAGATGCAAGTGGTACAAGTTGTAAAATCTGGCAGGAATTATACATGAAGAGTAGACATATATTTGTACATGTATTACTTCTAGTAAAGTGCATGGATTTGCAAGCTTGTTAAAAATGTTTCTCTGCGCTGTATTTTGGGTGATGTCCTCTGATTGAGCTCTCAGTTCATGTAGTCTCTCTTTAGCTAGGTCTAATTCAGCCTTTAACTTGTGCAATTGACTTTTTAATTTTATTGACTATGTTTTAAAATTTTAGTCATCCTGTTTATTTTCCATATTAGCCTATTCTTTTCTCTCATATAGTGTTTATTCTCCACTCATGTATACATTCGTTTCTTTAATATTTAAAAATGTACCTATTATATTGATTCAGGTTCTTTTATCTTTGTTGTCTGCTGACTTGAGTTCATGGTGAATTAGTTCTATCTATGTTTTATTACTACTGCTATTATAATTTTATTATGAGATTGTCTTCAACAGGAATTTTTTTGATTGTGAATTCTAAACAGCCTGAATTGAGAAAAATTTCTTCCAAAATGAATTTGTGTTTGTTATTCTCAGGCGCTCCAAAGCATCACCAGCCCAGGAGAAATATTTATGTTTATTTCTTGGCTTGGGAATTAATGTGCCATGCATGTATATGCACTTAGATTTCAAATCTACTCATGCCTTAGTTTCCATCTTTCCCTAGTGTAGTCCCAAGTCTTTGCTCCAAATCCTTTGTTCAGTTTTGCTTCTTGTTTTGTACTCACATCACATCACAGGAGGCTTCCTACAACATCTGCTTTCCAGCGTTCATTTTTGTTCTTGTCTACTCAGTAGTGCATCTAATAATTTTTTTTGTTATGTTTTATTCAACATTTCCAGATGTTTTTAGTGGTCACATTACCAAAACTGAAAGTGTCATCTCGTTCAAACTTTGGTGAAGTAAAATGAAATATTTTAAGCAAACTTAGATGGTAGTTGGGAAACTAATTGCACAGTGTCTATCATTATTAACTTAAGATACCTGAAATGTGGTTAGTGATTCTCATTATTTGATATGTTTTTAATTTTTCAATTTTAGTCAAGATAAATAATGTGAAAAACAACTTTTATGACTTGCTCCATGACCTGGCTCCCTAACTGTATTCCCTGTGAGAATTCAAGTGACTTAACTGCTCACATTTCTACCTCAAAGTATAGGATCATTCTAGCCTTCCTGTTTATGAGCCAGGCTGTGGTCTTTGAGTGGTTCATATCCCTGCAGGATGAAAGAATCACACAGCCAGGTTGTGCCACCCAAAGAAGGCCCCAGCATGAGCAGGCCCGTTGTTCAGTTCATTCTTGCTTGTAACAACAGGCAGATATGACAGCCAAGCAACCTAGGAGGTAAAACTAGAGGTCTTGAGGCCCACAGCACTCAACTCCACAAAATCAGACCCCTTTCTCAAGCCAATGCAAACAAAAGAACAGGAGAAAGCTGTTAGCTTTGAGGTATTGTAATAATTTTGTTTTAGCATTCCTTTTTCTATGGACTATAATGTGTGGGTTGCACGTGACTTCTTATGTCTGAACTTAATTTGTTTTTCTTGCTTAGGATTATTTTTTTCTGTTCCATGGAGTGTTTTTCAGCTTTGCAGCTAGCAATTTCCTTTGCTAATCCTTCTTTCTCTCTTTTTTGTCCAGAAAAGCCAAAGATACTGTATTAAATCGTAAAGGACCCAACATGAGGATTGAATAGTTTTTTTATAGAGCACGAATAATTTGGGTCAGTTTTACTGCTTTCTAATAGTCTGATTTGATATTGAGATGGATCTAGGAGAACTTGGAGAGAAACATAATTAGTATGTCCTTTAGGTCATGCTTTTCAACTGTTCTTACCCAGGGTTGATATTCTGTGTTTCTGCAGGTCACGTAGAGCCCTGACTACGGGTTGAACTTCAGAACCCTGCTGATAATTGCTATTTTTCTTGTATTAGATAGCTTAAGGAAACCTCTAGATAATGTCAAAATGGTAGTAAATGTGAGAATCTAACAAAGGTCACTTAGGTTATTAAGCTGTATGTCATCCTCTGCTTCAATTACCACCTTAGACTGGATTAGCAGGTCTGTGTTCCTCTTCCTATCTCTGAGGAAGGAAAATTATGACCTCAGAGAAAGATAATGGAATTTTGGGCAATTCACACTGTTTAATAAGATGTAATGAAACCTTATGATATAATGAAATCTTGTGATTCCTGATTATTGTTCTGTGACAAACATCTACCTCTTTGAATTTTGGCTATAAAAGCCACTGGAAATATCACCCAAATGGGACAGTTTTTGGCTCACTATCCCCCAGATTGCTGGCACATCTACAAATAAAATATTCCTTGAACCCCACACTGTCTCTGAATTTTTGGCTACAGTGACAGGTGGAATGAACTTGCTTTAGTTCAGCAGCATTTCTGGTGACCGTGGCAGGACTTCAGGGACCCCTCCAGTAAGTTCTTTCCCAGGGGAGAGCCGACTTTTCTCTTCTCCACTTTTCTACTGCATCTCTCAAAAACCCTCAGTGAACAGGCAGAAAGTTAGCAGGGAAGTTGAAGGATTTTGACCAGGTCATTCCCTGGTGAATTCTGAAGGCCCAGCTGCTTATATACCACCCCAGTAACTCTGGCTCAGACAAGTAAGGGTACCTATCTGTTCCATTCAGAAGCCGAAGATAAGGTCCATAAAATAATTTGCAGGCATGGGTCAGACATTTAAGACCCAAAGGGCATCTGCCACTGGAAGGCTTCTGTAACAGGATAAGGGGATATGTGGAACAGACAAGGGAAGTGTCTGTCTGCTGCAAGACAAACTACATGCAATGTAATGCATACAATGATCCAAGCATAACACTTCCAAGTTCCCTAGACCTCTGGTATCCCATTAAGCAAAAAAGCAGATTCTGCTACCTCCTTTCCTTTCCTCCTCTCTTCTTCAGCTTGCCCTGGGACAGAAGGAATTTGGAGGAGTCCCCCTTGTCTGCCTGAACAGGGGGGTCTGGAGTCGTGGCTTCTGAATGCTCTGAGCAGTGTTGCTGAGAATCTTTTTCTTGGGATCCTCTGAAAGCTGCCCATCTGTTCCTGGCATTGATTCACTAAGAAGAGTTGAAGTGCTTTATTTTGGTTGCGTGCAGAGAACTTAGGTTCTCAAAAGGGTTTGAACTTGTGTCTGTCTTGGTACCATCTGACTGGTATGAAAGGAATGTCTGTCCCAGTAACAGAGCTTTCTCTGTCTATATCCTCTGTAATATGGGAAATAAGGCCTCCATTCCTAAGAAAGCCTGATGGGGCAGATTCCGTCTGTCTGATTTCAGTATGGGCACTCACCTGTGACTAAAGACCAAATGAAGTTTTATTATAATATGGCCCGGCCAAGGTACAAACTAGACTCCAGAGAAAGTTAACAATTAAATGGATCCATAAAATTATCTTTCCATTCTGCTATTAGAGGTCTTCTATCAAATCAGGAAAGTGCTCACTGAGTTCATTTTTAATTAAACAGTCTGGTGAAGCTTGATGTATGTGTAATAAAGTATTTGATAAATGTTTTTGTACTGTGGTTTAGTATTTGCCTTTGTGAGATTTTGAAAATGTCTTCATTATTGTTGTACTTACACAAGCTGTTTGTAGGGACCCCAGATTTGTAATTTTTGGAGAAAGAGTATCTTTTGTCTCTACCAATGTACCTAATTTTAAGAGTCTTGCTTGAGCTAAATTAAAGTTGATAAAGAAGCTGAATGTCAAGTAGATCCAGACATATTGTCATGGGGCTGAAAAATGTAACTTTACAGCCCTTAGTTACAGAGATAATTTTGTCTTAAAAAGAAAGTAACAATTACAAAAGCATAGAAGGGAAATTAGTGATCTTTTGCCCTCCAGAAAGAAGTAGAGAGCAGGGCAGAAATTACCCTCAAGATGGGACTTTGTGATTTCCAAGCCAGTTGAACACAGACTTGTGTAATTTCTAAAAGCCAGCTGATAAAATTTTAGGAGTTAATTAAAGACCTAGAATGTTTAAGAAAGCTTTATTTCAGCCCTGTACTTGAGGGTAATTGACCTTAATAGATATCTGATATAATGTAAATCATATATTGTTTGCTTTTCAGGCAACAAGGAAATTAAGTCTTAATGAGTGAGCTCTTTGCTGTTTAAGGGATTATACTATAGAGGTTTGTTGAAAAGTATTTGATATGGTCAAAAGTTTTGTTTGTCTGACAAGGGTTTAATGGTTTAATTCATGAGATCTTTGAGAACATTAATGTTGGAAAGAATTGACTTTTTTGCTACTAAATAACAATTTCCTCTGAGTAAACAGTTAATTTGTTCCTTGCATAATTTCTCTTGAAGGCGAATATTTGATCTCATTGGAATAAGATTTCCTGAGTTGGAAAATCATGCCACAGGACTTAATAGAGAGAAAGCTAAGATTTTCTTACTTTTAGATCTTTAAATAACTTTAATATTGTTCCTCGTTGACCTATAACAAACCCTTGACAACTCTAAAACTTTATAGAAAGCCATGAGTGTCCTTTTCTGAGGGAAAAGGTGGAAGGAGTCTTATTTGATAAATTATATGACATGGGTTGAAATCAGATGCCCAGTTCTCACTGGGTTGAAATTTATGTTGGTTATTTCCTCTTGTGTTTTTGCCTAATATTATTGAACAAATACATAATATTAAGTCATAGTTTTATTATTATTTCCTAACTGCTAATTGGAGAAGACCTATTGATATAGTGGTTAAGTGCTATGTCTGCTATACAAAAGGTCAACAGTTTGCGTCCGCCAGGTGCTCCTTGGGAGCATTGTGGAGTTGTTCTGCTCTGTCCTATGTCATTGCTATGATTTGGAATTAACTCCACAACACTTAATTTGGTTTGGTTTTAATTACTCACTTGACTATAACTTTATTATTATTTCAATCTAACATCATCAAAACCAATGCTTTGGGGAATTCAGATTATTTATTCTATATATGTACTTAGAGATTTAATTATTAAATGTGATATCTGAAGTTCTTTTAAAATGTGGGTAATGATTATAAAGTTCTCTAACAGATTACATTTTATTTGGCCTTTTGTTTTGCTTATTTTTATTATTCTGGATCTTATTAAGTTTTGTCATCTACAGTTTTTGCTGATTTTTCTGAAAACATTTGACTAGAATATCTCAACAAAGATTTTAGGCTTATGAGAAGGACTGAGGCTCAAGATATCCAAGGTGGTTGTGCAGAACTGATGCTTCACTAACTGCAGCTGGTCCAGAATAAGTAAACAGAACAATTACATGAGGCTGGGTAAATTAATATATTATGCCTCTTCTGTAAAAAAATACTACTGATGTTTTGAGGTCCTACTTTCTAAAAGCCAAGTGCCAAGTGCTGTCGAGCTAAATTAATTTAATGGGTTTATTGACATAAAATCTGAGGTTTTATAAAATGCAATTGCTGCTGAGCTCATGCCTTGCTTAGAGACTGTAGGGTCATAATTTCATTGGTTCTTTCAGATAAATTGGCATGATATTGTTGGTGTTTCTATTCTACTTCATAGTTCACTATATGATGCTTGAGATCTTGAAAACCTGGTGATATTCAGTTAATATCTTTTAAAACTGAGAGCTTTAGGAAAGTTGGTTCCTAAAGTCACTTAAGTCAAATGGTAATCTAGATAGATTAAGTTTGGCTGTTTTACTCTTGGTGTTCTGTTTTTTAAACATAAAGGCAAATGAAAAGATCCTCTATGTACAGAATTTTATGACTCTCTATCAGAATCTTATACCCCACTCTCCCAGTTGGTAGAGGAGGCCTTTAAACTTTGTAATAACAAGAGATTTGGTTGCAGGAAAACAAAACAAAACAAAAAACAGCAAATGCAAAAGAAGGCCCAGCTGTTGGCTATAGCCCTCTAGTGCCCACTTTGAGGTAACACCGTTGGCCCCTGAAGTCAAGACTTGGGTCACCTCACTGGCTGATGGGTACTGACACTGACCAATACAGGTAATGTCAAAAAAAAAAAAGACAGCCAGGAAAGTGGAATATCCTGAGCACCCTAAAACAGGATGCCTAGCTGATCTTCCACAGGCCCAGATGGACAGGACCTCCTATAATGACTCTTGCAAGAGGAGTTCGAAGAGACAGACTAAGGACAGAGCCCTGAGACCTGCCTGGCTCTCTGCTATACTGTTGATGTCTCCATGGGAAACCAAAGGTTACACTTGATGTGGAAGGTAAGGAGATTAAATTTGTCTCAGACATAAAAATCCACTTTCTCTACTTTAAATGGGCCCACTCTCTAAGTGGGACTATGTAATTACTGGCTTGGACTAAAAATCCAAGGTGAAAACTTTGCTGTTGTGTCTGATGGGGTCACAGTTGTTGAGGCATGCACCAAACATTCTCAGTCAGGTTCCTTCAAAAGTCTGAGACATTACCATGTGGGAGAAAAATGGAGGAGGGGAGGGGGAAAGGGAGAAAGAATAGAGAAAGGAAAAAGACAAGGGAAAAGAGGAGGTAGAAAGAAAACAGAGAAAGAAAGAAAGACTAAGAAAGTAAAGAGAAGGTAAAGAGGAAGTAGAAAAAGGAGAGAGGAGGATGAAAAACTAGGTAACTCCAGTCTGGGTTTCCAAAAACACTGATATCTTTCAGACTGCAACAGTTCCAAATAAAATAATGTTTCATGGGTCCTAACTGATACTCAATAATTGTCATCCTGGCCATTATAAATGATTAATACTGTCAGTGAAAGATTTCTACTTAGATAGGCAGGCCTACACCCTTAGTTAGCATGAAGCAAATACAGAAGAAGAGACCTCCACTCATGTTCCCATAAATTTTTTTTTTATTCCTCTCTGCTCCATGCATGTCTCATTCTCCTAACAGTCAAAAAATTTTGAGTATGCAATCTCTCAGGGGAGTTAAAGTAGACAAAATGTATTAAAAAACATGTTAAAGATCAGGACAATTATTTTCACGGTAAACTAATCTCATAGATACGAGATATTATAACACTGACAGTGGGAACTGAAAGAGCTAATAATTGTAAAATACTGATTAAAAATCCTTGCCTGAACTCTCAGGCTGACTAAAACTAACCTGGAGACTAAAGCTCTTTTTTAGGTCCTGCCCAGAGGACTGAGCCAGATAACGTCACCCACCTTGCCTAGTTACCTGAGAAAGCTACAGAGTCCAGATAACATCACAGTTCCTCTAACAACACAAAGACTTCTTTGGGTCAGAATTTCAAAAATTATTTTCATGGCTCCCCAACCTAGGTTGGCCACATGCTAATAATGGGAATCATAGTCATAATTGTTTGTGGACTATCTGTTGCTTTATACAACATAATTGTTTGTGGACTATTTGTTGCCCTGCCTCGTGACTTACCATACCTTATGTTGTAGAGCGTCAACTCATAATCAAAGACTTGATCCTAGAATTAATGCTATAAATCAAATCATTTTCATTTAAAACCTATTTTATAGATATGAAATCTAAAAAGTAGGAATGGGGAATGGTGGTAAATGTAAGACTCTAACAAAGGTCACTTAGCGTATTAAGCTGTATTCCATCCTTCGCTTCAGTTAACACTCTCAGACCAAATTAGCAGGTGTGCACTCCTCTCCGTATCACTGAGGAGGTAAAATTGATTAAGACCTCAGAGACAGATAATGAAAGTTTGAGTAACTCACACTATTTGATAAGATACAATGAAACCTTATGATGTAGTGTCATCGTGTGACTTCTGACAAACACCTATCCCTTTGAATTCTGGCTATAAAACCCATCAAAAATATAATCCGAATGGGACAGTTTTTGGTTCATTGTCCCACAGATTGCTGGCACATCTGCAAATAAAATATTTCTTGAACCCCACACTGTCTCTGAATTTTCGGCTACAGTGACTGGTGGAATGAACTTGCTTTAGTTCAGCAGCAAAAGTTGAACGTAAAGAGGAGTGTCAGAAGTGCTGATAATTCAATTTTTGGATTAAAGCGACTTGGTGTGCTTTAGAAGCTGCCAGTCAAGAAGAAGTAGAAGTCAGACTTGTGTTTTGAGTCACATTAGCTTGGTAGAAGATGCACTAAAAAGAATAGCAGACTCTTTTTATTGGGAGTTACAACCCAGTGTAGCATCAGAAAAATAGAAAACAAAAGGAATTCACTGGTTTTTGTAATTGGGAAAACCACAGGTGAGCCAGCTTTGGGTGAGCGATATCACAGGCTTCAGCTCTTGGCTCTGCTTCTCTGGGTGGGCTCTTCCCTCAGTCTCTGTGTTGTGACCCCAGGAATCTTTGGGTTCTTATATGTGTGACATCCAGTCTTGTGAGGAAACTTTTCTTTCTCGTGAAGCCTAGCAGAATTCTCAACTTCACTGGAGAAATCACTATGGCCAAGGGAATGGGAAGGGCTCATTACCTAAGAGATGGATAATGTGTCCAGTGTGGAGCTAACTCTACCCGGCAGCCCACGTACAGAGAGTGGGTGGCTCCCTCAGAGGAATGCTAGGAAACTGTGATCAGAGCTGGGGAAATTGATGCTGAGAGGCAAAACCAAACAAACATGCTTAGATGTCTGTGGATAAGATGATTTTTTTTCCCCATAAGAAATAGATATTTAATATGATCAAGGCTTCAAAACTCCAGAACTTTGTGGAAGAGGGAATTTGGACCGGAAAAACAACTGCAAAATTAGATGTTACTGGTTACTTTGGCCATTAAAAGAATTCCTGTCAAGCATTTTTTTTGTTCATTCAACTAGTATTTTTTTAAAACTGTGTTTTAAGTGAAAGTTTAAAATTCAAGTCAGTTTCTCATACAAAAACGTATACACATATCATTCTGTTACCCTAGTTGCACTCCCTAAAGATAACAGCTCACCCCTCTCCACCCTGTATATTCAACCAGCTTCTGTCCCCTTCTGTTGTCTCATCTGGCTTCCAGATGGGAGCTGCCCATTTAGTCTCATGTATCTACTCAAGCCAAGAAGCACACTTGTCGTCACCATTATCATTTATGTCTTAAAGTCCAGTCTAATCTTTGTCTGAAGACTTGGCTTTGGGAATGGTTTTAGTTGTGGGCTGATGGGGAGTCCAGGGACCATGACACCTGGGCTCCCTCCAGTCTCACTGACATCATCAAGTCTGGTCTTTTAACTAGTGTTTATTAAACTATTATTTACTGTTTGTTTGCTAAGTACCAGGCACTGGGTGAGACATTAGAGGTGGAGAGGAGTAAGGAATGTCAACAATAAGAAACACAGTCCCCATTTAGATTCAATTTGAATTCTACAAAGTTATTTGTACAGTATGGTAAAAATTTCTGCCATGTTGTAGGAATAGCACTCACTGTTATTTCCTGCCAGGATGTTCGACTGTCTTAGATTTATGTGTTAGGTCCTACTTGGCCGAAATTCAGCTAAAGAGATTACATGATCTCCAGTTGTGTCAATAGCCCATCCAAATATGCATCTAAGATAAGAGACTTGAAAAGTTGAAATAACTCCTTAGTCCATTGGCTGGATTAAGTTGTGTTTGGTGGTAAAGAATAAATTTCACCTTTTCAATCAAAACACTGAATTGAGTCACCTAGAACATTATTTCACAGTAATAGTGCTTTAAAATTTAAATTACTTTACCCATAGTATCCCCACAAATGGAACACTGATATGGATTAGATTGTGCCTCCCAGAAGTGTATGCTCCCTTGGTTAGGCTGTGATGCCCAGCATTGTTTGACTGTCCTCCGTTCTGTGCTCTGGTGTGGTTATCCTCTGTGTTGTAGATCTTAACCTCTGTGCTGCTAATATGGCAAGATCAGAGCACGTTACACTAACAAGGCAGGACACAGTCTGCAACATTAGGTTGTATCATGAGTCGATCTCTTTTGAGATATGAAAGAATCCAGAAGAGAGGAGAGGGACTTCATTACGATCAAGCAAGAAGAGCCCAGAATAGAGTGTATTCTTGGGGACCAGTACTGAGAAGCCCCTAGACCAGGGAAAACTTGATGAGGAGGACCTTCTCCTAGAGTTGATGGAGAGAGAAGGCCTTCTTCTCAAGCTGGTGCCCTGACTTGAAACTTCTGGACTCCCAGCCTGTGAGAATTTATTTGCTAAAGCCATCTGCACAATGAAAACAATTGTGTCCTTTACTGTCTACATGTGAACTGAATTACAAATTCTCAGCCAACTCGACGGCACTTGGATGGCTTGGCAATCACAAATAGACCTTGAAAGAAGTGACAAGACTGGTGACTAATTATAAGCGTCTGTTACTTATGTATGTCCCTGGGTGACCAGGGCTTTGAACTGTGATCTCTTCTGCTCCAATTCACCAGAATTTTAAAAGTTCAGTTCTATTCCAATTTTTGCTTCGTTGACCATGACTGAAGCAGTCTGAATTTGTTCCAGCCTGCTTTTTACTCTTTGATCTTAAATTCATATTCTGCAAATGGATTATGTAGAGCAATTTCATCTGAAGAAATGTGGCTACCAAATTAAGTTCTAATATTGTAAATAATATTGCATTTCTGTATTATTTTGAATGTTGTTCACCCCAAGATTTTGAAAGCAGTAACATTAAACCATTTTTTTACACACTAATAATTAAATCTAAAATGACAATGATGCTCAGTGTCTCAAAACATCATAATACAAACAAAAACACGATGTAAAATGTGTTATTTAAAAAGAAAGTATATTTTAAAAAATATACTAGAATTCATTGCAGCACTGAGTCACTTTAAAATAGTATGATGATGAAACACTTGTAACATGCTGTACAAATGTTAAATTTAAGACAACAAAATAATTTTTATAGGGTTTCTCAATACAATAGAATATACTGAAAACAAAATTAATTTTGATGTAGGTGATATTTTACTGCTAACACTTAACAGCTGTGTGTCATAGATTGAACTGTGTTCCCCCCAAACTATGTGTAGCCATGTGGCTGGGCCATGATTCCTAGTATCTTGTGACTGTTCTCCATTTTGTTGTGGTTTTCCTATGCTGTGTGTTAAAGGGTTAGGTGGGACTGTAAAGCCCTTTGTAAGATCACCTCCCTGCTCCACTGTAAAGGGAGTTTCCCCGGAGTATGGTTTGCCCCACCCTTAATCCTTTCAGCCTGCAAGAGATAAAAGGAAAGAGAAGCAGGCCGAGAACTGGGAACTTCACACCGTCAAGAAAGCAGCACCTGGAGAAGAGTGTGTCCTTCAGACCTGAGGTTCCTGTGTCAAGATGCTCCCTGGACAAAGACTGATGCAACACCAGACTTTCCTCCAGAACTGACAGAGGGAAAGCCTTCCCCTGGAGCGGACACCTTGAATTTGGACTTGTAGCCTACCGGACTGTGTAAGTACAAACCTTCCTTTGTTAAAGCCATCCACTCGTGCTATTTCTGTTAGAGCAGCCCTAGCTGACTAAAATGCCGTGTATAATTGATAAGAATTTATTCACAAAATGCTAGAAATATAAAATGCTATCATTCTTAACACATCAATACACAAAAGCAAAGCACAATAAAATAATACTTTAATGTTCTTTCCAGTTCTAAGCTAAAGAATGCAGTAGCACTACATAAAATAAACATTTTGTTACAAATATAGATTTAATTCATACACAGTTATACAGTTCATTAAGAACACATTGTGATAAACTGTAATTATGCCTAATGAAAAGAATGTCTTCTTTCATTTAAGCTGTCTCTGTTGTCTTGCCAAATGAATTTCAAACCTAGAAAACTCTCTCAACTCTGACCTGAGTAGCTGGCATACCCCAAAATATCATAGTTATTTCATATAACTGGAAATACTGTGAACTGTTTTCTTGCCGAATTTCAAGAATACTTTTTTCCTGCCTTAACTCTTTGTGTATCATCAAAGTTTATTATGGTAGAGTCAGTATTAACAATACAGTTGTTTGATTTCAATCTAATTTTTTTCATTCATCTTGATAAATAATTCCATCTCATGAACATCTTCATCTGAAACGACTATTTCCTGAATTGCTTTCCTTTGTTGCATTTTCAGTATTGCTCCTTTTCAGATTTTTCTATCATTTCCCAAATGCTTTTTTTTTTTTTATGACTGAGTGAAAATGTACATTGCCATATAAATTTACATGCCCAACTATGTGCAGCTTCCACTGCTCTCCCTGCCTGGTGACAGCACACTATTCCTCTCTGCTCCATACATGTCTCATCCTCCCAGCAGTCTTCTTTCCCCTCCTCTCCACCCACTGCCCGTCCTCCAGCCAGAGGTCAGCAGGATGATATCCTATAGATGCATAGAACCATAAAGTGCATACAATATATGGTCACTCTGCATTGCCAAGTCCAATCCATTCATGTCTAAAGAGTGGACCTTCATTATGATTTATGGGCAAGGGCAGCATCAGGGCCAGGGGCCATGCTCCCAGGGGAACCCTGAAGCCGCTGGGCATCAATTGCAGTGTTTTAGTGGAAATCTCATTCCCATATGCTTTTAAAATTTTAAGATGACTTTTACCTTAAGTTCAGAACTAATTAAAATTAGATAACAAGCATATAAACTGTCCCTAATACACTATCATTTTCAATCGTAACTTTTTACCCTGACATTAAATTTTTTAATCGGTATGTTTCCAAATGTCTTATTAAGAATTCTTAATTTTAGGTTCGTTTCCATCCACATGCCAAAAACGTCGCTCATGGTTAATTTTTCTCTTAGTGATCATATTGTAGCTTTTTCCAAAGGTTTTAAAGTTTCCAAAATTAATTTGGACACATGCCCATTTGTCATTAGAGAAGTTATATTTTAGATTATTCTCAGGTAACACATCACAACTGGTCAACTGACTGGAAGAGAGCCGTATTCATGCCCATTCCAAAGAAATGTTATCCAACTCAATGCGGAAATGACCAAACAATATCATTAATATCATACGCAAGTAAAGTTTGCTCAAGATTGTTCAAAGGCAACTGCAACAGTATGTTGACAAGGAGCTTCCAGAAATACAAGCTGGATTCAGAAGAAGGCATGGAACCAGGGATATCTTTGCTGATGTCAGATGGATCTTGGCTGAAAACAGAGAATACCAGAAAGATGTTTTCTTGTGTTTCACTGACTATGCAAAGACATCCGACTGTGTGGATCATAATAAATTATGGCTAACATTGCGGAGAATGGGAATTTAGAACATCTAATGGTGCTCTTAAGGACTCTTTAAATGGACCAAAAGGCAATCGTGTGAACAGCACAAGGAGACACTGCATGGTTTAGGAAAGGTGTGTGACTGAATTGTATCTTTTCACAATATATTTGTAATCTGTATGCCAGGAAAATAACCTGAGAAGCTGGATTATATGAAGCAGAACGAGGCATCAGGATTAGAGGATGACTCATTAACAACTTGTGTTATGCAGATGGCAGTACCTTACTTGCTGGAAGTGAAGATCTGAAACACTGATGAAGATCAAGGACCACAGCCTTCAGTAAAGATTGCACCTCAACACAAAGAAAACAAAAATCCTCACAACTGGACCAGTTAAGCAAGATTATCATAAATGGAAAAAGGATCAAGGTTGTCAAAGGTTTCATTTTACTTGGGTCCACAATCAGTGCCCATGGAAGCAGCACTCAAGAAATCAAAAGATGCATTGTGTTGGGAAAATATGCTGCAAAGAATCTCTTTAAAGTATTCAAAAGTAATGCTGTCACCTTGAAGACTAAAGTGCGCCTGATCCAAGCCATGGTATTTTCAATTGCATCATATGCACGTGAAAGCTGGACAGTGAACAAAGAAGACAGAAGAAGAATTGATGACTTTGAACTGTGGTGTTGGAGAACAATGTCGAATTTACCGTGGACTGCCGGAACCAACAGATCTGTCCTGGAAGAAGCACAATCAGAGTGCTCCTTGGCAGCAAAGATGGCAAGACTGCATTTTACATACTGTGGACATGTTGCCAGGAAAGATCAGTCCCTGGAGAAGGACATCGGGCTTAGTAGAGTGGAGGGTCACTGAAAAAGAGGAAGACCCTCGACGAGATGGATTGCACAGTGGCTGCAACAATGGGCCTAAGTATAGAAACGATTGTGGGCATGGCTCGAGGCTGGGCAGTATTTTGTTCTGTTCATAGGGTTGCTATGAATTGGAACCAACTCTATGGCACCTACCTACAACAACGTTGTGTCATACAGATTTCTGTATTCTAGTAAGCTTTCTAATATGATGTATGTATTGTTCCGTCTTGCTGGGCAATTCAGTACAGGTATCCTTATCTGAAAATGTGGTATACAGTGTTGGAACAGGAAGTACTCTGATGAATTTATATCATTCTCCTAAAATTTTTCCCAGTTTAGCACCACTTATTGTCTTTAATAACTAATTGAAGTGTGTGCACAGGATGCTTTATACCAGTAAATCTTTTATAAACCTTGCTGTTTCAACTGCCACAGTTAGTGTCTGCAAGTCAATGTGCACTAAGTCAGCTTTCAAAATTGTCATTTTGTCCTGTCATTTGCCATCTGACTTTCATTTCTGAGCAAATCAAATTTAATCATATTGGAGCCATTATCTATGGTTATAGAATAAATCTGTAGAGAATCAATGTTCTGTAAAATTTGATATACTTACTTTTTATGTAGAGATCTGTGTGTTTTTCATTTAATTCCTTCAGTCCCAATAAGATGTATCTTACTGTTTTGGGCAAATTGAATGTTAATTTCTAGATTCAGACTGACTCCATCTATTGGCAATATCTACTTTTGAAGAGAATATTTGATTTCAAAATTACTGTTAATTTTGGACTTAAATTTTAAGGACAAGTGACGTATCATTTCTGTCATATTCTGAGTTGACTGAAAAATTTTGACTGAAGCAATAATTGGATTTGAAATTGTATGGAATCCTGAGTTTTCAATTAAACAACTGTTAACAGTAACTAACTCAACACAGGCATCAACAATTGTTTATCTAATTTCACCTTAAGGCATTCTATAAAGGTATACTCTTCTAATGGTTTTTTTGGTTGCTTATTCAGAATGCTTCTGAAGCTTTCTCAGTCTTCTTTATTTTCTTGCTTTGGACTGCATTGTATTTATCTTTCTGGCAACACTAAAAGTGCTTCTCTAAATTTGCTTCATGATCTCAAGCCCTATCTTCATCACAGTTTTATAAGTGTTTTTTCAAACTAAAAATTCTCTGTATGTATTTTTTCTGTTTCATTTCTGTCTAGTGCTGCTATAATAGAAATACCACAAATGGGTGACTTTAACAAACATAAATATATTCTCTTACAGTCTAGGAGGCTAGAAGTCTGAATTCAGGGACCCAGCTCCAGGAGAAAGCTTTCTGTGTCTGTTGGCTCTGGGGGAAGGTCCTTGTCATCAGTCTCCCCCCAGGTTTAGGTTTCTCAGGGACCCTTGGTCCAAAAGACTCACTCTCTTCCAGGCTAACCTGCTGGGTCATAATGAAGTCCCTCTCCTCTGTGCTCAATTCTGTCTTTTATGTCTCGAATGAGATTTGCTTAAGGTACAAGCTAATCCTATAGATTGTACCCTGCCTTATTAACATAACCAACTCTAATCCTGCCTTACTAGTGTCGTAGAGGTTAGGATTTACAACACATCACAAAATTGAGGATAGTTACATCAGATCACAAAATGGAGGACAACACACAATACTGGGACTCATAGCCTAGCCAAGTTGACATGCAGTTTTTGTGGGACACAGTTCAAACCACAGCAACCTCATACTAAAATTCAAAGGGTAAGAAATTATATTAACATTAGGGCATATATTATAGTCACTATGTTACACTGTGGAAACCCTGATGGCATAGTGGTTAAGCGCTATATCATGCTAACCAAAAGGTAGGCAGTTCAAATCCACTAGGCGCTCCTTGAAAACTCTACCGGGGAGTTCTACTCTGACCTATGGAGTCACTATGAGTTGGACCCACTCTATGACATTCTTGTACATTTTATCCAGCACCTTTTGAAGAAAAATCTCATTTCATGGTATTACCATCAAGTTCTTTTCAGTGAAATAACAGCATATTGCAATTGAAACACTAACATTTTGATTCATAAGGTAAATATCAGATTTAAACATAAGTACAGTGTATGACAGTACATTTAAATGGAGATTGAATACATAAATGGAACCATCAAAAATTGTATGCTATTTTCTATTTCCTATATTTAAATATCACACTTAAACATGTGAATTATATATGCTCAAAATGTTTACATTCTTCTGGCAAGTTTCTATTCACGAAAAACTCTGTTCAGAACTGAATGCAGTTTAACTAGCCCTTTTTGCTTTCCCACTATGAGTACTTTCAATTGTTGAGAGTTTCTTACATTGGTGTTTTCTTTTTTAGTTCTTGGTTGTTACTATTTAGTATGCGTTAGCTGAAAATGTACAGCACGAATTAGTTTCTCATTAAACAATTCACAAATAATTTTGTGACACTGGATCCCAGTCCTGCAATATGTCAACACTCTGCCTGTCTCCACCCCAGCTTCCCCGTTTCCTTTTGTCCAGTTTTCCAGCCCCTTCCTGCCTTCTTTGCTTTGGGGCTGGTTCAGCGAGTGATACTGCACAGTCGCAACTACAGGTGATGGCTACTGTTTTGAAAGGTGATTCACAGACCAGTGTCCACTGTTTCTGCTCTGCACCAGCTGACCCTACCAAAGACATGAGACCCTGTAAGCAGCCATCTAAGAGGATATTCTGCTGGTCCTACCCTATCGGCAGCAAAAGGGAAGGAGAAAAGCCAGTGATACAAGGTTTAGTCTCGTGGAGGAGCGTGCCTCATGGTTGAACTATGAGGCACGCTCCTCATGTGGGCTACTGTTTGTTTTATGAGCCTGTCTAATCCTTGGCAGAAGGGTGAACTTCAGGAGTGACTTCAACAGTGAGTTAAAAAGGTGTCGGGGAGCTGCACTCACAGAGTTTCTCCAATGTCTGTCAGAACAGTGAGTGTGATCTTGTTTCGTGAGTTTGAATTTTGCACTGTATTTTTCTCCTACTCTGTCCAGGAACCTCTGTGGTGACCCTGTCACAGCAGTCAGTGGCAGTATGCTGGCACCATCTAATTATTCTGGGCTCAGTTTGGTAAAGGCTGTGGTGGTTGAGCTCTGTCAGTCCTTTGCACTAGTCTATTCCTTGTGCCATTAGTTTTTTTCCTTCCCTTTTGCTCCCAATGGAGTAGGACCAGTGGAGTATCATCTTAGATGGCTGCTTACAGGGTCTCACCTTTGGTAGGGTCAGCTGGTGCAAAGTAGAAACAGTGGACACTGGTCTGTGAATCATTTTTCAAAATAGTAGTCATCACCTGTAGTTGTAACTGTGCAATATTGCTCACTGAAGCCATGACCTGTGGCCTTACCAGCCATTTGCCAGGGATGCACTCCACGTACATGGGCTCCACATGCAAATCGTGCATCAACAATCCAATGACCTTGCTCACAACTTGACCTGAAAATAAATATATGAAAAAAGTTCTGAATTTTGGTTTGGGTTCAGAATTTTTTTTTTGAGTTTGAGTTTCAGTTTCACTCCAGTGAAAATTGTGTTGTATTTGGGTTTGGATTTTCAGTTCCATTCTAGTTCGAAGCTGTATGCTCAATTACTAACGTAAAGGTTGGGGGTTTGAATCCACCCAGTGCACTGCAGAAGAAAGACCTGTTAACTTGCTTACCTAAAGTTAAGGTACAAGAAAATGTAATGGAACCCAGTTCTACTCTACAGCACGTGAAGTTGCCATACACTGGAACTGACTCTATGGCAATGAGTATTTTTGTTGTTGTTGTTGCTTACGTAGCAACAACGTTTGTACTTTATGTAATTATTCACAGTTAATATCCCATGGTAAATAAAAACTGGACTACGTTTTGTGGAAACTGAAGTTATTTAACTGATCCATGGTCACCGAAATCCATGCATATCAAAACCATATAAGGCAGCTTGTGCTTTCAATGCAAATTGGTTTCTGTGTAATTATGTAGTGCCTCCCATTGAATCTTGAAAATTACAGCAATTTTTAAATAAAAAAAAATAAGCACGGTAATAATTGTTGGTTTCCAAATAGGCTGATCATCAGCATCACTTGGGGAACATTTTTAATGAATTTATTTTTAAAACTGAGTTATACGCTTGTGGTAACTGCATGAATCCTAAGTGTATATATAGCTCCAATCTATTAAATTGCAATTTCTGGAAGATTTTTCCATGTCATGTATAAAACATTAGGATTCTGTCTAGCTGAGACTCAGTGACCCTATATACCCAAAAGCATGAAATACAGACTGGGAAAAAGTTTCGAGAAAAGATTCCTTGCCAACAGGATTGTTTGTTCTCTGCCCTGACTGTTGGTCGTCTGTCCTTGCCGAATGATTCTCATGAATTTCACAGCATACCGGCCTCCGGGTCAACTGACATTCTTAACTGATGTGCCAAAGGTTTCCTCCCGTGTTTGCAGAAGTCATCACCTGAGTGCTTTTTCCCATCAAATTTGCAGACTTCTGAACAGTGCTTCAGGCAGCAACAGGGGGCAATCAAAGTGAGTATGCAAGATGAAGTTTGCCATTTCTGGTTTTCTTAACAGTTAAGAGGAGAGAAAAAAAGTTACCCTCCAATCTCAGAGGTCCATGAAGACCTAATGTTGTTTTTCCCCTGAAGATTGTGGTTTCACTATATTTTCTTCCTTGGCAGTAGTTATCCAAGCAGAAGGCAGGATAGGTGTCGATATGAAGTTGCCTGAATGTAGAAAGTAAATACCCAAGTCTACGTCTCTATTCTGCTTGATAAGCAGCCCTGATGGTGCAATAGTTAAGTGCTTGGCTTCTAACCAAATAGCTAGCAGTTTGAATCCACTAGTGGCTCTGTGGCAAAAGACCCAGTGATCTGCTGCAGCAAAGATTATAGACTAATAAGCCCCGTGGGGCAGTTCGACTCTATCCCATTGGGTTGTTAGGAGTCTCAGTCGACTCGAGACGTGCAGCAATGACAACATACCATTGATAGGCATTTAGTAGGCTTTTCCTAGTGTGTTCCATGAATGTTTTGAGCTTTTTAATTTGTGGGATTTGTTGTGTCTTAGGCTGAGTTCTCTAGAGAAGCAAAACCAGTGACGCATACCTATGTATCTATATGCATATGGATGTGCACATGTATATACATATATATACGAGGACTGACAAGTTCACGAGCTCATGCTAGAAAAAGTGCTACATATTGCTGAGCATCACTATGGCCTCCTTTGAAGTGCTCCCCTTGGGCAGCTGTGCACCGGCTCTGGTATCTAGTGCACTGGCACACTTCAAAGCAATTTTGGAACTCTTTTTCTGGAATGGCCATCAGAGCTGTCATCATACTACCCTTGATGTGCTGAATTAGGTTGCTGTAATTTTTCATTGACTTAAATCACAGAGCATGGTAGTTCTCTGAGATGTCCTTAATGTATCTCCTGTATTATAGACTTTTTTTTGATCTCTGTTATGCAACATTAATTCAGTTTCCCCTTGGTAATGAGGATCAATCACGTAAGCTAATATAGTAACTCTCTGCTTGTTGTTTCAGAGACATGAGAAGCCCTAGGGGGCCAAGTGGCGTTCTTCCAGTTCAATGGAATCGTTATTTTATTGCCACATCAGAACATTCCTCCTTTTGGAACTGAGACCTGTAGGACTGCAGAGCATAGGACATTGGGAATCGGAAGTGAAACTACTGCAAGTGGGTCATTAGGAGTCATCCTGAGTGGTGCCACTTGCATTTTTCAACCCCTTGATCCTTGGAATCCTGGCTATTGCAGAAACAGTGCCATATATCAAACGCAGGCTTAGAACATGTGCAGTCTCATGGAGAACATTGCCCCAGTCCTGAAAAGTATTGCCACTTAGCAGGAGAGTTAATTGTGTCTTTGAGAGGCCACTCCATAGTTCTGTGAAGCTAGCTTCTTCAGGATGATGGGGAACTTGGTAAGACCAGATAGTTCTGTAAGCATGGCCCCATTTTCACACTACATTTGATGTGAAGAGTCCCCTCATCCAAGATGATGTTGTATGTGGTGGCATGAGAGTAGGTAAAACATTCTGTGAGACTGAGTTTATGATTTTGTGGGTCACACAATACCAGTCCAGCTCATGATGGGCAGCTCAGGCTGCATGTTGACTTGATGGTCCACGGCGAAGTGTTCAGTCTCTGCTAAGGCCCAGTAATAAGCCAAAAGTTGTTTCTAAAAAGGAGAGTAGTTACCTGCAGAGGATGGCAGGACTTTACACCAAAACCCTAAGGGTCTGTGCTGTGATTTATGAACAGGCTTGACAAAGATAGCAGACGGCATCTCCATTGGCAACTGACATTTTAGGTATTGTTGGATCATCTGGGTCATAGAGCCCAAGGGGCAGGGCAGCTGGCACAGCTGCCTGAACCTCTTGCAGAGCCTTGTATTGGTCTGGGTCCCGCTCAAAACAAGCAACATTTCAAGCCACATGATAAATAGGCTGGAATAGCACACCCAAATAAGGGATATGTCACCTCCAAAATTCCAAGAGGCCCACCAGGTATTGTGCCTACTTTTTAGCTGTATGTGGGACCAAATGGAACAACTTATCCTTCACTTTTGAAGGAATATCTTGACACACACCACACCACTAGACCACTATGAACTTCACTTAGGTGGAAGATTCCTGTCGACTAAATTATGACGTAGCTCTTAACCATTATGCCACTGGGGTTTCCAATTATGACATGTTGCTGACCTTGCTATCTTTTAGGTAAACTTCTTCAGGAATTTCTTTACAACTGGAATTGAGAAAAAGGCACTGGCCAGATCAATAGCTGCATCCCAGGTACCAGGAGACAGATTAATTCACTCAAGCAATAAAACCACACCTGGAAAAGCATCTGCAATTGGAGTCACCACCTGGTTAAGTTTATGATAATCCACTGGCGTTCTCTAAGATCCATCTGTTTTTTGCACAGACTAAATAGGTGAGCTGAATGAGGATGTGGTGGGAATAACCACCCCTGCATCTCTGAAGTCCTTAGTGATGACAGTAATGTTTGCAATCTCTCCAGGAATACAGTATTGCTTTTGGCTTACCATTTTCTTAGGTAGGAATAGTTCTAATGGCTTTAATTTGTCTTTTCCAACCATAAATATCCCTTACTCTGCTTGTCAGAGATACAGTGTGGGTAATTCTGCAAATTGCAGAGTATTCTACTTATATTTTCAGGTAATTGGGAAATCACTATAGCACAGGTTTGGGGACCTGTGGGATCCACTGTCAGATGTAGCTGAGCTGAGACTGTATTAATAACCTGACCTCCATATACTCCATGTACTATGACTAGTGAGCCATGATGACAGTTTGGATCTTCTGGAATTAGCATCAACACAGTCAATATCCAGTAATCCTTGAGAACTCTGATTATTTCCTTTTACCAATGAGTGGTTACTGTCATAAAAGGACATAATTCTTTTTGGGAAGGCTAGGACAAAGAGTAACAATATAAATTTGGGAGGGTCGCCATGAGTCAGATCCGACTCACCGGCACTTGGCTTGGCTGGTAGTGTAGTGGGATCCAACCTCAAGAGGACCCAGCTTCCCTTTCATTCAAGGGGTTGTGGGTCTGTAAACTGCTCCCATCACATCTGGGAGTTGTTTGAGGGGCCAGGACTCTCTGTTCTGTTAATTCAAGGTAGTCTTTGATTCATCTGACCTAGAATTAGTCTGCTTATACAGATAAAGCAAGTATTTAGTGGATTTCCCATCTGTTTCACTCCTAGGGACATGATAACCAAGGAGGCAATACCATCAGTCCACGTGAGTCAAGCTAATCTGATGACTACTTGGACTCTGCTGTCCATGACAGCAACCACTCCTACTCTGTCTTTGTCAGTTAAGTGCCACCAATTGGCCTCTACAACCATGAGGTCCAATCAGCCCCATTCTAGGTAGTCTGCCTTGGCTCAGTTAAGGAACCTCCTACTGTCAAATCTGACTTATATAAAATAGCAATCTCTGCAGTCTTCAAGGATACCAGGGCACCATTCACAAATTTCTTCCTTACCATTCCGGTAAAGGAAGTGTCCCTTGTGTACTCCACGTGTGAGTCTGTGAGTCAAACATCATAAATTAAGTCTGACATGCCAGCTTCCCTAAGCATTTGCACACCTTCCACAGTACGCCAAGGCAGGTCTGGTACTTCACCTTGATTTAGGGTAATGAGTAACCCACGCTTCAGTAAACCAACCAAATAAACTATTAGATCCTTTCCTAGTGTCTCAAGCTAAACTGTTGAATGAAGAATCCGTGCTTAATGAGCCCATATCAATAAACTCAGACTGATCCAACTTTATGTTCCTTGCACCACCATTCCACACATGTACTAGCCATTTCCAAACATATTCCCCAGGTTTCTGTTTGTAAATATTAGAAAAGTCAAGCAGTTCTTTGGGAGTGTTGTACTTCCTCTTGGGTCACACTGTGTATTTACCTTTTGCGACTTCCTGAAACAAGTCTAATTCAGGTCTAGAAGCAAAAATGGGTGGTAGGGTGGGTCTTGAGAGCATTCAGCAATGTCTTGTAAGGCATCTACCTCAGGTGATATTCCAGAAAACATTCTAGGCACCATCCTAGGTGATATCTAGACAAAGACTCTTCAGGCACAGCTGAGTTAGTCTCAGTAGATAGGGGTACAAATGATAACAGTTCTCTGGGGAGGATGGCCTAGCAGAGAAAGATGGAATGATCTCTTCAGATTGAAGTAAGGTGGTGGGTTTGTTTGGCAGGAGTGAGTGAAAGGAATTTAAGGGCTCAGTGCCTCAGCTTCCTGATTATCTGCCTTTATGTCCCCATTCTGTTTCAGGGTCCCTATTTCTTCACAATTAACGTCCTCATTTTAAGTTCAGACACAGTTAGAGCGTGGGAATTCAACTGGCGTTGTAATTCAGCTACTCTTACAATAGAACTCAGGCCATATCAACTCTATTACTACAGGAAATAAGGTATTCTTTTAAGTGACCACTTTCAGGTCCTTTATGTGGTGCTTGAGCTGTAACACTGAAATCTTGAGCTCATCTCTTTCTTTCCCCACATCATCTAGTGAAAGAACCAACCAGCCAGCTTTCCTGTACTTCTGACAAAGTTGTAGAAAAACATCGAATATGCAATGACCTAGAGCCTCTCTTCTCACCAGTCCTTGATCTGTTGACGGTGGCATTGCTTACTGATATTGCCACCTCCTGCCACGGATTAGCAGCACCCTGTTTACTACTGGAGTCATCATTTCTTTAAGACCAGTAAGACTTGTGAACCAATGTGGAAAATTCAGCCTAACAATTTGGTTTCTCTAGAACCACTCTCGGCATCAGATATCTTGATGAGTTCTCTGGAGAAGCAATACCAGTGAAGCATCTCTCTCTCTCTTTTCCTTTCTCCCTCTCTCCCTCCTCTTTTTCCCCTCCCCATTGCTATCAAGTCAATTCTGTCTCATAGCCACTGCATAGGACAGGTAGATCTGCTCTCTAGGGGTTCCAGGGAGTAGTTGGTGGGTTCAAACTGCCAATCTTTTGGTTAGCAGTTGAGTTCTTGAACACTGTGCCACTGGGGCTCTGCTGTGTGTGTGTGTGTGTGTGTGTGTGTGTGTGTGTGTGTGTGTGTGTGTGTGTGTGTGTGTGAGTGAGTGAGTGAGTGAGTGAGTGAGAATTCTGACTCATAGTGACCCTACAGGACAGGATAGAACTGCTCCATTGGGTTTCTGAGAAGCAGCTGGGTAGATTTGAACCCATGACTGTCTGGTTGGCAGCTGAGCTCTTAGCCGCTGTACCACCAGGGCCCCTGCTGTGTTGTTAGCAACCATTGATTTGTCTAGATTCCTCTGCTAAATATGAAGTTGGAGGCAGGGATTGGCTTCAATTTTCTCCATCGTCTCTTTAGAACCTGGGAGAGAGCCTGGCATATAGATATCCGTTAAGTTAGCAAAATGCAGAGGAGTAGTTTGGAAGTGATTCTACTCTTGTTAATGAAGGCATCATACCTAAATCATTGTTTTATTTATCACAATTAACTCTGCTCTAGAGCAGGATAAGGCAAAGGCCAGAAGTATGGACCTGGCGAAATTATTTTGTGGTAAACAGGTGATACAGGAATGAGACAGTAATCAGGACACTTGCATTTACTTCCTCATTCTCCCACATTCCAGGAGAGGATTTCCAAAGCACTGAAAAGTAGATTGTGAACTCCCTCAGGCTGAGAAGAAAAAAATGCAACCAGTTCCATTAGAGACTAAAGGTTTTGTGATTCTATACTTTTTAATTTATTAATACTGCCAATTAGGTAAACCTAATTAATCTGAGCTGAGATGAGGTTTAACAGCCACATTGTTATCTGAAAGATATATGGGCTTACTAGTCTATTACATTTGAGGAAGGATATGGAATGTTCATTAAAGAATCAGCTGGATGCCAAGGACAGTCTTCTTCCCTGTTACTGAAAGACTGTGTAACTGCAATAGCGGATCCGTGCCGCCTGTCTACAAAACCTGTACTGAAACAGGAGGTGATTAAATGAGGATATTTATTGAGTGCCGACATACAAGAGGCAAGTGGAATCAGTCCCTCCAAAGCTTGCCTGCATGCATAGGCTGAGCTTGGAGGTTACATAGGTTGATTAAGGGTGGGGGATGCTGGTTAATATTTTTCCCAGGCCCAAACAAGTAATTCTTTCGATGTTTCAAAAATATTCTTTGTGTGGGTCTGCATGGCTCCAGCAAGTTAGGGCTTGATAATCATCCAAACTACCTACTGATTCAGTCCAATAGTAGTAGAGAAAAGTTGAAATGGGATGAACAGAACAATTAATCAGTGCTCCTAAGAGGAAAGAATAGCCATATGACTTATAATCAGTACTTAGTACAGGTGAATTCTTAGGGATGGTGGAAAAGTGAGTTCTCAGGGCTTAATGTTTATAACATAGTTGTCTTAACTACTGTTTGCAGCAAGATGGAGTTGGGCTGGCCAAGGGCTTCCCTTTCAATTGCACAAACAAGGCTCAGTTTGGCAGTAAAAACGTAAACCAAACCAGTTGTCCTAGAGTCAATTCTGATTCATGGTGACCCCATGTGTTACAGTAGAGCTGAGCACTGGGTTTTCTTGTACCACAGTGGCACTGACTGGGGTTTAACTGCCAGCTTTTAGCTTAGTAGCTCATTGCTGTTTGTCCCATCCAAGGGCAATAGGGGCACGACTGAGAAGACACTTGAGAGAAGCAAGTAGTCTGTCAGTGAAAGTGTCATCAGGTTACGCTTCCCAGATGGGACAATATAAACCATTCAGTGGAGAGCTGGCGTAAGAGACAGTATGATTGGGAAATTTACCAAAAAATGACAAAAAGCTAGTGCCGTCAAGTTCATTCCGACTCATAGCCACCCTATGGGGAAGAATAGAGCTACCCTATAGAGTTTTCAGGAAACACCTGGTGGATTTGAACAGTCAACCTTTTGGTTAGCAGCTATAGCACTTAACCACTACGCCACCAGGGTTTCCTTGGGAAACTTAGTTGCCAAAAATATATCAGAGAAGATGTTAAGCCATTGTTTTGAAGCGTCTCAAACCTACCCACAAAAGCTTTTCATATGACCTTAGGCCACAGAAGACAGCTTTCCCTCCAGATGCTCTCCAAGCTCAAGACACTATGTGGAGACCTTAAAGTCGGGAAGGGAAACCCTGGTGGCTCAGTGGTTAGGATTTGGGCTGCTAATGAAAAAGCTGACAGTTTATATCTCCCAGGTTTTCTCAGAAACGTCATGAGGCAGTTTTATTTGGTCCTGTAGGGTCACTGAGTTGGAACTGACTTGATGGCAACAAGTGATTAATTTTTTTCCTTTTGATTTTGCTGAGAAGAGCCGGTATGTGATATGTCTTCTATATCCCATATGTGAGGGCCCTGGAATTCTATCAGACTTAAGGATCTGGTGTTACTGTAAAACTAAATGGAGTTAGTGCTGCCTGCCACAAACAGCCCATCTTTGAGATGGGTGAGATGAATGAGATGGGAAGCAAGATGTTTATTGTGTACAGGTAGGCAAGGAGACAAGGGGGCATCACTTCCTCCAAATCTGCCTCCCTGAAACAGGGAGACTAGCTGGTGGTTTTTATAGGAGATGAGTCCTAGTTAGAATGTTAATCTTCTAGGATTTGAGTCCTAGGTAGAATGTTAATCTTCTATAGGTAGTATCATGGATTAAATTGCGTTCCCACCAAAATCTGTAACAATTTCGCTAGGCCATAATTCCTGGTATTGGGTGATGTCCCTCTCTGTTGGAATTCCTGCCTCTATGATGTTAATGCGGGTAGATGGGTGCTGTTGTGTTGATGGGCTGGGCTTAATGTGTGAAGTTGTTTTGTGCCTCAGACAATCTCTTGAGATACAAAAAGAAAGGGAGGCAAGCTGAGATTTGGGGACCTCATGCCATCAAGAAGGAAAGCAGTGTCCTTTGGGAAAGACTGGAGTACCTGCACCTTAGGGGAAGATCAACAAGGATCTTCCTCCAGTGCCAGCAGAGAAAGCCTTCCCATGGAGATGATGCCCTGAATTTGGACTTTTTAGCCTACTAGACTGTGACAAATAAAATTTCCCTTTTTAAAGCCATCCACTTGTGGTATTTCTGTTGAAGCAGCACTGGATAGCTAAGACAGGTGGTCACAATGGTCGTGTCTCAGATAGGTTGACATCTTAATTGGTATTTTGGGCCCAGAGGTGGTCTGGCTATCATATAATCTCCCTTTGTTTCTGTTATGGTCTTTAGATTACTGTCACTTGTTTTTACACAGTCCTAAGCAGTGCAGAAATTAGTCCTTACCCTTGAGAGACACTAAGGGAAACAATGGACTCGTGCTTGGAGGCAGAGTCAGGAAACAAAGTGGTGTAGGCTGTGCTCTAGATGTGACCACTTCTTTCACTCTGCCTGCTCCACTGAGAAGGTCTGAGTTGTGTGTGTTGTTGTGTCTGTTTCTATGGCCACCTTTCTTTTGAAGACCTCATTTGGAATAATATGGGACAATTCCCTTTGGTTCATGATGAGGGAAGGTTGTTGGGAAAACAGAATCCAGTGTACTCAAGACCAGCTGGTCTGGTTGGCATAGGAGAGAGGGCTTCTTAGTAGAAATCTGATTAAAATGTTTCAGAACTTTTGGCCATTCTCTAAATGAAATCTGTGGCAGGAGTAAGGCAGAGAGGTTTCTTCTGTTTGGTATTTATAGTTATTTTCCTTCCAATCAAAATAGGGATTGATGAAGAGTCTTGGTTAGTATCAGAAAATCAGGAATATTTGGAGACCATGGGTTTTAGCTCATGGATTTTCTTTTTCTTTTCACTCTACAGGGACTGAATTATCTCAGATAAATGAAAATAGCCCAGTTCCCCTGGATCTCCTGAACTGGGTTAATTGCTCTTATGGGATTGAGCTTCCAGAGCCTTTGAGTTGCCAGATAACTGTAGTTTTTAGAACTAGGCCATCAGCTCCCTGTGCCTCCCCACCCTCCAGCTTTTACCTGGGGAGATTATTTTGGCTGGAATTTGGAAATTTGGGGGGGTGGTTCGGTGGTGTGGGAATTTTGGGTGGGATAATCAGTGCTTTTTCAGGGAAAGGCTACCGGGGTACACCTCTTCTGCTGGGGGATGCCTCTTCTGCAAGGCCTCTAGAAATGAGCCTGCCACATCCCACATGAGGTGTGTGAGATCTTTATGTACAAAAGAGAGGGAAACTACAGTTAGGGAGGTTATGTGCAGGGCATTCTCCTGCTGTTTTCAAATCCTAGGACAACTGAAGTTTTGCAGAATACCTGTCTCCAAGGACAAACAGTTTTGTGGTATGGGAACAAATATCTGAACTCCTGTGGTGGAGTTCGAATGGAGCATTCATTCCCTGGTCAGAGGAAGTTCTCTTGTAAAAGTGAGATCCTTCCCTGGGTTCAGAGCCCTCATTCTGGCTCTTATATTCACAAGTGTAAAAATCTCCTGGATTGCACTGGGTCCTTTAATAGCATCTACTGTTACTGCAAACCTAACGGAGTTCCTTCTGCCAGCCACAGCCAGTCTTTGACACACGGGTGACATGAGAAGCAAGATGTTTGATTACATAGCAGTAGGTGGGGAGACAAGGGAGAGATTCCTCCAAAATCTGCCTCCCTGGAATGGAGACTAGGTAGAGGCTTTATAGGAGAAGGGGATAATGCTTTAAGTCACAGGAATTTGTAGAATGTTAATCTTCTTTCCATGTTCACACTGGTCACGTGTTATACGTGGTAATATCTGAATTGGTGCTTTGGGCCCAGAGGTGGTCTTGATATAAGTGCCCAGCAGATTTCTTTGTTTTTCCTTTATGGTTTTTAGATCATTATCACTTGTTTTTCCACAGTTCCAAAGAGATCATAGATTAGTCCTTATTTTGAGAGAAACTAAGACAAACAATGGGCGTGCTTGGAGGCAGAATGATAATGATGCAGGTTATGCTGACGATGTGGCCACTTACTCTGCTCTGCCTGCCCCACCACAGCTCAAGTGTCAACAGTTATGAGTCTCAGGATCCTCCACGTATGATACTTTGGGTGTGAGACCAGAGGGCGCGAGGCTCAGGAATCCGTGCTTATAATAAATCCCCCAGTGGTCCTCAAAGCTGAAGTTCAAGAGGACATAAAGGAATCCCATCTTTGGGCCATCCACGCTGCTTCTCTCTAGGCGGTCGTGTCTGCGAGACACAAGGAGCCGTATTTTTTAGCACACTCCTCATAATAATGTTTCTGTGGGAATCTATTTAATAATCTTTTGGGCACAGATATGAAGCAGAGCTACAAAGGGTGCAGCTTTACAGGACCTGAAAAACAAGTTGTGTTAGGACAATGGAGGCTTACCTTGGGTCCCCTGCAATTTGTACCTATAATTTCTTTTCCCCTCTCTGCCTCCTGCCGTGGCCTAGGCAGTGTGATTTGTCACGGTGGTGCCAGTCAGAGCAGGCAAGGCTCGGAAGGAGCAGCTGGTGAAGTTCTGTGTTTGCACACTGAGATCTGGCACCCAGCCACGTATGAACTAGTCTTGGAAGATAGTTTCTAATTGAGGCCTGTTGTTTTCTGCTGCCCTCTGGGTGAGTTTTCGCACAGAGGTGCTCCATGCCAGCTAGCAGACAACAAGATTGGTGTACCAGTACAGCTTTGGGTCAAGTGGACCTCAGCTCACGGTCACCCTATGTGTGTCAGAGACCCAAAGATGGGATTCCACATGCTTTTCAATGGCTGATTTTTTTAGAAGTAGACCACAAAGGCTTTCTCCCAAGGTGTGTCTAGGTCAAGTCAAAGGCTGGTACCTGAGCTTATTAACCATTTGTACATCCAGGGACTCCAAGATTAGTTTATTGTGTGACAAACTAGGGCCTGGGTGTGAAGTGTGAAGGCAAGTTGTACTGGTTCACAGATGGTGAAAAGCACACAAAAGACAAAGAAACCCATGAAAGAATATGTAGAATCTCTAGTTCCTTCACACGAGACTTTAATTACCTCCACAGCATCCCCAGAAACACTGGTGTCATAGTGGTTAAGTGCTACGTCTGCTAACCAAAAGGTTGGGAGTTCTGATCCACCAGGTGCTCCTTAGAAACTATAGGGCCATTCTACTATGTCCTGTAGGGTCACTATGAGTCAGAATCAACTTGACGGCAGTGGATTTTACAGCATCCCCACACATGACTGTCCTTATTTGTTTAGCTCTTCTGCTTGGGGCCCAGCTTCAAGACCCCCTATCAAATTAGTCATTCTCTTTAATAGTAAAAACCTTGTCAATTTCTTGCTGAAATCAGATCTGTCCTGTTTCTTATATTGATCAGTTTAGATGTTCCATTAAGAAAAGGTAATAAGATAAGGCATGACTTGTTTTGAGTGAATCCCAGCATTCACTTTCTTTTATAAAAGTGGGCATAGTAGGACCCTATCTAAACGTCATACCTGTGGCAACACAGAATGAGGTCCACATAATTATGAGTACTTGCTGTGTTGAGTTTCTAGGACAAGTCTAGAAGCAAAGTGGACTGCATTCTAATTGAAGATACGCTATTGGCTCATTGGAAAGACTTCAGATACTCAATTTAATGAATTTCTCTATAGAATACTGGAAACCCTGCTGGCATAGAGTTTAAGTGCTATGGCTGCTAATCAAAAGGTCAGCAATGTGAATCCACCATGCGCTCCTTGGAAACTCTACGGGACAGTCATATGGTCACTATGTGTAGGAATCAACTTGATGACAATGGGCTTTTTTTTTATTAGTTTATAGAATACTGGCTTATTTACTTAACTTCAGTTGGAACATGTAACGTGACAAGATTTCTCTTTCTTTGAGAATATCTTTTAGTTACTGAAAGATCATCATAGTTGAGGATGTATGTGTTTGTGATTAAATAAAAAAGTTCCCTTTAAGGTCTTTTTGATTTATCTCCTCAGTTAGAATTGGAATTCTGAAGAAATTTTCCACGGATGTGATTATACTTCAAGCAGTGTTTCCTTTAGGAAGCAAACCAAATCAACAGCATAAACCACCCATAGGATTTAAAAGACTCCCTGTGTTTCAGCTTTCTTGTCTATTCTATTTTCTGTGTCTTTGTATTCTCTCTACATCAGCAGCTCACCACTGGTATGGTCCTCCATATCACTTCTGGCTTATCTTTTTGTCTGTTTAACTGCTCATTGATTCATTTGCTTAACAGACTTAATTACAAATAATTATGTAAATGAAAATGTAAAATCCTAAAAAACCTCTACTTCTTCATAGGCAGTCCAACTGTCAGAAAAAGGAGTTCTTTTTATTGCTTCACTCTTTTCCATGACATAATACATGGGCTGGCTAGTTAACCTGGGGAGGGACTCTTTTAGCCAAGTGACCGTAGTTAGCCTGTGTCTTAAAGACACTTTACCTCTAGCAGTGTTTTCTTGCAAAGTTCTCCTGTTTTTCCGTGGAAACACAGGCTCCCGTCTTTGCATTCATCTGTGTCAATGCCAGGAGCTTTGTGACAGTACAAGAGATGTAGGTGTGAACATGAAGCTTTGTGCTTTAATTCAATAATTTGATAAACATTTATTTAGCCTGACTAAGGCGTATCAAAATTGCCCTGGTGCTTAAGCTGCTGACCAAAGGATTGTTGTTGGGAACCCACGAGCTGCTCCACAGCAGGAAGATGGGTTGGTCTGCTTCCATAAGGATTTCAGCCTTGGAAGCCCTGTGAGGGCAGTTCTACTCTGTCCTATAGGGTTGCTCTGAGTTGGACTTGACTCAGCGATGGGAGTAATATATTAAGAGAGTATAGCTCTGAATGTAATAGCAGTGGCAGGACCTCCCCCCCCAAAAAGTTTAAATATCCAAGCTTTATTATAGCATATTGTTTCTTTTGTCCCACAATTTCCAAATTTCCCTTTTTGGCATTTTTTAGCAGAGCTGTACTTGGTAGCACAGAGTCTGTGATGAGGGATGGTATGTCCCTGGGCTGTGCTGTGGGGAAGGTCTTCCCTGTGGACAGTAACAGATGAGAAATGGTGCTGTTAAAAAAAAAAAATCCTGTTGCCCTTGAGTTGATTCTGAGTCACAGTGACCCGATAAGTCAGAGTAGAACTGCCCCATAGAGTTTCCAAGGAGTACCTGGTGGATTCCAGTTGTCAGCATTTTGTGGGTCTAGACCACTAGATGGTGCTATTTCACCGTAGTCCTTACCCACGGTGGCACCGGGGTCTGAGGAGGTGCTTTCGTGCATCCAGGGAAGAACCTGACTTTTAGAGTCAGGCCTGGCTCTCTACAATCTAAGAGCAAAATTTTAGCCTTGCTGGGCCTCAGTTTTCTCCTCTGTAAAGTGAGAATAAAAGTACCTTCCTGATCAAGTAGAGGTGATGATTAAATGAAAAGCACGTGAAATGCTTATAGCTGTGCCTGCTGTCAAGTGGGTGCTTGCCTTGACGCAGCAGCAGAACTAGAACTTGTAGGACATTTCCAGTTTCTCAAAGGAGGTTACACTATCTGCTAAGCTGCTCCAATGGCCAAGGCAGTAGGCTAAGAATTGTGGTTCCCCAGAGTCAGTCAACCCATTGTTGTTAAATTGCCTTGGCCTGCTAAATTTCTGGAGTTGTCGTATTGCTCCGTGGCTGATTTAGAGCTGGTTTCTCTCAACCTTTCTCTTACAGGAGTTGTTGCTGATCATGACCACTAGATGGTGCCATTTCACCAAGTATCAATGACTTGCATGAAGGGTGACGGGCTCGCTCTTTTTAAATTCGCCCAGCGCTAACAAAAGAGAACTTCTGTGTTCATCAGTATAGACACACCTTCTACCACGTTAAGGAAATCCCTTTACATTTTTGTGTTTGTTTCATTTATAATAGAGGGTACTGCTTAGAGATCAACCTGGAGTTCACATATTCGATTTGGTGTAGGAGAGCTAGAGAAACTTAGAGCCGATTCAAAGGGAAGCCACACATTAGATAAAACTGAGAAGTGGGAGTATATGAGAAAAGGTCAAACGTGTGGATTGCTTTAAAAGAAAGCAATACAAACAAACAAACAACCTCCCCCCCGAAAACAGTTGCCATCATGTTAATTCTGACTCATAGTGACTCTACAGACAGCATAAAATGACCTCACAGAGCTTCACAGGAGTGGCTGGGGGATTCAAACTGCCGACTTTTTGGTTAGCAGCTAATGTTTAACCACTGCACCACTGGGGCCGTGGATTACTTAGTTTTTTTTAAAATAAAGCAGGTAGACAATGTCACGGTGGGCTCCTAGGGAAGACGGTGAGCAGCTATTATTTTCCAGCACAGGGAAAGATAGAATAAGAGGAAATAAACATACATGACATATGTCAGTCACAAGGAAGAATGTCTGGGGCCAAGAGTGTGTAATATAAGAAAATTATCTATTCCTTTATTAACATTAAAAATAAGTCTGGCAAGGTCTCAACATTTCCAGATTGGATTTGTGGTCCTACTAGAAGGTGGGGGGATGTCCTGGTCCTTAAGATTCTTATTTCAAGGTTGGCATGAAATAGGCTAGAACCATGCTCCCGGCAGCTCAATAGCACAGACCAGGACTAGATGTAATAGGATTGGCAGTGTTTCCAAAGGTGTTTTGTTATTGTATTTTTTTTTTGCATAATATTAGAGGTTTATAAGTGTCTCTAGCATTTTTTCTTGTTTTCTAATATCATAAGGATTGAGCTAGAGGTAGAAAACCGACAACTGGAAAAGCAAGCATTAGAGATGTCTTTCTTGGCATTTAAGTTTTGAAAACTTTCATTTGTTACTTGTCAAATGATTCCTTAGACAGTAGTTTTGCCTTGTTTGTTGGCTGTTCCATATTCATACCTGTAATATCCGGTAAAGCAATATGAAGATGACTAGCTGATACCAGAAGGAGCCCTGGCGATACTGTTAACAGAAAGGTTAGCAGTTCAAATCCACCAGCCACTCTGTGGGAGAAAAGACCTAGCTGTCTGCTTCTGTAAAGCTTTTAGTCTTGGAGACCCAGTGGGACAATTTCAGTTCATCCTACAGAGTCGCTGTGGGTTGGAATTGACTGCAGGGCACAAGAGAGCACGTGACATTGCATAATCATAATTACTGACCAAATCCACAGGAGGGCGCCAAACATTACTTTCGCCACAGAATCACCCAATAGTCCGTCTTGGAAGGGTCTCCTTTCCTCGTTCTCCACTCCATGGAACTGTCTGTCCTGCCCTGGGGAGTCCCAGCTTTGACCCAGAGCAATAGCACATGACTTTCCAGGCCCTTCAGATTCCTCAGAGCAAATAATCCAAAAAACAGTAGCTTTCTGTTACTGAGAACGCCTGTCTTTGCTTAACTTCGCTGCGTAATGCTCAGAATGACAGACCAACACTGGAACTTTCCAAAGGTCATCAGGAAGGGGTGAGGCACGCAAATAAATGAAGAGGGTGGGGGTAGTGGTGGGGTGGAGCGGAGGAGGAGAAAACCCAGGCCTACTGTTCTTTTTTTTTGTTTTTTTCCTTGCTTATTGTAAATGCAATGTATGCTCCTTGTAGAAAATGTGGAAAAAAACACAGAATAGTATAAAAACAGAAAACAAAACCATCTATGATTCTAATGCTTATGGATCATGACAGTTTAAAATTTTGCAGTATTTTCTTTTATAAAGCTATAGTTTATATCCCATGTTACTTCTTTATAACAATTTGGAGAAACGGAGCCTGCTGTTTTGTGTGGAGCTGATTTGAAAGATCGTGGAAATGGCTGAAGGGTGAGCTCCAGAGCGGGGCTAAGAACGCACGTGCCTGTGTGTCAGTGAGGAGGGAAGTTTGTCTTCCAAGAGAAGAGCAAAGCAGGAATTCAGAAGGAAAAAGAAACGAGAACCTTTGAACCCAGAGAGGGACAGAATCAGCAAGAGTGGTTTCCTGGGTTTCTGCTATTTTCCTGTTCCCAATTGCCAGGACTAAGGTCCCTTGAGCCACAGCGCTCTCCCTGGTCTTAAATTTGGTGAGATTTTCCAGCATAACTTAAATAGGCAGTTTTCCCATTATTTAAACTTCATGCACAGCCATCACCCGCCTGTCAGAGGAGGCTTGCTTCTTGCTATAATGCTGAAGAGATTTCAGCAGAGTTTCCAGACTAAGATTAGAAAGAAAGGCCTGGTGATCTACTTCTGAAAACCAGTCACTGAAAATCTTAAGGATCACAGCAACTCGATCTGTGGTTGATTATGTGGGCGATGCCACAGCACCAGGCAGTGTTTTGTTCCACTGTGCATGTGATTACCATGAGCTGACAGTGAACAATGACACCATTGAAATCATGAAAGATCTCTAAGTAGGATGGTCACACAAAATAATACATGCTTACTGATTATGTTAATGATAATTTTCTATTGACTGCTGCAGGCTGCTCCCTGGGAGCCAGCTCCAGCTCACTGGTGCTTGAGCAAACTTCACAGTGAGTGGTAGGAGGATCCATTGCTAATTACAATGCTTTAGCCTGCAAGAGTCTCTGGCATTGGCTAATGGATCATGTTATCCTTGGGAATGAAAGAGATGAATGTTCATCTGTACAGCAGAAAAACCTCCAGATGGGATGGCCAGTGGAAATCCTGGTGGTGTAACGGTTAAGTGCCGTGGCTGCTAACTAAAAGGGTGGCAGTTGGAGTCTACCAGTCGCTCCTTGGAAACTCTGTGGGGAAGTTCTACTCTGTCCCGTGAGGTTGCTGTGAGTGGGAATCTACTTGACGGCAGTGGGTTTGATTTTATGGTGGCTGGCAACTGGGTCTGAGTGCTTCTTGTCTTTGCAATTTTCAGTTATGTGGTTCTAGAAATTCTAGTTTCCAGAAGGGGAATTTTCTTTTTTTTATTATGACTGAGTGAAAATGTACATTCCCATAGAAATTTACATGCCCACCTACATGCAACTTCCAGTGCTCTCCCTGTCCGGTGACAGCACACTATTCCTCTCTGCTCCATACATGTCTCATCCTCCCAACAGCCTCCTTTCCCCTCCTCTCCATCCACTCCCCTTCCTCCAGCCAGAGGTCAGCAGGATGATATCCTATAGATGTATAGAACCATAAAGTACATCCAGTATATGGTCACTCTGCATCACCAAGTCCAATCCATTCGTGTCTAAAGAGTGGACCTTTGTTATGATTTATGGGCAAGGGCAGCATCAGGGCCAGGGGCCATGCTCCCAGGGGAACCCCGAAACCGCTGGACCATCAACTGAGGTCTTTTAGTGGAGATCTCAGGGTGCACCCCTTTTTATTCTTCTGTTGCCAGTGAGACCCAACTTAGTGAGCTCCATCACGGCTATCACTGGTGGTGGCCAGGTACCATTGGTTCTTCTGGTTCCAAGTTGATGTGGGCACCCACTCATGTGGGTCTCTCTATCTTCTGTGTTGTCTTTACCCCGTGTCATTTTGGTCCTCGGTGAGCATCTGTTCCTGCTGAGTTGGGACCATTTGCTGTGTCCTCAGATGGCAGTTTGGCAGCTTTTAAGACCCCAGACGCCACTCACCAATGTGGGGTGCAGAGAACCCTCTTAGCAAAACGCTAGTTGTGCCAATTGGCCTCGATTTCGCCTAAGAGCATGGTCGCCTGCCCCCTGCCAGAAGGGGAATGTTTTTATCAGGGGTGTTAGCAAGAGTCCCACTAAATCTAAAATTATGGCCATACCGTGTCATTTTGTACTTCTCTTGCCATTCGATTAGTGTGCTGCAAAAGGAATTATCATCCTGGCAGAGGTAATTGACCTGATCATTACAAGGACAGAGGGTTGCTGGTCCCTTATGGGGGCATAGAAGAGTATGTTTTGAACACAGGAGATGCACTAGGATGCCTCTTGGTGGTCTCCTGTGATAAAGGAATTACAGTTCCTGCAGCCTGAGAGAAGCACAGTAACTACGGGCTGAAACCCCTCAAGGGGGATGTAAGTCATTCAGTAAGGTAAACAACATAGTGTAAGTGCTGGCAGAGGGGCAAGGAGTCTAGAATTGACGGTAGAGGAGAGTCATGATAAGGATCAGTTACAGCCTCAAGATCAACTAAACCTGGGGAATTTGTGGGACTGTAGTTGGAAACCCTGATGGCTAAGTGCTATGGCTGCTAACCAAAAAGTTGGCAGTTTGAATCCACCAGGTGCGCCTTGGAAACTATGGGGCAGTTCTATTCTGTCCTATAGGGTCACTATGAGTTAGAATTGACTCAGTGGCAATGGGTTTGGTTTTGTTTTCAGGTATCTTGTCCAAGGAGCCCTAGTGGTGCAGTGTTCAAATCCCCAGTGGCTAACTGAAAGGTTGGTGGTTGGAACCTAGTTGTTCCATGAGAGTAAGATTTGGCAGAAGTATTTATAAAGATTATAGCCTTGGAAACCCTATGAGGGGTTCTCTGTCTTATTTTGTAGCTATGAGTTGGAAGGGACTTCATGGCAATAGATTTTGGGGATATGGGTAGATTGTTCTACTCTCTTGTAAACACTTTTTATACGTCTACTGAGATGATGGTGTGTGTTTTGGCTGTTATTCATTACTGTGATGTATTATGTTGATTGATTTTCATATATCGAACCAACCTTGCATTCCTGAGATAAACTCCACTTGGTCATGTGACATAATCCTTTTTATAGGAGCACTGGTGGTGCAGTGGTTAAGAACTTGGCTGTTAACTAGAAGATCTGCAGTTAGAATACACCGGTTGATCCTTGGAAACGCTATGAGGCAGTTCTGTCAGTTCTATAGGATCATTATTAGTTGGAATCTACAGTGATAGTTTTTTTTTTTTTTTGATTTAGTTTGCTAATATTTTCTTGAGGATTTTTTCATCTATATTTATAAAGGGTATTGATAGGTACCTTTTTTTCTTTTTCCTTGTGATATTTTTGTCTGGTTTTATTATTAGGGTATTCCTGACCCCATAAACGAGGTGTAAGCATGTTCTCCTCTTCTATTTTTTAGAAGCTTTTGGGAAGGATTAGTGTCTGTTGCAGACTAAACTCTGTCCTCCCTGAAAAGTATTGATTGAAGTCCTAATCCCCAGTACCTGTGAACAAGACCTTATTTGGAAATACAGTCCTCGAAGTTGTCGTCAGGTTAACATGAAGTCCTACTAGAGGAGGGTGGATCCTAATCCAGTATGAATGGTGTACTTATAAAAAAGAGAGGAGACCCAGACTCAGAGAGAAGATGGCCGTGTGAAGATGGGAGCAGAGATTCGAATGACACATCTGCTAGCCAAGGACCACCATGGGACATCAGGGATCACAAGAAGCTAGAAAAAGACATGGAAGAAGTGTTTCCTAGGGTCTTGGAGAGCCTTTTCCCTGCAGAGAGTGTGGCCTTGCTGACAAAATTGATTTTGGACTTCTAGCCTCTAAAACTATGAGACAATAAATTTCTTTTAATTTGTGCTTTAGATGAAGGCTTGTCGAACAAGCTAGTTTCTCATTAGACAGTCAGTACACATATTATTTTATGACCTTGCTTAACAACCCCACGACATGTCAACACTCTCCCTCCTCAACATTGGGTTCCCTATCACAAGCTTTGCTGTCCCCTCCAGCCTTCTAGTCTTGCCTCTGGGCTGCCATGCCCCTTTAGCTTTGTTTGGTTTCATGGGTCTGTCTTTTTGGCTCAAGGGTTAGGGTTAGGGTTAGGAATGACTTCATTACTGAGCTGAAAGTGTGTCTGGGGGCCATACTCTCAGGGTTTGAGACAATACATTTCTGATGTTTTAAATCACCAGTTTGTGGTACTTGGTTACACATCCCTGAGAAATGAATATGCCTGGATAGGTAGAGGCTTTCATCTCAACAGTAAACAACTTGGTCCCACAATTTCCATTAGTGTGATTCCCATATTTGCTGTCGACTATAAAGCCAATTAAAAATGTCTTCCAGTGCATGGTAAATATGACTGATGGAGGGCCTAAATGCCATAAGTCTAAATAGCTAGATTTAGAATAAAATCATATGTTTTACATGTTAGTAATTTCCTCCTGGGACTTTAAAGCATACCGCGGCAAGAACAGGAATAGAGAAGATTGGAAAGTTGAAGGGAAAAAACACAACCCAACAGAAAAAACACTTAATTGAATCATCCAGTTAGAAAACTATATGAAAATGCTTGTTGAGCTTTCCTGATCATTAGAAAGAAAAATAAATAATGAAAATTGACGATAAAGACAAGAAGAACTAATTTTCAATTTCAATTTGTCTTTCTGAATGATGCCTCTTTGATCTTTTATGAAGGGTAAATTGCATTCGAAATGAAATCTTTTAAATGAGTTATCTTTCGGATAGTTATTTTACATACCTTTAAAATGTATTTTACTTATTTGTTGGGGGTGGGGTAGAAAGATGATTTCTGAAGAACTTGAGAGGAAAATAATTTCAGGAGGTAATGGATGAACTTGGTCTGGAAGATTAATCAGGGCAGTTACAAGACAGCACCAAATGCATAACTAGAGTAGAACTAAATATCTGATTGTAATTAAAACTTTAGGTTTCTAATGGCTGCATGAAAGATATTTTAATAAACGTGAAATGCACTTTCTAAATGGCACGCTAACTTTTAATGACTTGGGTGTTTTGTTTGATTAGTAACCTGGACTGTTAAATTAAAGCCAACTGCAAGTGCATGATAAAATATTGATGGTTTCAGGCAAATGCATTGGGGGAGTTATGCTTGACAGATTTTTTGTATCATTAAGGATTTTAACTGGTGGAAAATATATATTGCTGGTGCTTAAAGATAGTTAAAGAGGATCTTCCTGTTTATATGACCTCGTTTTAATTTTACAGCAATAATAAGGGGGGAAATCTGAATTATTCACAGATGGTTGGTCAAGAGAGGTCACTTAATTAAAAAACTGTTATTTTAATTATACCTGTTTCACATTACTGGAATAGAAAATTAAATATTTTGAGGTATTTGATTATTTCTGTTCCATAGAGTACCTGGACTTTTGCTCACTCTTGTGAAGACCCAAGATTGTTGTGTACAAGGGTTTTGCTTCTTGTTAGTAGGCAATTTTGCTTTAAGGAACAGGATTGTTAAAATAATAATTTCACTGAAAGTTTTATAAATGGTACAACTATATATAATTATATATATGTATACAAAAATACATTTTGTCTAAGCAAAAATATATATATGTTTTGTCTATACATTTCTAGAAAGTTATATAAGAAACTATGACACAGGGTTACTTGTAGGAAGGGAACTGGAGGGTTAGAAGAGGATTTTATTTCTTTATTTTTTTGTGTGAAATATAAATGCTTTTCAATGAAGATACCTTGATTTTATAAAAACACGTTTCTCTATGGAACCGAGATGTATCTTATAACAATCCAAGGTTCTTTTTCATGCCTCCCAACTGACAACAGAGAATTTTCTGGAATCCTTTAGATGATGTGGTTAATTTTAAGAAACTTACTTCACTGGATGAAGTAAGTTCTATCTTTCTGTCCTTCCAACCATTTATCTGTCCTCAAATGGTGAGTGTTTAGTACCTCTTAATGTTTTCTATAGCCTAAATGGAATTAAAAAACAAAAAAAACCCCCCAAAACCTGAGCAGCATTCTCAAGACAGCTCTGCCTCTCACAGGGGTTTTGTTGTGTGAAGGAAGGGAAAAGGATGAGACTTGGAGTGGCTGGAGGAATGCAGTGGATGAGGTTTGGACAATGATGCAGGGGTGGCCCAGGCGCTGTGTGCCTGGATGCTCTTTTACATACAAGATAAGCACTAGCATCTCTGTAGTGAAGGAGAGACTTGCAAAGTGCTGCAAAAGACATAGTCAACAGTGATGAAATACTTTCTTCATAGAAGAAAGGAACAGCTCTCCACAATGATGCTGACTTTTGGGGTGATTTAGGAATACAGACAAGTTAGGGTTGAAAAGACACAGGAAGATTCTTGGACAGTACTGACATACACGCGTCTGTCCTGTTGACTGTTCCCCAAATACTGAACCTCCAGTGGGCAGAGGACATGAATTAATTCAAGTCTACTACTCATTTTATTGCTCTGAGCTCATTTCTGTTCCCCTCTGGGCTTCTTGGCTATGAAATGAGAACATTTTTCCTATGTCAGAGTAGTATAGCCTAATAGATTTACTTTCAACTACAAATATGTTGGGAAACCCTGGGGACATAGTGGTTAAATGCTACAGCTGCTAACCCCAAAGGTTAGCAGTTCAAATCTGCTAGGTACTACTTGAGAACTTTGTAGGGGCAGTTCTACTCTGTCCAACAGGGTAGTTATGTGTCAGAATTGCCTTGATGGCCGTGGGTTTGCTTTCTTACTGATATGTTAGAGCATAAAAAACCAAACCCAACCCATTGCCTTTGCATTGATTCTGACTCATAGTGATCCTATGGAACATAGTAGTACTGTCTCATAGGATTGCCAAGGAGTGGCTAGTGTATTTGAACTGCCGACCTTTTGGTTAGCAGCTGAATACTTAACCACTACACCACCAGCATGCCATGTTAAAGTATAATAAATTTTATTTACTTCTTATTATGTCTAAGGAATCATAGTTTAGGGATTTATTTTTTGAGATACTTTAATTTCAGTTTTGTCTTTCTGAATGGTGCCTCTTTGGTCTTTTATGAACCTTTATGAAAGGTTACAGTAATAGTAGTAATAATAATAACAATAACAGCTATCATTTGTTGAGTTATCACACATTGCCTCATTTAGTTTTTTTTTAATAACCCCATGGAGTAGGCCATGTTTTCCAGATGAAGAAAGGGCTTCGGGCAAGTTAAGCAACTTGTTAGCAAGTTGAGCCAGACATGGGAGCCCACAGTAATAGTTTTTAGTTTGGCTGCCTAAAAGAAAAGGTTCTGTGGGTGGCACAAGTGACTAAGTGCTTGTCCGCTAGCTGAAAGATGGAAGACAGGCCTGGTGACCTAAGTCTGAGAGACATGACAGTTTGCCTCCATAAAGACTCAGGGCAGTTGTCTATTCTACAGGGTTACTACTTACAGGGGTCAACTTGATGGCAACAGGTTTTGTTTTTTACTGGGGAGTAAGGTGAAAATGGATTTTAGAATTCTAGGAATGCCTTCCATACCTATTGGTGAGATCCCTAAGTTTATAAAGTTCTTAGCCATTAGGCTAAAAGTAAGCTTGGTTTTGTCAAAAAGTAGCAATATTAGTGAAAACTCCAGAAAAAATAGTGCTATTTAATCACAGAAAGTAGAGTGAGCTATTTTTACAAAAGGTACTCAAACAGATGCTCGTTGATAACTTCTATTATGTACCGTAGCTCAGAACATAAACGAGCTTTGATAATTTTGTGAACTTGCCACCGTGTGCTTACATTGGCAGCACTGTGCAGGTAACCTGGGGAGGTTTCAGAACCTTGCTGTATCAGTCTCTTACAGCTGTGTTTACATTGACGTGTAGCGGTGTCCATTATGTCGTTGTATGGTTTTGTGTGATGTCACAAGAATGTTGAAGCTGGAATTAGAGCAATGAACAAACATTAAATTTCTTGTTAAACTTGACAAGAGTGGAAGTGAAATCAGGGACATGTTAGTCCAAGTTTAAGGGGATAATTCCATGAAGAAAATGGCAGCCTACAAATAGATGAGATGTTTTCCTGAGGGGAGAGAAAGTGTCACTGCGGGAGAGAGGTCAGGGCAGCCAGCATGAACAGAACTGATGAAAACACTGCAAAAATTCATCAAATTGTGTGTCAAAATTGTTACCTGACTGTGAGAAGTATAGTATACCAAGTCAACGTCAGTAGAGAAATGGAAAATCTTAACTGAAAATATGTGGCTCTTGAATCACAACAATGTACCACCTCATACAGCACTGTCTGTAAGGGCACTTTTAGTGAATAAACCAATAATAGCATTGGGACACCCTACCTACTTACCTGAGCTGCCCCCTAATGACTTTTTTTCTTTATCTGAAGCTAAATAAAGAAAGGAAGACATTTTGAAGACAGTTGAATGATTCCATTCCAGAAAAAGAGTTACAAAATTGCTTTGAAAGGTAGAATAGGTGCTGCTGTTGGTGCCTAGCTTCCCAAAGAGAGTGCTTCAAAGGTGGCCACAGTGATATTCAGCAATGAAGTGTGTAGCACTTTTTCTAGGATGAGTTTGCAAACTTAATTGTCAGACTTTGTATATAGCATATGCTGTGTAAATTTTGGATGATGTTATGTTTCTTTCAATTCTGAAATCCTACAGTTCTATTAACATTTCTTTGTGGCTATACCACGTATGTTGACTCTACAAAATTACACATGCTTGGAACCATAAACAAATTCTTGGATCCTCTATTATGCAGAATGAACTAGATCTAGAATTAATCTATTTACTTTATATGTCACATACTGAGTTTAGTATTTCTCTTACCCCATCGTAAACTGTTATCTTCCCTACTTTCAAGGGTGCCACCACTACTCTTACTAACACGTGGTACTGAAGGAAGGAATCCAAGCTGTACTGAAAGGAATGGTGAAACACAGGAATTGATGAAATACCAATTGAGATGTTTCAACAAATGGATGTAGTGATGGAGGCACTTACCTGTGTATGCTACGGAATCTGCAAGATAGCTATCTTGCCACCTGAGGGAAAGAGTTCTGTGTTTGTGCTCATTTCAAAGAAAGGTGATCCAGTAGAACTTGGGAATCATCAAAAAATATTATTATTATCACATGCAAGTAAAATTTTGTTGAAGAGCATTGAAAGATGGTTGCAGTGATACATTGTCAGGGAACTGACAGAAATTCAGTCTGAATTCAGAAGAGGATGTGGAATGAGGACTATCACAGCTGATGTCAGATGGATCCTGGCTGAAAGGAGAGAAAACCAGAAAAATGTTTACCTGTGGTTATTGACTATGAGAAGGCATTTGACTGTGTGAATCACAGTAAATTATGGTAAGCTTGCCAGGAGTGGAAATTCCAGAACGCTTAATTGTGCTCAGGAGGATTCTGTATGTAGACCAAGAAGCAGTTGTTTGAATAGAACAAGGAAATATTGTGTGGCTTCAAATCAAGAAGGGTGTGCATCAGGGTGGTATCCATCCACTGTACTTATTTAGTCTGTATACTAGATGAACTGAGAAGCTAGACTATATGAGCAAGAATGCGGCATGAGAATTGGAGGAAGATTTACTAACCTGCTGTACCCAAATGACACAACCTAGCTTGTGAAAGGGACGAGAACTTAAGTACTTATTGATGAAGATTGAAGCATATAGCCTTCAGTATGGGTTATACTTCAACATAAAGAAAACAAAAATCCTCACAGTTGGATCAATAATCAACATCACAATAAATGAAGAAAATCTTGAAGTTGTCAAGAATTTCGTTTTACCTGAATCTACAATCAATGCCCAGGGAGGCAGCAGTCAGGAATTCAAATGATGCATTGCATTGGGCAAATCTGCTGCAAAAGACCTCTTTAGAATGTTAAAAATCAAAGCTGTCACTTCACTTTGACGACTAAGTTGAGCCTGACCCAAGCCATCTGGTGTTTTCAATCATCTTGCTTGTATATGCATATAAAAGCTGGACAATGAATAAGGAAGACCCAAGAAGAAATGATGTCTTTGGATTATGGTACTAGCAAAGAATGTTGAATAGACAATGGACTGCCAGAAGAATGCACAAATTTCTTTTGGAAGAAGTACAGCTAGAATGCTCCTCAGAAGTGAGGATGGTAAAGACGGCCTCATGCACTTTGGACATGCTGAGAGGGAGGCCTTTGACCACCCTGACTTGGTCTTGCTACAAACAGTAGTTAAAACAGTCCTGTTACAAGTACTGAGTCCTGAGAACTTGTTTTTCCCACATCTGTAAGAATTCACCTTGTACCAGTTATAAGTCACATGGCTATTCTTTCCTCTTAGGAGTGTTCCTTAATTGTTCTGTGTATCCGCTTTCAACTTTTCTCTGAGATGATTGGGCTGAATCACCAGGTGGTTTGGTCTTTGATGATTATCAAGCTCTCCAACTTGTTGGAGCCATGCAGACCCTCACAAAGGATGCTGTTGAAGCATCAAAGGAATTGCTTGTGTGGACTGGGAAAAATATTAACAAGTGTCCCCCTGCTTAATCAACCTATATGACCTCCAGGCTTAGCCTATGCCTGCATGCAGGCTTTGGGGGAACTGATTCCCCCTTGCCTCTTGTGTGTCAGCACTCAGTAAATATCCTCGTTTAATCATCTCACCTCCTGTCTCAGTATTGGCTTTGCACACGGGTGGCACAGATCCACAGTTGCAGTTACAATGCTATCAGAAGGGACCCAGTCCCTGGAGGAGAACATTAGGCTTGGTGGAGGATCTGTAAGAGGGGAGGACCTTCAATAAGATGGGTAGGCACAGTGACTGCAACAATGGACTCAAAGCAACAGTTGTGTGGGTGGCAGAAGAACCGACAGTGCTTAGTTCTGTTGTGCGTAGGGTCACTGGAAGTAGGAACTAACTAGACAGCACCTAACAGCAACTACCACCACCATTCTTCCAGGACTTCACATAGAAATTTTAAAAGTGATCTTGACCTGTTTCTTTCCATTATTTCCACATTCCAAATTGTTATCAACATTGTATAGATTTTGTCCCCATTCTTTCCTCTTGGGTTATCTTCTTGGTGCATCTAGATGGCCACAGTGACTTCTTAAAGACTTGGCTGGCCTCCAACCTGTGTCCTTTCCAGTCTAGGGTTCATACTGCTGACAGATTGGTTTATATTCCATAACTTAAAAAAAATTAAAGATAATTTATTTTGTTTTTAATGTTGAGAACATACACATTAAAGCTTACACCAATTTGACAATGTCTGCATACACCATTCAGTGACATTGATTACGTTCTTCAGGTTCTGCAACCTGAAGCCCTCATTTAATGAGTTATTCCTCCTTTATTACCACAAACTTAATGCCCCCCTGATTTTCCTATCTGATCTTTTAAGTTGCAATTGTCACTTTGATCCCATGTAGATGTTTCTTAAAGGAACATGATGCTTAAGGCAAACATTTTTTACTAGTTAAGGTGAACTATTGTGTGGTTTTAAGAAGATGTTGGAGATATTTTTGACTTCAGATTTAAAGATTATCTCAGGCAATAGTTTCAGGGCTTCATTTCAGCTTCCATAACTCCAGAAAGTCTGGAGTCCATGGGAATTTGAGACTGTGTTCTACATTGCCTCTCATTTGAACAGGATTCTTTCTTAGATTCTTTGATCAAAATGTTCACTAATGGTAGTCAGGCACCGTCCCATTCTTCTGGTCTCATGGCAAGGAAGGCAGTCATCCACAGAGGCAGTTAGCCACACACTGCATGTCCTCTTATTCCCAGCTCTCCTTCCTCTGTTGTTCAAGTGAATAGAGATTTGTGATTTTGCCTTAGGTGGTTGCCTGTGAGCTTTTAAGACCCCAGACAGTATACAACAAACTAGGAGTAGAACAGAAGCATAAAATGTTATTAGGCCAACTAACTGAAATGCCTCATGAAACCATGACCCTAAACCTCAAACCAAGGAAACAAATCCTGTGAGGTTTTTGGTTGTACATATACCATGACTTTTAACATGCTTCTGCTATGCTCGAAAACCCAAGAGTTCTCCATGTGGCTGCATCTTGCTTATTGCTCTAAGCCAAGTTTCTTGCCCTGACTTTGGTCAAAGCTCTTCCTAACTTGGTTTTCCCCAATGTGAACAGTCTTACTTCCCATCATACCCCAGTACACACTGTCTTCTGTGGCCAAACATTTCTACACCCTGTTCCCTATTTCTTCATTTAAGTTCTTTCACTTCCCTCTGCTCTTCCCTTCTTATTATCTTTTTTTTCTACAAACACATAGTTTCTGAGTGACTACTATGTGCTGGTCTCTGGATATAACAACTGTGAACAAGCTAACGTGCAGCTCCTACCCTATGGAGCTTATGACGTAGGTTAAAATTCCTGGTACCTGCTCATTGATGTCTGAGTCTTCATTTAGTCTGTTTCTTCAGCCTAAAAGCTTTATTTTCTTCCTCCCATCCATCTATACTTGTTCACCCTCTAAGGCCTAAGCCAGGTTTTACTTCTCTTTCAACCACTATCTCTGACCTCTATCGCTCAGTTCCTATAGTGTATAGTCAGTCCTGCATATTGCAGCTTCTAATTGTTCTTTCTCTTGGTGAGCTAATGGTGTGACACCCTAGAGGGCAGGACATTTATCTTACCTATATCTATGTTGATATTAACAGACAAATGTGGCTTTATATAGGTGTATGTCTTTTAGACTCTCCCTCTCTTCTGTGTATATACAACTTTGGGTACTCCAGATTTTTCAAAATCCCTAGATTTGTCAAAGTCAACTTGCTTATGCTCAGGCTTCGGTCTTTTTCTAGATTTATATTTTTATCCCCATATTTGTCATACTCTGGTAGCTTTCATGTTGCTATGATGTTAGAAGCTATGCCACTGGTATTTGAAATACTAGCAGGGTCATTCATAGTAGACAGGTTTCCCAGACTAACAGAGACAGGGAAGAAGGATCTGGTGATCTAGTTCTGAAAAAAATTAACCAGTGAAAAGCTTGTGATAAGCAGCAGGACAGTTGCCAAAAGACGAGCCTCTTAGGTTGGAATGTACTCGAAGTGTCATTGGGGAAAAGCTGCCTCCTTAAAATAGAGTTGGTCTTAATGATGTAGATGGAGTCAAGCTTTCGAGACCTTCATTTGCTAGTGTGGCATGACTCAAAATGAGAAAAAAACAGCTGCAAATATCCATTAATAACTGGAATGCAAAATGCACAAAGAATGAATCTAGGAACATGGGAAATTATCAAAATTAAATGGGATACATAAACATCCTTATCCTAGGTATGAGTGAGTCAGAATGGAGTGGTATTGGCTATTTTAAATTGGATAATTATATTGTCTGTTATGCTAAGAATGGCAACTTAAAGAGGAATACAATTACATTCATCGTCAAAAAGACTTTTTGAACATCTATCCATCTAACCTTAAGTACAACACTAGCAGTGGTAGGATATTATCCATAGGTCTACAAGGAAGGCCAGTTAATGTGACATTTATTCAAATTCATGCACCAACCACTAAGGCCAAAGATGAAAAAAAGTTAACATTTTTACCAACTTTGCAGTCTAACATTGATCAAATATGCAGTCAAGATACACTGGTAGTTACTGGTGATTGGAGTGTGAAAAATAGAAACCAAGAAGGAAGAATAGTAGTTGGAGAATATGGCCTAGCTATCAGAAACAATACTGGATATCACATGATAGAATTTTGCAAGACTAAAGACTTCTTCATTCCAAATGCCTTTTTTCAACAACATAAGCTGCAGCTATCTACACACATAGACTTTGCCAGATAAAATACACAGGAATCAAATCTATTATCTTTGGAAAGAGATGAAGGGAAAGCTTACTATCATTAGTCAGAAAAAAACCAGGGGCTTACTCTGGAGCAGACCATCAGTTGCTCATATGTGATTTCAAGTGGAGGCTGAAAAAAATAAAACAAGTCCATGAGAACGTAAGTATGACCTTGAGTATATCCCACTTGAATTTAGAGACTGTTTTAGTCCGCTAATATTTCTCTAATAGAAATACCACAGAGTGGATGGCTTTAAGAAAGGGAAGTCTATTCTTACACAATCTGGTAGCCTACGGGTCCAAAGTCAGGATGTGGGCTCCAGGGGAAGGCTTTCCCCCTTGTCGGCTCTGGAGGAAAGCCCTTGTGTTGCATTGGTCTCTGTTCAGAGAGCACTTTGGTACAGGAACCTCAAGTCTGAAGACTGTGCTCTTTTCTCAATGCGGTGTGCAGTTCCCAAATCTCTCATCCAGATTTTTTCCCTTTATAACTCAAGAGACTGCCTCAAGGCACAAAGCAAACTTGCACATTGAATCTTGTTCTACCAACACAACTGCTGCCCATCCGCCCTTATTAACATTATAGAGGTAGAATTCCAACACAGAGGAACATCACATAATACCAGGAATTATGGCCCAACCAAACTGTTACAGATGTTTTAGGGAAAACATCCAATCTGTGACGGAGACTGTCTCAAAAATAGATTTGTTGTAATGACTGAAGACTGGAGCGGTTGTGGAATGATGTCAGGAACATCATACATTAAAAAAGCAACAGGTTATTAAAAAGACAAGGAAGAATAAAAAAGCAAAATGGATGTCAGAAGAGACTCTGAAACTTGATCTTGAATGTAGAATAGCTAAAGTGAAAGGAAAAATGATGAAGTAAAGGAGTTGAACAGGAAATTTCAAAGGGTGCAGCCCAAGAGACAAAGTATTATACTGAAATGTGTGAAGACCTGGAGTTAGAAAACCAAAAAGGAAGAATACACTTGACGTTTGTGAAGCTGAAAGAACCGAAGAAAATATTCAAGGCTGAAGTTGCAGTATTGAAGGATTCCACAAGGAAAATATTAAATAACACGAGAAATGTGAAAAGAAGATGAGAGAACACAGAGTCACTGTACCAAAAAGAACTGCTTGATATTCAAGAGGTAGTGTTTAAATCAGGAACTGATGGTACCAAAGGGAGAATTCCAAGTTGCCGTGAAGGTGTTGGCAAAAACAAGACTCCAGAAATTGATGGAGTTACAAATGAGATGTTCCAGCGAACAGATGCAGTGCAAAAAGTGTTTATTCATCTATGCCAGGAAACTTGGAAGTCAGCTACCTGGTTGCCCTATTGGAAAGGACTCACATTCATGCCCGCTCCCAAGAAAGATGGATCAATAGAATGTAAAGATTGTTGAATGATGTCATTAATATCACACATAAGTAAGATTTGACTAAAGATCATTTAAAAGTGGTTGCAGTAGTATAGCTACAGGGAACTGCCAGAAATTCAAGGCGGATTCAGAAGGGGGTGTGAAACAAGGGATGGCATTGCTGATGTCAGTTGGATGCTGGCTGAAAGCAGAGAATGCCGGAAAGATGTTTACCTGTGTTTTGTTGATTATGCAAAAGCATTAGACTGTGTGGACCATAACAAATTATAGATAATATTGTGAAGGATGGGAATTCCAGAAGACTTCATTGTGCTTATGAGGAACCTGTATGCAGAGCAAGAGGCAGTTTGTTCAAACAGAACAAGAGGATACTGTGTGGTTTAAAATCAGGAAAGGTGTGTGTTAGGGTTATATTCTTTCACCACATTTATTCAATATGTATGCTGAGCAAATAATCCAATAAGATGGATTATATAAAGAAGACAGCAGCATTAGGATTGGAAAAAGACTCATTAATAAGCTACAGTATGCAAATGATACAACTTTGCTTGCTGAAAGAAAAAGGTCTTGAAGCACTTATTGAAAAAGATCAAGAACTACAGCCTTCAATATGGATTACATCTCAACATAGAGAAAACAAATATCCTCACACCTGGACCAACAAGCAACATCACAATAGATGGAGAAAATACTAAAGTTGTCAAGGATTTCATTTTTCTCGGATCCATGATCAACACCGAGGGAAGCAGCAGTCAAAATATCAAATGATTCATTGTGTTGGTCAAATCTGCTGAAAAGACCTCTTTAAAACATCGAAAAGTAAAGATACGGTTTTAAGGACAAAGGTGTGGATGACTCAAGCTGTAGTATTTTTGATCAGCTCATGTGCGTGTGAAAGCCGGACCCTAAAGAAGCAAGACTGAAGAACTTATACCTTTGAGTTACTGTGTTGGTGATTAATTTCGAATACACCATGCATTGGCAGAAGAACAAACAAATCAGTCTTGGAAGAAATACAGCCAGAATGCTCCTTAGAAGCAAGGACAGCAGTACTTTGAGACTTCATCTCACATATTTGACACTTGTTCTTAGGGAGGGCCAGTCCCTGGAGAAGAACATCATACTTGGTTAAACAGAGGGTCTGTGAAAAAGAGGAAGACCCTCTATAAGGCGGGGCGACCTCGGTCCGGACCAGTGGTCTCCAGCAGAACAACTGGGAGAATAGCTCAGGACTAGGCAGTGTTTGGTCCTGTTGTACGCTGGGCAATTACGAGTCAGAACCCAATGGAAGGCATTAACAACAGCAACAAGCTGGTTTACTCCAGATTTATAGTTCTATCTAGAGCCAAGCATAATCTTTGCACATTCTCACAAACAAACAGCCTTTTCTATCTTCTTTAGAATTTAGGGCTGTTTTTCACATGGTATCAATGTTCTCCTGGCTTCACTATCTTTGTTGCACGCCAGAAAAAAGCAGAAAATGACATAGGAGAAAGAATCAGGATGGCGAATGGCTTGACCTTCGGAGCAAAACTGATCTGGGTGAAATTCCAGCTCAGCTTTCTCTGTGCTCTTGCCAGACCATGCTGAATAACTGCGATTTTTGCATCAACTACATGAACTAGCTGTGTCCTCTCAGTCACACTGGTCAGGTCTGAGGTTTAGCTCAGTGACACCAACTAATTATATTAAGCAAAGACAATAACCCCTATGAATCTTAATTATCTCATCTATAAAATGGAGATAAGGTTGTTATAATCATAGTTAAGAAGCTAACATGTAGGAAATAATTGATATAATACCTGACATATGGTAAACTAAGAAAGTAATAACATTGTGTTTTGCAGGTAGATAGCTAGGCTAACTAGGCTTACTGATTTTAAGTGGCTGTCTCCCAGATACTAGTGTCTTGGTATTTAACATTCAAATCTGGGCCTCAGCAAAAGGCAGATTGCTATAGGTCCAGACTCTTCTGGGACTGTTATGAATGCTGGAGGCTTAATAAGCTTTTGTGATCTCCAGCTTCTGAAATGATGCTGATCTTTCAAGGTGCTCAACATAGCATTTATTGATTCATGATGGGGTGGTCAGGTACCGTGAGTCGGAGTAGAAAGAGCAGACAGACCTGGCAGAGCTGCTTCTAGCCGCCTGGTTCCGCATCCCGCTGCATTGGATTGGAGCGATCAGCTCTGCGAGGAAGCAGCACATGGCCTTCTCTAAAGATTTTATGAATGAGAGTGAGAAATGGAGGAAAGCCAAAGTTACCAGCTGGGCTATTCTGTTGGATTGTGCAACATAAAAAAATCTTTTATGGAATCGATTTTGAGTTTGTCTGGCACACTGCAGTAAGGGTAAGTGTTCTCCAGTGACATTCCCCACCCCCATCCCCACCCCCACGCTTCTTTGTAAGCCCCGAGAGACAGAACACTGCTCTAAGTGCGGGCCCAGGAGTTAACAAAGCAGGCTGGGAAAAAAAATGCTCACCGTCTGCCCCTCCAGAGGCTGCCAGCCCAGAAGGAAGGGACACAGGGCAGTTGCAGAGAGAATAAAGGTGTGTACTCGTGGCCCAGGGATGTGAACGAAGTAGTGAGAAGGGTCACAGGGCACCAGACTCTCCTGAGAGCTAGTAACGGGGCAGTTCCTACTACTGTGTTTGCCACAATGCGTCAGCGATATGGAAGGAGCTGTGTGTTCACACAGTCAGCTTATCACATCAGCCATCCGTCCGTACTACGGCCTGCAGGGAAGCGCCACGTGCGCTGGATGTCACGGATTTGCTGACAGTTGGGAAGGAGAAAGGAGAGATCTGGAATTAGGGAAGCTGCCCTGCCATGAGGCCAGATTTTTGTTAATTTTTTAAAAAAATATGTCAGTACAATGCTAGGGGAGTTTGTTAATGAATTATCATTTTTTGCTTGAGGAAGGCCCTCAAATGCTTTGGGAAAAGGTTCATGTTGTAAAGTCTAAAAGGAGCCCCAGTAGCCTGAATAGTCAAGTGCTTGGCTGCTTACCAGATGGTAAGTGGCTTGAACCCACCTGCAAAAGAAAGACCTGGCGATCAACTTCTGCAAAGATTACTGCTAAGAAAACGGTTCTTACGTCGATTCTGACTGATAGCCATCCTATAGGACAGAGTAGAACGGCCCTATAGAGTTTCCAAGGAGCGCCTGGTAGATTTGTGCTGCCAACAGCAACCAATACTAACAACAAATAAAGCCCAAACTACTCCTTCCCATGTCCTCTCTTCTGTCCTTGCCAACGTATCCTCAGTGCTTTTCCCAACCCTCTGCTACCCCTGGCGAAGAGCACACCCCTTCTGCATTCTGAGCAGGTGAACACGTGAAGGAGGCTCAGTCGAGAGGAGCATGAACTTGGCGTGCCCAGCACACTCTGTTTGGGGCTCCACGTGGGGGTGTTTGGAGAGTTCTGACCCCCTCCTGCAGGCAGCCTGTCCACAGCATTGCACCTCAGTGTCTTCGAAGTGGGGTGCCGGGGGGAGGGAGGGAATTCCACCTTTGTCTGAGGCCTTTCACTGGTTGGATAAGTTCAAATTTCATCAGCTTCTTTAAAAAAATTTTCCTTCTTGTCATATCATGAAAAGAGAAAGTATCACTTGAAGATGTTTGCCACCCTCAAGAAATACACAAGAAGATAAATCTGATCTGGTCTTACTCTGGAAATGTAATTTCTCTCGTAAGCTTAAGCCACATGGAAGGTGTGTTTTGAAATAAACCTGTTTTTTTTTTTTGGGGTGGTTGTTCGGTGGTTTTGTTAAAAGAAAAAGATAAAATCTTCTATTGTCCCAATTGTTCTCAGTGTTTTTTGGGACATGAGAGCAGGCAGGTTTAGTGACCCTGCGCGAAAGACACAGGCATCCCCAAACCAACTTAAAACAGTAGTGGCCAGGATGAGATTCTGAGACCAGAGCAGTAGGGGGCAGTCTGACACAGCTGGACAGAGGCTGATAGTCTAATAAAACATCAGAAACACGACTCTCGGAGACAACAAAGGCAAAAATTGTCCTGAGAGCTGTAAATCTTGCATGCTAAGTTCCTGTGCAAGAGACGGTTGTGGCTGTATCATAATTAAGCATGCTACTAAAACATAAATTCCCATACTGATAACTTCCTCTTAGTGGCCTCATTTCCCGTACTGTGAACCACAGGCTGGTCACCTATTAGCATTAATTGAAAAGATTTCTGGTGTAGTCAGCTCAGACTTTGTTTTTCGTGGGGATTGGAAACAACAAAAGAAAAATCAATCACCATCGTCATTGCCACCAAGTGTTCCCTAGCTGTCTTGGTTTATGTGGAGGGCCATGCTGGAGCTAAAGGCAAACAAAATGCCAAGGGCCCTGCTGAGTGAGGGTAGAGGAGACGAAGCAAGTCTGAAAGGACTACCAACTCAGGTAGATGTGGTGGGTTGAGATTCCAAGTTGCCTCTGTCTTCCAGACTGATGTGGTACGAGGCGGAGAAGGAAGGGATGGAAAGCTGCTGCAATAATCTCTCTCTTTTTTTTAGTATAATTTCATTTACTTTGTTGTTGTTGAGAAATAGACACAGCAACACATACACCAGTTCAGCAGTTTCTAACATGTACTTTCTAGTGACATTGATGAAATTCTTCAAGTTGTGTGACCATTCTCAACCTTATTTTCTGAGTTGTTCCTCCCTCATTAACACACGCTTACTGCCCTCTAAAATTTCTACCTAAATCTTGAGTTACTGTACGGGGTCACTATGAGTCGGAAGTGACTTGACGGCAGTGGGTTTGGTATTTGGTTTTGTTGTCATTTTGATCCCCTATAGATACATTTTAAAAGAGCATAATGTTCAAGGCAGACCTTTTTTTCCCCCTAGTTAAACTGTTGTTTGGTTTTGAAGACTCCAGGGGATATTTTTGGTATAAGTTTTAAAGATGATCTCAGGGCAATAGTTTTAGGGCTTTATACAACCTTCATTGCTCTAGAAAGTCTAGATTTCACAATAATTTGAATTCCGGGTCTGCATTTTCCCTTTTGATTAGGAGTCTTTTATAGAATCTTTGATCAAAATGTTTGGTAATGGTAGCTGGGCATCATCCCATTTTTCTGGTCTCATGGCTAAGAAGTCAGTTGTTCATGGAGGCAATTAGGTACATATTCCATATCCTCCACCTCTATATTCCTTCTTCAGTTGTTCTGGAGAATAGAGACCAGTTGTACGTTGGCTGGCCACTGCTGCAGTAATTTCTATAAGAAGTGATGAGGACCTTGATAAATATGAGGGTGGTGGGGATGGAAAGAAGTGTTTGGAACGAGGAGGCAACTTCAACAGAATTTGGTGACTGGTTAGATACAGGAAGTAGAGGAAGACATGAGTTTCAAAGGAAGCCCTGAGTTAGTGGCTTGGCTCATACTTAACAGAGATAGAACAAACTGGCAGGGCAGGATAGTTAGGCAGAGAAAGTGGGAAAACCATTATTTTTGTTTTGTTGGTTGAATTTGAGCTGGTTGTAGTATAACCAGAAGATTGTTCAACAACCAGAAAATTTGGGAACATGGATGTAGAGCACAGGAGCCACCTGGGGTGAAGGTAAACATGTGAAAGCCATAGAAATATAGCTGGTGGGGAAGCCTATGAAGGGAGGAGAAATCCTCCACTGCAAATAAACAAGGCTGGGGAACATCAGCATTTAAGGGAAGACAGAGGAAGAGAAGGTGAGAGAGGAGAAAAAGTCGTCAGAGTGGTCAGGTAACTCAAAGGAGCATCTGCTTGACGTGAATAGGAAGGCTTAGTTAATGGTGATCCAAAAAGGAAGAAAAAGAGGTCGCTAGGGTTTGGCAAGGAGCTCTGGTGGTGTATCAGATAAATGCTCAGCTGCCAATCCAAAAGCTAATGGTTTGAATGCATCCAGTGGCTTCAAAGACCCTGTGATCTGCTTCTGGAACCATTACAGCCAAGAATACCCTACAAGGGCAGTTTTACTCCAGTAATGGCATTACTTTGGGTTGGAATCAGCTTGACAGCACCCAACGACAGCAGGGTATGGCAATTAAGAAGTTGGTGACCTGAAGGAGAGACAAGAATGTTCTTGCATTCTTAGAAACTGCTTAGATAATATAGCATTCCTGCACCCTCACGTATCTCCGAGGGACCTCTTTGATAAGGTAAAGTGCTAACTCATTTACGTGATATAAACTCTTCCACAGTCTGGCCTTAAACTGTATTACCTGCCTCATCCTTCATCTGTACCATAGTTTCCCAGAAGTACCTGGTGGATTTGAACTGCCGACCTTTTGGTGAGCAGAGGTAGCACTTAACCAGTGAACCATCAGCTCTGTCAATATCTCCTGACCACCCTTGGGGGGAGAGTCTCTCTTTTATTTATTTTATTTATATTTCCATAACACAATATGTAATATGTATCATAAAACGCACATAAATAAATTGTGATCATTGCAATCATTCTGTAACTGTCTCAGACCTCTCTGAGACCAAGTGTCATAGATTGAATTGTGTCCCCCTAAAATATGTGTAGTCTTTTGTCCGGGCCATGACTCCCTGTATTCTGTGATTGTTCTCCATTTTGTGATTTTCTTGCGCTGGAAATCCTGATCTCTGCCTGTGGGTAAAAGATATGATTATGTTAGAGAGGATTAGGGTACAGCTACGTGGTCACTTTCCAGCTTCATTGTGACTTGTACTACCTTGAAGTGTGGCTTGTGCCACCTTTTATCCTCTCACCTACAAGAGATTAAAAAAAAAAAAGAAAAAGAAAAGGAGTAACTAGAGAGTTGGGAACCTCATACCATCAAGAAAGCAGCACTAGCAGAAGAGTGTATCCTTCAGACTTGAGATTCCTGCGCCAAGATGCTCCCTAACCAAGGACTGATACAATACAATGACTTTCCTCCAGAGCCAACAAAGAGAGAAACATTCCCCTCAAGTGGGTGCCCTGAATTTGAACTTGTAACCTACTGAACTGTGTAAGAATAAACTTCACTTTTTTTTTTTGAAAAGCCATCCACTTTGTGGTATTTCTATGAGAGGACTACCAGATGGCTAAAACAGCAGGGAAGAATTAACAGTGTATACGAGGTCTGACAGTTGAAGTCCATGAACTTAATTGTTTTAAGTGCTACATGCCTCACTGCTGAATATCACTACCATCACCTTTGAAGTACTTCCTTTGGGAAGCTATGGACCGACTCCAGCACCTAGTCCACCCTGCAAAGCAATTTTGGAACTCTTTTTTTGGAATGGCAATTGCGTGTGTTGGCATGGTGGCAAGTTTGGGAACTTAATTGTATACTTGTCTGTGTGGGAGTTTTTAGTCAGTAAACAAATAATTGTATTGGAGCACCCTCCCTGCTCACCTGATCTGGCCCCCAGTAACTTTTTGCTTTACCCAAAGATAAAGGAAATACTGAAAGGAAGACAGTTTGATGACATTCAGGACATTAGTGGTAACATGGGGACAGATTTGATGGCCATTGCAGAAAAAGAGTTCCACAATTGCTTTGAAGGGTGGACTAGGTGCTGGCTGGTGTCGGTGCCTAGTTTCCAAAGGGGAGGACTTCGAAGGTGACCATAGTTATATACAGCAATGAGGTATGTAGCACTTTTTCTAGGATGAGTTTGCGAACTTCATTGTCAGCCCTCGTATAAAGGTGCTCAATAAATATCTGTTCAATGACCACACATTGTGTTGCAAGAAAGAATAGAAAGAAGTCTTTTTTTAGTGGCCAATGCAGGAGTTGCAGTGAGACTGAGAGTTGCAATTGACAAGGAAAATGTTTAGAAGATTTTCATAAAGAATTCAACGTGGTGCCTTTCTAATGCCAATGTAATTCTTGTGCAACATTTGTTTTATTCTGGCTAGGTAGTTGCAACATAGTTCCGTTTTTCTTTTCTTCCTGGCTTACTTATTGTTGTTGTTGTTAAAAGGGTAATGCCTACTGTCGTGGTTGGAACTGTGTCCCCCCAAAAATGTGTGCAGCCCCGTGGCTGGGATATGGTTCCCAGTATCTTGAGACTGTCCTCCATTGTGTGGTTTTGCTAACCTGTATGTTAAAGGATTAGGGTGGGGCTGTAAATTCCTGCTGTAGGGGGAGTTTCCCTGGAGTATGGCTTGCCCAGCCCTTAAATGCTTTTAGCTTGCAAGGAATAAAAGGAAAAAGAAACAAAGGACAATTTGAGAACCTCGCTACCATCAAGCAAGCAGCACCGGGAGCAGAGCACGTCCTTCAGACCAGAGGTTCTTGCGTCAGGACGCTCCCTGGACAAAGACTGATGCAATACCAGACTTTTCCTCCAGAGCCGACAAGGGGAAAGCCTTCCCCTGGAGCAGACACCCTGAATATGGACTTGCAACCTACCGGACTGTGTAAGAATAAATCTTTTTTTGTTAAAGCCATCCACTCTGTGGTATTTCTGTTAGAGTGGCACTAGCTGACTAAAACACCTGCCACTGACCAGAGGCTTAAACAGTGATGCGCTTTGTAGAGATAGGTCGGCTTGTATATATGATTTACATGTATTGGAGTTACATTTTTTTAAATAATAAAACTGAAAAAATCTGGCAGAAGAATTTTGTTCAGATTTGCTAATTTATTTCAAAAAAGGTTTATGGAGATGAACAAATTAGCCATATGTAGATCAGTATTTGACCAATCATCATTATTGAAAATATATTAAATAAAATGGAAAAGACCTGTCCTTTAAATTCTGAATGGCCACCGTAGTATAAAGTAAATATAGGAATTGGATTTAGTTTTCTGAGCACAAAGGGAAGCACCAATGGACTTAATCTTCTGTGTTTAAAAATACAATTAAAAATTTGAAGACATATAAAATGACTATTTCTTGGAGAAAATACTTGGAATAAGTATCAGAGACATCGGGCTAATATCCTGAATGTATATAAAGCTCTTAAATGTCAGTAATTAAGAATTAAAACCATACTCAAACACAGAGGCAATTCACAAAAGATCTACAAATGGTTAATAAAACTTTAAAAATGTTCAACTTTACTGATAATTGAAAGCAGCCAAATTTAATGCACGTGGTATCATTTTCATATGCTGAATTGTGAAAGATTATAGAATGACAATATTCTGTACTTGAAAGGTCTGTCAGAGAGCAAGCCCGTCATGTACTGATGTAAAGTCTAAAGTAAAAAACATTTTTGGAAAACAGATAGGAAATGTATATTAAGAAATTTACCTTAAAGAATAAGACCTTTGGCCCGATAGTTCTACTTCTGGGATTCTTTCTAAAGAAACAATCTTAAATGTAACCAAAGATTTATTTATGATGATGTTAACTGGATCATTGTTCATAACTAAATCCTAGGAGCAACAATGGATTATGGCATATAGTAAAAATTGCCAGACAAATAGGAATGAGGGGACTTTTTAGGGTGATGAAAGTACTGAGGAAGGCTTATCTTGATTTTGGTGATAGTTATTCAACTGCATACGTTTGTCAAAGCTCATCATACTGTACACTTAAAAAGAGTGAATTTTACTACACAAAATTATACCTCAATAAGCCTAATGATGTTTGCAAATAATGTTAATGCTGTGTGAAAAGTTAAGTACATGAGTCAGGGTAAATAAAAACAAACAATCTTTATGATAAAAATATTAATGGTGATTGTGCTGGGTGGTGGGATTATGTATGGTTCTTTTTCTCTTTGTGTATTTTTGTCTGTATTTTCTAAGTTTTCTCTAATAAGCTTGTAATACTTTTATAAGAAGGAATATTTTTTCCACAGTCTTTGTTTTATTTATTTGTTACAGTAAATGAATAAAATTTCTAACATCTGTCAACCGTCTCATCTATGATAAGTCCTCATCACCCCTGCTCTTGTAGCCCTCAAAATTTTTTTCTTTTGTAGATAATTCTATTTTTAAGTCCTTATAACAGGGGTGTCATACAATATTTGTCCTTTTGACACTGACTGATTTCACTCAGCCTCGTATCTCCCAATTGAAACCATGTTATGAGATGTTTTCTAAAATCTACATTGTTTTTTATCATAGCATACTGTTCCATTGAGTATATGTACCATAGTTTGTTTATCCACTCATCTGTTGATGGGCATCTAGACTGGTTCCATCTTTTAGCTATTGTGCACTGTGCTGCAATAAACATTGTTGTACATGTGTCTGTTTGTATGGCAGTCTTTGTTTCTGAAGGATAAATTCCAAGCAGTGGGATTACTGGATCAAATGATATATCTGTTTTCAGCTTTTTAAGGAAGTGCCAGATTGCTTTTCAAAGAGGTTGTACCAGTTGGCAATCCCACCAGCAGTGTAGGGGAGTTCCAATTTCTCCACAGCCTCTCCAGCATTTGTTATTTTGTGTTTTTTGGATCATGGCCAACCTTGTTGGGGTGAGATGTTATCTCATTGTAGTTTTGATTTGGATTTCTCTGATAACTAATGATTGTGAACATCTTCTCATGTGTCTTTTGGCTGCCTGGATGTCCTCTCTAGTGAAGTGTCTGCCCATCTCCTTTGCACATCGCTTAATTGGGTTATTTAACTTTTTCTTGTTGATATTTTGCAGAACGTTGTAGATTATGGAGATCATATGACAGTCAGACATGTAGTTGCTGAATATTTTTTTCCATTCTGTAGGTGGTCTTTTAACTATTCTGATAAAGTCTTTGGGTGAGCATAAGTGTTTGATTCTTAGTAGTTTCCGTTTATCTATTTTCTCTTCTGTTAATCTTTCTCTGATGGTTAGATTTTGAAGTCTTTCTAAGCTGTGATTAGAACGTCCACTGTTGATCTTTTTTTTCCTTGCATGATTTTTATTGTTTTAGTTTTGATAGTTAGATCTTTGATCCATTTGGAGTTAGTTTTTGTATAAGGTGTGGGATATGGGTCTTTCAGTTTTTTGTAGATGGATATCCAGTTTTGCCAGTGTCATTTGTTTAAGAGACTGTTTTTAACCCAGTTTACAATCTTAGGGCCTTTGTCTAGTACCAACTGTTCATAATAGGATGGTGGCATCTCTGGGGTCTTCACTCTATTCCATTGGTCTATATGTCTTTTTTTTGTACCAGTACCAGGCTGTTTTGACTACTGTGGTAGTATAATAGTTTCTAAGGTTAGGTAGTGTGAGGCCTCCCCTTGTGCTCATCTTCTTCAGCAGTGCTTTACTAAGCTGGGGTTTCTTCCCTTTCCAAACAAAGTCGGTGATACGTTTCTCGATCTCATTAAAAAATGACACTGGAATTTGTATTGGGATTACATTGTATAAATAGATCACTTTGGGTAACATAGACATTTTCACAACGTTAAGTCTTCCTAACCATGAGCAGGATAGGTTTCTCCAATTTTCTATATCTTTTTTGGTTTCTTGCAGTAAGGCCTTATAGTTTTCTCTGTATAGATCTCTTATTACTCTAGTTAGATTTATTCCTAGGCATTTTATCTTTTCAGGGGCTGTAGTAAATGGTATTGATTTGGCGATTTCTTCTTTGATGAACTCTTTTTTAGTATAAAAGAATCTTACTGATTTACTTATCTCATATCTTGATACTTTGCTGAACTCTCCTGCTAGTTTCAGTAGTTTACTTATGGATTCCTTAGGACTCTCTGTATATACAATCATATCATCTGTTAACAGGGAGATTTTTACCTCTTCATTGCCAATACAGATGCCCTTTATTGCTTTGTCTTGTCTAACTGCTCTGGCTAGAACTTCTAGCACAATATTGAATACAAGTGTGAGAGTGGGCATCCTTATCTAGTTCCCATTCTCAAGGGGAATTCTTTAAATCTTTCACCATTCAAATGATGATGAAGGCAGTTGGCTTTGCATAGATGCCACTAATTGTGCTGAGGAATTTCTCCTCTGTTCCAATTTTTCTGAGAGTTTTTAGTATGAATGGGCACTGGACTTTGTCAAATGCATTTTCTGCATCAATTGACAAAAGCAGGTGATTCTTGTCTTTTGTGCTATTTAATTGTTTTTCTGATGTTGAACCAGCCTTGCATTCCTTGAATGAAACCAACTTGGTCATGATAAATTATTGTTTTATATGCTGTTGAATTCTATTGGCTAGAATTTTGTTGAAGATTTTTGCGTCTAGGTTTATAAGTGATGTTGGTCTGTAATTTAATATTAAATATTTATGCTAAAAGTAAAAATTGATTATTGTATGATTTTAAGGATGTGAAAAGAAAAAGATTAGAGGGAGGAATATTAAATAAATAAGTGTTATTACTTTAGGGTAGTATTTTCTTCTTGTCCCTTTATACTTCTCAGATTTTCAAAATCTGAAATTAAAAAAAAAATTAATTTCCACGTTGAGTGTTTGTTACATTATAATCATAAAATACACAGATTTTTGAGGTGACTTTGTACATTTCAGAGCCCTGGTGGTGCAGTGGTTAAGTGGTTGATGTCCAAAAGGTTAGCAGTTCAATTCTGCCAACTGCTCCTTGGAAACCCTATGGGGCAATTCTACTCTGTCCTACAGGGTTTCTGTGAGTGGGAACCTGCTTGATGGCAATTACACATAAATGCATAAAATTCACTTTGTTTTTAGCCAGGCCAGTTTTTGTGAAATAGGTGTAGACTCATGACTGCTAGGCATAGGAAAGAGATGGTAGGTCTGGAAGTTTTAGGCTGACCTACTAGAATGGAGTGTGTTGTTTCACTGGGCAGAGCAACCCAGGGAGTCATTCTTACCTAGTTCATTCATTTCGTATGCCATGCCTGTTATTAGAGAGGAGTTGGTCTCCCTCGCCAAAGGTAACTGTTGGTTTTTTGTCTCAGCTCTCTTCCCTGTGCCACAGCATGGTCAAGGTGCTGTGTGTTGGCAACATTCTTGGTTCTGCAAACCACTAAGCCATTAGCCATGGGGACTGATGAAGACCAGGTAATCCATGTGTGGCAGGGTAGGATGTTCTTATCCCTTCCGTTTCTTCTTTGGCCCACTCCTTGCCTTTGGCGTCACAGAGGAAGGAAGTCCTACCCTAAAGAAGACAGATATTTTTCTAAAATAATAATGCGACAAAGTTTGGCTGTCAGTTGATGAACGTACACTGAGCCACCCCTACTAGAAGTACCTGGTTCCTCTAGGTCACGAGAGACCTCTCGCTATAGGTTCCCTAAGCTCAGTAGACCTGTGACTGCTGAAAAAACAGTTGTTGAAAACACTTTCTAGAGCTTGCTCAAGTTACTAAGCTAGTTCCTCATGTTTGTTCCACATGAAGGTGTATAAAAGGATATTTGTTATTTCAAGCTGCTAAGAAGACTGGGGAACTGAGGCATTACTGAAGTGTACAAGTCCACCTTTCTTATTGCTGCACAAGCTGATTTTAGTAAGCCACAGGTCTTACTTAAAATTTTGAGTCTGTGTTCTTTATTTACACTATAAAATTTTCTTACTTTTTTTTTCCTATTGTGGTATGTGTATTATTGGGATGATTTCAGGTGGTGCATGGATGAACAGTTTTTTTCTTTTTTTTAACATTCCTTATGTAAATAGATGGGTTTGTTGTAATAGTTATTATAGTCATCTGGTACTGCTCTAAAGAAATACCACAAGTGGATGGCTTGAACCTCTGAGCCACAGTCTGGTAGGTTACAAGTCTGAATTCAGGATATCTGCTCCAGGGGAAGGCTTTCCCTCTGTTGGCTCTAGAGGAAAGTCCTTGTGTTGCATCAGTCCTCGGCCAGGGAGCATCTTGGTGCAGAAACCTTGGATCTGAAGGAAATGTTCTTCTCCTAGTGCTGCTTTCTTGATGGTATGAGGTCCCCAGTTTTCTGCTTGCTTCTCTTTCTTTTTATCTCTTGTAAGAGAAAAGGCTAAAGGATGGTGCAAGCCACACTCCAGGGAAACTCCCTTAACAAGGGTGTTGCAGTCCCACCCTAATCTTCTTTTAACGTAATCATCCTATCTATCAGCCACATGCAGAGAGTAGGATGTATGCATGGGAAAATCACAAAATATTGGGAATGATGATCCAGCCAAATGGCCACATGCACTTTTGGAGGGGCACAGTTCTATTCATGACAATAGTTACTAAAAAAATATAGCCAGCATAACAAACCCATGGTTCTACAGATACTACCGCCTCGTGTCTTTACTTTTTCTTTCTTTAAAGTTTTAAAAAAGTGAGGTAATTTAAAGGACAGTATGATGTGACTGGCAGAACAAGTAGTAAATGGATGAGGCATAGATTGGAAATGAAGTGTGGGCAACACATCACCATTAGATAATGCTATTAGCAAGAAATACGCTTGTTTGCTTTGCAGATATTCTCCTCTGAAGAACTCAAAAGATCTAAAGCTGTCTTAGGACTTGATGCTCCTCTCCTGGATGAGGTCAGGAGGACTTCTCACAGCCTCAGTCTTCTTCTCCAACAAGGAGGTGGGTCCTGGGGGAAAGCCTGAGGGGATCCAAGTGGAAGGAGAAGAGTAGAGACCAGTTAGAGATGGAACCCACGTACTCAACCAAGGTGGATGCAGAATGAATTCACGCATGGCTCACTGGGGAGAGTATATTTGTGGTACCATCTATTCTTCAAATGGGAGACAGGTGAGCAACAGGAATACATTCTGTTAATGGATTGCACCAGTGGATCCTTCTAAGTGTCGGGAGCAATCAGCTGTGAACTTGTGGTGTTCAGTCCCAGTGGAGACCTGAGCTATTCTATGGAGCTGTGCACTGTACTTCACTACAGCGGCAGGAGAACAGAGAAGCTGGCCCAAAGGAAATGGGGCAACAGCACCTGCTACATCTCACTCTAGTCCTTCAGCCCAGAGCCTCCCGATGTACCGTCTTCCTCCCATGTCTTGCAGTCATTTGTCTACACGTATTTGTAATTACTATGCATCTGTCTTAGTTATCTAGTGCTACTATAACAAATACAACTGGGTGACTTTAACAAAAAGAAGTGTATTCTTTCATAGTCTAGGAGGCTAAAAGTCCAAATGCAGTGTACCAGCTCCAGGGAAGGCTTTTTCTCTTTTTGGTTTTGAAGAAAGGTCCTTGTCAGCAATGTCCCCCTAGTTTAGCAGCTCTTGGCACAGGAACCCTGGGTCCAAAGGATACACTATGCTCCCAGTGCTTCTTTCTTAGTGGCATAAGGTCCCCATTTCTCTCTGCTTGCTTCTGTTTTTTGTATCTCAAAAGAGATTGGCTTAAAACACAATTCACTCTTCTGTATTGTGTCCTGTCTTACTAATATAACTGCCACTAATTCCATCTCATTAACATTCTAGGGGTAGGATTTACAATATACAGCAAAATCATAAGAGATAACAAAATGATGACAAACTAATGGGCTAGCCAAGTTGACACACATTTTGGGGAGACACCATTTGGTCCAAAACAGCATCTATGCAATGCTATAGGTTCATAGATCGTTCTAACAGTTTGCGCTCAACTGCTAACCTAAAGCTTGGCAGTTTGAACTTACCCAGAGGTACTGCAGAAGAAAAGTCCTGGTAATCTGCTTCTGTTAAGATAGTAGCCAAGAAAACCTTGGGGAGCAGCCCTGCTATATGACACGTGGGGTCACTGTAAGTTGGAATTTCCTCCATAACAATTTAGGACTCTATACAATGGCATACTATGTAGACATTAAAAAATTATGTATATGCAAATTTTTGTTCCAAAATCTTTTAACAGTGTTGTGCTGTTAAGTGCCCATCAAGTCTTTTGACTCATAGTCACCGTACGTACAACAGAACAAAAAGCTGCTTGGGCCTGCGTTATCCTCACAATAGTTGGTAAGTCTGAGCCCTGTGTTGCAGACACTGTGTCAAACCATCTGACTGAGGGTGTTCCTCTTCTTTGCTGACTTTCTACTTTACCAAAGACGGTGTCCGTCTCCAGGGGCTGGTCTCTCCCGATAATATGCTGAAAGTACGTGACAACGAGTCTCACCATCTTTGCTTCTAATGAGCATTCTGGCTCTACCTCTTCTAAGACAGGCTTATTTGTTCTGGCAGTCCATATTTTATAAAATACTCTTCTGTAACACCGTAATTCAAAGGCATCAGTTCTTTTTTTTGTTTTCTTTATTGTCCAGGTTTCACGTATCTATGAGGCAATTGAAAATATCATGGCTTGGGTAAGGCACATCTTAGTCCTCAAAGTGACTTCTTTGCTTTCATTTATTTATTTCTTTGACACTTAAATGAGCTCTTTTGCATCAGCTGTGCTCAGTGCAGTATGTCATTTGATTTCTTCAGTGCTGCTTCTGTGGGTGGTAATTGTGGACCCAAGTAAAATGTAATCCTTGACAACTTCTTTATTTTGTTTATCATGACATTGCCTACTGGTCCAGTTGTGAGGATTTTTGTTTCCTTTATGTTGAAGTGTAACCCATACTGAAGGTTGTAATCCTTTTTTTTTCTATAAGTGATTAAAAAAAATTGGTATTCAGATGAAGGTTTATAAAACAAACTAGCTTCTCATTTAATGGTTAGTAAGCATATTGTTTAATATATTGATTAATAACCCCATAACATATCAATATTTTTCCTATTGATCTTAGGTCCCCTATTATGAACTTTCCTGCCCCTTCCTGCTGTCTAGTCCTTGCCCTCCGGGCTGGTGTGCCCTTTTTGTCTCGTGGTTTGTTTTATAAGTCCGTCTCATCTTTGGCTGAAAGGTGAACCTCAAGAGTGACTTTGTTACTGAGCTAAAAGGGTGTCTGGAGGCCACAATCTTAGGATTTCTCTAGTCTCTACGGGGCCAGTAAGTGTGGTCTTTTTTTGTAAGTTAGAATTTTGTTCTACATTTTTGTCCAGGGACCCTCTATTGCAATCTCTGTCAGAGCAGTTGGTGGTGGTAGCTGAGCATCGTCTAGCTGTACTGGACTTGGTCCGGTGGAGGCTGTGGTAGTTGTGGTCCATCAGTCTTTTGGACTAATCTTTCCCTTGTGTCTTTAGTTTTCTTCATTCTTCCTTGCTCAAGAAGAGGTGAGGCCAGTGAAGTATTCTAGATGACTGCTCATAGGCTTTTAAGACCAGAGAGATACTACTCACCAAAGTGGAATGTAGAACATAGAACATTTGTAGAACACTTACAGAATGTAGAAACTGTGTTATGCCAGTGGAGGTGATGTTCCCTAGCCATGGTCTTCTCAAGGCTCTAGTCTTTGATCTTAGTCAGTAAATGCTTCAAGTTCTCTTCACTTCAGCAAGCAAGGTTGTGTCATTTGCATATCACAGGTTGTTAATGAGTCTTCCACCAATCCTGATGTTGCAGTCTTCTTATAGTGCAGCTTCTTGTTTTATTTGCTCAGCATACAGACTGAATAAGCGTGGTGAAAGGATACAACCCTGACACACGCCTTTCTTGATTTTAAACCATGCAGTGTCTCCTTGTTCTGTTTGAATGACTGCCTCTTGGAATGTATACAGGTTCCTCATGAGCACTAATTAAGTGTTCTAGAATTCTCATTCTTCACAGTGTTATCCATAATTTGCTATGATTCACACAGTTGGATGCCTTTGCACAGTCAATAAAACACAGGCAAACATCTTTCTGGTATTCTCGGCTTTCAGCCAAGATCCATCTGTCGTCAATAAGGATATCCTTCATTCCATGTCCTCTGAATTGGGCTTAAGTTTCTGGCTGTTCCCTGTTGCTGTACTCCTGCAACTATTTCTGAATCATCTTTGGCAAAATTTTACTTACATGTGGTATTAATGGTGTTCTATAATTTCTGTATTCTGTTGGATCACTTTTCTTTAGAATGTGCACAAATACGGACTGTGATTTTAGCAATACAGTATGTTAAAAAGGCAAGTTATAAAACTGTGTAAAATATCCTATATTTGTGAAAAATATGCAGAAATATCCAAAATCAATTAAATATTTCACACTGATTGTCACTTGATAATAGGATTGTAGATGATTTTGTTTTCCTCTTTTCACTAATTTTTCAAAATAATCACATGTATTACTTGTGTAGGTTTTAAAAGTCATTATCCACTCACATATTTGCCCTCAAAGGGACCTTCCACTTGTTTTTTTCAATCTTGGTTGTCGAAGCTCTGTCTGAGGTTTGAGAGGGGTTCATAGCCCAGAGTCAGGGTTTTTAGCTGCTTTTGGTAAAGAAAATGGAACTGTGGTAAACACCATTGGCATCAAGTAGATTCTGACTCATAGCAACCTTACAGAACATAGCACAACTGCCCCTTATGGTTTCCAAGGAGCAGCTGGTAGGTTCAAAAGACTGACCTTTTGGTCATCAGCCAAGCTTGTAACTACTATACCACTAGGGCTCCGAAACAATGGTAAAGGAGGTTAAATAGTTTTCACGGAGAACAGAATTATCCCATTAAGTAATTTTTTTTTTCTGGGTGTAGATAACTTTTAAAAATATTACTTTTCAATAATACTTGTCATTGTGTATATATACATACGAATGTGTATATGAAGTACTTTAAAGTTACGTATTATTTGATGATTAACTTTAAAGGTGTACATTCTAATAAAAATCTGATCTTCCATTTAATTCAGCACACCTTCCAGCAACATCTCCTACCTCTGCTCATGCAGTCGTTATCTTTGCAAACCCAAACCAAGCCCAGTGCTGTTGAGTCGATTGCGACTCATAGTGACCCTATACTTCGAAATTACTTTGCATTAAGAAAATAAATATTGGCAGAGAACTCTATTGTTTTAGACATTAACTCTTATCTAGCCAAATTAACCTACTTGAAAAACTGAGTGATCAAAATGTAATTTAGATTTCCAGTTGATATTAATATTCATAGTTGTTTGTAATTATGACCATCACATGGCCTGGAGAGAATCAGAGAAAGAGAATCTCAGAAACAAATTCGTTTGATAAATGTATATTAAATGTGGGCAGTGTGTGGTAGAAAGATAACAGGGCTGAATCAAGACTTGCTGCTTTCTAGTCCCGCTCTGTCACACAATGGCTGTGGGGCTTTGGGCAAGTTGCTTAATCTCTCTGGGTCTCTGTTGTGTTATGCGAACAAGTCAGTAAATTTCTTATGTGTAAAATTTTGTTAAACACTCTTAAACCCTCAAAATGCCTTTAAGGAAGTTAAAATGTAGAAGGAAAATAAGCAAATACACAATTATCTACATTACACTTAAAAATAAAGAAAACCAGACGCACTGCCGTCAAGTCAATGCCGACTCATAGCCACTCTATAGGACAGAGTAGAACTATTCTATACGATAGAGTTTCCAAAGAGCACCTGGCTGATTGAAACTGCTAATGTTTTATTTGGCTTGCAGAAGTAGCACTTAACCACTACATCACCAGGGTTTCCAAACTACAATTGGTATATGGCTATTGTGTATAGGCCAGTTCAAGGAACATAGCTGTTAAGGAGAGACTTGGGGGTCAATGATGTGGGTTAAGACTTGCTAGTAGTGAGACCTGGTATAAGTTATACAACATAATCTCATAGTTGCTCAGAACCTCAGTTTTCTAATCTGTAGATTGGGAACATCTCATAAGGAGGTTATGAAGATTAAATAAAATTATATATATTTATATACATGCATTAAAAATGTAAATAATATAGCACAGTGGTAGGCTTATACTCCAAAAAAACTCACTGCTTTCAAGTCAGTTCTACTCAAAGTGACTGTATAGGATAGCATGGAGCTGTCGCATAAAGTTTCCAAGGAGCACCTGGTAGATTCAAACTGCCAACATTTTGGTTAGCAGCTGTAGCACGTAACCACTATGCCAACAGAGTTTCTGGGCTCATACTAAATATGTAATGAATGTTAGCCATTATCATCATTAGAAGTGGTTGGTGCAGTGAATGTGTTTGGCTGCTATCAAAAGATTAGAAGTTCAAGGCTACCCAGAAGCACCTTGGAGAGAAAGACTTGGTGATCTACTTCTAGAAAACCAGCCAATGAAAACCCTGTAGAGCAGACTTTCTCTGACACACGTGGAGTCGCCATGAGTTGGATCTACTCAACAATAACTGGTCTGTTTTTTGGTTTGACTCTGCTTGATACGTGAGATTTTGATAGGCATAGATAGTGAGGAAGGATTTTAGGCAGAGGACAAAGATAGGATGTGGAGAAGTGCCCTGCAGAGGACAAGGATAGGACGTGGAAAAGTGCCCTTCGATGAGCCTGGTGACTCATGGAGATGGACAGACGCAGAGGGTTCTTTTGGGGAGTAGTTGAAGACAAGGTTGGGACAAATGGCGGAGGACCATAATTCTGGACTTCATCCTGGAGGCAATGAGAAGTCACTGCCAATCTTTAGGAAGAAGAGACTTGATGAGGGAAGTGTCTTCGGGAGAGTCACTGTGGGTGGGTCTCGACAACAACACTCATCTGTTGGTTTCTTATGCTGTGGTGACTTGCATGTTGCTGTGATGCTGACAGCTGTGCTACTGGCATTTCAAATGCCACCAGAGTCACACGTGGTGGGTGGGTTTCAGCGGAGCTTCCAGACTGAGACATACTTGGCAGAAAAGCCTGGCAATCACTTCTGAAAATTAGCCAGTCAAAATCTTATGAATCACAGAAGAACATTGTTCAATTCGCTTGCTTCGGACACATGTAGGATACCCACGAACGGGAATCCACTCAATGGCAACTGTTTATATATTATAGACTAGGCCTAGACTGCAGAAAGCTCCTGTTTATATTTCCTATCTCTGGTCAACTACTGAGACCTGAAAACAAAAGATACAACATACTTTTGCAAAGGCAGAGACTCTGGTTTCTTATAGATCTGGTTGAATTTTCTTGAGGCCATAGCTGTAGGCAAAACTTCTTGGCAATGAGCTTACTATATTTCTTTTCTTTTTCTTATTTATTATGATTGGGTGAAAATGTACATTCCTGTATAAATTTGCACACCCACCTATGTGCAGCTCCCATTGCTCTCCCTGTCCGGTGACAGCACACTCATCCTCTCTGTTCTATACATATCATATTCTTACTACATTTCTTTAAATATGGGGGGGAGGGAAAACAAAAAATCCAAACCTGTTTTTGTCTAGTTGATTCTGATTCATAGTAACAAATAGAATTCCCTCATAGAGTTTCCAAGAGCGGCTGGTGGAGTCAACCCACTGACCTTTTCTTTAACAGCCAAGCTCTTAACCATTTCACCAAAACCCAAGGAAGAATGCACAATTGCAACCTTTCATAAAGAACAACCTCTGTACCTTGAATTCACCCAATGTCCTACTGGGGAGAGTACACTGTTTGCTTGTTTGGGATAAAGACACTGATAAGCTATTTGGGATAAGAACAGAGACACCCCTGGGCAAAAACTGGCCATCAATCTTGTAAGAAACGTGGATCCTGTTAAGAATCTAGGTACATTTATTTGGAGTATGAGATGGGACAGAGCTCAATTGTTCTGTGTAATAAATGGTTAAGGAACTGAGAATTGAGGATAGAGTCGGAAATGAGAGGAGCCCGGAAACTGAAGTGTATGTGGAAAGGCAGGGAGAGAAACCCCTAGAGCTGGCCAAAGCAGAAAAAAAAAAAAACCTTGAGAATCATTCTGAGGTAAGTGATGTAATTCTTCTTTCCATTTCTCAAGGCAAAATGTTAGCCAGGCCTGGGTTGCTCACCTGCTTTTAGTGTATGTCTGTGTCTTCTTTGAGGTGACTCACGTGGTTGTTTACTTGTGCAGGTTTTGTGAATGACAACAGGTCTCTTAGATAAAGGAACAAAAGGCAGGTTATAGCTGACATCTTATTATTACATAGGTTTTGCTATGGTGGGAACAGGATATGTTTTAGTTGCCTACAGTGTTTATTCATTGAATACATCTATGTGTTTAACTCTTTGATGGAATTTTAAAATCCAGCAAAAAACAATGTCAACAGAATTACGTCTCCCACATAATAGATTACCAAGCAGGAAGCAAGGAGGAGCTAAAAAAGAGATTTCATTTTCTTTTAACAGGGAAAGTCCTAATATTAAACTTTTCTTTTTTAGAAAAGAGATTTTTTTAGTGGGCTTTTTTTTTTTTTTTTTTTGGTGGTGGTAGTGTCTTAGTTATCTAGTGCTGCTGTAACAGAAATATCACAAGTCATGGCTTTATTAAAGAGATATTTATGCTTTTCACTGTCTAGGAGGTTAGAAATGTGTACCCAGGATACAAGGTCCAGGGGAAGGCTTTCTGCCTCTGTTGACTCTGGTGGAAAGTCCTTGTCACTGATCTCCCCAGGTCCAAAGGATGTGCTAGTCTCCGGGTTCTTGTTTCTTGGTGATACGAGTTCTTCAGGCCTCTTAGCTTGCTTTTCTCTTTTATATAACTGCTTGTAATCCTCTGTCATCAATGTTATAGAGATAGAATTTACAATACATAGGAAAACCACATCAGGTGACACAAAGGTGAACCATCACAAAATCTTGGAAATCATAGTCTAGCCAAATTGATACACGTATTTTTAGGGGACACAATTCAATCCATGACAAGTAGCCAGAGAGGAAACTTTTTTGTTTTTAATTGTGCTGTAGGTTTATGGAGCAGCTTAGTTTCTCGTTAGACAATTAACACACATATTCTTTTGTGACGTTGGTTGCCAACCCTGTGATGTGTTAACAGGGGAGAGGGGAAAATTTGCCAACTATCAGGAACCTTAAAGATTTTTAATACACTTTGATATAGTCATTCCACTTCAAGGACTCAATTTAGATCTCCTTGGCCAGAACTAGGTCTCCTGCCCCTTCTTGGATTAATTATTGTCATGATTTACTTGGAGGACTGGGTCACTGCAACCTAAACAAATTATTAATGGGACAAGAAGAGGAACACGGCTGTTGCATAGGCAACTGAAGGAGTATTTCCTCCCTTTTGTACTGAAAATAGTCTTGGGTTTAAAATATTTGTACTTACAACTTTCTACATTTTATGTAATATCTTTTGGAGGAATTCCAAGTAGAATTACCAGACCAAAGAGCATCATGGATTAAATTATGTCGCCTCAAAAATATGTGTATCTGGTCGGATTATGAGTCCTAGTATTGTGTGATTGTCCACCATTTGGTGAGATTTTCTGATGTTATAAACTCTATCGCTGTGATTTAATAAAGATGGATTAATGGCAGTTATATTGATGAAGTTCACAAGAATGGATGAGTCTTTAGCCAATCTCTTTTGAGATATAAAAGAGAAAAGTGAGCAGAGAGACATGGAACCGTCATACCAGCAAAAAAGCGGTACCAGGAGCACAGTGCATCCTTTGGACTTGAGATTCCTGCTCTGAGATGCTTCTAGACCTAGAGAAGAGTGATGTATCACAAGGACCTTCCTTCAAAGCCTTCTCCTTGAACTGATACCTTGAATTTGGACTTGTAGTCTACTGGATTGTGAAAAAATTGATTTTTCTTTGTTGAAGCCACATACTTACGGTATTTTTGTTATAGCAGCTTTAGATGAGTAAGACAAAGAATACAAATATTTTGCCCTGGTAGTAGAGTGGTTAAGAGATCAGCTGCTAACCAAATGTTCAGCAGTTCGAATCCACCAGCTACTCCTTAGAAACTCTGCAGGTCAGTTCTGCTCTGTCCTACAGGGTCACTATGAGTTGAAATTGACTGAATGGCAATAGGATTAGCCTTTTTTTGTTGTTGTTTAGACACTAATTTAACCCCTAATACCAAATGCGTTTTTGTTGAATTAATTCCAACTCATAGCTACCCTAAAGGACAGAGTAGAAATACCTCATAGGGTTTCTAAGGAGTAACTGGTAGATTTGAACTGCTGGCCTTTTGGTTAGCAGTTGAGCCCTTAAGCACTGTACCACTAGTGTACCTAGATGCTAATTAATGATGGGAATTTTAATGTTTTTCTTTTTTACTGTATTCTAGACTGACATTTGAAACAAGGCATAGTGAGATCAGAGATTTCCTCCTACAAACAAAAAGAAAACCAAACATCCCTCCAAAACCGAAATTCATACATCCTCAGGGTTTCCTTTCAGTAATTCCTGACTGAACTGAAATTGGAGAAAACCATAATTACTGCATTGCTGAGGAGGACAGATTCTGAAGTGAACAACGTCTGTCACTGAAGAAGGTGGAGCTGATTGTCTGGGCTGCAGATGATCAGTCTCTGGGCTTTTCATCTCGTTCTGTCTCCCTTAGCTCATCTGATCATTTACCACTTCCACATGAGTGTAGAGGCTATGGAAGGGAAGATGAACTGAAGCGTGACTTAATTTTGCTTTAGAAGATCGAAAAGTATAGAGAGCTAAAACTTAGTCAAAAGAAGGAATTCTTAAATGCCTTTAATCTTGTTACCTTTTTTCTCTCCGCCTCACATTATTTAATCAAGTGTGATCAGATATTTTTCCCCTATAAAAGCATTAGCCACACTGGATTCTTTTGAGAGAAATACAGCAATACGGTTAAAGACCCAGCAGAATTGTTTTGAGTGTTAAATGAAATTTAACACTCAAAATTGAAGAAAATTAGAAAAATTTGTTGGCAAGACTCTCTAATAAGTGAAGGCTTTGCAAATGGGTGTGCTAATTAAGTCCATCCTGTCTCTCATGTGTGCATTTTCTCACTTACCTTGAAAAACTGCAATATCAAATGACACTTTAACAAAGACCTTTTCCTGCTCTTACGGAACTGACAGGACCCCCTGATGAATCTGAAGTTCTACCCTCTTTAGGAATCAATTGTGATTTCTCCCATATATTTCTTGTTTTATCTTATTCTTGTGTAAAAGATAACCATCTCTAGAATTTTTTTTCCCCGTTCAGTAGACTGCTCTATTTTCCCATTAAATACAGTGGCAAATAATTCTGCAGATTTTTCAACACAATGCCTGCAGCAATACCCATGAAAATCCTTGCTTGGCCTCAGCTTTCTGTAACCTTCTCCATCCCTCACAATGACACACACATTCTCTCATTCATCTTTTATTACAATTCAATATTGTGCTTGAATATCATTAGCTTGTATGCAGCGTTCCCTTCTTTTTTTTTTTTTTTTCCCTTCCCTTTTCTTTAAAGGACAAACTACTGTTGTTGGGCACATTTCATCTGGAAATTGACTTTGGTGTTATAGGTTCTAATATATTTACACGACTGGTACAGAAAGGTATTGGAAAAAAGAAGAAATATTTTTAACATCGTAAACCTCTAGCAAAAATATGTGTGTAATAGAATCTGGTACTGTGGTATTACACACATTACAACTGTCACTGTGACTTAGAGCCTTAGTTTAGCTGAAAGAAAATCTATAACCCAGAAATGCAACAATGTCTGAGTCACAGTTCAGGGTAATAAATGTTTTTCACAGAATACTGTAATCCATATTTCCAAAGCTGATGCAACAAAGGAATGTGTACTAGAAATCTTCCAATTTCATGGGTGGAGGCTCCAATACAGAGAGAAAGAGAAAGAAAAAGAGAAAGGAAACGTTTAGAAAAAAATGACACACTTGAGTGACACGAGACACTGCCCGGAAACCTTCGCCATCTGGCTAGTGAATTCCGTTGTAGCGTACATTCCAATGACCTCTACTAAAAGGCCAGATAGGGCAGACTCCTGCTACCTTTGTTTGAATAACTTGAAGGGTGTAATATTTTCCTCTTTAAAGAGCATGTTCTCTCTCAGTGACAATTTTTTTACAACTAGGAACTGAGACGAGGAGTCCCGGACTTTGGCTCCGGCAGGGCTGTTGTTCAACCAGGGGAGGTCAGGGACAACCAGTTGCAGCGAGACTGACTCTGACTTATGACGACCCCACATGTGTCACACTGGAACTGTGCTCCACAGGAAATAACGAAGCCAAAAAACCAAACCCACTGCCATCGAGTCGATTCCGACTCATAGCGGCGCTATAGGACAGAGTAGAACTGTCCTACAGAGTTTCCAAGGAGCGTCTGGTGGATTTGAACTGCTGACCCTTGGGTTAGCAGAAGCAGCACTTGATCATTACCTCACCAGGGTTTCCAGGAAATAACAAGGCCTTCCTGTTTGGTTGGCATCTGTGAGTGGTGCCAATGGTTTACGTACTTGGATGCTAAACAGAAGGTTGGAAGATTCTAGACCACCCAGAAGCACTTCACAAGGAAGACCTGATCTACTTTTGAAAAACCAGCCATAGAAAATCCTAAGGATCAGAATTCTACTCTGACACCCACGGGGGTGTCAGAATCAACTCAATGGCATTTTTTTTTTCTCTTTTATTTTGATGTCTTTGCATTAGGCCTGGGGAGGGACTGGCAATCAGAGGAACATCCTCAGATGCTTGTGGCTGCCAGCAGCGTTCTCCCAAGGAAGTTGCGGGTAGAGGCAGATAGGAGAGGGGAAAGATGGAAGGGAGCGGGGGAAGCGTTGAAAACAAGGTGGCTGGTTTCAGTTGGCAGGACTTGTCATTCTTTCAGGCTGACTAGAAGAGTATTTCTGAGACAAAAGCAGGAACTAGAATATTTTTTAGTCAATCTGAGGAAGTATGGGTACGGTCTCTATGTACTTGAGCCTTGGAATTTCATGTCAGCAGAATGGACCTGGCAATTTACCACTTCCTTGTCAGGTAGTTAAGGCCTCTCCCCACCCCCCCACTCCAAAAGCCATTGCTGGGTCAATTCAGGCTCACAATGACCCAATGGGACAGAGTACCTGGTGGACTCGAACATCCAGCCTTTCAGTTAGCAGCCGTAACACTTCCTACAGGCCATTACACTCCTCTATATTTGTTAAACTCCTACTCTTTCTTCAAGACCCATTCAAAGGTCACTACAGAATCCTCTCCTCCCACCTCTCAACTGCAAAACTGGTATTTGAATTCCTTTTATACCACTTATGACATTCGAAAGTTAGTTGCTTGTTTGGGCAGCAGATGCATTTGCTAAAGATCATTCCCCAAAGTCATTTAGCCAAATTAAATTCTCCAAAAGTCAAGTGAGGAAACCAGTTTGCCCAAAGCAAACTTCAAGTCTCTGACCTATACATCATAAACTTCTGGAAGACAGAAACCTTGTCTTACTAGGGTCGCCATGAGTCGGATCCAACTCGACGGCACTTGGCTTGGCTGTCCCTATAACTCAGAACATATTGTCTGTGGTATTGAAGGAGTTAGTGGATGCCTACTGCTTATTAGTTTTAGTTGGATATTAGTATAATATAGATGAAATAACTGTATTATGCTTGCTTTCCTGTACATTCATTGTCTTGGTTACAAAGTATAGACCACACTTAACTGGGATTGTATAGACTTATGAAAGTTTTTTTGAAGGCACAATGGGTAAGAGCTTGACTGCTGACTGAACCCACAAGCCACTCTATAGGAGAAAGATGTGACAGTTTGCTCTTACAAAGATTTACAGTCTTGGAAACCTTAGTATTCTACTGTGTCCTATAGAGTCACTGTGGGTGGGTTTTGGTTTTTCTTTGCAGAGGTCTTCTGTCAAGCCTATTACCTAGGTATAAAATTTGCATAGATTTATACTAGAAATTCAGGCTTTTATTACATTTAAAGCCTCTAGGTCCTCCCTCCCACTAACTTGTATCCTGCCTTTTTTACTGTAACTTCTTAAAAGAATTCATTTTGCATACATTTGCTTTCCCATCCCTGTCATTTTTATATTGTTTTATAACCGTTAGTTATGAGAGATGAATTGGTCAGAACTCACACCTCAGACATGAACGTGACACCAAGTCCGGTAAAATTATGGCAAGCCCCTGCAGCCTCTGTAGCTGAGAGTGGTGAGTTTTGGAAGCGGCCACACTGTTGGTTCCCACCCAGCAGCCACCCCACCCCTTCCCTACTAAAGGACCCCTTTTTGTTACGGCACTGGGTGGCCATGTGCCCCTAGCTCCAGTGAGTGAATGTCGATTAGTCTAAGTCCATCCCAACAATCCACTTATTTCAAAAGAATCCACTTTTGCTAACAATTGCTTTAGGGATGGGCATCACACACTGGCCAATGAGATGTAAGGTGTTACCCATTGGGGGCTACATGGGTTTGTCTCGCTCTTAGTGAGAATCACAATCAGGAGAGGTTTGCCTTCTTGGTTTGGATACTGCCATGAGAAGCTGATGCTTGCTACTGTTGCAAACTTCTTCTAAACACAAGGAAGAATGTCATGAATACCAGACAAGTGAAGCTAAGACCGACCCCTGATGTCGTCATCGATTAACTAATGCTACAGCCACTTTACCTCACCCTAATGTCACTATGGGTTGGACCTGACTCAATGGCAGTGGCTTTGTTTATTTTTTAATGTGCTTAAGTCTCAGCACCTGGGTTTTCTGCTATTTTCAGCTGAAAACAATTAAAATGGTAGGTGTTGTGCTTTATGAAATAGCTGAGTTCTCTGACAATGGACTTGTGCAGATTCATCCTGAGCCCTTCAGTCCAGTCCAGGCCTGAAGCCTCTATGACTTTAGAGTCCATTCGGTCTCTGATCTAATACGGGGCCCCCATTTGCTAGATGTGTGACCTCGGGCAGTTGTTTAAGCACTCTGAATCTCATTTTCCTCATTTATAAAATGGGGAAATTAAAAGTTACACAAACACATACGCACACACACAGTTCACACACAAAGCCAGAAACTGGCACAAAATCAGCAGTTATATTAAGGTTGTTGTTATCATTATCTTGGAATACAGCACAAATGTGAGACTTAGGTGGAGGTAATGTGAAAAGTTGGATTCTCAGAGGAGCGTAAACCTGTGTCCCACTTTTCTGGAAATCAGAGTCTCTTATGAACCCTCCCTTTGTCTCTGACCTTCTTAACACTGAGAATTTTGAAAAATTTTGCTCAAAATGCTGCTTTCCCATCATTCTAGTCTCTAGAGTTTACTTGAATCAGCTGCTCAGTTTAGCAGACCCGTGACTGACTAGGGGACCCTGGAAAAAGAGCAGCTGGACTAACTCATTGCTGTCCAGTCAATTGTGACTCATAGTGACCCTATAGGACTGAGTAGAACTGCCCCGTAGGGTTTTCAAAGCTATAATCTTTGTGGAAGCCGATGGCCACATCTCTGTCCTTGAATTGATGGTGAGTTTCTATTGCTGACCTTTTGATTAGTAGCGCTGCATGTACACAGGCAAATTATTTAACAGTTTAATGCAAACACTGCTCATGGGAGCTGGAGCTGCTCCTGTGGGCTTGGCATTGCTGTAAGGGAGGCAGGAGGTTCCAGGTTGTGGCCAGCCTGGTGCTCTCCTGAGTGACCCAGGGGCTGCAGGTGTAGCCCTGGAGTCACTCTCGTGGTGTATCCAATTGAATTGCACTTTCGGAAAATATTTTATCCCTCATCTCACTCTACCATCCTCCATGGTCTTTGCTATCACTTAGTGGTTTTAACAAAGACTGCTGTTCTTTTTCTTCCAAAGTCCTAAGGTCTCTTTCCAACTCCTCCAAGCTTGTTACTTTTTTCAGTGAGTGATGCTAAGGAAAGCTCTGTGAAGGGCTCTGGGTTCCTGCAGAAAGACAGAGGGGGAAGAAGAAAACATTGTAGTTTTGAGTATGTATTCTCCTTGGCTGCTGTGTTAAGTACCACCGTTGTTTCTGCTACTGATTGCCAAAACTGGGCTTGCTTTCTGCACATGCACTTTCAGAATCTCAGCTGGAGAGAAGACACAGAGAGCCAAGTACCTTTTTGTTGTTGTCTCTGAATCCTTCACATGCGTCTACGCAAATAATGAACTTGCGCACTGTGGAGTATGTTCCCTTTGTTTCCATTCAGGCTTGAAGTATTATGTCTCTCTTCTTCCCTAGGATTTTTGTGTTGGTGGAAGCCCAGTAGCTAGGGTTGCAGCCCTGTAGAGGAAGTGCATTGTTCTATTTGTCCAGAACCTTGGCCTTCTTTCTCTTAGGAAGATACTCCCCTGCTTCTAGGTTTTGGTAGTAGGGTTCATTTTGTTATTCTGAGACTACTGTGTGTGCGTGGGTTAAAACAAGTGAGTAATTGTGATGGTGTCAGTGTGAAAAAAACAAGTAATCAACTTAAGATATTGCCACTCTTAAGGAGCCCTAGTGGCGCCATGGTTAAATGCTTAGCTGCTAATTGAAAGGTTGGTGGTTTGCACCCATTGAGAAGCTCTGCAGGAGGAAGACCTGGCAGTCTACGTCTGTAAGGAGTATAGCCCAGGAAACCCTATAGGGGACAGTTCTACTCTGTCACATGCGGCCGCTCTGAGTCAAAAATAGACTTAATGGCCCCTAATGACAGCAACAACAGCATTGTCATCCTTGGAGTCTCTGGGTGGTGCAAGCAGTTAAATGCTGGACTGTTAATGGATAGGTTGGAGATTCAAGCCCACCCAGTAGCATCTGAGAAGAAAGGCTTGGTAATCTGCTAAAAAGATCAGTCATTTAAAATCATATGGAGCACAGTTCTACTCTGACATGCATCGACTCAATGGCAACTAGTTTATTATCTTTATAAACTTGGTGTGCAGCAGAGATGTTGGATTGATAGTCAGTCAGAGTGAGGTAAAAGTATTTCACTGTTGGCTCTGGAGGAAGGTTCTTGTCATTAGTCTTCCCCTGGACTGGGAGCTTCTGAGTCACAGGGATTCTGGGTCCAAAGGACACTCTGTCCTCCTGGCACTGCTTCTTTCCTGATGGTATGAGCTTTTCAACTTTGCTTGCTTCTCTTTTCTTTACATCTCAAGAGATTGCCTGAAGGCAAAATATAATCTTACACATTGAGTCCTGCTTCACCAACACAGCTGCTTTGCTGTGCATCTGCCCTCATTTAATAACACAGAGACAGAATTTACAGCATATGGGAAAATCACACAATACCAGGAATCATGGCCTAGCCAAATTGATATGCATGTTTTGTGGGGACACAATTCAATCTATGACATGACTGCATGTGACAGTAGAACTGGCCCCCAGAGTTTCCTAGGGTGTAATCTTTCTGCGAAGCAGATCTCCAGGTCTTTCTCTCAACAGAGCCACTCGGTCGATTCCAACTGTGAAGCTCTCAATTATTAGCCAAGCTCCTTTAACCTAGCCTTACTGTGCTGTCCGAGCCCGGTTAACCTAGCCTTATCCTAACAAATAGAGAAGAACTGCACTGAGCTCACACTCCTTCATGCTGTATCTAGTTCTTTCTTGTGCTTACCCAAGTCCGAACTCAACTAGAAGCTGGAGAGCAAGAGTGCTCATTTGAAGTAATCTATATACATCATTCTCCTCTGGCACAGATCTTGGTTGAGGAAGGGTGAAGAATAGATTTGGAGGATAATATGAAGACTGATCAGCATATTCAGATTCCAGTGGATAGTGAAGTGCCTGTTACATTCAGTAACTTGCCCGATGTTACATAGCTTAGGAACGGTAGGTAAAGCTGGGATCTGTGTCCTGGCTCCAGTCTTTGATTAGTTCTGCATTATGCTGCTTCTCAATGAAGCCCATGCTTTCCTGGGAGTGTGGGAAGTAAAACTTGCTTACTTTTCTGCTGGACTTCAATCTGATAATATGTGACCTTTGAATTGTTACACGTGTGGGATACCATATTGTGAGCAAGACTGGGGCCATCCTGGGGTCAGTGCCATTGTTTGGTCACAGGAGCCACTGATTCATACCTTCTTGTTGCGTGGGTTTGTACCATGTTTAAACCTTCACTAGAAAAAAACTATCTGTTGCTGTTTAGAATTCCTGATGGCCAGCTGTCTTAGTTATCTAGTACTGCTCCAACAGAAAATACCACGAGTGGAAGGCTTTATGAAGAGAAAATTTGACACAATCCATCTAGTAAGCCACAAATCTGTTCATGAGTTATAAGTTCGTTCAACAAGAGAAATTATCATAGTCCGGTAGGTTGAGTCTAAATTCAAAGAGAGCTTCTTAGTGTAACCTGAATACCTTGCAACAAGTTTTCTCCTTTTCAAAATGTATAATTGAGAGCTTCACGTGAGTAATGCCATAATAATATTCTAAATAACCTGTGCTTTTTACTGCACCAGCTACTCTGGCTTCTTTCCAAAGGGGTGCAGAACCCCCTCAGCACCTGTGACCCTCCTCTTCCTTGCTCTCCTAAGAAATGACCTTCACCCTGGAAAACAGCAGCTAGGAAGGCTGCCTGGCATTTTGTGCATCCACAACTTTCTTTCTTGCTCCTTATCGAACAGTGAAGTTGGCAGCTATTTTCAGTAGCTGAGGAATTTTGGTGTAAGTTTTGTCTTTGCCTGTTACAAACATGCAGACTCGAGTCCATGTGTCTGAGGTACATATCTGTAGTTTAATGAAGAGTTTCCTGTGACTGTTCTGTGATGTCTACAGTTATCTGTGGGCTACATGCTTAAAAACATGGAGTATTTCTTGTTGAAATGATATACAAACTCTGATGTAAAAATTGTTTTTTGAGACTCCATGGAGAATAGTCCACGTTGCTGTCGAGTCTCTGGTGGTATCGTATCTCCTAAGAAACCTTCTTCCTCTTTCTAACTTGGAGTATGTTTTGTTGGCTCGACTGCTCCAGGACACGGACCCAAATCAGGTAACATCAGCACAGGAACCTCGGATCCAGAGGACGTGCTCTGCTCTCGGTGCTGTTTTCTTGGTGGTGTGAGGTTCCCAGCTCCCTCTGCTCACTTCTGTCTCTTATTTCCCACAAGCTAGTAGCTTAAGCGCTGCCTCACTAACACAGCTGCAGCCCATTGTCCGTTGTCAGTCATCACAGAGGCAGGATTCACAGCACATGGGAGGAATGGCACTGTACTGGGACTCACAGCCAAGTCAAATCAACTCATAGATTTTTGAGGGCACACAATTCAATCCATGACACCAGCCATAGCTCCTTTTTGGAGCCAGGTTTTGGGATTTGATCCTGTTCTGTGTGCAAGGTCTGACAACTAAGTCCACAAACTCAGTTACTTTAAGTGCTACTTACCTCACTGCTGAGTATCACTTTGGTCACCTTCGAAATACGCCTCTTAGGAAGCTATGCACTGATGCCAGCACCTAATTCCCCCTTAAAAGGAATTTTGGACCTCTTTCTGCAATGGTCATTGCACACAGTGGGAATGTGGCAAGTTCATGAACTTAATTGTAAACTCTGTAAGGGAATTTTTAGCCAGTAAACAAATAACTGTGTTGGAAGACACTCCTTGCTCACCTAATCAGGCCCCCAATGACTTTTTTCTTTACCCAAAGGTAAAGGAGATATTGACAGGAAGACATTTGGATGACATTCAGGACATCAAGGTTAACGTGGTGACAGCTTTTACAGCCATTCCAGGAAAAGAGTTCCAAAATTGTTTGAAAGGGTGGACTAGGCTCTGATGTTGGTGCATAGCCTTGCAAGGTGAGTGCTTTGAAGTGATATTCAGCAATGAGGTACGTAGCACTTTTTCTAGGATGAGTTTGTACTTAATTGGCAGCCCTCATATGTACATTAAAAATGGAATTAGATTCTCTGCACCCAAACCACACCCATTGACTGTTTTCTTTCTCTATGCTTGAACACAGAGAAGTTAGGTGTTATAGATGCTTTATCTTACTATAATTCAGAATGTCTGTGTGAAACAATTTAAGATTTACCTATATTTTAACTTGGATAAAAGAAGATGCATAGGTAGATATTAAACCTTCTCAAAGATGAATGTCAAAGAAAGAAATGATTATTTTGACTAACTTCTCCAAAGGTTTACTCCTCAGTCTGGGTGGCCAACTACTGTATTTTGGCTGAAGGTTTACAGAGCAAACTAGTTTCTCATTAAGCACTTAGTATACATATTGTTTTATGACACTGGTGAACAATCCCACAAAAGGTCAAACACTCCCACTTCTCAATCTTGGGTTTCTATTATTAGCTAGTCTTTGCTCCTGGGCTGATGTGCCCCTTTAGTCTTATTTTGTTTTATGGGCCTGTCTAATCTTTGGCTGGAAACCTAGTAGTACGGTGGTTAAGTTCTACAGCTGCTAAATAAAAGGTAGGTGGTTCAAATCCACCAGGCGCTCCTTGGAAACTCTGTGGAGCAGTTCTACTCAGTTCTCTAGGGTCGCTATGAGTTGGAATTGACTTGAGGGCAGCAGGTAATCTTTGGGGAAAGGATGAGCCTCAGGAGTGATCACATTACTGAGCTGAAGGACTTTTGGGGGGCCATGCTCTCAGGGTTTCTCCAACGTCTATCAGGTGGCTAATGATTTTTGCACTAGAAGCCTCTAATGAATGCACATACATTTGAAGTATTCCTACTTTTATTCAGAACTTTTAACTCAAGATACAGGTTACCTTCTCAGCCTCTTTATATTTCAGAGGAATTAAGAAAGCCCTAGTGGACTGACATAGTGGTTCAGTGCTAGAGTTGCTGACCAAAAAAGATCAGGAGTTCAAATCTACCAGGTGCTCCATGGAAACTATGGGGCAGTTCTATTCTATTCTATAGGGTTACCATGAGTCAGAATTGACTCAATAGCAGTGTTTTTTTTTTTTTTTGGTTTAGTGGAGTCAAAGGCCATCAGGGGGAGACAGGGGAGGGGACTGACTGAATATGCAGGGTGTCCCTGGAGGACTTGCTGCCATCATTATAGAAAGTATATTTTCAGTAAACTCTTCATTTGGCCTTCAGGAAGTAGTACTGGTTCTGTAGGTCACTTTCATGGCATTTATGTTGGCTAGAGTAACCTATGTTGAAAAAGATAGTGCAAATTGCTGTTGGCTTTTAAAATACTTACAGACTGAGATGGAGTAAAAGTTTTAGAAACCCGTTATACAGGCTATAAAAATCTGAATATTTTTCAAGTGAGTCTTGACGTAATTAGAAATGAAAAATCTGATGCTTGCATATGGATCTCACAGTAGATTATACAAAGGTTGAAAATACACATCTCATGCCCCTTTAGCTCTCCCCTCACCTAAAACATGGTTCGAAGAAAAAAATTTCTTCTTGATTTAGGTCCTGGTAAATGAAACACCAGGGTCTTAAATTTTAGCTCTGGTGAATAAAGAAAAGCTAGGATTAGAAACCCAAGTTTTTCACATTCTGTGTCCAATTACTTAAATGTAGGGATAATCTATCAACTTATGGAAAATCCTGTATTCAGAGTTATAAGGCAAGTAGTTCAGAGGGACAAATTATAAGTTCATCATGATATATCTGATAAGGGCATTTGATACAAATTAATATTTATTTATGATTACTATTAATACATTAAGAAACTAGACAGAGGTTTAGTATGGCAAAAAATAAAAAATCAACCTCAAACCAATAATTAGGATCATTCTTAATGCAAAATAATAAAAGCATTTGTATTGTAGTTGAGAACAGTATAGGAATCCACTGTCACTATGGTTATTTTTAGCTCATATGTGCTTAGGTCTTTAAGGCTGTTCTGTTTTACCAATAGGAATATACCCGGAGAACTTATAACACATGTCTGGGCTAAAATTTTATGATTCATTTTGAGCAAGAGGCAAATATTTCAATCATGTGACATTGATCTAGTTTTTTATAACTTCCAAAGTGTTTTTTTTGCAATTAGCCTCCCTTTTCATCTTCCCAGTAAGTTTGAGATAGATAAAAGAGGAGGTATTATTGTTGTTATTTTATTTGTAAGGAATCTGAAGCTCAGAAAGGTTATATTATTCGTATAGAACATATAGCTAGGATTGGAGATAAGGCTAGAATCTGGATGTCTTGACTCAGTCTGTTTCCACAATCTGTGTTCTCTTCAGCAGCCAACCAACCTGCGAGCTGGGCAAGATAGAGAATGGAATATGGGAGGTCATGTCTCTAGGTGATGTTTTCAGCGTTAGAGCGGGTGTATGCTCAGTGAAAGGAACTTGCTTGTTTCCAAGACAACAGGATTCAAACGAAAACCTCAATTGCTCTGGAGGAGGCAGATTCACTGTCATTTCCATCCTTTTGAAGAACTGCACATTTTGATGGGCAAAGTGCCAGAAATAATTAGACCAAATAGCTCTACAGAACTCTGATGGAGCAAGAAAGCAGAGGAAAATAAACATATTTATATGTATGTAAGTGTGAATGTCTTTTCTGCTGTGAGAGTCTTTCAACAGAAATCATGACAATCCAGGAAAATCTAGGGATCAATGCCTTTTAGAAAATAACAACAATCTGGGGGGGAGGGGAAAGGGACAGTGCCTTGAATTACAGGAATGAGAAGGTGAGGTGAGGGAAGAGAGGAAGAGATAGGTGAGGGGGAGGGCCAGTTCTGACCCCTCAGTTCTTTTTACTGATTTCCAGTAGAAGAAGCAATGGATGGATAAGGCACTGGATTTTTAACTTGAATTTCCCTATGTTGAGTCAAGTGGTGTGTAGTACTCCTAATGTTTTTATTTCCTTTTCTGGGGAGGTATCCACTCCAGCTCTAATTTCCCATTTTTTTTTGTAGAGATCAAGAGATTTTGAGCAGAGCAGAGATAGAATATATTCTGTGGTACTGGTTGCATGCCAGATTTTATTACAGTATTTGTTAACCTAGTTTATCATGGAATGGAAAATTTGCTCTCTTAGGCATGTGAGAGGCAGCCCGGGTGGTGTAGTGGGTTAACTGCTATGTCTGCTAACCAAAAGATTGGTTGTTCAAATCCACCGGGTGCTCCTTGGAAACTCTATGGGGCAGTTCTACCCCAACCTCTAGTGTCGCTATGAGTCGGACCTGACTCAATGGCAGTGGGTGGGTTTAGGCATGTCAGAAGAAGGAGGTTCTCTTGATTTCTTCCGTCTTGGTCTTTTGTTCATTCCACATTTATTGAGCAGCTATTCTGTAGGAGGTTTTGCCCTAAGAATTAGGGGTTCAGAAATCAGTAGTGCATACCATTTACTGGCTAATATTTAATGTACACAGTTACCTAGTCTTTATAGTTAAATAATGAAAATACCATCAACCCTGCTGTGAGTTGCAAAGTGATTGTCCAATACATAGCTTTTATGTAACATTCATTTTTTCATACCATCAACAAACAATCACTACCTCCTGTGGAGCACATTTCTGCTCTGAAACACACGGGGTCACCATGAGTTGAAATCAGCTCCATGGTAACTGTCTTTTAATTAACAATGAAGTCCTTTGCTAGGCATTGGGATTTCAAATAATGAACAAAGGCAGCTTGTATAGTAGAGAATTAGTATCCAGAATATATAAAGAACTAGAGCTCATGCAAATTAATAAGAACAAGTAAACCAACAAATAGATGGGTAAATGATGTAAATTAAACAACAGAAATTTCTCCTCACACAGTTCTGGAGTCTAGAAGTCTGAAATCAAGCTGTCAGCTGTGTTGATCCCTTCTGAGACCTGTAGAGGGCTTATCTGTTTTATGGATCTCACCTAGTTTCTGGTGACAGCTGGTAATCCTTGGAGCTCCTTGGCTTGTAGATGCAACACTCCGATTTGCATCTAGGTCTTCGTATGGTCTTCTCCCTCTGTTTGTCTCTGTGTCTCTTTTCTTATAGAGATACAAGCTATAACAGATTAGGGCCCACTGTACTCCAGTATGATCTCATGTTGACTTACTTATGTTGGAAAGCAGCTGTTTCCAAATAAAGTTAATTCACAGGTGCTTGGGGTTAGGACTTGAGTGCATCTTTTGGGGGCACACCAATCAACCCACCACACGACCAGTCTCATATGCTATTGGTGTTGTTGTTAGGTGCCGTTGAGTGAGTTCCAACTCACAGGGACCCTGTATACAACAGAATAAAATGCCGCCTGTTCCTGTGCCATCATCATAATACGAGTTGCGGTGTTGGAAGGCATTCTTGTAGCCACTCTGTCAATTCATAACCATTAGGAGTCTTCCTCTTTTTTGCTAACCCTCTACTTTACCAAGCATGATGTACTTGTCCAGGGACTGCTTCCCTGGATAAAATATCCAAAATATGTGGGATAAAGTCTTGCCATCTTGCTTCTAAGGAGCATTCTGACTGTACTTCTTCCAAGATAGACATGTTTTTTCTTCTGGAACTTTCAGTATTCTTTGTCAACACCATAACTCTAATGCATTATGTGTTGTCAGTGTTCCTTATTCATTGTCCAAGTTTTACATGCAAATGAGGCAATTAAAAATGCCCCGGCTTGACCAGATGGTGCTTGGCCACCACCAAGGGCAGCCATGATAGCGGACATAGGGGTCTGTGAGGTAACGTGAGACAAAGAACTCTACTAATAAGACCAGAACTGGTGGTCCCACAGCCTGGAGGGTCCCCTGGGAACATGGCCTCTAGACCTGTGCTGGCCCTGGCCAGAAACCAGTACTGGGGTCAACTCTTCAGACAAGAACAGAGTGGTCTACAGAACCCAATGCGACATTATAGTGTATGTACTTTATGGTTCTATACACTTCTGGAGGCTGTCATCTGGTTTCTTTCGAGGTGGGAGAGAAGAGGGTAGAGAGGACAGGACAGGTGGTAATTAAGGGAATGCTGGAAATATGGAGTGAAAAGCAGGACTGCTGTCACTGAGTGAGGTGAGCAGATAGAGCTGCAGATAGGTGGGCATGCAAAATTGATTTGGATTGTATACTTTTGGTTACTCATACGCACACAAAAACTACTTCTTTGAGTCAGGTGAATCTTCTTCCTCAAAGTGATAGTTTGCTTTTTAACATTTTAAAGAAGTTTTTGTTTTTTTTTTGTAGCAGATGTGCCCATTTCAACATGTTGTTTGATTTCTTGACTGCTACTTCAATGGGCATTGATTGTGCAGCCAAATAAAATTCCTGGAAAATTCAATATTTTCTCCATTTATCATGATTTGACTTATTGGTCCAGATACAGGGATTTTTGTTTTCTTTATGTTGCAGTGTAATCCACACTGAAGGCTGTAATCTGTCATATTCTTCAGTAAGTCCTTCAAGTCCTCTTTGATGTCAGTAAGCAAGATTGTGTCAACTGCATATATCAGGTTGTATTGTTGGCAGGAATAGTAAAATAATTCCTGACTTTGGGAGACAATTTGACAGTATCTATTAAGATGGAAAATGTCCATATACCATTATCTAGCAGTTCCTCATTAGGTATCTGTTCGAGACAAACTGTCCCACATAAAAGACAGAATGTCAAATGGGTTAACTACAGTATTGTTTGTATCAGAGACAATTGAAAACAAATACACCGTATCACAGTGGTTAGTTGGGAAGGTATATGCGTATAGTGAAATATTATTCATAAATTAAGAGGAAAATCATTAGAGCTACATACATCAACATGGATTGATCTAAAAAAACACATTATGGAGTTAAAAAGCAAATTTTAGAATTGTGTGTTTTGTATGACCATTTATGTGAAAAAAGGAAACCTGAAAAAAGGCAGTGCTACATATTTCATATGATAAAAGTATGCAGCCTGGGAAGGGTTTGTGTCAGCTCATAGAAGTGTTACTCTTGGTGTCTGGTAGAGGAAAGGACTGCAGAAGTCAAAAGAGATTTCATCTATATCCATAATACTGTGTATTATTAAAATATAAATACAGCATGTAAATTTACTCATTAAAATTAATTAAAGAAAACAGCAGACCTGACACAATTCTTGTCTTTGAGGAACTTATTGATTAATGGCCCTACCTATCAGCAAAGCTGAGGTGAGAACCCAGATTTCCAATTTCCCAGTGCAGCTATCTGTCTCTTGGATACAGGATAAACTTAACAATCTGTGAAGTATCTCATACTTACTGACTTGCTTTCTGTGAAGTGATAGCTTTTCCAGTTGGTGTAAAGCTTAAAGCACTTTCTTTCTTTCTTTTGGGGGAGATTTTGCATGAAAAATTTTTTTCTACTAAGTAATAAACAGGTGGCAAGAATATAATTTACATGTATGTATTCATAACACATAAATATATATACATATCTATACAAAATATATACACATAATACATGCATCATATGAAATATTATACATAGCAATACAATGAACATACATGAACCCACCACTCAGCTGAAGGACTAGAAAGCTCTAAAGTTTTCAAAACAGAAACTGGTAAAAATATTGGGATTGTCCCATCAGAGACCAGATAAAACCTGAAGAGCATGGTAGTATTCTTTTCCATTCTATATTAGCCCAGTTTCCACAACTCCCTAGCAGCCAAATAAATTAAACAAATGGTTCTACTTGGAAAATTGGAATGTTTTCCTCTTTCTCTGTTAAGTGGCTGAGCAGTGATTTATCTGCCCTGCTCCTAGAGGGCAAGAAGTCACAGGAAGTTCTCAAAGCTGTGGCCCAAGGTAAATAGAGTGTCTGAGTGTATTTAGCAAATGATAATGCAAACCACAGAAAATATATAGCATGGAGGAAGCAAAAAGAGCATTTGCTGTCTGGAAAGTAATTGAACATTTATAGTTTGGGAATAGCTATTTCAGAGCTGGGGGAAGGGGCATCCTTGTTTCAGTCAATGAAAGAATCTATTCTTTGGGAACTCAATGGGGAATTAAAAAGAATTTACCCATTTAAGTAGCCCATTTCTGAGGCTCCCCAAGTCTTTTCTGAGATGGGATTTAGGCAGAAAGTAAATAAGACTGTACCTAAAATATAGGGGTGGAGGGTTAAGGATGGGAGAGAGATTGAGAGAGAGAGTAGGTGAGATTTAAAGCCATAGTCTTGTTTACCATGTGCTTCTAAGGCTTTAAAGGCCTCAAGCTTTACCCACATGGCATAAAAGCTTGAAGTAACATGGTGTGTTCACAAATGAAGGGTAGAAAATTATTTGCTAGGGTAAGAGACCAAAACTGAGAACACATGGCTGGTGAGTCCTTCAGAAGCTCGTGAAAGCCAACTGGGCCACCACAGAAGCCACTGCTCCCCAAAGTCCCACTCCTCTCTTTGTAGACAGTGTTGGAGACCTCAGCTTCTTTCCTCATCACAGCCGACAGGCCTGGCAGATAAAATATAGGATGCAACATTTTGAACATATTTACGTTTAAAAAACTTATTTGTTTATTTGAAATTTAATTTTAACTGGGTACATTTTTATTTTCTAAATCTGGCAATGCTGTGTGTGTGAGATATGCTGCTCTTGTCTCTTTCCCAATGTTTTTTAATTTTGATTGAATCAAAGTTTTGCATCCTCCCCATAGACCCCTGACTTCTTCAGAAGAGCTTGCATAAGGTAATAATGCTTTTTCTTCATGACCCAGAGTTTGATTTCAAGGAGGAGAGAACAGACCTCTTACGTTTCCACATACCCCAGGGCTTTTTCTCTCCATGCTTGGAAGGCATCACACCATTTCAGATGCCTACTAGCTAAGAAGGTCTTCCCCCTCAGCTACATGTCTTCATGCAAGGGAGATATTGGAATGATATTCTCGTGAATGACGTTGGCCTAGAATATTAAGGATTAAGAAATATTTACAGTTTTACCTCTAAGCCCAGTGTGTCAAGAGGAGCGTGGTGGGAGGAGTCTGTTATCAGAAAGAGTACAACCTTACTCAAAGCCAATCGTGGATATGCCTGGAGTTTAGATGATGATACTTTTTCTTTCTACTTTTTCTTTACTTCACTGTTCTCACTGGGATGTGTTCCTATCTGATCATAGATACTGCTGCTAGAGGAGTGCTAACAAATCCCTTTCCTTTTGTTTGCATTTGTTGTAGATGAAGTCTGGGAAACCCAGTGCTTTCCACAAAAGTGTTCGTCAATCCCTGATATAACTGATAAACTTCTCATTGATTTTGGCTGAACCTATCAGAGTAAACCTCCTAGTACGTCTATGATCTAGGTTACAAGCTCTTTTTCTGACCAGGAAAGGGTCATTTAGGACCCTTTTGGTCACCAAGGAAACCCTAGTGGCATATAGTTAAGTGCTACTTCTGCCAACCAAAAGGTCTGCAGTTTGAATCCAGCAGGTGCTCCCTGGAAAGTCGATGGAGCAATTCTACTCTGACCTATTGGGTAGCTATGCACTGGAATGAACTTGATGGCAATGGTTTCGGTTGGTTACCAAGGACAGAAAACCTGACTCAAACTGTCCTTTTAGTAGTGCCCCAGATAGCTGTCGTATGATTGATCTAACAGTGCATTTATGTGGATGTGAAAACATTCTTTTGGATTTGAAATAAGTTAACATTATCACAAAAAATGTCACCAAGGTCTTAGTTTCTTCCCATCTTCTGCTCTGCCTTCTCCTGTGTCAGCTTTATACTTATCTTTTGTCCAGGGCTCCCCTGATATTAACCAAATGACTGTAGTAGCTTCACACCTAACAGTCTCACACTGGTTCCCAACTTTTTCCTATTATGGCATGTTTAGAAAATTTTACTATTTGTAGCACTTTAGGATAAATTATGGGGATTTGTGAGTACATAAATATAGTTTGGTGAAAAAAATCCATTAAGAATAATTGTAGTTAGGAAAAAGAAAAAGTATCAGGAAACATTAAATTTAAGACTTGTATAAATTTTACTCAAGGTCATACTTTGGCTTTTGTGGACTTGTTTTAATCTTCTTCAGCTTCACCTTGAACTTCCACATGAGCAGTTGATGGTCTGTCCCTCAGTTGGCTCCTGGCCGTGATTTGACTGATGATATTGAGCTTTCCTTTTATCTCTTTCCACAGATGTAGTTGATTAGATTCCTGTGTATTCCATTGAGTGGGGGCCATGTATACAGAAACTGTTCATGTTATTGAAAAAAGGTATTTCCAATGAACAAGTCATCAGTCTTGTAAAATTCTATCGTGTGTCCACCAGCATCGTTTCTATCATCAAGCCCATATTTTCCAACTTCCAGTCTTTCCTCTTTGGGTATATCCCACCTGAATTTAGAGACCATCTCAAGAACAGATTTGATACATTGAACACTGATGACTGAAGACCAAATGAGTTGTGGTATGACATCAAAGACATCATTCATGAAGAAAATATACAGTCATTAAAAAGACAGGAAAGGAAGGAAACACTACAATGGATGTCAGAAGAGACTCTAAAACTTTCTCTTGAATGTATAGTAGCTATAGTGAAGAGAAGAAATGATGGAGTAAATGAACTGAAGACTTCAAAGGACACTCAAAAACACAAAGACCTGGAGGCAGAAAACCAAAAGGGATCAACATACTTGGCATTTCTCAAGCTTAAAGAACTGAAGGAAAAATAATCCAAACCTCAAGTTACAACACTGAAGGATTCTTTGGGGGAAAACATTAAGTGATATAGGAAGCATCACAAGGAAATGGAAAGAATGCACAGAGTCACTGTACCAAAAAGAATTAGTTAATATTCAACTATTTCAGGAAGTAGCATATGATCCATAACCAGTGGTATGAAGGAAGATGTCCAAGTTGTACTGAAGGTACTGTTGAAAAACCCAGCTTCAGGAATTAATGGAATATTAATTGAGATGTGTCAACAGATTGAAGCAGTACTGAAAGTGCTCACTTGTCTATACCAAGAAGTTTGGAAGACAGTGACCTGGCCAGCCGACTCGAAGACATCCATATTTGTATCCATTCCAAAGAAAGCTGACGTCAGATCTTGGTTGAAAGCAGAGAATACTAGAAAGATGTTTACCTGTGTTTTGTTGACTACACAAAGGCATTTGACTGTGTGGATCATAACAAACTATGAATAACATTGCCAAGAGTGGGAATTCCAGAACACTTAATTGTGCTCATCTGTAAAACCAAAGACTAGGAGGCCTTTGTTTGAACAGAACAAGGGAATACAGTATGCTTTAAAATAAGGAAGATGTATGACAGGGTTGTATCATTTCACCACATTTATTCAGTCCCTATACTGAACAAAGACTCTGAGAAACTGGGCTATATGAAGAAGAATATGATGTCAGGATTGGGGAAGACTCATTAACAACCCATAATATGCAAATGTACAAACTTGCTTGCTGAAAGTGAAGAGGACTTGAAGCACTTACTAATGAAGATTAAGGCAGAGACTACAGTGTACATTATTCTTTAGCATAAAGAAAACAAAAGTCTTCACAACTGGACCAGTTAGCATCACAGCAAACAGAGAAAATATTGACATCAAGAATTGCATTTTACTTGGATCCACAATCAACACCCATGGAAGAAATCAAATGATGTATTAAGCAAATTTGCTTCAAAAGACCTCTTTAAAGTGTTAAAACGCAAAGGTCACTTTGAGGACAAAGATGTGCCTGACCCAAACCAGGGTATTGTCAGTTGCCTCATATGCATGTGAAAGCTGGACAGTGAATAAAGAATAATACATTTGAGTTATGATATTGGCAAAGAAAGTTGAATATCCATGGACTGCCAGAAGAACAAACAAATCTGCCTTGGAAGCAGTATAGCCAGAGTGCCCCATGGAAGTGAGGATGATGAGACTTTGTTTCACGTACTTCGGACATGTTATCAGGAAAGGCTAAGCCCTGGAGAAGGACATCATGCTTAGCGAAGTAGAGGGTCATCAAAAAAATAGGAAAACCCTCAACGAGATGGATTGACGCAGTGGCTGCAACAATAGGCTCGAACATAGCAACAGTTGTGAGGATGTCACAGGACCAGGTAGTGTTTTGTTCTTTTGTGTATAGGGTCACTATGAGTCAGAAGCAACTTGATGGCACTTAACAACAGTATGAATCTTACAAAAAAACTTTTTCCAAAATTTCAGATGAGAAACTTGATCCTGCTAGTGTAAGTTTACTTTGTATTTTATGTTTGAAATGATCACATGAAATTCCTTATACTTGTAAATCATGTTTTCAAATTATGATAGTCAATAGTCAACAAAAATTTGCTTACATTAGTAAGTTATAAAACATTTAATAACTTTTAAAATAATTATTTTAGCACAACTTAAATTATCTTTGCAGAATTTGGTGCTTCTTCCTTTTATTGACAATTGTACAGTTGACGTTTCTTATTATAATAGTAATGGATTTTGAATCCAATAGGCCTTTGTGTACCAACTGCATATGTGATTTGAGCCCAGGCGTTTCCAAGTGCCACAGCACTCTTTTACTGAAAAACAGCAGTTTCTTTCTACACTAAACCTTTCCTTGGTTTTTGTAAGTTTTTGGGTCAATTCTAGAGTTCTGTAAAAGTCCACTCTGACAGTTTTTGCCAGCTCATTAGTTGCTTTTGTGGAAGAAAGTTGGCATGGAATCGTCCTATTCTGCCATTTTGATGACATCATTCCTCCCTGTCCCCTCGCCCCTCCACTTAATTTTACTACAGCTCTCAGCCTGGGATTTGTGGTGCTCAGAGGTCTGTGGATTTATTCCTGGAAGATAATGAGGATTATTATTACTTGTTAGCTTGAAGAATTCAACCAGTTTGTGTTTCATAATTCGCAATGAGACCAAAACCAAAAACACCAGACTAGTAGCTGTTACTGCCACTCAGGGTGACTCCTCGTATGTGCAGAACTGAGCCCCTTCTGGTTTCTAGTGGCTGCTTTCTTGGAAGTAGATTACTATACCTTTTTCCCGCAGTGCCTCTGGGTGGTCTCTAATCTCCAACTTTGCTGTTAACTGAGCCTGTCCATCATTTACACTATCCAGGGACTCCCTGCAAGAAGAAGCAACTGGAATCCAAACCAAACCCACTGCCATGAGTGGATTCTGGCTCATGGGACAGGGATTTGTAAACTAGGATCCACAGACCAAATCTAGCCTATGACCCGTTTTTGTCTGGTCCATAAGCTAAGAATGATTTGTACATTTTTTAAATAGTAGTTTAAAAAAAAAGAGAAGAAGAAAAAGAACCTGCGATAGAGATTTTGTGTGACTGTGGCCCTCTAAATTCCCAAATGTTTCCTATCTGGCTGTTAACAGAAAAAAAATTGTCAAGCTGTGTACAAGGGTAGGGATGTCTCTCCTGGGTGACACTGTGACTCTAAGTGATCTTCCCTTCGTTTTCTTGGGTTAGAAACTGGAAAGGTGAGTACTGCAGTCTCTTCTTATCTTCTCCGAGCCTTTGCTTATAGACTGATGCATAGAATAACTGTTTGCCACTGACGACGCGCTGTTAAAGTGTGTCTGTGTTAGGGGGGCGGTGGACGTCCTCCTGTGGGCCAGACACATCAGAAGGCACAGTGCAAGCCCCTGAGACAGGAACATGGGTCCAGCTGGGGAAGTCAGTGGAGAGGAGTCGCGGCTGTGCAGAGGCAGAAGGCCCAACACCATCTTGATGCAGTGGCTGTCTCTTGGTTCTGCTATTGCCTACCTGTGAGGACTCACTTTAGTGAGAAAGCGAATGTGAATCTCATTTTCTTGCTGTGTGAAACTTAGAATCTGCTCCCAGGCCTGTGGGGTGGCCCTGTGGGATGATGGTAGCATGTTTTATGTTAGGTGCTGGTGGTGAGCAGTGCCATTCATTATCTGCGGGGCTTTCAGACTGTCTGTCAGCCTTCTTATGGCAATAAATAAGTGACTGTGGATCTCTAGAGATCGAAAGTCTTCTCTTTTTGTGTAATGGCCCGGTGAAAAGGGGCTGAAATATAGCTTTCCCCCAGTCTTCCTTTATCATCCTGCTGTTCCATATTTAAGTGCTATTATCTGGAAGTCATTCTTCTCAGCAATAATTTGAAAGAGAGTTGGATACAAAGGCATCAAGCAGAGGGGACAACTAGGGTAGAATCAAAATAGGGAGAGAGACTGAATTCCAGGTTAAATCCCCAGTCTGCCGCTTGAAATTGAGGCGAGTAGATGAGAATGCAAACAGAAAACAATGCAAACCAGAAAATGAGAATTTGCATGAGAATGCAAACCAGAAAACAGGGAGTGGCTAAACATGTTGGAATGTACAGTGGGTAATGGATATGGAAGGGTAATCTAGTCATGCATGCTGAACAGATACTTGTACGAGTTTAAATTTAATTAGTATCTGGAAATTAACAAGGCTGGAAAGAAGGGCAATGTGTTTTTAAGTGAAGGCAATGGATACGTATTGTTTGGAGCATATAGATAAATGAAGATTTGATTTGTAATGCATAATGAGCCAGGTGCCTATAAAATAATTTGTTTTGTGATCACAAACAAAACAACAGAGCCAAGGTCAGGTGATTACCGCTATTACATTTTTCTCTGGTTAAATGTTAAAATCAGCTTTGTAGAGATGAATATTGATTTATGTTGTTCAAATTGAATGATGTAGTATGTATATATTTTTGTTGCCCATTGCTATACCTCTGTTTAGTGGATGGGGCATGAAAGCAGTTTTTTTGTCTTCTTCTTTTTCACACTTATTGTCAGTATATAAATTTGTATGTGTTGAGTGAGGATAGTTTACTGGAAGAAAGGGGAATGAACTTCTGTATCTTCAAGTACCTTTTAAAATGTAGAGCATTTGTTTTTTTCAGTTGTCTTTTTGAGGGAAAGCTGAGAAATGAACCTTAGTGATGGGGTAGAAGAAGGGATCCAGTTCAGTTTGGAAATGATGTGATTTTCTGTTCAGTCTTTGTTCATAAACTGCACGGTTCTCTCTGAAGCGTAAACCGAGGCTGCCCCTTGCATCACCAACGGTCCTTGCTGGATTTGTGCTGAAGTCAGGGGGCTGTGGCAGGGGAACCACCTGTGACGGGTTAAAGTCAGAAGCCACCCAACTCGGAGAGCTCGTTCTGCTGCGCAAGCCCACCCTTTGTGCTGAGCACACAAATGTGTATGTGAGTTGGAGATGTGGATCCTCCCCCTGATAGGCTGAAGAAGGGGAGAGAGCAAGGCTGGTTCTTGCCAACTGAATCATGAGTTAAGTAGCTCAAGTCAATGTGTGGGGCACTCGTGCAGATGGTGCTGAGGGGAAGGGCTGCACAGGTCTGCAGACTGGAACCCACGTCATGGATCAGCTTGCAGCTGCCTTTATCTTCCTTGCCTCAAAGTTGTGCCGGGTGAGCTGGAAAAAGAGTTGCCTTGTGTGGAAGTGGAGGCTATGGCTGCAGTGCTTTTATTAATATTAGGAATGAATTTATGTTTCTGTAGTATCCTCTTATTCATACTGACGGAAGTGCATTTTAGTGTGCACGCCTGGGAGTGGCAGGGGTGGGGGGGGGGACTGGCCATGCTTTCCATGGAAACTCAGTAACTCATAAACATCTCTAGGACTGGGGAAAGTACCAGGATGACCAGCTTGTGAGCTATTCACAGACTTCCCTGCATAAATAGACCCTTTCAGATTTTAGACCCTGCCTCTGGAAATTCTGATTTAGTCTTTTTAAGGACACAGGAATTTGTATTTCAACAAAAAGCACTGTGGTTGGTCTTGGCAAGTAGATGGTCCATCCAGCTCTTCTCTGAAAATCGGAGACTGTGAATGTCAAATGCATATCAAATCATGAATTTGGGCATTAGGGCCAATTTGCAATCTCTGGGCCCACATAGTCTTTTTTGGCTCTTTTAAAGCACAGACCGCTTCCTGTCCCAGAAAACTTTCCACCTGACCAGGTGCTGGGGTTAAGAGTCTTCCTGCTAAGCTCTGGGACTGGGTTTAGGTAATACATAACCTATTTGAGAGCGAGTGTGAGTAGTCCTGACTGGGTGAGGATTTGCACAGTTAAGACCTAGTGTGGTTTCTTGTGCTGCTGGCCTGGCGCACCCCAGGAAACGGCAGCTGCTTTCCTGCCAGTGCTGGGTGGTAAGGAAAGTGCCTTGAAGCATCTACCCTGGAAAAGGAGCGGGCAGGAAGGTGCCTGGAAAATGTTGTTTTAAAATTGGTTTGAACTCTCACAGAACCCCAGAGAAAAATAAATTTAGCAGCTTTGTTTTTGTCATTGTTCCTAAAGTTCCATGGTGGAGATTTAGGGACTAGTTTCCAAGGCGGGGATGTATTTTAGCTTTTGGGGATTTTGAAATGGGTGTCCCTTGGGGGCTTGTGGCACAGAGGGAAGGACAGAGAAGATACGTTGGTTGCCTCTTGGGGAGTACCCGGAATGAGGCCTGGGAGATTTACGTGGTGTTTGTATGTAGTTGAAACTGAGGCAGGGAAACGGTCCAATTCTTCATTGACAAGCCTTTGTTTTGAGATAAATTTAAACAGGGCCATAAGGAGAGTTTCATGTTTAAACAAGTGCCTTTTATGAACAATAGTTTCCATCCATGTAATAATGACCTTGGCTGTTTCATAAGAACAGCACAATTCTCAATCTGTCCCTGGCTTTGCCTAGCAGTGGCCACACTTCCTGTTCTCCTTAATCACTTCTCCCATCTGGGAAGCACCAGGCTCTCAGGAAGACACCTGTTTTCTTGCCTGTTATTTTCAAAGCTCGGGTCTCTGGCTGGACCTGTCTGTTTGGAGTGACAGAAATCTCAAAGTATCTAGAAAAGACCCCAAACTAATGGTCATCTTAGTACTTGACTGTGAATTTCCAAGTCAGACTTCTACATGGTTCATATGTTTTCTCCTAATAAAGCTGATTTTGGTTCATTTCATGAAAAACTATCTGTGGAGAATTTGAAAAGCAAGATTTTGAAGAAGAATTAAAATCAGAATTAGAAGAAAAAGCAATAAACACAGAATTAGAGGAGATAATCTTGAGTGTCAAAAAATTCTACCTGTCATTGAGAGATCGGTGTCTGCATTTTAGGAGATTATTCAGATTGTGTCTGTGAATATGGTTTTTGGTAAAAAAGAATGAGGCTCAAGTGAACCTGGAAATGACCAAGCAAGGGGGTGGCCATGCTTTGAATAATGTAGTCCCATGTTTATGGGGTCTGAGGCTCCAAATTATAAAGGCTGAATTGGAGGCTGAGGATGGTGCAGCGTTAATTTTTGGCCTTTTCTCCATCCCTGTGTTACAGCTCAGCAGGGGTTACAGATGAAATGTCCTCGGGCAACCTTCAACAAGAGGTTACTAGCTGCATCAATCTTTCCTGGCAGAATAATTCACTTCCCAGCATTGGCAATTCTCAGCTGCGCAACTCCTCACAAGAGTCTCAATTGCTTGCACCCCCCATTCTCCACTAAGGGACTCTTGTGTGGCACTACAACATCCGCCACACACGCACCATGTACACAGGCATTTTGAAAATTACTGTGGTGTTGGTTTTGGGGGCAGCAGAGAGATGGTGCAGGAAACTCCAACATAAAGTAAAACCTACCTGTGCAAGTAGCATTCTGTCTACATGGGAATTGACCAAAAAGCATGAAAAAATTAAGAATATTTATTCAAGTAAGTTTGAATTGATAAACTCTTAAAACCACAACCGAGTCCAGGAGTGATTAAAGTGTCATGGGGCTAATCAGAGAAAAACCCAAACCAAAACCCAGTGCCATAGAGTTGATGGCCTCTGAGTAGCAACCCTATAGAGCAGAGTAGAACTGCCCCATAGAGTTTCCAAGGAGCACCTGGTAGATTTGAACCACTGATCTTTTTGGTTAGCAGACATAGCACTTAACCACGATGCCACCAGGGTTTCCTAATCAGAGAAGGTATCCTAAAAAGAAGAGCTTCAAATTCAAAGCCAAGTACTCATAGAAAATAAAAATACCAATAATGAGCAGGCAACAATATAACAAACTACTGTGATACTATTTTTTTGAAATGCAAAGGTCATTAAAAAGTTGATGTTGTCTGTAGCCACGAGCATCATTATTCTTATGTTGCAGGCAAAGAACTTGAGGCTCTGGAGGACTGAGACTTGTTTCTAGAAGATTCAGTGCAGAACTGTAACGAGAACTCAGACTGCAGGATGAATCCTCCAGCTGTCACAGGAGTCTAGGGGTCCGTCACCTCCCTTGGTTGGGTTTTTAATTTGTCTCGATCACCAGCCTTTCTTAAAACTCTTTCTGAGGATAAACCCACTCCATGAATTATGCTACCATGCTCGCATCTGTTTTTTGAGAGGAGGATAAGTAATTAATGGTGGCTTATAAAGCAGTGTATTTGATCTGATTGCATTTTGTGAAAAATGCATATACATGAGTAAATGGTACATAGCAACTTAACAGTGGTTATTTTTGATGCATATAGTTATAGATTGTCTTTATATATTTTCCATATATAGACTACAGACTATAGAAATGAGTATACATTCCTATTGTGTTAAAAAACTAAAATAGGAAAACAAAGCAAAGGATTCTGGGATTCTAAAAAATTTTTAGAATTTGTTTTTAGCCAGCTTTATTTTTATGAAATGAAACAAGTTGTTAAGCGGTAGTAAACTCAGATTTATAGTAAAACCAAGACCGAAACCAAACCCGTTGCCACTGAGTCAATTTCAACTCATTAACAACCCTGTAGGACAGAGTAGACTTGTCCTATAGGGTTTCCTAGGAGCGGCTGGTGGATTCAATCAAGTTTTGGATAGCAACCGAACTGTTAACCACTGTACCACTAAGGCTCCTGAATTTGCATTAACCCTTTTATATTTTTACAACTTTTATGTATGCTATAATACTATTTTGCAACTGATTACAATATCTTTAATCAATTGCCTTGTCTTGGGTATTTATTTTTCTAACTTACTGTTATTATAAGCTGCTTTGAATAGATACAACTGACTAAAATGAAATTAAAAGTAGAAACATGGCCTCCCCTCCGCTCCCCTGAAAAGAATTCTAGAAAACGGGCAAAAACACTTTCTGGGAAATTTTATTTATTTGTAACAAGTTTTTTTTTTTTAAAAAACCAAATTGCTATCTTAACCAAGGAAAGGAAGGAAACTAATAAATGTTAAATACCTAGAACCAAGAACTACTGTCTTGTTTTATATTGCTTCTTTTTGTCTCTATAGTAGTTACATGTGTTATTATCCCCGTTTTACTTATGAGAGTTGACTTACTTATGAGAGAAACTGAATGGTTTGCCTAGGTTTATATTATAACGGGTTGTGGAGATGGTTTTGAACTCAGTGCCTATGTGGTTTTTCCATTACATTATGCAAAGCCAGGAAGCAAACTGGGCTCATCCAACCCACTCACCTTGTCTGTCTTTTGGCCCCACAGAAGAAAAATCTTCTACTTGTTAAAGGGATGATCGGCTCTTGTAGGAGTCTTCACTTGTTTGGCCCCTCAGTATGTTTTGGGCTGTGTTGCATCAGATGAGACTTTATCAAGACTCTTGCTTTCTCTTCATTTGCATCCCATCTTGGTAGCTAAGAGCCTTGTTTGGAAGGTTCTTTAAATACCTGTGGAAACTGTGGTGGTGTAGTGCTAACCAACAGGTTGGTGGTTTGAATCCACCAGGTGCTCCTTGGAAACTCTATGGGGACAATTACAGTCTGTCACATAGGGTCAGTGTGAGTCTGAATTGACTCAATGGCAATGGGGTTAAATACCTGTGGTGTTACTCAGGGCACCCTAGTGGTATAGTGGTTAAGCGCTACAGCTGCTAACCAAGAGGTTGGCAGTTTGAATCCACCTGGTGCTTCTTGGAAACTCCATTGGGCAATTCTACTCTGTTTTACAGGCTTGCTATGAGTTGGAATTGACTTGATAGCAATGGGTTTGTTTATTATTTTGGTTTAGTGCTACTGAATTTTGGAATGAGAAAAGTGAGATGCAGTGAAGTGGAATGAAAGAAGTGAATAGCCATATGATTATCCTCAAATGTGTGTGTGCTGTCGCTCTCTCTCACACACAAACATACCTACACACACATACTTGCAATTCCACCATTCTCTGGCTTCCAGAAGTGGTCTGTAATCTTGTAGGAGTCACCTGGAAATGAGGGCTTCTGGTTCCCTCTTTGACTGTGACATCCTTGTTCTTGGCAGTGTTAGTCACTGCTTTTCCCTGGTATCATAATTAGTCTCATGTCTTGAAGGTTGGTTGCTGCTATTTACATACTTGGTATTGACTATTCGTCATTCGTACTATGTGTCTTTTCTTTTTTTTAAATAGCAGCAGATAACTTTCACAGAGTCAGACTAGGTGGGCCAGCAGCCTGGAGTGTACCCTATTGGAGTTCTGGGTCTAACATCACTAGGGTAGTGTAAACACTATCCAATATCATGGTTATTCCAGTAGTGTAAAGACTTAGTAGTTAACGTTTACAATTTTATAATATTTCTTGTTTTTGCATTTTAGTAGGATTTCCAATCAGAAATAAATTAGCATTACTGGAGGTGAGAAACAGTTCATTTTAGACTGATATTCTTACTGTAAGGATGATCAAACACAAAATAGCTGATTTTGCAGAATCTAAGTAGAATGGGTAAAAATTTTTTTTTCCTTTTGCATGGGCAGGGGAAAGTATAATTTAGTGTTCACTTGCCAGGATGTCTTTGGAAAAGGCTGATGCGTTTCTTGTTGAGGGCTTTTGTAGAAGAAAAGAACAGTCTCATTCTGATGATGGTTATGAGAATTGAGTGTCAAAGGGTAATTAAGTTTTTATTCTGGAAATAGTTACTGTATTCTTGGCACCATGCTGGAAACTGGGGGATTCAAAGATGGATCAAGAACCATCTCAGGTGCTGCTTCCTAAGTGACGTCTTGCAGACATACTCTAGATTCCTATAACCCCCAAACCTGTTGCTGATGAGTAGATTCTGACTCATAGTGACCCGTGTTGCATAGCAGAACTGCTTCATAAGCTCCCACAGGATAGGTTTATTCTTCTATACAGCACTTAGCAGATGGTTTCAAAATGACCTGTGCATAGGGTTGTCCCATCCAGTAGATGATGGGCTTCCCTAAGGAAGTCCCTAAAAAGTGTTTCACGTTTACTGAATGAATCCATAAATGGATGAGCTGACTTGTGAAGGAAGCTTAATACTGTCATAAAAACTAGAAAAAGAAGGGGGAAAGGCCAAGGCAAACTGTTTGCAAAGGCATGGAAATGAAACGATGGCTTTGAGACTTTACGAAATGTTTGTCTCATCTGGTCTGCGTTCAGGTTATGTCACTTGGTTAACAAGCCTGCTTGTTTTCATGCACTGGAAACTCCTACTGAGTTTAAGTTCTGCGGAGAGGTAGCTGTAGAGTCATCTGGAAACAAGGAATTCACTAAAAAGCTGATAATATAATGAGTGGATATTTGGTTTCAAGAGAGCTGCTAGCCTTCTATCTTCTGATGGAATATTAAAATATTAAAATAGAAGTCCCAAGTTTTCCAAGCTTTTTTGTCAGAAGGCAAACTGACATTTCTTGCTTACTTCTCAAAAAATATAAAACTTGTTTAAGGAAACCAGAGATGGTTCCTACATCCCAGTGACTCTGGTCGCCTAGCTGGCAGTTGTTGCCTGATATCTATACTTTCCTTCTTCTGCAACAGTAGAAGCCAAGATTTTTGGCTTGGCACATGGGTGTCCAGAATCAACACTCAGTCTCCTGGCTTTTCTTGAAGCTGTAGTTGACCACTAAGTTCTGGCTAATGGGTATTAGTGCAACTTATAGAAAATATCCTTACGGGAAGGAAGTGTGTGTTTTTATTTTCCTCTTCTTTCTTCTTGTTTGTAGGAGTGTATATGATGGAATTAACTCTAGCAACCATTGTGGGCCATGAGGGAATCTTGGCAATGGAAGCAACCCACAAAGGAACAGCAAGATAAGAGTCGCTGGGTCCCTGAGAGTGTGGAACCCCATTCTACCCCTGGGTTGATATATCTCTATATTTTTAGAAGTGTGTGAAAGAGATAAGCTAATTTGTTTAAGCTATAGTTATTTTTGGATATTTTGGTTACTCATAGTAGAACATAATTCCAACTATTACAGCAACTATGAGTTGAGAGGACTATTGTGTTGATTTACATCAAGTAGGCAGACCACAAGTCAGTCTCTGAGGAGGATGCCTGGACTTAGAATGGTGTTCTCTGAACCCAGCGCTTGCCCTGGGAGCTCTGGGAACAGTATGGAGTGAACTAGAGGCCAGAGCCCAGAACCAGAAGAATGTGGCTCAGATTACGGGGAGGCCTTTGGTCAGAGAGGAACAACACACAGGGGAGAGATCATGAGCTTGGGGTCAGAATGACTGGGTTAAAACACTGAATCTATCACATGCTATTTGTGTGATTTGAGCTTTTTATGTTGTGAGAATTAGTAAGTTACTGATGACATGTCAATGCCAAAGCCAGGCCAAGTGCCATCGAGTCGGATCCGACTCTTGACATGTCAATAGCTGATATATAATAGGCACTAAAATGTAGTTGTTATTATTAAAACACACTAGGTGCAATAGGACCTTAAATATTCAAGGATTGTGAAACTCTTGTTTTTATGATTAATTGTAAGGCATTAATTGATGCTGTCTTAATGAATCCTCGTAGATAGAAATAGAAGAGCTAAAAAAAAAAACCTCATAGTGTAAAAGTTCTTTTGATATGTGAAAAGGTAGTTTTGCCCAACAATAAGTGTGAAGTGATGGCTTCTTCTGTATACAAAAAAGAAAAGCAATCATTAAACAAACTTTTAGATAACTGTATTGGATCAGGATCCTTAATCTCAAAAAACAGAACCACTGAGTCTACTTTTAATAGAAAGTAACTTGTTACAGGGTGTTAATAGCTTCGGGAATTTCCAGGAAGACCAGAGAACCAAGGTCGGAAGGTATCCAGGCAGGAGTGGTGCAGCCCAGAGAAGCTGCAGCCATGTGAGGTGATGGGGCTTGTGGAGACAATGTTTGGAGCCTATGAGCCAGGGACTGGAGACTAGAACCTTAGCCACAGTGCCTGCAGAGGAACAGAATTTTGGTTATGCTGGCCTATTGTCTTATGTTACTGCCACTGACACAGCTCACACAAGCCGTTAAAATTCTGTGTGATTCTTCGTAAAACCCGTGTCATGTGTTGTGCTCTAGGTACAAAGGAGGGGAAAGGTAGTTTAGAAGCTTTTTATACTTTATGGTGAAGGAGAGTGTTTTAGCCTGGATACCCCCAGAGCCTGAGATGTAGGCTTGAATATGGGCAGTTTATTTTGGGAACAAACACAGCAAACAGGAATGGAGGACTAACAAGAGCTTTAAGCCAGGGATGATGGCATTGGTTTAAACTGACAGATTTAAGTTTTCCCACCGTCAATAAGAATAAAGACTCAAGAGCAATATAAAATTCAGTGTAGAAATAAATTAAGCGGAGTCTTGAGAACTAACTGTAAAAATCATACCTCCTGTAGGTCAGATGCTGAAAGAACAGTTAGGGAGAGAATGTAATAGTCCCATGAGGCAGGGTTGTGCCTCAGAGGGGCAGGGATAGTGAGAAGCAAAGGAACAGAACAGATAGGATCTAACTGATGGCCTTTGTTGGCTAACTGGGTATGAAGAAAGGGAAGAAAGTTGGAGATGGTGCTGCGTTTCTGGGCTTGGTTCCTCGGAGACTGGCAGTGTCTTCTGCCGAGATCAAGAATGCTAGAAAAGAGACCGGTGTGGGGTAGGAGTTAGGTGGGTGATGAGTTCATTCTGCATATGCTGAGTTAAGTGCCCCCATGAGGGTCTCCAGTAGGTTATCTGGATGTGGGACTGGGGTTGGGAGAGGGGACATGACTGGGAGATAGATTGAAGACTAGTGAACGTTTAAGGAGGGGTTAAGGCAAAAGGGTCTCTGAGTATTTCAAATGGTTAATGTGCTGTGCTGTTAACTGAAAGGCTGATGGTTCAAGCCTACCCAGAGGTGCATCTGAAAAAAAGGATTGAGATCTACTTCTAAAAAATAAGCCATTGAAAACCCTGTGGAGCACAGCTCTACTCTGACATGCATGAGGTCACCATACGACAGAAATGATTCGATGGAAACTGATAATAAAGGAAAATGAGTTGTAAGGGAGACTGAGAATCTTCACACCTGAAGTGCAAAGACATTTAAGTCATATTAGTTACCTGTCTAAGGTTGTTGTTGTTAGGTGCTACTGAGTGGTTGCAACTCATAGCAACCCTACAGGACAGAGCAGAACTGCACCATAGTGTTTCCAAGGAGACGTTGGCAGACCCAACTGCCAATCTTTTGGTTAACAGCCATAGTTTTTAACCACTGTGCCAGAGCTCCTACTGCCTAGTAAATTAGGGATAATAAAGTATAAAAAACCCAAGGATGTTAGAGAATCTTAAGAAATTCTTATAGTTTTGATCCCCAGTTTGTATTTCTAACAATCTCCTTACTGAGATTGTAACTAGAATTCTTCATGAGTTCTTGTCCTCTGCTTTTGTTCCAAGCCAGCCAAGCCAAGCCAAGGATGTGGATAAGAAATCTTTTATCTCTTTCTCACTCCCTCTTCTCAAGTGAAGGGAATGATGATAGAATGACCCACTTTCTGGCACAAATCTGTAAATGCAATTTAGACAAAAAGATAACGTGTCTCTGATTACCACATGACTAATTTACAGGTTGAAGAAGCTCTAAACCTAGTACTGCCCACTTGGCCCCTGCCCTGTACGGGAATGGGACCTTTGGAATGGTGTCACGGATGTCTGGGGTCGAGTGGGTTTCAAAAGAGTAAACTGTCAGTTGTGTCAAATGCTGGGTAGAGGTTGATTAAGGTGAAGCTGAGAAGAGGCTGTTAAAATAGGCAACCATTCAGTGCCTGGTGACTCCTAAGAAAGTAACTTCAGCAGAGTGGTAGGGTTTGATTTACATTAGATTATGTTACAGCACGTTAATATTTTCAAGAATAACCTGAATCATTGAAAAGTCTATATGGAAAATCCTGTTAATAGTAAACATCGGTAAGAAAATACATTAATTTCTGTGAACAAGGTGAACATCCACTTTGTTTGTGTACCTAGTGAAGGGTAAGGAAAGATACAAAGAGGATCACAATACTGCAATCATGAGGGGTTCACGGGAATCCAAGGCAAGTCAGGAAACATTTACCAGTAAAACCCGTTGCTGTCAAATTGGTTCTAATTCATAGCAACCCCATGTGTGTCCAAGTAGAACTGTGCTCCAAAGGGTTTTCAAATGACTATTTCTTGGAAGTAAATTTGCAGGCCTTTCTTCCAAGGCATCTATAGGTGACCTTGAACTGCAACCTTTCATTAAGGAGCTAAGCCAGCTAGCTGTTTGCATTGTTGAGGGACTCTCAGAAATATTTAGAGAATGCTTAAAGCAGACAAATGTGTGCATTGAAATGGTTATATCACTTATACTGATATTATCAGGAAGCAGAGTTCTTCTTTTTCCTTAGGCCGGTGACTATTATACATAATGAAGCCTTTCTTCAGTATCATAAGCTTAAATTTTGAAAGAATATCACCATTATGCAAGTTTTCTGCTGAAAGAATCATAATATACAGTAGTTTTCTCTGAGCCCACCCACCTAATGTCTTCACAAGTGGTATTGGCATTTTGTATACCTCCTTGCTTGAGCATTGTATGCTTTTTTACTTTTAAATTCTGATTTGCTCAGTGTTATTAACATGTTCAGAATAAAAATGTCAAAACTCCTTTAACAGTTTTGAAAGCAGTTAATGAGAGATTTCAAACAATTCAGTGTAGAATAATCTCAATATCAAAGGTAAGAAGAGGTACTGGGAAATAGAGAGTAGCTAGGCTGGAGAGACCAAGAATTATGTTCCCAGGGATGCTACTCTCAAGTAACTGGAGGCTGTTCTAACCACTTGTTATGTACCTGTGTTAGCTTCTTCAAAACCTCTGTTTCCTTCTTTCCATAGCTTGTTTTCTCCGTGTTATTCCAGGTGGAATCTTTCTAAGCACTAACCTCCCTTCCTGCTTGCCTCCTGCCCTCCATTTATACTTCTCTCTGGAAAAATAAGAAGCCAAGAGAAAGCTAGCAACCACACTGGAAGCTTAGACCTAGGCCCAATAAAACATGAAGGAATTGAACAGGGTGCTTTAATGGAGAGGTTAGAGTACAGAATATTTGGGGTAAAGGGAGAGGCATTAAGAACCAATTATTACCTTTGTGAATTGTAAACAACCATTTATGGGATTTCACTTTGCTCTGAAGTCTTCACCCCCCGAGAAAGCTAAGACTGCCAGAAGAAGCAGGAAGTATGTACGGGCCCGACTATTTGATATCTAAAATATAAGTTTGTAATTAGTCCTCAAAAGAAAACAGTTGTAATATTAACAGTTGACCTCTCTCTGTTTTTCATCTTTCTTTCTCCCTGTCTCCTTCCTCTCTTTCCTCCGTCTGTCCCATCCTACCCTCCTTTCATCCTTCCCTGCTTTTGCCAGATATCTCTTGTATATTTACTAGATGCCAGCTACTTACTGTGTACTTACTTGATATTAGACGTTGTCCTAGACATTGAGCGTAGAAGTATGCTTCATTTGAGATCTGCAGTTTCCTCACAGCATGATAATACCAAGATAGAGATAAATACACGTAGCTATAGCAACTCAGAGGAGAGTCATGCAGGGAAAGACTTGAGGTAGGATCTGGGTTAGGAGGTAGCAGCAAGGACAGTGAAGAATAGGAGATATTAAGGATGTGGAAATGGATGAAGGGAATAAGGGACAAGGTCTCTAGGGTGGTTTCTAAGTTCCTAGTTGTGTACATCTCTATAGGTGGTAGATGCAGAAGAAGAAATAGTTGTGGGACAAAACATAACTTAGTATTAGGCATATTGAGTCGAAGGTAGCGACTCTGAAACTTACTCTTGAATGCAGAGTAGCTAATGGAAGAAATAATGAAGTAAAAGAGTTGAACAGAAGATTTCAAAAGGCAGTTCAAGAAGAAAAAGTAAAGTATTACAATGGAATGTGCCAAGACCAGGAGTTAGAAAACAAGAAAGGAGGAACATGCTCAGCATTTCTCAAGATGAAAGAACTGAAGAAAAAATTCAAGGAGGAAGAATCAAAACAAGACAGAAGAAATACACAGTCACTACCAAAAAGAATCAGTTGACATCTAGCAGTTTCAGGAGATAGCATATGATTAACTCCCAATGACACTGAAGGTATTAGTGAAAAAGAAGGTTCCAGGAATTAACTGAATACTAACTGAGATGTTTCAGTTAATGGATGCAGGGCTGTAAGTGTTTACTCCACTGTCACAAAAAATTTAGTCAGCTACCTGACCAACTGACTGGAACAGATTCGTATATGTGCCCATTCCATTTCTCTTTTCAGTTCTGTTCATGTTTGCTTGATGTACTTAGGAGCCTTGTCATTGGGTGGGTAAATAATGCGGTTATGTTCTCCTGATGTACGGACCCTTGAATCATTCATTGTACGGTGTCCTACCTTGTCCACTGTGGTGGATTTTACTTTAAAGTCTATCTTATCAGAAACTAACATTACCACTCCTCTTTTTTGAATGATTTGACTCATCCGACTCGACGGCACTTGGCTTGCATTGTAATAATTGATAGGTAAGAATTTATTGCTGTCATTTTGATGCACTTTTTTGTACATTGTTGAAAGTTTCTTTGTTCCACTCAGTTTTCTGTATGTTTCATTTTCACCTTTTTCACTGATCCTGATTTTGTATTTCTTGAGATTTCATGTTTTTCTTGTTTTTTATTTTGATGTATAGGATTATTAGTTTCCTTTGTGGTTACCTAACATTTACCCCCATTTTTCTAGATTTAAACCACTCATTAATTATTTTTATCACCTTCGCTTCATCACCATATGAAAGGTCTATGACCACCTTTTTTATTCCCTTTTTTTGTTATAACATTGTCATCTTTTACCTATTGATATCTCTGTTTCCCTATTTTCAATGTTTAAGTTTTAATTTATTTTTGTAATTTGCTTATCACGGTTGATACCTGCTTGCTCTATCTTGCTTCCTAGTCTAGGGGTATTAGCTACTGTTACTGATTTTCTAACCAAAGGACTCCCTTTAGTATTTCTTGCAATTTTGGTTTGGTTTTAGCCAGTTTGCTAAATTTCCATTTGTTTCTGGCAGTGTCCTAGTTTTTCCATCATATTTGAGGTATTCTTGGCTGGTAATTTTTTTTCCTTTAAGGCTTTGTGTGTCATCAGTTGCCTTCTTGCCTGCATGATTTCTACTGAGGAGTCCAAGTTTTGTGTTACTGACTCTCTTTTGTCAACTTGACAGCACTTGGCTTTGTAGATTATTTTTCATTTACCCCTAGCTGCTTTTAAAATTCTCTTAGTTTTGGTGAGTTTGATTATAATATGTCTTGGTATCTTTCTTTTGGGATCTGTCTTGTGTGTAGTTTAGTGGTTTCCTCATCTTTCATGACATCATGTCAATAAATATTCATCAATTCTCTCTGTACTTTCCTCTGTTGTGGTACTCCAATCATTTGTAAATATTCTTCTTGATAGAGTCCCATGTAACTCTTAGTGTTTCTTCATTTTTAAAAACTCTTTCACCTGATTTTTCCTCAGAATACATTTGTGTCAGTTGCTTTCTCTTCAGTTTCACTAATTCTGGGTTCCCTTGTCTCAGTTCTGCTCCTTTGATTTTTCTGTAGAGTTGTTTAATTCTATAATTTTATTATTGATCTGCTGAATTTCTGACTGCTGTCTCTCAATAATTTCTTGAATCCTGTTCTTTTCATTATTATGCTCTACTGCATTTTGCCTGATCTCCTGAAGAATTCTAAATATTGAACTTTTGTATTCTATTTCCAATAATCCCTGGACGTTTTCTTCATCTGGAAAATTTCTTGATTCTTTGTTTTGGGAGATTTCTGAAGCCATCATGGTTTCATTTTAAGTTGATTTGATATTGACTGTTGTCTCCAAGCCAACAGTAAGTTGTATTTATTTGTGTTTACATAATGTGCTCTAATTTCTTTTTCTTTTTTTTGAAATGCTCAAATAGGCTAGTTTGATTGTTGGTGCCTTTGAGGTTCTAATGTTCTGTCACCAGTTGGTTAGAGCTGTTACTAGGCATGTGGGCCAGGCATTCCCTTACTTCATTTGTGTATATTCAGCTTTGGTGCTCAGGTAGTCAGTTAGCAAGTGTGTGATACAAACTCTCCCCTGTTGTCCTATAAATGAGCAGGGTGATTGGTTTAGGCAGAGACAAGTGGCTACATGAACTGAGAAAGTGGGCTGACAGCCAACCATGAGTGTTTGTGAGGAAGGCTTGTTTCTTAATCAGGACATTGGGCACACTGGATGCTGTATGCAGTGCTGAAAGGCTTCCAAGGTTCATGGACCCCTTATGTCTGTGCCTAGGCAAAGCACCTCTTTCTGCCTTCAGTTAGTTTAGTGGAGCCAGCAGATTTTTCTCCCATTTGTTAAATTGTTCCAACATGAGAATGGCTCATGTTGCATGCAAGGAGTTCTAGTTTGGGCCCAGATAGTGTGTCAAAATATAGAGTCTGATGCAGTGCAGAGAAGGAAGGAAGGAATGCTGGGAAAAGGGAGAGAGTTTTAGGCTGAGGAAAAGTTTTAGATTCACATGCAGCAGGATAGATACAAGTCACTTAGCTTTTGATGATCGAATGCCCCTTTCCACTGTTTCTGGAGGCATTAATGGGCTTTCCTGCACTCAGTGTTTTATGGTGAGGAAGATGCTCACCAAAAACCATCACTTTGCTCACCATGCTGGCCATCCCTGATCCTCCTGCAGGGTACTGATTCCTGCTGGGTCAGATCTGGCCAGTCCTAGGTATTTCTGAGCCTATACCCCTTTCCCTGTTGCTCAGTCTAATTTATCCACTTTTTCATGGTCAGGGCTCCTAGAATCTCGTATGTAATTGAAGCATTTTTCAAATTTTTTGGTCTTTGTTGTTAGAGGGATCACAGGAAGCATCTGATTACTCCAACATTTTAGCCCCACTTCCTGTGCCCATCCCAAAGAAATTGTAATGCAATAGAATATGAAAATTATCAAACAATATCATTAGTATCATATCCAAGTAAATCATGCTGAAGATAATTCAAAAATGGCTATAGCAGTACATGGTGTGATGGTTGAGATTATGTGTCACCTTGGCTGGGGCTGATTCCCAGTGTTTTGGCAGTTGTATAATGTGAACACTTCCCTGTTTAAATGTAATATATGATCACCATGATAGAATCTGTTTAGTGGTACTGGCAAGGGCAAGGCCTGTGATGGCTCACCACTCCCTCAGCCTACATCTCTTACCCTCCACAACCTACTTGTTTCCTGCTCATCTTGCCTAGGTTTTGGGCTTGCTCTGGATTCAACAGCTCTCCCTTGTCATCTGACTTCTGGTTCTTGGGACTTGAGCTAGCAGCTTACATGTTGATCTTGAGGGTTGTTGACCTTCACAGCCTGTGAGCGGTAGCTCTGATGTCTGACCTGCCAATCACAGGTTTGCCAGCTTCTGCGGCTGCATGAATTGGTAGAGGCCTCTATCCTGATCCATGGACTTGGGATGTTCCAGCCTCTACAATCCAGTGAGCTGTTTCCTTAATATAAATCTCTATATATTTATACCTTTTTGCTTTTCTAGAGAACCTAGCATAAGACATGTGGGCAGGAATTCCCAGAAAGTCAAGCCAGATTCAGAAGTGGCCATAGATTGAAGGACATTGTTACTGATGTCAGATGTATCTTGGCTAAAATCAGAGAATACTAGAAAGATATTTACCTGTATTTTATTGAGAATGAAAAAGCATTTGACAGTGTGGATAATAGCCAGTTATGGATAACACTGCAAAGAATAGGAATTCTAGAACATCTAATTGTGCTCATGCAGTACCTGTACATAGATCAAGAGGCAGTCATTTGAACATAACGAGGGAATATTATGTGGTTTAAACTCAGAAAAGTTGTGTGTAAAGGTTCTACCCTTTCACTGTACTTATTTGGTCTGTAATAATAATAATCTGAGAAGCTGAACTACATGAAGAAGAACAGAGCATCAGACTTGGAAGAAGATTTGTTAACAACCTATGACATGCAAATAACACAACCTTGTTTGCTGAAAGTGGAGAGAACTTGGAATACTTACTGATAAAGATAGACGATTATAGCCTTCAGTATGGATTACATGTTCAACCTAAAGAAAACAAAAATCCTCACAACTGGACCAATAAGCAACATCATGACAAATGGAGAAAAGATTAGCATCATCAAAGATTTAATTTTACCTGGATCCACAATCAACCCCCATGGAAGCAGCAGCCAAGGAATCAAATGACATATTCCGTTGGGAAAATTGACTTCAAAAGACCCTTTTGAAGGGTTGAAAAGCAAAGATGTCACTTTGAGCCCTGTGGTGTACCTGACCCAAGCCATGGTATTTGCAGTCACCTCATATGCATGCAAAAGCTGGACAATGAATAAGGAACACTGAAGAACTGACATCTGTGAATTAGAGCATTTGTAAACAATATTCAAAACACCATGAACTGCCAGAAGAATAATCAAGTCTGTCTTAGAACAATTGCAGCCAGGGTGCTCCTTAGAAGCAAGGAGGGAGAGACATTGTTTCACATACTTTGAACACGTTGTCAGGAAGGACTAGTCCTTGAAGACATCATGCTGAGTATGGCAGGGGTCAATGAAAAAGGGAAAGGCCCCTGACGAGATAGACTTGCACAGTGATGGCAACAGTGGGCTCAAACACAGCAACAATTGTGAGGATGGTGCAGGACCAGGCAGTGTTTTATTCTGTTGTACGGAGGGTCACTGAGTCAGGACTGACTTGATGGCACCTAACAGCAATAATGAGACATTTTAGTGGCTGTTAACTTGCCTGTTGTGTATTCTACTGTGAAGTACAAGGGAGACTAAATATGTGTTTCTGGAAAATTATTTTAATACAGTAATGATTATGATGGAATAATAAATAATAATAATAGGGCTGTAGAATAAACTTCTGTTCCCTTCATCTTCTGGTCCCTTTCGGCTCTCACGCCTGGTGTGATGCTGTGAGAGGCAGTTGTTATTAGCTATAGATAGGTTTGTGGAGCACCCTCAGAACACTTGCCTATTTGTGGGGGATTGTACAGAGGTATCAGCCTAGGAGAGAGCCAGCCATGGTCTAGGTTACACACGCGTGTACTAGGAGGATGCTTTCCCATGCAAAAAAAAAAAAAAAAAAAATCAGTTTTGCTACCAATGAATTAATTCTGACTCATTGCAACCCTATGTGTTACAGAATAGAACTACTCTATGGGTTTTCTTTTTTCACATTGTACTTTAGATGAAGGTTTATGGAGCAAATTAGCTTCTCATTAACAAGTTAATACATTTATGAGTCAGACTTGAGCCGATGGTAGTTTTTTTTTTTTTATTCTTTTTTTTATTGTTTAGTGACTTTGGTTGCCAACCCCATGACATGTCAGTGCTGTACTTTGTCAGCTTTGGGTTTCCCATTGCCACCTTTCCTGTCCCCTCCTGTCTTCTCATCCTGGGCTGGTGTGCTCACTTATGTTCGTATCGTTTTATGGGCCTTTCTAATCTTTGGCAGAAGGGTGAGCCTGGGGAGTGACTTCATTACCGAGCTATTAAGAGTCTCTAGGAGCCATACACTTATACGGTCACCATGCGCTGGGCCTGACTCGACAGCAGTGGGTTTGATTTTTGTTTTTTTTTAGGGGCCATACTTGGGGTGTCTCTAGTCTCTCTAAGACCAGTGAGTCTAATCTATTTTTTATTTTTTTTTTGTGAATTACAATTTCAGTCTACATTTTTTCCAGCCCTGTCCAGGACCCTCTGTTGTGATCCCTGTCAAAGCAGTTGGTGGTGGTAGCCAGGCAGCACCTGGTTGTGCTAGACTGTTTGGTACAGGCCGTGGTAGCTGTGGTTCATTAGTCCTCTGGGTTAATCTTTCTCCGTAGAGTTCTGTTGGCTGTAATCTTTATGGAAGCAAGTTGCTAGTCTTTTTTTCTGCAGTACGTCTAGGTAGGTTTGAACCACCAATCTTTAGGTTAGTAGTTGCGTGTAAACAATGCTACCCAGAGGCCACTTGATGGGGAACAAAAGGTAGAAAACAGAAGAGGACTGGAAACCCCTCCCTGCAAAACTGAAAAACAAATAAGAGAGTCCCATGTTCCCATTCAAGGAGGACTGAGTATGGACTGAAAGGTGACCCGAGGAGAAAAGTGATGCTTTGTACCATCTTTTGATCACAGGGATCAAATAAATAGTAGAATGACTATTATTTCTGATGAAGTTACACCTGTGAGCTTCCAGATGTTTTGGAACTTCCTGCAAGATAATAATAGTAGAGAATACTTATTATGCTAATTGTTAGGGCATATGCAAGCACTATGCAAATCATTTTAAATATGTTTTCACATTTGATCCTCACAATAACATTGTGACATTGTGTGGGTAAGGAAGCTGAGGCCTAGAGAGTGGCTTGTCAGAGAGAAAACAGCTAGTGAGTGAGGGGTAGAACTAGGAATTCAAACTCAGAATCCACACCTTAAACTACTATGGCCTAATGAAGGTTGGCAGGATACAGGTGGGCTGGGGAAGTTGAGGCAGAATGCATACTGGGAGGAGAACACAGGTCTGAATTTGGAGACTTCAGAAACAATGGCCTTCAAAGGATAAGTGGAAAAAGAAGAGCTCCCAGAAGAGATTGAGGAGTGGCCATAAAAGGAAGAGAAAAATCATGAAGGAGATCTGTCATGGTAGCCACAGGAAAGGAGCTTTGGTAAGGAGGAATAGTTGGCAGCCAATGAAACAGGAGGAAACTTTAGACACCCTGATTTTAAAAAGGGAAGCTAAAATAGACAGCAGAGATTTAATTCTCTTTGTAAGATTGATTTGTCTTTTCTCCTGTCTTAAAAATTCCTAACCTTGGCAGAAAGGCATACATTAGCTTATAGCACCCACAGAAATAATGCCTTTACAGTTTTCTTGGCTTTTTTAGAAACATCAAAACAGATGAGACATGGCCAGGTGCCTGTCCAGACCCCCTGCTTCAGATGGCAACAAAAAGCAGTTCTGGATCCCTGCTCCTGATGCATGTCTTCAAAGGACCCTGGAGGCCCCCGAACAGATCCCCCTCTCCATCCCTAATCAATCACATTGTTTCCCTGGCACCAGCACCAATACCTGTATTTACATTTTCCATTCAACCCCACTCCGTTATAAATATATCCCCAATCACCTGATGATTATTGAGCAGGGTCTTGGTGCAGAAAATCCTCCCTGCTCCCTGTGTCTGTTAGCACACAGTAATAGACTTCTTTTTGATCATTCACCCTGATAACTGTCTCAGAAATTGGCTTTTGAGGGGCAGGTAATGAGAATCTAGAGTTTTGTCTAGTAACACCAACACCACAGAGAGGTCAAATAAGACAAACCCGGAAACATGTTCGTTAGATTTGGCAATGTGATGGCCATTGGCATCTGCGATCTTAGCCAAAGCCAGACTGGGGTGGGTTAAGGAGGAAATAGGAAGAGAGCAGGGAGAAGTAGCAGTGGTTGAGACTCCATGCAGGAGTTTGAGAATGAAGAGGAGGAAGGCATGTAGGTTGGAGAGGAATGTGGAATTGAGGGTTCTTTTTATTTTTTGGAAACCCTGGTGGTGTAGCGGTTAAGTACTGTAGCTGCTAACCAAAAGGCTGGCAGTTTGAATCTGGCAGGTGCTCCTTGGAAACTTCTATGGGGAAGTTCTACTCTGTCCTGTAGGGTCAGTGTAAGTTGGAATCAAGTTGACAGCAGTGGGTTTAGTTTGTTGGTTGTCTTTTAGGAGCCCTGGTGGTGCAGTGATTAAATGCTTTGCAGCTAATTGGAACAGTTTGAACCCACAAACTTGTCCGTGGGAAAAAGTTGTTCCAGTCTCCTTTCACAATGACTTATAGCTTTGGAAACCTGATGGGGCAATTGTACTCTGCCCCAAAGGGTTGCTGTTAGTTGGAATCAACTTGAGGGTAATGAATTTGGTTGTATTTTAAGATGAAGAGACTTGTTACTGTTTATATGTTGATTGAGTAAAGGATTGTTTTCATCAGATAGAATGAGTATGATTGATTGAGAGAAGCTCCAGAGCAAAGGTGGAAGGAGCAGGTGGAGATAAAGGCAATAGCCTGCCACTACTGAGACAAAAGGATGCAGGTGAGTGCAGAAGGCTGAGGAGGAAGGTGAGGCTTTATGACTGATGTTTTTACTTTCTGTATACAGAGGAAGCAAAACCATCTGTTGAGAGTGAAGGTGTAAGAGGTGGTTGGGGATGAGCTGAGGAAGAGATCGGTTGTTGACAAAGATGGAGATAATGGATATTAGCTTAAGTGTGGGATTAATCTCTTATTATTAGACATTTACAGTGTTCCAGATTTGCACAATCACAGACAGAACAGAAAAGAAATAAATTGTTAAAAGTGATTTGAATTTTTTAAAAGAGAAAAAAATTTTGAAAAAGTGATCAAAAAACTCATAGAAGGTAGCTACAAAGTTAGCAATGCTTGGGAGAAAAAAGAAACCAGTAACTGGTGTCACTATTTTCCAGTTAAATTTTTATGTATCGATGAAATTATCTCACATTGACCATTTTGCTTGTAGCCAAATTGCTTTTGTCTAAGTTGCATTCTATCAGATTAACTTTCGGTTAAATCACTTGGAGTTGGTTTCATAAAACAGATGCAAATTTTGGGCAAGGTAACAAGAGAGCATTTGGGCTAATCATAAAGTTTTCACTCAAGTTTCATTTTAAGCCACAGCACTTACCCCTTGGTGTCAGATGGAGAGCTCTAATAGTTGAAAAAAAATTTAGCTAGATGATTTTTATTTATAAACAAGATTGTCCAGTTTACTCATCCATAGAGCTCAGAGACACCAGCACCACACAGTTGCCGATTGTCAAGTGGGTCTGACTTCTAGCAATCTCTCAGGACTCCCTAACTCAGTGTGAGATATACTATTGTCAGTTATCTATTTATATTCTAAAATTTAAGCAGTAATTCTATCAATGAATCAGAGAGGACAGAGATATATTCAGATGATCTTAAAATACCAAATTCTAGTAAACTTTGGGAACTTCTAAAGTAGCAGTTATTTAAATAGAAATATTTTATATTTTATTTGAAATTGTGTTTATGAGAAAGGTGGCTGAATTAGTGAAGGAACAAATAAAATTTTCTGTTTCTTGACATTTGTTATATGAGCCCACTTAGTGTACAATTTACTTCCATTCTTTTCACATGCCCACCTCATTTGCAGAGAAGGTATGAGAAATACAAGTCAAACACAAATATGTAAGTCAGGCAAAATCAGGCAAAAAGTCAAGCACTTAGTTCATATTACAACCTATGATGCTGCATAAAGTCACCGTAAAGTCCAAGATCTCTTAGATTGTGGCAGAGTCTCTTTAATGTGGCATCTGACCAAGAAGAAGACCCTGGTATTTTATTTTTTATTATACTTTAGATGAAGATTTATGGAACAAATTAGTTTCTCATTAAACAGTTAGTATACATGTGACATTGGTTAACATTGGTTAACAACCCTATGGAATGTTAAGAGTCTTCCTTCTCAACCTTAGGTTCCCCTGTTACCAGCTTTCCCTGTTCTCTCCTGTCTTCTAGTTCCTTGCATTTGGGCTGGTGTACCTCTTTAGTCTCATTTTGTTTTATGGGCCTGTTCCATTTTTGGCTGAAGTGTGAGCCTCAAGAGTGACTTAATTACTGTGGGCCATAGTCTCAGAGTTTCTCCAGTCTCTGTTGGGTTAGCAAGTCTAGTTTTTCTTTTTGAGTTAGAATTTCGTCCTGGAGTTTCTTTACCTCTGTCCAGGGCCCCCTGCTATGATCCCTGTCTGAGCAATCAGTGGTGATAACTGGGTGTCATCTAGTTGTAGTGGACTCAGTTTGGTGGAGGCTGTTGCAGACACGGCCCATTAGTCCTCTGGACTAATCTTTCCCTGATATCTTTCGTTTTCTTCCTTCTTCCTTGCTCCTGAAAGGGTAACACCAGTGGAGTATCCTAGATGGCTGCTCACAGGCTTTTAAGACCCAGATGCTACTCACCAAAGTAGAGTGTAGAACGTTTTCTTTATCAATATGTCATGCCAGTTGAGTTAGATGTTCCCCGAGACCACAAGTCCCTGATCTTGTTGTCAGTTTCTACCCTAGTTTAGACTGAGAGTCCTTCCTTCAAGTCATCCATTCCTTGTTTTCAACTTATTCTAAACACATTTTGAAAAAAGTTTTATTTTAAAATCTTTGTCCACTTGTCGCCTAGGAGCCCTGGTGGTACAGTGGTTAAATGCTTGGTTGCTAACCAAAGGTCAGCCATTAGAACTCACCAGGCACTTAGGGGAGTGTGTGTGTGTGGGGGGGGGGGGGGGAGGATGTGGCTGTCTGCTTCCCTAAAGATTTACAATCTTGAAAACCCTTTGGGGCAGTTCTGTGCTGTCCTATGGGGTCACTATGAGTCGGAATTAACTTGACTGCAGTGGATCCATTGGACTTGTCCTCAGACTCCTATTTAGATACTTGAGTTTCCTATTGAACTATTTTTCTAAATTCAGAGTTGTTTGTCCTCTGCTGGCAGATCCTGCTGGCAGATCCAGAAGCCTCTTTGTTTACTCTGTCAGAATGCTGCATATACACGAAAGACTTCAGCAGGGTAGTGCTGGGGAGGGCTCAGTGGGAAGTGAGGGTGGGGACACAGTGACTCTAGAGTAGTGGTAACTACAGACTCTTAGGAGCCCAGGAAAGGCTGAGTCTCTGTTCTCACTGCATACCCAGGAGTCATTCTGCTTCACACATTTATGTCTTCAAACAGCTTCCTTTGGCATTTGAAATGGAAACAGGATGTATACTTTCCTCTATGGCTTAAGATTTATTTAAAGGTTTTGTTATGGAAATTTCCTTTGCAAGCCCATATTGTCTTTTATTTAAAATACCAGTGCTAAAGGTTCAGAAAGTTTTTTTTTTAAATCAAAGAATATGTGACAATTACAACTTTTATGCCCATGTTTAATACCTGAAGAATTAAAAAAAAAAAATTTAGCAGCAGTTTTTATTTAAACTTATCAGTCTGCTCTGTTTAGCTCCCGCTTTGCTTCATGACAATTTCTGTCTTAAGTTCTATCTAGAAACTCTACTTGAAGGCCACTCTTTTCTTTGTAAAATTCCTATGTTTCATTTATCACAGTTCATTACTGAATATTCTCCCTCTAAGATTTGCTAGGAAGCCTGGTGGTGCAGTGGTTAAGAGCTATAGCTGTGTTCACCAAAAGGTCGGCAGTTCTAATCCACCACTTGTTCCTTGGAAACCTTGTGGATGAATTATACTCTGTCCTATGGGGTCATTATGAGTTGGAACTGACTTGATTCCACCTAACATTAACAACAACATTTGCTATTCTTTGAGCATCTGGGCCACTAGAATAGCAATTGCATTGCTAATAAGAGTAACATGAAATTAAACAGAGTGGACACACTGGTCTGAGGACTCCTTAGTGATGATGCTACTATTCCTAGCAAATGGGGCTGAACTTAACGTTGTACATCATTACTGTTAGGATTTGAATTCTGTCTCCCCCGGGCAAAGGTGAGAAGTCAGAATGAGATTGATATTGGATGCCCTACCATTATTTTTTTCCTTTATTGACTGTGAGTCAGTCATCAATCTCAAGTAGAATCTTTCTGTAAAAAACCCTACAAAGTAATTCTACCACTTGAAAGTTTTCAAAGTTGTCATTCTCTCATTACGTGTTCAATATTTGACAAATAGTTACAGGACAGATCTAACATTCCATACCTATCCCAAAATATTGTATACCAGGAACTAAGTTAAACTAGGTGTTGAGATAAACACAAGCAAGATAAGGTTCTTGCCCATAAGGAGCTAGCAGGCTATTGGAGAAAACAAATATGTTTTAAGTACCATGGTAGTGCTAACTCTGCCTGAGGAGTCTATAGAGGCTTCATAATGGAGGTAATATTTTAGTAGGTTAGGCATGGAAGAGTGACTAGGTTTTTGGTGTATTATCTGGAAAATTTTATTTGGATATTGGTAAGATCTACTCATTCAATGATAAGAAACTGTATTATTCTAAGTTTATTGCTCAAAATTCAAGAGTTAGAGGAGTAGAAGCAGACTGTGGGGCATATGGATGTTTATTAAGTTATCTTCCCAGCTTACAATCAGTTTTCATTCTCTAATTACTGATTTTTCTCTTTTTCCCCCCGTGTGGGACCTGATGATAGCTTTATTTTATACTGAGCCCTGGAGCCTTGGACATTGTTGACTGGACCAGCGGATGCATGTGACCAAGCTAAGTTGATCAGAGATTTTCCCCGGTCCTTGCCATGTAGATTGGTTTAGAAACAAGCAACTGACCCACTCTCCCCATTTGAAGTCTCACTCCAGGGAATTAGGTTTGGGAAGAGAAAGAATGTGAATGAGAACAAAAGTGAGTGACGGATGTACCACAGACAAAAATTAACTCAAAATGCTTCACTGATATACAGCCATAAAACTTGTACAAGAATATGCCTGCAGGACACTCATTTAGCTTAGTAATGAAGTCACTCACCCTTCAGTCAAAGATTAGACAGACCCGTAAAACAAAATGAGAATAAATAGTCACACCAGCCCAGGGGCAAGAATGAGAAGGCAGGAGGGAACTAGTGAGTTCGGTAATGGGGAACCCAAGGTTGAGGAGGGTAAGTGTTGATATGTTGTAGAGTTGGCAACCAGTATCACAGAACAATATGTGTATTAATTGTTTAATGCTAATTTACTCTCTAAATCTTCAACTAAAATGTAATTTGGAAAAAGAAGAGAAAATCCTGCAGTACAGTTCTATTCTGTGACACATGGGGTTGCAATGATCAGAATTAACACTAACTGGTTCAAAGCCCTAGTTACGAATCCTGGAGGAGAAAAGTAGAAAGAACACTGTGCTGAGGTTAGGGTCCTGAATTCTAGGGCTGTCTCTGTGATATACTAGATGTGCAAACTTGAGCAATTCTCCTCTCACTGAACTTTCGCTTTCTAACATGTAAACAAAGGAATTAAACTACATTGACAGCTTGCAAATGTCTTAGTAAAGTTAGATAAAATAGCCCAATATGTAGAATAGAGACCAGTGGAATTGCTACAGGTGATGTGGGAAGGACCCTTTTGTCACTGGAGGCGTCAGCCTATCTACTGGATGTCAGGAATACTGAAGAAATACAGTTTATGTGAATGGTCTTATGTATTTGCAGATTAAAAGTTTATTTGAATTAGTTAGAACATAAATATGGGAAGTAACAATCTAGGAGAAGTCAGTGCAACTTGATCAAGTGAAACACACAGAAGTTTCTTAGCTTCATTTAAACAGCTTGAGGGACCAAGTTGCTGGAGCTGAAGACGTCTAGGTTAATTGGCATAACACAGCTGGCAAAGAAAATGTTCTAATCATACTTTAGTAAGTAGTGTCTAGGGTCTTAAAAGCTTGTGAGCTGCCATCTAAGATACATCTGTTGGTCCCATCCCAGTGGAAATAAAGAAGAATGAAGAAAACTGAAGACACAGGGAAAATATTAATCCAAAGGACTAAGGGATCACATGAACCACAGCCTTCAATAGCCTGAACCCGGAAGAACTAGATGGTGCTTGGCTGCCACCACTGACCATTCTAATAGAAATCACAACATAGAGTTCTGGACAGAATGGGAGAAAAACATAGAACAAAACTAAAAATCCTGAAAAAAGACCAGATTTGCTGATCTGACAGAGACTAGAGGAACCCCTGAAATTATGGCCCCTGACACTCTGCTAAACTCAGAACTGAAACGACTCCATAAGCCTACTTTTCAGTCAAAGAATAGACAGGTTTAGGGTAGGTCTGTGTCCAGTTGTCCTCATCTCACTGAAATTCTGCTTTTTCATGTATAAACAAAGGAATTAAACTTGGTTAACAGCTATGGGGTTGCTATAAGTCAGAATCAATTCAAGGGCAATGAGTTTTGGGTTTGGCTTATAAACAGTAACACACATCTGGAATGGGGGAAGAAGTGGGGGTGGGAGGAAGGAGGGAGACAGAGAGAGAGAGAAGATATAAGCTCACCTCTGAGATTATGACAGAGAGAACTTTGCCCAATAATAAGAGTTGGAGGTGCAGTATAACCTGGAAGGCTTATGCACACAATACCAGAGCATCTAAATACATTGAACAAACACTGAGAACATTGAAAAATGCGATAGGTCATTCCACAATAATAGTTGGAGACTTCAATATTCCCCTTTCAGGAATGGATACATCATCCAGAAAAAAGCTCAGTAAAGATACGGAAGATCTTAGTGCAACAATCAACCAAATTGACCTTAACAATATATATAGATCTTTTCACCCATCATTGGGTAAGTACACCTTCTTATCCAGTGCACGTACAACATTGTCCAGAGTAGACCATGTGTTAGATCATAAAGCAATTCTCTACAAAATTGAAGATGCAGAGCATCTTCTCAGACCATAAAGCTATAAAAGTTGAAATCAATAGTAGAAAAATCATAGGTATAAATTTGAACTCATGGAAACTAAACAACACCTTGCTCAAAAAGCTATGGGTTATAGAAGAAATCAAGGGTGAAATAAAGAAATTTATGGAATCAAATGAGAATGAAAACACATCCTACCAGAATCTATGGGGTGCAGCAAAAGCAGTGCTCAGAGGTCAGCTTATCTTTATAAATGCACACACTTGGGAGGAAGAAAGGATCCAAACCAAACAAAGATCTAAACCAAAGAATTAACCCTGCAGCTTAAACAAGTAGAAGCAGAGCAACAGAGAACCTCTCAGGCACCAGAAGAAAACAGAAAATACAGATTAGAGCAGAACTAAATGAATTAGACAATAGAAGAATCATCGAAAAAATTAACAAAACCAAAAGCTGGTTATATGAAAAGATTGACAAAACCAATAAACCACTGGCTAAACTTATAAAGAAAAACAGCAGAAGATACAAATAACCTGATTAAGAAATGAGATCGGAGATGTTACAACAAACCCAGCTGAAATCAAAAGTATCATAACAAGGTACTATGAAGGTCTGTACTCGAACAGATTTGAAAACCTAGAGGAAATGGACAAATTTCTAGATTCATGTCACCCACCAAGATTATCACAAGGAGAAGTAGATCAACTTAATAAACCTATCATAAAGGAAGAGAATGAAAAAGTCATCAAAAAACTGACAATCAAAAAAAGTCCTGGCCCAGATGGTTTCACCAAAGCATTCTACCGAACTTTTAGAGAAGCGTTAACTCCAGTACTACTGAGGCTATTTCACATCACAGAAAAGGATAGAATGCTGACAAATTCATTCTATGATGCCAGTATCACCCTGATACCAAAGCCAGAGTAAGATCCCACAAAAAAAGAAAATTACAGTCCAATATCACTGATGAACCTAAATGCAAAAATCTTCAACAACGTATCAAAAAATAATTCATCATGACCAAGTTGGTTTCATTCCAGGGATGCAAGGCTGGTTCAACACCAGAAAAGAAATTGATGTGATGAACCAGTTAAATAGTGCAAAAGATAAGAATCGCCTGATTTTGTCAATTGATGCAGAAAAGACATTTGACAAAGTCCAACACTGATTCATGGTAAAAACTCTCAGCAAAATAGGAATAGAGGGGAAATTCCTCAACACAATTAGTGGCTTCTATGCAAAGACACCTGCCTTCATCATCCTGAGTGATAAAAGACTGAAATAGTTCCCTTGAGAACTAGTTCCCTTGGGAACTAGACAAGGATGCCCACTTACACCACTTCTATTCACCATTGTGCTAGAAGTTCTCGCCAGAGCAATTAGACAAGACAAAGAAATAAAGGGCATCTGTACCAACAATGAAGAAGTAAAAAACACAGAGGATCCTAAGCAATCCATAAGTAAACTACTGGAACTAGTAGAGGAGTTCAGCAAAGTATCAGGCTACAAGATAAACATAAGTAAATCTGTAGGATTCCTTTATACCAACAGAGTTCATCAAATAAGAAATCACCAAATCAATACCACTTACTATAGCCTCCAAGAAGATAAATTATCTTGGAAAATCTAACCAGAGAGGACTACATACAGAGAGAACTACATACAGAGAGAACTACAAGACTTTACTGGAAAAAACAAAAGAGACTCACATAAATGGACAAACCTACCTTACTAGGGCTAGGAAGAATAATGTTGTGAAAATGTCTATTTTACCTAAAGCAATCTACTTAATACAAAGCAATCCCAATACAAATTCCAGTGTCACTTTTTAATGAGATAGAGAAACGTATCACCAACTTTGTTTGGAAAGGGAAGAAACCCCAGCTAAGTAAAGCATTACTGAAGAAGAGGAACACAGTGGGAGGCCTCACACTACCCAACCTTAGAAACTATTACCCTGCCATAGTAGTCAAAACAGCCTGGTACTGGTACAAAAAGAGACATATAGACTCATGGAACAGAATCTGAGACCCCAGTGATGCCACCATCCTCTTATGAACAGTTGATATTCGACAAAGGCCCTAAGATTGTAAACTAAGGTAAAAAATGTCTCTAACAAATGATGTTGGCAAAACTGGATATTCTTCTGCAATAAACTGAAACAAGACCCATATCTCACACTTTACACAAAAACTAACTCAAAATCAATCAAAGACCTCAATGTCAATCCTAAAATGGTAAAGATCATGCAAGAAAAAATAGGATCAATGATGGATGTTCTAATATACAGCTTAGACAGACTTCAAAATCTAACAAATAAAGCACGATTAACAGAAGAGAAAATAGATAAACGGGAACTACTAAGACTCAAACACTTTTGCTCAACCAAAGACTTTATCAAAAGAGTTGAAAGACCACCTACAGAATGGAGAAAAAAATATTCAGTAACTACATGTCAGACCATCATCTGATCTCCATAATCTACAAACCATCAATGAGAAAAAGGTAAGTAACCCAATTAAGTGATGGGCAAAGGAGATGGGCAGACAGTTCACTACAGAGGACATCCAAACAGCCAAAATACAAATGAGGAAATGCTCACGATTATTAGCTATCAGAGAAATCCAAATCAAAACTACAGTGAGATTCCATCGCACCCCAACAAGGCTGACTGTCATCCAAAACACACAAACCAAATGCTGGAGAGACTGTGGAGAAATTGGATCTCTCCTACATTGCTGGTGGGATTGCAAATTGGTACAACCTCTTTGGACAGCAATCCGTGCTTCCTTAAAAAGCTGGAAATAGATACACCATTTGATCCAGTAATTCCACTGCTTGTAATTTATCCTTCAGAAACAAAGGCTGTCACATGAACAGACATTTGCACAAGAATATTTATTGCAGCACAGTCCACAATAGCACAGATGAATGGATAAACAAACTATGGTACATATACTCAGTGGAACACTATGCTATGCTAAAAAACAATGATGATTTTAGAAAACATCTCAGCACGATTTTGATTGGAAGATATTATGCTGAGTGAAATCGGTAGTATCAAAAGGACAAATATTGTATGAGATCCCTATTATAAGGACTTAAAAATAGAATTATCTGCAGAAGAAAAAAACTCTTTGACAGCTACAAGGACAGGGGAGAGGGGTGAGGGTTTATCATAGATAAAATAATTGATAGATTTTAGAAATTTTATTCATTTACTGTAATAAATAAATACAATTTTTTAATATTGAAAATAATAAACTGGAAGGCTGAGATAGTGTTCAGAGCAAGCTGATCTGTTATCTTGCATCCCAGGGCTTCATTGCTTTTCTACATAGAGCTTATTGTATAGCTGTTCATAGACTAGAGTCAGACTCCACAGGAACAGAAGTCCAGTCTTTCTTTTTACTAATTCCTTCATGCTTCAGTATATCATCTACCTCCAAATTCCATGAGGAATGTCCCTGTTGTCATCAGGTCATTGAAGGAGCCCAGACTCTCTGGACATTCTGATATGTGTAGGAGACCCTTCATCTTAGGAGCACTGGGCAGCAGCTGCTGCTGTCAACGCTGCCTGTGCCCGTCAGTTTTCTAGGTCTAAAGGACCAAGTGAGGAGGAGGAAATAATAGTGGTAACCTAGAGAGTCACCCGGGGTGGGTGGTTTTTTATTTTTTATTTTTTTATTTTGAAATGGATATTCTGTTGCTTCGGAGCCTCACATGGAAAGTGAGCTGCTGGGTAGATTAAAGATGTATTCAGATCTAACTGTGGCATAGACAGCTACCGGTTCATTAAAAGTTTGTGCACTTAAGGAGAAAACGGAACATTAAAGACGTAAGGAAAATACAAAAAAGCGTTTGTGCTCTCCCTTCCATTATATACAGCTGTTACAGGTGAGTGGCTGCCCAGCCTCAAAATACATTTCCTGGCACCCCATGTTTCTTGGTGGGCCCATACAATTAATTCTTGCCAGTGAAGTATGAACAAAAATGGTGTGTGTTACTCAGAGACTGTGTCCGTCACTCACCTGCTTGTCTTCAGATCAGTTTCCTTGCCCTCTCACTGCTTTGCTCATTCTGCAGGAAACACACCCCTGCAAACTGCAATTTCTAGGCTTCTTCCCTGATTCTGGCTAGATTCGCAGTAGGAGGCAGTGGCCGGAGACTGGAGTAAGTAAGGAAGGGAAAAGCCAGGATATTTTCTCCTTTGGATGACACCTCCTTGGTGGTCTCAGCTCTTTTTATTTATTTATTTTTCATTGTGTTTTAGGAGGAAACAGGCAAATTAATTTCTCATTTGAAAACTAGCCAAGGTGTGACAATTAAGTTCGTGAACACATCGAAGAAAAAAATGCTACATAACTCACTGCTAAATGCCATTATGGTCACCTTCAAAGTACTTCCTTTGGGAAGCTATGCACCGGTGCCAGTGCCTAGCCACCCTTCAAAGCAATTTTGGAACTCTTTCTCTAGAATGGCCATCAGAGTTGTTGTATTACCCTTAATGTCATCAAAATGTCTTCCTTTTAATATTTCCTTTATCTTTGGGTAAAGAAAAAAGCCACTGAGGGCCGTATCAGGTGAGTAGGGAGGGTGTTCCAATACAGCTATTTGTTTACTGGCTAAAAACTCTGTCTCAGGCAGCTGTACAATCAAGCTGGTGAGCTTGCCACTGTGTACAATGGCCATTCCAGAAAGAGTTCCAAAATTGCGTTGAAGGGTGGACTCGGTGTTGGCATTGTTGTATAGCTTCCTAGGGAGGGTACTTCGAAGGTGACTCTTGTGATGTTCAGCAATGAGGTATGTAGCACTTAGAACAACTGGCTGCACCAGGTTCTATGTATCCATTTGCTCAGTGTCTCTGTCCCTTCCTATGTTCTTGTCTCTGCTTTTGGGCCACATGTTGCTCATTCGGTTTCCTTGATTTATTTATTTGTTGAGTTTACCAAACAGAAATATATTTTCTCATGGCTTAGAAGACTCTAGGGAAAGGCTGTCCATCCCCTATGGAGAAAAAGCCTTGTCTCTGCTTCTCTAATGTTCTCTGTAAGTGCTTCCTTGGTGATCTCCATGTAGTGTCTACCTTGCTGGTTTCTGTCTGTGTCCAATCTGTTCTGTTTATATTTCAAAAATTAGTAAATATAAGACACACTGATATGGCCTCAGTAATATAACAAAGAAAACCCTTTTCCCATGCGTGGGTATAAGCATTAGGATTCCAACACGGCTTTCTGGGGACAACTCAATTCATACCAGCAGCCCTGGAAGGAAGGGCCAGCTAACCAGCTCTCCAGTGGGTGGGTATGATTGGCCTGATCCTTGATTAGGCCACCTTTGCCTGCTGGTCCTTGTCCAAGGATACTGGAGGGCCCTCAAAGTTAGAGTCTCCCTCTTTGTATGTGCTGTCCCTCTCCTGTGCCCAGCCGTTCATTGATTCATCCATTATTTAATTTTATTGTGTTTTAGGTCCAAGTTTATAGCACAAACTACTTTCTCATTAAAGAATTTATACATAGATTGTTTTGTGACACTTGTTGCAATCTTTGCAATGTGTCAGTGTTTTCCCTTTTCCTGGCTTCTTGTGTTCATCTGTCAAGGTTTTCTGCTTTGTTTTCGTCTTTGCTTTTAGGCAGGTTGGTAATCATTTGGTCTCGTATACTTGATGGAACTAAGAAGCAAGTTCCTTACAGGTTCTATCATTTGTTTTATAAGCCACAAAAATCCACTGCTGCAGAGTCGATTCAAGCTCACAGTGGCCCTGTAGGACACAGTAGAACAGCCTCACAGTGTTTCCGAGGAGCAGCTGATGGATTCCACTTTTCGGTTAGCAGCCAAGCTTTTAACCACTGTGCCACCATGGCTCCATTTGTTCCATAAACCAGAAAATCCCAAACCTGTTGCCACTGAGTAGGTTCTGACTCATAGAGACGCTACAAAGCAGAGTAGAACTGCCTCATAGGGTTTCAGAGGAGCCCTTGGTGGGATCAAACTGCTGACTGTTAGGTTAGCAGCTGTAGCTGTTAACCACTACACCACCATGGTTTGCATTTGTTTTATAGGCCTGTCAAATCTTTGGCTGAATGGTGGACTATGGGAATGTCTTCAGTTCTGAGTTAACGTGATGTCCAGGGGCTGTAGTCTCAAGGGTTCCTCCAGGCCTTGTCAGACCAGTAAGTATTTTTTTTTTTTTTTGTGAATTTCAATTTTGTTCAGTGTTTTTCTCCTGCTTTGTCTGGAAATCCACTCTTGTGATCCCTGTCAGAGTGGTTGGTGGTAGTAGCCAGGCACAGTTTTGTTCTGAGCTTGGGCTGGTGGAGGATGGGGTTCATGGGATTCGTTAGTCTTTTGGGCTAATATTTTCTTTGTGTCTTTGGTTTTTTCTTCTTTGTTCTGAATGTGATGGGACCATTACATTGGTCTCAGATGGCTGTTTGCAAGCTTTTGAGATCCCAGATACTACTCACTAAAGATGTAGAACATTTTCTTTATGAACTATGTTATGCCAGTTGATCTAGATGTCTCCTGAGACGATGGTCTCCAGTCTTTGTCCCACAGGGTGTTTTGATGTGTCTAGGAAGCTTCTGTGACTTTGCTTTGGTCAAGTTGTGATGACATGCTCTAAAGAGGTCCAGGTCAGACAATTAAGTCCATATGAACTTAATTGGCTTTGAGAAGTGACTAGATTTGCATTTCTAAAAGATTTCTCTAGCTTCAGAAAGGTACCTGGACTTTGGACGGAGAGGGGAGGGAGCATGACTAGCAGCAGGGAGTCCAGCTGGGAAATGTTAGCAACAATCCAGTAAGTGCTGGATCTAAAACAAGCCAGCAATGATGGGAAGCAGAGAATGTATGAGGTCCAACAATTAAGTTTGCAAACTTAATTGTTCTAAATGCTATATACCTCATTGCTGAATATCACTGTGGTCACCTTCAAAGTACTCCACTTGTCAAGCTATGCACAGATGTCAGCACCTAGTCCACCCTTCAAAGCAGTTTTGGAACTCTTTCTGGAAAGGCCATTGTGCATGGTGGCATGGTGGCAAGTTCGCGAACTTAATTCTATAGTTGTCTGTGAGGGAGTTTTCAGCCAGTATACAAATAACTGTATCGGAATATTCCCTCTACTCACCTGACTTGCCCCCAGTGACTTTTTTCTTTACCCGAAGCTAAAGAAAATATTGAAAGGAAGACATTTTGATGACATTCAGGACATCAAGGGTAATGCAGCAACAGCTTTGATGGCCATTCCAGAAAAAAAGTTCCAAAATTGCTTTGAAGGGTGGACTAGGCACTGGCATTGGTGCATGGCTTCCTAAAGGGTATACTTTGAAGGTGACCACAGTGATATTCAGCAATGAGTTATGTAATACTTTTTCTAGGATGAGTTCATGAACTTGTCAGACCTTGTATTGTGTGTTGTCTTTCCCACTGTCTAGTTTACGATTTTCTCTACCCACCTCTTCCCTCCCTAAAAGATTTTTTTCTGGTATGTAAATCTTTGTGTGTTTTTATGATAGTCATCTCATACAATATTTGTCCTTTTGTGTCTGATTGATTTCCTCAGCCTAATGCCCTCCAGAGTCATCCATGCAGCGAGATGTTTCCTGGATTAATCACTATTCTTTATTGTTATGTAGTATTCATTGTGTATCTGTACCATAATCTATCTGTCTATTGATGGGAACTTAGGTTGTTTCCATCTTTTCGCTATTATGAATAATACTCTAATGAACATGGGTGTGCATATGGCCCTTATTTCTCTAGGATATATTCCTAGGAAGGGATTGCCAGATTGTATGATATTTCTGTTTCCAGTTTTTAAGAATGTACCATAATATTTTCCATAGTGATTGTATCATTTTATATTACTGCCAGCAGTGCATAAGAGTTCTAGTTTCCTTTCAACCTCTCCAACTTGGTTATTTTCTGTTTTTTGATCAGTGTCAGTAATGCTGGGGTAAGATGGTTTCTCACTGCAGTTTTGATTTCCATTTCTCTAGTGACTAAAGATCATGAGCATTTCCTCATGTGCCTGTTAGCTGCCTGAATGTCTTCTCTGGTGAAGTGGCTATTTATATCCTTTGTCCATTTTTAAATTGGATTATTTGTCTTTTTGTTATTGAAGTGTAAAAGTAGTCTCTATAGATGTTGGATGTGTAGTAGCTAAAAAAATTTTTCCCAATCTGTAAATTCTCTTTTTACTCTTTTGGTACAGTTATTTGATGAGCATGTTTAACTTTTAGGAGCACCCAGTTACATTATCAGAGCTTCCTGTTTATCTTACGGCGCTTGTACTTTGTTAGTTATGGTTTGTATTGAATTTATGCCATGTAGTAGGGCCCCTAAGCCATGTTTACTGCTCTTCCTTGTAGATGTATGGATATTATAAAAAAATGAGGAAATTGGAGATTTTTGCCAACTTCTGCAGTTTGATATTGATCAGATATGCAATCAAAAAAAAAGTTGAAAATAAAGAAGGAGGACAAAGAGTCGGATATTATAGCTTTGGTGATAAAAATGAAGCTGGATATCTCATGATAGAATTTCACAAGACCAATAGCTTACTCATTGTAAATATCTTTTTCTTCAACTACATAAACAGCAATTATACACATGGTCCTGACCAGAAGGAAAAGAAGGAATCAGATCAACTACATCTGATGCAAAACCTCAATATCATCAATCAGAACGATGCCAGGGGCTGACTGTGGAGCATACAGACCATCAATTGCTCATATCTAAGTTCAAGTTGAAGCAGAAGAAAATTAAAACAAGTCCATGAGAGCCAAAATATGATCTCGAGTATCTCTCACCTGAATTTGGAGACCATCTCAAGAAGAAACTTGATGCATTGAATACTAAGGACCAAAGACCAAGTGAGTTGTGAGATGACATCAAGAAAATCATACACAAAGAAAGCAAAGGGCCATTAAAAAGTTATAAAAGAAAGAAAAGACCAAAATGAATGTCTTAAGAGATTCTGAAGCTTGCTGTTTAATTGAGTAGCTAAAGTGAATGGAAGAAATGAAGAAGGAAAAGGGCTGAACAGAAGATTTCATAGTGTGATGTGAGAAGACAAAGTATTGTAACAAAATGTGCAAAGACCTGGAAATGAAAACTCAAAGGGAAGAAAAATGCTTTGCATTTCTCAGGCTGAAAGTACTTTAGAAGAATTTCAAGCCTTGAGTTGCAAAACGGAAAGATTCTATGGGCAAACTATTGAAACAATGCTGGAAGCATCAAAAGAAGAAAGGAATACACAGAGCCACTGTATCAAAAATAACTGGTTGACATTCTGGCAGTTCAGGAGGTTGTGTATGATCAAGAACCAACGGTGCTGAATGAAGAAGTGTAAGCTGCACTGCAGGCACTGAAGAAAAGCAAGGCTCCAGGAATCGATGGAATAGCAGGGCTGGAGGTGCTTACTTGTCTGTACCAAGGAATTTGGAAGACAGTGACCTGGCTAACTGCCTGAAAGAGATCCATATTTGTGCTCATTCCAAAGAAAGGTGATCAAACAGACTGTGGACATTACTGGGCAATATTATTAATATCTCTTGCAAATAAAGTTATGCTGAAGGTAATTCAAAAATGGTTGCAGCAGAACATGCATAGGGAAATTCCAGAAAGTCAAACTGATTCAGAAGACAATGTGGAATGAAGGCTATCATTGCTGATATCAGATGATCTTCACTGAAAACAGAGAATACCAGAAAGATCTTTGCTTGTGTTTTATTTACTAAGCAAGAAAATTCAATTGTGTGGATCATAAATTATGGATAACATCACAAAGAATGGGAATTCCAGAGCACTTCATTGTGTTCATGCAGAACCTGTACATAGACCAAGAGGCAACTGTTTGAATAAGACAAGGGGATATTGCATGGTTTTAAATCAGGAAAGGGTTGCACCCTTCCACCATATTTATTCAGTCTATATGCTGAGCATGTTATCTGAGAAGCTGGACTATTTGAAGAATAACAGGACATCAGAATTGGTGGAAGACTTATTAATGACTGGTGATATGCAGATGACACAACCTTGCTTGCTGAAAGTAAAGAGGACTTGAAGCATTTACTGATGAAAAAAAAAAAGACTACAGTCTTCAGTAGGGATTATACTTCGACATAAAGAAAACAAAAATCTCCACAACTGGACTGATAAGTAACATTATAAGCAGAGAGAATGTTGAAGTTATCAAGATTTCCTTGAACTTGGATTCACAATCAACACCTGTGGAAACAGTAGTCAAGAGATCAAAGGACACAATGCATTGGGCAAATCTGCTGCAAAAGACCTCGTTAAAGTGCTGAAAAGCCAAGATGAAGAACAAGTGCACCTGACCTAAGCCGCAATATTTTCAGTTGCCTCATGTGCCTGGAAACCCTGGTGGCATAGTGGTTAAGAGGTACAGCTACTAACGAAAAAGTTGGCAGTTCAAATCCACCAAGCACTCCTTGGAAACCCTATGGGGCAGCTCTACAAAGTTGGAATTGACTCTAGGCCAAAAGGTTTGGTTTGGATTTTTTCATATGCTTGTAAAAGCTGGACAATGAATAAGGAAGATCAATGAAGAACTGAGGCCTTTAAGGTGTTAGCAAAGAATACTGAATATACCATAGACTGCCGGAAGAATGAACAAATCTGTCTTGCGAGAAGTACAGCCAGGATACTTCCTGAGAGCGAGGATGGTTGAGACTTTTATCTCACTTACTTTGGACATTGTCTGAATTATCTTGGGCTGCCCTGAGCATGAAGGACGAACTCTGTTCTTGGTACGTCTTTCTTGGTGGCATGAGGTCCTTACACTGAGAAGCTTCTATGCTAGGGGAGGAGTGATGACGGGGACCTTCCCCAAGAGCTGACATAGAGAGAAAACCATCCCCTGGAGCTGGGGCCCTGAGTTTGGACTTCTAGCCTCCTAGACTGTGAGAGAACAAATTTCTCTGTTAAAGCCGTCCACTTGTGATATTTCTGTTACAGAAGCACTCAGTAACTGAGACAGACATGTTATCAGGAGGAACCAGCCCCTGGAGAAGGATCTTCTGCTTGGTAAGGTAGAAGACGGTCAACAAAAGCAGGGAATACTGTGGCCAAGGTAAACTGACACAGTGTGCACAGCGGGCTCCAGTATAGCAATGATTGTAGGGTTGCACAGGACACAGCAGGGTTTCCTTCTGGGGTACACAGGTTCCCTGTGAGTTGGAACCATCTCAACAACACGTAACAAGGGCACAGCATTTAGGGTCCCTAGTGTTAGCCCATGTTTTTCCTCTGTCATCTTCTTTGTTTTAGTTTCTATATCTAGGTCTTTAATTCATTTTGAGTTAGTTTTTGGGCATTGTGTGAAGTATGTGTTCTGTTTTCCTTTTTCTTTTTAACCAACGGACATCCAGTTTTGCCAGAGTGTTTATTAAAAAGGACTGTCTTTTCATTATTTAATGGACTTTGCTTCTTCGTCCAAGATCAGCTGACAATGGGTAGATGGATTCACATCTGGGTTCTGAATTCTGTTCCATTGGATTATGGGTCTGTTGTGCTGATACCAGGCTGTTTTTACTATGACTGAATAGTAGGCTTTGAGAAGAGGTAGTGTGAAGCCTACTATTGGATTGCTTTTCTTCGATAATGGTTTGTTTATCTGGGCCCTTTCCCTTTTCATATAAATTTGGTGATTCATTTTTCTATGTTGTTAAAGAATGCTTTGGCATTTGGGTTGGAATTGCATCTGTAGATTGCTTTGGGTAGAACTAATGTTTTCAAGATGTTGAGTCTTCCTATTCATGAGCATGGTTTGTTTTTTCCATTTATGTAGGTTTCTTTTGGTAATCTTTGGTGGTTTTCTTTGCATAAATCTTTTACATCCCTGGTTAAATTTATTCCTGAGTATTTTATCTCTTTGGGAGCTGTTATAAAAAGTATCATTTTCCTGGTTATGTTTTTGAAGTTCTTTTTGTTGGTTTATAGGAATCCAACTGATTTTTGTATGTTGATCTCATGTCCTACTACTCTGCTGACTCTCTTAGTTTCAGCTTCTAACTGGCATCCTCTTCTTCCACAGTCCCAGCCGCCTACCAGCCTTGTCTGTGGTTCAGAGGAGTGAGTCACTGGTGACCTTAGTTCTATTCTGATTTGATCAGATCATCTGTTCTCCTGGTTCTTCCAGTTCCAGGGGCAGGAGTAGCTTCCTGTTGTTGTTCATCTCTGGATTGCCTTATGTCCCTGGCTTGGATTTTCAGCTCTTGCCCCATATTAAACAGCCTGCTGTTGGGTTATCTGGCATGGGTTTTGTTTTCCTGATAGAACCTTGACAAATACACAGGCGGGTGGAGTAAACAAGCAGGTGTGCCCTCTTTATTCTTGTTTCTCTTTTTTTTGGCTACAGGTGGAGGACTCAGGTCTAGGGTCTCCATAGGATAAAGCTACCACAGGATGGAAGGAGCCTGGGTTTCTGTAGACAAGAGATACCTGCAGGTCAGAAACATCTACTTTGAGTTCTTACATGGATAAAAAGCTACAAGTCTATGTTGCCAAGCTACTTAAATGTTGAGATTTATTTATTATAGCATCTAGCTGTATCCTTGTACATCAATCAAAATGAAAATGAGGATCTCGGATGGCCTTTCCCGATGGCCTCCTACTTACCCCATTAGGTGGCCTTTGGGACATTGCTATAGGCAAGAGTTTGAAGTTAACTGAACTCTGTGATGTTGGGACTACGTGAACATTAAAGTAGTCAGTGGAAAAGTTACAGAAATAGGGAGGACTGAGAGTTAGCATTCGTTTCAAAACTATTTTACTTTTGAAATCATTAATTAATCCACTCATTAGCTAACTCATAAATTGCTTGAAGCATTTACCAAGTGGCTATTATTTTTGAAAAACCTTTGCTAGGCACCAAGAGCTTGCCAGTAATTGGGCTGGGATAAGAGAGAATTCAAATAAAAAATGCTAATAGAAACCACAGGCCTTCCAGATACTGACCCTCTGGGGCTGTTGATGGTCAAGGTGATCATTAGGGGCCTTAGCAAAGCAAAGAGTGAGGAGAACTGGGAGAGGTTTTTTAGATGGTGGTTTTTGCAGCTGACAGCAGCTAGCATTATACAGCCATTTAAACTTTTGATTGGAAGTGGAGAGGTTTCCAGCAACCCTATTTTTTTTTTTTTTTTTTTTTGAGAAAACCATTGTGACTGGTGTCATAGACAAACTTAGCCAATTTTTCTTCTGGCCTCCTTCTTGACATGCCTCTTTATGGAAAAAATTGTTACCAATTGTGCATTAGAGAAAAACATGTCTAGGCTTTGACTCAAAGGACTTTCCTAGCGACTCATACTCTGGGGCACACATTTTGCATGAGCCATTGTTTGCCCTGGGCTGGCTGGCTGGCTGGCTGGCTGGGTTTTGGACAGGACTGTAGAGCACTGTAGAAAACATCAGGTCTGGCGAGGCCTGGAGAAGGGTCTGCGGTAATATCCACAGGCAGGAGGAGGCAGTGGTGTGGCATGGGCCGAAATACTCTTGAAACTCCCTGAAGGGGAAACACGGGCCTGATGCTGCATTTAATATCTGGGGCAATATCACATCTCAGTTATCTAGACCTGTCAGGGATTAATAATTTCTTCTTCTGGGTGGCTGAGATTTTAACTTTTGAACTCCAAAACATTTTATTTAACTATTACAAAGTGAGAGTTTTTCTAAAATGCATGACATGCTCAGAGGTCCACATAGCCTTCATTTTCTTCTTCTTGCCATGGCCCTGCAAGGGCTCCACAGAGACACAAGAAAAGCAGTAGAGGTGATTGCTGTTAAAGGTCAAATAGTCCGAGCTTCTGTGATTATAATCCAAACATGCACACATCTTTAGAAGGGTAACACTTTAAGCAAAGATGTCTTCCTGGAGCCGTCAAGGTGAAGCCTACATGAGGCCTTGGGTCAGTAGTCTCAGTGGCCACAGTGAAGAAGAAGAAGAAAGAGCTTTGTGAAGTTTTGAAAAAAAAACACCATTGAGTGCTGGCAAGACATAGCATGCTCTTTTTACCCATTTATTGTCAGGAGAGGTTAATGGAACTGCTGATACAGGCCCCTATGCTTATCAGCTCTCCTTGTGAAATACCCTCTCTGTTTTTAAGCAGATTTCTTATCATCCATTCTGTTCTTTTTTATTTTTTAATGGCTCTATTGAGATATATCCACATAGATGTATTCCACACAATTTGCTCATTTAAAGTATACATTTAATGGCTTTTTTAGTATATTCACAGAGCTGAGCAACCAACTCGACAATCAATTTTTGAACATTTTCATTACCCTCAAAGAAATCCTGTGCCCCTTAGCTGTCACCCCTCAATCCATCTGCCTCTTCTCCTAGTTCTAAAACCAGTTATCAGGTAATCGTTTCAGATTTGTGGTGATCCGATGTGTTTCAGAAATTGTGCTTTATAGGGTTTTCAGTGGATGAGTTTTGGGAGCAGATTGCCAAGTCTTTCTTCTGAGGCATCTTTGGGTGAACTCAGACTTCTAACCACTGGGCAAGCAGCTGAGTACACTAACTACACCATCAGTGACACCCTCCTCTCTTTATGCAGCCACTAGTCCACCTTCTGTTTCTATGTATTTATCTATTCTGGACCTTTTTTTAATAAATGGAATCATAAAATATGTGGTCCTTTGTGACTGGCTTTCTCTTTTACTTAAGATAATGGTTTCAAGTTCGTCTGCGTTATAGCATGCATTGATACCTCATTCCTTTTTGTTGCCAGGTGTTATGTTCTTGTATAGACATACTGAAACCCAAATCCACTGCTGTCATGCTGATTGCGACTCATGGTGACCCTATAGGGTGAAGTAGAACTGTTTCATAGTTTCTAAGGAGTCCACAGCAGCTTTGACGTGCCAACTTTTTGGTTAGCAGCTGTAGCACTTAACTGCTATGCTACCAGCGTTTTGAAGCGAGGAGTACTTAGGAAATTCTCTTGGGTGAAGATATTTCTTTGTGCTTGAATGCTTCTTGTTTCCATTTTGCCCATGGAAACATGACTTACATGCATGTATGTATATCTATTGATTTTTATTGATTAACATTTTATTAATCTCCATCTGTGTTCAAGTGTTTGTTTTAGCCGGTGTAGGTAAAAGTTTGTCCATTGTGTTTTTTGTATGCTATTATCAGGCAATCATTCTTTTCTTTCATTTTGTTGACTGTAGGTTAGTATTTCCCTCTGGGAGCTGTGGTTCGTTTTGTATCTTACGACTTGCAGAAACAACAAGAGGCAAGATTCAATTCCTATTATACTAAAGACTGGATTGGAAGTGAGATGAGAAAAGGGGCCGGGGGGACATGTGGTCTAGTGCCCAGAACATGGGGGATGACCCAGGGCTTTGGGCCACGAGCGCCTTGCACCCACAGCCACTTTCCATTCCCTGTGCGCCCACCCCGTGCTCCTTGGGCTCAGCGCCCTACGTGCTGCTGAGCACTTGGATAGAACACCTGCACACAGCGAGTGCCAAGGGCTGAGGAGCTGTTTCAAACTACATATCCTGTTTGGGAATTGTTTCAAATGAAATAAATGACTCTTAAAAACTTTTTTTTTTTTTTAAGGAGAAAGAGGGTGTGTGAGAGTGACAGAGGAGAGTAGCAAGGAGTCCTCTTCAGAGAAGTGGGGTGTGTGCAGCCGTTGCCATGCCCAGCAGCACGGAGCCCATGCAGCAGATGCCCGTGCCTGCTCGCTTCCTCTTGTGGGCTGGAGAGCAGCAGTGAGACCTGCGTGGGATGAAAGACATGTCTTTTATTTTAAAGACATTTCCATGTAAAAATTTCATTTTCTGGACCCACACAGAATTTAAAATTCCATCAAGGGTTTGGCACAGTCCCCAGCAGCCTTGTCTCTTGCCTGGAGCGGATAAGACTAGACCCAGACCATATCTCTCCAAGGAAATGTAGGGACTGAGTATCCTCCCTGGCTGTAGTTTGCTACTGGCTGCTGGAGAAGGTGGCTGCCCAGAGGAGTCAGCAGGTTCTGGAGGGAGCAGATGAAGTGTGTGTGTGTGTGTGTGTGCGCATATGTATGGTGTCTCTGGGGGAGATGGCACAGAGAACCACTGACTGGTGAAATAAAACTCTCCCAAACTCAGTTCCACCAGTTGACTTGCCCCTGGCCTCCCGAGTGTTGCTCTGGAGAGTGCTTCATGGCTGTCTCAGAATACTTTCTTTCAACTTGATCAGTGTGCTATTGGTCTTAAGGCATCTTCTCCAATGGATTGTCTGGAGTGATTCAGTTTAAACCCAAGGCTCTACCTCTGACTGACTGATCCAAGGACAGATTTTCCCCGTGGTCAGATGTGAATAACAAGTTTGCTTCTTTGCCTGTCAGTCATTGTTTTCCCTTGGAGAGAAGGCACAACCAGACATCTGTCTTCACTAGGTGAGACTCTGGCAGCTAGATGGCTCAGAGGTTTGGACCAGCATAAGGAGAAGACTTCAGGGTAATGTTCTTTAAATCGTCTGTCGTAAAGGACCTGCGTGGTGTTTGTTTTTTCTTTCCAGTTATTTGAGGACTAATACTTTCTGTAAAAACAAACAAAAACTAGAAAAATTAAAGAGAAAAACAAGACTCAAAAACACGAGCTTTTGTTATGTGGTAGTTATTAGACGTAGTAGATGTTAAACTGCACTGATAAACTTCTATAAAAGTGGCTAAATGCTTGCTCTCTGTTTCTCTACTTTTCTTGATGCAGACCATTAATCGCTATGGGCTGATAGAGGTCAGTTGACCACACTTTGAGTAGCACTGGTTTAGAACTCATCTGCTGGTCAGCATATTAAGTGGAAGGTACCTTCTTTGGTCCCCACTGCCTTCGCTTCCGTCCCACCCCATGGGAGCAGCCAGCTCCCCTCCTTCGGCTCTGGTGTAGGAACACTGGCGGTCCAAGTGCCGGGTAGGGGCAGAAAAGGGAGCAGCAGACTGAACTGGAGACATCCAAGCTGTGTTCTAAGATCCAAGGCTTCTTAGAAACAGCAATTTTAGTAGTAAGGAGCTGAATCCACTCAAGTTGGTTTTAGGCACAGAACTCATGGAATCCCGAGAAAAGCTGCAGTGGCAGGCCTGGTAAGGGCGAAGGCCAGGGAAGTTCCAAGGACGCCAGCCACTGAAGTTCACAGACCTTCGCTTAGGCCTGTGCCACTAACATGGCTCAGATGTGTGCTCCCACAGACTGCGCCTCTTGGTCTCGATGGTCAGGAGAGGGAATCTGTGGAGTCAGTGTAGAAAAGGTCCACTGGAGTTCAGTGGGCACTTGGCCAAGGACGTGGGGTCTGAGACCCTGCTCCTAGTCAGCTGTCAGGTGCTATCGAGTTGGTTCTGACTCACAGTGACCTTACGTACAACAGAATGAACTGCTGCCTGGTCCTGTGCTGTCCCTTACCATCGTTGTTATGCTTCAGCCCATTGTTGCTGCCACTTTGTCAATCCATCTCATGGAGGGTCTTCTTTCTCACTGACCCTCATCTTTATCAAGCACGGTACCCTTCTAGGGACTGGTCTCTCCTAATAACGTGTTCAGTGTATGTGACACAAAGTCTCGTCACTATTCATGCTTCTAATGAACCCTCCGGTTGTGCTTCTTCCAAGACACCTTTGTTCATTCTGACAGTCCACGGTATATTCAGTATTTTTTGCCAATACCATAATTCAAAGACATCAATTCATCTTTGGGCCTCCTTAGTCATTGTCCGGCTTTCACATGCATAGGAGGTGATTACAAACATCCTGGCTTGGGTCAGGCACAACTCAGTCCTTAAAGTGACATCTTTGCTTTTTAAGGTCTTTTGCAGCAGATTTGCTCAGTGACGTGTGCTGTGTGATTTCCTCGCTGCTGCTTCCCTGAGTGTTGCTGCTGACTGCGGATCCAAGTAAAATGAAATCCTTGGCAACTTCAGTCTTTTCTCTATTTATCATATTGTTGCTTATTGGTCCAGTTGTGAGGACTTTTGTTTTCTCTTTGTTGAGGTGTAATGCATATTGAAGGCTGTGGTTGTTGATCTTTGTCAGTAAGAACTGTGGAAACCAGCTTCCTGAGAAAGAAGTTAATGGCACAGCTGGATCAGCAGTGGCTCTTGCTGTAAGCTACTGTTCAGAATGTCTGAGATGATGTTCCAGTTCTCCAGTAGGAGAAAGGTTTTAATCATTAAATTATAGGGTGAAATTCTGCGCCATGCCCTGTGCAATCAGCTCATCCTGCTAGGTCTCTAAGTGAGCTGAAATGTTGTTTTCTTGCTCCTGGTCTAACTACTTACTTAGCAAACAAGACTCTTCACGGAAGGCACTGACCTGTGATTTATGTATCTTAAAAGGGCCGGAGTGTTTGATGCCTGTACTTATCTGCCTGAGACGAAACACTGAATGAGAGCCAATGGACCCTTGGCCACCAATGCGGCTGCTGCCTGCTGAATGAGCACCGCACACGGGCTCAGTTTCAAACTTGCTCCCAGCCACGCCAAGCCAATTTTCACCTGCAGATGTCATCGAAGCTCAGTCAAGCCACAACCACGAGGACCAGACCTAAAGGTCCAGAAGCTGCTGCTGTTCCCTTCCCATACCCTCTTTGCTAAAGGTCTGTTGTCAGGAAGATGTTTCACAGAAAAATCTTCAGAGTACAAGTCCTCATGAGAAGCAAAAATCCAAGCTTGATGACACTGTTTCAAATGATGGTTTAAAAATCCGTAGTTCCAGAGGGAAGTGCTAGGTGGGGGTCACCTTGAGCTTGTACTGAACAAGGCTGAGTTCTTGGGCAGGGTTCGTTTCAATTCACAGTGGTAGTCTTTTCCTTTGACTGGCCGTGAGAACGGAGAATTGGTTAGCTCTGTGTCACCTCCGGCATCAGGCTCTAGGTGGCACTGCAGTGCAACCGGAGCGTTTGGCACGATTTAAAATAAACAGGGAAAACGGAGCGTTCTGAAAAGTTAAACCCTGTGAGGAAAGGACTACAAAAATGATCAGTTGGTGGTTTTTTGTAGAAGCCTGAAGGCCATAAACTCTTCTCTCCAGGGATTAAATGGCTAAATGGCCAGGGATTGTGTGGAAGAGAATATGTCCTTAGTAGTGATTCGTGAAATCATAAGTGAGAAAAGAATAGCAATTACCTTACATGGGTGGGAGACGAAAAGACTGGAAGAAAGAATGAAAAGCCCGAGAAAACAAGAATACGGGAGAGACAGAAATGGATATTATCATTATTATTTATTTTGAGGGAGAATTTGGTCTAAAGTGTTTGAAGTTCTCTGGATTTACACTCCCGGTTCACTGGTGAACTAATGTTTATACAATCAACAGTTACAGTACCATAGTTAGAGAAACATGGTAATACTGATTAATGGCGCTTATTCACGAGTGATAAAACAAGAAGGAAAACTTTATGTGGAAAATCATAAAGTGCCTTTTCTTATAGGTCACATGCTCTATGTGAGGCTTACCATAGAAGGAATAATTTAGCCCATTAGATATTTTGGGAGATTCGTATGAGCTCATTATCTGAATCTCAGTTACTCACAGTTTGCAAATTTTTGCTAAATCTGCTTCTATTTCAAAAGGTGCTCTAAATCCATGGTTCTCAGACTGACCCCTGAACAGCAGCAGTAGCTGCAGCATCACCTAAGCACTTGCTTGAGGTGAAGATTCTGGACCTTGCTCTGGACTTTTTGAATAAGAACCTCTGAAGGTAGAGCTCAGCCGTCCGTGTTTTAACCAGCCCTCCAGGTGACTGTGATGCGTGCTGAAATGTGAGCGCAACGGAAATGCTGGTGTTGTAGTGGTTAAGTGCTGTGGCTGCTAACAAAGGACTGGCAGTTCAAATCCACCAGGCACTCCTTGGAAACTATGGGGGCAGTTCTACTGTGTCCAATAGGGTCGCTAGGCATCAGAATCGACTTGATGGCAGTGGGATTTTGGGTCTGGTTCTAAAGAGTTGCTCAAATACGTGTGGGGGAAAGTGAGAATAGACAGTTCACCTAAACGTTTGAGTCTTTACCATGTTTTGAGCAGTGTGATATGTGCTGGGTTGCAATGAAGAAAACATGGTCCTCTCTCAAGCTGCTTATACTTTGGTTGGAAAAACAAGCATACCTACAACTGTCAGTGTTAATAACTACTCTGTACTGTCAGTGTTAATAACTACTCTGTGAATAAGGTAATTCTGCCTAAAAGGAAAGAGTGGAAAGACTTAAAGGTGGGGGCATTTGAGCAAAACTTGAAGGAAAGCTTCTGCTTTCAACATTGCTCTTTGTTATTGCCAAAAAGAACTTTACTTACGTCGAAAGAATGAAAGAGCCAAGCACATTGAGAGAGACAATTTGAGTCTTACTTTCTCTGTCATGGAAACCCTGGTGGCCTAGTGGGTAAGTTCTATGTCTGCTAATTAAAAGATCAGCATTTCAAATCTACCAGGTGCTCCTTAGAAACTCCGTGGAGCAGTTCTGTTCTGTCCTGTAGAGTCACTATGAGTTGAAATTGACTTGACAGCAGTGGAGTTATTTTTTGATTTGGGTTCCCTGACGTTTGGTTGAAAACATGGGATATACCGTCCCTTATTAAGAGGGAAAATCTGTCTGGCTTTGGTGTTTCACTCAGTGCCCAAACGTGGTGAAGTAATGTCTACAGAGTTCTGAGGAAAAAGAGTGATGAAGAGTAGCATACTTAGCCAAGAAGTTGGTCAGATATAAAGATAACAGGTAAACATCCTCATGCTTCAACAAACTAAATAAATACAAAACACATGAACATTTCTTAAGAAAAAATTCTGTGACAAGATTCAACCACTGAAGAGGAAAATGAAAATGAGGAAGCGAGGAATGGAGTGATCACAGTGAAAGGGCTGCTGGCGAGCATCTGATTCATTTAAATACAGACATCTAAGCTTGAACAAAAACAGAAGTTATGGTAACAAAATAGAAAATGAATGATATAATCCTTACAGGGATTGTGGGTGGAAGTCTGAGAGTGCTCATTTCTTCATCTCTCTTAGCAGGAAGTTGACTTTTTCCAAATGACTTTATTTTTGTGGTTAGGGGCTGTTGAGTCTGTTCCTACTGCCTGCTCCTGTACCATGCCCACCATCATTTTTATGCCTAAGCCCATTGTTGCAGCCACTGTGTCAATCCATCTTCTTGAGAGTCTCTTCTTTTCACTGATCCTGTACTTCACCAACCATGATGTTCTTCTCTGGGGACTAATCCCTTCTAATGACATCTCCAAAGTAGGTAAGACACAGCCTCACCATCCTTGCTTCCGAGGAGCACTCTGGTTGTACTTCCAGAACAGATCTGTTTGTTATTTTGGCAGTCTATGGTATGTTCCATGTTCTTCTCCAGTACAAAGGCATAAATTCTTCTTCTGTCTTCCTAATTCATTGTTCAGCTTTTACATGCATGTGATAAGGATGAAAATACTATGGCTTGGGTCAAGTTCACCCTAGTCTTCAAGGTGATGTCTTTATTTTCCAACTCTTTAAAGAGGTCTTTTGAGGCAGATTTTCCCATTGCAGTGTGTCTTTTGATTTCTTGACTGCTGCTTCCATGGATGTTGATTGTGGAGCCAAGTAAAGTGCAATCCTTGACATTTATCATGATCTGCTTACTGGTCCAGCTGTGAGGGTTTTGTCTTCTTGCACTGAGGTGCAATCCCTACTGAAGGCTGTGGCCTTCAATCTTTACCAGCAACTGTTTCAAATGCTCTTCACTTTCAGGAGGCAAGATTATGTCATCTGCATAAAACAGGTTGTTAATGAGTCTTCCTCTAATCTTGATGCCTCGTTCTGCTCTGTATAGTCCAGCTTTCTGGGTTATTTGCTTGGCGTACAGATTGAAAAGGTATAGTGAAAGGATACAGCCCTGACCCACGCCTTTCCTAACTTTAAACCATGCAGTGTCCACTTGTTCTGTTTGAACAACTGCTTCTTGATCCATGTACAGATTCCTAATGAGCACATTTAAGTGTTCTGGAATTACCACTCTCCATAGTGTTATCCATAATTTGTTATGATCCACATAGTTGAATGTCTTTGCATGGTCAGCGAAACTCAGGTAAACATCTTCCTGGTATGCTCTGCTTTCAGTGAAGATCCGTCTGACATCAGCAATGATATCCCTGGTCCCGTGTCCTCTTGTGAATCTGGCTTGAATTTCCGGCAGCTCCCTGTCAATATACTGGTACACTCACTGTTGAACGATCTTGAGCAAATTTTACTTGTGTGTGATATTAGTGATATTGTTTGATAGTTTCTGCATTCAGTTGGATCGTCTTTCTTGGGAATAGGCATAAATATGGATCTCTTCAAGTTGCTTGGCCAGGTAGCTGTCTTCCAAATTTCTTGGCATAGATGAGTGAGCACTTCCAGTGCTGTAGCCATTTGCTGAAACATCTCAGTTGAAATTCCATCAATTCCTGGAGCCTTATTTTTTTGCCAGTGCCTTCAGTGCAGCTTCAACTTCTTCCTTCAGTACCATCAGTCCTCATCATATGCTACCTCTTGAAGTGGATGAAGGTCTACCAGTTCTTTTGGATACAATGACTTTGTGTAATCCTTCCATCTTTTTTTTTCTTCTTCAAATGTGATTGAGTGAAGGTATACAATCCAAGCTAAATTTGTATGCCCGTCTATCTGCAACTCCTTCTGCTCTGCTTGCCTGGTGACAGCACACTTCTCCTTTCCATTCTATGCATATCATATCCTCTTAACAATCTCCTGTCCCTCCCTCTCCCCTCTCTCCTTTCCCCTCTAGTAAGAGCCAGTAGGACAGCATCCTATAGACGCATAGAACCATAAAGTGCACACACCATATGGTCACGCTGTATTCCTGAGTCCAGTCTATTTCTGTCCAAAGAGTTGACTTCAGTAATGATTTCTGGTCAAGGGCAGTAGCAGGTCTAGGGGCCATGCTCCCAGAGGAACCTCAGGCCTTTGGACCATCAATTGCAGTCTTTTTTAGTGGAGTTCTTCCAGTGTACCCCTCTTTTTCTCATGTTGCCACTGGGACTCAACATGGCATGCCCCATCACGGCTGCCTTTGGTGGTGGCTGGGCACCATCTGTTTCTTCTGGTTGCATGATAATACAGTCACCCATTCATGTGAGTCCTTCCGTCTTCTGGGCTCTTTTTCCCTGATGTATTTGTTGTCCTTGGTGATCATCTGTTCTGGCTGAGTTGGGACCATCTGGTGTACCTCAGATGGCAGCTGGCTAGCATTTAAGACTCCAGATGCCACTGACCAATATGGGGGGCAGAAGACTGGTAGTAATAAGCCAGTTATACCAACTGGCCTTGATGTCCTCTGAGAGCGTGATTCCTGGACTCCCACCCCTACTGCTCTATCCTTGCAATACTGGGTTAAGATTAGAAGAGTTTTCAGTTTATGTTGAAGTCCACTTCAGTTGATTTCTATCTAATGTGTGTCATCGCTGTTCACCCAACTAAATTTCTATCAGCTATCTAATCTTTAGCTAGCTCTATCGTCTTTTGATGCTTCTTGAGTCCAATATTTTCCCTGTAGAACTTTTGCCATTGCAACTCAAGGCTTAATTTTTTTCTTCATTTCTTTCAGCTTGAGAAATGTGCACCACATTCTTCTTTGTGGTTGTATCTCTCCACTCTTTGCACATTGTCATTATAATACTTTGTCGTTTCAAGCTGCCCTTTGAAGTCTTCTGTTTAGATCTTTTACTTCACCATTCCTTCTTTTTGCTTTAGCCACTCGATGTTTAATAGCAAGTTTCAGGGTGTCTTTTGACATCCAATTTAGTCTTTTATTTCTTTCCTCTCTTTTTAATGACCTCTTGCTTTCTAATGTATGGTGTCTTTGGTGTCATCCCACAACTCGTCTGGTCTTTTGTCATTAGTGTTCAACCCATCAAATCTATTCTTGAGATGGTCTCTAAACTCAGGTGGTGTTTCAGTCAGCTAGTGCTGCTTTTACAGAAATACCACAAGTGCATAGCTTTAAAAAAGGAAATTTTATTTTATCACAGTCCAGTACGCTACAAATTCAATCAGTATGAGAAATTATCACAGTCCAGTAGGCTAAGCATCCAAATTCAATACGAGAACATCGTGGTGCAAGAACCTCAGGTCCAAAGGATGTGCTCTGCTCTCTTGTTGGTATGATGTTCTCAAATCTCAGCTTCCTCCCTTTCTTTCGTATTCCAAGAGGCTACCCCAAGCCAAATACAATCCTGAACATTAAATCCTGCCCTACCAACTCAACTGCAGCCCATCCACCCTTTTTAGCATCTCAGAGGCAGGGATTCGAACATGGAGGAACACGACACAGTACCAGGAACCATGCCAGCCAAACTGCTACATAGATTTTTTGGAGAACACAATTCAGTTCATGACAGGTGGGATATATTCAAGGTCATTCTTTGGCTCTCATGGACTTGTTCTAATTGTCTTCAGTTTCAGTTTGAACTTGCATATGACCATCTGATAGTTTGTACTGCAGTCAGTACCTGGCCTTGTTCTGACAAATGATACTGACCTTGTCCATTGTCTCTCTTCACAGATGTAGTCAGTCTGATTCCTGTGTATTCCATCAGTGAGGTCAATGTATAGAGTTGCCATTTATGTTGATGTCAAATGGTATTTGCAAAGAAGAAAGTTGTTGGTCTTGCAAAATTCTATCATGTGATCTCTGATGTCATTTTTATCACCGGGGCCATATTTTCTGGCTTCCAAATCTTCTTATTTGTTTTCAGCTTCTGCATTCTAGTTACCAGTAATTATCAGTGCATCTTGATTGCATGTTTGATCAATTTCAGACTGCAGAAGCTGGTAATATCTTCAGTTTCTTCATCTTTGGCCTTAGTGTTTGGTGCATAAATTTGAATAATAGTTGTATTAACTGGCCTTCTTTGTAGGTGTATGGATATTATCCTTTCACTGACAGCATTGTACTACAGGACAGATCTTGAAGTGTTTTTTTTCAGGATGAATCAAAATGTTTATGCATTTTATTTCATTTTTGATGATTTTCAGTTTTCCTAGCTTTATACCTTGTATGTTCCATATTCTGATTATTAATAGATGTTTCTTCTAATTTTTAGTCATGCCACATCAACAAATGAAGGTCCTGAAAGCTTGGTTCCATATGTTATTAAGTTGACTCTACTTTGAGGAGGTGGCTGTTCCCTAGTCTTTTGAGTACCTTCCATCCTGGGGGTCATTTTCTGGCACTATATCTGACAATGTTCTGCTCCCATTCATAGGTTTTCACTAGCGAATTCTTTTCAGAAGTAGATTGCTAGGTCCTTCTTCCTAGTCTGCCTTAGTCTGGAAACTCAGCTGAACCCTGTCCACTATGGGTGATCCTGCTGGTATTTGAATACCAGTGGCATAGCTTCTAGCATCATAGCAACACACAAGCCCTCACAGCATGACACACTGACAGACAATTGGGGGTCAAATGACTCTGGCCACTTTACATTATATACATATATACAGACATAGACACCCCCCCCGGCCCACACACCCCCACAGACCTGGGTGGTGTAGTGATTAAGTGCTATGGCTGCTAACAAGAACGTCAGAAGTTTGAATCCACCAGGTGTTCCTTAGAAACTCTATAGAGTAGTTCTACTCTGTCCTATATGGTCACTATAGAACACAGTAGAACTGACTCAGCAACAGATGGCTTTACACACACACACATATATATATATACATACATTCACGTAGGTGTATATAAAGTGCTAAAGGACTCTTGTAAGCAATAGCACTTTTTTTTTTGATACACAGGAGTGAAATTGACTGTATCTGTGGAAAGAGTTAATGGAGATGTTTAACATCATTAGTCAAAACAGGCCAGCGGCCAGCTGTGGAACCGACCATCAATTGCTTGCATGCAAGTTCAAGTTGAAGCTGAAGAAAATTAAAACAGATCCACAAGAGCCAAAGTATTACCTTGAGTATGCTGCACCTGAATTTAGAGATCATTTCCAAAATAGAATTGACTCACTGAACACCAATGACTGAAGCCCACGTGAGTTGTGGGATCACATCAGAGACGTAACAGATGAAGAAAGCAAAAGATCATTAAAATAGGAAAAAAAAAAGAAGAGCAAAATGGATGTCGGAGGAGACTCTTGAACTTGCTCTTGAATGTACAGTAGCTAAAGTAAATGAAATTATGAAGTAAAAGAACTGAACAAAAAACTTCAAAGGGTAGTGTAAGAAGGCAAAGTAAGATATTATAATGAAATGCAGAAAGACCTGGAATTAGAAACCTCAGATGAAAGAACACACTTGACGTTTCTCAAGCTGAAAGAATTGAAGAAGAAATTCAAGTCTTGAGTTTCAGTACGGAAGGATTCGAGCCCTGGTGGCAGTAGTTAAGAGCTACAGCTGGTAACCAAAGTGGTCAGCAGGTGGAGTCCACCAGCCACCCCTTGAAACCCTCTGGGGTAGGTTCTACTCAGAATTGACTTGATGGCGACAGGTTTGGTGTTGGGTCATACAGTATAATCTCATTTTCACTAGACAATTAAATCTTCCTTTCCTTCCCTCTCTCTCTCCCTTCCCTTTTCTCCCTTGCATCCCTCCATCACCTCCCTCCCTTCCTATTCAATCCTTGGCTACTTTCTGTTACTCTCATGATTTTGACTACCATCTAGTTGCTTATAATGTCCAAATATTTATCTTCAGCTCTGATGACTCTTCTCAGTTTCAGCCCCACCTCGATGTCAATGGGTACTGCTAAATCAACATGTTCAAACAGTCTGTCTTCCTTCTATTCCAAATCCGAGTTTGTTCCTGCTTGCTTCTCTATTTTCTGTCTCAGTTCCTGGTATCACTATTGATCTGGTCGCCCAAATCAGAAACTTAGAATCATTCCAGATTCCTTATCTTTCCTTCTTCCCCCTCATCCAATCAATACCACTTCCTAAATATTTTTTCTCTCTTCTTCACCCTGGTTACTATTGGCCTTGGACAGACCTTTCTCCATTTACATCTGTTATTTATACTGCTGCCGGAGTGTTCCTTCTAGAGTGTAACTTGGTCTTACCACTTTTCAGCTAATATACTTCAGTGGTTCCCTGTTTTCTTCAGGATAAATCTCAGGTGACTTAACAGCTTCAGTTTCTGGACAGCTCCTAGTCCTTCTACCTGGAATTCTTTGGTGTCTTTCATGTCCTAGATGACACCTATTTGTCACTTCAGAAATTCTCCTAAATCTTGGAGTAAGCTTGTCTCCTCTGCATTCTGTGGTACCCTGCGTAAACCTGTATTTAGTGCTGAACATTTAAGAACTACTTTTATGTATTAGTGTTTCCCACTATCACTGTAGATTTACTCATGTAGTGACCTATGTGTATATCTGTGTGTGTGTGTGTCTGTTATAAAGCAAGGCACACAGTAGGCACACAAAGATTGCTGAAGTGAACTTAATTCCAGGACATCTTTTATCGACTACTAGATTCACTTCCTCTCTCCCTGGGGCATGATTGGATAAACACTGCCAAATTCAATAGTGCTCCATTTTTCTGAACTCCGGGCAGGCTGCCTTCCTTCTGTGGACACATTTTCTTCTTCAGATATGTTAATACTATTGATTAAGTTATAGCTTTCTTTTTAGAGGAATTGCATTCCAGTCATGTCCCTCTAGACTATACCCTAGATTCCTTAATTGGATTTCTTCATTCATTAATTCATTTATGCTATGCATGGAAGGCTGTAAGTTTAAGAAGCATCTAGGAGATTTTCAGTAAAAAGTGCGCTTTGCTTTATCTGACTTCATTGAGGAGCATGATGTATGAATTCGAAGGATGCATCAGTGAATGGGATGTGTGCATAAGGTTGGAGCCAATGACAGGTAGGACAAGAGTCCTACATGCCAAGTCCATCACTGGACTGAGTACCTTTGGTTCTTGAGAACACTCAAGTGTGGAGGTTAAGAGCTCCGGTTCTGGAGTGAGCCAAACCTGGTTTTGAATTTCAAGTTACCAGCTTAGTGAGCAAGTTTTTTGTTGTGAAGTTTTTCACCTTCTGCTGAATGCGGATGATAATGGAACTGACCTCAGGGCGTTGTTCTGAGAATGAAAAGAGTTAATGTTGAAGGGTAGCAGGCAGATAATAAGCATGCACCAAATGACAGTCGTCCCCACTGTCATTGTGATCATCATCATCATCATCATCATTTTAACAACCAAAAATGAGTACTTTGATTAATCCAGGCTTAGCCTGACCAGTCTTCTCATCTTCCTCAACCCACCTCCCCTTGGGATGTCATTTGGTCTGTTGCGATGGGAGCCTAAGAAAGAGCTGAGGAGCATCTTATCCACCAACTGCCTTTTTCTGCTTCATCTGTTAGGAAATGCTTTACGGTTTTAGGACTCTGTTTATACAAGGATTATTTTAGCATTTTTATTCTCTGAAGGTGCTGGCATAGCTTCAGTCTGTAATTCTAAAGAGAAGGCATTTAGCTATGCCTTTGTTTGTCAGGAACATTTCTGTAGATAAGCACCCTGCACAGTAAATAAACTGCATTGTTATTACATTGCCCAGCAATTTACCTGTAACAGACGACTGTGCCTGCTATAATGACATGATAGCTAATCCATACCTCTGCATGATTTTATCTCCTACTGGAAGAGGCTGGCGAGTTTAAAGGGGACACCCTCAGGGATCAGTTTAGGAAACCAGTTCTGGTGTCCTTAGATTTGTTTTTTTTTCCATTTTGGAGGAGATACACTAAAAGCCCTGTGTCTGGATTTGAATGAGTGCTCAATTTCAGGATGAATTACCTTAAGCTCCCCATAAGTAGCTTCTACTGAAAGCTGTTGTGGAAAAGCAGTTTGATTTAATTAAGAAAAGTTCTTAGTCCTGAACTTGGTGGAAAATATAGAAGATGATCTTTTTTTTCTCCCCCCTCATTACTGCATTAGAAGTTTTGGATATGCAAATAGCCTATCACCCAGCTTGTATTAAAACTAAATGACAATTGCCTCTGGCAATTGGTAAATAATGCTACTTTCAATTACTTAACTTCCTGTATGCTTTTTGATAAAGCCTTCAAAGTGATATTATTTGATCGAAAGGCTAAGGTGTATTTTATTGTGCTATTGGTTTGACACTATTTACTAGACGTTGAAACAATTGACAGTGTCACCATAATTGTCAGTGTAAACAACAGAACTGGACTTTCAGTTGTGTCTTCTTTCATGCAGTTTACAGCTTGTTCTTCTGACTAGGTCAGAAACTTCTGAAAAGAAGGAATTGAATTTGGCCTTCTCAGGAGGCTATGTGCCCTTCTAGAAAGGCACGGACTTGGAGTTCAACTTGGGATCACTTCCTGGCTTCATCCATTACTAACTTTGTGACTTTAGACAAGTTATTTGCTTTTCTGTCTTTTTTTTTCTTATTATTGCTCTTGTTACGAAGCTTTTTTAAGACATGCGCATTTTTTAGTAATAACTTTCTAATTACTTTTCTGACTTAAATATTTCTGGCAGTGCTTGTAACAAGGAACAAGAATTGTTTCAAACTGGGAAGCTGCTCATGGTAGTGCCAGTTGCTTTTTCCCATTCATTTCCCCCCCACTCATGCCGGTGATGGCTATGTAGGGTGACTGCTCGCTCGTAGACTGTTTATATATCTCGAATCTGCCTATTTCTCTCCATCTCTAACACTACCAGTAACTAACATGTATTGAAGGCTTACAATGGGCCAGGCATGCTGCAGCCGTGATCTCATTTAATCCCTGCTAAAACCATTATTGCCATTTTACAGGTGAGGAATTTGAGGCTTAAAGGGGTGAAGCAAATTTTCCAGGATCACACAACTAATTAGTGTTAGACTTCAGTCTAATCTGTCTCCTAGATTAGTGTGGAGGACTGGTAATGGTCTTCCTAGAATTTTCGTTTTCTCATGTCAACCTCTTCTACGCACAGAAACCAAAATAAGCTTCTGAAAAAGAAAAGCCAATGTCCCTCTCCATCATCCTTCCCTTTCCCTATCACCTCTGTCTTATCTGGCACCACTTTGTCTTGCTTTCTGCTTTTTGTGACCTCTATTTGGTCCCTGGGATGTCCAGTGTTTTTGTATTTGTGGTTCTGTCTGGAATATCCTCCCCTCTTTATAGGTGCTCTGGATAACATTTCTTCATCCATTTCTCCTCAACCTTGTCCCATGAAAGAATATTTCACTCCTCTGACTTACGTGGGATGTTGCTTGCTGGTAGACCATTTATTTCCCTCTAGCCCTCGCTGTTCCTTCAGTTCGGAAATCTGTTTGTTCCTTGACTGCAGATGAGGTCAGTTTCCTCTGTTAAATGCTCTCAAAGCAGCTTGTGGCTTTTCTTCATGAATGACTGCTATCAGACCTTTGTCTATGTAGTTCTTTGATTAGTGTCTATCTTTTCTGCCTCAACTGGAAATTTTATGAGGTAAGAATTGTGTCCATTTTTGTGTGTTGTTGTATACTCAAAAAAGCCCACATCTATTGCCTTTGAGTTGATTCTGACTCATAGTGATTCTATAGGACAGAACAGAACTGCCCCACAGGGTTTCCAAGGAGCAGCTGGTGTATTTGAACTGCCAACCTTTTGGTTAGCAACTGTAGCACTTAACCACTGCGGCACCAGGACTCCTTTGTTGTATCCTCAGGTCTAACCAAATAGTTGACATACGGCCTCGTATACTAGCTATTTGTTGAGTGAAAGCTCGGAAACACTAATGATTAATCCTGTGATTGCTCATTCCTCTCCTGTTAAGCAACATGTGGACTGCATGGCTTCTGGGTCTGTTTGTGTATGTGTGTTCACAGCCTACATGTGCATGTCTGCCCTGTGTGTGGCATGCATGTCTGTGTGCACGCATGCCTGCACACACCTCTCCATTACAGGCCGCTGAACCAGAAAGGTGAAGAATATTTTTCATGGCATTATTTTTATGATAATCTATTTCGATGGTTAATTTGGTTTAGGACACTGATTTATCACCAGTTTATAGATCTCACTCTCTCTCTCTTTTTATTGTCCTGTTTGAATTATAAGGATGGCATGTGTGAAATGAAACTTCTTGGCCTATTGTTCTGCTTCTCATGCAACCAGTGTAGTTCAGACAATAAAAAGATCTATAAAATTAATATATACACAGAGTGAGAGAGGAAAGAGAGGGACAGAGACAGCGAAAATGGGTAATGCTTTTGAATTGGATACTACATTTATCTCTCTCTGGTGAAGTTCAGAATCAAAATTTACATGTGGAGGAAGCATAAATGAGGTATGAAGGTGTTGTCCTCTCACGTGGAAAGAAAGAGGTCTGGCAATTCTAGCTTACCTGTGTTACATAGAAAGCATATTTTCTCCTTGTCGCTAGAATTTATTAAGGACTTACAACTGTTAGGTTAAATCGAGGAATATGCACTCCAAAAATATGACTTTAAAGAAAATACATACCAGGCTGCTTGGATTATGTCTTATGTAGCCTCTCAGGTATGTCCTGATTATATCGCAAACATTTATCTAAAATGTTTTGTGCTCATGAGTTCTCTCCAGCTACTGGTACCCACTTGGCATGTAGTAGGTGTGCAAGAAATATTTGTAGGATAGAAGCATACATGAACGAGTGCTGAGGAGGTAAGACTGGTTAACTGGTACCCTAACCTCGGGGGCCTTTCACCAGAAGAATTTGTGTCCTACCCCTGAGTGTTCAGTTTACGTATTTGTAAAATCAATTTAATGATAAATAAAGCATAATGATATACAATGAAGTGAAGCAACAAATGAACAAGAAGCATGGGGCAAATTGTACAATGTTATTCTATTTTGAGGAAAAAAAAAATCCGTATATAGATATTTGAGGATATGTAGGAAGCAAATCCAGAAGGTAGTAGGGTGGAGGAGCTCTTGTCTTTTCATTTTTCTGCCTTGGAATAGGTTTAATTTGTTTCTTGCTTTGAGCACATGTATCTCTGATAATTAAAAAAAAAAAATCCAGTTTACATATAACACAAAAGAAAAAGGTTTCAGTGTGTTTGCTACTTCCCTCTTCATTTAGGGTAAGGGTTTGAACCCAGCTGTACCCTTTTCCATCATCCCTTCTGGCAGCTATATTCCACCTGACATCTTTTCCTAGCCAACCCTTGCACATTTTTTGGCTCCCAGCATCTCTCTTGGTTTTGTTACTCTTCCAACACTAGCGTTGATATGGTCCTTTCAAAGAGTGAGGTGGGAAAAAAGTCGAGTGGAGTGCTTCATCCTGATCAAGTGGCCTTCTGAGTGGCCTTCTGAGAACAAACAAACAACAATCCTCCTACCTTCTGAGGATGAGCAGGTGACGGCTCCCAGACGCAATTTCACTTGAGGTTCTTGGGTCGACTATTTATTGCTATGCTTGAGATGATGGTTATTATTGTCACAAATATTATTATGCTGAGGAAGCCAGCTTGCAAGCACAGACAGCTGCATTGTTTACAAACATAATTAATGAGGTGATTTTTAATATCAACAGCTCAGCACCAGCCTTCCTAAAGACTGTTTATGGCCTGGGCCATGGAGCCATTTGTAACATCGATGGCATTTCATGACAGGGCTGCCTCCAACAGCCATTTCCTTTTGGCTGGGCCTCGGTTTATTTTATGAATGACAAAAATAAACCTCTACTTGTTGCTGGTGAGGAATGGCTTATGTCTAGTAAGCTCAGTCCACTGAAATATAAACATAGGAATACTTTTCTAAGAAGTGAAGGTGCGTTTCTTAGCAGCTAATTTTTATATTTATACAGTCTTCATCCAATTAAGGCGGCTCTCCTGGAGGACTGGGGAGGAATGTCATGTTCCCTTCCTAAACATGGAAATGTTTTGTGTGATATGATACTATATAAACATTTGTAATATAGCAGTACTCGGCTTATGCTTCAACTAGGCTTTTGACAGCTATGACCTAACAATTGAGGTCTATTACGTGACCTCAGACTTTTATTCCATTTAGTTATATTTGAGTGAGAGACTTGAATGTTAAGATTTTCTCTCTGCTAAATCTGGCCCAACATAACCCTTCAGAGTGGATTACAAAGCAAGCTTCTCTTCCTTGATAAGTTATAGGTTGAACTCATTCTTTTGTCTTTATCTTTTCTCCATCTTAAACTCCTGAGTTTGAACTTTGCATGACTGGTAGCTGGTTTACCCAAAATTCTGGAGGAAAGTTTATTCCTATGAGATGCTTACCCTTGAGCTTCTGCCCCTTCTCTACTTCCAAAGCAAATAGGTGCAAGACTTTTCCACTGGTACAATAAAATGGGAACTAATCATCTGTCTTGAGCCCTAATGATGGAATGGTTAGGACTTACAGCTGTTAACCAAAATGTCAGCAGTTTGAATCCACAAGCTGCTCCTTGGAAATCCTATGGAGCAGTTCTGCTGTCTCCTATGGGTCAGTACAAGTTGGAATTAACTGTATGTCATCAGGTTTGTCATGTAGACTCAATAAGCTGTGCTATGTTCAAAAGCAAGAAAGTTGTGCTAGTCTGGTTTCCTGTCCTATTATTAACATTTCAGAGATTAGATGATTTAGTAGTGTGTTTAAATTTAAACTTCTTGTCTCTTTCTCCTAAGCAAACTCCAAAGGAATTACTGTTCTTCCATTTCCTCTTGACCATGAAATTGCCTGGTCATGTCTATTCAGTAAAACGCAATATGATAAAGAGAGATGAAGAGATTAAAGGTAATAAAAATAACCCAAGATAGTTAAAGTCAGATATCTTTTATTTTTCTTATAATTTCCAGGCAAATAGCTCTGAAGTGCAATTTATTATGCTAACTTTAAGTATGTTTCTTTGTTAACTTATTCCGTGGCTGGCATCTCTGGAGTGGGTAGTGAGAACTTGGCAAATGCCCCAGGTTACATAACTTTAAGGACTGAATAAGAGTGTTCATTTATTTGGCTCCACATTTATATCTGGGGATATATACCCCCTGTCCATGCAGAGCCCACTATCTATCAGAAGAGATAGAAACAAATAATTGTTATACATCTCAATAAATAAATGAATACTCTTCTAAAGAAAGGTGTTTATTTGATCTGTTAGACTTCTGGGATTTTCATTCTGCTGATTACAGTAATGAGTAGAGAGTAGAAATCGAAGGTCGTGGGAGGAGCTAAATTGATTTATGTAGGAAAGGACATGCAACTACCAGTGGGAGAGAAGAGACTACGTCTTGATGCAGGAAGTATGAGCAAGGAGGTGGGTAGTGAAGTCTGAAGAAACACAGGGAGCATTTGGGGGACAACTACATGATGGTTGGGATTCTGGAAGACTGGGAGATCTGATGAAAATTTTTATCTTTAAACTGAGTTCTAACTTACAGTAAAGCAGATAAATGTTAAGTGTACAGGTCAATGAATTTTTGTACATGAGTGTACTTTGGGTATGACCAATCATGTCTAGATATAGAGTGTTTCTGTCACTCCAGAGGGCCCCTTGAACCACTTCCAATCAGCAATCTCAAGGGGGAGATCACTCTTCTGCATTTAGCTGCTTAAACTAATTTCAAATATTTTAAAAATCATGCACATGGAATCGTATAGGTTCTGCTGTTTCTAGCTTCTTTCATTCAGCATTATTGTCTGAGATTTTTACGTGATTTTGCATATGCCACAATTCTTTTTCATTGTTGTGTTGTATGCCACTGTATGAACATAAACAAAACAAAACAAAGAAACATTGCCATTGAACTGATTCCTACTCACAGTAACCCTATAGACAGAGTAGAACTGCTCATGGGTTTTCCAAGGAGCACCTGGTGGATTCGAACTGCTGACCTTTTGGTTAGCAGCTATAGCATTCAACCACTGTGCTACTGGGGTTTACCTGTAGTGAATATATCACAGTTAATTTGCTTGTTCTACTGTTAATGGATATCTGGATTGCTTGGAAATTATTATGAAAACAACTACAAATAATGCTGCTGTGAACATTATTCACATACCATTTCTCTTGGCTATATATCCAGGATTGCAATTACTGGGACACAGGTATATGTGTGTTTAGCCTTAGCTAGTATTGTGTATGAGTTTTCCAAAGTGGCTGTCTTGGTTTCTTAGTACTGCTGTACCAGAAATATCAAGTGGGTGGCCTTGATGACCAGAAAATTTTATTTTCTCGCCGTTTAACCAAAAAAACCAAACCTGCTGTTGAGTCAATTCTGACTCATAGCAACCCTATAGGACAGAGTGCCTGGTAGGTCTGAACTGGCAATGTGTTGGTTAGCAGCCATGTCACTTAACCACTATGCCACCAGGGATTACCCACTCCTGTTGAGTTAATTCCAACTCATAGTGACTCTACAGACAGGGCAGAACTGTCCCATATGGTTTCCAAGGAGTGCCTGGCAGATTTGAACTGCTGACCTTTAGGTTGGTAGCTGTAGCGCTTAATCACTGCACCAGCAGGGTTTCCTGCATATAATTAGTACTCAGTAAGTGGTAGCTTTTGTTATTATGAACCGAAGTGAGAGAATTCCAAGGAGAAAGGGTTAAATATATGAGGGTAGAGGTAGAAGACCTGGATCAGCTCTCTGTACGCATCTGCAGATTGTCCTTCCATCACTAACTCTTTAAAGTATGAGGTTTGTGTAGAAGAGGAAACAATTCCCCGTCACCACAGTCCTGTGGTCCTTTTCTGCATCCAGGTAAGCACTGTGACTTTTCAGATAATTGCATTTTTTAAGCTTAGCTTTCATGAAGACCTGGGTGTGCTAGTCAGCCTTGTGACATAATGTCACAACAACCGCCACTGCGTAATTTTAGAAACAAGATTTACCGTTAGAAATCCCTCTCAAAGGAGATGGTGATATGCAAAGTGAGGAATGAGGAGTGAGGAGAAAAACATAAAAGAAAAAAAAAAAAAAAAAAGCAGAGTCCTATTTAATTTTATGGTTGATGCAGCTTGTTACATGTGTGTCCTGCCAGAATAAATCGGATCATCTGATTGTCAAATTGCTAGGTCTATTGTTTCAGAAATAGAGGATGTAAATAATTTCAGTGCAATCTTCCGGATCTGGACCTCTCTCATCTAGAACTGTTATCAGTGTTAGCATAATTTATGGTGCTATCTAATAATGAAATCACTGAACACTGATTGTACAGCTTCTTAAAGCTATAATTATCATTCATTAGGAATGGATTTCATATTGTTTGCTCCTGGCACATAACAAGTTATTGAAAGGAAAAAGTTGTTAGTAGAAGTGAGAAACCAGGAAAGGCATTTCTTTTTTTTTTTTGTTGTTGTTCCTGAATATTCTTTCCGATGAATCTGAGAGTTTGCCTTTCATGACAATAGAGAAACACTGGCTACTCAAGATCCCATTCATTGTCATCTTTCCTCTTGAAGGGAAATAATTTTGACTTCATGCCATTGTTCTTTTTAGCCTGTAGTAAGCACTCAGTAAATGTTTGTTGACTGAATGTGTGTGAGAAAAGCAATAAATAAAGACAAAAACCACAATGGCAGTGAGCTATGCTCTGAGCTTTGTGCTGTTCATACCTAACTAAATTCACGAAGGAGGTTGCCCAGTAAACTCACTCAAGAGTGGACGGTTTCTCAGAGCCATGAATCGGAAATAAGTCTTAGCAGAATGTCTTGAAATTTGTTAAAATGGCAGAAGCAACACTTGACCTTTTTTCACCATAAAAGATTCAAGCAATACATACATGTGCCAGGTGAAATGTAGGAGGCCTTTTCACTTACTCCGGTCCATTCCCTTCCCAAGGTAATGCTGCTAACATTGCATGTAGTCCTTATGCCCTGAGTGCCCTGATGCCACAGTGGTTAAGACCTGGCTGCTAGCTGAGAGATTGACGGTTTGAATTCACCAGCTGCTTCTTGAAAACTGTATGGGATAGTTCTACTCTGTCCTATAGGATGAGTTGGAATTGAGTCAGTGGCAACAGATTTCTTTGTGTTTATGCCCTGGAGTTTCCAGTAATATTGAGAACTCATTGTCAAAGAGAGGAAAAAGAAAATACTGATTTTTTGTTGGCTGGCATGTCTCTTCTAAATGGACCACGGATTTGGGAAAGACTTGGTCTTACTTGGAAGTGGAGGTTTAGTTATGATTTCGATGATTGGGGAGAATGAGGCATTTCAGTGGAGTTGCTGATGGAGTGGTATGTGTAGAAGGGTGGAGCTGGAACAAGGAGCAGTAACAATTACATTGTTTATAAAATTGAGGTCACTGCCAATATATTTAAACTTCCTGGAATGGGAAACAGGCTTGCTTAGCAAGTAAGACTCAGCTTTACTGGCAACAACGCCTTTGGCTTACAAGGCCATCAACTTCAGTGGAAGGTGGCTTGGATTTGAGATTGGTATATTTTATCTGATCTTCATAGGCTGAAAGTGATTTCTGTATCAGTTAATCCATCCTCATGATTTATCCAAGGCCAGGCCAAATATTGTAGCCAAATGTCTCCTTACACTGCTTTGGTTCTTAGGCCTTCTAGCATGGAACTTGAAAGGGCTGAAGAAATTGAGTTTTTCTTTAATAGATTCTTTTCCTTACTTATTGATAATGGTGCTGCTCTCTTTTCCTTAAATATCCTCTTATCTGAGGCCATCTAGTCCCTGAGAGTACAGGGAAAATGTCAGATATGCAAAAATAAAGAAAACCTTATTTTTTTTTTGCTGGAAATATTCAAACTTTGGTAAAACTGTAGAAATGTTTAAATTGCCTTCCAATTTCTTTTAGAAATTGGTTTCCTTTAGCGCTTAACGAGATAAACTGCAATTTGATTCACGTCATTTTTTGCCTCTCCTTGTTGACAATCTGAGTTCCATTTCTTTGGTTTCCTCTTGCTTTCTGATTGACTTCAAGATTGCATCTAATCTTTTTATTCTATCTTGCACAAATGCTGCCTGCAATGTGTTGTGACAAGGAGCCAGACCTCCTATTAGCATATATTTATACCTTGCAGCCCGAAAAATGGTGCCTGGAGATTATTAAACCAGGCGAGAGCCCTGAAGGCACATAAAAGGCATCGCGTCTCCCCAGTTCCCCCTCCCCGTTCAAAATGCTGTCCATCCCAACTGTCTACTCTTGCGCAAGTCTAATTGTTTGGAGAAATGGATACATGAAGGGAAGCATATAAGAGCAGTAGTGGATAAAGTTAAAGTGATGAAGGAGGAATTGTGAGATAATTACAGGCACAAGGAATGATCATTGTTCTTGGAGGATCTGGATATGTCTTGGAGGATTTTTAAGGGCCATTCTGGGAATCAGGTGGTAACATGATCATGTTATTCTAAAGAAGAAACTGGAAAACAGGTATTTGGGCAGAGGTCTGGATCTGAAGAACTGGGTTAATGGTGTTTATGATTTGAGGGATCATAACAAGGGGCTTGGAGTTCCTGGTTGACATGTTCAGCTGCTAACTGAAGGGATGGAGGTTCAAGCCACCCAGAGGCACTTTGGAAGAAAGACCTGGTGATCTTCAGAAAAAAAAGTCACAACCATTGAAAATGCTGAGGAGCATGGTTCTACTCTGAGACACGTGCCATCGCCGTGAGTTGCAGTCAACTCGGTAGCAACTGGTTTGAACAAGGGGCTTAAGTACTGAGAGACAGAGACAAGAACGAGCATGCTAAGACCAAGTCCCTTCTGAAGCAATTTGAGGAGAGCTGACAGGCAATAATGTCTTCAGGTTCTATAAATTTTTCTGTGAACAGAAAGCAAACAGACCAAATCCTAGGAAAAATTATGACACGTGCCTGGGTAATCTTTGGTGTTCCTGTCTCCTCCCCCTCTCCTCCTGTGGGATTTTTGGATCTTTCAGAGTCCTAAGATTTATGAATTACTAATCTGGTGCCCTATCAAATCTGGCAGTGATCTTCTGTTAGTCATTTACACCTGGATTCAGACTAGTTTCCACTTTAACTATCTTGCAGTGCTCCTATTTTAAGCCTATTTTCTCTAGTTGCAGAAAGGCATGCTACGTCTCCTCCAAGTGAAATTTTGAGTGTTAGTAAAAGGTGAGACAATTTGGGGGAAGGGAAATCTTTTTAATGATTTGCATGCTAGGGGATGAACCAAAAGAGAAAGTGTTCTTTTCTCTCAACTTCCTGATAGCTTTTATACTCCTAGGTTGATGAGTCCCAGAAACCGTTCCCAGGGATTGCCGAGTTTTGAGGAATTTTTCATTATGATGTACACCTTTCTGTCTTGTATATATATATATATATATATATATGCCATTTCCTATTGTCTGTGAGCAGTCTGGGGACAGGGATGGTATCTCATCAATCTGTGTTCCATTGATAGTTGGTGTTTAATGTACAGTTTTTGAGCTGTGCATCTCAGGCGTCATAGTTCACTCTAGTTCTGTATCTTTGAATATTTCAGCCTTTGATATAGAAATTAGGATTCTAGCTTGTTGTTTGGGTTGTATTTATGGAGTGTATTGGGGTATACTTGAACTTACTTTCTCCATTTCTCCAAGTGTTTAGAATGGTGAATTGATCATCTCTGTCCTGGGGCTAAGGGGATGGAACAACTTCCTGCCAGCCATGCCTGCATGGTGCTAGTTAGAGGAGACACACTGTCATTGCTGACTGCCTCTCTTGCTTCTGTGCACTAGGCTGGCATGGCCTCTTATTTGGTGCTTTCCTTTTCCCTCTGTGGTAAGAGTCAAGGTCAAGTTTTAGGCATAGAGGATAGTGTAGAAGGATAAAGAGCTTGCATTGCTCTTAGTCTAATTAGATGTAAATAACTTAAGAAAGGAAGACCCACACAGTTTTCAGAAATTGTTTCTTTGGTTTCTTTTATATATACTTCTCTTAGGGATTCCAGGGGTTAGATGGGTAGCTGGGCTGAGGGAGGACTTAGGTAAGTGAAGTGTGTGGTTTGATCTCCCCAGAAAAGGTAAACCTGTTGCTGCTGAGTCGATTCTGACTTACAGTGACCCTCTAGGACAGAGTAGGACTTCTCTGTAGGGTTTCTAAGAAGTGACCAGTGGTTTCGAACTGCCAACATTTTGGTTGACCATCAGGGCTCCTTTGACTATATAAAAGTTACACTTAACACAGCTATATTTGTGGACAAGGGAGGACGGATTAGGTAGATGATGAGATATGCCAGATTTCCTTTATGTAAGAGTGTATTTTGTAGAAATTATAAATGATAAAATGCATAAGTAGTGACCATGAAAGAACAAGACCGGTTTCATAAAACACATGTGAACTTTAAACTCATTTGTCATTTGAGGATGGTATGAGAAGAGATGAGGAGATGAAGAGACTTAAGTTCTTGCTTAGGGATAAGATACTTATAAGTGTTGGGAGAAGTGAGCATAAGTATGAGTCATAATGAGTTAGGGAAAGCATTGCAATAATAACTAAAAAGTTGTAACCTTTAAATCAGTAGAATAAAATGTAAACTGTTTAAAGAAAGCCAAAGATGGAGCAGGAAAAAGAACGAAAAGAAAAGGAAAAGGAAAAGGAAGAGGAAGGGAAAGCGTGACAAATAGCATCAAAATAAGACATTAGAAGTGAGTGTTCATGTACAGTAATCCTGATGACTTTAACTCAGTTAATGGGAACAAGGACCCTGGTACTGCAGTGGTTAAGAGCTTGGCTTCTAACCCAAAGGCCCGTGGTTCAAATCGACCAGCCCTTCTTAGAAACCTTGTGAGGCAGTTCTGCTCTGTCACACAGCATTGCTAGGAGTTGGAATTGACTCAGTGGCAATGGGTTTGTTTTTTTCTGGCTAATGTGACCAAAGACAGAAAACTAATTTTCTTTCTTTCTTTCTTTCTTTTTGATCTTTAACAAATATTTATTAAGGACTTGGTATAAGCAAAGTACAGGTAAATGGGGAAGCAAACACAGAACGTCGTCCAAACCTACACAAATCTCAGAGTCTAGTTGACAGCCAGATGTTAATTAGTCAAATCCATTTCACTCCTGAATATACAGAGGGATAAAGAGATTTAGGAGGGAAATAAGAGTCTTCGAGAGTGAACAATAAAGGAACCTCACCTGGATCGAGAAGTCAAGAATTAGGGGATAAAGATGATAATTTCCAGGTAGAGGCTGGAACACAGAGGAAACAGAAGGCATTGTGGCTGAATGAGGAAGGAAAGGGGAGCCTGGAAACAGGTCAAGGTTTGGGTGTTAACGTGATGGGCACTGAGCTGGGCAGCGCCAGACCAGGCAGGACCTTAGGGTTCTAGGTAAGGCTTTGATCTTTATCCAAAGGATAACAGAAACTTTTGAAGCATTGATGTTTTCAAGCAAGGAATGGGGGACAGTGGCAGAATTATCGCCTTCTGTGCAGGAGATCCAGGCTTGATTCCCAGCCAGTACTCCACATACACAGCTACCACCCGTCTGCCACTGGGGGCTTGCATGTTGTTGTGATGCTGAACAGGTTTCAGCAGAGCTTCCAGACTAAGATAGACTAGGAAGAAAGTCCTGGCTAACTACTTCAGAAAATCAACCAATGAAAACTCCATGGAGCACTGATCAAGGGGATGGTTCTGGACTGGGCAGCATTTCATTCTGTTGCTGTGAAGTTAATGCTATAGGTCAGAGCAGAACTGCCTCCTAGGGTTTCCAAGGACAAGCTGCTGAATTCAAACTGCTGACCTTTTGGTTAGCAGCTGGACACTTAACCACTGTGCCACCAGGGCTCCAGAAAAGGACACCAGGTGTTCGTGAAGATATATGCAATAATCATTAACATATGTGCTCCTAAAAATAAGACTTCAAAATATGGAAAGGAACAAGTGATTTGCTTAAGTGAGGATACAGATAAATCAACAATTATAGCTGGATCTTAAATAAATCCTCTTAGAAAGTGCCAGATCAAACAAGTCTAAGAAATAAGAAAGATATAGAGGAGGGATAAACAATATATTGTCTTCAGGTTTATGCATTATGTCATGGATTGAATTGTGTGCCCCGCAAAGTGCATGTAGATGTTTGGCTAGGCCATGATTCCTGGTACTGTGTGGTGTTCTTGTATGCTGTAAACCTTGCCTCTGTGATGTTATTGAGGGAGGATAGGTGACACTTTTATTGGTGGGGCAGAACTGAGATAGTAAGACTGCATTGTGCCTTGAGACAGTCTTTTGGGATATAAAGGAAAGGGAAGCAAGCAGAGAATGGGGGACCTCATGCCATCAGGGAAGGAGCAGTGCCAGGAGCACAGCACATCCTTTGGAAAGGACCCAGGGTCCCTGTGTCTCAGAAGCTCCTGATCCAGGGGAAGATTGATGACAAGAATCTTCTTCCAGAGCCAACAGAGAAAGCATTTCCTTGCAGCTAATGCCCTGCATTTGAACTTGTACCCTACTGGACTGTGACACAATAGAACTTCTCTTTTTTAAAGGTACACACTTGTGGTATTTCTGTTATTGCAGCACTAATTGACTGAGACTTATTTATTAAAATAAATGCGTCATCATGCATTCTATATTCTTTGGACTACAATGTATTGCAACTAGAAATTAAAAGCAAAAGCAAAGCTAGCTAAGTAAATAATTAAATGATCTGAGTGCCAGAAACTGAGAGCCATATTTAAAATTTATACCAAGATATTACATGTAAAACACAAATTCAAGAATTTTTTATTTTCTGTGTTAAGCCTGTCATCACTGACTGCATCTTTTTGTTTGATCTCCTGTAAATTTATTTAAAATAAAAAAACACACAAATGAAATTAAATTAAAAACATTAAAAACAAACACAATTAAAAACAAACAAAAGAAACCCTATCTCCTATTTACATGTAACTTGTATAGGTAAATGGAAGAGTTTTGGAAAACATGCAAAAATAAAGAACGCAGAGCTGCTCTCTTAACTTTGCTGTGATGACTGGACATGTGGAGTGATTGCAGCTACGTCCTCATCTGGGAGTGTCATCTTGAGGGTGGCCTCCCAAGTACCACAATGTCACATCAGAAACCACGAAGCACAGCAGGCAGTCAAGAGGAAGATAGTTATTTGTAGTATACAGGGTGCATTCTAGAGACCCTTTACAAGAACCCAGGAAATAGGGTAGGGCTGGAATCCCAGGTATTTTGCTCTGTGGATGATCACTATACCCCTCTGTTGTGTCATCTAGGTTGGTGTGGCTGGGGTAAATGTGGGTTACTTACTGATTGGAAACTTTTTAAGTGGGAGATCTAGGGTAACTGTAATCATCTGCACAACACGTATTGCAATGGGTATTGTGGGGTTTCCTGGAAACCCCGCTATCAGGTAAGAGATTCATTAGACAGTGTTCTGGGATCAACACCTATAGAAGGAAAGAAAAGAAAAGGAAGCAGGACTGGGTAGAGGCAGAAACTGGGCTGCGATGAAGATGCCACAGGGGAAAATGGTTCTACAGAAAGGAATGGCAGGACGATGCTGCTGGGAAGCTGTAGCACAGAGTCTGGTGCGTCTTCCGAAGACCCTTTCACCTGAATGTGACACTGAGGATGGAAGCATCCTTCCTGGTTTTTATTTTTTCCACTTGCAATGAAAGAAATGAAGGAAACCATCAATGTTTTAGATACTGCACGTTTCTTTTCATCTTTTGTATGTTAACTTTAAAGGAATTTAAAAATCCCAGGGAATAGTTTTGAACTTATTTTTAACCTGACTCTAGTGGGATGATTCAGAGGTAAAAAGGATAGTACCTTGCGACTTTCTAAAAGGCTCATTGCTAAGTCCTGCACTCACTTCCTTACTTCCTCCTTCTATGTAAACCCAAAGGACCGAAGGGAGACTAGAGAGGGGAAGCCCCATGTAAGGCTGGCGGCGTGATGTTGGCAAGAGAAGGACAGGGCAGGACAGACCCTTGACAGACCTTACGCGCAGACGGTGTTGCTGTTGCTCCACTTGGGGCTGCCTTGTTGGTGACGCTTTTATCTGCTCATTGTGCACAGCTAAGATGTGCACCTGCCTGTACAGACTCCAGCAGGTAGGGCCTCCCCCAGCTAGGACAGTCCATCTGCCACAGGACAGGGACTGAGCTCTTGGAGTGTTGGGCTGGATTGCTGGGACTCAGATACTAGCTTTACCTCCTGTGGGATGTGTGGTCTCTGGGCCTTACTGTTTTCATTTATAGAGTGAGGGTTGATAATAAGACTTCATAGATTTTTTGCTGAGAAGTGAGTGAGTTACACCTGCAAAATCACTTAGACTATAGTAAGTACTCAATGGATGCCAGCTGTTATTTGCCCTGTGACAACACTGCGTGTCTTCTCTATCTCCTGGTCTCCCTGTCTGACAGATAACTTTAGCCACATACAAATTTCCTCTGCACGTGAATCTCTTCCTTAGGCTTTAGGGTCAGAGCATATTTGGCCAATGCCTTTTCTGCTCAAGATTTTGCCCAGAGGTCTCTCTTTGACACCTTGACTCTCCTGAAAGAGGAATTTTTAGTAATATTTTAAAAAGGCAAGGATTAAATGGAAAGACTGTCAGGGGAAAAAAAAATAACAGAAACCAAGCCCATTGCCATCAAGTTGAGTCCAACCTTACAGGACAGAGTAGAACTGCCTCGTAGGATTTCCAGGGCCTGTGAAGCAGCTGTTGGGTTCAAACTGCTAACCTGTTGGTTAGCAGCTGAGTGCTTAATCATTGTACCACCAGGGCTCCTTAAGAACTACCCGTACTGAGCCGTATTTGGTGACAATCTACCTCTTGATAGGCCCTCAGAACTTGTTTTCCTTCTGCCCTTCCTGTCCCCCTTCAAGAAAGAGAAAGATCCAAGATGGAAAGCAGACTGGGGAGATGATACAAAAGTGATCCATTTTCACTGATTTCACTGAAGCAGAATGGAATAAAAGATATTAAAAACAAACCTGGGAGCCATTGATCTTGACTTCGTTTGACCTGCAAACTTAAAGCCAAGGATATGCACAAAAACCTATTTTAGTTTTCAGTGATAACTTTATACTTGCATTAACAATTGTATTATTTTGGGATGGAGTACTTTAATTAGACTGTAGATTTTTTTCCTTCTACAAAATGTGTACCAGTTAATTAGTTGGTTAATACTTATCGAACAAACATTTCAGGCCAGCATCTTCCTAATCACTGGGTATACAGCTATGAGTGAACAAAAATAGATGTCAAAGATGTCAGAATTTGTGTGGAGCTTATAGTCTAGTGACAGGATGAGACAACAAGCAGCTACATGTAGATCTTGTTGGGTAGTGATACGTGCTAAGACGGGAAAAATAAGGAGGGCGAGAGGACAGACAGCGACAGCTGTATGTGTGTGTGTGTGCTGGTTTGGATGGGGTGTTCTGGGAAGGCTTCTCTAAGAGGGTCTCACTTGAGCTGAGACTTAACCAGAGTATGGGAGTGAGACAGTGAGCAGCGTGGGTCTGGGCAGAGGACGGCTAAATGCTTGGCACTATTTCTTTATATTTATTGATACTGAGCCTTTGGTTTGACTGAAAAATGCTACTAACATTAAAATAACTTCAAGAAAAACATCATTTTTACGTCATTGCTGTAGAATGAAATTAGATAGAGAATACCTGGAGTTTCCTTGGAAACAAGATTTCCCACCATATGTACTTTGGTCATATCCTTAGCAAAATTATCATATTCAGCAAACCACTTTTCAGACGGTGCTGGTGATCATTACACCCCAAGGTTTATTTTCTGTGTTCTTTGTCTCACTTTTGGAAAGAGTAAAACATGGTGCCTTAGTCATCTAGTGCAGCTACAACAGAAGGCTGTAAGTGGCTGGCTTTAACAAGGGGGAATTTGTTTCCTCCCAGTAAAGTAGGCTAAGAGTCCAAATTCAGAATGTCACCTCCAGGGGAAGACTTCTTCTCTCTGTTGCCACTGGAGGAAGGTCTTTGTCTTCCAGCTCCCACTGGTTGAGTATTTTCTCAGGCACAGGGACCTCGGATCCAGAAGATGTGCTGTGCTCTCACCAGTGCTTTCTGGGTGGCACAGGGTCCTCAACTCTCTGCTTCCTTCCTTTCACTTTTATCCCAAGAGAGAAAGAAGGTGGTACTGGCCACAACCCAGGGAAGCTCCTTTTACTTTGGCTCAGGGATGGGACCTTAATAGGGGTTATAGTCCCACCCTAATCTTCATTAACATAAAATTACAATCACAGAATGAAAGCCAACCACATAATACAGGGAATCATGGCCTAGCCAAATTGATACACACATCGTTGGGGGGGACATAACTTAATCCATGACATGTGGTAACCAGGACTGACTAAGCCTTATTACTCAGAATATTTTTAAGTTTGGATGTGGAGATTCAGTGCCGAAAGCTTTTGTGTTTATTTGCAAAGGACATATCCTTGTCTTTTTTTTTCTTTTTTTAATGCTAGGATTCAGAATTGAAGTAACAAGCAGCAGCCATATTAGTACTATTTTTGCCCCTAGCAGTTCCTGTGACTTCTAAGGATTTTCTTGTTTTGTCTGCATGCAATCTTTTCCAAGGGGTTGCAAAGATCTGGGGTTTTGCTTGTCCCTTAAACTTACCTCCCTCTGGTGGCCACTTTAACACCTGAAAATCCCTATACCTTTTTATCAAAGTCCCCATAACAGAGACAGAGAGCCTGTTGAGTTGGATTTTTATTGTAAATTCTTTTTGTACATTTGTATCTTACTGTGTCCTAATTTCTCACTGTGTTTTTCTTAGTCATTCCAAACACATACAACATAAGACTAAATTTTTTTTTTGCTATATTGTTCATGTGTCTCTGACAGAGGGAATGCAATCATTTGGGAATGGATGGACCTGTTAGACTGGCAGCCCGACTCCTAGCGCTGTCTTTGGAGCAAGCTCCTGCCTGGCTTGTGCTGGACTTCATTTCAAGGCTCCTTCACCTTGCTGAAAGGAACTTTCAAAGGAACTCTGGTGTGGCACGGTGGTTAAGCTTTTGACCACTAACCAACAGGTTGTGGTTTGAACTCATCACCTGCTCAGTGGGAGAAAGATGCAGTCACCTGCTTCCATAAGGATTTACAAGGGGGCATTTTGTCCTGTAGAGTTGCTAAGAGTCAGGATCAAATTGACAGTGAAGGGTTTTTAGGCAACTAATTTCCAGTGGGTAAAATAACTTGTGCTGTCTCTTCTTGCCTTAGAATATCTGTTCTAACAGCTAGAAGAGAGGAACAAACCACTCTACATTTTCTGCTTTATGGCCACCAGCAGGGGGTTGAGAGTCAGAAGAGATGGAGGTGGAGGTGCTGGTAGAGGCAGAGGAGGTGACGACGATGGAGCTGGGGATGAATGACGTAGCAGAGGTGACCGTGCAGGTAGAGAAAGCAGTGAGGAGGTTACGGACGTGAAACGAGGAGCTGGTGGAGTTGGTCAGAGAGTAGTAATAGGTGGTGAAAATTATAGTTGAATATCGAGTAGAAGAGGCGGTGGAGGTAATGGAGATGACGGCGGAGTTAGGGGAGGTGGAGTCGTTGGTGACGGTGGCGGTAGAGGAGTTACGGCGGCAATGATGGTGGCTGAAGAAGGGAAAGTGGCGGTTGTGGAGGTGGAGGAGGAGGTGGCCGAGGACGTGAAGGTGGTGGAGCTGGTGAAGGTGTTTGGGTTACGTAAACATGCAATACAAGACATACTGAAATAAGTATAGCAATAAATGAAAGAGAAAACATCTGTGTGTAATACTTTTTAAAAAAAGTTCCTGCACAAATCTCTCAGATACTTTTCTTACTGATTCCATAAATACATGCCTATGAGTCTAAAATTGTTATTTTCTTAAGTGAGTCAGACAGTAATGCTCATTCATTCTCACTCTTACTGAATGACTTCTGAGTGCCAGGCTGTGCCACACATGAGCAATCAAAACCAAAAAAGACTTAGCTGTTGTTTTCATAGAGGAAACAGATCTGTAACAGATACTTAGAATACAGTGACATTAAGTACAGTCATAAAGATATAAGCAAACTGAAGGAATGATAAATAATCGTAGCAGGTAGTGTTGGGGTCAAAGAAGTTTTCCCAGAACTTGAGGCTGAAAGAATGAGAGATTAGCTGGGCCAAGGTGAAAATAAGTGTCAGGAGAAAAAAATGAGGAAGTGAGAAACAATACGTGGCAAATATACAGGACTTTCAGTGACTTTCTAACTTTGACTTTCCTTTCCATCTACCTGAGTATGTACAACTCTTTGGATTATACTGGGATTTAGATTCAGGTCTGAAAGCATCAGTGGCTGTAAAAACTAAATCTTAAGTGGAATTGGGGTCTCTGGTGCTTAGAGGTGAGTTATTCAAAAGCAGAGAAAATAAAGGTGAGCCTCAGAGCTGGTGCCACTAGCATCATCACCCTACCCATGGAATTAAGAAGACAGAATTTGAATAGCCTGTTTCAGAGGAAGCAAGGCAGGGCAAACAGTATTTAACCTGGGACGGGTGGACAGGCATGAGTATCTATTCTGGCAGCTGAGTTGCTCACCCAGAGAAGATCCGGTATCCAAGAAAAGAGTCAGGCAAAACCAAGAGTCACTTATTAGTCTCTTTAAAAAATGGAACACGCCAAGGTGGAGAAGATACATTGACTCTTGTACTAACTTGGATTATACTCCTAAATACACGTTTATCCAGAAATGGAAAACCACAAAATTTCTTACTCTCAAAAACCACAATACACTCATATATCCTCGAACCAATTTAAAAAAATATTTTAAAGAGCCAACAGATGCATGCAGGTTGTTGACTGTATGGCCCAACAGAAATGGATAGAATATATTTGAATAGAGAGTTTCTAAAGTTGTTTTTTTAAAAAGAAAACTTATAAAAGTCTGTGAAATAGATTTTGGAGAACTGGTTTCCTGGAATGAATACCACAAATGACTACCCCAGACATGAAGAGAAATCGTTGACCCATTTCCCTGCACTTGTGTTGACAGCGCTAGTTCATGGTGTCTACACAGAGAAAAAAGGGAAATACCCAAGGAGAACTGGACAAACTTGGTCCTATTTATACAGAACTTACAAATTAGAGAAGGCACTCACCTATCCAGAAGACTTGGTGTCTTTGCCCACCTACCCTGGAAAGCAGGATGGGAACTGCACCAAATAAGGTATCAGAACTGACCTTTGAACCACACTAAATTCATTTTCGGGCTTATTCTTTTCAAATAGCAATTGGGCTTGTGACTATTGTGGTTCAGCCATCTGCAGCCCATGTTTATAATTGCTCATGCCATCACTGTCTCTGAAATTTTCACAGTTAATATTATTAATGGGTGGATATATGATTTCCTGGGTGGTTTGATTAATTTTTCTGGTCTGTTTTGATAATACAGTGTCTACCTACAGTACCAAGAGGCTTTTATTGGCATTTTGAATCTTTGCTTAGGAGGTAACAGAACCTGGTTGCCTTTCAGAAACAGAATTCTGTTTAATTTGCAAAAACTGTTTATAAATTCTAACTACTAGCTCAGGCTCTCTTGCCTGCCTTACAAAAGCAGCTTTAAGGAAATAAAGCATTTGGGGCCTAATGGGAAAGATTCCAGGCTTGTGCTGCCAAATCTCTTGAGTTATCCAGGCTCCCACCTGAGATTATGGGATTTTCTTTTAAGAAGTTGGAGGGAGGGATAGGTCCCATCTGACACACAGATGAGAGCATAAATAGACTTACCTGTTTTTCAAAGATAATGGTGAGTTACGAAACAAATCTAAGTAAGTAGCAAATTACAAAAGAGATTTTATGTCTCTGCCTTAGGGCACGTAATTTTAAGCCCTCAAGTAATTTCTGATGGACCAGCTGACCGTACCAGGACAATTATTTAATAAATCCCAGAGAGGTGATGGTAGGAATTAGATCATGGATTATAGATTCTTAGAACTAGAAAGGACTTTAGAGATTTTCTAGACAAATCTTTTTACTTTATAGTTGAGGAAACTGAGGCCCAGAGAAGCTCAGATATACCTCTCACAACGTGCATGAACCCTGAAAACTTCATGCTGAGCAAAATAAGCCAGTTGTAGTAGGAAAAACAGTGTAGGATCTCATTTACATAGAATAAGCAAATATATATATGGGTAACCATGGGTGGGGAGTGCGAAAGTTTGCAAAGGAAGGAGGAAAGGAAGAGTTTTTGCTCAGAGGAGCAATGAGCTTAGGTTAATGGAGGTGCACTAATTTGAGAAAGGATACCAACTGTGGTTGTACAACATGAAGAATCAACATCTCAGAATTATACATGCAGAAATTGTTGAATTGGTGAATGTGTGCTGTATGTATTTTTGACACCATAATATTTAAAAAAAAAAAAAAAAAGCTCAGCTATTTCAGTGATTTTTATGGCGATAGAAGCCCAAGTGTTCTGGTTCTGAGTGCTGTGTCCTCATGTGTGGTGACCTTCAACTTGATCTCAAAGTAATGAATCTGCTGCTCTCATTGTGACTGTTCCCCAGAACATGTATTATGGTGATATCTGACTCCTCACAGCTACTCCTGCTTTTCACAGGTGACAGAACGCTTTGCTCTCGTTTATTTTGGCCACACCCCTGCTAAGTAGATAACATAGTCTGTATTGATGCACCCACGAAACCTAGGTTCTGCCATCAGTCAGTCTAGATTTTGGGAACTTGTTCTCAGGTGCTTTCCACCTAAAACTCCCTCTACTTGGGCTTCTTTCTCTAGCTGGGGTAAGAAGTTGTCTGATTTAGAATTTCTGCTTTGATGAGGTCTTGGTCAAAGTGGTCAAACTCTGTCGCCTTTCGTGTCTTGCCTGTAAGAAAAATAATAATTTTCAGGAGTTTGCTTCAAACAGAGCCCTGGCTGCAAATGGGCATTTAACAAAGTTTTATTCTTTCCTTTGCTTTTTTGTCATAGAATTTCTCTCTATTGCTGGTTTCTGATTAGTCCAAGAAAGATTATTTTCATTGCTTTTTCTGTTTGTGAATATAATACATCTTCATTGTAAACAATCAAATAATGCTGAAAATCATGAAGAAGAAAGTCCTTGAACACCTACCATCCAGAGATAACTATTCTGCATAATTTTGTACCATTCTTCTAGCCATCTCTCCATTTGTCTATGTCTGTCTCAGTTTCTTAGTGCTGCTATAACAGAAATACCACAAGAACAGAAGTTTAGTCTCTCACAGTTTAGAAGGTTAACAGTCTGAATGGAGAGCACCAGCTCTAAGGGAAGGCTCTCTCTCTTTATCTCTAAACTCACTACCATCGAGTTGATTCTGACTCATAGCAACTCTATAGGACAGAGCTGAACTACCCAGTAGAGTTTCCAGGAAATACCTGGTAGGTCTGAACTGACGACTTTTTGTGCCGTAGCACTTAACTACTAGGCCACCAGAGTTTCCACTGTCTCTTCTCTGTGGGAAAATTTTTGTCTCAGTTTTCTCTAGCTGGCTATCCTTGGACTTCTTAGGTTTGTAGTCTGGTCTGCTTCCATCATCTTCAGATAGCATAGTTCTTTCTCTGTGTTTTATTTTGTGCCCAATCTGCTCTTTCATATTTCAAAAGTGATTGGTTTAAGACATACACTGCATTGATATGACCTCATCAGTGTCACAAAGAAAAGCTTATTCTCCAATGGGATTACATCTTTGTCATTAGTCATCTAGGGCTGCTTTAACAAAAATATCACAAGTGGATGCCTTTAAAAAGAGAAACTGTATTTCGTCCCAGTCCAGTACATTAGAAATCCAAACTCAGAGTGGCTGCTCCAGGAGGAGGCTTTCTCTGCTGGCTCTGGAGGAAGGTCCTTGTCATCAGTCTTCTCCTGGACTGGGAGCTTCTGAAGCATAGTAACCCCGGGCCCCTTCCAAAGGATCCTCTCTTCTCTCTGTACTGCTTCTTGGTTGTATAAGGTCCCCAAATCTCTCAAGTACCTGTTTTCTTTTGTATCTCAAGAGATTGCCTCAAGACACAATACAATCTTACACACTGAGTCCTGACCCACAAACACAACTGCTGCCCATCCTCATAAACATCATAGAGGCAGGGTTTACAACATATAGAAACATCATACAGTACCAGGAATCATAGCCTAACCAAATGGCGACACACATTTTTGGGGGGATACAATTCAATCCATGACAATCTACAAGTATAGGGACTAGTGTGTACAGCACATATTTTTTTGGGACACAATTTAATCTATAAGAATGCCTATAAATTTACAATTTTACATAAGACAAACCATAATGTAAGCACCCATTTGTAATCTACTTTTTTCCACTCAAAGAAAATGCTGATTGATATCTTTTGCCAACTCTGGAGGGATTTTTAGTTCCAAATATAATTAAAAATGTTGGACACAGTTGATACTATCTTATTTCACAGATTGAAAACTTCACTAAGACGTAATTAAAACTCTCTTCTCCAAAATTTTCCATTTTGCTTTATTTTTCCAAATAGGAGAGTATATGCTACTGAGTGTATACTCTACCATTCACAGAGTTGGAAAAAGGTATAAGATTTGTCAGCCCTGGCAGTCTTCTGCTTTTATTTACCCCAACAAAAGCCAGGGTAAACAAAGACATCTCTTCCAATAGTCCCCTATGTGGTTCCTTAAGTCCTCTGAGTTTGCTCCTCCCTTCATTTTTCATGGGATTAACCCACTGAGGGAATATCTGGTGAAGTAGTGGTTAAGTGCTACAGCTGCTAACCAAGAGGTCGGCAGTTCAAATCTGCCAGGAGCTTCTTGGAAGTGCTATGCGCAGTTCTGCTCTGTCTGTAGGGTCACTGTGAGTTGGAACCGACCTGACAGCAATGGGTGAACTCACTGAGGAGGTACAGCTTGTGTGTAAGTCAGTCCATTGAGTCTGTTAGGAAATCACTGTTTTTGTTTGGACTGATCTCCTTGATTGTGTAGTGGTCTGCCATTGTGAGACAGGCTGACAGGCTGACATTAGCCTTGCTCTGTCCTTCACTGGCCTCCTGCCTGGTCCATACTCCCTGACTCACTGGCCCACGTGCTCTGGTCATGGTGATAGGTGTAGTGATTTGTTGCCAAGCATAAGGAAGACATGCAAACCAAGGGTTACCATCTAATACTGCTGTTAGCCCACTGACATGAGTGCCTGTGAATAGAAACTAGAGATAATTGAAAGTCTTTAGGTATTAGAATTTGCAGAACATAACCAGCAGGTAAAACGTTTTAGTGTTGTACCTTTAACTAAGAATATCATACCTCCATGAGGAAAAGTCCCACCTGTCAAGGGAGTATGTTAATTTTCATTAGATTCCAGCTCACTAGGCTAATGTGAAAGTAATCGTATGCTTTGATGTTTTGGGATTACAATTGGCCATTGAAAAATATCATATTTAGGCTGTTTTCTGTTTTGTCATAATTGGACCAAGCACTGTTCCAGAATCAATAAATTTAGGCTTCTTTCTACCCTCCCTTCTACCCATCATGGGAATCTATACTGTTTCAGTTGTGTACTGAGGTGGGTGTTTGTTGAGCACATCCATGACCACTCAATAATCTTTGTTTCTGTGTGTTTGCTTATTTTATGCAAGTGAGATCCTATACTGTTTTTCCCCTTGCAAGTGACTTATTTTGCTCAGCATGAAGTTTTCAAGGTTCATCTATGTTGTGGCATGATTTAGGGCTTAATTTCCCTTTATGGGTGAGTAATATTACATTATATATGTATAATATTACATTGTATATATGCATATATGTGTGTTTATGTTGTATGTATATATATATATGTTATATGTACACATACATGCATCTATGTATATATTGTATGTGTATATACATAATATATAATACATAATATTTCCAGCCAGCCAAGTGCTGTCAAATGTATATATAAGGAGATATATATATGTGTATATATATATATATATGTATACATACACATATGGCACTTTTTGTTGATCCACTCATCTGTTGTTGGACATTTAGATTGTTTCTAACTTTTGACTGTTGTGAAAAGTATGGCAGTGAACATGTATCTGACTTTCTTGTGCTAGATTTCTATCACAACTTGAGACTGCTTTGATATGGTTTCATTAAGAATGTTGATGAGTTTGAAGTAAACAATGGAATGGGGTAAGATAAAGATATCTTCAAATATTCAAATTCTCAAAATAATTATTTATATGTCATTTCTCAGAAGGTCACTGCAGATGATTTATGTGAAAGTAAAGGTGTAAACCAAGAAAGAGGAAGATATGAGACACAGTTAAAGTAATTCCCAGTAGGAAGGTGAAGGGAGACCCCAGGAAGATGGTGAGTATACCAGGTGCAGAGGGGCTGAGCAGATTGCAAAGCTCCAGGACGTGCTCCTTCAGGAAGAGGAAATTAATAGGCTGTCTCATGTACTGTATGTGTTGTGAGGCAATTGAGACAACTGGAAAATGCAGGCATTAAGTTAGTGATACAAACATAGAAAACGAAGTACATGAAGGCAACAAGATGATTAGTAATTTCAGGGAAAATATGAAGTTGTAGAGAAAAGTAAATGTAATGATAGTTAAATTGTCATTCACTTGTGAGTATCACTTATGTGGTAATGATATTATAAACTTCAAATACTAGTCTGTCTAAAATTATGGTAATCTAACTATGTTGGAAAGATGAGAAGATGGGAAGAATGTATGGATATGGTGGTGGTGGTCAATAAAAGAAAGAAAATAAAGTCTTTAATTTTTGTAGTAGGAAGTCAATAAACGCCTCAAACAGGAAGAAGAAAAAAAAAGTAGTAAGATTATGAGGATAGTATTTACAGATACAGAGACAGTTTCAGATAATTGGTGGGAAAAGATTTTAAAGTAACTTATCTCATGGTATGAGGCTGAGGGAGATAAAGAGCTATCATCTTTTTGTAACGAACCTTGTCGAATTATTTAACTATGATACTACAAGCATGCCTATTTTTGATGAAAAAAATAAAACAATAAAAAGAAGATCAGTTAAATAACTAAAACTATTCATATACTCTATACAGCCACTGATAATTAATTGGAATTGGCAAATAAAACTAAGCTATCCTTATTTGAGGCAAGCACACTCTAAGGATGGGAAAATCACTGTTTTGAGTATCTTCAATGCACTGACTGTTAAGAAGAAAACTTTTTGGAGTTGAACTGATTTTAAATTGAGTGTTGTCACTGTAAGCCGTTTGGGACAAAAGCTATATAGTACCATTTGCTCTTTTCATTGTGGGAAGCAAAGGGGACCAGTCAGGGGAAGAGGCAAGGGACTGTCTTTCCAGCTAATAAGAAATAGATTTAATTTTAGACTTGCAAGATGTCCAGCTCCAGGGTGATCAGCCAAGGCTGGGAGAAAAAGGCAAGTACTACAGATCTGGGCAGATGGAATCCAAGGGCTTGGTAGTTAGAAAGATGGGAAGACAAGCATACGTGAGCAGACCTCAGCTCTGATCCTAAGGGGGTGGGATTTCATGGGCCATAGGTGTTGCTCAGAGTCCAAAGCAGGTAAAGACCTGTAGATATCCCGATCTCTCTGTCCTTTGCGTGTCATCTCTTTAATCATTACAGCTGGATTGTTTTACATTCCTTTATACGTTCAGCCCTGGCTTCTGGGACCAGTCTTAGAATGTTGCTAGTTGCCTTCAGGTTGGCTCTGACTCATAGCAACTTTACGTATAGCTGTACGATCATCTTCATGATCGTGCGTGGAGTTTGACAATAAATTTTGAACTTATTGTCTTGGCCGCTGTGTGAATCTAAATCACCAAGGGCCTCCCATACCTCAGCTAGCCCTTTACTTTATCCGCCATAATGTTCTTTTTTAGTGATTGGTCTTTTTCTGACAGTGTGCCCACAGTAAGCAAGCTGACATCTTGCCATCCTTGCTTCTAAGGAGTATTCTGATCGTGTTTCTTCTAAATATGATTTGTTCATTCTTCTAGAAGACCACGGTATATTCAACATTCTTTGCCAACACTTTAATTTGACTGTAAGTCCTAGATTAGCAGCCCACTAATCTGGCTCTGTTATTCTTTTTGGACAGTTGTTTATGTTGGTAACACAACTGGATCCATCTTATACCTCAGTTTTCCAGTAACTGGCTGCTTTACCCTGAATCCTGGTTTCCCTTGGTTATTTTCTGTGTTCTTGTTGATTGATCTCTTAGATGCCAACCGCATAGTAATCTACTTTGTTCCAATAGGGACAGAAAATGTGTGTCACAGACCTTTTGTTTCTACCCAATGTGTTGTGTCTCTTCTTTCTTTTCCCTATGTAGACTGATTATCTAGCCCCAGGGCAATTTTTGTATCCAGGTCTTTGTCTGTCAGTCTTTTGGAAACCAAATTCTGGCCTTATTCCCCTACTAATAATATTATTAATAAATAAACATTTATTGAACATTTTCAATCAGCGTATTTGGAATTTTCCAAATACGGTACTAAGTCTTAGAGCTCCCTGAGGTTGTAGCTATAATTAGCAACATCATTTTGTAGATGAATAAACCATAGTTTAAAGATATGAAGGGACTTGCTTTAAAAGAATGGAGCTGAGATTCAACACAGGTAGTCTGATTTCAGTCCCAGGCTCTTACCCATGAGAATCATTCATTGCCTTCTGTAGTCTTTGTTCAAATTTCAGAATCTACCTGTATTTGAAGACATGGCCTTCCCTGACTCAGTTTGTCTTTGTGTCTGAACCTGGATTTGGTAGCAGGTGAAGAGCCTGCTTCTACTTGAGACAGATGTACCTATGTCTTCACAAGACTGTTTGCTTCTATGAAGTTCCCAGTGATTCTGTCAGTTCACCTAATGGCCTAACGCTCCAGGGCAGTAGTTCTCAAAGTGTGGTCCCCAGACCAGAGGTATCAGCATCACCTGTGAATTTGTTAGAAGTGCAAATTTTCAGTTTCTACTTCAGACCAATGTACAAAACAGACAAACAAGCAAACTTGAGGATAGGTCTCAGCACGCTGAGTCTCTGAATCAGGCTTCCAGGTGATTTTGTACACTCTACAATATAGGAACCAGTGTCCTAGGATTATGACCAGAGGAGTCAGATAGGCTTAAGTTTCTGCTTAGGCTGTTTGTTAAATGTACTTAAACGTCTCTAGGAAAATGAAGACCATGAAGATGTGTGTAGGGTTACCCTGAAACATGTCATGGATTGAACTGTGTTCTCCTAAAATATCTGTCAACTCGGCCAGGTCATGATTCCCACTATTATATGATTGTCTACTATTTTGTGTTGTAAATCCTATTAGCATAGTGTAATAAGATGAATTAGTTGAAGTTAAATTGATGAAATTTACGAGATTAGATGGTATTTTGAGCTAATCTCTTTTGAGATATAAAAGAGAGAAGCAAATAGAGAGACACGAGAACCTCATACCATCAAGAAAGTAGTGACGGCAGCAGAGCCAGGGTTCCTGCTCAGAAAAGCTCCTCAACCAGGAGACGACTGATGACACAGACCTTCCTCCAAGGCTGATACAAAGAGAAAGCCTTCTCCTAGGGCTGAGGCCCTCAATTTGGACTTGGAGCCTACTAGACTGTGAAAGAAGAAATTTCTCTTTGTTAAAGCCATTTGCTTGTGGGATTTCTGTTATAGTGGCGATAGATGACTAAGACCCCAACCGAGTGTGTTCCTCCACCATCCTTATCCCATTGAGAACAGAAAATGGAAGGAAAACTTGTGAGAAATCACTTTAATATCTAATCCAGTACCATGGAGTCCTAAAGAAATCGTGTCGGATGACTGTTATGAAGTGTAGCTGGGAGAAAGTAGAGTCATGTAAGAGAAATGCTGCAGGTCAAGATAGACAGGAAAAAGTCAGATGTCATTGTTCCGGAAAGCTCAAGAAAGCCTAGATTCGCATACTGATATTTTGGTGCTTAAACCCCCCAGGTGTCTTTCTGTTAAAACCTGACTTATCTCACCTGTAGCTGCTTGACATACCCTTACGGAGAAATAGTGGTAATCACGGTACTTGTTCAAGGGGAAGATATGAGGAAATGGCTGGAAACGCAACTTACTCTACTCTTAATACAGTATAAAATCCATTACCATGTGGTTGATTTCAACTCACAGTGACCTTGAAGGACAGAGTAGAACTGCCCCATAGGTTTCCAAGCAGCGGCTGGTGGATTTGAACTGTCAATCTTTTGGTCAGCAGCCAAGCTATTAACCACTCTGCATTGGAGTAGTTATTAAATTTATCATATATATTTTTTCTTTTACATAGTCCACTGTTCTAATATATGTATAAAAATAAAACTGCCCACTCCTCCATCTTTCTAATATTTTAAATGTGACCAGTGCCTATTGTTGGTATGTTTTGTACACATTTCAGGGTGTTTGGCACCGGCTCCGTGCCTGAGAGAATACTCGCGTGTAAGTCCTGTCCCTGAGTATAATGCCAGGGCTTATGCAAGCCTTTGAACATGAAGCTTGCTGCTACTGCCTGAGTGCCTTTCTGAGCCAGGCATCTGTGATTGATGATGGGAGAGAGTAAATAAATTTCAGTAAGTATAGATGAGAGTGGATCAGGACAGTAAGTGTTTACTCTGTACAATCAATGGGCATTATTTTAAAGGAGATTAAAATTTCCTGGACTTAATCCTCCTACTAGACTGGCGTAGGTGGCAGAGGATGAGTTAGTGTTTTCTCGGGGGAGGTGGTGAGAACAGCATCTGTGCCTTGCGAGTTAAAGCATGTGGCGAAAAAAACAGTTTAGAAACTTGTTCAGTTTGGAAATCAACTTTCCAATGAAATATGGGCTTGTAGGGTTATGAAGAGGAGGAAGGTAGTTCTGAACAGCAGATGTGTTTGCAGATTGGAAGTGACACAGCTTTGTTTCTCCCTGGTAACATTCTTGGGCTTTGTCATGGTTCTTTGTTTTACAGGTCATGTAATAGAGTAAGATGTTTGATGAAGGCTGGTGCTGGGATTTTGAGCTTGCTAATACCTCTAGAGTGTTCGCTCTCCCAGTAGTGAGCTGAAATCTGAAACCTAACTTTTCTTAGAACTTGGTGATTTTCCTCCTGATGCTAGAAAAACTGTCATTCTTAAGATAGTGTCAGCCTCTTAAGAGGAGAAAGCTTGATTTTACCTTTGGTACCTCTGTTCTGGAAAAAAAGTGTTGAGTGTTCGTCTGTCATTTGGAAGAACAACTAAGTTTTGCGTGTCTTTTAGCAAAGTAAAGATTTCTAGACATCTGTATTTCTTTGGGAGAAATCTTTTCTCTGCTTGGATTTAAACTGTCTTTTGCCTTATATGGAAATCATGGTGACATAGTGGTTAAGTGCTACATCTGTTAACCAAACGATCTGCAGTTCAAAACTGCCAGGCACTCCCTCGAAACTCTATGGAGCAGTTCTACTGTGTCCTATAGGGCCACTGTGAGTTAGAATTGACTTGATGTCAGTGGGTCTGGATTTTTTGGTTTATGTCTTCTATCAGGAGCCCTGGTGGCACAGGGTTAAGCACTTGGCTGCTAATCAAAAGGCTGGTGGTTCAAACCTACGCACTGGCTCCGCAGGAGAATGATCTGGCAATATTCTCCCATAAAGGTTACAGCCTGAAAAACTATATGAGGCAATTCTGTGGTGTCACATGGGGTTGCTCTGAGTCCAAATTTACTTGGCAGCACCTAACAATGATATGCCTTATATCAAAGGCCCTGGGTGGCTGAAATGCTTTGCATTTGACTCCTACAGGGTCTCTGTGAGACAGAATCAACATGATGGCAATGGGTTTTACTAGCCAACTATTAACTTAAAAGTTGGGGTTGGAACCTTCCCGGCAGTGCTATGGGAGAAAGCCTGGCAATCTGTTTCCAAGAAGTTTGCAGCTCAGGAAACTCTATGAGGCAGTTCAGAATCGACTCAGTGGCAATGGGCAACAGGATGCCTTATATTAGGAGCTCGAAAATCTGGCCTACTACGTGTTTTTGTAAATAAAGTTTTATTGGAACCAGCCATGCTCCTTCATTTGCATTTTGTCTATGGCTGCTTTTGTACTATAATGGTGAATAGCTGTGACAGAGACCATGTGGCCCTTAAAGCCTAAAATACTTGCTATCTGGTCCTTCATGTATTTGTTGACCCCTGCCTTGTGTCATTGCATGCTGTTGTGTTTTCTGTCTTACTTAAACAGTTATTCGCATACTTTGGAATCAGAGATCACAAAATTCACAAGAAAGATATACGTGACTGAATTTCCTATCATACTTATAAAGAAACTGAAAACCACCTGAACTTGGCTTTGCATCAGTTGTACTGGCTGTACTTTTGATGTCTCACATGTGGTGCTCTTCCAGATTGAATACCTTGAGTTATTAGTACTGGGATATTATTTTCTGATGCAGTTGTCTCATGGACCATACCAGAAGTCAGGACCAGACTTCACCCTGTGCCGTGTGGGCGGGCACAAGTGAATTTCCCCTGAAGGGAGTGGATATTCTTAGTGTCAGTCATCCTGGGAAGAGGGTAATTCTGAGATAGTGCAAGAAGACTCAAGAAGCATCCCTTCGGCTAAGATGAAAGAGAAACTTCCTCTGCTATTTCATGTCATTGAAGAGGTTGGGTGTGGTTCTGAGGAGAGCAGAAGGGCTCAGGAGCACTTCTTTTGTGGTGAGGTAGTATTGTCATTGCCCCTTTTTAAGCACACACGAGACAGCATCCTGAAGATCCCTCAGAAATATCTGAATGACATTGCATTGGTGCCTGATGGTGTACTGAGGATCTAGACTTTTGCGTCAACATTATTGATGGCCTGTCCGATAGCCAACATCTTCTTTTTCTTTATTGATCGTACCATGATTAGATGACAAAGTAACCATCGCTTTGAGGAGAAAGGCTGGGCCCTTGATCAATCTTAGTTTATCAAGGTCATTCCATCCTCCTGCTGACAAAAGGATGTGCATATGAAGTAATTCTTGTTGATGAGAAATAAAGTGATGTTGTCTGCATCACTTGTATGACAGGTTTCCTTGCTTTTAAAAATGAGAAGCACAGACACAGATTCCAACTCATGGTGACCATATAGGACACACTAGAACTGCTCCACAGAATTTCTAAGGAGCACCTGGTGGATTCAAACTGCCAACCTTTTGGTTAGCAGTCATAGCACTTAGCTGCTACACCCACCAGGGTTTCCAAAACCACTGCCTTCAAGTTGATTCCAACTCACTGTGACTCTATAGCACAGAGCTGCCCCTTAGAGTGTCCTGGTGGATCTGAACTGCTGACCTTCTGGTTACCAGCCATAGCACTTAATCACCATGTCCCGAGGGTTTGTATACGACTCCCACATTGTGGATGTAGCTATGAGAAGATAGGATCCCAAGAGCTGCTGCAGTCCATCTTGCAATATAGGGGGAGTTGCCAACATGCTGATGATGGCAGAGCAGAAGATGGCAAGACCCTGAACTCCGGTTGGCATCTAGAGCTGCTGAGTCACACATAGGTGGAATCACATGACATGAGATGTGAGAAAATAAATCTTATTGCTTAAGCCACTTCTTACTGACTCTTGTGTGAATTGTAGCCAAATGATACTCTTGAGTACTTAGTGAAATGCAAGGACTGCCAATTAAGTTCATGAACTCATCTTAGAAAAAGTACTACGTACTTCATTGCTGAATATCACTATAGTCACCTTCTAAGTACTCTCTTTGGGAAGCTATGCACTGATACCAGTGCCTTGTCCACCCTTCAAAGCAATTTTGGAACTCTTTTTCTGGAATGGCCATCAGAGCTTTTGTGATATATACCCTTGATGTCCTGAATGTTATCTAAATGCTTTCCTTTCAATATTTCCTTTCTCTTTGGGTAAAGAAAAGTCATAGGGGACCAGATCAGGTGAGTAGGGAGGGTGTTCCAATACAGTTATTTGTTTGCTGGCTAAAACCTCCCCTCACAGACCTAACTTGCCACCTTGCCTTTGTGTGCAATGGCTGTTCCAGAAAGAATTCCAAAATCGCTTTGAAGGGTAGACTAGGCTGGCATCAGTGCAAAGCATCCCAGGGGGAGTACTTCAAAGGTGACTGTAGTGATATTCAGCAATGAGGTATGTAGCGCTTAGAACAATTAAGTTCATGGTCTTAATTGCCAGACCTCATATAACCTTAGAAAGAGTCAATATATTTTTAAAATGTATCCGTGCAAGCATAGTTACAATTCTTATCACTAAGTAGTTAAATACAATTAAAATAGAGAAATTCAATGAATCTGAATAATAGCATATGTGTCAAAAAATTTTTTTATTTGTAAGCCACCCAAGTGCTGTCGAGTTGGATCCAACTCATGGCGACTTTATTTGTAAGAAGTTCAGAGAATTACAGCTTTTAACTTTAGCAAGGCCAATTACTTTAGGCCAGTAACATTAGCAAGGCCAGGAGCAAGAACATTTGAGTGTGAATTGGTGGAGGGCTTCATCTTCCTGTACCATGAATTGTGTAGCTAACTGCATAGCCCTGGATAGCATTTGGGATGATTTAAAATATATGTATACATATATATATAATCTGTATTACAAAACATTTGCCATTTCAACATTTTCACATGTACAGTTCCATGACATTAAGGATGATTTTTTAAAACCCATCATGTTATAGAGATTTAATTTTGGATCCCTGTTTGTTGGAAGCATACCAAAGAGATCATGGAGAAAGTTGAGTGCAAAGGAAAGAACATAGGCTTTTACAGTCAACCAGACATGGACTCCCACTGGGATTTCTAGCTTGAGAGTCAGGATAGTGAGGTAATTCAGGGCAGTGACCAACCCAGTTCTACCATTTACTTGGTATTAGTCTTAATCATCTAGTACTGGTCTTCCAGAAACATCACAGGTGGATGGCTTTAACAAAGAGAAATTTATTCTCTCACAGTCCAGTAGGCTACAGGTCCAAATTCAAAGCATCAGCTGCATGGGAGGACTTTCTCTCTCTGTCGGCTCTGGAGGAAGGTCCTTGTGATGCATCAGTCCTTGATTGGCCTGGGAGCATCTCAGCACAGGAACCTCAGGTCCAATGGATGCTCTCTGCTCCTGGCATTGCTTTCTTGGATGTCCCCTTGTCTGTTTGCTCACTTGTCCCTTCTATGTCTCAAAAGAGACTGGCTGAAGGTACTATTCAATTTCATAGATGTCAGTGTAACTGCCACTAATCCATCTTATTAATCTGTAGAGATAGAATTTACAATTAATAGGAAAATACCATCAACTGGCAAAATGATGGACAGTCATACAGTTCTGGAAATCATGGCCCAGCCAAATTGAAACATACATTTTTGGGGGAACATAATTCAATCTGTGACAGTATCTAACATGGGTTAGTAGTGCCTACTTCACAGGGTTGTTGTGAAGATGAAATACCTTAATATACGTTGATGTTTTTAGAACAGCTTCAATACAATGGTTGCGACTATCATTCTACTACTACTGGCCTGTAATCTTGGGCAAGTAAATTAACTTCTCTAGACTGAGTTTCTTTACCTGTAAAATTAAGTTAATAACAATTTCATATGGGTACTGGAATTAACATATGTAAAACCTTTAGGCCAATTTCTCGTATGTAATAGAAGCTCTTGTAAGAAAACGTTATTTTAAAAAATGTCGTTAGTAACCTCCACCATATTTACCGAGATACCTTTGGGGTCTTGCAGAGACTTAAATGGAAAGTTGCTGTTAGACTGTAGTGGGCCCAGCACTGTGATGTTAGTGCTGGGGACACACAGAACTGAAAGGACCTCCAAAACCAGTTTCTCTGCTCTACTTTGAGGTCATGAAAGCTCCTGTTCTCAGACCATTTTGATTTCCATCAGATGTATCTTCCCAGAACAAGTGTTTCTGACTCAGTTACTTGGCCACTATCTTTGTGATCACTGAAGGGAAGAGTCAAATTTGAAGCTTCTTTTTAACCAGGCCTCCAGTTGTGACTTTTGTGAACTTTGAGACCCAGTGAGGGATCTTGATAATATTTGTTAGGATCTTGTAACTGACATGGAGGAAACTGGAGCGCATTATGCTGATGCATAATGAGTCAGTGAAATGAGTCAGTCAGAGAGACAAGTGTTGTGTGAGATCACTGCTATGAAAACTCATGAAAAGGTTCCACAAAGAGAGAAACAATCTTTGATGGTTACCAGGGAAGAAAGAGGTGGGATGGAAAAACCCTGTTTTCTTTTTATCTTTTTCTTTGTTGATGGATTTTGTATTTGCTGAGACTTCATTTTTTTCTTGTCTTTTATTTTGATATATAGGATAGATAATTTTCTTTGTGGTTACCTTAATGTTTACCCATTTTTCTAAGTTTAAACCAGTCTCTAATTTCTTTATAATGTGTTATCTTCCTCTCCAAGTGGAAGATCTATGACTATGTTTTTTTTTTTTGGAGTCTTCTTTATCTGTTATTGTGTTTACATAATGACATTTTTGTTTCCCTACTGTTTTGTTTTGATTTATCTTTGTGTCCAGTTACTCTGTTCTGCAATGTAGTCTTGGATTGTTACCTGATGTTATTGATTTTCTAACCAAAGGACTCTTTTTAGTATTTCTTATAATTTTGGTTTGTTTTTTGCAAACTCCCTAAATTTCTTTTTGTCTGGAAATATCCACATTTTGCCATCATGCTTGAGAAACAGTTTTATTGGATGTATAATTCTTGGCTGGCAATTGTTTTCCTTCAAGAAAAGCAGTCATTCTACTGCTTTCTTGTCTGTATGGTGTCTGCTGAGTAGTCCAAGCTCAGTCTTACTGGCTCTCCTTTGTAGATTATTTTTCGTTTATCCCTAGCCACTTTTAAAATTGTCTCTTTAGTTTTGGCAAGTGTGATTAAAATATGCATTGGCATTTTTATTTTGGGATCTACTTTCTATGGAATTTGATGAGTTTCTTAAATACTTATTTTCTCATCTTTTATAACATCTGGGAAGTTTTCTGTCAGCAAATATTTGGCAGTTTTCTGTATTTTCTGTTATCCCCCCCCCATTCTGATACTCCAGTTACTTGTAGATTATTCTTCTTGATAGAGTCCTGTATAATTTTTAGTGTTTCTAGTTGTCATGGATTGAGTTCTGTCCCTCCAGAATAAGTGTGGCCACGTGGTTGGGGCATGATTCCCAGTATCTTGTGACTGTCCTCCATTTTGTAGTTTTCCTAAACTGTATGTTAAAAGATTAGGATGAGGCTGTAAATTACTTCATAGGATTGCCTCCCTGCTCCACTGCAAAGGGAGTTTCCTTGGAGTATGGCTTGCCCCACCCTTAATCCTTTCATCCTACGAGAGATAAAAGGACAGAGAAGGAGGCAGAAAATTGGGAACCCCGCACCATCAAGAAATCCGCACTGGGAGAAGAGCTCGTCCTTCAGACCTGAGGTTCCTGTGCCAAGATGCTCCCTGGACAAAGACTGATGCAATACCAGACTTTCCTCCACAGCCGACAAGGGGGAAAGCTGTCCCCTGGAGCAGACACCCTGAATGTGGACTTGCAGCGTACCAGACTATGTAAGAATAAACCTTCCTTTGTTAAAGCCATCCACTCTGAAATTTCTGTTAGAGCAGCCCTAGCTGACTAAAACATTAGTTTAAAAAAAAATTATTCTATAGATTTTTTTCCTTCACATATATTGGTATCATGTGCATTATCATAAATTTCACTAATTCGGCCTTCCATTGCCTCAGTTATGTTCCTCTGACTTTCTACTGAGTTGTCTAATTCTGTGATTTTATTATTATTTACTTTCCTGTTTCTGCATGCTTTCTTGCAGCCTGTTCAATTTGTGATTATGCTGCGCTGCATTTTCTGGTCATCTTCTTCCTGATCTCTTGAAGATTTCTAAATCTTTCATATTCTACTTTTGATAATTCTAGGAAGTTCTCTTCATCTGGAAAATGTCTTGATTCTTTGTTCTGGGAGCTTTCTCAAGCCCTGTGGTCTGCCTCTTTAAGTGATTTGATATTGATTGTTGTCTCGGAGCCATTGGTAAGATGTTGAATTTATTTATTTTATATTTGTCCACTGTATTCTAGCTTCTTGTTTTGAAATGTCTAGATAGACTGATCGTATATGCTAGTTTGACTATTGGTGCCTTTGAAACTCTAATGACCTGCCACCATGCAGTTAGAGCTGTTACTAGACAAGTGAATCCAAGAGTCCATTCACTTTTCTTGTACAAATTCAGGTCAGGTGTTCAGGTAGTCAGTCATCAAGTGTGTGGTGCCAACTCTCACATACTGTCCTAGATGGGTAAGAGTGATTGGTGCAGGCACAAATATTTGGCTGCAGGTACTGAGAAAGGCAGGGGATAAAAGCTGTCCCTGAGTGTCTGTGAGGGTGGTGTGCCCCTTTATGTGTGATTCTATGTCAACGAATGGTTTCTGCCTTGAACTTCTGGCTCAGGGGAGTGAGCAGATGTTTTCCCTATCCCTTGCCCTGGTTGGTTAAATTATTCCAAGTCTTGGAGAAAGGCTCAGGATGGGCTTAAGAAGTCCTACTTCTGGCTCAGTTAATGGTGTTAGAGTCCAGAGCAAGGCACTGTGCAGAGAAGGGAGGAAGAAGAGCTGGGAGAAGGGAGAGAGGTTTACGCTGAAGGCAAGATTCAGATCAGCATACAGTAGGTTAGACTTAAACTACTTAGCTTTTGAAAATTGAGTGCTGTTTTTCACTGGTTCTGGAGGTGCAGCTGGACTATCTGCTTAGTCTGTCCCACTGAGGAGGACACTTTCCAAATGCCACCACTCCCCTCCCCATGCAGCCAATTCTTAGCAGATTAAGCCTGGCCAGTTATAGATACTTCTGGATCTACTTGACTTTCCCCATTTCTCAGTCCAGTTTCTCATCTTTACCTTTGATACTCAGGGCTCCTAGAATGACATATGTAATCTATTCATTTATTCTTTTGAGTTTTTGCTGTTAGAGGGATCACAGGAAGCATCTAACAATTCTGCCATCTTGACCCAGCCCTCTTAAAAAACACTAAATAGACAATAGATAAGTGGTAACTTTGGTGAGGGGTAAGGCAGTACAGAACAGCTTGTACAAGGTAAGGTCGTGGAAGCTCCTTAGGTGCATCCTAACTCCTGAGAGGCCAAATCCTGGACTAAGGGTTGTGGGGAACATCTGTCTCAATTGGCATAATGTAGTTTATAAGGAAAATGTTCTGCATTCTCAGTGAGTGGTGCATTTTGGTGAGTGGTGTCTGAAGTCTTAATACTCCACTGAGCTTACTTCTTTGGAAGCAAAGAAGAATGAAGAGAACTAAAGAAACAAGGCAAAGAGTAATCCAAGGGACTAACTGACCACATCTACAGTGACCTCCAGCAGACTGAATCTAGTATGACTAGATGGTGCCTAGCTAACACCACTGATCGCTCTGACAGGGATCAGGGTCCTGAGAGAACTGAAGAGAAAGGTAGAATGGAATTCTAACTCAGAAAGAAAGACCAGATTTTCTGGCTTAATAGAAACTAGAGAAACCCTGTGAGTATGGCCCCCAGACACCTTTTCAACTCAGTAATGAAATGACTCTTGAGATTCACCTTTTAGCCAAAGATTGGACAAGCCCATAAAACAAAATAAGGCTAAAGGGACACACTAGCCAAGGTGCAAGGACTAGAAAGCAGGAGAGGACAGGAAAGCTGGTAACAGGGAACCCAAGTTGGAGAAAGCAAAGTGTTGACCTGTTGTGGAGTCGTTAACCTATGTCATAAAACAATATGTATACTAATTTTTAATGAGAAACTTGTTTGTTCTGTAAACTCTCATTTAAAGTACAATTAAAAAAAATCTTGTAACTGCCTGAATTATTCTAAGGCTCAATCCGGATGCCAGCCAAGTGCCGTAGAGTCGGATCCAACTGGGCAGTACCTACTAAATAACATGTAGTACTGAATCCCTGCTTTCCTGTGATAATCATTCCATTATCTTATGGTGCTGCTGTTGTTCATAAAAGCTCTTCCTTGTCACTCCCAGGTCTCTCTGACCTCTCTGTGTACATTTCAAATATTTTTTATCTCTTTTAACTTTGCTTGTTATTCCTGCAAATGACTTGGGCAATCTTTCGCCATCTCCAAAGCCTGCCATTCTGTTCATTGCATGCTGCCTCACCCTCCTCTGGTGTGTTCCAGATGGTTTTGTACCAAGCAGAGCATATGCCTCTTTCTTCCCTTTGATTACTCTTTGCATGTCTCTCCTCTTCTGTGTTGTCCTCTATTTGATTTACTTCTGCAGTATTTATTGCCGGGGTGACATACATAATGAATACCCTTGGGCGTTCATTAAGTTTAGCTTTGAACAGTTTCCGTTTCCCTGCAGTGTCCTTGATGTTTGATGCTTTGGGCCATTTGTTCATGTAAACCTCACAGTTTGCCAGCATTTGTTCCTCAAAAATTGATACCTCTCTCAGGTTGTGCTATTTTATTTTTTTAAAAAACCTAACAGAAGTCCATAATTAAAAATGGTGCCTTACTGGTGATGATTCGGCACTTCACTTGGCTTTACTGGTGACATGTTGGATCTCTGTCTGTCCCATTCTATGTAAAGGAGTTCTTCCAGTTATGTACCATGGTGTAACAAATGGCTCAAAACTTAGTAGCTCAGAACACAGTTATTGTCTCTGATGATTCTTTTGGTTGGCTATGGGTAACTAGATGCTTCTTATTGGGGCTCCTCATGCAGCTGTAGACAGATGTTGGGTAGGACTATAGTCATCTGAAGACCTAGAGAGGTAGATCACCCAACAGGCTCAGTCACAACGCTGTCTGTTGATGCTGGCTATTGGTTGAAGACTTAGCTACAGTTGTCCAACTGAAGTGCCTACACATAGCCTCTCCTTGGGACAACTTGTGTTCCTTAAAGCAGGGTGCCAGGCTTTGGACAAGATTCATCCTAAGAATGAGCATTCCAAGGTGAAAGATGGAAGACTTTTTAGATCATGGTTTTGGATGTTATGTATCATTACTTCCACTGTATTCTGCTGGGGTAAAGAAGCCTCATGAGGGCGTGGATGCCTACAGGGGTGCTTCACTGGGGGAGAATAGCTATCACAGGAGTGAGTAGTTATCCTGTTTTTCACCTTGTTCCTTATTTTAGAGTGAGACAAGCCTTTATGATACTGTTTTTCCTCCAGCCTTTTTTGGTGATCTGAGCAGGGACTGCAGGCAATATTACTCAATTATGACATTCCCAATATCATCTCTACCAATCATTCCTTCTGTTATAGAAAATGAGGAAGCGAAAGACACCCAGGAAGAGGCAAGAAGCTGTTTATTACGCCAGTGGGTCACCAGGACCTTCTCAGGTTCCAACAAATGGCCCCGAGTGCTGTTTCAGGAGGGTAGATATAGTGCAGTTTGAGGATGTTGTGGTTGAGACAAATGGGGTGAGCGGGCAGAGTTCTGAGGGGGGAGCATCCCGACAGCCGGGGAGCCGGGCTGAGAAAGGAAAGGGGAAAGGGAATATTGTATCCCGCCAGCTGGGGAGCCGTGCTGAGAAAGGAAAGGAGAGTGTCCTGTCAGGCGAGTGCTGGCTGAGAAGGGAGGGGAGTATCATATCAGGCACCAGCGGGGGCAGCAAGGAGGGGAAGGAAAAATTTTCAGCCTCAGTTATCCATATTACTTCTGCCAAAGTATCTCTGGACCTCTTGTGACTTCTAGGTGGTTAAGCCTTTGATAACCTAAAGAGTCCTATGTTGCACCTTAAGAAGCCTGTGTTCTAGCCCTGGTTTGGGAATAGTGAGACTGACCTTGAACTTCACATTGTAGGAACTCAGTCTTTTTGGAGCTCCATGATAGACTTCTGTTAAAGTCTAAGCAGCCACCTTGAACATACATCTCTATTGGGTGGAATACTTTAACCCACTGAAGGAATCAAGCTCAGGTTTGGGGCCCAATAAAAGAATTGTCAATGTTCATCATTGTAGGTATTTAAAGAAAATTTAATGAAACAAAATACCATTGTTTTCGAGATCTTGGTGGTAGATATTACCAATTTATTTATTTATTTAGTTTGAAAGGTCATAAACTTGCGTGTGCAGGATTCACTTTTAGAACTTGGAACTTCTTCTTAACAAGGTATCTGCACGAGTTCCTTTGTCAGTTAATAGGCAACTATTTGTGCCTGTTGACAGAATGACATTTTGCAAGTGAACCTCATATCCTGATACCGACCGTGATCACCTCAAGCTGCAGCAACTGGAGGGATGCCAAGGGTCTGCAGTCATTTAGGTTTTCTTTTTATTTTGAAGGTGCTGACAGGGGAAACAAAATAATGAAAATCCTTGAGAGTGAGGAAGACCAGGTCAAGTGTAAATGAAAATACACAGCCAGACCTTGCAGTGGAGTGCGTCAGTTCCTAGGCCTACTCCAAGTGGAAGCTGTCCCATTTGACGTGCAAGAGGACAAACAAAAGACTCCATCAGGAAAAGACTTAACCCTGTTAACAGCTACAAATCATTGGCCTTAGAGAGGTGGTCTTGAAGAGCTTGTCTTAGGAGCGGTCCTTTGCTTTCTGCTTTTTATTTTAGGGGAATGGTCTTTCAGAGACTCCACCACAGTCTCTAGGATATCCTGATTTCTGGGAAGTTTCCAGAACTTGAAGAGTCCCGTTGCTTCCTCTCTTCATCAAGAAGATATCTCCCCAGAGCAAAAATATGGCTCAGTTCCAGAAGGGAGTTGGGAATTATAGAAGAAAACAGTATCAAGCATCGTAAGTTGGAGTTTGTTTGTTTCTTGGTGGAAAACACATAGAAAAAAAGACAAGTTCTCAGTTGGCATGATTAGAATAGGCTTACACTTTCAGCGATTCTTCTGAGAAGAAAGCAGAGGTAAATTTTTGGGCAGTGGCCTGGGGTAGGTTAGACTGTAGTTTTTACCTAACCTGTGGTTGTAACTGGAGGAAACTCTTTCTGATCCACCTGGATGCCACCGTCACCCACCATCTCTACCAGTCATATTTTATTTTTTTGTTTTAAATTGTAGCAAACATTTTTTGTATCATTTATGCTTAATTAAATAAAATCTACTCATTTTCTGAGTTAGAGGACTAGAGATCAAGTAACACTAAACTCTCTTGCTAGTCTCTGTGTGAACCCTGTTAAACAACTAAGGCCCCAATCGCTGGCTGGAAAGGTATCCTTCACAGTCAATGGCTTTGACCTCTGAGTTCTAGTGTTTCACAAAAATTCCCTAAAGTAAGAAAGAAAAGACTGGAGGACCAGAGCCTAGGGTTAAACTTTGACTGAAGAAATAGAGCAGGGGAAGAATAATTCTGTTGAGACAGGTTAATATGTGTATTACAAAGTGAAGATAAAAACAAGAAAAATCCATCATTTCTCTACTGACAAGAATTTTTTGTATTTCTGTGTTTGGCAGAATGAAAGAACAGAACTGAGGCCTGACAGACAGAGGACAGATCTATGGAGACTGAACCCTGGCTGGCAGGATGGAGTAATGTAACATGGTAGCTTTATTTACCTGGGTCTAATGGTGCTACATCTGCTAACCAAAAAGTGGACAGTTCAGATCTGCCAGGTGCTCCTTGGAAACCCTGTGGAGCAGTTCTACTAGGGCCCTGTGGGTCACTATGAGTTAAAATTGACTTGACGGCAGTAGGTTTTTTTGGTTAATGATGCAAAGGAAGCCCCAGTGGTGTAGTGGCTAAGTGCTATGGCTGCTGACCAAAAGGTCAGCAGTTCAAATCCACCAGGCACTCCTTGAAAACTCATGGGGAAGTTCTACTCTGTCCTGTAGGGTTGCTATGAGTCAGAATTGACTTGATGGCAGTGGGTTTGGTTTTTGAATGATGACAGTGGGTTAGCAGGTAGTTAAAGACATTGGTAGTTCAGTGGTAGAATTCTTACCTTCTATGCTGGAGACCTGAGTTCGATTCCTGACCAAGGTACCACATGCGCAGCTACCACCTATCTCTCAGTAGATGCTTCTGTGTTGCTGTGATGCTGACCATGTTAAAGTAGAGCTTCTTGACTAAGATAGACTAAGAAGAAAAGCCTGGTAATCTACTTCTAAAAATCAGCTGGTGGAAACCTTACGGATCACAACAATCCAATCCATATCCAGGTTTGGGGATGGCACTGGACCGGGCAACTTTCCATTGTGCATGAGGCCCCCATTAGTCGGGGGCTGACTCAAGACTAAAAAGCAAGTAGTAACAACAGTAGGTGGTTAACTAGACTTCTTGGGTCACAGTGGGCTTCTCTTGGGAATCCTGGAAATAGTTTTCCTCACTTAAAAAAGGATAATAGAGCCCATCAGAAAATCTTGTGTATTAATCTCATCAGGAAATCCTGGGAGATTATCCACTTCTCCAATTTACCCAAAGGCTAGGGGGAGGAATATTTATATCTTCTCTCCTTCAGTTTGATTTAACATCACCTAAAGGCCTTTCCCTTTGTTTAGATTCTAGGGAAATAATTCCACCACAGAGTAAATTACAAGACATTTCCAATACACTTGTCAGTATTTTTTTTTATATTACGGGATAGGCAGGGTGAGATGAGGATTGAGAAAGACAAGGCTGACCAGAGTGATATAATTTTGGTCAACAGTTTTAAGGCATTTCTTTATCAAAGCTTTTATCATTGTTACAAAGAGAAAAGAACTGACTGGCTAGCAGCCAGATCTGGGCCTCAGGAATAAATATCTGTTCAGGAGCCTCTTTGTATTCATTCCTTCACGCCCAAGCAGATACAACACGAAAGGTCTTCCATAAGTCTTTTCAGCCATACCAGGTCTGAACCTATCCCACAACAGGTCTGTTAATATTTCCAAAGCTCCATCTCCACTAGCGGGTGAAATTTTTTCTTCTTATCTTCACCTTTCTGGTGTGCCTAGGGCATATTCCCAGCATACAAAGGTCTATCTACTAAAGCCTTCACCCACAATTCCGCAGTGAAATCACCGGGCTGCGTGATGATGATATCTTCTAGTTTTGAATGCTTACAGGCACTGTGTTATGTGTTTTATATAAGCCATCTATTCTATGCAACAGCCTTGTGAAGCATGTATTACAATTGATCCTATCTTACAGATGATGCCTAGAGAGGATAAGTGATTTGTCCAAGAACCATGGAGTAAGCGGAAGAACTGAGACCTGAAACCTGGTCTGCCTGGTCTCAAAACCCATGCCCTTAAACGCTATGATATACCGCTGAGTTTTTCTTGATTTATTAACTTTACTGCACTTCCCACTACACTGTTTTGAACCCAAGACCGTTTGATTAGAGCCTGACCTAACTCTTGCCAACTCCAAGAAGAAGCTGTCCTTGGCTGAGTATTTTTTCAAGCTGGACTGAGGTCTGTGGAGGAATGATTTGCCTACATGACTGATAAGGAGAAATGATTGTATCAACCCAGTCTACCAACTACCACATCTTACCCACCAGATTAAATATCTTGGGTAATGTCTCTGGCCCAGATGAGACCCAGCTTCTTCAGACACTGTGATTAGAAGGAAGTTAACACTAAGGAAGTTAACACTAAAGCCTAGTTAATTCCTAGCCCTGATCATTTCCAATTTACTTTCTCCCCAATTCTCTATGGTGGCATATCTCACTGTAAAACTCACAAGGGTTATGACAAGTACTGAGCTTTGATGATTCATAAACTCCATCACTTTTCTTGGAGCTAGTCATTCTTGGGAAAACCAGTCCATTTGAAGAAACTCAGAAAAAAATTATGAGAAAAAATATAAAATACAACAACATATCCAAAAAATAATCCATCATGACCAAGTGGGATTCATACCACAGATGCAAGGTTGGTTCAACATCAGAAAAACAATTAATGTGATTAACCACATAAATATCACAGAAGACAAGAATCACCTGATTTTGTCCATTGATGCAGAAAAGGCATTTGATAAAGTCCAACATATATTCATGGCACTTGGTTTGGCAACACCTATTCATGCTAAAAACTCTTAGCAAAGTAGGCATAGACGGAAAATTCCTCAATGCAATAAGGGACCTTTATACAAAGCCAACTGCCTACGTCATCCTGAATGGAGAGAGACTGAAAGACTTTCCCCTGAGAACAGGAACTAGACAAGGATGTCCACTTTCACCTCTCCTATTCAACATAGTACTAGAAGTTCTAGCCAGAGCAATTAGGCAAGACCAAGAAATAAAGGCCATCTGCACTGGCAAAGAAGAAGTCAAAATCTCCCTGTTTGCAGATGATATGATGTATATGCAGAGAGTCCCAAAGAATCTATAAGTAAACTACTCAAATTGATAGAAGAGTTTAGCAAAGTCTCAGGATACAAGATAAACATAAGTAAATCCATAGGATTCCTTTATACCAACAGTGAGACTGCTAATGAAGAAATCATCAAATCAATACCATTTACTATAGCCCCCAAGAAGATAAAGTACCTAGGAATTAATCTAACCAGAGAAATAACAGACCTTTACAAAGAGAACTACAAGTGCTTACTATAAGGAACTAAGAGAGACTTAGATAAATGGAGAAACCTACCCTGCTCATGGATAAGAAGACTTAACACTGTGAAAATGTCTCTTTTACCCAAAGCAATCTACTTATATAATGCAATCCCAATACAAGTTCCAGTGTCACTTTTTAATGAGATGGAGAAACAAATCACCAATTTAGTTTGGAAAGGGAAGAAACCCTGGATAAGTAAAGTACTACTAAAGAAGAACACACTGGGAGGCCTCTCATTACCTGACCTTAGAACATACTACACTGCCACAGTGATCAAAACAGCCTGGTACTGGTACAAGAACAGAAAGATCGATCAATGGAACAGAATTGAGACCCCAGAGATGACACCATCTGCCTACGTACAGCCACTATTCGACAAAGGCCCTCAGACATTAAACTGGGGAAAAAACAATCTCTTCAACAAATGGTGCTGGCAAAATTGGATATCCATCTGCAATAAATTAAAACAAGATCTATATCTTACACCTTATATAAAAACCAACTCAAATTGAATAGAAGACCTAAATATCAAATCTAAAACCATAAAGCTCATCCAAGAAAAGGTAGCAACAACAATGGAAGTTTTAATACACAATGTAGACAGACTTCAATATCTGTCAAACAAACTACAATCAACAGAAGAGAAAATAGATAATGGGAACTACTAAGAATCAAACACTTTTGCTCATCTGAAGACTTTATTAATAGAATTAAAAGAACACCTACAGAATGGGAAAAAATATTTGGCAGTTCTATGTCAGACCAATGCCTGATCTCCATAATCTATAAGGTACTACAAAATATCAATAAGAAGAAGATAAATCATCCAATTAAGCGATGGGCAAAGGAGATGGACAGACATTTCTCTAAAGAGGAGACCCAGGTAGTCAAAAAATACATGAGGACATGTTCACGATCTTTAGTTATTAAAAAAATTTAAATCGAGACTACAATGAGGTACCATCTCACCCCAACAAGGTTGGCCGTGATCCAAAAAACACAAAACAACAAATGCTGGAGAGGCTGTGGAGAAAGTGGAACTCTCTTATACTGTTGATGGGGTTGCAAAATGGTCCAGCCTCTTTGGAAAGCAATCTGGCGTTTCCTTAAAAAAATGGATATAGATATACCATTTGACCCAGTAATTCCACTACTTGGGATACTTTCCTGAAGAATCAAAGCCATTCACACCAATAGATACATGCACAAGAATGTTTATTGCAGCATAGTCCTCGATAGCAAAAAAATGACATCAACCCAGATGCCCAACAACAGAGGAATGGATAGGTAAACTATGGTATATATACTCAATGGAGTACTATGCAATGATAAAGAACAGTGATGATTCCAGGAAACTTCTTGTAACCTGGTTACAACTGGAAGACATTATGTTGAGTGGAAGTAGACAGAGACAAAAGGACAAATATTGTATGAGACCCCTATGATAAAAACTCAAAAACAGACTTATGCATAGAAGAAAGACTCTGATGGCTGCAAGGGAGGAAAGGGAAGAGAGGGTGAGAGGGAGAGAGTCTAGATTAGATAGTTGGTAGAAATTTGGTTGGGTGAAATCAGTGACAGCACACAAACAAGAACAATATTAAGTGGACTTCAGCATAACTTGAATACTCCTTCAGTCTTAACCCAATATTGCAAGGACAGAGTAGCTGGGACAGAGTAGCTGGGGCAGGGGGCAGGGGACCATGCTCTTAGGCAAAATTGAAGCCAATTGACACAACTAGAGTATTGCTAAGAGGGCTCTCTGCACCCCACATTGGTTAGTGGCACCTGGGGTCTTAAAAGCTGCCTAGCTGCCATCTGAGGGCACAGCAAATGGTCCCAACTCAGCAGGAACAGATACTCACTGAGGACCAAAACAACATGGGGGAAAGATAACCTAGAAGACAGAGAGACCCACATGAGTGGGTGCCTATATCGACTTGGGACCGGAAGAACCGGATGGTGCCTGGCTACCACCTGTGAGAGCCATAATGGAGCTCACAAAGTTGAGTTTCACTGGTAACACAAGAACAAAAGGGGCTGCACCTGAGATCGCCACTAAAAGACTGCAAGTGATGGCCCAGCAGCTTCGGAGTTCCCCTGGGAGCATGGCCCCTTGCCCTGATGCTGCCCTTGCCCATAAATCATAACAAAGGTCCACTCTTCGGACACAAATGGATTGGACTTGGCAGTGCAGAGTGACCATATGTTGGGTGCACTTTATGGTTCTATGCATCTATAGGATATCATCCTGCTGACCTCTGACTGGAGGAAGGGGAGTGGGTGGAGAGGAGGGTAAAGAAAACTGTTGGGAAGATGAGACATGTGTGGAGCCAAAGCCAAGCCAAGCCAAGCCAAGCAGAGAGGAATAATGTGCTGTCACTGGGCAGGGAGAGCAGTGGAAAGTTGCACATAAGTGGGCATGTAAATTTATATGGGAATGTACATTTTAACTCAGTCATAATAATAAAAAAAAGATTAAAAAAAGAAAAGAATATCAGTTCACTTCTTTATAAAACGTCGTTCTCTGTCTTTGTCCTCTCTGCTTATTCCAAGGCACCCTGTCTTGGAATTAGAACTCAAATCAGTTATTTAGAGGCTGTTTGAACAATGAAAATTGACTTGTCTTAAATTATAATGCATTCAGAGCCTGAAAGAACATTCTTGCTCTTTTCGGTAAATGGTACTCTCCTGCCTGCCAGTAAATCCCGAGATCTGGTTTCAAATCTGGACTCTGACATTTATTATCTCTATGGCCATTGACAAAGCACTTCATCTCTTGAGGCAACAGTTTCTTGGTATGTAAAATGGGAAAAATAATATATTTTATATACTTCACAATGTTTGAATTGAGGTTACAGATGAAAATACTCTGTGTTTATTACTCCTTATGTAGAGCTGCTAAATTCATTTTTCTAATTTGAAATCCTGGGTCTGGACAAACAAATTCCTTGTCAGTTACCAGTCTGATCATGTATCCTAAACTGCCACTTCTCTAGGGAATGGTATGGTTGAGATTAGTGTTTCTCAGACTTTAATGTGCACGTGAATCTCCTACACAGAGTAAGGCCTGGGCTTCTGTATTCCTAACAAGTGCGGCTGCTGGACCACACTTTGTAGCAAGATGTTAGATGCTTTTGGTAGGTTTTTACATAGATGTTTAAGAGACCATGTATTTAAAGATCATCAGTGACTTTTAAATTGCCTTATCTCTAGTTGGTTTGTGTACTCATCCATTGAACTTGACCTAATGTATCTCTTTCCTGGATTTACTCTTTCCAAACTCTCCTACCTGTCTGACTGCTCCCTCCCTTGCTGTCTCCCAGAGAGTCTTCCTTTAATGTTAAGGTTTCATTAGGTTCCATCCTTTGCCTTCTGACCGTTTCACTCTCCTTGGGTGATCTCAAGAGCTGTTTCCTATGGAATAAACATAACACAACCTTTGGCATTTCAACATTTTTCAGTGTATAATTTAGTGATATCAGCTATATTAATCATGTTGTGCAAACACCACTCATTATTGTTGCTAAATTTCTTGTCATCATAGATGAACACCCACTGCTTCCTTAATTCTCTCCAATGCCCCTTCACCTGTTTTATTGTTTTAGATAAATGAGATTATATAGTAGTTGTCCTTTTGTGATCAACTTATGTCACTGAGCATATAAGGCTGTTGAAGTTCATCCATGTTGTGGCATGGATCAGTTCTGTTGAGCCCACCCATAACTCCTCTTTGTAGTTGAGTAGTATTCCATTGTATGTGTGTACTGCGTTTTCTTTATCCATTCATCTTTGATGGATACTTCACCTGTTTCCAGCTTTCTCATAGCATCTTGTACAACTCACTTTAACACCTGATAGTCTTTTAGAACATTTATTCCATGGTTGTACAATCGCTTTCTCAAGGCCTGTAGTTTACTTTTTGAGAACAGAGAGTGTAGCTTTCCCTCTTTGCATCCCTTGTGCCAAGCACAGTGCTCAGGCTCCGTTAATGTCTGAGGAATTAACAAAGGCAAACCCAGCCTTCAGGCAGACATCAGAAACAGCCGTCTGAGGAGACCAGATGGCAAATGTTAGTGCTTGGACACCCTGTGGAAACATGAAGCCACTTAAATTCTGTTGTGTGTGCATATGTGTGTGTAAATTACCTCTTTGGATGGTCTCAAGATACTAATAGCATCTGGGGAAGACACCTGAGCCAGGTTTCCTCTGTAAATTATTTTCTGGCTCTTTTTTTTCAGACTTAAACAATGGGCTGTCAAAATTGTCAAAAAGAGGAAGCATGTTTCTTATGGGAAAAATTATTTATCATGCTCTTGTATTGTAAGATAACAAAATAAGCTCTTTTAGAGAAGCACAGTTGTAGTCTTGCCAAAATTGTAGCTTACACGAAAAAGCTTTACCACATTCACCCTCAGGAAGGACTCAAATGACCAGGTAAATGACTGTCAGCGGGTGAAACATCCTGAGTCCAAATTTCACCTGGGTTTGGATTCAGTTCAATTCAACAAACACTGTTCAGTGGGTGGTTTCTGTGTGTGAAGGCTGTGCCAGGTCAGGGAGAAAAAAAATACAGCCTCTGTAACCAGAGAGCTAATAGTCCAACTGAGGCAGCAGATATCTAAAGAAATAAGGAATACTCAGTGCGATGATTATTTAACGAATGTATGCAAAGTGCTATGTATCAGACAGGACAGAATAATTAGAAATATAGAAGAAAAATATTTTGAGAAGGTTTCCCCATCATTAACTGTATAGCATCTTTTGAAACACCCATCAGTGAACAAACTGTAAAGGTTACCCACCTTCTATTGATGTCCATTAGTCAGATTCAATTCAAATTAATGCTTTCAGTGCCTATGATGTACAAAGCCCTATTCCCCCATGAAGTTTTTCATTTGGGAATATATGAAAATTTAGAACAATGGAAAATGACAGGGTGATTAGAGATGGGAACATAAAGAGAATGGCAATAAAATCTGCCTGGGAAGCCCTTACCAGGGTGTCATGGTATTTGGGGTATTTCAGCCCATACCTCCTGTGGTGACTGTGGGCTCTGTAACTACGTTTGTATGCAATTCTGGATTGACTTGGCCAGATCTTATAGAACCGGAGGTCTTATGGGAAGTGATAATGGCTAGAGCATGGGACGTTTTCTGCAAATCTGGAATTGAGGTCCAGGGATGTTAGGCCACTGATTGGTAGCTCTGGAGCTTGGAAGTCATGGAGGAGGTTAGTGCTGTCCTGTTAAGCCTTTGAGAGCAAAGAAGCAAAGCGGGAGAGAAGAGAGAGAGCTCCCATTTGTAATTCTTTTTTAAAGGCCAACCCATTCTTCCCAAGAGATCCTTGATTCCTTGTAGTAAATCCAACTTTGTATAAGCTATCTTCAGTGGGTTTCTGTTTCTACCAATAAAAGTATCTTAATGAAGATTTCAACAGGTGGAAAAGGAATGAAAGAGGACATTCCAAATGAGGCAATAGTATAAAAAGCTTGGAGGGAAGAAAGTTCATAGTTGATTGGGAAAAATTCTCCAAACGGGGTCTGCAGCATAGGGTGTTTGAAGAGACGGATGAAAAATGAGACTAAAAAGTGATTCAGAGACTGATCGTGAAGCTCTCAGCATAGCACCCACTCAAAGTGAAGAGTTCATTACCTGGTGTTGTCATTCTGGTCTTCTCTTTGACAGAGCTACTCCACGCAGTTATCCAGACTTTACACTGCACCAGGGCACATGTCTAAGGGGGCAGATTTATGTATTTATTCTCACAGTTTTCAACAGGTAGAACTAAGCATCCTGAGGAAGGGGTATCTTTTCTAGGTTCTTACAAAAGTGGGGTGTGGTATGTGTGTGTTAACAGTAGCTTTGTCTAAGGCAGAGTTCAGATTTCTCCTTTAGTTTCCCCGATCGGTTTGGGATTGTGGCTCCCAGCTTACTCTTGAGGTTGTGATTATACTCAGAACAAGCTGGCATCATTCTTCCCTTTCTGCAGGGTCTGGAGCTCAGTGATAACCAGTGGCTGGATTTTCGTTAGTTCATGGCTTAGCAGCAGTCCTGTTTACTTAGACTGAGACTGTCAGATGACCTGACCGCGGAGTCATTGGATGACCTGTAGCTTGCCTGGGTGATGTGTGAGCTTCAGAACGTGGTATGGAGGTACCGATCGTGGAGGATGTGTGAGAGGAGAGCCAAGGTGTGCAGCTGACTAGGGCAGGTTTGCAGGTTGGTGCAGTGTTTTGGTTCTGTATTGTTATCTTGAGGTGGAGAAGCCACAGGCGAAGACATTGTCCCAGTTGGCATTAGGTGACCAAAATGTCCTGCCGAGAGAATTCTACACGAAGGGGATTTCTGATGGGGACAGCTCTGCATCCACCTTCCACAGTATCCAGAGATTCACTAGGCATGTCTCTGATCATTGCTTCCCAACACAGCCCGAGGAGTGGCAGCAACTCTGTCTCCTCATTGACAGAGGTGACAGTCTAGAGCTGCATGGGCTAGTAACTGGCTTATGTTCAGTCCATGTTTGTAAAACCCCAGGGACAGCTTCCCACCTTGTCACCTGTCACGTGGTTCAGTCCATGTAGCTGGAAGTCTGAGAGGCCACATTTGATGGATACTGTGGGATGGGATTTTCCGAAGGTAACCTGACCATAGTTCTGTGGTGTATGCTGGTGCTGCGCCAGCTCCAGAGGAAACCAGGGCTTAGGTAGAGTGTTGACAGAGCAGCTGGTTAATGCTTTGTGTGTTGGAAGATATACCTCTTCTGAAAAGTAACCTGATCTGAAGAATATCATAGAAAATGTCTATAACTGGAATACACAGGGAAGTTTTTAGTTTGGTGGAGCAAGTAACCACATACCCCAGAACCTGAGAGATCTGTTTTTCTCCGGTATCCCTTCTGAACAGCCCACCTTCCCACCTTCCTATGGCACCCACTCCCCAATGAATAACACTAACGAAATCCTCAGAAAACTACAGTTGGTGAACATCAAGTCTTGACTTGCAAATTTGGAGTGTAGGCTGCTCACCCAGGCTAGTAACCAGCTGGGGTCCTATGTCAGACAATCCATGAGGAAATTAGGCCTCACTTCTGAACTGTTGCTTCTCAAGGGGCAGAATCACAGAGAGTGAAGCATTTCTTGAGAGACGGAGAATTCAAAGCATTCTAGCTGTATTAGAAGTTTCTTCATATAATCTTAGATGACCCACTTTTGGGGAAATACAGGTAGGCTTCTAAAGTGGGGTAGGAGGGGATCCTTGTATCTGCATACACAGGGCAGCAGAGGACAAGAATGTCTTCTTCCTCATTGCTTCTAAGTTCTTCGACCCTGTGTGACACAGTATGGAGATTATGTTTCAGTGTCATCAGGGCTTGGATGCAAGGCTTCTGGAACGGTGCCTGGGTTGGTTATTTCCAATATAGAGCTCCAGGCAGAAAGCTGCCTGGTCCCAGTGTGGTCAGGATACCTTGTCCTTCAGTTTAGATCACTTGCTTAGCATAATCTGTATTTGTGCAGCCTTTTGAAAGAAGAAAGCTGATTTTGGTGTTTGGATATGTGCTGTCTGACATGGCACTCCCTTCTCAGTGGCTGTTGCACTGAAGTGGAAGCAGAACCACAGTTCAGAGGTTGCCAGGGTGGAAACCCTAGAGAGATACTCATCATCAGTGCTTGCTGGCCAGCTTGCAATGTGTAAGAGTCTGCAACTGTTCATAAAGAGGAGAGGAATTTTTGAAAGCCTTTTTTTTCCATGAAACTTTTTACACTAAAGTTTAGGAAAGCTAGGCTGATGTCATGGAACAGAAGTTCAAGCTCTGCTGGGGAGAGGAGAAAGAGTCAAACTTACTTGGAATAAATTCAGTGGCATAGAGCTGTATTCTACTTTGAGCCAAAACATTATGAAGTCTCATGGGCTACCAGGTCCAATTAAAACAGCACTGGGGCACAGTAAGAGGCTAAGAGGCATGCCTAATTGTGAGAACCAGGACTGTAGTGGGAAAGAAAACAGGTCCAAGGAGAAGCCAAGGCCAATTATCAGAACTGCTAATTTTTACCAACCTAATCATTTGTGAATACCATGTTTCTGAAAAGACTGTTAAGAGAATAACTGTATTTCAAGGGCTTAAAAACTGTTAAACTCTGAAGTTGTACAATTTGTGTGAATTAGTATGAAAAAAGATACAATTAAGGTTTGTCGTGAATAGATAAATACAAATGGTCTGGTGAAGAGCATCTAAGTTTCTGCTCTGTCTTAGGAAGCACTGTAATTGATTTTTATAAATGCTAATTTATGGTACATGCTCTGTTGGCCATTAACACAGGAAGAGGAACATGGATTAAATGGAAGTCAAGGAGGGATGTGAGCCAAGGAATTAACAAACTAGATCCAACGAAGGAGAAGAAATGCTAAAATACGACAAATGCTGGAGTGTGACTTTCAAAAGAGAAAAATACTGTCAGATGACAATCTTCTTTCCATCTCTTTTTAACCATCCAAGCTGTTGGGGGTGAAAAAGACCTTCAGTAATCTCTGTGAAGGCAAATAATTTTTGTTTGTCTGTTTCTACACCATTCAAAACTGGCTGATTGGATTTTCCTGAAATTTAGAGCATATGAATAAGATGGTCTGACTCAAGATATGGGTTATAGTGTGTAAATATATTGTACTTCAGCAGGAAGAAGTTTCCTGGGTGAGAAGCTTGTGTTGCTTCTGATCAGAAGCCTACCATGTGGTGGCCAGAAAACACCACAACCATGATTCACACGTGGGCCCCAAATGAATGGCACAGTGGCCGACACTCCAGATTGCAGGCCGTCCAGGGTTAAGCTTCTCTAGTGTGGGCAACGTGTACTCAGGGCCAAGTGCCAGTGAGTCTTACGTGTGTAATGCTGGCTAACAATCTTCTGAATCATTCCAAGGAGCCAGACAGTTCACAAGAATATTCATTCCTTTTCTGATGGGGAAAAAATGAAGACTGAAAGCATAAATAGAAGTGATTTCTCTATATGTGTCCACTAGACTGTATGCCTCTTGAAGCCAGGAAGTGTGGTTTGCACGTTTATGTTCTTGGAGCCCAGAACAATCTTTCCTATGACAGAGACTTGAGAAAGGTTTGGCCTGATAATGAAAACAGAAGTCTGATCATTTATATTTTTTAGTAGTAGAAGGCTGGGAAGCCAAGCCAAGCCAAGGCTGGGAAACACAACTTCTTTATTTTGGCAGTATAAGATCTGAGACTTTTAGCTGAGCCTGGTAAACAGTCTCCTTTTGAGTTTTCAAGCAGAAATCAGCACAAGGAAAAATCTAAGTGAAGGGAGAGAACACCAGGAAATGTTATGAGAGGGGCTTGAGAGGAGTAGGTCATGCCCCTGGTAAAGGCTTTGGACCTGGTGAAATCAGGAATTGGCTTTGCAGCTGTCTTACCTTCTAGCTACGCTCCATTAACCTGCCACCGGTGAGTTAGGGACCCTTCCAGTCATTTCCAAATGTAGCTTGTTTGTGAACGTGATGACTTGTTTGGCACTTGGAAATTCATAACCCACAGCACCGACTGTCCTTTCAATAGAAACAAGTGAAATTAATTTTAATTATTATTGTATTTAACTCATTGTCTCCAGAATATTATTTCAACATGCAATGAATTCAAATTATTAATGAGATATTTAATATATTTTTGTATTGTCTTCAAAATCTCTTGTATATTTTATGACTAAGTCTCGTCTCAATTTGCATTAGCTGTATTTCAGGAAATTGAGTGTTGTGTGGCTGGTGGCTACTATGTTGTACACAGCAGCTAGAAAGAGAGAAAGAGAGAGCCATTCTTAAATATATCTTCCAGAGCTATATTGATTTGTATCCCAGTCATAAAACATATAAGGGTCATGCTGGAGATGAATAGCAGCTATAGCCATTATATATGAACAAAGTGTGAAAGGTACCAAAATGACAAACCCTTTGCTGTTGAGGAAATTCCAACTCACAGGGACCCTATAGAACTATCTTATGGGATTTCCAAGGCTGCAATCTTTATTGTATTTTATTTATTTATTGTGACTGAGTGAAAATGTACCATTCAGTTTAAATTCTGCCTATGTGCAGCTCCTACTGCTCTCCTTGCCTGGTGACAGCACACTCCTCCTTTCTGTTCTATACATATCATATCCTCTTGACACTCTCCTATCCCCTCTTCTCCACTCTATCCACTCCCCCCTAATAAGAGGCCAGTAGGATGACATCCTATAGATGCATAGAACTATAAAGTGCACAAACGATATAGTCACTCTGTGTCACTGACTCAAATCCATTCCTGTCTGAGGAGTTGACCTCAGTAAAGATTTATGAACAGGTGCAGCATCGGGTCTAGGGGCCCTGCTCCCAGGGGAACCCCCAGGCCTTTGGACCATCAATTGCGGTCTTTTAGTGGAGTTCTCAGGGTGCACCTTGTTTTATTCTCTTAAGGCCACTGGAACTCAACTTTGTGAGTCCCATCACGACTGCCACTGGTGGTGGCCAGGCACCATTTGATTCTTCTGGTCACATGTTGATGTAGTCACCCATTCATGTGGGTCTTTCTGTTTTCTGGGTTCTCTTTCCCCCATGTCATTTTGGTTCTCAGTGTTCATCTGTTCTGGCTAAGTTGGGACCATTTGGTGTATCTCAGATGGCAGCTTGCTAGCTTTTAAGACCCCGGACGCCAAGGTTGCAATCTTTATGGAAGCAGGCTGTCACAGAGTTCTCCTGTAGAATGGCTGGTGGGTTTGAACTATTGACTTTTCAGGAAGCAGCCAAGTGCTTAGCCACTGTACTACCAGGGATCCTACCAAAGTGGTGATAAATTTATCAATAATGAACTCATAGCAACCATTATAACTAAGGTGAAAAGAGTCTTGCTAAGAAGATCCTAAAGGAATCACATGTTCATCTTGTCATTAAACAAAGGCTTTACTTAAATGTACAGGAAGTTATAAATATACTTTATTACTTTCATAAAGTCATTTGGGCTTACTGGTTTAGCTAGGTATGGTTGAATAGATACATATAGGGCAAAATTCTGTTTCAAGGGGTCTAGGCTGCCTGGTTGACCCCTGGCATTTGTCTTACAGTAGCCATCAGGGGACAGGCTACTGTAAACTCTTAAGTACTCACTGATTTCCCCAAGATTGGTATTTCTAACACAACCAGAGGTACTGGACTGGCATCTGCTTGTTGACCTGATTCTGAAAGGTCACAGTGTTGAAAGCGCTATGAAACAATTCCATTATTGTGAACAGATGGGGTTTGCAGGAATCAGAATTGACTTGATGGCAACAACCACTACCAGTAAGAGGCTGCCTGGTTGACCACTGAATGGCGTATGTCTTACAGCAGCTACCAAGGGACAGACGTGCATGTGATAGGGCCCAGGCACATCACCTACCCTAAGTGGAGAAGTAATTCATAGTATAGAGATGCAATAGAAGACTATGCTTCTGGAAAAAAAGGAGAATGCTCTTAAAAGACAGCACTAAACCAACCTGTGAGATAAATTGTTGAGTGAAAAAAGCAACGCGTGAAACAGTGTGTATGTTAACAGTTGTGTAAAAAGGAAAAAAAATATGTCTACCTGTACATGCACAGACTATTTATGGAAGAATACAGAAGAAACAGGCATCATTCGTTACCTTCAAGGAAGTGAAGAGAGGGACAGAAAAAAAGGGAGGAGGAAGAATTTTCCCGTATCGTCTTTTGTCTCTTTAAAGTTTTGTGCTACAATGTGTTATAATTTATAACTTATTACATTTGATATGCATATAGAATTCCTTTTAAATTTTGCACCATGTGAGTGTATATGAAAATTAGTGAAGCTGAAATTTTAAAAATAAATTTAAGACAAACTTAAACCAGAACAAAGAAAGGCCTAGAAAGAGTGAATATATCATGTCTTGGAGTTGAGCATGGAATATATAATTAAATGATCAGCTAGACCCAAGAGTAAAGAGGGAGGTTACTAAGACTGAACAGAAGTATCACCAAACATTCTAACAATTATAATCCAACAATTATAATCCAACAATCATTTCCTCAGTGCCTACTATATGCCAGTTGGTGGATGAGCCAGCATGCCCACACCCTCCCTCCCTCCCAGAAACTGTTGGCAGATGGACCTGGCAAAAAAGAAAACCAAACGAGATATGTAAATAACAACATAGTTCTGAGACGAAAGTAGTTTCAGTTTTCTACGTTTACAGGAGACATTTTCCAAAGTGCCTTTTCTCCAGGTAAAACAATGGATGACTAACAAAAGATGTTATGTTGTCAACATAGCAATATTGCCATTATACATCAAGGCTGGTAATAAATGCTTTTGTAAAATAAGTGGATATAAAAACAAAAACCAGCTACTCTCCTGAATCTTTGTATCCTGGTTGTTTTCTTGTGGAGTCTTTAGGGTTGTCTGTGTATAGTCCATATCATTTGCAAATAGGGATAGTTTTACTCTTCCCTACCAGTATGGGTGCCTTTTATTTCCTTTTCTTGCCTTATTGCTGTGGCTGAGACTTCCAGCACAATGTTAAATAGGAGTGATGATAAAGTGATAATCATCTTATTTCCCTTGTCAAGGAGAATACTTTCAGCCTCTCTCCATTGAGAATCATATTGGCTATTGATTTGTTACAGATGACCTTTATTATGTTGAGAAATTTCCCTTCTATTCATATCTTATTAAGAGTTTTCTTCAGGAAAAGATACTGGACTTTATCAAGTACTTTTTCTGTATTGACTGAAATTATCATCTGGTTTTTAAAATTTTATTTTTGTGGTGGTTTATCTTGATTTTATAATGTTGAAATATCCTTGCATACCTGTTGGGAATCCCACCTCGTTGTTGTGTATAACTTTTTTGTATGGTCTTAAATTTTGAAGTTCACCCTTCAGTGAAATATTAGACACATCTGGCTAAGTGCTATGTCTGCTAGCCAAAAGGTCAAATCCAGCAGGCACACCTTGGAAACTCTGAAGGGCATTTCTACTCTGTCTGTAGAATTGCTATGAGTCAGAATCCACTTGAAGGCAGTGGCTTTGGAACTTACATGGGAAACATACTTTATAGTTCAGTCCTGTATATGAGACTAATGGGCACATCAGCCTAAAAGCAAAGACAAGAAGGCAGGAAGGGACAGGAAAACTGAAAGACTGGAAATAGGGAAGCTAGGTTAGAGAAGGCGAGAATGCTGACTTATTTCAGACTTGGCAACAAATGCCACAAACAATTTGTGTATTAACTGTCTAATGAGAAATTAATTTGCTCCATGAACTTTGAATAATGAAACAAAACAACAACAAAAACCCCAAAACAAAGCAAAGAAAAAAACAAACAAACTCAGGCCTTCAATTCTGACTCATAGCAGAGGCTTATAGGACAGAGTAGAACTGCCCCGTAGGCTTTCCAAACCTATAAATCTTTACAGAAACAGACTGCCACATTTTATCCTGCAGACTGGCTAGTGGATTTGAACTGCCTACCTTTTGGTCAGCAGCCAAGTGCTTTAACTACTGTACCACCAGAGCTCCTCAAGCAAATATGGGTGTAACAGTGTAACTCACTGAGTGGTTGCCTCTTGAGCAGTATATGATAAAGGTAAGCTGCTCACTCCCCTCATTCTCCAGTTTTAAGGACAATAGTGTTTCTCTGGAGATCTAATAGAATTGATTATTCCAGTGAACATGTGTTTTAACTTCTGTTTATTCCAGTGAATGTGTATTTTAGCTTCTGTATGCTAGGTACTCAGAGACATATGGAGGATGCACGGATAAGCCCAGCAAAAGTCTTATCTAGCAAGGAGCAGATAGTGTGCCCAGTGTGGTAAACATGGAACTGCTCCTGAGGAGAAAGCAATGGAAGTGCAGAAGGGGGTGGGTAATCCTGCCTGACGGAAGAAGGGAAATTTGCAGAAATGAGGTGCTGAGTGTTGATGAATAAGTAGAATATTTCTTGGCAAAGAATCAAGGAAAAGTTATTTTTGGCCCAGTGTGTGATTATAATTTTTTTTTTTTTTTTGTTTTAAAAGCCAGAGACATGAAGTACCAGACCTGTTTAGGGTGGGGAACTCTAGTTTGGCCACAGCATAGAATGGTGGGGGGTAACCTAGGAGACTTGTAAAGGGTCTGAATGTTGCTGACGAGTTTGGACTTCTTCTCTAGCAGTGGCAAAGTTGTAAAAGTGGGGGAGTGGTAACCCCAGATCAGCAATGTGGAGGGCTGAGGTAGAGCAAGGGCCCCAGAGGCAGAGCTCAGGGGAGGCTGTGCCCAGCAGCAAGGGAACCACGAGGCGTGAGAGGATCCAGCAGTTTACAGAGTAGGGGCTTCAGGCTTGGTGACTGACTCGTCTGGAAGTGCCAAAGGAGAAGAACAAGTGTGTTCTGGCAGACTTGAGAATAATCCACAAATCAAATTACACTTTCTCCCCAGGAGATGACAGTTGCATTCTGCAAAAAGGAATGAGATCTGCACAGCTTACAAAGAAAGAATTAATTCTAGCCCTAAAAAAACCACATTATAAAAGGGCTCCACTTTACTTAATTTTGAAGTGCTTCTTATGAGTTATTTAGTTGGACACTGAATGGGACACTGCTTGATGTATGACTTACTTTGAAACAAATAATCTTCCTTGTTTAAATACCCACACAAATCCTAGCAAGAGGCTGTCACAAATTTGAGTAATAGCCTAAATATCACTCCTAAAATATGCATACAAAGAAGCGATCAAAGTGGTTGCCAGCCTAAGTCTAGTTGTTGCTGTTTAGTCTGGGTCAGTCCTGTGCCCATTATTGAGTGAGAGCATACATTTCTCCAAAGCATGTTATATCTGCAAAATGATTCTACTACGTGATGTACAGTTTTTGGTAATTTTGGATAGGAAAATTCTGAAGTTGGGCATGTAAAGCTCTGGATTGCAAGTTCCAGAAATCTTCATGAGAAATGGGAGAGATTTTATTTGGATCCCAGAAATCTGTGACAGAGATGAATGTTGTGATCTAAAAGCTTACTAAGTTTTCCAGAGGATTCAATCACACCTACTGGACTATGTGTTGGAGGGAAGGGTGAGCAAAAGGTCATGCCTTATAAAAAGCCTCCCAACAATGGGTATAGTTCTATAAATCCACCGGAAACCATGAAGTTTTGCAATGAACTGTTTTATATTTAAAGACTGTTGGGTTATTTTAGTCAGCCCAGGCTATTTTTCACTTAATTTCAGTCCCTCTGGGGGTCTGTGCCAAGATACCACTCTCTACTAGCCACATAGAGAATTACCCAATTGTACCTTTGGTTTCCTCTAAATACAATCTATTGATTTTCATCCTCCCACAGTAAGCAGGGTGATCGTGGTTATCCCAAAGCAATTAGGTAGAGTGTTTGGTTGGACTCTTCTTCAACCTTGAAGGATTCTATTTACTCTCTTGCATTATAGCCTTGAAGCTTGAGTCCCTTATATAGGCAAGAGTTGCTTTTCTGCGTCAATAAGCAAATGCATTACAATATTAATAACCCTCAGCCACAGGTTTAGCTTCCTCACCTTCTTCTCATGCTTGGATGATTTCCTCTGCCTTTGAGGTAATCAATAGTGGCCTTAAGTTCATTGAGGCTCTCACACACTCCGTGAAGTTTCCAAAGTAAGCCAGTGGCAAACATTTAATTAGCTCATTTTGTTTCTGCCAGGGCAGAGATGCTGACTGGAGCGGTCCAGGACCTGGTATACAGTTTAGCTGTTACTGAAACCTTTATGCCTTTGCTGCAAGTAGGAATGGGATTCAGAAGACTAATGATTCTGCTTCTTGAAGCTTCCCTGTGGCTTTGGACAAGTCTCTTTGCCAAGCAGGACCCTAGTTTTCCTTTCAAAAGGGCATTTGCCACTAATCTTCAGTAGAGTTCATTCTTAGTACTAGTTGCCATGCTGGGTGCTGAGGAGAAAAGATGCAAAAGACACAACCAAGTGGGAGAAAGCAGGAGACAGACAAAGAGGCAGGCATCTCTCTAGTGCTGGGAGTAGATTTGCTAAAAACGGGCGCAGAGTACAATGAGGTTATCTGTGGGGGCCAGAAAAGAGTTAGGCTCTAAGGCAAAGCTATCCGTAGGACAACACTAGGGACTGCAAGGTTTCTGCTTTTTCTGTGGTATTTGTGGCAGGGAGAGACTTATTTTATTTTCATGCCCAGTTATTTCCACATGCTGCAAAGCCTCTGAAAAAAGGGGAGCATCTCTTAGAATGTTTGTGTTAGGAGCTGTTGATCCTGCAGACAGCTGTCAGTGGCTTTGAAGTCACTGTGCTTACGTCAAGAAGATCCAGGAAATCATCTCCCCCCCCCCCCCACAAGAAAAGGCTGCAGTGGGTTCTAGAGAGAGAGAAAAGCTGATACTCAATGGCCTAGAAAAGGCTTCCAACTCCGGACAGGCGGAAAAGTCCAAAATGGTTTGCACAGGCATGAAGTGAGAAGAGCTACTGGTCCCTGTCTATGGACTCTGTCTACAGTTCTGTAATCCTGGGATAACACACTGTGTTTGCACAGGAATCCAGCCCGTGTTCCTGCTGGGGCGAAGCACCTCACGAGCAGTGGAGCTCTGTTCCCACACTTAGCACCTCTTGACTTTTCTACTGATTTATTTAGGCTTCACTTTGAGCCCTGGTGGCAGAATGGTTAAGAGCTGCAGCAGCTACCCAAAAGGTCAGCAGTTGAAATCCACCAGCTGCTCCTTGGAAACCCCGTGGAATTTCTATGCTGCCCTATAAGGTTGTTGTGCGTTGGAATCAGTTCGACAGCAATGGGCTTGATTGTGGTTTTTCACCTTACTGTTGATTTACTTAAGCTTCTCCTTGATCCAGAAAAAGAGAAAAAGTTTTTCTTTTTTTTTTTTTTAACTAGTGTTGCACTATGGAATACGCCATAGTTTGCTCATCTAGTTCATTTATTCATAGTTATTTGGGTTATTTCCAGTTTTTGCTGTTATAAACAATACAGTTATTAGTGTGAGAGGTGGAAATCCTGGTGGCCTAGTGGTTAAGTGCTGCGGCTGCTAACTGTAGGGTCGGTGGTTCAAATCTGCCAGGTGCTCCTTCAAAACTCTATAGGACAGTTCTCCTCTGTCCTACAGGGTCGCTTTGAGTCAGAATTGACTTGACAGCCGTGTGTACAAGAACATTCCTGGGGTGTTTACTTAGGAGTGAAATTGTTGAAACATCCGTGTGCTCGTTACTAGGTGTGGAGAGATAAGTATGCTTGTCTGATAAATGTCCCTGGTGTCTCAGTTTGCCCAGTGGTAAGCTAGCTGGGATCAGAAGCTTCCTCTTGCCCCAGCAGAAATCGTTGTGCCCCACCCAGTTTTCCACAAGATAATGCGATGTCAGTAGCCAGTGTTGATAGACATCCTCCCGCGTGCCTGTTGCCTACACACAAGTTGCTTGACATCAGTCCAGTCAGCACCCTCCCTGCCCTTGTCTACTACCGCCCTTTCTTCTTTGTCTACCTAACCTTCATTAACAAGGTTATTCTCTTAGGGTTTTGCTTCTGGAACAGGGCTCACTGGTGCATCCAGCTGTACCCCGGTCCTAACACTTCTTGGTGAGCTAGTGGAGACCTTGCATGTTTTGCTGATGCTCTGCTTTTGAGTTTCCCCCTTAAAGGGTATCCAATGCCTGCAAATAATGATCGTGTGGGTGTAACTTTGCTGTCTCTCCATACCAGGTAGTGTCAAACTATCTTCTGAAACGCCTGCTTCAGGTGAGCTCCCTGTGGCAGTGGGTAAGGGGTCAATTTGCCCTACCTCCTCACTCATGGGTGTTACTGAAATTTTAAGTTTAAAAACAATGCATAACTTCTAAATTTTTGTCAATCTCGTGGATACAAAACTGTAACTCTCTGTGGTTAAATTTGTATTTCCCAGATCTCAGATGAACTTGAGTAACTTCTCAAAAATTGCTGGGTAGGTCATTCACATTTTCTCTTTTGTAAAGAACCTATTTAAGGCTCTTTGTTTGAATTGTTTGCCTTACTGATTTCATAAGAGATATTTATATATCCTGTTTATAATCCCTTTGTCATTTATACGAGTTGCCAATATTTTCTGTAATTTCATAACTCGTTCAGTGCTGTCGAGTTATTTCCAACTCATAACGACTCTGTGCTCTCCAGAATGAAACGCTGACTGGTTCTGTACCATGCCCCAGTCATTTTTATGCTGAAGACCATTTTTGCAGCCACTGTGTCAATACATCTCGTTGAGGGTCTTCCTGGTTTTGCTGACCCTGCGCTTTACCAAGCATGGTGTCCTTCCGCAGAGATTGATCCTTCCTGACATGCCCAAAGTATGTGAGATGCAGTCTTGTTATCTTTGCTTCCAGGGAGCGCTCTGGTTATACTTCTTCCAAAAGCAGTCCAGGATACATTCAGCATTCTTCTCCAACACCACCATTCCAAGGCATCAATTCTTCTGTGTCCCTTATTCATTGTCCAGCTTTCGCATGCATATGATGCGATTGAAAATACCATGCCTTGCCTCAGGTGCATCTTAGTCTTCAAGGTGGCATCTCTGCTTTTCAGTACTTGAAAGAGGTCCTTTGCAGCAGATTTTTTCAATGCAATGTGTCTTTTGATTTCTTGACTGCTGCTTCCATGAGCACTGATTGTGGAACCAAGTAAAATGAAATCCTTGACAACCTCAGCCCTTTCTCCATTTATCATGATGTTGCTTACTGGTCCAGTTGTGAGGATTTTCATTTTCTTTGCATTGAGGTGCAATCCGTACTGAAGGCTGTGGTCTTCGGTCTTTATCAGTAAGTGTTTCATATTCTCTTCACTTCCAGCAAGCAAGGCTGTGTCACTGGTGTAACACAGGATGTTAATGAGTGATTTTTCCTTCAATCCTGATGGCTCATTCTTCTTCATATAGTCCAGCTTCTTGGAATATTTACTCAGCATACAGATTGAAAAGGTATGGTGAAAGGATACAACCCTGATGCACACCTTTACTGAACTTATCTTTATTTTTTTTTCAGTCTTTATTATGGCATCTTTTATAAACAGAAGCTCTTAATTTTAATACAATCACATTTATTGATCTTTTTGTTTGCAAATTCTTTTCTTATCAGTGGGAAATTAAGATATTCTCTGCAAAACCAAACCAAACCCGTAGCTGCTGAGTCAATTTTGACTCATAGCAACCCTATAGGACAGAGTAGAACTGCTCCATTGGCTTTCCAAGGAGCAGCTGGTGAGTTAGAACAGTGGTCCTTTTGGTTAGCAGCTGAGATCCTAACCACTGTGCCACAAAGACTTCTTTTCTTTTATATACTTTTTTCTAAAGGTTTTCTATATTTACAGTTTACTTTTGTGATTTTAATCCTGCACTTGATATTCGTGTGTGGTAGGGGTCCAATTTTACATTTTTTGAAATGAATAATTTTCTTAGCATCATTTACTGAAACCTATTTTTTTTTCCTACTAATTTTCGGTCAAAACTGTGTCAGGTTTCAGGATATCTGGAGTCATTACTTACTTCCATTGTTCTGTGATTCCTGCACAAATGCTGCATTTAATTGAGATAACTTCATAGAAAGTAGCAGTATCTGGTAGAATGTGTCGCCTCAGTCATGTTCTTCATGAACAGGATTTTCTTTCTTGTTGGCCTTTTATATTTCCATATAGATTTTGGAATCTGCTTATGAAGTTCCACTAACAAGCAAACAAAAAGTTGGGATTTAGGTTGAGATGACCTCAGCTGGGGAAGAACTGACCTCTTTACATTATTGAATATTTCAATATGTGAACATGATATCACTCTATTTTCTTTAGGTTTTTAAACATTTTTTTGTTTTTTTTGCTAAAGCTTACACTTTGCTTTATAAAGATCTTTTAAAAACTGCTGTTGAGGATGTTATATTTTAAAATTTTCATTTCTGTTTTGAATGCATTTGAGTTTTGCATATTGATTCTTACTAATTCTAATATTTGCCTGTAAAGTTTTTGTTTTCTACATACACTGGCATATCACCAGCAAACAATGATAGTTTTGTTTCTTCTTTGCTGGACAGGCTCACTATAGTGTTGAATAGAAAAGGATATAGTGGAAATTCTTGTCTTGTCCCTTGTTATAAAGGACATGTTTACAATATTTTATCATTACTATGTTACCTGTTCTTGGTTCATTTTTAAAAATCCTGTATCAGATTAAGGAAGTTGATGTATTTGTGTTTGTTAAGACAGTTTTTCTTTTATTATGAATGAATGATATATTTTGTTACATATTGTTCCTACATGGATTCAGATGGTCATATGAGTTTTTCATTAAATTTTGTTAGTATGGCAATTTAATTTATTCACATATTTTCTGATGTGAAACCATCCTTGCATTCCTGAGGTAAATTCAATGTGATTATATTGTCTTTTTTTATATGTTGCTAAAAATCAACTTGTTGATCATTTTTATTGTTTATAAATCTATTTGCATCTATGTTTATGAGTAAGACTGGCTTGTAATGTTCCTTACTGTTCTTGACAACTTTTATTATCAGATAGGCATGTGTTTTAATGTGGACAAAGCTAATGGATCAGAGAAAAAATGTAAATATTAGAAGAATGATAAAGTTAGGATTGAGATTGGAATATGAAATATATCCCATAAAATCTCTTGTATGACTAGAAGTTTGGTTTCTGAGCTTCCTAGCAACCAATTCATAGCCATTTCATGATTCATAAAAATCAGTGAGATAAAATCAAGCCAGTCATTCAGAAGCAGAGCAAGTTTTTCAAGATGTGCTTTAAAGATTGAGCTCTGACTCTGGATTCTTGAGTTCCAATCTTATCTCTGCCATTTACAAGCTATATAAATTTGGTCAAGTTACTTAATCTCTCTGTGTTTCAATCTTCTAACCTATAAACTAAAGATAATTATAGTACCTCCTTAAAGAAATGTTTCACAAGTTAAATGAGTGAGTGCATGTAAAGCACTTACAAAAAGGAAGATTCTTAGTAGCACTTGATAAACATTACATTTATTATCATTTCTGGCACTGAGACCAGAAAGAAAAATTCCCCTCTCTTCTGAGAGGACACTGTTTAATGGAAAGGGCAATGGCCCTAACTAAACCCTTATAGGATTATCATCATTATTATTATTTTGAGGAATGCATATCCTGAAGAGAAGTCCCATGAGTAATACTTTTTCCCAGCTGAGCTTTTGATACATTTTGAAGGCAATGAGTTAGAGGTGATACTTCATGAGCAATACCTAGAATACAGCCATATACTTGCATATTTGAAAAGCCACTGTTGCTCCTGTTAGGTGCCATTGTGCTGGCTCTGACTCGTAGTGACCCTGTGTGCCACAGAATGAAGCACTGTTTGGTCCTGTGCCATCCTCACAATTGTTTTGCCTTAGCCCATGGTTGTAGCCACTGTCAATCCATCTTGTTGAGGGTCTTCCTCTTTTTTGCTGACTGTCTACTTTTACCAAGGATGATGTCCTTCTCCTGGGGCTGGTTCCTTCTGACAACACATCTGAACTGTGTGAGGCAGTCTCACCATCCTTAGTTTTAAGGTGCATTCTGACTGTGCTCCTTCCAAGACAGGTTTATTTGTTCTGGCCATCTACAGTATATTCAGTATTCTTTGCTAATACTGTGCTTCGAGGTGTCAGTTCTTCTTGAGTCTCCCTTATTCATTGTCCAGCTTTGGCGTGCATATGAGAAAACCAAGCCCATTGCCTTCGAGTCAATTCCGACTCATAGCGACCCTATAGGATGGAGTAGAACCGCCCCATAGAGTTTCCAAGGTGTGTGTGGTTGGACGTGGTAGACTTGAACTGCCAACCTTGGATTAGCAGCTGTAGCACTTAGTCATTATGCCACCAGGCATACAAGGTGATTGACCACACCGTGGCCCGGGTCAGGCATATCTCGGTCCTTAAAGTGACATCTTTACTTGTTAACACTTTAAAGAGGTCTTTTGCAGCTTATTTGTTCCAAAGTATAAATTGAGCTGCAGCTATCCAATAGAAAGCTTAAAAAGTTGTGATTGGGTGGGAATGGAAGCTGGGGGCAGTGGCAAGCCTGGAGGTGTTTCTTGCCTCTGCTCAGTTCGTTGGCAGTCAGGATTGCATCCTTCTGCAAAGTGGGACCCTTACTGTGCTCATTTCTCGTGTGGCACTACAAGATCCCATCAATGATGCCCCCCCAAAACAGCCTCCTCCTTATCCTTGGGTCACATTCACAGAGGCTTGTCTGCAGAGCACTGCTGCTATTGAGTGACTAATCACGGGGCTACTTTTGATAACACTCTGATTCTGTCATTGGGAGTAGTAAAATAACTCTTTCAAAAACTGTTATGGAATTCATCGTGATTTTAGCTAGGAGTTCATTATGGTTTTAGCCAGGTGTAGAACTAATAAAGATGTATACAAACAGGGACCTGAGCATACCCTTCCAAGCAGTCCTTTAATAGTTCTGGTGACAGGTAGTCTTGCTCTGGTAGTTTACTTGGTTAGATTTTATTTTTACAAATCAACTATTCAACAAAAGGGATCATTGCCTATATCCAAAAGAAAGCAATCTGTCATCTAGTTTACAGAATTGGGAAAAGAAACTTCCCAGCAGTTAACCAAGACCTGAACTTCTAAGACCTCATTTAGCAAATTCATAGCTCTATAAGAACATCCCAAATCTGCCCTCATTCCACATCTAGTGGTCAAACTTAGATCTTATTATTTTTTAAAGTGATGAGAAGTTTATCATCATATTTGAGTTTGGAGAACTCCCAGATAGTGTTCATGATTTTGATGATAACAGTTTTATAATTTGTTCATCTTACTTTGTTTTGGTTTTCCTGTGTAGCAACCTCTAATTCTTTTCAGTTTATGCCTAATGGGCACTGGAAATAAAAGTCCCATGTATGTGGGACTCAGCACAGATGGGGCAGGTGTTGAGTTATTAGCAATCTGTAGGAAGGAGGAAGAAACTTCTTCCTTTAGGCACTGAGGCAGTTTCAAAAGGTCACATGATGGCAGAAGAATAGAAGTTGAAAACCTTCAATTCATTCTTCTCTCAAAGTCTTCCTAGTGTTCATACCTGCAGTCCCCCAAAATGATTCCAGGATGGGTACATTTAGGCTTAAAACTCAGGGAAATTTGTCTTTTTCTGCCTGGGTCAGAGTGTCAACTCTAAGGAAGATAACAAGTAGACAAGGCCTACCTCTAATGTAGTATTTGATTTTACCCTCCAGAGAAGACATAGAGTCAATTTTTTCTTTAATTTTTTTCCTTGAGTATTACTAGGTTCTATTGATATTGAGCTTCATTGAATCTCTCAAGAAACTCCTTTCCCCTCAGGAAATCAATCCATTTATTCCCAAATGGCTCCTGGCAGGGCCCATTTGTACTCATTGCAAATCATGGGTCCCAGAGTCCTACAGATAACAACTCTGCCCTGAGTGATATAGAGTACTCTGAAATTTAGAGACGATCACAGAAGACCATTGTTGACAACTGCCATCGACTCAGTTCTGACTCATGGTGACCCCATGTGTGCAGAATAGAACTGCTCTCTCTGTAAGGTTTTCACAGGGCTATGGCCTTTTAGAAACAGATTGGCAGGCCTGTCTTCTGAGGTGCCTCCAGGTGGATTTGTACTGCCAACCTTTTGGCTAGCAGCCTAATGTTTAACCCTTTGTGCCATTCAGGGACTTCCCAAAAGGCTATATATAGGTGGGAGCAAACAGTGTGAATCGTGGAGGAAAGCAGGGTGGATTTGGAAAAGATGTTAAGACAAATTATGTGCGGCTTCCTAAGAAGTTAACGTAGACTGGAAAGAAGGGGTTCTAGTCATGTGAGTGATGGAGCTTGACAGTAGTGCAGAGAGAAGGTTACAGAAGTGACCTTGTTTGAGTTGGTGTTCTCCACATTTTACCATTGTGAAGTTACTGTTTTCCCTTTGTAATTAATAAGTAATATGTGGCATGATTAGGTCCCTGAGTGGGACATGTGGTTTGTGATTGCCTACTAATATAAAGTTGGCAGTTGGAACCCGTGCAGCAGCTCCAGAAAAGAAAGGCCTGGTGATCTGCTTTTGTAAGAATTACAGCCAAGAAAACCCTGTGGAGCAGTTCTAATCTGTAACACATGGGTGACCACAAGTTGGAATTAACTCCGTGGCAATGGGTTTGATTTTTTTGGTTTGGAATGTGGAATCATATTTTCAGGCTATGTGTATCCTGTTCCTCTTTTCTTCCCTGACAGTCCTTCAGCTTTAAACCAATAATGTCTTAAAATTGAAGTTTCTTGCAATCTCATGTTAGAACCCATTTTAAAAAGCCAGGATGTTTGATCATTGCCTTTGCCAGGTTGAAGCCCTATTGCACAGAGCTTAAAAACTTGGCTGCTAACCAAAAGGTCAGTAGTTGGAATCAACCGGCTGCTTCTTGCTGGGTGCCAGATATGTCATAGGGCAGTTCTGTTGCATCCTATGGAGTAGCTATGAGTATGCCACATTACTGTTCTTCTAGGAGAAGACTCAGTTGTCAAGGGGCAAACTACAGGGACTTAACCAAATCTAAAAGAAAAAAGAAAAGCCAAACAAAATAGAACTTAAGACTTGGAACATTTCACCCATGAAGCTGTTTCTCCAGGTGACCTGACTTTTCCCGGATTAAAGAAGTCAAACTCATCCAATCCAAAATGGAACAGGTCCAACCAATTTCTGAAGTTGACGGGTACTTCTGATTTTCTTGGCCAGGTCACTGGCACCAAAGTGGGGCTCAGTGGTGAGTCATGTATATGTAGTGTGAAGACTTATCTCCAAAAGTATAGAGACTAGCTGTCATGTGTTGGGAAGGTCTCAGGGTTTTGTCCTTCGGTCTAGAAAGAAAGAACCAGGAAGGAATATCCCTTTGTGAAAGAGAGAGGTAGTTCAGTGAGCCTCAAGGCGGTACAACAAGAGATATGAGGGCAGAAAGTTGCACGAAGTCAGGGGCATTGTCAGTAAGCCACGTTTCTCAAGGTGGACTGACTTGTCCCTCAGGACCCCTCCATTCCACACATAGCACAGTGTTCTACGTGCAGCAACCAGGGGATGGAAATGAGACAGTCTGCCTCAGTCACTGCTGTGTACACTAAGAAGTATTCCAGGGATTTTGATGGCCTGTGATGTAGATTAAAACAAGTCTTCCCTTCTAGGATCATGATTTCCTATGTGCACCCATGTTGTCTAATCTGATTAGAACAAGAGTGGTTGATGATGTTTTCCAAACATTTGAAGCAGTCTCCATTTCGGGCAGCAAGGACTCTCACATCAAAGGAAGTGAGCTCTGCAACAACAAGCCCTTCCTTTGACCTTGCTGAGAATGGACATGGACCAACCTGGAAAGAAAGAAAGATACCTAGAGTGGGGAACTAAGAGAAGAATTCTCTTGTCTTCCCTTGAGAGTGCAGTGATGACTCAGTGCCGCCTAGCTCTGCGGCAGCATTAGCTTGCCTGCCCTTCTATCGAAGCGCTTGTGGTTGGAACGCTCCCTTCAAACTCCTTTTAGTAAGATCGCTTGATTGTTTCCCTCATTTCTTTTCTCATTTGAGCGTGTGTACATTCTCACATGGTTCTCTGTCTCAGAACCATTGAGAGTAATTCTACTGCAGGATAAACTTTCCTGTTACGTGTTCACTTATTTACACCCACGTGGATTCATGGCTCCTTCTTCTGTTCAGTGGCTTGTCACTCATTACTGTCATTTATTTACTTTGGTGATCAAAATGGTCCATAGTTTGGTAGTAGGATATTGTAGACTTTCATCTCCAAATATTTTCGTGTGGTTAAGAGCAAGGACATTTTGTTATGTAATCACAGTACACAAATCAGCATCAGGAAATTCAACCTTCATACGTTGTCATTATTTAATCCACAGTCCATGTTAACATTCTGTCAATTGTACCAGTAATGTGATATATAGCTGTTTATTTTCCTCCTCTGGATCCAAATAATGATCACATATTGCATTTAGTTATGTTTCTTTCATATCTTTTAATCTGAAGTAGTTCCTTAGCCTTCCTTTGTTGTCAGTGACCTCAGGGTATTTGGAACAGCGTAGCTAGTTACTTTGCAGAAAGCCCTCCAATATGAGTTTATCTGATGTTAGTGACTAAACTCAGACTGTATTTTCAGCAGGAAATATACAGAAGTGATAACATATTTTCCTTAGTGTTTGTGAGGAGGCTCATTGTTTCAACTGGCATCCTCCAGATCTCCACTGGAAAGTTACTGTTTTTTCCTTTGTAGTTAATAATTTAGAGATATTTTGAGGCTACGTATAATGTGTCCCATTTATTGTCACAATTTTGTCCACTTGTTTTAGTATTCATAATTATTCTTGCCTGAATTAATTATTGCCATGATCGTTGCAAGTCTCTTTGTTTATACTTGTATGAATCCATGAATTCTTCTAGTATTCAATAGGTTACAATGTTTTTGGTATAATGTTTTATTCTTGTTATTTTAATACTAAAAATGTCCTCTACTTGGCCAATAGGTACCTTGTCAAACTGGCTCCTGTATGCTCACAACACGTCTGCATCACTTTGAGCTTCCTTTGAGATACAAGCTATTTCAGGCTCCTCAGTCACTGCAACAATCAGTTTTCCTAACCTGATCCTGTTAGTGGGGAAGGTATTTAGAAACCAAGCTTCAGGTACTAGATGTGCTCATTACTACTGGAATCTTACTGCTGTCTTGGCAGACAGAAATTCAAAAAAATATATGTGTATGTGTGTGTCTGTATTATATATTGCATCTATATCTATATCAATAATGTATGTTCTATATTCCATGAATTCCTGTGAATACCCCTGATTCTAATCCAGTCGCATGGGTTTATTCTAGGCTTCCTCTTTCCATATTTGTAACTTTCTTCAGGAGAGATGTGTTTTAAAAACCATCCTTAAAATTAGGATTATCTGAGAGGAGGTGGTGATAGGAGCCCAGAGGGAAAAAGGCCTTTGAATGCCCATTTATAGTGTGGGCTCTCTACTGTTGTACTTCTTGCTGATCAACATAAAAGCCAATGAAAAAATAAAAGAGAAAATATTTTAAAAGAAGTAAGAGTAGAAACTTAGGAAGATGTTAAAGCACATAAACAAAAAATGGAGAGTAAGGTAATAGGAAAAAAAAAAGTGAAAGACGAGTTAAAAATAAGCTCAAAAGTCCAACAAAGGTAAAACAGTGTAGGTTTTTAAAATAGCAAGATAAAGTAGATGAAATTTAAAATAGAAATTTATAAGCCAATGAGATAAAAGTATTAAGAACGCAGAAAGCAAAGATAACCCGAGACAAAATACAAATGCCCATGAATTAGAAAGTTAAAATAATGAAGGAGACTAGAGATTAAAAACAGGAAATATGAGCTAAGAAACAGAAGTGAAAATTATAAATTAATGCCAAAGAAGAAGGATCCAAGACCAAGTCCTTGAGGTTCAGCTTTTCTGGTGGACAACGAAACTCCTGTTGACATTTGAGTAGGCTGTATGAAGCTAGAGCCAGCCCTTGCTGTCTCTCGTTGCTGAAGCATGTGCCACTGTTAACCTACTGCAGGAATTCACTGTTTAACACGAGCTACAAGTCAACTGGGATTGAGGGCTGATGGAGCAGGAGAGGATATGCTCACGAGCAGGCAAGGCAGACAAGAGCAGAACAGCCTCTGAGTGTCTAGAGCCTCCTGTTCACTTTTTCTTCCAGAAACATAGTTGGTTCGGTCTTCCCTGAGTTGATCTGGCCTAAAAGAGGATACAGTGGTACTTACTGAGAGAATGGTGTGGTGTAGAGGAAAGTGAAATGACTGGAACTGGGAGACATAGCTTCATATCCATATAAGCTTGAATTTACACTCTTAGGACTTTTTTGCGGGGGGTGGTTGTTTTTATTTTAGTTATGAAAGAGGAACGTTGCAGTAATGTTTCCCTGTCAATATTAGACTACTGACAAGTCAAACATAAAATTTTCCATTGTAGAATCTTGGATCAAAATTCTCTGTTGTATCTACATGAAGAGAGGAGAAGAATGAGAGTGGGGAGGTGGGTGAGGAAAACTGGCAAAGAGGTGAGGGCCAGGCAGTAAGTATTTGAATCAACAATTCTCAGACCTGAGGCTGGGAAAACAAAAAACTGTTGATCTACTGAAAGTCTTGGCCTCATCAGAATTATTTTTTTAAAACATTATCAGTGAAACTGAAAACTAGCTGGGAAAGCCCAAGACTATAGTCAAAAAGAAAGAACCTAACAAGACCTAGCAATTATCTAGATCATAAAGCTAAAGCAGGCAGCAGAGCCAGTTCCATGTGGTGTATAATCTGAAGGTGTCGTCACCACGGCCTTGTAAAGATGCTTTAACTGGCTCCAATCCAGGGGTGTTGTGGGAACCGTGGGTGTCTGCAGCAGATCCTTTCCACATCACAGTGGGCTTTATATTAACACACCAGAGCTCGCTCATTTGCACACTGGAGTAACTCACTCCTGGAGGTTAACACACTGTATGTTAGCCCGGAGAGCCCCCAGGAGGGTCAGGGCGGCACGCAGGGGATACCAGAGGAACGAGTTCCAGTTGTGTTGCTATACAACCCTTCTTCCCTCCCTTCACACCAAGATTGCCTCTAGCTGAAATTTCCTGTTTCATCTTCTTTGTTTTTTTATTTGGATTTTGGCATGGTATTATTCCTTTGTTTCCTTATTTCGGATGAAGAAACTATGGGAGGAGAGAGGAGGACTGGTAAGCAACAGAAACCTCACTCGGCTTTGGAATGCGCTATTTCATCTCTATTGTTTCCTTCCCCTTCTCCTAATCCTCTGAGGTTACTCCATATTAGCCAGAGGCCCTTAGAGAATGAGAACTTCTTTTCTTTCTTAGTTTCCTCCACGTCAAACTTGTCTTAGTTTTTCTGTAAGTTGCCCCCTTACAGTCTGTGTTGTTGTTGGGTGTTGTTGAGTTGATTCTAATATGTAGTAACCCCATGCAATAGAGTAGAACTGCCCCACAGAATTTTCTTGGCTGTAATCCTTGTAAGAGCAGATCACTGGGTCTCTCTCCTGCAGAGTCACTGGGTGGGTTCAAAGGAACTTTTTGGTTAGCAGCTGAGTACTCAACTGTTGTACTTCTTCCTCATACTCTAAATAAACAAACCTGTTGCCATGGAGTCAATTCCAGCTCATAGTGACCTGGTAGCTCTTCTCTCCTAATCTGCTTTCCTCTCTGAGACTAGAAAGAGGTAAGGGGAAAATACAGAACATCAGGTAATCTCCTAGGCTGTCTACTATGTAGGACAGAGGAGAACTGTACCCTAGAGTTCCTAAGGAGTAGTTGGTACATTCAAATGGCTGACCTTTTTCTTAGAAGCCAAGCTGTTAGGCACTGCACCACCATGGCTCCTTGTTAATTTCGTCGGCACATAGGTTTTGAGAATCACAATGGGCAGGTGCTAGGGAGGATCCTGGGATACACAGTGTACAATCCCTGCCTCCTGGAGCTTGTGGTTTAACTGCCCGCATGCAGGGTGAAAAACAGAAGCTCTAATACTAACACCAGATGACACAAGGCAGTCTGTGGTTAAATAGCTAGTGACCGCTATAGATACTGAACATTAAACAGTTCAGACCAGAGGGAGGAGTGCCTTTCTGCAGGGCCTATCTGAATTTCTGGTGTGGATGGAATTCAGGGATAGTCCTGTGGCCAGAATGAAGAGTATCTTAGATTTGCAAGAGACTTTAAGGTTTACAGAATACTTGGCTCTATTTAATGTTTCAATCATGGTTCTTCCAGCCAAGTAAACTGAGACTCAACTGGTCAAGTACCAAAATCCAAACCCACAGCTGTTGACTCGGTTCCAACTGTAGGTCAAGCAGATGCACACAAATCTCCTGACCACAGTACTCACACTCTTTCCACAAAACCTGCCTCCCCCTGGAAGAAGGTGGAGTGAGGAGAAGCTCCAAGACTGGATAACCTTAGGGAGGAAAAGAAATCTGAAAGATGCCCAAAGTGAAGATGGGGTCCCTATGAGGGACATAACTAACCTAAGCCAAGGACAGAAATTTACCTGTGTAACATCTATCATGTTCTTAAGTCAGTTGCCCTTGCACCATGTTTATCCGAAAGACGTGTTTGTTCTGTGCACTGGTTTGAAACACATGCACTAGTTGCCCACATTAAAAAAAATTAGGTGATTGCTGTCTCTCACACATGTAGACACCCAGGTTGCTAGCTTCTCTTGACGAACTGGAATCCCTGGCAACATTAACTTCTCTATTTTGACAGTTTTGGTAACTGGGCTGTGGCAACTTTGAGCTTGAACTGTTTGAACAACTGCTTATTTAGAGGAGACACGTGCTCTGCAGTTACCCAGGGTTCCACAGGGCCTGGCGCCTTGTCGGCTTTGGAGTTTGTGTTCCCTGATTTAGACGGAAACCTGTAGGAGAATGTGATCCTCGTTGAACTCCAGAGTTCCCTAGATTTGAGTATATATTACAAGTTCGAGAAGCAGCTATCATACAGCAGAAAGGGGCAGAAGGCCTGGGTTCTGCCAAGCTCTGCCACATATTGGCTCTGTGGCCAACCTGAATGACAACAGCCTGACTCTCCCAGCATTAGTTTCATAATCTATCACTTGGGCGTGATGACACCCCATTTCCAATGATGTGGGGATTATGTGAGTTAATGAAAGTGTAAGTGCCACCTATATTAGTTTAATGTTTGCTTTTAGGAATACTCATTACGAGATGCAAAGATACAGATCATTCTTGCTTGTAGGATAACCCTCAAAATATCTTTGAAAGCTCTGTCACTGGCCTGGTTTTGAGAAATAGCTGGAATGATTCTCATGTAGCTTTGAGGCTGTTATGGATACAGGGAAGGGGATGGCAAAGTGGCATTAAAAGAGAGACAACCCTTCCTGCCCCATAACTTCCAGAGCATGCTTGTGTTCCCTGCTTCAGCCCCACTCCCCCAATTTGCCATTTGAACTAGATATTGTATATACTTACACATATGCTTATATGTCAGGGAGAAGATGAGGATTGAAAAGAATTATAATGAGAACAGTTTTTGAAATCCACCTTTAAAGTAAGGGAGAGTATTTTAGAAAAATCAAAACGTGGTCAGTAGGGAAGGGTAAGCTAACACGACATTTCTCATCCCTGGGAGAGCTTCAAGTGCCTGTCGTGAGTTGATTTTATGATTGTGGACAATAATGCTCAAGTTCTTGCAGGATGGCAGCAGCCCTACTTAGGCTGCAGAAGAAGTAGAGTCACGCGTGAAGTGTTTCGGGACCGAATTCTCTTTGGACCTGGTGTTTCAGCTGTCTGTTGTCCCAGTTCATTTGGTGGTTATTATGCTTGTGCGTGTGGGCGAGAGGAAAGCAGTCGTGGTGACAAGTGCGTCCTGACTCTGTGCTCAGGTGTATAATTTACTTTCTTCCTCCTTCCCACCTTCCACACCCACTTCACCTCCCCCAACGTTGTCAAATGCTACACTTAAAATGCCATTTGGCCTTTTCATTGAGATTCCTTTGTGAGGAGAAGTTGGAGAGACCACATAAATGCTGCCCAGCAACATCTGTCATCTTGTGGCACCAACAGAAAAACCACAGTTACACGATGGTTCAACCTTGGTGCATGTTTACTCAGCTTCCCAGACACGTGAGAGCATCCATAACTCAACACTTATAGAATCACCGTGTGTCCAGGTCCTGCAACCCAACTCCACTTACTTAAAGCTTTGCTTTCTGAAAAAATTTTACCTGAGAGTGATACCTGAAAATGTGTGAAAGTAATAACTTTTTGTGGGCAAGTAGGTAAGTTTGCAGGAGTGTTTTCGGTTCAGCATTCAGCTGCTAACCACAAGGTTGGTGGCCTGAACCTACCCAGTGGCTCCAATGGCAGACAGATTGATGATCAGCTTCCACAGAGATTATACCCAAGAGAACCCTATGGGACAGTTGTACTCTGTCACATGGGGTCACTGTGAATTGGATATGCCTTGATGCCACACCAACAGAAGAGAAGTAGCTGTAGTTTTCATTATGATATGTTTACAATAAAATGATCTGGGGCTCTTTTACAAAAGGCTGCTGCTTGGACTGAAACCAAACACGTCAATGTCTGTTTAAATAAATGCCTAACAGGAAAGGCAAAGGGGTAAGCCCTTGAGGCTCAGCTAAAGATCACCTGTGGCCCTTCCCTCTGGTCTTCCACCTCCCTTTTCATATTAGCTGGCCAGCTTTCCAGGAGAACTGCTTTGATTTGGTGAGCAAGGCTCAACACAATGAGTCTCAAGCTGTCGGGCAGGAGGCAGGAATCTGTCAAGCCACCACAGGGATGCTAATGAATTGAGATGTTCCTGATGTTGCTGGAACATATTTTTACGTTACGTGGTAACAATGAGACAGTGAAATGCAGATCCTACCAAGCCAAGTTGTTTCCAAGGCTTCTGTAGCCACTGAGCTGTGACCACAATGCTTTACACCAGCAGTGAAGGCAACACTTTGAATCTATTGTGGAGATGATTTGGCCTCAGGCCAAAGTAGGAGATGCTTCTTTGTTATTTCTCAATGCAAAACAGGTAGATGTTATTAGATCATTGCTCAAACTTTTAAGATTCACGATTTCTACAGTTTAAATGAGAAGCTTAACCCATCTGTTAGTTTGTTATGCTGTGGTAGCTTGCTATGGTGCTCGAAGTTACACTACCAGTATGTCAAATACCAGCTGAGTCACCCGTGGTAGACAGATTTCAGAGGAGCCAGATGAGATTAGATGTCCAGATTAGATAGGCTAGGAAGAAAGACCTGCTGATATACTTTTGAAAATTAGCCAATGAAATTTGTATAGATCATGACAGAATATTGTTTAGTGTGGTGCTAGAAGATGAACCCCTAGGTTAGAAGGCACTGAAAACACACAGTGGCCACAATGAAGCCAGGCAATCCCAATGACCATGAAGATGGCACAGGACCTGGCAACGTTTCATTCTGTTGTACATGGGGTCATCTTGAGCTGGAACAAACTTAGTGGAAGCTAGTAACAACGGAATTATCAACATGAACCAGGATAGCAAGGGAAAACTTTCTTGAGCAAATGGGGTTAGGAAAAATGGCAAGCCTTGGCAGAATATAACTCAGGCATCTGCCTCCTGCAGATGTGGCCAGTAGGCCCCACTGAGCAGTGGTTTTCATTCTTCTGCATGCTGGATCTGGCTAGGCATTCTAATCATGTGAAGTTATTTCAGTAGCATTCAAAATCATGGTCTGTCTAGTTATTAAACCAACCAGAGATACAGAGAAAAGGCTCCTGGACCGAGGACAACAGGGCCCAGGCTCACTCTGTCTAGTTCTGGTCACTGGATCTTCTTGCTCTGTCTTTGTCTCCTGTCTGAAGCTTTTGTGGTATTTATTTCATGCTGCTTTCATTATGGAAATGCTAGATGACCAAGACACGGGGTAACAGTATCCAGGACTATGGACTGGCAGGAGATGGGTATGGGTTAAGACTGATTTAAACTCTTACCTCTCCTCTCAGCCTGACAGCCTGACCATAAGAAGCTGTTCTCTTTCAACCTTTTAACTATGAAGTCAGATTTATGGAAGAATTTCAGAGAAACTTAAGACACCTGCAATCGCCTTGCCAGGAATTTGGCTCATTATTTTGTAAACGGCAGAAACTTGTTTGTTTGTTTTTTCTATCTTTGATTGTACTTCTTCTTCAGGCTACCTTCTGATTTTCCAGGGAAATTCCTATCTGGATGCAGTTTATCTAGTTTTGGATTAGTTGGTATGGTTTTGTTAAACATTTAACCTGGCCATCTTTGACCTGTGTCTAGCTGGAGAGCCTTGTGAAATGGGTTGTGATGTGGGTCCTAGGACATCATGGGAGAGTGAGTCAGTAAAGGCCCTGCAGTGACTTCTGGTTCGGTCCATGCCCTGCCAGGCTGAATAAGGAAATGTGCATGCAGATCCCCAGTCGCTATTGGAGAATGGGGCTTTGTTACTAGGTTTAGATCCTAGAACTTTCTCCAGAGCTCTACTTTCCCTGAAAGTCAAAAAAGGAAGCAGAAATAAATATGAGGAGGATAATGACCAGAGAGCTGCGAGGACCTTGAATATTCATGGTTTATCCCTTAATTCTTTCTGTACACCTTCACAAGAGGCAGAGTAGCAGTTAAACATTCAGACTCCAGAGTCCGATCGGCCTAAGTTTGAAGCCTGTGTTTACTGCCACACATCTGGCTGAACTTTGCCTCTTTAAGACCCAGTTTCCTTATGTGTCAAGTTGAGAAAATAACAGCAACCTCCTCAGAGGTTTGGTATGAGGGTTAAATGAAAGTAAGCTCCCCCCAAAAGGCCCAAACCCGCTGCCCTCAAGTGGATTTGGACTCATAGCTACCCTACAGGACAGAGTAGAACCATCCCATAGAGTTTCTAAGGAGTGCCTAGTGAAAGGGAAAGTGAGGAAAAACAAAAGATGAAAACCCTGTGAGTAGAGCATAGCCCAATGCATATTACTGCGGACTCACCCGTTAGCTGATACTATTTTTCTTGACACTACCACCCAGAGAAGGATGTCATGGAACCAAGGGTAACGCAGGCACAGATCCTGCCCTGAGGTAGCTTATGACAGGCTATCGTAAGACAGTGAGAGGAGCCTCCGGAGAAGAACAGGGCCAAGGGGGCATGTCACAAAAGGAGTCAAAGGTTATGAAGGAGAATCGATGGAGAGGGCTGTTCAAACTTGGTGGGCCTTAAAATTGAAAGCTGGACATAGCTGGTGGAACAGGGTTTTCTGACAGTGTGAGTGGGTGAAGGCGGGAAAGGGGTGAATCAGAAACAAAATAAGTGAGCAGGCTTGTCACTAGGCTGCGAAGACTTTGAAGGTAAGCAAAGGAGAAGAAAGCTGACTGGGATAAATAATTAAGCAACCAACCTAGTGATAAGCTAAGACAGTAAGAGGTAGCCTGTAACAAGGGCTGAAACTTGGCTGGATATTCAAATTAAAAAAAAAAAATGTATGTGAATCTCACAGATTTTTCTGACACTCAGAGAAATCGCAGACCCCCACCTGGAGCTTGCTTTCACAGCACTCGGAACCCTGTCTTGGATTTACTCTCAGGAAGGATCTTAGGGAGCCCTTTTCCCACTCTCCCGTGGAGATTTTGTCCTAAAAGTTTGGTATATGAGATACACGATTCAGAGAGCAATCCTGAGCTCCTGAATTCCGGTGACCCTGATTGGGTCTAATGCCAGCTGTGTGGACGGTGTCTAAACGTAGAAATTGTGCTCCTCAGCTCTTGGTCTTGCTCTGTATTCTCTGACAATGCACATGTCTCTGTAAACTTTCTCACCACAGGAAAGGAGCTAGAAACACATGTGCAATCAGCAGCAGCAACAGGAGCAGCAGCAGCAAGAGAAGCAGCAGCTACAAAGAGGGTTATGAAATCTGTTCAAAAATAGCCCGCTTGCCCCATAGGCATGCTAAGCAGCCCAGCAGCCCGGGTGAACGTGTCAGTCGGCAGATTCTGCTATGCATTTCGAGAGGCTTCCAGTGACCTGCCACACAATTAGACAGAAGGGAGTTCACACTGGTCAGCAACACCCAGGCAGGGGGCGGGGATCTGGGCCTGCAGACAGAGCCTGAAGCAAGACCATACAGAATCTGGCTGCCACCCTTAAAATCCTGGTGAAGCCAGCTGGTCCCTTTGCTGGGTTGGGATGGTACATTTTTATACAGCGGGTGGGTGAGCAGGAGGGAGAAAGGGCAATTGCCTGAGTACTTGCAACATCAGGGAAGACAGAGTTTGAAAACGCATGTCTGTAGGGCAAGGGGTGAGGGCAATGAGACTTGCTGGGTGGTGCGTGCTCCTCTGTCTCCTTTCACCTCCAGTACCTCTGCTGTGATCTTTGGCCCTGTCCCTGCAGACCTCCTGCTTCAGCCTTCTGTACTGAGTGGGAAGGTGCTCTCTTCTCTGCATGTTACTACAGAAAAGAAAGGAACAAGAGCCAAAAGCCTATCCCTTGCCACGTGTCCTTGGAGTTGGACTCTCAGACAACTCAAAGAATAATTATGTTATTGAGTAAGACCACAGAGGTCCTTGAGATACTTTTCCAATTTTGTAGTTGGTGGCTGTTACAGGATGGGCAGTCTAAATTCTGGTAGTAATGACCACGGGCTGGAAGTCAGAAGAGCCAGGCTCTGAGCCAGCTGTCATGTTGCTTTGTATGTGACTGAACCTCTCACGTGTCTCCTCAGTTGAACAAGGTCAAAACTTAGTGGCTCCCAAAAGGACCCTGAATAATCACAGTGGCCAGGCTAGTGAAAAACAAAGTGCTGAAGGCCGTGTGGAAAGGTGGAGAGTGTGGCCAAAGCACAGAGACAAGCTTTCTCTTTCATGGGAGTCTGAAATAAACCTTCCTGCTCCTCTTCTGCCTCCCATCTCCACCCACAGCCTCCCTTCCCTTTTACAGGAAACTGGGTTGGCCCTGGCCTGGATTGGGTTTCTGTTTTGTCAAACTCACACCCAGGTTTCTGTTGGGAGGTAAACACCATGGGGAGTAGCAGGAACTCATCTTTGGATTGTTTCTCTATGTCAGTCGTGGCTTGGCTGGGGACACCCCCTGCTAAAGTGATGTGCCTTGTACTTCTTTGTTAGGATGCTTACTCTACCCCAGGAGTTGTGGGCTGGGTCAGCATGGCCCAGGAGAAGCATTTTAGCCAGGTCAGCTTATTTGCAGAGCCAGCCATAGGAGCCCATTGCTTATAGCTGTGGCCACACTTATTTCTGAGGGGCCACTTTGAACTTGTGATCTTCATTCTTTGTAGATGTTGTAGAGCAAAAATAAGCTAAGAAAGCCTCTTCCTTCAGTGACCTGACCTATATCTGAAAATTATGATTGGGAAAGACCAGAGTGGCCCCTGAGTCCTGTGCTTGGAGTCACAATAGTTCCCAGACCAGGATCCTTGATGTAGCCTCCACTATGTTGTGAGTTTGTCTCTTCTGAGTGTGTCCTGCATATGCTTTGGGAACCTGGGATAAGGAGAACCTCTGTGACATTGGTTCTTCAGGGAAACCAGGAAAAACAGCCCTACCATTGTGGCTTATTCTAGCAGGCTCAAGTAATATGGTAAGTTGCCTGTTTGTGTGGTGTGTTATCACTGAAGTAGAGTGTCTGAAATTCCTGTTTCCAGAAAGCTTGAAAGTTTTGACCTCTAATGATGCCTTCTTCGTGTTTCTCACAGGCAGCTTGAGCAGGGAGAGCTGCCTCCACTGACTGGCCTGTGAAAACCTGGCAGCTGCTCAGGCTGAAAATAGTAGGTGCTTCCAGTTTTAATCACAGCATGAGCAAGGACTCACGTACACACACCCTGACATGCGAATGTGGGCTCAGAGGCTATCCCCGGGCACCAGGCATGAGTTCACATGAGACTGTGGGGTGAAACTGGAAATGAGCTTGGGGAGCTAAGAAGGCAGATGAGCTGGGTACTTCCGCAGTAGGGGACTGTCACCTCCTTCATGTGAGGTGTAGGGGAAAGGAGCCACCTGGGCCTCTGTGGCTGTCTTTCACTTACAGGCTGAGACAAGCTTCAGAAAGAAGAAAATCCAAGTTTGCTGATCATATTTTAAAAGTTCTGAAGCTCTTCCTTCAGTTCCCAATGCAAATCATTAAGGTGTTTAAACCAAGAAAATAAAAACCTGACAGCAATCTGTTGAATAGGATGTTGCTAATGACAAGGACCTCCTCTTTGTACTTGTGGGACCTTTCCTCTTGATTTTCCTCTTAGTTGTTGGCTGCTGTTGTCCTAGGTTCATCCGGACACTGGCCACTAGCCCTTAAAATATAGGACAACATATCCCCAGAGACCTAAACTGGTTGCTGTATATAAAACAAAACAGAATAAAAAACAGCCAAACCCTTGCCATCATGTCAATTCTGACTCGTAGAGTGGAGCTGTTCCATAGGATTTCCGAGGAGCAGCTGGTGGATTTGGATTACTGATCTTTTGCTTAGCAGTTGAATGCTTGGCCACTACGCCACTAGGGCTCCATGCTCTGTACAGGGTGTTCTAACAAGTATCTACAGCATCTGCCTATCATCCACAGCATCGGCCTATCATCCGTCCGTCCATCCGTCCATCTGTCCGTCCATTCATCCATCTATCCATCCCTCCATCCATCCCTATTTTGTTTTCTTGAGAAAATAGGAAAACCCTGGTGGTGTGTGACTGAAAGCTATGGCTGCTAAACTAAAATGTCAGCAGGGCAGTTCTACTCTGTCCTGTGGGAACTGACTTGATGACAACAAATTGGATTTGGTTTTTTTTTTTTTTGAGAGAATAGACTATTAAAAAGGCTGCGGTACAGTGCTTCAGGAAGATCATTGTTGATCTATTTTTGCCATCATGTTCTCTCTGGGGGTCAGTTCTACCCTGGCCCCTAGGGTCGCCATGAGTCGGATCCGACTCGACGGCACTTGGCTTTGGCTTTCTCCAGCCAGGAGACTCAGTGGAGCAGTAGAAAGTACCCAGGCCTTAGAAAGAGTTGGGTTTAGCTTTGAATCCTACTTACGGTACTTGTAGGTATAGACTCCTGGGCGATTTTCATAAATTCTTTGGCCTCTGTAAATTGACGACAATACCTAATTTTCAGGGCTTTTATGGTTTCAGTGGGACAATGGGTAGAAGGCACCAGGAATGTTTCATCGACTGAATGGTGGTCCTATTGTTTTCTTGATGTTATAGTATTTTTGAGACTCCTCATCAAAAACAAACAGCAAAAAAGTATAGCAGAAGAACTAGTCCAGGGACAGCATGCACCGTTAGCTCAGCATGGCAAACCGGTTTGACCCTGGGGTCCTAGCAAACTGTCTTTACAGTGGGCTCCAGGTGGAGTGAAGCTAGGCTGTGCCACTATTCATCTCCTGTGCCCCAGAAAGGATTTGGAATTGAAAGTACAAACTTTGCTAGAGCTCCCAGTTGGAAGTTGCTGGACCAATTTTTTAAGAACTATTTATACACCCTTATTATAAATAAACTAAATTTAGCAAGCTATTTAAAAGACATGGCAAGCTCATTGACTGCTCTGTTTGCAGGAATATCAGTCATATTTTACCTTCACTTAATGGTAGGAAAGAAGTAGATGGCATCTTATGGCACAGAGAAGAGAGTGTGAAGGCCTGCAGTCAAGCCTCAGCAGGTGTTCTTGGATAAGTTATTTGCCTCCTCTGAGCCTTAGTTGCCACATCTGTAAAATCAGGATGATGATGGTGATGATAATACTAACAGTTTTGCCTGTCATGTCTCTCTTATAACATCTTAATAAAAATCAACTTAGATTGTGCATCTTGAAACCTTTTACAAACTGTAAGTGTAAAAAATGATTGTCGCATTTTGCAGGAGGGTCTTGAATTCATTCCAGTAGTGTTTGTTAGACTAACAGGTTTTTGGCATTGATCCATGTGCTTGAAAAGGTGTAAAATGTAACCGTAGGCAGCATTTCTATCAAAAGCTTGGAAGTGTCATAGAAAGCAGGTTTCCCAAAGGGCAGTGGATAAAAGACTGATAGGACCAACTATCATGTCAAGGAAAAACTCAAGATTCCTTTGAGCCTTGATAACTGAAATCTTCTCTGCTTTTGCCCTGTTTCTTATCAGACACACTCAAGTCTATATTCTGTATGAACGCAGCCTCACCTCTTTTGTTAGCTTCCCCACTCTGTTCCTGAATGCAGTACCTGTGGCAGGCAGACAATACTCATCAGATGTCCTATGTGTTGCATTTGGCTACCTTTTCTGGTCTCCCTGTTCTTAGGCTGAGGCCACACAATATGTCCCCACAGATGACTTAGGAGCAGAAGTAACACATGTGATTCCCATATTGTGGCGGTGAAGAGCCAGGGTCCTACCTCCATCATTTTCTTTCTCTGCTGTGTGTTCCAGAAAGCATAGCTACAAGATGGGGGAGGACTGTTTGACCTGTATTGGACTTCATGTGGCCAGGGGTGAAGTCACTGAGCTTTGAGGATTTATTTTGTACTCGCAGCATGGCCTGTCCTGACTAATACAGTGGACGTGCTGGTTGCTTCTTCACTCTGCCACTTCCCACTTGCTTCTCAGCTCTGTGTAATCTTGTTATCCACCCTCACTGGTCAGTGAAACAGCTACTCTCCAAATTTACCAGTGACCTCGATGGCATCACCTACGTACTGCTGAGTTGCCTCATGTGCATGACATTTTCATTGCCTTGGCTGGAATTATTGATCTTAAACTTTCACTTCATTACTTCAAGATAAAGAAAAATAGTAACACATTGTCATTTTAGGGAAGTTTCCTCTTCTTACCTTCCTAATTAATTATCAATTTTTTTCTGGTTGCTTTTTCTATTTCCCACCCACAGCTGTAGAGTTGATTTCCACTCATGGTGACTCTGTAGACAAAGTAGAACTGCCCCATAAAATTTCCAAGGAGCAGCTTGCAGATTTGAACTGCCAGCCTTTTGGTTGGCAGCCGTAATGCCTGATTACTACACCACCAGGGTTTCTGCTTTTTCTATTATTCCTTCTAGAAGCAGATATTCCCCTGAGAGATCTGCTGTTTGTCCTCTTCTCTGCTTCCGTCCATACTGCCTGTGATATTCTCTTCCATCTTCTAGCTAACTTTGGCCTAGTTTTCATGGGGTTGCTTTCCTCAACCTCTAGTTCCAGGCAAACACTTGGAATTTTTGCAGGAGGCAGAGTTAAGATGGTGGACTAAACACACGTCTCCCTAAAACCCTCTGGAATCCAAAACCTGAGTTGATAATTAAGTGGAGCCTTCTGGACACCTAGTGAGCCCTAGAATGCAGCATAGGGCTGTTAATTTGGACTTCATACCATTGAGCATAAAACCTTCTGTATTTCACTGACCCCACTCTCGGTGAGCGTGGGCTTGCATGGACTGAAGGTAACTCACCATTTTGATTCTTTTTCTCTCTGCATTGGCTGGTGGGTAGAGCTGGGACTTGACTAGCTGCTGGTCTTGGATGCACTGCTGCTGGGATTGGCAAGCACAATTGCCATGTTCTGAGAGCCTGGCTTTGGACTCTGTGCATCTCGGCTCCTTTGGCCTATCTTTCTTTCTACCATGTGGTAGCCATGTGGATGTGGTGATGAGCTTGTGTGGGACACCATCTTGATCCATTGGGAGATGGAGATGCCCAAGTGGAGGCCCTGGCTGGACTTGGTTCCTAGGCCAGGAGGTGGCGTCTGATAGGGTGAGAGTGCTTTTCTGGCGGAGAGGCGGTGTTTTGCTCAGTGTCACCTGAGGCTGGGGCCCAGCAACGGAGGCTATGGACTCTGGACATCTTGGTACTTTTAGCCTCTCTTTACACCAGTAGCCTGGTCCCAGCTGGGTGGCTAGCTTGTGTGGGATGTCATCTTGTTCTGCTGCGAGGCAGGGATACCCATACAGAAGCCTCAGCTGGACCTGATTCCTGGGCTTGGGAGGCAGTGCCTGCCCAGAAGGAAAGCAGAATTCTACACAGTATCACCTACAGCGGGGGCCTGACAGCAGAGACCGGCAGGGCAGTAGCCTTTCTGTATTTCAAGCTAGTTTATAACATCTGGGGTTTGATATAGGGGTGCTTACTTTGCCGGCTGGGAAGAGGGATCTATACACCTGAAAACCTGACTGACTTTGGAAGTTGTCAGATACTTTTTACTTCTCATTTTAAGATGGCCTAGAGAAGCATCTGTGGTCCATCATCACAGCATCTCTCCTGGCCTCTGTTGGCCCACATGAGGCCCCCAAAGCAACAAACTCTGGAGAAGGCCATGACCAAGAAATCACTCATGGCATCAGAAGGCCCCCACAAGAAACCACCTCAGAACTTCCTGGATGAAGAAGCTTTCCTAAATTTTTGTAGACATTTGTACTGGGCTTCAGCCAGATACTGGAGATGGAAATTGTCCCAAATTGAATTTATCATTCTTTCTCTTCTTCTTCCTGCTATGCTTGCTCTTTTTGACCATGGCACTGAATTCACCCAGGTTTGCACTATGGATTTCATTTTTGACTCCTCTCCCATCTCTGTTCCATCATTCCCTTTTCTAATTAGTTATTGAGTACCATGGATTTTCTTTCATCTGTATTTTCTGTATTTCCATTATTGCTCCACTTGTATGTAAATGTGTTGTGATGGAACTAGAAAGATACGTACTGGACTACTGAACATGATTAGTTCTAGAGAAGGATATATGATAGGAGCAGGTGGGAATGATGAGGATGTTCAAATTTTAATTTGTGTTCTGTACTGTTTACATATTTTCTCTAGCAGTGGATTCATGTGTTAACTATCTAATATAAAAACAACTTTTGGAAATAAGAATGAGCTCCCTGTGATGTGGGAAAGCCTTCCTAACAGCAAGTGGTTAACAAAGCTAGGGGTCTTGCATTTGATGACAAATTAGAAGCTCTTTTCTGGATCATTGTGGATTAGATGCAGCTGTGAGGGATGGAAAATCCAAAGTAACAGAGGCTTAAATGGTATTGCAGTGATTTCTCTCAAGTGGAAGAGAGCTGAAGGTAGTCAGTCCAGGGTTGCAAGAGCATTCCACGATTCTCAGAGTTTTCTTATACATGAATGAGCTGCAGCCAATTACTGTGTCACAGAATTTGAATCTGTTGTGTCCAGTGTTTCTAATTTAATTCTAGTAATTTTTTTGTTGTTGTATTACCACACGAACAAGCCAAACACAATGTATTGTCCTCAACTGTAGAACAATCTCATTTCCCGCCCATTCTTGTTACTGTCTTAGAATACATTTTCAATCAACATTTCTTTTTGGTTTTGCATCTTTGTGCCCAGAGTGGCAGACGTTTTCTGCTTGCATCTATGCTGGTTTTACTCCTACCCAGACACACACAATTACATCATGAGGCCAATTTGATTTTATCTGCCCCATTTTTTTTTTTTTTGTTAAGATCAATTTTAAATCCATTTACAAAGCATGAGCAGAAAGGTTTTGGAAAATTAGCATTCCAGAATGATACCTGAGACATTCTACACACTTTTTATAAGTACACTTTCCTTACTGAGCTATAGTCAAAGAGATTCACAAGCACTTTATCAGTCAACAAATGTTTATGCAGCATCCAGGGGCCATGCTGGGTGCTGTAAGGACATAACACAAATCTCTGTGCCAGCAGGGGAGTTACTTAGCCATGTTAGTTCTCACACAAAAAATCCAAACCAAACCCTGTGCTGTTGAGTCAATTCTAACTCACAGTGACCTAAAGGGCAGAGTAGAATTGTTCCATAGAGTTTCCACAGGGTGACTGGTGGATTTGATCTGCTGACTTTTAAAAAAAAAATATATAATAAATATATACATATAATATATAATATATATATAAAATATATAATAAAATATATATACATATATATTTTATTATGACTGAGTGAAAATGTACATTCCCATATAAATTTACATGCCCACCTGTAAGCAGCTTCCACTGCTTTCCCTGCCCAGTGACAGCACACTATTCCTCCCTGCTCCATACATGTCTCATCCTCCCAACAGTCTCCCTTCCCCTCCTCTGCACCCACTCCCCTTCCTCCAGCCAGAGGTCAGCAGGATGATATCCTATAGATGCATAGAACCATAAAGTACATCCAATATATGGTCACTCTGTATCACCAAATCCAATCCATTTATGTCTTAAGAGTGGACCTTTGTTATGATTTATGGGCAAAGGCAGCATCAGGGCCAGGGGCCATGCTCTCAGGGGAACTCCGAAGCTGTTGGACCATCAATTGTGGTTTTTTAGTGGAGATCTCAGGTGCACCCCTTTTTATTCTTGTGTTGCCAGAGAGACGTAACTTAGTGAACTCTGTCACAGCTATCATGGGTGGTGGCTGGGCACCACCCAGTTCTTCCAGTCCTGAGTCTATGTAGACACCCACTCATGTGGGTCTCTCTGTCTTCTGGGTTGTCTTTCCCCCATGTCATTTTGATCCTCGGTGATCATCCATTCCTGCTGAGTTTGGATCATTTGCTGTGCCCTCGGATGGCAGCTTGGCAGCTTTTAAGACCTCAGACGCCACTCACCAATGTGGGGTTGAACTGCCAACCTTTTTGTTATCAGCTTTAGCACTTAACCACTATACCACTAACGTTTCTCAGCTGAGCAAACCTACTATTTACATCCCCTAGGCATTCTTCAGAAACCCTGGTGATAGTGGTTAATTACTACATTTGCTAACCAAAAGGTTGGCAGTTCAAGGCACTCCTTGGAGATGCTATCGGGCAGTTCTACTCCATCTTACAGGGTTGCTATGAGTTAGCATTGACTCAATGGTGGTGGGTTGTTTTCTTTTCAATGCATTCTTCTGGTTTGTGTTTTTCTTACGGAACTAGTAAATCCTGTATACATGAGTCTTCTCTGGGAGTCTGGAGCCAACTTCCATGTGGCAGAATCGTGACATATGTGTAAACTGGCAAAGGCACCAAATTGATAGGTGCGCCCAAAGCTGTCTGTGGTTACAGGAAATTATCAGGTGACCACAATGTTTGTCTGGTACCTTTGGTCCTTACTGATTATGACAGGGCTTCAAGCAGTTGAAACTGTGCCGAGTGGACCAGCATTGGACAGTATCTGGATTTTCAGCTCTGATTTTTTTCCTGGTGTCTAGAGTCTTGCCTCAGTGAGCCTGAAGTTAATGTTAAATGAAAATAGTAATTGTTACTATGGCTAAAGTGTATTGAGCACTTACTCTGTGCTAGATACCACACCAAGTTGTTTACATTGCTTATCTCAATTTATTCTCACAACTGTTTATCATAGTTGTTATTATTACCCCCATTTCACAAACAAGAGAAATCAGACTTAAGGGCAAAGTTCTGCTATGTGGCAGAGCCAAGATTTCAACCCAGATATTCCTTTAATCTTGGATATGCCACTTGGATGAAAATTCTATTTAGGTAAAATCTGTGGCATTCAGTTTCAATGATTCTTAATGTGGCATTTTAAAATAGGTGTGCTTTAATTTTTTCATTCAGTTTTGTGCTGAAAAACTGAACAAAAAATTAAGTATAACCACTCTAAAGGCAAAGGACATATCTTTATATCACTTGCAATATTTAGCACTGAAAGAAACACTGGTTTAAGGAGTGGGTGAATGAGACAGTCACAGAAGTTAATTTGAACTTTTAGTGTACTTAGGAAGGTCAGTGTTTAAAGGAAACTGCCAGGTTATTGAATAAAGTGTATGTGTTAATGCAGTTTATTTAAAGTTATTCCTAAGAGGGCAGTAATGCAGGGAGAAATGTGGCTGGAGAGATGATTCAAGAACAGAGTTCTCCTTTCTTCTTTGTACTTTTCTGTAAGGCTTGAATTTTTAAAAAAGGAGTCTGAGTCTTACCTGAAGCAGAGCCTCGTCGGAGAGGGCTTGATATAGATGGTTTATTTGGCAGGTGATCTCAGGAAGAGGACTGAGGGAGAGAGATGAGGAAGGATGAAAACCATGATAATAAGGATGCCTATAAGGCTAAAGGGTGAATAATGGCATATCCCTGCTATGCGAACTTGCACTTGTCCACCAGCTGCCAATCCTCATTGTCACAAATAACCTACATTTCTAAGCTCTGCTTTTGAGGCCTCATTGGGCCCCTGCATGTCAGAGAAGGGCCAAGGCTGAAAGCAGAGAGAGGCATGGCTCAAACTTGAGGTGGGCACTCTCAGAGCAAGGGGAGTCTGGGCTCCTGGTGCTGCCCATCACAACTGCGGCTAAAAGCAGAGGTAGGCAAGGGACATGAGCTAGGCTACCAGAGGTACCTACAAGAGCATCACTTTCCAAAAGGCAATAAAATAAATTTTCAATAAATAATAAAAGAAATTTTTGTGAAGCAAAACACTGTTGCCTGATTTGACATTGCAAAGCTGGACTTGCCTAGAAATGAAATTCTTTTCAGTGATATCCTGAGGTGTACCCTGTTGCAAGTCAAGGTCTCCAGGAAGCAGATGCCAAGATAAAGAATATGTGTGGGGAATATTCTCGGGATGCACACGGGTGAGAGAGAGAAGGAAGCAGGATCGGGCACGGGGAGAAGTTAGGTGGTGGTGCAGTGACAAGGTCACAGGTGACTCCGTCGGGGGCTCTGAAGCTGGGATGGCCCTGTAGAGTTGAGGCAAGAGGGGTTGGGCTCTTTTACACAGGCATCAGCCAGTCATGGGATCTGGGATGTTCCAGGGAAGAGGCACAGGCTTGGTGAGGCAGCTGCCTTCCACTGTAGGCAGTTTCAGAAGAGAGCTCCTTGCTGACGGCTGCCAACAGAAGCGACAGAAATCTGGGCTATTCAGCATAGTTTGCGCTGCATAGGGCTTTTAGAAAACTTGTATTTGAGTATCTAGGTTGATATATAACACTGAGAAATTCAAGCCTGGGGAGGGGGCAGGGAATGTGAAACTTAATCCAGCAGACACTTTATCTTCTCAATGGGACAGACCAAACTGAAAAGATTCGAGGAATATTCTGTAGTTGTTTCCTTACTTGTGAAATGAAGTCATTGGACTAGACCAGAAACTACACACTGGTGGCCCACAGGTCAAATCTGTCTGTAGAGCTTGTTTTGTTTGCATGACTGGTTTTTCAAACTTAGATTTCTGGCTTCTGTCTGAAAATTTGGAAATCCTGGCACATTAGACCCACATCCCTTTATGGCAACTATTAGGTAAAGCTGAATGGCAGGTACCTCCTAATAAGGGTATATGCTTTCCCTTTAAGCCCCGTTCCCTCCGGACTGCCTCTGACATGTATGTTACTGTGTGAGTGATACCACAATCTGAGTTGTGAACACTGGTCTGTAGGTTTCTAATCAGCTCTGATGAGCTGTGATTCTGGGTATTCTGTGATTCTGGAATTGTCTTGCCTAATGCTGAAATGGGTTTCTGAGTTCCTAGTAGTGAAATAGAACCCCCAGTGCTGTGTTGGTTAGGAGCTACAGCTACTAGCCAAAAGGTTAGCTGCTTGGAAACCCTAAGAGGCAGTTCTGCTCTGTCCTTTTGGGTCACTATGAGTTGGAATCAACTTGATGGCAGTGGGTTTGTTTTTTTAAATTGTGAAATGACAGCTAGATATCTTTGAATTACTAGTCAAAACTCCATTTCTTCCTGTAGATTATTTTCAGGTAAGTCTGGACATTTCTTTGCAGCTTTATCTTTTGGCTTTGCAAATGAAGTTCTCAATGACCTTGATAATGAGCAGAAAGTAAAATGCTTTTAGTACTCACAGAGGTGCTATGTGAGATTTTTTTCTAGACACTGGAATACTTTTAAGCCTAGTGAGTCCTGCCTCTGGCTGGATCTCAGAATTTTTTGGGTAGTGGCAAAAAATACAAATTCCCAGGTTCTGGAAGGACCACTCTGATTTAGTAGGTGTGTACCCAGTGAGAGGGGCCCATGTTGCCCTAGTTTTCACTGGTTTCCCCAGTAACCTCAGCATGTAAACAGATTTAGGAACCACGCTGGTTTCTCCTAGCTGCTCCTTGTATTCGGTTTGTGGTTCATGTATTATAAGCTTCTAAGCTCCCAACATGCAGGGATCATTTCTTATTCATCTTTTTATCCACCTCCATGATTTTATGCTAATACCTAGCACTGTGTTCTGCAAATCCTTTGCATTCAATGAATGTCTGGTGAATGAATGAGTGAACGAGTGAATAGACATTTCCAAATAGCTTTTTGCTTTAGAAGGTGAAAAGCACAAACCTCCCAAATCACATATTGAAGACGATTTGATTTAGAGAATTTATTTTATAAATACGGTGTCAAAAAAGCAGAGAGAGGAAGAGTCTTAGCTTTATCTTAGAAAGTTTTTGCCTTGGGGATGGTAAGAAATAAATGATTCCTTCTAAAAAGAAGTTATACTTTTCATCAAAAGATAGATTATTCACCCACTCAGTGCAGTGTATGTGAGTTATTTGTACAATATTTCAAAAACAGCAAATTGACTCAATAGGAAAGGCAACATTCTAAATTATACTGGAATTTGGCCTTGAAATATCAAGCTTGAAAAAATAAGACCAGAAGCTTGTTTTGTACTAGGAGATAGATGCAGTGATACAAATTTAATTTATTGTATTATTGTTTATTTATTAGGTACTCTGTTTCCAAAGAGTTCAAAAAGCCTGTGTCTACAGAGCACCAAGGGAAGGCCTCACAGTTTCTCAGTTAGGGTTAGGGAGCCAATCCAGAAATTTTTCCCTCAGAGAAAATATGGAATTTGGCTGTTTGTACAACCTGCCTTCCCTGGAGGCTCTTTGTTGTTGTTGTTAGGTGCTGCCAAGTTAGTTCTGACTCACAGCAACCCTATAGGACAGAGGAGAACTGCCCGTAAGGTTTCCAAGGGGTGGCTAGTGGATTCGGACTCTTTTTTTTTTTATTATGACTGAGTGAAAATGTACTTTCCCATATAAATTGACATGCCCACCTGTATGCAGCTTCCACTGCTCTCACTGTCCGGTGACAGCACACTATTCCTCCCTGCTCCATACATGTCTCATCTTCCCCACAGTTTCCTTTCCCCTCCTCTCCACCCTCTCCCCTTCCTCCAGCCAGAGGTCAGCAGGATGATATCCTATAGACGCATGGAACCATAAAGTGAATCCAGTATATGGTCACTCTGCATCACCAAGTCCAATCTGTTCGTGTCCGAAGAGTGGACCTTCGTTATGATTTGTTGGCAAGGGCAACATCAGGGCCAGGGGCCAAGCTCCCAGGGGAACCCCGAAGATGCTGGACCATCAGTTGTGATCTTTTAGTGGAGATCTCAGGGTGCACCCCTTTTTATTCTTGTGTTGTCCATGAGACTCAACTTAGTGAGCTCCATTGCAGCTATCACAGGTGGTGGCTAGGCACCATTCGGTTCTTCCGGTCCCAAGTCTATGCAGGCACCCACTCATGTGAGTCCCTCTGTCTTCTGGGTTGTCTTTGCCCCATGTCATTTTGGTCCTCAGTGAGCATCCGTTCCTGCTGAGTTGGGACCATTTACTGGGCCCTTGGATGATAGCTTGGCAGCTTTTAAGACCCCAGACGCCAGTCACCAATTTGGGGTGCAGACTGCCCTCTTAGCAAAGTGCTAGTTGTGCCAGTTGGCCTCGATTTTGCCTAAGAGCATGGTCCCCTGCCCCCTGCCCCAGCTACTCTGTCCCAGCTACTCTGCCCTTGCAATATTGGGTTAAGATGGAAGGAGTATTCAAGTTATGCTGAAGTCCACTTAATATTGTTCTTGTTTCTAATGTGTGCTATCACTGATTTCACCCAACCAAATTTCTACCAACTATCTAATCTAAACCCTCCCCGCTTTGCTCTTCTCTCTCTCCCCTTTGCTCTCCCTCCCTCTCCTCCCTTGCAGCTGTCGAAGAGTCTTTTCTTCTATACATAAGTCTGTTTTTGAGATCTTATCATAGGGGTCTCATACAATATTTGTCCTTTTGTTGCTGACTACTTTCACTCAACATAATGTCTTCCAGTTGAAACCAGGTTATGAGATGTTTCCTGGAATCATCATTATTCTTTATCATTGCATAGTGCTCCATTGAGTATATATACCATCGTTTACCTATCCATTCCTCTGTTGTTGGGCATCTGGGTTGATTCCATCTTTTTGCTATCGTGGACTGTGCAGCGATAAACATTCCTGGGCATGTATCCATTGGTGTGAAAGGCCTTGATTCTGTAGGATATCTTCCAAGTAGTGGAATTACTGGGTCAAATGGTATATCTATATCCATTGTTTTAAGGAAGTGCCAGATTGCTTTCCAAAGAGGCTGGACCATTTTGCAACCCCACCAACAATGTAGGAGGGTTCCACTTTCTCCACAGCCTCTCCAGCATTTGTTGTTTTGTGTTTTTTGGATCATGGCCAACCTTGTTGGGGTGAGATGGTGTCTCATTGTAGTCTTGATTTGAATTTCTTTTATAACCAAAGATGGTGAACAAGTCTGCATGTGTTTTTTGGCTGCTTGGATCTCCTCTTTAGAGAAATGTCTGTCCATCTTCTTTGCCCATTGCTTAACTGAATGATTTGTCTTCTTCTTATTGACATTTTGTAGTATCTTATAGATTATGGAGATCAGGCGTTGGTCTGACATAGAGTTGGCAAATATTTTTTCCCATTCTGTAGATGACCTTTTAATTCTATTAATAAAGTCTTTGGATGAGCAAAAGTGTTTGATTCTTAATAGTTCCCATTTATCTATTTTCTGTTCTGTTGATTGTGGTTTGTTTTATAGATTTTGGAGTCTGTCTACATCATGTATTAAAACTTCCATTGTTGTTGCTACCTTTTCTTGGATGAGCTTTATCATTTTAGGTTTGATATTTAGGTCTTTTTTCCAGTTGGAGTTGGTTTTTGTCTAAGGTGTAAGATATTAACCTTGTTCCAATTTATTGCAGATGGATATCCAATTTTGCCAGCACCAATTGTTCAAGATACTGTTTTTACCCCAGTTTAATGTCTTAGGGCCTTTGTTGAATATCAACTGTTCATAGGCAGGTGGTGTCATCTCTGGGGTCTCAATTCTGTTCCAAAGATCGATCTTCCTGTTCTGGTACCAGCACCAGGCTGTTTTTTCCACTGTGGCAGTGTAGTGTGTTCTAAGGTCGGGTAATGAGAGGCCTCGCAGTGTGTTCTTCTTCTTTAGTAGTACCTTACTTATCTAGGGCTTCTTCACTTTGCAACCAAAATTGGTGATTTCTTTCTCCATCTCATTAAAAACTGACACTGGAATTTATATTGGGATTGCGTTATATAAGTAGATTGCTTTGGGTGAAATAGACATTTTCACAATGTTAAGTCTTCCTATCCATGATCAGGGTAGGTTTTTCCATTTATCTAAGTTTGTCTTAGTTTCTTGTAGTAAGTGCTTGTAGTTCTCTTTGTAAAGGTCTGTTATTTCTCTGGTTAGATTAATTCCTAGGTACTGTATCTTCTTAGGGGCTGTAGTAAATGGTATTGATTTGATGATTTCTTCGTTAACAGTCTCATTGTTGGCATAAAGGAATCCTACGGATTTACTTATGTTTACCTTGTATGCTGAGACTTTGCTGAACTCTTCTATCAGTTTGAGTAGTTTCCTTATAGATTCTTTGGGATTCTCTGCATATACAATCATATTATTTGCAAACAGGGAAATTTTGACTTCTGTGCCAATGCAGATGGCCTTTATTTGTTGGTCTTGTCTAATTGCTCTGGCTAGAACTTCTAGTACAATGTTGAATAGAAGAGGTGAGAATGGGCATCCTTGTCTACTTCCTGTTCTCAAGGGAAAGTCTTTCAGTCTCTCTCCATTCAGGATGATGTAGGCAGTTGGCTTTTTATAAATGGCCCTTATTGCATTGAGGAATTTTCCATCCATACCTATTTTGCTAAGAGTTTTTAGCATGAATGGGTGTTGGACTTTATCAAATGCCTTTTCTGCATCAATGGACAAAATCAGGTGATCCTTGTCTTCTGTGATATTTATGTGGTTAATCACATTAATTGTTTTTCTGATGTTGAACCAGCCTTGCATCCTTGGTATGAATCCCACGTGGTCATGATGGATTATTTTCTGGATATGTTGTTGTATTCTATTGGCAAGAATTTTGTGGCAAATTTTTGCATCTAGATTCATGAGTGATATTGGTCTGTAGTTCTCCTTTTTGGTTGGGTCTTTCCCTGGCTTTGGTATCAGGGTTATACTGGCTTCATAGAATGAGTTTGGGAGTACTCCATCCCTTTCTATACTGTGAAATAGTCTCAGTAGTATTGGAGATAACTCTTCTCTAAAGCTTGGTGGAATTCTGCAGTGAAGCCATCTGGGCCCAAGCTTTTTTTGGTTGGCAGTGTTTTGGTGACATTTTCAATCTCTTCCTTTGTGATGGGTTTATTAAGTTCTGCTTCACGTTGTGTTAATTTGGGTAGATGATATGAATCAAGGAATTTGTCCATTTTCTCTAGGTTTTCAAATTTGTTAGAGTACAGTCTTTCATAGTAGTCTTTTATGATATTTTTGGTTTCTGTTGCATCTGTGATGACAACTCCCCTCTCATTTCTAATTTGGGTTATTTGTTTCCTTTCGTGTTTTTCTTTAGGAAGTTTAGCCAGTGGTTTGTCAATTTTGTTGATCTTTTCAAAAAACCAGCTTTTGGTCTTTTCGATTTTTTCAATGGTTTTTCTATACTCTAATTCATTTAGCTCTGCTCTAATCTTTATGATCTGGTTTCTTCTGGTGCCTGAGAGGCTCCTCTGTTGTTCTCTCTCTACTCGTTCAAGCTGTAGGGTTAGTTCCTTGGTTTGTTTTCTTTCTTCCTTCCAGATGTGTGCATTTATGGAGATAAACAGACCTCTGAGCACTGCTTTGGCTGTATCCCATAGGTTCTGGTAGGAAGTGTTTTTGTTCTCATTGGAATTCATGAATTTCTTTATTTCATCCTTGGTTTCTTCTATAAGCCATGTTTTTTTGAGCAAGATGTTGTTCAGTTTCCAAGAGTTCCACTTTCTATCTGTGTTTTTTCTGCTATAGATTTCAACTTTTATGGCTTTATGATCTCAGAAGATGCTTTGCAGTAATTGAATTGTATGGGTTTTGTTGAGATTTGCCTTATGTCCTAACACATGGTCAATTCTGGAGAATGTTCCATGTGCACTGGAGGAGAAGGTGTAATTGTCAGCTGATGGGTAGAAAGTTCTGTATATATCAATGAGGTTTAATTGGTTAATTGTGGCAATAAGGTCTTCTATATCTTTACTGAGCCTTTTTCTAGATATTCTGTCCAGTATTGAGAGTGGAGTGTTGAAGTCTCCCACTATTATTGTGGAGTGATCTAACTCTTTTTTGAGTGTAGTCAGTGTTTCTTTGACGTGTTTAGGTGCTCTGATATTAGGTGCGTAAATATTTAATATAGTTAAGTCTTGCCTGTGTACTGAACCTTTTAGCAATAAATAGTGTCCATCTTTGTACACGATGGTGGATTTTACATTAAAATTGATTTTGTCTGAGATTAGAATTGCCACCCCTGCTCTTCTTTGTTCATTGTTAGCTTGGTATATATTCTTCCATCCTTTAATTTTCAGCTTGTTCCTATCTTTAGGTTTGTAGTGAGTTTCTTGTAGACAACATATGGATGGGCCATGTCTTTTGATCCAAGATGTCATTCGAAGTTTCCTTACTGGAGCATTCAGTCCTCTCAAAGTCAATGTAATTATTGATAGGTATGTGTTCACTGCTGCCATTGTGATATGTTTATTTTTGTGTTGATGTTTTCTCTGTTGTTCTTATTAGTCTGTTCTGGGACATTCTTTTTTGTGAGTTGATTTTTCACCTTTTTTAGAGCTGATTTTGTAGTTGTTGAGACTCCTGTGTTACATTTCTTGAAATGGTATGTTACATCTTTGTTGTGCTTTACAGCTGCCCCTATGATCCCCCTTAATAAATTATATATTACTGGTAATAATACTGGTAGTAATTTTAATTACTACCAGTCTTGTCATCTTCCTCTCCATCTGGAAGGACTATAACGACTGTAGTACATCCTTCTCTTTAGTGTGATGGCACCGTAGTTTTCATGATACTCACTGGATTGCTTCTTTCAGTATTAAAGCTGTGATTGACTTTGGAGCCTTCCCTAACTAAGTAGAGTTCTGAGTAATGAGTCATTTTAAAATATAAAGTTAGTGGTTTTGTTCTAAGCCAAAGCCAAGAATTTCTTTCAGTATTTCTTGTAGCTTTGGTTTCGTTTTTACAAAGTCTCTGAGTTTCTGTTTATCTGGGAATGTCTTAATTTCATTTTTATATTTGAAAGATAGTTTTGCAGGATCTATAATTCTTGGTTGGACGTTCTTCTCCTTCAAGGCTTTGAGTGTGTCATGCCACTGTCTCCGTGTCAGCATGGTTTGTGCTGAGAAATCTGGTGAAAGCCTACAGGGTTTCCCTCTGAATGTTAGCTTTGCTTTGAGTCTTGCTGCCTTTAAGAGTTGCTGCTTCTGTTTAATTTTGTTAAGCTTGGTTATAATATGTCTTGGAGTCTTTCTTTTGAGCTCTATATTGGGTGGCATACAATACGCATCTGAGATGTCTATATTCTCTTCCCTTATGATTTCTGGGAAGTTTTCTTTCAGCAGCTCAGCAACGATACTCTCTGTGTTCTCAGGTGTCTCATTCTGTTCAGGGACTCCAGTTAATCAAATAGCTTCCCACATGCTTCTTAGTGCTTCTTCATTTTTCTTGTTTCTTTTTTTCTGATTTCTGCTCATAGATGCTGGTGTCAGTATCTCTGTCTTCCAAGTCAGAAATTCTTTTTTCCATTTGTTCCATCTGTTTTCTTGGCTTTGAATGGAAGTTTCTATAGCTTTGATTTTCTTCTTGATCTGTTGGATTTCAGTGTACTGGTGTTCCATCAGATCGAACAACTTGCTTAATTTTTCCTTTTGTTCTGCTGCATTTTGTATAAGGTCTAGAAAGGCTCTGTACATAATCCTTTTGTATTCACCTTCTGATGATTTCCGGGAAGTTTCTTCATCTGGAAAACTCCTTGGTTGTTTTGTTTGGGAGTCTTCTGAGGCCATGGGTGATTTCTTGTATGTCACAAGTGTCTGTTGCTTTTTGGGTCCCATATGAGTAAGTAGAGGCTGGGAAAGATACTCTGAGGATGGACTGCAGATGTTTCTCTAGGCTGTCTTCAGTCTGTGAAAGCCGGGGCTAGCCAGGAGTGGGAGTCGGTGAAAGAGAGGAGGTTTTTTGTTCAGTGGTATAAAGTCCAAATTAATAGCCCTGTGCTGTGTCCTGGGTGCTCACTAGGTGACCAGCAGGCACCCTTTGATTATCAATTCAGGACTTGGTTTCCAGAGGGATATAAGGAGACGTGTGCTTAGTCTGCCATCTTGACTCCGCCTCCTGGATTCAGACTCTTAAACACTATGCCACCAGGGTGCCTCAGGCACTGCTCCGTGAGAACCCTGTGTACAACAGAACAGAATGTTACTGGGTCCTGTGCCATCTTAGCTATATTGCCATGCCTGAGTCCATTGTTATGCCCATGGAGTGCCTTCTAACCTATGAGACCCACCTTCCAGTGTAATATTAAACAATATTCTGTTATGCATTGGGTTTTCATTGGCTAATTTTTGGATGTAGATCACCAACCCTCTTTTCCCAGTTTCTCTTAGTCTGCAGGCTCTGCTGAAACCTGTCCACCGAGGTGACTCTGCTGGTTTTTGAGAAACTGGTAGCATACCTTGCAGTGTCATCACAACATGCAAGCCACCACAGAGGGCAAACTGACAGACAGGTAGTAGGGAGTCCTTTTGTCTTCTCACTAATTCTTAGGCCAGGGGCCCTTCCAGAACAAGACTCAGGCTTCAGAAGAGAGGGGTATGTGTGAGAAGGAGATCCTGAATTGATTGAGTACAGCCTACCAGCTCTGAAACAGCATCCTTTGACAAGTTGTGTATGTCCTGTCCAGAATGCTGGGATTAGGAATAGCTTCTTGTCCTTCTGTCCCACCCCCAACGAGTGTTTAGTTTCTGTTAAGTAAACGTTATGTGGTTTTGGCACCCTTAGTAGTTTCTGTGTATTCCTTCCATCTGTCAGTGCTTCCTGTGTCATTCAATATTTTGCCCATAAACCAAAAAACCCAAACCCACTGCCGTCAATTCAGGTCTGACTCATAGCGATTCCACAGGTCAGTGCTGAATTGCCCCATAGAGTACCCAAGAAGTCCCTTGTGGATTCGAACTGCCAACCTTTTGGTTATAAGACATAGCACTTACCTGTTACGCCACCGGGGTTTCCATTTTGCCCATAGAATCTTTCAATATTGAAACTCAAGTCTTGATTTTTCTCTTCAGTTCTTTCAATTTGAGGAATGCCAAGTGAGAGTCGTTTTCCTTTTGGTTTTCTAACTTGAATCTTTGTACATTTCATTTTAATACTTAAACTTGTTTTCTCATGCTGCACTTTGAATTCTTCTGTTTAGCTCTTTTACTTCATTATTTCTTTGTGTTAGGTACTCTACATTTAGACCAAAATATCTTGCCCCAAAGACTGGTCAATGTTCAGCTATTTTCAGGAGGAAGCATATGATCAAGAACCAACAGTATTAAAGGAAGAAATCTGAACTGAACTTAAGGTGTTGGTAAAAATCAGGGCACCAGGAATTAATGAAATACTTCGTAAGGATTAACAGAGGTATTTCATCAAACAGATGCAGCATTGGAAACACTCACTCCTCTATGCTACGAATTTTAGAAGACAGTTAGCAGGCCAGTCAACTGAAAAAAATCCGTATTTGTGCCTATTTCCAAAGAAAGGTTATAGAATAGAAGCATAAATTATCAAACATTTCATTAATATCACATGCCAGTAGAATTTTGGTGAAGATAATTCAATAATGACTGCAGTAGCACATCAACAAGGAATTACTAGATTCAAAAGATGATGTGGAAAAAGGGAAATCACTGCGTCTGTCAGATAGATCTTGACTGAAAGCAGAGAATATAAGAAAGATGTTTACTTGTGTTTTATTGACTCTGCCAAAGCATTCAACTGTGTGAGTCATAATAAATTACAAATATCATTGTGAAGAATGGGGATTTCAAAAATGCAAATTAGAGAAAGGATTCAGGTTGTCAAGGATTTCATGTTACTTTGTTCTGCAATCAATGCCCATGGAAACAGCAATCAAGAAATCAAAAGATGCTTGAATTGGGAAAACTTTCTGCAAAGGATCTTTTTAATTATTGAAAAGTGAAGACGTCTCCTTTGACGACTAAGGTGCACCTGACCCAAGCCATAGTATTTTCAATCATATTGTATGCCTGTCAAGGCTGGATAATGAATAAGAAAAACAGAAAAATAATTGATGCCTTTGAATTATGGTGTTGGAGAAGAATATTGAATGTACCATTGACTACCAAAAGAACAAACAGATTTGTCCTGAAAGAAGCAAAGACAGTGAGATTGCATCTCACATACTTTGGACATGTTGTCAAAAGGGATCAGTCCCTAGAGAAGGACATCATGCTTGACAGAGTGGAGGATCAGCAAAAAGAGGAAGTCCCTGAACTACATTCTTTGACCCAGTAACTGTATCAATGGGCTTAAGCATAAAAACAATTGTGGGCATGGTGCAAGACTGGGCAGTGTTTTGTTCTGTTGTGTATAGGGTCACTATGAGTTTGAACCAACTCAATGGCAACTAACAACAACAAATTGTGTTCATGCAAAGCCTGTACGTAGACTAACAAGCAGTTGTTCAACAGAACAAAAGGATACTGAGCGGTTTAAAATCAAGAAGAATGCAGCATCAAGATTAGAAGACTCATTAACAGACTGTGATAAGCAGATGCCACAACCTTGCTTGCCAGAAGTGAAGAGAACTGGAAGCACTTAAAGAGTCTTCTAATAAAAATGTCCTGTTTTTGACGGACCATGGTGGCTCTATTTGTGAAGCTATAGTGGCCATATTTATCATGTTTGTTTTTCTTAGTCTTCACAAAGAGCCATCAAAAGTTACACGATTCCACAGTGTGTAGACATTACTAACGTTTATGATCAAAATGGCTGTTCCATTTGCTAGACATTCTGTGTGTTGTGTGAAATTTACTATGTGCATAACTGTCCATCAAGAGAATAATTCTAAGTTTCATCAAAAAATTTGAAACAACCAGCTCTGTAGCCAATCAGGCAATGCCTGTGCCTCAATGGCCCGCGCATATTCCAAGGAAAACATCGCCACCATTCATCAGAATGTACAAGAGAATTCATCCCAATCAGTTTCTTCCCCGCCACAGGAACTGGGCCTCTTGGTGACCACAATTTGGTGGATTTTCTGTCTGGACTTGAAGACTTACCCTATAAAATTGTTTTAACTCTGAACTGAAGTCCAACAACCAGTAGATTGTACCATGTATCTGCTGACTAGGCTCCAGGGTAATTGGAAGTTGATTCTGCTTTTGGCTGAAAAATTATCTTCAGTGACGAGGCCCATTTCTGGGTGAATGATTTTGTTAACAAACAAAATGATCATATTTGGAGTGATGAGAATCCAGTGGAGAGTAAAGAACGTCCACTTTGTCTCAAAATAATTACTGTGTGGTGTGGATTTTGGTCTAGGGGAATCATTCACCCTTTTGTTTTTCAAGATAAATGAGGAAAGGCTGTGACTGTCAATGGAGAAAAATATCGTGCTATGATAACTTATTATTTTTGGCCCCATTTGGAAAGTGCCACAGCAGGCTTTTACCCAACGTTCTTTTTCACACATAATGCCATTAAATGTACTTCAAAATAGTAAAACAATTAAAGCTGTATCATTTACACAACTTGTTTCATTCAAGTTCAAAGATAGGACACCCTTATTGGAAGATCCTTTACTTATGAAATCAATGACTACATACAGCCTTCAGAATGGATTACACTTTTATATATATCTATATCTAAAACCCAAATCCTTACAACTGGGCCAATAAGCAATATCATGATAAATGGAGAAAATACTGAAGTAGTCAAGCCAAGTGCCAAGCCAAGTGCCGAAGTAGTCAAGGATTTCATTTTATTTGGATCCACAATCAATGCCTATGGAAACAATAGGCAAGAAATCAAATGACATATTGCATTGAGCAGATCTTCTGCAAAAAAACCTCTTTAAAGGGTTAAAAAGCAAAGATGTTACTTTGAGGGCTAAAGTGCACCTGATTCAAGCCATGGTATTTTCAGTTGCTTCATATACATGTGAAAACTGGATGATGAATATGGAAGACTAGGAAAGAACTGATTTGTTGCAATTATGGTGTTGGTGAAGAATGTTGAGTATGTAGTAAACTGCCAGAAGAATAAACAATCTGTCTTGGAAGAAGTACAGCCAGAATGTCCCTTAGAAGTGAGAATGTTGAGACTGCATCTCATATACTTTGGAGATGTTATCGGGAGGGACCAGTCCTGGAGAAGACATCATGCTTAGTGAAGCTGAAGGTCTGCAGAGAAAGATCCTCAGCAGGATGGACTGACACCGTGGCTACAATAATGAGCTCTCACCTAGCAACAATTAGGAGAATGATGCAAGACCAGGAGGTTTTTTTGTTCTGTTGTATGTTGGGTTGCTAAGAGTTGAAACTAACCCAACAGGACCTAACAACAGTTTCTATCCTGACCCCAATTATGATAAATTATAAAATGTTTGCTTTGCATCACTACCACCTGTATTTTATTTTTCATTTTTGCATGCTTTGGGGAAAAAGGCAAAAAACAAATAGATCATAATGCAGTAAAGTGTTTCCATTAATTTGCCCAGGTAACAATAGCAACGATGGTGAGAGTAAACTGTGGGCAGGTTTGTTGTAGCCCCATGAAGTAACTTCAAATGTTCACTATCAGCTGAATGCCCAAAGGCATGGTATGAGTGGTGGGTGGGAATGTCAGTGTTTAAAAATATACATTGCACAAAGGATAAATATGTTGAAGTTAAGCTGGACTATGGACTGGTTGGCATATAAATATCACAATTGGCTTAATGTTTATCAGTGAAGTTTGGAATTATGGCTGCTCGTTGTATGACTGATTTGTGCTCTGATTTCTGCGTCTGTAAATGACTGTTACTGCTACTTCTCCCATTACTATTATTACTGTCCTTGATGTTGCTGTGTTGTTAGTGTAGACTGGTCCAGTACAGCTCAGCAGAGGACTTTGAAGATCTGGGACCTTAAGAAAGCCTGAGATTCATTATTGGCATGGATTGCAGGCCTATGACTAGAGTTGCACAAGACCATGAGAGAGTCAATCGGGTATTAATTTAATACCTGCAAGATTTTTGGCTCTATCATGTAAGTATATTGAAGAAGGCACCAATCCAGCCAGTCTAAGAATCTTTAAAAGTAGGGAAGAATTTCAAAAAAATGTTAATTAGAAAAAAAAGCAGAGTAGTGGTTGCAGAATTTCTGAGGAATTGGGATGTATTACTTTAGTCGCGGGCTTTCAGTGGTGACACTTCTTCATTTTAAGGGCAATGACAGAGTTTTGGTTAATAAGGCTTAGTGTATCCCATTAGGGCTGTGGACAAGAATCCTGTTGGTGTTCTGGCCAGGGAGTTCTCTATTAATTAAGACACATTCTTCTGTTGAGGAGGTGTCCCCAGAATCAGAATTATTTTCGAAGAGACCACAAAATGGTTAGGATGACAGATGTTCCCTGTACTGGGTAAGCATCTTTTATATTGACAAGATCCAGAATTAATTATAGAAATGTTTTAGAGAATCAAATTCATGTTGATACAGTATTTTTCTTGGCTGTTAAGAATCTGAGACGTTTTGTATTTTAAACATTCACAGTGATCAAGAAAATGTGATGTAAAATTGCAATAATAGACCAGCTTTTAAATTCCAAATAAAAATATGTATTTGAATAATTGATTTCAACAGTGAATTTAAGTTGATAGCTTTCTAAGTTTGTAAAGAATATCAAAACATTTACAGTTTAATTAGTTAGATTTACAGGAGTTACTTAAATTCCTGAGAAGGTTTTGTTTGTTGGTAAGAAAGCTGAAAAGTTTTTAATTAAAAAAAATTTTTTTAAAAGAAACGTGAATGTATTAAATTTATAAATGCAGTCTAAAATATTTAAAGGAAGTTTAATTAACTAATTTTGTAAATGGGTCCAAATACTAATCAAAAGAACACAGGCTAAAAGTGATCTTTAAGAATGTTAGATTTATTTAGGAAGATAAAGATAGTTTTCAATGTAACCGCAAAGTTAACAAACCTACTCATCAAAATAAAAAAGGAAAACTTACTGTCTCAACAAAAATAGAAGAAATAAAAAAGAAATCCACAAACCAAAGTAAGTCAGCACAGCAGAGCAAGAGGAACAAGGAAAATATCAGCATCACCAAAAAAAAAAAAGAAGCAGCACTATAAAATGACATCAATAAATTTGTACCTGTCAATAGTTACACTGAATATAAATGCTTAAATGTACCCATAAAGAGATAGAGAGTAACAGAATGGATAAAAAAACAGGATCCATCAGTATGCTATTTACAAGGGACACATTTTAGGAACGAAGATGTAACTTTATTGAATCAAAGAATGGAAAAATAAATCATGTAAATAGCTACAAAAAAGAGTAGGAGTGGCAATACTAATTTCAAGTAACATACACTTTTAAACTAACTCCACTGTAAAAGACAAAAAAGGGTTCTATATAATGATAAAAGGGAAGATCCATCATAAAGACTTAACTGTAATAAATATGTAGCCAGCCAATGACAAGGCTCTAAAACACATACACTCTAACAATACTGAAAAAAGAAACTGACAGTTCCGCAATAATAGTAGGGGACTGCAACATACCACTCTCAGTGAAAGAACATCTAGGGAGAAACTTGACAAAGATACATAAGTGTTAAATGGCACAATTAGCCGACCTGACCTCACAGACATATATAGAACACTCCAACAGCTGCAAAATGTACGTTCTTTTTCAACACACATGGAATGTTCTCCACAATAGATCACATCGTAAGCCATTGAGCAACCCTCAACAAAATCCCAAACATTGAGATAGTACAAAGTGTCTTCTCTGACTACAGTGCCACGCGAATAGAAGTTAACAGCAAGAAGAAAAAGAAAAAAAAATCCATTACATGGAAACTGAGAAACTCCCTGTTTAGAAACTACTAGGTAATAAAAGAAGTCAAAGATGGAATAAAAAAATTCTTAGATTCAAATGAGAGTGAAAACACATCGTACTGAAACCTTTGAGACACAACAAAGGTAGTCCTCAGAAATCAATTTATAGTAACAGAGTCACACATCAAAAAAGAAGAAAGGGATAAAATCAAAACATTAGCTATACAACTCAAATAGAGAAGGAACAGCAAAAGAAGCCCACAGCTGCTAGAAGAAAGGAAATAATAAATATCATAGCAAAAATAAAAGAAACAGAGACTAGAAAAGCATAGAAAGGATCAACAAAACTAAAAGTTGGTTCTTTCAAAGGACTGACAAGATTGACAAACCACTGGCCAAACTGACAAAAGAAAAATAGTTGAGGATTTAAATAACTCAAATAAGAAATGACATGGGTGACATTACAACAGATCTAACTGAAATGAAAAGGTTCTCAACAGAGTATTGTGAAAAACTATGCTATGACAAATTTGAAAACCTAGGAGAAATGGACAAATTTCTAGAAATGTACTACCTACCCAAACTAGCACAAATGATATTGAAAATCTGAACAGACCCATAACAAGAGAAGAGATTGAGAAAGGTTATTTGCAGAAAAACAAAACAGAACAAAACAACAACAACAAAAATTCCCCCAAACACCAAAAACTTCTGGCCCAGTTGGTGTCACTGGAGAATTCCACCAATCATGCAGAGGAGAGCTTACATCAGTGCTATTCAAACTACTTCAGAACATAGGATAGGAAGGGATACTTCCTTCTGAAGCCAGCGTAACCCTGACACTCCAACTAGACAAAAAAACATACAAAAAAAGAAAATTACAGACCAATGTGTCTCATGAGTATAGATGCAACAATTCTCAACAAAATTCTAGCCAATAGAATTTAGCACCATACTAAAAAGATACTACACCACAACAAAGTAGGACTTATACGAGGTGTGCAAGGATGATTCAATATTTTTTAAAAAATTGGTGTAATCTACCACATAAATAAAAGGAAAGAAAAGAATCACATGATCATCTCAATGCAGAACATACATTTGGCAAAGTTTAACACTCATGCCTAATGAAAAATCCCAATAAAATAAGTATAACATGCCAAACTCATTGTGAGCAAGTCATTTTCTGACTCTTAGCAACCCGATAGAACAGTGTAGAACTGACCCATAGAGTTTCCAAAGAGTGCCTGGTAGAAGTGGGAAATTTCTCAGCATATTAAGGATGTCTGTGCAAAACCAACAACCAACATCATTATTAATGGAGGAAGGCTGAAAACATTTCCCTTGAGAACAGGAACAAAACAAGGATGCCTTTATCACCACTCCTATTTAACACTGTGCTGGAAGTCTTAGCTAGAGCAATAACATAAGAAAAAGGAAGAAAGGGCATCCAAATTATCAATGACGTTCAAGTGTCTGTATTTGTGAATATGATAGTATACATAGAAAACCCAAGACTCCATGAGAAGACTACTGGGACTAATAGGAAGATTCAGCAGATTAGCAGGATACAAGATAAACATACAAAAATCAGTTGGGTTGCAATACACCAGTACAGATGAAAAGGAGATCAGGAAAACAATACCATTTGTAATAGCCCCTAAAAAAAAAGGTAATAATAAAGCTTAGGAGTAAATCTAAGGATGTAAAAAACCTATTCAAATAAAACTACAAAACACTACTGCAAGAAACCACAAGACAGCTACATAAATGAAAAAGCATAACCTACTCATGAGTAGGTAGACTCAACATTATGAAATTACCCAAAGCACATTAAAAATACAATGCAATCTTGATCTAGATACCAACATTATTCTTTAAAGAGATGGAAAAACTTATCATTAACTTTGTATGGAAAAGGAAAAGCATTGAATGAGTAAAGCTCTACTGAAGAAGAAGAATAAAGTAAGATTTGTACTACCTGACCTTAGAACCTACTATTCAGCTATGATAGTCGAAATAGCTTGGTACTGGTACAATGACAGATACATTGCCCAATGCAACAGAGTTGAGAACCCAGATATAAATCTATCTACCTATGGTCACCTGATCTTTGACAAGGGCCCACAGTACATTGAATTGGGGAAAAGGTAGTCTTTTTTTTTTTTAAATTATGATTGAGTGAAAATGTAAATTCCCATATAAATTTTCATGCCCGCCTATGTGCAGCTCACTGCTCTCCCTGCCTAGTGACAGCACACTCTTCCTCTCCACTCTGTACATGTCAGATCGTTCTAACAATCTCCTGTCCCTCCTCTCCACTCTCTTCTCTGCCTCCAGTAAGAGGTCAGCAGGATGACATCCAATAGCTGCATAGAACCATGAAGTACACACATGGTATGGTCTCTCTGTGTCACCAAGTCCAATCCATTTCTGTCCAAAGAGTAGACCACCATTATGATTTATGAACAGGGGCAGCATCAGGGTGAGGGGCCCTGCTCCCAGGGGAACCCTGAGGCCCCTGGACCATCAGTTGTGGTCTTTTAGTGGAGATCTCAGGGTGCACCCCTTTTTCAAACTTGTGTCGCCAGTGAGACTCAACATTGTGAGCCCCATCACGACTATCGCTGGTCGTGGCCAGGCAGCATCTAGTTCTTCCAGTCACATATCGATGTAGTCCCCCACTCTTGAGGGTCTCTCTGTCTTCTGGGTTCTTTTTCCCCCATGTCGTTTGGTCCTTGGTGATCTTCCGTTCCTGCTGAGTTGAGACCATTTGATGGACCTCAGATGGCAGCTTGGCCACTTTTAAGACCCCAGATGCCACTCACCAATGTGGGGTGCAGAAGATTCTTTTAGCAAAACGCTAGTTGTGCCAATTGGCCTTGAATTCGAGAAGACAGTCTTTTTAACAAATGACGTGGGGAAAAGTGAATGTCCATTTGCAAGAAAATGAAACAAGACACACACCTCATACTGTATACAAAAACTAATTCAAAATGGATCAGAGACATAACTGTAAAGATAAAAACTGTAATGTTCATAGAGAAAAAGTGAGATCAATGCTAGAAGCCCTAATACATGGCATTCACAGGATGCAAACTGTAACCAACAACAAACCAGTGCCAAAATATAAACCAGATAATTGGGATTGTCTGAAAACAAAACACTTATGCTTATCAAAATACTTCACCAAGAGTGAAAAGAGAACCTATAGACTGGGGAAAAAATTGGCTATTATAAATCAGACAAAGTTTGAAACTCTAAATCTGCGAGAAAATCTAACATTTCCACAAAGGTAAGACAAAGAGTCCAAGTAAAAAAAGTGCACAAAAGGAAATTGAAAAGACACTTCACCAAAGAAGACATTCAAGTGGCCGATGGACACATGAGAAGTGTTTGTGATCACTAGCCATCAGAGGAATGCAAATGAAGGGTATTATGCTGAATTAAATGAATGAATAATCACAAAAAGGCCAATGTTGTGTGAGACCACTGTTATGAAAACTCATAAAAGAGATTTACACTTAAAAGGAAATAATCACCAGTGGTTACCCAGGATGAGAGAAGTGGGAGTCACAAGGCAATAAATAGACAACAGGGAAGTGGTAACTTCTGTGAGACAGTAAGACAGCAAGACAGCACACACTATTGGGGAAGCCAGCCCAGTCTGCACAATGCAAGGTCATGGAAGTTCCACAGAGACATCCAGACTCTCTGAGGGATTGAATTGCTGGTCTGTGGGGCCATGGTCTCTGAGGACATCTAGATCAATTGGCATAACATAGTTCGTGAAGAAAATATTCTACATTCTACTTTGAGTGCCATCTGGGGTCTTAAAAGCCTGTGGGTGGCCATCTAGGATACTCAACTGGTCTTACCCCTTTGGGAACAAGGAAGAATGAAGAAAACTAAAGAAACAAGGGAAGTATTAGTCCAAAGGACTAATGGACCACATCTACAGTGACCTTCAACAGAATGAATGCCGTACAACTAGATGGTGTGTGGCTACCACCACTGACTGCTCCAACAGGGGTCACAACAGACGGTCCTGGGCAGAGCTGGGGAGAAAAGTAGAACACAATTCTAACCCAGAAAGAAGGACCAGACTTTATGGCCTGACAGAGACAGGAAAAACCTTGCAAGTATGGCTCCTAGACACCCCTTCAGTTCAGTAATGGAGTCACCCCTGAGGTTCACCCTTTAGCCAAAGATTAGACAGGTGCATAAAACAGAATGAGAATAAAGGGGCACATGAGCCCAGGGACAAGGACGGGAAGGCAGGAGGGGACAGGTAATAGGGATTGCAAGATTGAGGAGGGAGAGTGTTGAGCTGTCGTGGGCTTGTTAACCGATGTCTTAAAACAATGTATAATAACTGTTTAATGAGAAACTAGTTTATTCTCTAAACCTTCAACTAAAGTATAATAAAAAAATTGAAAAAATGTTATGTTTATAAATATAGTAAGATTTGTAAGCTGAACTTAAAAAGGTAAAAAAAATAACATTAAGAAATTAATCATCCGTTTTTCTTTTTTTAAAAGGACAAATGATCCTCTAAATAATATTAGTGCACAAAAGTCTCTTCAAAGACTAGGCCATGACACTGCAACTGCAAGGAACCCCATTCTTGTTGTAGTCTGTGTGAGTGTCATTCCCAGTCTTCAGCAGAGCACAAGGGGCCTGGCCACACAGTGTGAGCCTATTCAGAGGCACCAGAAACTTATACTGGCAGAGCTAAATGGAAGAAAACCACTCCTCTGCTAACTTCTCTGCCTTTTAAGGGACTTGTGGCTGGCGTAGGTCATCTATTGGTCCATGTGATTATACAGGGTCTGACAATTAAGTCTGCAAACTTACTTGTTCTAAGTGCTGCGTACCTCATTGCTGAATCACTGTGGTCACTTTTGAAGTACTCCCCTTAGGATGCTACGCACTGACGCTGGCACCTAGGGCACCCTTCAAAGCAATTTTGAAACTCTTTCTGTGGCACAGTGGCAAGTTTGCAAACTTAATTGTATAATTGTCTCTGAGGAAATTTGTAGCCAGTGAAAAAATAACTGCCTTGGAACACCCTCCCTGCTTACCTGATCTGGCCAATGACTTTTCTTTACTTGAAGATAAAAGAAATACTGAAAGGAAGACATTTGGATGACATTCAGGACATCAAGGGTAATATGATGACAGCTCTGATAGCCATTCCAGAAAGAATTCTCAAAATTGCTTTGAAGGGTGGACTAGGTGCTGGTGTCGGTGTGTAGCTTCCTGAGGGGAGTAGTTTGAAGGTGACTGTAGTGATATTCAGCAGTGAGGTCTGTAGCACTTTTTCTGGGATGAGTTCACTAACTTAACTGATAGTCCTTGTACATCACCAGCCTTGCAGAGGCTCAAACTCCAGTTACCCTGGAAAAGCTTAAGTATATAACAAAAAGAAGCAGATGACTTTTCTGGGTCCTAAGGCTAGCCCTAAGCCACTTTGTAAAGCAGGCCAAGTTTATCTCTGGCTTACCTACATTTGGGCCCTAGTTTCAGGCTCTCCAGTCCCCCGTGGCACTTCCAGATTCCTAAACTCAGTACATTCTCTTTGGGTACTGTAGCTTTTGTATTAAAGAGCTTTCGAGGATTAATAGAAGGATGTTATTCAATGCTTGGTTCATCCCAGGAATCGAGAAGCTGAGGAATCTGAAGAGCTAGTAGAGCAGACTTTTGAAAGACTATTTCTTGGAAAGAAAATTAACTTCCTGAGAGAGAACTTCCCCTATTTGAAGACAATTCTGGGCAGAGAGCAGAAATGGATTATCCAGTAAGAAAGGTAAGGACGTGCTTTGGGCATCAGGAGAACAGAGACACTAGCTGTTCCAAGCGAAGACCCATAGATGCCAAACAGACAGGACACAGCAGAAGGGAACTGGCAGGGCACTAAATGAAACTCATAAATCAGCTCTAGTGCCTGAGAATGTGCCTGTCAGATATAAATTAATACAAGAAAGGTTGTTTAAGTTACGAGGTCCCAACCACTTCAGCACCTTTGTTGACATCTGCCTCCTATGGTTCCCTAATGTATAATTGAAACTCCTTATTGCAGCAGATCTCTTGGAAATATACTACTTCTTTCTGCAAAAGAAGAGTGGGGGGGGGGAGCTGTTGAGTCTAACTCTTGCTATATTTACCCAGTATGCAACTGGATTCAACAAGGGTGGTTACTGGGCAAGGATGGATTGGATTGATAGATAATAGGTGTCTAATTCCTTTTGAGAGAACCATGATGTACATCCATTTCTGCTGACCCAGCACCTCCAGCCAGGAGTGCCAGCAATACTCTTTGCCATGATACAAATATGTATACAAGGTATACAAGGTATGCTCTTGCTCTTGCCATGATAAACACCAGTGGGAACTCCAGTCCCAGATGAAGCTCAAAAGCACGAGAACTATGAATAAGTTGGGCATTACAGTGAATTCAGTCAAGTTACTTTTTAACTGCATAACATGTAGGTACAGAGTTATGTCCTAAGTTTTGTAAACAATAGTATTTGTAACTTTAACTTTAACATATGTATGGCATACACACAAATGCAATCTAGCAGACATTTAAATAATGGTAACAAGGATAGTGCTTTAATATAATCCTAACATGGTAAATGTTCAAATAATACTGTAAATATTAATAGTTATCTAACACAAAAAGTGGTAATTGTGTATAAAGTGAGTTTTGTATTTCTGTTGTATCAGACATAGTGTCCAATATTCTATATATGCTAATAAATGAGGTATTAGTGACATTGAAAGGACATAAAATTCAGTCTTTATTTATCATGCGATATGTTTCTGTTTTGCAGCAGTGAGTGTGTTTCTAAATTTGTCTTCCAAGAAAGCAACAAAGGGTGTTTATCAGAATGTTGCAGGTATATTTTATCAGAATAGTTACGTATCTCCACCTGAGGGACTTGAACAATTCCTCAAAGAAATAAATATTTAGATAATAAAAATTATGTAAATGTATTTTGTTTCACATTTCCCTTCTGACTGACTTTCTATTAAGAAATTGATATATTGTTATGGCTTGCTAAACAAACTGGCTGGTGAAGAGATGATACTATTGTTAATTGAGTGTGTGTCTCTGAATATGAGAGTTGAACAATTCCACAAAGAAACAAAATGCATAGTTTTTAAATTTGGTATATGATAACAGTTAGTTTTATTTTCTTTTTCATTTTGGACCTGTTGAGTATAACCTCACATTCAGTTCTCCCTTGTTGACCACATAAGAATGTGGTCATGTGACTCAAGACATACCTGGTCCTGTCCTATGCACAGCAAGCCCAAATGCTTCTTCAGAATTGAGCATACCTTTGTGTTTGTGTCACGCTCTTTGCAATCACTCTTGACCCCATCTGGTATCAGAAGTAGTCTAGCAAACTGTGAAGATGAAACATTAAAGGACACAAAGTAAATGTGCAACATTTTAAGTATTATTATTGCAAGATGAAAAACTCATGGAGATCTGTGAAGGGCCTGTCAGCAAACATGGTATGGATAGCAAATGAAATTATTGTGGACTGCCTTGTAAGTGCTATTTCTTTTGACTGTTTCAGATGTGAAGAACAAAATTACATGTTTCAAATTTTTTTTGTTTACTGATTTTCAAATATAATTTTTGCTTTAACATTCAAATTTCAATATAAATTTTATTTATTTTCAACTATTCAAATTTATTTGCTATGGTAGAAGAAAATTTAAAAAGTGAGGTAATTTGATGTCAAGGTAAAATGAAATGGCAGTAACTAAATGGAGTGCAAGAATGAAAATTTGAAGAAGATAAAAAGAAAAGAATTTGTGAATCCCTGAAGACCACCCCAAATTTGCTTCCTTTTTAAAACATAATGAATCAGAAGAGATTTCCTCTGTTGAATGCTTGAGTTTCATGGGTGTAAATCATTGTATTTGCACTGATAGTGCTGAAATTACTAATTGCAATGTGAGCATAGCAGAAGTTCCAGATTCTACATCCATTTGTTGCTGTAGTAAAAAATTAGTAACAGTGGAGAGAGTGAAATTATTTTAGAATCTGAAATTGCTGCATCTGTATACCCCATGAGTAACAAGTGTACAGATTCTGATTTATGGAATAAATTTTCTTCTAATGTTGTGAATTATTGGATCAAAAGAGAGCCAAGTGATTATCAACATCACAGCAGACAATTTGAAAATTCATGTCAAAAATTTCTGGGTAGTAAACAAATATGGTTCTGTAGTCACAGTGTATTTCCGGGTTGCAAAGCTAGTGATGAAAATTATAAGAGGGAGTAGTTACTGTGTTCTCCATCAGACAGCTCTGTATATTGTTTTGTTTGAAAGCTTTTAGTACTAAATCATTTAATTCTTGATATGCTATGGATGGATTTAGCGACTGGCATAGCCAAAATATGATTGATAAATACGAAAACAGTTCAACTCATAGAGACTGTATGTGATCACATTTAAACTGTAGACATGGTTTGGACTTAACTCATGAACCAGAAATACAAATCAGTGAAGAACATCGGTATTGGAAAGCAGTTTTGCAATGCATTGTTGCTGTCATTGTAACAGTTGGTGAATGTGGACTATCTTTTTAAAAAAGAAGAAATGAAGTGTTTTGGCCCCCATAAAATGGAAACTTTGGGGGCTTGCTTTAACTTTTTGCTCAGTTTCATCCATTTTTAGCAGGTCATATCTCAAAATATGGTAACACAGGAGAGGGCAACCCATCATATACATAGAAAACAATGTGTGAAGAATGAATGTACTAAATGATACATTATTTTCAGTGAAATAAGTATAGCTCAGTATTCAGTTTGTAGATTCCTTTCTTACATAGATCAGCTAAAGTATTATTTGAAGATACACATCTCCAACAGATGGAAAACCTGTCAGGTGATTTATTGCTTTCAGTAGCTTAAAAAGCTATGCCAATGAAGAAATTGCGAATGAAGTATTTCACTGATTATCTGAAGCTTGCAAAATTTATTTCTGTAAGTGCAGAGGTCAGACCTATTACCATGCTGTCAATATGGTAGGGCATTATAAAGTGTGTGACAGAATATTCGATAACATAATGCATATAACATTTTCATACCAAGCGCTGCACATTCACTTAATCTTGTAGGATATAGCACAGTATATTGTTCTCCAGAATCAGCTGATTTTTTTCTGTTGCTCAGTTACTCTATACATTTTTTTACCACCTCTACTCACTAATGGGCAGTTCTTGAAGCATATTTAGGCAACAATCTAGTACTAAAACACCTTTCTGATACGTGTTGGAAAGTGCATGCTGTAGCAATCAGTCTAATCATGGTACTATATACACAGATTCTAGATGCATTTGAAAATGTTGCTGAAGATCAGACACAAAAAGGAGATACCAAAGGAGAAGCTGAAGACATTGCCAAAAAGGTAAACACTGGAGTATGTATTTATGTTGGTTATATGGAATAACATGTTTCAGCATTTTCATTGAATGAGTCAAACCTCCAGGTTCAGAAGTAAACTTAAAGATGTGCACAGATCTGTACCACTTATTAACAGGATATTTACATAACTTAAGAGAGGATTTTGAAAATTTTGAAACTCAACAAAACAAATACTTCCCAGTACTGATTATCAAGTAATCTACCACCATTGCAGAAGTACCATTGAGTGCCAGTGGTCAATTTAGTGCAACCACACGCTATGAAATTGTTAACACACTTGAATCTTGCCTGAAAAGAAGGATGAGAAGTTGTTTCAAATAGATTTCCCTTCTTGAGCAATGTACCTATACAGGATGAAGACTGCATGAAAGCATCCAAGAAATTAATTCAGGTTTATCCCAACAACTTAAGTAACAAATCTTTATGGAGAAATGCAACAATTTTATTCTTCCATGAGAACTAAGTTTACAGATTCAGGAAAGACAAATTTTACTCATGTAGGCATGTATAATTGTATAATAAAAGATAAAATTCAATGCATGTTTCCCAATGTTGTAATTGTTTATGAAAAAACAAACCCATTGCCATCGATCACTTCTGACACATCGCGACCCCATAGGACGGAGTAAAACTGCCACACTGGGTTTTCAAGGAGCACCTGGTGTATTCAAACCGCTGATGTTTTGGTTAACAGCTCTAGCTCTTAACCACTATGCCACTTGTTTACACATATTCCTAATGTTTAATGATCATAAACTGCACAACAGAACCCTCATTTTTGTCCCTAAAGATACTCAGAAACCATCCATGTACTATGATGATTTAAGACAGACTTGATTCATTATCTGTATGTATGGAAGTAGACATTGTTTGGGAGCTCACTTGTGATGAAATCATTGAACAATTTCTCAGAACGAAAAATAGAAAAAATGTTTTTAATTATAACATATTAGAGATTAAAGACCTATCTAAAAATATAGTGATTTGTTGTAATATTTGTCTTCTGATCATTACATTTTGTTTTATGACATCTTTTAATTTATAATTGTTGCATTTATTACAAAACAAATATCAAAGCTGAAGCATGAGCTGTTTAAAGCAAAATAGGTGAAAGTCAGTTTTTTGTTGTGGGAGAAGAACAGAGTGTTACACTGATGGCTGAGATGACTAAGTTCACTGATCCCTTCACTGGCTCATTTCTGTTGATGTAGAATATTCTTCTTGTCAAAAATGTAGTATATAGGAAAAATCTTGGTATTTTGCATCTAGTAAATCTTTTATATATATATTTTATTTATTGTGACTGCGTGAAAGCATACAATCCAGCTTAAATTTTCATGCCTGCCCTATGTGCAGCTCCTACTGGTCTCCTTGCCCGGTGACAGCACACTCATCCTTTCTGTTCTATACATGTCACATCCTCTTAATCCTGTCTCTTCTTCCCCACCCTCTCCACTCTCCTCTAGCAAGAGGCCAGTAGCACGACATCCTATAGATGCACAGAACTGTAAAGTGCACACATGATATGGTTACTCTGTGTTGCTGAGTCCAATCTATTCCTGTCTGAAGAGTTGACCTCAGTAATGATTTATGAACAGGGGCAGCATGAGGTCTAGGGGTCATGCTCCCAGGGGAATCCTCAGGCCTTCAGACCATCAATTGCAGTCTTTTAGTGGAGTTCTCAGGGAGCACCTCATTTTATTCTCATACTGGGACTCAACTGTGTGAGCCTTATCATGGCTGTCACTGGTGGTGGCTGGGCACCATCTGGTTCTTCTGGTCACAGGCTGATGTAGTCACCCATTCATGTGGGTCTTTCTGTCTTCTGGGCTCTCTTTCTCCCCTGTCATTTTGATCCTTAGTGATCATCTGTTCCTGCTGAGTTGGGACCATTTGGTGTACCTCAGATGGCAATTTGCTAGCTTTTAAGACCCCAGATGCCATGCACTAATATGGGGTGCAGAAGACTTTCTTAGCAATATGCTAGTTATGGCCTTGATGTCCCCTGAGAGCATGGTCCCTGGACTCTAGCCCCTGCTACTCTGTCCTTGCAATATTGGACTAAGATTGGAAGAGTATTCATGTTATGTTGAAGTCCAGTTAAATTAATCTTCTTTCTAATGTGCGCTGTCACAGACTTCACCCAGCCAAGTTTCTATCAACTATCTAATCTATAACCAGCCCTCTCCCTTCTTCCCTCCCCTCACTTTCAGACATCAAAGAGTCTTTTCTTCTGTACGTGAGTCTGTTTTTAAGTCCTTATAGTAGGGGTCTCATACAATATTTGTCCTTGTGCTGCAGACTAATTTCACTGAACATAATGTCTTCCACTTGAAACCAAGTTATGAGATGCTTCCTAAAATCATCATTGTTCTTTATCACTGTGTGGTGTTCCATTGAGTATATATACCATAGTTTATTTACCCATTCATCTGTTGTTGGGGACCTGGGTTGATTCCACCTTTTTGCTATTGTGAACTGTACTGTAATAAACATTCGTGTGCATCTATCTGTTCATGTGAATGCCCTTGCTTCTGTAGGATACATTCCAAGCAGTGGGGTTACTGGGTAAAATGGTATATCTATTTCCAGCTTTTTAAGGAAGCGCCAGATTGCTTTCCAAAGAGGCTGTACCATTTTGCAATCCCACCAGCAGAGTAGGAGTGTTCCAGTTTCTCCACAGCCTCTCTGACATTTATTGTTTGGATCATGGCCAACCTTGTTGGGGTGAGATGATATCTCAAAGTAGTTGCATCCAGTAAAAATTTTAAATTCCTTTCATCTCTTTCTAATAAAATGGCATATATCTACTTTTCCATTCAATTGTTAATATTATAGTTGCATTTAAAGAGAAGCTGCATCATGGATAGCTAAGACACATACATATTTGTGTACTTGTATATATCTAACTCACATATTCTGTTTGAGTATGTAAGTGAGTAGAGAAGAGGGCATTACAGATTATCAGTATTTGGGGGGCCTTACATGCCTTAATTCAGCCCTGGCAGAAAGTCATGGTCCAGTACCAGCATCTCGTCTCTGAGGAAGGAGTCATTTCGAGGGAAGCTAAAGCAGCCCGACTTAGGCTTATCTTTTGACTTTTGATAAATTCTAAGTGCTAGTTGAACAATTTGATAACAAATAGGACAGTACTCAGAGGAATAGTGCCATTCAGGCCCTGGTTATTATCGTATCCTTGTGTTTGGTGACTGCCCTTGGCTACATTTCGCTCATGAGGGCATAGGTCCAATCATGAGTGGTCACATAACTGATTGTCTCTGTGCCTGGTAGTGATGCGTCCTTAAGCCTGGACTACTTTCTCTCCAACATAAACTTTTCTTTACTATTAGAAAATAATTAAAAGCATATGTTTTCCAGATGGTGAATCCCTCATACCATCTAATGTGCAAAGGATGGTACCTTACTATTACTGTCCCATTTGGACTCAAGAATTCAATTACAGAAACCCTACAAATTTCAATGTCTACCACTGGAGGGTTGATGGATTTTGCCTTGCATTACTTGGACTCTCCAGAAACATTTCATAATCAGTATATCATGGATGCATGATAGTCAAATTCCAGCGAGATGGGTTTGATGTGACGCCTCACCAGAATCCTGTAAAACAGATCTTCTGCATTGTGACTAATGGTCCAGGAATGTGAGTGAGAAAGAGTTTCATCAAGGAGAGGTGTAGTTTAGGATACACACACAGAGAGATTTAAAATCAAAGTGACTGTATCAAATTCAATTCTGGTGCAAACTCTGCTGCTTGTTCTCCCTGGGAATAATAACATTCACTTTTGAATTAATTTCTTGTTGAAAGTTGAGTCATGAAGACTACTCGTTGTGTTGAAATGGTTTAGAGGATCATACAATTTTCAGAAAAATTGAAGAAACCCATTGTTCAATGATTCTAGGAAACATTTCCCACCTCATTTTCCAGCATGTGATGGCAATATAGGAAATCTGACATGATGCTTAAGGTCTTGAGGTCCCACCGACTGCTTGTGTTTGTCCTCACTCTCCTTGTTACCACTGAGAGATGCATATTAAGAACTCACTTGTAAACTAAGCCAGTTAACTCTCATTACTTCCCTCTAAGTTGGTGAAAAGAAAATTTTGTAGGAAGACTGATAGAATTACACTAGAACATCTCTTAAAACAAATGAGCTTCCCAGGTAATGTCTTGGAGAAATCAGACAGGATTATGTTACGGCATGCACCCAAAATCTCTCCAATTGATTTTTTAACCTATCTATCTGTCCTTCGATCCATCATCTATCTATCTGTCTGTCTGTCTGTCTGTCTATCTATCCGTCATCTATCTTCTCGGACCTTTAGATTCAGCATAGAATTCATTTCTTCTTTACAAATGGACAAATCACATGAAAATGTAATGATGTTTTTATACATGTGGAGACAAAAGAAACCTAAAGGAATTCTAAAAGTGAAATATGGGATTCCTTTGGGTTTCAGGACATGCCCATATGACCCTATCCTTTTTTACTTTGTATCCTAAAAAGTTACTAAATGAGATAAAATTGAGATATGAAAACAAAGTGAGTTAATGGATTTTTTAGTTGGTTCTTTGGACATTTCATAATTCAAAGCAAGAGGTGGCAGTCTCTCCATTTGAATGTTTGAAGGACTAAATATTGTACATATGCCAGACAGTGATAAAATAAACTGAAAACAAACAAACAAACAAAAAAAACAACTCTTGCCATCAGGTTGAATCTGGCTCATAGCAACCCTGTAAGACAAAGTAGAAGTGCCCCATAGAGTTTCTAAGGAGCACCTGACAGAACTGAACTGCCAGCCCTTTGGTTAGCCTACATAGTGCTTAACCACTAAGCTACCAGGGTTTCCAGAAAATGATAGGACATGAATAAAGCTGACTGTTTATCTTTTATTCAGTTAGTCAACCTCATTTATTGGACATAAAAATGTACCAAACATCTTGGGAAATAATGAAAGAAAGATGGAGCATGACAAGAGTTGTCTCTGGGCTTTTATTATAGAATTTGACCCATCTTGGGCTCTAGACGGTTCAGTGGGAAAGTTCTGGGAATGGGAACTTTTTTCTTGCGTCTCCACCAGCACTTATCCTGTGCTCTGTAGGATGTCACTTTCACCAGAGGATCCAAGCTAACCATCCTTTCTTCATTGTAGGATAGCCGTGGATTTATTTCTTCCTACTTTGCTAATAACAAAAGTGAAGCTAAGAAAGTTGTTGAAGTCACTTCAGATAAATTCATTGAGCTCTGAAATCTTAAGATTTCACTGCAAATAACAAAAGGAAGCCAAAGCCAAGCCAAGCCAAGTGCCGTCGAGTCGGATTATAAATGAAAAGCTCAAGATTTGTTAAGCAGTAAGTTTTCTTTTGTTACAAGGGAAACGTTGGTGGCGTAGTAGGTAAGTGCTACTTAGGCTACTAACCGAACAGTCAGCAGTTCAAATCTGCCAGATACTTCTTGGGACCTGTGGGACAGTTCTACTCTGTCTATGGGGTCACTGTAACTTGGAGTCAACTTGATGGCTCTTGGTTTGGTTTTGGTTTTTCTTGATACGGGAAATCCTGGAGGCTTAGCAGTGAAGTGCTACAACTGCTAACCGAAAGGTCAGCAGTGTGAATCTGCCAAGCACTCCTTGGAAACTCTGTGGGGAAGTTCTATTCAGTCCTATGGTGTCACTGTGATTCACGATCGACTTGACAGCAGTGGGTTTGTTTTGGTTTGGATTGCTATAAGGGAGTCCTGGTTGTGCAGTGGCTAAGTGCTTGATTGCTAACCAGAGGGTTAGCTGTTCAAATCCATCAGCTGCTCCTTGAAAACCCTACGGGGCAGTTCTACTCTGTCCTATAAGAGCTCTGTGAGTCACAATTAATTCAGTGGTTTTTTTTTTTTTATTATTATTGTTGTAAGTGGTGCTTCCTGGATAAGTTTTGAGAGTGGGAAGATTGATATCTTCATGCATTTATGAAAAAAGGAAAGTATTAAAGAAAGCAGTAAGTTGGCATGTCTCTCATATGACAAAAAATGGTCCCTTGACTTCTCGAAGTGAATTTAAAAAAGTCATGTTCATGCTATCTTGAAAGCCACGGTAAAAGCAAAAAGAATCCTCTCAGACAACAGACATATTCTTGAAAGGGGTGTGGTAATTTCATAACTGAGAAAACACATAAATATTTAAGGAATGATAAGCTTTCACAGTGAAAACCTCTTTCCCTCCCCAACATGGTACATGATTGGTCTATAAGCTTTTCTCCTTCAGCAGCCACTCACGGCCTCTTCCTCAGTGAATATTCGGGGAGGGTCTCAGTGTATCTGTTAGTTTATGTCTGTGCAATTAAGATTTGTTTTGGAAAATGGCACAATATCAGGTCAATAACCAGGGATTCTGAAACAGGAGCATAAACTCAGAAACCTTTCTGGTGGGATGAACGCACACTAGGAGAACACATGTCCCTTTGTCAACTAGTTCTTTAGGTTCACGGCCTGAGAAAGCAATTAAACCAGTCAGGTATTTAGCACGGGGGAATATGATACAATATAATCTCTCAGAATGACTTTAGCTCAGTTCACTTGCAAAGCAAAGGGTAGAGGCCAAGAGAAAGAGAGAATGGTTCTACAGTTCAGATCTCTCTAAGAAATAATAAGTGGACTTATTGACTGTCTCAGAACTCCTACTTAGACTGTTTCATTCTAGTTTCACCATAACCAAGGTCTTAGAGAAACTAATTGAGGGCAGAATTTAGATGAAAAAGATATGAGTGTGTATGTGTGTGTGTATAAAGTTTTCAGGACAAATTTTCAACTGTATGCTTTTTATTCTTCTTATCCTGCTCTCTGAGTAAACCTACTTAGGTCTCCAACTGTGGCCTGGGTGTACCTCCCGCTGGAAGACAGAGCCAGGGGGAGCTCACAAAATGTTTGCTTTTGTTTTTCACACTTGAAACTGCTCTGCTCCTGAGAGACTCATAGGCTTTATCCAATGACTCATAGACTAGGCACTGCCCTACCTTCCTCCCCACATCACTGTTGCCCCGGGTCCTACCTTACCCCATCCAGCCACCTCCTGCCACCCTACTGGTGCTGGCAGCTGCTGTAAGTCATGAATGTTGCTATGGCCTGGGCCTTGTAGCGCGGTGTCCTTTGTCATAGCGTAGCTCTAAGAGAAGTGGAGTAATGTTTGATGGGCTGCTAGGAAAAGCCAAGTTTCTTACAACGAGTCTGCCTGGGGGTCCTGCTGTTACTCTTCCGGTGCTTTCACCATTTCCGTGTAGCACAAATGAAGCTTTGCCTTCCATGAGTCTCAAGGTATTCTCGTCTCTCGGAGTTACACTGTTAGCACTGGCTGCTAGGCCAGGAGCTCAAACCACCGTTGTGGCACCGTGAGTGGGTACAGTCAGCCTGTGACCACTTGTGCTTCCAGGCACATCAAAAGAGACTTTGAGGCAGTGTGGTCAGAGGATCGGCAATGGTAGTAGCAGTGTAGACTGTTCCGTTTATAAGAGGTAGGTCAGGTAATTGTAAACAGTATTCAGGGAACTGCAGGGCAGAAAACAGGCTAAGTTTCCTGTTATTTCTACTGTGGAGACCCCGCATTGGGTACTGATACAGCTGATTACCACTCTGTGTTAGCCCATCTCCATCTCAAAAAGTACCGGTTGGAGGATAAGGAGACTGCTGAACCTAGGCAGGTACACAATCTTACCCCCACGGTGTGCTCGAGCCAGTGCAAACCTGTGGAGGAGAGCCCATTGTATGTATCTTTTCCCAACTCTGTTCAATGTTACCATGCTGGTGTCTTGAAACTGGTCCTAGAGAGAAGATTTACACCGGAGACAGTGGCAAAGGCTATCACTCAGAGTTGGTTGTAAACATTAACCACTGTAGGTTTGCCCCGAGCTCGTCTGTTTTGGGTGAGCAGCCCAGCTGGACAGAGGAACCCATCCTCCCTGTGCAGCCCTGCCGTTTTCCTCACAGTCCTTGCTGCTTTCCTTTTGAATGCTTCTCCTTTTCTGCTGGTGTCTGGTTCAAGTTCTCACTCCCCTCTGGATTCCTGTGGCACTTTCTTTCTACAGTACTTTGGACACTTACACTGAATTATTTCCCCAGGGCTGCTGTAACAAATTTACAAACTTCTTGACTTCCAACAACAGAAATTTATTCCCTCACAGTTCTGGAGCAAGAAGTCTGAAATTAAGCTGTTAGAATGGCCAGATTTCTTACAGCCTCTAGGGGAGAATCCATTCCATGCCTCTTCTAGCATCTGGTGGCACTTAGCACTCTTGGTATTTCTTGGTTTGTGGCTGTGTCACTCCGGTCTCTGTCTTCATCTTCTCTTCTCTTCCTCTGCGTGTGTCTCTCTCCAAGCTCCATCTTCCTGTCTTCTAAGGATACCTGTGATCTCACCACTCAGATAATTGAGATGTCTTAGACATCTAGTGCTGCTATAACAAAAGTACAAGTGGCTGGCTTTAACAAAGAGAAGTTTATTCTCTCACAGTCCAGTAGGCTACAAGTCTGATTCAGGGCACTGGCTCTAGGGGAAGGCTTTCTCTGTTAGCTCCGGAGGAAGTTCCTTATGATGCATCTGTCTTCCTTTGGTCTGGGAGTATCTCCGTACAGGAACCTCAGGTCCAAAGGATGTGCTCTGCTCCTGGCACTGCTTTCTTGATGGTGTGAAGTCCTCCACCTTCTGCTTGCTCCCCGCCTTTTTTTTTTTTTATTGTTTGTAGGATAAAAGTATAAAAGATGATACAAGCCACACTCCCGGGAAACTCCCTTTAGATTGCATCAGGGTGGTGTCCTAGAAGGGTATTCCAGTCACACTGTAATCCTCTTTAACATAATCCAGTCTTGCACAGGCAGAGATTAGGATTTACAAGATAGGAAAATCTCAGAATGGAGGATAACCACACAATACTGAGAATCATGCCAGTCAAATTGTTATACACATTTTTTGGGGTTACATAATTCAATCCACGATAGCAAGATAAGCTCTTCCTCTGGAGATCTTTAATTTATTCTCATCTTTTGCCATGTAATGTAGTATTCACTCTTCTGCCTTAAAAGATAATATTCATAGGTTCTGAAATTGGGAAGTGGACTTATCTTTTGGAGGGGGGCCACCATTTAGCCCACTGTTTTAGTCAGCTAGGGCTGCTCTAACAGAAATACCGCAAAATGGATGGCTTTAACAAAGGAAGGTTTATTCTTATACAGTCCAGTAGGTTGCAAGTTCATATTCAGGGTGTCCACTCCAGGGGAAGGCTTTCCCCTTGTCAGCTCTGGAGGAAAGCCCAGTATTGCATCAGTCTTTGTCCAGGGAGCGTCTTGGCATAAGAACCTCAGGTCTGAAGGATGCGCTCTTTTCCTGGTGCAGATTTCTTGATGGTGTGAGGTTCCCCATTCTCCTTGCTTCTCTTTCCTTTTATCTCTTGCAGGCTGAAAGGATTAAGGGTGGGGCAAACCATACTCCAGGGAAACTCCCCCTACAGCAGAGCAGGGAAGTGATCCTATGCAGGAATTTACAGCCCCACCCTAATCCTTTAATATACAGTTTAGTGAAACCACAAAATGAAGGACAGTTCCAAGATATTGGAAATCATATCCCAGCCACATGCTACACATATTCTTGGGGGGACACAATTCAACCCATGACACCCACTATGAAAAAACCAGTGGCCTTTGAGTTTATTCCAAATCAAGGTGACTCCATGTGTTTCAAAGTAAAACTGCACCCTGGAGTGCTTTTGTTTTTTTTAATAAATTTTATTTATTTGGTTGTTGAGATGCCCTCCATAGAGTTTCAAATGCCTGTGAGCTTTCAGAAGTAAGTTACTAGGACTTTCTTTGGAGGCACCTCTGTGTGAATTCCAATTGATATTTTGATCAGTAGCCCAGTGCTTATTCATTTGTGTCACCCAGAGACTCCTAGCCCAGTATTCCCCCCCAAACCCACTGCCATCAAGTCGATTCTGACTCATAGCAACACTATAGACAGAGTAGATAGAACTGCTCCATAGAGTTTCCAAGGAGTACCTGGTGGATTTGAACTACTGGCTTTCTGGTTAGTGGCTGTAGCGCTTAACCACTATGCTACCAGGATTTCCTAGCCCACAATATACACTCCTTATCTTGCAGAGTATGTTGCTTTGCTGTATTCCTTGTTCATGTTTCATATACCTTCAATGAGAATGTGAGGTCGAGGAGAGTGGGTACTGTTTAGGGACATCAGCAGTGATAGTGACAGACAGGGACAGTTCAACAGAGAGCTTAGCCAGACAAGTAAGGACATGAGAGACATTAAAAAAAAAAAAAAAGAAGTCCAAGGAATAACACCTATTCAAGATAAATGGCATGAGGAAGAGGACTTTTCTGGGTCTCATTCTGCAGACACTCAAATTCTCAAATTTGCCTTCCTTATAAGGCCTGGTTTATGATTTTTAATCATCACTGTTGGCTCCTGATCAAAACTGCTCCAGGACTGGCCTTCTTTATGGAAAGGATAGGAGATGGGCCAAGTGTTAAATCAGAGCAGGAAACTACTACTACATACATGGAGATCCTTCCATAGACTTCTGGAAAGGAAAAGACGAGGAAATACTAGCTAACTCTTTAACAGGTTCTGGTGTTCACCTGCCACATGTCTGTACGTAGGTTTTCCCTCAGTTCTCACACATCACTGTTCTTTCTACTCAACTCCTGCAGGTACTTGGGGGCTCCGCTCTCTGGTGCTCAGAAAGTCAGTCCCAGCTGGGTTCTGACTCTCCATTTCTAGAACTCATGGTCTTTTAATCCAGAAAGACTTTCTTCTGATCCGACCCTGGACAAGAGAATCTGTCAGAGAGGATCATCCCTGTAACTGGCAGAAACAAGTTCAAAATCAGCTCTAGGACTTTGAACCCCTGATGGAGCAGGTCTGAGTGACCATATGATGGTGGACATGCCCTTTTGGTTAAACTAAGAGGCTTTGGCAGTCTGGCTTTCTTTGGTTGTGTGGGCCTTTGGGGAGTTGTCCAGTTGTCTTGATGACCATGTGGATGTGTCTGTGTGGGCTGCGGGCAGGTGTGAGCAGGATATGTAGCAGAGGAAGGGTGAGTACTGGCTCTACAGACCCAGTTGCTGCCACGGGACTGACAGACTTCGCTCACTACAAAGCACTGCAAGTGTGCACTGCTTTTGTTCTGCTTCATGGTCATACTTGGTCAGATTCACTAGGATCCACTAATTCATATGTGGAAGACTCTTTGAAGAGAAAAAGATGATGGGGGAATAAGCAGATGATGGGGAGGACAAAGGAGCAGTTTATTTTAAATACATGTTTCCTTTCCTGGAGGTGTCATCTTGCCTACTTGATTTTTAGACTTAACAGGGTGTTTTGAAACAATTTATTGCTAAATGCATTTCTCAGCAGAGCAAGTCTTGCCTCTCTAGGCCTCTTTGTGTTCATCCATAAGAAGAGAGGTTTGTCTAGAAATCGAATTTCCTGCCAGTCAATTTCCTTCTTCCTTAAACTTTCCATGTGACCAGGAAGCTGCTATGAAGTGCCTATGTGGAGCCATTCTGGAGTCCACGTGACACTACCTAAAACTAGGTTTGGAAAATTGGTGACTGGGGTTTCACAGCCAAAGGTGAAGTAAATGATTTGCTATCTAAGTCCTAGGTAGGGTGTGTTCTCATGTCATGCACTGTGTTAATGAACACTTTTTGTGTTCCAATTCTTGGCCTCAAATATTTTTGTATGAAATGAAAATGTTAACTTGACCTTTTAACTTGATTGAGAAATATGACTATTGTTCTATTGATATCTGCAAAGCTAGAGAATGAAATAATGCATTTCGAAGCTCTGGATACTGAAAAGGCCGTGGTGTCCACAACCAATTACCTCCCGCCATGCCAAAGCAACTCACAATGAAAATACCAACGTGTGAAATAAGTCTTAGAAAGGTCAGCAACATTCGTATTTTTCTTATGATGACTACTTGGCTGTAGCGTTTTTTGTTTGTTTTTTTTTAATAGATCATCTTGCTCTGCTGGTGTCCTACACATATGTGATGAGGTAGTTCATCTCTAGTCAAGGTTTTTGAGTCCTGGGAAGCAAGGATCTTTGATACCTGTCATTTTTCGTTATGTATCTTATATTTCTGGAGCTGTCTAGTTCATTTACCACCTGTTTCAGTGATCTAGAGGTGCTCCAACAGAAATACCACAAATGGAAGGCTTCAGCAAAGAAAAGTTTATTCTTACACAGTCTAGTAGGCTATGGGCCTGAATTCAGGGTATCTGCTCCAGGGGAAGGGCATTCTCTCTATCAGTTCTCGAGGAAAGTCCTTACATTGCATCGGTCCTTGATCAGGGAGCATCTTGGCACAGGAACCTCAGGTCTGAAGGACGCATTCTACTCCTGGTGCTGCTTTTTTGGTGGTGTGAGCTTCCGAGTTCTCTGCTTGCTTCCTTTTCCTTCTGTCTCTTGTAGGATAAAAGAATAAAGGGTGGTGCAAACCACACTCCAGGGAAACTCCCTTTACATTGGAGCTGGGAGGTGACCTTAGGAAAGAATTTACAGCCCCACCCTAATCTTCTTAAACATACAGCATAGGAAAATCACAAGACGGAGGGCAATCATAAAACACTGGGAATCATGGCCCAGCCAAATGGCCATACATATGTTTGGGGGGACACAAGTCAATCCATGCTACCACCCAAGTTTGTAAGACCTGGCCCTGCATCCTGAGGGACACAGGTTCTGGAATTAAGATGTGGATTTATGATTTGTAGGCCACCAGTTAACCCACTCTAAAAAAATTATTTCCTTTGAGTTTATTCCAACTCAAGGTGACTCCATGTGTTTCATAGCAAAACTGCCTTCCATAGAGGTTTTTTGTTTTTGTTTTTTAATTTGATTTATCTTGTTGTTGAGATGCCTTCCGTAGAGTCCTAAATGGCTGTGAGCCTTTGGAAGTAGATCACCAGGCCTTTCTTCTGAGGCATCTCTGAGTGGATTCCAACTGACAATCTTTTGATTAGTAGTGCATCTCTACCATATTCGTATGTTTTTCTGTTGATATTAACATAATTTTTGTGACACTGCACCTTTATCTGTTTTATCTGCCTAGAATGCCCACTCTCACCTCTGCCTGAAAAACTCGTCATCTATGAGGATTCAGGTTAGATGTCCTCATCTTCTCAGTGCTGGCCACTTTGTATCTGAACCTCAGTTCCTTCATAAGGAAAATAAAGATAGTGATATCCTCCTTCACAGCATTCTTGTGAAAAGGAAGCCTAAGGTAATGTGTGTAGAGCTCCTGCAGAGGCCCTGAGTCATAAAAGATGCTCAACAAAGATTCTTCCCTCCTTCCTGTCTTTTTTCCCTATCCTCAGGACACCCACAGCTCTTTGTCCCTACCTTTCCAGTTTACCATAATGTCAGTTTCATGCTTATCTGTGTGTTTCCCCAGGAGCACCACGGCATCTTGAGGACAGAGGCTCTTTCTTAATCATCTTCATAGCTCTAGAGCTTAACACAAGTTCAAGTAGAAAACGTGATCTGTGTGTGTTAAATGAGTGAATAAAGAAAGGAATGAATGTATGAAGGAACAGAGTCTGTTTGAGTGGAGGGATGTTCTGGCAGTTGCCTAGGAGACTAATCTAAAATTAGAAATACAGCATCAGTTAATTTAAGTGTTTTACATCTGACTCCTTACATCACTGGCAAAATGTCGTTTGGTCTGCTTCTATTTGGTACATGTAGCACATTTATATGGAATTTGAAGATCGATAGAAAATATAAATTGTAATTTCTAATCTTCTGCTTTCTAAGAAGGTCAAATCCTGATAATAGGAAGATAGTTCATTTACTGAGATTTAAAAAAATCTTAGAAAAGAAATTCTTTAGAAGCCCAGAATTGGATCAATTGTTGGTTCAAATATTACGTTCTTTAATGTTCTAGATTTATTACATAATAAACACCTCTAAACTCTCACAACCCAAGAACTAGGACACTGACAATGACATAAATCTACCTAGGTGTTCTTCTCCCATTCTGTGCCCTTGTTCTTTCCATATCCTGTAACAGTTTAACCTCAACTTTGTGTTTATCATTACTGTCACAGTTTTGTCATAACTAGAAATATGTATATATATGTGCCTTACTAGTACACTATTTAGCTTTGTTGGTTTTATTTTTTGTATGGTCTTTGAGACTTGCTTTATACACTTAGCATCATGTTACCTCTGATTTATCCATGTTGTTACCAGCAACTGGAGTTCATTTATTTGTACTATTGTATAATATTCTACAGAGTGAAAGTACCATGATTTATCCATTCTTATTGATGGACATTTGTGATGGTCTGTGTCTAGTTTTTATTCTTTCATGAACAGTGGTGCCGTGAACATTCTTCAGTAATGAGGTCTGACAATTAAGTTCTCAGACTCTTCCTAGGAAAAGTGTACACGCCTCATTGCTCAATAGCACTATGGTCACCTCAGAGGTACTCTCCTTGGGAAGCTGTACACTGACACTAGTGCCTAGTTCACTGTTTAAAGCAGTTTGGAACTCCTTTTCTGGAATGGCCATCAATGCTGTGTGGTATTACTCTTGATGTCCTGAATTCATCCAAATGTCTGCCTTTCAATACTTCCTTTATCTTCAGGTAAAGAGAAAAGTCGCTGAGGGCCAGATTAGGTGAGTAGGGTGCGTGTTTCAATACAGTTATTTGTTTACTGGCTAAAAACTCCCTCATGGACAACTGTATAATTAAGTTTGAGAATTTTCCACCTTGCCACCATGCACAATGTCCATTCAAGAGAGAGTTCCAAAATTGCTTTAAAGGGTGGACTAAGTACTGGTGTTGGTACATAGCTTCCTAAGGGGAGCACTTCAAAGATGACTGTAGTAATATTCGGCAGTAAGGTATGTAGCACTTAGAACAATTAAGTTCACAGACTTAGTTGTTGGATCCTCCTATGACTGTCATAGTCAGCTAGTGATGCTGTAATAGAAATATCACAAGTGGATGGTTTCAACAAAGAAGTTTATTTACTCACAGTAAAGTAGGCTGAAAGTCCAAATTCATGGGTCAGCTCCAGAGGATGGCTTTCTCTCTGTCTGCCTTCTCACCAGTCTTGCCCCAGACTGGGAGCTTCTCTGTGCAGGGACCCCAGGTCCGAAAGATGCATTCCACTCTCGGCATTGCTTTGTTAGTGGTATGAAGCCCCCAACTCTCTGCTTGTTTCCCTTTCCTTTTATGTCTTGTAAGATACAAATTATTGTACCCACACCCCAGGAAAACTCCCTTTACAGTGGATCAGGAATGTGTCCTAAGCAAGAGTGCTACATCCCACCCTAATCTTTTTTTACCCACAGTCAGATATGTATTAGTATTTATAACACGTCGGAAAAATCACAAAACTGGGGCAACCACACAGTACTGGGAATCATGGCTAACCAAGCTGACACATATTTTTTGTAGACACAGTTCAGTCCTTGACAATGACCCTAGACATAATTACAGAAAATAATAAATAGGAACTAGAAATAGTACAAAGACTTTCAGACTTGAGTAGGAACTGTGAGGATGGAACAGGCTATGGGCGAATGTAAAAAGAAAAAGGAGAGAGAGAAGTGGGAGAGATGGAATGTTTAGTAGCAAGGCCAAGAGGAGACATATAAGAGATACAAATCTAATAGGATTTTTCAAGCAAAATACTGTCTGCTGTGCAACATAAATGCGTTACTAAATTGTATTGCTCACCAACGCTTCTGGCAAGTGAAGTTTTGTTTTGAAGATACTCAGAGAAGAGAATGAGGGAATAATTAACATAGGGACTATAAACAAAGATATATTCATTTTTTATTAATAGCAAATCATACCTCACCAACCCCATTGAATAAATGTTGAACAAATAGTAGAAAAATACTGGTGAAAGACATGTTAAACTATTATCTTATTCAGGGTTCCCCATGTTTTTATTTGACTGAGAGACTGAATGACTATGAATGAACCATTACTGGGAACCCTGGGAAAACCATGGTGGCATTGTGGTTACATGTTGCATCTGCTAACCCAAAGGTCAGCAGTTCTAATCCACTGGGCACTCCTCGGAAACTCTATGGGGCAGTTCTACTCTGTTTTGTAGTGTTGCCATGAGTTGGAATTGACTCAGTGGCAGTGAGTTTGGTTTTTTTGTTTTGGTATAGTGGATTAAGTGCTACATCTGCTGAACAAAGGGTTGGCAGTTCAAATCCAGCAGGCGCTCCTTGGAAACTCTATGAGGCAGTTTTACTCTGACCTCTAGGGTTGCTATGAGTCAGACTTGACTTGACAGCAGTGTCATTTTTTTTTTTTAGTGGCACAGTGGTTTAGATCTCAGCTGCTAACCGAAAGATCAACAGTTTGGATCCACTGTGGCAGCCACTCCTTGGAAACCATGTGGGACAGTTCAACTCTGATGACTTGATGGCAATGGGTTTGGTTTGGTTACTTTTGGTGTTAGCTATTCCAGCACCAATTCTAGGGGATAGGGGAGAAGCTCTAGTCTTTGAATTAAGGAGATAGTGCATATGTATGTGTATTTAGACCTGTATGTCAAAGTATTTGTTTCAAAAAACTTTGGAAACCTGTGTTAATCTTGATTTAGTTATTTACATCTACCTGGGCTCATGATTATGTGCTTACTAAACCTGTTTTTGTTGAGTCAATTCTGACTTACAGTGACCCTGTAGGACAGAGTAGAACTGACCTGAAGGGTTTCCAAGGCTACAAATCTTTCTGTAAGGAGACTGCCACATCCTTCTCTCACAGAGAAGCTGGTTGGTTGAAACCACTGAACTTTTGGTTAGCAGCCAATTGTTCCTCTTAGTAGAACCCCACATGTTTCTTAACGTTTCTTCATTTTTCTTGTTTCTTTTTGTGATTTCTTCTCATAGATGCTGGAGTCAGTAGTTCTGTCTTCCAAGTCAGAAAGTCTATTTTCTGTTTGTTCCATTCTGTTTTCTTGACTTTGAATTGAAGTTTCTCTTTGATTTTGTTCTTGATATGTTGGATTTCATAGTACTGATATTCCATCAGATTGAACAGCTTGCTTAATTTTTCATTTTCCTCTGCTGCACAAGGTCGGCAGTTCAAATACACCAGACACTCCTTGAATACTCTGGGGGTCAGTTCTACCTTGGTCCCAGGGTTGCCATGAGTCAGAGCCGACTTGACGGCACTTGGCTGTGGCTGCCACATTTTGTATAAGGTCTAGGAGGGCTCTATATATAATCCTTTTGTATTCACCTTCCAACAGTTTCAGAAAGGTTTCTTCATTTGTCAAGTTCTTTGGTTGTTTCTTTTGCAGCCCTTCTGAAGTCATGGGTGATTTCTTAGTTATGCTTTTATCCAGAGTTTGTTGCTTTTTGAGCATCATGAGAGCCAATAAAGGCTGGGAGAGATGCTATGAGGATGGACTGCATTTGTTTTTCTATGCTGTCATAAAATGAAAGGTAAAAGGTATCCGACAACTTCCAAAGTCAGTCAGGTTTTCAGGTGTATAGGTCTCTCTTCCCAGCTGGCAAAGTGAGCACCACTGTATCCAACCCCAGACGTTATTAACTAGTTCAAAATACAGAAAGGCTACTGCCCTGCTGGCCTCAGCTGCTGAGCCCCAACTGTAGGCAACACTGTGTAAAATACCACTTTTCTGCCAGAAAAGTGCTCTCCTTCTGGGAGGAGCTGCCTCACGGCCTAGGAATTAGTTCTAGGTGAGGCCTCCGTATGGGTGTCTCTGCCTTCTGGTGGAACAAGATGGCATCCTGCACAAGCTAGCCACCTCCCTCAGTACAGGCCACTCAATGGTGGAGGCGGAAAGAGAGGCCAAAGGTTCAGAGATGCACAGAGTCCAAATCTGGGCTCTCAAAATGTGGCAATTTCACCCACCGACCTGACCAGCTGTGAGTCTGAGATTAGCTGCTAGTCAAGTCCCAGCTCTGCCTACTGGCTAAGACAGAGGAAAAAAAGTTAAAATGGCAAGTTACCTTTGGTCTGTGAAAGATGGTACTCACCAAGAGTGGGGGATGGCAAAAAAGAGGAGGTTTTTCTTTCAGTGGTATGAAGTCCAAAATTGACAGCCCTATGCCGTGTTCTAGGGCTCACTAGGTGTCCAGAAGATTCCATTTAATTTTCTGTTCAGGTCTTAGCTTCCAGAGGGATTTAAGGAGATGTGTGTTTACTCTGCCATCTTGACTCCACCTCCTCAAGTGTCACTTTTTAATGAGATGGAGAAACAAATCACTACTTTGTTTGGAATGGAAAGAAACCTGGGATGAGTAAAGCACTACTGAAGAAGAGGAACACAGTGGGAGGCTTTACATTACCTGACCTTAGGACCTACTGCATTGCTGTGGTAGTCAAAACAGCCTGGTCCTGGTACAAAAAGAGACATATAGACCAATGAAACAGAATTGAAACCCCAGAGATATCACCATCTTCTTATCAACATTTGATTTTCTATAAAGTCTCAAAGGTCATAAACTGGGGTAAAAACAGTCTCTTTAACAAATGGTATTGTCAAAATTGGATATCCATCTGCAGAAAACTGAAACAAGACCTATATATCACACTTTACACAAAAACTAATGCAAAATTGATCAAAGACCAAAATATCAAACCTGAAACAATTGAGATTATGCAAGAAAAAATATAGGGTCAATAATGGAAGTTCTAATACATGGCTTAGACTAACTACAAAACCTGATCAACAAAGCATAAACAACAGAAGAGAAAATAGATAAATTAGAACTTCTGAGAATCAAACACAATGTTCATCTGAAGATTTTTTTGAGAGACTTCAAAGACTACTTACAGAATGGGAAAAAATATTTGGTGACTACGTGTTGCATCAATGCCTGATTTCTGTAGTCTACAAGGTACTGCAAAATATCTACAAGAAAAAGGTAAGGAATCCAATTAAGCCATGGGCAAAGAAGATGGACAGACACTTCACCAAAGAGGACATCCAGACAGCCAAAAGACACTTGTGGAAATGCTCACGATCATTAGCTATTACAGAAATCTAAATCAAAACTACAATGAGATACCATGTCACCCCAACAAGACTGGCCTTAATCCAAAAAAATGCAAAACAACAAATGCTAGAGAGGCTGTGGAGAAATTTGGAACTCTCCTGTACTCTGGCGAGATTGCAAAAAGGTACAACCTCTTTAGAAAGCAATTTGGTGCTTCCTTAAAAAGCTAGACATAGAAATACCATATAATCCAGCAATCCTGCTACTCAGAATCTATCCTACTGAAATAAAAGTGGTCACACAAACAGATATGTGCATATGAATGCTTGTTGCAGCACTGTCCACAGTGGCAAAAAAGTTGGAATCAATGTAGGTATCCATTAACAGATGAACGGATAAACAAACAAACTGTGGTACATATATTCAGCAGAACAGTATGCAATGATAAAGAACAAGGAGATTTTAGGAAGCATCACATAACCTGGTTTCAACTAGAAGATATTATGCTAAGTGAAATCAGTTAGTGTCAAAAAGACAAGTATTGTAGTAGACCTCTGCTATAAGGACTTAAAAATAGACTTATGTACAAAAGAAAGGACTCTTTGATGGCTACAATAGTGGGGAGGGAAGGAGAGGGTTAGTCATAGATTGTCAGTAGGAGTTTAGTTGGGTGAAAGCAGTGACAGCACACAGTAGAGCGAAGATCAACATAACTGAACTACCTCATAAGCTGAAAGGTTTTGTAAATACAAGTGAATATTTCAGAGTAGTAGGTACAGAAGTCTGAGTACCATATTTTCAGAGGACATCAAAGTCAAGTGGCATAACTAGTCTTTTGCCAAAAGTCTTCTGCACCCCATATTGGTGAGTGGCATCTGAGGTCTTAAAAGCTAGCAAGCTGCGACGTGAGGTACACCAGATGGCCCCAACTCTTCCAGAACAGATGACAACTAAGAACAACAAATGCATGAGGGAAAAAGGAGCCAAGGAGAAAGAGGGCCCCATACGAATGGGAGACTGTCAACACGAGACCAGAAGAACAAGATGGTGTCCAGCTGCCACGAAAGGCAGCTGTGAAGGGGGACACAACCTAGAGTACCTGAGGCAACATAAGGAAAAGAAGTGCACAGTTCAAGAACTCTAATAAAAGACCTGAATGGATGGTCTAACAACGTGGAGGGTCCCCTGGGTACATGGCCCGTAGGCTTGCTGCTGGCCCTGGCCAGCAACCAATATGGAGGTCAACTCTTCAGACAAGAATGGACTAGACTTGGGGACACAGTGTAAACATATGGTGTGTGTACTTTCTGGTTTGCTGTTCTACTGGTTTCTTTCTAGATGGGAGAGAAGAAGGTGGAGAGGAGGGGACAGGTACTCTTTAAGAGGATACTAGTCACTGGGTCAGGAGAGCAGATGTAGCTGCAGACAAGCAGACATGCAAAATTGATTTGGATTTTATATTTTTACTTAATCAAATAAAAAGTCACACACACAAAAGATTTATAGGATCCGAATTCCCCCCATGGAGCCCCGGTAATAAAGTGATTAAGAGTCCTAGCTGCTAACCAAAAGTTTAGCAGTTCAAATCTACCAGCCACCCCCAGGAAACACTATGGGGTAGGTCTACTCTGTATATAGGGTCTCTATGAGTTGGAATTGACTCAATGACAATGAGCTTGGCTTGGCTTGAATTCCCCAACAAATTCTCTGTTTGAATTTCCCCCTTTTGTCCCTAGATGAACGCAAATACTATTTCAGGAGATCACAGTGCTAGGAAAATGACTAAGTCTTGATGCATCTTTTTTCAGGCATCTAGTTCCTTACCGCTGTAACCTAAAGCGTGTCCTGAAGCATAGGATATGATAAACACAAGTGTTTTTGACTTCAAGATGTTCAATCCTGTTCCTACGTGCTCCACATAATTGGATTGCAAACAATGCTCCTATTCTTCCTTATGATCTCTGACATATATTGCTGATGAATTCTGGGAAAAATTGTGATAATAGCAACAATTGTACGCTTAAAAGTCCCAAACTCAGCAGTGATGAGGGAAGGGCCGTGGGCAAAACTTTGTGATTTTTTTATGAAACTGAATAAAACCTGAGCTATGTAATGACTAATTTCAGTACTGGATGCCAGGTACTATGCAGTTAAATTTTGAAAAAAAAAAATTACCAGTAGTCTTATCCTATACTAAAAAAAATTCAAATCACTATTTGATCTGTTTTTGTCAGAAGGTTGCTTAATCTATGCTGTTAGGTCTCCGTCACATGTGCAGCCTTCCAGCTACAGTACACTGCTTGTGAGAAGAGACTACAAGGCAAAGCCTCCAACTGTCTGGCTGCCCCACACAAAGTCTAGTTCTTGCCAGTTTCACCTGGTTCTGTGTGCCTAGTCTCTTGTTTTCCTCAACTTGGCCAGAAACAGGAAGCCTACCTAAATAAGCCGATAGCTTAAAGACAGGGGGCTAGTTCCTATATCACAGAAGACGGCCAGTACAGCCTTTTGACTCTGTAAGATGGTGGGCAGATTGCTGGTCTCAGGACTCACAGGTCACAGACCATGAAGCAGGCACTGGCTTGGCCCTTCGTAAAGGAGGAAAGGATGGGGTAAGAAGAAGGTCTAGTCTTCCCCAGCACAATATTCAGCATGTGCCAGATGCTCACCAGGAAGGGGTGATGTGCCACTGAGGGCTAAGATGCTTCCTTCTGGCCCTTGGTGAACAGAAGCAAGAAGCATAGGTCTAATGAATATGTGGACTTTAAGATCCCTCCTAAACCCCTGAGTCTAAACCGAAAAACGCCTCTTCTGAAGGGTCTTTATTTCTAAGACATCATATTCACTACTCTTCACAAACTGAGCATTGTAGCATTGCTACTTACTAATAGTTAGGACCTATGGTTGGTGATTAGTGACTTGTCATCTCTGTGCCTCCTTTTCCCTGTTTGTGAAATGGAGATAATAATAGCTCATGGAGTGGTCGTGAGGATTAAACTGAACAGTGCATGTGAAGTGCTCAGTAGAGTTCTGGGCACAAGGTCAGCTCTCGAACAATGGTAACTACTGTTACTATTCTATGGTAACCCTTTGTTTTAGAAAAGTATATGCATGAGAGAAAAGCCCCCGTTATGTACGTTCTGCTCAGACCCCAGGGTGAAAACTTTGCTCAGAGCTTAAGCTACCTCAGTAGGCCTTCTGGACTCTTGCCTCATGCTCTGTTTCTTCCAGCTTAACTCCTTTCACCCGTAGAGTCTTTTGAATATAATGAGAGTCTACAAGCTCCCAAAGCCACTGTTGCCAGCAAGGTCACCCAAAGAGAGGCAGCCTTGTACTCTCGGCATAGAGAAAAACGTGCATTTATTCAGACACTCCAGAGAGTTGTGCTGCTATCTACAACCTTAATGTATATTTTGTCTTTTGTTTATCTAATCTAGGGAGGGGTAGTCTGTTAAAATCTTGATTCAGCTTGGGGTCATCCTCAAGATCTGTTTGTTGATATTACTGGTGACACCAGAACCTTTAGAGGATTCAATCCCATTATTTGGAAGCTTTCTGATATCTGTGCCTGTACCCTGAGGGCTGGAGGAGTCACTTAGACCTAGACGATGTTTTAGTCAGCTAGTGCTGTTCTAATAAAAATATGACAAAGTGAATGGCTTTAGCAAAGAAAAGTTTATTCTTATGCAGACCGGTAAGCTACAAGTCTGAACTCAGCATGTCCACTCCAGGGGAAAGCTTTCCCTTTGTTGGCTCTGGAGGAAGGCCCTGATGTTGTATCAGTCTTTGGTCTGAGAGCATCTTGGCACAGGAACCTCTAGTCTGAAGGATGCACACACCGTGCTTCTGCTCAAACTACCATCCGCGGACTTAACAGAATGTCTGATTTACCATCATAGTGCCCCACACAGCGTTGTCTCTGAGCAGAGGACTCACTTCACAGCAAATGAAGTGTCACAGTGGGCCCATGGTCTTGGAATTTACTGGTCTTACCGTGTTCCCCACCATCCTGAAGCAGCTGGCCTGATAGAATAATGGAATGGCCTCCTAAAGACACAATTATGATACCAGCTAGGTGGCAATACCTTGCAGGATTGGGAAATGTTCTCCAGGAGGCTGCATATGCTCTAAATCAGCATCCAATATATGATGCTGTTTCTCTCATACTCAGGATTCATGGGTCCAGAAATCAAGGGGTAGAAATGGGAGTGGCATCACTCACTATCATACCTAGTGACTCACATACAAGATTTTTGCTTCCTGTTTCCACGACCTCTGTAGGTCTAAATGTCTTAGTTCCAAAGGGAGGGATGCTGCCACCTGGAGATACATCATTGATTCCACTGAACTGGAAGTTAAAAATGCCACCAGGCTATTTTGGACTCCTTATGCCTCTGGATCAATAGGCAAAGAAGGGAGTTACCACACTAGCTGGTGTGACCGATCCTGACTACCAAGATGAAATTGGATTGATATCACATAATGAAGGTAGAGTATGTCTGGAATACAGGAGATCCCTTAGGATGCCTCTTAATACTACCATTTCTGTGATTAAAGTCAGTGGAAAACTACAGCAATCCAATTCCAGCATGACTACTAACAGTCCAGACCCTTCAGGAATAAAGATTTGGGTCACCTCACCAGGCAAGGAACCATGGTCAGCTGAGATGCTTGCTAAGGCAAAGGGAATATGGAGTGGGCTGTAGAAGAAGGTAGTTCTAAATACCAGTTACAGCCACATGGCCAATTGCAGAAATGAGGACTGTAATTGTTATGAATATTTCTGCTTTGTGTGTTATGTATGAGACATTTTTGTTTTCTTTAACTATAAAATATAAGATGTAAATGGGCTAATGCATTTTGATTTGTACATGTGTTGGTTATGTCATGTTAGATACAAGTATGACTTTGTGATTGTGTTTGTTCAGATTATGGATGGTATGGGGAAATGTGTACAGATGCCAAGTTGACAAGGAGTGGACTGTGATGGTTAAAACTGTGTGTCAACTTGCCTGGACCAATGTTTTGGCAACTGTATGAAGTGGCAGGGGCAGGACCTGTGGTGGCTCACCACCTACCCTCAGTCTTCATCTGCCCACCTCCTGCTGCAGCCTACTCCTGTCTGCTCACATTGCTAGCAGCTCTGGCTCTCTTGGTTTCTTGGAACCTGAATAGCAGCTCTTTAGATTCATATACCCTTGCAGCCTGCAAGTAAGAGGCCAGTTCCCTGAACTGCTGATTCTGGGTTCGCCATCCCGTACAGCTCCATGAAGCAGCAGAAACCTTGCAGTCTTGCCTGCCGTCTTGGGATTCACCGACCTTCACAGGCTGTGAGCTGGAACTCTAATCTGTGGCCTGCCACCTTGGGTTCACCAGCCTACGTAGCTGTGTGAGGCTTGTACTCTGATCCAGGACTTGGGACTTACCAGCTTCTACAATTGTGTGAACGGTTTCCCTTGTATAAATATTTTAGTCTATCTGTTACTAGTTTTGCTTACCTAGAGAACCTAGCCTAAGACAGAAGACCACTTAGTCTTCCATCCGAAACAATTCTAGATGTTCTCTAGTCCAACACACTCACCCTGTGGAATATCAGGAGTCCTGGAACATTGCCCCAGGTCTGAAGTGGGTTGAAATAGTTCTAATTAGGAGGCTTTTCTGTGACTGCATGTGAATGCATGCGCATAGTCCCTTCAGCTGGTGCTCTGTGGTATCTGGCTTCCCTGCTTCCAAATGGCTTGAAATAGAAAAGAGTTTTCTATTTCAGCAAATGGAGTCTATTGTTAAATTGTTTCCACCTTTGCCTCAGTCTTGGATCAGGTCACTGAGTATAGACTTGGTTGGAGAATCTTTGACCATGACTGACTCATCATAGCAAAAAGGAAGCTAACATTTGTCCAACACTTTCTGGGTTCTGGCACTGTTCTGGGGTTGCTATTATCTTATTTGCACCTAGAAGTTAGGAATTAATACCTCATTTTTCTTTTGTGGATGGAAAAACTGAGCCTAAATTTTGATATGTTGTGCACAGCTGGTAAGTGGCAAACCAGTATCCAAATCCAATTCTAACCTATTGTTTGTTCCTTGACAGATTGACGTTGTCAAATGGACTATGTTTCCTAGCTCATGGGACCTCACTTGTGAGTCAGACTTAGGTTCTGTGCTCCACTGGCAAGGAAAAGCAGAGAATGGGTGTAACTTGGCAAAACGACTGCTCCACTTAAATAGGTGGCATCTGGAGGGCACAGAAGTACACAGAGGACTGTCTGATGGCACTTGGCTCTTGTTAGAAGACAGAGTGAAAGTGAACCTTTGGACACTGCTTCAGTAGGTAATTGCCCTCATGATTGTCTGTAAGAAGAAAAGCAACTAAAAGAAAACACCAGGATAATAATGACGAGAGTCATGGGGAGAAGAAGTTCTAGAACGATTCACAGAAGGAATAAAACCCAGCAAATAAACAATTGAACCAGATATCACCATTGATGTCTCCAGAAATATTGCCTTTGTGATATCCTAGTAAATGGGCCTGGGATTGCTCCGACATAAGAAGGCTCCGGTGTCTCAGTGGGAAACAGCAGTGGATACTGCTTGGTGGAGAATCCTTGGACAGATTTGCAAGGCAACAGTAAGATTTTGTAGATGACCTGGCCAGAGTAATTATGAAACAAGGTTTATGGTGCTACAAGAAGCCTCCTAAGAAGACCTCCTCCAAACCAATTCCAGACTTGGGGTAGTGTTTCAGGGCTCCTTATATCCCAGTGGGTGGGTGGGTTGGACCGGAGAACACCTAAAATTGCTGCAGGTGGAAGCCCCTAGCCATCAGCAGCTCAGGTCTACACATACCCAGGACTAGCAGCTCCACTGCAGCTGCTCCATGGTTGTCCCAGGGCATGGATGAGCTTGCTAGAGGGTGAAGGCATCAGGCCAGTAGGCACCAATTCCTGACCCTCCTGATGATAATTCCTCCCATTATACCCACACACACTTGTAGTAAAAGGTACCCGATACGACGTTTGTAACTTTACAGTAATTTATGTGATTCTTTGATTAGAGTCCTTGTCTTCCAGTATATATCCGTATTTTTGCTCATCATTGATTCCCTGAGCCTAGCACAATGCCTGCCATATGTAGTAGGTGTTCAAATAAGTGTTTCATTAATGCATTAATTTCTGGAAGTTAATTCTTCTGCAGTTACTTATTTAACTTCTGGAAGAAGTTCTAGAAGGGCTAGATGAGAAGGTGCTTCAGCAGTAGTTTAGTGTTGCTTTTCCCAGTTGTTTTGACTGTGTGACTGTGACTGATACTATGATTATTATAGTTCTAGATAAGAATCCAGAAAAATGCTATCTTTTGCAGTGTCGTGTAACTTCAACCTTTGTTCCTCTTCACACGCTGGAAATAGATCTGTTTTTGAATGAAATGAGGCACTGGGGCAATAAATGCACACTTTTACCCTGACTTTGGATTTATTAGTTACTGTTCCCTCACGGAAGGCTTGAGTGTCATCACGGAAAAGTCAAAGAAAGGAAAGCAGATCTTCCAGCCCAGTGTGGGGATTCAAGGTCAAGGCAAAAGTCTTCGAGAGGCTCTGAGAGCAGGCAAATTTGGAGGTTGCCTGAGTCATTTGCAGAGATCTGAAAGTCCAGCTTAACCAAGAACTTGTAAAAATAAAATACTTCTAATTGGAGGACCACAGACTGCTACCTTTAGGAATTTCTCCTTGGGTTAAGAGTTTGACCGGAGACATTCCATACAATATAAACATTTTCCCAGGTAGGCTAAATATGAAGCTGCCATGAGCATGCTGGGAGCATTGCGGCATGAATTAGTTTGATAATTTAACCTGGTATGACTCAACACTCAGGTGTTCCAAGTGCCAGATGAAAAGCAGTAGATAAAGTTGAATGGAAATTGCAATGTGGGGAATTTTGGAGCTGGGGGAGTTGAGAGGAGAAGTTTTGAGAAATCTGATGTCATGAGATGTTGCTATGAGGGCACTTGGCACAAGTATCTTATCAGGGTCCCAGCTCACAATGGATATTTTGAGAGGGCCTAATAAAGGAGGAAACCCTGGTGGCATAGTGGGTTAAGTGCTTTGTCTGCTAACCAAAAGATCAGCAGTTCTAATCTGCCAGGTGCTCCTTGGAAACTCTATGGGGCAGTTCTACTCTGTCCTATAGGGTCGCTATGGGTTGGAATGGACTCGATGGCAGCGGGTTTGGTTTTGTTTTTTTCTAATACAGGGACTATTATAAATGTGTGATCAGGGTTTAGGGAAATCAAACCAGAGACAATGTACTACCTTGGTATCAGCAGTAACAGGGAGTTGTTCAACCCACAAACCTGGTGGAACAAGTGGGGGGAGCATTTACTCAGACCTAAAGAGGGGCACACAAAAGATGTTTGGCACAGGCACTGAAGATCTCACTGAAGCTATTCTCATGAAAATGATCCCATTTGATGAAACTTAACTGCCCGCCACTGTGGAGCATGGCCTTAAAAGACAGAGGCCAGAGTCCATTTTGGAAGGTAGCCAGGTATGTGATTAACAAGCCAGAAAAAATTTTGCCTGAGATGTTTCTTAACAGGTAAACTGTAAAGTGTGATGAATTCTATGATTGACAGCCCTCAGTAGTAACTACTGTGACTGGGTGGCTCACTCCTCAATTTCCTGAGTGTCCACTTTGGGGGTGAGCCCTAAGAAACATTTCCAATAGAAGAAACGGCTCTGTCTTTATGACTTGTAAAGCAAATATTCGTGCTTCCAGAGAAACTGGAATAATCTGTGTAAGGAACAGAGGGCCACCTTCCTGGAACTGGAAACCTTGGGTAAATAAATCCAGATGACCTGAGCAGAATTAAGATTGGCCATTACCTTGCTAGTATGAGGCAGATGGCAGTAAGCTCTCTAGTACCTGGAAGGGATTCACAGAAGTGTGCAGAGAGAGAGAAGCTCCTCCCGGTCTACCTCTGCCTCTGGGAGGGCAAGAGGGCCATTGCCTGGGCTTTGGAGCCAGCCACAAAACCCAAATTATGCTCTCCAGTGTCCAGCAGGAATTTGCGAAACCACATGAGTCAACGTTTGGAAAACTGTCCTGGCTTAAAAAGAGATAGTGGAGTATAACTAGAACTGGGTACAGGAATCCAACTACTTGTATTCACATTCTGGCTCTGTGCTGTGCTAGCTGTATGATATTGGGCAAATTGTTTAACCCTCGTAGGACTGTTTTCTCATCAGTAAAATGGGGATAATAATAGCACATACGTTCTATATATAGCCTTTGTAAAGGATTAATAATTCCTTACCACATACTTAGAGAAGCATCAGGATGGATTGGTTAAGAGCACGCTCTGGGGCCAGATGGCTGGGTTTGAATCTTGACTCTGCTGTGTACCATCTTCATGACAAGGGCAAGTTAGTTAACTTCTCTGTCTTGGCGTCCCCTTTTATGGTGAGCATAAGGGTGCCTCCCTTATCTGGCCGAGGACTGATGAATTTGATATAAAGGGCTTAGAGTGGCACCTGCCCATAGCGAGCACTGTTAGCTGTGGTTAGATACTGCCTTGCCCATCTCAACGTGTTTGGCATCTAATAATCACACAATCGTATTTTCATTCTGCTAGGACCAAAGACTAGAGGGAGAAATCCACATGCCCAGGAAAGGTTTCTGCCCAGTTCAGGTTAAGAAGCCTGAGATGTGGCTGTCCTTCCTGAGACAGAGATCCTGGAACTACCCTGTTTCTCGGTTGGTGGCTTTGTGGGAAGATGAGCCCGCTCTGTTCCCATAGGTGTGGCGACTCCGGTGTTTCTATTTGGCCTCCGACTTGGTCATACTTTAGCTTCTGGGCTCCCTGCCAAGTACATTATTTGCCCTTGTGGCACTCTGAGACCCAGCAGGGGAGAATGACAGGGTTGCCACTGCGGGGTGACTGATTGCTCCCCGGAAGCTGGACTTCCCCTTCTGCCATCGGGCCTGATTATGAAAGAAGGCAGATGAAAAATGGTAGCAATAAGGAAGGCTGCTCACGGGAGACAGTGCTGCTTTGTTTCCAGGCAGTGCTTCAGCAGAGGCCCAAGCCAGTGGAGTCTAGAATCGGCACAACTTGTTTCCAGCTTCTAGAACCTCTTGTGACATCACAACTCCCCTGTGCTTCCAGGGTATTCCTCCTGAAGACCTTGCCCTACAAAGTTCTGGTCAAAATTTGTCTGTTGGAGCCCAGCTTCTGGGATAGACAAAGTACAAGTACGGGATGTGGCTGAGACACACAACAGCTTCAGACAAATATTCCAGAACATGGGACAAGGAGAAAACACCCAATTTTGCCTTGCTATGATTGGGTGAATGCAATTGTATTAGTGCATTACTTTCTTCGGCCTCTTTTTGTAAACCAAGGGTAATTGGGGAATATTCTGAGACTAAATCTGCATTATAGGGAGTTTTCATTTGGGGCGGAGGCACTGAGTTTATGGTAACGGTGGTGAAATATTTTGTCACAGGATAGCAATAACGGCGGTACAACATGAAAACTGTAATCAGTGTCCCTGAACAGTGAAAGTGGAAGTTGTGCAGGTGAATATTTTGATGTGTATATTTTCAGCACAACAATAATATCAACAGTCAACCTGCAGAGCAGCTCCTTGGAGAAAGAGCTCAAGGAGATCAGGGTGCGGGGAGGGGGCTGTACTGCCTATGTTGACAGAGTAGTGGCGCTCACAGGTGATTTCAGGAGAGCAGTAGCAGGCGCTCCATCCTCAGGAGGCTAGTTCTCCTTCCCACCTCTACTTCCTTCTCCAAATGGAAAAGATTCAGACTGGAGGCACTAATGTCAGCTGTAAAGATGATGGTGCCAACAGGCATTCCCAGGAAGCAAAAGGTCAGGAGGTAAACCATTTGTTTACGGGAAGAATGTGTCAAGATGTTAACAGATTGTTCCTGGGAAAATGTGCTCATGACTGCAATCGTGCATAGATGAACCTCCTGAAGTCATTGACCTAGGTAGTGTCACACCCCCGTAGCCAAGGGATGACCTTTACATTTCAAAGGACTTCCAATTGAAATTGATCTTACTTATAATCAATCGTTAACACCATACCTTTCCTTTATTCTGTTTGTGTAGATCTGTCCCTCTGCTTGAATTGCAGTGTCCCTTGTACTTTTACTTAGCTCTGCCCAGCTCCAGCTGTATTATTCCTCAATGAAACTTTTTTTTTCATGTCTAACAGAGCATGGGATTTTCTTCTTTGTGATTTCCTTCCTTCCTGTCCCCTCCCTCAGACTTCTCCAGAGGACTGGGAGATTCTCAGGAATCTTTGCCCCTTGGACTGGCAGAGGAGCAAGAATTCTGGGAAGAAAGCTGTACACTGTTGTTGTGTACTGTTGAATCAATTCCAACTCACAGCACCCCTATAGGACAGAGTAGAACCGCCCCATGGGTTCCCAAGGTTGTGAATCTTTCTGGAAGCAGCTTTCCAAATCTTTTCTCACTTGGAGCTGCTGGTGGGTTTGAACATCTGACCTTTTGGTTAGGGGCTAAGCTCTTAACCACTGTACCACCAGGGCTCCCCTGATATATTAGGCTTGTGAAATTTACCTTTCTCCTCCCCCTTTTCCGTTTCTTTTCACCCCATCCCTCTCTCTTAGATTTTTATTTGGTGTAACTCAAGTTGTGTGGTTCCCCACAAAAAGAGTCAGGCCCGCAGCATGGTTCTCCGACAGCAGCAACCCAGGCAGCTCTCGCACGCTCTGCCTGCAGTGGGTTTGCCTTTGGAGGGAGTCCTCTGAGAGCTGATAGAGGACAACCTTTATCCTCCCCACCCAGGCTGATTTGGTAAAACTGCAACCCACCAGCAGTGTTCTGTTTCTTAGTTCTGCCTTTACTATGAAGGGACCTTGGTGGCACAGTGGTTATGTGCTTCACTGCTAATGGAAAGGTCAGTGGTTTGAAGCCACCAGTCATCCTGCCAGAGAAGGATGTGACAGTCTGCTTCTGTAAAGATCTACAACTTTGGAAAACCCTGTGGGGGCAGTTCTGCACTATCCTATAGGGTCATTATGAGTTGGAATCGACTCGATGGCCATGGCTTTTAGTGTTAGTGCTTACTGTAAGGTACCATTCCTCTGGAGAGGGAAAAATGACTGTTCTAGTCTTAATCTCATGGATCACGTGACCAAAGAGGTAGTGCAGTCTACAGGAAATCAATGTACCCGTACGGGGGCTGACCTCCAGCCAAGTGTCAGGATGCAAAATAAGGCTATCTCCATTAAAGCAACTTTTACAGGTGAAATTTCCAGTCAGCCACCAGAGGGTGCCCACAGAGCTCTCTGAAAAGTGACCAAAACCTGAAGAATCAGAGTGAGAAGATTTCCAGGGCTTGTGAGACTGCGAGAAAAATAGCGCTCTTCCACACTTGAACCAAGCAGGTGCCCACAGGCCAACTCAAGAGCTCTGAGAGCTGTTGGGCAGAAAGAGCCCAGCTGAGAGTGATAGAAATTACCTGTATTTTAGCGAAAAAAGTTGCTTCCTGATTTTAAAAATTGGCAATTGCAACAGCACTTTGAGGATTGGCCCTGGGCGCAGTTTTATTCTCTGGCAAAATTCCTTTTCCCATCTGCTCCCCGTACAAGGGAAATGCAAATACATGTAAATATTAGCCTAAGCCAAAGGCTTTTTAAAAAAAGTTAAGGCTGCTGCTACCTTAGCTGCCTGTTTAAAGAAAAATATTTAATGCAAGTAAAAGGAGAAAAGATTTTCTGAGACATTGCTTCTGTACCAGGGTAAGACATCAGAAAACAGAAATGAGAAGCTGTGTTTGGGATTTCTGTGACTGAAGATGGCCTTGTGTGGGGCGGAGGGACAGTTCCCACCTCCCCCTAGCAGGGCCTGGCCAGCAGATTGTCCAGCATTCCTGTATCTCTAGGGGTCTCACAGTGACTGGCGCACAGCAGTGAACTGCTGTCGGGTCAGCCCTGACTCGTGGCCAGCCCTTGCATAATGGGATCTGGTAATTGTGATTCATAGGGTTTTTGATGGCTGTTTTTTGGGGAATAGATTACCAGGTGTTTTTTTCCTAGTCTGTGTTTGTCTGAAAGTTCTACTGAACCCTGTCGAGTATCCCAGCGACATGCAAACCTTCACCTTCACCGGGGGGAACGGAACTGGGTCTCTGGCATGGGAGGCTACAGTTCCGCCACTGAGCCACACACAGTGCCAACCAGAAAACCAGAGCTGTTGCCACCACCTCGATTCCAACTCTGTAAATGTTTATTGAATAAGTGAGTGAAAGAAGAAGAACTAAGCTGCCGTGGGTGTGACCCACCTGGGCTGATTGGGAGCTTTCATTAGGTGAGGTGAAAATTAGGAAAGGGGCTGGTGGGGCTGGTGGGGCTGGGTGGGTAATTCTCTGCTCACAAAATATGCCAGGGTTCCATCCAGGTTGCTTCTGCGTGAAGACTTTTCTGTGGACAACCAAGGCTCCTAACAAATACGTGCTCACATTTTCCTAATGATGGTCAAATTGCTCAGCGGCCTTCTGTTGTATAGTTGTTTACTCATTTGGAGTAACTGAACACCTCATGGGGCCCCCAGCCGTCATTCGTGGTCCCTGTGCCGGAGGTCCTAGCCTCCCGTAGCTATCTCTGGGTAAGCCAGCATTGTGAATGCTGGGGTAGGTGAGCATATTACCAACACGAGGCAGGGTCTTTGGTTCTCTGCTATTCCAACCAGTGTGGAACGGGATTTAGGCACTGACTGCTGGGCAACTGAGCCATTTGTCTGCCTGAACAAGTACAGGCAGTATCTGTGCATGTGACTTAAATAAAACATCACACTCGCAGCCACTGAGTAGATTCCAACTCATAGTGACCCTATATGACACTGTAGAACTGCCCCATAGGGTTTCCAAGGAGTGCCTGTTTCACTAAAACTGCTGAAGAACCTGGAAGAAAGAGACTGGTTTTAGGGATTGTCTTATCTCTCTGTCCTCTCCTGCCCGTGACTAAGCCTGGCCACCTGATTAGCAGCATAACAATCATGCTTTCCTGAGCAGGCACGGTATAGGGCTCTAGGGCTCTGACTAAAATATTCTTTAGTTTTCAAACAACCTGTCACACTGATGAGGCAAGAATGATTCCTGGGTCCTGTGTCGGTGCTACCCGCACTTTCTGAGCCATTTCGTCACATGTCTTCTCTCAGTCCTTTGTCTCTGATCCTCGTTAGGGCCTCAGTAGGGCAGTGTGTACTCAGAGACTGTTTGTTCCGAGTCAGAGCCCACCAGGAAAGTGCTTCAACAAACCAGCTGTAGCGAGAGTGAAGGAACTTTCTAGAAAACTAAGCAGGCTTCCGAAAGAACCTTTCATCGCATTTCCCCTTGAGGTTGTTTTGGTCACAATAAAATCTTCTCTAGTGGGGAAAAATCCATTAAAAAGCAAGAGAAAAAAAGAAAAGGAAACTCATCTGACTGGAGACAAAAGAGCTGAGACAACATTCATGATAATATAGGTGGCTTCTATACAGTTCCTAAACATGTTAATATATAGCTGTCTCTGAAGGAGGGCCTTAGAGCAGACCAACAGATTACGGGGTTTGAAAAACAATAGAAACCTTGAAACCATGTAGACCAAAAAACTTTACCTAGATACACTGATCATGGCCAAGGTGACATGGCTGTGGATCTGTGAGTGACATTTTTTCAAATACTTTGAGATAGTTACTTGTTATTTCCAAGACTGAAATCAGGGAAGAAAGTCAGCTATAAAATTACTACTTTCTCAAAAAAGAATAGAACAAATAGTATAAACATTTACCTTTTCTCAGTCCACTGAACAGACACTTTTATAAAGTGCAACTATTTATTTATCTATTAAACAAACACATCTTTAATATCTACCATACCTTTGGCACTGAGACATTCATTCACTGGAGGAGACTATGACAAAGAAGACAGAACAGTGTGAATTTCTTGTCCTCAAGTGGCTGACAGTCTGGTGAGGGCGGCAGGGAGAAAGACAATTGATCAGATTGTACCAGTGGGGTCAAACTTTGCCTGTGCTCCCTTCTTCCAAAGAAATGGAACAAGAGTAACAATAAGGTTGTCCTTCTCAGGGTATTGTCATGCCTGGAGAGGACACTTGGAAATACTAGAGTCATCTTTCTTCCAGGCTGAGAATGTTGTTGTTAGGTGCTGTTGAATCAGTTCCGACTGATAGGGATCCTACGAATAACAGAAAAAACCACTGCCTGCTCTTGTGACATGTCCACAGTCATTTTTAGGCTTAGACCCGTTATTTCAGCCACTGTGTCACTCCATCTCATTGAAGGTCTTCCTCTTTTTTGCTGACCCTCCACTCTACCAAGCATGATGTCCCTTTCCAGGGCTGATCCCTCCTGACAACATGTCCAAAGTATGTAAGACACAGTCTTGCCATCTTGGCTTCCAAGGAACACTTTGGTTGTACTTCTTCTAGAACAGACCTGTTGGTTCATTTAGTGATCCATGGTATATCAAGTCTCTTTTGAGATACAAAAGAGAGAAACAAGCAGAGAGATGGGGACCTCATACAACCAAGAATGAAAAAAACGGGAAAGGAGTTCATCCTTTGGACCTGGAGTCCCTGTGCTGAGAAGCTCCTAGAGTAGGGGACATTGATGACAAGAACCTTCCCCTAGAGCTGACAGAAAGTATTCCCCTGGAGATGGCACCCTAAATCTAGACTTCTAACCTAGCAGCCCCCACTTGTCTGTCAGTGGAGGCTTGCTTGTTGCTGTGATTCTGGAAGCTATGCCACTGTATTTAGGTACCAGCAGGGTCACTCATGGTAGACAAGTTTCAGCTGAGCTTCCAGACTAACACAAACTAGGAAGAGGGACCTGGAAGTGTCTACTTCTGAAAAGAATTAGCCAGGGAAAACCTTACGAATATCAGTGGAATACTGTCAGGCTGAGAACAGAACCAATCAAATGCCTGAGGATGGTAGAACACGGTTAGAACCTGGATCTGTAGTGACGTCATGGGTCACTGAACTTATCTACCTTGTACATATCCTGTCCTCAACTCAAGAACTATAGTTACAGAAAATAATGAATTTTCTTATTGATTGTGTCTTAATCTGTTGTTTATAACTTGACACCCAAAGCTTCTAAACTGAAACAATTTGCCATATAGTGGATATTCATAAACTGTAATTTGATTTTAAAGTGGTGGTCTTAGAAATGAAAGAATGTGTTCCCTGTGACTTTGTCATGTGCTAAAATTTGGAGAGATGAAATGTGGGATGCCTGTGGTCATCTCCTCATAGGTCCAAGGTTATTTCATGTGTTTGACTGCACCACTCAGACGATAGAGGCTTTTATTTATTTAATTATTTTTTTAATTTTGTGGTTCTGGAATCTTAAAAAGAACTTGGGTGTGAGAGTAAACAGTATTTTAGGGCAGAGGCAGGAAATATTTCCATTGTGTCTCTCACCCGAAAGTAAAGCTATTTGAGGAACTACAGATATATATGTTAAAAACTAAAGCATGACCAATTTTAGTTAAGTTCTTAATAATTAAAACAAAGTATCACTGGCACATGAATAGAACAATGGAACTGAATAGAAATTCAAGAAATAACCCGAATACATATAACATATGATAAAGGGCTCATTTCAAATCGGTGTGGAAAATTGGATTTTTTAATTGATGGCATTTGAACAACTGGGTAGGCAGCTATAACAATAAATAAATAACATTGGAGCTATACCTCACATGTTACCAAATAAATTCCAGATGGGTCACAGATTTTAAATATATGTATAAAAAATAGAAACATAAAATTATGAGATGAAATTAAGGATTTTTTTTTAAGTCTAAGACTGAAAAAAATAATTTCAAATATAGCATAAATTACCTAGAACCAAAACCCAAACCCACTGCCATCAAGTCAGTTCTGACTCATAGAATTATCTCATAAGGTTTCCGAGGACTGCCATGTGAATTTGAACCACTGACCTTTTGATTAGCAGACGTAGCTCTTACCTACTGCACCACCAGGGTTTATAACATAAATTACAGCAGCCATAAAAGACTGACAAAATTCAACCACATTTAAGAAAACAAGTCTGTGTGCAACAGCTACCTTAAACAAAGTCAAAACTCCATGGACAAGCTGGGATAAATATGTACTACTAATTCCTACAGAATCCTTAAGAAAAAGATAGACAACCCAACAGAAAAATTGGCAAAGGCTATTAGGGTGATGTGGATTGGCAATTTGACAATATCTTTAAAAATTACAACTGTACATACTCTGTGATTCAGCAATTGTGTTTACAGAAATTTAAATTACAGATACACTCCTATATGTGTGAAATCACAAAGGAACAAGGTTAATCACTGCAGCATTATTTGTAGGACCAAAAAATTGGAAACCATGGAAATAATCATCAGTGGGAGAGTTGTTAGATAAATGATGTTACATTAAGATAGTGGATTACCATTCATCATAAAAAAGAAGGAAGAGCTTTTTGTATACTAATGTGGAATTATCTCTAAAATAAGTGAAAAAAGTAAGATGCAGAACAGAATAGTATGTTACCAATTGTGTAAATAAAAAGTGGTGAGGGATGCTTTATCAAGTTCACTTGCATGTTTCTGCAAGGAAAAGTAGGAAAGGGGTCCTGTTGATACCTCTAGAGGGGAGAACTGGGTGGTTGGAGCATGTGGGCAGGAGGAAGATTTTACTGTATATAACTGTGTACTTTCCAGGTTACGGGAAACCCTGGTGACATAATGGTTAAGTGCTATATCTACTAACCAAAAGGCCAGCAGTTCAAATCCACACAGGCACTCCTTGGAAACTTAGGACTCTTTGAAAACTCTATGGTGCAGTTCTACTCTGTCCTACAGGGTTACTATGAGTCAGAATCAACTCAACAGCAGTGAATTTAGGTTATGAATTTGTTACTGTCAATGTGTTACCAATCCCAATTCCAAGATAAATATATTTCATTTTGAATGACAGCAAGACAAATAGACGACTCTCAACATTTAAAATATGAAAACTGAAAGTAAAGAACAGCACATCAACAGAGGCAACACATCCATACCCAGTCCTTCAGCCTTTCCCTCAGTCTCAGATAGACTGGGATTTGATCTGTCAGCCTTTACTCCTATCCTTACTGCTTCCCACTCCGTCTGCTCCAAGATCAAATCCTCCTACTGGGAAATCCTCCCTATGCCTCTGTCATCTTGACACCCTGCAATGATAATGCTGATAGAACACTAAGCTGAGGGCTTCTACATTTCTGTACTGGACACAGTCAATGGATGTGATTGTCTGAAGGGTGGAAGAATAGTTGAGCCACTTAATTTTAGATAATTGGACTAAGGCAGAAGAAAATGAAGCAGATCAAGGTAGGAGGTTTTTACCTGTAGAATATTGTGATGAGGCAAGTGAAAGGAAGTGGTAAGAAAGCAAAAGAAGCAGCAGAACCACCTATTTCCCTCACTATGGCTGAATTTTTCTCTTCTCAGAGCTCTGTATTTGATGGCTTATTAACATCCGAGGGGATCTGATGACTTGTTATATTCAGTCCCGACTATTGAAATGAAAAGAATGGAAGATGAAAAGTATGGAAAATGAAATCAATTGCATTCTTTAATTTTACTCATCCTGTTCCTGGAACATATTGAATACTACTTGGGGTTCTTTCATTGTTCAGGTTATTAATAACAAAGAGCCCAAGTATTTCACATTCCTAAAGAGTCTTTCATCTCAAAGGAGTCAATGTAATTCACTAATTCAGTTACCTGAACTACATTTGGTAATTATTTGAGGATCACTTCACCCAGGGGTGAATTTCGACGAGATGTGTGACACAGCCAGTAGTCCCTTCATTCTCTAGTCAGTGCAGAAAGAAAATGAATAGCTAATGGGAACGTCTTCCTAAAGGATTTGCCCAGTGAAAACTTCAGGGAGACAGCTGCTGAAAGAATGTAATTAACTGCCCCAAATTAATACCTCCAACCTTACTCAAGTTTTCCTGACCCCTTTTCTAGTGTCAGGATGGTGAGGTGTCCTGTCTTAGAAAGGGGCTCATTAGCAGCTGAGAGACCTGGGAATAGCACTCATTCCAGTGTTGTAATCTTTTACACTTAAGTATTTCTTGAGTATGTGTGTGTGATTATCAATGACTTTGTATTTTTAACTTGCTTCTATGTATGCATTGCTATGATATAGAAATATAATTAATTTTTGCATGTTGATCTCACATCCTTAAGCTTTCTAAACTCATTGGTTGTGAAACCTGTTGCCATGTTAGTTCTAGTATTTTTTTTTTTTTTGTACATTCCTTGGGTTCTTCTATATAGACCATCCTGCCATCTGCAAATAGGGACAGTTTCTTCCTCTCTTTCTTTCTGATCTCTGTACTTTTTATTTCCTTTTCTTGCCTTATTGCACTGGCTAGATCATTGCTGAATAGTGGTGGTGAGGGCAGATATCTTTACCTTGTTATCTATGTTAGGGGGAAAGCATTTGGTGTTTTACCATTAAGAATAATGTTAGCTGGAGGGTTTTTGTAGAATTTTAAATCAAAAGGAGGAAGTTCCCTTTTTTAACTAGTTTTCTGAGGTTTTTTTTTTTTTTTTAATCATGAATGGGCATCGAGTTTTTTCAAATGCTTTTCCTGCATCAATTGATAAAACCATGTATTTTTTTTTCCTCTAGCCCATTGATATGGCAGAGTACATGAACTGATTTAACACTGAACCTGCCTTGTTTCCCATGAGCAGCAGTCATTCCAATCCTATCTCATTTTAAAGTTTATTTGTAAAGAATAGTGTCACAGTTATTTGACACTCTTTTTGGTGGGAAGAAATCCTGGTGGTATAGTGGTTAAGGGCTACAGGTGCCAACTGGAAGGTCAGCAGTTCAGATTCACCAGGCACTCCTTGGAAACTCTATGGGTCAGTTCTACTCTGTCCTACTAGGGGCACTGAATCAGCATTGACTTCACAGCAGTGCCTTTGGTTTGATCTGGGTTGAGGTGGGGTATGAGGTGAGAGAGTAAGAAGCTAGAGCTCTTCTAGTCAAGGACAGAACTCAATGCATGTTACGGAATACAGTGAGACTCAGTAGACTTTTTCTGTCTTTCATTTTCTTTGTACTATTACCCACATATCAGGAAATTACTACCCAAAACCCATGAAGCTGATCATTAGACAAGGGAACATGGAATTTGGATATTGCAAAAGCTCATGTTTTTGGGAGCAGGCTTGTCAGTCACCACTGCTTACAAAAGAAGAATGGTCTCCACCTCTCTTTTTCATCTCTGATATGTGTGAAAGTATCTTACTGGCAGAAGCAAAACCACATCCAATATCTTAATAGGAAGGGAGTTAGGAAAATATGATTCTAAACCTTCCATCTCCTCTGAGCCAGAAAATAGAGTGGAAACAGGTGGAAATAGATTCTGAGGGCCCAGAGATGGTATCTGGCACTCTTAACCACCTGGCTGAATCTAACAGGAGACTTGTCCCTCCTGTCCATCTTCTCCACAATTACTCTCTAATTTCTTTCTATTAATTTTTAATGTCATCTTTCTTTTTTTACTCCTTTCATCATCATTCAAAATTCAGGGGATGTATTTGGTGGAGGTGGAGTTTGGATGGGAGAGTAGAAGGGAAAAAGAAAGTTTAAGATGCATTGCAAATAAAACATATTTTATTTTAATGAGCTGTGTTTGTACAGAGATGTGTGAGAACATGAGAAAAAAAATCAGTGCCTCCTTACCCCCAGAAGAGTCCGAATTTTGGCAGCTGGAAGTGGTCGGGATGGGCATGTGGCTAGGCTGGAGATAGTATACGGAGTAAACGGATTAAAGTTAGGGGTTGTCAATGATCTAGGATTTTGTGATGGGATATGACCAGGTGGAAAGGATGATAGAAACAGACTGGAAGAGTTCATGCTGAGAAAAACAGAGCCAAGAAAGTGGGCAAGATGAAGTGCTACTTGTTTGGGGCAAGTCGAAGTTGAGATCCAGTTGGTTGGTGTGGTGGTCAGGATTATGTCAACTTGGCTACTACCTATTTGGCTGCTGTATTAAGTGGCAGGGCAGGGTTTGTGGTGGCTCCCTGCCCCTCGGCTCTCATCTCGTGACCTTGGACTACGGCTGCTGATCGCTCACGTGGCCAGGAGCTCCTGCTCTTTTCTTCCAGTGTCTGGTTCCGGGACTTGAGCTAGCAGCTGTTGGGCTCATCAGCCCTTACAGTCGGCACTTGAGAGTCCTGCTCCCTGACCTGCCCATCCTGCGTTTGCCAGCCACTGTCGCTTCGTCTCGCCACCAGCTTGGGATCCACTGACCTACACAACCGGTGATCTACAACTCTGGTCTCTGACTTTCTGACCTTGGGTTCCTCAGCTTCCGTAGACACGTGAGGCTTGTGCCAGAGCTTGGGACATTCAGCTTCTGTGATTACGTGAGCTGTTTCCTATATTTGTATCTATCTATCTGTATATATATATATTATAAATCTTTCCTTGTACCTACACGTGTTACTGGTTTTGCTTCCCTAGAAAACCCAGCCTAAGACAGTTGGGAAAGACAGAATTTGGATTCCAGAGTCTGGGATTGTTCCAGGGGCTCTGGTTGTGTGTGGCATAAGCCCTTGGCCCTCAGCTGATTCTTGTTTGAGGTGGCACAGCCCTCAGAGGAGCCTTCTGTACTTAAAAGGCCCAGGTTATTTCACTTTCTTTGGGTCTAAAGCTATTCTACTGACTAGGTGGGTGAGATGAATAGGTCAACTAGTCAGAGACTGACTTCTGAGGCTTCTTGGTGACCAAGACATTTCCTCAGGGCCCAGGTGGGAGTGTTTTCTAAGAGATAGCTTGATAGAAAGTCAAAGCTGGGTGAAACACATTTTTTTTTTCTTTTTCTAAATCTTGGATGACAACTGTTTCCCATATGGCAGGCTATTGAACTACTGAACTCATGGTTAAGGACACTGAGTCTGAAGCATTAGAGAGGCCAAGCTTATGGGTGGCCACAAGAATCACTGGATAAGAAGACACTTTCCTGAGGGACTTGTCTCTTGCATTCCCCTGATTATCTAGTACCTCAGAAAGCTGGTTGGTTAGTTGTTCTTCAGGGGTTTAGATCATGGTAAGAAGGAAGTAGGGAATGATAGATTTTATTTCTGCATGGATCAGGATATTTTTTGCTGTTTGGTGGCTCCTTATGCTACCCTCTGAGTGTAGATGTTGGTCCCAAGAAGGACTCAACAGGCATCATGAGATCCATTGGTAACACTGGAAAAATGTAATCCCAGGAACAAAGATACGCCCCAAGTATCCTCCTCAGAAACAAAGGACAAAATATTTTTCTGTGCCAATGGTTTCCCAACATTTTATCCATTAAAATCTTTTTCTCCTTCCAAATGTCATCTTTCTTGGAAGCACAATATAAAAATCAAACAGAAGAGGAGCTGTTTGGTTGAAATTCAGTGGGGGACAGAAACTCATTTATTCACCCCTCCTCCCCACATATGCCTTTGAACTATCTCCAGAAAATGTCTAGGGCTATCACTAACAGAATTTTGAAACAACTGTATTATGCATTCTCTAATGCTAGTTGGTATTTTCACCCAATTTTAAAGGGGAAGAAATGGAGACTCAAAGGGGCTAAAGAGCTTACTTGGCCAAGACTATAACATGAGTTTGTATCAGTTAGGAACTGTGCTTGGCAGATTTGAAAAGTGGTTTGCTAAGATAAGGGTTTCATTTTCCTTTTGTCTGTGAACACATCCGTAAGTGGGCTGTGTAGGGCAGATGTGTGGTGCGTGAGGTCTTCAGGGGCCCAGGCTCTTTGTGGCTCACCACCCCGTGATCCTTTGGATGGAACCTCATTCTCATTCTTACAGTATGGTTTCTGAATCTCCAGCCTTCTGACCAGCCCCCCAAGAATATACAAAAAGGAAGGGCAGGAGGGGCCTGCCAGATGAGTCTGGACACCCTTATGACCTCTGTTTACATCTCATGTAAGTGAAAAAAAGAGATTAAGGTGGTAATACAGTCATTTGCAACAACATAAGGGTTTTGCCAGTGAAGATGTAGAGAACCAATGCGGAATAGGTTAATAGTCTATCCCAAATATGATGTCCATACCCTCTAAGTGTGCCCGTGTCCTAATTCCAAATGTCCTACCTGTTCTTAAAAGCCCACGAAGCTCATATTTCAGCACTGAAACATATGTATTTCCTCAATTGCTTTTTCTTTTCAGAAAAGGCTCAAAAATACTTTGTCAGGCTATGTGTCCTGAATTTTATTTTGGAAAATGAGGTGTTCATAAAATCACCCAGTTTGTTATTTCCTCCAATTACTTGACAAATACCTTGCTTTGTCAAAATATTGTACATCTTTGGATTTTCCTCAGATTCGTAATTCTCTGTGAAGACAGGTGATGTGTGGGAAGGTATAGATTAGCCACAGGTGGTGCTTGTCACCAAGAGAGGGTGCCAGGCTATCCTTCAGGGAACACTAATCCTTATTCTTTGGCCCTTCACTGCCTGAGGGTCTTCAGTAGTAAGGCACTGAGGCAATTCCATCCCCCAAATCCCTTCACGCTTGCCTCACAAGGGTGGCAGGGGCCAGCATTGGTACAGGGTGAGCCACCACTGTCCATGGTATGGTTTGGATGGTATGGTGTGGAGGACAAATACTGGATGTGGAGTAAAAAGGGATGTAGCACTGCCCCTTACCAGCTATAGAACCCTTAAACAAGTCATTTCTCTGGGCCTCAGTTTCCTGTTCAGTAAAACAAGGGGGTCAGACTAGGTGAGCGATATGGGCACTTACAAGTGAAATCTTCACAGACTTTGTGTTTCCTGCTCCTACCCCCTGCCTTCATCCTCACGTGGACTGGTATGTGAGGTACAAATGCTGCCACACACTCGGTAGGGACACTTAGAAGTCGTCTGTTCACCTTATCTTTCCAGGAAGTAATGTAATCAAAACCAGACTGTTCTCTTTAAGACTCGCTGAAGATTTGTTTTCCAGACTCTAGAAGGTTCTCTTAACATAGGTGCTTAACCAAAATGCCTCCACTTGTAACTAGCCTGTTTGCTCTTGCCTTGTTGTCTGCATGATGCTTATCTGGTTGTTCACAGAAGACTTTAAACCAAGTAAAAAATGCAGCAGGATGAAGAACATTTTCTAAAGGAAATGGGATCCAGATTGTTCATTGCCTATGCATGAATTCACTTATTAACTCTTCCAGTCATAAAACTGGGTGGCTGCTATGTGCAAAGAGTAACATGGAAAACATGAACCCCTATGCAAGTAGCACTATGTGCCAGGTGCTGTCCCATGTGTGTAATATTCTTATTTAATTTCCATCAAAACCACAGAATGTAGATACTATCATGGAATTCTACTGCTTCTGTCTGCCTCGTCTTTTGACTGAAGAAGCTACCCAAGTCCCCTTCCCCAGTCACTCACTTAGTATTTCTTGGATTCCTATTGTGTACTGGAGCCCTGGTGGCATAGTGGGTGAGATCTTAGCTGCTAACCAAAAAGTCAGTAGTTCAAATCTACCAGCCTCTCCTTGGAAACGCTATGGAGCAGTTCTACTTTTGTGTCCTGGAGAGTCACTGTGAGTTGGACTCAACAGCAGTGGGTTTAGATTTTTGTTGTTGTTGCTTGTTATGTACTAAACACTGGGCATATAACTAAGACAGGTTTACATCACAGGACTGTTAATATTTTAACAGTGCCTTCCCACTCCTTAGGAAACCCTTGTGGTGTAGTGGTTAAGTGCTACTGCTACCAACCAAAAAGCCAGCAGTTCAAATCTGCCAGATGTTCCTTAGAAACTCTATGGGGCAGTTCCACTCTGTCTATTGGGTTGCTATGAGTCGGAATCAACCCAACAGCAGTTGGTACCACTCCCTAGCATGTGATACACACCTGGTCAGTCATGAAAATTCATGTCTTTTTTGGCAGTGATTGGCCTAGGTCTTGGGAGCCTGACCCAATGGGCCCTGTCTGAGAACTTAAATGCTGTATGTTCTAATTCCGGTTGCTGAAAAAGAGAGAGCTGCTCTTTATATATTCACTGGCACCCTAGATCCAAATGTATATGGTGCTTGTGCCATTGTTATACTTGCCAGTTTCACAATCAATAATTCCCGTTTTGCTTAAGCTATTAGTTTGAATGATGTGAAATTAGCTTTTATTTTTGCAGGTAGAACATCAGCAATTTCACATAGTTGGTCTCATTGTTTGGGTTTCTGCTGATTAAAATTGAAAGTGTCTAGCAAAGTTTATTTGCCCAAGGTCATCTATTGATTAAGTACAGCAAGAACTAAAACCCAGGTTTGATTTCAAAGCCTATGTTCCTGATTATTCTGGTACCTTTCCCACAAAGTCAGGCAAGGACTGGGCAGTAGAAACAGTGCTACTGAAAAGGTGGTCTGTAGGCAGTTGCCAGTCAGCAAACTATCTGCTCTGATCTGTGAAGAAATAAAGTCTTATACTAGAATGTAAATCAACTATGTCATTATACATGCTGTACAGTCGAGGTGGCTTTTTCCCCCCTTTCTTCTGTAGTAAGGTTTTCTGAATGAAAGAAGCTGTGCATTGATTTACATTCTGTCACCAGATCCTTATTTCTTCCTGGACTTGTATCAAAGAAGTTTTGTGAGCTGGCACTTGAAGAAGACAGATATGGAAGACCCTTAGGGGTTTTCCTGATTCATTCCATTCTCTGGAGAGTGATTTCCAAAGAAGTTGTGTCAATATCATGTGACCCTGACCCCCTCTTCTGCTAGTCATAACTGATTTGTGCAGGTGATTTGTCTGAACCAACCTGTACCAACCAGATTTTCTTGTCTCAAAATATGGGGTTTTGAAAAGAGACAGACAAAGGAACCAGGGAATGTTAGTAGCTGAGCTACAAAAATAGCAGAACAAGTCCAGAAACTCTCACTTCCATTTCTCAGGAACAGCTCAGACTCTAAGATTGCTTTTATTTATTTGTGTACTTATTATTGCGACTGAGTGAAAGTATACAACCCAAATTAAATTTGCATGCCTGCTTATCTGTAGCTTCTTCTGCTTTCCTTGCCTGCTGACAGCACAGTCCTCCTTTCCAGTCTATACATCTCATATCCGCATAATGACCTCCCATCCTTTCCTCTCTACCCTCTCCTATCCCTTCTAGTAAGAGGCCAGTAGGACAGCATCCTATAGATGCATAGAACCATAAAGTATACACACCGTATGGTCACATTTTGTCCCCGAATCCAATCCATTCCTCTCGGAAGAGTTGATCTCAGTAATGTTTTCTGGTCAGGGGTAGCAGCAGGTCTAGGGACCATGCTTCCACGGGAACTCCGAGGCCTTCAGACCATCAGTTGTGGTCTTTTAGTGGAGTTCTTGAGGTGTACCCCACTTTTTCTTGTGTTGTCACTGGGACTGACGTTGTGTGCCCCATCGCAGCTGTCACTGGTGGTGGCCAGGCACCATCTAGTTCTTCTGGTCACATGTTGATACGGTCACCCATTCACATGAGTCCTTTTGTCTTTTTCACTCATGTCTTTGCTGTCATTGGTGATCACCTGATCTGGCTGAGTTGGGACAATTTGGTGTACCTCAGATGGCGGCTTGCTAGCTTTTATGACCCCAGATACCACTCACCAATATGGAGCACAGAGGACTCTCTTAGCAATAGGCTAGTTATGCCAATTGGCCTTGATGTCCCCTGAGAGCATGGTCCCCACACACCTGCCCCTGCTACTCTATCCTCGCAATATTGGGTTAAGATGAGAAGACTTTTCAGTTTATGTTGAAGTCCAGTTAAATTGACCTTCTTTCTATTGCGTGCTGTCACTGCTTTCACCCAACCAAATTTCTATCAACTATCTAATCTATGACCAGCCCTCTCCCTCCCTGCCCTCCCTTGCAGCTGTCAAAGTCTTTCCTTCTGTACATGAGTCTGTTTCCAAGTCCTTATAGTAGGGGTCTTGTATACTGTTTGTCCTTATCCTGCTGACTGATTTCACTCAGCATAGTGTCTTCCATTTGAAACCAGGTTATGAGATGCTTCCTAAAATCACCATTGTTCTTTATCACTACATAGTGTTCTATTGAGTATATGTGTCATAGTTTATTCGTTCATCTGTTGATGGGCATCTGGGTTGGTTCCATCTTCTAGCTATCATGGACTGTGCTGCAATAGACATTCGTGTGCATGTATCTGTTTGTGTGACTGCGCTTGATTCTGTAGGATATATTCTGAGCAGTGGGATTACTGGATCAAATGGTATGTTTATTTCCAGCTTTTTAAGGAAACACCAGATTGTTTTCCAAAGAGGTTGTACCATTTTGCAATCTCACCAGCAGTGTAGGAGAGTTCCAATTTCTCCACAGCCTCTCCAGCATTTGTTGTTTTGTGTTCTTTTTTGGATCATAGCCAACCTTGTTGGGAGTGAGATGGTATCATTGTAGTTTTGATTTGGATGTCTTTCATAGCTAATGGTTGTGAGCATTTCCTCATGTGTCTTTTGGCTGCCCGGTTGTCCTCTTTAGTGAAATATCTGTCCATCTCATTTGTCCATCACTTAATTGGATTATTTACCTTTTCCTTGTTGATATTTTGCAGTGCCTTATAGATTGTGGAGATCAGACATTGGTCCAACATGTAGTTGCCCAGTATTTTTTCCTGTTCTGTAGGTGGTCTTTTAATTCTATGGATAAAGTCTTTACATGAACAAAAGTGTTTGATTCATAGTAGTTCCCATTTATCTATTTTCTCTTCTGTTGGTCGTGCTTTGTCAGATTTTGAAATCTATCTAAGCTGTGTATTAAAACTTCCATTGTCAACTCTGTTTTTTTCTTGTGTGATTTTTATTGTTTTAAGTTTGATATTTAGGTCTTTGATTCATCTGTGAGTTAGTTTTTGTGTAAGGTGTGAGATATGGGTCTTGTTGACTCAACAGCACTTGGCTTTGGCTGGCTTCAATTTTTGCAGGTGGACATCCAATTTTGCCAGCACCATCTGTTAAACAGACTGTTTTTACCCCAGTTTACAATCTCAAGGCCTTTGTCGAATATCAGCTTTCATAAGAGGATGATGGCATCTCCGGAGTCTCAACTCTTGCTCCATTGGTCTATATGTCTCTCTTTGTACCAGTACCAGGCTGTTTTGACCACTGTATGTAACAGGTTCTAGCTCTAGTATTTCTAAGGTTCACTCTTCAATACTTCTTTATGTTTTACGAGCTTGCCAAAAGCCACGTGCCGGGCTTGCTAATCTCATTTCAAATGAATTTCCTTTGGCTTATGCTAACCAGAGCTGTTTTTGAAAGAGCCTTGATTAATACTATTAAAAAAATATGAGGAAGACCATGTGCCATAACTCAGGACTTCCAAAAATAATATTAACTGTAGGATAGCCTATGTGAGCATGTCTCCCACTACTTGAGGTCCCAGAAATGTCTGGAAACACTGGTATTTGAACTTGGGGCCTGAATGAAATGAAGACAAATACATATACAATCACATACACGTGGTTACTAAAGACTCTGATAAAGACTGAGAGTCTAAGTTAAAACAAATAGTCAACCATTGTTTATTTCTCAGTAGATAAGTAGAACCAAATAAATGACTTTGGGTTAGGAACATCAGCTATTTCTGTCTACCTCATTGGTTTTAAAAGAAACATGTCAACAAGCTAAACTCAAACAATAAGTTCTTGAATTGAAACTTGTTTCTGGAAGAAAAAAATATGATGGAGACACAACCTGGATCTTCTGGTGACCCAGCTAATATCATTTTGGAAGTGATATATGATTTAAAAAAAAATTGGAGCTTTCCTGAGATTGTGTCAGTTTTAGAAGTTGCAAGTCCAGATAAAGTCAATCTATCCCAACTTGGTGCAGAATCAGCTAAAATGGAGACTTGAAGATTCATCTTTAGCATTGGGAAGGTGCTCCACGAAGTGGTAGCAGAAGGAGATGGGAAGTAACTTCTGCTCCTCTCCCTTCCAGGGAGTAAATCAAGTGCCTGAATGTATTGAGGAGGCTTTTTTTTACAGATTCCAACACCTTGACCACTTATTTCTCAATCCAGGATAATGGTCTCCCTCAGCCTGACCCAGACTCTTTGTGTTCTTGGTGCTAAATGAGTTAACCTATTTTTAAAAGGCTATCCAAATTCTACTAAGATAGTTCTTGTATTCTTTTACTCTTTCTATTTAAAAGCAGAAGAGCTGATAGGAATTGATGTCTCTGCTAGTACAGCCAAACAGATCGCCGACAAATGCTCTGGACAGAAAAAAATTGAACTCAAAATTCGACACCTATGTTCATAATTCTTCATATTTAAAACCTCCTTCTCTTAGTCTCTTTTTAAAATCAAGAGATTTAGGTGCAGAGCTCTTTTGTCTTAATTGTGTTGCTGGACATACATTGGGCATAATCTATGTGACTCTCAGCATAATATCATATATTCAATTTTTTTTATTGTACTAAATTTCAGGGCTAATCTCAGTTTAAACTCTTTATTTTAGAAAATCAGTAACAGCAGCTAATTAGCACATCTCATTTTGCATGTATTTGCCAACCAATTTCAGAGACTCATTTGCCTGTTAAGAGATTTTATTGAACACCAGCACCACAGACTCTCCTTTTTTTCTAGTAAACAGCTCATGCTTATTATCTTATTACAGGAATGCCACTGGTTAAATCAGCCTCTGAATATAAATAGCCATATTACTGCCATCAGGCATCAATGTTTATTTAGTGGCTGTGAGTCATGCATACCTTTTTGATCGGGATTGGAATGAGCCACTGCAGTTTTTGTTCAAAAAGGTTATTTGCAGAGGCTACAGAAGTATCAGTTAGATTAAACATGAAATTAATCAGCGTGGAATTTTATCAGCCATTTCTGTCACCAAACACCAGGTGTCAAGAACACGTGCGAATGAGGGCTAAACACAATAAAGCTGAGGGACAGCTTAGAGGGGAGGTCTGCAAAGGTTCCAAGAGGTCTAGGAGAGGAAAGGTAATGGCAGAAGAAAGGGAAGGAGGGGGGAGCAACAAAGGAATGAGGGGAGAAAGAAAATATTGAAGACCTGCTTGTTTCCCCCAGAAATACATGTCAACCTTTCTAGGTCGTGATTCCCATTGTTGTATGATTGGGTATTATTTTGTCATCTGATGTGATTTCCCTGTGAGTTGGAAATCCTATCATTATGACATAATGAGATGGATTAGTTCCAGTTATATTGATGAGATCTGCAAGATTAAATAGTGTCTTAAGCCAATATCCTTTGATACATAAAAAAGGCAAAGAGACATGCAGATCTCGTACTACAAAGAAAGCAGTGCCGGGAGCACAGTGTGTCCTTTGGCGAGGTTCCTGTGCTGAGACGCTCCCCCACCAACAGAAGACTGATGACAAGGACCATTCTCCAGGGCTGACTCAAAGAGAAAGGCTTCCCTTGAAGCTGGTGCCCTGAAGTTGGACTTCTAACCTACTAGGATGTGAAAACTGAATTTTTCTTTGTTAAAACCATCCACTTGTGGTATTTCTTTATAGCAATAAGACGTTGCTACCCCATGTCTTGGTCATCTAGAGCTGCTGTAAGAGAAATACCACGAGTTTCACACAGAATAACTCAAAGTACAGCATGTAGAATGGCAGTCAGGTGAGCCAGGGTAGTTCCAGGTCTGATGTTGATCTGCCTACCCAGGGACCTTTGGAAAACTGACGTGTACCTGCCTTGGGAAGAGTTCATATATAGCCCACGGGAAACACGCACAAAAGCACAGGGAGGTTAGGAGTCAGAGAAAATGCATTTTCTACCTCAACATTTCTTTAAACTAATAATATCAGAGAGAGATTGACCCCAAGGCTAATGCAATGTGTTTTTAGTTGAAACTATGATGGAAGAGGTGTAGCCCTTTAACAGGAGGGGTCACTTACACTGGATCCATCCATGTACTCAACACCTGGTGGACACTCGGAATTCTCAGGCACAATGCTGACAAGGGCCAGGGAATAATTATATACTGTGTTTAGTGTTGTGGTTATTGCTACCATAAATTCCCAGTGATTCCAGCCTCAGCCACCCTTCATTGCTGCTCAGTAATTCTGCTACATTCCCTGGGATGACATCTCCACCATTGTCTCAAATGCTATCTCTAGCCTTCTCCACTGTCGTCAAACTTTGGACACCCCAGACTCCTGTCCTTTTCACTCTCAGCAGATGATCTAACCTCTCCTACAGTAAAAACAAGTTTACCTACATTCACACTTATCTTTTCCTCTTCCCTTATTCTAATTGTAGTGAGTTGACAGGCATTTCTTCAACCAGTGATTTGGATCCTATTTCTTTCTAGGGTTCTTTAGCTGTCCCAAACCTTTAACTCTTCCCCACTAGCCTCTTTCCATCAGCAGATAAAAATGTGTAGTATTTCCAGATTTGAAAACTCATCTCCAATAGTGACCTTCTTCAGGTATTTTTAGAATGGTGTACCTAGAATGCTCACTTTCACAGGTTCCACTCTACCTTGGGCCACATTCCCTGGAGAGTCTGACACAGAGATGTATGTATGTGGTTGGTGTACTGGGGACATTCTTAGAAACACCAGGTGTGGGGAAGGGGAGCAAGACTGGTAGAGGGAGAAGAACCAGTGTAGTGGCAACCACGACATCAGCTAATTCTAGGGAACTCTAACACTGGGGGTGGTCTTTCAAAGATGACCAGAATTGATGCAAAGGGATAAGTCCTGTGTCAACAGTCACTGGACACATAGGGAAACTGCATAAACTTGGACAAGGCAATTTCCCTTGATAGAGAGTAATTTCTGGAGAGGGATTCAGCTGTGAGCCACCAGCAGGCAATAGTCCAGGCAGTGGAGTGAATGAGTATTTCTGCCCTAAAGGGGGGCTGATCAGTACCTAGCCTAATGCCTACTATCCGCTCCTCACCCAACCTTCTGTAACCTGGCTTTCTCTTCTCTTGTGCTCCAGATTCTATGTACACTTGCCTGCTTGCTGGAGATTTCCATCCGGACATCTCACAAGAGTCAATTTGAAGATTTAACAGTCATCACTTTTACCTTCTATCACAATTTCTCAGAGTTCTCTTTCTCTGTAAACGGGAGACAGGAGGTAAAGTGTAGTCAAAGTCCCTTTCCTTTATGAGTTATTGCAGTAGCATAGTGGTTAAATGCCACATCTACTAACCAAAAGGCTGGTGGTTTGCATCCACTGGGTGCTCCCTGGAAACTCTATAGAGCAGTTCTATTCTGTCCTATGGTGTGGCTGTGAGTTAGAATTGACTCGACAGCAATGGAATTTTGTTTTGTTTTTTTTTGCAGTGTATGTTTTTTCTTTGAAGCCCTTCTGATGTGTCTTGTGAACTGAACAAACACTCCAACTGAGAGGCCTGCTGTATCGCTTTGCATCCTATTGTGAAGCAGGAACCAAAGCAGCAGTGCAGCGCATTGTGCTCCATCCCAGCTTTCCTTGCTCCCTTCCCTTTCCTCATTCTCACTGCCGTGGGCTTGCACCTACCAAATAAACTGCAAGCGCCTTTACCCTGGCCGCTGATTTTGCTTTCTAGAAGACCTGAGGAAGTAACACACCTTTTCCCTTATTCTCCATTTCTAACCGACTACCAAGTATGTCAGTTCTAACTTCTAAATAAATCTTGGTTCTGTCCTTTTCTCCATGTTTCCATTGTCACCCTTGAGTCCAGGCACCATCATCTGCACTTGGATTACTGCAGCAGCCCCCAAATGTCTCTCTGCATCCAGGTTCACTGCCCCACAAGGTATCTGCCACTCTGTAGGCTGGCACGTGATAACAGCTTAATAAATACGAATATCCCTTGAAAGACTGAATGAGTAAATGAATAGATGTATCACAAAGTGCTATATATTGTAATTAGAGTACTTTATAAAACATTAAGATAAAGATTTTCTTAGATTGGGGTAACCCACACAATACCTTCTTGCCTCTTTGTGCCCATTCTTTGTCTTAGTTACCTAGCAGTGCTATAAAGGAATACCACATGTAGGTGGCTTTGCAGAAATTTATTTCCTCACAGTTCTGGAGACTAAAAGTCCACATCCAGGTTTTTGGCTATCTTGATTCTTTCTGTGGCCCTCTCTCCTAGTTTCTAGTGTTTTGCATCAATCCTTGGTGTTTGTGTCCCCTCTACTTGTATATCTTTGTTTGTTCCGCTATTTTCTTTTTAATTACTCAAAAGTGATCTGGGATGATGTTATTAACGTAGCAAAAGAAAATTCCTGTTTCTAAACAGGGTCGTATTTATAGCTACAGGAGTTAGGATTTCAACACATATTTTCAGGAGACTCAATTCATAACATTCTTCTCTGTTAAACTTTCACTGGGCTTTTAGAAGGTTTAAATGAACTAGACAGGTAAAGCACTTAGCAGTATTGGCTACATGCGAAGCACAGTGTAAGCCTCAGCTATCACTCTCATTATTGTCTTTTCATGGATTCTTTTTCCTCCTATTTCTTTCTTCATCTCCTGAGAGTTAAAAGAGTTTAAAAATATGTGACTCAAACTTGAGTAAATTCTCTGTATCTAGTACTGTTAGTAAAACAAAACCAAACCTGTTGCTGCTGAGGTGATTCTGATTCACAGTAACCCTGTAGGACAGAGTAGAACCACCCAACAGAAACCCTGTGGGGAGGGTTTGGTGGTTAGCAGCCATGGTCTTAACCACTGCACCACCAGGACTCTGCATTCTTCTTAGGAAACAAAACGTTCTAGAAACATACGCAGTCATCAACCTAAACTTTGGCACCATCAAGGGGAGTTGTTTTGTGTCTGTGCTTTTGGACACTTGAAAGACAATTTAAACTTTGAAACTAAAAAATTTTCTGTTTAGAGGAGTAAAAATCTAGTTTTCCTTAAGCTTTCACATTCAAATTATTATGTTTATTTTTTAACTAAATATAATAAATCCAGGGAGTCCTTTGATTATATTTTGACTAATCGGAACAGACCAATTTCCCATAAACAATCTGTCCTACTTACATCTTAATTTCTAAGATTTCCTTGAATGTTTTAGACTGCATTTATACATTAAATATATCTGAATTCTAAAAGTATTTCCTCTATCTCACCTGCCTATACTTTCACCCTCTAATAAATCTAATCACATTTGCCAATGTGATTCATTTCAAATTACTGTGTTTCAATTTTGTTTGCAAACTCTTCATCTCTTAACTTAAAATCCAAGCCATGAATAACTCAGTTATAAATTTTAGATTAGACTTGAAGTCCAGGTTTTTCAAACTGCCTAAAATCACTTAAACTTTCCAAATACTTAAAGTATGAAACATACACAGATTATTTCTAAACTTAGGAAGATGTTATTAATAATGTAGATTGGTTTGCTTCGTCATTTCTATATTTGATTCTAAACATTCCAAGGCTGGCAGATAGCTTTTTTGTCATCTCAAGCAAGTTACAGTTGCTTTTGGCCAGGGGTTTCTGGATGGGATACAGTTGTAGGGTCTGAATGCCAGGGTGGCATGTCTATGCAGTGAAGGTGATACAAGGCGCCTTTCTAACCACCACAGTCATAATGGCACATTACCCCTTGATCATGCCGTACTATTAATCCTGTTACAGCTGACACTCTGGTTTCAAATTAGACTATTATCTAGTTCTTTATTCTGATTTGAGCTTGCAGCTCTAGCTACTTTACCTCTTGATTGGAGTTAATTAATCTATTTACTCATGATTGATTTGGAATTTTGTTTTCCATTTACTTGTCATGTTTGAATATTGGCCACAATGCTAATATACCATACTGTCAGGCATGTTCATTTCATTTGTGTGAAGGAAAAAAAAAAGATATACTGAGCACAATGTAGGTGACCCCCCCACACACCTTTTTTCTTTTTCACAGTTCTCTTCTGTATGCACAATTATGTACATGAACCAGATGAGGAAACTAAGGTTCAGAAAGTTAAGTAGCTGTTAAATTGCAGATCCAGGAAAATAAGCCTAGGGCTGAATCTGTAGTCTGTAATCTATCTATAATCATATAAGTCCTCCTAAGATGTCTGGATGGAAAATGAGCTTGCCCTCAGGTAAGCTCATTTATGTTATAAAGCAAAGCCCTGAGCAAAGTCATGGCGTGCACTGGACATCTGACACCTTCTCGTCCCTTCTGTGAGGCATCTCCTGTTAGTGGGCCAGCTGGTGACCTCAGAGAGCTTTCCGAGGACTTGAGGACAGGAAAGCACAATCCTTTACTAAAGGCTTTTGCCGTTGGTGAAATCTGAATGAGCTCTGTAGAAGAGATAATAATAGTATGTCACCATTAAACTGGACCAATAAGCAACATCATGATAAATGGAGATAATACTGAAGTTGTCAGTGATTCCTTTCCTGATGCCTTCAGATGCCAGGGCTGTCCCCGACCAAACCAGCTCTGTGGAATCTCCACACAAAGGCCAAGAACAATACCTAGCATGTTCAGCTTTTGGCTAGTAGGATGCTAGGTACTTTATTTTATTTTACTTTTATTTTGAAATAATTGTAAACCTACAGACAATTTGTAATAGTACAAAACACTTTCATATTCTCTCCACCCAGACACAGTAGTTGTTAATATTTGATCTCTTTTACTTTATCACTCTCTGAACTAGTTGCAGTTGGGTTGCACGCTTCATCCCACTTTACCCCTAAATACGTAATGCAAGTTTCCCCAAAACAAAGCTATTTACTTACGCAACTACAGTGCAGAATCAAATCAGGACTTGAACACAAATGTTGCTAGGTGCCGTCGAGTCAGTTTTTACTCACAGTGAACCTATGTACAGCAGAATGAAACATGGCGCAGTTCTGGGCCATCTTCACAACGGTTTTTATGCTTAAGCATATGTTGTAGCCAGGGTGTCAATCCATCTCATAGAGGATTTTCCTCGTTTTTGCTCACTCTCTGCTGAGCCTGATGTTCTTCTCCAGGGACTGGTGCCTCCTGATAACCCGTCCAAAGTGTGTGAGTTGAAGTCTTGCCATCCTTGCTTCTAATGAGCATTCTGGCTGTACTTCTTCCAAGATATATTTGTTTGTTCCTCTGCTGGTCCATGGCATATTCAATGTTCTTCACCAACACAGTAATTCAAGGGTATCAATTCTTTGATCTTCCTGATTCATTGTCCAGTTTTTGCATGCATATGAAGTGACAGAAACTACTATGGCTTGGTCAGGTGCACCTTAATTATCAAAGTGATGTCTTTGCTTTTTAACACTTTAAAGGGGTGTTTTCTGGCAGCACTGCCCAAGGCAATACGTCATTTGATTTCTTGACTACTCTTTGCATGGGTGTTGATTGAAGATCCAGGTAAAAAGAATCATTGACAACTTCAGTATTTTCTCCATATATACTACTATTATCTCATCTACAGATCTTATTCAAATTTCACCATTCACTTGTGTTCTTAAAAAAGAATGAACAAATGAATTATAGCAATTTGCTTTTCTGGTTCAAGATCCAATGTAGGACTACACATTACATTTTTTTTTTAAATGAGTTTTTAGTTTTCTTTAATCTTAATTGATACCTCAGTTTTTTCTGCCTTTCATGTCACTGACAGTTGTTGAAGAGTGCAGACCATTTGATTTCCAGAATAGCCTTCAATTTGGGTTATCCGATGCTCCTCATGATTAGATTCAGGTAATACTGTTTGTAGCAAGAATTCTATCTAAGTGATACTGTGTCCTCAGGAGGCACTTGATGTCCGTTTGACCTATTTTTGGTGGTACTAACTTGGATCACTTGATTGCAATGGTGTCTGCCGTATTTCTCCATTACAAAGTTACTACTTTTCCCTTTGTGGTTAATAAGTAATTTGTGGTGAGGTATTTTGAGACTATGTAAATAAGTCATTCAACATAACATTTTACCTACTGGTTTTATTATACACTAATGATTCCTACCTGAGTGAATAATAACTGACAGTTGTGAAATCTTGATGTTCTATCTCTGTTAGTTTTTCTAGATTTATTAGTTGGTATTTGGTTGTAGGGAAGAGCTTACTTGTATTGTTTGTTAAATCATTATCACTATGAACTCACAGATTTTTATTTTTATTTTTATAGGCTGTAATCTGTTGCTACTTTTACTAATTCTGATGCTCAAATTATCTCAGAATTGACCAGTAGAGGCACCTTCAAGCTGGCTCTTACATGCTTTTGACATGTCCCTATCAGTTTTTGAGCACTTGTGTACTTTGCAACACAGCCAAATAGGCCTGACTTATCTTGTGCTTTCCCTACACAAGCCTGGAATTGGTCAATTCTCCAGGGAGTCCTGGGTTCTATTCAGTAGAACACAGTATTTAAAAACCAAGATTGGGTGTTAGGTGTGCTTATTGCTGCTGAACTGCTTAAACTTCTAGGCTCTTTCAGCAGACAGAAGTAAGAAATATGCACACACATATTTATATAACACATATCTGTTTCTTTCCATATCTATCTAGATATATATTAGAAGCTCTGGAGATTGGTGGTTCTGATCCACCAGCCACTTGTGGAAGAAAGATGTGGCAGTCTGCTTCTTCAAAGACTGTACTCTGTCCTATACGGTTTTTATGAGTTGGAATTGACTAGGTCACAATGAGTTTGGTTTTTGTTTTATATATTACAAACCATAAATTCATTACATGTACAAGTTTAGTCCAATAACACATGATTCTTCCTAGCCTACCCTCATTCCATATTTGAATTTAACTTCTTCAATAGTTAGAAACTTGCTTCTCAGCATCCTCAAATTCATTTGCTCAGTTCTTCAATACACACACACACAAAAAAATTCAGAATTGTTCATCCCTTCTACTGTGAGAAATGTACTTACTAGAGTTCAGTATTTGTTTGTAGTTCTTTTGTCTTATGTTCAGAAGTTATTTGGGTTACTTCTTTTTCTTTAGTGTAAACCAACAAAACCAACCTGCTGCCATTGAGTCAATTCCAACCCATAGTGACTCTATAGCAACTCTATAGGACAGAGTAGAGCTGTACCATAGAGTTTCCAAGAAGTACCTGGTCAATTTGAACTGCCAACCTTTTGGTGAGCAGCCCTAACTCTTAATCATTACAGAACCAAGGTTTCCATCTTCAGTGCAGTTATGTTATTCACTTGAAATCCAGTAATTCACACTTGTTTATCTTTGTATTCTATGGTAGATGTCTCATCCATTTCAATCTTGTCGGTTCAGCTTTATTTTTTGAGTAAATAAAACTGTAATATACTTTCAAAAGCTAAAATGATACAAAAAATGTATATTTCAACAACTCTAACTCTGTCCTATAACCATTATACCCTGTTTTCATTCAGTCACTGTGAGTAATCCATTTCATAGTTTCTGGTTTATCTTTTTTGTGTTTCTGGTTGTAAAGATAAGCAGAGAGGTATGTTTTTTGTTTTCAAACACAGAAGGCAGCATATCATCTATGCTCTTTGCACCTCCCTTTTTACTTCACTATATATTCTATAAATCACTTCATCATTTCACAGAAATGGTCGTCATTCTTTTTTCACAGCTGCGTAGATTCCGTTAGGTAGATGTGTCCTATTTTATTCAGCCAAGCCTATGTATGAAGATTTAGGGTGCTTCCACACTTTGCAGTTACAAATATTGCTGCTACAAATAATTTTGCCAATATGTATTTTCACAGTGGTAGAGACACAGCTTTAGAATAAATTCATACAAATGGGATTACTAGGCCGAAGGTAAATGCATATGTCTTTCAGTTTGATATTGCCAAATTCCCCTCCATAAGGGTTGTACCATCTTGCCTTCCCTCCAAGGAATATATGAGTGACTATTTCCCCAAAGCCTAGCTGGCAAGATGTTTTGTTAAGGTTTTTAAATTTAGAGAACTTGGTCAGAAAAAAATGACATTTTAGTATTGTTTTAATTTTCATTTCTCACATTAGTTTGAAACTGAACACATTTCTACATGTTTACGAGTTAGTTTACATCTTTTCTGCAGATTATCTCTTTATGTCTTTTACTATCAGATTTTTCCTAGTTTATTCCCCAGTTGTTTTGGAATTCTACATTTACTAGGTAAACACTGGTGATGTAATGGTTAAGTGTTACATCTGTTAATCAAAAGGTCAGCTGTTCAAATCCACCAGGTGCTCCCTGGAAACTGTATGGGCAGTCCTACTCTGTGCTATAGGGTCACTATGAGTTGGAACTGACTCAGTGGCACTGGGTTTGGTTTTCGGTTACGTGTATCAGGGAACACTGGTGGCATGGTAGTTAAGAGCTTGGCTGCTAGCCAAAAGGCTGGAAGTTCAAATCCACCAGCTGCTCCCTGGAAACCCTATGGGCAGTTATACTCTGTCTTATACCATAGCCAAGAGTTAGAATCGATTTGATAGCAGTGAGTTTGGTTTGGTATATATACTAGAGGTATTAGACTAATATCTGTAATATGTAAAGATTTCTTTTTTTTAAAAGAAACAAACCTCTTTTTCTCCTACTTTTCGGATACATTTTTATAGTAACACTGTTTTAGAAACTCTTAATGATGAGTGTCCTTGCCTGGATAATTATTGCTGAAGAGATCCTAGGAAGATGATATAAAACTATATCCATCTTTGATCTTGAAGTCTTTGCTAAGTGTGGGTCATAATTCAGGTACTCAAGGCCAGGAATAGTGATCCGTGACTTGGGCAGACTCAGCAATGGAGGCACAGCAGACGTAGTCAGAACAGCTTTTTTGGTGCAATGGTGGCAGGCAGGAAGAGCATTTGGTGGCACTAATCCCCTTGTGGCACGGTGGCCTTATATACAGGCTTATTAAACAGAGGCAGCTGGCAGCCAGATACGTGAGCTTCAAGGTTATAAACAAGTTACATAACGATAGGTGAATCATTTCTGGCTAGAAGGTCTGCTCCCAGACAGAAGTCCTGGGCTGCTGTGTCATTTTCAGCCGGAAGGCCTAAGTAAAACAACCTTCCATATCCCCACAGTGTACGTTGCCCCCCCAACAGACAGTTAAGGGCACTGTCCTGGTGGCACAGTGGTTAAAGTGCTCAGCCACTAACCGTCATGTTGGTGGTTTGAACCCACCAGCCACCTCTGTTCTGTGGGGGAAAGATGTGGCCATCTGCTTCTGTAAAGATCCCACAGCCTTGGAAATCCTATGGGGTGGTTCTACTCTGTTTTACAGGGTCACTATGAGTCAGAACCAACTCTGCAGCAATAGGTTTGTTTTGGCTCATTGGAAGAGAGGAGCAATTTGAAACATATAAACTGGACCAGGACACCAAACAGGACTCCCACAAGGAAACCCTCAGACACTAAGCAATGACCTGGAAGAGAGCCAGACTGGTCTACAGCAATTTGCCTCCTCTGCCTAAATCCTCAGGTGGAGTCATAAGGCTTGTTTTAGTGAAAGACTGAAAGTCAGGTTATGAGATACCAGGTTAACGTAGGATTCTCATACATGCATTAGAGGACAGGTGGCGAAATCACACGGTTGTTAGTTGTAGTTGAACAGCTCCATGGCAACTCCACATATCACTGAATGAAACATCGCCTGGTCCTATGCTGTCTTCACTAATCCTTGGTTACGTTCTAGTCCATTTTTACAACCACTGTGTTTGTGTTTGGAAACCCTGGAGGCATAGTGGTACCGTGCTCCAGCTGCTGACCAACAAATCCACCAGGAGCTCCTTGGAAACTCTGTGGGGCAGTTCTACTCTGTCCTATAGGGTTGCTATGAGTCAGAATCACCTCATTGGCAATGGGTCTGGTTTTTGGTTTGTGTATATATTTTGAGTGCCTTGGGGACTCATCTTGTATCGCTGTATCAGTTGATATTCTTGTAATCCATGGGGGTGTCAATAGCTGATTTTCACAACAGATGACCACGCTTTTCTTCCTAGTCTGTCAGTCTGGAAACTCTGCTGAAAACTGTTCACCATGGGTGACTCAATTAGGATTTGAAATGCTAGTGACATAGCTTCTAGCGTTATAGCTACATGCAAACTACCACAGTTTGACAATCAGATGGATGGATGGTGGTGGCTAAACCAGAAAATCAAAGAATTTGAGGTCTACAGAAAAGCTTTATAGGTGGTCTGGAATCAGAAACAATCTAACCTCCTTTGTTTATAGACAGGAAGCAGAGATCCAGAGACGTAAGCTTGTCCAAAGTCAGAAACTTAGTTATAATCAGAGTTATGCGATGTTATATATAACTACTATATCTCAAAAATAATTCATCTTGAAACATTTACATTTGTACATGTTTTGTATGGAAACCCTGGTAGCGTAGTGATTAATTGCTACAGCTGCTAACCAAAAGGTAAGCAGTTCAAATCTGCCAAGCACTCCTTGGAAACTCTATGGGGCGGTTCTACTCTGTTCTGTCAACTATGAGTTGAAATCGACTGTGGCAAAAGGTTTGGTTTTTGATTTAATGTTTTATGTCTTAAAGTTCACTATGTACTTAATTCTAGCAGCCTCAGTTGGGCCCGAATTCTTTGGAAAGTCTCTCAGCAAAGGGGAGCCGAAAACTTATTTTGGCTGACCTGTGTGTTTATTTACTTTTATTTTAATAATACTTACACAATTTTTGTAATTTTTTTTTTCTTTTAACCTTGAGTCAGACAAATACTCTCCTGTCGGTACAAGCATGTTCCATTTTTTTTTAAAAAATAGGTTTGAATATAAATAATGAGACTTTGCTTTCTTTAGTTTTACAAGTGGTGTAGTAGTTAAATACTACTGCTGCTAACCAAAAGGTTGGCAGCTGGGATCCACCAGGTGCTCCTTGGAAACCCTATGGAACAAGTAGTTCTATTCAGTGCTTTAGGATCACCATGAGTGGGACTTGAATAGATGGTGGTGGGTTTGGGTTTTTGGTACCTCGTTTCTACCTAGATTAGTCTAATCTATGATGTCAGTGCTTTCAAACTGATAATCACCTGGGATGCTTGTTAGATTTACCTGTTCAAACCCATCCCAGGCTTCTTGATTTAGAATCTTACATGACTGAGGATCTGTGATTTTAACAATTTAATGTGTATGAAAATTTTGTAAAATGACAAGACTATATTAGTTTTAAGAGTAACTCTCAGCTGGCAGTTTTACCTTCAAATCATCTTACATGTGGATTATCCCCAGGTTCTCAGATCAAGGCCAAGAAAAAACTTTCATCTATGGTGAAGTCACTGAAATAAATATAGAGCTTCCTAACCTAGTTCATCAACACACTGGTGGCTGCTTTGAAAGGGAGAGTGGATTTCAGGATGATTAGGGATGTACATGCCAACTCAGTCGCAGGACTTGATGGTCACAGTTCCCATTCAGGCAGTGATGGAAGCAACGGATAGTTGGCTGTCAAGGCTGCCACGGCAGAATTAGATGACCAAGTCAGACTTTCTTTTAGTCATCAAGCTCTGTTGAGTAAAGCATGTTTTTTGTTTTTTTTCTTTTTTGGTTTAATTTTTTAAATTGCTAGGTGAAGGTTTACAGAGCAAATTCATTTCTCATAAACAAGACACATTGTTTTGTGACATTCATTGCCAACTCCACGTATATGTTGACGCTCACCCCTTGTCAGCCTTGGGTTCCCCGTTACCAGCTTTCATGTCTGCCCTGCCTTTTTGTCCATGCCCCTGAGCTGGTGAGCCCACTGAGTTTAGTTTTGTTTTATAAGCTTGTCTGATCTCTGGCTGAGTCTCAATGACACTGGTGAGGCAAGTGCTGTTCTGGACCGGTTGACATCCCAGATGAGGCTGCGTGTCCTCCCAGTTACCTTCCTTACTGCCTGTAGGGCAGTCTGCTTCAACTTACGAAATCATGCTTTTGATTTCCATCTGTTATTTCTGAACATCTTGTTCTTCCTCTTTTAATGTTTATAATTAATAAATGTTTGCTGAATGATTACTTTTTGCAAGGAACAGGATAGAAAGCTAGGACAAATACTCAACTGTGTTGTAGATGGAGGTTACAAAAACACCGATTTTTCTCTAAAGGGAGCTCAGGTCCACTTGGTGGATAAAACAAACAACCATTAAAACCTGGCAATCAGACTAGCCAAGGAAAAATAGCTATAAAGAAAGTATTTATTGCAACAATTATAATAGTTGAGTGCAGATTTACTGATGTGAATGAGGCTGGAGGAACCCCTGAGGCTCTGGTTCCCGGGCACTCTGCTTGCTTACTCAGACCTGAAAGCACCCTAAAGCCACTGATCAGACCAAGATTAGACAGGCCTATAAAACAAACACCGGTACATGTGAGGAACATGCTTCTTATTTCAACTGACTGTTTGAAACCATACTGGCCCAGAAGTAAGACAAGAAGGCAGGAAAGGACAGGAAATGGATGAGTGGACACAGAGAACCTGGGTTGAAAAGGGAGAGGGTGCTGTCCCATTGTGGGGATTGCAACCAAGGAGAGGGAAAGGAGGCTGTTGGGAGGATGAGACATGTATGGAGCAAGAGGAATAGTGTGCTGTCACCGGACAGGGAGAGCAGTGGAAGCTGCATATAGGTGGGCACGTAAATTTATACGGGAATGTACATTTTCACTCAGTCATAAAAAAAAAACACACACACACACACAAAAAATACTTGTATAAATTTTTAATTGGGAAATTTACTTCAGAAAAATGTGAAAAACCTCTGGTTCTAGTGCAGAGATAGGTGTATTAATGAAATGGAGCAATGAGTATAGAAATAGATTGAAGTATATAAAAATAATTCATATTTGATGATAGACTCATTTTATATTGGTAGGGAAAATACAGGTTATTTAATAAATCATAGTGGGACAACCAGCTTGGTTTCTGAAAAAGAATTCAGCTGAATCCTTCATTTCTCACACCAAATTAATTCAAAATAGACTTCAATGTAAAACAATTAAATCATAAGTATCTTAGAGAAAACACAGATAAGCAGCTTTACAAATTTAAGTATAAAAGGCTTTCCAAACATTAAACAAAAATTAGAGATTATTTTCAAAAGGATAATTTTGACTATATAAAAATTTAAAATATACCATAAACCATGTCAAAATACCAGTGGTTGTGGGAAAATACTTGTATCATCACATAGCAGGTAAAGGGCTGATGTTCATGATATCCAAAGAACCATTACAATTTAATAAAAAGACAAATAACTCTACAGAAGGATAAACACAGGATATGAATTAGGAATTTGTCATAGAGGAAATAGAAATGGTGGTAGGCAAATAGAAAGGCTCTTCAGCAATTAATGAAGCACCAGTTAAAACAAAAGTGGGTTTTTGTTTTTTGCTTATTTGATTGGAAAATACATTTTAATTGATAAAGTGCTTGGTAAGATTTATTGTGAATGAAGCCTATATTGGTATATACTTTTAGGGACAGATTGACAACATTTGTTTAAGATGAAAATAGATTCTCTCTCTGATTCAGAGATTCTGTGTATACAAATCTACAGATTTACTCAAATAATTGTGTAAAGATGTATGTACAAGTTATTCACTGCATCACTGCCAGTTATATGAAAAAGGAGCAACAGTCAGGGTTAAATAATGGTAGTACCTTCATATATGATGGGATAGAATAGAAACTATGATCAGGTGAGATGAGCAATGGTTAGTTGGTTGATTAATTGAAATTTGTGTTAAAACGGGAAATCATAAAAAAGATACATATACTTTTAAACATAATATTTTAACTTAAACTATCTAAAGGTAGAATTGTTAATCTTTTGATTCTGAAACAAGGGCTTGTCTTCGAAAAAGGGTTTGCTGTCCAGAATTCCACTTACCTTTTTGTGTACATCATATCTGTAATGCATTCTCCTTGTTCAATTCTGGCCTCTTTATGGCAGTAGAAGATCTCAGAGACAGCTGAACAGCAGTTTGTGTCTACGGTCTTTCCAAAATTTGATTGATTTTTACCCTTCAATTTTTGCAGCTGTCTTGTCTGTATCATAATGCTACAAGTTTTAGTGATTTATCTTTATCACACCACAGAGTAGCCCAATAGCTACCAGCAATCAGTGCATATGACAGTGGAATCAGCACATCTCTAGCAAGGCAGTTAGGAGGCTGGTAAGAGAGCTTCTGAACCACACTAGTGCAGCAATGTGGAAAGACATCCGAGGTATACCGACCTAGGAATAGGGCCAGGTATAGAACAACGGACATAGCATGATCCACAGTTTTAAGAACTGTGTCTGTGTGTGTGTGCATGCACACATGTACTTTAAAATGTATATTTTTTAACAGTATGAATAAACACTATAAAAATTCAAAAGAGCTTTTTGGATATTCAGGAAGCACTTCCTGTTACATTTTATCTACTTCCTTGATTTCTGTCTGCTAGGAGATCAACTCATCTGTTTCAGAATCAGCCTTTTTGCCCCCACCCTTCATCAGCTCTTTGCCTCCTTACTGAATTATTCTTGTCAGCATGTAACCAGAACTATTCTCATTTATCTTAAAACAACAAACAAAAACACTCCCTTAAGAATCCACATTCTCTGTAGCTGTCTTCCCATTTCTGTTTTCTTTTTAGCAAATCGTCTAGCAAATGTTACCTACACTTGCTATCTGCATCTTTCACTCAACCATTTCTTATAGTCCTCTGTTCTCACCACCTTACTGGATCTTTTTTGAGATGGTCGCTTTCCCCCGGAGGCTGCCAATCCTATAAGGTAAATTTTTGTCCTAGTGTACAAGATCTGACAGTTAAGTTCGTGAACTCATCCTAGAAAAAGTGGTACATACCTCACTGCAGAATAGCACTATGGTCACCTTCGAAGTACTCCCCTTAAGCAGCTGTTCACCGATGTCAGTGCCTAAGTCACACTTCAAAGCAACTTTGAAACTCTTTCTGGAATGGCCATCAGAGCTGTCATTTTATTACACTTGATGTTCTGAATGTTATAATAATGTCTTTTTTTTTTTTAATATTTCCTTTATGTTTAGGTAAAGAAAAAAGTTATTGGGAACCAGATCAGGTGAATAGGTAGGGTATTTTATACAGTTATTTGTTTGCTGGCTAAAAATTCCCTCAGAGACAACTATACAATTAAGTTTGCAAACTTGCCACAGTGCCACTGTGTACTACGGCCATTCCAGAAAGAGTTCCAAATTGCTTTGAAGGATAGACTAGGTGCTGGTGTTGGTACATATCTTCCCAAGGGGAGAACTTTGAAGTTGACCCTAGTGATATTCAGCAATGAGGCATGTAGCAGTTAGAACAACTAAGTTTATGGACTTAATTATCATACCTCATCTATCCTACAGCAGTAGATGCAGTTGACCCATGTCTTCCTTCTTAATACCCTGTCTTCTGTGGATTTCTTTGACATAGCACTCTTCTGGGTGTTTTCTACCTCACTGGTGTCTCCTATCTACTCTACTGTCTTTTGGATTCTCCTTCTCTCTCCAACCTGTAGATGTTTCAGGAAATCTGGGCCCACTTCTAGTTCTGTTCTCTTCTCCAGCTGTCTTCTTTTCTCAGGTGGTGGTACTAGTCTTCTGGCTGTAAACACTATCCAAATGCTGGTAACTCTCAAATATTTATGTACAACTTTCATTTCTCTAAGTACTAAGCTGCTTCTTCTACTCTGTGTTTGATATTCGCTTTGGATGTCTGGAGCCCTGGTGGTACAGTGGTTGTGTTCAGCTGCTAACCAAAAGGTCAGCAGTTTGAATTTACCAGCTATTCCTCGGAGATCCTGTGGGGCAGTTCTACTGTTTACCGTAGGGTTGCTTATGAGTTGGAATCGCCTTGATGGCAATGGGTTTGTTTTTGGTTTTATGAATGTGTGTAGATTTATTTTTTCAATTTCCTGATGATGGGTCTTTGTATTATTTCCAAGTTTGTGCCACTATGAAAAAAATCTGTGAAAATCATGTTCATTGTTTTATATCAGTGAATATATCTATATAAGTATATTTGATGTGCTTCACATTTCACTCAAAACGTAATTTTTAGTCATAGTTTATTTTATAATGCTAAAATAATCATGTAGCCAGATTCAGTCACCATGTAGACTGGGAAATGCATTATTTTACATGAGCATATTGCCACCCCGAATAAAACCATGCTGAATAAAAATCTTACTAAGGAATATGAGACAAAGACACTGGGTAATTAGAAGTTTCTGCCACAGCAGAAATTATAATAAAGCCCTAACTTTGTATTTTAGGTAAGGAGGGTAACAGCATCGGGTAAGGACGGTAAAGATAGATTGAGGAGCCCCCACTTGTCTGTCAGTGGAGGCTTGCTTGTTGCTGTGATGCTGGAAGCTATGCTACTGGCGTTTAGATACCAGCAGGGTCACCCATGGTAGACAGGTTTCAGCTGAGCTTCCAGATCAAGACAGGCTAGGAAGAAGGACCTGGCAGTCTACTTCTGAAATGAATTAGCCAGGGAAAACCTTATGAATAGCAGCCAAACATTGTTAGATATGGTGCTGGAAACTGAGGGCCCCCAGGTTGGAAAGCACTCAGAAGACAACTGGGGAAGAGCTGCCTCCTCAAAGTAGGGTCAACCTTAATGACACGGGTGGAGTAAGGCTTTCGAGATCTTTGTTCACTGATGTGGCATGACTCAAAATGAGAATAGCTGCAAACATCTGTTAAAAATCGAGACATGGAAGGTACAAAGTATGAATCTAGGAAAATTGGAAATCATCAAAAATGAAATGGAACACATACACATTGATATCCTAGGCATTAGTGAGCTGAAATGGACTGGTTTTGGTCATTTGGAATCTGACAATCATATGGTCTACTTGAAGAGGAGCAGTGTTGTATTTGTCATCAAAAAGAACATTTCAAGATCTGTCCTGAAGTACAGTGCTGTCGGTGATAGGATAGTATCCATACACCTACAAGGAAAGCCAGTTCATACGACTAGTATTCAAATTTATGCACCAACCACTAAGCTCAAAGATGAAGAGATTGAAGATTTTTTCCAGCTTCTGCAGTCTGAAATTGATTGAACATGCAATCAGGATGCATTGATAATTACCAGTGACTGGAATGCAAAAGATGGAAACAAAGAAGAAGGATCAGTAGTTGGAAGATATGACTTTGGTGATAGAAATAATGTCAGGGATTGCATGATAGAATTTTGCAAGACTAATGACTTCTTCATTGCAAATATCTTTTTAAACTAACATAAATGGTGACTGTACATGTGGACTTCACCAAATGGAATACACAGGAATCAAATTGACTACATCTGTGGAAAAAGATGACAGAAAAGCTTTGTAACAGCAGTCAGAACAAGACCAAGTGCTAACTGCAGCACAGATCATCAATCATTCATATGCAAATTCAAATTGAATCTGAAGAAAATTAGAACAAGTCCATGAGAGCCAAAGTATGACCTTGAGTATATCCATCCTGAGTTTAAAAACCATCTCAAGCACAGATTTGATGTGTTGACCACTAATGACCAAAGACTGGATGAATTGTGGAATGACATTAAAGATACCATCCAAGAAGACAGCAACAGGTCATTACAAAGACAGGAAAGAAAGAAAAGACCAAATTGGATGTCGGAAGAGACTCTGAAACTTGCTCTTGAACATTGAGCAGCTAATGCAAAAGGAAGCAATGGTGAAATACAAGACCTAAACAGAATATTTCAAAGAGCAGCTCAAGAAGACAAAATAAAGTATTAGAATAATATATGCAAAGAGCTGGAAATGGAAAACCAGAAGGGACAAACATGTTCTGCATTTCTGAAGCTAAAAGAACTGAATAACAAATTCAAGCCTCAAGTTGCAGTAGTGAAGGATTCTACAGGGAAACTATCAAACGACTCAGGGATCATCAAAAGAAGATGGAAGGAATACATACAGTCATTATACCAGAAAGAACTAGCCAATCTTCAGCCATTTGAAGAGGTAGCTTATGATCAGGAACTAATCAAACTGAAGGAAGAAGCTAAAGGTGCATTGAAGGCATTGGCAAAAAACAAGGCTCCAGGAATTGGTGAAATGTCAGTTGAGATATTTCAACAAACAGATGCAGCTATGGAAGTGCTCACTTGTCTATGCCAAGAAATTTGGAGGATAGCTACCTGGCCAACTAACTGGAGAAGACCTATATTTATGCCAATTCCAAAGAAGGGTGATCCAACTGAATGCAGAAATTACTGAACAACATTGTTACTATCACACACACGTAAAAATTTGCTCAAGATCATTCAAAAAGAACTGTAACAGTATATTGACAAGGAACTGTCAGAAAGTCAAGCTGGGTTCAGCAGAGGACGTGGAATCACGAATATCATTGCTGATGTCAGATGGATCTTGGCTGAAAGCAAAAAATACCAGAAAGATGTTTATTTGTGTTTCATCGACTATGGAGAGGCATTTGACTGTGTGGATCACGATAAATTATGGCTAACGTTGCAGAAATGGGAATTCCAGAACACCTAATTGTGCTTCTAAGGAATCTGTGTATGGATCAAGAGGCAGTCATGCAAACAGAACAAGAGAACCCTGCATGGTTTAAAGTCAGGAAAGGTGTGTGTCATGGCTGTATCCTTTCACCATACCTTTCAATTTGTATGCTAAGCAAATAATCCAAGAATCTGGATTATATGAAGAAGAATGAGGCATCAGGATTGGAGGACAACTCACTAGCAACTTCTGTTAGGCAGACGACACCACCTTAGATGCTGGAAGTGAAGAAGATTTGAAATACTTACGAAGATCAAGGACCACAGCCTTCAGTATGGATTGCACCTCAATATCAAGAAAACAAAAATCTTCACAAGTGGGCCAGTAAACAACTTCTTCATAAATGGAGAAAGGATTGAGGTTGTCAAGGATTTCATTTTAATGGGGTCCACAATCAATGCCCATGGAAGCAGTAGTCAAGAAATCAAAAGATGCATTGCACTGGGAAAATCTGCTGCCAAGGACCTTTTTCAAGTATTGAAAAGTAAAGATGTCAACCTGAAGACTAAAGCGGGCCTGATCCAAGCCATGGTATTTTCAATCGCATCACGTGTGTGCGATAGCTGGACAATGAATAAAGAAGACAGAAGAAGAATTGATGCCTTTGAACTGTGGTGTTGGACAAGAATGTTGAAAGTACGATGGACTGCCAAAAGAACCAACAGATCCGTTCTGGAAGAAATACAACCAAAGTGCTCCTTGGAAGCAAAGATGGCAAGACTGTGTGTTACATACTTTGGACATGTTGTCAGGAAGGATCAGTCTCTGGAGAAGGACATCATGCTTGGTAGAGTGGAGGGTCAGAGAAAAAGAGGAAGACCCTTGATGAGATGGATTGACACAGCGGCCGCAGCAATGGGCTTAAGCATAAAAATGATTGTAGACATGGTACAAGACCAGGCAGTGTTTCATCCTGTTGTGCTTAGGGTCGCCATGAGTCAGACACAAGCTGATGACACCCAACAACAAGAAAACAACACCTCCCTTATCTTGTCTTCACACGGGCCTTCTCTCTCTTCCTTCAGCATGCTAAACTCTTTTTCACTTCATGTCCTTCACATTAACTATTCTCTATTCCTTCTCCTGCCTCTTTACATAATTGATTTTTCTCATGCTTTAAATCTCAATCAAAGTTACCTCCCCTGCTGACCAGATATAAAATAATCTCCTTATGTGAGTCGGGTAATTTTCCGTGCAAGTAATAGAAAGTTTAGGTTAAAATGATTTATAAAAATATAATGTTTGTATTTGTAGTAATATTATTGGCCAAATAACAAAATAATTTAATCCTAGATCTGGCCTAAACTCACATTATAGACACAACTCACACTAAGTAACCAAGATCTGTTTTCTTCATTTTTAACTTCCCTAGTGTTGGATCTGTTCTCCTTTCTCTTGTAGTCACCAAATGCTGTCAACAATCCATCCAAATTATGGGTATTGCAATGAATACACATAGCCCTGATAGTCCTAACTTGGGTCTGCTGCCCACTTGAGTTCCTCAAAAGCAGAGACTGAGGCAGGGATTCAGGTGCATGTGGTAAGTGGTCTTCAGAAAAGACTTCTAAGGGAAAGGGTGAAGAGGATAAGGAAGGGGAAGGTGCTGACTGAGGACACAGTTTCAGGTTAACTCTAGCCTTGGTTTGGTCCCCATGAGGAGGGCTCTGGAGCACAAACCACAATGCAGACTTGTTTCCCTTCAGTGCAGCGTGGTTGTCTGGCCTTTTGTGCCTGTGTATTAGTCACCCATTGGCTGAGAGCTACCACTGGGTGAGGCAGCATCTATAAGCCAGAGCAAGTTTCTAGAGTGAAAGAGCAGCTGGGAACCTTAGCAATCTATGCTTTCAGCAGCTGGAGGATGTGTGAGCTGCCCAATAAAGAGGATCTGAGCTGGATACCACAGCATCTATCATCCCACGGGAGCCAGGAAGATCATTATGCTAATTAGCTTAAGTCAGTCAGAGCCTGCCTGTGGAGCTGTGAGTGGGATCAGTCCTACCCGATCCACATTGTTGAGAAATTCATGGTATTCTAAGAATGGGAAAAATGGAGAATGGATGATGATCAGACATGAAAGAAATGTTCGTATACTTTCTATCACTAACTCTTGATTATATCATCCTGTTTAATTTTTTCAGAAGAGCTTCCATAATCTGTAATTGTTTTGTACATTTGTTTGTTTCTTGTCTACCAGACTATAAATTCCATGAGGAAAAGAACCTTGTTTCTCTTGCTTACTACTGTAGCCTAAGAATCTATTGGCATATCTAGCATACAGTATGAACTCAATATTTGTTGTATTCCAGATAGGACTCTAAATGTGCAATGGCACAGAAATAAGAAAGCAAAAAAGCAGAAGTCTGCATCAGTGGTTCCCAAAGTATGGGCCATGGGTGAGTAGCATCACCGTTATCTGAGAATTTGTTAGAAATGCAGATTATGGAGCCTTTCTCCAAACCTACTGCATCTGAAACTGGGAGTGAGAGTAGGGAGGAGGGTGAGACCTAGCCACCTGTTTAACAAGCCCACCAAGTGATTTTGATGCACAGGAGAGTTTGAGAATCACTACTTCAGATGAATTTGCCTAACCTATGTTTCTGGAAATGTACAGAGTTGATGGTAGAAGATAAAGTTGTAAGGGAAATTTAGAGCCACGTTATTGTGATAGAACAATATATTAAAATTTTAATGTAGTGATTACCCTGTGCATGGTTGACGTGTTTTTATTTTTCTGAAACACAATGAAAAAGAGGAAAAGGTAATATGTCTTCTTCTCTTATTGGAAGAGCTGGTAGTTCTTTGAATTTTGGACTTGTTGGAGGTTAAGGAGTGGAAAGAGCTGATTCTTTTTTTTTTTTTTTTTTTAAATTTTCAGGCCAGGAAGGAATTCACCACCTTAAGGACACTCCTGATCGCTCTCATTTTCGCTGTATCTCAACTGACTCCTTGTTCTATGCACACAGTTTTATTTTTAAAAAATAAACTTTAGTTTTCAGCAGAATGCTAGATTTACAGAAAAATTACGAAGATGGTGAAGCATTTCAGTGTACCACTACACACAGCCACCTATGTATATTATTATCTTACATTAATTAGCATGGCGAATTTATCGTGGTTTATGAACCAATATTGATACATTATTATTGCTTAATGTCCATTCTTTTTATAGATTTCTTCAGTCATTTTCTAATCCCTTTGTTTTCGTTACAGGATTTCATCCAGGATACCGTATTATATTTAGTCATCATGTCTCCTTAGCTTCTTTTGGCTGTGAGAGTTTTTCAGATTCTTCTTGCCTTTTATGACAGTTTTGAGATGTATTGGTCAGTATTTTGTAGAATGTTCCACAACTGGGAATTGTCTGATGTTTTTCTCATGATTAAACTGGGGTTATGGATTTCTTGAAAGAGCACAGAGGTAAACTGCTGTTTTCATTTTCTATATCAAGGGTGCATAGAATCAAGATGCCTCATCACTGTTGATGGTGAACTTGATCATCTATCTGGCCGATGTAATGTTTCTTCACTGTAAAGTTACATTTTGGTTCCCCCTTTCCATTTTGTACTCTTTAGAAGGAAGTCATTATTCACAGCCCACACTGAACAAACGGGGTGTTATGCTCCACTTCCTTGAAGGAGGAGTACCTACATAAATTATTTAGAATTCATCTGTATCGAAAATCTGTCTAGCTTCTCCATTTCTTTATTCCATCATTTATTGTATTAGTATGAACTCATGGATAGTTTATACTTTGGATTATAAGACAGTACTGCTTTATTCATTTTGTTGTTCAAATTATTCCAGCTTTGGCCATTGGGAGCTCTTTCAGTTGGCTCCACTGGCATACCTTTATCATTGAGAATTTTCTGTCTCTCTCTGTCTCTCAGTGTCTCTCCTTCTTCCTTCTTTTCTTTTTCCCCTCTTTCTGCCTTTTCTTTGTGTGTATGCTTTAATTTCTGGTTTTGCAAGATGCTTCAGGCTCATCTTGTACATTTCCTGCTGCAGTCCTGGAATCAACCCTTTCTCAATGGAGCTTTGATTCCTTTATTAGAGATGAGTATTAGAAACCAATATCTGGGTACTAGGTATGCTATTGCTACTGGGGTGCTCTCAGCTGAAAGACCAAATATATGTGTGTATACTGACACCAAAATACATACATTTCTATAAATATTTCTGTATGTAACTCTGTATCTATACTGAGCTAAATATGAGTTTATCCGTTGCCACCTGGATCATTCTAGCCTCCTTTCTGATCTGTAAACTCTCACTCCTACGGTGAGAAACCTAGTTCTGTGCCCACAATTTTCGTATTGGAAATATCTGTAATAAAAACTTCCCACTGCCCCAAACCAAACCCCTTAACATCAACTTGATTTGGACTCATAGTGACCCTGTTGGGCAGAGTAGAACTACACAACACAGCTTCCAAGGCTGTAAATCTTCACAGAGGCAGACTGCCACAGTGTCCTCCCACAGAGTGGCTGGCAGGTTGGGACCGTCCACCGTCCAGTCAACAGCTGAATGTTTAAACATGGCACCATCAGAGCTCCTTCATGTATTGGTACCCAAAACCAAACCAAACCTACTGCCATCGAGTAAATTCTGACTCATAGCAACCCCATAGGACAGAGTAGAATTGCCACTTAGGGACTCCAAGGAGCATCTGGTGCAGTCAAGCTGCTGAGCTTTTGATTAGCAGCTGTAGCTCTTAACTACACCACCAGGGTTTCCTCACCTACTGGTAGCCACTGCTAAATACATCTTACCTAAATAGAGCTGTTTTTTTGTTGGCTATTGTTTTTGTCCGCACAAGTTTGTGTTTTCTTGTTTACACATGTAAGCAGGCATGGACATCTGTGTTTACTACAGGTATCGCTTTTTATTGGTGACCCCTCAGCCAACCTCATGCCTCTAGCTTACCTGCCTGGATCCTGTAGCCATCTGTGTTTGGCTCCTTTCATTTTTGCCTACCAAAATATAAAGTTCAATAGCCCATAAAGTCTCAAGGTGAGAGTCTGTGCAGCATAGACTGGAAGAAGAGGGTTGTATTTCCTGAGATTCAGAACCATGGTCTTCTGTGTGTTGAAGAGAATGGGACACTGAGGTGGTCAGCCTTGGATGAGCTGGCAGGGTCAGAATGCCAACCTGTGAGTGAGCCTGTGAGACGGCCATTGCCATCATATCTCAGGCAGAAAATCGCAGGCCACTAGAGGATGAAAGATCTGCCGTGGCCATAGAGGAAGAAGCAACAGAAGGAGCCTCTGTAGAAGTGAATGAGTCCTCCTCCACAAAAGCCCCAGGGTAGGCCACAGCAGGAGCAGACATGAATTATATCATCACTGTAAGTAGACTGGGGCTCAGGCAAGATTTTATCTGGAAAAATTAAGGTGACAGTTTTTTCACTCTAAGTGCTGGGGAGTAATCCATACAAATTTGGTCATGAAAGGCCTTGGGCTTCAGTGCTAGACTGAAAACTATGGACCTTATTTTGTAAGGCTCAGTAGTCTTTGATAGCACAGGAGCGGGTGAGTCAGGGGCCTTGAGTTGTGTTTAGGACAAGTCCCCTGGCAGCTGTAGACAAGTGGTAGCTGTATGGTGTGGCAGGCAGCCTCTAAAATTGCTCCCAGTCATCCTTGCCTCCTGGCATTCCTGCCCTTGTATAATCTTTTCCCCTTGAGTTGGTTTGTGCCTAGTGCCTTGCTTGTAATGGATAAAAGAGGTTACAAAATTAGATTATAAAGACTAGGTTACAAAAAGGCTTCGGACTTCTATCTTTCTTGTTTCTCTTTCTCAGAGTCCTTGCTCCAAGTGAAGTCTACTTCCATGCTGTGAGTTGCTTCATGGAGAGGCCCACATGGCCAACAGCCAAGGAGAACTTGCAGCCTGCAAGTTCACGTGAGTGAACTTGGCAGCAGACCCTCCCCTAGTCGAGTCTTTAAATGATTGTTGCCCCAGCCCACACTGTCCCAGAGACCCCGAGTAAGAGGACCAGCTGAGTTGTGCCTGGATTCCTGATCCACTGTGACCCTTTGGAAGCAGGTCACCAGGCTTGTCTTCTGAAGCACCTCCAAAACAAAACCCATTGCCACTGAGTCTGTTCCAACTCAGAGTGGCCCGTATGACACAGTTGAACTGCCTTATAGAGTTTCCAAGGAGCACCTTGTAGATTCAGTCTGCTAACTTTTTGGTTGGCACCCACAGCTCTTAATCACTACACCACCAGGGTTTCCAAGGCACCTCTGGGTGAGTTCAAACTGCCAACCTTTTGACTAGTAGCCAAATGCTTAACCACTTGTGCCCCTTAGGGACTCTTCTTGACCTACTGACACTATGAAATAATAAATTTTGCTTTAATCAATTATTTGGGGGTAATTTTCTACATAGCAATGGATAAGTGGAGCCTAAGCTAGGGTGGCAGGCAGGAAGGAGGGTGGACTTGTGAAATGCTAGGCAACTATGGTGGCATAGTGGGTAAGTGCTGTGGCTGCTAACCCAAAGGTCAGCAGTTTGAATCCACCAGGTGCTCCTTGGAAGCTCTATGGGGTAGTTCTACTCTGTCCTGCAGGGTCACTGTGAGTTGGAATTGACTTGATGGCAGGGAGGTGGTTTTTTTGTTTGTTTGTTTGTTTTTTACACAGTGAAAGTTTTCAAAAGCTGACAGATTCCCTGAGATCTGAGAAGGATGATTGGAGAAAAAGAGAAGGGAGAGGAGGGAGTTAAACCTTCTGGGAGGTTGCCCTGCTGCAGCGACTTAGCATGTGGCTAGCATTTGACTGCAGTCCAGCTGAGGTGCTAGTGATCTGTCTGGGTCAATAAATCTGGTCTGTTGTTGACTCTTCCCTCCCACTGACCTGGAAGCTGAGGGAGGGTTAGGGCAAGGAGTTGACGGGGCTGAGGTTTCCCGAGCATGGGGTAGAGAGTGAGACTGGCACAGAGCCCCTCCTGGCTGTGCTGGCTACTCCGGTCAGTTGGGAAATCTCTCCCAGGAAGAGTTGTATCGTCCCCCGGAATGGCAGCACGGTCTGTCTAGGGCCCTGGACTCTGAATTTTGGAGTCCAGTTTTAAGGAGGCAGGGGATATTCCTCAGTATTCTCCCAGCTGCTCAGCTGAAACAATTTTGGATACCAGAAGTGAACTGGAAAAACCATGGCAGAATTTTTCACAAATGAAAATGACTAGCTTCCCATTGCATGAAAATGTTAACAGTGTTTATCCTTGGGAGGCGGCATTGGGGGTGATCAATACTTCCATTTTCATATATTTCACCTTTACCTCAGATTTTCTTTTCCCAACCTACATGTCTTACTGCTTTGCCCGCAAAAACAAGAACAAAACAAAACGAAACTATCCCCACCACCAACAAAGCCTATGCAGCAAACTGACTTTGTTTCTTGGAACACTCAGGAAAGGTTACTTATGCCAGCGACAGTGCCCTGTGCCAGCAGCCTCCTCTCATTGTTGAAGAGACAGGGAGGAGGCTGCAGATGCCTGAGGAAAAAGTCTGGGCATCTCCCGTCAGGCCAGGGCCAAGGGAGGGGAGTGCTGTCTTGCTGTGGGGTAGGGTGCTGGCTTCCTAGGTACAAGACTTACCCCAAAAACCGTTCAGCACCCCCTTCCTGAACAAACATGAGAGGGCAGCTTGGAAAAACATGATTGTGATAACTGAAGCCACATTCACCCCGCCTGGATAAACACTCCCTGGGAGTCTGACGCTGTTTTCCTGGCCTCTTGCAGGTACCCGGGCCCTGTGGGAAGGTGATTTCTCCCATGTCAGCCACACCCCAGGTTGTCCTTTCTTAGTCACAGCACATGCTTAACTCAGCTGGGTAGTGTTCCCCTGACGTTCTGCACGTCCCACCACCCAGCAGTGCGTGCCTACCCCTCCCCAGGGCTGGTTTGACTGAACATCTCGTGCAACCCGTTTCAAAGGAGCAGCTGGGAATCAGGTTTAAATATTGGATTTGCAGCAGAACTGAGTTAAAAAAAAAATGCCTGAGACACTTTTATTACGGTGCCAGAGAAAGCAATCCAAGGAGAAGTCGGAATGTTGAGTGTGTTATAGACTTAATCCAAAGTTCAGTCAGCTTGATTTTTTTTTTTTTTTAATGGAAAAGGAGCTTGTTTGGAGATTGGGCTTTGAATAGACAGTTTTGGATGTTAAGAAACAAAAAAGACGTATGGCTTTTTAAGGTCAGGAGAGGGCGTTTTTCAAAAAACTGTTCCTAGGCCTAAAACTCTTGTAGAATGTCAATGTAAAGCTCAGTCCCACATGATTGAGTCAAGGGCTTCCATCCTTTCCCACACAGCTACTTAACCCTTTACTAGGGTGAAATACAACCATGGGACAAGAAACAAGTTTCATCTGTTATCAAAAGTTCCCTTTCTGACCTACACCTAGCCGCTGTTTACTGAGGGCTGTCTGGGTGCCACTGTGCTAAGCATTTTGCATATTATCATCCTGTTCCATCTTCACATCATCATCATTGTTCCCATTTCACAGAAGGGAAAACAGAGACACAGAGAAGCTGAGTAACTTGCTGCAGGTCATAAACCAATTGCAGTAGAGTTGATTCTGACTCATGGTGACTTCATGTGTTGACAGAGTACAGTTTCACTCCTTAGGGTTTCCAGTGGCTGATTTTTCAGAAGTGGATCACCAGGCCATTCTTCCAAGGAGCCTCTGGGTGAATTCGAACCTCAAACTTTCAGTTAGCAGTGAGTGCATTACCTGCTGCGTCCACAAATTATATCAAAAACCCATTGCTGTTGAGTCAATTTCTGACTCACAGTGATCCTATCTATAGGACTGAGTAGAACTGCGTAACAGAGTTTCCAGGGAGCACCTGGTGAATTCACACAGCCAACCTTTTGGTTAGAGGCCATAGCACTTTAAAGCACTCTACTGTAGCAGTTGCAAATTTGAACCTAGGTCTGGGTGACTGCAAAGCCTAGAATCTTTTGACCACTACATTAACCTGTCTCCCAAAGTGGGCAATGCCTACAAAAGTGCTCTCAATGGAGGCCGAAGAGAATGGTAGGCACTGACAGATGTGAGCTGGAGACTCAGAGTCCATTTCCTTTGTGGCTCACTTGTTGTGTGACATTCAGTAACTCACTGAATTTTGATTACTGTAGGTGACCCAGTTGTAGAGCAGGAATGGCAGCAGTGTTCTCTCAGGATTTTGTCATCTGGTGTTTCTCCTTGCGAGGCTAAGGTTTGAAGCAGAATGCTACAAAGGATAGTATACTGGCCAGCCTATGCTTCAAGCAGTCCTGGTCTACATGCCAGACCCCCGAACAGGGACAGTAGAGTTAGAGCATCGAGGGACTGGACGGCCAGCTCTGCCCTCTATTGTTGTGTGGGTGTGCAAACCTAACCTTATCCAAGATGTGCCTGTCTGGCCTGCCCTTTTTTCTTCATTTTGACACCCTGTGAATTTGTAATCATTGTTAATGAAATATGCCAAAAAGCACAAATGACAAAGTAACAATTAATGATATTCCTAGAATTACCCAGTGTTAACATATTTGCTTCCATTCTATTACATATCTATACCTGAAAAGAAAATCTACATGATATACAAGTACATTGTCCTTTGAAACAACTAGTAAGACATGCAATAAACTAAATTCTTACTGACAACCATTTCTAATCCTATTTCCTCCATCTCTGTTCAGAGATAAAACCTTAAGTTAGGGTATATTCTTCTGCCAGCATTTAAAATACACATGTCATTGTTGTCAGGTGCCATTAAGTGGATTTTGGCTTCCAGTGACTCCATGTGTCTGAGTAGAACTGCCCCAGAGGATTTTCTAGGCTGCAATCTTTACTGGGAAACCCTAGTGGTGTGGTGATTAAGGCTACAGCTGCTAATCAGAAGGTCAGCAGTTCAAATCCACCAGGCACTCCTTGGAAACCATATGGAACAGTTCTGCTCTGTTGTACAGTGTCACTATGAGTCAGAATTGACTCAGGGGCAATGGGTTTAATCTTAAGCTCATTGCCAGGTCTCTCTCATGTAGAGGGAGCAGTGAACAGCCGGACTCGTGTACGTGTATGCCTTCTTACAAAAACGGCATCATGCTGCCTGTACCGCTTTGCAACTTGCTGGTTTTCATTCAGTTTGTCTTTGAGATGTATCTGTTTTGATATGCACAGATTTGATATCTTTTAGTAGCTGTAATAGAACTATTACATAAATGCACCATGTAAGTATAATTAAATTTCTTTTTTTTTTCTGTTACTGGAACAATGCTAAAAGAAATACACTTGCACTCAAGACTGTCACTCTGCACAGATCAAGAGCTCCTTGTACGTCTAAGTAAGTGTGCCTTCTGCTGTTCTGCATCACACTGCCTGCGCTATGGTACTCGGTAGCCCTACCTGTGTTCTGTCTTCATGCACTTTTTTAACACTAGCTCCTGACTGCTAACTGAAAGGTTTGAAGTTGGAGCCTATTCAGAGGTGCCTCAGAAGAAAGGCCTGGCAGTCACTTCCAGAAAATGACCCATTGAAAACCCTGTGGAGCACAGTTCTCCTCTGACAGGCGTGGACTTGCCATGAGTCAGAATCTACTCGAATGGCAAGTTGTGGTTCTTTGCTGGTTACTGAGTGCTTACTGAATGCAGGAAGGCTTTGCTTATACAAGTGTATTTACTTTTTTTATAAGCCCTGCAAGGTAAATACTGTTTTCATCATTCTCATTTTTAAAAGAGGAAACTGATGGGGATGTGTGCATCAATCATTTAGCTAAGGTCATAGAATCTGTAAGCAGCAGAGTGCTGGTTTTGGAACCTGGACAACTTGACTCCCATGTCTGGGTGCTGGTCTATTTTATTAAGTCTCTCTGAAGTTGAACTCTGTACCTAGTTGATGTCTGTCACCTCAGTGTGAGCCCTGAGAGCTGGGACCACGCAGGGGGGTCCCTCATCTTGCATCTCCACTACCCAGGCAGTGCCTGACATCTATTAAGGGCTCCATAATGTATTGCTGGAAACCCTTGGGGTGTAGTGATTGTTTCAGCCATTAACCAAAAGGTCAACAGTTCGAATCCACCAAGTTCTCCTTGCAAACTCTATGGGGTAGTTCTGCTCTGTCCTATTGGGTTGCTAGGAGCTGGAATTCACATGACAACAGTGGGTTTGGCTTAATGCATTGCCGAGCTCTTCACCCATTGTTCAGTACTCCTTTCTTAATCAGGTCTTTTCCCCTTCCGCTCCTCTTTCCCCTCAGTCCCCTTCCCTTCCTAACCATCCTCCTCCGGCCCCCCTCTCCCATTACATTCCAACCCCTTGCAGATTTTGAAAAAGTCACAGTAGCACATCACAGATAAACAGGAAAGCTTTCAAAAGTGCCCGAACTTGGGAAATAATGTTTTGCCTAAGGGCAAAGGAGGACTTGGATTTCTTTCTGCCCTCAGGAAGCCAAATCTTGCAACCCTGCAGGTCTAGAGCTTAACAGGAGGTACTGCTATGCTCACATGTTTAATAAAGTACTTCTAATTCTGTCCTTCAGCCACCAGGCACGTAGGCAACTTCCTCTCGGTTTTTGTGACCCAACAGGTGCAGATTTGAGGGAACACAGGCCAAATCGCATAGGTCCTCCCTGCATACGATATTAGGCTGATAAAGGAGCCCCCCACCCCTCCGGAAGCCTTAGCCTCTCCAATCAGCCCTTGGCACGACTCTCAGAGCTGCCCCTACCCCTTCCTTCCTTCACGTACCTCCCTGACAGCTGAGGAAGAGCCCCAAGTCAGGCCAAACGTGAGTGGGCGTGGGAGCGATGCTCAAAGAGGGAACACACAGCAGACCTTTCTGGTCCCCATCCTTCTCCTAACCCTTCCGCCCCTCCTTCAGGGCCAGCAAGCTCCTATGAGGACTTGGCAGAGGAAAGGCAAGCCCCGCACCCATGTGGCCTCCAAGATGGACAATCCTGGGGGCGCAGGGAAGAGCAGCATAGCCCCGAAATATCTGTCCCCACAGCAGAGGCAGAGGGCGGCCTGTGATAGGGCTTAGGAGAGGGCGACACGTCTAGCGCCCCCTCGCGTGCCCTCTCGGGGGCGGCGGACAGATAAGTGCTTTCAGAATGGCTGCCCCGCCCGAGCCACGCAGAGCCTCGCCGGCCGGACAAGTGGCTGCCCTAGGTGAGCGAAGAGACGTGCGGGAAGCTGGCGCGGCTCGAGGAAACCCTACCCGGGCTTACAGCTGCGGCCGAACACGCTGACTCACGCTCTGGCTACGTGAGCTGCGAGCCGGGCCACGCCCGGCAGGGTGCCCAGCCCTGGCCTCCCGCGCCGCGTCCGCCCGTCGGGTGATTTGTTTATTCGCATGCAGCTGCGAGCGCAGGCGCTGTGCAGCCTGGCGTCCTTCCCGGGTACTGCGCCACCAGGGGACTTGACTCCCCTCCTGGCTTCGTGCTAGCTGCGGATGGGGTAGTGGCGATAAACAGCTCAGCTGCTAACCAGAAAGGCCAGAGGATTGAATCCACGTGCCACTACTTGGAAAGCCTGTGGGGCAATTCACCTCCGCCCTGTGGGGTCACTGTGAGCAGGGATCAACTCAACTGCAACGGTGTTGTATGGCTTTATGGCTGCAGTGAGGTTGTGACGTTTGATCTGAAACGGTAACACCAGAAATTTCTGAGAGCTCAGAGCAGAGTCACGTCTGCAGTGGCGAATAGGCCCGTCTGGTTAGCTTCTTGTTAGCTCCTGGGGAGTCCACAGAGACCTCTGGGTTTCTGTTTTTCTAGCATCTCACCGTAGTGAGGAAACCCTAGTGGTGTAGTGGTTAGGAGCTATGGCTGCTGCAGAAAGGTCAGCAGTTCTGATCCACCAGGCGCTCTTTGAAAACCGTATGGAGCAGTTCTCCTCTGTCCTATAGGGTCACGGGTAGAGTCTACTTGTCAATAATGGGCTTGCCTAAGTGAGAAACCATCTGGTATTTCAGGTGTGCTGTCTCACTGTTTTCTATCTCAGTGGATGCTTTTGTGAGGTGGGAGGGGCAGGGGATGTTCTATCCTTGTTACAGATGAGGAAGCTAAAGCTTATGACAGGTTTAGGGATTTTATCTCCTGACAATAAAGATAACTTTTTAGTATAACTTTTATAAACCGAAGGCTTAGCTCTTGGATCATCGATTTCAGTGTAGACACAGCTCATTTTCACACTATCTCCCAGTCTGTTTACTGGAAAGACACAGAGAAACATTAAGGATAGGGGAGATGGGCAGGTTTGTACTGTTGGGTGCCGTCGAGTAGATTCTGACTCAGAGCGACCGTGTGCACAACAGAACAAAACATTGCCTGATCTTGTGCCATGTCCACAATTGTTTTTATACTTCAGCCCATTGTTGCAGCCACTGTGTCAATCCGTCTCATCGAGGGTCTTCCTCTTTTTTGCTGACCCTCCATTCTACCAAGCATGTTGTCCTTCTCCAGGGACTGAGCCCCCCTGCTAGGTCCCAAGTATGTAAGACTCAGTCTTGCCATCTTTGCTTCCAAGGAGGACTCTGGTTGTACTTCTTCCAGCACAGATCTGTTTGCTCTTTTGGCTGTTCAGCATTCTTCTCCAACACCACAATTCAAAGGCTTCAGTTCTTCTTCTGTCTTCTTTGTTCACTGTCCAGCTTTCTCATGCATATGATGGATTGAAAATGCCATGGCATGGCTCAGGTGCACTTTAGTCTTCAGGGTACATCTTCACTTTTCAATTCGTTAAAGAAACCCTCTGCAGCAGATTTTGCCAGTGCAATATGTTTGTATTAATGTGAAAACCTTTGGCTGCCTCTGCTACCCTGTAGCTTCTGGGTAGAGTTGATAGTCACAGCTGTGCTCATGGTAAAACTGTTCGCTGAATAACTGGCTGGCCCACAGCTTCACCAAGTGGTCCTTGGATGCCACGAGCTGAGGTCCTATGGGCACTGTGCTTGAAGCCTGGCACACTTAGGGCTGCCTGAGTCCTGAATACTAGTTACAGCCAGTGCTTCAGGAACAGGTCTGCTGCCAGCCCTGAGGTCCAAGTTATCCTCACTTTGTAACTTCTTGGGGATGTTGTGAGGCTAGGAATGAGAATTCATGAGGAGTTTCCCTGACTCTCAGTGGTCCATAGGATAAACAAATTAAAACCCTACTGGTTGCAGTTGAGTTGATTCTGACTCACAGCAATCCTGTAAGAGGGGAATCTTTTCCTAGGGGAGCAGGATTCTAGGGGGCAAGTGAGAGGTGCTGTCCTCGCAGAAATATCTGCATCACTCTTGTTTGCTCTGCTTGGATGAGCCCTGGGGAGCTAAGATTCTTTCGAGTCAGTACTACATCGCACTGCCTTCGAGTTGATTACAACTCATAGTGACCCTATAGGACAGAGTAGAACTGCCCCGAAGAGTGTCCAAGGAGCACCTGATGAATTTGAACTGCCGACCATTTGGTTGGCAGAATAGCACTTAATCAATAGGCCACCAGAGTTTCTAGTAGGTCCATAAATAAGGCTAATTGGGAAATTCTGGCTTTAGACAGAGCCCTAGGCTACAGGATCTTGACTAATATACAGAACGAAACCATTTGCAGAATGGTTTTTAGTTTTGCCCATTTTTGGTTGTTATTGTTCTAATGTTTTTTTTTTTTTTCTTTTTGGCTGAGGCTTTACAAATTCTTTCTAGATTATACAATTCATACATGATCTCATAAAAACAAATAAGTTAAACTAAAAAAATAAAAGAAAAAATAGAAAACCTTTCACAGCCCCTACACTCACATGCCAATTCTGTTAGCATTTTTGATACATAGCTTCCCAGGTGTTTTAAAAATTCACTTTAACATAATATATTCTGTATGTTATTTTATATTCTGTTTACTTTGCTTATTATTATACCATATACATTTCCTCAAGCAATTAAAACTCTTTATAGTCAGTTTTATAAAGGAATCCTATTTTTTGCCCAACACTTCCTTTTTTGTTGGAAATTTAGGTTGTTTCCATTTTTTTAGCTAAGCACTACTCCAATGAATATCTTTGTATATAAATATCTGACCACATTATTTATTATCTCCTTTAGCATGGGTTTCCTGAAGTGGAATTTTTAGATCAAGTGAGATAAACATTTTCAGGAGGGGACCATATTGCTAAGTGGCAAGTGCCCTGACTGCAGGGACTATGCCTGCCATCTCTATTTTTGCACTGCCAGTGTCCCGCACAGAGTTATTTTATAATGTGAATTGTTCAATGAATGCATAACAACAAAACAGTTTCCTTACAGCAGAACTTGCATAGGACATTATCAAAAGTAAAGACTCTGTCTGAGTCCAAGTAGTTTTAACCAGCTGAGGCTGATAAGAAAGCAGAACCTTTAAGGACTCTGGGAGGCCAAAGCCTTAATGGACAAGACTGAAGAGTCTTTTTTGACCAGTGAGCAGTCAGATTTGCTAAAACCAACTACCGATCCAGAGTGCTAGCTTTCAATGCTTCGTTAAAATAACTGCCCCCTGCTCCACTTTTGTAGCACTTAAGAAAAGAAACGAAACCAACAACTGACTTTTCTGCCTTTATGGAACTCTGTAAATTTCTCCAGTGGAGTGTAATTCCTTGCCTGGAAAATTAATAAGCTCAGCTTTGATTTTTTAAAATTTCTCTGATGGTCTTGGTTTTATTCTTTGACAAAAGAAAATTGCCAAACTGAAATACATAAAATTTGTAGAAATCTACAGTTCTACCACTGGTTTACAAGCATCTATCGCATTGCTCCTTTGCTAATATTGCCTACTGCCATTTTTACAACTTTTATTATTTAATGGATTAAAATGTGAGTGCAGCTTTTGCCTATTAAATGACTTAGTTTGAACTTTTTAGCACACATATTATGATTAGCTATATTTTTACCTTTTATTGACATCTTAGTGATTTTCTTCTCAGTTTGTTTGACCCTTTTAATATACTAAGGATTTTAGAGTAAGCATAGTTTTTTTTTTTTATTATGACTGAGGGAAAATGTACATTCCCATATACATTTACATGCCCACCTATATGCAGCTTCCACTGCTCTCCCTGCCTGGTGACAGCACACTATTGCTCTTTGCTCCACACATGTCTCATCCTCCCAGTAGTCTCCTTTCCCCTCTTCTCCACCCACTCCCTTTCCTCCAGCCATAGGTCAGCAGGATGATATCCTATAGATGCATAAAACCATAAAGTGCATCCAATATATGGTCACTCTGCATCACCAAGTCCAATCCATTTGTGTCCAAAGAGTGGACCTTCGTTATGATTTATGGGCAAGGGCAGCATCAGGGCCAGGGGCCATGCTCCCAGGGGAACCCCGAAGCTGCTGGACTATCGATTGTGGTCTTTCAATGGTGATCTCAGGGTGCACCCCTTTTTATTGTTGTGTTGCCAGTGAGACTCAACTTAGTGAGCTCCATCGTGGCTAACACTGGTGGTGGCTGGGCACCATCCAGTTCTTCCTGTCCCAAGTCTATGTAGGCACCCACTCATGTGGGTCTCTATCTCCTGGATTGTCTTTGCCCCATGTCATTTTGGTCCTCAGTGAGCATCTGTTCCTGCTGAGTTGGGACCATTTGCTGTGACGTCGGATCGCAGCTTGGCAGCTTTTAACACCAGAGATGGCACTCACCAGTGTGGGGTGCAGAGAGCCCTCTTAGCAAAACACTAGTTGTGCCAATTGGCCTCAATTTCGCCTAAGAGCATGGTCTTCTGCCCCCTGCCCTGGCTACTCTATCCTTGCAATATTGGGTTAAGATGGAAGGAGTATTCAAGTTATGCTGAAGTCCACTTAATATTGTTCTTGTTTCTAATGTGTGCTATCACTGATTTCACCCAACCAAATTTCTAACAACTATCTAATCTAAACCCTCCCCCCTTACCCTCCCTCCCTCCCCTCCCTTGCAGCCATCAAAGAGTCTTTTCTTCTATACATAAGTCTGTTTTTGAGATCTTATTGTAGGGATCTCATACAATATTTGTTCTTTTGTTGCTGACTACTTTCACTCAACATAATGTCTTCCAGTTGAAACCAGGTTATGAGATGTTTCCTGGAATCATCATTATTCTTTATCATTGCATAGTGCTCCATTGAGTATATATACCATAGTTTACCTATCCATTCCTCTGTTGTTGGGCATCTGGGTTGATTCCATCTTTTTGCTATTGTGGACTGTGCTGCGGTAAACATTCTTGTGTATATGTCCATTGGTGTGAAAGGCCTTGATTCTGTAGGATATCTTTCAAGTAGTGGAATTACTGGGTCAAATGGTATATCTATAGCCATTGTTTTAAGGAAGTGCCGGATTGCTTTCCAAAGGGGCTGGACCGTTTTGCAACCCCACCAACAGTGTAGGAGAGTTCTACTTTCTCCACAGCCTCTCCAACATTTGTTGTTTTGTGTTTTTTGGACCATGGCCAACCTTGTTGGGGTGAGATGGTATCTCATTGTAGTCTTGATTTGAAATTTCTTTAATAACTAAAGATCGTGAACATATCCTCATGTGTTTTTTGGCCACTTGGATCTCCTGTTTAAAGAAATGTCTGTCCATCTCCTTTGCCCATAGCTTAATTGGATGATTTATCTTCTTATTATTGATATTTAGTAGTATCTTATAGATTATGGAGATCAGGCATCTGTCTGACATATAGTTGCCAAATATTTTTTCCCATTCTGTAGGTGGCCTTTTAATTCTATTAATAAAGTCTTTGGATGAGCAAAAGTGTTTGATTCTTAATAGTTCCCATTTATCTATTTTCTCTTCTGTTGATTGTGGTTTAAACATAGTATTTTTAAAGTGAAGTAATGCTAGGAAGATCCTGATACAGCATGTCATTGTGATGTATTAAATTTTTGTAGTAACTTGTGTATTTAAATTACTTAATGCTGGGGATGCACTAAGATGGAATATGTGGTTTGCAGCCACTGGAATTTATCTGAGTGGAGGCTGTTTGACACCTTGGGAGGGGTAGAAGCATCTAATGAGAGGCTGTACTAGTGATCATTCCCTGATAACCTTGGGATTTTTATTATTCTTTAACTTGTGCAAGGAAAAAGGCTAATCAGGTTTCTGGGGCTGGTTTTCTATTACTCTGTAGTATCCACAGATTCTCCAGGAATCTAACAGCTAAAAAAACCAAAGGACAATTTCCTGAAGCTGTTGCCTTTGTTTACAATTTTAAAGAAAAGCCCTGGGTGGCGGGAGAGGGTGTCATGGTTGGAAGTGTGTCCCCCCAAAAATGTGTGCAGCCACGTGGCTGGGATATGGTTCTCAGTATCTTGGGACTGTCCTCCATTGTGTGGTTTTGCTAACCTGTATGTTAAAGGATTAGGGTGGAGCTATGAATTCCTGCTGTGGGGGGGGGGGTTTCCCTGGAGTATGGCTTGCCCCACTCTTAATGCTTTTAGCTTGCAAGGAATAAAAGGAAAAAGAAACAAAGGACAACTTGAGAACCTCGCTACCATCAAGCAAGCAGCACCGGGAGCAGAGCGCGTCCTTCAGACCAGAGGTCCTTGCGTGAGGACACTCCCTGGACAAAGACTGATGCAATACTGGACTTTCCTCCAGAGCCGACAAGGGGAAGTCTTTCCCTGGAGCGGACACCCTGAATATGGACTTGCAACCTACTGGACTGTGTAAGAATAATCTTTCTTTGTTAAAGCCATCCACTCTGTGGTATTTCTGTTAGAGCAGCCCTAGCTGACTAAAACAGAGGGTGAATGTGCTTTGCATTTCAGCTGAATCCTGGCCCTTTACTGCTTCGTTTACCAGACATAAACATGTATTTCCACCAACACTTTTCACACAAAGAACATCTGTTTTGTAATATTTTTCTAAATCAGGTTTTTGTCTTTTCTACATAATAAAACCATGTAAGTTTATGTTTTTCATACTTATTCTTTATTAAACATTATTGCCAGGTATTACATATTTACATATACAAAACTATAAGTGGTTATACAATAAGTTGTACACCTGTAAAAAGGTGAATGGACCAGTTAGGCACAGAAATACAATATATACTGTATTTTATGGATAATCTAAAGGTTTTTTTTTCTTATAGATGACTGTAGTTTTCAATTTATGTGCCAATTTTGGAAACTACCTTCAACATAAGAATCAACTCCACTGTGGTATGTCTATGTAGATTTTTATTGCTGATGTATGTGACTCCTGTGCCTTAGTATAAATACTTAGATCTCACATATGTATTTGTATTTAAAAGTTGATTTAGAAAAAGAAATATTCATTAGAGAACATGGGAACGGTGTGTGTTCTGACTGCTTCTCTATTTCCCTTATTTGAGTTCTCATTGCCCTTTGTAATTGAATATCTAATTACCAGTTTTTCTTACTTTGGAAACTCTGGTGGTGTAATGGTTACGTGCTACAGCTGCTAACCACAAGGTTGGCAGTTCAAATCCGCTTGGCGCACCTTGGAAACTATAGAGCAGTTCTCCTCTGTCTTAGAAGGTTACTATGAGTTGGTATCGACTCAAGAGCAGCGAGTTAAGCGAGAGTTGTAAGATGTGGTGGAGCTGGCTCTGGGTACAACAGAAGTGTTGCCAGTCTTGTGACATCTTCTGATGATTGGTAGGCTTGTGTCCCTTGTTGTAGCCACTGGGTATTTTGAGTACCTTTCAACCTAGGGGAAGCCGTGGTGTTGTAGTGGGTCAGGGCTACCTCTGCTAACCAAAGTCAGCAGGTGAAATCCACCAGGCACTCCTTGGAAACTCTGTGGGGGCAGTTCTAGTTTGTCCTATCGGGTCACTAGAGTCAAATCAACTTGATGGCAATGTATATATATATATATATTTAACCTGGGGTTCATTTTCTATCACTATATCAGGTAGTCTTCTGTTGTGATTCATAGGGTTTCTACTAGCTAATTTTCAGAAGTAGATGGCCCAGTCTTTCTTCCTAAATGGTCTTAGTCTAGAAGCTCTGCTGGAATCTGTCCACCATAGGTAACCCTGCTGATACTTAAAATACCAGAAACATAGCTTCCAGCACCCCAGTAACACCACAACCACCACAATCCAGCAAAGAGACAGACTGGTAATATGAAATTCTTTTGGGGAAGGGGCAAGTGGGGCCTGATCCTTTTGTATCTCTAGCACTCTAGCTTTAGTGCTTGCCATTTGATGAAATCCTCGTTGAACTGAATTAAATTGAATGTCAGAGATTACACGTGAAACTCAGGCATGAAAATGTGTAAGAAGCTATGGATGTAGTGCGGTTGGGAAAGCTGGTTGAGTGGGTTCTGTTGGGAAATGCTGGCGGGAAGCAAATGATTTGAGCACCTACTAGCAGCCAGACGTTAAGATAGCACATTAAGTGCTTTATCTTCTCGAATTCCTACAACTACTCTTTGAGAGGTTTTTTTTTTTTTTTTTTTTTTTTTTTGATTCAGCATTGTGGAGGAAGAAATCTGTGGTTCCGAGAGCTAAATTAAATTCATCAACTATCAAGTGGTAAAATTGAAATTTGCTCTTATTTTGGCTTAAAAATCCAGGCTCTTTTCTCTTGACCAGGATTGATTGTAGCAGAGCTGAGGCAGGAAGATGTGATGATTTGGAAAAGGATTAGGTCCCATCAACCAAGCTGAATTTTGTGTTTGTATTTCTCCTCTCCACACCCATTCCATTCTCTAACCTTCTGCTTTGGCTTCCCTCCCCACCTCCTGAGTCCAGTGTCCCTTCCCCCAGTGTCCCCTTTTTCAGTGCACCCTTCTGACCTCTCCGAAAGAAGCCTCATATTCTGTCCTCATCCTGCTATGGTCCCTAGTATCTCACTCCCCTTTAATCTAAAATATCCTTTGGCTAAAAAAAGAGGGGAGAAGGCATAATTGTTATGCATCCCCTCCTCCTCACATGCTCTTCAATACAGACACTAGTTGTAGGGCTTTGAAGCTGTGAAGGGGGGGCATTTAGGGAAAAGGATATTTTGTATCTTTGGGTAAAACAGGAGGTAGTCACTTAGATCTCAGTGGTACTGGTAAGACATTTGATTCATTCAGTCTGTTCCTGTGAAGGTCTACTGTGTGCACTAGCCCTAGACTTAACACAGGATCTCCATCAAAAGTTCTGACATAAGTTGAATACTTTTTTTTTTCTTCATTATTATTCTCTCAATCAGTATCTTTATAAATCTGATCTTTATTTGCCTTTGTGGGGGTGGAACCATTACACATAAACTTATAGATATATTTTAATTCATACATACACACATTAAAAAACACTCAAAAATTGATGATGAAAAAGAGTTGGACAGTTTTGGCATTTTGTCACTTGTGGTGATAACTCCACTTGGGGAAGGTTCTGGATCATCTGCATTATCCCTGGAGATGGGGGTGGTGATTCTTAGTCAGAAAATTAGAGCATTGTCTCTGTGGTCTTTTTGTGTTTTTCTTCACATGTTTCATGGTAACCTCTCGCTGCTTCTTGAATCTACCTGGCAACTTTAACAAAATGGGTAGCATCAGGGTCCCTGTTTTCAAGCAACTGAAGGCCCTGATTTAGTTTAGGAAACTAAGTCTGTAGGGCGATGTCTTGAACAGTTAGTCATAAAACTGAACATCTTTGAGGGAACACCTGAGAATGGTAACAGCAGATTACGTGCCGCAACATTCTATGTAGTACGTATTACTAAATTCAGACCCAAGCAATCCTTTAGAACAGAACTACCCCATAGTAGTGGCTGGTGAGTTTGAACTGCTGACCTTTTGTTTAGCAGCCATAGTTCTTAACTACTGAGCAACCAGAGCTGTTTACTAACCCTAAACTTGTATCAGAAAAAGGGACGGTCAGAAGCGCTGTTTGTGGTTAAGTCAAATACACTGTATGTCAGGGTACCTATGTTAGTTACTGTTGTAGATGTTGACATACCTTAACTCCTTTAATCCTCTCAACATCTCAACATCTCAGTCAGCTAGGTACTGACATTGCTCGTACAGTTGGTGAAGGGAGAATTGGGGCTGCTGGGACTGGAACACTGTATGTGGGTTTAGCTTTGCAGTCCTAGGACACTAAGATCAATAGGGATATGCGGAGGCAGGGGAGAGGGGAAGGAGAGAAGGTGGAAGAAAAGAGAGAGAAGCTTTTAACAATGACTTAGGAATCTGACTGGAGATGAAACAAAAAACAAGGTTTGCCAGTGAGCTGTTTCAAAATCCATTAAAGAGGCGATTTAGAGCAATTAGAGCAGAGGAAGAATTAACAGGACTGAGGTGCCAAGGGGGCAGCTGGCCATTATTTGGGCAGAGTCAGCTTGAGCGTGTGCCCAAAGGAATAGGAATCTGGGCAGGAATCTGCCACTCAAATTTATTACAGGTGATTTATTATTGGGAATGGAAGCAACAGCCAGTCTGGAGGAAGGGAGGGAGTGTAAAGGCGAGTCTGCCAGGGGATATTGTGGAGGAAGGTTCCAGACTGGGAGTGTGGGCCAGAGGAAGGGAGGAAACAAGCCTTTCCTGGTGGGTGGATGCTGCACGAATGAGGATTCAAGTATGGGCCTCCCAGAGTGGGAGGACAGACAGCAGGAGGGAGACTGCTGTGACTGATGGGGAATCCCAAAGCGGGGGCCACTCCTAAGCCAAGTGCGTGTGGACTCTTGGGAAGCCGCCTCCTCATTTCAATGCATTCATTAAGTTCTCAGCTTTGTTGATTTATTGAAAATGAATATTTCTCAAAAGGATTTGCAAAGATGGAAAATAGGATGAGAGAATTATTTTCCTAGGTAAGTAGCTGTGGGCAGATAGCCAGCACCATCTCGGTGCCAGGGTGATCCACTGTCCTGGTTTGACCAGGACTCTGCCTGTGGGCTGCCTCCTTTTGCCTGCTTTTGTTTAATTGTAATTGAAATACCAGCCCACCCATCCCCACTGGTCACATTTATTCCCATATCCTGCTTAATTTTTTCCATAACACATATAATTCTCTAAAATCATCTTGCTTTTTTTTTTGGTCTGTCTCCAAACCTAGACTGTAAACTCCAGGAAGGCAGAGATTTTTGACCTGTTCGCTGCTCTATTCCCAGCATGTGGGGTCGGGGTCAGCACACAGAAGGTACTCATTCGATATTTGTTAAATGAGTGAGCATTTCTTTTGAGTTCCAAGCACAATGCGCAGCTCTGGATACTCAATGGTGAGCCAAACCAGAAATCACCTTTGTACTCACGAAGCACAGATTTTAGTGGAGGAGAGAGTCATTAATCACATTTTTTTTCACATAAACAAGCAAAATTGCAACTGGGATTGATGAACAAGTGAAGAGGGCATCAGGGAGGAGTGCTGATGCCGTGAGAGGCTATAATACTGGGTGGAGTCTGGGCCCGGGGCCAGCAAAGCCTGCCCAGGGAAGTAATGATTGAGTTGAAGCTGAAGAATGGAGAAAAAATGCTTTCTAGGAAGAGGGAACTACATGTGCAAAAGCCCTGCAGCAAAGCAGAGCAGGCCTGTTTGGGGAACTCTAAGGTAGTCCTTGTGGCTGGTGTGCAGAAAGCACGGGGGCTCTGGTATACTGTGCGGCCTGGCTGCTCATGTTCATTACAGGTGATTTATTCTTGGGTGTATGTCTCAGTCACCTGGTACTGCTCTAACAGAAAACACCATGAGTGGAAGGTTTCATGAAGACAAGCTTTTGTTGCCACAGTCTAGTAAGCCGCAAATCCATTAACAAGTTACAAGTCCATTCAGTATGAGAAATCATCACAGTCCGGTAGGATAAGTCCAAATCCAGTAAGAGCATCTCGGCACAGGAACCTCCAGTCCAAAGGACGTGCTCTGCTCTCAGTGCTTCTCTCTTGGTGGTGTGAGGTTCCCAACTTCTTCTGCTCACTTGTCTCTTATGTTCCACAAGCTTGTAGCTTGAGTCCTGCCGCACTAACACAACTGTTGCCCATTTTCCATCATCAGTCTCACAGAGGCAGGATTCACAATACATGGGAGGAAGAGCACCATATTGGAAGACCTAACCAAGCCAAATCAACTCATACATCTTTGCGGGGACACAATTCAATCCATGACAGTGTAACACAGTGGAAGTGACAGCCGGCCTGGAGGGAGTGAGTGCAAAGGAGTCTGCCAGGGGACGCCGCGGAGGAATATGGATTTGGATAGTTTTCCTAAGGGTGATGAGAAATCATTGCAGGGTTTGAAATTGTGTGTGTGTGTCTATGATATGATTACTCTTTTGTGCTTCCTTCATTCTAGTACATAAATGAAAATGGCTAAAATTAATCAGGAATAGTACAATTAAAATAGTAATAATTATAAACAATAGCTCCTAGCCTTAGTTCTTTTCTTGCTGATAGACTAAATTACCATGATGTTAATAAGAACAGAAAAGTGGAAAATACAATTTACAGACAAGTACTTTTTTGAGAAATCATTCTAGAACTTGATACTCCATACAGAACATAAGCTCAATACGGAACAGAAGCCACTGTGTTCAAAGCCCTTTGCTAGGCTCTCTGGGAAAAGAAAAAGGAAGCCGCATGAATGTTCTTCCCCTTTCAGGAGCTTTGGTATTTAATGAGAGGTGTGAAAATGAAGAAGGTGCAGGATGGACCCACAAACACGTTCAACAAGTACTGCTGCTACTAGAGATGCCAGGCATATGTTAATGTCCAAACTCCTGGGAGCAAGGTCCCAGTGTGAATCATTTCTGTCCCTCCCACAGAAGTTAGTCAAGTGTCTTGCCCAAGAGATGTGCCAAGTGAAGCTCAGCCTGAATGCCTCAGGAGAGGAAAACAATTAGTCAGTAAGCAAATCGAGTCTAATGACACTTCCATGATAAAAATGCTTCTAAAAGAATGTAAGCTCCAAGAATGCAGAGCTACCTGTCCCCTTTGGTTTTTGTTTTCTGCTATGTCCCCAGTGCCTACAACATTGTCATTCAATAATATTGGTTGGATAGGTGTATTTATTAACCTAAGTAAGAGTCTCTGAAATTATCAGAGGGCTTAGGGAGGAACTATTTGTTGCCATCGATTTGGTTCTGACTCATAGCGACCCTATAGGACAGAGCAGAATGGCCCCATAGGGTTTCCAAGAAGCACCTGGTGGATTCCAAGTGCTGACTTTTTCATTAGCAGTTGTAGCTCTTAATCACTGCGCCACCAGGGTTTCCAGTGAGGAACTGGTTAAGTAAATTAATGGCACTTCCATATAATGGAAACCTTGGTGTCGTTAGTGGTGGCTGTCAACCAAAAGGCTGAGAGTTCAAATCCACCATCAGCTTCTGGAGAACACTATGGGGCCATTCTACTCTGTCCTGTAGGGTCACCATGAGTCAGAATCAACTCGAAGGCAGTGGGTTTGGGGTTTGGGTTCCACGTAATGGGATGCTATTAGCATCTAAAGAGAGGGTGACAGAAGAGACTTACTGATGAGACTGTGAGGAAAGCACAGGTTTTTGGAGCAGACTGCTTGGGGTTGAAGCCTAGTTGTGCTATTCACTAGTTATGTGACCTTGGGAAATCACCCAACCTCACTGTCATGCAGTTTCATCAACTGTAAAATCAGTATAATAGTCATACTATGTCAGAATTCCTGTAATGGTATGTAATAACACTCAGTGAATACCAACTGTAAGTGCTTTACATACAGTAACTCTTTTAATCCTTACAGCATTGTGGAGCAAGTATTCATCTCCGTTTTGCAGTAAGGATAACATTACTTTTTCTGAATGTGTTAGGTGGAAACTGGAGAGTTTGGAGGAAGGCAGTGATACCTAGTTTAGATTTTAACATGATTATTCTGTCTTCTGTATTGAAAACACTGAACTTGGGGGTAGTGGCAAGGCCAGAACCAGGGAAAGACAGCTAAGGAAACTGCTACAATGATCCGGACAGGACATAGTGGTAGCAGAGGAGCCTTGGTGGCCCAGTGATTGGGTTTGGCTGCTCATCAGAAGGTCAGCCATTTGAATCCATCAGCTGCTTCTTGGAAACTCTATGGGGGCAGTTCTACTCTGTCTTTCTGAGTCCCTATGTGTTGGGATTCACTTAATAGCAATGGGTTCTGGTTTTGGGAATCTTCACAAAAGCAGATTGCTAAGTCTTTTTCACATAGGAAGAAGCTAAAAGAGAATAGACTTGTGAGTGAAAGGACCCTCGACAAGCCAACAGAAGATCCCAAGATGGCAGAAGAGTACACTTTCAGGAGAGGATTACTACTTTAGTATAAAACCACTCTGGTTATTGTCTCATTTTATAGACAAGGAAACAGACTCAGAGGTTAAATGACTTCCCCAGGTCTGATGGCTAGTCAGAGGCAGAGATAAGACCAGGCTTTGGGTCCTCCAAGAGCTTCTAGGTCAGAATTCTTCTTTTTAGAGAGTTTCTGTGTTTCGTTTGTACGGCACATGGCTTCGATGGTGAAATCAAGTCAGAGCATAGGTTGGTTGTTCAGGTTTTACAGTTTGGCTGGAGCAATGCTACCTGACTTTCAAAGGTTGGATATGAGCTGATCAGTTTTCAGTTACACTCATATCCTGCCTGCAAAGATTTTCAAGTGTCTGTGGATTCTGTAGTCATGAATCCCCTGGATTTTGGCCCCTGTGTTTTTTCTCTCTTTGTTTGTGTGCAGCCTTCAGCAGAGGTCTGAGACTGCCTATGTTCTTACTGCTCTACAACATATTAACTACCCCTGTTCTATGGTTAGGGAAACAAATGTTGGTTTTGTTTTTAGATCAACATAAACCCAGAACAGGAATTCAGCCCATGTGGGGCCCGACCATTCCCATTTTGCTTTGTAGAACACCAGAATTAGGCTCAATTTTGTTTTCTTTATCAATTCAGTCACTTTCTACAGCCAGAAAACTTCACATGAAAATCTAAGCTATGGCTGTTTAAGGACATAACAGCATAGAGTCTGATGTGTTTGAAGAAAGGGAGAACTGGAGAGTCTTCGGCCCATCTAAAGAGAGAACTGTAGACTCGCGGGTGATGTGCACATTATCCTGCATGCCTGGCTTTTCCTTAAACCTCTGTCCCCTGTGGTCTGTGGGCTGTTAGATGGGGCTCGGGACTTTGTTTGCCACATTTCCTTTCAGCATGAAGTACAAGCCTTTGACAGGTGCTGGGACTCTCTGGTGGCTTCTGAAATTGTTTCCCATAAGGGCAGTGACTCATCACAGGAAATCCTTTTGTTTTCTTTCTGACCATCCCTCATCCTGTTCCCCCGCTCTGTGCGTGAGTTTTCACAGTCCTCACCACCAGACAGTGCCTTACCTCTAAGTTTCATTAAAACAGTGGTGATCAGAGAGGGTTCTGGGAGTAAGATGGAACACCTCCTTCTGATAGCAATGTCCCTGAGGGCAGCAGGCCTTTGCTCAGTGCCTGGCATCTGCCCTCTGAGTTATGGATCAATTTTGCATTCCATGACTCATACACCAAAAAAACCAAACCCAGTGCCAGTGAACTGATTCTAACTCATAATGACCCTACAGGATGGAGTAGAACTGCTCTAAAGAGTTTCTTAAGGAACACTTGGCAGATCTGAACTGCTGACCTTCTGGTTAGCAGACATAGCACTTAACTGCTATGCCACCAGGATTTCCATGCCTCCTAGAGAATTCTTTTTATCTTGTCCCTGTCCAGAATGGACTGCTAGATTATAAAAGAGGTACACTTGCATTCTTAGCCCTTGCTTTAATTCGGGGTTGTTTTGGTACACCTCTTTTGTTTTAGAAAACATACACCACCACATATTGAGTAACAGGTGTTTAATCATTTTTGGATATGAGCTAAACTGAAGAGGATGTTTGTGGCTGTCATCTCACAGTGTTTTCAGACATTGCTGAGGTCTTTAGTGGATATGTGCGAAATGAATCATACAATTGAGATTTCCGTGTGTTTGGAGTTAGAAGAGACCTTAAAGGTCACCTAGTCTTACTTTTTAATTTTGCAGACAAGGATCCTGAGGCCTGAAGGAATTTCCCTGTCGTGGTCACCCAGCCAGGCCCTGGCCTCATTGCTGCTGCTCCTTCTATGGCCTTCATACCCGCCTCTGCGCTGCTCTCAAGCTGAGCCCAGGTTCCCAGTTCTATCAGCACGTCTTGGCTCTCTGCCCCTCTGAGTGTAGCTCTCAGGCCGGCAGAAATAGCTTTGAAAGGTCTACCATTTCTTTTCCACTGGTTTCCCTGAGACCCTTTCCTGGTTCCAGGCCTCTCAAGACTACTGGCAAATTCAGACTGTGGACTTTGGTTTCCTCCTGCTGTGAATTCATGACTTCCTGTGAAGAGAGGGTTTCACAGTAAGTCTTCAACATTTTAACATTAACATATTGAATAAAGAAATTTGAAGGACACTTTTTTTGTGTGTTTTCTTTAGAAAGTTCCCACAAGAATCTCTTCTTTCTATGCATTAGTTTGCCTGTTTTATTGTAATTATCACCTGATTCATTTAGTTTTTCATCATGTGGTTACTACCTATGCTCTTTTTATGACACAAAGTTTGGGAACAAATGCTATTTTCTGGAAGCTTTTTCTGTCAGGTAACTCTCACCTATTTTGAAAAAGAAATTCTTAGACTTTTTGGTAGGGCAAACAACAATGTGTTCATGAAAGGCTAGTTTAGGGAGGCAGAAGACATGCTTGGTGTGTCTGCTACGTCATCCAGTCTTCCTCATTGTCCCTTATTAGAGGACCCAGGGTGGCACTCCATGTTACTGGAGACCCTGGCAGTGTAGTGTTTAAGTGCTGTGGCTGTTAACCAAAAGGCTGGCAGTTTGAATCCACCGGATGCTCCTAGAACGTTCTATGGGGTAGTTCTACTCTGTTCTACAGGATCACTATAGGGTTGCTGTGAGTTGGTTTTGGTTTTGGTCTCTATTACTAACAGTGGGGCATCTTTTTCCTCATAGTCAATGTACCCAAGCCCTTCCTCTGTCAACACCGTTCGCATTTAATTGTGTCTTCTACTCTCTGTGATGGTAACAGCTCTGCCCCAATCGTCTTGACCTGGCAGCTGTCTTTTGATCACTGGTTTGTTGTGAAGGAGTCTATTGTAAAATCAACCAGCAGTGAAACCTGCATATCCTGTTCAGGCGCTTCCACTCTGGAAGCAGGAACTGGGTCTTCTTATGTGTCTTAAGCATGTCTGCATCCCCAGTATGATGCTTAGCATATAGAACATACCCAGTGCACATATGGTCAGTGAGTGAATAAATAAATACTTTTAATTGTGGTTGCACAGTAAGGCTCCTTTTTAGTGTTTCCAAAAGAATAATCACAACTCTGATGGGAACCTTTTCTTCAGAGTGTCTCCGACCACTAGGAAAGAAACAGACACTGAATAGGAAATGGAGAGTCAGTTTGCCAATGGCAAGCAGGATGGGCTAAGAAACATCTTGAGTAGGAATGATGGTCCCCGGTTTCTGAGGTCTCTTTCCCCTTACTTCCCACAGCCTACAGCCTCTGAATATTGTGAAATCTTTTTCTATTTTTTTAACCATTTAAAAAGGTCTGTGGTTTTTCTTTATTATTATCTTTAACTTTGATGCCAAAAAAGTTAATTTCTCAACTCTAAGGGAAAGCCTAAGTAATCATAAACTTCCCTTGACATCTGAAAGTTTTAGTCCTGGGGACCTCGTCCTTGAGATGTAGAAGTGCTCCTAGGTAGCAGACAACAATAAAATGGGACAAGCTATTCATATACGCAATGACATGGATGAATCTCAAAATAACTAATGAGTAAAAATCATTAGGTAAAAAAAGTACATATTATCCCACTGCTCAGCTACTAACCACAGTATCAGTGGTTGGAACCCTGTAGCTATTCCATAAGCCATAAAGAATATAGCCAGTAAACCCTGTGGGGCAATTCTACTCTGTCCTCTGTGTTGCTGTGTGTCAGAATTGGCTCAGTGGCAATGGATTTGGTTTGGTTTTGGTTTATTAAAGATGCAACCTACTCTATAGCGACAGAAAGAAGATTAGTGGTTGCCTCGTGCATGGGGTGGAGAGAAATAGAAGATAGGGATTACCAAGAGCACAAGGAAACTTTTGGTGGTGACAAATATTTTGGTTACTTGATTGTGATCATGACTTCATGTATGTCAAGGCTTATCAAATTGTACACTGTAAATCAGTGAAGTTGATTGGCTGTCAGTTATATATATAAGTAATGCTATTTTAAAAATTACTTTTAAAAATTACTTTCTGTGGCTATTTAGGGGATGCCCTTCTACAGAGTCCCAGGGGCGTGAACTGGATAGACAGTAGTTGGTTGTGTAGCTGGTGCTTGTGTTACTTTCAGCCTGGGCCGTGACTCACCAGCTCCAGTGATAACAATTCTCAGATCTTTGACATGTTTTTAGAGTGCTTTTCAAAACATTCATTGATTCTACACAGGAAGTCCCGAGTTCATTGACCTACCCGTGTTGACTGTTTTTCTCATATATCTCTTCCATTGCTTTTCAAGATACTTTCAAAGTTAAGTAGTTCCAGATCAGCACTAAGAAATACAGCTAAATCTCCTTCTCAGGAAGTCAGCATTATTTAATGTCTTTGAAATATTTTTAGAACCAAAGAAATAATTAGGAATGAAACCCTGTAACAGAGAGATGTGGAAGGTGGTTGACCAGCCGAGCTGCTGCTTGCTTGTTCTTCTGGCTTGCAGAGACAAGATCCAGACTCTAAATGGTTAAATAAATAGTAAAGACCTGAAACTAGAACAAGGCCATTCAAAGTATGGTCCATGGACTATGCAAACAAGGTAAGAAATGTACAACGAGTGGTTAGAAACAGCAAGTGTTTAGAAGCAATAGTTGTTGTTAGGTGTTATTCAGTAGATTCTGACTCATGGCAACCCTGTGCACAACAGAACAAAACAGTACTCAGTCCTGCGCAGCATAAAAATCATTGTTATGCTTTGGCCTGTTGTTCTGTATCAATCCATCTCTTTGAGGGTCTTCTTCTTTTAATTTTATATCTGTTGAATTTGAACAACAAGAAGCTGGGCTTGTGTTCTGTATGTCATTTATTTTTAATTCCTTGCTTAGTAATTCATTTTTATTCACAAAAGTTTTGATCTATTATAGATGGAAATTTAAAAAAAGCAAAAGCAAAAAACAAACAAATAACATAACACAACAAAAAAATCTGACCCGTCACCAGGGCCAGGAGCATTGAGCTCGAGCTCCATGGCCTCCAAGAGCAGTTCTGGCCACCTTCCTTCCGAGGAAGACGGCAGATGGGGATGGTGCTGGGGTCTCCCCTTTACCTCTGGTTTGTTTTCCTTTTTTAACCAATGAGCACTCACATCCATGAAGAAGTCCTGCATTAATAGGACTCTGAGCTGAGACAGAATTGGAGAGTGCTGCAGTTATAGGAGGGACTGGGCATGGCTGTGGGAGAAGTTTCTTGTTGTCACCGAGTGCCCCTCCACCAGTGATACTCCTTCTCTATGGGCCTTACAAGCAGGTAGAGGAAACAGCTGAGAAAATAAGGATTCAAGGGGGACCTGAGCTCATAACTCACTACTCTGGAATGTGGTGGAATTCTGAGTTACCTGGGTTTCAGATGTTCATACAATCTCGGAGGAGGAAAAAGAGGAAGGAAGAAGGCAGTCAGCACCCTGGAACCCAGCAATATATATCTACATAGTCCTGTGGAGTCACTGATAAGAGGATCTGTTCTTTAGAAAGCACAGAGGGGACACTGCACCGAACAAGTGAGGTTTCATGGAAAGAGGCGGGACCAGAAAAGGGCTGAGCAGAATATGGCCTCATTATCTACCTTAAAATGAGGAGGTCCAAGCAGCTGAGTGGTAGCAGGAAGGGCCTATAAAACAGAAGTCCTCCTTCACTGTCTCATCTCAAGCTGTCTTGCCTGAGCTGTGTTCAGTTTATGTAGTAAGGCATGCTGTGAGGTGATGCTCAGGCCCCCAAAGGCCTGCCTGCTTGCCTTTGAACCAGTCAGCTGACAGCCCCTTGGCTAGCTCATGTTTTGGAGAGGTGGTGGCATAGATGACACCTTCTTGCTGGCTTTCTTGCATGATTCAATATACCCTAGTCATTCTTTGTTGACATCCATGTCCTGGTTGACTGAGAGGAAAGAAACAGGTTGGGTGTGTTCAGGCTCTTTCATGTAAGAAAAGCTTTTGTGTCTTTGCCTCAGGAAAGAAAGAGAGCACCCAGGCATCTTGATTTTTTGTTAAATTAGAAGGTGCTTTTCATTTGTAAATTCTCTAGAAATACGTATATCTTGCTTTTGACTTGGGTGGTGATAGTGATACCTGTGTGCGTGAGTGCCCTTGCCCTGAGAGAGTATTTCTAGTTTGGTGTTTTAGGGTTCAGAAGAGGTTTGTGATTAGACTATGGACCTCTTGTTGGTAGACTTCACACCAGGAGGTGGGGCCCGTAGCATGCCATGCTCTGTAAGTGGAGACAGGATTGTCTACTGTCTTCCGTCTTGTGTCGAACCCAAGTTAGTGATAAGGCATTCATAGTTACTTGCTTTTGGGGATGCTTTATATTGTCTGAACCCAATTAAAGGGAATTTTAGAGAGACAAGGAGAGCAACCAAACTCACTACTGTCGAGTCAATGCTGACTCATAGTGACCTGATAGGACAGAGCAGAATAGCCTCACAGAGTTTCCAGCAAGGGTACCATAAAAGCCACTCCCTGCCAACATATCCAAGACTTGTGTAGCCAACCTGGCACCTTCAGCCTATGGGGTTAAGGTGATGACCTACTTCGGCTGGGAGGCTGGGCTATGGTTCTAGATCTTGACCTTTCCCCAGTTTGCCTGTCCTGAGATAACCAGGGACAGCCTGTGAAATTCAACCCACAGTCATTGCTCTCTGAACTGTCCCCCTCCAAATTTACCATGTGGTTGATAAGACCAGCCCAGTTTCAAAGAATGACATTGGATTATGGCAAAAATTACAAGAAAACCTTTACAAAGGTTGCCTGGTGTTTTAAGAAAGAGGGAATAATACGGGCCAGAAGAGCCATGGAAGGCTCCGAGAGGACTTAGGCTGGCAGTGAGTCCTTTGGAATCAGTTGGGTTTGAATCCTGGATCTACCACTGAGGTCAACAAGCAAACAAACAAAAAACCAAACCCACTGCCACGAATTCAAGTTCCATTGATAGTGACCCTGTAGGACAGAGCAGAACTGCTCCACAGAGTTTCCAAGGATTGCCTGGTGGATTTGAACTTCCAGCCTTTTGGTTAGCAGCCCTAACACTTATCCACTACGCCATCAGAGTTTCTGAGCTTCAGTGTCCTCATCTAGAAAATGGAACAGATAATAACCAAGCCCTAGGCTTTTTGTGAGTATTAATGAGAGGACATCCGTACCTGAGAAGTGCTCAGTGATGTTAGATCCCTTTCTATGGAATCCCCTCTTTCTGTATTACCTCAGCAATGTGCTGAACACAGCAGCTAGATGTGCCAGGCTGCTACTTCTCCCTGTGGATAGGCAATGCTATAAACAAACCAGGAGTCTGTAGCTGCTTTTCCTAACTGTGGACCTAGTTTCCCCAATCAGGCTAAGCTAGATGTCCCTCTTAAACCCCAAACTCCAAGACATAACTTATACCAAGTAGAATCCTTTGCCTAAGTACTCACTTGGCTAAAAAAGCCCACAGTTCTCTATCACAAGACTGATACCAAATTCTTTAGTAGTTCAGCTTTCCTTCCTAGCCTCTCCTAGTTTACAAACTTTTCCATTTTACCTGACACAAATTAACCTAAACCGAACTCATTGCTATCAAGTCAATTCTCACTCCCAGTGACCCTTTTGGACAGAGTAGAACCACCCCATAGAGGTTCTAAGGAGCACCTGGTGGATTTGAACTGCTGATTTTTTTGGTGAGCAGCTATAGCACTTTACTACACCAGCAGAATTTCCACCACAAACTAGGAAGTTATAAAATCCTAAACTCTGAATCTGAGGGCAATTCATTCTGGAAAGACAGGCCTCAGTATTTCATTTTTTTTTCTTTAATCAGTAAGAAACTGGTCGTTTATAATAGAGAGGAAGGATGGCCTAATGGCTAAGAGGATGAACTCTGGGCCCAGATTGTCTAAAGTTGCTTCCTGGCTCTGCCACTTTGCTAGCTATGGAATTTTGGACAAGTTATTTAACCTCTTTGTGCCTCATTTTGGTCTTCTGTTAAATGGGGAAAATAACTGTACACATTTTGTAGAGTTGCTCAGGTTGGCAAATGAATTAAAAAATATATAAAGTACTTAGAACAGTACTTGGCTGATATAAATAATAACCTAAAACCAAATCAAACCCACTGCTGTTGAGTTGGGTCCTACTCACCGGGACTCTAGAGGTCAGAGTAGAACTGCCCCATAGAGTCTCCAAGAAGAGCCTGCTGGATTTGAACCACCACTGTTTTGGTTAGTTGGCCATAATGAATATTATTTTGTGCTGGTGAAGTGGGGAGAGGGAAGGTTTCTGGGCCCAAGGGATGTTGTCTGTACCCATAAAGAAAAGAGCACCAAGAGATTCATTACTAGCCAGTATGGTGGGAAAGAGGGGCACAAAAAGAATATTCTCAGGAAGACATGAGTGCAAGTCCCCAAACCCAATAAATGGTTCGGGTTTGCCCAGTGACAGAAATCTGTCATCAGAAAGTCCCTTTAAAATCTGAGAGTCTTCATTTTAGACTGGGATTCCTTGACACAGCCCCTCTGCCAGCCAGGCCTGAGACTCGTTTAGAGGAGGATGACATGCTAGCACAGAGTTGAATCAGTAACAGGCCCTTTGTTCTGCCCTCCTGGACATCTGGGTGCCACTGAGCGGACACGTCCAGCCTGGCAGACAGCTGGCATCCTAAAGATTCTGTTCGTTATCAGGTGGACACTCACTAAACAGAGTCCCTCCCAGCCTGGTGGTGTGTGCCGCCGTGCACGTAGGCCTGCATACCTCCTATCTCTGCCCAGGCAGTTACATCCCAACCACCCTGCCCCATTCCAAGGCAGCCAGAGCCAGCTGGGGCACAGTGCTTAGGGAGGGAGCCAGGTATTTTTCCTTTCTTAAATTCCATTTTACCCCAGAGATATTTTCTCCTAAGTTTGGGTTCTAACGGAATTGTCCAACACATGAAAACAAAACCCTGAGGGCAGGAACTAAGCTGTGACTGTTCATGGTGCGGCCTTTTGCTATTTCTGAAATGGAGCCAAAAGTCACAGCCTCTGCCTTCCAGAGGGAAAACCTAGAAGTAACATGTCCTTCTTTCCCGAAGTGCAACCAGTGCCTTTCCTGTGAGCGTGTTCCACTTGTCTACATGCTAGTGACGCACTGTCTGGTCTGATGATCATGTCTATATTTAATAGTAGTATGAGATTCAAAGCCTGTCTTCAGTCTCATTGCCCCTCATTCTCTTCCTCTGTTTCAAGCCTCCTTTGAGATCTTCTGTTGTAAACTCCCTCGACCCCAGGACCTTTGCACGATATATTCCTTTTGTCAACTTGAAATTCTGTATGTGTTTGTCTGTTCCTACCTTTGCCATCTCAGCTTAAATATTTCTTCTTTAGAGGATTCTCTCTTAATCCCCAGATTAGGTCGGGTTATTACTATAACACCTATCATAACTCCCTCTGCTTTTAATTTTTGTGATTACTTGCTTAATCCACCAGCCTCCATCAGCTCTTTCGGGGTATCTGGCGTGTTTTCTTTGTTCACCCCTGTGTTCCTAGTGCCTAATAAATGCATATTAAATGTTCTTCAATGAATTATTACAATTTATTTATTAAAGCAGAAGTGGTTTGCTAGTCCCCAATTCTCCAGAAGCTGACTTATACTGCAAATTCTCCAGAAGCTGACTTATACTGCCAGAGATTTTTATTAGGGAGGAGACCTGTGAGAAAAATGGAGAGGTAGCGGGTAGAGTCCTTGTGCAGTGATACAAGTCTAGCCAGAGCAAAAAACTGAAGAAAGGAAAGCTAGGTGGAACACCCTACCATTTCTGTGTACTTGAAGGAAAGTTCTGCAAGGCCATCTAGGAGGTCGCCCTCTGAAGTCCATTTTCAGAAGGGTCATCTTTCTTCCGCAGCAGGTCCGCTTTCATTTGTCTGCTCACTCACTGGCTGGGAGCAGCCCCTGGGAGGCATGGTCTTGCCGCTAGGAATTTCGGCTGGCAGCTGCTGGGGACTCCATCAATTGTGCTCTTTGTTATTGGAGATTTGAGGGATTGATGCTGGATGGTGCCATGTGGAGGTTCAGCAAAGGGAAGGAGATAGCTTCTGGTTTATAAAGCTAACCCCAAACTCACTGTCATGGAGTTGATTTCAGACTGGTAGCAACCCTGTGGGACAGCGCAGAACTGCCCTATAGAGTTTCCAAGGAGCGCCCGGTAGACTTGAATTGCCGATCTTTTGGTTAGCAGCCGTTAACACTTTACTACTTCGCCACCAGGGTTTATGGTTTATACCAGAGCCTTGGAGTCAGTGCTGACTCATAGCAACCTTATAGGACAGAGTAGAACCACCCTATAGGGAAGAAAAAAATCACCAAAATTGTGTCTTATACAAAAATGATGGATAACCTTAACTTTTAGGGCCAGCAGGTATTTGCTGTGGAGAGTACAGAAGGACTGACTATACACAGGAGACTTGGTGGTGCAGTAGTTAGACGCTTGGCTGAGAACCAAAAGTTCAGCAGTTCGATTCCACCAGCCAACGCTGGGAAACCTTCTACTCTGTCCTATAGCATCGCTAGGAGTTGGAGTCAACTCGATGGCAAGAGGTGTCGTTTTGTTGTGACTCTGTGCGGGCATCCCGCCGAAAGCTTATAAGCCAAAGACACAACAACCTACCTCCATGACATTACTTTTTTTCACTTATGAAAAGGAGATAACGCGATTTACCTGGTGTAACGTATGACAACGAGATATGGTTTACTCTGAACAGATTAGATCCTCAATAAGCAAGGTTTTAAAACAAGAGTTTTAAAAAGAAAAAGGTAATAATGAAACTGGAAAAGGGCATATACCAGGATGCTCTGTACTTTCTGGACATTTTTTCCCTGTATACCTTTTAGAACTGTTCTTTAAAAAAGTGTCTTAAAAAATAATTATGATTTGTCTTTCGTGCCTTTTCTAACCACTTGAACAGAGCCCATGGTTTATTCAAATTTCGAGGAAACGTTTGGCTTGGGAAATGGTGCTTTCCTCGTAATTGCTTTCATCAACGGTCCCCTCAGGCTTTTTCTTCAGGATCATTTTTCAAGTCAAGAAGCACCGTTTAAATACGTGATCATCACCCAAGAAAGATGTAGTGTTGAGTTACCACACGGAGGGACAGCTCTAGGGAGAGGCTCTGTGGTGTGTGTGTTTGGCACTGCAAGCTTACCGAGGGGGTGATTTCTTAACTCTTAACCCTGAGGCAGTTGTGTGCTCAGTTTGTTGTCTTTGACAATGTAGTGACTGGGACATTGCTTAGTCACAGCTCTTTCCCTAGATGGAGGTTGTGGATCCCTGAGGGACCTGGATATCTGGGGTAGGGTAGACACCCTTCCTTTCCCTCAGAGCCAAAGTAGGTGAGTGATTGTGTCCTTTCTCACTTCCCCAAACCTCTCTCTTGTTTTATTTTATTCTTGCAATAATTTTTCCCCCTTTACTGCTGTCTCTGAGGTTACTCTTACCTTGGGCTCAGCTGTAAGTCGGTCTGCCCTTTCTAAGAATTGGTTTAATTCACCAACTAGTTCCTTAACAGTTAGTGGATGCAAGTGTGGTGCCTCCACATTCTAACACATAAATCAGGGGAGTTTACTAGCACAGGGATGGTAAGTACAGTTCAAAGCCTCACAATCCGGCCTTACCAGTCTCTCATTTGCCTTGAGGGGTTGATCTCAGCTGCTCTTCAGAAGAAATATGCAGATAAAGCTGAAATTTACACTATAGTTGGAATCCTTGATTTTTGCTCTTCTTTCAAATGTATCCTGGGGATATTTAAAGGTCATCTGACACGTGACTCCTGTCATGTACAGTTGCCATATGAGTCAGTGAGCTAAGAATGATTTTCAGGCTATGTCCACTCTCAGTAGGGAGGATGCAGTTGAATGAGTGACAGTGTTCTCCATGGGTAGAGATGTGGGATAAAACCAATTTAAAAACAAAACAAAACAAAACGGAAAACTGCCATCAAGTTGATTCTGACTCATAGCAACTCTATAGGGCAGAGTAGAACTGCTCCCTAGAGTTTCCAGTTCCAAATATTCAGGGCTGGGGTGAGGGCAAACAGAAGGGGGAATCATAGAAAGGCAATAGTTTGGATTCCCAGTGGGGAGTTTCTAGGCCTGTGTGAAGTAGAGCTGGACAAAGCTCATTTCATAAGAGGAGTCTCTTATGCAGAACAGAAACACCAAGAAAATCATATGGGAGTTATAACTGGAGATCTGACTTTAAAAATTTTAAGCTCATTCACTTGTCAGAGGTTAGTCTGAGCTCCAAACCACTTTCCAGGTTTCTGTGCTAGTGGAGTAGAGAAGGGAATAAAGGTTCAACATATTTTGGCCGTGGAGGCTCCAAACACTCTTCCAGCTGGGGGTGATTGGTCGTAGGAGTGAAGTAAAAGATATCTTCTCCCTCTGCAGAAGCCCAAAAGGTGAGTCCTTTTCTACGTCCTGGCAGCCGGGCCCCACACTCATGTCTCATGGGCTCTCCCAGTGGGGTATCCTGAATGAATGATACTAACGGGAAGCAAAGGCTAGACTTCATCCACAGTGGCTGGATGGTGGTGTCTCATGGCAGTGGCAGATCTCGCCACAGTGGAGTAGAAAGTGGTCAGGCTGTTACTGCAGCCCGGGCTCCAGGGTGCCCTGGGCTCCAACCTCCTCCATTTCTGTTTCTCACCAGTAGTCTTGCAATGAATATCCTCTTTGTTTAATATAGCCAGGGTCAGTTTCTGTTGCACGTAAGCAAGAATCTTGTTGATAAACATAGGTAAAGAACAGAATGTCATTTAAAAACTTTCTGGGTCTATGGGCATCAGTTCTGGGTGTGCCATGTGTGACGCTAATAGAGGAGTGGGCCCAGAATTGGATTTATTTCTCTAGCTTTTAGTCAATGGCCTAATACAAACAGATAGCATGCTTTATGCTGTGGGTGATGGAAGCAGAGCAAATATTTAGTCAGTGCCTGTGGGTACTATGTTCTGAGTGACACTCTGGTAAGTCAGAGAATTCTCATTGGGTAGTGCTGGGCTTCCTCAGTTAGGTGTTTTTGTATCATTCTTATGCAGAAATCTGCAGACAACTCAGTCACTACCCACCAACAGAGAGAGAAAGAGAGAGGCTTTGAATATGGCACAAGGTGAAAATTGAAAAAATTACAAATTTAAAAATATGTGTATTAGGAAGAATTGTGGGAATGAAGAGGAAACAGGTTTTCCAGGATGTGGGGGCAGACTTTGATCCAGGATTCAGTGTTAATGAGAAAGCAGAGAGGAGCTCCTACACTGGGAAAGCAGCAAGGCTGCGGTGTATCTGCCACTTTCTAGGGAGACAGGTGACACGTAATGGCTGGGCAGCAGGGATGAACCTGAAGACAGATGAGAATAGAAAAAATAGGCTTGCAGGTTAATCGTTGCAGCCCTTGAAAAACCTTTTCAGGAGTGTGGAGGTGCTTTCTCAATAGATCAAAGAGAGCCATTTGTATTTATAGCAAGGGACACAGTTTGAGCCATTTAGGAAACAGTGTCTAGGTGAAGGACAGAAATGAAGCGGAAGGCCCAGAGGCCTGAGCAGTGTGGTAATCTAGGTGAGAGGCAGAGGCGGAGGCAGGATGGCAACTCTCAGTTAGCTAGTGCTGCTGTAACAGAAGTACCACAGGTAGTTTGGTTTAGCAAATAAATTCATTTTCTCAGTTTAGGCTGAAAGACCAAATCCAGGGTACCAGCTCTAGGGGAAAGTCCTTGTTTCTTTTCAGCATCTGTTTCTTAGTTCCTTAATGAGTGTCATGTGACAAGGCATCTCTCTTCCCCTTCCTTCCTTGGTTGTATGCCTAAATCTGTTCTTTTTATATCTCAAGTGATTAAGACACATCCTACACTGACATGGCCCCACTAACATAGCAAAGAAAATTCTGTTCCCAAATGGAATTACATCCCTAGATGAAGGAGGTAGTGTTTATAACATATATTTTAGGAGTGGGGAGAGCACCATTCAATCCGTAACGGCTGTTGTCTATAGATATGAAAATAAAGGGCAGGTATGAGAGAGAATGGATGGGGGATTAAGGGAAGGGGCTCTGACTCTGACCCAAGCTTTCAAGCCCAGGTGCCAAGAGAGAGGGATGCCTTGAGAGAGGGAACCCAGGAGCAGGTCAGCTAGGTTGGGAAGATCACACAAGGAGCTTGGTGTAGACCACACCGAGAGGCTGGGCAGGATACGCATCTGGCAAGGAAGTTTAGATCTGGAGCTGAGGAATGTGGTCAGGGCTAAAATAAAGACTAGGGAGTTGTTGTCAGAGGTGTAGTTCAACTAGCAAGTCACTTAGCTTCCTCTGCCCCTTAAAAGGAGGCTTGGGCTCTTGGTTGTGTAGGGAGAGCAAGTCGACAAGTGTTTTCTGGTGTCTGGATGGCCAGTCCTGATTCTTCCAACGCAGTCCTCAGATCCTTGACATTCCAAGAAAGGGGAACATTAGCTCTATCCTCCCTCATTTAGCTCAGCGTCTCTTCTTGCCCTTAGTTGTCCAACCTCTAATTCTACAAACAGCAGCTGAAGAGGGTGAGTGAGGGCCAACTCAACAGCTGTCTGCTGGGAATTAAGGAGGGGTCTAGGATGAAGACACTGACTGGCCACAGCTGCTGCTGAGTTTGTACATGTGTGTGTGTGTGCGTGCGTGCGGTGTGTGAGACAGAGAGAGAGAAGCTTAGCTGAGAGTGGGTAAAAGTTGCTGGCTAAAATTTTTAAGCCTAGTAATTGAATAATCCCTTAAAATATTTCAAATTCTCTTGAAAAATTATTTCACTTTGTATTTTATTCTAAATCCTTGTGATTAGAAAATCAGAAATCTAGCTTTCAGGACCTTAGGCTGTCAGTGACCACCGTTTGACACATACCCTGGTCTGACCCCGTGCTGGCAGTGGAGTGTACTCCAAGACCCTGGGCTTGGCTGGTAATTGCCTTCAGGTTTGTGCTTCAAAGGGAGGCACAGAGATCTAGAGATATATGAAAAGATTAAGAGTTCAAGAAAAGGTGATTGTACCCAATCTCAGTTAAATAGAGGTCTTTTCCTGGAAAGTGATTAGAGATTTCTATGTGTGGTTGTATTCCTGGCCAAATATAGGTTTCAAGCTGAGTAATCTGTTCCTAATCATAATTTGGATTATGCCCTGCACTAATCAAATGTTTGTCTGAAAAGGCCAATCCTCTGGCTTTACAGAGGTCTGACAAACTCTGCAGAAGAGCTGGGAAATTCTCCAGCCTGTAGGTTTACTCTAAGGCTAGCAAGCAACCACTGCTGCCTTTCCATGATGGTAAAGGGCAGGAAGTAACTGTTCCTCCCGGTGCTCTGGGCTTCTTCAACTTGGGGTTGTCCCCATTAGTCATAGCTGACTGTCAAGCACGCAATTTTGTTCCCTAAGAGACATTTTGGAATATCTGGAGACTTTAGATTGTCACCACTGGGGACGGTTGGAAGGGGGATGCTATTGGCATCTATTGGGTAGATGCCAGGAATGGGGCTAAACATTTTACAATGCACAGGACATGTGCCTATCACAAAGAATTATCCAGCAGATGTTAGCACACTGAGGTTGAGAACCCCTACTGTACAACCAACTCTAACTAAAACTGTACCCTTACCAGTGGCAAGAGGTTTGTTTCCAGTCTAAGAGTAGACAGTGGTACCAATAGGTTGGTATCAGTGGTTACTGGCAAACCAGCTCCCCAGGAAGGGGAGAGGAAAACCTGGTTTTTAGACTTCACTAATTTCTCTGGTATAAATACTCTTACCGTCATTGATTTCAACCTACCAAGTTGATGTTCTTCAAGTACAGTCGGGGACAGTTGCATAGAATAGGCTATCACTAGGTGGTCAAAGGAAACCCTGGTGGTGTAGTGGTCAAGTGCTACATCTGCTAACCAAGAGGTCAGCAGTTCTACTCTGACCTATAAGGTTGCTATGAGTTGGAATCGATCCATTGACAGTTAGTTTTGAGTTTGAGTTGGTAAAAGGTAACCCTAGTCATTCATCTGAGTCCTACTGATTCTCCAATTTCAGCAGACCAATCAAAACAAGCACAATTCCCTGCAAGGGATTGTGACTTAGGACTAAGTGTGCATCCGCATTTTACTTCTTTTTCCCTTATGTTAGTGCTTGGTGTTTATTTCAACCCACAGTGTATAAAAAGTGGCAGGGGTTGGTGTCACCCTTTGTAAAGAAAACTTGGCCTGAAATTCACTAAGGTGAAATTCATGCTTTCTGCAGAGAGTAAATGAGAAGTCAAAATCTCTAACTGAAAGTGTCCTTTAAGAGGGGGAATAGGAAGAAAGTGGTGACACTGTTTGAGAAGATCACAGTTGTTCAAATATTCTTCCACAGAATTAGCGATCTAACTTAGAAGATCTGGGATTGGTCTTTGACTAGGTGTATGTGACTCCAGAGGCTCCATCCACAGATTGCAACATGAATTGTGCTCTGGAATTGTGCAACAAGCAGTCCTGCTTCTTGAAGCCTCTTCAAACTCTTTTGGATTCAAAAGAAACAAGATACCAGATTTCTATCAGAAGCAAAACCTGCGTAACAACTGTTTTTCTTTGAAGATATTCTTTTCAGGTCTGGAATACAGCTATGAGAAGCACGAGGTCTATAGTTCAGGACATATGGTTTGACACGTGCTACCACCCATGTGTCCTCCATTAGATCCACCTGTTAAACTCCTTCATGATGTCCTGTACTTGTCCATAAAACACATGCCACAAATCTGTGATAATGCAGCTATTTGCCCAACTGTTTGCCACTTGTCTGCTATACCAGACTGTAGCTCCATGACAGGGACCATGTAGGCTTTGTTCATTGATGTGTTTCCAGCACAGAGCCTAAACCCATAACCCATCACCAGTGAGTTGATCCTGACGCATAGTGGCCCTATAGGACATGACAGAACTGCCTCACAGAGCTTCCAAGGAGCACCTGGTAGACTTGAATTGCTGACCTTTGGATTAGGAGCTGTAGCTCTTAACCACTATGCCACCAGGGTTTACACAGAGCCTAGCACACACTAAATTAGTGGATGTCAAATTGATTCTAACTGATGGTGACCCATGTGTTTCCCACTAGAAATGTGCTCCATAGGGTTTTCAGTGACTGAGTTTTCGAAAGTAAACTCATATGTCCAGGTGTTTCTTCTGCAGCACCTCTGGGTGTACTTGGACCTCCAACTTTTTGAATAGCAGCTGAGCTAATCAGACAACCTAATAACCTAGCTAATAACCAACAGCTAATGTTAACTGTTTGCACCAACCAGGGTTTCCTAGCACATGTTTATGTGCTCAATAAAGAAAAACAGCGAGATGCAATGCCTCAGTCATCTAGTGATGCTGCAATGGAAATACCACAAGTAGATGACGTCAACAAACAGAAGTTTATAGTCTTCTACTCTGGTAAGCTAGAAGTCCAAATTTAGTGCAAGAGCTCAAGAGGAAGGCTTTCTCTGTCGAGTCTGAGAGAAGGTCTTGCCATCAATCTTCCCTGAACTAGGAGCTTTTCTTTGCAGGAACCCTGGGCCCAAAGGACACACTTTGCTCCTGGTACTCCTTTCTTGGTGGTATGAAGTCCCCCATGTCTCTGCTGGCTTCTCTCTTTTATATCTCAAAAGAGATTGACTCAAGACACAACCCAATGTCATAGATTGAGTCCTGCCTCATTAACCCAACTGCCACCTACCCCACCTCATTAATATTATAGAGGTAGGATTTACAACATATAGGAAAATCACATCAAATGACAAAATGGTGGATAATCACACAACATTGGGAATTGTGGTCTAGCCAAATGGATACACATTTTGGGGGTGGAGGACACAATCAGTCTATGACATATAATGCATACCTAATTAGGGAGGAGAGACACCCATGAGACCAAAAGACAAGGCTAGGTAATGTCTCAAAATTATACTCCCCTTCCCCCAAAAGTTAAGGGCAGAAAGTTTAACATGATCCTGCAGGCAGGGCAACAACAACATTCAATTATGTCTTATCCTGAAAAGGTAACTCTGAAACATGGGTAAGTTGTTAAATCTTAAATGTCTTAGCTGATGGAGTAAGAATGTGTTTTCTAGAATATACTTCCTACTGTGGAGGGAAGGAAGTTATGTACAGACTTGTGGACACTACCAAGGGTCTGGGTGACGGGTGCTGTGAAGTTGTGGGTGTTCAGGGGCTCCCACGGCCCTCACATTCTACCTTGGGTGAAGCACAGCTATTTCCCTGAGGGGCCACTTTTAAAGGCCTGACGCTGCCCCTAAGGCCAGGCTGGGCCACTGGAACTGTAGATAGGAATTCCTTAGGAGGAAGCCACAGGGGATTTTAGGGGAAGGGAAGCTCTGAGGTTTCCCTATGGTCTTGTTTCAATCCAGCACTCCAGATGGGACAGAAATTATTTAAGAGAGGACACAAGCTATGAAAAAGTTTAAAAACTTAGCAATTTAAATTATCCATATGCAATGGGAAAATTATTTGGGGTTTCAGTTCACTTCGGTGAGCCAGGCAAGTTTCATTGATTTGGAAGTAACCAAGTTTTAATTCTGAAATGCAGTGCTCTTTATGGGGAAAGGAGGACATTTCACAATCACAAAATGATCTCTTGTTGTTAGGTGTCTTCCAGTGGATTCTGACTCATAGTGACCATTTGTGACAGAGTAGAATTGCCACAGAGAGTTTTCTAGGCTGTAATTTTTGAGGAAGTGGATTGCAAAGTCTTTTCTCCCAAGGAGCTAGTGAATGGGTTTGAACTTCTAGCTTTGGTTAGCAGCTGAGCGTTTAATTGCTGTGTCACAAGAGCTACTTACAAAATGGGCTAGGAGATTAGAAAAGGGTGGTTTTCCTAAGTGGCCTACACCATTTGGGATGTGAGTTGTTCAGAGAAGATGATTAATAAAAGGAAGTAGGTAATTTTACAAGTCAAGTAAAGTGGATTCTTATTAACAGTATGCAGGAAGCATTTACGTCACCATGAATACTTACGGTCTACAGAAGACTTGGGCCGTGCTCTTGCTGTGATCACAGGGTGGGAGGTGAAGAATTCCACTGTTTTGTCACCATTAAAAAGAAGAAAAAGCGTGTGGGTGTACATCTGTGTATATACGTGTGTGTGTATGGTATAGGGTTTCTATGGAAATGTTGGTAGTAGTTTGGGAAGCAAGGCAGATAACTGTGTTACTTCTAGCTCTTGGGAGGAAAAGACATAAGAAAAGATGATTATTTACTTTCTGAAAACTGCTTTGAGATCCTCTGATGAAAGGTACTTAGAAGTATCAGATGTGCACATGAGGTCTAACAGTCTAACAATTAAGTCTGTGAACTTAATTGTTTTAAGTGCTACATAACTCACTGTTGAATACCACTATGGTCACCTTTCAAAGTGCTCCCCTTGGGATGCCATGTACCAATGCCAGTGCCCAGTCCACCTTTCAAAGCAATTTTGGATCTTTTTCTGGAATGGCCATTGCACATGGTGGCGCGGTGACAAGTTTGCGAACTTACTTGTATTGTTGTCTGTCAAGGAGCTTTTAACCCAGTAAACAAATAACTGTGTTGGAGCACTCTGCTTTCTTACCTGATCTAGCCCCCAAGGACTTTTTTCTTTACCCAAAGGTAGAGTAAATATTGAAAGGAAGACATTTGGATGACATTCAGGGCCTCAAGGGTAATATGATGACAGCTCTGGTGGCCATTTCAGAGAAAGAGTTCCAAAATTGCTTTGAAGGATGGACTAGGCACTGGCGTTGGTGCAGAGTTTCCCAAGGGAAGTACTTTGAAGGTGACCATAGTGATACTCAACAGTGAGGTATGTAGGACTTTTTCTAGGATGAGTTTGTGAACTTAATTGGCAGTCTTTGTAGAGGATATGTGATTACAATGTGTGATTATATGCTAGCGTGCGCTAGCTCATGTGGAATACACTGCTTTCCTACATCTAAACAGGGAAGAATGTGCTGGGGAAGGAAGCACTGAATTCCAGGGTCTGTATACAAGTTATACATCTGAGGGTAGAGCCGGGGTCTTCCTTTGTTTTCCAGTGGTGTTTGCTTGCTGGTAAGGTCTGCCCTACACTTCCATCCCTCATTCTGCCTGCAATCTGAACTCTGTTGACTTTTAGGGTGGACTGTTTGTGCAAGCTTTATTAAAGGAGTCAATGACTGCTGTATTGTCAGAATAGAAACCACCTTCAGTTTTTCAAGGGGACTGCAGAATTGTTCTCTGTAGCATTACTATTATTTGAGTAATAATCATCAATCATTAAAGTCTTTCTCATTATCTGCATTTATGGAGCAGCTCTTCTTCGAAAACTTTACATCTCATTGTGGCAAGGCCTTGTTTTGACAGGGTTTTTTCCTAACAGGCAATACACAGTGAGCGTCGGGTCGCTAGTTAGCGGTAGCCGTCAACATGTCAAGGTGAGGCCTTCTACCAGCAAAAAGATGATGACTCCCTGAAGGGTCAGCAATAAAGACTAGCACGTTCTGGAAGGCAGCAGTATGTGCAAATTAAGCCTCAGACTCTGTCCTCCTTGAATTCTGGATCTGCTACTCCTACCTATGTGACTTTAGACAAGTTATTCAACCCCTTGGAGTCACAGTTTCCTTATCTGTGAAACAGAATAGGAATGAATACCTATCTCTTTAGGCAATCATAAGGGTTAAAGAGTTATTACACATATACCTCAGAGAAATTCTGGGTTCAGTTCCAGAACACTGCAATAAAGTAAATATCTCAATAAAGCAAGTCACACTCATTTTTGGTTTTGCGTTGTATATAATGGTTACATTTACACTATACTACATCCTATTAAATGTGCAATAGCATTCTGTCTAAAACAACAGAAGCATACCTTAATTAAAAAATCCTTTATTGCTAAAAAATGCTAACCATCATCTGAGCCTTCAGTGAGTCGTAATCTTTTTGCTGGTAGAGGGTTTTACCTTGATATGTTGCTGGCTACTGACTGATCAGGGTGGTGGTTGCTGAGGGTTGGGGTGGTTGTAGCAATTTCTTTAAAAAGACAACAATGAAATTTAGTGCGTCAATCAACTCTTCCTTTCACAAAAGATTGATTTGTAGCATGTGAAGCTGTCTGACAGCATTTTACCCACAGTAGAAATCCTTTCAAAACTGAAGTCAGTCCTCTCAGACCCTGTCACTGCTTTATCAGCTAAGTTAATGTGATCTTCTAAATCCTTTGTTGTCATTTCAACAATGTTTACAGCATCTTCACCAGAAGTCAGTTCCATGTCAAGAAATCACTTTCTTTGCTCATCCATGAGAAGTGACTCCTTATCCGTTACAGTTTTATCATTGAGATTGTAGCACTTCAGTCACATCTTCACACTCCACTTCTAGTTCTCTTGGTGTTTCCACCATATCTGTGGTTACTTCCTCCGTTGAGGTCTTGAACCTCTCAAAGTCGTCCATGGGTGTTGAAATCAATTTCTTCCAAACTCTGTTAATTCTGATATTTTGCCCTCCTATCTTGAGTCATGAATATTCTTAATGGCATCTAGAATGGTGAATCCTTTCCAGAAGATTTTCAATTTACATTGCCCAGATTCATCAGAGCAATCTGTCAGCTACAGCCTTACGAAATGTACTTCTTAAACAGTAGCACTTGAAGGTTGAAATTACGCCTTGATCCATGGCCTGTGTTAACAAATAGGAAAACAACATTAATCTCCTTGTACGTCTCCATCAAAGCTCTTGGGTGACCAAGTGCATTGTCGAAAAACAGTAATGTTTTGAAAGGAATCTTTTTGTATGAGCAGTAGTTCTCAACAGCAGGCTTAAAATAGTCAGTAAACCATGTTGTAAACAGATGTGCTATCATCTAGACTTTGTTGTTCTGTTTACAGAAGACAGGAGGAGTAGATTTAGCAGAATTCTTAAGGGCCCAAGGGTTTTCAGAGTGGCAAATGAGCACTGGCTTCAATTTAAAGTCACCAGCTGCATTAGTTCCTACAGAGTTAGCCTGTCCTTTGAAGCTTTGAAATCATGCATAGACTTCTCTCTAACTGTGAAAGCCTTAGATGGTGTTATGGATTGAATCGTGTCCCCTCAAAATGTATGTCTGTCTGCTATATTGGGCCATGAGTCCCAGCATTGTGTAATTTCACACAATTTTGTCATCTGATGTGTTATTTTCTTATGTGCTGTCAATCCTATCATTATGATGTTAATGAAGCAGTTATTAAAGGCAATTATGTTAATGAGGCAGGAGTCAATCTGCAAGGTTAGGTTGTATCTGAGTCAATCTTGCTTGAGATATCAAAGAGAGATGGGTGACCTCATACCACCAAGAAAGTAGACTTAAGAGCACAGTGTGCCCTTTGGACCCGGGGTCCCTGTGCTGAGAAGCTCCTAGACCAAGGGAAGATTGATGACAATAACCTTCCTCCAGAGCCAACAGAGAAAGCCTTGCTCTGGATCTGATGCTTGAATTCGGATTAATAGCCTTCTAGACTATAAGAGAATAAACTTCTGTTTGTTGAAGCCATCAACTTGTGGTGTTTCTGTTATAGCAGCACTAGATAACTAGGACAGATGATATCTTCTTCCAGTATAAGTCAGTTTCATCTACACTGAAGAACTGTTGTTTAGTTTAGCCATCTTAATTATCTTAGCTAGATCTTCTGGATATCTAACTGCATCAGCACTTGACCTTACACCTATGTTATAGGGGATGGCTTCTTTCCTTAAACTTCATGAACCAAACTCTACTAGCTTCAAACCCCTTCTTCAGTTTTCTTACCTGTTTCAGTCTTTATAGAATTGAAGAGAGTTAGGAGCTTGCTCTGGATTAGGGTTTTACTTAAAGAAGTGTTGTGGCTGGTTTGATCTTCTATCTAGACCACTAAAATGTTCTCCATATCAGCATTAAGGCAGCTTAGCTTTCTTATCATTTTTGTGTTCTTTGGGGGTGGTGGCTTTAATTTCCTTCAAGAACTTTTCCTTTGCATTCACAGCTTGGCTAATTGTTTGGTACAAGAGGTCAAACTTTCAGACATGCTTTCCTCACTAACTCAGTTATTTCTAGTTTTGGATTTTAAACAAGAAACATGCAACTTTTTCTTTCAATGAACACTTAAATGCCATTGCAGGGTTATTAATTGGCCTAATTTCAATATGTGTTATTTTCTTATGTGCTGTCAATGCCATCATTATGATGTTAGTGAGGCAGTGGTGGTATAGTGGTTACATGCTTACCTGCTAACCAAAAGATTAGTGATTTGAACCCATCAGTGGAAGAAAGATGTGACAGTCTGCTTTCATAAAGATTGTATCCTTAGAAACCCTGTGGAGTGGTTCTACTCTGTTCTATAAGGTCACTATGAGTTAGAATGATCTCCGTAGCAATGAGTTTGGTTTTTGTTTGTCTCAGGGAATATGGTAGCCTGATGGGGGAGAGAGAGAGCTGGGAAAAGGCTTGTCGGTGGAGCAGTCAGCACTCACGACCTTTATAAAGTTTGTTGTCTTATATAGGTGTGGTTTGTGGCACCCCCAAACAATTGCAATGGTAACATGAGATTGCTGATCACAGATCACCATAACAGGTACAATAATAATGAAAAAAGTTTGAAATATCACGAGAATTACCAAAATGTCACAGAGAGACATGAAGTGAGCACATGCTATTGGAAAAATGGTGCCAAAAGTTTGCTTGATACATGGTTGCCACAAACCTTCAATTTATGAAAAATACAGCATCAGTGAAGCCCAATGAAGTGAAGCACAATAAAACAAGGTATGACTGTATATATAATACTTATTATACCCAGTGCTGTCAAGTTGATTCCGACTCATAGTGACCCTATGGGACAAAGTAGAACTACTCCATAGAGTTGCCAATGAATGCCTCACAGATTCAAACTGCTGACCTTCTGATTAGCAGACATAGCACTTAACCATTACACGACCAGGGTTTCCAACACTTGCAGTAGGACCTAGTATATAGGAAGTGCTATCTAAGTATTTAAGGAGCCCTGGTGGTACAGTGCTTAAATACTTACCTGTTAACCAAAAGATTAGTGCTTTGAACCCATCAGTGGAAGAAAGATGTGACAGTCTGTTTTCATAAAGATTATATCCTTAGAAACTCTATGGGTAGTTCTACTCCGTATAGGGTTGCTATGAGTTAGAATGATCTCAGTAGCAATGAGTTTGGTTTTTGTTTGTGGGTTATATAAGTTTTGGGAGTTATTGGGTAAAACAAATGCTTTACATGCTCAACTGCTAGCCGTATGATTGGCAGTTTGAGTCCACTTAGAGGTGTCTCAGCAGGAATGCCTGATGATCTGTTTCTCAAAAATCTGCCATTAGAAACCCTGTGGAACACAGTTCTACTTTGACACATATGGGGTTGCCAAGAGTCAGAATTGACTTGATGGCAACTTGTTTTTATCTCAGTGTTTGCTGCTGCTGCTTCTATTATTACTATTATTGTCTAAGAAACTGTAGAAGACCTGGTAAAACTGTGGTTAACAGCTTGACCACTAACTAAAAGGTCAGCAGTTAGACTCTACCTTGTTTAAAGCAAAGTATTATTGTCATTATTATTAAAGTCTCCTAAAGAGTGGATTTAAAGCAAAATACTTGGGGCTGGAGCTAAGATGACAGAGTAGCTAGATGCTTCCTATGATCCCTCTAACAGCAGAGACCCCCAAAGCAAATGAATCAATTATACATGACATTCTTGGAACCCTGGACACCAAAGAGAAAGCTAAGAAATCAAACTGAGTGTCAGGGAAGAGACAGTAGGTCCAGAAGTACCTAGGACTGACCAGACCTGACATGACAGGAATTGGTGCCCTGCAGGCAGATCTGCAACAGTGAGCCTGTGGAGCAGAGCAGTGACTTTTGGAAAGCGTCTTCCTCAACAGGAGAGACTACAAGGCAGAGAGGCTGTATATGTTTCCAGAACTGATGCAAAATGGCATTCGATTGTCAAAAACTAAGTAGATTGCATCTTATGTACCACACAAGGATCTGAATCTTTCCTACAGGATAAAACTTTGCCTTTTTCCCTGTACTTCCGCCTCCCTTTTGCATACTGCCCCAGGCTCCAGAGGCTGACAGCATTACCTGAGCCCGAAGTAAGACTTCTTATGTGCTCCCTAAGTCACTTTCCTAAACTTGGAGAGAGAACAGGTTGGCAAACAGTGGGGGGAAAAATTAATAAAATAATCTTCCAGCTCCCCTAAGCCAGGAACTCAGGGCAGAAACAGTTTCTTTGCCTAGGCTCAGACATAAGGGACACACCTTCCTCACAGACACTCATTGACAGCTGTCAGCCCCTTGCCTTTCTCAGTACATGCAGCCAGATACCTGTGTTTACACCAATCACCCATAAACATCTAGGACTGAAGGGGAGAACCTGCACCACACTCTTAGTATATCTATCTGAGCACCTACACTGAATACTGCAAGAAGAGTAATTGGATGCCTGGGCTCACATACCTAGTAACAGCTCTGACCATCTGGTGATAGGACCTTAGAGCCTCAAAGGTCCCAGTAATCAAACTAGCTCACATGACCAGCCTATTTTGGCATTTCAAAATAAGACAAGAAGATAGAACACAGTAAGCAAACATAAAATAAATAAATACAACAATGTACTGATGGCTTGGAGCCAACAGTCAATATCAGATCACTTAAAGAGGCAAACTGCAATGACTTCATAAAGTGCACAAAATAAAGATGCAAGAGATTTTCCAGATAAAGAGAATTTTCTGGAATCATAGGAGGTAGAATATGGAAGGCTAATACTTAGAAATCTTGAAAAGATCAAGAAGGAAATCAGGCAAAATACAGGCAGAGCATAATGCCAGATTGAACAGGCTGCAAGAAAGCATAGAAGAAAATTAATAATAAAATTATAGAATTAGATAATTTCTATAGAAAGTTAAAGGAGCAGAATTGAGGTAATGGAAGCAGGAATAAGAATGAATATTTGACACCAACATATTTTAGGAAAAATCAGATAAAACTATTTTTAAAAAATGAAGAAACAGTAAGATTTATGTGGGACTCTATCAAAAGAATGATCTATGAGTGATTGGAGTAACAGAATGGGGTGGACAGAAAATACAGAGAGAATTGTTTAAGATTTATTGACAGAAAACTTCCCTGATATCATGGAAGATAAAAAGATTCACTCCTTGAATACTCTGGGGATCAGTTCTACCCTGGCCCCTAGGGTCACCATGAGTCGGATCTGACTCGACTTGGCTTGGCTATTCAAGGTGTTCATTGGACTCTACATGAGATCCCAAAAGAAAGGCACCAAGACATATTATAATCAAACTTGCTAAAACTAAAGATAAGGAGATAATTTTAAAGACAGCTAGGCATAAATGAAAATTAATCTACAAACAAGAGTCAATAAGATTAAGCTGGGACTACTCAGCAGTTACCATGCAGGCAAGAAGGCAATGGGAAGACATATATAAAGCCATAAAAGAAAGAAAGAAAATGCCAGACAAGAATTATACAGCCAGCAAAACTATCTCTCAAATATGGTGAAATCAGGGTACTTCCAGATAAACAGAATTTTAAGAATTTGTGAAAACCAAACCAAAATGACAGAAAACATTAAAGGGAATCTTTCAATTATAAAATCAATAAAATCAGATAACAGCCCAAGGCTAGAATGCAGGAAAAGTAACCAGCTATCAATCCAGATAGGGAAATCACAAAAGAGATGTCATTATGTACAAGATGACAACAGTATAACAAAAAGACTAAAAAAATGACAGTCATAGAACTTTCGTATGGAGAATTCAAGATGATACAAAGAAATAAAAGACAGCTTTAAATTTAGAAAAATAGAGGTACATATTAAAGTAATCACAAAGGAAACAACTCTATACATCAAAATAAAAAGAAAAACAAAGTCTCAGCAAGTACAAATCTAGCACTGAAAAAGATAGAAAAAATCATTTTTATTCCATAAACAAAAATGACTAAACATAGAAAACTAAGTGGAACAAATAAATTGTCAACAATACCCCCAAATGGTATCAAAATGACACTATTAAACCCATACCTATCAATAATTACACTGAATGTAAGTGGGTTAAATGCACCAATAAAGAAGCAGTGGCAGAATGGATAAAAAATATGATCCATCTATATGTTGCCTACAAGAGACATGCCTTAAAGACAAAGGATGGAAAAATATATATCAAGCAAACAATACTCAGAAAAGGGCAAGGGTAAGAATATTAATTTCTGATAAGATAGATTTTAAAGTAGAATCTAACACAATGGATAAGAAAGGATACTATATAATGATTAAGGGATCAATACACTGGGACAACATAACCATATTAAATACTTACATATCTCATGATAGGGTAACATTGTCATAAATGGAGAAAGGATTGAGGTTGTCAAGGATTTCATTTTATTTGAGTCCACAATCAATGCCTTTGGAAGCAGCAGTCAAGAAATCAAAAGATGCATTGCGTTGGGAAAATCTGCTGCGAAGGACCTCTTCAAAGTATCCAAAAGTAAGGATGTCATCTTGAAGACTAAAATGCACCTGTCCCAAACCATGGTATTTTCAGTTGAATCATATGCATGCGAAAGCTGGACCATGAACAAAGAAGACAGAAGAAGAATTGATGCCTTTGAATTGTGGTGTTGGAGAAGAATGTTGAATGTACCATGAACCGCTAAAAGAACAAACAGATCTGTTCTGGAAGAAATATAACCAGAGTGCTCCTTGGAAGCAAAGATAGAGAGACCATGTCTTACATACTTTGGACATGTTGTCAGGAAGGCTCTGTCCCTGGAGAATGATATCATGCTGAGTAGAGTGGAGGGTCAAAGAAAAAGAGTAAGACATGGATTGACACAGTGGCTGCAACAATGGACTTAAGCATAAAAATGATTGTGGACATGGCACAAGACCGGGCAGTGTTTGGTTCTGTTGTTCATAGGGCCACTATGAGTTAGAACTGACTTGACAGCACCTAACAGCAACATGACAGGGTTCCTAAATACATAACATGAGTTCTAACAGTGTTGAAAAAGAAGTAGCATCATAATAATAATAGGAGATTTCAACATACCACTTTTGATGAAGCTCAATAAAGACATGGAAAATTTAAATGCCACGATCAACCAACCTGACTTCATAGATATACACAGAACACTCCACCCAACAGCAGTCAAGTATATGTGCTCCTCCTATACGCATGGAACATTTTGTAGACTAGCCAACATATTAGGGGAAAAGGAAAGATTTAACAAAATCCTAAGTGTCAAAATATGGCAAAGCATCTTTTCAGATCACAAAACCATAAAAGTATAAATTGATAACAGAAAAAACAAGAGAAAAAATTCAAACACCTGGAAACGGAATGACATCTTTCTTAAAAACTACTGGGTTATAGAAGAAATCAAGGACAGAATAAAGAAATTCGCAGAATCAAATGAGAATGAAAACACATCCTATCAGAATCTTCGGGACAGAGCAAAGGCGGTGCTCAGACATCAGTTTATCTCAATAAACGCACACACCCAAAAAAGAAGAAAGGGCCCAAATAAAAGCATTAATACTGCAACTTGAACAAATAGAGAGAGCAGGAAAAGAAGCTCTTGGGCACCAGAAGAAGGCAAATAATAGAGAGTAAAGCAGAACTAAATGAATTAGAGAATAGAAAAATGATTGAAAGAATTAAGACTAAAAATTGGTTTTTTGAAAAGATCAACAAAATTAATAAATCACTGGCCAAACTGACAAAACAAAAGGAGAGGTAGTGAATTTCCCAGATAAGAAAGACTAACTTGAATTTAAAAGAACATAACAGAATACTATAAAAATTGTAGTCTAGCAAAATTGAAAACCTAGAGGAGATGGACAAATTGCTAGAAATTACTACCTACTTAAACTAACTCAAACAGAAGTGGAACAATTAAATAAACCTATAAGAAAAGAAGAGATCGAAACAGCAATTTAAAAAACTCCCAACCAAAAAAAAAAAAAAAAAAAAAGCCATAGCCCTGATGGCTTCAGTGGAGAATCCTCCCAAACTTTCAGAGAAGTGTTAGCACCACTATTACTAAAGGCATTTTGGAGCATAGAAAAGGATGGAAACTCCTGAACTAATTCTATGAAGCCAGCATAACCCTAATACCAAAGCCAGATAAAGACAGCACAAAAAAGGAAAATTAGAGACCAGTATCTCTCAAGAACTTAAGACACAAAATCCTCAACAAAATTCTAGCCAACAGAATTCAACAAGATATCAAAATAATAATAATAATTTTTTGTGACCAACTGGGATTCATACTAAGAGTGCAGGAATGGTTCAACATTAGAAAAACAATGTTATCAGCCACATAAGTAAAACAAAAGGCAAGAAACACATGATTTTGTCAACTGATGTAGAAAAGGCATTTGACAAAGTTTGACATCCTTCATGTTAAAAACACGCAGCAAAATAGAAAAAGAAGGGAAATTCCTCATCATAATAAATTGCATTTGTATAAAGGCAATAGTCAACATTATTCTAAACAGAGAGAGGCTGAAAGCATTCACCTTGAGAATTAGAACCAGACAAGGATGTCTGGTTCTCCCCTTTATTCGAATTGTCCTGGAGGTTCTAGCCAGAGCAGTCAGGCTAGAAAGAGAAATAAAGTATATTCAAATTGGTGAAGAAGAAGTACAAGTATCTCTATTTGCAGATGATATGCTCTTATACACAGAAAACCCTAAAGAATCCACATACACACAGATACTGAAACCAACAGAAGAGTTCAGTGAAGCATCAGAATACAAGATAAACATATGAAAATCAATTGAATTCCTCTACACCAACAAAGAGAATATCAAAGAGGAATCCACCAAATAAGTACCATTTACCAGAGGCCCCAAGAAGGTAAAATATATAGGAATAAATCTAACTAGAGATGTAAAAGAAAACTACAAGATACTACTGCAAGAAACCAAAAGACAATACATACGTGGACAAATCTGCCTTGTTTGTGGATAGGAACACTCAACATTGTGAAAATGACTATTCTGCTCAAAGTGATTTGTAGTTACAGTGCAATCTCTATCCAAATTCCAATGGTATTTTTTAATGAGATGGAGAAGCAAATTACTAAGTTCATTTGGGAAGGGAAAAAGCCCAGGATAAGCAAAGCATTACTGAAGAAGAACAAAGTGGGATGCCTCATGTTATCTGACTTTAGAAACTATTACACATCTACTGTTGTCAAAACAGCCTAGTACTGGTACAACAGCAGTTGGATAGACCAATGGTAAAGAATTGAGAATCCAGACATAAAATCATACACCTATGAGCAGCTGATATTTGACAAAGGCCATCTGCAAGAAATGAAACAAGATGCATAGCTCACACCATGCACAAAAACTATCTGAAAATGGATCAAAGACCTAAATATCAAATCTAAAATGATAAAGATTATGAAAGAAAAAATAGGGGACAATTCCAAAAGCCCTAATACAAGGTATAAATAGAGTATAAAACATTACTAACAATGTACAAATGCTGGAAGAGGAAATAGACAACTTAGAACACCTAAAAATCAAACACTCCTGCTCATCCAGAGACTTTAACAAAAGAGTAAAAAGATAATCAATGGACTGGGAAAAAAAAATTGGCTATGATGAATCCAACCAGCATTTAGTCTCTGTAATCTACAAAATACTTCAAAATCTGAAAAACAAAAAGATAAATAACCCAACTGAAAAATGGGCAAAAGATATGAACAGGCACTTCACGAAAGAAGACCTTCAGGCAGCTAACAGATATATGAGGAAATGCTCACAGTCATTAAACACTAGAGAAATGCAAATTGAAAGTACAATGAGATGCCACCTCACCCTAACAAGGCTGACATTAATCCAAAAAACACAAAATAATAAATGTTGGAGAGGCTGTATAGAGACTGGAACACTTTTGTGCTGCTTGTGTAAAATAGTATACCCATTTTGGAAATTGATTTGACATTTTCTTAAAAAGCTAGAAATAGAAATACCGTATGATCCAACAATCCCACCTCTTGGAATATGTGGTAGAGAAATAAGAGCTGGCACACCACAGACCTGCACACCAGTGTTTATGGTAGCACTGTCTACAATCACAAAAAGATGGAATCAATCTAGGTGCCTACCAAGAGATGAATGAATAAAGAAACTGGGGTATATTCATATAACAGAATATTATACATCGATGAGGAACAATGATGAATTTGGGAGACATCTTACAATATAGCGGAATCTAGAAGGCACCTATGCTAAGTAAAATTAGTAAGTTGCTAAATGAGATCACTATTATAAAGATTCCAGATATGGTCTAAATACAGAAGAAAACAGTCTTTGATTTTTACAAGGGTGTGCAGGGAGGGAGAGAGATGGGTATTGTTACTAGAGAAAAACTGTTGTAGGTGAAGAGAGGGACAACACGCCGAAGAGAAGTCAGCACAACTGGATTAAACTGAAAGCTAAAAAGTTTTCTGAGTACAACCAAACAGTGCCAGAGATAGAGTGACAGGGGTAATAGTCTGTGGACCGTGGTTTCAGGAAACATCTACGTCAATTAACATAACAAAGTTATTAAGAAAGCGTTCTGAACCTCAGTCTGGTGAGTGGCACACAGGGCCTTAAAAGCTAGCAAACAGCCGTCTAAGAAACATCAGTTGGTCTCAACCTAACAGGAGCAAAACAGAATGAACAACAAAGATGTAAGGAAAATATCACCTCAAAAGACAGAAAGGGTCCCATAGCCCAGAGACTACATCAGCATGAGACAGGAAGAACTAGATGGTTCCCACCTAGTAGACATGACTGCCTTTAAATGGAACTCGACGAAGAGTCCCTGATAGAACAGGAGAGCTGTAGGGTGCAGAACTTGAACTCTGGTAAAAAGATCAGACTTGATGGTCTCACAGACTCGAGGGTCCCCAGAAGACATGACCCCTAGATTCTCCCATAGCCCTGAATGGAAACTACTCCAGAAGCCAACTCCTCAGAGCAAGATTGAACTGGTCTATAAGATGTGAAATGATACTGGTCAAGAGTATGCTTCTTGGTTCAAACAGACGGAGGAGACAAATAGGGCAGCTGCTCTCTGGAGGTGAGATGAGAAGAAACAAGGCCTAAGACCTGGTTGAATGGATGTGTAAAATGCGGGGTGGAGAGGAAGAATGTGTTTTCACGCTGTGAGGAGAGCAGCTAGGCTCACATATCAAAGTATGAGCAAGTTTTTGTATGAGAAATTGACTCAAATTTTAAACTTCCACTTAAAACACAATGTAAATCTGAATTAATTGTTAATTGTGTTATCTTCCACTTAAAGTCTTAGTTTCTTTTCCTTTTGGCTCTTTAAATTTCGGACACATTTACCATGGCTTTAAAATTTTAGTGGTGTGTTAAACACATTCCCTGTGAGTGTGAAGTATAATGATCATTCACATCTTCAGAGGGACTGGAAGCTTGAAAGTTTTTTTTTTTAAAAAAAACAAGTAATAAAATCTGTAGACTCCTAGAATTTTGAAGCTAGGCTTCAGGAGTCACCTAGCTCATCTCCAGAGTTCGACAAGTTATTCACCCTTGGAGACAGACGTAACTGCCTGATGAATGGTAGACTGAGATTAAAGTCGTGGGTTAACTGAGACAATTAAGAGTGATGAACATGTGTCACATGCTATGATTCCTTCTATAATTACTTGTGTTCTATTGCTCTCTGGTAATGTACTATCAGCTTCCCGAAAACTATGTTCTAAGATTGACTATAAGATTCACTGTTTTATGCATGGGAGAGAGTGTTGCTGAAGATGCCATCCCTGATATCATATCAAGCACCCTCTTTATGAAGACCCTTGAGGGACCATATCTTTCAGTTCTAAGTATTAGGTCTAGTTGCTGTTTTTGTAACAACTGGTTTGTTGTTCCTGTATCCCTCTTTGCACTGGCTTCTAGGAAGTTCAAGGACACATTTATGCTCTGTCACTGTAAACAGAAGCCAAGAGTTAATATAAATTACAGATGCACTTTACAGATAAAAACTTTGAAACTAGTTTTCCTAAACTGTGTTCTGCTGAACATTAGCATCTTAAGACACTAGATAGTTCCTAGGGAGTAAGGAGTGGGGTAGTTTCAGGGTCTTTTGCATTGCATACTTTATCTCCTTCGTGGATATTCATGACCTATGTATGAGCACCTCAAAGGTTCTGAGAAGTCTGATAGTTTAAAAGTAAAACAAAAGATCTTTTTAAACTTTGTGGAGTTCTGCGTTTATGAGAGTTATTTGAGCACAGAATGTTTTAAAACATTTATCTTATACATCTCTAGCTTTATGTAAAATACATTTTGAGAAATACTACCTTTCAATGATCTGTCATCAAATCCTGCTTACTGGATTTATTAACAGTGCAAAAGTGTGTAAACTTGATTTCTTTCTACTTCTGCAGAACAGGAAGAGAGAGTTCAAGCTATGCACATTAGGGTAGGTGGCTGATGAGAGCCCTTCCAGCTCGAAAACTTGATTATTCCCAATTAAAAAAAAAAATGCAGAAAAGTTTTCCAAGACTGTCTTTTCCTAATGTTAGTAAATTATGTTTATTAGAATAAATACTAATGTTAGAAATTAAACTATCATATAGCATTTCTGTGCTGTTTACCTAAGTCTAACCTAAAAGATTGTTTTTAAAAAATTGAAGTCTATACAAACAATCCCTAGGAGTGTTTACAAAGATATACATTTCCTTTGAAAAGCATCAAAGGTACGAGATGAGGTTTTTCATTTAAACAGTTGTTGGAGGGTAGAAATTATATCCACTCTTTCCTGCTTTGATAGAGAGGTTTGTGTAACAGGGTGATGCAACTTCTGATATATCTCAAGGGGATTACATTATGCAACTAGACATGAAGCCTATTCAGAGACTGTATTGTTCATTTTACAGGAATCTTTGTCTTTAAGACCACTTCCCCATTAACACTGTTGTTATTGTTAGTTGCCATGGAGTCAATTCCAACTCATGATAACCCCTTGTGAACAGAGTAGCACTGCACCATAGAGCTTTCAAGGCTGTGACCCTTTGGAAACAGGTCCCCAGGCCTGTTTTCCAAGGTACACTAAGGTGGGTTTGAACTGACAACCTTTTGGCTAGTAGTTAAGCACTCAACTATTTGCGTCACCTAGGGATTCCATTAATGTTAATCAAAAACAACAGCAACCACCTCAAACCCCACGTGTGTGTGACCGCCTATTACTTCTTGGGAGCGCACGTGGAACTTGTCCCACACAGCACACGCAGCATTTAGAACTGTTTCATCCCTTGACCAGTTAGCCCGATCCAAGGGGAATTAGCAAGGCAGGGTCACCCTCAAAGAGAGCCAACAGGACAGAATTTCACATCCGGGTTCTTGGTTGGTGTAATGGTCCCTCATATACCTTCTGGATATGTCACCTTAACTCCCAGTGGCGTCACTGCCTTTCTATTTGTGTGTCCTTGTGAGGACTGAGATTCCATTATTTCTTAGGCTGTTTGTACCTCTTAATGTATTCCTGTGTTTTTCTCCTCTCTTTCTTTCCTTTAATTCAAACTAGAGTCCTGCTATCAGAAAATGTTTGTGACCCCGTGTGTGAAGACCAGGGAGGTAGCAATGAAGGTGACATGTGAATTGAGTTTTAGAGAGTGCGTTGGATACTGATTTTGGAACACCTGCCAGGTGCTCCTTGGAAACTCTATGGGGCAGTTCTACTCTGTCCTGTGTGGTCGCTATGAGTTGGAATTGACTTGATGGCACTGGGTTTGCGTTTGTGGTTTTTGATAGAATTACTTATCTGCTTAACGGCAACCAGCCTGCTAGAAGGGGAAATATAAACCAGTAACTTGTTTTGGATTAACTCAGAGACTCACAGAAACTCATAGCGAAGGACTCGACTCTTGTTCACCCAGTTCAGTGAATACTCCAGCAGTAGTTGTCCGAGTTACTAAAGGACAAAGCCCTCTGGAAAGGAGGGTCTCTGGAACTTACCCTCAAGCTTTTCTGCGATAAAATGTTCTAGGGACGCTTTTAGACTTTGGAAATTCTTAGAATCAATTTTATGAGGTCTGACGATTAAGTCTGCAAACTTAATTGTTCTAAATGCTACATAACTCACTACTGAATATCACTCTGGTGTGCTGATGCCAGTGCCTAGTTTATCCTTCAAAGCAATTTTGGAACTCTTTCTGAAATGTCCATTGAACACAGTGGCACGGTGGTAAGTTCCTGAACTTGACTGTGTAGTTGTCTGTGAGGGAATTTTTAGCCAGGAAACAAATAACTGTATTGGGATACTCTCCCTACTCACCTGATCTGGCTCCCAGTGACTTTTCTTTACCTGAAGATAAAGGAAATGTTGAAAGGAAGACATTTTGCTGACATTCAGGATATCAAGGGTAATATGACAACAGCTCTGATGGCCATTCCAGGAAAGAGTTCCAAAATTGCTTTGAAGGGTGGGCCAGGTGCTGGTGTCTGTGTGTAGCTTCCCAAGGGGGTGCTTCTAAGATGCCTGTAGTGATATTCAGCAATGAGATATGTAGTACTTTTTCTAGGATGAGTTTGCAAACTTAATTGGCGTCTTTGAATGTGCAGAGATACCACGTTTCCCAGTCCTGTGGCAGATGCTTAGAAAATAGATGGCATGTCAAAATCGCTGTATAGATGAAAGTAAAGATCATTCCTGAAGAAGTGGTTTTAACTGAAATTTCGGAAGAAATTTTACGAAGTGTGAGAACGTGTGGGGTAAACTCTTTCGTGGAGTTTGCTGTTTCTTAGAAACTAGACTCTGGAAGCTGGTCAGCAGGCCTAGTTCAAGGGAGAATTTCACAGATTTTTCTCAAGTTACTCTTGTGAGCACAGAACTGTGGATGTAAGCCACATGACACAGTATCCACTGCTTTCCTGGCTGTATGATTAGTTCTGTAGTTTGATGTTAATGGAAAACCTTTCTCTTTAGCAAATACTCTTTTTCTTTGGCCTCAGTACTTTGGGGTCTAAAAAAGAAGGTCAATAAGCCAATTCAATAATGACTTTTATCTGTCTATGTTTATTATCTTAAGGAAAATTGATTCTAGGAATTTCCAAAGTCTAAAAGCATTCCTAGAACATTTTATGTCAAAATGGCTTGAGGGTAAGTTACAGAGAGCCCACTTTCCAGATGGCTTTGTTATCTAATAAGTGAGGTGACTAAGGCTTGAATAGTCACTGAGCTAGGTGAACAAGAGTCTAGTACTTGGCTGTGAGGTTTCCTGAGTCTCTGAGTTAATTACTGGTTTATACTTCCCCTTCTAGCAGGCTGGCTGCCATCAAGCAGATAAAGTAATTCTACATTAATATTCAACTGTGTGGATCATAACAAATTATGGCTAACAATGTGGAGAAAAGGACTTCCAGAACACTGAATTGTGCTTTTAAGGAATCCGTACATGGACCAAGAAGTAGTTGTGTGAATAGAACGAGGGAGCACTGCATGGTTTTAAGTCAGGAAAAGTGTGCATCAGAGTTGTATCCTTTCACCATACTTTTCCAATTTGTATGTTGAACTTATACTCTGAGAAGCTGGGCTATATGAAGAAGAATGGGGCATCAGGATTAGAGGAAGACTCATTAATAACCTGAGTTATGCAGGTAACACAGCTTTGCTTGCTAGAAATGAAGAGGATTTGAAACACTGATGAAGATCAAAGATCATAGCTTTCAGCAAGGATTGCACGTCGGCATCAGGAAAACAAAAATCTTCACAACTGGACCGCTAGGCAACACTGTGATACATGGGGAAAGGACTGAGATTGTCAAGGATTTCATTTTACTTGGTTCTACAGTCAACACCTATGAAAGTAGGAGTCAAGAAATTAAGACACATTGTGTTGGGAAAATCTGCTGCAAAGGACCTCTTTAAAATATTGAAAAGTAAAGATGTCACCTTGAAGACTAGGGCACACTTGACCCAAGCCATGGTATTTTCAATCACATCATATGCATGTGAAAGTTGGACAATGAATAAGGAGGACAGAAGAATAGATACCTTTGAATTGTGATGTTGGAGTGGAATATTGAATGTACTGTGGACTACCAAAAGAATCTGTTCTGGAAGAAGCACAACCAGAATGCTCATTGGAAGCAAAGCTGGCAAGACTGTGTCTTACATACATTGAAAAATGTGTCAGGAAGGATCAGTCCCTAGAGAAGGATATCATTTTTGGTAGCATGGAGGTTTAGTACAAAAGAGGAAGACCTTCAATGAGATGGACGGGCTGACAGAGTTGGCACAACAATAGATTTAAGCATAAAAATAATTGTGGACATGATGTAAGACTGGGCAGTGTTTTGTTCTGTTGTGTGTAGGACCACTATGAGTGAGAACTAGCTCAATGGCACTGTCATGGATTGAATTCTGATCCCCCCCACCAAAATATGTGTAGTAATTTGGTTGGGCCAGGATTCCCTGTATTCTGTGATTAACCTCCATTTTATGATTTTCTTATTCTGTAAATCTTAATCTCTGCCCCTGTGGTTAACAGAGTGGATTATGTTAGAGAGGATTAGGGTGGGCTGTAAATCCCTCCTAAGATCACCTCCCTGCTTCATTGGAGTTTCCTTGGAGTCTGACTTGCACCACCTTTTATCCTACAAGGGATAAAAGGAAAGGGAAGCAAGCAGAGTTGGGAACCTCAAACCATCAAGAAAGCAGCGCTGTGAGAAGAGGGCATCTTTCAGACTTGAGGTTCCTGTGCCATGATGCTCTCCAACCCACAGACTGGTACAACACAGGGAGTTTCCTCCAGAGCCGACAGACTAAAAGCCTTCCGTAGAGCAGACACCCTGAATTTGGACTTGAGGCTTACCAGACTGTGTAAGAATAAACGTTCTACTGTTAAAGCCATTCACTTTGTGGTAATTCTTGTTAGAACACTACCGGTTGACTAAAGCAGGCACCTAACAATGTTTATTACATTCAGCCTCTGATAACACTTATCATCCACCAGGGAGTTGGAACAGTATCCATCCAGCTGCTTTTCCAGCCCCCATACTTACTTACACAGGACTCTTCACCACCAAAACCATGGGGCTGACAAGCATTTTGTTGTTGTTGTGATATATATATTTTACATTAATCATGTTGTGCAATTATCACTAATATTCATTATTGCATAGCATTTGAAGTCAGTACTAATGTTTCAGTTTTCAATTTGAAATTTACCAAACCCAAAATCTGTTGCCGCCCAGTCGATTCTGACTGCTAGTGACTCTATTGGACAGAGTAGAACTGCTCCATAGGGTTTCCAAGTAGCAGATGGTGGATTCAAACTGTCAGCCTTTTGGTTAGCAGCCTGACTCAACCACTGCACCAGTTTGAAACGTAGGAACCACTATTTCCATACTTGAGAGTTTTGTTCCTCACCCTCCACTGTCTCTTCCTTCATGGTATTTCAGTGCATATGTCACTCCTACCAGGTCTCAAACTCCTTATGAACAAGGACTGTGCCTTACTGACTTTTGCATTCAATAGTTCATTATTTAAAGGAAGTGTTCAAGAAATGTGTATTAAATATATATTATATGTTTATCCTAGAAGTTCAGAAATTGGACTATTAAATGCAGGTTTCTCTGTGCAGGAGACAAATAGGACCAAGTACTATGCATGCCAGCTTCAGAACTTGACTTCTTATAATGATAATAAAACAAAGAGCAGCTCAGGGAATGTCCTCCTAGTGGGAACTCCATGCTGTGAGATCTATGGGTCCTGATTGACTTGGTGCTCACTTGGACCTTCTGCTCTTGGATCCTATGTTTGTGGACCATAGCTGTCTCAGCATAGATGATCTAAGCCTCAAAGGTAAGAAGAAATCAGGACTTTCTGGGGGAGACCAAGACAGAGCAGTTTAGTGTTTCCACTCTAATAACCCAGTAACACATCAGCTACCATTTACAGTTCCAGGCACTGGGCTAAGTGTTTCATTAAAGGCAACGATCTCAGTTTAATCCTCACAACAATCTCAAGGTTTTAGAGAGGTTCAGCAGCTTTCCAAGGCCACATAAGTAAACATGTCTAAACCTAAATTTAAGAGTAGGCCTCCCCCCGTACTTGGTGTTCTTCCCATGTTCCCTGTCTCAGTGAGTAAAATTTTTAGTAGCTAGTTCCTTGTGCCCTAGGGTTGCCGTGAGTCAGATCTGACTTGAGGGCACATGGCTGGCCGGCAGTTGCTTGGGCCAGAAATCTTCCCTCTGTAGCCAGCTTCTGTCTGAGTCCTGCTGGTGTCATGTCCACCCATCTCTAGACATCTGCTTCAGCTTCAGTCCTGACCGCTAGTTACTCTTCTTGGACAACTCTGTATTATCCTCACTGAAGCTTTCATGGTCTTCTCAATTTTCTTGCTTAACAATCCTCTGTTGATTTTTCTGTTCGCTATTAGAATAAAGACCAAATTTCTTAACAGGGCCTGCCAGATCCTGTCTGCTCTACCCCACTCCCTTCCAGTCTCCACACACTTTCTGGGCTTCAGCCACCCCAACGATTCCCTTAGCCTGGAATGTTCTTTTCCTTCGCTCTTGTAGCCTTAGAGGATGCCCTCTCACCAACTAGAGCTCAACTCAGTATCTTTGTCAAGGACTGTGTACTTTTGTATCATGTTCTTGTCTTTCACAGTTATAATTTCATTTTTACTTGCTTAATTATTTGATAAACACCTAGTATTTTCTAGTAAGGGGAAATGAGGGCAGTGACTGTGTCTTGTTTTTGTTTACTAGTCCCCAGCCGAGAACCTGATGTATTACCAACACTCAGGGAAGTATTTGTTGAACAAATCAATGCACTAACAGTTGGCACACGGCACAGCAGGGACTCAAACTCACCTCTTTTCCAAATCCCTGTTCCGTTTCCCTCCCTAAGTCTCCAAATGGTCATTAGTACCAAATGACCTCAGGTGTGGAGGCAGACCTGGGCAGAGGCTGGCCGTCTGCTGCCTCGCTCAGGGCCTCAGCTGTACAGGAAGGGGTGTCGCTGGGCTCGTGGTCATTTTACACTTCCTCTGCTTCAGCACCATTCCGGACACTCACGTGGATTGTCACAGTTAACTCTCTCAACAAGCTTTCAGGTCTAAGCTTTATTATTAACAAATAAGGGAAGCACAGAGAGGTTAAGTACCTTGCCTAAGGGCACCCCAAAATTTAAGAGATGGAGCCCACGTTCAAGGAGCTCTGTGAGCTTCTCCTTGCTTTTGATCTCCAGTTCTTTTTTTCTTCAAATAAAATGCACTCATCTCTTCTCTTGTGTTTCGTCTTCCTCCTCTTCTTTCCCTGCCTGTTGTCTTTCTCTCTCTTCCTTTTTTTCCTCTCTCCGTTCTAATTCCAACAGTGATGGGAACCAAGACATTATTTACCTGAAATTCATATTTCAGGAAGCTTTTCTAGAGGCAGCTGGGAACTTCTTGCACATTTTGCAACTTTGTAGAACAAAATGCAGACGAGAATCATAAATCTCGAAGCTTGCGTGCTTGCTCTGTTCTGGTTGGTTAAGATACAGTCTGAACATCACCTCTGATTTTGAGCTTTGAATTCGGACTGGCAAAGGCAGTAAAAGCAATACAAAGGAAGGGAAATACACTTCAAAACTACCCTTTTTTCCTTCCCCGTGAGAAGGCCGCTATAAATTGTGGAGACGCTTCTCAAATAAAATTAGATTCTGCTGCTGCTTGCTGCTTCCTTCTACATTTCATTTCTTTTCTCTAAATCTCGGAAGCCTCTCCTGGGACACTGGGTAATCTGCAGGAAGAATCGAGGGTTCAGGCGCCGCAAGTTCTGCAGAGAACGAAGGCACATTTGCATTTCTGGGTCAGCATGGTTTCACTTTCATTTAACCCTTGTACTAAACCTTGTTTTTCAACACAGTGGCTCTTTCTGCCTCCTTAGGGAGCTGGAACACAAGAACCAGCGATGTGCTCAACCCACACACAGGCAGTTAGTGTCCCCCTGGCAACCAAAAGCATGCAAACCACTCCACACCCACTTCTTCCAGTTTCCCAGCACCCTTAAAGCTCTTCTGAGGAGGGATTGGATACATTTTCAGTGTCTCTGAATGCCAGTTTTATTCCCGTTCAATAGAGCAGTTGTTGTGTGCTAAAGACCACCAAAAAGAGTATTAAACCATTGCCACAGAGTTGGTTACAACTCCTAGCAACACTACAGGACAGAGTAGAACTGCCCAATTGGGTTTACAAGGAGGGAGCAGCTGGTAGATTCGAACTGCTGGCTTTTTGTCTAGCAGCAATATCTCTTAATCACTGTGCCACCAGGGCTCAAAGTGAATCATAAAAGTCACATATACAGATATGTCGTAGCTGCCGGAGCTTTTTACCTCTTCTGGGTTGTTAACCCCAATGTAAGGAGAAGAGTAATGGCAGACAATGGGTGTCATATTCTCTTTCTCTTTTTTTGGTATGAGTCTTGTTGGGAATTATGTGACAACCCACACACAGTATGTCAGAAAGCGATATAGGACATATTTCTAAAACATCAGGATAGAGTTGCTCCTGCTGTCTCTCTTTTTCACACTGTAGTCTTCTGTTGATAGGGTGCAGGGACATTAACAAGATGTAAGTACTTGAGCTGAAACAGTCATTAATTGTCCATCTACAGTGACTTTCACTTGGCTGAAAGACTTGTGTCAAGGCAGAGGTACACTGAAGAGTGAGAAGTGCTTTACAGATGAACACAGAATTAAAATAATTAAGATGGAATGTTGTTTGCTTGAAATATGTTTACCGCAATTGGTAAGAAGAATTTTGTTGTTGTTTTTTTTCCTTAATTTTAGAATTCATGCCATGAATACTGTAGAGAAGACAGGTAAACAATGATATAAAATAAAAATCACCAATAATTTTACTTTCCAGAGATAGCCTCGATAGCACGTTTTTCGGTTTTTGTTTTTTTTCCTAGTTTTGGTGTATGTATATAAAAATGAGATAAAGCTATGAAGTATTGAAATCTCTTTTTCCCTTAACGTATTGTGAACATTAATCTTCTGCTTCTGCATGATGCTCTGTTGTTGGAATGTTTCATAGCATAATGTGTTGAAATAATCTTCTATTGTTGGATATTTAGGATGTCTCCAAGCTTTTGATAATGTATATAGCTTTCTATTAAAAATGTAGCTGTGTCTTTAAGCACATCTATGATGCATTCTTAGATAAGTTTTTAGATATCTATACGCTAAATCAAGAAACCATGGTGGCCTAATAGATAAGTGCTATGATTGCCGTCCAGAAGGTCAGCAGTCTAACTCTGCCGGACGCTCTTTGGAAACTCTATGCTTCAGTTGTACTCTGTCTGTAGGGTCATTGAGTCGGAATCAACTCAACGATAGTGGTGTTTTCTGGAATGTTAAATCAAAGAATATACATGTTTTAAAGGACTTAAAAATAAGTGTGTGTGTGTGTGTGTGTGTCTCTGTATGCTTGCACCTCCTTTGGAAAAGCTGAACCAATTTAGACCCCACCAGCAGTGTATAGGGAGCCCTGGTGGTGCACTGGTCAACAGATGTTAGTAACCAAAAGGTTGGCAGTTCAAATCCACTGGCTGCTTCCTGAAAACTCTATGGGATAGTTTTACTCTGTCCTATAGGGTTGCTATGGGAAACTTGGTGGCATAGTGGTTAAGTGCTACATCTGCTAACCAAAAGTTCAGCAGTTCAAATCTACCAGGCACTCCTGAGAAACTCTATGGGGCAGTTCTACCCTGTACTGTAGAGTCACTATGAATTGGAATCTACTTGATGGTAGTGGATTTAGTTGGTTGTTTTTTTTTTTTTTATAGGATCACTATGAGTCACAATTGACTCATAGTGGCAATGGGTTTAAGTTTTAAGTTTTGAGTAGTTTCTATCAATGTACTTATTTAAGTGTACATTATTCTTTAAAGCTTTTTTCAAATTTGATAAGTAAAAATGTTATTTCATACTTGTTATAATTTGCTTCCCTTGCCAGCCAAGCCAAGTGCCGTCGAGTCATTTTGGAAACTCCAGTGGCACAGTGGGTAAGAAGAGTTCAGCTGCTAATCAAAACGTTAGCAGTTCGTATCCAATAGGTATTTCTTTGAAACTCTATGGGGCAGTTCCCGTCCACCGTATAGGGTCGCTATGAATCAGAATTGACTCGACAGCCATGGATATGTGTTTTTGTTTTTTAGGTTACTAGTGAAGTTAAACATTTTGTTTTTCAAATGATGATTGACCACTTAAAATTGTGGCTTTGATCATCTTTTGTTTGTGTTAATTTGTAAGATTTTTAAAAAATCTAAGAAAGCTATTAATTCATTATCATTATTTGAATTAGAAAAAGATAAAACTATATTGAATTGAAAATGATGTAGACTTTTCCTATGAAAAGTGGTGCAGTTAAAATTAGTTGTAGAAATAGTGTCTACTTCCAACAGATACGTCTTGTAGTTGTGTGGGCTTGTTGACTTAGCATATGCTTCAGTTGTTTTCTGGCAAATGATCCCAAGTCAGCCAGAAATCATCATTTTACAAATTGTGGTTTCTTTTTGAGGGAAAGAAGTTAAACTAAGGCAAATTACAAACAGTTTTTGTACATTACCCAATCTTATATTTATAGTATCCATTTCCAGAGAATTTTACTCCAAAATGTTTTTAAAGGTCAATTTGTTTTCTTTTAATCCAACTGTTTTGTGGATGTGGTAGTACTTTTCTGCTTCAGTAGTAATCTAAATTGGGATGGACATAGGTCAAAATTTGATTTCCAAGATAGACAAAAGGATGATCTACTAGACTGAAAAAAAAAAAACTCGCTGCCACTGAGTCAATTCTGACTCATAGCAACCCTATAAGACAGAGTAGAAGTGGTCCATAGAGTTTCCAAAGTGCCTGGCAGTTTTGAACTACTGACTTTTTGGTTAGCAGATGTAGCACTTAACACACAGTTTGAGGATGCCAGGATTCATTTGTTCACTGTCTTTCACTCTGTAATCTACTAGTGTCAGATCTCATCTGTTTCCAGGAGGAGGGATGAGAATCACCATCTAAAGCTGACTCCTACAAGGCAGAGGTCAGACATATCTCTACTCTCCCAGCTTTTTAACCATGTCTGATACCAGCTGTCCTCCCCGCAGTATTTTCTACTTGTCTGCTGGGTTTGAGAATTAGTCGCAGTAGCCACACATAACACATAGACCATACTAACAATGATGAGGTTTACTGGGGAAGTAACAGGCGAAGACGAGTCCTGGTGGTACAGTGGTTAAATATTCAGCTATTAACCAAAAGGTATGTGGTTTGAATTCACTAGCTGCTCTGTAGGAGAAAGATGTAGGTCTGCTTCCATAAAGATTGCAGTCTTGGAAACCCTGTGGGAAAGTTCTACTCTGTCCTATAAAGTTGCTGTGAGTGGGAATTGACTCAGTGATGATGAGTTTGTTAACAGGTTACAAGTAGGGATCAGCATCAACTTGGATGTAACACAGTATAACTCAGGAGACAGGATACAGTTCCTTCATCAGGATATCTTCCAACCAAGGCAGCTCTCAGCTTCTTATCTTGGCCATGCCCACAGGCAGGTGGCCCTTTTCATGACCGTGTCAGCTGATAGATCCTTCTCTGGGCCTCCTACAGGACTGGGAGAGGCAGATTAGATGATAAGCGAGGCAAATGTGCTTACCTTGCTTATCAGATCGTGTTCAGTGAACAATGTCACATTTTTTCATCACGTCAAAGATTCTGCCTTTGGTTATGGCTGGCATCTGTGCCTCCCTCTCAGCCCTAAAGTACATTCCTACAGAGTTGAAGCCTCTTTTCAAGTTTATGTGCCATAACAGGGACAGATGACCCAGTAAGCAAGGTAAACACAGCCGTTCTTGTGCTTACTCACTAATCTGTATTGAACAATTTCCTGTGGGTTTCACTACATCTTTGAATATAAGTAAGTCTGTGCTTACCTTGCTTATTGGCTAAACTACCCCTGCGGGGTACGGGCAAAGGTTACAGCTTACAGCTCTTTAGCTCCACTGATAAGTGCCCAGAGTCACTCTACTTTGCCAGCAACCCTCTTTCCCAAAGTGCTCAGCTCTCTCTGGTTTTGTGAGCCAGCAAGCCCACCATAGCCACCTTATACTGGTCCCCTGGTTCCTGCCTCCCGTACTGGTACTGCTCTTTTTCCGCCACCAGGCTGTGCTGTGGTTGCTACCAGTTTTTGCCATCTTCAGTGTTACAGCTTTCTCTTCTGGATCACGGAGGTTCTCAGCACAGAGACTCTTGGTCCAAAGGGCATACTTTACTCTGACTCTCTTTGATAGTAGTCAAGTCCCCCTCAACCTCTATGGAATTGGTTCGTACATTAAATTTCAAGGCATGGTCCTCCTAGCCAGACTACAAACTGACTAATCCTCTTGGTAGATCACCATCACTCAATTTAAATAGTAACTCACCAATTCCTGCGAGGTCATTTAATCCTATTGGGTGGTTTTACATGCCCTATTTACATAGTAGACTAACCAATTCCTTTGTAGGCTAGCTAATCATCACTGCAGAATTATAAACCCAAGGTCAGAAAGACCATTTATAAAGACAAGCTCATGGAACTGTATTCTCTCTTACTCATGCTCTCACTAATTGGCTGTGTGGCCTACCTGAGGCAGAGGGCAGTGAAAGATGGTTGAGCTGCCGATGAGATCTCTTAACCAAAAAAAAAAAAAAAAAACCCCAAACAAATCCACTGTTGTCAAGTTAGTTCTGACTCATAGTAACCTTACGGAACAGAGTAGAACTACCCCATAGAGCTTCCAAGAAGTACCCAAAGGATTTGGACTGCTGACCTTTTGATTAGCAGCTGTAGCACTTAACCACTACACCACCACAGTTTCCACGAGATATCTTAAGTACACAGTATTTGCTAAAGAAAAACACTTTATCATGCCTGCTACTTAACAATGTAAATATGCCTCAGTGTACATGAGCTCATGCACGTGTGTATTAGTTTGCACATGCATCTTGTCATCCATTTGGAGTGAGTCACCATTAACAATATTATCAGAATTATAAAATGTGTGCGTAATAAAAAAAAAAAAGAACTTCTAATAAGACCATTGCCCCTAGGGTCGCCGTGAGTCGGATCCAACTCGACGGCACTTGGCTGGCAATAAGATCATTATTTTCTTAATGTAACTATCCGACTCGACGGCACTTGGCTTTGGCTTACTTACTAATGAAGATAATGATGGCTATATCTTAACCCAAAGAGGTATGTAAGAGTAATTAAATGAGTTTGTCAGGTTGTCCTCATCTCAAGGACTGCTGTCTTTAAACAGAGTGATACCACCACCTGTTTCTGGATTGTGGGCTGAGAGAGTAATAAGGGATGAAGTTGGGATTTCCCATTTGCTGTACCTTAAACCCAGACATTCTCTTGACCAATCACAAATATAAAACCATCTGGATTTCCTATCATACCTCCTTTTCACACCTGGAGATTTGGAATAGGACTTTGACCAATTTCTTTCTGAACTGCCTCATAAAATGAAAGGACAAACAGTATTCTTTTTTTAAATTGTGAATGGTAAAAGTGACATTCCTAACTGTTGATACTGCTTTTAGAATTGTTGATCTTAGCCTCTTAAGAATTTTCACAAGTTCTTTTTTTTTTTGAAAAAAAAAAGGCAAACAACATTTCCACTAGGCTGTTCATGTTTAAAAATGTCAGAGCCAAGATTAAATCCATGATTGAGCATAGTCCCCAGCACAATGTGCTAGATATTCAACTTTAATTAAATATTTACATGGTTAGGGTTTGCTTTCTCTTAGGGAGGCCAATATCACCTATGCTGTGTGAGCTGAAGTACTTCGGAAAACATGGTGGCGTGGTGGTTAACAGCTAAGACTTCTGACCAAAAAGTTAGCAGTTCAAATCCACCATGCACTTCTGCTCTGTCCTGTTGGGTCATGGCCTGTTGGAATCAGCTTGACAGCAGTGAGTTTAAAAGTAGTGTTTTATTCTGCATGCTTACCAAGTAGGCCATTTCCACAGACCTATCTGTCTCCACACAACGGGTTTTGTTTTTCCATCTGCCTCCATCTGTCTTGGTATCAAGCCCAACTGCAGATCTAAGAGCTGCCTGAGAACAATGTGGCAGGCCCCGAGTTTCCTTTCCTCATTAGTCACTCCTCAAGCAGCAATTTGCCGACTTTTACTGTTTCCTAATTTTTGAGAGAACAGACAGACCAAGGTTTTAAGCTTTGGTTTCTTTCTAGATTCTATCAGTTTCCTCAAACACAGTAATCTCTTCTGTTAGTCCCTGATGTGCTGCTGGGAATTACTGGGCCCCAGTGACCAGCTGCTTCCTCTCCTGCTGAGCTGAATGCTCTTAGAGAGCAGAAAGCTAACACCTTTAAGGATACATACTTGGAGACCCTTTGGCACATGACGACAGTGTAGAATAAGAAGCTCTCATTGCTTTCTTTCTTGGCCTGAGTCAAAGGGACCTGGTCGCTTAAGTATCACATATTTCTAGTTCTTTTTTAGTTCAGATGAAGGAGCAGGTGCAATCTTGCTGCAAAATACATCTGACCGTTAGTGGGATCATGTAGTTGACTTACTCTGCCCTGACAAGGGAAGGTCTTTTTAACAGTTATCACTGAAGGTTAAGCTTCTGGGCACATAGAGACAGTTATATACAAGGTTTGGACCATTCTTTTGGCACCACTGTAGCACTACTAATGCATGTGAGTCAGTAAACTTTCATCTGGTTGAGAACGTGGTATCTGAAAAATTGCTGCCTCCTAGGCAGGTTTACTTCCTCCTTTCTTTTTCAAGCTTCAGAGTAAGTAACTCAGTGAGAAACTGGAACTTGATGTGGGGAAAGAGGCTGGGTGGAGGAACCGTCATGTTATTAAGTTATTGCAGATACAGTGGCTGGTGATTTCACACGTACGCATTCCACAGTACAGGAAGCTTACACATAGAAGAAAACTATACCCTGCTGGCCCCTCACCACCAAACTTTCCATTGCCTACCTTGAAAACCTGGGCTTCCAAACTGCTTGCTTGCTTTATCATGTCAATTATTTTTCTGGAGTAAGTTGAGAATATGGTCACTTGAATTTTTAGAAGAAAATAATCTGTATGAATCTTGCAAATCTAAAGGACAGAAGAGAATTTTTTTCTAGTCACTTGCAGATTACAGTATGTTCCTCCTTTTCTCCACAATGCTTCCTTTGAGATGATGCCCCCCAACCCACCCCTTTTAATGAAACCCAAATAATCTTGCCAGTAGGGTCATGGAAAATTTTACCAATCCCATTTGTTCACAGTTGCCTGTCCCTTCTCATTTCTTTTCCTTATTTACATATAAATTTTTATTTACTGAATTTATTGTTACATTACAAGGATAATCTCTAAGATACTTTAAAAATAGTATGTAATCTAAAGATATATATATACCATCAACAAGATGGATTGACACAGTGGCTGCATCAATGGGCTCAAGCATAACTGTGATTGTGAGGACTGGGCAGTGCTTGGTTCTATGGTACCTAAGAGTCGCAATGACTTGGAACTGACTTGATGGCATCTGACAATGACAAAGGTATGTAGATTAAAAAACTCACACGTGCCCCTCCCATGCCACGTTCCTCCTCATAGTAATCTCTATTAACATTTTCATGAGTGTGCTTCTAACTACATTTAGTTTTTACTTGGTTGTTTAGCCAGAGTTAGGGTTTCCAAGGATCCTTGACATGGGATGCATAAATAGCACGGGGAGATAGAGAACACAAAGAAATGGAGACAATGTATTATTAGTTGCTCCAATTTATAAAGACCCCACTTAGAATAGAAAGAAACATTGCCTGGCTATCCATCATATTTATAATTGTTGGTCTGCTCAAGTCCATTGCTTTAGTCCCTGTAGCCACCTGTGAAGATGGCTTGGGTAATGACTTCCTGAACCAACCAAAGCCTCTCTCTTAGGGAGTTTAAACTTGAGACAGAGAAGGAGAGAGGAAAGAGAGGAAAGTAGACCAACAGATAAATTGAAGGTACCTAAGTGTCAGCTCAGAAATGGAGAGATTAGAAAGAGTTGGTAGCAGAAATGATAAGACTATAGCTGACTTTAATAAGTAGGGGTCATGAGGAAAGGTATAAGAAGGTAGCAAGAGGAGGATTTATGAGATGCAAGCAGAGAAAGGAAGTGAACGTGGAAGATGAACCTGGAGAAAGGCAGGAGAAACTGTTGGATTTTTTTTCTGAAAGATATTCTAATCCTCCAGGCAGCATTTGTAGCCCTGGAGACCACCATTTACTTCATTCCCTCAACCTTTTCCCTGCCCACCCCCTGCAAGAAAATCCACTGTCGTTGAGTTGGATTTGACTCATAGTGACCCTACAGGTCAGGGTAGAACTGCCCCACAGAGTGTCCTAGGAGCACCTGGTAGGTTTGAACTACCAACCTTTTGGTTAACAGACATAGCACTTAACCCACTTAGAATAGAAAGAAACATTGCCTGGCTCTCCATCATATTTATGCCACCAGGGTTTCCAAGCTGCCAAATTTCCTCACAACTGAAACCCTTACCCTGAGGTAAATGAGTAGATCTCCATATTTTCAATCTGAAAAATCGCCATTTGTGAAAAAAGCAGATTGTTTAGATATGATTACTGATATCTCTTCATTGCTGTTTGAGAGAGACTTCACAGGAAGACATATTGATGACCTGAGAGACTTCTCACGGTGGCAAGTGCTCTGCTGGTACCAACACAATTCAAGGTCTTGTTGTCTACATCTTAGTTCTAGAGACGTGATTTCCTCTATGCAGCCAGTGTTGATTTATACCAGTTGGAGATTTATAGATAATCCAGTGCGTTGATTTACAATGTGAGGTAGAACTTTGCAGAGATAGAATTTCTGTCTATGGTTTTTGATATTATTGAACATCTTGTCCATCGTACGGAGTCTTCGTCCATTCTGCTGAGTGTTACGTCTTGTTTTGGCCCCGTGTATTCTTTGTGGTTTTCCAGTCGTCTGTCTTTATCTCACCTCCTTGCCCTCCATGGAAATAGTTTCCTCTGCCTTGGTTCTTCTCTGTTCAGCTAACTTTTATCAGTATAGTTACCACTCTAACACCTTCCCGGATTTTCAACTCTCTGTGGGATAAAAACAAGAACAAAAAACCAAACCCACTGCCATTGAGTTGCATCTGACTTATAGCAACCCTACAGGACAGAGTGAGACTCTTCATAGAGTTCCATGGAGCACCTGGTAGATTTAGTTGCTGACCTTTTGGTTAGCGGACGTAGCACCGAACACTATGCCACCAGGGTTTCCCTCTGTGGAATACTTTCACCTAAAAGCCTCACCAACATCTCAGATTCAAGGTGCTTAAAGTGAAAATTATTATCTTTCCCCTAAAAGTCATTCCTCCTGTGTTTCTTCTGTCTCTCTGAAAATGGAACATCAGTAAAACCAGGCCCAAAGCTCAGATTTTTTATTTACTTCTGTTTTTTTTCTTTTATAGTTTTCATTGCAGTCTTAGCAATTCTACATCTGTAATACCAATTTCATCCATTCCCTTTTGTACGTATTAACTAATGTTGCATAACAAATTAATGCCAAATTTTAGCAGCTTAAAACAATAAGTATTTCCTAGTTTACACAGCACTTGAGCATCATGAATGTGGGCATGGATCAGCTTAGCTGGTCTGGTGTAAGGTTGCAAGCAAGCTGTCAGCCAGGGCTGCAGCTATCTGAAAGCTTGACTCGGGCTGGAGAATGCTTCTAAGATGGTTTTTGGCAGGCCTCAGTTTCTTGCTAGCTGTTGGTTGGAGACTTCCCTTCCTCACGTGTGGGTCTCTTCATTGGACTACTCAGCCCGGGAAAAGAAATGAGACAGAGACAGAGAAAACACTCAAGATGGAAGCTGTAGTCTCTTTATACTCTAACCTTGGAAATCACACATCATTACCTATGTCATACACTGTCAGAAGTAAATCTGTAAGTTCAGTCCTTACTCAAGGAGAGGGAAAGTAAGCTCCACCTCTTGACCGAAGGAGTGCCAAAGAATTTGTGGACGTGCTTTTAAAACCATTATCCTTACACCTCCTTTTACGGCCATGGCCTAATTTAGGTGCCATCACTCCTCGTCACGATTTTTTCTTAGGATAAAGACCAGTATGCTTAGCATGGTCTACAAGGTCCCCATTTCGGTTTCTGCACAGCCACTTGACTGCTTTCTATTTACCTGCCAGTCTGCCTTTCTCTGTTTTTGTGTCTCTTTCCCTCTCTGTCCAGAGTTTCCACTCCCCTAGAGAAAGGCTTTGCTCGGTCACTATCCGGTGTTGCTCCGGGCTACTTCCCAGGTGGCTGAAGAGCCTGTGGACAGCCACCTTTCGGTCAGGTAACGGTTTCTGGCTCCAGAGAGCAACTCCAGAGTCTCCACACTTTCTCTGCTACTGCACCGTTCCTCTTTGAGGATAGCAAAGTTTCATCTTAATTCACCCTTATATCTCCGATAGAGCTCTACACACAGTAGGTACTGAGATAATGCTTAATAACCTAATGAAGAGAAGCCAGTGGATCAGGCAGAAAATGATAAAGTTCTGCCTCTAAGCATGACTTACAAAAGCCAATCTCATGTTTTCGCTTTGGTCACAAATCCTTACTCATTCCTTCCTGGCCTGAAGAGTCTAGTCTGAATTACCTAGTCCAGTGTTCCATGTTCATGGATCAGAGGCATTCTGGAGCAATTTAGTTGTTCAGTTTTCTCCTTTCCTGTGATCTGTTTTTTCCTACCAGAACATTTTCCCTTTCTGTGTAGGTTTGCCAGATATATAAACAAAAAGAAAGGAACATACTTATATTTGAATATCAAATAACTTATTATTATTATTATTTTTTGCTTAAGTATGTTATAAATCTTGTATGGGACCTACTTGTACTAAAATATTATTAATTATTTATCTAAAATTCATCCGACTCATGGCGACTGTTGCCATGAGTTGGATCTGACTCGACGGCACTTGGCTCGCTATCTAAAATTCAAACGTAACTGGACATCCTGTATTTTATCTGGCAGCCCCCGTCCTCTGGTTTGAAGGCCCAGAATCCTCAGGTTCTCCTGGCTGCAGTTGCAGGGTAATGACCTCATCTGTGGCACTTCATAGGGATTTCAGGCTGTGGTATTGTTCTGCCCCATTCAAACATTATCTGCTGTGACCACGTTATTCACCATTCTCAGGAGAGAGAATGCCAAAGAGTACATTATTCACCATTCTAGGAACAGAGAATGCCAGACAGTACAAATTCAAGGTCCTCTCTGAAGCTGACCTTCTCCAAAGGGTAGAGATGGCCGGAGCAAGATTAGCATCTAAATGGAAAGGATCTAACAGTAGAATAACTGGACACACATACTACTTTGCAAATATTGGAGCCGAACCAACTCTATGAGTACTCTGCACTGGATAGAATGTCTTTAGGTACCTAAACCACACCATCACAAGCACATTTGTGCACCTAAAGGGGAGCATCATGGGCACATAGTAAGTGCTCAGTTATGCAGTTGAATAAATAAGCCCTTAATTTCACTTATTAATTTCAGCTTTGAATGTTTAAGGGCTTTACCAATGTAAGGAGAGCCTGGTGGTGTAGCGGTTAAGTGCTATGACTGCTAACCAAAAGGTCAGCAGTTCAAATTCACCAGGCACTCCTTGGAAACACTACAGGGCAGTTCTACAGTGTCCTGTAGAGTCACTATGAAACAGAATCAACTTGATGGTAACAGGTTTATTTTGGTTTTTTATTTTTACTAGAATAGAATGAGTTTTCACAGACCAATAAAAATGAGACTGTGTGTGTATATATATGTGTATATATATATATGCTACTATATATATATACACATGTGTACTATATATACATATATACCACATGTGTAGTATACTACATATATGTATATGTAGTATATATGTATATAAACACATATAGTACACATATGTATATAGTAGTATATGCACACACTACATATGTGTATATGTATACATATGTGTAGTATATGTGTGTGTGTATATATACATATATAGCACATATATGTATATATATATATAAGGAAAATGCATGTTCCTAGTGCTGGTCTTTTGAGAGATATTGAAACAGGAGGGAAGTTTCAGACGTCCTGATTTTAAAACAGGGAAGTTAAAATAGACAGCAAATATTTAATTCTTTTTGTAAAACGGACTTGTCTTTTCTCCTGTCTTAAAAATTCCTGACCCCAGCAGGAAGTCACACATTTAACTGACAGGGGCCACAGAAATAATGCCTTTACAGTTTTCACAGCTTTTTAGCAACATCAAAACAGATAAGGAGCCAGTGGAAGACCCAGGTGCCAATCAAGACCTCCAGTTAAAAGCAGTCTAGATCCTTGTTCCTGATATCTATCTTCAAAGGATCCCAGAGTCCCCCAAACTGATACCCTTCTTCACCCCTAATCAATCATATTGTTTCCCTGGTGCTGGCACCAATACCTGTATTTACATTTTGCATGCAACCCTGGTCCCTTATATACCTAACCCCACCTGATGATTTTTGAGCAGGATCTTGATGGAGAAAATCCTCCCTACTCCCTGTGTCTGCCAGTGCATAGTAATAAACTTATTTTTGATCACTCACCCTGAAAGCTGTCTCAGAGACTGGCTTTTTGGGACAGGTAACAATGGATGACTGTAGATTTCCTTTTTCCAAGGACAAGTTCCACTGAGCTGGCTTGGTGACTAGTGGCGTGTTTTCCTTTTCATGTTTTTAATTTTTTATTATGAATGTTTTCAAATAGTATGAAGAGACAAGTATAGTCCACTCCCAGTAAAAATTACCTAATAGAAAAATTAACATTTCACCATTGCTGCTTCCTGTAATTTTTTGCTGAATTATTTTAATTTAAATCATAGATGTAATGACATTTCACTCTTAAATACTCTGTGAGACTGAGGACAGTTTCTTGTACAACCACCATACTATTTTTTTACCTGAAAATGAACAATAATTTTTAAATATCTAGTATTTAGAGTCCCTGAGTGGTACAAGTGGTTAACATGCTCCACTGCTAACTGAAAGGTTGAAGGTTTGATTCCACTCAGAGACTTCTGAGAAGAAAGGTGTAGAGAACTACTTCTGAAAAATAAGTCATTTGAGAGCTTTGTGGAGCATAGTTCTATTCTAGTATGGGTAGAGTTGCCATGAATTGGAATCCACTTGACAGTGACTGGTAGTGGAATACTTAGCCTGCATTTTACTTCTCCTGTGTTTCCAAAATAGCTACTCACAACTTATTTAAATCAGGATTTAAACCAGGTCCACATACTGTATTTGGTGATTATGCTCATGATTACCTGAACATCAGTTGTAGCTTTGGACCAGTATCACTTATAGCATGGTCCCAGGGATGCAGGTCTGATGGAGTTTAGGGCACACCCAGTCTGAGAACCTCTAAAAGATTACTGGTTCAGAATTTTTCTTGCTCTAGGGACAAGCTAAGATGACCCAGATATTTCTTCTCCAGCCTTTCCATTGGTGCAATCTGGCCTGAGTTTTCACTCCCTTGTGCTTTGTCAGCTGTGCTGATGGCCTTCTCACATGAGGGCTGTCATGGATTGAATTGTATTTCCCCTCAAAATATGTGTAGCCATGTGGTTGGGCCATGATTCTCAATATCTTGCAACTGTCCTCTGTTTTGTGGTTTTTCCTATGCTGTATGTTAAAGGATTAGGGTGGGACTATAAATCTCTTTATAAGATCACCTCCCTGCTCCACTGTAAAATAAGTTCCCTGGAGTTTGCCTTGCCCCACCCTTAATCCTTTCATTCTGCAAGAGATAAAAGGAAAGAGAAGCAGGCAGAGAACTGGGAACCTCCTACCATCAAGAAAGCAGCATGGGGAGAAGAGCACATCCTTCAGACCTGAGGTTCCTGTGCCAAGATGCTCCCTGGACAAAGACTGATGCAATACTGTACTTTCTTCCAGAGCTGACAAGGGGGAGAACCTTCCCCTGGAGCAGACATCCTGAATTTGGACTTGTAGCCAACAGACCGTGTAAGAATAAACCTTCCTTTGTTAAAGCCATCCACTTTGTGGTATTTCTGTTAGAGCAGCCCTAGCTGACTAAAACAAGGGCCTTCCTGCTTTTTTATCTTGCTGCCTAGATTCTGTAGTGCCCACCCTCTCTAATATACATACGCCACTTCCCTAATAAATTCCTACTCATACTTCAAGAATTAATGCAAATGCTTCCTCCTTAGACAACCATGCCCTGGCTGTCCCAACCCCATACCCAGACTAGGCCAGAGACACTTGTTAAATTTTCTCTTTGCATCGGTACCTTTCTTCTAGAGCACTCACCCAACTGCGGTTAAATAAACAATCCTTTATGGAATTATGCTTTTACTGTGTCTACACCCCATGAGGAAAAGAGCCATGGCCATCATGTCCACTGTCTCCCAGCATCTAGTGGGTGGCCTCACAAACATAGGAGCTCAATAGAGGTCGATAGGGAACTACTCAAGTTTCTGAGGAGCTTTAAGAAGGGGATTGGCAGGGCAAGCTGGATTTGCTAGAGCTTTCTCTGAGTCTGGACAAGCAGCTCTGGGGAACAGTCAGAGACAGATGGCTTTTGGATAAGAAAAAGGAAGTTCATGGAGGAATTGAACAATTTGCTCTATAGCATCAACTTGGCTAAGGAGTGTCTCTACTTTCTTTACAGTCCCTCCCGAGATGTAGAAATTTCTCAGATGTACTTGTTCTTGGTAACACATCACAGGGAAAGGCCATGAGCTATCTGGCTTCCAAAGTTTCTTTTTTTTTCAATGAGAAGCTGAGAAACTGCAGTTAAAGGAAGACGAAGCTTTACATTCCACACACCCCTGAAAATTTCTAGACTCAACACAACAAAAATCCATTATAAAGCAATGTTAATTTTCTCTAGAATTTCACTAAATAACTTCCTATAGCGATCTCGGCAGTTCCTTCCATAATGTTCTCAACGAATATGCCAGAGCCACTTAAGCACAGCAGTTCCCTCGCAGTGGCACAGCCCACGGGCACTGTTGACATGCATCAGTGCTATTTAGACCTTAGCTGTAAATTACTGCATAAAGGTTAATTGAACTGAGCCAAGTTTTAGGGAAGGCCTTATGTATCACATTAGCTCGTGTATTGGTGGGATGGTAATACAAATAAACACTGGAAAGAACAGAGGTGTGGCAGGGATAAGAGAGCAAAGTTTTTTGAATGTCACGGGAAGTCACTATCAATGGAATAGCAGGGCAGCAATGATCATTTCCAGGGAACTCGTCTCTTTCTTTCTCTTTTATTGTGTTTAGATGAAAGTTTACAGAATAAGCTAGCTTCTCAATAAACAGTGCACATCTTGTTTTATGGCATTGGTTAACAACTCTATGACATGTCAGTATTCTCTTTCCTTGACCTTTGGTTAAGTGTTGCCAGCTTTCCTGTCCCCTTCTGCCTTCTAGTCCTTGTGCCTGGGCTAATGTACCCCTTTAGTCTCATAGGTCTGTCTAATCTTTGGCTAAAGGGTGACTTGAGATTGACTTTATTACTGACCTAGAAGGGTGTCCGGGAGCCATACTCTCAGGACTCCTCCAGTCTCTGGCAGGTCAGTAAGTTTGATCTTTTGTGTGTGTGTGTGAGAGAGAGAGAGTTAGAGTTTTGTTCTATATTTTTCTTCTGTTCTGTCTGGGACCCTCTCTTATGATCCCTGTCAGAACAGTAAATATGGTAGCCGGGCACAGTCTAGCTGCACTGGACTCAGTCTGGTAGAGGTCATTGTCACAGGGTCCATCAGTCTTTTGGACTAATCTTTGCTTTGCATCAGTTTTCTTCATCCTCTGTTGCTCTCAAAGGGCTGAGACCAGTAGAGTATCTTAGATGGCCACTCCCAGGCTTTAAGATCTCAAATGCTACTCCCCAGAGTAGAATTTAGAATACTTTCTTTATAAACTATGTTATGCCAGGTGACCTGGATACTCTCCAAGACTATGGTCCCCACAGCCCTCAGTCTAGCAATTTAGTCCTTTAGGGAATTTGAATTTGTCTCTGGAGCTTCCATGACTTTGCCTTGTACAAGTTGTGCGGGCTTCCCCAGAAGTGTGTAGCGTGTACTGACTTACCCTTCATCAAAGTGACCCCTTATCTGTTGTCTTGTTTAGCATTTTCCCATTCCCACTACTCCCTTCCATTGTAATCATTAAAGGTTCTTTTTGTGCATAAAACTTTTCATAAATTTTTACAGTAATGGTCTCATATGATATTTGTCCTTTTGCGATTGACTTATTTTACTCAACACAATGTCCTCCAGATTTATCCATCTTATGAGATGCTTCATAGATTCATCATTGTTCTTTATCGTTGCATAGTACTCCATTATCTGTGTGCATCATAGTTTGCCTAATCCATTTATCTATTGATGGGTGCCTCGGTTGTTTCCATATTTTTTCTATTGTGAAGAATGCTGCAGTGAACATGGATGTGCACATATCTTTTTTAGTGATGACTGTCATTTCTCTAGGATACATTCCTAGGAGTAGGATTGTTGGATCATATGGTATTTCTATTTCTAGCTTTCTAAGGCAGCATCAAATCATTTTCCAAAATTGTTGTATTATTTTGCATTTCCACCAACAGTGCATAAGAGTTCAACCTCCCCACACCCTCTCCAACATTTGTTATTTTCTGTGTTTTTTTTTGAGTGCGAGCAATGACAGATTTAGGTGGTATCTTGTTGTGGTTTTGATTTGCATTTTTATAATGGCTAGTGACCGTGAGCATTTCTTTATGTGTCTGTTAACCACTTTAATGTCTTCTTTGATGAATGTTCTGTTCCCTTGCCCATTTTTAAATTGGATTGTCTTTTTGTTGTAGAAGTGCTTGACTTTCCTGTAGATTTCAAAGACTGGAACTTTGTCTAATTTGTAGTAGTCCAGGGCAATTTTTTATTCCAGCAGCAGCAGAAAGTTTACTTTCTGACCATTTGTTTCCTGTTGTCCTTTGGGCCTTTCATTGGTAAAATCAAAACAGACAAACCAAACCGCTTTGCCACACAGTCAGTTCTAACCCTATAGACCCTGTAAGACAGAGTAGGACTGCTGCATAGGGTTTCCAAAGAGAAGCTGATGGGTTTGAACTGATAATCTTTTGGTTAACAGCCAAATTCTTAACCAATGTGCCATCAGGGCCTCACTGGTAAAGCAATCACCTTATAATGCCTATTGAATTAGCATCAAGATTTTCTTTTGGTGCTGATGAGGTCTACCTGCTGAAAGAGTAACAGTGATAATGTTAGAGAAGCCTTCTATTCCCCAGTTTCTAAATGTCCAGTGGCCTCTTGAAGTGAGAAAAGGCATATCTGCCTCATCTCCTACTCATATATGGTCAAAATGGTTTATTTAGCAGCCCCTTGCATGCTTATTTAGCAGCCCCATTCACCGTTCATCTACCATTTCATCTTACTGTTGTGGCTTGCATGTCCCCATGCTACCAGAAGCTATACCACTGGTATTTCAAATACCAGCAGGGCCAACCATACTTGAAAGTGGAGGCTCCAGATTAAGATGGACTAGGAAGAAAGGCCAGGTGATCTACTTCTAAAAAAAAAATTGGCCGGTGAAAACCTTATGCATAGCAATACAACACTGTCTGATACAGTGACAGAGGGTAAGCCTCTCAGGTCGGGAAGCACTCAAAATACTGCTGACGAAAGCTGCCTCTTCAAAGTAGAGTTGAACTTAATGAGGTAGATGGAGTCAAGCTTTTGGGACCTTCATGTGCTGTTGTGACATGACTAAAATGAGAAGAAATGACTGCAAACATCCAGTAATAATCAGAATTTGGAATGTAGGAAGTATAAATCTAGGAAAATTGTGAAATGGATCAACATTCTAGGCATTAGTGAGCTTAAGTGGACTGGTGCTGGCCATTTTGAATTAGAGAATCGTATGGTCTATTATGCAGGAAATGCTGAATTAAAGTGGAATGGGGTCACATGCACTATTAAAAACATTTCGAGATCTTTCCTGAAGTACAGTGTTGTCACTGACAGGATAATGTCCACTTACCTCTGAGAAAAACCAGTTAACAAGACTGTTATTCAAATTTATGCACTAACCACTAAGGCCAAAGATGAAGAAATTGAAGATTTTTACCAACTTCTACAGGCTGAAATTGGTTGAACACGCCATTGTGATGCATTGATAATTACTGGTGATCAGAATGTAAAAGTTGGAAACAAAGAAGAAGTATTGGTAGTTGGAAAATATGGTCTTGGAGACAGAAATAATTCTGGAGGTTGCAAGATAGAATTTTGCAAGATGGATTACTTATTCATTGCAAATACCTTTTTTCAACAACATAAATGGCAACTATACACATGGACCTCAGTAGATGGAACACACAATAATCAAATCTGTGGAAGGAGACAGAACCAAAGCTCAATATGATCAGTCAGAACAGGATCAGGGGCTGACTGTGGAACAATCAATTTCTCATGTGCAAGTTCAAGCTGCAGCTGAAGAAAATTTAAACAAGGTCATGAGAACCAAAGTATGACCTTTAGTTTACAACATCTGAATTAAGAGACCATCTCAAGGATAGATCTGATGCATTGAACGCTAATGGCTGAAGGTGAGATGAGTTGTGGAATAACATCAAGTATAATATACATGAAGAAAGCAAAAGATTATTAAAAAGACAAGAAAACACCAAAATGGATGTCAGGAGAGATGCTCAAATTTGCTATAGAACTTAGAGTAGCTACAGTGAATAGAAGAAATAACGAAGCAAAGAGATGAACGGAAGATTTCAATAGGTGGCTCAAGAGGAGAAAGTAAAGTATTACAATGAAATATGCAAAGACCTGGAGTTAGAAAACCAAAAGAGAAGAACATGCTTGTCATTTTTCAGGTTGGAAGAAATCAAGGAAAAATTCAAGACTCAAGTGGCAAAATATTGAACTATGTAGGAAGCATCAAAAGGAGATGGAAGGAATAACAGAGTCTGTATACCAAAAAGAACTGGTTGATGATCATTTCAGGAGGTAGCTTATGATTAAGAACAGAAGGTACTGAAGGGAGAAATCCAAGCTTCACTGAAGGCAATGGCAGAAACAAGGCTCTATGAACTGACAGAATGCCACAGAGAAGTTTCAGTGAAGGAATGCAGCGCTGGAAGTGCTCCTTTGTCGATGGCAAGAAATTTGGAAGACGGCTACCTGGCCAACTGACAGGAAGAGATCCATATTTGTGCCCATTCCAAAGAAAAGTCATCCAATAGAATGTGGAAATGATCGAACAATATCATGAACATCACATGCAAGTAACATTTTGCTGAAGGTAATTCAAAAACAGTGCAATAGAACATTGACAGGAAGCTGTCAGAAACTCAGGCCAATTCAGAAGCGGATATGAAATAAGGGGTGTCATACTGTTGTCAGATGTTTTTGTGTGAAAGCAGAGAATACCAGAAAGATGTTTAATTGTGCTTTATTGACTATGAAAGGATATTCAGTTGTGTGGATCATAACACGTCACAGGTAACATTAAGAAGAATGGAAATTCCAAAACACTTCGTGGTGCTTATGTGAAAGCTCTGTATAGAAAAGGAAGCATGTTCAAGCAGAATAAGGGTATTGAGTAGTTTACAATCAGAAAAAGTGTGTGTTAAGGTTATATCCTTTTACCATAGTCTGTATGCTCAGCAAATAATCTGACACACTGGGCTATATGAAGAAGAATCTGGCACCAAGATTGGAGGAAGACTCTTCAGCAACATGCGATATGTGGATGACATAAACTTGCATGCAGAGAGAGACAATGACTTGAAGCATATACTAATGAAGATCAAGGACTGTAACCTTTGGCATGCATTACACCTTAATACAAAGAAGACAAAAATCTTCATAACTGGACCAGTAAGCAACATCATGATAAATGGAGAAAAGATTGAAGTTATCCAATACTTGATTTTACTTGGATCCACAGTCAATGCCCACGAAAGTAATATTATGAAATTAAGTGCTGGATTGCACTGGGCAAATCTGCAGCAGACGACCTCTTTAAAGAATTAAAAAAACAGAGACATCACTTTGAGAACTAAGGTGAGTTTAAACAAAGCCATGGTATTTTCAATTGTCTCATATGTGTGTGCAAGTTGGACCAGAGATAAGAAATAAATCCTTTTGAATTATGGCATTGGGCAAGAATATTAAATGTACTATGGGACTGCCAGAAGAATGAACAAATCTGTCTTGGAAGAAGTACAACTAGAGTGCTCCTTAGAAACAAAGATGATAAGACTTCGTCTTGCTTGCCAGCCGGGTTATCAGGGGGATCCAGTTCCTGAAGAAGAACATCATGCTTGGTAAAGTCAGCAAAACAGATGAAGGCTCTTAATAAAATAGATTGGCTCAGTGGATATAAAAGTGGGCGCCACCATGGCAACAATTGTAAGGATGGCACAGGACCCAGCAGAGTTTCATTCTACTGTACATAAGGTACATGAGTGGAAACCAATTTGATGGCACCTAACAACAACAAGCATGTTGGTTATATTTCTGATCTGCTTTTGAACAACTCTTAGAAACTTAAAACTTTCCAATGTCCATCATTCTCTAAAAGGGAACTTGACAGGTACATGGCTGAATGTGAAATGACTACAACTCTTTTCATAGTCACTCTGATAATTTACATGGGAAAGCAAGTGCACAAGGTTGGTAGCTTAGGCTATGCTTTTCTCAATTTGTCACTCTCTAGTTCAGAAGATGTCCACCATACCCAGTTCCCAAATCTTACTGATTTAAAGATCTTAGTGGAGTCACATGCTTTTAGAAAATTATCACGTCAGCCAAACGGATTCAAAAGATGAGAAATGGTCAACCTATAACTTTAAGACTGGTTACAGTAGCATTCCACCTGATCTCACTCAGTGCCTGGTGTCAGGTCTCACAGGCTGGCAGGGCCAATGTCCACCTGTAACAGGTCCGAACTAATTCCGTAGATTCCATCCGTGCAAATGTGGGCTATGGCTCTGGGAGATGGAAGAACCGGCAGGACCTGCCAAACTTTCTAGGTGTTACTTCAGCCACCACCGTCTTGTAGTGCCCTGAAGAAGGGAGCGTTGCCTAACAGCTCAGAGAACAGGCTGTAGGAGGGTAATGACTGGATCTGTGGAGCAGCAGAACCACTGTACGGGACTAACACCCTCACACACTTAGGAAAGATGTTCTGGGCTGGTCAGAATCTCAGGGTTCAATTTCACCACTAAAAGAGAATGCTATGGCTTTCCTGTTTGCTGTTTTTAGACCAGAAAAAACAAACAAACCAACAAACATACTGTAAGATTGAGGTAGGGCGACACTGAAGCCGAGTTTGTTATTTTACTATGAACCCCTAAACCGGGAGTAAATGCAGAAATTGTCATACTCTTGCTAGTTATTATTCTCTTGAAGTCAGGTCTGTGTCTAGAATAATTTAATAATTCTGACCCAGGAAGATGCAAGTTATCTGACAAAAGTTTACCTTTTACCCCAAACATTTTGGTTTCTCTGAACTCATTTGAGATCTGGCATCTTTGAATTTAAGTTGGAAAATTTAAAAAATTTTTATATTTTCAGCCTCTGCTACTTCTAAAGATGGAAGGGTTCCTGTCTTAGTTATCAAGTGCTGCTAGCATGGCTTTAACAAAGAGATACTTATTTTCTCACAGTAAACTAGAAAAGTAGACTAGAAGTCCAAATTCAGTACATCAGCTCCAGGGGAATTCTTTCCTTGCTGGCTCTGGAGGAAGGTCCTTGTTCTCAATCTTCCCCTGGACTGAGAGCTGCTGAGACACAGGGGCTCTGGGGCCAAAGGATGTGATCTGCTCCTGGCACGGCTTCTTTCCTGATGGTGTGAGGTCTCTGACCTCTGCTTGCTTCCCTTTCCTTTTACCCCTTGTAGGATAAATGGATAAAAGGTGGTACCAGCCATATTCTAGGGCAACTCCCTTTACAGTGAAGGAGTGATGTGATTTTCGAAGGTTACAGTCCTACCCTAATCTTTGTCAGAATCCAGTCTTGCCCCATTAACCACAGGCCAGCCAAAGCCAAGTGCCGTCAATTTGGATCCAACTCATGGCGACCCTAGGGGCCAGGGTAGAACTGACCCCCAGAGTATTCAAGGAGCGCTGGTGGATTTGAACTGCTGACCTTGATTAAGCACAGGCAGAGATTAGGATTTATAATAGGGACGTCGCACAATGAAGGACAACCACACGATAGGGGAATCATGACCTGAGCAAATGGCTAAAACATTTCTGGGGGGAACTTAACTGAGTCCATGACAGTTCCACTGGCGTAAAGCATCTCCCTCCCTTTCCCGTTCCTTTTGCTTCCTTCTTCTCTCCCTCTTCTACTTTTATTTTTTTGCCTCTGTTTATCTGCTTACCTACCAACCATCTCATTTCAGAGAGATACTTTCTAGTAATCTGGAATTAAACAAATCCATGCTCTCTTTATTTATGATTTTATAGATTTGATATATACCTCTTCTCTGCTTTTGTCTTTCCGTATCTTCCCATAAACTGAAAAGAGCAATCTCAAATCACACTCGCTCCAAAACATTTTTTCTAGCAACTTCTCAGTGTTGATCTCTCCCTTTCCTGATTTTCTGATAATATTAAATTTACAAATTTTATTGTACCTTATGTTAGTTTTCTGTTGCTGCTGTAACAAACTGCCTCAAATTTAGTGGCTTAAAACAGAAATTTATAGTATTACAGTTGTGTGGGTAATAAGCCCAACAAGAGTCTCACTGGGTTAAAATGAAGATGTCAGCAGGTCTCATTCCTTCTGGAGCCTCTGGGACAGAATCCATATCATTGATTTTTCCAGGTTCTTTGGCTCACCTTCCTTGGTTTATGGCAACCTCTCTTCATCTTCACACCCAGCAACATAATAGCCTTCTGACCTGTCCCATTTCTTTCTCTGACTCTTCTGTGACTTCTTCCACTTTTAAGAACATCTGTGATTATACTGAACTCACCCAGATAATCCAAAATAGTCTGGTCAGTTGATTAGTAAATTTAATTACATCTGCACCTTGGATTCCTCTTTGCTGTGTGACCTAACATATTCACAAGTTCCTGAATGAGGGATACAGGCATCTTTAGAGGAGTATCTTTATTCTGTTTACCACATGTATGTACTCTATAAATTTTGTTTCCCATGGATATTTGATCCAAGTAGATTGTGGACTTGTGAAAGGTTAAGTCTGTGATTAAAAGTTCTACTTTGCTGTATTCCTGGTCCTACCTTAAAGCAAAAACCAAACCCACTGCTGCGAGTTGATTCTGACTCACAGCAACTGTATAGGACAGAGCAGAACTGTCTCACAGAGTTGCCGAACTGCCAAACTTTTGATTAGCAGTCATAGCACTAGGGCCTACAAAAATGCCGGAATTTAGTAGGATCTTGGCAAATACCTGCCAAGCTCCCAGTTTCTTTGATTACTTTAGCTGTCCTTCATCTATTTTGTTTTTCCAGAATGTTTCTGTGGATCAACTACCCAAGTGCTGATGCATGACTTTTTACATATCTTGGCTTTTGTTTACTGAGCTACAGAAGGAGTTACTGTGAATGCCTTCCAGAGGGGCTGGCAGTTAGCCTCTTCCCAACTCTATTTTGGTTTTATACTGGGTAAAAATATCAACTTAGACATAGTGGATGTATGTCACAGAAAGAGGATATGAAAAATAGAGGACAAGTGCAGAAGTATCTTAGTGATTTTTCCACAAGCTCTTAGACACAGACAGTTTCTTTCATGTGACCATGGAAGTCAAATTTTAGACCAACCCAGATGCCGACAGGCATTCCTATAAAAAGACTCAGCCACTGAAAAGTCCCAGAACCCCCTTTGTTAGAAACATTGTTTCAAGCAAATTACTAAGAGAACCCTACCACTAACTTGGAATTGGCCAGGAATGTCATGTTGTATCTACAAGACCAAAGAATTTCTTCTAAAGAAGAGCTTAATGATGAAAAGGAGTAGTTTATTTTCACTGATTTCTCTCTTTTTACGTTTTAGCCCAGTTACAAACATAGGTTTAACCATAAGTATCACAGTTCATTATTTAACTAACAACCATTTGTCAGATGATGTATTAGCTCAAGAGCCCCCAAACATTTATTAACTTAAAATATATATATATAGGGCTCATTATGTGCCAAGTATTATTCTAGGTGGCTTAACCACACTAACTTGTTCAGTCCTCATAGCAATCCCAAGAAGAAGATGTTTTTATTATGCCTGTCTTACAGATCGGGAAATGGAGGTTCAGAGAGATTAACTTTTGTAGAGCCCAGATTCTAGAGTTTCTGCTCTTGACCGCTACACCGTGCTGCTCTCCTTTAGCCCTTCCCTGTTGACACAGAGGTTATAGACTGATGAGGAAGATAAAAAATAACCAATAAATGACAAATGTAAGTTGAATTACTGTTTGTTTTATACACTGCTATATCTCCAGTGCCCAAGACAATGCCTGGTATATACATAGGAACTGAATAAATACTTGTGGAATGTTGGTGAAAGACTTCGTGATAAGTCCGATGAAGCAAATGAATTGGATGAGGTGATAAAAGACGTGGAGGGAATCTTCTCAGTATGCGGTGGTGGAGCAGGGCTTCTCTGATGAGGGAACCTTTAAGCTGAAGTCTGAAGGTAACCAGGAAAAGATCATATAAGAATGTTCAGGTAGAGGGACCGGCGTGGTTAGGGACCCTATGGCGGGAGACCCCCAAGTGGCAGAAATGGCAGGAGTGAGCATGCAGGAATGGAATGTGCTCAGGTAGACTTGGAGTGAGAGGAGGTGACAGGTGGACATAAGCTGGGTGATGCAGGGTCTTAACCCGAGAAACTAAACCCATTGCCATTAACTGACCCCATTGGACAGAGTAGAACTGCCCCATGGGGTTTTCAAAACTGTAAATCTCTACAGAAGCAGACTCCATATCTTTCTCCTGCAGAGTTGCTGGGGTGTTTAAACCACCAACCTCTGAGTTAGCAGCTGAACACTTTAACCATTGCACCACCAGATTTTCAGCCCCTCTAAAATTACCTCTGGCAGGATCCTGTTATAGATGCCACAAAAAGATTCAACAGACCCTGCCCTTGGGGAGTTCATAATCTTTCTGGGAAGAGAAGGTGCGTGGTGAAAAGAGGAAAAGTTATCTGAGCCACTATACCTTATTCTTGGGTAAACATCGTTGTTGGTGGCTATTTCTTTCTTTCTTTGTTTTGTTTTAACTGCTTAGAAATCGCTCTGGTATCCTCTTACAATCTTTAGAAGGCTTTGACTCAAATCGGGGACTGGCTGTTGGTTTGTTCACCTTGAAACACGGGAAGATGTGTGGCCAGCCTAACTGTGTGGTTTGACTTTCCTCCACACAACACAGCCCTGACCGATAGTAATTTCAGACGTGTTCTAATAGTTCATGAGGCCAAGTTCACATTTGCAGTATTTTTACAAGGGTCTAAATCTGGTGTGTTAGTTTACTGTATCTTCTGGCCTTTGTTTTTATAGCTCTGACTCACAGTTGAACTTTTTGTACTGAGAGACCACACACTATTTCTATAGAAGTGCTTTGGTTATAAAACTATGTCTAGGAAATATTACAACAGATTTCTCATGAGTCAGAGACATTTAGGAAGCTGAAATGACCTTATGAAAGTTAATTTTCATGCTTTCTTCTGAATGGCTTGATTGAGATATAACTCACATACCAAAAAATTCACCCAGTAAGGTGCGCAATGCAATGGATTTCAGTATATTTGCAGAGTTTTGCAACACCCACCACAGTCTTATTCTAGAACATTTCATCATCCTGGAAGGAAACATTCATCGTTCTGGTTCTGGGCAGTCACTAGTCTATGGTATGTTCTATGGATTTACCTGTTTTTGAACATTACGTATAAACAGGATAATGTAACACGTGGTCTTTTCACTGGCTTCTATTCACTCAGTATAATGTTTTGAAAGTTCCTCCGTATTGTGTCAATACTTCATTTCTGTTTATTGCTCAACAATATTCCAATCTATCAATACATTTCTGTTTACCTATTCATCAGTTGAAGGACATTTGTGTTACTTTGACTTCTTAGTTGTGATAAATAATGCTGTTATGAACATCATTTATGATATGTGGATGTAAGGATTTCATTTCTCTTGGATACATACCTAGGTATGGAGTTTCTAGGTCACATGATAACTCTGTGTTTTAGATTTTAAGGAGCTGCTGAACTATTTTATGGAATGGCTATACCATTTTACCTTCCCTATAGGAGTAAATAAAGGCCTAATTTCCCCACATAGTGACTAACACCTGTTATTGTGGTTCTTTGATCACAGCCATCCTACTGGATGTGAAGTGGTATTTCATTGTGGCTTTAATTTACATTTATAATGGTCTCTCTTACTTTTTTGCAAATCTCCAAGATTATTTTTTTCAGAATTAGATGTGAGCAATGCCTCTCTGAATACATTGCATTGGGAAAATGTGCTACAAAGGATCTCGTTAAAGAATTGAAAAGTAAAGATCTCACCTTGAAGACTAAAGTATGCCTGACCCAAGCTGTGATATTTTCAATTGCCTTACGTACATGTGAAATCTGGACAATGAACAAAGAAGACAGAAGAGGAATAGATGTCTCTGAATTGTGACGTTGGAGAAGAATGTTGAATGTACCATGGACTGTCATGAGAATAAACATCTGTTCTGGGAGTACAACCAGAGTGCTTCTTGGAAGCAAAGATGGCAAGAGTGCATCTTACATACTTTGGACATGTTGTCAGGAGGGCTCAGTCCCTTGCGAAGGACATCCTGCTTGGTGGAGTGGAGAATCAGGGAAAAAGAGGAAGACTCTCAACCAGACGGATGAGCACAGTGGCCACAACAAGGGGCTTAAGCATAAAAATGATTGTGGACATGGTGCAAGACCGCAGGGTTTTGTTCTGTTGTGCACAGGGTTGCTATGAGTTGGAATGAACTCGATGGCACCTAGCAACAACACTGCCCCTCTGAAGGAAGTCATGGTGTGGCAAAATTGTATTATGAAATTGTGGAAATAAAAGATGAGCACCAAGCCTCAGATGGCACTAGTGTTTTTTAAAGTGAGTGTGTGCAATCCTGGTTTGATTTTTAGACAGTCATTAAGAATTCTAATATTAGAGATAGTGGTGTAGTTCTTAGTATTGCATTAGGTAATTTTCACAAACAACCATTCATTTATCTACTACGTATAATCCAAGTACTTTAGAAACATTCTCTGAATCTCCTTGTCAAAGTTCCATGGGTCCAAGTCAATGTTGTTTCTTCTATTTCAAAAAAGGACAATTGAAAGAAATTGAGTTGCCCAATATTATGTGGCAGATGAGTGGTGAGGATTTCTGTCTTGATACTTCAAGTTAACTTACAAAGTAATAGATTCTCAGAATCAGAAGGGGTCTTGGAAATCACGTATTGCACTACTCAGTAATAAAAATTCCAGCAATGATATACGTGGTTGAATACTTCCAGTGATAGAAGTTCTTCATTTTATAAAGCAGCTGCCTCTGTTGTAGGAGGTTCCAGTATTTCTTTTGCCAATTTTTGCCTCCATGTTCCTTCTACCCAATGCTACTTGTTCTGTCCTGTAGAACCATGAAGAACAAAAGTATATAATCATAAACATTACAGTGAGTAACAATAATCACTAAATATTCATTGAATGAAATTATTATCTGGATTATATACAGGAAGTATTTTTGTATTGCTTTGATAATTTAAAAGAAAAGAAAAATCTAACATTTCTTCCTACTCATACAGACATGCACTCACACATATTTTTACCTCATCCTGGACTTTTGCTTTCTCATTTTCTGTCCCTTGTTTATGTATATATTGGTTTTTGTATGATGTAGACAATTCATACACATTTACAAAATTTATTTTTAAGCAAATTTCTTTCATACTCTCAATTTGTCACATCATTTATTCTTTCAATATGAGATTTTTTTTTCCTACCTGCAAAAAATTCTTTTTTAAAGAATTTTATTGTGGTTTAGGTGAAAGCTTACAGTGCAAATTAGTTTCCCATTCAGAAATTTGTACACAAACTGTTGTGTGACACTGGTGGTAATCCCTGCCATGTGTCAACAGTCTCCCTCTTTCCTTTCATCCTCCGGGCTCCTCACGTCTGTCCGTCCAGTTTTCCTGTCCTTGCCTGCCTTCTCGTCTTTGCTTGTGGACACGTGTTGCCCATTTGGTTGAAGATGAGATTTTTGATGGCTACATTGTATTCCATAATATAGACACAGCTTAATGTATTTAAGTATTTCCTGTTCTGATAGACATTTAGTTGCCTTCAACCTTCTGCAGAAGGTAACAGTCCTCTGGGGCAGTTTGCAGTTTTCCAAATGAGCAACGCCTGTTACCTTAAACCCTCCTCATGTGACCTTGTGTCTCTAGCTTGCTTTCCTGTAGACACACCCTAACTTACCCCTCCTCCTCTCCAAAGGAGCTTCCCAGAACTGAGCACCTGATTCAGAACAAAGATGGTAAATTCGGGGAACCATTACTTTCTCTGAACATTACACTTTCATCCATGTGGACAAAAACGGTAATAGCTTTTCTTATTGTGACCTGTTACGCGGGTTGCGGGCCGCATGAATCTGTCCTTTCTCAAGCAGCTTACCTTACTTCCCTTCTGCCCTTGTTCTCCAACGTCTCTGGCTGGTCCTTTGTGGCCTCTTCATGTAGATCCTCGGGTTTTATCTTCATTTCTACTTTATCTGTGGATAGTTTGTCCCCACGTGGTGGCTAGTCACTTTGCTTTGTCTGGGAGATTTATCTCTAACACCAATTATTTGTCTTACCTTAAAAATGCTCCAAGCCTAAGTGATTAAATACAAACAGCTTTTCTTTTTCATTTTTTAACCTGTAGAGATTTTCCTTCCTAACGGATGAAAGAAAGGAACCTCAAAGGTCTATGATGTCCTGTAATGCTTTTGTCTTCCTCCCATTTTGCATCCCAGGAGCTAATACTGGAGATTAAGTAACATACGTTGTCGACTTCAGGTTATCTCCCCTGAATGTGTAAATTCAGCCTCTCACGTACAGTCAGGCATGATTAGCTAAGCAGCTTCCAAAGTAAAAGTGGTGACATGAATAATTCTTCCTGGAAATAAGGTCAGCTTTGCTGTCACGAGGTCCGCACTGGTACGCAAAGTATAAAGCACTATATAAACCTTGTACCTCGAATAACTCAGAAGATCTCACTTCTTCTCATCTCCTAATGCCTAAAACACTCAAGAAATAGAATATAAGTCTAGAAATAGAGTCTAGGTCTTGTAGAAGGATCATAATATCGTAAGTAAAAGATGGCTCTCTTGTAAAACCATTGTTGCAGAAAAAATGAGAATTAAGTACACACACAAAATCAAGATGCGTGCAAAGGTGTTAATGATGGTTTTCCCTTTTACTGATGGCTAGATAATGAGTGTTAAAATTTTGGCTTTGTTCATCCATGTTTTCAGACTTTCCTGCACTGAACATATATTACATTTCATATGGAAAATTTAATTGGTGAGGTGTGCTTGTGATACTCTTGTTCAGTTGAATGGCACAGATTTTGTGAACCTCGTGAGTTATTAGAATGACAAATACAATGAAGTGGAAAACTGGACAGAGTTACTTCAGAGTTTGTCCCTAGCCCCAAGGCCTTATGAAATTCCCATCAAATCAGTCAGCAACACAGATGGCAAACTAAAATTGATCACAAATCATACACACCCTTTCAGGCTCTCAGTTTATAACAAGAGGCTCTCAAACTAGTTTGAGCAAAAAAGTGCTATTTCTGATAAGGAAACAAGGCTGGTGCTCAGCTGATGTGCACTTGTTTGGGGATACTGGTCATTTGTGTTTTAAAATACTTCTATTTCCATTGCACTGACAGCTCCTGATACCTCCTTGCTGCTTTACCCGTCTCAGCTCATTCTCTGGGGATTTCTCTGGACTCTAGCAATGAAGGGGTAACCCTGGAATGACTTCCCAGGTCCTGCCTATTCTGGTTTGTTTTTACTGTGTCATTGTTAAATATTTTTTAAATCACCTCCAGTATATGTGGGTATCTCATGGAACTCAAAGGCAAAGAGTTAGTTGGGCCCCCAAAAGGGACTAGATGTGGGCTTTCGGGTGCTGTGGGGTCTTCCTGCCATTTCTCACCTCAGAGCATCTGTTCTGTCCTCTATTGCTGTCTTTTCTTCTCTTCAAAGTTCCCATGAGAGAAATACCACTCACAACAGCTCTCTGATTTGTCCTTTGACAGGCTTGGCTGCTTGGAGAGAAACTGAGTGCTCTCCCTTCCAATTTCAAATTTCCAGGAAGGGAACTAAATGGCTAATCTTTGGCTATGTGCCCACTCCTGTAGCTAACATTTATGGCCCTATGCCAAAGTGGGGATCGCACTGGCAACCACGGCTTTTCCCACTATAACCACATTGATGGAGGGAGTAAGCTGTTCCAGATAAAATGGAGAGAACTTTCCAGAAATCAGAAGTGGGACACATAATCCAGTCTGGCCCCTACTGAATTTTGTCTGGAGCTTCTCTGTCCAACAAGCTCAGCTTCCCATAAAAGAATCTCATGTATACTAAAGCTCATAATTTTACATCAGATGTTTTATACATGTTTTAGATAAACTTACATAGCAGTTTCTAAGTCCATAGCAAATCAAAAGTGGAAATTAAGAAGGGCAGTAAGGAAATGGATGGGCTGTCCAGGAAGGGGGAAACAGAAATGTCAAATATTTATATTCTCCCCCCATCTGAAATGATCCAGGAATACAACAGGCAAAATCATCAGTGGCCAGTTTTTCCATAAAGATAAGTATAAACTTAAATAACCCAAGTGGCCATCGCCATAAAAACATTAGCATGCACTAGAAATCCCAATTTTAAATGGTTAAATTATATTCATTATATCTAGTACAATGGTTAAGGGATTGGCCGCTACCCAGAAGGTCAACATTTTGAAAACACCATTTGTTCCTTGGAAACCCTATGGAGCAGTTTTTCTATTTCCTAGAAAACCAAAAAACCAAACTCAGTGCTGTTGAGTCAATTCTGACTCATACTGACACTATACGGCAGAGCAGAACTGCTCCATAGAGTTCCCAAGGAGCACCTGGTGGATTTGAACTGCCGACCTTTTTGGTTAGCAGATAGAGTGCTTAACTGCCTTGCTGCCAGGGTTTCTACTGTGTCCTATAGGGTTGCTAAAATAATTGATTTGATGGCAATAGGTTTATAGCCTATTTGGGAAGGCAAAGAAAATATTAATGCATTGATGAAAGACCAGCAGTTGGAGGACTTGATATCTAAAGACATAGTCTTCACTTAGCTGAATTATAAGTACTGGTTAAACCAAAATAGAAAAACCAAACCTGCTGTCACTGAGTTGGTAAGGACTCATGGTCACCCTGTGTTGTGTTGTTAGGTGCCATTAAGTTGGTTCTTATTCATAGCGACCCCAGAGGACAGAGTAGAACTGCCCCATGGGGTTTCCAAGGAGCAACTGGTGGATTTGAATTGCTGACCTTTTGTTTAGCAGATGACCTCTTAACCACCATACCACCAGGGCTCCTATAGTGGGGCTAAGTGACTTTTTGAAACAAGGTCCTTTTGATTCTAAATCTCCAGTTTTTGCTTCAGAGAAGCATGAACTGGACTTGGGGACACAGCGTGACCATATGGTGTGTGTACTTGGTGGTTCCATGCATTTATAGGAGGCTGTCCTACTAGTCTCTGACTCAACGGCACTTGGCTTTGGCTGGTCCTACTAGTCTTTTTCTAGATGGGAGAGAAGAGGGTGGAGAGGAGGGGACAGATACTTGTTAAGAGGATACTAGAAACAGAGTGAAAAGGAGGGGTGTGCAGTCACCAGTTGGGGACAGTGGAAGGAGCTGCAGACAGGGGGACATGCAAAACTGATTTAGATTGTATACTTTCACCTAATCCCAATAAAAATAACTAAAACATCTCCAGTTTTTGTCCCTCTGCCATCAGGACTTACTCAGATTGGAATCCTACAGTGTTGCTTCCATACATTGCTAACTGTCATCTCAAAACTCACATGTTCCATGACAGTTCCTCCATCAACTTCCCTAGTTTTGCCACTAATTGTTCCCACTCACTCATGTTCTAAGTTACCCTTGACTTATCCCACATCCGGCCAGACACCCAGACTGGTTGAATTTTCTGTTGAAATACCTCTTGCCCCTTGCTCACTGGATCCATAGTCCATACTACAGCCGGAATATTCTGTTTTACCTTACTGCGAAGTCAGTTCAGCTGCCTTATTTTCAGTCTTACTTTATCTTATAAATCATTGCCAGAAACAGAGTTTGAAAATATTACTTTTATAATGTTACTCCCTAGCTCTGACTTCTTCAGTGGATCCGTATTTTTTCACTCTATTAACCTCCTGCTTCTTTGTATGGTTGTAAAGGCCCTACATTACTTGACCTCCCCCTATCAAGCTTATGTAATTTTCTAGTTTTCTAATCCCATGTTCTAAGTAGGCTGACCTCTTCACTAATAGCACCGGTTACTAGCTGTAAGCATTTATCCTGTTGATGACTCGCTGGGAATGACTGCTGTTCTCTCCCTGCCTTTATAAAACTTCTCCTATGACACCTGGTTTAATTCACCTCCTCTCTAAAGCTGTCCTTAATTAATCAATCCTTAGGCTTCATGCTCCCCTCAACTTAGAGAGCACCACTGTTGTTTTGTGTTGGGTGGGGTTACACTGGTTCCAACCCATAGCGACCTTACATGACACAGTGTAAGTGCCCCATAGCGTTTTCTTGACTGTAATCTTCAGAGAAGCAGATTAGCAGGTCTCATTCCAGAGTCACTGAGTGAGTTTGAACCACCACATTTTGATCTAGTGGTTGAGTGCTTAACCGTGCAATCAGAGCTTCCTGTGGAATACCAGCAGAGCTTGGCAATAAGAGGTCATGTTGTATGTATTATCTCCTGCTCACTAGCCTTGTCCCCAACAATTAGACTTTAACCATCTTGAGAGAAAGGCTCCATTTTTCTGTTTTCTTTTTACCACAAGTAGTAATAAATTCACTGACTCCTTGAATTATCTCCAAACCAGAGACATCTCGTTGGGAAACACTTTACTGGTTTGGTTCCTTTCAGTTATTTGACACTGTTGAGATATTGAGGTCTGCTTGACAATTCAGGAATTTATATGGATTGATGGATAACTGATGGTAGTTGGAAACCCCTGCTGGATCATCCTCAGCTTCTGAAGAGTGGCAGAGTAGAAATAACTGATATAAACTAAATGCAACGTTCACAATAGTTGATTTATAGGCCATTTAGTGAGGACTTCTTAGTGTATAAAGTGCTACTGTATTAATCTATAAAGCTGCAGAAGAAGGAAGAAAATGTTATCTATCCCCTTAGTTTAAAGGAACTTAGCAAGCTTAGGAAGTGTGATGTACAGAACATGGTCTTAGAGTTAAATCAAAGTATTAAACACTGAAAAACAAACCCACTGCCATCAAGTCGATTCTGACTCATAGCAAGTCAAAAGAGCAGGCACAAAATAAAGGCATATGAAAAGAACATGAAAGTAAAATCTTTTAATAAAAAAAATAGGTGGTTCATTTACTAGCTGACCAAGTGTTTGCTCTGAAGATAGTAGTCACAACGCTGTTTCACAGTGACAGCACCTCCCAAACCAGTGCAGACGCAGCCAGTTCTGTAGCCAGAATTCCCTGTGCTTGCAAGAACGCCGCCTCCGAGAAGCCATTCCCTGGCCCCCCGCGTTCCTCACCGCAAACACGTTCAGAAGCAGAATGACTACTTGTTCTGAAACTCAGTTTTATAATCTGTGTTCAGATGAGGGTTTTCAGATATTTTCAGTGCCAAGAGGTACGTTTATTATCCATAACAATGATTCTGAGGCGCTGTCTCCCCCAAAGACACTCCCCTCCAACCGCCCACATACACCATAAACCCATTGCCATCAAGTCGACCGGCTCCTGGTGCATTTGAACGGACAGCTGACCTTTTGGTTAGCAACCATAACACTTAACCATTACGCCACCAGGGTTTCCACATGCACAGTACAAAGTGTCAAAGCCATTAGCTGTTTGTGCCATAAATGTTGAACAAGGAATTCCCCAGATGAGTTTTTAAGTTCCTTGGCAATTACTACGTACACTTTCAAGAGCAAGAAGGAAGAGTCAATCTGCCAAGGAACTATCAGGGAAAGAGTTGTCTGTGCTTCGAAGTATATGCTGGATTAACTTCTAAAGTAGTTAATTGCTTTCCATACCATGCTGTGGTGTCACATGGCCTAAAGAGAAAACCGAAGCCATCCAGACATACGGAGGTGGAAAAAAAGGAAGGTCATGATGGGCTTTTTTATTTTTAAACTTCTTTTTAAAACAGATTACAGTAGCTGTTGAAGTCAAACAATTGATGGTTGTTTGCTCATTATAAAGACGTAATCCGATTTGAAGCTTCTTGTTGAAGATTCAGTAGCCAACGTTTTTGGTTTAGTAACCTTCGTATCCAATACCACTTTGACGCTGAATTAGATTTTCCTAGGGGGAAAATGGTATAAACTTCAGAAGCATGGAGTGGGAGATGGCAGCAACACTGGCCTAAATGAAAAGAACAGGATCAACTATGGAACAGGGGCTACTTATATTGCTATTTCTCTACTTCCAGGTCAAAGAAATCAGTGCTTATCAATTATGACACTCTTAACTCCCATCAAGCTTGGACCTGGCTTAGAAACCTTCTCAACACAGTGCTTGTGGCCACTATTAGTCAAACTGGTCTGGACTGGAAGTAAAATACATTTGCAACCTCTGATCTAGAAGGAATATAAGCTCAGATAAATTAATCTAAAAATATTGACGCATTATCAGAGTTTGTCACAAGTGTGCCAACATTAGGGGAAAGAACCCAAGAGATATTTGATTCGTTGACTTCACTGGTGGCTTTAGTCTCGGGATGGGAGCCTTCATCAAAATGTTAAAGGCAAAGAAGCCTATGGCATCTTGTCTGATGACCTGTTTGATAATTCAGGAAACCACATTAGACTTGACAGTGTCAAGTTCAGAATTCCAGGTTCCTGCTCTTACATTCAGCTACCATCTCAAGCTGCCCCTCTACTGATCATACTCTGAGTTCGATGGATTTCAATTGTTTTGTTTTCTGTGTAATTACACACAGATGTGTATGAATTATTGTATGTAATATTCAGAAAAATGATTCACTAGTAAATTAACTTGCATCTTATCTGTAAATTCTAATCACAAATTTACTTTAGGTTAACATATTAGGAAATATAGGACAGCTGTCTCTTGACTTTTGAACAAAGTGAATTTAACATCTGCTTCAAAGTATAAATGTAAATCTAACAAAGATAGAAAGAAATTGAACCAGATTTCACAATGAATATTACCTGTTTATATAGACTCAGAACACAACCAAACCAAAACCAAACCTACTGCTGCTGAGTTGATTCCAACTCTTAGCAACCCTATAGACAGAGTAGAACTGTTCCATAGTTTCCAAGGACTGCTTGGAGGATTTGAACTCCTGACCTTCTGGTTAGCAACCATAGCACTTAATTAACTACTAAGCCACCAGGATTTCCCAGAACACAACAGCAATGATTAAACTGTAACCGTTTTCTAGGATTTCAACATAAGGCATTGGTGATTCTAAGGCAGAATGTCCTCTTTTCATGTGAGAGACTCATGTTTGATTCTAAGGCAGCCTTCACCTGTCTATGAGAGGAAGTTTATTGTTGCTGTGATGCGGACAGGTTTTCTGCAGAGCTTCTGGACTAAGTAAGACAAGTGAGGGAGAAAGGCTTGGCGGCTGACTTCTGAAAATCAGCCAGTGAAAATCCTAAAGATCGCAGTGATCCAAATCCACAGTGGATCACGGGAATGACACAGAACTATGCAGTGTTTCATTTCACTGTGAATGGGATCACCATGAACGGCAGCCAACTACAGTAAGGAATTTAGCGTTTTCTATGCTTACTCAAATTTCTAATTAGAAAAGAAAAATTCCAGGTTTTTTTTTCTGTTGCTGTTGTTTGTTTGTTTTTTAAGAGTACCCAAAAGTAATATTCAAGTTTCTTCCCAGGACCCATAAAAGAGTCAGCGCACAGACCTTCTCTGAAGCTTACCTTTCTCTAAAGAAATTGTCCTGGTCTTGCCATTGACTTCTTCCCTTCTTGTGAAGTCGTGTAGGTTGACTTTTCCTCTATATGCTGAAAGCAAAAATAACAGCACCAACCATCTGTCACTTAAATAAGAGATCTATTACTTTAATCCAGTGCTTCTTGACCTTGGCTGCACACTAAAAATATCTGCTTTTAGTGCTTCCAAGCCCAGATGAATTACATTAGAATCTCTGGGGCTGGACCCAAGCATTGGTAGTTTTGTTTAAAGCTTTTCAGGTGTTTCCAGTTTGCAGTTAAGGTTGTTAGCTAATGTTTGAACCAAAAGGATGAAACATCACTGCAGGAACATCATATGAGGTCTTACAATTAATTCCCAAACTTAATTGTTCTAAGTGCTACATAGCTCATTGCTGGATACAGGTGGCTGCAATCACCTAGACGTACTCCCCACGGGGAGCTCAGCAGCGATGCCAGAGCCTAGCCCGTGCTTCAGAGCGATTTCGGAACTCTTTCTGGAATGGCCATCGTGCATAGTGGCACAGTGGCAAGTTCATTGACTTAATTGTGTAGTTGTCTGTGAGGAAGCTTTTAGCCAGTAAACAAATAACTATTAGATCACCCTTCCTACTCACCTCATCTGGTCCCCGATGAATTTTTTCTTTACCTGAAAATAATCATTGAAAGGAAGACATTTTGATGACATTCAGGACATCAAGGGTAATATGATGACAGCTCTGATGGCCACTCCAGAAAAAGAGTTGCAAAATTGCTTGGAAAGGTGGACTAGGCAGTGGTGTCGGTGCATAGCTTCCCAAGAGGAGTGCTTCGAAGGTGACTGTAGTGATATGCAGCATGAGGCATGTAGCACTTTTTCTACGATAAATTCACAAACTTAATTGGCTGTTCTCGTAGATCAGGTTAAGATGACATCCCAGCTGCAGCTCAGAGATCATAAGGGCCACACCTGGCATTGTATTTACTGTTCCTCCTGCATCAGCGGCTTCACTGGCTTGTGTTTTAGTCAGCTGGTACCACAGAAAATACCACGGGTGACAAAAGGACAAATATTGTATGAGACCCCTACAATAAGATCTCAAAAACAGACTTACGTATAGAAGAAAAGACTCTTTGACAGCTGCAAGGGAGGGTAGGGAGGAAGGGTGAGGTGGGGAGGGTTTAGAGTAGATAGTTGTTAGAAATTTGGTTGGGTGAAATCAGTGATAGCACACATTAGAAACAAGAACAATATTAAGTGGACTTCAGCATAACTTGAGTACTCCTTCCATCTTAACCCAATATGGCAAGGACAGAGTAGCTGGGGCAGGGGGCAGGGGACCATGCTGTTAGGTGAAATCGAGGCCAACTGACACAACTAGCGTTTTGCTAAGAGGGCTCTCTGCACCCCACATTGGTGAGTGGCATCTGGGGTCTTAAAAGCTGCCAAGCTGCTGTCTGAGGGCACAGCAAATGGTCCCAACTCAGCAGGAATGGATGCTCACCGAGGACCAAAATGACATGGGGGAAAGACAACCCAGAAGATAGAGAGACCCACATGAGTGGGTGCCTACATAGACTTGGGACTGGAAGAACCGGGTGATGCCCGGCCACTACCAGTGATAGCCATGATGGAGCACACTAAGTTGAGTCTCACTGGCAACACAACAATAAAAAGTGGTGCAACCTGAGATCTCCACTACAAGACCGCAACTGATGGTCCAGCGGCTTCAGGGTTCCTTTGGGAGCATGGCCCCTGACCCCGATGCTGCCCTGGCCAACAAATCATAACAAAGGTCCACTCTTTGGACACAAATGGATTGGACTTGGCGATGCAGGGGGACCGTATATTGGATGCACTTTACGGTTTTATGCATCTATAGGATATCATCCTGCTGACCTCTGGCTGGAGGAAGGAGAGTGGGTGGTGAGGAGGGGAAAGGAGACTGTTGGGAGGATGAGAAATATATGGAGCAGAGAGGAATAGTGTGCTGTCACCGGGCAGGGAGAGAAGTGGAAGCTGCATATAAGTTGGCATGTAAATTTGTATGGAATGTACATTTTCACTCAGTCATAATAAAAAAAATAAAATGATAATAATAATAAAAAAAGAAAATACCATGAGTGGAAAGCTTTATAAAGAGAAATTTTATTGATGTAGTTTGGTAAGCCACAAATCCATTTATGAGTTATAGATCTATTCAATAGGAGAAATTGTTGCAGTCCAGTAGGCTGTTCCAGGAGAGCATCTCAGCACAGGAACCTCAGGTTCACAGGACAAGCTCTGCTCTTGGTATGAGGTTCCCAGCTCTCTATGCTCCCTTCTCTCCCTTATATCACAGCTCATACTTGAGTCCTGCCTCACCAGTGCAACTCCTGCCCATCCTCTATCATGTACATCACAGAGGCAGGATGCACAACACATGGGAGGAATTGTACTGCACTGGGACTCATAGTCAAGTCGAATCAATACACACATTTTTGAGGGGACACAATGCAATCCATGACAGCTTGGCAATTTAATTCAGCATTCTCTGCCAGAGAGTAAACAAGAAAGGAAATCAGGAGCTGTGCCTAGATCAGATAACTTAAGTTCCAGGGGTGTGCTAGAACTGGCTAGTACTAGTTTGCATAAGCTGATGGTACACATTTCTTCCCAATTCCATGTGTGATGACATCAGACTGATAGCTTAAAATCAGTCATGCTGAGAGTATTTACACCATGGAAACTGGCAAACACTACAAATCAGGACTTACTTTCACCTAGGAAACCAGTTGTTATTTATTTATCAGCACATCACTGTATAGATCTCAGTCCCTGGCTCTGATCAGAACCAAGCAAGGGAAGGTTAAAATCATCCTTGGTCCAATAACAAATCTGAGCTAATGATATTATTTCTCTAATTGCTAAGTAAATCAGGAGGGAACACTAAAGCCAAGTAGCAAGAAAACTTAAGAGTTTGTTGCTGCCATTGTGATGATAGTGGCGCCATAGGTAAGCGTAAATGGATGACAAAAATGTAATGTGGATGAAGACATCCTTGTTCCTTATTGCTTTTGCATAGGTACCTGTCCATTATTTCTTTAGTCAGCGAACCAGGATAAAGGATGGACATGCTATCACAGTACTTGTAGTATAAACTGCTCTAGTAAGAAGACCCCAAATCTTAGTGGCATAAACAAGAAAGTGTCTACCTATCACGTAAATATTCAAAAGTAGAAGGTCCAAGGCTGGTAGGATAGCTTTCATTTCTGAGACCAAGCTTGATACTCCTAGTTCCTGTCATCACCCCTGTATACCAATCAGTGTGAAAGGGAGAAGTAAGAGCAACACACACTTTTCCTATTATAATAACACAACTAGAAATGACTCATTTGACTTCCACTGGCATTCCCTGGCCAGAGGTTAGTTCTACTGTACTTAGCTGTAAGGGAGCCTGGGAAGTATAGTCTGGACAAAGGGGCTAGATAAGCTTTGGAAACTTATTACTGAAAGAAAACGGAGAGAATGGGTATTTATGGACAGTTAGAAGCCTTTGCCACACCATATACAAATGCAGGTTTACGTATTGTGGTGGAGATGAAGGCTTGGCAAGGTAATCCATGAAAACTTTTTATAGAGTATAGTATCTTCTCCACTGGCAAGTCCTGATTCTCCCAGGAGCTTCCTATGTTAGTAGAACAATATATCTTCTCTAAAGGATTCTATGTATTGTCTGGAAATAATTTTTGGAGTTAAATTCAATGTACACATGTGAAAAATGTTGCATGTTATAATTTAAAATCTGATGATAGACTTTCCAATATAGTATTTTACTTAATACAGTTTTGACCCAAAGAATACTTTTAAAGACCATTTTATTAAGACTTCTAAAGACATTTTATAATGACAACTAAAAAGCCTCATAAAATTTAGAATCTCAAATATACTAGTTGTAAATAAATAAGGATTTAAGTTAATTTTCTTAAAAATTGCTTCTGTCACAGTGCTCTTCTATTCAAAAATCCTAATACCTGGAGTCTAAATGCTTTCGTTTGGCCTTGCGGGGCTCGGTATGCCTGCTCTGTGAACCGAAGAAATCATCATGAACAACAGTAGAGAAATGACTGGGAACTGAGAAGACTTGAATTCTAGTCTTCGTTCTGCCACTCTAGCTGGGTAACATTAGATTTATCCATGTCCTGACCCTGAAGCTGAGATTCGAGATAGGCCAGCTAAGAAAAGCACTTTCTTCAAAGTAGTTGTAGGAAGCAGCTTATAAAATGACCCCCAAAGGTTCCCGACTCCTGATAGTCATGCCCATGTATAAATTCCTTTGAGTATGGGCTTTACCTAACAATTTTCTTCTAGCAAACAGAATACATTAAAGGTGATGGGATGTCACTGCTGACATTGGGTAATAGAAGACTGTGACTTTTATCTCACTCTCTTTTACTTTCTGGCTCTTCCTGTGTGCTTGCTCTGATAACGGTGCCATGCTGTAAGTGCCTGTGGAGAGTTCCCCATGGTAAGGAACAGAAACCTCTGGTCTAAAGTCAGAGAGGACCTACAGCCTGGAGTGAGCAGGGAAGTCCGCCCTCCTCCAGTCCAGCCCAGCCCAGAGGTGACCGTGGCCCCAACTGACACCTTGACTGCAGCCTCATGAGAGGCCCTGTATCTGGCACCTGGTTCAGCTCTGTGCAGATTCCTTACCCACGGGAACTGAGATAAAAAAGGTTGAAGTTTTAAGTCACTAACTTCTGGGATAATCAGTTACGTAGCAGTAGATAAGTAATACGTTAATGCTAAAGATGAATTATTTGAAAAAGGAGAGAAGTTAGGGAAAATATTTAGACATTAAAGCTATTGGTATTGAACTGAATTTAATTTTGAAAATCACATGCACAGTGAAAGTAAATAAAAAGTTAAATAAATAGACATTATGTATAAATCTCGGCCCAAAGACTAAGCTAAATTCTCAGACTTCAGCTTGTGAAGGACATTATTTGGCTTTACAGAGAATGACTAGTATATTGGCACAATATAAAAGCCTGTGTCCTGAAGGTAAAAAGGATGTGCAGAAAATACTGGTATTTGTTCCCAAAATGATTAATTTTGACTAATATGCTAATAAGTGTGATGAAAAGGAAATACACCTATGAACACTATAGTGTTATATACTATTCACCGCAGTAGACACTGGCCACGTGTGTTTATTTAAATTGAAGTTTAAATGATTTAAAAAGAAACAAAGCGAAAAATTCAGTTGTGTAGTCACACTAGTCACATTGCAACAGCTAGTGGTCAAGAGAGTGGACAAAGAGATATACAGAACGTTTCTAAAATTGCAGCAGGTACTGTTGCACTGCACTGCAAGTATTTTTGTGATTCCTAACTTCAGTGTTTTCCCAGTTGGTTTCTGTGTTGTTCTCTCCTTCTCCAGTAAGCCAGGGAAGGATAGCAGGGGCTCCTGGAAGTGCTGGAGGCGTCAACAGTCCAGTCAGCCTCAAGGGAGCCTGAGTATCTTGCAGGACCTCCAAGCTGAATGGGGAGGATTTACGTTCTGAAAAACACTAGGTGGCTGGCACTGCAAGGATTGCACAAGATCCTGTTTTTAGGTGAGCCTCTGCAATTACCACTTAGATAGTAGCTCCCAAGCATATTGCTCTGGGCTTCAGTTTCTACATAATTAAAATGAGAGCAGAGAACTAAGCAATCTTTGGAGGACCCTCCAAGCTCTGAAACTCAGTGACTGTCTGTGTTACCCTGATGAGAACACTGTGTATCTAGATGATCAGACGACTTGCAGAAGCACGGTAGGAGTTACACAGGGTACATAGTGTTATTCTTTCACCTTCTCAAGAAACAGTCTTATGTGATGGTGTACCTTGCTTGAAACTTGCTAGTAATGGCAGAGCTTCTGTCTTTCAGATTGTTTCCACCCTGCCCTGTGAAATCCTTAACAACTCCCTCTCTAATGGGAAATTCCTGTAAGGTTCCAGAAAATTAGTGTATGAAGAGAATTAGATATGAGATCACATACGCCTGAAATTGATAAATTTTAACTAGTAACTGAATGTAGTATATTGACAAATCGCTTCTATTTGTAAGAGCTAAAAGGAGCCTTGAACCTGGAATATTATGTCAGATTCTAGGTATTACACTTTAAGAGGTAAATCACAGGATTATATGGACAGAAGTTCTAACAGCATGGTGAAAGGACTAAAGATCACACATAGCAGAAGATTCAAGTTGAATATTCATCTAGGCACCAAAACACAATAGACGTGAAATTTCAAGTAAGGATAAAATGGTAATAATACTAATTCACCAGTTAAGTCACTCAGTCTCTTCTGGTTCAGAATGACCTCCTTTAGCTTTCTTCTTGTTTCCAGTGTCCTTTTTCCTTCCCGGGTGACAGACATCTGGGCATAGGCAGGAGGTGGGAGAAGGGAGTCTTGCTTGCCTGTTATTTAGAAGTGAGTAGAAGCGCAGCTAGATTCTGCTGATCTTCAGGTTCTCTCCTTCCTTCTTCTGTGACTGGGGTCTCAGCATGGTCAGTGCTTAGGGACTTGAATCGTTTTATTTTCAGTCACCTTTCATGGAAATTTCTTTCACACTGTCAGCCCGCCGCAGGGTGTCAGGGGCTGGTGGTCTCTCAGTGCTTTCTCTACCTCACAGTACTTTGCCATGTTTCTACCGCACTGTGAGCCCTGGTGGTGCTGCGCTTAAGAACTCAGACTGCTAACTGAAGGATCCAGCAGTTTGAGGCTACCCGCTGCTCCTGGGAAACCCTATAGGGGCAGTTCGATTTTGATCTATACGGTTACTGTGAGTTGGAATTGACTCCATGGCAACAGATTTTTGGTAGTTACTCCACGTTGTTGTAGGGCTAAGATGATTGAACTTTTCCTGTGCTGCTATTTCGTGGAGGACAAGAAACCCCAATTTATCTGTTCTTTTCAATGCTCCCTACTCTCCAGTGGCATTTTGTTCCCTGTGTTTGCTCCATGTTGGGGCTAGGAGAGAGCTCAGTCTTCACTTCTGTCCTCCTGCCCGTCATCTGCTGTCCTCTTCTTACTTTTTCATTATTGCCTCTATGTCATATTATGCCTCTCTGTACTGTGACTTTCAGCAAACTTTTCCCCCTGGCATCCCCCAAAAGAATTCTGAAAAATTCACACATTTGTAGGTTGACATCTATAATTTTTATTACAAGTCACAGTAGATTGCCCAATAAGCAAAGTAAGTGTGTGCTTAGGGCATCAACAAAATGGGCACAAGTTGTCCTAAGCAAAGACCCATAGACACCAAGCAGAGAGGTTACGAGGGAAAGCAAGTGTACAACAAAGATTGGAGAAAGACTCAGTGCATTATCCTTATTACATACTAAAAAAAAAAAAAAAAAAAACCTAAAGCCTGTTGCCATAGAGTTGATTTCAACTCATAGCAGCCCTATAGGACAGAGGAGAACTACCCCAAAGAGTTTCCCAGGAGCAGTTGGCAGATTTAAACTGCTGACCTTTTGGTTATGGAAGTAGATAATGTACAGCAGCTTACTGTGACAAAATCATTGAAGAATTTGTAAGAACAAAGAATGGGAAGAAATGTTTTTAATTATAACAAGTAAGAGATGAAAGACCTATCTAAAAATAAAATATAGTAATTTATTGTGATGTTCATGATCATTGCATTTTCTTTTTGATATCTTTTAATTTATTTGCAATTATAGCATTTATTGCAAAATAAGCCTAAAAACTAAAGAATGAACCCTTTCAAGCAAAACTGGTCAAAGTCAGGTTTTTATTGTGGGAGAGCAACAGGATTTTACATCAGTTATTCAAACAACTAAGCTCAGTAACTCCTTTTTGTTGTAGAATAGTCTTTTCGTAAAAAATGTGGTGTATAGTAAACATACCTTGCTTCTACTAAAAAATTTGTAATCCTGTTCCTCTCATTCTGCAAAATGGCATAAACCACTTTTGCATTCAGTTACTATGATGCAATAGTCACATTTAAAAAGAAGTTACATCGTGGGTAGCTAAGACACACACCTATCTATGTACGTGTGTATGCATAACTCATATGTCAGACATGAATGCATGGTAGGCAAAGGATGGGCTACAACAGATTATTATTAGCACATAAGGCCCTCATTTGCTTTAATCTGCTCCTGATTACATAAGTTTAAGGGTTCATTGTAAAAGATGTAACCTCTGTGTATTTAATATTACATTTATTTATGCTTTAAATGTGTTTTTGTTAAAACCTGGGGATTCAGTTTTGCTCAGTCTATAGATGTCCCTCTCAGAACCTAACTGACAAAACTAGTCTTTATTGTTCAACCCATCAACCATGTCAGCTGTACCTTCTGTTGGAACAGGTATCGGTTTTAGTTTTTCATTTGACTGTTTTGATGCTCTCCATGGCAACCGTATCACTTCTGGATTCTACTTCTTAGAAACAAAGGTAAACAGATGAGGCATGGAGCTGGGTGTGACCCTCTAGCCCAGATTAGATAGGGCCTATGGCCTGGTACATCCCTGTCTGCTCTCCTAACTACTCTCAGAGGCTATCCCTCTGGGGCAGATGTTCTCCCACGACAGCTTTGTTGGGGTCTCAAAGATGTTTGTACTGTGGGACAATGTGCTATTTTAAAATTCTGCAGTCTAAAGTAGGAGAAAGAATGGTTGGAAAGGGCTGGTGGGGTGAGAAAGAAAAACCTCCAAAGTACGACAAATTCTAAAGGCAAGTTCGTTTTAGAAAAGGGTACACATGGAGATTGACAGTGTCTGAAACTGTTCCTTAAATTCACTAGGCCAGATAAAGCGATGAATTAAATTAAAAAAAAGCCAACCCTGCTGCTGTTGATTCTGACTCTGTAGGACAGAGCAGAAATTCCCCATAGGGTTTCCAAGCTGTAGCTGGTGGATTCAAACTGCTGACCTCTCAGTAGGCAGCCAAGCTCTTAACTACTGCATTACCAGGGATCCCTTAAAATGACCATTGTCCAGGTACTCCTCGGAAAGTCTTTGTGTATGCCCAGGGATACTCGTAGGCCAGCCTACTAGTAAAGCTTTGTGCTAGCCTTCTAAGCTTTCCTTCTAAAATGCTGATGGGGGAGGGGGGCAGGGGGGAGTTGGGAGGTGGGAGGGTCGAGGTGGGGGTGGAGGTAAGGGAGGGGGAGAATCTGATTCCCCCTCAGAATCCAGAATTCTGGGTTGTTAGAATTGGGATGACTCATTCAAGTCACCTGTCCTTACGTGAGTCTTCAAGGAACTATTTTCCTCAAGTCATCTTGCTGTTCAACAATGGCCAGTAAACTGCTAAACAAGGACTGTTTTGCCTTAGGCGTTGGGCCCTTTTGGAGAACTATCTACTTGCAGGCAGCTTTGAGAATAAGGAACCCCAGGGTATGATTGGAAACGACAAACTACGTGGCACGTCCTTAGCGATTCCGTTTCTCCAGCTGCCTGCAACTACGCACGTTTGCAGAGGCTGGCAGTCTCCTGTGGAATCAACATGACAATGACGTACAGAACTCCTTTTCACTGTCCCCTCTTAGGAGACCCTTCCTAATAATGTTCAAGTTGATGCTGCTTAATTTGAATTGTATCTACTCACAATAAATATATTCTGTTACATTAATTTTTGGTGTCTGTGTATTTAGGTTTTGACAATGTTTTAAAAAGAAAACTTAGGAATTCGGGAAGTTCCCCTCTCCTTTTTTTCCCTCAATAAAGCCTGGAATTATCTTCCTGTGAACTTAAAAAAAAAAAAAACACGAGTTTAACCCTCAACACTGAGTAATGACTTTGTTCTACTTAGATATTCAGCTTTTCCCTGAAGCAGGAAAACCCACTGATTTAATGAATAAAGGGTTAGAGGATTACACCACTTAGGGGGAATGAAGAATACATTGGCTCAATATTTCAATACTATCACCCTTCCGTTGTCTTTCATGTAGAACAATGATTAAACTATTTTGTGTGTTGCTGCTATAGAACGGGGCCAGGGAAGGGAGACAGACAGGAGCTGATTTTGACTTGATACAAAGAAGAAATGGATGGGGATTTGATTCCCAGCCAATGTACTTCTTGAGAAGCCTTCACCCATCTATCAGGGGAGGTTTGCAGACTGCTTTCATCCAAGTTTTCAGGTGAAGACAGACTAGGAAGAAAGTCCCGGCAATCTATTTCTGAAAATCAGGCAATGAGTCACAGCTATCTGATCTGCAATCAGGCATGGGGATGGGTAAGACCAGGCAGAGTTTTGTTGTTTTGTGCCTTGGGTTTCAGTGAGTTGGGGACCAACTTGACAACAGCTAACAAGACAACCGGAGGATCTGCCTAGTGTGACTCAGATATCACCTGGGGTCTCTGCATGTTGAAATCTAAGGAAGGTTGACTCATCCACCCTCAGTTTTCAGGTGGTAGCTATGAGTCGGAATTGACTTGACTGTGTTGGTGGTTTTTTTTTTTTTTTTTTTTTTGGTTTTGAAACTCTAAACTACTCCCAAGTGTTTGACTTACTCTTTGTCAATGCTGACTCTAAGGGCCTGCTTTCGGTAGTACTGTGTCTGTTTTTGGAAACCCTGGTGGCACAGTGATTAAATCCTACAGCTTCTAACCAAGAGGTCAGCAGTTCAGATCTACTAGGTGCTCTTTGGAAACTCTACAGAGCAGTTCTACTCTGTCCTGTAGGGTTCTTATGAGTTGGAATTGACTCCACAGCAACAGGTTGTGTTTTTTGGTATCTGTTTTACGGTACATCGGTCCAGATATAAAACTTTGATTTTCACCAAAGAATTGGGGTGGGTAAAGCAAAGCAAAGCAAATAAGACAAGGAGATGTTAATATCACAGAAAAAAAAAAATGTAGGCAGAAAGCTCCTCTAGCCAGTCTCACACAGACTGTACCAGCAGTCTCTGCGCCTGTCCATCTTGCTAGATGCCCTTTCCTCCTGTTGTTCTCTGCAAGCTTCTCCCCATAACACCTTTTAGAAAGAACACTTATAATTTATTCTTGTCTCAGACAGAGTATTTCAGCACAGGTAGACACACTTTCTTGTGGTCCACTCTATCCGGAGTACCCGCAGTGCTCTGTATTTCTCCAAACTCTATTCCTTTCTATGCAAAATTCTGCTGCCATCAGATTATTTTGTTATGCTTGAGTAGCTAAAAAGACCCCACCAGAAAAACCACAGCCTTCTAGTTGATTCCGATTCACAGAGACCCTATAGACAGAGTAGAACTGCCCCATAGAGTTTCCAAGGAGCACCTGGTAGACTTGAACTACAGACCTTTTGGTTGGCAGTTGTAGCGCTTAACCACTGCACCACTAGAGTAGTGAAACCCTTATTAATTAAATTCGGTAACTATGTGTCAGAAACATCCAGAAGAATTTCTAGCACTAGAGATACGAGGGCAGTGATATGAGCTGGATTTGGGAATCCTCTACTGTCCCTTCTATGTGAAAACTCTGTGAGTCTGCTCCCTAGAAATAAAAAGCTTTCAAAATGGAAATAGTATTACTACTCGTTCTAACTATGCAAACAATATGTGCTTGTAAAACAAATCAGAGAATATGAAAAGATAGTATAGAAATTCAAGTAATTCACTTATAGAAAAGCATTACCATTTGCTTTTTGGCATATATCATTTCAAATTTCAGATTAATACAGTTTTGAGTATATATTCATATCAACAGTTATAAACCTACATCATAATTTTTAATAATTACGTAAAAACCAAACTAAAGCTACTGTTGTTGAGTTGGTTCTGACTCACAATGAACCTATAGGACAGAGTAGAACTGCTTCATGGAGTGTCCAAGGAGCACCTGGTGGATTGGAACTGCCAACTTTTTGGTTAGCAGACACAGCACTTAACCGTTATGCCAGCAGAGTTTCCAATGACTGCATAGAATCCTATAATTCATTTAACCAAAATGCTATGGTTGGATGTTTAGGTTCTTTCCAAGTTTTAGATAATGCTGCAGTATACAAGGTCTGACAATTAAGTCTACAAACTCGTCCTAGAAAAAGTGCTACATGCCCCATTGCTGAATATCAGTACAGTCACCTTTGTAGTACTCCCCTTGGGAAGCTTTGCACTGATGCCAGTGCCTAGTCCACCCTTCAAAGCAATTCTGGAACTCTTTTTCTGGAATGGCTATCAGAGCTATTTTGTATTACCTTTGATGTCCTGAAAGTCCTCAAAGTGTCTTCCTTTCAATATTTCCTTTATCTTCATATAAAGAAAAAAGTCACTGGGGTCCAGATCAGGTAAGAAGGGATACAGATATTTGTTTATTTGCTAAAAGCGGCCTCACAAACAGCTATATAACTAAGTTTGCGAACTTGCCACCTTGGCACCGTGTGCAATGGTCATTCCACAAAGAGTTCCAAAATTGCTTTGAAGCGTGGACTAGTTGCTCGCACTGGTGCACAGCTTCCCAAGGGCAGCACTTTGAAGGTGACCACAGTGGTATTCAGTAACGAGGTGTGTAGTACTTAGAACAGCTAAGTTTGTGGACTTCATTATGAGACCTCTTATGTCTTATAAAGAGAGTTCCCTAAACCCTTCCCCCAAAACTTCTTAAATTAACTACTCTACTATATGTTATCACTTATGAAATCTCTTATTCTTCATATTCTTACGTTCTTAAAGACATAGCTGTATGATCATTTTAGAAAATTATGGTTGTCAAAATAACTCTATATTGTTCCTTGTTAGATAGAAGCGGCTTTAAAATAATTAAATACAATATTTGCATATATACTTCAATGTAATATACCATATTCAGAAACATTTCTTATAATTATTATAGGCAGACCTCATAAGGATAATTTTTATCAGTGTGCAGCTCATTCTGTCACACCAGGAAAAGTTAGTAGAATCTGAATCTCCTGTAGAGAAGGCTAATTTATATGAAGTTATGTCTCCATAAACAGACAGCTGGACTTTGATCTGAATGTAACAAAGCTGATAAGATATTTAACAACAAAGATTTCTCTCATCAAATTGAAGTGAGCCCTAAACATTCTACCCAGGAAAAAAATCTCAGATGGGCCCAAGGATCCTAATAGCAAGATCTCCTCCAGTTCGAAAACAGAAATCTGCTTCTCAAACTACATTTTTGGCTGCTAGCGTTTAGTCATCTCTTCATATGACAGTAATTTTGTAAATTATCATTTTCTATAGAATGAATAGATAGTCCAGTCTTTCCTCTAGCAAAGCTGAGTAAGCTTTTTTAAATTGATAGTTTAGAGAAGTTTCTTTTAGCATCTCAACAACTAATGATAAACATTTAAGACTGCTGTCAAAATTTAGGAAAACTTCTGTAAGGTTCTTTCATATGTGAGCCATATAATTGGGAAGAATTTTCCATTGACTGGTTTCTGGTTCTGTACATTTCAAACCTGTGTCTCCTCCGAACACCCAGACACATGCATCCGGTGCTGGGTTCTTTCTGTAGGATGCCTTCAGTCTGCAGCACGGCCTCTGGAACTTCAGGACGTCTAACATAGGAAGCGGGTAAGAAAAAAGGTCTTCGACAAGCCAGTTACTTGGGGGGAAGGAAGAGTGACTGTAACACAGACAGACAAATAAAACAAACAACCTATTGCCTTGCTGTTGAACGATACCACGCATAGCAGAATTGCCTCATCTCGTTTCTAAGGAGTGGCTAGTAGATTCAAACTGCTGACCTTTTGGTTAGCAGCCTAGTGTCTTTAGGTAAGTTAATTTTTAGAGGAAACAGCAGAAAGTAAAGAAGTTCCTGCTTTACAAATTCAAATTTTACTGTGACGTAAAATTGGCTAAGAGTGGGGAAGGTTAGAAGCTGGGTTGCCAGGCTTAGCAAATAAAAATACAAGGCAGGTAAAATACAGCATGAGACATATTTGTACATATTATATAGAAAAGTATTTGTTGTTTATCAGAAATTCAAATTTAACTGGGCATCACACCTTTACGTAGGAGATGAGCGGGGCCTTGAGGAGAAAACCGCAGCTCTGGCAGAGACACCGGGAGCACGAGAAAGCTAGCCAAAAGTATGTACAGAGGAGGGTCCAGTTATGACTGCTGTCGTGAGTTGCCCTCCTGAGTAGGCCCTTAACCCTTGGCCATGTCATACACAGTGGAACAAAAGGAGGCCCAGCTCTGCACCCTCGACATGACTGGTTGCAGACTGAATCACTGTGCCCCACAGGGCTTTTACTGGCTGATTTTGAAAAGTAGGTTGTCAAGCCTTTCTTCCTAGTTTATCTTAGTGAGTGTGGAAGCTTCACTGCAACCTGTTTGGCATCACAGCAACTCACAAAACTTCATGGGCGGGTAGTGGTTGTGTTTGCAGAATATTGGTTAGGGGTCATATCCAGGTCTACTGTGTGGAAGACAAGAATTCTACCGTGAACTACCAGTTAGGATTAGAAAGCCTAACATTTATGTGGGGGTGAGGAATTTAATGGAGCTTTGGTGTATCAATGTTCAACACAGCCAATGACAGAAACAAGGTTTAAAATATATGGTCAAAAATGTGATTCAACTAGGTTTCCTTTCGTTTGTGCTTTCAATAAAACTAAGCAAGCAGAAATTTAGAAAAGAAAGCTGTTCTGATTATGGATTGGAATCAAAGGCACAGAATATGTTAACATAAGAATATTTTAGTCTATACTCCCCAAGCCAAGCCAGGTAATATATTTGCCCAAAGCAATAAATCCCACACTGCGCAGACAAATGATGGAAGCTGAAGTTTTCCTCTTAAAAGAGGCTAAAGAACAGATAATTTAGAAAGAACAGGTTTTATTGGAAATGTCGGTAGTTTTCATGACACAGATACTTACACTACTCATTTTCAACGTACCCATATAAAGAAAATGATGAAAAGATTTTTTTTGTTGTTGTTTTAAAGAAAAGATAATTTGACAGATGGAGTCTTTTTATGGCATCAGTAGAAGTGATAAAATTGAATAAATTACCAAGATTTTATCTTCATTTCTGTAATTCTCTCTAAAGATTTAGAGATGGCAGATTGAATCAACTGGGAAATAAATTTGCAAATTTATAACATGTCTAAAACAGGAATTAAAGACAAAAACTTGTAATTTTTTTTTCAAGAGTGGTTTGTATTGAGGAAAGCGGTTCTTATGGGATTATGTCTTTCCTAACCAGGAGCCAAGTTCATCAAATGGACACACACCACACGTTATGCAGACACAGATCCTTTGAAGAGTTCTCTGTTGTTTTTACTGGTGTCCAAGAATAAATCAAAATAATTGTGACTAAAAATATAGACAGAGAGGAAACTCAAAAAGAGAATTAACTTCTAGGCAATTTTATATGTGAAATATTTTTTATGATCAAAGACAGACTAGGTTTTGCATAAAATGAAGCCATGGTATTTTGACTCACAACCAAGGTCTAAGATATCCAAGTCAAGTGAGCATCTTATAGAGGAAGTGGTCCAGCCTGCACGCAAAGGAAAAGGTAGAAGGACCCCTATGTGAGTGATATTGTTGCTGGGTGCTGCCGAGTAGATTCAAACTCATAGTGACCCCATGTGACAGAGTAAAACTGCTCCACAGGATTTTCTTGGCTACAGTTGTTATGGAAGCAAATAGTCAGGTCTTTCTTCCATGGAGCCACCAAGTGAGTTTGAACCACCAATCTTTTAGTTAGCAACTGAGGGCTTAACCACTAGCCCACCAGGGCTCCTTATCTGAGTGATCACGGGATGTTCACCTGACAGTGAGTGTGGATATCACTTTAAGAAAACCACCAGCAGACCACATGCACTACCACACACACTACCTTTTGGTCCTCAGTCCGGGCATTCTTCCTGATTCAGTAGCTCTGACTTGGAGTGGGAATGCATGGGAAGAGAGGGTGGAATGAACAATTCACATAGAAACATGAGATGTTATATCTGGGAGAGCCTGTGAGGTTGTGGAACCTGCTGTTCCTTACCTGATAGATGAGGATCCTGCAAGATTGCTGAATCCTGTGCCCTTCATTCAAAAGTGGGGTGCGGTGGGGTGGGGGGGTAGGGGGTGTGGGGACCCAGAGATGGGGAAGTGACTTGCTCAGTCTGTCATACACTCATCAAAGGAGTGATGGAACTGGGGCTGTGTTGGTAAATCTTGACTGTTGCTGAGTCAATTTCAACTTATAACAACCCTATAGAATAGAGTATAAGTGCTCCACAGAGTTTCCAAGGAGCGGCTGGCAAATCTAAACTGCCCACTTTTTGGTTAGTGGCTGTAGTACTTAACCATTAGGCCGCCGGAGTTTCCATGTTGGTAAATAATGAATGACAAAAAGGGGTGAAATGAAAAACCTTAGAAAGTGGGAGACCCCTGTAAGAACCTAGCAGAATTCATCTAGACCTCACATTGTCTAGTGATTTGGAGCATTCTTCAAATTCGGAATTTGCATAGGGGATATTCTCTGTGTTTGTCAATTATTTCTTGTTTTGAAGTTATCCCATTAGAACAGCTTTATAGGAATTTTCTATCTATGCACTCATTGACAAGAAGAGCACACGGCAGGCAAGGAGTAAAATGGATTGACTGTGATGTGGAATGCATATGTTGATTATTTTAAAAAGTAGAAAATCAGTTCCTGTTTCCTGATGTATTTTTAGCTGTTTACCTCATTTTAAATGTTTTCCTTTGTTGGTATAGTCAGTAAATTCTTTTTTTTTTAATTTATTTTTTATTTATATTTTTGTTTAACATAACTGAGTGAAAATATACATTCACATGTAAATTTACATGCCCCCCTATATGCAGCTTCCACTGCTCTCCCTGTCCGGTGACTGCACACTATTCCTCTCTGCTCCATACATGTCTCATCCTCCCAACAGTCTCCTTTCCCCTTCTCTCCGTCCACTCCCCTTCCTCCAGCCAGAGGTCAGCAAGATGATATCCTATAGATGTATAGAACCATAAAGTGCTTCCAACATATGGTTACTCTGCATTGCCAAGTCCATTCCATTCCTGTCCAAAGAGTGGACCTTTGTTATAATTTATGGGAATGGGCAGCATCAGGGCAGGGGGCCATGCTCTCAGAGGAACCCCAAAACCGCTGGACCATCAATTGAGGTCTTTTAGTGGAGATCTCATGATGCACCTCTTTTTATTCTTGTGTTGCTAGTGAGGCTCCTCTCTGTGAGCTCCGTCACGGCTATTGCTGGTGGTGGCCGGGCACCATCTGGTTCTTCCGGTCCCAGGTCGATGTAGGCACCCACTCTTGTGGGTCTCTCTGTCTTCTCGGTTGTCTTTACCGCATGCCATTTTGGCCCTCGGTGAGCATCCGTTCCTGCTGAGTTGGGACCATTTGCTGTGTCTAGTCAGTAAATTCTGTAAGATAAACAGTAAGTAAATCATAAAATTTAGGATTCTTCATGCTTGTGTCTAACTGTATCTGAGTGTAGTCAAAGCAGTATCACCCCATCTGTAAGTAACTCCATAGTGGGGGAAAATGTTTGCTTTCTTATTGAACAGCTTCTGTCTTTGTATGGAATTCTAATCCCAAATCGCAGGTATGTATGTAGGGAGGTGTTGGGGGAGAGACTCTACATGGAGGAAAGATGTGTCAGGAGACTGTGGCTTCAGCCAAGCCAAGTGCCATCGAGTCGGATCCTCAGGGAAAGAGAAAATTGGAAAGAAATTGGTGCATCCTGAGGAAGCACATTGCTGTTTTCCTTTGAGGACACACTGAGATATTGTTTATGTAAAACAAGGCCCTAGAACAAACATGCTATTGACTTGACTGGGAAGAGAAGCCAAGAGAACAGTTCTCCTGTTCCTGCCTCTACCTGGAGCAGAACGTGTCTGCTGGTCCGTTTCACCTGGCTGAAGGCGCAATTTACACTTACCTGGAGACATCCTGGTGTCTTTCTGGGCTGCCAGTCCACGTCTTGAGATGATAATGGAAATTTACTTCTCTGATGGTGTGAAAGGAGACAAGGTTTTGGGATCACAGTGGGTCTAAATCTCAGCTGCATCAGTTGCTAGCTGTGTGATCTTAGGGAAGTCACTTGACTGTTTGGAGCCTTAATTTACACTACTGTAAAAGATGGAGCCCTGGTGGTATAGTGGTTAGAAGCTCAAATCCTTCAGCTGCTTCTTGGAAACATCTATAGTGACAGTTCTCTTATGTCGTGCAGGAGTCAGAGGTGACTCAACATGAACAAGTTTTTTTAAGTGGGTTAATAATTTGTAACTTGCAGAAGTGCTGTGAAAATTAAATGGGAAGAAAACTATAAAGCACTTACTAGTTTCTGGCCTAGAGAAGGTGCTCCACGCGTTTAAACTCCCTTCTACCCTCTTCCTCCCACTGCCCCACTGGGCTGCTTCTATTCTGGCCCAGGTTTGAGAGCAGCTGGCTCTGTACTTTTTCTTTTTTTTCTTCCCGTCTCAGTGCCAGATTGTACCTGGCCTCTCTCCAAATCTGTTCTTCTGTGACTGCTATTGCATTGTCTGCTGAAAGTTTTTAAGGTGTTCCTATGCTAGAAATCTTGAGATAATCTTCATTTTCATACCCCTCTACACCCTTGCGTGATTCCATTTACAACTGTGACACAAACTCATCTGTTGGGAAGCCTCCAGAATCAGTTTCCTGGTCTGCGTCCTCAGGCCAGGATTACCCGAGTGGTGTTAAATCTCTGCTGTAAGAAGCAGACAACACTATCTGCAGTGAGCTATTTTGCAGGAACAATCCGCATGCAAATTAGTGTCACCTGTTGATTAAGCACCTAGTGGAACCAAATCTCTGTGTGGGGACATAATACAAGAGAGAAGAGATGTGGTTCCTGCCTGAAGGAATTCCAGGGTTAAAGAAGGGTCTAATGTCAGGTTCACGCATACCATAGCTATAAACAAGTATCACTGAAAACAGGAAACTATTTCTATGGGAACACTGTATCATCTTGGCCTTTAGTGCTATCAGTAGAGCCAAGAATACACCACTGGCAGAACTATCACATGGGAAAGGACAAGGAAAGAGACAGAATAGAACGGAAGCAGAGAGACCATAAGGAGAGACAAAAGTAGGTGAATATGCTACGGAAAATCACAGAGAATTTTGGAATTTTTGGAAAGGAGATAAATGTCCACTAATTGAACCTCCATTCCAAAGAAAGGTGATCCAACCGAATGTGGAAATTACCAAGTGATATTGTTGATATCACATACAAGTAAAATTCTGCTCAAGATCATTCAAAAGTGACTACAGCAATATATTGACAAGGAACTGCCAGAAGTGCATGCTGGCTTCAGAAGAGGATGTGGAATCAGGGATATCATCACTGATGTCAGATGGATCTTGGCTGAAAGTGAAGAATACCAGCAAGATGTTTTCTTGTGTTTCTTTGACTATGCAAAAGCATTTGACTGTGTGGATCATACTAAACTATGGCTAATGTTGTAGAGAATGAGAATTCCAGAACACCTAACTGTGCTCTTAAGGAATCCGTATATGGATCAAAAGGCAGCCATGCAAACAGAACAAGGGGAGACTGCGTGGTTTAAAGTCAGAAAAGGCATGCATCAGAGTTGTATCCTTTCACCATACCTTTGTAATCCGTATGCCAAGCAAATAATTTCAGAAACTGGATTCTGTGAAGAAGAATGAGGCATCAGGATTGGAGGATGACTCATTAACAACCTGCGTTATGCAGATGACACCACCTCACTTGCTGGAAATGAAGAAGATTTGAGGCATCAAAGGACCATAGCATCAGGAAAACAAAAATCCTCACAACTGGACCAGTAAGCAACATTGTCGTAAATGGAGAAAGGATTGAGATTGTCAAAGATTTCATTTTACTTAGGTCCACAGTCAATGCCCTTGGAAGCAGCAGTCAAGAAATCAAAAGACACATTGCACTCGGAAAATCTGCTGCAAAAGACCTCTTCAAAGTATTCAAAAGTAGGGACGTCACCTTGAAGATTAAAACGTGCCTGACTCAAGCTATGATATTTTCAGTCTCACCATATGCATGTGAAAGCTGGACGATGAACAGAGACAGAAGAAGAATTGATGCCTTTGAATTGTGGTGCTGGAGAAGAATGTTTAATGCACCATGGACCACCAAAAGAACCAACAGATTTGGTCTGGAAGAAGTACAACCAGAGTGCTCCTCAAAAGCAAAGATGGCAAGACTGCATCCTACATACTTTGGACATGTTGTCAGGAAAGATCAGTCCCTAGAGAAGGACATCATGTTTGCTGGAGTGGAGGGTCAGTAAAAAACAAAAAGATCCTTGATGAGATGGATTGACACAGTGGCTGCAACAATGGACTTAACCATAAAAACGATTGTGGACATGGTGCAGGACTGGGCAGTGTTTCATTCTGTTTGTTCATGGGGTCACTGTGAGTGGGAGCTGAATCAATGGCACCTAACAACAACAACAATTGAACCTCCATCTAATGCTTGTTTTTCTTCTACAGTATTTCCACCAACCTGTGTTGAGCTTCTGCCTAATAAAATTCCAGGGATAGGAAATGCACTGACAGATTCTCCCAGGATCCTGCTTCATACGGTTGATAACTACTAGAAAGCTAATCTGATAATGTATAGAATCTAAGTTGCCTTCCTGTAATTCTTTGAATTAATTTTGGTTCTTTCCTTGCCTTCAAAAACCTTCATGATTTGGACCCCTCTACCCTATACTTCTGTGCTGGAAAACTTGGTGGCATAGTGGCTAAGTGCTACGTCTGTTAATGAAAAAGTCGGCAGTTCAAATCTGCCTGGTGCACTTAGAAACTATGGGGCAGTTCTACTTTGTCCTATAGGGTTGCTATGAGTTGGAATTGATGCAATGGCAGTGAGTTTGGATTTTTTACCTCTGTACTTAATTGTGTGCCATTTCTTTGCGGAGCATCATATTCACTGGGGCTTCTTTCTTCTCCTCTAACACACCAAACATGTTCCTACCTTAAAGCCCTCTGACTAGAGCCCTGTTTCCAGCTTTCTGAATGAAATTTAGGTCTCAGCTTTAATGTCAGCTTTGTAGAGATGCTGCCCCTGACTGCTATATTGAAAACAACTCACTCTTGGAAAGCTAAATTTGACTTAAAAAAAAAAAATCTGCATGGTGAAGCTCCTATAAGCTGAGTCAAAAGGCTAGCAACAAACTGGAAAGAACATTTGCAACTTGTATTATGGACAGTGGCAAATTTCCTAAAATACAGTGAATTTCTACAAGTCAGTAAGAAAAACGACAATAAACAGCCCATTAGAAACAAAAATAGGTAAAGGATACAAGCAGTTCACCATCAGGTGCAAAAAAAAAAAAAAAAAAAAACACACAAAGAAAAACATGAAAACACAGACGCTACTCCAGCAAATGAAAAGTTTGTCAAACTTACCTATGGAAGAAAGAAAGGGAGACAAGGAGTCAGGGAGGGAGGAAGGGATGAAGGGAAGAAGGAAAGGAGGAAGGAAAGAAGGAAAGAAAGAAGGAAGGAAGGACAGAAGGCCGGCAAGACATTTGCTTAAAAACACAATGAAATCATACAACTTTTCACTTATCATATTGACAAAGCTAAAATGATAATACTGCATCAGAAATGGTGTGGAAAACAGGAACCCTTATGTTCTGGCAGTGATAGTGATTCCTATAGAGGACAGTTTAATAACATATATCAAAATTATAAACGCACAAGCACTGTGATCTCATGGTTTTCTTCCAGGATTTTGCTCTACAGATGTGCTGGCCCATGTGGGAACTGATACATGTACAGAGGTAGTCATGGCAGCATTGTTTATAAGAGCAAGAGTCTATAAACATTTGTGGATCTGTCAATAGGGGGATGGAAAAATTACAGTGTATTCATACAATAAAACCCATAGCTATTTAGTTTACTGGACTCATAGTGACCTTATAGAACAGAGTAAAACTGCCCCATAGGGTTTCCAAGGGACACCTGTTGGATTTGAATGGCTGACCCTTTGGTTAGCAGCTGTAGCTCTTAACCACTGTGCCACTGGGTTTCCCATACAGTAAAGTAATAGGTAATTATTAAAAGAAAGAGGAACATCCATAGGTATTGACTGGGAAGGATTTTCACCACATGTTGCTTTGTGAAAAACTGCTAGGCGCCAAACATTGTGTGTAGTTTGTTGCCTACAGAATTGAAAAGATTTCTATGTGCACATATGTGTATGTATATTTGGGTATTTCTGGAATAATCTTTAATAAAACAAGGCTCTAAGGACACAACAGTATGGCAACAGTGGCTGCCTCCTGTGATGAAAACTGGGTGGCATGGGATGGGAGGGAGAATTGCTTTTTATTGTATACCCTTTGTCACCATCTGAATTGTATACCATTAGTCATTCAAATTATAAATCCAAAAGTTAGAACCAAAGTTATAATAAGAAAAGTGCTTCTTAAACCTGGCTTTGCACATTGGTGAGTGGTGTCTGAGGTCTTAAAAGCTGCCAAGCTGCCATCCGAGGACACAGCAAATGGTCCCAACTCAGCAGGAACGGATGCTCACCGAGGGCCAAAATGGCATGCGGTAAAGACAACCGAGAAGACAGAGAGACTCACAAGAGTGGGTGCCTACATCGACCTGGGACCGGAAGAACCAGATGGTGCCCGGCCACCACCAGTGATAGCCATGAGGGAGCTCACAGAGAGGAGCCTCACTGGCAACACAAGAATAAAAAGAGGTGCATCATGAGATCTCCACTAAAAGACCTCAATTGATGGTCCAGTGGTTTGGGGGTTCCTCTGAGAGCATGGCCCCCTGCCCTGATGCTGCCCATTCCCATAAATTATAACAAAGGTCCACTCTTTGGACAGGAATGGAATGGACTTGGCAATGCAGAGTAACCATATGTTGGAAGCACTTTATGGTTCTATACATCTATAGGATATCATCCTGCTGACCTCTGGTTGGAGGAAGGAGAGTGGGTGGAGAGGAGGGGAAAGGAGACTGTTGGGAGGATGAGACATGTATGGAGCAGAGAGGAATAGTGTGCTGTTACCAGACAGGGAGAGCAGTGGAAGCTGCATATAGGGGGGCATGTAAATTTACATGTGAATGTACATTTTTACTCAGTTATGTTAAATAAAAAAAAACAAAACAAAACCTGGCTTTGCAATTTATTAAAAGTACAGGTTTTTGTACCTTCACTAAATTAGGATATTTACAAAGTAAAGCTCTGGAATCTGAAAATTTTTAAAAAAGCTACATAGATGATTCACAAGACCAGTTAAGTTTGGGAACCTCTAATTGGGCTTCATCTTCTCAGTGCTGCTGAGTCTTAGACTCTTTCAATACTCCACACAGGGAGAGTTGTATTTTGATATCACTGAAGCTTAAGCTCCCAGTCCTTCTCAGATTACACAATCGCTGTCAAGCCCCGGAAACCCTGGTGGTTTAGTGGATTAGTGCTCTATCTGTTAACCACAAGGTCCTCAGTTTTATTACGCCAGGCATGCCTCGGAAACTCTACAGAGCAGTTCTGTTCTCTCCTAGAGGGTCAGTATGAGTTGGAATCAACTCGATGGCAGTGGTTTTCTTTTTTTGTCAAGCCCCTCCCTGGGAAGTGTATTCTTACTGTCAGACGTTCTCAAAAAATTGTAAAAATTAGCTATTTCAATCACTGTTTGGTTAAAACCACTGCTTTTTCCAGTTTCACTTCATCTCCAAGATTACTTCTCTCCTTGCTTTGCATGCATTTTCTGTGAGTTCAAATCACGTCTTGACAACAGGTTTTTTGTTGGCAGGCATTTTGTATTTGCTGTTTTGTATTCTTCTTTCTTCTTTTTTTAAAAAATATTTTATTGTGCTTTAAGGGAAAATTTACAATTCAAATCAATTTGCCCCACAACCACACCACTATACAACTCCCTCCATGACAGTCGGCTTGTCCTTCCCACCCTATATTTCCCATATCCATTCAACCAACTGCTGTCCCCCTCCACCCTCTCACGTCACCTCTGGACAGGAGCTGCTCAGACAGCCTATGTATATACTTAAGCCAAGAAGCACATTCCTCACTAGCATCATTCTATGTCTTATAGTCCAGTTCAATCTTTGTCTGACAAGTTGGCTTTTGTACTGGTTTTGTCTTTGAGCTAACAGAAAGTTCAAGGGCTGTGTTGTCAGGGGACCCTCCAATATGATGAACCATCAAGGGTGGTCTTTTAAATAGACTTCTAGTTCTGCACACCCATTTATCTCTTGCTACATGAGGAACTTTACTACTCTGAGTTCCCTGTCAGGACAGTTGTTGGTGGTGGCCAGGCACCATCTAGTTCTTCTGGTCTCATGCTGATGCAGTCTCTGGATCACATGGCACCTTCTGTCTGTTGAGCTCAGATTTTCCTCTTGTCTTTGATGTCCTTTGCCCCAGGTGGACTGGGACCAATTGATACTACTTAGATGGCAGCTTGCTAGCATTTATGATCCGCATATATGTATATGCCACTTACCAAAGTGGTTTTAAGACCATTTTCTTAAGAAGAACTTAGTTATCCCAGCTAGCCTAGATGTCCCCTGAAACCGTGGTCCCCAGATCCCAGTCCCTACTACTCTGTCCTTCAAACTGTTAGTTGTGTTTGAAAAACCTTTTACCTTTGGTGTAGTCAGGTTGTGTTAACCTCCCTTCTGCTGCTTGCTGTTACTCTCTTCACCTAACCCAATTACTGTCTACTATCTAATCTCCCTCCCTCCCCACCCTTGTAATCATCAAATGTTATTTTCTTCTGTACTTAAACCTTTTCTAATTCCTTATAATAGTGGTCTCATACAATATATGTCCTTTTGCAACTAATTTCACTCAGCATAATGTCTTTCAGATGACTCCACATTAGCCAGCCAGCCAAGAGCCGCAAAATCATCATTGTTCTTTATCATAGCATAATATTCCACTGGGTGAATATACCTTGGTTTGTTTATCCATTCATCTGTTGATGGGCACCTAGGTTGATTACATCTTTTTGCTGTTGTGGACATTGCTCCAATAAACATTGGTGTATATGTATCTGTTCACGTACGTCTGTTCATCAAATCAATTTCTGAAGTGGTTGTATCATTTTACATTTCTACCAACAGTGTAGAGGAGTTCTGATCTCTCCACAACCTCCCCAACATCTATTATTTTGTATTTTTTGGATTAATGCCAGCCTTTTAAGGGTGAGATGTTATCTTATTGTAGTTTTGATTTGGGTTTCTCTAATGGCTAATGATCTTCAGCATTTTCTTCATATATCTGGTAGCTTCCTGGATGTTTTCTTTGATGAAGTGCCAGTTCATATCCTTTGTCCATTTTTTAATTGGGTTATTTGTCTTTTTCTTGTTGAGGTTTTGCAATATGTTGTAGATTATGGAGTTTAAAAGCCAAACAGATTTATGGTACCCAAATTACTTTCCCAGTGGGTAAGTAGTCTTTCTACTCTTTTGGTGAAGTCTTTGGATGAACATAGTATTAAGTTTTAAGACTTCCCAGTAATCTGTTTTCTCTTCTGGTATTTGTGCATTGTTAGTAATATTTTGTAGTCTGTTTATGCACTGCTCCTATTTTGTTTTCTGTGACTTTTATTGTTTTAGATTTTATATTGAGGTCTTTGATCCTTTTGAGCTAATTTTTGTACATGGTATGAGATAGGTCTTGTTTCATTTTTTTTTTTTCAGATGGATATACAGTTTTGCCAATGTCATTTGCTGAAAAGACTGTTTTTTCCCCCAGTTCATGGACTTCGGCCATTTGTCAAATATTAGCTGCTCGTAGATGGATGGTGTTATAACTGGATTCTGTATTCTTTTCCATTGGTCTATGTATCTGTTTTTGTATTAGTACCAGGCTGTTTTGACTACCATGGTAGTGTAATAGGTGATGTGAGGCTTCTCGCTTTGTTCTTCTTCAGTAATATTTCACATAGCCAGGACTTGTCTTTCCATATGAAGTTGGTGATTTGTTTCTTCAGCTTATTAAAAAATGCCATTGGAATTTGTACTGTGATTGCACTGTATAGATCACTTTGAGTAGAACACACATTTTCACGATGTTAAGTCTTCTTATCCATGAGCAAGGTAGGTTTCTCCACATATGTAGGTCTCTTTTGGTTTCTTGCAGTAAAGTCTTGTAATTTTCTTTGTATAGATCTTTTATATCTCTGGTTAGACTTATTTCTAGGTATTTTATCTTCTAGAGGGCTATTGTAAATGGTATTTTTATGGTGATTACTTTTCTGATGGTCTCTTTGTTGGTGTAAAGGAAACTGATTTACGCATGTTTATCTTGTATCCTATTACCTTGCTGAACTCTTGTATTAGTTTCAGTAGTTTTTTTTTTGTGTGCTGTGTATGTGTGTGTGTGTGTGTGTGTGTGTGTGTGTGTGTATTCTTTAGGGCTGCCTGTGTGTAAGATTGCATCATCTGCAAATAGAGATATTTTTACTTCTTCCTTGCCAATTTGGATGCTGTTTATTTCTTTATCTGGCCTGATTGCTCTGGCTAGAACCCCAAGGACAATGTTGAATAAGAGCGGTGATAATGGGCATCCTTGTCTGGTACCTGTTCTCAAGGTGAATGCTTTCAGGCTCTCTCCATTTAGGATGATGTTAACTGTTGGCTTTGCATAGATGGCGCTTATTTTGTTGAGGAATTTCCCTTCTATTCCTATTTTGCTGAGAGTTTTTAACATGAATAGGTACTGGACTTTGTCAAACACCTTTTCTGTATCAGTTGATAAAATCTGGTGGTTCTTATCTTTTGTTTTATTTATGTGGTTGATTACATTTATTTTCCTAATGCTGAAGCATCCCTGGTATAAATACCTGGTATAAGTCCCACTTGGTCATGGTGAGTTATTATTATTATTATTATTATTATTTGATACGTTGTTGCATTCTATTGGCTAGAATTTTGTTGAGGATTTTTGCATTCATGTTCATGAGAGATAGTGATCTGTAATTTTCCTTTTTTCTGCTGTCTCCACTGGGTTTTGATGTTAGGGTTCGCCAAAGCCAAGTGCTGTCAAGTCGGGTCCGACTTAAGGCAACCCTACAGGCCAGAGTAGAACGTCCCTCTAGAGTATTCAAGGAGTGCCTGGTGGATTTGAACTGCCAGCCTTTTGGTTAGCAGTGGTAGTACTTAACCCAAGGGTTGTGCTGGCTTTATAGAATGAAGCTGGGGGCATTCCACACTTTTCTGTGCTCTAGAATACCTTTAGTAATAGTGGTGTTAAATCTTCTGTAAAAATTTGGTAGAATTCTCCAGTGAAGTTATGTGAGCTGCAGCTTTTTTTCATTGAAGTTTTAAAATTACCTTTTCAATGTCCTCTTTTGTGATGGGCTTATTTAGTTGTTCTATTCCTGTTTGTGCTATCTTTGGTAGGTGATGCACTTCTAGAAATTTGTGTGTTTCTTCTAAGTTTTTGAATTTATTGGAGTACAGTTTTTCATAGCAATCTATTTGATTCTTTTAATTTCAGTTGGATCTGTTGAGATATCACCCATCTCATTTCTTATTCAAGTTATCTTATTTCCTCTTTTGTTTTTCTTTTGTCAGCTTTGCTAATGGTTTATCAGTTCTGTTAATTTTTTTTTTTTTTTTTAAACAACAGCTTTGGGTCTTGTTAACCATTTCAATAGCTTTTCTAGTCTCTAATTCATTTAGTTCTGTTCTGATTTTAACTATCTTCTGGAACCCAAGAAATTCTTTTGCTTCTCTCTTCCCACTTGTTTCAGTTGTAGGGATAATACTTTGATTTGCGCCCTCCTTTCATTCTGGACATGTGCGTTTATTGAAATAAATTGACCTGTGAGCTCTGCTTTTGCTGTGTTCCAAAGGTTTTGGTAGGATGTGTTTTCATTCTCCTTTGATGCCACCCTTGATTTCTTCTATAACACAGTCATTTTTGAGCAAGGTGTTTTCAGTTTCCATGTGTTTGATTTTTTTTTCTGTTATTGATTTCTACTTTTATGGCTTTATTGCTTGTAAGAATGCTTTGTAGTATTTCAATACTTTGAATTTTGTTAAGGATCACTTTGTGGCCCAACATGTGGTCAATTCTGGAGAATGTTCTGTGTATATTGGAAAGTAAAGTATACTAGGGTGCTGTTGGATGTAGTGATCTGTATATGTCTGTGAGGTCAAGTTGATTGTGGCAGTTAGATTTTCTCTGTCTTTACTGAGTTTTTTTTTTCCTAGATATCCTTTCCTTCACTGAGAGTGGTATGTTGAAGTCTTCTACAATTATTGTGAAACTATTTCTGTTTTCAGTGCAGTTAGAATTTGTTTATTTTGGAGCCCCATCATTGGTTGTTTACATCTTTAATATGGTCATGTCCTCCTGGAGTATTGATCCTTTAATCATTACACAGTGCCCTTCCTTATCCAGTGTGGTAGATTTTACTTTAAAGTCTATTTTATCGGAGGTTAATATTGCCACCCCTACTCTTTTTTGACTGTTGTTATCTTGATGTGTTTTTCCCCCATCCTTTGAGTTTTAGTGTGTTCATATATTTATGTGTAAGGTGTGTCTCCTGTAGGCAGCATTTATAAATGAGTTATTATTTTTTTTTAAAATCCAATCTACTACTCTCTGTCTCTATATTGGTGCATTTAATCCATTTACATTCAGAGTGATTACTGGTGGGTAGGAGTTTAGTGCTGATATTTTGAAGTCTTTTTGTGTGTGTTATAGACAATTCCTTTGTTCCGTTTAATTTTCTGTGCTGAGTCTTCTTTTCATCTTTTTCAGTATTGGTGGTTTTGTATTTGCTCAGACTTCATGTTTTCTTGTTTCTTATTTTGATATGTAGGATCGATAGTTTCCTTTGTGGTTACCTTAAAATTTACCCCTATTTTTCTAAATGTAAACCAGTCTTTAGTTACTTTATAATTTATACTTGACTTCCTATCCACATGAAAGATCTATGACTACATTTTTACTTGGGCCCCTGTTCTTTGTTATTGTATTTACATAATGACATCTCTGTTTCCCAAATTTCAATGTTTTGCCTGTGATTTATTTTTGTGATTCCTCTATTTGGGCTGGTATCTAGTTGCTCTGTTTTGTGTTCTGGTCTTGGATTGTCACCTAGTGTTACTGGTTTTCTTACCAAAGTACTCCCTTTAACATTTCTTATAATTTTAGCTTGGTTTTTGGAAATGTCTTAATTTCACCATCATATATAATTCTTGGCTGGCAATTATTTTCCTTCAAGGGTTTGTACATGTCATCATGTTGCCTTCTTACCTGTGTGGTTTCTACTGAGTAGTAGAGCTTAGTCTTATTGATTCACCTTTGTAGGTTACTTTTTGTGCATCCATAGTCATTTTTAAAAGTATCTCCTTATCTTCAGTTTTAGCAAGTTTGATTATAATATGTCTTGTGTTTCAGTCAGCTAGGGCTGCTCTAACAGAAATACCACAGAGTGGATGGCTTTAACAAAGGAAGATTTATGCTTACATAGTCCAGTAGGCTGCAAGTCCATATTCAGGGTGTCCACTCCAGGGGAAGGTTTTTACTTGTTGGCTCAAGAGGAAAGTCCAGAATTGCATCAGTCTTTGTCCAGGGAGCATCTCGGCACAGGAACCTCAGGTCTGAAGGATGTGCTCTTCTCTCGGTGCTGTTTTCTTGATGGTACAAGGTTCCCAATTCTGTGCCTGCTTCTCTGTCCTTTTATCTCTTGTAGGATGAAAGGATTAAGGGTGGGGCAAGCCATACTCCAGGGAAACTCCCTTTACAGTGGAACAGGGAGGTGATCTTATAAAGGGATTTACAGTCCCATCCTAATCCTTTAACATACAGCATAAGAAAACCACAAAACGGAGGACAGTCACAAGATACTGGGAATCATGGCCCAGCCACATGGCTACACGTATTTTTGGGGGGACACAATTTGATCCATGACTCCTTGGTATCTTTCTTTTGGGATCTGCCTTGTGTGAAATGCAATGAGTGCCTTGGATAGGTATTTTCTCATCTTTCATGAATGATACCAGGGAAATTTTCTGTCAGGAAATCTTCAAAAGGTTTGTCTGTATTATCTGTTATCCCCCCTCCCTGGTACCCCAATCACTCAGAGATTATTCCTCTTCATAGAGTCCGACATAATTCTTAGTGTTTCTTGATTTTATAAAATTCTTTTATCTGACTTTTCCTCAGATATATCTATGACAAGTGCTTTATCTTTCGTCTCCCTGGTTTGGCCTTTTATTGCCTCAATTATGCTCCTTTGACTCTGTTGAGTTGTCTGATTCTGTAATTTTATTATTAGTTTTGTGGATTTCTAATTCTTGCTGCTGTATGCTTTCTTATAGTTTGTTCAGTTTGTCACCATGCTCTGCTGCATTTTGCATCATCTCCTTCCTAATGTCTTGAAGAGTTATAAACATTAACCTTTTGTGCTTTACCACTGGTAGTTCCAGAAGTTCTCTTCTCTGGAAATTTGATTCTTTGTTTTGGGAGCTTTCTGAAGAGATCATATTTCTAAGCTATCGCTGTATTATATTTATTTATTTTATGTTTGCCTACTGTGTTCTAGCTTCTTGTTTTGAAACATACAGTTTACTTTTCTTAGATGGATTCAGTTCAGAAGTCCAGGTAGTCGATCACCAAGTGCATGCTGCAGGCTCTTACCTACTTGTCCTAGATAGGCAGGGTGATTGGTATGGGCACAGGTTTCTTGATGTCATCACTGAGAAAGGCAGGGGGCAAACAGCCATCCCCAAGTGTCTCTAAGGATGATGTATCCCTTATTTATGAGTCTAGGTGAAGGAACAGTTTCTGCCTCATTTTATGCCTCTGGGAGTTGGCAGAATTCTCCATTTTCCCTGAATTAGCTAATTTTTCCCCCCTCTCAATCTTGGAGAATGGGTCAGGGAGGCAGTCTTAAGGTCTGCTACTTCTGGCTCGGTTAATGAAATCAGACTCTACCACCAGGCACCATGCAGAGAAGGGAGGAGGGAGCACTAGAGGAATGGAGACAGGCCTATCTTGTAGAAAAGATTCAAATTCCCATGTGTCAGTTTACATAAAAAGACTTAGCTTTTGATGGTTTGGTGCTGTCTGTCACTGGTCCAGAGGCACGAGTGGATTCTGCAGACAATTACTCCACCAACCTCCATGCTCTCCCTACCACATAGTGGCTGCAGCCATTTCTTGGCAGGTCCCATCTGTAGGATCCCCTGTACTTCTGGTACAACTCTCCCTTCTTCATTGCTCAATTTCTCAACTTTCCCCTTGATGTTCAGGGCTCTTAATACATCATATGTGCTGGATACATTTGTCTTTGGGGTCTGTGTTGTTGGGGGGTGGGTCACAAGTAGTGTCTGTCTACTGCACTATATCAGCCCCAGCCTCCATGTGTTCTTTTTCTTAAAGTTCTGTTGCCGTAGAGGCTGTTCCACATCATGTCTAACCCAACTAACCATTGCCTGGTCCTGCGCCATCTACATGACCTTTGGTACGTTTGAGTCCATAGTTGTGGCTATTATGTCAAACCACTCACTAAGGGTGTCCCCTTGTGCTTGCTGACCCTCTATGAAACGTGATGTCATTTTCTAGGGCTTGATGTTTCCATCAACCTGTCCAAAGTAAGTGAGCTGGAGTCTTTAAGGAGCATTCTGAAGAGAACTCCCAAATTACATCATGTCTAACCTACCCACCCACTGCTGAGTCAGTTGTGACTCATAGTAACTATATAGGACAGAGCAGGAGTGCCCCATCAAGTTTCCAAGGACCGTCTGGTGGATTTGAACTGCTGACCTTTTTGCGTAGCAGCTGCAGCACTTAACTGCTATGCCACCAGGGGTTCCATATCAGCTCTAGGCCCCACAAAACTTGGATACACTTCTGACCCTTAGAGAGAGAGACAGAGAGTCAGAGAGATACTCCTGTCATGGACAGACACTCTATTCTTCAGTGACACTAAAAGAAGATGGAACAGGGCTTAACCTGGGATGTGGATAGATGAAAACTGAGAGTCTGAAAGTGTTCCACAGGTGATCTGTAACATGCCCCATCCCCTTGAAAGTCACAGCTACTCTGAGTTTATTGTATGTAATGAATCCTCAATCTTGCACAGCTCCCTTTCCCCAGCCCACTCTCTCCTTGAGGCTCTAAAACCACGCTCAGTTTGAGGTGAATACTGCACTGACTTCTTCAGGGAAAGCCTAATTATTTGGATCACGTCATCTTGCCTTTCCCGACCTGGTTCTCTGGGCCTTTAACCGCCCGTAACGGGCTCAGACCAGCCCTTTCTAGCTCCAGAGCTGTTTCTTCTCCCAGGGTTTTCTACCGGTTGCTTGCAACACAGTTCCTCTCCTTCATCTCATGTTTAACCAGATGGAAATACATTGAAGGAGTTTCCAGGTAATTCTCTTAATCACTCAATCTTCTTGTAGTCTGAACAGCCTCTAAGCAGATTTCATCTTTTTGTTGGTCCTTTTTGCCAAATGTGAGACAAAATATGCTGCTGCTGGGAGATTTAGAGAAATTATAAGGAGGATGAGGAGTAAACTACAGTAGCTGGAAAGATTACAGCCACATAAATCAAGGAGCAAGGGAGGCAGAGAACTTTGAAAACAAGAGGAGAGGGTGGTTGGGGAGTTGCTCCACCACATTTAGTTAAGAAATGATTCCATTTACCTTCCTCATTTCTTTTTTATTCTTTCTTTTAATGAAGGGAAACAGCTAAAAATACTCTTTTCTTTCTTTCTTTCCTTTTTTTTTGAGGCTCTGTCTTCTTCTGATAAAGCGGCCTGAATCCAGACTTACAAACAGAAGTCTCCTTTAGGTCACCACCACACTGAAGATTCCAGCTGAAATCCACAATGATTTGGGGGAAAACAATTTTTGGAAAATTAAAGTGAACTCGAATATAGTTATATCGTGAGTGAACAAAAGAAATAAGGCAGAAAACAGAAGCCCTGAATCGATTGAGAAAATTTTTTCAGAAACTCCAACCTCAGTCACCTTCCACTGCTCCAGGAGGGAAAATAGGAGTGAAAAGTGAGCCCCAAACTAGCTCTGTAGATGACACTAAAGAGAGGCAAGCAGGCTTTGGATGAAGATGTCACTCCTGGGCTTGGAAGCCCACACAGGTGGGTGCATCTGCAAACTGCAGGAAGGCTGTGGATGAAGGAGGGTCCACAGCACTAGAACTCTGCCCTTAGCCGCACAAGTTTTTCACCAGCTTGTCTTGGGAGGAGGTGGAAAATGACACCAGCATCCACAGTGTGCGCCTTATGGCTCTAATGGGCTGGCAGAGTTCCTGGGGGATAAACAGGGTAGCAGAGACCTGAAGTTTTCTATGAATTGGATGGATACACGTTGTGTATGAAAATTGATTGGATGGAAGGCTTGGGAGGCATTTTTCCTGCTGAAGAGCCACAACTTCTACCTGGTGTTGCTGCTTCTCCTGTGCCTATTCCTCTCCAGCTGTTATCTATTCAACTGCTATCTTTAGAAAAATGAAAATGAAATCATGCTCCATGCTCCCTCCACAATTGAATGTAAAATGTTTCTGTTTTCTCTGATGACTGAACCCACCTCAAACAAAAACAAAATTATAAACTGAATTCTTCGCTGTTGCCTTCATAACCCAGATGGCCTGGTCTCTCTTCCTGTTTGCTGCATCTTCTACCTTTCCTCTCAATCCGCACTGTTTCTCAGGGGCTGCTAGACGTTTTCTGCAATGTGCCAGGTAGTATTTTAGGCTTTGTGTGACATATGGCATCTAGGGTGCTGTTGATACAATGAGAGGGGTAGGACTAGAGTGAGATGGGTGAGGTATCTAGGGCATGACATTAAGAGGTATTTGCCATCAGAGTTCTAAGTTTTAAATACAGTCACAGACAGTAGATGAAGAATGCACGTGACTCTGTTACACGAAAACTTTGTTTGGTACATGGGCTGTCTGCACCAAGCTCCCACTTTAGGGTCTTTGCATTTGATCTTCCCTCTTTCTGTATTGTTCTTTCCTCAGATTTTTCCATGGATAGCTCTAAGTGACAGATAACTCAGTAGAGATATTAAACATTTTCTTAGTCATCTAATACTGCTGTAACAGAAATACCATGAGTGGATGGCTTTAACATAGAGAAATTTATTTTCTCACAGTAGACTGAGAGTCCGAATTCAGGGTATCAGCTCCAGAGGAAGGCTTTCTCTGTTAACTCTGGAAGAAAGTCCTTGTCATCAATCTTCACCTGTACTGGCAGCTTCTGAGGCACAGGGAACACAGTTTCAAAGGATATGCTCTACTCCAAGCACTGCTTTCTTGGTGGTATGAGATCCTCATCTTTCTGCTTGCTTTCCTTTCCTGTGTATCCCAAGAGACTGCATCAAGGCACAGTGGTCTTATACACCGAGTCTTACCTCACTAACACAACCACCACCGCCTGTCCTCCCGTATTAACAGGCAGGATTTACAACACACAGGAACAACACACAATACCAGGAAAAATGGCCCAGGCAAATTGCTACATATGTTTTTTGGGGGACACAATTCAATCCATGACAAATCTATATTTGGAACATCAGCAAAGAGAGCCCTGAAAACGAGAATATGTTTAAGAAAGCATTTGATTTTCAATATTCTTCAAAGAGAAGTACAGATGTAATTGCTATAGGAAGGAATCAAGACTGCGCTGCTTTTCCTCACACTTATTTTAGGCCTTGGTTGGTTATGTTCCTTTTGAATTAGCTGGGGAGTTTGGGGGTCAGGTAGAGGGTAGAGGTGAAGGTTGCAGGGGAGGGAAGGGTACAGGGTACATAACCTCCTCAGCTTTTAGGGTCTCTGAGCTCTCAGTAGGGCTCTGCTGGCTCCTTTTGGTAACTGACATCAGCTCTATTGCTGCCTTCTCAAAGACAGTTTTTCCAACCGTGACTTGACGGTAGGCCCTCTGACCCAGGCAGAGTAGAATAAGTGGCTCCATCTTGAGCATAACCTGCACCGTTTTGTTTCATGGTTCTGTCTCCAAGCATGAGTCCATTGTTTCCTTTAGTTTCTCTCAAGGTTAAAGACTAATCTGTGCTGTCTTTAAGACTGTGGACAAACAAGTGGAAATAATCTAAAGACCATAAAAGAAAAACAAAGAATCTGCCAGGAGATTATATGCTAGCCCGACTACCTCCGGGCACAAAACATCCATTAAGATGACAATGTATTTGAGATGTGACCACCAAAAGATTAACATTCTACAAATTCCTGTTTTTGTTGTTGTTGTTAGCTGTGGAGTCAGTTTTGACTCATAGAGACCCTATGCACAATAGAACGAAACACTGCCCAGTCTTGTGCCATGTCCCCAATCATTTTTATGCTTAAACCCACCTTTGCAACCACTATGCCAATACATCTCATCAAAGGTTGTCCTATTTTCTGATGACACTCCATTCTACCAAACATGATATCCTTCTGCTAATCCCTCCTGACAACATTTCCAAAGTATGTAAGGCTCAGTCTTGCCGTCTTTGCCTCCAAGGAGCACTCTGGTTGTACTTCTTTCAGAACAGATCTGTTGATTCTTTTGGCTGCCCACAGTACATTCAACATTCTGCTTCAACACCACAGTTCAAAGGTGTCTATTCTTCTCTTGTGTTCCTTATTCATTGCCTAGCTTTCTCGTACATATGATGCGATTGAGCACACCATGGCTTGAGTCAGGCACACCTTACTCTTCAAGGTGACACCTTTACTTTTCAGTACTTTAAAGAGGTTCTTTGCAGCCAGTTTTCCCAATGCAATGCATCTTCTGAGTTCTTGACTGCTGCTTCCATGGGTGTTGATTGTTGATCCAAGTAAGATGAAATCCTTGACAACCTAAATCTTTTCTCACTTATCATGATATTTCCTGTTGGTCCAGTTGTGAATAATTTTGTTTTCTTGATATTGAGATGCAATTCATATTGAAGGCTGTGGTCTTTCATCTTCATCAGTAAGTTTTTTAAATCTTCTTCACTTTCAGCAAGTAAGGTGGTGTCTTCTGCGTAATGCAGGTTGTTTATGATTCATCCTCCAATCCTGATGCCTTGATCCTCTTCGTATAATCCAGCTTCTCAGAATATTTGCTCAACATACAGATTGAAAAGGTATGGTGAATGAATGCAAACCTGATGCACACCTTTAGTGACTTTAAACCACGCAGTGAGTGTCCACTTGTTCTATTCACACGACTGCCTCCTGATCCGTATACACATTCTTAAAGAGTGTAGTTAAGAGTTCTGTTAGCTATAATTTGTTATGATCCACACAGTCAAATGCTTTTGCGCAGTCCACAATACACAGGTAAACATCTTTTCTGGTATTCTCTGCTTTCGGCCAAGGTCCATCTGACATCAGCGATGATATTCCTGGTTCTACGTCCTCTTCTGGATCCAGCTTGAATTTCTGGCAATTCCTTATCAAAATACTGTTGCAGTTACTTTAGAATGATCTTGAGCAAAGTTTTACTTGTGTGTGGTACTAATGATATTGTTCAGTAATTTCCACGTTTGGTTGGATCTTGGATCACCTTTCTTTGGAATGGGCATAAATATGGATCTCTTCCAGTCAGTTAACTGTCCTCCTAATTTCTTGGCATAGACAAGTGAGCACTTCCAGTGCTGCATCTATTTGTTGAGATACCTCAATTGATATTCCATCAGTTCCTGGAACCTTTTTTTTTTGCCAGTGCCTTCAATGCAGCTTTGACTTCTTCTGTCAGTACCATTGGTTCCTGATCATGTGCAACTGTTTCAAATGGCTAAACATCTACCAGTTCTTTCTGGTATAATGGCTCTGTGTTTTCCTTCCATCTTCTGTTGATGCTCCCGAGTCATTTAATACTTTCCCTGTAGAATTCTTCACTATTGCAGCTTGAGGCTTGAATTTTTTCTTCAGTTCTTTCAGCTTGAGAAAGGTAGAACCTGTTCTTCCATTTTGGTTTTGTATTTCCAGCCTTTGCCCATGTCAGTGTAATACTTTATTTTGTCTTCTCAAAGTGCCCTTTGAAATCTTCGGTTCAGTTATTTTACTTCATCATTCCTTCTTTTTCCTTTAACTGCTCAGTGTTCGAGAGCAAGTTTCAGAGTTTCTTCTGACATCCAATGTAGTCTTTTCTTTCATTCCTGTCTTTTTAATGACCTCTTGCTTTTTTCCTGGATGATGTTTTTGATGTCATTCCACAGTTTGTCTGGTCTTCAGTCATTACAGTTTAGCATGTCAAGTTTGTTCTTGAGATGATCTCTAAACTCACATGGGATATACTCAAGGTTGTATTTTGGCTCTTGTGGACTTGTTCTAATTTTCTTCAGTATCAATTTGAATTTGCATATGATCAATTGATGGTCTGTACTGCAGTCACCACCTGGTCTTGTTCTGACTGCTGATGTAGAGCTTTTTCATTATCTTTTTCCACAGATGTAGTTGATTTGACTCCTGTATTCCATCTCCAGTAAGGTCCATGTGTACAGTTTCCATTTGTTTGGTTAAAAAACGTATTTGCAATGAAGAAGTCATTAGTCTTGCAAAATTCTATCATGTGATCTCTAGCATCATTTTTGTCACCAAGGCCATATTTCCAGCTACTGATCCTTCTTCTTTGTTTCCTTCTTTTGCATTCTAGTCACTGGTAATTATCAATGTATCCTGACTGCATGTTCAATCAATTTCAGACTGCGGAAACAGGTAAAAATCTTCAGTTTCTTCATCTTTGGCCTTAGCGGTTGGTGTGTAAATTTGAGTAGTAGTCATATTAACTGGCCTTCCTTGTAGGTGTATGGCCATCATCCTACCACTGCCCGCATTGTACTTCAGGACAGATCTTGAGATTTTGTTTTTGACAATGAATGCAACACCATTCCTCTTTAAGTTTTTGTTTCCAGCATGGTAGACCATATGATTGTCTTATTCAAAATGTACAAGACTGGTCCACTTCAGATTAATGCCTAGGATATTGATATTTATGCGTTCCATTTAATTTTTGATAATTTCCAATTTTCCTAGGTTCATACTTCATACATTCCATGTTCCAGTTATTAATGGATATTTGCAGCTGTTTCTTCTCATGTTGAGTCATGCCACATGAGCAAATGAAGATCCTGAAGGCTTTACTCCATTCACGTCCTTACGATCAACTCTACTTTGAGGAAACAGCTCTTTCCCAGTTGTCTTCTAAGTGACTTCCAACCTGTTGTCTCATTTTCTGGCACTATATCTGACATTGTTGTGCTGCTATTCATAAGGTTTTCACTGGCTTGTTTTTTCAGGGGTAGACTGCTGGGTCCTTCTTAATCAGTCTTAGTCTGGAGGCTCAGCTGAAACCTGTCCATCATGAGTGACCCTGTTAGTATCTAAATACCAGTGGCATAGCTTTCAGCATCACAGCAACACACAAGCCCCCACAGTGTGGGTAAACTGACAGACAAGTAGGGATTGCTCACTTTACCTTTACTCTCTACAAATTTCTAGGACTCATAAATCTTTTCCCCTTTCTCCTATAAATGCTCCAGCTAGTTTCCATTTCTGGGAAGCAGATTTTGGGGGAATCTATCCCCTCTGTCTCCTTGCCTACTGGTATGCAATAAACATCTTGCTTGTTATCTCACCCCTGTCTCAAAGATTAGCTGTTTATGGCAAGCGGCATGAACTCCACTTAATTTTGCAGTGATACCTCCATCATATATCCCCTTCTGCTGTTTTATTTTCTCACAACACTTAATTACTACCTGAAATTATTGTGTGTTTTCATGTGCTTCCTTGCTTACCGTCTGTCTCTCCTTTTGCATGTAAACTTTGAAAGTACAGGAAACCTGTCTGATCCTATCTGCATCCTTTACCTAGTACAGTGCCTGGCACACAGAAAGCACTCACAAAAACATTTGTTGACTGACTGAGTAAGGGATGAGAGAAATCCAGAGTAGAACTACTGCATGAATGAGGTCTGATCCTAGGTGAAATTCTCTGCTAGCTCTTCATATAGCCTTAAAAGTAATTAAGATACAGGTTTGGAGAACTGCATCAACAGAATCAATTTAGAAAAATTAATTGGTATTAAATATATCTGCAGGAAAGTTTGGGTCACATTAAATTTGCTAGAAAATTTTGGCACTACATTGTGGGAAGGATTTTTCACTCACCAATTTGGTCTCTTTTTCAAAAATGTTTTTATTTTCTTTTAAGTTTTTAGATTTGTGGAAACCCTGGTAGTGTAGTGGTGAAGTTTGGCTGCTAACCAAAAGGTTCACAGTTTGAATCCACCAGGTGCTCCTTGGATACCGTATAAGGCAGTCCTACTCTGTCCTATAGAGTTGCTATGAGTTGGAATCCACTCAGTGGCACTGGGCTTATTTGTTTGGTTTTTTATTTTGATTAACGCTTGGCTTATTTTTTATTTGCCAAAACATAAGAATTTTAACATTCAACAATAAATTATTTGTATAAATAGACCAAATTTCTCTCATTTCTGTGTAAAACTGTGGAAAGGTTCAACATAGAATGGATGGTAGATTTGTGAGAGGCACTGCGCTGGGTTCTGAAAATACTATGACGAACACTTGCCCTCACACTCCTGAGGGAGACAGACATAACACAGAGCCCTGTAAACCAGATATCAAGTTTTGATAGTTACTAGAAAGAAAATGAGGAAGGAGCTGATATGAACAATGCTTATTTTTATTGGAGTGATAATAAAGACTTTTTGAGGAAATGGCATGTAAGAAATAAAGAGTAGAAGCTATCATTATGAATAGTAGGGAGAGGCATATTCCAAGGTAGAGATGCAATATGCAAAGTCGTTGAAGTAGGAAAGAGTTGACTTGTTTCAAGACCTGAAAGAAAAGCATGCAGCTGGATGGCAGTGAATGAAGACAGAGGCACTACAATGAGCTGATCACATGGGATTTTGTAGGCCGTGTGAATGAGTTGGGTTTTAACTGCAAGGGTTATACGAAGGAGCATGCTACCATCTTACATATGTCTTGGGAAGATCACTCTAGCCTCTGTGTAGAGAATGGATAAATGTGGGGCACGCACAGAAATAAAGAGATTTGAGAAAAGGTTATTATAGTAATTCAGGAAAAAGATGCTAGTGGCCGTGAAGATTAGAAACATGAAGAGAAGCTGCATTTACACAATTTGACAGAACTGACAGAACTTGCTGGTGAATCAGATGTCGGAATTGACAGTACCATGAGCATATCAGTCAGTGTACAGTTAGGAAAAGAGAAATCACTCTGTATTTCAAATAGAGGGACTTTAACCTAACGAATCCATCACAAAAGCTCTAGAAACGTCAGCGAAACAAAAAGGGGTAGATAAACTGTTCTAGGGAATAAATGACAGGTGGTGATGTCATGAAGGCCCAGAACTGTGCCTGTGTCTAACACTGCTGGAAGTGTCTGAGGCTGTCTGAATCACTGCCCCTGATGCTGGAACAGCTGAAGACCACTGGAACCCACAGCTGCCAGTCACTGCCACAGCCACTGCCAGAGAAGGAGAACAAAAAGACTTCTTCATCTCATCCAGGCTCCCACCAGTACTCCCTGCCGGCAGCATCTAACTTGGCAAGCTGCAAGGGAGTCTGGGAAATGCAATTCACAAAATTCAAGTCATGTCCAAGGAGCAGCTCACAGAAGAGTGGGAAATAAGCCAATGACTAGCAAGCAAAAGAATTAAAGGTTTGTTTTTAAGGAGGAAAATACCCCATATTCTTTAAAAAATATCTTTCTACAAAGCAGTATGTGTCCATTAGAGAAAAATCAGAAGATGCAAATATGACATAAAGAACGTCCGTTATTTCCACTCACCCCAAAACAATTATTAATAACATCTTGGCCTCCCTCTCTTCCTCCATCCTTTCTCCTTATGTAAATTATTTATTATTATTATCTTCACCAAAAAGGAATTTTACCTCTTATTCTGTTTTGTAACCTACTACACTAAATAGAGCCCTGGTGGTCCGGCGGTTAAGCATCTGCCTGCTAACCAAAAAGGCTGGCAGTTCTCCTGTGTTCTGCAGGGTTACTATGAGTTGGAACTGACTCTACAGCAATGGATTTACTTTCTTTTTTTTTGGTTATACTGAATTGCTGGACATTTACTTCATTCCAACTAGCTCCCAGTGTTGAATATTTATATTTTTTATTTTTCTATTATAAATATAAAAAATGGATTATTGCTAGAAAACAAGTGCACAATTTCGGAAAACAATTTGTGAAGTCTATAATTGTAACTTCCAGCATGGACCATTAAGAGACTAATTGCTTAGGTTCAAGCCAGCCAAGCCAAGTGCCACCGAGTCGGATCTGACTCATGGTGACTGTAGGGGCCAGAGTAGAACTGACCCCTAGAGTATTTCAAGGAGCACTTGGTGGATCTGAACTGCTGACCTTGTGGTTAGCAGTGCAAAGAGGAAGCTAATTATTTTAAATATAAGATAAAATATCAGGTCTTTTTGTATTTTGTTCATTTTCTTTGTTGGGAGAAGAAAACACTAGTAGAATCTCAGAGCTTGTAACGTACAGTCTAGAACTTTTGCTACAGATGACACTAACTCCATGCTGCTGCCCCTGTCTGGTCTCCATGGAGTCAGACTCTGATGGAGAATCTGGTCCTTCGGAGTGTGGAGAAGTGACCCACAGGATAGGTGTCTTTAAGGATGTTGTTAATTGCTGTCACATTGATTCCAACCCCGTGTGTGCAGAGTAGAACTCTTCCACAGAGTTTTCAAGGCTGTGAGCTTTTGGAAGCAAATGGCCAGGCCTGTCAGCTAGGTGGTTTGAACCACCAACCTTTTGGCTACTAGACAAGTGCTTAACCATTTGCTCCATCCAGGGGCTCCTTCTTTAATAGTAGAGGCTGCTTATTGAGGCTACGGGGGACCTCACGTTTCTCTGGCACATCTATTAGAATGTTTTTGACTGCTCTTAGTGGAAAATTCTGGCATAAACATTTTAAAAAATTGTATTGTGATGTAATATATACAACAAAACATTTGCAATTTCAGCCATTTTTACACGATGCAGTGACATTGGAAACCCTGGTGGTGTAGTGGTTAAAGGCTACAGCTACTAGCCAAAAGCTCAGCAGTTTGAATCCACCAGGTGCTCCTTGGAAGCTCTATGGGGCAGTTCTACTCTGTCCTGCAAGGTTGCCATGAGCCACAATCAACTGGACAGCAGTAGGTTTTATGTACTGATGTTATGTTCCCCATATTGTGCGCCTGTTACCGCTGTTAATTTCCAAATGTTTTCACAGCTCGGAACAGAAACACAATACCCATGAAGCCATATTTGCCCATCCCTCCTTCTCACCTTCTCGGGTAGCCACCATGCATCTGTTCTAGATCTCTCATTTAAGTGGGATCATAAAATATTTGTCCTTTTGTGTCTGACTTGTAAACCCTGGTTGCATAATGGTTAAGTGCTGCGTCCCCTAACCTAAAGGTCGGCAGTTCAAATCCGCCAGATGGTCCTTGGAAACTCTATGGAACAGTTAGTTCTCTTTTGTCCTAAAGGGTCGCTATGAGTTGGAACCAACTCGACAGCAGTGGGGTTTCTTTTTGTTTTGTTTTTGGTCTGACTTAATAGTGTCACATTTTAAAGTCACTTTAAAAATGAGGAAATACATTTTATTCCAGAGAAGTCCAGAAATTGGACAGGCTTCAGAAACAGTAGTATAAGCAGCTCCATTATGTCACTTTTACCCCCACTCTCCTCTGCCTTCCTCAGTATTGGCTTATTCCTGAGGCTGGCTCTCTTTGCAGTGACTAGACCCCCACTTGGGGCCACCAAGCTGCACATTTCCTTTCTCTCTTCCACTGAATGTTCTACTGAACATTCCCTGTTCAGTAGAAAAGAAAAAAACAAACACAAAAAACTGCTGTTAAGTCGATTCTGACCTTATAAGTGAGATTAGAACTGTCCTATAGAGTTTCCAATGAGCGCCTGGCAGATTTGTGCAACTGATCTTTCGGTTAGCAGCCGTTGCACTTACCACTACAACAGCAGGGTTTCCAGAAAAGTAAATAGAGGGCCTTTTTCTTCAAGGGAAAGTCTTCTCTTCAATTAGGCTAATAGTTCTTAACCCTAATTGCAAGTTAAAATATCCAGGGGTGCTTCCCTGGCCCCTCTTCTCTCTCTCTCTCTCTCACTTTATAACTTCCAGTTCCTAGGCCTGATCTCCTGAAATTTTTATTAGTCTGGGGTGGAGTCCAGCTGAGATAGTTTTTAAAAGCTCCTAAGAGATTGAAATGTTCAGCTAAGTTAAGTAGCTGAAACCAAGGCTGGTTTCGTCCACCTGCTTAGTCACTCCACAGGCAAACAGGTGGCAGTCTTCTTCCATCAAGATTTAAAGCCTTGGAAACCCTATGGACAAGGACAGATTACTCAAAAGGCAAGTTATGCAAGACCTTACTTGTCTTCTAATCTTGAGTGCACAATTTCACTGCCTCCCAAATCTGGTGAAACCCATGTGAAATTTTCCCTACAGATTAGTAAGTGAACACAGTGAAGCCTCTGTGTGCCTTCCTGACTGGTTAACCCACCCCACTTATGGGGCAGTTCTACTCTGTTCTGTAAGCTTCCAAAGAGTTGCAGTCCACTTAGTGACAAGGGCAAGTGTTTGTTTTATAAGGGTGTGGCAACTCCTGTCCCCAAGCTAGTAGAGCTCTTATCACTCCCTTCTGCCCATCACCATCAGGTCAGAAAGGATGACCTTAGGGAGAAGCTCCCTGAGCCCAGAAAGACACGTAGCCACACGGAACAGTACCTAAGCGTGCAGGAAGGACCTGTGGTTTTCTGAAAGAAATGCAACCAACCCTCAGGCAATTAACTGTTAAAAAGAGCAGAAAGCACATTCCACCAGGTGTCCGTTCTTTTGTACCTTGTCATCTATGGGACAGTTTCTGCAGGAATTAAAGAGCTAGAATGACTTGGTATATGCTTTCCTGAAATACCATGCCCTAAGGAATTGACTCGAGGGCCCTGGGTAATTTTGAATACTGTACAGTTTCAATAAGATCCCGAAACAGTCCAAAGACATTAGATAAAAACTAAGAGATATGAATCAAGTATGGTCTCCAGTTACTAATGATATATCAATATTCATTAATTGTGGCAAATATAATAATGTAGAATGTTAATAATAGGGGAAGCTGGGTATGGGACTCGTGAGAACTCTGTATTGCCTTCAGTTATCTTGTAACTCTAAAATAAGTTGTTTTTTCTTTTAAAGATACAATAAGCTGTAAAATTCTCACCTAAGCCCAGAAGAATTAGACGATGCCCAGCCACCTCCACTGACCTCTCTGACCAAGGTCACGAGGGAGGGTTCTAAACACAGCTATAAAAAAATGTAGAACAACATTTAAATTCACAAAAAAGACCAGACTTACTGGTCTGACAGAGACCGGAGAAGCCGCTGAGACTATGGGCCCTGAGCATCCTGCGACGTCAGAAATGAAGCCACTCCGTAAGTCCCCCTTTAGGCCAAAGGTTAGCTAGGCCTATAGAACAAACGGTGACACGGGAGAAACGTGCTTCTTAGTTTGATCAAGCATTTGAAACCCAAAGGGCAACACCTGCCCTAAAGCAGAGATGAGAATGTAGGAAGGGTCGGGAAGACCGAAGGGATGGACACTGAGAACCCAGTGTGCGGAAGGAGAAAGGGGAAAGTGCTGGCACGTTTTGCGAATTGCACTTCATGCTTTTTTAAAAAAAATTGTGTATAAAATTTTTGAAGGAAAAACTAACTTGTGTTGTAAACTCTCACCTCCAACACAATAAAATTAAAAGAGTAAACAAAGTGAAGTACCTATGGGTACATCTAGAATGAAAGTACTGTTGTAAAGGCTTTAAATTCATAAAATGATATAAGATACTGGAATGGCTGCAAACCTTTGCATTATAACATAAAAATGTAAAAGTTGTGCAAGTCATTAGCCCAATGAGGCTGAATTTGGGTGCAAATTCACTTGATAGCAATTAACTTTGAGCATCAGGAAGGGAAATGGGGTGGTGGAGTGGGGCTGTAAGCTGTGTGGTTATGTTTCTTAAATAAAAAAATATCTGAAGCAAAAAGAAAAAAAGATGTAAAATTCTCGCAAATGGAATTTGGAAACACCTTTGGAAAAGCTTTTACAAAACTGAGCAAAAAAAGTGTTGTTTAAAATATCCTGTGATAAACCTGCCAGTGGGTAAGAGTTTGACTGCTGACTAAGAAGGTCAGCTGCTCGAATTTACCAGGTGCTCCTTGGAAAACCATATGGAACAGTTCTACTCTGTCTTATAGAATCACTGTGAGAAAGAATAAACTCAAAGGCAAGGCTCTTAGTTTTGGCTTTTTGGTGCTGTGTTTTCACGATTCGTGCCATGGTTTCAGCCCGAGCATATGCTTTTTAGCCATATTCAGGACAAAGGAGAGTTGAATTAGAAAATGTTAATGAATACTCCTAACATGTTACACTTCTCACAATCTGTACATGGCCATTAATTACTAAAAAGCAAGTGAGAGAGGACTAAACTTGTCCATATGCCGGGAAGCAATAAAGCATCAGTATTGAAAGTCACTTTCTTTGCCTTCCTCTTAGACCTAGGAAGGAGAACGAACACAGGTACCTCCTTCTCAAAACCCGGTTCCTAGCAGTGAGCTGAAAAGACACACATTCACTTCAGGCACGGTCCTCTTAGTCCTCGATCACCATTCAGGTTCACTGTGCTCCCTGTGTCCTGAGGGGTGAACGATAGCCCAGTCCGACAGTGCAGCTTGCTGCCAACAGCTGTTCTCACACCCCTGAACGTGGCTGAGTTCGTGTGGGATTTCTGGAAACACTGGGCAGTAACTAAAACAGAGAGAGAAGAAAATCTTACTTTGGAAGTGACTCCATAGTGTAGTCAACTTAATAATATAAGGTAAGTTTGGGATATCTCCTTTCCCCACCAAATATCAGTAAGGAAACTAATAATAAAAGTGGGTGAAAGTGTAATGAAGAGTCACAACAACAAAAAGTTGACTTAAAGGAAAAAGATTTCTATCCCAAGAGAGCAGCTCAAAATGATATTTTCCTCCTGCTTTTACTATATTCTAATTTCCCAAATTTTTGTCCTGCATTGTTAAACTCATTGTATAGTCTTACACAAATTCCTTAGTCTCTCCATTCCTCATGTTTGTCATCTTCACAATGACGGATGACAACACTATCTACTTCTTGGTGGTGTAACAATTAATTGAGGTAATATTTCATAAAGCATTTAAAATACAGTGCCTGAGATATAGTACTATGGAAGTGTTTGTTAGATAAACCAATAAACAAAACCTCCTTTGTCTGCATAAAAGTAATCAATACAAGGATAAATCTCCAGGTGATATGGCAAGGCGAAAGCACACAAAAGGAATATTTAGGCACCCGGTAGGACACAGCTGAACTCCAGCACAGAAAGAGTTGAAGGCAGAAGGAATGTAGACCATTTTCATCAGAAATAGAAAGGGAAGTGATGGAACCCCTGTACACTGCCAGTAGGGATGGAAAATGGGGCAACCACTATGGGAAACACTTTGGGTGGCCGCCTCAGTTACTGTAAGAGACCAAAAACCAAACTCGCTGCTGCTGAGCCAGTCCTGTAGAATTGACTTCAGTTGAGAATTGACTAAAACTCTGCGTGGAAATGCCTTACACGGTTTTCAAGGCTTGTAGATGTTTTTGGAAGCCGACTGCTACATCTTTCTCCGGAAAAGTGGCTGGTGGGTTAGAACCACAGACTTTTTGATTTGCAGCTGAGTGTGGAATCACTGCACTGTCAGGGCTTCTTTCAGTTAGGGTTTTGTTGTTGCTGTCAGGTGCCATCAAGTGGTTCTGACTCATGGGGACCCTATATCCAACAGAGCTCACAGTCTTTGATTGTCATATGACACAGCAATTCCAGTCCTAGGTATGTGCCCCAAAGACTGGAAAGCAGCTACACCAAACAATTGGTACACACATTTTTGTAGCACCATTACTCACAATAGCCAAAAGCTGAAAACAACTCAAGTGGCCATCAATGGATGAATGGTTAAACAAATTATGGTGTATACACACACACACACACACACACACACACACACACACACACACACACACACACACACACAATGAAGCATAATTCAACCAAAGAAAAAAAGAACGATGTACTGATACATGCTATAGCATGGATAGACTTTAAAAACATTGTACTAAGTAAAAGAAGCTGGATACAAGATGACACATGCTGTTTGTCCTCATTTATATGAAATATCCAGAATAGGTAAATTCAGAGACATAATAGATTTGTGGTTGCCATTAGCTAGGGATAATAACTGCTTAATGGGTATGTGGTTTTATTTTGAGGTGATAAAAATGTTTTGGAACTAGACTTAAACCAAAATTCCTGTTACTGTAGAGTTGACTCAGACTCTTGTGTTACAGATCACCAGGCCTTTCTTCCGTAGCACTGTTGGATGCATTTGAACTCCCAACCTTTCACAAACCATTGGTGCTATCCAGAGATCTGGTGGAACTAGATTCAAACCCCAAACAAACCTGTTGCCATCAATTCTGATTCATAGTCAGGTTGATTCCAACTCATAATGACCCGATAGAGTTTCCAAGGAGTGGCTGGGAGATTCAAACTGCTAGCTTTTTGGTTAACAACTGAACTCTTAACCCTTACACCACCCAGGGCTCATTGATACTAGATAGAAGTGTAAGTACACAACATTATAAATGTACTAAATGCCGTTAAATTCTTCACTTTGAAATGATTAAATCATAGTATGTGACATTTAACACATTATAAAATAAATCTAAAAAGAAAGAAGAGGGAAAAAGGATGAGTGGGATGACTTTGTGTCTTAGCCATCTAGTGCTGCTACAACAGAAATACCACAAGTGAATGACTTTAACAATGAGAAGTTTATTCTCTTATAGTAGGCTACAAGTCCAAATTCTGGGTGTCAGCTCCAGGTGAACGCTTTTCCTCTCTGTTGGCTCTGGAGGAAAGTCCTAGTGATGCATCAGTCTTTCCTTGGTCTGGGAGTGTCTCAGCACGGGAACCTCAGGTCTGAAGTATGCGTGTGCTCCCAGCACCTCTGTCTTGGTGGTAGGAGGTTCCTGTGTGTCTCTGCTTGCTTCCCTTCCCTTTTATCTCCTATAGCATAAAAGACGGTATGCCCCAAATCCTCTTTTACATAATCCAATCTTACTCTATTAACTGGAGGAAGGATTCACAGCATAGAGAAAGCATAAAGTGGAGGACAGTCACACAATACTGGGAATCATGGCCCAGCCAAATAGCTACATACATTTTTGGGGAGACACAATTTCGTACATGACACTTTGTTAAAGTGAAAAGGCAGAAGCACTCTAGGCTTCGTCTTCCACTCATCTGAGAGAGACTCCAAAGGAAAGTCTTTTAACATCCAGCGTCTTGGCTTACTCGCCTGTAGGAAAATGAAGCTGGGCTAGGTGACTGCTACGACTTTTTCCAGTTGGTGATCGCTGTCATCTTTTCCAGTTCAAATGCGAGGTAAGGAAAGGCAGCATCCTTTCTCTGAACTTTCTCTTTCATGGCCTTGAAAATGATTGTGTCTGTACCGCAAATGCACACTGAAAGACAATGTCATTGTCAAGAAACTACAGGGAAATTAATCTGGTTATGTTATTAATATGAAACGTATTTTAATATTCATTATGATGACACAAGTTAATGGACAGATCACAAAACAAAGCGCACTTTAACCATCAGCCTGCAGTTTGCCCCTCTGAGCCTGAGTCTCAGAGCATGTGCATGGCTCCAGCCTGTCTGCCTGCCTGGTGTAATCGCACACTGGTTTTTCCCAGTCACAGTATCTCTGGCTCCTCTGCAAAAAGCGGGGCTGGCAGCCCCAAGCTGATTGGAAGGTCCTTGATTAATTAATAGGTACCTTTGCCAAGGAGCAATGGTGCCAGCAGATTGAATTTCTTTATAAACTGCCCGGAACTTGCTACCAGATTAATCTAGAAAACTTGAAGACCAGTGGTCGGTAGAACTTGCTTAGACTATTGACTGCTCCAGGGGAAGAAAAATAAATAAAACAAACCAGCTGCCACTGAGTTAATTTTGACTGATAGCAAACATATAAGACAGAGTAGAACCGCCCCATAGGGTTTCCAAGGAACAGCTGGTAGATTCCAATGGCCAGCCTTCCAGTTAGCAGTCATAACTTTTTTTTTTAAAATACATTATTGTGCTGTAAGTGAAAGTTTACGGTCCAAGTCACTTTGTAGCTCTAGCTGCTCTCCCTTGCCGTGACAACACACTCCTCCTGTCCACCCTGTATTTCTTGTGTCCATTCAAGCAACTTCTGCCCCGTTCCATCCTCTCATCTTGCCTCTGGACAGGAGCTGCTCAGTTAGTCTCATGTGTCTACTGAAGCCAAGAACCACACACTTTTTTTAGTATCATTATATTTCTTATAGTCCAGATCAAACTTTGAAGAGTGGCTTTGGGAATGGTTTCAGTTCTGGGCTAGCAGAGAGTCTGGGAGCCACGTCTTCCAGAGACCGTCCTGTGTGTTGGACAATAAGGTCTTGTCTTTTTAATGAGGTTCAAGTTCTGCACCCCATTTTCCTGCTGCTTCCCCAGGCAATTTTTATTGTGTTCCCTGCTGGGGCAGTCATTGGTGGTGGCTGGGCACCATCTAGTTCTGATTTCACACTGATGTCGTCTTGGATTATGTGGCCCTTGCTGTCTCTTGGACTCCAAGTTTCCTTGTATCTCAGATGTTCTTCATGGATGTTCTGCTCCAGGTGGGTTGGGACTAATTGACGCTTCTTAGATGCCTGCTTGCTAGCTTGTAAGACCACAATGCCATTCCCCAAAGTGGGATACAGAACATTTTCTTAAAAAATCTTTGTTAACGTCAGTTGACCTAGATGCTTCCTGAAGCCACAGTTCCCAGCCTCTGTCCCTGCTACTCTGTCCTTCAAAGTATTTGGTTTTATTTAGGAAACTTCTTAGCATTTGGTTTAGTCCAGTTGTGCTGACTTCTCCTTCACTGTATATTGTCCCTCTTTTCACCTAACTTAATTCTTATCTGCTATCTAGTTAAGGAATACCCTTCTTCCTCCCCATCCTTGTAACCATGAAAGACTATTTTCTTCTGTGTTTAAACCTTTTCTGAGCCCCTATAATAGCAGTTTCATAATATTTGTCCTTTTGCAACTATTTTCACTCAGTATAATGCTTTCCAGATTCCTCCATGTTATATTTTCCAAGTTCATTGTTGTTATTTATCATTTCACAGTATTTCACTGAGTGAATGTGCCATAATGTGTTTACCCTTTCATCCAGTGATGGGCATCTGGGTTGATTCCATTTTTTGCTATTGTAGACAGTGCTGCAATAAACATTGGTGTGCATATATCCATTTGTATGGCAGCCCTCATCTCTCTAGAATATTTTCCAAGAAATAGGGTTGCTGGAGTTGTGTGGTGTGAGATATGGGTCTTCTTTCATTGTTTTTTGCAGGTGGATATCCAGTTATCCCAACACCATTTATTAAAGAGACTGCTTTTCCTCAGTTTATGGACTTTGGGCATTTGTCAAGTATGAGGTATTTCTATTTCTAGCTTTTTAAGAAAGCTCCAAACTTATTTCCAAAATGGTTGTACCATTTTACATTCCCATCAGCAGTGTAGAAGAGTTCCAGTCTCTGAACAATCTCTTTAACATTTATTATTTTGTGTTTTTTGGATTAATGCCAGTTTTGTTAGGGGGAGGTGGTATCGCGATGCAGTTTTGACTTGGAATTCTCTAATGGCTAATGTCGACGGCACTTGGCTTGGCTTGGCAATGATTGTGAGAATTTCCTCATGTATCTGTTAGCCTCCTGAATGTCTTGTTTGGTGAAATGCCGGTCCGTATATGTTTTACCCATTTTTTAATTGAGTAAAATTGGTCATCTTATTGTTGAGGTTCTGCAGTATCCTGGAGATTATGGAGATTAGATGCTCACTGGATTTGTTGTAGCCAAAAAAATTTTCCCAGTCTTTAGGTTGTCTTTTTACTCTTCTGGTAAAGTCTTTGGTTGAGCATAAGTGTCTGATTTTCAAGAATTTCTAGTTATCTATTTTCTGGTACTTGTACGTTGTTAGCAATGTTTTGTATACTGTTTATGCCATGTATTAGGGCTCATAGCATTGTCCCTGTTTTTTTTTCCATGATCTTTTTGGTTTTAGATTTTATGCTTAGGTCTTCGATCCATTTTGAGTGAGTTTTTGTGTGTGGTGTGAGATATGGGTCTTCTTTCATTTTGTTTTGCAGGTGGATATCCAGTTATCCCAACATCATTTATTAATGAGACTGCTTTTCCTCAGTTTATGGACTTTGGCCTTTGTCAAGTATGAGGTGCTAATGGGTGAGTAATTTTACGTCTGGATTCTCAATTTTGTTCCATCAGTCTGTGTATCTGTTATTATATCAGTACCAAGCTGTTTTGACTACTGTGACAATGTAATAGGTTATAAAGTCAGGTAATAGGAGGCCTTCCACTCTGTTCTTTTTCTTCAGCAACACTTTAATTATCTGGGCTTCTTCCCTTTCCATATGAAGTTGGTGATTTGTTTCTCTAGCTCATTAAAAAATACCATAGGAATTTGAATGGGAATGCAACATATCTATAGATAACTTTCAGGTATAAGAGACATTTTTATGATGTTAAGTCTTCCTATCCATGAGCAAAGTAGGTTTCTCCACTTATGTAGGTCTCTTTTGGTTTCTTGTAGTGGTGTCTGGTGATTTTCTTTTTATAGATCTTTTACATCTCTGGTTAGAATCATTCCTAAGTATTTTATATTTTGGGGGCTACTGTACTTTGTATTGATTCAGTGATTTCCTCTTTGATGGTCTCTTTGTGGGTGTAAAGGAATCCAACTGGCTTTTCTGTTTATCTCGTATCTTGATACTTTGCTGAACTCTGCTATTAGTTCTAGTAGGGTTTTTTTTTTTGGTGGTTTCTTTAGGGTTTTCTGTATATAAGATCATATCTTCTGCCAGTAGAGATACTTCTATTTCTTCCTTACCAATTTGGATGCCCTTTGTTTCTTTTTCTTGCTTGATTGCTCTGGCTAGAATCTCCAGCACAATGTTGAATGAAAGTGGTTACAAGGGCATCCTTGTCTGGTTCCCATTCTCAAGGAGAATGACTTCAAACTGTCTTCATTGAGGATATGATTGGCTAAGCAACTGTAACTATTAATCACAATGTCACCAGGTCTCCCAGGGAAGGATCTTTTAGGATTTTTTTTTTCCTCCTCTGTTATGACTTATTTCTAAAGTTATTTAAATATTATTTGAATAATAAGGCAAATTAACTTAGTCCCGGGACTTAAAGTGAGTTAAACATATTAAGGGTGGTGGGTATATACTTCTCTGTATTTATTGTCAAGTTTCTTGCCCTTAGTAAATTATCCTCTAATTATTCCTAGGAGTATCAGAAATATCTGCAAAGAAACTTCAACTAGAAAATTTTCAATAGCTACCAAGGATTGTCTGTCATTTCCCTTTAACTCTAGCCCTTTTCAGAATACCTACTTCTGAATTTATAATAGTCCCCAAAGATGCAAGAACCACCAGGCATTGCCTACTAGGGCCTATACCTCAGACTACTTCTCCTGACCATGCCATTATCCATAATGACCTGTCTGGATCACTTAGAGGATATCCAAGTCATTTGGGGCCATGTGAGGTTCAGGTGGAAGTAGAGAGAAGGACCTCTTTCCCTTTTGCTTTGGCATCCCCTTTCACTCCTTGCCATAATTAAAGCCAGTTCCCTCAGCACAGTTCCTCTGGCTTTCACTTGAGGCCTTTCACTCCCAGGACTTATATCTTCCATGGCTAAGAGACAGATACCCTACAGAATGGCTTGCTGCTCCAATCCACAGGCCACTGAGTTTCTGATCTGGGCTAGGCTGATCTGGCTGGTATTCTTTTTTCAGTTTATTCTCTTCCTTGGAGGCTGCTCAAGACCCTCATGCAGATAAGTCTTCCTGCAGATCTCCAGACAGGCCCAGATATGCTTGAATGCCATGTGGCAATAGCCATGGCTCAAGGGGTGCCCAGTAACTATGTGTTAGGCGCTTATGATGTGCCAAGCTCTTGGGGGTGGGGAGGAGAGGGGGCTGCATCACAGTGCTCCCTGGGAATTCAGGCTGTGTTTCCTGAGCGTTAGCCAGTTCAGGCTTTTACCCCTGGGTGGTGAGCCTCCTGCTGGAAGGTCACAACAGTAACACAGACTAATCACAGGCCTGACCAAGAATCTCCTTGAAAAGCAACGTGGAGTTTCACCGGTTTCTTAACTACTACTCAAATAGCCCTCGGGTTCTTACTTTGCCTCCTACCTCCGTTTGCTTTTTCTGTCACGTAGCAGCAGCAATGTTTCCCTGTTCTACTCTTTGGTCTTGCCCAGACTTCATTTCTCTCTGCACGTTTCACACCTCGGAAGCAGATAGGAGAGGGCTGTTTGAAGGAGAGCAAAAGTAAAAAAATTTGTAGAGCCTTGAGTACAAAATAAGTGAAGCCTACAGGAAAACCTACATGAAGAATTAGAGTGCAAACTGGTGTAAAATGATAAAATATGGAAATTGCTTTGCCCATCTTTCATGAATATTTCCCCCTGATTCTGATCCCTGGTGTCTGGTAGCTAAGGAGATCAATAATCTGTAAAGCAGTAAGATTACTTTTTGGATAATTAAAAAGTCTATGTAGGATACATTCCTCTAGTATGGCTGCTTGCTGGGAAAAGTGAGAAGATGGGCCCAAAATACAGCTTACCTTTTTGAGGGTATGTCTATACTTGGCACATGATTAATTTTGAAGTTAGAATTTCCGAACATTATATTTTAGTTAGAAGCTTGAAAGATAAGTGGAAGGAGACATTCAGCGAAGCAAAAGATTCACAGGATTCAATCAGATATGACCCAGCAAGTGTTTCCTCATTGTGTACATTCTTCCTCATTCAGGATACAAGGCCTTGGTTGCTATCCAGCTGGACTCATGGCAACCCCATACGCAGAGTAGAACTGACTCACAGAGTTTCCAAAGTACAGCTGGTGGATTCGACCTGCCAACCTTTTGATTATTAGGTATTGTTCTTAACCACAGTACCTTGCACATAGTAACCAACTCCAAATCAAACTGACCACTGTCAAGTTGATTCTGTGTCGTGACAACTGTTTAGAACAGAGTAGAACTGCTCCGTAGAGCTTCCAAGGAGTGCGTGGCCTATGAGTGCTGACCTTTTGGTTAACAGACATGGCACTTAACCACTACATCACCAAGGCGCCTGGTACATAGTTAGGGCTAGGAAAATGTTAATTGTTCGCGTGAGTTATTACTGGATTCCTCCCCATCTGTCGGTGGTTTGAACTTCCTGACTTGGGTCAAACAGCAGAGGACAGGAGAACAAGGAAAGGCATCAGATAAAACTAGTAAGAGTGAGACCTCCGTTTAGCCTGTATATTTGCTCCGGGTTTTATTATTTTATTCAAAAGCCTGTGAGGTGGCCACCCCATAATGTGGCCGTAAACTGTGCTATTGATTACATTTACATTTTCAGAGTTGGGATCCAGGTTTTCAAGTTTGTTAAGGGGGTTTTATGCAAAACAGTATGCAAATTGTGAACATTCTAAAAATTCGGTCTCCTCCAAGCTTCACTCCCAGCCAACCAGGGCTGACGTCTGACTCGCCCGAATCTTTGGCCTTGTGGGTGGAGAAGGGGCGGGGTGACAGGCTGGGGGTGGGCGGGGGGAAGGGCTGTCCCGGAGGCAGGACTGATGACGCGTTGGTATCTGGCCGGCTCAGGGGCGGGACCTCAGCGTTTCTCGGTCTCGGACGGCGGTTGTGGTCGTGTCTCTGCATCGCTATAAGGGGCCCTCCGACTCCTGGCTGGGTCAGTTGGGCGCCGGGTCGTGGAACCCTGCACAACTCCCTCTGGTCTCAGAACGGGACCCTCGCGTCCCGGGAGTTGAAAGCAACTTTCCCCTCTCCCAGGCGCGCGGTGGCCCCGGGACTGCAGCCGCGGCAGGTAGCTGAAGCCCCGGCCGCGCTCCCTGCGCCCTTGCCTTCCTGCGCTGTAGGTCGTTCCCTCTCAGGGTGCACGCTGGGGGTCCCCGACCTTGAGTCTGAGGGCGAGATGCCCCTGGGACACATCATGAGGCTGGATCTGGAGAAAATCGCCCTGGAGTACATCGTGCCGTGCCTGCACGAGGTCGGCTTCTGCTACCTGGACAACTTCCTGGGCGAGGTGGTGGGTGACTGCATCCTGGAGCGCGTCAAGCAGCTGCACAGCAATGGGGCCATGCGGGACGGCCAGCTGGCCGGGCCGCGCGCCGGCGTCTCCAAGCGGCACCTGCGGGGCGACCAGATCACGTGGATCGGGGGCAATGAGGAGGGCTGCGAGGCCATCAGCTTCCTCCTGTCTCTCATCGACAGATTGGTCCTGTACTGCGGGAGCCGGCTGGGCAAATACTACGTCAAGGAGAGATCCAAGGTAGGACAAGGGGGCATTCTTGAGTCGTTTGTTCGCTGCTTTCGTAGGGCTGCCATCCAACTTTAGTGTTTAACCAAGAAGTCAACTTGGTTTGTCCCCCAGCACTTCTGAACGATAGGTCATGTTACGGGGCTCAGGTGTAATTCTAATGACCTTCTGTTGACTTTAGAATAATGGCTGTGGTCAGTGCTACATTTTAGGAGGCTGTGTTTCTTAGAGGGGTTTACTATTTAAAAGCTACGGGTACTAACCAAACGGTCAGCAGTTCGAATCCACCAGGTGCTCCTTGGAAACTCAATGGGGCAGTTCTACTCTGTTTTATAGAGTTGCTGTGAGTCAGAATTGACACCATGGCAAAGGGCTTGGTTTTTTGGTTACAGGTTTCTCAAAGATTTAAACGAGGAGAGGGTGTTAGCAACATTGTTCCAACGTGTGCTTGTATTGACCCTCAATGCCTACTTTAAAGTCACCTTAATATTCCCTTTCATTGTGTTCAGAAGGTATCCCCGCAGATGCGCTCTCTAAAGAATCTGGAGACAGTGGTGATCGTGGGGTTTGGTTTGCAGAGTTTGTCTGGCAGATGTGGGAAGAGTGGCATGTGAAAAGGTAGAAATCTCAGAAAAATACCAGATGCACTTCTGATCACCTCGGAGTGTTGCCCTGGATTGGTTGGACCCAGGACACTGTAAGACCACCATCCTGACTTTGGAACCCTCTCCCAGTGCTCAGCCCTACACATGCCACACCTTTCCCAGCTATAAACTAGAGTGAAATCTATGAAAGAGTAGTTAGGTACCACTAGAAAAAAAATGGGTTTTGTTCACAAAGCTGGAAGTGACATCCTGGGAGGTAATTTATTTTGGAAACAAAATAGATTGAAAGAAATAATGGGACACTTAGGAACTGTGATGTGGTAGGAACATTATTTGGGGGATAACCTAGCTACTCAGTTTTCAAATGATAGCCCAATTCATTGATCCAGGGGGCAATTCTGAGTGATTTGTTTTTTATTGTGGGCTAGCCAAGGAGAACTCAGAAGTAGAGAAAACTTTTACTGAAACACAATGAGGCAAAGCATACTAGCTATGAGAGGCGAGTGAACTTCATCTCTATGCCATCCTTTGTAAATAGATGTAGTATTTATCAATTCAAGAACAATCCTGTAATGAAACAAATCATTGTGACTCATTTGTCCCATAAGCTGTAAAGAGTGCTTTTCTTAAAGGACAAGTACACTGGAAATAGATAGAAGTGAAGGGCACAAGTGAGTGCAATAGTGGAGAAATACGTTGTACACCTTTCAAGAAACCCTGGCGGTGTAGTGGTTATGTGCTGTGGCTGCTCACTAAAAGGTTGGCAGTTCAAATCCACCAGGTGCTCTTTGGACATCTTTCAAGCCAAGAAGACTTCGAATTTCTGAAAGCATCGTTAATAACTGGATGGAGATACAGTAGATCTTAGAAGAAATTGCTGCTTTCTAAATTTGACTTTGTTTTGGGGAAAATTTGAAGTTGGCTGAACTCTGTAGAAAATTGTTGTTGAAGTAATTTTGTCTCCTCCTCCATCATTTTGGTGGCAGGTTAGAAATCCATTTGTCTTTTGCATAGTTGTGTTGTCATACTAAACAACCTGACCTATTCCTAGGGTATGTTAGCTTCAACATGGCAGAGGTGTTTATAACTTCAACCTGCAAGATGGCTTCTTATCAGGTTTTTACATTTCTCCTAATCTCAGGTGTTAAGAATTTTCTTCCCAGCATTCTGGAAACAGAAGTTAGAATTAACTGGTAGAAAGAGAGCACTAATATGATTAAAGTTAAATATTGCTCTTTAGCTTTAAGGGGTAGAGTATCATCCTAGACTTTCACTTGACAGATTGAATGAGAAGCATTGTGTACAACTGAGTAAGGGAAAAGAAAATTCTAGATAAAATTCTTCAAGAATGGGTTACCTACAGGGTAAAAAAAGTAACTGCAGCTCTTTCAGAAAGTGACTGTGAATTGAAGACAGAAAACTCTCCTTGTCCACTGAATAGATTGTTTTGAGCAGTATCTGTCTATACTCAGATTTCCAGCTTTACTTTGGCTGTTTTGGCACAATGTTCTTTATTCCTACTCTTCAAACAAATCAACTCTAAATTGGGATAGTCCCTGGCTGACTAGAACCAAATGTTGGAAAGGGCTAGAGCAAGCAATTATAGTAAAAAAAAAAAAAAAAAGTCTGATTTGCTTACATAAAGAAGACTGCTCAGTGATGTCTTGGGGCCTTGAGTCTCTTGTTTGAAGCTCCTTATTAAAGCATTGTAGAAACACAGTACAGTTCTACCTGACTTTTGTTTCACCTTCACTTAACCTTTCTTCATTAATTACTTCTCTTGCCTCAACCAGCGCTGTTTTCCATAGTGACATGGACCCAGTTTCCTGCTGCACCTTGCAAATAGGTTTCAGTAAAAAGGAAATTTTTAAATGGCAGGCTTTGTAAATTTATTTATAATTCTTTTTTACGGAAGATTTCAACTATGCATAAATGTAGAGAGGCTGATGTAACAAATTCCTAACACTGAGGGTCAACAATTGCCAATATATATATTCTTATTTTACACCGACTAGTTTCGAGTTACTTCAGTTTCTTAAAGTTAGGGTTCTTCATGGATGCATTCATCCTAAATTAAACAGTGTTTGTAGTTTGCTGGACTTTGGAAGATCATTAATAATGTCATGATGGCTTGGCTGGCCCCTAATCTCAGTGCAGTGATTGCAGGGTCATTGGGAAAGAATCAGTTAGACAGTATTGGCTCTCAGATTGAAATTGTGAATTGGTATGGAAAGAAATTTTAGAGCCTCCTCCCTCCCAAAGTTGTCAGCCGTCAGGATTTATCCACCTCCATTTTGCTCAGAACAGAGGGATGCTGAAGAAACTCTCCGGAGGAGCTGCCTGTAATGTGCAGCAGTATAGCGCCCCCTAACTTCAAGCATGATTATTGCCTGCAGGCTATCAAAGAATTTCTTATCTGTTACTCTCTTGGAGAATTGAGACCACGTCCAAGATAAATATCAGTCATAATTTGTTTTTTTTTGTTTTTTTTGCTTTGACTGCCTAGTTCTTGAATGTGGCTGTTTTCCAGAGAACGTGCAGTTTATAGAACTCAAAGTACTTCTGCTTGAAGGAGCTTACTATAGACTCACTAGTTTGACTTTTTGAACCTCGGAGGTACAGATGAAACTAAGAACAGTAACTACCTTTTATTCGGCCGTTTACTCTGCCTGGTCCTGTGCGTTTTACAAATACTGTCTTAGGGAACGTTCAGCAAATTTGGTGACTAAGTAATTAGTCCACGCTCACAAAGTCAGTGAGAAGCAGTTTTATCAGAGGGTTTAGACCCCCTGGACTTGGAATTACCAGCCTTGTGACTTTGGGCAAGTTGCTTGGTTTTTGTCAAGTTTTACAGTGAGGGTCAGTAATACCTTAAAGCTTTCTGGGGAGGTATTAAATCATTATTAATAGCCACTAATTAAATAGTATTGGAAACCCTGATGGCGTAGTGGTTAATTGCTACAGCTGCTAACCAAAAAAAGATCAGCAGTTCGAATCTGCCAGATGCTCATTGCAAACTCTATGGAGCAGTTCTACTCTGTCCCGTAGGGTCGGTATGAGTCGGAATCGATTCGATAGCAGTAGTGGGTTAATTAAAATTCTTAGCCGAGTTCTGAGCCTTTATATATGTTATAGGGCTGCAGTTTGGAGTTACAACACAGATCACTCTGACTTCAGTTTCTGGCTTGGAGTACTTTTAGACTCTGGGGTAGTGAGGGTCGTAGTAGACAGACCTGTCCTCTGAAAATAATGCAGAGGAATGATGAAAACAGCAATAGGTTTATGAATAAAAGAAAATGTGCTGCAAGATGTGGCTGGTGGGTCTGTGCCTCTGGGGTTGAACAATAATAGTTTTGCCTCACCCTTCTCTCGTCGGGTATACTCATTAGTTTAATGGAGCTTGCTTTAGTGTAGGCTCTTGGTTGTGAGCTGCTTTCAGCAAAAATGAGGTGGTGTACTGCAAGAATCAGAGCTCTCTCAGGACCGGAGAGCAGGAAATGCAATCAGGGTTTGCAGAAGACTGGAGCCAGCAATTAGGAACCAGAAAGTCATCAGCATCCAGGACAGCTGGCGTGTTAGTCTTTTTCTCAGGAGCTCTTTATGGCCTTCTTCCTTGTGTCTTTCTGCTTGTCCTCTTGATTTCTTCTCCTGCTTTCCTTTCCGTCCAGCTTTGGCTGCTTCTCCATGCCTATGGCTGATGCTAGCTGCTCCTTAATGGCTACGGCAGCCTTTAGCTATAGAGCAGCAGGGACTGTGTAACTTTCTAGAATCCCTGTTTGCAGTCTTTGGGAGAAAGTTAGTTTGGCTCACTTTGAGTCCTGGGTCCTATCAGCCGTAGTTGGGATGGGGCAGAAGGGCATGTGGAATCACTTGTCGTGAAGGAGGATGCCAGAGCCCCTTAGAGGTACAGTCTCAGAGAAAACAGAGGAAGAAAATTACTGCAAGGAAATGATTGGTAGACTATAGCCTCATTAGCAGTGAGGTAAGTCTCTGCAGTGGGGGAGTTTTCATAGTGCTGTTTGTCTATTTTGTTGCATGACACTTGGGAACAAAGAAGGCGAGTGTGTGTGTACGTATGTTTGACTTATTTCTTTTGCTTAATTTTGGGCCATTCCACCCCTTCCTTATCTGTTTCAATGCCTAGGGAAATCAAGGAGTATCAGTTTAACGTGTTCATTCACCCTGCCTGGCCTTCTCATGAACAGGCAAAGGAAGGTTGAAAGTGATTATACAGCCACTTGGAGGAGCAAGCTGACTGGGGTAAAATACAAAAACCCAGTGCTATCGAGTCTATTCCGACTCATAGCGACTCTATAAGACAGAGAAGACCTGCCCCATAGAGTTTCCAAGCAGCGCCTGGTGGGTTTGAACTTCTGGTCGTTTGGTTAACAGCCATAGCACTTAACCACTAGGTCACCAGGGTTTCTGGGGTGAAGTGGTCGTCACAAAGTTTTACCTTCTCTTAATGGTGGCTCATGGTCGCACGCTCCTTGCAGCAAAACGGGGGTAATGTTTAGACAGCCCGCTTTTACATTTACATTGTTTAGTCATTTCTGCTTCTCTTTGAGTTTTCTTATTTCTCTGTTTTGCATAAAAGGAAGATGAAATTTTAATGGTACATGTTTTAGAGCTAGAGAGGTATCTCAGAAAGAAATCACATCTATCCAACCTCTCAGCATTTAGCAGTTCCTAAGTTGTTTTATATTCGGGAAAGTGAGTCTTGAACAGCGTCTAGGGAAGAGCTTGGGGTTACGTGTTGGGACTGACAAGAGACAGTCGGTTGCCCTTGAGTAATTTGTTGCGGTGATCTCATGTATTTCAGAGTAGAAATGTGCTCCCCCAAAAGAGCTGTGACCTTACAGAAATAGGCTGGTGTGCCTGTGGGTTTGAACTGCCAACCTTTGGGTTAGTAGTCAAGTAACTGATAACCCAGAGGCTCCTTGGAGCCTGAGAGAAGAGGTTTTTAATGGGGGGGGGCTGCACCGGACAGGGCTGTGCAGGGATGCTGGGGGAGGGGCAGGCTAATACATTTACAGCAGTGTCCTTTTGAGAATTTTAAATAGAAATCTTAAAATGGAATCAGGTAGCCACTCTGTGTATTTAACTTTTGGATGTCACAAATGATTTCCCTTCCTGACCTTACTTCACTCAAGCAAAGTTTGTAAATTCCTCTTTCCTGATGACTCTGTCTAGAAAAACTTAGTTTTTTAAAACTTGTAACCTCTTTATAACCCCTTTCTGAAAACATGCCACCTGTGGAAGCTTTCTCTGCTGAAGCTTAAAAGTGGGGTCAAGTTCTATTCCACCCATAATGCCCATCTAAGAAGCATCTCCAGGTAGCCCAGCACCCAGAACAGCACCCCCATGCTGCAGGCTGCGTGTTCTCAGTTTACAGTGACTTTGACTCACCTTTGTGGCCACAGGTGAATGAAGTGAAATTTGACCCCTGCTGGTTGAAGACGAAGGGAGCAGCTTGCAGGTGAACACAGTGGAGATGGCTATTAATTCTTTGTTAATTATTACCGCAACAGACTCTAATTCCTTTGTAGCAGCGGCACTTTGTAGCTGTTAACTAGCATTGCTCGAAGAAATGGGTGTCATTTTTCTCTAGTGTTTGTCAAAGGCACATGCTCTGACAGTAATGACGGTTCAGATATATTCTGCTGGGCCACTGCCAGGAGTGCCCAGCGGGTAGCTGAATCCAGAGGCGCTGGAACTGTAAATACAACAGACAAATCATTTTATGATGCCAGACTAAGGAATTCAGCTTTGGCAGATTGCCAGGAGCCGTTGATTTGGCTTGAATTCAGAGCTCATGTGTCTGTTTGCCAAGCAAGATTAGCTAGCTTGGTTAATTATACATAGAATTGGTACCCTTTTCCCTTGATTATTTCCATTTTAAACTGGGATGTTACCTACTTTAATTTTCTATCTTCTTTTGATACTGATTTGTGGGTGAGTTTCTCTTCTCACTTTTTGTGAGCTTGGTAGTGATAGAGTGTACAAATTTCTCAACCCCTTAACTAAAGGAAACCCTGGTGGCATAGTGGTTAAAGGCTACAGCTGCTAGCCAAAAGGTTGGCAGTTCACATCCACCAGGCACTCCTTGGAAATTCTATACGGGCAGCTCTGCTCTCTTCTATAAGGTTATTGTGAGTTTGAATCACCTCACCGGCAATGAGTCTGTGGGGTACCTTAACCAAAAGGAGGCCTGTGAGAACAGGGGTACTTGAAGTTATTTTCAGGATAATAATGTTTGAGCCTTGCTTGGAAGTAGTAAAAATATTTTAAGACAGTTTGCACATCTTGAGCTTATTCTGTGTTCTCCAGACACACAGACACAAAAAGATTCTGTCTGTGACGTGACTCATTCTCCTTTTTCCACTCATCTAGTCAGCTCCATGGGACAGTTCTACTCTGTCCTATAGGGTCAAGGGAGTTGGAACCCACTTGATGGCAGTGGGTTTGGTTTTAGTTTAGTCAAACCTGAAGGAATTGTTACTCAGAAATCTCAATACCTGATACCAAATTGATAGTGCATCTTCCTTTCTTTTATTCCCTCTTTCCTTCCTTGCCTTAGTCATCTGGTGCTGCCACAACAGAAATACTACAGTGGTTCGCTTTAGCAAAGAGAATTCCTCTCTGTCACAGTCTAGTAGGCTAATATCTCCGGGCAGGGGCCCCTCTCCCTGTAGACCCTCAAGGAGGGTCTCTGCGATGCATCCATCTTCCCCTGGTCCAGGAGCGTTCCAGCGCAGGTCCAAAGGATGTGTTCCATTCCTGGTGCTGCCGTCTTAGTGGTGTGAGGTACCCGGGTTACTTGGCTCGCCCCGCTTTATCCTTCAAAAGAGACTGACTTGTGACATTATCCAGTCTTGTAGACCTCATCAGTGTGACCGCCACTGATCCATCATATTAAATCATAGTGGTAGACTTGATAACAGGTAGGAAAATTCCATCAAATGACAAAATGGTGGGCAATCACACAACACTGGGAATCATAGGCCAGCCAAATTGACACACACTTCTGGGGGACACAGTTCAATCCATGATATCCCTCATTCCTTCTTTCTTTCCCCTTTTCCTTCTGTTTTACTTTCCTTCTGATGGCTTCTTTCCTCTTTCTCTTTGTTTTGCAGGTTGTTTTGAATGATGGGAATGTATAACTAGAATCTTTAGAAATGTATTCACAAAATATTGAAGACCTAGGCAGGGGTGTACCATATTAGTGGTCAAACTTGGCCGGTTGTGTTACTTTAGTTGTGTTCTTTTAGGTTCACTGTGGAATCTCAATTTCTTTGTTTTAACTTCATTTTGTTTCCCTTTGTGGATATAAATCCTTGAGGAGGGAAGTATTTTAAAGTTGCTTACGTAACCACAAACCGTCTGCCTTTTGCTTTCCAGTTCTTCCTCTAATCCATTGTAACAGGCTTTTTCCAGAGTGTACTAGTCCCCACCTCAATTCTAATCATGCTGTTTTCATGCTTTAAAAAACAGAACAAAACAAAACAAAAAACCCCTAAAGACCAGGCCCTTTCCCTGGTGCCTACTCTATGCTTTTATGAACTTGGTGCGACATGTGAGGCCTTCTGCAACTGATCCCAAGCTACCTTCTCCATTTAATCTCCCACCAGCCTTCTGGTCACCAAATTAACTAGTGCACTTTACTGAGTTCTCTTTTTCTATCACTTAGGGTGAAGCATTGCACAAAAACTCTTGGTGTTACCACAGATTTGTTGTGGTTCTTAAAATGTGGCCCCTGGACCAGCAGCAGCAGTAGCAGCACCTGGGAACATTTGTGAATGCAAATTCTTAGGCCTGGCCCCAAACCTGTTGTTCTGTACATTTAAGTCAATTCTGACTCATAACAACCCTAGATGACACAGAATTATTACTCCACAGGCCTTCCTTGGCTGTAATCTGTACACAAGTAGTTGGCCAGGCCTTTCTGTCCTCCGGAGTCACTGGGTGGTTGAACCGCGCTGTACCTTTCAGTTAGCAGCTGGGTGCTAAACCTATGTGCCATCAGGACTCCATCCCCAAACCTCCTGACTCAGAAGTGCATGAGCTTTCTAGCAGATGGTCGTGCATGTTCAGGTGTGAGAACCACTGAAGGAGAATGAATGTATTGAGAGGAGGGGGCTAAATGGGGATGGTGATAAATCTTTCTCTAGTGTGTTATCGAGAAAATTAAAACCTAATCAGTTGATTCCATCTGAGTTTATGCATGGCTAAAACTAAAAATGCAAGTATGTTTTAGTTCATTTGGGAAATTTTGGAGAACACCTCACTTCACGTTAAACACTCCCACTCAACTTTTGTATTATTTGTACTAAGGAACTTAATTTTCCAGAAACAAAAATTAAAGCCAAATTAGGAACTGGTTCCCTTTGGTTGTACTGAATGCTTATTAATGACTGCAAACTATTGCCCCCATCCGACCCCAGTCTTGCAAGTACTGGACTCTGAAGGCACCCGGAAGAATGAGAGTATGTAGTGATTTTGGATGGGCACAGACTGGAAAGCAGTTCCTTGTGAGCAGATTATTCTCAGTACTGAGCATCTGTTACCTGCTAGTGCCTGTTTTTATAACTGAACACCACACAGATGCCTAGAGTGGTCTCTGGCCCTCTGGTGTGAGAGGGCTGTCCAAGGGAGAACTGAGAAGACTGAGATACGAGGACTCTTGGGGAGCAAACTTCACAAAGTGATCAAGCGTCACTGGAATCAACGATTTGATTAGGCAGAGGTGGGAGTCTGACTACCACTTGTCTTTTCCTACTTATGCAAGGTGGGCTTTGATTTCCCACCTGCAGGTTTGGACCTATATTTGGTAAACCACGAGTAACTTCTGAGAATCCTTTGTTACATTATCCTGGGTTGGAGGGAATTTGTGGCCTCTATGGAAATAATAATGGCTATTTTTCAGGAAACAATTCTTGATAGGGTAGAAACAGTGTTTATTGATGGAAAGACAATGGGTTTGGAATTTTGGCCCATCTCCTTCATTTGAGAATGTCCAATAACTTACTTTAGGCCTCTGACTCTCAGCTTTTAGCTTCATAAAGTAGAATTTGTGTCTATCTCGGAGGAGGAGGGGGAGAATTAAATTTGGCTCCCAACTCGGAGCCAGTACTTCTTTGTTGCTAGTCCCCTTCTAGTTCCATTCCTCAAAATAGTTCATATATTTCTGGTAGAAGGATCGTTCACCTTTTCTGTCCCTCCAGCAAGTCTTCAAAGGGAAACCGTGGTAGCAAAACTCAGGTGGTGTAGCTGTTAAGTATAATGTCTGCTAACCCAAAAGTTAGCAGTTCAAATCCACTAGGTACTCCTTGGAAGCTCTATGGGAAGTTTTACTCTAACTTATAGGGGCCCTTGAGGGCAGTGAGTTTTTGGCTTTTGCATCAAGTCTTCTGGATTTCATCTGTCTTCTAAGCCACAGTGAATTTAGCTGGTCTTCGACTTGTGACAGGATTCTGTACCAATGCCCCTGTCATAAGTCAGTTCTGATGTAAGTCGAATATCTTTTTTTTAAAATTTTCATTATTATTGCCTTTATTATCAAAATCTTTATAAATTTAATCTTTGTACTTAGGGTGAAAACATTACATCTAAACTTATAAATGTATTTTAATACATGTATACATCAAAAATTGTAGAAATTTACTCAGATGAGAAGAGTTGAAGACATTGGCATTTTGTTCATTGAGATAATAGCCCAACTTGTGGAAAGTTCTGGATCATCTGCATTACCCTTGGGAATAGAGATGGCAGTGCCGGTCAGAAAATTCATGCAAGTTTTCTGTTTGGTCCTTTTTTTCCCTTCCAAATATGTTTTTTTCAGTAATATCTCATTGCTTCCTGAGTCTGCCTATTGACTTTAGCAGACTGATCAGCTTGTGGGTCAGTGTTTTCAGGCAGCTGAAGATTGGAGACAGTCGTTCCTCACATGCTGCTTTACTGGCTTTCCATTTCCATAAGCCTTAATGAGCTTCGTCTTTATAGCCATGTCTAGAGCTTTCCTCACCTTCCTTTTTGGATTAGAACTTCCAATGGCATGACTTCTTTGGCTAGACATGCTCTTGGGAGTATAAACAGCACAGGTATTACAGGTAGAGAGACTAGAACAGGTCAGCTTAAATTAAAGTGATGCTTCTTGTGGTACGAAATGCTGAATAAGATCATGCTGTAGGCTGAGTCTACAGTAAAGCTGGTGTTGAGGTCCTAACACTGAAGGTCGGAGTCATAACAGCTGTCCAGTGCGTGAGTAGTTCAATTGTATGTTGTTAGGCATCAGCATTGCCCCACTTTCTATCTGTTGTCCCTCTGGACACTGACTTCATTGTAAACCCCACCATAGCCTGGTACACAGTGGTGTTTTGAACAGTAAGTCATAAAATTGAACATCTGCAAGTGGACGTCTGAGAATGATAACATCAACTAATTAACTCACAGCAACACTGTATGGAGTATACATTAGTAACAATAATATGTACAAAAAAGGCAAAGAAGTAAAAAAAACTATAAATGCAGTTTATTGCAACTCTAGTATGTCGTAAATTGGGGACTACCTGTAATGTGGGCATGGTTGTACGGTGGTTAAGTGTTTTGCTGCTAAAGCTCAGCAGTTCAGATCCAACCAAGTGCTTCTTGGAAACTCTATGGGGCAATTCTACTCTGTCCTATAGGGTTGCTATGAGTTGAAATCAAGTTGACAGTGACAGTTTGGAGGTTTGGGGTTTTTTTGTTTTGGTTGATCAACTGCTCTCAAGCAGATATGGGCCATGCAGGGGTTACTGAGATTGAAGAGAGGGTGGGACTGAGGTGACCTTGCAGTGGAATGACCAAAGCTGAGACAACTTGGAAAACTTGAGTGCTTTGCTGGCAAGATTCAATGTGAATTTCCTTTGCTGCTTTCTTTTGTTAAAATTCCTTCCACGGAGCTTTTAGTTCACAGATTGAATACCAAGCATACTTACTTTTTCCTTGTTTTTGTAATTTTTAAAATTTGATTTTTTCTGTCATTTTCGGGAGGGAGTAATAGAGAAAGAGGTAATAGGCATCTGTGAGAAAGCATCAAGTACTTCAAGTCAAACTGAGGATTTAAAAACAAGATGAATTAATGTCAGACGTTAAACAAACTCCTTTGGCAAAGCATGATTTAGTGAAGAAAACCTCACACTTTGCAGCCAAATTCATTAGGATTGAAACGCCCTCTGCCACGTGCTAGCTCTGCGACAGCCTCCTTTGTACCTCAGTTTCCTCATCTGTAAAATGGAGATAATGATTCAAGATTCCTGTCATAGAGTCCTGTGGCCTAGTGGTTAAGAGCTCATCTGTTAACCAAAATATCAGCAGTTCAAATCCACCAGCCTCTCCTTGGAAACCCTAGGGGGCAGTTCTACTCTGTACCATAGGATTTGTTTTTTCTTGGGTAATTTGTTGTGGTGGTGGTTGTTCCTACCTCATGGGATTATTATGAAGACTGAATGAGGTAGTATTTGTGAAGTGCATACAACAGTGTCAGGCTCTGGATTGTTTGTCCAGTAAATAAATGTGGCTACTGGATTTGACTTCTAATTCTACACTAAGTTGCTATCGGCTATTTCATCCAGCAGACATAATTTTCCAATGGCTAAATTCACATGTAGATTTGAAATTCTTTTTATTCTTAGTTCCAGTTCATGACAACCTCATGCAAACAGAACGAAATGCTGCCCAGTCCTATTCCATCTCCATGACCATAGCATTATAGTGGACATTATTCTGTTGTGATCCACAAGGTTGTCATTAGATGATTTTCAGAAGTAGATCTCTAGGTCTTCTTTGTCTGTTTTAGTCTAGAGGATCTCCTGAAACCTGTCCAGTGTGGGTGACCCTCCTGGTATTTGAAATACCTGTGGCTTAGCTGCCAGCACTGTAGCAACATGCAAGCCACCGCAGTAGGACAAACTGACGGATGGGTGGTAAATAAAAGGTTCTGGTTTTCTAGAAAGTTCATTAACTTAATTTTTTCCAGCATGGTGGCAGCGTTTTAAGTCAATCATCTTAACATTCACTGGGGATTCTAGGTGAAGTGTTTTCCAGTTTTCTCCTGTCTTCAGAATATTGATTCAAGGTATTTCTTTCATAATATGCTTTTGTTTGGTGACTGTATGCCTTTTTTCATATTTTATGTATTAATGAAGCCTTGACTTGCCAGTTTTTCTGAAGTTGTGGATACTTTCAAGCATTTTAGGATTACTTGCCGATAAGAGTTTAAAAGAGCCACACTGAGCTGTGATGATCCTGTCATCACTCATATTCCAGTTCGTTCTCTGTTGGACTCAGAGCATCAGGAGCGCTGCAGGAGGAGTTTTATTTTGCTGATAGTGCTGCTTTCCCAGGAAGTTGAAGATGAATGCTAAGCTCCTACACCCGTGTTGCTTTAAGGTTTGCTTGTGTATTTGTTTTGCTATGTAATAAGGTACCTGCTAGGTCCATAGGATAACTTCCAGGGTCAATGACTTGGGAGCACTGATGACCTGTGCAAGGTGCCATCTGGGTACGTGGAGCCTGAGGAAGTAGCACATATTCTTATTTGGGGTAAGGCGTCAGAAAAGATATGGTTAAAATGTTATATTGTTCTTAACTGTGGAGTTTGCTGACTTTCAAGGATTTCATAATTGCAAGGAAGTCCCGTTGGAAACATTGGTGACTGGGATAGTGATCCGGGAGGGGGCAGGGTTCCCCAGTGTGTGTTCCCTCCACAGTCCTCCAGGCAGTGTGCTCAGGCGTGGGCTGGCTGCCACCCTCACGTAGTGCACGTAGCCCTGTCACTCAGCCAACACCCAGCTGGCTGACAGCCAGGCCTGTAAGGGAAGGGCTGCCTTCCCAAACCCACATAGCCTGGATTGATGTATCGCTGTTGCCGGGCCTGTTTACTGTGCCTAATTGTAGGGCTGTGGCTGAATCCCTTCCAAGGAAGGGAATTAACCACAATTCAGAAAGGAATGACAATAGTCTCTTACATTCCTAGACTCAAAGTTTCTGTGGCTTCTTCGGGGAGTGTGACTCCTCAGAAGTCCATGCCTGAACTGTAGGGATCCCCTGGAGTAGAACCCTAATCTATTTTTTTTTTAAACATGAAATTAGGCTTGACAAGGTCTTTGAAGCCCCTGAAATTCGAAGCAGATTTGTGTGTGTCGATACCACCGGTTGCAGACACCCTGGTGGTGTAGTGGCTAAGTGCTGTGCCTGTTAACCAAAAGGCTGACAGTTCAAATCCACCGAGCTCCTTAGCAACTCTGTGGGGCAGCTCTACCCTGTGCTATAGGGTCACTATGAGTAGGAATTGACTCACAGACAATGGGTTTAATGAGTAATGGTGGAATGTCTCTTCAAAGTTCTTTGCCTACTTTTTTGATTGGGAAAAGGTTTCTGTTGTTGAACTGTATTATCGTTAGGAGCCATTAAGTTAATTCCAACTCGTAGCCGCCCTATGGGTGACAGAGTTAAATTACTCTATGGGGTTTTCTTGGCCATAATCTCTATGGGAACCAATAACCAGGCGTTTCTCCTGTGGAGCTGCTGGGCGGCTTTGAACTGTTGGCAGACAAATGCTTAACCGTCACCATGAGTTAGAATCTGTGTGTGCTATTGTCCATCACCATAATATGCTATTAACATTCTGTAAACTTTAGACCTTAATCCTGACAGGAAGTTTTGGCAAATGGAAACCCTATAATAAAGACATTCTCCTGGTGTGTGCCAGGGTTATTGCTCAGCATGCCTGTCACATAATGAAACTACTCTGGCCATGTTATTGTTCCGAAACGTACTTGTTCTTTCTACACTGTAACTCCCTCCTCAGGCTTGATGAGGCTTAGATAACAACTCAGTTGAACTGATCAGTTTCCGGAGTTTGTTACTGGCCCGTGCACAAACTGGCACGGAAGTGAGTGGCCAGTTCCTGGAGTGAGATTTGCTTCGCGGTGCAGCCTTCGCGTCGTGGTGTGCTTTTGGCTAGGTCAGAGACCAGTGAATAGTTGGGAATATGCCCGCATTGACACCAACACCCACCAGTGTTAATGGGCCAGTAAAGGTGCTGATGAAACGGGCTGCACGTGGCTCCATCAGGCCTGCTGTGGCCCACGAGGATGTCCTTCCATTGCTCCAAACTTGAAGCACATGGCTTCAGGAATCAAGCCACAAAACAAAACAAACCCATTGCTGTTGAGTCGATGTTGAGTCAATTCTGAGTCCTAGTGGCCCTATAGAACAGTGTAGGACTGCCCCATTGGCTTTCCAAGAGGCATCTGGTGGATTTGAACTGCCTACCTTTTCGTTAGCAGCTGTGGCACTTTACCACTATGCCACCCGGGTTTCCTTCGGGCATCAGGAGAGGGTAAAATATGCACTCTGGCCAGAAACATTATTTCTGGTCCTTTTCCTTGAAAAATCAGATACTTTGCTGACATTTAGATATTCTGTTCTAATAGAAAGCCCTCTGCAATATGCAACAATTTGTAAAGGGTGTTCTTTTCTGAGGTTGTGTCTGTTTTTATTTTTCAATATTTTAATATAAGTTGAGTCCTGAAGCTGACAATACTTCCTAATGCTCTAAGGAGCACTGTTGCTTTCTTCTGGGATCGCTGATTAAATTGGGTCTTAGGTCTTCCTGGACTTTTATAGAAAAGAAACTGAGCCTGGGATCACACAATTAGTTGTAGAGTGAACTGGATGGCAGGCATCCAGACTGTTGACCTTTTCCTTAGAGTAAAGGTGTTGTTTAAGAATATAAGATTATGTTGTCCTGATGGAGTACTTTTCTTTCCAGGGCTTCACAGTAGGGGAAGGCTGAAGTAGTAGAGAATCCAGCCTATAATTGCTTCTGGCTTAAGTGACTTTCGTTATTGGCTCAGTGGTGGCTTTTATAATCCTAATAGCTGCTTCCGGGGAAGGATTAATTCCCTAATCATTATAGGTGGCTTCATTTATCTCTTCCTCTCCAGGTAGGCCCATCCTATCTGTCTTCTGCCAGTCACCTTTCCTCAAGCCATCTTCTGCTTGGTAGTGCCATCATTTGTTAAATTGTGAGTTCTGTAGCCTCAGAATCCTATCTTTTGCAAGATGTACAGGCTCACAACCCAACTTCAGCTCTAAGATGACGTTGCATTGGCATTTTAGATGTTTGAAGGTAGTACATGGGCATTGCTAACTAAATGAAGATATAAAATATGAGAGAGATCATGATTTAAGCTTTAAGATCATTGTCAAGCCAAGTTGTCATTCAGCTTTGTTATTGTTTTAGTATGCAGTGTGTATGAAACCTTTTAAAGCTACATCCTAATTCATGTCTTCATGGTAATGGGGTAACTTGGCAGCCATGGCATTGGAACTGACTACTTGATCATCAGTTTGGGGTTCTAGCCAACTGGTCATTTATCCACGAAGCAGCTCTGCTATGTATCAGGAAATGTGTGGCCTGATTCCTGCATGTATGCTTGAAGGTAGGTTATTGGTATGACAGAAATCACTACTGGTCTAGGTGGAATGTGAGCTTACTTTTTAAAGGAAAGGGTCGTTCACTAATTCATTCATTTAGTCATCAGATTTTAAACGGGCATCTCTTAGGTGTTATTCTAGGCACTGTTCTAGGCACGAAGGATATATTAGGAAACAAAACAGGGGTAGGGATGCAAGGGGTCTGGTGGGTGGGTGCGGGCAGGTGGGGACAGGTGGGTGGGTGTGCCCTGCCTGAACTTTATATTGCCAGTTCTAGTATTGTCCCTGCATATATTGCTTCCTTATAAAAATATTTTTAAGAAATGTCCATGTTCTCTGAACAAAAGAACTGGCTTTTTGTACTTTATTTTTGTGATAATTTTTCCATGGAACAATAACAGAGGTTTGTTGCCCTCTAAGAGTAACTTTCAGTGGGATATTTGGTATGATTTTCTACTTTATTACCCCCACTTGGTTGGTATGGGTAGCTCTTAGGCAAAGGGACAGAATTTCATTTTTACCTGGTTTGATAATGATCAAGAAGGTGGCAAGTACTGAGAAATGTATTAAGATATGTGTAAATTTTTTTCGTGAAAGGAACGTGACTGTGTTGTCTATGCTAACAAATTAGGGTGCAATTTCCTCTTGACCTTACCTTCTTCTATCATAATCATTTTATTGAGTAATCCTGACCTTTTCTTCCTTCATAGTTGGTTCTCTTTGTCAATGCAAAGAACTTTAGCCATTATTCTAAGACAGCTAGATTCAAATTTTAATATGCATAAGAATTACAGGGGCACTCGTGGAACACACAGTCACCTTGCACCTCCTACCTAGTAATTTGTGGGTCCAGACAGATTAGAAGTTTAAGTCCACCTAAAGGTACCCCATAGTGGTTAAATGCTACGGCTGCTCTGCTAACCAGAAGGTTGGCAGTTCAAATCCTCGCAGTGCTCCTTGAAAACTCTGTGGGGCAGTTCTCTTTTGTGTACAGGGTCGCTGTGAGTCAGAATCAACTTGATGGCAGTGGGTTTGGTTTTGGAGAGGTGCCCCAGAAGAAAGAGCTAGTGATCTATTTCTGAAGAAAAACAGCCATTGAAGGACCTATGCAAGACAGTTTCAATGTGACATATATCAGCTTGTCATGAGTCAGAATCAACTGGACTGCAAGTGGCTAAGTGGTGTGCTATACTACGCCTCTTTCTTAATGTCTGTTTGCAACCGGTAGGATGGGAACTGGAACCTGCTTTCTCAAAAAGGAAGATTGAAGAAAGGCAGCGCCTTCTAGTGATGATGTAGATGAGTTTCTTTAAGAAAGACTGTCTAAAATGTTCTGGAATTGTAGGAATATTGTTGAACTCTTTTCCACCAGGCAGAGCCATAAGGTATGGCCTGGCTGTTAACCTTATATGCTGCAGAGTCCAAATTTACCAGCAGCCACCTGCAAATGTCACGAAATACCCAAGGATGCTATGTTTACCAAGTTCTTGATGTTTATCCAAGGAAGAACAATTGTCTTGGCTTTGTTAACCAACTTTCTTGGGCTTTCTTCTTAGGCAATGGTGGCTTGCTACCCAGGAAACGGGACAGGTTATGTTCGCCACGTAGACAACCCCAACAGGGACGGCCGCTGCATCACTTGCATCTACTATCTGAACAAGAATTGGGATGCCAAGGTACGTTGGGACAGCAGGAGTTCAAGTATGAGGTTAGAGACTGTAAGAAGAGAATCCAGATAACTTACGGATAGAGCTGCGCTTGAGAATAGCCCTGTCTCTCACTAAAGAATCATTCCTATTTCTGTTTCATGTTTTCTTTTCTTTCCTTGTGGAACTAGTGCCACAGCTGATGAGATGAAAATAATGATTAGAATGTCCATTTGGCAGGGGTGGGGGAGGTAGGGCGACTGATTATATGTGTGTGGAAAGGGTTATATGGTTGATGAGGAGAGAATAATTTAATATTTTGGTACTAATGGTCCAGAGCTGGTATGACTCTCAACACATAATAGGATATGCACTCTCCCCTCCCAGCAGCAGCATTGAGAGAATTCCATAAAAATAGAACCGTAGGATATAAAGCCATCCCCAGGAGAGGTTTCCCACAGAGTTGTCTCTCTGAGGGTGACACGTCTTGTTCATGGCTGCTTGCCATGTTAACTATAATTGGTGAATGCCACAAGACTTTGTGGTTTATTTTTGTATTTTAGAACATATAGATAGAGATATACAGTCTGGTTCCACACTTACAGACATTTCTTTGGACTTTGTATACTTTCTGAAAGCTAAGAATGATTTAGTAATCTGGAAAGTCAGAGAACTTTTCAAGTTTACTTGGCTTTTGAACCTTCTACATGTCTATTTCCTGTTAGTGAAGGCAGATACTGGCTGTCGTAAAGCAATGATATTTATCTGAGGTCAGAAAAACTAAACCTGAGAAACCAGTGAATCAGTGAAAAATACTGTCTCTTCTCCCTGTTTTGTTAGATGGCTGGAATAGACCTGTTAGGTCTTCCTTAAAATCTTGAGAGGCGCTGTTATGGGCAAGAGAAGGAAGTTATCAGGCTGATAATAATAAATTGCAAACTGTGAAGTCATTCAACAAATATTTGAGTGCCATGGGAAATATAGGTAGGTGAGGCCTGAATTCTGCCCTCAGTGTGGTTTAACTAGTAGGACAGATTAGGTCATATGTAAAAAAGTAATTCAAGAAAGAGAGTGACACATGTTATAAAAGGTACAGAGAGAAAGTGGTCTGAGAGGACAAAAGAACATCTAGTGTCCAACTAATGAAGTCCCTGGTGGTGTAGTGGTTAAGAGCTGAATCCACCAGGCATTCCTTGGAAACTCCACGAGACAGTTCTATTCAGTCGATAGGGTCACTTCAATGGGATATTGGGTATATCTAGCTGTCATCAAATAGACAACAGTGAGTGTGCTGTTTGGTTGTAAAGAGGTCAGATAAGGAGCCAGTAGGGTTCAGAAGAAAGCAGTACAATCCAGTCAAAGAAGTTATGTGTGATGATTAGCCTATTAGTATTAAGCTTGAATCACAGGAAATTGCTGGGGGCTTTTTTAGGTCAGCAAACAGCCAAATATTGGCAATTCCATGTAGTTAAGCCTAATAATGCTCCATTTTGTGTCTGTGGGCTTCATGATTGTGGGGTAAGAAGGCTTTGTTTGACATAAGGTGGTTAAGGATATTACTGTACCCAAGTTTGCAGAACAACTTTTATTTTAAAAGCCAGTAAAATAATATTTGGTATAAAGTATGAGATTGAAGTAAATGTTTGGGGATAATACATGTTTGGAGTAGAGTTAGGAAGGGGACACTTCTTCTAGACTATGTCTGTTGCCAGAAAACAATCCATTTTCCCTGTTGCCCTCAGCTGCATGGTGGGATCTTACGAATATTTCCAGAAGGGAAATCTTTCATAGCAGATGTGGAGCCCATTTTCGACAGACTGCTGTTTTTCTGGTCAGACCGCCGGAACCCACACGAAGTTCAGCCTTCCTACGCGACTAGGTAATAGCTGGCGTTGGTTTTTTTCTGGAGGAGCTTGCTATATAAACGTCAGTGTCCAGGTATATAGGGGTGCATGTGGGGTGGCGGGAGGCTCACTACACCCTAAAGCTGATAGCAAACTTGTTTGGAGTTGTTAGATAATAAAGGGGAAACTTTGGACCCTTTGGTTTACAAAGCGATGTCGGTTTGAAATAACTATTAATAAATTGTTGTCTGTTAGCTGAGTAGATTGGATTATGTATTTCCCAGAGTGTTTTTCTCATCTCTTTTCAATCTACTGTTGAACTTCCTTTAAGAATATTGGCTATCACAGATGACACGTCTTAGAAATTCCTTCCAGTTACCTCGGATGACTCTACAAGTTGCCAGTTGCGATCTACAGGTTGCGAGTTGCAAGCAGAGAGAGAGAGAGGAGGAGTTTGTTCTGACTTCTTTTCATTTTTACCCTTACCCTGACTTAAAATCGGTTTGGGCTCATCCTGGTTACAACAATTGGAATTTTTTTAAAAATATGCTTGCTTTATTGCACATACATCTGAAGATTTTCAGAGGAGCTGCTGAGTCAGGTTAAAATCCTACGAATTCATAAGTGCCCTCCTTCAAAAGCAACAGATTTGAACCCCAAACACAAAGTTGTATATTAAATGACAAACTAGAAGGCACCCTAAAGTGAGCAGGTAACTGGTTCTGCTGCCAGTACCTGCTCATGGCTTGTTTTATGGGGCACAGTAACTGGATCCTGTCATTCGTGGCAAAATTCCATGGTGGTTCCCTATTCCCACAGTGACTGACTTCACAGGAAAAAAAATTAGCAGATGTTGGTGGGAAGCCCTTAAAAAATCAAGTGCTGTAGAAATTCCAAAAACTGATAAGAATTATAAAATGAAACTTTTTGAAAAACTCATCATGGAATGGCTCCTGCTATAGTTGGTCCGTGGACATCTTAAAGATATCCATGTTTAACTACTTCCTCACTCCAGTATCCGACACAAAGAAAGCCAAGAATTTTAAACATCTTGTGATTTAAATAACTTCTTTTTCAAAGCTTCACTCAGACTTGACCTCCTCCTCTCTGTGCTCATTGGGCCTCCCAGTTTTCCACAGAATATCTCACTTCCGCTCCTTTCTCTAGAAGCATTGTGATGCAGTGGTTAAAGCACTCAGCACCTAAATGAAGGGTCAGTAGTTTGAACCCACCAGCTACTCTGTGGAAGAAAGATGTGGCCGTCTGCTTCTGTAAACTTGTGAGCCTTGGAAACTTTATGGGGCAGTTCCACCCTGTCCTAAAGGTCACTAATGAATCCGAATCAGCTTCCCACAGTGAGTTTAGTTGTTTTTCTATAAGTCAGATTAGCTTGTTGCATTATTTGGTAAATTGTCTGTCCTCCCTGCTAGATAGAACCTGTGCCCCTTTAGGAAGAGGAAGATGAATTCCAGTGAATCTTTGAATTCCCAGTGACCAGCACGATGCTTGGCTCATACTTGGAATTCTTTAAGTGTTTTCTTACTTCCAAATCGAATTAAAACTAGAGGAGTTTCTTTTAAGTTCAAATTCGAGTGGGTGTCTAATAATAGGGAAATCTTTAAATGTTGGCTTTATAAATGACTTTGATATAGGATTCGTAGTAGGTTATCTGTTTTTTGTTTAGTGTTTCTAAACCAATTCTCTTATGCCTGCTTATCTTTCACAGATATGCTATGACTGTTTGGTACTTTGATGCAGAAGAAAGGGCTGAAGCCAAAAAGAAGTTCAGAAATTTAACTAGTATGTGTTTGGTACTTTTTGCTTTTGACTTTTGATCAAATCAATCCGTGACTCTCATTCCAGATGTTTATATAGATTCTGATGCCCTTTGGCAATGCCAACTGTGATTCAGCTTCACTTATACTGCCATGATCATGGTTTAATCCTGAAACTGTGACCGTATCTCTGCTAGAAAAATCAGAAAAAAATACAGAGGGCATCTCCTGAGAATGCCCACTGATCATGCAGTGGTTTATAATTGATGGGAAACAGTTAATTTTTAATCATGAATGTTAACCAGTGAAATGTAAATTTTGCCCATAATTTTGGCATGTTGCAAGACACATAATGGAACCCAACTATAATGTTTTTTATTGTGATGGTTTTTCATTTATCTTTATTGTTGTTGTTGAGTGCCATTGAGTCAGTTCCAACCCATGTACAATGGAAGGAAAAACTGCGCAGTGCTGCACCATCCGCACAGTTGTTGCCGTGTTTGAGCCCACTGTTGTAGCTGCTGTGTCAGTCCATGGCCTTTAGGGTCTTTCTCATTTTTGCTGATCCTCTACTTTATCAAGCATGATGTCCTTCTTTAGGGACTGGTTCCTTCTGATAAGGTGTCAAAAGTAAGTGAGATGAAACCTCACCATGCTCATATCCAAGGAACGTTCTGGCTATACTTCTTCTAAGACAGGCTTATTCTTTTGGCAGTCCATGGGATTTTCAACATTCTTTGCTATCACCATAATTCAAATACATCAATTCCGCTTGCCAAGCCAAGTGCCGTCGAGTCGGATCCTCTCTGTTATTCGTTGTCCAACTTCTGCATGCATGTGAGAGGATTGAAAATACAATGGCTTGGATTAGATGCATCTTATTCCTCAAAGTGACATCTTTGCTTCTTAATACTGTAAAGAGGTCTTCTGTGACAGATTTGCCCAGTGCAGTGCATTGTTTAATTTCTTGCCTGCTGCTCCCATGGGTGTTGATTGTGCATCCAAGTAAAATGAAGTCCTTGACAACTTTGATCTTTTCTCCAATTGTCATGATGTTGCTTCTTGGTCCAATTGTGAGGATTTTTGTTTTCTTTGTGTCGAATTGTAATCTATACTGAAGGCTGTAATCTTTGATCTTCATCAATAAGTGCTTCAAGTCCTTTTTGCCTTCAGCAAACAAGGTTGTGTTTCTGTGTATCGCAGGTTGTTAATGAGTCTTCTAATCCTGATGCCTTGTTCTTCTTCATATACCCCCTTCTCAGATTATTTGCTCAGCACACAAGTTGATTAATTATGGTGAAAGGATACATCTCTGATGCACACCTTTCCTGATTTTAAACCATGTAGTATCCCTTTGTTCTGTTCAAACAACTACCTCTTGGCCTATGTACAGGTTCCACATGAGCACAATTAAGTGTTCTGAAGTTTCCATTCTTCGAAATGTTATTCCTAATTTGCTAGGATCCACACTGGTGAATGCCTTTGCACAGTGAATAAAACACAGATAAATGTCTTTCTAGTATTCTCCACTTTCAGCCAAGATCCATCTGACATCAGCAGTGGATTCCCATTCATGTTCTGTTCTGAACTCCAGTTTGATTCTGGCATTTTCCTGTGAATGCAGTTCTCTTAACTCTTTGTGAATTGTTTTCAGCATAATTTTACTTGCATGTGGTATTAATGATATTGCTTGATAATTTCTGTATTCTGTTAGATTGTCTTTCTTTGAAATGGTCACGACTAGATCTCTTCCAGTTGGCTGGACAGGAGATGTCTTCCAGATTTCTTGGCATAAATGAGTGAGTGCTTCCAGCATGGTATTCATTTGTGGAAACATTTTAATTAGCAGTCTATCAATTCCTGGAGCTTTGTTTCCCACCAAACGTTCAGCGTAGCTCAGACTTCTTCCTTTAGTCTCACTGGTTCTTAATCATAGGCTATCTCTGAAACCACTGAATGTTGACTGGTTCTTTTTAGTTCAGTAACTCAGGATGTTCCTTTTATCTTTTGACATGTTTCTGTCTTTCAATAGTTTGCTCATGCAAACGTTGACTATTTTATCTCCAGGCTTGAATTTTTTTTGTGGTTCTTTAGCTTGAGAAATGCCAAATGTGTTCATCCCTTTGTGCTTTTCAACTCTAGTTCATTGTACATTTCCTTATAATACTTTGTTGTCATGAGCCTCTTTGAGGGCTTCTGTTTGGTCTTTTACTTCATTATTTCTTCCTTTCACTTTGGTACTTGTATGTTTAAGAGCAAATTTCAGCATCTCTTCTGGTACCCATTTTGGTCTTCACTTTCTTTTCTGTCTTTTTGATGACCTTTTGTGTTCTCTGTGTGTGATGTCCTTGATGCCATCTCACAACTGTTCTGGTCTTTGGCCATCAAAGTTCAGTGTGTCAAAACTATTCTGGAGGTGGTCTGTAAATTCAGGTGAGATATTTTCAAGATCATACCTTTGCTCTCATTGACTTGTTTTTGTTTTCTTCATCTTGAACTTGCACATGAGCAATTAATGGTCTGTTCTCCAGTTTTCCCCTGACTTTCTTCTTGTTGATGATGCTGCATCTCTTTCCACAGATGCAGTCAATTTGATCTACTGTATTCCATCTGGGAAGGTCCACATGTATAGTTGCCATTTATGTTGTTGGAAAAAGAGTATTTGCAATGAATAAGTCATAGAAAAACCAAACTAATTGCTGTTAAGTTGATTCTGACTCATAGCAACCCTATAGGACAGAGTAGAACTGCCCTATAGAGTTTTGAAGGAGCACCTGGTTAGCAGCCGCGGCACTTAACCACTGTACCAACAGGGTTTCTGAATAAATCATAGGTCTCAAAAAAATCCTGCTATACAATCTCTGCAGTTGTTTCTGTCACTAAGGTCATATTTTCCGTCTACAGGTCCTTCCCTTCTGTTTCCACCCATTGCATGCCAATCACCGGTAATTATCGGTGCATCTTGATTGCGTGTTTGGTCAATTTCGGACTGCAGAAGGTGGTAAAAACCTTCAGTTTCTTTGTCTTTGGCCTTAGTGGTTGGTGTGTAGATTTGAATAATTATTATATCAACTGATATTCCTTATGGATGTTATCCTGTCACTCACAATGTTTACTTCATGATAAATCTTAAAATGCTCTTTTTGATTATGAATGTGACGCCATTCCTCTTTAATTTGTCATTCCCAGCACAGTAGACCAGATGACTGTCTGATTTAAAATGGCCAAGACCAGTGCATTTAAGCTCACTTATTGCATTTGTTGCATTTTTGACAACTTCCAATTTTTCTTGAGTCATGCTTTGTACATTTCCATATTCCTACTGTTAATGGATGTTTATAGCTGTGCCTTCTCATTTTAAGTTGTGTCACATCAACAAATGAAGGTCCCCAAATTTTTATTCCACGTCACTGAGGTCAGCTGTTTTCTGAGGGAACACTTCCCCTAGTTATATTTGGGTGCCTTCCAATTTGAGGGGCTTGTCTTGTAGCATATATCAGACAACAATCTGCTGCTCTCCAGAAGGTCTGTGCTGGCCAGCTTCTTTAGCAGTCTGTCGTCAGATCCTTGTTCTCAGTCTGTTTCCAGCAGTCTGTTGTCAGGTTCTTCTTCTCAGTCTGGCTGAGTCTGGAAGCTCAGCTGAAATCTGTCGACCGTGAGTGACCCTGCTGGTATTTGAAACAGTGGTGGCATAGCTTCCAGCATCACAGTATCATACAAGCCACCACAGTAGGACAAACTGCTAGATGAGGGATAGACTTATTATATTGGTGTGGGACTATAACTCTGTAGCATCTAAACCAGGCTTATGTAATATTAACTGGATATGATTTAATACCATTCCTACCCCTTCCAGCTAATATTTTCAAGACAGCATATCTCAAAATTGTTTCACTGAAACACTAGTCTTGGCAAGCTGGTTTGTGAGAAGGTAAATTCCTGATCCACCCTTAAAAAATGTGGGAACTGCTACATGCTGTAGCTCTCTCTAAAAGAGTCACAGTGCTCACTGGCATGTCAAATCAAGGTTCTAAGAAATCCCACAGTAAAGAAACACATGTCACGTTGCATAACCCATGACCCATTTGGAGTGGATACTTATCAAATACCGTGACAAACACACTTTGGGAAGCCCTGTTATAAGACACTCTGCTCGGCTTTGTTCTGAAAGCTGTCAAGTATTTACTGGAAGCTATTTGCTGCTTGGAGCCCCTGGGTGGTACAAATGGTTAATGAGCCCAACTGCTAACCAGAGAGTTGGTTCAGTTCCACAGGGAAGTGATTAGGAAAAAAGGCCTGGTGATCTGCTTCTAAAAAATAAGCCATTGACAACCCTAGAGAGCACAGTTCCACTCAGATACACACGAGGCCACTGTGGGTTGGAATTGACTCAGTGGCAACATTTTGTGTGTGTGTGTGTGTGACATACAACCCATTAACTCTGACACCCTACACTCTTCATTCTCTTTTCTGTGCCTGACCCAGGGAAAACCGAATCTGCTGCCACTGAAGACTGACGGGGTGCTGGAGTCTGCTGGCATTCCTTTTAGCAACGGTTCCTGAGTTCTTTCTAAGAGTATAGATCCAAAGATGGTCTCTCCAGTGACTCGGTGACGAGGAACTCGCCCCGCTGCTGGAATGCCTTGCGTCGTCCGTATCCCTGTCTTGCGTGTGGTACTTCGTGTCTTCTTGCCGAGACGGCATTGACCTTCAGACACTCTTTCCCAGATGAACTCTTTTGCTAACTCCAGGAATATTTGCAGATGCCCAGCTGGCCACCAGTTTCACTGACAGATTTTATTATAACTGGCTATTACAACAAGAGCCTGGAAGCACAGGGGAGGGAATGAGTCTTACTTGCACTTTATATACATTTCCTGATTTGAAAAGAGGAGGTTTGCAAAAAGATAAATGGTGGCAGATGCCACAGAGAGTCATCACGGAAGCCTTAACGGCAGGAAATAGAAATTTGTGTCATCTGAGCAATTTCCATGTGTCTTAATCCAGGGCTGTTGAGGCTTCTGGAGAATTATCACAACCTAATGACATTATTACCTCTAGAAAGGGCTACTGTCATAGTCATCAACTTATAAGTGTCCTATGGGGCAGATACTCCTTTTTCCTGTAACCTGGGCTTTCTGCCTCTGACCATTGTACTGAAAATAGGATTTTCTGTTTGGAGATAAGAATACCATTTATTCTGTGTTCATTTTCTTACCTGGAGAACCAAATTCTTCAGAGGCTAGACACTGATTGTTTTAGTTGCCTTTTTTTGGAATTTGAATTTAAATCAAAGGAAAAAAAATCTGCTTGATGATTTAAAGCCAACTTCTGATCACGGTTGCATGAGATTTCATCTGCTGATACAAATAAATGTGTGTGCATCTTGAACTGTCTGAGAGAAGAAATGGAGTTGGAAATGTGTTCTTTCTGTTTCCTTTGGTTTTCCTTTATAGTGAGCCTGCCCTACTTCTTTAATAAAATAAGAAAGATCGGGGTGCTGCGTTTTAAAACCAAAAACCAAACCCACTGCTGTCAAGTCGATTTTGACTCATAGTGACTCAATAGATTGAGTAGAGTAGCCAAGGAGCACCTGGCGGATTTGAACCGCCAGCCTTCTGGTTAGCTGCCATAGCATGTAACCACTACACCACCAGGGTTTCCATGTTTTAAAAAGGAAATGGAAATAAACAAAATCCTGAAAAGCTGTTTGAGTTCTTTGACCTTGTAGATCCCTAGGCAGACTTTCTTCAGTAGATGACTCTCTGGAGCAACTGTGGTTGGCAATGTGGCCAGAACTGTGGCCAGAAGGTTCCATGACTGCTCTCTTGGGGTGGTTCTGCAGCAGGCACAGGCTCTGCCATTCCCGACAACCACTAGTGTATATGGCAGTTATACATCCTGGTTTTCAACTTTGCTTCTGTGTTTTCAAATCCCTTTAATTTCTTGCTTGAAAATCCCATGAACATTAAAGAGCCAGAAATATTTTCTTTGTTGTTTTTGGATACGTAGATTTTCCAGCAAAGATGTTTATTTTTTCCTTATTTGGTTTTGGAAAATTTCCAGATAAGACTTGTCCTCATTCATTCTCATAACTACTTTTTTTTTCCCATAGTACTTATCACCTTCAAACTTATTACGCAATGTATTTATTGTGTGAAATGTCTTATATCCTTCTCCCATAGTACAAACACAATGGAATGTATTTATAGCATGTAAAATAGTGCTGTGGAGTTAATTCTGACTCGTAGTGACCCTGTAGGACATATTAGAACTGCCCCATAGAGTTTCAAAGGAGTGCCTGGTGGATCTGAACCGCCAGCCTTCTGGTTAGCAGCTATAGCATCTAACCACTACACAGTATGGTTTCTGGCACATAGAAAGAACTTAGTAAATACTTACTGAATACATTCACTCTCCTCTGTTAGCATCCTAATGCCCGTTTCCTTCATCTTTGCCAGGAAGAACTTGCTAGAAGCACTGCTTGCGTATGTTCCTATCATTTTCAGCCTGTAGATTTAGGCAGTATTAGAAAGCTCTGGTCATAGGGTCATTTCATATTTACTTACCTGGTTGAATAGGTCACTGACTACTATAAATCTGAAACTAGAGAAGATAATATTTCTGCCGTTCTGTGTTCTGGGACTGTTATGGGTAGTAAGAGGAGCTTCAGGTAGGACAGAATACATTTATATTCCTTAAGTAATAATCTTGAAAAATTTTAGTACCAAAGAAAGTAGGTTGTTTATTAGCAATTTTATATTCTGTAAATTTTTACTGCAGTTTTTCCATCTACTAACATCATGAGAATAATAATGACAATACTCTGCAGGTATGGCATGTAGTTCCAGTAGTATATCTTGCATTCTTCATTTGTAGTCAAATATTTTGACTTGCCAAAAGATTTGACCTTTTAGGTCTTGCTTACTCCTTCCATACAAAGTCTTCTAAACTAATAAACCATACAGTGACTCTTCGTGGCTGAGTTTGAGTTTTGGAAGATTCAGATGGAAAACATATCTGTGATATTCAGAGTGTCTGCTTTGTGCTCTTTTTAGCAGCACACTTAGGGAAGGACTCAGCCCTGCTAAAGAAACATTATTTGGCAAATAATCTGATCAATTTCATTTGTATTCCTGGCAATGAAATGTTAAGAGCCTACCTCACCATTACGTCACCTAAATAGTGCACAGTGCTTGACAGGAGATTAAATTTTGAACCGAAGATTCAATTGTATAAGAATGAAAAGTCTTACCTAAGTGCATGAAATAGATCTTTAGTCGAGTAGTTAATACCAATTAAGTGCTGGGCTGTCTGAATCAGAACTTATCTACTGAGACATGATTGTGTTTTTCTTCTTTAAATAACTCAGGTTTTTTAGAGGCTGGGTCATCCTAATTTCTTTCGGCCATTCAGTCTTGAAATATCCTGTGTTGGTTTAGAAAGCAGTGATGGGAAATGCCGTGCTGGGTCGGCAGTTTGTGTGTAGTAGGAGTTTGGACATGTAGGGTACTTTAATGTTTGATCAGCTATAAGTTCAAGCACAGGGGATATTCTTGGTAAAGTTGTTTCAACTAAAATTTTATAAAAATGGACTAGCTTCAGTATGGAGTTTTGAATGGTGTGAAAAGAACACTGGTGGGTGAAGTGGTTAGAGATAGGCCAAGAGTGAGGAAGAACAGCTTTTGAAATCGGCTGGAGTTGAACTGTCCTTGTTGGATAATACATTTGTATATTTGTATAAAAGACCCAGTCTGCTTTCACTCAACCTCTTTTGAGTTGCTGACGAGTCCCTAAACTCCTGATGACCTCACGCACAACAGAAAGAAAAGCTGCCCCGTCTTGTATTGTCCTCCTATATAGGGCATTTCTGCTGCAATCTGTGAGGTTTTCACTGGCTAGTTTTCAGAAATACATCATCAGGCCTGCCTTTCTAGTCTGTCTGAGACTGGAAGCTCTACTGGTATCTGCCCGTCATGCTGGTCCTCCTGGAATTTGAAATATGAAGTCTGAAAATTAAAGCCATGAACTTAATTGCTCTAAATACATGCCTTTTTGCTGAATAGCAACTGTGGTCATCTTTAAAGTACCACCATTGGGAAGCTATGCACACACCTCATTATGGAATATACTGCAGTCACCTTCGAAGTACTCCCCTGGGGAAGCTGTGCACCAACACCAGCACTGGTCCACCCTTCAAAGCAATTTTGGAACTCTTTCTGGAATGGCCACTGCACATGGTGGCACGGTGGCAAGTTTGTGAACTTAATTATCTAGTTGTATGTGAGGGAGTTTTTAGCCAGTAGACAAGTAACTGTATTGGAACATCTTCCCTACTCACTTGATCTGGCCTCCAGTGACTTTTTTCTTTACCTGAAGATAAAGGAAATATGGAAAGGAAGACATTTGGATGACATTCAGGACATCAAGGGTAATACAATGACAGCTCTGATGGCCATTCCAGAAAAAGAGTTCCAAAACTGCTTTGAAGGGTAGACCAGTGCTGGTGTTGGTGCACAGCTTCCCCAGGGGAGTACTTCAAAGGCGACTGTAGTGATATTCTGTAACGAGGTATGTAGCGCTTTTTCTAGGATGACTTCCTGAACTTAACTGACAGTCTTTGTACCTTCAGCATAGCTCCCAGCATCATAGCAACAAAGAAGCCACTGTCGTGTGACAGACAGAGGGGTGATGGAGGTTCAGTTTACTCCAACCTGCTGTCTCCCTGTGTTGATAACTGAGGTCCTTGGGGAGGCGGAGTTTACTTCCCTCTGCGCTTGCGTGGCCAGCTTAGAACTTCAAGGGTCATGATTTAGATAGAGACGCTGAGAATGGGGTAGGATGAATCTAAATACCCAAGAGAACACCCGTGTGCTAGGCACTGGGCAACGTGCTTATACGTGTTTTTTTCTTAGCTACCACCATGAGGCAGCTCTTCCTCTTCAACAGGTGAAGACACATACTCAGGCTGGTTAGTTAGGTAGCTTGTCCAGGGTTACAAAGTGATGGAGTAGCATACACGATTTGTCTCAAGGCTTCCAGCTCCTCCACTTTTGTTCCTTTTGGTTTCTTCTTCCTGCAGGGATGCCAAAAAGAACAGGAATGAGTGGAGTTGAGAGATGAGGAGCTTTAAATTCTTGCTGCTTGAGATTGTTCCATAGTGTTTTTTTATGATTATCAATAAGACTTGAATGTCCAGCTTCCAAAGTCAAAGCCAAAGCCACCACTGTTGAGTTGATTCTGACTCATAGCAGTGCTATGGGACGGAATAGAACTGACTCAGAGTTTTCAGGGACTGCCTGGCGGATTTGAATTGCTAACCTTTGGTTAGCAGACATAGCACTTAACCACTATGCCAGCAGGGTATCCAGCATCCTAAAGAAATGTCAGTTATTCCATCAAAAAACACAGAAGCAGAAAACACCAACTTCATGGTTAAATTCTCCTTTGGCTTTTGCAGTGGGATCTCTTCTACATGCCTCACTGGATTGCAGGGAACTCTGGGGTTATCTTCACCACTGGGTTCTCCGGCTAATGCTGGCATGAGCTGGATGAGGCATGTACTCTGCTATCTACCACAGCCTAGCAGCAGGGGCACTCTGAAAGTGAAGGTAGATTGGGCTATCCGGGGTGCAGTTTGGAGGCTTCCCATCAGGCCACAACACACAGCAAAATGTAGGCAGTGTGCAAGCTGCTGGCCTTATGTTCCTGAGTCAGGTGTACTCTTTCCATGGAAACTTTCCAGCTTGGACTTGGCTACCTGTGGAGTAGAAGTGAGACGTCAGTGGAATTCTGTTACTGATGCATCTCTGTCCAGTCAACCAGAACCTAAGCCAGGAGATGGAGCAAGGCCTTGTCATCTTCAGAAGTATCTTTTCCACCTGTGAATGATACCATAGAGAACTACGAATATTTATAATTCTCAGAGACAGCTGCACAGTCTACCTAAACTTTTTAAGATAGGCTATAGAAGTATTTGCGGATTCCTGGTGGTACAGTGGTTAAGTGCTCAGCTGCTAACTGAAAGGTCAGTAGTTCAAATCTACCATCTGCTCCATGGGAGAAAGATGTGGCAGTCTGATTCCATAAAGATTGACAGGCTTTGAAACCCTATGGGGCAGTTCTACTCTGTCCTATAAGGTCACTATGAATTGGAATTGACCCATTGCAAATGGTGTGGAATGGGTTTTATAGACGGATGCCATTTTAATTGAAATACAGTTCTTTTGGTTACTTATGTACTATGAAAAATTACGAGAGTTGAAAAAGCACCAAATTTCTTTAGTTTTTGGATCTTGTTTGTGTGACCTCTAACAAATGAAGCACTTAGAAAAGTGCTCTCCGGGAAGCAATTGCTGCTTATATTCCCGAGTGCTGAAATTCCTCAGAAAACTTTTTGAAAAGACTATTTTGCAATTCAGTTTTTAAAACTAGAGAAACTTCTTAGATAATCAGAGAATGGCTATTGTGTTTCACAGCCACAATTCTGAAAGCAGACAAGCGCAGTGTGGGGTGAAATTCGTTATTTTACGAGTAGATAAACACTGGTTCACTAAAAATAAGTTTAATGGTAGTTTTTCTTTTGAGCCTATTCTTGAGGAAAAACTAAACAGCCCTATGAGGGTTGTGTAGTGAACGTATAGGTAGAAAGTGACCGGAGACAGAGAGGAATGGAAGGACCATTTCACTCATTCCTTGAGAGCTTTCCAGGAAATGGGAATTTAAAAGAGAAGAGGCTCTGCATGTGGTATGTTTATTTTAAAGAGATCCTCAGGAAGGATTTGCTGCAAGAGCAGCCCAAATCAAGGATTCCAAAACCCAAAGTCAAACCCACTGCTGCTGAGTCGAACTGACTCTATAGGACAGAGTAGAACTGCCCTGCAGAGTTTCCAAGGATCGCCTGGCAGATCTGAACTGCTGACCTTTTGGTTAGCAGCTGTAGGTAGCCCTTAACTGCTACACCACCAGCTGTGAAGCTGACTCCTACTCATGCACCCCCAGTTTTTGAAAGTCGATTGCCAGTTCTTTCTTCTGAGGCACCTCTGGGAGGATTCGAACCTCCAGCATTTCAGTTAACAGCTGAGCACATTACCCATTTGCATCACCCAGGGACTCTGTTACCTGCATAAAAATTCTGGGGAGTAGAAATTTCCGAAGAACATTTACCGTAGACTGTAAGTGTCTTTTTTAAGATAACACATTAGTGAGGATGGACTGTAATGAATCACAGAATTCTGTACTTAAATATGGTTAAAATGGTCATTTTTTGATATCTATAGACAGAGAGTAAAGAATAATTTTTTTAAGAAAAGGTCATACATGCACATGGAAAAGAAGATTCCAACAGTTCAAAGAAAGGTCTAGCCAGTTTCTTGGTGTCCCTGCAGGGTGACTGACCTTGACAAATTCGCCCCTGCAAGCAAGGGTGGAGCTGGGCAATGGTGGCGAGTCAGCACCTAGAGAAAGGCCATCTTCCAGCCCCTTAGCACGGTCATTTCCTTCTATTTTTATGCTTATTCATCCTGTGGCCTGTGTTCTTGACATGCTTTTTTTTTTTTTCTTTTTCCACCCTCCTGTGGGGAGAGATAACATTCTCAGGATTTAATTCTCATCTGATAAGTTTTATTTTTAACCAGCCTCTACATCCTTTCCTCCTTGGTTTTTATTATTGTGAGCTTATACTTCTCAGACTTTTCTGGCTTTGTCAGGAGGTGTGAGCAGAAAGTCTGGTCACAGTATATTTCCCCAGGGTTCCTCTTTCAAGGAGCAGCAGGTCAGAGTGCTGGGAACCTGGGTTAGCTGCACAAGGACTTCCAGGGTGGGGGAAATTTCTCCCGGGCACACATTTCTACTTTTAACAGGACAATTCACTCTTACCTCCTGCTTCCCGTCTGGGCTGTCTCTAAACTTCCTTTTGTCAGTAAATTTATGTCATCTTGATGAAGGAAACACACATTAAAAAAAAAAAACAAGATAGCAGGACAGGCAGTGATTAGCGTGGACAATGTCTCCTGTTCGCAACTGGCTCCCACAGTGTGACAGCCAGAGTCAGGGTGTATATGATGGTTCTTGGATTGAGATGAATGAAACAAGCCAGTGTGGACTCAGATGAAGGGAACTTTTGGGGCGGGTGGTGGGGGTGGGGGTGGAGAGGGAACTTGTTACACCAGCTATGACCAAAACTTTTCCAGCCAAGTTCAAGTTTAAAAGGTAATACATTAGTGAGGATGTGCTGTAATTGTAATAAGGATATAACTTCAGGGAATATATTTGGAGATAACAGTTAACAAAACTGTTATGCAGCTACTTAGGATATATAGATATTGTATGTGTTTTTGTATATAATATAAATATTTATATATATATTTTTCTTTTTAGTCTTTGACCCACCATCCCCCTCCCCAAATATGACTGACTATGTTCATGTCTGAAATGTTGCCAACTAACACTAGGGTGAAGAGGCAGTTTTTAACCTGGAGAGGGGAATGGAGTTTTCAGTGACTGCATTCCCCTGAGAGGGCTGTGCATGGGAACACTGACTGCAACTTGAACTTCATGGCCTCCAACTGCGTTTGGCTCTCCACTGACCAGTTGTCTCTCAACTATCACTTAGCTGTGTCATGCATCATGTATGTGGTCATTGAGAATTTCATAAGGAGACCTGGTGGTGCAGTGATTAAGTGCTCGGCTGCTAACTGAAGAGTCAGTAGTTCAAACCCAGCAGCCACTCCTCGGGAGAAAGATGTGGCAATCAGTTTGTGGAAACCCTGTGAGGCAGTTCTATTCTGTCCTAGAGGGTTATTACGAGTTGCAATTGACTCAAAGGCAAGAGCTTCTTTTTATAAAACATGTTGTAAAACACTACAGTAGGTACTTAGATATGAAAGTTTTTAAAAGAAAATCTGTGATACACTTTGCTAGAACAGAAGACCATTATCAAAGGACTTAAGTGGGTTAATACAATTAAATACTTTATTATGATGTACAGCTAGAATTCTAGGTGGAAACATGACATGCACAGATTAGGGCAATTAGAGTTAAATAAAAGTATTTGTTACCACAGTGAAAAAAAAAGTACCAAACCCACTGCTGTCAAGTCAGTTCTGACACACAGTGAGGCCAGAGTATTACTGCCCCATAGAGTTCCCAAGGAGTATCTGGTGGATTCCAATTTGAAGACCTTTTGGTTACCAGCTGTAGCTCTTAACCACTGCGAGCTCTGTGGGGAGGGTACTTAACAGAATCACCAGACAGTGCAGTACCCGAGGCTGACAGCAGGTGGCACAATCCAAGACCCGAAAGGGCCGGGAAAGAAGCCCTAGGGAACCAGCAGCTTAAGAGGCTGGGTGGAAGGAGGGGGCAGCCTGACAGAAGCTGTGAGTGACCTTTAGTGGGAGAATCAGACTAGCCCATGAGATCCTGCAAGAGGAGAGCCAGGAAAAGAAGTACCTCACTTCCCGCCTGTCTCTCTTCAGACCTGCCTTAACGTAAGTCCACAGAGGTCAGTCTCCTCCTCCAGCACGGAGCACAGACGTAGCACAGGGAGTGTGGAAGGGCAAAGAGAAGAATTCAGCATAAATGGTCTTCAGACTTCTATATGATCTGGCCATCGCCTGCTCCTCACGCTTTATCTCCTACAATTTCTCTCAGTCGCTGGGCGTTTTTCAGTTCTTCCATACCAGACTTTTCCTGCCTCAGGACCTTTGCACCTTTTCCTTCTACCTAGAGAGCTCTTCCCCTAGAGCTTCTTCTGGATAATGTGTTATTTAGATTTCAGCTCAAATATCATCTCCGTAAAAAGGATTCCCACTCCCATGTTACTCCCACCTCTCCTTCCGGTCACATTTGTATCTTATTTTGGAATGTTATTTACATTTTAGAAGGTAATGGAACAGTTTCGTTTTAAAATATCAACATTTACTGTGTACCTGAAGTTGTACTGTTTACAAGTGTTTAAACAGGACAATCTAGGTGTTAACTTAAAAATGTGCAAAGGGAGCAGTTTTGACTAGTTTACTTTGGGGATGAACAAGCTCAAACATTTGTATCAGCTGCAAGCTCAGCAGGACTGGGTTGAAGGGACGTGCTCCTTCTCTGCATTTTTGTTTTTAGTAAGAAGAATGACATTTAATGAATTTCTTGTAATTTCAGATGCTCAGGTACAGCTAAAAAAATTGTGAAACAGCTATAGACCCGTGACTGATGGATACAAAGAGTACTGGACTTTTAAAAAGTGATTTAAAAAAATCTATGCACTATGAAATGTACACACACACACATTCATGTAGACCCCCTTTCCCCCAAATGTACACTTTTGGGAATGAAATCTGTTTTGAAAAGCCCTCTTCCACAAAGATGCAAAGAGGAGAAAGGAAGGAGGGGTGCTGGTCCCCAGGACCCACCCTCTGTCTCCACAAGGGTTAGGTGCCAGGTAGTCAACAGCAGATTGCCCAGTACCAACTGCTATCGCCACGGGGGGCTCCAGCAAGAAACCGGGTCCCGGTAATCCTGAACACGTGCAGAGTGGCCAGTGGACTGTGTTGGTTTAAAAGGCAAATACACATCTAAAGACATAGTGAAAGCCCAAGAGGGCCCAGGAGCTCAGATCCACACGTCTGAGGCCAAAAGGTTGGCAGGAGGCAGTGCTGACAAGGGAGGTGTCTGCAGCAAGTGGTTTCTGTTGCAGATGACAAGCAGTGTAGAGTATCTTCCCAGTCTTATCGCTGCTGCAGCCCAAAGAAGGTGAGTCGGAGGAAAAGAGGAAAGGTGGCAGGGACGGGTTGATGAGACACACAGGGTAAGAAACAGCAGGCTGGGTACACTCAAATACACCCCCATCGTTTGTCACAGTCTTTTACCTTAGGAAATCTCCTCAGAGCCCCCCACCCTTGGGTTGTAGAGCCTTGGAAGTGATAGTCAAAGCCTTTGACTGAGCTAAAGACAAAAAAATACACCGCTGTTGAGTCGATTCCAACTCACAGCAACCCTGTAGGGCAGAGTAGAACTGCTCCATAGAGTTTCCAAGGAATGCCTGTCAGATTCACACTGGCATCCTTTACGGTTAGCAGACGTAGTACTTTAACCACTGCACCACTAGGGTTTCCTGATTGAGTTGGGGAACTTGTAAACAAGTCTTCACATCGAAATCACGTACTTCGAACGGGTCTTTTCTTTTTCCTGTGGTCACCAGCCCTGTATTTCCTGGTCTACCAAAAAAACCACAAACCAAACACACTGCCATCGAGTCGTTTCTGACTCATAGCGACCCTATAGGACAGAGTAGAAATGCCCCCATAGAGTTTCCAGGGAGCACCTGGTGGGTTTGAACGGCTGACCTTTTGCTTAGCAGCCATGACACTTAACCGCTACACCATCAGAGTTTCCTCCTGACCTACAGGGGTCTGCAAAGCCTCTCCCCACGCACTTCAGAGAGGTCTCCTGGTGGCCAAAGGTGGACCCGTTCCTCACTCAGGCAGGTACAGGGGAAGCATTTGACCTCACACAACCAGCTGGTGAAGGGAGTACTTTAGTTCCACTGAAGGGCTGGGTTTGTGCAGCAGACCAGGGTGGATTCCCGTGTGTTTCAGAGGGGCCCCTCCCCTCTCCTTTCAGACACCATCCAACAGAGAAGGAAGCTTGTAAGCCAAGTCTGGGAGGAAGTCTTTTGAGACGATGTCACACTCGATCATTTACAGTGGGCTTTTGCAGGCATTATCTCATTTAGGGAAGGACATAGAGCTGTTCTCCATGGCCTTCCTCCAGCACCTTGACTTTCCCGACTCAAGCAGGGCTGTGAGGCAGCTAGCACACACCTGCGCTGCCACCTGCTGCCGCCTGACTGGGCAGACCTCCATCTGATTAGTGGGGCCTGTGCCATATAGTTGATAAATGGTTTCATTATCACCCCTGCTTTGGAGGACAGACAGGTCAGGTTTGGGTTGGAGGCCAGGATTTTGCTCCAAGAACTTCTGAGACTTGGTGGGCCACCCTCTGTGTAGTGCTCTTGGGGTTTTGGTTAGGATACAAGAAGAAATGTCACGGATATCGAAGAACAGGAACCAAGTCCTCACTGGACCAGAACCAGAAACACAGAGAGCAGCCAGGGACAGAGGAAGCTCCCAGGGGAAGCCACCTGCCTCCCTTTTTCCCCTGCCCTCCCTGCTGAAGAATTTCCTTGGAACTCTAACACCCTAGTTATGTGACTTTTCAGCTTTGCAGTGTTTCAGCTGCTTTCTGTTCCCCAGTCACAAGAACCCAATTGTCAAAGTTCATCTTTTTGAGCCAGGCCAGAGATTAGATGCTCACCAGCATGGAAGGCAGAGGAAGCGGGGTGGAATCATGTGGTACCCTACCAGGCAGTGTGGGACTATTTCAGAACACACTGTGGGCAGGACAGGCAATGATAACAAAACCAAACCAAACCAATGGCTCCACAGCATTTCTAGGGAGCACCTGGTAGATTCCAACTGCTGACCTTTTGGTTAGCAGATACAGCTTTTAACCCCTACACCACCAGGAGTTCCAAAAGGCATTCGTTCTCTAGAATGGTTCCATCAGAGAATACATTTGTTTCTCCCCTTCTTAGCAAGCATGGAGAGGGCGTGACGTCAGATGCCAGCTGACTTCAGAGGACAGCACAAGGCTATGACTCACTATTGTCACTGTTAGACTGGTGTCCAACCTAAAGACAGAAAATCCCAACTTGTTTGGTTTCTGCTCAAACATCTCTCCCGTATCTATTAGGGCTGTAATCAGGGCTTTTCCTTTCATTGTAAAGGCAGAACGGACTTGTCATTCCAAGCATTTAGCATGGCATGTGCCCAACACCATCAAGGGGCTAGGCGATAGTGCTGGATATTTGAAACCAGCTTTAGTTTACTGGCTGTGTGACTTCAGCTGAGTTCCTTACCTTCTCTGTGCTTCAGCTTCCTTGCCTGTAGGATGGGCCTACTAATAAAATGGAGCCCTGGCTGCTCAGTGGTTAAGCTCAACTGTTAACAGAAAAGTCAGCAGTTTGAGCCCAGCAGTTGCTCTGCAGAACAAAGGTGTGGCAGTCTGCTTTTGTCAAGATTTACAGACAGGGAAACCCTATGGGTCAGTTTTATTCTTTGTCCTATAGCATCACTGTGAATAGAAATCTACTTGACAGTAATAAGTAATAACAGAACACGTAGCCTAGAAATTATTAGGAGGCTTCATGAGAGAATATTTGAAGAGTGCTTACATCAGGGCTTAGCACATAATGAGTACCATATTTGTGTTGGTTACACAAACATACAGCTGAACTGCCATGTTAAAAAAAAAAAAAAAAAGCGAACACCTTATTCCCCCCAAATCAAACCCAGTGCAGCTGAGTTGATTCTGACTCATAGCAACTCTATATAAAACAGAGTAGAACAGCCACATAGAGTTTCCAAGGAGCACCTGGTGGATTTGAACTGCCAATCCTTGAGTTACCTGATACAGCATCGGAGTTTGTCACCCCCCTAAGGAGTTACTTAAGTGGTGGGAGGCTGCCGACTTGCTTCTTCTCCTGGTTAGGGAATCAGGCTCCCCATTTGATGCCCTGGGCTGAGAACAGGAGATCACAGGAAACAAGTTGCGGTTGATTCAAGAGCAGAGCAAGGCCTGGGCCCAGGGAGCTTGCATTGAGGCATGTGTGAGGTAGGGGTAGCCCTGCAGGGCAGCAGCAGCAGCTGAAAGCATTTTTTCTCATTTTGCAACATTTCCCAAGGTGGGCTCTGCCTGCATACCTCACTGGACTCATTTGTAAAATGGAAGGAGTAGATGAGTAATTCCTGACCCTGCCGGAGCACTTAGAGCTCCATAAATTAGATAATGTCTCTACAGCCCACAGAAGATCTTCGTCTTAGGGTGACCTATGTAAGTGCAAGTAATATTATTACAAAGCTTCATCTTCAAGGACAATAATTACATCATGGTCATTTCTTTCCCTATTAGATTATGGCTAGCTGCCTCTAAAGTAAAGGCCTTGCATTTCGGTAATACGGTAGGTCTTCATAAATGTGTCTCCCAAATCTTCATCACCTGTTCTGCTCTTAGCGTACCATGGTCGTCACAAACAACAGCAACCATGAAAAACCGAAACCACTTGCCACTGAGTCATTTCTGATGCATGGTGAACCCATGTGTGAAGGCAGAACTGTGCTGATTATTTGGAGATCGTCACAAGGTAGATAGATTTGCTTCAAGGCTGTGTTAACCACGCCCCACCATCTCTTGAAAGAGAAGTCTTAGTGACATTTAACCATCTGTAAGGGTTAAGCTTCTTAGCAGCTGCTGCTCTTTTCCTGAACAAACAGCCAGTCTCAGGCTCAGAAGGCTTCCGAAAGGTCAGCTGATGCCTCCATCAGCAGCCTGAATCCCACCCCTGTCCTTACCAGGTGGGCCTTTTTATCTGCAAAACCACTAGCATCCCACTTAAGCCCGATTAGCTGAGTATTCATCTGTATTCAACTCCCGTGGGGTAGGAAGCATAGTTGTAAAGCTATCCGGGGTCTGATCTATGAACTAGCTTCTGCGGTGGTGTTTTCAAGCTTGGAAAAGGCTCAGCTTTGAGATAAGGTAAGGAAGGGTGCTCTAGATGCAAAGATGAGAAGTCATTGGGTAAATGGGACTCAGTTTTGGATAGTAAACAACACAAACAGACATGGAATGTTGCAATGACTCAAAACAAAACACACAGCAAACTCACTGCTGTGGAATCGATCCCAAGTCATAGTGACCCTATAGAACAGAGTAGTTTCCAAGGAGTGCCTGGTGGATTCGAACTGCTGACCTTAACCACTGCAGCACTTAACCACTACGCTACGAGGGTCCCCAGTGGTTCCTTTAGACCGTGAGAGACTGAGCACTGGATGTGTAGATCTGACATTGTATTGCTCACCAATACTTCATAGCAGTTTGGCAGGTTAATTAGGGAGGCAATGTGGTGTGTTAGAAACAACGTGAACCTTGGAGTCAGACCTGGTGTTGAATTCCTGTTCAGCTGATCCTAACTGTGCAACCTGTGTAAGTTATCTAACCTCAGCGTCTCTCAGCTTCCTTCTCTGTAACCTGCTTTCACTCCCTCTAATGATCACATGTGATAACCCACTTACTAAGCATTTCCTACCCGTATATCAGGGCTCTGACAGCATAGAGGTTTTGGTGTTGAATGCTTCTACCAGGTGACAGAACTCATTCCAGCTGATGGTGACCTCTATGTTACAGGGTAGAACTTACTCCACTGAGTTTCCTTGGCTGAAATCTTTATGAAAGCACCTCACCAGGCCTTTCTTCTCAGCACCAATGGGTGGGCTTGGAACACCAAACTTTAGATCAGTCCCCACAAAACCGAAGCTTTTGTCTCTGAGCCAATTCCAGTTCAAAGCAACCCTCTAGAACAGAGTGGAGCCACGGAATAGGGTTTCGAAGGAACAGCTAGTGGGTGCTGACTGCCAGTCTTTGGGTTAGCAGCTAGAGCTCTTTAACCACTGCCCTTCCAGGGCTTCTTTAGCATGCACTTGGGGAGGCAGGTGGTGCTCAGAAGAAAGGCCTGGAGAGGTGCTTTCATAAAGATTTCAGCCAAGAAAACTCAGTGGAGTAGTTCCACCCTGTAACATAGAGGTCACCATCAGTTGGAATCGGTTTGACGGCAGTGAGTTTGATTGGTTTGGTTCAAATGATCATGTATTCTCTGATTCCTGCCTGGATCCTGACTGGTAAAGAATTCATATCAGGAGTGGTCTGAGAAGATCTACATGCCTCTTCTCCCTCCCAGCCCAACTCACACACACACCCAGGATTAACAAAAATCCAGGTTTAAATGCAGCACTGAACTCCCTATAACATGAGAAGCATCGAGATGTTGATAATCTGTGACATGGGATGGTGTTACCATCCAGCTGTCACTTGGGATTAGTTGTGATGAATGTCAATGGAAGCAAATGCTTTGGGTCCAAAGCAACTGCCTCACTTGACCATGATGGCAGTAGTGACAACTGCAAGGGCTGTGACGATGACTTCCCTGAGTAGGCTCGCGTATTTGTTGAGAGAACGTGACAAACTCAGGCTCTTTAAGTGTCAGCTCCTATGACAATAATTTCGTGTAACCACAGGGCTGATATTGCTGAAAATCAAATTTTAAAAAATCTGTGTGGATTGTTGAGTTGTGATGGCTGGATTGTCACTATCTTTCTAAACTTCTCATGTCAAAGTTAAGGCACTGATTGGGAAAGAATGGGATTCTGAAACTTGGAATAAATCTATTTGGTTACAATCAGAGAAAACGAATAATCCTGAGCTTCCCTTGGCAGCGGAAGTATCTGATTATCCGTGTCTGAGACACTAACCTCCCTCTGCCTGAAAACCTTACAGCAAAGTGATCTCGGGGCAAACCTGTCACAACTCTCTCTTGTCGCCATGAGCCCCATAACTGGAGTCAAATCACACTGAGGTCCAGGGGACAAGTGTGGACTGAGAAGGAGTGACTTCTACACTAGAAGAATTGTTAAGATTTGGATAACATGTTTGAGATGAAACCTGGAGGATGTGTGCAGGAGGAGATTCTGAGGGTGTCAGAGAACTCCAGTGGTCATGGATTTCTCTCTTTATATTTTTACAAGACCTCCTATTTTATAGGAAACACTGGTGGCGTAGTGGGTTAAACACTACAGCTGCTAACCCAAAGGTTGCCAGTTCAAATCCTTCAGGTACTCCTTGGAAACTCTGTGGAGACGTTATACTCTGACCTCTAGGGCCACTAGGAGTTGGAATCGACTCAATGGCAATGGGTTTGTTTTGGTCCGGGTTTTATTTATGTGGGTCAAAGTTCTGGGATTATGCATAACTTTTGTGACTATCATTTTTTATGAATCGTGATTTTAAAAAAAGTATCCCACTTTGTTTTCTCTGAGTGGTGGCAGTTGCCTTAAACTCCTCTTTGACATCAGTGTGATGATACTCATCTTTTTTTAGTTAGCAGTTTTCTGGTCTGTTTTTCTATCCCTTTATTCTCCACTTTTTCATGTCATTTTAGGAGATTCTCTTATAAATAGCCGACAGCTTTGCTCCCCCTCACAAATTCCATCTGTTGTAGTCACTGATGCTTTTGGATTGACATGGTCACATTGTACCACACTTTCTTGTCTTGTTTGCTTGCTTGCTTTTCTTGTTGCACCTGGTTTTTACTCTGTTGGCACGGAAACAACATACTATATGTATTTTCTAGTTGTGGTTGTATCATGAAGTTGATTCTGATTTACAGCGACCCCGTAGGACAGAGGAGAGCTGTACTGTAAGGTTTCCTGGGCTGGAATTCTTACCGAAGCAGCTGAGCGCTTAACCACTGCGTCACCAGGGCTCCTTTTGTCTAGTACTTAAGCCTTGGATTTTTGACATGTATCTAAATATTTCTCTGTCCTCTAGAGTTCCTCAGAATCTATAGCTTCCTCTTGAATGAGATGAGAATGTTTGTATGACTTTGGTTCTTCTCTTTCCATCTTACCTCTCATGATAAAATAATCTCAGATAATTAATTCTAGGGTTAACTTTTTTGGTATGTGTAATAAAGAACTTTTAGACCTCATTTTACTGCTTTGATTGCCATTATTTTTTGTATTCTTTGTCTTTTGGATTTTTTCTTTAGCAAGAGAATATCCTATAGTCATTTTTAAAAGAGATATCTCTCATTTAGAAGTTATTTTGGCTGCATGGTCTGTTAACAACTAAGATTCAGCTTAAAATGTTTCACTCGGAGTGTGAATTTTTCTATTTTGCCTTATAGCTCTGTCAGTTTTGCTTTAGATATTAAAGCCATTTTTTTTTCCAGGTATATGTATACTTAATTTTTTTTTAATCTCTTGTGAAATGAACTTTTTGAATAATCATGAGAAAATCTTTTGTGGTAGTGCTATTTGTCTTAAAGTCTACTTTGTCTCGTGTTTATATGGCCACCTCAGATTTCCTTTTCCTTCTTATTTTCAGTCTTTTAGAATCCTCAGGTTTAAATGTGGCTTTTATAAACTGCCGACTCGACGGCACTTGGCATAGTTGGATTTTTTTAAAGCCCATGTAACAAGCTTTGTTTTAAGTAGACTAAATGTTTAAAGATTTCCCCCACTTTTATTTAAAATTCAAATCTATAGAAAATTTGCCATATTAAACAATTGGATTCATCAATTAACATTTTTAGTACATTGTTTTCTCTCTCTATACATGAACATACACATAAGTGTATATATACAAATCCCAAACCCACTGCCATTGAGTCGATTCCAAATCATAGCCACCCTATAGGACAGAATAGAAGTGCTCTATGGAGTTTCCAAAAAGCACCTGGTAGATTTGAACTGCCAAATTTGGCATAGTAGTTAGTAAGTGTACTGCTTAACTGCTACACCACCAGGGCTTCTGTAAATACAAATAAGTATGTATAAATACATATAGTGTATAAGTGTATGTATATACATGTATTTACTCTTTGCTTGGTTAAGATGGTGTTTGCCCAGTTTCTCTGTATCTGCTCACCAGCAATCCTAATGTTTTAGCATCCATTGGTGAGTTTTACTGGTTATAAGATGATTTTTTTAACTTCTACCATTCTTCTAGTTTCGTTGACATTCTAAGAAAGAGCTTTCGGTCCTCTCCTCTTTTGCCACATCCTTTTTAAAAAGAATCATTTAGTATCGATGTGGATTCTTGAGTTATTTTGTGTACTCTTTGTTAGCTATTTGTGGTGTTACTCATTCTGAGGTTCAGATTATCCCAGATTTGGCCAGTGAGAGCTCTTTCAATCCTGTTCCAAGGGATCTTATCTCCCTTTTATTTATTTTTAAAGTGTGCTTCAGATTAAGATTTACCAAAGAAATCAGTTTCTTAATTAAACAATTAATACATAAATTGTTTTGTGACACTGGTTGCCATCCCCACGTATCAACACTCTCCTTTTTCTACCACAGGTTCCCCGTTGCCGTCTTTCTTGGCCCTTCCTGCCTTCTTGTCTATCTTAATCATCTTGTTCTACTGTAACAGGAATACCACAAGTGGATAAACAAAGAGAAGTTTGTTCGGTCACAGTCCAGTAGGCGAGAAGTCCAAATTCAGGGTGCTGGCTCTGGTGGAACGCTTTCTTTCTCTGTTGGTTCTGGAGGAAGGTCTTTATTTTGAATCAATCTTCCTTTGTTTAGGAGCATCTCAGTACAGGTGCAATGGATGTGCTGTGCTCCTGGGGCTGCTTTTGTGGTAGTATGAGGTTCCCCCCTCTTTGCTTGCTTTCCTTTCCTCTCTTGTAGAACAGAAGGTAGTGCAATCCACACCCCAGGGAAGTGTCTTTTACGCTGGATCAGGGAGGTGACCTTAGTACGAGTGTTGCAGTTCCTCTATAATCCTCTTTGATGTAATCTGGTCTGGCCCTATTAATTACAGCCAGAGGTGAGGATTTACAACACAGGAAGATCACAAAATGGAGAACAATTACATAATACTGGAAATTAAGGCCCAGGCAAATAGCTACACATTTTCAGGAGCTCATAATTCAATCCATGACATCCTCCTTGGTGCTGGGTTGGTGTGCCCATTTAGCATCATTTTGTTTTATGGGCCTGTCTGATCTTTGGCAGAAAGGTGAACCTCAAGAGTGACTTCAGCACTGAATTAAAAAGGTGTCTCGAAGCCATGTGCTCAGGGTTTCTCCAGCCTGTGTCAGGCCAGTGTGTCTGGTCATTTTTTTGAGAGTTAGAATCTTGCTCTACCTTCATCTCCAGCTTGGTCAGGAACCAGGAAATCCTGGTGGCATAGTGGATAAGTGCTATGGCTGCTAACCCAAAGGTTGGCTGTTTGAATTCACCAGGTGGTCTTGGGAAACTCTCTGGGGGCAGTTTTACTCTGTCCTGTAGGGGCAGCGTTAGTGGGAATCAACTCAATGTCAATTTTTTTTTCATGTCGGGAACCCTGTATTGCTGTGCCTGACAGAGCCGTCGGAGGTAGTTGGACACCACCCAGTTGTGCTGGACTCAGTCTGTTGCAGGCTGTAGTACTTGTGGCCCATTAGTCCTTTGGACTAATATTGCCCTGCTTCTTTGGTTTTCCTCATTTTCTCTTGCTCCAGACAGAGTGGGACCAGTGGACTATCTTAAATGGCTGCTCCCAAGCTTTCAAGACCCCGAATGCCAATCACCAAAGTAGGATTTAGAACTTTTTTTTATAGTATGTTATTCCAACTGAGTTAGATGTCACCTGAGACTACTGATCCAGTGTCCTTTTGATAGTATGCATAAATCATCATGCAAATACACACATCGATTCAATAACCTCTGTACTTGTAAATTCAGTGACGTTGTTCAAGTTGGTGACCGTTCTTGCTCTCCGTTACCGAATCATTCCACCACTGTTACCATTCACTCAGTGCTGTCTCAGAAAAAACTCTCCCTCTCCTCCTTGCTATCCCACCCCTGGAAGCTACAAATAATCGTTGATTTATCTCATCTAAGTGAGATCATGGAGCAATGGTTCTTTTGTGACAAATTCCCTTCATTCAGCATGTTTTCAAGGTTCATCCACATCATGACATGCATCAGAACTTCATTTCTCATTATGGCTGAGTAACATTTCATCATATCTACATAATACATTTTGTTCGTTCAGCTGTTGGTGAGCATTTTGGTTGTTTCCACGTTTTAGCCGTTGGGAAATGTGCTGCAATGGACAGTGGACATTGATGTACAAGTTTCTGCTAATTTTCCTGCTTTTGCTTCTTCCAGGTATAAAGCTAGGATTGGGATTGCTGGGTCGTGTGATAATTCTCAGAAACTCTCGTTTCTAGCAGTTAAGTGCTACAGCTGCTAACCAAAAGATCAGCGCTTTAAACCTAGCGGGCACTCCTTGGGAGCCCTATGGAGGAGTTCTATTCTGTCCTCTAGGGTCACTATGAGTTGGAATTGACTCAACAGCCGTGAGTTTGGTTTTTGGTTTATGGTAGTTCTATTTTGAGGATCCTCACTGGTTTTTGTGCATGTTTTTATTCTGTTACACCGAGGGTCTTCAGGCTTCCTTTATACTACCTCAGCCCCCAAAGCTTCTAATTTCTCCAAGGCCTAGTGTTTGTTTTTTAGTGGAGAAAGGTTTACAAGTACTAAGATCTAGATGCTAATGTGATCTTTGCTACAGATGTGTTATTGTTTCTGGACCTTTTCCATGGAGAGAACTGAGAAATAACAAAAATTTCGAGTTTATACACACGCTTTTAGTGCCATTTTTTCCTCCTCATGTTTGATATTATACCTATGGTGCAGTCCTGCTCTGTCCTGTAGGGTTGCTGTGAGTTGGAATCTACTGATGGCAGTGAGTTCGGCTTTTTTTCTCCTGCAGCGAGAGTCAGGATTTCCAGTAATAAGTTTGTTCAGTCCTGTGATTTATTCAAAATAGTTTGTAACTACTTCACCAACAACAAACTTACTAAGTGAAATTTAAATTTATTTTCAGTTTTCTTGTCTTTGATTAGATTATATTCCATAGAGGGACAGAGTGCTATGTTCAGAAGTTACTTAGATTCCTTTTCTTCTTTGTAATTATATGCTAATGTGGTACAGTGGTTATTTTGTTGCTGTGTGCATTCACTTCTAGGGGATTTCATCCAGCTTTGTTTTCAATTTATTTTTTGGGTACATAAAATATTAACATAGTTCAAAAGTGAAATATATATGAAAATAAATACTTAGAAGTTTCTTTCCTCCTTACCCTATAAATATGTAGCCCTTCTGCTCGTAAGTAACCAGTGTTATTTCTCGTTTAACCTGTTTTGCAAAAGTAAATGTGTATATTCTTATTTCTTCTTTCATACAGAAAAGGTAACATATGTAATATTTCGCACCTTGCTTTTGCACTTAAAAATGTATCCTGCAAAAAGTCCTCTATCAGCTCATAGAGATTCTTATGGATTGAACTGTATCACACAAAAATGTGTGTCAATGTGGGTAGGGCCTAATTCCTAGTAGTGTATGATTGTGCACCATCTTGTCACATGATATGATTATTTTCTTCCTATATGTTGTTGATGAGGCAGGATTAGAGGCAGTTATGTTAATGAGGCAGGACTCATCTACAAGATGACGTTGTGTTTTAAGTCAGTCTCTTCTGAGATATAAAAGAAGTGAGCAGAGAGGTGCAGACTTCTACTACCAGGAATGAAGAATGAGTAGGAGGGAAGCAAGTCCTTTAGACCCAGTGTCCCTGCATTGAGAAGTTCCTAGGCCACAGTAAGATTGATGACAAATGCCCTGTTCCAGAGCCCATAGGAAAATAAAGCCTTCCCTTGGAGTTGGCACCCTGCTCTCAGCTTTGCAGCTCCGTAGACTCTGGGAGAATAACAGTCTCTTTGTTAAAGCTATTCACTTGAGATATTTCTGCTGTAGTAGCACACGATACCTGAAACAGAGATAGTCCTCATTCGTTTGTACATCTTTCAATTAAACTAAGTGAGATTACTGTTTGTTTGGGTTTAAACCAAACGTTTTAATTTGGTTGCGTGCCGTTTTTGAAATGTTTAAATTAATTATTTATAATTCCATTTTTCATCTAGTAGTTCTGACACTGTTTGTCCTCTTCTATTCTTTTTAGATGTTATCCTAGAAATTACATCTATCAAAGTCTCAAGTTAATTGGTAGCCTTGTTCTCCTCCTGAAAACTGCAGTGACCCTACAGTTTAACTCGATGTATCTCTCTCCAATTTCTGTGCTATCATTACACATTTAAATTCTATATTTAAAACCTATAAGACTTTAAAAATAATTTTGTATTTAATGATTTATTTAGCTGAGCTCATATATTCTCCTTCTATCTGTGTTGTACTTGGGATCATCTCACTTCTACCTAGAGGAAAATGTGTTGGATTTTCTTTCATTTGGGGAGGCAAATGATTTCTGTTTGTCTGAAAATGTCTTTGTTTCACCTTTACTCTAGAAATATTTCACTGGAGATAGAATTCTAGATTGATAATTATTTCAACATACTAAAAGAAAAGATCAAGCGTTTCCTGGCTTCTGTCTGTCACTCCTTTGAAGAAAAATCAATCATGTTCTCTAAACTCATGCAGGGGTGTTCTCCTTGTCTTCAGTTTTCAGTGGTCTCACTGTAGTGTGCCTAGGTATGAACTTAGTGTTATTTATTCTGATTAGAATCTGTTGAGTTTCTTGAATCTGGATTAAAACCCAAACAGACTCACTACTGTTTAGTTGATTCAGACTGGTTGTAATAGAACCCGTAGGGTTTCCAGGGCTGTACATCTCTATGAAACCAGACTGCCACATCTTTTTCCTAAGGAACCACTGGTAGACTTGAACTGCTGACCTGTCCTTCAGTGGATTGCTTTAACCATTGTGTCACCAGGGCATTGGACTACTTCTGGATAAGTCTCATATCTCTTCAAATGTGGTCTCTGTTCTACTCCTCTCTAGGAACTCTAACTAGACCTCATTACTGTCCTGTCTGCATCTCACCTCCTCTTCTACATTTCCTTTTTGACTCTTTGGCTATGTTCTGGATGACTTCTTTTGATCTTTCTCCCAGTTCATGAATGTACCTGATTTGCTGTTAACTTACCCATTGAGTTCTTAACTTTGGCTGTCAAGTTTTTCAATTCAAGAAGATCTATTTGATTCTTTTTCACATTTGTTAAGTGGTTTTGTAATAGTTTCCTACTGCCTGTATACAGTTGCTATGAGTCAGAATTGACAGCTCTGGGTTACAGACATTTTCAAGAGTATCTTATACATTCCTTTGAACATATAAGCAGGATTCTCTTACGTCCTGCCTGAATCCCTTGTGGATCTGCTGGCGTGCACATGTGTCTGTGTGTGCCTGTTTCTGCTTTCTCCCCTCATGGTGACCTGTTTTTAGTATGCGTCCTAATCATTGTGTTTAGAAATTACTAAATTTGAAAATGTCTCCAGGACTAAGTCAACAACTGGAACAAAGCTCTAGTTTGCCAGAGAATGTTTGAGCTTGCATCTGCTAGGCATCTGACAATTCCAATCCCATAGTTCAAGCCCTGAGTTTGGGACCCTCTAGGGTGTAAAAGTCAAAAGAAGACTGAAATCCTCCAGTTCATCCTCACCCTGAGGGTGTAGCTCTTTGAGCTTCCAGCTTATGGAAGGAAGAGTCTCTCATTACACTCCCACCATTGGTGGCCTGGACTTTAGCAAACGGCCCTGTTGCAGCCGTGTGTTACCAACAGACAAGTCCAAGTCAGTCCACTGAGAACCAACGGTCACCTCAGGACAAAAGTGGTTGCTGGAAATTTCTCTGTTCTAGTGATTTCTGACTTTGTTGCTAGACCCTCTGACTTTTAAGAAGGATGTGTCTTATTTTTTCGTATTTAGATATTTTAGGTTTGTCTTTATTCTTCTTGCAGTTTTTTGCAAGGAGTTATGTCTAAATAACCTAGCCCATCATTATGATTTCCTGGCACAATTTATTTCTGCTTGTTTTCTAACTCTTGGAGGGTGTGTACTCTTCAGTTTTTGGTCTGCAAATAACAGCCTCTTATCTTCCAGGGCTGTGTGTGTATAAAACATATATCAAACACGATAAGCCTATCCTGTGCCTGGCACCAAACAAAGTGCTTTATAATTAGTTCTTTTAACAACCCCAAGGGATGACAGAGGGTGTGGTGGTAGTGGTTTTCCTCATTTCATGTAAGAGGAAAATGAGGTTAAGTAACTTCCCTAAGGCCACAAATATAGCAGGTGGCCAAGCCTTAAGCTTAAGCCAGTGTGCCACCCCACAGTTTGGGCTCTTAACCCAGCAGCCCCCACTGGTGAGTTACTGTAACCAAAGTCATTACAGATACAACGATTCAGAACTCAGTTTTGACTCATGTGCCCATCAGTAGTTGATGTTTCTGTGTAATGCTCATGGCATGGGTGGACAATGCCATGTCCTTCTACCAGTCCTTAACATGCATTCACATATGTGTGTTCGAGTACAGAGGTTGGACAATCAGGGGCAGAAAAGACAACACCACCACCAATATTTACACACCGAAAGAGTCAGAGAGTGCCTGATGGGCAGGACAAACAAAGACACTAGTGGTTGCCTGCTAAGGAGGACAAAAGGCCAGCATCTGCCCCACAAAAGGACCAATGGGCAAAAAGAACCAAAAATTCCAGAGGGAGGGGAAAGCTAGAGTGTAAAACCTTGGAGACCCTTTGTCTGAATAGCCCCGCTTGGCACTCCTTATCAAGTGTACTGTCCCCTATTGAAACTCATTTCCTTGCTTGGCTTTTTGTGTGTACCTGCCTGTCTATCTGAATGTTTTCTCACACTGAAGACAAGAAGCAACAGGCAGTTTTCTGGTTATATACTGAGTCCCTGAGTTTTGCAAATGGTTATTGAACTCAGGGGCTAAAAGAAGAACTGGAGGTCTGAGTTCATCCAGACAAGTCTCGAAAGAAAGGCCTGGCATTTTATTTGCAAAAAATAAGTTATGGAAAACCTAATGGAGCATAGTTCTACTCAGACACTTATGGGGTTGTCACGAGTAGGGGTCAGCTTGGCAGTAACCGGCTTTATGTATGAGGCCTGACAATTAAGTTTGTGAACTTGACACCGTGTGCTTACGTTGGCAGCACTGTACCACCAACTCAGTAAGCTTTCATCATCCTGGCATATTTTCCTAGGATGAGTTCGTGAACCTAATTGTCAGATTTTGTATGCACAGTCATGTACTTTTCACCTCAACACCATCAATTTAAGCAAAAAACAAAACTTCTTGCCATCCAGTTGATTCCAACTTCTAGTGACCCTATAGGACAGAGTAGAACTGCCCCATAGGGTTTCCAAGGACCAGCTGATGGGTTCGAACTGCTAACCTTCTAGTTAGTAGCTACAGCTCTTCACCAGTGAACCACCAGGGCTCCAGACCACAGCTGAGGCAATGATGAAGCCTTAGTGAGGGTAACACTACTTCATTTTTTCCCCCTGGTTTCTTCCCCCACCCCTTCTTGTAGCTATTTAGTGCAGGAGACAATAGGCTCCTTTACTGACTCTGTCATTGTGTTCCAGTCTTAGGTTAACTAACAGATTTTTCAAGTTAAAAAGCTTTTAAGGGTATGAATTTTTCATTGTTTATGGATATGGCTATTCTCATGGTGTTTTAAAAGAAGTTGTGTAGTAGAGTAGCTAAGGGTATGTATGGTTTTAGAATCAAGCCACCTGGGTTCAAATTCTGAATCTGCCACTTACTGTCTATATGATTTTGGGCAAGAAATTTGACCTCTCTGTGCCTGTTTCCTCACCTGAAGGAAAAAAAAAAATCAGTATCTGCCCTAATAGTTTCATTATGAGGATTAGGAGAATCAATACGTATATTGTTGCTGAAACAGTGTTTGGCACACAAGAAGTAACTGAATGCTTACTAGTAGTAATAGCATTAGTATTTTAATTGTCTGTTTTGGAATAGTCTCTAACTTCAAGTTTTTTGTTAAAACTAAATTTTTTTTGGTTAGAGTAGATATATCTGTCTTTGTTTTTACTTATTTATAATTCTGTTGCATATTGTAAGCGATAAATCTTAAGGATTTCAGCACTGTAATAGCATTTGAGAAGGTCCATTTGCTAAAGAATACAAAGTTCATTGTGAATGTACAGTAGATCTCGGTTAGATCATCATTGTTCATGCTAATTTTCAAATACTCAACACTTTCTCTGCTAAATGGGAAAACTGTACTTTTGCAGAATATCTTCAGATACATGTATCTTGAACTTAGTTTTTTTTTTTTTTTCCCCTTTAATTCTAATCTGAAGTCAGTACATTCTTCTGATCTCTGCTCAGGGAAATACTTTTCATTTATTTTTCCTCTTTCCTTATATCACCATTACCTGAGAGTTCCTGAGAGTCACGTTTTCTCCTAAGATCAGAAAGCTCTTACTAGGAGCTAGGGTAGCCCATACTGGAGGGAGCAGACTGTGCTCTTGTTTCTGGATTGGCTCCAGCAGAAACCAGGCTATTACACTGAGCTAGTGCAGTGAGAAGGTGATGGAACAGATGTTACTAAGTCTGGGTGGTTTTGGTTTTGCTTATTTTTAAACTAAAATATTCCTTGGCTTCTAATAATTCAACTTTCCTCTTCCTCCTGGTGGTGTGAGAAGGATGCCCAAAGAACCAACCGCAATACAATACATGAGGAAACGTGAAGAGGTCTGAGCACTTTCCCGAACCGTACAGGTCAGCGGCGGTCTTCTCGCAGACAGATGTGCTGCTGATGCTCCTACCACAGCGCTGCAGGCACCTGCTTCCCTGTGAGGTTCCCTCTCTATTCTCTCCCTCTGAAAGTTCCTTAACAGCAGAGAGATGAAAGGGTTAGAGGATGTGACCGTTTTCTTGCAACTCTTTGTCTGTTTCTACCTACCCAGAGCAAAGCAACTTCCCTGTGGTGATTCATCTTCAAAAGCAAAGCAGTCTAGTCTTGGTTTCCCTGCCTACATTATTAGTAGTAGTGAATGGCCCGGTTTTCTTTTTCAAGCTACAAAATCAAGGGAGTGCCAGCTACACATTTAACTGCCTATGCAGCACCTCCTGTCTTGAATATCTTCTCTTCCAATCAGGGGACTCTCAAGGTTGCTTAGTCCAGTGTTCAGCACTGAACCAGTAGAAGCAGGTGATTTGCTGCCAGACTCTGGCCAGCACAATTCTAGAACCTTGTTCTCATGCGGGTGCTGTGCTTTGTATAAAAAGAACAGCTTTGGTCTGTCGTTGCTAGGTTTGCCTGTTGAACTGTTGATCCAGCAGTGGTGATAATTTTGTTCCCTTTCACCCACTGTATTAATTTCTTGATCTTACAGTCACTGGAATGTATCTCAGAAATAACGAGCCAATTTAGGGAGAGAGCCATGTTTCCTTAGTAGGATTTGTCTCTTCCGTCCTTTTTACCCAAAATCTTGTTCATTCTTCAAAACAAAATTCAATGCCAGTTCTGCTTAATTTTTTTGTGTTAATTTCCCATTATACTGTGCTGTAGTTCTCAAGGAACTCATGACAACTACTTTACATTATAGAGGCCAGCGAACATGTTTTATTTTACTTGGCTTTGTGTATATTTATGAGCAAACTAGGTTCCTAACTGAATGTCTTTTATAACCAAACCAAAACAGATCCACTGTCAAGTTCATTCTAATTCAGGGTGAGCCAGTGGACACAGCAGAACTGCCCCATAGAGTTTCCAAGGAGCTGCTAGTGGATTTGAATCGCTAACCTTTTGGTTAAGAGCCTGAGCTCTTAAGGGCTGAACCATCAAAAACCCAAACCTATTGCTGTCAAGTGGATTCCGACTTATAGTGACCTTGTAGGACAGTGTAGAACTGCCCCCATAGATTTTGCAAGTAGCACTTAACCACTATGTCACCAGGCTGACCCATCAGGGCTCCATGTATTAGTCACTTCAGAATACTTGTAGGGTCCCTGGGTGGTGTAAACAGTTTGTACTTGACACTAATCTTAAGGTTCGTGGTTTGAACCTACCCAACAGCACCATGGATGGAAGGCCTGGCAATTGGCTTCCATAAAGTTTACAGTCAGAAAACCCTGTGAGACCTTTGTGCTCTGTGGCACACAGGGTCATCGTAAGTCAGAATCCCACTCAGCAGCAACAGGTTCAGTTTTGGATAATAGCAGTTGCGTAAGTGAGTGGTCATGTGTGAAACTCTATTGTTTAGTAATGTATCCTAACCATTTGAGCTAAGGAGCCCCTTGACGAGGTACTGTACTTCTGTAGGTTTCCACTTAGGGCTTGTGTGTGTGTGTGTGTGTGGCCAAGTGCCGTCGAGTCGGTGTGTGTGTATAGACAACTATTTTTGTTTAGTTTCTGAACACGGTGTGTCTACCTTTCCCAGGGGTCTATAGCCTGGTTGTAGGCACTACTAGCATTTGCCTCTGTCATTCACCCTTTTCTATTTCCCATGGCCAACCCACTTTTTGAAGAAAATCTTTTTATTAAGTTGTGAATACCTACTGATTATATGTAATCACTTTTCTCAAGTCCAAATGAAAGTGACATCTGTTAATTAGTTTGATCATATTTGGTCACTTTTGATGATCTGTGGCTACTGTTTAGTGGTTATACTGGCCTCCAGAAACTCTAGTGGCTAGTGGTTAAGAGATACAGCTGTAGTTCCAAAGATCAGCAGTTCAAATTCAGGCATTCCTTGGAAACTATAGGGCAGTTCCACTCTTCCCTGTAGTATCACTAAGAGTCAGGATTGATTTACTGGCAAGAGGTTTAAGGTTTTTTTTTTTTTTTTTAATACTGGACTCCAAGAACCTTGGCAAATTTAAACTAGGTGTATAATATGGCTCAGAGACAGAAGAATCAAGTGATGAAGGGCTATTTGGACTTCCGAAGAAGATAGAGGAAAAGTTTTCTTCCTATCCTCTGGAAGGAATCTGTAACATAAGCACTTGTTTGTCAAGAACAAGATGAGATCTACTGAAAAATTGATAGTAACTAAGGAAACACTGTAGAAAGCAATACTATTTTAAACTCTTTTGTGTAATCTTTAACACAACCCATTTTTGCTCAGTGTTGAAGTCGATATAATTTGCTATTTGGACCTTATTAAGATGAATGAGGGAAATTCCTCTAGAAGGCAAATGGATTAGACACTTTACCCATAAGAATGGAGTCCCTGTGTGTTGCACTTAGCATGCTCAGCTGTTAACTAGAAGGTTGGAGGTTTGAGTCAACCCAGAGACCCTCAGAGGAAGATCTGGTGATATACTAGAAAATTTGTTGTTAAACATTGTCCAATCAGTTCTTGACCACACATGGTCTTGCCCTATTCAAACAGTTCCTGTTATACTTGATCTGATTGTTGAAGACACTGTGTAAATCCGTCTCACTGAGGGTTTTCTTTTTCACTGACGTTCTAGTTTACCAAGCATGATGTCCTTCTCCAGGGAATGATCCTTTGTGATGGTGTGTCCAAAGTATGTGAGACACAGTCTTACCACCCTTGCTTTTAAGGAGCATTCTGGCTGCAGTTCTTCCATGACGTGTGTGTTTGTTCTCTTGGTATCTTGCAGTATGTTCAATATTTTTCACCAGCGCTGTAATTCAAAGGCACCAATTCTTCTTCGATCTCCCTTACTCATTGTCTAGCTTTTGCATGCCTATGAGTTGACTGAAAACTCCATGGCTTGGGTCAGGGGCACCTTAGTCTTCAAGGTGATATCTTTGCTTCTTAATACTGGAAAAGATATCTTTTGCAAGACATTTGCTCAGGACAGTGTGTTTGGCTTCTTGACTGCTGCTTCCATGGGCGTTGATTGTGGATCCAAGTAAAATGAAATCCTTGACAACTTCAATCTTCTCTTGATATATCATGATGTTCCTTAGTGGCTGTGTTGTAAGGACTTTTGTTTCCTTGATGTTTAGGTGTACCTCATACTAAAGCTATAGTATTTGATCTTCATCAGTAAGTCTTTCAGTTCTTCTTCATTTTAAGCAAGTAAGGCTGTATAATCTGCATAATGCAAATTAGTGAGTCGTCTTTCAGTGCAGATGTTGTGTTCTTCATACAGTCAGACTTCTCAGATTATTTACTGATTATACACATTGAATAAGTATGGTGAAAAGTGCAACTCTGACACATACCTGTCCTGACTGTAAGCTGTGTAATAACACTTGTTCTGTTCAAATCACTGCCTGTTGACCTATGTGCAGTTTCCTCATGAACATAGTTAAATGTTCTGGAATTCCAGTCTTTGCAATTTACCCATAACCTGTCATGATCTACACAGTTGACTGCCTTTGCATAGCCAATGAAACACAGATAAGCATCTTTCTGGTATTCTGTTTTCAGTCAGAATCCATATGGCATCTGCAATGGTATCCCTGGTTCTACATCCTCTTCTAAATCCAGCTTCAACTTGTGGCAGTTCCTGTCTATTTACTGATGCAGACACTTTTGAATGATTTTCAGCAAAACTTTACTTTTATTGCTAATGATATCGTTTAATAACTTTAATCTTGGGTTGCATCACCTTTCTTAGGAACAGACATAAATACGGATCTGTTCTCATCGATTGGCCAGGTAGCAGTCTTCCAAACTTCTTGGCATAGACAAGTGATACTTACAGCACTCTGTTTGTTGAAACATCTCAATTGATATTTTGTCATTTTCTGAAGTCTTGTTTTTGTTTCTGTTTGTGCCAATGCTTTACAAAGTGCAGCTTGGATTTCTTCCTTCCAAAAGTTAGCCACCAAAAGAGCCATGGAGCATGGTTCTGTTATGACATGTGTGGAGTCGCCTGAGTCAGAATTGACTCAGTGGTAGCTATGAGAACAAGGCTAATGTGAGGAACCTGCTATGCTATTTTTTAATGTGCTTTTGAAAGAGAAAGTTATATATTTCCTAAGGTCCTTCACTCCAGCCTTTGTCTGTCTCATGTACTTGTTTACAGCCTCGAGTGCCAAGGTATATTTCTACCATCAGCCTAAATGCAGCAATGCTTACGTCAGGTGCCTTTCTTTATCCTGTCTACATTCCCCTGTCCTTTTCCCCCAACATTCATTTTTTCCTCCATTGATTCACTCAGCGACTCAAGTACAAACACTAATTCAGCTGTTCTTCCAGTTGCTTGGTAATATAGCCCAGCCAAAGCTGGTGTTCAGAGCCGGGCTGGATCTGCCAGGCTAGTGGGCTGCTCATTTCCCAGGTTTCTGTTTGCATGGGGTATGTGCAAAGGGTAGAGAGGGTCTTTGAATCAGCGTATGTGAGTACTTGCATGCACATCCGGGAAAGAATTGAGAGATGGAAACCAGCATCCAATCCAAGATTTAACCATGATCCCCAAAGAAAAACTGCGAGCAAAAGCTGAAGTGACTGTTCGCTGAGAGGCTTTGGCATCTGTGTCTTCAGGCAGTGCTGTTTATGCTCCAAGTCCTCATGAAGAATAAACTGGGGTTGCAGGAATATCGTGTCCACAGAGATGCTGAGAAAACAGGCTAGCTTTGGGGTAATTTTGGCTGGGAATCAGGGAGCACTTGTCTCTCAAGAGTTCTAAAGCTTTGGGATGGCACTAAGCACTAGCATCAGGTCGGGAGCATGGAGTGTCATCCACCTGTGCTATGCAGGAATCCTATATCAACAAGGAGGCGGAGACAGAAGGACTTGAATACACTTGCTCCTGAGTGCATGTGAGGCTCCTTTTGGGTATTTCAGGAATAAATGGAAAATAAGGATTCCTTCAGCGGGTAGAGGTGAAGATTCAGGGAACTGGGTAACCGCGACTCATATTGAATCCACTGGATGATGGGGCCTAAAGACATTTGGATTAAGTTTACTTAAGATATACATCACTTCTGTTCCTTCCTGTCTATTCCTGTAATCACCCCTGAAATCTAGGCCTTCACCATTTGTCATCTAGGCTGTTATCTGCGTAACAGTTTCTTCACATATCTTCTCTCTCAAGTCTCAGTAAGTCCCAACCCATTTTGGTCCACTGTCAAGTTAATTTCTCTAAAATGCTTTCTGTTTAACAGAAGACATTCAACAACAAAGTGTAGAGACAACTTATGGACTGGGAGAACATTTTTGAGAACCATATAAAGAATAAGAGTTTAATACCTAGAATATATAAAGAACTCCAACTTAACAAGAAAAGCAACCCAACTGAAAAGCAGGCAAATGATTTGACTAGACACTTAACTAAAGAAGGACTACAAATAACAAACAAACACATGAAAAGATGTACAACATGACTAGTCATTAAATGCACTGCCATGAAGTTGATTACTAGTAGGAAACATAGCATCCTATAGGATAGAGTGGAACACCCTATAGAATTTCCAAAGAGCAACTGATGGATTTGAACTGCCCACCTTTTGGTTAACAGCCAAGATTTTAAACGCTGCATCACCGGGACTCCTTACTTGTCATTAGGGAAATGCAAACCAAAGCCACAAGGAGATGCTAGGATAGTTAAGATTTAAAATAGCCAACCCAAATGCTGTCAGGTCGGATCTGACTCATGGAGATTTAAAATAAGGTAAACAATTATTAGTTAAAATGTAGACAAACTGGAACCTTCATCCATTGTTGGTTGGAATGGAAAATGGTCAAACTTCTGTGGAAAAGATAGATGATTCCTCAGAAAGTTAAATATGGAACTACCACATGACCCAACAATCCCAGTCCTAGGTGTGTGTGTGTGTGTATATATATATATATATATATCCAAGAGACCTTAAAACCACAGCACAGAAATATGTACACCAATGTTCATTGCAACACTATTCATGATAGCAAGAGGGTAGGAACAGCAGATGAATGGATAAACAAAATGTAGCATATACATACAATGAACTATTAGTCCTATAGAGAAATAAAGTCCCAAGACATGCTATGATATGGGTGAACCTTGAAAACATGATGCTGAGTAAAGTCAATCACAAAAGGGCAGATATTTTACAGCCACACCCACATGAAATACATAGAATAGACTAGTGTATAAAGAACAAATTTTGTTAGCGGTTACCAGGGACAGGAAGGGAGAGAGGAGTCATTAGTTAAAGCATTGAGTTTCTGCTTATGATGATGGAAAATTTGCCAGCAGATATTGGTGATAGTTGTATAGCTTGATTAATATATCGATGCCACTAAATTGTTCATGTAAAAACCATTAACTTGGCAAATGTTATGTTTTTCAATAATAAAAAATGAAATGCTTTTGTCATGTTGTTAGAAATTCTTGAAAACAAGTTGTATATACTTCCTGGAGCTTCAGGACAAAGGTAGTAGTATGATGGAGAGGACTGGGAGGAAGGGAGGGAGAAAGGAAGGGGTCTCTGCCCGCTGTTCTCAGATCCTCTCCTCAACATTACCTCAAAATACAGAAAAGCAAGTGTGACTCTCACGACAGCACTGGCAAGCTAGCTAGTGTCAACAACGTCCTTGGATTTTTAAAAATTTTAATCACATTTAAAATAGGAAAAAAAATTGGGAGAAATTATGAATGAATAATACTTAACAGCTAATTTCTTTTAACAATTAGGTGAAACTTTAGCTAGGATTGGTAATAAAAATTCCTTCTGTCTACTAATTGTCAAATTTTGAGTCAAGTCAATATCTCCTGATCTCTTAGGTTGGATTCCTTGGAAGCAGATCCTGAGATAGGGAGGCTAGGTACAAATGTGTCATGGGTTGACTCCACCAAATGTGCCTGTCAGTTTGGCTGGGTCACGGTTTCTTGTATTGTGCAGTTGTCCTCTATTTTGTGACTAGTTTTTGTGTGTGTTTCAAATCTTAATCTCTGCTAGTGGTTAAGGGGGCAAGATTGAATCATGATAGATGATCAGGGTGAGAATGTAACACCCTTACTAAAGTCATGTCACTGATCCAATATAAACAGAGTTTCTCTGGTACATGGGTTGTTTCATGTTTTATCCCTTAAGTGATAATAAAGAAAGGGGGAAACAAGCAGACAGCTGGGGGTCTCATACCACCGAGAAAGCAGAGCTGGGAGTGGAGTGTGTCCTTTGGACCTGACGTCCCAGTGCTGAGACGCTCCCAGACCAGGAGCATCAGGAGGCAGTGTGAGAGTTTTGCAAATTATTAAGTATAGTCACTCCATTTACACACTTAGGAGCAGGGGAAAGGAATTCTGGGTAGGTTTGTGAACCCAGAGGACCCATTGTGAGGATCCATTATGAGATGGTTAGGATTGGGTGCTTTAGTTTTCTGCGAATTTGAGTTCTAAGAGATCCCTTAAAAATTTGGGTGGTCCCTTTTCCCCAATACCTGGTTATCTGAATAAATGACCTTAGTTCTCTTTCAGAAATCACTGCCATATATATCTGCTGTGGTATTTCAGCTTCTTTCCTTTATTTTTGCTTCAACATATATATTTTATGTTTTTACGTTATTTCAAACTTAAAAATTGTAAGACAATAGAAAAAAATTTCTCGATATCCCACATTTCCCAAATTCCACATATTTTGTTACATTTGTTATACCCTTCTCTCTGTATATGGAAACATGTGAACGAACCAAACTCACTGCCTTCAAGTGGATTTCAATTCGTAGTGACCCTGTAGAGTCTCTGAGGCTGTCAGTCTCTGTGGGAGCAGACTACAGCTTCATTATCCCAAAGCCTCTGGTGGTTTCAAACCCCTGGCGTTTTAGTTAGCAGTTGATCACTTTAACCTCTGTGCCACCAGCATTCCTTAGGTAGACAAATACATATACACAAACATTTTGGAGCGGGTGCAAATGCTAATCCCCTTTATTTCTAAGTACTTAAGTGAATATTTTCTAAAAGCAAGAAATTTTTTGAACTACCAAACCCCAAACCCCAACCCATTGTTGTAGAGTCAGTTCCAACTCACAGCAGCCCTATAGAACTGTCCCATGGGGTTTCCAAGGTGTGGCCAGTAAATTTGAACTGCCTACTCCTTGGTTTGTAGCCATAGCTCTTAGCTACTTTGCCACCCCAAATATAACTATCAAAATCAGGAAATTAGCTTACTAGTACTTGAACTGTAGTCCTTAGTCAGATTTTATCAATCGTCCCAATCGTGTCCTTCATGGTAAAATATCTACAATTTGCATTACATTTAGTTGGCGTACTTTTTTAGTCTCCTTTAATGTATGATTCCAGAGTTTGTCACTGAAATTGACATTTTGGAAGACATTTTGAAGGGAAATTACTTTGTAGCTTGTCCCTCAATTTGGGTTTGTTTGCCTGATGATGAAATTCAGGTGATGCGGTTTTGGCAGGAATGCTGTTGAAATGGTACTGTGTCCTTCTCAGTGAGTGCATCACAGAGAGAGGCATATGCTGTTGATTAGTGCTGGGACTGGCCTGTCAAGTCTGACAATTTGACCAAGTTGGTACCGTCCAGGTTTGTCCATTGTAAAGTTGCTATCATGTAGTTTGCAATTAATAAGTATCTTGTGCTGATTAAACTTAAACCCTCAAACCCACTGCATTTTTGAGTCGATTTCAACTCATAGCGACCCTATAGGCAGAGTAGAAGTGCCCCATAGAGTTTCCAAAAAGCACCTGGTGGTTTTGAACTACTGACCGTCTTTTTAGCTGCCATAGCACTTACCCATTATGCCACCCGGGTTTCCAGATGAAAGTTGAGAGAATGTAAATAATGTAGCCTATTCCTTTTACCATTTTAGCAATCATTGATTGTTAACCTCATTCATGATGTTTGTTCAGTGGTGGTTTTCCCGTTTTTATCATTTCTTCTACATTTATTACTAGGTTTTCTACTTCAGGAAAGAACTATCCCTCTCCCTTATTTGTATCAGTGTAGCCCCCATAAATTCCTTATTTCTCTATATAATTCTTTACTATTGTTAATTTGGAAACCCTCATGCCATAGTGGGTTAAGTGCTGTGTCTGCTAACCACAAAGTTGGCAGGTTAGATTTATACTTAGCCTGATTTGGGGATGAGGAAGTCTAGATCATAAATCTAACCATAAACTGTCCTTCTCTGAGACAGGTGAAGAGTCTTTTTAGCTTGTATTGGTCAATCATTGGCCATAGGCTGACCTGGGGTAAACAACAACAACAAAAAACAATCCCATTACCATTGAGGCCATTTGGACTCATAGTGACCCTATCAGACAGAGTGGAACTACTGTGCAGGGTTTCCAAGTCTGTAAATTCTTAATGCAAGCAGAACGTCACATCCTTCTGCCATGGAGCAGCTGGTGGGTTTGAACCACTGATCTTTCAGTTAGTAGCTGAGAGTAACTGTGCCACCGGAACTCCTTAAAACCAAACTGACGGCTTCAAATCACTTCAGGTATACTGAGTCAGAATCTATGTTTTAACAAGATCCCTTAGGTAATTCTTATGTGTAATTTCCAGGGAATTTGTTAGAAATGTAAATTCTTAGGAGGGAACTGGTTAGATATGCAAATTATCACCTGGGATTTGAACTGAAACCAAAATCAGTTCAAAGCCCTGAACCTAAAACACCTAGGGTATTTGTTAAGTCTCTATGTCTCTGTCCTACTGTAGAGGTACTGAGTCTATCTCCGTACTGAAAGGACAGGTGAACTATGTTTAATCATGCATCCCAAAGTCTGAGGCCCACTCATCTAATTGGTACCCTTATTTTGCAGCACAAAATGTTTATGATAAAACTTTATAAATCCTAGAGCTGGAGTTTTATTGCCTTTAAAATTCAAGTAGTAAAATTTAACAGGCTAAGCAAGCTTAATGCAAGAAAAACTACCTTACTACAAAAAAAAAGACAAAAATATGTAAGCACCATAAATGACAATAGACAGCCTCAATGTCAGGAAGCAATAGGGAGTGGTGGGGACTTTGGTAAGCCAGATAGTTCCCACCTTCCACCATCTCAGAGGGGTAGGACTGCTCTCTTCCCGCCAATTGCTGCCCTGTGGGAATATGTTTCTGCAGAAGCCAGATCTGAATGTTCTTTATGAGGTAAGTCTGTAAAATAACATTAAATGTGATTTTTTTCTAGTGGGCTGCTAGTTTTTGAGATCTTTGTGTTGAACTTGGTAGATAAAAATCCTGTCTTTCCAAAGACAGGACTGGACTATAAGACATACAATGATTTGGATAGAGAACGTGCTTCTTAGCTTAAATAGATACATGATACTAACTGTGCAAAAAGAAGCTCAGATGACAGAAGGGAACAGGAGCTGTCTGAATGGACAGGGGAAATACAGGAGAAGGAATGTGCACTTACGAGGACTGACAAGTTTGCAAACTCATCCTAGAAACTCATCCGACCTACTTCATCACTGAGTAGCACTGTGGTCACCTTTGAAGTACTCCCCTTGGGAGGCTATGCGCTGATGCCAGTGCCTAGTCCACTCTTCAAAGCAATTTTGCAACTCTTTCTGGAATGGCCATCAGAGCTGTCGCTGTATTATCCCTGAGGTCCTGAATGCCATCAAAATATCTTCCTTTCAATATTTCCTTTATTTTTGTGTGAAGAGTCACTGGGGGCCAGATCAAGTGAGTAGGGAGTGTGTTCCAATACAGTGATTTGTTTACTGGCTGAAAACTCCCTTATAGACAACTAGACAATTAAATTTGTGAACTCATCACTTTGGCACTGTGCAGAGTGGCCATTCCAGAAAGAGTTGCAAAATTCCTTTGAAGGGTGGGCTAGGAACTGGCTCGGTGCACAGCTTCCCAAGGGGAGTGCTTCAAAGGTGACTGCAGTGATTTTCAGTAATGAGGTATGGAGCACTTAGAACAATTAAGTTTGTGGACTTAATTGTCAGACCTCATACGGTGTGGGCAGAACCACTAGGCTCATATAACAATATGTGTGTAAGTTATTATATGATAGACTGACTGGGACTGTAAATTTTCACTTAAACACAATAATAAGTTCTCTTTTCTTGCTGTTGAAGGTCACGTATTACTAGCTGGGCTCAGGCCAGATTCGGATCTCTTGATAGCCAAATCTTTACCTTCTCTCTAGCAAGGTTTTCTACTGATTTGTTCCAGTTCCAATACCTGCTGAGGATTTACATTTCTACCCTAGATGTGCTGAACATCAGTTTATAGTTTGACAAGATCTTCAGGTGATTCTTAAGTATAACTTCCTGGGAACTTCTTAGAAGTGCAAATTTTTGGTAGGGAACTTATAGAAATGCAGGTTGTCAGCAGGGATTCAAACCAAACCTTTAGAAACCTGCTTTCTAGTGGCTTTAAAATCCTCAGGGCAGGAGTAGAAATAGGCTGAGAGCTTGGAAGCCAGGAAAAATGTAAGAGCGATGAAAGGTGAAGTATTTACAATTGTCTCATTTCATTATGAACTTTCTAGTCGATGAGTGATTCAGACAGATCCCCATCCACCGGAGCGACAGACTGGATTTTGGCTGAAAAGTCCGTAGTTGGCAAGCTTCTCAGCCTGGAATCTGGCTCCGCTTTCCCTTTCTGAGGTTCCTCTCCAGCCCAGTGCTCCTTCAGCCAGGCTGAGCCTCAGGGCCTAGCCTCTCACTACACTCATTGCTCACTCCATTGTTTCATTTTGCTCTTTTTTTCCAGAATTGCTTTCTCCCCTTTTCCCCATCAGTCTCCTTTTGTAAGTTCTAAATGAGCCTCTCTGTGCTTTTGTCTCTCATGTGTCGTCCCAAGCTGGGTCCCATCTCTGCCACAGGATCCCAGGCTCTGAAGCATTTTGCTTTAAACATAACAGGACTGAGCGGAAGCCTGTCTTCCTTGCACCTTGTTGTACCCTGGCCTGATTAAAGTTCCTTAAAGTTTTAGGGTAGAGTTGTGTTTAAATTGATTATGTGGATACAGTTTTCAGTAAGATACTCCCCTGTTTCCCTTCCCACTTCCAACAGGTAATTCTTTTTGACTGTTTTAGCTGTTTTTTCAGATATTTTCTTCCATATTTCTAGATGGCATACTTATACTGCTCTTTTTTGTTTGTTTGTCTTTATGTTTAGAATACTCTTGATTTCGCACTTTGCAGATGGGGATTTATATCGCAAATCCTCAACATCGTCACCATATCTCACATTCATCCTTCTCTCATCCTCCCAACAAATTTGTATCAAGTCTTTTGGTTAGTTCAATGTTATTATCAAGTCTGTAGAAATAGTATTCAAAGTCAAGCCATTCTGTGATTATATTTCCATGCTTGTACATTTGTTTCCCCTTTAAGTTAACAACTGTCACTTCTAGTGTTCTATGAACCCATACATTCTCCAACAGAAAGCCAAATCTCTCAGCAAGTCTAAACATTCTCAAGTAATTATTTTTTTCTCAGAGACAGCCCTCCTGAAAGCTAATGTCCTTTGGCTCCCTTCTGGACTGATTGCTCTTTAGGCCAGCAGAGCTGCAGGCATCCTTGAATCTCCTTTAATTTATGCTTAACCTGGAGACTCCAGGGACCTCTCGCCTGTGCTGGATCCATCCTGTATTTCATGTTTTCTTTTTTTGGTTTGTGCCCTTGTTTTGGTGAAGCACATACTCAAGAAGCTTCCTGAAGAAATGCTATAAGGGAGGTAAACCTTCTCTAAACTTGTATTTATTGAAAATTGCCTTTATCTTCTCCTCAGACTTGATCAGTTGCTTAGGGAGAGAATCCTAGACTGGAAGTCATTTAAAGTCATCATTTCATTTTATGTTAACTTGCAGCATTGAGAAATTACATGCAGTTTTCATTGTTAATTCTTTTCATCTCGAGAAGATTTTTGTCCAAAATACTCGTACTCACAGGCGGTGAAAACTAATGAATTCTAAGACTGGCGTGCAAGACGGCGGATACACTGCTAGCTCAAGTCCTGAGCGCTGGAGGTCAGATCAACAGGAGCCGGCTGCCAGATCCAAAGCAAGAAAGCCCTGAAAGCCTTCCCAGAATGTGGACCTGTGTTGGATGCAGGCCACACCTTCACAGAAACAGTCTTTCAGCTGATGAGCTACTCTTAGCAGATCACAAATAAAGGTGATCACATTGCATCACATCCTGTCACGGAGGTGATCTGATTGTAAGACTGCCAAACTACATCATAATTCAAGCCACTGAGAAAGAATCATGGCCCAGTCAAACTGACACCCAGTCTGAACCATCATACTTCTCTAAACAACACGTAACCTCCATGAAGAAGTGTTTTCTTTTACAATAAAATTGACATGAACAATTTTTAGATTTTCAGAAAATCAGGCTTTTTTGTCTCTGATAGGTAAATAAGCATTTAAAATAATTTAGATTCAGATTTAATTATCTTTGTATATTGCTATAGAGCTTCATATAGGCTGTAGATTTAGTTCTTGGCTATTTTATTCAAAAGAATGCATTCTCATGAAAATTAGTCTGCTAATCAAATACTTGATAATCACAGTTTTACTAGCAGAGGAAAATATATATAACAATTTAAGCTTAAAAGTCAGATCTTCATATGAAACACTTTTTTCTTAATAAATGTTTAGCCAGCCAAGCCAAGTGCCGTAGAGTCGGATCTGACTGTTGGCTTAGCACTAATATCATTAGTGCTGGTGCGACATGGAGAAGTATATAACCTTTGAGAAATGGGGAATAAGTCTTTAGGGGATGGTATCAGTTTTGTCCTACGGCATAACAAAGCATCCCTAGTGGTTTTTCAAAACCTACTGGCTTTAAAACACAGCATTTATTATTTTTCACACTATTGGGAGGTTCCGACTCTGCACTCACTTGGGCTCATTTGTACAGCTATATTCAAGCTGGTGGGTCAGCTGGGAGCTGGGTGCAGCTAAGACATCTAGGCCTCTTCCTCTAAGAATTAAGCTTATTCACAGCATGGGGGCCTCAGAGTTGCAAGAGGGCAAGCTGTAGTGTGGAAGCACTTAATAGGCCTCTGGTTTTATTTCATTTATTGATGTTTCATTGGCCAAAGCAAGTCATGTGGCAAAGGCCAGTGTCAAAATAGTAAGGGACTAGTAAAGACGGGGATGCTAGCAGACGTGATTCATCAGCCATCATTACAGTGACACTGGAGCGTGGGATACAGAATGTGAGCATTTTAAATATACCTATTACATGCACAAATTGGATAATGAAAAAAAACTGATATGTTTGAACCATGGTGGTGATAAAGAATATTGAATATCCTGTGAATATCCAGAAGAACAAATGAATCAGTCAGAAAAAAAATAGAAGCAAGGATGGCAAGATTTCTGCTTGCTTAACTTTGACGTGCCCTCAGGAAAGACCAGTCGTGAGATAAGGAAATCAAGTTCTATAAAGCAGTGTGTCAGTGAAAATAAGGAGAACTCTCAATGAGCTGGACTGATACGGTTGCCCCCCGAAATGAGCTTAAACATATCAATAATCATGCAGATGGCACAGGACGGGGCGGTCTTTTGGTCTGTTATACATTAGTTGCTATGAGCTAGAGCTGACTTGACAGCAGCTAACAGCAATAGATCTGGGAAACCATAATGTGGTATCAAGACAATTGCTTGGAATTGGCTGCAACATCATTTTAGCAAGATGGAAAGACAAATATATGGCTTTCAGGTCACAACCTACTGAGAACAGCTGGCTTAGTTGCAAAAAGATACAGTCAACTAAAACTGTTGTTGTACCTGTCAGTCACCGGTATAGCAGCCTCTGCACCAGGCTGTAATCCAGCTTGGGGTGTCTGATGCTTTGCTCTTGGCCATGCATCTCCTGACCCCCTAGATTATACTACCTTCCTCATCAACCTGCAGCAGCATTGCTTTGGGTCCCTTCCAGCTTCAGGGCTCTGGCACAAAAAGATACTCTGGGGGAGAGGAATGGCTGTAAGGGATCCCGACCATAGGGATCGGGGTCAAGGCCTCTGGTCTGAGGGCAGTACTGGAGCAGGTGAGCTTTAGCTGCTCCTCTGCAATTTCATGATCAGGTTGCAAAGGAAGATTCTGATCATTTTTCTTTTTTTAAATAAATTCTTAGACCATCTGTTCTGTAAACTCTGTAAGGCCAATATTTTGATTACTTTGACCTCCTCTGTCTGCCTCAATGCCTACAACAGTGCCTGATGCCTGAGATAGAGATATTATTCGAGTGGCAGGATTCAGCTAACTGTATGTTAAAGAGTTCTATTACACCTCACCATCCTAGACCATTTAGGGCTCAAACCCAAGATGTACCATCCTCAAGAGTAAAGAGCCTTCAAGACCAGTGCTATCCAACAGAAATAAAATGCAAGCTATGTTAAAAACATATGAAATTAATTTTAATAATGTATTTTATGTAGTCCTGTGTATCCAGAGTTACATAGTTTTTTTTTTAAACATATGGAACTAGCCACATTTCAAGTGTTCAATAGCCACATGTAGCAGATGCTGTTGTTAGGTGCTGTCCAGCCAGTTCTGGCTCACGGTGACCATATGTACCATGGAAACATTGCCAGGTCCTGCGCCAACCTCACAATCCTTCCTATGACGGAGCCCATTGTTGCAGCTACTGTATCAGTCTACGTCATTGAGGGTCTTCCCTTGTTTGCTAGGAAGACATCGTACCCAACATGATGTCTTTCTCCAGGGTCTGGTCCCTTCTGACAACACGGCCAAAGTATGTGAAACATGGTCTCACTGTGCTTGCTTCCCAGAAGCATTCTGGCTGTACTTCTTACAAGTCAGATTTGTTCATTCTCTGGCAGTCTATGGTGTTCAATATTCTTTGCCAACACCGTCGTTCAAAAACATCAGCTCTTCTTTAGTCTCTGTTATTCAGTGTCCAGCTTTTACATACATGTGAGACGGCTGAAAATGCCATGGCTTGGGTCAGACGCACCTTAGTCTTCAAGGTAACACCTTTATACTTTTTAACACTTCAAAGAGGTCTTTTGCAGCAGATTTGCGTATTAGAGTATGTCAGTTGATTTCTTGACTGCTGCTTCCCTGGGTATTGACTGTGGGGTGGGGAGGATCCAAGTAAAATGAAATCCTGGACCACTCCAATCTTTTCTGTTTACAATGATGTTGCTTGTTGGGCCAGAAGTGAGGATTTTTGTTTTATGTTGAGGTGCAATCAGCATATTTAGAGAACAATTTCAGATTCTTTATTTTTATGTTGATATTTTCTCTGTTGTTCTTATTAGTCTGTTCTGGGACACTCTTTTTTGTGAGTTGATTTTTCACCTTCTTCAGAGCTGGTTTTATAGTTGTTGAGACTCGTGTGTTAGATTTCTTGAAATGGTATGATACATCTTTGTTGTGCTTTACAGCTGCCCCTATGAACCCCCTTAATAAACTATTTATAAACCCAATTTTAATTACTACCAGTCTTGTCATCTTCCTCTCCATCTGGAAGGACTATAACGACTGTAGTACATCCCTCTTTTTATTATGATGACACCATAGTTTTCATGATGATCACTGGATTGCTTCTTTCCATATCAAAGCTGTGATTTACTTTGGAGCCTTCCCTAAATGAGTAGAGTTTTGAGTAGCGTGTCGTTCTAAAATATAAAGTTAGTGGTTTCATCCTTCTAAGCCAAAGCCAAGAACTTCTTTCAGTATTTCTTGTAGTTTGGGTTTGGTTTTTACAAAGTCTCTGAGTTTCTGTTTATCTGGGAATGTCTTCATTTCATTTTCGTATTTGAAAGATAGTTTTGCAGGATATATAATTCTTGGTTGGAAGTTCTTCTCCTTCAAGACTTTGAATGTATCGTGCCACTGTCTCTGTGCCAGCATGGTTTCTGCTGAGAAATCTGATGAGAGCCTACAGGGTTTCCCTCTAAATGTTAGCTTTGCCTTGAGTCTTGCTGCCTTTAAGAGTTGTTGCTTGTGTTTCATTTTGTTAAGCTTGATTATAATATGTCTTGAAGTCTTTCTTTTGAGATCTATGCTGGGTGGCGTATGATATGCATCTGAGATGTCTATATTCTCTTCCTTCATGATTTCTGGGAAGTTTTCTTTCAGCAGCTCAGCAACAATACTCTCTGTGTTCTCAGATGTCTCACCCTGTTCAGGGACTCCAATTAATCGAAGGTTGTTCCTCGTAACAGAGTCCCACATGCTTCTTAATGTTTCTTCATTTTTCTTGTTTCTTTTGTCTGATTTCTGCTTATAGACACTGGCATCAGTAGCTCTGTCTTCCAAGTCAGAAATTCTTTTTTCCATTTGTTTCATTCTGTTTTCTTGGCTTTGCATGGAAGTTTCGATGTCTTTGATTTTCTTCTTGATCTGTTGGATTTCAGAGTACTGGATTTCAGATTGAACAGCTTGCTTAATTTTTCATTTTGTTCTGCTGCTTTTTGTATAAGGTCTAGAAGGGCTCTGTATATAATCAATTTGTATTCACTTCCTGATGCTTTCATAAAAGTTTCTTCATCTGGAAAACTCCTTGGTTGCTTTGTTTGGGAGCCTTCTGAAGCCATGAGTGATTGCTTGTATGCCACAATTGTCTGTTGCTTTTTGGGTCCCATGTGAGTATATAGAGGCTGGAAGAGGTACTGTGAGGATGGATTGCAAATGTTTCTCTAGGCTGTCTTCAAATGTAAAGCAAAAGGTATCTGACCAGTGCACAAGTCAGTTAGGTTTTCAGGTGTAGAGGTCCCTTTTCTCATTGGACAAAATAAGCACCACTATATCCAGCCCCAGATGATAACAAACTAGTTCAGAATACAGCAATGCTACTGCCCTGTTGGCCTCTGCTGACAGGGCCTAGCCATATCCAACACTGCGTCGAGTACTGGTTTTGTGATAGAAAAGCGCTCTCCTGTGGGCTGGCTCTGGCTCCCAAGCTAAGAATTAGGGCCAGCTGCGGCCACCGTACCCAAGATAGCGTCCTCCACACAGGCAGCAGACAGAGGGGCTAAAGGTGCCGAGAGGTAGTGATTCCTCTGCTTCTGTTGCAGGGCCTCCAACGTAGGCAGCACTGTGCAAAATCACTACTTTTCTGATGGAGAAGCGCTGTCCCGTTTGCAGGCGCTGGCTCCCAGGCTAAGAACGAGGTCCTACTAAAATCTTGGTACCAACATGGCGTCCCGCACCCTGACCACGGAGCTCCGCACAAACCCCACTGAGGCAGCTACAAAACGAAAGGCTCAACGTGGCTAGATTAATAGAGTCCCGAGCCTGGCTCTCAGAATATGGGAATTTCGCTGGCCTATCCCCCCAGCAGCGCATCCGAGTCCAGCCGCCAGGCAAGGCCCAGCTCCGCCCGCCAGCCGAGACCGAGGAAAAAAAAAGTCAAAATGGTGCGTTTACCTTCCGTCCATGAGAGCCGGGGCTAGCCAGGAGCGGGAGTCAGTGAAAGAGATGAGATTTTTCACTGAATGATATAAAGTCCCAATTAACAGCTCTGTGCCGTGTCCTGAGGCTGATTAGGTGCTCAGAAGGCTCTGTTTGATTGTCAGTTCAGGTCTTGGTTTCCAGAGGGATGTAAGGAGATGTGTGCTTAGTCCGCCATCTTGACTCCGCCCCCCAATTGCAGATTCTTACACTCTGTTCATTTAAGGGCTGGGAATATCTTTAAAATGTTATAGCCACACCATATATATTGAATACTACTAATTTCACTAATGAGAACCCATTTAGAATAACAATGTCTTCTGTAGATGAGAAAAGGATAACTAAAGGGCTTGTAGCAGTTACCCTGGAATGAAGACTTTGATGAACTACGTCTTAGTCATGTAGTGTTTTTAAAACAGAAAATACTACAAATGGGTGGTTTGAACAAAGAGAAATTTACTTTTTCATTGTAAAGGAGGCGTTAGTTCCAAGGGAAATCTTTATCTGTCAGGTCTTGAAAATGTCCTTGTCAGCAATCTTCCCCTGGACTGGAAGCTCCTCAGGGCAAGGGACACCGAGCCCAAAGGATGAACTGTACTCCTGCTGCTGCTTTTCTGGTGGTCTGAGGTCACCCACTCTTCCCTATTCCTTCTTTTTTTTTTTTAAAATATCTCAAGAGATTGCCTCAAGATACAATCCAAGCTTGTAGATTGAGTCCTGCCTCACTAACATGACTGCTGCCTATCTTCCCTTATTAACATTATAAAGACAGGATTTACAACATAATGAGAAAAATCACTGAATCCTGGGAATCATGGCCTAGCCTAACTGATATACATTTTGGGGGTCGTAATACGGCACTTGGCTTGGCTTGGCTTAATTCAATCCATGAGTCAGATCCATCTTGATGGTGCTTGGCTTGGCAGTTCAATTCGTGACATTCAATCCTTTGGCACCCCAAAATCATATCTTTTTGCAACATGCAAAACATATTCATATCATAGCAAAAGTCTTTAAGTTTCAAATCCAAACATTCCTCTTCATCTGTGAAACTGAGAGTAAAAGTTGTCTGTTTCCAGAGGTACGACGGCAGAACAGCACAAGTTAGATATTTCTGTTACAAATGGGAGAAACTGCAGACAAAGAAGTGATACCAGGTACTAAGCAAGTTAGCAGAGTGCATTACATTAGCTCTTAACGCTTTGAAAATTACAATTTATGTTCTGAGATACTGTTCACAATGGCCTTGCCTTCCAGACTGTAGGTACTGGCCACACTCTAAAGATTCTAAGTGGAGGCCCCTTGGTCCTGGGCTTCAGCTCTGCCTTCCAGGCTCAGTGGGACAGAAACTTGGCTCCCCTGGCTTTGGCACATTGTTTTCCTAATCCAATTAAATGGAGAGTCCTCCTTAGAAAACCAGAGACCATGGCTCCATGCTCTGAAACCCCTGAGGTCATGGAAGTATCTTTTGAGACTGAGGCATCTCAGCTCTTCGTGCTCCTTGCCTCTTCAGTTTCTGCTTCCTGTGGCCTCTTGCCTAGACTCATGTCCTCGTCTGCCCTGCTGGGGCAAGTGTTCAAAAGCTCAGTAGCTCCACCGATGTGACTTGAATTACCATGCTGTACCAGGAAGCCCCTTGAAAACAGGCACTTAGGTCTCTTGCTCTGTAGGTCAGCAAGCCTAGTTGTATTAGTAAATACCAGAGACATCTCACTCTGCCAGGAAGCCTCCTGTGCACAGGCATTCAGCTCCTTCGCTCCATGCCAAGTTGTGCTAGTCTCCTGGTTCTGCTTCTGCTGGTTCACCACTGTCACTTCACTGCCACTGTAAGTTATCCAACACTGCTAATTCTCTGCTACAGCAAGTACTCTGCTGCAGCTCCTCCTCTATCCATTTAGTTTAAAAGCAGCTTCCATATTTTAGGTTAAATGACTTGCACCCTACTCCTGGTATCAATTTCTCTCTTAGTCATGTAGTGCTGTTGTAACAGAAATACCACAAGTGGATGGCTTTTACAAGAGAAACTTATTTTCTAGTGGAAGCAAGCTGAAAGTCTACATTGAGGCTGTGAGTTCCAGGGAAAGACTTTCTCTGCTGGCTCTGGAGGAGGGTCTTGGTCATTAATCTTCCCTTGGACTGGGAGCTCCTGAGGTGCAGGGACCTCAAGCCACCAGTAAAGAAACATCAGGAACACAGAATATCCTTGGGACTTGCAGTCCATGAACCTGAGGAGCTCCCAGTCTAGGGGAAAATTTGTGACATTCCTGCAAAGAGCCAACAGAGAAAGCCTTCCCCTGGAGCAGACACCCTGAATTTGAACTTTTAGCCTATTTTTATGTGAGAAAATAAATTTCTTTTGTTAAAGCCATTATACTTGTGGTCATTCTGTTATAGCAGCACAACATGATGATAACAAACTACTTAGCTGACAGCTCCTGATGAATACAGTCCTGACCAGAGGAACTGCCTCTAGAGTAAGACAAAATAACACACATACAGTATCATGTGTGTCATATAGTTGATGCTGAAGTAGAATCTTTTAAAAGTAATTCAATGCTACCTTTATTTTGAGAAACAGTTCTAAAGAGCTCTCAGAACAGAAAGACCTACAGAAATTTTATACATACACAAACACAAATATTGTATTTTTCCCAAACTATCTGCGTACGCATGCACACAAGTGAGAAAGCAAAAGAATGAATACTTAAACTCCTGGATGTCTGGCGAAGCCTCTTTTCCTTTATTCTTTAAATTTTTAAATATAATAGCTACAGGGAGGCAGAGGTAGCAGAACCTATGATGGAGAGGCAGAGTAATTTTTGAGAGATCAGTTGAATTTTGTTTGTTGATTTTTTTTCCCTCTTCTAAATTTTAATTAGGTAGCTAGGCCCCTAGTATTTTTCTGCCTGAAGGATTTTTGCAGGACCAAAAGGCAGAAGCTGCTTGAAGTCAGGGTCTTTTTCTTCTTTTTTTAATGCCAAGATTTTTGAAAAGATGATGCTGAGGAAAGAAGAGAGGGCTGTGGGAGTGCAGGAGGGGGCAGAGAGGATGCAATGTCTCCAGAGGCCAGGAGGCAGGAGGCAGCTGGCTGATGGACGGGTAAGTAGACAGGAGCAATGCTTTGGGACTTTGCCTCCAACTAGCCAGCAGGACTCTCTCTAACTGCTTAGAGTGACTGGACCTCACATCTGAAGCTTTCTATCCTCATCAGAGATGTTCATCTCTTGGCATCAACTACTGTAGGCTGATAATTAGAGTAGCATGTGGAAAGATTTGATTGCACATGAAACTTCTAGGAACTTGGCTTAACCTTGGGATGAGAGTAAGAAGAACGTCTCAGTAACAGCTTAGTAGTGGAGTCCCTGGGTGGTACAAACAGTTAATGCCCTGACTTGTTTACCTAAAGGTGGAAGGTTTGACTGTACCTACAAGTGCCCCGGGAAACCTGGGTGGTATAGTGGTTAAGTGCTATGTCTGTAAATCATGAAGACAGCAGTTTGAATCTGCCAGGTACTCCTTGGAAATGCGATAGAGCAGTTCTACTCTGTTCTATAGGGTTGCTGTGAGTTGGAATTCACTCAATGACAGTACGTGCTTTTGGTACAAGCACCTCAAAAGAAGAGCCTGCCTAACGCCTGCTTATGAAAAGTCAGCTATCAAACCCTACGCAGCTCAGTTCCACTCTGACATATATGGGGTTCCTTAAGTTGAAATTGAGTCAGCGCCAACCTGTTTTGTTTTTTAAGCAGAGCATCTTCAGAGAAAAGGAAACGTTGTCCTGTTTTTTTCACATCTGAGTTTAAACTGAGTCATCTTGCTACAACAGCTCAACAGACACACAAAGGGACTTGAGCCTGAAAACTAGAGGTTTCCTATGTTGTCATTTCCTAGTTGAGTGGGTAAAAAATAGCTCAAAACCCAGTTGCTATTTAGTGAAATGAACTTAGTGCTGAACTAGGAGCAAAAAGCCTGATTTGTGTCCGTGGTTCTGTCTAGATTTTTATTGGCCTTGATTTCTTCCGAAGCCTAGTGATTCTTTGAGATCTGAGTGAGGCAACTTCTTTACAAAGATCCCTGAGCTGTAATGACACCCCCCAAAAAGTCGACACGGCTAGAGCAACATGAGCTGCTGAAATTTATTTGAAAAGGCATTTAATAAATGAGGAAAAATGTCATTAGCTGCTCATTATGTCTTCTTTCAAACCTCTAAAGCATTTCCCCTGACTTGGGAAAACTGATGCCCAGATTCTATAGACCAACAATTTGGGTTCCAAAACAACTAATAGGGAGAAGGTAATAAAGAATCTTTGTGCAACTTGGTGAACAATAGGTCTAGAGCAGGCAAAGTAGGCCATGGGAACTTGGGGTTCACTGGTAGTTTTCTGTTAAATGGTCCTCAAGTGCTATGTGTTTAGGTTCATATATAAACCCAAACCCAAAACTCATTGCCACTGAGTCAATTCTGACACACAGCGACTGTATAGGTCAGAGTAGAACTGCCTCATAGAGTTACCAAGGATTGCCTTTTGATTAGCAGGCATAGCACTTAATCATTATTCCACCAGCCAGCCAGCCAGCCAAGTGTCGTTGAGTCGGAGATGATCAGGGTTTCCCAAATACATATATGTATATGTGTATACATTTGTATATATGTGTACACACATATATGTGTGCATGTGTGTACTATACATGCACGTGTCTGTACGTTTGTGTATATATACATATATATGGGAAATCTTGGGGGAGTATATATGCATATATACATATTTATGCATATGTATGTATATACTCAAATACATATGTACACACACATCCACATCCACACATCCACACACATAATACACATACACATACATAATGCACATCCACATCCACACATATGTGTATGTATGTATACATACACATCAGTTCACAAACTTAACTGGAAGCTCTTGTGTGTGTATCTATACATATACATATATACACACATATACATGTATATACATGAGGGCTGCCAGTTAAGTTTGCGAACTCATCCTAGAAAAGGTGCTGCCTACCTCATTGCTGAATATCACTGTGGTCACTTTCGAAGTACTCCCCTTGGGAAGCTGTGCACCAACACCAGTGCCTAGGCCACCCTTCAAAGCAATTTTGGAACTCTTTTTTTGGAACTGCCATCAGATCTGTCATCATATTACCCTTGATGTCCTAAATGTCATCAAAATGTTTTCCTTTCAATATTTCCTCTACCTTTGGGTAAAGAAAAAGGTCACTGGGGGCCAGATCAGGTGAGTAGGGAGGATGTTCCAATACAGCTATTTGTTTACTGTCTAAAAACTCCCAAACTTGCCACCTTGCCAGTGTGTGCAATGGCCACTCCAGAAAGAGTTCCAAAATTACCTTGGAGACTGGACGTGGTGCTGGCATTAGTGCGTAACTTCCCAAGGGGAATACTTTGAAAGTGACCATAGTGATATTTAGCAATGAGATATATAGCAATAGAATAATTAAGTTGGTGGACTTAATTGTCGGACCTCGTGTGTGTGTGTCTGTGTGTCTGTGTATGGAGTAGCACTCTGTAAGTACTTCTTACATAGCTAGTGCCTTAATTATCTAGTGCTGCTATAACAGAAATACCACAAGTGGGTGGCTTTAACAATGAGAGATTTATTTTCTCACAGTTTAAGAGGCCATAAGTCCAACTCAGGGAGGCAGCTCTGGGGGAAGGTTTTCTCTCTTGGCTCTGGGTAAATGTCCTTGCCATGAAACCTAACCCTGGCCTAGCAGAGTCTCAGCACAGGTATCGTGGGTACAAAGGACAAGCTCCATTGCCATCACTTCTTTCCTCCATAGTGAGGTCCCTCTCCTCTCTGCTGACTTTACTGTTTGTATCTCAAAAGAGACTGATTCAAGACACGATCTAATCCTGTAAGTTGAGTCCTGCCTCTTTAACACAATAGAGGTTAGAATTTATAACACTAGGGTAACCACACCCAATGAAAACATGCTGGACAACAGCACAATACTGGGAATCATGGCCTGGCCAAGTTGATACACACTTTTAGCTGCACAGTTTAACCATAACAGATAGTGATTTATTCCATCAACTATTTATTGACTACATTTTACTCTGTGCCGCATACTGCTCATAGATGGTTAGGGGAGGAACAGGAAATACAACAGACCACATCTTTCCTTTCAATGGTAAGAGACAGGACACATATAGACTGTGTCATTGCTGAAAATAAGTGCTATGAAAAAACAAAAACAAAAAACAGGATGCTCCAATTGGGATGAATCACTAGGAAGGGGCTTGATATGGTGGTTTTGAAACACCTCTTTGAGAACGTGGCATTTGAGCCCAGAGCTGAATGAGGAGAGAGAATCACTGAAGCTTGGATTTGCAGAAAAAACTTTTCAGTTGAGTAGAAGCCCTCTGAGAACAGGCAGGGTGTGCGGAAAGAACAGAAAGCAAGTCAGTAGGGCTGGAAGACAGCCAACTGGAGGAAGAGTGATTGGAAAAGAAGCCAAAGAGGTAGGTGGAGGCAGATCTTGGGGTGCTTGTGGTTCACAGTGGACCGAGAAGAGGAGTAAGATGCTGCAAGGTGATGGCCGGGAACTTCCATACATTTACAACGTTTAATCCTCCCGAGAACCCGGGAGGCACCAACGGTTGTTTTCACTTTCTAAAGGCCGTCAGCTGTGAGGTATGAGCCCCAAGTCTCTCTCACTTCCTTCTGAGTATCAAGGATAGCTGCAGAATCCTGCCACTCCAGCTGAATTTACACTAAAATGATCAACTGACATGCATTCTCAATGGGATTTTATTTTCAGCCAAAACACTGACTGGATGCTTGTGTGATTGATTTCGTTGTTAGTTAATATTTCCGTTTCTCTTCAATCTAGCTTTATTGAGGGTCCTCTGAAAATATTTCCTCTCATTTAACAGCAGAGCATGTGTTACAGATCTTTCAGTTGTCTATTCTGTCAAGTCGATTAAGATTTATAATCACAATATTTTCTCTTTATCATTGACGACCACCTTTTCTTCACTGACAAAGAGTCTTATTTTTCATTCACTCTTTGCACCTGTGTTGACTGATCAAGTTCCAAGCAGGGACCGTTTCTCAAGTGTCCCCATGAGGACTTCAGAGGCAAAGCTGGGGAAGGGCAGCTCCCACCTTTGCTGGCTAACAGTAGCTCAGGGCCCACAGTCGTGTTCCCGGGCTCAACCTGCCTTACCTTTTTGCAGGTATACCCCAAACCAGACCCACTGACATCGAGTCAATTCCAACTCCTACTGAGGCTATAGTGACTTTATAGTACAGAGTAGAACTGCCTCATAAGCTTCCAAGGAGTGCCTGGTGGATTTGAACTGCCAGCCTTCTGGTTAACAGCCATAGCACTTAACCACTACACCACCAAAGTTTCCTCTTGTAGGTATAATATTTTTCCCCTTCCAATTGTTGTATCATAAAAAGATTTGCACTAAACCTCTAAAGGAAAATGAAAGATAAAACTTATGAGCAAATCATACTCTGTGAGCTGTTGTTTAACAAATCCATATTTCAGAATTAGTTTGTGAATGGGTCTTTGACCCTGTATTTTCCTTCAGGTGTACTGCCCCTTCTCTCTGCTCCTCCTTTAAAAAGCAAAAATCACTGTGAGTGTTTTCTATTCAGTCTCCCGTGCATCACCTATTCTCTTTTGAATTGATTCCACACAGGTCTCACCTTCTCACTGAACTTCTCCTAACCAAACCAGTATTCAGTTCTCCATCTTTTCACTCCACAGCTTCTCAGCGTGAGGCTTGTGCTCTCACCTTGTCTAAGGAGTTCCTCCCCTGCTCCCCCTTCTGAAAGTCTATTCCCTTCCCTCCTCAGGTTATACCCTAACCCCTCTCCTATGTTATTTTCTTCATGGAATTCATGGCAATTAACAACTAACACCATAACCATTTCTACTACTTGGCAGTTTTATATGGGTGCTGTAACAAATTACTGCAAGCTTGGCTTTAAGCTAAAAAAAATTAGAATATTCTCTTGTGGTTCTAGAACCAGAAGCCTGAAATCCATTTTAATAAGTTGAAATCAAGATGTTGGCACCTTCTGGAGGCTCTTTGAGGAATCTTTCAGTTTTTTGTTTCTTCCAATTTCTGGTGGCTGCTAGTATTCCTTGGCTTGTGGCATGGCTCTGGTCTCTGGATCCATGATTATTCTACCCTTCCTTGTCTACAACAAATCTCACACTGCACCCCTCTTATAAGGATATATGTAATTTCATTTAAGACTCATTCAAATCAACCAGAGTAATTTCTCATCTCACAGTCCTTAACTTAACCACAGATGCTAAGACCTTTTTTGTCATGTAAGATGACATGTACAAGTGGTGGACAAATGTAGGTATCTTTTGAGAGACATTTTTTAGCCTACCACAGTACTTAACCACCCCTGATGTTATTCAATATTTGTTTAGTAGTGTATTTTGTCTTTCATTCTAGATTATAAACTTCATACAGGTGAGAGTTTTTGTTTTGTTACGTATATCTTAATGTACACAAAGCCTTTAATTTTTACTCCCTCTGGTAGAAAAACTCTCTGGAGCTTCAGTGCAGCTGGTCGGTGGCAGGTGATAATTTCTGTGGTAGACATGCTTCGAAGTGGTCCCCACATTTCCTACCTCGTGGTAGTCACACCTTAATATAATCCTCTCCTCTTGAGTATGGGTAGCACCTCAGACTTGCATTTAATCAATGGGTACCATGTAATTAGATGTTTAATTAGCACATGCCCAGAAGAAAACAACAAATTAAATACATGGATAGAATATTTATGTCATGGATTACTTATCAAACAAGAAAGGTCAAGTCAATGGATCTTTCTTCCAATTTGTATTTCTTTTTGCACCTGAGTACAATGGCTCAAAAACAGTCTGAATAGACATAGCTATTCATTCCTCATTACAAAGGCTTATATTGCATGGGCTTTTGCACGTATCTCCTCATTGGAAAGTTCGGTGACAGTTTAAGAAACTGGAAAGCTAGAATGGAAGTCCCACCTTCCCTGCCTCCCCACGTGATTTATAATTAGACCAAGTCTGTGAAATGATATCTCCGTGAGCATTTCCTTTCCTGTAGCAGAGAGGCCTCTAGATAACACTGGCTAAACATGTCCCCTAACACAAGTGTGTCTGTAATCAAGGAAATAGAAACTAGAATATAAGTAGTATTTAACATAAAAGATGTGCCTCTGAGACAGCTTATATTTTGAAACTGTTATACACAATGGTTAAAACAAAACAGAAAACAAACCCACTGCTGTCAAGTGGATTCTGACTCACAGTGACCCTATAGTACACAGTAGAGCCGCCTCATCGAGTTTCCGCAGAGCGCCTCATGGATCAGAGCTGCTGAGCTCTTGGTTAGCAGATGTAGTACTTCCCCACTACATCACCAGGGTCTCCACACAAGAGTTAACCAAAAACAAAAACAACCCCCCCAAACCAAACCCCAGTGCGATATGGCAAAAGGATAATGTTTTCATGATTATGTAAGACTGTAGCATCTGTTTTGCTAGAGTCAGCCTTTCTGTTGCTTTTGAAGAAGTAGGCTGCCATAAATCCTCTAGTTGCTGGAAACTAAATGCTTCCGACATCCATGAGTGCAGGGAGGCAGATAAGTCCCCAGTCGAGTCTCTAGATAAGAATTACCCTCTGGCTGACATCTTGATTACAGCCTTGTAAGATCCTAAGCAGAGAACTCAGCTAAGCTGTGATTGACCACTTTTTAAATCAACTTAATATTTATTTTTATTGTACTTCAGGTAAAAGTTTACAGCTCAAGTTAATTTCTCATACAAAGACTTATGTACATATTGTCTTGTGACATCGGTTGAAATCCCCACAATGTGACAGTATATCCCCCTTTCCAACTTGGGTTTCCTGTGTCCATTCAGCAAGTTCCCGTCCTATTCTGTCTCAAGATAGGAGTTCACTATTTGGTCCCAGGTATCTAGAAGTATGCTTCCTGTATACTATTTGTTATTTCATAGGCCTGTCTGAAATACGGACTTCGGGAAGGGGTTCACGTCTGGATTAGTACACTATTTGGGGACTGCAGTTTCAGGGCTTCATTCAGTCTCTGCAAGACCACTAAGTCTGTTCTGTTAATGTGAATTCCAGTTACACTCCACGCTTGATTCCTATGCTGTCCAAGTCTCTATCTTTTGTTCCCTGATAGGATGGTCATTGACGGTAGCCTGGCACCATCTAGTTCTGGTTCTAGGCTGGTGGAATCCCTGATTTATGTGGTCCTTTAGTTTCTTGGGCTAATATTTTCTTTTTATCTTGGGGTTTCTTCATTCTCCTTTGCTCCAAGTGGCAGAGGATGAATTGTTGGCAAGTGTTGAAGACCCCAGACACCACTTAACCAAAATGGGGCTTAGAACATTTTTTTAAATAAACTGTTATGCCAGTTGACCTTAATGTCCCTCAAAACCATGGTCCCTGGGCCCTAGTACCAGCTAGTCTTGTCCCTCAAAGTGTTTGGATGTGTCCAGGAAACTTCTTAGTTTTTGCTTTGGGCCAGTTATTCTGACTTTCATTGTGTTGAGCGTTGTCTTTCCCTTCATCGAAATTGATCCTTGTCTGCTATGTAGTTAGTAGATTGCTCTCTCCTTTATTCCTCACTCTTAAAACCAACAAAACCTTTTTTTTTAATATATAAGTTTTCATAATAGTGGTCACATACAATATTTGTCCTTTTGTGATTAATTTCACCCAGCACAATTCCCTGCAGTTTCATCCATACTGTGAGCTGTTTCACCCATTCATTCTTATTCTTTATTGTTGCATAAAGTTTCATTTACTTCTCTGTTCATATGTTGATAGACATCTGAGCTCCTATTGTGAACAATGCTGCAATGAACATTGGTGTGCATGTATGTATTCATGTGACAATTCTTATTTCCCTAGGATATGTTACTAGGAGTAGGATTGCTGGATTTATGATGTTTGTATTTGCAGCTTTTTAAGGAAGCACCAAATTGTTGACCGAAGGAGCTGTACCGTGTTATATCCTGACCAGCAGTGCGTAAATGTTCTAGTCTCTCTACAGCCTCTCCAACATTTATTATTTTGTGTCTCTTGGATTAGTACAGTCCTTGTCGAGTTGAGAGGATACCTTATTGGAGTTTTGATTTGCATTTCTCCCGTGGCTAATGATCATCATCATTTCCTTATGTGTCTGTTAGCCACCTAAATATCTTCTTCAGTGACATGCCTGCTCATGTTGTTTGCCTATTTTCTAAATTGGATTATTTTATATTTTGTTGTTAAGGAGTTGCAGTATATTTTTTCCTAGTCTCTAGGTTGCCTTTTTACTCTTTTGGTGAAATCTTTGGATGAGTTTAATCATTGGACTTTTAGAAGCCTGCCCTTATCTAGTTTCTCTTCCGGAGTTTGCATATTGTTAGTTATGATATGTATCGTATGTATGCCATATATTAGGGCTCCTAGCCTTGTCCTTATTTTCTTTCCTGTGATCTTTACCATTTTATATTTTGTACTTAGATCTTTGATCAGTTTAGTTTTTGTGTATGATGGGAAATATGGGTCCTCTTTCATTTTTCTGCTGATAGATAACAGTTATGCCACTATCGTTTGTTAAAGAGACTATCTTTCCCTATTTAACAGACTTTGGTTCTTTGCTAATATCGGCTCCTCATAGGTGGATGATATTTACATCTGGGTTCTCAATTTTAGTCCACTAGTCTGTGTATCCGTTGTGGTATCAGTACTAGGCAGTTCTCACTACTGTGGTAGGATCACGGGTTCTAAAATCACGTAGAATGAGGCTTCCCACTTTTGTTCTTGTTTTTAAATAATGCTTTACTTATCTGAGACATCTTCCTTTCCCATATGAAGCTGATGATTTGTTTCTCCATCTGCATTTTATTTGCAGATCACTTTGGATAATACAGATATTTTCACAATGTTGCATCTTCCTATCCAAGAGTATGGTGTGTTTTTTCACTACCATAGATTACCTTTTGTTTCTTAGAATAGTACCTTGTAGTTTTATTTGTACAGGTCTTTTATGTCTCTGATTAGATTTATTCCTAAGTACTATATCTTCTTGGGGGATATTATAAATAGTATTTATTGAATGATTTCCTTTTCAAAGTCCTCTTTACTAGTACAGAGGAATCCAAGTGATTTTTGTATGTTTGCCTTGAATCCTGTTATTGTGCTGTGGATTCTTTCTGTGTATAACATCATATCATCCACAGATGGAGATTCTTTAACCCTGGTGGCATAGTAGTTAAATGCTACATCTGCTAACCAAAAGGTTGGCAGTTTGAATCCACCAAGTGCTACTTGAATACTCTGTGGAGCAGTTCTACTCTGTCCTACAGGGTTGCTATGAGTTGGAATTGACTTAATGACAGTGGGTTTAGGTTTGGTTTTTAACTCTTTCCTTACAAGTTTATTTTTCTTGCCTTAATGCTCTGTCTAGGACTTCCAGCACAATGCTGAATAAGAGTTATAATAAAGGGCATCTTGTTTGGTTCCTCTCCTGAAGGGGAATACTTACAGTTTCTCTACGTTTCCAGGTTTTTTTTTTTTTACCCATAGAAATTTTAAGGTGACAAATTTATGTTTTTTTAAGCTGATAAATTTGTTATACAATAGAACACTAGTATACTCCCTGAAGTTGTCACCTGCTTCTCCAAATGTATGGCTTGGTCTTAGATTCGCAGTTGGGTAAGGCAGAAGAAGCAAGAACTAGATATGGGGCTTTATCCATGCTGAAAGATTTATGTCTGATCCCAGAACCACTGGGGGACCCTCTAAAGGGTTTCCAATGAAAGAGTGACAAGTTTAGATCTCATGGTCTAATTTCTCTCTCAGTACAAATGAGGAGGAAAGACTGACTGACATTTAAATCTTGGGACTTAGAACTCATCACCCTGATCTGTGTTCTTCCCCATACCTGTACTAAATGACCTCCTGGTGTTGCTTTCGTGCTCAGTGCCACTGGAGTCTCCTTCACACTTCCCAAATCTATTCTTTTGCCTTTAAACTGTTACTTCAGCAACTTTTTGTCATTTTCTTTACCCTGCCTGAAAAAGTTTAAGTGGCTTGAATAATTTAAAAGACAGCTTCAGAGATAATCCAAACCCAAACTTGCAGAGTCGAGACCCTCTAGATGAGTTCTTAAGGGAGCCAGTATTTGATAGGCAAAAGAAGCTTGAGGAGATGCTAATATGCCTCAGGCACACAGTCTGCTGGTCTTAGCTCTGATAACTACATAAATGATCTATTTCTATTATTACCAGATCTAGCTTTGTTCTTACTGACAGTTTTCAATAAATGTGTGAGAAATAGATTCTTTATACAATTCTGTTATGTTCAACTCTCTCCCAATCATCAGGTCTTCTTTTTCTTCTAGTGCTACCAGTTTGTAAGCTGTTTAAGAAAAAGGTTTCGTTTTATTAGCGCTTATCAAGTGTACTGCTGTTATTATTTCAGAGTTGTTTTCAGACTCATTACCATCAACAATTTTTTTTTATGTCTTTTTGTTGTTTTGGTGTTTTTTTCCCTCTGCTTCCTTCCCTCCACTTACCTCCCTCTACTCCCTTGGTCTGGGTACTCCCCTGTGGACTTCTCCTTCAGTCTGCTCAGGTACTGTGTCTACTTATCAAAGATTCTTTAAGTGGTAGCTGTGACCTAGACATGGTGTTCCAAAAAACCAAACCAAACCTGCTGCCATTGATTTGATTCTGACTCACAGCAGTATGGTGTCAGGTACTGAGAATTAGAAATGATTAAGATATTGCCCCTGCCTTTAGATGATTTGCAAAGCTGGAGACAAAGAGAGGCACAGCACTAACTATGTAGCGTGAGTACAACACACATCCAGTTGCCCTCTGAGCCGTTCTGCTAGCTGACAAGCATCTCAAAGCTAGGGCTTTTGTATGAATTCATTATTCCAGTCTTATCCATTATTGGTCCTCCCAAATTTTCTGTTTTAGTGAATAATATTAGTTTTCTTAAGCATGAAACCAGCAGCTGTCATTGATTTTTTCCCCTTTTCCAACTTACATAATTATTTTCCATTCTATCTCACTATCACTGAAAGCTGTCAGCATCTCTCGACTCCTTTGTCATTGTTCAAGTCAGTCCACTGTAATCTCTCACCTAGATTCTTGCATTAGCCTATAGTCGTAGGCTGAAACAGGCCCTTACTCCTGGAACCTGAGAATGTTACTTTATATGGTAAAAAGGTCTTTGCAAATGTGATTCCTTAAGGATTTTGAGATGAGGAACTTGTCCTGGATTATCTGAAGGAGTTCTATATACATATATATATGTACACATATATATATATATAAAAACAAATGTCTTTATGAAAGAGAGACAAAAAGTAGCTAGGGATACATGAAAAATAATCTACACAGGAGAGTCAAGAAGACTAAGTTTGGACTACTTGGTAGAAACCTTCCACGCAGGCAGGAAGGCAATGGGCTAATATGTACAAAGTCTTGAAGGAAAAAAATTGCCAGCTAAGAATTAAGTATCCAGCAAAATCATCTCTCAGATATGGTGGTGAAATTTAGGGCCTTTCCAGAGAGACAGAAATTGAGGGAATTTGCAAAAAGTAAACCAAAATTACAAGAAATACTAAAGGGGGTCCTGGTTGGAAAATCTGTAGCATCAGATAACAATCCAAGACTAGAATGTGGGGCAGAAAAATCAGATGTCAATCCAGATATGAAAACCATAAAAATAAATCAAAGCTTAATCACTGAAAAAAAAGGAAACAAACATTATTGCGTAAAAGATGATAACATTTAACAAATAAGAGGCACTAAAAAAGTGTAACTGTAGATACTTCATATGAAGATCAAGTCAAGGTGACAAAAATAAATAAAAAATTGGTTTAAACTTAGAAAAATGGGGGTAAATATTAAGGTAACCACAAAAGCAATCAAACAATTCTACACATCAAAATTTTAAAAGAACAACATTAAGTCTCAGCAAATACAGAACCAATAACAATGAAAAACATGAAAAGAAAGCACTTGAAGAACTACTCAGCACAGAAAATTAAGTGGAGCAAACTGTCAACAATGAACAAAAAAAGACCTCAAAATGGCAGCATTAAACTCATACCTATCAGTAATTACACCTAATGTAAATGGGTTAAATACACCAATAAAGAGACAGAGGAACAGAATGGATTTATTAAAAAAAAAAAAAGACCATCTATATATTGCCTACAAGGGAAATGCTTTTAGGCTTAAAGACACAAAGTAAAACTCACAGGATGGAAAAAAATATAGCAAGCAAACATGCAAAAAAGAACAGGATTGGCAATATTAATTTCTGATAAAATAGACTTTAAAGTAAAACCTACCACAATGGGTAAGGAAGGATACTATATAACGATTAAAGGGTCAATACAGCAGGAGGACATAATCATATTAAAAATTTATGCACCCAGTCATAGAGCTCCTAAATACGTAAAACTGAAAAGAGAAATAGCTCCATAATAGAAGTAGGAGACTTTGACACCCTGCTTTTGGCAAAGGACAGAATACCCAGAAAGAAATTCAGTTAAGACAAGGAAGAACTAAATGCTACAATCAGCCAATTTGACCTCACAGGCTATAATTAGAATACGCTACCCAACAGCAGTCAAGTATACTTTCTTTGCCAATGCACATGGAACATTCTCCAGAATAGACTGCAGGCCACAAAGCAAAGTTTAACAAAGTCCAAATCATCAAAATATTACAAAGCATCTTTTCAGACCATAAAGCCATGAAAGCAGAAATTGACAACAGGAAAACCAAGAGAAAAAAAGAGAAACATATACCACTTTGCTCAAAAACTACAGAGTTATAGAAGAAATCAAGGACAGAACAAAGAAATTCACACAATCAACTGGGAATGAAAACACATCCTACTGGAACCTTTGGGACACAGCAAAAGCAGTGTTAATAGGTCATTTATTTCAATAAACACACATATTCAAGCAGAAGAAAGGGCTGAAATCAAAGCATCAACCTTGCAACTCAAACAAGTAGAAAGACAGGAGCAAAACAAGCCCTTGGACACCAGAAGAAAGTGAATAATAAAAATTAGATCAGAATAAATGGATTAGAGAATAGAAAAAGGATCAAAAGAGTTAACAAGATCAAAAGCTGGTTCTTTGAAGAGATTAACAATTGATAAACCACTGGCCAAAGACATGAAAGACTTACACAAAAAACTGCAAAATACTACTTCAAGAAACAAAAAGAGGTCTATGTAAGTGGAAAAACATAACATAGTCACACAAAGGAAGACTCAACATTGTGTAAATGTCTAACTACTCAAAGTTATCTGCCAATCCAAATTTCAACATTTTTAAGTGAGATGGACAAATTACCAATTTTATATGTAAAAGGAAGAGTTGTCAAATAAGTAAAGAGTTTAAAAGCAAGAACAAAGTGGTAAGTCTCTCACTACCTGACTTACAGCCCATGATCCTGCCACAGTAGTCAGAAGAGACTAGTACTGGTGCAACAACAGATACATGGATCAAAGGGCCACAATTGTGAAGCCAGATGTAAATACCATCCACCCACAAGCAGCTGATATTTGACAAAGGCCCAAATTCTGTTTTTAGGGAAAAGAAAGTCTCTTTAACAAAGTGATTCCACAATTGATATCCATCAGCAAAAAAATGAAGCAGGACCCATATCTCACATCATACTAAAAAACTAACTCAAAATGGATCATAGACCTAAATATGAAACCTAAAATGATAAATATCATGGAATAAAAAAAAAAAGAGACAACTCCAGGAGCTCTATTACATGGTATAACAGTGTACCAGAAGGAAAACTAGATAACTGGAGGCTCCTAAAAAATCAAACAGTCATGTTCACATAAAGACTTAATCAAAAGAATATAAAGAAAACCTATAGACAGAGAAAAAATTTAAGGGTATAACAAATCCAATTGGTGTCTAATCTGTATAGTCAGTCTGCAAGATACTGCAAAGCCTCACAAGCAAAAAGACAACCCAATTAAAAAAATCAGCCAAGGATATGAACAGACAATCAAAGAAGACATTCAGGTGCCTAACAAACACACGAGAAAATGCTCACAATCATTAGCCATCAGAGAACTGTAAATCAAAGCTACAATAAGATACCATCTGTTTTAGTCACCTAGTGCTTCTCTAACAGAAGTACCGTAAGTGGATGGCTTTATAAAGAGAAATTTTATTTTGTCGCAGTCCAGTAGGCTGAAAGCCCAAATTCAGGTATCCACTCCAGTGGAAGGCTTTCTTCACTGACACTGGAGGAAGGTCCTTGTCATCAATCTTTCCCTGGGCTGGAAGCTTCTGAGGTTCAGGGACCCCGATCCTTTCCAAAGGATGCACTCAACTCTCAGCATAGCTTTTTGATGGTATGAGGTCCCCAAAGTCTCTTCTAGCTCCTCTGCTTTATATCTCAAGAGACCTCCTCAAGGCACAAAACAAACTTACAGACTGAATCTTGTTCTACCAACACAACCGCAACCCATTCACCCTCATTAACATCAGGGAGGCAGGAATTCCAACATGGAGGAATATCACAAACTACCAGGAATTATGGCCCAGCCAAACTGCTATAGATTTTTTTAAGTAACACAATTCAAGCCATGATATCATCTCACCCCAACAAGTTTGGTACTAATCCAAAAAACACAAAATAATAAATGTTGATAAGGTTGTGGAGAGACTGGAACACTTAATACACCAATGGTCAGAATGTAAAATGGTACAACCCTTCTGGAAATTGATTTGGTGCTTTCCTAAAATTGATTTAGCATATGATCCAGTAGTCCCACTCTTTGGAATACATCCTAGAGAAGTAAGAACTGCCACACAAACAGACACATCCACCCCAATGTTCATTGCAGCACTGCCCAGAAGAGTAAAAAGATGGAATCAGCCTGGGTGCCCATCAATTAATAAATGAATAAACAAACTGTAGTACTGTCACACAATGAAATGCTATGCAATGATAAAGAATGATGGTGAATTTGGAAAACATTTCATAACATGGAAGAATCTGGCAGACATTATACTACATGAAATTAATTAGTTGCAAAAGGCCAAATATTGTGTGAGACCACTATTATAAGGGCCCAAGAAAAGATTTAAACACAGAAGAAAACAGTCTTTGATAGTTGGTTAGGGAGGGAGAGGGAAAGGGATAAGAGTATTTACTAATTAGATAGTAAACAAGAATTATTTTTAGTGAAGAGATAGAGAACACACAGCAGAGAAGTCAGCACAGCTAAACCCAAATCTAAGAAGTTTCCTAAATACAACAAAATACTTTGAGGGACAGAATAGCATGGGCAAGGGTCTGGAGACCATGGTTTCAGGGGGCATCTAGGTCGATAGGCATAATAAAATTTATTAAGAAAATGTTCTACCTCCTTTCACTGAGTGATATCTGGGGTCTTAAAAGCTAAAAAGCAGTCATCAAAGAAGCATCAAATGGTCCTATCCCACCTGGAACAGAGGAGAATGAAGATCATTAGAGACATAAGCAAAGTGAGTAGAAGTGACAGAAAATGCATAAACCAGAGACTAGATCAGCACGAGACCAGAAGAAGTAGGTTGTACCCAGCTACCACCAATGACTTTGCTTACAGGGAACTCAATAGAGTCCCACTGAGCTGATAGATAAAACATAAAAAGATCCTGGTGAAGAGTGTGCTTCTTGGCTTAAATACATATAGGAGGCTCTCTGGGCAACTCCTGTCTAGAGGAGAGATAAGAAGACAGAGGGCAGGACAGGAGCTGGTTGAGTAAAAATGGGAAACACAGAGTGGAGAAGACTGTACTGTCACAGCATGGGGAGAGTAGTTCAGGTCTGTAAGTTGCTAAGTTTTTGTGTGAGAGGCTGACTTGAATTGTAAACTTTCACTTAAGATATAATTAAAAATAATTTTAACAATACGTAAGGGAGGCAGAGAGAGATTTAACAGAGGAAGCTTTAACAGAAGCTTTAACAGAAGCTTTAATCTAGTCAAAATTTATTACATACCTTACTGTGTAATACATGCTTTGTTGTTTGCTAGTTGTTGAGTAATGAAACATTATTTAGTCCTACACCATCTTCATAATTGTTGGTGTGTTCAAGTTCATTGTTATTCCTGTGGTGTATTGCCTTCCAGTCTAGAGCACTAATTTTCCAGCACTGTATTGGCAATATATTTGTGACTCATCAGTTTTTTATTGGCTAAATTTTGGAAGTAAGTGTCCAGGTCTTTCGTTCAGGTCGGTCTTAATTTGAAAGCTACGCTGAAACTTGTCTACTCTGGGTGATCCTATTGAAATGCAAGTGGCATAGGCTTTCAGCATTATAGCAACAACACTGAAGCCACCTGTGATGGTTAACACTGTGTCAACTTGGCTGGGCCATGATTCTGAGTGTTTTGGTGGTTGCTATGGCCACTACCATGGTGGAATGTACTGTGGCACTGGCAGGGGCAGGTTCTGTGGTGGCTCACTGCCTCAGTCTTCGTCTGTCTACCTTCTGCCACCTACCTCCTGTCTGCTCCTGTTGCAAAGGTTTTGTCTTGTGGACCCAGCACCTGCTGCACTCATATTCTGACATCTTGAAGGTTGTTGGGACTTGAGATAGCACCTCTTAGGATTCTTCCATCTTCACAGCCAGTGAGTAAGAATCCAGTTACCTGACCTGCTGATCCTGGGTTTGCCAGCCCCTGCAGCTGTATGAATCAGGAGAAACCTTGCAGTCTCACCTGCCGATTTGCACACCTTCACAGCCTATGAATGGAAACACTGCCCTCTGATCTGCTGACCTTGGGTTCTCCAGCTTCCGTGGCTGTGTGAGGTCTTTATTCTGATCCAGGGCTTGGGATGTCTCAGCCTCTACAATTGCTTGAGCAGTTGTCATGGATCCAATGTGTTTCCCCCAAATTGGTAACAACTTGGCTATACTGTAATTCCTGGTATTGTGAACTGTTCCTCTGTGTTGGAATTCCTGCCTCTATGATGTTAATAAGGCTGGATGGACAGATGGGCAGCAGTTGTGTTGGTAGAGCAAGAGTCAATGTGTAAGTTTGTTTCATGCCTTGAGGCAGTTTCTGGAAATATGAAGGAAAAAAATCTGGCAGAGAGATTTGGGGACCTCACACCATCAAAAAAGTAGTATCGGGAGAAGAGCGCATGTTTCAGACCTGAGATTCCCACACCAACATGTTCCCTGAACAAAGACTGATACAATGAAAGGACTTTCCACTACAGCCAACAAGGTGGACAGCCTTCACCTGGAGCAGACATCCTGAATTTGGACTTACAGACTACTAGACTGTGTAAGAATAAACTTTCATTTTTTAAAGCCATTCACTTTGTTGTATTTCTGTTGGAGGAGCACTAGCTGACTAAAACATATATTTATATTGTAGATTCGTTTTGCTTCTCTAGAGAACCCTGGCTAAGACATCACTGTACTATGACAAACTGACCGATGGGTAGTGGTATCACATGTTAGGATATAAACATAATGCCTGCCTCCGGTGGATTTGCTATTTCTTGGAAGAATCAAGTGATAGATGAATAACCGTAACACCACGCTGTGAGTGCTGCAGTGGAACCTATAGAAAAGGACAAACAGCTTATTGGCTTTTCCTGACTCAGGTGGTTGAGGAGGATGATGAATCCAAAATCAGACAGAAGGCTTCTGGCTGATGTCCCAGGAACCAGAGGTCACAGAATGATGAGTCGCAAGCAGAAACCAGATCACTCTGCTTTGCTAGAATATATGTGTATTTTGGACGCAGCCCACAGCCCTAAGGAAACTCCCTTGTTAACTGACAGGCCATTTACATGAGATCACAAAATGGGGGAGAGCTACATCAGATCACAAAACAGAAGATGACCACATCATCACATAACTGCCAAATTACATCATTACCTAATTGTCAAACCACCGAGAATCATGGCCCACCCAAAATGACGTATAACCTTAACCATCACAGGATGACATTGTCAGATTAGAGTCTCAGAGAGCTAATTCTAGTGGCAGTGGGCAGAATGGTTGGGCAGGAGTTTATGGGAGGCTAAGAGACCAGTTAAGATGCTGTTGCAGCAGTTGTGAGAGATGATGAAGGTCTGAACTGAGGGAGAGCAGAGGGGGAAGGATCTGAAGCATGGCTGGGACCTATTAGGCCTCGATGTTGAGGGGTGGAATAGAGTTGTGACTGTCATTTGTGTCATTCTTTGATCAAGGACTTAGAGAAGGAAGAACTTACTTGGAGGGAGGATGATGGGTTCCACTTTTTAAAAATATATTTTATCCTTTAGAGCAGCTTTAGGTTTACATAGAAATTGTGCAGAAAGCACAGACAGTTCTTATATATCCCCATCTCTGCCACACACTGTCTCAACTATTATTAACATCTTGCATTTGTGTGACCGTATTTGTTACAATTGATGGACCAGTATTGGTGCATTACCATGAACCAAAATCCGTAGTCTACGTTGTTGTTCAGTCTGTGTTCTACCATCTATAGATTTTGATAAATGTATATCATGTGGCCACAGTTACAGTTGCATAAAAAATAGTTTCACTGCCCTAAAAACACCATGTGCTCTGCCTGTTTATCTTCCGCCTTACTCCCCTGAACTCTTGGCTGCTTTTGATCTTTTCACTGTTTCTATAGTTCCACCTTTTCCAGAATGTCTGACAGTTGGACTCATACAATAGGTACCTTTTCTAGCCTGGCTTCTTTCACTTAGCAAGATTGCCTTTAAGTTTCCTCTATGTCTGATGAGTTCATTTTGATACACTGAAGTGGAAGATATAGGGAAAAAGTCTGTGGGAATACAGGAATCTGGAGTTTAGGAGAGAAACCCATTTGAGGCTGCTTGAGAGGAATGCAGACTTGGAACTAGCCTATAAGTAAAAAGTAGACAGTTTTAACTGGACCCCAGATTTGTCCCTTCATGTCTTATTATGCCTGGCTTGTTTTTGTTGGTTTCCTGCCCCAGGTCTGAAGTTCTGTCCTGAACTTCTCTGTAACAGCTGCTGCCTTACTCTCCAGTTCGTGTCTCAGTGATGGAAGCCTGCTGTTGCCTTGCCTTTCTAAATGTCACCTGCTTCTGAACGTACCCTACCCCCACTTCAGAAAGGCGAGGCAACAAATGTCGGGCCTGCAGACAGCTGTTCTGGCCTGGGTTGCCTTTAATATATGGAGATACTCTGAAAACCATGATCTGCCTGTGCCAAGAACCGTACCCCCAAGCCACTGTTTGCAGCTGACAGCCACCTTGTCCTGTTCTAACTACAGAGCAATTTAACTTTACATACATAAGTAAAAATGTCCAGAAGTCTCAGCAGTCAGGCAAGTGTAGGGTTTGCTGCAGCTACTGAAAGAAGATGACCTGTAGAGGAACAGCTCGCAGCTCTCAGAAGAAAACAATTGTAGGAAGTCTCAATAAATCAAATATGGAGGTGTTGCCCCCAAGTGGCACAAAGGAGATTAGAATCCAACTGTCACTTTTTATTAGTGGGACCCTGAAGGCTTTACAGAGGTGACATTTGGGGAAAAAAAACAAAACCCGTTATTAACAAAACACTGAATCAGTAAATTGGGGCTCTCATATCTATAATTATTTGATATTTGACAGAGCTAAAGTGCCTTGTCCGCGCCGTACCACCTGTACTCATGCTCTCACCCCCACGGGCTGGTCTGGAGGGGTTTGGTGAGCCTTTATTTTTATATACAAACCTGGGCCACTTTTCTTTTTCCTCCTTACGTAACTGTACTCTTCTGAGTCATGTCCTTTGACCTTTTTCCTCTGTGCTGTTTTGGGCAGTAAACTCACTTCTGAAAAACAGAGAACTAAAGTAGGAGGCAAAGAGTTGAGTTCTAGTTCAGCCACAGATGGGCTGAGTGACCTTAAGCAAGTCCTTTTACTTCTCTGGTTTCTTCGTCCATGCAACAGTGCTTGGCCACAGCTCCTGTAGCCTTGGCAGCCATGTCTTACACTGCGCTGGAAGTCCTTTACTCCCTTCTTTCCTTTACCTTTTTGGCCCAGAAATAAGTGTGTGGCCTAAAGGAAATCAGTTCATAAACTGGCCTAAAAAGTGGCAGCTTGATTCATCTTTCTCTTGGAAGAAGTTAGATCTAAGGAACTCAAAAGGATTTTTTCCCCCATTAACAGGATAGAAGCTAAAGGATCAACCTGTGGAAGCAGAGGCACCTTCATTCCTGACGGGATTCCAGGTCCCATAAGACTCAGCTGAAATTCTTTTCCATCCTTAGATGTCATTAAGATTTAATGGTATATCTATACAATAATTTTGCTTTACCTGAACATGAGTCTTGGCTGGATAACGGGACTGAGAGATGAAGTTTCCACATAGTTTCTAATAGTTTAGTGGGAGAAACAGGCTGCAACCCATCTCTGCCTCTCCCCACAACCAAAGAAACTGGTAGAAGAGAGAGGTAGCCTACCTACAGTTTTCTTCTGTATAGTTATCTCAGAGAAGTCTGTCAAATCTCAGAACTTCCACGGATGAGCTACAAGTTCCCATGATTAAGTCAGCAAAATTGTCCTAAGTATTACGTACCTCATGCTGACTATCACTATGGGCACCTTCAAAGTGCTCCCCTTGGGAAGCTATGCATCAATGCCGGTGCCTAGTCCACCCTTCAAGACAATTTTGGAATGGCCATTGTACATGGTAGCAAGGTGGCAAATTCAGGAACTTATTTGTATAGTTGTCTGTGAGGCAGTGCTTAGCCAGTAAACAAATAACTGGATTAAAACACCCTTACCACTCCCCTGATCAGGCCCTCAATGACTTTTCTTTTTACACAAAGATAAAAGAAATATTGAAAGCAAGAAATTTTGATGACATTCAGGACATTAAGGGTAATACAATGACAGCTCTGATGGATATTTCAGAAAGAGTTCCAAAATGGCTTAGAAGGGGGGACTAGGTGCTGGCCTTGGTGCACAGCTTCCCAAGGGGAATACTTCACAGGTGACTGTGGTGATATTCAGCAATGAGGTAGGTAGCACCTTTTTTAGGATGAATTTGCAAGCTTGTCAGTCCTCGTATGTGATACTGAGCAAACTACTGAACCTCTCTACACCTCAGCTGCTGTATCTGAAAAAAGGGAGTAATAATCATATTTATCTTAGAGCCTAAAATTGATCAAACATGTAAGCAAGATGCATTGATAATTAGGATGATTGGAATACAGGAGTTGAGAAAAACTTTCAATGGCATCAGCTGTTGGGAAACATAACCTTGGTGAGAGAAACAACACCAGAGATCCCATGATAGAATTTTGTATGACCAACAACTTATTCATTGGAAATAAGTTTTTTAATTAACATAAACAGCTGCTTGGTGGCAGTGGGTTTGGTTTTGGTTTGGTTTATGCATACAGACTTCTGTACATGGAACGACAGGAGTCAAGTTGACTGTATCTGTGAAAAAAGACAACGCAGAAGCTTAAGTCAGCATCAGTCAGAACAAGGCCGGGCTGACTGTGTAACAGACATTTAGTTGCTCGTATGCAAATTCAAGTTGAAACTGAACAAAACTAAAAAAAGTCCACAAGTGTCAAAGCAAGATGTTGAGTATATCCCACATGAATTTGGAGGCTACTTTAAGAACAGGTTTGATGCACTGCACACTAAATGATCAAAGACTCAACGATTCATGGGATGACATCAAGACATCATAGGTGGAAAAAGCAAACAATCATTAAAAAGAAAAAAAAGACTAACATGGATTTCAGGAGAGACTCCGAAACTTGCTCTTGAACAAAGTAGCTAAAGTGAAAGGAAGAAATAAGAAGTGAAGTGCCTAACAGCAGACTTCAAAGGACAGCTCAAGAAGACAAATATAACAAAATAGACAAAGACCTGGAGTTAGAAAACCAAAAGTGAAGAACATGCTTGACGTCACTCAGGTTGGGAGAACTGAAGAAACAACTGGAGCCTTGAGTTGCAATGGTGAATGATTCCATGGGCAAAACATTGAATAATACAGGAAACATCAAAAGAAGATGAAGGGAATAAGCAGAATCACTGTACCACAAAGAACTCAACAACACGCAACAATTTGGGAAGAGTCCATGATCAAGAACTAATGGTACTATAGGAAAAAGTTTAACCTGCACTGACAGGGAGGGGAAAAAAAAAAGAAAATCCCTTTGGTATTGAGTCAATTTCAACTCATAGTGTGACCCTATATCTAAAAATCAAAGCCTCTGTCATCAATTCGGTTCTAACTTATGGTGACCCTAATGGACAGAGTAAAAGTGCCTGTAATGGATTGAATTGCGTCTCCCTGAAAAATATGTGTAACCATGTGGCTGGGCCATGATACTCTGTATTTAAGATTGTCCTCTATTTTGTAATTTTCCTGTGTTATGCGTTAAAGGATTAGGGTGGGACTATAAATCCCTTGATAAGATTACCTGCCTGCTTGACTACAAAGGGAGTTTCCCTGGAGTATGGCTTGCCCCACCCTTAATCCTGTTGACCTACAAGAGATAAAAGGAAGAGAAACAAGCAGGGAACTGGGAACCTCACACCATCAAGAAAGCAGCACCAAGAGAAGAGGACGTCCTTCAGATCTGAGGTTCCTGAACCAAGATGCTCCTTGGACAAAGACTGATGCGTTGCTGGACTTTCCTCCAGAGCTGAAAAGGGAGAGAGCCTTCTCCCAGAGCAGACATCTCAAATTAGGACTTGTAGCCTACTGGACTGTGTAAGAATAAACTTTCCTTTGTCAAAGCCATCCACTCTGTGGTATTTCTGTTAGAGCAGCCCTAGCCGACTAAAACAGTGCCCCATAGGGTTTCCAAGGAGCAGCTTGGAATTCAAGAAGTGGATTCAAACTGTGGACCTTTTGGTTAGCAGCCAAGCTCTTAACTACTGTGACACCAGGGCTCCAACGACCCTCTAGAGCAGAGTAAAACTTCTCCATAGGGTTTCCAAAGAGAGTTGGTAGATTTGAACTGCTGACCATTTGGTTAGCAGCCAAGCTATTAACCACTGTACTGAAGGCACTGGCCAAATAGAAGACTTCAGAATTGACAGAAACCAATGGAGATGTCTTAACAAACGTAAGTGAAGCTAGAAGGGCTTACTCATCAGTGCCAAGAAATTTGAAAGACAGATACCTGGCCAGCCAACTGAAAGAGACACACATACATATTTGAGTCTACTCCAAAGAAAGTTGATCCAACGGCATGTTTAGTTATTGCACTATATCACTAATATCACATGCAAATAAAATGCTGAAGATAATTCAGAACTGACTGCAACAGCAATTGACAAGGAATGGCCAGAAATTCAAGCCATATTCAGAAGAGGAGTTGGAACAAGGAATATTGCATGGATCTTGGCTGAAAGCAGAGAATACCAGAAAGATGTTTACCTGTGCTTCACTGACTGTGCAAAAGCACACAGTTATGTGTACCACAACAAATTATGGATAACAGTGTGAGGAATAGGTAGGAACTCCAAAACATTTAATTGTGTGGATTTGGAACATGTAGGTAGACAAAGACGCAGTCAGTCATTGAACAGAACAGGGAGATAATGTACAGCTTGAAGTCAAGAAAAGTGTGTGTCAGGGTAGTACTCTTTTACCATATTTATTTATTCTGTATACTGAGCAAATGACCCTGGAAGCTGGACTACCTGAAGAAGACGCAGCACCAGAATTAGAAGAAGAGAGTCATTTAACAACCTGTTATACGCAGATGACAGAACTTTTCTTGCTGAAAGTGAAGAGGATTTGAAGCCCTTACTGATGAATATCAAAGACTACAGCCTTCAGCGTAGGTTACACCTCAACATAAAGAAAACAAGAATCCTCACAACTGTACCCGTAAGCAACATCATGACAAATGGAGAAAATACTGAATTGTAAAAGGTTTCATTTTACTTGGGTCCATAATCAAGGCCCCTGGAAGGAGTTGTCAAGAAATCAAATGATGTATTTCACTGTGTCAAATGATATTTTTCAACAAATCTGCTGAAAAGACTTCTTCAAAGTGCTAAAGAGCAAAGATACCACTTTGAGGACTAACATGCACCTGACCCAAGAAGCCGTGATGTTTTCAGTTACCTCATAAGCATATGAGAGCTGGACAATCAATAATGAAGACCAGAGAAAAATTAATATCTTTCAATTGATGTGAAGAAAATTGAATATACTATGTCCTGGCAGAAGACTGAACAAATCTCTCTCCAAAGAAGTCTAGCCAGAATGCTCCTTAGAAGGGAGCATGATGAGACTTCATCCGATGCAGTTGGGGTATGTTATCAGGAGGGACAAGTCCCTGGAGAGGGACAGCAGACTTGGTAATGTAGAGGGTCAGCAAAAAAGACGAGGACCCTCAGTGAGACGGATTGACACGCTGGTTGCAACAGTGTCCTCGAGCACAACAAGCATGAAAATGGTGCAGGTTTGGGAGTGTTTCCTTCTGCTGCACTCTGGGTCACTGTGAGTGGGAACTGACTCCGTGGCACCTAACAGCATCTTAAAGGATTGTTGTGAGAATTACATACTCATTTACTTTGCTGTACTGTTTAGCTCCTGCATTTTAAATGTGGATGCGTACCTGAGGGAAAGACAATTCTCCCTCACCTCTGTGCTACTCCAGCGTGTGCGTTGTGTGTGGTCGTCGGTCAAACGATATGGAAGGGACAGCAAGGGACGGTAACAAACAGAGCTTGCCTGAGCTCTCGCAGTAGGTCTGTGACAGAAGCAGAAAATTGTCTTTCTTTTTTTTTGGTTCCTGGCTTAGGTTCTTATTCATGTTGCCTGTATATGTGAGCGTACACATACGTGAATGTGCAGGTATCCATCCCTGCATATGTGAGGTGTGTGTGTGTGTTGATTTCAACTTCTAGAAAACAGCTGGAGGGGAACTGTTCTGAAACTTAGGAGGAGAGCTTCCCAGGGAGCAAGACAGACCCCCAAACAAATGAAGAAATGAATAAAACACAACTCAGTGCTGTCAAGTCGATTCCCACTCAGAGCAACCCTATGGGTCAGAGTACAGCTTTCAAGGAGTGCCTGCTGGATTCCGACTGCTGACAGTTTGGTTAGTAGCTGTAGCACTTAACCGCTACATCACTGGTGTTTGCAAGACGGGTCCAGTTATGATAAATTCCTGGCCTGGCAGCTTTTACTCTTTCTTATCTTGAGGTTAAAAACAAACATATAAATAATAGACACATAAAGTTCACAATAACCTGAGAACTACCTCACAGCATTTTTTAAAAGAGGAGAGAGAGAAGGGGGTGAAAAAGAGTTGAGCTTGCAGATCTATTTCAAGATGATTTAGCAGGTGAGGAGGAGTTGCTCCTATTGTTTTATGTCTCAGTCTGTTAGGTACTGTACAACGCGACAGATTCATTCTAATTTATACAGTTGTTCAGCAAAACTTTTGTGGGTTTTTAAATTGACTGTAATGTTTAGCAATTGGAATATAAATTTATTCAAGCCTCTTATTGGGTCGCCTCAATGGCGCATTACAAAGTATTTTATAGTGTATGATCTGCTTAAGTTTTACAGCTGGCTTCCAGCATTCTGCACTTTTTACAGCTCATGCTAGGAGTGGGGCTTCCTGTCCCTGCCTGCTTTTACTCTTCAAGGCTTCTCTCGGGGACCGGAGACAGGATCATTGGGTTACTGTAAGACATAACTGTCCCTCTTTCTGTTTAATCCCCCTTTTCCTGGATTCGTGCCAATTGTCAACACCATCTGAGACAGCCAGATTCTCTTTTGACCTAACCCCAACTGAGCATTTGCCAGCTTGTCTTGGCTATAATAATCAATGTGAAACTCAAGCTTCTTTCTACGGTAGTTTCTTCCATTATGACCAAACTTCTTGAAATAATAGACAATTGTAGCTAGTTTTCAATCTCTCATAAGCAGCTTTTTTCTTTGTCAGTTGTCTTCGACTCCCACCCCTTTACAGAAACTACATTCTCAAAGATCCTCAATGGTCTGAAGATGTCAAATCTAAGTAATTTTCATCATTTGCTCATTTTCCTGGGTGTCTGCATTGTGCTTGATGTTGAAATTTTTTCTTTCTTGAAACTATTTCTCTCTTTATTCAACGTGAGTGTGGTGAACCCTGCTTTCACTCATTTTTCTCTAGACTCCTTGCCTTCCCATACCCATCTGGGAAAAGCCCCATTCTCCCATTCTGTGAAGTGGTACGTACAGATCATATCTCAGGTGCTGTTTTAGTCAGCTAGTGCTGCTCCAACAGAAATACCATAGCTGGATGGCTTTAGCAAAGAAAAGTTTATTCTTACACAGACCAGTAGGTTGCCAGCCCAATTTCATGGTGTTTGCTCCAGCTCTGGAGGAAAGTCCTTGTGTTGCATCAGTCTTTGGTCAAGGAGCATTTCGGCACAGGAACCTCAGGTCTGAAGCACGTGCTTGTCTCCTAGTGCTGGTTTCTTGATGTTGTGAGATTCATAAATCACTGGTTGCTTCCCTTTCTTTGTATGTCTTGTAGGGTTTTCTCTGCATCCTATTTCCTCTCCTTCTTCCCCTGAACTCCCTTGTGTGTACGTTTCTTGTGCTTGCCACCACAATTCACTTTACACTAATGGATATACTAATAGTCCCCTGCTGGGCTGTAAGCTTCTTGAAGATTAGGACTATATTAATATTGTTTTGAAATTCTCGTGGTTCCTGGAACATTACAAATGTTTAATAAGTTAATTCACTGTCATGGATTGAGTTGTGTCCCCCTGAAAATATCTGTCCACTTGGCTAGGTCATGATTCCCAGTATTGTATGATTGTCTATATTTTATCTGATGTGATTTCCCTATGTGCTATAAATTCTACCACTATGATGTAATGAAGTAGATTAGTGGTAGTTACATTGATGAGATTTACAAGATTAGGTAGTGTCTTATGTGCCAGTCTCTTTTGAGACATAAAGATAGAAGTGAGCAGAGAGACATTGGGACCTCACATCACCAAGAATGAAGGGCCAGAGTGCTCATCGTTCGGGTGCAGGGTCCCTGTGCTGAGAAGCTTCTCAATTAGGGGAAGATCAATGACAAGGAGCTTCCTCCAGGGCTGAGAAGACAAAGCCTTCTCCTGCAGCCAATACTTGGAATTTGGACACGTAGCCTCATAGACTGTGAAAGAATGCATTTCTCTTTGTTGAAGCCATCCACCTGTGGTGTTTCTGTTAAAGCAGCACTATATATGATATCCACTTTCAGAATTATATTTTTGGATGGGAGGAAAGAGGTAATTTGAAAGCTGGAGGGGGAAGAAGTAAAGTGGAAGGCAGTGAGGCTGGAAAGATAAGAAAAGGCTGGGTGATGAGGGAAATTCAGTATTTATTAAAGGCAGATTACCCAAAGAGTTTTAATCAATGTGGGAATTTCAAATGTGGGAGCTGACATGATAAAATCAGCATTTAAAAATATTTTTCTGATGTGTGAAGACCTGAATGCAGAGGAGCAAGCATGAACAGAAAGGGTCTTCCAGTAAGAGTACTTCATCTTTGAACTTGAATAGAACAAGTTGTATAAATGATACAGGTTTAATTGTTCTAATATTTTGAAGTACATTTGATGATATCATCTGTGGGAAAAAACTTTTGGTAAATAGCTGCTGTGGCACCTTCCAAAAGGGGCCAAAATAATCAGTTATCATAGCCCAATATCTTTTGCCACTGACAGTCATAGCCTCTCTTTGTTCGTCTTGGAAAAAATAAAGGCCTATGACTCAGCCGGACCCAAATTCATACCGAATGGTAACTTTGGGGGATGAAGTGGTTGTTCTTGAATCCCTGTTGGCTTCTCATCACTCCAAATGTGACAGTTTTGTTTGTTAACAAAATCATTCATCCAAAAGTGAGTCTCTTTGCTGAAGATGATTTTTTGGTCAAAAGCAGTGTTAACTTGCAATTGCTCCAGAGCCCAGTAAGCAAATGTAGAGCATAACCTATGGTCATCAGACTTCAGTTCTTGAATTAAAACAGTTGTATAAGAGTCAAGTTTCAATTCCAGATGCAAAATCTGCCAAATTGTGGTTGATGAAAGGCCCAGTTCTTGTGTTCAGTGACAAATTGATTGGGATGGATAGTGTACACTCTGACAAACCGTGGCGATGTTTTCATTGGAACGTGCAGTCTGTGGATGCACAGGCGCTGTCTGATTGGTAACAGACCCCACTGTCTAAAATTATTTGATTAAATGTCAAACTGTTCTCTTGGTGGGACAATTATGTATGTGGTAAATTTTGTGTAACGCACAGAATGTTTGGTGAATGGCTTACCCACCCTGATAACAAACTTTCTATGCATTGTGGAATTGTATAACTTTGCATGACTATTTGTCAAGACTGATCAAAAAAAGGCGGTAAATATGGCCACTATAGCTTCACACAGATGGTCGCCGAGAGTTGTCAAAAATAGGACATTCTTACAGGAAGACCCTTTACCAGACGAAGATGGTGGCAGCTTTGATTGCCTGGGACAGTGGAGGAAAAGGGGAAGAGATCTGAAGGAAAAACAAGACATTGGATAGGAATCCCAGTTGATTAAGATGATTGCTAAATTTCTGACTTCAGTACCTACCTGGATGGGGTCCTCTGTTTTAAAATGAGAGCACGGAAGAGGTGGGTTCAGTAGTCTGGGTGTGACTGTAGATAGGGCTGTTGATTGTTGTTGGTAGTTGCTATCACAGTGATCCCGTGTGTAAGAGAATGAAATGCAATCTGATTCTGGGCCATCTTCACTGTAATTTGTATGTTTGAGCCCATTGTTGAGGCTGTTATGTCAGACTCTCTCACTAACAATTTTCTAACGGGCCCTCCACTTTACCACACACAGTTTTCCTGTCCAGGGGTTAGTCTGTCCCGATGACATCCAAAGTAAGTGATTTGAAATTGTGAACAGTATTCTGTGGTCCACAGGGTTTTCACTGGCTGATTTTTAGGTTGCCAAGTCTTAGTCTGGAAGCTCTGCTTAAACCTGTTCACCATAAGTGATCCAGCTCCTATAAGGCATAGCTTCCAGCGTGACAGTAATATGTAAACCCCTACAGTGCAACAAACTAACAGATGGGTGGTGTAGTAGGGAAAAGAGGAGTAACTGAGCGTGCGACGTGTTGGGTTTGAGGTGCCTATGCCACACTTGGAAACCCTGGTGGCATGGTGATTAAGTTCTAGGGCTGCTAACCCAAAAGCCAGCAGTTTGAATCCACCTTAGAAACCCTATGGGACAGTTCTACTCTGTCTGTAGTGTTGCTACAAGTTGGAATTGAATTGAGGGCAGTGGGGTAGGTTTTTTTGGTTTATGAGACACTCAGATGGAGGCATGACTGAGCAACTGAATGTGTGTAGGGACCTGAAACTCTGAAGCCCTGTGGATGTGGAGATGAAAACTGAATCTTTGGGAACAGACAAGATCACCAAAAATGGAGCAGAAGAGGACTTGAGATAGAACCTGGAAGAGTCTACCAGCTGCTAGGTGGGCAGAAAAAGTTACAGCAAGGCAAGGAGATGGAGGAATATTGAGCACAAGGATAAGCAGTGTTTCCAGAAGGTCACTTGTCTCAAAAGTTGCAGAGAGGTCAAGTAAGATCACTGAACAGTACCCACTGGCTTTAGCGCCACTCTATCAGTGGTATTGGTGACAGCACACTGGGTGGAATCTGATTGGAATAGATCAGGAAGTGAGTAGATAGTGAGGAAACTGAGACTTTTGAGTTGGTGAAAGTTCTGATGAGCTGTTCGGACATGAAGAGGAGGAGAACAGGGGCTTGTAGCTCAAGGGGTATGTGGGGCACGGCAGAAGTTTTGGTTTTGTTGACTTAGACACATTGGAGTATGTTTAAATACAGGAGTGTGAGGTATCAGAGAAGAAGGAGAAAAAGAAGATATACAAGGCTTGATAATTAAGTTCACAAACTCATTCTAGAAAAAGTGCTGCCTACCTCATTGCTGAATATCACTGTGGTCACCTTTGATGTACTCCTCTTGGGAAACTATACATCAACACCACTGCCTGATGTACTCTTCACAGCCATTTTGGAATTCTTTTTCTGGAATGGCCACCAAAGCTGTCATTATATGTGATCTGAAAATTAAGTTCCTGAACTCATCCTAGAAAAAATACTTGAAAATGTGGATTATGTGCTGGCATCTGTCCATAGCTTCCTAAGGAGAGTACTTCAAAGGCAACTGTAGTGATATTCAGCAGTGAGGCATGTAGCACTTTTTCTAGGATGAGTTCAGGAATTTAATTGTCAAACCTTGTACAAGCCGAGGATGATGATTACTGAAATCATCAGATTCTTGAGAAGGTGGGAAGATATGGCTTTCAGATACAGATTGAAATGCTGGTGTCTTAGTTATCTAATGCTGCTATAACAAAGAAATCTATTATCTCACAGTCTAGTTGGCTAGAAGTCTGAATCTGAATTCAGGGTACCAGCTCCAAGGGAAGGCTTTCTCTCTCTCTTGGTTCTGGGGAAAGATCCTTGTTATCAGTTTTTCCTGTGTCTAGGAGCTTATCTACACAGTGATCCCAGGTCCAAAGGAAGTGCTACTTTTCTTATTTCTTGGTGCCATGAGGTGCTCCCTGTCTTTCTGGTGGCTTCTCTCTTATATCTCAAAAGAAATTGACTTAAGATGCAAACACAATCTTGTAAATTGAATTCTGCCTGATTAACACAACTATGACTAATCCCACCTCATGAACATCATAGAGGCAACGTGATGGTTAAGATTATGTGTCACCTTGGTTGGGCCACTTGTATATAATATTGCAGTTGTTTCCCTATTGAGATTTTGTATGTGATCATCCCCATGACAGGATCTGCTATGAGTAGCCAGTTAGTTGAAAGGAAGTTACCTTGGGTTTGTGACCTATCCAAATATAGGCTGACTTTTTGGCAGGGCTAGGAACCTTTTGCTCATTCTGGATCCTGCAGCTGGCTCTTGTCCTTGACACATGAGCTAGTAGCTTGCCTGAAGTCTTGCCTGCCAATCTTCGGATTGACTGAACTTCGCAGCCTATTATTGAGAACACTGTTCTCTCAGCTGCTGGTCTTGGGTTCCCCGGTTGCTGCAGCTTCATCAGTCAGAAGAAGCCTTCATCCTGATCCATAGACTTGGGACATTCCAGCCTCCATAACTGTGTAACCCATTTTCATGACTAAATTCTCCCTCTCTCTCTCTCTTTATAGCTTTGCTGGTTCTATTTCTATAGAGAACCAGCCTAAGTTAGGTAGGATTTACAACACATGGAAAAATCACATGTGATAAAAAATAGTGGACAAATCATACAATATTAGTGGGAATGATGGCATAGCCAAGTTGACAGATATTTTTCAGGGGCACAATTCAATTCAGGACAGTCGGATTTATGTCCAAAGCAAGTTATGCCATAAAAAAGGCTTCATTTTCTCTGTGGAGTTAACGTACAGGTAAAGCACTGTTTGTTGTTAATAACAGTAATTACTACAGTATAGCAACTACCACTAGTAACTGTTACTATACTAAGTATTTATACTTGTCAACTGATTTAGTCCTCACAATGAGCCTATTGAATAGCTCCCATTACTACTTCTATGCTATAAAAGTTACATGACTTATCCAAGGTCAAAACTGATAAGTAGTAGAACCAAGATTTGAACCCTGAGCTGATTCCAACCTCTGCTATTATTACTTTGCTGTTGAAACAGCCAGTTCCCTTACAACTGCAATATGTATTTAATGTTGTTTTGGAAGTTTGTAGTATACTGAGAAAGACGTCTTCTTTAAATTTTAAAGTTAACTGAGCTGCACGCAGCTTTATATTCTAAAAATATTAGAAGTGGATGGAGATGCTCAGAGGGAAGGTCCTTCCCACACAACGTGTTCTGAGATGCGATAAGCAGGAACCATATTTTAGTATAAAATCCCTTATCTGCGTCTTGTCTGAACGGAAATACAAGCAAATGTTTACCAGTACTCTAACAGTAACGAAGCATGCAACACTAGGTTCCTTTCTCACCAAGGGCTGTTGGAACTTGTGTTGTTATCCTTCAATGCACACTCTGCCCTCTAGTGGCTAAATTCACCCACAACCCAAGGGGTATTCACTCAAATCTCTGCAGGGTCTCAATCTCTCGGTCTAAAGCTCATGAGTTCTTTCACATGAGTCTTTACAATTTTTTCGTTCAATTGTTTCTTGCCTACCTTACCATCATTTGTCTACCCAACTTGAGTGCCATTTCACAGCTGTAGAGTCTTGAATGAAGTCATGATCACTGACAGCCTGAGCCTGTGAGTATAGCATCAGCTTTGGAGGCAGAAAGACCTGGGCTCTGGATCCAGTGTAAGAATGTACCTGTGTAAACCATTAGTCCCTTATACTTACGAAATGGAGCTAGCATTACTTGCCTCAGAAGCAAACAGGCAAGTGCATATAAATTATCTGGCATATAGCATTTGTCCCCAAACTGCTGGTCCTTATCTCTCATTATCCTAATTCCTGCTTTCTGAGAAGATCTTTTTTGAACAAATGGGTTTACCTGTGTCAATTCCTATGGTAATCATCTATTTATTGTCCAGATCTCCCACTGGACAACAAGCTTGTGTGAAGGCAGAGACCATGTTTGTATCCCCACTGCCCCAAACAGAAGACATTAATAACTCTTTTGAGATGAATAAAAACTAAATATTAGGCTCTAACCCTTTTAAGACCCAATTATTTTCTGCTTTGAATTTTTTGACGATACTGTGCATTTTCACTGAAGAAGGCATGCTGATTTAAAAGACCAATTCAGAAATTTGTTACAAGTTACAGGTTTTGATGCCCATCATCTGGGATCCTGTAAGTCCCAGTGGACCGTGGATGACATAAACCTTGCCAATAAATAATTTTCTTATTTTTATTTCTTGAAAATTTGCAAAGCATGAAGTAAAGCAAGAAGGCATCCTGCAATGACTGCCCATATATTTTATTCTTCTTAATCTTTTTATTTTCATGAATTTTTTTGAAATAAGATATCATACATTCTTCTTCATTGCAAGGGCAGTATTTATAGTCTGAATAAGGAAAGCCAAGTGATTTCTTTTTCCTTTTACATCAGGAAAATTACTACTATCATGCATTCTTCCTTACTCTATAAATAGCAATTACAGCCCAAATAAATAAAAGGAATTGGAATCTCAGAAAAATTATCACTAATAATGTGTTCTTCATTAAACAAAAGTAGTACTAACAGCTAAGATGCAGAAACAGTTGCCCTGCAACAGCACGGAACTGCTCACAGCACACACGCCACCTGTCACATGTGAAAGCAATGACCGGACCCTAAGATTGAAAGGAGGGTAAGAATAACTTATAAGATTTCCAGTCTCTTGAAAAGTACCATGGCAATGCATTCTTCCTTATTGGAAGGGTATTATTTGCCGTACAGAAGCTATAAAAGAAGGGAACTCATGATACCCAGACACAATAAAGGGCATAAAGTAGAAAAGGGATACTATTACTAAAAGAAAATGGGCAATAGCTTATTTTTGCAATAAGTACGTTCTCAGGAAAATGTAGTAACAGGGAAACACAGGGAGGAGGCTCATCTCAGAGAAGTAAACGCATAAAGTTTAGAAAAGCCACACATCTGGGAAGCACCTTCCTAGACAATGCTCAGTCTACACAGAACTGAGATTCCTACTCAGGAGTTTTGAATTCCGTGTGTTTCAAAAGACTCCCTCAACCTTGAGGCTTAATGCGTTAAAATCAGGCTGTGCCCTTTCCAAACAACTCCAAAAGCATAAACAATGGGTGGGACAGCTTCTGTTCTGTAGTCTTTAAAGGGGCTAAATTCAAGGATTCCCAGGTCATTTCTCAGGTACACAAAATTTTGAGAATGCTGCTAAAAGTTCCACTTACAGGAGTCAAACTATGGATAGAGTATAATTTGGACCTTTTCTTTGATCCTTATAATTTTCATCATATCTAGTGATTTTTTTAAATTATTTTTTTATTGTACTTCTGTGCTTTTTTTTAATTTTTATTTTTATTTAACATAACTGAGTGAAAATGTACATTCACATGTAAATTTACATGCCCCCCTATATGTAGCTTCCACTGCTCTCCCTGTCTGGTGACAGCACACTATTCCTCTCTGCTCCATACATGTCTCATCCTCCCAACAGTCTCCTTTCCCCTCCTCTCCGTCCACTCCCCTTCCTCCAGCCAGAGGTCAGCAAGATGATATCCTATAGATGTATAGAACCATAAAGTGCTTCCAATATATGGTTACTCTGCATTGCCAAGTCCAATCCATTCCTGTCCAAAGAGTGGACCTTTGTTATAATTTATGGGAGAGGGCAGCATCAGGGCAGGGGGCCATGCTCTCAGAGTAACCCCAAAACCGCTGGACCATCAATTGAGGTCTTTTAGTGGAGATCTCATGATGCACCTCTTTTTATTCTTGTGTTGGCAGTGAGGCTCCTCTCTGTGAGCTCCGTCGTGGCTATCACCGGTGGTGGCCAGGCACACTTCTGTGCTTTTTTAATCATACTTTTGACCTTAACTGAAAAATAGAGCTCATAACCTGCTTCCAGATAGTCTGTGAAAGCAGCTGGAACCTGTGCATATGGAACGGACACTGACTGAACGCGTGAGGCCCCAGGGAGTGTACTAGACTTGCAGGCAAGGGAATTATTACAGAAACCACAACTGGCATCTCACTTGCTTGTCGTATGACTGATGTACTTCCAAAGCAACTTTTTATTTTAAAAAAGATTTTTGTTCATTTTGAATTAGAAATGGTTTCGCTATCGCAAACCTAAGTGAAGTTCATGCTGCCTGCCACAAACAGCCGATCTTTGAGACAGGGGTGAGATGAGAAAGAAGCAAGACGTTTATTAGGTCCAAGTAGGCAAGGAGAGAGCAGGGATAGATTCCTCCAAACTTGGCCTCCCCAAAATGGAGACTAGCTGGAGGATTTATAGAAAAAGGGAATAAGGTTTTATGAGTCCTAAGAATTTGCTGAAGGTTAATTTTTCTTTAAGTGGCCATGGTGGTCTCTTCTTAGATGTACTGATATCTTCATTGGTATCTTGGGCCTGGAGTTGGTCTGGCCATCATGTAAGTTCCCAGGCACAAGGCAGATTACTTTGTTTTTCTTCAGTGATTCTTAGATTATTATCACTTGTTTTTCCATAGTCCTAAAGAGAGCATAGATTAGTACTCAGCCTTGAGAGAAACTGAAGAAGAGAAGGGACTCCTGCCTGGAGACCCAATTACGAAACAAAATGGTACAGATTATGCTCAAGATGTGGTCACTCTACCTGTTCCAGTCCCTGCTATCTTCTTTCCTTTCCTTGATCCAGTGTGTCTTCAGAATTTCCAAATGATCTCAAGGAGTTGATGACTCAGTGTAATTACAGGAAGCCTGTTGCTATGATGTTCCTAATTGCTTCTCCCGACTTTCCTGGGACATCAGTCTGTACAAATGCAGAAGCAAGTGTTCTGGCTTTTCTCTGGGCTTGAGTAGCCAGCACACATGCTAATGAATTTTATCCCTAAAGAAAACTACTTACAAGACCCCAGGCTAAGGGAAGATGCCTCAACCACAGAAACATTTCCATGCTTAAGGTTCAAAAGTTTTTAATCGGAAAAAAAAAAAAATTGGCCCTCTCACAAATTAAATCAAAATCACATTGCTTCTCTGATCACAATAATCTAGGTGAAACAGGAATATAAAGTTGAGCGTTAATTCTGCTGGATGCTGCTTGCTACCAGAGAAAGGGAGTTATGGTACCAGCAGCAGGAATAGTGAGTATTTATTATGCATCAGGCTTTATTTATAGAAATTACGTTACAGATTTTACATTCATTCTGATCATCACAAAGCAGCTGTGATGTGAGTACCGTTTTTACCATCCCCATTTTACAAAGGAGAAATAGGCCTACAGTACATAAGCACTGCCTTTGAGTTGGTACTGATTCCTAGCAACCCTATAGGACAGAGTATAAGTGCTCGATAGTTTCCAAGGAGCACCTGGTGGATTCGAACCACAGACCTTTTGGTTAGCAGCCAACACTTAACCACTATGCTGCTAGGGTTTCCTGCAGTACACAAGTAACTTAATAAAGGGCATGCAGTCAGTAAGTAGTAGAATTAATATCCCAAACCAGACCCATTAGATTTCAAAACCTGTATGTTTAAAAACTGGTCAACGCTCAAGGGCAACCTACGTTTTCAGTTACATTCTAGGGCTGTGTTGATGGTATGCCAACTGTGTGACTCTGGAATCCATGGAAACTCCTGTTTCAACAAGGTAGCCTTTATAATACAATCAATACCTCCCTTTAGCTGAATGTGTTCGGTGTAGATTTCTCCCACCCAAAGCCAGATTCAGTCTTGTTTGGAAGATTTAGCTTTAGAGTACAGAAATTCAGTTCATTTTGTCTGTCTTCTTTCAGAGGTCCCGCTGTGTTTCTTCTCTTGTTTTCCTTTCTCTCTCTTCCCTTGTAAAGGGTCTTCTCTTGAGTCTCGCCCAGTGATTTGGCACCACTTACTAATTATGAAAAGGCCTTCTCCTTTTAGAAAATAAATCCATTAGGGACTACAGAGAGCACTGGAGGCCAGCCCAGGGAGGGATGGCAGAAGGACTGGGGGATGAGTAGAAGTGGCCGCTGAACACGTCCAGCAAAGCCGGAGGGATGCAGAAAAGGAGCCGGTACTACCAGGCGGGGGAGCCATAGGAGGGGTAGGTGTGTGGACAAGTGCCAAGACAGTGGGTGCAGAAACAACACAGTGTTTCTGTAAAAACACCCATGCTCACATTAACCTCAAACCACTTTACTGCTAAAAAGGCGTCCAGAAGGTAGATCCTGCCTTGTGAGGAATGTGGGCGTGAGGTCAGGAAGCTTGCTGATTTGGGTTGCAGGTGGCTTGGTAAAACCACGGACGGGAGGAGATAGGTAGCTGGCTTTTCTTTGACACACCAGTCAATATCAGTTTGATGGTGAACCCATGTTTGCATGAGTAGGGAGCTCAGCCTCTTTTGTCGTCTTTCCTCTGGTGAAAACTCCTTTTGCCTTTTAACAGAAAATCTCCTTGTATCGGGTAACGTTCTGTAGGGTCACTTCATGTACTCTATGGAGATTTTGACTTGATTGTCACTGTTGTATCTCTTTAGTCTTCTTACCTGAGAGAGCAATGGAAGGAATAAAACATTTGTTTTGAATGATTTTCTCTCCAGTGAAAGAAAAATTCTATTACAATGAAACCATCGTAGTAAATCAAAATATACAAAAGGGTACAAAGAGAAATCTTGAAGTAGGAAGAATTCAGAAATAAATGACCCTTAGTAACCCATGCCCTGGTATAATCCCCTTTGCCTGAGTGTGGCTGGGATCTGTAATTTGCTTCTAACCAGAAGATATGACCAAATGAGTGTGTGACATCAAATGACAAAGGTAAAAGCATTTTTTGAGGTATAATTAAGGCCCCTGCTTGGTTGACTAATCAAAAGAGATTATCCTGGATGGGCCTGACCTAATTGAGTGAGTCTTTTAAAAGAGGGCCTAGAGACAGAAGAAAATCAAAGAGATTCTGGCCTTGAAGAAGAAAACTTCCTTGTTGTGGAGAGGTCCACTGGGCAGGAGAATGCGGCGGAGCGGGGACAGGTGAATCCACAAGCTGAAGCTTCGTCCTTGTCTTAGTCACCGAGTGCTGCTTTAACAAGAACCCCACAAGGGGATGGCCTTAACAAGGGAAATTTCCTTTTGTCACCATCCAGCAGGTTAACAGTCCAAACTCAGGGCGTGTCCGCTCCAGGGGAAGGCTGTCTGCTGGCTCTGGAGGAAGGTCCTCCATGTTGTTCCTTTGTCCTGGGAGCTTCTGGTGCCAGGGAGCCTGGGTCCTTCCCAAAGAACACGCTCTGCTCCCATCAGTGCTTCTGCGCAGTATGAGGGCCCCACTGTCCACTTGCCCCACTCTCTCAACCCTCAAAGACTATTTTCTTCTATTTTTAAACTTTTCCTTGAGCACTTATAATAGTGGCCTTAATAATGTTTGTCCTTTTGTGACTAATTTCACTCAACATAATGCTTTCTAGATTTGTCAATGTTCTGTTTCCCAAATTCATCATTGTTCTTTCTCATTGCATAACATTCTATTGTGTGAATATACCATAGTTTGTTTATCCATTCATCTTTTGATGGGCACCTAGGTTGATATTTGGTTTTTTTTTTTCTTCTTCTTCTTTCTATTGTATACAGTGCTGCAATGAATATTGTTTTGTGTGTGTTTATTTGTGTGACACCTCTTCTCTGGGATATATTCCACTAAGTGGGGTAGCTGGGTTATATGATATTTCTGGTTTTTTTAAACTGTGGTTAAGTGATAGTTTTGTTCAAATGGTTATCTATTGGTCTGTGTACGAATTCATCCTGAGCACAGTTAAGTGTTCTGGAATTCATAAAACAAAGCAATACTTTTCTAACAGTTTTGTGAAATTATAGTATGTCCATTCCCATGTACGTTCTGCAAAACTCTTCTTCAGTCTTCTAAGCTGTCTCAGGAGTGGTATTGCGGACAAACAGCACCCAGACACTCAGTTCTGGGATGGATGGTTGCCTCCGATATGTAAATCACCCAGCAGTTTGTAAATGACTCTCAGGTCTGTAGTTTTTCCCTCCATGGCCTTCATAGATTCTGCCTGAGAGTTAAAAACTTCTCATGCTTTGCTTTTTTAAAGCTCATTTTCTTTGCATCTTCAAGTGCCTTGAAAACATGATTTAGTAGTTCGACTACCTACCACCCATCTGTCAGTTTGTTGTAGTGGCTTGGGTGTTGCTCTGATGCTGAAATCCGTACCACTAGTATTTTGAATACCAGCAGGGTCACCCATGGTGGATGGGTTTAAACAGACCTTCCAGACTAAGACTATAAGGAAACGCTTGGAAATCCACTCTGAAATGAGGCAATCAGTGAAAACCTTATGGATCACAACAGACTATTGTCCAATATAATGCTAGAAAATGCACCTCCTAGATTGCAAGGCACTACATAACGGCCACAACAGTGGACTCAAACATACCTGCAATCACAAACAGTCATAAGGTATGGCAACAGTTTGTTGTGTTATACATACTGCCACTATGAGTTGAAGCTGACTTGATGGAAACTAGCTACAACAACAGTTAAAATTATAGAATTTAGACTCAAAGAATGTGACTGTCAAGACACAGCACTGAATTGGCTCCGTGTCTGATTGGATTACAGTGTACTGTAGTGTTGCTCTTCTCAGTAGATAGTATCCTCATCTTGGCGTTATCAGGTTCAGCACTGTACACTGCAGCGATTGCTGAGTGAAAGTGATGTCTTTATTTCATGAAGAAAGAAAATGTGAGCTGATACGGATTCAGTTGCCCACCCAAGGTCCCATAGCTTGTTAGTAGTAGACCTGGTTTTGGAACATCTGTCTTCTGAATTTTTTTTGCCTTTTCATTCCATGTCCCAGTCATGTCACCAGGCCTGGCATGCTCCTGAGAAGGCAGAGGCAGAAAGGACACTGTGTCCTGCCCAAGGACTCCAGCATGTCAGCATCATTATCTAAATTCCGTCCCTGTCCACGCTGGCTTCCACCGGGCAGCTTTTAGCTCTCTGTGTGTGCAGTACATACTTTTCCTGATGGCCTCGCTACCCGATTCCCTCCAGTGCAGTTCTCAGCTTCACACTTCATGAATTTTATTTGCAATCAATAAATAAACCTATTATCAAGGCTTTGTATTCTTATCATATATTGTAATTTGTCATAAGCCATTTCATGCTGGGGTCCGGTTCATTCAGCATATCCCACTCATCTTTATTTCTGAGTCAGTGACTGAGACACACAAACTACAAGTGCAAGTCCAAGAATTCAGCTTTTACTCAATAACAAAATGTCTAAAGATAAAAAATTGTATTTAGACATTATTACATTTGAGATTAGTGCTGGGAGAGAGAAAAGTCATTACCTTGTCAGGCTCTCTGTGCTTATTCGAAGCGACGAAGTGTTGTGTTTTTCCATTCAAATGTGATGGAACTGACAGAAAAGGGGCTTTTTATTAAGGTGTGTTTTCAAAATGCTTGTCTTTTCTTGATCCCTGCCGGTCTCGTGGGAGCATCTGATTTGAGCATACTTCTGGGTAGGCAAATAAGTTTGGATTACACTTACATTTCAAAGTATACTCTGGGAGGGGAAAATAATTTCTCATTGCTATCTAATCAATTCTGACTCATGGCGCCCTTATGGACAGAGAAGAACTGCCCTATAGTGTTTCCAAAGAGTGGCTGGTGGATCCAAAAAAACAACTGTAGCTGTTAACAACTGTAGCACCAGGGCTCCAGATAAATAATACTGTGTCTCTGATTAGAAGAACTACATCGTGGCTACCATCACAACCTTTAAGAGTAACAGCTACCTCTTGATAGATTATCAGGTTGGAGAAGTAAACGCTTTCTAATAGATTATGTATAGTCAAGGATGTTTAGTTGAAGGGCTAACAACTGGGATTCTAAATTGTAGTCGTCCTTTTAGACAGTCCTTAGACAAGTGGTACTGAACTCTTAAGGCGTTGCTTCCCAACCCTGCAGCACTGCTCAAGTTACTTAGCTATAACGGTAGTACTTACACCTGGTAGTAAACTGACGTTCTTGGCTGGAAGCCTCAAGGATGAATGTTGCAATACTGTGGGACCAATTCATAGCACTCTGGTTGTCCTTTTAGAAGGAATGATTGTGGAGGCTTCCTGTTCTTAGCTTTTTCTGAGTTTTGTTAATCATTGAGGCAGCACTGGTGGTGTAGTGGCTAAGATCTGTAGCTGCTAACCAAAATGTTGGCCGTTGGAATCCACCAGGCACTTTTTGGAAACTGTCTGCAGCAGTTCTACTCTATCCTACAGGGTCATTATGAGTTGGAATTGACTCAGTGGCAATGAGTATTAACCGCTGAAGAAGAAGCTCTCTTTGAATATTTTCTTTGTCTTTTTCACAGTTGTTGATTTTGTATTTGCTATTTGTTTTTGTTTTCTTTTGATGTGTAGGACTGTTAGCTTCCTTTGTGGTTACCCTAATGTTTAGATCTATTTTTCTAAGTTTAAAGTAATCTTTATTTCCTTATATTACTTTGACTTCTTCTCCGTATGAAAAATCTTTGATTACAGTTTTTAGTCATTCTTTCATTTTAATGTTGTCATCTTTTACATGATGATGTCTCTGTTTCCCTGTTTTCAGTATTTAGCTTTGATTTTATTTTTGTGATTTCCGTATTTGAGTTAACTGGCTGCTTTGTCTGTATTCTATTCTTGGATTGTTTTCTGATGTTACTGATTTTCTAACTGGACGACTCCCTTTAGTGTTTCTTATAACTTTGGTCTAGTGTTTTTGCAAATTCCCTAAATATCTGTTTACCTGGAAATGTCCTAATTTTGCCATCATATTTGAGAGAGAGTTCTGCTGGATATGTAATTTGTGGCTGGTAATTTTTTTTTCCTTTAGGCTTTTATGTATATCATCCCATTAGCTTCTTGCCTGCATGTTTTCTGCTGAATAGTCCAACTTTAGTCTCATTTACTCTCTGTTGTAGACGACTTTTTGTTTATCCCTAGTCACTCTTAAAATTCTCTCTTTGGTTTGGGCAGGTTTTACTATGATTTGTCTTGGCTGATTTTGTTTTGTATTTTGCCTTGTGTAGAATTTAATGAGCATCTTAGGTACCTATCTTATCAACTTTCATGATGTCTGGCAAGTTTTCTACTGTCAAATCTTCAATTAGCTCTGTATTTTCTGTTTTCGCTGTCTGTTCTGGTACTACAGTCACTCACAGATTATTCCTGTTGATAGAGTCCCACACAATTTTTAGTGTGTTTTCATTTTTTTAATTTGCTTTTCCTCAGATATTCTAGTGTAAAGTGCTTTACCTTCAAACTCTCTAATTCTGACTTCCATTATTTCAACTATCCTTGTATGACTTTCTATTGAATTGTCTAATTCTGAAATTCTGTTCACTTTTTCTCTCTGGATTTTTGCAGGTTGTTAAATTTGTCATTATGTTCTTCTCTGTTCTTCCTAATTTCCTCCATTGCTTTGTCTGTGTCTTACTTGGCTTGTTCTGTGTTTTGCCTGACTTCCTTCATGATCTTTTGATGAGTTCTGTATATTAATTATTTGTATTCTATATCAAAGAAGTCCAGGAAGTTCTTTTCATCCAGAATATTTCTTAATTCTTGGTTTTCGGAGCTTTGTGAAACCATTATAATTTTTTTTTCTTTTTTTTATGTGATTTGATATTGACTGTTGTCTCTGAACCATCATTGAGTTATTATATTTGTTTTATATTTGCTTACAGTGTCCTAGTTTCTTGTTGTGATAGGCTGCTCATATCAACTTGTTTGATTATCGGGGTCTCTGAAGCTCTAATGTCCTGTCACCAGGTTACTAGAGCTGTTATGAGGTATGTGAGCCCAGAAGTCCATTTATTTTTCTTGTATGGATTCAGCTTAGGTGTCCAGATCATTGGTGTCCAGATCATAATATAGTAGGCTCTTTCCTGCAACTGTAGACTGGCAAGAGTGGCTGGTGTGGGTACAGGTATCTGGCTGCAGTTGCGGGGGAGTGTCACACACTGAGCAAGGCAGGGGGCTGACAGCTACCCAGCCACCTCTGAGCATCTGTGAAGAAATACTGTCCCTGTTCCCTAAAGCACATAGTTGAGTGGGTTTGCAGCCTGACTACAGGTATCCAGTGCTGTTGACTGTGGGGACTGGCAGGTACTTCTTACTCTTGGACACCTGTCATGGGTGGCTAGGTGGCATGGGTAGAAACATCAGTCCTCAGGCCGCTGATGTGGGTAGGTGAAGACCTTGCTTAATAGCCACAACAGTGTCAAATGTCATGAACCTGCCTCTTCATCATACAGCCGAAACAGTTGAGGTTAGGCTTCAAGTATATACCCTGTTGTGCTGTGCTAATGAAGGCCTGCTCTGTTGAAATGGGCCCACACAGGTCTACACAAAGGTGAAATGCATTAAAAAATCCATGAATTCCTTATGCCTGTGCCTAAGCAAAGGAATTGTTACTGTCCTGAGTTTCTGCCATAGGGGAGCTAGCAGATTAGTTTTTCCTCTTTGTCAATTTGTTTGCTCTCCAAAGCTGGGAAAATGGCTCAGGGCATGTTACAGGTCCTTCTTTTGGCCCAGGAGATGCATTAGTCTCTGAAGCTGGCTCGGATCCAGTATAGAGTATGAAGGGAGCAGGTAAATGTGAGGGAGATTTTTCTCAGTGGGATAATTTTTGACCCACGTGGTGGAATAGATGCAGGTACTTTTGCCCATTGAGCACTTCTTTTGCGTCATTCTTGAGGTGTGAGTAGACTCTGTGCTGCTTTGTTTCTCCTGATGTGGAAAATGTGACCTGACTGCCACTGCTTGCCTCACCACGCTCATGCCAGTGGATCTGGCCTACAGGGTGCCAGTTCCCATTGGGTCAGGTCTGGCAGCTCCTAGCTGCTTCTGAACCGTCTCTCACTCCCCCTGCCACTCAGTCTGACATGTCTACTTTGACTTTGGTATTCAGGACTCTAAGATTGCAGCATATAAATGATTTACTTGTTTGTAGAGCTTTCCTTTTAGAGGACCACAGGAAGTGTCTGACTGCTCTGTCATCTTGGCCCTGCCCCCCAGGAGACTCTCTTGAAAGGCGTGCTGTGTGTCCCAGAGAACCTGTGTTGAAGCTACAGTGATGTGTGCAACTTTGTTGTGTAGTCCTTGAGAGGATACTCTGAGAAAATGCAAATCCAAACAGGGATCTGCCCCTTCCATCATTTGAATCTGTGGATCTCATGACCAAGTAGATGTACTGATGTTCACTGTTACTCATGTGGGAAACCCTGGTGATGTAGTGGTTAAGTACTGTGGCTGCTAACCAAAAGGTCTGTAGTTCGAATCCTCCAGGCTCTCCTTGGAAACTCTATGGGGCAGTTCACTCTGACCTACAGGATTGCTATGAGTCAGAATTGACTCAACAGCAGTGGGTTTGATTTGGTTTTGGTTGACTCATGTAGAGACAGCCCACCACATGAAATACATCAGGTACTGTGAACAAGTCAGAGTCCCTGGGTGGTGTAAATGTTTAACTGAAAAGTTGCCAGTTCAGATCCACCCAGAGGTATCAGAAGAAAGGTCTCGTGAACAGTTCTTGAAAAGCAAGCCTTTAAAAACACTATGGAGCTTAGTTCTACATGGGGTCTCCAGGAGTCAAAATTGATTCTGGCACCTTTGAATAAGTCCATGACTGTAGCAGAAAATCAGGATGAAGGGAAGTCTTAAAACAGTTTTGTCTGATGTATTCTATAATTCACATTTGAGAAATTACATGCCAGGTATTTGTGATATGATCTGTATGTTTTATCTTGCTTTATCTTCACAATACTGTGAACTATATTAGCCTTCCCCAGTTTAAGAGGGGGAAAACTGAGGCTTGGAGAAGTAACCAAGCTAGAAAGCAGTGCAGCTGGGATTAAGACCCAGTCTATTTCCAAAGTGCACTCACCATGTCTCTGCCAGCTAGATCCTGGCCCACCAGGTGAGGGATATCTGGGCTTGGTCCTGGGAAATGAAACGATGACTGTTGAAGTTAGGTGATTGCATTTGGAGTCACTTCTATGATTCTTTAAAATTTCCCTAGGGCATTAAATTCTAAAAAATGGAGTTATAATATTTATATCCTGCAAGTATATATATGTACTAGTTAAAGTTTCCTGAGTTTAATAGAAGGAAAAGAAATACACTCAAGAAACGTTGAACAAATGTTTTTCAAATGGCACAAAAGACATTATTTTCTAAAAGATTACTCTAAGTGTTGAATATGGTTAAGACAAATATTTGGCTGTATGTAGTAATAATGTTTAACTTTGTGAGTCCATTACAGACAACATCACTTGAATACCTACTTTTTCTTTGTTTTTCTACATCTCTGCATTTTTGTTAGTTATTATTATTGCCCAATTTACAACATCACTTCTGTATCCATAGTTTACATCGGATCTGACTCGATGGCACTTGGCTGGCTGTCATATTGAATGTATATTTTAATAACTTTGAGAGTCACCATGGGACCTTCTTAGTATGGCTTCTTTATTTTGATGTATCACTTAATAGGTTAGATTTCATAATCACGAATTTTTCTTTTTTTGATGAAGCTCCCTATAGATTCCTTGAGTTCTTTCATGTTTAAGAATTTTGGCTGTTGTTTGAGGATGGAATACTTTGATTCACAATTCCTTTCTATTAGAACATCATAGCGGTTGTTCCAGCGTCTTCTGGCATTGATGTTTGAAGCCAACTTGATTTTTTGTTGTTGTTGTTGTTTTTTCTCTTATGTGATTTTGATTTTGTTGTCCAGATGCTGAAGCATTCATTTTTTTGTCCTTTTAAATCCTTGAAGCTCAATAATGTAATCAGGATTTTTTTTTTTTTTTTTAGTCATGCATCCACAGCTATAATTTCTCATTTCAGGAGAATGCTGTTCTATCTTTGGGCATATTTTCTATTGGGGGCACAAGAGGCAATATACTTCAGGAATCCTGAATTGTATTTTTATGCCATCCATTTCTATTAGTTTCCCATTAACGCCTTTATTTTTGTCATTTTCTTCTACATTGACTGCATTTATTTATGTTTTTCTATGTCTGTAATGAATTTTTAGTGCTATCTAATCAGTTTCTTGGAAACCCTGGTGGTATAGTGGGTTAAGGGCTATGTCTGCTAACCAAAAGGTCGGCAGTTCAAATCCGCCAGGTGCTCCTTGGGAACTCCATGTGGCAGTTCTACTCTGACCTCTAGGGTCGTTGTAAGTTGGATCCAACTTGACAGCAGTGGGTTTGGCTTTGGGGTAATCAGTTCCTTATTGTTTCTAACTTTAACACTAGTTTTATAAGAATATTGCTTTGGTTCTCAGTTTTCTTTGAGCTAAAGTATCCTCTGCTAATCTACCATTTTATTTTGCAGCTCTTAGTTTTAAAACAGATGTTTTTATTCAGTTGCTTGATGGTGTGTTGCACTTATTTTTATTTTGCTGTAATGTGTACATAGGTTGCATGACTGTCTAGTTTTGTTGGTATTGCTTCTTGCTCATGTTTGGAGAGCTTTGCTTAGATTTTCTTTTTGCCCTGGTATAGTTTGAATGACTTCTTAACTCTACGCATAATATTTCAGACAAATTTGCCTTTCCTCTAAACTACGTCATAAGGCCAGCATTTCTGCTTTCCTATAATATGAAAATGGCAGGGTCTCAGGCTCAAGTTGGGGGAGAAAGGAAGAACGCTCCTCTGGGGATTGTGCCATTTTTGTTACACTCTCTGGGCTCTCTTCTGAGATTTTGTTATAAACTTACAGTACATGTCCTTGGGGCTGTGTGTAGCATCTTCTCTACAGAACATATTGCTCTTAGGACTCCCTTTGGCTCCAGCTTGCCCTGTCATTCATTTTTTCTGTCTCATACACCTCCTCTAGCAATAGTTTCTGTCAGAACAGGAAAAAATGTTGACTACTCAGTTTGCTTCTCAATATATCTGAGGGATTAGCAATAACACTGAGTATTTTGTAAAATCAACAGTATAAGCTCATGGGGGGAGAAGATAAGGTATTGTTTAGAAATAAATCTTTGCCGAGATTCTCCTCTTTGCTCCAGACTGTTCTGTTTTGAATCATACTAAGTTGGATTAAGACCTTTTTTATATTTGGTTTGTGTGGTGAAATTTTTTATGCCTTGTCTCTTACTATTTCTTCCCCCCTTCTCACTTTGTTAGGTGTTAGGAAAGAGGACTTCAGTAAGGACTTTCAACCTTCCCCAATTCCAGGTAAGTTTTTAATAACTCTGGAGAACTCAGTCTCACTTTGATTTGAGTGACATTTTAAGAAACTTGTATGAGAAGTTAGTTTTTCTTTATGGTGGAGCAGTATTACTTTATATGAATGTATCACATTTTGTTTATCCATTCATCTGTGGATGGACATTTGGGTTGTTTCCACCTTATCACTATTGTAAATCATGCTGCAATGAACATGGCTGTATGTTGTCTTCTTTTTCTTTCTTTTTCTATCAAATAAAAAATGAAAGTGTATATGCTCTGTGCTTACAATATTGGGTTAAGATGGGAGAAGTACACAAGTTGTGTTGAAATCCCATTAATATTGATCTTCTTACTAATGTGTATTGTCACCAGTTTCACCCAACTAAATTTCTAACAACTATCTAATCTAAACCCTCATCCCTCGCACTCCCACCCTGCCACCCTCCTACCCTGCCACCCTCCCATCCTCGTAGCCATCAAAGAGTCATTTCTGTTATGTATGAGTCTGCTTTGAAGTTTTTGTTGTAGGGGTGTCATATACTATTTGTCCTTCTGTCGCTGACTGGTTTCACTCAACACAATGTCCTCCAGTTAAGACCAAACTGAGAGATGTTTCCTGCTATCATCGTTGTTCTTTATCATTGTATAGTACTCCATTGAGTACATATACCAGATTTTACCTGCCTATTCTTCTGTTGTTGAGCATCTGGATTGATTCCATCTTTTTGCTATTGTGGACTGTGCTGCAATAAACATTTGTGTGCGTGTATCAGTTGGTGTGAATGGCCTTGATTCTGTAGGATATATTCCAAGCAGAGGAATTACTGGGTCACATGGTATATCTACATCCATTATTTTAAGGTAACATCAGATTGCTTTCCAAAGAGGTTGCACCATTCTGCAATCCTACCCACGCTGTAGGAGAGTTCCAATCTCTCCACAGCCTCTCCAGCATTTAGTGTTTTGCATTTTTTGGATCATGGCCAATCTTGTTGGGGTGAGATGGTATCTTATTGTCATTTTGATTTGAATTTATTCAATAATTAATGATCGTGAGCATGTCCGCATGTGTTTTTTGGCTGCCTGGATCTTCTCTTTAGAGAAGTGTCTATCCATCTCCTTTGCCCATCACTTTTTCTTATTGATATTTTGTAGTACCTTATAGATTATGGAGGCATCGGTCTGACATAGAGTTGCCAAATATTTTTTCCCATTCTGTAGGCAGTCTTTTAATTCTTTTGATGAAGTCTTTGGATGAGCAGATGTGTTTGATTCTTATTAATTTCCATTTATCTATTTTCTCTTCTGATGAATGTGTTTTGTTTGTCAGATTTTGAAGTCTGTCTATATTGCGTATTAAAATTTCCATTGTTGACCCTATTTTATCTTGGATGAGCTTTATCGTTTTAGCTTTTATATTTAGGTCTTTTATCCAATTTGAGTTGACTTTTGTATACGGTGTGAGATATGGGTCTTGTTTCAATTTTTTGCAGATGGATATCCAATTATGCCAGCACCATTTGTTAAAGAGACTGTTCTTACCCCAGTTTAAAATCTTAGGACCTTTGTCGAATATCAGCTGTTCATAGGAGGATGGTGGCATCTCTGGGGGTCTCTACTTTGTTCCATTGGTCTATATGTCTGTTTTTGTACCAGTACCAGGCTGTTTTGACAACTGATGCAGTGTAATAGGTTTTAAAGTCAGGTAGTGAGAGGGCTCCCAGTGTGCTCTTCTTTTTCAGTAGTGCTTTACTTATCTGGGGCTTCTTCCCTTTCCAAATAAAGCTGATAATTTGTCTCTCCATCTCATTAAAAAATGTCGCTGAAATTTGTATTGGGATTGCATTATATAAGTAGATTGCTTTGGGCAAAATAGACATTTTCACAGTATTGAGTCTTCCTATCCATGACCAGGGCAGATTACTCCACTTATGTAGGTCTCTCCTAGTTTCTTGTAGTAAGGTCTTGTAGTTTTCTCTGTAAAGATCTCTTATTTCTTTATGTGACATTTTGTTTACCCATTCTTCTGTGGATGGACATTTGGGTTGTTTCCACCTTATCGCTACTGTAAATCATGCTGCAATGAACAGGGCTGTATGTTGTCTTCTTCTGTCTGTGCTTTGAAGCCTCTTGGGTATATATCTGGGATTGTGATTACCAGGTTGTATGGTAGCTCTTTGTTTAGCTTTTTGAAGACCACCAAACTATTTTCCACAGCAGCTATGCTATTTTTGCATTCCTCCTAGTAGTGCATAAATATTCCAATACCTCTACATCCTTGCCAATATTTGTTGTTTTCTGTTTTAGCATCTTAGTCATCCTAGTGGGAGTAAAGTGGTATTTCGTTGTGGTTTTGATTTGCATTCCCACTAATGGCTAATGGGAAACTCTAGTGGTGTAGTGGTTAAGTGCTATGGGTGCTAACCAAAAGGTCAGCAGTTTGAATCCAGCAGGGTCTTCTTGGAAACAGGGCAGTTCTGCTCTGTCCTATGTGGTGACTATGAGTTGGAATCAACTTGACAGCAATGGTTTGGTTGGGTTATAATGACTCATGAAGCTGAGCATCTTTTCATGTGCTTATTGGCCATTCATATATCTTCTTTGGTGAAATGCTTAGTTAGGTCTTTTGCCCATGTTTTGGTTGATGTATCCTTTCCTTGTACATGTTCTGGGTATTGAACTTTATTCGATATGTGGTTCTCAAAGTTTTTTTCTCATTTGACATGCTGTGATTACCAGGACTTTATTGATAAAGTCCTTTGATGTACAGGAATATTTAATTTTGTTGAGACTCCATTTATTGACTGACTTCTTGCTTATGCCTTCAGTGTGATATCTAATAACCTGTTGTTGATGACTAGGTTCTGAAGCATTTCCACTGTGTTTTTCTTTTAAGAATTTTATAAGTGCCACAGCATGGTTAAACCCTGAAAACATTATACTGAGTGAAATTCATTGATCAAAAGGACAAATATTGCATGCTTTCTCTGATATGAAATATGTAGAAAAGACAACCGCAGAGAAATGAAAGTTTAATGGTGGTTTCCAGGAGTGGGTGTGGTAGGTTAAGGGGGTAATCATTGTCTAGATAGCACTGAGTTTTGGTTTATGGGAATGCGAATTTTGCAATTGAAATTGGTGATGATTGCACATGATTGATAAAATCAGTTTTCTTGAATTGCACGTGTAAGAAGCTGAATTGGCAAATGTGTTCTCTGTATTTTGGCAAATACAACAACAGAGTACAAGAAACTTGAAGACAAAGGAGTATTAAAACACCTGGTTACAGAAGTAAGTTATTTTAACTTATAAATACTGAATGGTGCTTATTTAAATATGCTTGGGAACATAATGTGCTGGAAAAAAAAAGTGAATTGTGAGGAATGGAAAAATTGTATTTTTATTTGACAAACTTAAGGAAATCTTGTTTAAAAAAAAAATCTGGATCTGTTTTCCCTTGAAGGAAAATTGACACAATGAGCAGATACTTTGGAATATCAAAGTAAAAGTGTGAATCATATATTGTTGACAATTTTGTGTCTCCCATAAAACAGTGACAAGGGTGGTTGGTTCTTGGAACGAAGAAGTAGTTAGAAGTAGTTAGATGACCCTGTGACAGTTATGCACTGTAAGATCAGTACAGATGGAGCAGAGCAGAAATGTTTGGGAAGAGACAGATTGGTGCTGAGGCTTGCAAGACTGTAACCTTTATATATGTATGTATGTACCAGTATATTTAAAGAAACAATACATGCAAACAGAAGACTTGGTCAGCTTGAGGAAGCACATGCAAAAAAGTAGAATCATCAATTTAGAGTCAGACTTCTGGAAATTCCAATCTTGAAGGTAGGAGTATCCCTATTATGAGTCTGATGTTAAAATCTGTATTTCATCTGAGTCTTCTTTTTCTGACTCCAGGTCTTTGGGGGCAATTTTCTGGTGCTGGTGAAGGTCTGCATCTGGAGACAGAACGCAGAAAAACACACAGATTTTAAATATTTCTAAGTTTTTCACACTGATTTCTCGTGGTAATGAGTGGCTTCTGATTATCATTTGGTTTTCCCTGACTACAGGGAGAAAAGGAGATTGTTATGCCAACCTGAATAATTCCAGTTTGTGTGACAGTTGTATTTCTCACTTTAAATCTCACTTTAAACCTGATGCCTTCTTCAGGTTTAATGTACATTTCAGTGTATGTGAGTCAGTACTCTAGTACCTGGTCACCCGTGGATATCAACAAGAGGCAGCCAGCCTTCTCTCTGATGACTCTGACTGTATTTCTATTAGTTTTACATGAAATACAGTTAAGTATTTGGTTAGTTCATCTGTATTAAAAGGTCTTAATACCAGATGAAATTTAAAATACCTGTGGATAAAATCTATGAGAAACCTCTTCTGAATTTTATTTGTCCGTGTTTCGTTGTTTTCAAGCAGGAATAGCAGTATGGGGAAAATGAGGCATGGGTAAGGTAACTTGCGAAGGGCATTTTGAACCTAAGGACTTATGTCTCAGTAGAAGCAAAAGGCCTCTGTGTGAAACAATGAGTTTATAACGGGTCTTTGGAGAAGACCAAAGGGTTACAGTGTTCTGCTGTTCATTTGCTCTGACATTTCAAACTTTTGTTCACCTTGTGTCCTGCTTGTCCCAGATCAACCTGGAAAGTGCAAATTTAGAGATGTCTCTGACACATTCTGGGAGTAGAATCCATCTAAATTTTTTGTATGTTTTCCCTTCAATATACTATGGTCATCAACATCAAAATTTTAAAGTTATTTCTCCTTTACAAAACATTTATCTCAGTTTTCATAGAAACAACATTCTTTTTTTATACTTATATTTCAATGTTTGTAAAATATTAAATAAAATGCATTGTTACAACAGCAAGGACAACAGGTTTGGATGAATTCTGCTGTCTCTTGGCAAAACAAACAAGAAACGTGTTCACAGCTGCAGGATAAACCAACAGTCCTAAGAATATGGAATGCTCTGGGGATCAGCCATCAAGAGTATCAGCAACTGTCAGGGGTCTGCTAGGCTGAGGTCAGGTAAGTGAACGTCTCCTCTGTGGGCCTTAGAGGTCACCTGGTCTAAGCTTCCTTCACTCTAGAAATAAGACAATTGGACCCTAGAGAGGTTAAGTGACCGCTGAAGGTCATAGAGCAAGACAGCTGTTACTGCTGCCTTCATTTCCTGACCCTTTGTCCAACCTTTGATATTCTTATGTGGTGATTCATTTTGAATATGCTTAATTTTTCTCAATACATAATTTAGGCCTGTTATTTGTATCAGTAGATAGACTTTGGGAAAAAAGATTTAAGGCACCTTGAGCTCATAGCTTTAATTTTCCAATGGTATTTATATCAAAACAAATTTGCTACCTTTTTTGAGGAATTGTTCTTCATAGTGAGGTACACTTTGCAGTGTGAAATCTACTAACACTTCGTTGTCCTGATAATGCTAGGGTCTTGGAAAACTTGAACTCCACTGACGCTCCCCCTGACCACAATATGGTGTGTACTGCTGGTTTTAATTCTCTATTTTAAACCACACAAGCCACTATTATTACTGTGTCATAGAGTCAATATTAATCTATATTCATCCACGTATTTACCCTTTCTCTTTTAATTCTTTACTTCTGAATTTCTATCTAAGCTTAATTTTTTTGTCCTTTCATAATGTATTTTAGTATTTTCTTAGTTCGGTGGTAATAATGAAAAGTGTTTCATTTGTCTGAAAATACCGGAATTTTGCTGTGTTTTTGCTGGGTGTGAGTTACAGGGTAGTAGTCATGTCCTTTCAATACTCTGAAGATATTCTACTTTTTTTTGTGTGTGTGTATCTGTTGGTAAATTGGTCTTACTATTTGTTTACTTGAAAGAGATATCTTCTTTTCCCCTCCCTCATCTAGTTGATCATAGTGTTTTTTTATTGCCTTGGGTTTTTGGCCGTTCTAGCACAATGTACCTAGGCTTAGTTTTATTTGAATTCATCGCACTTAGGATATGAATCTGCAGCTTGAAGTCTCTAAGTAGTTTGCAACGTTCTTAGTTATTAACTCTTCATGTTTTGCTTCTGATGCATTCTTTTGGTTCTTTCCCTCGGGATGTTGTATGTATGTTAGATCATGTCATTACCTCCCATGTGCCTCTTAGGATTGTCCCCCACTTTTTTCTATGCTTTTGTGTATTCATACTGTAGTAAAGATATTATCTTGTGCTTGGAAATGCTATGGGGCAGTTCTACTCTGTCCTATAAGGTTGCTGTGAGTTAGAATTGACTCATTAGCAGTAGGTTTAGTTTATTCTTTTACTTTTTTTTTTCTCCTGCTTTCCTTTCTTATCCACTCCTTAAATATACCTAATCTGCTCTTAAACCCATTCTTGAAGTAAGTTCAGCTTCTAAAGTTTTGGTTCCAAAAATTTTCCCTTTAATTCTTTATGTGATTTGCACATTTCCTTATTTCTCAGTTCCAAAGTCCAAACCAAACTCATTGCTACTGAGTGGATTTTGACTCATAGGGATCCTATAGGAAAGAGTAGAACTAACTCCCAGGTTTTCCAAGGACCATCTGGTAGATTCAAGCTGATGACTTTTTGGTTAGCATTCACATTCGTAACCGTTAAGCCAGCAGGGCTCTGTGGTTAGGCTAGGGGTCTAAGATATTTCCAAGAGCTCATTTGAAGTTAAACTTTAGGCGCTATAGAAGCTTATCTGTTTCATGTTATTAATTAAATAACTTTGTGATTCTAACTCAAGGCTTGAGGAATTCAGTGCTACCTTCACTCTGTGATAAACTCTGAGATCCAGTTTTTACGCGTTCCCTGAGTAGGCCTAAAACATCCTTCAACTTCTCAGCCTCACTTGCCTCTTCTCAAATACCAGGCACTATGTTTTACATTTCCGTTTTTTTCCCTTCAGTCTTGACTGTACAATTTGTTATTGTTTTGGTGTGAAGATGTTTAAAAACATTTTGTTTTGATTGTTTTTTCTACTTATAGTCATTGGGAAGGTTGGTACAATTCCTTTGTCTGCTGTTTACAGAAGCTGTGATTATCTTCTTCCATTGACCTGATGATTGTTTTCTTTGGAATGTTCTCAGTTGTTCATTTCTGAATTTATCATGAATTGCCTGCCTTCTATTTCCCTTTTCCTATTTTAGTTATTTGAGATAGATGTTTAATGTATTAATTTCAGTTATCCTTTTCTAATTCATATCCATTGTATACATATATATGTTTATTTATATATACTTACGTATTTCCCTGTAAGTCATGCTTTAGCTGAGTCCTTTAAGTTTTCATAGATAGTAACTTCATTATCCAGTTTTCTTCTAATTTTCTGTTTGTTCCTTCAAGGCATGTAATTTTCCAGTTATCTTTTTGTCGTTGATTTCTCACTTAATTGTCTTGTAATCAGAGAACATACTGAATCTGGACATTTTAATTTTTAAAATGCATTGAGTGTATGGAAAATTTTTATAAATGTTTTGTATGTATTTGAAAATAACAGAGTTATTCAGCTATTGGAAAAGGTATTCTATGTATGCACATTATTTATTAATCATATTGTTCAAATCATTTCTGTTCATGCTGCTTTGATTTTCTTTTCTCCTGCTTGTTCTACCGTTTTCTGAGAGGAGTATATTTAAATCTCCTAATGTGACTGTGGACTTGAGCTTGTGACTTTGAAAATTTTGGCTTTATAAATTTTTAGACTATTATATGGGAAAACAAAAGTGAAATTGTTATATTCTGATCCAACTTTCTTTTTGCTTGGTAATGTTCAATAAGATTGACTTGAAGTCACAGTCTGTTTTACAAGTTTTCTGAAAGAAAAAGGTGCTGAGGCTTTTAGAAATAATTCCATCTTCAAAACCATTTTCAACACCCCAGAACTCGTACCACAGTGGTTTAAATAAATCAAGTTTTGGAGCCAGAAGACCTGAGTTATTATCCTAGTTTCACCACTTATTAGTCAAGAGACCTCCAACAAGTCACTGAACTTCTCTGATTCTTTCTTAAGTTGTAAAATAGAGATAACACCAGCACTTACTGCTACAGACTCATGATCCATGAGTACACAATGAGAGAATGAATGTAAAATACTTGCCATAAACCAGAAACAAAGCTGTTTCTGGTTTGAGTGACTTCCCAACCCAGAACAGCCATGCTCCCTGGCGAATAGTAAGTGGTCATCTTATTGCAGTGACCTGCTGTTTTCTGGGATTATCCTCAAAGTCTTCGGTTTCTCACACCAAACATAGATACTTGACAATATCCCAAGCACCCAGGTGGGAGTGTAGCATGTGTGCAAAAAACTGGTAGCTGCTTAGTATCATCTGGGGTTCTCATTAGTGGTTCCTCTTCCAGTAAGAAGCTTTCCTGTGTCCCACTATGTCGGGTATCAGTAGGACCTTCTCTCTGTAATCTGATACTATGGGTTCACTTGAGCCATTTCCTAATTCTCCAGGTTCTCCACTTAGGAGGCTTTGGACCTTTTCTGTATTCTTTTTCTTTTTTCTGTGACTGTGTTTGGTGTTCTAGAACAATTGAGATGAAGTAAACTTCTGCAATACTCAGCTCTACCTCCCAGCAAGTGGAATCTAGGACTTATATGTATGGCCTGTGCAGTCAGAATTAGTTCTATTTTTGACTGTGAAGTACTCGACCTTTGTTCTGTGGTTCCTTCTCCTTCTGGGTACTTAGAGCTGGATAGAATTATCCCTAACATCTTGCTAAAGAGTTCAAGACCTCCTGGTATCCTTTCTATAATGCTGAAGCTTCTTGTGTCCACACATTTGAGTCCTCAAGTTTTCCCATGTTGGCACTAGAATGTATGGGTCCTTAGAGAGGTCATGCCAAACAAAGACAATTTATCTGCCGAGAAATGTGGTTAAGAGTGTAAGAAGTCCTTGATACATGCATAGAACATTATATGTCTGACTTTAGTGCCTGACAGTGTCCTCTATGACTATATCATTGTGGTTTCAGAGTCCAGGCTGTGAGGTAAATCAGTGCGGTGCATGTCAGGAAGACGCTGACAAGACAGATTCCACCAAGGCATGACTTTGCTTCAAGCCCCTTTGTTCAGCACCTGTTTAGTGATGAGTGATGGAAAGGGCTATATTTTTTTCAAAGAAAGATCATACAAGTTGGACACAAACAGAAGACTGTTTTTCAGGAATGAAGGCCTTTTTTTCCTTCATTGCCAAATTTCTGGAAAACGTAGTTGTCATATGCAGTCTGACAATTAAGTAAGTGAACTTAGTTATTCTAGGAACTATGTACCTCATTCTTGAATATCATATGATCGCTTTCTAAGTACCCCCCCTTAGGGAGGTATGCACTGATGCCAGCACCTAGTACGCCCTTCAGAACAATTTGGTACTCTTTCTGGAGTGGCCATTATACACACTCGCAAGGTGGCAAGTTCATGAATTTCATTGTACGGTCGTCTGTGAGGGACATTTTAGCCAGTGCACAAATAACTGTATTGGAACACCCTCCCTACTCACCTGATCTGGTCCCCAATGTCTTGTTGGTTTATCCAAAGATAAAGGAAATATTGAAAGGATATTTAGATGACGTTCAGGACATCAAGGGTAACATGGTGACACCTCTGATGGCCGTTGCAGAAAAAGAGTTCCAAAATTGCTTTGAAGGGTAGACTAGGTGCCAGTGTCAGTGCACAGCTTCCCAAGGAGAGCACTTCGAAGGTGACCATAGTGATAGTCAGCAGTGAGCCGTGTAACCCTTGTTCTAGGTTGAATTTGTAAACGTAGTTGGCAGTCCTCGTATGCTGTCTCTGTTCCCCATGTCCTTTAGGGCCTTCAATTCTTATCTAACTTTTGTGTAGCATTTGATAATTATTGATTATTTTGACCTTCTTGAAGCTCTTCCCATCATTGATATCTGTGAAGCCACTTCCCTTTACCACTTTCCTTATGGCCTGTTAGTTTAGTTTCCTTCATGAGTTCCTATCCCTCTCATCATGTCTTATGACATTCTGTCCTTCTCCATCCTTGGCCCTTTTTTCCCTGAGCAACATCACTTTTTCTTGTGACTCCTCCTACTTTCTAAATTCTGATATCCTCAGTACTATAGTTTCAAAACAGATTTCTCTCCACAGACCTAGAACTATTTTTCTAAGTGCTTACTGAACACTTCTATCTGTACTTCCAGAAATCCATTGTTGTTGAGTCAATTTCGACTCGTAGCAACCCTGTAGGACAGAGTGTAACTGTTCCACAGAGTTTCGAAAAAGTGCCTGGTAGATTTGGACTGCTGATCTTGTGGTTAGCAGACATAGCACTTAACCACTGCACCACCAGGATTTCTGCATTTCCATAAGCACTTAAAATTTAATGTGGTTAACATGGAGTTCTTAACTCTTTTATTCCTTTCTGTTGCATTCTCTATGTGTCTTGGTCAGTAACACCTACATATCCAAGTCAGAAACCTGGGAGTCAACTTTTATTCTTTATCACCTCTTCAGATATCCAGCCAATCACCAAGACCTCTTTCTTGAGTCTCTCATATCCATCCATCCCTTTCCTTCTACCCCTATTGCTATCCTTGCTAAAGCTCTTATCCTTTATCACATGGGACATTAATGTAAGGCAGCCACCTACTAAGTTCCTCTATTTAAGCAGGCCACCCTTCAAAATGCAAACTCGCCTGGCAAAAAATGGACCATGTCACTCCTCTGAATGGAATCCTTTGAACTTCACATTCTTACAGGATGCCCTTCAAACTCATTAGAATACCATTCAGAATAGACCCCTTGTTCCCCTGGTTCCTTTGTATAAACAAAAAAAAGAAAGCTTTTCTGGGTATGTGCAGCCCAGAGGACCCAGAGGGAGGGCTCGGTGAGTGGAATTGCCTTTATAAGAACCAGGTGCCCTTTCTGTTGGGAGGATACAGTCCTGTACTAGGGCTAGCAGAGCTTTGACTGGGTTCCTCTAACTCATCAACGGGGCTTTACTCATATCTGCATCCACCTTTAGGTGTGGTTATCACTCTAGCATACTGAACTATTCGCAAGCTCTCTCCTGCCTCTGGAAATCCTGAAGGTGGAGTGGTTAAGTGCTACAGCTGCTAAGCAAAAAGTCAGCAGTTTGAATGTACCAGGTGTTTCCTTGGAAATTCTATGGGGCAGCATCCTGTCCTGCAAGGTAGGCATTGAGTCGACAGCAGTGGCTTTTGTTTGTTTGTTTTGGGCTCTCCTGTCCCACATCTTTTGCATCATTCTTCCTCTTGCTCCTGAGGTTAACCCCTATTTGTCTTCCAAGCCCCAGCTTAAGCATTGCCTGCTCCTGGGGAGGCTTACCCTTGTGGCCCAAATTATCTGCCATCTCTCAGTGCACCCAGTCTACATAACACTCAGTCCATATTTCCGTTCTGTTAGTTGTCATAAAGATAACTTTCACGTTTGTAAAATGTCCTAGCCAAGCCAGCCAAGTGCCATTGATTTGGATCTGACTCATGGCGACATCCTAAGGGCAGCAAATAATGCTTTGTTCATCTTTATATTTCTGACGTGGCCCAGGATAGAAGTGCACTAAGTTAATTGTAGAGCATTGCCTGAAATGAAGCCAAATTTCAGATTCTAGGTTTAGACACAGCTATAGGGCTTATACTTACTAGAACAAAATAAAATATTAGTCCTATTTAGTGATGCAAAATCATTACCAAATACTCCAGAAAGAAATTGTCATTTTTTATTTATGAGCAATGATGTGAATAGGAAGAGGGCAAATGCTGGCAGCAGGCAGGGGAAGCACTGGTGTTTCGAAAAGCATATCAGGGGCTTAAGGCAAAACTTAAGGGGAGCAGCCATAGGAGATAGCTATACTGCAAGGGTGCAGAAGTGCTTTGAACAAACTTAAATTCAGCTTAGGAGCACAAAAGGGAGCTTCTGCTTAAAACCTACTTCTGCATTCGACTGCATGTGTGACCTCTGGGCACGTCATTAACCTCTGTGTCTTAGTTTCCACATCTGTGAAGTGGAGATAATAGTGCTACCTTACTTCAAAGAATTATAGATTAATCAATGTCAATGGAAAAATGTCCCTAACTTGGACAACTCTATGTAAATTGTCAGAGTAGCACGGGGGGATGTCAGGTGTAAATACTAGGAGGAGAAAAAACTCATCAGAGTTTCCTTCAATTTCATTTAAAATGGACAAAATGAAAAATAATTGCAGGTGCTCCCATCCTAGAAAAACCTATTAAGGAAATAGTAGGTATAGTTTTATTTCGGAAAGATGTCCTTGTAATGATTAGCAGTCTTTTCATTTACTTTTTATGTGATTCCAAAGCAGTGTGTCTGCTGAGGTTTGTATACTCCAGGTGTATGGAAATTAGAGGCCTCTTGAATTAATCAACACGAACCTACAAAAGCTGCTCATCCGGGAGGCCTCTGCCCAGTGTAGACGATTGCCTTTCCCTGGGGTGGGTTATAGCACACAGCGCTTATATGAGCACCTTGATTTCTTGCCTTTCTCTTCGCACTGCTGGCTTGCCTCCACGAGGGAGGCATCCCCGCCAGCCCCGCGGGACAGGTCAGGATGGGGAGTAACACAGGGCCCACTTGTGGTGCTTCGCAGTTCCACTAGAGGATCTGGTTTGGAAAGGAGGTAAAACTGTTAGCTTTGTGCCCTTTGCAAATTATTTAATGTGATTTAAAAATTAAAATTTAAAAAATCATGGTCATGACCTCCCTAGCTAAAAAGGGTTGAATTCCTGAAAGGACCTCAGGTTTGCTTGGCTGACTTGAGAGCCTCATTGTGCTGAGCATGGCGGTGGGCAGAGAAGGGATTAAGGGTAGATTAAGCTGCTCCTTAGGAGAACGATGGAACTGACTTCCAGGGAGCTGTTATGGTGCTGGTGGGGAGAAGGCAGGAGAAGGCAGGCCAAATGCAAGACAGACAAGGGGGGCAGGGAGCTGGACGTGGGGAGAGGGGAGAGTGATGTCATCAGTGACAGTATTTTTGTGTATGGGCCAAGAATGGAGAAGAAGAGAGATCTGACCACCTTCTGAAGACAGTGATGTATTTATGGTAAGAGAATGCCTTGAATGGAATATTCAGAAGATTTACTGGGCCGTGTGCTAGGGCCTTGTGCTAGGAGTTGTGTATGTCTCTCTTCCTCCCCCTCGTGTCATTCTCCCTTTTAAAAATAAGTTTATATTATGTAGTTAGATTGGGCTTATGGCAAAGTGGTTTACAGTAGTCCAGGTACAGTCAAGAAACATAAGGACTGAAAAATAGGGGCAGTAAAGAGGGAAGGTAATGTTTGAGATCAAGTAACACAGTGCGCTTGGCACCTTGAGCTGCCCTGCTTGTTGGGTGGGTGGTGGTGTTTGGGGTCTGATCAGTTAGGGTCCCACTCCTCGAAGACTGCTGGTACTTCGAGGTGCTTGTGACTAAGCACTGCCCCTACCTTTTCTTGGACACATTTTGATGCCAAGGAAGAGAGAAGCTGATTTCTCCTCAGGTCATAGATAGCCAAGGGCCTTTCTCAAGAATGAGATAGTACTTACAAAAAAAAGACCCAAGAAAACAAAAATCACTTGTCATTGAGTTGACTTACACAGAGTAAGCTCGTGTGTGTGTCAGAATACAACTGTAAACCCTGTTGCTGTTGATTCTGACTCCTAGTAACTCCAAAGGACAGAGTAGAACTACCCCATAGGGTTTCCAAGGAACAACTGGTGGGTCTGGACTGCTGACACTTGAGTTAGCAACTGAAGACTCAACCACTCAGCCACTAGAGTTTCCAGGGGAACGATGGGAAACTGGAATATTTCACATGCTTGGGGCTAGTTTCTCCTTTTGAGGAGTTTAGATATGCTGTCTGCTGACCATCTGGAATTACACAGCACTGCCTGCATAGCTTGCCAGTTAGGAAAGAGGCAGTAGGAGAGCTCCCTTAAACAGGAAGTGAATGGCAAGTGTTGCCCTGCCGCACAATCATTTCTCTTTGGGGGTCCTCTATGTTGCTTTGCTGGTCATCTGTTTTTCTTGTGAGTTGAAGAATAAACATGTTATGCAAGGAGTAGGCCGGTAACCTTAACTGTAGTAGCTTCACTGGGGGTATTTTCTGCATGGTTATTTTGGAGAAAGTAATACTCTTATAGTCAAGTGGCTGAGATCAGACCCAAGCCTCCTGGGCAGCTCTATTATCGATTTTTATATGTGCACCAGTAAGGTCTTTATATCTTTCTGAAGTTCTTCCGAGTTCTACACCCACCTCCACTCTCCTCTTCCACTTGAAGGTTTGAGCTATAGAACAAAGCCCAAGATTTACATACTTACATGATGACTGTTAAAATAAAAAAGGCATGTTATAGTATGGCTATTATTTCCTTGGCTTTTTAAGACTCCTTTTTCTTTATTAGTACTGTCTGAAATGGAATAAACCTTCTGTCTGTTTTTATCGTCTGAATAAGATCTTTTCAAATACAGCTTCTTTGGGGAGTCTGGAATAATTAATTCTCTCTCCCTTCCATCTCTCTCAATGCATTTAATTTGAACTTTCTTAATGAAAACCCATCTCTCATAAATGTGGGGTTGGCCCATTTTGTGTATGCCTGCTCTGTCCTGCTTTGAGTGATGTGTAAATAAGAGGCAATCTGGTGATGAGTTTTGCTTGTGTGATGTGCAAGGGTGGAGAGGGAGGAGGGTTTGATGAATAGAGGCGACCAGAAAATGTACTTGATAATAACATGGCCATGATTGATGTTGCAATTCCTGAAAAATTATCATTGTGATATAATTATTTGTTTATGAACTGTGCCCTGAGACTCCCAAGTTTGTGATTATTCACGGCACAGATAAAACTCTAAAGTTAATAATTCATCAAGGGTATAATGGTTTTGTTTGGGGGATGTGGGGGAGTCATATGGCTATTACATCCTGTTTCTGACACTTCCGCTGTAAATCTGAGAACTCCTTCAGTACAAGGGAGAGCTACCTTCTTACCCTCTGATTCTTGTTTTTCTTCTTAAAATAGTTTAATAGTTTGTATAGATTATTCGTGAGGTCACTGGTGATTCAGTGGTAGATTTCTTGACTTTCACGCTGGAGACCTGGGTTTTCTTCCCCACCAGTGTACCCCATATGCAGCTGTTGCCATGGAGCTGAGCAGGTTGTGGTGGATCTTCTAGACTAAGACAGACAAGGAAGAAAAGCCTGTGATCTCCTGTTGGAAATCAGCCAATAAAAACCTTGTGGATATGAGTGGTCTTATCTGCTAATCATGAGATGTCCTAAGACCCACCAGGCAGCATTTCACTTATGTGACCATCATGAGTTGGTGTCAACTTGATGGCGTCTAGCGACATATTATTCTTAAAACTGAGATTATCTTCCTTTTTGCAGAAAATCTCAATTACACATAAGAACTCACCTGGGTCATTCTCACTGCTGTAACCGTAGGGAGAGGCTAATAGATGAATGAAAACAACTGTGCTTGCTTCCCAGGACAGTACAAGACAGTGACCGGAAATTCTGGGGTAGTGAGCTCTAATTTTAGGTGAAACACACGCTCAGGGACTATATTTGAGCCAAACTCTTTGGCTTTGGTCCATAACAAGGGACAGAGGAAGCCTACCCATTTTCAGAAAATCGACCAGCTTGTCTCCTCATTCTGACCTGAATTTTGAGTGAATGATTTTATACATAATGTCAGGAGTCTTGGCACCTCGTCTCCCAGTTTTGCTCCCATGCATTGTCTGACATGGTAGCTGTTTTTCCCACTTCTTTCCATTTCCTTCTCATGACGTGTCTCTCTCTGTCTTGGTTTGCACACAAGGGGCAGCCAACTGGGAATGTCTATTGGAAATCGCCGTTATGCCTTTGTGTGCTTGTTTGCCCAGGGTTCTGTGCACGCTGGATCAGGTCTTCCCTCTCCAGCAGGGCTGTGTGAAGTTATCCCTGACGGTATTTGAAGTAGAATGAAAATGAAAGACGTGTTTTCAGAGGGACAAGCCCTTGCTCACCTTCCATGTCCAGTGAACTTCTTTCTTTAAATTTCGTTTCACCTAATGACATGCCGGTGTTATGTGAAGAGTTTGTACAGATAGCAGGTGGGAGATCTACTTTACTAAAGGCTTGTGAAAAGAGCTAGGGGTTCTGGTTGACTGGAGATTCAAGGTGAGCTAAGCAAATGATGAGTGCTAAAAAGTGACTGCAATCTCAAGCTATTTTAATTAAGAAGACGTCTGTCCTGCGCAGGCACTACATCATCCCAGGCCTGGTGATGAATACAAGGTGCCATATTTTAATTGAGGCCTTGACAGATTCGAGTGCATGTAGAAGTTGATGAAGGTTCTGCCATAACGTTGTTGGAGGAACAATTGACAAAACGGGAGACATTTAGGGTACAGATTTATTGAGACACTGACATCCATCTTTGTGTTTGAAAGGCCCCCAGATGGAAGGGGGCTGACATTTAGTCCACTAACTCCAGAGGTGAAATTTCCCCTCGAAACCTTCTACAAGGTGTTCTACTCTGCCACATGGGACCCCTAGGAGCTGAACCAGACTCGTTGGCCTCTAACAAGAACAACAGCAGCCACTGGGGGGCCACAAGAAGTAAATAAACCAGCAAGAGGCAGCTGAGGCTGTTTACTTATCTCAGCATTCTAGGAGAGTTTAAGTCTGCTAGCTGTCATCATTCTTTGGAAATTGTGCTCAAGAGCTACAACATTTGTCTTTTTTGCACTATGTAATATAAAGTCTTGGCAAAGGTATTCTTCTTCCCTCAAGTCCTTCACTCTTTCCACTTTCTCTAAATCTGGAAGATGAGCTTCCTGGCTTCAACAGACTGTCTTCTGAGCTTATGATGTACATTATCTCTTTCTTACCTCTGATGTAATACATAGGCCAGGTTGATTTCAAATTGCTTTGAACATGCTCAGTGTAAATAGACATTGTCTATGAATAGTGAAGGTCAAGTAACAACTACAGAACATAATAACTAAGACCAGTTTCTTTCTACTCAAATGAATGCACCTTTTGCCTTGTTGATTTTATTAGTTCTTTTCTTCTTGTTTCTTACTGCCAAATAAACATTGGTATCAACTGGAAGGGAGGTGGGTGGAGGCAGAGAGAACTGGGCCACTGACCCCTGTTTTGCTCATCACTTGCAAACTGGAGCCTTGACAAGTTGTCCTGCTGTGACTGGCAGAGGAGAGGCACCCTACTTCTGGGAGCTCGGGGCCCCAGCTTGGCTGCCGGCCCTGTGGCTGAGGATATGGAAGGCTTCCTGAATGTCAGTGGGCCCGAGCCCAGGGTTGTCTTTCTGGCTGTGAAAGAAATGTTGTTTATTCCAACAGTGACATATTTGAGAATTGAAGGGTACCAAAAAAGGACAGGGAACTTATTGATGCTGAGGGCAACCTTGCTTGAACACGAATCCATGATTTTTACCACTTCCACTGCAGAAGCTCCAAATACCAACAGGAGTTCCATTAACCCTTCACCATGCTAGGCTTGCCCTTCTCAGTCCCCATCACTGCTACTCACAGACAACAGGGCTGAAGTGACACCCAGAAATAAAGTGTTGTGATTACCAGCAGTGTCATCTGGCAGGCAAAGTCTCAGTCTTACTCCCACACTCATACAGTTGCCCCTCTGGTTTAGTGACCGACTCTGCCCCATGGGCAAAGCTCTAAAAACCATCACTAGTCACTGGCTCCTTCAATGCTTAGCAGATGGAGCACTTGGGGTAAGCTAATGTCATCATTCACTTTCATCTGTTCAGGACTGAATTTCTAGTGTCCCCAATTTTTTGATTTCTCAGCCTGCTGTGCTACATCCTTCTGCTCTCAAGAATAAAAGAAAAATACAAACTTTGGAAAAGTACATAGGAGAACCCAATTCTACATTCTCAGTCACTTTCTTCCTATTTCTGGTATTTAGGTGCTTATTTCAAGGATCCACATGGGATAGACTAGAAGGGCCCTACAACTTGAACTTTCGTTTCCATATTTTCCAGTGTAAGGCCACCCTCCATTAATAAAAACTGTCCCTAAATTGGCAATGTCCCTGAAGATGTAAACTAGGGAAATCATCTTTATTGCTAGTTTTTGGACAAATGAGTTTGCCTTTTTTTTCAGATCCACCCATTCATTTCTTTTTTTTCCAGAGAGCACAGTCCTAACGAGGACCTACCTGTATCCTTAACTTGGAGATAATACCAGACATTTATTTTTTTCCTGTTATGTGTTAGCCAGCTCACTTGCCTTAAAACATGACAGGCTGCAAAGTGACCTGACCATAACACAGCACAACTAGGACCTATTCAGTTTTTCTGGGGAAAGAAAATACATTTTTAGCATAGAGAGAAGATACAAGCAAAGGAACAGTTACATTACAGATTGCAGTAAATGAAAATATTGAGTGCATTTTAAATGATTAATGTATGAAAACACTGCCATTATTTACGGTGCATTAATCAAGAAAAAATGCACATGGCCCAGAGTGGTAAATGTCGCAGGCCCATTGTTCAGCTTTGATAATGTGCATAATAATGCTCAGTATGACAATGAGTTGGGGTAGCTGAAAATTTAGGATGGTTGTAAGTTTGGTGTAGTATTTGGATTAGCATCTTAATCCGTGCCTTGTCAGCCTCATCAGTACACAGACCACGGTTTTGTTTTTGTTCTTTTTTTTCAAACTGGCAAAAATATACAGATGCTCTTTTTAACTTTTTTTTTTAAATAAAGGATAATGACCAAGGTACCTGCTTAAACAAATACTACCAGCATTCATTAGTTAGGATGGTTACATGTAAAAGAAATGATGCCAGATAGTAACAAATCCAAGAGAAGTTTATTATGAAAATGGCACCTGCGGATGAAAAATTAAGTTACATAAAGACAACCATGTATGTGACATGTATGAGAATCTACAAAAGTATAAAAAGAACCCTGTTGTAAATGAAGTATGTACATTTCTGATTTGCAGCATTATCAATGGTCAATGAAAAAAACGTTTCAGAAGAAGCCAGGCACTCAGGAAGTTAGGTCCGGTTAGCTTCACACAAGACAAGTGTACCAGAGCTGTCGCTTTGTAACGTTTTAATTTTCTTATATATATTGTAGAGTTGGTAACACTGCTAAGATCTTTATGAACAGAATATCCCTTTCCCCGTTATTCAGCTACTTGGCACCAGTCTCCTCATAAAAGTTTTCATATATTTGTACAAGAAGTAGTTAAAAACACAGACACAGTCTTCACAGGTAATGAATTGTTTTTTTTTTTTTCATTTTGTAATTTTAAACACTATGGATTTAGACAGCAGCTGTGATTATCTGTTAGTTTAAATCACCAGAAATCATTTTGACACAACACAGAAACATTTATAAAAGAAAAGAAAACAAAAACAAAAACAAAAAAAGGAAACAGCTGTCTAGCTGTTCTTAGTAGCTGATAGGTGCATTCCTTTGATTGTTCAATAGCTAGAGCAGAGCTTCCAAAATTAATCTTTAAATTTCTTGAACGTCCTTCTTCACCCTTTCAACCTACTTAAATCCTTCAAGAAAGCTCACTATTCAAATTTGTGGCATCTGTTACTATTCCACCATGGTTTGGTACCAATGCATGGAATTCAAAGGTCCTAGAGGAACCCACTCAACACAGTGATAATTCAAAGGACAGCCAAGTTACTATATTTAGCATTGCACACATAAACAAATATATATGACAATTCTATATTCCATCCCCCCTCCCTTTTTATTTTTTTTAAAAAAAGTTGGTTGACCTTTGAAATAATTTTGTCTCACTAGTAATTGCTTTATATATTGCTCCATCAGCCAACCTGGAAGGAAACCAAAGAAAAGCACCCACTGCTTATAGGTAGAGCACAAGGGACTCTGGGAATGTTAACAAGTGAGGCTATATGGCATCAATTTGTTTAATATAGCTGAGCATTATTCTTCAGAGCTTTGTGTGGCACTCCAGGAGAGAGAGAGTCATACCCAGAATTCCATTGTGGGAAAAATGGCTCCATTTACCTTGAGCTAGTTAAGAGTCTTTTTATCTCTGAGAATGAAAAAGATTTGCGGGGAGGGGACAGGGAAAGAAGAGGAGGGAGAGGGAAGACGTGGGAGGGGGAGAAAGAAAGGAGAGGTAGGGAAAATATACACCAGCAAAGCAACAACAGCAGGGAGTTTTAAAAGTAAAATGGAAGATTCACAGACAGTAGAAGCAGCATAGGGTGACATTACAGAGGAAGGCCACCACACAAAAACCACTAACCCCCAAGAATCACTGATTCACTAGGACCGCAGGAATGGGACTGTGCCACTCCAGACTAGAGATAGAGCACAGAGAAGACAAAGGACAAAACAACTACATTAGCTTAGTATATACTGCATATAGAAACACACATTGAAACTGCAATGAGACTGACAGCCAAGGACACGTACACGTTGTACACATTACAGTTCTCACATCTGTTATTAGATGCCTTAACAAACAGCTGCCAAAAATGGAGTGGAAGGAGGATTTATACTCGAGAGTCATTTGGAGTTTTGACATCGCACGATTTCTGGCAACAAAGACAAAATAGGATCTTTTTTCATTTTTTTTTTTTTTTAACTTCATGTGCAGTTTTCAGTTGCAGTTATGTATTCGAAGCTTATTAACCCATTCTTCAGTTTTAAAACTTAATGGTTTCAACCTAGAAGTAAGGGAACCAAAAGGAAAAAATTCCAACAAATCAGTCCCCCGAAATACAACCTTCCTTTTTTTTTTAAAAAAAAAGTAAGAAAAAGAAAAAATAAAACATGTTAAATATTTTTCCTTCTTTTACTCGGAAGTGTTATTGAAGTTGCAAAATTAGCCTCAGTTAGACTGAGAAAAGAAAAAATAAAAAAGCTCAACAGAAGGCAAGTATGTACCTAAACTGCTCCTCAAATCAGTTTGATTGAGTTTTCCAAAAGCCCTTTTAGAAAAGGCTTTCCTGACCCTTTAAATTTAATGTGAGGCTATGTTTGTTAGTTGGGAGGTAAAAAATTTTAAGTCCTGCAGCAAACATTAATGAGGGCTTTGTCTTAACTAACCAAGGAGACTGCAGCAACGGACTCCAGACCAGGACAGGACACATTCTTTTCCAAAACCCAGCCCAGGAGCTGCATTTTGTATGAAGACATTACAGATTAATAAATGATAGCACCATGGTTTTAGAAATTAAGTTAATGTTTCAGTAATTAACATTTAGTCCAACTTTTTTTTTTAAACATTCTAGTCACAGGCCAGAAATTAAGTTTAAGAACTCAAATTATTTTTTATGTGCAAGTAAGAAAATCTTAAAATCTTAACCATAAAAAGAGAATTAAATTCTGCATAAAATTCTAAAATACTATCCCCTAGTTTTTTTTTTTTTTTTTAAAGGAGTGAGGAACAAAAACAAAACACCACCCCATTTCATTTGACTTGGTCAAACAGGGCACATTGTGTATGCTTGTCTCTTTCAATCTTGATCATATCAAGATCTATAAGAAGAAAACCCAATGGTTGTCACTTGGGAAGTCTCTTGACCACAAGACTGAGAATTCTACGGCAGAGGCATATACACATGAAAGACATCTTAATAAAGATGTAAAAGAAAAAGAAAAACAACCCAACACATATTTTAGAAGAAGACAAAAATGGCAGGCAACCGGTCATCTGACCCTCTGAAGGCAAAAAATAAACATATCTTTACACCAAAGAAGAAGTCAAGTGAAAAGGAAAGGGGGACGGACACGGGGACCCTCGTCGTGGAGAGAGGACGCTGACCTGCTCGAATTCAAAGTGCTAGGATTAAAGGTCTCGGCGAGGACGCGGACCAAGCCTCCCGCGGCGCCCGCGCCCGCCGCCAGGGGGCGATCAGTCCTCCTTGCGCTCCAGAGTCTGCGCCGCGTGGATGCCGTTGCTGTAGACCGGGAAGGGCAGCGTGGAGAAGAGCCCCTCCGCCGTGGTGAACACGTTGCCCGCGGGCATCTGCGTCAGGCTGGCCGCGCTCACCGCGCCCCCGAAGGGTCCCGACATGTTGAGCCGGTGCACGTGGTGGTAGAGCATCTCCATGGGCGTCTTGGGGTCGAGGCCGAAGCCGGGGCTGTTAACGTCCACGAAGTTAACAGCGTGCGCGTTGGGCAGCAGGTTGCCCTGCATGGCCAGGGTCACCTCGGCGGGGGCGTAGCGGATGGTGCCTGTGGTGTAGACCCTCTGGGCGGCCGTGCTGGTGGCGGCCAGAGTCCCGGTCACCCTGTGCACCAGCGGGAGCACGACGTTGCCGGCCTGCAACCTCTGCAGGGCCTCCAGGTCCCCAGTGTACAGCAAGGAGTTGGAGGCGCTGGGGCCGCCCCCGCTGCTGCCGCCCCCGCTGCTACCGCCCCCGGGGTGCTTGTCCCGCGGGGATGCCGAGAGCGGGGGTGACAACGGATCGGAGGTGACGGGGGCCAAGGCCGAGGTGGCAGAGGCGCTGAACTGAGTCTTGCGGCTAGCTGCTGTGCCATCTGCGCCAGGTGGCGTAAGGACCGAGTCGGGGATGGCCACGTGCAGCCCGCCACCGCCGCCGCCACCGCTGCTGCCCTGGGGGGATGGGAAGTGCTCGGAGCTGGGGGGCTTGGTCATACTGTAGGGAGACTCGTTCCTGGAGATCTCCCGGTTGGGAGGGTAGTTCCAGATGCTGCTGTCGTTGTCGAAGTTGATGGGTTCCGAGATCTCTGTCTTGATCTTCAGCACCGAGGCACTGTTGGGCGACGACAGCAACCGCGGGGGTTCCACCAGGCCAGCGTCTAGGCCACCAGGGCTGGACGCGCTGGACAGACGACGGCGGCTGGTGCTGCCGGCCTTCTGCCTTTTCCGCCTCTTCTTGCGCTTCTGATGCTTGCTGGAGGCCTGGGCACCCGCTTCGCCCGCGCTGTCCGAGTCCTTGGCGCTGTCAGACGTCAGGGACTCGCAGTTCTGCAGCCGCAGGTCCGACTCGCTCTCCACATAGCGCTCCACCTTGATCTGCATTGGGCCCAGCGCCCCGAAGCCGGCCTCGCCCGCCTTGGGGTTCTCAAAGTCTGAGTGCTCGAAGCTGTCGTCGCTGTCGCGGCTGTCAGGGTTGCTGGAGCTGTGGCCGTCGTCGTTGCAGTTCATGTCATTGTTGCATGCGTTGCCTGACTTCTTCCGATCCGGCTCTGGGTCCTCGCTGTTCTCGGACTGGTTGCCCTTTTCATCTGACTTGGAGTTTTCGTTGTCCTCTGCGTGGGGTCCGCGGGCAGGGGTGGGGACGGGAAGAGGACACAGAGGAGACACCACATTAGCAGGAGCAGAAACTAGAGGGGTGAATGGTGTCTTGAGTTAAACCTGAGCTGCTCCAGTATCTGCTGATTTCTTAAACTTGGGGCTTTCTCTCTGTGGAGGGCCTAGATTAGCCGGAGGTTTTCCAGCTTCCCAAGCCAAGTGCGTTCAATGGTCCAAAAGCATCAGCAGCACCTACGGGATTGTTGGAAATGCAGAACTGCAGGCCCCACCCAGACCTACTATATCAGAACCTGCATTTTAATAAGATCCCCCAGGTGATTCTCAAAGCTTGCAAAAGCAAAACCCCCAAACCCATGGCTATGGAGCAGATTCCAACTCACAAGAGACTCGACAGGACAGAGTAGCACTGCCCTGAAAGAGTTTCCAGGCAGTGCCTAGTGGGTTTGAGCTGCTGATCTTTTGGTTCATAGCCATAGCACTTAACTACTATGCCACCAGGGTTTCCAAAGCTGGAAAATTCCTGCAAAAATACTCAGGTAGTCAGAATAACTAACGTGGCACAATGTGTTAATGACACAGAAACCCAACACAAAGCAAGCATCTTGCTTGTTTTGTTTACTGATGCAAATGAGAGGCAGAGACTGTCCATACTGAAACTTCTGCCCTAGTAAAGAAACCTTAAATGAAGTTTAAAGGACAGAGCAATAGCCAAGATCCTCTATACAAGGCCTTTAGTCCTTCCACTTCTTTGAAGCTGGGTCTGGAGCAGAAAGATGTGTGCTTATAAGCCTGGAGTGCTGGTGCCCTAGTACTGGGGTGAGTTTGGGGGGAACCCTAACTATTTGCCCTATTTGAGGGAGAACAGACTTTCCCAGGAGACCTCAGAAGATTCAGAGCACCCACTGGGAACGATACTAGTTTTCTGACTTGGCTGTGGTACCTATAGGTGAGACCTGGGGCATATCTGTGTCACTGCTGTGGCCCTCATTTCTCCTTCTGTAGCAGAAGAGATTGAGTTAGAAGAGCTTTAGGATTTGTTTTGCATCTGTGGAATTCTGTAAGTTCTGTGTTCCTTGCTATATGTGTATCTATGGAAGGGGGCCAGGGGCTGGAGGGAAAGTAAGAAACCTTTTCATATAAACTTTCCTGTGAGCCAAAGAACTGCTCAGAAAGTCTGTTTCCCAAAACAGTTAGAAACAGGGAAGCATGGGGCTGTCCCACGTAGATTCAGAAAATGAGAAACAATAAGTCTGCTATTTTAGAGGTAGCGGCACATCTATAGACCTGGCTCACAGGCTTGATGAGGATGTGAATATTTTGAGCCCAGAGTCAGACTGTCATTGGTACCTGCTTATATAAAGAGGGTGGACCTGGTTGTGGGGTAGAGCAAGGTTCTTCCTGGATGGCCTGTGGTTGTGCTGAAATTAAATGACTGCTAAGCCAGGCTTGAATCTGGTTTGAATCCCCGCTGAGACTTTGCATTTCTAATGAGTTCCCTGCTGAGAATTTGCACTTCAACCCCAGATATACTGCATCAGAACCTATGTTTTAACAAGCTCTCCAGATGATTCTTATGTCTAACATCCTGGGGACCTGTCAGAAATGGCAAATTCTCAGAAGTTTTAACCAGAGTGAACTGGTTTGCAGCTCTGCTGTTAAATCCATTGATCAATCTCTGTGTTTATACACAACATGTATTTATGTAAAAGTTTATATACCACTACACAAACACATAGTTGAAATTCAGCAACCACACGGACTTACGAGTGTGTATATGCATACATACATATGTGTATATATACAATGTGTACCTACACATACCCAACCCAAACCCATTGCTGCTGAGTTGCTTCTGACTCACAGCTACCAGAACTGCCCCACAGCAGTGCCAAGGAGTGCCTGGCAGATCGGAACTGTTGATCTTTTGGTTAGCAGATGTAGCACTTACTGCTATGGCCCCGGGGTTTCTGTATATATGCACACACACACATACACACACACACACATCTGTGTATATATAAATTTCATATGTATATAAAATTTTATGTAATACAAAATTTAACTGGTTGTGTTGTTTCTGAAGATTGTCATCACCCACCCCTTGTGCTTGGAAAGGCAAGTCATAACTAGAGAACATGGAGAAGTAATACCTGTAATACCTGAGGTGTCTTTAGAGTCTGATTCAGAGTCGGAGGTCTCTGAGGATTCGGAAGTTTTCTCTGGCAGGTGAGGGAGCTGTGCGATATCCATCGGTGTGTCCTTGTACTCAGGATTACTGTAGGGCAGGGAGCAGTCATCAGCAGGGCCAGCATCCATTCTGCATGGTCTTCTTTTCACTATTTTCTCTCATTTCTCTAACCCAAGCTTTGGCAGTTTAGAAAAAGACTAAAGATGAAAGCATTTTCTAGAGTGTCAAGGGAATTTTATGGAAGTTTGGATTGCTGTGCCAGGGTATACGTGCACCATAATACAATGATTGAATACCCAAACGCTACGTGAAAGCCACCAAGAAGCTTTTAAATAATCAGGTGCCACTGGGGACCAGAGCACTGTGCTGCTTGACACTCCTCTACTGTAACTCCTGGGGGAAGGGAGGATGGGAAGTACTCTTAACAATTCATTCCTGTACCATCCTGCATGCTCTAACTTTTCTTGGGTTTCTAATGAGTCCGTGACCCTAGTACCCTTGTCTCACCCCTCGCTGCAGCTTCTCAGCTCTTCAAATAGCTCTGAAGCTACTGGGGGGCGGGAGACCCAGAGTCCCGAGGGCCTAACGATATGACAGAAGCACAGGTGCACCTTGGGATGCATGTATTATGGCTACTGAACTGTCAACACACCCATTACAATCACATTTTCATCTGCTTGTGTGGTGTACACCTGTGGCTTGTTAGCTGGGAAACTGATTGCAGTGGTGAGAGTCCCAGTGAGAAAGAGGCCCTAACACAATGGAGCTAACCCCATTTGCACATATGTGCTCAATTTTTGTTCCATTTTTAATTCGGAAACCAGCCTTATCTGGCAAAGAGAATGTATTAGGTCAGTGTGAGTTAACATTCTTCTGGAAACGCCACCCCAAGGCCAGCCCAGTGTGTGAGCATAGTGATGGATCGGAACTACAGGCGATATAATCTGAAGGCACAAGAAAGCTCTTTCCCTCAAAACAGGAACTGTCTCCTCTATCCTTGCAAGATGCCCAGTCCAGCAGAGACTTCAAGAGTTCACTACTGACTTGCCTGCTAATCTGTACTGAAATTGTTATATGACAGTGTTGTTGTTTCTGATACTACTCTAAAACCGTGAATGCCCCAGGGAGGGTGAATTCACTCAGTTGGATCATCAGGCATTTACTCCTCCCTGTGAATTCGCTTTAGCAGCCAAGTTCTCTAGATAACCAGAGAGACTAATGGTAGCAAGGCAGACTTAGTACTCAGACAACCTCCAGCACCCGCTGGAGTCTCTGATCCTATCAGGTATTATAAGGAAATGGAAAGACTAGAGAAGCAGGAATGATGGAACGGAGGCCTAGACATGTGGGATTCTGGGAAGGACTGGGTAACAAGAGAGTATTGCTCAGAGAAGAACCAAAGATAATGTGAGAAAGAAAAAGAAACTTCAGTGACTGCTGTTTTGTTCTTATTCTTGACAGATTTCTAGGCTATACAAGTGATAGCTAATGAGTGACAGGCTTAGTGGCATTTTCCTGCTAAAGCTCTCCTTGGTCCAGGTGCCGTTTGGGGACATGGGTCATCTGTCAACCAAATTACAGTCTCTTATCATTAACTTCAGGGTGAGTCTTGGGGTCAGTTGAGACAGATCTTCCACATCTGTGATTATGGCTGTGGAGCCTGCAGACTTGACTTTGTTATCCAAACTACTTCCTTCCTATTCATATGGACACATATAAAATAAAATCATTAAATATTGCTGAAATTTGTACGATTCAATTAATGGTTCTGATCTAAAGTTTCAGGGACTGACTGTTTAACCTCTGTCATACCCTTCATTTAGGGGCAGGGTAGGAAGTGTCCAGGCGGCCTTAGGGCTTGGCCACATGGAGTTGAAAAGGGAATAATAAAGATCCAGATAGGAAGAAATCTCCCAGAATGGGAAACTGAGGTGAAACTAGAGTTACAGGGTGAAGACCCAAATAGATGACTCCAGTCCCTGGCTTCTATCATTGCACATTCCTTCTAGCCTATGACGTCACTGTTATCACCATCTAACTCTTAATAGTAATGGGTCAGCCTTGCACGAAACCATTTTTTCCTAGCCAAAGAATGTCAGTGCCACAATGCCTTATTTTATTTTCTGTTACTTATGTAACAGAATTACACACAGCTGTTCGTTCCTAAAATGCTCTGGAAAGATTCCCCGACATCAGAACTCATCTTGAACATATCAAAATACAGGGAGTATCCGGCATCACAACTGCGCCTTAGAGGAGGTCACATTAAATACACATACTTTTACCTTTAGGGAACATTAATATAGAGTAGAAGAGGTCAAAAAAGTAAAAAACAAGTAGATAAATGAAGACTGTCTTAAGAGGTGCACAGTAAGGCCCTCTCCAGAGTAATCATCATTGGTTCCGATTGAGACGCCCCTGGTGGCAAGCACATTCATGCCTTCAAGTCATCACCAAAGTACTGGAATACATTCTGAAGGGCCAGTGTGCTGACCAGCCCTGGTTGGTAGTGTCTCGGCTCCAACAGCTCTCTCAAAGAAAGACAGGACTCACGTACTGCCTGTTTATACTATAAATCGAACGACAATGACTTCCATTCATAAGACCTATCGGAAGTTACAAGTGAGCTTCGCTTGGTGGCTGTAGACCATGAGATGCCAAAGAGGCAGCCAGGCTGAGGACTGTGACAGCTTTACTACAGACAGGCTTGGTACAGAACCTTCTGGAAGCCTTGCTGCCCAGCTCAGACCACCCAGTCCATTTAACTTGGCTAATTTGCTGTTCGTTTGAGTCTAAAGGCAAAAAGTAGATAGGAAAGGAGAAAGACAGGTTCAGGCAGCATTAGGGCTTGGCCTCACGTAACAATATGAATTCAAGGACACTGTAAAACATCAGTAAAACTTCCTTAAGATCACGGAGTATTAAAACTCAGAGCTGTGGAGTTGATTCTGACTCAGCAATCCTATAGGACAGAGTGGAACTGCCCCATAGAGTTTCCAAGGATACCCTGGTGGATTCAAACTGCCAGCCTTTGGGTTAGCAGATGTAGTGCTTAACCACTATGCCACCAGGGTTTCCCACACAGCATCAGGCAAAAGGATGTGTCTCCAACTGGTAACTATCTTGATTCTGACAATGCAGCTCACTTTGTCTATTAACATTTTCATGCTTAGGCAATCAAACCTCATGTAATAGGATGAGGGCTTCCAAGGTGTAGGATATGAAGAGCAATATGACCTACTCTTCTGCTTCTTCCCGATTCTTTCTGTTTAATTTTCACAGGGCCCAGTGTGGGTGAATGTGCATTTGTGCAGGGGAAATAAGGAAGTACGTCCTGAATGTTTCAGCTGTAGGTGAAAGTCTGTCTTCTTTTTCTGGCCTGACCATCTGTAAGGACATGGAAGTCTCTTCTTTGGAGCTGCCCAAATGTTGAATGAGAATTACTGAAAAGTCTGCAGATCTGCCCTGGACTTCCCTTACAATTCAGCTTTGATCTTTTTATATTTCTTTGCATCTTGTGGAGGGGGCAGGAGGGAGGTGGAATTTGCATGAGATTCCATACACCAAAAAGCAAACCCACTGCTGTTAAGTCCATTTTGACTCATAGTGAATCCTACAGGACACAGTAGAACTGCTCCATAGAGTTTCCAAGGCGCATCTGATGGATTCAGACTGAGGTTAGCAGTCACTGCACTTAACCACTACACCACCAGGGTCTCCCATTCCACACAAGGTACTGTCAAAAGACAACACTTGTGCTTCGGACTTGGTAACTAAGAAATGAAAATTATTAGAAAAGCATACCTAAGAAGGTAATTCACCCAGATGATGTTCTTCTCATTTGCATTCTTGGCATTAATCGCTATGGTGGCACTAGACTGTATCCAAATATAGCCGCCGTTCTTCTGCATCCAGCGATAATACTTTGTCACACACTGACCTTTATTCAGCACTGGGGGGAAAGAAAACACAGAATAAAAGGCATTGTGTGTTAAGACTGGGACCACACAAGTTTCAACTTGGCAAAACCTCACATCTAGAGTTGAGAAGTCCCATGCCCAGCCATGGGTGCCCCTCTGTAAGCTCAGTGTAGAATGCTATTAGTAGGACAAATAAAATCAACAATTCAGTGGAGCAGCAGCTCTGGGGCACTGGTTACCACCATTTGTAGCAGGACTTGATTCTGTTTTGGGCAGTGACAGTGTGAAGAGAAGAATAAAATGACTACAAACCTTTGTGGCTCACAGCGCACCTAATGTAGTGTGGATACTGTCAATGGGTTTGACTCAGATGGTGAGAAAGGCAAATTTGTATGTGATTTATTCATAGCTCCAAGGTAGACCTCTTTGAGATGCTGGATATTTGAATGGTTCCGAAGACACCTTACTCACTCTGTCTTTGATCATTTCACCTCAGTGCCAGCAATATCAACCTGTGAGCTTATACATCCACTGCTTTTGATCTTGTCTCACAGAATTTATAGTCCGTGGGTGAAGGAAATTTCCATCGGTCAGTCTGGGGGGAAATTCTGATGAGACTTTGCCGAATGCCGGAACAAAATAAATTCCCCAGCCGAGGCAGAGAGAAACAGTGGCCTAAGGGAGGCACACAATTGACACGGCTAGCGCCGGAGTGACAGCTTCTCATAGACTCTGAAATACGGCCCCAAATGAAGGAACAAGTAAAAACAATCAGTAATGCCATTAAATATCCACTGAAAGAGAGCCTTAAAACGCGGATGTTAAAAATGATACTTGAACCCAAATCTTGCCAAGTTGAAATGGATTTGATTTGCATCTGGATATTCCTGAGCTGGTAAAAAGAGGAAAGTGCAGTAAATTATCCCTGAAATAAAGCGCTGGGATGGGAATGGTCGAAAAGGAATCCGGAAATGTGCAAAACGGGCTGTTAGTACTTGGAAAGCACACGGCAACTCGGCGCGCCCCGTGAGTGCACTAGCCTGCTGGCCACTAGAGGGCAGTGTGCACTCATCTACATCGCGCACTTTTGGCATGTCCTTGTCTCCGTCTGCTAAAATGAAAAACCTCTAACTGCTGTAATAAATTTGGCTAAATTAGCTGCTAAATGGTTATCTCAAGTAATATGTATTTGCATTAATCATCTTGCTCTAAACCAGAACAAGCCAGAGTCCTAAAGACGTAGTAAATTCATATTGTCCATTTAATTATGGCTAATAAGTGCTTCATATACAATAGTTTCATGAAGTACATTTTGATTTTTGGGGGGAGTGAGCAGATCGGTAAAAGGAAAGAGTCACTTTGGAAAAAAGCAGTATGTAAGACTGTTGAAACTCTTCGTGTTGTGTGTTGAGCCAGCCTTCCTGGATCCGTCTGGGATAAAGAAAGAATCAGACCACCACTTACCATCTCCACGAACTCGTAAACTTGGGTGTTTTTCTCACAGTCCCCTCAATGGGTGGCTGTAAAATTTGGTCATTATGTCTAAACCGTTGCTTGGAAAAGCCTTGCTTTGGTGAATATTTCAAATAGAGGCAAGTTCTGTTTTGAAACTATTCCATAGTTTGGGACCTTTTTAAGGCCCAGAACGGTCATCTTCTATTGGTGGGGAGGCCCTGCAGGTAGCACTGTGCTCTCCTTTTGTGGGCCATTGTAAATGCTAGCATCCTGCATGCATGGCTTGCCAGGTTACAAGGCGGTGTGCTGAAGCTGAAAGCAGTAAAATACTAACTCGGGCATACAGCTCTCCTGTCAAACCGCTGTTGCGTGTAGCAAGATGTGCTTTCATTCAAATTCGCTCAGCCTGGTTAACGATTAATAGATGAAAGATGGATTATGTAATTCTGTCCACTCTTTTCACAGAGAAAACTTACAGTACCCAATCAGTGGTCAGTGGTACAATTCTGTCTACTTTGTATTGGGCAGAAGGAAAGATTTCAGATAGTTTTTGTGTTGTCAGTAAAGGCAGAGAGACTAGGAAGTCCCCTTTAGAGTGTTCTGAAGAAAACACTGAGATGGAAGGCTAGATGAGCCCAGCCTGGCTGGCTGTTCCAGGCTGCATTTTGACCAAAATTATATGGGAAAAAAAAAAAATTAAGAACAAAAAGTCCCCAGAACACAAACTGTAAGCAGAGTCAAAGTGAAAGAGGAATTATAAGTCAAATTTGAATTTGCAGAATCAACATAAAGATAACGCCCCCTCCCCAATTTATCAAAATACCTTTGTTCTTAAAAACAAAACCTCAGTTCTAAAATGGCCAGCAAAACACCTTACTCCCTGGTGGTCTCCAGACACATGCTGTGAAAGGGGCTGAAAACTTACTTGCTTAAAAAAAAAAAAAGGACATTGTGATTTCATCTCTTTGACTCCAGAAAATACGACTTAAATGGATGTTTTACTTAAAAAGGAAAATACCGACTTGCGAGGACTCGTGAACACATGAATAATCTCTCTGATGCAGGGTGGGGACAGCCAGCTAGGAGACGGGCATCTGCAGGAAAGAGGGACGGCTGGTGAGTTTTGATGGGAGGAGGTAGCTGTGGAAAGATGAATGAGGAAGGGATCCACTAAGGAATTCCTGGAATTCCTTGGGGAGCCAGCAGCTATTTGAGGAATGTTCAGCTGACGTGGCTAACACCGGAAAAGCGGGATCCGGAGCCCACCAGTCCGCTGAAGAAGGAGTTGGACCTAACCCAGTTTGCCCTGCACCTGCCTGACGAACAGAAGCCTTCAGAGGCAAACATCCTCGTGTGGTGTTAAATCATGATGGTTTCCTTGGCATTAGTGTTTTGCGAATGAGACCCCATATGTCAATGGCAAACCAGATAACTAAAAGGTGAGACACTGAGATAGCCCCCACGTCAGCACGGAATGTTGACCAGCATACTGGCCCAGTGACTTCTGTTTCCAGGAGGTCCCATAAACAAAGTCACAGTGGCATTTTACTGCTTTTAAAATGAACAGAGAGTCATTTTTGCTTGGGGCTCCAGAAAATAAATATCCGATTTTGGGATGAAGCATCTGAAAAAATAAACAAACACTGGCAAATCAGGTGGATCATTCCCACTGCGCCAGATGTAGGATCTGACAGCTTTCTCCTGAGCTCATGTGGGCCTAATCAGCTCAAGAAGAAAAGCCACCTTGGTGTCAGTTTGAAAGAGATTTTTAGTTGGTAATAAGTTAGAGAATTTGAGGGGGAAAAAAAAAACACTTCAATTGTCTTTAATCTAGTGGTGGTTGTTTTTATTTTCCAGTTTTAGCTTTAGATAGCAGACAGAAACAAGCCAATGTTCTGGTCTATTTTATAAAAATCCCTTTTATAAGGAAAACCAGCAATAAGCACAATATAAGCTATGTGACAGGGAAGTCCTTTAAAACAGCTAATTGTTCCTTGAAAAAAAAGACTCATGAAATCAATGAGCCCAAGAGTAAATTCATGAAACGGAAGGAAGCAGAGGCAGAAGAAATACAAATGTGGACTCTACTTTCAATATTATGCCCATGAAAGGGACCATGTATTTCTAACACATAACCTTGCATTTTCTCTCTAAAACTTTTGAGCAGAATCAGCTTGTGTGTCCCGCACTGAAATCACTGAGCACATCACATTTCTAGAATGAAGTTCTCTTAAATCACATTAATGATGACTGTAGAAATTAGTGTTGATTACAGTATCTGGAAATATTTAAATGGCATTTTCTGAGATTCTGTAGAGTACACAGGAAGACCAAGGGAAAGATACATGCATTATTTTCCTGGGTTCAAACCAAACCTAACTGTGAATGCCTCTGCTACCACGTGAGAACAGGTGCTTTTTCACTGTGAAGTATAGGGTGGAACCGGTTACTCTGAGCCCTTTTTGCATCAGGACTCCCGACTGCCCCATGCTTCCAGGTGTCTTCAGACTTACAAACTGGGTTCTGAACAGAGGTGAACCTATATTAGTGAGAAAAATCCAACAGAAACAGACTTCAGTCCTCTTGGTTGAGCTCTTACAGTCCTGCTCGCCTGACAATTAGCAAATCACAAGTAACATGTCCCTTTGCTATTAGAGTAAAAAAGCAGAAACACTACCCACTGCTAACTAGGAAGGGAGCTGCATACCTAGCTCAATCCAAAAAAAAAAAAATTATGCCATGCTTGCATTTTAGAACAAGTGACCTTTACATCAAATGCTTGCCTCCCCTCTGCCCAAATACTAGATGCTAAATTTTATTGAATTTCTTTTATAAATATTACCTGGTAGTTGGCATTCAAGAGATGTATCAGTTGTATGGAAGAACTACTCTGAAATCTGATTAGCTTTTTTTCTCCTGCTCCTGAAACACACATCTATGACTTTGCACGCAGTTACCAACAGAGGGATTTCAGTTTTCCTTGGGAAAACTTTGTCCGCAGAAACAGACTGATGACGGAAAGGACATAAAGGAAGTCTGTCTGTGGCAGGAATGTAATTCTGTTGGTATCAAAACAAATCAGTACAAGTTCGCCTTCAGAAATATGAAGGGAAGAAAAAAAAAGAAAACCTGGTCTCTTCCTGTTCGGCTGCTCCACAGAATTGAAGCTGATGCTTCTAAATAGTGAGTTGTGTCCTACAAAGAAGGAAGCAGTCTAATTCAGTTTGAAGAGGGGATGACGAGCACATATCAAAAGCCGTCTTTTAGCGAAGGGTCTCACAAAAGGGCATTTTAGTGGTTTGCATATGCATTAAAAAGCTGCAATACTTGGCGTATTCAGGTAAGTATAGAATAGATAGGAAATGGTGACATCATCGGAGATGCCACACTTCACATTCACACAGCTGAACAAAGAGCTTCATTATCGTCATGGTGACCCTGTGAGGGCCACATCTGCAGTGCCATTCACCCCCTCCTTGAGATACCTTCCTCAGTGGCTGCAGAGGACAGGTGGACAGCGGATGCCTTCTGCTGGAAACTCAAACATGATTTTGAATTCACCCAAGTGGAGTGGTGTGTGTGTGTGTGTGTGTGTAAGGGGGGTGCTAGAATCACACTTTCTACTTAATACCACAGTGGGATGCTTAGCTGTAGCCACTGGTTCTCTTTCTACATTCACAAAACTGGCAGATGAAACATGAAAAAGAATACTGATGCTTTAATCTCTGCTTCTCCACCTAAGGCCCAAGGCAGGCTGACAGGGAACTTCATTCTGGAAACAGGATTTTTTTTCTTTTTAAATTCTGGATTACTCTTTCCTCTGCTTTTGAAAACTGTAGGCTATAGGGGAATGAGCCTGACATAGACTTAAAACAAGAACAAGTTTCTTTATCTAAAAAGTTATAGTCCTTGATGCTTCCAGGAAGGTCATTTTCAAAACCCACAGGAGAAACGGCCTTCTAGTCAGAAACTGTGCATTAAGCGCTTTATTTACTCGAAACAGAGACAGTCGTTCACTGAGGATGGCTCACAGAATCAACCGAGGCTTTGATGCCGTGCAGACTTGCCTATAGATTTTGCAATTAGTGAGCTGGATGTATAAATAGCAGGCATCCACACACTGGTTTTTCAGTTCCTTTGCAGATCTATGTAGAAAGCAATATTTGGTAAAATTTAATGATATTTAATACTTAATGTGAGTTATGAGCTTAAGGACAGAAGACATGTGGATGTTCTGTGAAGGACTATGCATCATCTATAGATTTTCCCCCTAATACTCTAATGACAAGCCCTGCTTGAATTGCTATCTGTGTGATTTATAACCTCAGGTTTTTTTTCCCTCCACCACTGCCAATTGATAGATTTTTATTAACTGTTAATACTGAACCACGCAGAAAACTTTTCATTGATTTCCAACATGTCAATTTGTTAAGTTTGAGAAATAAATTTCCCTTCATGATAATGCACTGGCTTGGAGACCAAGGCTTCTATGCACTGATGGTATTGTGTTTGGGGACAGGAAGAATCAAAGGAATGGTTGGCATGAGTGACATCTAGATCTCAGATTTTTTTGAAGCTGTTTTCTGTCCATCCATGGAGTTCTCACACCACTCATGCCTGCTCTTCGCAACTTGACACAGTCAAGGACAGAATATTTCTTAGTATTTATGCTTTTGCTTAGCATTTACGTGTTTGCTGTATAAAAGAGTAGCAGCGAACTCTTGAGCGTGGCATTAAGAAAGATTTATGACTGGGAAGTGAAGGAAATGGTGGGTTCATTCATTCAGTAAATATTTTTTGAGTGCATACTCTACACAGGCACTGGGGGATAGCACAGTGAACAAAATCTGTCATGAACCTGCTCTCATTGATTAGTCCTTACTAGTCATGGAAATTCCATCCCCTTTGCCAGTGATTGGTTTGCTTGGAATATGATGAAACACTGTTCCGTGTTTAAAGGGGGTGGCGTCCTTACTGTGGGAGGGTTTTTAAAAAGTCTTCACTCTGGAAATTGGGATTGACCTCTGTCTGTCTTTGATTGAGGGACAGATACTTATATCAATCCTTTTTACCAATAAATTCAAAAACACAACAGCAATGATTGCTATGGGAAGTGGAATTATGAGTCTATGAAAGCACAGCGTTCTGCCGAAGCTGGGTGAATCCTTCATCTCTGTTTGGGAATTGAGAGGCCCTGGCCCTGATGCTGCCCTTGCCTATAAATCATAGCGAAGGTCCACTCTTCCGACACGAATGGATTGGACTTGGCGATGCAGAGTGACCATATATTGGGTATACTTTAGGGTTCTATGCATCTATAGGATATCATTGTACTGACCTCTGGCTGGAGGAAGGAGAGTGGGTGGGGAGGAGGGGAAAGAAGGCTGTTGGGAGGATGAGACATGTATGGAGCAGAGAGGAATAGTGTGCTGTCACCAGGCAGGGAAAGCAGTGGAAGCTGCAGAGAGATGGGCATGTAAATGTATACAGGAATGTACATTTTCACTCAGTCATAATAAAACAAACAAACAAAAAGAATATTAAGGACAAGAAGCTGATTAGGGAGCCCAGGTGGCACAGAGGTTGAACACTTGGCTGCAAAGGCAAAGGTTGGCAGTTCAAGCCCACCAGCCATTTCATGGGAAGAAGGTGTGGCAGCCACCTTCCTTAAAGATTGCCAGCCTTGGAAATCTTCTGGGGCACTTCTACTGTCTTTTGCCATGAGTTAAAACTGACCTCATGGCAATAGGATTGGTAGGGTTTTATTTTTTGGGGGGAAGCTGGTTGGGAGAGAATGAGAGCTCAGATTTATGTCTGGTGGACCATGTGGTTCTAACTATAGTAATTTTATGAAGTCCACTAAACATCTATGAACATAAGCTTATAAATGGTGAGACACAGATATATAAAAAGTAGTGTCCCGCAGAACCAAGACTATTTAAAGGAGTCCAGACAAATTACATTTGTTAATCCATTGTGTAGATTTTTAGAAATCCAAATAGTTTGTCGTGAAAATATTGCAGATTTATTCATTGTTGATTGTCTGTTGGACAGCTCTTCTGCACTTCCTTCCAAATAACAGGATTTTAATTTGAGTTTTTATATTTGACAGTTGCCTTTAAAGCCTCAGGGGAGAATATCTTGATTTTAAAACTAGTATGGCAATTCCATCTCCTTTCCTGTATATGGCTGAGGCTTGGGCATTGTTGTTGATGATACACTGATCCATGCGTGGTGTCGGGAGCGAGTGGAGGGGCTATGGGGTCATTTCCTTAGCTCTCAGAAAATGAACCCCAAAAGGGGCTGACCCTTTCCTGACTTTGCACATTGCCTTGTTGGGACTTAATGGTTTCAGATGCTATACCTGTCTTTCGGTCATAAAGAGAACACTAAGGGAATTGCTGAGAAGATTTATGTTATTTCTAGTCAGGTTTTCAGTTACCTGCGGCTGGGTGCATTCTAGCTGATGGCTTCACTGAAAATTCTAGGAAGCCAGAAAAGGATGTGGGAGTTTAGAAAAAGGTTTAAATACCTTGATCTTTAGTTAACTCCCATAATTACGGGTAACAAATGTATGCTAGACAGCTAATACAAATTAAGTAGTAAGTTGCTCATTTGGTAAAACAGGAAGTGTGGAGTTTTTGAGACATGCAGCGTGTCCTTAAATGTCCTAAGGAAAGTTTTTTAAAAATAGTTTATAAGATTAAGAGCAGATGCTGTTATAATAAGTAATGGAATTGATTTTGGGATGTTAGGTTAAAGTGGATAATTTAGAAGTATGATTTTTGTTTTATTTTTCTGACTGTACCTTATAAAAGCAATGAATTATTTTCTCAAAAATAACAAGTGCGTTTTTTTTTTTTTTTTTTTTTTTTTTTACTGTAAGCAAAGTAGCTATTAACTGAACTTAAAAAAGTCCAGGAATCCATGTGAGAATTGTATTAGAATATTTCAGTCACATCAAAGATCCAGCTGACTCCCTGAGGAGAAAGAAAAGATCATGTATTTCTGTAGTCCATGTTCATTAACACGCCTCCATATTTCCTGCCATCCTGGCCTCTTGTCTTTCTCTTTCAAGGACCAGGGCAAACATGCTTCCTCTATTATTTTTCCTCCGTTCTCTCTGGTTCCCTTGCACCTGGGATTTACATCTTAATACTTCTCAGTTTACACTGCTTTTTCAGAATTTACTGTTTTCCCTACCAATCTGTAAGCTCCTTGAAGGTAAAGATGATGTCTTAGTTATTTCTGAAACCTCAAAGCCACTCCCCAAGGCTCTGCACACAGTACAGAGTGGGGGAAATTCAAAGATCTCCTTGGCTTGTAAATTTGATATTAACTATTATTTAACTGTTAAATGTCTTCATTAGTAAGCAAAACTTTAAGTCTGTCAAACAAATCAACCTCCCTATCAAGACCACGTACTCATTTCGTTTGAACATGGAATGAGGTAACTGGAGAACCAATTTGACACTCACATTTTCCTACAGGCATCTGTGTGTGGTGTAAATGATTAAAGCACTACTCTGCTAAAGGAAAGGCTGCAGATTGGAGTCCATCTAGAGGCTCCTTGAAAGAAGAGCCTGGTGATGTACTTGCAAAAAATCAACCATTGGAAATCCAGTGAAGCTCGCTTCTACTTTGACATACACAGCTTTGCTATGAGCTGTAGTCAGTTTGGTGGCAACTGGTTATTTTACTACTATTAATAGAACTTATCCAACTGAGAAGGAACCCTGGTGGTGCAGTGGTTAAGTGCTACATCTGCTAGCCAAAAGGTTGGTATCGGCAGTCTGAATCTGCCAGGTGATCCTTGGAAACTCTATGGGGCAGTTCTGCTCTGTCCTGTAGGGTCACTACAGTTGGAATTAACTTGACAGCAGTGTTTTGTTTTGTTTTTAAATTCAATTCGGGAAGAAAATGAAATCTTTAAGATGGTTAGTCAGTTTGTATTTACTATTTACTTCATGTAAAATTAGCCAGGCTAAGTGCTGTCGTAATGACTTCTAAATCTTAGTTTATCCAGTACTTCTCAAACTTGAACAAGTCAGCTTGGGGATCTTCTTACCTGTAGATTCAGATTCACTAAGTCTGGAGTAGAGTTGAGAATCTGCAAAAAACCAATCCAAAGCAAGAAAGCAAGCCCACTGCTCTTAGGTAGGTTCGGACTCACGGTGACCCTGTAGGATGGAGTAGAACTGCTCCATAGAGTTTCCAAGAAGCATCTGGTAGATCTGAACAGCTGACCTTTTGGTTAGCAGACATAGAACCTAACCACTACCTTACCAGGGTTTCTGTGAAATCCCAGGGGATGCCAATATTGCAGGTGCTTGGGCTCCTTTTGACTGGCAAGTGGAGCAGACATGCTCAGCTAGTAATTATTTCCTCTTGCTGGTCTCTGTTCACTGTGCTTGCTTGCCCTTGGACTTGCAAAACCACCATCAGCACTTGCTAAACACAAATGCACGCACATGCATGCACACGCACGCGCGCACGCGTGCACACACACACACACACACACACACACACACAACCCCCAAACCATAAAATAGTAATACTAATTCAGTCCTGTATAATAACTAAACTAGCTCTATCTTGTCTCCATGTGACCATCCTTTCAGTTAACTGACAGGCCCACGACGCAGGCTGGCTTGGCTTTGGCTTCTGCAGAAAGGCAGACTCGGTGGCTTTTACATGCATTTCCTTTCATGTGAATTTTCAAACTCATATAGAAGAAGTGGAAAAACTCATTTGCTGTGGGAAGAAGGCCAGTTGGTGACCAGGTTGCAGCAAAATTGCTGAAGACTGAGCCCGGAAGAAAAGCTATGATCAGAGAAAAGGGGGGAGGGAATCCCCTGCACTTTCTGCATTTGGCCCACCCATCAAACTTTACACTCTCTCTGCTCCCATCACATGCTGTTTCCTTTACTGTGAGCAATGACTGCGTATACCCAAATCAACAATTAAATTCCCCCTTTGTTTGTGTGGCAGATGACAAATGCATGGAGGACATCTTGTGTTGCCTAGGCAGGCAGGGCACTTACTTTGATTGATGCTCCGTTGTGGAAAAAAATGAGCTAGGAAGGAATTACAATGGAGGGCCTGCAGACTGGAAGGGGATATACTAATTAGTCCTGCATTAAGCAGTCGGCTTGCATTTGGCAAGGAGAAGCCTTCAGGAGGGAAGTGTAGGGGTTATTGATGCAGAACAGCATGGAATACATTATGCCAGGTAGCTGTATATTAGTTTTGTTAGGAAGCAGAGAAGTTTCTAATGAAGATATAAACACGTGGGTTACCAGACTATGGTTTTAACACTCCTGGATGTGTTAGGTGGGCTGTGTTTTTTTCTTTTTTAACTGTACATGATCTATGGATTATCTGGAAGTTCTTTTCTCTCTCTGAAAGGACTCTTCCAGAGTTTAGCCATCCGGGGCAAAGGTTCAGTTGTTGTGGTGTTAGGTCCCATTGATTCAACTCCTAGAGACCTCCTGTGACAGAGCAGAACTGCTCCATAGAGTTTTCCAGACTATAATCTTCACCAGAGCAGACTGCCCAGTCTTTGCTCTTACAGAGCTGCTAGGTGGGTTTGAACGGCCAACCTTTTGGTCAGCAGCTGAGCACTGAGCCACTGCATGATTTAGAGCTGCTTAGGCAAGAATGGAATGCTGCTGTCACATCTATACTGTTTGGCCCTTTTTTTTCCCCCCTAAACCCCTCCAGTTTCACAAGCACTGAGCCTGGCTGGTGGAACACATATAAAAAGAAAGGAAGTTTCCTTCTGGCCACTTCTTGGGGTTTTAGAAAGTTGTTGCAGATTTGACCTAGGAAGAGCTTTAGGGCTGTCTAAAGACAAATTCAGCTCCTCTTTCAGGCTGGATTAGATGGGAATAAAGAGAAAGGCAAAGAATGTATCTCTGTCTGGCTTAGCATCTGTGGTTTGCCCTACCATTTATCTGGGGATAGGCAGAGGTAGAGTGGTAAACGGTTGTGCTGAGATCTTGCTCATAATTCAAGATCGACATGAACACTCCAGGTAATGGGAGGGAGATGAGACTGATCATTTCAAGGCCAATACTTCCCAAGCAATGGAGAACCGCCGGATGATGGAGAGGCAAAGATGCTCGAATAATGACTCGTGGGAATGGCTTAAAATTCAAATGCTGAAATGTTGATTTGGTTAATTTGTTGTGAAGAGTCAATGAAACGGGTTCAATAACTCCCATGAGGTGGTGTAAAGACAAAGAAATCATAGAGGTCTTTGGTCACAGTGTGAAGAAGGGGCACTGAAGCTTCCTTGGTTTTAGAGTTCCAGAATAATTTTGTGGACTCATCAGTTGGCATCAATTATATGATTCTCAGTGAGTCTTTCTGTTGATATACAAGGCACTATGGGGCACCTCATGTTAAAATAATGAAAAAGCAGATGGTGCCAGGTTCTTGGTTCAACTTGTCAGAACTGTCAAAGCAGGATGTAGTCAATAGTCCCTTTTTTCTTGGGCTAGAAACAGGTTCCTTTATGGACTTAAAGATGCCTATGCTGGGAAAAATATAAATTGACAAAGAAGGTATGCTTCTGGGGTCTTAAAATCTGTGAGTAGCCATCTAGATACTGGTCCCATTGCTTCAGGAACAAGGAAACAAGAAGAAAACTAAAGACGTAAGGAAAACATTGGACGAAAGTACCAATGGACCACATCTACCATAGCCTCCACCAGGCTGAGCTGAGTGTAACCAGGTGGTGTCTGGCTACCACTACTGACATCTCTGACAAGGATCACAACAGAGGGTCCTGCACAGAGATGGAGAAAAATGTAGAACCGAATTCTAACTCAAAAAGAAAGACCAGACTTGCTGCCCTGAGAGACACTGCAGAAACCTTGACAGTATGGCCCCTGGACATTCTCTCAGCTCAGTAATGAAGTCCCCTCCTGTGGTTCACCCTTCAGCCAAAGACTGGACAGGCCTATGAAACAAAGTGAGACTAAAAGGGTACACCAGCCTGGGGGCAAAGACGAGAAGGAGGGGACAGGAAAGCTGGTAACAAGAAACCCAAGCTTGATAAGGGAGAATGTTGACATGCCGTGGGGTTGCTAACTAATGTCATGAAACAGTATATGTACTCACTGCTTAATGAGATACTGGTTTGTTCCGTAAACCTTCCTCTAAATTGCAACTTTTTTTTTTTTTTTAAGGTACACTTAATTAGTAGAGGCTACTGGGTATTTATTTTTAGTTTTACTCATAAACTGAATCATGAGACATATACTACAAACATCAGAACTCGCATCAAATGACTAAAGCCTATCTTCACACACACAACCAGGAATTGTGCCAATAGCTCTAGGAGGAAAAGCTAAATAGTTAATGTGCTTTATTTTTTAACCACTCCTTTGTTTTAGAATTCTATCTTATTCTTGAAATGATTCTATGTCACCACGACCTTCTCCTACCAAGAAGGTCCAGTTGGGGCATCCTTCAGTAATAGCCTAGGGCTTGGGATGAGCAAGATGCTGTGCTGGCTTTGGCCTTTTCTTCCAGTGTTTACACAACCAAGACTTATTACAAGCTCTGTCATTTTGTTCCTGGGCTGGCTTTGGTTTGAGAATTCGGTAAACATCATACATTCCACCACACAATCTTAGACTCAATCTTACTTTATAATGATGTTCATGTTTATTGTACAAAGTGACATGCATTTGTATATTTTAGCATTTTATTTCAGTCACAGCAAAAGCCAACATTGGAATCAGTTGGATTTTTTCTTTTGGTGATTGAAGATATTAAGCACTGTAAGAATGTTGAAACTTCAATCTGATTAGGATCCAGATTCCTCAGGATCAAAACACTTCTCCTCCTCCCCCTACAGCTTGACTAATTGCGTGCTACTTGACATTGTAGAGTTACTCCACAGCATGAGAGCTAAATATGGGAAGTGTATTTTACTGTGCAGAATTATCAGCTCATCCTATTTGTTTTTCATGTGTTTAAGGTTATTAAAAGAACTCAAAATTAGAAGTCATGGGTGTGAGTTAAAAGAGTGAACTCAATCATTGTTAGTCGGCTAGACCATAAAGCAGTAGCCAGTAGGTCAATATGAAGTAATGAAAAAAAGCACAGATTTGAAAGCCTACCTCTCTGTTTATTAGTTGGCATGATACCAGAAAAATTAGGAGAACAGCACAATAGTGAATGCCAGAGTAGTTTATTTTCAGCATTCTCCCATTATTTTGGCTACTGACAATGAGATAAAAGTAGATTGGAAAAAAGGGCGTCAAATGTATTTGTTGAAGACCTTTGCTTTATGGGAAGAAATGAACTGCCCTAGCTCACTGTTCCTGAAGAATTGTGTTTCCTCAAGCTGTAAATCAAATCCCAGGGAGATAGCATGGTGTTTTCCAAATAATAGCTGTGGATGACAAGGTTTTTTGGGGGGAAGGGAGTCAGCATCAGGTTTCTGAATTTAGACCTCAATTAAGATTCCAAAATGAAAAAGCATCTCTTCCCCCACACCCGCATATACAAACATGCTCTGTGACAGTGTTTCACAAACAGTCTATTATTTTTAAGTCTATCTCTGGCCAATATTGGTCTAAAAATATATCTCTGGCTTCCTCCAAAGGTCCTGACTTTTTCCATTTCCTATGAATTCTCTGTTACAAAGAACCTGATGTTTCTCTTCAGGAAGCAGCATCAATTTTTATTTCAATTAATTGGAGGGCCATCTGCTTCTGTAATACATGATACCCATTCATTCTTCGCAAAAAGTGTGTTCCCTAAATCCCTAGTGTGTGATTTTAGACACTTGCTGAAGGGCCGGGAATGGAAGCTGCTGGTGAGTAGCCCTGCAAGGCAGCCTCTCCCCAAATCTGTGGCGCACACACACAATTTGACAGTGATGCTGGCTCCACGTCAGTACGCTCACCAGGAGGATCACACTCTGAGACTTGGGCTAGTTTGCTGTCTGTCCATTACGTTTTCAAAGACTGGTGTTTGAGATGGTCTGCACAGGGCAGGACTGACGGGAACAGTCTCTCTTTGACCGTGGCAAGAAAAAGGAGAGCACATGAACACAAAGGCCACCAAGCTGAGTTTTATTAACAAAAAAGCTTCCTCTTCAAGCTGTACCATCTCATTTGTGGTACTTTGTATGTATTTATGACCAGAGATCATAAGTGGGTTTAGAACCTTCTGGGAATACAGCAGAAACCTTGGTGGCATAGTGGGTAAGTGCTACAGCTGCTAACTAATAGGCTGGCAGTTTGAATCCAGCAGGTGCTCCTTGGAAACTTGTGGGGCAGTTCTACTCTGTCCTATAGGGTCACTATGAATCAGAATTCACTCAGTAGCAGGAGTTTTGTTGTTTTTGTTTTTTTTAAAGGAATATAGCTAGCAAGAGCCTTTATCTTTCAGGAGTACTCTATTGAATGGCCATAAAAAGAATATCTGGTTGGAAGAGGACACCCCCTTCCTAAGGGGCTCACCAGATCCATGCCTCTTTGCTTACAGGATTGTCAGAACCCTTCCCCATACAGTGCAAACAGGCCCACTGACTCCGGCGTGGAAACAATCCTTAGGATGTGGGTGTGCACGTTACTGCTTAGACTCTGAAGAACTCTCCTTGTCTGTCCTTTTTATAAACCACAGACAGTGCTTCAGAGTTCAGGCTGTGGGTCAGGAAACGGGAACTGGACTCACAGATCTGAGATTAGTTTCTCACTGTCAGGAGTCAGGGCTTGGAGGCCCCTGCACCTCTGAATAACCTTTCTCTCCAGAACATGGTGAAGAGACACTGTATTTGAGAGCTGTTGTACCCACACAAGGGTGGCAGTGAATTCCACAAGATGTGAAACTCAGGGGTAGGGGCAGAGCACCCTGGCTCCACTTCTGTGGTTAGTCAAGGGGGAGTTTCTATGAAGTCCTGGTCTATTTGAGCTTGTCTTAGGGTCGCCATGAGTCGGATCCGACTCGACGGCACTTGGCTTGGCTTGGCTCACCTCATATATATTTTGAAACTGAGACAAAAAGTTTCAGAGTTGAAGCTGCTCTCTAGGAAATGAAAGGGTCATGAAACCACATAAGTCAAAGTCACCTCATGGGATAGAGGGCAGAAGAGACCATGACATTCAGAATGACTGCCTAAAGAGTCTGCAATTTCAGGGGGCGGAGTCAAGCTGGCAGACTAAGCCCACGTCTCCTTCTATCCCTCTGGAAACCGAGACCTGAACTGACAATCAAACAGAGCCTTCTGATCACCTAGTCAGCCTCAGGACACGACACAGGGCTCTTAAGTGGGACTTCATACCACTCAGTGAAAAACCTCCTCTCTTTTGCTGACTCCCGCTCCCGGCTAGCCCCGGCTCTCACGGACAGAAGGTAAACGCACCAGTTTGACTTTTTTTTTCCTCGGTCTCAGCTGGCGGGCGGAGCTGGGCCTTGCCCGGCCGCTGGACTCAGACGCGCTGCTGGGGGGATAGGCAGGCGAAATTCCCATGTTCTGAGAGCCAGGCTCGGGATTCTGTTAATCTAGACACTTTGAGCCTTTTGTTTAGTAGCTGCCTCAGCGGGGTTTGTGCGGAGCTCCGCGGTCAGGGTGCGGGACGCCATGTTGGTACTGAGATTTTAGCGGGAACTCGTTCTTAGCCTGGGAGCCAGCGCCAGCTGCCTGTGTGGAGGACGCCATCTTGGATACAGTGGCCACAGCTGGCCCTAATTCTTAGCTTGGGAGCCAGAGCCTGCCCACAGGAGAGCACTTTTCTATCACAAAACCAGTACTCGATGCAGTGCTGGCTAAGGCTAGGCCCTGTCAGCAGAGGCCAACACGGCAGTAGCATTGCTGTATTCTGAACTAGTTTGTTATCATCTAGGGTTGGATATAGTGGCGCTTACTTTGTCCGATGAGAAGAGGGACCTCTACACCTGAAAACCTAACTGACTTGTGCACTGGTCAGATACCTTTTGCTTTACATTTGAAGACAGCCTAGAGAAACATTTGCAATCCATCCTCACAGTACCTCTTCCAGCCTCTATATACTCACATGGGACCCAAAAAGCAACAGACAATTGTGGCATATAAGCAATCACTCATGGCTTCAGAAGGCTCCCAAACAAAGCAAACAAGGAGTTTTCCAGATGAAGAAACTTTTAGGAAAGCATCAGGAAGTGAATACAAATTGATTATATACAGAGCCCTTCTAGACCTTACATAAAATGCAGCAGAACAAAGTGAAAAATTAACCAAGTTGTTTGATCTGATGGAACACCAGTACTCTGAAATCCAACAGATCAAGAAGAAAATCAAAGACATAGAAACTTCCATGCAAAGCCAAGAAAACAGAATGGAACAAATGGAAAAAAGAATTTCTGACTTGGAAGACAGAGCTACTGATGCCTGCATCTATGAGCAGAAATCAGAAAAAAGAAACAAGAAAAATGAAGAAACATTAAGAAGCATGTGGGACTCTATTAAGAGGAACAACCTTCGATTAATTGGAGTCCCTGAACAAGGTGAGACATCTGAGAACACAGAGAGTATTGTTGCTGAGCTGCTGAAAGAAAACTTCCCAGAAATCATGAAGGAAGAGAATATAGATATCTCAGATGCATATCATAAGCCACTCAATATAGATCTTAAAAGAAAGACTCCAAGACATATTATAATCAAGCTTAACAAAATGAAACATAAGCAGCAACTCTTAAAGGCAGCAAGACTCAACGCAAAGCTAGCATTCAGAGGGAAACCCTGTAGGCTCTCATTAGATTTCTCAGCAGAAACAATGCTGGCACGGAGACAATGGCATGACACATTCAAAGTCTTGAAGGAGAAGAACTTCCACCCAAGAATTATATATCCTGCAAAATTGTCTTTCATATACGAAAATGAAATTAAGACATTCCCAGATAAACAGAAACTCAGAGACTTTGTGAAAACCAAACCCAAACTACAAGAAATACTGAAAGAAGTTCTTGGCTTTGGCTTAGAAAAACGAAACCACTAACTTTATATTTTAGAACTACACACTACTCAATACTCTACTCATTTAGGGAAGGCTCTAAAGTCAATCACAGCTTTGATATGGAAAGAAGCAATCCAGTGACCATCATGAAAACTATCGTGTCATCATAATAAAAAGAGGGATGCACTACAGTCGTTATATTCCTTCCAGATGGAGAGGAAGATGACAAGACTGGTAGTAATTAAAATTGGGTTTATAAATAGTTTATTAAGGGGGTTCATAGGGGCAGCTGTAAGCACAACAAAAAGGTATCATACCATTTCAAGAAATCTAACACACGAGACTCAACAACTATAAAACCAGCTCTGAAAAAGGGGAAAAATCAACTCACAAAAAAGACTGTCCCAGAACAGACTAATAATAACAGCAGAGAAAACATCAACATAAAAATAAACATATCACAATGGCAGCAGTGAACACATACCTATCAATAATTACATTGAATGTGAATGGACTGAATGCTCCAGATAGAGACACTGAGTGTCATCTTGGATCAAAAGACACGACCCATCCATATGTTGTCTACAAGAAACTCACTTGAGACCTAAAGATAGGAACAAACTGAAAATTAAAGGATGGGAGAATATATATCAAGCTAACAGTGAACAAAGAAGAGCAGGGGTGGCAATTCTAATCTCAGACAAAATCAATTTTAATGTCAAATCCACCATCGTGGCCAAAGATGGACACTATTTATTGCTGAAAGGTTCAGTACACAAGCAAGACTTAACTATATTAAATATTTATGCACCTAATGCCAGAGCACCTAAATATGTCGAAGAAACACTCACTACGCTCAAAAGAGAGTTAGATGACTCCACCATAATAGTGGGAGAATTCAACACTCCACTCTCATTACTAGACAGATCATCTAGAAAAAAGCCCAGTAAAGATACAGAAGACCTCATTAACACAATTAACCAACTAAACCTCATTGATGTATACAGAACTTTCCACCTATCAGCAGACAACTACACCTTCTCCAGTGCACATGGAACATTCTCCAGAATTGACCACATGATAGGTCATAATGCAATGCTCAACAAAATCCATACCATTGAATTACTGCAAAGCATCTTCTCAGATCATAAAGCCATAAAAGTTGAAATCAATAGCAGAAAAAACAGAGATAGAAAGTGGAACTCTTGGAAATTGAACAATATCTTGCTCAAAAAAACATGGGTTATAGAGGAAATTAAAGAAATTCATGGATTCCAATGAGAACGAAAACACTTCCCACCAGAACCTATGGGATACAGCCAAAGCAGTGCTCAGAGGTCTGTTTATCTCCATAAGTGCACACATCTGGAAGGAAGAAAGAAACCAAATCAAGGTACTAACTCTACAGCTTGAACAAGTAGAAAGAGAACAACAGAGGAACCCCTCTGGCACCAGAAGAAACGAGATCATAAAGATTAGAGCAGAGCTAAATGAATTAGAGAATAGAAAAACAATTGAAAAAATTGAAAAGACCAAAAGCTGGTTTTTTGAAAAGATCAGCAAAATTGATAAACCACTGGCTAAACTTACTAAAGAAAAGCAGGAAAGGAAACAAATAACCCAAATTAGAAATGAGAGGGGAGTTGTCACCACAGATGCAACAGAAATCAAAAATATCATAACAGAATACTATGAAAGACTCTAACAAATTTGAAAACCTAGGGAAAACGGACCAATTCCTTGACTCATACCACCTACCCAAATTTTCACAATATGAGGCAGAACAACTTAATAAGCCCATCACAAAGGAAGAGATTGAAAAGGTCATCAAAACATTGCCAACCAAAAAAAGTCTGGGCCCAGATGGCTTCACAGCAGAATTCTACCAAGCATTTAGAGAAGAGTTATCCCCAATACTACTGAGACTATTTCACAGCATAGAAAGGGATGAAGTACTCCCAAACTCATTCTATGAAGCCAGCATAACCCTGATACCTAAGCCAGGGAAAGATCCAACAAAGACAGAGAACTACTGACGGATATCACTCATGAACCTAAATGCAAAAATCTTCAACAAAATTCTTGCCAACAGAATATAACAACATATCAAGAAAATAATCCACCGTGACCAAGTGGGATTCATACCAGGGATGCAAGGCTGGTTCAACATCAGGAAAACAATTAATGTGATAAACCACATAAATAACACAAAAGACAAGGATCACCTGATTTTGTCCATTGATGCAGAAAAGGCATTTGATAAAGTCCAACACCCATTCATGCTAAAAACTCTTAGCAAAATGGGCATAGACGGCAAATTCCTCAACACAATAAGGGCCATTTATACAAAGCCAGTTGCCCACATCATCCTGAATGGAGAGAGACTGAAAGACTTTCCCCTGAGATCAGGAACTAGACAAGGATGCCCACTGTCACCTCTCCTATTCAACATTGTGCTAGAAGTTCTAGCCAGAGCAGTTCGACAAGACGAAGAAATAAAGGGCATCTGCATCGGCAAAGAGGAAGTTCAAATCTCCCTGTTCACAGAGGATATGAGTGTATATGCAGAGAACCCCAAGGAATCTATAAGTAAACTATTCAAACTGATAGAAGAGTTCAGCAAAGCCTCAGGATACAAGATAAACATAAGTAAATCAGTAGGATTCCTTTATAGCAACAACGAGACTGTTAAGGAGGAAATTATCAAATCAATACCATTTACAATAGCCCCTAAGAAGATAAAGTACCTAGGAATTAATCTAACCAGAGAAACAACAGACCTTTCCAAAGAGAACTACAAGCCCTTACTACAAGAAACTAAAAGAGACTTAGATAAATGGAAAAACCTACCTTGCTCATGGATAGGAAGACTTAACATTGTGAAAATGTCTATTTTACCCAAAGCAATTTATTTATATAATGCAATCCCAATACAAGTTCCAGCATCATTTTGTAATGAGATGGAGAAACAAATCACCAATTTTGTTTGGAAAGGGAAGAAGCCCTGGATAAGTAAGGTACTACTAAAGAAGAAGAACACACTGGGAGGCCTCTCATTACCTGACCTTAGAACATACTACACTGCCACAGTGGTCAAAACAGCCTGGTACTGGTACAAGAACAGACAGATCGATCAATGGAACAGAAGTGAGACCCCAGAGATGACACCATCTGCCTGTGAACAGTTGATATTCGACAAAGGCCCTAAGATATTAAACTGGGGTAAAAACAGTATCTTCAACAAATGGTGCTGGCAAAATTGGTTATCCATCTGCAATAAACTGAATCAAGGTCCATATCTTACACCTTATACAAAAACCAGCTCCAGCTGGATAAAAGACCTAAATATCAAACCTAAAACGATAAAGCTCATCCAAGAAAAGGTAGGAACAATAATGGAAGTTTTAATACACAATGAGGACAGACTCCAAAATCTGTCAAAGAAACCTCAATCAACAGAAGAGAAAGCAGATAAATGGGAACCATTAAGAATCAAACACTTTTGCTCATCCAAAGACTTTATTAATAGAATTAAAAGAACAGCCACAGAATGGGACAAAATATTTGGCAACTCTATGTCAGACCGATGCCTGATTTCCATAATCTATAAGATACTACAAATTATCAATAAGAAGAAGGTAAACCATCCAATTAAGTGATGGGCAAAGGAGATGGACAGACACTTCACTAAAGAGGAGATCCAGGCAGCCAAAAAACACATGCAGACATGTTCACGATCTTTAGTTATTGAAGAAATTCAAATCAAGACAACAATGAGATACCATCTCACCCCAACAAGATTGGCCATGATCCAGAAAACACAAAACAACAAATGCTGGAAAGGCTGTGGAGAAAGTGGAACCCTCCTACACTGTTGGTGGGGCTGCAAAATGGTCTAGCCTCTTTGGAAGGCAATCTGGTGCTTCCTTAAAAAAATGGAAGTCGATATACCATTTGACCCAGTAATTCCACTACTTGGAATATATCCTACAGATTCAAGGCCTTTCACACCAACGGACACATGCACCAGAATGTTTACCGCAGCACAGTCCACGATAGCAAAAAGATGGAATCAACCCAGATGCCCAACAATAGAAGAATGGATAGGTAAACTATGGTACATATACTCAATGGAGCACTACGCAATGATAAAGAATAATGATGATTCCAGGAAACATCTCCTAACCTGGTTTCAACTGGAAGACATTATGTTGAGTGAAAGTAGTCAGCGACAAAGGGACAAATACTGTATGAGACCTCTACGATAAGACCTCAAAAACAGACTTGTGTATAGAAGAAAAGACTCTTTGACAGCTGCAAGGGAGGGGAGGGAGGGAGGGTGAGGAGGGGAAGGCTTAGTTTAGATAGTTAACTAGAAATCTAGTTGGGAGAAAGCGGTGATAGCACACATTAGAAACAAGAACAACATTAAGTGGACTTCAGCATAACCTGAGTACTCCTTCCATCCTGACTCAATACTGCAAGGATAGAGTAGCTGGGGCCGGGGGCGGGGGGACCATGCTCTTAGGCGAATTCCAGGCCAATTGGCACAACTAGCGTTTTGCTAAGAGAGCTCTCTGCACCCCACATTGGTGAGTGGCGTCTGGGGTTTTAAAAGCTGCCAAGCTGCCGTCTGAGGACACAGCAAATGGTCCGAACTCAGCAGGAACGGATGCTCACCGAGGACCAAAATGACATGCGGTAAAGACAACCAAGAAGACAGAGAGACCCACAAGAGTGGGTGCCTACATCGACTTGAGACCGGAAGAACCAGATGGTGCCCAGCCACCACCAGTGATAGCCACGATGGAGCTCACAGAGAGGAGTCCCAGTGGCAACACAAGAATAAAAAGGAGTGTATCATGAGATCTCCACTAAAAGACCTCAATTGATGGTCCAGCGGTTTTGGGGTTCCTCTGAGAGCATGGCCCCCAGCCCTGATGCTGCTCTTTCCCATAAATTATAACAAAGGTTCACTTTTTGGACAGGAATGGAGTGGACTTGGCAATGCAGAGTGACCATATATTGGAAGCACTTTGTGGTTCTATACATCTATAGGATATCATCTTGCTGACCTCTGGCTGGAGGAAGGGGAGTGGACAGAGAGGAGGGGAAAGGAGGTTGTTGGGAGGATGAGACATGTATGGAGCAGAGAGGAATAGTGTGCAGTCACCGGACAGGGAGAGCAGTGGAAGCTGCATATAGGGGGGCATGTAAATTTATACGTGAATGTACATTTTCACTCAGTTATGTTAAATAAAAAAAAAAAAAAAAACAGTCTGCAATTTCTCTGGGCCCGAGGTCCAACTTTTAATCTAACCCAAGTTGAAGTGCTTTGTGTTTCACATTTTCTCACAGCGCACTGACGGTTGTCTCAAAGGTACACAGGACAGGGACAGGGACAGCAGCACTGAAACCAAACAAGCACTAGAGAGAGAGAGAACAGGCTGGCTTATGGCCACCCGGGGAAGGTACTTACGGTCCAGGTGGCTGTGCCTGATGCCCTCGACGTCTTCGGCGTGGATGAAGTGGTAGCATCGCTTCCCTACAATGTCTACAGGGGTCAGATCCATATAATCACTAATCCTACAAAGATAACAGCACAGATTGGAATGCAGAATAGGGGAAAATACAGACACTCTCAGATGACTTTGAAACAAGACTAGGGACACATTTTCTTTACACCAGGGTGACCTCAAGGAGGTGACACTTGGAGGGAACACTTATAGATAATATTATTTTGTTAACATATATTAGTTTTTTTTTTTTTTTTTTAACGAAGTAGGAAATGTGCTCAATCAAGCCATTATGCTTGAATAATTGAGCAGGTTTTTCTTTTCTTTTTGTTGGCATGAGAGTGCACATTTAGACAACATAATTCCATAAAATTATTGGGAATCAGTAACAATGTAAGATCTTCATTTGAGGCCAAGATAATTCAAGGTTACATAATAAAATAAAAACATGTTATGTTTATACCAAATGATTAGAGACACCTTTCATTTAAACAGATTGGTCTTCTATTGGGTATTTCCATGAAAAAGGGGCTTCAACTGCTTCTTGGCACAAAGTCCAAATTGGCATTTCAAGGGGTATAATTTAAATGCGGAGACATACAGATGCCTGGGGGTATTATCTTTTTTAGTCTTAGTCATTTGGGAGCTCGGCTTTCACTCCTGCTCCTTTTAACTGGCACTTTGTGGTGGATTCCACACAGAAACTTTTAAACCATTTCAGCAGCTCTTCCAGGCTTGTGCTCAATGGTATGTGTGCGTAAGCCTCTGTCATTGATTGTCCAGATGTCAATGTCCTCAGGCACGAGCACAGGAAAACAGAACAGAAATGGGAAAACGTGGCAGGGGACACTGCCTGGCTTACACAAACACCCCCAAGTGGTTGCTACTCTCCTCCCTGTCCACAAGCACATTCACTTTGGTCAGCTCAAGATGGAATGTACTTTAAAATTTAATTTATTCCCTTTACTGTCCTTTTTATAATTTATGATCTATTCAAATATGAAGTGAATCTTTAGAAATGGCACTTTTAAGAAACACTTGTGCTCATTCTGCAGGAGCTAAGTCTAGCCCTCAAAGCAGGGAAGTAAGAAACAAAAATAAAATCACGTAGAATATAATTAAAATACATTACTGGGTGAATGAATTTCTCAGTGTCTAGCAATTTAATTAGTTTTTGGCATAAAACTCGGCAAAACTAGAATTCTTGGAAAGATAAGACTAATTGGGGGAATAAAAAGGAGTGTTTTCCAACGATTCCAGGGTTCTGTGGTAGGAAACAGATTAGTTGGTGTTTTCCTAAAACCATTAGCTGTTTTCCAAGAACAGTTTATACCCCCTTTCTGGGATGTGATTAAAAGACCCTCATTGGTGTTGCTGAAATTTGCCAGCTTCTCTGAAAAGCATCAGATGTCTGCTTTGCCCGAGGCCGTCCTGGGGAATGCCAGAGGAGGAGAACGGTCTGCGGGGGCAAGGAGAGAGCTGAAGTTTCCAGTTCACAATTCCCTAATTAAATACTAGACCTCGGGAAAAAGCCACTCCAGTCTTTAGGGAAGACATGTCTTTAGTTTATTCTCTATTTGAATTAAATCCTTCAAAACGATTTCCTGAAGGCCTGCTACGCACCAGAGCCTGTTGCCGTGTTGAACATGACAAGCTTAGTGTGCATGCATTTCTCACATATGTGTAGACAGCACCAGAGACGTCTGACGGCCTGTATCAGAATCGGAATTCTGACGGCATCCTTGCGGTGACGCCTCAGTTTCCTCATCTGCTAAACCACCTGGGGGTTGCTGAGAGGATTCATGAATGAAATGAAATGAAGTTAGCATAGTGCCTGGCACACAGTGTGCTCTTCTGTCGGCTCAAGTGTGCAATTACCTTTAATACAGGTCTTTTTCATAAATACTATCATTGGTTGGGAAATAATGCCATATTGTAAGGCTAATAAGGGGTTGTGGAAAGCTTTTTTTTTTTTTTTTAAATGGAAAGAAAAAAAGCTAAAAGCAGGTTATGCAAAATGGTCTCAATTACTAGAGTGGCACCCATAAGGCATTCATATCCATGGTGCTCTTCAAAAGAATCAATCTGTCATCATAGGAATGAAAATTAAGTGCTGGTTTGGGGGCAGGACCATTTTAGGAGTTAGACAAATAAGTTTTTTGAAGGAAGTTGGGACAGTAAATATAAAAGAAGGTAACTTTCTCCTGAACCTTGAAAAATCTTACTTTTCCAAATACTGGAAAAAAATCTGTTCAAAGAAGAAAAGTCATCAAGCCATAGTTGATTCTTTGACTCTTAAATCTGCTTCCTGGGGTTGGAGCTCCTTCTCCAGTACACTATGTTTTTAGCCAGAAAACAAACGCCTTTGCTGTCTGTGACAGTATCCTTTATTGGGCTCACCTACATGAAGGGTCCCACTCAGAGCTTCTTCTACTGGATCCTTGCCATTCATTCTGACTTGGGGCAGGGGAGAGAGGACAAGGAATCCAGGGAGACCCATAGGATGTAGCTTAATGATTGGGTTTTTGTATTTCACAGACTTGAGTTTGAATCAAGCAACTTAACCTTTTCTCCTAAGCTGAAATTGCCTAAGGGGAATGGAGTCAGGAGCAGCACCTACTCACAGAAAATGTTGAGAATCTTAATTATATAAGACTCATACTATGTGATTCACATAATGTGCTTAGCACATGACCCAGCATCTAGTAAGTGTTCAATAAAAGTTAGCTATCTCTATTGTTAGGCAGGTAGTGTGAACAGTTAACGGGCTTGGACGCTAACCAAAAAGTTGGAGGTTCAAGCCCACCCAGAGGCATGCTGGAAGAAAGGCTTGAAGATTTACTTCCCCCAAATCAGCCATTGAAAACCTTGCAGATCACATGTCTACTTTGACACACATGGAGGTTGCCATGAGTTAGAATCAATATGAAGGTGACTGGTATCTTTAGTATTACTTGTCAACTGCAGCAAATTATTCTGGCTAACTGGTCTTTACTGATATTCTCTATCCATTCCATAACACCTCAGACAGAGGCAAGTATAGTCATGATAGTAAAAATTTAATTAATCCCAACAAATTCTGAAAAGCAGATTTTGAGTTACTAATCTAATAATAGTGATAGGTTCCTGATTGTCTTGTACCCCAATGAACAGTAATAGCTCAAGTGGATATCTGTTCCTACTGGACAGTACTTGCCTCTGAATGAAACCCTGACTTGGAAATGGTAGGCATTTCTAACTTGGTCTGTGTATCTTTAGCTTTTTCCAATGGAATGGATGCTGGAGCTTTCTGTCTTCCTCTTGGCTACATCCTGGAGAGGTCAATTGCCCAAGCCACTTATCCATTCTGCTTTTTCATTTGCCCCCTGAAAGGCTCACTGAGCACATATTGTTTTCATGTCTGATGACAACATGTGCCACAAAAGCATCCTCCTAAATTGGCTGAATAATCTTCCCAGGATACCAGGGGATGATAGTATCAACAGTGCTTCCTTGGGACAAGGCACACATGTACAGTTCCTCTCAACCTCCCTCCCCACATCCCCAATATTCTGTCTTCTTCCAATTAGTCTGATGATGGCTGGTGACTTCTAGGTGAAAGGTCTGAAGGAACACTGTCTCATTTCCTTGTCCCTAGCTTTGTGCTTTAATGGAAAAAGTGATATTTTTAACCAGAGGCTAAAAGGCTCTTTTATAAGAGCTCTGTCTTGGGGAAGAACTGCCACAACTCATATATGAGTCTTTTTGTTTTTGATTTATAAAAGTGAAATCTTCAGGATTACATAGTTTTATTTGACAGTTTTGCAGATTTTCATCCTTTTTCTCTGGAGGACTCATACTGTCATATGTGCGTAGTGCCTACACAAACACTGACCATCCTGAAGCCAGGCTCTGCATTAGTCGGGAAGCGGGTCTGGCCGAGGCATCAGGGGACACCTTTACTGCATCATTTTGCCAATAATATCTCAGCCCTTCTCTTTTCTTGTGTGTTTGGCCCAAATGGACTTTCATTATTACATATGGATGTCTGGGTGTCCCAATTTGTCCAACTGTTGTCCTTAATGTAAATTGGGATAGCAATGTAAATTTTAAGTAAAAAACAAGCTGGTGTCAGTTCAAGCAGCCATTAAAAAGAACATCAGGATTTATAATGAGGCTCTTTGGGAGAGGGAAATCTTTCAGTCTGCTGAAAACACAAACCCTCGCCCGACGAGTAGCCTACGACAGGATGAATGAAACCAAAAAAACACAGTACCTATTTTCACAGTAAATGATATTGAGGTCCATATTTACTCGTGTGACGAACATATGGCAGTCGATTCGGACTTCGTTGATTGTAGGGGGAGGCAAGGCGTGAGCCACAACCACAAGACCCATGATTTGGCTGGGGACGGTCCTGCCGTGGGACAGGGACACTCTGAGGCGTAGCCGGCCTGTTATGTGAATCACCTGTAGCAGAACATGAAGTACACAACACACCAATCAAATCTGCATCCCAGACAGAACTGTGTTTCTTTCAAGAAATGCAAAAGTACGTCTGGAACAACCAACATTAGCTGGTCCCTTCTGTAATCAGAGTGGCTGTCAGTACGCCCCTTGACGTTTCTCAGGGAAGAGCCAAAACAGAAACTTGATACTCAGAGCACTTTTCAAGGCAGCATTATTATTGGCTATTGCTGTTTCCCAGGACTTTTTTTTTTTTTAAACATTTAGGGAAACTTCATAATCAGATAAAAGACCAAGACGCTGAGCACGGAGCTGCAAAAGTGAGCATTTGCGTTACTGGTCTTTGTTAATGGAAGATGTTTGTCTCTCTTCCAGCTTGTACCGAGTGGATTACACGGCCATCTCCTTTCACTGGAGTGTTCCTTCATTGGAAGGCTGATACTGCAAGAGGCCAAAGACCCCAGTGAATAAAAGGCTCAGTGGTGGTGACATGAACAGGTTCCGTTGAGCACAGATAGTACATGTTAGGCAGCACTGAGTTCCCAATAATACAGTGATTTATTGCAATGGCCTGTGAGTTTGGTGGTCAAAGACCCCTGGCCCAGGATTTGTTCAAGCCCACACTACAGTACAGCCAGGAAGACTTGCTCTATTCTGGCGGCAGCTCAGATGCACTCGCCCTGGACCAGGAGGGAAAACAGCGGGCTATAACTTTTGGTGTCTTTTCTAAAGTATACCACACAGCACAGGCTACAGGGGACCACGTAAAATTCGGTCATCATTGCCGTACATTTTAAATTGTATTGTTATTTTTAAAGCTGTTCCTTTGTTTATAAATTGCACAGAGAAGACAAGATAAAACATCAGCTTCCTTTAATGATATTTTCAGGATAATCATAAAGGGGGAAAAGTATGAAGGGCTTTGTCTGGCTATGATTTGGGATGACTGGAGTCGGAGGTGTGTGTGTGTGCTGGGAGGTGGGAGCAATGGTGGCATGTGTGAACTGTAACTGTTTCTGGGACCCTGCTGCCAGGTGCGAGACCCTCCAAAGCCTGGCTCTGGATAATCACTCTGATTGACTATACCACCAACCCTGGGTGAGCAGGTGAGTTCCCATGTTTGTTTGGTCCTTCTAACTGGATCGCTGAATGCCACATTATCTTTGGAGATTTCGCTTGTCTCATTTTGCCATTAGGAAGTGAAGTGGGTCTTTTATTACGTCCCAGGAACAATATGATTGAGCCCCTGCTTTCCTTCCTAGAGACTAGATTGGTTGTTGTTCCGTTTCCGTCTTTACTTTTGTTTCCTTTCAGTTACTTCATTTCCTGTAAGCAAGCCACACTTCTGTTAGTCAGGAGGCAGGATCAAAGCTTAGGGGGCCACTTTAGAGTTCGACTATTGGAAATAATACCCCTTCCTCATCACACTTCACATTTGTGCCCAGAGCTGCTGATCTGGAGACACCACTGAGGAAGATGATTGAGGTTATTTCAGGAGCAGCTTTTGACCACCGACATTTGAAGGTGACTAAATTCATACTTAATCTACCTTTGCTTTAAGCTTTGGTCAGGCTAGATGCTTACGAATATTTGTAAATGTTCCTAGAGGCAAGGATGCTAAACCACTATCACAGACACATATTTCTGCAAGACCTCATTAACTAATAAAGATATAGCTCAAAGAAACGGCATTAACTTCACAGGAGGGGTGTTCACAGAGCCTGCTCCTCCTCCCAGCTAGGCTTACGAAGATGCTTATTTATCATTATCTGTTTTGTTTTATCAGGAACACTCAGCTTCTCGGAAAAACACAGATCTACAAGTGCTCAGGAAAACATACACCCAGAAATGGCATGCTAAATAAATCCCCACTTGATATTCTATTCAAAAGCAATTTAAAGGCGTCTGAGCTGGAAAACATTTTGGGAAGGCAGACAGGCGAGGAGGGGAGGATCTCCTCCTTGCGTGGCTGATTTAATGAAGCTGCCGCCTCTTGCCAGCCTTGCCTGTGGATACCGTGGTATTGAAAGTTCCTAAGAGGAGGGTTGGAAACCCTGGTGGCACAGTAGTTAAGTGCTATACCTGGTAACCAAAAGGTCTGCTGTTCAAATCCATCAGGTGTTCCCCAGAAACTCGGTGGGATAGTTCTACTCTGTACTACATGGTACTGGGTTTGATGTTTGGTTTTTAAGAGGAGGGCTGTGTAGGGTCTGGAGTTCCCTGGTAGTGCAAGTGATTGACACAGATGGCTGTTAAATACAATGCTGGAGGTTTGAGTGCACCCAGAAACACCTCAAAATAAAGACCTGGCTACTGACTACCAAAAAATCAGCTATTGAGAACCCTATGGCACACAGGTCTACCTTGACACACACGAGCAGCACTGACTCCATGGCAGCTGGTTACTGGCAGCAGAGAGTTTTGTTGTTGTTAAGTGCTGTCCAGTGAGTTGTGACTCCCAGCGACCCTATGCACGACAGACGCGGCCCGCTCCTGCCCCCGTCTTCCTGCCATCGTTTTTATGGTGCAGCCTATTGTTGCAGCCACTGGGTCAGTCTATCTCGTTGAGGGTCTTCCTCTTTGTCACTGACCTTCCACTCTACCAAGCAAGCCAGAGGTCTACATGTGCCAATTTCTGGCTTCATTATTTTGGGCAAGACACTTGACCTTTGTGCACCTCGATTTCCTTTGCTGTGAAATGGGGATGACAGTGACTTTTCTTAAGTCATGTTGAGAAACTCAAAGAAAAGTGAACAGTTTATAAAAATGTGAAGAGGTCTGCTACAGTTTCATTACAGTGTTTGTTTTTAAAAATGTCAACCTATTAATAAGGATTAGCACTGAATATTAATTTTATCCTGACCAAAGCCCTAAGAAATGACTTAGAATTTTAAAAGTCTCTGAAATTTCACAGTTGGTCAGCTAGCTACTTTATGAATATTTGAAAAGGTTCCTAGAGGTGACACCATCCCAGACACATACTGTGAGAGAAAAGGTGAGGGAGTCTACCTGAACCTCCTACCCCTCCATGTGTGAGACGAGAAAATACAAGTTCTGAACACTTCATTCCTGAAGTCACCCACCTCAGAAATAAGAAACACAGCCTCGCACCCAGATTTCCAGGTCTTGCTTGAATGTCATTTCGACCACTGTGCACAAAAAAAACCCTGTCTCTCGTTATGCTTCTGTGCATTTAGATGTGCACATTCATATTTAATGAAGTCAGAAGTTTATACAAGATGTCAGTTGACTACCCTAGTTAACAGAAATACCAAATAAGTTGCTGTCAAATCAGATTCAACACGTAGCAACTCCATGTGTTCCAGACTAGAGCCGTACTCCACAGGATTCTCAATGACTGATCTTTTGGCAGTTGATTACCAGGATTATTTATAAACCTTTAAAAAGATTACATGTATCACCAAAAACTCAAGTGCAGAATATCTGAAAAGTCTTTGTGAAATAGCACAGAACAAAAAAGATATAACTAAAAAGATTACTAATGCCATGACTAAACAACCAGAAGCTACATATGTCTGTGTGTGGGTTTGGGGGTAAGGAGGGTGGGACTGGGGAGAAGGAAAGAATATCTGTTGATCTCACAATTAATCTTTGGGTTTAAATTAACATGGTCTTCCAAGTTCATTTCATAGTGACAACAGAACTTTTTTCCCCCATGACATGAGGTGTTCAGATTTGAGAAACATGTTCGAAAGCATGTATCCAAACATTTAGAAAGTTGAAATGTTACTTGATAGTTGCTTTTAAGGCCTGAGATATAGAGGAAAGAGAAGCTGGGCTCAAATCCTAGTTCTGGAACGTAACAGCCATGCTACTATAATGTTCAGAGCATTGACAGGACTTGCTTAGTTTCCAGGTCAGTATATCAGAGATTAAAAAACCTACCATGAAGACAAGTACTTTTTAAAGATGTTCTTTGTTTTCTTAATAAGGTTACCAAAAGACTTGTAGTTGTCTCTCTCTATATTAAAAACAAACAGAACACAAACAAAAATTTCTTTGCTGTTGAATAGATTCTGACTCACAGTGACCCTATAAGGCAGCACTGTGACCCTATAGGGCAGAGTAGAACTGCCTCGTTGGGTTTCAAGGAGTGGCTGGTGGATTCAGATGACCAACTTTTGGTTAGTGACTATAGTCTAAACCAGTGCACCACCAGGACTCCACTGGTTCTACAGCATCTAAAAAATCTTATGTGCAAATGACACTGGTAGGTACCACGTAGCAGCCAAGATGAATCAGATACGAACCTTGTCCTCAGAGTTTACAGATTTTAAGATGAGGAGAAAGTAGATTTGGGGTACTGTGTTTAGGAGCTTGGCCACTAACTGGTAGGTTGGAATTCACCACACATTCCATGGGGGAAAGATGTGGCAGCCTGCTTCCATAAAGATGACAACCTTGGAAGCCATATGGGGCAGTTGTAGTCTGTCCTATGAGGTCACTAGAAGTTGGAATCGACAGTGGGTTAAGGTAGGGGAAGAAGCCCTGATGGTACAATAGTAAAGCACTTGACTACTAACTAAAAGATCAACAGGTTGAACCCACCAACTGCTCCACTGGAGAAAACCTGGTGATCGGCTCCTGTAAAGATTATAGCACAGGAAACTCTATGGAGTGGCTCTACTCTGTCCTATAGGGTTGCTATGTGTTTGCTATGCATCAGCATCAGTCTGATGGTGCAGAATAACAAACTAAGTGAAGATACGTATAGTTAATTGTAACAGTAATATGTGGCAGATGATACAATGTGTGATCAAGCAAATCACACTTTATCTGGTTATGTGACAGAATCACCTGTGAAGCTTGTTAAAACATGGAGTCCCAGATTCTCTTTCTGCTGGTTCTAGTTTGGTTAGGATTGGGCTAGTGTTCAGCACTTGTCATTTTCTTAAGTTTTAGAAGTGATACTCGGTAGTTGAGAGTATCTGGGTAATGGGTTTGGAGTTACCAGTAGTTTTCAATCTTGACTACACATTGGAATCATGCAGAGAGTCTTTAAAAGTCCCTGTGTTTATTGCCAATAGCCATCTAAGATGCATCTGTCGGTCCCAATCTACTTGAAGCAAATGAGAATGAAGAACAACAAAGACACAGGAAAATAATAAGTCCAAGTGACAAAAGGGCCACATAAACCAAAGACTTCATCAAGCCCGAGAGTAGAAGAACAGAATGGTGCCCTGCTAACATCAACCACTGCCCTGACAGGGAACACAGCGCAGAGTCTGTGATGGAGAAAGAGAAAAGTGTACAGCGGAGCTCAGATTCATGTAAGACCAGATTTAATGGTCTAACTGAGACTGGAGAAACCCCTGAAGCTATGGCCCCTGATGCTAAAACCATTCCCAAAGTTCACTCTTAAAACAAAGATTAGATTGGACTACAAAGCATAAAATAATACTTGTGAAGAGTGTGTGACTTAGTTCCATCAGATACAAAAGACCAAATGGCTCCTTTCCAGAGGGAGGATAAGAAGGCAGAAAGTGACAGGAACTAATCAAATGTACATAAGAAACCTAAAGTGGAAAAGGGGAGGGTACCATGTCACATTATAGGAATTACCACCAGTGACACTATCATGGATTGAATTGTGCCGCCCACCCCTCCCCGAAATGTACGTAGCCATTTGGCTAGACCTCGAGTCCTGGTGTTGTGTGATGTTCCTGTGCGCAGTGAACTCTGCTTCGATGATGTTAAGGAGGGTAGACAGGTGGGGCAGTGCTGACGGAGCAGAACTCAATGTGAAGATTGCTTTGTGCCCTGAGGCAGTCTCTTGGGATGATATAAAGGAAGGAGAAGCAAGCAGAGATTTGAGGCCCTCATAGCATCCAAAAAGGAACAGTCTGGAGCAGAGTGTGTTCTTTGGACTGGGGTGCCAGCTCCTCAGAAACTCCCAGTCCAACAGATAACCGATGACAAGGACCTTCCTCCGGAGCCAGCAGAGAAAGACTTCCCTTAGAGCTCATGCCCTGAGTTTGAACTTTTAGCCTGCTTTCTGTGAGAACATAAGTTTCTCTCTGTTACAGTAACCCACTTGTGGTATCTCTGGTATGGCAGCACTGGAAGACTAAGATAGAATTTGGTACTGAGAGAGCGGGGTACTGCTGTTATGGACACCCAAAATGTGGAAGCAGTTTTGAAACTGTGAATGGACAGAAGACTCCAAAGGAACTGCTAACACTTGAGAAGGTGCAGATGATGAGAAACAAGCATCAATGACTCAGCAACACAGAACCAGACCAGAGCAGCACAGCACTGGAGCCAGCCCACGGAGGGAGAGAGCTGAGTGCCGAGTGCCAGTAAGCAGGAGGCATCCTGGTGGAGTGCAGTGCCTCTAGACACTTATAGCAGAGGAGCTAGGCTTAAAGATCCACGGAGTGACAAAGCTGGTCACGGGTGCACAGAAGGCTTCCTGGTAGACTGCGGTGCCTCTGGGCACTTAAATCAGCGGAGCTAGGCTTGAGGACCTACAGAGTGACAAAGCAGAGTGTCGGTGCCCAGGAGGCTTCTGAATGGAGTGTGGCGCCTCTGGGCACTTGCATGTAGAGTTATAGAGCTTTAGAAAGCTTGTCCCAGCAAGGCAGATGTGGGTGTGAGGCTGAGCCCTGAGGCCATCGGAAACAGAAGCAGACAAGAGGCACGAGGAGAGGCTGCCTCAGTCTCAGGACGTACAGCCATTACCTCAGGGATTTTGAAGGGTGGAGTCCTGGCGTCTGGAGTTTCTAGGGGTGCAGTTGCCACTCAGACGGACAAGGAAAACACTGCCTACAGCAGAGGCCGGCGACTGTGCACCTTTAAAAGCTCCCAGTCCATGGCAAGATTAATGACAAGGACCTTCCTCCAAAGCCAACAGAGAAAGACTTTCCTGGAATTGGTACCCTGAATTTGGACTTGGAGCCTACTGGACTGTGACAGAGTAAAATTTCTTTTTTTAAAGCTACTCACTTGTGGTACTTTTGTTAAAGCGGCACTGGATGACTGAGACAGTCACATAGAAACATACAAATTTTTTGTATGAGACTCTGAGCTGCAAACTTTCAGATAAAGCATAATGGAAAAAAAGTAAGAGAAATAGAAGAATATAAATAAATAAAGTTAGTCCCCATGTCTAGGCTATACCTGAGACCAGTTAAATCAGGATATCTAGATATAGGATCCAAGCATCATTATTATTTCTGTTTTTTCAAAGTTTCCCAAGTTTTACAGGGCTGCTAGAAGAGTAAACAAAAATGAAAATACACGTCAAGCACCTAGCTCTGCCTGATACATAATACATGCTTAACAAGTACTGGTTATTTTTATTACACAGCAATTATGCTTCATAACAAAGGGTTGAAGGAAACATTTTCAACTGCATGTATCAGATAAGGTCACATGGAAATGCATTAGAGTAAGTGGTTTACATAAGGTATAATCATGGGAAGAAGTAGAAAAAGGGCTTCCAGATAGGCCAGTTAGAAAAAAGTAGAAAAGGGATCCTGCAGGGAATGTCCCAGGCTCCAGGAGCACTTCTTAGTGTCAGCAGGAGAAGAGACAGAGATAGGGCTAAAATAGCTGGCGTCATCAGGAGAATTCGATAATGAGACTTGGGGAACAGAGATCTCCCTGGGATTTCTGAGCCTGCCTCCTAGAATGGTGATGATGGTGACAGACTTCGTGGTTGATGGGACTACAGAGCTGCTGGTCATTGTGGAGACTAAGATGATTTCCTTGTAGACACTACTGATTTGAGCAGACCCGGGATGCAGTGTCCACTGGATAGCTGGGAATAGGGGTGGGCACTTAAGAACAATGGTACTCAAAGGTACAGTTTTAGACATTATTTTGGTCAGAAGTGATAGTTGAAATCAAGGAATTCTATGGAATTACCAGTGGACAAAATGCAGAGACAGTGCTAAAGGTAATTTTTTTTTTGTCTTTTGAGTACCTGAAGCCTAAAGCAACTTAGGTTTCTGGTTTTTTTTTTTTTTTTTTTAATTTCTACTTTTCCCTTAATGATTACTCTTGCTAGAACAAATTTCTGAAAGTTCCAAGCACCCTTTTCTCCACCCACAACTCCATTCTAACATAAATTCCAAGCTTTCCATATAGTCAGCAACCCTAGTGATAGATAACATCCCAAACAAAGAATCGATATGGCTTCCTTGTAGAGTCAAGTAGATGACTGAGAAATGATTTTGAATGTAAACATGTAAAACTGAATACTAATACTATGTCAAGAAGTGTGAAATAATGAATAATTAGTTGTTTTCAGATAAAAAGAGTATTTAGGAGAAGAAAGAAAATGAATTGTGTAAAAGAACATCTGATTTCAGCCCTGGTTCTTGGTAACTCAGGCAAGTCATCTAGCCTGGCCACGGCTGCATTTCCTCTGAAATAAAATGGAGAATTTAAGTCCGGTGATGATACCTAGTGTACTCCCTAAATTCTAGAAAGTTCTATGGGTTAAGGCTTAATAGTGTGGCTTTTACTGTGGAAACCCTGATGGTGTAGTGGTTAAGAACTACTTCTGCTAACCAAAAGGTTGATAGTTCAAATCTACCAGGTGCTCCTTGGAAACTCTATAGGGCAGTTCTACCCTTTCTACAGGGTTGCTATGAGTTGTCATTGACTCTGCAGTAGCGTTTTTTTGGTTTTGTTTTACTAGGAGTAGTATGGCACTATTCTCTCCCTACTCCCTATAACTACAAGATGGAGACAGGAGTTTCGGGGTATAGCTGCAAGTTGATAAATACAGAGTTTACCTTAAGAATAAATCAAGAGGAGGTTTTGTTGCTCACCTCTGAGTTGGAACAATGCTTTAATTTCGGTCAATGCCAGGTAAAAACTGCCTCTGTGTTCCAAAGGTTCATCTCAGTCTGGTCGTTAATCTATTGACTTTCTTCAAAAAGCTTTCTAAACCAAAAGATTCTTTGCCCCAAGCTCAACTTGATGTAACAGCTCAATCCTCATGCTTCCTTTCATTGTTCTTATTTTATCATAAAGAGCTGTATAAAAATGCTAAAGCCCACAGTTTTCTAAACCCCTTACACAGCACTGCCAGGATGCCAGCAACAGTGAAGCAGACTGCACAAGATTTCTGAGATGAAATCCTATCACTTTTGATAAGAATGTCCAAATTAGCGCTATTCGACAATGCCATGTTGAAGAAACCATTGTTTGACTTTTTTCTTCCCTGATACATGAACGAGTGTGTGCCATGCTCGAAGTACTTGTCAACAGAGTTTAGGATGAGTGTGGGAGTGTTAACAAGCCACATTGCTTGGACAAATATATATTTCTCTTCCTGCCATATGCTCCTTTCACTCGTCTGCTAGTGATAAGCACTTAGATGTGCTCCACTAATATCTTCTCATTATAAACAAACCCATCACAAAGACCTTGATAAAACCTTCCCTCTGTCAATACTTAAGAAAAGAAAGCCGGTGACTGAAAAATACATCTGGAAGTGATTTTCCGTTCTTTCAGGGATAAATCTCAGTTCTAGTAATAGGAAACATTTTCTTTATCAAAAGGAAACACTAAGTATTATGTGCATTATTTTCCACATATAATGTAAAATGCAGACTACGGCTAGATATCCAGGGGAACAAAAAAGCTGAAGGCACAGAAAAACCATGAATCCCCTGGGTGTAGACTGTCTTCAGAGATGTCCTTTAAGGGAATCCAAATTTACCTGAAAAATTAAGCTTCCTTCTGGCATACGGGTCTTTTTTCTTTTCTTGCCCTTACTGAAGTCTGCTTTAGCATACAGATCGCCAACGGCTAACTCTGGTGGGAGAGTCAGCTAATTATTTTTAAGTGATGAGAGCTTTGAGGTGGCCCACAACCTGCTGAAAGATAAGGCTCAGCCTGGTCTTCTGAAACTAAACATCTAGCCTGCAGCCTAACAACTTAATCCAAACCAGCATGAGAACATCAACCTTGTGTAAATTATCTCATGCAAATTTTTAAGGAGTGAGTTTTCCAGGATTTAGCCTAGATTCACAGTTGCTAGAATCAGTCCCAACATGCCTTCTCTCTGTCTGACTCCTTCACGTAGGTCCTTTCTCAGGGTCTGAAACAAGTTAGCTGAAGTCAGGTATTTGTCCACAAGGTGAAACAGCAGGGAGGAGAGGGACTGTAAAGGAAGGAGGAGACTTTCGGGGCAGGCAATCATTAGAATGTCATTTTCTTTCCTTTCCATTTCCAGAATCTCAGACTTTAATTCTAGAAACTGATGGCACTCCAGTAGACTTTGTTGCAAGTCACAGTGGAACTTCAGCAAATAGGACTAATAAAACACCGAATAGGACAAAGTTGATTTCTCCATGTAGGGGTGAGATTGGAGTGGGAAGATTCAGGGGGAAGTAGCTGGGAATGGGTGACAATATAGACTTCATCCAGGGCCAAGGGGGATGCGCTACATAAAGTGGAACTGGAATCCTCCTCATCTAGGTGTGGGGATGGTTGTCAGGGAGCCAAGTAGGCAGGGGTAGTCTTTCTGGGAGTTGGTTTCTAAGATCATTCTGAAGATCAGTGATCTTCAATACTGGGGCAGAGGTTATGGGGGCAGATTCAGCCTCTAGGGAAAGAGGGCCAGCAAGAATTAGGACAGGCAGCAAGGGTTGAGATGGGTTCAACTTAAGGGCTGCTCTCGGAGGAGGAGGGAAGGCTAGCCAATGTTAAGAACGAACTCTAGCAGGGTCCAGTACCATCAAATAAAAGGGCTACAATAAGTTAGAAAGCACTCATCCTCAGAGACTCCATGGTTTTCATTCCGGTTTGAATGGAAACTTGCGGTGAGACTGAGAAGAAGGAAGGATTTGGTGTTCAACTGTTTGATGCTTGGTCTGACTCCCCAAAAGATTCCTTGAAAGCTGGTTAAGAAGACACAGAATTGAAGCTTGTATAGATAAAAGCATTCCTTACCTATCCTGGAAATCCTAGTGCTGTAGTAGTTAAGTGCTAGGGCTGTTAACCAAAAGGTTGGCACTTCGAACTCACCAGGTGCTCCCTGGAAACTCAGTGGGGCAGTGCTCCTCTGGCCTACAGGGTTGCTACAAGTTAGAATTGACTTGATGGCAGTAGGTTTGATTGGGTTTTACTTATACTATGAAAAGCAGAGAAAATGGAAAGCACCAGGGGCTAATTACTGTCACTGAAGTATAAAGATCCTAAAGGAAAACACAGACCAGTGCACAGCATGTATGTGGATGTGTGTATTCTCCTCTGTAGATGGCACCTGATGACAATGATTCTCACAGATGAAATCAACTTGCTCTATCTACTACACAAGTAACTAAAATAACTGAATGGCCCTGGTATACAAAAGACAACATGTTTTGTTATGTACTGCAGCGGAAGATTAAAAATCCTTACTGTAATCACTCACTTGAAACAGTCACATAACTTCTAGGGTTAGTGGTTCTTAACCTTGAATGTACACAAGAATCATCTGGAAAGCTTATTAATAATGTGGCTCTACTCCCCAAACTGCTCGCTCTCTGAATTGAGGGAGAGGCCCAAGAGTCTGCGTTTTATCAAGAACCCCAAGTGCGTTGGGTCGCCCGTGGTGGACAGAGCTGCCTTCTGAGCAGGCCTGCTTTAAGGGCATGTCGCAAGTGAATTCAGCTTTGGCTTCCTCTTTATCCAGCAAGCCAAATGATGATAACTGATGTGACCCACAGGCACTCCACAGACTGCCTTCTAAATGAGCAAAAAAGGATGAGCATACATTTATGATTAACCTAGGCTGAAAACAAAACAAACCACTGTGTAGAACCGACCCATTGTCTTCTGGTTCTTTGAAAACGGTGGCCGTGCGTTTGATAAGCAGGGATTCTCATCTATTGTGGGATCAAGGTGTTTCCTGGGCAGAGGGCTGCTTGGGGAGCAGCCAAGTCTCCTTTATTAGCATAAAGGTCTGCATTCTTTCAGTGACCACACCACTGTGGCTGCACTGTTGTGTTCTAAGCCTCTTGGGGAAGGTCAAGTTCTGCCCGTCCCATCCCCCTCCTTGAGGCTGCTCTTGCCTTAGCTCCTGATTAATTCAGGGGATTCTGTGAGGTTAACCCTTAATTTGATGGTTCCAGTGGAAAGCTGAGAGATTGCTGGTAATTTATCACCCTTAATTTTTTTTTTAAATGCAGAAACATTTTTTAAGGCACTAAATAAAAAATTATTTTTAAAACCCACATTTAAAATACATTAGCCACAGCATTCTATTCTTACATGACTGTATCCTCCAAACATAACACTTACTTCTCATCCATCTCTTTTAGCAAACTTCAGATACATAACATGAAAAAAATATAACTACAATTACAGCTTTAGCTTCTTAAAATGCGTCTGGATCCTGTATTTGTTTCCTGGTCCCTATGGAGAAAATAGTCTTTCTTCTACCGAAGATAAGATTTTATATTGGCATGGTTTAACTAAGCTGGAGAGATCTCCTTAACGAGATTATGTAAATATATGCCAAGGATATAAAGCACATTTTCTCAGAGAGTAGAGCACTTCAACTATCATTTAATAAAACAGGACCAGGGGTAGAAATACCTCCATAAACTGCTAAGGGACAAAGCAAGAAGGCTGAACTGTACACATCTGATCAAATTTTGCTTGATTCAGTTACTTTATTAAAGACTCCTCGAGAAGGACAGAGGACCATTGCACCACCATGGAGTGCAACTTGTCTCTTCCACTTTTTCGTTGCATGTGGAGAAAGGATTGCCCCTTGAAGCCCCTCATGGCTTAGTGTCACTGTCTCGAGGGAAGAGGCACGGTTGTTCTTGGTGTAACAGATTGCCATTTTATTTTTAGACAGCATTTAAAAAAAAGAGACTCAGGACTAGTCCTGAGCAAGCCAAGAACTATAAACTGACTCCATACTGCCACAGCTTGCCCTCCCTAAAGAAATACTATGACATGTTGATAAAATTTCTTTGGAATCCATAAGGCCTTATAAGGAAAGCTATCATAAAAGCCAAATATTTAGTTTTCTGTCTTTGCTGAACACATTTGTTGAATGCATGTCTTACTTACTTGAATCTAACAACTGATCTTCCAAGTTGGTCTCCTTGGCCTTTTTTGTTCTTGAGTTTGTTGGTAGAATTTGCACACAGATGCTCTCATCATAGACTAGTTGCTCCCCTGAATAAAGATAATCCCCACAAGCTTTTTTTCTTTTTACCATAAGGAGAAGTCACCGCAGCCCCACTGAATAGCCTTACTCTGTTCCCTCGACTCAGCCTGAAAGCCTGCAGTAGAATAACTGATTATATTTTGATAATAGAACCATTAGAGGAATAACTCTTAGATGCAGAAGCCAGCTACTCCTCATTTCCTCAGCTTCAGAGGACACAGAATTGAAGACAATTGTCTATAATGTCCATAATGTGTCCATAATGGTACAAATGATTAAGCACTCAGTTATCTAATCAAAAGAGTGGCAGTTTGAACGTATCCAGAGGTGCCTCGGAAGAAATGCATGGTGATCTGCTTCTGAAAAAAATCTCAGCCTTGGGAAACTGAGGGGATCGCCGTGAGTGGGAACTGACTTGACGGCAACTGGTTTGGTGTCCACATAGATGGACAGAACAGTCTTTGTGGAGGAACAATTCTGTTGTTTCACAAGAGGTCGATATATGTATTATATATGATGTATATAAAGAACCATCTCCTTGAATGGGAAAACACTGATATTAACAATACTTCTTTATACTTTAGATGAAGGTTTACAGAGCAAAGTAGCTTCTCATTAAATGAGTCGGATTAAATGGTACACATATGGTTTTATGACACTGGTTAATGACCGCATGACATGTCAACACTCTGCATACGTCACCTTGGGTCCCCTATTACCAGCCTTCCCATCCCCTCCTGCCTTCTAGTCCTTGCCCCTGAGTTAGTGTGCCCCTTGAGTCTCATTTTGTGTTATGGGCCTCTTTAATTTGCGGCTGAAGTGGGAACCTCAGGAGTGACTTCATTACTGAGCTGAAAAGGTGCCCATGGGCCGTTCTCTAGGGTTTCTCCGGTCTCTGTCAGGCCAGTAAGTATGACTTTTTTTTTGTGAGTTAAAATTTTGTTCTGTGTTTTTCTCCAACTCTGTCTGGGACACTACTGTGATCCTGTCAGAGTGGTCAGTGGTGCTAACTGGGTATCAACTACTAGTCCTGGACTCAGACTAGTGGAGGATGTGGTAGTTAGGGCTAATAACTGTATTTCTGATAATTATAATTGCTTAAAGCAAGTAAATAAGCCACATATATTTGGAAAAAAATTGTTGCTGTTGTGTGTTGTCCAGTTGATGCCAACTCATAGGGACCTTACAGGACAGAGAAGAACTGCCGCATAGCTTTTCCTCATCTTTAGGGGGCCAGATTGCCAGGTCATTTTTCCCAGAAAGTTGCTGCTGAATTCAAATCACCAATGTTTCAGTAAATAGTCAAGTGCTTTAATAGTCCCCAGATTTAGACATAAAACTCATTAATTATCAAACTTAAAAATACTCTAGGAGGCTACAGCAGGATCTGGGCCTCTTCAAGTAATGAAAGAAGAAAGAGGGTCCTCTTAGGCTAGGCACTTAAGACCCAAAGATATACAAGAAAGAATGAGCCCAGACCAGGAGCCATTTTTTCCTGGAGCACTCAGGAAATGTGTAGTCTCTGTCTCAGGGCCAGGGTTTCCCTTCTCTGTGTCTGTTTCCTCAATGGAAAAGACAGTAGGCCTCTGAGACCCCTCCCATAGTATAAACTCATTGTCTTCTAGTTGATTCATAGTGCTTCTATAGGTTAGAGTAGAACTTCCCCATAGAGTTTCCAAGAAGCGCTTGGCGGATTTGAACTGCCGATCTTTTGGTTAGTAGGCATAGCGCTGAACCCACTATGCCACCAGGGTTTCCAGAGGACCTAATAAATGTGCCCCATAGGGTTTCCAAGGAGCAGCTGGTGAGTTCAAACTGCTGATGTTTTGATTATTAGCCTGAGATTGTAACCACTGTGCCACCTGGGCTCCACTGTATAGTGCCTATTAAATTTAATCTTTAAACACAAGGCATTGACCCATTTCCAAAGCTCTAAGCTTCTATAATTTTCCTTCTTCATACATCTTATTTTCCACTCTACTAGGCTGATGCTGCTTGTTTACCATTGATTAGCATGGGACATTTTCTTAAATATTTCTTAACCTGACCTCCAAACTCTACAGCTAATATAAAACCAGTTGCCATGGAATAAATTCTGACTCATGGTGACCCTGTGTGCTTCACAGTTGAATTGCATTCCAAAGGATTTTTAATTGCTTTTATCTTTTGGAGACAGACTGCCAGGCCTTTCTTCCAAGGTACCTGAGGATGGATTTGAACCACCTACTTTTTGGTTAGTAGCTAATGCAGTCAGTAGTCAGTAGCCACTTGGAGCCCTGGTGGGGTAGTGGTTAAGAGCTGTGCTGCTATCTCAAGATTGGCAGTTCACATTTGCCAGCCACTCCTTGGAAACCCTATGGGGCAGTCCTATTTTGTAGTACAGAGTTGCTGTGAGTTGCAATTGATCTGACGGCAATGAGTTAAGTTGCCACTGAATTCAATCCTAAAGTTGACTTTGACTGACAGTAATTTTGATAATGCCATGTGTCTCGTAGTTTGATGGTGTGAATGAATCTGTGTTCAGCATCCCAGAAAGATGGCAAGCTAGAGCTTGAAGGGACCTTGGAGACTACCTTGTCCAATCTTCTTATGTTACCGGTAGGTAGTCTGAGGCCCAGGGAGGTGGATGTCTTGCCCAGGGACACAGTCAATTAATGGCTGATGCAGGGAGACAAAGTGAGGTCTCTTAATCTCTTACCAGTTGCTTTTTCTATTCTGCAGTACAGTTTATACAGTCCCTCCCATTTTTCTCTTTGCTTTTACATACACTGACACACACACACATACAATATACCATGGACTGCCTGAAGAACAAGCAAAACTGTTCTGGAAGAAGGACAGCCAGACAGTGCTCTTTAGAAGTAAGGATGGTGACACTTTGTGTCACATACTTTGGGCATGTTATCAGGAGGGACCAGTATCTAGAGAACAACACCATGCCTGGTCAAACAGAGGGTTAGCGAGAAATAGGAAGACCCTCAATGAGATGGATTGGCTCCAACCATGGGCTCCAACACAGCAGTGACGGTGAGGGTGGCCCAGGACCAGGCAGGGTTTTGTTTTGTTCTATGTAGGGTTGCTTGTTAGGAGTTGGAACAAACTCAGTGGCACCTAACCATGTATGTGTGTGTTTGTGTGTATAAGTAAATACATGTGTATATATGTAGGGATATAGAAAACTTGATCCAACTTATGCTTTTGAACCTTCAAAAGACCCCATGGCACTGGCAGACGTTATTATCCATTCAGCACATGTAATTCAAGACACTGATAGGACTTCTGTGCATGTCGCCAGCTCATTTGCTGCATTTAGTTATTTCAGCCCTGATTAGAGATAGTCATTTACAGTCACACACTTGGAAACTCTTGACAAAGCTTCTAGAAGGTCCCTTCCAAAGCTGTCCAAATAGATGAGGGTGTGGTGTCCGCAGCAACAGCATTTTGTCTGTTAGCACTGACTCTTGCTGCTATTTCTACATCTTTATCAGGACTTCCATTTTAGAGAAAGGTGTAAAAAGACAAAACAAAACAAAAAAAGATGCACATTCCAGAACCCATAAGTCATCCTTTCAGGAAGATAAACTCTAAAAAATTAAAACTGAAATCACCACACTGTAACCTGGAAGTTCCCTGGAAGCACCCTCCTCCCCCTTTTATTTTAAAGACTATTTTTTGAAGTAATTGGCACAAAGACTGTTCTAGTGCAGATTGCTGCAAGTGTGCTCTTGGCAAGAACATCATAAGCACTAGAAAGACTTTAATATGCTCAAGGAGCCAAATACAAACTGACACCAGGAACTCAAGTGTGGGAACAAACAGGGGGGAAAAAAATAGAGCGTCTCAATTTAATACAAACCTACATACAAAGGGACCAATTTTTCCAATTCATGGTTGAGCATACAATACAGCTGTCCTCTGAGTGAATATAGAGTAGTTATACATAAGAAATTAGAATTATCAATTCGAGGGAATTTCTCAAGAGTCCTTTTGATATGTAATACTGCAACCATAATGCCTAGGAAACCAGACATCAATGCATTAAATGAGATCAGGTTGGGATCTATTTAGAAAAGGCAGGTTTAAACTTGAAGAAGGTGTCTCTTTGATTTGACCTCTAGAGCAGACCCTCTGCAGGAAAATGCAAAACGAACATCTTTACCCCTGGCTAGAGCCTTGCTTTCCAGTTCCTTGTAAGTTTGAATCAGCGGTGGATTAACCGGTAAGCAGGCTAAGTATGTTGACTTACCAGGCTGCAGAGCCCAGTTTCACATTTCAAATAGGAAAAAGAGGCAAAATTGGGCACCATAGATTAGTAAATAAACACAAGGAAACCTGTGTATATCTCGTTTATTGGGAGTTTGTCTTGGTTTGAATAGATGTAAAGCAAGGATGAAGGTCAAGGTATGGAGAGAGTGTCCAATTCTTATTCTATCGGATATAAAAAAAAACATTTTTTAAAAACTTTCCTTCCTCAAGTCATGTGCTTCTTTGCTATTTTATGGTAAGGATTCAAGGATTTGGACCTTTTCTACACTTCCTTCATCCACATTTCAAATTTATCCTTGCGTCTCACCAACATTTACTTTATCCCCAAAGTGCAAAGATCGCTTCACTTTCGCAGTCTTGCTAAGAAAGATTTCTTCTCCAACCCCCTGGAGTTCAAACGTGCTATGCTTTTTTTTTCTTCTTCTTAGGGAACGTTTGAAGTCCCCTTTAAAAATAATGCCTTCAGGATATTTTTCCCTAATACCATTTAAAGAAACTTGAAAGCATATGGCTGCTGAAGCGCACAGGGTTCTAATGAAGCAATCAGCAACAGTGCTCATATGCAGACTTGCACCAGGAGTTTTCCTACCCAATCCACACAAGCCAAGCAAACGAAGCGAAACGCCGCGACAGAAACGCCCTTGCTCTGTTGGTCAGAGTGTATGCCTAGTGAGCCCCTGGACTCAAGGGTGGCTTTCAAACTTAAAAGGATGGAAGGTGGTGAAAATTTGTGTCAGGACCTGAACTGTTGGTGGCGAAGCAAATCAACCTGGTAGCTGGTAAAATAACTCAAGTTAAATATTCCTATGTAGTGGTCTCTCCATTCATAGTATAACCCACTGCCGTTGAGTCGACTCCGACCCATAGTGACCCTATATGTGAGACGAGAACTTCTCTGTAGAGTTTCCAAGGAGTACCCGACAAATTTGAACTGCCAACCTTTGGTTAGCGGATATAGTGCTTAACCACCATGTCACCAGGGTTCCCATTCATAGTGGGAGGAGGAGAAAATAAAGTTGATGTAGTCTGATGTTGTCCCTGGTAACCCTTCCACTACCTTAGGGGATTCTTCACACAGCCAGCAAAGACTAAATAAAAGGAAAACATGGAATATTAATTCACTTCCCCTGAAACTGGGTATGGCACGCTGTTCTCCTGCAGTTTTGCAATGGAGTCTCCAAATTGATCACAGTTAAAATCATCCTTCTTCAGGCGCAACCTCGTTAGTGCTGAAATATAACATCTTGTGCTATTTCCTTGGGATTTTAGCAAAACAAGTAATGATTCTTTTGATTATGAGAGCAACTCTTACTATTACGACTGCCAAGTAAGTATACAACTGTTAAAAAAGAACTAGAATCTACACTTCATTTTTTTTTTTAATCCTGTGTTAGTTTGGAGCCCTGGTAGCATAGCAGTGAAGAGTGGGCTGCTCCCTCAAAGACTGGCAGTTTGAGTTCACCAGCTGCTCCTTGGAAACCCTATGAGGCAGTTCTCTCCTTCTTAATCGTCTAATGCTGCTCTAACAGAAAGACCAAGTGAATGGCTTTTAATAGAGAAATTTATTTTGACATAGTGCAGTACGCTACAAGTCCAAATTCACGGCATCAGCTCCAGGAGAAAGCTCTCCCTGCTGGCTCCAGAGGAAGATCCTTATAGTCAACTTCCCCTAGACTCAGAGCTTTGGAGGCACAGGGACCCCTGCATCCTTTCCAAAGGACACACACTGCTTTGTTCCTGAGAGTATGAGGTCCCCAACTTGATGCTGGCTTCCCTTCCTGTCCCAAGAGATTGCCTCAAGGCACACTACAATCTTCCACATTGAGTCCTGCCCCACCAACAGAACTGCCACCCATCCTGCCTCATTAACATCGCAGAGGCAGGGTTTACAGCACAGAAGGATGTCACACAGTACTGGGAACCAGGGCCTAGCCAAACCGCTATACACAATTCAACTGGAGGGCACAATTCAATCTATGGCACTGTCCTACAGGTCCCTGTGAGTTGAAATTGATTCACTGGCACTGGGTTTAGGTTTTTTGGTTTATTGTAGGCTGTAGGAACACAGCAATGAGAAAGACAAAGGGAGAGTGCTAAGATTGAGAAAAGTTTCCAGCTGCAGTGTGGGCAGACATGGAAGCAGGAAGGCCGAGTGGACACCACCTCTGAGTGCAGGGGAGACAGATGATCGGAGCACAGGAGAGACGGTGGGAATCGGCTGGACGATGGATACGTTAGGAAAGCAAAGTGCGCAGGAGTTGTCGATGTATTAGGTGTGGGGTCTGAGCTATGGAGTGGAATCAAAGGGCACTGTGAAGCTTTCAGCCAGAACCCCAGGGTGGAGGACAGTGCCACTCACTGAGATGGACAGGACTGGCGCATAGGGGAGGGTGGGAACTGTTTAATTATTTTAGGACTGAACTATTTTCAGACACTGAAGTGAGGCTTCAGTTAGATGTAGCAGTTTGAATGTACTTGTTTAGTCTCAAATTTTTTCACATTTTATCCAGAGATTTTTATATATGCTAAAGTGTAAACAATCATAGAAGTTTTATACATATCCATTACGATAAATACCCTTGACCAAATGGGGAATTTTCTGATTTGTGTGTTGTTATCCGTGATTTTTTTGGTCAGTATCTGAGAGGACAAGGAAGGTGCTTTCTGATAAATCACCCTATTCAGTCAGGACTGAAGATGAAGTACAGTAAGGGAAATGAAAAAAACACCAGTGTTCTACAGTTGAAGAGCATGCGCAGCCTGCAAGATATTTTCACCAAATTCTATTCTTCATATACTAAAACAAACAAAGAAAAAAACAACCTACAAACTTATCAAAACACCCATCTTTTTCAAAGGTGAGGATGAAATTTTAAAAGCCTAGGGCAGGAGAGAAAATCCATACATTGCAGGTTGGGTTCAGCCCCAGATGTGAAAATTGGGGCTGCATTATATTTGAGAAAATTCTCAGAAGGTAAACACTGTCCTTCAGTCTTGCTGCTCCCACTGTACTGTGTCCCTGGAAAATATCTGAGTTTCTACTCAGGTAGAGCTTCCTCCCAGCAGAGTGTACAGGGGGAATATTTAGGGAACCCTGGTCTACTCTGCCAAAGTTCTCTCTCTTTCAAAAATATTTCTGCTGAGTACTGGGGGTGGCACGCCTCCCCAAAGCAACGACCTTCTCCGTGTGCCCCTGGAATACTGCTGCTGATGTTTGGTTTCCTTAATCCCGCTAAATCAGCGAGAAAGGCTTAGGTGGTAATTTATTTATGAGAAATTATAATAATGCTCAGCAATTTGAATGCTGTGTAGAGAAGTGGGAGGCCCATTGTATAGAGGCAAGATATCCAAACTTAGAAGTGAGCATTTTGACAGTCTTTGGGTCTATCTGCCCTTGGAACCAATTTTGTCATTTTTAATTGACTGATTTTCCCTTGTTTGCTTAACATTTATTAATTGATTGTTATGTTCATGCAATTAATTCGAAAGCTGGCAAGTTTAACACAGAGAAATTAATTTCCTTTTACCAACATGCCACTTAAAATACATTTTTGGAAGCCTGGGTTACCAGGAAATTACCTTCAATTTAATCAACAAGCAAATTAGACGGTAGTGTCCCTTGACATCTGTCAATCTGAAATATGTCAGTTTCTTCCTTTTGTTTGAATGGGCTTTTTCCTGCTGAGCAAGGTAGAAGAAAAGAAACTTACATATTAAAGTAAAACTATCTTCTATTTTGCTAGGCAGAGAAAGGGAAGAAATTATCTTGTATAAATATGCAACGTTTTAAATGAATTTTACTTTTCACTGAGAAATTTGTCAAAAAGGGGTGAATTTCTAAGAAAATAAGGAAATTAAACTCACTGTTTTCTCTCAATATTGCTTTTGCCATTTCTTTTCTATTTCCCTTCATTTGAACCCCTTAAACTTGTTACCATTGAGTCCCCACAGGACAGAGGAGAATTGCCCCATTGAGTTTTCAAGAAGAGCACGGGGTAGATTCAAACTGCTCACCTCTGGGTTAACTGCTGTAGCTTTTAACCTTCTATGGAAGCAGAAGGCTACATCTTTCTCCTGTGGAACAGGTGACAGACTTGAACCATTGGCCTTTCGGTTGGCAGCTGTGCGCTTAACCACTGTGTCACCAGAGCTCCTGGTGGATCCATAGCCACAGCTTTTAAGTCAGTTCTGACTCAGAGTGAGCCTGTAGGTCAGAGTAAAAGTACCCCATAGAGTTACCAAGGAGAGCCTGGCAGATTTGAACTGCCTTTATTTTGATTTTGGCTTGGCTTGGCTTATTTTGATTAGCAGACACAGCAATCTACCACTATACCACCACGGTTTCCACTGGTGGATCTGTACAGTATGTACATGTAATACAGATGGAGGTACAGTGTAGGGGAGTGATGAGGAGAACTATTGTCAGACTCGGGCAACAGAGAGGCTTTGGTGGAAGAGGCCGCATGCGGGCGAATTCTTCTGGACAAGTCGGATTTTACCAGAGTCTCTGAATGGTGCAGTGAGAGCACTTGGCTGCTCATCCAAAGGGTAAAGGTACCTCGGAAGAAAGACCAGCCAACGGGCTATTGAAAAAGAAGCCATTGAAAACCCTATGGAACCCAGTTTTACTCTGACATACATGGTGTGACCATGAGTTGGGGTTGACTCAATGGCCACTGTGTTTTGGGATTTGACTGGCTCTGGAGAAATGAGAAGTACCTTTAGGCTGAAGAAGTATTGTAAGCAGAAGCAATGAGACAGGAAACTGCTTATTGTATACAGGAACTGGAGAAGAATACAGGGGGACAACACAGCAGAGTGAGTGGCGGAAATGTTGGCTGGATTGTGGAGTGCTTTCAATGTTCTATAAAGAAATTTTGACTTTATTTTATAGACAAGGGAGACCAGTAAGGGATGCTGAAGAGAGGATTATAAGATCTGGATTTGAGATTTAGGAAGAAGCCTATAAAGTCATTCACTCATTCATTCATTTATTCAATTGATTAATGTTTAATTAACAGTTATCAGGCACTGCTCTGTACCAGGCAATTACTAGGAAGCTCACAATCTATCTATACCTAATTAGAGAGGAATCAGAGCTGTAACACCAAGGTGAATAAGAGGAATGGCCAACAGCAATGGGAAGTCAGTCTGTTGGGATAAGAAAAAAGAATGGCTGTTGGTAGGATTCGTGTTCAACTAGTGACTCAGGCTTGAGCCATTGACTTCTCTTCATGTTTGGTAGCCCTTTAATTTCATCAGTATTTAAAGCTAGAATTAGTGAGTCACTTCTCCTGGACTCACCTTTGACCCTCGCATATCCAGTCCATCATCAAGGCCTGGAAATTCTTTACTGTATCTCTTCCTTCTGGTGTTACATCCATTCCAAGGGCCTTTGCATTCATTGACTGGTGATACCTCATATTTGGTCAACTTGGTGTACAGCCTCCTAACTGGCCTATTTTTTCCAGCTATTTGTTTCCACTTTGGTCCACCCTGCATTTTACTGCCAGACTGATTGTCTTGAAGTATCGTTATACAAAGTAAAACAAATCAGGAGTGATAATGTCTCTTTTGTCTACTTGTTGTGAAACTGTGGACCAGCCACATGGCCTCCCTGAGTCTCAGCTCACCATGTGTCAAATGGGGACAATAATCCTTGCCATCCTTAACTTACAGAATATCTGAAAGAACCAAATGAGGTGATGCATTTAAAAGGACCTTGAAAATGGTGCAATGCTATGTAGATGTAATCAACCAATAAACTCATTGAGTAGATTCTGGTTTATAGAGGCCCTGTAGGACAGACTAGAATGGCCCCATAGAGTTTCCAAGGAGTGCCTGGTGGATTTTTAGCTCTATAACCACTATGTAGGTTTCCATAGAGATACTGGGCATTATCATTATTCCTGGTGACAATTCAGACCACTTAGCTTATCAAGACAGTCTTGCGAGAATTTAGCTGCAACTTTCACAGTTTGGCTTGTCTTCCAGGACTTCCTTCCCTAGATTCCAGATGCTTTGTACACCATCTATCGTGTTTTCCTTCTCCCTGCCTTTGCTCACATACCCTCTCAGGCCTAGAATCCTTTCTCTGCCTCCCTCTACAAGTAGAAATAATACCCATTTTCAAGATGTGTATCAAAACATTTTTTCTTTTTCTTTGAGCACACTAGGTCAAAGTTGAGCCTTTTCTTTGAATTCCATGGTTGTCTCTACCACTCAATAGGCACTACATACGTGACTCCCGGGACCGTCCCATCCTTATCTCTGTCTGTTTTGTTCCTTAGAGGCATTGAATGCATCAATTATTTCTTTGTACCCTTAGCAGTACAGAGACTATGGAGTGTACCCAACTGACAACTGACTGGTGGGATGCTCTGTGTCACACTACTGCACACAAAGTCCTTATTTATTTATTTGGTTCTTACAATAAGCCTCTAAGATGGGCGGAACGGATACCAGTGTATCTATGTTATAAACAAGGAACTGGAGGCTAAGAGAGATTGAATGTTTGGTTATGATTACACAGCTCACAAACAGCCTTGACATTCCTCAAAGTTCAGTGCTCTTTGTTACAGACTACTATGCCATAAAACCCCAAACCCAAACCTGGCACCATTGAGGCAATTCTGACTCATAGCAACCCTATAGACAGAGTAGAACTGTTCCCAGAGTTTCCAAGGAGCTCCTGGGGGATTTGAACTGCTGATCTTTTGGTTAGCAGCAGTAGCACTTAACCACTATGCCACCAGGGTCTCCACCTTGCCTTAGTCATCCTCTATTCTGATCCACTGAGCAGTTAGAAACCTTCATTTTGTCACCTTCTGCTTAAAAAAAAAATTAGTATGAAATTGCTTTTAGAAGGTATATACTGGTAAGATTCCTCTTGGGGGTTAATTACTCTGAATATAATATTTCTCCCTGAATATAATATATAATGTATATAATATATTATATATAAGATATATATAATATAATAATAATAATTACTCCCTGAATATAATATTTCCGGAAGCCACCCTTGTTTGAATTGTAGACCATATCCAGTGAGATGACTCTACAGAGGTGCATTTGGTTCATCTGGGTCGTGATGAGAACACAGTTAATACAATTTGCTGAAAGTCCTATATTGCTCCTATCTCTGATAACTACACCTTATTTCAATGTGACGATGAATAAAGCTTTCAGTCTTTAAACAATAAAATACCAAATTCTAAGACGACAATATTAACACTGAATAGCTAATCTTAACATTAACCAAAATGAGTAACAACGGCAGGAGTCGTATAAGACCCATCATGCCCACTGGGGTCTACTGGGTGGCCTGGTCACATCAAGCACGGATGGGTGGCCACTTCCATAATCTTTTCCTAGAAGTAACCCAGAAACTCTACTGTGTAGCTACAGAACTATGGTGGTTAACTTCCAGATACCTTCTTTTTCTTATTTTATGAACCTACTTTTTCCCCTTTGCCTGCTTCAAAAATAAAATGGGTGACCTGATGGCTGCTTATAAAAAATAAAAATTGTTTTTCACAAAAACATATGCATGAAAACAGAAATAAAATGGAGAAAAGATCATTTCCTAGTGATAAAGTTAGCCAACATCTTCTGAGATGCTAAAATTGTAGATTTTACAGTAAAAGCCAGTGAAGATAATGTTTGATACTCACCTTAAGAGTTTGCAGAACATTTTCTTTATATTCTTACATTAACATCATAGGAACTGTATAATGATTCAAAGAGGTTCTATTGCTATCTTTCAACAGACTCAGGGACGCTAAATGAGTTTCTCAAGTGCATGTACATATTAAGTGGCGAAACCAGAATGAGAACCTTCACTTGTTGATGCTAAGGCCAGGGCTCTGTACTTTCTGTGAAGTTACCAGGCTTGCCATTGACACGATACTTTTAATATCTGTCACCACATATACAGAAGCTAATTACAAATACCTGTGTTTATGATTACCTTCAATTTCAGTAATTTAGAGATAATTTTCATTAATTTCTGTTTGGTAGCTATTAGGTGAAAACATCACATAGTTGAGAGCTATACCAATTTTATAATAATGTGTATGAATCAACTGCCATATAATTATTACCCAATCAATGGTCAGTTTTTACACAACCAGCTAAACTGACCCTCTAGTAGTCTTAGCAAGTCATGCCTATCGGATTTGTCTGGTTATTTTGGAAAGACATGTAACCACGCTCGTCTCTGTGTACAGGCTCCTCTCCCTTTTTTAAAAATTATGCTTTAGGTGACAGTTCACAGTATAGTTTATCACGCAAAAATTTGTATCTAATTTCGTTTTGACCTTGGTCGCAGTCACCATATTGTGTCAGGACTTTCTTCCTGGGTCCCCTATGTCTATTCATCCAGTTTTCCTGTCCCTTCCTGCCTTCTTGTCTTTGTTTTGGGGCAGGTGTTGCCTATTTGGTCTGGAATACTTAATTAAACTAACAGCATGTTCCTCAAGCATGTTGTTTGTTTTTACAGGCCTATCTCATCTTTGGCTGAAAGGTGAACCTCCAGACTGGCTTCAGTTCTGAGTCAGCAGGATGCCCAAGGGTCACAGTCTCAGGGGTTGTTCTAGTCTCTGTCGGACCAGTAAGAATGTCCTTTTTATTTTCGTGAATGTGAGTTTTGTTCTACAGTTTTCTCCCACTCTGTCTGGGAGCGATGACTGTGACTACTGTCAGTGGTCAGTGGCAGTAGCTGGACATCATTCATTGTTTTTATGCTCAGGCTGGTGGAGGCTGTGGTTCATGTGATCCTTTAGTCCTTTGCACTAATGTTTTCCTTGTATCTTTGGTTTTCTTCATTTTCCTTTACTCTGGCTTGGATGGGACCAGCAGATGTATCTTAGACGGCCACTTGTAAGCTATTAAGACCCCCAATCCTACTCACCAAAGTAGGATGTAGAACATTTTAAGAACTATGTGATGTCAGTTGACCTGGATGCCCTCTGAGGCTATGGTCTCTAGCCCTCAGCCCTAGTAACTTGATCCTTTAAGGTGTATGGTTGGGCCTTTGAAGTGCCTGTGACCTTGCGTTGGTCAAGTTGTGCCAACTTCCCTATTTTGTATGTTCTTTTCCCTTTACCAGAGTTAGCTCTTCTCTATTGTCTAGTTAGTGATGTCTCCTCCCTTGTAGTCACCAAAGATTGTTTTGTTTGTATGTGTAAGCCTTTTTCTTTTCCTTAACAATAGTGGTCTCATACATCTGTCCTTTGTGACTGACTCATTTCACTCAGCAGATGCCATCCAGCTTCATCCCCATTGTGGAGTATTTCGAGGATTTCTCTTCTCTTTTTCACTGTTGTGTAGTATTCTATTGTGTGTATGTACCATAACTTGTTTATCCATTTACCTATTTCCATCTTTTTGCTACTGTGAATAATGCTGTAATGAACATGGGTGTACACACATGTCTATTAGTGTACATGGCTCTTATGTTTCTAGGACATATTCATAGTAGTGAGATTGCTGTATAGTATGGTATTTCTATTTCTAGCTTTTCTTTTGTTTCCCATAGTAGGTGTGCCATTTTACATGCCCACCAGGAGTGCATGAGAGTTCTACTCTTTCTACTGCCTCTCCAACATTTGTTGTTTTCTTTCTTTATTTATTTTATTAGCACCAGTAATGTTAGGGTGGGATGGGCATCTTATTATACTTTTAATTTGTGCTTCTCAGCACTTGGCTTGGGCTTGGTAATGGCTAGTGACTGAGAACATTTCCATATGTGTCTGTTAGTGGCCTGAATATCTTTTTTTGATGAAGTATGTGCTTCTATACTTGGCCCATTTTTAAAATTTGGATTATTTGTCTTTCTGTTGTGAGAGATGTTGAAGTAACCTACAGATTTTAGAGATTAGATCCCTGTTAGATATTTTGTAGCCCCAATCTTTTCCCCTAGACTATACATTCTCTTTATTCTTCTGCTGAAACCTTTTTATAGACATAGGTGTTTAATTTGTAGGCACTCCCAGTTATCCAGTTTATCCTCTGGTGTTTGTGCACTGTTTGTTATGGTCTATATTCTATTTATACCATGTATTAAGGAATTTAGCATTATCCCTATTTTTTCTTCCATGATCTTTATCATTTTGGGTTTTATATTTAGGTCTTTGATGCATTTAATTTTTTTCTGTGTTTGTATGACATGAGGTATGGGTCCTGGTTCATTGTTTTATAGATGGACATCCAGTTTTTCCAGCATCATTTGTTAAAAAGGCTGTCTTTTTTCACTTTTTCGATTTTGGTCCTTTGGCAAAGATCAGCTGACTGCAGGTGGATGACTTTGCATCTGAGTTCTCAGTTATGATCCTTTGTTTTACTCTATGTGTGATTACAGTGTACCATGCTGTTTTGACTGTTGTAGCTGTACAGCAGGTTTTGAGTTTAGGTATTATGAGACCTCTTATTTTGTACTTTCTCTTCAATAATGTTTTGCTTACTCCGTGACTCTTTCCTTTCCATATAAAATCAGTGATTGGTTTTTTCATCTTGTTAAAGGCAGCTGGTATTTGCATGGGGATTGCATTATATCTGTAGATCACTTTGGGTTAAAATGACATTCTCACAATGTTGAGTCTTCCTATCCACAAGCATGGTATGTTTTTCCATTTATGTAGGTACATGGGTTTCTTGAACTAGTGTGTTGTAGTTTTCTTTGTATAGACTCTTAGCATCCCGAGCTAGATTTATTTCAAAGTATTTTATTTTTGGAGGAGGTGGAGTCTAGTATAAATATTTTTCTGTTCTTTTTTTGGTGACTTGGAATCCAAATGATTTTTGTATGTTGATGTTGTATCCTGCTACTCTATTGAATCTTTATGTTAGTTAGATAATTTTCTTGTAGAATCATTGGGGTTCTGAGTACTGTATCAATTATCTGGAAATAGAGATAGCTTTACTTCATTTCTTTGTGCCATATTGCTTCGGCTAGGACCTCTTACACATGCTAAACAGAAGTGGTGATACAGGTCACCCTTGTCTTGCTCCTGTCCTCAGAAGGTATGCTTTCAGCCTCTGTTCACTGAGAGTAGCATTGATTGGCCATTTTGTAGACATGCTCTTAATTATGTTGAGGAACTTCCCTTGTATTTCTAATGTATTGAGAGTTTTTATCAGGAATGGGTGTTAGACTTTATTGAATGACTTACATGTCAATTGAGAAGATTATGTGATTATTTTCCTTTCATTCTATTCATGTGATGAATTATCTTGACTGGTTTTCTAATGTTGAGCCACCCTTTTATACCTCATATAAATCCCACTTTTATCACGGTGTATTATTGTTTTTTGATATGATGCTGAATTCTTTTTGTTAAGATATTGTTCAGAATATTTACAGCTATTATGATGACAGATACTGGTCTGTAATTCTTTCTTTCTTTCTTTTTTTTGGTGGTGTCTTTCCCTGGCTTTGTTATCAGGGTTATGCTGGCTTCACAGAATGAATTTGGGAGTATTTCTTCCTTTTCTGTACTCTGAAACATGAACTCTTCTCTGAATGTTCAGTAGAATTCTCTAGTGAAGCTGTCAAAGCAGTGTTTATGCTGTTGAGAGTTTTCTTTTACCATCTCTTCAATCTTTCCTCTTTTTAGGGGTCTTTTCAGATTTTCTCACTCAGTTTGTGCTAGTTTAGGTAGGCAATGCGTTTCTAGAAATTTGTCCATTTCTTCTAGGTTCTCGAGTTGCTGGGAGTACCATTTTTCACAGTACTCTGTGAGAATCCTATTTATTTCAGTTGGGTCTATTGTAATGTCCCCCATTTTATCTCTTCTTTGGATTATTTGCTTCTTCTGTTTTTCTTTTGTCAGTTTGGCTAACAGTTTACTGATCCTTTCAAATGATCAAATTTTGGTTTCATTGATTCTATTGTTTTCCTGTTCTCTCTTTCATTTGTTTGTGCTCTGATTATTATTTACTTCTGGTAGTTGTAAGCTTCTTTTGCTGTTTTCAATTTGTTGAAGTTCCAGGGCTAGCATTTTTATTTTGGTTCATCCTTCTTTTCTGATGTGTGCATTTATTGCCATAAATTGTCCTCTGAGCACTGCTTTTGCTGGTGTCACAAAGATTTTGGTATTATGTGTTTTCATTCCCATTTGTTTCTAGGAAATTTTTGATTCTGTCTTTGACTTTTACTTTAGTTTTTTGAAACAAGGTATTATTCAGTCTCCATGCTTTTGACTTTTTCTCCCTTGATCTTCCTGTTACTGATTTCTACTTTTATGTCATGTTCAGAGAGAATGTTTTCTGTATTGATGTTTTGGATTTTATTGAGGGTTGCTTTGTCAGATCTGACTTGACGGCACTTGGCTTGGCCTGGCTTGTGAGACTTTGTTTTTCTTTATTTTAATGAGTAGTTTTGGTAACTTCCTTTGTAGTTACCTTGAATTTATTCCCAACTTTCTTTGTGGTTACTTAAGTTTGAACCAGTCTTTTATTACTGAATATTGACTTCCTGTCCATTTGAAGTTCTATACTTATACCATTTTTCCTCCTTTTATTTGATGCAGAAACCCTGGTGGCATGCTAGTTAAGTGCTACAGCTGCTAACCGAAAGGCTGGCAGTTCACATCTACCAGGCCCTCCTTGGAAACTCTATGGAGCAGTTTTACTCTGTCCTATTGGTCACTATGAGTGGGAATTGACTCAACAGCAGTGAGTTTGTTTTGTTTTTTTATTTGATGTTGCCACTGTTATCCCTGATTCCCTGTTTTAAGTCTTTTAGCTTTGTTCTATTACTGAGAGTTCATTATCCAGGTTGGTATTTGACTGATCCTATACTGTGTCCTAGACTTGGGTTACTGTCTGATTTTGTTGCTTGTCTAACTGAAAGACTCCCTTTAATGTGTTTTGTAAGTTTGGTTTGGTTTCTACAAATTTCCTTAATTTCTGTTTATCTGGAAATGTCCTAATTTTGCCATCATAGTTGAGAGTTTTGCAGGATATATCCTTGTTTGTCAGTTTTTTCTTTCAAGTTTTATATACAAGGTCTGACAGTTGAGTTCATAAATTCATCCTAGATTAAGTGCTATATACCTCATTGCTAGCTATCACTATGGTCACCTTCAAAGTGCTCTCCTTGGGAAGCTGTGTACCGACACCTGTACCCAGTCCACCCTTCAAAGCAATTTTGGAACTTATTTTCTGGAATAACCATCAGAGTCGTTGTCGTATTACAATGTCCTGAATGTCATCAAAATGGCTTCCTTTCAACATTTCCTTTCCTTTCAGATATAGATAAAAGTCATTGGGGGCCAGATCAGGTGAGTAGGTAAGGTGCTCCAATATAGTTGTTTGTATACTGACTAAAACCTCACTCAAAAACAACGATACAATTAAGTTCATGCACTTGCCACTGTGTCACTGTGTGCAATGGCCATTCCAGAAAGAGCTCCAAAATTGCTTTGAAAGGTGGACTGGACGCTGGCATCAGTGTATAGCTTCCCAAGGGGAGTACTTTGAAGGTGACCATAGTGATATTCAGCAGTAAGTTATGTAGCACTGAGAACAATTAAGTTCACGGACTTAGCTGTTAGACCTTGTATGTCGTTCTATTACTTTCTTGCCTGCATAGTTGGTACTGAGTAATTAAGATTTAGTCATATTGTTTCCCCTTTGTATGTGACTGTGTTTTTCTCTTGCCATTCTCATGATTTTTTCTTTGTTGTTGGTTTAGGCAGTGTGATTATGATGTCTTGGAAACTTTCTTTAGGGGCCTATCCTTTATTAGGTTCATTGCGCTTCTTGGATAGGCAGCTTTTCATCTTTTGTGATATCTGGGAAGTTTTAGACCAGCAAATCTTCAGTGATTTTCCCTATGGTTTCCATTGTCCCTCCCTGTTCTGCAACTTTGATCATGTACAGATTTTGCTCTTGACTGTGTCCCATTTGATTCTTAGGTTTTCTTCATTCATGTCTCCATTTTTTCCCTCACAGTAACTTCCATGGATTTGTATTCAGTATTGCTGATTTTGTCTTTCTTTGCTTAAAATTGGCTCCTAAAACCTTGTATTGAGTTGTCCAGTTCTGAAATTTTGCTATCTTTTAGATTTCTAGTTGCTGTTTTGTATGATTTCTAGTTGCTTGTTTATTTGACATTTCATCCTTGTATTGTTCTCCTGAACTGTTCTATTGCTTTGTCTGTGTTTTCCTTAATTTCTTTCCTAATCTCTTAGAGAATCCTAAATATTTGCCTCTGAATTTCATGTCAGGTAGTTCCACTACCTTTGCTCGTACCACAGGGTTACCTGGTTGTTTGTTTTCAGTACTTGCTGGAATCACCTCGTCCTTCTTTTTTATATGTTTTGATATTCTTTGCTGTTCTAGAGTTATCCAAATATTTAATTTGTTGATTGGATGTTCATTTTTTATCCTATTTTTTATTTTGTTTCAATATGTCAGGCCAGGCAGTCAGGGCATGCCTCGCTGCTTGCTTATCTGTGGACATGATAGCTCCTACCACCTTGTCTGGGTGGTAAGAGCAGGAATGCTGAACCCAACTTTGCTGTTCACTACATTAGCAAGGTGACTGAGGGTGGACAGAGTCGATGGACTCTACCTCCTAACATTGGTCCAGTAGTGTGGGTGTGTCCATAATCACTTTCAAGACGGATTGGGAGTGTCAGACAGAGAGTAGTACAGGCTCACTTCTCACCATTCAGCAGTGGTTGAGTGTCAGCAGAGGAGGAGCTGTGAAGACCCTTGAGGCAGGAGTCCTGAGCACTTGGGGTGATGTCACCTCCGCAGGGGCAGGAATGCGGGGAGGTGGCATATGGGGTGAGGTGGGAGGGAGAGAGAAAAGAGAGAGTGAAAGAAAAAAGGGGGTGGGGCTAGAGGGTAGCTGGCAGTAGGGGCAGGGCATGCCCAAGGGCTGCTGGAAAGGGGAGGGAGGTTTTGAATGTGACTAGGTAGGAGGGAAAAGGGCAAAAAAGGAAGAAGAAGGAAAATAGCTGCCTGTTGGGTACTGGGGGTCAGGGTTGTGCAGACCTGGAGCAGAGGTAGGCCAGTCCTCTGTTGGCACTCTGCAGCAGTATGGTAGGGGCCAGTGGGAAGGAGGGGCGGTGGCATGCGGTGCTAGGTGGGAGAGAAAAAGAAAAATAATAAGGGGAAAAAATAGACACAGGAGTGGGACAGGGCAGGGCAGACCATGGGGCCAGTGAGAAGGGTGGGAATAAGATATATGGGGCTAGCTGGGAGAAGGGGAAGAAAAAAATGGTGGTGTGTTACAGGCAGGTGGGTGGTGATGGGATAGACTTGGGGCAGTGGTGGGCTGGTGTGTCAGTGGTGGGCTGGTGGGAAGGGGGAGAGGTGGTGCATGGAGATAGGTGAGAGGGAAAAAGAAAAGATAAAGAAACAAAAGTGTAATGGGAGCCAGAAAGCGGGAGAAAAAGGAGAAATGGGAAAATCATTAATAATAAAAATGGTGATGCAGTGGGGGCTGGTGAATGGGAGCTGCTGAGTGGGGTGGGCATACCAGGGGCAGGGAAGAAGGGAGGGGAGGTGACATACATGGCTGGGTGGGAAGGAGAAAGAAAAGCCGAAAAGAAAATAAAGAGGAAAGAAGGAAAAAAATATGGTGGTGTGAAAGGAGCCACTGGGTGAGAGTGGGGTGGGCCCGGGCCGTGGTGACCCAAAGCTTCTCTAGCATCTCAACAGTGGAGTTTCAAGGGGAAGGTTAGGGAGGTAGCTTATGGGGACAGGTGGGATGGAGAAAGGGGAAAACAAACAGTAAAAAATGGCAGCATAGCAGAAACTGGCAGGAGGGAGTAGACTCTGGGCAGCAGTGGGTTGATAGCTGTCTAGCTGCTGTACCATGGTGGGGCCTGTAGGTAGGAGTGGGACAGACTTCAAGGTAGCAGCAAGCTGGTAGTTCTCTGGCCACAGAGGTGCAGCAGGGACCCTTGCGGGGGAGGTGGTATATAGGGCTAAAGAGAAGGGAGAAAGAAAAGGAAGAAGGACAACATAGAAGTTGCCTGGTGGGACGGGCTCGTGTTGTAGACCCTGGTGGTTGGGGCTGCCAGGCTGGAGGTCTGTCTTTCTGGCCACTATTTCACCAGATGGCTGAGGGGTGGGAAAGAGTATTTCTCTGGTTACTCTGTGCTCTGTCCCCTGCTGGGAGCTCTGTGAATTTGCCTTCCTATACTCTAGTCCAGGGCTGCCACTGGCTGTTTTCCAAAATGGTATGCTATGTTGTGTTAGTTGGTAGGGGAATTCTACTCCATATTTCGCCTTCTATTTTCCATCTGTTTCTGGTTCTTTTTGGTGTTTGATCTAGTTCTTTATTCCCTCATTTGATGCTTAGGATTTCAGGATTGATGTTTGCATCTGTTCTGCTTAGTTTTTTCAGGCCTCTGCTGCAGAAGGACAGTAGGGTGCCATGTTGGCTCCCCTCCCCCAGGCCCAGTTTTCTATCTCTTCCCTGACTCCTGTGACATGCCACCAACAGTTCTAGAAGTTCACTAGCATTTCACTCCTCTTAGTAATTATGACTTTCTAAATGACATGCTGAAATTTCAGCATGACCACTGGAAATAACAGATTGAAACCAAATGACAAATGGCCACGTGTTGTGGCATACTGCTGAACAATCAGGCATTGTTTGGAAGGAAGTCCTTCTCTATGAATGGGGCCACATAATTACTGATTTAAAAAAAAAAAAAAACCTCATCATTATCCTCTAATTTCCCCCTAAAAGGATTTGAAGCAGGACATTGCCTCTCTTATAATTTCACTGAAATACCACACGCTTCCTACTTCACTCTGTGCCAGACTGTCAGGCCAGGAGATGCTGGAAAGGTGGTTGATGATGAGTTTCAATGATGCCAAAGTTTACAAGTCATAAGAAGAGACTTTGGCCAGGTTTTTCTTTGGAGCTGGACATGTCTACTCAGGGCCTTGTACCCCTAGTGTTGTCTACTTCCCAGTTCCACATGGGCTCTGGAATCCTCCAAATGGCTAACCTGGACAGACATCTCCAGAGACGACCTATGCCACTTCTGTGGTCTCTTATATGAGACATCTCAAACAACTAGGACAATGAGAAATACGCATGTTTCAGAGAGGCTCCTACAGTCCATCTGTCAAACTGCCCTCAGATTACTCAAACACTACATATATGGGCCTTGCTGCTCTATAGTTTTATGATTCTACAGAGGGAAAGGGAGAAGAGCATAGGGAAAGAATCTGAGAAAGATTTGCTGTATTTGTCCCTTGGGGGCAAAAGAACAGTAAACATGTTTTGCTATTCTGTAAGACAGTGGGATGGGGCTGGGGACACAGACCCCATAATTGGCATAATATCACCTGTCCAGATTAGACTGAAGCCAAGTCCTTGCTATGCCCTCGCTATTGCCATGGAGGCAGCTGTGGGGGTGAGCTCAGCCCATACCCCTACAAACATGGTTCCCTCTCTTGCTCATGAGCATTTCATGGAAAGAGGTAAGAGAGGAGACGGAACTGGGCAAAAATACACAGGAACTTCTTGGCCTTCCTAGTGGATGAAATGTACCTTTAATGTCAGACTTATCAACACTCCTCTCCTCCTTTCTGCTACCCAAAGCCTCTCTAGTTTCAGACTTGCTCTGCCTCTGTTGGTATCCATGATCTCAAGGCACATAATACTCCATCCTCCAAAATCAACCCATTCCTAGTACTCACTTTTAAAGAATATCAGTGGGAAAAAAATCCTCTACCAGGCCTTAATCTGTTTCATGTACCCCTTTGCTTCTTGAGCTAGCTCCTCAGGGCCACAGAGCACCTCTGAGTAAGCATTTCTCCTGCTAGTTGCCTCACTGGTTACCTTAGTTTCCCGATGGGCTGGAGAATGAGCATCGCCTGGTTAACTGATTTTCCGCTTTACCAAGATCTAAACGGAGAGTTGTTAAGTCTCACTCCGACAGCTTCCTCTGGGCTGCGAGGGTCCATCCAGCTCCATGCACTAGGAGCTGAGGGAACCCAACAAATGGCTGACTTTTTCCTGGGAAAGAAGACCTTTGTATTTTGTTGACCTTCTAGCACAACCCACCCCCAACCCTGAGGGGTGTAGTGGTTAAATGCTACAGCTGCTAACTGAAAGGTTGGCAGTTCAAATCTACCAGGTGCTCCTTGGAAACTCTACGGGGCAGTTCTACTCTGTTCTATAGGGTTGCTATGAGTCAGACCTAACTCGACAGCTCTGGGTGTGGACATCCTGTCTATGATTTAAGTGGAGAAAAAGAGGTGAGAGGGAGCAAGTTTGGGAAATAAGGGCTTGGGGAGAAATAAATTGCTTCCTTTCTCCAAGTTGTTTTCCCATTGTATTTGCCTGTTATAGCTACTAGATCAAGGAAGCTGTAGATTTTTCTGGAAAGGTTTTTCCTGCTTTGTTGGGTATTGGCTGCACGGTCTGATAAAAGTTGCGAATAAATGAAACCTACGATTTGTATTCCCACAGCCACAAGTGTATTGGCTACTTTTCTTCCTCCTTCTCCCCTCTCTTCCCGTTGGCTCTGGAAGGTTTGTTCCTTACAGTTATTGCAGAATCAATCTGAACTGGCCAAAATCAGTGATGGCATTTATAGCATAATACATGCCCTGCTACACAAATGCAGTTACACATGAAAACCTTGGGAATGTTTTTGGAGTAATCTTTCTATGCTGCGAAATATGCTATTCTTTTTTTTTTCCTCTTTAATCAATTTAACAGAATCATTTTGAGCATATTTTGAGAAATATAATCCTGGCAGCTACAGAGCAGATTTTCTCTGAAGTGCAGGTATTGTGGCAGAAAAAAACAATATTGTTGATAGAGATCTCAGCACACTGGAACTTGGAAAGGAAACAAAATATATGTTTTTCATTTGTCACGCCAGTCCTTTAGAGCTCCATTTTCATAACCTCACACCGCATTTTACTTCTCTTTGAATTTTCATTTTCATTAAAATGTGTTAACACTTCTCACAGCACACTAATGAACTCTTCTCTAAGAAGCAGCAGCCATACCCAAGTTGGCTTTGAGAGGCAGGCAGAATTTGAAGTGCACTCAAAAGATAAGGCACAGATTGGGATATCAATGATTTTCCTTTTCAGAAGTCTGTGAGTTAAAAGATTGCATTGGTATCTGGCACATTTTTCTTGCTAAGTGCCCACATTATGGGTGATTCCTGTTTTACAGCATTCTAATACACAGAGCTGAACTCGAACGTGAAACACTGAAAAAACAACATATCCGAAAGACAGATGGCAGACCGTCCTCCCCAAAACTCAATTTCATATTATGCATGTGATTGCTAATAGGCAAGCACTAAAAAACAATTTTTCTTGACGGAGAAGGGCTGATAAATTGTCAACATAAAGTTAGACTGTGGTTGCTCCAGTGATCGAAAGCTCGTCTGTGAGTTTGGTCCCATCAAAGTCTGCTTCTTACAACCGTATCGAAATTTATGAATGCGTATGTCTATAAAGTGACTGAAAACAACCCATAATGCAAGTTTGTTTATTGTGCATCCGCTCTGTGTAACTTTAGTACATGCAAAGAAACCAAATATTTTGTCCAGATCTCTCTACTCGACTCTGCATATAGCAGTGGAAAACAGCCAGGAGCCAACAGGGGATGTGATTTCCCCTTCTATCCTGAGAGCTGACTGAAACAAAAAGATCAACTCTTAAATGACTCTTGGAAGGCTTGGGAGTGAACTCCCAAGGTTACACTAGCTTTGTGGTGACAGAAGTACATGCATTTGAGAGGAACTGAGAGCACTGATTATTCAGGGAAGAAAAAGATGTTTGAGCAAGGAAAATAAATAAAATCAAGCAGATGAAAACCAGCTCAGCTAATGATCTGCAACAGAAAGCGCTAAAGTTTCGTATCATCTTTGATAGAAAAATGAAGCCTGTGCAGATGCTATAAAAATGACAAGGAAGGGGAGAGGTTTTTTTTTTTCTTTTTTGAAACTCTGTGTTTTACAAAAGCAATTAAACATTCAGTTTAGGAATATATAAGTTTATTTGCGGGCAGGGGTGAGGGAGGAGAAAGGATGAACATTTTCTCCTATTGAAAAATCCAGTGGGTATATGTTATATTTGATTTTTTTAAAGAGCCACATATCATATTGACTGTTTGCATGGATATAAGATCCAGATTTTATGTCATCAGTTACTGTTCACTTGAGAACAGTTGTTGTATTACACAAGTGTTATGAATGAGCTGACATGCACAGATTTTAATGGAACAAAGCAAGTGGGTCCTCAGATGACAGTGCCAAAGTTGCTACAATTAGTAAAAGGTGGAACAGTCAACCAGAATCAGGAATACAACAATTGGAGAACAAACACTTTTTCTAAAGGAAAAAAAAGTCATCATCCTTAAAAGTAGGTATTTTACTAAATGATATATATAAAGGAATCCTTAGGTTTCCAGAAATGTAGACTTTGTTTGTAATGTATGAAATACACAGACATTTCCAAAGTCAGATACCTAATAGTATAGACAGCAATCACCCATAGATAGCAATCACTCAGGCGATTTTGCAACCCAAGCTTTCAATGTATGCAGATCTTAGGTTTTTTTCATTGAGTTATTTGTTCTAGGTGATCATGTTCCTCCTTTCAGATGTCTACTTATGCCAAAAATGTAAAATTCAGGGCGAAAACAATTCCGACACACATGTTAAAAAACAGAATGTTAGAAAGAAAAATAGAGAAAGTTCCTAAAAGATTTAGTCAATGACTTACTTAAATGCACATAGGCTTTTACCTTACAGGCAGACACAAAGGCTCTTTTATTTCCTTGCTAGAAAACTGATTTTCTTCAACAACAAATCTGTAGAGTCGAGTCCGGATGAAGGACTGCCTGTCACTCAAACAGTGATTTGATTACACTGGGCTGGTATGTACCGTGTTACTACTCTCTGTGGCATAGGAGAGACCGGGGTTTGATTCCTGCCCAATGCCCTTCACGGACAGCTACTACTAGCAGAGGCCTGTGTGTTGGCATAATCCTGAATAGGTTTCAGTTAAGCTTTCAGATGAAAATAAACTAGAAGAGAGGCCTGGAGATCTAGTTCCATAAATCAGCCAATGGAAACCCTGTGGATCACAGTCCAATTCCCAAATCATCACAGGGATGGTGCAGGTGTGAGCAGTGTTTTATGCTATTGTGAACAGGGTACCCTGACTTGGGGACCAGCTGGATGGCAGCTAAACATAACACTTTCACAGTCTACATCTGCCAAGTCAGATTAAAACCAAACCAAGCTCACTGGTGTTGAGTCGATTCTGACTCACAGTGACCCTACAGGACAGAGTAGAACTACCCCATTGAGTTTCCAGGGAGCACCTGTTGGATTCAAGCTGCCAGCCTTTTGGTTAGTAGTCATAGTACTGAACCATATGCCACCAGGGTTTCTGCCAAATCAGATTAAATGTCTTTAATAACAGTCCTCTCGGATCCGACTCGACGGCACTTGGCTTGGCTTTAGCATCAGATTTCTTCTGCTCTGTGCACTTGGATGCCTCCATCTCTTTACTGATACTGTTTACTCTTTCTAGAATGACCTTCCCTAATATCTTTGTAGAATGAGCCTATCCTTGAAGGGCTGACTAAAATGATGCTCTCTTTGAGAAGCTCTCTCCTACCAGACAGAATTATTCACTTCACACCTCTGTGATAGCACACATCACATCATCTCATCGTCATTTCTTTGTGGGTCTGCAAAAGTCTAAACTCTGCTCTTTGGATCAAACACTCCATTTTATCCATCTTTATTTTCCTAGCACCTAGTAAAGTGTCTAATATAAAACTGTTACACAATTAGTATCGACTGGATGATTGAATGAAATCAATTCCTAAATATTTAGAGACAAAAGTGCTACTGAAGCCTGAAAGGTATAGAGTATTCCAGGTTGCGGGGAACTTTTATTTTGATTTCTCAGTTTATTATATCCTGGTAAAACTTGTTTTCAAAAAAGTTTCCATTATGTAGATGCAAAGCTTTGGGGAAAAACTACATTCTGAAAAATGAGTGGGAACAATTAAAATTAGTTATTTTGTATCAGTCTGGAATGAACTGAAGTAGATAAGCTCTAGGGTCAGCATATGCCTTGTTCAGCTTTCTTTAAAGGCATGGGGAGTAATAAAACTTTCCAATTTATCTTCAGTGAAATAATACTGCTGAAATATCGCCTCATTTTTGATGTCAGTGATGATTCCCTCTTACCTCCATGATGTCAAAAGGGAATTATTATTATTAGAATGACAGATTACTAATGATGCTGTAAAAGAAAAAAAAAAAGAGGACTAGCTGAAATCTTTATAACCCAAACAACCAACACAGCTCTTCTTGTCTGAGCCTCACTATCTGGTACTTTGAACAGAGTCACTCTGAGATATCACAGCTGTGTAAAAATTATTCAAAGCAGGAAGTAAATCAAGAGCAGGTGCCGATGACTCTTCCACTAGCACAGTACCAGCTTTTTAGTTTGTAGAACTGGATGGCATGATTAGGAGGCATGATTTATGTACGCAAAAGGAAAAAGATTCTTTGGGGTCCAAAATGTCTTGTGGGCTTTCACGATGTGTCTCCAGTAGTGTATGCGGGGAGGGTAATGGGGTCATGCAGCTCCCCTAGGCTCAGCAGCCTGTCAAGTTCCTGTGGGACAGTGGCAGTAGGGTCTGTTAGTTCTGGGCTTTACTCCTTTTTCACCTACTGATGGACTTGCTGTCGTCTTGTTTACTGTTTGCTCGAATACCCTATGGCTCATCTACAGGGCTCTCTGAATGCTTGAGGACATGGAGGTGCAAGACACAGCCATTTCTGTGTCCTAGGTATGAAATTCATGGGCCTTAACATTTCCCAGGTGTGGCAAGGTTCTTGGGATCTGGCCAGTATGTGTCCTTGGCAAACAGGGTCACCCTCTTTCCATATCTTTCCAGTAGAAAGAGATAAGAGATACATTCATAGAGAAGGTAGTAGTTTATGACAAAATAGCAATTCAAAGTGAGGATGTTTTACATTTCTGTATCCTTCTTTGACGAGTTTGGCAAATACAATAATACTCATTCCACTTATCATAAATGCTATTTAATGATGAGAGGAATGAATATTATTCCACTGCCTGTAAGAATATTCCAGGCAGGTGCCAGTGCCTGTCAACTGGAAACTTATAATCATTTCAACCAACACTGATGCACATGTTTACAAATAAGTCTGTTGCAAAACAGTTACAGGGGAAGATAGATAAATTTAATATGAAAGTGATGTTATATTATTTAGCATAAAAAGAGGGCTGAGTACATACTGCATTAGAGTGACTGAGGAAAATAAATTTGTTCCTGCTCATGAAATAAGGCAAGAGAGCATTTCTCTGAAGTCAATGTTTGGTTTTTGTCTTGAATTTAGGACCTAGATTGAATCCTCAAAGTCTTGGTGGTCTCAGTCATCCATAGTTCCTCCAAGGAGAAGGTACAGTAGATTACTAGAGTTCTCCCAAAGAATTACAAAATCCTCCTTAGGAACGCCCCTTTCCAGCAGTGATTTGGTAAAGCATTTCCTGGAATACCCTAGGTTCTCAAACCAGCCTTGGCCATAAAATGACACAGCAACTTCTGGTAACTATGGCCAGCCTTTGCTGGAAGCTCTCAGGAGATTTAACATTCTTATTCCTAAGAGGGAAACCGTAGTTGCATAGTGGTTAAGTGCTACCTCTACTAACCATAAAGGCAGGCAGTTCAAATCCAACAGGTGTTCCACGGAAACTATATGGGCCAGTTCTACTCTGCCCTACAGGGTTGCTATGAGTTGGAACTGACTTGATGGCAGTGTTTTTTTTTTAATTCCCAAGAGTTTCAAGACTTTGATGACAGGTATATCCTCCTGTACACCACCCAGAATGCTCCAAAGGAGATTTCCCTCTAAATTATAGAGGGGCAGTAAGGCGCATGCAGTCTCAACCATCAATGACTGAAGAACACAGAAGACAAGTCCTCTCATTTACTATGTTTCAAGCTTAGAATAATCCATCGAATCGCCCAAAGTTGCAGAGCAAATAAGAAACAAGGTGCTAGCATTAGAAGAAAACTATCTGATTCTTCTTCTTCCCAACCAGTGTTCCCCTAGTAACTACTGCTTTCACCAACTTCTACATGAAACCATGAATTTGAAAGATATTTGACAAGAGACTGCTGAGGATTCTTAGATATATTCAGAATGACCAAGTGATAGGCAAGTGATACTTAATTGTGCTCCTAGAGTTCTAGCCACTAGAATTGGCTATGAGTGAGGTACCAATTGAAAATGTGTCAGTTTTTTTTTAAACTGAATGTGGTCGCTTAAAACATGCAGACTATGTTAACCCTCAGTGTAGTCTTTTTAAAAGGAAGTTTTAACTTACCATACTGGCAATGAGACCTGAAAACTAAATAAATTAAACCTTTTATTAAATTCCATTAGCTGCATATTTTCATTTCTGCCTCCACTTAAAGGAGGTGGAACACTGACCCAAGGAAAGACTATATTCTCCCATAGTTAGCATGAATATTGCCCAATGTTCAGAAATTCATTTATTTTTAAAGTAATGTTTATTGTGTTGCCACTCTGTGCCTGGACTATTGTAGGAACTACAGCTTACACTCTAGTGGAGGAGGCAAACTGTCCATATAAGCCAAAAACTAGTGTCCGATTGTGTTAGGGGCTATAAAGAACAACAGGACTACAGGATAAGGCAGGAAATGGGGTACAGAGGGTGCGCTTGTGTACTGTTCAGACGAGGTGATGACGGAAGTGATGTTTCAGCAGAAGTCCGAGTGAATTGCAGGCATGACTCATGGGAATATCTGAGGACAACAGATTCCAGCGAGAATAAAAAGCAGTGAGAAGACCCTGCTGAAAGAGGGGTGCAAATGCTGACATCAGTCAGACAGTAGATTACTTACATAGTTGTTTCAGTAAGCTTTTGCCAATTATGAGCTGCCAATGATGTTGCCAGTAGAACAATTTAGAGATATTTGTGACCCACTGCTAGTTTAGACATAAAGAAGGCACTCACGACATACATACGCATGCATATAAGTAAGGCTGTACCCAGCAGCATCTCCCTGGAATGCCACTGCAAAAGATCAAGGACTGATTACATAGATGGTTTCTCTAATTTAGCAGTGTCTTGTTATTCAAGGCACTTGGCAGTAAGGCTGTTCTTTTAGACCTGGGAGGGGAACAGTCTTTAGCGGCAGCGGTGGGGAATTTGTGGAGACGACTATCTTGTCACCACCGCATGAGAAGATACGCACTCCAGGATCCTGGCTCTTCCCCTCTGCTTAGGATGAGTCAACAGAACTCCTTCTCAAATGTTCTGGAGTACCTATGACATGCATTATGGCTCATGTCATAGTGGTAACTGGTCCCTCAGCCTGCACTCACCCACTGGGTTTGGTGTATATACAGGCATGCTTTAACTAACCAGTGGTCCTCCGGGATAAAGTGACCTAGAAATGCCAGTTATTCTGTAGCTCAGCAATAGCAGATTAGCCCTGCTCCTACTTCACCCGTTAGGGCTATACAGTACTAGTCTTGCTGTGATGTCAAATCAATTCCAAAGCAAACTGTTTGGTAGGTACCTTGTTTGTTAAAGGGACAAATTATGTATTTCAGTTATATTTTGTTTCTTACAATCCAGTCAGTATTCAGGACACTTAAGCAAGGAAAAATTTTCTAGAAATAAATACATTTTCTACATTCAGAAGAAATAATTTATTATTCTACGGCTCATGTAATTTCTAGGCAATAATCTGAAGTGTTATTGATGAATTACTATTTTCTATAATTTTAAGCTTACATGTAGAGTTTTGGTGGTTAACATTTGGGATAATTTAGATTAATATTTTTCAAGCCCTTATGATGTATTCCATAAACATAAACGTCATGTATGGACAGCCATGCTTCCTATAGGCCAGGCGTTATGTTAAGCCCTTTATCTGCATAATCATAGTTAATATCACAGCAGCTGAAATTGAAGGAAAAGAGCTGTGGAAACACAATGATTAATGCTTGGCTGCTAACCAGAAGGTTGACGGTTTAAAGCTACTCAGCAGTTCTGCAGGAAAAAGACCTGGTGATCTGCTTCCATGAAGATTAAAACCCAAACCAAACCCACTGCCATCTAGTCAATTCCAACTCAAAGTGACCCCATAGGACAGGGTAGACCTGCACAGAGTTTCCAAGCAGTTCCTGGCAGATTCGAACTGCCGACCTAGCTTTAACCGATGGAGTTACTTAGCACTACACCGCCAGGGTTTCCCCATGAAGATTACAGGCTAGAAAACCCTACGGGGCCATTCTACCCATTTACATGGGTTACTATGAGTCAAAAACTTGATGATACCTAACAGCAACAATTGATACAGAAGTTCTCTTAGTACTCTCATTGATGGAAGTGGTATTTAAAGAAGTTAAACAATTTGCCTAAAGCCACAGAGCCAGGAATGGAAGAACTAAGTCCAAACCCTCCGCTGCTTGACACCACAGCCTACGTGCTTACCAACTCATCAGCAGAATTCTTGTGAAGTAATGATGGCCAAATGGCACAATGCATTTGGAAAATCTGTTTAAGAGTTCAGTAATTGCTACTTTAGACCACTAGACCCAGAGAGTGCTTTACAGAAATAGAGCCTGTGGTTCTGTAGCCGTTACGACAGCTTAGCACATCAGAGGGTTGGACCTGGAAAATGATGACCTGTACTTGTTTTAAAACTCGTTTTAATGGGCCAAACTCTCATAATAAGAAAAGATATTTAAAAATCTATTATGCTGCAAAATATATATCTACCATAATGAGACTTTCTGGAAAACTTATACATCAAAGTAATACATAATTATCAGTGAAGCACCAACTATTTCATGAAGATGTGCTTTAATCAATTACTAAATTTAGGACTTACAAGACTATTTTATGGTGTTGGTTCATTTTAAGAACCCAAATAAGTGGTTTCCGTGTGGAAGAGTTACATGATGATACAGATCAGTGATGACTGTGGGTGCCAGAGAGAAAAGTCGGGGTCTCGGCCAAAACTTTAGAAGTATTTCTGGATGTTCAGCTTAACACTGAGTCACTGTATTCATGATTTCAGGATGGTGCAACAAAATACTTAAATCAAATGAGATAATAATGATACATTCTGGAGAACGTTAGTTGATTCAAAGACATTATCGATACCATAGTTGATTTTTACGTCAACCATGCCCGCCCTTTTCAAAGTAACCAGCACTTAGTCAACAAACACTGAAAAAGCCAACTGGATAAGTTCAAGCTTTAGTAGAAAAAAATGGGATACTCTTCACTTTCCTCTTTGCTTTGTAAAATCTGTAAACCAAAAAGGAAGTACCTGAGAGTTAGCACCTGACTTAGCAGCAGTTACTGATTTACTTAGAATTTACAGATGCTGTACTGAAAAGCCAGTGACTACGCCTCTAGCTGGTAAAGCAGTGAGCTCATTAGTCCCAGCAGAAATGACACATCCCAAGCAGGACCTACTGTCATGCCTTGGTAATGGGCTATAAACTCAAGATCAGAAACAATGTCAGCTGTGTTTAAAATGACACTGGAAACCACGTGGTAATGGACAGTGTGCCGTTGGGAGCAGGGACGAAGCTAGATAATAGGATTTAAAGAAATTGATTTTATTGGTATGCTCCTCTATTTGCATGTTTCATCTACCTAACCTCAGCCTGAAAGTTCTACTGTGGAATTTTTTTCTCCCCTTCAAGTTATTCTGGGTGTCTGGGTTGATTGAAAGGCAATAAATGCGTAGTCTTAGAAAGCCTGAATTGGTTGACAGAATTTTTGGACTCACTGAAAATTCATCTATTGATTTGACAAGACAGTTACGTTTTACAGAGCTTGGAATACTGTAGTCGTCATTTCAAGACAATACAAAGCTGAAGCAAAGGCTTTCATATAAACACTGATATGTCTGGGCACCTGGAACAGCTCTCAGTCTCAGACGGAGTTGGTATCTATTCTGCCCACACTTGGCAAAAGACTCTTAATTGCTAAGATTGGCGTATACTTTTAGAAATCTGTAAAGAAGGACATTGCCCCCTATATTAATCCTTGGCATGCCTCCAACCTATACTTCTATAGGCCCCTTAAAACTTAACTCATACAGTTACCCTCTTGGGGCAAAAAAAAAGAACTAACCTGATAACACTTCATGTATTTTTTGCAATCTTTGAGAAATTATGGAGATGAGCCAGAAAATAGGAGATAGGCAAATCGTTGTTCTATTTTTCAAAAAAAGAACCTCAAAATTTTAATCTACAGGGAAGAATTTTGAAAGGTGATTTGACAGAAATAAAATGCTGAACTGTCAAGAGGCCAACATGAAGTCACAATGAGTAAAGTGATGCTGAAATGACTTGTCGTTTTCTAAAGGAATTCTCAGATGGCTCGGGGAAATGCTAAAGATGTGGTATATTTTGATTACAGTAAGGCACCAGCAAAGACTCACAAGACTCTTGCAGGTAAGACAGAGAACCGTGAGCCAGATCATGGTACCTACAGTCATCTGGGTTTATCGCTATTGCAACAATTACATCTAAAAGAAAGGGTCTGCACTCCTTTTTATGGTATGCTTTCGTAATAATTCCATAGGAACCTCACAACGTTTACTTTAGGTAATTATATTTCTATTTTCCCAATTTTGAAGATAAGTAAAATGGAGATTTAAAAAAAATGTAATTTGACTCATCTGACGTCACATAAATGAACAGCAAGTGGCAAAACGGGGAGAAGACTCCAGGTGTTCTAATTCTAAATGTCTTCTTTCCAATATTCTAGGTTGTTTTTCTGTATTGGTGCTTTCTCATTCTGCTTTCTTCTCTCACATCTGGTATAGTACATAGCCGAACATAGCTGCCACTCAATAAATGTTGGCTGGATTAAATTGCTTGTTCTGTATTCATTTGAGATACCAATGAAAAATGTTGACAGGACAGAGCCCTATAACACACACTAGCTGACAGCTGAGCCTGCATTATCTCGTTTGATCTATAGGAAGATTCTTTGATTTATGTACTATTAGTATCTTCATTTTATAGGTGAGAAAACTGAGGCACAGAGAGCTTAAGTAAAATCTAATTTTTTTTTTAACACACAGGAGGGGATAGTTTTATTTTGAGGCATCATGAAAGATAGGAGAAAAAGGGATATTTGAGTGGTTCCCTATTGATTGCTTTAGATTTTTCTAGGTGAAAGTGGGGCAGATTCTAAGCCATTTTAAGAAAAGAGAGCAGTGCTAAGAAGCATAGCAAGGTTGAACATACAAATGTATTTCAGGAAAATGACCAGCCTGATGACAGCTCATGGATGTAAGAGTTCCAGAAAATAGTGATGGAGGTGGTGGCGTGAGAGGTATGCTAGGGCCAGATTCTTCCCTATGTTGGCACTATAAACCACTGAAGACTGAGGACCAGAGAAACAGATGATTGCTGAAGCCTGAAGAAGCGATTATGGGGAGCAGAGTGCACGACAGAATAGAGGAGGGAAATCTCCTGGAAAGTAAAGTGGGAAACTCTCACAATAGGCCAGTAAAGTGGGAAATTCTCACAATAGGTCAGTAAAAAGGGAGGCAAATGGAGAAAAGGAGGGAGATTTAATCAATTTGGGCAATTCTTACATTGTGGACTTTATTTTTCTTAAGAATTGGCTTCTTAAAAAATTAAGCCAAGAGCTAAAATTGCAAATAGTTGAAATAGCAGTAATTCCCTCCCAGTTCATTAGCATCTTGAGACTTGTTAAGATACACAGTCAATCAAGAACAAGTTTGCATATGAGGACTCTTCAGCTTGTAAAATTTCCTAGCTGCAATTTTGATGTTGGAAATCCTGGTGAATGCAACCTTGTTTGTGCACCAAACTGAACAGGAAGAATGAAGAATGCCACGTGCCATTGAACATAACTCTCTTAACTACATATATAACATTTTTAAAAATATAAGGTATGATTTTTCCGAAAAATATTTTCTGAGAAATACTTTCTCAAAAGATGTAGACTCATCTGCCTGAATGGATCAAAATGAAAATCTCAGTTTTGCATTTCTGCAATCTGGGAGTTGGTGTACTTTTGCAATAGGACTTCAATATGCATTAACACCAGATGGATAAATGGGAGACATGAGAAGGAAGGAAAGTACTATTGTGATACTGATTTAATATGTATGTTATGGAAGATGCACAGACTTGGTTTCTTAATAAGCAGTGAAGACGTCATCATTTCTTAGAAATCATATTAAACAGGCATTTGTAACCTGAAATCAATAGATAAACTTCAGAGATTAAAGAATCTCATGATGAAATATTAATTTACTTTGAGAGAGTCTCTGTAGACGTCACCAGATTGTCAAAGGGGTCTATGACACCCAAAATATAAGAACTTACAGAATAGATACAACCATGGAGAGTCACACGGAAGAGGAATTGTTAAAAACAAATGAGATGCTTCTAAAGGATGCCTATATTTGTTCTCAGAAAAGGCAAAAGAATTTTCTTGAGCTAATTAGCATCCTCTAATTTATTGCTGTTGTTACTTTGTGTTTAGATGTGGATATTCCTAAAGCTGGGGTCCATCAGCAATCCTAATGAATCAGTGAGGCTTCTTGTTATTTTCTCAAAGTGTTTATTTATTCTTTATATCTTTATATCATAAGGAGGCTGGATAGGATTTCATAAGTCATTTAGTTCAACACTTAGCTACAGGCAAATCCATACTCAAATCATCCCAGATGGGGGATTGTTTATTTTCATGAGTTCCCACACCTTCCCTTAGTAATCTGGTTCTATGTGTCATAGCAGAAACTCCCAGTATTTGAAGATTTTTACCATTATGAAGAGTCTGGAGAAATTTCAGCATTATATAAACAGGAAACATTTTTTTTTTTTTTGTTTTGGTCTCTTTCCCAGTCAAGATTGCTCCACTGTACCATTACAGTTAGTGCATGATAACACGTGTGGATAAAGATCCCAGACATGACAGTGGTGCCGGTGGGCATTTAAGAGTAGATTAGCAAAAGCAAAGCCCCACACCAAGGGGAAAGATCCTCCAGAGACAGGAGCTAAGGAGGCGACCCAATTACTCTTTACTTCTCTAATTTTCCTGATTACATATCTCCTTTCACCCCCTGTGCTATACCTGGTTCTCCTAGGCATAGACCTAATCAGGAAGGGAGAATATTGATGCAGCGCCATTTCAATGAAAGCTGTGTTATTCTAAGATATGTGGCCAACAATGAGACCTAAACAACGGGGAAGTCCCTGAGGCATAAAAAGTGTCTGGTCCAGATAACATGCTGCTGTGGATTTCCAAGCAAATGAGGACAGAAATCAGTTAATAGTTGGGAAACTTCACTGGAGAGAGTACAACTTGCCTGAGGCTGGGGCGTGGCAAACCAAGCAATAGCAATGGGTATTCTCTCTGTACCTGAACTGGCAGACCCTAACTGGCACTTCTTTGGCTACAATTCTTGGTTATGGGGTTCCTGAGCTGGCATGTTAATCCCTGGGAAGGAAGGTAAATCTTTGTAAACTCGTTGGAGCACCAGGAGAACCAAGCATCCATACACTAGGGCCTGTGACATATTCAAGACCAAGACAGGGAAAATTTTAATCAGACAAAAAGTGCTTTTTTGTTTTATTTTGTTTTTCATTTCCTGTATGTTGATGTCCAGATCATACTGACTTCATTTGGTATTGTTCATTTAAGCAACAAGTGTTTAAGGGACCGCACCCCGGAGCCTAATGCCTAGATTCAGTTCTAGTTCCTTAGGAGCTACTTAACAGCTATATGGACAAAAAGAAACTCCTTGACCTACAAAGGCCTCACTTTCACCACCTGCAAAATGGGAATGATACTGGAATGATAGTTTAGATAATGCCTGGCATGGAAGCAGTTGTTAATAACATTGTGTGGATTAAATAAAATTAGTGTAAAGTGTTTGGCAAAGAGTCTGTGTTTAAAAAGAGGTACTTTTATTACTGGTAGTGACCACAAGAGGACTAAAGAAAAGGTGACAGACAGGAAGTCAGGCAGGCCCATGTGGCAAGGTAATGGGAAAAACAGAGATCCATAGTGATCTACACTGAGCAAAGCTTAACATCTTGGATCTTCAAGAAAAAATAAAGCATACTTTGGTAATAAATTAGGGAGATACTGGGAGCACAGAGAAATTATCATTGTCAATTCTTTTTATTTGTGTTTATTGTGTGGTGGTGGGATGATTACTATTGTATAAGCTGCTAGATTCACTTACTGAGGATGAGCAGATAAATGGGGATGTTATTCAGCTGTGTCAAGTCACGAGCTTCTCGTCAGGTCTGCCACTAACTTTCACACAAGGCTTATCAGCGGGAGAAGTTTGTTGGGGAGGGGCCGGGACAGAGCGCGGTCCCTAGGAGGATTCAGCGTACCGAGGGAATGTGGAGAGCTCGGCTTTCCTCTTAGCAGTTCAAGGGGATGGACAGGCATTGGGTAGCAACTTGCACAATATCTTGAAAAAGACAAGGTATGTCTGAGGAGCAGATCAATGTCAACATCACATGATTTGCGGGGATCTGGAACAGCTTCTGAATCCTGTCTAATCCTGAGTGTTGAAGGTAGTACTTTTTCATCTTATATTTCTCAAAGACTCCTTCTTATAGCAAGGCCTCTTTAATCCCCAACTCCAGTGCTTTGGAAACACTCTTCCAGATAGCTACACAGTGGCACCTTCATGTACCAGAGTCACAAGTGACAAGTGATCTCTTTTGGGAAATCTTCCCTGATCCCTTATCCAAAGTAGTTCCCTGACCCCACTGGCCACGCCCTCTCACATTACCCTGCTTCTCTATCTGCACAGTTGTTTAGCCTGGTGGTTAAGCACACACAGTATGGAGCCAGACTCCCCGAGTTCAAACTCCAGCTCTGCCACTTTAATATGTGATGGCAGATACGCCAATTAATCTCTCTAGGCCTTCATTTCTTCATCTGTGAAGTGGGAATAATAACAATGCTGTTTCTAAGCATTGCTGTGAGGATTAATACATGTAAACTATATCCAGTCCAACATATGGTAATGCTCATAAATGTTAGCTACTGTTATTTTAGCTGTCATCACTCTCTGAGATTACCATCTTTATTTGTTACTGTCTGTCTGCCCTGGTAGAATGTAAATGCCATGAAAATAGGAAATTTTTGTTGTTCAATGCTGGGATTCCAGCAAGTAGAACAGGACCCCAGCACATCATGGGAACTCAGGAAATATTTGTCGATAAATGAATGGAGGAATGTTCCAGCGGTACTTAGAAAACCAGCTTGTCCAATTTCACAGCAGTAAAAGGACCTTCACTGAGATGCCCATATAACAAAAGCAAGCAAGCAAGCAAACAAATCCAAGTTACTTGGACTTTTTCCTGAAACTGTAACTATTACTCCATATTAAATTTTTTACTGTTAGATCTCATGTTCCAAAATTCTGTAGAGCTTAGAAAATCTCATGATGTTGCATTACACAAAATAACTGCATCTTCAGACTCTGGTACACCTCTACCACTCTCCTTTCATCCTGAAATATGCCCCTAATAACCAGTAGAAAATAGTCAGGTGAAGAACGGATGCTGTGAGACAGAAAAGAAAGAGTCAAAAGGAAACCCTAAACCTCCTAAAGGAGCTTTCTAGCATTCAAATAACAGTGGTCATGACTCCTATAGTCTGCTGATGGAATGCTAAACTTGCTAATTTGTACAAGTGTCAACAACTATTAACACAATTGACAACTGTGGTGCACAACTGTACATAGTTAATGACTAACAAGTGTATATAGTGTTCAGGGTGGCAAGAAGCAGAAAACAGTCTTAACAGATCTGTTTGGTTTCCTCCAACATACTCCTTTGTAACAAGACTCTAAGAGAAAAGCTACTGCAGGGGCCGCTGCCCAGCTGTGATGCTCGCGGAAAGGTTAAGGATGCCGCCCCACGTGTGCCTTTCAGGCTGTAGGACAGCTCAGTAAAGGTCGCGCTTAGAAGGGCCTGCTTCCCACCTTCTTTCTTCCTTTTCTGAAGAATTAATGCCAAAGAAAGTGCCCACCTCTGACTTCTGTACAGCTGCTGGTCTTCTGACGATTTTTATAACGTTTCTGAGACCAGATGATGGTGGTGGCTCAATTCCTGACAACACTCAGGTCACCCTACAGAACTGCATTACCAGAAGTTCTCAATTCTAAAATAGGGGAAGGTCATGCTGGCTGCCTCTGTGGTACATGCTGTTTCTGTTTTCCCTCCCACAGACAATAAATATTGTTTGAGAGGCTGGTAAGTGTGCTGTAAAATTGATAAGATTCAGTTTGCCAAAGGCATTTCATAAATTTCGTAGGTCTTAATTTACGTTGCTATAGTAACCAAAATGTTGGAAGTTCCTGAGGTTAGAAGGCTTTCATATACTTAACTTTAAAAGATAATAATGTAGATTATGACTCCAGACTTGGTCTTTGCTGTTTGTTATCTTTCAACTGTATGTTGAGTAGTCTAGGTGTGCTAAGATGGAACTGAATGATTAATAATTTCAGTTTTTGGCTCCAGCCTGAGTTTTATTACCTATCTGTGTGAATATTGGTGGCCAAGCTGCTATTAAAATGGATAGTCTTTCCCTAAACAGAAAGGGGTGATACATAGGGGAAAGCGGGGGAGGAAGAACTCTTATAGGTAGCATTTCAAGAGCAATCATCTTACAGATGGATGTGAATTTGGCCCACATTCTTCATCAAAGTAAATTTCTAGCATGCATTGAAGCAACCGAAGTATTAATAAGAAATGTTTTTTAAAAAACTTGCTATACTGTGGTATTAAGTGACCTTACAGTGTCTGATGTGAGATGGAGAGGCGTAATAATAAAGCCCTTACCTTGAGACTGGAAGATATATAATTAAGAAGCCTGTGGCTGGCTGTTCAAGACTGCACGTGTTAATTATACAGATCCAAAGGAGCTAAAAAACTCAGTGACAAATTAGCTAGGATTGATTCAAGATAGAAATACCTCCTGGAGCCTGGCTTACCTTATATCCTGATGACTTGATGTGCACGCCGCGTTTGGTGAGAGTGGATTTCATTCGGATGAAAAAGGAACGTTCAAGGGTGTTGTCAGTGCTTAGCAGACTGGGGCTCGTTGACTCCACTAGGAATACAAAAGTACATACACGATTCAGATCTCTGCACAGCCACTGCTCAGGTACAATCCTCGAGTTGACTAAAAATAAACGATTGATGGCCGCTAAGAGTGTAGTAATCAATTCACCTCATTTAGAAAATGTTTACTTTGCAAAAAATAGAAGCAAAAAATTAATGTAGCCGAAGTAACTCAGGTCTGGTTTGTAGCAAGAGTTTGGCAAGCTTTCCAGTTGCTAGCAGCTCCCTCAGTGGGACCTAACAGTAAGCAGGTTACTGCAGTGCAACCTGAGGCTGGGCCCACGAACATGACGGGCACTGCCATGATGAAGGAGGACTTGCGGGTTTATGGGCTCAACCGAGATACAGGCAGGGATGCTTCTGACGGAGGGTGAGGAGATCTTCCCTTTGTTTCCTCTGAGAATCCCTTCTTGCACCCTCCAGCACCTACCGGGAGTTCCAAGAAACACAGATCCATCTTGGTTGGATGGACAATCTAGACCAAGGTGTTTCCTTATCTTCCTGAGTTTGTTTTATTCCTTGTCAGGGAATAAGCAGCATGAAATCTTTTCAACTGACTCAAGGAATAGGATGCACAGATAGAGACACAAAGAAAAAGTATTCCTCACAGCACCAACTTTCCTTCCTTGTTACTAATGGCAGCTTTTCCTCTTCCCAAGCCCATATTGGAAACAGTCTCTCTTTCTTACTTCTCTGCTTCTGATATGAGAAAATAACATTGCTTTCTCTTTTAAGCAAGATACTCTTTCATTTTATATATTAAGTAGAATTTATTTTTGTCTATGAAATTCAAAATGGTAGGTCACAATCTTTCTGACCTAAGAACACCATTATAGAGTTAGATGCAATATAAAACTATTTTCTTTAGAAAGGAACTTTTAATAGATTTTGTAAAATTAAGTCTTTTCCTACAAAGAAATCAGTCTTGGGTTTTTTTTAGGTTAACAAATCCACTGATTTTTACTTTTTAAATTGTTCTTTAAACCTTTTTTTATTTTAAGATAAAAATAAAGCAGCAACAAAGTTTATTTTAAGCAGCCCTACACTTACAATAATTTTCTCCGCAAACAGTAAACAAATAAAAAGAGTTAACAATTACATATCTGTGAAAATAGTTATAAAAAGACAGAGAATAGATAAAACAAGCTTTTAAAAATTTAAATTATAAAATGTATCCCATGTATTTCTAACAGAGAGAAATCTGTTTTTCACATGAAATGTGAGGGTCAGATGAAAGAATGAGAGTCACTGTAATATCAGAAAGCTCACTATTTATGGTCTGGGGCTTTTCTTGTATTATCCTTTCTTAATAGGAGCATATTTTCTGATATTTATGGTATTTCTATGCTGCAGTGATGGAATCACTGACAAATGTCCCTTTCTTATGTGTCTCTCTTAAGGTTGTCTTTTCTTTCCTTTTTTTTTTTTTTCAGAGAGCATGGATCTGATGTCATTTTAAATGTACAGCTTTTTATCACTCCAGGGAAAAGCAGAGCCATGTTATATTTAGTCCTTTCATTTCTTCTGATTAAATATGAATTACTATGAAATTTTTCTCATCATCTAACACGCCATAATACGCCAACAGCTTTTTAATACACTATATAAGCACAAACTTCTGCTCTAAGAGTTTAATTTGCCCCTCTAATCCAATCACATCAACCTTATTTCTCTTATCAGAGATTCCCATTTTGAATTAAATGAGCTCATTAGTTTTAATCAAAAGCAGAGAGATCAAAACTTAAACGTAAATGCTTTAGATCAGAACTGTCAGTCAGCCGTGCAGTTCTATTTTACTAAAACACAAGATCAGAGACCCTTAGAGCCAATTTTTTCTCGTAAGGGATGCCAAGAGCTTGAAGATGCTATATCCTTTTTTTTTTCTCTCTCTCTCTCCCAAGGACAGATTATACATTTAAGGTTAGACTTAATTTATAACAGTTTTTTCATCCTAGTGGAAATGGAAAAGTGTGCCCATCTACTGTTGTCCCTTTCACATTTATTGGCACTGGTCCTCAGAAACTTGAACTAACGTGAAGCTGCCAGAATCCTACATCACAAACGCAGCCTTAAAAACTCAGCTCTGTTAGCACAATTGTGTTTGCAACAGCCGAGGACAAATGGGACTTCCTGGGGAGGTGAAACAATGTTTTAGGCCCAGTAACCAAGGAAGCACCTAGACTGCAAGCCTAACTCAGGCATCATTAGAAGTGATTACTGTTTTCGAGATGTGAGACTGTACAGTAAGACACTTAGAGTGCATGTTAGAGACCTGGATGGTCTCTAATGGAAGCATGGATACTTCCTGTTGTGAGGAAACACAACACGAGCTTTGCGTGGCCTGCGGTGGCCTGGCACTGTGTTCTGTCCTGACTGCGTAGAGCAGCGGCCCTCGTGTGAACAACAGTAGTTGTCTAAACATATATGAGCAACATTGATTAAACCCATGACAACTCGTGTGACAGCAAAACTAAGGCTGGGCTTTGCTCAAGTGAAGCTGAGCTTTAAGGGTTAAACTGATCCCCAAGCTTCAATAGCATGGGGACAATAGCAAGAGGAGCAGAGTGGCCGGTTAGAAAGGAGCTTGATTTCCGATGAAGGTTTCTGCTTCAAATTCACGTGGCTTCCTAGATCTGAGGATGGGGCAGAAGTAATGTACCACGCTGCGCCTTTCTGAAGTGACGTGGAATACACTGGCAGCAGAGGCCACGCTTCCTGAAGGGCCAGCGAGTGCACTCTGGTTATACTACCTCTGACAGCGGTGTCGTTCATGTAAGAAGACGTATTATCTGCATGTGATGGATGAGAGCAGCAGCTTTAGGAGACAGCTTTCTAACTATCTTAAGTAAGAAGTCCAGTTTTGATGAAGGTTCTAGAGCAGGAAGAGGCGAGGCAGCAGGGGCCTTGGGCTTGCAGAAGGGCTGCACGCACATGCGTGCGCGCATGGGTGCAAAGGTCGAGAGGAATGAGAAAAGGATCCTGAAGGCAGGCGCTCTACAGACAGTGAAATCACTGAGGTCAAGGAAGTATTTTAGAGTATTCTCTAGGTGTGTACTCCTTGGAAACTCTATGGGGAGTTCTACTCTGGTCTATAGGGTCGCTGTGAGTTGTAACTGACTAGAAGGCACTGTATTTGGTTTTGGGTTCTCTAGCTGGCTTGGCTAGGTGTAAAATACCTTTCTGTCAAGTTTTTGAGGTAGACCATAATCACTGCATGCTCTTATAAGACACTTGGGATTCAGAGAATATCTGTTGCCTGAGACATAGGAGAAATTGATGGGCAAAGCTAGATTAAGTGATCAAAGCCTAGATGTGCCCAGTTTTGAGCTATGAATTATACGCAAGAAGCTGAACACAACAACAAAAAAAAAGAAGCTCATGCACCTAAAAGCTAAATAAATAGACTTTTGCTGACTCTCAAGGGCCTCAACTTTTAATACACCTAAAAGATATGATCTCAGTTCTTGACGTGTCAGTTTTTGCATATTTTGTAAAATTTACGAAACAACTGACACCAAATTTGTAATAATTTTTATGTTGGCAAATGCCACCATAACATGAAATCATAACTGTGTTATTTCACATCTGCTCATGATCCCCTGGCTCATATTGTGGTTGCAGCTCCCCCTTATCACTGTGTGGGAGCAGGCCTTAGGGAAGGAGGAGTACGTGGCCGAGAACCATCGAGATCGCACTGGTCTCAACTGAGAGCCTGGTTTGTTCTGAACACTTTAATTATTCTTTTGGCGTCTCTGCGAGGGTGTCAGGCTAAAGGATAAGGAACAGTTTTCTTTTCAGTACAGTCTAGCATCAGTGTCCTCCAGTTGCCAGTCAGACACGAAAAAACAAGCTTTGAAAAAACGTGACTCCCTCTTAATAGTAAAACAATATCTTTCCTTTTAAAGGTGAGGCTCAGTGGCAGAGCTTGTGACACAAGTGATTAAGCATTTGGCTGCTAACTAAAAGGTTGCCTGTTCGAATCCACCAGTCTCTCACTGGAAACCCTACAGGACAGCTCTATGCTGTCCTATAGGATTGCTGTGAGTTGGAATCAACTCAACGGCAATGGGTTATGGTTTGAATTTTTAAAATATTCTTTCCCCACTTTACTGCCTAAAACAATCTTTCCTTTCTTCAGATGTTCTGTGCACACAGGACAAACCAAAGCATCTACCCTAAACCCACTGCTGTAGAGTTGATTCCAACTCAGGGTGATTCTATAGGACAGAGTAGAATTGCTCCATAGAGTTTCCAAGGAGTGCCTGGCAGGTTTGAACTCCCAGCCTTTTGGTCAGCAGCTGTAGCACTTAACCACTAAGCCACAGTGTTTCCAACCAAACCACAGATACACAAAATGGCTTTCACAAGACTAAGGGAAGAGATACTTGTTCGTTATTGCAAATATCTCAGTAAAAAGCCAAATTGTTTCAGTGGTGAATCCTGTTACCATTGTTGAATATTTTAGGATTTTAGAATGAGTATGTATACACTGAAAATTGGCAAGCTGTTTCCTTTTTCTGCAAAAGCTTTGAAGATAGTACTTCCTCAGCCTTTGGGAAGTTGGATATAGTCATGTGACTTTATTCACTTAGAAAAATGGGAAGATATGGGTCACTTTTAGGCAGAAGTTTTAACAGCCAGTCAAGAAATTCTGCTTCTTTGTTTCTGATACCAGCATTTTAAATGATGGCTGCTCCATCAACCATGTCTTGGAATAAAGACTGTGTGGATAAAAACTCCCAGCTATGTTTGTTGTTATGTGCAGCATAACTAAGCTCATACTGACTAATTCAATACCAAATCTTCATTATTATATAAAAAGAGACAGTATGTGGTCCAAGGTCTCCCAGGAAGTGAGTGGGACTGCAAAGGTCATGACATTGCCACATCGGACTGCAAAGGTCATGACATTGCTAATACACAGTTTGTATAGTTACATATGTACTTCTTTTATCTGTCATACTAGACATGTATGTGTTGCTGAATCTGAATCCAACTTTGATACCGGTAGCATCTAGCATGGTTCTTTGTGCTCAGAACAAAGCTTTTACTCACACATACTCTTTGTTGAATAATAAATGTTCTTGTAACAGCAACTCAACAACTAATATTCATTAGGCACTGATTTTAATATAATAAAGTCTTGCCAACCTAATCTTCTGATAGCAAGCTCCTCAAGCATTGTAAGAAATAAATCCTTTCCCACAGAAATTGTTACAGTGGATTTTATGTTCATCCAGGATGCTATCAGTGGTAGTTTTAAAATATGCTCAGAGATTCCCCAATATTCCTCCTTTGAAAAGGAAGAGTCTAAGGTTTTTCCCTTGAGTATGGGCTAGACTTGGTGACTTGCTTCTAATAAATGGAATAATGGTGGTGGTGACGATGTGTGACTAGGTCATGAAAAGAACAGTGACTTTCTCCTTGCTTTCTCTTAACCATTCGCCCGGGCACTAGCCAGCTGCCACATTGGGAGGACGCTCAAGCAGCCCTTGGGGAAGGCTCACGGGGTCATGTTCTGAGGTCACTGACTAAACGTCAATGAGGAACTGGCTCATCCAATCCCAGTCAAGTCTTAAATAACTTGGCTCTGGCTGATATCTCTATCACAACCTCATGAGCAGCTCAGGCAAAACTACTCTGGATTCCTAACCCACAGAAACAATGTGAGATAATAAATGCTTGCTTTTTATTTAGCTGTTAAGATTTGGAGTAATTATGCAATAATAGATAACTAATATAACATCCACATAAAAATTTTCTGGGAAAAACCACAGATTTGCTTCCATGGTAGCAACTGGGTGCCCATAAAAACAAAAACAAACCACATCCATTACTGTTGAGTTGATTCAGACTCTTGGCCATCCTACAGAACAGAGCAGCTTGGACCATTGTGCCATCAGAGTCCCTGCAACCATGTACATATGTAAATCTGTGTGATGGTGAGAAGGAACATGCAGCCCAATGTGTCATTACTTGCTGAATTCAGATGTACAGTGAAAACTACCAGCAATACTGATTTTTATGAGCAGGATCTATGCTTTCAAAGTAGGTCCTTAGCTGATTTTTTAAAGTGTGTGATTTGCAAAAGGTGCTCTCAATAGTGCCTTCAATGAGATCATGAGACCTTGAAAGGCAGGGACTGTGTTTTGTCTTTTATTGTATCTGATCCATGCTCTTTTCCAGTCTTCCTCTGTCCCCTCCCTAATTTCCTACGATTTTTTTTGTAAGTATGCGCTCAGTTATGAATATTGACATAAAGTGATATTCAGATGTTTCCTTCTAAGAATTTATTCAATTTTACACTACCTTCCTATATCAAACAGTGTGTTGGCCCAAGATATCTTTATGATGGGAGGAGATCAGTATGTCCTCTCCATGTACTCATCTCCAAGGGAGTGTTTTCTGCAAAGGGTTATTTTGAGAGACATGGCCCAGTGTAGTCTGGTAGTTGAAAAAAAATGGTTGGCCTGATTTCCACCAGAATTAGAGAATGCATTGCTCTCTGTCTTTTGAGAGTAGGTTTTGATCCCCTCAGCTTGTCTCCTACCATATGCCAGGACAATCTTGAAGGGAGTTATGGCCCTTAGTGTTTAAGAGTGGGATCCCAGGCCAGTCATTGGTGCCGAGGCAGGACCCTTCATTTTCTGTGGTCACAATTTATACCATCCTTTGCAGACAATGTCATTCTAGCTATTATAATCTAGCTCTAGAATCAGCCACTATCAAGGTGAAGTACTCAAATTAAAAAAAACAAAACAAAGCAAAACACCCAAACCCTACTGCTGTCAATTCTGACTCATAACAACTCCATAGGGCAGAGTAGAACTACTCCATAGAATTTCCAAGGAGTGCCTGGTGGATTCAAACAGCTGATCTTTTGGTTAGCAGCCCAAGCCCACTGCTGTTGAGTCGTGTCCAACTCATAGGAACCCTAGAGGTCAGAGTAGAACTGCCCCATAGAGTTTCCAAGTAGTGCATGGTGGATTTGAACTGCTGACTTTTTCGTTAGCAGACACAGGACTTAACCCACTACTCCACTACGGTTTCCCTTGGTTAGCAGAGGTAGCACTTAATGACTACCCCACCATTACTGAAATTAAGCCTGTTTTATTTAAGTCTTGTTAGGACTGATTCCTGCCCCCACTCAGTTGTAAGTCTTCAGCCTGGTTTAGAAATCTGTGAAACATTAACTGAAACTCTACAGCATAACTGTGAAAATAATTGTAGTAGTTCCATAATATGTGATAAATGTCTTTCAAAGTAACATTAAAAATATTTGGCCAAAAAAAAATAAATAAAATAAAATCTGCTAACTCATGCCACCTGTCAGCACAAGAGTCCCTGGCAATATCAGGTGTGCCTGGGTGCAAATTGCAATGCTTTAGGTTGCCTTTCAGGTTTTCCTGTGCCTGGCAGGGGTTGCTGCTTGGTGAGCCTGTCCCCTGAGAGACGGGAGAGTGTTCAGTTGCTGCCTGCTGCTCTGCAGTTGGTGTTTGGCTGATACCACTGTGGGGGGGGGGAGGTGCTGGGGGGAATAGATACAGTGTCAGAGTCAAGCTGCTACCAGTGGGTATTTCTTACATACAACTATTAAGCAACAGGGAAGTTCAAGGGGGAAAAACTGGGTATTGTAAAGATAGCCTTTGAGAGTACATGACATCAAATGTGACCCATTATGCAGCAGGCTGTGCACTCCAAAGAACACGCCATATGAATACTGCAAGCGAGTGTTTTAAATCTTATTGGAAACTCCCTATAAATGTTGCCACTTGAGGGATCTATTCTGGGAGAAAAATATAGCGTGTCCTCCTGGGATGTTGCTTGGATTCCATTACCAATATTGCGTATGGGATCGAGTGTAGCAATGCTTTTATCATGACTATAAAGTGGTTACGAGCCAATTCCGCATATAAAACATACGCAATAACACTAGAGGAGCTTTTTTTCCTTCCCTTTTCTGTTTCTTTTATTCTTTCCTTCCTTTTTTTTTTTTTTTATGACAAACATGATGTCAGACAAAGGGCATCAGAACTTTGTCTTTCAGTACAATACAAAATAATATATAAACACCTTTGTGAAGGCAGCTAGAAACCCCATGTTTTCTATTAAAAAGTCATGTTCAATCTTCACTGTTGATAGAACTGAATAGCTAACACAGAGAACATTGTATATCAGAAAGGTCAATAGTTATTAGGAGCTACAAATATATTTTTTTCCATCCTTCAGGCTGTTTAGCACGTATCACAGCATGAGCAGCTGTCTTCTTTAATGCTTTTAAAATTAGAATCCCAAAGAGGAAGAAAAAATTATGGTTGCAATGATTGCTCTTTGCTTTTGTAAGTTTACTTTAATATACTATTTTATATACATGAATCTTCCGGGCAGCCTATCCATGAGGCAGTAACTGGATGTCTATATGGAGTTGAACTGCCATATTTCTTTTCTTAGCATTCTGACCAAATTTCCATTTCAGACACAGATGTTGTTGACATACTATATTTTTAAGCGGAGTTATATAGAGGAGTCTGGTTACAGAGATACTTGCAAAGACACACATCCACGTTCTGCCTTTTCCTTGCTTTGAAGCTATGTTACTAACTAAAACAATACCATGTGATGAGAAACAGTTATGCAGCGCTGGGTGAAAAATCAAGCAGTGATTCACGCCATTGAGATGCAAAGTGTTACTCCCCATGGCAGACATGTAGGCTGAAAGCATGTCTTTTAATTTTATAAAAGCTTATCTTCTGCCTGCCCCTGGAGCCTCTTGCCCCTGCTCAGAATGTGACCCTAAAAGACAATGTTGGTATTTTCAACAACTCATGTAAGCACATCTAGAATGTTTCACGGTTACTCAGTTACTTAAGTTAAATATCTATTATCTACATTGGTTGGGAACCATTCCTAGCAGTGCTTACATTTTGACAGAAGGATAAAAAAGAAATATGGTAAATTCCAGGTTGTGCTTAATTGTGTAAAGAAAAGCGATGCAGAGTAAATAAAGGCTTAGAGAGTGATAAATGCCACATTTTGGTTGAGTGGTCCCGAATGCCTCTTTGATGAACTGGCATCTGACAGGAGATCTGATGAGGTAAGGGGCAAGTCACGTGAATAACTGGGTGGAGATATCATACACATCTCCATCCAAGCTCTCGATTCACAATGGAACTTTATGTCTCCAGACATTAGAATTTACAAAAACTATTATTGCAACAGATATGTAAATTACTAGTGACAATGACATTCTAAAAATGTTACCTGTTGAATGTTTGCCCAGACTTAAATTATTTGTCTTTAATATGTCACCTAATGTGAGGTCTGGAAATTAGTGCATGGACTTAATTGTTCTAAGTGCTACAAACCTCACTGCTGAATTTCACTATGATCACCTTCAAAGTACTCCACGTATAAAATATACACAACAACACTGGAGGGGCTTTTTTTCCTTCCCTTTTCTGTTTCTTTTATTCTTTCCTTCCTCTTTTTTTGGGGGAAGCTAGGCACCGACACCACTGCCTAGTCTACCCTTCAAAGCAATTTTGGAACCCTTCCTGGAATGACCATTGCGCACAGTAGCATGGGGGAAAGCTCGTGAACTTAACCCCATAGTTGTTTGTGAGGCAGTTTGTAGCCAGTAAACAGATAACTATATTGGAACACTCTTTCACCTGATCTGGCTCCAAATGACTTTTCTCTTTACCTGAAGATAAAGGATATATTGAAAGAAAGACATCTTGATGACACTCAGGACATCAAGGGTAATATGATGACAGCTCTGAATGCCATTTCAGATAAAACAGTTCCAAAACTGCTTTGAAGAGTGGACTAGGCAGTGGTGTCAATGCATAGCTGCTCAAGAGGGGTGCGTCGACGGTGACCGTAGGGATAGTCAGCAACGAGGCATGTAGCACTCTCGCTAGGATGAGTTTGTGAACTTAATTGGCAGCCCTCATATGTAAAAAACAAAGAGAGAAGATAATGGAGAAGATTGTCTAGTGCCTCCCAGATGCCAGGATCTCCTGATGTTGTCCACTATTTTGGGATTTCCAGGGATATCACTTTCAGTACCAAAGTAGCATGAGGATTGAGTAAATAAATGATATACTTTTAAGTGAGTTTTGGTAGTAGAAGTAGAGAAACCTGAGTACATTTATTGATTGAGAAGGCAGAGCTTTGAATTGTCTAACTTGGAGATGCTAAATGAAGAATTTAGGTCCTAAAGGAAATTTAATCCTAAAGATCAGATTCTGAAATGGGGGGGAAGACAAAATGGAGAATGAGAGAGAGAAAGGGAAAAAGAAAAGAAGCACAGAAAGACGGAGAAGGCACATGGAAAGATGGAACGGTGTTGAATAACTTAATCCTTAGTAAACGGAAGGCTATTTTCTGAGATAAACTAAGTGGGAAGAGAGAATGTTAAGCCAGAAATAAGGTTATGGAACAGCCAGTGTGGGGAAAGCAACTGACGATCAATAGACAATGAAGAACAAATTGCACAGTAACTGGAACTTGCTGGACTCAAATTTGAGAGTATTAATTTTCTAGTGTTCCCTAATAATAATGGCTTGGTCATTTTTACAGGTAACACTCAGGCACTGGCTGGGGCTTTACCTAGGGATGGGAACTAGCCCAATGAGAGTGAAAGTCAATAGGGTGGGTGGTCCCAAAGGGCTAAGAGAGGAGAATGTGAAAGCCATCTGGGTGATGAGCTGGGGAGCAGAGAAGGCCAGCCGGACCGGAGTGGTGACCTGGGAGACGCAGCCAACGAGAGGGCTTTGTTCATGGAGGAATTTGTGAGCGTATTATTTACTGTTTTTTTCTTTTAGTTGATACTTACATAATTTATCTCTTCATATATATTTAGTATAACATGTGCAAAAGTACAAGAAAATAAAAAACATTCCCAGTAACTTGAACACCAAGCTATAACCAATATTAACACTGAGTGCTTTATATAGTCTTTACTATTAGTATTTTTATAAATGTAGATATATTTACACTTATTTTATATTTATATCAAAATTGATATCATACCACATTTTTTCACACTTGGAAAAAAGTCATAGATCACTGTATGGTAACAGCTGTACTTTTATTCAGACTATTGACATTGGAGAATCTATGTCCTTTGACTATCTTTCAATGAGCTATTTGTGTTTCTCTCATCAATTTGGATTAGATACCTATACATAGGAAAGATAGTTAACTTTGACATATTTCTTGTAAATATTTTCCCATTTGCTTGCCTTTTACTTCTGTTTATGATGTCCACAGATGCATGAATATTTTTAACTTTTACGTGAGAGAAGTCAGTAAATTTTACCCTTTGGAATTTTTCTGAAGTCTTTTCCCATTGTGTGATCCAGCAATCACCAGGTTTTTTTTTGTTTTTTTTTTTTAACCTTCTACGTCTTTTTCATGATTATGGTTTTTGTTTGTTTTCTCTAGACATTTTGGGTCTTAACGATGAAGCATAGTGTGACTGTGCCAATAAGTGGCTGCGGACAAGTCAAAGATAGGTTCTTTTGTTGTTGTTTCGGCAGTTGAGGGCAGTGTGCCTTGTAGGTGCCCATCATGGAAGCTCTCAGTTTGTTTCCTCCTTGAGGCACCATATAGGAAGGCTGCAGAGCATGAACGTCCCCATTGCGGAAAAGCCATCAGTGACAAGGGTCTTCACAGGTAATGGCACTGAGAAATGGGAAAGAATGCTGTATTTCCATTTTTTTTTTGAGGAAAGGTAAGTTTTGCTGTGATGGTGGGTGGGGGGAACGGAATGAAAGTGGTAGATGGAACCAAGCACGAGGACCCCTATTCTATCACTTGGGGAGAATCAGGAATACAGGAGTCACGGCCTGCCTTGGAGAGGGTTGAAGAAGACTGGTGTCTGAGGAAGAACAGATACAGTGATGCTGAAAAGGGAGAAGTTGTGCTTATCGGAAAATTGGCGGTTAAGGCAAAATTTATTCCTCATGAATGAATTGCCAGATACAGTGGAATCCAGTGACATCTGAATTTCATGAAAAAAAACAAATCATATTTTAGTATGACCTAATTGCAAACCCTGGTAGTATAACTGTTCAGTGCTACAGCTGCTAACCAAAAGGTCAGCAGTTCAAATCCACCACACACTCCTTGGAAGCCCTGTGGGGAAGTTCTGCTGTGTTTTGGGAGGTTGCTATTAGTTGGAATTGACTCAATGGCAGTAGAGTTTTCTTGGGTTTTATGACCCAAATATTGCATTTAAATAAAGAAACAAAAATCCCACTGCTGTCAAGTTGGTGCCAACTGATAGTGACCTTACAGTGCAGACTAGAACTGCCTGATAGGGTTTCTAAGGTTGAAATCTTTATGGAAGCAGACTGCTACATCTTTATCCTATGGAGTGGGTAGTGGGTTTGAACCACTGACCTTCTGAGAAGCAGCTGAGCTCCAGGGAAGTCAAATTTAACTGGGCCTCCCATATTTTTATTAGCTACACCTGGTAACCCTGTTCCTAACAGAAGAAGGATTCCATGCAGCACAGAGGATGCGATTTGCATGAGTGCAGTCTCGTAGTTAAGAGGGGTGAGAACAGAAGCTTTTAAGAGATTGTCCCTGAGAGTCTGTGTTTGTTTGAGAGACAGAATGCAGAATGACCAGAGCTTTCTGACTGGAAAGTGCTAGAGAACTAACTGTAATTGAGAATCCAGATGAATGTTGATGTGATGATGTGGCTTTTCCAAATTTACCTTGTTAGATACGAGGCCTGGCATGAGGACCAATTTTTATTTCCCGTGTCAATAAGTGTGTTCCGGGAGTCAGGGCTATCTTGAGTTGGCAGGCCTCCACAAACATCCCCCAGAGCAGTGTCTTCTGCTAATTTATTATTTTCATCAGAAGAATTTGACTGGGTGGCTAGAATCTGTTGGTTTTATTATGGCTTTATTCCAACATGTCTTGAAGTGGTTATTTTTCAAAATGTTTTTAGTTAGAAGAACCATATTAAATCCATCATTAACATAGAATAGAGAGTTTTTTATTGGAGAATATTCTTAGGAACATTATTTATATTTTGTAATAATTTAGAGAAGCCATAATGGACATAACCCAATAATTATCTATATCTGTTATTTTGCTAATGATGATCTATTTTTGAAACCTTTAATTAAGCAGATTTTCTATTCTTTTATGATTCCAATAAGTTTCAATGACCATTGCTTCAACTTTCTACCTAAACAAAGTCTTCTAATCCTTTATAAGTAGTAGTCCTGCTTTCACTGTGAGGAAGACAAAGCATTATTGTTATGATCCTCATCAGTTAATACACCTGTAGACATGGTAAAGCTGAATTTATTTCCATATCAGAACACAGTGTTAGGTCATTTGTATGTTCTGTTCAAGGCTATGAAGGACCTTCCCAAGTAGTAAGGATAAAAAAAAAGTCGATTTTAATGAGTCAATTTACATATTTTACAATTAGTCTTGCTGTAGAATTACCTTCTTTGACTTACAAAGAGGATGAGTATTGCTAATGGTAATGGGGAAAAGGGGTAGAAGCAGCCTTTTGTCAAGCTGGGGCCAAAACAAACTTGTTGATATTAATTACTCTTTGACCTGCTTGCTGAGGTGGAGTGATAGCCCTTCAAACAGCTTTCTAATGAATGTTAGCATTATATCGGATGGATTCTGGATCGAAAATGTATATTTTAGAATGCCAAATGAGTATTTTTAAGACTGACACCACACACTGCTTGTTGCTTGGGAACCAAATACTCCTACTGCATTTGTCATAATTGTTTTGTGGTTAATCCTCTCAGCTGTAGGGACTCCAGGTATTTATGGTGACCTTTGCTCTAGATCTTCAATTATTTGATCTGGCTGGGAGAATGAATCCATCTGAAACAGTAGGCTCTCCTTTGCCTATTTACATGTTTTACTATTGCATTTATCCATAACAAACTCCATTTGCATGTCATTAATAAATTTCTTAGTACTTTTCAATAGCTTATAAAAGTGCATGAGAGAAATGACATAAAGGTTCAGATTATCTACATGGAGAAAATGGCCCTGTTGCAATGCTCATTGTTGTGTTTTACTCAGATCTCTAACCTGTGTTCTTCAGTTTCCTCCTTATTCATTTTGGTTATAAGCAAAATCAAAGAAATCTAAATAAGTCTCCCTGAAATAGTCAATTATTTGCACATAGGACACTTGAGATCAGGCATTCTTTTCATCTCTAGAGAGACTTTAGATTATTTTCCATGCCAGGTGTTATAATTACAATGATTACTAATATTAATTACTTTAACAGAGGATCATATTTTCTTTACCCTATCTAAAGCTAAAACTAAAATATGTAAAGTCACTCTAGGATGATTTTTATTCTGAAATCCAAGTCTTGTCCTTCTAAGTTTTTGTTGTTGATGCTAATAACCACTATCTACAACCCCGTTTGTAAAAGTAGACTGCTTCCCCTGACCAGGTAAGATAGCAGCGTGTATAACTGATGGAAGGGAGGGTAGTCAGAGGTGGTCTTAAAGGAGACATGAGGCCAAAGAAGAAATGACCTTTCCACCAAGAAAATTACTTTACTTTAAAAAGAATACCCTCCTTTAACACGTCAGGAGATGCATAAAAGCCTAAAAACAAAATTATTTTAAAAAGTCCTTGTGATTTTGACAACTATTTTCCATTTTTTCTGGCTTGTTGGAAAAAAAAGAAAGCATTTAGATACATGCAGCACATGTAATCTCAGTAAGGTGATATTCTTGGGATTTTCCCCTATTTATATATTTTCATCCGACATTGTATTTTCACTACCCAAGAGCACAGGCTGTTATTTTTTTCCTGAAGTCTGAAGATCACCCCATGGATTAACAAATGATTGAGGATTCTCTCTTAAAAGACTCTTTAAAAAACTGTCAGAATCAGCCTGAGACAAAGATTTATTATGAACTATTTAAAGGGTTTAATATATGTGTCCCCAATGAGCCGTTGGAGCAAACTAAAAAGGAAGAGTGGAATTCTCAAAGAACAGGAAAAATTCTCCAATGCCCCACTTTCTTCACACCATGATTACTATTTACTCAAAGGATAAGATGCCTAACCTGTCACACAAAGTCTTCAGAAGCCACAGTCCTGCTGATGTACAATAAGAATAAAACAATGAAGACCGGCAGTAATGTGCTTGAGAAAGGCAGCTGTAATTTACTCTCTAACCTGTTCACTAACACACTAATGCGGCTACATCTTGTAGCAGGAGCTGATCCCTGACCCACACAGCAATCAAACAACTACCCGAGTGTTGGCTGTCACAGAAGCTGGGACCGTCCCCTTAATTATACGTTCCTGGATAACAAACCTTCCCTTAATGAGCAACTTTTCTCCGGCGTGTGTTCCAACTCTCCTTTTCTGTCCTTGAAAAGACCCGGTTACGGATCACTGCAGTTGGAATCTGTGAAGCATGTTCATAAGTATTCAAACAGGTAATAAATACTATCTGAGAAGGCTGTTTGTTTTATGAGAATGCCAAGATATAATTAAAATTATAGGCTTGTATTCCTGGGAGGTCTTAGAAAAGAATCACTCAACAATGATGGGAAACTTCCCACTGAACTTAGAATCAAGCTATTCTCTCTTCATATTAGTAATAATCATAATGGTGATGATTATTTTAATGACTTCTTTGGGGCTTATATTTGGCAATGAGGATTCCTTTCTTCCCCTCTTAATTGACTTGATTACTGTACTAGCTTTGTTGCTTCCCTGTAAGATATGGGTCCTCTGTATTTTCTCCTTACTTCCAGGTTTTCCAACTGCTGTTGAGTCAGTTTGGGTCATGGCAACCCCATGTGTTACAGAGCAGAATTGCACTCCGTGGGATTTTCAAGGCTGTGGCCTTTTGGGAACAGATTGCCAGGCCTTTCATCTACGGTGCCTCTCGATGGGTTCCAACCACCACCCTTTTGGTTAGCAGTTGAGCACTAACCCATTCACACCACCCAAGGATTCGTCTTCTCATTAAAACACACCAAAATTCTGTAATGGTCTGTTGATAATGCCCTAACAATTAACACAGGCATATAGGAGGGTCTTACTGGAAGATTTACATAACATCTTGAGGCGTGAGACTGTTTCGCTGTGGAGAGCGATACAATCTTTACAATATCCAGATTTGTTCTCTCATGTTGCTGACTCCGTGCAAGTCTGGGACCAGCTCACCAGCAAGGCAAATGATCTAAACTAGAGACTCATTAAGGACAAGGGAAGAACACAAAAATCTGATTTGCTGGTTCAAGTTTCATTTTATATGTGTCTCCTTAAGACTTTGCTTCTTTTATCTGTTAAATGAGTAGGTACACATTTTCTCTGTAATACAGCTTTGGTAATGTCTTATCAAGCACTAACAAGTCATGTATTTGGTCACCTCTGTTGTATATGTCTTGGAAACCCTGGTGGCACAGTGGTTAAGTGCTACAGCTTCTAACCAAAAGGTCAGCAGTTTAAATCCACCAGGCACTCCTTGGAAACACTATAGGGCAGTTCTACTCTGTCTTCTAGGGTCCCTATGAGACATAATTGACTGCTAACAGACACAATCAACTAGATGGCAATGTGTTGATTTTTTTTTTTTTTTTTTGGTTTATTGCATATGCTTTATATAGCTATTTACTATTGAATACATAAGCACATACGTGTGAAATAGATATCATGAGACTGGCACATGAGAAACTCAGCATGTTAGGTTCTTGTTAATATTTTAGCAGATAAGGTCTTGAAGTCAATATTTTAGGATTCCTGGGTGGAAGAAGGAGCAGGAAAGAATGCTAATGCTCACTGGTTCCCTGGGTTCCAGAGCAGCAGAACCCACCCCCAGATAACAATGGTACCGGTGGACAGGATGATCGCTACAAAGCAGCGTGGTAGGGTGATGGAACTAGGAAGTTTAGGTATTGGGTCAGGTGTAGCAACCTAACAGTACTGAGATCCTAGGTAAATCACGTATCGCTTCAGCCTCCGTTCCCTTACTGTTATGACAGGGACAACATAATACCTCGTACCTAACTTCAGGAGGTTTTTGGGAGAATCAAATCCATACAAAGTTAGAGTCTGATTAATGTAAGTTAGCCTTAAATAGCAAACATTTGTTGAATGCTTATGGAGGTACCTGGTTGGAAAATGACCATATCAAATATGAACATGGTTAATAATTTACTTACAGACTTGTTACCATTCTGGTCTCGAAATTCACATAGTAACTTGCCTTCCTGGTTGTGTGATCACTGTTAATGTAACTTTGGGTAAAATATCTCTAGGCTGATAAATTTCAGAAATGCATAGGTATCATAACCTGAAGACAAGATGGTAAGCGAATTTTACAGTCACTGGTTTTACTAGAAAAGTGGTTCAGAATAAATGTGAACACGAGGAAACACAAATGAAAAAGAACTAAATGGGGAATAAAAAAGAAAGGAAAATAAAGATGTGGACTTGTAAGAAAGATAATTTAAGAAAGTGAAGGCTGAAAGGGTACATACAAAGGCTAAGTGGCATAAGAAAAATACATAAAAGATATATAAATGAAGTGGCAATAAAATATACACATATAAAGGAATCTGGGAGCATTGAGGAAACAAGAAAAAAGAAAAGATAGAAAGGATAAAGAATGCTGTTCTTATAACCATGCAGTGGGTTTGGGTTTGCAAGCCCAAGCTGCTGGTTTTGGTTTCTACTTGCTGAATACCCATACTTCCCCCAGACCTAGAAACTGAAAAAGCATTAGTTAACACACACATTTGAATAGGAATTATGTAGATACTGTCCCTCTTCAATCTAGTGATAGGTTATAAAGATCTATGAGATGTTGTCTTGCCCTCCAAGAATTCCTGTTTAGTGCATATCTAACTTTGTTTTGTAGTTGGCATATTTAATGAGGTCCAGCCTTACTCTGTTCTTGGGTGGTACAAATGATTACTGTGCTCATCAGGTAACCTAAAGGTTACAGAGTGGAGTTCACCCAAAGGATTCTCAGAAGAAAGGCCTGGTGATCTACTTCCAAAAAATCAGCCACTGAAAACCCTATGGAACACACTTTTACTGAGACACACGTGGGATCACTGTTATGGGTTGAATTGTGTCCCCCCCAAAATATGTGTAGCCACATGGCTGGGATATGCTTCCCAGTATCTTGGGACTGTCCTCCATTGTGTGGTTTTGCTAAACTGTATGTTGAAGGATTGGGGTGGGGCTGTGAATTCCTGCATGGGACTACTTCCTTGCTTTGCTGGAGGGAGAGTTTCCCGGAGTATGGCTTGCCCCACTCTTAATGCTTTCAGCCTGCAAGAGATAAAAAGGGAAAAAGAAACAAGGAGAACTGAGAACCTCGCTACCATCAAGCAAGCAGCACTGGGAGCAAAGCGCGTCCTTCAGACCAGAGGTTCTTGCGTCAGGACGCTCTCTGGACAAAGAGTGATGCAATACCGGACTTTCCTCCAGAGCCAACAAGGGGAAAGCCTTCCCCTGGAGCAGTCACCCTGAATATGGACTTGCAACCTACCAGACTGTGTAAGAATAAACCTTCCTTTGTTAAAGCCATCCACTCTGTGGTATTTCTGTTAGAGCAGCCTAGCTGACTAAAACAATCACTGTGAGTCAAAGTTGACTTGATGGCAAATGGCAACAAAAGCTGTTCACCAAGACAGCCTTAGGGTTATAGTCAAGAACTGTAGCCCATGTAAATCATACATTAGGGGGTTGGCACACGAGCCCATTCCCAAACAGACTTATACAGTCCCACGTACAGACGAAAAAAATGAGACCAAAGGAATGTAAATGATTTGTCCAGATTTACTCCATTCACCGGAAACAGTCAGAAGCATCACACAATTTTTTTTTTAAACTTCAGCTCAACCTTCACCTTCCTTCATTAAAGTAGATTTAAAAGATTGGGAAAACAAAACAAAACCTTGGATCAGTAATCAGGACAGTAAAGATGATGCATACGGTTCCATCAAGTGCCAAGGACTTACTGAAATAATCAGACAGGGTTTTAATTTCAAGTACTCAAAGGTCATTATTTTATAGGACAACAACAAATCATATCAATATCAGAATGAGGAAGACACGATCAGAGCCAGATTACAAACACAAGCCAGGAACCATTCCAAGGTGACTAATGCAATAATATTGAGGAATGTCACAGGTCCCTATTATAGTCAAAGTCACTTTAACTAATTGGCTCAGGCTATAAAAACATACAATCTAGGTCAAATCACACTGCTGAATGAAGCTTCTGTGCCCAGGCATTATCTTAAATCAAAGCTGCTGAACCGGAAACAAGAGAAAAAGAGAAGGTCCAGTTTTTTTGCTGGGGATCATGATAAATTTGAGAACAGGTTTACTTAATAGGAGCCAACTGATGCTTTTATGGACAATGATGATAATATTCTTTAACATTGCTTCCCACTTTGTAAGCATACATGTTTCAGAGGATATGGGATTTCACTGAGTGTAAGACACTATCCATTTTAAGACACATCATTCTTCTATGAAACACTTAGAAAACAAAACAATGCCAATTATACAATTATAAGGTGTATCTCAAAGTCAGATACATTAAAACACAAAAGAAAAAATACAATAAGTGACAGACGGTGTATTTCATAACCAAAGCTATGTTTCACAATTATCCCTCTTGCCTTTAAAATGGGAAATAAATTCAGGTATGTGTAGTTTGTACTTTTGGTTTCTTACCCCAAATCCTTTCTTTTCCTAAAAAAAAAAAAAAAAAAAAAAAAAAAGCCTAGCCTTTTGGTTAGCAGCCTGAGCTCTTATCCACTGCACCACCAGGGCTCTGATAGAGTAGGCTAGATGGTGGTAAATGCTATGTTATGGATACAAATGAGGCAAGGGGTGAAGATACAGAACTGTTCTTGTAAATAGCCTGGCCAGGACCATCTTCACTGAGAAGTCAGTATTCAACTGCAGACTTGAAGGAAGTATCAAGTGACATTTTACATACCTGCGGAAAGAGCATTCCAGGAAGAGGAACCAGCTTGTGCAAAGGTCCAGTGGTAGAAATGTGCATAATGTGTTTAAGGACTAACAAAGAGACCACTGTGGCTAGAACAGCATGTGGGAGGCAGAATGTGAGTCACAGTGGGATGAGAAGGATTAGACATATCAGAAATACGGCCTTGGAGAGCTTTGGTTTTTCCCCTGACATGACGAAAGCTACATGGGCCTTTTTAGCAGAGCTGAAGCATGATCTAGCTCTTGTGCTGAGGACAGAGTAGAAGGGCAAGGAAAGAAGCTAAAAGCACAGTTAGGCTATTGTCACAGTCCGGAGAGAGATGGTGATGGGGAAGGTGGTGCGATCTCGTCAGACTCAGGATGTAGTTTGAAGGAATAGCTGATAGGATGTGCTGACACACGGAATGTAGAACATATATTGAGAAAGACAACTCAAGGATGCCTCCAAGGAGTACGGTATTAGCGGTAACATAGCTCAGTTATGACAAGTGAGGGGAACTCTGCTGGGTGGGATTTTTGGGAGAAGTAGTACCTAAAAAGAGACCAAAAAAAAAAAAAAAAAAAAAGTGAAAAGATATCTTCTCTGCATTGGGACATTGCTATAAGAATGTGGCTGTTGCTCCCAACCTAAGCTGGGGCAAGACTGAGGACAACAGGCATATGGATGGGAGGAGCAAAAGATACAAAGAACCTGGTTTTTGATGACCTTGTTGAACTGAGCATCCCTGGGTTGTCCTATAGCTGGACTTCTTATTTCATGAGAGGACAGTTTCCTTTTAAGCCAGTTAAGTCAATATGGAAAATAAATTCCTCCCCTGGCAAAGAGCAAGTGATAAAACATGAAATAGAACTAAGACTGCTGAGTGTGTGGCTTGGTCTTTCTGATGAAAAATGTGTCCAGGGAAGGAGAAGAGGGATTATTTGGTACCCTTCAGGAAGGCCTAGCATTCGGCGTTTTGCTCTGGTGTGGAGTTAGGAGGGGTAGGAGACGATGATCACCCGGATAAGCCCTTGCACTGCGGTTGTTTAACTACTAACTGAAAGGTTGGTAGTTCAAAACCAGTAGTAGTAGCCAGTTTCTGTAGAGATTTACAGCCCTAGCAGCCCTTTGGGGTTGCGATGAGCTGGAATCAACTCAATGGCAGTGGATTTGGTCTTTATTATTATTATTAGTCTCAGAAAGAATCCACTAGTTTCTGAGTACACAGCTCAACTTTCATCACTTTGCTTGCCAGGTGACACGCCTCCTTTTATGTAGAGTTTGTTCTACTCACGGTCAGAACAGGCTGGTTCTACTCTGTCCTGCAGGGTCACTGTGAGTCAGAATTGACTTGATGGCAAAGTTTTTTTTAAATTTTTTTAATGCGTGGTGGTGGAGTACTGGCTACTTACCAAAAGGCCAGCAGTTTGAGTCTAGCAAGTGTTCTTTGGAAACTCTATGGTGTAGCTTTACTCTGTCCTATAAAATTACCACGAGGTAGAATCTACTTGATGGTAATGTGATTTTTTTTTTTTGTTTTGTTTTAATATGTATTATAAATTAAACCAAAGTGGTGATATTGTGCAGCCTGATGCAGGCCATCAGCTAGTAACTACGCTTTCCTAGGTAATGTTCAACTCCATCTGGCATTATGTATGGTATGTTGTAGCATCTTGGCATCACAGAGATCCAAAAAACCAAGCCAAACAAAACCTTCTGCTGTCGAGTCAGTTCCAACTCATAGTGACCTTATAGGACAGAGTAGACTACTCCATAGAGTTTCCAAGGAGAGCCTGGTAGATTTGAACTGCTGAATTTTGATTAGCAGACATAGTACTTACCCACTACATCACCAGAGTTTCCATGGTGATCAAAGGCAGTAGTAATTTAAGAAAAAAAAAAAAAGTGACTGAGGCAGGGATTTTGTCTTAAGACTGTGGTCTAGAACTTGAATGTTCTTACGTAGGAAGTTGTGTATCTGCTTAGAGGGTAGAAGCTGGCTTTGCAGAGACAGATGCCTTTGTCCTGTTTGGAATATTTGGCTTCTCTCCATGACCCCAGGTTATGAAGCCTGTTTGCATCTTACTGCCTTTGTGGCTTGACAGGCTCATGCACAGAAGACACCACCCAAATCCACGTGTGCTCTAATACATGACTCTGTTACATCTAGACCTGTGAGCTTCTTAGTTGTTTGGTATGTGCATATTTAGTTTCACCTGTGCCAGATCCGCCTGGGACAAGGGCAGAAACAATCTCACAAAGGGGGGTAAACTCTGGCTGCGAAACTGCTAGGCCTTTCCCTTCACTGCCCCTCTTCTGAATAGTGTCTTTACAGGTCTCAGGGATGGGAATTTTCAGAACAAAGTGGAGTCCTTGCAGTGCTTATTTGCATGTCAATTTCCAGAATGCTTCTCTAACTTCTCAGCATGCCATAGTGATGCTTTTGTATCTCTTCTGCCTGGGAACCAGTGGAGAGGAAGGACCTGAAGTGGGTCAGCACAGTGTGCTGGCACTTCCTTTGGCTGAGTCTTTGCCCAATGGAGTAGAAGCCAGGTTCTTACTTTTCCCTTCCCATCATATCCCCTAAGCAGCCGTGCAGAGCTGGGAGGTCTGCTCTCTTTAAGGGATTTGGAACAAGCAGGCATCTGGCCATGGGAACATTCCTGCCCTGGGTGACGGCCTTGTGCAAAGGGCCTTAGTGGGAGTCTAATGGTCTCTGCTTGTGGTGGTTCCAAACTATCTTCCTCTTTAACCTGTCACTTTCCTGTCCATACCCCTAGCTGGAAATAATAAATGTGGCAGGTAGGTGGCAGGAGAAAAGTAGGATTTCTTTTCCTTTGGGACAGTAGCCAAGTCCTGTCATTATAGTAAATCAACTGTAAGTATCCTGCAGCACTATCATAAAACGGGTGGAATGAAAACATTTTTTCTCCATCAAAAGAGTCTTTGAAGTTATGTTCTCTGGCTGAATATCATAGAAGAGCATACAGGAAACCACGTTCTGTATACATTTATTTGGCCCAGTCCCTTGTCACACAGGAGGTTCTCAACATTACAGTCTCAAAACCACTGTCCGGTCACATTTTAAAAAGCCCCAACTTTAGCCATTTCCCCGGGGACACACCTATCAAAAATTTTGACAGACAATGCTGGTCTGCCTTTCAGCTATTTTTATAAGAAGCATATTGCGCACTGAATTCAAAATAGTTTTTGTCCCTGTCACCTGACATTCTGTATATTAAAACACTATTATTAAAAATCACATTAATTTTATTTTAGTAAATTTTTAATGTGCAGTTATAAGGTAATCAGGGCAGTTTCATTATACAGTGCATGCACGTACATATTACAGCAATAAATCCTCACCTGCTAAAAAGGAAAATAATAATAATAGAAAGGTGATTCCCTCAGGAAGGTGAAATGAACTTGAAACCTGTGTGCACTCCTAGAAGAACTTTTAAAGCAGGTGCTCCAGAAGGTTTACCTCTGAGACAAAGGTAGGCTATGACCTGAGAACTTTGGCGGTGTTGGGGTTAGGTGTGTCAAGTTGCTCCCAACTTATAGCGACCCTAGGCACGACAGAAGAAAATACTGCCCAGTCTTGTGTTATGTCCACAATCATTTCTATGCTTCAGCCCATTGTTGGGGCCACTGTGGCAATCCATCTCAAACAGAGTCTTTCTCTTTTTAACTGATCCTCTACATGAGTCGGATCCGACTTGACGGCACTTGGCTTTGGCTGCTCTACCAAGCAGGATGTCCTTTTCCACGGACCAATCCTTCCTGACAACATGTCCAAAGTGTGTAAGACGCAGTCTTGTTGTCTTTACTTCCAAGGAAAACTCTGGTTGTACTTCTTCCACAACAGATCTGTTGGCTCTTTTGGCAGTCGATGGTACATTCAACATTCTTCTCTAACACTACAATTCAAAGTCATCAATTCTTCTGTCATCTTTTTTCACTGTCCAGCTTTCACAAGCATATGATGTGATTGAGAATACCATGTCCTGTGTCAGGTGTGCTTTAGTCTTCAAGGTGACATCTTTACTTTTCAAGAGAACCTGAGTAGTTGGAGTCAATTTCTAGATCTGGAAACACGTGGCCACTGATGATCTAAATAACATATTTCTTACATGTAATTGGAACCCCTGGGTGATAGTAAACGGTTAATGTGTGTGGCTGCTAACCGAAAGGTTTGAGTCCACACAGAGGTACCTTGGAAGAAAGGCCGGGTGACCTGCTTCAGACAAATGGGCTGGTGAAACCTCACGGAACACAGCTGTACTCTGCCACACGCGGGGTTGCCAGGAGTCGGAATTGACTCGATAGTAACTGGTTGGGTTGGTTATCTGTCATTTCATAGAAAAGGGGTTTTACTTTTGTAGAATATATATTCATTTTTTTCCCCAGCTTTTCTTATAACTTGGGTTCTCTACAGCATTTCTAATTGGTTCCTATCATTGTATTATGGAATCTTGGAAAACAGAAATTAATACTGCAGTGATGCTGGTGATACTCAGCTAATAGTGTAATGCCCTGAGCCTAATCCTCAGGCTTGAACTTCTTTCTAATTCCTTTTGGGGTCCATTGTATGAATTTCTCTCTGTTGACTGTCACTTCCAGCAGAGAGTGAGCTGGTCAGAAGTAGGGGAAGCTAACAGGCTAAGCCATTCATTTTCCTGCTGTTAAGCTACATAGGTGAAAGGCTCCATGGAGGAGAAGGCTGTCTTGGCTTGGTAGAATGAGGTCTGATACTCATTTTGGTGATTTCAACTGCTAGCTTTCTGGACGCAGTAGTAGGTCTATGGAATAAGCAGCTGTGCAATTCACTCTTGATAACTCAGTGTGACCTTAAGAAAGATCCCAAGCCTAACAGTTGTTCCCCAAGCTCCCCACTGACAAATTTCTTGCATTAATGATTATCTACTATCCATCTTGGCTGTACTCTAGATGTGTACTCTAGATCTGAGATATGGGGACTATTGATGTCCCTATATCCTGGGTTGCATTTTAATTATAGAGGTTGGAAATTTCGTAGTAACAGTGCTTTTGGTGTTCTGTTAGCAAATTTTTCCACCAACTGTGAAAGTTGTGAAATCAAGTTTCATTGTGTTAGCAGCTTCCTAGCACATTAGCAGAGATTAAATTTGCTAATGCAATATGAAAATCACTAATGCAAGATGAGTGCAAATAGAAATCCAAGCCTCTGCAGACCCCCTAAAGGTGATGTTGGATGTGTAAATACATCTCCTCCATAGTGGTTTGCTCTTGTTAATACAACTGTCAGTGTCCAAGTCACCACTTCCCCAGAGCTGAAAGGCTCTACAGGCTGGGTAGGAGTGGAGTGTGGGAGTGTGGGTGTGTGTGGATGTGTGTGTGGGTGTGTGTGTGGGTGTGTGTCTTGGGGTGAAGGGGCAGTCCTACAAACAGGAACAATAAATATCAATCATCCTGAATGCCTGAGGGGCTAAGTAAGGGGGAAGAGAACAGGTTTATAGTCAGAACACCCAAGCTGGAGTTCCACTTCTGCTTACTCATCAGCTAGTACTGAAGCTCTTTGGGCCTCAGTTTCCTCATCTGTAAAATGGTGACATGTGGGCTCCAAGAGGGTCCATTTGAGACTCAAACGAAACAATGGATATGGAAGCATTTCTTAAATTGTACAGTGCTTTACATATGGTACTTCCAATATCATCCTCACTCAGCTTTACAGTAAACCCTGGTGCTGTCGTGGTTGAGTGGTACATCTGCTAACCACTTAAGATCCTTCAGGTGCTCCTTGGAAACTCTACAGAGCAGTTCTACTCTGTCCTACAGGGTCACTATGAGTTGGAATCAACTTGACAGCAGTAGGTTTGGTCTTAGCTTTACTGCTGCTGTCGCTCGTTGGCACCATTTGGCTTAGCCACAAAGTCAACATAAACTCTTTGCCTCCTCAGTTGTTTATTCAGAGGGTAGGCGGGGGCTGGGGAGGTGGGGGTAGTGAATAACAGAAATGACTGTCTTTACTGGCATCCTGTGATACTATTCATCAGGCTCTGGGCGGGGACAGCATTTCCTTTAAACTTGAAACAGCTAGGATTTTTCTTACAAGAAGCTGATTAACTTCCTATCCACGAGCAAGCACCTTTCTCCAGGGGACAATGACTGACTTATACACGCAGGGTATGCTTTGGTGCCATCTGTAGAAATAAAGCAGCTATTTTCATGAACAGAAAGGAGCATTCATCAGGTGCTATAGGCAGGCAGAAAAACGGAATGCAAAAGCCACTTAGGTATTTTGGAGAATTGTCTAGTAAGTCCATCAATAAGTACATGGAGATAACATTCACTTGGAATTTTCAATCAATAATAGATCTGATCTCTCAGCATACCCACAAGTCAGGTCAATCATACTGTCCCCATTTTATAAGTAGCTGCAATGAAATATTAAAAAGCTCAGGTCTAGCAGTGGTAGATGAAAAACTGGTAACCACAGTGAACACCTTCTCGTCTAGCTAACTCTACAAAAGAACTCCGGGCACCAAGGCCCAGGCTCCCAAGCACTGAAGACACAGGTTCTCAAGTGACCTAGGTGTTTCTTCTTTCCGAGAGGACTGCCCTCCGCCTACTATGGCTGAAGTTTTACCTGCTGGGATACATTTAATTTTTCTGTGTGTGGCTTCTTCCCCCACTTCCTATGTCTGTATTTTCGCGACACTCTCAGACTCTTCCATGACTCAAATATCCTTAAATAATTCTTTTTCATCAGCCACTTTAGCCATCTTGCTTTTCATCTTCCTCTTCCAGGTCGTTATTAAGACTCTGAATAAAGCTGGTATCAGCAGTCTCCCCTGGGCTCCCACAATTAACTTCTTTCTACAGAAAGAAATTGTCTTTTATTCCTACTCATTGCTTTGCACCTCTTAACCAGTTTTTAAGATGTAACAGAATTTTAACGCTTGCCCCATGGTTACCAATTTTGCTTAACAGCCTTTTGCAAGGATTATTATTTTTTTCTTTCTTTCCTAAAATCCTTTGAAAGTCAAAATGCATCACACCCACCAGTTTCCTCTTCTATCTGTTTTGGGGACCCCTTCAAAGGGCTCCATACTGTCTAAGCCTTCTTCAATTTGATATGATTCCATCCCTGCAATGTTTCTTTTCAGAATGTCACCTGGCTCACTGAGTGATCAGCCCTGAGCTCACTGTCCCAAGGCTTGGTGTCTGCTGAGACACTCTGTGCAAGAGCAGTCTCTGAGGCTGTCAGCATCAGGGTGTTTGGGGCTTGTCGCTTTTATGTGGCGGCTCTAGGACTTGCAGGTGAGGGCCATCAGCCCCTGATGAGGAAATGAAATGTAATTTCTCCTTTGATGTCCCTGTCTCGGGGACACAGCTTCACCTTCTGCACCAAAAGTGTACTTTCCCTCACCACCCCGGGGCCGGATATTCATTTGTTGGGCACAGAGCCACACACACCAGCCAAGCTATAATTTAGCTGTGTGCTGTGTTTCCCTCACGCGGCTCCAGAGACACTGCTGTCTTTCCCTCCAGACCCCCTCCTCTTGAAGGACTGGAGGAAAGCCTGATCATTTGCCTTGATGTCTTTGTTGTTTGAATTTATTCTTCCTTCTCTGCCCTCCGTCTTGCCCGTTGAAGTTTATGTTCCCTTCTGTTAGCTTCACTTGGGCAGGAGTTCTCTTTTTTTTTAAAAGCCTACTTTTCCACCCGACTGCATCCCTGCGATCTGAACCACACTGGTTTTTTAACTCCTTTTTGTTACTGTTGTGGCGCTGGTTCTGGGACAGGCGCGGAGGCACTGCTCTCAATCTCGTATTCCTCCACTGCCTCCGTGCAGATTCGACGGGTTTTAATTTGCTAACGTTTGCCTTCAGGCAGTTTCCAACACCCAGTTCCTAGGCCTTACAGAGTGCTGAGTACACTGTTGGCACTCCACAAATATTAAATAACAATTGTCCTTTTTGAAAAAAAAGACAAGAACACCCCCCCCCCGCCCATTTCCTCTTGAATTCTGCTTGTCAAAACTGTTGGTGTTCAGGTCCCTGCTCCTCCAGTGTCCAGCCTAATTATGCTGAGATCAGTTTTGTTCAGACTGCACATACTGTCAAAATCAGAATCAACTTCTCTATTCCTTAGAAAGAAATCTATTATGCCTTATTGGTTATCTTGGCTTAGGAGTGGGAGGCTGATTGGAGAAGCCACAATCTGCTAGACGGTACGAAGTGTGCAAAATAAATATTATCTCTTCCCCAAGCTTCCAACTGTTTGGACAGGAGGCCTGAGCATGAGTGATATTTTATTTTCAAGGGTGGTATCATTTAAATGGAGCTATTTCATTCTTGTTCCTAAAACAGTTTTCTTAAAAATAGCGTTTTCTAACAATAAACTCAGAAGCTGCCGTATAACTTTTGGCTCAAGGTAAAGCCTCACTTTTTTCTTTGTCTTGAGATTTGAGAGGCATTATGGCAGAGTGTGAGGGGTGCAGCCTCTGCAGCCAGCTGCCTAGGGTTGGTTCTTAGCTCTCTCACTTACTAGCTACATAAACGTTGACTAATTTCTTGACTTCTCTGAGCTTTAGCGATCTATCATCTAGAAACGAGATTAACACCACCAACTATATCCTAGCGTTATTATTGTGAAAAAGATAGTATAGTATTTTCAAAAATGCTTGGCACACAGTAAGCACACAGTAAATGTCAGCTATGGTAGAGTACTGATTAAGTGCTATGGCTGCTAACCAAAAGGTCAGCAGTTCAAATCCACCAGGTGCTCCTTGGAAACTTCTGGAGTTTTTCTACTCTGTCCTATAGGGTCGCTGTGAGTCAGAATCGACTCGATGGCAGTGTTTTGTTGTTGCTATTGTTTAGGTTTTATATTTAAAGCCATTCACCAAGTTCCTTTTTATTCTTTTTACTTCTACTGACATTCCCTAGTATCCACGTGATGGGAGATTTCTCCCTAGATGGGTTATATGCAGCAGCAAGATTGGCGGGGAAGACATGAGGTTTGTTGTCAAGGAGACCTAGATTCAAATTCTACCTTTGCCACTTGGGATGGTTGGACAAATAACTTGTTCTGATTTGCTGTTTGTCCACAGTTGTGAAAATGGGTTTTGGGTTACCTTATGTGGCGATTATAAAAATCGAATCTTTGGCATGTATTGAGCACTTGATACTTCCACCTCTCTCCACTGCTCTGATCTCTTTGCTGGCCTCAGAGCTGACTATGGAATTACCAAGCCTCTGCTAAGGTACAGGCACTCCCTGCTAGCTCATACTTTGATGTAAAGAAGGAATGAAAGGCAGAGGGAAGCTTTTACGTATTGACAACTCTCGCAGCCACAGTGCTTGTGTCATCCCAGGATCTGTCCTACTTGAATGAAAAGCGCTGTGTGACCATGGGCCTCTCACAGCCTCTACACACGTATAGGAGTGGAGGGTTTGGGCTAATAACACATTACAATATCCTTAGAGAATGCATTTTTCATTGGTCAATCACTTCATTTTTCATTTACTGTTTTTCATTATAGGATTAAACTGTGTGATAAATGAAGGGTGGAGGACCTTGACAGATGATTTGATTTCTGCCCTTGTCAGATTATTTGGCTTAGTTTCCTTATGAAAATAGAAGGCAAGCCGTGTAAAATTGTTCTTGTGGATTTGTTTTTCAGGATGTATCTCCCTGCCACTGCCATGTCAGATCTATCTATTTACCTGTGATTCAGTTACTGATCTGAATCCCTCTGGAGCCTGGATACATATTGACAAAATTTCTGTTTGCTACAGTGGGGAGTATCTAAGGGGCATTCCACACAAACTCCCAATTCTTTTCCTGCATAGCTTCTCCACATCCTGCATTATTAAAGCTTTAATTATATAGCATGCCCACAAAAGACAGAGACTTTGCAACAAAAGAAAGTCTGTCCATTCTCCTGTTTAAATACAGTAGCAGATTTTGCCTCCCTCTTGGTGATGTAGAAAGGATACATACAATATTGAGCATCTTCTGCCATTTATGGGCTGCCAAAACCAGGGTTAGAGATGGAGCTATTCATTTGAACACTCTCAGAACTTTATGGGAACTGACTATTGTGTGTGATTTGGGGGGAGGGGACAGTATGAACTCTGTAGCTGCTACTAACTTCATAAATAGTCACAATTGCCAAGGAAAACACAGCATCAAGGATAAGAAAGGAAGAAAGTAAGGGGGAAGAGAGAAGATGTTTAATTTTTTTTGTCCTTCTGTAGGAAAAAGAAGGTTCCAAAATAGATCATATGTTTATTTGTCTTGTTGCAGTTTTCAGCAAAACTGATGTGGTATGGCAGGAACAGGCTCTAAGTAGCAGCTTCACTTAGACAACAAGCAAATAAAAATGAGAGTCTCTTCTGGTTCCAACAGCGTTAAAGCACGTGGAAGAGACTGCAGTAAATCCTTAAGCTTAATAACAGAGTAATTGTCATTTGCTACAGCTGACTATTGATAGAGACATGGTTTATGAGTTACCTCCCTTAAAATGCATCTAAGTTTTCAGGCGAGGATGCAGAGTGTGGCTGCTGCGCTGACCCTCTTCCTTCCACCTGAAGCTTGTGAGTGATCTGTGGCTTTTTATAAAAGCCTTTCCTTCTACAGTCCCCATTAAGAAGCATTCAGAAATGCATGCTGGAAGTGTCAGTTATTAGCCTGGGTGCACGTCAAGCCTCTCCTACCCCTCCCGTTAATGTGAGCAGTTCCTCTGCTCTTGACCTATTAAAACTTTGTTTGCTATTATACTTGTTGGCAAGCTAGTCATGTGGAAAGGTGTTGAGGAAATGAGCCAGTGTGTTCCCCAGGTGATATAAACACTTTATCAAGCTGATCCCTGCCATGTTATGTAAACTATCCCAGGTAGCATTCATTTTAAACAAAGAGATAAACAGATCTAATATGCTTCAGGGCATCATGCGTTATGCATGAACTACTTTTTATTTTTATGTTGGAGATTTCTTTTTTTTCCACGAGTCATAGTAATAATGTAGTGGAGAAGCAAAAATAATGTCATAACCAACCCCCCCCAACAGAAGCACTGCCTGCCTTTCAAGTTCTGAGAGTGATTTACTGTCTGATTGGTTAAGCCCATGTTAACATTTAAAGTTCATTCTTAATAAATAATTAGTTTTGAGCTAAAACTGTTACGAGTTTTAATAAGGATGACTGACTCAAAAGTTAAATGAGGCCATCCAGAGGTAAAAATTAAGATGTACATAACTGTAACTAGATATGTATACATGCTCACTTTTATAACTTATGTTCGCCATCTAATCTGTCACTTCAGTTTATTAACGTAAACCTCTCCTTTTTTTCCTAAAAATCCACTAGATTTTGGTGAACACCTGTAATATGCAAGGCAATGGGCCATATTATGGGGTTTTACTTTATGCTTTTCTACATTTTTTTTTCATCCTTGTATAATCCTTTGAAGTGGGTATTATAAGTTGTAGAGGTAAAGATACTGAGGCTTAGAAAGTTAAAAACTTGCCCATGGGTACTTAGAAAGCTAAACAACTTGGGCATGGTTACCAGTGTCAGGTATGTCTGACTTTAGAGTGCCTGCCCTTCGTACAAAGAGGTGGAGGAGAACTTGGGCTCCAGGGTCATCAAGTTGGGTTCAAATCCTGTCTCACTGCTTGTGGTATGTGACCTTGAGATAAATTATTTAACTTTTATGAGTTTTTTTACTCACTTGTAGAATGTGTTGAATAATAGTTCAAAGCGTTTGGTGAGAATTACGTGCCAAGCCAGCCAAGTGCCGTCGAGTCGGACCCAACTCATGGCGACCCTAGGGTCGCCATGAGAGAATTACATGAGATAATTTATATATAGTGCCTAGTACATAGAAATTTCTCACTGACTCTTAGCTGCTATTGTTGCTGATTTTAATATCATGCATTACTGTCTCCATTCATATTTCTGTGGTTTTTGCTATTAAAATTTCTCAACTGGAGAGTAAGTTGCCTGATTCAGGAAGATTTAAGGCTGGGAAAACTCTTACTGTCATAAGGCTATTCATTAAAAAATGCACCCTTTACCCGAAATTTTTGCAAGTTTCACATTAAATATAATAGATTTTTCTACTCCAATTCTAGTCTCCTTCTCCCTCTATCTAATGCAATTTCCAAAGAAAATAAATTGACTTGCAAAGGAGTTTATATTCCACTATATATTGTATTAAACTGAAAATCTTAATCTAGTCAGTAAGAAAGTGATATACATGATACCATATAATTTGACTTCTATCTGCCAGTTCCATGGAAATTTTTCAGTTTATATTTCATACTTAGATTTTTCAACCAATGGACTATTTTTAGTGAAAGAAGGCAAGGTATATTGGCTTCCTCCCTGACTTCCCCAATCCCAATTTGCCAGAGCTGTCAAAATGCACAATCAGTCTACCCTTCAGAGAGCTGCCTCTACTCTCACCCCTTCTTCTCTGCTAATGAGGGTTAGGATGAGGTCCCCACCTCCCTGCCCCACTGCGTGCCCTCTCACCTCACACACACATGCATCTAGAGCAGGGTTTGATAGGTGACATGCTACTTTTAAAAGGATACAAATCCCTTTGGAACATGAACCAATCCACTGAATGTCAGGATTCCTCTGGGTTAGGTGCAGGATAATCACATCGACCAGAAAGAATCAAAGAGATCTCTAGATTCAGTCAATCCATTTTCCTCCCACATGGCCACACTTCTGTTTCTCAGTTTCCCTGTTTGATAAGTAAGAGCTATGAACCTCACAAAGTACTGCTATTTGTGATATATTTATAGAATAATTTGGTAGGATTATTTGCATCTGCACTGAAATTAGTTTTGAGTTCCTTCCAGTTGGATAGATCCATCAAAGACATTGAAAATGAGTGAAAATAATAGGAGTATATTCCAAATGCAACAGAAAGCCACTATCTCACCAATTGCATTTTTGGCTGAATTCCCTCATTCCTTATATAGCCAAGATAATTCTGTCCAAGGGATAGGGATAACTATTGATACTGGGTGGGTAATAATAACCAGATGACCAATACTATTTGCATATTTATAGAGAATTTGACAGAGTAAGGCAAAGAACAAGGAATAGAGGCCACCCGCTCTAGAGAGTTGCTTTTGAAAGGAATGGAAAATATTCTTTTAAGTACTCTTTCCGAATATTCTCCTGTATTGCTTTTTGTGAGTAAAAGTCAAAGACATTCCCCTCTAAAAGTATACCAGTTTGACCATCTACTGTTTAACCATGACAACTTAATTTGTCTATGCTTTCTACATAGCTGTTTTTATATGCCTCTTGCACTAAATTGTAACATCTCTGAGGGATCTTTCTGATTCATCTTTCTGTCCTTCAAAGCATCTCATGTAGATCTTCACCCACATAATTTGAGTTGAATAAAGAAATGAATTGGAGCCCTGGTGGTGCTGTGATTAAGAGGTATGGCTACTATCCCCAAAGCCTGCAGTTTGAATTCATCAGCCATTCCTTGGAAACCATATGGGACAGTTCTAATCTGTCCTGTAGTGCTGCTGGGAGTTGGCATCAACTAGGTGGCAATGGGTTTAATTTTGGTTGGGTAAAACCAATGACTCGATGGCATACTCACAAATTGTACCTCAGGGTAGAGACTGAATCAGTATGGACACTGTAGGTGCTCAACAAATGCTTGTCAAGTGCATGAATGAATGAAGGAATCGGTCTGTAAGGAGCTGCCTCTAACAGCCCTTAGTAGAATCACTGAGATGAAACATGGCTGGGACATGTGAATACCCTGCAAACTGGGACTGTTATGGCACTTTCTCTGTTCTCCAGAAGAAATTCAATCAAAGCAGTGGCATTAATGAAAAGCCAAAGGTTTAAAAACTGTGTGAAGGATTTTATTAAAACAATAAATCTTAATTGTTTGGGGGGTCATGGTTGACTTTGAGAATTTAAGCAAATCTATATGTGCTTTTTTTCCAAGAACAATGAGAAATACCCATATACACAATTTTGTATATGGTGTTCCTCTAGACATGGGACGACCAAATTGACCCTTAGGTTGATCATCTTTGCTTTAAAAAGGATCGAGTTTGATGTTCAGGTTTAAAAGAGGTCAGGGAATCAATGGCCAGATAACAAGTATTCATTTCTCTGGCCACAGTTTTCTCATTTGTAAAATAGAAATAATAAAGGCCCTCCTCATGCAGTTGTCTTGAAACTCAAATGAGCAAACAGGATCCAGTGCTTAGAAAACTATAAAGCACTACATTCATTAAAAAAAGGTTACAATTACAATGCTTATGTTTCCATGCACTGGGACGGGGCAGGTATCTGGACCTTCAGGGGCCTGCTACTTCTTTTTCCTCTCCCTGGCCTTTGTCTCACTGAGTCCTTGTGTTCTTTGTTCAGCAGGGTGCCTCCCCTCTCAGCCTATAAGCTCCACTAAGGCCAGAAACGTGATTTTATTCATTGCTGCATCTCTTCATCTTCCGGCTCTTAGCACAGTTCTTTACGTATATCTGACAATTAAATAATATTTAGAAATAGATTTTGGACAGTAGCTAAACCTTCCACATTGGTTTAAGCAGGTGGTGGGGAGAACTGCAAGGAGGTTTGAATCTGTAAGTGGACTGGTCAGATAGACCCTGTTTCCATAAAATACGGTATTCAGAAGCAGACTTGCTGTATACGTCCTGGACGCAATCACCAGCTGGAGGAGGGGTGATTTATTAAGTAGCTAAAGCATTCTCACTGCTATAGAATAAGCTTTTCGGCCTTTACCTCCATTTGTGAGCAACTAAAAATCAAAGAACTCATAAAGTCCAATCATCCAGAACTTCTTTCTGTAGACGGACTGAATTATAACTTTTTAATTTAGGCAGGTGAAGAATTATTACAGTAGGACTCTAGGGCAGGAATGTGTTAATAAAATCATCCTCTCTGCCTTTTCATTTAAAATAATCCCTTGAGCTGATTAAATGAAATATCACTTGTTTAATAACTGACAGAACATTATTTTTAAGCACAAATGTTTTGCCTATCTCCTCTCCCCATTTTTAATTCCGGGCGCAGGAGGGTGGAGGCCCTGACATCACGCCGAGGGAGCCGAGCTCCGCGCTCCGGTGCAGTTTGCCCTGTCGTTGTGGCATCTATAATTTAGTGTGAAGCAGCGAGGTAGACAGAGTATTATCATTAGAAACCATTCTGAACAGGGATATAAAACACAGTCGCAATAACACTTGTCAGAAAGGTGACTCCAGTCAGAACTCATATCCACGAGTTTCAAGATAAATGCTGACACGGCAGCCATCCTACAAAGGCTATTATTGCTTAAAAAAACCAACAGGCCAAACCCCCAAACAAAGCAAACCCATGAGCCTTCCCCAGAGTAGAACAAGTTAGTGTGAAGTTTGCATCTAGGGCAGCATAAACTTTCCGTGATTTACAGGAAGCATTGCCCTTCTCTACTTGGATAAGGTATTTTACGATGCTATAGAGGAAGGGTCCAGTAGCATTTTGGGCTTAATGATGTTAAGCTATTTGGAATTCTTTCCCCCCGTTATTTGGAATATATGAGCTGTGCGCCTAAAACAGGTCATTAGCTGTGCTGTTAGGGGTTCATCGCCTCACCCACAGGACTGCTCAGCTGGTGCTTGCATTTTCCTCGTCTTCCACATTTAGAAAAATCTCTTTGACTTGGTACTAGGCTATGATTTAATAAACCCGTTCTGCTGACTTCATAAGCTCTGAAACCTCAGAGAAAAATCCCAAATCTGAATTACAGTTCTAATTACTCTGGCTCAGGCAAGGTGTCTTAGCGTCGAATGTCCTATTAGTACCCATTTCACACGGAGCACAGTCAGTTGCCAGAGGTCACTGGGCTGCACTTGGAATCACTTCTCCTTTACTGCAAATGCAATCGCTTTCCTGGTGCCCTCTCTGTCTGTGAGGCTGGAGGACCTGCTTGGTGATTTGTGCAAATAATGTTTCCTGAGCTTCCAGGATTTACTCAGAGAGTGCACTCCAGATGAGGAAAAAGAGACATATTGAAAATCCAAACTTAGACTTCAGCAGGGTTGTCTGCCTCGCCAAAGGATCCACTGTGGTAGAGAAGCTTTCCTTTATTAAAAGATGTACTACCCTTCTACGTGATTACTGAATTTCAATGAGTAATACCTATTTTTTTGATAGATCATTAACTGTTCCAGCTTTTAAATCTTTAATATTATCTTCCAAAATTTAATAACCCTAAAGTTAACATGGACAAGTAATTTTTTTTTTAAAGGCACACAGAAGGATATGTAATGAAATGCAAGCCTTCTTCCTAACTCTGACCCCAAATTTTCTAGGATCTCTCACATAGGTGACTACTCTCCCTAGTTCTTGTCTGCCTGCAGAGATGCTTGGTGCTGTAGATAGGTCCACAGATGCTTTCTCTCAGTGCACAAAGGATAGCAAGCTATATACATTGCTCTGCCCTTGTTTCACTTTAACGTGTGTATCTTCAACACTGTTTTTAATGGCAGCATGGTATTTTAGTCTATGGTTGTATTTTCATTTATTTAACTGACTTCCTATTATTGATTTTTTATAGGTCAATTTTTTTTGGCAGTAGCTAAAAAGTTTCAATGGGTATTCTTGCACATATTCTTCTTTAAAAGAGATGTTTTAAATAGAAAATTCTACTAGACTATTTAAGTGCTCCATCTGAGTCAGAATCAACTCAAAGGGGGAAGGAGGAGAAATGTCTGAGGAAGGGAATTAAGGTGGGGACTTTTACATCTGGTGTTTAGGGAGGATTATCAATGGACAATGAATGACCTCGATTAAAGTGAGATGGTTGTACACACTCAGAATGGAGGAAAACGATTTCTTCGTTTCTAAAACTGTGATTTACCCAATTTGGGGAATAAAATTTCACGGTGTAGGTAAGATACCACTACAGTGCCCTAAGAACTCTTCCTGAGGGCTGGTGACAGGGCAGCTTTTAAAGAAGGCAGTTAATCGACAAAGAACAAAGTAGCCAAGGCTTTGCTGCCTTCTTCAGACGAACATCAAACCATCCAGTTTCATGGCCAAATCCACAGATCACTTGCTCATCTATTTGAAAACAGTTCCTTTCTTTTGCATATCTGTTTCCTAACTGAAAAGAGGCATGAAGAATTTAAAACTTTTCTGCCTCCTGGAAATTCTGCAGGTCACTCCTCACTACATCACCTGGTGCTTTGCACTTGTCTGTTCTGGCCTTGTGTTTGTAGCCTGTCATTCACTGCCAGTGCCCCAGCAGGACCCTAGCTCCCTGAGGGCAGGGTCAGTCTGTGCTCTTTGCCATAGCACCCCCAGCTGGCATACAGTACTTTATCCCCAGGGAGAGGCATGAGTTTCCAAACATTGCTCTACAGTCAGTTCCCTGGTTAGGAATATCTGACTTACAGACAGCTTGTGCTTCAAAACAGACTTCCATCAAGCCTATCATGTTAAAAATTCTGAGTTAAATGCCATGGTTTGTAATGATAAATGTACGTACTACTTGGTGGTGCTCATGAAGTGTTTAAGTATTGCATAGGCGTGTTGTTGTTAGGTGCCATTAAGTCAGTTCTGACTCAAAGTGACCCTGTGTACAACAGAATGCAACACTGCCCAGTAGTATATGCATAGAAAGGTAACATATATACTATATATATACGCATATATATATATATATATATACTATATACTAAGACAGACATTTGACCAGCTAACCAACCAACTTACTGCTGTTGAACTAACTGCAAGTCACAGCTACCTTATAAGATAGAGAAGGACTGGCTGGTGGATTTGAACTGCTGACCTTTTTCCTTAAGAGCCATGCTCTTAACCACTGCAGCTCCAGAGCTCTAGCACTCAACTAACCAATGCTAAGAACCATAGGTACCTGTTCTGACTTATGTACACATTTGACTTAAAAATGGACTAAAGAACAGATTTGGTTTGTAAACCAAGGACCGCTTGTACTTCTTCAAAGTACAGTAGAAAGAAGACCTTCTTATTGATTGTTGAGCATAGGGAGCTCTTCTGGAATGTAAAGTTATTTTAGTCACTTGCCTTCATCATACCCATCTTAGAGAAAGTAACACTGAGGTAAAAAAAAAATACAGAATGCCTAATCTCCTTGTCTAGGTTGAAAAACTAAGCATGTACTTTTAAAATCTATCATCAAAATTTGTTCGCTTGCTATCATTAATAGACCCACATGTTGAATAAGGGTGGATATTATTTAATAAGAAGGAAATTCCACCTTTTTTGATGCCTACAGCCATGTGATTATTCTTTAAGTTTTAGTAAGTCAGTGGATAAGTTACAACTGTAAGGCATCTTTTACAATCATTCTGGACTTCAGTTTACTGTACTTTAATCATTTTTCTCAAGTGGTGATACAAGTTTGATGTCATCTGGCTATATCTGGAGAATGGATCAATTGGCTGTTTAACTAGAATATTATTAAAGATTAACTTTCCATCTGTATTGGTTCCATAAACACATAGCCTCTCCCTCCTGCAACCGCTCATATGACCAAAATTAAAGACGAGATTTTTTAATTTGGAGAATGACTAATTCATAATTTCTTCATCCTAACATGTGGTCAAAATTCAGCAGGTCGCTTGAAGTATCTGCTGTGTCAATACTGGCAATGAGAATTACAGTTGCCTGGAGGAGAAATTCCTTCTTCAGATCATCTGAACAGGACAGCTGTCTGATGAACCTGAGAAGGTTTATTTAGATGACAAAGATAGCTCAGAGAAGTTTCAGTGACATTTTACCTTGGGCATTATTAATTACAGTTAAATCCTGTAGAAATGGAAATCTCCAGGGGTAGTGATGGAAGTCTTCAATTTGAACAAGATTTTCTTGCCTCCAAACATAGTGTTGAAATAGCTAAGTGTTACTGCTGCAAACCAAAGGGTTGGCAGTTCCAGTGTGCCAGGTGCTCCTTGGAAACCCTAAGGGGCAGGTCTACTCTTTCCTATAGTTTTGCTTTAAGTTGAAATTGACTCAACAGCATTGGTCTAAAGTTGAAGAACTCTGGACCCCAAATGGGCCAACAGAAGGACAAGGCTTTGTTAGCCCAGAAAGACCCATCACTATGTCATTAAAAAAGAAACAAAGGCTATAAGTTTACGAATTTGCTGAGAAAATAGCCCCTAGGAGAATAAACTGGTATTCCAAGTAGTCACAGGTACCTCAGACATAGGTCATGTGTTGGTAGCACAGGTTCAGCAGAATCTAGATGCAAGGGTAAGTCCTGAACTTCTCTTCCCTGAACAAATCATTGTGAAGTCATATACATCATATGTGAAACAAAAGCAATAAACAAAACACACTGAATTTTCTTGCTAGCAGCCAGGAGCTGGGGTTTATAGCAAATGTACTTTCCTTCCCTGCCAGCAAACTAAATTACATACAAATTAAGTTAGGGGGAAGAATGAATTTCATCAAAACTGTGTTAGATAATCTAACTTAGATGTAGAAGTCAACAGCAGCTGCTATGGCTATGTGTTAGAGTACAAAAATCCAAGAGAACAAAACAGTTTACCCACAAAAACATAAAAATCACAAGATAATCTGAAAACAGTTTTGCTGTTTCAAATACTTTGTTTTCTTAACACTTTAGGTTATGTCTTTTGATGCCCCCAGCAATACTCTGGGCTAAAGACTCGTTTCATTTTCTGGGTCAGGCAGGTGCCCCTAAGCAGTTGTGTATGTCCATACGCCCAGCCAGTAAAGGCAGAACCAACAGCAGAATATAGGTTTCCTTCTCCTAGGCTTGGCTTCTTTCCGTGACACCACGACTACCTTATTAAGGGATGGACTTGATTTACTTAGCACATAGTAGGTGTGGAACACATGTAATGACATCTAAGATAATCACTAGAAATAAGGATGAAGCACTTGGGGAGTTACAAGAAACCAGTACTAGTTGAAGGAAGATGAAAAGTCATCCCTCATATTAGCAACTAATTTTGGTATTCTCCTTTAATCATAAAACTGAGGCAGAGATTTTCAAAATTGTTAATGGCACCTAGTTTATAGTCACTAAGTAAACAGAAGAAAAGAAAAGCAATATTCCTTCTCTGGGAGAAATACAGTAAACTTCCAGACAATAACACAATGGGAGCCATTCTTAACAGCACAGATGTTCCCCCAGATGAAACCCCACCAGACTTACACAAGAATACCCCACAATTAAAGCTTTGGAGGTTTGCATTTTTGCACTAATGATCAGCTACAGTTAAGGTCATTTTCAAAGTATAAAAAAGGATTTGCTGTGATAATGTATTCTTTTTATTTGTTCTTTATTTTTGTCTTCGTCAGTTATATAGACAGAGAATACAAATTATAGTTACCCTATGTCTCTCACAAGTCAGAATAATTTAGTTTCAATAGACTTGGTGATACTGTTTAAACCTTGAAAGTTAATAAACATAGATTTGTAGAATTAAAAATATTGAACTGCTGAAATACTACCAACTCACAAAATTAAAGTTTTATAACCCAAAGTCGAAGACTGTATTCCACAGTTTAAATATTTCATGTCTGACATTTTCCAACTCAACAATGTGAAGTCTGAGTTAGATTTTTCTATCCAATGTGAGTTTTGGAGTTTAATTCAAAATTAAGATAAAAACCATTTCTGAGATTATCTCCTCTTTCTGTTGATCCTTCGTTACTATGCAGTGTGTGTGTGTATATATATATATATATAAAATATTTTTAACTCTGACAAACTTTTTAGCTAATGGGATTGCATATACATTGGACAATGCTTTGACTAGGAATTAAATAGCAGTTGTGGATTGCTACAGGGTAACAGCCTTGAAAATCAGAATCTCTAATGAAAATCAGAGTCTCTAATGTGGTTACTATGAGGACTGCCAATTAAGTTTGTGAACTCATCCTAGAAAAAGTGCTACATACCTCATTGATGAATATCATTATGGTCACCTTCAAAGCATTCCTCTTGGGAAGCTATGCGCCTATGCCAGTATCTAGTCTACCTGTAGAGAAGTTTTGGAACTGTTTTTCTGGAAGGGCCATCAGAGCTGTGGTTGTATTAGCCTTGCTGTCCTGAATGTCATCGAAATGTCTTCCTTTCAATATTTCCTTTCTCTTTGGAGAAAGCAAAAAGTCACTGGGGACCAGATCAGGTGAGTAGGGAGGGTGTTCCAATACAGTTATTTGTTTACTGGCTAAGAACTCCCTCACAGACAGCTATACAATGAAGTTCATGAACTTGTCACCACGTGCAATGGCCACTCCAGAAAGACTTCCAAAGTTGCTTCAAAGGGTGGACAAGGTTCTGGCATCGGTGCATACCTTCCCAAGGGGAGTACTTCAAAGGTGACCGTAGTGATATTCAGCAATGAGACATGGAGCACTTAGAATAATTAAGTTTGCAGACTTAATTGGCACACTTGGTATAAAACCAAACCTGTTGCCATTGAGTCGATTCCAACTCACAGTCAATGCCATAGGGCAGAGTAGAATGGTCCCAAGGGCTTCCAAGGAGCAGCCAGTGGATCTGAACTGCTGACCTTTGGGTTAGTAAATACATTTTTGTAAAATACTGTGAACTACTACAGAAGCCCCCTAGAGGTGACCAAATGTGAGAAGAGACAGAAGTTAAAAAGCTGGGTTCTGCCGTTTTGCAAAGCCTTACCTAAGTAGCCTCAAGGTGTGAGAACAGCCTTTTCGTGCAGCTGAGGTACTTCCGTTGGGTGGCCAGAGTGAACACATGTGGCGGTAGGTACCGTCACTGCTCTAACTCAATAGCCAGAAGAACCTGTTTTTCTTTGCAAGCCCTCTAGAAGCTATTAAACGTATTATGCATGCCACAAAGAGGTTTCTACCAAAACCCAGACACTGAGAGAAAGAAATGATCTGAAAAGGCCATTGGACACACACAGGAAGGCAATATAACACTTCAGGGGATTTCTTCCTTAGCTGGTCTTGCTGTTCATCAGACTGTCGGATGGAGGTATGTGTTTTGACTGCCAGGAAATTGAGGAATCAATACAGCTTAATGTTCAAGTTGGATATGTGGATGGAAATGAAGATTCCATGTAAACATCAGTGCCATTTTCTAAGGGCTATAGATGTGGTCAGTGAACGTTCAGGCTTATTAGTTGTATGTGACAGGAAGTGCAGGCTGATCTCAGAGAAGTTAAAGCAGATCTTGACCTTTCTGCTATTGGCTCCACCACTCTAACTTCCCACCTGGAATCCAGCAGGGAAGAGTTCCTTTAACTATGAAATCACAATGTAAGAACAAACATGAAACTCAACTTTCCTTCTAAGTTCTTTTACCAAACTTCTTATTTTTTTGGACTGTAGTTTAATTAAGACTGACAGAACACTAACTCCAAGTCAGCAAGGATATCCTTAGATCCATTTTGTTGTCAAAATCACTTTCTGAGTAAATGGAAAGACTAACACATATTATTTCTTAGATAATGTTTTAATATCCTGCATTGAATAAAACTTTTTTTTTTTAATCAAGTTGCAGTTGTAGCGCAGAACTCCACAAGGGGCTTGGGGGTTGCAGATGGCTGAATTACTCCAAATGTTCAAGCTTGACTGACCCATTTCATCAGCACTGTCAGAGCCATGCACTGATACATGTTGACAACATTTAATCTTAAAAAATTGAAAGAAATGAATTAATATGCAAATTTCATCAGCTTTGTAATAAAAATGTCCTTGAAAAAAAACAGTGAACATGACCCCTGAGGAATTGTGTGAATTATCCCAGCTCAATTCTTTAAGTTAGTCAGAGGTACGGGGGTCCGCAAGGAAATCAGTGCAGATTTGACTTGGAAATAATTATGATGAAGAACAAAACACAAGCAGGTTGAATAAATGTAACAACTTGGGAAAAAGTCTTAGTCCTGTTTGTTATTCACTTTGAATTAACAGGATTAGGTTTGGTTTTTGAAACTAAAGGAACACCACTGTGTAATTTTAGCACCTAAGTAATGTGAAAAGAATATTTTTTAACTGTTAAATTATAATGCATATTAAAAATTATGTCCAATAACATCAGATTTTATTTTATTTTTTGGAGGTAACAGAAGGCAGCTTTTTGGCAAAAGAAAGGATTAGAAGAAATTCTTATTGAGACCATCATTTCTATGGGGTCTCTGATCATTTTGACAGAAGTGTATAGTCGACTCATTTCTAATGCAAATAATGGAGACTGGTTTTTGCTGTTACAGAAGTGACCAGTTGTTTCACTGAACTTACCAAGTTGATAGAATCACGTATACATATTCTCCAGATGTGAGTCCGATTTATATAATATTCTCCACATGGAAGCTTAATGCTAAACCACAAATTTAGTCCAGGGAGATGACTGTTTAGATAGGTGTGCCACTGGCTTATACCTCTGCGTTTGGGCTATACCTACGTATGGGAGGTGATAACTGGGATTGGTCATAATGATGAAATATTCCTAGGTAAAATTTCAAGATTTTTATTGTCTCCCAAAGGGGTAAAAATGTTAAGTAGTATCAACCACTAAACAAAATAAATAAACTGCCAAAAAAACCCATCCAAACCCATTGCTACTGAGTTGATTTCCAACTCACAGTGACACTACAGAGCGGAGAACTGTCTCGTAGACTTTTCACGGAGCACCAGGTGATACGAACTGCCGACCTTCTGGTTAGCCGCCATAAGACTTAACCACTATGACATAAGGGTTTCCAAAAAGTTGTTATCAATAGTAGCTTACCAGAGTTTAAGAAGAGTGTGTAGGTTAACGATAGATATCGTTTCCTCTGTGTAAGTAATTTCTCACTAAGGGAGGTCGTGTGGTATTTGCTTTAACTCTTTGCACCATTGCACCGCTACCCACTCTCTCTCACCTCTACACAGTGACTTACCCAAGCTTTGGGATCTGATAGCAAGTCCCTTTGCAACTGGTTCAGTCCTCATTCAGGGCACTGCTGCTTTGGCCAACATGAAGTGCACACAAGTCAATTCCAAGCTCTGTTTAAGACATCAATGTGCTTCAAATGCTTGTTTCGAAAAACCGAAATCACAACAAAAAAGGGGAGCCTCACACGTTTCACAAATGACAATGTCACAACCTGAGTAGAAGTTGTTGACAAGTGGAAAAACCCCATACAGTCTTGCAGAGGTTCTGAAATCCTGCCAGTGTCCTGATTTCCTACTTCCTTGAGAGACGGAGGCACGCTACCACTGACTTGGCCCAACTAAATTAATCTGGTCTGTAGGCTTTTGTGTTTCTCTACAAAAGCCTTTTAAATTTCTCTTTTCTTTCTTAATCTACCATCAGTAAAATTCTACTTTTATAGTGCCCTTTGCACCTGCTTGCATAAAATGAATAACCCAACAGTTTAATTATGCACTATTCTATCAGATGGGAAGAAATATAAAGTTGCAGATAGCAAAAAGAATAAAAACCTCTTTTGGTATCCAAAATTAATATATGTCAAGCTCAGGGTAAATCTTAATCTTTTTGAAACATTTTTTCCTGAAATAGATGTTCTTTTATCACCTGGCACATCAAGACCCACTGGAGGGAGGGAATTTTTTTTTTTTTTAAAGGCATTTGGTTAACAGGCTGCAAAACAACACTCTCTTTTCCACCTCTCTTCAGGCTGTTCTTGAAAGATCTGAACAGTTGTATAATAATGAAAAATGGGCAATACTTGTGGGGCATTGCCTGTACTCACACACCTCCGCCCACGCATTCATCATTCTGCAGGTATTGTCAGTGAGAGTTTAATTGCATAAACACTCTGTAACTGTCCTGTCATATTTCTTGGCAGTCTGGATTCCCTCTCCGGGCTCACTATCTCACAAAACTATAATTGAATTGCTACCAAATCACAAGAGGCACCCCCCACCTCCAAATAAAATCTTTATGAATAGAATTTGTTTCCTATCAGCAGATTTGACAAATTGTGGCAGAGGAAGGGCTTGGGTGATAATTTTTGAGTTTATTCTCAATCTAGCTATTTGCTGAATGCTCTTATCTATTTTTGAAAAATTTAAATCCCCAGCATGAGGTGGGGGAGAAGAGAGTCTTGTAGTAATAATTTCACAAACCCCAAGGAGATCAGGGCAAAGAGATGAAGACCGGCTTTGCCCTACTGTGAGAGGTTACCATCCGCAAGTGAAAGATCTAAGAATCAATTTGGAGTTAAATTGGTAACTCTTGGTTATAAGGTGTTAAGTATCCACCTTGGTCAAGTGTTTATTCTGTTAAGCCTTCACTTTGTATCTCTCTTCATCAAACTTTTTGGTAACTGTTACTCATGTATAAACTCTGAATAGCCAGATTCTTTGACAGATTTTTACAAACGTAAGCAAAGGAAAAATTAATCAAAGGCATGACATGCAATTTACTCAATATGTAATCATGAAACATTATCCCACTGTTAAAACCCCAAGCGCCATTGCTGTTGAGTTGACTTCAACTTGTAGCGACACCCTAGAGGATAGAGCAGAACCGCCCCATGTGGTTTCCAAGGAGCATCCAGTGGATTCCAACTGATGACTTTTTTGGTTAGCAGCCCTGGCACCTAACCACTATGCCACCAGGGTTTCCATCCCATTTATAAAAATCCAAACCAAACCGAATCCACTGCCCTCCAGTCGCATCTGACTCATAGTGACCCTAGAGGTCAGAGTAGAACTGCCCCATAGAGTTTCCAAGGATTGCCTGGTAGATTTGAAGTCGACCTTTCAGTTAGCAAATGTAGCACTTAACTCACCATACCACCAGGGTTTCCATCCCATTTGTAGCACCAATAAATTTGCTATTTTCCCAAAATAAACTGAAGCAAGACGTATCTGATACAGAGTGAGGATTATCTTTTGTCTGGTCTTTGTTTCATTTTACATTCTTGTCAACTGGACCCTCTACTCCCCTGTATCACAATATAAACCCTTAGCAAAGGCCCAAACACTGTCATTCTCTTTTATAATTCTGCTGGTGGCATGGGCATGAAATATAGCTCCTGGCGAATAACACTTAAATGGGACTGGGCTTCAATCAGATTGACAACTGTCTGGTTGTTTATGTTTTTTAAATGTGCTTATCAAAACCCTGTAGGATTGATGGGTGTTTTTAGATGAAGTTACGTTTTTGCAACAGACTTAATTTAGGACTAAGGTTAAGGCTTAGGATAAATGAGTGCATTAGATGATTAAAGAACATTCGTCTTGTGGGACATTTAAGTCATTTATTTATGACACTTAAAAAAAAAACAAGCTAAGAAAGAAAGCACCATGGGTTTAACGAATCCGTTTATACAAATGTTAAACTAAAACTAATGGCTTTTTTAATGGATCTCCAAGATATGCCAGTTTATTGAATATCCAGAGGCAGAATCGAATGTGCAGCAGAGTAAGCATGAGGAAAAAATATTGGAATAATAATAATAATAATAAATTCGTCAGTGCTATGTGTGTGTATATATGCAACTGTATCTCTTCTTCCAAAAGTTTAACTGCAACTGCTCCTTTATATGACTGACTGGGTCTTCCATCCCTCTTTAAAATGCTTTCATTTTACATACAGGATTTTCTGATTGTACAGGAATTTGGACTGTTGTACCACACTGCACTGGCATGATAAAATGCCTTGTCGGGGGGACTGGATGGCTCAGGGAATTGGTAATGGGATATATAGAGCCCTTTGCCCTTAGGTCACTGGCTTGAATCTTGTCCAGGATGGCAGTGACTAAAAGTCATTAACATCTCATGACTGTTTGGTGGCCTATGTGAAATGAGATTCTTAATTTATTTATTTAAGTCCATATACAGTGCCTATGGTCAGGGCATCTAGGCACTTCTCTTGCTTTTAAAGAAGCAAGATCTACACCATTTCAGTTCTCAAAATTGGTGGTGAACTGAAGCCTTCCTTCACAAAATAGATTGATTCATTTAAAGTTCAAAACTACATCTGACAACCCCCACCCACTTCTCCAGCACCCACCACAAGGATGGGTGAAAACTGATTTAGTAGTTAAAGGAGACTTAACGAGTGTTGCAGAGAGCCAACATTCAATACTAGGCCACTTGATTCTTTTGTGAAGTATAATCAATGTTGTTGTGTGGCCACATTGCGAGGACATACTCAGATAAAAAGGGAAAATATCTGTCAAGCATGTTGGGTCTGCCCTGCACCAGCAGAATCATTGGATCAAGAGCAGAACATAATTCAATAGGCTGGGAAACAAGCTGCAAACCCTTGTAGGCCAACATCCAAGTCTGCTCTAAAGCGTAACTGGGCAGCTTGCAAGCCAGTCCTACACAAAGAAAAATCAGTAGGAGTTTTTTGGCGTCCAGAATCTAGAAACAGCAGGACAGACCTCCGAGAACAAGAATTACACATCTCCATTCTGCTTTAAGAAGACTGAGTATACCAAAAATGTAAACCTGCGAAACTATCTCTATGTCAGAGACTTTGAAGGGAAGTAAGTTATATGTTACTAACAGTCTTTCACCTTACAGTGGATACTGTTTAAGGTGTGTATGTTTTCAGAAACACACTTCCTTCTAAGTACTGTGATCTGCATAGAACCTGGGCCCCTAACTCAGTTATACACAACAACTTCACATCACTGGACCCTCGCCAGCTTTTCCATGGGAACAACCTTGTTAATAAGAATGTTCCGCTCAACAGAACGAATGATAATTCTCATTGAGTATCACTATATGGCCTACTGTTGTTCTAAGCTTTTTATAGGTATTGACTCATAACACCATTATAAGTTACATCAGCAATTTCATTTAAAGTTAAAACCAAAGGTGACTACTCCTACCCCATTCTCCAATCTAAACCTGAGGGCTAAAATTTACAGAAGGGACAAATGAACACAGGCTGTCTGTCAAGACCCCATGCAGTTATATATCTGCAACTGCTTCAGATAAAGTTTAAGAGGTATGTCCTACCATCTGGGTTAGATCTGACATTGTCATGCGTAGTTTTCTCTCACTTCTTAGGTTCATCTGCAAGTTAGCCAGCTGTCAAATTTGAAAATATTACTATAGTGCAATCAAATGCAACTGATACAAATCAGAGAAAACAACCCAGGAACAGATTACTGTTCTCACACTGTACCTCCTGCAATGTGGCCCCCCCCTTTTACCACCATTATGACACATGCTCCTGGGTCTACAGCCCTGGTACCTGGTTAGGGTTACCATTCAAGGGATACAGAGCCCTGGGCAGCCCAAATCATATCTCTTCACAAAAATCTATTACTGTATTGAAATAAACTCATATCTATGGTCAACTGATTTTGACAAGGGTACTGCTAACCACAAGGTCAGCAGTTCAAATCCACCAGGAGTTCCTTGAATACTTTAGAGGGCAGTTCTACTCTGGCGTCTAGGGTCACCATGAGTCGGATCCGACTTGACGGCACCTGGCTTGGCTGACTAAACCATTCAGTGGGGCAGGGTTTCAATAAATAGTTCTGGGAAAATTGGATTTCTACAAGTAAAAAAATGAAACAGGATCCATGACTCACACCATACACAAAACCAAATTCAAATTGGATTAACGACCTTAACGTACAAACTCAAACCAGAACATTCTAAGAAGAAAAAGCAGGGGTCGTACTGTCAGGCCTAGCATTTACACAGTGGATTATCTAATACAATAACAAAAGCACAAACAGTAAAAGACAAAAATAAATGGCACCTCATAAATATTAAAAACTTTTGTTCATCAAAAGACTTTACCAAAAAAGTGAAAAGACAAGCTACCAACAGCTAGCATATCTTCAGAAACCATATATCTGAGAACCTAATAACCAAAATACATATAAAACATCAACAGCTTAATAACAAAAAGACAAATGACCTAATCATAAAATGGACAAAGGACTTAAAATGACACTTCACCAAAGGAGATACTGAAATGGCCACAAAACATGAAAAGGTCTTTAGTGTCATTAGCTATGAAAACCCAAACTCATTGCCCTTAAATCAGTTTTGTAGGACACAGAGCTGTCCCATTGCGTTTCTAAGGCTGTAAGCTTTATATAGACAGAAGGCCACATCTCCCTCCCACAGAACAGCTGGCGGGTTGGAACCATCAACCTTTCAGTTAGTAGCAAAGTGCTTTAGCCACTGCTCCACCAGACTCCTGTCATTAGCCACCACAGAGATGCAAGTCAAAACCACAGTGCCCATTTCACTCCCACTAGGATGGCTAACACTTAAAGAACAGCAGGCAGCAACAAATGTTGGTGAAAATGTGGGGAAGAGAACCCTTAGCCAGTGTTCGTGGGGATGTAAAATGGTAAGGCATTGTGGAAAGCATTGTAGTTGTTCCTCAAAAACTAAAAATAGAACTACCATTCAACGCAACTATTTCAATCCTAGGAGCTTGCCTCGTGCCCTGCCCTGCCCCCCACCCCCCTAAAAGCAGAGACTGAAACAGAGATCTGTATACCAGGGTTCACTGCTGCACTATTTGCATTAGTCAAAAGGTGGGAACAACCTAAATGCCCATGAACAAAGGACTGGATAAACAAAATGTGGTAAATGCATATAAGGGAATACTACTCAGCCAGTGGGAGAAATGCAATCCTGACATGTGTGACTACAAAATGGATGGAGCTGGAACACACGTTGAGTGAAATAAGTCAATCTCAAAAGGGCAAATATTCCATGACCTCACCTATGAAAAGATAAGAAAAGATAAAGACACACAGAACAAAGTTTATGAGTGATTAACAAGGGGTAGGTTGGAGGTGGCAAAGGGAGTTAACAGTGATGGAATTATTGCATGGATTAAGGGTAGGGTTACACAGCTGATTATTATGATTGCTGTCAATAAACTGTACACCTATAAAAAGTTCAACTGGCAAATGTTGTGTGATTGATATATTTACAATGACAAGAAAAGAAAAAACCACCTGAGGCTGCATGAGTATAACCAAACACCTGATCGGTACCTTGGTTTGAAGGTTTAGGGTCATAGTTTCATGGAAGATCCTAGTTAGTTGGTCTAATAATGTGTTTAGTGCTTCTACTCTATCTCCTGGTTCATTGAGTGATGTCTGGGTCTTAAAAACTTTCAGTGGGCCTTCCAAGGCACAATAATTGGTTTTTATTCATGTGGAGTAACAGAGGATGAAGGCAAGTTAGGGAGAAGAGGGGACTATGCAATGTGCTTGTAACTACCTCCTTTGCTCTGAGACCAGAATAACCGCATGGTGCCCGGCTACTACTACTGACCATTTCAATCAAAATTTCTATAGAAGAATGGTGATCAAAAGAGGGAAAGTACAGCATGGAATTTCAAATCCTCATGGACCCTAGACTTTCTGGAGCCATGGGAGGTGGATGAAACTACTGTCCTGAGATAATCTTTAAAACTCGACCATACATGTCCCCTAAGTCTCCTTAAAACCAAATGATAGTTTAGCTTGACTAACAAAACATTATGCCCTTTCAAGATTCATCTATATAGGGTCAAATTAATATCAGCAACCTGAAAGATTAGAAAGAAACTTTGGGGGGCAGTGAATTCATGTTCATGAAGGAGGAACAACTCAAGAAAGGTGAGTGAGAATGATTATAGACCTTGAAGGCAGCAATCAATGTCACTAAGTGGTACATTTGGAAACTGGTGAATTGGTGTATGTTTTGCTGCATATATATTCAACAACAATAACTAAATAAAATTATATATATATATATATAATCTATTAATGTATTGCAATTGTGGTTGGGAAACCTAAGACCTTTGTGCTTTGTCTATTGAAATGAAGAACAGGGAGGAAGGGCAGAAGAGATGAGAGACCCTGCAGATCAAAGCCTACGGTTGTGGAACTTGGGGCTGAAGGTCTTGAGTTAACATTTTTCATTAATTATTAGATTCGTCAGGAGTTAACCTTTATGAAGAGTTGAAGGGCACCTTGATGACTGAAGAGAGACAGCTGGCAGAGCTATCAAAGGAACTGGATAGTTTAACTTCTGAGCTGAGTGGCTTCACTATGATTCTTGGAAAAGGATGGTGGCATGCAGGCAGAAGAAGTAGCCAGCAGGTGCAAACAAGCTTACTTACAGTGCTTAATCATGTGTTTCTGGCAGCAGATGTTAATATATGGTTTTCTTAAAATTTTCCTATAGTCAAATAAATTGGAAAAGGCTAGTTAAAAAAAAAAAAGTTTATTGCTCACACAATTTTCAAATCCTCACTAAGTTAATATGCATTGTGAAGCTTCAAATAGAAGATTCACTACGAAGCTTTGTTCATTGCTATATGACCAGGGAACTCCTTTAATTCCCAAAGTATGGGGAGGAACGTACTGGAGAAGAGTTAGCTTAGGCTGTATGTCAGCTGTGCATTTTAAAGCGCTGAGATGTCCAACTGGTCTTTAAAAATGAATGTGTGACTTACCAAGTATTTATACAGTAGGGGCTATGATTAACTGAAGTTTGCACCAGTAATTCTTTTGATTCTGTTTGGTCAGGTGGTTGATGTGAAGGTAAGTTCAGCGAGTGCAGGGATCTTCCTGGTAATTAATGTATCCCAGGACCTAGGACAATGCCTGGTGCCTATACACACAATAAATATTGGCTGAATGAGTGCAGGTATGAACGAATGCACTGCATATCTAAACTGCTGCATTTGTGTCATCTCGACACAGATCAGATCAGTTACTACCTCATTTTGACTCACAGTAATTTAGGGGATCTACAAGTAGTTTTGATCATTCCTCTAACATCAGCCCTTGCTGTGTTTAACACAAAGAGAAGCCTGGACACAGGACAACAGGTCTCTGGGTGTCAGAAATGGTTTGTGCTGGTCTGCTGACCCAAAGGTTAGTGGTTCAAACCCACGCAGCAGTAACGTGGAAGGAAGCCCTGTTGATCGGCTTTGGTAAAGACGGCAGCCCTGAAAACCCTGTGGAGCTCAGCTCCGCCCCGTGACATGTAGGGTCACCATGGGTGGAACTGACTCGATGGTAGTCAGTTTCAGTTTGGACACAGAACTGTGGATATTAACTTTTTGTTTCTAATGCCAGTGTTATCAGTGCTCCTATCAGTGTGTTTACTGGAGAGGACACCCTGGCAAGAGTGAGGCACTGACCACTGATTAACATTTACCAAGGGCACCTTATCTGTGTTGTAAAACCATGAAGAGGTACAGTTTTGAATCCTAAGAGAATTTACGTGTTAATATCTCACTTCCAATAGCATGTAATTTTGTACTTTTCCCAGTTTTTATTACCAAGTAATAAGCAAGTTAAGAGTGAACAGATGGTATTATCCATCTCAATCATATGTGAAAGCTTTTGGCGTGCCTAATATTTAGAGTATTAACCATTAGCTCCTGGTTAAAGGCTGACCGAGTGGTACATTTCTTCCTTTTTCTAAATATTTTCATAATTCCAAATTACCATTTCTTCCTTTATAGGGGATCTCAGTAATTCTTTTCATGGTCTTCTCACTGATTTCTGAATTACAGAAATGGTGTCTTAAATGGTTTCCTTAGCTTCTCGTCTGCCTTGCTAAGTCAGTTCTGCTTTAAAAAACAAAAAGGGATCAGTATCAAGTGCACTGAATGTAAGTGATCTGAAGATAGGATTTAGCACAACATGTGAAAGACTAATCCTCAGAGCTGCCTGGGAAGGATGGTGAGTGTCCTGCCTGATGGTTTCAGGCAGAGACTGGATGGCTATTTAGAAGAGATGTTGAGTGGCAGCTCAGCGTAAGGGTTCTGAGTAGGAGCACTGGGGCCAGGCCATTGGGGTTAAATCCTGGACTCTCTACCTTCTAGGCAGAGGATTTTGCCAAGTTAAAAAAGAAATCTTAGTTCTTTCCTCTGTAAAATGGGGGGAATACTAGTGGAATTGTGGTTATATGGTTAAGTGTGACATCTGTAGTTTGAATCTACCAGGTGCTCCTTGGAAACTCCATGGAATAGTTCTGCTCTGACCTACAGAGTCACTATGAGTCAGAGTCAACTTGACAGCAGTGGATTTGTTTTTCTTGATAGTATTTGGTGAGGAGTGAATGAGGTAATGCATGTAATGGACTTGGTAGACTATGTAGTACATGCTGAGAATTCGACAAATATTAGTAGCTGTGCAGTTTAAGGGATCCAGGAACCCATGGGTAGTTTTCTAATATAATCTTACAAACTTGTCCTTTTGATTTATAAGAGAGATAATAATGTTTTCACTCGGCTACTGCTCAGTGGGTTTATAGTTTGGATTTATCATACCAAGTTTCAGATGCTTCACCCCGGCTCTCTAGCTCTTCCACAACCTGGCTCCACCCTTGGTAAGCCTGCAGTGCGGAAGATAGGATTCCCACCTGCCTCCCAAATATAGCATCCTCATTGCCAGTGTGCTACTTGGGAGGAGTCTTTTGTAAGAACATCTCTTCCTCTCTGGTTGATTTCAATACAGAGCAGTACAGCCAAGTCATCCCTTCTCTTCAAAGCCAGAGCAGAGTAATTGAGCCTCTCATTTCTTATGCCACTTTCTATGTCACAGCTGAGGATAGCAGCACTACCTTATTTCTTTAGTTGTTGACTGTATAAATCTTCTGTTGATGATGGTCTATCTCCCAAGGGCTAGCTTCACATCTTTTACCTTTAATGTTCTCTGTGTCTATTATAATACACAAAACAAAAGACATGGCCTGAATTCAAATCTTGGGTTCATAGTCTACTCTGGAGCAGGGCAAGTCATTTACCATTCACAAGCTCAAATTGTTGTATAAATATAGATGCTGCAACATTTGCCAATTCAACATCTGTCATGTGTACAATTCAGTGACACCAATTACATCAATCATGTTGTTCAACCACCACCAATATCCATTGCCAAATTTTCCATTTCTATTAATAGAAATTCAGTGCTTTCTACAAACAGTGATTCTTCCCCATCCCTCCTGTCCTTGGCAGCCACTATTAAGTTTCTATATATTTGCCTATTCCAGGCATTTCACATAAGTTAGACCATACTATATATTTGTGATTTGTCAGTTAGGGGTATTTTAAGAAATACATTATAACACGCCTACTGTTGTAATTGGAACACATGGGAAAAGCATAATAAAAGCTATTGACATCATTATTATTGTTGTTATTAGAGTCCTTGCAACAAGTTGTACCTTGCGTAGAAAAGGCTACCAGAGGCTGCACAATTTTCCAAAGCTAGGGTTCCCTGAACTGGAGGGAAATCAGCCCAACAAAAGCAGAAGGAAGGCAGTTTTGGGGTACCTCCTGTCCTTAATTCTATAGAGACAGAAAAATCAACAAATAGAGAAACTAAGATTCCTGTGGCTTTATCACACCACAGGCATTATGTTAGGCATATTTTAGGCTAAGTAAGACCCAAATCCAAACCCAAACCCCAAATAAAGAACCCTAGACAATGTATATCAAAGTCCCCAATGGTCATGGTCCACACAGTATCTGTGCAGGTCAGGAAAACTTGTTCCCAAAGAAGCAAAGTTCCTGGGCTACTGCCAAGTGCCGTCGAGTCGGATCCGACCTGTGGCGACCCCAGGGCTATTACAACACGGATAAACCTTGAAAACATTATGCTAACTAAACTAGCCAAAGCCAAGTGCCGTAACTAAAATAAGCTACTTATAAAAGGACAAATGTTGTGTATGACTCCACTGATATGAAATATTTAGAATGGGTAAGTACATAAAGATAGAAAAGAGAGTGGAATTTACCAAGGGTTGAGGCGAGAAGAAAAGGAAGTTAGCTGTTAATGTGTCGAGTTTCTGTCTGGGCTGGTCAAGTTGTGGAAAGAGGTGATGGTGACGGTGCCACAGCATTGGTGACGTAATTAATGTCACTGAATTGTATACTTGTGAATGTTAAAATGGCAAATTGCCATGTTAAAATGGCAAAATGTATATATTTTATCTTGTACAACATGTAGTTTTAGCCCAACACAATATGTCTGTAAGGAAATAGGTTTCCCCCAGGACTCCAGAAGCCCTTTTGGAGAAAGTCTGGCTGGGTTTCTACCACTTTCTCCCTTCAGTTCCTAGGATTCCTGCCTGATCCGTGACTGATAGGAGACCTTTCGGTCTTATCTTGGCTGCTAAGCTAACTTGTGTGGCTCGGAGCAAGCCACTTAGAATTTCCATCACTGTTCAACCCGTCTGTAAGATAAGGAAAGCATACTGACCTACCTTGCAGGGATAGAGCGGGAATTAACTCCTGTAATTAGTGGTTTGGGTGCTCTGCATACACTCAGTATGTGAATTCCAACCATCACCACAGCCGCCAGGGCACAGCTTTGCTTCTGAAGAACAAGTTTACTTGGGAATAACTGCTTGGCAAAGAGCTGACAACTGGAAGTTGCAAACTTTACACAGAAGCAATATTTTCAGCATTTTCTCCAAGCAATCATGAGTAAATTGCTCACTAGGGGTGGAAATGGTTTCCAGCCAGTTCTGCCTCTTCTGATCTGTGCACCCTGCAAAGCTTAGTCAATGCCAGGAAACTGATCCTTTGTGAGTCTGCTGTTTAGCACAGATGAAGAATCCAGAACAGTATAATTTTGACAGGGATGAAATTTCTGTGCAGTGGTGTGTATCCAAAGCAAATAACTTGTACTTTGTTCAAAGCAAGAGTTACAGAAATAGAATCTGTAATTTTTAATTATTCAGTGACAAAGATAGCCACTTTCTTTCAAAAAAAATGTGGAAAAGTTCATCCCTTAACTTGTGTTGGGTTTTGTTTTAGAAATTCTAAAAAGGTACCCCTTCTCACCATCGGCAAAGAGGTCAAAACTATGACCTAGAAAGTTCTATAAAACAATGGTTAAAAATGATGGGTTTAAAAATTGATTTCCTAAACCTTCGGGGAAAAAGAATACTCCATATAAACCAACTGAACCAGTTGTATATTTTGATAAGAGGTCTGTGCTTCTATTATTGAATGAAACATTCGCAGTGCTGCAAATACTATAACATTAATTTATATAAAAGCTGTACTTTTCTGAGTTGCAATCACTGTGATCTAAATTTTGGAAAGGAAAATTAGTTGGAGAACAGTGGTGTCACCCAGTGTGATAACTCAGTGCCACCTCTATGCTAATGAGAACAATATTGTGACTAAGACACCAGAAAATCTGACAAAATCAGAGACTGAAAATACTAGCCACGGTGAAAGCAGCAGTACATGCCTGTCGTGTGTGTAGATGAAACCAGGTGATTCAAAGCATCATTGTAACTGGCTCATAATGACAGCTCTGACCTGGGAAGTGTTCAAAAAATAAAGTAGCATAGAGATTTTAGCCTTGTGGGTATACTGATACATGTAAGCTGGGCTTACCATTTCATTGTTGTTTTAACTAACTACAGGGACATTTTTATTAAACAAATAATTTTCTGCTGAACCACTGCACAAAATCACTGTGGATAGGCATTTTGATGTCACCTCCTCTGACAATGTTACCTAGTTGTGGCCTGTACCCTCTCCGCTCCCTTAATGACACCACTGTTTGAGATGCAAGAAGAAGTGTGCTGAGATCTGACATTCTTCTCCTGGGAACAACAAGGAGGCTGCTGCCCTTCTGTAACTAAGTGAGCCATCAACACTGACTTTACAGGGTCAGGGCGTCAGACCCCAAAGGACATCTGGGTTGTGCAGTGCATTCTGGGTGCTGGGCTAGAAGGGCTGAGGTCAGGTACTGAACCAGGAGAGTCTGGAGGGAGGCGAAGAGATTTTTGTCTTACTTTACTTTGAATCTCTCAGGCAAGATTCTAGAACTATGAAGTTGCTTTCGTCAGTGTTCTCACTGAACACAGACAAGTGCACAAAAGCATAAGGTTACACAAATTAAGGCGATGAGTGTGCCTAGGCTTTGCATAACAAAAGAGGGCCATGGAAAATATTTATTCCCTTCTGTGGTTGTTCTTGGTGAGCTTGATTAAATCAAAAACTAAACCCAACTCACTGTGGTCCAGCTGATGCTGACTCATAGTAACCTGATAGGGCAGAGTAGAACTAGTCCATACAGTTTCTCCAAGGAGTGCCTGGCAGATCTGAACTGCAGATCTTTCAGTTAGCAGATTTAGCACTTACCTACAAGGCCATTAGCTGGGGGTAAAGTGAAATTTAAAAACCGCTTATGTTCTGTATGAAAAAATGGCACTGTGTCAAGGTAGCTTCTTGGAGGCAAAAGAGTGACTTGAGTTCAACAAGGTAGTCCCTGCAGTCCTAGCTTTGTTTTGGTGGTGTATGTATCATCTTAATTCAGGAACGGCAAAAAATTTCTACTTCATTAAAAAATAATACAGATGTTACACTGTTTCAACATAATAAGAAATAGCTAAGGACAAAATATTTAAAAACAGCAACAACAAACTTACTACCAACAAGGCAATTCTGATTCACAGTGATCCTGTATTGGACAGAGTAGAACTGCCCCACAGAGTTTCCAAGGAGCACCCGGTGGATTTGAACTGCCAGCATTTAGGTTAGCAGCCATAGCTCTCAACCGCTATGCAACTAGGGTTTCATTACTTTTTTTTTGGAGTGAGGTGGCTTAAATATATATAATTCCTTAATAAAAACAGAGTTTGATGCCTACATGATGGACTACTTGGGTTATAAAAAGACTCTGTTAGGTTTCTTTTTGAGAATAAGATCTGATACACACATGTGCACACTGGTATTAGGAAGAGTGAGGCTGGTTTGGGGAACTCAGAGGCAAGTCTGAATCGTTGCTGAAGCTACAGCAGAGACCTGTTTCCTCCTTTATCCATCAGAGATAACCTTGGCACACTGTTGGTGGATTTATCTTTGCGTATGTTGTGTGACTATCAAAAGGAATTAAATGTATGTTTCTAGCTTAATAAGCATTCAACATAAATTATACATTTTAATTTCATTTATTAGTTAGGGACTATGGAAAGCAGGAGTTTCTTTGTATACAAACTGCCACTCAGATTGAAGGATTAGCAGTTTTCCTAAAAGGTACACTAATTGTAAGAACACTTCTATCTTAGTCACTACATGGTTTGCAATGAGAATTCTAAAATGGCAAGAGTACCATTTGTCCTAGTGACTACACAGTGTGCCTGTTGTTTATATTTCCAGTGGATCCACCACTGTCACCAAGGACAAATCTAGGGCTAATAAACCTCCCTACATCATCTGACCTATACGAATACTGTAGTCACCATGGTAATTTTTAAGCCCTGTTTATCACAAAAAGAACTTGGTCTGAGCTTTTAGCATTAGAATGCGAAATAGTCTACATGGTCTGAGCTTTTAGCATTAGAATGCGAAATAGTCTACATGATATTATCTTACCCTATAATGACTCCAAAAATCTCACAGAGATTAATGGTGATAACATAATTTCAGCAAGTCGCCACTCTATATGTAGAAATATATTGGCAATAAAAACCAGTCACTGTGTGCCTTTCCCCAGTTGGGGATCTCACACTTTTCTTTGATTTTTAAAGGCTTCCGATCAATAACTGGAGTGACATTATTAACAGCTCCCTCAACACCTTGGCCAGCGCTAATATTAAATCCATTACACCTTCTGTTTGACATTTGCGGTACAGCAAAAGTGCTGTAGATACAGTCACATTGTCTGGGGACTGGGGTTGGATATGGGGTAGTAAGATGGTTTCCTCTTCCTGACTTCTAAATTCAGTTCATTGATAGGAAACTTGAACTAATATATATATATATATTAAAAAAGAAAAGCACAATAAGGAGAAACAAACCCCATACTAAGATGGTAAATAATTCACCCATCAAAGTACCAGTGTGTCTCATATCCAAGCAGTTTTTGAAACAAACTATTGATCTGATTCTCAGATAAATTTTCACATTCTTTACTGTTATTCCTAAACATTTGTTCATCTTATTATATCACTTGTTGTGAAAATTGTTTAATGAATTCCAGGGAATTCAGTTCCTGTTCCTGTACCATCAGGAGTTGATCAAATTTAACACAGCACAGAGGCATAAGTAGAAAACGCAGATTATTTCCATTTAGGCAGGGACTAGCCTGCTTCAATTTTGCTTGCCTTTCAGATATTCAGGACGTAGAGTGGGCATAATAGCATACAGATAATACTGCTACAATGATTAGTGTAACTCCATGAAACAGGCTCGATTCTGCCTGAAACTTTAAACAAACCATTCCAACCTCAATTTCAGACAAGCCGTGTGTTAACCAGGCTGCTACAGTTATTCTTCCCCCCAAGTACTGTCTCATACACTTTGCTTAGTTGTTTAAACCCGGGTGCAGTATTGATTTCTCCCTCTCTGAGCTCCCGCCCACTCAATAAGCTGCAAGAACCACTTGTCCTGGCTCAATTCTCTTCCAAGTGGGACCTGGGTGGGTTATTCTTGATCCTGACAGTGGCTCTATAGCCAGGAGCCGCTGGTGAGCTCATGTACTCACTGCCATCGAGTCGGGTCCGACTCATAGCGACCCTAGAGGTCAGAGTAGAACTGCCTCCATAGAGTTTCCAAGGAGCACCTGGCAGATTTGAACTGCCAACCTTTTGGTTAGCAGATGTAGCACTTAACCCACTAGGCCACCAGGGTTTCCACTTGTGAGCTAGTGAGAAGCAAACCACTGGAGACAGAACAGGAACTTTTAAAGAGAAAAACAAGACAGAGAAACGCATCCACGTTAAGTGAAATAGGTAACCAGATGAATGTATACTACGCTCTTATTTTAATAAACAACAACACATCAAAATACTATATTCCTATATATGTATACAGGTATAGCAGTGAAATCTAGAGCCAGCCAGCCAAGTGAAATCTAGAAGGATAGATAATATATGTATGTGAACCATGGTTGTTTCTGGAGAGTGGGATATTAGTTGTTTTCTGCAGTCTCTGAGTTTTTCCACACTGATCATGATTTAGTTTTGTCATTGGAAAACAAAGATGTCTTACTATGAAGGAGAAAGGAGAAGGAAAAAAAAAATCCAATAATTGTATGACTTAGCCTAAAGAATATTACTTCCAGCCTTCAAAATAAGAAGGTGTTTAAAGCTCCTCTAGTAATTCTTGAAAAAGCTGTTTAAGATTTAAAAGATAGAGTGTGAACTTACTGAAAGAAGAGGACAGCACTCACACTCCTAAGACTGAAGAATTATTAAGAGTAATGAGAAGATACAAGCAGATCTAAGAAAAGAAGACAAACCATCCAAACAGCCTCTTCCAGAGATTCTGCGCTCCCCAAGTACGGAAACCTGCAGGGACACAAAAATGCGTCTCTGTGGACAGAGACACATAGTCTCTTCCAAAATGGTCACAATAACCCTTGAACAGGAAATTAGAACTTTGCAACTTTTTAAAACCAGGCTACCTATTTACTTACGTCTGCCTTAAGTAAATAAAGTATCTCTTTTAGAGAAACTGTAACTATAAATACGCATGTGTACACAGAAAATTTATTTCAGTTTGTTGTCCCACCTACACATCTTTCTGCTCTCACTGTCTTCACAATGGGTCAAGACAATGATAAGGCTAGCAGTTCAAAGAGACAAAATTCTTATGCTGACACAGTATCACTGCCTCCTAGGCTGGTTTAGTCACTTATTTCTTTTTATTATAATGCCAAATGTTATTTAGATTTCAGTCATTTAGTAATGCTACACTGAACACATCAGGGCTTCTGGAAAATGCCATACCTACTGGCTCATTCATTTTCATAATAACCACATATCAACATCCCTTTTCCACCCCAAGTATACCACTATTTAGAAAACAACCTGTGTTGTATCAGACTTTAAAAGCTTACGATGTGATGAACAACAGTTTTCAAAAATGTTTCTTTGTGTTATCAAGATTTAGGAAATCTTATTAAAATCCTTTCAGCTTTTAAGAGACATAAGTAGCTTTGGGATGTAGTGCCTGACGTGGACTTTTAAAGTTAATGCCATTGGCAAAATTGTCTGCATTTGTGATGACATTATGGTAAAAGTAGCATCCTATGTTGTTTTTCAGTATTTTGGTAGTCAATCAAATAGCTTTCATTAAGTCAAGAGACTGAAAATAACCAGCACTACAAACTTCCAAGCAGGACATTTCCACTTCAGATATACTGAATCAGAATCTACGTTTTAATACTGTTCCCCCTGCCTCTTCATTCTTACGTATAATTTACTGGGCACTTGTGAGAAATGCAAATTCTCAGCAAGGGTTTGAACCAGACAGAACCTGTTTGAAGCCCTGACACAAACACGGTTTAACATTCTCTAATGGTGAGAGATGCTGTCACGGTCAAGGAGGAGAAGCCCTTCGTCTGTGACTGGAGCTAATGAGCCCAAGTTCTTAAAGGGATGCAGAAAGCAGTGTTTTCAATTTCACTAGTTAGAATGGCTAAAGGCAGCATGGGAAAGCAGCAGAAAGAAATCCAGGTTAATGTACAATACCTTTAAATGTTAAAAGAACAGTAACAGTTGAAGGGGATATGTATTCTCCTAATATACAGGATGAAGATTCCAAGTAAGAACTGAGTTCTAACAGTGTACCTAGAGTTGTTTTATGTATGCTGGTGTTTCATAGAAGGCATGGAATTTACCAGAGTTCTAATATTAAATCTTAAACCAGCCTGACTTCACTCTAACTTAGGATGTTACCCTAGCAAAACTGGTTTATGGACTCTGGGTTTTTTTTTTTTTCCTCCCAGGCAAAGTCCCTCCAAGTGACAAGTCACTCAACATATGTTACGGGAGAGACATCAAGTTCAGTATGAATCAACAGTGTGAGCTGGCTGCCCAAACGACCAAATTCCACCTTCTGTTGCATTCATAGATGTATAGCAGCCTATACTGAGAAAGGTGATAGTCTCTCTGTTTTGTACTAATCAGAATGTATCTGGAGGGGTGCTCAGTTTTCCTAAGTATATTTTTTGAAGGCTCACCAACAAACAAAGGAGAGTGAATAGTGAATAGTGAGGTGAATAGTGAGGGTCTCAGAAAGATGTCATTGAATAATGGTTGTGGCAGTAGGGGTGTTTGACCTGGAAAAGACAAGGCTAACGGGAGGAGGAGTGGGGGCTGTGATGTATCACGTCTCTGAGAGCCTGGGATACAGAGGAAGGAGGAAATCTGCAGAATGGTCGCCAATTAGATTAGGGGTTTACACAAGGAGTAACTGTCTACCTCTTAGAACTGCTTGACAGGGCGGCGTTATACTTTAGTGAGCTTCCTACCAGAGACATCTTCAACCAGAGACTGGAAGGGGTCACCTGTTAGTTTTGCTGTACAGGGATGACTGGATTGGGTTAGAGACTGGCTCAAAAGATGGTGAAGATCCTTCTAAACTTGATTCAAAGAAGCAAAGTCCACTTTCCTAAGGTCTTCTGTCATATTAAGTCTTACAAACTTAAATTTCAAACAAATTATCTTAAGGGTTCAAGAATCATGACTAAACCATGTAACCCAATCCAAATCTAGTGGGGAAAAAAGTAGAAAAAGGTCTCATGGGCTACCTCTCAAATATGAGCATTCTAATGACTAAAAGGAGTCCCTGGGTGGTGTAGGCAGTTAATAGGATTGGATGCTAACTGAGAGGTTGGAGGTGCCAGTCCACCCAGAGGCGGGTGCCACAGAAGAAAGGTCTGGTGATCTGCTTAAAAAAAAAAATCAGCCGTTGAAAACTCTATGGAACACAGTTCGACTTTGACACACATGGGGTCACCACCCACAGGGTTGCCATGAGGCAAATTCGATTCAATGGCAGCTGGTGGTAAATGACTGGAAAGCGCTTCTAATTTTCTCTCTGACATAGTCACTGGGCTTAGGTCTAAGACTACATGAAGCCGAGTGCCCTGTGAACACAGGCATTTAAATTTTTACGGGGCAAAAGTAGTCTTGAATATTCTCTTTTCTCATGCATGGGCTCACTGGAGAGAGATGCTCCGCGGTCCCATGGAATAAAGGTAAGGGATCGAGCCTCAGAAGCGGCAGTTCCCTTCAGTGAGGAAATGTGGACTTAAAATATTTCCAGAAGAGAAAAATTAGTTTCCTCCTCTTCTTTGTGAGCAAACATACTCTGATTATTTCAAAGCAGCCTAAAGTGTCTTTTTCTTGGAATCATGTAGAGATATTTTAACATTAATCTTAAAACAGTTTTTACTCCCATTTTTCTTCCCTTTGTGTGTATGTACTGCAAATCTATTTTAAAACAACAGATCTAGAAAAAGTACAAACATCTTTTAAAGAGAGCAAAAATAATTTCCCAAGTAAGCAAATAAAACTTCGCACTTCAAATCAGGCCTTGATTCATTAAAAATCTTAAACTTCTCATGAGAAAAATTAACATTTAAACCACTGCTGCTTGGCCAAGCACTCCACCACACAAGAATATGAAATATCTCCTCTAAAAAAGTACAAAAAGGACAAAACCACAAATGTGGAACTTCAATTAATTTAAAGCCCCAATCAGCAAAGAATAAATCCTTCGCAGATCTAATTACCAGCGCTCTCGGAAGACCCAGGCCGACCAGCCAATCTTCCCCGTGTTTGAACAGCTTGATGAACTAGGGGACTGATGGATATCAAGTCATTTTGTTTAATTTATAAATGGATTTTCCCCTAATACTTAAATTATCATCAGTACAACACAATGAAAATGGGAACATTCTGAATGCAAAGTCTATAAGAGTCCTGGAAGGAATCCCAATGAGGAATGTCACCTCTGTTCATTCCTCTATACAATTGATCTAATTAAATACTGCGGGTGGAAAGGCAGTTTAAAATGTAGCCATTTCTGTTTTCTTTTTAGCCTTAATTTATCTGTTCACATCTTTCAAGTACCTTCTGACGCTTTTTTAAAAAAAAAGAAGGCCAAGATTTCTTCAAGTCCCCGGTACTTTTACTTTCCATTCCCCGTAAGCTAATATTCAAAACCTCTAGCCATAAGTTTTACTGAATGATAAACAAATACATTATACATTTAGCCATGGTAACAATGAAAGGAAGAAAGTGTTCCAAATCTGAACCACTTCCCTCCAGTAATTTGAAAGAGAAATTAAAGGCACTAGTACCTTCTATACGTATTGTTCAAATGAAATTAGATCTCCGGATTGTACTTATTAAAACGTCTCTTTATTTTCAAATCTCTTCCTTATTTAATTACTGCAAGGGACTGAAAGCTGCATGGAATTGTTAAGTACTTCTAGACCTATTTATAATCTCTTCACACTGGCAGTTTGAGCATAATCATTTGCCAAAGGTCCTGCCCACCAGCCCACAGACTGGGACTGCAATTCCCACCTGGCTCGGGGGTCTCCGACTGAGAGGAGGATGATGCTGAGCTGGCTCCATCCTCAGCGGCGCCCTGTGAGAGGAGACCCCGCCCAGGCGGGAGCTTCATGCCCAGCTGCTCGGCCATCTCCACGTGGTCCCCAGGGTGGACATAGTCAAAGACACTGCTTCCTGTCAGCTCCACCTAGAATAGGAAGAGAGAGGGTGGGAAAGAGGTGTCACAGGCTTCTTCCAGTTTTGAAATCCAGCACCACTATGGTTCTGATTCAGCGTAACATGTGAAATCTACACCAGCCCCAGAAACAGTCCTGATTCTAAGTGTTCATCCTCAAGGATTCTTGAACTTGAGATTTTTTTTCTCACGTGCATTGTTTAGCCCAGTTTTTCTCATACATCATTTTTGTTTGCACAAAGCCGTGTGTGTGGACCAGTTGGCCTTGCGCGCCACTGTTTCATCCATGCATCATCAATTACTTTCGTGTTTGGTGTCAAGTGGATGACGGACTGAATTCTACAGTGCTCTTATTGAGAGCTCTGGGCTTTGTACAGAAACAGTCAGAGATATTAGACTAGTCTTTTCCTTAAAATACACAGATTTGCAAGATGCATTTCTATTCGTATCAGCTTATTTCTATGCAAATTTAAGTGTAAGAAGTGCTGCTTGTGAGTTTATGCAAAGACATAATGTTTTCATTAAATATTACTCATTAGCTCTGTAATCATATGGAGAATTTTCCATGCAAAAAAGGTCAGCTGGGGTCTGAAACAGCCATTTTTTTTCTGCTGGTATCAGCTTGTTTTGCCTTCAATCTAATAAAATAGATGGTACAACTCTCCTTGAGGGCTTTTTAAAAAAATATTTTGTGTACTCCTTGTGTTAGGCTGACTCTGAATATAGAGACTAGATCTCATTTATCAGAAAGCGTGAGCCTGGAATGGAAGCATCGCCCACTTTGATGCTGTCGGGCACGGCCCTCATCTGGGCTGAGGACTGTCTACCAGAATTTGATGGTAAGGCCTGGCCTTTGCTCCATCCTCTTCTGATGTTATAACTCTTATCTCCATTCAGGAATTGCAATAATGCTTCTCAAGTTATATATTACGGTTACAGGTAGTACACCAGGGAGAGTTGTGTCAGCAACAGGACAAGAAAGTGCTCTTTCCCAGGTCACTAATGGATTTCCTGGTCCTTGGGAGTTTAATGGCCTGAGGCCAGCTATGATAGGCCACAGATCGGCTGACAAGTTTCTTGGGGGATGTATACTTAGAAATCCTTCTTCCCTCATGTCCCTTTCCTGTGTAATTCCCAACATCCCTCCAAATGCCACCTGAGTGTCCATATTCTTCTTGTTGCCAGGGAGGCATTCTGGCAGTGGGTGAATTATCACAGAGCATGTTAATACCCAGAGTAATTATTAGCCCCAGAATGCCAACTCCTGGTAAAATTATCACATCCACTCCCAGTCTCCATTTGATTAAAATCTTAACAGGTTACATATCTTCAAATTCGATCAATTAGCAAAGGTACAGCCAGAAAAATGGAAGGCTAAATTCAGTTTGGTTAATAGCTCTTCCTGAAAAGAGCTTGCATAACTTTTACTGAAAATGAGGCACTTTCTCTTTGCTGTTAAATTACACTCTCCTACTGTATTACCCGACTACTGACTATATCATTTTACAATAACTATTTCCTCCATTTGGTATTGTTACAGAGCATAAATCAGGATTCATAAGTGATCAGTTCCTATCCTCTGGGAGGGAGGGATTACATGTAAATAATCCCTTTAATGTGCGCCTTGCCTCTAAGCATTTCACACAGCAATAAATGGGTAAACTGACTTTGAGCAATTAAGAAATTAAATGAAACTAATAAAATGTGTGTTTTAATATTTCTCGATGGTTATTTTGTTTGGGGATTAGTGAATATGAGGAAGTCATTCTCATTTTGCATGGAGTCCAACTGCAGCACTGTAATAAAATGACTTTTCCCAAACTCTTAATTTTTATTTAATACTGCAATGTGCCTTTTGGCACAAGCCACAGATTGTGATAAGATGGCAACACAGTGGGAGACACAATAGAGTTTTTAGGGGTGCTGGCTATTGCATATTCATGTGAGCCAGATTTACAGAAAAAGGAGTAGACCAGTAGCTCCACAACCTGATTTGCTTGGATATGAAGGCATTTCCTTCCCATACAATAATGTCTTAGGTACCAATACTAAGTAATACTGTATTGCAGAGACAATTTCCTGAGCCCACTATGTGAGAAAATCCAGTGGGCTCAGGAAATTTTCTATCGAGAGAACTCAAAGCCTGATACTGGAAAGAGAGGTTGTCATAAAGTTAAGTTTGTGAACTCTTCCTAGAAAAAGTGCTACATACTTCATTGCTGAATATTACTATGGTCACATTCAAAGTACTCCTTTGGGAAGCTATGCGCCAATGCCAGTGCCTAGTCCACCCTTCAAAACAATTTTGGAATTCTTTTTCTGGAATGTCTGTCAGAGCTGTTGTATTACCCTTGATGTCCTGAATGTCACCAAAACGTCTTTCTTTCAATATTTCCTTTATCTTTGAGTAAAGAAAAAAAGTCATGGGGAGCAGGTCAAGTGAGTAGGAAGGGTGTTCTAATACAGTTATTTGTTAACTGGATAAAAACTCCTTCACAGACAACTATACAATGAAGTTCATGAACTTGCCACCATGCCACTGCACAATGGCCATTCCAGAAAGAGTTCCAAGAAGAGCAATGATGAAAGCAATACTTCCTTTACCTGCCTCATTGCCTACTTTTGAAAATCCTGTAAGATCAAGTATAGGAAATCACTTTGTATGAAATACCTACAGCCACTGAATCGATTCCAATTCATGGTGACTCTATAGGTCAGAGTGGAACTGCCCCATGGTTTCCAAGGAGTACGTGGCAGATTTGAACTGCCCACCTTTTGGTTAGCAGACATAGCACTTAAATCATTACGTGACCAGGGCTTCCTGTATGAAATAAACATCACCCAATGTCTGCTGCTGTTGTTGTTGCTATGTGGTGGGAAAACAAGGAAGACATGCAGAAATGTATATTCCTGTGAACCTTCCGTGAGGGGTGCTAAGGGTTTTCTGTGGTCACTGTGGGACCCTGCTTGAATCAGCAGGAAGACAGACGCATGCTTTCAGCCTCAACTGCAACAGCACAAGAGTAGTAGCGTCCACCTACTTAAGTGCCAGGTCCTTTCCACATTTTATTTTGATTCTTAAGAGAAACTTTAGAGTAGGTAAATGATTACCTACCCTTTAGAGAAAAAGAAAACTGAACAATGAAAAGGGTAAGTGGTAGAGATAAGATGTGGTGCAAAGTCTGCTTGTCTCAACCTATGATCTTTCAGGTAGTGTACTGGCAGCCAGAGATGCTGAGCTGGGACCTCTGAGTTCCCCTTTCTTCCAATTCTGCCTTTTTCCAGGGAGGAGCACTCAGTGCCACACGAAGGGAAGGTGCTGACAGCAGGAAGCCTGTTAAGCCCCAGGGTGGAGTATAATTTGCCATTGGACTCTTGGGCCTAAAGAAGACACTAAATTCTACATATGAGTATCTGTGGAGCTTGAGTCATCATCTTCATCTTCACATGGTACATTTATCTCATACCTGCCACATTTATCATGCTGTTTTTCTAGCTTCAGATTTAATAGAGCCAAGTGAAGACTGTAAAAACAATCTACTGATACCCTCGTATGCAATAGGTAAAAACTCTCAAATTCTAGAAGTTAAAATGCTTGTTGACGTTTACCAGCTGTTTTGTGGTTGAACCAAAACTGTAAGCCCAATTGGTTAACTCTTGGTTTTTTGCTTTTCCCACTGAAGCCTTGTCTTTTTTTTTTTTTTCCTGAAGCTGACTAGGTAAGACAGAGACTAGAACTCATATTTTCTGCCACTAAATCCTATGTCTCAAAATAGATGACAGAGAGTAAGACTAGGAATATTTTACTTGATAAGTAGACATTACTTCAGCTTAGCTTCAAGTAGGAAAAATAGAGCTCCAATCCAATATTACTGTAGTTAAGGTGATACCTTCAACACCCAGTTATCATCTCTTCTAAAAATTATGCCTACTTAGAACCAGAACTACCATCTGGTACATAGTAGGTGTATCGTAAATGTTTGGTGAATGAGTAAATCAAGAGTTTTTAGGCTTGAAAAGAACTGTTTTATGCTTGGCTCTGACAAGTTTAGGTTCTTTTATATTATTTATACCAGTATTGTTAAAGCACTATTTGTTCTGCATAATGAGTTACAATGTGCTGTTAGGTGCTGTTGAGTCGATTCTAACTCATAGCAATCCTATGAACAATGGAACAAAATACTTCCCGGTCTTGTGTCATGTTCACAATTGTTTTTATGCTTAAGCCCATTGTTGCGGCCACTGTGTCAATCCATCCTGTCAAGTGTCTTCCTCTTTTTCACTGACCCTCCACTCTACCAAGCATGATGTCCTTCTCCAGGGACTGATCCTTCCTGACAACATGTCCAAAGTATGTGAGATGCAGTGTTGCCATCTTTGCTTCCAAGGAGCACTCTGGTTGTACTTTTTCCAGAACAGATCTGTTTGTTCTCTTGGCGGTTCATGGTATATTCAACATTCTCCAAAATCACGATCCAAAGGCATCAATTCTTCTTCTGTCTTCTTTGTTCATTGTCCAGCTTTCACATGCAGATGATGCAATTGAAAATGCCATGGCTTGAGTCAGGCACATTCAAGGTATGATATCTTTACTTTTGAATACTTTAAAGAGGTCCTTGGCAGCAGATTTTCCCAGTGCAATGTGTCTTCTGATTTCTTGACTGCTGCGTCCATGGGCATTGACTATGGACACAAGTAAAATGAAATCTTTGACAACCTCAATCTTTTCTCCATTTATGACAATGTGGTTTACTGGTCCGGCTGTGAAGATTTTTGTTTTCCTAATGTTGAGATGTAATCTATACTGAAGGATGTAGTCCTTGATCTTCATCTGTATGTATCTTGAATCTTTTTCATTTCCAGCAAGCAAGGTGGTGTCATCTGTGTAAACATAGGCTGTTAATGAGTCTTCCTCCAACCCTGATGCCTTGCTCTGCTTCACATAATCCAGCTTCTCAGATTATTTGCTCGGCATACAGATTAAAAAGGTATGGTAAACTGATACATGATATAGCCCTGATGCACAGCTTTCCTGACTTATTACCATGCAGTATCCCTATTCTGCTTGCATGACTACCTCTTGATCCATACACAGATTCTTTAAGAGCACAATCAGGTGTTCTGGAATTCCCATTCTCTGCAATGTTAGCCATAATTTATTTTGATCCACACTGTCAAAAGCTTTTGCATAGTCAATGAAACACAAGTAAACATCTTTCTGGTATTCTTTACTTTCAGCCAAGATCCATCCAACATCAGTGATGATATCCCTGGTTCCATGTCCTCTTCTGAATTTAGCTTGAATTTCTGGCAGTTCCTTGTCAATGTACCGTTGCAGTCCATTTTGAATGATCTTGAGCAAAATTTTACTTGCGTGTGCTATCAATGATATTGCTTGGTAATTTACACATTGAGTTGGGTCACCTTCCTTTGGATTGGGCATAAATATGGACCTCTTCCAGTCAGTTGGCCAGGTAGCTGTCCTCCAAATTTCTTGGCATAGATGAGTGAGCACTTCCAGTGCTGCATCTATTTGTTGAAATATCTCAGTTGATATTTCATCAATTCCTTTGACTAGCTCTTTCTAGTATAATGATTCTGTATTTCTTCCATCTTCTTCTGATGCTCCCTGAATTTTTTTTAACAGTTTCCCTGTAGAATTCTTCACCACTGCAACTTGAAGCTTGAATTTTTGTCTTCAGTTCTTTCAGCTTGAGAAATGCACAATGTCTTCTTCCCTTCTGGTTTTCCATTTCCAGCTTTTTCACATGTCATTATAATACTTTCTTCTGTCTTCTCTAGCTGCTCTTTGAAATCTTCCATTTAGGTCTTTTATTTCACCATTCCTTCCTTTTGCTTTAGCTGCTCAATGTTTGAGAGCAAGTTTCTGAGTCTCTCCTGACATGCAATTTGGTCTTTTTTTCTTTCCTGTCTTTTTAAGGATCCAACTCGACGGCACTTGGCTTTTTGGCTGTCTTTTTAATGATCTCTTGCTCCCTTCACAGATGATGTCTTTGATGTCGTTCCACAATTCGTTTGGTCTTTGGTCAGTGATCAACACATCAAATCTGTTCTTGAGATGGGCTATAAACTCAGGAGGGATATACTCAAGGTCATACTTCGGCTATCATGGACTTGTTCTAATTTTCTTCAGTTTCAATTTGAATTTGCATATGAGCAATCGATCTGTGCCACAGTCAGCACTTGGTCTTGTTCTGACTGCTGATATGGAATTTTTCCATCGTCTTTTTCCACAGATGTAGTCAATTTGGTTCCTGTGTATTCCCTCTGGCAAGGTCCATGTGCACAGTCACCATTTGCAATGAAAAAGTTGTTGGCCTTGTAAAATTCTATCATGTGATCTCTGACATTATTTTTATCACCAAGGCCGATCCTTCTTCTTTGTTTCCAACTTTTGCATTCCAATCACCAGTAATTATCAATGCATCTTGATTGCATGTTCAATCAACTTCAGACTGCAGAAGCTGGTAAAAATCTTCAACCTCTTCATCTTTGGCCTTAGTGGTTGGTGTGTAAATTTGAATAATAGTCATATTTACTGGCCTTCCTTGTATGTGTATGGATATTATTGTATCACTGACTGATCTGTACTTCAGGACAGATCTTGAAATGTTCTTTTTGATGATGAATGCAACACCATTCCTCTTTAAGTTTTCATTCCAAGCATAGTAGACCATATGATTGTTGGATTCAAAATGGCCCAAACTGGTCCATTTCAGCTCACTAATGCTTAGGATGTTAATGTTTATGCGTTTCATTTCACTTTTGACAATTTCAAATTTTCCTAAATTCATACTTTGTACATTTCATATCCTGATTATTAATGGATACTTGCAGCTGTTTCTTCTCATTTTGAGTCGCACCATGAACAAAGACCACGGAGGCCTTACTCCATGTCATTAAGGTCAATTCTGAGGAGGCAGCTCTTCCCGAGTTGTTTTCTGAGCACTTTCCAATGGGGGTGGCTCATTTCCGGCACCATGTCTGACTATGTCTCACTGCTATTCATAAGGTTTTCCCTGGTTAATTCCTTTCAGAAGTAGACTGCCGGGTCCATAGCTTCTCTAATCACAGCAACAAGCAAGCCTTCTCTGACAACTGAAGTGACAATGTAGCACCACAATATTTTCATTCCTAATGAGTACTTGCCCTGTACATTGAGTTCTATGCTTCCTTTTATAGACTCCAATTGAATTTGAAGGAGAATTGAGTGTGTATACATAACATGTATACTACAAAAAAGTTGCTATTGAGTCACCTCAAGCTTATGGTGACCCATGTATGTACATACTGGAAAGGGCAGGTTTCTAGGAATTCTTTACAAGAACAGTGCTACCTTTCATAACAGGTGATTTCCCAGTCTTTGGTACAACAGTATTTAGCTAGATAATTTCCAACTTCTTTCATTATCTGTAGTCCTCACTATCTAAATAGTAACATACCAAAAAACAAACAAACAAAAAAACCCATTGTTGTTGAGTCCATTCTAACCACTCATGACCTTATCAGACAGAGTAGAACTGCCCCGTAGGGTTTCCAATCCTGTAATCTTTACAGAAACAGACTGCCACATTTTTCTTCTGAACAGTGGTTTGTGAGTTCAAATTGCCAACCTTTTGGTTAGCAGCCACATGCTTAACGATTGAGCCATGAGGGCTCTTTGTGAATTGTAATATAACTGTGCAAAAATAACTTTTACTGGAATTCACAAACAACAGAAGTTTAGGGAAATTTCATCTTATGTTGCCTATTGATTCTATGGAAATTGTGGTGATATAGTTAGTGGTTAAGTGCTATGGCTGCTAACCTAAACGTTAGCAGTTCAAATCCACCAGGCACTCCTTGGAAACTTCAGGACAGTTCTTCTCTGTCCTGCAGGGTCACTATGTGTTGGAATCAATTTGATGACAACGGGTTTATTAGTCCATGGAAACCGTGGTGGTGTAGTAGTTCAGAATTAGGCTGCTAACCAGAAGGGCTATAGTTTGAATCTACCAGGCACATATTGGAAACTCTATGGGGCAGTTGTACTCTGTGCCCTACAGCGTTTCTGTGAGTTGGAATCAACTTGATGGCAGTGGGTAGGTAGAGGAATACTGATTCCATCTTCAGTCCATAATTATGATCTGGGTAACAAGAAACTGTAGCTTTTTACCTTCATAATGTATCCTGAATAATGCAAAATGCATCTTAAGGCATGTGTGAGAAGCTCTTCATTCTTTGTAGTAGACTTCATTACATGGTGGTAGAAAATTATGTTCTGTTTTTAAAACCCAAGAAATAGACCTGTGGGATGCTGATGTGTTTCTCTACCACAAGAAGGAAATATAAGCATGACTGGGTCCAGCCTCGCCCACTGGGTCCAACTGAATGACTCTAAAGGAGAAATCACTCTCTTACATTGCTTAGTGTACTAGAAATGCACTAGGCAGGGCTGGCAGATAGGCAATGGCTAATAAACAAAAACCAACTACATCCAGAAAGAGCATTTTATTTAAACTCTGTTTCTCTCTAACTTTCCCCATCCAATGTTACACAGATTTTTCCAGGACAAATGTTGTCACTAATTCCACTAATACAGTCAAGCTAAAAACCACACACACAAAAACCAAAATCAAACACACTGCTGTTGAGTCAGTTCTGACTCATAGTGATCCTATAGGACAGAAGAGAGGACTGCCAATGAGCAGCTGGTGGATTCTAACTGCCAATTTTTTGGTTAGCAGCCATAGCTTGTAACCACTGTGCAAAATAACACACAGCCATCTGCAAATTTATTTCACAGTCTGTTGGCTTGCATGTAATTTGCAAACTAGACACAGTTGATTTGGTAACTCTGAAGTTTCCTGGGAAAAAAATGTAAATATATTATACAGTGGTTTGAGTTGACTTTTCCATGTCAGGTCACTGTACCCTGCTGGTAGATAGGATAGGGGACTAATTTGTCTTTTCATACATCAAGCAAGCATGTCAATAGCCTTTGCTTGGCCCCCTGGTGTGAGCAATACTTTTTAACTACAGTGAGGCACTAACAGTAGGACTCATTGAATTCAGTGCTCCTTTGATTGAAAGTGTTTGGTACAAATGAGGTCACAGGCAGTGATGTTATAAGCCATCTCCATATTGGAATGACTTGAGAGGTATACTTATAAAGAGAGATCATAAAGCCAATTTTAAACATATGTCTCCCTTTAAAAATATTTTAGTTTCAGGAATAAGACCAAGTTCAATTTTATCACATAAAAGTGATCACCTAAATTCTAAATTTAAGATAGTATTTCCTAAACCTTTTGTAAGATGTTGGACTTTAAAATTTCTTGAGGATACCTTGATCATGCTGAAGACTGGAAGTGATCTTTGTGAAGCCCTTCCTTAGAGGCAGGTGCTCTTCTGGACAGGCCTTGGCCCCACTGGAAATGAGAGCAATATATGGATAGGAAGCCCCTGTCTGAGACAGAATTATGCTGGTGGCAGGTGGCAGGAAATCTAACTCCCAGGTTAGGCTTTTAGATTTACCATGAGACCCTGACGTCCTGGTTAGACAATTTTGACCCAGGATAAGACTGAAATTCTATTTCACTATGGCAGGTTAGGATTTGTATTTTTTTTTGTGGGTCACATTTATATTATTGAAGGATAATAAAGTGATAAAAGAATAAAATATAATAAGATGTGATAGCCTGATTAGCATAGGTATTCTTTGGATTTAGTAGTATCTTAATGCCATCTTCATAACTTCCTACGTATTGCAGAACGCCATGAATATTTATGAAGTGTTTTGACAGAAACTTGATGTTCTTTACTGCTCTGTCTCATTCTATGTATTTGCTGACTTATCTGAAGAAAAAACACATAAAAGCACTGGGTCTGTTACAGAAATACATGTATAAATTAGTAGAACAAGAAAAAAGAAAGGTTCTGTATCAGAATGATGAGGTAGCGTGAAAAATCCTTTCAATGTCATCAAATAAGGAAGCGAATCTACTCTCTTCTTATAGATATGTTAACACAGCCTTCCCTTAGAAGGATTTGAGCTAAAAGATACTACATCGTGTGTTTATTTTTCATCTGAAATAAACATTTCTATTCCTGTGGGAATCAGAGAGGCAAGGTACTTCTTTTGCTTTTGTTTTTTTACATACTTTTCCATAACCTCTGGAGTGCCTGACTTGAGACTTTACAAATAACAACATCCAAACAGAATGTCACATAACCAGTCCTGAACTTTGATTAGGAAGTGCCAGGAGATAATTCCAGTGGATTTCTTAGTTCTCAGAGAGGAAAAGGCAGGCTATAGAAAAAAATGGAAAGAAAGAGAAAATAAAGCACTAATTGTAGACACTGATTCAGACTTGGGCATAGAATTTGGAACAGTATGTCTGCCTTTATGGCTAAATAGTTGTGCTGATCAAACAATAATCAGTACTGACTGCCAAATATTCAAGTGTTAGACTGATCATACAGACTCCTACTAGCTCTGAATAAGTTTAAATATTCTTAAAAATATATCTAAAAGATATATTTTAGATATATGTAAAAGTATATCTAAAATATATATCTTAAATATTCTTAAAAACAACCCTAAAAGGTACTGATGTCAATCTCCCTTCTCTGAAGATCAAATAGTAAGGTGTTACCCGAATAGCTTTCTTCGCTATCTTGGTGATGGGGAAACCAGTCAACATAAAATCCTTGATATTGGCATAGTTAATCCATTATCCTCCAATTTTACATGGTTCAATATTTGTCATTTAAATCTGGATACCCATTGTGATGTCCTTTATGCATTGCCAGACTTGGCTATCGATATATCTCAATTTTTGTTTAATTGTTTTTGATTCCCAGAGAATTCTGTCCTCTTCCTCTTGGTCACATGAACAAGAAAAAGGAGAAAATGCTTGTAAGACTGAAATTTCATTCTTTTCCTGATTCTCAGTAGCCCTTCTATTTTAAAGAAAGGTTGCTGGACAAAGATAAAGATCACGTATCAGCTGGAGTCATTTGTGTTTGGAAAGTCACACAGAGTGGCTTTGTTTTATTCTACTCATAGTGAAGCAACATTGTTTATGTGACTCAGACTTTGGATGTGCTTAATGCACACAAGGAATATTAACAATGCATACAAGTAATACTAATGAATAATAAAATATAGATTATAAAAGGAATCATTCTTGATTTTTAAAAACAGACTAAATGATGATGAGCGACTACCAGCATCAGCCCTTGCCAGGGGCTAACACACAATGATTAGGTGATACAGTTGAGAAAAAGAATAGCCAAACTAGAAATGCTTAACAAAGATAACTGGGTTCTACACCTCAAGAAATCTTTACGTGTAAAAGAGCAAAACAAAATGAAGATTTCATTTAATCAGCATCTTGGTTTCTTAGGTTGGATTTTTACATCAATGCTACAGCTGCTATGTTCAAAACAACTGGTTTCTCTTCTCCATGTTACTGTGAAAAAGTAAAACACCAAATCCACTGCCATTGAGCTGATTCCAAAGCATGGTGACCCTGCACAACCAAGTAGAACCACCCCATCAGGTTTCCAAGGAGCACGTGGTGGATTCAAACGGCTGACTTTTTGGTTAGCAGAGGTAGCAGTTAATCACTGCATCACCAGGGTTTCTGTTACTGTGGGAGCTCTTGAAACAAACCTGATGCTAAAAACAAAATAAAAACCATGAAGTGGTATTAAAATACTTTAGCCAGTGTAGAAAGTGAGTCATTAGCCCATGCCAAGAAATTACTATGGGGGCTAATAACTCACTCCAATCAGGAGAACAAAGACAAAATTCCCTGTCCTGGCATCAGTTGCAGACCACTGTGGAACTTCCCTTTTGATTCGGTTAAGCACAGCTAGGGAAGCAAGTCAATAGCCCGAGCACACTCTAGGTGCTGTTTGAAAGGAATAAGTTGAATTCATAACTGTTTAATGACAGACTGTGAGTTAGTCTTGTTAGAATAGGGAATGTAAACAGAACTGGCAAGTAGAGAAAATGGGTCAAAAGAAATGAGGCAATCTAGAGGCTAAAAGCAGAGCTGTGTTTCTTAAGACATTTGGGGGAGGGGGAGAATGAGGTGTGATAGCAGGAGGCTGGGGAGAAAATCCTTCTGAGAGTCTGATCTATTCTCTGCTGTGTCTCGCTGGAAACATGCTCTAATCACATACACATAATTTGGCATTTTATTTCGGAGGCTTCAGGCACCTATGAATATAGGTGCAGTTTACCTGTGAATACCCTTTAGCACAGTACTGTCCAATACAGGAGCCATGATCTACAAGAGACTACTGACCACTGGAACTGAGGCTATAAATTGGAACATACTATAAAATACACACCAGATTTTGAAGATTTGGGACACAAATGAAAAGAAGGGTAAATGACCTTTTTAGAATTTTCATATTGATTAGATGTTAAAATATTTTAGCTATGTAGGATTACATAAACTTTGTAGTCAAAATTCACCCCAGTTGTTTCTTTTTTGTTTTTTCAAATGTGGTTACTAGAAAATTTAAAATTATGTATGTGGTTTGCCATATATTTTCTACTGGACAATGTTGCTTCAGGATATCTCCCTGGGGCAGGACACAAAACAGTAGCACAATGTGAAGACCGTATTAGAGTGAGTAAGTATGAGAGAATAAAACATGACAGGAACAGGGGAATGTCTTTAGAATAAAAAGACTACACAGATTTAGTCAAACAGTCAATCAAATATTTATTATTTGCTCTCTGTAATTTGGGATTATGGGACTAAAGTGAAACAGTAAACTTGAGCACCTACCCTCAACAAGGAGTTTATAGTTCACTTTGGAGACATGGGATAAAGGAAGTAAATGATATGATAAAAATATATGATACCACAACGTAGTATTCGATGAACTTGCTATATGAGTTTTATGGATTAGTTCTCAGGTTCCTTTGGGGATTTACTTAAAATACAGAGTCAGGAGTTCCCAGAAATTCAGAGACTAGGGCCTGAGATTCTGCAGTTTTAACATGCTCTTAATGAGGCTACTACTAGTCTGTGATGCCTACTTTAACTAGCACTGGTGTGGATGACTCCAGAGGAAGTTGTGTCCCAGTGTGGGTCTAAGACAAGAACTCTCACGCTGATACCACACAGAAAAGGACCAGAAAGGACAAGTGGCTTTGCTGAGAAAACAGGAGTGGTAGAACACACAATGAGGGTCTAACTACACTGGTAAGGGTAATTGGTGTACTAAGTTACTCTGGGTAACCCTAGGACATCGGGGGGAAACATAAGGCTCAGCAAATACTTGGTGATTGATTTTTGGCCCTAAGCATTCATTAACTTCTGTTTCTTCCCCCTCTTCTAAAGTACGGAAAAACAGCTTCGATTAATCATTTGTGAGAAATGTCTTATTTTTCTTCTCAATTCTGTGCCTCAAAGACAATTGCCTTATGGAAGCATAGGATGAAATAATTACCACACTTTGAACTAACTCTTTGTCCCAAATATTTAAGCCTTGGATCCCAAATCTCAATTGTTTATGTATCTGACATACTCAAATGGATTCAGTTTATGATTCATGGTACTTTCGCAGCCATCGGTGAGCCCGAAACCTATGTACCTTCATTTGCTGGTCCACGTTGTGGTTTTTAATCTAGCTCCTTCCTTCGCCAAAGATACTTACTTTAGTAGATTTATTGTCTTCTCCTTGGCCATGATTAGCATCACCCAACTGCTCTTCTCAGAACCGGCAGAAAAAACTCAAGAAGAGTAGCTGCCTAATGCCATTTTGACTAAGCAATCATAAAGCCTCGAGGTGTGTGATCTGCTCTTCCCATCATCAAATACCTTGGGTACCCCTGCTTTTCCTTGTCTTCCAGAGATGACTGTACGGCAGAGTAACTGGAAAACTCTTTGAAAACTTTGTTCCAGGTTCGAAATCAACATTTGGTTTCATAAGAGAAGCAAGTAGTGGTACACAGGAAATCAGCCATGCAAATTGCTTGTAGTGTGGTGCCTTATTGATATTAGCCGAGTCTACCTGTTCATTCAACAAGTTTTACATGTAGTTCTCAAAGCCTTCAAGTTTTATCATATTCCATCAGTTTTGCTTTAAAAGCAACAGAAGAGCAAAAAATACACTGGTTGAGAAAGGTTGCGGTGGGTAGGAAGAGAAGGGTGAAAACTTATCCAAAGTAAAATTGGATTAAGAGTCAATCAAAATCCAACTGTGAATTTATCATTTCAATGAATTTCAATGAATGGTTTAAAATCTGTTTGAAATCTATTTGAAAATGAATACGTAATAATATAGACATATCTCCTTTTCAAAGCCAGTATTGTCAGATGTATTCTGAGCATTATAATTCATGAACAGAGTAGATGACTGTTTGAAAAGTATTAAAATGAGCTGACTTTTCAATACAAGTGTCTTCACAATAAGTTTTTCTATTCCGGGCAATTCAGAAATGTAGACAATTGTGCTAGAAAAATAATATGTATTGTAATATTCATTGTACAGTAGTAGTGTAGTAAGTGGCAATTCTGGACATTACAAGAGACACAAGGATTATTTTCTGTGATTGCACAGAGAATACTTGGATTTCTTGTGAAGCTTTTGCATTGGAAATGAGATTCATCAGTCTGAACGGGGCAGGGTTGGAGCCCTTAGCAACATGCTTATTTTGTAGAAGGTCACTCAATAATAACTTCCTCTGCCCTCCAAGCTTATTAAGACTGAGTGGCATATATTAATGAAAACACCTGATTCTCCAACCATAAAACCCAGACAAAGACTTTATTTTAATATTAAGGAAGGAACCCTTAATTAGCAGGGTTTCAAAAATGTCAGCTTCTTCTATTAGCTGTTCTGGTCCATCAAAGCCATAATCCCCACTGTCAAATTTCATCACATGATAGACAGTTTGCCTGCTGTCTTCTTTTTTTTCCCCCTTTTTACTGATCATACTGACTGAAGCTTTAATTTTTTTTTTCTTAGTTTGCCATCACATTTAACAACTCATTGTGCATTTGCCTGTTACACCCTTGCTTTTACTGCTTTCAAAGAGTCTTAGCACATGTCAGCTAAAAAAGGTGGTGGGGGCACTCTGCAGAAACACAAGCATTACATGCTGATACATATGCATTCTCAGACATGTAATTAAGGACTCCTGGAAGACCTGGGCTTGCTCGTATTGATTGCCTTCCTGAGTATGTAAATGTACTACCCTGTAAATAGACAAATGAAACAGTCTTGTAGATGATTTTCCATTTTTGATGTGTCAAGGAGAAGGGGGTAAATTTGGAGGAAGTACCCAGGATCTTTTAAGACAGACATTCATCACTACTAACCATCCCCATACCTGCCTACTGCAAAGAATTCACTAGAGCAGCTGTGTCTGATGACATCCCGGCGGACAGCACAAATACATAGCTCTTAAGCTGTTTGTGTTTTAATCTGATTCAAAACATTTACTGTTAACCAAACTCTTTTGAAAATGGAAAGTTTCATGCCACCCGTACCAAGAGGAATACACAAACACACCAGAAAATAAAGACAAGGATGGCTCAAGGATACCAGGGGTAACTTTTGTCGAGATTCAACTGCAGGTCTTCTTCATCCATAAGAGGATGTTAGAGACGACAGGCAACAGTTTAAATGTTTAGAAGTGAGTTATGAGATACAAAAGCTGGAGAATGAAGTGATGGAGATGGTTTGGCCCTGGCAGATACAGGTTCTAGAAACTGTGAAGCTCACACCCATTCTTACTAATGAGGATCAGAAAACATAATCCTGTTTTCTTAGCTTGTTCATTTGGTAGTGCTGAAACAGTGGGCAAACTTCACCCACTTATATCAGCACCACACATTTATTTCTTCCCTTTCAATTTTCCCATTTGTTTTCCTTAGTCTTCGGGCCAGAAAGTTTATCCCTCTTTGTACTTATTTTTTCCATGTAGAATGAATGAACTCACTGAGCTAAGAGGGAACCAATTGATCTCTGGTCCCCATGCAAAATACTCAGGGATTTACCCTTTAGTAAAATCCGTTTGGTCCTATCAGCCATTCCTTTGGTTTTCTCAGCATCTATCACCTCTACAGCCTTACATAAATAAACAAAACAGGAAAACTTCAATTTCTAGTTGCTACTGAGTCATTATGACTCTAACGCTCTTTTTTCTTTCTTTTTTTTCCTTAGATGAAATAGAGATTGCCAAAAGTCTGTTTCCCAGTAACCTATTAGTTGAATTTGCAGCCAGCAGTTCCATTTTATCTAATGGCTTTGGGTGACTGGCCACAATTACTATTAAGTCTTTTTTTCATTTTAATTGCATCATTTAGAAATGAAGCCCCATATATGTCACTGATGAGTTTCTGCCTTTTCTGCTGAAGATTTAAAAAGATACCTCCTAGGACAGACTAGAAAGACAAGGTACATTTCTTAGACTGAAACATTTGATTAGAAATTCTGGATAACCAGGGCCAGTTTTATGGCTAGTGCTATAGGGCAGAGGAAGCTGTGGTCCTGGAGGTTTCTCATGTTGACTTTTACATGTGCCTGGTAGAGGGAGTACTGTATATGGATATGCATGTTAGAGTCAGATTGCCTGGGATAGAAAACATTATCCCTCTTGGGCAAATTAATCTACTATTTCCTCATCTATAAAGTGTGTAAAGATAATAATGATACCTACACTATCGGTGTCAAAATTAAACGAGATAATGCATGCAAAGTGGTAAATAAAGCATTTGTCTTACAGTGAATGAGTGATCAATGTTACTGCTTACTTACTGGGCTGTTAGTTTCCTGAGATCAGAGCTATTTCATATTCAGTGGTCTGGTATGTAGTACCAAAAAAGCAAACCCACTGTTGGCAAGTCAATTCTGTGTCATAACAACCCTAGAAGACAGAGTAGAACTGCCCCCACAGAGTTTCCAAGGAGAGCCTGGTGGATTTGAACCACCAACCTTTAGGTTGTCTACAGTGGCTATTCCATATACAGTCATCAAATGAAAGAATGAGTGAGCAAATAAGTGAATGGTGCTCCAATTTGACTGTCAGTTGAGCTGATTCAGAAGAGTTTGAGGTCCTGGAATAACCAGGTAGCTTATATATTTTGCTTATCTATTCATTATACCAGAGTCCCTGGGTGGTAAAAACGGTTCATGCTTGATCACTAACTGAAAGATTAGGGGTTCAAGTCCACCCAGAGACACCTCCGATAACAGGTCTGACCATCTGCTTTTCACAAATCAACCACTGACGACCCTATGGGGCACACTTGTACTCTGACATACATGGGGTTGTCATGAGTTGGAGTCAACTGGACATTAACTGGATAATTCTTTATGTTAATAAGGCCTATGCTTGGCCCAGAGCTCTGGTGGAACAATAGGTACTCACTCAGTGACTGACCAAAAGGTTAGCAGTTCAAATCCATCAGGTGCTCCTTGGAAACACTATGGGGGTTCTACCCTGTGTTATTATAGGGTAGCTAGGAGTTGGGGTCAGCTTGACAGAGAAGGGTTTTGGTTGTTTATGCTTGGACCATCAAACCTGATCTCCTGGGTCTTAGGATCGGAACTGTGGCACAACCATTAGGAACTTAACAAAAACATTTGTTCATTCAGAACATATTAATTCGGAAGCTTACTAAAAATTATGTAAGTGGGGACTGTACTTGGGTCTCAGGTTGAGCACAAAGATACTGACTTAGATCCTTTCTGGGACTGTGAGTCTCTTGAGACTTGAAATGTATGACGTCTTTCCCCAGCCATTCCCTGACGATGCAGAGAATTTTAGGGAATCTACAGATCCTCTGAGCCTCCCTATGTGCTCCAAGTTAAGATGTCTTGGGATACTTTTGAGACCCCACTATAGCTTTCCAACCAGAGCAACTCTACATTGGTGAGCTTTATTTGCTTTTTGTCATTTACAAGGTTTACCTTGAAAAAAAAGTTTTTACTGTTAAAGGTAGTATGCATATCCAAGCCTCAGACTTCTTGTCATTCTACATAACACCTCAAGGAGTATATGGAATCAAAGTTTTGTATTTAGAAGAAGAGATCAGAAATGGAAAGACCAAGTAAGCTAAGACAGTATCTATGAATCTCTCAAGCTCACCTTCACCTTTTCTGCAATCAGGGTGAATAAGTCACTGTATCTTTTATGTCTCTCCATCTTTTGTCTTGATGCCTTGAAGAAACAATCACTGTTGGGTCCTACGATGGTGATGATAGGAATCTCTTGGTAGCATGAACAGTTGAGCACTGACTACTAACCGAGAGGTTGGCAGGTTGAGTCCACCCAGAGGATCCTCAGGAGAAAGGACTGGTGACCTGCCACTGAAAGATCACAGCCTTGAATATCCTCTGCAACCCATGGGGTTACCACAAGTCAGAATCAGCTTGATGGCAACTGATTTTATGATAATAATGGGGAGCTAATTAGAAAAAAACTGACAAACTTTTCCAAGTACATAAAAAATTCCTCTCAATTGGTATAATGTCTACTGATACCAGCACGGAAGCTTCAAACATAAAAGAAAATGTGACAGAGGCCACTTACATAAGGGAAAGAGGTGTGGCTGGCACCTCAGAGAATTGATATCTCTGATTTGTAGGACATTTGGGGAGTTGTGGGAGAGGATTTTTGGTTAGAGAAATCATCAGTTCTATTACTTCCTGTAGGTTACTTGGCATCCCTCATCCGGGATGAGGTGCTATGAACTCACCCCCAACCTCAGTGCAGAGGCGATGCTGGTAGCTGTGTATATAATATGCATAATTAATGGAGTCCTGGTGGCACAGTGGTTAAGAGCTATGGCTGCGAACCAAAAGGTCAGCAGTTTGAATCCACCAGCCTCTCCTTGGAAACCCTATAGAGCAGTTTTATTAATTATTGCTTGTATATTTGGACAATTTTATTCAAAAAATAAATCTGTGAACTCTTCCTGTCAAGAGTGGCCAGAGCAGTGTGGAGTCACCAGAACTGGGCCCAGGAGGTAGGAATGTGGAAGCGGTTGAAACATTCACTGACTCAGCCTTTCTCTCACTCCTATCTTAAAACAACTAAACATGTGCTGTAGGAAAATTTTCTCTAATCCATTTTCATCTCCTTTGCTCTCTGGAAACCTTGGTGACATAGTGCATTAAGTGCTATGTCTACTAACCAAAAGGTTGGCAGTTCAAATCTGCCAGGTACTCCTTGGAAACTATCGGGCAGTTCTACTATGACCTGTAAGGTCACTATGAGTCCTTGGAAACTATGGGGCAGTTCTACTCTGACCCATAGGGTTGCTATGAGTCAGACCTGACTTGACAGCAGTGGGTTTGGTTTTTCTTTGGTTTTGTTCTCCAGTCTTAAAAATGTCATACTTGTAGAAGGAACGGAAATGGCTTGCTGCAGGAACTTAGGGAATTTAACATTCTTCTACTTAGCTATTTCTACATGTATATTAAATGTTATTCTAGAATTCAGGATTTGTGATATCCTGGATGATGTCTTATTCATCTTTATAGTTCCCATGATACCGAGCACGGTGCTCTATAAATATTTGTTGATTTGATTAAACTGATGATTTCAGAATACTCTCTTGTAAGTTACCTCTGTCCTCCATGGAACCCTGAATTACTACCATCATGTGTCAGCCTGGAGACTTAAGATCCAGAATTTAGGAAGTCACCATGATCTCATGACTCTGTGGGTCAGAAAATCTGGATAAGCAATCAGTTCTGACTCTCATCCCAGTGCTCTTCTTTGTTGGACATAATGTTTGAATGGAGGTAGGACTGTATTTTGGATACAGAGTCAAAAGGCCAGGGTTAGAATTCCAATTTTGGGCTTTGGGACTATGAAGAGGTTAAGTGGGGACTTTACTCTTAGAGTTGCTTATAGAAGTAAATGAGACGACTGACATACTTACCACATAGTAGGCAGTTAACTATAATTGGTAGCTGTAATAAATAAAAGGTCTCTGAGCGGTGCAAATGGTTTGCGCCTGGCTGCTAACCAAAAGGTTGAGGGTTTGAATACACACAGCAACACAGCAAAAGAAAGACTTGGCAATCTGCTTCTATCAAGAGTGTGGTTGTTGTGAGTTGCTATCAAGTTGATTCTAACTCATGGTGACCCCGGGTGTGCAAGGCTGTGACTGTTTGGAAGCAGATCACCAGGCCTGTCTTCCGAGGCACCTCCGGGTGGGTTACAACCAAGAAAACCTACTCTGTAGCACACAGTCAGGGTGGCCATGAGTCAGAAATCACCTGACCACAACTCTTGTTTTGGGTGATAGCAACAATAAACAAAACTACTGTTATTATTTATTATCACCCATGGATAGGAAACCCTGGGTGGCACAGTGGTGAAGTGCTATAGATGCTAACCAAGGGGTCAGCAGTTCAAACTCACCCGGTGCTCCTTGGAAAATCTATGGGGCAGTCCTATTCTGACCTAGAGTCGCTATGAGTCGGAACTGATTCAATGGCACCTAACAACAATAACAACATTACCCATATGTATTTTTTTGCCTTGAATCAGGATTGATAAGAAAGACTAACACATGTCATAAAGATAAAATACATCATTTGCCAAACCTTGAGAAATCCCCCAAAGTGCCTAGTCTGATGTTTTCAACATACTGTAAAACACGATCCTCTTCAAATACACCTAGTCATAATAACAGTCTGATTAAAGAGTGGGAATTTGACGCTAAGCTTGTTTCTCGCCTCATTAGCACAAAAGTATAGATAAGGATAAGGGGAACTCCTGGGAATGCAGTCGCGGCAGAACCACGGAGTGAGAAGACTGGGCACTTGGGATTAGTTAGACTGAATACTCAGGAGCTGTCCCTCTAATTGACTCCTGCTCAGAGTGAAGGCATCGAGGATGGACAAGTTGTTTATAGAGAGATAGGAACTGGATACATGGTGTTTCTCAGCTCTGTGGTTTTCTAAGAGTACAGGATGAAATATGGCGACTTGTTACCTCGGGGAGACATGAGGTGGGTTAAAGAGGGGAGTTCTGTGGCCCCGTGCTTTTCAAGAAAGGCTGCTACAGGACAAAGCAAACAGCAACCATAAGCTAAATGGAAAAGGATTCTTCTGGCTTCCTGAGTAATCTGTACTCTCTTTTGGGAAACTGAGCTGATGCCCCTAGTCTTAACTGGTATTTGTACAATTTCCATCACTATCAATGCAGCTCTGTCTGTGGCCCATTTGCTCTCTCTTACTCGTTCTTTGTCGCATATTTTGGCTTGCATGTGTTCAGACAAAAATACTTGCAATGTGCTAATAGCTGTCTCCATGATACACCTTTTACTAGCTGATTAAGGTCCCACTGTGTACAAGATGTCATAAAGTCACATGCACAGGTGGATTTACCTGAGAGGAAAAAGCATTGTCCTGCTTTAGAAAGAAACAAACAAAAAGCAGAATCAACTAGCAAGTGTATAAGAGAAAAGCTATCTTTTTAAAAAAATTAAAATTTTTTTTTTTTTTAAGCCCTAGCTGATCTCAGGACACATTTGGGAAAATCCAGACACAGACCTGTGAACACTGAGATCACTATATAGGAGTTGGAGTCTAGACTCAACTTTGTGACTAACTAGCTGTGTTGACTGTGTGGAGGTTATTTATTTCATCTAGGTCTCCTTGCATAAACATTACAGCCTTGAAAACCCTATGGGACAGTTCTACTGTATCCTATAGTGTCATCACTGACTCAGCAGCAATGAGGGTTTGAGGAAAGTTCACTACATCCATGCAGAAAAAGAAGGGACAGAACGAAGAAGATGGTCTGCCTACTAGCCTCTCTGAGTTTTATAGGCCTCATCTGTACCCTGGTGGCATCGTGGTAAAGTTTGGCATCTGCTAACCAAAAAGTCAGCAGTTCAGATCTGCCAGGCGTTCCTTGAAAACTCTATGGGGCAGTTCCACTCTGACCTATAGGGTTTCTGTGAATCAGAATTGACTTGACAGTACAATGGAGGTAGCTGCATCCACCTCATGCGGTGATTTGGGGATGAAATTTGATTGTGCATGTAACATACTTCTAGCCATGTCCAGCACAGCACATGTACTTGGAGAATTCTAGTTTTCCTCCCTTCTCCCATTTCAAATTTCTTCCAACTTAGAACATGTTGGAATAATCCGGAACATGCGCTGATCGTTATTAGCATTGTTATCCAATAAGACAATCACTGCCATGGATACAACTGGCATCCATTCCTGTGAGTGACTTCACTCACAGTTGTTAGAAATGAGGGTCAGTCAAACCGACTCTCATCCTCCTGGTGCTGCTAGAAGCCCCTTATCAATCATCTGAGATATAAATATTTATTCATCAACAGTTGGCTAGTCAGCAGCATGGTGTGGTCTGCACACATTTTGCAAGCAGATGGTTTACATGTTCTAAACTTAAAAATAAAACTCACCAATAAGGACAGAGGTAACTTCCAAAGAGTTTAAATGCCCTTTTGTTATGGGGAATGTGCCTTTAGTTTGAGCTGCAAAGCCCAAATGTTTGGGAATAATAATAAAAAGCAAGAAAACATAAAACAAAAAACACATGGAAAAACTAACCATTACCTTTTTCACTATTAGAAAAGGTTATGCCATGAAAGGTCTACCTGGTGGTACAACTGGCAGAACTGAAATTTGTCTAGAATGCAAAAAAGACTGTGTTAACACAGGCAAATTCAGGGCAGCATAGCAGCATTAATACAATTTCAATTTTTCTTTGTGTCTGTAATGGTTTCCTATTATCCTGATAAGTGGGCAGTCATTTCACTTCTTTTATTGATATAGCTGTGAAAAAGAATTAGATTTCAACACTTATGTAACTGAGATTAATTGATTGATTAGATTATTAATTAAATATTCCATTAAATTTTCTTTTTTAAAAAATGTAATGGGATGGTGGAGTCCCTGAGGTTTTTTTTTTTTTTTTCTTTTTTTTCCTCCTCCCCTTTAACCCAGGGAAGAATAAACAAGGAAATGCATAACTAAACATTGTATGTTATCTGGTGAGAGATAATTAAGGAGATGCAGTATACTACCTAGAGTATTCACTACTGCTACTACTGCTGGTTGGTGGGTTCTCTTATAAACTGATTTTAATCCAGCCTCTCCACCTTCCCGTACTGAAAAAGAAGAGATTTTTGCCTTTTGTATTTGCCAGCAACCAACAGACATCAGTGAGAACACTTAGGTACCCCTGCGTGAGGCACATGCGTCTCTACCCAACAATCTGGCTGTTTTAGTTGGGAATGAAATGGTTTACCTCAAACTTTCAATCAAGCAGTGTTTCAGGGATCTGTGGAAAAATAAAAACAGCAAGTGGCCTTTCAGGTAACCCATAATTAAAAGCAATTTTGAGCTGTCTTTTCAGGGAACCTCCCCAGGGGAGGTATTTGCTACCTGTGTGACCTTCACGATTGTGAGTCCTTGGCTGTGTCACCGGCCCTGTGAACTGAATTCAAAACTAATCTCTGACAGAAAAAGAGAAACAGAATTCATGCAAATCATATTAATTCCAACATTTCCCTAGTGAGCTGGGTATAAACTACAGCCTAATTAAATATTTTTTAACGATGTGAGTAATTTTTGCCAAGGGGCGGATTCAGGGGAAAATTTAATATGAGATCACAAAAGCTGTTCCCAGCGTTGATTCTGTAAATTAATGACTATCTGCCTTATGATAAAAACATGCTGCCAAGAATGAAAATGAAGTCGGCAAAGCTTGCTCTATTTGTCTAACAACCAAATATATAGAAGGCAAAACTTTAAAGGCAATGGGAAATTTCCATTGTGCCTGTGTGATATATTCAGGATAAAGATGCACCATCCTGAGAATCCAGTAACTGGCTTTTAGGGATTGTCAGAAATGTGGAGCCATCTTTAGGGCACAGTTGTCAGGGTCCAGGGACATATTTTCAAGTAGCTCATTAGTTTAAAAATTATATGCTACTGATTTCCAGAAGAGATTCCAAGCGGCTCACACTAAGACACACACACATAAGCAACGATGTTAAGGCTGAAACAGAAGGTCAAACATATATTAAGGGCAAGTGTTCAATTACTTGGTACAAATGTTGGCAGCATTCCAGTTCCATGGATTTCTTCCTCAGACTGACCATTAAACACTTGTCCATACCCATCTTGATCCTCGGGGCAGTCCATTCTGAAAACCTGAACTGGACTGGTATCCAAGGTCACGGGGGTGAGAACTGGGAGGGAAAACAGCAAGCCAAGGGGATGATGTCAACACAGCCAACACAGCCCTGCACAGCTTATTTCACCTACATCTACAAATGGCAGTGGACAAGAGTTGGCTTGGTACACAAGGCTTTTTTGTGTCAGATTAAGTACAATTTGAGAATGGAGCTTCCTCTAGAGAACAGACTTGTTTTAAGAAGAAGGTGATATGGAAAACCAACTTGGCATATGTTACAGTAAAGCCAGGCGCGGCACCTGAAGCCAAGCCAGGGAAAAGACCCTCATCTCCCTCAGCTCGGTGAGGGCAACCTGCTTGCAATGACTTCTGTAGTTAATACCCAGGAGTTGCTGGCTGTCTCCTGTGACAGATGACTTGGGGCTCTGCTAGCCTCTGGTCACTGTGCTCGCCTTTCACAAGGGGTTTAGGAGCCAGATTTATTTAAATTTCTGTCAGTGCCCCACAATGGAGACTGAATTTACGGTCTTTCAATTACAGGGTCATGTGTGCTAACTAGTGTACCACTGCCTCATTATAATGACAAAATTAGCGAGAAAAGATGGGCATAAGTATTATGGAAAAGCTGCTTTCAAAGGTGAAAAGGTGTTGTTCCCGTAGGTTACAGCAGAGAAGAATGTAAAAGCATGCTCTTGATCAGTAAATATTCCCTTCAGAGCAAAGAGAAATCCTTGAAACTCATTACAAAATATTAGGATAGTATCTTGCATTGAACTGTGTCCCCCCAAATCCATGTTAACTTGATTAAGCAGGATTCCCAGTAGTGGGTGATTCTTCTCTATTTTGTGATATGGTATAATTATATGTTATAAATTCCAGCCTCTGCACCTGTGGTCATGGTTCCACCTGGCATTGAGTTGTCCATTATGTTAATAAGGCATGATCAGGTTATGTTAATGAGAGTGAGGATAGGATGCAACACTCTTGCTTGAGTCACATCTTTTATATTAAAAGAGGTGAGAGAGAAGCAAGCAGAGAAGAGATACCTGACAACCACCAAGAAAGAAGAGCCAGGAATGGAGCACTTCCTTTGGACCCACAGCCCGTGCTGAGACTCTTCTAGACCCAGGGGAAGATTGGTATCAAGACACATAGAGATCTCCAAGAGACACCAGGCCCACAGATGTTGAAAAGAGATAAGGAACTTCTTCAGAGTCAACAGAGAAAGCCTCCCCTTACAGCTGATGCCCTGAATTTGGACATATAGCTTCTGAAACTATGAGAGAATAGAATTCTGCTTGTTAAAGCCATCTATTTGTGGTGTGGCTGTTACAGCAGCACTAGATAACTAAGACAGAATTGGTACCAGGAGTGGGGTGCTGCTCTAACAAATACATACAATATGGAGGTGGTTTTGAAACTGTGAATGAGTAGAGGCTTGAGAAGTTTAAGTTGCTTAGTGGAAGTGTAGATCACCGTGAAGAGACTATTGGTGGAATTATGACCATCAAAGACAATTCTGGTGAGTGCTCAGAAGGATAAGAGGGGAGCTGTACCACTTGAGATGGCACAGACAATGAGAAGCAGTGGTGAAGAAATGGCAGTAGCAGAACCAGGAGACTACCTTGAGAAAACACAGGAGCCCACTCACAAAGCAAGAGAGCTGAGCACCTTTGGGCAGGAAGCTACCTAGGGGAGTGGGGTGCTGCTAGGCCCTATCAGTAGAGTTAAAGAGCTTTATACTACTTCCCTGTGTAGGACAGAAGCCAGGTAGCCCAACAGTCCTCAGGGGCCAAGGGCTAAGAGGCCAAGGAAGCAGAACTGCCATGATCTCAAAGGGTGGAACCAGCCCTTCTGGAATGTCAAAGAGTGGAGCTATGGTCTCCTAGGTTTCAGAGAGCCGGATCTTCACAAACTCAGTTTTAGGGTATGGGGCTTGTTTACATGAGTGCCAGAGGTACGAAGACAGATCTGTTAACCAAAATGAGGAAGTTAGGCTGCCATACTTAACAAGAAAAACTGAGCCTGCTAGTGTTGAGGTGGTAGAATTCTGTTGGTCTAGAAAAATGAGACCACTCAAAGCTTAGGGAACAGTAAGCCTGGAAGACTGAGCTGAAGCCCAAGCCAAAGGCCCTCTACCCAGAATCCAGAGAGCAGGACCATTGCCTAGGTGGTTTCAGAGAACAGAGGATTATTTTCAAGCCTTGAGAACTAACAGAAATGTTTCTGTTGGGTTTTGGACTTGCTTGGTGGTGTTACCTCTTCCTTCCTTCCCTGTTTCTACTGTTTGTAATGGAAATGTGTATGTTATGCCTGATCCATCATTGTACTTTGGGAGCAGATAACTTGTAGTCTAGATTTCACAGGTTCACAGATGAAAATGAATTTTGCTGCAGGATGCAATACATCTAAAGTCATACCCATATTCGATGTAGATGATTTAGAAGAAGGCGTGTTAGACGTGGAGTTGATTTAAGGCTTCTGGAATGATATAGGGTAAATGTGCTTTACATATGTCAAAGACATGAACAGAAGCCAAAGGGTGGAATGTCATGGATTAAATTGTGTTCCCCCCAGATTTATGTCAACTTGGCTAAGCCAGAATTTCCAGTATTGTGTGGTTGTCCTCTATTTTGTGATATGACGTAATTATGTTCTCTTGTAAAACTCAGCCTCTATGCCTGCAGTTATGGTGCCATTTGGGAATGAGTTTTCTGATATATTAATGAGGAATGATTATGCTATGTTAATGAGGATTAGGATGAGATATACTACCCCTGCTTGAGTCACACTTTTTATTTTATAAGCGGTGAAAGGAGAGAGAAATGGGACTTAACTACGGACAAGACAGAAGAGCCAGGAATGGAGTGCTTCACCGGGACCCTGGGGAATACTGGTGCTAAGACACATAGAGATCTCCAAGGGATGCCCGTCCCACAGATGCTGAATGGTGACAAGGGCCTTCCATGAGAGCCAACAGAGTGAAAAAGCCTTCCCCTAGCTCTGATGCCCTGAATTTGGACTTCTAGCCTCCTAAAATGTGGGAGAATAAACTTCTGTTTGCTAAAGCCACTCATTTGTGGTACTTCTGCTGTAGCAGTACTAGATGACTAAGATAGATGGTAAAATAATTTTTATGAGAACACATAAAAAGTACTCAGAGAGTACATACACTGAGATAGTCTCTTCCTATTCACATATAAAGATTGCCTTGAAAATTAAACATAAAAGTAGCATGAGCATTTTTAAAATACAACTTTTGGTGTTGAAGTGCATTTTCAAAAATCTGAGTTGATCATTAGTAAACAAGTCAAAATGAAATGAATGCAAGGAATGGGGCTAAGATGTGACTGCCTCCTGCTGGTTTTATGCCTAGGAGACTACTGTTATATGCCTTGTAATACTAAAGCTTTAGGACAGCAATTGTGAAGTGGATGTTATTAACTGACTCACTAAATATGGCTTTTTTTTTTTTTTTAACACAGTAGACATGGCATTTTAAAACTCAGGTAAAGGAAAATAAAACAATACACTGTTTTTTTAGTTATTTGTGAGTTGATTCTAACTCATGGTGATCTCATGTTTGTAAAGTAAAACTGCTTCCTAGGGTGTTTTGAGGCTGTGACCTTTCAGAAGCAGGTTCTCAGGCCTGTCTTCCTAGGCTCCTCTGCGTGGGTTGAAAGGGTCAACATTTTGGCTAGTAGTTCAGCACTTAACCATTTGTGCCATGCAGAGACTCTGCAATAATACACCAAAAAAAAAAAAAAAAAAAAGGAAAGAAAGAACACCAAACCCAGTGTCGTCAAGTCAATGCCAACCCACATCAACCCTAAAGGTCAGAGTAGAACTGCCCCCTAGTTTCCAAGGAGAGGCTGACAGATTTGAGCTGCCGACCTTTTGCTTAGCAGCTATGTCATTCTTTAACCACTACATCACCAAGAGTAGCTTAATCCCAAAGTAAAATGGAAAAGGAAACTAACACTGATTGAGAATTTATTTTTACTAGACGTCTTTGTAACAGTTTTCTCACTAATCCTCATAACAATCTTGTGAGAAACAAGTCCAGTGCCGACTCATTGTGAGCCTATAAGGCAGACTGGAACCCCATAGGTTTCTAAGACTGTTTTTTATGGAAGCGGATTGTCGTATCTTTCTCCTGTGGAGTGGCTAGTGGGTTTGAACTGCCAACCTTTTGGTCAGTGCTTCAACTATGGTGCCATCAGGCCTCTTTGACTTTATGAGAAGGGATATCAACTTACAGATGAGGTAATGGAGACTCAGAGATATGGAACAATTCTCCTAACCTTAATTTGGGAATAAGTGATTGAAAGTTGGCTCTAGACCCAGATCTGACTGCAAAAGTTATACTTGTTTCTTGACAGAATGTATATCCTAGTTCCAATAAATGAATAGAGATGGTGCTTATTTTAAGTACGTATCAGTTTTCCCATCCTAAAAAGACAGTCTTGAGGGACTTTCTTAGCATAAAACCTAACAACTTATGGAACTGGATCCAGAGAGAAAAGAATGATTGAACTTTGAGTTCATAACTATTTATTGCCCATCTAATCTCCTGTGAGCTGTGGGGGATATCAAGATGAATAAGACAGTTCTCTGTTTTCCATGAAGTGGACAGGTAGCCAACTATGGTTCAAAGCAGCCTACAGTGAGTCCAGAGCGGAGTCAAAATACAGTGCTTTGACAGGAGAAAGAAAGACGGTATTCATTGAGTGGGACTCTGAATTAGGGCTGAAAAGAGATGAAAAAAAGCATTTTGACGTGAGTTGTGGAAGATGCGATGGTTTCTGAACCAGCATGGGCCTTGTAAACAAAGAGAGGCTGTAGGCTTATCTGACTTAAAAAGCGGAAGTGACCATGTTCTTTGTCTTCCTTTCTGGCTTTTCCTCTCATTTTTAACATGGGTTTTTCCTGTTCCCTTCTGAATTCCCCTCATTCCCTTGGCTCTCTCTTCTCATTCTACATGGCTGGCAATGTTTGGGCCTAGAGCGGGCATTAGAGGAGCTGCTTAAAGGATGCTGGTTCTGGCCTGGGTACAGCTTGGGCCCAAGTCCTTTAACAGGCTTGTCATGAGGGACAGGCAGGCACTCCTGACGGAGGCATGGACTCATCTCAAGAAGCCAGCACAGAATGAAGGAAAGTGAGAAAAGATTTTCTCTCCTCTTAATTCCCACCGAAAGGAGTTGTCATCCAGTAGCAGCAGCAGGAACAGCATGAGGGGATTTTGTTTCCTCTTCAGCCTAAGTGCAGGGGCCTTGCAGAGGGCTAGGCGCAGAGGAGAGGCAGATCAGAGGTGAAAGTGACGGAGAGCGTGCACGTGGAACGGTGACAGGTCACTTGTAGCAAGTGCAGGATGGCTCTCCAAAGCTGGCGGCACACCAGAGCCCTTCTCTCATTAAAGATAATCCAGAATTATCAAGCTGAATTATTTTCAGTGATTTCTTTGAGGTGTGCTTTTCTTTTCCTCTTTTTCGCTCTCAGCTGGGGTACGGGTTTATCTCTTGCAGCAAAGGGCAAAGGCTGATTTACGTCCAGGAAATAAGCATCCCAAAACATGCTCTCTCATGCCTGGCCAGCCTCTGTAGTCTCTCTCACATCCTCTCTGTGCAGCTGTATTCTCTGTACGTAGGTCTTTGGTGTTTCCTGGTAGGGTTAACATAGCATATTCCTTACCTATAAGCAACCTCTGTTCTCTTCTAATAAGTTGTTGCTGTTAAAATCTGGAAGACTTTGCTTTACTTTGCTTGCAGTATTTTCTCAAAATGAGGTCGGAGTGTATTCAAAATGCAGAGTCACCTGGTTTCTTGAGAACAATGCATATCCCCGACTCTCCAAAGAAATAATCAGACTATCTTAAGGGATCTGCTTTTTAAACAGTCCCAGGACATTATTCTCCGTATTAAAATCCTAGAGCCATTGGCTAGTTGGCCAGAACTTTGACTCTTCAAAAATGACTTAAGTGGCTCTTCCTACCCTCTGCAGTAAAACCATCCTGCTCAAACTTGGTTTCTCTGTCCCTAGTCAGACCAGCTGGCACACCTCAGTATATGTATTATTGTCCTTGATGCTGTTTGTTTCCTTTGTTGCACTCTCTTCCACTCCTGTTTTGCTCTCCATGAGGACTATTCTGATTTGTTTTGTTTTCCATATCCCATGCCCGCTCCCCCTTTTCAGACATTTCTGTTTACCACATACTCATTAATGTTGATATGCTTTCCCTGTCTTCCTTCTATGGCTTTCCATACAATTATAATTCAGTGCAGTCCTTCTCCCTCACAAAGCCTTCCTTACACACTGCCTAAAAAAACTAAGCTTCAAAGCATTGCTGATAGAATAACCAACTTTCCATGGAGTTTAAAAAACAATCCTTTGGCCAAGATCTATAATGAAAATAACAGTGTCTGTGTGTCTATCTTGTTGCCTGAGATGGCAGTGGCATCTTTAATACATTTGCTATAGTACCATACTCTTGGCCTCCCAGACGTATTAAATCAGATTATGAATGGTTTCCAGCCCTATGCAACCCTCTATGGATTAACTGTGCTGGTTTTTCAATGTCATTTTCTCTTGAGCTGGTTCTGTTAGCTGGCAGGGTGAAAGCCTCTTTTTGAGGTGAGAACATCTGGCCAGCTGCTGTAAGCACCATGTTTCAGTTAAACAACCTCATGCATGGGTAATTGAGAACATAGGTTTGTTTTGCACAGGTGTTAATTGTCCACTACATCTCAGACAGGAGGTGCGTGCAGAAAGCTGCTCCCGGTGTTTGGGGGTGCTCCCTTGAGACAAGCAAACTGTTCTATACAACAGGTTTGAGAATGAATATACAGCCTGCAGGCCAGTGTGTGTCCCTCTGGGAAATGGCAATAAAGCAAGGGCATCTTTGGTTAGAATGACCTCCAATTTGAGTCATTACCTGCATAAGGTGCTACCCTCTCTCCCCCAGTTTTAATTTTCTGGGAACCCAGGTGATTTTAACGGGTGAGTGCCTCAACCAAGGGGCACTAAAAGACAAGGACACTCACGATAACCTGCTATTCTACTTGAATTCTGGGGGCAGCACTGTGCCACTCCGTGCTCCTCAACACCAATGAAGTGTTGACAAACTGGAGTCAATTAGGCGCAGAGGTGACAGCAACTGAGGTTTTGGAGGGTTTATGGTGATGAATTATGAGGTGATATTAGGGTGGTTTTTCAAATGACCACTAAGGAAGAAAGCAGCACACAGGACAATTAAGTTTGTGAACTCATCCCAGGAAAAGTGCTACATACCTCATCGCTGAATATCACTATGGTCACCTTCGAAGTACTCCCCGTTGGGAAGCTATGTACCTCTGCCAGCACCTAGTCTACACTTCAAAGCAATTTTGGAACTCTTTTTTCTGGAATGGCCATCAGAGCTGTCATCATACTACCCTTAGCGTCCTGAATGCCATTTAAATGTCTTCCTTTATCTTTGGGTAAAGAAAAAAGTCATTTAGGGCCAGATCAGGTGAGTTATTTGTTTACAGGCTAAAAACTTCCCCACAGACAGTTACACAATGAAGTTTGTGAACTTGCCACTGTGCACAATGGGCATTCCAGTAAAAGAGTTGCAAAATTGCTTTGAAGGTGCTGACATCAGTGCACAGCTTCCCAAGGGCAGTACTCTGAACGTAACTACAGTGATATCCACCAATGAGGTATGTAGTACTCAGAACAGTTAAACTCATCAGACCTCGTATAAACATCTTTGTGTACACAGAAGGCCATTGTGAGGACATCCCCTTCCTTTTTGAGCCTTGCTTTGCAGGAGGGCTGGATGAACTGAGATCTGTGCCAATCCAGACGACAGAAAGTCTGTGCTCTCCCAGTAAGCCAAACTGTGGCACTTAATTGCCTTAATTAGCAAGCACTAAATATATGATTCATACTCACCGGGAATTCTATCAACCGGGTCTTCCAAGATGGTTTCTATTCACTGTTTATTAGATTACCACAGGCCTACCTTTCTGAGAGTTAAATATTAAGAAACAAGTTTTCATTTAATGTTTTAAAATATTCTACAGGTTAGAAATATAAAGTGGTACATGCAGAAATCATTTCCAAAAAACTGTGCGAGTTGAAAACTTGTACACTTTTTTTGGTGTGTATATCCAGAAGTATTCTTTACAAGTCTTCAGTGGACCTAGAACCCACATGTAGCAATTTGGAATTTAATGATTTACATTCCCAGCACTCACACAGTTCCACCCACGATGTCAGCCTCGGTTTCTGTAGCTGGTAGGCAGCCCTCAGATACAGTTACCTTAGGGAGGTCTGTTTCCTAATGGGCTCTTCAAATGGGTCTTGCAGGTGGCTAGTCTCAGGCTACTCTCTTCCTTATAACCAGAGGGTAAAATAAAAGTGAGAGAGGGAAGAAAGAAAAGTGGGTAGCAGGGGAGGTGAGGACTAGGTCATCACTAAGGAAAGGTGTTTGGTGTCTACAAATTAGAGACACCACCTTTCCTTTAAAGTTGGCAGATTACTGTTTGAAGCAGTTACAGAGGAGAAGTTAGCGATGTGTTTTGTACAATAATGGGGACATTACTTGAATGAATGTATGCCTGTCGGCTTATACTTGTTCATCAGGATGTAAGAGTTCTAGAACATTTGTTCCAAGTAGATGATGGAAGGGAAAAGCAATGATGCTTCGCACTAACTCTCTATACAACCCGACTTATGATTTCGGCCCGCACTCGACCCTGAATGTTTGTGAGTCTGGCTGCCATTTAGGCTGCAACTTGGAGGCATCCTTGACATTGTGAGATAGCAACGAGGTGCTGAGTCAGAGGGTGAAAATCTGAGTAAATAGGAGTTGTCTCATGCATTTAAAATTAAACTGGTTTCCAGTGAAACAATTGGTATTAATGAGATGGTAGTTCGAGAAAGAATACAGATTTGTCATTTGTGCAGCAACAGAATGACCACCAACTAGATCTTGGCTATGTTTGTTTGTTGTAAGGACATTTTAGTAAGAAACAGAAGACAGCCCAAATGTACCAAAGAGTGGTCAAGTGGCCCTCATAACATCAAAGATACTGGTCAAAAATATGATTAAAACAAACCTTCTTACTTCCGTAACCCTGATACAGGTGTTCCTTCACCATCGAGCCGGAAAAATAGAATGTAGGAATAAAGGGGATGCGATCCATTAAAGTGAAGGTATGCACGAATTTGTCCAATGTGCTGCTCCATTTCCTGTATTTTAGAAGGGGCCCTGATGGGGCAGTGGTTAAGAGCTCAGCTGCTAACCAAAAGGTTGGCAGTTTGAGCCCACCAACATCTCCTTGAAGACCCTATGGGGCAATTCTACTTTGTCCTGTAGGGTCCCTCTGAGATGGCAACACTTTGATGACAATGGATTTGGTTTTGTCACTCTACCAGTATTTTCAGGCTACCGAGTTCATTAAGCAAGTTAGTGTGTAGTCATTTATATCACACAGTTGGACACAAGGATATACTCATTGCTTCCATGGCAAATAATACAGTTGAGTTTTACATCCTTTTAATGAACACTCCCTTTTTCAAGAGCATTACAGATAATCACTGCAAGGACAGTTCATAAACCTCTGTTCCTTTGTTGACATCCCAGTGTATTTCCACGGACAACAGTCCTTTCTATGCTGACAGAGGAGGTAAGAAGACAGCAGGTGTAACTGCTGGATGTGCTGCTGCTGCTGAACCTACAGCTGCGGCTGCGTCTCTGGATCCACAGAGGTTAAATGACTGCCACGAGTATACTGGGGTGGTGATTTGGTAAATAGGTCATATTCAAATCTTTGGGTGGATGGAAAGCATTGCTGATCTGTGAGCAAATGGTTAAGTGACGATGGGTACTGCCCTGCTAGCCTGTTAAGCACCAAAAACACAAAGACATTTTGTAAGTTGTTCTAGGAGGCATTTGGTAAGGGATGAGGAATAAAGTTATAATGGAATCTTCCTTTTTGGGCAGTGTGAAAACTAGAGAAGGCAGAACATCTCGAGGGTAACATACCTATGTTTTATCCAGGACCGAGCTATGATTTACTACTAGAAAAGGTGACGGCATAGGTTTTGTTCTGACAGTTTCATAATTACTCAAGTATGAGTATATAGATATTGGGAAGCAGAACTACTACTAAATTATCTTAATAACTTTAGATAATCAGTACAGACATCTACTTACCAGGCAGGAAGAATGGCAACAGTACAGAAATTCTGATGTTGACCATGACTCAATGTTATATATAGAACGGATTAGAGACAGCATTAAATGAAGCAAAGTTAAATCAACTTCAATGAAAGTGTTCTTACAAATGACATTTCCTCTGCCCTAGGTACATATGCTGTTGTAAAACTCACATAATGAGTAAAACAGTGATCATGGCACATGTAGTTTTTGTTTCTTCCTTTGCTTTCTCACTCTTTTCCTCCTTGCCTCTCATTCTTCCTTCTATTTTATTAAATGGGAAAGCAGGATGGTCCTCATTCCAACCTGGCCTGGCTAAACTCTACCTGTCCTTCAGGTCTCACCTGCAACTTCATTTTTGCAAGGAAACCTAAGACTAGGTTAGCTTCTCCTATTAGTACCTTTCCTTCATGGCACTAAGCACAGTGAAATGAACTATTATTATTTTTGATGCACAGCTTCTTTGGAAAGACTTATCCTCCATGAAGGCAGGAAGCATGTCTCCCTTACTGCTATACTCTAAGCTCCCAG